>JAUDJH010000001.1:10000000-20000000 GCA_036320925.1 Automeris io
TGTGTATATCCAGTAACTCATATATTTAGATACATTCAGTCGTAGTATATCTGGGCCAACATGACGACGGAGGCTATCAATGGATTTTCATCTTTCGATAGTAGCTTTCGTTTTTGGACTACACTGGACTTACCACCAGGTGCATTGTACTCACTAAGTCGAACCAGTGTAATAAAAAACATCATATGACACACCTCTTTTTGTTTTGGGAGTAATAATAATTAAAGCAAATATGTCCGGCTACTTGGGTATAATATCTGGCCTAACACAGCGTAGAGTCCGGCTTTTGTATTTCATAAGATGACAACCCTAATTGAGAGCACAACGCATTGTCATTGATTTGAAATTCCTTTGATCTGCGAAGGTGTGGTTTGTATTCTTTGGTGGAATATTTCAATGGCATAATACAGTTTCTGTGAAGCAGTAGCGAGTACCATACATTGGTATAAAAGCGTTGCCTACCTCTTGCTTGTTTATTAATAATCATGTCACATTTCTTAACCGTTTGAAAGGGGAACAAATTTTGTAAGCGTATGACAAATATGCGGATGAGTTTGGGCGTATATAAAAAAAAAATTATCTGATTGTGATTTGAATCAATTCAAATATATATATTTTTAAAGTATTACCATTTCTAACTGAAACGACCAATATTGTAAATTAGAAATAGAAAAAGGGCTTATTGGCGGATAAATTTCACGTGTTTCAGAATCAGTTTGTGAATGTCCAGTTGTTTATATACTTAGGGAAGAAGAATGCCTGGAAGAATAAGTATTCTCAGACACGGGTGGAGTGATTTCAGGTACAACCTGAAGGTTTTAAGTCGGTAGGAGTGTGACACACCAGAGTCGCGTCTATGATAGATAGGTAGATGATTTTCTCCCGGGTTATCAAGATAAGGGATGACATGTCGGGCATATTTTTTTTCTTTCTGATTCGGCATAGAGACTCCACTCTTCCAGATAGAAAGCACAGTGTAATCCAAAAACATACTACGACTGTCGAGAGGCCTCGTCTACCGATATTCCCAACGATCATGCCGGCCTACGCCAATAACACTTCACGCTTTGTTTAATGAACCAATAGGGTGAGAACACGCTCGCCAGGAAACCTTGATTGAGGAGTGGGTTAACCGTTTTGGACCGATTTCTATCGATTATTCCTCGGTCACCTTAATTTTTGACCTACACCGTATTTTCCATCAGATGCGGTGTAGTTACTAAGTCAAGCCAGTGCAAAAAACTCGCTTCATTCTACAACCAGTTTCAGCGAAGTTGACAAAAGTAACAAAAAACTGCTCGTGACATCTGGAAAAAATATGCCAGCCACGTGTTTCCATACATACATATTTCGTCGTATTAAAGATTTTAAATTACCGTAACGATCTACCTCAATAAATAAACTTTAATTGAATCTTCCTACATCCCAACCTTAGAGATCATATAGAGTTTGTCGTCTCCGCAACATCACGTAGACTTGGGATCCTGAACAGTTTTTCACGCCTGATCAACTGTTCTTATTATATAAGGCTCAGGTCCGACCCTGCATAGAGTACTGTTCGAATCTCTGGGACGGTTCTGCCCAGTACTTAACGTCCTGGATAGGTCGCAGCGGAGGGCTGTCCGCATTGTAAATGGTCCAGACGTGACTAAGCATCTTGAACCGCTCCAGTTGCGCAGAGGTATTAGCAGGTATTACCTCATTGAGCATTTGTTACCGTCTGTATCATGGCGAGTGTTCTGAAGAGTTATTTAACCTTGTTCCACCCTCTCCCTTCCGTAGTAGAACCACGCGCGTAGGTTTGCGCAGACACAGTTATATGGTATCTCATATGCCGGATAGATCTAAAAGATTTTCTAACTATGGGCTATGGAATGGTCTTCCAGCGAACGTGTGCTTACCGTTCTATGATATTGAGTTCTTTTAACGAAGCGTGAAGTGATATTTGTGCAGGCTGGCATGATTACTGCGACTGTCTTTTTGACTGCGTCATGCTTACCATCAGGTTTGGTGCGCTCACTGTGCCAAGCCAGTATAAAATTTTCCAGCCAAGTGCGACTACGACACGCGCGCTTAGGGTTCCGTACAATTAAGCTATGACAGCAATATTTTGTTCTAATGGAAAAATACACCAGAATTAGGGACAAATTTAACTTTGCCGTTGGTACATGGTTATCCCCATACACCATTATAGGCGATGATCCTTTTACCAACAGCAAATACATTAACAATCACAAGACATCTATTTTTTTTGTATTGTAAATACAAATTTAACGCTATTGGACTTTTTCCAGTACTTGTTATATAAGACCTTACTTCTTGCCAAATTTTATGATTCTAGGTCAACGAAAAGTACTCTATAGGTCTTGAATCCCTTACAAAAACGGCAAAAACAATAAAAAATACGACATAAATAGGCATATTTTTTGATTGCTTTGAGTTAAAAGTATAATTTTTTTAGAGATATAAAAGAATACAGAATTTAAAATTCATTATTAAGTTTAACTGAATACCTTCATGCTACACAGACGGATAACAAAAATAAGATATTTATAGTTTTTTTTTATTTAAAAATGTTCAATGTGCTTCTTTCGTCGTGAGCTAAAATCATGTACTTTTATACAAAAATAACTCCACGTAGTTTTCCTTTGTGACGGATGTGTAAAGTTCCTATATTATTTACAGAAATTCTTTGTTTAGTTTTGGCACTCGCGTTGATTTACGCGAAAAGTCGTTGACATATATTCGAGCTGTCCCTTTCAGAGGCGAGCAGAGATACATCAGTAGCTGTGGATACAGATCCAGTTTGCGCATATACCAATTCCCAATATTTTTTTAAATCTTATTCGGCACTGTTACCACGCTACGCCTGATATAGTAAGCACTGTGCAGCCCAAAAAACTAGAACAACTATCGACAGTTAAGAAATCACACCGGCAGTCGCAGGGATTATGCCGGCCTGCACAAATGTCAATTAACACTTAAAGGACTCCATATTATAGGACGATGAGAATACCCCCGAGAAGACGGCGGTGCGTTGTGACGCGCTCTGCCAAAGTACACTAGGTGATATCGGGGGAGGCGGCGTCTCCCCCCGTGATTGTGCCTGTCAGGCGCGGCGTAGTGGCGCTGCGGCGTATTGATCACAGGACCCGCAGTCCCCACTAATTCGCAGAAGTAGTCACCTTGGGGTTTTTAGCTGGTAAAAGTCCGGCACACCCCGGCTGCCATCCCCGTCGCGGCCGGGACAGTCCTATGAGGATTTTCCCCAAGTAAAAAAAAGGACGATGAGAATACGCTCGCCGGCAGACCATTCCAATTCGACTCAGCTGCAGGAAGAGTTAGAGATCTTCTCAGTCGTAGCCGGGATGTGAGATACCGTGTAGCCGTGACTCCGCAAACCCGCGCGTGAGGTTCATTTATGGAAGAGAGAGGGTGTAGCAAGGTTTAATAACTCTTGAGAACAGTCGCCACAGCACCAGTACACATGACATTTTTATTAGATGCCATGCGGGTTTCCCGGCTTTCCTTCACCGGTGAGTGTGTTGTCTAAATCTGGAATAACCCAAATATGCGTGTCGGGAAACGAACCTACGACTGTACGCGTCGCCGCACATGTATATCGGTTCTTCTATCCACCAGGCCACCACAGCTACAAGAGTAACTAGCGAATAAAACTTGCGATTAACGATACCGTTTATAGAAAAATGCGAAATGAATGTAATCTACAGTTTACTTTGAGTTGGTAGGGCGACTGTTCGCATTGGGTCATGACATCAGTACTTACGTGTAAAGACCCTCACAGTGACTCGCTTTGGCCGGCTGCGTTTCGGAATCGGCTTGTATATATCCTGTGACCCACATAAATAGAGACCTTCAGTTGTAGTATAAGTGGGCTGACATGCCAACGGCGACTCTTAATGTTTTTTTTTTTAAATTACAGGATAACGCTTGACTTCAAACACACAGCATTCGCACAATTAATATCTATTCAATCTTCCTTTAATGGCTCCCAGATCGTAAGATAGTAGGAAAACTGACGCAGGGAACATATTTCACTCCTTTGCTGTTCGCATTATGAAGGATGTAGCATATTTTAATTCCTCGTCCCTTGATATTCATTGCCGTTTATAGTCTACAAAGCATTTTCCGTCAGATGCGCTGTAATCACTTTGTCCAGCTAATATATAAAAACTTCGAAAGGCTATGTTTTATATTGCAAAAAGTGAATCAGTATTTGCTGGGAGAGCGCATTTCATCATTAGCCTTTTCAGCGCTTTCCATCAGTTTTGATTGCAGTCAAGCATGAGTATGTTTGTAATTTTAAAAAAGAAGAAAAGTGAAAACTGCTGCCAGTGTATTTCTACCTATCCCAAAAAGGATATAGCATCAAATTATATGTACAGTGGGTAGTTTTACAGACGAGGGAGATATTCCAGGATATAGTAATTTGTACCTTCTTGCAACTAATTAGAATTTAAATAACTATATTTCCCAAGACCTCATGAAGAAAAATTCACGAACAAGTGAGAATTGATCCGCAACAAGTGTGGACACCGCGGCGCGTGTGGCGCATCATTGATGGGTACGTAGATACAATTTCTTTTACGTAATTTTAGGTAAACAGGTTGACTCGGTTTTCCTTGCGCACTGTATCCTGACTTAGAACGGGCAAGATACCTATTTAATAATTAATTGATATTCATTCACAATTTGCATGATTGTCCCTTTATACGTTGACTACAGAGATGAGCAAAATATAATCTGATTAATGATTACCGATTACGAAATGTAGACGTAATTTTAATTTTCTTGCTCTGTTATCATGATTAAATCCATTTAAAACGTTAAGTAATTATAAATGTGTATGCAATCTGGGATTCTGTGGTGTTTTAAACATAGATGAGTAAAATGCAGTCATATTAGTGGTAAAAAACCTAAAATGTAATCGTAATCATTTTTATAAATCTGATTACATTTTGCCCATCTATGGTTGACTATAATTTCATTTGTTTTAATGGAAGTATTAAGATATCATTCTTTTTACATATTTGGAGTTATAATCGAATGTTGGGCATCTCCCTCGACTATAAATCCACCCTGTATAAGATAAAACAAAAATAGAACACGAAGAGACAAGTTATTAATTAATCTAAACGATTTAGTACATTAGTTAACGACAATATATTTGGTCGGTTTGTTATCTTTAAACGAATATTTTTATTTAAATAAGGATATTATCGTTTATTTGCCTAAGAAACTATATTTAATATTAATAATTAATAATAATGCTCTCCTTACTGCATATCGTGTGCATAATCCACGTTCATCGCTGATGAGATTCTAAAATGTAGGGGCCGTGGCTCACTTAAGGCTAATGCTATACTCAATGCTAAGGGCCGTTTTTTTTTTATCCCGGAGTAAAATCCCGCATAGGACCATCAGGGACGCTGTGAGGGCAGCGACCCCGGTGTGTCAGACTCCTACTGACTGAAAACCCCCGGGGTGTCCCTCTGATTGCTCCACCTGGGCCTGGGAAGCCAAACTCATCCAGACGCCCCGAGAATAAAAAGCCTTGTTGAGGCTACCTCTCTGGGAGGGGAAAGAGTAGAGCCCACCCCTCGAAACCTCACAACCTACATAACCGTGAGTTATGCGATATCAAGAATTATTTCCTTCACAGTGAAGTAGATATGCATAAGGATGTAGTTGGGATAGATAAAGGATTAATAATGCTGTATTTGGCAAATGAGAACTGCCAAAATCTAAAGGTACCGAGTACCTTGAATCGCAAATACATACGGAAGAGTAAAGAGATCCACGGACGGTTTTTTAGGCTGTTCATGGGCCTTATGTAGACCGGATTACATACATTTACATACATTCGGTGATCTTTTTGGGGATACTGTAAGTTTTGTCTGTGCAACCATGGACAAAGTTATTAAGACGAACAACTACATAATACATCTTCAAGGACGGGCGACATATATCGGGTATGCCACCGTGCTGGGAAATCTTTGTGGTTAGTGGTTTCTGGTTTTTCGTTTCTTGCTAATGGTGAGTACTTACACATATATCACGAGGTTGTGAAGATAATACATCAGCAACTTGCTCTTTGTTATAGTCTTGTGGACAATAAGGAATCGTGCTACCAGAATATACCTCAGTCAATTCTCAAACGAATCAGGGATTGATCTATTATCATTGATAGGACTATTTTTGCTAATAGACCTGACATTGCGGTAGTTGATCGGTCGGTGCACCGGGAAATACTCGTTGATATCACCATACCACATGATGAGAATCGCGTGAAAGCGGAAAAAGAAAAGTTAACAAAATTTTTAGAGCTTGCACACGAGATTACTAACATGTGGGATGTGGATTCAACGATCATTGTCCCGATAACCGTATCGGCTAATGGGCTGCTCGCAAAAAGCCTCGATTATAATCACAGGAGGCTCTCGCTTGTTTGTTAGATCAAGGGGCAGATACAGAAGGCGGTATTACTTGATGCGACACGCATTATTTGTAAGTTCCTCGCTTTGAGCAGCTAACTACCGTTAGTTTGGGCTTCAGGCCTTGCTCCAGGGAGGGTCTACATGTTTTTATATTTTAAAATGTATTAATATTGTAAATAAGGTGAATAAATAAAGGTATACTACTAATATGTTAAAAAAAACAACAATAAACATACTTGTTGACATCGCATTTGGCGACATACCCCAGAAGAAATATCAAGTATAAACTCTTCATTGTCACAAAATCACATTTAAAATCTAAAACTTTTATTCACGTATGTACTCTTATTAAATATTTATAAGCAAAAAAACTGTCAATATCATATTTTTTTATATAAATGATGAAGATTTAAGTAAATAGTTTGTTTACAAACAAAAATTTGAATCTATGTCATAGACAGCGAATGGAAACGCTTTCCGCGACAATTTGTGCGATGTTTCCGCAAAGCAGTGATGTGTGGTCTCCGCTCGCGTCCACTCACGACTCGAAGCTCGAGCTGATTCACAACGTTATATACATTTGGAGCAGTCAAAGAGCTGTAGATGTTTGACCAAGCGTGATGCGAGTGTTTTGTTTTGTTGCACACTGCAACTGTTGGCCTATACGTTAATTATTGTCATTGTGGTTGCTGTAATGTGAGTTATTGTTTTAGAAAACAGTTATTTTTGTAGAAAGAAATTAAGTTTTATTTTCTACCATATTATAGACATTACTTTGAAATTAAGAAATATATGATACATGTAGTATAAGACAATCGAGTACTAAGCGCGTGATTGAAAATAAAGTAACACATTTTTAATAACTTAGGGCGGCTTGCACTAGCAAATTAAATCTAGTTTAGACTGACATAAGATGCTATTTATCGCTGAACTGTTCTTATTTTTTTGCACATAATCAAAATCAAGTTTTAACAAATCTTAAACTGAAATCATCATTAGGATTAAATTATGCCACTTCAATTAATGAGGGTATTATCAAACTTAAGCTAGATTAAATTTGTTAGTGCAAGCCGCTCTTATTCATGCTCATTTTGTTCTATTGCGTTTTTCCTTTATTTATTTTTTTATGGTTTCAAGGCTATCTTGGCCTAGTGGATAAGGAATCGGTATCCAGCCGCGGTAACTGCGAAGCCGTGGTGGCTGCCGGCAGAATAGAATAGCACCCCCCTCTTCTTGCTGAGGTGTCGTAAAAGGCGACTAAGGCATCTCTTTAACACCGCAATACAACCAGGTGTTCAGAGAAGGACAACTCGACCAAACCTGCATCCTGCTCCCTCCCGATCGTACTGGTTCTCCATTCCATCGGGCCTGAGGGAGCTCGGACGAGAGAGTGCTTTTCTGGCAGCGCGTCCAGTTATGCACTTAAATATCTCCTGCGCAATTGACTGTTTCCGAAAACTGGGCCTTGATTTTCTTAATCGGCGTTGAAACAGTCGCCGTGGCCGAATCCGGCTAGGACATCATCATCATCAACTGCGAAGAGTTGTAAATACAAATCCCGGCTCATAAATCTGGGGTTTTCCAGAGTAAGTACGGATTTACGCAACGCATGCTCACCAGTGAGGAAAATCATCGTGAAAATATCCTCATGGCAACCAATAGAAATGTCAAGTGTAAGTGTCCTAAAAATTATGATCAGCTGCGCCGCCACTGGTCTTGTTGGGCACGACCAGTAGCGTTCATTCTATAGATGCATGCAAATATTGCATGCCTTTATGATAAATAAGTCTAGAATAATTTGCTTACAGTTAAACAAAAAAAGGAACCATTTATACTTATATCTATTCTATATTCACCCCGTCTATATTTCCTATGAAAGCAATATAGTATTTACTAGCATAATATAATATTCAAATTAATTACGTGAATTCTGCCTACCCTGTCCAAATACCTTAAGCACGTCACTGGGCACGACATATAAGCGTAAAATGGATAGAACCATTAATGTATCTCTGCTTATCCCGAAAGAGATATAGCGTGATGATATCTTATTATTATTATTTACATGCGGACGTTTCACCTTAATTTCATCTGGTGGAAGGTGATCATCCGCGCGACAAATGGCTATTCGCTCTTCTCTTAAGACATAAGAGCATGGAAATAAGGTCGTTGAAGCATATTATACTCCTTAGATGTTCGCATGATGAATGTAGAAGGGAATCTTTTCATGCAGGTATGAGGAATGTCCATCACATACGGATGGTATCCGACATGGCATCTGGAAGTTCTATAGTGAAATAGGGCTGGTGAAAATGAAGTGGCGAGTTAGAATAAAAAAAAGTGGCGGAGATATCAACTTGAGGTGCGGTATGCTCGTTGATTATCCTTACGTATCCTTGATAATAAAAATTCAATTCCTTCACAATATTACAATGTAAGAGATTGTTTTGAAATAAAATATCCCGTGTCATCAGTAATGTGATATCTATTTACGTCTGAGTCAAAGACGCAATGCAATTTACAGTAATGCTAACTTATGGGGGTTTTACACTGTTTTAGGGTGTTTAATGTGGATTTTTATAAGCAAGATCGACGTAAAGTCCCATGCCTCGCAATCTATTATCTGTTACAGAATGGAGAGTGTTCCCAAAAGCTGCGTTTCTAATTTCACCAGCCCCATTTCAACATGAAAGCTCCAGACGCTGTTCGTATACCATCTGAATGCTTTGTATATAATTTTTAAAATAGTATATATGATATATATATTCTTATTTTAAACCTTTTTGTATACAACATTCGATTCGATGTTATAATCATTCAAAAAGACAGTTATTTATTAGATTGTAGTTCCTGGAATCTTGTAAGATTCGATTTCTCCGTTTGACATTTCAGTTTTTGTAAATAACGAATTTACAATCCTTGTAAGGATGCCTCGTAAAGAAGCGCGTACTCGTTGCCGTTGTTTATCCCATCCTTGTCGCCAATTTGTTAAATAAAAGTATTTGTAGCGTAATACATTATATTCTGTAGATGACAATATAATGCAATGACTTGACAATTTAATAAATGACTGTCTTTTTGAATGATTATAGCATCGAATCGAATGTTGTATACAAAAAGGTTTAATACTTTAAAATAAGAATATATATATCAATATATATTTATTAAACCTACTTATTATATTCAACGGCTCTAATATCAGCACCGCGGCTTCCGTGCTGTTAGTTCCATAGACTGTCGGCTGACAATCAGCGCTGGCTGGTACGTAACAGCGACACTCAGCATTCGCTGAGCCAAGTGCTGTGTGAGATTCTCGACAGTACACAGGAGACATGATGTGATATTATGTATTATCCTTGCATTATTTTATGAAAATGTGTTTGTTGTTCCCTTTCTCAATAAAAGTTACTTTCTGTCTTTCGAATATGCTAGATATTTCTTATAGTCGCACGAATGTAATCGCTTCTACATTCATAATGCAAAGGAGTGTACTCGGATTATGGTCCTAGCGTCTATATATCCACGTTCTTACGTTATAGGAGCCTTTAAGTAAGGAGTTCATAGATATCTGTTGGGCAAGCGCATGTCACCATCACCCTCCTCTCCACCTACCACCAGGTGTGATTTAAATCAAGTATTTGCTTGTATATAATAAAAATAGGTATTAAGGATGCACCAATTTTATTAATGACCCAAGAATTCAGAAGAAAAATGTACGATTTATTATATATTCTAACAATTTATAGACTAGTTAATATTATGATAAGTACTTTTAGTGGCTGTGGGGCCTAGTGCGTAAGGGACAGGTAGCCATGCCTGACATACCATCCATTCTGCCTGTATCCATGACAGGAATACTCGTAGGTTCGAATCTCGACACGTACCTCTGGGTTTTTCTACATTACGTACTGATTTAGGCACCACGTGCTCACCGGCGAAGGAAAATATTGTGAGGAATCCCCCATGGCATCTAATAGAAATGTCATGTGTACTGTGATAACTGCGATTTGCTGCGCTACTGGTCATTTATTTAAAATGATAATATACACTTTAAAATATAAAAACATGTAGACCTACGGGAGCGAGGCATGAGGCGAAAGCAACCAATAGTTAGGAGCTCAGAGTCAGGAATCCCTAACAATGCGTTCGGTATCGAGTGATCCTGGCTCCTGTATCCGGGCCTTTGATCCAACAACCAAGCGAGAGCCTCTGAAAATGGTAATCGAGGCTCTTTGCGATCAGCCATTAGTCGATACGGCTATCGGAACAGTGAGCTTTGAATCCACATCCCACATGCTGGTAATCTCGTGTGCCAGCTCTTAGTTTATTTTATTATTAATTCATATAGACGTTTGGCTTTATGATTAAGATTATAAGAAAATAATTCGATAAGCAAACATTTTATTATGGGTGATTTTAAATAAAGAGACTCCTTATGAAGAACAAAGTTAAGAGTGCGCGCAGTCATCGTGAGTGCTTGAAAGGATTAATGAATGCTAAGAAAGCGAAACTGATTTGAAAAAGAGAGAAGTGGCGGTTTATCCTCTCTGCCTACTCTAATAGGGAATTAGTATGATGATAGATGTATAGAAATTCAAAGGTCTTTAGGAACATTTTCCAGTTCGAGGTTAGCAACACTGGCAGTTTACAAGGTCACGTCCTCGCGCACTAATGTCTAAGATTAACCTGTCGAAGGCAACTGCTCGTATAAGCTGAGCATCAAGTGCCATTTTTTATTCGCAACTCTTATACTCCAGCTCTTCTCAACCTTTTCTAGATTTTTTGTTCCATACAAAATATACAGAAAACAAATGATGGTTTTCTTTTTCTAGTTACAAGCGGACGCTTGACCTCAATCACACCTGATCGTGTGATGAGTAGGGAAGTCCGACGATGTACCGCGTACGCCTAACAAATGCCTATTCACTCTTCTTTTAAAGGCTCCCAAGTCACAAGATCGTGGAACTATGGTCGCTGAAAGCTTATTCCACTCCTTAACCGTTTGCATGATGAACGTAGAAGCGAATCTCATCGTGCGTATATAAGAAATGTCCACATCATACGGATAGTATCTAGTGGTTTTTATCTTATACACTGATGATATCCTAGCCGGATTCGGCCACGGCGACTGTTTCAACACCGATTAAGAAAATTGTCGGCCCGTTTTCGGAAACAGTCAATTGCGCAGGAGATATTTAAGTGCATAACTGGACGCGCAGCCAGAAAAGCACTCTCTCGTCCGAGCTCCCTCAGGCCCGATGGAATGGAGAACCGGTACGATCGGGAGGGAGCGGGATGCAGGTTTGGTCGAGTTTCCCTTCTCTGAACACCAGGTTGAATTGCGGTGTTAAAGGGATACCTTAGTCGCCTTTTACAACACCTCAGCAAGAAGAGGGGGGTGCTATTCTATTCTGCCGGCAGCCACCATGGCACTACTACACACTACTTATACACTACTGATTATTCCAAGTGCAAGTGCAGCCTAAGAACGGTCTCGACAATTTTTTTTAATTATCCGGTGGAAATCCTTAGGGAGCGTCAGGGCTGCCCTGAGAACAGTGGCCCCAGCGTGTTGTTAAACTCTTACCGACTAAAACCCTGGGTGTGTACCTCTTCTCGTTTGCAGGGGCTAAGGGTACGGCCACGCCAACTTCCTCGGCACAGTAACAACTACCTAGGAATGAGAATCTGTTGACAGTTGTCTTCATGTCGGCCCACATCCATCGATGTCAGAAAGTCTCTAGGTTTATGAACATCTGGAAATGCACAAGATCCCGAAACGCGACAGGCCGAAGTGACTCAATAGGGCCTTATGGGAAATGGGTACTGTCACCTATAATTTACTACAACACTCTTGGAGTTGTCCTAGTTCTGCTGACTTTAAGGGAAAAACTGAAAGACTATATTGCCGCGTTCTTATGACTTAGGAGCATAGATGGTCAGAACGTAATCAGATTAATGAAAATGATTAACGATTACATTTTACGTTTTTTACCATTGATATGACTGCATTTTGCTTATTTAAGTTTTAAACACTACAAAATCCCAGATTGTATATACATTTATGATTTCTTAATGTTTTAAATGGATTTAATCATGATTACAGAGCGAGAAAATTAAAATTACAACTACAGTTTGTAATCGTTACTTATTAATCAGATTAAATTTTGCCCATCTCTGCTTAGGAGCCTTTAAGAGAAGTGTGAATAGGTATTTTTTGGGTAGAGGCGCTCCATCATCGGATTTATAATCACCTTTCAATCTTCCACCAGGTGCTACTGAGATCAAGGGTTCACATGTGAAATATATAAAATAAAGATAAAAAAGGAGTCGAAAGACGAGGAAAACAGTGAAATTTGAGATGGTAGGGTGAGCGTCCAAACTGTATCGTGACCACAGTACATACGTGTAAAAACCGTCATAGTGACTTATTCAGTCTGTCGCGTTTCGGGATCAGTTTGTGTATATCCAATTGTATCCTGTACAATAGGTTCCTATGGGAACACGGTTGATGTAGCGCACCTAGAAAACTATATGATCTAGAGCAACCCGACACTACCCGAGCAACGTCAGGTCACCACCGCTAGGTTTTATATAAGTTTAATATTGTTTCTGTGAAACACTTTGCATGGTCAATTCTCTTAATGACCTTATTTTCTAGAATTGACCTACTTATTATACAAATAGTATATTATTTTACATTAGTATGATATATAATTCAAATATGTGCTTATAAAAAGTTTATTATATTTGCTTTAATAAAAATGGCTCAGACCGAGGTAGTTAAGCTGTAAAATATTCAAATAATCGTAAATGTATTCTTTTAAGTTTGTCAGACGGCCACGGTCGGAAGCAATACATTCAGCGTTTCTTAACCTTTTTATAGGTACTGGACCATCAAAGTGACTATATTGAACATGCTAGCCGGACGACCGTTCCACAATCCAAAGACCAGGCAAAGTTATGAATTTGAGAAGTTCTTAGTTCTAGCTGCAATAGAAGTCACCGAAAACTATGGCACTATAAAAATGAAATCCAGTACTGTGACACCCTGTTTGCGTCTCATAAAAGCCCCATTTTTTTTCCTTTTGCTCACATGGACCCATTGGCAAGTCGTTATCAACACCTGGGGGCCGAAATAGACAACTTTGGGAATCAATGAACTAGAACCATGTTTGGCTAAATCCAATCTATAATCATCTGTGTAAACTCGGATTACTTACAAAAATCAGTTTAAAGACTAATGAACGATTTAATTTATATACGGTCCATGTGATTAACCGGGTTCATGACACTTTTGACGTCACGATTTACTGGCATGACCCTTTGCTTTCCTTTTTTCTTTGTTCCCGAGCTACGTATGTTATTTCCCATATAATTGTTTGTTTTGCGTTGAACTAGAAAGGATATAAATAGATCTAATATTAATACCGAGCAACGCCTTCACGGGTCGGACAAGGTTTTTTTTATATCATACTGTATATAAAAAGACTTGTTCTTACTGATATCATCGCAAAGCCTAAAAAACTGAAGCTTCGAATTCATGAAAGCATAACATTTTTACATGAATTCTTACATTCTTTCATATTCCTCTCCTAAGAGGGTAACATTGGGGGTAAATTGGGCGTGGACGAAACCAGGTTGTGGTCACTAGTGTATAAATTAAATCTATGATAATTTCCATGGAAACAATACTTAGAATAATTTAATTAAAACGGGTAATTAAACTCACTTTTATTCTACCGGCAGTTAGTCGCGGGTCAGTAGTGCGACCTTCCCACCCGAGACACCAGACTGACAAAACGACAAAAACTTTATATACATAAAGTATATTGCTTTTTAAAATAATAATAATATATCTTCACGTTATATCCCTGGGCAGAGATAACTGTACGACATTGCGGTTACATATCGTCGGGTGAAAGGCTATTTGGTTTAAGCGACATTTTTTGATAGTATCTTAGGAATCGGTAAAAAACGCTGACTCCAAAAATATATATATATTACTATATCACCAAAAAATGTCGCTTAAACCAAATAGCCCTTCACCCGACGATATATGTCGTACGCAACGTGGCCAGTGGCGCAGCTAACCGCCGTTCTCAGGGCACTTACGAGTACACATGTCATTTCTACTAGACGCCATGGCGGTTTCCTTGCGATTTTATTCTTCACGGGTGAGCTTGTGGTGCCTAAATCTATACTCATTCCGAAAAACCAAGATGTGCCACTATTAAAAAAAAAAAGAAGTCTGTTTAACTTTTTTCTTTGTTATATTTGTTTTTCTTTGTGCAATAACATAGTTACAATAGTTTTTCCTTTTTTTTTGTGGCCCTTATAACTTGATTTTAGTTTTGTATTTTTTTTGTGGAAACTACCTTGGCTTATGTATCTTTTATTTTGTATATTTTTTATTGTTTATATATTGCTATATGCTTCCCTGAAAGTGAAAAATAAAATAAATTAATAGGTTAATATATGTATTATAGCATGTAGACGCCGCCCAATACGCATTTATGGTAAACGCCCTAAAGGACGTTAGGGTGTTATGGGATGCGCGGGGTAAGGGATGCGCGCGCGCAAGAGATGCTCTAGCAAATTCAGTCGACTACCGAGACCCAAGGCTACGCGCTAAGGCTAAGAGTACGTGCGCGTGTGTCGCAGTTCGGTGTGCCTTAAAGTGCAAATAAACAGTAAAACGACAAAATCCGTGTCTTTCTACAACCACACCCACGACCACCGGTCATAGTATACATTAATAAAGTAAAAACTCGTCGAGGTAAGAAGCACAGTGAAAATATTTTTATCTCGCAATTGTGTCAGAGGGGCTGTGCGCCTTACTGCCTTCCATTAACATAAAAAATAATGCACTTACCCCAAATAAACGTATCAAGTCGTTGTTATAGCTGGCATCTTTACAAGGCAAGGTCGTTTCCGATAAGCCAAAACCGCAACAGGTTAACTAGGAAGTTACGTAAACTCTATTTAGGTTATCAAAATAAATTTTATTGCCTTTGCGATTGCACAAATGTTTTCGTTACCCTACTGAACGCCTTAAGTATCCTGCTTTCATATTTTAACTCACTGATACTAATAATCATTAAATTAAAATAATGATTCGGGCACGTGGGATGGATGCATCATGAAAGGACGCCGAAAATATACAATATAAATAATAATAATAAAACATTTATTTGGCACACAACACAACAAACAACACAGCAAAATAGGTTATTAAAGACAGAAATCAAAAACAGTAAACACCCTGTGTTGTGGTGATGCGCCAAAGGAAGTCAGCTCAGCAAATGCTAAGTGACCAGCCGAGCCACCCAGCGCTGGTTTATAATTGACACCCATTTATTCCGTCGACGCACAGAAAACAGCAAGGAAAGGATTAATGGAGTATAGATACACAGCATTAGAGACTAATTATAAAGTATCATAGATAATAATATAAAAATACAAATATACAAGAACACAAAAGTAAGACCAACGGATAAAATATTTAATATTTATTTAGTTTTTTTTATTTATTTATTTTTTTATTTGTAAACACTGTCCAATACAACCTCTATAATATGAATGTGAGTGAAAGTAAGAGCCTGGGCGGGTGACGTTGAGGGCGTCCCCGTCCAGCTGAGAGAGGTAGGATCGGTGTGTGTGTGCCCACACGCCGTTCCCATAGAGAAGAAGTGAGGGGTTTCAATTCCCCTCCCTGAGAGGAGGCCTGCCCAAGGCCTACCGCTCGCCGAGTCGTCGGAAGTATCCGGATTCCCAGGCTCGGCGAAAGCGAAGAGAGGGCAGTGCTGGCACCCCGGTGGTTTTAGTCGGGGCAGGTCTGACACACCGGGGGGAGTGGCCGTCACCACTTCCCCTGACGGTCCGTAGGGATTACCACCGGGTTAACAAAAAAAAAAGTGAAAGTAAGCGCCGAGGCCGACCGTGACTTGCCTACACAGACCAAATAAAGAGAGTTCTTATGAGGAGTAATCCTACATGATTAACGTACACTTGTATGTTATTCTAGCAAGGCTACCGGTAGATGGCGTTAATCAAAACTCCGCAGACACACACTCGTTTTAGAACTGGCTATCAAGGAGCATCGGAATTGCCTTATCTCGGTTGTTTATACCTTTTGTTCGCCCTTTTTGCCTGTTTGATTTGGGTTTTGTTTGGTGTTGTCGGGTAAATGGACATTCTTTTGACAAGGAGCTGGCAACACGTTCAACTTTTTAAATGTCTCTTCCGGCGCACGACAGGGCGCAGGATTCGCTGCACTAATAGCTGTTCCTGGATCCAGGTGGAGAGGTAACACGGCGGCAAAGGTGAGCGGAATAGCTAAATGTATGTTCGGTAATGGTTGGGTGCATAATTCTGTCCCGAATACAATTTTACTAGCCTTTAAGAATAAAGTCTACTTAAATCAAAAACTTACCGGCGCGCGCTGTAATGCCAAAAGTACGTGAAATCGGCGTGAGTGCTTGAAAGAACGAATGATGTCCAGGAAGCGACAAAAGATTCGATTTTTGGGAGTCGAAGCTGCTCGCGTCCGTAGGCTTTACCTTAGTTTCCCTACACGTGACTCCTGGGTGGTGCTAAACGAGCAGCAGCGAGGTGGTGGGGCGTCGGTGCCCGTCTGGATCGCGACCACAGTACATGGCTGTAAAGCCCGTCATAGTGACCAGTTTCGGCTTGTCGCGTTTCGGGATCAGCCTGTGTATATCCAGTAGCTCATATACCTAGAGACCTTCAGTCGTGGTATATGTGGGCCGACATGACGATGTAGACTATCAATGGATTTTCATCCTTTGATAGTCGCTTTCGTTTTTGGACTATACTGTACTTACCATCAGGTACTCTGTAGTCACTATGTCGAGCCAGTGTAAAAAAAAAAGATTGTAGAAATAATAAATGGCGTTTCATTTTCTTTGCTTACATCAATGGGGATTTAGCGTGATGATAGACAGATAACCTATCACCCGACTCAATTATGTATTTATTAAGGTTACCGGATCTCTGGTCCCCATTGTAGAGTTGCAAGAATTCGAATGCTACGTTCATAATTAGACAGATTTTACTAATAGCACGAATTTCTTTTCATGCGACTTGTAGCAATACTGCGGAATAAAATTCTATTATTGTCTAATGATAGGATCTAATTTAAAACTAGGCCATTCCATGCAACTACAATATGTTTTGTCTTTAAACTAAATAGGATGTTGCGTAAAAATACTTTAAAAGTAACGACGATTGGACGAATGAAATACATATTTATAACAATATTTACGAGTATAACAAGTATCAACCGTTCATCGAACTTACCATCTGCCCAGTGTTTTTCACACGCGATTATTCTTTGGGGTTCCTTATACCCTTGTGATATAATTAGAAAGCCCTTTTTTTCACTTGGGGAAAATCCTCATAGTACTGTCTAGGCCGCACGAGGGGATTGCGAGAGACCGAGGTGCGTCGGACTTGTAGCGACTAAAAACCCCAAGGTGACTACTTCTGCGCATTGACGGGGACTGCGGGACCTGTAATCAATTCGCCACAGCCCCGTTGCGCTGCGCCCACTGGGCACAAACTCGGAGAAAGATGATGCCTTCCCCGATACTGCTCGTTGTATTTAGGCAGAGCACGTCACAATGCTCTGCCCGCTTCTCGAGGGTCGCTAATCAGTCGCTCAGAGCCCCCATAATAATTAGAAAACTCTGACTTCATCTATCTATCACTACGACGAATCCCTATTAGGGTAGGCAGAGAGTATAAATGACTCTTTTCTATATTCTTGCAATGCTCTTTCGCTTCCTTAATATTCATTAGTCCGCTCATGTTCTCTCGCTTTTGACATTAGCCTCCATCAGAACTCGTTTTATTTGGTCTGCATAGGCAAATCTCGGTCGGTCTCGGCTCTAACTTCCACTCGCATTCATATTATATATTTTCCTTGTCATCCTTTCATAATTTACCCTCTCCACGTTCTCGAACCATCCTGACTTTATTTCTACAATAACATCTGTTTTAATATTTATTTGTTACATTTTCTTATTCTGTCTTTGTGACCACACCACGGCTGATGGTAAGCACTATGCAAAAAACGACTATGGATTATCTACAGTAAAGAAAACCTGTCGATAGTCGCCAGCCTGGAGAAGTATCTTCACGATTCGTTTAAAGGACCCAATATCATACGACAGTGAAAATGCTCGCCGGAAGACCATAGTGATTGAAAGGACACCTCAGAGGATTTTAGTCAGTAGGAGTCTGACAAATCTGCGTTGCGGCCATCGTAGCGGTCACGATGGTACTATGCAAGATTTTCACCCAGGTAACCAAAAATTGAAAGATTCAACGTAATAAAAATGGCCCAAAACTTACGGAACCCTTTCATATATTTAATTTATAAATATAATTGATGTTAGCTTTAGCCTAAACACACTGGGACTTGTCTAGTAGATCCATATGTGGCGAAATTCGGTTAATTTTATTTATACAGGATGATTAATAAGATATTCGTGAAAGATATTCATAATTTCCATTAAAATAAAGTAAATTATAGTGAACTTAGGGACAATTACACACATGAATGAATAAATGACAATTAATCGTTAAGTAGGTATTATGCTTGCCCTAAGTCAGCATACAGTGCGAAGGGGCAACGAGTAAATACCTTTTTACCTAAAATTACGTAAAAGAAAATGTATCTACTTACCAGTCAATCGTGCGCCACACGCGCTACGGCGTCCACATTTGTTGCGGATCAATTCTCATTTGTTCTCAATGTTCCTATATGGTTTGTTAGAGATTATGTTTATTTACATTTCTTTTAGTCACAAGAAGTTACAAATGATTGTATTCTGAAATATCTCTCTTGTCTGCAAAATCAGCCTGTATAAAGTTATATGAATATTTGTTATGATAATTCGCACGCGTTGTTGTAACAGTAGTGTTGGTTGTAAACGCGGCTTTGCCTGTGTTTTTATTACCTATTATATATAATCATCCGAGTCAACTTATAGATGTGAAACTTCTTTTAATCTTTTGAAAGACATATTTTAACGAATTTATTTTAATTAATAATCATTTTACGATTAATAAAGTACAATTAATAATTATACGTATATTTAAAATGGCGTCGCAATTTTAATGAGCATTAAAAATAAATATATGTATATATTTTACACAAAATGAACTAGTCCTAAAGTAAACTTGCGCTTGTACTACGGGTACTAGACTAAGACTAATATATACTTAAATAGAAGTGGAATGGGCCCTTGTGTCTGGTTTCCCAAAATCTCTTGCCTATGAAAAGTAAAGCCTTTAAAAGTAGAGTAAACACGCATTTGTTGGGCAAACGCTGTGCATCGTCGCCTCATGTTTACCTACCACCACGTACGATTGAGGTCAAGCGTTAGCCTATTGATTTTAAAAAAGAGCAATCAGAATATTTATTTCCATTTGTGTTACATAGCAGTTTATGTATATGAGCAAAAAAAAACAATAATATTGATTTATTATGATATGTGAACGAACAAAATAAAATGACGAGGTCATGATTGATTATATTTTTTTATTTCCTTAAGCGAATCTAAGAATCGTATCGTCACACTGTATACCTTTCGGGGTGAGCAGAGATACACTAGTGCATGTACTCGTATTAACTTTGCGCTCGATCGCCATTCTCACAGCACTTATATATTACATTTTTATTAGATGCCGTAATTTCGGTCGGCCTCGGCTTTTACTTCCACTCATATTCATATTGTATATCTTTTTTTGTCATTCTTTCATCAGTCATCCCCTCCACGTACCCAAACAATCGAAGCAAGCTTTTGTGCATGCTTTTTTTTTTTGTTATCCCGGTGGAAATCCCTACGGACCGTCAGGGGAAGTGGTGAGGGCCACTTCCCCCGGTGTGTCGGACCAGCCCCGACTAAAACCACCGGGGTGCCAGCACTGCCCTCTCTTCGCCTTCGCCGAGCCTGGGAATCCGAATACTTCCGACGGCTCGGCGGGCGAAGCTTTTGTGCATGCTATCGACGACGTTGTTTTTCAAACCAACCATTCTGCGTATCTCTCTTTGTTCCTAACTAGTGATGAAAATGCCCGGGAATTTCCCCAAAGTGCCCAAAACTTTCGAGAACATTTCGTAAATTCCCGGGAATATTCCCAAAGAAGTTTTGGGCACTATGGAAAAATTCCCAGGGCTTTTTCATCACTTTTCCTAACGCGATCCGAAAGCGTTACTCCTCATGTAGAACGAAGAGATCGCATCTCCACTGCCTTAATTCTACTTTCATGCGTCTTCTGTCATATTCAGGCTATACGGCCGTACAACAAATAATCTAATTTTAATTGTATTAAACATCTTTTACTAAAAAGTTAAATGACAAGGAAAATATTTATATTCTATAATCTATAGGAAACACTCATTCTCTCTTCACCCCAGTGTCAATATTTTGCACGTATTTCTCTGGATAGAATCTTCTAAAATTCCACCCCAGACTCCGCTGTGTCCCCTCTCTTGTCAGCGTCGGGGTAGACGGCAGCGACTCCATCTTTGACTGGATCGAAGAGTTCTCCTGGCTGAGGGACAGGTTCGTAGGAGTCTCGGAGATGAAGGGAGAGGAGAGGATGTTGGTGGACGTTTTCATGTCTTCCTCAAATTCTTTCAACCGGCTCGCACTGCAGAGCGGAGTAACTACTTGCTCCACCGTATCCAAATTGTCAATATCAATGACATACGCTTCCTTCTCTTTTGAATAGCTGAAAGATATAGAGTAGTTCCATTAGTATTTTGTTCAGCATAAGTGTGTAAATCTTAAACAAATTGTATATGAAAAGTAAGTATGCTCACTGTAATACATTCTTGAATCGGTATCCCCAGATGATCTCTTTAGACAGGTAGGATGTCCTGCTTTGAGTTACTGTTCCCATGTTCTTGGACGATCCACTCAGGCAGACCACTATCTCGAACCTGAAACAATGATATTGTTTACATTTTAAATTTACATATTATATTAAAGTTTTAATGAATTAATTTAATGGTCCATTACTAAATGTGATTGTGTTAGTCCAGTGACAAGGAGCCTGTTTCCATGCGTGGTAACGCGTACGGTCGTAGATTTGAATTCCGGCACGTATCTCTGGGCTTTAGGCACCAGTGAAGGAAAATGTCGTGAGGAAACCCCTATGGCATATAATAGGAATGTCATGTGTACCAAGTGCTGTGAGAACGGCGACCAGCTGGACCACTGGTCAAGTCGGGCACGACATATAGGCGCAAATGAATCCGCTGTGGCATTTGTTTATTTATTATATATTAACACTAGCTTTTGCCCGCGGCTTTGCTCGCGTTAAGAATTATTACTATTAATTAGATATAGTTTTTGCTGCTTTATTTTGTTTAGCGTGTATAAAAAATTAGGGCCTAATCTGTCATTAGGCGCTAAAACTATCAAGCTATTATATTATATTACAGTGGAAAATCTGAGAAGATTTATACAAACTTTCATCCCCTATTTTATCCCTTGGGGGTGGAATTCATCAAAATCCTTTCTTAGCGGATGCCTACGTCGTAACATCTACCTGCATGCTAAAATACAGCCCGATCCGTCCAGTGGTTTGGGCTGTGCGTTGATAGATCACTATGTTAGTCAGTCAGTCAGTCAGCCAGTCAGTCACCTTTGAGTTATATATATAGATTGTTTGTACTTGACAAAAGTAATTAACAATTTTAAAATATGTTATTATGAAAAATATTGCCTATATTTAAATCAAGTGAAATGTATTTAGCTAACGATTCTAAACTAACAAGTTGCTGTATCTATTTATCATTACGCTGAATTAATATTGAATTAAGCAGAGAGAATGAAACGCTATCTATTCAATAAATATTCATACAAAGCGGCCTCGGCTCTTGCTGCCGCTCACATTCATTTCGTATTCCTTTTTAGTCACCCTTTCATTGCTCATTCTATCCACGTGCCCGAATCTTCGAACATGCCATCGATGACACTATCTTCGAAACCAACCATCCTGCGTATGTCTTCGTTCCTAACGCGATCCGCAAGCGTCACTTCGCATATAGAACGAAGAGATCGCATTTCCATTCCATTTTTTTTTACACTGGCTCGACATAGTGACTACAGAGTACCTGATGATAAATACAGTGTAGTCCAAAAACGAAAGCAACTATCAAAGGATGACAATCCATTGACAGTCTACATCGTCATGTCGGCCCGCATATACCACGACCGAAGGTCTTCAGGTATATGAGCCACTGGATATACACAAGGTGATCCCGAAACGCGACAAGCCGAAATTGGTCACTATGACGGGCTTCACACCCATGTACTGTGGTCGCGATCCAGACGGGCACCGACGCCCTACCACCTCGCTGCTGCTCGTTTAGCACCACCCAGGAGTCACGTGTAGGGAAACTAGGGTAAAGTTTACGGAAGCGAGCAGCTTCGACTCCCAAAATTCGATTAATTCTACTTGCATGCTTCTTTTTACTTACCAAAGCCTTACTGCCGTACTATAAGTTTCGAGAAGTTCTAACGAGAGAGTTAAATATTTCACACATTGTATGTACCCGGAACAATCAACATAATATTCATACCTGTAATCCATCATATCCTGGGCAGAGAAGTCGTAGAGTGGACTCTCGGCGTCGATAACATGAACAACTGTGATGGGCCATAGGAGGAAGGCGCGAGCTTCCTTTAACTTGAGCTGATGGATGTAGTTATGCACCATCTCTCCTTCCAAAGTCCTGAGTAATCAAAACTTCAGTTATATTCTAATTTCTTCGTTATTCTGTATTCCCGTGTATCCTTGCCGCAGACTGATGGTCTCGAGCTCCTCGGTATAGAGCTAACAGCCGATCTGAACTTTGGGCGGTTGATTGAGTTCAGAGCGAAAACAGCTATTGAAAAATTGGGTGTCCTTTTTAAGGTCAGACGATTGCAACTTCTTAACCTGTATCAGGCACAGGTGTGGGCGGGTGTGGAGTACTGTTATCACCTTTGCAACGGGTCCGCTAAATATCAGTTGGCCGCTTTGATCTCGATTGTTCGTAGAGCTCGAAGATTTGTGAACGATAACGTCTTTGACTGAGACTATAATGATTAACATCGGGCATTAACGTAAGGTCACCTACCTCGCAGTTTTTATGCTACCAATGGAGCATGTTCTCAGAGGCAACATTCTCTAATTCCATCAGCCCTATTAAAACCACTCAACGCCGTGTCAGATACTATCCGTATGTGGTGGATTTTCCTTATATCCGCAAAAAGAGATTCACTACGGGTTAAGGACTGAAATATGCTTCCAGCGAGCATATTTTCACGATCTTATAACTTAGGAGTCTGTAAGAGAAGTGTGAATAAGCATTTGTTGGGTGAATGCGGTCCCTCTTTACCTTCTCCCAGGTGTGATTGTGGTCAAGCGTTCGTTTCTAAATCTTGAATAAAAATCGGTCAAGAGACCATATACAGGCCAGATTCCGGCACCATGGATTCATAGAAACTTATTAAGGCACATTTTGGATTTTGGGAGTCGCAGCTGGACAGCCGTGACCCAGGAACATTGGACCTATATGGGACGTTTTTACATATAACTCTATAGAGAGCGACGAGGTCGCAACAGCCGAGCAGCTACTACCAGAACCTTGAATAGAGCCTTCAGTTTAAAACCTTTCCAGATGAGGTCCAAACTCACCGAATAGGCTTTAGCATGTAAGCCGTTATTCCGCTCCCGATTATATTCATATGCAGAAGATCCCACACCCTGAACATCAGGCAGAGTTGTCCATCACGGATCGAAACCTGAAAATTATACATAATAATTGCAGTGGCAAGTCGATTGCCCAAACCACAGTACACAAGTGTAAAGAGCATCGTAGTGACTCGCTTTAGCTTCTCGCGTTTCGGTATCAGCTTATGTATGTCCAGTAACTTATACTTGGTGACTTTCATTCGCGGTATGTGTGGGCCGACGTGACGACGGAGACTCAGTGGATTTTCGCCCTTTGATAGCTGCTGTGGTTTTTTTGTAAGTTTGTATATATTAAAAAAAACGTACCGTGGCCTTCTTACTGAAACCAACTGAAGAGACGTGTTTGTTAGGCCTGACCAGCTTCGTGAACAGCAGACTGGACAGGCCGCCGGAGAGCGCAGTGCCGGCGACTATCTGCAAACATTAAAATATAATGCTATATCCAGTTCGGAGTGAGCAGAAATATATTAGTGTTCGCATCCGTTTTGCCCCTCCCTGTTTAGTTGTGGAGGCCTTTACCGATCATCAACGCTCGTCCTACAAAAAAATCTGTTTTGTCCATTAATCGGCCAAGTGCGAGTTAAACTCGTGCATCCAGTGTTTCTAACAAAATTATTGACACATAATAATAACCAGAGATGGGCAAAATGTAATCTGATTAATGATGAACGATTACAAAACGTAGTCGTAGTTATAATTTTCTTGCTCTGTAATCATGATTAAATCCATTTAATACATTAATAAATAATAAATGTGTGTACAATCTGGGATTCTGTAGTGTTTAAAACATACATGAGCAAAATGCAGTCATATTAATGGTAAAAAATTTAATCGTTAATCATTTTTATTAATCGGATTACATTTTGCCCATCTATGATAATAACATCCCTTTCGAAGTGAGTAGAGATACATTAAATAGTGTCTAGTGATTTTATTATGAAGAAGGGTTGGGGGAATTAGAGAATGTAGCGCTGTAGGACACACTCCATTGTGCAACAGCAATTGGTAAAAGACTACGAAGCACGAGAAATTGCATCGATTATTTAGATTTTAGCCTCAGTAAAAGAGTTATTGTACACAAGTTTACGGGTTCTACGATCGATTGAATCCAGAGCACCCAACTGATTTTTAGCGGGTCCGTGATTAAGATTACAATAGTATTCCACACCCGACCACACCTGTGCCTGTTACGGGTTAAAAAGGTTACAGGTTGTCACATAATTAAATGGGAGATAATTGTGTCTAATAGCGTATTCAGTTTAACTAGTTACATTAACCAAAAACCTTTATTTTGACTGGTCCAAGTGACTAAAACAATAGGTGATTCATCGATATAACTTTTTGGTGCCGGGCAGTAGACTTGAGGGAGTCTGCTATCCGGATGAGAGGGTGGCGGTGTGCAGTGTCCGGCGCGCCGCCTGGGAGATAGGTATTGGAAGGGTGGGCTCTTTACCCGTACCCCTCCCAGAGAGGCAGCCTCGACAAGGCATTTCGCTCTGCGGGCGTCTGGATGAATTTGGTTTCCCAGGCTCGGGTGGAGCGATTAGAGGGACACCCCGGGGGTTTTTAGTCAGTAGGAGTCTGACGCACCGGGGTTGCTGCCCTCACAGCGGCCCTGATGGTCCTATGCAGGATTTTCCCCGAGAAACCAAAAAAAAAAAAACGATATAACTTTTTCCTTTTTGGTAACCCTGGAAAACCCTATATAGGAAAATCAGGTCCAACGTGAGGGCATCAACCATAATGTGCAGGACTTCTACTGGCTACAAGCCTCCGGGGTAACACTCGCTGCCAGCCAGGCCTGAGGATTCGTATTCTTTCTACGAGTCAAACGAATAGTCTTTCTTTGGCTCTGCATCAGGCATCTCTGGAAGGAGTGTGTGTAAAGTGGTACCTCCTCTTAGTAGCTTATTATAAGGTTCCGCCTCTTCAAGCAGATTTGGGGGAGGTCGATGCCCGGTCAGTATAACTTTTTTAGATCAACTCACTTCAAACACCATAATAATGATCGCTTCAGGACATTCTTCGTTGGGGTACCTCACGCCATACCCGATGGTCATCTGCAATCATTAATTATATCATTACAAAGACAGAATATTGCTAGAAAAGGCTTCCATTATTCTGGAAAAGGGAAAAATGAAGAATATAAATATGACAATGTTTTTAGTCTACATTTAAACCTTTTTTACGCCAATGTTATACACAACAATAGCTTTATTAAAAAAAAACGTTATTCTTGCTACGTTTATACCCATTTTGTCTTCCTAAACATTATTGCAACCCTTTTTTTTTTTTTTTTTAACTCGGGGGAAACCCGTTATGGGCCGTCAGGGGATGATGAGGGTCACCCCCCGGTGTGTCGGAGTCGCACCGACTAAAACCCCCGGGGTATTCCTTCTCCCGTTTGCCGGGGCCAAGGGCAAGGCTGTGCCAGCTTCCTCAGCGCCCGGCGACGTCTGGCCTATTGATAGAAGGCCCCTAGGCACCATTCCGCTCTCCTTCAGTTTCTTCGAGCGGTGAGCGGGAACACATCGCGCACCGCTCTCGCCTTGGAAATGTTGGGCGACGCACTCCCTCAAGTGCGCCGCCCAGGTGTTAATCCGTTAAGGAGGGAAGTGCCTTGAGTAGGCTTCCCTCCTGCGTCCAGTACGGCGAGGGCGACGGAGGGGCGGAAAGGACAGGGAAGATGAAGCCTGCCTCTTTCGCTCACGCTCCGCCTCCTCTTTCACTCTAAGGACCTCCTCTGTGAAAAGGAGGACCGCCTTCCATGACCTGTCGCTGTCGAGCATAGTCCGAATAAGTGTGGGCAGCGACAGGTCATTTCCTACCTGTTGCGTTAAAGCATCCCTTTCCGGGGCCCAGGCTGGGCACCCGTCAAACATGTGCTGAGCGGACTCTTCAGCACATCCGTCGCAGTGGTGGCAGCGTTGGGTCGGCTCACTACCGGTTATTCGACAAAGGTACCAACTGAAACAACCATGTCCGGTCAGTGCCTGCGTCAACCGGTAGGAGACGATTCCATGGCGCCTGTTGAGCCATTCCCGTAACACTGGACGGATGGCTTCTACAGTCCGCAGGCCGGCACTGGGGTGCTCCAGCCTGGTCTCCCATGCTGCAACGGATTCGGCATCCAATAGGCACCGTTTCCTTTTTATTTCGGACAGGGCCGGCCACTGGCCCCGGGCCCGCTGCTCCACGCGCCATGTATAAAGTGACGCGAGCGCGCGGGCCTCTAGGTCCCAGGGGACCGACCCTGAAATGACACATGCCGCCTCACATGACACTGTACTGTAGCCCCGTATCATCACCACCGCCATCGCCCTCTGGGGGCGGCGCAATAGCCGGACGTTGGTGACGTTGAGGGCATCAGCCCACACCATTATTGCAACCCTGGATCTTCAAATATTTCAAAGCAAAGCCAACACTTTTATTGTCTGGCGAACAGTCCCCGTGCTTTACTTTTACCTTTATTTTTCAATTATATATATTAGGTCCTTACATATGAAATTGGCGTTTTGTATGGGCGGAACAAAAAGTCGAATATTTTTCCATATAATATATTTAATTAATCAAAGTATGAACCATTATTTTCTATGCACTTTTGCCATCTCATAGGTAGTTCATTGATCCCTTTACTAAAAAAACCAGTCGGACGGGAATCAATAAAATATTTGAAGGCGATTTGGACTGCCCCATCGGAGTTGAATTTTTTCCCTTGCAAGAAGTTATCCAAATTTCGAAAAAAATGGTAATCTGTTGGAGCAAGGTCCGGGGAGTACGGAGGATGTCTTAGACTTTCCAATTGAAGCTCTTCTAATTTAGTAGCCGTCTGTTGCGCAGTGTGTGGTCTAGCGTTGTCGTGAAGCAGCAGTGGCGTGGAGCGATTGACCAGCCTAGGTTGTTTAGCCGCTAGCTTTTCCATCATGGTTTGCAATTGCTGATAATAGACATCAGCCGTAATAGTCTGGCCAGATTTGAGAAAACTGTAATGAACAATACCGGCACTAGTCCACCAAACGCTTACAAGTATATTTTTTGGGGTTAATTTTCGCTTGGGGCAGGATTTGGCTGGCTGGCCAGGATCCAACCATTGCGCTGAGCGCTTCCGATTATCGTAAAGAACCCATTTTTATCACAGGTAATGATTCGGTTTAAAATACCTTCATTATTGTGCCGGTTTAGTAATGTAACGCAGCAGTCGACGCGCGTTTGCCGGTGTGCTTCAGTCAATTCGTGAGGTACCCACCCACCTTTCAAGCTTTTTAATCTTCCCAATTTGCTTCAAGTGAATTAAAACAGTTTTATCACTAACATCGCAGCCTGCAGCTAACTCGGACGTGGTTTGCGATGGATCCGCTTCCACAATAGCCTTCAACTCTTCATTATCAACTTGAATCTCAAGCCGTCCACGGGGCTTGTTCTGCAGGTCGAAATTTCCAGAACGAAAACGTTGGAACCAAAAACGAACTGTGTTTTCTTTTGCAACACGACCGCCATACACATCATTCACCCTTCGAGTTGTTTCCGCAGCACTAGTGCCACGGCGGAACTCGTACTCGTAAATAATGCGATATTTTAAGTTTTCCATTTCGTAAAATGAGTGACGCAAACAGAAAAAAAACAGAAGAATAAAACAAATGAATGACGATCATCGAAGCACAAATACATGAGTCTATAGCTGTACAAATTTGAATTTGAAATTCCTTACCAAAGAGGAGAAATTTGTGATTAAAGTGGCCAGTACGAAAAACGCCAATTTCATATGTAAGGACCTAATATTAATATATTAAAAAAAATGTATACAGAAATATTTTTAGACATGTTATGCTCTACAACTTTATAAAAATAATTTTTAGAGCATAGGAGGTGAAATATTCAGAAAGACCATCTTTGATTTTGTATAACGTAAGACGTGATAACGATATTTTATTAGACTTTTGCGTTATCTTTCAAAACAAAGGTTTGTACATATTTTCAGCCTATTTTTTATACAGTTGTCTTGTTTTTTTTTAGATATGTTGTTCAGTAGGTATAAGCTGGGTGATGTGTTTATCAGCCTCTAGTATTTGGCACGCGAGGAATTTGTTTCGGCTTTTCCAGTACGATTTTAGGTACCACATGCACACCGGTGAAGAAAACATTATGTGGCAAACCGCATGACATCTAGTAGAAATGTCTTGTGCACTAGTGCTGTAGGAACAACGATCAGCTGCGACACTGGTCACATTGAGCACGGTATAAGCGCAAAGTGGATACAGCCACTATGTTTCTTTACTCACCCGAAATATTATTATTAGCGTGACGATACAATGTTACCTGAGTTTCAACAGTCATCAACAGAAGGCCAGCAAATGACGAAGTTCCAGTGACGCAGTGCTCCTTTCCATCACCGATATCATCAGCATAGGATGTGGCCACGGCGTACCAGATACCAGCGAAGATGAACCAAAACACGAAGTGAGTAACGATCATCAGCAAAATAATAAACCTCCATTTACTATTTATCTGAAACAATCGTATAAGTTTCAACTGTTTAATCATAGATGACGTTAAATAATACTTTCTGATTTAATTATCAATATTGATAATTTTATTATTAATAAGTAATATGTTATAATATTATGTAATTTAGCATGAAAAAAAAACAAATGCATTATGGAGAGAAAAACTATAGATGAATAAGAAAGGCGTCATGGAGTGATTAATAGAAAAAATCGTGATAAGTTTAAACTTTTCAATCATAGATGGCGCTAAATAATAATTCCAGTAGTTATTATCGACATTAACTAATTAATAATAACGTGCTTATAATACTGCGTTTAGCAGTCTGAAAAAGAAAACAAAGAGCCACAAACAGGAAGTTAATTTAAACATTAATTATTGAAGTTATCAAATTTTGCTCAAAGAAAACAAGTGATAAGTCCATCACAGTGACTCGCCTCGGCCTACCGCGTTTCAGGATCAACCTTTGTACAGGCAGCTGTTCATATACCTAGAGTTCATATACCCTTAGTTGTGGTATATGTGCGCCGGCGGGACGACAGTCACTGTCCATGGATTTTTGACCCATGACAGTAGCTGTCGTTCTTTGCCTATACTCAAAGATGGGTAAAATGTAATCTGATTAATGATCAACGATTACAAAATGTAGTCGTAATTTTAATTTTCTTGCTCTGTAATCATAATTACATCCATTTAAAACATTAAAAAATGATAAATGTGTATACTATCTGGGATTCTGTAGTGTTTAAAACATAAATGAGCAAAATGCAGTCACATTAATGGTAAAAAACGTAAAATGTAATCGTTAATCATTTTTATTAATCTGATTACATTTTGCGCATCTATACTATACTTTGCATAAGGCTATAAGTCTCCTTGTTGAGACAGTAAAAAAAACATTACTTGTAAAAATTTTCATATACATACGAACTAACAAACACTTGTTTATAATATATTAGTAGGTGTAAATAGATATAAAAAAGCAACTTACAACTGTAGTGACTATGTCTCTCATATATTTCAATGATTTCGCCGGAATATTACTTCTCACCGGTACATTTTCTTCCCCATTCTTGTACACCGCTCTCCTAGAACGTACCGGTCTGCCTGCTTTGCGTCTAGAATATAGAATATTTGTATAATTATAAGGTCTGGCTTAATGGCACTTATCGGGAGAGGCCTAAGCCCAAAAGTGGGTTAAAGTAGGCAGTAGGATTAGGGCAGAGTTTGCTGCCCGGGTGAGATGGCGGCGGTGCACAATCCGAGAGAGATACTGAGAGGTGGGCTCTTTACACCCACCTCTCCTAGAGGAGGAGCCTAAACAGGCTATTCGCTCTCCGGGCAACTGGAAGTATAAGGATTCCAAGACCCCGGTAGAGTGATTTGGGAACATCCCGGGAATTTTAGTCAATAGGAGCCTGACACATCGGGTTCGCTGCCCTGATGGCCCCATGTAGGATTTTCCCACGGGGTAAAAAAAGCCTGAGCATGATTACAATTTCTCGGTACCGGTCATAATTCGCGCAATGCTCGATAGCGAGAGATTATAGGCTGCTGCACTAAAATTGAGCGAATTGGAGAGTCGGTGAAGTCGGTCTCACTTTTCTATATACTCTAAGAAGTTTCATTCGGGAGACAACATAGATAGGCAAAATGTAATCAGATTAATGTAAAATGATTACGATTAATCATTTTGAGGTTTTCATCATTAATATAATTGCAATTTGCTCATCTATGTTTTAAATACCACGGAATCCTCGATTGCATACACATTTATGTCTCCCTAATGTTTTTAAGCGATTTAATCATGATTACAGAGGAACAAGATTCATTGTGACTACATTTTGTGATCGTTAACGATTGATTAATCATTAATCAGATTACATTTTGTCCATCTCTCGGGAGACACACCATCAGGGCTAGGATTGTTAACCATTTCTGAATCGTTTTGTCTCATATTGTGGTGGAGAATTCTATGCAAAAAACGCGGTTTTATCATAATATTTGTGTTACGGAGTGTCTGTATTATATTATAATGTCAGACAAATTAGTAGAGTGATCAGTTACACCGATGATCTTTCTTAGTTTTCATTCTATAGTTACACCGTGTCTGAATGTTTATGTTATTTCAGTGTGATTCTGTAAACGCACTTGCGACGCAAGAGAAAATCCGATCTAGAGGCAATATTTCGAATAATACATATGTACATAATATTGCGCACGATCTCAATTTTTACTTTGAGACACTCAGTTTACGTCGTTATTTGTTATAAGTGTTTTTATAATTATTAATACGAATTTTTATTCAAAAAAGGTTGGCAGCACCGATTTTTTGATTGTGTGAATTTATATTAGCATTTTTACGTTCCTGTTAAAATTTCGTTCGTATACAAATAAATATTTAGCGAGAGTGTCCTCCATACAATAATGTTTGATTCTCCTTTGCAAAAGATCCTATCGAAACCATATCTTGCAGCTTGATAACAATTTAACTGGAATACTTGATAAGATATTAAAAGGAAATAATATGACAAATAGGATGTAGGTGAATCATCACACTCTACTTTACGGTAAAAGTAGCGAACCGAAGTATAAAGGAGAGAATATGTTAATAAAAATTAATGAACCTAAAACATACATTCAAATTTACAATAGCTGTTCACATAGATTAATAGACGTATTAAGAAATCTTTTAAATCGTCATTATTGAATCTAATACTCGATTTGAAAGCAGCGTCTACTGATCTATTGACTTTGCTAAAACATATAATAATATAGAAACTATAAATATGCTTTCATTTACATTAACCTGTTTTGTAATAATGGTGTCTATTACACATTTGTAAGGCCAAATCTACCTGCCCAATTCCATTCTACCCAATTAATCGTAAAGATATGTTGAAAAGTATGCATTATAACAAAAAGTTCGATTAAAATCGCTTTAATTGTTTCTGTAATATACGAACAAACATACAAACAGTTAACTAGTCTAAAAATGATTGATTATTTTCCAATTCTCATAAATTTAGATACTACATAGTATTTAAATATCTTATAAAGAGGGAATAATTTATACTTTCTAAAGTATTTCAAAATAATATAAATTATATACAGATTGGATAGTCAATTGTAATATAATATAATAATTATTTTTAAAATAATTATTTATGATCTTTGTAAAGGCTGTTTGCAGAGTCTTATCGAATTTCATCTTAAGAAAGAAAGAAATGGAATTATATCCGAATCAAATTAACTATATTTGACAAAGGCCACTAACCTGTGTCTAGTCCCTCTCCTTTTTCTTTTAGTATACGGTGTTGAATATCCTACAGCAGAGGGTCCTATGGTATCGTGGTCACCAAAAATACTGTCGACAATCTCGATCCTGTCATAAATATCAGCTCGCACTTCTGAACTTATCGGATTCGTTGAACTATCAGATATTTTCTTAGTTACATCAGAATTCTTATGACTGTCTTCTATATCTATGCTCATAGTCAAACCAGGATCCGTTTGCTCATCCTCGCTTGAGTATTGAGAGGATGTACCAGTAGCTTCCACTTGGGTGGGCATTTCATTTTTTTCGAAGTTAGTTATGCCTGACGGGAAAGCGATTTCTTTACCTTCCACGTACGTCTGCGAGATCCTGTAATGTTTCTTTAATTCTTCGTTCGTGTAAACATCAGTATTAACCATGCTTGGTATCTCGATAGACGATCTGCCTGACCCATTTCCTATTGCTTCAGAGTAGCTCAAAGACCGCTCTAAAGCGCGGTTTCTACTCCCACGTCGTTCAGGTTCATTGTTCATTTTCTCAACATTGACTTTAACCAGATCCTCGATTTTGTTAGAATATCAATTGATATGCATCACTCTATTTGAGAGATAAACGTTAAGAACTGTAATATACTCATATATTATGATTTGGTAGTATGAAACACTCGTGGCACTGAATCTTGAATGGATCGCCTCAAAGTTGTATGTCGCCAACACCGTTTATCTCTAAGATAAGGTTCCCGGCTTTATCCTAAATGATAAGAAGCAAATACACCTACTTTGCTATGTTTTGATTGAATATCAACTTGAAAGTTGACTATGTTGTCTTAGAGTGATATATGAATTGCATTTTGACAATGTTACAATTTACAGAATTGGCTGTGATGGCTTAGTGGATACGAAGCCGGTGTAAATGCATTTGTAGAGGTGGAGTTCACACAACACAGGAAGGAGAATTTGGAAAAACTTGAGATGATAAAAATAATATATTCAAATTAAAACGGTTTTTTCTTAAAAGCTACAGCGCACCATTTAACGTCACAAATCCAATTCTTATTCTAATGTAGAGGTGGAGCTTAGGTGGAGTTCATACAACACAGGAAGGAGAATTAGGAAAAACTTGAAATGATAAAAACAATATATTCAATTTAAAACAGATTTTCTTAACATCTATAGCGCACCGTTGAACGTCACAAATTCCATTCTAATTTCCTTTTTGACATATTGACATTTATAAAAAGTATAATTAAAAATATAAAAAAGGTGATAATAAAAAGGTAGCCTACACATTGCAACGCGAACATATCCCGTCACGTACCACTGGATTTTACCAGATTAAGTTCGGACTTATCCACCACATACTCACCGCTGAAGGAAAACCTCATGAGAAAACCCGCATGGCGTCTAATAGAAATGTCATGTGTCCTAGGGGTGTGATCAGCTGTGCCACCAGTCGTTTTAAGAACGATATAAGGTCAAAGTGGACATAACCACCAATATTTCTCTACTCACCCGAAATAGATATAGCATGATATATTACTATTGTAACAGGATTGCGGATTAGTGAGAGGGGTAAAGGGATTTATAAATGTTAAGGTGAGTGGTCTGCAAAGGGAATAATAGGGAACAAGAATAATTAAATCCATCAATTTTGCTTATCCTAATAGGAACTTTACGAGATAATAGACACTTTTGTCTAACATTTAGACGCATAACATTTAATCTAATATTAGATAAGATAGCTTCGTAAAATACTTATCTACTGTCCAAATCGCTTTAGGTTGAAATCTTTACTTCTCGGTTTAGGAACTTAAAAATATATGCGAGAAAGAAAACTTCGTAGAACACTACCATATGTCTATAAAAGTGATAATCGGTCACGATATACAAGCACAAAGTGAACCATAAATAAGACAATACTTTTATAATATTTTTCTTGCGCTATAATACACATGGAGTATGTAAAAGTGCAATAACGATCGAAGATATATAAAACACCTACAGCGCCATCTGTTATATGACATCTGAAATATCATTTGAAATAAAACAATAGTATTTTGTATAATTTACTAGTTTTGTTACATAAAAATAAAAATTATGTATTACCTAATATACACATTATAATATTCAGTATTGATATGTATTCTGTCTTAAACGTTCTGCTAATAATTATAAGACCATAATAACTTTTATTACCGTTTTTCTCATTCTACACAAAATTTTATAATCTTTGTCTATAATAAATTTAACTAGGTCTGAGATTATTATTTTATATTTTATAATTAACATAACAGTCAAATCACAAGTTATTCAATTCCATTAACTATGTAATTATAATCCAAAAACTTTGTCCAATTTTTTGGGTGATAAGATCTTCCAGCTCATCAAGTAATTGAAGAAGATATAAAGGTAGTCAATTAATTAATCTTTTGAAACATAGCACGTCTATTTAAATGATTTTAAGAAAGTAATGTATTGATATAAAAACATCCTAGCTTCATTATTTTACAGTCTTTTTTCTAAAAGACGAAGACCTGCCCAGCTGGAATTCCGATATCTTCTCGCTAAAGCTGTTTGGAGTTCCAGGGCAGGTAGACACTCTATTATTATCATCTTTTGTACTCCTGAAAAGGGAAAAAAAATCAAAGGCTTTAATTGTGTCAGAGGAATACCTATGAAGATACTAACTTTTATTGCGTTAGTGTAGAAATATTACTTCAAGTAAGTTATTCGTTATGCCCAGTGCTCTATCCTCGCCCCCAAAGGACTCCAAAATCCCTACGCTGCCAGTGAACACAGTAAGGCAGCTGCGTACCTTCTTCATGCACGTCCTTAAAAGATGGTTTCCAGTCCAAATCTATCTAATACCCTTTCCAAGGACCAAACAAACTCCATATCTTTCATCCGAATCTGTTCAGGGTATTCAGCGCCAAAAAGAAACACATAAAGTTACTTTCACATTTATAATTTAGTATGAATTTTGCAATTAAAACTCAAAAACGTTCAATAGGAATGTTAAGACAGTTATAATACAAAATATTCGTGTTATTGTTGGTGTTTTATTACTGGTATCATAAACTCCACTGTTATTATAGTAATAGGCCTGTCTTAATAAGCATAATTGATTCCTTTGTATTAGGTCGCCGGCTTTTGTCGTCCAATAAAAATCTCTTCCTCGTGTATTTATTATCGTGTGTTTATTATGTACCCTGATGTCTAAATGGTACCAATTTTTGACCGAAATTGGAACGAGAATTTTTTTTTATAACTTATAGGCGAACGCTTGACCTCAATCACACCTGGTGGAAGGTGAAGATGAGTCCGATGATGAACCGCGTCCGCCCAGCAAATGCCTATTCACTCTTCTTTTAAAGACTCCCAGGTCATAAGATCGCGGAAATATGGCCGCTGGTAGCATATTCCACTCCTTAGCTATTCGCATGATGAATGTAGAAGCGAGTTTGAATTAGAGTCGAAATTGAATGATTTAAAAGTACTCATGACTATCCTTACCTATGTAGTTCCTTAGCACTGCAATAAGGAGTATCAATTGCTTCTGTAACATCTAGCTTCTTGTGTTCAATGACGTATTGTTGTTTTCGACTGTCATACCTATAAACAGTATAAAAAAATGTATATCCGTCATCATCATCTTAAACAGCCATGAAAGTTACACTCATCAAGTTGTTCGCAATAAATATACATTTACTGCAATAGCAGAATGATGATTTATAACCAAATAATAAGATTACTGTGAACATATTAATAAATTAAAGTAAGAAATGTAAGATTTTGAATAACCTTACTTAATGACTGGAGGAAATCGGTGTCCCCATACCACTTCCCGCGGTAAATATGATGTTTGGCTTTGAGTAAACGTGCCCATCGAAGCAGATGCTCCTTTCAAGCTCACAGTGATCTCGTAACTGGAAAAAGAATGGAATGAATGCTTAGTTATCTGTTAATTTAATTTTAACCATTACCCAAGTTTTCTTGAGATAAACTTCTAAAAAGTAAAAAATCCCCTTGCCCTCACCACCTTAATTAATTACCTACCGCAAACTTGTCCCCTGGTCTGAATGTAGTATTACAACCAGGAGTGTTCTAAAGAACGATTCTTTTGAGCTCCTTGCTTTCTTTCATATTTACTATAGGTTAAGATATAGAGTTCTTCATAAAGAAATTAAAAATGCTTTTAAAGGTAAACAACTCATTCAACGATACTTCTTGTATATCATCGTTTTTCTTTTAGCCTGTATCGATTCATTGCTGAAGATAGGCCTCTCCTAAGTCTCGCCGCTTGTCACTATTCCGGGCTGTTTCGCATCCAAAAACATCTAACTGTCTTTCACTGTAGTTGGTCTATCTGGCCTCTGGTCATCATCTTAGCTCATTCTTGTCTATATGGGATTCAAGGTGTATATTAAAATGAATCTACCAGAAATCTACCGGAGTCACTTGCTGAATCTCCTTGGTAGATTTTGTTTTGTTAACGGATGATAAAATCATTTTCCTTTTTATTTAGCATTTCCCAAGTGTTTCTAATTAGATCTATGTGCATAAATTTATTTTTGATTTTACTTTATTTCACGATAATAACCTCTTACCATTGAATGCTGTCAGCTTTTTGGACAAAAAAGCTGCATAAAACAAATCCAATACAACTGTAAAAGGTGTGTTAGCGTGCATACCTATTGGAGGTAAGAAACTCGGGCCCATAGTTATAGAGAGGGCTAGAGCTGTCAATGACGTGGACGAGGGTCACGGGCCACAGGAGAAACTGGCGCTGCTGCAATGCCAGAGTCTGGGCGTAGTACCGTATCACTTCGCCTTCTTTTGTCCTGTGAAATTTATAAATTATTATAATCATTTAGAGTCCATTTCAATCCTCTGCTAAGCAGATGCTTCCGCGTCCTATTTCAATTTATCATCATATTGTGTTTATCAAAGTTAAACGTTTACTTCGACTAGTTTACTTCACTCCGATTTTCAGTTACTATAATACGTTTAGGGATAACGTTAATACCCAAACAGGCTAGATTGAAGTAACCAGGGTACGAGAAAACGTGGCCGTTCTAGACAAACCCGGCAACGTGCGGTTATGGTGGAGTCGAAGAAGAATGGTTGTAATATGAAGAACAATGAAATTAGTTGATTATATCGTTGACTAGCAAACCCGGCGAACTTCTTTTCGCCACCAGATGGCTTCGTTTTGGTTTTTAGTGAGCGTTTGAAAGAACGTGCAGAGTACAATGAGTAGCTCTCAAACAATGTATAACGCATCGGCGCCATCTACTTAAAATACTGGTGCGATCTGCTCCACCACCATGTAAAACCATATTAGTTTGTAGTACATGCAATGTATAAGAGATGGCGCTGTATGTGAAAAATGATTTCCCCGTTTTCCTGCTTTTCTGTAAAAAAAATTCCTGAATTTTGTTTGCTATAAACCTCACAGAGCCCGAAACCTTTCCAACGAATGCAAAATCGTGGAAATCGGTTCGTGCGTTCTGGAGCTATAGCGTCAGGAAGGAAAACCGGACTTATTTTTATATAATAGATTATCAAAATACTATACCTGCGTGTGCTTATGAAATGAGCTGTGAATTCAGAGCTGATGATGTGATCGTAGTTGAGATCCCAGGCCCTGATCATCAAGCATAATTGACCGTCGCGCATACTGATCTGTGGACAATCAGTGCATTATTTGTTGATATTTCTATTAGAAGCAATGCGAGTTTCCTCAAGATGTTTTCCTTCTCTGGTAACTTAATATTGAAAGACCCAAAAGTACGTGTCGAGCCTAAGAAACCGGTCCATTATCCACTAGGCTACCACAGCCACTATATATCCATGTTCCAGCAGATAACCTTGGAAAATTTATTAACATTAACCAGATCATCGACTGTTGTGAGCTTTGGATTTAAAGAAAGTTTATTTTATTTAAACTACTATGAAATCCTTAAGGTACACATCGGATTCTGTGAGCCGCAACTTTTTTTTTTACACTGGCACGACATAGTCACTACAGAGTACCTGATGGTAAGTACAGTGTAGTCCAAAAACGAAAGCGACTATCAAAGGATGAAAATCCATTGATAGTCTACATCGTCATGTCGGCCCACATATACCACGACTGAAGGTCTCCAGGTATATGAGCTACTGGATATACACAAGCTGATCCCGAAACGCGACAAGCCGAAACTGGTCACTATGACCGGCTATACACCCAAGTACTGTGGTCGCGATCCAGACGAGCACCGACGCCCTACCACCTCGCCGCTGCTCGTTTAGCACCACCCAGGAGTCACGTGTAGGGAAACTAGGGTAAAGCCTACGGACGCGAGCAGCTTCGACTCACAAAAACTCAACTCGTCAAAAGCATCACAGCAATGGCTGTTAGTTCGCGATTCACCGGTCTGTATCCATTTGTATATAAATGAGTCCGATACGGGCCGCACAGTCGCGATCTTCACATGCCATCTGGCAACGTCTGGCTACAAAGTCGCTTACATCAGACGCATCCAAAATAAATGCATCCAAACAGATGCATAATATGCATACATCTTTTTAAGCCCCACATAAAAAGATTAAATTTATGTAGGATGGATGTTATTGTGTGAAATATTATTATGTATGAAGTAGTAAATGCGTAGATCGGAACGTATGGGAGTGAAAGGCAGGAAAGATAGAAAGAGAGAGAGGATAAACGGTTTTTTTTATGCAAGCGCTCTGTAACTTTAAGACGTAAAAAGTGTGAAGACGATAAATTAATTTGAAAAAAGTGCAAGAAAGGAGTTTTTGAAGGTTATTAAGTGTTTATTCTAAACCAAAGATCCCCAAAACTACATTTATAATATATATAAGTAATACAATTATTGTAAAACATGTTACAACGAAAAATAACACAGATTTGTACACTAAAGTAGACACTGTAATAGCAAAATGATATTTTGCAATAAATAAGTAATTAATAAGATAATGTAAGCAAATTTAACGAAAAATTCAAAACGACAAAGTAGCTTAAGAAATGAAAAATTCTCAATGTCGTTGCAATAGGATAGCAGCGGGCGACGCAGTTACAAAAACCGGTGCATTATAATCTGGTAGCCACCGGTGGGTCGCAGCCACAAGAACCGACCGCTACCTTTAAGCATTAACCTTAATGTCATTGCTGTGATTGTGGTGTGTCCTCCAATAGTGTTAAAAATTGTGTACCTTGAAACATGAATTTAAACGACAGAATTTAAATATAATAAACACCTCAAGGTTAATAAGGAACTTTGTAAATGTAAAATACACTAACGACAGCTCGTTTACTGAACCCAACGCCATCTCTGGAGAGTTTCTCGGGCCGCGTCAGCTTCGCATACACGACACAAGTCAGGACCCCGGACAGTCCCGTACCGAGAATCAGCTGAAAAGCAATAATTACATTTCTTAAAACGTTTTTTAATTATTTTTAGCCTAAGAATATCTCTCAACGTCTAGTGGAAGGTTACGAAGTTCATGAAGCCCTGCTTTTGGCAGCCAACTTACCCATTTTTAATTTAAAACTCCCAAATAATAAAAAACGTGAAAAAACAGACGAGGTATTTCCATTTGTGAATTGTTGCCTTTCTTGGATTTTATCATACTTTCCACTAGGTACGCTGAGGCTACTTTGCCGAGCAAATCTAATCAACAATGTATTGTAAAAACAATAATCAGCAAATCTGTTTTCATGATTTACAGGTCATCAGTTGACTTCAATTACAGCTTGTGATAAATGAAGACGAGACCATTGATGAACGGTATTCGCCCAACGAATGCCTATCAACTCTTCTTTTAAAGGCTCTAATATCGTTAAGCTGTAGAAAACCGAACGAAGGGAACGTATTCCACTCCTTTGCTGATCCCATTAAGACAAATAGTGGAAATGAAAACATCGGCCGCTTTTAAGAATCCCGTGATGTTGCTCTTATATAACAATTGCTATAAATTGTTGCTGTTGTTAATACAAACTGTCCTAGTTGCCTAAACACTTTGTTCCACGCCAGTGATATGACTTAAACCCATCCTGTAGATCAAGGCTTCTTAAACTTTTGTCATTCACGACCTCATTTTTGATTGCGAGTTTCTTGTCGACCCCATACAAATATATAAAAATATATATATGTATATATATATATATATATATATATATATATATATATATATATATATATATATATTTTGATGATTTATTTATTAGGTAACAATATACATATACATATGAAAATGTATAGTTTTAGAATTCGTTTTGAAACACAAAAATCTAAAATTTCACAAAAAAATTATAAAATTGTATTTATTATAGTTTCAAAAATAAAAGTGGATTCTGACCGTCTTAATTCGCTCGAATATATTCAAGTAGTTGCGTGGTAAGTATTAAATTAAAATATAATTAAAAAATTAATGAGATGGATATGCCTGTTTTTTATTGCATAACAAATCAATTCTTGGTGGAATGTTTGAAACTGCTGGCCGTAAGACCTCTTCAACATTTTTTAGCGCTGAACGATATTGGGATTTAATATGTGTTCAATCAACAAATGCGCGTGTTTAGACGCTGCAAGTCCACTGTATTCCGCCAACTCTAGTCATGTTATAAAATTGTATACTCGTATATAAATATTTGACATTAAAGTTTAAGAAGCCCTGGTCTAGATTAAAATCTCGATCGCTTCTCAAACCAGTCTAGGATAGTAAAAACTATCTCTGTAAAGATTTTTGACTTCCGTGAGTCAATCCCGCGAGTCTTCATTGAGTAGGTGTTATGGGCAGGGCGCGTAAGACCCGGTAAAGTATTTATAGTGAATATTAAGAAATAACAATTACCGCATTTATTGGTATTATATTATTAATAAGTGAATTTGTTGAAAAGCCAATGCTTACCTGCATTATAAATAAGAATATGGATTCAGGACATTCTTCATCTATAGTCCGATCGCCGAAACCAATTGTCGTCTGAAATATAACAGATTTACTTTTTTAAATAGCTAAAAACATGAAATTTTTCCGTTTAGTTTCTTATATACGGAGAATTGGATACTCCATCCTTAAAAGGATAAAATAGGGGGTGAAGAATTGAAAATCTGCCAGTTTTGATTATAACTCGCACATGGGAGAGACAGGTAGGGTTGACTAATTAAATAAAATTTTATCGGTAACTAATCGGTGTCGTCAAGTGTAAAAATTCCCTTAGCAGTACGGGCATTCAGTTGACACAAACCCATTGTGAATTCATAAGACGCATTTGATAGAATCACGAGACGATGTTATCAACGCGCCGGGCAGTTGATTCAGCGGCAGAGGAAGCCAAAATGGACCTCGATTGAAACAATTTACTAATGAACGGATATTAAATTAAGTTCTCGAGAGATTATCATTGCTTTCGAAACGCCCTCATTAGTCTAATAAAAGGAAAGGAGATATTAGGTAGTGTCTACCTTCGCGATGTCAGAAGCAAGTAGATTTAAACAGGATTGCATAAAGACGATGTAGAGTGACGACTACGACTGTCAACAGTCAACAAAACCTATCGACAGTCGCAGTGGTCATGCCGGCCTACGCACATATCTCTCTTAAAGAACCCACAATTGCACGGCGAAGATTAAACACTCGCCGGAAGACCGTTTCACAATCCAATGACCCTGATGATGTACGATGAATACCGGTAAGAGATAGAGAACTGCTTAGTTCTTGATTTCTATTTATATCTATCAAATTACAAAGATATATATGAAATTAATTAACTGAATCTAAGTAAACAGGAATAAAAATAATTGAAACAAATTTTTGTAATTTTGTTTATTTTTATTTTGGCTAAAACATTTTTCTTTATCTTTTTTTTTTTAATTAAGTATGGAAGGTACCACACGCTCGCTGGTCAAGCTTCGTGAAGAAGCCTGCATGGCATCTAATAAAAATGTCATGTGTACTAGTGCTGTGAGAATGGCGATTTTCGGCGAGAAAGCGAGCCATTATGACGGTCTTTACACTTGTGTGCTATGGTCTCGATGTAATTCGGGCAATCGCCTTACCACCTCATAATGTATATCAATGAATGTTGTGTGGATGCGTTTGTTATTGTTTATTTTCTGTTTCTGGTTAATTATGTGACTGTAGTGGCGTAGTGGAAAGGGCCGGCACCCATGCGTTACAATGCAAATGGTCGAAGATTCGAGTCTCGGCAAATATCTCTGGATTTTTCTAGATAAAGTGCTGATTTAGACATCACATACTCAAAGGCAAAGGAAAACACCGTGAGGAACCCGCACGGCATCTAATAGAAATGTCACGTGTACTAGTGCTGTGAGAACGGCGATCAGCTGCGCTACTGGTCACGCTGGGCACGACATATAAGCGCAAACTGGATATAGCGTGACAATATATATTTTTTATTACAGACAGGCTTGCCCTTGACTTCAATCTCACCTGATAGAAAGTGATGATGTGGTTGATGATGGAGCGCGCTCACCCAAAAATACTGATTCACTCGTCGTTTGAAGATTCCCATATCATAAGATATTGTAAAAACAAACGCAGGAATCGAATTCCACTCCTTGAAAGAAAAAGAAGAGGTGAAGAGGTGAACGTTGTGCTCCACATATAAGCGCAAATTGGATACAGCGACTAATAGATCTCAACTCACCCCATAAAGGGATGAAACGTTAAACAATATTACAATGTCATTTTTTATTAGGTACTATGATCGGTGGTCGTGGGTGTGGTTGTAGAAAGACACAGATTTTGGCGTTTTACTGTTTATTTGCATTTTAAGGCACACCGAACTGCGACGTATACGCACGCACTCAGGCCCTGCGTCTCGGTAGTCGACTAACTCGCAAGCGTCCCGTGCGCGCGCGCGTCCTCTTACCCCGCACGTCTCGTAACACCCTAACGACCCTTAGGGCGACAATTACATATCGGGCGGCGTCTACATGTTATAGTACTACATGATTCATGAGGCACATAATTCCCTTTCATATCTTTTACGAATTACCATGGCTAGTTTTTTTTTTTAAGTGAAAATATCTGGAGCCATATCACGGTAGTATATACTAGTGATGCCACGAATAGTGCATTGGCCGAATACCGAATATTCGGCAACGCTGTCGACCGAAGCGCCGAATATTCGGCCGCCGAATATTCCTGGAAGTAGCGTGTTTAGTAATAATAATAATCTTTATTTCAACACAAAACTTATGCATATACACAGGGTGATAAGTCTCTCCAATTAAGTGAATCTTGTCTCTGGTGAGAATCGCACTTCCGTTCGGGTTATTCAAGGGTGTTTTGTGTTTTTATATGGATATTCACGGTATAAGTTTATTAGTATGTGTATGAGCGAGAGAGAGAGTGTGTGTGTGAGAGGCTATTTTCTGAGGCTGGTAACATTTACGATGAAAAGCGTAATCGTTTGCTATCAAAAAATGCTGAAAAGCTTGTTTTTATCCATCACAACTTACCACTGATCAATTTTAATTACTAAAGTGTTGTAATTTGGAAATAAATACATAACTTTGAGTAATATAACGTGTCTTTTTTACATGATTTGAATAATACGTACTATTCGGCCGAACACCGAATAGCAAAAAAAGTGGCCGAATAGGCCGAATACCGAATAGTTGCCGAAAATTCGTGGCATCTCTAGTATATACAGTATGAAACTACGGGTCAAGTCAATAATGTCTATTTCTGAATCCAAATTGGTAATCGCTTCCTTAACTCGTTTGTGTGCAATTTCGCCTGGTTTCACTCGCTTGTGTCGCGAGTGACGATTGCCCACACGTTCCGTATTTGTAGTCCAAATTACAAGAATAGGCGGAGGCGTTTTGGTATATTTTTAACGCCAGACGCAAAAAGAGTCCCGTCTATATCATGGTGATATACGCGCGGGTTTGTGGAGTCACAGTTATATGATAACTCGCATCCCGGCTAGGACCTAAAAGTTCTGTAAATCTCACTTTTGCCTAGTCGTTGAGCTGCGGAATGGTCTTCCGACGAGCGTGTTCCCATCGTCCTATGATATGAAGTTTTTTAAATGAAGCGAAAGAATATTTGTGCAGGCCGGCATGATCGCTACGACTAACGATAGACTTATTTGAATGTTGTTAGTCGTTGTTAGTCGTTGTCGTTTTTAGACTGCACTCTGCTTAATGTCATGGTGTGGTTACTGTGCAGAGTCAGGATAAAAAAGAGGGATGGCATAAGTTCAAAGTTTATGTGGCGTCGTACCTTCTGAACGCATAATCCGAATTTGGTTTGCTTTATTCGAAAGAGGACTTGATTGAGAATATTCCTAGCAATTATTGACGGAAATCTGATTAGTTGTTTGAAGATCATCAGTTCTTTTCTAGTTATTGATATTTAAATAACATGTACAAGTTTGATCGATTCTACATTTATGTTCCTGTGATTTTAATGATATAATAACTTTGGTCTAATACTACAGCATCGTTTGGAATAAGTGGAATATCGAACTCCTTACCAACTTTCTTTAGAATGGTCTCAAGGAATACGTTACAGATAAATACCATTTCATCTCTTTAGTTCTTATTTGTTCAATCCACCAATGGTAAATTTTATAGCAGACAGATTTTCTCCTCCTTTTTAAGTATAACTTATTTACTTTTAACCCTTAAATGCATATTGTTGGCAATTATCTACATAGATTTTACGTAAATTTATTTAAAAAAACTGGAGTGTCAGCGTTTGCGAACGCACGTAAATCATTTATTTATGGGTTAATTATAAATATATGAATACCTGATATTTATTTAAGGGTATAACCTTGGTCATTTGGACAAATTGGCACTGGAGTGACGAATCAAGTCGAGGGCTATTTGAAGTTTATGTTCATCAATAAGTTACCTGAGCTTCAACGGACGCGAGGAATATGGTGACGAAGTCCTTGCCGCCCGTGACGCAGCTTTTCTTGGGCGGGTCCGGTTCAAAGTCGTAGTGCGCCAACGCTGAGATGTACCAGAAGACCGCAAACACCAGCCAGATGGCGAAGTGGACCACCACGGTGCCAATCACGATCCATCGCCAGCGAAGGTTTATCTGCAGGTTTTTTTTTATATGAAAGGAACACATACAAATGAAGTGTCTAACTAATGGTGTCGACTGAGAAAGGCTTTTACAACTTCTACTGGTGAAAAGAGCGACCACTTAAGGTCTCAGCCAGAGAGTTATCGGCTGGATGGCAACGCAAGAGCACGAGGTGTGAGATGTGAATACGAGCTTCGACTTCGGCAGCCAGTCAGTAACCGAATCTAACGGTGATCTACCAGCTCTTTGAAAGTGACTGCCTTCAGAAGAAACGCCGAAAGAATCTCAAGGCTACGTCGGAGTGAAATCTATATTACTGTTACCTAATTACCGGCTTAAAAGAGTTTTCAGTTCTTAAATGGGACTCGGTATTTGCATATTCATTCCTAAAGCCATTTTAGAATTATCTCAAAAGCATTTTAAGTAATCGGTAAAATCCAAACCAAAAAGCCCAAACATTGGTTATATTGGTTGGAATAATTGGTAAAATCCTGTATATGACCGTCAGAGCCGCCGTGAGTTCTGTGGTTTCAGTGTATCAGATTCCTACTGGCTTTTTTTTTTTTTTACATTGGCCCGACATAGTGAATACAAAGTACCTGATGGTAAGTACAGTGTAGTCCAAAAACGAAAGCGACTGTCAAAGGATGAAAATCCATTGATAGTCTACATCGTCATGTCGGCCACATATACCACGACTGAAGGTCTCTAGGTATATGAAACCTCCAGGATATTGTCTCCTCATCACTACTAACCGGGCCTTTCAGTCCACATCTATCTTTCAGTCCACCAAGCGGCGTATCGCTTAGATGGTTGGATATAAATAATCTGATTAGATTTTCGTAGTGATTACTACATAGGAGGCGTGCTCCACATACCCCCAACACCTCTACCAGGCAGTAGACCCGCTCAAGTCTATTGACCGAAACTTATAACTTACCAAAGTATGAAAGGTATCATTCAACAGTCTAATCCTCTCAAAAGGTACATTGGTTATCAAAGCAACATTTTCCATGCCGTTTTTGGAGACCAGTCGCTTTGGGTACTCGCCATAAGCGGTCCTATTACGAGACGCTGGTGGGTTCCTGTTAACACTAAAACAACAATTTTCATTGTATTATATTTATCAAGAAATCTGACAGGAGATTTTATGGTAACCACAGCTATAGATCATGTTTTTGCTGATCCTTGACTTTTATTAATTATGTGCATAATTTTATTTGTAAATGCTATACAATTACTGATAAATATTGTGTCTTCACATAAATGTAGTATTGCGAATTTTAGCATGAGATTAGTCAATGTTTGTGAATGTTACGTCTCTCACGATATCATATAACGTGTTTGTCTGCAGCTTGAGATGTTAACTCAACTTACAGACTAATCTTATTACTCGTTTCCCGGATTTAACTATACAAACAAAGTGCGTGCTAAATTATGTAGGATCAGCTATTATTAAAAAGTTTCTCTATTGTGAAATAATAAATGGTAAGGTGATCGGCATCTACTAATTAACTGTGGCTAACCTAAGCATTATTTCTGTTGAGAACTCGTTAGAAGCAAAATTAAATTTACGTATTTAGAATGTACTCAATAAAATCAATATTTGTCAATAAAACGTATTCTAATATCAACCCATATTCAGTTGTATTAAGTTTCTTAGAAATGTCATAAATAAGCAAAGATTGGTACGTGCATGATCTGTATTACGGCGGGTGTTTTAATAACATTTTAACCCTATTCCATTTTCTCTCAATAAAACTAAGTCAGACTGATTTTAACTTCCATACATTTTTAAATTCTTTTAAATCTTATATTAAGTATTTTGCTAAATAGTTGTTGCTAAATATTGGGTAAAGAAATTTATGGTCATGTTTTTAATTATAGCAACTATCGCCGAATTCGTAGTCATCCCTAGCATTCTTCCTAACATCCGAAAACTCGATTTTTTTACTTCGTTTTATTATTAAGTATCTCTGGCTATATTTAACACCAGACACAAATGAAGTCTAGCTGCTGTGTAATTAATAATGGGTATATAATTAGTAATGGTATGAGAGGTAAATATACTTACTTGTTCCTATAAACCTCTATCTTCCTATTATTATGCCTTTTCTCTATCTTCGCTGGTAGTGCATTATAGACTGTGTGGTCCACTTTATTTGCTTTCTTTTCTAAGCTCGTATTGCTTTGTGTTATAATAATCTTCGGTAACTGATGCGACAGTTTTCTCAGTCTCTCCGACTTCGTTTCAGAGTTTAAGCTCTCGTTCGACTTTAACTCATTCACAAATTTTAAAGCTACAGATTTATTAACAGCTATATTCTCTGTTTCATTTTCTTTTACTATCTCATAATCTGGATCTTCAATCTGTGCACTAATATCTTCATTAGGATTTACTATTTCAAGATATTTTAAACATTCTTCGTAAATTTTATTTATTTCTGAAAACTCGTCGTCGTTGTGATTAACGTCCTTTATTAGTCTTGTCTCGTCCATTTTAGTACAATAATGGATGCTGTTGTGTCTTATTTATCAATGTAAATCTCTGTTATTCAGAATTATCTTAATTATTTTATGATTTCATGTTGGTTTAATTATAAGTAGGTCTCTGAAGTCCTATAAAGAAACTTGATTATACTGAGTCATATTTCACAAATAGAGCAGATGAGGTTCATTAGATAATGGTTGATTTTCTCCGTAAGGATTTGGCATCAATTTTTTTCGACCTAATTTCGCGTCGACTTTTCAAAATATAAGTACCCATATGAAAGCGGGTTTCAAAAACTATGTTCATCTGCTCATGTTGCTTCATCTGAGAAACGCTTTATTATGATGTCTAACGAGATTCAAATAATCTAAATGTCTATGCTTGAAAAGTTTTAAAGATTACTTTATTGTAAAGATGCCTTGTTTTAGCCTACTGTTACCTTTTGTTTAGGAATCTTCAAATCTTTTCTATATATTTCTAGCTATATGTATTGTTTGAAGTTGTAAGAATATATTGAATTCACTTTCGTGTTTAGTTCCCATATAACTTCTAACTCTAAAGCTATAGGATTAGCCTTCACTTAATTTGGCACTAAAAATATACAGGGTGATTTTACAAAAGACGGGGATATTCAGCATTTTATTCTAATTCCAAATATGTAAAAATAGTGATATCTTAATATTTTCATGAAGAGGAAGTTAATTATAAAACTATAGTTTCATAATATTTCCGGACAATTACACCCATGAATAAATTATTAACAATGAATTGTTAGGTAGATGTTTTCCCTGTCCTAAGCCAAGATAAAGTGCGAAAGCAAAATGCGTCAATAGCTGTTTACCTAAAACTACGTAAAAGTTTATTTATTTTATCTGCTTACCAATCAATCGTGCTCCACACGCGCTAGAATACTGCATTTTATTCGGATCAATTCTCGTTTGTACATAAACTTTTATTTACAATTTATTAAGGAATATAGTTATTTTCATTTTTATTAGTTACAATAAAGTACAAATTATCCTGAATATCTCCCTCGTTTATAAAATCACCTTGTATAGAAAGAATCTAATGGCTTCTGTTCTCGTAAGTTGGTAGTAAATATTTACATATTTCATGTATAAGAGTTAAAATTTGTGAATTGTTTGCTTTCTTCTTATAAAATGTATCTTTGGACGTTATCGGGCAATATTGAACAATATTTAAACATTTGAGTTTCCACGAGCGTAGTGTACCTAACTGAAATTGTTGTGCTCTTACGTCACTTTAAATATAATCGGAAAGACAAATCTGTTTGTCTTATACTGGCTTGACAAAGTGACTACGGTGCACCTGATGGAAAGTACAGAGTAGTCCAAAAACGGCAACGACCACCAAGGGACGAAATTCCGTTGACAGTCGCCATCGCTGTCGGCGAAAGTCTTTAAGTACATGAACAACTGAATATACACAGAGTGATCCTGAAACGCGAGTCACCATGACTGTCTTTACACCTGTGTACTGTGGTCACGAGCCAGGTCGGGCAATAGCTCTAGAATTTAAAAAAAAAATCTTATTTTTAATGTAGATGAAAATTCGACAGTTACAAAATTAGAAAAAATGAACAAAACATATAAATCACTAAAATGGTAAACGTTGATAATTTCAATATGTTTTCATTTTCGATAAAAAAAAAACTTACAATATTCGCGAAAATATCAAAGCACAAAACAGAACAACACTTTCACTACACCGTCTGAAAATTAAGAAAGATTTTTCTCAACTATTCTGTGCTGTAGGAACAGTTCGCCGGCAGATTCTGCCTTATCGCGTGCTATCACGCAATCAAGCGCTATTTGTGGAAAGAGATCGAGCACTAAGCCCAAAGATGCGTCCGACCTTGCTCCGTTGGAGGGTTATTCTGCACACACGTGCGATATACACAGCCGATGAGACAGCAATATGATTTCTATATTTTTTTTAAGTTAGCCAACTGTTGATTTACCTGGATGATGGTGTCTAGAATTGTCATCTCTAACCAAACGCAACACTAGAAATGTCGCCATCATACTGTCGACCGGACGAACGTTGAAAATGAAGAATAAGTGACAAACGTAATTATAAAAACTTGCTTCAGGCTGTCATCTATTGTGATCGGCTTGTGAGTGTCCAGTTGTTCATCTATACTAATATTATGAACAGGCAATGTTTGTTTATAGAAGGTAATCTTCAAGACCAGTCGTGCGATTTCGACAATATTCAGAATGGACCTTGCAGGTGGGCATACAGGTTATTTTATAGACGAGAGAAATGTTCATATAGGATATTCGGTATTCGATTTTAATTCCAAACTTGTAAAAAAAGTGATATTTTAATTTTTCTATTAAAACAAAGTAAATTATAGTCAACATAGCTTCATAATATTCATGAACTATTACGCAGATGATTGAATAAATATTAGGAGAATTACCTCTTTGAAAGTGATTTAACACTTTAAATTTATTGTACTATACTCGTAAGCTTTCCGTATAAAAAAGGATAAGTATAAAAAATTGCAGAATAACTCACTCAACGTTGTTAGCGAATCTCTAAGTGATTTGTTATCTATTATTTAACACTATCAGATTATTTAGAATTCACATTACACATACTTTATTATATATTTTTTGTTAACAAATTATTATTCTTGTACTATGTGATCCGACTCCGTTCTGTAAAAATTTAAGAAAAAAGAGATATATAGGTTTAAGAAAGAGAGAGAGAGAGAGAGAGAACTTAAAAAAACTTGTTGCTTTCACTATGTTCCTTGCAGTTTTTCTGTTTTTGACACCATAAAAATCTCCTCGGATTTAAAAGAATATTAAAAAAAAAAGGATTAGTGTGAGTTTGTTTTAAGCTTCGCTTTGTGGGTTTATAAATGAAAAAAAAAAACACGTTTTTATGATATTTATCAATTTTAAATTTTCGGATCTTTTTCTTTGATAATGCTTTAAGCCGTGGGCCTTACCGGCAGAATAGTGCCATCTGTTTCATCATACTGAGGTGTCGTAGAGCCGACTGTGGTATACAGCAAGCCGATTGACAGCATTGGAGCTGCTGCATTTCTCTGCACATAGTATACACCCACCGACCTTCACTGGACAAGCGTGCTGGGTTCAATGTCCAAACCCCTTCCCATGGATTCCTCAAATATACTGGAAAGGGTAGGAAGCCTCTGCCCTGCAGTGGTATGAAACTGGCTAATAATATTAGTATTTGAAGACGTTGCTTTTTGCGATATGTCATAATTCTTAATTATGAGTCGTGCCATTTTTCTTTATTTGAGGAAAATATTTCTAGGGCCATCCCGGCCCCACATGCGGCGATGGCAGCCGAGGCTTGATGAACCTGGTAAAAACTTTCACGGGAACTAAAGGACCTGTAATTGAAATTTAAACAGCTGCGGTGGCCTAGAGGATAACGGTCCAATTCCCATGCGTAGCAACGCGAATTGTCGTAGGTTCGAATCCTGTCACGTTCCCTGGGTTTTTCCAGATTACATACGGGCTTAGGTGCCACATGATCATCGGTGAAGGAAATCATCGTGAGGCAGCCCGCATAGCATCTAATAGAAATGATTAATTACACGTTGATCACGACGTACGAGTATTACCGTAAAGTGAATACAACCACTTATATGTATATCTCAGTTCACCTCGAAAGGGATATAGCGTAACGATATATTATTATCTTTACTGTTTAAATTGTTGGAGCTTCTTAGAACAACGCCGGTGAGTCACCAGACGTTGATATATTATTACAAACGGTATATCTAAATCTTTATAATTCTCCAATTTAATCCGTTCACAAACGAACAGTAAAACTAAAGAACATCATAAAATTAATCAACTGCGTATATTTACTGCGGGATAAACATTACAAGTTGGCAATTTGCTGCACTGCGACATGAGTACCGTACTCGTGAGTAGTCATAGAGTCAACTTTGATAATACGCCAGAAATAATTATATTTTTTTGTGGTTTACAGGCGGACACTTTCCCCAAGCACACCTGGTGGAAGGTGAAGATGAGACCGGCAACGGACACCGTCCATACATACCTAACCATTCATCTGTTAAAGACTCCCAGGTCATAAGATTGGCTTGCTGTGTTAAGGTAAGGTTAAATTAAGGTGTTAAGGTGTTTTGGTCTCGGCTGCTCAGGGTGGGGCCCTAGGCGACTGGTTAGCGACCCTCGAGAAGTAGGCAGAGCATTGTGACGTGATAGTCTCGCGCAACCCCTCAGTGCGGCCGAGACGGTCCTATGAAGATTTTCCCCAAGTAAAAAAAAAAGGTGTTAAGGTGTTTTAACTATTAAAATATTTTATAGTTAAATACATACACAGTGAGTGATATGTGGAGGGTTTGATCAGCGCTGCCAACTGGTAAGACCTTTGAGATATAAATTATCTCAAAGCTTTATTTAAAACAACAAGGAAAGAGAAGAAAAGAATTAACTCAAGACACAAATATTTATTACTAGTTTTAATTCAACAATGTTTTTCACATGCGTTCCATAATAAACATTTATTATTTCTATTACACGTCAATATTTTTTTACACTGGCTTGAGAAAGTGACACCTGATGATAAATATAACGTAGACCAGAAACGACAGATAACTATCACAGGACGAAAATCCATTGATAGTCTACATCGTCATGTCGGCCCACATATACCACGACTGAAGGTCTCTAGGTATATGAGCTACTGGATATACACAAGCTGATCCCGAAAGCAAGTCACTATGACGGTCTCTATACTTTATAACCTCAATATAAATCTTACAATGTCTGAAAATAAAATATCATGATTATATTCGTTTGTAACTGACCCCTTGTTGGAAGTACTGGCATTGCAGATGAAAACAATCATAATTATGTTGGCCTCTCATATATATATTTTAATGAATATACTAGTAACTCAGAAACATACAAGTTACAGCATATGTTTGAGGATGTATATGCAATGACGCGTCCCATTACAGAAAACGGTAAAAACTCCTTATCTTATCTGTCAGGTAATCCATATTAATTCTCATAGAACAATTGCAATGTGATTCAAACTACATTTATGTAATGTAAGAAATTATCGGGTTTTCCATGTTTCAAAAATTTATGCTAAGACGTGCCTATGGAAAGTCCTGCAATAGGATTTCACAGATAAGCGGATATGTACGTTACATATAACTAGTACATATATATATTTTGCCTATATCTTAAGCGATATGTAATGTTGTATTAATTTATAATATATCTAACAATTTTTATAATATATTATCCTTATTCTTACTACGTGAACACAATATTATATCATAACATTCTCTTGAGTTTAGCTTTAGAGTGCGATGCCCAATATCCAGACGTGAGGTCTCGCTCACCGCTCCAATGAAAATTCAGAGACTAGGAAAGGGGTGGCACTTAACATCACCCCCCTCGCCACACAATTTAGGCGAGGCCGGACGTCGCCGGGAGCCGAGGTAATTGGCAAGACCGTACCCTTGGCCCTGGCTGACACGAGAAGGAACACCCCGGTGATTTAATAAGAGTCCGACATAACGGTGCGGTGGCCTTCACCACTGTTATGGCTAGTGATGAAAATGCCCGGGAATTTTCTCAAAGTGCCCAGCACTTCCGCGAACATTTCGTAAATTCCCGGGAATATTCCCCATACAAGTTTTGGGCACTTTGGGAAAATTCCCGGGCATTTTCATCACTAATTATGGCGACACGTGAGGATTTCCACCGGGTTACCATAAAAAGGGGGTTCATTTTCTAGAAATAATCTCTTAGAACAATTTTTTTATAAGCCTATTTTTATCTGTTTATGATCTTGTATTAAAGTTTTTCTAATATATAGGTACTTTGTTGTATAATTTGGCATATTGGTTTGACTGTTTTTGGCCTCAAATATTTCGTAATAATTATATGAGTATAGTTTTAAACGTAAAATGATTTATTATAATCTCAGCAATCAGTAAAACTGAGTTTTAATTAGCATTATAGGCAATTTCCGTAAAATATTTTTACATGTTCAGGGATACATTCAGCAATATATAAATAATATAAAATAGACGAATAAATCCAAAACAGAAAACCAGCTGAGGGACACTAAATAATAAAAGAAAATTACCTAATTATATAAAGAAACACAACAAAGAAAAAAATAAACTCATATTTTTTTCTTGGCATTCATTTTCTTGGCAAGACAGAATATCGACATCACACAAACGTTTGTTATACATATCACAGGCGCGGAAATAAAAAGTATTATTAACGTAATTTGACTTCAGAAATGGCGCTTTAAGCAGCGGAAGGTTTCTTCCATGGGAATGCGGACACCTGGATCCTATTTGGCTTAACAAATAGGACGAGTCTATGAGACTTGTAATAAACTTTAATAATAAAAGTTTATCTGTCTCAATTCTTCGATTAATCAAAGTAAGAAGAAAAAGAGAAAGAAGAAGAGTTGTGTGAGAAGAAAGCTTGTGTAATTCTTAACTGTTTTCATTACATATATTATATATATCTAGGTACTAAATTTATTTTGAGTATACATTTCTTACGGTCTATTATTTTTTAAATTCTATTAAAATTATATTCTTCTTTTATATTAATTTTGGCGTTTTTAATTAAGTCTAATATTTCTTTGCTAAAATCTTTAATTTTTTTAGTATATACAGTATCTAATAATAACGAATTATTTTGGTCTTTATACTATGTCTATATATCTAGTTTTAACTATGAAATATTATTAATTATTAAGGAAAAAAAAATACGTAATCAACATACTTAGAAAAAAATACCAAATTTTAAATAATTTTATTTTTTGTAGTCATGTTATCAAATAGTTAGCTCAATTGGGGCGCAAACTCACCAAGCGCGATGCTGTCATTGTTGAGAACGTGTCGTGAACAAGCCAACGAATGTGTAGACGAACGTGACTCACTGATACATCATAGCGGGTCAGCAAATCTAAAAGGCAGTGGATGAGAGATGATAGTTCGTAGGGAGATTGGCCGACGGAGCAGGATAGTTGTCGAGTAGAAAGATCTTGCAAGCGCAATGTGGGATGTATACCTGCAAAGTGGATAGACGATCTGATCCAGGTTGCTGGGCAACGCAGGATGCCAGCCACTTCCGACTAGTTCGTAACAACATTTAGGGACAAGTTTCCAGCAGGGGGTGTCCTGTGGTTGATATTATATCGATTTAAGTGAATAATATCACATCATTATATTGAGTCAACTTTAAAAAAAATACAGTTTATATACTCAGTTTTATGCTGGACCGACAAAGTGACTACATTGCACGACCGAAAATCCGTTGACAGTCGCCATCGTTATGCCGGTCCATATATACACAAAGATGGAATGTATTTAGGTATATGAAGAACTCGATATATACAAACTGATCACGCAATGACCCACTATAACGGTTTTTACACTAATAAAAGGTAATTATTATGTTGATTACGTGTTTTTTTTTCTTTCTTCTGTTGCTATACAGATTTATGTACTATCTATATCAGGTAGCGTCGTAACTGCATTTTTACATTACTATTTACTAAAAGTCATCTTTAATAATGACTGGAAATCATAACGATATAAATTCTAAATTTTCTGTACCTAAATAGGATTGACAAAGACTGCGGTATAATTTATCAAACTACATTTTCCTACTATTTAAAGAGTACTACAAGTAACCACGTACCGTCTACAAAATAAAAAAAGTTTTTTAATAAATATTAATCGAATAATGTTCAAATTCAATTAGCTCTGGTCTAAGATCTAAAAGATATTTTTTTTATACAGTAATATTATACACGTGTATATTTTAACCTTATTATGGACGAATTAAAAGATAATAATATATTATCATTAATTACTACAATTAATTAGGTTTTGACCTAAAATGTTATTTTGTATAGCCCAAAAAGATACACAAGAAGGTAAACAGGTATTTTAACATGAATATTTACGAAAATGTATTGATATGGTAAGACAAGTTATCCCGAGCTATTCTGAAATCAAAAATGTTTAGAAAATTGTCAATTACATGTAATTTACTGAATTCATAAGCCGCTACACCTTCTGTTATAATCAATCAAATGTTGCAGTTAAAAAAATTAAGAAATAAATGCGATCGATGGTTTTCTAAATACCTGGGTTTTCAGAATGCCTCTGAATAAAGTGACAATACGAATACTTCATCGCAAATATAGCTTAAACTTATACTTTTGCCGAGGCTTTGGCTGTGGTATGGTCTTCCGGCTAGCAGGTTCCCACTGTCCTATGATATAGGCTTCAGTAAGCGGAGCGTCAAGATTTGTCCAAGCTGGCAATATCATTACATCCATTGATAGGTTTTGCTTTCCTGTTGACAGTCGGAGTTATTTTGGATTGCGCAATGCTTAGCGTTAGAGGGCTGGGCGCTAATACAAGTCAGAATATGGTAAAAAAAATCTTGCTAGAGCCTCAGTAGACTAATTCACCGTTCTACGAACTTCACTAATTTTTATTAAATAATGTTTTTTATAAGTGAAATTATTATTATATCGGCTTGACAGAATGACTATACTACAATTTACAATAATGGTGGTCAGAGTACTGCCATAGAACGACGGCAACCGCTAAGAGAAGAGAATCTATTTACAGTCGACAATATGCAGGCTTAATACAATAGCAGAAATCAGATCCTACAATGCGACAGGCCTGTGTGTCACAATGAGAGGTTTTTGTCTGTAGTGTGGTCGCGATCTAGATGATTCCAGAGGCGATACATTGGCGCACAGGTGTTGGATACAGAAGGTTAAGCTTGAAGATGCGAAGAATATCAATATCTTAACCGGGAAAGTTCCTCATTAGCGATTAAAATAAAAATCTATGAAATCACGATTTTAAATGCTACAGAGCGATGCAACTTATCATTTTTACTATGTATCGTCAAACAGCTGAGTTTATTTTCTGTGTTAAAAATCTTTTTATAATTGAATATTAGATTACTTCGTCTTTTTTTCATTATTTTAAAATAAAAGTAAAGTTTTTTTATATATTTGCTGAGAAATCTTAAAAAAGGAGAATCTAAAAAAATATACAAATTGGAAACATTCATTCTATGATATCTCCGAATTGTTACTTACAATATTTTCCTGTTCTTTGTCTGCAACGATAACGAAATATTAAGTCCACACAACGTTTTTTTTTATCAGTTAGACGCGAATACATAAAAAAATATATATGTAAGTACTTGAGTCAATACATAGGGTCACACAAATGATGACTGATTGTGAAATATTATTATAAGCAAGTATAAGTTACACTTCTGTTATATATTGTGATTTATATTCAAGATAATAAATTCAAAATATGTTTTAAATTCACAACCACATCGTAAACTCTTAAAACACAATAAAATATGATATGTCTAATATTTTATGATTTTATTTTATACCTCATTTTTTAGCAAAATATTTCAAAAATTTAGTCATAAACCTCAATATTTCCTACAAATAAATAAAAAAAATCAAAAACTTAAATATAACCATTTATTAATAAAAATAAAATTGAAAACAAGTCTAAATAAGAAGATAATAATGTTTACAAACATAAAATAAACGTATATTAAAAATAATCACATTGATTTGATCTGTGCAGTACAAATCAGATAATAAACGTAACAACGTTATTTTAGCTATCAAACCCTAAAATATTGTACAAAACAATTAAAGTCACTTGACTCCTCCCGCTACCTTTAATACCCCCACTGTAATAGAGTCCGAGAAACAAAAAAAAACTACAAAGATCTGTTTTTCCGTATTAATTTCCATTATTTGATCTTTTACTAAAATAACATTAAAACTTTTATTTTTTTTTTTTTATAACGGTTTAATAACGGGAGAAATTTTTATTATTACTGCTCTAAATCTTATTGCAAAAAAGTAAGTTTTTGCAATCTGTACCGTCATTGAGTACCCTACTCAATGTACGCCAAAAGTGGCTATAATTGCTTGTAGAAAAATATGGATCTGCCAAACAATTTTGATATTTGAGCTAAACTTAAATTACATATTAAATGTATAATAATTTATAAATTTACAACACAATAATTACTATAAACTCTACATTATGAAATTAATCTGGTTTTTACAAGTTTCCTTTGAAAATATTCCTTAAATGCTTTCTATAAAATATTTTAAATAGGTAACTTATTCCAATCTAATATCTATGTAAGAAAACAATTAAAAATAAACTTTTAATAAACCAGATTAATTTAAATTTTATTTATATGTTTAAAATAAACTATAATACAAAAATAAGTCATACTTAATTACATTAAAAAAAATACAAAATTGATATATGGTATAACTAATCATTTTTACGTGTCCTTGCAAGTATATTTTTGGCTTGATTTATATTTATTGTTATACACAGTAATGTAATAAATATTAGCATTGCTTTTGTGACATAAATAGGCAATCATTAAACAAAAAAACTCGTTTTTGACGCCGCCGAATCGAGTTTTGTTTTCATTGTATAAGAAATCCCACGATATACTGTATATATATTATATTCATTATGAAATTAAGCAGAAAAACATTCCTTTGGCCTGATTGTTCTATAAATGATTGGTTGTGATTTATTATTGTATGTCGAAAGTGTATATAACAACGATATCGACGATAGATACCATTTCACAGAGGATCTGATATATCAGCTTAAAATATTTTCAAATTTTAATTTACTGGATATATTTCATCACCCTTGTTAGGCGAGCGCAGTATTTATCAAAAAGGGAAGCTAACGTACTGAAAAATCTAAATTATATTCGTAAAGTTGATATTTTAATTTATTGTAAATTTTGTTTTTGTTTGTTGTAAAATTTGTTTTCAGTTATAGCTTGCGGGATAGAATTTTTCTGCACGTCAGTGTTATAATGGTCTTCTTATAGATTATAGGTTAGGTCACAATGTATCGACTTTACAAATATAGATGAGAAATTGAACTTTTTGTGATTCCCTTTTATACATTACACGTCTGTGACTTAGCGGCTTGCATGGTTGATTTTTCTTCTGACTTGTGCTGTAGTTAATATTCAAATTGTGTTGGTGAGGTATCTGGATTAATCACCATTCCTGTAAGCAAAACAATATATATTACAAATATTATTGTAAAACTATATAGGTTTAAGTTCTATTAGTTTAAAATATGACAATAAGTGATTTAAATAGGCTATTTATTGTCGTCAGAGCACGAATTGTTTGTATATGCATAATGTAAAAATTCCTAAACTAATCATAATGGACCTTTCTTAGATTTAATACATCTTTTTCAATATAAAACTATAAATACGCTTGATTGCGATTGTTTGGGCAGCCCCGGTGGTATAACTGGATTGATGACTCATATAAAGTACTGACGACATATATATTTATGACAGAAGTCAATAAAAATGCGAATTTATTTATAATCTCTATAATTTTACAAGTTCTATTAATATTCAACTCGACTATTTCGCAAAAGGCACTAGCTTGCATTAGAATACTTTAGAAAAGTGTTTTTTTTTCATAACATTAAAAAAGCTTTATCAGCTGTAAGTACATACACATCTAATTCGAAATAAATCGGTGTTTTTCATCGTTGCTACAGACGATTTCGTGGGCACACACATATTAGAATAAATTGTGTCTTTTCCTCCTATGTATACTATGTAAGCTACTATGTGATATAAAAAAAAAAAACACGAACAGTAACTCAGTTATCACCGTGCTCACAGCACTTGTACACATGACATTTCTAGTAGATGCCATACGGATATCCTTACGATGTTTTCATTCACTGATGGGTGATAGTAAATAAATAAGCTAGTAAGAATAATATAGAATACTGTACCTTAACACCTAAATTACTGTAGAGGTACGAGCACTGTTACACGTCAGAGGTGAATCTGAAATGGATATAAATGAAAATAATAATAACTTGCGTAGTCGAGGAGCTCTAGTACCTACGGCGCAATGTATTACACAATAAGCGATATACACGCCTGGTTCAGACGCTTCAGTGCAAGACTATACGAGATTTACTTTTAGAATTTGTTAACGTTAATTTTTTACGACTTATTAGAAACTCTGATAAAAAACTTCATACAATTTGACTTTCAAAATCAGATAAATAATTCGTGTAGAAATAGTTAGGTAAGTAAACGCATATATAACCTTTTTTTTTTGGTAACCCGGGAGGAAATCATACATAGAACCATCAAGGTCACTGTGAGGGCAGCGTCTCCAGTGTATCAGACTCCTACCGACTAAAACCTCCATGCCCTTCAAATTACTCCACCCGGGCGTGAAAATCCCAACTTTTCCATTAGCCTGGGGAGGAAACTGCCTGTTTAGGCTCCTCTTTGGGAGAGATGGGTGCAAAAAACTTAAAAATTACTCTCCTTTACTTCGCACAAGCTATTAAAGGTCTAAGTGAACATAACGATTGCGTAATTTACTTGGTTGCTCACGCCATCTATTGGCGTAGCGCTGCACTGTTCGCGTATAATGATGTAAATACTATTCATTACACCGTCACATTTTATTTAAATATATATATATACATGTTAAAATTTTCCTTACCTGTCACGGTTTGGCACCGCCTCCTCTTCAGAATCGAAGTCGTACAGGTCATCGCGAGCATAGCTCTTGTTCGCGAAACCACCCATGTCCACTGAAAATTAACCAAAAAAGATATCATACTGTTTTTTATCAATAATATACTTTCAAGTTTTTGCTTTACTAGCTGGTCGTACGTAGTCATTTACAAACGAGATTTTTTTTTATATTGGCTCGATATATACATTACAGCATACCTGATGAGAAGTGGAGTGTAGTCGAAGAACGCCAATGACTACCAAGGGGCAAAAATCCCTTGACAGTAGTTAAAAAAAGGTACATGTACGAGTACAATGGGATATACAAAAGCTGATCCAGGAACGCGACAAGCCGTGAAGCAACTCATTAAGGCTGAGATTTACAGATACAACTTTAAGTTTGCTTAACGAATGTCAAAGGATTTCGTAAGTCTCTGATTTTATCAACATAGACTTGGCTCTGCGAATACTATGGGTATACTCAAGTTCCTATTATATATTCAGTTTTTTGTCAAAACGAATTTATACTATTTAGGACTAATGGTGTTACCTCTAGTGGTATCATCGGCCCACTTGTAGTCGTTTTCAGCGTATAGAGGTGGTAAGATCTGGTGAGGGGTTGGATAAAGGTCCAAACCACGCTTCTCGTTCTGCAGACTGTCTGTGTCACTGTACGCTGGCATCCTGTAAGCAATACATTCAACTCTTAAAACTCTCTGACTGATGATTTCTTCGACCAATTGTCTTCAAGTCAATTGGTTTTTTGACGATGGAGACGGTTACTGGATCAGCGACCACTCTGCTGGGTGTCAAAGCCACACTTGGAGTGACATGTTTACTGGTGTATACTGCTGCCGGCATGCTTTCTATTCAACACACAGTGTACATCTGAATATCCGCTAACTTAGACCAGCTTAGCGTGATGATAAGCTCGGACGTGACTGTGGGTGCCGTGGAAATGATCCCAGGCGTTTCATGCCTAGCTTTTAAAAGATACGAAACTAAGCGTTGCGTTGTACAGTATACTGGCTGCGGTGACCAGCATTGCTCGAGTAGAAATCAGAACATAAGTCACACATTTAGAGGCTCTGAGTTTCCCCGTTGGTTAATGTCCAAACACATCCTAAAGCGTATCATACACGAAATCCGGTGAAAAATACTGTGTAAAATAAGATTTTTACTCGCCAACGCCGTGTTGGTCCACATGTACCTCGACAAATCTCTAGATTGAACAATTCAACGCACACAAGCTGATCCAGAAATTAGACACAGGTTGAAGGGAAACACAATGGCGGCCTTTACTCTTGTGTTCTGTGGTCACGACTAGTGATGAAAATGCCCGGGAATTTTCCCAAAGTGCCCAAAACTTGCGAGAACATTTCGTAAATTCCCGGGAATATTCCCAAGGAAGTTTTTGGGCACTTTGGGAAAATTCCCGGGCATTTTCATCACTAGTCACGACGCAGTTCGGGCAATCGTCCTTATAAAAACAGTATTTCTCTACCTGGTATAGTCTTCGAAGCAGCTGAACCTCCAGAGAGCAAAGGCAAGCATCGCCATGGAGATGAGTACACCGGCTGCAATCACCAGCCAGACCATCATCACAGAGCTGTCATCAGGCATTGCGAACTCCTAGAATTACAGAAGCTTCTTATAGCAATACAATAACGATATGTTGATTGAGCAGCAGAACCACTTTTATTCTACCTTAACTCCACACGTACAGGTTTAAGAAGTCACAGTTTTACAGTAACTCATATCTTGGTTAGGACTAAGAAGTTCTCTATCTCTTACTGCAGCCGAGCCGTTGAGCTTTGTAATGGTCTTCCAGCGGGAATGTTTCCACCGTAATTTCTTAAATCTAAGCTTAGTAAAAGTAGCCTCTATAAATCTCAACATATGATTTAGCCCAGCGCGGCGTCCTAACAGTTTTTTTAATTAGTTCCATAATATAGGTATAAGTACACAAGTACATATATTTTTTCTTATTTCCGAATTGCGCAGTTTCCTAGATCTGTATTTTGACTGATTAAGAACGCAGGCAGTGCGAAAAGCAACACCCGAATTCGGTCCGAGTTTCTAAATCCGATTTTTTTACGGATTAAGAATTGACGTAACGCATAACAACGCTTAAGATATAAAAGAGCTGAAATCAACTCACGGTGATGCCCATTCTCCTAAGCCGCAGCGCGAAGGGATCCCTGGTGATGTACTTCATCCACATGGCCTCGAGGTCTGACTGCTTGAGCCGATACTCCATGTCTTCAACCTCCTCATAGGACAGCGGGACGCCGAAGGTCACCTGCGCGCAGTTGGTGAAGTTGGGCCAGTTCACGTTGCATAGGGCTGTGCTTGTCAACTGGGTGATCTCGATACTGAGGATAATAAGATCAATGGTTAATACAGAGTTTAATAAATATCCTGTCTGTCTCCCAAAAGGGCATACAATCTCGATAAAAAAAATATGATGATGATGATGATGATGATGATGATGATGATGATGATGTCCTAGCCGGTTTCGGCCACGGCGACTGTTTCAACACCGATTAAGAAAATCGAGGTCCAGTTTTCGGAAACAGTCAATTGCGCAGGAGATATTTAAGTGCATAACTGGACGCGCTGCCAGAAAAGCACTCTCTCGCCCGAGCTCCCTCAGGCCCGATGGAATGGAGAACCAGTACGATCGGGAGGGAGCGGGATGCAGGTTTGGTCGAGTTTTCCCTTCTCTAAACACCTGGTTGAATTGCGGTGTTAAAGAGATACCTTAGTCGCCTTTTACGACACCTCAGCAAGTAGAGGGGGGTGCTATTCTATTCTGCCGGCAGCCACCACGGCTTAAAAAAGTAATAATATATTACTAAAGTAAAGTTTAATACAGTCACGTTATATACCTTTCGGAGGCAGAAGAGATGCATTAGTGGATGAACCCACTTTGCATTTATTTGTCAGTTTTCGGGGTCTCTGTTTATCCCGGAAGGAATATAGCGTCATAATATCGTATTATTATTTATCCATGATTTGTTCAGCGAGCCGCATGTCACGGTAGATCACCCGCTGCACGTCAGTCATCCTTTACAATGACCCAAGGTTACTTTTAAATAGACGTCTACGATTATAATAAACGATGTACCAGCATTGTAAAGGCGCCCGTCGGTACCTCGAAGTTGCGACTCTGCATCGCGCTCAGACGGCGTATCGAGAAATGAAATTTAATGAAATAAAATCAAATCTATACTAATATTATAAAGCTGAAGAGTTTGTTTGTTTGTTTGTCTGTTTGAACGCGCTAATCTCAGGAACTACTGGTTCGATTTGAAAAATTATTTTTGAGTTGAATAGACCATTTATCGAGGAAGGCTTTAGGCTATATAACATCACGATGCAATTATTAGGAGCGAAGAAATAATGGAAAATGTGAAAAAAACAGGGAAAATTATTCATCCTTGAGGGCTTCCATTGCGTGCGCTGCAAAAACGGTTCAAGATACCAAAAATATATGTAAGAAAGAATTATTCCTCTTGAAATGGTCTAAAAAAATGTCCGCGACAGTATATGTCTATCTTTTAAGATTAAGTCACTAGAACCGTTTTTATGGTAAACAAATTTGGTCGAAATTAATGCATTATTTGTTAAGAGTTGTATCAACGTAATAATATTAATCTTTATCCAAATAAATATGTTGTTGATTAAGAGTATTTAATTATGAACAAAATTGTCTTTGACATCACTTAATTGCAATGAACATCTTAGAAGATATTACAAAACCTTATATAGCAAAACAACGTTTGCCGGATCAGCTAGTGAAATATAACTTTATTCAAATAGGTCTACTTCCAAGCTCTTTTGAATCGTCAAAAAAGTAAAGTGAATCTACCACCGGTTCTTAAAGCAGAATCTACCGAGAAGAGCCGGCAAGAAGCGAGCTGGAGACTGTGCGACCTGATTGTCTTAATTGGCAGATTCCATCAGCTACCTTAAGAATAACCGATTAGTCGACACATCAGTCGCGGCACAGAGATGTCACTTTAAAATATCAATCATACTGTATCGTCCCGCTACATCCATTTGCGCTTTTATGTCGTGCCCAACGTGACCAGTAGCGCAGCTGATCGCCGTTCTCAGGGCACTAGTACACATGACATTTCTATGAGATGCCATACTAATTTCCTAGCGATGTTTTCCTTCACATGTGAGATCTGAATCCGTACTTAGTTACTTTGGAAAAAACCAGCGTTCCCGCGCAAGGGCAGCTCTTATTCACCAGGACATCGCAGCCAAATGGTTAAAGCAATTTTTGAAAAAATTAATGAATGCAATTTAAAATTGGCAAACAGGCTCCTTTATGGCGCACGTGTAAAACCTTTAATAACATTCATAATGAAAGTCAAGATATCTATAATATAAAAATGAATCGCAAAATGTCTTGATAAGCGCGAAACTCGAGAACGGTTGAACCGATTTGGCTGATTTTTTTTTTGTTGTGTTTTATGAAGTCTGAGGAAGGTTATTACGGAGAGGAAAAATTTAAAAATTTCTTGCAACTGTCTAAAAATAACACTTTTCTGTATTCTCATACAAAAAATTCGTAATAATATTTAAAAGCGAATTTGAACTTTAACACCATATCATAAAGTTTAAATGTCAGTGGACGGGTTCCGGGAAGGCAAAACAAACGAGTGACGTATAAATATTAATATCAATATTTGTCAATTTTTATACATATAGCATTAAGGCCAGGTTCCTTTCAGGGAAGCTATTAACATTAAAAAAAACAATATAACTTTGTTTTAGAGAAATAGGGCAGAACAAGGTCTGCCGGGACAGCTAGTATTTTATCGTTCTCTAACTTCTTTCAAAGCACTTGTTTTGTTTTAAAATTATTTTAAAGTTAATATAATTACAAATTTATAGTTTGTGTATTAAGGATCTCTTGTTTTTTTGTCGCTGTGCCACAATTTTTTTTTTTGCGTTGAATTTCACCTTATAGTGCATTTTGCGCTTTTACGTAATTGGAGTGGTGCACTGTAAATGTATAAGGCATGTTTTCTATAGTTGTTTGTTTAGTGTATACACTCTGTATGAAAGCCTATTAAAATAAAATAAATAAATAAATAAAATCATGTTCATTAATTTATACACAACTCCCTTATTTATTTTAGTTTTTTGTAAATATTGTGAGGTTATATTTCAGTTCCTGACAATGACAAAACAAAATATAAGTTATTCTGCGCACATTGCCCAAGGATGGTACAGTTACTACGGACAAAACTATGTTTATTTCTATATCCAGAAGAGGCAGTGACCATACCACTCCTGATAGTAGGTACATTCCAAAAATCAACAAGGACTGTCAACAGTAAAGAAAAACCCATCGTTAGGGGCAGCGATCATGCTCTGCACAAATAACTCTTGGCACTACGCTAAAAGGATTCCATATCAGAGGACGGTGGAAGCACGCTTGTCGGAAGATCATTGCTCAACGACTCGGCAAAACTAAGAGTTAGAGAACTTTTTAATCCTAGTCGAGATGTGAGTTATCAGTGACGTCGTAAACCCGCACGCATGGTCCTATTAAGGAAGGGAGAGGGTTTTTTTTATAACCCGGTGAAAATCCTGCATAGTAGAGTACCATCTGGCCACTGTGAGGGCAGCTACCCCGGTGTGTCAGACTCCTACTGACTAAAAACCCTCGGGATGTCCTTCCAATTACTCCACCCGGGCTTGGGAATACAGATTCCCGGAGAGCGAACAGACAATTTAGGGTTCATCTCAGGGAGGTGTGGGTTTAAAGAACCCATCCCTTCAAACCTTTCTCACGGCCAGCAGACTTCCTCAAGTCTTCTGCCCGAGAAAGAGAGTGTCGAACGAGGCTAAATAACTCTAGGGACAACGGTAATTCTACTTTATGTTTTTAATCGGTATTTTGGGAAAGCTACAATATTAAACTTAGTTAAAACTCACCATAATGTATTTCTTTTATGACCATGCACTATAATATCTATATTATAATCTCTTCTAATACTAGTTTGATACACTTTATCAGACGGATTATTCACTTCACTCCAATAAATACTTTTTTTACTACTAACATGTATACTTTTGAATTAAATGTAATTATGACTAAATTATTCACAATTAAAACTTATGAAACAAGTCCAGTCTTTGGTATTTACATATTTTCAATCCTTAGAATAATCGAGTTAATAGAATCGATTGAATAATCGGTTAACTTTACATCGCGTTTGATGCCAAGTCCTTAAACAACGAAAGTGCAGTGAAAGTACTGCTGTATGCAAATCTCATACAAGCTTTTCTTCTGTGAACTTAACTGGCTCTTTAGATATGTCGATCACGTTCCTTACTTCTTTAATTCTAGTTTCATTATTATTATCATTGTCCGGTTTTATTTCTTTATCTTTTTCTACATTGTTATTGTCAACACGTCGTTCAGTTTTTAGATTAAGATCTGCCTGTGTCGTTTTTGGCTTATTATTCGCCATTTGTGGATAGTGATGTAATATTGCTGTTGTACTGAATGTTATTTTGCCGTATTTAATTATTTCTGTTTGTGTTTTGGAGTTTCCGTAGCTCGTGCTGGGTTGTTCTAAATCTACAATTTCATGGGCTTTGCGTTCATTTCTATCAATAACAGTATCATCAAGCATTTCTATGTGATTGTCTAGTAAGCTTAACGCTACTCTCTTACTCTTTTTTACGTTTTCCATGTAAGTGTTGTATAAATCCATGTCGGCTGTGTTGTTTTTTTTTAAAGGTAGCGTATTGGGAAGTTTAACTTTTCCCTCGTATCAGAATTTCATTTGTGTTGGTTTGGTATTCGATTCGTTAAATGCCGCAACGTGGTTTCGCGCGGCATTCTTTAGCTATGTTTGGGACTGAACCATGGATATGCTAGTCGTCTCTGTTACGTTGGCTGAAGCCGGAAACTCGTCCCCAGTAGAGTCATATATCGGGAATTCGCAGCAAAGGATGCATTTCAAGAATTTGGGCACTTCCACGTAAATCGCAGGCGGAATCGGAATTAATGGTGACGTGGACGATTTGTAATATAAATAATTTGGGTTATCTCTATACTTTTCGTCCGCCGATCGTTCCAGCAACGGTATACCTGATAAGAACAATATAATCGACGTCGTAAAAATTGGTGATAGTATCGAAATCCATTCGACGCCTTGGATTATGTTCAGAGATATTATAAATATACCCCACCATAAAACCACTTCTCCAAAATAATTCGGGTGCCTGGACAGGCCCCACAGTCCGTCATTACACCACTTTCCCTGGTTACTTGGCTCTTGTCGAAACGCGAACTTTTGCAGATCGGCATAAGTTTCTATTAGCAAGCCTATAACGAAGATTCCTGCACCCGCAGAGTCTAGAGTCGTCATTGTCTTGGGTGACTTAGGGTAGGAGTGATGCGGAGAATTGATAATAATTACTGGAAGACTCACAATGTAGACCCAGATGGCTTGAAATGTATAGAACACGGCAAATCTTAACGTATTGCTTTTTCGATCTTCAAATTGCTTATCTCTGCCGATGTGATATATCCTATAAATGAGATAGCCGGATAATCTGACACCCCAGAGACAAACGAAAGCAGTGACCATCAGCTGCCTGCTGTCATAGCTCTTAAGGTGGCTACCGCCTTGTCCGAGGAAGAATGTCAGCAATGCAATGATTATGAAATTAGCTCCTCCAGTGAAGTCAGTTAACCTGTCGTTCTGTGAAAGCGATGCGATTGTGAAAAATAGAATCTGCAAAGCCACAGTCACCATAGCACTTATAGCAAAATTATTCCTATCTATAATCGGCTCCATTTTAACGTTTAATCTCTAATTTGGCCTCATTTGTCACAACGTGTACTGGCGCATCACAATTTAAGGTTACTTTGCACACACGGGTTCCGTCACTTGTTTTCTATTACATATCTGTTAATTTTGATCTGAGTTTGCGGTTTCGCGTTCAGGAACTGATTTATTTCACATGGGTTGCAATAACTACTGGGCTTGTACTGAAATAGACCTGACGTTTGCAACGCGCATGCGTACAGCTCGCACATGCGCTGTACGCACTAGCGTTTCTTCAGAAACAACATATAAATATTACATCTTTGTGCGTATTTCAGTTGTAAAAACCCCGATATACGTGCCGGTATTCGGGACTGTAACTCTAGTCTTACTTCTAAATCAATATAATTAAGAGGTAGAACCCTTTATGTCGCAAGGGAATCAGAACCTATAGGGCATTCCCGTTGACCCGGAATCATGAAATTTGGCACGACACAATATAACGTAGCACAATTATAGGGAAACATCCGAAAAACCTAATTCTCTAGTTAAATTACACAAAAAAAAAACCGTCACAAATATTAATTTTCACTAAAAATTACTTTAGAAAAATCGGTGCGTTATTATGCGTATCGGTATTATGTGTATTAGTGCTGTAAAAACGGCGACCAACTGTGTTACTGGTCACGTTGGGCACGTCTTGCAAGTACAAAGTGGATACAGTCACTAATGTATATCTGCTCACTCCGAAACGGATACAGAACGACGATATATTATTATTTATGTATACTTCTAAAGAGTCACTTTTAGAGTTTGCTAAATTGTACGTCTCTAGTCACTCCTGAATGGCTAATTGGCGAGAAGATACGTTCAAAGAGCCGAGTGTTAGAGTTGAGTGGAATCTAGGTCAGAACTTAGGAAACAATAGGCCGAGAATAGAATTTTCTTGTTTGTTTTGTGTTCGCATTTTATATGTCGTCTTTATGCTATTTATGCGGCGGATTGTAACTTCCTTTTGTCTGTCTTTCTATGCAACGAACAGGCGCACAGTCGTTCTCATGCTAAATGGCTGTTAGCATGTAGATGAGCTGCTAAAACACAGAATAAAATATTTTTTAGGTATATAACATGACGATGTATTATTATTATAATTAAATAGTGTTTAATACAAGTCTAAACTAGATTTAATTTATTAGTGTAAGTCTCCCTTAATGATATTAATCAACACTATTAAATTAATTGTATTTAAAACGTTACTTGTTCAAATCTGAACAATAGATGATGCAGATAATATTACAACATTGATGACTAAATATAATTTTGTATTAAAGGTCTTATCAAAACCAACCATCACGGATGTATGTTCGCGCAGAAAGCTCGTAAACAACCTACGCGAAGATGCCACCTCAATATTTATATATTTTTTAATTAAAAAGTTTTTGTTACTCAATACTGTGTTTGTGGCTGCGGTGGGCTAGCGGATAATAGACCGGTTTCCATTTGCGGCACGTACCTCTGGGTTTTTCCAGATTACTCATGGATTCAGGCCCCACATGCTCACCGTTGAAGGAAAACATTGCGAGGAAACCCGCGTGGCATCTAATACAAATGCCATGTGTAAGTTGCTCACCCCGAAAGGGATTTAGATACGTGATGATATATACGATTGTTTCAGCGGCGGTTGATTTCTGTTTTACGAAACGAAATATTTATTTAGTAATATTTCCGTACGTGCGATAACGAGAATGTTTGTTTGGTTACAAAACAGTACCGCGGATTACTCAGTCCACGAATTGTATATTTCATTGTAAACAGTATAATAAAGCTGATAAACAGTAGAATGACTACCTACATTGTTGTTATTTCTAACTGCAATAATTACTCAATCTTATCGATTCGGTAACTACCGATGAGGGTTCGAATAGGATAGGTCAGGTGGATAGGTCGCAGCGGAGGACTGTCCGCGTTGCGAATGATCCAGACGTGACTAAGCATCTAGAACCGCTCCAGTTGCGCAGAGATATTGCCTCGCTGAGCGTGTTCTGCCTACTGTTTCGTGGCGAGTGTTCTGAACCCACCTCCCCTTTTTTTTTTTGTTAACCCGATGGAAATCCCTACGGACCGTCAGGGGAGTGGTTGAGGGCCGCTCCCCCGGTGTGTCGGACCTGCCCCGACTAAAACCACCGGGGTGTTCCTTCTCTCGTCTGCCGAATGCTAAGGGCAAAGCCGAGCCATCTTCCTCGGCATCCGGCGACGTCCGGCCTTGTTCAAGCCTCTCCTACTTGGCGGGGGATGGTTAAATAGTCGCCGCCCTCCGCGTACACCTAACACATTGCGGGGAGAGTGGTGTAGAGAGCCACCCCCCCTCATCTCTATGATTTGTCATCAGAGCAGCGTGCGGGAACACATCGCACACCCCTCACGCCAGGATCCCACCCTCTCCCTTACTTAATAGAACCACGCGCGCGGGTTTACGGAGTCCCAGCTATACGATAACCCACACCCTGGCTAGGACTAAGAATTTCTCTTACTCATTTTAAAAATTTAAATTATAAATACTTTAACAGGTCTTATGCGCGAACTAATTATGTGATATGATGCGAGAGGATTAATGTCGCCTTGTAAATATTCTGATGCTGTGAGTGCAGTGTGTTGTTACTTTCCAAATTATAATGAACAAAAGAGGGTAGAGGAAGTAATTTCCCGCCCTCGACGAAAGCTCCGCGGCGCGTCAGTGTGCTCGTAGTCAATACTCGTGTGACCAGATCGAAACGTCGAGATATACATTTAAGTAAGTTAAGCTAATTCGAGCATAAGATTAACTGTTAAAGTGTTTATAATGAAAAAAAACGCGAACAATATAATGAATTTAGTATATACTTTTATGTTGATTGTATATAAATAACTTAAGTAAGTAATATCTGGCAACTAGTCAACTACCGCGAGGCTTCAGTTCGCGACAAACAACTAGCATGAACCATAAACGTATGCATATTATAACAATTTTCCTGCTACATATCGCTTACGTAGTTTTGTTGTAATAAAACGAAACATTATTTCTTTACAATGAATGGGTCTGACGGCATACATGTCGGCAAGTATCACAGATAGGGCAAAGACATTCTTCAGACACATTAGATAATTCATTTATAATTGAATACTTGTGTATTTCTTATCATTTCGATGATAATACGCTGTTCCTTGTAATCGAAATGGAAAGTTTATGTGCGCTTGTTTATAATAACGACTGAGTTTTACGATGATAGCCGCTTGTTTATAAAATTTTTCCCTTGACCCCTTACTCGTTTTTTATCGTCTTTATGGTGATCTTATGCTATTCATTTATATCGTTGATCAGTCTCAAATATATACTAGCTGAGCTACCGAGCTCCACTCGCACGAAAATATTAATACCTTCAAAATCAGAGCCATCTGTTTTTGAATATCTTACATTGTGTACTTTCATTAAATACCAACGCTTTTTAATGCAATAACAGATGGCATCACATAAAGTATAAATGCATGCATTCATGTGAAACCGGATTATCATGGAGATGACACTTACCTAGATCAATTGTAATAGTAAAAGGCTATTTAATTGCAAAAATAATACATGATATATACATGAAATATATACATGAATATACTTTAAATGTATATACAAGAATCACTCCTTATTAATCAGCTATTGAAAGTCTATATTTTACTAAATTTTGAAAACTTGGCGACCTTTTCATTAAATTTCTTGTGTTGGAGCTCCATAATACTTTTGGGAATTCTGTTATACAGACAGAAACCTTTATTTTTTTCGAATTGTCGCGCGTTGATTGACCGGGAAAGGTCTTCACAACTTAACCGGGCGGGTGGGCGAACACTGAGGGTGCTCAGCCGGCAATTTATGGGTTGGGTGGCAATGCAAGGGCACCCCTGTAGGTACGAACCTCGACTTGGTCCGCCAGCCACAAATGCGAAACCTAACGGTGATCTACCAGCGTTTCGGAAGCGACTACCTTGAGAAGAAACGCCGAAAGAAACTCAAGGCTGCGTCGGAGTGGAACTGCGTCGTTTAGACGACAGTTGACGGATAGACAAGTTGGGAGTCGAAGCTGCTCGCGTCCGTAGGCTTTACCCTAGTTTCCCTACACGTGACTCCTGATTGATGCTAAACGAGCAGCAGGGAGGTGGTAGGGCGCCGGTGCCCGTCTGGATCCCGACCACAGTGCATAGGTGTAAAGCCCGTCATAGTGACCAGTTTCGGCTTGTCGCGTTTCGGGATCAGCTTGTGTATATCCAGTAGCTCATATACCTAGAGACCTTCAGTTGTGGTATATGTGGGCCGACATGACGATGTAGACTATCAATGGATTTTCATCCTTTGATAGTCGCTTTCGTTTTTGGACTATACTGTACTTACCATCAGGTACTCTGTAGTCACTATGTCGAGCAAGTGTAAAGAGCAATAAAAGACAGAAACCGAAGCCCATAGAGGAATCATAAACGTTTTTATGCTGATAATAAGGTAACAATATTTTATGTTTTTTTTTTCTTTTGTTAACAGCATTAATGTCACTATTTACAACAAAAACATGCAAATTTTGCCGTAAAAACACAATACATGCATAAATACGTTGCGAATATACAGTTAAATGGACAATCTTCACACTTTTCTCTAAGTATTCACAGAAACACTCGATGATTTTATAACAGCCCTCGGTTTGTGTCGGAGCTTAAAAACAATTTCACTCACGTGTAATTCATTCCAGGATCTATATTGTTGTCTCTGATGTACTGAGTGGCCATATCAGCTACCAGCTCGCGGAATGTCTCCTTCATGTCTTGGAAAGACTCCAAAGTGACGCCTCCGAGATGGACTGTTAGAGTCTCAGCCGGCGGAGTCAATACTGGCTCTGGCTCTGGAATTTCTTCAGGTTCTTCAGGCGCAGGTGCTGTAGGAAATGTAAAATGTAAAAAAGACACATTTAGTTGTTGATATTGCTTGTTGACAGATATAAACCTTGAAAGATTATACTCAGTATAATATATAATATAAATAAATACAATATAGGCTATATTCAGGAAAATTGGCGCCGAGTTTCATAATTTGAGTCAACATCTCCCCTGATAATGGAATCCTGGCCGAATTCGGCATTGGATACATTACCAAATCACATGAAGTAGGCGCGAGCTATAGCCGCATTCGACGAATTCGCTGAAGAATATATTCGGAAATAATCAATTGCGCAGGTATTTGCAAAAACGCAGCCTCTCGTCTAAGCCTCTCTTAACCTTATGGGACGGGGAATCGACACATCTAGAGAGAGGCAGGATGCAGTGTCAGGGTACTGTTCACCTAACCCATACCAGCATCCTTGGCCTACCACAGTGCCTTGCTGCCTCGTCAGCATCGTCGAGTAGACTAGGGTGTCATTAGCACTCCAACTTCCACAAACTCCAACCCACATTCATTTTATATTTCTTTTTTATCATTCATTCATCAACCTAAAGGATGCAAAGCTGTGACTATGTGAAACTACTTACAGATCATCTTGACGCTAAGCCGGAAGCCTGTCAGAGACATGGCCATCCTCGGCGTAGCTTCGAATCTCACGAACATTCTGTCCACATCTGTGAAGCGGTACCGCCTCTCAGATGTCAATTGATACGAGAACACCAATCCTGTGTGACCCGTCTCGTCTATGCCTCCTGTAAAATTAACAGATCTAACTAACGTGGTTATTCTCGAAACGAGTTTCATGAAAATGTACCATGTATTATACTAAAATATATTGAGAGCTTTAGAAGAACTAATTTAAATTGAATTTAACAGAATTTAAAGCAACGTTGTTTTCAATATAAAGAATGAAAAAAAGGAGTATTGATTGAATACAGTGAATAGGGAATCATAAAAAACGATTAAAATTGATAAATAAAAACTAAATAATCTACTTGATGGTTTCCGAGGAAATTTATAAATTCTACAATGCATACAGAAAGAAAGAAATTATAGAGACCATTTTTACTGATCATAATAAGGTCTAACAATTTGTGGAAATTTTGCCAATAATTATAAAAATTGGGTATATATTACATACCCACTGAAGTGATACTCAGTGAAGAAAGCATCAGTTTAGAAAATTACTTTGGAAAATATTATTGCTGTTGTCAATGTTTTAGAATTTGCGGAGTACCAGGCCAAATCATTTTAGAAGAAAATTAACGTTTACAAAGAACAGATGAATGAAATCAGTGTTGTCAGATGCATGGAAAATAATTATTCTGCAAGTAAATCTTTTAACGTGTACTCAGGAGCAATAGAAATTTTAGTAAACGTCAGTGTGTTTTTGTACTGGTCAGTACCCCGAAAGGGATATGACGTGTCCAGAGATGGGCAAAATGTAATCAGATTAATGATTAACGATTACAAAATATAGTCGTTATTTTAATTTTGTTGCTCTGTAATCATGATTAAATCCCTTCAAAACATTAAGGAGTCATAAATGTGTATGCAATTGAGGATTCCGTAGTAGTTAAAACATAGATGAGCAAAATGCAGTCATATTAATAATGAAAAACTCAAAATGTAATCGTAATCGTTTTTCATTAATCTGATTACATTTTGCCCATCTATAAACGTGACGATATGTTTTTATTGTCATTAATATACTGTATTTTTAACCCCTATATTGGGAATCATGATAAAAGATATTTGATTGACAAGACGATTGATGTTTTAAGAATCAAATTAATTTTAAATATCATGATGTATGGAGTTATCGTAGCATTTCTTACCTGGTTTAACTAGCATGTAATCTCCTACAGCACCGTTTACCGCAAAATTGGTAATGTTTAATTCTATGCCCGTCCCTTCGCCTTCGAAAATCCAGTCGACTATATTACCACGAGGGTAAGCATTGGGATAATTTGGCGACGTCACTACCGTGGGTTCGTCAACATTCAGAGCTATGTGTATAGGCGCAACGTTCCTTAAGAAATTATCAGAATGAACGTCCAAATTTTCGCTATTGACTAAAGAAAATTGCGCCATGAGGTCCTCTTGTTCAGCGCTTGTCAAATCCTCAACCTTTTTTAATAGTACAACAACTGTATGTGTTGCTGGAGTCCCAGTCTCTGCTACATTTGTTGTCGTCTTCCCTTCATCATTTACTATTTTTTCCAGTATATCAAATTCTTCCACTTCCGAACTGTCAGCTCTGTGTACATCATCGACTAAAGCATCATTTCCATACATAATTGGGGTCATTGTTGTAGTCTCTTTATCAGATTGTTGATTCTCATTTACAGATTTTGTAACATCATCGAGTTTTGATTCAGCATGTATGGCATCAATTCGATCTTCTTCCAATTCGTCTCTATTATCATCTAGAGATTCATCAATAGCTTTACTTGTTTCCGAGAAGATTTCAGACAAATTGCTATCATCGATTAATTCATAATCTTGGTTTTGGTCCTCCTTATCTGATGAAGTTAATTCTTCTTTATGTGATTTATCATTTTTCTCTTCATAATCGAATACATTTGATGGATTAACATCTTCATCCTCTTTGGCTTTTTCAGGCTCGTCTTCACTTAATTTGTTAAGTGTTTCGAATAATTTTTGCAAGTCCTCATCTAGTTCTTCTTGAACTTCATCGACAGTATCTTCTTCAGAGCCAACTTCTTGAGGAGTATTTTTATCGTTTTTCTCACTCACTTCTTCGCTTTCATCACTACGTTCTGATGTTACCACGTCATCAAATTCGTTTTCAGATTCTTCTAGTATTTTTTTTGTTTCTTCCATAATTTCTTCTAATTTCTTCGTACCCGATTCTTCCGCTAGTAAAGTAGTATCTGAAATTGTGTCATCGAAAGCATTGTCTTCATTGGCTACTTCACTCAAAAGTTCAAGTGTTTCATTAAATATGGCTTTGTCATCTTCAACTATAGGCACTGGTAGCAATGGAGTAGTCTCTTTGTCACCCCACAGTAAAGCATAGTCAGCATTTGCGTCTTTTTGTTTAGAAAAATTATCTTCCACGCTATCGTTGTCTTCCGCAATATTCGATTCACCAGATTCTTCTTTTTGCGTCTCTTTTACGTCAACTTCAGCTGACTTAAGAAGTGTTTCAAGCTCTTCCAATTTATCATTATCATTTTCGTCTTTATCTCTCTCCTCCTGAGATTTTTCTCTGTTGTCTTCGAACTGATAATCGTCGAATACTTCTTTAGCAGCGTTACCATTCTCATTTTCCTCTCTAAACCGCTCTATTTCTTCCTGAACTTTTTTGTCAACTTCATTATCATTGACTGGAATATCTTCATTTGATTTTAAAAATGTTTCCAGTTTTTTAGTCTCATCTTTAAGGAAGTCATAGTCGTAAAGATTGTCATATTCACTTTGCCAATAGTCTGGGAAGGAATCATCATCGTCCACTTGAGCTGCAAACAAAACATACTTTAATTATTCTTTCTTATTTATACTGTCTCAACAAAGTGAGTACTCCGCACCTGGAGGAAAGCACAGTGCAGTGCGAGAACGGTAGCGGCCGTCAACAGATGAGAATCCATTGACAGTCGCCGTTGCTGTGTTTATATATACATACATACCACGACAGAAGCTCTTTAGGTATACGAGGTACTGGATGTGCGAAAACTGATCCCGAAACGCGACAGCCTGAAGCAAGCCTGTATGATAGTTTTTACCGTCTTGTGTACCGTGGCCACGCTTAAATCGAGCAATCTTCCTACCACCTTAAAACCGACTCCTGTAGTCTTTTATTTTAACTATTTTGTATTACAATAATGAGTATATATGTTTTTACAAAGTAAACAGGAAAATATTTTCAAATATTGTGTAAAATTAGAGTCCTTAGGCAACAAATGACTCAACACTTAAAAACAAAAATTTGAGTATAATAACCGCATTATTTCTTCATATTAATTAATCATTACGTCATTTTTAATGAGTCATGATTAGGACACTGCTGCGCTACTGGTCACAACGAGCACAACATATAAACGTAAAGTGGATATAGCCACTAACACATCTCTTTTCACCTCTAAAAAGATATAGCGTAACAATATATTAATAATAGCAGATTTAATTCACTTTATAAAAGTTCAAAATAATTTAATTTCAGTTTGTGGGTGTTGCCAATAATGTATATCTGCTGACTCCGAAAGGGATATGGTGTGACGATATGGCATTATTCTGTTTAGAAGGATGCGAACTCATTTTTATAATTTCGAATCTCAAAGGGAAAATGAACCTTTATATATTTACTTCTAGTCTGTCAATGAAGACTCTATTTGTCATATAGTAACGCATATCGATATTAAATTGTAGTTTATATCAAATTCCAGGTTCTGAAAGTTCTCATTGTACTGGAAAAACATTACTTCTAAGTCAACGCAAGTTAAAGGTATGCCGGTTTAGCGGTTTTCCCACGGGAATCTGAACCTGTAGGATACTGTCCACTAAGCTATAATATTTTTTTGAGATTATAGACTTATTTCCTAATTGGCTGTGGTCGACAAGTGGATGTTCGATAAGCGACTCGTAGGTTCGAATCCTAGCACATACCTGTGTGTTTTTATAAATTATGCTCGAATTTGAGCGACTAAATGTCATGTGCAGTGACGTGTATAGGATATTTAGACAGGGTAGGCAAAATTCGCGTAATTAATTTGAATATTATATTATGATAGTAAATATTATATTAATTTCATAGGAAAAATAGATTTATTTATTTAACTTTATTGTTTAACTTTAAGCAATTTATTGTACATTAATTTATCGTCAGGGCATGCAATGCTTTCATGCATCTATGGAATGAATACTACTGCTCATGTGTATTAGTGCTGCGAGAACGGTCATCAGTTGCGCTACTGGTCACGTTAGCCACGATATATAAGCGAAAAGTGGATACATTTTTTTTTTGTATTCCGGGGGAAATTTCATTGTGTCAGACTCCTACTGACTAGAAACCCCCGGGGTGTCTCTCTGATTGCTCCACGCGGGCTTGGGAAACCAAATTAATCTGACGCCCAGAGAACAAGAAGCCTTGTTGAGGTTATCTCTCTGGGAGGGGTAGGAGTAAAGCCCCCCCCCCAAACCTCTCTCCCAGGCGGTGCGCCAGACACCGTGCACCGCCTCTAAAAAGTGGATACAGCCACTAAAGTATCGCTGCTCATGCCGTACGGGATATAGCGTAATGATATGTTATCGTAGTTTTTACTGTTAGCCAATATTGATCTGAATTTTTAGGGGTTATCTCTGGCCGAAGATTTTAGCTATAATTTACGCCCATTTCAAAGTTTTAGGGTATGTGGTTTTTGACTTTCAAAAGCCTTCGGTCTATTTATTAGGGATCACAATATTAGGTAAACTTTTGCGTATATTCGTAAACTAAGGGTTCTTTAAAACCACAGTGCTATAAAACTTCTCCTCCATGCCTACACTGGTAGGATAAAAGCGTGATGATAAGTTGATAGATCATTCACATGAATTATCAACCAGTGATAGCGGGGTCGAGTGCAAATCACAACATCATTCTTGAATTCTAGACCACAATTAATAATTGCGAGAAAGGTTAAAGTGTAAATTGATTTCTATTAGTATATGTTTAATGTGTATGGGATTTCTGTACACTTCCTGACTCTCACAGCTCTAGTACACATGACATTTCTATTAGATGTTTTGCTCCACCGGTGAGCACGTGATGCCTAAATCTGTACTCAGTGTAGGAAAGCCCAAAGGTACTTTTGCTCTTTTTCTAGGTATACATATATTTTTACTATAGTATCTATCACTAATACATTTGGTAGTCGATTTATTTATTGTATGTAATAGTTTATTTTAGTATCACTCGTATTTATTTTTTAAACTAAGTATATGCATTTTTATTGTTTATTGATAATTCTTATAAGATGTAACACGGCCGGAGCCCATCACGAAAATCAGCGCTGCAGGCTTCCTCTGCAGCTTTAGGCTGATGAAGGTCCCATTTTCGCCATGTTTATGTGTTTTGTATTGTTTTTGTATGTTGTTTGTATTGCTGCATTTAAATTTTTGGTTTTTTGTTGATTTGTGGCGAAATAAATACATTTTAATTTTCTTTTTTTTTACGTTCCGGTATACGAGCTCACGGGCGTTCGCGTCGCCGCGCTCGGGTATACACAAGCTGATCCCGATACGCGACAGGCCGAAGCGAGTCACTATAACGCTCTTTACACTTGTGTACTGTGGTCAGGACCCAGTTCGGGCAATAGCCCTACCACCTCAAAAAGGTTTTCAAAATAATTCACACGAAAACAAGTCTCGAATTTTCATTATCAGGGAGTGAATAATCATTCGATACTTTTATCTCCTATCACTGATAACACGCGCTGCCTTACAAACGTTTTAATTTTCATACAAAACATCATCGTTTCAATAACAAATATATTTCATTGTTCATAATTTAATTTAATTTTCTAATCATATCAGGCGTAGGCAGCGACGTGCATCCCATAGAAACACAAAGAGAAATAGTTTTATTTACATTTGGATATTTCATACATGTATTGACTTAAAGTACTACGGTAACTCTCATCCCGGCTGGGAATAAGAAGTTCACTAACTCTTACATTTGCCGAGTCGCTAAGTTGCGGAATGATCTCCCGCCGCCCAATGATACCTGTGGGCAAGGCGCGACGAGATTGTGCAGGCCAGCATGATTGCTGCGCTTATCGCTACGTTTTTCTTTACTATTGGTAGTCGGAGTCGTTTCTCGGACCGCACCACACTTCCTATCAAGCGCGGCGTGGTCACTATTCCGAGACAGGATAGGAAAATTTCGAAGTGGAGCAAAAGCTACTATTTTCACCCGTCTCCGTCCAAAATTTTTTTTACTTTTGTTTAGCTATTAACATATATATATTACTACATATGTATTACTTGAAAGAAAAAATATTTACAGCACTATTTTAGAAATACAACCAATATATTTAAGAATCGCTTTGACAAATACTATGTCAATCGCAAATAGATATAATTAAAAAAAAAACAATAACTAACAGAATACAGTAACTAACCAGTTGTTCCAACTGCTCGCCTCATCTATACTAATATTATAAAGCTGAAGAGTTTGTTTGTTTGTTTGAACGCGCTAATCTCAGGAACTACTGGTTCGAATTGAAAAATTATTTTTGAGTTGAATAGACCATTTATCGAGGAAGGCTTTAGGCTATATAACATCACGATGCAACTATTAGGGGCGAAGAAATAATGGAAAATGTGAAAAAAACGGGGAAAATCATTCATCCTTGAGGGCTTCCATTGCGTGCGCTGCAAAAACGGTTCAAGATACCAAAAATATATGTCAGAAAGAATTATTCCTCTTGAAATGATCTAAAAAAATGTCCCGATAGTATATATCTATCTTTTAAGATTAAATCACTAGAACCGTTTTTATGGTAAACAAATTTGGTCGAAATTAATGCATTATTTGTTAAGAGTTGTATCAACGTAATAATATTAATCTTTATCCAAATAAATGTGTTGTTGATTAAGAGTATTTAATTGTGAACAAAATTGTCTTTGACATCACTTAATTCCAATGAACATCTTAGAAGATATTACAAAACCTTATATAGCAAAACAACGTTTGCCGGATCAGCTAGTCATTAATATATACACCGTACAGGTTTGCGCCTACAGGAGTTTCACGAGGCGATCCGGCTCCTCTTCACTGCGCGCCGCCAAAGAGAGGAATTCCCTTCTTGCGACTGTTTTACTAACATTTTACGATATAGGAATCTTCAAACGACGAGTAAATCGGTACTTTCTGGGTGAGCGCGCTCCATCATCGGCCTCAACGTCAATTCCATCAAGTGAGATTGAGGTCAAGCGCAAGCCTGTATGTAATTAAAAACAAATTATGTTACGTCGCCGCGTATAGTAACAGACCTGTTTTTTTTATTTAACCCGGGGGAAATCCCTAACGTACCTCGAGCCGTAGTCCAGTAGGCCATTATTGAGTCAAAATAAATGATTTTCGTGTCATTTCATTTCAGTTTTTATTGTAATTTTCCCCGTATAAGACCCTATTGAGTATTCGTAAAATTGAACAGGATAACCACAAAAATCAAGTAAATTTAAATAAGGATAATAATAATAAGGATAAATAAAATAACTGTGGTGGCCTAGTGAAATGTCCGTCTCTAGCGGCAGCACCGGGTGGCGTACCGGAGGAGACGAGGGGGGGGGGTGGCACTCTACGCCACTCTCCCCGAGATGTGTTAGGTGAACGCGTGGGGCGACGACTATTTAACCGCCCCCCGCCTAGTAGGTGAGGCCTGAACAAGGCCGGACGTCGCCGGATACCGAGGAAGATGGCTCGGCTTTGCCCTTAGCATCCGGCAGACGGGAGAAGGAACACCCCGGTGGTTTTAGTCGGGGCAGGTCCGACACACCGGGGAGCGGCCCTCACCGCTCCTCTGACGGTCCGTAGGGATTTCCAACGGGTCATCAAAAAAAAAAAGGTGGCACACCTGAGGAGGTGTGTCCGCAAACGAAAGTGCGAGCGGTACGCGATGCGTTCACGTGTGCCGCTTTAAAAATTCACAGAGGCATGAGAGATGTGGCTCTTTGTACCACCCCTCCTCAATCGAGTAGAGGCCTGACCAAGAACGCACGCCAAGCCGGGTTCAAAGATGAGGACCCAGTCATACCCTCGATCTCGGTAGGTGGAAGGTGGGGCACCCCAGGGGTTTTAGGCGGTGCGAGTTCGACACACTGGAGGGCAGCTCTTACCACCCCCTGGTGGTCAACAACGAATTTCCCTCGGGCACCAAAAAAAAGGTCTAATGGATAAAGGACTGCTGGCATCCATGCGCGGAGACACAAATCCATTTAGATTCGTATCCCGGCTCGTATGTCTTTTTTTTACACTGGCTCGACATAGTGACTACAGAGTACCTGATGGTAAGTACAGTGTAGTCCAAAAACGAAAGCGACTATCAAAGGATGAAAATCCATTGATAGTCTACGTCGTCATGTCGGCCCACGACTGAAGGTCTCTAGGTATATGAGCTACTGGATATACACAAGCTGATCCCGAAACGCGACAAGCCGAAACTGGTCACTATGACGGGCTTTACACCCATGTACTGTGGTCGCGATCCAGGCGGGCGCTGACGCCCTACCACCTCGCTGCTGCTCGTTTAGCACCACCCAGGAGTCACATGTAGGGAAACTAGGGTAAAGCCTACGGACGCGAGCAGCTTCGACTCCCACTATCTGGGGTTTTCCAGATTAAATATGGACTTAAACACATGCTAACTGGTGAAGGTAAAAACCGAGCAGAAACCAGCATGGTATTTAATAGAAATGTCATGTGTACTAGAGTTGTGAGACCGGCTACCAGCTGCGCTACTGGGGCCTTGTTCACCCTGAAAGGGATATAACGTGACTATATATTATTACAAGAATAATTGAGCATAAAATTGTGAAAATAGAGCAATGAATCAGAGGATTACAGCACGTGACAAACATGAGCGACATACAGAACAATAGTGTTCTATATGGCCGCCATTATGAACAACAATAGAAGCATTTCATCTTTATAAATTGAAAGTTACGCTTGTTATCTCTTCTTGACAGGTCCGAATCGAGGAGGAGGAGGGGGCAAGCTTGGGACTAAGCCCCGGCCGTCAAATTCTAGGGGCGACGAGCACATCGACCAGCCTGAATAATATAACTAAAAAAAACGGGACAACTGCTCCATAAAAAATAGGCTAAAAATTTGTACAAGTCTTTGTTTTGATGTTTTAAAAGTTAACTCAAAAGTCTCATGTTATGTCGTTGCTACGTCTCAAGTTATGCAAGCTCAAAGGTTGCTTTATGTGATTATTTCGCTTCCTATGCGATATATGACTTTTACAAAGTTTATGACCACACAATCTCTACAATTTTTGCTGTAAACAGTTTTTCATTGAATTTGTTCTTGCAGCGCCGAAGCATAGAGTACATCGTCAGGCTATAACCTTGTCGGGGCTAACAGAGGTATATTAGTAGCTGAGTTCACTTTGCATTAATGTCGTGCCCAACGTGACCAGTGGCGCAGCTGATCGCCGTTCTCTCAGCACTAGTACACATGTGCACTTGTTTTACATGCCATGCCAAATGCGTCAAAGATCTGTTTACATCAACAACAAAACACGATTCCTTGCGCAAATCTATTATTTGTATATTATTACAACACCGACAAAGAAAATTAATATTTTTGGTATTTATTATAAGTTAGTGGATACAGGTACTTATATATCTCTGCTCACCTCGAAAGGGATATAGCATGACGATATATTATTATTATATTACAATGGAACTTATTACCATATAATGAAGAAGCACTAGAATTTTCAATCTAGATTCAATTTAGTGAAGAAATTAACTGTTTTCGTAAACTTTGAGGTGGTAAGACAATTACTCGAACTGATCGTGGGCGCAGTACACGAGTGCAAAGACCGCCATAGCGACTCGCTTCGGCCGGTCGCGTTACGGGTTCAGCTTGTGTACGTCCAGTAGCACACATGCCTAGAGACCTTCAGTCGTGGTGAATGCAGGCCGGCACGAAGACGGGGACTGTCAATTGATTCTCGTCCTTTATTATTCGCTGTCTTTTTTGTACTATACTGTGGTTGCCGTCAGGAGCAGTGCAGTTGCTTTGTAGAGCCAATGTTAAAAGACAGCTCATTCGCGCTCATATTGTTTTATCATATTTTGTTTAACTCTGTAGCGTTAGAAATAAAGGAAAAGAAAGAAACATCACTTATTTGGTACACAATATAACATACTCGCACCACACAGAAGAACAGGTTACTGAAGACAGAAAACAACAAAAGCAAATAACCTGTGTCGTCATGATGCGCTAAAGGGAAGTCAGCATAGCAAATGCTAAATGACCAGCCGAGCCCCTGAGCGCTGATTTTCAACGCAATAATTAGTAGTGATGCCACGAATAGGGAATTGGCCGAATACCGAATACCGAATATTCGGCAACGTTGTCGGCCGAAGCGCCGAATATTCGGCCGCCGAATATTCCTGGAAGTAGCGTGTTTAATAATAATATTCTTTATTTCAACACAAAACTTATACATATACCTGTGTATATCACCCTGTGATACCCTGTATGTGACCCTGTGTTGGTGAGACTTATCACCCTGTGGTGATAAGTCTCACCAATTAAGTAAATCTTGTCTCTGGTAAGACTCGCACTTCCGTTCGGGTTATTCAAGGGTGTTTTGTGTTTTTATATTTTTATTAACGGTATAAGTTTATTAGTATGTGTGAGCGACAGAGAGAGTGCGTGTGTGTTTGTGTGTGAGAGAGAGAGAGTGTGTGTGAGAGGTTATTTTCTGAGGCTGGTAACAGTTACGATGAAAAGCTTAATCGTTTGCTACAAAAAAATGCTGAAAAGCTTGTTTTTATCCATCACAACTTACCACTGATCAATTTTAATTACTAAAGTGTTGTAATTTGGAAATAAATACATAACTTTGAGTAATATAACGAGTCTTTTTTACATGATTTGGTATTCGGTATTCGGCCGAATAGTACGTATTATTCGGCCGAATACCGAATAGCAAAAAAAGTGGCTGAATAGGCTGAATACCGAATAGTTGCCGAATATTCGTGGCATCTCTAATAATTAGTAGAAAACGAACTCCACTAGCGACAAATTGTTTAATGTAATTTTTAAACCATAATGTAATTTTTAAACAATAATCCAATTTAGTTTCTAGTTTTTCTATACATCATAAAAGTTCTAGAATCATTTGAAATGTTTTGAATCAGATTATCTTTGTATTTATTTACATTACGAGTATTTCGTATAAATAATGTATATATAGAATATACATATACTCTAGAATACATACGTAATCCAAATTATCCGGATATCGAATAATTATAATATTTGTATTATAAATCCGTACACTAATCCGAAATTCTTATAACTATCATTTATATCCGTGTTCCTACACAGCTAAGTCTATCTTTAAATGAACTAAAATTACGTGCCATCCCACTACAGTAGGTAATACACAATTATTTCATACAAAACGCATACATCATCGGGCAATTTTCGTCTAACAAGCGTTAATAGCTGCCCATTAAATTACTGGTCAATATTTCTGCCTATCCAAGTTAAATATCGAGTACATACCGCAATGAGCTCCGGCAATGAGCAGGAGTAACGCACAATATGTTAATTTTCCCATATTTTTATTCAAAATCACTGTAACATTTCACACGCGCGTGCGTCTCGAGCGAATATGCCGCGGTGACTGCGCATCTTTGATAGTGTTATCAGGAACGGCCTGCTGGGACGCACTCGGGCGCAGTAGGGGGTCAAATATTTTTTATTTATATATTTATTTATAAGAACACTTACATGGTCTACATTAACACATATATAAATATATAAGCCATGAAAAAGACACATTACAAATGCGAGTACATTTAAAAGTGTAGGCTACTTGCACAGAATGAAAGAAAAATAAAATACGAGATACGCACAGGCAAGAACAGGAAGAAAAAACAGAGGAAAAGAAAAATAAACAAACAAACTCTACTATCCCAAAATCCTCTCGAATAATATTTTGTTTTTGGTTTCATAATAATGTCATTAAATATATTAAGATCAGTGAAAGGTTTTGAAGTGGAAACTTCTTTACTCACGTTGGGCATAAATAGGATGGCAAAAAACATGGAATCGTCGCGACAGTCACGCTAGGATGTAGGGTGAGCAGCCGGCGCACGCTTCCGAGGTCAGTGTCGTGTAAGCAGTTACAATGTCTGCCTGCATATTGTGTATGCGTACTCATTAGCTTGCAGTTCACTGATTGAGTAGCCAGTTTTATTTTACAGACCAAATGTACGTTAAATGTTTACATATCTTTCCTGTAGCATTGATGGCTTTCTGGATAGCTTATTAAAAAAAAATGTATTTATTTCGCCACAAACCAACAAAAAACCAGAAATTTAAATGCAGCAACACAAACAACATACAGCAACAAAAGAAAATACAAAATATATAAACATGGCGAAAATGGGACCTTCATCAGCCTAAAGCCACAGAGGAAGCCTGCAGCGCTGATTTTCGTGAAGGGCCCCGGTCGTGTTACATCTAATTAGAAATATATATAAGCAATAAAAAAATACAATAAATGGAAATAACATCTAGCTTAAGTTATATGACATACTAGCTGATCCGGCAAACGTTGTTTTGCTATATAAGTTATTGCAATATCTTCTAAGATGTTTATTAAAATTAAGTGATGTCAAAGACAATTTTGTTCACAATTAAATACTCTTAATCAACAACACATTTATTTGGATAAAGATTAATATTATTACGTTGATACAACTCTTCACAAATAATGCATTAATTTCGACCAAATTTGATTACCATAAAAACGGTTCTAGTGAGTTAATCTTAAAAGATAGACATATACTGTCGGGGACATTTTTTAGATCATTTTAAGAGGAATAACTCTGTCATACATATATTTTTGGTATCTTGAACCGTTTTCGCAGCGCACGCAATGGAAGCACCCAAGGATGAATAATTTTCCCCGTTTTTTTCACATTTTCCATTATTTCTTCGCTCCTAATAGTTGCATCGTGATGTTATATAGCCTAAAGCCTTCCTCGATAAATAGCCTATTCAACACAAAAATAATTTTTCAATTTGAACCAGAGTAAGAGAGAGAGAGAGAGTTTGAGTTTGAGTTGAGTTTTGAGTTTGAGTAGTTCCTGAGATTAGCGCGTTCAAACAAACAAACTCTTCAGCTTTATAATATTAGTATAGATGTGGATATGTTTTTCTAGCAGTTCGTAGAATTTGTGTCATAGTATGATTTTGAACTGGACAACACTTTTCCTTTAGAGATACATACGCGTCTGTCCAATTTGCGCTTATATTTCCTGCGCAACAGATCGGTGTTCTAACAGTATATCTCCGCTCACCCTGAAAGTGATTTAGCGTAACGATGTATATTTTTTTATAAGCAGATTGTTTAGCATTATTTAATTTAGTGGATACGGTGTTTAATTTTCATATTTTTTTATTGTATTTGTTATTGATTATTTTTCATAATAAAATATATCGCGACCAGAGCCCTTTGTGAATTCCAGCGCCACAGAGTCCCTGTGGGGCTTAGCTGAAGGAAGACCCATTTCATCATGTTTATTTTTAATTTGTTATATTTTCATAATTTTTGTTTCTGTATTTTTTATTTTTGTTTTTATTGTATCAAAATAAACGTAATTCAATTCGTCTTATTACAGTAAATGTTTGACATATTTGGATGGGGGGGGGGGGGGCAATGGGCTCTTCATAACACCTCGAATACTTTGATGGTCACGTAGGTCTATACAAAATTTCTTTGTTAACAACTTTATTAACAGAATTGTATTGAATAGTAAACAGGAAGTTAATATATTGTTTTTGGTCCATTATCGTAGTTTTTTTTTTTCAATAGGATATTGAGTAGGTGACCGCGAAAGGCCTCTACAACATCACCGGGTGATTATCATAACCACAAAGAGGATATTCATTGAACTCATCACCTATATAAAATGACTTGTCGCGGCTGATATTATTGTAGATACGAAACCACTGTGTCCATCATCAGCCCATCCGAATCCACCGCTGCCTGATGCCTATTCTGACAAATGCCATTGAGCCTGGTGTTCGGTTCTTCTCATCCAATCCTTTCCGGCTACAATTCGCAGGTCGTCGCTTCAACTTGCCGGGGGTCCCCCGCGCTACGTCTGCCGATTCGCAGTCTCCATTCAAGAACCTGCCTGCCTGCAAGGACCATCGATTCTTCGGCATATATAGCCTGGCCACTGCCACTTCAGCTTTCCAATACGGAAAGCTGTGGCGACAGCTTTGGTTCTGTGTCGGATAACCTCATTTCGGATTTTGTCTTCAGGGAGATGTCCAACACTGTTTGCTCATTGATTCATGTGTGTAATTGTCCTTAAATATGATGACTATAATTCATTTAATTGTATTGGAAATATTATATTAACATATAACTATTTTTACCTTAATTCCAAATTAGAATAGAATGCTGAATATCCTCCCTGAATATCCCTCGTCTACAAGGTCACTTGTATAATAGGGACTTAAGCGTATGAATGCTGAGTCAAAGGAAATTTAAACAGTAGCCTATCATCAACTTTGACATTACATATGTTCAGGCGCAGTACACGAATAATTAAAGGTACTTGTCCTCCCTTCCCAGCTCCCTCGCCGCGACCCGCTCCAGTCCTTAGTAACTCTCGCACTTATTCTATACTATAATACGATACGGTCCTTTAAGCGAAGCGTGATGGGATGTTTGTGCAGGTTGGGACGATCGCTGCGACTATCGGTAGGTTTTACTTAGTCAGGATAAAAAAGCGTATTTTGTTTTTGAAAAAACAATTCACAATGATGTAAAATTAGTGATTTCTGGCAGATAAAGCTGGGTGCCTCCAGCAGCCAGTAAAAACAAAAACAGGAAAAATAATAGCCATAATAATGAGTAATAAACTAAGGCGAATTCTCATCTATAATACGTAATGCCGCGTGTGGTTTAAGAAAACTGCTATAGTGTGGAGTAATTTCCCTGAATGATATTTAAAAAGCTGCGACACTGGTCACGTTGGGGATGACCTAAAACTGTAAGCTGATATATACATTAATCAATTAACCTAGACTTTATATCGTAAACTTGTTGCCAGTGAATCTTGCTAAAAATAAAACGCAGAGCATCGAGCATCGACGTAGTCTCCTGTCTCGAAGTGTTTTAACGGTTACACAGTGGAGAGTGTTCTCAGGGGCTCCATTCTCTAATTGTTCCAGCTCCATTTCATCATAAAATCACTGGACACCGTGATCGAATACCATCTGTGTGTGGTGGGAGTCCCATATATTCTTACGAAAAGATTCGCTTCTACATTCATCATGCGAACAGCTAAGGAGTGGAATATTCTTCCAGCGAGCATAATTCCACGATCTTATGACTAGGGAGCCTGTAAGAGAATAGTGAATAGGCATTTTTTGAGCAGATGCGGTCCATCGTGGGGCTCATTTTCACCTTCCACCAGAAGTGACTGAGGACAAATGTTTGCCTAAAACCACCAGAGTGATCACAGGATGCGCCGGGCTACGAGCATCAGCTCGGTGGCCTTCTGCGGCCCGGTGCTCAATCCGTACCCGCTATTTAATATATTATTCTAGACTACGGCAATATCCTAAACGTTTATTTATTATTCTCGCTTCCGTCAAACTTCTACACAAACAGTGACGCTACATTACATCTTACAAAATAACTTCGCACTGAATTCCAAAATTAACTCCGGCGTGGCCTTGTGCTTCTTTCGGCTTTTCTTCTCAGGGAAGTCGCTTTATGTCACTATAGGCTAGTATATCACTATAGGAAGTTCTTACCAGGGTTGGCCGCCCAACCCATACCCATAGTCTCTCACAAGAGTGTCTTTGTGGTGCCATCAAGTCACAAATTCGCTGTCCGAATGCCTTAACTGCTCGCCTCTCTCGCCCCGTGATTGTTTTTTTTTTACACTGGTTCGACATTGTGACTACAGAGTACCTGATGGTTAGTACAGTGTAGTCCAAAAACGAAAGCGACTATCAAAGGATGAAAATCCATTGATAGTCTACATCGTCATGTCGGCCCACATATACCACGACTGAAGGTCTCTAGGTATATGAGCTACTGAATATACACAAGCTGATCCCGAAACGCGACAAGCCGAAACTGGTCACTATGATGGGCTTTACACCCATGTACTGTGGTCGCGATCCAGACGGGCACCGACGCCCTACCACCTAGCTGCTGCTCGTTTAGCACCACCCAGGAGCCACATGTAGGGAAACTAGGGTAAAGCCTACGGACGCGAGCAGCTTCGACTCACAAACTTACTTCGGGCTTGTAGACGCCCTCCCAGGCCAAAAGCATATTCTCCCGTTGAAAAAAAAAAAGGATTCCAATGACGTAACTAGAGACGTCGTAACGTCTCACATTCAACTAAAATATCTCGGTAGATCGTGCGTTGGCGTCAGTCCATCATGTATTTTCGTAGGTAAACAACATTCTACAATACAAAGTGAGGTATTGTCACCTCACTGCATAACTAAAACATGTTTTTATACCAAAAAGTATCCGAATTACGATTAGGGTTGCCAATTCTCCAGGTCAAGGGCAAGTACCCTATAGCGTTTACAGACCTTGTGTGTGTCAAGATATGTACAACTTAAGAAAATTGTTTTAACTCTTGCTTTTACCGTGTCTTTGGGCTGTGAAATGGTCTTCCCGCGAGCGTATTCCCACAGTCCTATGATATGTGGCCTTCACTCGTATCGTGAAGAGACATTTGTGCAGGTCGGCATCATCGCCGCGACTATCGAAGGGACTTTCTTTACCGTTGATAGTTGTCGTCGTTTATTTTAACTACACCGTGCTTACCATTATGTGTGGTGTGGTTACTGCTAGACAGGATAAACAAGGGTTTATTTTTTACAAATCCAAGGGGTTATGGATAATATTTTTGATTTTCTTGAGATAGATATATTTTGCGAAGCGCAATGTGAGAGGAGCACCTACAAGGTAGATGATTCTTGAGTTAAATGTTCTTAACAGATAAACAAATAGGCAACGAAGTAATTCTACAAGGGTTTTCTTTTCTTTTTTAATATACAAACTGTACAAATTGCGCGTTATCAAATATTATTATATTATGTGTTAGCGCTATCTATTGACTTTATCTCGAATCACGTTTAATATTTAAAAACTCATCTTTTATAGTACAAAAAAGTTTTATATGAATTTCACTAGAGGGCGCTGTTTTTTTAGACGAATAAACTGTTTCATTTGATTAAAAATTATTTTTAGGTACATTCTTCATAAATAAAAGCTCAATATTTACGTATGTAAAAATATATACATTAGCATTAAAAAAACATTTTTTAATATTATACTATATGGTAATACATAGTAGCTAATATAAACGCAACTAAAGTTATCAAAAATTTTTACATAACTGAAGCTATTAAAGATTTTTACAGTACCTATAACCTTGGATGAAATTGAAATAAAGGTCATATTTAAAGGTTATATTTTACTTCAATAATCTTATTTCAATTTACAATCACCACATAATACCTAATTAATATTTTAAAAATAATGTTGATAATTTTAATTAAAAAATTCGACCTTGGTTCAAGGTCATTTGAATACACCATAATAACACAAAACACAAAGATTTGACCTTTAAGCGAGGTATAAAGACGTAGGAATTTATCATCTTCTTCAATCAAATTAAAGAAGATATATCATGTTTAATTACAAAAAAAAACCTTGAGGATTCATTGTCATTTGTAAAACCATCAAATTTAAGGACGCGTCCTTGCTTCAAGGTTATTTGACCTTCAGCGAGGTCGCAGCAAGGTCGACCTTCTACAGTGACATTGACTTTGTATTGCTAACCTTGCAGTCAAGGTTCGCGCAACCACATGTACTATTCGCGGTTGCGATATATATTTTGTATGGAATCTCTTTACACGTACATAAAACTTATTACTGTAAACCTTCTTACTCCTTTGTTTTTTTAAGCAGATTTCATGTTCTTTAATTGTTATGTTTAATGATAATAATAATATTATTATTAATAATATTCTACGATTATTGTCCCTATAGTCGTATCGACTAATGGGCTGATCGCAAAGAGCCTCGATTACCACCTTAAGAGGCTCTCGCTTGGTTGTTGGATCCAGGGCCGGATACAGAAGGCAGTTCTACTCGATACGGCACGCATTGTCAGGGGGTTCCTCCCTCACTCTGAGCTCCTAACTGCCGGTGGCTTGGGCCTTAGGCCTCGCCTCTGTAGGTTGTGCATGTTTTTATATTTTAAAATTTATATGTTGTTTATATGTATTTATTTTAAAATGTAATAATATTGTAATTATGTTGAATAAATAGATAATCATATTTCGTCGCGATATATCCCTTACAGGGTGAGCAGAGATATATAAGTGTCTGTATCTACTTCCCGCTCAATGTCGTGCCCAACGTGACCAGTGGCGCAGCTGAACGCCGTTCTCACAGCACTAGTGCACATGACATTTCTATTAGACGCTATGCGGGCTTGTCCATCACATCCATTAGTTAGATGTTAAAAGTCGAGTTCGTAATCTTGTTGGCGAGGACTCTTCGACGGAGACTAAAATGCAGAACATCGAGCAGCAGAGTCAACTGCTTCGCAATCCTTTACCGGCTGAACCATACAGTGGAGTGTTCTCATTGGCTTTATTATCTGATTCCACCAGCCCCATTTCACTATAATACCACTAGACACCGTGTCGGATACCATCCGTACATGGCGAATTTTCCTTATATCCGCATGAAGAGATTCGCTTCTACATTGATCATGCGAACACCTAAGGAGTGGGTTATGCTCTCAGCGAGCATATTTCCAAAATCTTATGACCTGGGAGCCTTTAAGAGAAGAGCGAATAGACTTTTGTTAGGCAAAGGCGGTCCATTTATATTCAACCTCCACCAGGTGTGATTTCGATCAAGCTTCCGCCTGTAAATTATATTTAAAAAAGATGACATATTTGTCTAAAAATGGCATTTTTATAATACACCATAGGGTTTCCGGTCACTATCCATCGGCAAATTTTGCGTATCTTATGAGGAAAAGAGATTCGCCTAACTGCGTTACCTGTGAAAAACCGGAGGATCTGCATCACTGGCTGATGGAGTGTGACCGGAATAAAAGTGCAAGAGAGTCGCTGATGAGCGAATGTAGACTCAGCTTATTTGATATAGGTGCCTTTCACGGCATCCTGTGTGATCCGATAGATAATGCCATGAAGTTGTTGGTGGATATGGTAGCACTGACTTATCAGCGACTCTCTCAGAAAAGAGGTGTATTTCATCTTATTGGGTACAATAGGGCTGATAAATAAAAAAAGAACCATAGGATTTATGAGAACGGTTTACCCATCGAAATTGATTGGTTTAATAAAATAGCGACTTCCCATTTTTGTAGCTCCTTTGTGCATTTGGTACCAAGATGTAAAAAATAAATAAAAAACAGATACAAAACATATAAAAATATATTACAACAATTAATTCTATTAAATCACATAGTTATCTTAGCATATTGAATTTAAATAATATTGGTAACTTTATGATATACCGAAACCCATTTTTTTAAATCTTTTATATTCTTTATTATTATTTTTTTACAATTATGTGAGACAAAATCACATGTGTGTTTATGTGTGTGTGTCTGGCTCTTCATGGGCCTCATGAAGACTCGATTGCCTCCGTCTCTTGGCTACGTTTCGGTGACCTTTTTGGATACACAGAGAGTTCTGTCTGTGTAATTATGGAAATATCTAGTTATCAGGAGGAACAACTACAGAAAATATATCCCCAAGGACGGTACGGTCGACATATGTCGGGCATGCCACCGTCCTGGAGAATCTTTGAAGTTTACTGTTTCTTGCTAACAGTGATTACTTGCGCAGACATAATCAAGTAGCCAGTTCATACATCATTGCTCTTTCATATGGTCTTGTGGACAATAAGGCACCATACTACCTGTACGTACCTCAGCCAGTCCTCGAGAATGTTCGTGCGATGCTGTACTGGGATTTATCTATTATCACTGATGGATTATTTTTGCTAATAGACCTGACAATGTGGTAACAGATCGGCCAGCGCGTCGGGTAATACTCCTTAATATCACCATACCATTTGATGAGAATCTTTAAATGGTATTACATATGAGCCTTTTTCTCTATTTATTTAAGGGTCTTTTACGTGAGTAAGCCTGTCAGCTCCATTGCACCCTTATGTGAGAATATCTAACATATAACATGAGGTGCCATTGATCTGAACAGAGCTGACTTTTCATAAAGTAATTGTTCTGTTAAGAATTGTTTAACGTCCGCCGTGGGCACTCACAATCACCTCTCACTCAGATTCAAGAGCTTTTTTATCCTGATTTGGCTCAGTGTCCACTCCACGCTTGATGGTAAGCACGGTACAGTACAAAAAACGATTGCAACTGTCGACAGTAAAGAAAGATAACTGATAGTTGGAGTGATTACGCCGGCCTGCACAAATATCTCTTAACGCTTCGCTTAAAGGACTCAATATTATACAACGGTGGAACATAATCACCCACAGCTCAATGACTCGGCTGCAGCAAGAGTTAGAGAACTTCTTACTCCTAGCCGGGATATGAGTTTCCGTATAGCCGTGACTTCACAAACCCGCGCGCGTGGTTCTTTTATGAAATAGAGAATGTTAAATAATTCTTCAGAACTCTCGCCGTAAGGACATTTTAATAAGCTTTTTCTCATGGATACAACTATTGTCCTCCCAATGTATGATGGCGAGCACAACAGAGATGTCAAGCTACATCTCTATTCCTGTTTAATATACTTCAGTCAGATTTATATTTAGCTACAAAACATCATTGTTGAAATTAATTATAAATATTTGATTATCACGAGTATAATCATAGAATAAATATTAAATGTCATTAAAAACAAGAAAGTTTTTAGGAGTAAAATTTGTTAGTCTTAAATAAGTTAGAAAGTATTCGCCAATGTATATGTTAGAATTATTAAAATATGGTAGAAATCAACAGAACAGTGAAAGAAAGTAGACAGGAAGCTGTTTCTTTTTTTATGAAACACTTAAGTATTTGTTAATTTATGAACACATTTAGATTTTTTCTGTCAATTTAAACATTAATATATAACATAATAATATATACATATAAATTATTTTACGTAATAAATAACAACTAAATTGTGTAAATAAAAAAATACTTGCACTGCTAACCTAATTTTTGGACTAAAAAATAATTGATGTGTCTTATACGCGAATTAAATTACTTTTAATTATGACTCGACGTTTCAATCTGGTTACACAAGTCATGGTCACAAGCAGACTGACGCGCCGTGGAGTTCCATCGCGTAGAAATTATTTCCTCTACCCTCATTTGTTCTGGATAGTTTGAATAGACACGGCACGCAACACAGTATCAGCATTTATACATTTATATAAAACGAGGTAAGTAAAAATAAGTTAATTCGCAGATAAGACCCGTTAAAGTGTTTGTAATGAGTACAAAACATGAAAGTTTAAAATGATTAATGAGGCATCTCACTTCCAAACCTTCAGAACATTTGAATATAAGAATAATAAATTATTTTATTATTAATAGAGTATAAGAAAGTATTTATTAAATGTTTACGCACATTTCCAGAGAGAAATAAGTAATTGAATTTTGTAAAATTTTTACATTTAAGTCTATTTCTAGAATATTTATATTCCCTTATGTTGCAAATCTTTTAAGAATCATTTTCTTAATTACAGTCCCGAACTAATATATCAATATATTTACAAGGTCAGCAAGTGCATTCGAAGGCATTATAAACATTTCTCAATTTTAACTTTTTCCGACTTATCTCGCCGTTCAGCTGCCGCTGTTTAAAACACTTCTTTCCTGAAGCTGAAACCGAATTGATCACACTTGACCCGCAGTATCCTGGCCAACTGCGGCGGTCCGCAGTAGAAGACGGTTATCTTCCCTTTATTCTGCTCCTGAAGCTGTTTGAACACCTTGTCCCAGTTCGGTCTGCCAGCGTTCGTCCTTGTCTTCAATCCCGTGATCAAGTCGCGTTTTTCCTGTTGAATTTAAACCATTTCTTTCTTTATACTGTTCTAAATGTGACTGCTAGGCCGCACTTTTTTATGATTTACAAATTAACACTTACAATCAAATACATTTGAAGGAAGGTAACGATGAACCCAATGATAGACTGCGTCCGCCCGACTATACATTTTTGTTTTAAAGGCTCCCAAACCGTAATATTGTGTAAAAACAGACGCAAGGAGCATTTTCCACTCCTTTGCTATTTGCATTATGAATGATGAGGCAACTCTTTTAATACAGACATAGTAGATATCCACAATGTAAGGATAGTATCCATCTCAGCGTCTTATGATGGTTTTGTTTTTTTTTTATACCGACTCGACACAGTGACTGCACCATACCTGATGGTAAGCATGGTGCAGTCCAAAAAACGCCAACGACTATCGAAAGGTAACAAAAAACCCATCGGTAGTCGCAGCGATCATGCCAGCCTGCACAAATATCTCTTCACGCTACGTTTAAAAGATCCCATATCATAGGATTGAGGGAACACGCTCGCCAGAAGACCATTCCACAGCCCAACGACACGGCAAAAGAAGGAGTTAGAGAACTTCTTTGTCCAGGCCGGGATGTGAGATACCGTATAGCTGTGACAACGCAAACCCGCGCGAAAAGGTTTTTTGTGGTGAAAAGGGGATTGTGGAATCAGAGAATGCAACTCTTCGGCACACTTTCCAGGGTACAGCCAGTAAAAGATTGCGTGGTAGGCACCTATAAATCGATACCACGAAAATCGATTCACCACAGTTAACAAAGCCCACATATATCACGACGGAAGATCTGTAGCTATATGAACAACTATTTTCATGTACACAAACTGATCCCGAAACGGGACAGGCCGAAACGAGCCTTTACTACTGTCTGTGCACATGTGTACTGTGATCAAACATCCTCACCTCAACCTCAAATTTCAATGAAAACGGTACCTTCTCGTGAAGCAGGTCCAAGGCAAGCTGAAGGCCGACAGCTTTCATATCAGTACGTTGAAGCGCGCTGGTGATGTACATATGCATCTCAAGAAACCGCTCGGCACCGCCCAACTCCGCCTGCTCAATCTCCAGCTGGGAGAGCAGAGACACGAACCACTCGAAGGAACGCTGCTCACGATTTATCCAGAAGAAGTCCACCTGAAGCGTGAAGATTATCCATATGCATCTTCAGATTTTATATCTGTCTTGTCATTAGATTACAATGATATTTCTGCTTATACTCTTATGATATTGAGTTTTTTGAAGACACGTTCGAGGATGTTGGCATGATCTCGGCGACTATTGACTGATAGTACTCATTATTCTTTAACGTTAACCTGACTTATGAACAAGACATCCTTTTAAGTTTGTTTCACGACCCTCCAGCGGTCATGGCTCGTTAGCATGGCAGAGACCACTGCTGTTTTAGAGATGATTTAACTCTTTCGACCAGACCCCGATACTCGCTGGCCCACAAAGAGCAAAGTTTTTTCTTTTTGTAACCCGGGGACAATCCTGGATAGGACCGTCAGTAGCCGTGAAAGTGGTGGTTCCTATGTGCCAGACTTCTACTGACTGAAATCCCCAGGGTGTCATACAACTCACTGCCTTTCCCATCAGATTTCATTTCTCAGAAGCTCTCGATCTGGTTGCGCGCAGAACTCAGACGCTCCACCTTATCCGGGAAGCGCCGACCTCATGTCCACTGGATGGACACGCCCTACAGCGTGCCTTAACTTTAGTCTACAGTGGAGTGGTGTACCTTCTTAAGTGCCATGTTGTGCATGGGCGTGTCGTTAGCCCAGCAGTGCTGGCAGCGCGGACAGCGCATCCGGGCCGCCCAGTAGCGGTACATGATGGCTTGCAGGATCGACGCGAACGGCGTGACGCCGATGCCGGCCGCGATCAGTGCAGCGTGCTGCGCCCGGAATATATGCGACGAAGCCGCGCCGTATGGACCGTCCAGGTAAATCTGACAACATTATAAGATTACCAAAGTCTGCTCACAATCTGTCAGACGTGATTAAATTTAGCCCAATTTGGATTCTGAAACTACAAATGTAGAAATTACCAGATTTTAAGATAATTTATTAAATATCTAAATATAACAAGGCAATGATTTTTATGCTTCTATGGAATAAAACTGACTATAATGTCTGTGCTTGATAGAATCGCGATCACAAGGCATGAATGCAAAGCCTATTTATTTCTTTGGCTTGCTACGGACTGTGTTGTTTTAGGAGCAGGTCGTGTACACTCCTATATTTATTTTTCTATAGGCCTTTATCGTAAAACTTGTATCTAAATTTTAAAAATACTTCTTGATTCTCCCGTATACTAGCTATGTACAATCTCCTGACAGAATGTTTTCAAAGACCGCAGTAACCTGACCTCACAAATGATTTAAACCTGACATATCATCGATCCTTTCTTATTTTAAAGATTCTAAAAAAAATAAACGAAAATAATGGATAAGGCGTAAACTTTAAATATACCTCCAAGGGTTTGCCCACGGGATAATTTGAGAATGAGGCATCAGCTTCAGACGACTCTACTGGACTGATGACGTTGATTTCAGGCTTCTCTTGAGACTCCAAGTCTCTGTCAGGAGACAGGCTTTTAGATAATCTTCTTCTTGCTATAAATACAAAAAAAATATATAAATTAGCACTTCTGATGGAATCTGTCTAAAATGGAACATAAAAAAACTTCCCGACGGTTTATAATTTGTATACTGTTTAATACGATGGAAGACAATAGATAGAAATTGAAGGAAATCGTTATGTTCCAATTACAATTGCCTTAGCAGCGACAGCTCAGAATAAACTGAGAGGAACGTGTCACAGGCAGTAAATGCACTACAAGACACAAGTCCGAAGACAGTTAATTCTGTCTACTATCGTTAACCAGTACGTATACGTACTCCGACGCGGTTTTGAGTATCTTTCAGCGTTTCTTCTCTAGATAATAGCATCCGAAATACTAGTACTTTACTGTCAGTAGTTTTTCTTTGGCCTTATGAGCAAGGTCCATACCCATAGAGGGACCCTTATGTTGCTACCAACCCATAAAACTCGCTAGCTAGTCGTCATAGGTGGTTGCCCTTCTTGTACGATGTAATTAGAGAAATTACAGGCTCTTACAAGCCAACAGGATTATGGTCCATTGTAACAAAATACTAAGCTACCATAAAAACTTTCAACTTCTTTACCAATAGTGAGAATGCTCTCATTAGATCTTCTTCTCTCGCAGTCTTCCATACTCGGAGTCTTGAATGCGATGATAGTGGGCTTAGTCCTCATGTACCGAAAGCTGTGCGCTAGAGACCTGTTCTGAGGACTCTTGTAAGCAGACCCCAGGGTTTTGAGGTGTGCACGCCTGAGCTTGACTTCATCGAAGCTCCGCTCCGATTCTGATCGCATGAATTCTTTAAGACTGGAATACATCAAACAAACAACTTAGTAAACAAGATCATCGTGAAGCCTTCGTTGACTTTGTGGACGACATCATCGTTAAGGCACGTCTACAGAACAAGTAGGCGGGCTGGGTTGGCGTGGGGACGAGTGGACATGACGAAATTGTGTTGTTCTTTTGTCCACGGGAGAAAAATAGAGTAGAAATAAACTTGAAGCATGTGTGAGTAATAGTAATATGGAAGATAAAATAAAAAAGAGATAGACATAACATAGGATGAGAAATTGTAAAGGATATTAATATAAAAAATACTCTGACGTACCCTAGGGGTGTCGGGACATACATAACAAAGACAAAATGGAACGTCACTTCTTCTTTAATCGATATTCATTTACAGGGCATTTTACAAATAAAGGAATTGGCTTATACATAAACATTAATCAATAATAAGCAGCTTAATAAATGTAAATAGACAAAAGAGCTTGAAGGAATTCACGAATGTTAAAGAGAAATAGATTGACAAAGACAAACATAGATTTACTTTCTGCTTACCTTAATAGAAAATTAAAATGACTCTAAATACGTCTATTTCGCATCAAAAGAAAAATAAAAAATAAAAACATAAACAGCAAACAGAAAAAAAAACATCAAGACATATAGGATGGCAAAATGGGCCTAAGAACTGGCGTGATGATCACTTAGATATAAATAATGGTGATATAATCCACAGCGATAACAAGCTAGTTGATCAACTTAGAACGAAAAGTTGCTAACAAAGCAAATGAAATAAAAGTTTGTTGCAATAATCTTTGGGAACAGTGGCCATACTGTACTGTAATAATTGATACTTTAGAATACGATGGAGCTGTAATATAAAAAGGAAAAAATCTTACGCCATGATCCGTTGTCTCTTCTTTACATTCTTCTGTACATCTGGCATAGAGGCAGACTTCTCCAGGTGTCGCAAAGGAGCCAGCAGGACCGCTGCGTGGACCGACTTAGGCGTTGATATCGCTGTTAATGGATAATGGATTTTCATCATGTAAAATTAGTAACAGTAGGGCTTCTAAAGGAGAAAAAATATCCATTAGATAAACATTTTCTGCAATCCTTATTTTAAGTATAGACAAGCGAATGATAATTAAACGACTGAATGATTAAAATTTAATAAAAGGTAGAAGAAAGAAAACTGCAAATATAAAGGCAAGTTAACTATCGAAGTAAGGATTGCCTTACGTTTATTCTCATTTTCGTATCTTAATAGATCTTATAATGACACTGATATTTCTTTTTAAGTTATAGTATTTTAATAAAGAAACAAAGACATAAAGGAAATCATAATAATAATAAAAATGAACTAAACGTAATTTAAAGTAATTAGTTTTAATGAGAGTATTTTAAGACAAAATAGATACTTATTTCATTATAAACGAATTACCATCAAAATGTCCTTTGTAATCGCCATTCGTTTTGTCATCGTCATGGCTGTATGCTTCGTTGACGTAAGACTCAGGGGAGAAATCCACAGATCGTTTCTTCTTCTCTTTCTCAGGAGTTTCAAGTCTACTTCTATTACTCTGACTGGAACTTGTTCGGGCTACCTTCCTGTTCAAACAAGTTGTTTCAATTTATGTATTTGCTCTATCAACAAATTCATGAGATGCGCTACCTAACATTTGTACGATTTTTTTTTTCTTTGAAAGGATTTTACATGATTTATCCACCTTATCATATATACAACATTATTATAGGTATTTGCAATACTTTAATTAGCAAATAAGTTTTAAAGTGATACTGATCTAGATAGACCAGACACTTAATCAAATGTCATCATTTGAATGGAGTAAGACAAAACTTCACGATCGCTAGATTGCTATCAGTAAACGCATTCTGAAAGATTTAAATCACAATAGTACTAACTTATGCCCGTCTTCGGGTAGCTGGAGAGGTCCAACCTCACCAGAGTGCAGCCGAGCTTGTTCTCTCTCGAAGTAAGAGTACAGTCTATTTGTCCATTCCCCGACTCCTCGAATATGGAGCCAGATGTAATCTGCAAGTATTAGACAATGTTATCTAATGTTGACGTGGTACTAGCAAAATAAAATTACATGATATCGTAAATGATAGGATAGTTTTGAGGTGATCTAAACGCCAAATGATAAGTAAAGAATGATTAAAAATTCCACCTTGTTGATCCGGAGCGCTGCTGATGGTGAATGGATGCCATTCGTAGGAGGCTATGGCAGGGATGTTCACGAAGACGTAGTCCCCAGCGTGGAAATCGAAATGTGGGGGACGCTTGATGACCAAATGCGTGACGCGTGAAGGCAGGAGGATTCCTGATGATATGTACGTTTTGCCTCTCTCAGACCTGGCGTAGAGACATATGCTGTGTATCTAACTTAAACAAATGAAAACTGAGATGATTTTTTCAAACCCCTGTAGGTTTCGCCTTCGATATCATATATATGACTTTCGGGAGCTGCATAATGAGAATTAGTGTGACGCGTAGAAGGTAGCATGTACAAATCCAACTAAATCCCTATCTCTATACAGTATGTTTTGAAAAACTCTGACTGAACTGAAAGGGGCATAATGGTGACGACAATATTATCAATATACATAAAAAACATATTCGGGAACATTAAAAACTTATTGTCATACAAAATTGAAGAAATTGAATTACCGCCATTCTTGACGACAATTGTACTCAACACTACGTGCGGTGTAGTCATTTTGAGTACTAATATTCTTTTATAATAATAAAGAAGTAATTATTAAAGGGTATAAAAATAAACAAACAAGGAGATATGGTCTCCATTACTAATAAATCAACAAGAAAACAAGAATAAAGAAAGAAGATAGAATATCAAAAATACCACATCCACGCCAGTCTGAATATCCTTTCAGCCACATAGATGCTCCCCGGTACCACAAACCACTTCCAGAAGTTAGGGCCGTGGAAGATCAGCAGGAACCAGAATGGGACGTAAAGAAGGTGAGTCCAATAAAAGATCTGGAAACATAAATATTAAAGTTTCCTTTATTTTATTAGGACCTTAAAAATTACGTATTTGTATTACTATATTAGAATTTATTTAATGATGTACAAATTACTGCCTGACTTCAATCACATTTAGTGAAAGGTGAAGATATGGCGGCTGATGGATCACTTTTGCTAGTTAAATAAAAATGTATTTTTCACAAGACTTACAAATTACAAGAAAATAAAAAACAAACGCGGAATGTGTATCCTATTCTTTGTATTGTGTGTGTTACTATAAATGTAAAGAACATTCACCAAGTAAGGGTGGTGACGGTGCTCAGCAGCATCTCATGGTTTCCTATTAAATTATTATAAAGTTAAACTCGTGTGCGCTTAAACATCTAACAGAACAGTTGTCTTAATTAAAAACCAAGGATGATAATCTTACTTCAAAACTTCCACCTCTCCGAATGAAAGGCTGGCTACAAACGAACATCACTAGTAAGATGACAAAGAGAGCAACTCCCGTAGGATTAGCACATCCTCCCACCAGCCCGAATAATCCTGGTTTCTCTGTTAGAAGCCATTCGTACAGCGTGAAATTTCCTTTATTTATTACTGGATCGTTGACTACTATTACGCCTGAAATAAGGAAAGATATCTGATTAAAATCGGAGATGTATGTAATTGATTAAGTAGTTTTGATATTTATCATGTAAATATTTGTGTAAGCTATTATAATAACAGTTAAAATATTACAATTTTAGTAAGTAATTTTAGCAGATATTCATAGATACGAGTAAAACAAAACAACGGAATACATTGATTCAACCACAAAAATACAAACAAATAATATTACAATATCTATAACAAATCTTCACCAGTAATATACCACAATCATATTGATTACTTAGATATGTAGTTACGACTGTCTGTACTCCACAAAACTTCTAAACAATTTACATTAGATAATATAACAGTAGTATTTCGCACTCTCTTAATCCTTCCGCCATCCAATGCGGTTTTAAGGTCTCTTCCATTCTTTTCCACTCATAACGGTCACGGAGCTTTGGCTAACTACTTTCTTTCAACAACATCCACCGGATCATCATTCAATCTGGCCAGCAGTCTCCTCACATTTCTAAGATCATTTTTATGGTCCCCATTCAAGCTTTTTCTTTTCTAACCCTTCTTTCTAAATAGTTGTCGGGGCTACGAAATATCTGGCCCATCCTCATCTAGTTCTAGCTTCTATCACTTCAGATATGTTCTTCATCCTAATCATCAAGTGATTCTTGGTGTTTCTCACCTGACCGCGAAGGGTAAGGCTCAAAAAGCCCACTGCATACTTCTCTGAGTTTTACATCATTAGTATTTCATTTCATGGAAGATAAAAATAACACAGGAAAAGAGTAAAGGTTTAATAATATCGAAGAATATTAAATATGATGAACTTACTGAAATTGCACAGATGCATGACAGTGTGCACAAGACTGTAGATGCTGACGAGCACTCCCGTCAGCTTGTGCAGGTAGATGTGATGATCCAGAGGTAAGAGAGAACTAAAACCTCGAACGCGCAGATACGTTATGCACTGCCGCAGCATCAGAACCAGTATCCACGCGCAGTTGAAATTCAGACATTGGCCTGTCAACATTTCTAACTTTAATCTACATATATAATTAAATTTAAAATACAAATTATTATAATACTTCAAGGAAAGTCAGCCCTGGCTAGATCAGCTGGTTCCCATAACTTCTTTTTGGCGCATAATCACAGCACGGGATATTTGCGTTTGTATGCTGTATGTTCTATGTCAACTAATTGTTTTTCCTGTGCTATTCTATTCAATTGCGTTATTTTAATAAAATCTGACGGAAGATGAAGACAAGGTTGGTGGACCGCGTTTGTCCAAAAATACCTATTTACTCTTCTTTTAAAGGCTCCTAAAATATAATAACTTGTAAGGGCATGGTCAAAATGGACTGCGCCCCAAAATGTTGAGAAACAAAATCTGTAAGATTAAAAAAACACAGATATTGTATTATAATGAAAAAGAAAACCGCATTAACCTTAAAGTTACATAATAAAATGATAATTTAACACCGAAATCATTATTTTAATTAATAACATTTGGCTATTTTCATATACCTAACTGAAACAAAAAAGTATATTTCTTGTTAAGTTATATGGCTAATACAAGTAACTTACTCTTTCGATTATATTTTGGTATAAATATATATGACAATATTATAAACTTTTCAAGAAAACTATTATGAACTTCAAGCAGAACAAACATTTTAAAATTCACTTTATGTCCCATACAAAAATTTTTATAGGTATATCAAGCTGAACGAAAATGTCACACGTGAGGAAAACGCTTTAAATTCTTTTTAATTTAATTTTAGCCACCGCTGCTTTGAAAATGTAAATAAGTAAAAAGCTTTATTTATTTTTGTTAAGGTAATAGGGACACTTTAATTTATTAAAGGAGATTGTGATTCTTGGGTCATTTTTCAATCATGGCCATGTCATATATCGCAAGGAACGTATAGCGCCCCAATGTTCATTAAAACAATGAAAATGTACAATACTAAAGGTGATCAGGCTTTTTCACTTACCACAAGCTCTGGCCATCATAACAAAGCCATTTGCATTTCTATATTCATAGCATCTTGACGCAAATAGTCCTAGGTTTACCAGGAAGAACAGGCCCAGGTATGTGAGGTACACGTAGTTGTTCTTGACGTATGGTAGTGATAGTTGATAGGGCTTCAGTTTAGACAGTTTTTGGGTGAAGGTAGGTCTAGCGTTAGGTTTTGGTGGGACTAGCCATCGGTCTATGCTGTAAAATAAAATTGTAAATTTATGGATTTATGGTCGAATTTAACCTATCCTATATTTGTTCTATATTTGTCCTAGATTTGTTACTATAGCACCACTTTTCGCATGGGAAGTTACATGAATCACGTAATTCCGATATGACCGCATAAAATGGAAGAAAATAATTTTTGCAAGTGATTCTTTGAAGCGAAGTAATAAAAGGGAAAAGAGGGATAAAAGAAAGAAACGGAAAGACGGAGGAAAGTGAGAAAAGAGGGGAAAAAAGAGATAATTATGAGAAAAACGTTGGTCGTAAGGCTCTAAAAAGAAAAGGTATTTTTCGTAACCAACCTAATTGATAAATTTTCCAACAACCCCCCATGGTTATTTAACTGATGTTTCAGAGCTTCGTAGGTGATAGCTCCTCGTCTCTCAGTATCAGCATCTTCGAACATAGCACTCGTTAGCTCCAGGAGTTGTTCATCGCTGAACTGCATCCCGTTTTCCTCCATACATGCTCGCATCACATGCTGAAGTTCACGATGCTGAATCAAGCCATCACCTGGTATTACAATAAATATCAGATCACATAACGAAACACATACACCAAGTTCAGCAATAACACCATTAACAGACTCCACATTATCATCACTCCCAGGTTCTCTACTGATCGAGACTAGAAGAAACTGTAGTGTTTCTTAAACATTAACTAATTTCTTCAAGCATTCGCTACGATTCGGCTACTTTTAACCTTACCCTACTTTTTTTTACTCTGGGGAAGTCGTAATAGATCCTCAGGTCCGCCGTGAGGGTGGTGGCCCCGATGTGAACTTTTACCAATTATAAACCAGTTCTGAGAGATAAGCAGAGTCAGCATTCTCCGCAACTCGGCAAGCACCTTACCCTCCTATAAATCCCGTTATATTAGTTGGTATGTCTCTTTCCTAAGCTGACTGTCGCGTTGATATTACGAGCACGTGTTGATGAACAGACACTTTCGCTCTAAGAATACTCAGTTTAACGAAAAAAAATTAAAATATTTGAGCCATTGCTCAAATGGGATAAATCGTGTAATTATGCTGATTAAATGAAACTTATCTTCTTCAAATTCCACACATTAAACTGCGCCTTCTGGCATTGTAGCTTGTAATAGCATTAAGCTAACATATTAAGATGAAAACTTGTAGTGGGATGATATTTTAGTAACGTATACTAGAAGGGCGAAATTCTCACCATCCAAATCATAAACTTTGAACAGAAATCTGATTTTGTCGTCTGCAGTTTGTCCGGCGAATCTGTGGACAGCCGCTATGAACTCCTGGAGTGAGATAGCGCCTGAGTCATCCTCGTCAAAGATTTGAAACACTCGCTCCGTGAAGAATGGCTGGTGGATTACAATGGTGTTATTGTATATTAATTATATCCCAGTGTATTGATTTGATTAATTAAAAAAAGAAATATAATCAAGCGAAATGACACGTAAGTTAGAATAATACCATTTAAGTGTGTATCTTGGTCAAAAGGGGGCATATTTACAAAATCGGTGCCTCCACAAAATCTGTTAGTGTAAACTATAGGTGAAATGATCCTTACATTTTTCGAGACAACAATTTTTTGAAACTGTTCTCTAGTGATCTCCTTCTGATCACCGACCGTGTTTCTAAACAGCTGTTCCAGATGGTCCACATTGTGTTTGTCAAAGCCGACGCGAGGTCTGAAAAAGTTTTTACAAACTAGGATAGATTTCAGTTTTTCCAGATTCAAAGTACTTGCATGATTTGGCGCACAATATAAGAAACATACAAGTGTTGTTATGCTACGCCAAAGAAAAATCAATTCAGATAATGCTAAGTGACCAGCTTAACCACCCAGCGCTGATTTTCAGCTGACATCAATTTATTGATTGATTCGATTTCACCCTCTCCTTTTTATCATAAGTTAAATGAATGTCTTGCGAGACCGTATCAGTATATTGTTTAAAACAAAAACATCTAGCTGCCTTGGACTCAATCGATCACCAATCGAGCAGCCAAGGGGTGCTGGCATTTTATCAGCAGAAAACCTCAAGCTGACTACTTCATCATATTGACGAGGACTGCGGGACTAATAATCGATTCTCCACAGCCTAAGAGCATGGGGACATATATCTAAGCTGGGTTGAGTTTGATCTTCCTGAAGACCTTGGAAGGAATAAATCATTGTTAAACACATAATGACCTGCTGCTGCTGACAGTTGAAAGGAATTCCATGACTTTGTCAGCCGTAACATTACCGTCGCCGTCGGTGTCCAACACACGGAATAGTTTATTAGTTACCTGCAACAAATAATAGTATTGAGTTTCCTCTCTGCCTCTCTGTCCCTCTTGCCGCATCAAAAATATATATTTATCGTACAGCAACATAAAACTACTGCATTCCGGGGATCGTTCAGGTTCGCGGCATCGAAATGCTGGAACGACATACCGCCACCTATCCGTGATTCACTACAGTCTTGGGAAACTTTTAAGAATAAACTAAAAAAATATCTTTTATGTGAACAAGTTTAAATTAAATACATAGGCGCGCGGGGATCTGTTTTTCACGATGTGGTCCCTTTAACATATATTTATATGAAAACATTTTTTTTTGTTTTTGTTTTATATTTAGTTTAGAGAAGGATTTGGCTGACTAAATTGAAAGTTCAAATTGTATTCGGTTTTTTGTGCTTAATTTGTGTTTTTTTTTGTTTTTTTTGCTGATAGTTTTCTTTTCTTTGTTTTTATTGTGTAACAAGATCCTTATAGCTTTTATATATGTATATGTAGGGCTGTGCCGGTGAAGTGGCTGCGTCATCCTTAAGGCCCTCTCAGAATACCAGCGCTGCAGAGTCTAGTGCTCTGTAGCACAAGCTGAGACAGGGCCCTTATTGGCGGCGGCCTAAATTTTCTTGTGTATTTTTTGTGATTTTTTTATTTATCTTTATGTTTTTTTTCCGGTTTTTCATGTAATTTATTGTAGCATGTTGTCACTTCTGTCTGGTTGCTGCTAATAAAACGTTTTCTTTCTTTCTTTTTTTCTTTGCATCAAGTCCACCGCAATCGGAACTATTTGAGAATCCTTCTTGAGCGGCAATTAGACACAATACGTAATTTTATGTAAACAGTTATTCGTTTTTTCATCGTAATTTATTCTGCCTTAGAACAGACAAAATATCTACTTAATAATTCATTGCTACTCATTTATTCATGTTTGTAACGGTCCCTAAATAAGTTGATTATAATTTATTTTGTTTTAAACGATGTAATAAACTATATATTTTTACATATTCGGAGATATAATCGAGTGCTGAATATCTCTCTCGTCTATAAAATCACCTTTACAAGAAACACACTTATATAATTAACTAGTTGTCCCGGCAGACCTTGTTCTGCCCTATTTCTCTAAAACAAAGTCACATTGTTTTTTAATGTTAATAGCTATTGACCTGTCGGCTGTTTTTTGAAAATTGTTTGAAGGAACCTGGCCTTAATGTTATATGTATAAAAATTGACAAATATTGACATTAATATTTATACGTCACTCATTTGTTTTGCCTTCCTGTAACTCGTCCACTAACACTTGAACTTTATGGTGTGGTATTAAAGTTCAAAATGACTTATAACGAATTTTATGTATGAGAATACAGAAAAGTGTTATTTTTAGACTTTTTCAAACAATTTTTAAAATTTTTCAATCCGTAATAACCTTCCCTAGACTTCATCAAACATAACAAAAGAAATCAGCCAAATCTGTTCAGCCGTTGTCGAGTTTCGCGCTTATCAACACATTCAGCGATTTTTTTTATATATAAAGATGACTCTTCGTAGTGTGGGCTCGTACCCTTAGGTGGTTGACATTCCAGCAGCTCGCATGAAGCGGATTACCTCCTCAGTTATGCTGCGAACCAACGCGGAGTGAAATTCGCTTGCTGCGTCTGTTTTTCCGACATCTTATGACACGGGAATCTTCAAACGTCAAGGTGTTGCCCAATAAAACGACAACAACTATCAACAGTAAAGAGAAACATATCGATAGTCGCAGTGATCATGCCAGCATGCACAGATATCTCTTCACGTTTAAAGGATCTCGATATCATAGGACGAGAATTATCTCCTAGTGACTAATATATTGTATGTACTTACTACTTTGTTCTGCAAGATATGTTGGAATGTGTCAAGGGTTATGACTCCGCTCCCACAGAGCACGTACGCCACACTCTCCACCTGCTCCACGAAGTCCAACTGCTTTTCTTCCCTGAGGATCAGAACACATCGCTATTATAGACAAAATTTTAAAATAAGCACTACGCACTGAATTATTCAATAACAATACAAATCACGTGTTCTAAGTCATTATCATGAATTTTTTCAATTTTCTTAAATAATAATAATATATCGTCGTGCTGTATCCCTTTCAGGGTAAGCTGAGGTATATTAGTTGTTGTATCCACTTTAGGCTTATATGTCGTGCCCAACGTGACCAGTAATTCAGCAATGTTATCTCAAGAAACACATAACATTTATATTAAATGCCATGAGGGTTCCTCACGATGTTTTCCATTACCGGTGAGGATGTGGTGTCTAATTCGGTACGGAATCAGGAAAAGCCCAAAAGTTCGTGATGGGATTCGAACCTACGAGCATTCGCGTTGCCGCGTAAGGAAACCGGTACATTATCCACTAGGCAACCACAGCCACTCAATAAACAAATCACTTTAAACGAGCTAATTCCAGACAAACTTCTATGCTTATACAGTGACAATCTGACAATCTATCACCAAAAACGCTTGAAGAAAATTCTAAAATGGAAGTGACGACGTGATATTTCGAAACCTTGTACCTATACCATTTTTTATTTTATCTGGACTCGACCCATAAGCTTCAACACGCATGATGGTAAGCATGATGCAGTCCAATAAACGAAAACTAGTAACGACAGTTAAAAAGAAACCATCGGCAGTCACAGCGATCATGCCGGCTTGCACAAATATCTCTTCACGCTACGCTTAAATGATTCCATATCATAAGACGGTGGGAACACGCGCGCCGGATGACCATTCCACAGCCCAACAATTCGTCTGCAGTAAGAGTTGGAGAACTTCCTAGTTCTAGCCGGGATTTGAGTTACTCTGTAAGTCCGCTTCTACTTTTCCATTAACGGTTTTCTATTAGGAGAACATTTGGCAAAAGGTTGCTTAACACGAATATCTGTTCTCTTTTTGATCGAATGCAAGAGACAAACAATAAAGTTAGCGGCGTTGCCATTCTTCATTGCTTCCTGTCAAGGTCTCGGTCGTCATACCCTTACATTTGAGTCCTTTAAACGAAACATGAAGAGATATTGGCGCAGGCCGGCATCATCGCTGTAACTATCGATAGGTTTTCTTTACTGCTGATAGTCATTCTTGTTTTTGGACTTCACCATGCTTACACTCATCAGGCGCGGTTAAATCATTATCCCGAGTCCGGGTAAAAAGATTGTTAATTTGTTCGCGTCTTTTTTGTGATAATCTATATATGCCTATGAAGATATAGTACGCTGTTTTAGATTCCATGTGTATATATTTTTTTGACCTGTATATATTATATATGTATCGTTGGTTTATTAATGAATAAAATAACGTTCTCGCTGATCTAATGACACTTTGTCTAGGCCAGAGGGCTTATTGCTACATTATATAAAATAAAACTTACGGCAATCTTTCTTTTAAGTATTCGATCCAATCTTCTTGTACGAGATGTTCTTTCCTCTCAACGTCGAAAAGATAGAAGATTCGCTCCAGGAAATCCTGAAATACATATTTTTGTCTTTAAAATTCTGTCGTAATTTTTTTTTTCTTTTTATCATGGAATAATACATTGGACATTAGACCAGAAGGTCAGCGTGGGGGTAAAAGCCAAGCTTGTGTCAGACCCCTCAGCTTGATTTTATTTTGTCATTTTTTTTTTGAGGAAATTATGTTAGCTTGTGCATTTTTATGTATTATAAATATTATGTTTTTATGTTACTGTATGTTTCCCTAATTATTTATAAAATAAGTAACTTTGAAATCGAAGAAATTTTAACTTACAAAAATCACAACAGAAAATTTGTAAACAACTATCCCAGAGCAGATACAGGTTTCGTATGACATTATGGGCTTTACTGATTTGCAGTTTGGGTAGTGCCACAAAATTATTTTAATTCGTAATACCCACACTTATTGCTTCGTCAGATCGCGTTTCGGGATCAGCTCGTGAATCTTTAATTATTCATATACCTAGGCTGAGGTGTACAGATCCGACTTGAACTTTACTTAGGCAACACTCAAATATTACAACATTATCAAACTACACGAAAGTTACCTATTTTCTCAACTCGGAATTCGCTCTGCGAACACTTAAGCAGTAAGCTATAATACTCAAGTTACTTGCTGCCTCTTCATCATAGTGAGTTGTCGAAAGAGCGTAAGAGCCGACTAATGTATACAGAATACCGACTTGCATGCGGATTGCTAGCCGAAGAAGGATGGTTCAGTCAACTGTCGCTGGCCAGTGGGTTTACGCTCCGAGGGGCAGTTCCAGTCCGACGCAGCCTTGAATTTCTTCTCAAAGTAGGAGTTTCCGAAACGCTAGTAGGTCAGCAATAAGTTTCCTGGCTGACGGCCCAAGTCCAGGCTTATAACCCTGTAGAGCACAGGGGTGCTCTTTCGTTACCATCCGTAAATCGCTGGCTGAGCACCCTAAGTCCCTCTCCATCCGGCGTACAAAATTCAGTATTACTCTATACGGGTGAGGAGATTCCTCACTCTGAACTCTTAACTATTGGTGACTTTGGGACTCCGGCTTCGCTCCCGTAGGTCTACATGTTTTATATTTTAAAAATAGATATGTTATCTGTTTATATTATACATATTTATTTATAAATATAAAGATGTTTTAAATAGGATGAATAAATAATAATAATATACTTAAATTCCTATTAGTTATTTAGTTTTTTGTCAAAGCAGAACACTTATTTCTTGAGCGGTGTCTAAGCAAAGTCTAAAAATCTCAGCCCTAGACACCTACAGTCGTTATATATAGATCAATATTACAATCCAGATTGTCAATAGTTTTCGTCCCTTCACAGTCAACCAATGAAACTATTTATTGCACTCCACAATATACAAAGATCAAAATGAGTTTTTTTTATTCAATTATGGACCCTGTTGGGCATGGCATCAATATAAGCAGAAGAGGGCTGCAATATTGTTATAGATATATTAAATAAAAAAACATATACCAACATGTATTTGCAAACGTCACATTCTGTGCCTTACATCTATGTACTCACGAGCATGCGCATACACGCCCCTGCAAACACACACACACATCACACTATATTTGTCATTGTCATTCTTGGAGTAGTCTAAGAACGTCTAGAACTTCGCTGGTAACGGAAGACATCATGAGGGATGTAAATGCCATGTGTACAGCAATAAGCCGCGCTACTGGTCAGGCTGAACACGACATATAAACGCGAAGTGGATACAATCACTAATGCATCTCTGCTTATCCTGGAAAGGATATAGCGTAACGGTATAATACTATTATAACGCAAAGCTTAAAAAAAGTTTATAAATCATTTCTTAGCTCAATCAAGGCATTTTAATTAAATCAAAGAGAAAGTACGAGTTTCTATAGAACGCCGAGTGTCAGCTGTCGGTAGCTAGATGTCACCACCTGTCATTAACATCTCCGTGGCAGTTGACAGCCTGTCACCACGGATGATACATTCATGGTTCAAAGTAATTGACGCGAGGTGATGAAGATATGTAATCTGAGACAACTACAATATTCAAGTTTTGTTTGTATTTGACCGGTTGGTTCAGTGGTAGAGCGATCTTCTGCGTGTTGTGGGTTTGGTTCCCACAATAATTTGTGTAATTTAGTTCCCGTCTCCCTTCTATCATATAGTAACACGACGCCGTGCAGGTTTGAATCCATAAGTGGTTGATGCTCCAGCTGCTCGCACGGGGCGATTCGCCTCTTCTTTTTGGCTGCGAACCGCCAAGGAGTGAAATTCGATTCCTGCGTCTGTTTTTACAATATCTTATGATATGGGAATCTTCAAACGACGAGTGAATCAGTATTTTTGGGTGAGCGCGCTTCATCATCAACCACATCATCACTTTCTATCAGGTGAGATTGAAGTCAAGGGCAAGCCTGTCTGTAATAAAAAATATATATTGTCACGCTATATCCAGTTTGCGCTTATATGTTGTGCCCAGCGTGACCAGTAGCGCAGCTGATCGCCGTTCTCAAATTAGCACACATAACTTGATGTGGCAAAATGCGTACGTAACCTGACAAGCCTAGAGATACGCGCCGAGATACGAACCTAAGACGATTCGTGACCCAGCGTATTGAACACTATCAGCCCATCCTAGTCCACTGCTATAGAATGGCCTCTCTTAACTAGCCATTAGCCGCTATTCGGCTCTTCTCATCCAATCCTTCTCGGCCCTCTTTCGCAAGTCGTCGATCAACTTTGCCGTGGGCGTCGCGCATGAAAACGACCCCTTATCCCCTAGAGCACCTCAACTACTTTTTTTTTGTATCCCGAGGGAAAATCCTGCATAGGACCACCAGGGACGCGGTGAGGGCAGTGACTCCGGTGTGTCACACTCCTACTGACTAAAAACCCCCGGGGTGTCCCTCTGATTGCTCCACCTGGGCATGAGAAGCCAAATTCATCCAGACGCCCAGGGAACAAGAAGCCTTGTTCAGGCTACCTCTCTGGGAGACCACAACCACTTTATTTAACAGTAAAGTATCTATTCCTGTAAATTTGTACGCTATCTCGCTCGCACCATCGTTTGTCTTGAAGCTGCGAAATGTCAATTAATTTTTAAAAAGATTACACATACTAATTACTCGTCGTGAAGAGTTAAAGAATAACTATGCACATTAACATAGCTGTTGTCGCGGCTGTACAGGGTTACGAAATATAGCCGCGGGGTTTCGAAGCGGATGTGCGATACACACAGCGTATAAAAACATCCAACGTTACTCGTAGCATGTTGTAGTGCAGTAATGTTGTAAATTTTTATCACATATTGTTGTTTTATAAGTTGCCTGTTTAATTTTTCTTAGTTTGTTCGTTTTTCTTTATATAATTAGTTAGTTTTCTTTTATTGTTTTTTAACCTTTAGTATTGTCTTTTTTTATGGTAGCTTTACTGGTATGTGTTCCACGTTCGGTCTATTTAGGCACATGAACTCTAAACTGGGTTAGAGGGAAATTACTATCCTAACCCCTGAATCGTATCCATCATAGTGTTTTGGATATATATATATAGTATATCATCACGCCATACCATGTCTCGAGGTCATCAGAAATATATTATTAGCAATGTTCACTTATATGACGTGCCCAACGTGACCAGTAGCGCAGCTGATCGCCGTTCTCAGGATACTTACACATGACTTTTATTACTATTAGAAGCCATGCGGGTTTCCCCACGATGTTTTCTTGCACCCGTGAGCGTGTTTATTGAGGTGTGGGTCGTGATCACAGCACACAAGTGTAAAGACCGTCATGGCGTCTCGCTTACCTTGTCGCGTTTCGGTATCAGCTTGTGTATATACAGTGGTTCATATATCTAGAAACCTTCCGTTGTGGTATATGTGGGCCCGACATAACGCTGGTGACTTCCAACTGATTTTCGATCCTTGACCGTCCGCGTCGCTGCCGTTTTTGGACTACTCTGTACTTTCCGTAAGGTGCAATGTAGTTTTGTTGAGCCAGTTTAAGAAAAAATGGGGAGGTTAAATTCATATTAAATCTGGAAAAACTCAGATATACGCAGCGGGATTCGAACCTACAACCATTCGCGGCGTCGCGCATGGATACCGGTCCCTTATGCGCTAAACCACCATAGCCACAACTGACTTATAAATTTTCTTTATATATATTTTTTTTGCTTCATGTTATTGTTACGAAATATTAGATAATCTACTTGGCCGTGTGTAACGCGGTGTCGTGTAATGCCAGGCAGTAAGTACGTAGGGCATGAGAATCGACACGATCTCATTTCGACGTATTTGTTGATACTAAAACCAATGTGTTAACTAAAGCGTTTACACGTGGGTAGTATTAAAATTACAACAGCTTTCTGCTTCTCGGCAGTTGCAGTTTCTTTTGTACCGCGCTGTACTCGACATCAGGGGTACGAGAAACCCACCAGGTGTGTGCGGGCTTGTACCCATACGTGGTTGACGTTCCTGCTGCTCGCACGAGGCGATTCCCCTCCTCTTTGCTGCGAAACGCTAAGGAGTGGAATCCACTGCCTGCGACTGTTTCTACAACATCTTATGACGTGGGAATCTTCATACGTCGAGCGACTCGGCATTCGCTGGGTATGCGCGCTCTATCATCGGCTTCATCATGACTTTCCAACGGGTGATATTGAGGTCAAGCGCAAACACATCTATAATAAAAAAAAAACTTTTGAGGCGGTGAACTGTTGTTTTTTTATAATTTATGGTTGTTACGCAGTGCATCCAACCAAAATAAAGGAAAGGAAAGGAGAACCAGTACGATCGGGAGGGAGCGGGATGCAGGTTTGGTCGAGTTTCCCTTCTCTGAACACCTGGTAGAATTGCGGTGTTAAAGGGATACCTTAGTCGCCTTTTACGACACCTCAGCAAGAAGAGGGGGGTGCTATTCTATTCTGCCGGCAGCCACCACGCCACAAAAATAAGGAAAGGAAATTTAATAGTTATGTAATGTGTAAGAGCTCTTAAAACAGCGATCAACTGCGCTAAGTTTTTTTTTTAAACTCGCCAGACGTTGCACCTGATGGAGTTTACAGTGTGGTTCAAAAACGACAATGAACACCAAGGGAGTCGAAGCTGCTCGCGTCCGTAGGCTTTACCCTAGTTTCCCTACACGTGACTCCTGGGTGGTGCTAAACGAGCAGCAGCGAGGTGGTAGGGCGTCGGTGCCCGTCTGGATCGCGACCACAGTGCATGGGTGAAAAGCCCGCCATAGTGACCAGTTTCGGCTTGTCGCGTATCGGGATCAGCTTGTTTATATCCAGTAGCTCATATACCTAGAGACCTTCAGTCGTGGTATATGTGGGCCGATATGACGATGTAGACTATCAATGGATTTTCATCCTTTGATAGTCGCTTTCGTTTTTGGACTACACTGTACTTACCATCAGGTACTCTGTAGTCACTATGTCGAGCCAGTGTAAAAAAAAAAAAAGAATATAATTATTTATTAAACTATTCGTACTATGCGATTAGCGTCTTCTATAAAATTTACCGGCAGAGTCGAATTTAGTACCATCGGCTGTCTTCATGTAATATCTTCAAGCAAAGAGGGAGTTAGTTTTTATTGAGTGAGTGCGCTCCAGCGTAGACCGCAATATTACTTTCGATCAGGTGTCACTGAGGTCAAGCGTTTGACTTATTATATAAACAAAAAAACTTACGTGTTAAAATTGTGTTATATGATAACATTATTAATAAATAGGTAATCAATTAGAATGTACAAATTATTTCATGTGATTTTTTCATAATTTTAATAATCATATTACTGAAACAACTGTACGTAATTAAAACAAAAATATTAGAAACAATAATAGGTAATTTAAATAAAATAAAATGGAAACTTCAACGTGCTATATAAATTATAGTATAATCAATTATTGATTAAATTTCTAACTACCGTATAATGAAAGCCCGCATTCGTTGTATCAACTTCGCATTTGTATGATTTCCTATTAGAAATTCATATTCCATAAACGAGCGCAATTAACTAGAAAAGGTATATAACATGTAACAGGTATTCGACCAAAATATTAGGTCCTTAATTTGTCGCTTTAAGCACTATCATCGATCTCAATCCTTCTAAACACAGATCTAGGAAATCACGCAATTCGAAAATAATATAAAAAATATATATATATTATTTACAGTATGTTATTAAAACCTCGAATAATGATAAAAAAAAACTTATATTATTTCACTTTCCAAATTAATAACACGTCCTATTACTTTTTCGTCCTTTATGTATCACCTCTCTTGTAAAATAAAACTGTTTATCCTCTCTCTCTGTCTATTCTTCTTTTCACTCATATACGTTTCGTTCTACGCATTAACATCAAACAATTACAACATATTTCGTGCAAATACATCCATCGTACATTATCGTGTCACATATATACCTTTTTATGTTCGAACAGGATTTTAAAAATATACTGTAGGTATGTGTATATTCTTGCCGAGGCAACGCCGGATCTGCACAGCTAGTGTCTACGTGTAAATTATCATATTTACCTCATAATTATATTAGTACCAGCTTTATATCATAATTTATGATTGGTTATGGCCGCGAGCAACGACTTGTGTTTTGAATAAATTAAATAAATATCGTAAACCGGATGTTTTGTATCGCTTCCGGTGAATGTGTCGACTGACAAAATCAGAGGCACGAGTGCCAGCTATTATGAGATTTAAAAATATATCATCACGCCATATCTCTTTCGGAGTGAACAGAGATATATTAGCGGCTATATCCTCTTTGCGTTTATATATCGAGCGCATCGTGCCCAGTAGCGCAGCTGATTGCTGTTCTCAAAGCATTAGAAGATGATATTTCTATTAGTTACCACTTGGACTTCCTCACATTGTTTTCTCTCACCGATGAACATGTGATGCCTAAATCGGTAATTAATCTCGAAATACCCAGAGGTAGTTGCCGGGATACGAACGCACGAGCGCTCGCGATGGATACCGGTCCCTTATCCACTACGCCAACACACCCACTGGTCGAAGAATATTAAGCATATATCTCAACTCCTTGATTGTACCTTACAAATGACTGAAAAGTCACAAATGTAGACACGCGTCGAATTCCAAGACACAGTACAGCACAGATCGTGACATTGCTTTGAATTAAGTACTTAGAGGACAATGTATTATTAATGGATCACATTATCCGCTATTTGAGGCTGCGAAGAAACTTTCAAGGGTTTATTTAAGGCCTATGGTACTATTTATTCTAGCCAAGCCTTTAAATTATAAGTGAAAAAAAAAATACGGTGAGTACTACTGTTTATTTGCAAGTACTATCTAAAAGCGTTCTACTTGATTATGAGTATAAACCCCTTTCCTGCTCTGAAATAAGGCCATGACGGTCACAGAATTTTTCTTTTGTGAGTGTTTTATGTTGTGATAGTATAACTAAATCTGTACAAGTTTTCCCCATTAACATATTTGAAAATTCCCTTAATATCAGCCCCAGATTTATGGGGAGTAAGCCAAATACCGGGAGCGGCAGACGAGGATGTCATCCAGCGCACCCACTGAATAATATATCTAAAATAAACTTAAACTTAAACTTCTCTGTAAAAATAGGCTAAATATTTGTACAAGACTTTGTTTATTCGTTTTAAAAGTTAACTCAAATGTCTCATAAGTCATCATTATCTCGTCTTAAGTTATGCAGAGTCCAAGGTTGTTTTTTGTGAATATTTCGCTTTCTATGCAATAAATGATGTTTACAAAGTCGTAGAGCACAAAATCGTTAATAATTGTACTCTAAATCATTGTTCATTGGATTAATCCTTATAATTGAAAAAGTAAAAGTTGCGGGGTTGTGGTCACCAGATAGTTGCCTAAAATTCGCAAAAATAATACATATAAGAAAGGGCTTATATTTATCCCTAAGAAATGATGTGGTTCCAAAGCTCGAACGTGGATTTTGAGCGCGGGCGTGATTCAGTAGGCCAAACGTGGTCCTCAAGACCGAACGTGGCAACTATTCTATCGCGATTATTCTATTTTATACAATTCTTTATGTCATCCTAAGATGGTATCCACATTAAATCGACCCCATGCTGAGTAAAGCCCTTCAAATTGTCTCGTAATGAGAAAAGGCCTTATCAAGTAACAACAGGATGCAAAAAAGGTAAAGAAAACGCGTTGCCAATTAATTTCTGAACCTTGGCCGGCTTCACAGAGACATGAAACCCTGCAACACTGGAGAGATCATCCGCTAACTGATAAGCCTACATGGAACATGAAAAAACATCACTGAAATCTAGGGCTATCACTTTATTTTCACGTTATGTTTGTTAACTCAGTTTTGCCGGGTCGTTGAGTTTACGGCGAGTCTATTCCGCCGTCCTATGATCGTCTTGGATTGGAATGTAGACACTTGAAACCTATTAGGCATAGCAAATAGGACAACTCTATTAATATATATTTTGTGATAGTACTGACAACTTTATATAGGAAATAAGCTAATTTTAGTATGGGATTTTATACTTGTGTTAAAATTACATCCCGTGTTTTAATCAAGCCGTTATAGCTTAAATTAAACTAAGTGTCGGGGCGTAGCAGCCCTAAGTTTGCCACTTCTAGCTCGTTACACCAACACAACATATAAGGGCAACATCAGCTCGAGCCAACGAAGGAATAGAATTAACAAATACGGACATCTAGTGATGTACGATTCCGAATAAGTTTGAATTCAATTGACCGAATTGCAAACCAAAATCGATTTAAATTATGAGGAACCCAGTGACTAGAAAATTAGAACCTTGTTTTATGTCGCCTTGTAAGTTTGCTAATATTATGAGTTTTGGATATTAATAATAATTTTTCGTAACTCTATATCCTTTACGGGGTGAGAAGAGACACATTAATGGCTGTATCCACTTAGTGCTTATATATTGTATCCAACATGAGCAGGAGCGCAACTAATCCCTGTACTCAGGGGAATCACACAACATACAGGCTGTGTATATCCAGTAGCTCATATACCTAGAGACCTTCAGTCGTCGTATATCGGGCCGATATGACGACATGATTGATGACTATCAATGGATTTTCATCCTTTGATAGTCGCTTTCATTTTTGGACTACACTGTACCTACCATCAGGTACTCTGTAATCACTATGTCGAGCCAGTGTAAAAAAAAAAACATACACTTTTGAAGAGGTGGGGCGATTGCCATAACTTAGTTGTGACCACAGTACACGGGTGTAAAGACCGTCATAGTTATCCGCTTTGACCTGTCGCGTTCCAGGATCAAATTGTATATGTCCAGTAACTCATATACCCAGAATCTTTCAGTCGTGGTATATGTGGACTTTTTTTTTTATTTTTTTTTTATTACATACAGGCTTGCGCTTGACCTCAATCTCACCTGCTGGAAAGTGATGATGAGGCCGACGATGGAGCGCGCTCACCCAGCAAATACCGATTCACTCGACGTTTGAAGATTCCCATGTCATAAGACGCCGGAAACACTGACGCAGGAAGCGAGTTCCACTCCTTCGCGGTACGCAGCAAAAAGGAGGAGGCAAATCGCTTAGTGCGAGCAGCAGGAATGTCAACTATAAAAGGGTGCAAACCAGCACGGCGTCTCGTCAATTTATGGTAGAAGGGGGAGGGTGGAACTAAATCATACAACTCAGCCGCACACTCTCCAGAGTATAGTCTATAGAAAACTGAAAGGCAAGCCACTTTACGCCGGTGTTCCAAACTGAGTAGTTTACGCGACGTAAGAGCCTCATCGGCAATGAGTCGCCGAGCTCGGCGATCAATTGAGTCCAAAGCAGCCAGATGGTGTTTGGCGGAACCATCCCAAAGGTGGCAGCAATACTCCACACACGACCGAACTTGCGCCTGATACAGGTTAAGAAGTTGGGTCGGCGTAAAATGCCGCCTAACCTTGAAAAGAACCCCCAGTTTCCGAGCAGCTGTTTTAGCCTTAGCTTCAATCGAACGCCCAAAGTTAAGGTCCGCAGTTAGCTCCATGCCTAGAAGCTCGAGGCTAACAGCCAATGGTACGCTAACACCCTGGAAAGTAGGAGCCAAGACGAAAGGGCTTCGTTTGGCGGAGAAGAGACAGGCCTGCGTCTTCAGCGCGTTAAATCTGACCAGGTTCGCATCACCCCAATCGGATACGAAATTTAAGGCCGTATCAACACGCCGAACCATCGCCTCCCTCTCTTTGCAGATTTCGATTGAAGCAGCCTGAGGCCTGGACAAGTATCTATCAACAACAGTGCTATCATCTGCGTACCCAATGATACCGGGTTTTAGCAGATCGTTGATGTGAAGCAAGAATAATGTTGCTGATAGTACTGACCCCTGAGGAACACCGGCATTAATTGCCATGAGATCAGATGAGCAGCCATCAACCACTACCCGAATAGACCGTTCACTCAGGAAGTCTGTTATCCAGGACAGGAGTTCATTATGAATTCCATAGGATCGGAGCTTACATAAAAGGCCTGCATGCCAGACCCTGTCAAACGCCTTGGAAATATCCAGGGAGACAGCCAAAGCCTCCCCATGGCCTTCAATCGCTTCACCCCAATAATGAGTGGCATACACTAAAAGATCCCCAGTTGATCGGTTATTCCGGAAACCGTACTGACGATCACTGAGGATATCGTTTTGTTCCAGGTATGCTAGGAGCTGACTAGGGATATAACGGAGGCAGTTTTATCGGAACCGAAGTCGAAGTCGGAGTTTTTAAATTTGATTTATTGGAGTCGTATTCGGAGTCGGAATCGGAGTCGGAGGCAATGTCAGTCACAAGTGACGGCAAAATAAAATAGTTTTATTAAGGGACAAATAAAAACATTATTCAGTGAACTTTTTTAATTAGAAAGTGATAAATTTACAAATACACAGACAATGAAAATTGCTGTTTCTTATTAACATTTTCATAGTACTGTGAGAAAGCGATTACCTGAGCTACTGGTCGCGTAGTCCACGACATTTAAGCGCAAAGTGGATAAAACCACTATTGTATGTCTGCTCACAGCGTAATAGCGTGAAGATATGTTATTTATTACATCTTAAATTTGATCCCATTTTAATATGGTGCAGGATTGATACATGTCTTCGAAAGTATAAGCCAGAACTTTTGAATTGACAACAGCAAAATCCATTTCCCTCTACATCTCCCTCGTGTGTAGACAGATGTTGAGAATCGAGACTGTTTCCAAGCGTATATCAGCTTTTTTTTTTTTGATAGTCCGGGGGATATTGTTGACGGACCTCAGGGAGCTTTTTGGTTGTCGGACTTGCACCGACTAAAACCCCCGGGGTCACACAGCGCTCTCGCCTAGATAAGTTGGGCGGCACGCTCCCTCAAGCGCATCGCCGGCGTATATCAAGTTGGGTCAACACAACACAACACAACACAACCCAACCCAACACAACCTAACTTGGGCAAATAAAAGCTGTTGTTCACAAAGTGTTGGATATATCAGAAACCGTTATGCTCCAGTGAACAAATTAAATCAAATTTGCTGCAGAGTTGTTTTTGTGTTAATTTCTATTTTACTTAATTTAATGTAAATGTAAAATAAAAAAACCTTTTAGTAATAAATTTAAATGTACATTTAGTTTTAAATTTAATAATTTAATCATATTTTTTTAATCTAAATTTTAGAAAATGTCTTCTACAAATTAAGTAGCACTGATTGTTTGATTAATTGATATTATGTTTCAACAACATATAAAGTAAAATCAAATGAATTGACTGCAACAGTGGTGGTGACCTCCGATGAATACCTCCGATTAAAAAGTTTCGGAACCGAAGTCGGAACCGAAGGTGTAATAACGATCAGAAGTTCCGACTTATCGGAGTCGGAGTCGAAGCTCCGTAACATCCCTGATGTGGATTTACATAACGGACACTCAATGGATTTTCGTTCTTTGACAGTTGCTGTCGTTTCTGACTATACTGCGCTTACCGTCAGGTGCACCGTAGTCCCTTCGTCGAGCCAGTGTAAACAAAACAATAAATAAATTAATCGAATGATCGAATAAACACGAAAGAATTCATAAGCACGCATCACTATGGTATCGACGCGAAACATCGCTCGTTAGAGGCGCCGTCTGCAGCGCGAGATGCACTGGAGATGTTTTTTAACAACAGGCATTAATATTATGTTGTTTACGACAATTTAATGTCCACTGGCGGACTGGATTAAGTTTTTATCAATTAACTGAGCCATGTATGGTGATTGTTTACGTATGGACGCTTCGCGCCGTGGGTCGATTGTTTTTTTGCGTTTTCTCGATTTATTATATCAATTAAGGTTTCTGCAATAGAAGATTTATTTAACGAGCGATTACTCTCAACTTATGTTAATTGTTGTTCTAAAATAAGCCATTATTTGCCTATGTAATATAGGGTTAATTAATCTTGTTCCACCCTTTGCCTTCCGTAAAAAGAACACTCAAGCGGGCTTGCGTAATCATGGCTATACGGCATAGATGGGCAAAATGTAATCAGATTAATGAAAATGATTAACGATTACATTTTACGTTTTTTACCATCAATACGACTGCATTTTGCTCATTTATATTTTAAACACTACAAAATCCCAGATTGTATATACATTTATCACTTCTTAATGTTTTAAATGGATTTAATCATGATTACAGAGCAAGAAAATTAAAATGACCATTACATTTTGCAATCGTTCATCATTAATCAGATTACATTTTGCCCATCTCTGCTATACGGTAACTTACAACTCAGCTAGGACTGAAGTTTTCTATCTCTTGCTTTTGCCGAGTCGTTAAGCTGTTGAATAGTCTTCCAGGGAGCGTGTTCCCACCGTCTTATAATATGGGCTCCTTTAAGGGTAGCATGAAAAGATATTTGTGCAGGCCGGCATGATCGCTGCGAATACCGATGGGTTTTCCTTAACTGTCGATAGTCGTTGTCGTTTCTTGGACTGCACCGTGCTTACCACCAGGCGTGGTGTGGTCACTGTGTCGAGTCAGGATAAGAAAAAAAATTTTTTTTTCTTTTTGACCGATAGTAGCTGCAAACGTAACCTTCGGCTCGACTCTATTGTTGCTTTAAAAATCAATTTCTGGCCATATACACATCGTTACCCGGGGCTATAGTCAATATGTTATTTGATACCGATCAGTATTCTCTAAATCAATTATAGCCTTTTGTTCCACGTTGCTGTTATGTGGGCGGGCAACGCCGGCGGCATTCGTTAGTGTTTATCCATCTGATATTATAACGGGCTTCGTTGAAGATGAAAACAACATCGGAATCGATTAAAGCAATTGAACTGTGTTTAAAACATTAAAGAGCTTCTAAAATCTGATTTCATTTATTTTCATGAAATAATTTTGAAAGCCTAATAGCACTAGGGCAGTGACCCTGCCTGCAGCGCTAAAGGTAGGGGTTCGAGTCCCGGTGGCAGCTAACTTTTCTATAATGTATAGATTCGTTTGTATATATTGAGTACGTAACTCGTCTTTCATAGTAACTTTATCATTCCTAAGATTAATTGTGAGATTTTAAGTAAATTACTTACAATAGCACATAAATTCATATCGTTTGTTTAACAATATCAAATATTAATCTATGCGTAGGTCATAAACAGCTAGTATTAATACTGATTTACTGAGTTAAAGAGATCACCTGTGCGGGTATATTTACTAATTTACTTATTTCATGAGAACCCCTCTACAAGTATTGTACTAAGTTGTTGAGAACTTATCTAAGAGTAGACACCTATCCCCCGATTTACACGGTACTTGTTTTACACGATTTCGCTTCTACACGGTTTTCCAAATAAGTTTCTTTTTTGTTTTTATCGCACTCTACTAAATGCTGCTGTGTTTGAACACGTGCGCTGTGTACGCATCTCAGGGGTAATCCCGAGCTTATGTGCTGACTTGCTGCACATGATGAAGGATAATAAAACACCTTTGGTTTTATTTTTCGTTCTTCTATTTAATGTATTGTAATTAAATAAAAAAAACTGTGTTTCCGTAATATATTACATATTTTAACCTGTCAATGCATTTTATTTTTATTTCTGTGTACACCTAAAAATATTGAAAAAATCACAACTGTTAAATAGCAAAATTATGTATTTCTGCAAGCTTTTCGATTTACACGGTTTTGACTTGAAAATTTTTAATTTTCGATTTACACGTTTTTCTCAGGAACGCATCTACCGTGTAAATCGGGGGATAGGTGTATTTGCTAAATTGTTGAGACTCAAATTTCTCATAAGTTTCCGTCATCGCGTATAAGTTATTCAAGGTCAAAGTTCAAGTTGGCCTTACGTGAATATTTTACAATTTTACAAAAATTGCACAGCACACAATTCTCTACAAATTGTTATATATTTTTTATAGAATCAATCCATATATTTGAGAAATAAAGGTAAGATCATAGATGGGCAAAATGTAATCAAATTAATGAAAATTATTAACGATTATATTTTAAGTTTTTTACCATTAATATGACATTTTTGCTCATTTATGTTTTAAACACTACAGAATCCCAGATTGTATACACATTTATGATTTCTTAATATTTTAAATGGATTAAATAATGATTACAGAGCGAGAAAATTAAAATAACGACTACATTTTGTAATCGTTGATCATTAATCAGATTACATTTTGCCCATCTCTGGGTAAGGACACTGGCCGGAAGAAGGATAGGGTGGAAGACGGTGTTCGTCCCACCTCGAATATTTTTATGATCCGTAGCTGATGAGAACTCTATTACGAGTTTATTTGTCTACTTTTTTTACTATTTGTTTATTCCTCATGAACCGTCAGGGCTGTCGTGAGAGCAGAGGCCCCGGTATGTCGAGCTCGTACCGACTAAACCTGCCGGGGTGTTCCTCCTGCTAGTCTGCCGGAGCCAAGAGTACGGCCACGCCAACATCCTCGGCTCCCGGCGAGTGACTACTTGCAAAGCAATATCTCCTGACAGTATAACTTTATTCAATTAATTGTAAGTTTGTTCTACATTAAAAGTCCTTGCTAACGTTCCGACTCCGAGCCCCGTGATTGGTTGTGATAAGTCAGAGGTGACAAGTGAGGTCGCTGTCGACCAATCACATTCGAGTTTTGACGCAGTATGGTCGCTTGTGGAATTATAATAAAATGGCCTTATTATTTTTATATTATCATACGTTTTATATCTGAAAGCCAACATTTGATATTTGTATGAATTAAATACTTACATGTTACAACAGATAGACTAACCATATCGTGTTTATAAAAAATATTAGAAACAATTTACTAGGTTTTTTTTTACACTGGCTCGACATAGTGACTACAGAGTACCTGATGGTAAGTACAGTGTAGTCCAAAAACGAAAGCGACTATCAAAGGACGAAAACCCATTGATAGTCTACATCGTCATGTCGGCCCACATATACCACGACTGAAGGTCTGTAGGTATACGAGCTACTGGATATGCACAAGCTGATCCCGAAACGCGACAAGACGAAACTGGTCACTTTGACGGGCTTTACACCCATTTACTGTGGTCGCGATCCAGACGGGCACCGGCGCCCTACCACCTCGCTGCTGCTCGTTTAGCACCACCCAGGAGTCACGTGTAGGTAAACTAGGGTAAAGCCTACGGACGCGAGCAGCTTCGACTCCCAAAATATCATAGAGCACACTCGGTATCATAGAGCAGGTTGCTGCAGCAAATTAAATCTAGTTTAAGCTTGCATGAGACGCTATTTAGCGTTAAACTGTACTTATTATCTAAAACGGAAGGACATCCACTTTTGAAAATTAAATTTCAATCATCATTGAGGTCGAATAAAACCTCATCAATTAGATTGCGTTTTATTCAAGCTTAAACTAGAATTAATTTTTGTTTCAGGCCCTAAAGCTATAAATCAATTTACTAGGTGTTAACAAAAAAAATCAATTTTCTACGTATTATTAAAGCAAAATAAGAGACACTATTAAAAATACATTATCTATGAAAATTTGTTTGATTTACTTGTATCTTTAGTGTATTGTTTTATAATAAATGTTTGTTTTCTTTTTTATTACAAATATTCAATTTGGAATCTCGAGTCATAACTACATAGTAAAAATTATAAACCAGTAGTTCAATAAGACATCTGTTTATTTTTATTACTTTGGAGTGACCGTACTCCACCTGATGATAAGTATATTTGTGCCCATACACAGCCATCCTGCCAGCTATGATTTAAATTATACTATATTCATTAGAGAACTACATCCACTAATTCCACCAGCCCCGTTTTATCATAAAACTGACACCATCGACATGGGGTGGACGGTCTTTATATACGCACGAAGAGATTCGCTTCTACATTCCTCATGCGAAGAACTAAGGAGTGAAATATATGTCCATGATCTTATGACTTGGGAGTCTTTAAAAGAAGAGTGAATATGCATTTGTTGGGCGGACGCGGTTCATCATCGGACTCATCTTCACCTTCCACCAGGTGTGATTAAGGTCAAGAGTCCATCGGTAAATCATAAAAAAAAATACTATAGACAGATACTGCCTTCAAATTACAGTTTAGATTTGCGCTGTATATCGTAAACCAGTTCAATGAAATAGTGAGAAAACCTTTAATTGCTAATAGTTTAAAGGTTACTATTAATTATATGCATATTACATACAAGGTTTTAGATATCGTGCCATGTCAGCGTAGATTACAAGATCATTTTGCCCCCTACCATCGTTTCTCGATCGTAAATTATATTCAACATTAGGTTTATTTAAATTAATTTCGAGAAAACCCCCTGATGTATAATAAATCATATAACTAATGTGCGTCCAAACCTTCGGCCACAGTTTCGCCTTTAAGAACCTTTTCACTAGTAGTGAGGTTGTTTTATTAAAGCGTTGGAAAAATCTCGGCTTTTTTTTTAATATTAATATAAACCTTACAATTTAAAGCTTTAAAAATAATTATGGTATTTGCTTTTAGACAACATTGAAAAAAAAAAATTTGGTCGAAGGTCATGCCAATGACCGATTAATCGACCAGATATCGGTCTATAATCGAATATTTATTGAAAATACTTTACCGTTCACCAATAAGACTCAGTTTGACGCTTTCTATAAACCCTAAGGCTTAGCTGAAATTTCAGTCCAATTAAAAGATTTGCAGAACGTGTTTTTTTTGGCTGAAAGTGATTGAATAAGGTGCACACTACATACAACGAAAAAAATTAGATCAATATTAATAACAATATATCGTCACGCTATTCTCTTACGGAATCGCAACGTGAACGCTTGCAGGCGCGTATTCCAGCACGTAGCTCTGGGTTATTCCAGATTACGAACGGATTTAGGCATCGTAACCTCACAAGTGAAGGAAAATATCGAGAGGAAACCCACATCGTGTCGAATCGTATCGTATCGAAATGTGATGTGTTGTTAGAACGGCGATCGGCTGCGCTGCTGGCCACACTGCACACGACATATATGTAAGTGCAAAGTGGATATAGTCACCAATGTATTTTACTCACCATGTAATGGATACAGCGTTACGTTATATTAATTTTTACTTTAACTTTTAAAGTACGACCATGGTATGATACGGTAGGTATAATGTGTAAAATCCATAGTTAGAGTCCATCAAATTATATTTAGTAAAAAAAAATAACTCGCAATATTTTTGTTCGAGAAATCAAGCTACTATTTTCGTAGTAGGGGCTTAAAATAAACTTGGGCGTGTATAAAGTAGTGCTATAAAACGTGCTGATATACCTACGTCAGCCTATATTTGTGGGCTTGGTATGACTTGTTCTAGTTATTTAAACTGGCATAGATTAAACATGAATTCCATTTGAAAATAATCAAAGTAATCTGCCTTAGCGGATCCCGCTTCGCACAGGTGACATTTAGACTGAAAACAGATGGATTTACAAACAAATTTTCAATCCCTACTTTACACTTTTGATGATGATGATGATGTCCTAGCCGGTTTCGGCCACGGCGACTGTTTCAACATCGGTTAAGAAATTCGAGGTCCAGTTTCCGGAAACAGTCAATTGCGCAGGAGATATTTAAGTGCATAACTGGACGCGCTGCCAGAGAAGCACTCTCTCGTCCGAGCTCCCTCAGGCCCGATGGAAAGGAGAACCAGTACGATCGGGAGGGAGCGGGATGCAGGTTTGGCCGAGTTTTCCCTTCTCTGAACACCTGGTTGAATTGCGGTGTTCAAAAGATACCTTAGTCGCCTTTTACGACACCTCAGCAAGAAGAGGGGGGTGCTATTCTATTCTGCCGGCAGCCACCACGGCTGCACACTTTTAACAATATATCGTCACGCTATACCCCTTTTGAGGTGAGCAGAGATACATTAGTGGTTGTATCCACTTTGCGCTTATGTATGACCAGTAGTGCAGTTGCTCGCCGTTCCATCACCGGTGAGTATGTGGTGTTAAATGTGTAAATTTTTGTGTTTTTTTGGGAGCCGATGCTGCTCGCGTCCGTAGGCTTTACTCTAGTTTCCCTACACGTGACTCCTGTTTGGTGCTAAACGAGCAGCAGCGAGGTGGTAGCGCGTTGGTGCCCGTCTGGATCGCGGCCACAGTGCATGGGTGTAAAGCCCGTCATAGTGACCAGTTTCGGCTTGTCGCGTTTCGGGATCAGCTTGTGTATATCCAGTAGCTCATATACCTAGAGACCTTCAGTCGTGGTATATGTGGGCCGACATGACGATGTAGACTATCAATGGATTTTCATCCTTTGATAGTCGCTTTCGTTTTTGGACTACATTGTACTTACCATCAGGTACTCTGTAGTCACTATGTCGAGCCAGTGTAAAAAAAAAATCTGGATAAACCCAGAAGTACTTGCCGGCATACGAACCTACGAGCGTAGCCGCGTACAGTAACCGGAACGAAGCTATTGGCAGAAATTACAATAGGAATGAACTCAGCGGATGCCAACCCTACATCTCAGTTATCTCTTGAGCAAGATCGAAATACTTCTTTTTATTATTATTATTATAAAAACATACTACCTTCACTGTGATTAAGTTAAAACTCTAAATCGACCGATATCGACCAATATTTCCCAAGGTCAACCCAAAAAGCTTTCGCGATCGACCCTTTGAGCACCCCGGCTACATTTTGCTCTTTATGCTAGCGTCATTGCTGATCGAATACTGCCATGTCTAGATCCTCAAAGCTCTGAAGTTTAATTAAAATAATTTATGACCAAAATTTTGCGTCTGCAATGTAGTGCGAGCTACAAGCGGGGTCACGCCTCCATTGTATTCAAAGCAATAAATTATGATAATCTTTTGTTTGAAAGACCAGTTGCATTGTTTGCACGTGTTGTTTGCGGCCTTGCCTAATCTGTGACCAGTGTATCAGCGGCCACACTGACTACTGAGCCTGGGATTCCGAAGCTATGTGACCGTCTAGGCTTCCTGGAGTATCGGCGGAGCGGGGTGACACGCTCTGCCGCGCTCTTTGCGTGGTGGTTGGGCGAACGCAAAACTGGGTCATGATCACAGTACACGAGTGTAAAGACCGTTATAGGGACTCGCTTTGGCCTGTCGCGTTTAGGGATCAGCTTTATACGTCCAGTAAGTTAAGTGTGGTCAATACTAAAGTTTTTTTTTTAAATTGTATTAATTACATTTTAAGGTGAGAGCAACGCAGTGGGTATAAACCGCACGTAACATATTATAATTATATAGTTTGGATGTCAGCTGACTGTAAGTATTTTGTACCGCTTTCAGACTATTTTTCTGAATAAAAGATTTATTATTATTGTTTCCGATCCAAGCGCACTTAGTTAATTAATGTTTCGTTCTGCAACAGACCGGAATGATTGACGGATTTAATTACGATACTTTTTAAGGCAACTTTAACTGGCTGACGACGAGTGATCTATAGTTTATAAATCTGGATCAAGAGTCCACGCCTTAATGATGTGTATAAGGGCCATTAGTTCGTGCAGTGAGCTCTGAAAAAGGAAGCCAACGCAGTGAATCATATTACCATTCATTCTCAAAGTTGATGTTTTGATTTTCAATTTAAAACTTGAAATATATAACGCTGCGATAAATATATATTTTTGACATAAAAACTAATATATAATAGTGACTTGAGTATACCTTAAGTGTTTGGAGAGTAAAGTCAAAGTTGAGGAAATTGGTAACAGACCACATACTTTGATATTAATTACATTAAATATGTTTCAATAACAATATATCGTTAAGCTATATAACTATCGGAGCTAGCAGGGATATATTAGTGTCTGTATCTACTTTGCGCTTATACATCCTGCCCAACGTGACCTAAAGTTCAGCTGATCGTCATTCTCACAACACTAGTAGACGTGACGTTTCCACTAGATGCCACGCAGGTTTCCTCACGGTGTTTTCCTTCCCCAGTAAGTATGTTGTGCCTAAGTCACTACTTAATCTGGGAAAATCTTTGGGTACACGGTATCATACGAATCTATGTCCATTCCTGTCGCCGCGCATACATACCGGTCCCTTATCTACTAGGCCAACACGGCTACTCTCTGCTGAATATTAAAAATACTAGTAACGGACTCAAAAAGGCTTGCACCCAGAGCAGTAGAACATAATATGAAAAAGGAAGACCGTAGAGATTTTTACATTAGTTTCAACTTTACACCTTCATGTGTTGCGGAAAAAAGTCTTGATTGACAGACATATAATGAAATGATAGAAGAAGGCACTGGCGCAAGTGCGGTCGAGTGCGGAGTACCGTGCTCACCGTTGGGACAGGTCCGCTAAATATCAGTTGGCCGCTCTGGTCTCGACTGGTCGTAGAGCTCGTAGACTTGTTGGTGATGACTCTTTGACGGAGACTAAAATGCAGAGCATCGAGCAGCGACGAAAATTCACCTGCCTCGCAGTCTTTCACCGATTGCACAATGAAGAGTATTCTCAGGAGCTACATTCTCTAATTCCACCAGCCTTATTTCATCATTAAACCACTAGACACCCTGCCCGATACCATCCGTTTATGGTGGACGTTCCTTTATATCCACACGAAGAGATTTGCTTCTACATTCATCATGCGAACAGCTAAGGAGTTGGATATGTTCCCAGCGAGTATATTTCCACGATCTTATGACCTGGGAGCCTTTAAGAGAAGAGTGAATAGGCATTTGTTGGGCGGACGCGGTTCATCGTCGGACTCCCTCCTCCCATACCTCCCATCAGGTGTAAGATTAAGTGTCCACCTGGAAATAATAATAATAAAATGATTGTTTATACGAAAACTAGCACTAACCCAGGACCTTGAGGTTTTTCGAGGTGAGGTAAATCATAAAAATTATGGTTCCATAGCTCCCTCTGAGATACGGAACTCTAAAATTTAATGACAGTGGGATTAGCAGTGTTCCGTTGTACTCATGACACGATCCAATTTTCTAATTAAACCTATCAATAACTGCCCGACACGTAGATTACACGACACCGCTAAACATACGCCGAGTATTTGCATTCATTTGACTAAGGTCCGGTGTACACTGGCGCGTAATAATGAGTATTATTACACAAACTTTTCTTTATAATACAAATCAATAATTTTTAGAATAAAATATACTAGATATCTAAGTTAAATCTTTAATGTTAATTTCATACAGGAAAACACAGCATACGAAAAGATTAAGAGGAAAATGTGCTCCCTGCGTCTATATTTTCGCAGAATGAATAAATTAAATTAAATATAACTTTATTCGAATATGTCTATTTCCAAGCACTTTTGAATTGTCAAAAAAAACAAAGCGAATCTGCCACCGGTTTGAAAAGCAGAATTTACTGAAAAGAGCCGGCAAGAAACTGGTAGTTACTCTGCAAAACATAATGAGGTTACTATAACAAATATAATGAATAAAGGAATGAATGCCCCGCGAGAAAGATTACATATTTATATTATTATTATTATTGATATTTTTGGGAGTCGAAGCTGCTCGCGTCCGTAGGCTTTACCCTAGTTTCCCTACACGTGACTCCTGGGTGGTGCTAAACGAGCAGCAGCGAGGTGGTAGGGCGTCGGTGCGCGTCTGGATCGCGACCACAGTACATGGGTGTAAAGCCCGTCATAGTGACCAGTTTCGGCTTGTCGCGTTTCGGGATCAGCTTGTGCATATCCAGTAGCTCATTGACGGAATAATATCCCTTTTTAGCAATTTCCTTTAAATCGTTTTTTATTTAATAGCAATGGTGATAACTCTAAGATGTCTTTAGGTTTTGTAATCATAATTATATTTTAAAATTTCAGAGCCTTTAAGAGAATAATGATTAGCCGTTTGTTGGGCAAGCACGTTCTATCCAAGTCATCATCTTCGTCTTCAAGCAGGTGTGATTGAAACCAAGCGTTTACTTAAAGTTATAGAAAATATTATCTAGTGTGACCGAGGTGTTACTATTCCGAATGGTATCGACACGACCGGTCGAGATTATATCGATCCACTTTCAAGTGCATTAAATGGTTACCGGCGAGCGCGCGGACCCGAGCCAAACGGTCCAAATTATTTCAGATCATTACATACATTTATGCATAATAATTTCGAGTTTCGAAATAACTACATTGAGATACAAATAAGTAAACATATTTCAACAAATGAACGTAATATAAACTTCAGTGGCCTTAGCATACGGATTTAAATACATTAACAAAAGTCAGTTTTTACAAAAATTACCTAATTTTTTATATAAGTGTCTAACTATATGAAATGCTAGTAGCTTTTTAGAGTTAAAAAAGAAAAACAGAACCCATATAATACCACTTTGTGGCCTGTCTGTTTGTTTGTTAATACTTTTTATTTCTGACAAATGCGTGGATGCATAAAGATGAAATTAATCTCAAATATCCAGGTCTACAGTCTCTAATGGCTCTGATACTTTTATGTCAACGCGACTAAAAGAAATGTCCGTTTATGTATTTTTTTTTTATAGTTACTGGCGTTTTCGCAAGAGAATCAAAACCTCAGGATGGTGGGCGGTGACCTGTCGCCGCCAGCTCTTGCTCACATGATGTTCTTGGGTAATGGGACATGGCACACAACCCTTTTCTCCTGTGAGGACGTAATGAGGATAAAGGAGGTGGCGTAGAAGAATCGGAACGCTATTGCCAACCATGGTAAACCTATTTACCACCTCGTTAGGACCAAGAAGGGCCTTCACTAGAGGCCCTCTTATTTAACCTAACGGCCCCCTGACAGCCCATGAGGATTTCTTCCAGGTTTCATAAAAAAAATTGGAATCAGAACCTATAGGATACTTCCCGTTGACTTAGAATCATGAAATTTGGCAAGAAGCCAAGTCTATTATCACAAATATAGGAAAACTCTTCTGCAGTTGTGTTACAAAAAAAAATCAGCGATTATAAATGTTTTTACAGTGCATCAAAAACCGTGCCCTATATTGACGTATGGGGATAGTCGTTTACCAACGGTAAAGTTAGTTTATCTTTTCATTAGAGCAATGAACAATATTTTCACAGTTTGTCTGTACGCAACCCTCGGTGCGCGAGTATGACTCGTACTTGGCCGATTTTTTTATAATAACTCGACAAAGTGACTGCAGCACATTCGACGGAAACTACAGTGTAGTCCGAGAATGGCAACAACTACCAAGGGACGGGAATCCATTAACAGACACCCACATCATGCCGGCCTACATTCACCACGACTAAAGCTCTCTGGATATATGAATGATTGAACGTACACACAAGCTGGTCCCGTAACGCCATAGCGTGAAGCGAGACACTTTTACAGTATTTGCACTTGTGTACTATGACCACAAACCAGTCCAGGCAATCGCCCTACCTCCTCAAACTCTAAGTTATTCTGTATCCTTGTAGCTTTATAGTAATACCATTAAAATAGAAAAAAAAACATTTGTAAACATTGAATAAAATATGAACTTAGGATATACTATAAGGTTAAATTAAAGATGGCCGACGTAAAAAAAAGAACGCTAGCGGATCTACACATTCAAGGTCTAAAGGTATGAAGGTCAATAACTACTTAAACTTTAATAACTGACGTGATAATCGCCTTAATATCTTCCTCGCTCGTTTAAAAATGATTATATGTAAATACCATCTCGTTATAATCGAGGTGAGCAGAAATGTCGAATGGAAGCATATCGTAACGACAAAATGTCGAAAATGGTCTCATTACCGTTACCAGATCAAACCCTGCACGAAATACTGATCACATCTCTGGGACGGTTTCGCACAGTACATACTCGAAGCCTTGGATAGGTTGTAGCGGAGAGCTGTCCGCATGGTGAATGATCCAGGCGTTAGCAAGCATCTTGGACCGCTCCAGTAGAACAGCAAGTGTTCTGAAGAATTATTCAACCTTGATACACCCTCTCCCTTCCATAACAGAACTTTACAGTAACTCACATCGCGACTAGAAGTGAGAAGTTCTCTATCTCTTATTATTGCCGGTCGTTGGGCTGTGGAATGGTCTTCGGGCGAGCGTATTTCCACTGTCCTCTGATATGGGGTACTTTAAACAAAGCGTGAAAAGACATTTGTGCAGGCCGGCATGCTCCCTGCGACTATCGCTAGCTTTTTTACTGTTGATAGTCATATTTGGACTGCTCCACGTTTACTATCAAGCGCTGCGTGGTCACTGAACCGAGTCAGATTAAAAAAGTAAAGAAATACATAAATCAGTGGCCGCAGCACCTTGTCGGAATATTGTTCCTGTGAATTGTTGATCTGAGATATCTGCTTCTCTGAGCAATAGAATTGAAGAAGTGTGCTGCCCAAATGTTGCGGAGGTGCATGTATGTTCTACATTATGCCGGATACAGAGATCCTGAGGTGTATAGCACTACTGATACAATCGGGAGTCGAAGCTGCTCGCGTCCGTAGGCTTTACCCTAGTTTCCCTACACTTGACTCCTGGGTGGTGCTAAACGGCTAAAAGGCCGTCATAGTGACCAGTTTCGGCTTGTCGCGTTTCGGGATCAGCTTGTGTATATCCAGTAGCTCATATACCTAGAGACCTTCAGTCGTGGTATATGTGGGCCGGCATGACGATGTAGACTATCAATGGATTTTAATCCTTTGATAGTCGCTTTCGTTTTTGGACTACACTGCACTTACCATCAGGTACTCTGTAGTCACTATGTCGAGCCAGTGTAAAAAAAATCAGTAAAGACGCAATTCTCAAAGTTTGGCAGGAATTCGCATTTTGTGTATTAATTATTATCTCCGACAAAGTTAAACCCACATCTTGCTTTTCTGGGTTAGCTGAACTCGATATTTTCCGTAAACAGCACCGCATCGCATTACCGCACTCCGAGTGCGGATGTTATTATAGCACTAATGCGTAATGGAGATCAAACAGAATTAGAAAATATTACCTGGTTAAAAGCAATTACTAATTAAATATCAATTTATCATTACACGAACTCGGCTACACGTGTGTTATAATAGGAATATTTGTACTGCTATGTTTTGTACGAGCGAGGCAAGCTCCGAACCCCCGCGCAGAGGCAATCAATCAGCCCGCAATAGTTTCAATGATATAATTATATCAGCTAACTCACGACTTGATGATTAATGATGCTGATCGTTACATGGAAATGGGCTTTAAGATTATCGGTATCTTACGGTATTTTTTATATTAAAGTCAAATTATCTTATTCCGAGGTATGCTCCACTTGAACCTATAATGTTAAAAAGAATTGTCAGTCGTAGGGCTGAACGTCAGTCACGTAGAATGGAGCGAAGGAGGAGAGCCTTCGCCAGAGGCTTCCCGCCGCAGGACGTGATGCCTTGAGCGGCTCAGATGACGCTAGAGCAGAGTCTCATGTCTGCCCGTACACCGCTACAATGACATTAGTACAGAGGCGAGTGCGGGATGGTCTTTTATACTACACCCCTGGTTAATAATAGCTGAGGCCTGCAGAAGACCAGGCGTCGTCGGGAGCTGAGGAAGTTGGCGTGGCCGTTAGCCCTGGCAAATGACTAGAAGGAACACCCGGGTGGTTTTAGACGGGAAAAATCCGACACATCGGAACCGCTGCCCTCATTTCTTAGCTTCACATAACTTATAAACATTCGTTTTAGGTTGCTAAGTCTTTTTTTTATAAATGTATTTGTATAGTAATAAAATAGAGATCAAGAGGATAATATACCGACATAAACTGTTTTGTATACATCTCTCCACGTAAATTTGTATTTTCGGGGTCCATTAACCGAGCCACAGATATACACAGCATGCCGAATTGCACGCAGGTTGCTAGCATCTAAGCTGCTGCAGGCATCTTGTCTGCACACAGTGCGCACCCGCCAACACGCATTGGACTTTGTGTGCTGAGTATACTGGAAAAGGGAAAGGAGGCATTTGCCCTGCATTAGGACCAAGCTGGCTAATGATAATGAGTTCCGTTCTAGAAATAATAGAGTCATAGGCTCTTTGATATGAGAAACAAAACTGGGTGGATGATTAGTGAATTTAAAACTTTAGCGAATACGTAACTACGTGCACATGACGGTCACGCGAATTCAGAGTTTTATCCTTTACCGATATTGCCTACCACCTCTAAAGAAGCTTCCGCTTTAATATACATAAATTGGGTGAATAACTAATAGAAAAAAGTCCTTAAACATTATACACAAAGAGTAAGATCTGACATGTTTTTTAAAGCGAAAAGCAAAAATGGATGCCAATTACGCCTCCTTATACAATGTCGAGCGACTTTTTTCTAGTTCGTCTAAAAAGGGTCTAATTATGGTCTCCGGTTAGACCGTGGAATGTTGGGCGCGCGACAAAAAAGTCCAAGAGGTGTGCGCTCACGACGGCGCGTCTCAGCCGCGCGCGCGGCTATTTCTTTCCCTAGGGTTGCCAACTTAGCTATTATTTATATTTTAAACATTATCTTTATATGCCGTACGCAATGTGACCAGTAGCGCAGATAATGCCAGTACTTGATGCCATACACTTTAACACGTTCGTCGCGCAGTGCGATTCATTTGTGTTTCACACGGGGTCGAAATCCGACTCTTGCTACGCCGTAAAGAAAATAAGCGATATAAAAACAATGTAACTTGAGTATTAAGATTGTATTGTGATATTATTATCTTCACTATTCTATCCTACTGACTATTAACAGAAAAACACATCGAACGCCGCAGCGATCATGCCGAACTACATAAATATGTCTTCATGCTACATTTAAAAGACCGCATATTATAGTATGATGGGAAAACGCTCGCCAGAAGACCATTCCAGAGCACAAATACTTGGCATATGTAGGAGTAAGAAAACTACTTAGTCCTAGCCGGATGCGAGTTATCACATAGCCGTGACTCCGTAAGCCCGCGCGAGTCCTCGGTCTCTAATGGACGAGAGAGAATGAAAAAAGGTTAAATACCTCCTCAGAACGCTCACCGTGATACAGACGTTAAAAATGTTTAATCAAGAAATAACTCTGGGCAACTGGAACGTTTTAAGATGTTTAGTAAAGTCCCGAACAATATAGAAAGCCCTCTGTTGCAATCATCCAAGGCGTCAAGAAAGTAGTGAGCAGAACCATCCTAAAGTGCGAGCAATATTCATTCCAGGGCCTGATCTGGGCCTTATGCAGTAGGAACAGTTGATCGGGCGTGAAAAACCGTCCCACTCTGTTCAGAATACCAAGTCTACGTGATGTTGCGGAGATGACAGTCCCTATATGACGATCCTGAGGTCGAGATTGTGACAACCCTAGATAATAGTCAATAAATACCAGGAGCTCATTGGGCAAGCTGTCGCGGGAACGCACACGGCCGCAGCGGACCTCGTCTCTAAATGGAAAATATCTTCATTTTCAAAATATCGCACATATACCAACATAGTATACCCGGTTTTTTTTTACAAAATGACTTTTCAGCGTCATTGTGGTTCCATGAACGTTTATAGGGCTCCGTATCTTAAAAAAACCATAATATTATTGTACTGTAATGTGGTGTGGTAGCCTAGTGGTTATTCGTGCGCGGCCACGCAAATGATTGTAGGTTCGTATCCCTGTTCCCGTATTCGTATATCTCTGGGTTTTTCCAGTTTAAGTACAAATTTAGGGATTACACACTCACCGATAAAGGAAAACATCTTACGGAAACCCACATGGCATGTAATAGAAATGGCATGTGTTTTTTTTTACACTGGCTCGACATAGTGACTACAGAGTACCTGATGGTAAGTACAGTGTCGTCCAAAAACGAAAGCGACTATCAAAGGATGAAAATCCATTGATAGTCTACATCGTCATGTCGGCCCACATATACCACGACTGAAGGTCTCTAGGTATATGTGCTACTGGATATACACAAGCTGATCCCGAAACGCGACAAGCCGAAACTGGTCACTATGATGGCCTTTACACCCATGCACTATGGTCGCGATCCAGACGGGCACCGGCGCCCTGCCACCTCGCTGCTTCTCGTTTAGCACCACCCAGGAGTCACGTGTAGGGAAACTAGGGTAAAGCCCACGGACGCGAGCAGCTTCGACTCCCGAAACATGAGTACTAGTGCTGTGAGAACAACGACCACTGCGCTACTGGTCACGTTGGGCACGATATATAAGCGCAAAGGGTGTACAGCCATTCATATATCTATGTAAATTAAAATCAGGATAATGGCTTTCAGTTATCATCAGTGTTGAACACAGCGAATAGAAAAGTAGAATCTCGTTATATGTCACGTTTTTTTTATTTTATTTTTTTTACACTGGCTCAACATAGTGACTACAGAGTACCTGATGGTAAGTACAGTGTAGTACAAAAACGAAAGTGACTATCAAAGGATGAAGATCTGCTAACACACACATTAAACACATTATTATTAAACATGCTGGTACATTATCATGAACAAAAGAGAGTAGAGGAAGGTACCTTCCCGCCTTGGGCGAGACATCCGCGTCGCGACAGTCTGCTCGCGGTCGTAACCTGTGTGACCAGGACGAGCACAAAACGCGAACGCTTAAAACGTGTCATCTAAAAATTATTAAGTAGTTGCGTCACAATTTTTTTTGCGGTTATACCAAAAGTTTTGAGCGGAATCCTCAGTGCGTGAGTGTGACTCTCACTTGACCGGTTGTTTAACTGGAATACGATCGTATGCTAATCTGGGAAAATGCGAAATAGGCATGATTAGGTTGAATCCATTTATATCGCGAATCATTCGAATAGAATGCTTCTTCACTAGAACTATGCATGCAACTATGTTGATAATTGATTTTTAATGCCCATTAAGTTTTTTTAAGCAGTGTCTTATATTAGGAAGAATTAATGGTCGTAAGAGGAATGAGATCCTGCAAAGAGGATTTATAATTTACGTAAAGGATGCATGATGTGATATTATGTATTATTTTTTCATTGTTTTATGTATGTATATGTTGTGTGTTGTTCCTTTGATCCCAATAAAAGTTTTCTTATAACACGCTTTATTGATTTTTATATATCAATGTTATAGTTAGTTCCTAAAGGCGCCTTTCACCGTTAGCAGAAGGTTATTTCTATATTTAAAAAGTAATAAGGGACACAATGAATCATGTAGCCATCATACAAAAATAATAGAGGCGATGCATAAATATCGATTAGGTGCGTGAAATAGCTATTTGTGCAAATTACATAATATTTTATTAAGAATACCTGTGACTTAATATTAGATCGATATCGATATCGCCAGATGCAAAACAGAACACCTAGTATTACAATTATTAAAACAAATAATTTTCAAGTTGACTGTTTCCTATACTAGACTATATTTCAGTAGACAGGCAAAAGAAATCGCGTTAAATTTTGTTATATTTTCATGTTATATTTTTTCTACTTTCTGATTACCCTTTACTTGGTAGACTCATTAAAACACGAATTAAACTCCACCTTTCTAAAAATAATACATCAATGCCAAATATTTTCTACCTAACCAACAAAAAATGCATCATATCGGTAACAGGCTCGGCCGCGGCGTTCATACAATACTTAATTGATCCTGACTCGGGATAGTGACCACACCACGGCTGATGGCAAGCATATTGCAATCCAAAAAACGAAACGACTATCAACAGTAGAGAAAACCCATCGGTAGTCGCAGCTATCATGCCGGCCGCAAATATCTCTTCACGCTTCACTTAAAGGACCCTGTATTATAGACCGGTGGGAACACGTTCACCGAAAGATCATTTCACAGCCCAACGAATCGGCTGCGGTAAGAGTTGGAGAACATCTCAGTCCAAGCCGGGATGCGAGATACCGTACAGCTGCGGCTCCGCAAGCCCGCGCGCGTGGCTCTCTTAAAGAAAGGGGTAGATGGAACATTAGACACAGGTATTTGAAATAGGTATTTTAAAATATTATTGTTAGGTAAATTAGCTATGGGCTTCACTTGTCTAAAGCGCCTTTAAAATATTATGACTCGACAGAAATAGCGACCAATATTTCCCGAGCTCGACCTTTTGAGTATTCCTGCACTAAGCTAATGTTGAGTTACTGGATTTCCTGTACACGTTAAAATATGAAACACAAGCCAACAAGCATCAAACATGAGTCAAACCGAGTAGCAGTGATATGTAAACCGCAGCATAACTCGTGCCCAGTGATCTCGCCTCGCCGTCGATCATTGCTCGATACCAGATCATTAGTAATTCGGCCTTGTATGAGCGGAGACAGTACTGAAACTTTATATGTCGCAACTGTTCTTGTAAAGTGTTATTACGTGAGCTTTGGCGGTCATTTTTTTACCTTACGGTTAATCTGTCTATCTATGTACATAAAAACTCTAGTGCTGATTGATATCTAATCCTAGAGCTTAAGCTACAGAAGCTAGAAATAAGATTATTTTTCACACTGGCTTGGCAAAGTGACTACAGTGATCTGATGAGAGTACAATGTAGCCCAGAAACAATAGCGGCTATCAAATGATGAAATCTAAGTAATTTTTAATATAACTTATTAAGTTTCAACTTTGTTTTCGACCATGTTTAGAATAATATTCTGGGGGAAAACAGGTTTTTATATTATCCTGTTCCTACAGAAAACGGCAATGTCACGGCTCAAAAACAGTTACACATGCACGCACCCACGCTAACGCATATCTCTACACAGACCATACATACATACGTGCACATTTACTAAAGTTGAAGTTGTATTGGTTTTGTTAAAAGTTTATCTTTAAATACTGAATTTAAAGATAAACTTTGCTTTGAAATTAATATCCATAAAAATTGCAAATGTTGGCATACTGTTCTTACGTGTATGCAGTCAAAAGATTATGCGCGTGCTTCGTTGCATTATTCACACAGTAGCGTTTTTATACAGGAGTGAAGAAGACAGCGCATCGTTAGGGCAGATTGAGAGGCACAGCGTTGATGGATAGAGGCCTGGGCTGACGACAAACTGGGTATCAAGCTCATATAACTTATTGACTTGTATTTTAATACTTACTTGGCAAAGATCGGCACAGATATGAGGCAGTAGGGTGGAACGCACTCGTTATTAGTTAGTACTTGATAACGCAGTAGTGATCCTCTCTGCGACACTAGAGGCCCTAGGTTCGAGTCCCGATACCGACAAACTGCATTGTGTTTAATAATATATCTACATTTGTATATTTATGTCGTATAATACAGTAATAATAATAATATATCGTCACACTATATCCCTTTCGGGGTGAGCAGAGATACATTAGTGCTTGAGTCCACTTTGCGCTCATATCTCGTGCACAACGTACAAAGTGGATACAGTCTCTAATACTATAATTATGTATCTCTGCTCACCCCGAAATGCGTATAGCATGATGATGTATTTTTATTATAACTTTTAGCTGCGCCGATTTAGTACATTGCCCTTTCGTTTGCTTTTTAATTCTACGTTTAGCGCGAAATTCGACAAACTCGTTAGAACGAATCGCGGTATTCGTGGTCGCGTAAAGCGGGGTGTGCGTACCTCACGATATGTTACATAATTCATTATGTGCGTACATAGTAAATGAGTATTGCTAAGTAGGTCGACAGCGGCCTTAGGCCTACTCCTCTATTGGTCACTACTATTCTAATGTCGACCAATAATATCGATACGACCCTTGATTGTCGATCATTTCGCCTTGCCAATGCACCTTGACTGCACTCACATTCTCTTTATATAAAATAATAAATAATATTATATAGACACTCGCGTATTGTTGGGGATAAGAAATCCCAAAAATAAGGTCCCATCGTTTGCGTAATAATTCGAATCTCCGGACGCGCATATGGGAACGCTCTTCTAATACATCCTCTTTGAGAGGGGACAAATTCGATCTGCAAGAAAGGTTTGGGTTTTTTACACCCACCCCTCCCAGAGAGGAGGCCTAAATAATGTTATTCGCTCCCCAAGTGACTGGACGAGTTTGGTTTCTCAGGCCTGAGTGGTGTGATTAGAAGGAAACCCTTGGGGTTTTTAGTCGTTAGGAGTCTGACACACCGGGATCGCTGCCCTCACAGCGGCCCTTTTTTTATAATTTATAGACGAACGCTTGACCTCAATCACACCCGGTGGAAGGTGAAGATGAGTTCGATGAAAAACGCGATCGCCTAGCAAATGCATATTCACTCTTCTCTTAAAGACTCCCAGGTCATAAGATCGCCCTGATGATCCTATGGAAGATTTTCCCCGGGCTACCAAAAAAAGGCGATGAATTCGATAAAAACACCCCCACGCTAATCTCGCGCGTTCAAGCCGCCTCTGTTTGTGCCTTACTCGCGTATCGTTCCCACAAAGACACATACATAAGTCATACACATACATAAGTCATACACGTACATAAGTTAATTTCAAAGTTGTTACACTGCAAGAGATTGACTCTAATACGTAGGTAGGTAGGAGCAGCGAGAATGTGCGATACACGGTTGAGGTCTATGAAGATTAATGCTCTAAAAAAGTTACTAAAAACATATATCTAAAAATGGGCCTTTATAAATTTTTACAAAATCGCGTTTACCGCTCACAAAATTATGATATAAAAAAGTAATACGGTATTATTTTGACTTAATTGAGAATCAATTTAAGTTATAATAATACTATATCGTAACGCTACGTATCTTTTGGGGTGACCAAAGATACATAAGTGGCTGTACCCACTTAGCGCTTATATGTAACGTCCAACGTGATCAGTAGCGTAGCTGATCGTCTTTCTCACAACACTGGTACACATGACATCATCTATTAGATGCCATGCGAATTTCCTCACGTTGTTTCTCTTCTCCGGTGAACATGTACCTAAGTCCATACTTCATCTCAAAACTTAGAGGTCCGTGTCAGGATTCAAACTATTCGAACGAAGATCCGCGTTGCCCTACATGAATACCAGACTCCTCTATCTGCCCTACAGGCTACCACAGCCGCCAATTTAAATTATCAAACAAAAATGTTGAATCAACCGATATCGGAGATTTCCCGAGGTCAACTCAAAAACCTCTCACGACCGACCGTTTAAGCACCTGTGACGTAACTATACTGGAAAACGTAATATGATTCGGGGCTCAGTCGGCGACGAGCTGGAGCAGGTTTGAAACGTCAATACATGATATAGTCGTTTCTAGATTAGCAGAGATGAATTTCAATTTACTGATGATGACGTATTACAGGATCAAAACCAGAATTCCAACGTCGCAGACGTGGCCACTGCCATGCTCTATCAGGCCTTTAAATCTCAACGGGATGTCCATAAGGTCGGATGTGGAAAATTACAACTTTTCAGGAGAGCCATAAGAATATTTTCATACAAATCGCATTAAAATCAGTATTTTATTTTATTTTTGGTGACAAAATTGACTGTGTACGTGCGGTAGCTCTGATACCATTCAATCCTTATTATTTTTTTTAGAAAGTTTATATCAGCAATTATAATCAATTATTGTACAAAAATTATGATATCCGACCTTATGATTGTATAAATCGAATAAAATATAATTGTACTTAGTAATAGGGATGGTAGAATTCTTCTCAAAAAAGGTCAATTTTTAACTGGATTCGTAATCTGATACATTGACTCACAAAAAAAGAGATCTAAAAGATCTTTTATCATTATAACATAAAGCTCTTTAGTTCAATGAACTTAATAACTATCATTGTTTTTCCAACAATATGAAAGTATCAGGCATAAAAAAAAGATTATTTATTTCCATGTGTTTGAGTACATATATTCAACTAACTTGAAATAAAATTAGGATTTTTATCAAATCAAAAAATCTAATATCTATTTTCGAGACTGAAGTGTCGATTCACTGCATAGATTCAATACTACATGTTATGTTTTTGGGAGTGGAAGCTGCTCGCGTCCGTAGGCTTTACCCTAGCTTCCCTACACGTGACTCCTGGGTGGTGCTAAACGAGCAGCAGCGAGGTGGTAGGGCGTCGGTGCCCGTCTAGATCGCGACCACAGTATATGGGTGTAAAGCCCGTCATAGTGACCAGTTTCGGCTTGTCGCGTTTCGGGATCAGCTTGTGTATATCCAGTAGCTCATATACCTAGAGACATTCAGTCGCGGTATATGTGGGCCGACATGACGATGTAGACTGTCAATGGATTTTCATCCTTTGATAGTCGCTTTCGTTTTTGGACTACACTGTACTTACCATCAGGTATTCTGTAGTCACAATGTCGAGCCAGTGTAAAAAAAAAAAAGGCCAATCCAAATTATCAATTTGCTTGACCTGAAAAATGGGTTGTTAATTTATCTCAGATTTTAAAGTTTATTACATTATGAACGAAAACTTACAAATAACAAATAATTTATTTGTCTTGTGGATAATTCAAGTTTTAGATGAACTGTTCCAAATATTTTAGAAACATAATGTCTTATATTGACACATGTCAACTTTAAGCATACTGCATTTAAAAGATAAGTAATAAAACTGGAATAAAGCTTTATGCTTCGGCAGAACTCGAAAAATTTGCAAGATCAGACCTTTGACAAGTCCATTTCTCTGGATTTGTTCATATATAAGGGCTAGAAATACATTTCTTAGATGGTTAGAAAGACCTCGAAAAATTATATACATCTGTCAAATAAAACAATTTTAGTCGATGTCTCACATCCGACCTTTTGGAAATACCGACGAGAAATATAATCCGAATAATTAAACAACCAGCATAGGTGGTCGGCGACCTTGAAGTGTCAATATGGAAAGTAAATCGCACCAGACAGTCGACATGTTGATGGGCTCCATTGTCTCCCCAGCTCCGATATGTCACAACGGATCGCAGTAATACCATCCGACCGGTTATTGCGACACCCACCCGCCGCGTGCGCTGTGCGCTCAACTCGGATTTTAGTACCTCATCACGACAACTCTCTCTCTCTCTGCGTATTTACACAATGAGAGTGTTCTAAAGAATTATTTTATCTAGCGCCCTCATTTTTTTTTACACTGGCTCCACATAGTGTCTACAGAGTACCTGATGGTAAGTACAGTGTAGTCCAAAAACGAAAGCTACTATCAAAGGATGAAAATCCATTGATAGTCTACATCGTCATGTCAGCCCACATATACCACGACTGAAGGTCTCTAGGTATATGAGCCACTGGATATACACAAGCTGATCCCGAAACGCGACAAGCCGAAACTGGTCACTATGACGGGCTTTACACCCATGTACTGTGGTCGTGATCCAGACGAGCACCGACGCCCTGCCACCTCGCTGCTGCTCGTTTAGCACCACCCAGGGGTCACGTGTAGGGAAACTAGGGTAAAGCCTACGGATGCGAGCAGCTTCGACTCCCAAAAGCTCATCACCATTCCTGGGGTGCACTTTGCGTGGTTGGCAATCAGCTCATTCCAACACTATAAACACTCAACAACTCGGAGCAACAGTGCAGTTAACTAGTAACTAGAGATGCCACGAATATTCGGCAACTATTCGGTATTCGGCCGAATAATACATACTATTTGGCCGAATACCGAATACCAAATCATGTAAAAAAGACACGTCATATTACTAAAAATTATGTATTTATATCCTAATTACAACACTTTAGCAATTAAAATTTATCTGTGGTAAGTTGTAATGGATAAAAAAAAGCTTTTCAGCGTTTTTTTGGTAGCAAACGATTACGCTTTTCATCGTAAATGTTACCAGCCTCAGAAAATAACTTCTCACTAAACACGCTACTTCCAGGAATATTCGGCGCTTTGGCCGACAGCGTTGCCAAATATTCGGTATTCGGCCAATTCACTATTCGTGGCATCACTACTAGTAACTTCCTATCGTACACCCTAAGCTTGCGGAATGGACTTCCAGGCTCATTATTTCTTCTGCATACGAGATGAAACTGTTAAAAAAAAGTGAACAACGCTCTTTTAGGTCGGCAGCTCAGTGATGACACATATTGTAGTTGTCCACAGGCGACAGTGACCGCTTATCATCAAGTGAGCTGTTCAACTGCAGAGTGAGCCTTCCTTTGACATAAATTAAAAAAAATCAACTCAGGATAAACAGAGAAGTTTGATGAAGTAGGTTTAATTATTTGAGGACGGTGACCAGCCACGCCGCTATAACCGATGGGTTTTCTTAACTGTATATAGTCTTTGTCGTTTTTTTGGGCTGGTGAGCATGGTGGTGGTAGCATAGCGTAACAATACACGACGTTTTTTTTTGACCTGACTCGACACAGTGACCACACCATACCTGATGGTAAGCGTGGTGTAGTCAAAAAAACGATAACGACTATAGGCAGTAAAGAAAAACCCATCGGTAGTCGCAGCGACCATACCGGCTTGCACAAATATCTGTTCACGCTACGCTAAAAGGATCCCGTATCATAGCATGGTGGGAACACGCCCGCTGGAAGACCATTCCACAGCCCAACGACATGGCAAAAGCAAGAGTAATAAAACTTCTTATTCTTTGTCGGGATGTGAGTTACCGTATAGCTGTGACTCCGTAAACCCGCGCGAATGGTTCTACTACGGAAGGGAGAGGCTGGAACAAGGTTAAATAGCTCTTCAGAACACTCGCCGTGATAGAGACGGTAGAAAACGCGTAGTGAGGCAATATCTCTGCGCAACTGGAGCGGCTTAAGATGCGGACAGCTCTCCGCTGCAGCCTATTCAGGGCGTCAAGTCCTGTGCGGAAGCGTCGCAAAGATGCGAATAGTATTCCATTATAAATTTCAATAATTTATTCTGTAATCTGGCAACATTGTAAACGAGAAAATATGGTGCTAGTTAATGTATATTATGTTAATTGCACGACCGCAGGGTGTGATTATGTTATTATGTAAACTTTCATCAGATACCGTTGCCTAATTTCTCAGTAATTGGCAACTTGTTATTGCATGTTGAAATACATTATTCATTGAAATAAAATAAACATTTCATTGATTAGATCAGTGTTTTTTAAACTACGGGTCGCGACCCCCTGGGGGCCGAGTTGTCACACTGATCTAACATTTCTAAAATTAAATTCAAAATATTGTTAATCTTACGATGTCATTTTTACCTACATGACATTAATAAATATTGTAAAAATATATTAGGATTAAAAAAAACGATGTATTTACCTGTACACAGCAACGATATATGTACATGTATAAAAATGGACTTGTTCTGACTGACATAGTAAAGTAAAGCGTAAATTATTAAAGCTAGAAATTTGAAAGTTTTACTTTGGATTACTTTTATGACGAAGCCCAATGAAGACGGATTCTTTGTATTCCATACCTAAGGGGTTTTTTTCGGTGAGGCAAATTGCTGCTAGACGGGAAGGGCCTTTACAAGTTCACAGGGTGACAGGGGCGACCTCTTCAGGGGCTCAGTCGGCGAGGTATGGTTTGGTTGGCAACGCTTTTCGCTCATCAGGTTGTATGAGGGATTTGTACTCCCAGGCCCGACTTGTAGCGGGTAGACATCCTGGCCAATAAGAGTCTGGTACACCGCTGACGCCGCTCTCACGACACCCTTGACATTCCGTGAAATTATCCACTGGGAAACAAAAAAAAGTTCGCTAATAGTATAAAAATTACATACCTCATCCTGGAAGGTCTTGTGCAGACTCTCTTTCGTATATCGCTGCTCGCCTTGCTTCAAGATGGCTGAACATTGCTTCAGAAGCGATAGCCTTGATCTCTCTTTCGCACTCTCCTCCTCCATAAAGGACATCCGATGTCCACTCCGCGGAACTCCAAGGAGATTCTTCGATTCAATATTCCCGCTGTTTTGAGTTTGACAGCTGTCAGGTACGCCGCCATCTTGTTTATTTTGACATTCAGGCTTTGCGATGTTGATTACGATGCTTTCATTGGTCGGTTCGTGATCAAGTTCACTGTGGTTGGTTGCTATATCACCGTTTAATGTTGCCATGATTACTTTTGTATTTTTGTTAGTTTTTTAATCACATTTTTATCACTTCCTTTTTTGATAGAGTTACTTTTCTTTAATTTATATTGTCACAATTGTTTTTGGTCATAAATATTTCCTAAAATAAACATAATTATTCTATTCTTCGTTCGGATAGTATATTAATTTTTAATGCTTATATTAATTCGTTTTTTATTGAAAATTAGCTTTTACGGCTAAGAGTACAAGCTCTGATGATCCCATCGTTAATACTTTTAATACACAGCAGTCACTAATTGACGTCAAAACCGATGACCAAAGCAACACGCACCCCACCCAACGCCATCAGAATAATCACCAATCCCCGCAGTATTTTGCCACCGGGGCATCTCGTCGCTGTCCAGCCCTACACCAACCCGAAGAGCAAGAGCAACATGTACAGAAGGCCAGAACAACGACAAATTAGCAACTATCCGATGAACGAAACACATAACACGTGCGCTCGCGCTGCAAGCTTGAACGTCTATCGCTTATTTTAAATTAACGAATTTGTTGCTATTCTTGTTTTATTCAATAAATTATACAAGTGTTTGATTTAAATGAAATTAATTGCTTCATTATTTTTTTAAAAGCTAAGGTATTATTTGAGGTGATAGAGTATCTGCCGGAACTATCATCCGGGCAGCAGATATCCGGACGGAATGATCCTGACGTGACTAAGCATCTTGTACCGCTTCAGTTGCGCAGAGATATTGCTGCATTGAGCGTTCTCTACCGTCTGTATCGTGGCGAGTGCTCTGAAGAGTCGTTTAACCTTATTTCACCCTCTCCCTTCCTGAATAGAACCACGCGCGCGGGTTTGCGGTGTCACAGCTATACGGTATCTCACATCCCGGCTAGGACTGAGAAGCCCTCAAACTCCTTCTTTTGCCGGGTCGTTGGACCGTGGAATGGTCTTCCGGCGAGCGTGTTCCCATCGCCCTACGATGTGGGGTCCTTTAAGCACAGCGTGAAGAGATATTCGTGCAGGCCGGCATGATGCGAGTGCCGATGGTTTTTTTTTCTGTTAAAAAGTCGTTGTCGTATTTTAAACTGCACCATGTTTACCATCAGGGCTGGTCACTATGACGAGTCAGGATTAAAAAGACACCCTCAAGTCTACTGCCCCTGGTATCACGCACCCAATTCAACTCTGCAACTTCCTTAATTATTCGCTATTTCCTGTATTGTTCGATTGGGTCAGATATGTCCACATAAACAATTCATTCGGTACAGGAGAGGTATAAAAATATTACCATAATTTATCAATAATTATGTTTAAAGATGAAAGTGAAGTTTTGATAGCTTGATTGGTATTTTTATTAAACGAAGCGAACGGTAATCACATTGGCAAAGTGTTATTCTTGTAAATCATATAAGGTTCCGTAGACAAATTGTATTATATTCAAATACCTACTTACCTATATGAATGTAAGTAAGTTGCGAGGCCGAGCGAGACTTTCCTACACGGTCCAAACAAATAGAGTTCTGATGGTGGGTGATGTCAAAAGTACGTGGGGTGAAGGGATTAATGAATATTAAGGAAGCTAAAAAAGTTTGCAAGAATAGAGGTCTCGACCGCAGTAGACAGTTGCAAAGACCGTCATTGCGACTCGCTCCGGCCTGTCGTGTTTCGGGATCAGTTTGTGTACATCCAGTTGCGCGTATACTCAGCCCGTGGCATATGTGGGTCGGCCGGCACGGCGACGGCAACAGTCGACGGATTGCCGTCCCTTGGCGGTCGTTACCGTTCTTGGACTACACTGCACTTACCATCAGGCGCTATAATGACTTGCCTTGTCAAATCAGTATAAAAAAGTGGCGTTTCATTCCACCCTACCCCGATGGGGATTCGGCGTGAGGATAGACAGATAGTTACACGCATAGATGGGCAAAATGTAATCAGATTAATAAAAATAAATTAACGATTACATTTTACCTTTTTTACTATTAATATGACTGCATTTTGCTCATTTATGTTTTAAACACTACAAGATCCTAGATTGTATACACATCTATCATTTTTTAATGTTTTAAATGGATTTAATCATGATTACAAAGCAAGATAGTTAAAACTACGACTACGTTTTGTAATCGTTAATCATTAATCAGATTACATTTTGCCCATCTCAGGTTACACAATACATTTCACGACAGTAACTTTAACAATGACTAAGTCAGATCGGTACATTTAGTTAGAATTATTAATTCGTTTTTGAAGTCTGCTGATTCCTTTTGATAAAAAAGTCTATAGTTTTATTATTATTTAGATCATATATGTATGTATGTACGTATATGTATGTTTATATATATTTTTTTATGTGGTTGTGTCCTTGTGGTATCGGATTGGTTTCTATACGCGACAACGCGAATCGTCGCAGGTTCGAGTCCCATATATGCCTCTGGGTTTTTATAGATTAAGTACGAATTGAAGCATCGCATGCTCATCGGTTGAAGGGAAACATCGTGAGGAAACTGGCACGGCATCCAATAATTATGTCGTGTGTACTAGTGCTCTGATAACGGCGATCAGCGACGCTACTGGCCACGCTGGGCACAACACATGAGCGCAAAGTGGATAGAGCCATTAATGTATCATTGTTCACCCGGAAAGGGATATAGCATGACGATATATTATTATTCTAAATTATATTATTTAATTAATGCTAAAATATGTGCTCAATTAACGATTTTCTCAACTTAGACTTGGCTCTGTGAAAACTTAAGCTATACTCAAATTTATATTATATATATATTCCGTTATTTCTCCAAAGAAGAACTTATTTTTTGAGCAAAGTCAAAATATCGTCTATAATCCCGGCCTAAGACGAGCAATGGACTATATAATATTAGAAACAAAACTGAACTCTAAAATGAAATTGTCTTAAAGAAACATGATTTTATAAATTAATTCGGCGGTGAAAGTTATGTTGTGTATACCAACATACGCATACAATGTATGTATAAACAGCTGAACTAATAAAACGCAGCCGTTTGTCTGTTTCTACACACATCCACCAAATATTTTAAATTAACTTTGTCGAGACGTTCACAATTATATATTAATATTTACATATAGTGCAGTGCGATGGAAGTTCCGCCATTTAATTTTTTTAAATCAGATTTTTGTTTTATTCTTTTACTAAAAACGATAACTTAAATAGAATCTAATACTGATACCGAACAACGCCTTCACGGGTCAGACAGGATTTTTATAATATACTGTATAAACAATGTTTAGAGGTCATAAAAATAACCTAAGAACTTGCCAAAACTGACTAAGGCTTCGATCGGACATCAACAATTGTTTAAAAAATTCCGCGGAGATATTGCCTCGCTAAGCGTTTACTACCATTTCTTCCACGGGGAGTGTTCTAAAGAGCTATTTAACCTTGTTCCACCCTCTCCCTTCCGTAGTAGAACCACGCGCGTGGGTTTCAAGAGTCCCGGCTTAACGGTAGCTCACATCCCGCCTAGGACTAAGAAATAATAGTTAATACTGCGGCCAAGTTCGATAGAGATAAGAGATAAGATATTGGTTCCTTAAAACAAAGCGTGAAAAGATATTTGTGCGGCCGGCTAGGTCACTGCAAGTGTCGATTGATTTTCTTCACTGTTGATAGTTTTAGTTGTTTTTTTAAATGCCTCTGTATAACAAACATAAATTAAATAAGGATGTGTATTCATATAGGCAGTCGAAGCTGGTCGCGTCCGTAGGCTTTACCCTAGTTTCCCTACACGTGACTCCTGGGTGGTGCTAAACGAGCAGCAGCGAGGTGGTAGGGCGTCGGTGCCAGTCTGGATCGCGACCACAGTACATGGGTGTAAAGCCCGTCATAGTGACCAGTTTCGGCTTGTCGCGTTTCGGGATCAGCTTGTGTATATCCAGTAGCTCATATACCTAGAGACCTTCAGTCGTGGTATATGTGGGCCGAAATGACGATGTAGACTATCAATGGATTTTCATCCTTTGATAGTCGCTTTCGTTTTTGGCCTACACTGTACTTACCATCAGGTACTCTGTAGTCACTATGTCGAGCCAGTGTAAATTAAAAAAATATATATATATAAACTGGGCTATGTCGTCACTGCCGTTGTATACATAAACCCACTCGGAAACAGGTATAGTAAACACAAAAAACTGGTCGAATTGTATACAAAGAGAAAGTGTATTGGAGATTCTCCTTTGCTTTGAGTCAAAAACAAGATGAGTTAAATTGGAGCAAACATTAAAAATCGCACCTCTCACAAGGAAACTACATTATTTGATTCCGCCAGCCCCATTTCATCATAAAACCACTAGACATCGTGTTGGATGCCATCAGTGTATTATGGATATTCCTAACGTCCATACAAAAAGATTCGCTTTTATATTCATCATGCGAACAGCTAAGGAGTGGGATATGTTTCAGCGAGCATTTTTTTTTCACTAAATCTATACTAATATTATAAAGCTGAAGAGTTTGTTTGTTTGTTTGTTTGTTTGAATGCGCTAATCTCAGGAACTACTGGTTCGAATTGAAAAATTCTTTTTGTGTTGAATAGACCATTTATCGAGGAAGGCTTTAGGCTATATAACATCACGATGCAATTATTAGGAGCGAAGAAATAATGGAAAATGTGAAAAAAACGGGGAAAATTATTCATCCTTGAGGGCTTCCATTGCGTGCGCTGCGAAAACGGTTCAAGATACTAAAAATAAATGTATGAAAGAATTATTCCTCTTGAAATGACCTAAAAAAATTGTTCGCGACAGTATATGTCTATGTTTTAAGATTAACTCACTAGAACCGTTTTTATGGTAATCAAATTTGGTCGAAATTAATGCATTATTTGTTAAGAGTTGTATCAACGTAATAATATTAATCTTTATCCAAATAAATGTGTTGTTGATTAAGAGTATTTAATTATGAACAAAATTGTTTTTGACATCACTTAATTTCAATGAACATCTTAGAAGATATTACAATAACTTATATAGCAAAACAACGTTTGCCGGATCAGCTAGTGGGCAATATGACTACAATGCACTTTTTATTTCGAACTGGGCAATGCATTGGTGGCCGGGATATACCTTCACAATTAAACCGGGCAAGAGGGCGAACGCTGAGGTGCTCAGCTCGAACTACAATGCACTTGATTGTAAGTACAGTGTAGTCCAGAAACGAAAGCTACCGTTAAAGGACGAAAATTCGCTGGTAGTCTCCGTCATCATCTCGGCCGACATATAGCACGACTGAAGGTTCTTAGGTATATATATGAATTACTGGATATACCCAAGATGATCCCGAAACGCGACAGGGCAAAGCAAGTCACTATGACGGCCTTTGTGGTGATGGTACCGTTAGGGCATTGGTTCTACTATCTCAAAAACTGTCTTTTTGTAGCACTTACCAAGTTTTGAACCAGTAAGTCTATTTATCTAGCTAAATGTTCTACCCGCCTACACGTTTAAAGTCTCGTTATGTAAATATTATACCGATCTGCCTACTCCGTGATATTTACATTGTGATATTTGATTACAAACTAGTATGCTCTATCTTCGCATGAGCACGATTTCTTTATTATTAAAAAAAAATACATTATTCTCATGAAGAGACATAGAATGGTTTGAAATCTTGACTATCAAAGAATGATTTGATTCCAGTAGAGCACATTTATACTTATTATAGCTGTTTTTGCTTCCTTTGACATCCTGCTTTTAAAGTTAGTATTCTTATAATGTGAAGGGACTTTGTTTCGTGAGGAAGCCCGCACGGCATCTAATAGAAATGACATGTGTAAATGCCCTGAGTAAGGCGATCAGCTGCGCTGCTGCTCACAGCACTAGTACAAATGACATTTCAATTTTTCTAAATACTATGTTGAATATTTGTTCATATAAAAGTATTTTTAAAATCATAATTATTTGTAAACGAAAGAATAACACCTTGCTTATACATATTACGTTTCATTTTTTTTTTAAATATTTTATTACTAACGCTATTTGTATACTACATGCGTGATATATTATTTTTATTTTATTTATTAGTTGCTAAAAATATTTATCGCAGTTTTTTAGTTATATCCACCACTTTTCATATTTATATAATATTTATTTTGGATTCGAATATTTTAACTTAGCTTTCATATTTATTATTATTTTATTTATTTTGCATTTTATATTTAAGCATACTATTTAATCTTTTTTAGTTTTTTCACGTACGCATGAATTGACTAAAAATTTTTTATTACAAATTCACCAAATTTCATAAATTATTTTACGCGTTTGATTTAGAAATGAACACTTAAAACCACTCTCACTTGACACATGGAATTACAATTTATGCAAAAATCACCTCTATTCACACGGACGTACGGCTTATGGCAATTTTTGTGAATAAGTTGGAAAGCTGCGCGTGAGGCAGCCGGTCTGGCCGAAGGTATAGTATCACTAAGCACACGCAGGCTTAGATCCGGCGCGAGAAATTGTCACCGAGGAACAGAGCCCAGGTCCGCGCAGTACGGGCAACAAACATCGACGTTTCGCAATACAAAATCTGTTTCAATCAGCCTTTGCTTGAGATTTATAAACGGTCATTTAGTTTCTCTTATTCTTTACTCAAATATGTATGTAAAGGAAATATAATTCCTTCAAGGTTTTAAATGTTGTCGCTCTTCGCGCGGCTGTATGTGAAAAAGTCTATGCCTGTACAATTTGATATAAACTGTGGACATTATTTTGACAATTGTGACATAGACTCGACCGTGGTGTTTTTTGAATAAATAAAGCGTTTCATTAATGTACGGTAAAAGTTATAAAGAAACAAACATAATTGTCGTTAACAGTCTTCACGGTTTAAAAAAAAAACTTTGTATTCTCAGAGCAACAATAGTTTGTTTTTTTTTTAAACCGTTGAAGATTGTTAAGTACCTTATATGTATAACAAATTATATCTATTATGTAATGGTCGTGGATTTGATTCCCGACACGTATCTCTGGGTTTTCCAGTTTACATTCGGAGTTAGGCACCTTATGCTCACCGGTGAAGAAAACCATCCTGACGAAACCCGCATGGCATATAATGAAATTGTCCTGTGTCGACTATAATCAATATATATACGCTTATTATTATATATTCGCTCGCAATAGTGTAATTTGTGTGTTTGTTTGTTAAAAATATATATTCTTTTAGAAACTTGAAATAAGTGAGGTCAGGTGAGGGATAAAATTGACTATTATATTATATTATTATTATATTATTATTTATTATAAATGAATTACCAATCTATCTATAGCGTTTACATTGAGAGCATTACCACGAGCTCAAACACGATACTGCTGCTGGACGTTAGTGATGAGTTCAGTATCATGTTGCTGTTATTGCTAAATTTTAAATCGATCAGATCAGAAAAAGTGGTTTTTATCCTTCGACAACTAGAAAAGAGCTGGTGATCTTCAAACAGCTCATCAAATCATCATTAATTGTAGCTAAGAACACTCTCAATTACATCACCTATCAAATAATAAAATTGAAATTAAAATCAGTTCATCCGTTTCAGAGGTACGATCCCACATACAAATATACAGTTACACTAAGCCACAAGTAAACGCCTTAGAGCGGCATACAACTACAAATTAAATCTAGCTTAAATTTGTTTAAAGCGATATATAATTGCAGCGGCCTAATTCGATCTCAATGATGATTTAGCAGTTGTTAAAATTGGGTAATGTTTTCGGAGGGTTGGGCTCTTGACACCTTCCCCTCCCAGATATGAAGCGCAATCAGGCTGATCGATCCGCGAGCGTCTGGAAGAATCTGGATTCCCATGCCCGGGTGAATTGATTGGAAGGACATTCTGGCAGCCTTAGTCAATAGGAGTCTGACACTCCAAAGTCGCTGTCCACACAGCGGACCTGATGGTGCTATGCAGGATCAATACGCAGGCCACCAAAAAAAAAATTGATAATGTTTCCGTGCAAGGCTGTAAGTACAGTTTACCGAACTGGATCGTGACCACCGTATACAAGTAAAGAGCGTCATACTGGCTTATTTCGACTTGTCGCGTTTGGCGAGCTGCTTGTGCATGATGATGATGTCCTAGTCGCATTCGGCCACGGCGACTGTTTCAACACCGATTAAGAAAATCGAGGTCCAGTTTACGGAAACAGTCAATTGTGCAGGAGATATTTAAGTGCATAACTGGACGCGCTGCCAGAAAAGCACTCTCTCGTCCGAGCTCCCTCAGGCCCGATGGAATGGAGAACCAGTACGATCGGGAGGGAGCGGGATGCAGGTTTGGTCGAGTTGTCCTTCTCTGAACACCTGGTTGAATTGCGGTGTTAAAGAGATACCTTAGTCGCCTTTTACGACGCCTCAGCAAGAAGAGGGGCGTGCTATTCTATTCTGCCGGCAGCCACCACGGCCACGGCTTGTGTATATCCCGTATCTCATACACCTAGATGCCTTCTGTCGCGGTATACTCGTATGAGGACCAGCACAGCCACGGCGCCTGTCAACTGATTTTCATCGCTTGGCGGTCATTGTCATTCTTGGACTACACTCTACTTTCCATCAGATGCAATGTAGCCACTTTGTCGTGCCAGAATAAAAAAAACTAAGCGTTTTGTCTTTATCCTGACTGGACATAATAACCACACCGCGTCTGATGGTAAGCATGACGCTGTCCAAAAATGACAACGGCTATCAACAGTGAAAAAAAAACTATCACAGACTACCTATTTATATAAGTTTAAACTATATGGTACAACCCGTCCTTAAACATATAACAGCCCTCTTTTAGTATCGGGGGCTAAAAATTTAGATTCTTGTTTTTTCTTTCGCCAGGACCACACGCTACCGTCATCTCGGCGGTTAGACGTTCACAACTAAACCAGGCTTAGGGGGCGAACACTGAAGGTGCCCAGCCAGCGAGTTTATGGGTTGGGCGGCGACGCAGGGCAAACGAATCTAATAGTGATCTGCTTCGAAAGCGACTACCTTAAGAAGTAGTGACGTGCATAGGACATTTGGACAGGGTAGGCAGAATTCGCGTAATTAATTTGAGTAGTATATTATGATAGTAAATATTATATTTCTTACACAGGAAAGATAGCAGGCGTGAATATAGAATAGACATGAATATAAATGTTCCCTTTTTTTGTTTTACTTTAAGAAATTTAGTCCAGACTTCTTTATCGTAAAGCTATGCAATGCTAGCACGCATTTATGGAATACATGCTACTGTTTGGAAGTAATGAAGATTGCTGTTTATGTTAATAATAATAGTAAGATATCGTCATGCTACGGGGATGTCTTACGGGGTGAGCAGAGATACATTAGTGGCTGTATAAGCTTTGCGTTTATATGTCGTGCCCAACGTGACCAGTGGCGCAGCTGGTCGCCGTTCTCACAGCACTAGTACACGTGACATTTCTATTAGGGGCCACAGGGGTTTTCTCACGATGTTTCCCTGATAATTTGGTGCCTAAATCCGCACTAAATCTGGATAAGCCCCGAGGTACATGCAGGGATTCGAACATACGACCATTATTCAAATTTTGAAATGAAATTAATTAAGCATACCTCTCAGTAATAATTCAATCAGTGTAATATAATCGAGATCACAGTAAGCGGATGGAGTTATAGATTGGGTCGATAATGTCACATCACTAGCGCGGACGCGGCGCCGATGTCGCCTGAGATTACGCCCGGTTTGATCAACCTAATCATGATTATTATCAAACCGGCTTGTCAGGTAAACTGTTCCATATACAGAAAACATATAGCTTCATTTAAATTGCTTATTCGATTTTTTTTTTCAAATTATTCATTGATCCGGCCCGTCGCGTTTTGGGATCCCCTTGTGTACTTCAGCTGTTCATACACTAGGCCAGAGTTTCTCAAACTTTTAGCTCCGCGAACCCCTGTGAAAGTTTCTAAATTACAGAGAACCACTTAACTAACTAATTAAATCCCGTACTCCTTCCCCTACCCAAAGAAAATAATATAATTGTTTGTTGAAGAAAATAAGGTTTATGTAAATAAAATAGTACATTTATCTAAAATTCATGTAATGAGTGGGCTTATTTTTTGTAGCAAATTGTAAGAAATGTACGAAACGAACGGAAGTGTACGAATGATAATAATATATCGTCTCGCTATATCCCTTAGAGGGGGAACAGAGGTACAGTAGTGGCTGTATCCACTTTGTGCTAATAGTCGTGCCTAACGTGACCAGTGGCGCAGTTGATCGCTGTTCTTATCGATTGTATTCTGTTGTTCTATCAGATGCCGTGTGGGTTTCTTCACGATGATTTCCTTCACCGGTGAGCATAAGCCTGTACTTAATCTAGAAAAATCCAGAGATGCGAGTGCTGGGATCGAGCCTACGACCATTGACATAGCCGCGTGTGGATACCGGACCCTTAAAAAAACGTAAAACTCGTCAATATTTTTAATATCAAAAATATTTATGACAACAGCGAAAGATAGAATCTATGTATAACTGAAAAAATATACAAATTTATAATAGAGATATTATTGACATCAATTTGTAATCAAAATTAATAATGAATATTATAGTGTTCAGGCAAGTTTTGTAACCTGTACCACATGAGGCGGCGTGAAGATGCGGTCACGTATTAGCAAGTACAGTCGGACGCGAAAGCGTTCTAATGAAATGTTTTTTTTTTGCTATTACAATATTAATTCTAATATACTGACGATATATTACTAATATAAATTGACATGCCTATGGCCAGCTGTGTATTGGTTGGTGAATGTTAGGTGGGTTGATTATGATGACTGTGCATTCCATCAGGCACAGTGCTGTCACCATGTGTAGCAGTGATTCCCAAAGTGGTCCAGGTAGACTCCCAGGGGTCCATGACTCGAGGGGGTCTACGTTGGCGTAAAAAAATGGGGAATCACGAGTTATATGTCCACGGAAATTTATATAGTTTTAATAGTAAAGAACATACATGTTGACTTGGTTTTACCTATCAATGAGTGTAGTAGATAATATAGAAGTAAAAAAAAAAGTAAAAAAAATCCATGTTTTTTTGATGATTCTTGAAAGTTGTCAATTGAGTTTGTTAGTTTGAATGACGGCAAAAAGTTCACATAAAGATTAAAAAAAAAACTGTTTGGTGCATCAACTCAACTTAACTTTCAATTCAACACACTTAACTGTTAGGTATATTGCCAGAAGTGAAGAGAATAAAACTATGACTCCTAAATGCTCTTCCTCTTTATTTCCACATTCACTTATTTATTATTTTAGCTCGGTTCTCTCGACGTGTTTCCTCTACCGAGGCTCGAACCAGAATGTCCCTTTCATTATTAAGATTTGCTCATAACTAAATACGTATAATGTTGCCAGAATACAATCACTAAAATATAGTTGTTAATTTTACCAGAATACAATTGCTTCAAATAACTAATATATAACATAACTTTCAAACATCAATTTAACTTTTCGAATTTTATGGTTAAATATTTTTGGAAGCCTCATACAAATTTTCTTAACAAGTTTTGGGTTTATGCTAAAAATGCAGCAGCAAGGGGGTCCAACGAGACCAGTAAAATTTTGAAAGGGGTCTACGAGAAAAAGAAGTTTACGAACCTCTGACGTAGAGTAAAAATAAAAATAAAAAATTTGTTGATGACTGTACAATGTACAGCTATCCTTGTCAAGGCACCTTCACCACGATTTTAGTGCGTAGACCTATCACGATTTAGTTAATTTGGTAATTATAAACAGTTTTGACATATTTCTTGAACTATAACGAATCAAGAGTGCTTGGGAATTAAGATACTGACATATCGAGTTGTCTAATTAATGAGGTGCGCTAGAAAAAACTGATAAACACAATTTGACCTTTTTATCCGCATCAACTTAAATTTTAATACCGTAAGGAAACCCGCATTGCATATTATAGAAATGCCATGTGCACGTGCCCTGAGAATGATGATCAACTGCGCTGCTGGTCACGTTGGGCACGACATATAAGCACGAAGTGGATACAGCCACTAATGTGTCTCTGCCTAGCAATGATTAATTTGCACCTTTCGTGGAAGAATGACATAACTTAAAATTACCAATTTCCGTCTGTACCACGGCGTGTGTCCCGAAGAGTTATTTACCTTTTCCCTCTCCCTTCCAAGAGTCACGGTTATACGTTAACTCATATTACGGCTAGGATTAAGAAGTTCTCTAACACTTGCAGAGTCATTGAGCTTCCGGCGAGCGTGTTCCCACCGTACTACGACATTTTACACACTTTACACGAACTTGAAGAGATATATGTGCAGGGCATGATCGCTGCGGCTAACGATGGGGTTTTCTTTACTGTGGATAGTTGTAGTAGCTTTTTTGACTGCACCATAGTTTGCATCAGGTGTGGTGTGGTCGCTATGGCGAGTCAGAAAAAAAAACTATTTGAGCACAGCCAATGCGAACGAATCCGCGGTAATATTTGAGTGATAAAAACGGTTCACAGCAAGCAATGGTCAGTGCGCAAGTTTTAATTGCCTGCATCTCAGAGCGGTGATTATTTTTAATGATTCCCATAACAGAGTCGAGAATGTCAGCAATGACCGTTTTGTGCTTTTAACTGATAAAGAAATATAAACTACAAATTGTTTAGTACTTATTATCAATAGATCAGTGCTTAGGGCGGATTGCGGCAACTAATTAAATCTCATTTATACTGGTTTTTCTTTACTCTAACTCTACAAAGTGACTACATTGCACCCAATGGTAAGATTAGTGTAGTCAAGGATCACAAGCCCCGCTAGCGACAGGGAATTCCCAGAGAAATATATTTTAGAACTTCTAGATTAAAGCGATAAATTCCAGTTTGGAAACCAGTGGCTTACGCAAAGAGTTTACACCATAAGGCGTATAAGCGATAAAAGACTTTGTTCTAAGTTTGTCATCATTATCAACCCGCACCCATCCACTGGTATACACAGGCCTCTCCCAAGGCTCGCAACTGTGCTGCCCACTGCGCCCGATCTTCAGCTTTTCACTTTGCGTAAGCCGTCGCTCCAACTGCCCAGAGGACTTCGTACATTACGTTTACCAAGACTTAGTCTGCACTCAAGAACATATCCACTCAAGCGGTTATCAGCTCTTTAGCGCAAATGTCCAGCACATTGCCACTGCCACTTCACCTTACTTTGCTTCTGACCTATGTCGATGAATTTAGTTCTCTGCAGAATAACCTTATTATTGAGGTGGTAGAGCGGTTGTCCGTACTGGGTCGTGACCACAGTACACTAGTGTAAACACCGTCATAGTGACTCGCTTCGGCCTGTCGCGTTCCGGGATCAGTTGTTGTACATCAGTTGTATATATGTATACCTAAAGACATTGCGTCACGGTATAATATGAGCCGACAAAGCGATGGCGACTCTCAATAAGTTGTCATCCCTTGAACTTCACTGCAGTTACCATCAGGTGCAATGTGGTCGCTTTGTCGAATCAGTATAAAAATATCTGATTAGCTCTCTAGGACATAGCTCTCCAAGCGACCGGCAGCGGGCACGTCTTAACTCCGTGCGTCAGTACAGCTAGGACGCACTGGTTGCAGACTTACTTCTAAGTTACTATTGTATGTTAAGTTATAACTATTACGCCGGGGGTATCCTTAGATCGTTCGCGCATTATGGTATATACTCTTTACCCTCACCGCTAGGTGGCGCGTGCCACAGATCGCCGCGCAAGCATCGTAGCCCGTCCGCCGTTCGCGTCGTGCGCGTCCTTTTCTTTGTTTGTTTATATTTATTATATTACGTGTTTGCTCGGACTGTGTTTGCAAATAAACAAATCAAAACAAATGAACCCCGTTCCAATTAATCTCCGTTAGATAACTTTATTTATATCTCTCTGCAACAATAATCTTACCTATTTTGGACTTTTTAATAGACCGTATGTTTACATATCACAGTAACTCTCGTATATGGAGACTGTTGTGGTTGAGTTCGCTTGTGCACACGTCGGTTATAAACTAGAGAGCCTGTCTTATTGAACAGTTCAGTTACAGCATTTTTATTTCAATAAATATTGGATTTCTTATTAAAATTAACGTCACACATGTGCAGTTTCAGAAACGGTATTTAAATTTTAAGACGTTATTTTAAACATTGTTGAATCATAGTTTTTTTATGCGATCCATTAGTGTTTAAAAGCTTTTTTAAGGAGTTACAGATATACGGTAACACACATCTCAGCTAGAACTGACAAGTTCTCTTACTGCAGCTGAGTCGTTGGGCTGTGGAATAGATTTGCGGTGTGCGTGTTGCCATCGTCCAATGATATTGGGTCCTGTAAGCGAAGCATGAAGAGATATTTGTGCAGGCCAGTATGATCATTGCGGCAATCGATAGGATTTTTTACTCTTGATAATCGGTGTCATTTTTGGAATGTAAAAAAAAAGAAATGTTTCTGTAACTGGGCGTCATTCATTTATATATGTATAACCATTTGAAATAAAACAAACACTAAATATAATCACCACTCGGAATCACGTAAAAGGGTATTGAGAAAATATAATGTTTTGAGAAATTCACAACTTAAAAAAAAACCTTGTATTTGTTAAAGGTGAATTTTAACGCCATCTTGTGGGCAATATAATTAACAACTACTTACTATGAAACGCTATATGAACATAGTTTCAACAATTGCGTATAGATGGCGGGAATAAACTTATTTCATATCTATTTTTTCATTATCCAACCAATAAACATTTACATCAATTCAGTTTTCCTAAATCGTAATGTTTCTATTTTATTATATTTAGAGGATATCAGGCCATTTCAATTAAACACATTTGATTCTTACAAAGCACATTTATGTTTTTTTATAACTGCATTCATGACGACCACTATTATTAGAGAATAAAAAACCAAATTACTTCAAAGCAGTATTTATTAAATACTTTTTAAATATATTACACTAATATTTAATACTAAATTAATAACCAATAATATTTTACCAAGTAGTTACTAAATATTGCTATTGCCATCTGTCAGGCACTTAATATCTATACTTTTTTTTCTTTTAATATTCAATCCATAGTCTTTTATCAACAACAATATCCCAAAAAAAAAAATTAAAACAGTTAAAAATTTTAAAACTATATATATATTGCCTTTTATTGTCCATGGATTTTTATATAAGCTAAGGTTTAGAATAATAAGGATAATGAACAAATTAAATGTTTACATATCTAAAATTTACAAATATGAACATATTTACGCCCAAAAAACAAATATAATTTTTAATACAATTTTAGAAAGACTATTATCCCTTCCTATTTGATTTTTTTTAAAATATAACAAACTAAATAAATTACTTATATTTGGCGTCTACGTAAAAGACGCGCGATGAATGAAACAGAACTACTCATGTTTGACATAATATCACACCCTCATGGAAAAGGTATGCATATTGACTCGCCGCTATTCTGCCCGCGTGGAATACATACCCTAAAGTTTTTTTTTTTAAAATCTACTCAATTAACCGCTTCCGAGTCGCGACTACCAAAAGCTGCCCTAAAATATCGCATTTGCCCGCAAATTTGTTTAATTTTCCTGAACAGTCTGTATTTCGTGTTATGTTATTTTTCCACGAAGAGTGCGATGTTTTTTATTAGATGTAACTTAGCTCCTAGTCAAGTACTCATTAGCGGTGACCTTCCAGTTGGTAGGGTCGCCGTGCTCAGTGGGGACGGTCTTCCTGATCTTGCGCAGTATCTCCCAGCCATTCGCCTTCTCCGTAGACGTCACGTACGTGTTATTGGGATCCTGTTCGATGGTGTACGTGCCGAGGATCAGGCTTTGTACCAGACGAGCTGATATCAGCGTCTGGAAGTCATAACAGGGTCACATTACTGACCATTTCTGCCTAGTACTCGACGCCCTGAATACGTCGCAGCGGAGGGCTGTCCGCATTGTCAATGATCCAGACGTCACTAAGCGTCTGGAACCGCTCCAGTTGCGCGGTGACATTGCCTCGCTGAGCGCTTTCTACTGTATGTTTCACAGCGAGTGTTCTGAAGAATTATTTAACTTTGTCCTACCGTCTCCTTTCTATAGTAGAACAACGCGCGCGGGCTTGTGGAGCTATACACAACTATACGGTAACTCACATCCCGACTGAGACTAGGAAGTTCTCTAACTCTTACTGCAGACGAGTCGTGGGCATAGATGAGCAAAATGTAATCAGATTAATGAAAATTATTAACGATTACATTTTACGTTTTTGAACATTAATATAACTGCATTTTGCTCATTTATGTTTTAAAAACTACAAAATCCCAGATTGTGTTCACATTTATAATTTCTTAGGGCGGCTTGCACTAACAAATTAAATCTAGTTTAGAGTTATATAAAATGCTATTTAGCGCTGATCTGTACTTATTGTCTTGCACTAAATCAAAATCTAGTTATAACAACTCTTAAATTGAAATCATCATTAAGATGGAATCAAATCAATTCAATTAATAAGCGTTTTATACAAGCTTAAACTAGATTAATTTGTTAGAGCAAGCCGACCTTAATGTTTTAAATGGATTTAATCTTGATTACAGAGCAAGAAAATTCAAATTACGACTACATTTTGTAATCGTTCATCATTAATCAGATTACATTTTGCCCATCTCTGGTTGTGGGGCTGTGAAATGGTCCCGCCATCTTATGATATGGGCTCCTAAAAACGAAGCAAGAAGAGATATTTGTGCAGGCCGGCATGATCGATGCGACTACCAATAGGCTTTTCTTTACTGTTCATAGTCTTAGTGATCTTTTGAAATGCACAATGCTTATGATAAGGTGTGATCTGGTCACTATACCTACCGAGGCAGGAAAGACAAAAAAAAACTTGATCGTGAGCGCAGTACACAAATGCAAAGACCGTCACGCATTAGACTGTTTCGGGTTCGGGTTGTGTCTGGTTGTATTGTGTAAAGTATGGAGGGACGCGTTCGCCCGGAGCGAGCGCGACATCCCCCGGTGACAATAGTCGGGCAGTAGACTAGAGGGAGTCTTCTGCCCGGATGAGAGGAAGGTAGTGCACGATGTCCGGCACACCGCCTGGGAGAGAGGTTTTGGAGGGGTGGGCTTTACTCCTTCTCCTCCCAGAGAGGTAGCCTTAACAAGACTTCTTGTTCCCTGGGCGTCTGGATGAATTTGGCTTCCCAGGCCCGGGTGGAGCAATCAGAGGGACACCCCGGGGGTTTTAGTCAATAGGAGTCTGACACACCGGGGTCTCATAGCAATCCTGATGGTCCTATGCAGGATCTTACACCGGGTATTTTTTTACACCGGCTCGACATAGTGACTACAGAGTACCAGATGGTAAGTACAGTGTCGTCCAAAAACGAAAGCGACTATCAAAGGATGAAAATCCACTGACAGTCTACATCGTCATGTCGACCCACATATACCACGACTGAAGGTCTCTAGGTATATGAGCTACTGGATATACAAAAGCTGATCCCGAAACGCGACAAGCCGAAACTGGTCACTATGACGGGCTTTACACCCATGCACTGTGGTCGCGATCCAGACGGGCACTGACGACCTACCACCTCGCTGCTGCTCGTTTAGCACCACCCAGGAGTCACGTGTAGGGAAACTAGGGTAAAGCCTACGGACGCGAGCAGCTTCGACTCCCAAAAAAAAAAACAAAAAAAGCTCAGAAGAGTAACCTTCAGAAGCCTGTATTCGTCATCGGGCAGCCTCCTGTTGACGGTGTACCCCGCCAGCACCAGCCCGCCGGCGTTCAGGTCCCCAGTCAGCAGGATCATGTAGGTCATCGCGATGGCGAGCTCGAACACGTAATAAGATTGCTGGATATCGCCGAAGTCGATGATTCCTGACACTTTGTACTCGGTACTGCTGTAAATAGTAAAAATATATCATCACGCTATATCCCTTTCGGGGTGAGCAGAGGTACATTAGTGTTAGCATCTACTTTGCACTTATAAGTCGCGCCCAGCCTGACCAGCTAATCGACGTTCTCAGAGCATTAGAGCACGTGACCTTTCTATTATACGCCACGCTGGAGTGATTCGGTATTTGCTGGGTGAGTGCGCTCCATCATCAGCCTCATAATCACTTTCCATCAAGTGAGATTGAGGTCAAGTGCAAGCCAATCTGTAATAAAAAAAATCTAAAAGTTATAGGTTAGTTTTACACATATAACCAGAATCCACAAACGCTGGTTGCCAAGCTTAACACTTAACGGTCGGGCTCCGTAGCTCTAGGTGTTTGCTTAAATTTTACGTGCGTTGCGTTCGTTTTTTTATTTTACAGATTTTTTTGGTGCCATTAGTTAGGACTATCTGCCTGTTACTCCTACGGCGTAGTTTTGATTTTAGGTAGTATTTCCAATTAATTTTATAACGGTAAAAATGGCAAGCAGCGAAGAGTTTTTAGAAAACTTATCCGGAAGTGATGTTGAATTTGAGAACCTTGATGAAGAAAGTAAAGAAGGTAGATTGTCAGGAAACATGAAGCAGCATACCTTTACACAAATTGTGGGAACAGGAAAGAAAAGATATCCTCAAAAACTTTGCAAAGTCTGCAGCTCGCATGGATAAAGAAGCGAAACTAGATATGTTTGCCATTCGTGTCAGGTTCCACTGAATAAAGGAGCTCGTGTTGCAGTATGTCACACGCTTAAAGAATACTAAACGCTTTAATAAATACTGCTATGAAATATAATAAGAAATATAATTGATTTAATTGGGTTTTATTGTAGTTACAACGATTTAAATCCAAACATTAATGTTTATTTAATTCCCCTGAAAAATGCCTGGAAACTAGGAAAAACAGAGCAGATTCGGCCCGTCCTTTAAGTGTTAATAATTGTCAATTATATTTTTATATTTTATTATATTATTTACAGTGAAAAACGCTTATTCGTTATTATTTTATTAAAAAAAAAGAAGGTAATAACCGAAGCAAGCCAAGGTAAAAGCGACAGGCAGTAACGCACTTGGCTTACCTCAACAAAATCCCCTTTAGAATCTCGTTGCAAACTTTCAATACTGACGTATTCAGTCTCCTATATTAACGATTATAATGTATTCCATACAAATTTATAAAGATTCCTTGTGTTGATTTTATATTAAAAAAAAAATAGAATAAAATACTTATTAAAAAATAATTAATCCAGTTTTGAGGTGGTAGGGGTACACACTGAACCCGGAACGCGACGGGCCGAAGCGAGTCCTTACACTTGTGTACCGTGGCTATTAGATCATGACCCAGTTCGGGCAACCACACTATCAACTCAAAAGTTATCATATTCCTGCAAAACGGCACGACGACGGCCCTCGTCAATGGATTCTCATCTCCTGGCGGCTGCTATCGTTTTTAACAGCACTTTCCATCAGGTGCGATGTAGCCACTTCCTCGAGTTGGTGTTAAAAATTAGCCATCGCCCGTAAGCTTAATATCTCTTAATTTTCTTTGCGTCCTTTATCGCCCTCTGTAGCTCTTTAAACCAGTAAAGGGGTGTTCATGCTGACTTACAGGACAAACTACTCGGTGCGTGGGAGATGAGCAAAGAAGAGAAGGAACTGACTTTCAAGTCGGCCCCGGAGCACGTCGCTGGTCCCGAACAATTGCACGCGTGCGAGCTTGACGAAGAGTTTCTAAGCATGGAGCGGTCGTACCAACATTAAATGTGCCCAGCACAGCGACCGTCTTTGAAGAGTTTTTAATGCGCGCGCGTTTATGAGATTGGAAGTGTAAGAGTATGTTGCAAGTGAAATAAAAAATAAATAACAGAGAAGAAAATCATCATCATCAGCTCACTGTAATCCGTTGTTGGCCATAGGCCTCTCCTAACAAGCGTGATCGAACTCGGTCTTTCCCATCCAATCTAATCCGACCACCTTCCGCAGATTTTCGCTCCAACTTGCCGGAGGACGCCCAACGCTACGTCTGCCTGTGCGCGGTCTCCACTTAAGAACTCGCCTGCTCCGGTTCTCCCGCCCGGTTTAGTTGTGAAGACCATTCCCGGTCAACCAACGCGCGTCATTTCGAAAAAAAAAGCCCTCTGGTTCTTCGACATATATGGCCTGGCCACTGCCACCTCAGCTTGCTAATACGAAGAGCTGTGCCGACAGTTTGGGTTCTCTGTCGAATAACCTCATTTCAGAATTTATCCTTCAAAGAGAAATCGAATTTAGCCCAAAAAAGAAAAAAACTATTTAAATAAACTAGGAAACAAAATAAATATAAACTAATAATAAACTGCGTAAACACTACTTTGGAGAATTCGAAAATGATCCTTCACATATCTTGATAAGACATATTACACGTAACATGTTTGAGCTACAATTTTTTTTATCTAATCACAAACAATGATTCTGTTTGCTTTCCCGATGATGAAACGCTACCACGGAGACGTTGCATTGCGTGATGCTTGGAAAATGATATCATGTACTTTTATTTATTTTTCTCACTAAAATAAACTATTCTGCAATGTTTCTCTTAGAATTTTCCTCGTGAGTTACATTAGTAAAATGTTGCGTGTGTTATGAGCATGTAATTGCATCATTCAGTAAAGTGTAACCGGTCGCATGTACAAAGTATGCTTCGCTGGGTTAAGACGCGCATCGAATTCGGACAAAACCCCTCTGGTACCTCTGTACGTGCCGGGATTCGAACCTGTGAGGACTCGCGTTTCCGCGCATGAATGCCGGTCCTTTATTCGCCAGACCACCACAGTCATTCAGTCAATTCAAAGATCTTTATACTTTTCATTATAACAACATAAATGCCTGATCTTTCAAAATTTTAAATATTCATGCATAAAACAGGTATTGTTCTGACAACACCGTACGGGCTGTCAATTCAATGAGACTGATGTCCAAGCTTTGAACGCGAGCATCATTTGTCGTTGTTTTTTGTTTTTTTTTATTGAGTTGATGTTGGGTCTCGATAGCAAAAGATGCCGGGATGGCAAAGTGCTGCGGGACATTGGTGTTTTTTTTTGATAATGTAGGAGGGTTGGTGTGCTGGAGTGTGCGTCGCTTGGATCATTGGTGTTGACGTCAATCAGAGACTACTGAACATTAAAAATTACTAACGAAAGGCTTAAAAGGACTTGTATCCAGAGCCGTAATCTTTTATATTAACAAAAAATGACAATTGAATTCACTCTCTCGATCCACTCGCCATTCCAGCAAACATATTGCCACGATTTTATGACTTCGAAGCCTTTACGAGAAGAGTGAATAGGCATTTGTTGTGCGGACGCGGCCCATCGTCAAACTCATTTTCACCGTCCAGCAGGTGTGATTGAGGTCAAGCGTACGTACGCCTGTAAATTATTTAAAAAACACACACAGAAACTGGTCGCTTGGATACGCACTGAAGTGAGGATAGTAGATACTATATGAAACTCTTACCTGCCGCCAGGCTTCAGAGTTGCGATGAGGTTCATTTCATTGACATCTCCATGGATGACTCCCTTCTCCAACTCCTCAAGGCGGGGCAGGACTGCGTATTTATACTCTTCTATCACCTAAACCAAAAATAGAAATAAAAGTAGTTAACATTTTAAAGAACTCTCTCCATTTTGCTACGAATTTTTGAGATCGTAAGGCCCCTGAACTGACCACAGTACACGAGTCGAAACACCGTCATAGTGACTCGCTACGGCCTGTCGCGTTTCGGGGTCAATTTGTGTATATCCAGTTGTTCATATACCTCGACAACTTTCGTCGTGGTATACATACATATATACATACACATGTGGGCCGGCGCAGTGAAGGCGTCAGCCAGTGGATTCACTTCCCTCTGTGGTTGTTGCCTTCTTTGGACTATGCCGTATATTCCATCGGGTGCAATGTAGTCACTCTGTCGAGCCACTATACAAATATATACATATAAGCCGTGGTGGCTGCCGGCAGAATAGAATAGCACCGCCCTCTACTTGCTGAGGTGTCATAAAAGGCGACTAAGATATCTCTTTAACACCGCAATTCAACCAGGTGTTTAGAAAAGGGAAAACTCGACCAAACATGCATCCTGCTCCCTCCCGATCGTACTGGTTCTCCATTCCATCGGGCCTGAGGGAGCTCGGACGAGAGAGTGCTTTTCTGGCTGCGCGTCCAGTTGTGCACTTAAATATCTCCTGCGCAATTGACTGTTTCCGAAAACTGGACCTCGAATTTCTTAACCGGTGTTGAAACAGTCGCCGTGGCCGAAACCGGCTAGGACATCATCATCATCATCATATACATATACTATTGTTTAAATTTCAAAAGAATAGAAGGAAGTGCGCGAATTTACGGAGCTATACTGTGACTGGCAACCTTGCCAGGGCCCATTGCTCTAACTCTTACTGCAGCGGAGTCATTGGGATGTGGAATGGTCTTCCGGCGAGCGTATTTGACCGTCCTTTGATATTAGATCCTTCAAATGAACCGTGAAGAGATGTTTGTGCAGGCTGGCATGATCGCTGCCACTATCGATAGGTTTTTATTGCTGTTGACAATTACAGACGTGGTGTGGCCACTGTGCCGAGTAAGAAAAAAAAAGTGTCACCTCCTCAGCCAGGTCCAGCTTCTCAGCATCCTTGATGACGTATTTGAACTTGTCCAGCTCTGGCACCATCGTCAGCATCCACATGTGCTGGTGCTTGGATAGCCCGGAATGATTGAAGTTCTGGGCAAAAAATTATCAGAATAACATTACGACTCTTCCATTTTATTATTGTACCAATATAGCGGGTCTTATGTGCGAATTAAGTTGTTTTATAACACCAAGTCAATGAGGGACTCTATCACTAGATTGAGAGATGCATGAGCCAAAAATCCTCTCCAGAAATCGCTTCCATGATCCAAGACTGTTTCGATAAGCGATCGGAGTTAAGAAGCATAAAACTTTTAATCGGGATGACGGGCTTAAAGTTATCTTTGTTGTGGAATCCGGTGATTTAAAAAACTAGGAGCTCGTTTTATGTCGCCTTGTAAACATGCTGATATTGTGATTGATGTCTGCCGTGACTATTGAAATTATCAAAAACAAAGAGGGTAGAGAAAGTAATTTTTCGCCCGCGACGAAAATACCGCGGCGCGTCAGTCCACTTGTAACCATGACTGTGTATCCCCACAATTCATTATTAGGTGCATGGTGTGTGTGTGTGTGTGTGTGTGTGTGTATGGGATGTGAAACGTGAGGCCGCACCGCGTTCCGAATCACAGCGTATGTAATGAGATAATTCAAGGTCCCTCTACAACAGCCTCATGGAGGGCATTTTCAGTGATTATTTTTAAACAAACAACAAAGGATTTTGTACAAAAATAGTTTCTTGTGGTATTTTGATAAAGAAATATTGTTTTATTTTTTAACTGAGATATCAAACTGTCAATGGCGTGTGTACTATGAAAGCATGAAAAGCAATAACTTGTTCTAGGTGTTATTCTTAGACTTTTAATAAATATACAGTATGTATTAAAAACCATGGCCGATCCGAAAGAAACATATTGCATTCATGACAACTTTACCAAAATTCATTACAAAGTTATTATCATATAAAATTGAATGGATCCTATTATTTTTACACGCAATTTTCGCTCAGATTAGTGGCAAAGATTGGAGTTAAGACTAATAAAACGGTTTAATTGGTGCTTGAGATCTTTGCAGGTTACGACCTCTATGATTTCATGACCTACTAGCATGATTATTTGCTTTTAATTTTTCCATGTCTTGCTATGTAAGTCTTGTACTGTTATGGTTAACCATGCGCGTCAACGCGAATGGTCGTAGATTCGAATCCCAGAGGATTAAGGCACCACGTGCTCAACGGTAAAGAAAAACATCGTAAGGAAACCCGCACGGCATTCAATGAAGAAATGGCACGTGTATTAGTACTGTGAGAACGGCGGTCAGCTGCGCTACTGGTCACGTTGGGCACGGCATGTAAGCGCAAAGTGAATATGGATACTTATGTATCTCTGCTGACCCCGAAAAGGGCATAGTAAGACATTATTAATATTTTAAAATAGCCGAAACATATGATCGAACATAAGCTTTTATTTAGGTAAACTAGCAATAAATATATTACATTAATACACAATACATGGGTGAAAGCTGACAGTCAGCGCTGAGCGGCTCAGCTGGTCACCTGGCATTGACTTGCCTTGGGCAGAATACAGCGCAGCGTACAGATTTGCTTCTGTTGTTTTCTATATTGATTAATCAATCCTTTGGGTTGTATGTTATGTTGTGTGCCAAATAAATGCTCTCCCTTTCTTTCTTTTAAGAAAATAATTCAATGAAAATATTAATACTTGAAGCTTGTTGTCCAAATTGGCGACGAACTCCCCGACTTGGTACATCAGAGCTTCCGACCTGGGCACATCCTTCAGCAGCTCCCCGGGGACGTACTCTAGCAGGCGGACGGCGTGCTTCTTGCCGCCGATGGACTCTATAGAGTACAGGTGCCCGAACACGTTCCGGATTGGCTTCGGGCAGACCACGGACCGGGCGTCTGGTAAAATATCATTATTGTGGATATTATACATAGTCAATTTACGCTGCAGATGTTCTAAACGAATATTTATAAGCTGAAAATTGACCAGAATCGGGCACACCCAAACAAACATTAGATTAGAGTGCTTAAAATGGATAAAATAAATTTTCTGTTTGATCTAGAACTAAGTTTCCAAACTGTTACCTTTATCGAGTCATTGGAGTGTGGAACGGTCTTACAGCGAGCTCGTTCCCTCCGTCATATGATATTGAGGTCTTTAAACGAAGCATGATTAGACATCCGAGAAGACTTCCACGATCACGGCGTCTATAAGCAGGTGGTTGTCTCGGTTTTTAAATTGCACTCTACTTACCATCAGGCATGGTGCAGTCACTTTATCAAGCTCTTATAAAAGGTCGATGTGGACGCGTGATCAGGGCAAAAAAGTATCTTACACCACACACGTATATTGCTCGGAAACGACAGTTACATGCATAAATTTTGTGTAAGGGTGCGCACGCGACCCTACCCACCCTCTCGGTAGCCCTAGCCGGACTGTGCCTTAAGCCGCACTGTACAATGACCGCACTTATAAATATGTATATAACGTTACTGGTAACTAACGCAAAACCTCTTAAAGGTAACTTAGGTACATCAAGACTAACAACTTTTGTTCTATGACTTTTGCCAAAACTTAACACATCCTAAGATATATATATTTTTAGTTTTAATGGGGATTTCTATCAATCGTTAGCTCTATGTTTAAAGTTCAGTCAGCTGATGCTACGAAATCGTCTGCTCCAGTTGCATCGCGCCGCCTTTCAGAGTGTTAAGAACGTCAGAACTGCAAATTTGATTTATTTATTTTTTTGTATGGGGAAAAAAAGATTCAATTATAAAAAGTCGTAAAACAAACGTTGTTAGTCTTGATATACCAAAGTCACCCTTGAGAGGTTTTGCGTTAGTTACCTGTATCCCTGTATACATATACTGTTATGCTAAAGTTACTAAATCTATCAATCATTGAGCACGTCACGAAAAAGCTCCTTGAAGACTGGCATAAATTACTCACTCAGGAAGTTCATGGCCTCATTCTGCGCTTCAACCAGACTTAAGTTCGTCGAGTCCATAGAGTTCATGATCTTGAGGACATATCCAAACTCGCTGTGGTTCGTTATCAAAGGGTTCTTCACGTTTGGGTCTTCTATTATTTTGTAATTCTTGTCGTCGTATGCATTTAGTTCAGTCAGCTCTAGAACTGATATCCCGTACAGACGCTCAGCTAGCAATTTGACTTCATCATGGGTTATGATGGGCCGGATAACCTTGCCAGGTTCCAATTTATCAGCCATTATCTGTAACAAATTTACACTGATTACATATAATAATTATTATTATCTGCGAAAGGCCCTGCATGGAATACAGTTCGCATCTCTGGGAGGGTTCTGCTCACTACTAGAAGCCCTGGATACCATGTTATTGTAATATCAAAACATCAAAATAATAAAAGTGGTTTATATTCCTTCAACAACTAAAACAGAGCTGATTATCTTCAAACAGCTGGTCATATGTTCTTCCATCATAGCTAAGAACAATCGTGGCCAAGTCAGCTTTCAAATTAAAAAAGCTAAATCATGGCGTATTCATTCGTTTAGGTGCTACAATGCCACAAACGGACATGCAAACACACGACACACGCTAAACGTATAACATCCCTCTTTTCCCGTTCGGGATTCAAGATAGATTTTAAAATTCACAATGAACATCATAAGCCTAAACTGGCCCACTGCTGGACAAAGGCCTGTCTCATAAAACGTCACTAAGCCCAGACTCTGGCGCTTCTCAGCCAATCACTAACGACCGCTAACTCGCAACCTCATTTATACTTCGAGTCCATAGTCGTTAACTTACAGCGTGCATTAATAGCTACTGTGGTTATTGTAGCCTTGTGGATAAGGAGGATCCTTTGGGAGTCGAAGCTGCTCGCGTCCGTAGGCTTTACCCTAGTTTCCCTACACGTGACTCCTGGGTGGTGCTAAACGAGCAGCAGCGAGGTGGTAGGGCGTCGGTGCCCGTCTGGATCGCGACCACGGTACATGGGTGTTAAGTCCGTCATAGTGACCAGTTTCGGCTTGTTACGTTTCGGGATCATTGTGTATATCCAGTAGCTCATATACCTAGAGACCTTCAGTCGTGGTATATGTGGGCCGACATGACGATGTAGACTGTCAGTGGATTTTCATCCTTTGATAGTCGCTTTCGTTTTTGGACTACACTGTACTTACCATCAGGTACTCTGTAGTCACTATGTCGACCCAGTGTAAAAAAAGGATGCTACACGAGTGCTCCTAAGTTTGAATCCCGGCACGTATATCCGGGCTTTCCAGGCCCAGTATGGAAGTAGTCTGCACATGCTCACAGATGAAGGAAAAGGTCGTGAGGAAACCCACACGGTATCTAGTAGAAATGCTGTGTGTACTAGTACTGCAAGAATCACGATCAGCTGCGCTACTGGTCACTTTGGTCACGACATATAAGCTCAAAGTGAATACTGCCACCCATGTATCACTGCTCAACCTGATAGGGATATAACATAATGATATATTATTAATAACTGCATCCACTTTGTGCTCATATGTCGTGCGCATCGTGATTAGTGATGAAAATGCCCGGGAATTTTCCCAAAGTGCCCAAAAACTTTCTCGGGAATATTCCCGGGAATTTACGAAATGTTCTCAGAAGTTTTGGGCACTTTGGGAAAATTCCCGGGCATTCTCATCACTAATCGTGACCAGCAGCGCTGCTGATCGCTGTTCTCGCAGCGCCAGCACACATACGAGTCTATGACATTTATATGCTAGTGGCGAAATATCATTGCATATTCCGAGAATAATACACCTTAGACACAATAGGAATCAACAAAAATAATAAAGATACATGGGTACAATTGAGAAAAACGATAATATAAGTGCCGGTATACTATAAATAGTTCGACAAAGGGACAAGTAGCGCCGCCTGGCGGACGCTTTGCCGGACCAACGTCACATGATGTAACTCTAATACTTCGGAATTATCATCAAACTCATAATTTATTATATTTTGCACAAAAAAACACGCAAAGATACATTTCAACTTTGTATTATTATTAAAAATGTTACTTTGGTTTCGTGATTACTTATTTAGGAAAATTCAACCAAAATTCTAACAACGAGAACAAAATAAAGATTATTTTAATTGATTTAATTAAATAGAAAGTGTTACCTACACATAATTTGCTGTGAAAAGCTAGCTATTCTTCCATATGATTCTATTAATGACTGTTCAATAATATATTTTAAAAGTTTTGAATCTACCTCCGACTACAGTAAAAATGTTATTAAAATATTGAATACCTGCGGCATATATTTTTCTACGAATACATTATTACTCTAGTATATCATAATTAGTATCATATCCATTTAAAATAATTATATTTTTATATTCATTGAACTTCTATCCACTACAAAATACAGTTTTTATTTTATTTATATTTTTTATTTATTTATAATTTACTGTAAATTTGATATTAATAATTTTTTTCAACGACGAATTAATTAATTGGGAATAAAATTAATAAAAGTATACTATGTTACAATATTTGTAGGTAAACAACGCCATTACGAAGTAATATTGTCTATTTGCAAATAATAAAATACGGATTTCAAGTTTAAAAAAAAAATCTGTAAATAATCAACCGAAATTGTCTTTTTTAAACAGAATTAACTCGACTTCTAAATAAAATTAAATAGAACAAAATTATAGAAAAGAGAAAGAGTACTCACCACTGAGTTGTAAAATTTGTTTGGCACTAAATAATTAATTTCTAGACACAAGCGTACTGTAATGGTTCCAGAGATAAACTAAATCATCTGCAGAGGATATTGAACAAAACTGTTACGCAAACTACATTACGATAAACGTGGTCACTTATTACATATAGGGTGTTTTTGGAGCTATTAGAAATGACACTTGCTATCGCCAATTGCAATCAACTAAAACCTCTTTAGGGAGATTTAATTGAATATGTGGAAATTACTGAAAATGTACTCTTTGTGAACAGTTTCACATTTAATGACAGTTGTATTTTTTCTAATATTGTTGTATTGTGGATTTTGATGCTTATTATTCTGTTATCAGGATCAGTTAATTCATAAAATTTATTTTTATCTAGGTGAGCTAAATTAAATGAAAAAATGCACGAAAATCAAACAGTACTGACATTAATGCAAAGCAAACATGTAAGTTATAAAGTAGCATTAGTAAGAATTTTTGAAGAAGAATATTTGTAAGAATAGAGAGAAGTGTTTTCCATTCACTCTACCTACCCCAATAGGGTATTTGGGGTGATGATAGATAGATAAAATGTATTTTCTGAGCACTTTATTAATTTGCTAAAATAAAGTCTAAAAAAATTGAAATAACGTCTAACAAATTACAGCCTTAGAGTACTTACGACTGCTAGGATCCGAAGTGTATCTTTAGGAGGAGGCATGGCCTGATCGCTATGCTATGTGCATACGTAATCTGTCGATGGACATTCGTGTGAATGTGATTTTCTTAATACTCGTGACTGTATGATTGACAATTCAACAATTTCGTCGCGTCGTTATTTGTTTTGGAAAAATTTAGAACATGTATTTGAGGTCAATGCTACTTAATAACTTACATGTTTGCTTTCAAGGCCTAGTGGCTTGAAATTACAGGAAAAATGACTTTGAAACTGTTGGATCGGGTCGCGAGCGTGACTGCAGTACACAATTTTAAAGATTCGCTTTGGCTTGTCTCGTTCTAGAATCAGCTACTGCTCATCTAGTACTCGTAACTTGTATACCTAGAGACATTCAGTCGCAGTAAATGCGGGCCGACATTACGACGGAGACTGTCAACGGGTTTCTGTCATTTGACAGTCGCTGTCGTTATTGGATTACGCTACACTAATCATCAGGTGCGATGTAGTTACGTTGTCAAGCCAGTCTAAAAAATACTATACAAAATATCATCAGCCCACTTTGGCCCACTGCTGGGCATATCATACAGTCATTACAGCCTTTCCTACGTTACGTCTACCACTACGCAATCTCCTTTCTGTAATATATGGAAGGTAGTTTTTAAATATCAACATTGTGTGTCGGTATTTGTAATTATTCCTCCCGTAAATATAGCCTTGCTAAGTCGGTTGAGTTTTCATGTTCCCAAAAATCCTGCTGTCCTGGACTTTCTTCTCCCGTTTAAGAACACACCTACTTTATAATACTACATATATACTTCTATAATACTCTAAAATAGTCTCTGGAGTTATGTATCTATACTCTATTATTATCTACCTCGTTCTTTTCAGCACGTTGACACAATGATGATGATGATGATGTCCTAGCCGGTTTCAGCCACGGCGACTGTTTCTACACCGGTTAAGAAATTCGAGGTCCAGTTTTCGGAAACAGTCAATTGCGCAGGAGATATTTAAGTGCATAACTGGACGCGCTGCCAGAAAAGCACTCTCTCGTCCGAGCTCCCTCAGGCCCGATGAAATGGAGAACCAGTACGATCGGGAGGGAGCGGGATGCAGGTTTGGTCGAGTTTTCCCTTCTCTAAACACCTGGTTGAATTGCGGTGTTAAAGAGATACCTTAGTCGCCTTTTACGACACCTCAGCAAAAAGAGGGGGGTGCTATTCTATTCTGCCGGCAGCCACCAAGGCTTACACAATAAATGGGTGTCAGCTGAAAAACAGCGCTGGGTGGCTTCCCATTGTCTTATCACAGCCCAGTGTGTTCGTTTTTGTTGTTTTCTATACTTCATTAAACCTATCTTTCTTTGTTCTGTGTTATGTTGTGTGTCAAATAAATGTATCCTTCTTTCCTTCAGCTGTCATGGTAAAATGAAAAATATTTGATCTATAAAGATATTTTTCATTTTACCATTTTCAATTTACCATTTTCATTTACAAACATTTTTTTTTTTGTGGAGCTACGTTTTAGAAATGCATTTTGAGGTAATAGCGTTTACATTTGCACATTCAATACACCCTGATGATGATGAACCCCAGGCTCATTTCGGCCTGGTGACGTTCCCAAATCACAGCAAGTAGGTGCGGAGTACGGACCCATTCGGCGAAGCTGAGCTCGATGATAAATATAATAAGAACCAGTCGATTGTGCAGGATATATAATATTTGGAGCGCGAGGGCTAGCGCTTGCACAAGCCCCTCTTAACGTAATGGGACTGGAAACCGACACAGCGAGAGAGAGGCAGGATGCTGTGTCTGGGTCAGTAGCGAGCAAACGTTTTTTATGGGAGGGACACAAAGTTTAAGAAATTATAGAGAAGGGCCAGAATTATAGAAAAAAGCATTTGTGTTAAAGTAAAAAAAAAGTTTATGTTAAAGTTAAAATTTGTGTAAGTATTATTCTATTAAGTAGAATCTACTTTATACTTCTCGTCCGTGAAATCACAATTATAGCAGGCCATATACTATCCATGTCGATGGACCCTCGGTGGGGATTAACTACTTTCGCGGGCCGCAGTGGGCCCGCGAGTCGTACTTTGCCCATCACTGGTCAGGGTACTGATTATAACTTTATTATATTTTTATAAAAACCCTTTGAACATAAATGTCTATGTTTACTGTAGTAGCATATAGTATAGTGTAAATATTTATCGATTGAGGTACTACAACACTACAGCACTATTAAAGCGAACTAGAATCAAAATAAAATATTTCATAAACATGGGCTCGAACCCAGAACCTTAATTATCATCGTGACTACAAACTAGGCTATCAAGCCGACAATGTTAAGTGTCAGCTATCCAAATCTATTCAAGTACCCATTTGAATTATAAATGTTTATGGATTTAGATATCAATGCACAATTCTGGTATGTTCACGAAAATCCTTGAAATTGAAATATCTCTGATATTTGTATCATGCAGACTTCGCAGAAACAAGGGGAAGCACTTAGAAAATTCCTTTTGTGATGTTTTATTTAAAAAATCGGCTTCGGAGGTTACCCGGCTTAGGTAAACAACTTAAAGATAAAAATAAGACTCACAGATGATATCTACGAGATGATCGATGCATTTTAAACTGTATCTGTATAGAAAACAGCCAACATTTCACGAGTTTACCTCTCCGCCGGGTCATTTACACCGGCTGATAGCTGAAATCTGATTTACCACAATCAACGCTATCATCGCCTGATAATACTGACAGAACATGACTATTCCATCTATTTGTGTTGACTAAGAAAGAAAAAGCATTTATATGGCACATAACGTAACATACAACACAGAAGGATAGGTTAATCGAGATACAAAACAATAAAAGCAAATGCTCTGTGCCGTGATGCGCCAAAGGAAGTCAGCTAAGCAAATGCTAGGTGACCAGCAGAGCCGCCCAGCGCTGATTGTCAGCTGACACCCATTTATTGTTAGAACGCGCAGCAAACAGCGAGGAAGGCTATAAAGTATGGATACTCAGCTCTAAAGACTATATTAAATTGTCATAGATAATGAGATGAACATACATACACTTGAACACACATATAAGTATGTTACACACAATTAAAACAGAGCGTGAAAAGATATTTGTGCAGGCCGGCATGATCGCTACGACTACCGCTGGTTTTTTTAATACGTAACATTTTATTATTTTACATATTACAGTTTTCTTACCTCAACTATAGTTCTAGAGGAAAACGAAATCCAGGCCCGTACCCACAGGGTTGCCCTTGCGTTGCCACCCCACCCGTAACTCGCTGGCTGAACGCTTTAAGAGCTCGCCTCTCATCCGGTGAAGTAAAGACCTTTCCCGGTCAACAGCATTATATCCTGTTGAACAAAAAAAAGTGTTCTGCGGTCACGGCGTAATTCAGGCAATCGTACTACCACCGGAAAATATCTAGAAAAACAGACAATAGACTATAACTTTATAATAAAGAAAAGATAAAAAGATGATGTATTACCTTATGTGTGAAGACAAAGGACATCTGAAGTCTTTGACCCCACTAAGAGCAGTTTCTTATCACGGCTGATATCTGTGTCTCCTGGCTGCGTAAGATGCTGTCACTATTTCACGTTTGAGATGCCCTCCCAAACATTATAACTAGTTTCACACGAGGCATTCGAAATTACCGTCATCAACTCAGTGTTTAAACTTTTTTGAAACTCATTTTGTTTTCATTATAAATATTTTAACAGGACTTATGCGCGAAATAACTTCGTTTTAATTATGATTCGACGTTTCGACTTAGTCGCATAAAAAAAAGTATTAAATGGTAAAATGCTGCTTCTGTGATTCTTAATTGATCGTAGAGCTTGTTGGCGATAACTTTTTGACCCAGGCTAAAATGCAAAACATCTTTCGCTGGCTGAGCGCCCTCTGCGTTCGCCTACCAAGCCCGGTTTACTTGTGAAGGCCTTTCCCTTCCTCGCAATGCAATGCGGTCACCCAAAAAAAAAAGAAGCAAAACATCGAGCATCGACGTAAAGTCGCCTCCCCCTCCCCACAGTCCTTTACCAGTTACACAGTGCAAAGTGTTTTCAAGAACTACCTACTTATTTTAATTTCACCAGCCGCATTTTTCCATAAAACCACTAGACGCCGTGTCGGATACCATCCGAATGTAATGAAGGTACCGTATATCCTCACGATAAGATCCACTTCTACATAAGAATAATATATATATATATATATATATATATATATATATATATATATATATATATATATATATGTATATATAAGAATATATAATATATATATATAAGAAGTGGTATTCTTATAACTTAGGTAGATCAGGTAGGAGTGCTATTCTTATAACTTATTATCTTTAAGAGAAAAGTGAATGGGCATTTTTGGGCGGATGCGGTCCGTCGTCGGACTTATCTTCACTTTCCACCAGGTGTGATTCAGGTCAAGCCTCCGCCTGTAAATTATTAAAAAAATTACCATAAATACATGTATATATATATAATCACAGACTAATTATAATCACAGATTAGAATTAGAAATTATTAATTGTACACTCTTGGGAATTGATTTCCCTAAAACGAGAAATCACGATTTTTTTTTATGAAGAAAAAATTTAATTCCGGGTTCCATAGAGCTTACTACAAAATTGACCAACAAATTGAATTTACCAACTGAATTTACCAACAAATTTCCAATCCTAACTTAACCCCGTTAGGGGTGGAATAAGAAAAAGCCTGCCCTTAGTGGTCGCCTACGTCGTACAGTGAACTCAAATGATGTTCAAATTTCATGTTTATAGCTTCTGTAATTTATGCTCTACGATATGGTCAATCAGGACAAGCGTTTTTTTTATATAAAAATTATTTATTAATGTAGAAACAGATACTTAGGGACAAAATAGTCGAAAATACATTTAAATTTGATAGCTACTGGCATCTATGTACTACACTTAGAAACGTATGTACGTTCATATTTTGCTCTATGTGCACATAGATGGCGTTAGTATTTAATAAACTCTAAAAATCTATTGAACACTAGATGACGACAGTACAAGTATTTCTAGTTTTTCTAAATATATTAATTTGTATGAAACTACATAAATGTTACGCGGTTTTTGCAATCGCGTGCCAGTATCGGTTGCATATAAAGTATAGACTATCCGACTGTCACGTTGTTCCAAAAGACGAAACTCGCAGATGTCCAAAATCTAAATGTAACACCTAATTCCAATTGGGGTTGGACAAATAATAATGAATATTTGAAGTGATTAACCGATTATAAGACCGTATGTATGAAATATAATTAATTTATCGGATATTTCCAGATTCTGATATACCATTTGTATGTGGTGGACGTTCCTTATACTTGCACAAAAAATAAAACTTCTACATTCATCATGTGAAGAGCTAAAGAGTGGAATATCCTTCCGGCGACCATATTTCCACGATTATATGACTTGGGAGCTTTTAAAAAAAGAGTGAATAGATATTGGTTGGGCGGACGTGATTCATCGTCGGACTCCTTTACACCTTTCACTAGGTGTGATTGAGATCAAGCTTTCAGTTGTAATACATAAAATCTCACAAATATCACAGGATAATGATATTTGATAGAGAATGATCCTCCTCTGATTCTCGCCAATACCACCAGAGGACTGTTGAGGACGCAAACATTAGGACGATGGAAATTATGAAATCATTGTACATTGTCTTTAATATTATCTGTCGATCTTGAAACATTATGGAATTGGTGAAGACAGTATTTGACTTGACTACTCTTTATTCATCATCATATCCGCCGTAGAACGTCCACTGCTGTCAATAGACCGCTCCTAATATTTTCCAGAGGGCCTGCTCGGATGCAGCTTGCATCTGGCGTCGTCCGGCGGCTTATATCAGGCCATCCATCCGCCTCATAGCTGACGTCTCGCACTGAGCGGTCCAGTAGGCGATCTCTACTCGAAACCTACCCAGCGCCATCAGCGATTGTCTCTACGCGCTGTGTTCTTATAGGACCGTCCGTGCCACTGTGAGGCAGAGATGGGCAAAATGTAATCTGATTAATGATGAACGATTACAAAATGTAGTCGTAATTTTAATTTGGGACTCGAAGCTGCTCGCGTCCGTGGGCTTTACCCTAGTTTCCCTACACGTGACTCCTGGGTGGTGCTAAACGAGCAGCAGCGAGGTGGTAGGGCGTCGGTGCCCGTCTGGATCGCGACCACAGTACATGGGTGTAAAGCCCGTCATAGTGACCAGTTTCGGCTTGTCGCGTTTCGGGATCAGCTTGTGTATATCCAGTAGCTCATATACCTAGAGACCTTCAGTCGTGGTATATGTGGGCCGACATGACGATGTAGACTATCAATGGATTTTCATTCTTTGATAGTCGCTTTCGTTTTTGGACTACACTGTACTTACCATCAGGTACTCTGTAGTCACTATATCGAACCAATGTAAAAAAAAAATCTTGCTTTGTAATCATGATTAAACCCATTTAGAACATTAAGAAATGATAAATGTGTATACAATCTGGGATTTTGTAGTGTTTAAAACATAAATGAGTAAAATGCAGTTATATTAATGGTCAAAAACGTAAAATGTAATCGTTAATCATTTTTATTAATCTAATTACATTTTGCTAATCTATGCTGTGAGGGCAGCGACCCTGGTGTGTCAGACTCCTACTGACTAAAAACCCTCGGGGTGTCCCTCCAATCACTCCACCCAGGCGTGGGACACCAAATCTTCCATTCGCTTCATCTCTGGGAGGGGTGGGTGTAAAGAGCCCACCTCTTCAAACCTTTGCACGGACGGCACGCTGGACACTGCGCGTCAGCTCCAATGAGTTGTCTCCTGCCCACTGCTGCTCATTTTGCTACTCTGTTGGGCTATGTCGGCGCGTGCGGATTTCTACAGTCTTTTTTTAATCATTTACAGGCGGACGCTTGACCTCAATCACACCTGGTGAAAGGTGAAGATGAGTGCAACGATGGACCGCATCCACCCAAGAAATTTCTATGCACTCTTCTCTTAAAGGCTCCTAAGTCATAAGATCGTGGAAATATGCTCGCTGGAAGTATATTCCACTCCATAGGTGTTTGCAGGAGAAATTTATAGGCGAATCTCTTCGTGCGGATATAAGGAACGTCCACCACATTCGGATATGTAGTGTTCTCTATGGCTCGCTGTGCGACAGTCGTGAAGTCGTGACAGACAGCTTTCTAGTGAGACTCATAGCAAAAGGATCGTTTGTTTGCTGAAAGATTTATCCTTAATAATATTATTAATTGAAAAGTGTGTATGTTTTTACGTCCCTTTTTGACGTGAAATCGGCTGAACCGAGTTTGATGAATTTTAGCGTTTTTTATATTTGGTTTTCTAACGTATTAAAAAATAACGCGCGGAAAGGAGCAGAGTGTGTGTGAGGAGAGGACACCCCGGGGGATTTCAGTCAGTAGGAGTCTAGCACACCGGGGTCGCTGCCCTCAGCGGCTATTATGATCCTATGCAGGATTGTCCCATGGGTCACGAAAAGAAAAGGAAGTGGTGTTTAACTACGAGTTAACCCGACGCTCATTGATAGTTAGGCGGTACAAAGGTGGCCGGAGCAGCTAGTTAAAAGATAATTAGAAAACTGCAAATTTACACTCAATTAAAGCTAGAGAGCAAATATAATGGCTGTCGAGCCCCATACGCTATGGCGTGATGATTCTAATTAAGCCGACCGCCACTAGATGTCGGTAATCCGCGACACGCGCGCTACAAATGCCGCCGATACGTGAGGGGGTGGAAAACGGTTTTTAATTTATGTTTTTGACACTCAAGGGGTGCTAAGTCACCCCTTTCGGAATTACGTGTGAATATCTTTTAATTTAAATGCGTAAGAATTATATTTATTGTATTTGAGTCTGGAATTATCGGTGTAGTTTCAGTTTAGGGTTTCGTAAACGTAACTCAAAAATAAAAAAACTTCTTGTAAGATTACTTCATCGTCTGTCATTGCCCTTTACTCGAGAACTTGTGGAGCTACTATATCAAATATTCAGGTCTCTGTCCCTTCCAGCTATATAAACATCACACTTATTAATGCTATATACCTATCCCTTTAGGGGTGAGTGGTACATTAGTAGTTGTGTCCACTCTGCGCTTAGGTATAGTCATACCTAACGTGACCAGTAGCGAAACTAATCGCTATTCTCTCATCAATAAGAAAGAAGAAAATAAAAAAAAATAGATACATTTATGTGACACACAACATAGCACACAACCAATAAGGGTAGGTTAATCAAGATAGTAAACAACAAAAGCAAACACCATGTGCCGTGATTCGCCAAAGGGAAGTCAGCTCAGCAAATGCTAGGTGACCAGCTGAGCCGCCCAGCGTTGATTGACAGCTGACACCCATTTATAGTGACTACGCGCAGCAAACAGCGAGGAAGGCTATAATAGAGTATAGATACACATGACATTTCTATTAGATGCCATGCGCGTGTCCTCGGGATGTTCTTCTATACCGGTGAGCATGTGGTGCCTAAATCCGTACATAACCTGGAAGAATCTAGACTTAATGTTATTATATTTAAGAATAATTTTATATCTTTACTTTTGAGACGTGTGTGTGGTTTATTTATATTTTTTTAGCGTAAGAGTGGATTAAGGTATACAACATGCCGGCCTGCACGCAAATTGTTAGCGTCAAAGCTCCTGCAATCAACTTCTCTGCACATAGTATACATCCGCCAACTCGTATTGGACATTATGTGCTGGGCTGCATGCCCCAAACCTTTTACCAATGATTCCTCAAATATACTGAGAAAAGTGAGAAGTGGCCTTTTCCCTATACTGGGAAAAATAATAAAAAATAAAGAAAACTCGTGAAAATAAAAGAAAAACAAAACAATTACAAAAAGCTTCTATATAATCACAAAAGCAAATCTCGATTTGTTCTCAAAGGTAGGGTGAATGAGACAGGTATATGTAAACATCAAGTTAGAGAAAGAGACGAACACATGCTTCAAAGCACAAAGCAAGTAATTGTAGACAATAGGCTGAAAAAGACATTCGTTTAACAAGATCCAAGTGTTTTGCTTTAAGGTTCTATAAACAACGTTAATTTTACCAAATATCTACTTTGCAACTACTCTTAATGCACTGAAATAAAGTTGAAAATAAAAATCTAAAGACTTAACAACTGCAAAATAACTTTGTATCTGTTAAAGAACGTTTGACACAAGATTTTGTATATAACGTCCAGATTAACATGACCTTTCATTGCGTAAAATGTCAAATTGTCACGGGTTTCTTGTAAATTGGATATAATATTGATAAAAGTTTTGGTAATTTTACTCCGTCCTGTTTAAATTGATCTACAATTTAATGTAAAATGTTTTAATATTTGTAGATCTTGTTAATTTTGACACCGGTATTTGACAATGTTAGAAAATGAATTAAATAATAATAATATATCGTCACGCCATATCCCTGTCGTGGTAAGTATATGTTTTTTTTTATTTTGTATCGACACAGTGACTGCACCACACCTGATGGTAAGCATGGTGCAGTACAAAAAATGAAAAGAACTATCGACAGTTAAGAAAAATCCATAGGCAGTCGCGGCGATCATGCCGGCCTGCACAAATATCTCTTTACGCTACGTTTAAAGGTCCCATATCATAGGATATTAGGAACGTGCTCGCCGGATGGCCATTCCTCAGTTCAAGCACTCGGCTGCAGTAAGAGTTAGAGGACTTCTTAGTCCTAGGTGGGGAGTGAGCTACCGTATAGCTCCGTGTACTCGTGCGTGTGGTTCTGCTGTGGAAGGGAAAGGGGGGAACAAGGTTAAATAACTGTCCAGAAGACTAGCAATGATACGGACAGTTGAAAACGTTTATTAGTGAGGCAATATCTATAATATTTACAATGTAGGATAATGCTCTATTCCTGTTAAATGCATTTTTCGTACAATATTAACTTCAAGATATCGTGCATCTCGCCCTTGAAGGGCCGGGCTGCGGAAACCCTTCCGCGTTTTGCTCCTAGGGTTGCCAAATAATAGGAACCTAATATTCATGAATACAATTACGAATTCAACTGCACAATGGCTGGCATGGTTGATGATCATCGGACCTAACCCCTATTGGGGTAGGCAGAGAGAATGGAGCCGGGCAGTAGACTTGAGGGAGTCCGCTGTCCGGATAAGAGGGAGGCGGTGTGCAGTGTGCGGCGCGCCGCCTGTGAGATAGGTGGAGTATGTCGGGCTCTTTACCCTTACCCCTCCCAGAGAGGCAGCCTCGACAAGGCATTTCGCTCTCCGGGCGTCTGGGTGACTGGTTTCTCAGGCCCGGGTGGAGCAATCAGAGAGACATCCCGGGGGTTTTAGTCAGTAGGAGTCTGACAAACCGGATCGCTGCCCTCACAGCGGCCCTGATGGTCCTATACAGGATTTTCCCCCGGGACACCAAAAAAAAAGGCAGAGAGAATGGAACACCACTTCTCTTTATTCTTGTAAACCTCTTTCGCTTCCTTGATATTCATTAGTCCCTTTACGGACTCTCGCCGATTCCACGGACTTTGACATTATCCTCCACCAGAACTCTTTTTATTTGGACTGTGTAAATCTCGGTCGGCCTCGGCTTTTACTTCCCCTCACACTCACTGTATCTATATCTTTTTTGCTACTTACATTTTATTTGAGTTTTAAAATAGTACATCGTGAGAAAATCCTCATGGTATCTAATAGAAATGCCATGCGTATACTAGTGCTGTGAGAACGGCGATCAGCTGCGGTACTGGACACCGTTGGGCATAACATTTAAGCGCAAAGTTGCTATAGCCACTAATGTATCTCTGCACATCATGGGATCAGCTTGTATCCAGTTGATTTTATGCGCAGAGACCTGCCGTCGTCGGGTATGCGGCACAACATGGCGATTTTTCTCCTTTAGGGGGTCGTTGACGGTCTCAAGAACTGTACTTTCCGTCAGGTGTATTGTACTCACTCTGTCGAGCCAGTATAAAACATTAAGAGATAAAGGTAACCTCACTATTGGCTATATGTTTGAATATTTTTTTCAATTTTATTGTAATAATTGTAAACACACAAAAAACTACTTTTATAATTATGCTATGTAAAATGTATAAAAGTCCTCTCAAGTGTCAACCCTAGCCAAATGATATCAATAACTGACCTCCCCGGAGCCGTTAAAAAGATATAAAAAAGTAATAAAACGCAATACCGAGGATAAACCGCGCGAGGGTTGGAACAACCCTTATTTTTAAGAAACCACTTTACGTCACTTTAAGACGCACTTAAATATTACAAATATACTATTTTCACAGCCTCATTTGTCTACCACTCTGTTCACTATCTATATTGTGTCCGTAATGATAGCTAGAAGATTGGAAGAGATTTTTAGATTTTAGACAAGCCGTTGTCCACTGGCGACTGTGACTGCTTTCCATTAGGTGGGCTGTTCCATTTAAAAATTATAGGAGTAAAAGTATGGCCGCGGTGGTCCAGTGGCCAGGGAACCGGTATACATGTGTGGAAACGCGAATAATCCTAGGTTCAAATTCCGTTCACACCTGCGTTTTCCCGATTAAGTACGAGGTTGGTTACATAGGATTACCGGTAACAGAGAATATTTTGAGCAAACCGGCGTGGCGTCTAATAGAAATGTGTACTGGCGCTGGAAGAACGGCGATCAGCGACGCTACTGGTCAGGTCGGGCGCGACGTATCTCTGCTCACATTGATATAGCCTGATGGTGTAATATAACAGATTAAAAGCAGGGAACATTTTTGCAAGGTTCTACGTTTTTGTGGCCTTAACAACCAGTCTGCTTGCCTGCCCGAGTGCAGGCTGAGCGTGATGCAAGCCGCTGTCTCACAGTGTCGCAATGTAAAAGAAATGTTTTGGCTGGTCGTGAGTGGCCAGAGAATGGATGCAGGCTTCAAGAGCGCTCCAGTCGCAACGCGTCTCGAAATAGCACAGGGCTGGACTTGAAAGTTGCACGATTCCATGAGAAGGAATATATTTCTAATCCCCGATGCAAAAAGAGGGGGAGTTGCGATATGATAGGTCCAAAATGAATTAATCAATATTTATTTATTATAAGTGTTATCAAATAAAAGGCGAGCAGCTTTTTTTTCGTGGACGATCAGTGAAGGTGCTCAGCCAGCGAATTTATGGATTAGGTGGCAACGCAACGGGACCGCTGGAGGGCTGGACCTCGCGATGTGGGCGGAAAGTTAGGGAAACAAACCTAACGGTGATTTACTAGCGTTTCGGAAGCAACTACCATGGGAAAAAATGTCAAAAGAAACTCAACCCTCCGTCGGAGTGAAACCGCACCTCGGAGCGCAAACGCACTGATGAGCGACAGTTGACTGAACTCAGAACTGTCCTTCGCAGCGCCGCCCGTGTCGTGGAAGCTGTGAGTGTACCTCACTGTTATTCTGAGCTACGGCTGAGATGACCGCCGTCATTTGATCCTCGGGACCCAAGAGGACATGAAGGCGAGCAGTTATTACCAGATGTGCCTGTTTCAGCTGCTGTGTTCAACTATCACATATTATTTAGAATCATTTATCTCGTTTTTTTTATAATTAAAATATATAGGCGTTAAAGATTATTAACATTGTTATTTTAATGAAAAAATAATAACCATAAATAGCAATGAAATGGAATAAACAATATTGAATGTCCTTTGTTTACAAAAAGCACTGCTTTTAATTGCGAAGAAATCCGAAGGTTGTAGGCGTGACCGAAACGTCTATTAGTATGGCGCTGGGCTCTAAAAAATTACCCGGCTTTCCGTAAGCGGCGCTGCTTTCGCATAATTAATTTGTATTTGCAAACGTTATTATACTTGTCTTCCCTGAACGATAGATGGCGTGATAATGGAAGACATTATGATAATATAAATGATTTCATTTTTATAGTTAACTAATTTAAACCAATATTTTTATTGTAAGGTACCCATTGCTTTTATACATATATGGGATGAGGGCCACTGGTCTTAAACAGATTAAAGCGCTGTGAAATTTTCGTCTTGAATGGGACATAATTTTTTCTACCTGCTTTTGTTCTTGAAGAGTTACAGAAAGTTTCTTCGCGGATAAGACTTGTTAGGATAAAACATTAAAAAGTTAACATCCCTAGATGAGGCCCTGGATTGCCACCATGCTAGTGTTTTGTTTGGCGGCAGCTTTGTCCGGCCGTGGTGTTCATTTTGCCGCACCCGTCTCTTTCTATCTTACACGATACACCTCATGCTGGGGCGAGATAGAGCACACCGTCACGGGACAAGAACGCCGGACCTGAAGTGTGACAATATTTGGTCACTTATTGGTTACAATGGATGCACGGAGCGCTCAAGAGCGACACTCTGTGTTGACATTTTACGATTCGTTTTTTACATTTTTTACCTTTTCGTGCTCGCTACTTAAGTATACTATAGCGCTGTGATATGACAATTATTGTAAGGGTAAGTAATAATATTATATCATTACGCTATATCCTGTTCGGGCTGAGCAGAGATGCATTAGTGGCTGGATCCACTTTGCGTCACTCTGGTCACGTTTAGCACGACTTAAAAGCGCAAAGTGGATACAGCCACTAGTGTGTCTCTATTCACCTCGAAAAGGATATAGCGTACCGATATATTATTCCTGTTTACATGGAGTCCATGTCATAAAATAAATATTTATCTATTTTCTCAAGCGAATTGTAAAATCTGGAAAACAGTTTAAAGTTGAATATGAGTTGAAATAAGGGCCGAGGCCGACCGAGACAAACCAAATAATGTGACTGCTGATGGAGGGTAATGTTAAAAGTACGCGGAGTCAGCGCGACTGGGTGAAGGGATTAATAAATGTTAAGAAAGCGAAAAAAATTTGTAAGAATAGAAGACGGGGCGCTGTGTTCTCTCTGCATACCTCAATAGGGGTTCGGCGTGACGTTACAGGTTGGATGCGATGTTACATACAACGTGTATATTTGCGACTATTGCGTATGACATCAGAACTTGACTAAATTCCAGGAACAAAAAAACACATTACGTCTATTATAAATTCGACAAAGATTAATTTGCTAAAGGAAAACATATTTTTGAACAGAATCATTGTAAAACAATAATTCGGCGACTGTAATTGTTAAATTTGTGAATATATTTAAAAATACAGGCAAATGGAGTTTCTAGTTTCATAAATGATCAAATATTGTCTGCGCGGCACCACAGGTACGTACTTGGGTAATGGATTGCTGAACAAAAAGACAATAATGTTTATAAGTTCCATTTGCCGGTATTTTGTTTAAGCTGACTTTGATTTACACTGGCTCGATATGGTGGTCACAGAACACCTGGTGATAGAAAGAAATCAACGTTTATTAAGTAAAAAGATAGAACACAACCTACACATTTATGTAAAATGAAAAGGACAAAAATCTATTGGCAGTCTCCGTCGCGTCGGCCCACATGTACCCTGACTGAAGGCCTCTAGGCCTGTGAGTTGCTGGACACGAATGCCGACAGACATAAACGAGTCACTATAACGGTCTTTACACTAGTGTAATGTGGCAAGACTCCATCTCCTCGAAAGCTTGTGGTACGGCTTGACTTGGACATAGTGACCAGACCACGCCTTATGATAAACATTGAATAGTCCAAAGCACGACTGTCGGCGGTAAAGAAAAACCTATTTATAGTCGCAGTGGTTAAAACGACCGGCGCCAATATCTCTTCAAGATTCATTGGAAAGACTTCGTATCATAAGACAGTGAGAACACGCCCTCCAGAGGATTATATTCACAGCTCAACAACTAGGCCAAAGTGAGAGTTGGAAAACTTCTTAGTTATAGCTCGTCTGTGAGTTACGGTATAATGATATATCCTTTTCGGGGTGAGCAGAGATATATTAGTGGCTGCATCCCACTCTGTGCTTGTATGTCGTGCCCAACGTGACCAGTAGTTCTAATAGTACTAGCAGCCGTTCTCATGGCAATAACTAATAGTACACTTAACATGTCTTTCAGAATAGAGGCGGAGTTCCTCACGATGCTTCCCATCACCGGCGAGCATGTGGGGCCTAAGTCCGTACAAAGACCAGAGTTTACGTGCCGGGATACGAACCTAGGACCATCCGTGTTGCCGCGCGTGGATACCGATCCCTTATCTACTAGACACACTCAAATGCTCTTTTTACATAAATATATTTATTTATCAAATACCTAATACACAGTTTTTGCCTGATTTTTCAAAGATAGCTAATCTTTATTAAAAGTTATAGTAAATAGAAAGCTAATCTTTACTCATTCCAAAATGGCGGATGATAATAAAAAAAATAATAATAATAATAAAACATTTATTTGGCACACAACACAACAAACAACACAGTAAAATAGGTTATTAAAGACAGAAAATAAAAAAGTAAACACCCTGTGCTGTTATGATGCGCTAAAGGGAAGTCAGCTCAGCAAATGCTAAGTGACCAGCGGAGCCACCCAACGCTGATTTTCAGCTGATACCCATTTATTGATTTATTTACCCATTTATTTTATGATGACATATTTTAACGGGATATATTGGATGTGCTTTGTGTACAATGAGTTACTGAAGTGAGCCCCTGGCGCTGCGGCAACAGATATCACTCGGCAAACAGGTGCCGAGCGGCGGACGCCTTGCCGAAACGAAACGCGTACAGTCGCGCGCGAAATGCGTTACCAACGACCGGCGCTGAGGCGGTGGCGCGTCTGGCGTGACTGCACACAGAGACATTATCTAACCGATAAATCTCGTAATATACTGCAAAATATCCCATATATTGACGCAACCTTCCCGAATATTGCGTTGTCTCGTTTTTCAATTCCATTGAATTGATATAGGAAATAACGAGCATAGAAGGATTATAACCAACACGCCAACACGGCGTCTACAGATCATATCAATATATTTAACACACTTTAGCAGTGATTTCGTTTTTGTTTCTGTGGTAGACTAGTGGTTAATAGATCAAATTCTATACGCGGCAACACGAATTGTCGTAGGTTGGAATCCCGGCTGTCACCTCTGGATTTTCCCAGAGTACAGACAGATTTAAGCACCACATACTCACTGGTTGATGGTATATAACAACAATGTTATTTGTAAGTGCCCTGAGAACGGCAATTAGCTGCGCTACTGGTCACGTTTGGCACAAAATATAAGCGCAAAGGAGATACAGCCACTACTGTACCTCTGCTTACCCCGTAAGGGATATAGCGTGATGATATATTATTATAACTTTAGTAGAAAAAATATCCGCAACAAAGCACTAGAGTGCGCGACTGTACCGTATTGGTGTCTTTGAAGCTAGTTAATTGAGTCCAAACATTAAAATTAAGTAAACCGAAGATTAACGTTGCGTCACGTTGTGTCCGTCTGTCTGTTTGTCCAGCGTACTAATGTATTTTCTAGTTTTTAGATAAATTAATATAATACGTGCGGTACCGACAGCATTTTTTTAAATAAAATAAATAATAAAACTTTCAAAGATAATGATCGGGAAAAAAATAGAAGAAGAATCTTATATATACTTTGAAAGCAGAGTAAGATATTTTTATACAGTTAGCGTCTGGTGAAGAGGAGGATAATGATGGACCGAGTTCGCCCAACAAATGCCTATCCACTCTCCTTTAAATGCAATAATTTAATGTATGACGAAACGGTTTTATTTCTCTAGTACGAATATAGGAAATATCCACCACCTAAAGATGGCATCCATCATGGTGTATGGAGGTTTTAGTGTAAAAAAGTAACGTTTATTGCGGAAAAAGGAATAGCTCAAAACAAACACATTTGCATACAATAATTCAAGGATAATACATAATATCAGATCATGTCTCCTGTACGCTGTCACGAATCTCATACAGCACTTGGCTTAGCGCGAGCTGTGTGTCACTGTTAGGCAGCCTCCAGCGCATCATCTAGTTCCCATGGATTCCGTTTATATATTGGGAAAAATGAAAGAACGCCTTAGCTTTGCGGTGTAGAAACTCACTAATAATATAATATCAATACCATAGATAGGAAAAATTTAATCAGATTAAAAAAATTGATTACGATTACATTTTACGTTTTTTACCACTAATATGACTGTATTTTGCTCATCTATGTTTTAAACACTACAAAATCACAGATTGTATACACATTTATGATTTCTTAATGTTTTAAATGGATTTAATCAAGATTACAGAGTAAGAAAATTAAAATTAAGACTACATTTTGTAATCGTTGATCATTAATCATATTTTGCCCAACTCTGATCAATACATATCTATACTAATATTATAAAGCTGAAGAGTTTGTTTGTTTGAACGCGCTAATCTCAGGAACTACTGGTTCGAATTGAAAAATTCTTTTTATGTTGAATAGACCATTTATCGAGGAAGGCTTTAGGCTGTATAACATCATGATACAACTGTTAGGAGCGAAGAAATAATGGAAAATGTGAAAGAAACGGGGAAAATTATCCATCCTTGAGGGTTTCCACTGCGTGCGCTGCGAAAACGGTTCAAGATATCAAAAATATATGTATGAATAATTTATATAGCAGAACAACGTTTGCCGGATCAGCTAGTTGTATAATAAATCCGTTCCTCAGGCACCAACATTCATCCAGATAAAAATCATTTGAGAGTTCCTATATGTATCACTTTACAAATAACTTTTTGCCGCTCCTATGCGACGCAACCTTGAGTTTCTTCTCAAAGTTGTCGTATCTGAAACGCTAACAGGCCACCGTCAAGTTCTTTTCCCTGGCTAGCCGTCCAAGTCGAGGTTCGCACCCACAGGTGTGTCCTTGCGCTGCCACACGACCCCTGACTCGCTGGCTGAGCACCTTCAGTGCTCGTACTCTACACCCGGTAACTTGTAAAGGCATTTCCCGACCAACAGCAATTTATCCAGTCGAAAACAAAAAAAGGGTACAACCCAATGGAATTTGGCGAATTTGTTGGAAAAACTTAGTTTTTTTTTTTGTGAACGGTACTAAATGAGTCAAACAAAACTGAATACCCTACTTGGCTGCGTAAACAGTTGCTCAAGCGGTTTCACAGATCGACCTCCGTTTGAAAATAGTAAGTCAATTAATTCAACCATTACGCAACTAATTAAAAGGCGTTTTGTGGACTTTTGGGGTACATTTGTTTGATGTGGTAGGACGATTGCCCAAACTGGGTCCTAACTAATGATGAAAATGCCCGGGAATTTTCCCAAAGTGCCCAAAACTTCCTTGGGAATATTCCCGGGAATTTACGAAATGTTCTCGGAAGTCTTGGGCACATTGGGAAAAATTCCTGGGCATTTTCATCACTAGTCCTGACCCCAGTACACAAGTGACTTAGGCTTGCCGCGTTTCGGGATCACTTTGTATATATCCAGTTCTTCATATACCTAGAGAGCTTGCGTCGTGGCATGTGGGCCGACATAGCGCTGGCGACTTTACCGAATTCCCGTCCCTTGGCCATCGCTACTGTTATTGGACTACACTGTACCTTCTATCCGGTGCAATGTAACCTCTTTGTCGAGCCAGAATAAAAAAGTAAAGATAAGATAATATGTTTTTTTTCTGTAATAAAATCATGAATGGTAAAAACTTTTTTTTATAACCCGCTTTAAATCTTTATGGTCAGTCAAGGCGGTGAACTAAAGTTTCACCGAATAAAACCACCGCGGTGTTCCTTCACCCGTCTGCCGGGTACGGCCTTGCCAACTTCCTGGCTCAATAGTACAACTTAGAAAGTATCCCAGAAGAGATGATTCCTTTTCCCAGCCTCCGTTTGAAAGAAGAAATTAGAGATACGTTGCATGATTCAATAATCTAATAGCGATGAGGCTGTCAAAGAAATGATGAGCAAATCCGGGGTATGAACATAGTTAAGCAGCTTGGGAGCAGTGCATGTCGTTCCCCCGCAATTGTTCATTGACTAAAGTATAATAGAAATTTAAAACTTCGACAAAAACTTGAATAAAAGATATAATTTCATTCTTTGTTAATGCTTTTTTGTGCCTTTTATTAGATTTAAAATAGTATTTGTAATAATATTTTGCAAATAAAAGGTAATAGGCCGTGACTAATAATGTGGATTTGAATTGATTTTACAATAAAGTTATTTTGGTGAAAAAACCGTCCAAGTGTGGGTCAGATTCCCGCACCGAGGTTAACGTATAAAATGTTTGGGATTAATTTAATTTACAAAAAACATTTTCTTTTATACTTGTTAAAAAAGAAAGAAAAAGCATGCAACACAGAAGGATATGTTAATCAATGTAATCGTAATTTAAGCATCACAAGTTTACCGGTGACGGAAAAACATCCTGAGGAAGCCTGCATGGCATCAAATAGAAATGTCGCGTGTACTAGTGCTGTGAGCACGGCTATCAGCTGCGCTACTGGTCACGTTGGGCACGACATATAAATACAAAGTGGATACAGCCATTGGCATTACCTAGTATCTCTGCCCACCCAGAAAAGAATATAGCGTGACGATATATTATTATTTATTAAATATCGTCTCCATATGTAAAAAAATATATAAATAAAATCAATTGTATTTTTATTTTTATTGAAATCCTTATTCTGGTACTAATTAAAATAACTTAGTCCAATTAAAAAAAATTGTAAAACTTTTCTTAATTACATAAAAACGACGTCAATTATTCATTAAATATCATATTTCATAAAGAACGTTTGTAAGTGGTTAATACATAATTTAAAATAAATAATACGTAATTCATAATTGCCGATAAATTACTTTCATTGTAGTGATTGTTCGCGGCCGCAGCGAGAGCGCTCGGCAACCGCACCCAACGTTAGAACGCTTTTTCAATTCCCGATACCGATACCGACTATCCTCACCGATAAAATTATCACATAACCTATTAACATGAATACAAAAGACATCACGCTCCTAGAGGCGAAACAGCGTAGCTTTACCAAGTTACATAGACACATTTAAGCGATGGTTCTATGAGTAACGGCTCTAACACTCAAGGACCGCAGAAACAGTAGTGATTTGGTGGAAACCTACAAGATATTAAGTGGATATTATGACCTTGAAGATTTTGACGAAACGTTTACAGTCAGCAGCAGCGCCCATCTCAGAGGCCGACAGCTTAAGCTATGTATCTGTCGATCAAACAGCAACCCACACAAGCACTGTCTAAGTAACAAGATATTTTGTGCGTGGTAGAATCTCCTAGAAAACGTAATTTTAGGTCAAAATGTGAAATAATTTAAACATTCCTCTGGGCAAATCCTATCTCAATCACAAAAAAGATAATTTGAAAAAGTGTGACATAAGAGAATACAGGTACTTATCACTTTTTCAACCGCTAGCCTGATAATATTATAAATGAAAAGATACAATTATGTCCTTCTTTCACAAATATGTGAATAAAGATGTACTACAACTTTGTGTGTATGTGTGTGTATTTATGTCTGGATGATGTATGTATATGTCAGACTAGCAACACTGCAGAATCTAGCGCTCACGTCATCACAGAGTGCCATCTTCATAATGAAGTCCAAAGATCAATAGGTACAATCTCTTGCGATCCCATGCTGTGCTCTTCGAAACAGGTAAGATCAGTCAGATCTATTTTGTGACTTGGTTTAACCACTACCGTCTAGCAACCTGGATTTCTCTTCTCCTGAATCTTGTCTAAGCTTAGCTAATCCAGAACTCTATGGCCAGGCAACAATTAAACATTTAAAACATATTGTATAAGGGAGGGATAGATTATTTATTAATGTCCGTGGCGCGTGCGGCCTGACTTAGTGCGGTGTACGCGCCTAGGTGTAGTCGGTGCAATTCAGCCAAACTTCGAAACCTGGCTACAGAGTAGCGATTACGCCACTTACCGTCTAACTCTGGTACTCACTGGACACGACTGTTTCAGTGAGTATATGTGCTGGATTGTAGTTACAAGTCACCTTGGGGTGTTTGGTCGGTATAGCTCCGGGACACCTCGGCTGACACCCACCAGTGCATACGAGACATCGTGGAGAGGATTTACTCCAAGTAAAAAAATGGCAATGTTTTTTTTTTAATTCTATTTATTTAGGAGACCTTTACGTGGGTACGTAACTCAGCCTCATCAGACTCTTATTAACTAAAAATATGTCATATGAAGCCATTGATTTGAACAGACCAGGCGTCTCATCAGAGAATAGTTCCGGCAAGACCAAAGGCACTCACAAACTCCTCTCTCATGGATTCATATCGGACACACACACCGGCAACAAGTTGTGGAGTTCGTCTGTGAATGCCCGTGTGGCGTCCAACATTTACTGATTTATTTTATCGTTGTCGGGAGGTAAAAAATGTCTGTAAGTCCCGATTGACTGCAACAATGCAGCGTCACACGATACCCATTCACTCAGTATTCAATCTAAGTGCGTTTATGCGAAGAACACTTAAATTATTGTTTTTTCCTTTTATTTAATAAAAGTACCCTCGTGCTTTTGTAATTAATACGTATTAACACAAAAAAATAGTGATTATTTAAAATAATCTCTATTTATATCACAATAAGAGTCATGTATTATTTTAATAGTTGTACAGTTAATGTTGTAAATTATAACAATAAAGGTCATTTTAAGTTTTATATACGACAAATGGAGTTTAAAGTTAAATTAACAATAATTGTTGGGACAGTTTTATTGTTCATATTTGACGGTTATTATTTGTATTTATGTTATTCTAAGATTAGCTGTTTCTCATTATTTCGTGATACAATGGTTAAATATTTGTACTAAATTCATGCTATATGAGGTCGTTTAGACCCAAAGTAGGAAGATTTAGTCAAAATACTAACAATTAAGGCGTTAAGCGTTGCGTCTGACTGAAATTCATGAAATCCGTCCAAGACCCGTAGAACTATTTGTATGCTAGTCACGCACGCACGCGCTTCATCCGTCATCCGATTTCTATCCGTTATTCTCTAATTCAGACCAGAGTATTTACGGACCGAAGCGGCTATAGAATGAGCGATCGTGCACTGCGTCGAAAATGGGTCCCGGGTTGCATCCGAGAAGTAGCCCGGACAATGGCGTAGAGCGAATGATCATGGCCTGTGTAACCAGGGCGAAACGTCGAGCCGTAATTAAAAGTAAGTTAATCCGCGCATAAGTCTCGTTAACGTATTTATAATGAGTACAAAACGCGAAAGCTTAAAATGTGTTTAATAGGAATATTTTTAAAAACGACTGAATAGAAATAAAGATATACCTTTAAATCTCCGTCATGGTAGTCTTTTTATACTATTTTATACATATATGTTACTAGCTGTCCCGGCAGACCTTGTTCTGCCCTATTTCTCTAAAACAAAGTCACATTGTTTTTTTAATGTTAATAGATTCCCCGTCAGATTTCATTCTGCCAAAACTTATTGGCCTGTCGGTTGTTTTTTGAAAATAGTTTGAAGGAACCTGGCCTTAATGCTATATCTATAAAAATTGACAAATATTGACATTCATATTTATACGTCACTCAATTGTTTTGCCTTCCCGGGACCCGTCCACTAACATTTAAACTTTATGGTGTTAAAGTTCAAATTGACTTTTAAATATTATTAAGAATTTTTTGTATGAGAATATAGAAAAGTGTTGTTTTTAGACTTTTACAGACATTTTTTTTAAATTTTCTCTCCGTAATAAACTTCCCTAGACTTCAACAAACACAACAAAAAAGAAATCAGCCAAATCGGTTCAGCCGTTCTCGAGTTTCGCGCTTATCAACACATAGCTGATCCGGCAAACGTTGTTTTGCTATATAAGGTTTTGTAATATCTTCTAAGATGTTCATTGAAATTAAGTGATGTCAAAGACAGTTTTGTTCACAATTAATACTCTTAATCAACAACACATTTATTTGGATAAAGATTAATATTATTAGGTTGATACAACTCTTAACAAATAATGCATTAATTTCGATCAAATTTGTTTACCATAAAAACGGTTCTAGTGACTTAATCTTAAAAGATAGACATATACTGTCGTGGACATTTTTTTAGATCATTTCAAGAGGAATAATTCTTTCTTACATATATTTTTGGTATCTTGAACCGTTTTTGCAGCGCACGCAATGGAAGCCCTCAAGGATGAATAATTTTGCCCGTTTTTTTCACATTTTCCATTATTTCTTCGCTCCTTATAATTGCATCGTGATGTTATATAGCCTAAAGCCTTCCTCGATAAATGGTCTATTCAACTCAAAAAGAATTTTTCAATTCGAACCAGTAGTTCCTGAGATTAGCGCGTTCAAACAAACAAACAAACAAACAAACAAACAAACTCTTCAGCTTTATAATATTAGTATAGATGTAAGGTGATGACGTTGCTATGGGAACTGATTGATTGGTAACTAAGTAAATGATAGAACATGAACAGTATTTTATTATAATTTATTTTATTATAAATTCCAAACTTTACATGGCGCAGTCGGCATTAGGATCTCATTAAATAAATTAAATAATTCAAGAACGAAATATGGAAGCTATATTAACGCCGCCTTCCCCTTTTGTATACGACCAGAGTGCATCTGACATCACATCAGGTACGGTTCATGATAATTTGGAAAAATGACAGAATTGTAGTTCCTAAGATTTTAAGGAAAGAAATGTTAAAAAAGCTTCATATAGGACATATGGGCTTAGAGAAATGCAAATTAAGAGCAAGAGAGCTAATATTTTGGCCAGGCATGAACAATGATTTGCTAAACATGGTGTCAAATTGTAATATATGTTTATCTCATAGGAGACAAAATCAGAAAGAGGAATTGCATTCACATGAAATTCCAGATAGACCATGGGCAAAAATAGGTATCGATCTATTTCAGTTTAAAGATAAAAACTACTTATTGTTAGTAGATTATTACAGCAAATTTTTTGAAGTTATTGAACTGTACACTACTACCTCAGAATATATAATAAATTGTTTAAAAAATACTTTTACTCGTCTAGGAATTCCAGAAATAGTCATGTCAGATTGTGGTCCGCAGTTTGTTTCATATTCATTTAAACAATTTGCTAATGAATGGAATTTTGTTCATAAAACATCTTCTCCACATTATCCTCAATCAAATGGACAAGTTGAAAGAACAATACAAACTGTAAAATATATAATGACCAAAACCAATGAAGATCGAATTGATTATAGATTAGGACTGCTAGAATATTTAAATACTCCGTTAGATACTAACTTAGCGTCACCTGCAGAATTACTGCAAAGCAGAAAATTAAGAAGTATTCTTCCAACTCCTATTAAATTATTAAAACCTAAAGTTCAAATTAACGTTCAAGAGAAGTTATTTAATAGACAGAATTTGCAAAAACTGTATTATAATAAGAATGCTAGGAATTTATCGGTGTTTGATATTGGACAAAAGGTCAAAGTTTGGGATAAATTTAAGCGATACTGGATTTCAGGTACTATAACCAACATAATTAATAACAGATCATATGAAATACAACTTTTAAAAGGAAATAAGGTTATTAGAAATAGGAGACATATTATCAGAGATTCATCACAAAGACAAGATGTTTCATCTGATTACAATTTTGAATATGATCATTTGAATACTTCACAAAATCCAGAATTTAATGAAAATAGAAATGTAAATACTGGAAATGTGGTGAACAATTACATAACTCGTTTCGGAAGAATGGTGAGGCTACCCAGTAGATGGGGCTATGGATTATAAAGCGGTGTTAAAACATATTATTTTAAGTTTTATAGTTTCTTTGTTATGTTATTATATATTTTTTTTAATGTAAATATGGTGAATTATTTCAATTCATTTTATGCTACAAATAATGATGTGTTACGTTTATAATTTTACTAATGAATAGAAAATAATAATACATATTAATATTAATTAATATTAATATTTATATTTTTTAAAAAAGGGGGATGTCAGGTGATGACGTTGCTATGGGAACTGATTGATTGGTAACTAAGTAAATGATAGAACAGGAACAGTATTTTATTATAATTTATTTTATTATAAATTCCAAACTTTACACCTTTGTATAATTATTTCTTCCGTTTATATTTATTTACTTAGGGCGGCTTGCTTTAACAATTTAAAATGTACCTTAAAGTTTTATAAAACGATACACAACTGCCAAATTTAAATCATCATTAAGGTACAAATAAACCTTGCGGGTCTGAAATAGATTCAATTGGTCGTTACAAGTGTCAATGAATATCGATATCCGATTTAACTTAAAAGGAGATATCTCTTTGTTAATGCAAGCTAAACCGGTAGCAAAAGCTAGTGAAATAATTTAAAGTCTTATAAAAGAATCACTACCTGCAAACTATAAAAATTTTTTATAAAGTTTTTACCAACAATTAGAATCGAATTGTGGTTTTTAAGCGCACAGCTGAGGCTTGACGTATTGAATGACAGTATTTATTGTTGAAAGGGAAACGGTATACAATCCTTTCATGTCTGCCTGACCTCGTCGATGATTGATTGATAGACTTGTAATTTTATTTACAATATAACCTCCTGCTATTTTATCTGGGTAGGCAATGAGCTAAGCTGCAGTATATCATCACGCTATATCCCTTTCGAGGTGAGCAGAGAGAGATACATTGTTGACCGTGTCCACTTTGCGCTGTCATGCCGTGCGCAACCTGACCAGCGGCGCAGCTGATCGCCGTTCTCACAGCACGGCATGCACATCACATTGCTGTTACATGCCACGCGGTATTCCCTTCTCTGGTGAGCATGTGATGCCTCAATTCGGAATTAATCTGCAAGACCTAAAAATTTGTACCGGGATACGAACATAGGACAATCTGTGTCGCCGTACAATATATATATATATATATATATATATATATATATATATATATATATATATATATATATCTTAACCGGTGTTGAAACAGTCGCCGTGGCTGAAACCGGCTAGGACATCATATATATATATATTGTTTCGTAACCGTAAAATTTTATTCACGCGTTTGGCCTAACATGATTGGCTCTCGAAATGTGTTGCGAGCGCCATCTTATGAATGGCGCGATGCGTGCACGACTTGTCAAATTGACACTCGAAAATTGTAACCGGAGCAAGCAGTTGCTAATTCTCATACGCAATAAAAACGATTCGGGAGGAAAAATACAGGTGCATCGAGCGAGCCCGCGACACCGTATACAACAGCATTTGTCGGAATACCAATCGCAGAGTGTGGTGTTCGAACGTTTAGCCGGCCGGCAAGTGTTGTTGACTTTCCTCATCACAAACAAGTTTACATCCGTTGCGCTGATCCCGACGAGCGGAGCAGGACGGAACCGCCTGCCGCGGGAGCTGACCAGCTGGGACCGCGAGAGTGCCGTCGGCCAGGTTAGTGCAACGCATTGTACGCGAGAGACACACCATCGGGGCTAGGATTGTTAGCCACATCTTCATCGTTGTCTCATTCCCATATTGTGGTGGAAAATCCTACCTAAACGCGGTTTCATCACATATATATATTAATACTTAATATTAAAATAAATCTTTTAATGTAATCTTCGTTGATTGTAAACTATTATTTTAGTAAGATAAAGGAATTGTCTCTTATAATAAGATTTTTGATAAGCTAATGGAACAAAATATATTTGTATGATAATAAAACGAATTGTACAATATAGGAAACCGCTTGAGAAATATCAATTACACATTGTACCGGCCCGCGGAGTGTTCAATTGTATAGAAACGCCTTTGTGTTCAAACGAACCCTTTTTTGTGTATGTTTCTACACAAGCTTCTTCATACACTTCTTTTTTCTCTTTCTAGGCTGTGGTGGCCGAGTGGATAAGGGACCGGAATCCATGCACGCGAATGTTCGAAGGTTCGAAACCCGGAAAGCACGTCCAATTTTTTCCAGATTAAGTACGAACTCAGGAAACCCGCATAGCATCTGATAGGGAGAGAACGGCGATCAGCTGCGCTACTGGTCACGTTGGGCACGACGAATGAGCGCCAAAAGGATACAATTACTAATGTATCTCTGCTCCCCCCGGAAGGTATATAGCGTGATGATATATTGTTATATATTCTACACAAAACTATGCTAGGGTAAACTAGTAACTGTACCTACATAGTAGCGGACCTCAAGGCTCAGGCGGCTCGCATCAACAAATTAAGCCTAATTGAAGCTTGTATAATTTAAGCTTATTTTAGTTTTATAATTGAAGCAGTTTAATTAGACCTCAGTGATGATTTAAATTAAACACTTGTTAAAAATGTATAATGTTTCCGTTCAAGACAATAAGCGCAGTTTAACGCTTAATGGCGTTTAATATAATAATAATAATAATTTTATTGAATCAAAAATTTACATTACAAAATTAAAATTACGTTGACGCCTGCACTAGTCGTGAGACTGTATCGCAGACGTCAGCGCCCGCCATTACAGAGAATACAAATAATTACAAAAATATATAAAAATATACAGACGTGTTGTGTATAGGTGTGTTATGTGTAGAAAAGGGTGAGTAAAGAGTGTTGTGTGTGAGTGCAGATTATATATAATCGTAAGTTACATTTAATTTGTTGCTGCAAGCCGCGCTTAAATACTGTAACAATCGATCGTTAGAAGATATTGCCTCACTGAGCGCTTGCTACCGTCTGTACCATGGTGAGTGTTCTGAAGAGCTATTTAACCTTGCTCCACCTTCTCCATTCCATAGGAGAACCTCGTGCGAAGGTTGTGTAGTCACAGCTGTACGGTAACTCACATAGCGGCTAGGACCAAGAAGTTCTCTAACTCTTACTGCAGCCATGACGTTGAGGTGAGGAATAGTCTTTCCACGAGCGTGTTCCTACTTTCCTATGGCATAGGATCCTTTAAACGAAGTGTAAAGTGATATAGTTGTGCAGTGAAAGTATTTTCCAGGTGACATCAAAACTAGCTTTATTTTGTCATTGCAAACACAGAGGAAGTAGGGGGCGAAGGGTGGTTTGTGTATAAAATCGAAATAATATAATTTCACGGTCGAGTAAGCGGTTCTCAAACTGTGCTCGCCCGCCCGGATAATCTCTAATTGAGCGCAAAGCCCCTCCGCACAATACTCGATACTTTTATCCATCGTGGCACAGTATCGAGTGTCAAGATCTCTATAATTCCATTTAATTGTGTTCCGGGAATGCGCTTGTCACTTACATTTACCTTTTTATCCTGTCAGGACACAGTGACCACACCACAATTGATGGTAAGCGTGGTGAAGTCCAAAAAGGACAACAACATTCAACAGTAAATAAAAATCGTTCAACAGTCGCAGCGATCATGCTGGCCTGCACAAATATCTCTTCACGCTCCGCTTAAAGGATCCCTTATCACAGGACGCTCGCCGAAAGACCATTTCACAGCTCAAAGACTCGGCTGCAGTAAGAGTTGGAGAACTCGACTTTTTTAAAGTTCCTCAATTATATACTTTTTTATAATTAACAGGCAGACGCTTGACCTCAACCATACCTGGTTGAAGGTAAAGATGAGTCCGACGAGGGACCGCATCCGCCCAAAAAATTCCTATGCAATGTTCTCTTAAAGGCTCCCAAGTCATAAGACCGTGTAAATATAGATACTCGCTGGAAGCATATTCCACGCTGTAGCTGTTCGCATGAGGAATATAAAATAAAAGCGAATCTTTTCGTTTAGAATTATAAAGGAACCATTATTATATCGCTTCGTAATTCGTTTGTTTGTCTGTCAAAGAGGGTCATACAAAATCCCTTTAATGAGATTGAAGAGTACTTATGTATACTGTAGTAACGTTCATTCTTTAAATGTATAAAAGTATTGCATGCCTTTACGATAAATAAGTTTGGAAAAAAATCCATTATTTGTAACAAAAAAAAAAGGAACATTTTATATTCATATCTATTATATTTTCACGGCATCTATCTTCCCTATGAAAGTAATATAGTATTTATTATCATTATATAATTTATTATCATTATATAATATTCAAATTTATTATATGAATCTGCCTACCCTATTCAAATACCCTATCCACGTCACTTGTATTTTATATGTGTGCAGTCGTGCGTGTGTCTGTTTTATGTACATACATATACATACATGTGTACGAGTATATCATTATCTATTTAAAACTATCTCTAGAGCTGTGTATTTATACTCTAGTATTTCCATCGTCGCTGTTTTCAAGAAATGTCATTGCCAGCTGAAAATCAGTGCTTCGTGGCTAAGCTGGTCACCTAGCGTTTGCTGCCCTTTGACGCATCACAGCACAGGGCAATTGATTGTGCCGTTTTCTACATTGATTATCCTATTCTTCTGTGTTGTAAGTTATGTAGGTACGGAAAAAATATTGTTTGTTCTGTTTTCTAAAGCAATACCGGCAAAACACGGGCAATTTAAACCGCCTTACGAATCGATTTCCCACGGGATATCATCACAAGCATCCTTTCAATGTGACTTTTTACCGCAATCCCAGTGCTTTTGCCGCACCTGCGGGCAGATCGCAATCCTTTATCTTGTGGGAGAGATCGACCAGATACTGTTTACAAAGGGACACAAAAGATGTGGAACAAGTGCCTCTATAACTTACTATTGTGTTCGTATTTCTTGCTTTATTCGTGATAAACGCGTCGCAGGTGCATCACGAGCGGCAGTGAGGGGGTGGCCTCTCTGTGTCCTACTCTCTAATGTTTATGTGGGTTTTATAACCAGTCTGACTGCCTACCCAGGCAGAGACTGAGCGTGGTGCAAGCTGCTGTCTCACAGTGTTGTTGGCTGGGGCCAGAGAATAAATGCATGCCTCAAGAGTAGTGATGAAAATGCCCAGAAATTTTCCCAAAGTGCCCAAAACTTTCTTGGGAATATTCCCGGGAATTTACGGAGTGTTCTCGGATGTTTTGGGCACTTTGGGAAAATTCCCGAGCATTTTCATCACTACTCAAAAGCGCTCATGTTCACACGTTTCAATAATATATAACATATCGTCACGCTGTATCCCTCACGGGCTGAGCAGGGGTGCATTAGTGGCTGTGTCCACAACGCGCTAATGTGTCAAGTGTAACATCATTTACACGTGAATTTTTTATCAGATGAAATTTTTTTTATGATGTACAGGCTGACGGTTTACTTCAATCATATCTGGTAAAAGGTCAAGGCGAGTTCGACGATGAACTGCGACAGCCCAACTAATATCTATTCACACTTCTCTTAAAGGCTCCAAGTCATAAGATTGTGGAAATGTGCTCGCTGGAAGCACATTCCACTCCTTAGCTGTTCGCATGATGGTTGTAGAAGCAAATCTCATCGTATAGATATAAAGAACGTTCACCAAATACGGATGGTATCCGACACGGTGTCCAGTGATTTGAAGTTGAAATGGGGCTGGTGGAATTAGAGAATCTAGCCCCTGAGAATTCTCTCCATTGGTCAACTGGTAAAAGACTGGGGGGTTTCCTTCGCCGGTGAGCATGTGGAGTCAGAATTTATACTTAATCTGGAAATAATCAGATATACTTACCGAGATACAGACCCACGACCATTGGCACCGCCGCGCATGATACCGGTCCCTTATGCACTGAACCACTATTCACACGTTTTGTATCCTGCACGTGTTTCATATATCCATGAATGTTGAGTATTCAATTGTTTTACCGTTGAAAACAATTTGAAAGCTAATTAAAATATCATGCCACCTGACTCGGTTCTCTAATATAATGCGCGTACAGACAGACAGTGTAGGGCTAGACCGCGGCGGGGGTGAGGTGTGGCGAGCGCGGTCGGCGCGGGGAAGGGTGTTCAATAATAAAAATAATTACACAGCCTCTGGCAGTGACAGATCACAGGGCTAACGTTGTATGGAGAAGGAACTTTGTTTGCTAATTTATACCATCCGATTTATGACTGGCTGAGCCGATTGAACGGCCTCAACTCAATCCTCAACCGAAGCGGAATATTTAAAAATCCTAAGAAATTTAGTTCAGGATTGCCTTAAAGGGACTAATATAATATTTATTTACTTATTTATTTTTTATCAGGCAAGCAGTTGAAACAACTAAGAAGTACCTGTATCCTGCTAGTTTTTTATTATTATTTCGTTTTGTGATTGAGTTAGTATTTGTCCAAGCGATTTTTAAATATATTCATATTTAGAGCTAAGATTACGTCTTCTGGGAGATCGATCCACGCTCTGACTATACTGTTGCTTAGAAGGTGCTTATGTGAATTGTTATAATAGTATGTATAATATACAGTTTGTACTTTTCAGGCATTTTTTATAGAGACAATGGCCGACATTTTTAGATATGTTTTTAAGTACACACTCACATATATGAAAAGATTCATTTCCACATTCATTATGCGAACGGCTACAGAGTGGAATATACTTCTAGCAGGCATATTTCCACGACCATATGCTTTGGGAGTCTTTAGAAGATTGAACAGGCATTTGCTGGGAAACGCGGTTGTCTTTCTCACAGCACTAGTACACATAACATTTCTTTTAGATTCCATATTTTCCCACACCAGTGAGCTGTAGTCCCTAATCCTGTACTTAAGTAATCTCATACATTATTATTAGTATACACTTTATTTTACTTCTAAATAAACACACATATTATTTACTTTATAAAATAACGGATAAACTCGTATGGACCTACAAGAGCGAACCCTGAGGCTCAAGCGACCAGAAGTTAGGAGCTCAGAGTGAGGAACCTCCTCACAGTAAGTGCCGTATCGACTAATACTGCCTTCATTATCCGACCTATACTTCAACAACCAACGAAAGCTTCTAGGGAGGGTAATCGAAAATTTGAGGTGTGAATTTTAAGGGACGCCTGCTCCATATCATGGTACCACTCGAATATCTGTATATAAATTGTAAGCGCTTCCAGCGTCACAAGTATTGCAAATTAATCGAAACACGATGCCCAGACGAAATAATTATGCTTAATGCTTTTCGAGGAAACAGGGTAGTTGTGTAGTTTCTATGAAACTCCCATACAAACGCCGAGGTTTAAATTTTGAATCGTCGTAGGCCTAATACAAAATCAAGTTTCATTGTTCTTGCTTTATAATAAAGCCGCGTAGAATCTTTGATATTCTACTACAGGTTGCCCGGGTGCTGTACCAAGGTATTATTCGATTAACAATAACTCTAGTAGAAAAGACCAAAAAACCTTTTACAGAAAAATTAAACCGATTTAAAAAACTAAATCATTTTAAATATAACAATAAGACTTTGTCATTTTTGAAGTCAGTGCCTAGTTTCACAATATATTTTACACGGTAAAAGAAGCCGAAAGGCTTTTCAAAGCCTTTAAAATAAAAGTAAATAGGCATTTGTTGGGCGGAAGCGGCCTCTCGTCGGGCTCATTTTCACCTCCCACCACCAGGTGTGGTTGAGGTCAATCGTCTGCCTGTTAATAACAAAAAAGAAGTCTGTCTATATATCTGCGATGTCAGGGAAGGTCTTCACCATATTTAAACTAAAGAAACTATGGTACTTTAAGATGTAAAATCAATTATTGGATAAGTCACTTAGTATATAAATTTAAGGATTTCAGGGTATCTTTTATATAATTTATAGAACGTGCTGCGTAGATATATGAATTATAAAACACCTCGTATATATATATATATATATATATATATATATATATGTATACATTTCTAAATCAAAAAATAAGTGATAACGACTTGCAAACTCAAACCAATCATCTCTGTCGTATCGAAACTTACAAATTTTCCACCGGTCCTTTCTCAATTTGGCACAAAGGACACGCCGTCTCGCTTACTCATGTTGATCGTTTGTACTTCCGTCCCACTCGTCACAACTTATTGCTATAGTCGTATCTGGTAGCTACGAAAGTATTGAATTATGGAGTTAAATGGACGGTGTTATACAGCTACAGGCAGAAACAAGTAAAAGTTAAAATATTTTATACCAACTAAAGCACACAGAGTGGATCAGACAGGCATGCTGCCACCTTAGGAATGGCTCCACCAAACACCGTTTCGCAGCTTTGGACTCAACCAATCTCTGATCTCAGAGACTCATTACCGATGAAGCTCTTGCGTCGCGTAAGCTACTCGGCTTGGAACACCGACGTAGAGTAGCCTGCCTTTCAGTTTTCTACATAATACACTATGGACAGTGTGCGGCAGGGCTGTATAATTTAATTCCCCTCTCCCTCTTCTACCATATATAAATAAGAAGCTGTGCGAGTTTGCACTCATATGTGATTGAGGTTCCAGCTGCTCGCACGAGGCGGTTCATCTTCTCTTTATATCTACGAACCGCCATAGAGTGGAATTCGCTTCCTGCATCTGTATTTCCAATATGTTATGACATGGGAATCTTCAAACGACAAGTAAATTGATATTCCTTGGGTGAGTGCGCTCCATCATCGGCCTCGTCAGGTGAGATTAAGGTCGGGCGCAACGCTATCTGTTATAAAAACCAAACGGCAATCGTAAAATGAGATCCCTAGAAGTGAAATGGACGGATAACATTATTTTTTATGTATACTGGCTCTACATAATCACTGTAGTACATCTGATGAAAAGTACAGTATGGTCCAAAAACAGCAGCAGCTATAAATGAATGGGAATCCTTTTACAGAGCAATGCAATCTGCAGACGTTTCTGGATGCAAATAGCCTAAGGCTGGTTTACGTGTCACGCTGACGGCCGTCAGCGCTGAGCTATACGCGGCCGTATCCGCCGCGCGTCGGCGCCGCTGACGAACAGGCGCTAACGCGCCTCTACACTCAGTGAGCGTTTTCGTGTCGCGCTGAAGGTATGTATCGACAAATACAGTCATGGACAATCGTGAAATAGATACCAGTCGAGTAGTTGAAGAAGTGCAATCAAGGAAATGTTTATGGGACGTAACAAAGCCTGGGATGACATCTTCGTCTTAGCTTAATATATTAAATTTTGTTTCTTACAATAAATAATTACATAATATTTTTGTGTACTTATTTTTTCTTACTTTAAAGTAACCATCAAGCGCTCAATCGGCTGTATAGGAACATTACGTAAGCTGCAATAGACAAATCTATTTTGTAGCTTTGCTAGTAGTTCGTCAAAACTTCTTAATGACATACGGAAATAGTTGAAAAACTTTTTGTCGTCATCTCTCAACTGGTCGTATAATATATAGAATTCCCCTGCGAAGATTCTCTGCTCGATCAATGGATAAACATGTATTTCTTGTTTGCAGACCTTTTCTTTGCTAACAATTTTCACTGCCATCGACATTCTTTGCGACTGTACTTCACGGTGATCAGTGCGATACGAAAACGATACGAGCTGACCGATCAGCGTCGACAAGCTACGCGCCGACCCTCAGCGTGACAGGAAAACCAGCCTAAAACAGATATGTGGCGAGCTTTCGGTCTCGTTGTAACTATTTCATACATATTGCTTTATTCTATGAGCGTTACGTGCGTACGTGCTTAGGGTTATAGCAAACCAAATGATATATCTGAAAAAGATAGCCAACTTCTCCATACCAAATAGGCTGAACATTAGTATAAGCCTTTTTGTTTTAACGGTTTACAAGTTAACTCAAAAGTCTCATAAGATATCCTGGACATGCCTTAAGTTCTGCATAGTCAAAGGTTGTTTCTCATGAATATATCAGTTCTGGTGTAGTCAATGATATTTATATTTTTACAAAGTTCTAGAACGGGGTGGTGGTTCGAATGCTGGCTCTCGGCCTCTCAGGCCTACAGAAGCAGCTATGGTGCCGAAAAAATTGCGATTGTTGTATGATGCGATCCATTCACGGAAACCCAGTGTCTGTGTCGTTTGAATTTATATTGAAAGTTGAACAATGTCGTTTTCCCAACCATCGCGATCGGCTATCTTTGTTCTTCCCTCACTATAACTTCACGACTTAACCTTCCGGAGCATACAGCTCTGTATACTGATTTTTTTCGGACTAGAACTGCCATTTTGTACTCGAATTACACTGTACCTGTTGGAAAATACAGTGCAATCCATCCTTACATTTTAAAACGCTTTTAAACATTTTCATTTCGTACTAGCTCGACTAAGTGTCTACTTGCACTTAATGAAAAGTGCAAAGTTGTCCAAGACCGAGGGCGACCTTTGAAGGAAGAGAATACACTGAAAGTCAGCGTTGTCCTTTTGGCCCATATATACCACAACGGAAAGTCCCCACTGAAAGTTTTAGAACTGGCTACTTAAAAACATTAAATAAAAAAAATAAGTTTAAATTTTGAAAATATAACTCTTTACCAATATTATTGATAAAGAGTTTCTGACAGAGGCTGCGTTCCAAAAGGCCGTCTAAGAGGCCGAATGGGAAAAATGTTTTTCTCAGTGGTTCCATCGAATGCAGCGATGTATTGATGTGAATGAACGATATTTTGAAAAGTTATACATAAACAAATAACTTGCTAGTTTGCTTAGTTTTTTATTTTCTAAGAACATTCAGTTTGGCCCTCGTATACGAACAACTGGATATACACAAACTGATCCAGAAACACGACAAGCCGAAGCAAGTCAATATGACGGTCTTTATACTTGAAAACTGAAAATAAGAAATTTTCAGATGCGATTATTTTTGTAACGTAGGCACTCACTAATAGCAGATGTTTACAACTAGACGCCGCGTCGGATGCCATCCGCATGCGGTCGATGTTCCATATATCCGCGCGAAGAGATTATCTTCTACATTCATCATGCGAACAGCTAAGGACTGGAACATGTTTCCACGATTTCAGGACTAAGGAGTCTTTAAGAGAAGAGTGAATAGGCATTTGTTGAATAAACGCGGTTCATTGTCAGATTCATCTCCACCTTCCATCAGGTCAAGCATCCACCTGTAAATAATAATTAAAAAAAATTGTTATTCCGCCCACAAAAGGGTAAAATAAGAGATGAAATTTGTTTAAAAAATCGCCAAATTTGGATGTACTCACACCTGGGCCCAATTGCGCGAACCTGGGAAAACTGGGTCCGCTTGTTTGAAATAAAGTTTGAATAAATAATAATAAAACTCAAACCCAAAACGAGATTAAAATCATCCCACGCGATGCGGTCAACATTTCAAACGCGAAAACCGACCCTCCATCATTTAAAAATAGCTAAACAATAACTTGAAACTGGTTAATGCGGAATGATTCTATCATTGCGGCGGCCATTTTACTTGGGTCACGTGGCCAGCACACGCCATCTTTAATCTGTGGTCCGGTAATTATTTCATACAGTTTCTTAGGGATCCGCTATCGAATGCGTTTTATTTTGTTATAAACTATAACAATAATGACTTGCACTAAAAAATATCAAGGTGTTTGTGGTGACCTAGTGCATAAGAGATCGGTATGCGCGACAAAGTTGTCGTAGGTTCGTATCCCGGCTCATGCCCCTGTGCCTGAAATTTTTAGTCACAACGTTCACTTTGCTCAGCATGGAGCTTAATTAGATCTTTGCTCAGTAAATATAATACATTGTAAAGTCCGTAATTTGAAATGTATTGTCCCAGAAATGCTAAGCAAAGTCAAATCTTTCCGTTACTTGTTTATGGTAATATTCAAAAACATTCTATTATATGCATTATGTTAACATTTTATTCTTGAAATGTGTAATAAAAATATTTTTATTACTTAAGTATACCCTGAGTACTTTACGTTGTATTGACATTTAATGAAGGTTATTATATAGACTCGATTATTTTATACTTAAAATAATATAATTTTAAAATTTTTAACACGAGTTAACTAAAAGGAAACACATTTCACCTACGTCATAATGAATATTTTAGTTAACAAATGTTTTGCAATTATAAGCTTTTTACCGACAAGCTTATACGGATCCATCGGTACGCGAGTCCGGCTCGCTATTGACCGGTTTTTTATTAATTTGATTTGACATTTGAATTTCGTTTTGATTGTTTACGATTGACCTCAGGAGGTTTAACGTCATTTGCAGATTGTTAGGGGCGGTTTAATAAAATCTTAATATTTTGTCCTATTTTACAACATAAGCAAAAAATTGTGATTACAAACTGTGATTGTGATTAAAAAATTGTGATAGCTGAGTTACATTCTTTGTGTTTATAAACAACAAGATAATAATAATAATTTAATACAGGATATTTTTATAGACGAGAAACATTAACATTTTAATTCCATATATGTCAAAATAGTGATGTCTTAATATTTTCATTAAAACAAAGTAAATTATAGTCACTATATTTAAGGACAATTACACACGTGATTGAATGAATAACAATTCGTTATTAAGTAGGTATTTTGCCTGTCCTAAGGCAGGATACAATGCGAAAGGAATACGAGTGAATACCCGTTTACCTAAAATTACGTAACAGGAGCTGTATCTGCTTGCCCATCAATGATGCGCCACACGCGCCGCGGTGTCCACACTTGTCGCGGATCAATTCTTGTTCATTTGTGAAAAAATGACAAATGATTGTATCCTGAAATATCTCCTTTGTCTATGAAATCAAAACCTGTAGAAGCGACACCCAACGCGAAGTAGATATTGCATAAATCCTCTTTGTCGAGCATTCAGTTTAATTGGCTCACAAGCCGCCCGGCTCTACAAGAGATAACAAGCCGTCGATCCAGGACATTAGTGCGCCCATCAAGCCTACCGTATGACCTAGCCATCCCGATTGTCTAACTCTCAAAGGCAAGTATTTTGTAAAGGTAGGTCCACATGGAATAGCACATATTTAAATATCGAGCAGGTCTGTTTTCGGTTTGTTATTAAGTAATTATAAGTCTGAATAATATATAATATATAGTCACGCTATATCCCTTACGGGATGAGCAGATATACATTAGTGGTTATATCCACTTTGCGCTTATGTGTCGTGCCCAACGCGACCAGTAGCACAATAAAAAAACTTTTACCTGTATAAAATTCATATTCTCGCTTATGATATACTGTCGGAACACGTCCTAATTATTATTTCTGGTTACATGGACAGCTAGAAGAAGCGTGAAAGTAGATTTTTTATTACACTGGCTCGACATAGTGACTACAGAGTACCTGATGGTAAGTACAGTGTAGTCCAAAAACGAAAGCGACTATCAAAGGATGAAAATCCATTGATATCTACATCGTCATGTCGGCCCACATATACCACGACTGAAGGTCTCTAGGTATATGAGCTACTGGATATACCCAAGCTGATCCCGAAACGCGACAAGCCGAAACTGGTCACTATGACGGGCTTTACATCCATGTACTGTGGTCGCGACCCAGACGGGCACCGACGCCCTACCACCTCGCTGCTGCTCGTTTAGCACCACCCAGGAGTCACGTGTAGGGATACTAGGGTAAAGCCTACGGACGCGAGCAGCTTCGACTCCCAAAATTCTGCAGAATTAATGTAGTGGGGATGCGATCGCTTTGTTCTAGGTGTGGAGTAACGCTCGCGGACCGCGTTAGGAATGAAAAGACACACACAGAATTGTTGCTTTTTTTTTCTCTTTATTTTATTTACAAGGTTTGGTCAGTTTGACCAAGCCACCTCGATGAATTATTAGAATTGTTGCTTTGAAAATAGTGTCATCGATGGAATGCACTGATGCATGCTTCGATGGTTCGGACATGTGGAGAAAATTAATAATTAAAGAATGACGAAAAGATATACAATATGAATGCGAGCCGAGGCCGACCTAGATTTGCCTACACAGATTAAATAAAGAGAGTTCTGATGGGGGTAATGTCAATAAGACGAATCGGCGAGAGTGCATGAAGGCGTTAACAAATGAAGCGAAGAAGATTTGGAAGAATTTGATAGATAGATATAGAGACTATCCCCAATCCGTGTGTACGTAGCTTTATGAAAGGGTGGCCAAATGCGTATCGCGCGTCCGCCGGGACGTCCGGGTCGGCAAGTCCACTCCAAGTCCCGGGTGGAGTGACGCGATTGTTCCCGCAGACGGGACACATGTCACGTGTCGCCTGACAACACTCGGGACATTTGGCTGGACTCGATCGATTTGTGCCTCTAATACGTCTGAATCAAGTTGTTTAGGCCTGCCTCATTGACAATGACGGGATATACAATAACGTATTATCACAGAGCGCCGTCTTCGTAATGAGGTGTGAAGATTGGCCGTCGTTGCCCAGTGGATAAGAGACTGGTTTCCATGAGCGACAACGCGAATGCTGGTGGGCTCGTATCCCGGCACGCACATCATGGATGTTTCCAAATAAAGTACGGTTGTGGCAGTCGCTGCTGGCGGTAGTCTTTGCGTTGTCGTTTTTATTATTAATAATATATCGTTATGGTATAACCCTTTCCGGGTGAATAAATATAGATTAATGGCTTTATCCACTTTGCGCTTATATGTTGCGCCAAACATTGCCAGTAGCGTCGCTGCTAGCCGTTCTCATAGCTCTAGCACACATGACATAATTATTTGATGTCGTGCTGGCTTTCACCGGTGAGCAGGTGGTGCCTAAATCGGTACGTAATTTGGAAAAATCCAGAAGTAGGTACGTGCCGGGATTTGAACCTAGGAGCCTTTGTGTTCCCGCACATGGAAGCCGTTGCATTATCCACTGGCCACCAGTCACATGTTTATGATCTCAGGAATATGGGTCCCGTGAAGTTATTAACGCTTTAAATCTAATTCTGTATAGTTTCTTAGCTACTCAGTACCTAAATAAAATATATGAATAGTTCTAACTCCATTATATTTCCAAATATAATAAATTAACTTTTGCCCGCGGCTTCGCTCGCGTTAAGAAGTATTATTATTAATTAGGTACAGTTTTTGCGACTTTACTTTTGTTTAGCGATTGTAACTTGAGAGAAGCAATATTCTCTATATGAATAATAATAATGTGTGGATAAACTTTAGACAGCAATTCTTGAAAACCAAGGAAGATTTATACAAACTTTCATCCCCTGTTTTATTCCCTTGGGGGTGGAATTTATAAAAAATCCTTTCTTAGCGGATGCCTACGTCATAACATCTATCTGCATGCCATATTTCAGCCCGATCCGCCCAGTGGTTTGGGCTGTGCGTTGATAGATCACTATGTCAGTCAAGCCGTGGTGGCTGCCGGCAGAATAGAATAGCACCCCCCTCTTCTTGCCGAGGTGTCGTAAAAGGCGACTAAGGTATCTCTTTAACACCGCAATTCAACCAGGAGTTCAGAGAAGGAAAACTCGACCAAACCTGCATCCTGCTCCCTCCCGATCGTACTGGTTCTCCTTTCCATCGGGCCTGAGGGAGCTCGGACGAGAGAGTGCTTTTCTGGCTGCGCGTCCAGTAATGCACTTAAATATCTCCTGCGCAATTGACTGTTTCCGAAAACTGGACCTCGAATTTCTTAACCGGTGTTGAAACAGTCGCCGTAGCCGAAACCGGCTAGGCCATCATCAATGTCAGTCAGTCAGTCACCTTTGAGTTATATATATTTAGATGGTATAATTTAAGGCTCGCTTCGACCTGTCGCGATCCAGGATCAGCTTGTGTATATCCAGTAGCTCGTATGCCTAGAGACCTTCAGTCGTGGTATATGCGGCTCGGCATGTCGACGGCTGTCAATATATTTTCGTCCATTAATAATCGTTGTCGTTTTTGGACTCCGCTGTACTTAACATCAGGCGCACTGTATTCTCTTTGTCGAGCCGGTCTCGATTGTATTGTTTACATGACTGTGCCAAACGGTACGGCTTCAGGCGCCCCAACGTCTTCGACTCCTGCTCCTTCCTTATGGGACAGGACGTCCTCACAGAAGAAAACCAAGACCCTCCAGTTGTCATGCCCTGCCAACATGGCCGACACCACTGCCGGCAGGGATGAGTCATGTCCGATCTTTTCGACCAGACCGCCGCTCGTTCTCCCACACCACACCGGACAACCAAAGTGTAACTAAGTCAAGGTAAAATAATAAACGAATTATTGAGCATGTTTTATTCTTTTTAATATATTTTACAATAACCATAACATAGGTACGACTCGATTCGTGATTTATTAATATTTACATATCTATATTTTACTACTGAACACTAAAGATTTATACAGGGATCGATTCTGAAAGATTTTTATACCAAAACTAGTGGACTGTGCGTGAGTGATGGTTTCTTAATAAAATTATAAAAATAATAATATATCATCACTCTATATGCCTTTCGGTGTGAACAGAGATACATTAGTGGCAGTATCCACTACGCGCTTATATATCTTGCTCAACGTGACCAGTGGCGCAGCCGATCGCTGGTCTTACTATATCTACTGATACTCAGGACATTTCTATTAAATTCCATTCGGGCTACTCTTTCTTTCTCAACTCCCACGCAACAAATATTCAGTATGAATCGCTGAATATACTCCAAAAAGCCTGAATTTGATCGGTATGTAATAGCGTTTACTTTATATTATAATACAAACCATTAAAATGTAATTATACTTTGAGAATCGACCCCTAAGATTCATTTCTAGTTACGAGTACATTAAACTTGCCGTAAAATCTGTCAATACAAACCTCGCCTTTGAATAAAATTAACTAAATAGGAATCTTTTACATCTAAAAGAGTATATTCCCTGCTCTAGCAATAAGTTATTTACATGTTTATACAGTGTCGCAAGCAAACGAAGAGACGTTAGGTCATTTTTACATGAGTTTAACATAACATTTACTGGTAATGGGAAGAGTTATAGGTTATGGTAGAATGTCTTACGGTGGAGGCCTCTACCACATGTAGGAGGCTTGCGAATCAGAAGGCAGTCTTGGCGTGAGTTGTCTTTATTATTTATTTGGTGCGAGTTTTATATAATTCATGTGGCCTTGACATCTAGCGACCCTTGAGATGCCGGCAGAATATTGTGCCGTGCTCTGCCGAAACTCACTGAGCAGTATTAGGGGTTGCGGCATCTCTCCCCAAGATTGTGCCTGCCAGGTGTGGCGCGGTGGTACTGTGATAAATCAATTATAGGCTCCATAGTCCTCGTCTATGCGTAGAGGTAGTCACCTTGGAGGTTTTAACCGGCACAAGCTTGAACATCAAGGCTGCCAGTGCCCTAGTGCGGCTGAGATGATCCTATGAGGATTCTCCGCAAGTAAAAAAAAGGTACAGTGCCTCCTTAACATATGATAACAGTTTTCCAATAACAAAACTAACTTAACTGTTTATTCTACACGTAAATAACTAAATTACAATGAAACATGTTAATATCCGTGGCTCGAGAAATAGAAATGTTTAGAAAATCATGGACGTATTTTTCCTTTGTTAATAATAACATATAATCACGCTATATCTCTTCCGGAGTGAGCAGATATAAATTAATGGCTGTATCCACTTTGCTCTTAGGTATATGTCGTGCCCAATGTGACTCGCAGCCCTAGTACACATGACATTTCTATCAGATGCCGTGCGGGCTTCCTCGCGATGTTTTCCTACAGCGGTGAGCATGTGGTGCTTAAAATCATACGTAATCTGGAAAAACTCAGAGGTGCTCGCCAGGGTACGAATCTACGAGCATGGATATCGGTCTCTTGTCTACTAGATCAGGGCCCAGCAACCTTCGGAATTGGACGAATAAAAAATTACAATTTAGTAAAAGTTTCCAAACAGTCACAAAAATTTTTATGCCAACAAGAAATACTACTTTCATAAAAAAAATATTAAAAAAAACTAATTTATTTATTCATCGATTCAAAAGGATTTTTAAATGTTTTTATTTTCGTAAAATAAACAATATTTGCGTATGGAACTAAAGAGCAAATTGGCCACCGCTGCACCAGGCCATCGCAGTTACCATTCGCACATTTTTCTACAGCCGCTTCTGCCTCATGGTATTGATAGTGTCAATTAAATGATAACCAAATCTTAATATTGGAATAACTTTTAGTGAAATTGATATTCAGTATTTGTTGTGTTGATCGACATCGTGTGAACAGAACCCTAATATCATACAACTTAACTGTTATTTCAAATCTCATTTATTTTATAAATAATTCTTACACAGTATCGTTTAAACTTAATTTTATGCTTACAATAATTAATTTAAAAAACGATTTCATTCACTGGCCTTTGCAAAACATTTGTTTTAATATTACCGTACTGACATTAGAACCGTGCTGAACTGAATTAGATAGCACCGTACTCAATTAGGGAAAATGACTAATTTTTATACAAAAATCTATTTATCAACTGAATAATGTTTATATGACTATATTATGTAATATGGGTATTATATATATATTTGACGTGGTATGGCGATTGCCCGGAACACAGTACACAAGTGTAAAGACCGTCATAGTGACTCGGTTCAAACTAGAGACTTTCTCACGTGGTACATGCGGGCCGGCATGACGATGCTGTTCTTTGACTACGCTGCACTTTCCGTCAGTTTTAAAATTATGATTGTAGGTACCGAAATTTCTGATCAAATTATGGTATTTACATTATAAATAAATAATTTCTATGCTATGATAATGTATACCAAATACCAAAATAAATAGTCCGGCTTAAAACTCATCGCTATGTACCCGCTATATTTTATTTTATGCTTTTATTCCCTAGCCATTCTGTGCATTAATATTGCTTATATCTCATTTCCTTTAAATGAACATTTTATCTCCGGGCCCTAGGTTAAGAAGCACTGATCTAACGTAATATTATATATGACACTAGTGTGCTAAGTTAATCATAATCACATTATATACGCCTGACTTTTTCCCAGTAATTGTGATGAGAAACGTTGTATGACACGCATGTATACTTTATGATTCCAGACTCGGCTAACTCGTAGCGCTCGCATTGTTTGTAAAGGTAACCGGACTAAGTAGCGGCGGCCAGGTCGTAATGTACTACTCTATACTGCGCATCGGTGTCAGACGGTCTTTAAAGTTTCCGGCTGTGCGGCTTACATCCGACGTCTTTTTGAATGCATACAGAGCAGTGCCTGATGATCTAGCAGCCACTGCTGGGCCACAGCTGCCGGGGCGCTACATCCAGAATCCGGCGGGTTCTTTTCTCGTCAGTTTAGCACACTCGTACCATAATGAACTATTGAAACACAGTTCAATATCTAAGTAACATCTAATCAGAAAACCCTTCGTTATTGGTATTGTCAGACGTGGGGGATGTCCCCGGCGAAGGTACTTGCAACTGTCTTCCATACATCAGCTCGGTTGGAGGCATAAATGAGGATAAATACTCAGGAGGGGGTCGGATCACGGTGGGCAAATACCCCGTACCACTGTATGGGGGAGTTAAAAACCTCCTCGATGGCGAGAACTTGAAACTTTGGTTGGTCAGTGGAGAAAAGGCAGACTTTGATTGGTAGTTTTGGAGGTATGGGGGAGATTCCTGGGTAACGTGGTACGAGGTAACTGGTTCTTGGCCATTTACTAACAGCTCCATCGCCGCAACTACGTCGCCTTTGCATCTGGTCAATATATGCTCGATCTCATGACGACTGCGTCTAGGGAAAACTTTTATCAGGACATCTACTGGAGATTTCTGATGATGATTTTCCTCTTGGCTCTCTGGCTCTTTCCTTTCCCGCCTGAACATCTTGTATTTAAATTCATCCCATTTCTCTTCGTCTTCTTTCTTGACCATTTCAGCTCGAGGGTCTTTCAGAGACAAGTTCTCAGGGGTGAGGGAAGTTTCTGGTTCGTCCGGTTCTTCCTCCACGTTGAGCTCGTGGTCGGAGGGCGAGCGAGGGGGTGGAGTGGCCATAGGCGGGGTGGGAGCGGGTGTTTTCGGGTCCAAGCTTTGTTCCGCTGGAGGTGACGGGCTCGTGGGGACTTCCGTTATGCGAGCGCGTTTTTGTACTGTGAACAAAAGGTACAAATTAGTTGGCAATTGATGTTTGAAGTATTTGCAACTAGGCCTTGGAATTAGACCAAACGCGCGCCATCCGCCTGTCACACTATGCTCCCTTTGGGATAAGCAGAGATACATTAATGGCTGTATCCAGTTTACGCTTGTATGCCGTGCCCAACGTGACCAGTAGCGCGGCTGGTCGCTATTCTCTCAGAACCAGTACAAATAGCGTTTCCGTTAAACGTCACGCGTGCTCTCTCACGAAGTTTTTCTTCATCTATAAGATTATTAGAAGCTTATAAAAATATTGTAACTCGATTATTATGATGTTTTTATCTTCAATTTAGTACAAAAAATTTTATTCCTCAGCTCACATGTGAAGTTGAATGTTTTAACGACAAACATACATCATAGTATAATGTCATATGTTATCCTATATAAATTAATAAAAGGTCTTGTATTATGTAAATATTTATAGTATTTTAATGTAGTACATCATATATTTGATATAAGTACTTATTACTTAGAATTCCTTTTAGAAAATCAAAGAGATAATTGTATTAAGTTCAACAAGAAGAGTGTCATACATCTTTACACCTCAGATCTACATACTAAGCTGGTAACATATCTATGATAGTATTATAACAAAAACCGGCAGCGCAATAACAACGCTCCTCGTGATACAGTTTTTCATAGGAGATAGAAACCACTTGCCACTTGCCGGTCTGTCTAGCAGTTATTATGAATAACTGTGACCGGATAAAGAAAAACACACAACAAATTCGACGAACTTTTGTTTAACGTATAACATTTTTCTTTTACAAAAATTTTTTACAATTTCAAATAACAAGAACAAATAAAAATTAAAAAAGCAATACAGTTAGGAACAAAAGTGTTGACGGAGAAATAAAAGTCACGCGTTTGTGAGCCGCCGAGTGCAGAGAATGATTCATACTTGCTTTACACGAGTTTTACAAAAGAAGTACGTATTTTAATTTTATTTTGAGCAGAGTATTGTTATATGAAAAACATATTTACTTTTTGTTTTCGTTAGTGAACTCGTGATACTTCAATAAGGTACTTACGTATGAGGAAAAATGACAAGTTTAAATCTTAGTGAGAGAGGATCGTAAAAAGTATCTAATGTACTTTATGACGTCAGTATTATTCAATAATTGTGCCTCTTTAAGTTCAATAAATAATAATAATATATCGTCACGCTATAATCCTTTCGGGGTGAGTAGCATTGGCAACATTCCTATTTTTAAAGTGTTTGCGAATAAATATTTCTTGCCTTTAATTTCAACAGTAAAGTAACATACAACAAAACACAATATACTGCAGAAACAGTACGCGACGTGCAGCACATTTGTCGAGAAGTCGCGTGAACAAGTCATTGTGAACGACTCAATTAGGAAACGGCTCCAGTGGCGTGTGCGAATTTAATGGCCGATGTTATTGTTTTTTAAACACCCGTGGAGAGGGCGGTCTGCACGGAGTGAGGAGAGGGTAGTATAACTAAACGAACACTACGGCTTTGTATTACCAAATAAAGTCGAGATGTCTGACTATACGAAATAATAATAGATTTTGTAATTAATATATAAATATATTGACTTTGAGCTACAGTTTATTATGGTACCATAATCAAGTAACTCCACCGCACTTCATCATAAACATTAGGCAATCCAAAAATAATAGATGCCCAGTGACTATAGTCATCGTCTTGTCAGCTCAATTGAACTACGACGGTTCGACTCTGTGGTCTGATACAGAAACAGTAGACACTTTAAGAAAGCTTTTATTTCTCTGCACACAATTATTACACAGCACGATCAACTTACGGAGAGAAAGATATATGAAAAATATAAAACAACAACATCGGGTGAACAACGTCCTCCAGTTCACCTGATGTTATCATATTTAAATTGTAACACAAATGATAAAATAAACGCAAAGTAAATACAGCCACTGAATTGCCTCTGCCCACGCCGAATATTATTTAACGTAACGATATAAATATTATGATATTATTCTTTATTATTACGATACTTCCTTAGAATCACAACAACTTGATATGAAGAAACTCATTTGAAAACTTCTCATAAATAATTATATTACATTTATAATAATAATAAAATAATATATCGCCACGCTATATCCCTTACGGGGTGAGCAGAGATACGTCAGTCGCTGTATCCACTTTGCGCTTATATGTCGTACCCAACGCGACCAGCAGCGCAGCTGATCGTCGCTCTCACAGCACCAGTACACATGACATTTCTATTAGATGCCATGCCGGTTTCTTCACGATGTTTTCCTTCACCGGTGAGCATGTGCTGGCTAAATCCGTAAGTAATCTGGAAAAGCCCCGAAGCACGTGCCCGGATTCGAACCTACAACCATTACATTTCGTATGAAAAATCCTTATAATAATAATTAACCGGAAATTTAAAATTATAAATAAATTATTATTCCACTTATTTAGTTCGAGAGAACTTTGTATTGTATTTACAAATCATAACGTCATAACGTAACTGCTGTAGAGTAAAATGAAATAGTTTTAAACAATAAATTATAAACAGTGATCGTTGATAGTAAAAGGCGCGAAATACAAATTTACATTCTATAGTTATCAACAAATAAAAAAATCAAAAAAAGTATATCATCTGCATTAAAAAAGGTAAATATTATGAAACACTTCAGATCCAACAAACCCACAATATACTCGTAACTTCAATACAATACAATACATTCAAATGTGATTATTTTATTAACAAAAAGCATTCAGCATCGTTTACAAGCAGATGTCTCTATTAAAACTCAGACTCTATTGCCGTCCTTTTCACATTCAACTAAATAAATGCCCCTGACTCGCTCACTCGCATATAATTATTCAAAATGGCCAGTAGGCCTACCTCTTTCATTATTGTTTATTTAAAAACATTTTTGTATTGCATTGTACTTAACAAAAATGGCGGTTGTATTTAAATATTTGTTTTTTTTTTGTTGTAAGCGAGGGCGTTTTACATTTGTGCGGTTTAAAAGGGTTTTTATTAAAATTTAATACAATGGGATCATTGTGTAGGATCAGTAGCGTAGTTCGGATCATTCTTTTCATTTATATTTAAGTTTCAATTACATTTGATAGCTGTATTTAAATCTTTATGAGTTTTTGTTCAATGATCATGTATGATGTTTGAAAATATATTTAGGTAACGACTGGATGATTAATTCTATGAAATCAATAAATAAGCTCGACATTTGTGACGTGTTCGAGATTTGAGGTGGTAAGGTAATTGCCAGAACTGGATTAAGACCTCATAAGCACTGCAGACAAGTGTAAAGTTCGTCATAGTGGTCGCTTCGACCTGTCGAGTTTCTGGATCAGCTTGTGTATATCCAGTAACTCATACACATAGAGACCTTCGGTCGTAGTATATGTGGGCCGACATGACGACGGAGACACAATAGATTTTCGACCTTTGAAAGTCGCTTTTGTTTTTGGACTACGCTGTGCTAAAAAAAAATAAAAAACTTTCCTTTTCACACTGGCTGTAAAAGGGGCTTATTCCACACTGGATGGAATGTGGAATGTAATTAAAGAACGAGAGCGAATCGGCCGCCACGAGCCGGGCAGTACACTTGAGGGAGTCCGCTGCCCGGATGAGAGGGAAGCGGTGCACGGTGTCCGGCGCATCCCCTGGGAGAGAGGTTTTGGAGGGGTGGGCTTTACTCCTTGCCCTCCCAAAGAGGTAGCCTCAACAAGGCTTCTTGTTCCCTGGGTGTCTGGATGAATTTGATGAACCCAGGCCCGGGTGGGCAATCAGTGGGACACCCGGGGGTTTTTAGTCACTAGGAGCCTGACACACCGGGGTTGCTGCCCTCACAGCGTCCCTGATGGTCTTATGCAGGATTTTATGCAGGATAAAAAAAACGATATCTTATGAAACTTTTGACTTAGCCTTCAAAACGTCAAAACCAAAGGCAACTTATACTTTTCACGCAATTTGTTTTTTTTATTATATTTTATTTTTTATCAGGTCATTAAGACCATTATTTCTGGACTGCGGTTAGATGAATCTCATACAACACCGATATGAGCACACACACAGGCACACAAATTCACTCACACAACACTCACTGTACGATACGGAGAGCGACTCAAACATTTAACAAAATTTAATATGTATGTGTAACTACGTTTTTGGCATTTTAGATTTCCTATTTTGTATATAATTACTAGAGATGCCGCGAATATTCGGCAACTATTCGGTATTCGGCCTATTCGGCCACTTTTTTTGCTATTCGGTATTCGGCCGAATAGTACGTACTATTCGGCCGAATACCGAATACCAAATCATGTAAAAAAGGCATGGTATATTACTCAAAATTATCTATTTATTTCCAAATTACAACACTTTAGTAATTAAAATTGATAAGTGGTAAGTTGTGATGAATGAAAATAAGCTTTTCAGCATTTTTTGGTAGCAAACGATTACGCTTTTCATCGTAAATGTTACTAGCCTCAGAAAATAACCTCTCACTAAACACGCTACTTCCAGGAGAAGAAAGATAAACTTTAGCAAATTTCAAAAGGTTTGGGTATTGTTTTTCGTTTGTATTGGGTATTGTATTGTCTTTGCTGGCCGTGCCAATGCAACGAGGAAAACAGGTTGCAACTTGCCTTAATCCAGCTAACGCGCCCCCGACAAGCATGTATTCCATGCCGAATATTCGGCGCTTCGGCCGACAGCGTTGCCGAATATTCGGTATTCGGTATTCGGCCAATTCACTATTCGTGGCATCACTAATAATTACTATTAAATAAATAAATTATTACTTGATTAGTATTAGCTACTTTTTTTAAACCTTATGGTGTAAGAGGCGTGCTCCTATTGTAGGCAAGTATATATACTTGCTGTTGGCGCTACGTTTTGGGAGTGATTATAGTGTACCTACACCTTAAATAAATAAATAAATATACTTAAATGGAGTACATAGCGTGACGCAGCCGTGTATCCAATGCTCGTCGGCATAATGCTAGGCGACACAAACAGCACCCGGTAAATCAGAGGCCACAATGCGGCCGCCGGGCACGCAGCGGTCGCATTGTTAGCCCGCGTTGTGCCGCTAATTTATTGCCAAACGAATCCATTCTCAAAGGGTTGTGTAGAGCGCGCTCGATGCTCTTGTTTCAATTCTTCTTCTAAGCAAGACCAAAGAAGCACTTTGCGCGTTTTTATTAACAAATTTTTACTTTTAATATCATGTACAGAAAATAACTGATTAGAAAAACGTTTATTTAGCATAAAGTACAGAAGAATATATTAATTAAGGTAAATGAAATGAAATGAGATATGTATATTTGTGACAATTGCCTCTCGGTTTTTACAGATCCCATACGGATTCATGCACTAGATACATGCTCACCGGTAAAGAAAAACATCATGAGGAAACCCGCATGCTTTTTTTTTTTCTGTATGTCCAACGTTGGTGGCCTGGGAAATACCTTCACACCAAAACCGGGCTTGGTGGGCGAACGCAGAGGGCGCTCAGCCAGCGAAATTTATGGGTCGGGCGGCTACGCAAGGGCACCCCTGTGGGTAAGGACCTCGACTTGGGCGGCCGGCCAGTTGAAAAACGAATCTAAACGATGATCTACCAGCGTTTCGGAAGCGACTATCTTGAGACCCGCATGCTATGTAATAGAAATATCCTGAGTGCTAGTGCCGTGAGATCGGCGATCAGCTGCGCTACTGGTCACCTCGGGCACGGCATAAAAGCTCCAAGTGGATACAGCCACTAATGTATCACTGCTTATATATGATATACTGTGTATTATTATTAAATAAAATATACTTTTTCAAATGTTTATATTTCAAACCCTACAAGCACTTTTCAGTCTTAAAAAAAAGATTCTACCACCGGCTTGGAAACAAAATCAACATATGAGAACCGGCAAGGAATTCTGGCAGTTGCTCTGCACAACACAATAACATACAACAAGAGGTAAATGAATGTCCCGCGAGAAAGATTGTATACATAAAGACTTTCACTATTTAAACAATTATTTATGAAATAATAACCTTTTTAATTTCTGTGGTGATAACTCGTAGATGTCTTTAGATATAATAGAAAACAGCAAAAGTAAATACCCTGTGCTATGATGCTCCATAGAGAAGCCAGCTCAGCATATGCTGGGTGACCGGCTGAGCCACCCAGCGCTGACTGTCAGCTGGCACCTGCTTGGTATATCAACTAGCATAAAAAATCAAAGAAAGGGATAACAAAGTATCAGATACACAGTATCAGAAAATATTTGAAAGTTTTATAAATCATGAAGGCTTGAACATATGTATGTGGTAAGACCTAGGTCTTGGGCGCCGAATTCCATGATCGGCAGGCGAGCGCATCACCCGGCGTACCCTCTGAATAATATAAAAAAATGGCCGTCTGTATCATGGCGAGTGTTCTGAGGAGTTGTTTAACCTTGTTCCACCCTCTCCCTTCCTGAATAGAACCACGCGCGCGGGTTTGCGTTGTCACAGCTATACGGTATCTCACATCCCGGCCAGGACAAAGAAGTTCTCTAACTCCTTCTTTTGCCGTGTCGTTGGGCTGTGGAATGGTCTTCCGGCGAGCGTGTTCCCTCCATCCTATGATATGGGATCTTTTAAACGTAGCGTGAAGAGATATTTGTGCAGGCTGGCATGATCGCTGCGACTACCGATGGGTTTTTTGTTACCTTTCGATAGTCGTTGGCGTTTTTTGGACTGCACCATGCTTACCATCAGGTATGGTGCAGTCACTGTGTCGAGTCGGTATAAAAAAAAAAAAAAAAAAAAAAATCTCTCCACAAAAAAAAAGTGAAATATACAAGTCTTTGGGGCTGGTGGAATTAGAAAATGTAGCTCTTGAGGACACTCTCCATGTGCAACCGGTGAAAGACTGCGAGGCAGGCGACTTTACGTCGATGCTCGATGTTCTACATTTTGGCCTCAGTCAAGGAGTAATCACCAACAAGTCCACGGGCTCTATGATGAATTGAATCTATAGCCAATTGATATTTAGTGGACCTGTCCCAAAGGAGACAACTTTACTCCACCCTTTTTTTAACCCGGGTAAAACCCTAACAGACCTCAGAGGGCGATGAGGGTTGCCACCCGGTTTGTCGGACTTGCACCGACTAAAACCCCCGGGATGTTTCTTCTCCCGCCTGCCGAGTGCCAAGGGTAAGGCTGAGCCATCTTTCTCAGCACCCGGCGACGTCTGGCCTTAACTTTACTCCACACCCGACCGCACCTGTGCCTGGTACAGGTTAAAAAGTCGCGATGGTCTGGAGTACCGTCTGATTTTAAATAGTGCACCCAATTTTATAGCAACTATTTTCTCTGTGAACTCAATCGACCGCCCAAAGTTCAGATCAGCTGCTAACTCTATACTAAGGAGCTCGAAACCATCAAAATTAATCATCGAAGTTTATAATTAATCAAATATAATTAATATTTACTTAAATAGACTTACGTTTTTGTAAATGAATTCGCAGTGCCAATCATTTATTTCAAAGACAATCCGTATTTAGATTAAACTTGGCAAAACAATTTATAGTGAATAATTTTAGCAAATGTTAGCTATATTAAAAATAGCTGGAATGGATTTAACTAACGATTCTAAACAAATACCTATATGTCAAGAACCTATAATACTTAATTCATTTACACGATACTGATTGATTATAGTTTTTTTGTAAAAACTTTGTTATTGTTAACATATTATTATTTTATTATATATTATTTTATATATATATGTATTGCTGTACATTTCCCTGAAAATATACAATACAATAGTCTCTTCCGTTCTTGGACTTGTAGATAACTTATCATCAAGTGCGGTGTAGTCACTTTGTCGGCTCAGTATAAAAAAATCAAAATAATTCCAGGTTAAAAACTTAAGTATTCAAGCATATAAATGAAATACCTACGTGAAGTATAAACCCGTGACATTTGTAAGTAGTACAATTCCTAATAAAAGTGAACTGGCACAACTTAATCCTATTTAATTTATAGTCTACCCTCTGCGATGAATACAAAGCTTTGTATCATGTGTGTGATGAAATTAATAAACTGTGCTTAACCCCAGTGATGCCAACTTAAGGGGACTCCTCTAAATTTATTGGTTTTTAATTTACGAAGGGGAACTTTTAGGGAGAAAAATTGTTTAGGAGTTTAAAATTTGTTAACACGTTCAATGCAGTTGAGGTTTGAAATGCCTCTCGCTACGACTGGTGCGTGCTACAAAAACCTGTTTGTTTATTTTAAAAAAAGGACTGACTAAGTGCGAACCGGACTCGTGCACCGAGGGTTCTGTATAAGCTTACATTTACTTTAACAAAGTTACCAATGAATTTTAATTTCGGATTTTTTCCTATACTTGTCCTATAAAACATAGCTTTTTGGCAAATTTCACGACTCTGGATCTACGGAAAATCCCTATTAAGCTTTGATTCCCTTGATAAAACGTAAAATTTGCGTCACAAGCGACCCCATCTTTTTTTTGCCTTGACTTATAACTGCAATAATTTCAGATCTGTAAAAGACTACCGACCTGAATACTTAGTAATAATTTCATCTTTGTAACTCCACACGTTCTAGAAAAAAGGCTTTTTTTAAGTTGTCTATAAGTGTACAATTTTTTCTTTTAAACTACGCAAACTAAAAAATCAGGTACGGTGCAGATTATAAGAGGTTTTTAGACAGTTTTTAAATATTTTTTAGGGTAGTTCTATGCCCGGAGTTGACAATATCGGCTAACCCCAGTGGCGGTGTGCACAGCGCGTCCCACAGAGCGCTTCGGTTCATATTAAACTCAGTTGCGTAATTTCATTTGGAGATTTGTTTTCTGCGCAGGGCTGTCCAAATATTACTGAAGCTATAAAAAACTAGTTGCCCGTAGCAAAGTAACACCTCGTAATGCTATTGCGTTTTCATTTTGCAGCAACACAAATTAGTAATTATGCATGCATTTATTGAGCAAACGCGATTCATTATCGGCCTCATCTTTACTTACCTGGTGTGATTGAAGTCAAGCGTTTGCCGATGGCGATGATGAAGCACGCTCACCCAACAAATACCGATTTACTCGTGATTTGAAGATTTCTATGTTGAAAGATATTGGAAAAACAAACACGGGTAGCAAATACCACTTTTTGGCGAATCGCCTCATGTAAATAGCTGGAATGTCAATCACAAAAGGGCGCAAACCCACACGGCGCGCAGTCAATTTATGGTAAAAGGGGAAAGGAGGAACTAAATTGTATAATTAAGCCGCACGCTATCCAGAGTACAGTCTAAAGAAAACCGAAAGGCAAACCACTCTACGTCCGCGATTCAAACTGAATAGCACACCTTATTAAAAGACGGGTTTTAACTTAAACAAAGGGTTAAAAAGTGGAAACACTCGGTTATTATAAAAGGAAACTTATTTCTTATATTAAAAAAATATAATAGTATTTAATGTCGTTTAAAGAACAGACTTCTACTTGCGCTTAAAGATTTGTTTAAACTAATATTAACTCGTATTCAAATAATAATAACATATTGTCACGCTATATCTATATCTGGATGAGCAGAGGTATATTAGTAGCTACATCCACTTTGCGCTTTTATGCCGTGTCCAACGTGACCAGTAGCGCAGCTAATCTCAGTTCTCATAGTACTACTACACATCATATTTCTATTAGATGCTCTGCGGGTTTCATCACGTTTGCTTTCACCGGCGAGCATGCCTTGAACCCGTGTTTGATCTGGAAAAACTCATATGTGCGTGCCGGGGATACGAATCTACGATCTATGCGTCGTCACGCGTGGATACCGGTCCCTCAGCCACTATCCACAATTGCTAACACTAAAAAATGTATGAATACTTTTTAAAAGCTCTTTGCAGCAATACTTTTAGTGACAACCCTGCATCTAACCATCGTGTTCCAATATAACTCAAATACCCCAAACGCATGCTTAATCATAAATCAAATATCAACCTTAACCCATAGCAATAAAAGTGACAATAAACTGCAATTTGTGAAATTGCAAACAATCGGTTCATTGTTGCCACCCGCCGCGTTGGAATTACCTCGCTGCGCTTTCTATATTGTATTTCAGACTTTAAACGTTTAAATTAAGGTAGATATTTGTTTGTTTGAGTTTTTGAATAGGTGTCAAGAACAATTGGGTCCGTGTCGACGGGTTCCGTATAGCTAATCACTTGAAAATGGACTGCGTTATTAGGGGTCAGGGGTTAAGTCTGTTTGGGTGTTTTAATAATTGTTTTAAAGTGGGTTCCGGTAGTCTGCTTGTTGAGTTTTATATTGATTTTTGGGCTGTAGTCAACCCTGGCTTGAGAGTTGCGTCGCCATTAGACAATGAAGTTTATTGTCGTTGCTGAGACAGACGGACGATCTCTTTTTGTGGTGTCCCGAAGGGAAATTCTGCATAAGACCATCATGTGTGTCAGACTCCTAGTGACTAACATCCTCGGGGTGTCTTTCTCATTACTCCACCTGGGCCTGGAAAACCAAATTCATCCAGATGTCCGGGAAGCGAAGAGCCTTGTTGAGGCTACCTCTCTGGGAGGAGTGGGTGAACCATCTGAAATATTGACCCGATATAATACCACCAATGACCAGCTTCATATCAGTCTTGGGAATTCCACTAAATTTTTTTATCCTAGTACGGCACAGTGACTACATCACGCCTGATAGTAAACATGGTACAGACCAAAAACGACAATGATTATCAACAGCAAAACAACCTATCGATAGTTGCATCGATCATGCCGGCCTGCACAAATATCTCTTCACGCTTCATTTAAAGGATCCAGTATCATAGCATGGTGGGAACACTCTCGCCGTAAGACCATTCCATAGCCCAACGAAACAGCAAAAGCAAGAGTTAGAGAACTTCTTAGCCCAAGCCGGGATGTCAGTTGCCGTGTAGCTGTGGCTCCGTAAACCCGCGCGCGTGGTTCTATTAAGTAAGGGAGAGGGTGGAACAAGGTTAAATAATGCTTCAGAGCACTCGCTGTGAAACACACAGTAGAAAGCGCTCAGCGAGGCAAAGTCACCGCGCAACTGGAGCGGTTCTAGATGCTTAGTCACGTCTGGATCATGCTCAATGCGGACGGCCCTCCGCTGTCACCTGTCCAGGGATTCCAGTAAGTACTGGGCAGAACCGTCGCCGAGATGCGAACAGTATTCCATGCATGGCCCCACGTGGCCCTTATACAATAAAACGATACTTACTAATACTTAGTTGCGCCTCAGATATCATATTTTTATCTCCAGTATCTAGAAATTACGAATCGTATATGCTTCCGTTTTTAGCTCTCGCTGCACCCTTGTAATCTCTAGTCCGTGATAAATACAATAAATTGTCCGCCATAAAGGAGAAAGTTGTTTTACTCAATAACAGAGCCGCCACTCCCCTCAAAGCGCGGAGGGTTGCAAAACGGAAAAAAACGACAAAAAAACAATATAATTTGGCTAAAAAACTTCTTAATTATGCCATAATAGCGGAGTTTGTCGGCTGGAGGCAGTTACGAAGCAATTAATTTGGGTGAAACTGACCGTTTACTGTTTTGTTTATGAAAGTTTATTTCAAAAGCTTCATTTTTAATATATCTTCACGCTATGTACCTTTCGGGGTGAGCAGAGATACGGTAGTGGCTATACCCAATTTTCGCTTATATGTCGTGCCCAACGTGACCAGCAGCGCAGTTGATCTCTGTTCTTACAACAACAATACACGTGACATTTCTATTAGATACCATGCGTGTTTCCTCGTGATATTTCTTTCACCGGTGAGCACGTGATACCTAAGTCCGCAGTTAATCTGGTAAACCCCAGAAGTACGTGCCGGGGTACGAACCCACTTACTACTTAACCTCCAGGCCGCCGCGGCCAGATTGAGCTTCATTGTTAATTACGCGTTTTGTACTGGAATATCTTATTTCATAATTATTTTATACACTGGCTCGATGAAATAACTATATTGCACTCGAGGGGAAGTTTAGTGCAGTCCAGGAATGAGCACGACCACAAAAGAGACGAAAATCCTTTGTTTTGAAGCGAATCACTATGAAGGTTATAACTCCATAATTGACCTTAATTCAATAGTAATATTATAGATTTTAAATAAGTACCTAATATTTCGTTTAAGAGAATGTTTGTTATTGAGAATATGTGTGTGTGTGTCTAAGTTTTCGCCGTCATTATTATCAAAAATGTCGACTTCAAGTAGCGCAAAAGAGCAAAACGTAAGTTTGACTTCGTCGGAAATACTCGACAAGCGAGTTGCCAGCAAACTAAAAATTGCACTTTCAATATTGTTTTCAATATTTAAATGCCAATAACATAATATACGACTACATTTTTCATCACAAGAGTAATGAAAAACGTCGTATAACATGCGTGTGCATTTTGCCCATTACCAACATGGCTCACTTTTATCACAATGTAACCCCTACGCCATAAAACAGAGTTGATTGTACCTTGTACACGACAAGATCAAAGTGCGTGCCCACTCGACAGACCTGCCCGGGACAGAACTCCTTTTGGCACAAACTATTAAAATTAAAACTGATAAAAACAGTCTACAGTGAGTTTACAATTCATGCCGCTATCTTCATGCTCATCTTAGAGGGGTGGGCAAAGGACAAAAAGATTTTAACAGATAAATATCACTCACAGTATCTATTACTTTGAACTAAATATCAGGAATATGAATCAACGTGTGTGTACAAAACTTAAAATATAAGATAATTACGGTTGGTTAAGTAAAGCTGAAGTTATGGCTTGACCAATTTATCCATATAACAAAGTTTGAATCTAGTTCTCACATAAATGAATTCCTTCCCCTAAAAAAACTCTTTATTAAAAAAAACGTAAAGAAACACGAAACCTCGAACTTTTTAATCAATCAAACAACAAATTCGCAAGCACTGCAGTACTGAGAAAATTTAATAAAAAAAGGGAGATGTAAGAAACCTTTAAAAGGGGCACTGGATCGCGTTACACGGATGGAAAAAATAATTCACCTACGTTCTGTATCGGTTTCGCTAGTTGAGAGAGCGCGTAGACCTAGGGACAATGGAAGGGGCACGAGCGTGGTTTGCCCTATATCATGGTTCATGTTCGACGCTAGATGGCGTTTAAGCGCACCTTTTCAATATTCCTTAGCATTATACTATGAATGCTACTTAACAAATTCAAATTAATTTACATAAATTCCAATTTACAGTCAACTCACATGTCAAATATCCATTATAACTTTTTTTAACCCGACGGAAATCTGGCCAGCAGATTTTTTTGGTAAATAGGAGGAAAACCTCATGGACGAACAGGTCGCCGTGAGGGAGGCGCCCCGGTATGCAGGACTCTTACCGACTAAAGCTCCCTGGGTGCTCCTTAACTCCGACTCCAGAAACAAAGGAGATTCGCAAACATGACGCGCAATCCGCCTGTCACGGGCTCCTCCTTAAAGTGTCGGAGAAGGCGGGAAGCGCGTCTCCACCGCCTAGTGCTTCGTGATCTGGCTAGCAGACTCCTACTCAAGTCTACTGCTCAGTCAAACCCCATAACAAGTTTTTATTCCACATTGTGATTCTTTTTTTATATTACTCTCTGTAGTGTCCGGGATAGTAGAGATAATTTATATAAATAAACAGCACTAGAATGCAGTCAGCACGATACGTCTGATCAGTCTGGCGTCCGCCATACCAATGCCCGCTTGACTTGCCGTGACTTGACGTTTATTTATCATACATACATTCAAGAATGTGTCACCCTCACAGGTATGTTTACGTCAATACGCCACACCCTACACAGGATTTACTTCTGCGCTATGAGAGTATTTATAAATAGAAAACCACAATAATAGAATATAAAAAGAAGATAGTACAGAGTCGTAGATGACTTTGCGAGTGCAGTCGTGCTACGAAAGGAAAACAAACGCGCAGCCCGCGTGTGGACAACTGGACAAACACTCCAGTTCCATTCAACCATGTTACATCGAACCTTACTTTGTATACGTAACGATTTTATGTCCTGCGTTAATATTCACATTACTTCTTAAAAACTAAACCACAAATTTACTAGAATATCTCCCCGCTATATTGTTTACACTAGTGATGATGAAACTAAAAAAGTTGTTATATTAAATGTAGTTATACTTTTTGTTAATAAAACTATGGTAATTTCATGTTTTTTTTTAAACTGACAGGTTGGCGCATGTACTCGACTAATTTCCAACAGGGGAGCTGTTGGAAATTGATGATGAAGCCGATGATGAAGTGTGCCCACCTAATAATTATCGATTCACTCGGCGTATGAAGATTCCTTTGTCGGAAGATGCTGATAAAAACAGACGCAGGAAGCGATTTCCCTTCTTGGGTGGTTTACAGCAAAGAGAAGGGGCATCGCCTTGTATGAACAGCCGGAATGTCGACCACATATGGGTGAAAGTCCGCACGGCGCGCAGTCAATGTATGGTAGAAGGGGGAGAGATAAATTAAACTGTACACCTCAGCCGCACATTCTCTCGAGTATAGTCAAGAATAAATTAAGAAAGCTTATCGCTAAACCTTTCTAGAAAGATTGTTGAAGAAGGTCGGTCGGTGTTTATTTTCTTAAAGGAAGTATATTAAAACTTATTTCACAAAAAACAGCGTTTTAGTATATTTTTTTAAACACAATAAATGCTACTCACGATACAGTAGCAAGTAGCAAGCAAAATTGTGGGGCAATATCTTTAAAAAGAATATATCTTAAATATTAGCTGAAAAGTTTTTAAAAAATTGCGAAATTATGAAGAATATTGATTTATTCGTAACCGCGCGTTAGATGCACCAAGAGACAGAATATGGGATGACTCCGGTGTCCTAGTGGATAAGGTATCAGTATCTATATCCGGCAACGCGAGTGGTGCAGGCTCGCATCCTGGCGCGTACAACTGGGTTTCTCTAGATTAAGTACCGATCTAAGAAACTACATGCTCACCGGTGAAGGAAAACATCGTGAGGAGATCCACTTGACATCTAATAGAAATGTCATGTGTACTAGTGCTGTGAGAACGGTGTTTAGCCGCGCTACTGGTCACATCGAGCACGATATATTAGCGCAAAGTGGATACAGTCACTAATATATCTCTGCTAACCCCGCATAGCGTGACGATGTATCATTATTATTAAACTAGCTGTCCCGGCAGACCTTATTCTGCCCTATTACTCTAAAACAAAGTCACATTGTTTTTATAATGTTAATAGCTTCCCCGTCAGATTTTATTCTGCCAAAACCTATTGGCCTGTCGGCTGTTTTTTGAAAATTGTTTGAAGGAACCTGGCCTTAATGCTATATGTATAAAAATTGACAAATACTGACATTAATATTTATACGTCACTCAATTGTTTTGCCTTCCCGGAACCCGTCCACTGACATTTAAACTTTATGGTATGGTGTTAAAGTTCAAATTGACTTTTAAATATTATTACGAATTTTTTGTATGAGAATATAGAAAAGTGGTGTTTTTAGACTTTTTCAGACTATTTTTTTAATTTTTCTCTCCGTAATAACCTTCCTCAGACTTCATCAAACACAACAAAAAAGAAATCAGCCAAATCGGTTCAGTCGTTCTCGAGTTTCGCGCTTATACACATTTAACGATTCATTTTTATATATAAGAAGATGTCATATCCAGCAATAGTAACCCAGATCACAACATATCAAACACAGTAAGAGGCCCTCCGGCGTCTGTCGATTACTGAACCATTACTGCCCCGGAAACTTGAGTGCAGCTTGATGATACTCCACGTAGATAGACAGCCTGGGGCCACACTCCAAACTACACCTTATCACTTCCGTTATACCGTCTATTATTCTTCGATAATGTTCTTTCCAAACTGACCCAAAGGTTAGACAATATTTAACTGTAATATTTGGAAATAACGTCGAGTTTTCCTTTTTTAGATATAATTGAAGATGCTAGAGAAATATCAATGGAAGTTTTTTCGTATAAAAGGTTTCAATAACTGGTCAGCGGTTTATTTTCGCTTGAGGACTCACTAGAAAGGTTGTGCAAGGTAATTCTATAGGATCCTGTTCATTTTCAAGTGTTCTTGCCTTGTTCAATTTTAATTTTGTTATATAAATACTTTTGTGCGATTTTTCGAGGGCGATTTAAAGTTTTTTATTCATTACAAATGCTTCAATGCTTCTATTTGTATAAATTGTAATAATGTCTATAGATTAGCACTAAATAAATTATTTAAAAAAAGATTGTATTAATTATTTAACAACTTTATCTCTTTAATCATTTTCTTATACAATTCCGTAGGTTTCACTATCAAAATAATGTGAGTATGAATGTTATTTGTTAATATAAAGTTATACGGATCTGGATACAAGTCCTTTTGAGTCCGTCATATTTTTAATTTTCAGTTAATATTTAACCAACGACCCAACCGTCGCGCACAGCATCCCACGACACCAGATAAATTACCAATGCCCCGCAGCACTGCCCTCCGAGCATCTTATCGCCGTCCAGATTCAAAACCAACCCAAAATACAAGAAAAAAAATGCTAGTATAGTGTATATTGTGTGCCGTGACTATTTAAATTATCCATAAAAAAAGAGGGTAGACGAAGTAGCTTCCCGCACCCGGCGAGGACACCGCGGCGCATCAGTACACTCGTGATCATGGCTTGTGTTACCAGGTCGAAACGTTGAGTCATAATTAAAAGTAAGTAGATTCGCGCATAAGTTCCGTTAAAGTATTTATAACGAAGGTCCCAACTTAGACAAAGTTGCCAGCAATACGTAGTTAAAATAAAAATAATTTATAAATCGTGAATGTTTGAAATTAAAAAGCAATTTACGACTTCTTAACTATTTACGTTCAGCAGATATACCTTTACAAGTATCAGTCGCGTTCGCTTCTAACGGGTTGAACCTCAACGTATTGAAAAATTTTAATACTGAAGCATTTCTTCTATGAAATACACAGAAACGAGCGAAAAAAACATATCAAAAACCTAACCCTTTACTTAATAGAAGCTCACAAAAGGCGGGTTGCATCCCCTGACCACAAGTGGACGCGAAACGGAACATACAGATTTCTATAAGTGTAACAAGGATGGATATATGAGTGCTACTTGAATTTTAAATTTTATTGGAATCACGAGCAAGCGGGACATTTATACGTACGTAGTGAGAGGAAACAAGATAGAAGATAGCCAAACTAATATCACATTTTAAACTTAACTATATGCGAAATAAGTTATTTTTTATTATGGCTCGACCATTTGGCCTGGTTACATAGGCCATGGTCACGAGCAGACTGACGCGCCGCGGAGTCTTCCTCGGGAGCAGGAAGTTACTACCTCTGCCCTTTTTTGTTCTTGACAATTTGAAGTCACGGCACACAACTCCCACAGTATCTGCATGTTTACAACGCGACATATAGAGAGGTCTTTTGCTTTTGTTATTTTCTCTTACTCTCTCACTTACAAATTTCATTTCCGTTAGATGCCATGCGGGTTCCCTCACGATGTTTTCCTTCTCCAGTGAACATTTGGTGCCTAAATCCATATGTAATCTAGAAAAACCCAGAGGTGCCTGCCGCGATTCAAACCTACAACCATCCGCGTTGCCGCGCATGGAAACCAGTGCAAGATATTTTTTTTTTTTTTACTTGGGGAAAATCCCCAAAAGACCGTATAAGGGAGAGCCTGTCCAGGTGTGCCCCATTTGCACCAGCTAAAAACCCCAAGGTGACTATTCCTGCGCATTAACGAAGATTGTGCCTCCTGTAATCAATTCTTCACAGCTCCGCCGCGCCGCGCCTACTAGGCACAATCTTTTCAGCGATGCTTTTCAGCAGAACCCCCAGCCTGAGCAGAGGCCAAGCTAGTCTAATTCAATGATAGCTTTTTTCATATATTTTCAAGGATGTACGAAACCTTTTGTGCGCAAGTCTTGCTCACATTTGGCCGATTTTTTTACATAACTAATTGCTTAACTGCAGCGGTCATTAAAGTCAATCATTTTAATTAAATCGCATGACTATTACACCAGCTTAAATACGACGTCTATAAACGCATTCGGAATCAATAGGTACGACCCCAATTCCAAATTCACCCTTCGCTGCGGGGGTGAGTGCGTTCAGATCAATCTATACGCGGAGTTGTTTGACGGTAGTTCGCTTTTATAGCATTTGCGAAATCAATTAATATCAGCCCTCACTTTTTTTATGTCAACTCGCCGTAGTGATCACGCCACGCTTGATGGTAAGCATGGTGCAATCCAAAAAACGTCTGCAACTATCAACAATAAAGAAAAACAATCGATAGTCTCAGCGATCATGCCGGCCTACGCTAATATCTCTTAACGCTTCGTTTAAAGGTAATATCATAGGACGGTGGGAACACACTCGCCGGAAGACCATTCCGCAGCCGGACGACTCTGCTGTAGTAAGAGTTGGAGAACTTCTTAGTCCGGGATGTGAGCGCGAGGATGTGAGTTAGCTGTGACTACACAACCCTCGCGCCTGGTTCTACTACGGAAGGGAGAGGGCGGGATAAGGTTAAATAACTCTTCAGAACACTCGCTTTAATACAGGTGGTAGAAACGCTTATTTCAGGTGTATGGCTGTAGATCTCTAGTGTATAACGGACTGGTTTCCGAACGCAGCAACGCGAATGATTGCAGGTTCGAATCCCGACACGTGCTCCTGGGTTTTTCAGACTAAGCACGGCTATAAGCACCACGTATTCAGGGAGGAGAGGAAGACATCGCGAGGTAGCCCGCCTGGTTTCTATTGCAATTGTCATGTACATATACTATTACTATGAGAACGGCGACACAGTCATTTTTTTTATCCCGGGGGAAAATCCTGCATAGCATCAGGGACGCTGTGAAGGCAGCGACCGCGGTGTGTCAAACTCCCACTGAATAAAAACCCCCGGGGTGTCCCTCTGATTGCTCCACCCGGGCCTGGGAAGCCAAATTTATCCAGACGCCCAGGGAACAAGAAGCCCTGTTGAGGCTACCTCTCTGGGAGGGGAAGGAGTAAAGCTCACCCCTCCAAAACCTCTCTCCCAGGCGACGCATCGGACAACGTGCATCGGCTCCCTCTCATCCGGGCAGCAGACACCCTCAAGTCTACTGCCCGGGCGATACAGCCACTAATGTATCCCTGCTCACTCAGAAAAGTATATAGCGTAAGGATATATTATTATTATTTATTATAGCATTTTCAAAGGACATTATTACCCAAATTATACAATCCCACATGTTTGTCACAAATATCGGATTACGAGACCAAATGTTTGTCCAAGTTTTCTTTGTGAGAACTGCTTTGTAATACGATACGGGGGAGATTCGAGTCCGCAATGACCTTGTATGATTACTGATAGACGTTATTTCAAACTAATATTTCTGTTTTTCTATTTACGACTGATGTTAGATCAAAAATGATGACTGATACAGCGGCAATGGGCCGGTCATGTTTGAAGAATAACTGACAACTGCTGGAGTAGACGAGGTCTTCAGTGGAGACCGCGGCGCGGTACGCCCAGTGTCCGACGCTTTCTGGTTTACTGGCGCGACGATTTGCACAAAGTGGCAGGCAATTGCTGGATAAGAAAAGCCGATGATCGGGCTCAGTGGCGAACCTTGTGGGAGGATTATGTCCAGCATGAGTCGGATGCGGGCTGATGATGATGATCGAACTAGAGTAGTTGTTACGGGGTTCTTTTTAAGTTCTTTAAAATGTATCATTCTGTACTCAGTTGAAGTAATTATCTGCTTTGATTCTTAATAATTTGAAAGAAATTTGCACGGCACTTACATCTGTTGACCATACGCTTTCTTAAACCGCCACCCCCCATCAGAGTCCGACAGTCTTTAGCAAACCTCTGAGAAATCTTGCCTAAGCATTCGTCAAGAGCACACGGAATTAATTTCGAACTACATTATGACCGGCGGCGCAGCGGATCGCCGTCCTCACAGCACTAATGCACATGACATTCCTATTAGTTGCCGTGGCGGTATGCTCATGTTTTTTTATACCGACACGGCACAGTCACCACACCACACCTGATGGAAAGCATGATGCAGTCCAAAAACGACAACAACTACCAACAGCAAAAAAAAACCAATGATAGCCGCAGCGATCATGCCGGCCTGCACAAATATCTCTTCACGCTTCGCTTAAAAGACGCTGTATCATAGGACGATGGAAGCACGCTTGCCGGAAGAGTATTCCACAGCGCGACAACTAGACTAAAGTAAGAGTTAGAGAAATTCTTTTCCTTTCCTTTTTTCTTTTCTTGTTTTCCATCACCGGTGAGGATGTGGTGCCTAAATCCCTTCTTAATCTGGAAAAGCCTAGACATATGTGCCGAGGTTTGAACCCGCGAGCTTTGATACCGAACCCTTATACACTAGCCCCCCACAGTAGGTATATTGCAATAATAGTACAATACTACCACAATAAGATTTGATCTATATTCGCAGTAAACGAAAAATTCGTACTTAATGAAACTTTTTCCGCACAGTACCATCATTCCGATTCTCTGGCGTTTACGAATTCGCCGGTGTAGTAAAAGCCTAAGGTTACGACACGCTCCGCCTCGCAGCGTTAAGGGCCTGTAATAAAGATATTATTAATTTGATATATAAAGCAATAAAGTCTCGTACAATACTGTAACCGCAATAGTACCGCGGCCGGGTCGCATTCCGCAGCGAGAGGCGTCATATCGCGCTTTTACCGATTGCTCTAAGCCACAGGATATCGCGGATTAATTTCGCTGGCGTGGACTTCTTGACCTGTAGCAGGCACAGGTGCGGTCGAGTGTGGAGTACTTTGGTCACCGTTGGGATAGGTCCGCTAAATATCGGTTGGCCGCTCTAGGCTCGATTGGTCGCAGGGCTCGTAAACTTGTTGGTGATGACTCTTTGACGGAAACTAAAATGCAGAGCATCGAGCAGCGACGTAAAGTCCCCGGTCTCGCAGTATTGTACCGGTCGCAGAATAGAAAGCATTTTCGGGAGCTACATTCTCTAATTCCACCAGCGCTATTTCATCATAAAACCTCTAGATGCCGTGTCGAATACCATCCGCATGTGGTGGACGCTCCTTATACCCACGCGAAAAGATTCGCTTCTACATTCATCATGCGAACTGCTAAGGAATGGAATATGCTTCCAGGGATTGTAAATCCACATTGTTGTGACTTGGGAGGTGTTTCGAAAAGAATAAAAAGGCGGAATAATAAACAATAGTTGGGCGGACGCGATATGTAATCAAACCTATCTCCACCTTCCACGAGGTGTGATTGAGGTAAAGCGTCCGCATGTAAATTATAAAAATGATTAACTCGCTTTTTGTTTTAACAACATCATCAGAGTACTTCCGTCCACTACTGCACAAAAACATTTACCAATAAGCGCCAGTGAGCCCGTTCTTCGACTTTTCTCATCCAGCGATTACCAGACTCCGAATTGCAAGTCAACCCACACTACGTGACTCGCATCCCGGTTAGGACAGAAGTTCTCTAACTCTTACTGCAGCCGGGTCGTTAGGCTGTGGAATGGTTTCCCGGCGAGCGTGATCCCCCTGCCCTGTGATATTGGGTCTTTCAAAGAAACCGTGAAGAGGTATTTGTGCAGGCCGGCATCATCGTTGCGAATATCGATAGACTTGTTTATTGTTGACTTCCTTTAGCCATTGTCATTATCGGACTGCGCCACACTTTCCTTTGAACATGATGTGGTCACTGAGCCGAAACAGGAAAAATCACAATGTATAATCCGCTGACATGTTATATTTTGGAGCACACGCGGAAGGCACGCGCGGGGCGCGCCGGCACGCGCTCGCTGTAACATTATATGCCAGCAAACTGTCTCTGCGTTCCTCATAACACCACCCTTAATGTATACTATGTTTTCTATAATGACCCAGCAATGTGCGGGACAAGCCCGTACAAGTAAGAAAAAGAAAATGAACATATTTATTTGGCGCCATAAAAAAACAACTAGAAGAACATTAATAACGGATATTTTTTAAATGTAATTGTAAATGTAATGTAGTTTTTCATGGTAATAAAAATATGTAATAAACTGCCCATAGACGATCAACACAACGATCCACTAATAAATTGAAATGGAAGCTTGTTGAAAAACGTGGTTATACCGTAGATCTAAAAGATAAAGTATAGATTATATGCGCGAATATAAATATATAACAAGACATAACAAATTATGTGGTGAGGTGCGTGTATGCGCATGCTCGTGAATACATAGATGTAAGGTACAGAATGTGACATGTGCCTACTAATACGTGTTGTATGTTGTTATATATTTCCCTAACAATAAAAGCTCTCTTCTACCTCCACTAATGCCTTGCCCGACAGGATCCATAATAGTAACAAAGAAAAACTCATTGTCATATGTATGGATACATCGTGGAGTACAATAAATAAATTGATATTAAAATCATAAATACATAGAATAAAACTGTTGCTCAGTCACCTAGATGTAAGCAAGCCAAATGTGTTAAGCAAGTTAAAAGGCAGTATATATATGAAACCGGTTTTTTTTTTAAATAAAATCTAATATTAGGACATCTCTCAACGCCATAGACCCAAAATTATGGTTATTACAATATTTGTCTGTGTAGTAACATAACTCACAATTAATAATACCAAAATGTTGTACTGAAATAACAATTTCTTTAAGCTGTTTTACATTAATATAAATTTTATTGCTTAAAACTAAAAGCTCAAAATTTTAATTGTAGTTGTAAAACATTAATCAGTAGCGCCATCTCTTATCATATTTTTACAACTCACAACGATAAATGTCATTGCGCTGACAACATACATTCGTTGAGAACGAACAGTCTCACAAAACTGTACTGTACTGTACTGGCTGTAAGCCTGTTCCCGCACTTGAAAAATATTTTGAAATCGCGGTAAATGAAGAGCAATAATCTACTACCCTAAGAAAAATAATTTAACAAATATGACGAACTGTCGGGAGTGTAAGCACCGCAGCATTTCACCTTGCAGCTAGTTCCGAGACGCAATTCAGAGCTATTAATTTATAAAGTCGCCAGTGGCGCCACAAAGCGGCCACTCGTCGCCACTTGTCGCCCGTCTAATGAAACCCGGTCCGCCTCTACTGCCGGCTACTCTCTCACATTGAGGAAACCCGCACGGCATCTAATAGAAATGTCATATGTAGGTACTAGTGCCGTGAGAACGGCGATCAGCTGCGCTACTGGCCACGGTTGGACAGGATATATAGTATAAGTGTAAACTGGCAAAAAATACTTGAAAAATACGAGTCTTTGGTTTTAACGTTTGAAAAGTATATCATAAGATATCGATACCCAGTGTTAAGTTATGTAAAGATTGATTTTTTGTCTACATATGCAACAAAGTTGTTGATCACAAAATCTCTAAAAACTGTGCTGTAAACATTTTTTATTGGATTAATCAATATAATTTAGAAACAGAGGTAAAAGAATTAGCTAGAGGGTCGGCACACATTACTTTTTAACTCACGAAATAACTCAAGATCCAGTGTTAGTGCTAGTTATCGTATAAACAATCATTTTATTATTATTATTTACAGGCGGACGCTTGACCACAATCACACCTGGTGAAAGAGAGCGCTCCGCCCAACTAATGCTTGTTCAGTGTTCTCCTAAAGACTCCTAAGTCATAAGATCGTACTCCTCAGCTGTTCGCATGATAAATGGAAGGAAGGAATCTCACGATCTCGCGTGCGATCGCGAATCGAGATGGAAACGCTTAGTAGCTTCGACACTTTGATGTTTCACAAATCACAAGCAAAGCGTGGTGTTAACATTTTGTATAAAACTAAATATACCTTTAGCGAATGCAGCAATTAACTTCGTATACACTGTACAAACTCCCTTCCACCTCTGTCGGTAGCTTGCGACCCCCAATGCAGGGGTTCCTCTATGAATTCCTACCTTCTAAATAATAATTTCGCTGTAAAAAGCAGTCTATAAATTACAAAGAATATAAAAATGCAAAAGACGACAATTCGTTTCGCTCGTAATATTTGTACATCTATTTTTTTCTTGTACATACGAGTATCCCTTTCTCTTCGTTTTGTATGCGGAGTAACGCCTGCCGAGTGCGTTAGATTAGAACCGAAGAGATGGAACGAGAGAATGGTTGCTTTGCAAGATGTCATCGGCAGCGTGCACAAAAGCTTGCTTCAATGGTTCGGGTTCGGGATGTTCGGGAAGATGAATGACTAAAAGATGACAAAAAACGTATACAGTGTTAATATGAGTGGCTGTTAGAGCCGAGGCCGGCCGAGACCTACCTACGCAGACCAAATACAGAGAGCTCTGATGGAGGGTGATGTCAAAAGTACGTGGACTCTGCGAATGTGCGAGAAGGAATTAATATTTGTTAAGGAAGCGAAAGAGGTTTGCAAGAATAGAGAGAAAAGGGATGTGAGCATTTGCATTGGAGTGGGACGCAACTAGCTAATAATATAGTATATTGTATTATTCGCAGTTCACAATTCGATTCCATTCAGTTTAATTAAATATTGATTCGTACTAACCCCTAAGTTAGAATATGCCAAAGTAGATTCGTGCATGTTAACACAGAAAAAGGATGTTAGTCGAGAAGATTGTGGAAGAGGTTTTTTTCTTTTCCTCATTTTTGAGTTTTTTTTTTTTTGCAAATAATATTACTGTTTTTCTTTTCGTTCCGGTTCCTGTCCGCATGTTGCTCGTCTTTTCATTTTTATTACAATTTGTACAAGTGGTATAACTTTTAAATATAGTCGCCTTTGCAATGTATCTGTTCAAGTATTATATGTATATATATGCTAATGTTAATATAGACTGTGTAAGTGTTCTTATAAATGTATAAATAAATATCAGTTTTCACAGATTTTAGGTCCAAATGTAAACCGCTAAAAAAATGCTAGGAATCGGAACGTGAACCGCGCAACAATAACCGGTTGGTTTTTATCCGTTTTTCACACTTCAACTGGGCCCAGCGGCTCCACCCGGGCGAGTGGCGGCACCACTTGCCGTAAACTTCAGAATTAATTGGATTCGGTCAATTCTAAAAACGATCGCAGCGCGGCCAAGGCGCGAGGAGCTGCATTCAAGAATTTAACTTTTTTTAGTTTTTTTTTTCAGTATAATTGTTATTAACACCCTTTCTTTTAGCTACCTGCTATTAAGTTTAATCTAGGCTGAGATATGTGGCTTGGCGAGAGGTCGCAGCCTTCTGCGAGACAGTCCTGAGGCAGAAGGAGGCCGCCGAAAGGGTCAAGGAGTGAACAACTTCCCTGGACAATCACCGGACATTCCACAACCCAACCACTCGGCTGCAGTAATAGTTAGAGAACTTGTTAGTCCTAGCCGGGATATGAGTTCCCGTACAGCCGTGACCCGGTACACCGACACACGTGGTTCTACTACGCAAGGGAGAGGGAGGAACAAGGTTAAATAATTCTTCATAACACACGCCGTAGTAGGGATGGTAGAAAACGCTCAGTGAGGCAATACCGTTGGGGAACTGGAGCGGTTTTGGATGCTTAGTCAAGTCAGGAACATTCACAATGCGGACAGCCCTCCGCTGCAACCTGTCCATGGCGTCAAGTAAGTACTGAGCAGAACCATCCCAAAGATGCGAACAGTATTCCACGCAAGGCCTGACCTGGGCTTTGTACAATAGGAACAGTTAATTCGATTTCGTCAACTTGAACTTTGCTCTTCGAATACTGGGCTACTCGTATTCTCAAGTTTCTAGTATAAATTCAGTTCTTTGTCAAAAATTAACTTATTTTCTGAAGTGAAAGGAAATTTAAACCAGTATGTATAAATCTCAATTTTATTCATTTAGAAATGCTTAGAAAGTTGTCTTGTTATAATTTGGAAGTAATTGTAAGACAGTTCGCGGCGAAACCGCCCGCGGCAGCAGACGCCGCGGTGACAGCGGACCCTCCTTGGAGCCGAGGCCCCGCGGCGCCAGCTCGCGGCTCGCGGCTCGCTCCTCAAACTCAACCGCGACACAATCACACGCCTCGATGAGCAGAGAAATCACTTCAAGTAAACATTTCAATATGCCTTCACATCTTGTATTAGGTTCAGTATTCGCGTAAACAAAAATTTCAACACACTTCAAATACTAAATAATTTTAATTCTACCAATCACATTTTGTCATTTTTGAAGTTTGTGCCGTGTAATGCACTGTATACTTAGGCACTCATTTCAAAAATGACAGTGTGCATGGTAGATTTTACCGGCGATGCAAAAAGAGGTAGAGGAAGAGGGTAAAAAACCAGTTACGCACTACAACCGTGAAAATACGTTCTGAAGTAATCTTAAAACCCTTTGTATGGCAACTGGCGCACTACATCCGTTATTTTTTTATTGTATAATTCGGATCAGAATGTCGACAAATAGAAAGTACCATTTGTAAGAACACTCGCCCACTACATTTGAATGTTATCCGGGCTGTATCCGAGACGCGAGGCGGATAAATCCATATTAGATTCAATATTTTTTAAAATGATTTCGATAATAGGTGTACCTAAGTGCATTCTTTATACATTTACTTATTTCTCTTTTTATACTCACCGATGAATGAAAACATCGTGAGGAAACCCGCGCGGTATCTGATATAAATATATTGTGTAAGAACGGCGATCTGCTGCGCCACTGGTCACGTTGGCCACGACATACAAACGCAAAGTAGGCTCAGCCACTACTGTATCTCTGCTCACTCCGAAAGGGTTATAGCGTGACGATATATAATTATAATTAAATTTCCACGGATAACAAGATAATGACGTCAAAGATTAAGACGTCTATAGGACTCGGACTGGACTGGAACAGCTTAGTGGGATGCTGGCCAGCCAAGGAGGGTGTACCTTGAGCGAACCCAACGGTTTCTAAAGTTGTCCTGCATATCAGTAAATACGTAGTCCAGTCCATCCATCTCAATCCAGTCTCACGGAAAATAGACGCACCTAGACGTCGAATGCCCATGGAGCAATTGATTACAGGGCCCACAGTCCCGGCTTAGTGCGGATGAGGTCAACTTGCGGTTTTTAGTAGGTGAAAGTCCGGCACACCCCGGTTACCATCCCCCATGTGTAGCCGGGACAGTCCAATGAGGATTTTCCCCAAGAAAAAAAAAGACGTCGAATTGCGGAAAATGCGCCCGTTTGGACCAAACAGCTGAACAAGACAATGCATTTTTATAATGTTATACTCGTATGGGACGCACTTCAATGATGACAAGAGATTCAATTAATGTAGAAGCAGTTCCTCTACAACTTCCTTCGGGAAGTCGGGATAGCTATAGTCGTAAAAGTAGTATTATAATAGTAAATAACAGACCAGGGGAGTCTTCAGTGATATCGGCGTAGTGATGCTGCGGGGGCGCGGACTGTCCCGCGTACAGCAGGTTCAGCTCGCGGGCCTCGTTCTCCTCCTGCGCCTGCTGCCGCCTCAGCGCGACCTGTCGCGACATGTCATCCTCAGCACGCGGTCACACGGTCCTTTGCGTTGTCAGTGACCCATTTGCTGAGTACTTTAAACGCTCGCCCTCTCACCGAATGAAGTCATGAAGGCCCTTCCAGGTCAACGCCATTCACCATCATTATCATATCTGCCAAAAGGCATCCACTGCTGGACATAAGCTTCCACTATAGTTTTTTTTTTACACTGGCTCGACATAGTGACTACAGAGTACCTGATGATAAGTACAGTGTAGTCCAAAAACGAAAGCGACTATCAAAGGATGAAAATCCATTGATAGTCTACATCGTCATGTCGGCCCACATACACCACGACTGAAGGTCTCTAGCTATATGAGCTACTGGATATGCACAAGCTGATCCCGAAACGCGACAAGCCGAAACTGGTCACTATGACGGGCTTTACACCCATGTACTGTGGTGCGATCCAGACGAGCACCGACGGCCTACCACCTCGCTGCTGCTCGTTTAGCACCACCCAGGAGTCACGTATAAGGAAACTAGGGTAAAGCCCACGGACGCGAGCAGCTTCGACTCCCAAAACGAACGACGACTTAGTTCTCTAGAACGACTGTTTGGTAGCGCTTTGTATCCAGCGTCGTCTAGTGATGTAGATCAGACCTTCTGTCGGCCTTGCAGGTGGATGTCCCACACTGAGCTTGTCAGTACGCGGTCTCCGCTTGTCAACCTTCCTGTCCCATTCTGCAACCCCCAAATCCTGCATAAGACCATCAGGGTCGCAATAAGAGCGGCGATTCCGGTGTGTCAGACTTCTACTAGTTAAAAACAGCCTGGGCATCCCTCGTAGGCGAGCCTGGGTGTTCGTATTTCTTCATTGACTCGACGAGCGAATAACCTTTTAAGGCTCCCCTGGAAGCGTTGGTTATAAAGAGCCCACCCCGCAGGAGCTCTCTGTCAGGGGTTGCAATGGACACGTACGACCGCCTTCGCCTCATCTGGGCAGCAGACGCACTCAAGTCCCGCCGTTAGGTCAATGTCATGGAGAGATATCTCACTCGGTGTGCGCGAGCGTATTGGGGCCGTTAAATGTCGAGGGTTGTTGGAGGGTGGATTGTTGCCTCACCTGGGCTGCCATGACGCGCTGCCGCTCGGCGATAAGTGTGCACTTGGCGCAGACACAGTCGCGCCATCTGCAGTACCGCTTGTGCCCCTTGAGGGCGGAGACCACGCCGTGGTTGCGGCACCGCGCACACTTTGGGGTTCGCTGGCGGAACAAAATACCCAAGTTTATTTATTTTGTAATTCCAGGACAATCCATCCACGGTGACGTCTGTGGTGGTAGGCGGATTGCCTGTACTTGCTCATGACCACAGTATACGAGTGTAAAAACCACCATAGTGACTCGCTTTGGCCTGTCGCGTTTCGAGATCAGCTTGTGTATATCTAGTTACTCATATACATAAAGACCTTCGGTCGCGGTGCATGAGGGCCGACATGTCGACGGCCTCGAGAGATTTTCGTCTTTTCATAGTCTCATTTGTTTTTGGACTATTCTGTACTTACAATCAGGTGAACTGTAATCACTTTGTCGAATCAGTGTAAAAATATACGCAGCTCCGTAACTAAATAGTAAAAATCTGGCCAATTGCAAGTCGGACTCTCACACCAAAGTTCCCGTACAAACATTTCGGTACAATTTTATAATCACAAAAAAGATTTTTTTTTTAAGTTTTTCCTAAACTTCGGCTTTAAAATAAGTCAGGAGCTGGCAGGACGTAGTTAAGAAATACCTGTATGTATGGATCTAGAACAAAAATACCGGATCAACGGAAAAGAATGAATATATAATATATTTTTAAATAATATACAGGCGGACGCTTGACCTCAATCACACCTTGTAGAAGGTGGAGATGAGTCCGGCGACAGAGCGCGTCCGTACAACAAATATTACCATTGCGCTATCATCATCATTCTCATGATACAGAAACTATAATTAAAGGTTTGCGCAATACAATTTCATCTGAAACCGGGAATAGTTCCGGACCCCACACGCGATGTGTATTTGTATACAAATAACATAATAACCCGTTATCATGTGACAAAATGTATCACGTAACAATAATTTAATAAACATAACAATATTCCGCAACAATGTTCCCGAGGGAGAGCTCCGTACAAATGACATATTCGTTACATTTAATAAGCAGTTTGATTTAGCGAAAGTTTTTTAAATTATTTTTAATGTTTGTGTCGTGCCACGTCCCATTCGCGCTAAGCAGAGATACATTAGTGGCTGTAACCAATTAACTCTCTAATGCCGTGCGCAACCTGACCAGTAGCGCAGCTGATCGCCGTTCTCACGGCACTAGTGCACGTGACATTTCTATCAGATGCCGTGCGGGCTTCCTCAGCACGTTTGCATCACCGATGAGACTGCCTCCAGAGTTACTACAATTTACAACATTGAAATTAATCAATTTAACCGTCTCTATAAAGTACAGTCAGCATAAAACTTTGTTTAAATTATTCTTAGATATTATTAATTTTTAGCTCATCTTGAACTGATATTCTTAGGATTTTTAAGCCTCTGGCTTTGCTTAAGCTAAACTTTATGGCAACAGCCGATCATTAGTAGTTTATTTTATTTATTTCTTCGTATACTTTTGTTCTTGTTATATATAGATATAGGTTTTTGGGGTGGTAGGGCAATAGCCCGAACTGGGTCTTGACCACAGTACAAAGGTAAATAGACCACCATAGTGACTCGATTCGGCCTGCTGCGTTTCGAGATCTGTCAGTTATACACATACCTAGAGACCTTCCGCCGTGGTATATGTGGGCCGACATGACGACGGAGACTGTTGGTGGATTTTCGTCCCGTTGTTGGCCTATATTGTGCTTTCCATCAGGCGCAATGTAGCTACTTAAAAACATATATCTTACTCTAGTATCTCTATTAGGTGCATTTGCAGTCGATTTGTTTATCATATGTAATGACCTATTTAGATTTATTTAATTTTAAATATGTTTTGCCTAATTCACATTGTTTAAGTTACAAGTTGTTCAACACTTTGTAGCATTTTATTATTTTATTTTTATTAATTATTTTGAGAAGATGTAATACCATTCTTTTCGTAAACCAGCTCCGCAGATTTACCCCACTGTGGCATTAAGCTGCCGGAGCCCATTTCGCCATTGTTTATATTTTTGTCTCTTGCACATTCTTCTTTTCTGTATGTTTATGTTTCTGTATTTACGTATTGTTTGTATTTTGTTTTTATTTTCATGCGAAGTAAATATAATTTTATTTCGTTATTCATCGTCCTCATCGACCACACGTCAATTTATAATAAAATACTTATCAAAAGTAATTGGACCTGTTGTTTAATGGTTGGTTTGAAAGATGTGTCATTGATAACATTCTTACGTAGTAGTAGGCACACGTTATAAAAGTGACTCAATATTTAAAAAAAAATGTTTCTAGCTTCAACAGTTTGGTTCTATAATGATACGTATATGGATATACGTCTCAGACGTACGGTTATACGCACCTACGTATAAGACAATTAGTGAGCAGGTAGGCAGGTACGCTAAGTTTGTCGATGTACTTATTACTATTTATGTGTGTGTTTGTAAAGTTATTACCAATAGTTTTTTTTATGATGCTTAATAAATTTGTTTGAATTTTTATTATTTTTATATTATTAGCCAATGTTTTTATGAAACGCTGTGGTTATCTGTTATTTGTATCTATCTATTGTTGATATATCCTATTGCACAAGATTATGACATCGTGAGGAAGCCCGCATTATATCCAATAAAAATGTGTACTGGCGTCTTAAGAACGGCGATCGGCTACGCTGCTGGTCACGTTGAGCACGACATATAAACGCAAAGAGGGTGCAGCCAGATTGCTTTAATGTGAAAAACCAGACATGCTGCTGGTTCATCGGTACATTTCCTTTATTATTTACGAATTCATAAACTGCAACTATTTTATATAGAGTTACTTTTAGATATTGATTTCGTGTGTTCATTATATTTATTTCATTATGTTTCTCTGTAAATACTGTTACCTATTGAGCACATGCTAGGACCTTCCACAATTGAATCGGATACTTAACAAAACTACAAAATCATGAATCCTAAAATGCCAGCGGACAAGTAATAAAGTAATCTATACATTTCTGAGAAAATTCATTTTTATTTTACCTGTGTGTGCTGTATTTCAATGTTTTGACGTTCTTAATAGAAAGTCTAGAGTAAAAGCAACTTGCAATAACAAATTAACTCTAAATTAAGCTTGTATAAAACGCTATTTAGCGTTAAACTGTTCTTATTATCTCGCAAAGACCAGCAATATCGCTGCTAGAAAAATCCTAATCTACGAGCTTGACGTAAGCTGTCGCAATATCACGTCGACAAGCAATCCCATACATGGATAGGTACACTTTTCAATTAGGGTCTTCGCTGATAGAATGTTATTTCGTCTAGGCTTAACGCGGTGCTTCGTTGCTCTAAATGTTAAGAATGGAAACCCAGTTGAAAGTCTTTATACGGACCAATTGATGGCGTCGGACTGAAATGGCCGTAAAGCTCTTAGACTTTTGTTGGCGAAAAATTACCGAAGAATTACAAGCACTTATTAATAAGTATTAATTTTGAAGATAAAATATAAATCTGACTAGAACTGTTAAAAAATCACCTGATATCTCTCTGAAGCGCGCAGAAAGAACGGAGGCAAGGCCGCTAAAACGGGATGCTGGACTAACTGTGACACATCCACACCGTTCGGCAGCGACATTTCCATTCTCACGCGAAAACTAACCTAAATAAACCTAGCTCTGCCAACCCTCAAAGGCCACACTATTATACAGTCACCAAAAATAACTCTCACGAATGTAACTGGCACAATAACATTTTTAATCCGAACCCGAACACTTATTGTAAAACAATAAAAATTCAAATGTAGAATTAGTTTTCACAGTTCAAATTTCGAACAGTTAATCGCAATTCGAATTTGGAAATCAAATTTAAAAATTAAATTTTAGAATGAGGTGTCTCAAATTGCACAATTCATACTTCGAACGAGATACCACAATTAGAATTCGAAAAAAGATATCATAATTTGAATTTGGAAAGACCTGTCACAAATAATACAGTTCAAACTTCGAACGATATATCACAATTAGAATTAGGAAAAAGATGTGACAATCCGAATTTCGAACGTCCCGTTGTCACAACGAACGCGATGTATAAGCGACAGTATCGTCGCGGGTTGTTGCCAACACTGTTGCTTCATTTTCGTTGAACAGTTGCCGAGGTGTGCCAGAAAGGGATGGCATAAGAGCGAAACGACACACTGTATTAAAGCGATACCTCCATCCCTCTCCGACCATAGTGTTAACTGTATATGTTGTATCATCCGGTTATATAAAATGTTGTAAAATGAGAGGACCGAGTCGACCAATCAGATGGCTTACAGACTCCGCCTCTGCGCTGTGATTGGCTGATAAATCCTGAAACTTAATTTATAAAGGTGACTTTTTTTGCGGACAGTACAAAAGCTTTTGTGGAACAAATACACAATTATGTTTTTGTTGTGCGCGCTGTGGATTCTTTTAATATGTTTTATTGTGTTGAATTGTTTTCAGAATAGAGTTTTATTATTCGATAATGAGATCGCCAGTGTAAGATTTCGTTTTGTTGTTCATATTTAGCTTTTTGTTTGGTTAACGCGTTTCGACGTTTGCATTTGGTCTAGTTGACACGCCTCTTTACTTATTGTTGCATTCATTATAACAATACTAGCCGCTAGTGGCAAACTGAGATATCGCGGCACAGACTGTAAAGACAGGGAGACATGATTTTTTTAGAAATTTGGCAATACTAATTAGTACAAAAGGATAGATAGATACAGATATAGATCATGTAATATTAAGGTTATTATAAAATAATATAAAAGTACCTAACAATTAACTTTTTAGCTAAAGAAAAAAAAGTGGCCTAGGGGCGAAGGGACCGGTTTCCATGCGCGGCACGTCAATGCTCGCAGGTTCGTGTCCCGGCGCGGACCTACATCTGGGTTTTACCAGGTTAAGTCCGGATTTAGGCACCACATGCTCACCGGAGAAAGAAAACATTGCGAGGAAACCCGCATGGCGTCTAATAGTAATGTCATAAGTACTAGCGTTGTGAGAACGACAATTGGCTCCACTGGTCACAATGGGCACGATATATCTAATTAGCAAAGCTAATTAATCTTTGCTCGTCCCGAAGGGTAAGTAGCGTGATGATATATTAAAATGGTAGGTAGATATTTTATCTATGAAAAAAATAAATACCTAAATTTTTTTATGAATTAAAAAGTATAAAAAGTGGTTTTAAAAATATTCTCAATAACATTAGCAATAATAAAAGCAAACATAAATAATTCCTCTAGGTATATATAGTCTATGGTTCGTTCTGTGACGTAATTAACGTTAAACTGCTAAATCTTAATTCTAAATTGGAAATTCAAACGTCGAACGGGAGTCGGAGGTACCAACTCTCCAAATTGAAATATTTCAATTTACTTGTCGAAGGGAATTCGATTTAAATTACAATGAGCCGCGGAACTGGGGCGGTGTGGGGCCTGCCACCTCCGCCCTCTCCCCACGCGTCGCGCCGCACCGGCCATAATTAAATATATAACTGATTATCAAGTGTATTTATTTATTTAAACCTAAAATACTTTACTGTACCTACACAGAAAACAAAAAAAAAAGTTTAGGGTTGTGTAACTCAAAAGGGAAAAGGAATCCATATAGAGCCGAGGCCGACCGAGATTTACCTACACAGGCCAAATACAGAGAGCTCTGATGGAGGGTGATGTCAAAAGTATGCAGACTCGACGAGAGTGCGAGAAGAGAAACTAATGAATGTCAAGGAAGCGGAAAAAGCTTGCAAGAATTGAAAGAAGTGACGTTCCATTGTCTCTGCCTATCCCAGTAAATATTCGGCGTGATGATAGATATCGAGGCACTTACTTGTCCGTCTGTTAAGATCGTTTACCTCAAGAACACGCATGTATCGAGACGATATCAATACAGTCTCGTATAGGTGTACCTGTGTGTAGGTACGAAGCTCGCTGTACGCGAATCCAATTCACACTTGCCCGGTGTTTTTAAATTAGTACTTCCGTAAAATTAGATAGTTTCGTTTAATAACAGTTTTGCTTCGAAGGAGACGTTCAAAAAAGTGTGACGTGTTAAGGACAAGATCTCGAAAAATCCTTGTTCTGTGACGTTACAATCTAATAAGACCGCGAGGTCTCCGTTTTACACAAACGAATAGTTTAATAAATAGAGGACCCGGGATAACTTCATCTAGATGGGAAGTACCAATAGATATAGTAAAATAAAGTAACTAAAGCCCGGCGAAGTTCATCCCAGAAAAGTTTGTGAGTGATTATGTTGTTCGGAGGTCGTTGTCGGCGGCGTCGTGGGCGCGCTGCAGCCTAACGAGCTGACCGGAGACTGCTTTGTACGACGGCCCGCGAACTGGCAGCCGGAGTCAAATGTTTGAGACCATTGTTCAGATAGATACATAAATAGGTCACTGTGATAGCTTCTGCGTTATAAATTATTAAAGATAATCACTGGCTATTATTTAAAGGCATTACGCTAAGAATAATGTTAATAAAGGAACGCATTTCGAAAATTCATTTCCAATACGTAATAGACATGGTATTCTTTATATTCATATGATCTTTTTTATCTGTGAACCGGTTGAAATAACAAGTACTTTGAATATTATCTGAAGGTTGCCAATACATAATATTTTTATGATATTCAAGCGGACGTTTGACTTCAATGATATCTGGTGGAAAGCGAAGATGTGTCGGATAATGGAACGCGTCCGCCCAACAATGGCCCATTCACTCTTCTCTTAAAGGCTCCCAAGTCATATAAACGTGAACATATGGTTACAACTGTACAGACCATCGCAGTGGCTCGTTTCGGGATCAGCTTGTGTACATCCAGCTGTTCCTATGGCTAGAGACCTTGCGTTGCTGCCGGTACATGTGGGTCGACACAGCGATGGCGCCTGTCAATGTATTTCCATCCCGCGGTCCTGCTGCTCTTGGACTGCAATGTCCTCTCCATCAAGTGCAATGTGGTCAATATGTCGAGTCAGCATAAAAAAATGTACTCACGCAGGAGTGAACATTTTCGTGCGGATATAATCATATCACCATGTCAGTGAAAACTGTCTCCAAAGGGACTCCAATATCGATTTTCTTTGTTTATATCTTTCTTACAATTATCCCTTACGTGCCAAGCGTGACCTACAAACAGGTAAAAGCGATGGGTAATAAAGCCTAGGGGGTGAGGCGCGGCGGAGGAGAGGGAGCGACAAATGAGAATTCCGCAACGGAGCGATCAGTTCGGCGAAATGTGAACATTTCGCAAACGTCTCAACTTGTTGTAGAGCCGGAAGCGACAGTGATTTTCTTTTATCGACATCGATGAAATGAAAGAAGATAGAAATGCATTTAGGTATTTAGTTATTATAAGCATATAGGTACAACAAACCATTCCCAGATTATATCTAGGCTTTACGCAGTTAATACCAAAAATGCCAACGTTTATGTTTATCCTAACACAGCACACCACAGTTGATGGAAAGCCTGGCGCCGTCCAAAAACGACGACGACTATCATTAGCAAAAAAAAACCGTCGATAGTCGTAGCGTCGTCATGCCGGCCTGCACAAAGATCACTTCACGCTTCGTTTACAAGGCCCAATATAACATTAGTCGGTTTTTACACTGTCACGTTACCCCAATATCATAAACAGAAAGCACTAATACCTATTTAGATTATATTTTACAACTTATTCGAGAATTCGTCTGTCCCTACCTACCAGTAATGATGAAATTACCATAGTTTAAGGTCCAACTACCTGTCAGGTGCTTACTATAGGTACCTATCTAATTGAAAAATAAAAGTAGTAAAAAAATTCATAAACAGCATCATTCCAATACTGCTTGTGTAGCACAACGACAACTGCAGAGAGGCGAAGCTGTGTCATTATGTCTGTGTAATCAATCTTCATGAAACTTGTAATAATTTAAGTAAATTACAACATGTTATGTGTTGTGGCTGTAGAGGTTTAGTGCATAAAGAATCTGAATTCCTACGTACCTCTGTGCTCACCCAGTAAGGGGTGTAGCATAACAATATATTAGATACTACTATAGGTAGGTATGTCTTGAGTTCTGCCTGAGCGCTCATTTTAAAAGCATTGTCGACGGTGTTAACATCTTTATGGTTCTTAAAAATGTTCAATACATGTATAGATACAATAATACAAATTTCACAGACCGTTCGGCCCCCTGTGTACTCTGTATCTACTAATGAAACAGATTATCAAGTTTTATTTTGCTGTTTTCAGTAGACTCCACTATGCAATACAGTCGTAAATACATTTTTTGATCGTTTGAAACGCCCTCAAATAATCATATTATGATATGTAATATATTACTTATATAATTTCAATTCAAAAATAATTTATCGATAATAGTGGAGCGTGTTTCATCCCTAGCGAAGGCGTGGGAGCGAGCAAATATCTTCGCAAGCGTTAAAATGAAATGTTCGCAATTTGAATATCGTTCCGTCTACACCCCCCTACGTCCCTACTGCGCCCCCTGTTGCCCCATCTCTATCCCCATTACACCCCCTTTCAGTGTCTATCTTAGAGCTACAGACACTTGGCGATATGATATAACTGTGAGGCAGGTATACCTACCCACGCGTCGTGCGCGGCGTGCCCAGCGGCGCAGCTGGTCGCCGTTCCCGCAGCACCAGTAGTTACAAGACATTTATATAGGACTAGCTGATCCGGCAAACGTTGTTTTGCTATATAAGTTATTGTAATATCTTCTAAGATGTTCATTGAAATTAAGTGATGTCAAAGACAATTTTGTTCACAATTAAGTACTCTTAATCAACAACACATTTATTTGGATAAAGATTAATATTATTACGTTGATACAACTCTTAACAAATAATGTATTAATTTGTTTACCATAAAAACGGTTTTAGTGACTTAATCTTAAAAGATAGACATATACTGTCACGAACATTTTTTTTAGATCATTTCAAGAGGAATAATTCTTTCATACATATATTTTTGGTATCTTGAACCGTTTTCGCAGCGCACGCAATGGAAGCATTCAAGGATGAATAATTTTGCCCGTTTTTTTTTCACATTTTCCATTATTTCTTCGCTCCTAATAGTTGCATCGTGATGTTATATAGCCTAAAGCCTTCCTCGATAAATGATCTATTCAACACAAAAATAATTTTCCATTTCGAACCAGTAGTTCCTGAGATTAGCGCGTTCAAACAAACAAACAAACTCTTCAGCTTTATAATATTAGTATAGATGTCATGCGAGCTCCCTCGCGATGTTTAGTATCTCTACTCACCCCTGAAGAGATATAGCGTGGCGATATTATATTATTATAAAGTCTGACCGCCCTCATCTTCGAGCCAACTGCCTCCACCATTTAAAGGAAAAGCATTGAAAACACTGAGGGGCATCTATTATAAATGTAAATTTTGAGTGTTAGCTAATATTTGTTATTAGTTTGATTTGAAGTTGGTTTTATTGTTATTCCTGTAGTTCTAGTTATTGTATGCGTACATTCTGCATCTTAATTCTTTTAAATTCTTTGGTTTTTGATGTAAAATTTATCTTTTTCTAGTATAATTTTTATTTACTTTTGGTGCATGCTCCGGGAGCGTTCACCGGTTGTTGCGTTTAGACGTTTGTTGTTACAAGTCATCAATGTTATATTTTTATATATCTGCCGGCCACTGGCTGCCCTGTAAACAAATGTCACAGCGCGATGATACATAAGCGAAGGCGTGAACTCTTTAAAAGTATGTGAAAAGAAAATCCGCTAATGAAGTGCCGCCCTGCGGCTCCGCGGCCAATGGAGGCGCTGGATACTGTTGCGAGCGTCCCCATTGGCTGGCAATATTGCGACACAGTAGCCGGGCACTAGGTGCTAAGCGTTAGGATACCAACGCACCAGCTTGTAGAGTTTATTCTCCAATGGGGGACGAGCCAAGCCTACAGGCTGATGTTGTGTTAGCAGCTGTGTTTACAAACTATTAACTAGAAGAGCCTACATCGTAGAGTTACGTACTATCACGCCGAATCCCTATTAAGGTAGCCATAGAGAATGGAACGTCACTTCATTCTTGCAAACCTCTTTCGTTTTCTTAACATTCATCGCAGATTCCTCGTACTCTTATCATCACCCTCCGACAGAACTCTACTTGGTCTGTGCAGGTATGTCTCATTCGACCTCGGTCCTTTCTTCCACACATATTCATATTGTACATATATTATACATACATATATATATATATATATTGATAATTCTTATAAGATGTAACACGACCGGGACCCTTCACGAAAATCAGCGCTGCAGGCTTCCTTTGTGGCTTTAGGCTGATGGAGGTCCCATTTTCGCCATGTTAATATGTTTTGTATTTTCTTTTGGTTTTTGTGTTGTTTGTATTGCTGCATTTAAATTTCTGATTTTTTGTTGATTCGTGGCGAAATAAATACATTTTTCATTTCATTTTTCGTCATCCCTTCATCATTCATCCTCTCGACGTTCCCATCACGCTATTGGTGAGACTACCTTTCAAAGCAGCCATTCTGCGTATCTCTTCGTACCTAACGCGCTCCGCAAGCGTCACTCCGCACATAGAGTGGAGAGGCCGCATCTCCACTGCCTTGACCCTCTGCACTCGAGGCTGTTTACGCGCGCATGTAATTTGGTGAGCGAGTCACCTCTCGAGTGCAAAGGGTTAATTCTACTTTTGTACTTCTTCTGACATGCCCAGGTCTCACTGCCGTACAACAAAGGCCAAGAGAGAGTAAAGGCGTACAGTAATCATGTTTTTTTTATTCCCGATTGCAAAATTTAACCATAACTTCAAATTTAATAAAGTTAATTCATGTGTGGTGGTGCTGGGAGAACGGCGGTCGGCTGCGCTACTTACTGGTCACGTTGGGTACGGTATACAAACACAAAGTGGATACAACTACTAATGTATATCCACTTGCTCCGAAAGGGATATAGTGTGACTGTAGGTATATTATTTTTATTACGAGTAACAAATACACGATTATATTCTAACCATAGACACACAAGCCAAAAGAGAGGCTTACAATATGAACTTCAATAGGACACCGGTCTGCAGCGGCTCGTCGCGTCGAGATCTGATTATTATTTTTTGCTGTCCAAAAACCAACGAATTTCAATAGTAAAAAATCATTTGCAGTCGCAGTGATCATGCCCTGCACAAGCAGGAGTACGTATGTCTTCATGCTCCGCTTTACACTCATCACTGGACGGAGGGACCGCGCTCGCCGGAAGACCAATCCACAGCCAAACGACACGGCAAAAATAAGGGACAGAGAACTCCCTTGTAATCACATTATGCAGTTTCAGCGCCATACTTGTGTCTAGCTGCAAAGTTAAAGAAGCACGGTAGAATAAGATGAGCAGGAGTCAGGTTACGAAAACATAGAACATATATGGTTTTTTCTTCCTGCCATATCCTGATTTTATAAATGCAGGTATTTTATTTATTTATTTTATTGATTAACACACCAACTGTACATATGCCATTACAGTCTATATTTATGTTTCCGCAAGCCTACCGCTAGATGGCGTTATTCGGCCCTCAGCAATACACACTCGTTCGGAAGCCGCCATCGCATCTACATCAGACCTGCTTTCGGAATTCCTGTTGTTTTCAATCGCGGCTACAGATTGCCTTATTTTTGTTCTTGTGCTTTCGGTGATTTGTGCGTGTGGGACAATTTTATTTAGCACGGAGTTGGCTTCACGTTTACGGACTTTTGAATTTATCTTCGGGCACACAGCAGTACAGGATTCGATACCCTGGAAGCTGTTCCTGGATCCAGGCAGGCAGAGACACCACGGCGGCAAGGTAAGCGGAGGAAATATTTGTATATTATATAATGGTCGTGTGCAATTTTTAGGGCCCGATGATAGCCTTACCAGCACCAATGCAAAAATACAGTCCACTTCATCGAATAACATAACCACACATACCGCGACTGAAGGTCTCTATGTATACGAGTTACTGGATATACACAAGCTGATCTCAAAACAAGGCACTGAAAACAAGATCCAGTTCGAGCGATCGGCCTGTCACCTCAAAATTCTAATACCAAAACTAGAATTGTGACAGAAGCTGGAACCTTTATCCTCAACCGAACCTGGACCGTCAGGATTTAAATGAGAAAAATGACAAAGAAATACTTCAGAGTGAGTTGTAGTGTCATTAATATCGCAGGCAGCGGTCGCCAGAGCTTGCGCTGAGCTGTGGCACAAATAGCCGCCATACGTCAAACGATCCTACCGGCTCTGCGCTCTGCCCTCGGTGCTGACGTGCATAGACCCGCGCTCTCATAATGTAGACATGACTTGCAATAAATAATTATAATACTATATGTAGAAGAGATGTACTTCCTTCAGGGATTTAAACTTTGCCATTCTTCCCGCGGTGCATGTGGAACCACTCCATGCCTGTAGTCATGGAGGGGCAAAAAGTAATCAGATTAATGAAAATGATTAACGATTACATTTTACGTTTTTTAACATTAATATCACTGCATTTTGCTCATTTATGTTTTAAACACTACAAAATCACAGATCGTATACACATTTATAATTTCTTAATGTTTTAAATGGATTTAATCATGATTACAGAGCAAGAAAATTCAAATTACGACTACATTTAGTAATCGTTGATCATTAATCAGATTACATTTTGCCCATCTTTGTGGCTGTAGGTTTGTACAAACTTTGCAAATTGATTTGACAGTGTCGACAAAAACACGATCGTGTGGGCTGCTTCAATAAAATGTTTCTGCTTAATATACGACAACAGTCATAAAAACAACTTAATCGTCGTTTCTTTGGATTTTTCAGAGCAGCAACAGAGTCTGTATTGTAATTCGTTAAAAAACGTTGAAATCCTTATATATTGTCACGCTATATCCATATCGGGTTGAGTAGAGTTCCATTAATGGCTGTGTCCCCTTTGCGATTACATGTCGTGCACAACTTGACTAGCAGTACAGCCAATCGCAATTCACATAGCATTAGTACACGGTTTCACGGGTTTCCTCACGATATTTTCCATCATCGGTGAGCATGTTGTGCCTGTATCCGTACATTAGTAAGCATGACTTCATTATAAATAATTAGCTGATTTCGCGAACTTCCTGCCGCCTAGCAGTCAATGAATATCGTATTAAATGCTAACTAAAACTCCTCACACTCACCCAATTACCCTGCCTGCCTCTTCATTTTCTTTCTTCTCCCTATCTGTTGTTAATATTCTATAATCTTTTTGAAATATAAACAAAAGATCCAACCGTTTTTAAGTTATAAATGGTATAATTATACACATATATACTTGTAGGTACACAAAATGTGTCTATTGTATCTTTATTTTAACGTGTTTTAAGTGCTCACCGGGTAAAGTTTTAAAAAAATTTCACGGCTAACAGCATTTAGTGTTGATTAAAAAAAATCAGTTAAAGGGTATGTCCATGTGTTATGTCGTCGGAACTAAAAGCTGACCAACGAAAAAAGTAAGAGAGTTGTTTTTGCTGCGGAGAGCGCCCTCTGGCGGTGAGCTTGATCGAGTGCCGCTCTCCACTGTTTTGATTTTCACTTACCGAGCAAAACCATCTAACCCCTTACCTAGCTCTTTGGAGGGTCAACAGACCTTACTGACGAAGTATTTATATTATTTACACGATATTTCTTAAATTATAATGCTCGGTTTTAGAGCCCGAACTCAACCCTTGTAAGAAATGTTTTTTTAAATTATAACTTGAGTTAAATTGTTACATAAGTATGTGTGATTATAACAAACTGCAAGTTTTAGAAAAGAAAGAATTTTGTTTTCTTTTCTACTTCCATTTTAATTTTAGTTCGTTTCTTATAGAAAATGCTTAATTTCCCATTTATGTACAAAAATTAATAGTTTAATCATAGATTTTATGACGCAAGCATGTAAAAAAGCTCCCATTTTTATTTCTATATATAGTAATTTTTCAATACAATTCCAAATTATTTGTTTTATCAATGTCGATTCAATTATTTTTAATTATTTTATGTCGTAGTGACATCTGCTGTGTACTAGCAGAACTATTTACACAATTTTGATTTCGTTGTTTTAGTTTAATATACATAAACTAGATGGCGTTATACTTAACAAAACAAAAGTCGAACTATTTTTGTTCAATTTTATTAACATCGTAATTCAGCCGCTTGTTTAACAAAATTTATTTATAAATATTGGAACCGCCGTGTAACTTGGTAAGTTCCACGAAATTCAAATAGTGGACTGTGATTTTTCTTAGGTCTTTGGCTCATGCGATAAAGATTTTGACACCCACTTTTTAGACTGTTCAGGAGTTTCGGAGATATGTCACACCAAATTTGACAGCACAGATAATTCTTGTATAAGCACGAACCAAATATCATAAATAAAGTGCATTGCCGACGCATACCTACATATCGATCAATTTGACAACACTACCCCCCTCGGACTGTGTGGAAATTGAACGCACCCACCGCGCGTCTGTCATACCCACGCTATGTTCCTAGAAGTGCACACCTGCTGCTAACCCAGCACATTCCTTTTCTTGGGTGGCGCACCTGCACATTTGCTGATCTAGCATCCCGTTCCTAAGAAACACCCTATCCATCCACCATTAGTCTACACTGATCTTCCATCCCGACCGGTCTGTTCTAAAATATTGTACTGGAAGTTATAAATTCTTTTTTATTATAAATATACTTTCCTTCTTTAAAAAGCGGGCAACTCGGTCCATGATAACAATTCGCACATCTAGGACGGTTTCGCACAGTACTTAGTCGAAGCCTTGGATAGGTCGCAGCGGAGGACTGTCCGCGTTGTGAATGGTCCAGACGTGACTAAGCATCTAGAACCGCTCCAGTTGCGCAGAGACATTACCTCACTGAGTGTTTTCTACCGTCTCTATCACGGCGAGAATTCTGAAGAGTTATTTAACCTTGTTCCACCCTCTCCCTTCCGTAGTAGAACCAGGCGCACACACAGTATTGTGTAGTCACAGCTACACGGGAACTCACATAGCGGCTAAAACTAAAAAGTTCTCTAACTCTTACTGCAGACGAATCGTTGAACAGTGGAATGGTCTTCCGGCGAGCGTGTCCTCACCGTCCTGAGATATGCGGTCTTTTAAACAAAGCGTGAAGATATATTAGTGCAGGCCGGCATGGGCGCTGCGGCTATAGATAGCTGTATTGACTGCATATAGAAGTTGTCAATTTTGGACTGTACCATGGTTACAATCAGTCGTGGTGTGGCCACTGGGCAAAGTCTAAATTAAAAAAAAAATGTTTGGCAACAGTTGTATAATAGTTTAACACGTGACCCAGTCCGTCTGAACAACAACACCGGACGCGCTGGTACAACAAGAGCTGTGTTTACAAACAGTGCACGCGCCGACACCAGCCAGCCGGCACGCCGCACTCCACCGGCAGTCCACTCGGAGAATTTCAACAGGATACTCTACTATAAGGTGAGAAACTATATTAAAATATCTTAATTTTTATTAACGCAATGAATATGTTATCCCTTCCTTCTACATGCGTAGTGACGCTTGTGGATCGCGTTAGGGACGAAGAGGTACTCTACCGAATGCTTTGAAAGAATTAATGAGTGCTAAGGAAGCCAAAGAAGTTTGCAAGAATAGAGAGACGTGGCGTTTCATTCACTATGGTACTAGATAATTGTTATTTTGCGGTGTTAGGGTGATTACCCGTACTTAATCGCGACTACAGTACACAAGTATAAAGACCCTCATAGTGACTCACTTTGTCCTGTTGCGTTTCTGGATCAGCTTGTGCTGGAAGCTCGTATATGTAGAGACTTTCAGTTGTCATATATGTCGGTCGACATGACGGAGGCAGTTTGACAACGGATGTTCGTCTTTTGATAGTCAATAGCGTTCTGGGAATGCACTATACTTTCAATTGCATGCGCTGTAGACACATTGCCGAGCTAGTCGGGGAGTGCACAGTAGCTCAACTTTCCTTTGTAATATACAAAAAAGTTTTCTTACTAAAACTTCATTATTTTTCAGGCAAAATGAATAGCAATACTTTTAAACTATTAATCCTGATAGCTGCCTGCCTCGCTCCGAATCGCGCGGTCATGATGAGAAACAGCGCCTTGATAGACAAAATGGTGTCGCACTTCCAAGGAAAAGACAGCTCCTCCATTGAACTAAAGCATTCACGGAACGCGGCAGAAAAACACAAACCGAAAAACGTAATAATGCTGATGCAAAACGTATTATGCAAGAATTTCCCCGCGATACCATGCCGCATGATTATGCATGACGATACGCTAAAAAAACTTATACAGAAATCAATTCAGCAAATAAAATATAAAACATTTGCCTTAGAGAAGACCACGCAACTCCCCGGGACCCATCTGACTCTATTCCCAGTAATTAATAGCGAAGATTTGTCAAATTTTTTACAAGTTTCCAAAACAGACCACTTCCGTAAGAAAGACAAGCGAAAACAGAAGAAAAACGCTGGAGAAGATAACCACGAAGAAAGACGAAAGAGGAAAAAGGCTGCGAAAATAATCCCAGTGTACAACGGACGGAAGAAAATACGCAAGTTCTACCCGCACAAAATAAAAGACAAACCAACCAAGAGTATCAGAGAATTCGCTGATTATTCCGGTGATAAGCTATCAATGTCCGTGGAGCAGCCAGAAGGCAACGTTGTAAGGAAGACCTTTCAGGCGCAAGCCCCTCCGGTATGGAGAATAGATTATACGAAGCATGGAGATCCGAGTATTATGTTTGCCCACGACACAGACAGCCTTAAAGGAAAGATAATGAAGACTGGCCCTAACGTGGTCGTGGACGAAAACGTCCTAGAACAGGTCCCCAGGAAGGATGTCCTGCATCCTGATGTCTATATAAAAAAGAATGTCCGGAAGAGCACCGTGGATCTGAATTCGGATGGTATTATGGATTAAATGTTGTTTCATTTTTCTGTTTGGTTATTCATATTCAAACTATGGAAGGGTAAATACTTCAACGGGACTTATGCAGGAATTAAATTACTTTTAATTATAGCTCGACGTTTCGACCTGGTCACACAGGTCAAAAATTACTTCCTCTACCCTCTTTAGTTTTTAATAATTTAAATAGTCATGAGTATTTTTACAAGGTGACATAAAACGAGATGCTAGTTCCCTAATCAGTGGGTTCCACGCCGATGATAACTTAAACACAACTTCGCAATTAAAAGATTTATGCTTCTTAATCTGGATCGCTTCTCGGACAAGTCTCGGGTAATAGAAACGATTTCTGGAGAGGATTATTGGCTTTTGCATTTCAATCCGGTGATTGGGTCCCTCGTTGAGCTAGTGTTCCCCAATGGATCAGCAGCACACGCTGGTATTTGATTGCAGCTATGTGTCAGTCAGCGGAATGTTTTTTTTTTTTTATACTGGCTCGACATAGTGACTACAATACACCTGCTGGTAAGTACAGTGTAGTCCAAAAACGAAAGCGACCATCAAAGGATGAAAATCCATTGACAGTCTCCGTCGTCATGTCGGCCCACATATACCGCGACTGACCGGCTCTAGGTATATGAGCTACTGGATATGCACAGGCTAATAATCCCGAATGTCAGTCTGCTCGTGAGTCGTGACTATGACCTGTGTAACCAGATGGAAACGTCAAGCCATAAATAAAAATATGTGAGTCACGCATAAGACCCATTAAAATATTTATAATGAGTACAAAATGCGAAGTTTAAAACGTGCCGTGACTATCGCCGAATATACTGGCTAAGCCTTGTCACAGCAGTGAAACGCAAAAACAGACCTGAAATAGAAATTGGAATAATATCGACATCATGTTTATATCCGATTTGAACATGGTCTCTAAGTATCAGCTCTAATTGATTTTAATGACACAACAATAAAGCAGCATTCTCAATATCAATTATTCATAGCGTAAATAAAAAAACAAGTTGAACAACATTTCGGGTCAAGAAGTTATAATATTATGATTTTTAAACAAAATTCTGGAAACAACATTATTCGTGTTTGTCAGAAATACATAACAGTGAACGAATGTAGACTTTGTGCAGCACGCGCTAGAGTTGAAATTAATTTATGATATACTTGAGTTATAACTTCCTGATATAACAATGAAATTAATTACACAAACTCGGTCGTTCCGAATAAGAACTTAATGACATGTTAACAACTATAGTATATCTAACTTTTACTATAGTAAAAGTGTATCGAAGTTATGTCTGTAAGTTTTACGATCAATATAGATGCCAAATCAATATCTTTAGAATTTCTTTCTGACTACTTCTTTGTATACACTTCACAATAAAAGTATTAAAGGGATTTTAATTAAACAGTATATCGTCACGCTACATCCCTTTCGGGGTAAGCTGAGATACATTATCGGCTGTACCCACTTTGCGTTTATATGTCGTGCTCGATGTGATCAGTAGCGCAACTGATCGGAGATCTCAAAGCACTTGCATGCATGCTTGCATGTCTATTAGGTGCCATGCAGGTTTCCTTCACCGGCGAGCATGTAGGCCCTACATCCATACTTATTGAAAAACCCAGATGTACATGCCGGGATCTGAACCTAAGACCATCCGCTTTGTCACGCATGAGTACTGGTCCCTAATTCACTGGCCCACCATATCTATTAATTTAAACAGGATTTTATTAAATTTTACATATAGGTAACTTATACGCTGGATTGAATACTAAAAATCAAAAATGACTTAATATAAAATGTCCAAAAGTATATCTACCTATAGCAGACTTTTATTTCTTCGAATAAGTACTTTTCTTACTTATTTATTCTGCCCCATTTTGCTCTATTCCGTTTCCCACGATAGTCCTTGTTTAGAGATTCAGGGTGATAGTAGTTGAGCCTACCCATCGAACAACCTCAGTATCCTTATACGTCAAGCAATTAATACTGACCTTGACTTAATCCAAACAATTTAGATCATTCGAATCTACAACTCATTAAAGACCATACGTGTTCATATTACAATAAAATTTAATACAGATATTTTAGAAATTACTTAAAATCGTACCAACGGCCACTTTTAAAAGCAGTAAGTTACTAAAAAATAAAATAAAGTTGCTCATTTGTTCGCTTCGACAAACATAATGTTATCAACCGACCCTCGTACATTTCTAACATCATTATTTGTGATATTATGTTTCATTTACGCTCATAACTCCGCGAACGCTTCGTCCGTAAATATGTCTAGGCCAATATTATCAACACACGTGCTTGATATCTCCACTGGCGTCCCAGCAGTGGGCTTATTCGTTGAATTATACAAGAAAAAGGAAGATTCTTGGACCCTGTGGCATAACACAGCGACGTCCGGTGACGGGAGGGTGCAATTCCCTTTCTCTAAAGAATCAATGGCAGAAGGGACTTACAAGTTGAAGTTCAATGTCGGTGATCACTACGGCAAAACTAATACATCAACGCTGTATCCCTATGTTGAAGTAAGTGCAGTTTTATTAAACTATAAATATATTAAGTATTTCAAAACATATTGTTCCATAACATATCTCTCTGTAGCCAGCGATATATTAAATGTTATATCATAATATCCACTTATGAAGCTTTATTTCTATCAAAATAATGATAATATGTTTTAAACAAGTGTGTGTTACATTTTAAATTAAAATAAAGAATGTCTATATATTGAAAGTTAAATTTTCGACGACGCGTAAAAAAAACTTGTTTATCTTGCGTTTTGCTAATGGTACGAATTTAGTAACAACGCCATCTATTGGCCAGTATATTAATTATTTATGATACTACAAAACATTATTTCGTGCTTCATAAAAATATTAAAACATCTTGAATAAATAGTAATTGTACACGATGGACAACACTCGATGACTATTAACAGGGGTTCTTGGTAATAAAACACTTCTTCGTTCGCAGTTCGTAGTTCGCTTCTTTATTTGCAGTTCTTGAGGGTAGCTCCGAGGGAATTCTTCGAGTCTTCGATCTTCGCCGTCGACCAAAGGTTTGGTCGCTATATATATCCCCTCGGGCTACCCTAACAACTAGTACTATATACAATGTGTTCCTTAAATCTAATCCGCCAATGACGACGCCGGATTTCGTGTAGTTTCGTCGCCCGGCCGCCGCTGTCGCTGCTGTCGCCCCGGTCGACGTGCTCCTCTCCCGCACCTCTATTCATGCGTCTCCGGCGCCCTGGGCTCGCTGTTCGTAACATCCTCCCCCCGGCGTAGCTCGTCGAAGCCTTCTTTTTCCAGCCGGAGAACAGCCAGCTTCCTAGCAGGGCGCACGAAGGCCCCACCTCTGGTGCGGATGAGAGCGCTGCGCACGTCGCCGTCTGGCCCGGGGTACACGGCCTCCACGATGCCTCGAGGCCATGTATTGCGGGGCAATGCAGCGTCGACTACGATGACTAGATCTCCGGGGCGTAGCGTGCGCTGTCGATCGTGCGCTCCGCCACGCGCCACCAGCGTCGGCAGGTACTCCCGGACCCACCGTCGCCAGAACTGGTCGGCGAGCCCTTGTGCCGCCTTCCATGCTCTCCTATCCGCCGGCGAGCACACCCCGGTCTGGGGCAGCCCTGCCGACGTCCCGATGAGAAAGTGGTTCGGAGTCAACGCCTCCGGATCCGCCGGATCCACGGAGACGTGTGTCAGCGGTCGCGAATTGATCGCGTGTTCCGCTTCTGCCAGCAGCGTCGTTAGCACCTCCTCTCGCGGTGCTTGGTCGTGTAGAGTCGCGCTCAGCGCAGCTTTTGCTGAGCGCACGAGTCGCTCCCACGCGCCGCCTTGATTCGGCGCGCCAGGAGGGATGAAGCGCCACTCCATTCGGCGCAGCTGCGCGTAGTCACGCAGCGCCGGCTCCCACTCGCTGTATGCTGCCCGTAGCTCCGCGTCGGCTCCACGGAAGTTCGTCCCGTTGTCGCTCCAGAGCTGACGCGGCCATCCGCGTCGCGCTGCCATCCGTCGCAGCGCCATGATTGCGGAGTCGGCAGACAGGCTGCCCACTACCTCGATGTGGACAGCTCGGGTAGTGAGGCACGTGAACAACGCGCCCCACCTCTTCTCACGTCGGCGGCCGATAGTGACGGTCATCGGCCCGAAGTAGTCGACCCCGCAGTTGGTGAAGGGTCGGCGATGCTGATCCAGGCGCGCCGGCGGCAGGTCCCCCATCGGCGGCACCCGGGGCTTCGCTCGGCGCACCCGGCAGAGCGCGCAAGCCCGGGCAACCGCGCGCACAGTGGGGCGCGCGCGCAGTATCCAGAAGCGCTGCCTGATGTCATTGAGGACGCGCTCGTTGCTGGCGTGTCCCGCAGCCGCGTGTTCTCGTAGCACGATGAGCCTTGTCAGCGGGTGACGGCCGCCCAGTATGATCGGCCGCTTCGTCTCGTACGGCGCGCGCGCGGCATCGATCCGTCCGCGCACACGCAGCAGGTCGTCCTGCAGCATCGGGTCCAGCTTGGCGAGGCGGCTGGCAGCTGGCAAGGTTCGGCCAGCGCGCAGCCTCGCGATCTCCTCGCCGAAGTCTTCCTCCTGCGCCCTGCGTAGCCATAGGTGCTCCGCTCGCTCGATGTGCTGCAATTCAAGTCGGGTCGCTCTTTTGCGACATTTGTCGATGAAGGCGAGCACCGTCGCCGTCGCCCGGATCAGCCGCTCATATGATGAGAAGCGGCTAATGTCCGGCAACGGGCTCGCGTTGTCGATGATGCTCGCTGCGCAGCACGCGGCCTCCTCGATGCTGCCGGTGCTGCTCGGTCGTGCCTTTTCCTGCGGCCACGTATTCTCAGGCCCGTACAGGAAAGAAGGTCCGGTGAACCAGCGGTCATGCTGGTCGGTTGGCGCCTTACCGTCGCGGGTTGTGTCATCCGCGACGTTGTGTGCGGTCGGCACCCAGCGCCATTGTTCTATGTCAGTTGCCTCCGCTATCTCGCCGAGCCGGTGCGCGACGTAAGGCGTGTAGCGCCGCGCGTCCGTCCTTATCCACTGCAGCACCGTTGATGAGTCGCTCCAGTAGATCACGCGGTCAGCCTTCCAGTGATGTTCTTGCTTTATCATGCCAGCCAGCCGGGTTCCGATGACAGCTGCTTGTAGCTCCAGCCGCGGTATCGTATGCGGGCGCAGCGGCGCCACCCTGGCCTTAGCAGCGGCCAGTGTCACCGTGACGCGACCGTCTTCGTGCATCAGCCGCCAGTATGCTGCCGCTGCGTATGCCTGTTCGCTGGCATCGACGAACACGTGAAGCTGCCTCTCCGGTTCCGCAGCATCGTCGTCGGTGACGTATCGTCGCGGCAGGCGCAGCTGAGCTATGTCGTCCAGCGTGCTCAGCCATTGGTCGAAGCGATCCGCCTGCTCGCCCGGAAGCTGCTCATCCCATCCTATCTGGATGCGCCATAAATCCTGCAACACGATCTTGGCAGTGATGCTGTAACAGCTGAGTAACCCCAGCGGGTCGAAAATCGACATGACCGCCGCCAGGGCCTCTCGCTTCGTCGGGGCCCGCTGCCGTTCACGGACTTGTTTTGGGACGCGTGCCAGGGTCGTGTTGAAGCCCAGCTCGTCTTTCTCGGCGTCCCACAGCATGCCAAGTGTCTTTTCCTGGTGGTGTTCGTGGCCCAGAGCGGTCGGCTCCCGGGCTCGCAGCTCTCGAGGGACGGTGTTCAGCAGGAGCGGGCAGTTGGAGTTCCAGCTTCTCAACGTGAAGCCTGCTTGAGCGTGGACGGCGATGACCTCTTCTATTGTCTTCTTTGCTTCTTCCACGGTCTTGAAGCTGTGCACGAGGTCGTCCATGTAATGGCTCCTGGTGATGACCGGCAGTGCCCTGGCGTGTGAATGCGCGTGATCCTGCGCATTCCGGTCCCGCACGCTGTGGGCCAGGAAGGGCGAGCTGGCTGCTCCGAAGATCATCGAAGTCATCTTGAACTGCTCCGGAGGGTCCTTTCTGTTGTCGCCTCTCCACAAGAATGACTGCGCCGGTTGATCTTCCGCTCGCACCTTCACCTGCAAAAACATCTCAGAAATGTCCGCTGTTACGGCGATCGGCCGTTCCCGGAATCGAAATAATATTCCGGGAAGTGATTGTAACAAGTCCGGTCCCTCGAGTAAAAAGTCGTTCAAACTTTTGTTCTGTACGCGGTGCGCTGCGTCAAACACTAGCCGTATCTTGTTTGGCTTATTCGGGTTTCGTACGGCGAAGTGCGGTAGAAACCACTGTATAGCGCTGTCTCGTTCACTCTCTCTATACTTTTCCGCGTATCCTTTCTTCAACAAATTTTCAATCTGGCGCGTGTATTCCTCTTTAAATGCCGGGTCGCGATCCATCTTTTTCTCTATGCCCCTGAGGCGTATGAATGCTTCACTGTAGCTCGGCGGCAGCACGATGTCATCGGTGCGCCACGGTAACCCGACTTCGAATCGATTGTTCACTCGGCGCGCCGTTTTGTTGAAAATCTCGATCGCTCGTCGATCTTCTGGCTTTTCCTTGGTGGTCAGCGACACACCAAGCGCTTCCAACGTGAAGTGCTTCTTCACCAGTTCTTGAAGACGCTCGTCGTCTTCTTGCTCGGTGCTCGAGGGGGCGCTGCCGCAGTCTCGTTCCGCCGCGTGCAGATGCAGCACCGTGTTCTCCCCCCGTCGATGGAGCAGGCGAGGCTCGATGCCATAGATGACCCACCCTAGGCTGGTGAGTGATGCGGCGGGCTCGTTCTTCTTTCCGGTCCTCATCTGCTGGGAGACCATCAGGTGCCAGTTGTCGACACCTATCAGGATCCTCGGCTTCGCGTTCTCGAAGCAGGCCTCCCGGAGATCTTGCAGGTGGGCGTACCGCGTCAGTTCCCGCGGCGCCCGTTGTCCTCGCAGGTCCAACTTCTTGACCGTGCGAGCGGTGATCTCGTGTGCGGCGCGTTCTCGCCGCCCTCGGATGCTGATGCTGACCCGCTGACTGCTGCTCTCGTGCTCCGTCGCGTTGACACCTCGCAGCCTCAGTGGTGCCGGAGTCCCCTTGACGCCGATGCTGTCTGCCAGTTCTTGGTCGATGAGGGTTATTGACGACCCCTCATCCAGGAGCGCGTACGTAGCTACTTCTCCCCCGGGACCTGTAATGATGACGTTGCAGACTTTTAGCAACACGCTGCTGTCTTCACTAGATGTCGCTATTGACATCACTGCTTCTTCTCTGGCCGGGCGGGGTGGTTCCTCCTCATCGCTGGATCGCACCTCTGGCTGCGCTCGCACTTGCTCGGTGTCGTGCAACAGCGGGTGATGCGGCCGGCGGCAACCGCTGACACCGCATGCGTCAGCTTGGCAGTCGGCCCGACGATGCCTCTTCTTCAGGCACTTAAAACAAACGCGCGCTGACTTTGCCCAGTCCCAGCGGGCGCTGATCTTCATATTCTTGATCTTCTTGCATTTATCCGTAGCGTGGTCCGCTCCACAGCAGAAGCACCCCTGTGGTGCGCGTTGCTCCTCTACCGTTGTGTAGACGGCTGCCCCACGCGTCGTTCGGCGTGCTGGCTTCGTGTTCTGCTGCCTCGGTCTTGCTGGCGCGGCGTATTTGGCAGTGCTGACGGCGCCCGATGTACTGGATTGGCGCGTGTAGCTAAACGCCAAGTCCGCTTCGCGTGTGAGGAAGCGAGACAGAGTGATCACTTCGCACTCTTCCATCCCTCGGTGCAGATGTGCGTAGTCTCTCCACCTTGAGACTAGCAGCGGGCTCATTCGTTCCATGATTTCTCCCGCCAGCTGAGGATTCCGTAGATAACCGCTGTGGCCGACGTTCTTCAGCACGGCGATTATGTTCTGCACTCGTACTGCAAACACGTTGAGCTCTTGCGCTGTCATTCCTGCTTGTGGCAGCTGGCGCAGCTTCTCCATAGCGTCGTTGATGATGGTGTCCGGCTGGCCATAACAGCGCTCCAGTGTGTGCATTATGGCATCCGGGTTCTCCGCAGTGTGCAGTAGAGGCGCCACGGCGTCCCTCGCTTCTCCCCGGAGACACACCCGTAGCCTGGCTAGGTTCTCCGCCGCCGAGAAGTTGTACATCTTCGTGCTATCTCGCATGGCTGCCTTGAATGGCAGCCACTCGTTCGGTGCCCCGGTGAATATGGGTAGGTCCGAGGCTTGACGTGGCGGCACTCGTTCCCGTGCCGTCATCCTCTTCAACGCCTCGGCCAGCTCCTCGATCGCCCTCGATCTGCCCCTCGTGGGCGTGGGCGAACGTGTGCGACGCCGTTCTGTCGCCTCACGTTGCTGTGACCTTTCTTCTTCAAAGGTCACTCGGGCCGTGGTCAGCTCCCCCCGTTGATCGTCGGAGGTGTGGAGGGCCGTTCTGCCTCCTCGTTCTGCTGACGGTGTCTCAGCCGGGTACGTTGAATCCCCCTCGGTCGCTTGTTGCAGCCAACTGTTCACGCGTTCGTTCGTCTGTGACATGTTGCTGCCCTGTTCGTCCTCTTCTATGTTCTCGAGGTCCACTTCTAGTCTCTTCCTGACTAGGTCCGCTTCCATGCGCAGTTCCCGCCGTTGGATCTCGGCGAGACGTTCCTGTGCTTGCAGCTCCAACTGCAACCGTAATCTGGCAGCTGAGCTTGTACTTGTGCGGCGTGACCTTGCTGGCGAACGTTGTCTTGCTGCTGTAGGGAAAGAAACTGCGTTTGACGTTTCAGCGTTTGACAATCGAGCGTTTGACAATCGAGCGTTTGACTTGTCACATGTCAATGTAGCGTTTGACCCCCCTGTCGTAGTCTCAACAGCAGGCCGCACTGACGGAGAGCGTGGTGGTTCAACATGACGCACCGAGGCCGGTGCGTACATGTCACACTCGTCCGTAGTATCGGCCCCCTGTGATCGAGTCTTGACCATTTTCCCCAATTCTTGATGCAATCTTCGATAAATCGATGCGTTGGTTCTACTTTCTTTCTTCTATTCGGCTTCCGATGGACCAGGATGTACACGATGGACAACACTCGATGACTATTAACAGGGGTTCTTGGTAATAAAACACTTCTTCGTTCGCAGTTCGTAGTTCGCTTCTTTATTTGCAGTTCTTGAGGGTAGCTCCGAGGGAATTCTTCGAGTCTTCGATCTTCGCCGTCGACCAAAGGTTTGGTCGCTATATATATCCCCTCGGGCTACCCTAACAACTAGTACTATATACAATGTGTTCCTTAAATCTAATCCGCCAATGACGACGCCGGATTTCGTGTAGTTTCGTCGCCCGGCCGCCGCTGTCGCTGCTGTCGCCCCGGTCGACGTGCTCCTCTCCCGCACCTCTATTCATGCGTCTCCGGCGCCCTGGGCTCGCTGTTCGTAACAGTAATATTTAACATTTGCAATTAAGTGCTATGCAACTTGCAAACATTATGCTTGATGATGAGTGATAAAATTGAAGAAACAACTCGACACCTCCGTAGTTTTCTCCATAGTTCACACGAAGTAAATATACTCATTATTATTCCCAATGATTAAAATTGTTTTACTAACTATAAGCGTCTAGTTTTTTTGAATGAGATACTTTTATTTGGTGACGTAAATGAAGTACCGGACATAACATAATTGTTATCAGCATTTAGTACTGTTCTCAGCCTAAACAAAAAGAAACTAATTAGTCTAGTGTAATATTGGATTTCAAATGTTTGTTTCAGATCGTGTTCAATACAAAGGAAGGCGAACATTACCACATCCCTCTTTTATTAAGTCCCTATGGATATTCAACATATCGTGGAAGTTAAATTTTAGAATATTTTTTATAAATTTTAAAGTATAAAAACACTCTTCAAAAAACAGTAATAATTCATGCCTGGGAGTTTCTGCAATAATAAACTAGACAGCGTTAAATCACGATCTATTTTATTTTCTTCAGTGATCCAAACTAGATGGCTCTGAAATACTAATCTAGTGTTCGCACCATTTAATAGTTTAAATTTCAATGGCTTGCAATTCTGATATTTATAATCTCAAATCAAATTTATTGGTTAAAATTCAAACTTTGTTGTAACACAGTTGGGGCGTTATATAGCGATGATAAAATATTAACAAGCTGAGAAGAACACAGGGATATCTAATAAGTAAAACCACTTTCAAAGTACATAAACTTAGTATATTTCACGTAGTAAATTAAAATAGCACTTTTGAAACAACTTTTTTTAACTTATATACTAACGGAGCAATAATTTGTTTAGTTTACTATATACATATATTTCTTTTCCTTAAAATAATTTATTATATTAAAAATCAAAGTGAACTTTAAGATCACCGCGACAGAGTTCAGGGCGATTGTCCGGTATACTACTAAATAAAATCAGACTATGAGAAATTTGAACATATTTTGCAATAAAAATCTTATATATTGTATTTGATTATAATGAAAATAAATTTTAACAGGGCCTACATTTAAAGTATTATAACATATATATGCTCTTGTTTTTATTTTTTAGAATTTCCACAAAGCAATATGAAGTGCCATCGTGAATATTTTAATAACAAAAAATAGTTAGTTTAACCTAAATAGACAAAAAATTGTAGATAAACCAACAACAATAATTGCAGAGTTCTATGTGAATTACAGCTACCTTAATTATACAACAATAAAATAAATGCTTAATTTATTATAATTTTGTATAATCATTATTCTACGTAGACATAAATACTTAATTTGTTCTCGACATAAAGAATCACATTCAAAAGCAACTAGAGACTATACAAAAGATTGCAATTCTTCACATATAGATATTTCGATGCCTTTTTAAATTAATAACCCACTAAAAATGTAAATGTAGTCCACAAATTAACAAATAAAACAAAACGATTTTTTAATTTTATTTTCATTGTCTTTTGGTTTTATGCGTTACTTAATCCGACCCTGTGTATAAACCAATCATGTCCAATAGAGTCTGGCCGCAGTTTTGGCTTCAACTAAAAAGCTATTCTTAAGCTATATTGGCTCAGATGTAAATAAACAAAAAAAAAAAACGTTATAACGACATATATGTTTATTTAAATATAATTTATTAAGTTCTCTGCGTTAAGATACTTTTTGAAGTTTAGTTATAAAACACTCTAGATATAAAAACCACTGTATAATTATAGATGGGCAAAATGTATTCAGATCAATTCGAATTTCGTTAATCTGTAATCATAACTAAAACCCTTCTAAACATTAATAAAGGCAAAAAACAAAATCCATTAAACATAGATCGGCTAAATGTAATCAGATTAATGATAAACAAATACAAAATGTAATCGCTTTTCATTAATCTGATTACATTTTACTCATTTGTGTATATTTCAATAACTTAGCCCTCGACATCTTATCTTTTGTAAAGAATAGTTTGTTGGGACTTTTTGGAAGTTTAAACATAATTTGATACAATTGAAAGTTTTTAGTGGACAAGCGTTATCTGACAAAATTGAAAAATAATAAATTTAGACATAAATCAATTTTATATGATGTTAGCGATATTCACATTCTTAAATTTCACATAATAACTTATAAAAAAAAAAACAAGTTTTATATTAAAAGAAAAGTATTTTGACATTTAAATGAATTACAAGTATACACCTCTGCTGAATCACTCCTTCAATTTCAATAAGAATTGATGTAGGAAGACGTTATAGAATATCAGTTGTAAACATTACTTATCACAAGGAATTTCCAATAACCAAACATTGTCTTTTCAACCTAATTAACCTCTAAACTTGAATTTCCCAGCATCTAAGTACCACACGAGTATATGCAGCTATGTACGGTGTATATTAAAGAAGGAAGTCAGTACACTCAGACATTACGGTCAAGTTTATATTTGCAGTCAATATTTCTTATTTCGATACAATATTAAAACGTTCACGTCGGCGCGTACCACCGGCGGCTCGCACAAGTCTGCCTCATTGGGCGATAACTGTGTATATATTCAATATTTTATTCGGAGCATATACACTCAGCACATATCAATAATAGCGCTAACAGATTAATGCATGAAAACAGCTACCCTTCGGTAATCTTTGGTTGAAACCCTTAGCCGGAGATTTATACATACAACTTTAAGTTTACTTGGACTTTATTAAAATATTACAATTTATATTACTCAATGAATGGATTTAGTAAGTCACCGATTTTGTCAACATAGACTGCGAATACTACAGCTATACTCAAGTTCCTATTATATTCAGTTTTATGGCAAATGGTTTTTTTTTTTTTGAGAACTTTGCTAATCAAAGTCGAGTTAGCATCTATAAATCTCAGCCTTAGTCCGGGCGCTTACGATAAAGCGAAAAGCTTTCAACGCAGCCGTCTATGGCCGAGAAACGTGAATTACAACAACAAAAATATTGACTTCAGAAACAGACGCTACATGTCGTCACCGCCTTCCCTTTTTAACGTTCACAACATATTCTGAAAGCCTAGACACCCCGCTCTCGTGCAAATCAGTGTGAATGTATTTAGCAAGACTCTGAAGTAGGAAAAAGCTTCTTCTCAGGAGTATAGCATATTGGCTCAACGACAACACACGGCACACGCGTCCGCCCACCGCCGCGATCTTGGGCAGACAGTGTTTGTCCATTCAAATGTGAGCAGGATAAATACTCCCCCCACTACCTAACAGTGTACGGCGGTAGTATGGAACAACAGAACTTGGCGCTTACTCGTATACACTCCATCGAGCTTCGCCCTACTGAGGTTGCAGAATCCTGCTAAACGTGAGAGCCTAGACAAAGTGACATTCGATCAACGACAACCCTACTTGAAAAGTGCATAATGTATAAAATTGATTACGTGACTGCGTGATATTTCGAAAACTAATATCAATCTCATACATTTTTTACTTTTCTATTTGTGTTATCGTTAACTGAATGTGTCCTTGTCTAGGCCCTTCGGTCACGCTGTCGCGAATAAAGCTTTGAATTGCCCCCCTTACAATGTACTTTATATCTACGAGTGTATAAATGGTTTTTTTTTGTAAACATTTTTGTTTGGCACGAAGGTCCGCCGTGTCGCGTCGTTTCTGTAACGTAAATGGTCATATTTATCAGTAAGACTCGTCACTCCACTCTAATTCACCGTTTCGTTGGCGACACAACACGAATATCACAGTTTTCTATCACAGATTATGTCCCATTGTCTTTTTCTTGCTATTTTCATTCCACTGATATGTTTTGCTCTCTTCGCTTGTAGTTTATACCATACCAACATTTTAATGTAATGTTAACATTTTTAGCATGATAATTTATGTTGGAACAGTACTAAGCTAAAATATTCCAACACACAAATTGGTCTAAATTAAAGGTTGTGATGTCAAATAATAGAAAATTATCTACATTCAAATGACGAATACATATTGCGTTCTGGTAGGTAGGAAGAAAAAAAAATTTTTTAATGTGTTGTGGCAGCTGAAAAACTGAAAATAAACTGCTAAAAGTAATAAAAATGTAAAATGTTTTGTGGGTTGGAACGTTCTGGCATAACTTAATTCATTTTATCAGACTTGGAATACCTAATTTTGAAATCTCCCGCATTTATTACCCAACGGCGTATTCTTAAAAAAGATATCGGCAATATTGAAAACCTTAAAGATAATATCAATATATATATAACACAACACTTTTGTGACTAATTTTAAGAATAAAAAAAAAAGTCAATGACATTTTATAACATTAAAGTACAATGATGATCGACCTTTTATCGCGATATATTTAGGCCAACATAATCATAGTGACTGTTAATAGATGCTGGTATTCAGTCTGATATTCCGGCACCACGATGTTGTACTTATCATTGAATGACGTGTATTAATTTTACACAGCCAATACAAAAAAGAATTAAGAAGTTATCAGTGCTTAAAATGTCAACATACATCATTAGTACACGGAACGCGCTAAAACTAAAGCTGTAAAAAATATATGCTGCAATACAAGATATTTTAACATACAGCCAAATTCATATCCCTGTGGAGAAAAACAGTGGATGTTTAGTAGAAATATACTCACCATGAAAGTAAGATGGACTCAGTGCTGTCGGTCAGGGGGGCATTGACGCGGCGTATCTAATGTAGTGAAATCAGAATCAAACAGTTAGATGCAGAGTATACAAGTAAACCCCACAACCTTTGAACCTTTGCTTTACCCAAGAGCATTTCTTCATATTAGAAAAAAGGATTTAAGATCACTGTACCAACATTACAAAATCACTTAAGACACGTGACTGAATTTTTCCTACAATTCTGATAATTTTGACCCAGGTTGTTTGTTTGTATAAAAAAAGGCCTCACATACATAAATATACCCCCTATTTTGAAAATTAAGTTGTAATTTTATATCATTCCTATATTTGAAATATCCAGAAATAAAAATAATAATAATTTTAAAACAAGGTATTGAGAATTAAACATTTTTCCATATTGTTTTAATTTATTTGTATATTAAAACAAAGTTATCTATTTAGTCCACACAATAAACGTATATTGTATAATTGTGCATCATATTTTAAATAGTCATATATCAAATGGCCAGTACTATAAATATGGTCACGAAAAACAATATAACGATTTTTTTTTAATGAAAATAATCTCTGATTTCTATAAATAAATAAAATAACTCTAATTCTAGCAGGAGTTTTTTCAATCTTCTACTATAGCAAATATGTTAACTATAGTCCTTTTTTAACCACGTAATGTACAAATAGCCATTTTAGTGGTCATGATATATAAATCTAGCTCCTAAATGAAGACAATAACCACTGACCTGAAATCCATACCTGTAACAATGAGAGTTAGTAAGAAAATATAGTATTATTTTAGAACTCACCTAATTTTCATCTTCCTGTCCAATAACCTCCTTGTATCTTGCTATCATTAACTTCTTAACAGTGTCTCTGTATGTTTCCCCAGGGGTTGGAGTGTATATGCCCCGCTTTTGCCCAAGCCCTGCTAAGCCTGGCCTTTGATGAGCCTCTATAGGCGCTACTCTGCCTTGCTCAGTCTTACCGAGGCCTCTGCCTTCAGACCAGCCCATTTTCTGCAGCATTTTCCCCCCAATAGTGTCAACTACAGAAGGAGGAGGGTGTGAGGCGATCGCTACACCTAATAACTCTGGTTCATAACGTTTTCGGACAATTTGTGTGTCATCCTCGCCAAACTTGAGCCGTCTCTCGGCAGCGCGATCCCTATATCCATTCATCTGGGGTTGCAGATTATTCTTTTTCCTAAACTCATCCAAATTCTGTTTGTGTAAATCGGACATTGTTTTGTGCTTTGTAAGGACATCAGCTGATGGGAATCTACGCTTGCATAAGAGGCAGGTTAGCTTGGACCAGTCAATGATCCCATCATCATCATCAATCAAGTCTGTATCTTTTCTGATGTATTCTTCTGCTACAGGTGGCGGAGACAGCTCCCTCACATGAGTGACCGATGGCCCTGCGCCTAAAACTGAGTACCCTATATCTGCTGAGCCCTTACTTAAGCCTGTATCTTGTGGTTGTTCCATTACAATATTACTGCGAGCGTTTTCCTTCTTTTGGTTCAAAGTGCGAGCCCAGCGTTCCATATCTTTAGCTATCTTCTTTGCAACTTTTACTTTATCCTCTTTATTATCCCTTTTCTTTTTCTCTTCTGGCTCCTTCTGTGTCGTTTCTGTTTGTGCAGCATTCTGTGCTTTTGCCTGATCTGTATTCTGAGTAGCAGCTATGTATGTTGATAATGATCCATCCCAGTACATGTATTGGTTAATTTGGCTGTTATAAAAGTACTGAGTGTTACCGTCATAGTATAAACTGGTAGCTGGGTCATAATAGTATCCGGATGTTTCATCATACATAAAGGTTCTGACATCTGGAGGTGGATATACAGTCTTGCCGTCTCCTGTTGGTATTTTAGTTGCTGCTGTTACTTGGGCAGTTGATGCAGCACCAAAAGATGGGACTGTGGCTGGAGTCCAGGACAGATTTCTTGCTTGAGCAGCATTTATAGCTGACTGAGCAACAGCAGCTGCTGCGTTCACTCTATCAGCTTCTGACAATGCCTGTGAGGATGAAACATTACCGTAATTGGGCATCTGTGGATAATATGAAGAATAATCATTACTTGATTTAATCACTTTCTTGGGCTCATTGTAGTAGTTAATAAGCACTTCTCGTCCATCAATCCTCAACTGAGGCTGTAAATTCACCATCTCTGTATATGCTGCAGTTGAATCTGCAATAGTATTAAAATTAATAAAAGCTAAGCACTTAGACGCTCCTGTTAATGTCTCTCGACCAATAGTGATTCCGGCAATTGAATCCAACACAGATTTTGAACACCTCTCTTTAATTGTTTCTAGAATCTTCTCTTCCGTCGTCAAGGCATCTAAACGCCTCAATAAAAGCCGTTTAGTGATACCTAACGTCTCTGCTGTGGGTTTTCTGTCATTATCTCCACTGTAGACAGCTCCTTCTGACCTTCGGCCATTGCAGGTCCTTCGGTAGCATACCGCACGTCTTTTAAAGTTATTTACACCACATTTACAAATCCAATCACCAGGGGATGTGTGAGGCCGCTGATCATCATACGATTGCATATCCTTGTCATATTCGGGGTCGTGGTCTTTGTCGCGACTAAGCGATCGACTGCTTGAGGGGCTTTTTCTATCTCTATCTCCTTCGCTGATTCTTGGGGGGGAGGGCGGACTCGGCACTTGGGTATAGCGTCTCGGGGAACGTTTTCTGTCGCGGTCTCGGTCTCGTCTGTCTCGGTCACGCCTGTCGCGGTCTCGGCGATCGTCCCGCTCGTGGCGATGGCGGTCTCGATGCGGCGATAGTCTATGATGTCCCGGGCTGACGCTGCGTCGTAACTCCCATACCGGCGAGCGACTGCGCGTCTCCCATTTCGGCCCAGAGCCCTGCTCCCACCGCGTGCCGCGCTCTTCGCGTCCTCGCCAAGACATCGCAGCCTGCGAACATAATCCGGAACAATGAAATTACTGTACTTACAATACCTGCGTGTTGTCGCCCCGTGATGGATTCCTAATTTCCAAACTTCCTGTTTCCTTGTTTACCTGCTGTAGTAATCACTGGTAGAGAAGTTTCAATCCCTTTGGAAATAATTATATATAGAAATTGATTTCGTTATTAATAAAAAAAACACCGTGCGTATTATAAAACTCCATTCAGACAATTTCACAGCTTACTGTCAAAAAAGTAGCCATTTTCTTTTTCTGACTTGCCAGCTACATCCAAAAAATTTCCCTAAATTTAAGTTTTTAACAAAAGCTGATATTAATTTGAAAGATGATTAATTGCATAAGCATGTGTCGTAAGGAATAAAATAAAATTAATTAGGTTAATATATTTTTTTAAATATCAATTATAAAAGATGTATTGATAATATGCTGCATGCATGTTAAGAAAAAAATGAAAGAAAGTGCTGGACATACAAGAGTTGTACACATAAGCTTTGACGATTTGTGCACATTGCGTTTCTTTTAAATTTTAGTTTCGGCTAGATCGAAACAACGTGACGAACTAAGATAGATGGGTTTACCACGAAACGCGACTGACTAAGAAAAGTCAGTACTTTCGGGATATCTCTATTTTTGTACCTATGTAATGAGGTTGTGCTCCAGTCGTTTAACAAACATCCAATCACCCAGCTACCTTACTGCTACTCTTTTAGCACCATTCTGGAATCATTTAAAAGGTAATGCAGATTAGTCGCGCCAAACTGTGAAACCCTAGACCGGCAAAAACAATAAAAGTATTAACGCACCCAAACGCAAATGCCATCCGGGGTACAACATTATTTAGATACTTTTCTCGCATTAAAACTTACAAACGTCGCATCGCATTTTTTTCCCTATCACAATCTTCTAATAATTTCCAATTCCTTAATACACATCATAAATCCTCACCTACACCATTCTTTACTAATATATACAAAGTAAGTGATTTGTGAATTGCCTGACTACTGCAGCCAACTGGTAAGTACTTTGTTAATTAATTGTCTCAAATTATCGCAATTCTTTATTTTAAAATTATTCCCTCTACGAGTGTATATTTGTGAAACGGCATAAGTATATAAACTCGTCCGAGTACAGATAAAGCATGTAGAAGTGAGCAGCACCAAGCCTCCTGTACTACTGTATGAAGGTTCTCCTAATTTTGGTTTAAATTAACACATTCAACAAGCCTAAAAAAGTTTTTCCCTAAAACCACTTTTCCACATTAAAACACCTAAGTTTTGGGTAGTCCTATTGGCATTACTGGGTTTTTCGCTCAAATCAAGATTTATGAGTGTGGCTGCCATTTGAGCATTGACCCCGATTCGATTTATCGAATCAACAACAAACAAAAATCATGACAATTGAATATAAAAAAAGGTTACAATTAGAATTTTAATTATGATTGTAATAATTTAAATAAAAAACATAAACATGTATAATGAACAAAACGAAAAATAATATTGTGGTTTGATTGTTTTATATCATTATTTTTTTATATTGGCTTGGTCTATGTCTATTCTAAGCCTGATAATGGACACTTCAATCATTTCCTTGATTTTATGTAGTAAACAATAGCGACCCCTATAACATCAAGTTATATCTTCGTTTCTATTCAAACATATGTAATAATGTGGTTACTACAAAATGTACCTCTTTTTCTAATTACTACTATCTTTTGTTCAATCAATATTTTAGTCTATATAGAATACAAATTCTGTCAAGATCAGCTTAATAGTTTTAGCGTGATAACAAAGCAAATATACAATAAATTATAATGATTTTCTTGTATTTAGAAGCTATTTTATAGCCGAAAGCCTCCAAATAGCAATTTGGTCCTGTTAAAATTTTAGAGCCTTGAGTAAAAGAAAGAAAAGATTTTTCATAAAATTAACTCTTTTGACACTTTCGCCACGGCACGCTGCAAACTAAGTTTACTAGATGTAGTACTAACCGCGCAAAACAGTTTCAATGAATTGAGCGTATTAGTACGCTACACGCATAGATGGGCGTAATCATGATTACTTTTAATCAGATTACAAGAAAAGATATCACACATTATCTGTTCTTTCGATTACTGTTATCCAACAGGAATTAACCAATTTCCTAAGGAACAAAAATTAAAAGACACGTTCTGGAGTTGAAACATATATTTGTATTTGTTTTATATATAATTTAATATCATATCCAAGAAGACGTAAGATCTATGAGAATTAAAAAATATCTACGAGTTTTCAGTTTCTTCTTTATTTCATAAAAGCCATAATAAAAAAATAAAATAAATATATATTTATTTTTGGCACAGGCAACATTATGATACCACAGAATAAATAAAGCAAACAGAAGTCACACTTTTGTGTTCCTAAAACAAACTGCCTTTTTAATAATTTCACAGAAGACCAGAATTGGCCAAAATGTAATCTGATTAATGATTACAAAATGTAGCAGTAATTTCAATTTTATTGCTCTGTAATCAGGATTAAATCCCTTCAAATCATTAAGGAGTCATGACTGTGTATGCAATTGAGGATTCCGTATTGTTTAAAACAAAGTTGAGCAAAATGCAGTCATAATTATGATTTTTCATAATATTTTTTCGTTAATCTGATTACATTTTGGCCATCTCTACATATCCAAAGTGTGCATATCAAATCAGTATTTTTTTTTTTAGTATGGGTCTAACATTAATAGGAAACAATGATAATAAAATATTACCCCAGCTACTTTTTCATATTAGAATAATGTACATTATTTAAAAAAAAGTACATTTATACAATTATGCAAATTTCTTTTCTGACATACATAGAAATGTAGCAATAATTGATGATAGACAAATAGGGGCATGTAAAGAAAATATAAAATTACTGTTGCCTATATTTATAAATCCTACAAAGCACTATATAAGATTACACACGGAATATATATTCCAGCATTACCGTACGATTGTCGTATCAACCTGTGCATCAACTACATAAATAGGCAAAATAAAAGATATTCCACAGAGTAACTTAGTTTAATTTCTTCGTCCACTTAGCAGATGCTCTCGGAGGGTGCAAACCTCCCAGTCCATGTTTTCCCTGGCCGTTGCCTCAAAACTCTCAAATTCTGGAGACTGGAAGAGCTTTGGGATGTCATTAAATTGACTCAGCACCTGAATAACACAAAGTAGTAACGCAGGCTAGGAGTGTTAAAGAAATAGGAATTCATAAAAGTATGAAACGTATAATAGTTAGGTATAGTTCGTTTCTCAAAATGTTTTGGTAGCAAATCACTAGTTAGCTTGAAGCAAAAGAGGAAGTCAATGGTGTTGGTTCTCGTGATAAACCCCGGTCATGTGACATCGTAAGTAAAAATAAACGTAATAACAAAGTTATACATTGTGTAATAAATATCCTGTCTGACCAGAAAGAAGTATACGTACTAGTGTCACAATAACATTGTACAGAATACATCAGTAAATTATATTATTAATGAACATTAAAGGACGGATTTAGGCAGCACATGTTTACCGGTGAAGGAAAATATCGTGAGGAAATCCGCATACGGCCTAAAACGGCCGGCTTATATATATATATATATATATATATATATATATATATATATACAGGGTTATAGGTAACTAACGCACGGCCTCTTAAGGGTGGCTTTGATTTATCAAGACTGACAACTTTTGTTGTACGACTTTTGCCAAAACCTAATACATCGTTAGATTTTTTTTTTTTAGTTTTAGTGTGAATATCTAGTCATCGTTAGCTCTATATTCCAACCTTCATTCGATCTGGCGTAGGTATCCAATCAGCTGGTGCTATGCAGTCGTGCGCAAAGTTACGTTGCTACGCAGCGTTAAGGATCGTGTAGCAGAAAGTTTATTAACCCTATACCTTGTTTATTTTACAAACTCGCTTATAACAATTATTTGAACGTAAATTTCCATATTTAGTTAAATAGTGAAAATAAATGTTTATTGATTGACGTACTAATACACTATTAAAACAAACTAGAATCAAAATAAAACATTAAATAATTGTTTCACAAACAAAAACCAACCTATTATTTGTCTGCCATAGGGAACATCGTAAAATGAACAAGGTAAAGGCCTCTACGTAAGTTATTGTTTCAAAGGTTGTACAATCTGTACATATTTATACACTGAATCCACAATCCCTTCATACTTATCCAGGCTTAGGACTGGCTACACTAAAAAATAAAAAAGTAAATAGAAAAACACGAACATTGATACGTAATCAAGCAATTCATCGCACCAAAAGAGGCGCGCGGTCTGTTTGAAGATAGATAATTGCAAACTATTTTTTAATGTAGGCGTATTTAAAAAGTGGAATCACTCTATTTACAATAATTAAACTATTTACAAAAATACTCACAAATATATTTACTCGGTGTCAACACATTCGGAAATAGTCTCGCGGACTCACGGCAAGATTCAGACAGATTGTCACCGCACCGAGCATAAACACGCACCATTTCGGTATATTCAATGTTAGTGTATCGATTTGACATTGTGATTTATGAAACGAACGCGTCACTGGGACAACTAACACGTCGGCGCACACGCAAGCAAATTTGCGACTGACATGACCCGTGTTACACAGTAGTCAAGCACATGTCGCCACGCCCGCTCACCGCGCCGCAGACCCCTTTCTTCGTTAGTAGCGACACAAGACGCCGCGCACTACGTAAGTCTGTCTTCGGTCGCCTATGTCGGCGTGGCGCGATCGTCGCCTTACGAAGAGTTAAAAAGTTCAGAACTGCAAATCTGATTTTTATTTTTTTTGTATGGGAAAAAAAGTAATTGAATTAGAAAAAGTCGTACAACAAAAGTTGTCTGTCTTGATAAATCAAAGCCACCCTTAAGAGGCTGTGCGTTAGTTACCTATAACCCTGTATATATATATATATAATTCAGAATTAATATTTTCAGAAATCTAATTTACATTTTGTAAAATGTTTTGGTTTCAATTTTTCTAAAAACAATATTTTGCCAAAACAGTCAATAAAACAGCTGAATTGAGGGTAAGTTAAACTTCGATCTTGAATAACTTTTGACTGAGTTGATTTATCAAAAATTGACTTCAGACCTTTTTTGTAGAGCGTTAAATTCTCTACAAAAATAATGACTGGGTATTGCAATACGATATATCGTTCACTAGTTATAGAAATCAAAAGAAAAAAAAACTTTTGTCCTGTGTTATTTGTATGGGAAATCGAAAAGTGCGATGCGGACAACATAAATATTAATATTAAGGGCTCATATTTTCAGAGGCCTATTTTGGCATTAAAACGAAACTTTTGAGCGTGGTTTCGAGGAAAAATGTTTTTTTTTATTTTTTTGAAACGCCCTAATATATATATATATATAGGCAATAGAAATGTCATGTGTAAGTGTTCTGAAAACGGTGACCAGCTGCGCTATTGGATAGGTTGGGCGTTGGTTGCGTTGGAAGCGCGAAGTGGATACAGCCACAGTGTAAAAGACTAACCAAACGATTTAACAGATAAACGGTGTTTGAGATCTACTGGCGACATGATCTCTATGACTTCATAATGTACTAGGGCGATCCTTTGCTTTCCTTTTTTACTTTGTAGATGAGCTACGCACATTTCCAGTTTTGACATGTAAATTCCCCGTTTAATAGAAAGATAATGTGTAGAATCGAATACTGATACCGAGGAACGGGTTATATATGGGTACCTTGATCCTGAGCTCGACGAAGTTATTCTGCGTGAGTGTGGCGTACTCAGCGCGCACCCGCTTGGCGTGCGCGTCGTACTCCTCGCGCGAGGCGCCCAGGATGCACAGCTCGAGATCCCCGAACAGCAACAGGTCGCGAAGCGGCGCCGGCGAGCCCACGGCGTTGGCGCCGCACTCGCACCCAGAGCACCACGTCGGCTCGTCGTCCGTCAGCAAGGCCAGCACGTACGATATCAAGTCTTGCTGAAGAACAAACGTCTCATCTTCAACACCCTGTGACTCTCACTCGCTGATTCTTTACCTCCTCTAATAAACAATCGCCTGCCGCTTGCCGCAAATTATCGCTCCAAGTCATCCTACACCTGTGTTCACTGAAACGCAGTCTCCATTCAAAAACACATCTACCTTAACGGTCATCGATTCTTCGGCAAATATGACTAGTCCTCTATCGCTTCAGCCTGCTAATCCTCTGAGCTGTCAATGACTTTAGTTCTCTGATGGATCACCTAATTTCTGATTCGATCCTTCATATCAACACCAATGATAGAAAACAGATATTTAATGACAAATATATTACGTGATAATTCAATGAGTTGCCATGCCAAATGACCCTTTAAAACCGGTCACTGTATACTATAGGCATACACAAAGTTGAATGAACAGAAGAGCAGGAATTTTAACGATAGACGCAGTAACTAGATTTCCTCCCCACTTTATTTTTAACCAGGTGGAAATCCTCCTGGACCATAAGAGCCGCCGTGGCTAGAATTTACTGGTTATGCTGCAAAGACTTTTGGCCTACCCAAGCGACTTAATAGGTTTCAATTAGGATTTTTAAATAGTTGACACGATAACATAATTAAAAAAAAAAATAGAATTTGAGCGTCTGGCTAACGTTCCTTGAGATGTCTGCAGAGCATTGTGAAGTGCTCTGCTGAAATATATTTAGTGTCGCTAGAAGCACGGCGCGGCGAAACTGTGGTGAATTGATCACAGGACCCACAACCTTCGTCACTATGTAGAAGTAGTCAGCTTGGCGTTTTTAGCCGATACTAGTCCGCACAACTGGTCCTATGTGAATTTCCCTCATGTGAAAAAATCTAGAGAAAATTAGTTAAATAACTAACAGATTGTGGATGCAATGAGAGCAGTTCCGCTAGCAATTTTGCAGCAAGCTCCGATGGCGTGTGCCGGATCACTATGGCCAGCTTAAACGCTGCCGGGTGCATAACGTCATCTATGCCTTTATTTAATAAACTTTGCCAGACCCCAGCCTGAAAATAATAACATTAAGTTCACATTTATATCATGTTTCATTTCAATTTCTTCATTACAGTGATTCCCTTGGGCCTGTCGCGTTTCGAGGTCAGTCTGCGTATGTACTGCGTCGACTTAGTATTCTGTTGTGGTATATGCGGGACGATATAGCGATGGCGACTCTCAACTAGTGATGCCACGAATAGCGAATTGGCCGAATACCGAATATTCGGCAACGCTGTCGGCCGAAGCGCAGAATATTCGGCCGCCGAATATTCGGCATGGGAAACATGCTTATCGGGGGGGCATTAGCTGTATTAAGGTAAGTTGCAACCTGTTTTCCTCGTTGCGTTGGCGCGGCTAGCAAAGACAATACAATACCCAATACAAACGAAAAAAAATACCCAAACCTTTCGAAATTTGCTAAAGTTTATCTTTCTTCTCCTGGAAGTAGCGTGTTTAGTGAGAGGTTATTTTTTGAGACTGGTAACATTTACGATGAAAAGCGTAATCATTTGCTACCAAAAAATGGTGAAAAGCTTGTTTTTATCCATCACAACTTACCACTGATCAATTTTAATTACTAAAGTGTTATAATTTGGAAATAAATAAATAATGTTGAGTAATATAACGTGTCTTTTTTACATGATTTGCTATTCGGTATTCGGCCGAATAGTATGTACTATTCGGCCGAATACCGAATAGTTGCCGAATATTCGTGGCATCTCTACTCTCAACGCATTTTCATCCCTTGGCGGTCGTTGACGTTCTTGGACTACACTGTACTTACCATCATGTGCACTGCAGTCACTCTGTCGAGCTAGTGTAAAAAAATAATAATAATTAGATGCATAACGAGAGAAATAATAATGTTGTTAAAAATATTTTAAGGGGGGAGCCTCCTGCTTTAGAGGCTTCACAAAATCGATTTTTTGAAAGATTTTTTTGAGAAGGAAAGAAATATCCGATTAAAAGGAAGCTTTCAGGGTTTATTGTTATATATTTCAACGGACTTCTCCAATTCCATTTCAATAAGATATATGTCATATTATGCTTGGTACAAGCATTTCGCCGAGGCACCTCGAGTATGCATTTGTCATGCGGCGGGAAAGATGCAGGTCGCAATTTCCATCTGAAATAAAGAATCCAAATAAATTATTTTCTCAATAGTATAGCTTCTAGTTAAACCAAGAAAATTCAACAAAAAGTGAAAAATTCAACAAATTTTCGCATATTGAAAATATAAACATTATTTTTTCCTAAAAAAAATCACTTTAGATTGTTTAAAAAGTGGGTAAATCCTAACTTTCTTAAGATTTTTTAGGTTTAACTAGAAGAAAATTTAATCCCGAATACAATCCATTTTGTCTGGTTTCGATAGGACGTTTATTTTTTTCCATCTTTCCCGCCAATTAGGAAAAATCGTAAAAATAAAAAACCAAGAATTCGTCCGTCAAAGTTTTCTTATATAAAAAATCCAAATTTTCTTGAACTTACCGCATTAATATGCTAATCAGCGATGCCTTGACTATAGAGTTGCGCTTCAGACTCGTCAAAAAATTGGTATTCGCCCAGATGTACAAGTCTGCGGGCTGTTCTGGCCTCTTTACTTGAAATTGAAGCCCGCTTGTTTTGTCGGATGACCCGCTCCTTGTCGGCACTCTTGGCGAAATTGTTGCATTACTGTCTAATTTTCAAATTTAGTAACTGCATGGTTTTCGATGCTGCACTGTAGCCTTCATTGAACATTCCTCCAGCGATGTAAGTAACTATCTCGACGATTTTAATGCCTGTGTGTAGGTTTTTAGGTGTGATGCACCACACAGTGGAATTGAACGACTCGTTCGCATTTTGTGTGTGTCCACCCAAGCACCTCGTTAGCAGCTCGTCCTTAGATAATTCCTCGTACAGAGGACGAATGTGCTTCTAGACATGTTCGTCAATTAGACGTGGTGTATGTTTAAAAGCATCCAGGGTGAAGGTCGCTTTAGCTTTGCACCACTCACACCAGCTTTCTGCGTTCCGTTGCTTTCCAGTACGTTCACTTGAAGATTTGCGCATTTTCGGATAGCTCTGCATGATTGCAAGATGTTCACGTGCCGAAAGACAAATCAAAACTGAATTTAAATGCTATATGTACCTTTGCTCAAGCCGACGCTGCCAGCTCATATATACCATTATAATACATACTTTTATTCCTACCATAGCTTCATAATGACCTTCTACGAACAGTTAATACAGTCTCGAATTTGTTTTATTTTGTGGCATTACAAGACTATAGTACATAAATATGTGCTATAAATATATGAACCAGTATTTTATAATATACATGTTATTCATATATATTGTATCTGTAGTAAAGGTAATTTCTGTAGCAATAAGTTAAAGAACATATTTCAAACTTTTTATTTTTATTTGTTAGTTTTCAGGGAAACAGCAATACATAAATAAAAAAATATACATAAAAGATAAGACAGGAGTTTCTACAAAAAAAAAAAGGTCAATCTAAGGGACACAAAACAAAATTAACCAATTATAAAAAAAAAAAAACAAATTCAAACTGACATATTTTTCTTCATCATTTGTCTAAAAAACCCAAATGTACAAGATAGAATGTTGAAATCACAAAAACCTTCACTAATAATATACTATTTTTGTAATTAATCTATTAAGTCAAGTAGATTCTGATTTTTAGGTATACTTTCTAAGCCAAATATACAGTTGATTGGATAATTCTATCCAACCAGAAAAATAAATATCATTACCAAAATACATAAAAAAACTGTATTATTTATGAACATTAAAAAGTTTCTGTCCAATGACATTAAAAGTAATTGAATTGTTTTATGCACAATCTATGCTCAAAGCCCCTCACACACTCATAAAATTAGTTTAAAGATTAATAAAACTATTTAATAGATAAACAGTGTTTGGGATCAACAGGTGTTGTGATCCTTTTGATGTCATGATCTACTAGCATAATTGTTTGCTTTCCTTTTTTTCTATGTTCATGAGCTATGTACACTCCCAGTGTTGCAAGGTAAGTGTTCACCAATAAATTTTTACTTTTATTTGGATTTTTTTGCTCTTCAATTAATAAGGAAAACCTAAATAGAATCTGATATTGATACAGAGTAATGCTCTAAGGGGTTAGACAAGATTTTGATAACACACTGTATATTAATTTAAAAACATAATTGGTGGTTTAAGGTGCACATTCAGTCAATAAGAAAAAGTTTGATGCTTAGAAATGAAATATAAGTTCTTTTTTAAACCTGATGTGCAACACAATTGCGGAGTGAGTGCCAAAGGTTTTCTGATGGAGAAGCCTTGACTATTTGGTGCCAAGCTTCATCTGCAGCCGGAGCCACCAGCGTGTTGCAAGCCGCACGCCACATGCGGGCAGCAGAACACCCTTGTCTTTCACCTGCTGGAACTAATAAAAAAGATATATATTTTATACAATTTAGACAATAATTTGTACTTAATGTATATATTTACAGGTTAATAAGTTTGTAATGTAGCAAAAGCCTGTTATTTTGATAAAAAGAGTGAAATACTAATATAAAAAATCTTATATATTGTAAGTGATTTTTCATAATTATTTGTAGATATTTTTTTTTTAATTTTCTATCTAATTACAAGTTTAATGCAGCAAAAGGCTACAGCATACTTTTAAATACAAACCTATATTATATGTAAGGCATAGGAATACAGTACAGAGGTCTCATTCATTGAATGTTAAGCTTTTTATACAAGATATTATTTGACATCTCTGCAATCTGGATATAATATACTTAATGTATGTCAAAAGTTTTATACTTATATTTATTATATAAAAATTAAATTAAAATACTTGATTAGAGCAATACCACTGTATTAAAGTGTATTATTTTTTTTTATTCAGAAAAATAAGTAACACTAGGAAAATACTAAAACTTGACTGAAGTCAGAGTAATTTACTGTAAAATAGAATGAAACTAGTTTCAATAACTATAATGTATTATTATATTAATATAATTGAATAAGTATTTACCCCCCATATCGGGTTCTTTCCACCAATTGATCGCCAGTTTGTTTGTAAAAAGGCCGCGAATTAAGCGAGAACTGTCAACAATCAACAGAATTGTGAATTACTAATAACTATATAAACATCATTTCAATTTTCAACTTTTCGAATAATGTTACCAAATCCAAACAGAAAAAATACCTAACAATATTTAAATTCCTTTTTAAAATGTCAAACTTCAATTTATAATAAATTTGAAACAATAATAAAACTAAACTCGTATTTCATTAGAATATTACTATAAAGATATGGTGATAGTTAAAGATTTATTAGGTTCTTCATAAAATGTAATCAAACATCAAAAAATAATATTAAAAAAATGTTGTTAATAATTTTTACATATCTTTATCATAATTAATAATTTATAAATTTATATAGTGCTTATATAATCGAGTATTGTTCTGCCAATTTTGTCTAATATTAGTTAATGGATAACAATTTTAATTCCCTTATTTTATTAAATAATACCCCTAAAACAAAAAACGACAAGTATTAAATAATACTCGTAAAAGGGGTAAACCTTTTACATTGGCGTCACTGTGCACAAAAGTCAATTCACTTGTCAAATAAAATTACCACAGGTCATAAACATCCACTGGTAATAATAAATACTGTCTAAAAAAAATCTTACCGAGGCGAATCAGATTCTTCGTCGCTATCATCCACTGGAAGTTTGACCCGTTTTGACTTGGTCCGTGATCTGCCTGTTTGACGATCGCGGTCATGTGTCATGGTTATGTTCTAGAGAGCTGTAAGATTTGTACCATGTAATTACTGCAGATAATCGATATTGCACCCACCTGTATAAGAAAATATTGTAATCAAATAAGAACAATTTCAGTTTAGCATTTTTTCGTCATATACACACGTTTTTGTAGTGCGAACACTTACGGTGCTCAGCCAGCGATTTATTATTGGTTGGTGGCAGCGCAAGGTACATACCCTACAGGTATGACCTCCACTTGGACGTCCGATTAGTGAAAAAAATTAACGGTGATCTACTAGCGTTTCATAAGCGACTTGAGAAGAAACTCCGAAAGGTATCTTAGCTCCGAAAGAAACTCAAAACTGCGTCGGAGTGGAACATATATAAGCTTGAAAGTGTGAGCTGCGAAAGCTTTCTTTACGTTCGTATATCGATATAATAAATCGGACACACCCAGTAAAACCGTATGTACCGGACGTACGACCAAAAATTTGCAAAAATGTTGCATATTTGCAATCAGCAAAAAAATCCAAGTGGAATAGTTTGGATTCAGCATATCTACTAACATTTGAAAGTGTGCTGCAATTAAAAATATGTTATAATTCTAATCGTAATTCGAAAGAACATAATTTTTTCTGTTTTAAAAAAACAAAAAATAACTAAAAATATTACTAACATAGGCAAAAGCTAATAATAAAAGATTTAGATTATTTAAGAGCTGGCATTACTCGTACACTATATATTTTTTAATCGTGTAATTTTTTTGGTCTATTTTTTAATTTTGTCGGTTGCATTTCTATTTTATTGTGTTAATAGTTTTGTTTGCTAAATACAGCTTCATTATGCATAGCACGTCTTATTATTGAAATTAAAAACACACCCAACATATGGGAGTTGGAAAATGAAATTTTCTAATATAATTTTTAAAGAAAATATCTGTTCGAGCAAACGCGCCGGAATACGAGTATATTATCATGTGAAATATAAATTGTATGGGTGTGCGTCCCGTTATCACATCAAAATGGTTGAACCAATTTTAATGAATTTTAGCATGGAAACAGAATAGATCTTGCAGACGTACATAGGCTATCTTTCGTTGCGAAAATAATATTTAAAAGGGTAGAAATAGTGTCTGAAATTTAATACGGCTACTCTAGGGGAAAACAAAGCGATTGAAACTGAGGTTGAAGGCGAGTAAATTCTACTATAAGTTAACACGACATAATAGATTGGGAAAAGTTTCTTCGAATTTTACATGAAAACTAAAGACATATATATCTAAATTTAGTTTCAGATGACATTTTGTATGAATAAAAAGTTTTTTTCATTAACTCAAAGTTACTAACTTTTAGTTTAGGGTCCATGGACGCGATATTCATGGGTATTAAGGATGTAAAAAAATGCAAATGCGAAAATGTGTTTTTAATTTTAATTTGCAATTTTCGCATAAACAAATTCATTTTCCAGACTTGTTACCATCACCATTCGAAAGAGTGACTTTTAAAACACAGTACAGTACAGTGGTTTATTTTTTTTTTTCGACCAATTTGATTGTGCATTGAATCTCTGAACTTTTGTGTCGAAAAGTGTCCGTTCAGGCGCTAATGGGTTAAGATGTAGCTTATTTTCTTCATTAAATTCATTCATTTTGATACAAAGAGAAACAAATGGAAAATAGCGGGAAACAATTTTTTTTAATGTAACCTTTTTATGTCATCAAAACCAACGAGATACAAATAGTACGGCCGTAGAGATTTTATAAGAATTTCATACACTAAGTTCATACATAGTATACGCGAAAAGACTTTTTCCTCGACCTAAGATATTCGCTGTTAGGTGGTATACAGTTAGCCGTGTCAGCGAGTTTTAATATACATACATACATATACCTACAAGTGGTTGAATACGGTCGATAATGTATTGCATAATTTCACTTAAGGATATCAAGTGTCAACAGTTTATCGTGTGAATATCATATCGTGGTAATGTTTTAATTATGATTATCTTTTATTCGGAGAAGACCACCCGCGGTGAGTTGTGGACCGTGGTCCCCCACAGTCTATACAATGTAAATGTTTTGTAAACCCTGTCTATAAGCCTGAAACGGGCATGTTGGTGACACGGTAATATTATCAAAATACATTAGAAAAATATATTATTTGAGAACATCGCAAAGTTATTGAGATATAAAATTGAAGAAATAGAATTATTTAACATGCGATTTATTCTCAGATTACTTAAAAACTAGCTTTAAAGTCTGATCAAACGATTTGTCCCTTTTGATCTAATAGCATGTTCCTGGACTTTCATTTTTTCCTTTGCTCATGAGCCACGCTCGCTCCCAGTGTTACCATGAAAGTGTCCCCATTTAATACACTTTTTTCCCTTTTAGCTAAAAACGATAACCTAAATAAATTCTAATATCGAAATCGTGTACCGCCATCACGGGCCCGACAGGGTTTGATAACATACTCTACACAGCCATGTTATGTATTATTGACGTTACAGAGAGCTCGGCCTACAAAACAGCAGCGAGAGCTACAATGTATATACAAACATCACTAATCAATATATAAGTAGCTTTAGGAGTGCGATTCACACTTGCACTAATTTTATTCCAGTGTCGGCTCCCTCCGCGTGTTTGAGAATGCACAATAGAGTATGTTTCGAGGAATTATTTGATTTAGTGCCTTTGTCACCATTCCTGAGGCGCACTTTGCGTGGTTGGCTATCAGGCTATCTCTCCACTGTAAAGCCAAGGCAAAGTCCGTATCCACAGGTGTGCCCTTGCGTTGCGACCCATAAGTTGCTGGCTGAGTACCTTTAGCGCGGGATCCTTTGCCCGGTAAAGCTGTAAAGGCCTTTCCCGCCCATCAGCATGCATTCCTGCCGGCAGGTCACGTGGTATATCACGTCAGCGTAGAGCGATCTTCATAAAAGCGTTCATAAAAGGTGCCATACCAACATTTATAGTGTAATTTTTCAGTGCCACTGAATTGCATCGCGAGGACAGCAGTATCCAAAGTAAATGCATCATCACGAGACTATGATTACTCTGCCAAGAGTTTACTGACGAGGAGAGCCATGGGGTACTTAAGGCGGGACGTCGATGAAGCAGCAGCAGGAAGCGCTAGTATCAAGCAAAACGAATGGTTATATGGATTTGTACTAAACGTTTTGCAATGTTTATCTATTGTATCTAATGTATATCTATTTAATTTTATCGATATACATTCCATACAAATCCATACAAACAGTCACTTTGCTTGCTACCTAGCAGCGTTGATGCTGCCTTTTTCTGCTGCTGTATCATCTACATACCATCTTGAGTCTCGGTCGGCCTCGGATATTACTTGCACTAACTCCGACTGTCTCATATTGTAGGTTAGCAGACCCGGAAATCTTCACACCTCCTAACAGACAATATCGTGTTAACTGTTACCTAAATCTACTCCATCTCCCCCACTCCCCTTATTATATAAAAAAAAAAATATATAAAAAACATTATATCCTTCGATTTAAAACAATAATCATTTTCCCGTAGAAATTTCATCCCCTATTTCATCTCCTTCAAGTTTTATTTTCACAGCGAAAGGTCAAAGGAAAGGTCGCCCGTCTCCAAGGCTTAATCTATTTCTATGCCAATATTCCTGAAAATCGGCCCAAGCAACAAGCCTAGACACTTGCGAAATTATACTGCCTAGAGTTAATTGTTTCTAGATATTATTTATAAAAAATATTTAAAAAATTACATCATTTTGTAAAGTAACCCATCCCTAGTTCAAAGGTAAGATAGCGCATGCGCTAACTCTCTAGAACTTTACCGAAAAGCAATTGAGCAAATCTGAACATTACACAGTTGCATTTTAAGCTCAATTTTAATGATCATGCGTTTCGCATTGAACGCCCTAGAATACTTTCTCTGCTATCGACTTAAAACCTTACTCCCACATGCCTTTAGATTGATTTTTGCTTAATCAATTTAAAGATTATAAAATCTGTGAACCCTGACCTTGAAAGAAAATTTTACGCGGAATTTGGGTAAAATACTACAGAATCTGGGTGTATTTACACAAATGTGACTATCGCTTAAGCTAGGAAATATGTCAATAGAATAAATAAATAAATAATTATATGCACATATTGTAATAATAAATACTAGCAACTGCATATCCTTCGCTGTTGAGTTATTAAAAAAAATGTTATTTGTTGTGTATGATTTTAAAAATAATTAGGTTGGTTGTACATTACACTTTATGCACTGACGCACTGGCTGGTGTGGCGATCCCCGAGGAGTGACTGATCGCTGCAGGAGCCAGGGAATACTGATGCAATCACTGTTGCCAACCTTGTTTGCCTAAGAATCCGTTTAAGAATCCGTAAAATCCTTTCAAAATCCGTATTTCGAATTTAAAAAGTCACGTTTTTCGAAGTCACAGCTTCAGTGTAGCTTATATCCGCGCAAGATCTACGAAGTTAACTAGTTCCTTTTTTTCCAAGGGAAAATCTATCATAGGCCTTCCGGTCGCCTCGAGAGTGACGGCCAGGTTTGTGTAAAACTCCTACTGACCTTGGGTGTTCCTATCGCGCCGCATAAAAACGGCTGTGGGAGAGATCTACGCAATTTGCCACGGTACCGGTGCGCGGACGGTCATCTCGGAAAAATATCGCGAGGAAGCTCACATGGCATCGAATAGAAATGTCTCGTGCACTAGTGCTGTGAGAACGGCTTTCAGTTGCGCTATTGGTCAAATTCAGCACGACATATAAGTGAAAAGTGGACAACCACTATTGTATCTCTGCTCACCCCGAAAGGAATAGGGCGGGTAATTATAAATCTTTTCAGGACAAATATCTACTTGTATAAATCGTATAAACAAATAAATTCAATAAATAATGCCAATATTATTATCAGCGAGAAACGAACATTTAACTAAAAGATTGAAAATTTTATTTTGAAACCGAGATTAACTAATTGAATGTTTTTGAGATTTATTAATTTTTTTGTTTTGGCTTTACGATATGGTCTCGGAGGGCCTTTACAACTTCATCGGGCGAGAGGGACAAGCATTAAAAGTGCTCAGAGATCTAATTTATGGGTTGAGTGGCAACGCAAAGCACGCCTGTCGCAACGGACCTTGAGTTGGGCGGCCAGCGCGGTAAAGAATCTATTAGCATTTCGGAAGCGACCACCGTGAAAAGGAACACCGAAAGCAACTGAATACTACGGTGGAGTGAAATCTTTTTTACTTCACCAAATTCTGTTATAGATGTCTTAATTTAAATCATTTGCATCACCATTAATGATTTATGGTGGCTTGTATCAAGAAATTACATCTATTTTAAACTTATACTAAACGGTTTTTAGCATTATTCAGCTCTAACAATTCCTAAATTGAAATCATCATTGCGGTCGAATGAATCCGTTTCAACTAAGTAGCGTTTTATACAAGCTTAAACTAGATTTAATTTATTGGTGTAAGCCGCTATTAAAATTTTATTTCAGAAACGTAGGATTTAAAAGCAGTTTTTTATAGATATCTGTATTTTTATCAATCTATTCGGATTTATAAATCTGTACAGCGCATGGGTACCGGCTTCATTGACTACGGCACTTCTGCCACATATTTTTAAAATCCGTACAAAATCCGCATAATATTTGAAAATCCGTGTGGACCCGGATAAATCCGTACAAATAGCAACACTGGATGCAATTTGATTTGGTGCGAGCGAGAGCCGCTGCAAGCGAGACGGCTCCCTACGTATACCTGCGTATTCAATATTGCACTTATAGGGACTTGAGCACTTTTGTATGAAGCACAACGGGTTTTAAGTTCTAGGCAATAGAAATGTTTTTTCTAAAGTAATTACGTTGCTATGTTGATTTATTGACGTAGCCGAGGCAATCGGAGACGCTCGGGGTGGCTGCGGCCTGAGGTGGCCCCCCTTTGATTAACGACCGGACATGTCCATTCAGCGGTTACATTGGACTTACATTATTATGTTTCTTTATTAAATAGAGCGCGATTTGTTTTTATTTCTAGAAGTAAAATTACGCGTTATTAAACCCCGCGACGCACACACCTGGTGTCACGTGCTCGTGCCCTGAGGGCGCACTCCTTCGAAATGCTTCTACCGATTTTTTTTTTTTAATGTATATTTGTTATGCATGAGAAAAGGTCATAATGTCGTAAAGTTTGTTTTGTACCGCTTGGTTGTAAGGGTGTAACTATCCAGATTTGTTTTACTATTTTATTTTTTAAAAGAATATATATTTTATATTTTTTTATCATTTGGCAACAAAAAATATATATAACTCCAAACTTTTACCCTCCTACCTCTATCCTCCCATCTTTTAAATCGCGATTTTAGTATTTTAGTATAAAAAATATCTAAATAATGTAACCCCCACTCGTTTTTCAAACAGAATCTAATTATATATACGAGTGTAAATGCTGATGGCTGTCAAAGATCTTTACAACTTCATTGGGGGACAATGGTTGAGCACCTTAAGTGAGTTACGGGTTGAGTAGCAACGTATGGGCAACCCTGTGGGTACGGACCTCGACTTGGGCGGCGCAGCCAGGGAACGAACGTAACCGTGATCTACTAGCGTTTCGAGAGCGCCTTCCTTCAGAAGAAACGCTGAAAGAAACTCACGGCTGCGTCGGAGTACAGAAATATATATAAATTGAAAAAATTAACAACCCTTAGTGGGTGCATACGTTATAAAAAGAATACAATGAAAAAATGTCATGTTTCTAGATGTACGATGACGTCATTCAGCATAACAGTTCCTAAATAAATGAAATTATCTTTAATTAGTTTATATTAGTGGCAGTGGTGGCATAGCGGACAATGGACCGGATTCCGTGCGCGACAACGCGAATGCCCGTAGCTTCGAGTCCCGGCAGGTAACTCTGGGTTTTTCCAGTTTACTTACTGATTTAGGCATCACATACTCACCGGTGAGGGAAAATATCATCGTGTGGCGTCTAATAGAAATGTCATGTGTACTAGCGCTGTGAGAACGGCGATCAGCTGCGTCACTGGTCACGTTGGACACGACATATACACTCAAAGTGGATACAGCCACTAATGTATCTCTGCGCATCCCGGAAGGGATATAGCGTGACGATATATTTACATAACATATTGATAACCGTTTGCCAAACAAATGCCTATTCCTCCAAACTCCGGTGTGACCACACTTAAATTCTCTTCAGCTTATTTCGTAAAAGTCGAGATTTGTTGAAGATAAGGTATTTTATATTTAGATATCACAAAAAAAAAAAGTTATATCAAAGTCTTTAGGTCCATAATACTTTGACGGATACATTCGTGATTTCATTTTATTGGTCTTTTCTAGAACTGACAGATTATGATCGTGTAGGTGGTATCAAAGTTGATTGTTATTAGCAGAGATGGGCAAAATGTAATCTGATTAATGATCAACGATTACAAAATGTAGTCGTAATTTTAGTTTTCTTGCTCTGTAATCATGATTAAATCCATTTAAAAATTAAGAAATAATAAATGTGTATACAATCTGGGATTCTGTAGTGTTTAAAACATAAATGAGCAAAATGCAGTCATATTAATGGTAAAAAACGTAAAATCTAATTGTTAATCATTTTCATTAATCTGATTACATTTTGCCCATCTATGGTTATTCGGTCAGAAATAAGGTACATATTTACAACATTTAACCATGGTAGTTGTGTAATCCTTTCTTTATCTGTATTCAAGTAAATAAAACTCAACACTCAACAAATTACATCAATACTGTACAGGGTACAGGTCATCCCAAACTGCGAATCTGTCCTCGAACAGATCCTCGTGGACGGACAGCTCGGCGTCCACGCGCAGGTAGGATCTCCTCGCCGGCGTCATCTCGGCCCAGTGTATGCCCAGGCACTTCCTGTTCCTCGGGCCGCAGACATTTGGGTCTCTGTAGAAAAAGAAGTTTTTGTAGCCCGCTGGAAAATCCTGTAAAAGACCGTCAGGGCAGCAGTCCCGGTGTATCGGACTCCTACTGGCCAATAACCGCATAAACGGTGCAGAAGGAAATCCTATTGAAGGTCAAAGTAATAAGAAAACAGATACCAAATTGCCCCCCTTTTATGACCCAGCCGAAATTATCGTTAACCGTCCGGGCAGAAGCCCCGGTGTGTCGGATTCTTAGCGACTAAGTCAACGAAATGCTCCCCGTACCCGTCTGTCAGGGCCAAGGATAAGGCCACGCCAATTTCCTCGGCTTCCGGAAACGTCATGCCTTCTGCAGGCATCGTCTACTATTATGCACGTGGCGCTGTAAAAGGCCACATTGCATTTGCCTCTAAACTAATGTCATTGGAGTGGTGGACTTTTAAAACGTCAAAACAAAGGTTTATCCAAATTGTCAGGCTATTTCTTATGACGAAGTTGGGTCACTTTTTTAATATGTTATTCATTGAGGACGCTGGGTGACGTTTCCTGGAATTTGGCTCTGGCTTACACCTGGCTTCCTAATTAGATCCGGGTCTGTCTTGTATTACCATAACACTAAACAAAAAAAAGTCATCATTACCCGTACGTAGCGAAGTTATGCCAGATCCCGGTCATGGTGTCCACCATCCTTGAGTCGCCGCCGTCTGACACTTCTATCGTCGGGAACCGCGCACTCGTGAATAAATACATAAAATCGTCTTGATGTGAAACTCCTGTAAAACAATTTAGCGTTTACTTGATCATTATACTTGTGTTTTCTGTTTGTTGGTGTTTCTGTTCATTTGCTATCGTATTTAGGTTTTTCTTATCATCTTAGTTAGTAGTCACCATATTTAAATGTAATCAGACTGCCATTTTTAAAGTCAGCGGTTACTCACATGACTGTACGACGCGGCACAGACTTCAAATATAACACAGTCTAATTAAGATAATTATTTACATTTTAAAGCTTCGAAGTGGTCTTATTGTGAATGATCCTGACGTGACTAAGAAAGAAAAAGAAAGAACAAGTTTATTGAGGCAAAGGAAACAACACACAACAAACATATTTATACTAAGCGACTTGAACCGCTCCAGTTGCGCGGTGACATTGCCTCACTGAGCGCTTTCTACTGTATGTTTCACAGCGAGTGTTCTGAAGGATTATTTAACCTTGTTCCACAGTCTCCCTTCCGTAGTAGAACCAAGTGCGCGGGATTACGGAGTCACGGCTATACGGTAACGCACGTCCCGGCTAGGACCAAGAAGTTTACTTTTGCAGTCGTTGAGCTGTGGAACGGTCTTCTGGCGAGCGTGTTTTCGCCGTCCTATGATATTGGGACCTTTAAATGAAGCGTAAAGAGATTTGTGCAGGCCCGGCATGACCGCCGTGATTATCGATTGCTTATCCTGTAGCCTAGCGCCCGGCGAGTGGAGCATCACTCCGGTGGTTTCAATCTGTACATGTTTGATACACAGGGGCAGCGGTCCTTACTGCTACCCTGAAGGCCTATGAGGATTTCCACCGGTTCAACAAAAAGAAAGTATTTCGTTTGATACATAAGAACACTCACCAACTGGCCTCTTGGTTTCAGGGTCTTCGAAGAAGCTGCGGTTGCCGATGTACGCCATCTTGTAGTAGTACACCGCCTCAGGAGAGTGACGGCTCATCATTGTCGCCAATCTATAAAAGCCATTCTCAGTTACAGAAAGAAAGAAAGAAAGAAAACGTTTTATTAACAGCAGCCATATAAAAGTAACTACATTGTACAATAGAGCACACATATAAGACAAAAAAACAACCAAACAAGACATAAAAAAAGTCTAGGCCGCCGCCAATAAGGGCCCTGTCTCAGCTTGTGCTACAGAGCACTGGACTCTGCAGCGCTGGTATTCTGACAGGACCTTGCGGACGACGCAGCCACTTCACTGGGACAACCCTATATATACAGTTAAAAATGAAATATAAAATCATTGTAGATAATAAAATACAGAAAAGACAACCAATCAACAAACACAATAAGCACAAAAGAAAACAGAAAAAACTATCCTTCATAACCAATATACACCTTTAATCTTAGTGAGCCAAGCCTTTTACTAAGCTATAAAAATAAATACTACATATTATACCATTAAAAAAAAACAGATCCACGCACATCCATGAATTAATTTTGTTCGCATAAAAGATATTTTTAAATTACAAATTCAAACAAAAACATTCATACAGTTACAAATTCTACTAAAAATAAATCCATTCCGCTTGATAGCAGCAAGTGGAGACTGAGTCGGTGGGGCGATTGCCTCGTCGGGTTAAGACTCGTGAAGAAAGTACCCAAGCGTCACAGTGATGCGCTTTGACCCGTCGCCGTACGAGATCAGCTTGTGTTTGTCCAGCAGCACATGCTTAGGCCACAATTATCATCATTTGAGCCTAAATATGCCTACTGCTAAAGATAGACCACTTTCAAAGCTCATTACTTGTCCCTGTCTGAGTTGTTCGGTAGAAGAGGTATCGTCATTGCGTTGCTGAGGTTGAAGTGCATCTTATCATAGTACAAAGGAAATAATTAGTTCAAAAATCCATTTTCAACTTGAAAGTACAATATGAAAGAAATGTTCAAGAGAACCGCACTTTTGTTGCTTAACTTCAAAATTTAGAGATGTGTCAACAGTCGATGGCACAAAATCTGGCTCTAAGAGTTTAATTTCATAATCATGCGTATTGTAGTGTTTAAGAACAAGAGTAAACTTTCTAAAGAGTGTTTATATTAGATACACTCGTTAGATACACCGACAACGGCAGTTGGCTCGTGATCACGAAGCGAGACGGACGCGTGTGCAGTGCGTAAAAATCATTAAAAAGTTACCTATGTACTGGTTGAGCTGTTATGGAATCTCCGTAGAGCTTGCCCAGTCCGTCAGCACTAAGCTCGTCGTCAGTCAGCTGTCGGTCGCCCAGGTACTCCTGGCGAAGCCTGCGCATCTGCTCCGAACTATTGTTTCGCGGCAGGATAAATGAGATGGGGGCCACTCGCTCCCACTCTCTGTTCATCGTGTCCAGGAGGGTCTCGTTGCGAAGCACATCTAAAAGTTAATGGAGCCTTAATCGATGCATGGGTAAAACAATTAAAACATCGTTTTCAATAGATTTCAGAAAGCAGGGTTTGATACATTTGTTTATTTTCCATACCAGGTACTGGTATTCCGCCAAAGATTGGAGTTTGCTTCCTGCTTTTGTTTTTCCAGCATCATAATTCATAAGATATAGGAATCTCCAATCAACGAATGAATCCTTTTTTATCCTGACTAGTGATGAAAATGCCCGGGAATTTTCCCAAAGTGCCCAGCACTTCCGCGAACATTTCGTATATTCCCGGGAATATTCCCAAGCAAGTTTTGGGCACTTTGGAAAAATTCCCGGCCATTTTTATTACTAATCCTGACCCAGTATAAGGAGCACGCCGCGTCTGCGGGTAAGCTCCACGCAAAACACGATTACGACTATGAACAGCAAAGAAAACCTATCAATAGTCGCGGTTATCATGCCGGCCTGCACAAATATCTCTTCACGTGACGCTTAAAGGGCCCTGTATCATAGGACGGTGGAAACACGCTTGCCGAAAGATTGTCCCAGAGCTCAACGACTCGGCAGAAGTAAGAGTTAGAGAACTTCTTATTCCTATCCGGGTCATGAGTCACCGTACAGCCAAATTAGTATCTCTTCAGCAGGTGCGCTCCAGCTTTGGTCTCATCACGTTTCATCAGGTTAGACTGTAGTCAAGAGCAAGACTGTTTACAGTTAAAAAACTAACTCTATAAAATGATTTCTCTATAGCAGATGATAAAAAGAATATGAGTCGAGTACTCCATCAAACATTAGAAGCCAAGTATCCGTGGATATTAATCGCTTTTGTTGTTGCCTCGACATACCTGTACACAAGGACTTAAGGTGTAATTATTTTATACATAACTGAACAGGTGCTACGGAATACCCATTCAGTAGCACTTGAGGTCATTTTGATGCATCAGTAGTTTTAAATATAAGTACTCTTAGCATCACACTAAATCCATATTGGGATCATAAGAAATAATAGAAAGCCAGTTTCACCTTTAAAGGTTGTTTGGATCTGCTTAATGATCGATCTTATGTCGATGTAGTAGCAATTGCCGCAGCCGGCGCCAAGGGTGGCGAGTGACGAATGCTTCTATACAAATGTATGGATCGTATTTCGAACGAGCAGCAATACTGCCCGGTAGCGGATATTGGTGTCCCTGCGTCGTCGAGATACCGCCTTAGCATTAACGTTTACTTGAAAACTGCTGTTCTTTGTATAAAAGGATGTGAAGCAAGCGATTAATCTATCTCATAGTAAGCGGTCACTGTCGCCTGTGGACAGCTGCTACCTCAAAAGTGTCATTAGTCGTCATTATTGCGCTGCCTACTTAAAAAGAAAGAGTATTTTTCTCTGTTTCTTTTTTTAAGACCTTATTTAGCTTAGATTATTGATTAAAATATACTGGAATTTAAACTTACTGAAAGCCAACGAGAATAGCTCGTCCCGGGTCATGCTGATGAGAATCGGCACCGCGTGCATCTTGCCTTGCCTGATCGCGTCCATGGGTTCAATGGGCAGGAAGCGCTCCTGCCCGAAGTCAGGCTCTACGACTGGACGCCATAAGATTAGGGGATCTTTCCCAAATTCCTGGAATACCATACAATCAACAGTTACTATATATCGTTAATTACTGTATCGCACAAGTTTTAATAGCGTCTACTATACTTGTATCTTGCAAATGGTTCAGGTCACCATCCTTAAACCGACTGCCGGCACAGGCCTCTCCTAATCAGTGTAATTGGGCTCGGACTTCGCTTCTTGTCAGCCCGTCTTCGCTGATCACTTTTAGTAAAACGCAATGGCTTAAATATTGTAACATACATATATTGTAGTTCCAGAAAGAGCAGCCAAAAATAAAAAAAAAGCCATAAATCTGTTCTTTGGCAAGTTTTCTTAAAGTGTTTGATCCTCATTCAACATTTTATCATTCATGACTAATCCGCAATCTTAATTTATGTCATAGCTTTACTATTAATTGATCATTAACAGTATGTAAAAATAAATATGCTCATATTCTCGATTTTAACGTGACATTAAAACGTGGAATAATTTTCAAATTATCATATCTTTAAACCGATAATCCAGGAGGTAAACTCAAGAAAAGAGAACTGTACTCAGCACCAGGTAAAAGGATTGTATTGTTTTGATCTACTTCACTTTCAGTATACGTACAAGGAATCCATCGACAGATACAGTCAGTTCCTTCCAAGTCTTAGTCTTCAGACAGAGGTACAGCTCAGTCAAGTTGCCCGTGGGGCAGTTGTTCATCCTCGCCTGCTTAAAGGCGAGGTCGAGGCGTTCCGATGGAAGTGGAACTTTTGAAATCGGAGAACCGCTCATAGCTATGGCTCGATGAAAAAGACCTAGAATAATCGAAAATACTGAATCGCCAGAATACAATAGTGCTTCCCTCTTCTTCATACTGAGATGGCGTAAGAGCTGACTAAGCTAAACGGCAAGTCAAATTGCATGCAGATTGCTAGCATCTAAGCAACTGCATACACAATCTCTGCATACAGTGCACACCTGCCACCTCCCATTGGACCAGGATTGTCAGTTAAATTTCCAAACCCCTTTTCATGGATTCCAGAAATATAGTGGAAAAAGGGAAGGGAGGCGTTTGCCCTGCAGTGGAAAGAAACTGGATAATAATAATTACTAATTTTAATAAAGTGTTAGGTTAATTAAGCCAATCTACACAGATATTATGTAGAATTCTTGTTACAGCTGTTCCTATCCAGCTTGCACCAGCAATAAGTCTTATGTCATCAGAATAGCGTATTTGCCGTCCGCCTTTCTGCTATTAGTCTGCTAGATCCGGTCTAGACATCATCAGACAGTAAGTCTAGCCAGTTTACCAGTACCAATATAATTTATTGGCACCGCTTTTAAAGGCGGCATGTTGCTAGGAAGCGGGCACCGATATTGCTATTGATATCAAAGGTTATAATATCTAATTCCGTGGGGTTTTGAAATGTTATAAAGAGGAACAGGATGCACTACTGTAAAAAAGATAATAAATTACATGTGATTAAACATATTTCTAAATACCTTCAGAAGAATAATGTGACGTTACCTTAGCTTGGTTCAGTTTGTTCCCAGGTAAACAAGTTCAGAGCCATGCTCGATACGCCGGTGACACAGTATCACTTAGCTCATACTGATTTGTAGGAATTTTGGATGGGATGGGTAGTCTCGGAGTGATTTTGGCCCAGACAAAGGAAAGAAATGTGTTGATAGCCCTGCTTAATTTTTTTTTATTGGTCAGAAAGGCCATAATTATAAAAAAAAAAAACACCCACAAATGATTGGATACCATTGCTTTATGATAAAATACTCAATATGATCTGAAATCTTAGTATTAATACGTCTAAAAAGGAAGTAGCAAATGAACTCGATCGCTAAGCACCTTCTGTGCTCGTCCCCTAAGCCCAGTTGAGCTGTAGGCCTGTCCCGGCCATCAGTAGATGGTCCATTCCAAAAAAAAGGACCAAATGAAATAAGGGACCACCAGACAGAATGTAAAAGATATAGTATTCGTTAGATAAACTATAGAGAAGAGGAAAGTTTAAAAACCTTTGGACATTGGAGATATCATGTGAACCACGACGCTTATGGCTCCAGCACTACAACCGGCGATGGTGACAAGGTCTGGATTGCCGCCAAACGAGGCGATATTCCGTCGAACCCAGCGTAAAGCTGCTACCTGATCTTGATACCCGTTGTTACCTGGCGCTTCTTTCGTACCCAGACTGAGGAACCCTGAAGATGCGAGATCAGATTCATGAAAACCTTTGAATAAGTAAAATTATGTATAAATTAAATGGAATGGTAACTTACCCAACGAGCCCAGACGGTGGTTGATGGTGACCAGAACTACATTCTTATCAAGGAGATACTGGGGTCCAACTAAGTCACTACGGCCGTTCATAGCATAGAATCCTCCAGCATGGATATACACAATGACCGGCAGAGGGCGGCTGAAAGGATTCAATATTGTATTAACATGTTCCAATTCATAATTAAAGCAGGATCGCAATGGATGAGAATGGACAGACTAAAGCCACCGGTGTGTTCATTCGACTTGTCTGCCGGGGCCGAGGGCATGGCCACGCCAACTTCCTCGGAAGATTAGGGACCAATGAAATGTAATGGGGGAGGCCTACGATGTGGTGGCGACTGTTGCATAACGATAACAAAGAAAATGGGTTTACGGGCAGAATAGAATACTGCCTCCCTCTTTAATATACCGAGATGCCATAAGAGTCGACTATTTTACATAAGTACAGAACGTCGATTTGAACACAGATTGGCAGCATTTAAGCTGCTGCACCTTCTCTACACCCGGCCACCCGCGTTGGACAAGCGTGCCGGGGTGAATGTTCAAACCTCTGCCCGGGGATTCTAAATATGTAGTATAAAAAGGGAAGGGATGCCTCTGCCTCGCAGTGGGACGAAGCTGGCTAATAATAATATTGCATGACGAACGGGAACAAACGAGTCACACTAGTTGATATTCCGGCAAAAGCTATCAAGTTATCTAATTATTACTTTGCCAAATTGTTGAGATGTAAAAAAGGTACTGCTGAAGAAATTCACACGTCACTGGGTGCATCCTATACCAGGTAAACCAATGCAGGAATCCACTCAAGAACCAGCCTACTCCGTCGCTCATCGGCTCTTCAGCCAGCCCAAAGCGACTTCAGCTTGCTAATCCAGGGAGCTATGTCGATAACGGTTGTTGAGGCTATGCCCAGCTATGGACTAAGGTGGGCTAATGATGAAGATAATGAGTAGAGATACATCAATGGCTTATATGTTGTGTCCAACGTGACCAGTTGGGCAACTGGTCGCCGTTCTCACAGCGTTAGTAAATATGACATTTCTATTAAATGCTAAGCGGGTTTCTTCACGATGTTTTCCTTCATCAGTGAGCATATACTAAATCTGGAAAAAGCCAGAGGCTCGTGCAGAGATGTAAACCTAGACCATTCGCATTTCTGAGTGGGGTGACCACTAGGCGACCATACCGACAAAGCAGAGATCAAGGTACATAAAAGGAAGATACAAATTGAAATAGAATTACACTGTAAACGCTTTCGTGACGACAGACGCAGCCAGTCTGGCATATTACTTTAAAATTCAACTTATTTTTGTAATTAATAATAATAATATTGAATGTTCTTGAAATAAAATTTTCTTATTTGTTCAGTTGGGGAAAAACATTTGTCATTTTTAATAAGATTGCTATACTCGTATATTCAGTTGACGAATAAAATAGGTCCAATTACGAAAAGTTACGAAACTACTTGCAAGAACTACTTGTTGTTTGAAGTATTAATTGCTCTGAGCAAAGGTATTGAATGGCTTTGTTCTCAGTTATAATGATAGACAAGCGATTAAGGGGATTTAGTAGGAGGCGAATTTGTGATCCTCTTTGTGGTATTCGGGGAAAATGTTTGCTCACAATCTCATTAGTGCCTCTTATTATTGAAAATTTCTTTTAAGTTGGCCTATTTAAATAAAGTTATATTTTATTTCAATAAATGGTAATGACGTTAGAAATAATATTTTAAATTATCTCTCTCTCTCTCTCTCTTACTCTTACTAAGTTACAAATCGTCAAAAACTGATAATAAATCGATCTACAGTTAGTAAACCATCATCTTCCGAAAATAATCGATAAGAAAATCTGGAAGTGAGCTTCAGTAACACGAACGATGGAATACCGCGTGGGAACGTTGCACATACTTCACCAGCAGGAGTGACTTGGTGTTGATCGATAAAGAAATCCTTATTTGAATCTCTTAGTGGTTGATTTTCCAAAAACCGTCAGGATATGGTGTGTTTTTGTAGCCAAAAAGCTAAATCAGTTTCTATAATACTTACTTCCAAGTTGGCAGATTTTCAAACAAACGTCACCCCCTATTTTACCCCTTTATGGGCGAAATATCAACTGGTACGCCCTTATTGAGGCCTACATCATTAAAAGAGCTCAAAGTTTAAAAGCCTATGTCTAGCTTCAGTAATTTAAGATCTACGATAAACAGTAAAGAGAATTCTTATACAGGCATTCGCAACAGTGCAATTCATTGATGGAACAATATTCCTTTTACTAATAAACTAATAACTAATAAAACATGTATCTAAACCTAATTATAATAACGCGATTAAATTATATCAGGCGTCGTTGTCAATGCGTTTGTATTTGAATTTACGAAATGGGCGCGATTTTTTTTGTGATTTAGAATGGCGGTGAAGTTAATGTAATTCTGTGAATGAATACTAACGAAGCTATGGTTTTTCTTTGAACAATTCCCTTGTGTGTTCCTCATTTCATTATTGTAGTCATTTACTAGACATTTTTTTACTTTGAGAAAACCTCACTGGAACGCGCGATCCAATCTCGTTCACAGACTACACTGTACTCTCCATCAAGTACGAATCTCTATATCAAGCCAATTAAAAAAAAAGCTAGACAAGTAGAGGCCAAGTTCAAGATCAGTGGTGCTAGAGAGAAGCTTTTTTTTTTTTACACTGGCTCGACATAGTGACTACAGAGTACCTGATGGTAAGTACAGTGTAGTCCAAATACGAAAGCGACTATCAAAGGATGAAAATCCATTGATATTCTACATCGTCATGTCGGCCCACATATACCACGACTGAAGGTCTCTAGGTATATGAGCTACGGGATATACACAAGCTGATCCCGAAACGCGACAAACCGAAACTGGTCACTATGACGGGCCTTACACCCATGTACTGTGGTTGCGATTCAGACGGGAACCGACGCCCTACCACCTCGCTGCTGCTCGTTTAGCACCACCCAGGAGTCACGTGTAGGGAAACTAGGGTAAAGCCTACGGACGCGAGCAGCTTCGACTCCCAAAAAAGCCAAGCTTTTGTGAGAGAAGATGAATTTTTGAAATTTAATGAACAAAGTAATAGCGAAAGATGCTAGAATACCTGGTGGTGCTCGGCGTGTAGACGTTAATAGTGAGGCAATCTTCACTGACGGGGTATCCCGGCGGGCTGGGCTGGGGGCACTGAGGCGCGTCGTCTGTCGCATCCACTACGCCTTCGTACCGGAGTATTGGCTTAGGGGGCTGAAATTACAAATTTAGATAATTTGGGCCGCATCAATTGTACAGAAAAATTCCTGGAGACTCCAAATTGTGGGTATACGGGAAAAGAAGTGGAAGGGCTGGGGACGATGTTCGCTCCCTGACGCTTTCGACAGCCTCCTTCTTCCTCACAACTGTCTCACAGAAGACTACGACTTCGTTCCATGCCTCTTCACTGCCAACCATGGTGCTCACCACCGCCGGCAGGTACCAATTAGAATAGGATTTCCTCATATAACCTTGCTTATACAAAATATTGTATTTTAGTCAATCCATATTTTGGTTAATACTTATGCATAAGTTTAATCTCTGTTTAATGCTAATTATATCCGGTGGATTTATCAAATGAATGAATTAACCAATTAATAACTCGATGCAGTTTTTTAATTATTATTTCCGATGCAGGCTATCGAACGCACGCCCGCTTAGGCGTAGGTTCGTATCCCGGCACGCACATCCAGATTGTTTCAGATTAATTATGGAAAATCACAAGCTAACCGGTGAAGGAAATCAGCTCGAGGGAGCCCGCATGGCATCTAATAGAAATATCATGTATACTAGTGCTGAATCTCATATAAGAATTATGAGCATCCATAAGGCGATAATCAAGTAATACTCAATGAATAAGGTGCATTTACCTGATACCGTAACTCTCCAACGGGTGACTCCGCGTACCTGATACCCCGGTACGCCTGGAACCTCCTTCCGCGTCGACTGCTCATCCAGGAGCCGCTAAATACGCCAGATGGACTCCGAATAATCGGGCACTCATTAATATCGTTCATTTGCTTTATGTAAAAATACATTTTTTCATACAGTGATATAGTTCTGCTAATGTTTAAAGTCTCGTCCCTAGTGCTCTTCCATGCTAAAAATAGTAGAATTGTAGTTTTTGAAATATTTTATAGAATTTGAGTGCTGATACTGGTTTAGTAAATAGGTTTGACCCTCGATATATAACATATTACAATTCTATTTTAATAACAACTCCTTTAGGCGTATTAGGCGCTTTTGACATGAGGAATGACACTGGATCGCGACACCTAGATGAAGGACATCCTACATTACATTTGCTGAGTTGGTATCTCCATTCAAGAAGACATGTGATATACTCTGAGTACCCATAACATATACTCTAAGATTCCTATCGTCACTTGTAAGTCACCACCTTCCTTGAACAGAATTGTATTTACCATCATCATCATTGCCCTATATCTGTCCACTACTTTATAGTTCTCTCCCAAAATTCGCCACTGAATCCTATTATCGACACTTTCCATGCAACAATTGCCATCCATTTTGCTCAAATCGTCACTCCGCCAAATCTAGGGGCGTCCCATACTACGTTTGATGAAACGCCTCAGCCTGCTAATCCTCTACCTTTATGATTTTAGTTCTTTGACTGATCTCCTTATTTGTGATTCTTTTTTTAATAATTTACAGGTGGAGGCTTGACTTCAATGACGCCTGATGGAAAGTGAAGATGAGTCCGACGAAGGACCATGTCCGCCCTACTAATGCCAATAAAGACACCTAGGTCATAAGATCGTGGTGATATGCTCGCTGGAAGCATATTCCACTCCTTAGCTGTTCGCATGAGAAATGTAGAAGCGAATCTTTTCGTGTGAATATATGGAACGTCCACCACATACGGATGGAATCCGACACGGAGTCTAGTGGTTTTAGCGATTCGATCCTTCGAGAAACACCGAGCGTAAAACATTCCGTAGCACGCTGTGCAGTAAATAGCTGCTAAAAGCATCAGAGCGATTTGTGCCAGTCGCGTTTCGGAGTCAGCCTGTGCATATTTAGTTCCTTTCTCTCTTCTTCTCCTTCAAGGGCAATAGAACTACAGCGACACCTCTGGCGTCACATTAGATTATGTGACATTAGCCACAATCTACCAGGTAGCCCATCAGGCTAGTAGCCATCTTTTGATAGAAAATAAAATAAAAATCCAACCTTTTCTTTGCTGCTCGTTCAGTCCTCCTCTTGAATACACAACGAGACATAACACCAGCAATGTTTTTATGTACATTTTTCTCGCAGCGCTGAACTAATAATGCTCGTTGTACGCCCCACTCCTGCCTTTATACCGTACGTATGTTTAAAGGCTTTTTCACACACTCGCTTCCGTGCACACGACAACCATTGCCACGGGTGTAAAAATAAACGTTTGATTTGTCAACAGTACGTCCGCATAATATTATATTTAACTTTTGACTTAAGCACGACTATGAAGTTCCAAAATTATTGACAGGAAGCTATAGGCAAGGAAATGCAATTTCATGCACTTGGTTTTTTACAATAGTATAACAAGGCGGTACACTACAACAAAGTACAAGGTAGTTACACCTTCCTGCTTGCCCCTTCCTGTAGTGGCGTAGTATTTTTGTCCCAAAGCAGTAACAAGATATGCTTAGCTCGCATATAGATAAGGCGACCACCGGGACAGAAATGCTCCGAGACGCTTGGGGGTTTTTAATATTAAGTTTAGTCTTAAATCAGCTTCCACTTGAAGTGGTAGTAACAATAAATGTTTTAAAAAAGCTCACTGCCGTCTCCCTGATCTTTCTGGCGCAGCCGGGTAGGATCTGCCATCATCACCACGTCAATATTAGGAGCACAAAAATCGGTTCTGTTGGCTGGTTTTGTAGAAAAACGTTCAAACGTTAGGCGGATCCTTACGAACCAAATAAATAAGTGAGTCAGTGGAACAAAGGAAGCTGAGAGACTCCCAAGGCGATGAATTGGTGCAGATCGTGAGTAGACCTTTTCACTTTTCCTGCCCTTTACCTAATATCCCTTGGTTATCTGATTTTGCAGTACAAAATCGACAGCAAAATTAGTTGTACGATACTGTGGTCCAAACTTACCGCGGTACGTGCATAAATATTAGACTGTCCCAAAATCGACAGTTCGACTTTAGTTATAAGCATCTTTAAAATATTACTGATTTTGCAGTACTAGAAATCGACAGCGAAATTAGTTGTGCGATACCGTGGTCCAAACTCACCGTGGTACGTGCATAAATATTAAACTGTCCTAAAATCGACAGATTAATTTTAGTAATAAGAATTTTAGACTGTCCCAAAATCGACAGATTAATTTTAGAAATAAGAATATTAAAAGAATTTTGAATTAAATAAACTCAACTGATTTTACTGTCCACGTTTAATTGTATTTTATATTTGTGTTTTTTATAATTTTGTGTTTTAATTTTGTGTTTTAATTTTGTGTGTTTTGTGTACTTTTAAATTTTATCGTGTCTTTTATTCGTAAATTGTATTTTTTTTATTTTTATTTTAAAAAATGGAAAGCGTAACACTTATCCCTAAAGAAATCTCGGATCTTATCCCTAGATACGACGGAGATGACAAGCTATTAAATTTATTGGTGGGAAAATGTTCTTACGTACTGAAATGCTTTCAAGCCCCGGCAAATGCCGCGCGAGATCTTTATATATTCCATACAATAACTAGTAAACTTACTGGAAGGGCAGCCGCGTTAGTTAGCGAACGAACAGATATTAATACGTGGCCTCAGTTAAAGGATTTATTAACAGAACATTTCGGAGACCCTAGGTCCGAGGAATGTATAGCGATCGAGCTTGAAGGGTTAAAAATTAAAACAGGAGAAACACATATAGACTTTGCACACAGAATACAAAATGTTAGAAGTTCATTGTTAGCAAAAGTTAACCAAATTACCGACGAGGGTGTAAAAGCCGCGAAAATGATAGTATACAATAATACCGCATTAAACGTGTTCTTGTATAATCTATCGCAAGAATTAGTCAGGATTGTCCGACTTAGGGGTAGTACGACTCTTGAATCCGCATTAAGTATAGTTACAGAAGAAATAAATTTCTTGGAACAGTACAAAAGTAAAAATAAAATTAACACAACGACTATGCCATCAGCAACGCAAAAACCATCCCAATTCGTTCCGCAGAATAATTTTAAATTCGGATTTCAACCAAATAACGGTAACATGAACACTAACTTTAATCCACAAAGATTAAACGCACCACCTCAACAACAAGGTTTTAAACCATCTCAGTATAACCCTCAAACACAACAACCAAACCGATTTAAATTTGGGATACCACCCCAACAACAACAATTTAAATTTGGGATACCACCCCAACAACAACAATTTAAATTTGGGATACCACCCCAACAACAACAATTCAAATACGGAATACCACCCCAACAACAATTTAAATTTGGCATTCCGCCACAACAAAGGCTACCACAGCGCCTCAATACAGATGTTTCGATGCGAACGGCACCAATACGTAACAACATGATTGAAAATGATGACCCTTACTCTTCCCAAATGCAGGAGTATTATGAACATGAACAAGACAACTATAACGATACCCAGAATGAGGAGTATAACGAGTATGAGGACGAAAATTTTCCTATACCAGCCTCAGAGGAGGAGATCCCGAAATAATATATACTAACTACTGTGATAGTATATATAAGCTACCACACATTATAATACCAGAAATCAATGCACGTTTTCTTATCGATACGGGTAGTAATAGATCATTTATTAGCCCAATTAAAGCCGATGAATATTTTAGTAATTATAAGTATCATGAACCATTTACAGTAATAAGTACCCATGCACGGAGTACGCACGAAGAAGTGATATATATTCCCGTTTTACCAACTTTTCAATCTAATTTATCACATAAATTTTATGTTTATGACATCGATGACAGATACGACGGTCTGATAGGCTCTGATCTATTAAAAAAATTAGAAGCAAATATTGACATGAAGAACCAACAGTTAATTACGCCCGACACTAATATTCCTATTAGGTACAGTCCACCATACGAAATCCATGTAGAACCTAGAAGTGAAATGCGTGTTAAAATACCTACAAACTTAAGAGAAGGAAATGGAATATTAAAATATCAGCAGTTTGCTCCGGGAGTGCGAATGCCGACCGCACTTGTTAATTGTATAAATTCATTTGCGTCAACAATAATACAGAACTCTACCAACAAAGGAATTAAAATCACCTTTAAGAAACCATTTGATATCACGCCTTACGATTCTCCAGTAAACGTCACGGATACACGTTTACGTAATACCCATCAGATGGACGAAATTTTAAAAGACAACTTAAATAAACTACGTCTCGAGCATATGAACGAAGAGGAACGTACCAGCATTAAAAAACTTTGTTTTGAATACCGTGACATATTTTATTGTGATAAAATCCCTTTGTCTTTTACCAATCACGTTAAACATAACATTAGGACGCGTCATGAGGACCCAATATACATAAGACCGTATCGTCACCCACCGTCACAGAACGAAGAAATCCAGCGACATGTAGAAAAATTACTAAAAGATGACGTAATTGAACCGTCACACTCACCATGGAGTGCACCAGTACATCTAGTACCTAAGAAAACAGATGCATCAGGCGAAAGAAAATTCAGAATGGTAATTGACTACCGACGACTTAACGAAATTACAACAGATGATAAGTATCCATTACCGAATATTACCGACTTGTTTGATAAGTTGGGTAAATCTACATATTTTAGTACAATAGATCTGGCTAGTGGATATCACCAGTTAGAAGTGAATGAAACAGATAGGCAGAAAACTGCATTTACAACACAATCCGGTCATTACGAATTCAAAAGAATGCCTTTCGGATTGAAAACAGCCCCAGCAACGTTCCAGCGTGCCATGGATAATATACTTAGAGGACTACAGGGCATCCACTGCCTAGTATACCTTGATGATATAATCGTGTACTCTAGCAGCTTAAAAGAACATATAGAAAAACTTAGAATGATTTTTGAAAGACTCAGAAAAACCAACTTAAAGGCTACATTAGATAAATGCGAGTTCCTTAGGAAGGAAGTACTATATCTAGGCCATACGATAACTAAAGAAGGTCTTAAACCGAACGACGAAAAAATTGAAGCTGTTTTGAAATTCCCACTGCCTAAAACGCCGACGGAAATTAAAAGTTTTCTGGGACTAGTAGGATATTATAGAAAATTTATAAAAGATTTTTCAAAAATTACAAAACCCATGAGAGCTTGTTTAAAAAAAAATAAAAAAGTGTCAATCACTAAGGAATTCATAGACGCCTTCGAAAGGTGCAAGGAGTTATTGACAAATGCTCCATTGCTACAATTCCCAGACTTCAAGAAACCTTTTATTCTCACTACCGACGCATCTAATTATGCTTTAGGTGCCGTATTGTCTCAAGGTTCCGTTGGAAACGACAAACCAATAGCGTTTGCGAGTAGAACGCTTAACGATGCAGAGACTCGATACAGCACAATAGAAAAAGAACTATTAGCAATAGTGTGGGCCGCGAAACACTTTAGGCTATACTTATACGGAAACAAATTTATCATATAGACCGATCATAGGCCCTTAGCGTGGCTCAACTCAATTAAAGAACCGAATAGTAAGCTAACAAGATGGAAATTGCGCTTGGCGGAATTTGATTATGATATCATATATAAAAACGGAAAACAGAATAGTAACGCAGACGCATTGTCCAGAATACGAATTAATATGGTAGGTGGAAATGATAACGAATCCATGGAAGTAAATTTAGACGATAAGGAACAGCAACTACAGCGCCATCTTGAGGAAGTTACTGAAAATATAGTAAAACTATCGAAGAAAATTAAAGGAAGACGCGATGAAACAACGTCTCCGATAACAATCTCGTCGAGCTCAGAGAGAACCGTGAGCATCCATTCTGACACAAATATGCAACAAAATTCGAATTCACATTTAGTACCATCTATCGGAAGCTCAACATTAACGGCTTCTGAGAAATCCGATACAAAAACAAACACAATACATTCAGCAGAAGACCTTGATACTGAAGGTATTTCTATACTACATGAAGCAATTGATACCAAACGTAACCAAATTTTAGTATATACCTGGAATAGGGACAAAATGTCAGTGAAAAATCTATCAAATAAAAACCAAAAAATACTGGAAGTACACTTGCCATTAAGAGTACCAGAATTAATCAGTAAATTCTTAAAGGAATATATAAAGCCAAAAATTAAATATTTCATATATTTTGAGAACAAAGAACATCGTAACGAATTTACACAAGCCGTAATAAATCTATTTAAGAAAAATACAGTTAAATTTTACGAGTGCACCGAGCGAGTCGTTTATATAGACGACGAAAATGAACAAAAAGAAATAGTACTGAAATACCACCAAGGAAAGAATTGTCACAGAGGAATTAAAGAAACGCTAATACATTTAAAACGAACATTCTTCTGGAATAACATGGACATTATTAACGCATGTGAAACATGTAAACGCATGAAATACGACCGAAAGCCGCTAAAACCCGAATTACAACTTACGCAAACGCAAAATCGACCATTTCAGGAAATTTTCATAGACGTATTTTCAATAAAAGGCAATTACTTCCTTACTGTCATAGACGCATTTAGCAAATTAGGACAAGCGTTCCTGATCGATACTAAATCGACACCCGATATCATTAGAGCCCTAATTAAGTATTTTTCGTTTTACGGTACCCCAACAAAAATAAGTGCTGATTCAGGAACTGAATTTAACAATGAATTAATTAGAGAAATGTTATCCTTTTATAAAATACACTTGCACATAGCTACACCACACAACCCTAATTCTATGGGTCTTGTAGAGCGCTTTCACTCGACTATTTTAGAAATATACCGCCTTGCAAAGTATGAGCAAAAGCTAACCGATGCAGCTACGGTTATGACTTACGCTATCATGTCTTATAACCACACGATACATTCTACTACGGGCCTTACCCCCTTTGAAACCGTGTTTGGGCACACAGATTCAAATAACATATTTCATGTAGACTTTAATAGACAGTACACCCAAAAATTAGTTAGAGAGCACGCACATAGAACTAAACGCCTATACGAATTTCTAACAGATCAAATGATCACGCGAAAAGAAAAAGTTAAGCAAAAACGAGGGGGAGAAAAGAACTTTGAAATAGGAATAGGAGACGATCTATTTGTAAAAGGAACAAATACCAGAAGAAGTAAAGATAAGCCGAGATATTACAAAGCCCAGGTGATAAAACCTATAGAAAGAAACATTTTAGGAATTACTACCAGGGGTAGGGAAACGAAAGTACCTATTAAAGACGTAAAACGCCCTTCACAGGTTAACCCTGCTGGCAATCCCAGTGATCCTAATTCAGGCCCTTCAACTTCAACCAGTTGAGAAAAACCCTGGCCTGTTACCGATAAGAAAAGGGAAGGCATTTGTCTCCAACGACAAATGGACTATAGTTAAGATTTTAGACTTAAGACTAGTAATAGAGGCCTTAAATGTAAACATTGATAAGTATACTACGCTTGATGAGCACGCTCGTCAACATTTTAATATTAATAATTTTGATTCTGATTTTAATGATGTAAGGTCTCAAGTTATGTTTATAATAAATTTAACGATAGAGAAATTCAGACAACTGATCCCATCAATTCGTGTCAAACGAGGGTTGCTTAATCCTCTCGGTACATTAATTAAAGTTTTTACTGGTAACTTAGATAATGATGACGCCATTAGATTCGAAAGGACAATATCCGAATTGAAAAGTAAACAAGACGCGATAGCTAAGAAAATAACTCTAATCACCGAAATGGTGGGAACTTTTACAGACATAGCTGTTGTTACAAAAGTAAATTTTGAACAAATAAAAGAATTCATCGAAGAATTTCAGGGTAACCTAAATAAGACAAATCTATACCAAATAAGCAATAAATTTGTTCACTTATATAATACATTTTTACATAATTTTCAAACTCTCTATACTAGATTGAATGAAATTGAGACCGCGATAGCTTTAAGTAGAGTCAAGATATTGCATCAGTCGGTAGTAGACACCAGTGAGTTAATTTCAGTATTAACAGAAATAGAAAAAACAGATAAATTAATGTATCCCGTAAGTATAGAAAATATAGTTAAGTTGGAAGAATGTATAGAGATAAAATCGTATATAAAGCAAAATCAGATAACGTTCCTAATGCAAATACCACTAATTGAAAATGAAGAATATAATTATTTTAAAATACTTCCTTTACCAACCCTAAATATTACGACCGGTGTTACGACCGTCATTTTTCCTAAATATCCTTATCTCCTAGTGAAAGGTCCGAACACGAAATCGCTCTCGCAACCATGTCGCGAGATTGATGAAGCCCGTTTTCTTTGCAACGAAGATGATGTACATCTATTCACGGGAAGAGATTGTGCAGCTGATCTTATGAAGTTTTCATTGGACATTTCATCTTGTGAACAAGTTCCGGTAACAATAGAGGATATTAAAATAAATCTGATACAAACTAACCGTTGGATGATTTTCACTAAAAACTAGACCGCCTTAAATATATACTGTGAAAATGAAGTAAGTCAGAAAATACTCCGAGGAACATATATACTTACTATGGACGATGACTGTCACGTAAAAATAAGTAACTATAATCTGAAGAAACGACAAATACATGGCAAAAATATCAACTATACCAATTTTCCTATAATTCAATTACCTTTACTATCCACGACCCAGAAGAATCAGAATAGACCTGTTAACCTGCGCGGAGTGGATCTAAACGACTTGCAAACCTTGGTGTATGCTCTGAAGAAAAGTGATGTTGTGAATGGTGAAACTTACACTAATTTCATAGAACTAAGAAGTGTTAGCATTAGTACAGTTATACTCTATGCCATTGTATTCGCGATAATTGCGGCATTAATATATAAGTTTAAACTTTACAATGTATTACGTCGAAATCATCTGCCCAAAAAAGAGACAGATGACTTCGAGCTCAAGGAGGGAGGAGTTACACCTTCCTGCTTGCCCCTTCCTGTAGTGGCGTAGTATTTTTGTCCCAAAGCAGTAACAAGATATGCTTAGCTCGCATATAGATAAGGCGACCACCGGGACAGAAATGCTCCGAGACGCTTGGGGGTTTTTAATATTAAGTTTAGTCTTAAATCAGCTTCCACTTGAAGTGGTAGTAACAATAAATGTTTTAAAAAAGCTCACTGCCGTCTCCCTGATCTTTCTAGGTGGTTAGCACTGATATTTATCATTATTCGAGTATAAATACTCCGCCCTATAATCTTTAAAAAATTGCAATAAATGCATAACGAGGTGATACATAACATACTGATTAGCACGGTTTATTTTTTAATGAGGGACTAGAAAATGTAACCAAATAATAAATACAACTACAATAGTGCAATATTGTATCGTTACACTATATCATCTTAGGGGTGATTAGAGGTTATACACACTTTTTACTTGTGTATCGTGTTCATCGTGACCAATGGCGCAGCTGACCGCCGTTGTGTGTCGTCAGACGTCCGTCCGGTTGACGTCCATAATGATCCCCTGCGTGTACCGTGAGCGTGTAAACGGTTTTTAAAACATAATGAACCACGACAGACTCCAGTCAGCAGACAGCAGACCTGAGACATTGTATTGATCAACACGCAACCGAATATTACATTTATTCATACTAATTAACATAGAATAAGTATCTTTTATGGCTTATAAGCGAACACTTCACCTTGAAAAAATTGGGCGTCCCTTTTTAAGATTAGATAGTACTTTACAGCGTGAAAACTTCTTAATCTGTATGAGGCACAGGTGCCTCGGTTAAGTCGGGTACGGGGTACTGCTGTCAGCTTTGGGACGCGTCCGCTAAATATCAGTTGGCCGCTCCAGTGGCGCCTTGTGGATCGTGGGGCTCGTAGACTTGCGGGCGATAGCTCTTTCACTGGGACTAATATGTAGAACATTGATTTTTACCGGTCGTACAATGACGAGTGTTCCCAGGAGCTATATTTTCTAATGCCAGCCCCGTTTCATCATAAAACTACAAGACGGTGTGTCAGATACCATCCGTATGTTATGGACGTTCCATATATCCGCATGAATAGATTCGCTTCTACATTCCTCATGTGAAAAGCTAAGGAGTGGAATATGGTTCCAGCGAGAATATTACCACGATCTTATTACTTGGGAGCCTTTAAAAGAAGATTTAATGGGCATTTGTTGGTCGGTTGCGGTCCATCGTCGGACTCATCTTTATGTTCCATTAGGTGTATTTGAGGTCAAGTAAATCATAAAAAAGACCTGTAGGGCCAGTGGTCGCCGAGTGAACAAGGGACCCGTATCCATGCGTGACGACGCGAATGGTCGTAGGTTCCTATGCCGCCGCGTGCACCTGGGTTATCCCAGATGACGTGTGGATTCAGGGCACATGTTTACTGGTGGAGGAAAACATCCTGAGGAAACCCGCATGGCATATAATACAGGTGCCATTTGTACTAGTGCTATAATAACGGTGATCAGCTGCGCTACTGGTCACGTTGGGCGCGACAGATATGCGCAAAGTGGATACAGCTACTAATGTGTATCTGCTCACCCTGAAAAGTGTTACAGCGCGACGATATATTATTTATTATATATTATTCACTTGACCTCAGTCACGCCTGGCAAGAGGTGGAGATGGGCTCTGTAACGAACCGTGTATGTTTAAGAAATACATATAACAAAAGAGATACTGCTCGCTGTCTGTACATACAAGGTGTATGAAAAGAAAAACATAATAAATAAACAATTTATAGATATATTTTTATTTAATAGTATAAGAGATACGACAATTTGCTTTAAAATAGATTTTTCAAAACAGTGAAACGAGCACCGTTTTGGTGCAAATGAAAATGAATATAAAATGAAACTGGTCTTTAGTAATTTGCAAATCATTAATGATGTTAATCTAAAACTAAAAAAATACACAAGGTGACGAACGACCTTAGTGGCGTAAGAGAAAATTGTGTGTCTGCGAAGTGCTGCAGGCACATAGCCTCCGTTAAGACACATTGAAAACAACATTTTTTTTTATAAATACTCTTACTTTTGCCGAGACATGGAGCTGTGGAGAGGTCTTTCTGTGAGCGTGGCCCCACAGTCCTATATGTAATTAGAAAGGAGAGCATTTATTTGGCACACAACATAGCATACAACACACAAGGATAAGTTAATTAAGATAGAAAATAACAAAAAACAAATGCGCTGCGTCGTGACTGTAGGCTGACACCCATTTGTTGTGTGAACGCGCAGGAAATGGCGCGGTAGGAAATAATAAAGTATTGACACAGGGCTCTAAAGACCATTGCAAAGTGTCATAGATAATCATATGAGCACACACACACCTCTGCAAATATGTACGTACATTAATATACATACAAAACTATATGAATGTTAAAAAAAAAAAAACAAATTTAAACAACTAAATAAAAGAGACATCAGTATGCTCCTCATCCAACAGGAAGGTCTCCATTTCAATACTGTACAGGGTACAGGTCATCCCAAACTGCGAATCTGTCCTCGAACAGATCCTCGTGGACGGACAGCTCGGCGTCCACGCGCAGGTAGGATCTCCTCGCCGGCGTCATCTCGGGCCAGTGTATGCCCAGGCACTTCCTGTTCCTCGGGCCGCAGACATTTGGGTCTCTGGAAAAACATAGTAATTAAAATTGATAACATTCGTCTTCTTATATCTCGCGGCGTACATCCCATGAAAAGAAATCTTATTTTATCTAGATATTTAACTTTTTTTTTAGATATTGACGTAACAATTAAGTTTACTTTGAATTTTAAAACACTGAATTTACTAGTAGAGGGTGTCCACTGAAAATCAACGCTGAGCTCTCATTTGCCAATCCGACTTCTCTTTGGCGCATCACGGCACAGGGTATTTGCTTTTGTTCTTTTCTATCTTGATTAACCCGTTCTTCTGTGTTGTATGTTATGTCATGAGCTAAACAAATGCTATTTATTTCTTTCTTTCGCGTAATTACCAAATTGTAAGTCAATATATTTATTAAATGTTCAAGTTCAACACGGTAATTATTTTTATGCTTTTATATCATGCACGCTACCAGTAGTAGGGATTCACAGGTTCTAGCTCACTGATCACGGCGGCAACCCTAAAAAAAAAAAAAAAAAAAAAAAAAAAAAAAAAAAAAAAGGTTTTCAGGGTCGCTGAATCGAATACAAGTATTTAAAATTGCGTAGCTTTAACCGTTTCAGAGATAGCATAACATTAACTAGCCTATAATAATACAAAAGCAATGGGGTACAATTAACAATGGATCATCCGAGCAAGGGTCGTCTATTGTTCGGCTCGAACGCTATTGTTGTGTTACGGTCGGGGGGTCTCAGGTACTTTTTCTATGTATAATAAAAAGCCGTCTACATTCCTTCATTAGTCATATTCATTTATTTTAAAACAGTAATTAAACAAATTCCATAATAACATATCATTGTACATGGTATCGATGTCAAATTGATTAATAAAGTAATTCATTGTACAGTTGTGCAACTTGTAGTACAAATACATTAAACAGTATTGACCACATACTGAAGTCCAATTGTTTTGCAATATTTTTTTATTGAAACTCCATCGGTGGCTATTTCTCTTTAAGAATGCATAGTGATATCCAGAAGGTGGTCGTCCATAGGAGTCGAAAAATTCACCAAAACCATTTTTGTCTATATGTAGTGCAACCCAATGTGATCCAGGTTTTGTATCGGGGTCCAAATTACTAATTAAATAAGTAGGAGTTTCCATGTATATCGGTAATCTATTTGCAGCATACACATTATACCGCAAACTTGGATGTATTTCGTTCAAATATTTCTGTAGTTCTATTGTATTCATATTTATTTAAAAATACAACTTTCCAACCCCAGAGATCGCAAACATGTGTGCGATTGTAATTACAGTAACTTATTATATATCGAAAGGGTGATTATTAAAAATAATACAAAGTAAGTTCATTTTAATTAATTTATTCAAAAATGTACACACAAACAGATACATACAAATATTACAAAGTTAATATTTTTACAATATATATATATTCAACTATTATAATCGACGGATACATTGCGGTTTTTATCTATTTCAATAACATTATCAAATTCGGCGTAAACAATACAGTTAATAGTTTGTACAAGCGTTGACTCAAATCGAACTTCTAATCTTACAGTGCCATGTCTTATAAGATTCCAATGACCTGAAGAGTTGGCTGATAAATCCGGAGTTAAATCAAAAGCTAACAAACAGTAACCGTTCGAATATTGTTCTCTCGAAATTCCATTCCCTTCATTTAAAAAATGTATACCCGTACCCGAAAATAATGTATGATAAGCCGTGGTGAAAATATGGTTTTCAAACGAAGGTTGTAAAGCTTTCGAAGGTATTTGTTGACCATCAATATATAAACAAAATGTGTTAATGTTGTAATTTTCGAAATTAAATGGATTTTTAGTGAGATTACCGTTAAATGCCCCGTTATCAACAAACCCAATAATACATCTTTTTGGGACTTGCCCCAAAAAAATGTTGTCAAGTGTTTTGCCTTGAATCCCAGATGGTATAGTTAAAACTTTCACTTCAGCTCGAGTGACGGGATATTTTGCTGTAGAAAAAGCCAATGCTTTTTGATGTGCAAGTAAAACAGTTGGATTGATTCGTGCTTTACGAACGATAAGTGTTGCATCTGTAATGCATACTTTAAACTTTGAATCACTTGAAGGGGCCATTAAGTTAAATGTTTCTCTAGAGCGAACTAATTTAACTGACATTTCTACACCATTGATCAAGAACTTTTCTTGGTTAAATATATCGCCATGTAAGTGTCCAATCATTTCAATTTCTTGACTTTCAGAAGCTAATTTTTGTCTTTTAACAAATCCTCCATTTTCCTCGCCGGTTTCATTCATTTTGTTGGCTGTATCTTCATACCAAAGGCCACACGTAAGATGAGATTCTTTAGCTGGTTTAGCATAATTCAACAAAGTTTCCATGTAGGCACGATACGCATATGTATTATTTGGAGGTGATATAAGTTTTTGATTTAAATAGACATCAAGTTGACTGAAGATTGAATGCAACCAATTATTAACCGGAGCCACTACCGTTGAGGCAGCTACCTTAGAGGAATCTTGATGCAATATCCTGGCTTTTATATGAATCAAAGTATGAGACAGATCTATATAATCTTCACCAGTTCCTGGTACTTGAAATTCGAGGGGCCCATCATCAGCTAGAGATGATATAGGTTTATAATGTATCCATATTCCATTTTCTATACTAGTTTGTGTTGAGGGTAATGCAAATAAATCTAACTCTGATTTAATGCACTCACATGATTTGTTATGTAGAAATGACATTTTATGAAAATATGTCTTTGATTTTAGTATGACTTGACTTTGATTTTTTGATACCTTTCACCTTGACATTCGGTGCTGAAATGAGAGAATTCAAACGGTTCCTCTTTTTTATATATCCTGAACCGGACATGTTAATTCGATTAATTTTATCTTGAGCTTTTTTGTGTAAATTTGAGCTGGCCTCTTTCAATCTAGTTCTTATTGAATCTTCCATGGGGCGTGCATTAACCATATCCGATAATAGACCCACACCGGCATTTAAAGCCTCTTTACCCACTACTTTAGCACCACTAGAGAGCAATGGTAAAACAGATCTAAATAAGCCTCCTAAAAAACTACCAATTCCATGTCCACGCTGATACGGTGCTCCTCGATAAATCACACCAATACCGTGACCAGCTTGATGTGAATAATAGTGCTCATAAGGACAAATTTCATTATATTCTTTGGAATACATTATAGTTTCATAAAGTGGAGTTTAATGCACAATGTCCCAAACTGGAATGGTATTTTTTGTCCTGTGCCTGATCTTATATTTATTTCAATCGTATCAAACTCCCTGCGCATAACAGGTATGTAGTGAGGTGGTGAGAAAACATGCATTTTATTAGCTCCATATATGTATTTTGAAGGGTCTAGTGGTATTATTCTTAATAATTGTGTCATCACATCCCCAACAATTTGCGGTTCAATAATATCACTATAAACAAATAACTGGGATGGTAGCCCTAGATGTAAATTCGCTGAACATTTTCCAAAACCACCCCTGTGTGCTAAGTTTCTAGTTGGTTCAAATCCTAGTTGAAGACTTAAGCTAGGTGCTAACGTAACTGATCTTATTGATTCATCCATTACAGTTACAGATACAAACTTTGAAATTTCATCATATCGAAATATAACTTTATCATCAATGCTGTTTAATGCTGTTAAAATTTGATTAATATCATCATAGTTGGTGGCTGGTATATAATGTTTGTAGTATATTAGTGAAGGTTTATCCTCATGGGGCATTACAGCCCATTTTGTTATATAAACAATATTTTCATGTTCCTGAACTGTAAACATCGTGCATGGATATTGAAATTCAACGACACCAACAGACCATCTACCTTCAAGTATAATAGGTTTCGGTAATTTGGTTGAAAACTGGGTTGTCGTATTTTCTGGGAAGTATTCCATGGAGCTATTACTCAACAATGTTAAATAAAAACTTTCCTTCATCATATTTTCTTTAAACTAGAAGCCAATATCCAACTATTAAATTTATCCGGATAACCTTTCCACTTGACCAACACTTGCTTTCTGTTACCGGAATAGCGGGAACCGATAATTTTATCTATTTTATAACTTGAAGTAGGATCATAAGATATTTTTTGTAACTCTTTCTCATAAAAAGTTCCTGTTATTGGTTCATTTTGTAAATCTTTTAATGTGTATACTACCCACGGTGATCTATCTATTATAGAAGATATAATAAAAATTTCATCACTCCAATTGGATTCATATCCCTTTTGAAAGATATGTTTGTGTTTGGTGATTCTTACATAGTCACCAATATGAAATTTTGGAAGTGAAATATTTGTAGGTTGACTAACTTTTTCTCTGTCATACAAATTATTCCAAACAGTCATTATATTATCAAAATTTACATCGCAAGGACACATCTTAATACTAGAATGATAGCTATGGTTATATGCGTATATTAAGTTCTGTAGGATATCTATATACCTATGGGTATTTTTGTGAGTGAAATAACGCCACATTCTCATTTTTAGTGTCCTTTGGAATCTTTCTACAATGCTGGCTTTAATATCAGGGTTATTTGTTGTATAATAATTTATATTTTTACTCTTTAAATAACCCTTTACATCTTTTGAAAGGAATTCACTTCCTTTATCAGATTGTATATGTGTTGGTGTGGTATTAGCTTCACTAAAAATACTATCAAAACATGATTTAACTGTTTCAGAATTTTTATTTTTCATAGGTCTAGCATAAGCATATTTAGTAAACACATCAATAACACAAAGTATATAATTAAATCCGTCATTATGTGTAGAATAAGATCTCATATCACTTAAGTCTACCTGCCAAAGTTCATTTAGGTTGGACAAAATATATTTGTTTCGAGGAAATTTCCTATGTACTGGTTTATGCAACGTGTATGTTTCTTGTAACCGTAGCCACTTTTTAACGTCTTCCTTAATCATTTTACCTTTCATAGCTTTCGACAATTTTTCAATACTACTGTAACCAGCAGGATGTGATGGATCATAATAAATCTTAGTTATCTCTAGTATGGGGTCCATTTTTCCCAACTATTTTTTTTTCTTATAGGTTTTTTTATCTTTTCTAGATTGTTTTTTTTATCATTAAACTCTTCATCTGTAGATACTTGGTCAATATCCTTTAATTGAAGCCGGTGTATGTATTCACTTCTAGCTGGATTCCCAACGTAAGTCAACGGTACTTTAATATCCTTCAATGCTGTTGCAAACTTTTCCCAACCTATTGGATCACTTTTTTTTAACGGTCTAATTGCATCATTTAACAAATCTACTATGTTACTTCCAAGAATTTTTTCGTTATCTATAATGACTGTACCATCATCATTCCAATGAATTTTATTTGTACTTAGAGTTAGCAATTCCAATAAAGACCCACCTTTCTTTACATAGGTTTTTGGTATTAAACTAAGAATTTGATCTTTCGTGTAAGGAAGTTTTTCATAAGATATAGTACTCTCCTGATTTTTATCTTCAGTGTTTGGTGGCAGAGCTGTAACTAAACTCTTGTCGTCGGTATAATTACTTTTATTAGATGTATTTACTTTTACTTCTGGAGTGGTAGTATCAATACTTTTAGTTATTATTGGTATTTCATGAGGTTGACGGTCTTCTCCAGTAAAGTGTAAATATCTTTGTAAAATTTGTAGATATAGAATACATTTTTTCCTATCATCCATATTACTATTCAAAATATTTTTCATCTCAGCATCTAATCTAGAAGTGGGTCTATCAGGAACTTGGTTGTATTTTAGTTTGTCCATCAAACTTGGTTCAATGAGCAACATTTTCTTAGCTTGCTCCATTTTTATTACATAAAATAATTAACTAAGCCACTCAAAATTGAACCCAATATTATTGGTAGAAATGCACCACCTTTTTGAATAATAATATTTTTTCTTATTTTATTAGAACTTTTATGTAACAATTTCCGCAGTATAGATTTATATCGTTTAAGTTTTTTTTTCTCTTTTTCTGGTAGTTCCACTTTACCTTGGAGGACGTTATGTATACATTCACAAATACAGTTAATTTCCTTTTCGTCACACGATTGTAAAAGAGCTTTCTTATATTTAGGTTTAAGCTTATGTAGTGCTCTCAGTAAGTCTTTATGCGTGTTTAGACTTCGCGGCATTATGTGTAAATGACAGGAATTTGTTGATTCTTGCTATATTTAAAGCCTTTGGTGGGGACATAAACAACGCAATGTACATCTGGAGGAAATATTTTTGTTTTAATTCGACACATTTCATCAGTGTTTTGTTTAAGATCTATCATTAAATACCCATGTGCTTCCATAGTTGCATTACGATAGGCATCTTCAAGAAATTTTGGATTTTCTGGTGATACTTGGCGTGCTAAGTATCGTATTTGAGTTTTATCTCGGGGATTTTTAAAATAAACAATATAATTTGAATTTAAAGAAATGTCTCTTTGTCCTTTACCTTGGTGAAATAAATTTTGTGTGATGTAAAATACACTTAAGTTTCTATGGTGGCTTCCTTTGGTAAAAATATCAACAATGCGACCATCAGACTCTCTCATAAGATCATCAATTATTACAAGGTTTGCATTCTTCCCATCAAACATATTAAGATCTGGTATACCTTGATGATAATTTACATTTGGCAAGTTATATAAAGGTTGCATTTCATCAAAGCACCAAGTAATTTGTGTAAACTCCCTACTACATATGTCATTAATATATTTAATGAAGTTTGTAACAAAATTTGATTTTCCACAGCCACTTGGACCTGCAACTATTGCAGTAAATGGATGAATAAAGTGAAACATCACGTTGCACGTGTGTAAATGCTTGAGAGTTACAGAGAGAAATAAAACATTTCGTTCAATTGTTGGTTTATATATTCACTTACTACATGCATATTAAAAAATAAACATAAGAAAAAGTATTTACAAATATTAACTATTTATTGACAATAATAATTGAATAAAAGATACATCTTAAGACTAGTATACAAATACAGCAGTGTACAGCAACATATTTACAAATATTATATTCATAAACTAATCGAAATACATACATATTTTAGTTAACATTAAGGTACTTAATTAGAACATTGAATAGAAATATATATTAACAAAGAAATATTTACATACAGATTTTTCTATAATCTATTTTAATTTGTAATGACCCCACGCCAGTGTATCCATATTATTGGGTAGAATATAACGCTTTGTGTCGTTATAAGACAAACATCTTTTGTTTATTTGCTGGGTGAAAATTGTGTGTTTAATTGATTTGAATCTGTACATGTTGCAAAATTGGATATTTTTAGTGAAGAGACAAGTCTTATAATTTTCCATGGTCATTTTTTTTGTAACACATTTATTAACACCCTTTGCTTTTGCTGTCAATTTATTTTCGACGTCAAATGCATACATTTTAGATCTTAGACCTACAAACTCTTTTAAAATTTTTCCATTATTTTCATCTTTGAAAAATCCTAGTTTCTTTTTATTGATTTTTGGATAACCATATGTATTATCTGATGGATAATCGGATGTATCAAATCGATAAACGAGGTCGGTTTTAATATCATTGTAAAAGTTGTCTGTAAAAATCTGATATATTAAACTATCTGTGTCAGTATACAATAATTTTAATTTATTATCAAACTTCCTCATCATGTAGTTGTAGTGAAAGTCATACATAAGAGTTTTTGAAATATCCAATATACAAAATCCTAAATAAATGGGTTTATTATGAACCAACTTTGTTTTTCGCAATTGTACTGCAACTAAGTTTTCTGCAAAAATCGATAAACTGTGAAATTCCGGTTTTGCAATCAAATCTTGTACACCTAGAGTTTTACCGTTATTTTCCCAATGCGTTAACAATTTCACATTAACCCTTTTTTCAATGTTTTCCATAGTTTTCCCAAACACGGAATTATTCATTAATTTATAAAAATCCTTTTCAAAATCCGAGACTGCCTCTATTCTACGTTTTGTATTTAAATCAATGTATTTTTGCAGCCATGAGCTCTGTCTAAATTTTAGTATTCTATGAACTTTTGTTATTTTCATTCCCATATTCAGACACTGTTTAAGATTTCTATAATGAATTTTATATCTGATCTTATTATAAAGATTTGGTATTAATTTGGTTTCTTTAGAATCACTACTTATACATATTTTCTCAGGGCAAAGTGGAAAATCAGAGTGTAAATCGTGAAGTTCAACTGGGTACTCTAAATCTACTTCTAAAATAAAACCGAATTCAGACGTGTCGGGTATATCAAAACTTGTATTTGGACTGACCCATTCAAATCCTCCTTCAGGTAAATATTGAGACATAGCCCAACCGTAAAGGTTATTTGCATCGAAATAAGCAAGATATGATGTAGGTTTATTTTCATCATAATTATCTAAAAATTTATTATTAGCTTTAGCATAACGATTGCTGCATTGTGATACTCCCCCTCTAATACCTGCCTTGATGAAAGCAATTTTATCAAAGTCTGTTAATAATTCTAACTCTATTTTTGTATATTTTAACATAGCATCCCAGCTCAAGCCCGGTGCTGTATAATAATGAGCAGGATCTAATCCATAAGTTGTTATACAAACATTTCTAAAGTTTTCGAATACATCAGTTAACAATATAACATCTGTTTTCAGATATAAGTTAGAGTAATCCAGCATATTTTGACAACCAAAATGTTGCCAAACATTCTGTGCATGATTATAATCATCATTAGATACATTTGAATCAGTTAATGAACTGTAAAATTGATTTTTAGTGGGAATAGATGTTAATTTTAAACAGTCGTATGATGTCATAAATTCATAAGGATAAATACCTTTTCTCCTAACATACCTGAAATCTTCATTTCTTGGAAAACTATTTTTTAAAGTAATAAATTGTTCATCGTTGAGATTTTTAGCTAATTGCTCAAGACTACATGGTAAAAATTTTAGGGAATCAAGAAATCTTAAATTCAAAATTTGGCTATTTATTATTAATGTTTTAGAAAAAGATATGTATCTTTCTTTGTTTTGGGGAATGACATCCACATCACCCTCTACAAAGTTTAATGCATGAACAATGAAATGTGCATCATAGTGGCTGAGATTATGTAGGAATACTGGAACATGACGTGGTATCCTAAATTTGCTTATACAAACATCGTGTGCAACACCTCTAAAATTACCTGTATACCAATCAAAATATGAAATCTTTTTATCATCAGAAAATTCTATTTCACATATACAACAGAGTTTAGAATTCGCAATTTCCTTTTCATTTTCTGCAGTCAATGGTTTGGGGCATTTTTGAAAACTATTTTTCTTACTTATTATTTTTAAATCATCATATAAACGATTCATAAATATCTGTACACAATCTGGACCGCTATACGTTACATATTTTGACAAACTATTATCATATGAACATTTAATATAATATCCAAAACTATAAACTTCATGTTTGTGAACATTTTTAGTATACGGTTTATTTGGATCGTTAGAACACGTTTTTATTGGATTTAAAAAGGCTTCAAAATCTGCATATATAACGAAGGGTATCTTTAACTTTTTATGAAAATTTTCAAATTTTAATTGAGTATTTGACACTAGTTGTCCAAACCAATTTTTATATCTTTTATCTATATTTGGTAGTTCTACAGTAATATGTGAACAATCATATTGTTGATGGTTATTCAACCTTTCCTTTGTGGGGAAATGCAATAAACATCCATCGCATATATAAACCGCATGATTTTGATTTGAAATTTGTTTACTGACCAATCTTGATAAGTTTTTAATATAACAATAGTGGTAAGTCCTTTCTCTATTTATGAGTAATAAATTAATGTGACTATTTCTACGACATTTTGTTAAATATAGTGGACCCACTACACTATGCCTTTTCATTTCTTTATTAAATTCTAAACCGAATACACTGATACTAATATTATTTAATTTTTCAACTTTTGATATATCATTTAATTTAACGGGAAAAGATACACCATTAAATTTTAGTTTATTTACATGCATGCTATAGGACGATACTCGATTTGCGTTCTTACTCACTGGATATAATGCCGAAAGTAATGCCCATTGAAAACATAAATTGTCAGAGTTTTTTACGTTTATCACAGCTTTTTTATTACTAATATCTTTAGGTAAATCAATATATGACGTACCACGTAGCGGATTAAATTTATTAATATTCATGTCTAAGCAATTAATTTGTTTAAGACTCCACCCACTGTCTTTTTGTTCAAAAGCACTTATTTTATTTGTTATAGCATCACATAATGAAGAAAAGAAAATATTTAAGTCATCACCTCGAAAAATTATATAATTACATGTTTGAAAATCAAATGAATTTAGAATATCTTTAGTTTGTTGTATAAAATCTGCGTGTAGTATAAAATTTACTTTAAAAGCAGTATGTTTCTGCATAGATTCTTCAATCAAAAATAGCACATCATCTTTTATAGAACTTAAAAACAATTCCGGCGTTTCAAAGTCTAACATAGATGATAAATCAGATTTATTTTTAATTTTATATGTAATTATTCTATTTCCAAAGGCTGTTTCAGCAATTGATACATTTTTAAGAGATGTGTGAGAAGTTAAAACATTATTATTATGAATTTTGCTTTTCAAATGATTGGTAAAGTATTTTCTAGTTATCAAAATTTTACACGTGTTACATTGCACCTTGTCGGCATCGAGGTCTGCTGATATCCCGATCGATGATAATGAAGTTGATGGCCTATCTTCATATCTAGTCTTTTTCTTATTATTGTCATCATCCTTCGTACTACAAAGTTTCTTAGACCCCATCCCGATTTGATATGATTGTTTTGATTGTCTAAAACAAAGAAGAAACATATTTATAGAAGAAGAACAAAACAATTCTGTAAATTTTGAGATAATTTAAGAAGGCATACTCACGCTATGTTTTCCTCAACTACTGCACAAATATTGTACAATTCTTCATCATATGTGGAGTCTTTCAATCCACTCTCTGGAACTATTCCCCACAAATTATACATTCCATATTAGATTTGCGTTGAAGAAAGGTACAGATATAATTTTAGATTATGTTTCAATAAAATGGAAATATATGACACGAACTTATTTAAAGAAAGTACTAATAAAAATTTGTATTTACAAAAATAGTTTTTTTATATTCTAGCTATAAAATACACATGATTATTATATTCAGAAACTATAAGTAAATAATATATACACGAATATTAATTGAATGGAATGCGTTTATTACTTATTACTAAAGTGAGATTTTTTACAATTTTCAGTCTTAGAAATTTCTTTAGTTATTTCGTAAACAATGTTTCTAACGTTTGCAGAATTTTTGTGTTTATCATTTGTGTAATATTTAACTCTAAAATCTGCGTGCTTCCAATGTTCTGTGGAGGCTATTTTTGCAATCTTTTTCATGTCATATATTTCTATTTTAATAAGTTTACTTGAGCTGGAACCATCATCAACGTTTGTTGATAAACAGACGGTATTACCTTCTTCATCGATTCGAGATACAGTGGATGAAAGTTTTTTTCGTTTTATTATAGGACCTTCAAAGAATTCATCTAAATTCTTGGTAATAATATTTTGCTCCCTCTTTTTCTTTAGTTTTGATTGTACATTACTAAATAAATCCTGACTACCTTCATCCGATAGAGGATAGTAGTAATTTTTAAAAGTATTTTCTTCATCAATAATTTCCAGTGAGTTCTGTAAAAATATTTTATAAATTTAAATCTGAATTGATGGATGTTCGTAGTGTAGCGATGGTTTTTTAGTGTATATAAGTGTGGTATAAAGTAATAACAAAATTACTTACATTCATTGTTGTATGAATCTATGTCACTAATACTTTGTAAATTAAATTTATACTTGTATTTCACTTCACTTAGAAATACACGAAATATAACAAACTAAATGTTCACTATAGAAATGACAATTTCACAATGTAACTTAAACAGTTCCAACCCTATATATATAGAAAATATCGCTCCTACACCATGACTCATGGGTCCAATGCACAAAAGGTTTGTGATAATGAATTCCGGCTTCGATATGAACAAAAGATATGAATAGGTTTATAACATTTTGTAAGGTGTCTTTGTTAGTCATCTTTCTATTAAACTATTGTTAAAAATAATTTGACTCATTGTTTAGAAATTTTTGTAATACTTTGGAACTTTTTTCTGTTATCAGACAATGAAACAAGTTGTAACATGAAACTGTTAGAAATGTTTGAGTCATAACTAACAAATTTCGGAATGCTTTCGTCAAAACGGTAAGAAGATATGAAGATTATATAGATCTGTCTCATACTTTGATTCATATAAAAGCCAGGATATTGCATCAAGATTCCTCTAAGGTAGCTGCCTCAACGGTAGTGGCTCCGGTTAATAATTGGTTGCATTCAATCTTCAGTCAACTTGATGTCTATTTAAATCAAAAACTTATATCACCTCCAAATAATACATATGCGTATCGTGCCTACATGGAAACTTTGTTGAATTATGCTAAACCAGCTAAAGAATCTCATCTTACGTGTGGCCTTTGGTATGAAGATACAGCCAACAAAATGAATGAAACCGGCGAGGAAAATGGAGGATTTGTTAAAAGACAAAAATTAGCTTCTGAAAGTCAAGAAATTGAAATGATTGGACACTTACATGGCGATATATTTAACCAAGAAAAGTTCTTGATCAATGGTGTAGAAATGTCAGTTAAATTAGTTCGCTCTAGAGAAACATTTAACTTAATGGCCCCTTCAAGTGATTCAAAGTTTAAAGTATGCATTACAGATGCAACACTTATCGTTCGTAAAGCACGAATCAATCCAACTGTTTTACTTGCACATCAAAAAGCATTGGCTTTTTCTACAGCAAAATATCCCGTCACTCGAGCTGAAGTGAAAGTTTTAACTATACCATCTGGGATTCAAGGCAAAACACTTGACAACATTTTTTTGGGGCAAGTCCCAAAAAGATGTATTATTGGGTTTGTTGATAACGGGGCATTTAACGGTAATCTCACTAAAAATCCATTTAATTTCGAAAATTACAACATTAACACATTTTGTTTATATATTGATGGTCAACAAATACCTTCGAAAGCTTTACAACCTTCGTTTGAAAACCATATTTTCACCACGGCTTATCATACATTATTTTCGGGTACGGGTATACATTTTTTAAATGAAGGGAATGGAATTTCGAGAGAACAATATTCGAACGGTTACTGTTTGTTAGCTTTTGATTTAACTCCGGATTTATCAGCCAACTCTTCAGGTCATTGGAATCTTATAAGACATGGCACTGTAAGATTAGAAGTTCGATTTGAGTCAACGCTTGTACAAACTATTAACTGTATTGTTTACGCCGAATTTGATAATGTTATTGAAATAGATAAAAACCGCAATGTATCCGTCGATTATAATAGTTGAATATATATATATTGTAAAAATATTAACTTTGTAATATTTGTATGTATCTGTTTGTGTGTACATTTTTGAATAAATTAATTAAAATGAACTTACTTTGTATTATTTTTAATAATCACCCTTTCGATATATAATAAGTTACTGTAATTACAATCGCACACATGTTTGCGATCTCTGGGGTTGGAAAGTTGTATTTTTAAATAAATATGAATACAATAGAACTACAGAAATATTTGAACGAAATACATCCAAGTTTGCGGTATAATGTGTATGCTGCAAATAGATTACCGATATACATGGAAACTCCTACTTATTTAATTAGTAATTTGGACCCCGATACAAAACCTGGATCACATTGGGTTGCACTACATATAGACAAAAATGGTTTTGGTGAATTTTTCGACTCCTATGGACGACCACCTTCTGGATATCACTATGCATTCTTAAAGAGAAATAGCCACCGATGGAGTTTCAATAAAAAAATATTGCAAAACAATTGGACTTCAGTATGTGGTCAATACTGTTTAATGTATTTGTACTACAAGTTGCACAACTGTACAATGAATTACTTTATTAATCAATTTGACATCGATACCATGTACAATGATATGTTATTATGGAATTTGTTTAATTACTGTTTTAAAATAAATGAATATGACTAATGAAGGAATGTAGACGGCTTTTTATTATACATAGAAAAAGTACCTGAGACCCCCCGACCGTAACACAACAATAGCGTTCGAGCCGAACAATAGACGACCCTTGCTCGGATGATCCATTGTTAATTGTACCCCATTGCTTTTGTATTATTATAGGCTAGTTAATGTTATGCTATCTCTGAAACGGTTAAAGCTACGCAATTTTAAATACTTGCATTCGATTCAGCGACCCTGAAAACCTTTTTTTTTTTTTTTTTTTTTTTTTTTTTTTTAGGGTTGCCGCCGTGATCAGTGAGCTAGAACCTGTGAATCCCTACTACTGACGAGATTGATCGAAATTAGTAACCGGTATATTCATTCACGAGATTGTAACTGGGTGAGGTGTGATTCTAAGATGCATATTGGATATTCGAACTATAGCATGTTGCATTAGTTTCATGTACAAACTGGTAATACTTTTTCTATTTATTATACACTTCAATGTGGTTACTATATTTAATGATTAGGTATTAAACTATAAAATTCCAACAGTACGTTAGGCAAAGTTTGATACGTAGGAAAGAGTAACATATATTTTAGTAAGAGTGTGTCTTTTAATAATAAGAAGTATTTATGAGCATAAGATATGTGGGATTATTCCTGATTACAATTAGAAATACTAGTAAATACTAACTACAAATAACAAAAGTGTAAGATTATTGCAAATAAATTTGAAATAATGGGGTACAAACATTTCTATGTATAAAGAAATACTAGGAATTTGTTATTTTACTTTGTGCTTAAATTAATCATTTGTAAAAATAGTTTTTTCCACATATTGTAACTAGTACTGCCAGCTTTCTTGATAATATTTCAAATTAATTCTCACAGGGAGAAAACACGCGATTGACAGACGAAATGAGGATGTATCCGACAGATTCCCCCTAAAATCCACCCTCTACCTGCGACTGCCGTGAGATATTGAAAACCGAGCCCGGGGCTATCCGTTTGACCTTTTTTATTGGCAACATTTCACTTGTTCCGCATTGTGGAGCGTTTGACTGAAACGGGTTACGTTGTCAAATTGCTCTGATATTTTAGGTTGCACGGGTATACCTTCATTTACATCGCCCTTTGTGCTTTACGATTTGTAATAAAGGTTTTATTTACAAGGCGCTAAAGAACGTTACCTTATGATGAAACAAAATAAGCTCACATATATTTCAACACACGCTAATATCGGCCGTAGAAAACATAAATATGAAACCTAAAAAATTAATTATTTCACGGAGTGAAAAACCCTTTTACAAAGTAAGAAAGTTAACTGTTCTAATTAAAGATTTCAAAATTGATATAATTCGCCTGAAATAGATAACTGTGCGCCCAGACTTGTAACATTTTCTTGTAGCAAAACTTCGTGACCGTGCTACTAGTATATACGTATTCATTTAATATCTGCAAACTGGTCAGATTTTATCAGATAAGCATTTATTACAATGTTTTGTTACTATAATACGATCGTAGAGTCCTATTATGGTGAAATACCATAAGTCTGGATGCGCTTTCAGAACAAAGAGACAGATTGATTAAACAAGTTGTCTTTTGATCTATTATGACCTTTAGATAGTGGTACCAAAACTGGATGTTTGTGCATACGGAATTTGTTTTTGTATATGTACGCGTGATTCAAGAACCAAACCCTATTGAGTCGTCATATTTTTAAAAACTGTTATTTAAAATCAAATTACATTAGTAAGTACTGTCTTCGTATTATAACATATCCGTTTCTTTGATTGTTTATTGGTAGGAGAATATTGAATTAACTGCTTTACGTGTTAGTAGTTCTGTATTAAGTTTACTACTTTGGGAATTAAATTTCAAAGGCTGCTACTAGTAAGTGAATTTTAGATGTAAATGGTATGGTAACCACTGCATAATACACGCTGCCGCGGAGCCAAAATGGTTGCGCACAGAAAGTTGTCTCATGGAGGATATTACTTTAATCGTGGAGACTTCCGTTATGGACAAAGTTGAACATTGAACCAAAACCACATACATTGCCTTTGTCAGTTTTGTTGGTATATTTCTTCTAGAATTTGACTTAACAATAATATTATACATATGTGTCAGTAAATAGACCACAATTTGAAATTACTAAAATAATTTGTTAAGAAACTAATATTACTAAATTACATAATTACGAGCTTAATTTAATATTTTTGCAAATCAATATAGAAAAAAAGGAAATTGCATAATAATAAAGAAATGTTGAGTAAAACTGCATCGAGCCAATTTTTGCTCAGCCAGAAAATTGTATTTGGTGTCATCAATCTTTGCAGGTCAACCAATAAAAGCTTTATCATTGAACCGGGATTCAGCAGATTTTATACGAGAAATGCGACCGTTGGATCACGGATGCTGCTATAGCAAGTGAATAGTTATTAAAAATATTACTCATTAAACATTTAGTATTATGATTTCATGAAGAAAAAAAAAAGATATTGTACAGGTTAACATATACCAACAGTCGACGTGGGCAAAACCACGATCGTGTTCCTTAGATTTTTATAATTTCCGATCTGCCTCGAGCTGTCTAAATGTGCGGAAAATATGGCCAATTTCTCCGGAGATAAATTGCCCGTAAAGGTCATGCAAGACGCTTGCCAATTTATAGGACAGGTCAGTACTAACAATAGTTATTTTAAATGAATTCCATGATATTTTCTCAAATTCTTACTTAATATACGTATAAGTTGTATTTCATTCAAGTTCTATATACATTTTGTCCTAAAGTTATTTTGTACGGCATCTAGTAGAAATATCACGTGCAAGTGCCCTGAGAACGGCAATCAGGTTCATTACTGGGCTCTGTTGAACCTGAAATCGACCCTATTGCCAAATACAATATTAAAATATCAATTTTAATATTGTAAATTGTAAATATACAAACATGCAATGGACTAAAATAAAAATAGCAACCATTCTATTAGAATATCCACAACCACGACACGACGAGTTGTCGAAGGAGAAGAAAACTTTGTATGGCTTCATACTTTAACTTATAACTTGAATATAAAACAGTAAGTTTTTATATTAGAATTAGGAAATATACTTAGATATCGATTTCAGGCATGGGTTGCTGTAACGTAGTCTAAAAAGGAAACTATTAACTAATATACAAAAATATAGTATAAATCCGAAACTGAAGAGAATATTAGAGAAAATATAGATGTTGATTAGCTATGCAGTTTATATTATGTTTTAATAACAGATCTCACATGAAGCAATGTTTAAAAAACTAGTTTTCGACTGTGAGGCAATTCATTATAATCCGGATATTTTGACTTACGTTGACAACTTGAGTATTGGTTTATTCGTCAGATTAGTACGAAAACAGAAATGCTGACTTAATGTAAATATTAAGGAAGAAACTGAAATGTCTAGGAAATATCTCTTTAACATATGAATAGCACTCGCGTTTACCTGTGACACGATATTGAAAATCGAGAGAGACAATTCGTTATACCTTTTATATTATCGGAACGTTTCATTTTTTCCGCATTGTTGATACACTGCGTTTACTCATTTTTATTTCAGCATAATCATACAAAGATTTTGTCGAAAATAACTGAATTAAAAGGACGCTTTTGAGAAATATTATCTATACTAATATTATAAAGCTGAAGAGTTTGTTTGTTTGTTTGTTTGTTTGAACGCGCTAATCTCAGGAACTACTGGTTCAAATTGAAAAATTCTTTTTATGTTGAATAGACCATTTATCGAGGAAGGCTTTAGGCTATATAACATCACGATGCAACTATTAGGAGCGAAGAAATAATGGAAAATGTGAAAAAAAACGGGGAAAATTATTCATCCTTGAGGGCTTCCTTTGCGTGCGCTGCGAAAATAGTTCAAGATACGAAAAATATATGTATGAAAGAATTATTCCTCTTAAAATGATCTAAAAAAATGTACCCGACAGTATATGTCTATCTTTTAAGATTAAGTCACTAGAACCGTTTTTATAGCAATAAAATTTGGTCGAAACTAATGCATTATTTGTTAAGAATTGTATCAACGTAATAATATTAATCTTTATTCAAATAAATATGTTGTTGATTAAGAGTATTTAATTGTGAATAAAATTGTCTTTGACATCACTTAATTTCAATGAACATCTTAGAAGATATTACAAAACTTTATATAGCAAAACAACGTTTGCCGGATCAGCTAGTGTCTTTATAAAATGCTATGTATTATTATTGCGAATATAACAAATACTATAAAAGTTAATTCTTGATTTGATTCCATTAATTGAATTTGAATAAAAAACATTCTAAGACTTGAATAAAATCTCTGTTCCATACGAGTATTTACAAGTACGTGAAATTTCATAGGAAGGAAAAAACCACGCAAGATGAAAACGAGTAGGACCACGCTTTGTCGACGCGTATAAAAGATAAAAGTGCGTAAGGAGAAATTTCCGTTGAGGAAAAATCTTTGTGTTAAAAAGACGTGAAAGGAATCGTATAATAAACACATGGATAACATTTTTCCTGGTTTCTTGCCGGTAAATATAATTATACTCGCAGTGTTGTTTTGTTAATTGAATAAAAATTATTGTATTACATAGAAAAAATTAAAAAACTGGTTTATAACAATTTTCTTACTTAAAACTACCTTTATAAATATCAAAAAGTATGTCAGAAGTTTACACAATTTTTGCATAACTATCAAATATATTTTCAAGAACTTTTACGATACAAACAAGTATCTTTAGGTAGTAATTACTTAGTAATATAATATATTTCGGGAAACAATTTATAAATCTGAAATTGACAGGACCGAGAGCAGAGAAAAATCTGACATAATTATAATAAGTTTAAACAGCATTAACATTTACTGTTACCGATTGTAAACACAGTATTTGAAACGTTGATTAACTTGTCTATCAAAATGATAGCGTCGAGGAATAAAAGGGAATTTGGAACGGCTCCGATTTGATATTTAAAATGTCTCTACAAAAGCTATTATCGACATCGAACAATTATCAAGGTTCCTTCGTACACAAAAATAACCGGCAGTTATTTTCGAGCACGTATTGTGAAATTGGAATATTTCCCTTAGTTCCGTTTTGGGCGATCGATACATTAGCTTCCGATGCCTCGGAGTTTACCCCCGCATATGTTATTATTTATTACTAACATCCTGTAAATAGATTTACATTGATCTCAAAACTAGTTCTTCGATTAAGAACCAGTAAATCAAATTAAGGAAATTATTTTACGTACAATAATCTTTTTTTAAGCAAAGTAAGTTGGTCGTTACGTATCTGTGAATGAATAATGTTTGTTATCAAGATATGAAACTTTACAAAATGTTTTTGCGAAAATTTTTCATTCATTATTATATATAATAGAAATAGTTCATTCGATATTAAATTAAGTTATATTATACTTATGTGTATTGTTGTATAGAAAAGCTATTGTCGTGTGAGATGGCGAGTCCGCACCTACGGCCGGCGTACAAGCGGCTGTAGGTGTACACAGTTTTTAATCGGTGAGAGTCCGACACACCGAGGGGACTGCTCTCACCAACCCTCTGAAGATCCACAATGGATTTTCTCCTGAAAAAAAAATGGAAAGGTTATTAAAAACGATCTGAACTCAGGTATGAGTTTTACGTGAATGTATAATATAATAGATGCACATGCCTTATAATCAAATAGGGTGATAAATCTCTTAATCTCAAAATTGTATATCCGACATAATCTTCAGACTGGATTCTGCGTTTTCTAGTATTAAATTATATCATTTTAGTTTCCTAAACGATACTACGAATGTGCTGATTAATTCCATATAATTATTAAACGGGATAAATATTAAATGCTGTTATGTGCTGTTGTTATTTTGCATCAGCACCACACTCCGCCAAGAAACGGAGCGACCTAAATGGAGAGTGCTGGTTTTGAAGCTGCAACAGGGCCACTATCCTTTGCTCATAGAAATGATTGAGAAGACAGGTGTATCGTACGCTGACTGCAACTCACATTGATGATGCAATCAAATAGTCTGTTTTGAAATGTCGAATACGATTGAAATTCGATACGTTAAGCAAACCATCTGTTATACAACAAACATTGGATATCATAATCACTGGATATTACTAATTTTGGTTGAAATTAATAGTTTATTTTTCAATAGAAATCAAGCACATATGAGGCTAGTTTGTAAGAGTTTATCACGGAAAATGGACGACGGCAGCGCGTGGCTCGTTCGCTTCCTATTGTTTGCTTCACTCAGTTGTTGTTTGGTAAGAATTTAATCATATTTTTGTTCTACGACGGATTACCCGCTTCGGCATTCCAGCGTATTGTACAATATGAGAATACCTTTGAGATCTCGGCGTTCGTGACTAGCTATCGAAGAATAACTGTCTTTGCAATAAAATTTTGATTTGTTTTAGGATAATTTTATCCAAACACTTTTGTTACTTTTTCTTCCTTTCTGGTTGTGAATACGGTATCAACTATTGCATGTTTTTCTAGAAAACAATTGTTTTGATATTGGTCTCTTTTATAAAAAAAAACAATCGTATGAAAAGTATAAACTATATTCAATAATTATAAAAGATATTTTAAAATTAAAGTAATAATCATCACGAGGCTCTTTTTCTTATAATTTTTACATTGTTAATCATAATTTATACTTGTCATACTCTTGGATTTCTAATGAAATAGTTTATGTTAAATTATTTCGCAGTATTTGTAAATAGCAGTAATGCTTTAAGTAAATAGATACATGTCTATGAAATTTTTATAATTAACGAACGTGTCTACAAAGTTCAAAGATTTTTTATCGTTTCTTGCCTCATTCTCATTGAAATAACACAGTTACTGAAACTCATACTTACCTTTCTTAAATTTCTATTCTTTATTTCATGTCTTTGACTGAATTTTATTAGCAAAAGTAATAATGTTACGATCCTGAAACTCTTTGTAGTCTTCGTAAAAGGCCATTTGATCATTTTCATTCTATCAGTCTCGTCCATAGCCCACTTATTTTTTTCTATAATAGTAACGTTATAAATGTCTTTACAAATCTATAATTGCAATTTATAAACAATATTTATTTGTGAATAACGCTATAAATTCTATAACGCCACCTGTTGTCTTGTACTGTGATTATTAATAAATCTTAAACATCAGCATGTCCAAGAAAACTGTATTAATTATTATCAAGTAACTAAAAATGTACATGCTTTTTTTTCAGGTACACTGCTGTGAGACGTTTTCATACAGATTAAATGATGGTAATAAAATGCCTGCTATTGCTTTAGGGACCAGTTTGGGACATAAAGCTGATGTACACATTTCAGATTATATTTTTTATATTTTAGAAAGCATTTTTGCTGTACTTGATAGTCGATAAACGACATTATTGCAAATATAATATTTCATAAATAAATAAATTAAATAAATAAGTAAATTGTAGATTCATCAAATAAGAATGTATCTGTACTCACCCTGAATGTGGTATAGTATAACAATATATTCGTATTGTTATTTATTATGTAAGTGATCACATTTTTACGTCAAGTAATATTAATATAATAATATTTTATAAATGTAATAAAAATACTAAAATATTTTTTTTCAGCGTAAGAAAATTGTTATTATATGGCATAGTGTGTTGGCTAAAACATTCATAAACCTTGTCGACAGGGTACAAGAATATTGTCTGTGAACCATTCCCTCGCGCGTGCAGTACAATGGGCGTTCGAGGCCGGGTACAGACATATAGACACGGCAGCCTTGTACCTAGTCGAGGACGAGGTCGGACTTGGGGTTCAGAATTACATGAGAGATAGCGGCGTACCTCGACGTAAACTCTACGTCACTACAAAAGTAAAACATACAGTATTATCTTTTGTAGCACAAGTTAAAGAGCCTATATCAATTATTATTACTTTTTTTCGTGGAGTTTTATTCTGAAAAGGCATTTATAGCCTTATTTGACAGAAGGAGTGAGCATTTAGTGCGATCTGCCAGCGAACTTTAGTAGGTACTTATCGATGGTAACGCAAGAACACTGATAGCTTGGTAAGGTTTTTGGTTTGGGGTGACGAAAGGAACTTTGACTAATATACCAGAATTTAAGAAGCGAGAAGAATCCGACGTCGTAATTATTGTTTAAATGTTTGTGATTTTTTTTTTAAGTGAATTTTACTGAGAGTATTTTGTAAATATATAGAGCAGTTGCATTCCATTAATATATAGTATATATATAGCATAGTGATAAAATAATTAGTCAAATTATCAGAATTTACTGAACAGTGATTAATAAATGACGATTAATTCAATAAAAAAAATATATATTTTATCAATATAATAAAATTACTCTATCTAGTCAACTGCTGAACCTTTACTAATAAGCGCCATTGAGGCAGATCTTCATCTGTTTCCCGAGCATTTATTATTGCCAGTCCCTTTTCACAAGTCGTTTTATGTTGCCCTTGATAAAAAAGCTATATTTGATTAAATACGAGTTAAGAAAAATAGCGATTTCCTTCTATTGTTTCACCGTTCATATGATCGGTTTTATTTTATTAACTTAATTACAGATTTATGATTATATAAAACCAATAATAAATGACTAATTCATCTTTAATGTCGAATAGTTGATAAATTTTTCTTAGTTAGGCACTAATAAATCCCATCTTCGGCAATTGTAACAAATCTTCCTTCTAATTTTTAAATGTATTGCTGACATAAATAGGTGTGTCAAGCAATTTTTCCATAACGTGTACAATAAATTATTTTTTAGTTATGGAATAATGCTCATGAGCGAGAATCAGTTCTTCCTGCATTGAGAAAATCGTTACAAGATTTGCATCTTAGCTACGTGGATTTATATTTAGTTCATTATCCAATGGCATATAAGGTGAGGAAATTCTCTTAAAACTTTTCATTGTAGGTATAAATAAAGGCGATTTTCTGGGTCCATTATTGGTTTGCATACAGTTATGTGTATCTAGATGAATGGCTGTCTTGCAAGTGGTATGCAATTAGAGCCCTGTTTGCGCCGTTTATTATTAATTTACATTTATTTTATTTTTTATTCTTTATTTATAATATTTTAATATATATTCTCTTATATTATCTATTTATACACTATCAACACTCACTCAACATTTTATCCCCCTACCTACCGCATCCGTTTTACTTTCTCTGGGTTCGAACGTTTCGAAAACTAAAACGCGCTCGCTGTAATAAACTCTTTAAAAATATATAAAACGCTACAACGCTGTGTAATACAATTGGTATCAACTCGAACGCTCTGCTTACCCCAACATCGCGTGAAATTGTGGTGTGGACGCCTGAACCAGCGCCGTGGACCGGGATCTAAACAAGTAAGTTCGTTCCCGGAATTCCTTCTTATTCCTCGTCAACTCTCACGCACTAAGCCCTATAGCTTTATTGTGCTAAAAGGATACTTCCTACTGTGAACTGTATTTCTAAATCAACCAAAGTATTATATCTTTATACTATAATCTTTGAACGATTATGTTAAATTGCAGTCTGTACTATTTAACTTTTGAAATACATTGATAAATGTAATTGCTAGGATAATATAATGAAAACAATTTGTGTTATATGGATACGAGTATACTAATGGGCCTTTGTTTTAACATAATCAAAGCTCTCGCTCGCAAGATGTGTAGACTTTCGAAAACTAAGTTAATTAAGTTCATGTTAAGCTTGTTACTTTAAATATTTATTTTACCAAACTTCGAAGAGGTATCTGTACGACAAAAGAGCCATTAAGAAATTGTTTCAATATTTTTATTTAATTTTTTTTAACTGTAATAAGAACAAATATATTTGATCAAATGTTAACTATTGTTATATATTTTCTTATTCATTGCTTCTGCAATGACCTTTGCTTTTGAAGACCTTGATACTAATATTAGAACATAAAAACTTGAGTTATTTGTGGTAAATATACTTGTGACTAGTAGTAATACCTCGAACCTCCAAATCAAATTTATTATCAAAGTTAATATAAATTAGGACATTATTCCTATAATGTTAGTTACAGTTATTGTGAATACTCTTGTAGTTTTTGACTTCTAATGCTCATAAATCTATACATTTTTAACTGATCAAATTATAAATACGTATTTTTTTATAGTTGTTTTGTAAAACTGTAAGGTTTACAAAACAACCCATAGAAATAGTTGGCTATGAATACTATACATAAACATATTAGTCCTAAATATTTCAGAGCGATGGTAACATTAGCGAAACTGATTATTTGGTTACATGGAAAGGGATGGAAGAAGCTAAAATGTTGAACCTTACCAGATCCATAGGAGTATCCAACTTCAACATAACACAAATGCAACGGCTGTGGAATAATTCTGTTATAAAGCCAGCAGTTTTGCAAATCGAGGTTTGTATTAAATCTGGCCAGATGTACTAAATTATATTTAATTTTATTTCACATTACTTAAATCTGTTGTATTTTATGATAATATTACATATTGTTTTGTTACGGCTTAATATATAACAGAATTGTTTAAAATTAACCACTTTAATAGATTCAACACAAACTGATATTTGCTTATAAAGAACAAAATACAATTAAGTAACAAAATATTAAAAATAAAATTTCTTATAAGGAGGATTTAGAAGTAGAAGGTAGTATACAATAATAGGTGCAAGCTAGATTTATGATTTTTGATTTCATTTTTGTCGGTATCGGCTAATGGAAAGACAGCCATACTCACAATCATAGATGGACAAAATGTAATCAGATTAATAAAAATCATTACGATTATATATTACTTTTTTTACTATTAATATGATTGTATTTCGCTCATCTATGTTTTAAACACTACAGAATCCAAGATTGCATACACATTTATGATTTCTTAATGTTTTAAATGAATTTAATCATGATTACAGAGCAAGAAAATCAAAATTACGACTACATTTTGTAATCGTTAATCATTCATCAGATAACATTTAGCCCATCTCTGCTCGCAATTATTCAATTCAAAGAGGTTAATCTCATAAAGATACAAATCACTTACATGAGAACATTTTGTTCAAAAACATTTGGAACAATAAAGCAGTAAGAGCCCACTTGGCATAAACAGAACTATATTTGTTAATATTTATTTATCTTTAATATATTGTAGTAACTTAGTTATATATAAGCCAAGCGAACCCGTGTTTATTATGCACGAGGGTAACGTATTGTAGAGTTGTGCTTCCACAAAAGTGATATTCCGTTTTTAAGCCGTGGTGGCTGCCGGCAGAATAGAATAGCACCCCCTTCTTCTTGCTGAGGTGTCGTAAAAGGCGACTAAGGTATCTCTTGAACACCGCAATTCAACCAGGTGTTTAGAGAAGGGAAAACTCGACCAAACCTGCATCCTGCTCCCTCCCGATCGTACTGGTTCTCCATTCCATCGGGCCCGAGGGAGCTCAGACGAGAGAGTGCTTTTCTGGCTGCGCGTCAAGTTATGCACTGAAATATTAGGTCCTTACATATGAAATTGGCGTTTTTCGTACTGGCCACTTTAATCACAAATTTCTCCACTTTGGTAAGGAATTCCAAATTCAAATTTGTACAGCTATAGACTCATGTATTTGTGCTTCGATGATCGTCATTCATTTGTTTTTTTCTTCTGTTTTTTTCTGTTTGCGTCACTCATTTTACAAAATGGAAAACTTAAAATATCGCATTATTTACGAGTACGAGTTCCGCCGTGGCACTAGTGCTGCGGAAACAACTCGAAGGGTGAATGATGTGTATGGCAGTCGTGTTGCAAAAGAAAACACAGTTCGTTTATGGTTCCAACGTTTTCGTTCTGGAAATTTCGACCTGCAGAACAAGCCCCGTGGACGGCCTGAGACTCAAGTTGATAATGAAGAGTTGAAGGCTATTGTGGAAGCGGATCCATCGTAAACCACGTCCGAGTTAGCTGCAGGCTGCGATGTTAGTGATAAAACTGTTTTAATTCACTTGAAGCAAATTGGGAAGATTAAAAAGCTTGAAAGGTGGGTACCTCACGAATTGACTGAAGCAAACCGGCAAACGCGCGTCGACTGCTGCGTTACATTACTAAACTGGCACAATAATGAAGGTATTTTAAACCGAATCATTACCTGTGATGAAAAATGGGTTCTTTACGATAATCGGAAGCGCTCAGCGCAATGGTTGGATCCTGGCCAGCCAGCCAAATCCTGCCCCAAGCGAAAATTAACCCCAAAAAAGTTACTTGTAAGCGATTGGTGGACTAGTGCCGGTATTGTTCATTACAGTTTTCTCAAATCTGGCCAGACTATTACGGCTGATGTCTATTGTCAGCAATTGCAAACCATGATGGAAAAGCTAGCGGCTAAACAACCTAGACTGGTCAATCGCTCCACGCCACTGCTGCTTCACGACAACGCTAGACCACACACTGCGCAACAGACGGCTACTAAATTAGAAGAGCTTCAATTGGAAAGTCTAAGACATCCTCCGTACTCCCCGGACCTTGCTCCAACAGATTACCATTTTTTTCGAAATTTGGATAACTTCTTGCAAGGGAAAAAATTCAACTCCGATGGGGCAGTCCAAATCGCCTTCAAAGATTTTATTGATTCCCGTCCGACTGGTTTTTTTAGTAAAGGGATCAATTAACTACCTATGAGATGGCAAAAGTGCATAGAAAATAATGGTTCATACTTTGATTAATTAAATATATTATATTAAAAAATATTCGACTTTTTGTTCCTCCCATACAAAACGCCAATTTCATATGTAAGGACCTAATATCTCCTGCGCAGTTGACTGTTTCCGAAAACTGGACCTCGAATTTCTTAACCGGTGTTGAAACAGTCGCCGTGGCTGAAACCGGCTAGAACATCATCATTCCGTTTTTATAATTAGTCCGTGCTTTAGGTACCACAAGCAGACTTGGTCGGCGAGTAATGCGCGCTGTATCAAGAGAGATATTTTTAATCACTTTGTTTTTCTATGTAAAATATAATAAAAGCGATAGAACGCGAGTTAAACAAACACTTCAACAGGTAAATCCGACGATAACTCAAGACGAGTTGGTGGAGTGGTGTCGGGTACACGGTGTGGTTGTTATGGCTTACACTCCGTTTGGGGCCATCCTCGGTCGTAAAGAGAACGCACCCCCGCCGCGGGCGGATCATCCACTGTTTCTGGAACTATCTCGCAAATATAATAAGACGGTCCCTCAAATACTACTAAGATATCTGGTTAGTACTTTGTGCTTTATTCTGACCCACTGTTCTGTAAATAACAATGTTACGGTAATTGGATTTGAGTTTCTTTGTAAAATATTTGTGTTGTTCGTTTGTGTATGTTTATCATTTATTTTTGAAATGTGTATTGTCTGAATTTTGGTGATAATTTTAAATAGCATTTTTTCTTTTTTTTTAATTCAGTTAGGTAACACATGTATTTTGTAATTAAGTTAATTTTATGTAATGACTAGGGTTCTTTAAGTAATAATATCGAGAAAGATTTATTGCTCTTTCTCTTTAAGATTAAAGTGCTTACTACGATGAGCACAAGACCTGTATGTAGCTAGACACAAAATATGGGTAGCATATTAAAGTAATTATTTTCTATTATTTTATGTTCATACGATTTATTCTATTGTATTTCCACAGAATACATCAAATATTATTATATTTATAAATATAATACACGATTGTGTCAGCTACATGACAATTAATTAAAAGTGGATACAGCCACTGACATATCTCTCCTTACCACGAAAGGAATCTGGGAACTGCTTGACCATACATATATTGGCTTGTTAGTGGTAGATTGTAACGATATTAAGTTTACAATTATACTAATCTGTTCTGATCAATGTCACCATATGTTAGGTATTTTTGTATAAAGGTACGAAAGGGCTAATATACGTACTAAACTAAAAGTCTCCTAATAATAGAAAAAAAGGAAAATTTTCTAATATTAGCTATATTTATAGTAATACTAGCTTTTGCCCGCGGCTTCGCTTGCGTTAAGAAATATTATTATTAATTAGATATAATTTTTGCGGCTTTACTTTTGTTTAGTGTGTGTAAAAAATTAGGGCCTACAAAACTTCATTGTACACAATATTCTTAACTAATCTGTCATTAGGCGCTAAAACTATCAACTATCTGTCTTGTTTGTCTATGTCATAACATCTACCTGCATGCCAAATTTCAGCCCGATCCGTCCAGTGGTTTGGGCTGTGCGTTGATAGATCACTATGTCAGTCAGTCAGTCAGTCACCTTTGAGTTATTTATATTGAGATATATAATAAGAATTTTAATTACATATTTGAAATGTTTATTTATAGTTGGATCGCGGCATAGCGCCGATACCACGTTCAACGAACAAGGAGAGGATTAAACAAAATATAGACATTTTAGACTTCAGTCTTACCGAAGAGGAGGTTGCTAAATTATCTCAGTTCAATAGCAACTACAGGCTTAGAACACCGGCAAAATGGTACCCTCATCCGCATTTCCCATTTGAGAAAAAGAACCTTACTACAGCAGAAATACAATATATTATCGATCACAGCAAACAAGATTAAGATCCGACAATATAATGTTAAATACTTAATTAAAATTTTAATCAGGTCTGTCGGTGTGTCGTTGTAATTTCTATTTCTTTGTAATTAAATTGGCGAAATCTGTGCACGGTGAAATATCATTTATAATACTGATTGTATCAAAAAACATTATTTTATAACGATAATCCGTTCAAAAATATTTTGTAGCATTTATATATATATAAATATTTAATTATTAAAATTATTAATTATATATATATATAATTAATAATTGTCCAAAATTCTTTTCTTTGCCTTTACATTTTAAATTATATTTTCAAAACATTAACTATAATACAATCGAGATGAATGATTAAAAATAAACTTTTGTATAGACGTTACCATAAACATTAATGTGAATGTAAAGTTTTCTATAGTAAAGATGTAATCGATTAATTGTAAATCCATTGTAAATGTATACGACATGTATTCAATGTATGCTTTTTATATTGTTATATTATATCAAGATTCCGCTTTATATAATATTATTATATTATTAAGGTTCCAGATTTACGTCTTTGTTTTCATTTTATTCAATTAATTAATTATTTTGGTCTCCATACGTTTAATTACTTTAGAAGTATAAAAGTAGGAACATGGATAGACATAATTGTTTATAAAAAAATAAACAAATTTACATTTTATGTGTTTAATATAAAACATTAACCAAAAGCTTTATTGAATAAGCAAGTAGGTATGACTCTAGCTCAAAGAATATTTTTTGATATTATTAGAACGTTAAATCAAAAGGCTTATAGGTAATTGAATCCTCTTAACCGCGAATATAAAGGAAGTGCTCCCGATTGAACCAGAGCCTTGGGGCATACGCACCACCTAATTGATTTGATCGAGACCTTTATTGCTCTATGTAATAACTTAAATTCAATAAATTTAACGACAAAATATATTAGGAGTGGTTATATCGTTCGGTATTGATGTCACATTCGATGAAATTTGTGTAATTCATGGTAGACACTTCGCTAGCCTGGAACTTACTAGCTTGCCGAGTTTCTTTTTTCTCTGCTTGGGCCTACTCCGCAGATGTGCACGCAGGTGCGTTGGCGGCAAATTATACATAGCTATTGTTTTGCATAAAACAATTGGACACTGTGAAAGCTTGACTATTGCGTTCTTGCTAAAAAGGTATTACGCTTTAGAAATCGTTGACAAAGGAACGCAATTAACAACGGCAAAATTAAAGAGCAATTAACCTAAAAACATTAAAATAAAAGTATTATAGATAAGTTTTTTTTATCTACAATATGGTATGATAGGATATTAAAATAATATTACAAATAATTGACAATAGATATTTGTAACAATAACAATATTAGTTGTACTATGTACATTTATCGCAGTTTAAACGTAGTTCATATCTAAACCATGACTAATATATAATTCTAGATTACTGATTCAATATATACATATCTACAATTCACCTATTTCATAATTATTTTATTACTGATCTGCTATGCCTACGGTTTTTTTTATATATATTTCACTTGTGGTATGTGGTAACGGCTATGTTGTAACGGGATATACATATATATATATATATATAATAGTTTGTTTCCACCCTATATCAAAAATCATTGGACATAAATATTTTAGAAGTTGGATTGATAGTTTATATCTTAACCTTCTATGTATTTAAAAACTTTATTTTTTCATAATGAATATTAATAACGTAGAAATAATAGTATAACGAACTTTGGTGGTGAAATCTGCCATTTTCGATAAATTTTCAAGTTAATTAAGACAACGTTCAAACTTTATACAGATTTTGATTTTATGTCTACGACTCTACGTATGTCCTTAAAAAGGCAAATAATAATATGAAAAGTAAATGCGCCTTAGAATAACAATGTAAGTTAAAAAAAAACATTGTTATTCGGAACTGATTTCTTTTCCAGATGAATATATTAACTAAAGGTAATTTGATTATCCGCACTGAATAACAAAATAGTATCATTAGACAAAAAGAATATTAATAAGAAATGGACATGGAGATCTCCCGATGGTCAATACCTCAATGAAATAGATTTTATATTAACAAACAAAAAAACTTACATTCATAACTTTGACATAGTTAAAAATATAAATTTCCAAACAGATCATCGAATGATAAGATGTAAATTAGCAATTTTAAATATTAAGAAAAACAGAACATTTATAAAATACAACAGTAAACGGACAAATAAGCTAATTGAAATATCCAGAGAGGATGGAATACATTGGGAAGAAAAGTTTATTCAGTCTGTGAACATATCAAATGATATTCAATTTCAATATAATGCCTTAGAGTTAGAATTGAAAAAGTTACACAAATTATTACCTACAATGTGTAAAGATAAATACGATTTGTCGACATATACTAAAGAACTTTTGGAAGAAAGAAATAAATTATATAAAGAAAAACGGACGAAGCCAGTACAAACAAGAATTACAAAGATAAGTAAAAAAATAAATAGAAATATAACGAAAGAACGCAAAATACATAGGCAAGAAAAATTCAAGAAGTATATAGATAAAACTGGCGCCGTAAAGAAAGCCTACAAAGAATTGAGGATTAAGAAAGAATGGACAGGGAGCTTAAAAGGAAAATATGGAAATATTATAATGCAAAGGCCAATGATAATAGAAGAAGCTACAAACTATTATAAAAATTTGTATACAGTAAGAGAGATAGACAATGTAAACAACTATCGTCACTATACATGTTCTCAGTCCTCCGGAACTTTAGGTATATTAAGAGGTGAAATAGAGCACGCAATTAAGTCATTGAAAACAGACAAGACACCTGGCGAAGATAATATCACAAATGAATTTCTGAAATCATTCTCTGAATCACTACTATTTCCTCTACAGACGCTGTTTACGAATATCCTTGTACAAAAACAAACTCCTCGACAATGGTCTGCATCAACTATCACACTACTTCATAAAAAAGGCAATAAAGAAGATTTAAATAATTATAGGCCCATTAGTTTAATATCTAACATGTATAAAATATTTTCGAAAATATTATTGAATAGACTAACTAAAACACTGGACGAACATCAGCCAAGAGAACAGGCAGGCTTTCGTAAATATTTTTCAACCATAGACCATATACAAGTTGTAACACAAGTCATAGAGAAAACCAATGAGTATAGGAGAGCTCTGTACATGTGCTTTATTGACTACACGAAAGCATTTGACTCTATACAGCATGACGCAATCTGGAACAGCTTAGCACAGCAAGGGGTAGAGAAGGAATACATAGATCTACTACACCATTTGTACTCCAATATTAGAGCTAAAGTGAAACTAGAAAGAGAAGGAGCAGAGTTTTCTATCCAAAAAGGCGTTAGGCAGGGTGACCCACTCTCACCGAAAATATTCTCCTCTGTTTTAGAGTCAGTTTTTAGGCACCTAAATTGGAAAGAGAAAGGTCTAAAAATAGATGGAGAGTACTTAAATCACCTCAGGTTCGCAGATGACGTAGTTGTCTTTGCCGAAAGCGCTATCGAATTGGAGAAAATGGTGAACGAGTTAGTAATAGAAAGTAAGAAGGTAGGTCTCGAACTAAACATAACAAAAACAAAAGTGATGACTAATGGAGTAGAGGAAAATATATTAGTTGGAAATATGAACATAGATTATGTAAGCAATTATATATATCTCGGACAGATGATTTCCTTTAATAACTGCACTAGTAACGAAATCCAGAGGAGAGTTGCTATAGCATGGAAAAAGTACTGGAGCTTGAAGGAAATATTTAAAAATAAGCAAATAGATATAAGTACAAAAAGAAAACTCTACGAGATCACCATCTTGCCCTGCCTAACATACGGCTGTCAAACTTGGTCTCTGAAAAACGACGACGAAAATAAACTAGCAATTTGTCAAAGGAAAATGGAAAGAAGTATGCTAGGAATAGGACAAAAAGAAAAGGTTAGAAATTATATAATAAGAGGAAAAACAAAATTAAAAAATGTCATCAAAGTAATTAGATTTTTGAAGTGGAACTGGGCAGGACATGTGTGTAGGATGCAAAACAGCAGATGGACAAAGAAGGTATCAGAGTGGATACCTAGAGACGGAACCAGAAGCAGAGGAAGGCCAAAAAAAAGATGGGCAGACATATTTGTACAAAAAGCGGGATCGTTATGGATGAGAATAGCCAGAAATAGAGACCAGTGGAACGTAATGGGGGAGGCCTACGCCGCGGAGGCGACTACAACGGAACATTAACAAAAAAAATATATATATATATATAACTATATAGTACTAATAGAAGAATAATATAGGATAAGATGTATAAAAAAAAAAAATGTTGTAGAAATAAAGGCTTATTTTATTTTATTTTTATTTTTATTTATCATTAGACAATCAACTTAATAAATAGTCATCTTTAGAAATGTATCAATGTTCGCAATTTAATATATTCGTTTAAGTAGAAATACCTCTTAAGTGAATTCTAATTAATGAGTTTTTCTTTGAAATTTGTTAAAAGTTGCCATTTAAAAGTTTACGATTCCCTTGAATAAATAAGTGATAGATCTTTTTAAGAATTAGATAAAAATTTCTAAGAGCCAGTATTTCAAACTTCGATAATAATAATTTGTATCTTATATATAGTTTGTATCTTATATATTTACAGCCGTGGCTCATGGCGTTGGAGCGCTGTTCTGGCGTTTTACATATAAAAATCCATGGTGTGAACACGGTGCGTTATATCATGTGGCTGCCAATGTGATACATCCTTGCGTTGCGGCGCAGTACCGCAGCCGCAACGCGTTGTGTACTCCGGCTCTAGTAAATACTTATTTAATTGATGGGAAATGGGTTACCAGTATAATATTTGCAAAATATATATAAGCTTTGAAAACACATGTAGCTATAACTTTGGACGTAGCGTAATTTCTTATATATAAATTGAAGTATTGTGGTGGAATATAATTATAAAGAATTCAAAGAATACCAAAGGAAATTAGATGTTTAGACGACGCTACATTTTGTCGCTTATGAAGAAAGTTATTTAATACACAAAAGAGGTTGAGTTACTTTTATTAGGCTGAGGGTTGTTTTCCGTTCCAGCGTTGTCTTTACGTCAACTACTCAAAATTCAGGAAGCCTTTTGTTTCGCAGAGCCTTCTATTCAAGATTCCCGAGACAGTAGATCCCGGTGATGTCAGTTGGAATATTAACAAGGGACGAAAACGTCGACCGCTGTCGTCTTGACAATCCTTTAAGCGATCATGTACATAGAGGAGTTTATACGAGCCGCCGCGATATAAGTGGCTGTCCCGATGTCAATACGTCCTTCGAATTCCGGTATCGATAAAATCTTGTGAAACAACCATGATGGCATAACTACCTACGCTCATCAAGTTTCTAAGCATCTAATTTCCCTATATATTTTCTCTTTTATAGGCTGTATTTAAAAAATGACCAAAATTTGTAAAAATATACTCTGTTTTATAAACATGTCATAATAACTTAGAATTCAAAAATAAGCTCAACCTCTCATACTCCAAGCTAAGCATGCATTCTGGCAGTCCCTACGCAATGGCAATAAAGATATATAATAAACTGCCCAAAAATATAATAGACGATAATTATCACACATACTATCATTAAACAAATTGAAGCGGATTCTTATCGACAAATGATGTTATACTGCAAATGAGTATCTAAATGATAAATTTTAAATCATATTTCATATTGCGAGCGTGAATATAATGGAATATATATATATAAAAGGGGTGTGGTGCCCTACTAATACTAAAATTGAAGCCCTTTTACCTACATAATTAGTGCTACCTAAACAAATTAACAACAGTTGCTGTAATGTGGATCGTAGTCAGAAGAAAAACTATAATAGTTAAATGAAAACAAAGTTATACCTACCTAAATATTTACTTATTCAATAAATGTTTCGTAGAAAGCTTTTATTATATAGTTGGGAAATATATGATTATATAAAACACTAAAAACTATTTCTTCTTACCGCTATTAATATTCTGATTCTTGATTTGTCAAATTCTTCAAATAAAGTTGATTTCCGTAACTTCAAAATTTACTATTGCAACATAAATCCGATCTTATAAGTTGGGACACGTTCGACAAATGTTTACCAGTCTAACACACAACGAACCTCCACCTAATAGGAAGGCAAACGTATTGTAACTTTGACTATCATATAAATATTTCATTAGATTGTTATTTCATTTGTGAGAAAAAATATACTTATTTTTATTGAATTTGCGAAAAAAATTATCAAATTGTAACTATTTTTGCTTTACATTACTGTACGTACAAAAATACTGTCGACTGAAATTTAATTTACGATTCTTATTGAAATTAAATATGATAAACTTTATTTAAATGGGACTAAATCTAAGCTTTAAAGTTTAAAAAATGTACACTATTGTATATTTATATTTTACAAAATAAAAAAAAAACATCATTTAGTTATATTTAAAGTTGATAGTAATATTAATTCACGTGTGATAATATGTCTTCTTTTTTTTTTACTTGGGGAAAATCCTCATTGGACCGTCCCCGCTACACATGGGGGATGGCAAATGGGTGTGCCGTACTTTTACCGACTAAAAACCCCAAGTTGACCTCATCTGCACTAAGAAGGGACTGTGGGCCCTGTAATCAATTGCTCCACAGCCCCGCCGTGCACTGCATTTCTTAAGCTCTGTCTCGCAGGAAGGCATTAGCATCAATGCTTTCCCTCATCCCTCTTACAAAATTTAATATGAATGCTTCCGCTCCACCAATCTCTATCGCTAACCAGGCGCCCAGGGCCCTCACCCTGAGCACCCGCGATTCCAAGGGTATCAGCCATGTATCGGTCATGGATGGACCGATCGGCTGGAATTGACGTGCCGGGGCGATTGCCAGCACGACGTCTTTTCCTGCGAGTGGGATTAGCTCTGTGCCGCTCACGCTCTGCGGCCTCCTTCTGGGACATAATATTCTCACCGAAGCCCTCCAATTATCCTGTCCTTTCAGCATAGCCGATACCACTGATGGCAAGGTGAGGTCGTGTCCGATCTTTTGGACCAGATATCGCCGCTCATCGTCCCATGCCGGACATTCTGCGACCGTATGTTGGGCAGAATCCTGATCGCAATAACATGTCTAGTGCTGCTTTTATCCATAATTTATGGTACCAATTACCAAGCTGCCTTTTGCTATCGAATATTTAAGTAATCTATAATAATTAAATAGTAAAAGTAATTGAGTGTAACTTGATGACATCAATAAAATTCACGATAGCTGAAAATAAGAAAGTCAGAATGTGAGAGCAGCGCAATGGTTTAGGACATCCGAGAATCTTGTTTTATGTCAATACAGTCTCGTGGCGGAGGCTTCGGAGCATGTACGCAAGTAAATAAAGGCGCCGCTACCTTACACAGTGAAGTAACTGCCTCCATCACTTTGGCAAAATAGAAAAATTCAGCTGTCCTTCTAAGGGCCAGAACACACACGGTACTAGTACATGCGAGATCGGAAATTATGCAACTGCATTTTTATTGCATCGATTTAGTAACCAATTGCTTATAATCAAGATTTCCAAGAGACGCTTTTTACCCATACTTATTGGTTTGCTGCATTTATGTGGTTAACAATGTCAGTCTTCTTAAACTCTTGAGTGGAAATGACGGGCCTCGCCAATCAAGATTTTCTGTACTAAATGAGAATTTGACGGGCGTCGCCCGCAGTATATATATTTTTTCATATGAATTTCTTTAAACTCGTAAAAATAAAAATATTATTATCGTGGTCTTTTTTGTATTCTAGCTAAATTGACCTTATTATAATTGTGCTTAATTTAATTGTCTGCACGCGTACTATTCTTCGATAGATTTAATCGCAAGGCAAGGGGTTAAGTCACTACTATTGACGTCCGAATATGTTTAAAGTGAAGTACACAGTGTGTATCTACTTTTAAAAACAATTGAAATATACATTAAAAAATAATTATAGCACCGTTTGCTGGTTATAAATATATCGCGAGTGCTCTCAGCCTAAATATACTTTTGCTTGATATTAATGTGTTGATATGTCTATTTACATATTTCTTTACGAATTTATATGAGTTATAATATAGTATTATAGGTTATTTGTTTTATAGAGATTAGTCAATGATTTTTTTAAAGCAAACATGTAAACAATCCTTCTATATAAAATATTGAGATTACAGGTAACAACTGTATTTTATTTTACAAAATAAAAATCAAACAGTTTTGACTACTGTAACCTGCTATTATCAGGATTCCATACACCTCTTATCTTTCAAGTATAAATTATAGTAGTGTTTACTCTAAGAGTGAATACATTTGTCTGTGATGTAATAATCAATAAAACTGAAAATAAAATTTATCAACAATGATATTTCTTAAGTAAAATTTAATGTGTAGCTGTGACACGAATTACAAAGAAATTCGAAAACAAAAAGTAAGTTAATTCAGGAATACCGCTTCGGAACACGAACTGCAATCGTGTTGTGTAAAAAGAAGTTAAAGCGTACGGATGTGCAAATAGAGCAGTTTGATTTCCGACTGAAAACTGCCACGGACAATAGGTATTTGATGAGATGTCTTCTTTATTTTCTCCATTCTTTCTTTTTTAATTGTTTTCCTTTTACAGAGGATAAATTCCTCTTTACTGTGTGTTTACTTTGATATCGTTGTTATTAAATAGTCTATTGATTAATCTGTTATTGCCTTTATATTACAGAGAACGTCAAAATTTTGGTAAATAATGCACAGGAGCTTGAAAAATAAATTATAATATATACATACCGTATGTATTGATTTTTATAAGTTAATTTAATTTTATGGTAAGTTATATTTTAACAGAAGATATTAATTAAAATAATAAATGATTTGTAAATTTTAATACGAACAAAAAATAGTTGAGAACTGAGCCGGAATCTCCAATGCTATTATTTCTCGCCTGCATTTAATCTTCTCCTTCGACTGTGATGGCACGTGCCATTTAGGAATACCAGTAGCTTCATAAAGGCCATAACTTTCGGAAACTGAAACAGTCTTGTGAAGCATCTTGACGTAACTGCAACGTAACATAGCTTCGGAGATTACCTCTATTACACGTTTATATAGTACGTCGTAGCACGGTTCGAATGTGCCAAGAGAATCGAAGTTACGAACACTTCCCCAAGAGAATAATAAGGCACAATACAATAGTGCTCATCTTGTGTAATTCAAAAATTAAATAACGCAGGCATCATGTACGCATAGAAATCAGTAAATAAAACTGTATAGCAAAAATATTTCACATAACAACAAAAAGAAAATGCAAGAATGAAATAATAATACTAATTACCCATACAACATAAAATGGTAAAAATTAATTGATTATGGTGAATCAATAAGACTCTTACAACAGATCTTACTACCTATTATTAAGGATGTACACAATTTTATCGAGGGGTGAAAGGCTATTTAGTTTAAGCGACATTTTTTGGTGTTATAGTAATATATATATATTCGGAATCAGTGTTTTTACCGATTCCAAATATGTATATATATATTACTATATCACCAAAAAATGTCGCTTAAACCAGTAGCCTTTAAACCCTCGATATGAACCATTTAGCAGACACGCTATGGAATTTTGCAAATGTGTCTATTTTACTTTGTTAAGAAACTTTTATTCCATAAAACATACTGGTTTATTATTTTTTTAGACTATCTAATATCTACTAGATATTATAAGAAAGGTTTAACGAAACTTGCGTCTTATGGCACTGAATTGTATATTTTATTTTATCATTTATTCATTCGATTTCAACCCGCTCGTTTCACTATTGACAAGACTCTCGTAAAACTCGTCATTGGCAGATTTCTGTGAGAAGAGAGAATTTCTAAATTATAGATATAAAAAAAAATCCAGCTGATTTTCATAACTCGCCGCTCCATCTAGCCCCTGTGCGTCTAACACTTTGCATGCCAAGATGTGGTATCCACCTAACGTTTATTGTTACTGCGAAAAATATTAACGACACATAACTATTACTACCTGCTCACTCGTAAGCTTCATCGGTCACTTTCTCTGCCCGATTGTTGTATTAAGAATCCATTTATGTATTTAAATATCCATTGAACTAGCATTTATGTTTGACTCTAATATATAATATATGATTATTTCTATTTTCAACTAGTATTATTACTAAAAAAATGTTACTTTGTCTTTAAGTTATATGATTCAAATAGAATTTCAGTAAATTTTCTTCGATAAAGTTGTACATAGCACGTTAATAAATAAAATAGCGTACGTGTTGTATAGTAAACGTATCTAAAATGCATGTAAATGCCAGAGAACGTTTGTATGCATCGGTGTTGGCAACAACGCTTTGCTGAAGGCAGTTTGCCTGGATGCGTCGCGACAACGCTAGGCGGCAGCACTGCGCGGGCACGCCGCATGCATTCTTTACGCTCGACCAAATTTTGTATTTCGTGTGAGTAGGTTTGGCTTCAAATAAAATAATACATTTTAGATAACAATATTATGCATTGAATTCGTCAAATTATTTTTACTCTTATAAAGTTCGAGAAAGAGCTAAAAAAGCGAAAACATTGACATCAATGGTTTAAGTCCATCAGTGGATCTACACCATGATTACTGTATGCAAATAAACAATAAAATTTGTCAATTTTATCACAGCCTATAGATTGGTTCTTAGTCCGCTTTATTTATTTATTTAAAAAGTTTACAATACCGTCTTTAATCACCCTTCTCTTTGTCACAAAAGGATGTTTTGGACCCATTAAATCTAACTTAAGGGGCTTTATAATGTGACAAACACAATTTTTAACAAGGTTGTTAGTAAAATTATTTTACTTTGTTTAGGCAAAAGCTGTTTTGTACATTGCCTTTAATCAGTATTTACTCCCGTGCCATGGGTCCATTTACAAACACAAATTACGCATGTTCACACACCCATTCCAGGAAATAACTGTGAACCTTATAAGTATTTTTCCGTGTAGATATTAAATCCACCACATAGCATAGAATAATTGTGCACATTTTGCGTTGAGAGACTAGCAAGTTGCGCGTGCATCCGCACGCCATTTGGTGATGGGGGGTGATTCTCTTCGCCCACTCCCCTACCAGCGAGAGGAAACCTTTGGAATTTGATGAGAGCAATAGTCACATCCCCGTAGTCCGGCGCATCCTGTGCTTGGAGATGTATCCCAGTGGCTTTAGTCAGTTAGAGTCCAACACACCGGGGTCGGCCCTCACCACCCTCTGACGTTCCATAATGCATTTCCACTTGGTTACAAAAAAAGAGAGACTAGCAAAAATATAAACAATGCATGACATTGTTTCCTTATAGAAATTACTGTTTTATTTACAATCTGTTCTCGATTACTGGTAGACCATTAACTTACTGCTTTTGACGGAATGATAAAGCAGTCACGATTCCTGCGTAGTTTAATTTGAATGAAGCATGCACAAATTTCTTATAGAGGAGAGCGCGGTGGAAGAAGGTGTAATTGTCGGTGCTCCTGCGGCGCCGAGCCGCAACAGTAATTACTGCGGCGCATTGTAAACTGCAACTCGCTAATTGCTTCACAAAACAGATACACTTTCTGAACATATACATAGGTATAACGGTCATTATAATAATACTCTTTAAGCAACTTTTACTCTGGCCGATCCGTTATCGACAACAGTCTTAAATTAGCAAGAAGCGAATCTTGCGCTGCACTTCCTGGTAATAACACTGGCCTTATGAGATTTTATTTAGCACCTTTATCACGCGTGAAGAGAATAAATACATTTTTCAAGCAGGAATAATTGGAAGCTACTTTCGTGTAGTAAACGTATCGATGCCTAGGCCATTTAAACTAGAAAGCACGTATCAACCTATGTCCATCATTTACAATATAGTGATTAGTATTTGCGACAGTAATTTTTACCGATATCGGCAAATGAAAAAACGGGTTAAAAGTAATATTATATTTTTCAACTTAATACGGCAGTACGCTGTATTTTTTCTTATTTTGTTGATATTTATTGCTGAGATATTGAGTAGTGTAATATATTATAGATACTTTTATATTATAATATTATAACTTAAAAATATTATTTAAAATTATAAGCAAGCGCAATAGGCAAGTAATTACTTCGTTATTAATTTATAAAATTAATAAAGAAGAAATTGATAACTTAACTACGATTACGCAGTGAAATAAAAAAAAAAATATTGCTGCTAAGTTGAAAACAACAATCAGGATCTTTTGTTGTACTTTTTAATTTAGTAACATTCTACAATTTAAAAATATGCTGGAGATATTTGACACTGACAACACGCTTAGTTGTATCGTTAATAACAGCATTTAAATTGGAATTAAGAAATTTTTAGCTTTAATTATTTGTAGTTATATACACTGTTATAATTTAAGGAATAAAGATCATAAAATATTATTGATACTGAATATTTAAATATATTCTAATTAAGGTAAATCATATTAATAATGAAAGGCCTTTAGAGTTATGAATATAAACAAATTCTATTTACATGAATTAATTTCCATTGTATTTGAAATTAGCTATTATTTTACCATCAACATTTTTCCCTCCAATACAAAATTCATATTCAAGTATATTAACTATAACTGAATTGGAATTGACTGGTTAAAATAATTATGTTCCAAAATTAATTGACTTAGAATAATGTCAAATACTTTTTGTAAAGATTATATATAAAATTCTTTCTTAATTATTTTTTGTAGAAATATCGTATAATACAACGTAATAAAACAAGCAGCAACAATATATCTTCTATGCTAATATATATCAGTAGCGTTCATTCCAAAGATGCATGAAAGCATTGCATGCCATTATGTTAAATAAGTCTGGAATAAATTGCTTAAAGTTAAACAAAAAAAGGAACCCTTTATATTCATATCTATTCTATATTCACGCTGTCTATCTTTCTTATGAAAGCAGCATACTATTTACTATCACAATATATTATTCAAATCAATTACGCGAATTCTGCCTTCCCTGTCCAAATACCATATGCACGTCACTGATCACAATCATATTAAAAGTGCTTATATATATATATATATACATATATACACACACTTTTATACGATTGCCAAATAACTATAATGATTAGATCAGATTAACAGATAACAGACGCTAACGTTTCAGACAAAGTTGTAAAAGTTACTCACTCTAATTGATTAATGAATCAAATTAGAATAAGTGGACTTAGTAATGATAGTTAATATCTTGCAATTGTGGTTTACAGCTTAATTCGCACGACATTATTCAGCTGGATCTAGCTAAGACGTATATTTTGTGACCTTTGAATGTATTTTAGTATGTTAATACTGAAATACTTTAGTATGTTAGGTGTTAGCCTGCCTTAAACGAACTAAAACTGAACAATACGTTAATATATATATATATATATATATATATATATATATATATATATATATTTGAATACATATAATATCGGTATAATAAATATGAAATAGGCATAATGGGGCTTTATTATTATTCGATTTCCAAGTTTGCACGTGTTAATATTACTTTGTATATGTATACTTATTTACAAACTGAAATTATCAGTCGTTTTTAGAATAAATAAAATTTTACTATCGCTAATAAACTTTATTTAACAACATATTTGCTATTATTCTTAATAATTTCATGCCAACGTGAGAGCAATATATGTTATTATTTTCGAAAAAAAAATTTTGATGCGGAAAATTGAACTGTTTGTTTTTGAATTTATGGCATCTCAAAATATTTTGGAAAGTCAAAAGCAAGTGCTAGTCTGAAGAAGTTGAGTTCGGGGCATATGTGTGTGTGTGGTGGTAGAAGGAATTCTTATGAAATACAGTGGCATGTTTGAACGTTTTTAAACAGTTGTCAAGGGTACATTATCTCTTCACGCTTAAATTTAAATCAAGTTTATTTTAGTAAACTTGCTCTGTCAGTAGGTCAGTAGCATTCATTCCATAGACGCATGAAAGCATTGCATGCCCTTACGATAAATAAGTCTGGAACAAATTGCTTTAATTTAAACAAAAAAGGGACCCTTTATATTCATATCTATTCTATTTTCACGCTATCTATCTTCCCTATGAGAGTAATGTAATATTTATTGTTATTATATAATATTCACATTCATTATGTAAATCTGCTTACCCTAGCCAAATACCCTATGCACGTCACTGCAGTAGGTATACATTAACTGGTAAAAATACAGAGGCACACATGCGCCAAATAGACAAATAGATAAATGATATATTAGGTCCTTACATATGAAATTGGCGTTTTTCGTACTGGCCACTTTAATCACAAATTTCTCCTCTTTGGTAAGGAATTCCAAATTCAAATTTGTACAGCTATAGACTCATGTATTTGTGCTTCGATGATCGTCATTCATTTGTTTTTTTCTTCTGTCTTTTTCTGTTTGCGTCACTCATTTTACAAAATGGAAAACTTAAAATATCGCATTATTTACGAGTACGAGTTCCGCCGTGGCACTAGTGCTGCGGAAACAACTCGAAGGGTGAATGATGTGTATGGCGGTCGTGTTGCAAAAGAAAACACAGTTCGTTTTTGGTTCCAACGTTTTCGTTCTGGAAATTTCGACCTGCAGAACAAGCCCCGTGGACGGCCTGAGACTCAAGTTGATAATGAAGAGTTGAAGGCTATTGTGGAAGCGGATCCATCGCAAACCACGTCCAAGATAGCTGCAGGCTGCGATGTTAGTGATAAAACTGTTTTAATTCACTTGAAGCAAATTGGGAAGATTAAAAAGCTTGAAAGGTGGGTACCTCACGAATTGACTGAAGCAAACCGGCAAACGCGCGTCGACTGCTGCGTTACATTACTAAACCGGCACAATAATGAAGGTATTTTAAACCGAATCATTACCTGTGATGAAAAATGGGTTCTTTACGATAATCGGAAGCGCTCAGCGCAATGGCTGGATCCTGGCCAGCCAGCCAAATCCTGTCCCAAGCGAAAATTAACCCCAAAAAAGTTACTTATAAGCGTTTGGTGGACTAGTGCCGGTATTGTTCATTACAGTTTTCTCAAATCTGGCCAGACTATTACGGCTGATGTCTATTGTCAGCAATTGCAAACCATGATGGAAAAGCTAGCGGCTAAACAACCTAGGCTGGTCAATCGCTCCACACCACTGCTGCTTCACGACAACGCTAGACCACACACTGCGCAACAGACGGCTACTAAATTAGAAGAGCTTCAATTGGAAAGTCTAAGACATTCTCCGTACTCCCCGGACCTTGCTCCAACAGATTACCATTTTTTTCGAAATTTGGATAACTTCTTGCAAGGGAAAAAATTCAACTCCGATGGGGCAGTCCAAATCGCCTTCAAAGATTTTATTGATTCCCGTCCGAGTGGTTTTTTTAGTAAAGGGATCAATGAACTACCTATGAGATGGCAAAAGTGCATAGAAAATAATGGTTCATACTTTGATTAATTAAATATATTATGAAGGGTGTCTCAGAATGTTTTTCATTTTTTGATGTTAAATAAAAAACAACATTATCCATTAAAACTTGTTTTATTTATTGTTAAATTAAAGAGCAGATCTTGAAGTTTATTTATGAAAAACAACCGTTTGCAAATGTTCACCATTTACTTGTTCACACTCATTTAGCCTGGAGCTAAAATTTTCAATCACTCGCTGGAGCATTGCTCTTGGAATAGCGTTGATTTCTTCAGTGATTCTTTGCTTCAAAACGTTCAGGTTTGGTGGCAATGGATTGTAAACTTTACTTTTTAGGTAGCCCCATAAGAAAAAATCAGCAGGCGTTAAACCAGGACTCCTCGGTGGCCAGTTTATGTCTCCTCGGCGGCTTATCACTCTTCCGGGGAATAAATCGTGAAGAGCAGCTAATGAGTCATTTGTTACATGAGAAGTGGCCCCATCTTGCTGGAAAAAGGTGTTGCGGTTGTAGCCAGACTGGTTTTGCATTTCTGTAGCCAAAAAAGTCCGGATCATATGGCAATATCGATCAGAATTAACGGTCTGAGTTCGACCTCGGTTATCCTCAAAAAAATAAGGACCGATAATTCCTTGACTTGATATGGCAGCCCAAACAACCACTTTTGGTGAGTACAAGGGCTTCTGATGCAGTTCTAGCGGATTCTCGGTAGCCCAGTATCTGCAATTTTGTTTATTCACGTGACCGTTGATGTGAAAATTCGATTCGTCGGAGAACCAGATGTTATTGAAACTCCTAAAACGGTTTTTCATTGTCCTGCAGAATTCGACTCGTTTATCAGGATCATCAGGTTTCATTTCTTGAACAATAACAATTTTATATGGGTGAAAATGCAAATCTTTCGAAATAATGCGATAAACCGTAGATTTGTTCAAATTCAGAGAAGCTGCGCGCAATCTCAACGACTGTCGTGGGTCGTCCATAACAGACTGGCGAACGCGGTCGACGTTCGTGCTCGCCCTTGATGTCCTTTTGCGCCCAGATGATTTGTCCGGCATTGTATTCCCAGTCTCTTCAAACTTGCACACCCAATGTTTAATTAAATTGGCAATTGGCACATGTTTTAAGCTTGTTAAATTAAAATGTGTCCTGTAGAGACGACGAACAATAGTGTAGGAATCGTTGTTTTTATAAAACGCTCGCACGCAAAACGCGCGCTACGGTCCCGTGAAACGATTCATGGCTACTAAACTTAACAAGCCGGCCAAGCGTTTGAGACCACTCCCCTCCCCCTGCTACCAGCGATCGGCGCGTATTGGTCAATTCAAAAACGAAAAACATTCTGAGACACCCCTTATTAAAAAATATTCGACTTTTTGTTCCTCCCATACAAAACGCCAATTTCATATGTAAGGACCTAATATAAGACATGTCTTATGTATCATTTATAGTGATAGAAACGAACAGAACTTTCCAGTGGACCTTTTAATTAGATTTTATGTAATCAATATATGTCTAATTTTGTTTTCCTTGCGTATGGCTTTTAGATTAAATTGTATAATTACATTAGAACAAGAACCAGTCTGAGCTAATAAACTGGCTTTCGACGAAGAATTACAAGAGAATACTTAAAGACAGCCAACTTTTTACTTAGGACAGCGCTCTGGAATTTGTTCTGAAGTTTTGAAGTAAAAAGCTCAGAAGAAAAACGAAAGAAGCCTTTACAAGCGTTTTTACAAGAACATCGTTTTTGTTGGTACTCTGTTATTGGGACATCGATTTTCGCCGACGGTATGTACCTACTCCTACTTGTGGCTATTTTAAACATGCTTTATTCTTTGGAGAACACTTTTCGTAAAATATTTTTACTGACAATACGGTTGGGCGCAGTTGTGAAGTATGCGAATTCGGCGCTACAGGTTGAGGGTTGGTAACCTGTAAAAAAACGATAAATAGCTAGCTCTAGCGCTGGATGTTTGTGTATGTGAAAAATATGTTTGTAAACGCATCCACGGGATATAGTATGTACTAAGCACTATAGGAGTGAAGAAACGTTTAAAAAGAGAGGATCACATGCTTTATACTAGCTTTTGTGCGCAGTTTCGCTCGCGTTAAGAAGTATTATTATTAATTAGGTATAGTTTTTGCGGCTTTACTTTTATTTAGCGTGTGTAAAAAATTAGGGCCTACAAAACTTCTTTGTACACAATATTCTTAACTAATCTGTCATTAGGCGCTAAAAATATCAAGCTATTATGTTATATTATAGTCGAAAATCTGAGAAGATTTATACAAACTTTCATCCCCTATTTTATCCCATTAGGGGTGGAATTTATCAAAATCCTTTCTTATGGAATGGCTACGTCATAGTAGCCTTATGCGTGCAAAATCTCAGCCCGATCAGTTTAAAATTGACAAAGTTTCATCCCCTATTTTATCCCCTTGGGGGTAGAATAGTTCAAAATCCTTTCTTAGCTGATGCCTACGTCATAACATCTACCTACATGCCATATTTTAGCCCGATCCGTTCAGTGGTTTGGCCTGTACGTTGATAGATCACTATGTCAGTCAGCCAGTCAGTCACCTTTGAGTTATATATATTTAGATAATATCAAAATAATGATATCCTTCAAGGTAATAATTTGGTGCTAAACAGTACCAAATTAAGCATTGGCTAAACAGGGTAATTTCTGTTAAACAATTGTTTGAAGTTTAGATTAGCAGCCAGGGCTTAGCGAAACTTAAATGTTAAATCACTTATTACAGAAGTAGCCGTTAACGGTGAACTATAAAAATGTATTCAAAGTTACTAAAACTATACACGCAAGAATTTATTGTCGAAAAAATACTCATACCAATTTATTCTACAGTTCAAAGAGTTTGTTCGCATAAAGATACAAATCACTTTCATAAGAATATTTTGTTTAAAAACTATCTGGAACAGTAAACTAGTAAGAGCTCACTTGGCATGAACAAAACTATATTTGTTAGTATTTATCTTAAATGCTCGTATATTGTAATTCTATCTTTACTTAGGATTCTTGAATCTACTACATTGTAGTTTCATTATTGTATGTATGTATGTATTTTCTATATAAATTTATACCATAATAATGACTCGGATGGCTTAGTCCACTAAGCCTTATCCATAAGGAACTGGTACCAGTATCGATGATAGGCTCAAATCAAAACTCAAACTTTTGGGTTTTCTCCAATATAAATAAAGTAGCAATTAGAAAAGAATGATGGAAAAATTGATTTTAAAAAATTTACAATAATAATTAGTGTGTGAACGAAAGGCACCGCTTAGTAATAAAAAAACATACATGAAATCGATATTACTAGATAAAAAGAGAATCCATTTTATTCCACCCGTCAAATATCTGTGTAGCGCATAGTTAGATATGCCGTTAGTAATCTAGCACCGACTATTAGAATTACAGTCATTATTATATATATATATATATATACGTAAACATGAAATACAAACACTGCCCGCGAATTCGTTTGAGTAAAAATGGTTTGAGTAAACATATTGCCATGAAGTCTATAGTAATATAATCTATATTATTTCTGGAACTAGAAGCCATCTAATAATAAAATAATTATTTAAATCGAGAAAGTAATTTCAGGGTTGATCTATGACAAACAAACAAATGTATGCCTCATCTTTATATTAGTATACATATATTAATCGTATTGCTTGCAAAAATATAGAAAAATTGTGTTTCATTCTTTCTGCTTACCCCAGTAAAAAACGGGGCGATGATAAATAGAGATCATAAATTAATTAATTATAGAACATTACAATTAACAAATTTCTGTAATATATAATGACTGAACATCGAATTTATATAGTTACTATTTAAATGTAGCTTAACGAGCTTCTCGAGACGGCGTCACGAATACTGAATAGTCGTTAGGTTAAAGCTCACGGTACTTAATCTTCTTTTTAGTGATTTAACGGCAACTTAATTTCAAAAACTATATTATTATTATTATCATTTAAGATTTTATATTTTTTGTTACAGTATCAAGCAATAGTAAGCACATAAATACCAAAAAACTACTATAATTGTCAACAGTAAAGAAAAATATATCGATACTCCCAGTGATCCTACCGGCCTACACAAATATCTCCTCACGCTTCGCTTAGAGGACCCCATATCATAGAACGCTGGGGACATGCTCTCCGAAAGACCATTCCACAGTTCAAACACTCGGCAAAAGTAAAAGATACAGAACTAGCTGCATGCGTATGCCAGTCACATTGCAAGTGAATTACATGCGACTAGACAATGAGATTGCTCTACGAATGTGTCGCAAACCATTGATGTCCAACACTCTGGGGAGGCACCCTTTACCGGGTTCGCAACATTGATACACTAACTTTTATATGATTCAATGTGAGGCAACAACGTGATAACGAAACTTTACCTTTAAAGTATTTCCGATTTAAAGGAGACATTTTAAACGTTAGTCCTTATCAAATATTACTTTAAAATTTGTTATACACATTACACATCATAAGTATAAGGTAGCTTATTATTATATAATATTTTACGTTGAATTCTTTATATTACTTCGATTATTTGCTACATCTTGTAGTAACTGAGCAAAGATAAGAACTATAATCATTTAGTCATTAAAATTCGTTTAAAAAAACTGTATTTATGTTGTGAAAATATTAAGGGCGTCGAGAATATTGTAAGTTTGAAATAATAAAAGAGTACAAAAGAATAGAAAAGCAGAGGGATTGATTTACGAAGATTCTATCTTAACGTGCTTAAAACTTTCGATTGGTTGTGAGTGTATTACAAAACTGCTGAGCTACGTTCAATACGACTTGAAAATGCTTAGTATTTGTCTAACATTTATTACAAAAATCACGGTAGTAAAGCTTTAACGCCTGATTCGCTAGTGATTATCTTCTTAATATCTAGTACAATGGTATGATCCTTCTTCTCTGGCTTTAAAATCAACCAGTCAGCACAATTTATATAATTACACACTCATTATGCCTTAAAATGTTATAGAGGCGTACATCAGTGATATACGCATAATACAAAATAGAATAATGAGAACAACTATCAATGAACTCTTACCTATTTTGGAACGCCACTAATATTTTATCTTTCTTTAATCCCACTCAATTGTAGAAAAGTTCTTTTAATTTTAAAGAAGATTGGAAAACCTAATGAATCTGTTATTTTATACTTTTAAAAACAATGTTTTTTAAGCTGGCTCGACAAAGTGACTACAGTGTACCGGACGGTAAGTACAGTGTAGTCTAAAAACGAAAGCCACCATCATAGGACGAAAATCCGTTGATAATCTCTGTCGTCATGTCGGCCTATATATATCACGACTGAAGGTCTCTAGGTATATGAGCTACTGGATATAAACAAGCTGATCCTGAAACGCGACAGGTCAAAGCGAGTCATTATGACGGCCTTTACATTTGTGTACTGTGGTCACGACCCAGTTCGGGCAATCGCCCTACCACCGTAATAAATAAATTGTTATAACATTGTAGATATACAAATGCATAGTTAACATTTAAAATTGTTTTAAAAATTAGCATTTCCGTAACTGGGTGTCAGTATTAGATAAAGCAAAACCATTCAAACGAGTTCACAAAGAAAAAATTCATTCGATGTATATAAAGGTTCTGAAAATACCATTATTTAACATTGATATACTACACAGTTCGCTACACGTTTCTGAACAGCTCATTGTTATATAGCGTGGCTCTGTTTTAGGTAATTAGCGGCGGCACTAATTACCAGCCTAGCGCCTGCCTATTCTGAAGCAGGTAGATCTCATTCGACTCGGTAACTCCATCACTTTTACACGTATAAAGAATGAAGAAGACAGCTTAATTCCTGAATGTAGAGAAAGTTGTCTCGAATTCAGAATAGGGATTTAGAAGAGATAATATGTAAGTGTTGCTATGAGAATTTCTGTTTGTGTTAAATGATCCAGTGGGCGGTAGCGTTACCTTGTGAAAATTAATTAGCTAATGTGAACACACAAATTGGATTCTGTTGAGTAATTTTGAGCTATTGGCTAAATATCTTTTGTTGTTTTGGGTCAAAATACTTGCAATATTGTTGTTTTGGCAATTGTGAGAAACATCGCTTTTCGTGTTTTAATTCAATAAAATAATATTTTCTTGTACACGTATATTCTGAGTTTATTATATTAGTAATCAATTAAAGTTGTGATTTTCATAGAATTTACAATAGAATTGAAGCATGAATTAAGGACGTGTAAGAGATTTCTTATAATAAAAATTGTCACTAAAAAGCTTTAAAGTTCTCTGTTTTCTTTCTTATCATCAATGGTATGACCTTTCAGTTAATGTCAGTCATTCCGTTTATATAACATATATTGTTCATAATGGGACTTTTCAAAGAAGCGTAAAGAGACTTTAAAGAAGGCCGGCATTAACAAGACAGCTATCGACGAATAGTGCCTTGCACAGTTGTCACTATACTACACTAATACATAAAGACTAGGAAAGGAGTCAAAAATGTTGACTTTTCTTTATTACACATGTTAGGAATATAATCTATTATAACAATAATAGTAACTTTTGTTCATTAAGTGATATAATAAGCTATATTAATGTATATATAATTGTTATTCTTCATCGTATAGTTAAAACTTAAAACGAATCGATTATGAGAATTTAAATATAAAACCTTAATTCGATCAGCATTTATGTATTTGTTTTTCCCGTTTGAAATAAATTACATTTTTTGCCAGCTGAAGGAATTACAAGTTCTACGGCTCTAGTTACAAGTCCTTTTGAACCCGACTTTAGTATTTTAAATATTCAAATAGTCTCTGCTTGACGTCAAAACCAACGACTCAAGCGATGTGCTCTCCGCCCCACGCCGTTTGAAAAATCACCAATTCGCCGCAGCATTTTGCCATCCGGCCATCTTATTGCTGTCCAGATGCAAGGCCAACCTAAAAAACAAAAGCTACACGTCCAGAACGTAACAACAACGATAAATCAGAAATTCTTCGATCGGCGCGCCGCCTGAGAGAGAGGTATGGGAAGCGTGGGCTCTTTACACTCACCCCTACCAGAGAAGAAGCCTGAATGAGGCTATTCGTACCCTGGGGGACTGGACGAATTTGGTTTCCCAGGCCTGGGCGGAGTGATTAGAGGGTCACCCCGGGGGTTTTTAGTCAGTAGGAGTCTGAAACACCGGGGTCGCTGCCCTCACAACAACCCTGCTGGTCTTACGTAAGATGTTCCTCTGGGTTACCAAAAAAAAAAGTAACGCTCTGATGAACGAAATACAGAACGCAACCGCCGCGTTCAAAGTTTGACGTGAATAAATTGTAACTCTATAATTGAAATATTCTTATCAAAAAATGTTTATATATATTATTATTTTTATATTATTAGGTATACACAAGTAAAATAAACATATGTTATTCGAATGTTAGCTATAAAAGGCAATGGCGACACTGGAGTCGGCAACGTGGGGCTGTTCTGCTAATGGTTATTTTAAATGCTTAGTTCAATGGTTAAATGCTGCGACACTTTGGGGCTTGGAAACTAGCGATTATATTTCCGACTAGCCGTGGTGGACCGGCACTGCCAGAGTAGAAATAATTTCTCACCTTAGGGATTTATTTTCCGAAAACGTTAAACATGTATTTTTTTAAATTTCTAACAATAAAATAACGGATTTTATAGTGCTTTCTTTGGAATTTACGGTTTTTTTTTTATAAACTTTTAATCTCTATTTCATCACATTTACGACGGTATTTTTAAAAGTCACCCTTAGTGGGTAATTACATCATCAAAAGATGTCCAAATTTCGTCTTTTTCGCTTAGCAATTTTACCTCTACGATGATATGTCATACTGTATTTGTGTATATATACATAAATACAGTGGCGTGCATCCCATATAAAGCATAAAAATAATTATTTTGTTATACTTGAATATTTAATATTATAAATATATTGACTTAAAAATGTACTGTTTTCCAAAGTAGCAATCTGAGTCCAAATTGGACCAAACAGCAACAATTTATAACTTGGTAATTTTTTTAAACAATGAACGAGTTGATTTCACATTGAGGCTATTGAAATAATTTATGGCACACTCAACACGTTGGCGATTTACCGTGGCGAGCTTAAATACCCTCACTTCAAGGGTTGACCGGTGAAGTTGGGTCATGAATATTAAACAGGCACAGTCGACTTCAGCGTTAGCGCCTTTCCGCTTCACTCGCACCACATTAGCACTAACACTATTTTCACTAAAGCTCCATTTGTGAAGTGAAATCATAGCCCGAAACTTTCCACAACATTATGTTTTGCCGGTGAAAAGAGACGTGTCATACATTAAAAACATGAACTTAAATCCCAATATCCAATAGTTTGAAATATAATTGCAGTAAAAAAATAAATAATTATTTTTCTATAAGTTTTTTGATATTACCCTTAATTTGTTGGTTATTTGGTATTCAATTTCGGGTTTCAATGTTATATTTTATGTGAATAATTTTATTTTATTCTATTTTTAATAATATGAATAATAATAAATAATAACTAAATGAAAAGAGTGAATTGGAAAAAATACTTAAAAATGTATTATTATAAACAATATAAACATTGAAATGAATAATATTTAGTAAATTAATTTTATATGAAACACAAAGCTATTGAGTATTGATCTTGTCTTATTTATATTTTTTCTCGGCACGTACTCTGGGTTTTTCTAGGTTAGGACGTTCCTAGGCACCACTTGCCCATCGATGAAGGAAAACATCATGAGAAAACCCGCATAATAACTAATAAGAAAGTCATGTTAAAGTGCCCGGAGAATGGTGACCAGCTGCGTTACTGGTCACGTTGGCCTTGACATTTAAACGCTAAGTGAATACAGCCAATTATGTATGCCCACCCTGGAAGGAATATAACGTAACGATATATTATCATCATAATATTACAAATAATTAAAATATTTACATCTAACTAATCACGGTACCATAGTAAATAGTATTTGTAAAGAATATACCAGAAAAGAAAAATAAAATACAATATTGCTAAAACCTTATGTAATCTCCGACATCGTTGACATAACCAGTTGTAAATAACAAATTATCATCGCATTATTTCGGTGTAAATTTGTTCGAATTTATGTTCCTAAATATGCTAATTTAACACAATCTAACAAATTGTTTACGTGTACATATTTCATGAGCTAACGACTATTTATAATTTCAAACAGGAGTACCATAGAAGAAACTTCCAGTCGTTATTTAAAATGACGTTTATTGTTTTTAAATGTTGTTTTAGTACCTGTTTATAAACATACATGTAGATATAATACTTTTTGTTTTATTAATTATGCATTTTCAGTATACATATAAATAAATAAAATCATAATATCGTTTAAAACACTTACGCTATCAAAACAGTATAATTAGTATATCTGACGAAAATTGTATACATAGTAATAAAAAAGAAATTAAGTATATCTTTAATACTTTTATTTTTGGTAACTTGTCAGTGGGTGGTGAGGGCCGCCCGCCGGTGTGCCGGACACGCATCGACTAAAACCCCCGAGGTGTTCCACCTACCAGGATCGAGGGTATGACTGGGGCCTCATCCTTGATATCCAGCTAGGTGTGCGGCCTTGGTAAGGCCTTTGCTCACTTGAGGAGGGGTGGTGTAAAGAGCCACCCCTCTCTTGCCTCTGCGATTTTGGAGCAGCACACAGAAACATCGCGTGCCGCTCGCACCTTTGTTGGGCGACACACTCCCTCAAGTGTGCCACCCGTCGCTGCCGATAGAGACGACATGCCTAATGAATGCCGCTCTACTGCGTCCGTTCCTGCATTCTATGATGACAATGCTGTGGATAATGAAGCTAACGCTTCCCGCACCCACTACGCCGCTTCTTTCTGCGCCAGCACTTCTTCGCATAAGCGAAGTACGGCTCTCCATGAACCCTCGCTGCCGACCATGATTAAAATTTCATGGGACTAGGTTATTAATTTATACATCCATTAAACACAAATATAAAAACATTGAATAAAAATTAGCAACGAAATGTTTAGAAATATTTTTTTGGCTTTTTTTGGCTAGGTGGAGCAACGATTAGCGAAAAGTAGCACCAATTATTGGATGAGAAATGCCGAAGATCGGGCTCAGTGGCGAACCTTGGCAGAGGCTTATGTTCAGCAGAAGACTGATACCGGTTAATGATAATGATCAATATACTTCACCTAATATATCAAATTACATATAAAATGAATACAACGAGTACGCATAACCGTCAAAGTAATTCGCATCAAATTAGAATTTATAGACGTTCATGTCCATATAGTTCACTGTTCTCAATGAACACAAATAGATTTATATTGTCACTAGATTTCGATTTTATAATAGTATGTGTATTGCTACATTTCTACTTTATTTGTATTTTTATTTCGTACATCTAAAGCCACTTCGCGCTCTTGTGCATGAATAAACAGCAATCCGGTAAAAGCATCAATTTTCAGGGATCTGATGCACTGTGTACGGGATTATAAAGAATAAAACGAGCCCCGGAACAAGGGACGGAGAGATGTGGCAATTTGCTGATGTTTTGTTTTAAGTGCTGTGACCTCAGGTACGTATTCCACTACATGTTTATGTTATAGTATGGTAAACGAGCTGTCGGGATAACGAGCTGTTTCGTAAGTTTTTTTTACATTAGCTTAACAAAGTCAATACAGCATGCCTGATGAAAAAACAGTGTTATCCAAGAACACCAATGACTATAAAATCAAAGGACTCGAATCCATTGAGAGTCGCCGTCGTAATGTCGGCCCATATATAAATCGACTGAAGATCTCAGGTATATAAGCAACTGGAAGTACACAAACTGATCCTGAAACACGACAGGCTAAAGCGAATTACTATGATGGTATTTCCACTTGTGCACTATGATCACAACAAAGTTCGGGCAATCGCCTTAACATCTCAAACATCCCGTCGTCTATTAACAACTATGAATTTGCTGTGCTAGCTTAAAAAGCACGGTATAGTTGAAATACGGCCACAATTTTCATTAACTCTAAATAATAAAAAAAGAAACTTGATTTTTCAAAGAAAAAAAAAAGCTAGAATATTTGTAAATATTAATTGTGTTTATTTATATGGTCGTCTACTGTAAAAGAATAATTTTATATGGACAATAATATCTGAGTCGAACTCACCATTTAGGTCAATTACATCTTAAAGAACACAAACTACTGCGCAATTTATTCAAAGATGTAAAAAATTGAAATTATAAAGGTAATTGTTAAACTAATTTGATTTCCTAGAATATATTATTATCGGAAAAACAATAAAAGCACAACAAGAAATATACCAAAATATTAATATTAAACAATAAAGCTATTACTTTTACGAACAGAATCAGCTGTGCAATCAATTATGTCAATAAAATTGATCAAATTAGGCAACTGTCGATCAAACTCCAATGCGTAATTGTGTTTGCCAAATCGATTATCCCTAGGTAAAATTATGAACTGTTTAGTATTAATTTTAGTTTGCAAGCGTTAGTGAATAAGTACAATTCAGAATATATTAATGTGACTATCTGTAAACTGGAGCACAGAGTTACACATAATTAGTAGAATAAATTTAGAATATACAATGTAGTATAGGAGAAAATGTACTAAGCTACACATAATATATTTTTTATTAATTTACATTTACAGGATTTCTTCAAATTACGATCTAATCCTAAGGGGTTAGTAAGTAATTGAATTCTAATTTGATCTACTAAAATATGATATTATATGTCTAAGAAATAAGTAATCTAAGAAATAAAAATTTCATAAGTTTTCTTTAGTGTCTGTTAACGGTAAGAATTTTGTTCGTGTGATAATTAGTACTACTACTGCTCACTATACATATATATCTACATATATATATACTTATATATATACATATACATATATATACATATACATCTTACTGCCACTCATACTGTACTATCAACCAACTCACTACATTCTTTATACACTATATTGTTGATATACTACACTTTTATATAATTAGCACTACACTGACTCAAATGGTTTTGTACTTTTTAGTCTTCACGCTAGGTCCGTTTTGTCGAGCACCTGGATTGCTTCAGCATTAACGTGGTGATGAAGCCAATATTCATGGGGTTTTGCATACCGTTTGATAACCCTGTGAAAGTCTTTCAAGCTATGGTGGAAATCGCCATTCCCGATATACCAGTGCGCCGCAATCACGATGTCCCTGAGTATTTTATTTTTAAATCGTTTGATTATATCACGTTGCTAGGTTTGGTGCATCTCCAAACTCATAACATCGACAAAAATACTTATAATAGCCATTAGGTCTATCTTTTTATTAAATAGCCACTAGGTAGGGTTCGCGACATACAAGTTTAGTTCTGTGCGAAAAAGTAGGAACCAATTTCGCATATTTCAAAACATAATAATTTCTTACGCATAGGTGTGATTTTAAAGGATTGTATATGTATACTCAGTGTCAAAAATTTTCAATTACTTTTTTTTCAGTGTTTATCTTACTGAGTACTATAATTATAGTATTGTTGAAATGAAGAGTACTTACTGATTGGTAAAATATTACACTAAACTTACGAGATGGGAACAGATAGAAATACGCAGTAGTTTATGTATTCAATTCAAATAAACGGTAGTGAGAAGATACATTTCTTCAAGAACTACGATGTTATGTAATTAATAATCGCTACAGATATGTTTTAATTAAAGCTTTGTTACTTGTGATTAAAAAAAATATTTTCTGACTCTTAAGCTATGATTTATAGACGTGGCTTTGATTCTGCTTAAAATTTACCAAAACATCACATGTTATATTATTTAATTAATATTAAAATATATGGTAAGTCACTGGTTTCGTCAGCTAGGACTTGGCTTTGTGAATACTAAATCTATACTCAAGATTCTATTATACAATTAGTTTTTCGTTAAATACGAACTTATTTTCTAAGCAAAGTCAAAAATTAGTCTATAAATTTCTGCCTTAGAGATTCAGTTACAGTGAGCTTTAGTATGTTTCCATATATTAAAGTGGCTGTAAAAAATACAAGTGAACTTTTAGTATAATGTACTTTTTTTATCCTAGTCACCATTTCTTTGCATCATACCAGCCCGTATATTATTTGTAATATCATTCTTAAAACCAAAACATAGTGGTTTGTATACGGTGCACGTAATGTACACGCGGCGCACGTAAGCTGCTTGGATTATGTGTTGACCTACCTTCTAAAGCATCCACGGAGGACTGATAGCCAACGACAATGCATAGCTCACACTAATCGAATCTTCCGTACCCTCACGCTATCTGTAATCCCGCATATTGGATCTATATAAGTCTAATGGGTATAATTATAATTAGTAAATACGTGAGTGAAACGCAAGAACAATACGCATGTCGCTACCTCAGTTCAATAATACGGTAATCGTAATTTGATTTGTGGAAAAGAATAAAAACCGCTCTAGCAGTTTTTGTTATATGTTTCAGTGTCCGACCGAAGCTTCATATCAACATAAACCTTACATTTAAAAATTGTAAAATTATTATTTTTTAGCCAATATTGAACTGAATTATTTAGGATTTTATAACTATCGGATTTGCTTTCGGCTGAAGGTTGATCTCTAAGCGGATACTTATTAAAAAGAATTAAACAATCACAATCAGATCAATTAGTCTTAGTTTCACGCTTGCAGGAAACCTTAAGCCTTAGTTAAAATTTTGGCTCGTTTGAAAGTTTTACCGAATGTAATTTTTCCGGACTAGGTAATCGAAGCCTTCGGTCGGACTCTTACATATGTGTTATTAAATAATAATACTATTAAAGTGTCTTTCGAGTTTAATTAGTTAAAATTACAAGTTATGAGTCAGACTCAGTTTGTAAAAATAAACTTTTGTACTTTTTTTGTACTTTTATAAAAAAAACTGATTATACGTGAAAAATATCTGAGATTATATACTTTACCAATTTACCACTTTTTTGGTTGAGGTAGTGACGTGTCTTGGTAATTGTTGTGTTGTATTACTTCTCTTGAAGAACCCTATATCAACACTACGAGCAATATCAAAGCCCAGTCCATAATCTCAACCGACGAATAAAAAAAAAATGTTCTGTAGAATTAAAAGCGTAAGTATAGGCCTAAGGCACGGATTATTGCCATAAAATATCTCATAGATCGGGGCATAAATATAATTATTATACATTCCATTCAAAAACAATTCTATAGCAAACGTAGGAAGATTTAAATTCGATCCGAGGCTGATTCAGATTTTAACCAGAAAGCAAACATGTTCATATTTAATTTCATTAGGACCTAAATGGTAATCCTGTTATATTATAATCAAAACACAAATTGGTCACAATACAATCTCCGTCAACTTATAAATTGTATATTATAATACGAGTATACTGGTCCGAAAGTAAAATGTTAACGTAACATCTCTCTAAGGGACACAACTTACTTATAGGAACAGGTCTGTAATAAAAGACGTTTCTTATTTCGATAGCTATTTTGTCCTTTCCAATTTATTTTGCCATCGTTGATTTTATTAGAATTTATTTGGGAAATATCTTATTCAGTATATATTTTTAGATAAAGTTTTAAACGCGACCAGTAAATAATATTGAAAATACACTGATGAAAAAAATATTACCAATGTCTACAAAAATATTGTATATGACAATGTTAGAAGTTATTAATTTATCATCACAATATATTATAATATTCTTGAAGCTAGACATTAATAAACTTTCAAATAAACATCAATGACACATAAACTACTAACGCTGAAATACATAAGTCTCCATATCTTCCAACTTTTACAAGAAGACGCACGTGTTTCAACATTTTTGAAAATCCGACCCGTATTTGTATTATAGGTAATTAAAATTCACAGGCAAAAACACATTACAAACAACTAGTTACCATATGGGATGAATTGTTGCGATTTCTGTATAATAAAGGCACAAAGAAAATATTTTGTTTTTAAAAATATGCGCATAGTAATATTTTATAAGCTATATTTATATTCAACGAATCATGAATTTTAAGTATGAAAGTAAAATTTACATCTAGAATACAGGTAAAATTGAAGCGGTTTCCTTCAAGTTTTCCCTTGTGCTCGTTCTTGGGTACTTGTTTCACTGGGCCAAGCATGTGTGCCTTATTTCTCTTCGTCTTTTTATAAATTTGATGCTGCTGTAAATGTAATTATGTAATTATTTAGTAAATAAATTAACCAGTGAAGAATTCGCAATTGATTCAAAAAAGCTCACTATGTTAATATTTATATAGTAAATTACGTCAACATTTCTAAACGTCTGAATAGTTAAGAAAATTAAATTAGTAGGATAACAAGATTCTTTCCGCGCCTCCTGGGATGCGTTAATATCAACTTCGCATTCCGCCCGTCGAATCTTTTTGCTTAAACATCTGAATATTTTAATAAAGGAGCGCTTAGAAATTCTGACAAAAATTATGTATTTAAGGTCAATTCGTCGTTCGTGAATCAACTTAGGAGGAAATTCGCTTACATTTTGTATTCGACTGTAAGCACAATTTGCAATCAGCAAAGCCTGTTTCTGTACTCGGGAGGATTGTTTGTTGAACCATTAAGCGCATTGTTATATAATAATAATCCTTGTATTTGATTCAGCTTAGGAAAATTTATGCTTCGCAATGTTTTTAGATACGTTTTGTGAAATGAACGTAACAAAATTTTATTTTAACGATTACACAGTAAATCAAATATACTACGAGTGAAGATTATTACTACATATATATCTATAGTAAATTGATATAAACACATCAATAAAATCTAAGACTCAGACAAACTTTTGATACCTACTAAAAACATGAAATTTGTTAAATAAACAATGTTATATGGTTTATACTGTAATTTTATATTTGTTAGTAATTTAAAATAAAACTCTATCCAAATGAACAAAAAAATGTATTGATAAACAACATAGTTGAGTAAAAAAAGTTGTTTGAATCCTATACTTTGTTGAAGAGTTTAGAATAATTGTTTTATAGTATAATGTATACATATATGACAATGGTGTTCGATTTACGAGGAAAGCGTTAAGGGTAGGATATTAGGAAATTAGTTTGGGCCATAGGAAATAAGTAATCTACCGGGAAGACAAGAGACTCTATAGTTCGATTTACACTGTTTGTATAAAAATTGTTACTATTAATGTAGGTATAACTTCTAAAAGCTCGTACCTACCATTGTCAATTTTCAAAGCCTCTGCGCGTTAATAAGCCAAAGCTTTGAAGAATTAGTCTTTATACGGTTATAAATTAATTATAATTATGTAAATATATCTTATTAATTTACCTTTGTACTGGGTACTTAATTAAGGCAGGCTAGGTAAATTTAATTTTAAACTAGTACCTTTTTAAATAGGTTCGAGTTAATTGTTTAACGAAATCTCATTCAATGGTAGTGAGTACATAATGGAACCCTTTTAAAGTAAATATTGAATAAAAAATATACCACTAATATTAATTCTTGAATACAAATTGTATGGTTTATTACAAAGGCACCGTAACTAAACATTGATGGATATTCAGTCATTCATCTCCCAGCCGTTTCAATAGTTAGATACTGACACGGGCGTTTTCACTGAGCCGAAGCGACCGAGTAATTAGCTAAACCACCTTTATCGGATGATGAATAGATAGGTTTATCTGAAATGTTGTTAATATCTATTGAATTATCGAATAAAATACGAATTTAAATGAAAGATTAAAACAGAGCTATAGAAATGTTAATACCATTAAAGCGAATAATCTAGGCGCCTTTCAACTAATACATATTATTACGAATAAAAATAATTTTGTGTTTAATTTCTATAAATCTATAGAACATAATTAATTAAATATATTTAATGAGGTATAAATAATTACATATAAATATTTAATGCTTTCAAATATAAGAGTTGTAGTTATCATTCTTTGGGAATGTATGTGATTGCATCATGTATGCTAGTTTATATTATCCTGGTATTGCGTACAAGGTGACAACCTTAAAATGAAACTTACTAAAGTATTAAAGTGAACTTTTGATGTAAAATTGTAAATTATAGCTAACTTTAATACAGTACTTTGTGAACATCTGCGCATAATCACGAAAATTTACGTTTCGAAAGTAATTTTCATACACATGGAGTATCAGTGAGAGATTCACTTTGTACGTAATTCATTTGAGTTTGGCTCGCGCATTGCTTTGTTGTTTGTGCAACGAACTGTATTAACGTGTTTTGAGGTGGCTATCAATTTCCTCTCGCGGGAGAACTTAAAATCGGGCTTTGCTTGCATTGGATACACTGAACAAAGCGTTTGGTCTCACAAAATGTCAGATAATGGATTCCACATTGAATTTGTACCAAGTTGCATGGTAAATTTATAATATCACAAACGCTTTGCGATGGACTTCCGTTATCAATGACAACATGTTACCAGATTGCCAATTTATTTGTATGACTAGCTTCTGCCAGCGACTTCATCTTCGTTGGCAATAACTATATTAAATAAACTCATTTACGTCTAACTAGATATATACATATATTTAGTAAGGATATATTATACATTTCATTTTATCTATCCTAGTCTAGGTAGGATGACTAGTAGTTATTACTACGAAAAGATTAACTGATATGTGTTTCTCTATAAACAATTTGATAAAAAAAAATTGATAATGCAGATACTACAAAGAAGTCTATATTTTTATGAAACTTTAAAATAATATGTTTCATGTATGTGCCATATATGGCACACGCTTCACAATGTACTGACAAATATATTGTGATAACTGTAAAATTTTAATTGCAATTTCTAAAACAGGGCCTCGCAAAAAATTCGAATAGCAAAAAAAATTTCAGCTAATAAGTATGATTTGTTGAATTTCATAATCTTCTAAAAATATTAGTTTGAAGTGATTTTTTTCTATATCATGACCATATCGATTCGTTCAATAAAATAATGAGTTTATATTTTTTGCATTTTTATTTGGTTAATTATTCAGCTCAGGTAAGCTTTTTTTATTTTTGAATATGGTTATTTTTATTTTAAAAAAATAAAGAAATGATTACTTTTAAGCAAAATTTCATATATTAATTGTACTTTCACTACAGTGTGACTCGTTCGTTTTTTCCACCATATTTGAACATAGCAAGCAAGAATATTAAAATAAACAAAATTGGAAGGCAAAAACACTTTACACAAGTGATATAGAATACAACGGAGCCCAGAGTTTTTGTTGTGGAGCCTTTGCATTTTTATAAGCCACTCGTAATTTAAGAATAATTATGAAGCTTACCGCACCGAAATTACTGTTTTTAACGATCTCATGTTGAAGTAACCAAACCTTGATGTTACGTTTTCATTATATTATATGAATATACTTTCAAACTTTAGAATAATTTTATCATACAATGACTAATTTATTGCTATATTCGTTTTTATATATACCAAAAATAAACCTTAAAACCTAGTTATTAAAATAATTACTTATATTATTTAATAAAATATCAAATTTTCATATTCAATCATATATCTACACTTCAAACAAATTTATGTCTTGTAATAATATAAAGATTTCTAATTGTGACGTAAAGAATACCTTTATTAAATTCTTATAAAGGTTTACGTAATTAATTCTAATAATAATTTATAATACACAACTTACATGAAATATATATACAACGTACAAAACTAGAATAATTGACAATATATCATATGTAATTCTCCGTTAGTGAGGTTACAATTGCCTTCACATTCTGCTTCATTGCAATCCCTTTCAGTTAAATCAGCGCAATTGTCTACAAGGATAGACAGTGGAACCGCACTAAGCAGTGTGCAGTGCGGCCACAATAAAATGAATGCGGTTGCAGTAATCAAAGCGCCACAGTCGTAGCCACAATCACTGGCTGCGGTGCAACTGTGGCGCGCTTCAACTATCCCCCGCAGCTTTTGTTAGAACGGGTTTCATATGAGTGAAAAGTTTTGTGACGCTAAACTTAAACGGTCTTCAGCACTCTCAGTGCAGATTGTAGATCCTGCGAGTTTAACTTCCCTTTTATGCAATAGTTAGGCTAGCAATTCATTTTGAAGAACAATTCGGAGAGAGTATTTTTTCACTACGAAAAAACTTTTACTGTAGTTATTACGTGTTGGTGTTGTTAGAATTTATATTATTTTTAAATATTAATAATGTCCCCTTTATTTATTAATAAATAAAAAATTAAAATAAAGTACCTATAATTTTCACGTAGAAAAATATTTAAGTAGGTATTTGAATGAAAACATTTTACTGAACAATTTTAACAAATTTAATCTCTAGTTTATTAATATGGCAACAATAGTAACTTATAAAAATAACTTATAACGCGCAATACCAGTAACAATTATGCTGTCAATCATCACATTGACAAACAAAAATTTTGTAGATTGGCAGATTGTAAATATAACATTACAATTTGGAAATTATTAAAAAATAAGATTTTAGTCAATAAAATCTTTTGAATGATATAAAAATTAAAAATTGTATTTGAGTTAAGTTATAGGGCTGCTTTTTATCTACCACCTTTTTTTCTTCAAAATATGAGTTGCGTATGTTGGAACACCCCACATAGATATGTTTTTCGAAGCCTAAACTGATAATACAATATTTATATAATAATTATTAATATCGCTTCATTTTCATACGCCATTTTCATACCACACAGATAACATAACATGCCCGGCTAAAATATTCTTGTTCAGCACTATGAAATTTTATTTAGCATATTGTTATTATTTTTATCCAGGTTTTAACCGGTTTTGACTACCGCAATCCGTGAGAACTTTAGCCAGCTTAAAGGAAAGCTCATTAACTGTAATAGCTTCCTTTACTACTTCAAGCTAACACTTCTTAGGTCAATTGCGGACCAAGCAACCCATATTTTATATAAATTATAAACATTTCTAGTAGGTAAATGCTTTTTTTTTATAATCTCTAATTTAATTTCATAATGATAGTATTTTTAATGGTTCCATGATTTTACATTCCCGATGTAATTTTCATTAATGAACACGTATTATTTACAAAGATAGATATGCCTCCATTTAAATTACAAAACGCAATTTGTAAGTCATTTATATGGAAATTTGAAATTAAGCCTTCGTCAGTTACGTAGTTTATAACGCTATTAATAAGGATAAGGTATGGAATTCCTTCACTATTTTCAATTATATTTGAAGAGGCTTACACGTTACTTACACTAATTGAGAAACGGTTCAAGGTGATCAGGAGACAACGCATATTCAGGAATGTATTTAAACGGTATTGTCGTACTAACAGGTTTCGCAAATTAATCGGATTTCTCTGTATACATCACGGCCTTCCGCCAGTCGGAAGGCATCCCCGACTATGATCTCCCCGCTTCCAGTTATACCTCAATGACTTGCATTGTTACAGATAATAGCTGTTACATTTCGTGTATAATTAATACATTTCAGATTATCTTAACGTTAACAAGTGATTACTATATTTGGTATCTACCAATGGAACAATTGGAACCGTACAACGTATTGTCGACATTTTGACAAATCGTTTTTTATTTACATCATGTCTTTAAAACTTTAATAAAAACATTTAAATAATACAGTAAATACTTGAACATAAGAAGATAACTTAATACCTAGCTAGGTATTTGACTCATCGACTTTGGGTTTGTGTAAACCATTGCCTATGTAGATTTTTCTGAAACCTTTGACCTAAAAAAAATCCAATAAAAACTATTGTATCGTTGCCGAAAAACTCCCATCTACCAACTAATTATTTTAAATTAAAAAATTTAAATTAAAAAATGACCCTGGTTTAGCTTTACAACCCTTAGCACTTTGGTTTAGCGATACTCTACAACAAGCCACACACTCTAATTTGGAACTTAATTATATAAAAAAAAGCGTGTGAGAGGTAAAAAATGTCACCTCAGATAAACACAAGAAATTCAGAGACTACGGTTCTGGCAGATTTAAGGTAGATTGATAGAATTAGATAGATTGGTAGATTGATTTAAGGTGAAATAAATTATAATGTATTGCGGATGCAACTTAGCCAGCCAACACAACAGCCATGGAATGTTATTATTATTTAAGGACTGCCGTGCTCATCTAACTTTTAGAACTAAAGACAGAGAGTTGAGTTGTGTTGTGTTGTGTTGATTGAGTTGTGTTGATTGAGGGGTGCGAAGTTGGTCTCACCTCCTCGTGGTGCACCCTGGGCAACAATAGGCAGTAATGTTTTAGGCATTGCTGGCTATTGGCGAAGAGGACCAACAACTCCTTCTCCCATCTCCCCCTTTACCTTGTATTCCCGTCTCGTTTCTCTCATCCCTCCTCAGTTATTACTCCCACTCCCATCCCATCCTCACTTATTCCCGTCTTCCCCAATTCCAGGCCAGTTGTGTTAGGATCATTTTGATAGGGATTTTATGTTAGGTTGTGTTAGGTTGTATGTCATTCTTTTGTATTCCCCCCTTCTTGTTCTGTTCTCTTTCTTCTTCTATGTTTCTACCCTTCTCTATTTCTTCTTCTGTTTTTTCTTCGTTCTTCTAACTCCAGATATGATAGTATGAAAATTTGATGAATGTGAAGCAAACATGATGGAAGTGCAAGACAAAGAGAAACTACCCCAGGAGGGTACCGGTCGCTCCGCGGCCGGAGAATCCCTCCCAGGGCGGGTGCTTCGGTCCCGCTCTGGCAGCCCCTTGTTCTCTGGGGGGGGCAATCTTGTACTTGGCGGTAGGGCGGACCCCCCTACCGCACCGACGACCACGGCTATCCACTCAATGGACACCGAACTTGCAAGCGATAAGGTACTCCGGGTTGAACTGGAGCGCCTCGAAGACTCGGACTCCGGTCAGAGCATGGCGACGGTGGGCTCTTGTTCCACGCTAGAGCGTAAGCGCTCTTATAAGAGCGCCCAGTCCATGTCGGACTGTGATTCGGACGGGGATGCGCCCGCTAAGATCTTGGCGCTCCCCCGACGGTCCAGAGGTAGGCCCCCCACCCACGGAAAACATGTCGGGTTGTGGGAGGCCAAGAAGGCGATCACCGCCGAAAAGAAGGCAGAGGAAGAGCGCCTGGCTTGCCAGGAGCTCCTGCTGACGGAGCGTAGCGTGCGTCCCCGCCTCACGTCGCGGCTTTCAGCGACCACTTCAGAGGATGACACATGCTACGCCCGTATGGAGAACATCGGCCGTAACCTTGACGTCATTGGCAACGGGCTCGTCAAGTCCAAGAACGTCAAGGGTACGGTCGTACATGATGTGAAAGCCGCCATGGCGGCCATAAAGGAGGACCTCGAAGTAATCGTCCGGAGCAAAGTCTCTGAGGAGGTGAAGAAGGTACATAAAGAGAACTCCCGCCTCAGAGAAGAGCTCCGGGAACTTAGAGAAATTGTGGTCGCCATGCGCGCGCGCGAGCGCGAGCTGGCGCTGCGGGGTATAGAGGTGCCACCACTGTCGGCAGACCCCTCCCCTGCCCAACCGAATATGACACAGACCCCCGGCTTTGCCGAGCTTCGTTCTATGCTCGGTGAGGTCGTGGGGTCCATGAAGGTTATGCAGCAGCGGCAGGAGGCAATGGAGAACCAACTCCTGCGCCCACCGCTGCAGCATGAGAGGGTGTCCTACGCGGCGAAGTCAGCCGCGCGGAAGCCCCGGCCGAAGCCGGCCGGCGGCGCCGCGGAGGACGCCCCCCACACGGACGAGACAGAAGCAGGGCGGAGCTCTCACCCCGACCCCAAACCCTCCAAAGGTAAGGGCAAGGGGAAGAAGACCCGCCCTGCCGCTCCCAATGTTGACTCGGTGGCGGAGTTCCCGCCCTTAGGAGAGCCCCAAGTCGCCGGACATAGTGGCGACTGGGCGACGGCCGGGCGGGACGGCAAACATAGACCGAACCGCCCCGCCAAACAGAAGAAGGGCCCCGCAAATGAGGCCCCCAAGGAGAAAAAGAAACCGCGCAAGCGGGTCCGCACCCGGAAGCCAAAGGACGCAGTCGTCTCTTTTAAGCTGCTTCCGAGTGCCAAGGAGCGAGGTGTCTCCCTCCGGGATGTGCTAAGAACAGCCCGCAGGGAGATGCAGCGAGCAATGGGAGAAGCTGGCGCACAGGAAGCTTCCCTATCTGGCACCCTCTCTGATGCCAGACTAGTGCACATTCCTGGGCCGCCTGAAGAGGCAGCGAAGAAGGCCGACCTCTTGTATGAGAAACTGAAGGGCATCCTCCCGGAGACGGAAGTCAAGGTGACCCGACCCGTGAAGTGCGTAAGCCTTCGCGTGTCGGGCCTGGACGACTCCGTCGAAAAGGAGGATGTCTCTTCCTCCATCAAGATGGTCGGCAACTGCATGGAGTCGCGGGCTCACCTGGCTGAACACATACGGGTGAGCCAGATCCGCTTCAGCACATTCGGTCTCGGCGTTTGCTGGGCCACTTGTCCAGCCGATGTCGCCGAAATGGTGCTAAAATATGGGTTAGAGATCGGCTGGATAAGGGCCCAGGTCAAGATGGTGGAGCCTCGCGTGCTCCGGTGTTTCCGTTGTTGGGAGCCGGGGCACGTGAGTGAAAAGTGTAGAGCCGGCACGGACCGAAGCGGACTGTGCCTCCGATGTGCGCAGCCGGGTCACAAGGCCCAGGAATGTGACAGTCGTGCCTATTGCGTGCTGTGCGCCGCTGTGAGCAAACCCGCCGGCCATCGCGTCGGCAGCCCAGCGTGCGCCGCCGCAAAACGGCCGACAAGGAGAAGAGGGGGTGCCTACTTCAGAGGCGCCCGCCTTGCCGCCTCCGCGGCAATGGAGACGCAGCAGGAGGACACAATCTCCGCTGTGCCGCGGGAGGAGGACCCCATCTCACACAGGTCCTCCCACGGAGTGTCGGGCAGCTCGGCTGAGGGGCCAGCTGCTTAGACCATACTCCGGTGGTGTAGTGTGTGGTCCCACACACCACAAGGCGGTGGGGAGGCGAATCATCTGCCTCCCCTACATTCAAGGCTGCCCGTAATGGGGCAACGCGCAGGGCCGGGCTCTGGGAAGGCGAGTAGCCATGCCCCTCGGCCCTAGAGCGCTCGGTGGACCACCCCGGGGGTTTTAGTCGGTAAAAGTCCGGCATACCGGGGGGTGGCCCTCACCACCCCCTGACGATCCATGAGGATTTCCCCCGGGTAACAAAAAAAAAAAAAAAAAAAAAGTTGTGTTGATTGAGTTGTGTTGTGTTGAGTTGTGTTGTGTTGAGTTGTGTTGTCTCGTGTCGTCTAGAGTCGTGTTGAGTCGTGTCGTGTCGTGTTGAGTTGTGTTGTCTCGTGTCGTCTAGAGTCGTGTTGAGTCGTGTCGTGTCGTGTTGAGTTGTGTTGTGTTGTGTTGAGTTGTGTTGAGTTGTGTTGTGTTGAGTTGTGTTGTGTTCAGTCGTGTTCAGCCGTGTCGTCTCGTGTCGTGTCGTGTTGAGTCGTGTTGAGTCGTGTTGAGTCGTGTTGAGTCGTGTTGAGTCGTGTTCAGTCGTGTTGAGTCGAGTTCAGTCGTGCTGAGTCGTGCTCAGTCGTGTTGTGTTGAGTAGTGTTAAGACGTGTCGAGTCGTGTTGAGTCGTGTTGATTCGTGTTGAGTCGTCTAGAGTCGTCTCGTGTCGTGTTGTGTTGTGTTGAGTCGTGTTGATTCGTGTCGTGTTGAGTCGTGTTGAGTCGTCTCGTGTCGTGTTGTGTTGTGTTGAGACGTGTTGATTCGTGTTGTGTTGTGTTGAGTCGTGTTGATTCGTGTCGTGTTGAGTCGTGTTCAGTCGTGCTGAGTCGTGTTGAGTCGTGTTGAGTCGTCTTGAGTCGTGTTGAGTCGTGTTCAGTCGTGTCGTGTCGTGTCGTCTCGTGTCGTTTTGAGTCGTCTTGAGTCGTGTTGAGTCGTGTTCAGTCGTGTCGTATCGTGTCGTCTCGTGTCGTGTCGTCTAGAGTCGAGTTGAGTCGTGTTGATTCGTGTTGAGTCGTCTAGAGTCGTCTCGTGTCGTGTTGTGTTGTGTTGAGTCGTGTTGAGTCGTGTTGTGTTGTGATGAGTCGTTGTGCACGCCACTCAGGGCTGCACTGGGTTTTCCGAACACGGAAGATAGTGGACTGTATTTTTGTAGGTGCTGGTAGGTTATCTTTCTTTGGGCCCTATTAAATGCACACGACCATTATAATACATACATATATCTATTCCGCTTACCTTGCCGCCGTGGTGTCTCTGCCTGCCTGGATCCAGACCAGCTTCCGGGGCAGTGAATCCGACACGGTCGTGTGCCCGAAGATATAAGTCCGAAAATCCGTAACTGAAGCCAACTCCGTGCTAATATAATTGTCCCACGCAACACAAGACACAGGGAGCACAATAAAACAATATAACTAGGTCCGTAGCCGTAAATAAATTATTAAAAAGCCTTCCGATACAAAACCGATGTCCCCGGTATAGTCGCGTCCGACGGAGTGTGACGTTTGCCCACCGTATGACGCCATCTGGCGGTAGGCTTGCGGAAATATACACAGGTATACAGTATAATGGCGTGTACATACCCTCCCCCCCGGGAATAAGCCTACCTAATTACCGATGGGCAGCTTACACAACTTTGATATCGGCCGTACCAAAGTGCTGCTGCGCGTCTTAACCTCTGCAACGCGGTTTACAGAGTCCGAACCGGGGAGTAACTGTATAATCCATCATATGTTTCCATTGTAAAGATGGCAGATTGTCTTCTTTAACTAATACTAAATCACCGATACTCAAAGATTCCGGATGAGCCGTCCATTTCGTCCGGTGCTGCAAAGTATGCAGATATTCATTTTTCCATCTCGACCAGAAGTGTTGCGTTAGCTTTTGTATTTGTTGAAACCGTGACAGTCTATTTACATTAATATCCGTGTATGGATGTTCCGGTAAAGCTACCAGAGGTTGTCCGATAAGGAAATGTCCGGAAGTCAACACCTCTAAATCCGTTGGGTCCGTACTTAAGGGGCAAAGAGGTCGCGAATTCATGACCGCCTCGACCTTTGCAAAAAACGTAGTAAGCTCCTCAAAAGTGAGCTTACTATCACCGAGAACTCGATACATGTGAGTCTTGGCTTGTCGTGTTGATTCGTGTTGAGTCGTCTAGAGTCGTCTCGTGTCGTGTTGTGTTGTGTTGAGTCGTGTTGAGTCGTCTTGAGTCGTGTTCAGTCGTGTCGTCTCGTGTCGTGTCGTGTTGAGTCGTGTTGAGACGTGTCGAGTCGTGTTGAGTCGTATTGATTCGTGTTCAGTCGTGCTGAGTCGTGTTCAGCCGTGTTGAGTCGTGTTCAGTCGTGCTGAGTCGTGTTCAGCCGTGTCGTGTCGTGTCGTCTCGTGTCGTGTTGTGTTGTGTTGTGTTGTGTTGTGTTGTGTTGAGTTGTGTTGTGTTGCTTTGTGTTGTGTTGAGTTGTGTTGTGTTGCTTTGTGTTGTGTTGTGTTGTGTTGTGTTGTGTTGTGTTGTGTTGTGTTGTGTTGAGTTGAGTTGTGTTGAGTTGTGTTGAGTTGTGTTGAGTTGTGTTGAGTTGTGTTGAGTCGTGTCGAGTCGTGTTGAGTCGTGTTAAAGTTAGAATATTTAAAAAAAATTGGTTTCTTATAAATATAAATTTTTATATAACTTAACTTTAAAAACAGTCAAAATGACTGCTCTGGGCAATCTAGTGTTAATATCTATTCCGGGAGAAAACGGAATAATCTTTTTCTATTCTTAAAATTGTACTTATAGTTTAAGTTTTGTAAGAGGAAGTTATACATATCTTAAAATAACATTTACCGAGAAAAAAATATTATGAAGATAGTTGCTTTTTTAGTAACACGAGCTCCAATTTCTCCTAAGAATTGTAGGCATTTGTTACGGGCAGTTTTTAGGCCCAATATGTTACCGAAGATGGGCCGTAGATCTATAACAATACAATAAATTGTTTGTATTGGGCTCAGCGCCGGCTGCACGTAATGTGCGTGAAGCCGCGCCAACTTTGTACCTATCAGCAATAGGCGTAGGTGAAAAACGTCCTCTCTAACTCGAGAGGCAATAAGTAGCAAGTCGTAAAACTGAAGTCTCTCTTACTAGCTCGCTTTGTCGGGGTATACTTTATTGTTTACGTTAAAGACTTACCTTTTATATATTATTTTATATTAAATGTGGTAAATGGGTTAACAGGTCATCTTGTAAAAAGCGGCCATTGTTGGCTATAACCGAGTTCAACCTATGAGGTGTATCTTAAACAAGAATAAGAAAAAGGAGCTGGATTGATCGGTAGATTCCGTCCGATATGTATGCGACAGGCCGAAGCAATTTACAATGACGGTTTAGCGAGAAATGAGGTTGCGACCCAGTCACACCACCACCCGCCACCAGTGATGTACCACCACCCAACTACGGCTCTTTTAGCACCACCCAGGAATCACGTGTTACGGTGTCAAAGTTAAAAGTAATGTAGTGTGAACAGTATCAAACTCCAAACCTACCTCAATTTCTATAAGTTATAATTATTTTGCAAAGTGTTAGCAAATTAAAAACTATTATATATTATAGTACAATCGAAACCGTTTATGGCGACATAGTTTAGAACAACATACCGGTTATATTGACCCAAAACAAAGGTCTCGGCACAAATAATAGGACTTCAGATATCTAAAACATAACCAGTTGCTACGACTATCAGTTTTACGACTAAATATGAGTAGTCCCTTTGATGTTGTTATAAAAAAATTTGACTGTATTCCGTTGTGACACTGAGGTCACCTGTGAAGTCGAATTTATTTTTATAATATTACTATATAATAATCATAATTTCGATCAAAGAAATACAGAAATCGCTATAAAAGCGATACATTACTTTACACAAGTGCTTAGTCTAGATCCACGCTTATTTATAAAATCTGATCTAATTTTTAATATTTTTCAAATAAAATAGAAGTACTATAATTCATATTTTCAAAGATCTTCGTTAAACCAATCTAAACGTTTACCGAAGTTGTATCGGCACCACAAAAACGATATATGTCAATATATCACTCGAGCGCACCTGAACAGTAATAACGAAGAATAATGGCAATTGTTTTGTGCCAGTTTTATGGGCTCTTCATTGAATTACTTTGTCATATGAATTATTTGTCCCTTCGTCATGCCTCCGTTGGGTTCCGTTTATATTATACATCTCACTAAGAGAGGATAATTAATTTTATAATATTCTATATATATAGACAACAACAGAAAAAATATCCAGAGTAGCTCAAAATAATTTTTATTTCTACAAAATGCTCAAATTATCAATCTCAACAAGACAATCTAAATACTTTACCAGAATATACTTATATGCAACTAGCTGTCCCGGCAGACCTTGTTCTGCCCTATTTCTCTAAAACAAAGTCACATTGTTTTTTTAAATGTTAATAGCTTCCCCGTCGGCTGATTTTTGAAAATTGTTTGAAAGAGCCTGGCCTTAATGATATATGTATAAAAATTGACAAATATTGACATTAATATTTATACGTCACTCATTTGTTTTGCCCTCCCGGAACCCGTCCACTAACACTTGAACTTTATGGTGTGGTATTAAAGTTCAAAATGACTTATAACGAATTTTTTGTATGAGAAAACAGAAAAGTGTTATTTTTAGACAGTTGCAGGAAATTTTTAAAATTTTTCTCTCCGTAATAACCTTCCCCAGACTTCATCAAACACAACAAAAAAAAAATCAGCCAAATCGGTTCAGCCGTTCTCGAGTTTCGCGCTTATCAAGACATTTTGCGATTCATTTTTATATATGCAATATATACTATACTTCTATAGCCATTGCTAGATGTTCGAACAAAGATACGTCCAAATTTGTAATATTTCTCTCCATAAAAGAACTCTATTTCTATATAATACGTATGCCGGATATCGGTGGCATAAACAACCTTTGTTATATAAACATTTGTTACAACTTATTATTACTATGACACAGTCACATTAGGCCTGTTTACATTTCGGATTTGGATTCCGCCCAGCATATGATCGCACATTATCCGGCGCGGAACAGAGACAGGCGGGATCTGGTTCGAAGGAACTGTGTGACACGACCTCTCCCTGCCGGCAGTGGTGTCGGCCATGCTAGCCGGGTATGACAACTGGAGGAACGTGGTCTCCTTCTGTGAGGATGTCATGTCCCAAAAAGAGGCTGCAGACCGAGAGCGGCAATAGGCCGCTCGAAGAGACGTCAGGGTATCGGCAACCGCCCCTGTGCATCAGTCCCAGCCGATCGGTCGATCCACGACCGGTTGGCTGATGTCTTTGGGATCGTAGTCGCTCAGGGTGGAGGCTCTGAGCGACTGGTTAGCAACCGTCGAGAAGTCGGCAGAGCATTGTGACGTGCTCTGCCTAAATACAAGGAGCAGTATCGGGGAAGGCATCATCTTCCTCCGAGTTTGTGCCCAGCAGGCACTGCGTGACAGGGTTGTGGCGAATTGGTTACAGGACCTGCAGTCCCTGTCAATGCGCAGATGTAGTTACCTTGGAGTTTTTAGTCGGTACAAGTTCGACACACCTCGGTCGCGCGATCCCCCTGTACGGCTGAGACGGTCCTATGAGGACTTTTCCGGAGTGAAAGGCCTGTTTACATTATTCTACATTCGTACAAAACCCTTTAGTATGCGTATTTATATGTGTATCGAATGTATCAACTGACTAGCTAAAAGGTCTTACGATTCATCATCTTGCATAATACCACCTCGCCAATTTTCCGCTCAGCTGTCAGCTGTAATATCATAGAGTTCGGATAACAGACATAAAGGAAAACACTTTATTGTTTATTACGCAACCCTTCATTTTCAATTTATTCTTGCTGAAAATATCAGTTATACCTGTATACGGAGTAAATTTTATGATAAATATTTCTTTTATAGTAGAATTCGATGTTCAAAGTGAAAACATACGAGGTCAAGTGTCACACCAAACTTATAAAATATAACTTCTGGTTTAAAATACAAGGTATTCAGAAGAATGTGAAAGAAGTAAAGTAAAACTATCAATATACGATAAAGAATCCGAAAGCTTAAAGCTAGATTTAACATAATGCTAAATATAAATTTATAAGCATTTCATATAAATATGTATAACCTGACTTAAAAAAAAAACCATCAATAATTCAGAAACTATTGATTTTTAGTTTGCAGCCAGTTAAAAACAAATATCCTCTCATATAACTTTTTAAAAGGATTGTTTTATGTATCTGTATCTACTACAAAACTCCAGGGAGTAGTAGAAAATTCTAATGTAAGACAAAGATAAAAAAACTTTAAAAATAAATTAAACATAAAGTTAAGGTACTTTTGAAAATGTAAAACAGAACAAACAGCTGTTAATTCAGTACAATGAAACCCCCAGGATCATGGTCGGCCTGCATAGCCTTTGATAACACTCAGTCCAAACACTCGCAAATTTCATTCGCAACCTTAAGCCCAGGTCGCTTTTTTAAAAGAAGAAATGTTATTGTATTCATTCGAAAATAAATACATATATATTTACTATTAGGTCCTTACATATGAAATTGGCGTTTTTCGTACTGGCCACTTTAATCACAAATTTCTCCTCTTTGGTAAGGAATTCCAAATTCACATTTGTACAGCTATAGACTCATGTATTTGTGCTTCGATGATCGTCATTCATTTGTTTTTTTCTTCTGTTTTTATCTGTTTGCGTCACTCATTTTACAAAATGGAAAACTTATAATATCGCATTATTTACGAGTACGAGTTCCGCCGTGGCACTAGTGCTGCGGAAACAACTCGAAGGGTGAATGATGTGTATGGCGGTCGTGTTGCAAAAGAAAACACAGTTCGTTTTTGGTTCCAACGTTTTCGTTCTGGAAATTTCGACCTGCAGAACAAGCCCCGTGGACGGCCTGAGACTCAAGTTGATAATGAAGAGTTGAAGGCTATTGTGGAAGCGGATCCATCGCAAACCACGTCCGAGTTAGCTGCAGGCTGCGATGTTAGTGATAAAACTGTTTTAATTCACTTGAAGCAAATTGGGAAGATTAAAAAGCTTGAAAGGTGGGTACCTCACGAATTGACTGAAGCAAACCGGCAAACGCGCGTCGACTGCTGCGTTACATTACTAAACCGGCACAATAATGAAGGTATTTTAAACCGAATCATTACCTGTGATGAAAAATGGGTTCTTTACGATAATCGGAAGCGCTCAGCGCAATGGTTGGATCCTGGCCAGCCAGCCAAATCCTGCCCCAAGCGAAAATTAACCCCAAAAAAGTTACTTGTAAGCGTTTGGTGGACTAGTGCCGGTATTGTTCATTACAGTTTTCTCAAATCTGGCCAGACTATTACGGCTGATGTCTATTGTCAGCAATTGCAAACCATGATGGAAAAGCTAGCGGCTAAACAACCTAGGCTGGTCAATCGCTCCACGCCACTGCTGCTTCACGACAACGCTAGACCACACACTGCGCAACAGACGGCTACTAAATTAGAAGAGCTTCAATTGGAAAGTATAAGACATCCTCCGTACTCCCCGGACCTTGCTCCAACAGATTACCATTTTTTTCGAAATTTGGATAACTTCTTGCAAGGGAAAAAATTCAACTCCGATGGGGCAGTCCAAATCGCCTTCAAAGATTTTATTGATTCCCGTCCGACTGGTTTTTTTAGTAAAGGGATCAATGAACTACCTATGAGATGGCAAAAGTGCATAGAAAATAATGGTTCATACTTTGATTAATTAAATATATTATATTAAAAAATATTCGACTTTTTGTTCCTCCCATACAAAACGCCAATTTCATATGTAAGGACCTAATATATATAAATACATATGTATATATATATACCACCTTTGCATTTCTGAAAAGAACTATAAAAATGATATGAGAACATTTTTAATCGTACACGATTCGAACTTACCAATACGGATATTTTCATTTTACTTTATAAGTTCTTGAAATAAATAAGGGGTGTCTCAGAATGTTTTTCGTTTTTGAATTGACCAATACGCGCCGATCGCTGGTAGCAGGGGGAGGGGAGTGGTCTCAAACGCTTGGCCGGCTTGTTAAGTTTAGTAGCCATGAATCGTTTCACGGGACCGCAGCGCGCGTTTTGCGTGCGAGCGTTTTATAAAAACAACGATTCCTACACTATTGTTCGTCGTCTCTACAGGACACATTTTAATTTAATAAGCTTAAAACATGTGCCAAGTGCCAATTTAATTAAACATTGGGTGTGCAAGTTTGAAGAGACTGGGAATACAATGCCGGACAAATCATCTGGGCGCAAAAGGACATCAAGGGCGAGCACGAACGTCGACCGCGTTCGCCAGTCTGTTATGGACGACCCACGACAGTCGTTGAGATTGCGCGCAGCTTCTCTGAATTTGAACAAATCTACGGTTTATCGCATTATTTCGAAAGATTTGCATTTTCACCCATATAAAATTGTTATTGTTCAAGAAATGAAGCCTGATGATCCTGATAAACGAGTCGAATTCTGCAGGACAATGAAAAACCGTTTTAGGAGTTTCAATAACATCTGGTTCTCCGACGAATCGAATTTTCACATCAACGGTCACGTGAATAAACAAAATTGCAGATACTGGGCTACCGAGAATCCGCTAGAACTGCATCAGAAGCCCTTGTACTCACCAAAAGTGGTTGTTTGGGCTGCCATATCAAGTCAAGGAATTATCGGTCCTTATTTTTTTGAGGATAACCGAGGTCGAACTCAGACCGTTAATTCTGATCGATATTGCCATATGATCCGGACTTTTTTGGCTACAGAAATGCAAAACCAGTCTGGCTACAACCGCAACACCTTTTTCCAGCAAGATGGGGCCACTTCTCATGTAACAAATGACTCATTAGCTGCTCTTCACGGTTTATTCCCCGGAAGAGTGATAAGCCGCCGAGGAGACATAAACTGGCCACCGAGGAGTCCTGATTTAACGCCTGCTGATTTTTTCTTATGGGGCTACCTAAAAAGTAAAGTTTACAATCCATTGCCACCAAACCTGAACGTTTTGAAGCAAAGAATCACTGAAGAAATCAACGCTATTCCAAGAGCAATGCTCCAGCGAGTGATTGAAAATTTTAGCTCCAGGCTAAATGAGTGTGAACAAGTAAATGGTGAACATTTGCAAACGGTTGTTTTTCATAAATAAACTTCAAGATCTGCTCTTTAATTTAACAATAAATAAAACAAGTTTTAATGGATAATGTTGTTTTTTATTTAACATCAAAAAATGAAAAACATTCTGAGACACCCTTTATATCTTCTCTATATATATAAAATTCTCGTGTCACAATGTTAGTTACCTTACTCCTCCGAAACGGCTTTACCGATTTTTACCAAATTTTATATGCATATTCAGTAGGTCTGAGAATTTTTTTTTTTTATACTGGCTCGACATAGTGACTACAGAGTACCTGATGGTAAGTACAGTGTAGTCCAAAAACGAAAGCGACTATCAAAGGATGAAAATCCATTGATAGTCTACATCGTCATGTCGGCCCACATATACCACGACCGAAGGTCTCTAGGTATATGAGCTACTGGATATGCACAAGCTGATCCCGAAACGCGACAAGCCGAAACTGGTCACTATGACGGGCTTTACACCCATGCACTGTGGTCGCGATCCAGACGGGCACCGGCGCCCTACCACCTCGCTGCTGCTCGTTTAGCACCACCCAGGAGTCACGTGTAGGGAAACTAGGGTAAAGCCTACGGACGCGAGCAGCTTCGACTCCCAAAAGAATCGGCTACTATCTATTTTTCATACCCCTAAGTGATAAGAGTTGTTTACCCTTAACATTTTTTTAGTGCTTTTCTGGCAGCGCGTCCAGCTATGCACTTAAATATCTCCTGCACAATTGGCTGTTTCCGAAAACTGGACCTCGATTTTCTTAATCGGTGTTGAAACAGTCGTCCTTGTCGAACCCGGCTAGGACATCATCATCATCATCATCATCATATAAATCATATAATTTCGGGATCTAAATTACTTTGTAGATCAATGCACCTACATCAGTGCTCGTGAATCTTTCAAAGTGATTCTATAGTCATAGAAAAATAGAATACAATCTCCCGCACCCGCTGCGTAAGTTGATAGTATTTCATATCGTGTTTTAATAAGTTTGGTTATACTAATAAGAAAATAACGTTTTATAGCCATAAGCACTTTATACGCCCTCTGTTATAATGGGTTTACCATCCATTATAGCTTAATAACTAAATTATTGCAGAAGTATGGAAATATTATAATGTATTCTGTGGTAAAATCCAATGTATACACTTTTGTAAAAAGATATATATATATATATTTACATAGTTCAAATTAACTTCATAAGTTATTAAGTTTGGTGGTGGAGCGATTGCCCGAACTGGGTGAGGACCACAGTACATAAGTATAAATACAGTCATAGTGACTTGTTTTCGCCTGTCGCGTTTCGGGATCAGCATGTGTATATCCAGTAACTTATGTACCTAGAGGCCTTCAGTCTTGGTATATGTGGGCCGAAATGACAACGGAGACTATCAATAGGTTTTTATTCTTTGATGGTCGCTTTCGTTTTTGGACTACACTGTACTTACCATCAAGTACTCTGTAGTCACTATGTCGAGCCTGTGTAAAAAAAGAGTAGAATAAATTTAATATAAATTGTAATTATATAATTACAGTAGCATAAAATAAAATGTATTTACATATTGGTATTTGAACACTACGAATTATTTATTTTAAATTTAATTTATATCAATCTTTTGCAAACAAATACTTGCTTAAAGCTACCTACTTAGAAAACAAAAGTGTATGATCGGATTTTATGCATATTTATAAAGAAACTTATATTTATGAAATATATTTCATCCCGTGTAACGCCTGTATTTTTCCACATCTTTTTATTTAAGTCTTAATAAAATGGATGTTAATCATTTAATGATAATATTGTCTTTGAGTGAATGTATTTGAACGTTTAATGAAATTCTCGTTTAGACGAAACTGTGTTGCGGTCAGGAAATTGAAAGGGTGGCCGGAAAACTTGATTTACAGCAAAGTGCCTGAGAAAAGGGATGTTTTATTATGAAAATTATCTTGGGTTACCCAGAGGGCTCGCTCCACGGACTGAACCCCTTTATGTGAGTTATTGTATTGATTAAAATTTGTTAATTCCACTTTAACCTAAAATATGCCGACTTTGTGCTTATTTCAATGTTTTTTTGCCATTATTAATATTCAATATTAAATTAGTGCTTGACTACGGATTGATTTCGTCTTTATTAATTTTTCATTTATTTATTTATTATTGAAATCTTGGTAATAAATAATACTTCGCTATTTGAATAAACCTGTCTCCTTATAAAACTGTACAATAAAAAATAATGCCATTAATCTTAATTGACTTATATGACAATTTTATATTCTTTTCACAAATAAACTAGGTAAGTACAAATATAACTAAAATTTAAATCTGTGAGTCCTAGTGTCATAAGCTATATAATTGTTAAGACAATGTTCACTCTTTTCTCAGTTCCTGTTACAATAGACACCTAGTTAATTATGTAAAAAAAATGTCCTGTTATAAAATGAAAATAATTTGCTACTATTGTCTCAGAAATAATCTCTCAATTCTGAAGCCAAGCTGAACCGTATTTTGTAATATTACTGTAATATAGCGTAAATGTAATATTATTGTTTATATTATTACAGTCGCATTCATTCCATTGATGCGTGAAAGCATTGCATGTACTAACAATAAATAAGCCTAGAATAAATTACTTAAAATAAGACAAAAAAGGGAAACATTCATATTTTACGTATTATAGCATGTAGACGCCGCCAGATACGTAATTGTATTACACGCCCTAAGGGTCGTTAGGGTGATAAGAGACGTGCGGGGTAAAGGATGCTCTAGCTAAGTCAGTCGACTACCGAGACGCAAGGCGAGAGTACGTGCGTGTGCGTTGCAATTCGGTGTGCCTTAAAGTGCAATTAAACAGTAAAACGCCAAAATATATGTCTTTCTACAACCACACCCACGACCACCGGTCATAGAATTCTATATCTACGCCATGTATCTCTCCTATGACAAAAATATAATGCTTACTATAAAAAAATATATATTCAATTAATTGCGCGAACTCTGCCTACCTTGTACAAATACTCTATGAACGTCACCGTATTATATGGTATTATTTAATGCCTAAGAATCTATTTTTTTTTTTTGTATCCTTATTATAGCTAAAAATATAACCATATGATTTAATGTATACCTACAACTGCTTATGACTGAGCGCAAATATTATTAAGCCAAGAAAATATAACTTCAAGAAAAAAAGTTCTTTATAATTTAAGATAATGTACTTACTTGGATCAAAGATAATGAAAAGTAAAAGCTTTCTATTTTTACGATGCTTAGTCCATCTAGTCTACATTTCGCTTTGCTTCCTTTGCCGAGTTTTATATCTACCCACTAATTAAATGACGGAACATCAATCTACATCTGTAATTAAAGAGCCATCCACAGTAGCTACTCATCACGGCTTAGCGTAAAAGATAAAGTTCCAGGTAAATATTTTTTCGTTCATGGACTTTGAGATTAAGTTATATACTTACTTGTCACGTTGAAATATAATTCCAGGTTAGGATCTACTTAATGATTTTATAGGTTAAACCTTATCCTTGTCTAGAAAGTGTACACAAAGGCCATAATACACAAGCAGTCTATATTCGTTGTAGGTATAATTATAAGGGCTGAATATATATATTAATAATAATATATCGTCACGCTATATCCCTTACGGGGTGAGCAGAGATACATTAGGGGCTGTATCCACTTTACGTTCATATGTCGCTTATGTAAGGGCTGAATAATTTATAATGTTTATTATCCTCTATAAAATTTTACATAATGCTTAGTATAAAATTGAAACCATTCTAAATTCGCAAAAGGTTTATACTTGAAAAAGAATTAATGCCCAACTGGGCACTTATTATTACAAAAATAATACAACGCTGTAAAGCTTTGTGTTATCGTTGTAAAGGTTATGATTGCTCATAAAATATTTCAAACCATACCAGTAAGTATATCTCTACTTGTTTTTTGGGATTTGTATGTACTGAAATATCTAACTTTATATTCAATATCACAAATTAAAACAGCTAAGTAGATAAAGTAATTTTGATTGTAGTGACGTTTTATTAGGAAACATAAAAGACCCTATGCTGGACGCGACGACCCATTATGTTCCATTCGCCTCTCTGAGTGTTTAATGCAGGATAATGGACGCTCTTGCTATTAATTTTTACCATTTTTGTTTTGCGTAAATCATAAACAAGTTTTTATGTTGATTTACGTCAAATTAACGATTTATAGATCAAAAGCGTCATAATCACGAAATTTCATCATTTCAGAAACGAAATGGTCACCAAAATTGTAAATATAAAAAATAGAGTATGTTTTTTTTTTAATTAAGCTCAAAGGAAGGCATCATGATTTAAGAGGCAAAATATCGCGTTATAGTAACATATCGTATTATGCGGGTCCTCTATTCAATACAAGGAGATGGCTGTACCTAACAGTGTAAACGTTATGCAAGTGATAGTTCATCAGATAAGCACACAAAGGAACAGATAAGAGTAGCAAATACCATATAATTAACTCATGGTATCTAATTCTAAAAACTTCACAGAATTCAGAATAATTTCGAATATTTAAGAGCAATAATAATTTATGAGAATATGGTAAGGAGATATATTTAGGTGTGTAGTGAGTATCTGTAAATATACAGAAATTACTTTAAAAAATTACATTAATAGTGTATGACATAAAATTATACAGTATATATAGTTTTATATGCGAAAAAACGTATTTTCCCTTTATTTAAAAACATAAAAATTAGATTTTTAGTTATAATTTAAACAGGTTAATATTTAAATTAAGTAGGAAGTTCTGCGTGCACTCAGCAAATGCACAAAAATATTAATTTCCCACCTTGTCGGTCGGAGCAGAAGGTTAGATTAGTGGAAAGCTGTCAAACGCCCGCCATATTTATAAAGGTTCTCACAGATGGATAAGATAAATTAAACAAAAACATTTATTTATCTAAACTATGGCTAAATATATCGTATATTATTATTTAGTGTAAATATTGTATTACTTTTGTTTTTCATTTATTTGTACTTTTAAGGTGGTATGATAAATTCTAAATCTAACTTATCTTAACTAATCAAAAGAAAACAGCTCTATGATTTATAAAATAGACTGTATTACAATGAGTGAAAATTAATCAAACATTACACAACATTAAATGAAGTACAGAATTTATGAAAAGATCAAAAGTAGGTATTTTAAATTCCAATATTATAAAGCAAGTTTTAATTATTTATAGTCCAATGTATTAGTAAAAAAAAATCCTATTATTAGAAATTTAAATTCAGAATGGCGACCAACGAAATGTCGCCAAAGAGTCAACTACTGTTTTGAATTTTTTTATGTCTTTATCTCGGCAATTTTTTGCTATAGACTGCACAAAAAGAAAATTTGTTGTTCTACTGCTTTTTGTTAGACCAGTTATTGCTTAAAATTGTTAAAAAACGAGGTAAATCGATTAATAATTTATTATTATAAATTACAAGCAATATTTTTTTTTTTTTCTCTTAACTTAAAAAATATAGAGAATAGGATAAAAACGGTAGGAACAAAAGTTGTAGAAAATTACATTTATAATATTTTTTTTATCTATCTCCTTTTAAATATGGAAAATAGCAGAAATTTCTATAAAAATTTAATGTTTAATTTGAATTTAAAATTAAGAGTTACCTTTGGGTAATAAATGTTTTCAAATTCTGCCGGGGATTTCAATGCCAAATCTACGGCATGGGGATCTCCGGTTACGGACGCTAGGGGAGAGGCATTGGAGGAGTGGTTGTTGGGGGTCGATTTGTCCGTCGCAAATGTCGGCAACGCTAACACGTGCGTGCGTGCACGGGGCGGGTCTATCGTGGACGTTACGTTCGCCTGTCCCGCAATCGCACGTCGTGTCCAGGGGTGGAGAGTGGTAACAGAGGAGACTCTTTCTGACCACCGGTATATCCGCTACAAAATTGTACCAAGCCGGGGGGCCCAGACTAACACGGGCCCCAGGGACACACGGGAAGACCCTCCGATGTGGAAGCTCGGAACCCTCAACGTGGAGCTCCTCAGAGAGGCGGCACTGGTGCAGTCATGGCATCCGGAGCCAAGCAGAGAAGTTGATGCCGAAGAGGAGGCGGCTAAGCTCCGGAGAGCCATGGCTATCATTTGTGACGCTTCCATGAAGCGTGTGAAGAGCGGCCCCCGCCGGCGACGCCGGGTATACTGGTGGTCAGAGGAGATAGCTGGGATGAGGCGCGATTGCGTGGCTGCAAAACGCGCATACACCCGGAGCCGTCGTAGACGACGTCGCGACCTGGACGCAGAAGCCTCCCTCTACTCGACATATAGGGAGAAGTGCGTCGCCCTTAAAGTGGCCATAGCCCAGGCGAAGGATAAGGCTCGCCAGGAGTTGCTGGAGTTGTTGGACAGGGACCCATGGGGGAGGCCATATCTCCTGGTGCGGAATAAGCTCCGCCCGTGGTCTCCTCCGCTGACGCAGACTCTCTGGCCGCTGCTGCTGAGCCGAATAGTTTCCTCTCTATTCCCACAGGGGGCAGATCACCCGCCCCCACCGATGGTACCTTCCTGGGTGCAAATCACCGAGGATCCAGAGGTGCCACCGGTAACCAGGGAGGAACTAGAAGGGGTTATGGACCGCCTGAGGGGTAAGAAGACGGCTCCGGGTATGGACGGAGTTCATGCAAGGGTCTGGGTCCTTGCCTTCGACACCCTAGAAGAGTGGCTGAGGAGGACCTTTAACGCTTGCCTGTCCCAGTCCGAGATCCCTCGTCTGTGGAAGTGTGGCAAGCTAGTCCTACTCCAAAAGCCGGGGCGTCCGGTCGACTCCCCCTCTGCTTATCGGCCCATCGTTCTTCTCGATGAGGTCGCTAAGATCTTTGAGAGGGTAGTAGTCGGCCGAATCGTCGAACATCTCGAAAGGGAGGGCCCGGACCTGTCCGACAACCAGTTCGGTTTTAGGAGGGGCCGGTCGACTATCGATGCGATTCGACAGGTCAGGACCTTGGCGCAGGAAGCAGTTTCCAGCGGTGGGGTGATGATAGCGGTGTCACTCGACATCGCCAACGCTTTCAACACCCTGCCCTGGAACTGCATACAGGAGGGGCTGCGGCACCACAATGTGCCGCGTTACTTGCGCCGCATCATCAAGGCCTACCTGTCGGATCGCAGCGTCAAGTATCCGACAAAGGACGGCTGGGCGGTAAGAGAGATGACGTGCGGTGTTCCACAGGGGTCGGTCCTTGGCCCGCTCCTGTGGAACATCGGCTACGACTGGGTCCTGCGTGGGTCGAACCTTCCGGGTGTCAGCGTCACCTGTTACGCGGATGACACCTTGGTGACGGCCCGCGGGAGGAATTACCGCCTGGCCTCCATGTTGGCCACGGCAGGGACAGCGCATGTCGTACGCCGCATCAGGGCTTTGGGCCTGGAGGTGGCATTGCACAAAACTGAAGTATTATGTTTTCGTGGCCCTCGGTTTTCGCCGCCTCCAGACGCCCATATAACTATCGGTGGGGTCCGTCTTGCCGTCGGGGACACGATGCGCTATCTTGGGCTCATCCTCGACGGCAGATGGAGTTTTCAAGCCCACTTTCGGCACCTCATGCCGAAAGTGATGGGGGTGACGAGTGCGCTCATGCGGCTCATGCCCCACATAGGTGGACCTGGAGCGTCCAGTAGGCGCCTCTATACAAACGTTGTCCGCTCCATGGCACTGTACGGTGCCCCGGTGTGGGCTGATGCCCTCAACGTCGCCAACGTCCGGCTATTGCGCCGCCCCCAGAGGGCGATGGCGGTGGCGATGATACGGGGCTACAGTACAGTGTCATGTGAGGCGGCATGTGTCATTTCAGGGTCGGTCCCCTGGGACCTAGAGGCCCGCGCGCTCGCGTCACTTTATACATGGCGCGTGGAGCAGCGGGCCCGGGGCCAGTGGCCGGCCCTGTCCGAAATAAAAAGGAAACGGTGCCTATTGGATGCCGAATCCGTTGCAGCATGGGAGACCAGGCTGGAGCACCCCAGTGCCGGCCTGCGGACTGTAGAAGCCATCCGTCCAGTGTTACGGGAATGGCTCAACAGGCGCCATGGAATCGTCTCCTACCGGTTGACGCAGGCACTGACCGGACATGGTTGTTTCGGTTGGTACCTTTGCCGAATAACCGGTAGTGAGCCGACCCAACGCTGCCACCACTGCGACGGATGTGCTGAAGAGTCCGCTCAGCACATGTTTGACGGGTGCCCAGCCTGGGCCCCGGAAAGGGATGCTTTAACGCAACAGGTAGGAAATGACCTGTCGCTGCCCACACTTATTCGGACTATGCTCGACAGCGACAGGTCATGGAAGGCGGTCCTCCTTTTCACAGAGGAGGTCCTTAGAGTGAAAGAGGAGGCGGAGCGTGAGCGAAAGAGGCAGGCTTCATCTTCCCTGTCCTTTCCGCCCCTCCGTCGCCCTCGCCGTACTGGACGCAGGAGGGAAGCCTACTCAAGGCACTTCCCTCCTTAACGGATTAACACCTGGGCGGCGCACTTGAGGGAGTGCGTCGCCCAACATTTTCAAGGCGAGAGCGGTGCGCGATGTGTTCCCGCTCACCGCTCGAAGAAACTGAAGGAGAGCGGAATGGTGCCTAGGGGCCTTCCATCAATAGGCCAGACGTCGCCGGGCGCTGAGGAAGCTGGCACAGCCTTGCCCTTGGCCCCGGCAAACGGGAGAAGGAATACCCCGGGGGTTTTAGTCGGTGCGACTCCGACACACCGGGGGGTGACCCTCATCATCCCCTGACGGCCCATAACGGGTTTCCCCCGAGTTAAAAAAAAAAAAAAAAAAAAAAAAATGTTTTCAAATTCTATGTCACGCTTCGACAAATACAACAAATTGATATGTAAATGTGGAACAAAAAAATTATCACGCGCTTTGTACAGACCTAAATTTGTCCACTGGCTGTTTACACCAGTTGTAGACCAGTTTCGGCGTATAAGTAACAAGCAGCCAGAGGACATGTACGAGTAAACATATAATCTGATTATTTGTAGTATTATTTGACAATTCAATGGAAAGTTACATGTGAAAGTAACGTGTCTATTTACTAAAAATTACTATTTTCTATTATAAACCTACCAAAAAGAATGTTAATTCTGGTATATTCAAGTACCATCAGTATGGTTGAAAAGTGATAAATGACGAGCAATACACGAAGCGTTTCACGAAAGGCCGACAAATTATTGTCGTCGTGGGAGCACAAAATATCGGACAGCGGTGGCACGGTGGCACCAGAAATTTATATCCCAGAACGATATCTACGAGTATGGTTAGCGCGTAAGAAATGCTGCAAGAAATATGGACTGTAACAAATTACTTTATTGATGTTTATTATTTTGAATAATATGTTTTTAACACTATATTGTTGTCTTTTATTACATTTTCAGCAATGAATATGTAAAAAGCCTTTTAGTTTTGCAAGAATATAAAAAAATTTGTTAATATTCTATTAAATAACATTTATGACCGGTGGTCGTGGGTGTGGTTGTAGAAAGACACGGATTTTGGCGTTTTACTGTTTATTTGCACTTTAAGGCACACCGAACTGCGACGTACACGCACGTACTCTCGCCTTGCATCTCGGTAGTCGACTAACTCGCAAGCATCCCGTGCGCGCGCGCATACTCTTACCCCGCACGTCTCGTAGCACCCTAACGACCCTTAGGGCGACAATTACGTATCGGGCGGCGTCTACATGCTACACATTTTTATATTATGCCATGATCAATAACTAACAGCAACAATATTCTTTTAAGAGATGGTTGCGCGTCTACAGAGCGGATACTTACACTAATCTATTTTTACTTACCTCAAAAGAATATAGCGTGATGAAACATAATTATTATCTAATTCATTCTATTAAAGGGGAGAACCAAATTATTTAATTTAATTAATAAACTTAATTTTCTCTTTCAAGTTCCAAACGTAATTTATACACGGTGCAATTTGCAAAGCCGCTAAATCGTAACGGCGGTTATCCGCCGCGAGATGAGAATATCTCCAGTGGGCAGGCTTCGCGGCGCTCGCCATTAAATTCTGATGGGGCGGCTGGCTCGCCTCTACCCACTCGTTTCGCTCGCAGGGGGGCAGCGCGCTGCCCTCGTACAAATTATTCACAAAGTATGCGCGTAACGTATGCTTAAACTGGCCTTACAAATATTGTAAATGTGCAAAACAAATGAAATAAACATGTAATCCAGTATCAAACTGAAAATAGTGATTATTATTTGGTGTAAACCCTTATAATTCACGAATTATGTTTTAAAAAATAAAAAAATATATAATATAATCTGATGTGTAATATAGTATAGATCTTTCTGGTTCGACCTTAATGTAAAACCGCAAATGTTACATATACTCGTGTTGCTTCATAAACCGACCACTTGACTTAGAAATAATTGATTGGACCAATCAATGAGAGACAGTTCTCTACCAAAACCCAACCCATCTATTCAATTAACAGTATAATTTATTCTTTTTTATTATACTATATGCCTAATCTATACATATAAAAGTACCGTAAACTGCCCATACTTCGCCTGGTTTTTCAAAGGTTTAACAAAATTACGACAACACGGAGCAACAAAGGAAAGGTTTGATTTACAAAATGTTTACAAATAGGTTGTACCTTTAAATTGAATTAAATTAGCAGATATAACTTGCAAATAAACTAGATATGCCTAATTAAAAGAGTTTGCCGTTCTTCACCCATTACTTTTTTTTTTTAATTGTAGAATATTAAGCGTAGCCATTTTAAGTTCCATAGGCTTCAAACATCGGCAAAATACGTTAGCTTATATTATTAAAGCCTTTTTTGTAATTCAGAGGATACAAATGTTATAGACCTGTTATAGAACCAAGGGTGGTCAAAATAAAAAAGTGTGCAGACATTTGTTTTATTATATATATTTTTAGTTGCGTTGCGTATAAAGTCGGATTATCCATTAGTCGTCACCGGTTTATACATTGGTATCTGGTAGCACCTGGTCAAATGCAGACCGGCTAATTTATACGTAGTGCAACCCTTAGACTAGGTGAAGTTAGAATAAGTATTGCGGGATAAAAATAATCTACTATTCAAAATTGTAAATAATTCCCTATTTCTATAAGGTAGATTCCTGATTTATAAAACTACAGGTATTATATTATACAAATTAAAAAAAAACACTGTCACAATAAAGAAATGCTAGACAAAAAAAAATACGTTTGATGCAAAATTACGAGTAACAAAATAGTTATAGCTTCAAACAGTTAATAAGAGTATACAATGTAAAAATTAGTTTCAAATGTAATAAATCTAAATGAGTATGTTATTACAAACTATCGAACTATTTCATACATACACCATATTTAGTTTATAATGTTCAGAAACGGAATAACAACGTTTTAATTAAAAACAAATAGAATGGAGGAGACTAGCTAGCGATGATCGGACAGGTTACCAATATGCACGTCAATGTTCTATAATAAATTATATTATCGAAAATGTTACAAACAGCAACAACTGAACTAGTATACAGAACGATTCTGGTAACCACTTTATTGTGTGGCATAGCCTGGAAACATTAAGGTATGATTAATGAAATGTAAATGCGATCTTTTCGTATTATAAGCGGAGTTATGCTCGCGGATCGCATTAGGAACAAAGATATATAATACATATGTTATAATGGTGGATTTGAAAGTGTCATTAACAGCATGCAGAAAGACATGCTCCACTAAAAAACAAAAAGGATTAATTTATTTTAATATGACCGAAAAGATATTAAATAATACAGAGAGCTACTATAGCTTACCATAAAGGATGCTATATAAAACATTCGGAAACAATTATATAAGTAATCTCACTTTAATGATAAATTACATTTTTTTTACTAGATGTAGTATATTGCACAAAAATAATTTTACTTTCTCATACACGCGTCCTGCTCATAAATCAAGTTCTTCCGACCGCCCTTTGAATTTCCGCGCGACGATGATATACCGCTCCGTTGACAATGCCAGTCTTTACCTGTTTGTGCTTCAATATAATGCTTTCACAAAATAAAACAGTTAGGAAAATATTTTTATACTTCCGTGTTGAATCTTTACACAAATGAATATGCATATATTTAAAATTTTAAAGATTTTGCCAGAACGTTAAATTTTGAAGTCGATTAACCAGAATAAAACATAGTAAAACTTGGATTTTAAAATTTAATTATTAATATAACATTATTTTATAATCTAATCTTGTAAATACAACATGTTTCACAGACATAGTACAAATTTAGTTTTGAGAACGCGTAACATCATTCCCTGCTTTAAAATTTAAAATATTTCCTAACAAGATATATAAGGCCTCTTGCTTTTTGGTAATCAAAACTATGTGCTATTCCCACTTGAAATCCTCTGATATTATTACTCCAAGGTCAGCCTGAACTTTGCTCTTAATCAACTGGTTATTACCCAGGTGTAATTTAGTCCAGTGTACCAGAGTACCTATATGTAGAACCGTACACTTTGATGTGTTAAGGCTTATAAGCCAATCTTTAGACCAGCCAACTAAATTGTCTAAATCTGTTTATAAGCGGTCATGGTCAATCAATGGGTTTGTGAATATGTTTGTGTCATCAGCGAAAACACTAACATTGCATTGTATGAGACGCAGAAGGTCAAAGAAGTATAATATGTATAATACAGGTCCCAGAACTGATCTTTGGGGCACACAACAATGGGTTTCCCGGTTATACGATTTAAAACATAATTTTATTGGGCAGCATAAATGTGACTGAGTGTTATATTTTATTGGCGTATTTATATTGTTACAAAGTATTTATACTACTATCAAAATATTTTACTATTTTTTTTAATCTGTAACTGAATAACAACACTTCCCGTGTTTCAGTTATGTCACTTTTTTATATACTGGATCGAAATAGTAGCTACAATTAACTTGATGGTAAGTACAGAGTAGTCCAAAAACGAAAGCGGCCATCAAAGGATAAAAATCCATTGATAGTCTCCGTCGTCATGTCGGCCCACATATACCACGACTGAAGGGGTGAGTTGCGGGATATACACAAGCTGATCCCGAAACGCGATAGGCGAAATCGAGTCACTATGATGGTCTTTACACTTGTGTACTGTTTTCATCACCCAGTCCGGGCAATTGCCCTACCAACAAATTATATTTATGTGATACTAATCCCTTACCATGAGATGGATCTTCGACCTGTTTGCTGATTCATGTTTAATAAAAAGACTTCTTAATATACATAAATATATTTTTTATTTTTTAGTACTTACATCAAAACAAGCGTATGCTTCAGAATATGTCACCAACAAATATTTATAAGATTAAATACGAGCTTACACGTGATGTTGACTCAGAAAATATATTAAGTTCTTGCAGTACGTATGCCAGAATGGTTAAATTTACATAAATTGTAGCATATTTTAGTCGTAAATTATGCAAAATCGTTTAGACGCGTCTCTGCAGTGAATTAAGGTTGAAATCGTTTTGTATATGCTCAGATTGGCAGGTCGCAACATAATCCCATGAATATTCACTCTATGGACTTTAAAATAATATATACAAAAACAAATTAGCAATGTAATATTATATTAACCCTTGAAATAATTCGGATATAGTTATATGAGACGAACATGTTTGGAGCAAACCCCTTTTAGGGATTTCAAAACAGTGTAAAATTAAATTTTGAACTGAATAAATAATTATATTTAGTCACAAATTATTGTAAACAATTGTCCGATACAACAATGTAACATTCTGATACCCTCTTTATAATAATTTAAATAAATATAAATATGAGATGTTCCGTATTCTGTAATATAAGGTAGCAGAGTTTTTATTATTTAAATTGGTGACAGAGATATTAAACTTTATTACTTCAGTAATAAAAACGATGTGGCATGAAAGAAAATGTAAATAAATTAAAAAACATAAATGGGCTCGATTGCTCGGACGGTCGCATTCGGCACCACTTTCGACCACAACACCCGGCCCCCACAACAATATAAAGATATTCCTATTGTGCCGTAATAGGGCATTGTTTGTGACATAAATTTTAACACTGAATAAATTTTTTCGTTCATATAAATTTTATTACGTCACTGCCTACTTTTGCGTAAATTTGAGTATTGTATTAATGAATTGCCACACCTTTACAATTCAATATATGTGTTGAAATATATACATAAATAGTAGTAGTCATGTATTCATATTTCATTGTCTTTATGATGTATATAATTAATTATTATGATCATAGAGATAAAGTATAATAAGACAACGATGATATTTACATAAAAAAATTGTATATTTCAAATAAAATCTAGCACACTTCCGTTGTTTTATTTATACTTTAACAGTAAAATATTTACGAGTCAAAATTGCTACACGTTATAGTACAATGATGATGATGTCCTAGCCGGATTCGGCCACGGCGACTGTTTCAACGCCGATTAAGAAAATCGAGGTTCAGTTTTCGGAAACAGTCAATTGCGCAGGAGATATTTAAGTGCATAACTGGACGCGCAGCCAGAAAAGCACTCTCTCGCCCGAGCTCCCTCAGGCCCGATGGAAAGGAGAACCAGTACGATCGGGAGGGAGCGGGATGCAGGTTTGGTCGAGTTTTCCCTTCTCTGAACACCTAGTTGAATTGCGGTATTAAAGAGATACCTTAGTCGCCTTTTACGACACCTCAGCAAGAAGAGGGAGGTGCTATTCTATTCTGCCGGCAGCCACCACGGCCAAAAGTACAATAATGTAGACATGAACGGTAATCGCAAAGTTAGCCTCCGTTGTCGTATGATGAAATCCTGGCCAATTTCGACGTTGACGACGTTTCGAAATCACACCAAGTAGACGCGGGCTGGAGCCCCAATTGGCGAAGGTGAGCTCGCTGATTAATGTATACAGAAACAATCAATTGCGCAGGGTATATTTGGTGTATGAATGCTGGCGCTTGCACAAACGCATCCTCTCGTGCAAACCTTACTTAACCTAATGGGACGTGGAACCGACACAAGTAGAGAGAAGTTGGATGCAGTGCTTGGGGACTGATAACCGACCCCTATCAGCACTTAAGGTCTTTCAAAACACCTTATAGTACCTGGCTAGAATCGTTGGTAGACTAGGCTACCGCCAGCATGAAAGGCTATGAATAAGTAGGCAGACTTTTACAATAAGCGGGGTGTTACCGCAACAACTTTCACTATAAAATATGGTGCAAGTCCTTTTACTGGGTTTCGCCCACGAGTCGACGTAGTTACCAGGGTGTGACCGCTGCGTGCGCAATAATCATCTAGTAAGTATAACTAAATGCACACTGAAGACTTTCACAGTCGCGACTCTGCAGCGGCAACATTAATATAGTTATTCAGTAAAATGATTGTTTAAACATAAAACACAAAGTGGTGTACCATATTAGTAACTACATAGATTACTACCTTTTTTTTAACAACAGGATACACTAAGGTCTATGGTACTGGTATGGTACATTTATTAAAGGAATTGGCTTTAGAACTTTTTTAGATTTTTTAGATCGCTCACAACTTTACTAATACAGTGATTTCAGCGTTCAAATTAATTTTATAACATTTATAATTTATCTCGAAATATAGTAATAGACAATTTACGTCTTAACACTTTATGAATTTTTAGAAAAGTCCTTTAATTAAAGTAATCCCGGATTTCTTAAAAAAAAAAGAAATTTTCCAACTATCTCCCAAACACGTTGGAATTGGAGAATTCTAGCATAGCCTACATCGGAAACCTTTACATATAAATACATACACAGCGATACATTACGAATACCAGAATCCAATTTGATTGTGATTTTACTTAGTATTTACTCGAACTTTACAAATTATTTTATTTAATTAATATGAAGGAATATGATAAGTGACCAATTTTCTCAACTTGTATTGTGAATTCAAAGGCTTCAAGCTCCTATTATATATTAAGGATTTTATCTACTATTCTTATTTTCTGAGCAAAGTTTTATGCAAAGTCAAAGCAGCGACAATAAATATCAGCATAAATGAATAGTGTAGGTACTATAGTTTTGAGCCAGCCAAATACAAATCTCTCTACAACTGTGCTGCTAGTTTATCATCAACTAAATGTTTCTGTACTCCATACAATACTTTTTTGTATGTACAGTCAAGAAACAAAACAAAGTCTACGGTTATCACGTCAGCTAAATCTTTGACCAGTACTAACACCCTTCAATAAGCCATAACACTGTTGAGAAAATATAAATACAAACTGTTTGATATATTCATAAAATTTACCAACTTATTGAGAGGCGTTTACATAATACAGGAACATGAATATTTATAACTAAGGTTGACGCACGGGTTAGTGTGAGGGCGTGAATGCTTTAAGCAAATACAAGTTCTCATATTAACGTATTTGTTGATTAAATAGTCACTGTAATTAACATACTCGTAGTCATCGAAACAATTTCACAAACACAAAAATCTGGTGGTCTAGCATAATTAGTCAAAAATATTTAAATTTTCGTGAAAGTATTAAGTTTAGAAGAGTTATAAAGAATCAATTTTCTAGTCAGCTAAAATGTAACTATCGTCAAACTATTAATGAAATTAATGAGAGGTTTATTGTGGAAACACTGTATCTATGAATCGTACTCTTCAATAGTTGTCTACTAAATTATGAACGGTAGGAGTTCATTATCATAACATAAAATAACTTAATCTAACTAGTACTGTGTACTCACGACTAAAAATCTTTCCAGAGAAAAGCCGCACCACCCGCAGTGCCTCTTACCTAGAATTGCCAGGTGTAACGATTTTAGTCCACCATGTCATGAGGTCCATGAGTTTATTGACGTGTCCCTATTTATCCTTGATCGGGACGATAATCCCGTCATCTTAGTGCTTATTTTAGGCTTGTCAAATAAACATCGATACATCGATATATCGATATTTTTTTAATTCAATATATCGATATTTTTGGGCGATATGTTTTGTAACGATATATCGATGTAAAGGATCCAGTATCGAAAATTGTATCGAAAACGATATTTTTTAATTATTTATTATGCTTAAAAAACGTGTTGTTATTTTTTTCCATAATCATAATTTTTTTATACCCTGAAACCCCGATAGTCGTATTAGACTTGGCAATACTAGCCTCACCTTAATATTTAAAGCAGCGGCGAGATGGCTGCTCTAATGTGCTATTAGCTCCACAACCGCGTGTTTGACTCGCGCCGCCCGCATCCGAAGCGAGACATGTCTCACTTAATGTTGCTACTGAAAAATCCATTCGCAAGAGAGTAGGATACTCTCAGCCGACATGCATGAGACATTTATAACTTCAGATAAAATATGCATTCAGATTAATCAACATCCACGCTGATTTTTAAAATCTTGTATAATAATTTACTTTTTCTTAATCTAACATCTATCTGAATGTATATGCCGTGTGTTGTTTCCCTTTTTCTAATACACGTTTTCACCTTCTTCTTTCTAAAAACAACATTGAAATAAGGAATAAGTGTAAAGTGTGTAAGACATTTCTTGGCATTTTATATGACAACTCAAGACATTTTCTTTTTCACCGTTTATTTATATTTAATTACAGTATATATGTTCCATTTTTTTCGATGACCTTCTGCCATCTTGTAGGTAAGGACATGATCCAGTTGTTGTAGAAATTTTGGGACTTTGATTAAAAAACACGGCAAGTAGTTTTGACAGTCCTTTCTTAATGTCAACCTGGCACTGCCTAAAATATTCTATAGAGACGGAAACAGGTGAAAATTTGAAAATACAAGGCTAGGGAAATATGGCGGATACCTTAGCACCTCCTCGCCAAACTCTCTTAATTTTTGTTGAATGGCTAAAGATGTGTGTGGTCTGAGTGAGTTATTGTGATGAAAGATCTATTTATCTTTTCTTTCTATTAATCAATTCCAGCCGCTTTCTCTCAACTTCTTGCTTTAATTAGAGATCCGAGTCGGTGGTCCTGCCCGGTGGTAAAACCTTGTAATGAACAATGTCCTTCCAATCCCACCATTCACACAGCATGACCTTATTGCGAGTTAACCCGGGCTTTACCACAGTCTGTGAAACTTGGCCGAGCTTTAACCATAACCTTTTTCGCACGTTCTTGTCGTACCTGGTCCACTTTTCATCATCAGTTATCAATGTCTTCCAAAATTGTAAGGTTTCATTACGTCTCTATAAAGAATCACATATGAGTACACGGTTAATCCTGCGATGAGCTCGTGTGGCACTCAAATATCGAGCTTTATTGTGTACTCAGTTTTTTTTAAATGGGTTAAAACTGTTTTGTGGTCAATTCTCAGTTCTTCAGCTATGTCGTAACTACTGATATGTCGTTCTTACTCCACTTTTTTAAAAAATGGCGTCCATTTAATATACATAATCCATTCCATTTAATAAACGCCAAATGTTATTACAATAACAAGGCAGCTAGAGCGAGGTACATCTTTGACATCAAAATTCCCGGATTGAAAACGCTTAAACCAACTTTGTGCGACTCTTACTACATTAGGAAGCCACTACATTAGGTCCATAAACTGTTATCACGTTTAGCGTTGCATTTTTTCATTTTTTGTATTACAATTTTAAAATGTATGGAATTGCTTCAAGAAATTCACTCATTTTAGCTGAATACAACACTTTACTGATTTGTTTATTTTTTGAAATGTAACCTTTTTAATGGCATCAAATCCAACCAGATACAAATAGTACCAACAAAGTGAATTTATTACAAGTTTATACAAATTATACGCGAAAAAACTTTTTCCCCGACCTAATATACAAAATGATTTGATAGATCCGCAGTGGTGTCTAATGTAAATGTATCAAATAATCTTAGATTTCGAGCAATTCCAACGCAAGCAGTTATAGGACCATATAAATTTCTAAAGATCCATTATATATATTCTGATTAAACCTGAAGATACCACTTAATAGATTTACTAAGCACTTACTACACCATTTTTTCTTGTAAATAACTAAAAAATACTTCTTAGAAAAATACCTATTCCGGATATACGAATACATCTAATAACCATATTCGCAACTGATAGCGAAATTCTCTTCTTGAATATCTATATCTGAAGCTTTGTATTCCGAACAACCGCAGTAAAAACCTACATATATGGTAAAAATATGTAGATCATGCATTTGCGTGTGCTTTTATTTTTTACATAGTCTCGATTTTGAACTATTTCAATTCGGATTCGACCATAAAAATCCTTTTCTAAAATTCTTCACAAATCTGTAAGCGCGGTTATACACAACCAAATATATTCAATTACTTTTTACAAGTCATTATACCTAGCTTACAGAATTATGTTTGCCAAAAAACAATCTCAACTTTAGAAGTCGTTTACGCCACGATTGTTGATTCTACAATAGATATGACTGGCGCAGTACCATTACAGCTTGCATGTAGTTTAATTTCACTTCATTTAATTATTTACAAACACAGTAATGACCTAGTCCAAGGTCCCAGAGTCCTCAGACCTACGTCATTTTAGCAAAGCTGAAATTTTCTGGATTATTAGTATAATGTACTGTTATAGCAAAATATAACAAATTATAATTGAAATGGAATTGCATTTGCAAGAAGCAGAATTGTTACATTTACTGATATTATATATATGATTACATTTACAATATTAGTATCCCAAAATATTTACCAAACCTCAACGAACCACATTTTCAAAGCGAGAGTAATGTTAAGTCCACACACGCTCTAATTTAACGCTCAAACTTAAAATAAACTGGCCTGTGTGTGAAACGATTTGAAAAGCTTTTAACGCAAACTTCGGATAAAATTATGGACTAAATATGATATAATACAGTTTACAAGTACTGGGGTTTTTAATATCGAATAAAATGGGAGTATAGATGCACTTTATTGTGCGATTAATTTAAAAAAGTAATAAACATTTTGTTACCAACGAAAACCTAAGATGTACAAAGTTTGTTACATTTCTATTAATTATCTGTGTTTACTATATTTAAAATATGTTACTGAATTAGAAATAAACATTCAAAGTTATTTTACTTATAATAAATAAGAAAATGTATATTAATAATACGCGTAGAATGGTTATTACTAAATTATTACAGTCGAAACTGTTTATGGTGACATCGTTTAGAACAATGTACCGGTTATATTGACCCAGAACAAAAGTCACGGCAAAATAAAATGGGACTTCGTAAAACATCATCGGTTTTTACGACTAAATATGAGCAGACCTTTCGACGTCTTTATAACAGATTTTGACTATAAATTTAACCTTATATTCAAATAAAATTTATTGCCGTAATCAAGCAAAAGTAAGATAGGTGGACATAATTTTAAAATCATGTTTTTGTCCTACACATATTTAATAAAGTCCAAAAAATTCAAAACAATAAACTAAGTAAAGTAATTTCAGTTTTATGACTGTTATATTAACACGCAATACTAGCTATATTTGAATAAACTTTAAGTCGTAAATCAAACAGCTTTACGAGTATAAGCAAAGTCAAATATTGGTCGAACGTGATCTCAGGAACACCAATGGAGATTAGCAGCAAACTACGTTAGAAATCGGGGTCACTGAACTATATCAAAATTGAGTAATAAAGTCTAATTCTTTTGTATTGTTAATTTTCTATTTACTTTGCACATGTGTCGTGTATGTGCAAAGTGGCAACGATGGAAATAATACTAAAATTTTAATAAATAGATAAGAAATTTTGTAGCAAATATTTTTTAAATCTAATTAATGTCTTCTAAAATATATACTTAACATTCTTTAAGTTAATAGTATTAAAAAATACATTTTCTTTTGAGCTTGTGACGATGATCGTTCATATCCAATACGATTAGAGTGAACAGCTGAAGGAGATAAATGGCCAGCAATACACGAAGCGAGGCACGACGGACCTACAAATTATTGTCGTCCTGGGAACTCGAAATATCGGACGGCGCTCAGACCCCGCGACCTACCAGAAAAATACGCCGTAAATATGTACACAGAAATACGCGAAAACATTACAAGTATTCTTTGTAAAAATTAGTCAATTACACTTTGGTATCATATTTTATTTTACGAAAGATTGTCAGTTACACTTTTTTTTTTAAATATTGATATAAAATACAACAATGTCTATAAACAGATATAAGTTACTAAATTATATATTAAATAAAATTAAAATTAAACTTGTTCACTATATGTAGTGTATTTTAATTACTATTATATCATTTCCAATAATGTTTCCACTTATTTAAAGACAAATTTCAATACGACATTCCTTGCTCGACCTCCAAGATGTAATTCATCTCTTTCTAATTGTTAAGCAAAACCGATCTTCGTTTTTTTTTTAACAATTCTGTTTAAAAACATTATTTTTTCCCGTTTTATGTTTAAAACATACCTTTTTAATAACGGCCATCACTCATTCGCGTCACAGATAAGGCAACCTATTTCGATGGCCTCCTTACGCACATATCCATTACAATATATTTAATTATTAACAATTTGTAAATATAATAAAAAAAAAAAATGTAAAAGACATAACGATTCTGCAAATATTGCCTGACTACCGTGTTGATGCACAATTCCACTTACAGTAACTTACTTTTTCTATTCACTAGATATTTGCACTTCTTTGAAATAAATATTTATATTCTACGCATTTCTTCCGTGTAGTCATATATTTATTATGAAATTTATACATATTAATAGTTGTATTACGTATATTTAAACGTCTGTTGCTAGCTAATTACTAAATCATACTTCTACGTAGTATATATTAGGTCCTTATATGAAATTGGCGTTTTGTATGGGAGGAACAAAAAGTCGAATATTTTTTAATATAATATATTTAATTAATCAAAGTATGAACCATTATTTTCTATGCACTTTTGCCATCTCATAGGTAGTTCATTGATCCCTTTACTAAAAAAACCAGTCGGACGGGAATCAATAAAATCTTTGAAGGCGATTTGGACTGCCCCATCGGAGTTGAATTTTTTCCCTTGCAAGAAGTTACCAAATTTCGAAAAAAATGGTAATCTGTTGGAGCAAGGTCCGGGGAGTACGGAGGATGTCTTATACTTTCCAATTGAAGCTCTTCTAATTTAGTAGCCGTCTGTTGCGCAGTGTGTGGTCTAGCGTTGTCGTGAAGCAGCAGTGGCGTGGAGCGATTGACCAGCCTAGGTTGTTTAGCCGCTAGCTTTTCCATCATGGTTTGCAATTGCTGACAATAGACATCAGCCGTAATAGTCTGGCCAGATTTGAGAAAACTGTAATGAACAATACCGGCACTAGTCCACGAAACGCTTACAAGTAACTTTTTTGGGGTTAATTTTCGCTTGGGGCAGGATTTGGCTGGCTGGCCAGTATCCAACCATTGCGCTGAGCGCTTCCGATTATCGTAAAGAGCCCATTTTTCATCACAGGTAATGATTCGGTTTAAAATACCTTCATTATTGTGCCGGTTTAGTAATGAAACGCAGCAGTCGACGCGCGTTTGCCGGTTTGCTTCAGTCAATTCGTGAGGTACCCACCTTTCAAGCTTTTTAATCTTCCCAATTTGATTCAAGTGAATTAAAACAGTTTTATCACTAACATCGCAGCCTGCAGCTAACTCGGACGTGGTTTGCGATGGATCCGCTTCCACAATAGCCTTCAACTCTTCATTATCAACTTGAGTCTCAGGCCGTCCACGGGGCTTGTTCTGCAGGTCGAAATTTCCAGAACGAAAACGTTGGAACCAAAAACGAACTGTGTTTTCTTTTGCAACACGACCGCCATACACATCATTCACCCTTCGAGTTGTTTCCGCAGCACTAGTGCCACGGCGGAACTCGTACTCGTAAATAATGCGATATTTTAAGTTTTCCATTTTGTAAAATGAGTGACGCAAACAGAAAAAAACAGAAGAAAAAAACAAATGATTGACGATCATCGAAGCACAAATACATGAGTCTATAGCTGTACAAATTTGAATTTGGAATTCCTTACCAAAGAGGAGAAATTTGTGATTAAAGTGGCCAGTACGAAAAACGCCAATTTCATATGTAAGGACCTAATATATTTTTTACGAAATTTGATATATCTGTAAACTTAATTGACAAATCCTATCACGATTCTGGTCCAAATTTATAGGGTCATAAAGGTTTAACGGGTCCTGTGATCAAATTACTAGTTACACAGTAGGACGCACAGAAATTTACTGTCCACTTTGTATAAAATCAATTTTCGAGTTGTGATGGATGATTCGATCCTTTAGTCTAGTTCAAACATCCACTGTTGAAACATCAACATAGTAAGTACGAACTCCCAAGATAAACATTAATTATTATCATGAGAATAAGATGGAAACCCGGGCCTTTTATTCTGTAAATACTCCACGCGAAAGTGTAATTTAGTGAACTAACAGCTTTAAATTACAGTAATTAGTCGAGTTCCTTTGAATATCAACTCTTTAAGGGGCAAACAAGAAATCCGAAATAAGCCATTTTAAGAAATTGTATTATATTTTAACAAACTTGTTTTTAAATAAACAATTCATATTACCCCTGTAGTACATATACAATCCGTTGATTTTTTTATCATTGAATTTAGAATTAAAATGACGAAAAATAAAAATGAAAATGAGTATATACAAAACAAAATATTTTGCTCAATACTCGTTTATAGTTTTATGAAAATTCTCCCTATAGGCATGTAAACTTTACAACAATGAAAATCGACAACTATGTATTAGATAATTTACATATTCAAAGGACGTAACTTAAATAGAACAGTTCGTATTCAGATATACGTAAAGTTCTACTATAACTCTAATAGCCAATGTTGGCCAACAAATAACTAACCTCCAAGTTTCAGGCAAACACTATCAACTGTTAGTAGTTTAAGAAACGGTCTCAATTTACCCTTAGCATAATCTATATAGTTGATGTTTAATTAAAATACTGGGTCAAGCTACAATATGTATACCGATTAACGTGTAAGTATTATAATGTCCTGTTCCGCATAAATTATTGTTCCGGTCGTGTATCTTGGCACCTTCGCAAATTACACTATTTGCGAAGTTTAATGTGTGGTTTTCGTAGTCTTGAAAGTGGGAAATGTCTCGAAACTAAGCTCGCCGGTGAGTTTATTTACAAATTACCTTTGCTAATAAAATGGAGCGTATTATAAAACATTTTTGACTGCCTTCTATATATATATATATGTTGTTATGTAGCTACGAAAAATAATTTCTAAAAATTAATAACCCGACCTTAAAGAATAAGAGACAGGAATCAAATAAAGGTCCTTGGATACTTATATTTTCAAGGATATTTTAATAATATGGAAATAAGACATGTACAATGTGTGTATGGAAATAACAAATTGTTACAATAATCTAAATATATATAACTCAAAGGTGACTGACTGGCTGACTGACTGACTGATTGACATACATCTATCAACGCACAGCCCAAACCATTGGACGGATCGGACTGAAAGTTGGCATGCAGGTAGATGTTGTAGGTTGTTGTCTAAAGTTTATCCAGAAATTATTCATATACATGACAAGCCTATTGAATGATTATGTGAGCATGCCATACTTACTCCAAAGAACGATCAAGCACAGCAGCTATCAACGATATCCTGCTCATGTTGTTTGAGGGCGATGAAAAGTTTTAAATTAATAAAAAAAAGGTCTATACATCGATTGATACTGTGGTTAATACAGATGACGCTACTAATTACCCTGTATAATTTTTAAATTTATTGAAACCGCCAGGTTTGCCTTGTCATAAGCTTATTCTGCGTGTCTGTGGCGAATTGATTACAGGTCCCACAGTCCCCGCCAATGCGCAGAAGTAGTCACCTTGGGGTTTTTAGTCGGTACAAGTTCGGCACACCTCGGTCGCGCAACTCCCCTGTGCGGCTGAGACGGTCCTATGAAGATTTTCCCCAAGTAAAAAAAAAACTTATTCTGCGTGTAGGCACTCCAATTATGTTGTTGCGAAATTTAAAACCACCAAAACTTTGTAACGGTACGAGACTGCAAGTAAAAGCGTTACATTGCAATATAGCGGAAGCCACTATATTAACTGGGTGTGCGTAAGGAGAAACTGTATTTATACCACGAATCCCATTAATACCTAATGATATCCCGTTCGAAATGAAACGATTACAGTTTCCCCTAAAAGTCTGCTTTACCATGACAGTAAACAAGTCTCAGGGACAAACTCTCAAATTTGCGGGTATTGACTTGAGAGAACATTGCTTCCCTCACGGACAGTTTTATGTTGCTTGCTCACGAGTAAGTTCACCCAATAGCTTGATATTTTTAGCGCCTAATGACAGATTAGTTAAGAATATTGTATACAAAAATAAAGGGTGTCTCAGAATGTTTTTCATTTTTTGATGTTAAATAAAAAACAACATTATCCATTAAAACTTGTTTTATTTATTGTTAAATTAAAGAGCAGATCTTGAAGTTTATTTATGAAAAACAACCGTTTGCAAATGTTCACCATTTACTTGTTCACACTCATTTAGCCTGGAGCTAAAATTTTCAATCACTCGCTGGAGCATTGCTCTTGGAATAGCGTTGATTTCTTCAGTAATTCTTTGCTTCAAAACGTTCAGGTTTGGTGGCAATGGATTGTAAACTTTACTTTTTAGGTAGCCCCATAAGAAAAAATCAGCAGGCGTTAAATCAGGACTCCTCGGTGGCCAGTTTATGTCTCCTCGGCGGCTTATCACTCTTCCGGGGAATAAATCGTGAAGAGCAGCTAATGAGTCATTTGTTACATGAGAAGTGGCCCCATCTTGCTGGAAAAAGGTGTTGCGGTTGTAGCCAGACTGGTTTTGCATTTCTGTAGCCAAAAAAGTCCGGATCATATGGCAATATCGATCAGAATTAACGGTCTGAGTTCGACCTCGGTTATCCTCAAAAAAATAAGGACCGATAATTCCTTGACTTGATATGGCAGCCCAAACAACCACTTTTGGTGAGTACAAGGGCTTCTGATGCAGTTCTAGCGGATTCTCGGTAGCCCAGTATCTGCAATTTTGTTTATTCACGTGACCGTTGATGTGAAAATTCGATTCGTCGGAGAACCAGATGTTATTGAAACTCTTAAAACGGTTTTTCATTGTCCTGCAGAATTCGACTCGTTTATCAGGATCATCAGGCTTCATTTCTTGAACAATAACAATTTTATATGGGTGAAAATGCAAATCTTTCGAAATAATGCGATAAACCGTAGATTTGTTCAAATTCAGAGAAGCTGCGCGCAATCTCAACGACTGTCGTGGGTCGTCCATAACAGACTGGCGAACGCGGTCGACGTTCGTGCTCGCCCTTGATGTCCTTTTGCGCCCAGATGATTTGTCCGGCATTGTATTCCCAGTCTCTTCAAACTTGCACACCCAATGTTTAATTAAATTGGCACTTGGCACATGTTTTAAGCTTGTTAAATTAAAATGTGTCCTGTAGAGACGACGAACAATAGTGTAGGAATCGTTGTTTTTATAAAACGCTCGCACGCAAAACGCGCGCTGCGGTCCCGTGAAACGATTCATGGCTACTAAACTTAACAAGCCGGTCAAGCGTTTGAGACCACTCCCCTCCCCCTGCTACCAGCGATCGGCGCGTATTGGTCAATTCAAAAACGAAAAACATTCTGAGACACCCCTTATTTGTAGGCCCTAATTTTTTACACACGCTAAACAAAAGTAAAGCCGCAAAAACTATACCTAATTAATAATAATACTTCCTAACGCAAGCGAAGCCGCGGGCAAAAGCTAGTTCAATATAATATATAACTCTCTGGTACTTAATAGCAGTTCATATATTTTTAGTGCAGTTTGGCCCTACATACAATGCTAACTAAGGTCCTGGCTTTGAATCCCGGTAGTGGTTAACTTTTCTGTGATGAGCAGAGGAGTTTGTCACGGGTCATGGTTGTATAAGTAGGTATATATGTATATATGTGTCTAGTACCCAAAGTACAAGCGCAAGCTTAATTTGGGACTCAAGGAGGAGGAGGAGGGTTTGGAGGTCAATGTGTGTAATTGTTTGTAAATATATAATATATTTACACTTTACTTATTTACAATATATTTATTTATATATATATATATATATATATATTTCATACAAAGTTTGCTATAGTTTACTTTTGTTAAATCACAGGTATAGCACTAGGTATACATGTAGATTTATTTATTAAATAAAACAAAATATTTCATTTACATTACCAAGTACTTAAGTACTTAAGTTACTTAGAAACAGTCAACACTGGCGAAATGATTCTTGAAGTTTTGGAATATATAAAAATAATCCACTACGGTGTTCAACGTTAAGAGCTTCTATATGTTTTTTTCCTTCGTAAAAGCCTGTCGTGTAAAACCGCCAAAAACACACTCTTCCATTTACTGCACTCCGGGTAGCTATCAACTTGTTCGTTCACTAAAACAACTTCCATATCTATATAAAGCTATTGCTCTGATATTATTATAGGGTTTTCTTTGTCATATTCGCAGAGCTGCATAAAAATCTAATTTTTATTTGGTAGGTATACCCTTACAAAGATCTAAGGCAGATTTTGTAAACATAAAAAGCTTTCAGAAACTAAACGACTTATTATGTGGAAAAAGTGTGGCTTATTTCGCACAACAAATGTTGTAGTATTACTAACACGGACACTGAAACAAACTTGTTATATTATAACATCACACTACTAACATCGCGATATTACAGATTTTCTTGTTTAACAAGTTTCTTTCCTTCGTTGTTTCCTATCGCCTTAGTAAACCTTATCTTGATATGAAGAAGATTTTGATTATTCGGCTTAGCTTTCTACATTTGTTAATCCATTTATTTTTATTACATACGAACGAACTTTTTGACTAGAGTAGACTGACTTTGTTTGTATTTGCATTTTTTTTTGTGTTAAATCAATTAATTAGTTCAAAAAACTAATCAATCTTTTTGATCGACCAAAAAGATTGATTATGATTAGTTTAGTATTCTTTAAAATCAAAAGAAATATCAAAACAGTGTCACTTGAAAGAAAGTTTTTACTTATTCGTTTATTACGACAATACACACAATTTCATAACCCCTTAATTAATAATTAAATCTAAATACTGGTGCACACGATATGTTGCCGCAGCAGATTGACCACGGAGCGCCACCGCTCAGGGGTTTTACATGCGGAAATCCATAGTACACGATTACCGATCGATCAAACAGTGAGGTACACACACGCACTAGTTTCATTCCACGACACCGGCGTCGCCGGCGGCGCCGAAGAAGGATAGTTCAGTCAAATGCTGCTAACCGGTGCGTTTTCGCAACGAGGCGCAGTTTTACTCCGACGCAGCCTTGAGTTTCTTTCGGCGTTTCTTCTCAAGGTAGTCACTTCCGAAACGCTGGTAGATCACCCGTAGGGTTAGTACTTTATTTGGCTGGCGGTCCAAGTTGAGGTTCGTACCCACAGGGGTGCCCTTGCATTGCCACCAAACCCAAAAATTTCACTGGCTGAGCACCTTCTGTGCTCGCCCCCTAAGCCCGGTTGAGCTGAAAATGCCATTCCCGGCAATCAGTAGTTAGTCCGCTTCAAAAAAAAAAAGTACACGATTAGTTCCAGTGCCACGCCCCACGTACATCAGCCCTACCCTTGCATTTCGCAAGGCGAGGCGAAGAGGCAGTCTATTCGAAATATTTTTAATAACAGACTTGCTATGTTCACTATTTAAGGATACACCTTTTGTATTATTGTTTTAAGTTTTGTTTATGTTTTATATTTAGTATTGTGATGTCCAATATGTGAACTAAATAAAAAAAATAAACAGCACAAAGCAATATGCAGCTGCGGCGTATCAGTATTGGGGAGTCACAACGCATCGTGTGCCCAACAATGCGGTAAATCTGTGCGGTGACGCGCCGCGCCGTAACGCCGCAACGCATCAAGTACAGCGGCTCTAAGTTTTAATATACTTACATTAATTCTCCTTGTGTAGCAAGATTATAATCAATTAACCTGTCTTGTTATTTATTTACATAAACGTTCTAATTTATTATCCCGTTTTATTATTACACGCCTACTTTAATGTATACATCGTTTTTGAATTATGTTATACTCGTATATATCGATGACATTAAAGACATTGACATTAAAAATAAAGTAAAACAAAATGTATTTATAAATAAATATATTACAGCAATTTTTTCAAATAATTATAAGAATAGCAGTGGTCTCGATTCCAGTTTAAGCTTGACCTTAGTAATCAAATGTACGCAATGTTAAATTTCATACTACAAAAGTTATTAGTAAGCTTTCAACGTGACCTTAAGATATTAAAATAGAAATATTTAATAAATTCTGAAACCCTTTTACCCTCAATAAATTTTCATTATCTTTGCAACAAATAGAATTATGGTTGTTATATATTATTATATTTTCTATATAAGAAAATTTGTCGGCGTTTCTGAGACCACGTTCTGCTAATATTTGTACTCGCTTATGAGTTTATGTTATAGCTCTGTTGCAAAATCAAAACGTTTCGTATGAAATAAATGCCATTTAAATAGTTCTATTGAAATCATCTTATTTGTTCTTAGCAAGTTGGTTTAAAATGTTTGAGAAGTTACTGAATAAGATTAAATCATTTATTATAATATTACTTTTTATTTAACTTTTCATGCTATATTTAGCAAGTACCTGGAATATATGTATAAATAGTGTTATAAGAGTAATATGCCATAAGATTATAATATTATTGAATTTCCGTACTTCAAAATAAAGAAGGTTCACTTTCTTTTTAAGACCGATTTGCTGTTCGTTTGTTTGTCTTTCCGTCAAAACCCTTTTTCTTCGGAATCTTTAGAGTTATCAAAGTGACATTATTAAAATCAAGCAGACAAGTCTGTAATCTCGCGAAGATAAAAATCGAATTTATCGATCGATATCGATGTTCAGTCCTTTAATATCATAAAGCATATAAAAGTATTGACAGATAGATAAACAAACAGATAAACAATAATGCGATTTTATAAGGATTTGATTTTTCTTATTAAGGCATGGAACCCTAAAAACACACAAAATCTGGATACTCAATATGTATTATATTAGGTCCTTACATATGAAATTGGCGTTTTTCGTACTGGCCACTTTAATCACAAATTTCTCCTCTTTGGTAAGGAATTCCAAATTCAAATTTGTACAGCTATAGACTCATGTATTTGTGCTTCGATGATCGTCATTCATTTGTTTTTTTGTTTTTTCTGTTTGCGTCACTCATTTTACAAAATGGAAAACTTAAAATATCGCATTATTTACGAGTACGAGTTCCGCCGTGGCACTAGTGCTGCAGAAACAACTCGAAGGGTGAATGATGTGTATGGCGGTCGTGTTGCAAAAGAAAACACAGTTCGTTTTTGGTTCCAACGTTTTCGTTCTGGAAATTTCGACCTGCAGAACAAGCCCCGTGGACGGCCTGAGACTCAAGTTGATAATGAAGAGTTGAAGGCTATTGTGGAAGCGGATCCATCGCAAACCACGTCCGAGTTAGCTGCAGGCTGCGATGTTAGTGATAAAACTGTTTTAATTCACTTGAAGCAAATTGGGAAGATTAAAAAGCTTGAAAGGTGGGTACCTCACGAATTGACTGAAGCAAACCGGCAAACGCGCGTCGACTGCTGCGTTAAATTACTAAACCGGCACAATAATGAAGGTATTTTAAACCGAATCATTACCTGTGATGAAAAATGGGTTCTTTACGATAATCGGAAGCGCTCAGCGCAATGGTTGGATCCTGGCCAGCCAGCCAAATCCTGCCCCAAGCGAAAATTAACCCCAAAAAAGTTACTTGTAAGCGTTTGGTGGACTAGTGCCGGTATTGTTCATTACAGTTTTCTCAAATCTGGCCAGACTATTACGGCTGATGTCTGTTGTCAGCAATTGCAAACCATGATGGAAAAGCTAGCGGCTAAACAACCTAGGCTGGTCAATCGCTCCACGCCACTGCTGCTTCACGACAACGCTAGACCACACACTGCGCAACAGACGGCTACTAAATTAGAAGAGCTTCAATTGGAAAGTCTAAGACATCCTCCGTACTCCCCGGACCTTGCTCCAACAGATTAACATTTTTTTCGAAATTTGGATAACTTCTTGCAAGGGAAAAAATTCAACTCCGATGGGGCAGTCCAAATCGCCTTCAAAGATTTTATTGATTCCCGTCCGACTGGTTTTTTTAGTAAAGGGATCAATGAACTACCTATGAGATGGCAAAAGTGCATAGAAAATAATGGTTCATACTTTGATTAATTAAATATATTATATTAAAAAATATTCGACTTTTTGTTCCTCCCATACAAAACGCCAATTTCATATGTAAGGACCTAATAAAGGGTGTCTCAGAATGTTTTTCATTTTTTGATGTTAAATAAAAAACAACATTATCCATTAAAACTTGTTTTATTTATTGTTAAATTAAAGAGCAGATCTTGAAGTTTATTTATGAAAAACAACCGTTTGCAAATGTTCACCATTTACTTGTTCACACTCATTTAGCCTGGAGCTAAAATTTTCAATCACTCGCTGGAGCATTGCTCTTGGAATAGCGTTGATTTCTTCAGTGATTCTTTGCTTCAAAACGTTCAGGTTTGGTGGCAATGGATTGTAAACTTTACTTTTTAGGTAGCCCCATAAGAAAAAATCAGCAGGCGTTAAATCAGGACTCCTCGGTGGCCAGTTTATGTCTCCTCGGCGGCTTATCACTCTTCCGGGGAATAAATCGTGAAGAGCAGCTAATGAGTCATTTGTTACATGAGAAGTGGCCCCATCTTGCTGGAAAAAGGTGTTGCGGTTGTAGCCAGACTGGTTTTGCATTTCTGTAGCCAAAAAAGTCCGGATCATATGGCAATATCGATCAGAATTAACGGTCTGAGTTCGACCTCGGTTATCCTCAAAAAAATAAGGACCGATAATTCCTTGACTTGATATGGCAGCCCAAACAACCACTTTTGGTGAGTACAAGGGCTTCTGATGCAGTTCTAGCGGATTCTCGGTAGCCCAGTATCTGCAATTTTGTTTATTCACGTGACCGTTGATGTGAAAATTCGATTCATCGGAGAACCAGATGTTATTGAAACTCCTAAAACGGTTTTTCATTGTCCTGCAGAATTCGACTCGTTTATCAGGATCATCAGGCTTCATTTCTTGAACAATAACAATTTTATATGGGTGAAAATGCAAATCTTTCGAAATAATGCGATAAACCGTAGATTTGTTCAAATTCAGAGAAGCTGCGCGCAATCTCAACGACTGTCGTGGGTCGTCCATAACAGACTGGCGAACGCGGTCGACGTTCGTGCTCGCCCTTGATGTCCTTTTGCGCCCAGATGATTTGTCCGGCATTGTATTCCCAGTCTCTTCAAACTTGCACACCCAATGTTTAATTAAATTGGCACTTGGCACATGTTTTAAGCTTGTTAAATTAAAATGTGTCCTGTAGAGACGACGAACAATAGTGTAGGAATCGTTGTTTTTATAAAACGCTCGCACGCAAAACGCGCGCTGCGGTCCCGTGAAACGATTCATGGCTACTAAACTTAACAAGCCGGCCAAGCGTTTGAGACCACTCCCCTCCCCCTGCTACCAGCGATCGGCGCGTATTGGTCAATTCAAAAACGAAAAACATTCTGAGACACCCCTTATTTGCGTAGGACGAACAAAAACAATGAGCTATGCGTTTTCATTTTAATTTACACAAAAATCATTGTAAAAATCGGTTTTCCTGTTGTTTGAGTAAATTTATAAAACATTCAGAAATCCCAAAACCGTGTACAGACCAGATGTGAACAAACCCTAAGTATGAATATTCATGATCCTGATTCATGAACGTTGCTCAATAAATCCGTTGAATTTAAGGTATTATTACTGACTGTAACAAATAACAGAACTTGTAACATAACAAATTGTTAGTAGAAAAAAGTAACCAACACTAATCTGCATCTATTTCCAAACTGCACTGAATTATGTTCGTAAAACATTCGTTATTAAAAACTTGTTCTCGATTCGTGATTTTAATTTTCACTAAACTTTTGTAATATTTCTCGCCGGAGGTCGACACAAAACGAAATTTGCATATTCAGCAGTAAAATTTACGTCACAAACAATGCCCTATTACGGTACAATGGAAATGTCTTTACATTGTTACGGCGCGGCGGCTGGAGGTCGGGCGCGCGAGCCAGCGCGCCGTGTGCGGGTGCGTCACGGGGTCTCGAAGGGTGACCGTTGTGCTGATTTACAACGCAAACCTGTGGCTGCTCGTGTTTAAATGAAAATTATACACAGGACCCGAGCTACGGTTACGCGACCTTTCCCTCGTAAAGTAACTAATTTATGAACTCGTGATACTTCAGCAGAGGTGCTTGGAACCCGCTCTTGAAAATTTTAGTACCCGTGTATCTGAGGAGACCTTAAATTTTTCATGTATATTACTGGATTTTCCTACCAACGTTTGTATAGATTAACACGGGCAAACATAAAAAATAACGAATACACTGATCAATTGACATAATATAATGAAAAACCAACAACGGCAAAGCTATTCAAAGAAATAAATTTAATTTTATTTTTTAAAGTAACATAATTTGTAAAATATCTTATTTTTCTGTATTTTACTTTACATATTAACATATGAAATTAATATTAAAACATCATGGAGGTCCTCCAAGGGCAAAATAGTTTTTTTTTTGTAACCTGGTTAAAAATCTTCATGGACCCACAGGGCTCTCATGAAGGTGGCTTCCTCGGTGTATCAGACTCTTACCGGCTAAAAACGAACCGGGTATCATCCTCTCAGAGCTGCTAGCCGGATCTCGGAGCCCGCATTCGTCCATCGACACGTCAAGCGAATGAATGGCCCGCATAAGCCTCATCTCTTGGAGAAGTGGGTGTACAAAATTCACCTCTCTAAACGCTGCAAAAGCGGTGTGACGACACCACACACGGCTTCTACCTCGTCCGATCCGCAGTCTCCTTCCAGTCTACTGCCGGATCACAGTTAGAAGGGATGTTCGCGCGCAAAATCGCATAAGAACTTTCACTCGTTTCCTTTTTTTGTATTACTGTCTCGCAAAATGCGAGTAAAGTTTGCCAGGCTGTCACTGTTCACAGCGCTATGAATCACTGCTGGTAATTACAAACTAACGCCAATCACTCTCGTCAAGGCCAGACGTGCAGAAGCCCAAGCTGGATACTCCTGTAGCGCGTGCTGTGTCCTCTCATAGAGATAATCAACACAATACTGGCACTTCGCCGTTATCTCACTCCTACGACCTCTGTACCAAAATGTAATTTTTTTACCTGTGTTAGAAAAGGCAAAATTGCTTTCCAAGAAAAAAAATTCAAACATATTTCAGTTCTTTTAGATCCTAAATCAGCATTTAAAATTACTATTATAATTCATTTGCTAATAATTCCTGTGTGGATCAAATAAATCTATTTCTATTATTCCTCTGAACGTACAATAATAAAAATGTAAATATTGAGCAATTTAAAAAAAAAATAAGGAACATTTATAATAAACAGTGATCAAGTGAATATGTTTAATGATTTTAATACAAAAGCGTATATTCCACTGAGTATCTATCTACATAGTACAAACATACCATGAGTTAACGACAAACAGTTTATCTTATCGATCCACAAAGTTCCAAATGTATGTCATCAGAAAATGAAAGGAAATCAAACCACGAAATTTAATAACAAAGTAAGTAAACTATTAACGATCACTTTTACCCATTTTAGTTTAAAATTCTCCGGATACATTTTCCGGCTAATAAATAAAATTGATTCATATCGTATTAGGTATCGACAAAGAAAACAAAAAGATATACAAAAATAGATTATTTATTTTTAAGTTGTTTATTTTATCAAGTGATACAATGAAACTATTAGGCCGACCTATATATTAACATGAAAAAGCTTGTGTCTACATGCCATTTATTTCTTTTAATAGCTGCATAAACATATGTCTTTAAATATATGTCGAACGCATAATTACATCAGCTCAATGGCTCCGACACTGAGCCGAAAAGCCGATAGCATCCGCTCAATTTAACAAATGATTTAATGAAAACGTATATGTAGTCATTCAGTCATAAATATTAGATAGGATAAGCATTTACGTATTTTATTCTTTCAGAATACATCTTCGATTCTTTCTTCACTCTATTTGCAACACATTGCGAAACTACGCTTAGGTATACGGAAACAATTTCCGTCCGCGGCTCAAGATGTATATATAACAAACGTTAAAGGTAAATTCTGATTTTGTTGGTTGAAATGAATTAATTTTTAGAGATCTTATACTCTAATGCCATCTGGCATATCTGGTGACCTAGACAAAAAACCTTACTGTTACTGTTCACAACAAACGTACTTTTTAAAATTTATTTTTATTTAGGGGTTTTTATTTCAGCGAATATATCAGCCCCATTGTGCCCTAGCCTACGGTCTAACATCCTAGGGGCGTACACAGATGAGCAAGCGTCACCATCTGGCACAACATTCTGACTTCACTGGACAATGGATTCGCCAAAATATCGTGCCATGCTTCAATACTTTGTCTGTTAATTTTCAACTTGCTCATCAGCGACTTCCTTTGTGTCTCGTTCCGGGCACACTCCATCAGCAAGTGATGCATATCTTCAATCTTTCCACACATGTCACAATTTGGTGACTTTGCTTTCCTCATGAGATGTGCAAAAACAAACGTACTTGTATCTCCAAAATATATGGGGTTGACATAAATTTTCAAAATATTTATCTCGTTGACACGTTACCATTTTCATACATTTTCATTTTTCTACTAACGTTATCAATAAACGATTGTTACTTCGTCTAGAGTTATCTCTAGACAAAATAACATTCTAGTCAGTCTAGAGCTATCTCTAGAATCTATTGTCAGTCGGCGTTGTCATTCTGGTGTCTATATACAGTGACAAAAGGACTATGGTATAAAATATACAAATAATTATTGTACACGGAATGTTTCCAAGACGCGGTCGATGGAAGCAAGTTACTATGACGAGATTCCCGCCCACGCTCTTAAGCTACGTTCAAATCCCTACCATCTTACAGTTGTTTGTTTAGCACCTCCCGAGAGTTACCCCAACCAAGCTTACGAACGTGAGCAAGCTTCAAAACCCAAATCACTCAAATCATTATAATTCAATCTATATCAATATATGTTACGTATTCTATAGTTCATTATAAATATTATTAGTTCATAGCTAATTGCAAAAATTTTAAATAAGATCATCAATACTTGTCAATTTTAAAGTTCCTTTTACAAAAAAATATACGATTCATTAGTGTTTAAAATCGTCTTTAAATTTAAATAAAGTTTCTGCAACTGGTTGTTTAAAAAATAATTATTATACAGCAGGTTGTAATGTCTATTATCAAAAACTAAAAAGAAACTATTGCATAAATGAGCGAATATTTTACACCTAGCTATGCCAAAATGCACAATCCAAAGCTTTTAAAATAATAAACATGTGAGCGCACCCAAGTTATAGCGTCATCTGGTGCATGCCATTTATTTCTGTTCACGCTTTCAAAAATTCTACAACCGCATCGCATATCGCGCGTCACAAACAATAAAAAAATATATGTAATCAATGTAGATATCGCAAACCTTTAATCACAGTACAGTAATACCCCGGACTTACGCGATAGGTGGGACCAAGAGGTAGCCGTGTAAGTCGAATTCACGTAAGTCGGGGTTCAACTTTCCCCGAAGGCGTTAATTCAAAGACAAGAGAAAGTAACAACTGAAAACTATAGGCTGGACATTGATTTATTTATACTCGTACATCACAATAAAAGGCAGTTAGGCAAATAATATTTACTTGTTTGCACTACAAACCGAATTCGCCGATTCGCGCGGTGATCTAAAAGAAAAACCGCATATCTCACAATTTACGTAAAACGGCGTAGCGTAAGTCGGGGTATTACTGTACACCTTACGTCATATACATATACACTGTCACTCATAGTGAGTGATTTGTGAAAGTCTCCTGACCTGTCGCTGCCAATTGGTAATTCCTGTTCACATATAAAATCATCTTGACTGTCTTTAATCGTTAGTATATAATTATCCCGCTTATGACGGCAGTTTTGCAACGGCATAAGTATTAAAACTTATGCCGGAATATTATTTTAATACAATATTAATAATATATTATCATGCTATTTCCCTTACGAGGTGAGCAGATACAATAGTGGCTGTATCCACTTTGCGCATATAAGTCGCGCCCAACGAGAGCAGTAGCACAGCTGATCACAATTGTCAGGGAACTTACACATGATGATGTCCTAGCCGGATTCGGCCACGGCGACTGTTTCAACACCGATTAAGAAATTCGAGGTCCAGTTTTCGGAAACAGTCAATTGCGCAGGAGATATTTAAGTGCATAGCTGGACGCGCTGCCAGAAAAGCACTCTCTCGTCCGAGCTCCCTCAGGCCCGATGGAATGGAGAACCAGTACGATCGGGAGAGACCAGGATGCAGGTTTGGTCGAGTTTTCCTTCTCTGAACACCTGGTTGAATTGCGGTGTCAAAGGAATACCTTTGTCGCCTTTTACGAGACCTCAGCAAGAAGAGGGGGGCGCTATTCTATTCTGCTGGCAACCACCACGGCTGACTACACATAATATTTCTAAGAGATGCCATATGAATCGAGGGCTTCCTCACGACGTTTTCCTTTACCGATGAGCATGTGGTGCCTAAGCCCTTACGAAGTCTGGGATAAGCCGGAGGTACGTACCTGGATTCGAACCTACGATCATTAGAATTACCGCGCTTTTTTTAACGTGAATACTACTGATTGCCGGTACAGGCATATACAGCTTAACCGGGTTTAGGGGGCAAGCACAGAACGTGCTCATCCAGCGAGTTTATGGGTTGAGTGACAATGCAAGGGCGGGGTGCCGCGACTTTGACCGCCAGCCAAAAAGAATACGATCCCTACGGGTGTTCTAGTAACGTTTCGGAAGCGACTACCTTGAGAAGAAACGCCGAAAAAACTCAAGGCTGCGTCGGAGTGGAAACATTGCTGCGCATGGAAATTAGCAACTTATACACTATGTCACCACACCCACATATGTAATATTTGTTTATTAATGTTTATAACGTTTAAAAGGCAGTAAAAACACCAAAGAGTTTACCACAAATATGTTTATTGCACAGATACTTAAAATAAACATAAAATTACATATAACAGCAATAATAATGCGCGTCCGTATGTAAGGCGCGCGGCCGATCGAGAGACGTCACGTGAATCTTCCTCCTAACGTCCACCGCGGACGATGCGCAAGCGATCCGTATAAATACTACGGCGTCCGCGAGAGTGGACAGGCAGAGTGCACGCTACATGTTTTAATTAAGTCCATAACAATATCAATAAAAAATATAGTTTCCATATTTTTAAAGTTTAGCAGGATTTATATAAAAATAAGGACGTCATGTGGCCACAACCAAATGAGTTTTGTTATTTACATTCATTTGAACTTCCCTCTAACATAAGTGACGATGTTGACTAAATACAAACTGAACAGCTCAACATGTGTATGTAAACACTACTATTTGTTATCAACTATAAGGCTCAGCTAGCTATAGAAACTTATTTTCCACTGTGTATCTACAAACATAGATTACCATTAATAATTCCTCAATGAATATTAAAGTTATTGTCACTATTAAATATTTTATTATATAAAATAGGTTAATGACAGTAATAAAATATTTAATATTACAAATACAAAAACACACTAAACTTAATATCTTATATTTTTTTATCAACATTTCTAAATTTGTTATCTAAAATATTATATTATAATTGGATAACTTCCATTCTAGTACACGCGGAAATGAGTTTTATAATAGTTATCTTACTATTACTGTGTGCGTGTTTGTGTGTTAGTTACTGGGATTTGATCATATTAATCAAATGAATATATAAATAATTAAAATATTTTAACTTCCCTAAATTTTATAAAGTACCTATAACTTAATATTTATTCACTTTGTTTGAAATATGATTATAACACCTGTATTTATATACATTTTTAATCGTTATAGCTTTGAAGACAGTCTACAAAGAAATAAGACGTGTACTTAATATAAACGACCGATTTATTCCCCGCCGAGGGCGCTCACACTGATAAATATGACCAATAAAAGAAAACAAAATGTCCACAAGAGAAATTATAGAGTTTTTCGTAATATACATCTTCATTTGTTTTCAATAGGTATCATTTTATTTTCTGGATTAAATACGTATAAAATATTGTTATTGTTGTTTAAGAGATCATTATTCACATTAATTCATTTTGATTAGTGGATATTATCACCAATACTAGTATATACAAACACACGGTGTACAGAGGCTCACCCTGAAAGGAATTTAGCGTGACGAAATATAAATTTTTGTTATTATCATTGTTCACTTTTGCTTTCAACATACGTTTATAAAAACAGTTCTACTAGTCATAAGACATTTTACGAATCACTGGTTATTTACCAGTGACAAAATAAAATTACTTAATTCACCAATACCTTAAATAATATTCTGTTTGTAATGTTACAAGTTCAACTAAGATTGATAGATTGATTTTAAAATTTCTATGCATATTTCAATTTATTAATGTTATTAATTATAGTTAGCAGAATAACTTTATAATTCATAGATTCAACGAAAAACGTATTTTTAAATTAAATAAAAAGAAATGCTTATTCAAAGAAAAATTTATGAGTAAACTGTCCACGTAACAGATTGCGTTACATGTAATTGTACAAAACTGTTGTTGGAAATTAAAAACATCCTTTTTAACATTTTCCTAAAAAATGTCTTTACAAATACTTATTTTGTAATTCTATATACTTACTGTTTCTAAAGAATTTCACAGGAGTATGGTAACAACATATTTACATAAAAGAAAACATAATATGCTTAGAATTGTTAGCATTTTTTAAATAGAATTTTAAAATAAATTACTTTTATAAAACATACAATAAACATGACAATAGGTAAGAATTATTTGAGTCATTACAAATAAAATAGATGAAGTTTGGAACCCTAAATAATTGAAAATGTAGAACATCCTAAGAGATATTTAATTGCTACAAAAGTAATTAAAATGATTTCTTGGATAAGTAAGAATATTCGTCTAAGTAACCAATAAATTATTCCCCCTACTTACTATTCCACAACGGCCTAATATGAGAACATCTTGGACCTGATTCAACTTACGAGGTATCCTCAGTGCTCATTTAATAAGCCTATCATAACTTCACGACTCCCGTACAACCATACCCTGCCATATCACCCGTATACAATGTCTTCATCGTTAAAATAGCCTCGTTGTGCCAACCCTACATCGTGTTCATAACGTATTATAGTTGTATCACTCCGTGTATATATAAACGGGCACGGTTGAAGCGCGCCAGTGAGTCAGAGAGACGAGGTGATCCCGACGCGGGCTCTAGCTCGTAAATATTCAGGGTCCAACAACAAGCCTTACATCAAAGTCGGCTCGGCTTCTATACATCTCAGTATTCATACGGCTGTCGTATATCCAAGCTCCCGTATATCGTAGTCGTATTTAATTTTGGTACAATGCTAGAAAACAAATTGAAAACTTACGACAAATACGAGTCGGAAATTAAAAAGGATGTACTTTATTTGATAACTCGTCGCCATGTAAATGTGAAATGGAAAATTTAAACTAAATTTTTGTCCGGTTATATCTGCGTTTAATATCAATAAAGAGAGATTAGATGACTATTATAAATCAAGATATTTATTTAAACATTGTGATGATTAGCGTAAACATATTTCGTTGTAATAAATTTTAAAACGTGCAATTGCCGAAAAATTTACCGTAGTATTTTTTTTTAAATTATTTCATGTTTGAACTTCACATTTGTAATAATAAAAAGCAAAAATACTCATTGTTATTCCATTGGCGCAATAGTCAAGGTAAAGATTTTTAACATTATTTCAGAACTGAGATAAATTTAAAAAGCCTCCTTAGTACGTGATGTTAATACAAAGTGAAATATTACTGTTAGGTTGACGTGACAATTGTGATGGTAAATTTTTAGCGGATTTAAATCAAATCAGTTAAATGTAGCTGTAAATTGGGCAGTTCCCCTTGAGTGATATTGAGTAATGGTGGCCGTGTCGATATTGATGAGCGTACCGGAGACGCGCCGCGTATCTCGAGCTGACGTGTTCATTTGTCAAACGGCGATGTCATAAAGAAAAAGTTAGAAAATTCACACGCGACCGTTATAGGTCTATCTGGGAAAGCAATTTGTCGAATGAGCGGTTATACTTTATTGACAATGGATTTACAACAGGTTTATTTTTTCAACAAGGGAGACATTAAAAAGTCTTTAGTCTTTTAAAATTTAGCTTACGTTAATTCTCTATTTAATCTGTTTATTAAAATGACATAAATAAACGGATAACAAATATGTTTTGGTTCGATAAAAACCGGATTATGAAATCAACACAATAATTATATGCATTTTACATGCATATTGGTATTTACATATATACTCGTACCAAAAATACACGCTTTATCATTTTTCAATAATTATACTACATTTTATATCAACTGTTTATAAACCACAGCAGATAACCTCTAGTTATTATTGAGAATAACTGAGATTACATAGCATCTACATATTCTGTTGATCTAGAAACGCAAAAGGCCACACGTCAATATGACGGGAGTGGATCACACAAACAAGAATGACTGACTTTTCATCCGATATCTGCGTATTATGGTTACGGAATAGTCGCGCTCAGATATCCAACTCCCATTTCGTACACGCGCTAACAAATGTATAGCTTGCGCTATAAAGTAAGTTAAATAATTTGCATGATTTTATGTGACGTAATATTTTTGAACGTTTAGCAACAACAACAAACCCAACAATATGCCCTATCTCGCTCAAATTTACTAAAATGTATTTAACCCGCAAACTCGTAAGCGACAAAACAAGAATTTGTGTTCCCTTAAGTAGTCTAAAAGCTAAAGATAAGAGGTCACGCGCGCACGTATGCCGTTACCCCTGCCCTCTTACATTTTATTACCCTCCCATTACCTGGGATTAAGTCGGCATGCATCGTGTGGATTCTGTTTCATGTCACCGAGTCGCACATTAGTGTCGGCGGCCGCTTGTGACGGTGACGCCGACATCATTTTTAATATGGGGCTCCCTGGTGTGCTACCCGTTATCTTCAACTGTAACATATTCACCCATTTTATAATTATGTAGGTTGAAGTACATTCGGTCTAAAATTTCTATTAATCTAATAAAATATTTTCTTAGTTCATTATGATTGTCAGACTTATATGGCATTGGCAAATTCTAGACTAGTTTGTTGAATTCTTCAACGCGTTAACCCTTAGCACCTCTCACATGGTGCGACCGAATCTCAGGTAATGTTATGGATGTTGAGCATAATCTATCAACTCATTTGATATGTTTCTAACTGCTCAATATGTAAATATACTAAAATAGTCAAATAATAACGATAATTGCTTATATTAAAAATAAGCTTGAAATAATTTAATCAAAGTAAAACAATACATCCGAAGTAGGATTGCTTTTCTATTAAAAGAGAAAAGAAATTAAAGGAACACAACAAGCCCGGAAAATATGCTGAGGAATTCTTAAGTATTTTCGTTATTCACGGAGATCAGAATTGTAAGTTAATGAAATATTTTCCAAATCAACAGAAATATAACTTCTCAGAAAATGACAAATTTACGCTTTGTCATAATATACAAATGTTTACTCTTATCTCTAAATTCAGTTCATCATCTACATTTCAATTGATTTTTTTTATTACATGATATTATAAATAATAATTTATCGTTACGCTATATCCTTTTCGAAGTGAGCAGATATACATTAGTAGTTGTATCCACTTTGTACTCTTGATATACGATATCATTATTCATAAATATATTACATTTGATACACATGTTTCTGTATATCACTTTTTTTGTAAAGACATACATACTAAAATCTGTAATACATAACGAAAAGATACATAATGTATAATAACGCGTAAGGTATAAACTAATGCTTAAAATGGTTTAATATTTTTGTAAGTTCAAATTGTACTGTTTAAAATCCAATCATACTCATATCAATTTAAAAGCGTTCTTTATTTATAAACGATTACTAATGCAACTACGATAATACAATCAATGGGCAGTACTTAAAGTCGTGCAAGGAACGTCAAAACTAATATATTTTATATTATAATGACTTTTAACCTCCGAGTATTAATGGTTTTTCAAACATTACTTAAGTTATTATCAATAAAACAAAGATAAAATATATCTTCTGGAAATTAAATGCTGTCATCAATTTTATAAGTACAGAGAAGAACAAAAGTTATGTTTAAATTATCTAGGTAAGTACCTTTAAAGTTACAAAGTAAATGTTATTAAGAGGCAGGCACAACGTCGCCCCGGGGAGTTGATCGCGGCAAATGCGATAAGTAACCCAAGTTAGCTAAATAATCTCGCAATTAAGTAAAGGCTTAAACTAAGTCCTGTTTGCATGGCCGCTACTGTTGCGAGCATATAGAGCTTAATGAATTTTATGTTCATGAGCACTAAAGTTTAGCGTATTGACCAGGGCAGCTAAGAATGTCGTGAACAAACTAGTTCTAAAGCAATTCTAAGCTTTAAACTGAAGGTAGATTTCTCATGTTATGTCCTTCATTGAAATAATTACCCTGTTAAAATTTACTAATACAATATAAAAAAGGTATTTAGATGTATTTATTTTTCAGACTTAGCCACATTATTTTTTACTGTATAAACTAAGCTTAAGTAAAAGAGAAAAACATGTCGAGCCTCTTTTGAAAAATACAATAAAGTCTTTTAAGTAAAATTAATGGCTGTTCGTACACAAGTATAACATTTACTTGTAATTTCTTTACATGTTTCTTTCTTTAATAAGGATTTATGTTCTTGACTGAACATTATGTAATAATACATATATAACTAGTGAAACATAGATTAACATAAATAAGTTGTGAAATAATTATATAAAATTCCGTTTTGAATAAGCAAAATAATAACTTACACCAAATTTTTAACTTTGTAGCATTGTTAAACTACACAAATACAACCCGGGCGACTGGACGAATTTGGCTTCCCAGGCCTGGATGGAGAGATTAGAGGGGCACCCCGGGGGTTTTTAGTCAGTAGGAGTCTGACACACCGGGGTCTCTGCCCTCACAGTGACCCTGATGGTCCTATGTAGGATCTTCCCCCGGGATACTAAAAAAAATACAACTAAAACGACTGTCACGTACGACTTTGGACATAGGGAATATATGACTGTTTTACACCTTACAAGCATAAAAGTCTTTAAATCAAGTGTACTGTCTCAAAAATTTGTTTGTAGGTATTTATAATATATGTTATGTAGTAATATAAAACAAAAGCAGAATACAATGTACCGTGAAATTATGTTCTACACAATCTAATTCTTGGAAGAGAGACTATAACCGTAATGATATAATTAAATCAAAATTGTTCAATTTTCATAACAAAATGCTATTCCAGACATCGGTTCAGTATTGCGACTGTGAACTCGATTATTAGTGGGACGTGACCGTAATAACATTGGGGACGAGTTCCTATTAAACTAGCACTGTGTCAATGTAGTCAGTTTATTTTTATTCACCCAGTGGATCCTTGATTTGTATCTGAACAATAAATTCTGGTGGATGGGCTGTTGGTTAAAATATTCATTATGACTTCAATTGAACTTCAAATACTCTATTTATTAACAAACCATGGACTTTTAGCAAGTCATACAAATAGAACACAAATTATATTATCTTAACACCTTTTATATATCATTTTTTTATATTCATAAACACGTCAACAAAATCTAATACTCAGGCATACTTCTGATGTCTTCTAAAAAAATAGCAATTTATTTAATTAAGCTATTTAAAACGTAATTTTATGCTTGCTTATAATTTAAAATAGAATTATTGTAGAATAAAAATTTTTTTTTTAATAAAGAACAAATTGGAGTAAAAAGTAACAAAAAATAAAGAAAAGGAAAAAAGTTGCGAGATATAAATTTAAATATTAAAAATGGATATTAGGTAGCGTTCAGTAATCAGTAGGGCCGTCTAATGTATCGACTAAGGATCCACATCGTCTCAGCATGCTTAGAATCAGGCTATGCTGTCTAGAGAGGCCTTGGGAATCCTGCTACAAGTTCTCGAGAGATGAAAGTATAGATCTTGTTCTATGCGTAACTTTTGAGATAACTTTTCGAACAACTTCTACTAAATAAATCCCACGCATGCTCGATAGAATTCATGGTGCAAAACTGCGGAGGTCAGTTTAGAGCAGCGATATCACGCTCAAGAACACGTTCGTCGCCGAGCCTGCGGTATGTGTACGAAAACTTCGCCCGTTTGCTGTAGGAGTGGAGCAACAACATGTTTAACCACCTCGTGGCAGTATTATTTTGCAGTCAAGGTGGCCTGTATTAAAATTATCTCAATTTTATTGTCAACTCGAATTCCGGCCCAAACCATGATTGATCTGCTTCATAGGGATAAATTTCCTGTGTACACCGAAGACTATCACGACGTCTCGAAACTTGCCAAACGCGTATACTTCTGGCATTAGGATGAAAACAGAACTTAGGTTCATCAGAAAACTGGACAAGTGTTCAGGCGCAGGGCATGAGTATAAAAAAAGATGCTTGAAATCCTTCCGGTTTCCTCGCCTTATTCCACACTAGGCCCTTAAGAGCGACACTTGTGTACGCACGGCGGTATCAACTAAACTTATCATCGGCGACGAACCTGATAACACTGCGGAATAGTCGGTTATTTTGGACAATACGGCGGAACACCTAAATAATTGTACATGATGAATGGTCCGGAGTTCCAGTAGCCTGTCCTCATCATACAATTTTCAGGTGAGTGCCATTTGATTATTTCACTGTGTCTGAAGAAACTGTTCGTCCCCTAATTAATTACGTGGAGATCCAGAACCTAGCAGCACTCTCCTGCACTAACAACGAGAGTTCAATCATTTTCAGTCTATTATTAGTAAACCCATACCCAGTGTAACCATCGTGCTCGATTGCTACACTGATGAGTTTAGACCCGCAGCAGCCTTCGAGAGCTGAGACCGATCTCGTACATCCTCCTCTTCGTAGTTTGTGTGATTACAAACACCTGGTATTCAGAAAGCAAATTATCTATGAATATACGTGCCGTAGTTTGAGGCTCTCTTCTAGCTTTATTTTGTAAAAAACGATCTTGTGTCTAAGTTTATGCACGATATCCTCTAGGATATCACTCAGCCGTGATTACAGTGACCGGATACGTAACAATCGACGGAAAACCAATTGTTAGAATTAATTGTTTCAGCAACTTTACGCTGTTAATGTCCAGCTCCGAGCATACCCACAGCACGTAACAATTTTTATGAAATCAAATGTGACGCAATACTGTGCTAACAATGTAAATCTTTTTCCTTAAAATTGTTTGATGAAAAAGAAAATTTAAGACTAGCTCAATACTGGTAATATTATACCGCCAATTTACGCAAAAAAAAACATACATATATTTTATAAAATTTTAATATAGAACATTATTTTTATAGCCTGCTTATTAATTTTTTCAGTTTATAAGTAGCCAGTACAGCTAATTTAAGTAGTTTTGTACAAAATAATTTAGATTTACGTGCCGTATCTTAGACTTTGTTAATATATATACTTCCTTACTTTGAGTGTAACAAAGTTTTATGCGTAGTTAAAAAAACACCCATAAAAAATCTTTTCAATATGAATAAATTATGATTCAACAATTCAGTTTATGATTTGCGCACAAATTGATTATTCATTAGTGTATATAGATACGCTAAAATTTAAGAAGCGATTCGGAAACTGTCTCTTAAATAGACAAATAAAGTTTATGTTAAATCTGAACTAACCGAATCTAACTAACTAACTAACTAATCTAACTAATCTGTTACCGTTCACTCCGACGCAGCCTTGAGTTTCTTTCGGCGTTTCTTCTCAAGGTAGTCGCTTCCGAAACGCTGGTAGATCACCGTTAGGTTCGTTTTTTAACTGGCCGGCCGCCCAAGTTGAGGTCCGCACCCACAGGGGTGCCCTTGCGTAGCCGCCCAACCCATAAATTTTGCTGGCTGAGCGCCCTCTGCGTTCGCCCACCAAGCCCGGTTTTGTTGTGAAGGTCTTTCCCAGGCCACCAACGTAGGACATGCCGAAAAAAAAAAAAAACTGTTACCGTATTGTACCGCACTGAAACTACACGACTAACACACGTCGAATACCCGACGTTATTAATCGTTATCGTCGTACAATTTCATTGCCACATAGAGCTGTATGTTTCATGTCAAATAATAAACTATATTAAGTCCGCATGCTTGATGTGTAATGCTTATCCTTATACTATACAATAAAATACAAAAACAGTTCATTACTCAAGAGAAAAACACTCTACGTGATGAGAATAGATTTGTAGCTATGATCTCTGAAATTTTGGTCCGACGCACTAAGTAGTGACAAAAAATGATATGTGTAATTACTAAATGAATTTGAAATCCGTTAAATACGTTTTACTGTACATAGGCTTAAATATTTTTATCTATAGACATGAAAAATCGAAATAGTAGTAATATGAATATTTCATAACTTTTATCTTAATAATAATAATTATATCGTTACGCTGTCCCTTTCCGGGTGAGTAGACATAGAGTAGTATGAAATATTCATATTAGTACTATTTCGATTTTTCATTTCTATAGATACAAATATTTAAACCTAAGTACAGTAAAACGTATTTAACGGGTTTCAAATTCATTTCGTAATTACACATAGATACATTAGTGGCTGTATCTACATTCCGCGTAACTAGCGTGCCCAACGTGACCAGTAACGCAGCTGATCGCCGTTTTCAGGGCACTAATCCTATCATCGTATAGCCTAAACGATAGATGGGCAAAATGTAATCAGATTAATGAAAAACGATTACTATTACATTTTGCGTTTTTCGTCATTAATATGACTGCATTTTGTTCATCTATGTTTTAAACACCACGGAATTCTCAATTACATACACATTTATGACTCCTTAATATTATATTTTGAAGGGATTTAATCGTGATTACAGAGCAACAAAATTAAAATGAAGACTACATTTTGTAATCGTTAATCATTAATCAGATTACATTTTGCCCACCTCTGACCTTAACTAATGAATCTAGAAAAATGAAATTTTTACCTTTTTTTGTAACCCGGGGGAAACCCGTTATGGGCAGTCAGGGGTGATGAGGGCCGCTCCCCGGTGTGTCGGACTCGCACCGACTAAAACCCCCGGAGTGCTCCTTTTCACGTCTGCCGGGTCCAGAGGCAAGGCTGTGCTATCTTCCTCAGCACACAGCGACGCTTTGCCTATTGATGGAAGGCCCCTGCACAGCATTTGCTCACATTCGTAATGAATTTTTTTACCTTTTCTATGACATAAGAACCCATTAACGTCTATTCTTTTTTAATATTTTACCCCCTTAAAGGCGACATAGGGAATGAAAATTTGTTTAAAAATCAGCCATTATTTAGTGTAAATTGCGTAAAGTGTAAATTGAGGGGAAATGCGTACCAGTCCGCTAATTTAATATTATTATTATATATTTTTCAGGATATAAACGTAAAGAGCATATGAATAACTATATTTACCCTTCATAACAATCACTTCTTAAGCATTACAAATGTATTTATAGTAAGATATAAGCTTATTGACTGTTACAATAGCTACCGTAACCGTACAAGTCACGACCTTTACGATTATAGCCGAGTACACGCCACAAAACCAGGAATACGGAGTTGATATTATGAAATATATTCGTCTCATATTTGTAAAAGCAAATGTTATTTGAAGGGCACAAAATGGCACAAATATGCGAAACTGTTCTATGAATACTGCAGGGTCCTTACATGTATGATATTGATTCTCTATAAAGTGCAGAAAATTGTTAACTGAACAGAATAAGTCAACGATATTTCTATATATTTATAACTAGCTGTGTCCGCGACTTCGTCCGCGTGGAATAGTTATTTTGGGCATTTTAGTTAGTTATTTATTTTAAAATTGTAATATCTTCTAAGATGTTCATTGAAATTAAGTGATGTCAAAGACAATTTTGTTCACATTTAAATACTCTTAATCAACAACACATTTATTTGGATAAAGGTTAATATTATTACGTTGATACAACTCTTAACAAATAATGCATCAATTTCGACCAAATTTGATTACCATAAAAACGGTTCTAGTGAGTTAATCTTAAAAGATAGACATATACTGTCAGGCACATTTTTTTAGATCATGTCAAGAGGAATAATTCTTTCATACATATATTTTTAGTATCTTGAACCGTTTTCGCAGCGCACACAATGGAAGCCCTCAAGGATGAATAATTTTCCCCATTTTTTTCACATTTTCCATTATTTCTTCGCTCCTAATAGTTGCATCGTGATGTTATATAGCCTAAAGCCTTCCTCGATAAATGGTCTATTCAACTCAAAAAGAATTTTTCAATTCGAACCAGTAGTTCCTGAGATTAGCGCGTTCAAACAAACAAACAAACAAACAAACAAACAAACTCTTCAGCTTTATAATATTAGTATAGATTTAGTCACGATATTTACGGCGCAGCTTGAACAGAAAACATAAATCCATCCAAACAAACAGAATATTTCATATTCTGGATATTAGTTAACTATCTAACTTTTTATGTAACCTGGGAGAAAATCTTGCATAGGACAATCAGGGTTGCTGTGAGGGCAACAACCCCGGTGTGTCAGGCTCCTACTGACTAAAAACCCTCGGAGTGTCCTTCTAGTCGCTCCACCCGGGCCTGGGAAACTAAATTCATCCAGACTCCCGGGAAGCAAACAGCCTTATCAGGCTACCTCTCCGGGAGGGGTGGGAGTAAAGGGCCCACCCCTTCAAAAAATCTCTCTCTCAGGTGGTGCGCTGAACACTGTGCACCGCCTCCCTTTCATCCGGGAAGCAGATTCGCTCAAGTTCAATATCATTTGTTTTTTAATTCATTCATGATTATATTAGGTCCTTACATATGAAATTGGCGTTTGTATGGGAGGAACAAAAAGTCGAATATTTTTTAATATAATATATTTAATTAATCAAAGTATGAACCATTATTTTCTATGCACTTTTGCCATCTCATATGTAGTTCATTGATCCCTTTACTAAAAAAACCAGTCGGACGGGAATCAATAAAATCTTTGAAGGCGATTTGTACTGCCCCATCGGAGTTGAATTTTTTCCCTTGCAAGAAGTTATCCAAATTTCGAAAAAAATGGTAATCTGTTGGAGCAAGGTCCGGGGAGTACGGAGGATGTCTTAGACTTTCCAATTGAAGCTCTTCTAATTTAGTAGCCGTCTGTTGCGCAGTGTGTGGTCTAGCGTTGTCGTGAAGCAGCAGTGGCGTGGAGCGATTGACCAGCCTAGGTTGTTTAGCCGCTAGCTTTTCCATCATGGTTTGCAATTGCTGACAATAGACATCAGCCGTAATAGTCTGGCCAGATTTGAGAAAACTGTAATAAACAATACCGGCACTAGTCCACCAAACGCTTACAAGTAACTTTTTTGGGGTTAATTTTCGCTTGGGGCAGGATTTGGCTGGCTGGCCAGGATCCAACCATTGCGCTGAGCGCTTCCGATTATCGTAAAGAACCCATTTTTCATCACAGGTAATGATTCGGTTTAAAATACCTTCATTATTGTGCCGGTTTAGTAATGTAACGCAGCAGTCGACGCGCGTTTGCCGGTTTGCTTCAGTCAATTCGTGAGGTACCCACCTTTCAAGCTTTTTAATCTTCCCAATTTGCTTCAAGTGAATTAAAACAGTTTTATCACTAACATCGCAGCCTGCAGCTAACTCGGACGTGGTTTGCGATGGATCCGCTTCCACAATAGCCTTCAACTCTTCATTATCAACTTGAGTCTCAGGCCGTCCACGGGGCTTGTTCTGCAGGTCGAAATTTCCAGAACGAAAACGTTGGAACCAAAAACGAACTGTGTTTTCTTTTGCAACACGACCGCCATACACATCATTCACCCTTCGAGTTGTTTCCGCAGCACTAGTGCCACGGCGGAACTCGTACTCGTAAATAATGCGATATTTTAAGTTTTCCATTTTGTAAAATGAGTGACGCAAACAGAAAAAAACAGAAGAAAAAAACAAATGAATGACGATCATCGAAGCACAAATACATGAGTCTATAGCTGTACAAATTTGAATTTGGAATTCCTTACCAAAGAGGAGAAATTTGTGATTAAAGTGGCCAGTACGAAAAACGCCAATTTCATATGTAAGGACCTAATATTTACCCGGACAACGCCGGGTCGTCATTATATATTTTTTATTTACACTCGAACAACATACAGTAATATAAGTGAATGATTTCGTTTTCTTTATAAGCTATCATGCCTCCCTTTATAGAAAAACAAATATTAATCTTATTTAAAATTCTAATATCTTTTAATTTTAAAGATACTTTGGGATACCGTAAAAATATCTCTTAATATTAAACCAGTAATTCAATTACTATTTGAATGAAATTGTTTTATTTTTAGTTCGTCTACAAATATTATTGAGCAAGTAACTTTAATTGCACATTTGAACCACATACTACCGTCCGCATTTTAACATTTATGCAGATATAGCTATACCATTTAGAAATATATAACCTTTTAATATTGAATAACATTCAAATAAAAATTAACAAAATTGGATTCGTAAGAGTAAATACGTTGTATCAATAGACACAAGATTAATAGTAAGAACACGTGAGAATATTATGTTTGATCTAATTTATAAGGAGAAAATTTATGAGGCTTTCGAGGAGGGAAAATAGCCTCACGCAAGCTGTCTACGCCAATTCTATTGGATACGTGCTCGATACATCGCCTCGCTCGCCGCGACACGGACTCCGGCGATTTATTTCGTTGACTCTGACAAAACCTACCGAAACCCACCCGCTTTAGTATAGTACCGAGTTTACATCGTTTAAAATGAAATAACATCCTCAATTATTACCATCAGTGCTAATAACAATATTAAAGCCATATTTGTGTTATTATTAACCGAGCGAAACGAGGTCTTTCAGTCACAACGTATGTCGACAATGTCGTGTGACCATTGAAGTCATATGTTGGATTCGGTCTCATACAAATTAGTACATAGTAGTGCCGTCTGATGTCGCGACACATGTCATAGCCGACTGCCACAGTCGCTTGCTGCGTGGTACTGAATGTCAACATTACTGGAGAATTTAATAAAATCCTAATCCCAACTGTAATACAGCTAGCAAGTCCTTTAATTATAAAAGGAATTCTATATTATGACAGGATGAATTAAAATATAAATTGACATAAATTTTATGTTAAAGCAAGCGAGCCGCCGACGAGCTCTCGCCAAATGAAATGTTGATTTTCGTCGCGCGTTTTACGTTCTACCGACGCGACGGCAGATGAAACAAAATACACGTTCATTAGCGCAGACCGGGAAATTATATTACAGTCAGTACTCGATTGTGAAATCACCGTGTTTCATCATGTTGCAAGTTCAGGTATCAACAAGCATTTTTCTATTACATATTTTTGAAAAATTATTTATTATACCTACTACTAGCCATTACTAACAAAAAATATGAAAACAATTAAATATTTTAATATCATATTTTTATTTTAAAAGTTCGATTTTTTTGTCATACACTTACATTTAAATTAAGAATTAGTTATTATGTCGTATGTAGTAACAGGTATGTAATAACTCTTTTAAAATAATATACCTAACGTAATTTTCAATGTTAATTATCGTACATATAAGATTTACTTATTCTGCAGATTGAAACCTATAATCATGATTGATATTTAAATAGAATATTAAATGATCTACTCGTTTTAATAAACAATTATTATACTTTTTTATACTAATAATCTGTAAGTATATGTGTGCCTAGTGTTTGCCAACTTGGGAACTCCACCAGGACATAATTTCAACCACTCTAGTCCAGCTGCTACCACTGTAGCTCGGACCATCTCGCTTTGCGTGCTACGCCGGGATCACCATCACCGTTACAGGGGAGTGAGCATATAAGAACCATACCGTGGTACTTATTTTGACTGGCATCGACCTACCCTGCCACTGTTGTTAGCTTAATTATTTAAATACATACTCACAAATTAATCTAAACTATAAATTTGGCCGTTTTATTTTACCCTGAAAAAAAAACGTGACAATACTAATCACTAATATCGTATTATTTATATTATATTATGTTTTAATTTACTATTGTAATAATCAAGATGCAATTACAGATTACTTAGTTAAGGCCTAGCAAAATATAGTGAGTACAAAGAGAATACACCCTTTAATGTATTACTACTTAACCCGTAAGTGTTACAACCTGACGATATATAATTTTTTACTATTTAAACGCAATTAACCAAATTTATTTAAGACTAATGGCTATAATGACATTTATTCAATACAAATGCAACTATGTAAGTATATATGTATATAAAACAAAGTCGAATTTGTTCGAATCCTTATAATTCGTGAAAAGTTGGATCGATTTTCATAGTGTTTGATTTGTCTCCGTCTCAAATAGTAGAAATACAAACACAAAAACAAGAAAATAAAATAAAAGAAAAATGTTTTCCCATACAAAATGTTCATGGGTTTCATAACTGTCAAACATTTAATATAAAAATCGTCGCTACGGTAAACTCTCCCCTCAAATTAAAGAACGTATTTAAATAAAGATTTTGAATTGACAAGATATATCCACAATATTCAGATAATAGCGTATTTTAGATTTTAACAATGTAGAATGATGTCTGTAATGAAAAAGGATTGACATATGTAGATATTAATTGTCAAATATATTTATATGCGTGCGTTCAGAAATGTATTTTGTGTAAACTAAGGTAAATATTTATTTCGTATTCATTGTATTACTTTGATAAAATCGTAAATTAATAGATAAAATCTTTGACTGTTAGGCGGTACGAAATTCAATAGGTCAGTTATAATTTATACACTGGAATGGAATTCGCTTCCTGTGTCTGTTTCTCCATCTTATGACATGGGAATCTTCAAACGTTGAGTGAATGGGTATTTGCTGGGTGAGCGCGCTCCATCGTTGGCCTCATCATCACTTTCCATCACGTGAGATTGAGCTCAAGCGCATGCCTGTCAGTAAATAAAAAAAACTATAGAATTATAAATATAATTAAAAATACTTCATACTTTTATAGATTTTTTTGTTTAACATATAAAATTAAATCATGCAATATTATGAGATTTGAAATCTACGTGGATCTTTAGGACTATCTCAGCCATTCGTAACTTTCTCTGGATTCCGCACTTTAAAGGACTCGAAGGCTCTGTATTTAACAGCCTAATTAGCTGTAAATTGCATTTAAAATTGGGCTCTTGTCCGAGAATTGAGTTCTGAATCTCTAATATTGGGGTATAAAGGGAAATTGTACCCAAGTTTATGTGACAAACTGTTTCCGTGAAACAATTAATGGTTACTGTTTTGAACAGCTGTTGTTAACATTTTCGTAAAATTATTTTAATTATTAAGAGTTTTGTTTTAACTCGTTTCAATTTTTATTATAATACTTCTGAAGATTTCTTCATTAATATTTTCAGTATAAAGAAGAAATTCGGGTTTACTGAACTCTGTATTGTATATGTATAAGACTTTTATATAGTAACTTGGACAAATCTAATGGTCCAATTTATTAGCACTTTTAGATCAAGAAATTTCGTCAATATGGGCGTATAAAATAATTATAAGGATTAAATAAATCATCATCATAATTTATAGCCCGATTCAGCCCAACGCTGGGCGAGGCGTACCTTATATTGTGTGACTTGCCTCGATCCTTTTTTTTTGGTAACCCGGGGGAAATTTATTATGTACCATCAGGGAGTGATGACTACCACCCCCGGTGTGTCAGACTTTCAGCGGCTAAAGCCCTAGGAGTTTTCCTCCTGCCACCTACCGGGACCGAGGGCAGTACTGCAGTCTCATCCTCAGTAGGCTAGGCGTGCGGCCTTTGTCAAGACTTTAAACTTATCTCGATCCTGTGCCAAGGTCATCTAAGTACGGTCCGCAACCTTGACCACTTCATCCACACCCGAATTAATAATGATACATATACTTTGTAAAATCTAAAAGCTATTTATAATTGAAGCACGCTGATAACTTTCATTAACACGATATTAATTCTTAACGTGGCTAGTAAGAAGCCCAATATTAATTTGTTCAAGCTCGTTTCATAAACCAAAGAGAAAATCTCATTTTATCTGTTCTCATTTGAAAATTACTTGACAAACAAAATGAAAGGAATAAGATAAAATTGAATAATAAAGCTAAATTTAGTTAAGTTTTCAAAGCAACAATATTTTCTTGTTACAACAATCATCAAATGTAATTTTCATGATTTTATATGAATAAAAGCTGGGAGTCGAAGCTGCTCGCGTCCGTAGGCTTTACCCTAGTTTCCCTACACGTGACTCCTGGGTGGTGCTAAACGAGCAGCAGCGAGGTGGTAAGGCGTCGGTGCCCGTCTGGATCGCGACCACAGTACATGGGTGTAAAGCCCGTCATAGTGACCAGTTTCGGCTTGTCGCGTTTTGGGATCAGCTTGTGTATATCCAGTAGCTCATATACCTAGAGACCTTCAGTCGTGGTATATGTGGGCCAACATGACGATGTAGACTATCAATGGATTTTCATCCTTTGATAGTCGCTTTCGTATTTGGACTACACTGTACTTACCATCAGGTACTCTGTAGTCACAATGTCGAGCCAGTGCAAAAAAAATAAAAAATAAAAATAAAATAAATAGACATTAAATCAATGTATACTTGAAATATTCAATTATGATTTGCCGCTCAAGAAATAAAGAAGAAAGACAAAAAAAATTAAGCACAAAAAACATAACACAGAAAAATAAAATAGTATAGTATAGTATAGACAACAGGAATAGCTACATACATTTTTATTTTGGAAGTATTTTAAGCATTCATTTTTATATTACTGAAAGAACCAGGATTCTGCTAACCAGGATATACCAATGATTTTTTATAATTGTACTTTTTGGAAGTTTTGTAAAATGATATAAAAAGATTTAAGAATAATTTATATTACGCCACTATTCCCATGTAACAGAGAAATAATGAAAACGTTCTACGAGTAAGTAATTTATTTTAAATCAATTTTGGTCAATATTTAAACCAAGATGTTTATTCTATCAAACGGTTTCCTGTTGAAACGCGTTACAATATAAACAAAATACAAAGTAAATTGTTTTTCTTCGAACAAAAAGAAAGTAAAACGCTTGAAAGTTGAGAGTTAATTTATTTCGAAGTTGTTTGCCAGTAATTTGTTGTGGCCTGGTCCTCAGGGAAGACCGCCGGCGCACATTGCTACACAAACTTTTTGTGTTTAGAAATTTGACTCGGCTACTCGTGAACTTGTAAGGTGAGCGCTTCTAAAGTACCTTCAAACTAAGTTACAAAGTACCTGTAATTATTTATTTTCAGACACAATGTAAAAACCGCAAACTTACTTTTCATTTTCCATATTATTGAAAAAATGTCGTTAAGTTTAATTTTTAGTATTTTGCAACAATACAATAATTTTATATACAAGGTGTCTCAAAAGAAAGTTCACATTTAAATCTTTTTTTAAAAGAAAAGTCTTAGCTTTATTGAAAAAATGTTTATTTTATATTGAAGTACACTGTTTGGGAATTTATTTTCTAAAAATAACATCGTCCAAATGTAAACCGTTGCGCTCTCGGCATTCATTTAGTCGGGCACTAAAATTGCCTATGACAGCTCGGCAGGTAGTCTCCGTGATGGCTGCCATTTCATGACGGATATTTTCTTTTAATTGTGCCAGGGAAGTCGGTTTATTAGCGTAAACTTTTGATTTGACATAACCCCACAGGAAAAAATCCATAGGCGTTAAATCGGGACTCCGTGGAGGCCAATTTATGTCACCTCGCCTGGAGATTAATTTGTTCGGAAAAATTTCTCGAACTCGAGGCAGAGATCTGTTGGACGTGTGTGAAGTTGCTCCATCCTGCTGGAACCATGTTCTTTGGTTGTAACCAGGAAAGTGTTGCAGTTGGGGTACGAAAAACTCATCTAACATCTCCACATAACGCTCTGAATTCACTGTGAGTGTGCGTCCCCTTCCATCTTCAAAAAAGTAAGGGCCGATAATTCCTCGCGCCGACATCGCTGCCCATACGGTGACTTTGGGTGAATGTAGCGGTTTCTGATGTTTTTGTTTTGGGTTGGTTGCACTCCAGTAACGACAATTTTGCTTGTTTATATGCCCATTCGGGTGAAAATGGGCTTCATCGGAAAACAAGATGTTGGTGAATGTTGGAAAGCGCTCAATCATCTGATTTACAAAGGCAAGCCTCTGACCAGCATCTTGAGGCTTCAGTTCTTGCACTAACTGAATTTTGTACGGGTGCAGCTTTAAATCTTTGTGTAAAATGCGGCATAATGAAGATCTGTGCACATTTAAAGCAACAGCACGCTTCCGAATCGAGAGGTTTGGATCATCTCGAATAGACTGAGTAACACTGTCCACGTTTTCGGCTGTTCTTGATGTTCTTGGCCGCCCAGATTTTGGTTTCTCCAGAGTTGACCCAGTCTCTTCAAACTTCTCAACCCATTATGCAATGAGTCGAGTGCTAGGCGCATCATTTAAGTGACGAATATGTCGAATACTGCAAAATTTTCTACGCGCTACAGTCGCCGAATTACCGTTTTTGTAAAACTCACGTACGCACAACGCACGGTCCGCACCAGAGAAACGCTCCATAGCGACTAAATTCCCAAGAGCCAGACTACCGACTGACATATCCCCCGCACCCCTCAGAATAGTTGCTTTCGCGTAATAAGATAAGCAAATGTGAACTTACTTTTGAGACACCTTGTATAACACGCCACTATTAAAGGTCTAAGAAATTAAATTGACAGGCTGGCTATACATACAAATTATTTAAAGGTGTGAATATCCAATTAATTCATCAAGTTACAATTTGATTTCAAATTTCATTACTGCTTAACCCAGGCATCAAGACAATCAACTATACAAGTAGGTAAGTAGTAGGCGTTACTACTTACCTAGAATAGCGTATTAAAGAAGACAGTATTTATTGTAGCAATATTAAATAACAATTGTGTATGTAAAGGTATTCGTATTTTTTTATGAATTCTCATTATATATCGACGTAGATAATTTACTTATTACATATATAATACATATAGTAAAATAACAAATGATATGTTTTATCTAGTTTCAGAAACTTCCTTCTTAATCCTTTAAACAATCATTTACTTTTCTTATTATGCAAGCTTATATTTTTTCCACGTACTGTAAAGTACGTGAAAGTTTTTCTTGAACAAAGTCTTCTAATTAATTCCTTTAAAGGTTTCTTGGCGTCATACAAATTATTTCTCAGTGATTGTATAAATTTATGGTGAACTTGATTAGAGAAGCACCTATTCTGTCGCATAAAACCACCGCAATGGTCTTTTAAATTAATTAGTGTAGATAGAAATGAATCGTCTTTTTTTTTTTTTGTTAATTGAAGTGTACAAATATCCTTTATTTTGCAACACTTATTTCTTTACACTTTTTGTTTTTATATGGATTAAAAATACGCACACAAAAGGAATTTACATTTTTATAATAAAAAATGTTAATGTTCCTAAGCGAAATGAATCAGGTTGTAAAACAACCACTAAACAAAAGAAGAACAATTCTGCCAATTAGCACAATATAATAGAAACGAAAGCCTTCAAATAACTGAGGAAATCAATAATCAACATATTTCAACAAACAACAAAGACGCGGTTGCTTAGTTGTTGAGGTGTTATTTCGTAATTTTCCTCTTGAACGTGTTCTCGTCGTCAACGAAGAAGAATTTGTTTAAGACAAATTTATATCCCCTATTTACCGGCTCAGCTCCCGCAAGGGATCGACGAAGCGATTTAAGTCATAATATGATGTCGTATCGATGCGAAATTTTATGTATATATCTAATACTTTTCACGCCTTATAGCTCTTGGTTAGTGGGCTGATAAATCAAAACATTCTCATTAATATCGTACACTCACAGCGCATTTCAAGCTTTATTTTATTTAAAATTTTGCCGAAAAAATGGCTAATTAAAATAGTTTATATAAAATTATATGTGTTAATCATTTGGTTAATTATTTAAGTTTGTATGTGTCTATAACATTGATTACAACAAAAATATCTTATATGATGGATTGATAGCCATTTCTATAATTTGAAATCTACTAATTCAATAGAAATAATTTTCATTCAGAAAATACTTCGACTTATTTCAAAAATAACGCTAAAAAGCTTGTTGTCTCATGATATTTATAAGAGCAATCATGCATTCAAAGGAATCCGCAAATAGCTGACATATTCAAGTGTTCAGATATATAGTCTACTAAATTCGGTACAGTTTACCGAGTACGGTTTTCTCCATATAAGTCGATATACAGGACATGCGAACATATAACGTTAATGACATAATTGGACAATTAGTGTAAACTCGCGGCCGCATGTGTTGTTCCACATTCATACGCAAGTGGTAATTATGTTCGTCACGCAAATGACTCATTATTTAATATATTACTCGTTTACGCAGACACACATGTTCTCATAATGAAACCACTGACACTTTCTTCAACCGATCGTGGAAGTACCACATAATTATTAAATTATCTCATTATCAAATTCTGATATTCTTTTAAACAATTATTTTTATTATGTTATTATTCGATATCAACATGCCTAGGATATCCATGTTAACTCTTTATTACAAATTCTTTGTGCTTAGTTACAACAAAGTAAATTTTAAAAAAATATCGTATACAAGAAAATTTGTTATATGAAATAACTTTATAAACCTGTACAAATCAAACTTATATTTATATTCAGACTTATTTAGCATAATAAACTACGTCAGCCAATTAATCCCTTAATTGCTCCCGCAAAGAAAAAATCCAAATTTTCTCTCGCATCTAAAAATCCATAACACTCTTAAAATCCAAATATCTCTGTGAAAATGGTCATATTGCATATGTCAAAAAATAATAATTTGGAAGCATCAAAACCCTAGTTTTTCTATTTTTTGGCAATTGATTTTTGAAGCTACCGTTTTCGCATAATTTAAAGGAATAGACTGGACAAATTATCCAATATTATAGTCTACTTTTCTTTGGTCTACAGGCATGGAAAATATTTTTTTTGGTTAAACAACTAGATGAAACAAATAGCCTGTTTATTCTGCATTAGTTTACTCTATTTAGATACTTGATACACGTATTTGTCGCAAAGATATCCAAAATTATTTTATTTTATCAACAAAACATAAAAAGGAAACAACAAAATTATTAATATTTATTTGCTTCTGTAATTTTTGTGCATAGTTCATCGTAAATGATGATAATTATAATGCAATATAAAGCCGAATGCGACCGCCCATAGACAAAAATCCGTCAGAAGTTAACAAAAATATGCCATCTTGTTGCTTGTTTTAATAATATATATATTTATTTATTTATATAAACAATAAGACGAAATGAGGATCCAAAAGCAGAAGTATTTATTTACCATCAACTTAATTGAATGCAAAGTTATAGTACTAGGTACAGACACAAAGTTTGGCCCAAGAATGCAATGCACTCCGAGACGAGAGCTCTACTCATAAATTATTCAAGTTTCGAGACACTTCAGATATAGCACGGCCGCCGCGCGTTATTTTCAGAACAACGGCTGCTCTGCCGACATTAGGCTGCAAACGCTCGATGCTGTCGCGACGTCTGACCTCGTTCCAACCTTGTTGGTACGCTTTGACAATCCAAAACTGTAATAAAATATTTATTTTTTTGTTTATATGTTGCTCTCATTTCCTATTCGTAACTGAATAATGAACACAAATGTGGAGTGGTAGTGTGTTTTGACTAGTAATAATTTCAACTACTTGCTCTAACTTTTATTACTTACATTTTTTTGTATTAAACACATGAAATGGAAATAACATTAACATAACAAAAATATTATAATATTCAGTCTTTTTAAGATATTTGTATCCGCGAAAAATCGTTGCAGAAAATAATTAACCCTTTGCAATTGAGATCGTTCTCGCGCGAATATCATATGGTAAACGAAAGTCACGAGTGCAAAGGGTTGAAAGCAGGAACTCCATCACTGCAGTTCCCATATTTTGGGATACAAATTTTTATTATTTACTGTTTTTAGAAGTTATGCAAAGTCCAACAATTTTAAAATATGTAGCTTTTCGAAAAGTCTGTGGATGTTTCTTTCACCGATATACAAGTTCTTAATAATTGCCAAGTAAATTTTTGTTACGATCGTTTAATCTCCGTTAACAAGAACAAATTTACATATGGTACATACAAACTCAGACATTTTACGTTATGTACATTTAGACAGAAAAACAACATTCCCAGGATTTAATTAAAAAAATAATTGAATAATAAAAATGAATCCGTTTAGTGAAATTATCCCTTAGTTGAACATATTTCATCATAGTACCTACATATAAAATTATATACTTCTGACGTCTAGGCGATAGACGAAAGATAATGCCTTTTTTTTGGTAACCCAGGGGAAATCCGTAACGGACCTCAGGGGGCGATGAGATTTGCCCCTTGGTGTGTCTGACTTGCACCGACTAAAACCCCCGGGGGTGTTCCTGCTCCCGCCTGCCGAATGCCAAGGGCAAGGCCGGACCAGCTTCCTCGGCACTCAGCGACGTCTGGCCTTGTTCAGACCCCGCTTACTAAAGCCTAACTATGATGCCAAAGAACTAATATATTATTATTTTATATTGAAATAATATCGAGGGGTGAAAGACTATTTGGTTTAAATGTCATTTTTTGGTAATACAGTAATATATCGAGGAGTGAAAGGCTATTTGGCTTATGTGACATTTTTTGGTGATATAGCAATATATATATATATATATATATATATATATATATATATATATATAAATTAAAAAAACGCTGATTTCATATATATATATATTAATATACCACCAAAAAATGTCGCTTAAACCAAATAGTCTTTCACCCCTCGATATGATGTTATATTGTGTAAATAAAATTGTACTGCATGAATATTAATTTTTCCGAAACTTTAACCCTTTATACATAGGTAATTGGTAAGTGATCCTAAGAGAAACTATCAGAAACTGGTCATAACCCAAAAATTAATGATTTCTTTGCAAATGAAGTTAGTATACTTCTCATTATAAGAAATGGGATGATGTCATTTTTTTAAACCATAGACATAAAACTTTAATCAAAATCCTTTCTTTTATCGATAAAATGACCAAGATACGCCTGGTAAGCATGATGCAGTCTAAATATCAACTAAGACTATCAACAGTAAAGAAGAAGGACCCAATATCATAAAACGGAGGGAACACGTTTGCTGAAGGAGCGTCCCATAGCTTAACGACTCGAGAAAAGTAAAAGTTTGAGAATTTCCTATTCTTAGTCGCGCTGTGTGTTATCGTATAGCCGAGACTCCGCAACACACGCGTGGTCCTTTTATGAAAGGGAGTGAGTGGAGTAGGGTCAAATAGCTGTTCAGAGCACTCACCGTGATACAGACGGTAGAAAACGCTTAGTGAGGCAATGGATCGTTCCCGATACAGAACAGATAACTCTGCACTGCAACCTAGCCAGGGTGTAAAGAAAACATTTTACTGAACACCCCAGAGATATGAACATTATTCCATGCATAGCCTAATCTTAATCTTATATAATAGATACAATTGATGGGACGTGAAAAACCGTCGAACTTTCTGCAGGATATTGAGTCCATGTGATGTTGTGTACATGAAAGTCCCTATATGATCCCCAAGGTTGAGTTTACAGCGAATTCCGTCCTTAAAATACTCAGGTAGTCATACGTTGTAAAACATATTTCGGAGAGAATAAAAGGGGGAGAAAAGAAAATCAATCACAAGGATAAATAAAGCTCAACAACTAGATCTTCCCGTTTCCTAATGGTTTCTTCACGGCCACTAGTTTCCTTGCTACTATAAACCCCGTGAACCGTGCTGTCATCTACATAGCAGCATACGAGTTTATAGACCGAAGACAACATATCATTGATATGCAGAAGAAACAGGGTGGGTAAAAGTACAGAACCTTGTGATACTCCGAAATTAACTGACACGAACTGCGAATTGTGTAAATCAACGAGTACACGAATTCTACGCTCGTGCAGAAAGCCAGAGATGCCAGAGAGAATTTGGCTATGTTTAGGCTAACCGCCAACGATTCACCGTGTCTGTCCATTGCCTCCACCCGGCAGTGCAACACATACGCTAGAAAATTATCAGCTGACTGATTCGATCGGTTATCGAAATTAAAATCTTTAACTCTTACCGGAATCATGCAAATTTTAAATAAATAATAAATACACTTTATCGGTAATAATGTTCAGTTTAAAAACAAATGTATAAGCCAAAAGCCTGGCTTCTACATTTTATCGCTCGGCGAAGCACTTGGCACCTTCCCACACGGTTACGAAACGGTCTTTGTCGCGCCCGCTCGCCGTGAAGGGAAAAATTGTGCCAAATAGATATACAAAGAAAAAGTACAGGCTATTCAGCCTAAGTGTAATATTCAAATTTTTCATATTAATTTGAAATATACATCTAGCATTGCTTTTATTTACCATATCTAGCTAAAATTCATTTAAATTAAAAAAATATATTGAAAGCTACTAGCATAATTATTAAAAATACTCGCATTCACCGAGTACCAGTAACTGGACCTAGTAATTGTCAGGCAGCGAAAGAAAATTTTGTAGAGAGTTATATCGTTTAATTATTTTGCCTGTCTATCCGACTGGAGATTGAGTTAATTGTTGAAAAATGTAAATATGAAAAATATGTAACCTTCTTCTTTTTACAAATAAAATATAAAACTTTAATAATTATTAAACCAATAAATTAAAGCAAAAATAACACGGTGGAACAATTTATGACTTCAATCAATAAGCGAACAAAAATATAATAAAAGAAATAAAATAAAGCTCGCAGTTAATCCGAATCGAAATGTTTCATAAAAGACTGATTGTAGTACATGTACATGGCAGGATAAACTACGTCTTAAAAATCGTTATTATTGAGCACAAATTCTTACTATCTGTAAATTAAAGGGCAAGTTACGTTTATATTTATAGACGGAGCAATATTTGATCTACCACACTACAGAAAGGTTACATCAATCTACTAGTAAAGCGTATAATACAGACCATCCACCCATGCTCCAATACAATACGCTCATCTTTAAACAAAATTCCGGTTGCTTCTTACGCTAACTTGGCATTTAGAATTGTAACGCAAATATGTATGTACTTTTTGTTACTAATTTATACGTGAGTATATTTTTCTTCATAAAAATTTAATATTCTTTACGTGTAATTACATTATCTATAATGTCTACACAACTTTTAATATACACTATTTATAATGTATACACTTTAATGTTTTTGTTATGAAATAAATGCTGCGCAACAATTACCATCGTATGCCGGACAATAATTTGTAGAAGAAAGGAAATCAGACTGTTTAAACAATGCACTGATCCACAGTGGATACGTTGAGGTTAGAAATTAATACAATAGATACCTTATATGCCGTAGGTATAAAATAACAAATGATTTATTGAAAAATATATGCCTTGCGGAGTGTTAAAAGTGATACGCTCGAGGTCCTGAATAATTTTTATTTCGTTCTGCTACCATATTTCAAAAATATAGTACTCACTTAGGCCACAAACGACTACTTAAATTTATTCTAAATATCTTTATATCTTTGTAATGCCATAAATGCTAAACTAAAACAAAAACACTATACCTATATAACCTTTGGTGACCTTCCCTCAGAATTAAGCTGACAGCAAAGCTGTTAATACTGATTAGATTTTAATCTATAACTATGCAATCTTTTAAAAGGCACAAAAACAATTGCTCTTAGAAACATAATAAATAAAATGAATAAAGCAGTCGCCTTATTAATGAATTCAAAGTGAAGTTGCAAGTGAGGTGAAATATGCGGAGAATCGATTTGCTGAAAATATGTATCGCTCTCGTTAAATTTGATACCCTGAAATTACTTTTACGCTTTCGATTATATAATCAAATTAATATTTTTTCGTTACCTTTTTACTTAAGAGTTATAGAAACTTTTAATCAATTACATTAATATTCCTAGACGGTTGATAAAGAAGCTCAGAAATGCTTTTAACGTCAATGTTGGAGGGCTCTTTGAATGAAGTAATTTTCTGAAAATATTACTTTAAGCTTTGATTTTGACCATTGCGAATATTTTAATAAAAGGAGATGGAAAATTACTACGAATATTCAATTTGTTCAACTGAGTAGCTAATTATGAGCTATATAATTTTTTTTTTGCCTTTTTTATATATTTGCTAGTTTTATAATTTACAGTTGTTCGATCAGTTGAGAATGAAAGGACTTAAGAAATTTTGCAAAGTAGGAGTTTGGTTTTATCATAAAAACTGTTGACATAGAACAATGACAATTATATTTTAATTTAAATTAAATACTAAAAACAAATATATGAAATAGATATGCATATACTTATATATAAACAGTATACATATAAATAAAAATGTTAAAACAAAAACATTTTTATACTATATATTGCACCTGACAGAAAATACACTAATCCAAGAACGGCAATGAACATAAAGGGATGAAAATCCGTTGATGGTCACTATCGCTGTGATAATATATGATATAAATAAATATATGATGATAAATACGTATATGAATAACTAGATATACACAAACTGATCCAGAAACGTGATAAGCCGATTACAGTCACTATGACGGTCTTTACACTTCTGTATAGTAATGACGATCCATTTCGATCAGTCGTCCTACTTACCTCACCTCACTTTGATAAATGTAAGCCACTTACAATGTACATACACGCATATTGTAATATATGCTTATAGCAAAATAGCTACAGCTATAGTTTAGTACAATATGTAAATATGATTATTGGGCTGATCCAATAATGTGCTTATTCTCGTTATATTATAACAGTATATACGAAAGGCAACTGTTGACTTGGATTCAGGCAAATAACTGGTTAACAGTTAATAATAAATAAATCAGGAAATCACTATTATCGAGTGAATATGTTTACTTTTTTAGTACTAAAAATAATGCAACGTTAAACATAACACAAGGAGCTCCTTTCAGTGAACTTTATATCGGACAAGATTCTTTAAATTTTATTTTTATGCTAAACAACAATAACTATAAATATAGAAGTCAGTAACATCTAGAAATTTCTTACCTTGTAAGGTGACGACAGTCACTACCGTTAATATACATCATTCTTCTTATGATCGAAACCAGTATTAAAATTATTGCTTAAAATATTATTAGACCTTAATATATTAGTTAAAAATAAAAATATATGAAAGCCTTACAATATTACTAAAATATTAAAGTTGTTTTCTTTAACTGCGCAAAAAAGGGCAGAAGTATGTAAGATTGTCAAAAACAAAAGAAATAAAACTTAGAGTGATAATTGATATATTACAAAAACATAAAAATTGGCAGCAAACGTAAACACAGTGTCGGTTATTGCATATTAGAGCGTAGTCCAGCGCGACGCTTTGCCGCACCAGTGCGCCATCGTCGGCGACATTAACGCGGCTATTCCAAACTTCCTTTGGGACTCACGACTCAGCAGCAAGACCAAGCTTCTGTACTTAAGAGTCTAATTAGCCGTAAATTACACTTAAAATTGGGCTCTCGGCTGATAATTGAGGTTTGAATGTTTAATTTCATAGAATAAAAGGACACTGTAGGGAAGCTTATGGATCAAACTGTATTGTCATAGAACTGTCAATGAGTGCCGTTGGAAACAACTGTTTAGAATAGTAATTTGAGGTGATTTTGACAAAGTGATTAAACGAGAAATTTAAGCAATAATGTAAAAAGGTAATTTCTGTGTCAATTAATTTAGATAAAAGATAACCGTATTAAATGAATGCTAAATAAGAGCTCACTATTAATTTTCATAACTAAATAGAATCTCTTAAAAACCCAAGAAAAAATATTTTGAGTATTTTTTAACATTCAAGTACATTCTGTCAGATAAAATAATTAAACTAATTTTTAATATGATTCTATACAATTCATTGAAAATTATAATTTTAAGGTTAAAATATATAAGATTTACACATACCATTCACATAAAATAAAATAAAAAACCATACCAGTTATAATAAAATCACTCAGAGACATTTTACATTTAATGAAATTCAAAAGAGATATTTGCACTTTCTTAAATATAATAATTTATTAATTATGTTTCTAAGTTATAAATTTCTTTTCAACCATTAATAAATTAAAGTTAACATGTAATTAAGTTGAAAGTTAAATTGCAAATTTTTTGTCCCTACTGTTACGAAATATTAACACAAATGTTCTTATTATATATCAGTAAAATGTACTTAGTGCTTCGATTTAGCGTTTCCTGTACAACTTTTTAATTGTAACGTCAGTAAAACGCTTCTGGCCATATTTATATTTAAACACTAAAAAATTAATTAATCTTAACTTACAAATTAACAAGAATAGAAATTAAAATATTCCTACAAAGTTTATACTTACAATATATATTTACTACTTCTTTTAAAATAGATAATGCACCCACGCTTCATAACCAGTAAATTGTGTTAGTATAACATTATCTACGTTATCCAAAGATAACAAAACCACGTATTCAGAAAACTCTCTTCGAGTAGAATAATATTATTTATAATGATCTGAAAACATGCAAATATCAATTTCTTTAAATTAAACCAACCTGCTCCGGGCTTATGGTTGCTCAGAAATTGATATTTTTAGGTTATTATTGCATAATGATATAATGCTTAGAAAATATAATACCATTTGTTATCTGTCTAAAATAGAGTAATAAGTCTATATACATAATAAGCTAATTAAATGAGCGATGCGAGATCATTGGTTCTATTCCGGTGGTTTGACCCTTTGTTCGTCTGTCTGTCTGTCTATCAGAGGTCTCTAACTTTTCAACCAAATAATATAATGAAATTCGGATATAATATAAAAATGTGTAAAACGGTTTAATGTATTAATGAATATTTTTAATAATATAACATCTATTATTTTTAATACTGTTTTAGTGTTGTTACATCTCTTGTAACTTAACAATACTAAAAACAAACAAAATATACAACAAAAAGATGTAGATAGGATTTATAAGTGTAATATTGTGATTGATATATTTCAAACACAGCTTTAAATCTATCTGTCTATCATCACGCTGTATCCCTATTGGGGTAGGCAGAGAGAATGAAACGCCAATTCTCTCTATACTTACAAACTCTTTTGCTGATTCTATATTAATACAATATATTTGTATAATAAAAGAGAAATTTGAAATTCAATCAATGCACTGGGACCGAAAATAGAAACAAAAACATGTTTTTGGAAAATCCATCTCCTATGGTGTGTTACAATTGTTACAAGTAAGTGTGAAGGACAATGTTTCGAAAAATTTTATTGCGTTTTATTATAATGTTATTATAAAATAGGCCTTTGATCTCATTGATCATGATTTACTATTACTAAAGCTTTTAAAGATGGGTATCCATGGATCCCTGTTGCGATGGTGTGAATCCTACCTACGTAATCGATCTCAACTTGTCATGGTACATGGTTTTAAGTCTAAGCTTTCGATGGTTCCATCTGGGGTACCACAGGGATCACATATGGGGCCTCTGCTATTTTTGGTTTTTATAAATGATTTAGCAAATTCAATAACTTGTAACTTTAGTATGTATGCAGATGATCTTAAACTGTACAAGGTTATTAGTAGCGTGGAGGATACTATGGAATTTCAAAACCAAATTAATATTGTTTCTGATTGGGCTAAGAGTAACCGTATGATACTTAATGGGGAAAAGTGTTATTTTGTAAACTTTTCTAATAGGAATGATCCTACTGGGGCAACCTATTATATTGAAAATAATCCAGTAAGTGAAGTTTCTAGTGTCAGGGATCTTGGAGTAATGATTGATAACAAGCTAAATTTCCGTCAACATATTGATATGATAGTACATAAAGCTAATAGGCTGTCAGGTTTTGTTTCTAGACAACTTAAATCTTTTGGCGATCCTAGTATTATCATTCCTATATATAACTGCGTCGTTCGGAGCATATTGGAATATAGTAGTCAAGTATGGAACCCCGGTTATGCTACCCACTCCAATAGAATAGAACGTGTACAGAAACGATTTGTTTATCAGCTATCTTATGTCAGTAACAAATGTAAATCTTTAACATCATATGAGTCCAGACTCCTTTACTTTAAAATGTCTCCATTGAGTGTCAGGCGAAAAGTGGCGGATATTGTCTTTTTGTACAAATTAATACATAATCTGATTGACTGTCCTGAACTGTTAAGCAAGGTAAATTTTGCAGTCCCTCGTCAAGGTAGTAGACTTTCTATACGTAGACCTTTTTCTGTACCATTTTATAAAACTAATATTGGTAAGCACTCCCCTTTCAGTAGAATGTTCTCTGGTTATAATGGTATCTGTAAATCTTTCGATATCTTTCACTCTTCCTTCCCCTTGGCTAAACGTAAGATTTTGCAGTGTGTGCAGGTGTAGCGCGTTTTTTCGTTTTCTGATGATTCTATGTGTCTGATTTATTTATCATAGCATTATTTACTTTGCTTGTTGTGTTCACTTGTTAAGGACACACCTTTTGTATTATTTTAGTAAGATCCGTTTATGTTTTGTATGTTTTTGTGTGATGTCCGGTATGTGAACCAAATAAAAAAAAAAAAAAAAAAAAATAACACTGCGCGGTCTCATTTTGTGACAAGAAACCGGAAATTGATGTTTTTTTTATATTCTGATAAATAAATTATGCACACGCTGTTGTTCATACTCGTACAAATGATATTCAGATATCCTCAATACAGCATAGCTTACTTACTTAGAAAATATTTTTTTAACATCTTGAGTTCTATATGAAATGGGTAAAATGCATTCTTTGTTTTGATAGCATATTATTTTAGAGTTTCCTGTATCTGTACATATCCTTAACAATGTATATAACATTTATTCAGATTCTAACTAAATTAAAATATCTAATTCACTCTCTGAGAATCAACTTGGAACATGAATACTGCTGTTTGCAAGTCGTTTGATAAAGTGTCCCTGTACTTATTACAAAGTAACACATCGTAAAAGTTTTCTCTTTATTACTTTGAACCTTTTTAACCACTGTATTTTAGGAGATGAAAGGAGTGACTCGTAAAACTTTAAAACAAAGGCCAAAATTTACAATTATTTTTTATTTTTTAGATTGTTTTCATTTATAGCAAGTACCATTTTTTTACGTAATTCACGAAAGCTACAAGTTACCATTTGAATATCAAATGCTTACCTTAAAGAATAAACCAAGCTGATGCTAAGATTTAATCATAATATTTAAAATCAATTAATTATTATATTTATAATAATTATTGCATTTTATTAATCGACTTTGTAATTTAAAATACTATGAGTGTTAGTTTATGTAAATGAATTGAATATCTTAACCAAATTTGAAGGAACATACGAGAATATAATTACAATGACTCGCTAAAATTACATACTAATTATATCTAACCACAATGAAAGTAAGCAAAATATCAAAGAAGTCTTTAACTTAAAAGTTAGGCGCCTGCAAAACTTTGATAATTAATTGCTATGAATATGAAACTCGAAATGGCTTTTCATCGTTTAAAAGGATTCTGACCTAAGGAGCGTGAAAGATTTTACAATTTATTACATTTCAGTTATCGTTTCCCGACGTAAGGGACCATTGAATTATATGGCTAATTAAAATGATATATTAATGGATTCATACTATTAGATTCATAAGCAGAAAATCGCTGCTATTTTATGTTGTAGAAACATCATATTCGTAGTACAAACTGCTAAGTCGTGTCGTAGCTGACGAGTAGTAAAATCTGCTACGATGCGTAGCACAACATACATAATACAATCTGCTGCGTAGCACAATACATACTGCTACGTACAGCGCTGCAAGCTGCTACGTGTAGTGCTCCAAGCAGCTACGTAGCGTATTTCGATTTGTTACTTGCACCTGTAAAGGTGTGTATATAAGGTGAGACATTCGAAAATACTTGGAATTTCATAACTTTAGTCCTTGACAATTCATTTATTGAGTGTTTTTGGATAATTACATAATATTTGACCTAAATTATTTCGTTATTATCTGAATGTGACTTTTAATGTAAAATCATTAAAACAATGGGATAAAACTACAGTCGACTTCCATATCTCTTTAGCAAGCATACACTAGATGACCATTTTTAGTACGTACGCGTAAGATAAGACGCATATTGTGTAAATTGAAAATTATATGAAAATCATTGGCCCTTTCGAGGAAACTTGACCGACAAACTAACTGCAATATATTAATTTCTTTTCTTATAATTATCTTAAAATAAATATAACTTCAGGGAACTTTAAATTCGTTTATTTTGCTCATATTTTATATTAAATTTGACTTACGTATTTAATTCATCATTACTAATGTTACAATTTTATTCGCAGCAAATTATTAGGTCCTTACATATGAAATTGGCGTTTTGTATGGGAGGAACAAAAAGTCGAATATTTTTTAATATAATATATTTAATTAATCAAAGTATGAACCATTATTTTCTATGCACTTTTGCCATCTCATAGGTAGTTCATTGATCCCTTTACTAAAAAAACCAGTCGGACGGGAATCAATAAAATCTTTGAAGGCGATTTGGACTGCCCCATCGGAGTTGAATTTTTTCCCTTGCAAGAAGTTATCCAAATTTCGAAAAAAATGGTAATCTGTTGGAGCAAGGTCCGGGGAGCACGGAGGATGTCTTAGGCTTTCCAATTGAAGCTCTTCTAATTTAGTAGCCGTCTGTTGCGCAGTGTGTGGTCTAGCGTTGTCGTGAAGCAGCAGTGGCGTGGAGCGATTGACCAGCCTAGGTTGTTTAGCTGCTAGCTTTTCCATCATGGTTTGCAATTGCTGACAATAGACATCAGCCGTAATAGTCTGGCCAGACTTCAGAAAACTGTAATGAACAATACCGGCACTAGTCCACCAAACGCTTACAAGTAACTTTTTTGGGGTTAATTTTCGCTTGGGGCAGGATTTGGCTGGCTCGCCAGGATCCAACCATTGCGCTGAGCGCTTCCGATTATCGTAAAGAACCCATTTTTCATCACAGGTAATGATTCGGTTTAAAATACCTTCATTATTGTGCCGGTTTAGTAATGTAACGCAGCAGTCGACGCGCGTTTGCCGGTTTGCTTCAGTCAATTCGTGAGGTACCCACCTTTCAAGCTTTTTAATCTTCCCAATTTGCTTCAAGTGAATTAAAACAGTTTTATCACTAACATTGCAGCCTGCAGCTAACTCGGACGTGGTTTGCGATGGATCTGCTTCCACAATAGCCTTCAACTCTTCATTATCAACTTGAGTCTCAGGCCGTCCACGGGGCTTGTTCTGCAGGTCGAAATTTCCAGAACGAAAACGTTGGAACCAAAAACGAACTGTGTTTTCTTTTGCAACACGACCGCCATACACATCATTCACCCTTCGAGTTGTTTCCGCAGCACTAGTGCCACGGCGGAACTCGTACTCGTAAATAATGCGATATTTTAAGTTTTCCATTTTGTAAAATGAGTGACGCAAACAGAAAAAAACAGAAGAAAAAACAAATGAATGACGATCATCGAAGCACAAATACATGAGTCTATAGCTGTACAAATTTGAATTTGGAATTCCTTACCAAAGAGGAGAAATTTGTGATTAAAGTGGCCAGTACGAAAAACGCCAATTTCATATGTAAGGACCTAATATATAATAAAATTCAAGATTAATGATTTTTTACTAGAAATAATGATAATCTTTATTTCATAATAAACTTTGACCATACTAGTACAGGGTGATAATTCTCACGAAGTAAGAATAACTTGTCTATGGTGAAACTCACATTACCGTTCCGATTTATGTAAACAAATCAAATTAACAAAACCAAAAATCTGTGCAAAATATATATACACGCATATGTATATATATATATATATATATGGAAGAGGTAGTGTGTGTATGTAAGTTGGTTTCAATATTTGATAAAAAATTCGGTATCCTATATAGATTTGAATATCTGGACAGAATATATTATAATATTTCATACAATTTAAGTTATTATTAGTAAGTTAGTAGGTATACCATAGATAAATTATTTTTAGTAGGTAGTAGTTGTACTCAACTATTTAAAATGTTTGTAGATCTATTTAAATAAAGTTGTTTGGAGTTTAAGTTTCATATAATGTAGCAAATACATGACAATGCAAAGAAAAGGTAATGTAAGAATAATTTTAAGACATGAGAACTTAATAGGGTTAGGTAGAAATAACAATATCAACATGCAAAGTGCTGAGGTGTCATACATAAAAGCTTATGAATACATAGCAGCGGGTAGTTGTTAACACAGTCGCGGTGGATGACGGCGAGCGCTCTTGGCTGCGGCTCAAGACCTCTTCATTCCCCTATGTCTCGTCGCTAAATAATTGCAACTGTGCCCCACACTACTTACCTTGACAATTACGTGTACTTTATTTGATAGTGCTTCGCGTTTGCTTGCTTGGCTTGCCTCGAGGCTTTTTTGTTGGACTCTTCATCTATGTATTTTCTCATTAATTGGTAACCGCATGTGTATATTTAACACGTTAAAAACATTCACAGAAAATTGTCTTATAAAAAACTTTTCTCTTGAAATTGGCGTATTTTATTCACATATGTAGTATGCACCTAAAATGTTTATTACAGGGATCGGCCGCTGGACTCCGTAAATATAATAAAAAATTGCTTAAGGGCACTCGTGACTCCCTTGACACAATAAAGTAAGCCAGATGAGGTCACGAGTAACCCTAATATGGTTGAACGTGTTAAATTTATTACTTCTAAGCATAGTTGCATAGTCCGTCAAAAAATATTTTTAAACCTTTGACATTCATATATGTATCATACACACACACACGTATATATATATATATATATACGATACTAAATAAAAATATTTGTGTTCGATTAGAATATTGCTGTGGCATCGTTTTATATAATTCACAAATGGGATGTACTTGGTTAAAAACGTTTACAAACTAATATGTTAATGTTCTCATAATTTTTCGTTTACACGTATCTTAAACCAATAATCTTGGCCTTCACTATTACAAGCCTAAAAAGAAATCAAATATGCTACAAAATGCTTAAAAACCCAATATATCGTTTCTATATATTACTTATTTTTAAAGAAAAAAGCGTTGTTTAAGAATATGTTACAGTAATTTAGTTATTTTTAAATTACTCAAACTTATTAAGCGTTTAGTGACGCCTTCATTATGCAAAAAGTATGCGTAATCACTTGTTTCGTTTAGAAATTCCACTCGAATCAACCCCTGCTCGCGTGCGGAACAATAATGTCTAGACGTATTCAGCGCATAAACTCTGCTGATGAAACTAGCACTGATGTCATAAAGCTGAGCACATTGTATCTATGATGATATTTTACATTTTTTTTTCTGGTTTGACAACATGATTACACCGCAACTAAGGGAAAGTACAGCGCAATCCAAGTGTCGGTCTTGGACTTGACTATAAAAGGACGGAAATTCATTACAAGTTGCCGCTGCCATGTCAGCTCACATACAGCAAGACAAAAGCAATCTATTTGTATAAAACTGGACGTATACAATCTGACCCTGTAATCGATTCGATTTAACGTTCTCAAATTTTAAGTACACGAAACTGGACACTACCTTTAAGAAAATGGCTAAGGTTTTTTTTAGGAAACATTAATTCAACATATATACATTTTCTCTCTCTAAAGGCTATAATAATTAAATAATTTAAAATACTGCAACGAGTCTTATACGCGGCTTATTCAAATTATCAAGAACGAAAGAGGGTGAAAGTATAACTTCCTGTTTCCGACTTAAACTCCGCGGCGCTTATGACCATAACCTGGTTGAAATGCCAAGCCATAATTAAAAGAAAGTTCATTCGCGCAAAAGACTCGTTCAAATATCTATCATAAATACGAAGCCGAAAATTTTTAAATGTATTTTACAAATATTTGTTACATAGGAGAATCATTCTCAAGACGCATAGCGGAAAAACCTACTGCGTCAGTCGAATCTGTAATATAAAGTAACAATATAATTGAATTACGTTACCAAAGCTATTTTACAAATATATTATAATAATAAATGGAACATATTATACTACAAACTGTTCGACAAACAAAGATCGACAAGCCCGAAAAGTTCATATATGATTACCTATATCATAAAAGTTGTAGCGATATTTTCGAAGTAAAACTATTAACATAATCCACTTGTATACCTACTTGCTATCGCAACAGTTTTCTATCTGTGACAAAACGAAATAGAGAATAAAAATACGAAGGCTTAAGACAAATCTCCACAATTCTACGGAGCATTATATTGCCTCTATAAAAAAGTATTCCTGATTGTAATAACCCTATAGCATTATTATTTTGTAACATTATAAGGGAACAGAACATATTGGATTTTTGTCTACATCTTTTAAGGTATATAAAGAATCTTTATAGTCAAAAATATCTATGAATCATAAATATAGCTAGATAGCTAATTAAGAGAATAAGATAAAAAGCATATTTAAAGATATTCTTAACTATAATCATCTACCTGCAAAGGTTATCGGGTTTGGTCATATCATATGTATGTTAATGCAAGATTATCATATTATTTATATTCATTTAGTGTTTAAATTTAATATTAATTCATCATAATCAATATTTGAAATTGAGATCTATAATATATATCAGATAATTTGACATTCATACTAAATCGGAGCTGTATTCATTTAATAGAAAAAATAATTATCTATTGTTGAATTTAAGAGAAAATCCGTTAACACAAAATCAGTAAATGACTATAAATAAATTAGTTTCCAGTTTCAAAATTAATATTGAAATTAAGAATTCATTATCAACTAAGGTTATAATTTTAATAAAAAATTACCCCTTGCTGTATAAGAAGATATTATAATGATTTGTTATTTTCTTAAATAATAATTACTTGCAAAATGTAAAAGGTCGAATATTAATTGTTTAAACGAGCTTTAAGCTTATTTAATTATTTTTAAACTATAACTTAATAGGTTCTTACTTAATTTATGATAAAATAAATTAGTTATGTCGTTTTCATTTGCGGGAATACTAGGTCGCAAATAAATTCATTTTTTGTAACGTTTCTGATTATACTTTAAACTGTTCGAATTGTTTGATAATATAATTACTTTTAATAAATATTACGTTTCAAGGGAAGTTTTTTATACAAACAAACATAAACAAGCATAAAAAATAATGCCTCCTATTATATACATATACGTTTGCTATAGTGTGCGTCAAAATCAATACACACGTGACAATATTTGTCACGTGCAACCTTGAAAATTGTGATCAGTTATGCTCATCACTATGTAGGTGGAAAGTACAAGAGAAAGTTGAATGTACCTATTCACAGTTGCATTACTTATCACCTTGACAGTGGTATAGCGTTATTACATAAATTTAAAATAAAATAAAAATTTAGTAAAATAAAGGAAAATAAAAGATTACTATGATGCGAAAACTTTTCCGGTGGTAAGTTCTTATTTGACATTTTCTGAAGTCATCATGCGGACATAGAAGTTAATTTAGTCTACATAAATGACATTCTAACGGCTGTCTAATGCTTTCTTATCCATTATATTCTTTTGCCATTAGGTAACCGTATACTATATGTCAGTATATTGACGTATATTACGCAAGTTGGAAGATATAAAGTCCACCCTACACAATAAAAAAGCATATATAAAAAATAATAAGTATATAGTATACGAAGTAAGACGATATAGTGTTTTCTTAATTACGTTGCCTAGCAGTTTAATCAACTCGAGGGATTTATGAAAGGACCTAACGACGAAGACCCGAGAAGCGAGACAAGCTTTCGCGATGAACTAAGTTTTTCATTGTATCTTGTAATAAACTGTGCAATGAAAACTGAAATATGAACAATAATTTTCATTTCCGCATGAAACACAGACAGAATATCAAATTGTGTAAACATAATTTAATGTTATTTGTTAGTTAACGGTAAACTAATTATTATAAAAGTAGAAACTTAAATATAAAATTTATAAATGCAGCAAAATAAGAATATAAAGATGTAATTTTAAATTATCGTTTTACTATTTGATAAATCAAATTAAAATTAAAAAATTAAATTAATAAATAATTAAAATTAAAATATTGAATATTTTATACAAACTGGGACCCTGTAGTATAAGTCCATACAATACGATATTAGTTTTATTGGTAAATCTTTTTTTTTTGTATCCCGGAGGATAATCCTACATAGGACCATCAGGGCTACTGTGAGGGCAGCGATCCCGGTGTGCTAGACTCCTACTGACTAAAAACCTCCGGGGTGTCCCTCTTATCGCTCCACCCGAGCCTGGGAAACTAAATTCATCCAGACGCCCGGGGAGCGAAATACCTTGTTGAGGCTGCCTCTCTGGGAGGGGTAGGAGTAAAGAGCCCATCCTTCCAGCACCTATCTCTCAGGTGGCGCGCCGGACACTGCGCACCGCCTCCCCCTCATCGGGGCAGCATTATTAATAAAGCATATATTATCCCAATCAATTTTTACGCAAAAAAGAATCTCTATGTTATAGTTTGTAACTTCTTAAATATGGTTACTATTTTCTATGCAATAATAACATTGTATAAAATAAAACATACGTTTTGGAAACTAACTTGCTGTAATAAAAAATCTACTTGAAAACTAACTTCCAATTTGGTACCTATTTGTGCTGCCAAACGACGCAGTCTACGGCTTTATTTAATGGCTCAATCGCGTCTTTAGTACGATAAAATACATTTACACTAAATTTGCTTTCTTCTGTACCCAATATATGTAAAATAAAAATGAAAAATTTTATAATAACATGATATACAAAGTATTAGTTACAAATAGAAACAAAACATAAGTACTGCTTTTTAGTCTTATACTCGTATATTTTTGTAAACAATATTTGGTCACGTTACTTACTTTTTAATTTAAGTGTAATGAAACACAAAAATTTCTAACGTGTGATATTTTGCAAAACATAAAATAAACCCGTTTTTGCTATTTACATATCGTTATATTGGAAATACACACACAAATATATATAAAAAATATATTTATACAAGTAAACAAATATTGTATTTAGTACAGTTCTAACTGGAAAGGAAAATCTATAAAAAAGAGATAGTTTAAGTGTTCACACATCGATCGAAGCAACATAGACTTTTACGATTAGATCGGATTATATTAAATGAATTAGTAATGGAATAGTTGACGAATTTAAGACCTCGGAAGTCGGGTACCTACCTGAAAAGGTGTATTTGAGCGCTGATTGCGCCGCCCACCGAGCCCGACCCGACCTGACGCGCCACATTCAGTGAGCAGCCAGCTGTCTTCAGAGTTGGTATTGTAGCTGCGTACTTCAGCGTGAACCACAGTAACATATATTCGAAATAGTGCTTCAACTAAAATGGATCTCAATATTTTTGGTGTTGGAAAGGTTCTAAAGTGAACTTAGGAATGATGATTGCTTAACTGTTTAGTTCGAATTGAAATGAATGTTTGGATTTAAACAGTGGTCATTTGCGATGTGATTTTCAATTTTCCAAACTTCGTAAGTATACATGTAACATATTTACATAGGTACGCATATATTAATAATATTTACAAATAACTAAATCAATAAAATTATATTTTAATACAATAATTATAATTATGAAATGTTTCTTTTTATATTAAATATCAAATATTATTATAGTTTTAACCCTTATACCCATGTAGATATAACTTATAAAATAATAAACAGTGAATACAATTTTTAAAACTAAAGTAGGATGTTGAAGTTAACTACATTAAACTGTATTAAATTAGCTAATATGTCTCGTAATTATATTATTGTTTAAACTAAATATTAAAATTAGCCGTTCTAATATCTGTAAAACAATCATTTAAATTATAAGATAGATTATAGGCTCTTTTTGATATCATTTGGATGCGCTAATTTACGAAGAGTATACTTTTTTAAAATAGGTTTACATAAACTTTGTCATTGGGTTCTATCAACGTAAATTTTATTAAGTAATGAAGTATTTGTAATATCGAAAATCGAAATTATGACACTTATTATTTTCACCAGAGTAATATGTCAGAAGAGTAAAAATGTTTACAAGATTTATCTTACGAATTTAATGTGAAAAAGTATGGAGTTCATCCCAGACGGTCCAATATAACCGTGGACAAAAACTCCATATAATTTCACAATAAAAAAAAATGAATACAAAAAATTAACCTCGAAAAAACTCGCACACTGATCTCATTTAATATGTCATACATGAGTATTATAGTAGGTTGGCTGAACAACAAGAATATACACCGCCCTATGCAGCATTTGGAGTGTCATTTAAAGGATCTAAAAGTAAAAGGTCGTAGTACACAAAAAGTCCCCGAAAAATGTGAAGTTTGCACGATATAAAAAGGTCACGCGACAAATCCAGCGACTTCTTCGAAGAACCGGCTCCTTTGCCCAAAAATACATATAATATTCATGTGTTTAAATCACTGTCTTTTTTATATACATATTCTAGGTATCGAATCTACATGTTAAGGGTGGTTTCTTTTTCCTACCTTTTTCAGGATAGAGACGGAGATATCTCTGTTAATAAATATTATTACTTAAGAGCAATATTCTAAGTTTCTGCCCGGATAATCCGATTCTATGCCCGTAACCTTTTTTTATCAATAGATTAAAATGCTTACTCAAATGTGACACATTATTATTTATTTTGTGACCTTATTATTTACAAACGCTTTAGATTTTACGCGTTAACAACGTTAAATAAAGATTATTTTAGTACCACAAAGTTCCCATCTTTTATGACAATATACAGTTTTTATTTTAAATTACAATAGAAGTTGATTCGATAATAATTGACCTTAACCTTCCTTATCATCAGAGGCCTGTAGCTATCTGTAGCTTGTTCGATATAAGTAACTCCTGACGTAACCTTAGAGCTACTTGACCATCCTCTGTCCTCAGTCGTACATTCTCCTCAGAGTGGTCTTGGTTTCTTGACGATGCATACATACGAAACCATTTTATTAAAAGTTTTTTTACTTGGTTAACAAACTCAGTATTAATAAAATATCAATCGATACATTTAATTAACTGCTCTCTGTGCACGGATGGGAGGATATATAATAAAAAGTAACAATGGGGACTTTTATTAATGTCATTGAAACCAAAACTTTGATGGTTAGTATTTTTGTCTATGTATTTCTGCGCATTAGTCTCAGAAACGTCTTAACAGATTTGAATGGTGTATTGTTCTAAGATTCACATAAGATTTTGTGTTCGATTTATTGTAATCAGTTTATAAATATGTATATTTAAAGAATCACATTTAATATTTGTTTTATAATAAAATCCTACAAAATAAGTAATATTCAGTAAATTTCCTGGCAGCTTTACTTAACTATGTAATTTATTTGCTATTTTGATACATCCCTTCTCGACAAAATCAGGCCATATCGTATAATATTTAGTATAGTATTTAGGTGTTAACAAATGTAAAACGGGGACAGACAAAAATGATATGAAAAAATAGAAGAGTTCTTTCTGCCTACCTTAGTTAAGATACAGCATGATAATATGTTCTTAGATATTTCAGATCATACTTTATACTATATATATTATATCATATTTTAGGTAAGAGAATAGTTTCTATTTTTGTCAAAATATCTTCGAACGGCCACGTTAAGCCTATGTGTTTATGTCGAGATTCACTTGTCACTTTAGTTAACATAACAGATAAATTATATTTATTATTCTATAAATCTTTATTTATATTACTCTATTTCAAATTGATAAATTCAAGTTTTTTTTTGTATGAGCCCATGATGTAATTATTATATATGAGACAAAAGAAGGCTGAAAACATCACTACAATTTGACTTAGTAAATATTGAAAAAATGTACAGTTTGACTTCAGGCTCCTTAAGACTCTGTAATGCGTAGTTACTGACGAGCAAAATTTTGAATATTTCGGTAATGTTTCTAGCCACATAAATATAGTATTTTAGTGCTTATTCAAGAAACTCTAAAGTTAAGAAAAACGATTTTTGTTTATATTTTAAGGCTAAACAATTATTAATATTAATGTACTTTAATCATAATTGAAAAATAATTCACGAACTCACTTAAAGTGACGGCTAATCCTATTACAGCTTTTGAAAATTTTGCAGATTACCATTAACGGAAAAATCTCTGTAAAAGTTTTATAATACATCCGACGACTTTAAACAAGTACCTACTTTTCCTTGCGGCCAGTCCTTATGATTTCTTTTATATTTTGAATAATTTTCAGGTAACATTTCTTTATTTTCTCCTTCGTATTTCCGTCCATGATGCTGAATACTTCAATTAAGTATGTAAATTGCCGATATTGTGGTTAAAATTATTGCTACAAAAACTGCTTTGAATAATTGTCTTGGAACATAATTACTTACTATGAGTTTTATGTCCCTAATCATATGCTGTCCGCATTAGTATGGGTTTTTATATTACCTTAAAATTACTAATTACAAAATGTATACCGTGTTTAAACATTTTTATTCTTGACGAAAAGGTTTTTTAAATGAATTAATACTTTACTAACGACAAATAGAGTAGGGTAGGTATTTTGTATATCAAAAAGTAAACAATAATTGCTCACAAAGGTTTATGGTGTTTGTCGACCGGAATAATAGAATGAGTAACGCTTATTGTAAGCATTCGCTTATTTTACGCTTATTATTATGTATTATCTGGTGTTATCGCATAGCATTTAGTAAAGTTCATTGTAAAGGCCAATATTCTCATTAGTGTCGTGTTGTGGTTTCGTGGTAGAAAATAACGTTTGTAAATGCCTAATACCTAACAAAAAAAAAGTTCATTTAGATTTTTTTTTTCAAGGTTTAACTGTCTCACTGTTAATTAGTTAGGTTTCGTTATTTGAAATATAAATCTATTGTTGTAAAAAATGCAATGCAAAAAGATATAGCCGTCCCTAGAACACTAATGATCCTACTAGTAATATTAATATTATAAATGCGAAAGTTTGTGAATATGGTTGTTACTCTTTCACTATAAAATTGCTGGACGGATTTGCATGAAATTTTTACAGTAATATAGATTATACATCAGAATACCATATAGGCTACAATTTGTAATGATTTTATGTAATTTTGGTCGTAATATAACGATACATGTCAATAAAGTCGGAAAAAAATCTGGCCTCTGAAAGCTATCTTGGCGTACACTGCCTAAATTATTGGAGTTACACAAAGATGATGTACCGTAGGATTATTTGTCTTGAACTGTTCTAAGTAAAAGTCCGCGACAGCATATATCTACCTTTTATGTGGAAGCCACTATGACCAAAATTGAAAACCATATCTTTTTTATTACTATTAAGATTATTTTATTTTATTATTAAAATGATTGGTCACAAAACTCGATGTCGCAGACCAAATTCCACGCAAACGAAGCCACGGGTAAATGCTAAGAATTTATAATAATATGAAACAAGATATATTAAGGATAAAAGCAAATCAAAATAATGTTTGTTGTATTCATTTATATGTTGATCAGTTTGGTTAAATTATAATGGATTAGAATAAACCGCACAAATCCACATCTGCAATCTAATTTAAAACCAGACTCGTACATAGTCGATGTTTTCCGACCAACCCTTGGCGTTACTCCAATCTTTACTTTGCCGACTGACATAAAGTACCTTCGCCTAACATAAATAACTGAACAACTTTAGCTGTCAAACAAATTCCTTTTAAGAATTTATGCGTAAAAAAATCAAATCACTTTTACGAATTTGGAAAGAAGACTTTGAATTCTTTTCATTAATATTTTATGTGTAGAGTGTAAGTCGAACGAACTTCCTTTTTTTGGTTCGATCTCAATTCTCATAATTTGTTAAAAGACTTCATAGAATTGCTAAAATTAACTGTAATCTCACAGACGCGAATTATTTTCTGTGTTTGGTTTAAGGAAGCTGTAAAGAAAGCCGGTACATTAACTGCAGAGCTATCTCGTTTGCGCCGTAAAATTCCAGTTCCCGCTTTTCTATAATTAACTAAATTGAAACAATATTTTTCCTTCCTGGTTTAGTGATAAATGTATAGTTTTTGTTAAAAAAAAATTAAAGTTTACACTTATAATACATAGAATGTGGATTATGATTTTAAATGAAATAAAAAACAACTATTGATATAAAACACATTATTACTTATAATATTTAATATGTTTTGGTCAAAAACTATATTAAATCAACAATATTGTCAAATTGAAAAAATATAAGAGCTGGATTGAACTTAAGCTATATGCAAAGGAAATGTAAATTAGTGCTATTGAGGGAAGTCAGGTGTGTGTTTTTTCCACCAAAAAATCCCCATTTTCTCCTCTTCCTACTCTCCAGAATGTGCCGCTTGCTGTGCGTGACAGCCTTAGTATATTAGGCATGAATATTCGTTTTGATCTCAATCTCAGGGATCACAATGGGACGATCATCTCCTCGACTTCACGTAGACTTGGTATCCTGAATAGAGTGCGTCGGTTTTTCACACCTGATCTTTTGTATCTATTGTATAAGGCCCAGGTCAGGCCTTGTATGGAATACTGTTCGCATCTCTGGGATGGGTCTGCCCAGTACTTGCTTGATGCCCTGGATAGGTTGCAGCGTAGGGCTGTCCGCATAGTGAGCGATCCAGACGTTTCTGAACATCTTGAATCGCTCCAATTGCGTAGAGATGTTGCCTCATTAAGTGTTTTCTACCGTCTGTATTATGGCGAGTGTTCTGAAGAGTTGTTTAACCTTGTTCCACCCTCTCCCTTCCTGAATAGAACCACGCGCGCGGGTTTGCGGTGTCACAGCTATACGGTGTCTCACACCCCGGCTAGGACTAAGCGGTTCTCTAACTCCTTCTTTTGCCGTGTCGTTAGACTGTGGAATGGTCTTCCGGCGAGCGTGTTCCCACCATCCTATGATATAGGATCCTTTAAGCGTAACGTGAAGAGATATTTGTGCAGGCCGGCATGATCGCTGCGACTACCAATGGGTTTTTTCTTACCTTTCGATAGTCGTTGGCGTTTTTTTGGACTGCACCATGCTTACCATCAGGTCTGGTGCAGTCACTGTGCCGTGTCAGTGTAAAAAAAAAAAGTCAATATGATACGTGGACGATACACGTACTTTGCGTGGATCTATCTTGTAGTTGTTGTAAACAATCGGAGTAATTAATTGTAGATAATTTAAATTAATTTCAACTGGACTGAATAATAGAGGAACGTCAGAAGAACGTTCTCTACAAATTATGATAAATCACATAGTATGAATTTATAATATTGTAGATGAGTACGATTTAATAATAATTTTCATACTTATTTTATTTCTCATTATTTGAAGATTTATAAGACGTACTTGGAAATGTTCTCTCAATACGCTTATTTATATTAACTTAATATAAATAAACTTTAACTAAACATTGTACGTCTTGTTTAATTTCAAATATGTAATGGAATCTCTGTAAAAGCTACGAATTAAGCAAGTTTCCTCTATATACCTTTGTGTTCTAGTCCTCTGTATAGGCTAACAAATACGACATCCGCACACCTGTAGTAAATTTTCAATATGCTACCTTAGCTACAACTTTTATAGTATAATATTATTTTAATCTTACTTTCATATTTCGAAACCTTAAACGCGTATGCCAAAAGATATTACAGGTCAGGCATATCTAGCGTGTATTGCGATTGCGATAAGATGTAATTCATTAAGCTGTCATGAAGAATTATTCACGCTATATCCCTTACGGGGTGAGCAGAGCTACATTAGTTGTTGTATCCATTTCGCGTTTATAAGTCGTGCAGATGCAATGCGGGTTTCCTCACGATATTTTCCTTCACCGCTGAGCATGTGAATCTAAATTCGCACGTAATCTAGAAAAACCCAGAGGTACGTACCGGGGTTCGAACCTACGACCATTCACGTTGCCTCGCTTGGAAACCGGCCACTAGGCCACCACAACGACATTATTATTATCTTTATGTAATAAAACACTATCAAGCAATTGTCTTGTTTAGGTATATTAGTTAAAACTTTTAGGGTTGCTTACACGAACAAATAAAATTTAGTTTAAGCTTATGTAAAATGCTATTAATTAAAGCGGTTTAATTCGACCTCAATGATTGTTTAAATGTAACAGTTGTTAAAACTGGGTAATGTTTCCTAGCAGGACAATAAGTACAATATAACACTAAATAACGTTTTATATAACTTTAAACTAAACATAAAATGTTTGTGCAAGCCGCCCTGAGTATGGATTGTATAATTTTTAGTTAATAAATAAAGTCTAAAAGTGTTGAATCAGTTTTGTTATAATATAGCGCGCGGCACGGTCTCGCGTAAAGGTGTAATAATATCAATCAGTTGCAATAAAGATCTCGTATAGTTAACCCGCGTTTCAGTGTTTCTCTTCATAGAATACCTGCCAATCAAGTGAACCTTATTGCCCTAACATTATGGTCCAAATCGAGCCGGATCGAAGAGCGTCGATCTGAGTGTACGTGACTTGTGATACGCGTAATATCTCGCCCCTCCCGCAACGCACGCGCATCGTACTACGTACACCTACAGGGCAAATAGGCGCGAAATATATTGCTAATATATCAAGAATACTCGATCATTGTTATTTTAATTTTGTGCTTAATATAAACAATTTACAACATCAACATGTCATCAACGGAACATAAATTAGAAATATTGGAAGATTTATTCAAAAATATTGTAAAAACAAAAACCAACTTTAAAAAGGCACCAAAAGCAAGACTTACTAAAGGATTTATTGAAGTGAGATTACAAAATTTAGAAGAATATTGGAATTCATATAGAAGTGAGCATAAATTGTTAATGGAGAGTACAAAAAAAGATGAAAGAAAGTTAATGCCGTATTTTAAGGAAGATTTATACAATGCATGTGAAGAAGCGTATTTAGATATAAAAGCAGATATGAAAGACACAATTTTATTATTAAATTCTGAGAAAATTGATACTACTATTGGCGGCGAGACATCGAACGCAGAGGTCAAACTACCCACAATGAATTTACCCACATTTGCAGGCGCATATGAAGACTGGAAGTCATTTGAAGATACCTTTATATCAATAATTCACTCAAATAAAAATTTAAGTGATGTACAAAGAATGCATTATTTAAGATCGTGTTTGGAAGGCGAAGCAAAAAACACTATTAAACATATAAAAACAACAGCAAGCAATTACGCAAAAGCTTGGGAGACATTAAGAAACAGATACAATCACAAGCGACTTATAGTAAATGCTATATTGAAGAGATTGTTTTCGTTTAAAAAGGTAAATACGCAATCATCGGGACAGCTAAAGACATTAATTGACAGCACCAATGAATGTTTACATAGTTTGGAGTCTATGAATATTTCTACGTCGACGTGGGATTCCATGATAATATATTTAGTTGTACAAAAATTGGATTCAGACACACACAAAGAATGGGAAAGTCATGTTAGCCAAACTTATGAAACCGAATTACCGACATTGCAAAATCTTATTACTTTTTTGGAAAACAGAATACAAACACTTGAATTAATTAATCAGCCTTCTCCAAACTATCAGAAATGTTCTAAAGAACGTTCATTTCACGCATTCACCGCACAAGTAACTTGCAAGTTATGTAACGGCCAACATCTTCTATGCCACTGTAAAGAATTCGCGAAGTACAACCCTGAGAAGAGAAGCGAGATCGTACGAGAACATCGATTATGCTACAACTGTTTATCATCAGGCCATTCAGTGTATTATTGTAAGAGGAAGACTTGTTGCAATATATGTAGAAAGCGGCACCATTCACTTCTTCACAGCGGGAAGAAGATACAAGAGGATAAGAAAGAGGAATCACAGGAAATAGAGAATATTACCACTGCGATTGCCTCAATGCACGCGAATGAAACCACACAACAAAATCTTCAAATTGAGCCTATGTCATCAAACTTTGGTTATAAAGGAAAAAAAGCGTTGTTGGCAACAGCACTAGTTGTCATCAAAAATGAAAGTGGACATGAGACCACACTGAGGGCATTAATTGATCCTGGATCGCAAGCATCCTTCATAAGCGAACGTGCAACTCAGATCCTACGACTTAAAAAAACTCACGTAAGAGGTTCTATCACCGGAGTAGGAGCTATAACAACATCGCTACGTTACTTAGTACAGTTAAAAATATCATCGAAAGTAGAGAAAACATTCAGTTTTCCTATAAAAGCATATGTCATGAAATCGAACATAACGTCCAAATTGCCAAATTTTACAATGCAAGCAAACGATAATTGGTCACATTTGAACGGTCTTACTTTAGCTGATCCACAATACTTCGTGTCCAGCAAAATAGATTTATTGCTTGGCATTGAAGTATATACTGAAATTGTAATGAATAATTTAGTTAAAGGACCACCTGGCACACCAACTGCTCAACAAACAGGCCTGGGTTGGATCTTATTTGGCAACATTGGCGAACCAACACAATCCATCAATGAAATTTTAGTTATGCATCATCAGGTTGACATTGATATGGATATTCTTTTAAAAAATCTCTGGAATATTGATGACACTGTAAAACGAAAGCTTACTGCAGGTGAACGGATATGTGAAGAAATTTATAACAAAAGATATTCAAGAACGATGGATGGGAGATACATTGTAAAATTGCCATTCAAACAATCTCCTCAACAGATAGGAACAACCAGAGAAATATCAGTAAAAAGATTAGAACAAATGGAAAGAAAATTAGAAAATAAACCAGAATTAAAAGAAGAATATTGCAAAGTTATGAAAGAATATATTGAACTTAATCATATGGAAAAGGTACCAGAAGAAGAGAAGAATAATCAGTCAATATATCTACCACACCACGCTGTCGTTCGAGATAGCGAAACGACCAAGGTCCGAATAGTATTTGACGCATCATGCAAAAGTTCTAACGGTATTTCACTTAATGATTTATTATTAGTTGGACCTCAACTTCAAGAAGACTTACGAAACTTAATCATAAGGTGGCGTATGAAGAAAATATGTTTTATAGCCGATATACAAAAGATGTACCGTATGATACTTGTTGCCAAGGAGGACGTAGATTATCAACGTGTACTTTGGAGAGAACATCCCTCGCATGAAGTTCAAGATTATCGAATGTTAAGAGTTACATTTGGAACAGCCAGTGCACCTTATTTAGCAATCAAAACTCTAAAGCAGTTAGCTCAAGATGAAGGAAACAAGTATCCTATCGGAGCTAAAATACTAGCTGAAGATTTCTATGTTGACGATTGTATAAGTGGACACAATTCAGTAGAAGAAGCCATACAAGCAAGTTGTGAACTAAGAAAGTTATTACAAGCTGGAGGATTTATATTACAAAAATGGGCATCGAATAACAAAGAGTTTTTGAATCAAATTCCGCGATCATTAAAAAGTAAATGTACTGAGACTGGAATCACTAAAGAATGTATAATTAAAACATTAGGATTAGGATGGAATATGGTCGCAGATACGTTTCATTATCAAATAAAGTTACCACCTAGACCGCTAGTTATTACAAAGAGAAGTATTTTGGGAGAGTTACAGCGTTTATTTGACCCACTTGGATGGATATCACCTGCGATTATTCCAGCTAAAATTTTGATACAAAATATTTGGAGAAAAAAACTAGATTGGGATGAATATATAGGAAATAAACACGAAGAAGAATGGATCAAAATACGAAATAGTTTTACGGAGATAAATAAAATACAAATAGAGAGATGGATACATGCTGAGAAAGAAATTGGCAAAATTCAATTACATGGATTTTGTGATGCCTCAATTAAAGGATACTGTGCTGTAGTTCATTATAGAGTAGAAACTGAGACAGAAGGAATTAAAACAGGTATAATCGCATCGAAAACCAAGGTAGCACCGTTAAAAACAATTTCTTTACCACGCTTGGAACTGTGTGGAGCTTTACTTTTCGCTAAACTGTTAACATTAATAAAAGAAGCAATGAAACTGTCAGATAGTCAAATGTTTGCTTGGACTGATTCAACAGTCGTTCTATCATGGCTCAATGGTGATCCGAATAGATGGAAACCATTTGTCAGTAATCGAGTCATAGAAATATTAGATAACACTTCAAATACTCAATGGTTTCACGTCAAATCAAAGGATAATCCCGCAGACTTAGGTTCCAGAGGCACATACTTGGAAAATTTAGTAGACAATAAATTATGGTGGGAAGGCCCAATATGGCTTAGAAATAATGAGATAAATTTCACCAAACCTAACGTTAAAGTTACAGACATCGAGATGAGAAACCTCACTGTGAATACTTCAATAGAAACAGAAACAACTAAAATTAATTTTGGGGAATTTAACACACTACAAGAACTTTGAGAACAATTATTTATATTTTGAGATTTCTAAGATCAAAAAAGAATCCTGAAGCCATAGATAAACCAATTTCAACAGTAGAGTACGAGGATGCATTATTACGATGTATTAGAATTTCACAACAAAATGAATTTTCAAAAGATATTGACAACATATTAAAGAAGAAAAGTGTTAACAAAGACAGTAAATTAAAAACTCTTAATCCTTACCTAGATGAAAATGATATTCTCAGGGTGGGCGGACGATTAAGAAACGCTGACATAAAAAATGAAATGAAATATCCAATTATACTAAGTCCAAAACATCCACTTTCGTACCTTGTCGTCAAAGAAGCGCATCGCAAAACATTGCATGGAGGTGTTCAGTTGATGCTCAGTTACCTTCAAACAAAATATTGGATAATCCGCGTGAGGAATATGGTGAAAAAATGCATACACAAATGTATTATATGTGCTCGATATAAAGCTATCGCACGAATACAGATAATGGGAGATTTACCGAAAGCCCGTATCACACCCGCACGGCCATTTATTCATAGTGGAGTAGATTTTGCCGGTCCTTTGCAGATCTTGATGTCCAGGGGCAGAGGAGCTAAAGCCCAGAAGGCATACATTGCAATATTTGTTTGCATGGCAACAAAAGCCATACATCTCGAGTTAGTGGGCGATCTTACAACTGAGGCTTTTATCGGAGCGTTTCGACGTTTCACATCACGTCGTGGTAGATGCACCCAAATATGGAGCGACCATGGACGCAATTTTATAGGAGCAAATAAAGAATTACAAGAGTTATTCAGACAGGCTAATTTTAAGTTACCGGAACATTTAGTTGATATTTTATCCGAAGACGGAACTCAATGGCACTTTATTCCACCATACAGCCCGAACTTTGGTGGATTGTGGGAAGCGGGCGTGAAATCCACAAAATTCCATTTAAAGAGAATATTAGATACCCACCTGACGTTTGAAGAAATGTCTACAACATTGTGTCAAATCGAGGCGTGTCTCAACTCACGTCCTTTAATACCAATTGATACAGCAGATCCGGATTTTGAAAGTCTGACTCCCGGACATTTTTTAATTGGCGAAGCGCCGGTCATGGTACCGAGTCCTGATCTTTGTGATATCAATGTTGGTCATTTATCCAGATGGCAACTTAGCCAACGATTAGTTTCAAACTTCTGGCAACGGTGGCAAAAAGAATACCTGACACGTCTTCAAAATCGACAAAAATGGACTAAGAGACATGAAGACTATGAAGTTGGCGACATAGTACTTTTAAAAGAAGACCAAGTACCACCTGGAAAATGGGCTTTAGGTCGAATTAGATCTAAACATCCAGGAGAAGACGGTCTCACAAGAGTTTATAGTGTAAAATGTCGTAGTGGCATTGTAAAAAGATCAATTTCAAAAATTTGTGCCTTGCCAGTTGATAAAGATTGATTTTTTATGTTAATTAGGACCGTATTTTAATTTTTGTTGAGTTAATATTTGATATTAGGTTTAAATCACAATCGCCCTACAGTTTATAATTTTTTTGTTTAAATGTTAAATATTGTTTAAAATTTGCATGTAAATAATTGTTTGTGTTAACATAATATATTACAAAAACTTCCTAGGAAAGGACAATAGTCCTTTGGTGGGCGGTATGTTGAATCAGTTTTGTTATAATATAGCGCGCGGCACGGTCTCGCGTAAAGGTGTAATAATATCAATCAGTTGCAATAAAGATCTCGTATAGTTAACCCGCGTTTCAGTGTTTCTCTTCATAGAATACCTGCCAATCAAGTGAACCTTATTGCCCTAACAAAAAGTATAAGATAAAAATAAGATTCAATTTCCCTCAAACATATTTGTTTCATAGTTTTAAAGTTATATTATCTTTATCTCTTTCGCACGCATATATTTATCTTAGAACTATCTCGGTTTCGGTCCGTGTGAATTTTAACAATAGATACTTTATAAATATGAGTAAAACTAGTCAGAGATGTTGCAGTGATGGTGTTAGGCGACTACTGCGCGCAGTGGGCGCTGCAAACAGCAGCGGTTGTGGCTTGTCTACTAGTGGGCACGCTGGCTCCGGAACGACTCGAGCCCTGCGCCGGCAGCCCACTTTGCACATGCAGGGCAGCTCACATGTCCTGCATCGCGGTGCCGCTGCACAGGTTTCCAGGTAAACATATCAGCAAATTGTTTGTTAGTATCGGAAATAATAGCTCAAATAACGCGATAAGAGTACTGTTTAAGTTGATATTACACATTATAAATACTTTTACGGGGCTTATGTGTGAAGAAAGAAAGGAAAAAGTAGTTAATAGTGACAATACTTCGATTAAATTTAAACTTTTTTTGCACTCGCTCAACATAGTGACTAGATCGCACCTGATAGTAAGTACAGTGTAATCCAAAAACTAAAGCGACCATCAAAGGATGAAAATCCATTGATAGTTTCCGTCGTCATGTCGGTCCACATATACCACGAATGAAGATCTCTAGAACTACCGTTCTTTTACTTTTTTTTTATTAAGCGGCTGTTACTTGTTTGTACTCCTAATATTATCATTCCTAAAACAGTAATGTCATACAAACAATAATTTTATAACGGAATACCATTATTATATCGAGGGGTGAAAGACTATTTGGTTTAAGCGACATTTTTTGGTGATATAGTAATACACCTATCCCCCGATTTACACGGTAGATACGTTCCTGAGAAAAACGTGTAAATCGAAAATTAAAAATTTTCAAGTCAAAACCGTGTAAAGCGAAAAGCTTGCAAAAAATGCATAATTTTGCTATTTAACAGTTGTGATTTTTTTTCAATATTTTTAGGTGTACACAGAAATAAAAATAAAATGCATTGACAGGTTAAAATATGTAATATATTACGGAAACACTGTTTTTTTTATTTAATTACAATACATTAAACAGAAGAACAAAAAATAAAACCAAAGGTGTTTTATTATCCTTCATCATGTGCAGCAAGTCAGCACATAAGCTCGGGATTCCCCGTGAGATGTGTACACAGCGCACGTGTTCAAACACAGTAGCATTTAGTAGAGTGCGATAAAAACAAAAAATAAACTTATTTGGAAAACCGTGTAAAAGCGAAAACGTGTAAAACAAGTACCGTCTAAATCGGGGGATAGGTGTATATATATTTTCGGAATTCAGCGTTTTTTACCGATTCAAAATATTTATATTTATATATATATATATATATATATATATTAAAAATATATATATATATATATATATATATATATATATATTACATTATCACCAAAAAAATGATAGGCTTATCACCCCTCGACATGCATATTATTAAAAACATAATATTACAATAATTTGTTTCTTCACAGCAATGTCTTTTTTTTTTCAGATTGGCCACGCATAGAATTACAGCATTTAGATATAAGCATGTCTAATCTAGAAGTGCTCTCAGAAAGTGCACTAGATGGTTTAAAACTGCAAACATTAGTTTTAGTTGCAAACAAATTGCATCAAATTGAACAACATGCGTTTAGGTAAATTATAATTTAATTAATTACAATTTAAACAAATTATATAGCTGACTGTTTTACAATGATTTTTTCCAGTTCAATGGCAGTTACTTTGGCCTCTTTAGATCTTGGTTATAACGAATTCTCTGAAATACCGCAACAAGGCTTACAAGATTTGAAAGTATTGAATTGGTTAAATCTGCAGAAGTAAGCATATTTTATGAAATTTTATTAAACTTCTACATAACATAGACGATTAATTTGACTGATATTTTTAGCAACAATATAGTTCACATTGGAGCTGAAATAGAATGGAATCAGCTGGAAGAAACTCTCACAAGCTTATCGCTGAGTAACAACCAAATAACAAATTTAAACTCACATGCATTAACACCATTACATCATTTGCTTCAATTAGATTTAGAAGGGAACCATCTCAGAACTCTAAGCTCAGATGCTCTACCGATTTCATTGACTCTACTAAAATTATCAAATAATTTTTTATATGAATTATCTTGTGATATATTTTTTAACTTACCAAGAATTCAATTAATACATTTAAGGAACAATTTTATTACTTTTGAAAACACTACTAGTTGTTCTAATAGTAAAAGTAAAAAAATAGAGAAATTAGATTTGAGTAACAATAAAATTAATGACTCATCTGAGATCTTGCAGTTTAAAGAAGTCCAGTTTAGACAAATTATTCTTGATCTAAATGAATTAACTACGATAACACGGCTTTTATCCTCAAACAATAAAATTGAAAGATTATCTGTATCATATAATAAACTAAATTCAATCAGCCGGGATTTATTTTTATCGCTGAAGAACTCACTGGAACATCTGGAATTGGAACACAACAAATTGTTCCACTTACCGGACAGTCTGGCTCAGGTCGCGCGGCTTCGTCATTTATCTTTAGCTTACAACCGTCTAGAGGACTCCCCAACTCTCCCATCTCGGATTCAAACTCTCTCCCTAGCCGGCAACTTTTTAACTTCGGTACCCTCAGCACTTCAAACCTTAGAACCCGGTTCAATCCGTTATCTCGACTTAAGTTACAACAAGATATCGAATTTATTGCCAAACGAATTCGCAGACTGGTCCAATTCCTTGGAAACTATTAACTTGAGAGGTAATAGAATAGCTCAGATTTATATGAACGTTTTCCCTTCAAACATGGCGGTAAAAGAAATAAATTTAAGTTTTAACGACTTGTACTACGTGCATCCGCAGACTTTCTCGAATGTGACCGGATCTTTAGATATTTTAGAATCGTCTTCTACACTGTTTAGTGGACACTTTCCAATAGATTTAGAAGATATTTTAGAAAATTTGAGCTGGGCCTCCTTCGATAATAATGATTTTCATATTTTGAAACTATCTGATATAGCATTGTTTCCAAATCTTAAATATCTAAATTTAGACTACAATAGAATAATAGAAATTGTGGTAGATAATCGTAGCTTGTCGCTACCACTGACCAGTATAAGGATGGCATATAATTTTTTAAATACATTGTATAGTAGAACATTTTCATATATACATGAATTAAGAAACATAGATTTATCTTACAATAGAATCAACAACTTAACTAAGTATAGTTTCGAAAACTTACCAAACTTGAGATATCTATCTCTCGCGGGAAATATAATCGATTCCATGGAAGTAAAAACTTTTGTCAATTTACCAAGGCTGGAAATATTGGAACTCCAAGGAAACAACCTAACATATGTATCGTTAGCGTCATTTCACAATATTTCCCATTCCAATATAGGTTTGACTCTGAACATCAGTCGAAATCGTATAAAATATATTGAAAGTGAACACATAATACCTGTAAGTGTTATTGATTGCTCACACAATTACTTAACTGAAATGCCAATTAATCTCTTTATAGCTGTAGAATCAACCATTCGCCAAATTATTATGTCTTACAATAAATTGATACAAGTACCGAACGAAGCATTTCAGGACGCTACACGTTTAGAAATTTTAGATTTACATAAAAATAGCATAAATAATATTAAACGGAAATCATTTAATAACCTTGTATCTTTACAAATACTAGATCTGTCTTACAACGTCGTTTCACAACTATCTGTAGAACAATTTTATAATTTACACAAATTGAGATATATAAAATTAGATCACAATAATTTGCGGCTTCTACCTAGAGACGTATTCAAAAATACAATCGTGGAGCATCTAGATTTGAGTTATAATGACATATCAATATTTCCAGTCACGGCTCTCTCACAAATAGGCTTCACTCTCAGATATCTCGATTTATCCCATAATCGCATAGAATACTTAGACAGTAATATATTCCGGAACACGCAATTTCTCCTGAATCTCAATTTAGCTCATAACTTGTTAACTGTATTATCTGATAACACGTTTTCGAGTCTTAGTGGGCTGCGTCAACTGGACCTTAGTTTTAACTTCATAAAGGCAAACTTCAAGGAACTGTTCCATAACCTCCCTAACTTGAGGCATTTGAGTCTTGCAAACATAAGTTTAAAATCAGTGCCTTATCTACCTTTGACCAACTTAACTAGTCTCAATTTGTCTTTAAATTACATTAACAGTTTTACGGAAACTAACGTAAGACATGTAGTAAATCTTCGACGTCTAGATTTAAGTCATAACCGTCTTACCTCTTTAGTGCCAAAGATGTGGATTAATTTTAACTATTTAAATTCACTAGATGTTTCGTATAATCCCTTAGTTAGAATAATGCCAAATAGTTTCAAATGGTTGAGTAATTTGTCTCATTTAAATTTAAACGGTCTGAAATACTTAGATTTAATTGATCAAGATTCCTTCCGTCCTCTTATATCATTACGGTCCCTACATATCCAATCATGGTCTACAATAAATCACTCGACATTCCGAATTTCCAACATTACATCCTCACTCCCATCACTCTACAAGTTAGTAATACACTGCACAGATGAAGATATAAGTGATCAGCTGGATGACATCAACGTAAAGAACATCCGATATTTAGAAATCAAAGGGTTAAACCTCCAAAAAATATCTGATGATGCATTCCGATCGTTTGCTAATAGTCAAGAACTATTTATAAAGATCTCTATGACTTCACTGACGAAGTTGCCTACAGCATTTATGAGACATTTAGGCCAAATACCACAACTGGGAGTTGATATAAGTCATAACAAACTGAAATCGCTAAACCCTGCAATATTCTATCCAAATTTTACAAGTTGGAGTCATGTGGCTACAAAATTATTGTCAGGTACCCTTTCCTTTTTATAATACCTATTTATTTACATAATTCATAAAAGCTGGTGTTAACTGCTAATATACGTGTCTTTGAATTCTGTACTGTAAACGTGAAATAGCGAAGGACGCGGCAGGCTGAAATCGCCAATAGCAGACGCGAACTAACTCGCGTCATTTGCAGTCAATATCGTAATTAATCTGATATATTTATACTGCACTGATTTGCTGCACTAATTTAAAGTAGTTTCATGGATCTCGTCGATGTTGTCTGCCGCGTTCAACGGGATTTCGCCTTAACTTTACTTTTGTATATTATACTTGGTGGAGGACGTAAATAATCATAAAATGTACACTTTAAAGTACCAAATGCGTAATGTGGTAGTATGTGTACCAGCATGTATATATTGTTACATTATTGTATAAACCAGAATAGCCCATTTAATTAATTACATTCATTTTTTTTTGACTGCATTACTTAGGGCACTTTGGTGGTCTGATATAACAGTTGGCTCTAATGTACCTGTTAACTACCCGAAAAAAGTGAGTAGTGACATAGAGATATTACATATATAAAACTTTAGTCCTAGAGTTAATTAATAAAGTTAATTAGAGTCAATATTATATATATAATATCACGTCATCGTGACGGCAGATGGCGCGTGTCATCGTCATCTGCATCGTTCGAAATGTAACCTTTATACATATAGAAAGGGCTTTGTAACGAACATTACCATGGAACCAAAATTAGTTAGATACTTTATTAAAAATTTATAGGCTGTCGGATGAGGGTTGGTTAGCTAATTCTAGTCTTTTATTAAAATTTACAAAGCCTCTCTCCACCCGGAATATACCCCGGCGACTCTTCGTAATGAGTTTTAATTCTTAATTCACCACTCAAAAGTTTTGCAGATAGGCTAAATAAACAAGTTAGCTTGATTGGCTTTAAAGCTTTATGGTCGTCAGGTGGTCTGATTTTGACGGGAAACCCACTGCAATGTGAGTGCGAGCTGGCATGGCTCGGCGCTTGGCTGCGTCGGTGGCTCCAAGAAAATGATGCGGGCCGTGAGCTGCAGCGGGCGGTTCGTAGCGCTACGTGCACCGACCAATTGGGGCGCCAAGTGCAGCTCTTGCAACTTCGTGCTGACGAGGCCGAGTGCCACGCCAGCGCCCTCTCGAGCAACGCCCAGCTTAATTACACGAACGTTCTATACACCCTTATCATTATTATGTGGACGGTATTCTTTAGGTGATGCCCCTAGTGATTATAAATAATTATACTTTAGTGTTGTAGTGACTAACATTGTAAATAATAACATTGTTATATTTGATTTGTAAATCTTCTTAAAATGTAAAAATATGTTAATTATAATCATTATATTTTATTTAGTGTTTTATGAACTTTTAATCACAAAAGTTATAAAACTATTATATATTTTCTAAAGATACTAAATTATGTTTTTGTTTTTTCTTAAACAAAAGCATAATTTAGTATTTTGGTGGTAGGGCAATCGACCGAACTGTGTCATGACCACAGTTTATAAGTGTAAAGCCCGTCATAGTGACTAGTTTTGGCTTGTCGCATCTCGGGTTCAGCTTGTGTATATCCAGTAACTCGTAAAACTAGAGACCTTCAGTCGTGGTATATGTGGGCCGACATGACGACGGGGACTATCAATGGATTTTCATCTTTTGATGGTCGCTTTCGTTTTTGGTCTACACTGTACTTACCACCAGGTGCACTGCAGTCACTATGTCGAGCCTGTGTAAAAAAACACATTATTTGCATAAATAACTTGATAATGTCGATTATAGCAACCTAAGTAGTGTATTACAATGTATTATCATATTCGTAATATGTACGATTCATATTATATTATATATTATGTATTTTTATTTTCACTTGTAAATATGTAAAAAGTAAATATTTTTTCAAAGTAATTCCGCTTTTTATTGCATAAAAATCTATCGACGAGTGATGTTTTTCATCTCTAAAATAACAATGTTGAGCGTTAAATTGAAAAAGATATAGGACTCTGGTTTTAATAACATTTTGATAAAATAAAATTACTTTAGCTTCTGTTATTACTTTGCTTTTGCTGAAACACTTTGTTAAAACATGTTGTACGAAGATGTAAAAGCCGATTCTTACGAAGCTTAAATTTTAAAATATCAAATATGTACAAAAAAAATATTCGTTAGTTTAATAAATATATTATTACATATTATTATGTACATGTTTACAAGCTATATTCAAATAGATTTGAAAGTATTACATGAAACCGAGTGTAATTTATAATAAAACACCATTCGAAATGTTAATGAAATGGCAGTTTAGTTCAGACTCGCAAATAAATCAAAACATTGGAAATGAATAATACACTTAATTTCCGATCTGGCTTTGACGCCGTATCGATTCGGCAGCTATTTTGGTGGTGCTAATGCATCGGAATTAATTTAATTGGCCGAAGCGAATTTCAGTCGTTTGTTATTTGGATTCGAAAACAAATATTGAAAAGCAGTGTATTAATCTTGCAATGGTTGTTATTTGAAACAATGACACAGGTACGTGATTGTTGTATAAATAAAAGATAATAAGTAAAATAAACCTATCATCACTGAACACTGGTTGAACGTTTTTCAGGACAACCGATGAGTCGCTCATATCTAGTGTCATCTTGCGATCTTAAACAAGTTGTCTGTCGATATCATTACATACAGTTATAAAACTCGAAACATTTTTTTTTATCGTCTGTATATGAATCCCAAATGAATTGAATAACGGAGTTCTATTTTTTCACTGTCCGACACCGCCATCATTTAATATGAAAACCTTAAATAAAACACAACTGGAGGTCGAAATTAAACTATATGTTACTTAATAGGACCATTTGTTACTATACCAACTATATCTGATCTCTTTTAGCACGCACATATCTGAGAAATAAAGATATTATAGTTTTTAAAACTGTCTCTCTAATAGTTTTATTAGATCATGCGAAAATTGGTACCGGCCAATTAAAAAACGAGCTAAGAGTGCTATAAAAAAATTAAGCAATATATCAACATAAAAACCTACAGTTTATAAAACACGATTTTCCACATTTTATAATAAATTCGAATACATTCTTGTGTAGTATGCAATATATATATATATATATATATTTAACTTCGCCAGTATTTTATGCGATAATAATATATTGAAATAACTCATAGGTAAAATTTTATTATGAAATACTATTGTTAGCTTTGTGATCTTATTTAAATTCTTATAATTATAACTATTAAGTATATTATAGCCTAAAAATAAATAAATAACCATAAATTTCCAAGACGCCACGCGGGTTTGCACCCTTATGTGGTTGATGTGGTTGATATTCCAGATGCTCGCACAAAGCGATTCGCTTTATCCTTTTTGCTGCGAATCGCCAAGGAGTGGAATTCACTTCCTCCGTTTGTGCTTCCAACATCTTATTACAGGGGAATCTGCAAACGTTTCAATCGTCGGCCTCATCATCAATTTCCAGCAGGCAGGTCAAGCGCAAACCTGTCAGTTATAAGAAAAGCCTATAAATCAGAAATAAGTGGCAAGCAAATTATTAGAGATTCTGTATAAGTAATAAAAAAAGAAGTAAATTACAAGCAGAGTAGCGTATTCGCCATACATTGTACACATCAGTGTGACAGGAAATAAATATACCATGAAAGCTTTCAGCCGACTATCAAAACAACGTTTCAGTGATATTGAGGTCTGATGTTTATATAACGAATATTCCCTTACACTAGGGAGCGTTACGCTACTCATAGCTGGTAGGTTATAGACATGTGGGGAACTAAATGAAGCCAAAATGCTACCATAGGGACACGTTTAATAGCCAAATAGATCCATTAAAGACAGACGTAAAAATATTTATATATAAAAAGTCGTAAATATCTCTTAAACTGTCTCTTGAGTGTGTTAATCATGTCATACATTCACATTTGAACAATTTGGTATAATTAATTAAGCTAACTATAAAAATTTCAATCTGATAATTGAACAACGTAAATTATTAGACATAATAATTATTAATATATAATTTTAATATTATGGTATCTATTTTTTTTTACACTGGCTCGACATAGTGACTACAGAGTACCTGATGGTAAGTACAGTGTAGTCCAAAAACGAAAGCGACTATCAAAGGATGAAAATACATTGATAGTCTACATCGTCTTGTCGGCCTTCGTATAAGGCGACTGAAGGTCTCTAGGTATATGAGCTACTGGATATACACAAGCTGATTCCGAAACGCGACAAGCCGAAACTGGTCACTTTGACGGCGTTTACACTCATTTACTGTGGTCGCGATTCAGACGGACCCCGACGCCCTACCACCTCGCTGCTGCTCGTTTAGCACCACCCAGGAGCTACGTGTAGGGAAACTAGGGTAAAGCCTACGGACGCGAGCAGCTTCGACTCCCAATCTATTGTTACTCTTTAAATTGAATAACTGATTAAAGTTATTTATTTCAAATAATATACTTTAATTGTCCTTTCTAATGTATTATGAAAAGTAATACTGAGAGGTCAAAGTGTATCTCTTTTATATTTACCTGTTTTGAGTTCATTCACTTATAGCAGTTTAGTATCCCGCGCGCATCGGCTTGGCAACATCACGAAGTATGCTTAAAGCGTATCGGTAGAAAGCAAACGCTCCGTACATGACACGCTACGATCTTAATCGTTGACGGAACGGTCTAATGGGCAATAATAGTGTCTATGAGTTAACTAGTAACGCCCTCTTTTTGATTTATATTGTCTATAATTAGAGTCCGACCGAAACTGGTTTTCCGGCCGAAACCGAAACCGAATATTCGGCTGTGGCTTCAGTTTCAGCCGAAACCGAAACCGAAACTCACGTGGTCAAGTATAAAAGACAACGTGGTCAAGTAAAAAAATGAAACAAAAACTTACATGTAATCAGTTCCATCAAAACATAACCTCTAAAGAATGTTTACGTCGGGTGATAACGCACTGACTAAGTTGTGTTGCTATAAAGCAATGCGAATTAGATCCGTCAACTGTCGTCTAAACGACGCAGTTACACTCCGACGCAGCCTTGAGTTTCTTTCGGCGTTTCTTCTCAAGGTAGTCGCTTCCGAAACGCTAGTAGATCACTGTTAGGTTTCGTATTTTTGGCTGGCGGTCCAAGTCGAGGTTCGTACCCACAGGGGTGCCCTTGCATTGCCACCCAACCCATAAATTGCCGGCTGAGCACCCTCAGTGTTTGCCCACCCGCCCGGTTAAGTTGTGAAGACCTTTCCCGGTCAACAAACACGCGTAAATTCGAAAAAAAAAAGCAATGCGAACGGCGCACGAATCCCGAACAGGGCCACCAGCGTCCGCCAAAGCGTTGCCGCGAGAAACGAAGTTACGCAAGCATGTACGACAACAACCGAAATCAGTTTCGGTTTCGGCAAAAGTTTCGGCCAATTTTGGCCGAAACCGAAACTGCCGTCGAAACTTGATTTTTGGCCGAAACTCGGCCGAAACCGAAACCGAACTTTCAGTCGGACACTATCTATAATGTCTTGTAACTCCTTTGAGATAAAATAATTATCAAATTTTATAACAAAAAATATGACTTAAACCTATAAAGAACCGGTTATGTCGAATAAGTTGTTAGTGAGAGTTTTTGCGTGATACGTCGGCAAACATCCAAATATACTGAAATTCTATAAGTAATCATTTTGTGTTCAACAGCTTCTAACAAACGATCCTAATTGACTTTTTAAAAACCTTTTCTAAACTCAGTCATTTTATTATTATAATAGCACCGTTATAATAATACCAAAAAGTTTATTGTAAGCTTTATAAATCCGTGGCTGCGGTGGCTTAGAGGATAAGCGATTGGTATTTATGTGAGGCAACACGAATGGTCGTAGGTTCGGATACTGCCAAGCTATCTGAGTTTTTTCAGGTTAAATACGGATTTAGGTATCTCATGCGGACCAGAAAAGGAAAATATCCAACGGGAACCCTCATGTCATCTAATAGAAATGTCATATATAAGTGTGAGAGCGGCGATCGTTTATTTGGTCACGTTGGGCACGACATTTAAGCGCAAAGTAGATACAAACACTAATCTCTGTTCACCCCGAAAGGAATATAGCGTGACGATATATTATTACTATAAATTAGTTCTTATTTTAATATTATGGTTAACTTAAAAATTAACAAATTGCAAATTGATTTTAAATATCCTTCGTCTTATATGTATAAATTTTATAGCATTGTAACCTGGAACATCTGTAGGTAGATAAACTTAATATAACGCGTAATATTCGCAATTAGTGGCCGTGATATATCTCCCCAGCGACAGCCGTTTGCACCCTATCCTTAATAGGCGAGGATTAAATCGGCTCACATTCCTGCTGAGATTCGACGAACCACTCTCGCAGTAACTCACTACTGGTGTGAGTCATCCCTCCGCATTGAAGTACTTTGTATTTAGCTACGTTAAAGAAAATTATTTTAGATTTTTTGTTTCAATTTCGTGATTTATTGATGTTTCCTCTAAGATATTGTCTAGTTTACTACAAACAGAAGTTTATTTTTAGTACAATATTACTTAACGCTTCAAATTCATTATATAGTTTATATCTTAGCAATTATTATATTCTAAAAAAAAGATAGTTTTCTTTTGTGATATTCAATTTGTTCCACTCGTGAAGTCTTTATTGATGATAAATATAGTTTTATAATAAAGCAGAGATAGAATAAAATGAATTGCATACATAATTATATTCAAATAAAACAGCAGATGTTCTATCTCTCTACTAAAACATCATTCGGGCCACTTGTAATTTCTGCTAAGCTTCTTTTAAGTTTACAAAGTTAGTCGATCGGCTTCTACCGACGCCAGAATGTTTATCGAAGCCGCCCTAGATTTGACGATGTTGATGCCCTTGTCAGCTCCCAAATTAATAAAGTTTATTCGATTTCTAAGCTGATTTGGGAAGAATAAAGTGTAACTACGTAAAATTTAAAACTACTATTTATACAAAATAATAATAATTAATACTACCGTTCAACATCAATATTAATTACTAAAAAAATATTTAATAAGAAGCCACACAAAATAGTTACAGAAAAATAGCAACCCTACCATATTAATTATGTTGAATTTGGGCAGTCAGGATCATCTAGCAATTTATCAGGCTATCTATACCCTGTTTTATTTTCGTAGACCAATTTTGGAAACCTTGAAAATGGGCTCAGGTCCCGCAAAATACCACAGAGCTCAAAAACCAAGCTATACGACCAGTGTGTCTTGCCCACAATTACCTACGGAGCTGAGATATGGACGCTCGCCAAGGAAACTGTACACAGAGTGTTGTACTGAAAGTTATGAAGCGTGCCACGCTAAAGGACAAAGTGCATAATATCGATATAAGATCAAAAACTAAAATTCAAGACGTAGTGAAACGCATTACGTAACTGAAGTGGTTAGGAGCGGGATACCTAGCTTGGAAAACTGATCTGTCTTTGCAGTAAGGCCCTCACAGAGTACCAGAGACTTATTGGTAGTCCCGTTGCGAGATATGATGTTACATTTATAAGATTATGGACAGAACTATATAAAATCCTTTTGGTGATAAGATGGGGAGGAAGTTTGTACACAGCAGTGTGTGTGAATAAGCTAATGATGATAATACTGTCATAAAGCGTTGAGGCTGAGATTATAAACGCAACTTTATGTTTACTTAGACGTTACTAAAAAATTAAAATTTATAAATGACAAAGAATTTGGTAAGTCACTGATTTTGTCAACACGGACTTGGCTGTGTGAATACTATGGCTATAGTCAAGTTCCTATTATATATTCATTTTTTTTTAAAACGAATTTATTTTTTGGGTCTTTGCTAAACAAAGTCGAAATAGCGTCTATAAATCTCAGCGTGAAAGACGTAAATCATTTTAAGAAAGGTGACGACTTCCAATACTACTTTTATTCGTCATTAATACCTAGGCTGGATTTTATGTTATTATAATATTATTTACTATGCGTATTCTCAGACCTTAGTGCTGTTATTACCGAAATATAAATCCCAAAATCAGATAGTATAAAACTAATTTTACCTTCAATTCTATTTCGGTATTGTTCGAAAATACAGTGCTTATAAATTCAGTACGAAATTAAATTATCATGGGTGCTTTCTACTGCTATTTATTACACGGAGCGCTGTTAAGATATTATTCGATTAATTTTCAACTTATAAATAGAGATTCGATCCAAATAGATCGGGATACGTACTCGATATCTTGGATTTGATACAAAATTTTTAGATATTTTACATTATTGTAGTGTAGGACGCCCTTTGGCTAGGTGGACTGACGACATACTCAAGTGGCAAGCAATTGTTAGATGAAAAGAACCGAAGATCTGGCTCAGTAGCGAACCTTAGGAGTGTCATATGTCCTTCAGTGGATAGATACAGAATTTTGATAATATTACGGAGAGTGAAAAAATTCTAGTATCACAAACAGTAGTCCCATCCTATAAATGTATAAAAGTATCATATACCTTACAACAGTAAGAATATAAAAAATCAATTTATTTTTACGCCTTCAAATGACATTAATATAATCTATAGATAATTATATCAAAATATTTACGTAGATGAGCTACAAGAACTTCCAAGATTTCAACTTTTACTTGTTTATTGGATTTTTGTTTCACAAGCTTATCACAGACTCTATCTATACCTACGACTTCGAAAAGATATATGGAATCAACAATACTTTAATATTAATTATATCAAGGAGTGAAAGGCTATTCACTTTTTACGATATATTTGGGCGAAATTGAATTTTATATACATATTTTCACAATCAGTGAAAAACTCTAATTCCAGAAATATATATGTTACCGTACCCAAAAAATGTCGCTTAAAGCAAAAAATTAACCCCTCCATATAATAATAGTAACTATAAAATAATGGTCGGTGAATAGCACTCAGAGTTAATAAAGAATTTGATTCCAATACCTGAGTGGTATCGGAACAACTTCCTTTTACTCTAATACCTGAAATAGATCCAACTGCAACGTCTTAAATTAATACGACAACTGCTAATTGAAAATAATAAACCCACCTACATTTTATTGTTGCTTTATATTAAGTTGCCTTTGCAATTAACTTTCTAATTGAAGTTGAATCTAAGTTTCTAAAGTCTTATCGAACTATAAGACCACTTATATAATTAATCTGGGCATAATTCTTAGTCATTGTTATACTATTTGTTTTAAAAAAAGTCCACTCTCTTAATTAAAATAGTAAAATAAAGCTAATTATGTAAATCAGGTTAGTTTCACAGAAATACACAACTTAACATAAATGAAACGCTCTCTAAATAATAATTAATTTTCAAGATTTAATTTTAATTTACTTAATATTTTCAAATTTAATTTTCAATATTTCAACTAAAAAAATAGTGAAATGAAATGAAGGAAATCATTTCATTTCATTACAATTATGCATCAACATTACAAAAACTTTAAATAACTTGGTGACTCTTATCTTTGTTCAGTTTGTATCAAGAAGCAATTAAAAAAAAATAACTTTTTATAACATAAGCATAAATCAGTATCGTGATTAATACAGATATAACACAAAATTCCCAATAAAATGTAAAGCTTACATTACAGTATCGACGTATTGATTTATAGCAAAATAAAATATATATAGCATGTGTTGTACCTACATACTGAAATGTGAGTGCGTTATCCAACGCTGGTGTCCCCAAGGAGGCAGTGTTTCACCGCGGCCCCGGCACCGTCACGGCACACCTCTATTACATTCCGCATATGCTCCCGAAATCGACAACAAAAGTACTTCCCGCCCAGGAATGACTGTCATTCAATTTAATACTCATATCACATATAATTTTGAAACAACAACGATACATTTTCCTGGCCTATTTATTTTCTTTATTGCATTTCCGATGATATTACCTTCTTTTCGAACAAACAATGTTACCTCGTTTCGTATACATTTCATTTATGTTATCGAACCCAATTCTAAAGAGTATTATGCCCTTATTATATAGACAAAAAAAAACGAATTATTATTACATTGATATCAATGAATCTCAGTTACTGAGGTACAGAATTGAGGTTTTAATCATTATTAATTTTAATTTAATAAATAAGATATCTATATTCATTATTGTAAAACTTGTAACGCAATCGTATACAAAACACATTTTAAACTTACATACACAAAAACCTTATACCTTATATGATGTAGTATTTACATATCACGTAATGAATCCAGAAATCAGTAATTTCAATAAATTTCCTTTTTATCAACTCCCTGAACGTAAGCTTCTTTACATAGCTTAATATAAAGTTAAATATATCTTTGAATAGTCAATCAGTTTTATCTTCTATGTTAAATGTTGGATAAAAGATTCTTAATAATTTGTATTCAAATAAAAATGCGAACCGAAAGAAAGGTTTTACCGAAGCTTGAATGAAATTGTTCGCGTCGAAGCAAATCGATTTCTATTGCTTATTTCCTGCGAAAGCTTCATACAATTTTCTTAATGCTACTCTCTGATAGCTTATGATATTGAATTAAACTAGCAAAAAATATTAGAAATAATCACACTAGAAAGACTTGCTGCGATTTTCGATAGTTTTTTCGTTGTTCTTGATAGTTACATTTCGATAGAAACATAATATTAATATTACAAACCATTTTGCCTTTCTATTATAAGATGGCTACTACTACGGAAAGATCAATGGATATTTCTGTTTCCATTTAATCCATTTTGTAACATGTAAAGACGAAAAAATATATCCTATTTTTATTAATGTTTATCAGAAATAATAATGTGTGTATTTGTCAAGGTGTGTCTCTAGTTCTGCTCGACTAACCATGACCAAATACTTACCAGATTTTATTTTTTATAACTTTAAGATATTAATTTTGGCTTTTGGCCAAAGGTTTGCATATTATGTTCTAATTTTTGGTTTTCATCTTATGTTATTTAGATGTTTTATACCTTTGAGACACGGACAGATAAAGTGCTAAACCCCGAAGTGTCTCCTTCTCTCATATCTCACTTTGTTTGGTCAATATGATAAAGTTTACATAATTGAAAGCTATGATATTATAGAATACAATAAAAACATTTATAATTGACATAAATATTTTTCAATCACTTTCTGTTACAAGAATAAGGCGATTCAAGCGATTAGGTATCTCCCGGAACTATCGACCCCATAATACCCTCTCCTTTCGATGCTAGTACAGACTGACGTTGCGGAAACAGGACGAAATGAACGACCAATGACTCTTGTTTTCTTATAATTCTTTGTATTGTTCTGGAGAAAATACCGTGCCACTTGACTGAATACCTGATATAAAGGCCAACTTCCTATTTCTTCCGTTGTTGTTTGTTATACAACAAATACGCATTGATTTTAACGAAGTACAGCGAATTTTCAATTCCATTGAAAATAAGGAAAAACTTATTTTTTAAATTGTAGATATACTTATTTAAAACAATTTTTATAATTATTATTATAATAATTATAAAAATTTCAATTATTGTAATAATTTCAACAAAAATTTTGTAATTATTATTTTATGTTTAATTGTATGTATTGTTTTTTTTGGTGGTAGGGCGATTGCTCGAACTGAGTCATGACCACAATACACAAGTGTAAAGACCGTCATGGTGACTCGCTTTGGCCTGTCACGTTTCGGGATTAGTTTGTGTACATCGAGTAACTGTTATACCTAGAGACCTTCAGTCGTGGTATATGTGGGCCGACATGACGACGGAGACTATTAATGGATTTTCATCCTTTGATGTTCGCTTTCGTTTTTGGACTACACTGTACTTACCATCAGGTACTCTGTAGTCACTATGTCGAGTGTAAAAAAAATGTAATAATAAATTTATATTATTTAATTATACCTAAATTGATAATTTCTTGATAATACACTGGAATTTGGAAATTAGTATTCGTTGAAAATTATGCAAAGAATATTAGACTCAGCCTTATATAAAAATATGTATTATAAAGAAATGGTTCTACGCGGATATCCTAACTGATCATGTTATCCTTGAGCCGGACTGCCGCCATAATCAATTGTTAGACAAGTACAAACACAACGTATCAAAAACATGAACAAATAATGGCCATACATCTCTGACAAGATAACGCATTCCCCAGGTACAAACGACGATCAAGGGTTTTTGTTTGGCGCGTGAAAAAGAGAAAATTGATTATTCACTGAGAAGTGTTGTCACTGAGCGGTGTCGGATGAGTAGGTGACCTGAGTTTCAACAACCTCCGTAATTTTGTCTCTTTTCTTTTCTCTTCATACATTACTTTACATCACTTTATTATGATTTAAATGTCTTTACTAGGCCATAATGTTTCATTTCAAACGTACATTGCACAGAAAACGTTCTTATTATAATATTTTTTTTATAAATGCTGGCGTTAATTTCTAAAAGAAGTTTGTAATAATTATATTCTGAGATCTTCGTCGACATCTGAGCAGTCATGATATGCATACTTTACTGTCTCCGGGCTGTAGACTTGAGGGAGTCTGCTGCCTGGATGAGAGGGAGGCGGTACACGGTGTCCGGCGCGCCGCCTGAGAGTGAGGTTTTGGAGGGGTAAGCTTATTTCCACCCCTCCCAGAGAGGTAGCCTCAACAAGGTTTTTTGTTCCCCGGGCGTCTGGACGAATTTGGTTTCCGTTTGATTCCGGGTGGAGCAATCAAAGGGACACCCCGGGGGTTTTTAGTCAGTAAGAGTCTGACACACCGGGGTTGCTGCCCTCACAGCGTCCCTGATGGTCTTATGCAGGATTTTCCCCCGAGTTACAAAAAAAGCATACTATGACCGGTGGTCGTGGGTGTGGTGGTAGAATGATACGGATTTTGGCGTTTTATTGTTTATTTGCACTTTAACACCGAACTGCGACGCACACGCACGTACTCTAGCCTTGGGTCTCGGTAGTCGACTGAATTAGCTAGCATCCCGTGCGCGCGCGCATCCACTTACCCCGTGCGTCCCGTGACACCCTAACGACCTTTAGGGCGTTTAACACATGCACGTATTGGGCGGCGTCTACATGCTATAATACTGTACTGTCTAATAAACATGATTTACTATATATACGATAAACACTGAACATTATTATTTCATTTACTTTGCTGTTATTTTGCAGCAAGTTCCTTTACAGTTGAACTAGATATCATTCAACAGATGAGTATTACTTGGTGGCACTGTCTGGGTGCGGATTATAACCGTTGCGTCGGCTTATACCTGCTAGGCAAAGATGAATTTCATCATCTGTCTGCCGTTGTATAATATGAAATTCGCAAGTATAATATCGCGAACTACGCGTGCACGATAATATGAGACTCATGTAGAATATAAATCTCGCTCGCTTCCCTTTGCACGTCCCTTATGTATTTGTTAATACCGCAAGCAAGCTTGTTTTGTCAATTGAAGTCATGAAGTTCCAAATTCATCGTATAGTTTTTTTTCCTTAAATAGTAGCTCATTACTTATTAGTGCGTTATTGAAACAAATAAATGCAAGTCGGTATTTTTATGTGAAACTTTGTTATTTAAAGGAACGCGGTTAGAAGTTTTATACCCTTATTATATTATTCACTCTTAATATTTATTCTGTCTATAAAAAAATAATCATCTCCCTGACTATACTATACCAAATTAGTTTACATTCTTTTAAAAATAGGTACTGTTGTGGGTGGTTTTGTTGAAGGTGATGAAGAATGAATTGCGGAGCTCCTTCACACTTTAATAAAAATACTTCTTATTTCTTCCCCAGTGTATATTTTGCAAAACTATATATTGACATATCATTTCTCATTAATTTTATATTCAAATTTAAATACTACAATTCTCTTTCAAAGCTCAAGACGCAATCTCTAGAATGACTCCAAATCCGTTCAATTTCGAATTCAAAACGACCTTCCTTTATTTTCCAATTATTTCTTACAAAATATTCTTTTTTATTAAACGGCCAACATGATATTTATGTCATAGACATGTAACCTACTTTAATGTACTCCTTATATACAATCACTACAGTATAAAGAAATTCACTGCCTGTTTAATATTACCACTTTTATATTATTTACTGTTAACATTAAAGCGTTTTAAACAAGAGTTAATATAATAACATTGTATCAAGTTATTTAAATGATCTGAACAACTTTATCACGTACGTTTTACGGTTTTCATTTATTCATAAAAACATAAACAGTTACCCATGAATGCAGCTGTGAATTTTAAATTGAAAAATATAAAGTTCACAAATGGGACAGCCGTATGTTGTGCATTTAGTTCAATGCAAACTTTTCCTTTGGAAGGTACGTGTTGAGCTTAAACCGTACGTTGGTTATACTTCTCAATATCCGTCAGAGAGTGAACATCGCGTGTGTATTCAGGCGCTAGTGGAACAGAGGGACTCGGCTCGCGATTGTGTCACAACTCGCTTTTAGATAACGAAAACTCCGCTTCACAGTTCTCGCTCATGGAACTATTATTCTGCTTATATTATAAACAGTAATGTTAAAGGCAAACGTTATTCTTATTTCGGTTACATTATTTATTGTAAATATGAAACAGCGCTGCCTCTTTCAAACGTATCAGCAAGACCAAAAAGTAGAAGAAAATCAGCTCTATAAAAATTTATGTAACCTCAACCTACCAACATTTATTTATATCTAGGGGTGAAATGCTATTTGGTTTAAGCGACATTTTTTGGTGATATATTAATATATATATTTTCGGAATCAGAGTTTTTTAACGATCCCAAATATATGTATATGTATATATATATATATATATATATATATATATATATATATATATATATATATATTACCAAAAAATATCGCTTAAACCAAATAGCCGTTCACCCGACGATATGATTGTTATACAAAATGTATTTGACGTTAAAAAAACAGTTATTTTTCATTACTAAAAAACTAGTTTCCAATTGTACTAACATAAAGTTCATTGCAATAATTTTATGAGTATTTAAAATAAACACCGAGGGGAAACCCGGATACCATCCTATAAAAAAGTAATCTTTAGCACACCGGGTACTGTAATTAGCTGTGCTACATATCCCGTTGGACAAAATATATTATAAACGAAAAGTAGGTACATCTTTTGTTATATGTATTTCCACCTAGAAAACAATATTACCAGATAACATATTTCTAGTACTAAAACAAAAATATAACTTGGTTATCATCCACACGCAAAATGTGCAATTTCTGACGAGCGATTCGTAGTTCGTTAATCTGCATTGTATACGTGGAAGGCAATGTTTATGCGTAGCCTCAATAGCAGCAAAACAATCCCCGGCTACACCCTCACAATCTTTGAAATAAACACGCGTTGAGGCTACTATCGCTAGCAATCTTAGTAACTTTGCCCGCGGGAATCTTACTAACTCCGACCAAGGATTTAATCTTTGCAAGAGACCCTCAGAGTCTATTACTTTAATAATATTAACTATTAAGACGGCGTGACTTTAAATAAAAAAGATCATAAACAATATTCAATTTCTCATGGCATAAAATGAAAATATTTAAATTCAAATTTCGGGTGAAAGGTATTTAATTGTGATAAGTGGAAAAAGTAAGGGAAGATAAAGAATTTATAACAAATTGAGGTCCGACGAACTCCCGGGGCTAATTACATTGTTACATGATAAAACTTTCGGGTCGTCCGAAGTTTCTTTATGTTCCTTAGTCAGCTTACGTTTAACCTTTGTCGATGCTATTTAAATCATTTCCAGCTTAGATTTATTCGAAACTTACTAAAAACATCAAACTTTCAACTATAGAAAACGGACTTCAATCCGTCTACACAAAGTTATTTGATAAATTTTTAATATAAATTATCTTGAACTAAATACAATTTATAAAGTTCTTCCAATATTATCATTTTCTGGTATTTATAAATATAATGTTAAAAAGCTATTTTTGAATGATAAAAAACTAAATATAACTAAATATCTTACGCATCGTAAAAAACAAGAAAACTCACACAAGATGTAATAATTAAAATGTACATACAGATAAGCAGATTATTTATAACTCAGAAAATATGTTTAATACGAAAGTAGGTAAATATTTAAAAAACATACATGGAAAACGTTTTCCTTAGAAAATTCTAGTAACTCGTTAATTCAGATCTCGTTGGAATTGACAGGCCGAAACCATTGCAAAATTACTGTTCAATGACTTGGAGTTTTCTTCTTAGTCTAGTACGTTTTTGAACTAAGTGATTGTAAACTATATAAATGCAATAGTTTAACATTATTTGCTCATTAAATGCTATTTATATAATAAAGCCTCACGAGCAAGTACTAGTCAGTGAAATAAGCATCTCACCACAAAAATATCCACACTATCATTTGCATGCTAAAAAAAGAAATTATTTCTTATAAGTTGATCGTTACTTAAGACGTGAATTGTATTTAAAAATAAATTATACAATACGAACTACAAAGTGCTACAAAGTGCAAAGCTCAGATGTATCATTGTTGAAAAGCAATTGGACTCCGTAGCGCTTGCGTAAACACTTGATAGGGATTGTGTTCCTAGAAATTGCACCTGAGACTAGCAAGCGACTGACTCCAAACACTCTATTTCAAACTCAAATGGACAGGAAACTTGCTCTTAGTATATCAAATACAAGGTCAGACTAATGGATTTATGGATAAATTGATTTATGGTGGTAGGGCGATTGCCTGAACTGGGTTGTGACCTCAGTACACAAGTGTAAACCGTCAGTGACTCGTTACGACCTGTTGCGTTTTAGGGCCAGTTAATATATCCAGTTGTTCATATACCTAGTACTTCGTACCTAGTTCATGTACTACGGTACATGTGGGCCGACTTAGCGATGCCGACTGTCAACGAATTATCGTCTATTGGCTGTCGTTACCGTTCTTGCACTACACTGTATTTATCATAAATTGTAATGTAGTCACTTCATTAAACCATTATAGAAAAATCTAATCATTCATATTAAAAATGTTTCCGATATAGTTCTCCTTTTTGTAAAATGTTATATTGAATCGAGTAGGTATGTATATGTCTATATTGAGCATAACTAGAATTATTTACTATGTTAGATTGTAGATAAAATTGTAAATCGAAGAATATAATACGGTGAAATAATTAAAAATTATTGTGTATATATTATTTACTTCTTACCGAATCGTTTTTATTTTTTAATTATGCTTATTGAATGGTATTTGGTTGATAGTGCATTAATAAATAAATAAAGATTTTCTAGCGAAGACTTTTTTCATAAAAATAAAAAACTATTCTACTTAGATTATTTAACCACAAGATCAGAAAGGCCTTATCCATTACCGAGGCCTGATTTGTCATGGTAGCTGATTCATTAGACGGGCATTAATCTTGAAGGAGGTGTGAGCGCGAGCGCCGACCAACCAACGAGCCTGATAAGGCTTTACTTTGTTCAAGAAGCCGTGACGAATCCTGCGAGACGTCAGGCTCGGAAAGGCTAACACTGGAATTTAATTAACCCAAATTTGCCCTTTTGTTTTCATATCATTGAGGCGTGGCCTCGTCAGTATATTTGTCACTACGCACTCTTTGCTATTTAATACATTAATACTCGTAAATATTTTCGTTTTCTCCGCTAACATAAAAAGTGCAGATATATAACTTCAGGATATAAGAAAAAGCCTCTAGTATTTAAAAATTATAACTCAAATGTTTATCATGGGACTGAATATATTTTGATAAGACTATTGTAACTCTAACAGATAATATTTTAAATTAAGGCTTGCGATACTTTTGTTCATGATTAATTATTACAAATTGAACCAAAAACATAGCTTTGTAGCCGCTGTTGATTTCACGAGAAATCTATTATAAATGGTATTATTCAGTGGGCCGTAGTATTAAAACTTTTTACTAAATATACAACTAGTCATTATCGCGTAGATAAAATCGTGGGTAACTATTATAATATTATATATAATATAAATTTACGTACATTAATGTAATGAAATAGCATACAAATGTTAAGAAGTTTTTACTTATACCTATATTATAAAAATCTCAATATTCGTGAAGATAAAAAAGAATTTCTTCAACCAATCTTGAATAAAACATCTTTATTTAAAATGCAACATGTGTTAATAATTCTCTATTCTCTAGGCAGCGCAGAGGAAGCTGGAAGTGTAATTGGGTCTACGAAAACTTCCAAATTACGTGAACACACAAATTAAAATAATTTATACATGTACGTGCGGTTTGGCGGAATGAGATTGAGTACTTGCAAATTGATTTCGTACTTACACAAAGAACTTTCAGATGTTTGTTGACTAGGAGAATAATAGGAAAACAGATTATTCTGATCTTTTACAAATAATAAATAAGCATAAATACTGCAAAATATGTATTTATTGCCCTACTTTATTATTTTACATCTATGTTCTATTCTACAGCTCAATTATTTTTTTATACTCTTCACCAAAATATCTAATATGCTAATATTGCCTTAAATGTTAAATACAGTGTCTATTGCCTAATGATTGCAATGGTTGACAAGAAACAATAATCAGTTTTTTTTTTATTTACTAAATTTATCTTCTTATTATTAAATTGTATACGAGAAACATTTATGTACATATCATATTATAAATAAATTTTAAATTATAAATAGATCCAAAACAGTATTATATTTTCTACTTTATTATAATTCTAAGACATAAACATAATTAAATTAAGGATTTTACATAGATATATAATAATGGTGATAAGTTTTTCCCAAGCTCGAGAGTTTAATAAAATTACATAAGATTGATTGCACCAGTTCCTATCGTGCGAGGTTTCCTGTCTAAGCATTTCCGAAACTTTATAAAATATTACGAAAAAACATTCAACGTGGTAAGATATTTTGGCTTTTAATTACACATTTCACATCGTATCGTATGTATTAAGCCTCATTATTTTGTTACTGTTAGTGCTACTTCTATCGTCATAAACAAAACTAGTTGGTTAGTATTTGTATTTTCAACTTAATAAATAAACAATGAGCGTACACATACCGCAGACTCGGTGATGAACATGATTCGTGAACGTGATATCGTTGACCTATGAAGCATGCCTGGGATTTGTTCATCATAATGGCGTTCGTACAGCTGCCTCATAATTCAGAAAACGAAATCTTTTCTTGCACCTCTCGTGAACTTGGAGCAGGATTTCCCAGGCCATTCGAACTTGCCTGATTTTAAGTATGCTAAAACGATAACCTAGTCAGTGCTTTAAGAAGTCCTAATGATTACTGAATGCTGCCTGATATCCATTTTTAATAGTGGAAATTGTATCTCACAACTTTTTTTTTGTTTTTTATTCTTTTTTTTTCTTACGTATTACTCATCTTTGTTATTAATTTTTTTTTTTCATTCCGCTACAATGTTATTTTAAATTATAAACAAGAATAAAATTATATTGTAATTTGTATAACATTATTTATTCCAAATATTGCAATATCTTTAGCAAGCATCAAAAGTGTGTCTAAGTCTTAGGCCGTGATTTATAGACGCTACTTTTACTTTTCTTAGAATTCACTCAAATATTACAATGTATATTAACTCAATGAATATCGAAGGATAAAGTAAGTCACAGATTTCATAAAATCGGAGTTGGCTCTGCGAAAACACGCTATACTCAAGTTTCTATTATATATTCAGTTTTCTGTCAAAGACCAAATTAATTTCTGAGCATTTTCCTAAGCAATGTCAAAGTGCCGTCTATAAATCTCAACCTAAGACTTTATTGATGTGCTTAGTTGCGATTAAAATATTTCTAAACACACAAATACACTTATGTACGTAACCATAAAACTATTTGCATATGTACTAGGTACGTCAGGCAGAGCCGTCCCTCATTTTACCTTGAGTTTGTCGTATGTAAAGTACGACCTTTGTTATGTTATGAAATGGGTATTATTACATATTTGTAGGGACAGCAATAAATTTTTACATTTAGTAATATCTAATACTAATATAAATACTCAAAATGACATAAAACATTGGTATTAAAATACGTTGATATAATATTCTATTTTATAGTTAAGTAGAGCTCTACGTTTTTTTTACAATAAAAGAGATTTTAAAACAAATATGAAAGATTATAAATGTTAATTCATAAATGGTCTAAAAAACAATAAATCCGCCTTACTTGAAAATCAACATAAATAATAATTATTGATATGTAATAAATCATAGAAATATAACTATAAATCAAATATATTTCATATTATATATTCATATATATTTCATTTTATTTGTATTAGTATCACTAATTTTTAATCATAAATGGAACTACCAAAAATATATGCGTAAAACAAATGATTATAGAACTCGAAGGTAATTATGTAATATAACTTACCAAGGAGGTAATATTTCTATGTTATACAGAAGTACAAATATTACTGGTAATATTCTCGTTGCTTTGTTAGTATATGATTCCAGAAGGCATCCGTGTATGGAATATATTTCACTTTATACTCTTATGCATTAAGTTCAAATAATAGAACTTATAGATACAAGACTATATCATAATCTTAATTGACAAAAAATTGTGGTACAGCATGTAAAAATATTTGTACACAATAAATCTACTATCCTTGTCAATATTTATGACTAGCTGTCCCCACGGCTCCGCCCGCGTGAAATGCTTTTCCCGTGAAGTAATATTATTATCCTTTGGGGATAGCACTATGTTCGATGTGTAAGGTATTCGCCCTCTACAAAATGTGTGTAAAATTTCGTAATGGTTATATAAGGTATGAAGACGTAACAAACAATATCACATTCGTATTTGTAATACAAATATTAGTTAAGATATGATGACAAATTAAGGAAAAGAGTACATAGATTGTCATAGCGTCTCGCACCGGAAAGTTACTTTTTGAAAGCAGCTTGTATATGTCCAATTTTTAATATAAAGGCATTCTGTTGTAGTATATGTAGGCTAGCATGAAGACTGCGACAGTTAATTTGTTTATAAGTGTTTTATACCTTGGATGTTTCTGTTGTTCTTGGATTACATTTTACATTATCATATCTCTGCCTTAAATATGAGGCCAGACTTAAATGACTAAACATTGTATACTAAATATTGTATACAAAATGAGACAAATCTTTACATAGTATAAAATGAAGTCGCTGCTGCTGTCAGTTCACTTAAATCTTTTAAACGATTTAATAGATTTGAATACAGTTTTCAGCAATAGATAGAGTGATTCATGGGGAAAATTTGTGTATAATATGTGTATAGTATACTACAGAAAAGACGAAAAATTCAAAGACTTATTATGTGATGTCGTAATAAACATTTTTTTACACTAGCTCGACAAAGTGACTACATTGCACCTGATGGTAAGTATAGTATAATCCAAAAACGACAGCGACCATTAAAGGATGAAAATATATGGAAACTCTCCGACGTAATGTTGGCCCACATATACCATGACTGAAGATCTCTAGGTATATGAGTAACTGGATATACGCAAGCTGATCCCGAAACGCGACAGGCCAAAGCGTCACTATGACGGTCTTTACACTTGTGTACTGTAGTCACGCCCCAGTTCGGACAATCGCCTCACCGCAAAAAAAATATTTTTGTGCGCTTAAATCGCAAACGCTGGCTAAACCTTACGAGATAGATTAAATTAATGTACTACGGAATTGTATATCTTCAAAAGATTTATTAATCTTTTGACTTGATTATTTCAAGTCTGCGATGGTATATATTTATCTCTTCTTCATCTACATGAAGAAGTTGAGAGTTGAGTTGAAAGTTTTGATCAAAACTGCCATTAGCATCATTACATTATAATGGATATCTTAGAGAATTGCCCCATATTAGTATCTACATTGTACCCAAGCGAAATCAGGCCGAGACGCGAGTTATAAATAAAACAATTTACCAATTATTTCATTATATAACTTTATTTACATCGCAAAACAAAGATAAATTGATTACCACCGCTTAATTTATTCACAAAAGATTACCGCCGTGTGTGAACTGCATTTAATAATCGAAAATAACCGCAGCACACACATATTAATATAATATACAATAATTAACATCCGAAATGATATCAACAAAATAATTTTAAATCGTTTTGTTGGTAATAAATCCTTATTAGTCTTATTACAAACTAACAGGTATGCTCATTGCTCAATTACGGTACTTACTTTGAAATATTTATATTTAACATTAAATAAACCCTTTTTCATAACAAAAATACAGCTCACGTGATAGATAGTGGTTCGTGTCATATAAAATGTAGAAAATCACCATAAATATTACTATTGTATAGCCAACGAAGCACAGTGCGTGGAAGGAGAAAAAAGAAAATGTAATAATGAAAGAAATATCTATGTGTTGAAAGATATGTATTACAACTGTCTACTATAAAAACAAAATTAATTCTTTTTTAATAGTGTAGCTGTCTATATAAACCATTATTAAAAAAAAAATCTGATATATACTGACAAATAAAATAAAACATACTGTTGAAAAGAAAATTTGACTTGATAGTTTTTAATTTATTAATTTAAATAATATAAGGAGCATTATACTATATATGTATTATATACACAAACTTTCCTCATGAATCACTCTATCTATTGCTGAAAATTGCTGCTATTGCATCAAAATCCGTTGAATCGTTTAAAAGATCTAAGCTAACAGACAGCGGAAGCGACTTCATTTTATACTATGTAAAGATATTTCAAGTCTGTAGTTATTATAGTTTCCGAGATTTAGTGATGACCAAGTCAGTCAGCGTCTTTCCCTTTTATATATTATAGATAAATATATATACATAATTAAATTTTTGTAATATTTTTTACTGATATGATACTTTATATTAAGAAAAGGGGACCATTTGTTAATTTGGGAACTGCCTTTTTAAAGCAGGCGACTGTAAATACTGATAAAAATTGAACAAATGGAAGCCGAATAGAACGAATGATTGTTAAGCCCATTAAACCGTCAGTCAGCTTTATAAATAATCTGTAACTGTGTGAAATGGATACATGTTAACACCAGCCAGAAAAAATTAATCTATTTTATCTGTTTTCAAAAGTTATCGCATAATTAATAACTAATATTATGAAGATATTCTCTAATCAAGAAGTAATGCAGTTATACTTTACTGAAAGTAAGAAATGCTAGAAATTAATAAAAAAACGTTTATATGATAAATAATAGATAAATCCAAGTTCTTTATTACACCTTTTTTTTAAGTGGTACCTATCTCCGTTTAATGTTTTCGTTTATAAATTTACTGCATAAATATTTTAAAAAAGACTACGAATATTGCAAATTAGCTTTCGTAGGTTGCGACTTTTATAATGAGAACATAAAAATACATACATTTATATCAAATAATTAAATTTGTTAATTAAATGGACAACGCTATTATAATGTTAAGTAGCAAACAATTTCAGGGTACCCATATAAGTATACTCAGTATAGAATGGCTTCTACTACGAAAACGTGATATCTCTGTTGCATTTTACCGATTTTGTAAAACTTTTCACAACGAAGAAACTATAAATACGACTTCATTTTTTATGAAACTGAGTAAATAATTATTGGTGTTTTATATTAGTCAAGTTTGTATCTGATGTTTAACCAACCATAACCAAAGTATACCATTTTATCAATTGGAAAATGGGTATAAAACTACTGAATTTTATATCATAGTTTATTGAAATTTTTATAATATTGTTGAAAAAACATTTGACTTAAATTTCCTAATGCAGAGTGGTACCTAATATAGAGAGGTCAAGATGTATCTTCCTTTTTTCAATTGATTTTCATAAAACTTATAATAATGTAGAGACAATAATTATACCTTCACTAACATTTAAATTTTTTAGTGATTCGCACTATACATTGTATCCAAGCCAATCCAACTGTTATCAAACATAGCTCATTAGGTATAGTATTTTATGTTGAAGTATATCTAATAGTGTGTGAAAGTCCCGTCCAGATCGGTTCAATAATTTCAGCGTGATGGCCGAATAAACATACAAAACGATAACATTTTTTAAACAAAACAAACGCCTCTAAATAACCAAACCCACTCATCTTTTTTAAATCTTGACAATGGAACTACGAATTTTTTTTTAATAAAACAGATAAATTGCGTTGGGATGATAAATATAATATTTCGTTATTATTTGTTTCTTATTAATAATTTCGATAACATTTATCTTTAACATGCCCGGTAGGTAAACTATAGTGAATTGTTCATATATAGTATATAGACGCCTTCTGTCAAGTTGTATGAGGGGCGACATAGCAATGGCGACTGTTAACGAATTTAAGTCCTTTGGCGGCCGTTGCCATCCTTGGACTATACTGGACTTTCCGTCAGGTGCAATATAGTCACTTTGTCGCGCCAATATAAAAATGGACTTAAATCATATCATTGACCAGTTTGCAAAAAGACAGAACAAAATACAGAAATGTTATTTTAATCACCGAATAAAAAAACCATAAAGCATGGTGAATGAACAGAGATAGTTATCTACTCTGCGAGCGTTCTCCTATGGGAATTTGCAAAGGTCGTACCTCTGTCGCGTCACAATCGAATAGGTAACGAGCTGGGAATATTGATTGAACACACTATTCCCACGCGATCCACCTTCATTACTAGCATGACAAATCTACTTACATTAGCGTTTCATGAATTATTTCATGTAACACATACAATTTAATTAATTACCCAACGTTTTAACCTGCGTGTCATTACAATGTGCTTAATATACCAAACACGACGTGTTTTGAAGTATAAGTTCGTGTCGACATTATTTATGTAAATATTTTATACTTTTATTGGCTACAAAACGATAACTATTCTATGTCACACTAATGTACATGTGGAGGCAGGCGGCGCGAGGCTCGCTGCCTACCGTGGAGTACCCGACCAAGCCGGGGTCACCAATTGTAGTGGCTGGCCACCGCTTGTGGCAGGCTTGTGAATCAAAGGCAGTCTTAGCTCGAATCCCCATTGATAACTTATTTGCGCGCATTATATAATACGCGTGATTTAGATATCGTGCATTGAACTATAACCTTACGTTGCATTAAGTGCATAAAACTCCCATTAGCTTTACTAAACATAATATACTTCACCATATACACGATAAGAATATAAGGGAAGATAACCGTAAATAAAAAAAATTCGTAGCTATCTTACTAAAAGTATAATTGTAATTGTATTGCTAGCATCTAAGCTGCTGCATGCACATTTTCTACATATAGTGCGCATCTGCTAACCCGCATTAGACAAATGTGATAGATTAAATGTCCAAACTCCATGCTTCCACAAAATGATTCCACAAATATAACGGAAAAAGAGAAGGGAGGGTTTTGCCCTGCTGTAAGACGAAATTGGCTAATAATAATACAATTTTAATGGTCTCTGTAACGCGGTCTGTACTGGTCTGAAAAGTGGACCGCTACACAGGGTTGAGAAGCATATCGCGGGTAACTCGTTTCAGATAACCGATATAGTGCTTGTGCAATTTACTTCTATGCTACGAGTCTTAGGTTCTATGTCTACTTGAAACGAATATTTGTATAGCCTACAAGTTTATTCCGCTACAGGGTGTTAGCACACGTAATCACGGTACTGCAGTAAGCCGTAAAGTGGCGCATGGTTTAAAAAAATATAATATAATATTATGTCTTGTGATTATTATTATGGTAATATAACATAGTATAAGTAATGTATATAGAATTTTATTAATTATAAAGAAATAAGTACAAAAAGGTAGCGACTTTAGACATAGCAATGCAATTATAAAAATTAACAAGATGACGTACCTATATTTATTTTTATTTATTTACACTGGCTTGAGATAGTAACTAAAATGCACTTGATGGTAAGTACAGTGTAGTCCAAAATAATATAAATTATTTATACAAATCTAATAAAGCATATTATAACTTGAATATTAAACACACCTTATAAGTTGTTTCAAGGAACAATATCAAACTGTTTAACCCTTCTCTGTCAGTTGAGATAAACTGTCATGTACATGGACTCGATAACCAATCGAAGTATCGTTTTGCTATCTATTACGTCATGTTCAGTTAATTAAAATCTATTTAAATACTATGTAACCTTGTATTAACTAAAATATAATTGAAATATATCTTCTTGTATGCTCACGGTTACTTTACAGCAATGTTTCTACACCATTCGTCAACAAAAATATGGAGAATATTCTTTGAAACATTTAACATTGATAGCCAGCATAAGTTGGCCTAATTAATCGTGTGAATTATTAAATTAATTTTATCAAGGTAAGATTGACCTTTAATGTTTGCTAGTTAAGATCTCTTGTAGCGGAATCAGTGCAAGTTGGAAAACCTTATAGATGTTAGATTTTTTTGTTTTATATTACTATTACCAATAAAAACAATACGTAAGCAATTGCAGTTAGCATAAAGTCACCCAAAAATTAACAACCCAAAAACAAGAGAATAACTTTAGATAGGCTTTCTAGGTTCAATTTTAGCCATCTCCTGTGGTAGCGCATTTACCAGGTATGGTAGACATATTTGAGTCTATCCCCATAATAGTTCGTGACTCGAGGCACCACATACCTGCAGCCCTATAACACTCTAATAGCCGTGCTTTGGGCAAATGGTTACTAAATACTCTCGACAACTATAGTTGTTAGATAATAATAGTAATTTAGATCTCTTTGTACTGTGTTCAGCTGTGCAACTAAACATAAGGCCAACATAGATACAGCCACTCATGTATTATCATACTAACCTTGTTTATTATTATAAATATTACAAATAACTAATCTGATCACGTTATGATTAAAGGTAACCATGATATTCAAAGAATTTAACATGAAAAACAAAGTATTTCTAGTAACATTTTAATACATTCAAAAGAGATGTCTGGACTGACTGACATATCATATCAGAGCCTAAGCTACTGAGGCTAGAAATTTGAAATTTGGACATTGGGTTCTTTTGTGACGTAGGCTCCTACTAAGGGTAGATTTTTTAATATTCCACACCTAAGAAGGTGAATAAGGAATTTAAATTTTGTTTGAAAATCAATTGATTTTGAAGTAGACTATGAAAACTGTTTTTACGTCTTTGGTATTAAATAAAAATATAGTTATTATAGCTAATCCCATATAAAACCACAGTATACTTCTAGAAAATTCTCGTGAAGTTCATATTTAGCTGGGTAGAGTCCTTGATAAATTATCACTGACTCACATGCGAGAGTTTTGAGCAGTATCCGAAATAGCTTTGAAGCTCGACAGCGAATACAAAGCCGCCTCCATTATCGCTCTAGGTACTGATTTGTCACGGTAGCTGATTCATTAAGCGAACATCAATCTTCCAGCCCCGGTTTAGCTACTAACTGAAAATACAATTACTGTAACACAATTAAATACTTAAATTGAAATTTATTTTTAACATTCGAGAGTACAAAAAGTATCAATAATACGTGATAATAAAAAGATATAAAAAATTTGTTTAAAGACTCGATGAAGCCATGCTCTCGACAATTTGTAGCTTACCTAATCATCCAAAACAGTTGTAGAATAATAAATATAATATCGTTCTTAAATAAAAATGTTAATTAAACCGACCACTTGGTTGTGTTGTTAATTGTATCAATTCACCATCATACAATTAAAGGGTGTCTCAGAATGTTTTTCATTTTTTGATGTTAAATAAAAAACAACATTATCCATTAAAACTTGTTTTATTTATTGTTAAATTAAAGAGCAGATCTTGAAGTTTATTTATGAAAAACAACCGTTTGCAAATGTTCACCATTTACTTGTTAACACTCATTTAGCCTGGAGCTAAAATTTTCAATCACTCGCTGGAGCATTGCTCTTGGAATAGCGTTGATTTCTTCAGTGATTCTTTGCTTCAAAACGTTCAGGTTTGGTGGCAATGGATTGTAAACTTTACTTTTTAGGTAGCCCCATAAGAAAAAATCAGCAGGCGTTAAATCAGGACTCCTCGGTGGCCAGTTTATGTCTCCTCGGCGGCTTATCACTCTTCCGGGGAATAAATCGTGAAGAGCAGCTAATGAGTCATTTGTTACATGAGAAGTGGCCCCATCTTGCTGGAAAAAGGTGTTGCGGTTGTAGCCAGACTGGTTTTGCATTTCTGTAGCCAAAAAAGTCCGGATCATATGGCAATATCGATCAGAATTAACGGTCTGAGTTCGACCTCGGTTATCCTCAAAAAAATAAGGACCGATAATTCCTTGACTTGATATGGCAGCCCAAACAACCACTTTTGGTGAGTACAAGGGCTTCTGATGCAGTTCTAGCGGATTCTCGGTAGCCCAGTATCTGCAATTTTGTTTATTCACGTGACCGTTGATGTGAAAATTCGATTCGTCGGAGAACCAGATGTTATTGAAACTCCTAAAACGGTTTTTCATTGTCCTGCAGAATTCGACTCGTTTATCAGGATCATCACGCTTCATTTCTTGAACAATAACAATTTTATATGGGTGAAAATGCAAATCTTTCGAAATAATGCGATAAACCATAGATTTGTTCAAATTCAGAGAAGCTGCGCGCAATCTCAACGACTGTCGTGGGTCGTCCATAACAGACTGGCGAACGCGGTCGACGTTCGTGCTCGCCCTTGATGTCCTTTTGCGCCCAGATGATTTGTCCGGCATTGTATTCCCAGTCTCTTCAAACTTGCACACCCAATGTTTAATTAAATTGGCACTTGGCACATGTTTTAAGCTTGTTAAATTAAAATGTGTCCTGTAGAGACGACGAACAATAGTGTAGGAATCGTTGTTTTTATAAAACGCTCGCACGCAAAACGCGCGCTGCGGTCCCGTGAAACGATTCATGGCTACTAAACTTAATAAGCCGGCCAAGCGTTTGAGACCACTCCCCTCCTCCTGCTACCAGCGATCGGCGCGTATTGGTCAATTCAAAAACGAAAAACATTCTGAGACACCCCTTATATGAATAAATAACTTAATCCTAGATTTATTTATTTTTTGGCATAATATATTAATTATTATTCATTAATTATGTTATTTCCACAATAATAACTTGAAGATTTCTCAATTAACATTATAATCGACATACAGACGTAGATCATAGTGTACCTTTACCTTAACTATCCTTAGCTACGAAAACAAACTGAGAATGCTGTGGTTTTTAAAAATTCTATTATAAAGTTTGTTTGGATATGTGCTAAATTCTGAGAATATTACAAAAACTTTTCCATGATCCAAATATAGGAAATATCATCTCATAATACTGCAAATAATATATATATATATATACATATACATATATATACATATATACATATATACATATGTACGCGGTTATTCTTAACGCAGAAGATACAACTAAATGACTAATATACATACCGTGCAAGCTGATTGCGTATATATTTTTTAAGTATACGACTAACCAACTCGTCGAGAGCTAATCAAATCTAACTGCATACACGTTGATCTTGATAAAATTTATGAGAATACTTGTTTTGTTTTTGATATCTGTTCGCCATGTTAAACCAAAACATTACATTAACTCACTAAATAAATTGTATAAGTAACAGTTATATGCCAGAGGTAATATAAATAAAGTTTACAAGTTTCCTCTAAAGAATTGTCGCGTGACATGCCCCCTAAGCACTGATAAACTATTACCAACATTGCCGAACATGTGATATATATTCTACTATCATGCAATAAATTTGCTACGAGAATATGCGTATTCACCATTAAATATGATTTAAAGGCCCGTAACTCTTATAGGACGTATAATCGATGGTCAAAAGCTTTTAGGGAAGGACACTTCTCTTTCATTACCTTAAAATTTCTTCCCTTATAAAAAGTTTTATATTTTATGCTTACAGAATTACTTCAGAAGTTACTGAAACAAATTTGATCATAAAAAGTCCTTTTAAGCTGTAACCGAACACTATGATATCTAGTAGTTCAATGATACAAGTAATATATCATGAAATAAAACCTTTAGAGGTTATAATGCTATTTGGAATGACAATGCTTGGATCTCATAGTTAGTCAAAGCCACACACAACAATGTAGTCGCTATATTATCGAAAAAAAAAAAATGTTTTAGTGTAATTTAGGCTTAAGTGCACATCTTAATTTGATCCAGTTATATTATATCAATATGAACAAAAAGAGATTAATTTCCTGCAGTATTTTATTTCATATGAACGTAACCGTAAACGTAACATAACGTAAACGCTTACAAAAGTTTATCTACCTCATACTGAAGCTTATTATTTGTTTCATTGTATCAATAAAACACGGAAGTAAGACATATCTTACTTAGTGCCTTGGGTGCCCTGGCACCCATTAGCTCACGACATACTTTGTGCAAACGATAGAATTTTAGTGAGATACATGTGTCAATGTACAGTTTTAAGCCCTTTAAGAAATAATTTTATCAGGCATTATAATTAATATAATTATTATTAAAAAATAAATATAATTTTTATCAGGTATTATTATACATTTTCTACCGAATAACAACATTGTGATAAAACGTGAGAAAAATGCAAATGTAAAACGTAAGGCCTAGACTTATAAGCGAAAAGTTTTACATTATTTTGCTTTACGAAACAAGAACATGTTTGTAATAAAAGAGTACCAAAAATCTCCAGAGAAAGAATGTTTAGATATTTTATTACTTGAGCCAGAAAGCTATTTAACTTTATACAAAAAAAGTACCGGTATACAACTTTGTCAGTATTGTGTAGCTCTTGGTTGTAAAAATATAACAAATCTAATATAAAATAATATACTGGAATTGAATAAGTAGTGTTGTAATTATTTTATTATGAACATAGTTCTGCGCTTCAATCAGGTTCGTCGTTCGTTCATTCGTTCGTCGTCAAGTTCGCCCAGGTTCGTTCCCATTACGTGCGAACATTTATCGATAGTTGATCTGTCAACACCCAATTCATTGGACATTCATCTAGAGTTCGATATGAATCTTCATCCAGTAATTCACGTAATTGTGCATCTTCAAATTTTTCCAGAGATGCGTTGCGTTGTTTGTCACTGATGTCAAAATCACACTTTGGAATCGTCGAAACCACTGTTCGCAAGTTGTTTTGAACGGAGCGTGATTACTGTAAAAATTACTAAATATTCGGCACATTTCAGCCGCACTTTTCTTCGAAATGTAATAATGCAGCATAACTTCCATCAAATGCTGCTTTTCCGGGACGAATGTTGACATTTTTGATGCTAGAGAAAAAGGATTTTTACACATGAAACGAATCTCAACTACTGAAATCGAGACCTCACACATACGACTTCAAATTAGAAGTATAGTGCTTTAAAGATAACAAATGTAGTATCACTAGCGACACCTCTTTCAAAAGAGCGGACTTATTCTCGTACCTAATATATCACAAAGACAAGAGAAAATATAAATAATTAAAAAATAATATTTTTTTGAGTGCACAACGGTAAACAAACCAAGGGCCCTGTGCTTACATTTCAACAGTATTTATAGCCTTTGAAACATTTTCACGACCCAATAATTTCGTATTATAGGACGATAATTACCGGCGGATATTCCCAATTTAAGCTTCTACGGATCACGGTTAACGTGCGTAGGTAAACCTGAGTTGACACAGTAAGCCGCTGTCATTATTCACATTTCCCTTTGATGCCACCTACTGCCGAGTTCGGAACACCACGCGCCGTATGAGGGGATTAAGTGGTGCCGGTCCACAGCTGGGGTCTGTCGGATAAACATAATTTACTAACCCTGTCTTGTCACAATAACACAATTATGTTACAAATTACATCTTCATACGTGATTCCAACATGCGGAATAATCAATCACTCGGAATCCGGCGAAGAGATTGTTACTCAGCGATAAACTCGTTGATTGTTGTTTTTCGTACATCGTCATTTACAAAATAACAAGAGGCAAACAAAATATCGGGCACAGATTTATATTCGTACAATAGAGTAATTCGCTGACGATAGGATTTCGAAAGACACCTGCTGCTCGAGAAATGGAAAGCTGTTTTTTGGAACACACTATTTTTTACGGTCTAAATCCGAGCACACAAACGAATCCTTTAAAACCGTAATACCTTTCATATTATTTTGGTCCGCTACCATAAAAGAGGGTGTTGTGCGAAATGTGTAAAGATATGTCAGAAATCCATTAATACACTTTATTCTGTATATTTAGCAAACAAAAGGTTCACCATAATTGTATATATTACATGTATGTATATACACGAGTATGTTTTTATTTCATTAGCCGAATCACAAAAGCTTATTATTTCGAGGATGACAAATTCTACTTACATTAAAGATTGTTAGGGAGTCCTACATTAATATACAATATAATATTATGTTTTTTTTTATAACTTACAGGCTTGCGCTTGACCTCAATCTCAACTGCTGGAAAGTGATGATGAGGCCGAAGATGGAGCGCGCTCACCCAGCAAATATCGATTCACTCGACGTTTGAAGATTCCCATGTCATAAGATGCTGGAAACATAGACGCAGGAAGCGAGTTTCACTCCTTCGCGGTTCGCAGAAAAAACGAGGAGGCGAATCGCTTCGTGTGAGCAGCTGGAATGTCAACCACATAAAGGGTGCAAACCCGCACGGCGTCTTGTCTATTTATGGTAGAAGGGGGAGGGAGGAACTAAATCATACAACTCAGCCGCACACTCTCCAGAGTATAGTCTATAGAAAACTGAAAGGCAAGCCACTCTACGCCGGTGTTCCAAACTGAGTAGTTTACGTGACGTAAGAGCCTCATCGGCAATGAGTCGCCGAGCTCGGCGATCAATTGAGTCCAAAGCTGCCAGATGGTGTTTGGCGGAACCATCCCAGAGGTGGTAGCAATACTCCACACACGACCGTACTTGTGCCTGATACAGGTTAAGAAGTTGGGTCGGCGTAAAATGCCGCCTAACCTTGAAAAGAATCCCCAGTTTTCGAGCAGCTGTTTTAGCCTTAGCTTCAATCGAACACCCAAAGTTAAGGTCAGCAGGTAGCTCCATGCCAAGAAGCTCGAGGCTATCAGCCAATGGTACGCTAACATCCTGAAAATTAGGAACCAAGACGAAAGGGCTCCGTTTGGCAGAGAAGAGACAGGCCTGATAATGATGATGAGTTAGATATATAAATGTAATTCCAGATATGTCTTTATCTCTAGTAAGTAATAAAAAGAAGGACGAGCCTAGTTTGATACAAAATTATTTGTAGGACATATAAAAAATATCCACGTCCAAATAAAATATGTACCTGTTTCTTGGTGGTATAATATAACACCTTTTACATCATATTTTGATATAAAATATTAATTAAAACTTAACTGAGTCAAACAAAAGGTAAACGCAAGCAGATATTTATCGTTTCAAAGTTTTCAAAACGCTGAATCAAGGGACGTACCTAGTTAAGAATCCAGTAAATTCTATCTCTCCTCGACTTTCTAAACTGTTAAAAGTCAGATAATTAAATATGATGGATATTCTGAGAGAAGAGATGTACAAAGGGAGATCCGCTGCTTATCTCATTTGATAATCAGTCTTCTTTGTGGCGACAGCAAACTCTTTTAAAAATAAAATCAATTTTTATTCTTTAGGCTTAACTAATTATTTTGTCTTACAAATACAACAAATCTTAACCGCGAGTGAACTTATATGTTATGTTGTGTATAAACATATGTACTTCTACCAGGATACCATTAAAAATCTACTTATGTTAGCCCAAGTGCTTATGAAATACTGAACGACTAAAAATTACATCATCCCATATCCTATCCATCGACCTGTTAAGGCTAAAAATTTTATAGAAAACTCAGCAAATTAAATACATTCTCTAACAATTTCAATCAAAGAAATAATATACTTTTTTAAGTTATTCTTATAGAACGTTAACAATATAAATAGGGATCTGTTCTTATACCATAACAATAGATAATTCCGCCCTTGTCAATCGGATCAGTGGTTAGGTTAGCGGGAAGCTGTCAAACATCTGCCAAATTAACAACAGTTGTCACAGGTGGATGAGATTAAATTAACGAAACAATGATTTTGCCGCTAATTATAATTTAATGTAACCTAAATGTAAAATATTATAAACATTAATCAACTTTAAATCTCACTTTTTATAAAGTTATCTGTAGTTAAATAGTTGTATGATATATAATTTAATGTACAGTATTGACACAGCGTCAAACATAACCTGCTGCGAGGTCGTGAAGAAGCAGAAGAAGGCCGCCGAAAGGGTCAGAAACCGAACATCTTTGACCATGACCAAGGCTTCGTCGCCGGAGGGTCGCATTCGTCCAGAGCGAGCGCGACATATCCCGGTGACAATAGCTGAGCAGTAGACTTAAGGGAGTCTACTGCCCGGATGAGAGGAGGCAATGCTCTGTATCCAGCGCGCCGCTTGAGAAAGAGGTTTTGGATGGGTGGGCTCTTTACTCCCACTACTCCCAGAGAGGTAGCCTCAACAAGGCTTTTACTCTCCGGGCGTCTGAATGAATTTGGTTTCCCAGGCCCGGGTGGAGCGATAAGTGGGACACCCCGGGGGTTTTAATCAGTAGAAGTCTAACACCCTGGGTTCGTTGCCCTCACAGCGGCCTGGATGATCCTATGCAGGATGTCCTGCGTACCCCTGGATGGGTTTTTCCCCTGAGTTACAAAAAAATGGTCATATCTTATGTCATGCTTTGATAAATACAATAAATTGATATAGATATGGAATGTAATTAATAACCGTATGCTTGGCACAGCTGGAAACTTGTCCATTGGATGTGCTGTGGGCACCCGGTTTAGGCGTGTACGTGACAGACAGCCAGTGGACATGCCCACACAAACCGCTTGTTTGTAGTAGTGTAATTATTTGGCAACTAAGTGGGATGCGAATATTCTGGACACTTTCTTTTATTGTGCTTTTACTTATGTATTTTTTAATTTAGAACAACAATAATTATAACATAAAATTTCCTTAATCAATAAAAACTATTATAGGAAAGAAGAAAGTTTATAAAATAGAGATATATATTTTTAGAACTGGACATCAGAATATATTTCGTTGTAAATACATTTTGCTGGTATCATCCGTGGGTAGACATTAGAATAGTGTAGCATCGCCCATTAAAACTTTTATAACTTTGTTATTTGTGAACCTACGCGACGATGCATAAGCAAAAGTTGAACAATACTCTGTGGAAAATAAACACTTTGTACAATATACTCGTACGTAAGTATTTTGAAGATACACCTCAGGTCTAATTATAATAAATTGGTATATGTATAGGTAGTTGAGCACACTTGTTAACTAATAAGAATTTCTATTTTTAATAAGACTTTAATTATATAGATGCTAATTTCTACAATTTAATACATAAGCTCATGTCAGTTTCACAAAATTACTTAAAACATCAATTTATACATAATAATACATAACAGCTACACCGTAAAAAGAGTAATTTATAAATTCTTTGTACGTACTTTGGTTTCACCACCCCCCTGATAGACTGGAGGGATTTCCACCGGGTTAACAAAAAAAGTACTTTATTTTACGTACATAAGGATATGATAAAACTGCACTAAATTGCCTACTGACCGCCAATCAGATTAAACATTTAATGTGACAAAAATCGATTTACAGAGTTAACCGCAGAATAGTGCTCATCTTAAACAACTTCGGTTTGCATTATCGGGTTGAGGTAGCAAACACTATATATACATTCTCTATGTAAAATGATTTTACCAATACTATCATTATATAAAATTGGTTTGTATATATATATATCGTATATAATGAGTACAGTTCGCTATCTACAATTTTACAAGCATATAACTTAAATACTTGCGTAATAAACATTTCGAAAAGTAAAATAAATGTGAGCAGACGACTTTTCATTCGTTGAAATAATTTACACTTTCTGGGTCATTCTAAATAAATAAGTTAAAATTAAAATACTAAATTTACCTTTCGAAATTATCTCAAATATGTCCAAATTTTAACTGTACAAATGCTAAGCGTAAAGACTGAAGCCTTTGGCAAAATAAAAAGACATAGATGTTAGCATCTATTTTAAACTTCGATTTAAGAATGATCAGAAAGAGAGAGATCAAAGTTTAAAATAGCGAAATTAGTAAAATGCTACTCTACTAGCTTAAGTGGGTGCTAATTTTGCTATCCCGGGGAACATTTTTTGTTTTAAAAGAAATCAATAACTACTCGTATACAAGTTTAACAAATGAATTTTGCAAGTAAGAATAGAACAGGTACTATTTTATGTATACGTGCTTATATTTTATAACTATGTTATATTATTTACCAACAAAAATAAAAGTAGGCGCTTGCTACGAATTTAGCTTTTAGTGGCTTATGCTCGCCTAAACAATATTTTCCCCAAAACAAAAACCTTGGACGTCTTAAATTACTTCCAAATCCGATCGTGAATAAACCAAGAAAGTAATAAACGCTTTTATGTCCTCTTTAACTTCAACTTTTGTTGAATATGGGTACATCTATAGTTATTTTGTTTATTCCGTTAAATGTATGAATTGATATGCCTAATGTCCGTGTTATCTTTGAAGATTGGAAATACTGTGTTTGTATTATTACTATTTTTTTCTTCAATTTTTTTTTTGTAAGCACATGGCCCATCAGGGAGCTGTGAAAGCGGTACTCCGGCGTACTGGACTCTTACCGACTAAAACCACAGGAGTGTTTCTCCTATCAGTCTGCCAGGGCCAAGGGTACGGCTTTGCCAGCTTCCTCAACACCCGGAGACGTCAGACCTTTTGCAGGCCTCGTCTTTTCTGCATTTGCGAAGGGTGGTGTAAATGGTCACCCCTCGCTCACCTCACTGTCCTGGAGCGGTATACAGGAACACGTCACGCATCACTTCCGACTTAATCGTTTTCCTTCCAATTACGTATTAGTATTTTTTTTTATAAATTAGCATAGCACTACAATTATTATAATTTTGAAATAATGTCTTTCAAACTTAAAATACCTAGCAATAAAGGTGATTGATTAAATTCGGTTTGGAATGGCGCTTTACATATTTTCAGAATCAAGTAATGTTTATTCCCTACTATAGGACTTGAAAATATAGGCCAATAACTAGGACACGAATATGGTACGACTAGTGAGTCGTCATTATATAATATTATGTTTAAATAAAACACTATTGAATATTAATTAAAAAGAAATGAAGAAGAGAGGAGCAAAACATTCTTATTATTATCACACAAGATTGCAAAGCACGAGAACGCGTGAGACTCCAATTTATCGCGAGGTAGATATTTCCCGCGGAAGTGACGGGGGATGAGGGTAAACATCCTGACGTGATTAATTGTAATCCTCGCTAGTTTAATAGTGTAGGATTTAGTTGTTTGAATAATATTATCTAAAACAACGAGGTCGGTAATTTGTTCCTGCGTAGAAACAATCTTATGCGTGTGTAAAACATACGCATAATTCTAAAATATCGTATATATAATTAACTAAGTTTGTTTTAGCTAACAACTGAAGTTATATTTAACTGTGCTTAGAAATTACATCAACATAGACGATATGAGTGAAATTATTTTCATCCAAATTGTAGTTGATTAAATTACAAAGTCGACTAAATTATAATAATCGATGTGGTGCTCAAAACTATAACTATATAAAGATAAAGAAAGATAAAAGATAGAAATCATCAAGACTCTTTATAGGAGTAAGTACCCACTGATGACTTAATTTTTTTAATAACAATTTTATTATTACTTTTTAATATTGTTTATATTTGAGTTTTTAAATCTCTTGAATGTTTAATACATTTTAGAATAACAGTTTTGTAGTAATGTCAGCGATAAATAATAAATCGCGTTCAATAAAACCAATAGAAACAATTACAACAGTAGAACAAATTATTGTAATAATAATGAAACCTTTTTTTTTTTTTTTTCTTGGGGAAAATCCTCATGGGACCGTCCCGGCCGCGAAGCGGATGGCAGCCGGGGTGTGCCGGACTTTTACCAGCTAAAAACCCCAAGGTGACTACTGCTGCGAATAAGTGGGGACTGCGGGTCCTATAATCAAATCGCCGCAGCAATAATAATGAAGCCTACATTAAGATCGACTGTACAGTTCAAGAGAGCTATACTAGCAGATAGACAAAAATATAAATATATTATTTTCTTTCCTACAAATATGTAATTATGATTAATTGATCTAAAATGAACATAATGAATGATGTTTAAAAAAAAATGTTAATAATGACCAAAACTACCATTAATAGGTAAATACAATATTAGAGCACCAATCACAAAACGTTATGAATATTCGTTTTATATTCACCATGTCTGTGTTACAAATATTGTTTTATGAGTCCATACCGAAATATTTACGTATATTAAAAGAAAATGTTTGAAACTAACAAAAATATTAACCGAGTAGTAACGAAACACCTTAACGCCGATAAAAGTAGACGTTTTGCACGTAATAAAACTGTACATTCGAAGAGATCCCACTTATTTATTTACTAGTTCTTTGTTCCTGTTTCCATAAAATATAGGGGTCGTAACTTTTTTGGACTGTCTGTGAATTAAGTGGCACTTTAACTTTGTAACTCCGTTTCTAAAGAACTTTAGTAAAACTTAAATCCGATGAAATACCTAATAAATTTGAAAATAAATTCTTAACCTACATACAAAACTCATTTTAGGAAAAACCGAGTAACAAATTTTAAAACGACAAATATAATAATGTTCAAAGGTAAATGTTACAGTTATAAAGAGACATTTCTTTTGGGCTTATGTCTGGTAAGCATTATTTCACATATATTATAGTATATATCGATCTACTATCACGCCCAATCTCTATTGGGATAGGAAGAGAGAATGCAAAGCAATTCCTCTCTATTCTTGCAAACCTCTTTCGCTTCCTTAACATTCATTAATCCATGCACTCTCACCGACTCTGCCTATTATTTTACATTACCCTAGATCAGAGCTCTTTTTAATTTGGTCTGTATAAGTAAGTCTCGATCGGCTTCTGCAAGAAAAAATCTGGAAGTAAGAACTTTCATCCAAATTCATATTGTATATACCTTTCGTTATCCTTTCATCATTCATCCTCTCCGCATACGAGAACCATCGAAGCATGATTTTATGCATGCTATCAACGAGACTATCTTTCAAACCAATCTTTCTACGTATCTCTTCGTTCCTAACGCGATATTAAGCGTTACTCCGCATATAAATTGCATAAGATATCACATGTCCACTACATTAATTATACTTTCATGCTTCTCCTAACATAGCCAGGCATCACTGCCGTACAACAAAGGGCACCAAAACCGCTTTAAACACTGCTACGCTTGCTATTTATATAATGTTTTTACTTTTTAGAACGACACCCAGTGCACCATTAACTTTCTTGCCAAAAGTAGTTCGTCTCTCTGCAAGTATATCATACATACTATTTCTTGTAAACATACTACCAAGATATATAATTTTATTCAATTGTCCTAAACGTTCATTATTACCTTTTACCACACAATCTGCTTTTACATCATATCTTTCAAAGACCAAAATCTAATGTTATACTTTAGTTATTTTTAGAAATTGTATTCTTGCAACATATGTTATATTTTAGTTTTTTTTTTTTTTATATAACTTATAAGCGTACGCTTGACCTCAATCACACCTGGTGGAAGGTGAAGATGAGTCCGATGATGAACCACGTCCGCCTAACAAATGCCTATTCACTCTTCTTTTAAAGACTCCCAGGTCATAAGATCGCGGAAATATGGCTGCTGGTAGCATATTCCACTCCTTAGCTGTTCGCATGATGAATGTAGAAGCGAATCTTCTCGTGCGGATATAAGGAACATCCACCACATACGGATGGTATCCGACACGATGTCTTGTGGTTTTGTGGTGGAATGGGGCTGGTGGAATCAAAGAATGTAGTTCCTGAGAACACTCTCCACCGTGCAACCGGTAAAAGATCGCGAGGCAGGCAACTCTACGTCGATGCTCGATGCTTTGCATTTTAATTTTTGACAAAGAGTTGTCGCCAATAAGTCTATGAGCTCTACGATCAATCGAGTCCAAAGCCGCCAACTGATATTTAGCGGATCCGTCCCAAAGGTGACAACAGTACTCAACACCCGACCGCACCTGCGCCTGATACAGGTTAAGAAGTTGCGATGGTGAAAAGAACCGTCTGACCTTAAAAAGGACACCCAATTTTTTTGCAGCTGTTTTCGCTCTAAACTCAATCGACCGCCCAAAGTTCAAGTCAGCTGTCAGCTCTAAACCGAGGAGCTCAAGACCATCAGTCACCGGCAAGGAAACACCCTGGAAGGTGGGAGTCAGGTGAAAAGGACTCCGTTTAGCGGAAAAAAGACACGCCTGTGTCTTGGTAGCATTAAAACTAACCAGATTCGCATCGCCCCAATCAGAGACATATTTAAGTGCTAAATCTGTTCGCTTCACCATAGCCTCCCTCAGCAGAGAGATCTCGACGGCATCTGCCCGCGGTCCAGATAAGTACCTATCAGTAACAGTGCTATCATCCGCATACCCAAGGATACCGGGTTTAAGCAGATCGTTGATGTGTAGCAGAAACAATGTTGCTGAAAGTACTGATCCCTGAGGAACACCGGCATTAATTGCCAATTGGTCCGATGAACAGCCATCAACTACTACTCGTATAGACCGTTCTCTCAGGAAATCATTGATCCAGACTCTGAGACACTCCGGCAGCCCATAAGACTGGAGCCTGCTTAATAGGCTTGCGTGCCAGACCCTATCAAACGCCTTGGAGATGTCAAGAGAGACAGCAAGGGCCTCTCCGTGCTTCTCAATGGCTTCACCCCAGTAATGGGTGGCACACACTAGGAGGTCCCCAGTAGACCGGTTCTGACGAAAGCCATATTGCCGATCACTGAGAATATCATTTTGCTCTAGGTATGCCAGCAATTGACGGTTGATTATCCGCTCCATTACTTTTGAAAAAAGTGAGGTGATGGCGATTGGTCTATAATTAATAGGGTCGGCACGGCTACCTTTCTTGGGAACTGGTTGCACATTTGCAAGCTTCCAACACTCGGGAACAATACCGGTCCGCAAAGAGAGACGAAACAGGCGTGTCAAAAACAGGAGACAACTCTGGAGCACAGGTTCTAAACACTCTTGCTGGGATACCGTCTGGTCCACTGGCTTTGTTCACATCTAGACCACGAAGCACTGAGCGCACATCCTTCATACGGATCACTACGTCGCGCATTAGTGTGCCACATGCAGGAATAGACGGTGGTTCCTTATCCCCACTATCCAGATGCGAACTACTCGCAAACAGATTCACAAAGATGTTCGCTTTATCTGTTGCGTTATGAGCCAGCTTCCCATCAGGCCCCAGAAGAGGAGGGAGCGAGGGTCTCCGAAAATTCGTCTCAACAGACTTTGCAAGGGACCAAAATGCTTTGCTACCACAGGGGTAGTTTGCTAACTTGGCCCCAATGCGATTAACGTGCTGAAAACGTGATTTTCGAAGAGCTTTCTTATAGGACTTGGCAGCTTTGTTGAACAATACTTTCTTCTCACGCACATCCTGGGTTTTACGCCAGCGAGCATCCGCCCAAGATTGAAAAGCCAGTTCTTTCACTCGCTCTGCTTTGGCGCACTCTGAATCAAACCAAGGACGGGCACTGCTACCCAGAGGAACGCTAGCATATGGAATAAAATACTCCATAGCTAAACGTACAGTATCAGTAATGGCAGAGGCGCAACTTGATGGATCGTTTGAAGAAAAGCATGTTTGCCGCCAAGGGTATGATGCTAAGAAATGACGCATCTCATCCCAATCTGCTGATTTATAACGCCATAATCTACGGGAACCCCTATGACTTACATCTGGCGGTGAATGCGATGAAACAGACTTAACAAGACAATGATCTGAACTGCCAAGAGGGGCCGTGATCAAGACAGAGAACCTATCTGGGGCAGTCGTCAGCAGAAGATCCAGACAGTTTGCAGTATGACCAACAACGTCAGGCACCCGCGTGGCCTGGCTTACCAGCTGAGAAAGGTTAAAAGAAAGCGCAAACTTACGAGCTTCTCTCCCAGCATGGTCTGTCTTCTGATACGGGAACAACCATTCTTGATGGTGAGCATTAAAATCCCCCAGAAAAACCAAGTCCGCGGATGGATAACGCTGCTGAGCCATATCAGCTGCCTCACTCAAGTGCTCAAAAAATCTGTTCGTCTCCTGATCACCACTGTGTGATCGATATACCACTATATAAACAGTCTTCTCCACTCCAGAGTCGACCAGCAACCACAAAGTTGAAAAATGGGAGTCTTCAAGGTTACGGAGACGCCGGCAGCAGATGTCGTCGCGAACGTAGACGCAAACCCCAGCACGCTGGATAAAGTTGTGCTCCAGGGTATAGCCTGGGTAGTTAAGATATGCATCATCGGCTGGAGTTCGTATCTGCGTCTCCGTAAGGAAGAGTAAGTTAGGTTTATCAGTCTCCAGATGGTGGTGGACTGCGTTGAGGTTTGCGTGCAGACCTCTGATGTTAGTGAGGTGCACCTTCAATGGGAGGAAGTGCAACCGCTGTTTAACCTTACTCTTTTTCCTTGTTTTTTTCATTATTTAGTTGAGTGAATATTGGTAGAATGAGTTTGAGATGAGGCGAAGCAAGGATGACCAAACATCATAGAGGTAATCAACGCTGATGGGAGTCTCAATCGGAGACTGCGGGGACGCCCGAACCCCCCCTCAATGGCCGTCGGAACCTCCCTTCCGGTCGCCAACCGGCACGACGGAGCATTTCGGGATTTTTCGCAAGGCGGCGGGGCAGCCTTTCAGAGATGGCTAGTCACCTACTTGGGCCCCCTACAACCTGCGGTCGGCCAGCGGTGCACCGTGCTTCGGATCCCGCTACCCTCCACATTGAGACACCCGGCGCTGAAGACCACAACAATGCGATCGGTCCACACATGCCTCGCAACTATCCCTTCCACATTCCACCAGGCTGGCTACTTTGGATCACAAGCCGGAACACGACGAATCGTTTGGCGGCGTGACTTAATCCAAAGGGTGGTCGCAAGCCACGGCCGAAACCTCCCACCAGTACGTCTGCTCGTTTAGCACCACCCGGGGGTCACGTGTAGGGTAACTAGGGTAAAGCCTACGGACGCGAGCAGAATCAACCCCCAAAAGTTATTAAGTTATTGTATTCTGGCAACATTATATGTATTAGTTATGAATAAATTTTATTAATAAAAGGGGCATTCTTGTGCGAGCCTCCGTAGAAGATACACCTCGAAAGAGCCGAGCTAAAATAAAAATAAGTGAATGTGGAAATAAAGACGAAGAACATTATACGAGGCACAGTTTTGTGTATTTTCTACACTTCTGACGTTATTTCTAACACTAATTTTTAAATACATTCAGATGGAGACCTCTATGTGCATAATTATCTTTCATATATGTGACTAGAGTTTGCAACCCGCTCTCTGAATCTGCTATGATCATCAGCATACAGTAGGCAGTTTACAACTAAGCCACCCATTTTATTCCACGTTTACTTTCTCTCGGTTTACTACGACAGCTATTAAGATAAAAAATGAAAAGCTTTTCTAAAATAACGCATCCCTGTTTGACACCCGAGAGTACGACAAACCATGATTATAATTCACCATCCACCTACCCACGGGCCTTGTTGCCACAGGAAAGTGATTTCTCTGCCTGCAGCAAGCGGCGTTTCATACCATATCGTGGCAGCAATTACCATACATCCTTTTTTAAAACCTTATCAAAAGCTTTCTCTAAGTCTACGAAATCACAGTAAACCTTCTCATCAACAGTCAAAAACTTCTCTATGATTTCGCGCATAGAGAAAATTTAATCCATGCATCCTCTGCCAGATCTAAGTCTACATTGAACCTCCCAAAGTACACTTCACATACACTTTTCTAGCTTAGCTAACGAAGCTGATAGCCCTGTAGCTTAAGCAGTAAGTTGGATACCTTTCCCTTTATGGAAGAATACGTTAACTGCTCGCCCCCAAGCCCTTGGAGTCTCTCCTATCTCCCAGCAGACATCGAACATTGATAGGAGCAAATCTAGCATACTTCGTTTATACTTACTTCCTTACTTACTTACTTTCCTTTCTATATATTGTATATTGATAAATCTTCCTAAGATTAAACATTGTATACGACACAAAAAGATTATTTTCCTTGCATAAATCCAGTATAAGCTTAACCGCTTTATTTACTATCCATAACGACCACGAACAGTTTCGTAATTTGTACGAACTGTTCCTATCAAACTATTCAAGTCATCACACATGTCTAGAACATCTATTTCATTTATTTCACTTTGTTTATGTGGAAATTTGCTTTGTAGTGGCATGATATCTATTGTTATTTTTGAATGTATACACTCTGTTTGAAAAATTATTAAAATAAAATAAAATAAGTTATCCAAAATTCATATAAGATAAACTGAGATGACAAAGATAAGAAAATATCATACATGAAGTCATCTATATAGGTAAATTAATGGGTATATAAATAATTTAGGCATCCTTAAAAGTATTAAAATCAAAAAAGGGGTTCAACGCCTAGTTTCGTACTATTAGCTGATACTAAAAAATGAATTCTAACTCCAGTAAACACGAAATAGAGCCTAACTAGAGTAATTGCAGTTTGAGGCCATTACTGACCACATAGAGTATCACGGATGCGTATGACAACCACAACTGCTTTGTGGTCACGCGGCCTGGTCGCATCCCGCAGTAGTCTGTATATATTTACCCGAACCGTGTTCACTCTACTAACGACTAATGATACGAGTTAGAATATTAATAGTATCCTAAAATGCATTTTCAATGTCAGATGCTAGTAAGTCAATAGGCAATACTTTATCCACATTCTTAAATCTTCCTCTGTTGTTTTTTTTTATTTTTTTATTTTAAGGCTTGAGTTAGTTTTTATTCGTAAGCTAGTCAAGGTTGTAGTTTGTTTTGATTTGTTTTTAAATTTATAATGTAGGCTTAAGTTAGGTTTAAGATCTCTCAACCCTTTTCAGCGGATGGATGAAAGAATGAAGTATGAAAGGTAAGAGAAAGTGAGTGGTGTGAAATTTGAAATTTGATTTTTTCCATATTCTTTATTCATATTTTATAGAGTCTTCATTCTAACAAAATCAATATGTATTTTACTATTTATTTGTAAATGTTTCAAATAAATTACTATAAGTTTAAGTATTTTTTTATAACAAATGCCGTACGATTTTTGCATAGTTGTGGTGGACTAGTAAATGAGATCCAATATCCATGTGAGAAAACACTAATGTTACATGTAGGTACCAATCCCAACGTGTATATCTAGGTTTTTCCAGATCACATATAGTCTTAAGCACCGCATGTTTATTGATGAAGGGAATCGCTGTGAGAAACAACCGCATGACATCTAATAAAAATGGTTTTTGTAGAGCCCTGAGAACGGTGACTATCAACAAACAGTCTCCTGGGTTGTAATAATTGCGATTGATTTTTGTACTGCTATGTGCTTAGCATCAGGTAGACCATGCAAGTGTATAAAAAAACATAAGTGAAAAAAGGATAAAACCACTAATGTATTTCAGCTCACTCCCGAAAAGTAATTATTAATTGTAATGAATAATTCATTTGTCACATGCTTCTTCTTGAATCACTTTCAACCATCCAACGCTAAGTAAAGGTCATTTCCCTCTACCACACCTCTACCCTTCTGGTAGTCTAGTAATTTAATCAACCAAACCTCAACCACTTTACATACAGACACCTAAAGTGACAATATCGATTTCAGAATTATTCAATACAAATGAATAACGTGTAATTTGAATAATACGTAATTACACGTACGTATATCATTAAAATACTGTTCTGTGTGGTGAACTATAGTTTAATTACTAAAATATTAACTAATACAAATATAGGTCGACTAATTGGATTAATATTTATCAAAATGGGGTATAGAATGATTTTACAACAGTTAAGTATTGACTATTATTTGTTAGTTATATTAAACTATTTATCACGGGATAGTTAAATAAGCTATTTATCTATAAACATTAAAAATGACATTTTCCGGACTGGTTAAAAATGACCTCAAAATAGATATAAGTTTCATAACGACATTGAATATTAATAAATCTACTTATCCTAGTGGGCTCCACCGATTTTGAGTCATAACTATTTAAATTATGCATTATGGTTTTAACACTCTCGCCCTAGGAGTGCAATAATATGATAACCCGATTAAGTTAACTCTGTAATTCACTGTAAAATATAATATAATGTACGCAGAAGAAATATTCTTAATTTAACCGAGTATAATACGTCCTCTTATTAATTTTAACAAAGAGTATTTTTGTATGTCGGTTTTATGCGCCACGTGTCGTTAGTGACGACTCTTGTATTGTCGCCAAAACTTGTATTGTCACCAAACTGTAAAAATATGTTACTTTTACTGTTTTTTTTCAATAATTAAAATTTAGCAACATAATATAAGACTGACTTTTCCTCCCAAGTGTGATGAAAATCTTCATATAACACGTACGTGCCTTTTGATCATTATATATTTGGTTTTCTTATGGGTCACCTGGTCTGGAATGATCGTCTTAGCACACTTGTATCAGAATAAACGATTATGTCAACTGAATTATTACAAAAATGATTACAGTGTAACTTACACTTAAATATTAAACTAGGATTCCAGGTTTGAGATTAACATAATGAAACTGCTATGAAGTTTACATTGTAGGATTATGGAGATGAACTGTATAATCTCTCAGTTTCTCTGCATTTCTCTACACAGCGTTAATAACACACAACGCAGAGAAACTGCTTGTTATAACAGGAAAGTATACGGATATTGGAGCAAGGTTTAGTATTCCTTTTGAGTTTGTAAAATATTTAGATTTATCACTGAAATAGTATTTGAACTAAAAAAAACTTCTATGGCTTTTTCAAAATATTATTTACTTCAAGAGAACTATTGCAATAATACAACATGAAAATGACGATGATTTGAATATTTTTCATCTACTTTGAATAATACAGATTTAACATACTTTTATTGTAAAATTACCTTTTTTGGTGAGCCATTGGGAATCCTTATTGACCGTGAGGGCGGCGTTCCGGTGTGCCAAACTCTTACCGACTAAAACCACCGGGGTGTTCCTCCTACGCGTCTGCCAGCGACAAGAGAACGGCTTTGCCAGCTTCCTCAGTACCCGGAAACGTGATCCTCTCTTCTACATTTGCGAGGGGTGATCTAAAAATCCACCTTTCGCTCACCACATTGTCCTGGAGCGGTGCGCGGCGCGGACGCCTAGATATATTGGGCGACACACTCGTACACTTATTGTTGCAATTTCATTGTTTTCTCTTTAATTTGTACCGGTTTATACTTTTACATATATATATTACATTAATGCATATATATTTCACTTCAGTAATATTTATAAAACTCTATGAGAATGAGCCTTAACTGTCATCGTAAAATACTTATGCATCGTAACAACATTAAAAAAACATTTAGCAGGTAAAGGGCACAGGTGGATTAGCAAGTGTCCTTTATTTTCAACTCATTAGTATACTAAAGAACATACAATACATACATATATATAACTATGCATTACTTTAAAAGAATATAAATTAAGTAGGATGGATATGTTGCTATCTTTAGTTCATTTATTTAATCCTACATTTAATTTGTGTATACAGTATACACACGTTTTATTTACAATGCAGGCAATGTATAAAATTTAATATTTATAAGGGTTAATAAAATAATATCAAACGGCCGGGCTCATCCAGTGTTGATACATTCACACCTTTTCACTTCCTTGTAATCCATTATTCTCTTTGAAGTTGTGACATAGGTACTTTACCGTCTATTCTTTATTAGGCCAAATGACCTTAAGCAAGATTTAGTACAGTTTTCCCAGTACATACGCATTGTTATATTCAGTCCAGAAAAAATCGAAATCCTTACGGTGATCACGAAGGATTTGTTGTTACATTATTCTCATTCTTACTTTTATAGAAAAACAAGGGAACCCTCGTCAAGACGGATTTGTTAACTGTAAAAAAGATGTACAATTTGGTTTTTACGTTCTGTTGCTTCACCTGATCAAGATACGTGGACAGTGAAAAGTCTTCTTAGTAATAGCCCTTTGCTGGCGAAATAGCTATTTTGATAGCCATTTTATGCTCATCATGTTTTATAATAAATTTCCTACTTATATAACTAGCGTATTTGGTGAAGAAATAAAGCTTTGTTTGCTTTTTTTCCTATACTGAACTTACACTTTTTATATTAGCTAATAAAATTGATTGAACCCTTTTGGTAAAATGTTTTTTCTATTGAGCGTAGCGTCATTTCCATTTTTCAATCAATCAGATTTTTTTATCCTTTCCGCAGCTATAAAAGATAAAAGTACAATTTTCTTGTATGTACTATTTGCTATTTTGAAATTAATTTCAAAAGCAGCACTTCGTAAGATCATCGCTGATCTAAACTAAAGCCGACAAGGTCCCTTTATCCGACTTTAATGTCAGTGTCTACCTCCAGACGAGTTGTCAAAACACAAACCCAAATTAGAGGCTTTTTCATTTACAAATCTCCTGTGACGAGGGTTGCCCAGCGGCAATTGTAGAAAATATACGTTTTGTACTCGTAAACTTACCTATTCCTTCTAGTGTCAGGAAAATGTTGAGGTAGGAACTGGGGTGTGTGGATTTACAGTACTAATACTAAAGCATATTAGAATGGGTGTGATTTGTGGTCTAGTCCGAGCCAAAACTATGAGGTAATATTCATAATTCACTTGTGTTTAGACATTGTGCAACACCTTGACACACCGTTACCGGAAATATGTACCATAGAGACTTTATTCTTATGTAATATAATGCAATTATTTTAATGTCTTGTAAAAAAAATACTGATTACAATGTATCCACAATTAGTTACATACATTACTGATAAATGTAACCAGTGCTCATGTTTATAGCACATGATATATATGCTTTCTAACAAACATCGTTAAAAATTCCGCAAGGATTTAAATAAAGTTTGTAGCTAATGGTTATTCCAACTTATATAGAAATTCAAATGGTAAAGGGTTGCGTGTTTACTCTCCATTTAACTTGTAAGGATTATATTTGCAGATTTTTATTTGCTTATTGAATTTATTTGCAGTAACTTCTATTTTTACATATACCCGTATTTAACTATTGATCAAAGAGACATTGTTATAGGTAGCATGCACAAAAGCATATATCTCTGGCTCGGACACGTGAAAAGGATGAATGATGAAAGGATGATGAAAAATATATACAATATATAAGAAGAGAGATCATGAGAGTAGATGTAAGAGCCGAGACTGACCGAGACATACATACATACACAGACCAGTAAAGAGAATCCTGATGTACGGTATATACATAGTACGTGGAATCGGGGAGTTTGCAAGGGAATAATTAATATTAAAGAAGCGAAAGGGGGTTTGTAAAAAAAAAGTAGAAAAATTACGTTTCATGCTCTTTGCCTAATCTAATAGGAATTCAGCGTAATGAAGGATAGAAATATATTTCATATATCATTAATACAACATAAATCTTACAAATAATTTCATAAAGAGTTCAACTTAAACGTGTCTTATTTATTATATATTATTGTTTGTACTGTGTCTGCGTGTATATATCTACAAGCTAGAAAGTTTTAATTTAGTGCGATGATGGCATAATATAATCGTTCTTCATTAAAAGTTGGGACTATTTTTACGCACGAAATACAAAACGCATAATACGGACAACATATTATTAAAGAACAGGGCCTCGATGTCAGCATTAAGATGTCGTAAACTTCCTCCGAAATAAGATAAGAAAGTCGCAAGTGTCCTGCTACGTCCTGCGGCTCGCGATAAACTCAGAATATCCATCATACTTAATTACCTCACTCTTAACAGTTTAGAAGCTCGTCGGGAGTGTGAATTAACGGGCTCCGTCACTTTGTTCCCCGCTTTAGCGTTTTACAAGCTCCAGTTAAATCTCCATTACACTCAATCAACTTTGTGATGTACCTACCTACTGCGACAGTTTCTAAAAAAGGGATCTAGTCACAAAATGTAATTTTTTAAAAATGTTACTTATTAACAGTGATGACTACATATTGATTTAATGTTGTTATTACAATAAAATGACGATTACGTTTAATTATAAACAATTCTAAAATACGACAGGATAATGACGATATAAGCTTTATGTCTTTAACGATACGTAAAGAAATTTTTAATTCACTTTTTTTGTTCAGAGCGGGTATTTCATGAAAATAAGCTTTAGCCAAGCAGTTTCAAATTTTTTTTAGATAACGGCACATGTAATAACGTTTTTCATTGAAATAAATATTAATTGAAAAGAAAATTCCTATTACAATGCTAAACCATCGTTATACCTATTTAATAAATATTCCCATCAAATCACATAACTCCTACACGAGGTGGAATAGTACGTTTCCAGCAAAGCAAACACAGTCAAAACTAAGCATTTCATTAACCACCGGTTATATAACAGTGGCAAAAATAAACCACGAACCACTTTTGTTGTAACTCTTGTTACAAATCCCGAGAGTCGAGATCGAGATGCACTTATGACAACACTTCACGACAGAAAGAGATGATGTGTTTAACATCAGAGATGGGCAAAATGTAATCTGATTATTGATGAACGATTACAAAATGTAGTCGTAATTTTAATTTTCTTGCTCTGTAATCATGATCAAATCCACTTAAAACATTAAAAAATCATAAATGTGTATACAACCTGGGATTTTGTAGTGTTTAAAACATAAATGAGCAAAATGCAGTCATATTAATGGTAATAAACGTAAAATGTAATCGTTAATCATTTTCATTAATCTGATTACATTTTGCTCATCTATGATTAACAGCATATGCCCCATAGCTATAAAACGAATACGTTTGCAGAAAGTTAAATCATATTCTAAATATTTTTTAAGCTTTGTTTTAATTAAGGTTATGTATAATAACGCCGTGATAAAAAATCTTAGTGAATTCTTGTGATTTTTCAATGTATAAGAGTGATAAAAAATATTATTTTATCACGTTATTATTACAAAGGGGCAATAATTTCCACGCTGAGTCAGAACATTGTACCCGACTCAATAATTTGCTTCATGTTGAAGATCAAAAGCAACAAAACTGTCATTTGTATTGTAATAATAATATATCGTGACGCTATATCCCTTTTGGGGTGAGCAGAAATACATTAGTGGCTGTATCCATTCTTCGTTTATATGTCGTACCCAACATGACCAGTAGCGCGGCTTATCGGCTACTCTCAGAGCACTTACACATGAGAATTCTTTTAGATGCTATGCGGGTTTCCTTACCATGCATTCCTTCACCGCTGAGCACGTAGGGTTTAAATCCGTACATATTCTGGAAATAGCCAGATATACATGCCAAGATGTGAACCTAGGACCATTTGTGTTGCCACGTATGGTTATTGGTCCCTAACCCAATAGACCACCACAGCTCCCCGTATTATTATATTACAAAGAGCCCTAATATGTTTTAACATTTCCATAAGAATGCTATATTGCGTAGCAAAAAATGGGATATTTCGAAAAACAAGTTTTCTTTTAGCGAACAGCAGGTGCTCTTTGTAATCCCATTGTCAGCGGATTAGTCTATTGTGTAGATAAAAATCTGTGTCCGGTGAGAGGGTCGAATTTCTCTTTTCTGAAGTAATATGTACGAGAAATCGTTTTCCATATTTGATCTTTTAGTTGAATCTTTGTTTGTGAGATTTATTATATAAATGCAATTTTGACTTTACTAAACATTACAATTTATATTACTCAATGAATGTCAAAGGATTTGGTAAGTCACCGGTTTTATCAAAATGGACTTGGCTCTGCGTATACTATTGCTATGCTCAAATTCCTATTGTATATTCAGTTTTTTGTCAAAACGAATTAGTTTTTGAGAACTTTGCCAAGCAAATTCGAAACAGCGTCAATAAATCTCAGCCTTTAAGACTAAATATCAAATTAAATACCCACTGGATAGAAATGTTTTATTAAAAAATAAAAAAAAATCTTTTTTATCCTTTACAATATTGCCAAAATTCTATTCTATACAATAAAATTGTTACGTGACTTTACTACGAGTATCTATAAATTTTTTATGCATTATACGTTTGTTGAAGTTCTTTAAATTGATGTTGAGGTTAAACAGTTAAGATTATACTTAAATACGAAAACGCTATCATAGCTCGCTAGATAATAGGTAAATATACTACCATATTAAACAGGTATTCACTTATAAGAATATTATTTTGGAAAACGTATATTTTTCTCTTTTCGTAAAGGATTATAGCTCGTCGACAGCAATTATAATTTTACTATTATTTGTAGACGATAGCAGTGGCGTTCATCCCATATAAGCATAAAAGCAATGAATAACTTATAATAAATAATTGGATAAATTACTAAAAGTAAAATATAAAAAAAGGTAACACTCACATATTTGATATCACGCATTGCATCGTTTCGAAAAGACAAGTATAATATTTCCTAATACAAATTAATTACGCGAACGCAGAACCGCTTACGAAAAACAGAGTAAATTTCGCCATACAAGTCGGATTGGCCACGACCACAGCTCTCGGATTTCTTCGCAATTAAAAGCAATGCTTTTTGTAAACAAAGGTTTTGTTTGAAAGTGTCGTTTACTCAACTTAATCGATAATTATTATTTAATATTAAAATAACAATATTAATATAATTACATGGCTATAAATTGTAATTATAACAAATTTTAGATATAAGTATTTTAATTTTCCGTTTACTTTCGTTTATAGGCTGATATTTATAGATACTACTTTTTCTTTACTTAAACATTATTAATTATATTTAATTAATGTCAAAGAGGGTAAATTACCCATTTCTTTATTATGGACATAGGTAACTCTGCGAATAATTAGCTTATGCTCAAATTTCCCATAACGTATTTATTTTTTAATCAAAACATTATTATTTTCTGAGCTATTTGTTAGCAAAGTCAAAGTAGCGTCTATAAATCTTGGTCTTAGAGTAAACATTAACATATATTCTTAATGTGCATCAATAGCACATAGTTAATTCGGTACTTGATTTTATACCGTCATATTTTAAGTAGGTACGTTTATCTATTCTAATATGTGAGTTTAATTAAATAGGTCATATTAATTAGAAATAGTTATTTTTTATGTGAATGAATTGTATATTTATTCCTGTGAAACATTATGTGTAAATTTTAATGCATTGCATGCTAATTTAAAATAAGCAACAACGTAAATAATTATGTTTAGTGAACAAATAATTTTCGTTTAATTTTTTACTAGAATAGGTTTCTTCGTTTGCTTAGAGAGAGAGAGAGTACCATAATTTTATAATCGTAATAATATAATCTATTTTGTATTTTGTTTTTTTATTAGCGGGGTCCAAACTGAAAACTTGCATATTCGGTAATAAATTGATATGCTCGCTATTGAGCAATAGTAACTACTCGTTGTCAGATGTGCTGACATTTTGTTGGCTTCTAAAAAGGTATAAAAAATTATTCAAGAACAATTTTAAACTTTGCATTTTGAACTATATTATAAATACTAAAAACTGGTCTTAATTAGTTAATTAATTAAGTAAATTAATTTACTGTGCGTTTGCAAGGTAACCAGGTTGAAATGACGAGCCCCAATCAAAAGTAAGTTAATTCGCACATAAGTCCCGTTAATGTATTTCTAATAAAAGAATCCTACTTCGTTTTAATTTTTTAGTTTGCTCATTGTTTCTTTAGACGTATCTTTATAATTTCATTAATATTAAATGAAACAATCGATTATCCCAAAATACCAATAGAAAGCTTAGAGATTGATATCATATTATGTAAAAGGACACGAGAGGCATAAGCATTATAAGGTTATATTGATAAGTATATGAATGTTGGTACATTAATAGGAAATAAGATATATAAAATGAAAAGGAAATTTGAGTTTTCCTCCGTAGTAATTCGTTTCCAGCACGCTATTTTTCCATTATCCAATATCAATATTGTTTTGTCTTCATCGTTCAGAAATAAAGCTCTGAGACTCAACTAATGATAGCATTGCATGATCTATAGGAAAGTAGGTTCATGCCAAGAATTTTATGTGTAATAATTACATATCTATACACAGTACAACCATATTAAATATGTAGATATATTTAATAAAGAATTAGTGCTGACACGTAATATAATTTCGAGGTGGTCGAACTAGGTCATAAGCACGATATAAATATATAATTATGAAAATGCTGCAAGTGCTACAACCGTCATACTGACTCGCTACAGCCTGTTACAAAATGTAATCGTAATTTTTAATCATTAACCTAATTACATTTTGCCCATCTATGATTCCAACTTGTCGACTTAACTGGCAAAATCCCAACAGATGACGCCATAATTGAATACAAAGTTTGAAACAGTATAAAAATAAAATACGATTATAGCACCTCATTACTAGACCTATCTAACAGATAATATGCAGGTGGTAATATGCGCAGATTTTTATTTGGTCCGTGATCATTGTATAGTTATATTAATTGAACTGAGAATAATATATACTTAAATTAAATTAACCTTTTTTAAGAATAAAAGAACAATCTATGGTACAAGATATGAAATATTAAAAAAACATGTGTATCTATAAACGAGATTTGCTATGACCCTGGTTGAAATATATGTAGGTTAAAACAAGATATTTTTTTTAAATATCAAAAATACTAGGAGTTCCTTTCCAGAATAATTAATATGTGATAATATTTAGGTAGAATGATTCCAATAAAGCTAAATTTACTTAAGTACATGAACTTTCGGAAACTAGACAGAAATGGTTCATGTTAAGAAACTAAAACTATTAATTTTATCTTGCCTTTTATTTATAACACAGTTTTACGGTGGGTTTTATAATAGTAAGATTAAAAAGTTTGTAAACCCTTACATCTGACGTGTCATAAAACTAAAATAAACTTTCAACTATTTAGCTTGTTCTTTTGTTACACAATTCATAAAACGATTGTCGATAGATATTACAATCTGTTAACAACATCGATATATCGCAAGTCTCTATTAAATTACAAATTAACTAGAGGCTTATTTACTATTCAAATTAAAGGTGAATTGTAATATGACATATATACCCAGTCCGCACTAACAATTACTGGAAAAAAGGATATAGGTAACTATGTTTTACAATAAGACGTTTCCTTAACTTATAAAGGTATCCTTCGATTTCCCAGTAGGCCGAGTAGGGCCTAGCCAAGGGCAGCAAATCTCAAAGGGACGACGGATTTGTGAGACAATGCTCTCTAAGAAACTACGTAAGCCTTATTGGCTATTAAAAGTAAAGAAATATTATTCGAACTATCAAACATTTTATTAATAGTTTAGGTATATTTTTAAACGATATATAACTTCGTAATCTTTCCCTAATACGGGGGTCATTTAAATTTATTGAGAACCGTTTTATTAATAAAAATTTATTCGATCTCGATTATTTATTTATTTTTATTTAGAGGGAGTTCCTGCTTCGTCAAAATGCGATTGATGCAATTCTATATAAACCCGTTGTTTAGCTTACCCTGGCAGCGTGCTTCTTCTGCCGCTGCTTTGTTGATATACTGCCTTTAAATTCATAACTAAGTTTAAGGCCTAGCACGCACTGCGAAAGTTCACCGCCCAATTTTTTGGGCATATTTTGTAACACTGACAATTGTACGAAAACGCACGCACAAGCGGTACAAAATCGCTAAAATTAAACATGGATGGTTATCTATGGATGGAACGTTATAAAATTCGCGCAGCGCGCTTCACTTTAATTGTATGGAACTAACAACATTGTGATGATAATAAACGCGCAAAATTCGTTTCTCATACTGAGTTAGGTGAATTATTATTTGCAAATAAGATTCGTGCAATATTTTCCCGTGCAGCGAAATACCTAGTTGTCTAAAGTTAAGAGGTGCGGCGATAAAGGTAACAATTAAATTAGCTAGCGCGTGTGTCTGTCTATATATCCATATCTCAAAGCTTACTAACTAATTAATATGGGAACTTATTTATTTATCACCATAAATAAGCAGAATTATGATTTTAAAAATAAAAACATCCACACAAGTAGTCTTCTGGAATATGCATAACAAATATCGCATGTTGCAGAGGTAAAATTTTTAAATTTTAATGCGATATTGAGTTTCACCTGCTCTCTCTTACGGAGGTATCCATGCCTCTGTGCTCCGTTTCTACTACAGCTCGTGGAACGCGTATGCAATAAAGAAAATAAAATATAAAATACATTTAACAGTCTCGGCAACATAGCATAAACTTAATTTTAAACATTTTCTACTTGGAAACTAATATATATACCTCATTCCTTTTACACATATTTTATTCAGACTGTTTTTATTACGTAAACATATATTATATGTTTATAACAAAAAGTGGCCCACAAGCTGACAGCCCATCATTTGTAATGTGGTTACTGTGTGTGTATAACATAATACAATTTTACTTTACGGTATTTGATTATCTTAACACTTGCAAATTCTAAACGCGTTCCCGTTTCCCTCAAGTTGCTATTTCACCTGCAAAATAGGTTCTAGCTTTTGTATTTCTTATGTTAATTTACTCTAGGTATAATAATTTGATGTAATAAAATAAAATTCGCAGAAAATTTACTTTGGAAGGGACTATGCGTTATCTCGATTAAAGTAAATCAATGAAAAAATAATTATTAGCTTGGCAAAATGGTTAATAACATTATATTATCGTTATTCTTCTGAAAAAAAAGGTTAATTTTAATAGAAATGGAACTGCAAATTCCAAAACGTTTTATTGCAATAATGTAATTACCTTGTAAATATCCTAATTCACTTTTTATACTTACTAACGCTATAAACAACAAATGTAACCAGCAAAATAGTTATCATTTAACAGTCCTCAGGTATTAATTTTAAATAAATGTAAAAATAAGATAGCATAATATTCGTAATGATAAAATATTATCATCGTGATTTATGAGACAGGTAAAAGGAGTTTGGGACCAAATTTGTTACGACTTTAATTCTTCATTATAATGAAAATGGTGCATCCCACATACATATGTTGTAAATATAACTTCTGTCAGATAAATAATATCTATTACAAAAGGTTGTTAAAAAGACATTTCTTGCAAATTAAATTACATTATTTTATTGGAAATTGATCTCTCTAGCCCAGAGGTCGGCAACTTCTTAATCGAGAGTCAAAATTACAATTTACAAAATATCAAAGATTTTAAAAATCCACAAAAAAATTTCTTGCCAACAATAAATAGTACTTGCATTAACAAAGTTTTTTGGTAAAAAAAACTAATCTATTTATTCTCATATATAAGTAGTATTTTTTCACAACAAATTAGATAATATATATATATATATGGTATTATTATAAAATAAATAATATTTGTGTATGGAACTAAAGAGCCGCAGCTTCACATCCAAAGAACTACATGTGGCTCGCGAGCCGCAGGTTGCCGACCACTGCTCTAGACCATACATAGATAATAATTAAAACTATAATTTGGGTCCAGAAAACCCCTAAGAACTTATAGTTATGAAGCAATTTTATAATACCTATATTACTTACATTTTAAAGCTATTAAACACACTAACACAACTAACTTGCTATACACTCAAAACCGTTTAGGGCGACATCGTTTTGAATAATATACCGGTTATATTGACCCAGAACAAAGGTCCCGGCTGAATGCTATATGACCGATCGTACTTCGAAACCACCACCGGTTGTTACGACTAACGATTTTTACGACTAAATATGAACAGTCCCTTCAATGTCGTTATAACAAATTTTGACTGTAATATATTGTCACATTATATTATTTTAGGGGGGGGGGGGGAAGATACATAAGTAGCTGTATCCACTTTGTGCTTATATTTAAAGTAATAAAAATATTGTTATTATCAATGGAGATTAAATATGTTTTCGTTTGCGTTATAATTTATCGATATTTAACAATAAATCAGTTACTTGATTACAAATAATTCCATAAAGGTACACTAATAGAGGTCATTCAGGAAAGTGTTGTTCAGTTCTGGCACAATTCCGTGAAACGCCTATTAGCTTCTCATTACGAGACCCGTAGTGTGCTTTACCAGCTCGTTAACAATACCTCGCTAGCAAATTGCGCCTTTGTAATGCGTACAATTTATCAACTGGGGTCGTTGGATAAGACTTAACGCAGCAAGTTGAAACGTTGATTATGTTTGCAGAAGCTAATATGTCAAGGATAGTGTTCCAAAAAAACGTTATATTCCTTTTGGGGTGAGCAAGGATGTATTAGTAACATTGATTAATTATTTTGTATTTCTAAGCTTTAAAAAAACTGATCGCCTTTCTCAGGATACCACAAGCTATGTTTTTGTCAAATTACGTAATTTTCGTTAAAACAAATATTTATATCCACCAAGCATGTGGTAACTTCGCATACAGATAAACCTTTGCCTAAGTTAAAACCCGCGTTCTAATAAGGCCGATTGATATTACCGGATTTCAAACTCATGATTATTCGAATTGTGCTTTCAAAGCATTAACTGAATATAGCCTATTCTAGAACAGGAAAGTTAAAGCCACAGGTATTTTATTATTCGTATTGAAATCGCGATCCGCTCCGGTGTATTTACCTATTTAAAAATCCTACTAACTTAGGCGCACATTTGTTTATGAATTTTATTAATAAGGAGAATAATTTACGTATGAATATATAAAATTATAAGCATCGACAAAGGTAAAAGCTACCTATGGAACTCGAAGAAACTTTGGCCGACCCAAAAGTTTTGTCATGTAACAATGTAATTAGCTCCGGGAACTTGTCAGATCTAAACTTGTAACAAATTCTTTATCTCATTTTACTTTTCATTGATTACAGTTTAATAACTAATTCAGGAAGTTCAAAGGAGGAATGGGACTGCGTTTTAATTACTCCAAAAATAAACTTTATCCGCGTTCTGTTATAAGTTGCAGGAACTGAAAGCAGTTTACTTAAATAGAAATTTGATTAGTAACAAATTATAAAGTTTCTTGTTCGCTATGTTTTAATTAGGCGTTATCATCGAGAACGTAACTTCTAAGTCATAAACAAGATCTATAGCAATGGAGAATAATAGAATTTAATAATAATATGAGAGTCGAAGTCGTTACCAAATACCACGATTCATATGTACATATTATACTATAACTTTTTAAACTTATACTCCCAACACATCTTCGTAGAAATGTTGTAGCACAAGCAAGCTTCGAATAATATTTACTCGTAACTAATTTAAGTTTTACACACTGGGGGATCCTACTCAAGATTAATCCCCTGGTCGGAGTTAACAAAGCTCTCGCGCGTTAAGTTGCTAAGATTGTTAGCGATAGTAGCCTCGACGCATGTTTATTTCAGAGATTGCGAGCTTGTAACTTGAGACTGTTTTGCTGGTTTTGAGGTGACGCGTAAACAACGTCTTCTGTTTACACGATACAGCATAACGAAGCAACTACGACTCGTCAGGGACTTTCAAATTTAACACGAGAGCAATCGCCAAATTTTGTCAAACGAACTTTATACGAACGCAATCTTTATGCAAATTTAATCATCATATTTTATGTCCTAATGTTTAAATAGCATTATATGCATCATGAAAACGCGTTTAAGAATCTGCGCACATTATATCTAACAGACCATTATACTAACATGTCTTTGATTTCAGATAAAACAAAAATATAGCAAGCACATCAATATTTTACTATAAAATATGATCACAACCTATTTCTTATTTTTTTTATTAACTATTTGTGTAAAAAATACATAATTAATATTCCATAGTAATTTTTTTTAGGTCGTTCCTCTGAGACTAGTGGAGGAGACGAAAAGGTGATACAACGTCATTAGTTGCTGTATTATATATTTATCTATTCCGCTTAATTTACTTAGCTATAAATATACTAAAATGTAATACTACAAAGATAAATCTAATTAATAATTACATATTTGATAATTTAAAGAAATATCAAATATATTATTGTATTTATTTCACATTTGTAAACCTTATCATATCCATCATATGGGATCCTTTAAGAGTAGCGTGAGGAGATATTTGTGTAGGCCGGCATGGTCGCTGCTACAACCGATAGGTTCTTTTTAGCTGTCGATAGTCGTCGTTTTTTGGACTGCAACATGCTTACCATCCAGCGTGGTGCGATCACAGCGTCGAGTCAGCATAAAAAGAAAACACCAATTAATAAGGTTAAATGTGAAGTATGTTTGTTATGAGTAGTACTTATTTTTAATAAATGTTTAGTTTTAGCGCTCAAATGTTGTCTACGCTGTATATTTTTAGATATACCTAACAATATTTCAATTTGTACTGTATATATTTAAAAGAAAATTATGATAGATCCAAAATAATACATGTTAATAAATAATTATTGCTAAGTTTAAGGTACTACTAATCTCAATATAGATACCTACAAGTTACAGCATAACTAATACGGGACTAACAGTAAAGCGAAAGATGAATAGTTTAGTAACTAATCAAGTTACTTAGAACTTCGTTCAGAACTGTATAGCACTGGCTCTCAACTTTTTATCTGAAGAATCTGGTTAATTTAGCTAGTATTTTTATTGAAATATTAGCCACTATGCACAATTTCACATTGATAAATAAGGTTGTATAAGTAATTATTATAAGCGTTTCAGTATATAAATCTATATTAGATTGATATTAGTATCGCTATAATTTCGGATTAGAAGCTGATATGTGCGTTGAAAATCATTTTTATCCCATTTTATATATATTGGGGGATTATCTCTGCTCTTCTTACCATTTCCAACAACTTACATTTGGGTCGCAGCCAGAAGTTAAGCTGAAAAAACTGAATAATTCAAGCAAGTGAAACCCATTTAATTGATTTTTTTGCTCACATGAAACCTTATTACTAGATTTAAGAATACACTTTATTATTATTTTTTAACTATGTAATTATTAACAATCTCGGACTACGTAGTTATTTATTATTAAAAATTTATGTCTCTGTTGATACTATTCCAAACTGTAAGAAAATTTTAGGAAAATAACGTCTTTTGAATATATTTCCGCCGTTCTTCCTTTAAATTCAGATGAAAAGCATGAATAAAAACTTACATTTATCACTTTGAAATGAAAAGATTCACATGTAAACATTTACGTAATATATATAACGTGACTATTTATCTTGATAATCCGCGAAGAGTTTCATATTTCACCCGCGAATAAGTAACGTATTATCTCATGTCAGACAGGTGTCGCTACCGTCGCGTAGTGTCGGCCGCTTAAATTCATTTCCGCGCTCACAGGTGTATGTATGTAAACGAACGCTTTAATCCAAGACTCACACCGCTTCAATACTCAGTACTCATCCGCTGAATAATACACTGAGCTCAAACCAGCCACACTGCGGAGGAAGTTATTTTGCTAAAGTAATAATGACATATCATATTATATATATACTATATATAAATATATATGTGCTGCTGGGGTCTTAAAAAACTAAGTCAAATTCCTATTCTCGGAATATTGTTTATTGTATAACGGCACTTTTATATTTTCCAACTTTTGCTTTAACGTTAAAAATCCTTTACTCAAAATTATGTGAATATTCCAGATTATCATGGAACACCGTATTATTTAAAGTTCATTCACAAATATAACTTTTCTATAAGAGATTCATCTTCCCGCATTAATAAACTTTCCATATAGTGAAGCTATGAGCCGGTACAGGGGAGGAAGACAGGACAGAGCAAAATGGAACATAACAGGTTACTATGTACCAGAAAGTAATAAATAAAATTAATATGCAAAGTATCAAAAATCTTTTAGACATCTTAAAATTATCTTTCTAATTACAAATTAGAATAACATTACTAGTAGCTGATAACTTTACCATAAAAAAAAATTACTAAAAAGAGTGGTAGAGATCGCATTATATGCAATCGAATATAGTCGACATATGTATATATGAAACTAAATGTTCGAAATATGAAACGATATCGCCAAATTAGCAAAATATGGAATATGAAATTGAAATAAAAAAAGATGAAAGTGGCCTCTATGACATTATACGTCAACGATAAACCCTGCTGAGCTTAAAAAAAATACAACAACTCAAGCATTGTTGCTTCGTACATGTGCTCGAAGATGGCTGGTAAACGCAAGTGTTGTGCTGATGGTCATGGTCCATGGTGCATGGCGCACAGAGCAACTGACCTATAAAGTTATAGCTATAGGTACATATCGGCTAGGGATGGTCCTTATGCAACATGATAACGACTTCACAGACCAATTTGTTATTTCCAGTGGAGATCAGCAAGGTTGCATTATGGCTCCAACTCTCCGGGCAATAGACTTGAAGGAGTCTGCTGCCCGGATGAGAGGGAGGCGGTGCATAGTGTCCGGCGCACCACCTGGGAGAGAGGTTTTTGAGGGGTGGGCTTTACTTCTTCCCCTCCCAGAGAGGTAGCCTCAACAAGGCTTCTTGTTCCCTGGGTGTCAGGATGAATTTGGTTTCCCAGGCTCGGGTGGAGCAATCAAAGTGTCACCCCGGGGGTTTTTAGTCAGTAAGAGTCTGACACGCCGGGGTCACTGCCCTCAGTGTCCCTGATGGTGCTATGCAGGATTTTCACCCGGGTTACAAAAACAAAATGGCACCAAGTCTATTTGCTATTTACTTAGTAACGCGTACTCCGAATGCTCAAGACAAATAAATAATTACTATTACCAGTACCGGGAACATTCACCGGGATATAATACTAAACCAACCAGGACTATTTCTTAACATCGGAACAATCCGGGACAAACCAAACGGTTGTAAAGCAATTGTAACACAGTAATTAAACACGATAAAAGAATCTCTAGTTAATTAGATAGAAACGGCAATTGGTTAATGTTATATTATTTGGTTTGTAAATGCCTAAACAAACAACAGTATTTTTCTTTTCAGTAGAAAACGACGGAAAATATTAAAAATTTTACCCACGCTACAAATTAGAATAAAGAAATATTTTAAAATTGTTAATAACTCAATTTATAATACATAATATTATATACTACATACAGGTAGTAATAAGCTCTCGTTTTCATTACTTTTGTCATAGTTTATAACCCTATTACTTTCTTCATAAAACATTTAACGTTCGGGATACGCCTCCATAATGACATTAAGAAATATTTTCGGTAAAAGAAAGGAGATAACTAAGTTTGCCGTTTTATTAGGTATTCAGTCAAGTGGCACGATGTTTTCTCAAAAAAAATACAAAGAATTATAAGAAAACGAAAGTCATTGGACGTTCATTTCGTTCTGGTTTCCGCTACGTCAGTTTACAGAGAATTGCAAACCAGAAGCTATTATCAGTCTTATACATGTACTGTATGGCTGCAAGATCTAATTAGTCATAAGATTATAATATTATAATAGTATTTAACATAATACAAATACCATTTTGTTTTATCTTTGCTCTTAAAAAATAAGAAAAACAATGTATTGTCACGCTATATGACTTTCGGAATAAGTATCTCTACTTAATGCTTGTGATGATGATAGTGCAGGAGATACTGATTTCGGGTGAGAGATATCATGACATATAAGTGCAAAGTGGATATAGCCAAGCGAAAGATAGACATGCCCATCTTTGGTATGAATAAACCATAACTTGTATTCTCACTTAGGTATCACTCAGAAACTACTGAATCAATTATAAGTGAATTCTAATTTGTCAAACCATTGACGTACCTAGTCATGACTAATTAAATGATATATTAAATAAAATTTTACCACCCTGTAGGACTCGTTATCATAATCAAGAATGATGATTCGAACAAGGGTTCTCTAACAACGAAGATAAAATATAAAACAAACAAACACCAGTCATTATACCATAACATTGATTTTAATCTCTTAAAGTTGAAAAGTCACTTTTAAACAATAAATATTAATAAAAGTAAAAATATTGCAGCAAATATTTTTACGAGATGAAATTCTTTCAAATAGATTTCACTGTCCAAGGCAGTGTCATAAAATTCAGTTCTTACAGAGTAACATTAAGAAAATTGCAAGAAAACCCTCGGAGGCAATAAGCAATAGCAATCGGTTTACTTCGAATGCGGACAATTACACTCGGGCATCGGGACGATCCTTCTTTCGATTCACATTTCTTTATTGGAATCGAAGCGATTAAGCATCTACAGCAGATTTAACTAGGAGGAACTCGATCGAAAGCATTACTCAGTAAAATCTCTTATGTAGGTACAATGTCTATTTTTAATAAATTAGTTTCTATTTGGCGTTATAATATATAATTTTACAAATCAAATTGCAAATCAATAACATTATTATGTTTAGATTTTGTGTTATTCCTTAAACGAATACAAAATATAATTTTCATTGATATTTAATGTACTCGTATAAAGGATTTATAAAGCTCATACTTAAGCTCATATTTATGATAAAACTCACATACTCATACGATAGATAGTTCGTCCATTTTTAATTATCAAAAGTTAATGTAAAAATCACGCTATAGTTAATTTAATATAAATATAGGAACTAAGCTTTGGTACCTATTCCGCAGTTATTTTTTAATTTATAATATTTGTTGTTTACAATAGGTAATAAGTAAGTACACACATAATAATGAAGTTGCGTCAGAAAATTAAGGTTTCTCTTGCTAACGGCGCTACAAATACGTTTCGCAAAAACAATTTGTGTATAAAGTAGATATTCATTTTAAATCCACATTTTTATACAAAAAACGCTCAACAAAGTCTAAGGCTCAGATTTATAGACGCTATGCAAAGTTCTCAAAAAATTAATTCGCTTTGACAATAAACTGAATATATAATATGAACTTGAGTATAGCTATAGTATTCGCAGAACCGAATTCATATTGACAAAATCGGTGACTTATCAAATCCTTCGACATTAATTGAGTAATATAAATTGTAATGTTTTAGTAAATTCTAAGCAAACTTAAAGTTGCGTCTATAAATCACATCCTAAGACTTTGTTGAGATGTTTATTATTCTTAATATTAATTGCAACTTCTTTTATTAAAACAAAGATTACATTCTGCTACGTGTAGGTGCGAATCAATAAGCTAATGATATTTCTGATTTATATTAAGGTGTCATTCAGCACAGCACGGCTGGTGCCAACAGCAAACGATGATGATATGTGCCACTAATGCTAACGGCACAACTATGCAGTATTAATTTATATTATGACAATCCGACGTACGCATGTAAATCTAGCGCGGCGTTTTAGGAGGCTTGATATATTATAGCCTTCTGATTTTATACCTTTTGTTTAACACTTCACATCTGTAAAATAGCTTTTCAATCGTTTGAACGTTACAGTTTTATATCCTTTTTAAGATGTCAATTTGCAACAAAAATTGAAGAAACTTGTATTAGAACATAAAAGCGCCCATAAATCTGTCCTATCTACGTTTACTTTTTCCTGTTTTACGGTATCGAGTTGAAAGTATCTTCAATGCTCAAACTTTTTGGGGTTTGTGACGTCTTTGTGTGAGTAGGCACTCTTCAAGTTATGTATCTAATGGGCGAACATCATCATAATTTGGATCACGAAGTATTTTATATTTTTTACAAATATTAATCAAAGAACCATTTCTCACCAAAATCATCTATACCTATTTTATATATTTTAAAATTAAGATTTAACTGATTTCAATATTTTATATAATTTCCCAAGCATGGTAAAGAAATTTTAATTTATTACAGATACAAATTACGAACTGCGTTAAAATAATTCTTGAAAACTAAATCACAAGTTTCATTATATCGCAAACAAATGACCGACATTGCTTTGTTTCATCATATAGGTATCACTTTTTAAAGCACTCCTAATTTAACTTGTGAATTTTTTTTTAACGGGTTACGGCAATTTTAAATAAATGTTCAACATTTTAAAATACGCCTACACATAAAACGCAATGTTTTCGTATGGAAAACCACAAACAAAGCAGAATAAACTTTGATTTTAATTTTCAATGCACATATACATTGAAACCACACGTGGAATGACAAAAGGAAATTATTTTCATAGCAAAAATACCGTCGAAATTGTTTTATAGTAGAATTGTGCAACGTTCGCCACCTCAGTCATGTATTGCAGCTCCAAGCTTTTGCTGACTGCTATTGTGCTGTGGTGGGAAGTTTAAATTGCTTTACGTGACGATAAATATTTTAAGCCTGTTCGAGTCCAGTAGCCAATACCGATTAAAATTCATAAAATATCTATAAGCTATGACTAACAATATTTTTGTAGCACACACAAATCTACTGCTTCCTCAAAACCAATATGAAAGAGTTTTAAAAAGATTATAACGTATCATTATTAATATTCTGTTATAACATTGCTATCTCGTTTAGCTAGCTATTTGTTAATAGAACATGCGTCGCTGTCTTAAAATATTCCCTTAAACGAAAATAATAGTGATAAATTTATGGAGGCAGGTATAATATATATAAACTTAAATAGAATGAAAGAAACAGCCCGAACAAACTGCTCGTTATAAAAACCCATATAGGTGGTAGATTTATTCACGTAGTAGACATATAAAGTGTCGTTAATAAGACATCGCTCCGAACTGTTAATTTAAGAAAATATGTACTCAATAGCTCTGTTAACGCTTGCTTCACAGGGGGGAGAGACGCAAATTGTTTTACTAATAAGTTTAATTATAACAAGTTAGGTATTATTTTAAAAAATATATACTTATCTAGATTAACTATAAAAAATTGCGTATATGTTGATCACATTGTATGGACATCCTGCTAAATAAAGAAATAGGCGAAATAAAAATAATAACTACTAAAAACAGCGAAAAAAACAACGTAATGGTTAGATACGTTTAAACTTTGATCTTATAGTAAAACAGTCTTTATAATAACAGACTCATTAACCAACTGTATTATATTAGATATAAAATGACAGAAATAATAAAAACAAAAGTGTACATATATTAAAATTATTATATATGTAAAGCGATAGGTATATATTACAAGGATAGGGGTTGAAATTGGGAAAGAAAAGTGTTGTTTCTGTAATCGAGTTTTAATTTTAGGAATGTAATCATTGTTATAGGTTGCATTCCTCTCGGAGGAGATAAACAAAATAAACAAAGTTTCTTTTTATTTTCCAGTGAAAGCCTACTTGACGAGGGTCGCTCGGTGTTATTCAGCATCGAAATGAAATGAGGGATAAAAACTAAATTAAATGCTAATTGGGAGATTCAACAGGAGCCGGGGGATGGATTCGATCGTGTCGTTCAGTTACGCGACGGTATCGAGCAATAACGAGTAATGAAGCGAAAAATAAAGTATAACAGAACGAACGAAAAAATATACCTTATTGCAAATAGTAGCCTCAAGCTTTTATTTATAAATTCCACATAGTTTGAGAAAAATAGTACAAATATATAGTGAGATTTGTTATCACAAATAAATTAATATTCGTAATTTACCCTATAAAAATAATAAAAAAGGACAATATATTACGATGTCTTTACATGTTCGACGCTGAGTCATCTCTACGGCCCCAATAAGTACGTAGTAACAAGCTAAATACTACACACGTAAATACGTGCATCGACGCTTGGTAAATACTCTTCGAACCTTTTCGCTCGTGTAATAGCGGGTAGCTGAGACGAGTTTTCCCGTTTATTGGGTCGTTAGGATATAATTTCATCTCGTGTTTATGATATCATAAAAAGTTTGCAGAGCTGATATAACCACTGTCAATTACCGCTGTCGGTTCCCACGAGACTCTCTAATACTGAATTTGCCTGTTCCTGTTATTTATTAATCATTTTTTCTTCTTATCCTCCATTGAGAGATGCGGACTATACGGATTAGACCAAAACTTATAAGTAACCTACGATAATTAATAGTCTAGTTGTAACTTTCACCGTGCTATAAATATACCCAACGTTTCTTATAAATGATAGTTGTTATTGAAGAGGCTCATCATATAGTGATCATGAAATAAATATTATTACGGTGTGTCGTGCTATCAAATTGTGTCATAACGAAATAAGTAAGATCCAGGGCTATGTAAAGATCACATGACAAAAATATATCGTGGAAATATGTTGTTTTTAACTAAAATAAACATAACTAAAATATTAAATTGTGTAGCCATGTTGTTGGGAGCTTAGTGTTGTCAATTAGTTTTTCATTTACAAAGTACCCAAATTTAAAGAATATTTTAATGTACTGCTTATTATTCAAGATATAAGCAATGCCTATATCATGTAAATTTCTCAAGTGTTTTCAGATAAAATAGTAAAACAAAACTAATAAAATGTCAAATTAAATAATTATTATAGAAACAATATATTAGAGATATAAACTGATATTAATAAGAACATTACCAAAAATTAGCATGTATACAAATTCTAATATTATTATTCTAATTATTTGTGACGATTTTTATTTTTGATTAGAAAAATATCGATTACAGGATAAAGTAAGTGGGGATTATTGAGTAGATTTAAATTATCAACAACTTTACTCTTTACCAGAAAAAAAGGGAGTTATCGACAATAAGCCAAAACGTTTAATTAAAATTCAAAATGGCGCCTAACAAGATATGAGAATTTGGTCACCATATTTATTTATTAGCTATTATTGAACAGTACTTACAAGTATATTACGTAATAAATACAATTAAGTTTTACATATTCTACCAATTACACAATGATAATATTTAAAAGTTAACAGAAAAAATAAACATCAAGCTACAGCCAACTCGCATCATTTAAACAAACTGGTGTATGTGTATATGGCAATGTGAGTGTATATTTAATGTAGACTACTAATGAATCCCATAAAGGTTTGTCCAATGTAATAACTGCTGGAATTTTTTGCAAGACTTGCCTATAGAGGATTAAAGACATTATGTACCACAGAAAATTTTACAATTCCTTTACGTACATTATTTACAAAATAATTTTCCTTAAGACCTATTGAGAGACATTTACAAATTTTGACGCGGGAATTTTGATGTCGACTTTTGAACGGACTACATCTGGACATATTAATTATCTTTGGAAATAACTTACTTATTGATAATTTTCCAATGTGGACTTTACTGCGTAAGAGCCGGTGCATACGATGTGTGGTGGCGCCTTAACGCAAAGATTTATCGCATTGGGCACACGATGCGTTGCGACACCGCTTATAAATATGAGGTGTAGTGCCGAAACGCACCGTGTATCCCAGTTGTAACACAATAAAGCAATTAACCCTTTCGTTACCGCAGTCCACTCCGCCGAAGTGGTGCTACTGAACCGAGCAGCACGCCTCGAAGTGTGCACATTGCATGATGGCAAGTTGATTTTCGAATTTTCTCATTTAAGGGGTTACATACGTCCAATATCTAAAAAAAATCGATTTTTTTACAGATTATTATTCTTTATAGTTTAAGGCGTATTTCTGTGAAAGTCGATTGTAAAAATTCATCATAGATACAAAATTATAGTAGAACATGTGACTGCCCTCATTTGAAGCAGAACATCACGTCGACTGGAAAAAAATAAGCAACAACAATTACTTACTGATCAGGAAGGCATACAATATGAAGCTGAAATGGGAGATTAGACGTAAGTTAACAAAATAAATAAAAAAAAAACATTTTAATTCTTGCTTTAAATGCGCCCCCTTAAGTCTATATTTAAATATTTTGCTGGTATATTAAATAAAAATTTAAATTAGAATAATTCTAAGTAACTTATTTTTTACTTTTCTATAAAATGAATGCCGGCTAAAGCCGGAGCTGGTGCACACGGGGCGATTTCTGGATGCCACCTAAAGCCGGCGCTGGTAACGAAAAGGTTAATAGAAAAAGTAAATAATATAACTAATACAATTTAAACGTGTCGCTACAACAGATAATTTCAGATCTTTGAAATAAGTATATTAAAACAATTGCTTACCTCTAAAATACTATATTATTTCATATACAATATGTTTACTTCGTATTAATGATAGTAAGCTTTTTTTATTATAATTGTATTTTTATGTAATCAACGAAAGGAAAGTTATTCATAAAGGCACTATAAATCATTGTTACAAGTGGTTATGTTGAATCGCGGCGATATCGTTAAGGCGAAACGTGATTATAATGAATGGGTAGATAGGGGTGGTCACGTGCAGGTTGCCCCATTTGTGCTTCTTGTGAACACTAAAGGAAGTGCTGCAATTACCTGTGATGGATAGTGAGAGTTAGATGTAGCCCTAAGGGTCCTGCCGCGTCTTGCGCATAACTTTCTTATCTTCATCCGAAAGGAAACTTTATGACATCTTTACGGCAAGCGAAAAATATGGACGACCCTTGACATTAAAACTCTAGTCTCGTTCGGGCAAACCTGATTTGTGAACTTAAGCTCGCATAAGCTCTCAAACGAATCGATATTAAATTTTTACAAAAAATACCTAACTAGGTACGTCTATATATTGTCTACTCAATTTACTTATATTACACTAATATTGAACATCATAGTTTAAAACACAAGTAGAGAAAATAGGAAAAGGCAACGGGCCATGAGACACAAAGAAAATTTGTGATAACTGGTGATACTTCTATAATCACAGATTTCGCCAAGGCTACACTGTTAATTTGCCTATTGTTTAAAAAAAATATATATAAACCACAAATATCTATTATAGTTATAATTATTATGGTTATGTTTGATATTCAGTATGGCTATAGACAAACAATATTATCTATTCTCAATTAAAACATATGCTTTAACCATAAACAAAAGAGTATACATATATGTATTTTTTATGTATTATTTTTAAAAAATATTAGCTATCTGCACTCTTTCTCTATATAAACAATAAGTGTGCCAAAGTTCATACTCCTCCGTCCGCACAATTTTCGTAAAGAGGGGTACAAAGTTTTTCCTTCACGTATTAATATATAGATCTAGATATCTCTTCATGCTATTTGCTCTTAAAGGTAAACAGATATTCTTTACTGTGGCTATATCCATTTGCGCTAGAATGTATATTGAATATATTATTAAAAAATATCTCATTTTATTTTTAAAATTAATTTAATTTGAAAAAAAAAGATGACCCTATATATGAATTAATAGCACGAATAAAATAAATAAGATTTTTATATAGTAAAACAATTTGACACAATAAACAAAACTATTATACAAAACTTTACCACTATAAATATGTATATCTGTCTACTACGTTTATTTTCACATAACCTTAGCAAACAAAACAGGGTTATTTAACTGTTATAACAATATTAAAAGAAGAGTAAAAAAGACGTTACGATATCAACAACTAGACTACCCACTTATTTATACAAGTCACAAATGTCTATTGGCTTGTTTAGGTATGTAAATAAAGGAACATTCTAGTTTCAGCATTTTGGCAACGTCGCCAAAATTCTGAGAGCTTTTTCAAGTCATTGCAAAATTGCTATATAAAGATTTAAATAAAGCAAGAACCCGGTGGAATATATTGATTTGTATACGATATGCTTTCTATTCGATTCACATTTTCTCCGGGGCATATAAAGGAACCTTCGGCTTACACACAGCAAGTAATATCCGGCCAAACGTCAGACAACCAACAAAAGTCTAAATGCTTTCAATGCATGTCTATTACGCAGAGTTAGCCTATATTTTCGTAACATTTATATTTAAAATAGGTTTTGATATATAAACAGTTAATATATTTGTATATCTGCATAATAATACAATATAATAAAGAAGTAAATTAGTGAATCAAAACGTCCACATATAACGAATAGTCAATGCCGCTGAATTTACAACGTAAAAGTTCAACGGATTCTTCTTATTGCAAAAAACACAGCAGATATATTGGCCTAGAGTACTGTAATATAATGTACTGATAACGGGTACCACGCAATCATAATGTTATGCCATAATTATGATATCCTATTTATTTAAAATACATAAATCTACCGATTCAAAAGGACTGTTTCAACTTAAAAACGTTGTTCTTCATTAATAAGATACGAATACTACAATGAATTAAAATTTTTGCTTATTGTCTACAGTAAAACAATATTAAATGACTATTTCCAATCATCACCTGCACCAACCACCTACGGTATATGAATTTTAATTGTAAAAATAAACAATGTTTTAATAACGTGGTGTTTATTCCTCATGATTTAAAGTCGCAATTTAGTCAAGAAGAGAAAACTTTATTTGACAAATTGTAAATCAAGACATTGTGCACTCACGATCCCTTTACATTCACGGAGCTCGCATACTTTCGTTGTGTTATTACTGGACGCTATTTTACTGGACGATATTTCCAAGATGAAACCTACTGCACAAGAAATTCCATTCGCACCAAGTTAATTAAGTTAAAACACGATGAACTATCTCGAGCTTTCATTAAAATGAAGTAAATTACTCATTTTACTTCATCTAAGTTGTTTTACGAATACCTACTTAAATACAAGAGAAATATATAAATAAAACTTCGCTCGTACCCTACGCCTACTGAGATTTATAAACGCTATTTCAACTTTGCTTAACAAACTTCTCAAAAAGTAAATGCGTTTTGACAAAAAATTGAATATATAATAGGAACTTAAGTATAGCTATAATATCCGCAGAGCCAAGTCCATGTTCCCAAATCGGTGACTTAGCCATATACTTTGACATTAATTGTCAGCCTTAAAATAATTATAATTTGTAACTTGTTGTTGACTTGAAGTCGTTATAAATTCTGCGCACATGTGCCACTGTAGATGTTATTAGATAAATACTGCTTTACACAAAACTATTTTAGCCGGGCTCAATACCATTTGTTAGGAGAGGCCTATGTCCAGCAGTGGACGAGGATAGGCTGATGATGATTTTAGGAGACATTCCAATAAGCCAAGGCACACCAATAATTAGAAATGATTCCTATACTCATGGATTGTTATTGTAAATGAATTCAAGTTGTAGATTATTAGTAAATACGAATTATGGATTATATTTTTTTGATTTATATAGCGCCAATAATGATTTGGCTTAATGGAATGTCTCATGAAATGGACTCGTAGAAATGCAGTATAAGAACGCACTTCGCAGCAACAGAACTACACGACACATCACTACGCAGTACGACCAAACATTGCATATAAGCAAATCATTCATTTTTATTGGATAAAAAATGATAAATTTAACATTAAAGTACTTAAAATGTTCCTCTTAATTAAATAACCTACGGTAGATACATGGAATTATTTCAGAAAATTTAAAAACTACTTAATAAATTGTTACTTGCAACTTAGCATAGAACAAATTACAACAGGGTACGTGCTTGCTATTAGCTTTATCTCTTACGAACTGGAAAATTTATCATAGTGGTATTTCGTCGTAATGCGTGTGATTTACATTAAAATTTTCGTCAAAGATTTCACGTTTTTTTCTACTTCTACTCATAACAAAATGACTTTTTTGATCTAATAAAAATTGTTAGCTAACGTCAAACGATGCAAATACCTATTACAGTGCAAACACTTCAGCTGGTGTCGGTGCTCCATTATTCACAATTAGGCCGACACTGACAATGGACCGATAATTCTTTAAGTCCTAAACTGGGCCACTGCGCGCACCCGATAACGTTCGAATAGTATTTTATGAAGATTATAAACAATTGTATGCACGCATTGCTTTCGAGAGTGAACGCTTTTGTCAGCGATTTACAGTTGTCACCACTTGGTGAGTAGAAGAGAAAACTTTCAGTTTAACTATTAACGTATGTGGATTTTTGTTATTATAACCCTATACTATAATATGAAAATTACACATACTAATCTAGTACTAAGCTAGTTTTGTAAGACTGTAGGTTACTAAAAAACCAAGATATAAAATCTTAAATACTCCCCTAACTTTAGTTATTTTTCTGCTACTGTGATTCGAACCCAGAACATTTAGCTTCGCAGATCATCTTTAAGAAACAATTAATCTTCCTGGCCTTAAATATACCACCTGCCATTTAAAAACCTATATATTATTTATTTATTATTTGTTATTATGTTAGCATTAATTTTAAAATTAGGCAACGTAATACTGGCACTAAATATGACATGTTGATTAGAAGACGCTATGTAACATGTATGCAAGAGAACGAGCACGAAATAGCATAGCTTCATCCTCGATTTTATGTTATAAAGTTAGTTTGGCATAAAGCGAAGAGGGCGCGGGCGCCCAATGCTCCGTCATTCGCGCACAGACTCGTTAGTGAATCTGGTTACAGATGTCGTTCGAACTTTGTTTACATTCCCTTCCATTTTTACGAATGCTCCAAATACCATTTTTAGAGTCAAATTTAACTAACCTCTCATAGCTGATAAACAACAAATTGCAGAAACGCTCTTTAAATTTAAAATCGATTGAAAGGACATATAAATCTATAATTCGTTGTTGAAACCATCAAATTAATGATTCCTTAGCATTTGAAAAATATTATTTATAACCTATGGTTTCTATATGACTATGGTAATAAAACCCTTTTTATCTATGTCATATTGGTATATTTCGTATAGCCAAGGGAACTTTATAGTAATACTTATGAAATTCTCAAGATTTACTAAATCTCTAAGCTCTACACACTAAAGATAGCTATATTAGCGGATTTTCAGCACATATTTGGCAGTTATCATCTATTACACCCTGCATAATTAATCCTTATTCGTCGCGTAGGAATCATTAACTTGGTTTATAAGTAGTTTATCTGTTCCCTGTGTGGCAAGTTATTTAGCTCTCAAGTATTTATATACATAATATAAATCGGAATCATTATTTTTGACTCTATTCGCTTGTTGTATTGTCTAAATTACACAACTGATCTTAATGCGGCTTTTAAAGCTTTTGTCTCCATTTAGCAAATATTCCATTATAATATAAATAGGAAAGAAACCTAATCAGTACAAAGGTGAACAGGCACACTATTGTAAATAGAAAATCCTAATAAGAACTCTGTACAATATTCACTACAAGTGTCTAGGTATACGTCTGTGTCTATTTTTATATTTTGATAAAGAGTAAAGTAAAAAGATATTAGAAATCAGCGAAAGTACTAAAAACAAAGAATTTTAATGAGATGGAAGTAGTGTGTAAACGTGATATTCCGTATGGCGCGGAAGACGCCGATGACGTATCGCGCGTAAATCGCCACTGCGTCATTTTTTGTTGGATCCCGATGATCCAATTACCGCGGCCTTAGCAGTTGTAAATCCAAAAAACAGTGAGGTACATACATGTACTAGATACATTCTATGATACCGGCGTCGCCGACGGCGCCGGAGAAGGATAGTTCAGTCAACTGTCGCTAACCGGTGTGTTTACATTCCGAGACGCAGATCCACGCCGATGTAGCCTTGAATTTCTTTCGACATTTCTTTTCAAAGCCGTCGCTTGCGCAACGCTAGTACATCGCCTTAGATACTTTACCTGGTTGTCCGCCTAAGTCGAGCTTCGTACTCACATGAGTGTCCTTGGATTGCCACCTATCCCATAAATTAAGGCTGTTCATCCTAAGCGCTCACCACTCCCATCCAGAGCAGTTGTAAAGCCCCTCTCAGACGAACAGCATAATGTCCTGCTGAAAAAAAAATTGAAGCGATGGCTGAAAGCACTATAATGCAGGACGTATTTATTTTTATGAGACCAATTCTATAACATACGATCGCAAATGTCGCGCGGTAGTTAAATTAATAGTGCATTTTATTGAACGGCGTGTGTCATCGCTATCTGCCGTACCCTACGGAATGTTTCCTTAAGGTTAAAGAAAAGTAACGTTTCACACTTACTCCCTACCAGTATCCAACAAAGGGAGCCAGTCTTGCAATTCCCCAGAGTAAGAAAAATGTCCTCTCTTCCGTAGAATCCCATTACAAGACCCTGAACCTGAACCTAAATCTAATTTTGTGTAACTCCAATTAGTTTTATCAATAAAATATATTTCTTTATATAATCTCTTACACTACATTTGACTTTGAATTGCATTGTAACTGTTCGATGAGAAATAATATGTGTTACCTATAAGATGAGCACTTTTACCGTGTCTTGCAATGGGTCACGTCACTGACGAAAGGTTACGAAGTGACTGTTATATACCAAACTGCTTTTTATTAGATATAAGTTTTAATTTGACTTGTCAATATATAGTATTTTATATCATAATAAATAAATTTAAAAAAACATTACATATAGATTATTCATGCTTTTATGAAATATGTTATTCAGCTGTACTACATTGAATAGGAATGTACGAAGAGAAAAATCTTTTAAAAATTATATTGCTTAACTTACAGTAGGTAAACAAAGCATAAAATTCGATGTTATATTCTTAATTTAAATAGAACAAGGAATAAATTATTAATTGAAATTGAAAAATACATTTGCATATACATAAGAAAGAATTATTTCGATTCAATCAGCAGATTCTGAGAATTATATTACATAAAATAAATACTCAGAACAACTATACTCAATCAGAAGAAATTCTGGCGATATTAGATACATATGAGTGGAAATAACAATCTCCATTGTTTAAAGTCTATTAAAAATTTCAACGTCTTATGACATGCAAACAAGACAATAATATAAATTCCTTGTAAAGAGCGGTAAAATTATTTATGTTTACCTGAAGCGGCAAAATATCTACATAATACATATCCAAACAACGACTTAGCGTAAAATAATTAAATTATTTTCACTAAAACAAGCATTGAAAAACAACATACGTTATAGAATTATTGCATTCCAGTGAAGTTAGAAATTAGAATACACGAAACCAGCGCTGCAGACTACCTTTGTGGCTTTAAGCTGATGGAGGGCCCATTTCCCCAATTTTTTTTTGATTTTGTATTTTCTTTTGTTTCTGTATACTATTTGTGTTACTTTTTTTAAATTCTTAGTTTTTTTAAGTTATAGCGAAATAAATACATTTAATTTAATTTTTTTTACACCAAAAAATGATATAATAATTCGTAATCTGCTCAGGACCTGTAAGAATAAGTGACATATAAAGTAATTCCAAGATTTCCAGTCTCAGTTAAATAGAACTTTGCCTGTGCTCAGAATATTAATACACGGGTCAGTGCGAAATTAATTTCTGCAAACCAAACAATCTCTATTTTACCGAAAATTTCTGCTTCGAAAATCCGTTCGTGTTCGCTGTTAAAAATACAATCTATAGATTTCTTTAATATTCAGGCGCGATAACATATCTAAACTGTTATAAATATTTACCTACCTTTAGTATATTTTATAACAGGTTATATTGTGAATAAGAGAGCAAAATACAAAACTGTTGATACCAAAATTCTATACAATTAACGAAGGAGTTATATAACATCATTTTTTTTATGCCAAAGAGGCATGCAAGCTGGCAACCCACCGGATAAAGTATGGTTACTATCTATGTATTGTGAACAATAGTAACACTAGATGCGGCGACGTTAGATTAACGACCTTAAAACGTTTTTCGCTTATTTGATTTTCCAAGATTTTAGTAATTACATTTTATATAAGGTTTTATTGAGTACTAAAGACGTACAAACGCTTAAATACCCATGAAATAAAATTTCTGTAACTGCGACGAAACTTTTTTTTTTAACTGACTCGATAAAGTGGCCATTGTGTACCTTAAACAAAGTACAGTGTAGTCCAAACACAGCAACAACTTCCAAAGTACGATAATCAATTTACCAGTACATCTATATCAGGGATGTTACGGAGCTTCGACTCCGACTCCGATAAGTCGGAACTTCCGATTGTTATTACACCTCCGGTTCCGACTTCGGTTCCGAAACTTTTTAATCGGAGGTCACCGCCACTATTGCAGTCAATTCATTTGATTTCATTTTATATATTGTTGAAAATTAATATCAATTAATCAAACAATCAGTGCTACTTAATTCGTAGAAGACATTTTTAAAAATTTAGATTAAAAAAATATGATTAAAATTATTATATTTAAAACTAAATGTACATTTAATTTTTTTATTAAAAGGTTTTTTTATTTTACATTTACATTAAATTAAGTAAAATACAAATTAACAAAAAAACAACCCTGGAGCAAATTTGATTTAATTTGTTCACTGTTAATGGGAAAATGTTAATAAGAAACACAGCAATTTTTATTGTCTGTGTATTTGCAAATCTATCACTTTCTAATTAAAAAGGTTCACTGAATAATGTTTTTATTTGTCCCTTAAATACTTTTACTATTTTATTCTACCGTCACCTGTGACTGACATTGCCTCCGACTCTGATTCTGACTTCGGTTCCGACTCCGATAAATCACATTTTAAAACTCCGACTCCGACTTCGGTTCCGATGAAACTGCCTCCGTTACATCCCTAATCTATATATACAATTTACAAGTCACCGTATATGAACACCTGAAGGTACACAAGGTGATCCCGAAACGCGTCAGGCCGGAGCAAATCACCATGACGGTCTTTGCACGTATGTGCTGTGATTTCAATAGCCCTATTACAGCTAAGTTACCTGCTGGTATAGTGAGTTAATTCATTAATGAACAAAAATACAAACCGCTCCTATTTAAATAATTATCACTTTATTATAATGTTTTTATGCGGCATAAAGTGCATTGTATTTTTTTTTAATTGATTGTACCTATTATAATAATGTATGTTAACAGGTAGCTATAGAATGTTTTATAACGTGACATAACGCATAGTAGGAAAGGTACGAGGTGATATAATAGCATACAAGCCCAACGCCCTCGACCCCTCGTTACAGACAATCTGGAGTCTATGACATGATTGATGATCAAGTAATATGTGAGATATCTTACATAATGCTCACGTTCCATTAACAATGACTGAATGTCACATATTGAACAAACGCATATACGCGTCTTCGTCTATAGTTAAATTTGCTATCATCACTTCAGGGTGGATAAACGAACTAGTGCGTTGTTTTTTTTTTTAATGACAATATTATTATTTAAATACAATCAGTAGACTGTATTTAAATTGCTATTTATTGACAAACAAATCTTATATTATTTAACTAGAACCTACCTAAAAATGATAGAGAACAGAAGAGCCATTTTTAATATAATTTTTTCGCAGTCTTTCAATCAATTAAAACAAATTTAGGTAGATCACTCTTTGTAACTGGAGATTGAAAAATCCATTCATTGATCATGATTTTAACTTGGAATGCTCATGGAATTTTGAAATAGAAATTTTCAGTAAAACAGAGATCGTTCGGTTCGTATAAATTAATTTCGCTCTGACCCGTGTATTAATATTCAGAGCACTCTCAAAGTTCGCTTTAACTGCGAGCGGAAATACTCAAATTTATTAATTTTACCGTCATTTCTCCTCACTAGGGCTCAACGGATTGCGTATATGTCATTAGACTAGTTATAAATATTGATTTAAAAACTTCTGTGCTCTTTTAGATCTTTCCCTTTTGTAGCCCGGTCAAAATAGACATTTAAGGTTTTTATAATTGCTGAAGATTATATTATATTTATAAAGATATTATTATATTAGATATTTATAAAGAGCTGAAAATTAGTACAAATAATTAAAACGCCATTATAAATAAAATTTTAAAAGTTCTTATTGATCCCACATCTACGAAAAGAACTGTTAAACTAATAATTATGGTCTTTTTGCATTTTTCAATGAAACAGAACTTTTATCATAAAAATATAGATCATATTACTTATAACAATTGTGCCCCTTTTGTGTTCGCCTTAACCCGAAAAAATATGGCGCGTATATACTATTCTAGTTTTTGTCTGTGACTTCATTTGCGTAGGATTAATACCCCGAAAAGCCTATTTTTTTTTCTCTTCCGGTCCTCCTGGTGACCTCACTCTCACGATCGTACAGAAAGAGGTTTAGCCATGAATTTCCTCTTTTCTTTCCACTCTACTTTTTACTATTTTAAAGAGGGATTTCAGGGATAAAAACTATATTATGTCCTTCCCAGTGTCTGAATCTATCTTCATACCAAGATTAACCGAACGTGAAATTACGTTACACATTACGTTAATTATATCAGCCTAGGCCTTCGCATTAATATGTTTAAAAGTATAGATTTATTTCTATATTTACAAAAATTTCGTGTCACAGTGTTTTTAGTCGCACTCCTCCGAAACAATTATACTGAATTTTATGTATATTTGATAGGTATGAAAAAAAGTAATAAAGTATATTTAATACCGCTAGGTAATTAGGATGTCCCTACCCAGAACTTTTAATAAACAATATTTTGGTATTTTACATGAATGGGTATCAAAAAAATTCCTTTTTTTCTCTTTATTTTTGGGTCGGGCTTTGTCGCAAAGCGACGATGCCGCCCTGTAAAGTACACAAATATTACAATCTACACTAACTACTACAATTCAGATGTATCTTAACAAATTTGGCTATATTGTACAAATATTTGGCATCATTGCTAAGTGAAAGTTAAAAAAAATACCCGTAACCCCACATTTTTGGCCTACTACCTGCACACTCCCATCTTTAATTGCGATTTTAGTATTTTTGTATGAACAATATCCCAAAAATTTAACCGTAGTTAGTATTTCAAACAAAACCAATATGAGTAATTCTCCAAGTAAAAACTAGAAATATTAATAATTAACTGTATCCGCGTGGATGTAGTTTATTATGATAATTATTTCAAGCTGACATGTTTATAAATGATATAAATGCCGTCGATATTTTCCTGTATAATTTACATAACTTTTTATTTATGAACGGATTGAAATAAAATTAACACAATGTTAAACTAATCTTTCCATAATATATTAATGAAAGCCACATCTAATTCGAGTAAGCCAAATCTGAGATCAGCGGGCACAAACGCGTACAGTTATGTGTATATTGATTAATACTCCGTCACATTTTTACTGACCTACATCGCTCAAGTGAAATATTTCTTTAAGACGTTATATATGTATATAGCTCTCAAATATTTTTTTATCTTGATAATAATTATATTATAATAATATAGGTGGCTGAGGAACGCATTTATTACACACACATTACTTACTTTATTACGCATTTATTTATTTTATACACGGTTAGTCGGAAAGGGTATATAAAGCGGAAAACCTAGGAAAGGGGCCATTAAAACAAACATCTTGTGTACTATAACTTTTCGCAAAAATGAATAACTAATGAGATACAGGTACCTATAGATTTACATACTAAAAGTATAAAGAGGCAGCCTTAGAAATCATGTTTCTTCGTGTGTCAACGACCCACCATCCTTGACCTATAAAATCTTACGGAGCTTTCTATTGGTTGGTGAAGTTTTAGGTAATAATAAATTAAGGAAGTCGAGAATGAAAAAAAAATATCGTCAAATCGATATTTAATAAAAAATCAATATCGGAGTCGATATATCAAAGGAAATATATCGATTAAATCTCAATAAACACGAAAGTATTTTACCAGTATTCCTTTTTATTAGATAAAATTTACAATAATATCAAGATCTTAAAGGCTATCTTCTAACTTAAAGACCTATTTAAGATATCAAAGAAAATAAATAATAAATAAATAAATGGCGGCAAATAATAAACATTCAACAAATTCAGACGTCAGCTGATATTTCGATATTTTCAATTCATAATATCGATATTTTTGGGCGATATATTTTGAAATGATATATCCATAGAAAATATCCAGTATCGAAAACGATATTTTTTAAATTCTAATGGCATTGAAGTCGCGAAAATCTGAAACTGTAGAAGATAGGAACGAACGAAAAAAAAAGAACGTTGTTGTCTAAGACTGTTGAGTATTATGTTTTGTTACGTTGTGTGCATTGACATCTGAATTTGATGCATGTATATTATTTGCCGCCATTTTGCGAATATTGTCATTTTCAGTGGCAGTACCTTATTATCTCGTGAATTTTTTACTTTTTTATTTTCTTTAACGTCAGAATTAAAGTCACTATGGTCTCGCCACGAAAAGGTTCTAGTTGCTGTAGCCAGCAACAATGCAGCTAACTGCTAATGTGGCCTCTCGAAGCAACGGAATGCCGAACGAGTTGAAACAGTTCTTCGATGATCCAAATCTATCCCGTAAAGAAAAGCCTATACAATTTTGGATTGAAACAAAACATTTTACCCCAGTATTTCAAATTTAGCACTTAAATACTTGATACCTACGGCTTCCTCTGTACCTTCAGAGAGAGTAGCTTCTGCCGTAAATCTGGTGGTCTAACAATAGAAGCCGGCTGACAGCGTAGCATGTAAAAAGCAGAGTTTATCGACTTTGACTGCCGGACAAATACTGGTTTGTCTGATTTATTTTTGTTTGATATCTTAAATAGGTCTTAAAGTAAGAAGATAACCTTTTGGTTCTTGATATTTTTATAATTTCGTCTAAAATAACGGAATACTAGTAAAATACTTTCGTGTTTATTAAGATTTAATCGATTTTTCGACATTTTTCCATTGATATATCGACGCTGATATTGATATTTTAATAAATATCGATATAACGATATTTTTTTCATTTTTGACATCCCTAGTGGGCGTGGCTTGTCACTATGGTTACCAAAGTTTAAGAATAAATGACATAATTTATTTTGAGTATGTAAAAATAAATAACAACTTTCAGGAAAATTACTATATTCCTTTTTAAGTATATACGATACCTATGCCAATAGCCTTGGCTTGATATACCCTTTCCGACTAACCGTGTATATACATATATTAATTGATGATATGTATTGATATTGATGATCTTAGTATGGGATATACAATATTATTCAACTTTTTTTTAAAGTCTCCACCTAAGTTTACGTTTCCACATACTTTGTTTTACTCTTGTCGTAGATGCAATACAAACACGAATTTAAGAATGCAATTTATTGCATAAGTTTCGAAACAGAATAAAATGTTACCAGGCAGCATAAGTAAATGGACCCAAACTTCTGGTACGTCATAGGCGGAAGACTAATGTACAACAAATTATACACTATTTATATTATTATAGAATTCCATAGTCCATGTTTACTGGATCCACGCTCTTTAGCCCTAAACTTTAACGATAAAATTTAAAAAAATATATACCCATGTTTCTCGTTTATTTTGAATTTTAATTAATTAGAATAATTTATTATACAAAATAATATTTACTTAAAACGACAAAAGTGATTTCTGTGAAGGGTTTCAACACTAAATAAAAAATGAAGTTATTAAAAAAGCTCAACATCTTATTGCGACAGTCCTCCGTGACAAATTATCAAATCCATTGCAGAGAAGCGAGACAATATTAAAGCACTGGTTCATTTCTACTTAGAGAAACTTCAGCAATCCATCACTAATAATTTCCAGTACTCGCGACTTTTCCCATTTTCGTTATTAATTATTTGGGTATTGTCTCCTTTATTTTTCATAAAAATATCTACATTTTATACTCATAAATAAAAAATTAACTTTTTAACAGTAAGACAAGGCTTAAATTTGTTTTTGAAATTTTATTTATACTTAACCAATTCTGTCTGCACTTGTACAGTGTAATGCAACTTGACTTATACCTTGTACAAAGCGGCGCGGTATACTGGTAAAACAAATAAGTAGTCTCAGGAACAATTTTATATCAATGTAAATGACCAAATTGTCTCTATTTTCTCTACTAATGTGCTAGCTAAGTCATTATTATGAGACTTCCAGTACCAGAGGGACTCAAGTGATGTCTGATCTAATAATAATGAAATGCTGTAACACAAATAGTAAAATCTATTATGTTAGACATAATAATAGTATATCAATCTGGTTTTATGATATTTTTAAGAGTACTGTTATTATATACTGAATCAAACAGCTAAAACACAAAATATGCACTTAAGTCACTGTAGTTCTGCTGACCCTATATAAGGCTACCAGAGCAAGAGGCCCCATCAAAATTTTTGTGTGTTTATGTAAAAACATAAAATACAAAAACAACATATAAGTAAAACTTATGCTCTATCCTATTTCCCACTATTTCGATTTAGAGCTTCATGATAAAAAAAAAACATGAAAAACAATCACTGTTTAAAAATGAAAATTCACAATGATTTAACTTGATTTAATACAACAAAACTAATTCATTCAACTTATACATAACATTACTGATCAAATAAATTAATCCTTTAGCAATATATTATCTGAGGATCCTTCTGATAAAAGTTCTTGTTCTGCTGCTACTTTTGTGGCTTCAATTTGTGGCCTCACATATCTAAAATATTTGTAAAAGTGATCTCCTAATAACACTGAACCATACAATGTTAATCCGATGCAAACAATCACCCCACCTCTGTGTAGCTTGTCATATAACATATTGCGTGCATATTTCTTCATATTAACTGAAAAAAAAAATATCACCCTCACCATATATACAATCATAAGGAATTTACAAATCTTATTTTTAACACTGATTTCTATTACTACTTCGATGTGTTTAAATTTAAGTTAATATCTAAGATTATAAATATGTCTATATGTACTTCATTCATATGTAAAAAATAAAGATCCCAAATGAGAATTCGTAGATGAAATTGTTTTTTCATACCCCTGTATCTTACCTATCTCTTTTTTACACAATCTGATAACATGACACACTATTGTAATATTTATTTAATGAGCATAATATGACAAACCTCTTAAATGACAACTGTCATTTATGAGAAGTATTGGGTGTCATCAATTCATTAAACATTTCCTACATAGTTAAAGCTACATCTAGACTATTAATAATCTTAGGTTAATATATACTAATTGTAATAATATGAGTTTAAACTAGGTTGGCATGAAATTTGAACAAAGACAAGTAATGCATCTACAGAAAATTCAAAAAGTATTCAGGTAGTTATGGTATTATGCTAAAAATTCCACTTCAAATATTTTGTTTGAGTTTTAAATTGTAATATGCTGTATACTTCGCTGTATGTAGGCCTTTTAACCTGTTGAAATATAAGTTGCCTTTTAATCTCATTTTATTAGTACCAGTGTTCCAATTATGCTTCAATATGTCTATATACTTTTTTCAAGATTTCAAGATTCAAGAAGATTCAAGAAGTTTCAAGATTCCTTCAACAAAGTGGAGATTTCTGACCCCAAACAAGCCAATACACCCCATACCAGCCCAATTTATCAATGGTTTTCAATTTTTATGCATCCAGCTCAGTATTTTTATAATGTTACATCATTTGGCGGCCATGAAAGCAGAATATAATACATTTGTTTTATTCACTGAAAAAGACTTGATCACAGAACTTCATAGGTTTGAATTCATGTATCCTTGTGATTTTAAAATTCATTCATGTTTGCTTCATCATAGGAAATATAGAGGAGAATAAAAAGAATACAAATAGTATGATTTCAAATTCAAAACTTACTCGCAATATAATCGAAATTTTTAGCATAAAACAATAACTCTCTAAATATTTTTTGTAATGTATGTTTTACTCATATTAAGATTAGATTTTTCTTTTTCTTCAAATATCAATATCTATAAGTATATGAGAATTATGCTATAATGAGACCACCACTGCTAGGATTACCAGTTTTTTAGATAAAATTCGTATTAAACTTCACTAAACCCATCCCATTGTAACTAATATTGTTTCCAGAATAATAAAAATAATAGCAGACATAAAAATAATTCAAATAAATACAACGAATGCATATAAAAATATATTAATAAATTATACTTCATATGATAAATAACTTACTAACCTATACCTACATAAAATACTACTCACAGTCGCGTAATTATTTAATATTAATTGAGTTAAGGCAGTTTCAAATGTGTTCTACCAAGAAAAACTCTTCTGTGTTAAATGGCAAAGAAATACTCTTCTGCCAAAAATTTTCGAAAAATCTTGACGTAAACAAAACAACATTGCATAATATAAAATCCGCAGTGCTGTCAACACGAACATTAAATCTCCTAAAAATACTATACAACTCCCTGAAAACATCTTAAGATTTTCATAATTAATCAAATTGTTCAAAATTTCTAAAATTTTGTAAGTTATTTATCTTTAAATGTAATGAAACGTAGTATAAAACGTTTTTTATCATTTCTAAAACGCATTTATTGTCATAATATGCAGTAGATGAAATCACTATGCGGACGTAATGTATGCGAATCATATTGAGCCAATAGATGTAAGTTTGTAATTGTTCTGCCATTATAAATAGAAAAGTACCATAATTTTAAAATTCATCCAAAACTATCTCAACCTAATTAAGGAATTTAATTCTGTTAAGTTACTGTATGTACTTTTTCATTAGATTTATCACGAAAAATAGTGCAATAGTAGCATTTTGAGTTAAATAACACAAAAGTAAAGAGTCTGGGCTGCGGAGCTAAAAATAATGTGACATATATCATGCAGAGTATGACTAATGGAAGTTTTATGCACCTAATGCAACGTAAGGACATTTACAGTTTAATGCGTAATATCTAGATCGAGCGCATTCTACAAAATGCGCATCAATTTAATAATAAATGGAATTTAAAGTAAGGACTGCCTTTGAAAGACTAGTCTCACAAACGGTAGAAGTTTTCATCACAAGTGGGGGCTAATCCTCCACAACTGTCGACCCTGACGTAATCGATGCGGTCCACGGCAGGCGGCAAGCCTCATGCCATACTTAATTTATCTGTGGCAACACTTCATTTATCTTGATTGTTATTTGTTAAATTCACTATAGAACAAGCATAAAACAAAACCATACAGCCTTGTTTGATTTTTGTATTTTCTTTGAAAATCATTCTATTCTACAGCCAACAAAATATGCATCACAAATATAAGCGAATATATGTTTATTTTATATACCATGTTCAGCTTTGTGATTTAAACCAGTCTTAAACTATAATTGGTTGCAAATCAATGAAAACTAAATATATTTTTTTTTATTGCATATTTGATTTGATAGGTACACGTTCTGTTATCTGTATATTTTGAATATTACTTGTAGATGGCAACATAAATTGGAATTACGCAGCATCGGAGACTTTTATATGCTACATTAATTAAAATTTAATCTAATTTAAGGGACACAAGAGAAATTCAATTCAATGAATACAATATGTTATAGCGATTCTATATATGTTACCAAACAAACATCACTTTGTTTATCAAATATAAATGTTCAAAAAACAACTAGTAACATTAGTTGCGGTCCATAAATGTTTATATCGTACTGCTACTTGTCACTAATGATGATGATGATGATGTCCTAGCCGGTTTCGGCTACGGCGACTGTTTCAACGTCAATTAAGAAAATCGAGGTCCAGTTTTCGGAAACAATCAATTGCGCAGGAGATATTTAAGTGCATAGCTGGACGCGCTGCCAGAAAATCACTCTCTCGTCCGAGCTCCCTCAGGCCCGATGGAATGGAGAACTAGTACGATCGGGAGGGAGCGGGATGCAGGTTTGGTCGAGTTTCCCTTCTCTGAACACCTGGTAGATTTGCGGGGTTAAAGAGATACCTTAGTCGCCTTTTACGACACCTCAGCAAGAAGAGGGGGGTGCTATTCTATTCTGCCGGCAGCCACCACGGCACGCCACTTGTCACTAATACCGGTATCATTAACGAACCGGCGTTAAGCGTCATAATTAAGAAATAAAATTACGAAGATTTTTAATAACAAATATTTTTTCATTTCAATTCTCAAGCTTACTTGAGCTAAGGTTTATTATTTATCTATTTGAGAATAGAAGAAATAAAATCGATTCACGGAAAACAGGGTCGTTAAAGGTTTTTATTTTTTTTCTTGTATTTTTAGTAATAAATTAATAAGTGTTATACCATTTTAGAATTCTTATTAAATATGTCAACTTTTAATAGTACTTGCCTAACTGCCCTAGTGTATTTTTTTAAGGAGCTCCGTCAAAGTTGGAAATTTGTATAAGTTGTATTCATAGTTCGGCAAAAAAAGTATTCTTGCTAGTAAACTTGGAGAAATTGTGTTATTTTTAAACGCGATTACAGATATGTCATTCAGTGTTATGGTAACAAATTTTAAATATCATGTGTATTAGCCCCAGTAATTGAGAAATTATTGAGAGTATGTTAAAATTCAATTTTTTTGTAATGCCTGTTCAGTTTTGGAGTTGCTCTCGAATGAATTAACACTTTTATATGCCACAATTTTTATTTTTATTACAGAAACAGCCATTACAACGACACACCAAATTCCTAGGTTTTTTCTCAATAAATTGCCAGCATCAAAAAATATTAAATAATTTGTGTTGGCAGTTGCCAACATGATGCGGCCTCACAATATTTAGACATTATTTATTTTTATAATCATACAATATTAACACAAAGTATCAGATAATAATCATAGATGTGTAATACGTTTACAAAATTTATATATAAAAATTAATTTAAACTAGGTTTACAATTGTTTATTATCACTTATAGGTAAAACAAAAATGTTTGACAATGATCGATTGTAAATTTTACCGCTAGGTGTTTTAACATCAAATGCACGTACTTTTGCATCTTTCCCTGGATATGTTTTAATAACTCTAGCCATTGGCCAGTGCAAAGGAGGTGCATTTGGTTCTTTTAAAATTACTAAAGTACCAACATCAATGTTAGGCGTCGCCTCGCGCCACTTGGGACGACACTGCAAGGTATTTAAGTATTGCTTATGCCAGACGTTCCAAAACGACTGTCTTATTTTATTAACAATATGCCAAAACTTTAATCTATTCATAGACACATTAGAAATATCATCTTCTGGATAAGAAGTTAATGGAGCCCCTATAAGAAAGTGTCCAGGTGTTAAATAACTAAAATCAGTAACATCAGAAGAAGAGACTGGGAGTAAAGGCCTAGAATTTAAAACAGCTTCAATTTGTGTAAGTATGGTATTAAATTGTTCATATGTAAGTATGTGTTTTAACATTATTCTTTTTAAATGATATTTTGTACTTTTTACAGCAGCCTCTGCAAGACCAGCAAAGACCGGAGAATAACTAGGTGTGAAATGAAACCGTATACCTAACTTTGTAACACTATCTTGAATAAAATTTTGATCCTCTATTGAAGTTTTGTTTTTATACAATCTTACCAATTGATTATTCGCACCAATAAAATTACTACCGTTATCACAAAAAACATCTGTTGGAAGTCCTCTGCGGGCAATAAATCTTTTAAAACTAGCCAAAAAACATTCTGTTGACATGTCAGAACATAGTTCTAAGTGCACAGCACGAGTTACAAAATCTACATAAATACAGATATACCCCTTTGTAATTATGGATCGCCTTACACGTGAATTTTTTATTTCAAACGGTCCACAAAAATCAATACCTACATTCTGAAAGGGTCTTGTCATAGTGACACGTTGTTTGGGTAAAGAACCCATAAGCTGATTTGAAGCTTTTGCCTTAAATTTAAAACAAACTAAACATTTATGTGTTATTTTCTTAACCTGTCTCATACCATTCACCAACCAATACTTCTGATTCAGGCTGGATAAAAGTAGTCTAGGAGCAGCATGTAATAATCTAACATGTTCATTGCTAATAATTAATTCAGTTATTCGAGAATTTTTTGGCAAAATAATAGGATATCTTTGAGAATAAGGTATGTCAGCATTCTGAAGCCTACCGCCTACTCTCAACAAACTTTGATTGTCTAGAAAGGGATGCAACTCTTTTAAAGGCCCCTTAATGACTTTTTTATTTAATAACAAATTGATTTCTTGGTTAAAGTTTATACTTTGTTCATATTTAATAATCAAAAGAAGAGAATTTTGTAATTCATAACTAGTTAAGTAATTATATTTTATTTTTGCTTGCTTATTTTTAGTTAGATTACCATAAAATCTCAAAACATATGCAAATATTCTAACAATTCTATTAATATTAGAATAATGATGATTCAGGAAATTAAATAACTCATTAGATTGCTGAGCTACTAATAATGTAATTTCTTCTGAACTTGAGTCTAATTGTAACTCTGATAAATCTTGAGATAAGTCTAAATGTTCAAAAAATTCGTACTTACCTTTTTGCAGGAACTCTGGACCTTTCCACCACAAATCACAATTGTGGAGGTCCTGTGGGTTTACACCCCTGCTAATTAAATCTGCAGGATTATCTTGGGACCTTACATAGAGCCAGGTCCAATTTGTAGATAATTGTTTAATAATTCTAACTCTGTTCGAGACATATGCTTGAAGCTTTAATAAATCGCCCTTAATCCACGCAAGCACAATCTTTGAATCAGAATAAAGATATACATTATCTATTTTTGTTTTAATTTTTAATGCCTCATATACCTTAGAGGTTAATTTTACCAATAGCAATACAGCATTGAGTTCTAATTGTGGCACTGTTAATTTATTTTTGCTAGAAAGTGGATTGATTCGCGACTTTGAACAGAGTAAGAATGTTTGTTGCTTACTTGTTATGTCGACCACTCTCAAGTATAGACAGCATCCATAGCCTGTAGTACTCGAGGCATCAGCGAACCCAATGAGCTGCACTTTTGATGATAACTCGGCTATAGGTAAATTCCTATTTAAATAAATAGGTTGCATGCAAGACAAATAATCAGCAAACTGTAACCATTCGTTTTTTAATTGTTCAGGTATAGGTGTGTTCCAATCAAGTTTATCACACCACAACTTTTGCATAATTACTTTTGCCTTTACAATGATAGGGCTGACAAACCCCAAAGGATCATAAAATCTAGAAATATAACTGAGAATTTCCCTTTTTGTTATCAAATTGTTTTTATAATCACTTGGAAAACTTATAATAAACTTATCTGTTTTCATATCTAATTTAAGTCCTAATGTCTTCATATTAAGATTATTTTCAGACAGTAGATTTTTATTTTCAAATTGTTGACATTCATTTGGAATGTCCAATAATATACCTGAATAGTTAGAAGTCCATTTATGAGTTTGAAAACTGCCAAGCTTAAGCAAATCACACAACTGCCTTTTAGCTTCAAATAAAATATCTAAGTTTGAATGTGAAAACAAGACATCATCAACATATGTACAATTTTTTATAATATAAGAAGCCCATGGTAGCTCTTTTTCATACAGGTTAGCAAGTTCCAGTAGGCACCTTGTAGCTAGGAAGCTAGAACTTTTTAAACCATAAGTAACTGTATCCAAGCGTATACATTTTATGGGATCACAAGGCTTATCTCTCCATAAAATATTTTGAAGCGTGGCATGCTTAGGGTTAATAAGAATATTTCGGAACATATGCCTGATGTCTGTAGTAAGTGTGAAATTACCTAACCTGAATAATAACAATACCTCAAATAGGTCTCTTTGAATGATGGGTCCATTTAATAATATATCATTTAATGAGATTTTATTTTCAGTTTTCATTGAGCCATCAAATACTACTCTGGTTTTGGTGGATATGCTACTTTCATTAATTACAGCATGATGGGCCATAAAATAAATTGGCTCCTTTTGAAAATTAATTTTACTGATATCTATGAAGTGACCATGACCTAATTCAATATAATTCTTAATGAATTTTTGATATTCTACAAGTAAATTTGTGTTTTTTTGTAATTTCTTTTCTAGATTTATAAATCTGTAATATGCTATATTAAATGATTCACCTAATGTCTCATTAATTCTCTCTAATGGGCACTTTAATGGTAAATCTACTTGAAATTTATTATTTTGTAACTTTAAAGAAGTTTTAAATATATTTTCCACAATTTCAAACTCTGAACATTTTTCATTTATTATTTCAGGCACGGATTCATTTGCCCAAAATTGTTTTATTGTATCCCTAACATCTGTATCACACTGTGAACATAAGAGGCTCACAGCTGATTGTGACTTACTGACAGACGGCAATTCCCCGGCAATGACATGACCAAAAAGGGTGTTAATTATTCGAGGAAGAGGCAAACATGCTGATTTTTGTGCTGGGTTGGTTGTGGTTGCAACAGGACAGGTATACAGCTGATCAGCCAGCTGTGGCACAGGCAGTAGCACCTGGAAGAACACATTTGCTCCCAATAACATATGTATTTCAGATGGTGTGTTGAAATCTTTGTCAGCTAAGTTTAAGTTTGGGGGTATTACTACGCTGCTTAAGTCAATTTCATTTTGTGGCAATTTACATGTAATATTGTTCACTACATGGAAATTTATACAACATTTATAATTATTAGTCAAAGAATAAATTTCTAATGGAATTGAATATTTAATATTACTATTATTACTTGTGACTCCTAAGATATTAGTATTTGTTCGCTTAGGAGTCAAACCCAGAATTTGTATAACCTTATTTGTCACTAATGAAGCTTGTGATCCTGTGTCGAGGATAGCTTTGACAAGAACTTCTTTCCCGTCATGTTTATAAAGCTTGACACGCACTGTTGGAAGAAGTATATTGTTACTATTAAGTTTAGAAAATAATATAATTTGCTCTGATTCTGTGTGTATCAGTGTGTTATGTGATTTTTTACACTCAGCACACTTAAAGTGATACTTGCACTTACCTAAATGTGAATTTAGGCAAATTTTGCAGAGATTATTCTCTTTAACAAATTTATATCTATCCTCTGACGGTAAGACCTTAAATTGTTTACATAAATATAATTTATGATTAGTTAACTTACAGTAGTGACATCCTGACTTTGTCTTGTTGGTGGTCAAGTTGACTGCGGCTTTTTGTGGCTGCTTCTCGGAGATAGCCTTCGAATTCTCGTAGGCCAATGCTCTTTTTTCCAGGTACATCAGAAAGTGCTCCACTGTCGGCTGAATGCTGACATCCCTTACCAGTTGATAATCCACAGAAGTGTACGTATCTAGTTTACGATGGAAGATGGTCATAAGAATAGGATCCCAACTTTTAATGTCCACATCTAAATTTTTTATTGCAGCTAAGTTTTGCTTAATTTTACTAATAAACTCTCGAATATTGACTGCTGTAGATTTTGTAATTGGTTTTATATCTAATAAATTCTCTATTAAATCAGATGTAATCTTGAATTTGTTGAAATATCGACTATCTAGCATTTCTAACGCATCTAAATAACTTTGGTTGGTGATTGGTAAATTTTTTATCAGACCATACGGTTCATCTTGTAAAAAAGTGTGTAAATAGTGGAATTTTTGTGTTATGTCAAGACTTGTATCATTATCTACAAGCGATGTGAATAATTGTCTAAATTTAGGATACTCACAGTAACTTCCAGAAAACACTGGTATGGTTATCTTTGGTAAGGTAGTACGCATATATCTAGGTTTTTGATCCATGTCTGGTGGTGATCTGAATTTATTAAAAATACCAACGGCGGTGAAATATTTCTCTTCAACTAGTTCGTAATTCTCGTCATCATCTGGGTTCATGTAGTAAATATCTTTGTTAAGTTTTTCATAAGTATTAAACGCACTTATTAGTTTTTCTTTCTTTGCGAATACTTGCGCCGTGTCAGCAGACGCCAACTCTGAAGATACACTATAATTGTGTAAACGCGTTATGACGCCTTTTATATATGATCTTTCTGATCGAAGCCGTTTTAAATCTGTTTCATCTCCACCAAGCATGTTTAAAACCGTATACACTAGCACTTATATAAGTCAAAATATGGAAATAAAACTTACAATTAATTACAATTAACAACTCGACTGAATTAAAATACTTAAAATTACGACGACAAAATGGCTGCCGCTTCCCGCTGAATACAGTATCTTGCAATTGCAGCAAGCTGCGCGTGCGTCGCGCGCTGATTGGTCGCACCTTGTTGACGCTCCGCAATGCGGCACGTAGGCGATCTTCAATTGGCCGAACAGCGTTCCGTCACAAACGCTCCCGCTCTTCACAAAACTACCTTGTGGCGAACCGGCAAAAAAATGTCGTAAAATTCTTTTCCAATTTCTCTGGAATTCTTGTTCCCAGCTTCAAACCTTGCTGATTCTTTCCTCGAAGGACCAATGTTCAGTTTTGGAGTTGCTCTCGAATGAATTAACACTTTTATATGCCACAATTTTTATTTTTATTACAGAAACAGCCATTACAACGACACACCAAATTCCTAGGTTTTTTCTCAATAAATTGCCAGCATCAAAAAATATTAAATAATTTGTGTTGGCAGTTGCCAACAATGCCTCTAATATTTTTTAGATTTTTTTTTAACATCTGTTCTATCGCCTATTTCAGTTGGACGTTGATTTTTGGGACACTTATATAAAACTTGTGTATGTATAGAAAATTATGTTTGCATGCGAAATTATGTTTTGTACTGGTGTTTTCAGTACGGTAGAAAAAACAGCAGACAACTACTTATGACTAATGACAATTAGAGATGGGTCGGATTAGGTGAAACTCGTACCTAATCCACCCAATACTAATATTTTAAAATATCTATTCCAAATACCTGTTCATGATATTTATTCAATAATGGCCGGACGCCAGATCTGTTACCGATATTGTGCTTTTTATGTTGATGGGGTAAAAAATATTAGTCATTTATATTATGTTTTTTAGTTAGGTGGGTTGTATTCGTTTTTTAATAGGTTCAAAATTTTAAGGGAAATCAGTAAGAAGGAATTAAGTATAATCGATAAAATATAAACTACTCTTGCGTCATTTCCTTTGTCCGTATACTAAAATACGATTTTATATTTCAATATTTGTTATCGGCAATATCCAATTAAAGATGGTCATTATAAATACTTAGTTTTATAGTATACTGTAAAACTGTTATGTTAATATTTTCTAAACAGTGGGTGTTATCTTTTGCATTAGGCATAATCTCACATGTAAAGGAAAGAAAGAGATAAATTGAAAAAAATATATATACATAAATCTTTATTTACATTATGTGACCAATTTATTATAATTTTGTAACACATTAATTTCGATAAAAAGAGTTTTTATATTCGTATGAACAATTAAATAAGTGACGACATCTAACAATTTAATTAGTAATTCATCATGTCAAATATTGACGACATAATAGCTAATATTGAAGTGGTTTCCTAGATGGTGCTGGAAATGATGCACATTAAATTGAAACTTATTGCTAAAGAAACAATGACCAGTATTGTTTGAGAATTAAATTCTTCCAATAACATATATTTTTGTATTATGTAATATTGGACGGCATTGAATATTTCGTGGGTCTAATCCACGAAGTATGTGGATCGGATAAGTATTCAAATATATTTGATCCAATATTTATTGAGTAAATGCATAGCCGTTGAACCTGTTATCGTTGTTGTAAATACTTTTCATATTCGGTAGGAAATATTAAGCAATGATATTATATTAGTGGGTTTTTATTAGTTTCATTAAAATAATGTAAATTAACAAAGTAAAGATAAAATATCAACATAAACAACTCAAACGACATACGTTAACTTATAATTTTTTATTTAAATAAAATTTATTATTTTGTTTAATCTTTTTACAGAAATGTAGCTCATTGTTTAAATTGTCGTAAATTAATGTTTACAAAAAATAAACATATCGTTTTATTTGCCTTCATCTCAGTAAAGCCAACAGTGCAGTTCTTTAGCCTCACCTATAGTCATACTAAAATATATATACAATCATATTAAAATACCTGTGAAATAATATTAGGCAGCACAAGGTCGTTGACCTATTATCTATAAGTGGATATAGATTTATAGTATTCTGTAAGAAAGTTTAATGATTATTTTGATAGTCGTTTGGTGGTCAATTGTTTCAAGACATATCTTTAGATTTTATAGAGATATAAGAGGTTATATAATAAGAGTACGGAAACGTTAAATTACTGTATTAATGACTATGTACGAGTAGATATAATATGTAAGTCGGTAATGAATACTTAATAATAAGTGGTGTATTTTTTTTACGTATTTTAATTACTATAGTATAATCAAAATTATTCTTCATACTTTAAGAGTGCGTCCAATAGTACACTTATAATCGAACAAGATTTTGCATAGGCTTATAAGCGGACGATTTATGAGGTGCATTCTTAGGCTGAGATTTATAGACGCAACTTTGGCTTAGCACTCCCTTTGCTCAAAAAATAAATTCGTCTTCGACATAAAACTGGATATATGATAGAAACTTGAGTATAGCCTAAGTAGTCACAGAGTCTAAGTTAATGAGATCAATGATTTACCATATACTTTGATATTTATTATATAATAGAATGGGTAATGTTTGATTAAAATCTTAGCAATGTCAAAGTGGCCTCTATATATCTCAGCCTTACAGGCTTAGGACTGTCATTTTGTATATATTCACACAAAAGGCGTATTTAATAATTTTGATCAACTTTTTACAATGATTGCTGTTTAATGTATTTCTATTTGTTTTTTTTTTTGTTTTCTTTTTGATTTTTTTTTTGATTTTTTTTTGTGATAAAGATAAAAATTATTTACTATTTTGCTAATTTGTATAATTTCCAACGTCAACAAAATGGTCCCAAGCAGCACTACATCCTTTTGGTGCCATTATTATATTATTTATTTAAATAAAACTTTATTATTTTATTCAATCTTTATACTAAAATGTAACTTATTGTTTATATTGGTGTAAATCAATGTTAAGAGAAAAAATAAACATATTGTTTTATTTGCCTTCACTGAGGCTCAAATTAAGGATTAGGGTATGCAACATTTTCAAAATATTTCTGAAACAATGCTTTGTGAAACAAGGCAATAATTTCATAACAATGATAGGATCATACCAAATAATATAAACCCTGCAATGGTATAAGCACCTGCGAACTAATAATGGCCATAATTTGTGTTTACTCGTTTCACAAAATACTCAATAAAAATATACTAAGCTAAGAATTAATATTTTATAAATATTAAGGATTTGTCATTTACATTAAGCTACATCACTAAAATTATTGTACCCTTATGAGTGCCATGTTATGTGCAGAAAATGATAGACGAAAAATATTTTATAAATACTGGTGATTGATTCTCTTTTACGTTAAGCGTTATCTCGCGTGCACAAAGGAGATACACTAATATTAAATATTTGATATTTTCTAATTAAGTATTAGGTAATCCAATATTTTCATAAATATTCGTTCCACATACCTAATCCAATATTTATATCTCACCTCTAATGACAATTGACAGTACTGTTAAAGTGCCAAGCAAATAAAAATCTTGAAATATAAATATAGTCACATAGATCTAGATATTGAAAATACCTAACCATAAATTGAATTTTCTTTTCCGTATAATATTAATTATGAAAATCAGATTTGCTGCTTCCTCTTTTTATCAAATTAAGGGCATATTATTCAAACGTTTTAGTTCTAAAGTACCTAAGAACCCTATTCAGACCTTAATAAAAGATAGTAACAAAATAGTTCAAATTGATAAAAACACCTTAGCTCTTTTAGAGAGACTTTCACTTGTGAAGTACAACACTTCTGAAGGTATTAAAGTTTTGGAGGATTCTATCGTTTTCGCTAATAATATTCTTCACATAAATACGGATAATGTACAGCCTTTATATTCCGTATTAGAAAACGAGTAAGTAAAATTCATGGATGTTTAGGTTGAGGAACAGTAATATTTTATATTTATAAAAAATCAGCATAACCTACCAGGAATACCTCTACCAACTTTTTAAAATTCAACTACTTAATCACCCTAAATTAAAATAAAAATTTGAAACAGCCACTAATCTGTCTCTGCTCACCCCGAAAGGGATATAGCATGACGATATATATACTAATATAATTCTTGTAACAATAATATAAAAATTAGATATTAAATTATGGCAATCTCAATATTTATATGATGAACATAAGTCATATTTTACAGAAACCTATATCTGCGTCAAGATACAGTTACACAGGGAAATTGCCAAAAAGATATATTAAAAAATGCACACATAACAGAAGATGATTATTTCGTTGCACCACTAGGCAATATACCATTACATGAAGTTGATATAAGTGATGAGAGAGCACCTGAACTCAAAGAAAATGAAAACTGACCTACTTAAAATTCTACAATTGAAACATTTTTTCAATATAGTAAATTCTACAGAAAATATTGTTAATTATAATTTAAAAAGCCCTAGTTTAATACTAATAAGAAATATCTATGTTAATTGGTTAAGGTTTCTGCTTAGTAAAACTCAGAATAAAAGGATACCAATATTCATTAATAAATCTTTGGAACAATTGACCAATAACAAATCAAACTTTGGCTTTATTAATGGCAAAATACCTCCTTATAATGATCAGACACTATTCACGCACAATCTACTAGATTTTAGACCAGAAAGTTTGTCAGTATGTGAGTTTCATTTAATAATACCACAGGAAGATATAATGTTAAACTTCATTCAATGGCAAAGGTACAGGAAATATTGGTGGAGTACTGTAAGTAATACTTTAGAATAGTACTTACTTGTGCTATACAGTATTAAGTAATGCCGCATGCACTCTGATCCACTATCCGACTGAAATTTTATTAAAAAATTTTTTTTTAGTAGTTGTAAATTGATTTTATTTGATGTCACAAAACAAATGAATGTTTTCTTTTTAATACCTTAAACTTAAGAATCTATTTAAAACAATGTGTTAAAACTATTGAAACTTACCTTGCCACTGAAGTAACCATAAATAAATTAGCTATGTATTTTACAACTTTCTTCCTGTTGTAATGTACAGAAGACATACAATAATTTGTTTATGTTGCAGATTACTACAACACCTAGTTTGTTTGCTTTAAATGATGTCAAATATCATGATACATGGGCTTATGCAGAAGTAATAGCCAAATTTCCTTCCGGTCCAGAGCCTGTTGAAAGAATAAAAATTAATACCAATGTATGTTTATATATCTCTCTCCAGATTTACCGTAAGAACTTAAATTGTATGTAATTTTATTTTTTTCATTGTGTCTAATAAATTGTGTTCCAGAATATGGAAAATTTCTCACAGCTGTGTTGCTCAATTTCATTGGAACATGCATTACTCATTGTATTACTAGATGGACTAACTAATAATTCTAAAGAATACTTGAGACTTCATAGGAAAATGGCACCTTTTAAGATATCTTTCGCTTTAAATTCTAAAGGTAGTTTGATATGAAAATGTTTATACAAGTGTCTAGTTAGTACACATTATGCACACGTTTTTTTTTACAGATGTGAATCGCAAGAAAAATATGTTCAGTCTTGCAACAATACTATGCCACAAACTATCATTGAAAAGGATATTAGCATTTCTTCCTAATTTTATAAATTCTTATAATTCACAGGTAGGTCTCAATTACACTTGCCATATAAATTACAAACTTTTGTTCTACAATTACGTTTTATTTCTATTATTATTTTAATTAATTTATCAGATGAATATGACTGAGTTATCTAATTAAATATTTATGAATAAATTTTAGATAACAGAAAATTTACACTTGGGAGTAACTTACACAGTTGTTTTAGAAGAAAGTACACTTGACAATGGAATATTATATTTACTAAATAGCAGTACGATGTTAAAGGTACAATTATAATACTCATAAGTACAGGTAGTCATTAATATGTTTCAACTCTCTACTTTCTAAAACGTCCAAATTATTTTTTACAGGAAGAAGTTCATATAACAGATTTCGATGAATATGCTGCTATATTGTTCAAACCTTAAAGAATATTAATTGTTTGTATCAAATATAGACCTCGAGACATTATTAGATTTCAACAACAATGGATTTTTCGGAACCTCGTCGGAACTACGAAACTTTACAGAAGAATTAAAAAAAAAAACCTGCCAAGTATGAATCAGATTCACGTATAGAGGGTTCTGTACAAACAAACATACAAGGGGATGGTGTATATAATATTATTTTCAACTCGACAGTTCCACACAGTCTTGAGAAAAAGGTTATCGACAGGCAGACAAATGGACAATAAAGTGATTCTATAAAAATTCCTTTTTCCTCTTGAATTACTTAACCAGGTTTTTTTTAATACAGCCTGCTATCTAATGATACTTTAAGCTGTATTTTAGGTAACATATTATGGAAAGTATCATTTACATTTCATATGTATACATTTAAGATAAATATCTTGAAAACTGGTGCTTAGTCATAGTTTTATGGTTAAAAGTTATAGGCTTCTGATATACGGATATAGTGATAAACACCTTCCGTCTTGACTAAAAAACCGCGCTTCGCTAGGTCAATAACTAATTAAGCGTATTTGCTTTCAACTATTCTACTAGAATTAAAACGAAATATTTCTACTGAGTCTATTTATTCAGAAACTTATGCAAGGAAATTACACCAAATTCTTAACACTAATATGTAAAAATGAAATGTTAAACATAATAAGATTGAATACATGTATTCTTTTAAGTATTAATTTACATAATTTTAACTTTAAAGTGGTAAGATATACCTTATCTATACAAATCAAATAAGATTACTGTGAAGTTGATAGTTATATTAAGCTTTCTTGAATTTGTATTCAAGACTGTTAAATTTGGTTTTTATAGTGTTATCAATACACAATATAAGCCATAACACTAATTAATGTTATCATTATTTATTAACAAATAATCAATAACAAAAAAGGGCAAATACATGTAAAAAATGTATAACTTTTAATTAGTATATTGTGTAAGAGGATGTAATAATTAACATTTATCGAAAACATACCATCCTTTACATTGAATTTACACTTCCAACCTATTTAACAGCAATCTTTGTCAGCAATATATGCTCCACACAGATTAAGTTTATCAATAAATACATACAAAAATTTATTTTATTTTATTAAAACCCATTAAATTTTCATTATTAATTTTCTTAATGTCAATCGAATAAGTTGTACAGCATTATGTCATTAACAGAAAAGTGTGAATTTATGCTACTAATCTAGTACATTCACAATCAATAATAATCATAAGCTGTTTTGCAACTAAACTTATTTTTAAAGAAGAATCATACACTCCACATATGATCTAAGGTGGATTTAATAATTATAAATATTATTTTTGATAATGAATTTAAATAATGTTACATATTTCGATTTTTTACATATAAGCATATTTTAAAATTTTACTATATAACATTAATAATTGTCCACATGTAAAAATGTTAAAAACCTGTCCTACTACTTTAAAATTATACTTGTTGTTAAAATAAATGGTGAACTTAGGTTTTACATAGTAAACTTTGATCATACAGACGTCTAATTCATAACTTTTGTGCAATCTCTTTAATGCGCGAAATGGTGCGAGGAGAAGCGAGCCAGGGGACTACGGCCGGCCCCTACGGAGATTCGGAGGCAGAGGGTCCTTCTCCAGGACCAGGCCGTGAGGGATTGGCAGTCCAGGCTGGAGCAACCTAGCGCCGGTCTTCGGACAATTGAGGCGGTGCGCCCTGTCTTACACTCGTGGCTGGACAGAAAACACGGCGCGCTCTCCTTTCGGCTCACCCAGATCCTCACAGGTCACGGTAGTTTTGGCCGTCACCGGTGGCGGGTGTCCGGAGGAGAGCTTACGGCGGAATGTCACGAGTGTGGGAGCCCCGAGGACACGGCGCAGCACACGCTTCAGGTGTGCTCAGCTTGGGCTGAAGAAAGAAAGGTCCTTCAGGACCGCATTGGGGACGACCTCTCGCTGCCAGTGGTGGTAAAAGCCATGGTCGACAGCGAAGAGGCATGGCGAAAGGTCACAGCCTTCTGCGAGGTTGTGATGAAGCAGAAGGAGGCCGCCGAAAGGGTCAGAGAGCGAACATCTTCTCTGGCTATTCGGCGGCCAAGGCACCGTCGCCGGAGGGATGCGTTCGCTCAGAGCGAGCGCGACATCCCCCGGTGACAATAGCCGGGCAGTAGACTTGAGGGAGTCTGCTGTCCGGATGAGAGGGTGGCGGTGTGCAGTGTCCGGCGCGCCGCCTGTGAGATAGGTATTGGAAGGGTGGGCTCTTTACCCCCACCCCTCCCAGAGAGGCAGCCTCGACAAGGCATTTCGCTCTCCGGGCGTCTGGATGAATTTGGTTTCCCAGGCTCGGGTGGAGCGATTAGAGGGACACCCCGGGGGTTTTTAGTCAGTAGGAGTCTGACACACCGGGGTTGCTGCCCTCACAGCGGCCCTGATGGTCCTATGCAGGATTTTCCCCCGAGAAACCAAAAAAAAAAAAAAAAAAAAAAGGTTTTACATAGTAAACTTTGATCATACAGACGTCTAATTCATAACTTTTGTGCAATCTCTTTATGAGGAAAATACAAAATTAATAATATACCTTCAAATAAAATTAAACTCAAAAAGGGGAAACAAAATCAATACAATTATAAACTAATTTATTATTAATTGATGCCAATCCATTTAGGATATATGACAACAAATAATTATTTATTGCTTGTGATTGCACATGTTTCATAAAAAGGTCCATATAATATAATCATCACACACAATTATCATTAGTTAATTAACATCTTCACAACAAGTACAGCACAGACTAAGTTTGTACAAACTAGATCTTAGGTAATTTATTGGCTCACACGCACCATCATCATTTTCAGATATATTTAATCAGGTTGTCTCACAATCTAACTATTAAGTGTTTAAGCTGGTAGCTGCAATTTCTTCCCCTTCAACACTAGAAAAATACAATTTAAAATTTATTACCTGTTGACATAGTCAAACCTAATTGCATTAGAATTAATCATTGAAATAAAAATTTAAAACAAGGGTAAGGTAGTAAGTCCTTAGCACTATGTGTAAAAATATGATTTACTTTGTACAAGCATTTTGAATAGTAATATTAAATGGATGTAATGATTATTTAAAAACAAACATACCTTTCGTTATATAGAGGTAGAAGAAATCACAATAAAGCACAGTCTGCACAATTCCAGCCAATATTGGAATCTTCTCATAGTGATCTTCAGTCACATAACGGTACACCTATCAAAAATAATTACTGATATATAAAAAAAAACTTTTATTTTTGAGTCACAGCTAAGAACATTATGTAAATTATTATCTGCTTGAGTCAGTGGACAAATAACATTCCAAAGGGTATGAGATATTTCAATATGTGAACGGTTATTTATTTTACGAAATTATAGACCAGTTAGAAATGTATCTATTAAACACAATATTTTTGCAACCATTTAAAATAATTAAAATATCTACAGTTTGTAAAGTCATCTTAACATCAACCCTAAATTTGTTAAGTATGTTTAACACAAATTATCAAATTGACATCACACTTATCAACTGCTTGATTAATATCAACAATTTTATTTATCACAAAGTAGTTATGATAAGGAAATGTTTTAATGTTAAAAAATAATAATAAAATAACAACATAAAATTCTTCACAAATATTTAAATTTTATTTTAAAAATATTTAATTACTTATTTGGCAATAAAGTCCATGTTATGAAAATTTCTCAAATATTTTACCTATGAAATCATTGTTAAATTTAATAAAACAAATAAACCTATTTTTTCAATTGATTAAACTAAAGTGTTTTACAAATAGTAAACCATATTTTGAATTTTCCCAGACTAATAACAATAAGTTCTTAATAATATTTTATCTGTAACTTACCCAATTTAACAAGTACAGAGCCCTATAAGATCCAAGAGCAAATAAATAATGAGAAGTAATACTCTCAGCTTCTCCCGTTTTGGATACAAGGAACAATTGGGGTAGTATGGCAACAGCTTCCAAATAAATTGAGAATGTCCATAGGACCTAAAATGAATGGAATTCAAATAAATCTAATGTAAACAAATCATATTTGGTATCTTAAAAACTTATTATATTGTATAGAATTGAAATGCATTTTAATGTACAAATATCTATAAACAAGTTTTAGTACCAAAATTTTAAACAAATGTAAGCAAATCATAGGATGCTTACATTCATAAGATTAATAAGTTTAAGTAATCTAGTGTCTACAAACCTCCATCACTGTGAAGTCATGGTTTATCAACAAAGCAAGTACTAAGCATGGGATCAGCAGAAATTCAATCCTAAAAGTATCGTGGTTGTGGTCATATGTCGCTTTGAACTTGACATACATTAAATAAACAGTCGCATACGATGTAATTAAAAACACTACTTTCATTACAGTGTTATACGGCGAGATAAAAGAAGTAATCAAATCCAAGTATCTTGCTGTGTACACTATAGAAAACAGAATCTGAGACTTGCCAGAGATGCCTGAAATTTGAAAACAATTACCAAATTATCACAAAATCATTGAACGAACATGCCGGTTGTTAAAAATATTTCTTTTACTCTACCTGCACATGATCGTGTTTTCCAAATTTTAAGTAATAATATTATTATAGCTAGAAGGTGAGATAAATCTCCAAGTAAACGGAATATATTCATTTTTACAGTATTTTATAGCAACGCTAATCTATAACGCCGCGTATACTACTATTCAAGCAAAAATGACGTGGCTCCTTGACATGACGTACATGATTGTCTACTATTGTTGTTTAATTAGCTCAGAGGCAGGCTTAAAATCAGACTCATACTGCCTCGTCTTATTTACAATAATAATTATGCATGTTTAAAAAAAATACTGTGAAAGTAATCGTAAATACACAAAAAGAAAAGAGCCATATATGTTTTGCAAGCAATGAAGCATTTACTATAGACTCAAAATTAAAGACTCTTTTGATACAGAACCTGTTTCGTGTTTCACAATAAAAGATATAGACAATAGATGCTAAATAAATATATACAAAGGTAATTGTTTTGGGAAACAGAAAACATTTGCTGCAGGACTCTGCGTCTCGTAATGTTTCATATTACTAAATACTCTTCTAGTACCGTTACATGCGCTAAATAGATAAATTTTTGAAATATTTTTCGTTATATTCCTGAATTCATAGTCAACTTTCAAAGTTAGTATTGAGTTTTAGATTAAAGAATTAAAACTTATTCATTGAAATTCGGATTTATTTACAGTTCATATAAAAAGAAGTGTGATTTCCATCGCTATCCGGTATGATATCAATAGTTACATTCACACCTGATATCTCTGCTTCTATTAAAGATAATAGATATTTTTTCAATGAAAATTCATAAAATAAAACCTTTATTCTCTAATATTGAATTAATTAAAAGTAAGTAATTTAACAATCAGTCAGTTCCACAAAAATTTGATCCATTGTAGACTAACGGCCACTTTCAGAAACGCTCTTTATATTTTAAGATGCTTTTATACACTAATGAATCAACAATTGCATAATATAATCTATGATACAATAGTGTTCAAAAGCGTATTAAGCATAGAGCACGATATATTGTAGCGTTTTGTGTCTTTACCTAAAACTCATTTTGTTTGCATTTTGTTCACCGTACGCTTTCATAGTTTCCTTATTATGGCAATATGGCACTGTTACAGAATATTATTATTGTATAATTTTTGTAGGAATTTGGTTTATAGCTTAAATAATGTTTTACATACATGTTGTTTGTGATTAGGGATGTCAAATATGAAAAAAAAATCATTATATCGATATATCTATATTTATTAAAATATCAATATCGGTGTCGATATATCTAGGGAAAAATATCGATATATGGATTAAATCTCAATAAACACGAAAGTATTTTACCAGTATTCCTTTTTATTAGACAAAATTACAAAAATATCAAGAACTAAAAGGTTATCTTCTTACTTTAAGACCTATTTAAGATATCAAAAAAAAAAAAAAAAAAAAGGTGTGTGTGCGATTCACTCACGATAGAAGTGAAACTTCAGTAAATTTACAAAAGAATGAGATGAATATATATAACAAGGGTAGGATAATTACAAATTTTATTTGTTTAAAAATAAGAGTATTTTGATTAATTTTAAAAGATATTTTAATGTTTATTTAACATATGTCACATAATTTATTGGTGTTTATTAACACTTATATTTGAACACCTATCTCGATTGTTCAAGAATAATTGTTTTTTACGCGCACGAAACTCACGACTACGTACTGGTTTTTGTGTAATTTTATTTTCATTTTTTTGCGTCGATATTCACGACACATTTTGGCATTCGTTTTTGGCGTCTTATAAAATTTATTATTTAGCATAACAAGATATAAAAATACTCACAACACTGTTAAATAATAACACACCACGCTGCTTCTTACTAAAAAGCTGTAATACGCACAAACACACCGACATTTGCTCTCTCGCTCTGACTCACTAATTTTTGTATTTATGTTTCTTACCTGTCGTTATTCGTTGCATCCGGTTTGAAATCAGAACGATTCTATAGAAGTTTCACTTCAATAAATAAATAAATGACGGCAAATAATATACATGCAACGAATTCAGATGTCAATGCATGCAACGTAACAAAACATAGTACTCAACAGTCATAGACAATATAGTTCTTTTTTTTTTCGTTCATTCCTATCTTCTACAGTTTCAAATTTCAGCGACTTCAGTGACATAAGAATTAAAAAAATATCGTTTTCGATACAATTTTCGATACTGGACATTTTCTATCGATATATAATTACAAAATATATCGTTTAAAAAATATAGATATATTGAACTGAAAATATATCGCTCAAAAATATCGATATATTGAATTGAAAATATCGATATATCGATATTTATTCGACAAGCCTATTTGTGATACATAGCTTAAGCTGATGGCGTCCGAGATGGGTGATTATAAGTAATTTGTTCTGGCAATAATTTACGTTTCTAAATATAATGCTGTGCTGCAGTCTATGGTCTAATTATCTATTTGGTCTGTGCCTTAATGTTTTTAGGTTAAGTAAAATGTTCTGTAATAACCTCTAAGTTTTGTTTGTGCAATTGTATTATACTACATAAAATAGTGTTAAATATCTGGTGTATTAAAAAAGGTAAAATGGGTCGTCAAAATAATCAATTGCCCAACAATTTGACGCAGTTGCAAAATTTAATAAAACGAGACCCTGATTCTTATAAAGAAGAGTTCAGTCAGCAACTTGCTCATTTCGAAACCACATTAGAAATTTTCAATTTAAATCCTACCCAATATAATAAAAAATTAGATGAACAAGCTATGTTTTTAGCACAAGTAGCACAGTGCTATTTCGAAGAAATGAAATTGTTTCCACAAAAAATCGTAGACGTTTTAAAAACTCATAATACGACATTACACAATGAGATGAGATTGGCTTTGTGTAAGTGTCTGATTCTCCTCAGGAATAAAAATTTTATCACTCCATTTGATTTACTTGAATTATTTTTTACATTGCTCAAATGCCAAGATAAATATCTTAGAGATTTTTTAAAAACTCACATCATAACTGATATAAAAAATATGAATATGAAACATAAGGACATGAAGTTGAATTCAACATTGCAAAATTTTATTTTTGCAATGTTGCAAGATTCTAATGCTAAGGCTTCAAAGTTATCTGTTGATATTTTAATTGAATTATACAACAAAAACATTTGGAATGATCATAAAACGGTCAATATAATTGCTGATATTGGATGTTTTTCTAAAATAACTAAGGTTATGGTTGCATCGCTCAAGTTTTTCTTAGGTAGAGATGAAGAAGAGAAAGAAGAAAACTCAGATAGTGATGAAGAGATTGATCCAAGAGATACTATGATTTCAAATAAATTTAATAAAAAAACCAGAAAAAGAGAGAAAATGGTTGACAAAGTGAAGAAAATAGCAAAGAAGATGAAGAAAAAGAAACAAAAAGCTCCTTCGTTTAATTTTTCAGCTCTTCATCTTATTAACAATCCTCAAGGATTTGCTGAAAGGCTTTTTAAGCAAATGGAATCATCTAATGAAAGGTTTGAAGTTAAATTGATGACATTAGATGTAATTTCTAGATTGATTGGTTTGCATAACCTATTTTTATTTAATTACTATCCATTTATTGCAAGATTACTTTTACCACATCAAAGAGAAGTAACCCGTATTCTACAGTTTGCTGCACAAGCTTCACATGAATTGGTTCCACCTGATATCATTGAACCAATCATGAAATCTATAACAAATAATTTTATAACTGAAAGGAACTCGACTGATGTAATGGCTGTTGGTTTGAATGCTGTTCGTGAAATCTGTGCTAGATGTCCACTTGCAATAGGTGAAGACTTACTGAGGGATTTAGTACAGTACAAAAATTACAAAGAAAAATCAGTAATGATGGCGGCTAGATCTTTGATACAATTATACAGACAATGCATGCCTGAATTATTGCATAAAAAAGACAGAGGTAGACCAACAGAGGAATCTCTTGAGTTGAAAGCAAAAAAATATGGAGAAGTTGAGACTAAGGACTATATACTGGGATCAGAAGTATTATTGGAAAAACCTAAAGAAACTAAAAAAAATAAAATTAAAAAGAAAGAAGATTCTGATAGTGATGGATGGGTAGATGTTGATTCAGATGATTCTGATATTGAAATAACTTCAGATAGTGAAGAAAGTAATATTGAGAAAGATGATGATGAACAAATCAAAGATAATAAGGAACAGACGCCAAATACTGAAAACATTGGAGATAGGAAAATATTGAAAGCAAAATGCAAAGGTGATAGAGATGAAATATTAAAAAATGCTAGAGAAATAGCCATGGAAACAATATTCACAGATGAAGACTTCAAACGCATTGAAACAGCACAAATAAAAAAGAAAGTATCAGGCATTAAGAGGAAGTCAAATAATATAGAAGAAGAAGAAGAAACTGGTGAATTAGTGAAACTTTCTGCTATAGAAAACATTCACAAGAAAAAGAAACATGACAAAAATGCACGATTGGAATCAGTTTTAAAGGGTCGTGAGGATAGAGATAAATTTGGGTACAAAGATCGTAGAAAAAATATACATTGTTCAAAGACAAACAGAGAAAAGAGGAAAACTAAAAATTATCAAATGGTAAAACACAAGGCTAAAGGAAAAATAAAAAAATCATTCAAAGACAAGCAGATTGCATTTAGAAATTATTTAATTAAGCAGAAGAAAATGCGTTAGATGTGTAACAATGTATAAAATGTATGAAAAATATTTCCTATTTCAATTCAATTTTTAATTTAATTGTTTGAAAAATGAATAAATATATTCAGTATATTTATATATTTTTTAAATCTAGAAGTTCTAAATAAATCAGTAGGATAACCAATAAAGAATGAGCCTTTTGTTCAGTTTTAACCCTTAGCACACCGAGTGTTTTTTTACTCAAAACAATGGCAACCCCGTGACATTTTTGCGTTGGAGCATCGAAAAATAAACTGAAAGCAATAAATGAAAGCATATGGCCCAATAGCGGCATCTACAGAGTTAGTGGCTTTGATAGCACTGGCACAACGGAGTGCAAAGGGTTAAGAACTATATTTCAATATGCCGATTTCTGCTTTTGCAATTTTAACTTTAAATTTGCATTTTGTCTGTAGTCCACCTAAAAACGAAATGAAGACTACATATCTCCGATTGAGAGATACTGGTACAGGAAACAACCTCCAGAGATCAGTATATTACTCTTTGGAGAAGTCATACCTTACTTAACATGAAATGTATCATCATCTTCTATAGTTTATTGGTATCCTTATTAGTAAATTGATATCTTAGAAATAAACAAGTACTTCAATAAATACATATTATCAGACAAGCAATTAAACAACTGACAAATGCCCATATCCTGCTATTTCTCTTTTTTAATTAATTCTTTTTGTGACTGTTAGTATTTGTCCAGGCGATTTTTAAATTGGTTCACTTTTAAAGTTTAGATCATTCCATGCTGTGACAATCCTGTTGCTCAGAAAGTGCTTATGTGGGTTGTTGTATGTACCATACATAGCTTAAACTGATGGCTTCTGCGATGGGAGCTACTACTGAGCTCGAATATTTTTTCAAAACCTTAAGGCCCATTTAATCTCTTGTAGACTTCCACAAAATCACTATGATCTTTGCGGTCCTTGATCATTGGAATTTTCAATGTAACTAGTCTTTCCTCACAGGACCATCTCTTGAGTCCTCTAGGCAACTTGGTAAAGCTGTGCCCACTCCAGGAGTCTTTTTTTATTTTAGTTTTTTGAATTGTCAATGCGTTGGTGTCCATGAAAGACCTTCACAACAAAACCGGTTGGGGGCACTCTCCAGGAGTTCTATTTCTTTTATGAAAGATACACATACTCTAAAAAGTTTTATACAGGTTTTGAGAACCAGTAACATCATTTCTTATGATGGTAAATGTATATTAAAATTCCAAAAAAATTCCTGACAAGATATATGAGGCATCTTGCTTTTTTGGTTATCAAAGCTATGTGCTACTTCTATTTCAATCCTCTGATATTATTACTCCTAGGTCAGCCTAAACTTTGAACTTCATCAACTGGTTATTATCCAGCATGTAAATCAGTCCAGGGTTGCCTTTATCTATACACAGCACTATGCCTTTTGTATTAAGGCTTATAAATAAGCCAATCTTTAGACTAACTAACTAAATTGTCTAAATCTCTCTATAAAGGGTCATGGTCAATCAATGGGTTTGTGAATATCTTTGTGTCATATGCGAAAACACTAACATTGCATCTTATGTGATACTGAAAGTCAAAGGTGTATATGTATAATACAGGTCTCAGAATTAATTCTTCGAGCACATCACTATGATTTCCCAATTTTCTGACATAGCTTCATTCACCAACTTTCACTTGAAAAGTTATTTCACATAGGAATGCCTCAAACTAAGCTAATATTTTATACCGTATATGCCTAAAACTTCTAGTTTTTGTTCTTGTATGCATCTTATCAAATGATTTTTTATAGTTAAGATAGATTACCAATAGGTTCTTTCTTATTAAACTGTTCAGTCCATATGGAAAGGCATGAGAGAAAGTTAGATATTGCAAAGTGGTGTGGGCAAAAACGTGCTGTTGTACAGGTATATAATAGTGTTTTTAATAGAATAATTTATTTTACCAGCTCAATTACAATTTGTATTGATAAATATCTAATCCCTAGTAGTCATATCCCTGTCTTTAATATAACTAATTTTTAGCTTAATCAGTAAGATTAACATAATATTTTCTGTTCATATTATGTAAATTAACTTTACAAATATTTATTTTTATACTATAATATAAAAATTCATAATTTATTATTTTATTTAGGTCTCTGGTTCCATTTTCTACATTTTACTTATCTTGGATATACAAACTCCAGATATTTATTGAGCTCCAGATTATTATTAATATAAATACTTTTTAAGTTACCAAAATTAGTAAAAACTGCGCAGCTGTGTACGTTCTTTTGTCGTTTTATTATCCTAGCCCATAATAAACTCGACTATCGGCATTACACATAAGGAACGTCACCAAGATCCCTCATTCACAAGATACGAATAAAACAATTAAAAAAATACAACAAAATTACTGGTGCAGCAAAAGACGTCAGACAAAATTAACAGATTATACTCAATAGCGATCAAATAAGAATTGTTTTTTATGTAATTACTAACACTAGTCTGAAATAAACTTTAGCTAATACAGATTATTCTTCTCTCCATTTAACGACAACTCTCTATAACGTCAAAATATGCAGTCTGTATTTTTAAAGTTGCAATTAGAGCCTATTATGAAAATAATATTGAAAGATGATTACAAACTTAGTAATGTTTTACAGTATTTATTTCATTCTATAATTCAGATACATACATTTTATAACATATTTTGGTCCATACAGCAAATACTGTATAATTGTAATATTTCTTATAAGAACATTTATTTCTATGAACTTGCAACCTGCTTCAAAGGTCCTTCTAAATACTGAGCAATAGCATTAATTTTCTCTTTCAGGATACCAAAACCTACAGTTTCTTTAGCATATAAACATAGTAATAAGTTAGCTACTTGTGTTATTGCAATTTTTCCATTCATACAATCAACCAATATAAGATGAAGTTTATCTTCCTTGAAAACGTTTCTTCCGTGTTTTTCATAAGCTGACCACACATTGCTTGCGATTGCCGCAGTTACTCTAGCGTCTTTATCATTATAGCCAGAATATGCTAAAAGAGCGCCTTGATGGTTCAACAATCTGAAAGCAAATTCTTATCAATAGAACTGTAGAAAAATTATGGAACAGCGCATTCACATAGTCAAATTATTTTGAAAATATTACAATGTATTCTCTACGCCGCCTGTATTTGCCTGGCTTAAGACCTGAGTCAATGCTTTTGGTTTCAACATATTACTTTATCACTAAAACAGTTACTAGGAAAAAAAGAAATGTAATGATAATTTAAACAATCCCACAATTTATTTTCAATATTTCCTTCGTCTTTTATAAAAATCTGTATTGCCTAGTACATATTTTTGGAAATTATGCATTAACATTAACAAAAATACAAAACGATAAGTGAAAACAGATTTTTTTTTTGTTATATTTTCTACTTTATGATGAATGCAAAAGCATTTACACCATACAGCCATGTTGGGGGGTTTTTTTTTATATCTTAACAAATTTATCTACCACCCTATAGAGGTGAGGTCGAGTGTCTCGGTATTTGCTGGGTGAGCGCGTTCCATCGTCTGCCTCATCATCGCTTTCCAGCAGGTGAGATTGAGGTCAAGCGCGAGCCTGTATGTAATAAAAAAATCCGATTAGATTTTTCATCTAGGTATTTATAGGAGTATAAGATTGTATAATATATAACTGAAAAATACCTGTAGTTTAATATTAAGTCTTTATTAAGTTTTTCTCTTTCTTGTATGCGAGATGATGCTTAATATAAAAGGGAAGTACCTAATATTTACAAAATATAGGGCTGCATCTGATATTAAACTGTTATGTTTCTACTGCAAAAGAGAGCGCCTGGTACCTAATTAGGAAAAATGAATATATTTTTTTTACATTTTTCTATTATAAAAATATGATTATAATATTTTTATAGTATATTATGGCAACTGAAAACAAAAATGGAATAAAATTGTTTTCGATTATCTGAAAGTTCTACAGTAGAATCATTCTTTAAATATTTGTCAGTTAATCTTTAAGTCGTGTGAAAGGTCGTATGCTAGGTACATCTAGAGAAAATGTTTCATATTCGCTCAGCATCTGTTTGTCTTTTTCTATCTTGTGTGAGAAAGTTAAAAATAATTATAAATACACGAGAATAAAAAATAAGTAAATATTTTGTGAAACACGAAACATTTGTTCAAGAGTCCAGACGCAACATAACTACTATTTAAATAATTTTCAGATATAGTAACTCAATCAATTGTTGTCAAACTACCGCAAAAGTTGTGGCTACGAGCGTAAACTGTAATTTTGTTGTTTTATTTTTATATGCACTTAATGTGATTCATCTTCATTATGAACTTGTCCGAAGACAATTCTTTTGGCAATGGACTCCTCTACGTTGGATTTAACCAAGATCAAGGTATGTGTTTTTAGTACGCAGTAGTTCTTCGTCACAAATATAATGGCAATGATAGATTTCGATATTGTATCTTTCCAGGTTGCTTTGCTTGCGGAACCGAGAATGGATTTCGTGTGTTTAACAGTGATCCGCTTAAAGAAAAGGAACGGCAGAATTTTGCTGAAGGCGGGCTTTCATATGTGGAAATGTTATTCAGGTGTAATTACATGGCCTTAGTTGGTGGTGGGAAGACGCCAGTTTATCCTCCAAATAGAGTTATAATTTGGGATGATCTAAAGAAGGATTCAGCAATATCATTAGACTTTAACAATCCTGTTAAAGCAGTGAAATTAAGAAGAGACAGAATAGTTGTTGTTTTGGGTAATAATTTCGCAATTACATTTTCGAATAATGTTTTGCAACAGTGAACAAAGTATAACACAATAACTATTACATAATACATTTAAAGTTTATTTGCTTATTTCAGAAAATTTAATAAAAGTATACACTTTTACTGCACAACCTCAGCTGCTGCATGTATTTGAAACTTGTCAGAATTTACGAGGCTTATGTGTGGTCTGTCCAAACAGCAATAATGCTCTGCTCGCTTATCCCAGTCGTAAGACTGGTCATGTTCAAGTAAGTTGATAAAGTGTAATGTTAATTTCAAAGTATTTCATAGAAAAACATAGAATAGTGTTCATTGCCTGTTAAATATTTTTATCAACCATGTAAGTGCTCAAATAAGTGTCCATTGAATAAGGAGTAAGAAACCTTACAATTTACTTTTTGTTGATTAAATACAGGTGGTATGTTATTTAATATTTTGAAGTAAAACTAACATCCATTAGTGCAGGAATAAAATATTATGAGACTTTATCTGCCTTAACAGCAATAGACATATGTGATTTTTATTTCATATATATTATTTTACAAACCTTTTGAATGATAAGATTTATATTCTCCATTAACCTAAAGAAAATACTCAGAAAAACGCAATATTCATTGTCACAAATTAGAAGAATTTTGTTGTTAAAACAATTAATAAAATTCCTATTTGCAGTTAGTTGAACTGAGCAGTCATGCTGGTCCCAGCACAGCACCAGAAGGGCATCTTATTTCTGCACATGAAGCCCCAGTCAGCTGTTTAGCACTTAATGTAGGCGGTACAAGGTTAGCTACTGCCTCAACTAAGGGAACTCTCATCAGAGTATTTGATACATCCACGGGGCAGAAGCTAGCTGAGTTGAGGAGGGGAGCTCATCAGGTGAGTAAATTTTTATTATTAATAGATGACCACTAAGTAACTTTTATCAATATATTTTTTAATATTAATTGTAATAGTACTGTATTCATGATATGGTACAACCTTAATTTGGTTTTATGTGACAGTTGCTGCAATACAATTCAAACATAGATCATTCCATTTTCTGAGTGTGTCAGAAATTGTACATGTGTATGTAGTGTCTGACTGAAGCTTTGGCTTTGACCCTTGGCCACCTTCATCTAAACCTTTCGCCTTTGTCCAATTTTGGCCAACATTTTAGCCACAGATGAAAGGTTTCTAAAAATTACTAGAATTTAATGAATTGCTATAATTATTGACCAAGTTTAAAAAGTTGGATGCAAATGTTGCATTTATCTGCATCCATAACTCTATCATGGGGCCAAAGAATTTGGATTATTTATTCCTTAATTAATAGTGTAATGTAAAGTTGATCTTGTTTTATAATGGCACTGGTCTGATTTTTTTTCTTATATATCTCTGTCATATGTGGAACACATAGACAGGTCTGGATGAGAATTTTTTGTTCAGAAGGATAATAAGGCGAAGGTGTAATGAAGATCATTCATTTGAATGGAATACCTTAAAATACAACAGTAAATAAGTTTTAATTAGTGAAATCTATTGTATGTACTATATATATAGAAGGTTTACTTTCAGAATGACTTTAAGTATATTTGAGTAGACCTGACAGTGTTTCAAGGTCAATTGAACAAATATAAAGCATGTATACTGTTTTGGGGTCCTTTTAATTGAAGTTTTATTAAGAATAGCATAAGTGATGGAAACTTAATGCGTCACTAACTGCTAGTCAGCTAAATCTTACCAACCTTCTCAGAAACCTACAGCATATACGTATCTTTTTTTTATAACATAGGGGAAATCCCTAACGGACCTCGAGGAGAGATGAGGGCCGCCCCCCGGTGTGTCAGGCTTGCACCGACTAAAACCCCCGGGTGTTCCACCTTCCGCCTACCGGCATCGAGGGCACGACTGGGTTCTCATCCTCAATGACCGGCTGGGCGTGCGGCCGTAAGTAGGCCTCTACTCGTTTGGGGAGGGGTGGTGAATGGAGCCACCCCTCACATGCCTCTGTGTTGTAGAGCGGCACGCGGGAACACATCGCGCGCCGCTTGTACCCTTGTTGAATGACACACCCCCTCAAGTGTGCTGCCCGGTGTCGCCGCTAGAGTCTGACGTTCCTAAGGAACGCCGCTCTGCGGCGCCCTTTTCTTTTAGACCGGGGAGCGGGCCGTGACGACGCTGCCAAAGATGTTGTAGCCAGCGCTTCCCGGTCCCGCTCCGGCGCCTCCTTCCTAGCTAGCACGTCCTCGGCGAACAGAAGGACCACCCTCCATGCACCTTCACTGTCGACTATTAGTGAAACCAATGTCGGCAGCGAGACCCACCACTCTTACTAGCTCGGCCCGCTCCGAAGCCCAGGCTGGGCATATCTGGAGCGTGTGCTCAGCCGCCTCGTCGGGGCATCCGTCACAGTGGTGGCATTTCGGTGTTGGTTCACTACCGGCTGACCTGTGCAGATATCTCCCGAAGCATCCATGCCCTGTTAGAATCTGCGTCAACCGGTAGGACACCGTGCCATGGCTACGATATAGCCACTCCTTGAGTACAGCATATATGTATCTTGTATTGACTCATAATAAGTTGTTTTCATAAATGTACACAGTTTTGTGTGAGAATCATTATTTTGTAAGACATGAAAAAAAAAATTGGAACAATGATTGTCAGTCAAATTCAATCATATTTTTCCTATATTTTCTATACAAATCTTCACATATTGCTTAGTGGGTAATGTAATTTTCGGTCAATGCGAAAATGACCATCAGTTTATAAAATTATATTATAACTGCAAAAATTAAGGTTTTAATAAACCTTTCTTTACTAATGATAATTATGAGTTAGTGATTAAAATGAACATACTCACACTTGTCCGTTTCTTTATTTTATACTGCTTTTCACAGGTTAAAGAGTTTTTATTTTTTATAAATTTTGAAGGTGATACCATCACCAGTTGTTTTTTTAGTTTATATAAATCTTTATGTTATATTTTATATTGAGTATGGGGATAATTGTTCTTCCCTATTTGAAAAAGGTAAACTGGGGATATCATATTTGTGCTCTCTCAAATACTATACTTGTAATTTGAGGTTGTATGTGTGAGGTCTCGATTTCAGTAGTTGATATGCTTTTCAAGCTTAAACATACTTTTCCATGTGCCGTCAAAAATGTCTACATTCATCCCGGAAAAGCAGAATTTTCGTGGTTATGTTGCATTATTAGATTTCGAAGAAAAGTGCTGCTGAAATGTGCATTATATTTAGCAATATATATCGTGGTCACGCTCCGTCCAATACAACTTGCAAAGAGTGGTTTCGATGATTACAAAGTGGCGATTTTGACATCAGTGATAAAAAACTGGAAGAATCACCGAAAAAATTAAAAAAATGCGGAACTTCGTGAACTACTAAAACGAATACATTTGCATCGAACTTTGAAAAAAAAACTGACAGAATGGGACGGAAGACATGATAAACTGATTTTGCTGCTTGACAACGTTAGGCACAACACCTTGCATAATCTAAAATATTTGCAAAGAGTGAATTGAGAAATCTTGCCCCAGACATCGCGCCTTAGGACTACCATCTTTTACGATCTATGCAATTAGCCCTTGCTGGAGAATGGTTCGTTTTTTTAATGAAAGTATCGGTAAAAATGGAGCAATGAATGGATCGTGTCGGAAAACCCGGAATTCATTCTTCAAGAAATTCATATGCTGCCTGAAAGACTGGAAAAAGTTGTCGCTTCCAATGGTGCATACTTTGAATAATATTATTTTGTATTTTATAGTTTGAATAAATTTTGACTTCGTTTAAAAAATTGGCTAAACTTATTCCCATTTGTAATATAATCAGAAAAACATATAGCAACATAAAAATTATATATAAAGATGAGACAAAAGCCAACAAAGTTGCTATAAAACTACTACACAAAATAACAATCAGTCTAAGAAACGTCGATATCTAACCTACAATAATAAATTATATAATAACAAACCGAAATATAATAATAATAGGCTTAAACTGACAATTTCTGTCTCATTAATCTGTTATACAAGCAAAAAAATACTTTTTTTTTTCATTTTTTGTCAATCTTGAACTTTGACTTGAACAATTTTTAAAACTCCGGCATGGGCATTGCAGTTTGTGGTACAACCATATGTAGTGTACAAATTGATTTTACAATCAGAATAAGAAAGTAGGACATATTAAATAAACATTAAACAGCTATCGTGCATATATTATCTAAGCAAACTGAAATTATGTATTAATTTATTTTATTGAATAAAAATCACAGTTTATTACAAAACAGCTTAAACTATCACATATTAAATAAAAAATGAGCTATAAATGATTTTGCTTATATGTATTAAGCTTTCGTTAAACAAAAAATAATAGGATATTCTTCTAATCAAAACCAAAAACAATTTCAGCTTTATTATAAAATACAAAAAAAAATGTTTATAAATGTTAGTTCCTTTCTTTGTTGTTTTTTATAGTAAGCAATAGATTGGATTTTTTAAATATTATTCTTTAATAAAGTTCAGTTTTGAAAATAGGTAAATTTACAATAATTATTTCTTGTTTAATTTATATGAAAATAAATTTATTCAATGAACTTTTCAGGCAACAATATACTGCATAAATTTCAACCACACAAGCACTAACCTCTGCGTAACATCAGATCATGGAACAGTACATGTGTTTAGTCTTGAAGATGATAAATTAAACAGGCAATCAAGTTTAGCCACTGTTAATTTCTTGCCAAAATATTTTTCAAGCAATTGGAGTTTTTGCAAATTCACAATTCCAAATGGCCCACCATGTATTTGTGCTTTTGGAGTGGATAAAAGTTCTATCATAGGTAAGTTTTACATAATTTACATTATTCTTTATTGTTTTATAATAAAAATATTTTGCCTATTTACTCCTGTTTTTATCTGTTTTGGGAAGAAACCATTTTATTTTCTTTAAAAAATATGGTGGGTATTAGGGTTGCAATGTATTTTAACTTTACAGTTATTTGTGCTGACGGATCATATTACAAATATAAGTTCAATGAAAAAGGGGAATGTACCAGAGATGTATATGCACAGTTTTTGGAAACTTCAGAAGACAGGTAAACATAATGACACGATCTCTGGACACAAATATAGAATACATCCATGCACAGGAGAGGTTGTATGAGTTTGTCACACATACTATAAATTTATATTTTTACTATATTGTAAAATAATGTTAAATATAAAAAGTATAATTGAGTATATTTGTGATAAATTATAAACAGTAAAATTATATAACTAAATTGAAAGATTTTTAGAATATTATTGTGTCAAATTTCTTGGTTATGACTTTTATGAATGGTAAATGTTTTAGAGCTATAGATATATAGTTTTCATCCCCAATACCGTACCATAATTTAAAAAATTACATGATTTTATAAAGCATATCTAAAAACCAATAAATTTTATTTTAATCATGTATTTTATTGTATATATAATGTCACCAAAAGTTATTATCACAATTGTTTGAATTGATCAGGGGCTGTTGTGCTTTATCGAAAGTTGCTTTACCATCTTATACAGTCTGATAGTCAGTGGACTGCACTTGAAGAGGGGTCCTCAAGAGCAGCTTTGGCACATTGATGCATTGTTAAATCACATGATTCTCTCTTTTCACCCAAAGGGTTCCAAAGTATTTTTGCTGATCATTAAAAGTGAAATGAATATCACAATTAATTAAATTTATTGGGTAATGTTTGATCCAAATGACGCTTGGTGTATTGAGACTGTTTTGTTTTTGAAATGTCTAACTTTTGATACACGCAACAGAAATATGGCAAGTAAAATTGTTGATGTGACCCAAAATTGTGATTTTGTATCATCTAATACATATTAAGCAATTGAGACTATTTAGCTAAGAGAGCCAGTTGAATTTATATTTATTTAATGTTAGAAGAATGTTATATCTCTGGTCAAGTAAATATGTCGTATTGAAATGATTTAATAGCTAAAAGAAATCGGTAAGTAATCTTAATTAGTGATCCAAGCTCTATATTATAAATTTTTATATTACTTTCTGTGTTACATATCATAGCAGTAAAACCAGAGTAACCCAAATGTCGTCTTCCTATTGAAAATGTGCTGAGTGTAATGTGTTATTTTTGTCTAAGAAATTTATTATATTTAAGGAAAAACTACACCTTTTTCTTATCCTCTCTCGGGTTACAAAATGTTTTATGGACAACGCTACAGCGATATTCAAATTAATAAAATGTTCACTTAGGCTACTCTGGTTCCTCGCGGCCTTCATTCTGCTCATCTATGTGTATAATGTTCCAAATAAAAGGGTTGATATTCTTTATATATGACTGAATAGTTTAAAAATGGCATTATATCGTCAGTCCTGTGCTTATTTATCCAAACGAACATTTTCTGTGTTATTTGGAGACTGAGCTAGTCTCCAAATAACATTAGAAAAATATGCCCTATTTTATCCCATCCATGAATAAATATTAAAATTTTAAAACGTAAGCAATTGATGTAATTATGAAAAGGCTTTTATATAAAGCTTTATAAAATACTATCCACTATAAAATTCACCATCTAAATTGAACAAACAAGCACTAAGACGACGGTATGATAATTTTGTATCTAATTGAGACCAGATTACATTGAAACATGTACGAGTATGTATTGAAATAATTAGTTATCTAGAACTAAAAACAAATAGATTAAAATTTATTAAGATGTTACTAAATGTTTTATTGATGTTAATTATCTTTCTAAATGTGTATTTATTGATTTAACATTCATATTTGATGCTGAAATAAGGTTTGGCTTTAGAACTGTTAAAAACGATACTTTTGCCAACGCCACTTTCAATTATCTCCACAACCTGTTTAGGGAGCTGTAGTTGAATATGTCGAAATTGCTGAAAATGTACACTTCATAAACAGTTTGATATTTAATATCAGTTGTTCAGTCACAGTATCAGGATAAGTAATATATGAATCATATTTTTGATTCAATGCGGTAGTAATAAAAATACGTAAATGCTAGAAAACCAAACTGTTCTCACATAAGTGATATTTAAAATCAAACTGACAGATCGCCATTGACTTCCCATCTACCGAGATGCGTTAAAAGTGGCGTTATTTTCAATATCGTTGAAGCACCATGAACGGTTTGAAGTTTGTGATTAGTAGGAAAATTGTCAAGTTTGATGACATAAACTTATATGAACGGTATTATTTTTACCATTGGCGAAAAAGTCTACATCCTTGAATGCACCTATAGTATCCTGTTAAACAAAAAATATTTTTTGTCTAATTCGTAAATAGAAGAATAAAATTATATATCTTTAATAATTACATAATAATGAAAATTATTAAAAATAATGAGGAATAATTTGTAATTCAAAATAAGCACATGACCCGACCTGTCTTTATACCTACACACTTTGTATGTATATATGTAGAAAAGAAAAAACGTATAATTCAACTTTATAATATCGTTTTTGTAAAACTGAATTTATGTTGAGGTTATCATACACTTATATTTTATGATAGAACCTTTATGTTATATTTTAAATTTTATGATGAACATATTTTTTATATTTCATATATTATGGTAGAAGTTTTGCCCGTAACTTCTATCGTAGCAAATCTGAAACGCACGCGTTAAAGTTTAATTGAATGTGCCTATCTTGTTAGTAAATCTTTTTTAATGTTACTGAAGAAAATAATTTGTCTTTACCTGTGTGGGATGGTGACTACCACTGAGAGATAAAACGGTATCTCTATTTCTATCTGACCTTATATAATAAAACAGAAAAATGTGACCCTGAACAATTTTAAAACATAAATTTTACTATTAAATTACTATACTGACCCAGTATATCTATTACCAAATTTGAACATAAAAAATTGTAAAGAACAGTTTCGTACTAGAAATGTTTTGCTATCATGCGTTTAGTAAAGAAAGTTAAAAATTCGTACATATTATATTTTCATGGTATTCTTAGGGCGGCTTGCACTAATAAATTAAATTTTGTTTAAAACGCTATTTATTTGAAGCGATTTAATTCGACCGCTACGATGATGTAGATTTAACAGTGTAGGATATACTTAGTTCTTAGGCAACGGTCGCAGCCGTTAGATTTTGTTCTGGTGATGTATGAGGCGCGCGGTACGGTTTTCTTATTGGTCGATTGAGGGTGGCGTGATGAATGCCCCAGAGTGCGACAGGACTAGTGATGAAAATGCCCGGGAATTTTCCCAAAGTGCCCAAAACTTCCTTGGGAATATTCCCGGGAATTTACGGAATGTTCTCGGAAGTTTTGGGCACTTTGGGAAAATTCCCGGGCATTTTCATCACTAGACAGGACGTCCGCCGTAATCGCGCGTGAGGCAGTCCGAGTCGACTGTTACTCGAGTACAGATGAGTTTAAACTAGATTTAATCTGTTGAGGCAAGCTACCCTTACAGTCCGTTCATAAAAATAATTTAATATCAGACGATGACCCTTTACAAAGTTACACAAATTTTTATCAAAAAATCTCTTTAAATTTTATGAATAATGAACTTTATATTCTCAATGGAATTAGTCAAAACATTGTAGAAGTATTCAATAGGCATGATGATGGTAACTAAAACTAAAAAAGGTATTGCTAAAACTTTTATATTAATTTTTCTTTCAAAACCTTTATTGTTATAAATATAAAATGTATTTAGTATAAGGCAAGTGCGAAAAATCATCGTAGAGTACTTTTTCAAAATCAGTCAATGTGCCTATTGAATGATTGATAAGAATATGGCGGTACTTTTGTTACAATTAATTTAATTATTGTTTTAACAGCTTTATTTTACGATCCTTAATTTATAAACTTGTTACAAAGAGGTTTTAATATTACCTCGATAATAAACTGTTAGTTTATATTATAAAATTGTGATCTCAATCAAATTTTCACATATCTACTGTGAGTAAGAATTCAAATGTTTTTTTTTAATGCAAAATCCACTTTCAGTCCAGTTTTTCGGTATATTGATTGTAACATAAAATGTTCTCAAGGTTAATATGGACATATGAAGTTAAGCTTTACTCATAGATTATAGCTTTACTTTGTTTGATACTCTTGTCATTGCTTAGCTATTGTAGTGCTGTACCATTACTTTGTATGCATCCATATAATTCGATATTTTCTATGACACTGTCTGCGTATCATTTTTGTATTTTACATTTTTTCTAATTAGATGTTTCAATTTGCATAATTAAGGGCAAACATTTGTTTAATTCATATTCTTTGTTATTTTTTTAATGATTCTTTTCATATTTTATCCACGCTATTGTAATCAATATGTTTTAATAAAGTAGATATATTTTTATAATTGTCTGTTATTATTAGACTATATTGGAATAGTCCCAATATAATGAGACTATTCTAACTATTCTAAACCTTACTAACATTATAAATGCAAATGTGTCTGTTTATTAGGTTTCCACACTTTAACTACGCAACTGATTTCTTGCTCACACACTGTCAGGATACAAAAAAAGACATAGGGTACCTTTCAACCCCAAAAACGATTTCCCGAGGGATAGAAAAAGAACTTCACGCAAAACTTGAATTACATGCGGGCGAAACAGCTGGTATTAAATAATTTTGACAACTACAATATTATAGTGACACCTGGATCAGAGCGGCACGCTTGAAAGAATGTATCGCTCAATATCAAGGCGTGAGCGGTGTGCGATATGTTTCCCGCACATCACTCTAGTGACAATTCACAGACGAGGGGGTGTGGGGTGTCACTTTACACCATTTTCGTCACAATTATAACAGGCGTGAGTGGGAAGCATCTTTACCACCTCCCGCAAAGAAGGCGGGGCCTGTAGAAGACCAAACATTGCCGGATACGCAAGAAGTTAGCTCAACCGTACTCTTGACCCTGGTAGACGGGAGAAGGAACACACCAGGGGTTTTAGTCGGTAAGAGTCAAGACACCGCACACTGAGACGACTCCCTCACGGCGCCCTGACATCCCATGAGGCTTTCATCCGGGTTACAAAAAAAAATGTGTAGAAAAATGTGTAAAAAAAAAAGTTGTAACCCGTACAAAAAAAAAGTGAGATTTGGATAAGTGAGAAACCTCTGTTATTTATAACTACAATGAGGTCCGAGCACTTTTGCATGGAAATATATCTGAAACTGGAAATTTCCAAACCGATATTATATTATACTAGCTGTGCCCGCGACTTCGTCCGCGTGGAATAGTTATTTTGAGCATCATTTATATTTGCTCACAACCTCCTTAGCTTTATAAATTATAGCTGCTACCCACGACTTTGTCCGCGTCATTTTCTGTTATTATTTTAGACCATTTAGTTTTTAAGTTTTTAAAAGAACATAATTATTTTAAAGTACTTCGGCGTAAATTATATTTTTAGTTTTATTTTCTTGTGGCAGAAGAACATATTGGTTTTCTCCGCAACCTGATCTTGACAACGCGACATATAGTTGTCCGTGTGAAAAGCAGTCTTGACGTAAATCAATTCCTACGTGTTTAAATGTTTGCCCCTGTGATTTATTAATTGTAAAGGCGAAAGATAACTTAACGGGAAATTGAATTCTTTTAAAATTAAAAGGTAAATCATTTGGAATCATTGGGATGCGAGGTATAAGCACTGTTTGACCAACTGCTGGACCAGTCAAAACTATTGCAACGATCACGTTATTAACAACAACAAACAAAATGAAATAGTATTTAAAAAGTATTATTACACGACGATATTATATCGCAATAACAAATAACGCTGCACACAACCATTCAGAAGGGAAGCCGACCGCGGCATGGTACCTCGTAAAGCTACACCCCCCTCTCCGCGTCGCTCGTAAGCAACGCGCGGTGCTTCGCGCGGGTGAATTTTATATCGGTGTTATTTTAATTATTTAAAATTGTAATATCTTGTAAGATGTTCATTGAAATTAAGTGATGTCAATGACAATTTTGTTCACAATTAAATACTCTTAATCAACAACACATTTATTTGGATAAAGATTAATATTATTACGTTGATACAACTCGTAACAAATAATGCATTAATTTCGACCCAACTTGATTACCATAAAGACGGTTCTAGTGAGTTAATCTTAAAAGATAGACATATACTGCCACGGACATTTTTTTAGATCATTTCAAGAGGAATAATTCTTTCATACATATATTTTTGGTATTTTAAGCCGTTTTCGCAGCGCACGCAATGGAAACCCTCAAGGATGAATAATTTTTCCCGTTTTTTTCACATTTTCCGTTATTTCTTCGCTTCTAATAGTTGCATTGTGATGTTATATAGCCTAAAGCCTTCCTCGATAAATGGTCTATTCAACTCAAAAAGATTTTTTCAATTCGAACCAGTAGTTCCTGAGATTAGCGCGTTCAAACAAACAAACAAACTCTTCAGCTTTATAATATTAGTATAGATTAACTGAGATTTGACGTTTCAGATTTTTCGATATTTACCTCTATAATTGAGACTTTGTCTCGAATTTCTCAGGACTACCATTTCAAACCTGGCTATTTGGGAAACTGGGTAACTAAAGCCTCTATAACTAATAAAAATTCTAATGACATCGCACTTAACCAGGTTTCACTGTAGTTGTAAGGTGAAGTGTTAGATTAGTTTGTGTCTGACTGACTCGCGACCATAGTACTTTGTCGTGATGATTCGTATTAGTTTAGTTTTTCGAAATCAATTCTCAAACGTCAAGCTATTTATATATCTAGAAATCATTGGGCGTGGTGTATTATGGGCTGGCATGATGACGGCGTCCGTCATTGGGTGCTCTGGACCTTGCCATCGTATTCTTGGACTGCACTGCACTTAATATCAGATGCCGTGTAGTCACTTTGCAGTACCACTATATAAAGATTATGATCATAGTTACGTTATAGCGGGAGATAGTTAAAATTGTATAGTTTTCTACCCTTTGTTTACCAGTTTTTTTACCAGTGTTAGAATGCCACAAATAATGGTGGTGAATTTGAAAAGAAAAACATTCTTTTACGAACCACTAGCGGACCCGGCGAACTTCGTACCGCCATAAATGTTAACTTTTAATTAAAATTACTCTCGTTCTCCTTACCTCCCTCTAATCCTCCTCCCTCGCACCATCATTAGCCCTTATCGCGAACACCTATATTTTGTAATGTGTAAAAGATAAAAATGGTTACTGTGAGTTATCCTTTAAAGATAAATATATACCATTACGGTCTTGTCTATCCATATTTTGAAGATATACAATTCCGTAGTACATTAATTTGATCTATCTGGTAAGGTTTAACCAGCGTTTGCGATTTAAACGCACAAGAATATGTTTGTTTCGGCATCACATTACAAATCTTTAAATTTTTCTGTATTATAATTTATATGTACTATATACATATAAACCTTCATGAATCACTCTATCTATTGCTGAAAACTGCATTATATCCGTTGAATAGTTTAAAAGATCTAAGCGAACAGACAGCGGAAGCGACTTCATGTTATACTAACATATGTAACGGTGTCGCGACGCATTGTTTTTTCACTTTTAGTCGCGAAGACGATAGACCATAACCCGATTATATTTAAAAAAAAATTATAACACACAATTATCTATTTTTATTAATTATTGTAAATAACTATAATACTATTATCTCTTTAAAACATCTATGAAGGTATTTCTTGGGATTTTGATGTTGGCCACACTACGCATCTTTTTCTTTCCTTCGGATTGTTGTTTCAGCAATTTTTTTCTTCTTGTGACGTCACCACCATACTATAATACATTAAAATAGAAATTATGATTAGGTACCTGCCAACTCTTTGTAAGTATATCTATACTTACAAAGACTGAGACTATACTTTATAGGAATCTTCCTATATACAAGGTGATTTTATAGACAAGGAAGAGGAGAGGATATTCAGCCTTCAATTCTAATTCCAAATATGTAAAAATACTAATATCTTAATATGTCTTTTAAAACAAAGTATAGTCAACATATTTAGAGACAATTATACATATGAATCAATGACTAACAATTAATTAATAAGTAGGTATTTTGCATGTCCTAAGCCAGCATAAAGTGCGAAGGGAAACTAGTCAATACCAGTTTACCTAAAATTACGTACGTATCTGCGTACCAATGAATTGTCCGACACACACGCTACGATGTCCAAGCTGTTTACGGTTCAATTCTCATTTGTTCATCAATGTTTTTATGATTTGTTAGAGAATATAGTTATTTAAATTTTTATTAGTTAAAAGAAGGTAAAAATTATTGTTTCCTGAAATATTTCCCTCGTCTATAAAACCACTATGTATTAATGTCATTTAGAATAGATTGTGTGATAATATGGACTTAATTTGGATTATTACGTCTGATATATCTTAAAGCAGGTTAGTCGATGAAAACAGCAATAATGCGGCCGTCAGTAACAAGCAAAACGAATGATTCGTATGGAGCGTACTTTTTACATGCTCGACAAAGTGACTATAGTGCTCCTGATGGTAAGTACAGTGTAGTACAAAAACGAAATCGACAACCAAAGAATGAAAATTCGTTGATAGTCTCCGTCATCATGTCGGCCCACATATACCACGACTGAAGGTGTCTAGGTATACTAGGAGTTACTGGATATACCCAAGCTGACCCCGAAACTTGACAGGCTCAAGCGAATCACTATGACAGTCTTTACACTTCTGTACTTTGGTAATGACTCAGTTCGGGCAATCACCCTAACCACCATAAAAGCGACAAGGCTGCATTGCTTCTTTCGACAACCTTTTTATTCACGAACAAGAGCAAGGAAAATCATATTCTAAAATAGCGTATTAACAGAGTTTCTCCGGTAAGATATAAAATATAGATTCTTACCAATTTTGCTGTAACATCTTTTCTGTAAGCTTTTAATGTTTCTCTAGCATAGACTTTACCAGACACGACTGCTTGGATGGCGATCTATGAAATGAAATTAAAGGTTACTCCCATCCACCGACTATCTAGTTGATAGTGCCTTAAAAGCTGTAGATTGTATGATTCGAAACTTCAGTAATGACCAAAATTTTTATGTGATAAACGCATTAGTATGTCTAATTAAAAGTGCGAATCTAATTTGGGACTAGGTTAAAGTAATTCGTTCGTAAATCGTCGGTCCGTAAATATTATTATTTTATCTTTTGCCTTTGGAAGCCTGTGTTTACAAACAACAATTGAACATGTACTTGACCTGTAGGCCATACAAAAGATTGATTCCATGTGATTGGAATCCACAACCTTCAGCACTTAAAATTCGTTCGGTTAGCTCACTAATCAACCGAATGAGATATAAAGTGATTTTCTAATAAGATACAGAAAACAAATTAGAGGTACTTAAGTCAAATAATCATCTATAATATAAAAATGAATCGCAAAATGTCTTGAGAAGCGCGAAACTCGAGAACGGCTGAACCGATTTGGCTGATTTTTTTTTTGTTGTGTTTGATGAAGTCTGAGGAAGGTTATTACGAAGAGAAAAATTTTAAAAATTCCCTGCAACTGTCTAAAAATAACACTTTTCTGTATTCTCATACAAAAAATTCGTAATAATATTTAAAAGTCAATTTGAACTTTAACACCATACCATAAAGTTTAAATGTCAGTGGACGGGTTCCGGGAAGGTAAAACATGACTACACACATGTACATTATTGAGTGACGTATAAATATTAATGTCAATATTTGTCAATTTTTATACACATAGCATTAAGGCCAGGTTCCTTCAAACAATTTTTAAAAAACAGCCGACAGGCCAATAGGTTTTGGCAGAATAAAATCTGACGGGGAAGCTATTAACATTTAAAAAAAAATTGACTTTGTTTTAGAGAAATAGGGCAGAACAAGGTCTGCCGGGACTGCTAGTAATCGAATAAAAAGTTCATAGCTCACTTGAACCATTTGTCTTGGAATCATCTCTTTTAGCTTTTCAGTTAATCTTCGTGCGTTATATTGCAAACGACTTGTGTGCACTATTGTCGATAATTCATCAACTAATACACCATTTATTAAAATGTCCATCTGCAAAATATTATAACTATATAAGAGTCAACAGTCTCATGTACCTAATTTATTTTAATCTATCCCTGATATAAAATTGTAATGTGGGTAATCTTTACATAACCCATTGACTGCCAGACATATTTAGAGCGCCTTGCCCTGGGTGCCAAGGTTTTATTTTGAAAAATACATGAAAATTTACAAAATATAATTATATTAAGTTACTGATATAATATTGTAATAGCATTTACAGTCATTTTTATTGAAAAAAAAAAAAATATTTTTAACTGAATTGGCCATTTGTAATTAATCTAAAATTGCAACACGCATTACGAGATATCTCGTAGCTGGCAGTCAACGGGTTAAAAGATAGAGAATCTGCTCGAGATCCACTATTTGAAAACTCTTACGCTGAGATTTATAGACGCAACTTTAAGTTTGCTTAGACTTTACTAAAACATTACAATTTATATTACTCAATGAATGTCAAAGGATTTGGTAAGTCACCGACTTTGTGTACATGGACTTCACTCTGCAAATACTATGGCTATACTCAAGTTCTCATTATATATTCAGTTTTTTGTCAAAACGAATTTATTTTTTGAGAACTTAAGAAGCAAAGTCGAAATAGCGTCTATATTTCTCAGCCTAAAACTCAATATTTTTATTGTGGTCTCATTCTTGTTTGTCCGTAAATCACACAGAAACTATTGAACCAATCCTGTTGATATTATCACAATTTTAAAACCTACTTGTTTTTCGTCCTGAAATCAGCGATTTGTGGGTTTCTATTTAGTTAAGGTAAAACCGAAGATACATCTTACCCTTTGCATAAAAATCTAAATTTTTGCTCATTACCAATTATTGTATGCATGTATTACAAATCATCACTGCATATAATAAACTCCATGGAGGTCAATTAAATGAATATATGATTACAATCGTTACATTTCTATGTTTGATTGAAATTGGTTTGACTGAATCGGCTTCGCAGTATTATTCGCTGTAATACTCTACGAAAATGAAGTATGTTATTACGTACCGTTACTTTATTACGTAATATTAGATTTCGTAACCAAACATCAATCATAATCTTCGACACTTAATCAGGTATTTTAAATTTGCTAACATTAACAAAGTCACGGACAGAATCTAGTTATAGCTAATTATAATCCTCTGTAATCAAATCATTTACTTAATATAATTTTACTCTAAACATGTCCAGTCTACATACACAGATCAAAGTAGTTGTAATATCAACTTAAATGGATCAATTTAAGAAATCAGTAAGTTCACTTTAACAATACGCTAAAGGCTAAAAAAAATATTATTAATAATTTCTTTTACAATATGGGTTAATTTATGTATAAAATTGTACCATGGATTATATAATGAAAATATATTTACAAAAATTTCGGACTGTTCACACATTTTTGGAGTCAGTGAGTTCTTAAACTTGGGCTACTTGGGCACTTACTCTCGCCAATAGACTTGGATGAAAACCGTGATCTTGATAATCGAAGCTCGCGAATCCAGAGGTAATACTCTTAAGAGTATCATGAAAGTCTATGACCACTTCTGAAAGGGGTAAAACGAACTGCAACATAGTCATTTGGTCGTCTACCGCGCTGGACGGCAGTGGTACACCTCGTCTGTCTATGCAGAGCGTAGTTACAGCGCCAATGTATTCAACCGGAGTTATTATTGTACCTTTAAAAAAGATGTAAGTTACTCGGAGAAGGTCCAGAAATCTAGATTACAGCTGTTTAGAGGTAAATTGTCAATCACGCGAATTCGCGTGATGAAAGTTCTCACGAAAACGACGATCACCCGTTATTGTGTGGACAGAGCTATCAAGCTTCCAAATGGAATAGTATAGTGGTAAAATCAAAACGAGTAATATTTATATTGGCCACTAAAAACGGTCTAAATAATATATTACTTTATTAAAATTTGACCACCACACGAAATCCAGATATGGATTTAGATATACAAAATAGATAAATTTTCGGTTAGGTATGTGGGTACATTACTTTTTCCAGATATACAGATTATATAGATAATTCTGGTTAAGAATATTTTTATAACACCCATATCGAGCAAATCTTCACCAAGTAACTATGGTTATTCAAACTTTCCCAATTAGATAACATTAGTTCAACAGTGGGTAATAAGTTACCTATCACAAATGGCTCGTAGTATTCCTCTATGTTGTGGGGATCTGGTAACATTAAGGGGTTCGTTATGATCACTTCTTCCCCTCTAAAATGTTTTATAACTTTTGCTCCTTTCACTCTGAAAGCACATAGCTACATATTAAAATTTATATAATTTAATATTATATTACATTAATGCAATACATACTTAATTTTATATGGTACTGAAGGTGCTGTTAATATTGCTTCCGCTTTGTATTCTTGAAGCAATCTTTGTGTAAAAACTTCTAAATGTAATAGACCTAAGAAACCAACTCGCCATCCTTGGCCCAATGCAGGACTGAAAATGAAATTATCTTTTCAAGATTTATTATTATTTATTTATTTTATGTACATTATTACTAGACGAAAAGTATTTGCAATAATAAACTTTTTCTAATTGCTTATAATGTTTAAATTATAAAAAAGGTTTAAATTTAGCCACCTATGCAAGAAAGGAGTGAAAATATTGTTATTTTTATTTTTGTGGATTGAAATTTATTTACATTCCAATTTAGGTTTTCTATCAAGGTATACACACTGGCATGATGTTAGTGGAGGTCAATGAATTCATGTGTTTTTATATGTCTTGTTGTTGTTCTTGTGACTGTTGTATTGTGTTGTATTTAGATTTATTTATTGTGGCCAGTGCTACAATCAATAAATCTAAAGGGCTATATCAGCTTCTTAATAAATAAAGATTTCATTTGTTGTATCCCCAGTTATATGGGAAATTTTAGTATAATACAAACCTGGAATCTGCTGTAACTGATACAGCGGAATCATTCAATGCTAGTTTCTTTATAGCATCACTGAGTACTGTATGCTGTGACTGATCTGCAGGGAATATACCAGCATAGACCATGTGTTTGACAGGTGGCATTGTGCTTAATTCGGAACTATCTGCTACTTCTTTCGCCATTAACTGATCACCTACATTGCCCCCACCTTTTGGGCCACAACCTGCAATTATACTGTCATGTTATATGTATAACTATGTATGTGCTAAAATGTTGTATTTTTAACAGAACTACATAATGTAACATATTAATATTATATTGCTGTTAATTTAAACAAAAAGACTTAATGACCAATACTCCTTATCTTATATAGAATTATACATCTGGAACAGTATGGTATAGAGAAATTTGAAATAGCAACACAGTAATACTCTTTCAGAAAGCTCTGGCTCTTTTTTATAAAAATTAAATTGGCATTGTTCAATTTCAGTCCAGTGTAAACTTTATTTTACATATTTTCCCAGTGAATGCTGTAAATATTCTGATTATCCATTAAATTTTCAAGTGACAGTTCAATGAAATATTTCTTTACCTAACAGTCAGCTTAGAAAATAATGTACGTTCTAATAACACACCACAGTAGAATGTTTAATGCAAAATAATTTATCTAGTAAAGATGACATAGTTAAGCAACATTTTGTTATTATATATTCTACATTGAGTATGGTCTATCTACAGTAAACATACCTAGCATAACAACTTGTCCAGCTACAGCTTCTTTTATAGGTTCCTCATTTGGCCTCAATAAGGCCAAGTATTTCACAGTTTGAGGTCTCAGATCAGATTGCCATTTCACTTGCTGACCAACTTCCACTTTACCAGAATATATATAAGCTAAACATAACACTCCCCTGTATTTATCATGCCATGTATCTATTATATGAGCCTTAAAATGTCCTTCCATTTTGACCGGGGGAGGTGGAATTCTTGTAACTACGGTTTCCAACAACTCTTTTATTCCCCAACCTTTCTTTGCTGATATGCTTAAAACTGTGTCTGGAGCTATATTAAAAACTGCTTTTAACTGTTGTTTGACCTTATCTGGGTCAGCTCTGGGAAGATCTACTTTATTAAGTGTAGGTATGATAACTAAATTATTTCTTTTGGCTAAGGAATGCACAGCTACTGTTTGTGCCTGAACTCCTTCATTAGCATCAACTAACATGATAACTCCTTGACTTGCTGTAACACTCCTGGCTACCTAAAACAGAATTAGAGTTTCATTAGTTACTCATATTTTTTATCAATGTACATAATATTTATTCTCCCTCCAATGGGTTCATCTAAAGTGTGAAATGTAATATGGGGATGGTTAACTAGATTCACTGGTTCAATAGTAAATGAGAATTAGATGAATAGTAAGATTTTGCATTTTTAAAAGTCTATATGATGTTTATTAATACAAACAAAAGAAAGAACTAAGATATATAACATACTGTAATGAATTCTTATAATACAAAGAGAATTTTTTTTCCAAATTGTACAATATGTTGATAGCTGGGCGAGAGGAAATTTTGGTCTTAATATTTTGGAAAATTTTAATATTCCATAGCATCCATTTTGACATGGTGATTTGCAAAAGAACATGAATTCATAAATTTAAATATTAGTTGAATTCATAATGAATCTACATTAAATTACCTCATTTGAAAAATCCACATGACCTGGAGTGTCTATCAGATTAAGTAGATAATTTTCATTATTATAAGAGTAATTTAATGATGCTGTTACAGCTTTAACTGTAATGCCTCTCTCTCGTTCAACCTGAAATACCAAAACATCATGGTGCAATAAGTTATCACAATTATATAAAGGCATAGGGTCAACAGGGTAACTCCTCTTTATACAAAAACTCAAAAGTACAAAATACTTTTGAGATAGTATAGGTCCTGTGTTCAAATCACAGTATTGGTAATTTTTTCTGTGATAAGCTTATTAGTTTGTTATGTGTGTATATCAACTTATTTAACAAAATTATATCTTACTAGCTGATCCGGCAAACGTTGTTTTGCTATATAAGTTATTGTAATATCTTTTAAGTGATGTCACAGACAATTTTGTTCACAATTAAATACTCTTAATCAACAACACATTTATTTGGATAAAGATTAATATTATTACGTTGATACAACTCTTAACAAATAATGCATTAATTTCGACCAAATTTGATTACTATAAAAAAACCTACCTAAAGCCTTCCTCGATAAATGGTCTATTCAACACAAAAAGAATTTTTCAATTCGAACCAGTAGTTCCTGAGATTAGCGCTTTCAAACAAACAAACTCTTCAGCTTTATAATATTAGTATAGGTTTTACAATAATATGGAACTACAATATTTTTATTTGTAAAATGAACTATCATTTCATCTAGAAATCATATAAAATTTATGTGACAAGAAAGGCATCATAAGTAAAAAATGTTAAAGCTTGGGACTCCAAAAGAGTGAGGAATTTCTGCACAATGTGTGCCACATCAGGTGATACTACCTTTTATATCTACCCTTGTTCCAACAACCAAGAGAAAGCTTCTCAAGATGAAAATCAAGGCTCTTAGGGGTCCGACCATTAGTCGATACAACTATTGGGACAATAATAGTTGAATCCACACATTCTACATCTGATATCTCATATGATATCATATTATCTCTATATATTTTATAGATTTTTTTCTTGCTGGTGCTGGTTCTTTCACAAGATTATTGCTGGTGTATGCTCTTAGCAACTTATGTATGTGTAAGTACTCATCATCAATTGGCTAGTAACAAACCATCATAAACCTCATGCCTCAAATATTCTCCAGGATGGCAGCCTGCTCTACATCATACCATCCTTGAGGATGTATTTTCTGAAATTGTTCGTCGTTATAACTTCGTCCATAATTGGACAAACATGGTTTTAATTATTATGGAGGAAGTTCTGTTTCCAGCTTTGTTTTTTTGTTATTAACAAATTTAAAAAAGGTTGTTTGTTTGCATGCGTTTTTTATGTTACAAATAGTACCTGCAGTTGATCTAAGACTTGCGGACGTTCGAAGCCTGGTTTTATAACTCCAGTTATTTCCAACAATCTATCAGCTAAAGTGCTTTTACCATGATCTACATGGGCCACGATACTAAAATTTCTTATTTTCTTAGCGTTTATTATCTTGGTTGTAGCATCTGAACTGCACATTCGCCGCAGTAAATATCTAAATATGGATAAGTCAATTTGGTATAAAATGTAATCCCCTTTTAAAGTAAATTGAATTTAAACAGTTTAGCATACTTAAGTGAAAATCCGGTAAGATTGTATACTTGTAGTTTTTTTAGAAGATTCACTATTCTTACCATTATAAAGTTATTTTAAACACTCATGTATACAAATAATGACCGATTGAGTTATAACCTATGTTAAAAAACATTATATTGAATTCTCAGTTGACAATCAGCTGTTTTGATGTTCTTTTTTTATGGTTTAATTTCTCCTTAGTGGGGAAGGTAAAGACTTTCACGCCATACAGCCATGTCTAAGTTTTTTTTGTTTTCAAAGTTTTATTAAGGTTCTGTTATATCTTCCCTCCACGCTCCAATATCTTTGTCGTAGTTTTAAGTTACATGTTCATCTTCATTTCCTATTTTTAACACAATTTCTTCACGTTTGCACGCAATATAAACGGCGAGAAAGACTATATAGATTGGCGGAAAAAATCAGCAGTCCAAGGGCAAATCACTCCGCTAGCGTCTTGTTAAAAAACCATTGATTCCCCATTGCACATGGTCGGCCGAGCATTCCACTGCCACCCAATCCCACAAGTTCAGACAAAAATTAAACACCTGACCGCCACAACAAGAAAGCAACGAGAGCAAGAGCGCAGAAGAGACGCAACCACTCCGGCTTGAAGCTTTGCCGCCAATCCATAACATTTTGTTCTGACCACGGTCGCCCTGCGACCTCACTCTCACGATCAGAAAGAAAGCGGTTTAACCATGCATTATCTTTATTCTTCCCACCCCCTTTAAGAATGATTTAGGGGATAAAACAAAACTCAGTCCTTCCATATTTTTCTTTATGTTTGGAATTTTATTTTTTCTTATATGCACCAAAAAATATTTTATTTGTATGTGCAAAACAATGTAAAAGAATAATCGTAAATATATAAAAATGCAAGAAAATGTGTAGTGAAACATTTACTATAACCCATTAGCTGTTCGTGTTGTTGTTTAGGTGGAATATGTATTTACAGTTATTTTGTTTGTAGAAGCTAGGCAATAAAACAATAAAAATCATTAAAGTTATTTTAATTACAAAAACAGTCATTGCACGTTTATAGATATTCTAGTCTACCAAATACCTAACCTTGGACGGATAACGGAGTAATAAAGTCGGCATTAAATATTTTCTTCAATACTTAGATCTGGTGAACTTGATCCTTGAATATCTTCTTCAGGCTGCCGTTGCAAAGCCTTCAACTGATGTTCGAAACCTATTTATAAATTGCTATTAGTTGAATGAAGTTTAATAAAGCTTTATACATAAGTTAGTATTTTTGTTTTCTTAGATATAACTTATTTAATATTAGTATTTGCATAACATGTTATCTATTGAATACTCAAATCATAACTACATGTGTAGGAATTCACTATAAAAATTAGTAATTGTAAAGAAAACCAAACTAACGTGTGGCATCTGCATGATTAGGAGCAAGATGAAGCAATAATGTCAATACTTTCTGTTCAGTTACTAGACCAGACTTCCCTCTGACCGCGCGCAGTAACTGCTGAGCACTAACCACCCCTAAAATTAATTTTACAATTAGAATTATTCATCTTATTATTATTAATCTACATACAAACGTGACAGTGCAAATAATTATAAATTTTCTGTATTTGTTATAAAAGAAGATAAATCAAACGTTTTCCAGGCTGGGTGGAATGATTAGAGGAACACCCCAGATTTTTATTTTGTCAAAAGAATCCAACACACCGAGGTCGCTGCCCTCACAGCGACCCTGATGGTCCTATGTAGGATTTTCCCACAGGTAAAAAAAAAGGCACCAACTCTCGAAACAACATTAATTTGACGTCTTTCGATAGTAAAGGAAAACGATTATAATAAATGCATCTGCTCACCTGTATTAATTTCTCCTGCTTCCAGGGTCTTTTTCACATCTAAGTAACGTTTCACCAATGTACTTTGCTCTTGAAGCGCCATAGTTTGTGCACCTTATAAATGTTAAAAACAAATTTAAAATTAAGTTTACTTTAGTGAATTTACACATTTTACATATAAAACTTTTTTTACCCGTATCAGGATCCGTCGATTTTGCCAAAAATTTAACGGCTTCCTTCAATGCTTCCAATGATTTTTCGTAGTTCTGTCAAATTAGTTCCAAATAATTATGTTGCCTGATGTAGTTTATCTATTGGGTTGTATGAGCTGTGATAGCTTAGTGAGTAAAGAGCCAGTGTCTTCGCCAAATGTGGACAACAATACTTTGAATGCCATTGGGTTTTTATAAGTGCAATGCAGTGTAATAAGCTGCCCAACGAGTTACGTTGGGTACGACTGGTAACATCAAGTGGGATTTATTTTTAAAATTTTCAGGCAAACATATAGAAATATAAAAACAATAAAAAATACACATAAAGACACATATGCAAGCAAAGTTTCCACAGTTAAAAAACTGTTAACAGCTGTTCCCGGCTATGGGTTGCTGTGACTCAGTCTGGTTAATCAGAGATGGTGCTTAGGTACATAAATGTACGCCCAAGTCCTTTTTACCTTCGTTTTCGAGGTCTGTAGTATAATGGCGTTCCCTCTGGTTTTGAACTCACTTATAGGCAACGGTGGCTACATTCCCTGAGGTGTCCTTTTTGTCAACTTTTGGTTAAAAAAAAAGTTTCAGAGAATTGGACAAATATTTTTGATTATAAAATATGTTTGTCTAGGACCTACATGAACAATATATTGTATAAACTAGACCTAGACCAAACCTAGATTCTAGGTAAGTATAGTTATGCTAAAACAAGATTATAATATATTTCAGTTGTAAATAACTTACATCATACTCATCAACTTCCATTTTAGCGCATTCTGCGTGAAAAGCGGCGAGTTTAGCATGTGCCTTGGCTTTGGTATAGAAATTGAGGATGTGTCGCGTAAGATCCGGTCGAGTCTTCCAGTCGGCTTGACGGCGTAGATAGTCCGCCGCCATTAGCTGTGCGTTGCGATCGCGCGTCGCTGCCGCGAACGTTGCGATGCGATCCACGTCTCCGGAACGCATCAGCCATCGCATTGCACCCGCCTGTACACCACCCTCTAACCATATAACGACTAATACTCAGTGCCAGATTAAGATAGCGCGGAACACCTAGCTAATTCTAACAAGAGGGGCCATTACTTAGTTATAAGTCCTTAAATTTAAGCTGGAATAAAAAAAGGGAAGTCCGAGAAAGTTATGGACATGTTCTGATAACAAGCGCTTAAAGACAATGTAGCAGAAACAAGTGTTTTTATATGGTGCGTATTCCGTAGTAGCCGTACGTTGTATTAGTATGACGCACTGCTGGCATTAAATTCGCAGGTTGAATTCCTGAGTGACAATGTATTTTCGGTTTACTTAGTCTATTTTGACGTTTAGGACATACATAATATAAACTTTAACATATGCGCAATTAAAATTTGATTGAGGCGAGATTGTTAACGTTGAAACTTTTAAGTTATAATTTTGTCCCTCAGATATAATCAGATATAAAAATATAAAGTAGGATTACGTCGAAAAATTAATCAACTTATTTTACGTCTTAATAGTCGGTCCAACCAAAGATTAATTAAATCAAATCACCAGTGAATCAGTCAACTTATCATAAATCCTTTTGACAAACTGATTTTTGTTTATTTTCTAAAATAAATTAATAACAGTATCAATTTGCACCTTATCTCCTGCGTGTGCCAGTCGTTTAGCAGCTTGATGATAGAGGCCTCTAGCGCCAAGCACATCTGCTAACCGTCGCAGTAAGACGTCGCGTCCTGTCGTGCCTGGCGGGGCTGCTAGTCGCTCGCTTAATTCTTCAGACAGTGGTGTCGAAGTTTTTTCTACTATATCTATAGCCTCTTCGTACTGAATGTTACAGAAATAATTAACATTTGCACATATTATCTACTGTTGCAAAATTGTAATAAATAATAATAATAATTTAAAAAATTGTAATTTGGATAAACCTGGGTATTGTGCAGAACAAGTGGACCAATTTTGAAAGGTTTTTACAGCTATGATTAATATTGTACTACTTGAAATCATTGATGTTTAGGTTATTTTTAGGTTTTTAAACATACGCTTTCTGCTTACCTTTCCAGCTACAGCTAACAATGCAGCTGCATGAGAATGATGATTTGTTTTTCTTAGATGAGCAGCGAGGGCGTTTGCTATTTCAGGATCTATCCGATCCCCTAATGACTCAATGACTCCTATTATTGCATTTGTATCACCAGAGTTCAAAGCTAATTTAAGTGCCATATGAACTTTTCCTTTAAAGTAATTCCAAAAGGTTAGTACTTAAACAAATGTATATTTTATTTTACTGTTGTTATTTTTGTATCTATCATACCTGCTTTCTGGTAAAGTGCAATTGCTTGTTCAGTTTGTCCTGCATTCTCTAAAATGGATGCAGCATGTAAAGCATGTGTTGTTGAAGACGAACCTGCTCGCCGTACAAGATTCCATTCTCTTGCTTCAGCTGCAACTCGTATAGCGGATGAAACCGCTCCACATTTTATATAGAGCTGAAAAGTAACAAAATTCATTTATAGGAATAAGATTTTATAAAACATGATATTAATATACTCAAAGATTTACTTTCACGGCATTTTCTGTTTTGTCAGGTTGCATTTCCAAGTAACGGGCCATTTGATACAAAGATGCTTTATTTTTATTACATAACTTCTCTGCTTCATCGATTCTCTCCATATGACATAGTAAACGAGTTTGTTCGCCGTGATTGTTTGCACGTGCATACGCTGCTACAGCTCCATCGAGGTCACCAATACTTTCAAGATAATGACCCCACCATGTTAATAAATTAAGATCATTAGAATTAGCTACATACTGGGCTAACACGGCTGCCTGTCCCTGGCTTATTAGCAATCTGGGTACGTGAGGTACTAATGTGCCTGCATTTTCAAAGAGTTTTAATGATGCCCCAGTGTCTCCATTCCACCAGAGTACTTTAGCTAATTTGTGCTGAGCGCTTTTTACAAGAAGTATATTTTCCCCTTCTTTAGTTCCGTTCGTGACCTCATGCAATCCACCATTTTTAGCAGAAATAAGACGAGTTACTAAGTCCGGCCGTTGAGCAGTGCTAAATAATTTTTCGGCCTCTTGAGTCATACCAAGATTAACTGCAAGTACGCCTACTTTACAAGTCTCATCCATATTAGTATCGTTCATCACTTTATGCATCATCAAAGCACCTTTTATATTACCCATTTTACTTAGACATACTGCTCCAACATCAGCTCGTTTTTGAGATACGCATATTTTTGCTAAGCTGTTCCAAATAATTGAGGTACCACCTCCTAACATGCTAGTTCCGATAACAACGGCCTTTTCCAAATGTCCTAAAGTCATATAATACAAAAAATCTAAGATTTGTTTCACATTAGTGTGGTCATGTTCATTTACGTTTTCAAATTCATTCATCATAATCTTCTTTATGGACTGTTGTGACAAAATTACGACATAAGGAGCATATAATGAGCATAATATGAAATCTGTTGTAGAATAGTCTTCTAAGATTGGACACCAATTAGTGTATTCGTTAAGTACACCTTCATGACAAAAAAATAAATGAATTTGATCTAAATCTGCGGAGCGCATATGAACAGCAACAATCCTTGGATCATTGATATCCCATAAGATTGCTATTGGCACACTTTGGTACGGCGGTGTTGCACTATCAGCTAGAAGTTTGTTTGTGATGACGTCATTGGCAACATCCCAAAGATAAAGTCTAGGATCAGGTGCTAATCCAGAATTTGCAATACTAAAACATATAAAGCGTCCAACACAGTTTACCGAAGCTCTCATTACTTCTCCAAAATCTTCCATCATTTGATAACAATTTTTAGGTGGATATGGCATTCTTAAGCCTTTTTTTGTAATTTCTACTAACTTAAGAGTACCATCCATAGTAGAGATTATTAAAAATTTATTTGTATTAGTGATTCCTATTGGCTCCCCTTCTCCTTCTGTACTGGGCAAAATTCCTAAGCTTGTTCCAGTTATAGAGTAACATTCAATATGTGGATTTACTATCCCAACAAGAACATCATTATGTATTATAAGAACTTCTGTTTTCCATGAAAAAACGCGTACCAAAGTGAATTTGGATTCATTTTTGTTGCATGTCCATATCTGTTGAAAACAAAATTTATTTATAAAAATATAGATTTTATTACATAATTATATCAATACTTGTATACAAACTACTTCGACATCTTGTTTCTCTATATGTCAATCATCACTCTTTCCCTATTGGGACATGCAGAAGGAATAGAATACCAATTTTCACTATTATTACACACCTCATTCGCCTTCTTAACATTCTTTAATCTCTTCATGCTTTCTCTCAATGATTCAAGTCATTTCCAGGTCTTTCATCATTTTCTTTATGTGGTCTGGATATGTAAATTATGGATGGCCTAGGTTTTACCTTCCATACACTTTTATATCTTTGTGTTTCAAATTATTTTTAATAACCAGTATTACTTAGTTATTAGAACAATATTATTAGTTAGTAAGAAATTAATTTGTTGTAAGACAATTGTTTTATACAAAATTAATTATCATAGTTTAATACTAAAATATAATACCTGAACTTCTTTGCCATCTCCAATAGCAACATTGTGGTCTCTATATGCAAATGCCCTTATAGTTATAGTAGTATTGATGGCAGATGTTTCATTATTTTTATGTGTTACTGCTATTTCCTTGGCAGACTTCTGCACCATAAATAGGTTAGGAGAGCAGCCCCAACATATTGGTTGTTCTCGGAGGACAAATACACTTGTTATACAATTTACATGTAATAAAGGATTCATTAATCCTTCTGAACCCCAACTAACTTCCTTAATAGTGCCTTTGACTGATGTGCTACTGATTAATTTCCAATTGTTTTTATGGTCACGTCTCCATAGGTATAAATACCCCTGAGCAGTGCCACAACAAAGAGTATCACTTAAATCACAATAACTTATGCTGGTAAACGTGTCTCCAGGATTAATTTCATCTGTTTCCTTTGGCAAAGCATCATTATCCCCATTATCACTGTCCCATACTCTTATAACATTATCACCAGTGATAACAGCTACATAGAAATTTCCAGCAAGTACAATGCACTGACCAGTTCGTGCTGCCATTCTTACATGAGTGTCAGTAGACAAAGATCCATCATCAGCTGTTATAAATCTAGTTAAACTGAGTGCACCACCAGACTCCCATGCCAAGAGGAGATAAATATTACTTATTATGCCCATGAATATAATATTTCCAGGTGCATTAAGTACTTCAGAACATGTCCCTTTCTGATCAATGTACAATATGACACCATTATCTTGGGCTGCATAGCAAGAATAGTTATCAGGTTGCATACCTTCTCTTAATCTTGCTGTTGTTCGAGGTCTCCAAGCAGCAAGAGCATCTAGAGCATTTTCATCTCCTGCAACAGCTGCTCGTGCTAAACCTCTAATTGAAGATTCTGAATTTGGTTGTGGTGTACAAAATGTTATGTGAGTAATAACATCACCGAGTTGGTGATGAAAGGAAGTGAGTGGTGCTCCTGAACCAGAATGCCATCCAGACAAAGAACCAGCAGCATCTGAAGCAAGTAATCTGCCTCCACCGGGACTGAAGGCAATATAAGTGAGAGCAGCATTGTGAGGTGCTTCTAACCGAGCCCAAGAGTACTCAAGCCAAATATATAATTCACCTCCATCCCATCCAACTACTAACAACCGCCTTGTAGGATGCCATGCAAGGGCTGTCACTTGATTTGATAATAGAATAGGCCAATCACATCCTTCCAAAGGTAAGCCCTGAAATTAATAGCAATTGCCACAAGAGTATTGTGTAAATTGGTTGAAATATGACAATAATTATTAAAAATTTAAGAAAAAGCCAAACATACTATGAGTTTTCATCAGAAATACTATATAATACCTTTGAGATTTAATCAATTTATGAAAGGATTTAAGGGAGGGAGAGGTAGCAGGGGAAGAGGAGTGGGTTTAGCTAACTAAACCCATTCCTCTTCCCCTGCTACTTCTCTAAAACTAAATATGACATTCACAGACTGTTAGGCAGTACAAAGTATGCCAGGCCAGCTAGTATTTAATATTTTATGAAACAGAAGCTGATATTAAAATGTAAGATATGTCAAATTACTTTTAGTTGCATGTAAGTTTTAAACCTGTGAGTAGCTACTTTATTTGACTTTTTGATTTTTAATATAAGTAGTATAACTATATAAAAAAATATGGTTTACATAGCTGTTTATATTTGTAATTTGTTGTATATTTTTCCTTACGGAACAATTTCATGCTATAATTGCATTGTAATGATTGACTTACTGTTTCCTTGAATATTGTTACGAATCCTCCCTTTTCTTGATTAAAAGAACCCACAGCTAAAAGTGGTTGCGACGGATGCCATGAACCCAAAGTTGATACAACGTTATCATTAGAAAAGTTTAGCTTGGTATCAATGTATAAAGTCATTTATACTCAAGTTATCCTGATTTGTTAAAGATGATTTCATATATATTTATAATAAATGTTTTAATTGAATGAAATCATTATTATTATGTATATTTCCGTGTTTATTACCTACCTATTGACTGACACGATCGATTGATTATTTTTAAATAAATAGGAAACCTTTACATATTACATACTTGTTGCTAGGAAACGAAACCTATAACTTTGTCTGTTATCACACCGCGAAGTCATGACATTTTAGAACGTTATATACCGCAAGGTGTGTATAGGAAGGATTTCAATTTTTTGATACAACAGTATATTTTAAAACAAAAAATAATCCTATACTTCTTGCTTTTGAGTTAAATTATTATAAACTGATTTAAAGCTTTGTTTTTCTTTACTATTAAACACAGAAATGTTTTCGTTTGCTCTTTATCTGTGATTTGGTGTGAATAAATTTGGAAAAGAGTAAATAGAAAACACTTCACAATTTTGAATGGATATCTAGTGTGTTTAAAGGAATGACTGTGATCGAATTCAAAACATTTCATCATTTTGTGATTTTATTTAACTCCATAAGCGTAACATTAGCTACTAATGATTAGAAATGCTTGCATTAAATTTAAAATGAACAACATATTTTTGTTACAATGATATTTTTGTGTCCAGAATAAATGAAAACCAGGATGTTTTAATATTTCTTTACTGTGGTGATGAAGCACAAATGTATGCATACTATATTTTTAACGAATAATAGTTTACCTTAAAATCAATTCGACTAGTGTTTCTAATCGGCTAGCGGGTCATCACTAGTAAACAATTTTTATTATTTCATTTTAGCGAGGGGCCCTGTGTTCTGATTTTATTATTTTTTGTTGAGTGTTTTGGTAATGAAATAGCGCAATTTGGTAGAAACTGTTCTTTTAGTGAAGGTTTTTTTAATTAGGATAAACGTTTATTGAGAAATAATATATAAAATGTGGTATTTAACGTCGGATTACGATGATAGAGTGTTATACGTTGTACCAGAAAAGAATGAAATAGTGTTAGGAAGAAATGCTGATGGAAATATATTTGCAAACGTGGATGATCGTTCTATAAGCAGACAGCATGCATCTTTGACGTTAAAACATGATGAATTATTTGTTCAAGACTTGGGTTCCAAATATGGTACATACATTAATGGCTCCAGTGACAATCTAGGAGTTGGATTGAATGTTAAACTTAATGATAATGATCTGGTGAAATTTGGTAAATTAAATTGGGAGTGGCGAGTTCATAAACTTAATTTGCATACTTGTACATCAACATTGAAGGGGGAGAATCTACAAAATGTAAGAGCTATCCTTGCAAAACTTGGTGGAAATGTAAAGAATGATTGGGATGAAACCTGTTTATATTTAACCATGCCAGTGATAACTTTAACTATAAAAGTTGTATTAGCATTGGTACAAGGATCATATATAGTGACTACAGAATTTTGGAACAAGTGCCTTGAAGCAGTGAATAGTTCCACAAAATTACCTGAACCAGTAAATTTTACACCTGAAATAGTGGAGTCCACTCTAAATAAAGAAATGGTGTCATTCTTGCCTAATCAAAACAGGAGAGTTATATTTGAAAACAAAAAATTTGTATTTTTTTCTAAAAGGCAATTTGAAATGTATAAGCAAGTTTTGACGAAAACATCTGCTGAGGCACTGTTACTTAGCGAGTCTAAGTTAACAAAAGCAATGCTTTGTGAACAAAATGTTGTAGTTATACAATACAATATCTCAAACACAAGTCAGGACACACAAGCACAAAGAAATCAAATTAATGAAATTATCAATTATTTGAAGAATAAAGAGAAAAGAGTTGTGGCAGAATCTGAAATTGGTTTGGCTATATTATATTGTTCTACTATTAAATACTGTAACCCTGATTTTAATCTATCACATGAAGTTACTAAACAGACTTTGGAAAAGAAAATGCCAAATATATTGGCACAAGAATCTCAAGAGACAAGCTCTCTGCCCAAAAATGAAAACATTGTAATTAACGAAAGTTTGACATCACTTGATGCATGTACATCAGCTAAGAGGAAGTTAACTGATGATGGCACTGATGATATGGTAACAAATGCTAATAAAAAGCTCGCCATAATCACTAATAACACCCTCAATGAAGGTATTAATAAAAGAAAATTGGATGACAATGATATTACAGAAGATAATCCTAATAAAAAAATTGCTGTGAATCAAAATAGCCCAGAGAGTGAAGACTACTTTAATTTCATAAGCAGTGTTGGTAATGAAAGTAAACAAACAGAAAAGAAATTAAACTTATCAAAACCAACAAAAAGGAAAGCTGATATTGAGAATGATAATGAGTTGTTTAATTTTATCCAGTTCAATGATAAACCTAAAGATATATCTAATAACACAACAGTTACTAGCAAGCAGATAGAATGTAAGGAAACAAATGTAAAAAAAGATAACATCTCTGCTATGAGAGGTATTAAATTACAGGAGTTAATTAACAACTCAAACTGGGATAGCAATGTCCCCAATATAAAGAAAGATTTTAATGATTTAGATAAAAAAATGGATAAGCTTAACTTGGGCACAACTATTGTAAAAGTAAGGAAAGATTTAATTATTAAGAAAGAAGTTACTGAAGCAGAAGAAGAATTTTTACAAACAAAAAATTTCAAGAAATTTAAAAAAGTCTGGCCTTTGAAAATGCATGTTACTGTATTACCCAAATCATCAATGATTGTGGATGAAAACAATACTACAAATTCATTGTGTTATTAAGAAACAAGAAAAAAACATTATAACTTTATTGTTAACTTTACAAATTCTTAAAATTATGGTATAATTTTGAATAAAAAAATTATAATTATAAGATTTTATTTTTTGCAAATTCTTAATGTCTAATTTTAAATCTAATCATTTTCTTGGTCAGATGGTTGATTAGTGGACTCATTTTCATTGTTATCTTCTTCGGCATCACTGAAATAATATTATTATTGATATTTTTTATTCTACTGGTTTAAAGAAATTACTTACTTTAGGATGCTTATAATGATATAATGAAGGAACCAATATGCAGTGAATTAATTTCATTTTACTTTCTATGATGCAGATTTTCTTATAAATGGTTTCCCACAGAATTTATTGCCTTGTCCTGGCTGCATTGACAAACAAACTCTATATGAACAAATTACTAAACCCTGATTACCTGTAGGATATATAAATGTTTCTATGTAGAGCCTTAAATTACTGATGTTAGAAACATGAGTTTTGGATATTGGGTTCTTTTATATGTAGGCACCCACAAAGAGCAGATATTTGTTATTCCACTTCTAAGGGGGTAAAATAGGGGTTGATAGACTGTTTGAATATCCGCCAGTATTGAATGTAAATTGCACAGAAGCAAAATTTGACTAGTCCACTACCAAAATTATAAAATGAAATATTTACCTTAGAACTTTTGATTTTATGAGACGTACATTTCCATCAGGAGCTACTCTAACTTTGCTACCTGGTATAGTAGATAGCTCATCTTCTAAAATAGTAAAATTCTTTGGTCTCCTTTGTCTCAGTTTAGGAGCACTTATAGTCTTAGATGATCCTGAAAAAAATTATATTACATTGCCTATTGTTGTATTCCAAAATTAGTTTCCATGATATGACAAGTCACATGAAGTAACTCCAATCGGGCACAAATTACACAGCATGGTATGTCATTCAAGCACATGCCAATAAATAAGTTAAGATACAAAACTAGATGATTGAGAAATGCCTTATTATTAATGTATTTTTATGGTATACAATACACACATTGTAGTATGTGTGGTATATCATTATTATTGTAGTTAAATTTTCTGTTTACAACTAAATAAGGGTTTAAACATAACCATTATATAATAATATACTTACGTAAAGTTATGTACAATGGCAAAGACAAGGATAGAGGTAGTTTTAAACAAATGGATCTGATATTTTCTTCTCCTCCTGGATATTTAGTCCTTAATTGATCAATCAAAGACATCACATTTTCCTTAACTTCATTTTGAGGCATTCCAGTATGTCCCACAATAATAGTAGAAGTTTCACCTACATTTAATCGAAGCATAACTGTACGTTGACCAATGTTAATTGAGGTTTTTAAATTGGAATCATCCATTCTTACAGGAATAAGCATATTATGCTTTTTGAAAAACATTTTTCCTAATACATGAGATGTCTGGTTTAATATTCTTGTATCAACCATAATGAAATCATGTTGTGTCAGTAATCTACGTTTCAATTCATACTGATCATATTCCACTCTTAATTGCCTTAAAGGAAGTATAGTTTTAATCTAAAAAAAGTAACAGATTAGTGTACATTTATTCAAAACATGTAATATTGAGTAACAAAATGTTAATATTTCAATTATCTGCTTAAAACAGGCCACTCTAGTACATGTGGATGCTTTAAAAGGTGTTTTATATTCATAATAATGTATGTATAATATTAATGACATAATGTATTGAGCCACTGGCAACTCCTGTAGGAATAAAATAAATCTATTCTTCAGCTGTTTTCAAACTAAGATTATCAAGTGTTATTTACAAGCTGTATTATAATGTTTTGTCTGTTTGTCATAAAAAAAATTGTATCTACAAGAAATCATACATTTGTAACTCCTGCTTCTCTTAGTTTTTCTTCCCAGTGATCAATAGTTGGTTCATGATCAAATTTCTTCCCTTTCTTCAAGTCAGGTGTAATCAAGCATATTTCACCTGTTGATGCTGCAGTGCTATGCGGTAAGACACTAGAAACATATAAATAATAATCAAATTATCCTTAATAAAATACACAAAAATTGAATAAAAACGATAGATGACATGGTATTAGTTTCAATATCGACATACACTGATATTAGGTTAAGAGTGTCCACGTTCTGATTTTATTGTGTTGTACTTACAATTTGATATTGCCTGGTATAGTTTGTATTTTGATACATCGAATTTCGGCAAATATTGACACTTCATCATCAAACAACTTATTCTTTTTACGGTTATGCACAGCTAATTGTTGCAAAGCATTCAGACAATGATTAATCAATTCATCTGTTACATTCTTTGATGGCATAATGTATTTCTGTTTTTTAGTTACGACTTTCATTTTAGGTTTAGGTATTTCTTCATTGTACTTTTCATTACTTGCTTTCGGGTTAACCTTTACAAATTTCTTTTTTATAATCTTATTTTTAGTTGAGTTTTTCTCTGCCTTGATTTTATTGAATGGTTTTATTTTAATGGAAACCATTTCCTTATTAAATACTATTTTATTAGAACGATTAACGCTTACTTAATAACATTAAATATCAACACACAAATGTCAAGTTCTAACCTCAAATTTCACAGATCACATGGCCAATATTGCTAGATTCAACATTTGATTTTGGATATTATAATAATCGACTCGTCTAATTCCAGAAATCCCTATGTATATTTTACCATATTAACTCAATTACCGAAAGAAAATTACTTTTTAACCTTAAAATTAAACCATAAAGAATTGTAATAAAAAATAATTACGTTATATAGTATTAAAAGTATATATAATAAGAACTGATAATTGCAACAAGTGAAGATCCTTCACAACTAGTTTAAAATTGAACGAGAGATATTTTTTAATTATGAACCTATTGAATTAAAATTAACACAAATTTTAAATGACTCTTAACATAATATATTAGTCAAAACCGCATCTAAATTAGTTAAGTCATTTCAGAGATTAGCGGACACAAACGTGTACAAATAAGTGTATATTTATTATACATTACGATACACTTTTTACTAATCTTAATCGTACAAGCGAATTCTTTCTGTAACACGGTATATATAGAAACTCTAAAATAATTTTTCATCTAGATAATACACTTATATATGTGTGCCAACATTTTATTAAAAATTACTATTTAATTATTTTTTTAACATTACTGTACAATTTAGTATGAAGTATCTGATGAATTTTCTATAATATTTTTAGCATCATCCGATCAGATGTCAAGGTGTCATGTAAAGGCCTAATTTCCCGCAGATGACACGCTTTCTAATTGTTCATTATTCCATAGACACTGAGAATACCTACTTTAAATAATAACTGGGACTTACTGAACTTTTTTTGAAAATAGTGGACACATCCAAGTCACAATTTTATATTATTAAAAAAAAAATTAAATTGAATTTGAACAAAATCGCTAAAATCATTTGATAGAGAATTAAAAACTACATTATGCTCCATTGTTAACTTCAAACAATTAAAGTAGATTAAGAGGGTTATAAAATTAGGCAGTTCTTAGTATGCTAATTTTGCTTTCCATGAAAAATCCGTACTGTGTGTAAGGTTTATTACAGTTATTTCAGTCAAAATAACCGATTGCTTAAAGTAAGCATGTGAATTCAAGGAGCATCCCGTAGGTTCGGCAGGAAATCTGATTCCTATTAAAGTAAAAAAAGGATTGTTTTTGAAGCTGACAATCTCGGTTTGTACAATTATTATTTTTATAAAAGATGGTGGAAATTAAGGTATAAAGGTACCAAAGGAATGGGTACTGTAATATGAAATAGGATGAAACCCGTCATTTTAGAATGACTTGGCAACATTGTACATGTCTATTGTCGGACAATTTTTTTTTGTCTGACTAAGAAACAGGTTAAGATTTAAGATCATACAGTTAATAAATTTTTGAATATAACATATTATGTATGTACTACTGTATAAATCTGTCTTTTCACTCTCTTTTAATAGAGGCGCCTACAAAATAACATGTTAAAAAAATATTATCGACTCTTTAACAGTTATCAAACATAAATGTCCAATGAACTGGAATTTTAGCTGTGTTGGTCACCAGCCGCGGCGTCGAGCTCAGCGTTCACGTTATCGAATATTGTCATAGGCTGCCACAATAATAGTTACATATAGTACCCGATCATAATTATTTATGTACCTACTTTATTATGTCATCTACTCACTGTCACTACCACCGTCACTGATCTGAACTTATCCCCACCGAATATAAACCTATTACCAACATAAAAGTGTCCCGCGCACACATTTTCAGTATTCATCAGGATAAACATTCTTACTTTCTTTTGTCACTACTTTAATCTAGTAATCAAATTGTATCCTCCGGACACTAGTGGCACAAGAATATTTATTTTCCTCCTTGTAGGCACTTTCTATTACCGTGTAGTGATCGGTTATCGTACAAAAATATACTGTGCAGGAAGATAACAGTCTCGTGGAAACCTCTTTTTTTTATAGATTTTTTATAAGAAAGAAAGAATTACATCAGGAAAAATTTCGGTCCTCAGCGGTTATAATCCACGTTACGATATGGTAGAGCCTTTCTAATGAAATGGCCTTATAAAATAAAACAGATTTTTTATATATAATTGAGATTATTAAGATAAAAGATTGTCTTGACCCATGTCTTGACCGAACGCGTTGTCTGTTTCTATTAAAATGTTGTTAATTTGCCATTGCTGTTGTCGAAGGTCGGTCGTGATTTTGTTTGAATCCGTGACTGTTGTGTGGTACAATAGCACGAGCCATGTGGTAGATAATCTCATTATCCACTCGCTGCTTCATTTGTTATGCAAACGGAATTCACCTTTAGTATCCGTTTATTAGCCATAATTTCGGGATAATTTTCCTATAGGAATATAACGAAACATGTTTTTATTTAGTTTGTGAGTTTTTTAAATAAGAATGATTAAGCATTTACAAGGCAAGCGTGATCCATAATTGAACTTATCGTCACTTTTCATGAAAAAAAAATCCAATATTTATCACTGCTGTGCTTTTAGTTTGTGGACTGATCATTCAGCCTATGTGTTCTCTTCCTATTACGATATTGTGTCCTAACTCTTTCGCAACTATCGGTCACATTAGTCACCAGCTAAAAAACGCCGCCCGTACACAATGGGTGACTATAGTTACCAGCTGAAAAACACCAGTTATACACGATAGGTGTTTATCTTTTATTACTTTATTAACGGTATTATTATTTTTTTAAAACGAATGAAATTATTTTGATCCAAAGCTTAGGCCCTGAATGCTGAAGACAGCGCGTTTGAAACGCGCACTTTCAGCACAGAGCTTTGTTTCCTGCGCAACTCTTAGCAGCGAATCCTGCCGTATTGAAAGGGTTAAAAGGAAGTGCGAAGAGCTTGAGCACGACTAACTCATAGTATTATATTTCCAGTGATTTAAGGTTGGTATTTGGACTACACTGTACTTAAAATTAAATGCAGTAGTCTCCACACCCACACAGCCTTGAGATTCTTTCGGTACTATTGTGGTGGTCTTTTCAAGGTAGCCGCTTCCGAAACACTAGTAGTAACCGTTAGGTTTCGTATTTTGGCTGGCGTCCCAAAGCGTCGAGGTTCGAACCCACAGGGGTGCCTTTGCTTTGCCACCCTACCCATAAATTTGCTGGTTGAGCACCTCAGTGTTCGCCCTCTTGCTCGGTTATTGGTGAAGGTCTTTCCCGGCAATCGCCCATAGTTTCTTTCAAAAAAAAAAGCAGAAAAGTTACATGGCCGAGTTAAATTAAAAAATTGAATGGTATTGTAAATATTACGAGCATTATAATCTAAAGGACGCGACGTTACGTTTCTTTGCTTGTAAAGTTAAAACAATAGACTTTACCACGGTTAAATAACCGAGATATTATTTTTTTATAGATAGATATAGATTTTTTGCATAGTTATAAATCTGAATTTATAACTTTGCAAAAAGTGATTCTTGGGACAAGAAAAATAAACCTACCTATATTTATCTGTTATATTTAGTAGATACAGAGACTTAAAGTACCCCAAAGGTCAGCTGAGCTGAGCAAAGCTGTTTGACACATTGTTTAGATATTTGTCATAACAGAGTACAAAGTATGACGCAATCCGGATTTACTCCCTTGAGTCGTTGAGATACAAGATGAAATATTTGATGGAAAGAAACCATTTATTATATATTAGCTTAGAAATGCTGCTGTCTTATGGTGGCTTTTTACGGTGCATTTTATCACGAAGCATGATGTGTCAACATGACTTTACATATGAGAACGCTGTACGACGTACCACATGTTGCGCTCTCTGATATTCAATATTACATGTATGATGTATCTAATGTGTGCATATATTTTTAACATTTTTATTTCGACAGGACAAAATAACTGAGAGGGCCATCACGAGCACTGACTCTTCAGATTTAAGGCGCTCAGCCAGCGCATTTTATGGATTCAAAGCAGTGTAAAATCGCCTCTATTTGTGTGTGGGTACTCCTGGGCGGCCTACTGGGGGAAGTACTACCTAGATCGATCTACTAGCGATTCTGAGGTCATTGCCTTGGAATAAACTCTAAAAGAAACTTGGGTCTACGTCAGAGTATATTGAGCATACCAGTTAGCGTTAGTTGATTGACTTATCCTTTTTCAGCGTCGACATTTTATATATAAATATAAGGTCTTGGGGAAACGAGGTCTCAGGCTCGAGAGGAACTTCAAATAAGGCTAAAGCTACTTGGTACATTTTCAATATGAAACTAGGAAAGTATAAGTCTAACAAAAGTCATTCTTTAAGTAAATAATAAAATTATAGATATTGATTTTGATAATAATAATAATAATATATGTAACATTTTGATTCAAAAGTGCTTGGAAGCGGGTATATTGAAATAAAGTTATATTTAATTTTTATTTTATTAAATATTTTCCAGGGTGTATAGCCCTATTCTTCTACGTGAAATACTGAAAAAATTTGGGACTTCAATAAGTCTTCAATTCTGTGGGCCTAGCCCAAAAATGATAACGAATGATTTTTGGGAAGATGAACAATATCTGGTTAGATATTTTTGAGCATGGACCATGAACACGATGACACAATATCGGACAAAGATAACTCAATTTAGTAAAGAAATAGCCGTGACAATAAAACCTGAAGTAATTGTGGGGTCCAGCATGAATGTTACGCTTGCAGGTACATGGCTATATCTCCGAGTGTATTCCCAGGGGCGACTCTTGGAATTGTGTATCCAGTGAATTCTGAGGACAGCGCTCGGTGCCCGGTTGAATCTTATTTTTGGAATTTATTCCTAAATTGATGAATGTTCGTACTGTATATGCACTTAGTTACATACGGCAAGTAAAATATATAAAAGAACTTTAGAAAAATTAAGAAAATTGAAGTATTGAGATTTTTATAAATATTATAGCATGTTATTATACAATTATTTTAGTATAGTGTTAGGAAAACAATCATGCGATTTGCTCTCCCTCGTGTAGAAAGATATGTTTTATTCAAAGGATGGGGCTGGCCTCTATGTTACTTTGTATAAGACACTCAAATGAATTATTAAAGACAAGGTAATCACTCCGCATGCCAAGAAAAAATACAATGTGAACAATGAAAAAATGTCTTGCAACTTTCAGCGGTCACGAATAATATATTGTGGGGTGTTTATACTTTGTAGGTATCCACGAGTCTGAAATGAAGAGAATATGTAATACGGATGTTTACAAAAATCTAAGAATCTTCTTATTGTTTATTTGTTATAGGATGAAGAGCTCTTTTATAAAACCAGTATATTTTGTAACCTATAGATTGCAGATTAGTCTTTTACTGGTAAATAGGTAAATAATAAGATATTATTTTTTGTTTATGTTGTAGTATATGTTATGAATATTTACCATAATATAAAGCTTTACTGTAAATCTGTTGAACAAATTTTGAAAGAACCTTTAATTTTAATAAACACTTTCTCATTTAAAACCTAGGATATAATTGATGCTGGTTGGTTGTACAGAACATGACATATAGCTTGGCCAATTTTAAATATTACAAATAATTACATTAGACAACGTATAATGATTGGTAAAATAGAAACAGAGATACCACTCGGTCGTTCTGTAATAGTGGTAAATAAAGAGGTAAAGTAAAATGATTTTCTTCGTCAAATTATATTAGAGGTACTAAGGTTTTTTTTTTACACTGGCTCAACATAGTGACTCCAATGTACCTGATGGTAAGTACAGTGTATTCCAACAACAAACGCGACCAACAAAGGATGAAAATTCATTGATAGTCTCCGTCATCATGTCGGCCCACATATACCACGACTGAAGTTTTACGAGTTACTGGATATACACAAGCTGAATCCGAGATGCGACAAGCCAAAACTAGTCACTATGACGGGCTTTACACTTGTATACTGTGGTCATGACCCAGTTCGGGCAATCGCCCTACCACCAAAACTAAGTGCATGAATGTAGTTATTACTTAAACAGGAGTGTTTTATAATTGTCACCATAGACGAAGTTGCAGGCTACAGATGAATTTTATAGATACCCTATGCATTGCAAATTATTTTACCAATGTTAATAATTTATACAATAATTTAACTATTTTTTCCGCTATGTATTTATTATACTAATCAGGTCGTATTCGACATGTAAAAAAATCGAAAACATCATTTAACTTACATCCCCTTTTAGGATAAAGCTTGCGGGTTAAGCTGGTTTATCGATAAATAAATGCGAGCAAATATGTTTAAGTTCAAAGAGAAAAGATTAAACAACCAGCCAACGTCGACGAGTACGTAACTTAATTTCGTGAATTGCGGAGCGGCGTAGCAGCGTAGCTAACCTTACGTGATTGTGCTACAATTGCAGAAGACATTGTGCCTTAGTACGAATACGCACTACATCCGATCCTAAACCATGAAAATACAAGCTTGGGAAACTGGGACCGAGTTCAACTATTCGATTTCGTGCTATCTTTGATCCCAATCCATAATAATATGAATTAGCAGCTCATTAAAATCAACAGAAAGCGTTACGTCAAGACGACAGGAAATTATACATAGTTCGGACGCAGTACACAAGTATTTATAAAATAAAGCTACAGTTATTTCGACCTAAATATTTTTGGATCTGAATTCGAGATTATTCGACGGCGGATAGAAACCAGATGACGGATTTAGTGCGTAAACTTTCATACAAATAGTTCTACAGCTACTTCAAAACATAGTATTATATAGTAAGTAACTTATACGTATATATTAATAGGTAATAAAAAGAAAATGTAACTATTTCATGAAAAAATAACCGCTGTGTTTACACGTTCTGTGCTATTCACATGGGAAGAGCACGTTGTATGTGGAATTTGTTTTCCTGATAGCCATTGCAAACATCTGCGGGAATATGTGAATAATGTCCTGCCACTGCTTGAAATATACGGTCGTAAACTGTATAAGTAAGACTTCTTACACAAGTAATAGTATTACAAATAAAAAAAAAATATTCATGTTATTCTTTCGATTTTTTCTGTAATATTAATGGTGTCAAATAGGTAGCTTATTACATCTTTTGTACAGCAACGTGCATCCCATATAAATCACAAAAAGCATTATTTGATTATATTTGGCCTTTTAATAAATATATATACTTAAAATCTGGTAATTACCAGAACAAGGGTCTCAGATTCCATGTAGGATCGAATTTAAAACAAAATAGGTGTTAAATGCCCAAAGTATTGCAAGATATTGCTTTTCTATGCTTCTATGGAATGCACGCCACTGCTTTCATATGATATTAATTATTAGGTTTTTCATACGAAGTATACCATATTTTATGAAAGTCAGCATGCATGGCGACAATTAAACTCCTTCAATTTGGTTGTACACTATACATATAGTAATCATCTATTTATAATCAGAAAAGGTATAGCAATTTAGTGAACTGAAGCAAAATAAATGGATAAATATGTTTAAAGATAGTATCAATAAACAGATATTAAGTTATGTACCGTGATTCAAATCCCAATATAGTATATGAGAGGGCAACCCTGTTTTCCTTTCCTTTCTTTCCCATTCGTCTTGGATCTAGTGCTGTCTCGCTCGCATATCACCCCTCCACCACCACGCAGTGTCGAACTTTATTTTCGTTCGACGTGCCGCATTGGCATCCAATTCCTTGCCTGGAGAGGTCGTAACTAAAATTAAGCTAGATTAATCTTGGCGACTAATTTATAATTCCCAATTCGTCAAGAAATTTATTAAAAGTGTACTTAAACGGGTTTCCGTTCGAAAATACTATTTCAGTGTTTATTATAAGTATAACTATCACTAATAATAACGAAGTGCTGTTTCGATTAATAATGGATGAAAACGAAACGAGTGGAAAATGTGATGATATACATAACAAGAGAACACGCTCTTCAAGTTCGTCGTCTGTCACTTCAAGCTCGAGTTCATCTTCCGCTGGCCGGAAAGGTAAAAATAGAAGATCAAAACGTCGTAAGAAGAACAACAACTTGCTCAAAAAATTGGCAAAACAGGTAGGTGAACTACAAAATCACCTATCATCATATTCACCCTGTCTCGCCGCATCCAGAACAAGAAAGCCCTGGTATTTATCTAGATGTTAGCAGGCAACTATTCGGCGACGAAATAGACACATCTACACCAGTACGAGGTAATTTTAATACTACCTTCAACACAAGTGTTAAAGGGCCTACTGTACCAAAGACAGCCCCTGAACATTTAGCGGCTTTACAAAACGTTCAACGTTTCGGTAATCCTGATTGGTGCGATATCCGATACGCAAAGGCTCAAAAGTCATTTTCTTACTCGCCTGGATTTGTTGAATTAGAATGTAACGAGGAAGTCAAAGCACTTGAGAGTACTCGCTCCCGTCATCTTCAACTATCTGAACGGTCTTACGCTGCACTTACCCTGGCACTTCTTAAACAGCAAGAAGCACTGCAGGCAGGTGTAAGTGATTTTTTATCCTGGATTCTGAGCTCGGCGGATAACTTAACATATGAATCAATTACAGATAAAATAAATAATACTATCCTTGGAGGTGACTTTCATAAAAGTTCTACAGACGCTCTGCAACTGGTGTGTGGTCGTAGAGCGGACGCAGTGGAACAAAGACGTAACAACATTCTTGGCTTATCAAAAGACCCACTCATCAGAAGCACATTTCGCAAGATTCCTCCAACATGCTCGTTCCTATTTGAGCCGGTTGCTTTCTGCTCTGCCCTTGAAAAAGCTGGCGGAATAAAGAAAGCCTTCTGGTTTCAACCAAAGGCTAATTCAGAAAGGCTTGGTGCGCAACCAAGTGTGAGCAGAACGTCAAGGCATCCCGCGCAGGGGGCCTCAAGGAATGCACCTGCGCAAGGTAGCACTAAAAATAAGCAGCACGCGCGTATGCAAAGCTGTAACTGCTGCACCAATTTCTCAGTGCACAGTTGCAATCAGGCAGGTTACTCGGGCGAGACAAGCTATTATTGTGACTCTGGAAAATATCACTCTAAACACAATAGAGATTCCTTTCGTGGTCGTACAAGTGGTCAGCTCAAAAGAGGACAAAGAACCATATCCCGCAAGGGTCGTAAGCAATCTGGTTACCCATCCTATACGGATAAAACGAATAACAGACATCACAAATACTGACCGCAAGCCCTTCCGGGGAGGTCAGCTATCCCAGTATCATTTCCAATGGAAAGTAATGGGCGCCCCGATAATGATCTTAAAAATTTTACAAGGTTACAGAATACCTTTTGTTCAAAAACCACCATTATTGAAACCAAACCTCGAAAACTGTGCATTACAAACGCCAATATCGGAAGAGATGACAAAGATCGTTCGAACGCTCGAAAGCGAGGGTGTGATCGAGAAAGTACAACAAAGCCCAAGCTTTATCTCCACCTTCTTCTTACGTTCGAAGGGCGATGGCACATGCCGAGCAATCTTCAACCTCAGATCGCTAAACGAATACATAGGCACGAGCCCCTTCAAGCACATAAACATGTATCAAATACCGAATTTTCTACAACCGAACGACTGGCTATGCAAAGTAGATCTGTCTCAAGCATATTATCATATACCAATCGCAAAGTCGCACCGATGCTTTCTGCGGCTGGTCTACAAAAAGGAACTCTTCGAAATGAGGTGTCTTCCCTTTGGTCTCAACACAGCGCCAAAGACTTTTGCCATCCTCACAAATTGGATTGCTCAGCTGTTAGGAGACAAAGGTATAACAATTGTCGTATATCTCGACGATTTTCTAGTTGCAAGCCAAGACTTAATAGTTTTAAAGAGTCACATACGCACTGTGATAGAAAACTTGCTAAAGTTAGGCTGGCAATTAAACTGGCAGAAATGAGTAATAGTTCCTCAAAAGTCTTTAGAATATCTCGGAGTCATGTGGTATCCTTGGCTAAATCAATTGGGCCTACCAGAAAAGAAATACCAAAAGATTATCCGTGCAACATCGGATTTACTGAGAAGAGGATCCAGCTCCCGGAAAGAGTTAGAAAGCCTATTGGGATTACTAAACTTTGCAAGTTTTGTTGCAAAGAGGGGCAGATTAAACTATCGGGGTCTACAAAAACAGCTCGACAAATTACCCAAGAGCCAATCTCTGAAACCATTTCCGCTCACCTATTCGGCAATAGAAGATTTAACATGGTGGTTAAAAAACTGCCGGAGCCAAACCCAGCTTCATGCTCCATGTCCGGAGCATTATCTGACCACGGATGCGTCGGACGTTGCTTGGGGAGCGACGCTAGACGACCTATACATCACAGGGCCCTGGACAAGGACGGAGCAAAATCTTCATTCCAACGCAAAAGAAATGATAGTAATTTTAAAATGCTTGCAAGATCATTGTCAAACCCTGAAACACAGCTCCATTTTAATACAAACGGACAACAAAACCGTAATTTCATATATGCGCAACGAGGGGGGGACAAGATCCGCAATTCTGATGAAATTATCGTACAAAATATTCCAAATCATGGATATGCATTAGATTCATTTTACGATCCATCACATACCGAGTCATATCACATACTGAAGTCTTCTTGGCGGCCTTCTACTTTAAATACATATAAACCTGCATGGGCTCGATGGACTCGCTGGGCCCAAACAAATGGGGTAAAAATAACCAACCCATCGGGAGGAGAAGTAGCCAGATATTTGGCCGACCTACACAACGTTGAAGGGTTATCTTACAGTACCATACTTGTACATAAATCGGTAATATCCACTTTCTGTAATTCAGAGTCGACCATCAGTCTAAGTTCCCACTTTCTAGTAAGACAGGTGTTGAAAGCAATAGCGCTTAAAAAACAGAAAGACTTCAAACTACCTATCTGGGATATTAACCAGGTGGCAGATCATCTAGCTCAAAGAAGACTAGATAGTAACTTATACGACACAGCCAGACATACAGCAACTTTATTATTATTATGTTCAGGAAGAAGAGTACATAATCTGACACTTTTACAATGCGACCCAAGACATATGATCACACCATCTGAGGATACCTTAGTTTTTGGCCTTCCTTCGGCTCTAAAACTGACAACTCGAACCACAGACAGTCTGGTTGGAGACTAATTCGTAATAAAATTAATAAATGCTTAGACCCGATTTTTTGGATCAATAGACTCATCACTCTCACCAAAGAACGCAGATCATTGATGAAATGTGATAACCTGTTTATTCGCACCAATGGAGTTGCTGAAGCTGCCACTCGCACAGTTATTGCAGGATGGGTAAAATCAGTTTTAAAAGACGCCGGTATTATTGCCACACCTGGTAGCATCAGGGCGGCAGTGGCATCCAAGAATTGGACAGAAAATTACCCAGTTGATGATATTCTTGCTAGAGGCAACTGGCGCTCTGAGAACACTTTTAAAAAGTTTTACCATAGCGAAGGTGCACGGGCCACTCCCTCGACCTCTAAAAATCAAGAAATACCAGAATTATTTACACCAGTTCATTAGTTCTGATTTAAGGATCAATTTGATTGAGTAATCAGGTCTCTTTAGTATGCCGATTAATTTTATAAAAATGCCTTATCATTATATTGTCACTCACTCCTGTACTACCTTAATGGAAGAATTCAAATTAAAAATTCTGTTAAGGTTACGTACGACATTACTTTGATTAATAAAATGTTTTTTAATAAGGATAAATGAATAAAAAACGGATAAAATTTTTAAGGATAAATGATTTGTTGATGCAACACTTCTGTATTTTGTAACTTTTGGTACCTATGGCCTCATTAGTATGCCTAGTATACTTAAAAAAATCTGTTTTCATTTATAGTCTGAACTGAAATGAAACATTAAAAACCGAGATTGCAAGCTCATTGTGTTATTTGAAACTCGTAACATCAACTTTAAAATGCTTTGATGCGCGCTCGAACAGAAACATCGTGGGAATATTTAAAATTATTTTATGAAATACTAGCATCTACTTACTCGCGTCTTCATCTGGCTTGGTAATAAGGAAATAATCCCCGTTTGAGCCGAATTAAATATGTTCTTTTAGTTAGCAACGCCTTTGTAATAAAAAGATAATTTCACTTTATATCTTTAAAGTAGGATGGCTGCGGCTACGGAAAAATCAAGATGTATCTCTGTTTCTTTTTAGCTATAATTGCGTTTGTGATTTTCGTATTAAATAAAAACAAATTGGATGTTTTTTTAAGGTTGTTAGGTAAGTAAGATTATGGAAATGGTTAAGTAAACAAATAATTCCAGTTTCGGTAACGAATATGGATTTGAAATTATTTTGGGAAAATCACAGTTATGGATTTTTAAATTGAGTTTTTACTTGTTTGTACAAATTCTGAAATCAGCTGATTATTTGTATCAGACATTATGGATATGGGCCTCCATAACCATTTTAGCTAAAAAAATATAGTGTTTCATATGGATTTATTATTCTTTACAGGAGACGCATAAAACGAGAATATTAGAAATGTATTTTTCAACTCTGCAAAAGTATTTAGCGTGGTAGAACGAACGAACGATCACGTCGGGGTCACCAGTTTAACGTGGTAGGTATGGTAGAAGGAAGTAAACCTACCGTAGGCTAAAGCGCAGGATAGCGTGTAGAGATGAGATGATGAAAGAATGAAATGAAGAAGTCCAGACAGCAAGTAGATGAAGCACGTTTAATACAGCACAGTAAAATGTCTAGTAGAAATAATGAAGCACAAGTATAATAGTCCAAGTAGAGATAAAGTTCAGATCACAACAATACGAATAAGAACACGAAAATAAACACAATACGAAAACTATAAGTAGCGAGCGAGTGGTGCCTGGAAGCGCGTCGAATGTGATATCGAGACTATTTTTACGGCTGCGCAGACGGTTAAGCGCTTGCGTCGCGTACACATGCGCAGTCCCCCCGCGTGCGCCTGTATCCCACGTCTCACTAAATTAGAGCCGTTTCCACCGCAAGACACGATATTGTAATGAAATATCAAGTCTGTTAGTATGAAATGTGTTGATAAAATTACTTAGATAAATAAGTAAAAATATAATAATGTTATTTAAAATAGTTGTTACTTGTAGGTTAGTATAGTATACAGAATTAGAAAATAGATAATGTTAAGGACAGAAATAAATAAATAGGCAGTGAATAGGCTACAAGTACTTTTGTGTAAAGGACAGCAATTTGGTAGTTATATATAATGGAGCTCATTAAAGGATTAATTATTTTGACTTGTTTAGACTCTTCGGAGTTAAGTATTATTCTCTGCTTGTTCTAACGACAACCCGCCGTGAATCGATACATTTGCAATAAGCAAACGGACACGATAAACGTATATAAATTTATGCTTAGGACATAAGCCCCAAATGATAAATAACTCTTTTTTATTGCAATTACTTTACCTACCAATAGGCAGAATATCTTTTTACTCGAACATTGTCTATAAAAATGTAATTATTTAGTAGAGAATGCTTGAGTAGATAATCTAATTCAATTATAATACTGTAATAGTAATTATAACAAGAAATAGTAAAGTCTGTTAACAAACAAACTGTTAACGAATATAAGAAACAAATGAAAAATCTAACAGGATCTTTTACATCGCATAATGAATAAATAACGTAGTTTAAAGTGGAATTTGTTATCAAAAAGGGATCGCTTTATGATTTCACGTTCATGATTTCTGCATTCTGAATATTATGTACCACAGATTGTTTTAAGTCGATAGACGTTTCAACGTATGGTTTTTTTAAATTTGATTTACTGATCAGATATCACATAAGAAAATACAAAACAGAAATAACAATCAAAACAGGAATACAAAAGGTTGATGTTTATTGAATTAACAACTTATAAATAATGTGAAAGCCAACAATAGACGGCTGCCAAGAGACCAATATCTATTTACAGTTGCTATATGCTGAAACGTATAAATGTAAATAGGCGAACCGGACCGGTCTAGTCCCGGAATATCGTAGGCTGAACGAAGTGTGTCACTAAGACGAGCTATAAACCCACGTACTGTGGTCGCGATCAATATAAATCAGAAACAAACAAATACACCTAGTAGAAACAGACGCTCTGTAGACTTTTTCCATATCTTACAGACAATATAAATGGTTTCGAAATTGTAGTTTTAACTTTCACGGCAACTACGTCGAATCCTACATGAATTACATTTTTTCATTGCTAAAAATTACAGCGATACCTCGTAGACGAAAATTATAAATTAAAATTATGTTAATATGTTGATGAATACGTTGAAATAGCTATAAAATAAGCTTTACAGTGAATAAAGTATCAGTCACTTTAGGTCTCGATTTACTGTCGGCAATAGTTAAAAACTTGCATGGTAAATATGACAAATCCAGTTACTAAACCGTATATCTAGCTCTAAGCCTCTTGTTTATAGGTAACGTTCACGTTATTTGTAAGGTAATTACGATACTTGTTACAGTACTATGATCAAATCAATAGATGTATAACTTTAGCTAGTTAAGTCCGTTATATTGTACGTTGTGGTAAATAATTAAGTAAGTATCATTTAAAATGTGACTTTTCGAAGTTATGATTCCTTGATATGAATATTTTATGATTCAATATGTACTTTATTTTATTTTTTTAATATAGATAACTTGCAGATTGTGGACAGAAAAGCAATAATAATATGCATATTGGCACATAAATCGTTTAAAATAAATATTTTTCTTGTTTTTTTGGTAATCCGGGAGAAAATCCTGCATAGAGCCATCAGCTTAATATATAATGAATAGCTTTTACGCTCCATATCTTGGTTAGGTTCGCTTAAAGAACGAATTTCTCAAGACCTCTCCTCTATTTGGCGGTGCGCAAGATACGAATGCACCGTCTTCGCCTCATACGGGCAGCAGACTACCTCAAGTCTACTGCCCGGAAAAAATCTCCAACATCAACAGCTTCGTAATAGTATGTAGCTTTCGTAACATTGCTTACGTTTACAATAAGATTATTTGCAACCAACTCCAAGTATTCTATTTTATAAACGCTACCCACAATCAACTGTACAAACATACGTGTGGGAAACCATACCTTTTACCTATTTAAAGCTACAAAGGTTTCTGGCGAACATATAGCTCCGCTTAAGAAATCTATATATCACAGATGTAAAGGAATCAGATAGCTAATTTTTTTATTTTAGTTACGGAAATCGGATGCCAAGTAATTGTTAATAAGAGAGCGAAAATATGAGAGATGAACTTTGGGACGAAGGAAGCACTTCGAGTCGAGCTCAAAATAAAATGTTCAGAACTTAGATTCATCCATGATAGTAATATATAATATTTTAAAACATTATTTTATAAATGAGCAGATGAAATGGCTTACTGTGGTGTGTATATCCGCAGTTGATGTAATAAAAAATAACAAACAATTTTCATAGATGTATCAAATTAAAATAGCCTCTCTCGCGTCAATGATAATGAAAGTAGCAGCCTTGTGCTATAATTTAATTAGTTTTATTACATTAATTATTAAATTAAAGATCGTAAATCGTCGTTTAGTATTCTTTTCCCTGTAGAATCTATGAATACGTAAAGCAAAAACTTTGTACCCCTTTTTATGAAAATTGTGCGCAAGTAGGAGCATGAAATTTGGCAAACTTATAGTTTATATGGAGGAGAGCAGAATGGAATATTTTAAAAATAGAAATAAGATATTTTTAAAAATAATGCATAAAATACTATAAAGTGAGGAATACAGATTAACTATCTAGTCAGCACGTACGATATTCTCAGATTACTATATCAACGCATTAATACTTGTCTATCTAATACCATGAAATCCAAAGAATATAAGATATGATAATTTGATTATAAAATTGGTAGATTTTAATGACTAAGCATTTGGCTGTTTAATATTGACGATCACCATCGTTATTTCATCTTTTACACCACAGCTTCAAAGCTATTATATATTTGTTACGCAATAAGCATAGCTGATATTTAATTGACATATTCAAAACAGCCTCTATAACAGAATGCTTAGACTAATGAGTTAGTCCGTGCGAGGTTGCATAATAAGTGACATTGTGGTAGGAAAGTATTCCCTAAAATTATATTTATCATAGCAATTCGTCAGAGATATACACCTACCATTACTGTGCGGTGTCTGTGAGTGCAATAACAATGTGCTCAAAGAGAATTAATTATATACTTATGAAGAAGTTTTTCCATTAGCTAAAGTTGTGAGCGGCGAAAAGGTACTCAAACTTTTGCTGCGAACCCAAGCACAATGATCTTAATAAGTTGCTTTAACAGGTAACATTAGGGTGACTAATTCGCACTAATTGTTTTGTATAACTATGTTTTATCTAATGTTAATATGGATATATCTTATTAATATAATAAATCATAATTATTTTAGGATTCTGGATAATACCTGTAAAAGGAACAGTTGTATTAACAACAAAATTCATAATCAATTAGTCCTAGAACTAATTTAAGCAATTAAACATTTATGCGTTATGTGGATACAGCCACTAATGTACCTCTGCTCACCCTGAAAGGGATATAGCGCGAGAATATAATAATAAAAAAAAAATATTTTATAGACTTATTAACTAAGATTTTTTTAATAAAAATATATTTGTCTTTATACAACTTGTCAAGTGATAGTGTTTGGTTTTATTCTCGCTACTCATCATGTGGTGTATGGATACCTTTTTTTTATAACCCTGAGATGTCCGTTATGAACCGTCAGGGGGTTGTGAGGGCCATCCTCTGGTGTGTCGTACTCAGACTGACTAAAACTCTCGGGGTATTCAACCTGCCACGAGGGTGCGACTCGGGCCTCATTTTCGATACGGTGTGTGGATACCAAGGTAAGGTTTCTTAAATATGTTTTCCAATATAACTTATAAAGCTGAATTGAACCAAACTTCAAATTAAATTTTATTTTTTATCTTTACATTGTTAACTTGTACCGTTTTATTATTGTCATATATTTTGGTTTCTATTTATAGTTGTTGATTAGTTTTGCTCACTTCTGAACTCAAGTACCGTTAGGAATAGAGTTGTAACAGACCTTCTTCGAAACTTCCGCATGATATGAAACCTCCGTATCAGCATTCGCTTCCGCAAATTTTCATGCGGAGATTATGTGATGTGAACGAGTATGGAAATGCTACTAAACATGTTTGTTGTGGTTATTCGTATGATCATAAGACCACATGATTATACCAGGCCGAAAAACAAATCAGTGCAAAATACTTACAAAAACAACCCTACATTTTTAATTTAAAGACAGAGTGCTTAATTTTATATGCATATTCAGTAGGTCTTAGAATCGGCTACTATCTATTTTTCATACCCCTAAGTGATAAGGGTTGTTCATCCTTAACATTTTTTTTATTTTTAATTTTATCCTCACACACACACAATAAGTTAGATTTTTTTTTCTACACTAGAAATTACCTAGAAATAACTTATATTGCAAAACAACGTTTGCGGGGTCAACTAGTATTTATTTAGTAATACTCCATCTGTGTTTCCGTTTCTGTAAACTTTTCGATTATGCAGAGGTGAAATGCCAAAACTCGAGATCCACTTCCGTTAAGATATCCTCCGTATCAACTCTAGTTAGGACAAATACTGCCATTCCGGTCGTTCTCACACACGTAGCTCCTTGAATTATTTGTGGTGCCGTTTTCTATATTTATCGTCTGCAGGGCAGGTAACGTGACTGAAATATTGGAGTTCAAGAACATTTTACACCTTGGGAGACAGAAAAAACTCTGTTTTGTTTCGCATAATACAAATATAGTTAAATATTGTGTAATGATTTAATAATAAATAAATCAATAATATGTGTACAATAACTCTAAATTATAATAATTGTATTCAAATGTATGAACTACAATTTTAGAATAAAACTGAAATTTTAAATATAATTTATTTAAAATAATTTAAATATTCTTGCTTATTTTAACGATATGTAAAGCTTGTAAGAAATATAACACGAATCATGAAAGTTTTTATAACGATTAAAACGCTAGGTAGGTTAGGTAGCTAGGATTAGGTTTGATACATAAATTGTAATTAATTAAACATTGCAATGAATACTTCAAATCAATTTGGTTTTTAATCGCAATGTTACTAATTATACGAGTAAAAGAACAACGTAATAACTTAAAATTGTTGTGATATCAAAGCGGATGACAAAATTAAAAGAAAACAAACTTTGCTAATATCAAAGTTCCGGTGAATAAATAAGTATTATTAAAGTTTTGGGACTTGACCTAAATTAGAAGTGAATGAATATTTTAAACAAAATTGATGTTTTGGATAATCCTTTCGCGTGTAAAAGAACAAATCATACTTGTATATTATATTTACAGTTATTATACATCATACTGATATACTGCACAATTTTTAAAGAAAACACCTCTTTTTTCGCAGTTAGAACGTTGCCAATATCCAGTTTTCGAAGTAACTATTTTGCTGTACTGGTAACAAGCTTTAACAACAAGCATACGTTTGTATTTCACCGGTGTTGGTTACAAAATAACTTATTAAAAACAGTATAATCATTGTTTGACTTCGGTTAATTTTCTTTGTAACCGGAATAACAACCTAAAAGCTAATGAAGTATTTAAGTCAGATGTAAATCAACGTAGGTATGTATTACCAACACGGTTGTTTCCTTGTTGTGTTGTGGGAAGGATATAGCGCGTCGATATAAGGCACTGGGCAACGTTTTTATAGCCTGCTTCCGCATAAATTACATCTCGGCCTTTAAGGCTTTTCGGATAAAATATTATACATTTTTAAGCAAGAAACTGAAAATTTCTTTAACCTTTACGAAATGTGGTTAAATTCGTAACGTGGAAATTTTAAGCACCTCTCTGCCTTGTCTAATTAATTACACTTTTTTTTTATCGAATTTCGTACTATTGGAATTAGCATAAGCTGTTAGTTAGTTCACGTATGATTTCTGTAAGTTAGCAAAAAGCTCATGCTTAGCAGTTTTCATATTTATCCCTACAGTTTTTTATGTGTTATTTTGTGATGACCACTTTTATTACATTTACACGTTACATTATAGTATGCTGATTTCCCGTGGGTCATGTATGTCCGGATAGCAAGTAGGCAGTGTATTCACGAGATAATATTCACTTAACAAATTTTAGATCTTGATTTCCTATAAATCGATTATTATAATTTTTATTATGTACCTAGTTGATAAGAAATATTAGCAAAAAATATACTTAGAAAACTTTATTTCTGTGAAGATGTTTACTAAACTGTTTTTTGATACCGATATTCAGTTTTTTATTTTGTCTGCCTTTCGGCCTTTTCTAAACTATTCTCTGAAGAATAAACGACTGGGTTACAGAATGTATTTCCCCCTTCCCCTTTTTAACATAAGTTGACAAGACGCCGTAAAGAATTTGCAACCTTATGTAATTGATGCTCCAACTGTTCGTACGAGGCAATTATCGAGTGGAATTCGTTTCATGAAATTGTTTTCCAGTATCTTATGACATTGGAATCTTCAGACGACGAGTGCAGCATCGGTATTTATTGGGTTAGCGCATTGCGTTGTTGGTCTGATTATAACTTTCCATCAGGTGAGATTAAGGTTAAGCACATGCCTGTCTGTAACAATAAAAAATAAATCATAAATCTTGGCAGTTCTGTGAATTAAAAATCTACACACGCTATCAGTTGACACTATGATAAATGAATGTATTTATCCTACCCTTCTCAGTATGTAGACTTAAATAGGTATTTTTAAATCAATATATCTACGAAAATAAACTCCACTTTGTAGATGTATTGTAATTTTTCATGTAGTCTAATATAAGTTGTAAGAATGAGATCATTAAATATTAAGATCATAAAGAGCCTTATAGGCTTAAGAATATTTGTATGTAAGTTTACATGCCGATCGTCAAATTGTAGAAACGGCTTTTAAAATTTAAAGCCGATTTAAAACACTATTGTTTTGTCTTAAAAATCTTTGTGAAGAGCGTCACTACAAATGAGTTTATATCGTTAAAAATAAGATAAGTTTTATTATTTTGGAATATAATGTGGCAGTGACATGTTATTTACAAGTAGGTATGAAGGTATTACTCGTACAAATAGTTCAGTTCAGTGTAAGATCTTTATCGCGTGCTCGATTTCACCAACAAATCGGTATACTCACATTAGTGTATACCTATGTATATTTAATCTGAGAACAAGTCCGTCTGCCTATATTGTCAACTAAACTTAAATAATGAGTATTTAGGAGTATAGGTAGATAGGTAATATTTGTTTGTTTGTGGAAATCGATAAAAAATTTACGACCATCGTTCATATACCAGATATGATACTTTAATAATATGACTTTATTAATGTATATAATTTTTATGAATGGTTATTATTGCCTTCCGATCATAAAATGATTACCGTCGTAAATTCTATTTTCTCATAGCGACGCTCCAGAGGGCATGTCAGTATTATTTAAAATACCTACAATAAATAACTAGCCCTTTTTTGCTTGGGGAAAATGTTCATAAGATTTTTCCGGCCGTTCATAGTGAAAAAAGCAGCCGAGATGAGCGGGAGTTTATACTGGCTAAAGACCCCAATGCGTGAAATTTTGACAGTATCAATAACTGAAATTTCATCGTTTAGGTTTTATACAATATCTAAACTAATATTACAAAGAGATACTGTTTGTAAGTTTTTTGGATGTACAGATAATCTTTAAAAGCATCCGTTTTCAGTCATTTTTCACAAGTATTTTAGATGAACCTTCAGAGTGGTCATAAACTGTATACTATCAAGTTCCCACACAAAATGGAAATTTCACGCGTGCGATGCCACGCCCATAGTTAGCTTTTGTAATGTAAGTAATATTTATAAAATAATGGTTAACTCCGAATGAAGAATCATATTATTGCTTATATTTAATTTAATAATTTATGTGCTTTTATTATTTGTCAAATTTACTGAATATCATTAACTGTATGTATTTATAAATATGTAAGTGACAACGTAAATTGTATAAAACAATTTATATAACTTTTCAAAAAAAAAATATGGGACAAAATACGTTTAAATAATTCAATTATACTGGTTCATGAGAGTGTGAATCGATGAGGTAAACATTTTTGTCCCCTGTTTGTGAGCATGAAAGCCTTGTTATTATTGCGAATTTTGTAATTTTAAACGCTATTTTCTACTTTGGTTCCCTTTACTACTTTACTTTTTTAAATTTTAATATTAAAGCTTATGTTAGTGTAGTAGTATGTGTAGTAGTAGTATGTGGTTTACTTTGCTTATGGTACCGAGAAACTGAAAAATGTTCACCGCGGTGAGCGTAAGTACAAGCATGATCCGACGCAGTAGCAATGCTGTTCGAGAGCAAGTGTTGCCCGGATACGTATTTTTAGTAAACACATTCACACTTATTTAAAGGAGGTAAGCAAAGAAACCTAAAGCGATGTTAAATGCGATCATTTGTTAGGAAATTTATTGCCCAGTCAGGTCAATGTCTCGCCGCTGTCGTTTCTTAAAACATTTCTCGCTATCTTAACTACACTGACTCAATACATATTCAACGATGCCATTAGAGCTGATATTATAACCTCTCTAATGTAGGTAAATATTATGTAAAGACTTTTTCACATTACAGAGAAACAATTTATGATAACGATATGGCTTTCCAATTTAATTATTTAGTTATGTAGTACTTACAAAGGTGGGTGTTATTTACGTAAAATAACAACACACTTTATAATACGGTTGTACCTAGGACGCGGCGACCACTTAACATCAGGTCGACTGTCAGTCTGTAATTGTGTCATAATAGTTAACGACCCAGAGATCAGACCTCAAAGAGCCTAGACAAATATATTCGATAAAGGATAATGCTAGTAAAATCTGCAAAATCATTGGAATTGAATGTATGGATAATACAAGTGGAATTTTATATAAGTGCACGTAGATTTTCACCAATTTCTTCTTTAATTATCGTTAATATCATTCATTTATTACTTACGGTATAGGATAGGATCAAACTAATGAAATAAAACTATTTTTTTACTACTGTCTAGAAAGAGGTCCGATAGATGATTAAATGTTAGTATTGAGAAATGAAGTTTGATTTCATGTAGCCTATTAATAGGGCTTTGTAAAAATCGGGTAATTATTTTATACATGAATGTTATTATCGGCATAAGTAAAGTTATTGCAACAGATAGATGTACTATGCTATTTACGCATTAGTTAAAAATCCCTCAATACGAGTCGTGAGTTCATTCTAATTTCTATGACTGGCGTACCAAAATAATTTCTAATTAAGTCAGCCCTAACACCTGCGATCCCGGTCTATACGAACCTTAATACAGACGAATGGGGCTTCATTCGTCGGTAAATCAAGCAGCTAACATTTTACGCATCGTTTATCTCCCCTTCACAGTTACTACGGCTTATTGCCATTTCACTTAAAATCATAATCTATAAAATAATGAAAATAAGCAGAGTTCACCAGCATCTTGCAGCAATTTAATTATATTTATACACCGAATAAATAAAGGATTTTTATTTATTGCATTTTTATTATGATAAGTTACTAGTTATAGTTATAGTTAGTGTACTATTGGTATATTTAATTTGTTTTTTTTTACCAATATGATAAGATATAAATTCAAAACTGCTTGTAAGTAGGTAGGCCAATTAGAATACAAGTACAATTGTACCATTTAAGACACAAAATCTTATTGCAGAATATTTTAATATCTATTAAATTATATCCCCGGAAGTTATACAGAAATGTTTATCTTTACGTAGCTACGTTATATACCAATAAAAGCTATTATCGTTTGAAACATAACTTTCGATCACCATGAATAACAGTTTGGAGACATAATGTGATGGGCACATTTATTGTAAAATAAATGTACTCGTAACAATATAGATGAGCAAAATTAATCAGATTCATGAAAAATGATTACAATTACATTTTGTAAACACTAATGAATTCTCAACTGCATACTAATTTTTTACTCATTAATATTTAGATGGGGCTTAATCATAATTACATTTAATGAAATTAAAATTACGAATACATTTTGTAATCTTTAATGCAATATTTATTCAACATAATTATTGATAATATAATTTGAGACAACATAGCAGTGCCCATCTCAATATATTGATAGTATATTCGATTCTATATTACATTTATTCTTTTTACTTTTTTTTTAGTTCAGTAAAATGTCAATAATAAAGGGCTATTTTTAGTTATACATGCATTATAGGAAGTACATACAATGGTGTGAACGCCACTAGTTGTACGTCGAGAGATAGATCTATAAATATATAATACGTAAATAGTTAACTGGACTCGCCCGGTGGAGTTGTGAAGGTCTATCCCGACCACCAATGTATTGCCCAGTTCGAAAAAAAACTTAATTGGACTTAAAAAATGTTTTCTATTCATATATCTATTTTAAATCGTTTAATTTTGTAGTATATAAATTTAAAGTATATAAATAGCAAATTGAAAGTTTCAATATAATAAACTGCCTAAAGGTACACTCCATTAGCTCTACTACCAAGCTCACTTCGTTCTGCTTTATTTACTAATTTATGCATATACATCATATTGGCGCTTAGTAGTTTTACCTCTTATACCTAGTTTTAGTTATCACCAATTTATTAGATGAATGTACAATATTTTATTGGTAGTCTGAATATGAACTTCAAATTAAGCGTACTATCCTTTAAGTAAGTTCGGGTTCTTAACTAATAACTCATAGTTGATAACATAGTTTTGCTTTAAATTATATGACTTAATGGAATATAATAAGCCTTTAATCATATAGATATATTTTTTAAACAATTAACAATAAATTAAAAGCGGATATTTAGTTTTCGAAATAATTGTAATGTTAATCTTTCAACTCAAACACGATCTTGCCCACTCGTGCATATTTTAGTACGCGTGCGAGGCAAACAAAAATATCCCTTAATGTATGTCTATTGTTAAATTCTTCATTTACATAGTAGGCCTAGTGTTATTTTTGTTTTAGACGATCAGTATCCAAAATTAATATATTACTTATCTGACGTTTGTTAGGCCGTAACATATTATAATACTTTCCTGCTTAGACACACTTTTCTGAAGTAAATATATATTTATTTGTGAATTAATGATACACAAATTATTAATGTTGGTTTTTATTAGATTTTTTTTTGTATCTCGCGGGAAAATCCCGCATAAGATCATCATGGCCGCTGTGAGGGCAGCGACCCCGGTGTGTTAGACTCCTACTGACTAAAAACCCCCGGGGTGTCCCTCTAATCGCTCCACCCGGGCCTGAGAAACCAAATTCATCCAGTCGCCCGGGGAGTAGGTGTTATTAGATATGGTAACCTACTATAACTAACTGCATTTTTATATTTTTCCTTATAAACGTAGAAATCATTCTTTATATTGTAGTTCACGATTAGCAAGAATTTTCTGCACTTTGATAGACATAAAATATACAGGAAGTTTTCTTTATATTTCTATTGAGATTTTCATATAATGTTTGCTATTTTTTAAGAATAGTGAGTAACATAAATTAGTGGAAAATGATTTTATTATTTCCTATTAATATTATCTATATTTTATATCTACATGTCACTGAAGTTTCCGTTAAATAGTCCCTGTAAAGTTTGCAAAACGTTTTCATGCTCCAGCTAATTTTCCAACAGGGGAATAATAAAGGAGGGTGAACTTTTAATATCCCTAGATAACTATTATGTACATATTATGTTGATAATATACACCGTACCTAAAGTTCCCAAGTTAGCTTCATGTTCAGTCATTTCAATAATCCTAAAAGATATGCTTGTAATCATAGATGGGTAAAATGTAATCAGAGTAATGAAAAACGATTACGATTATATTTTGCGTTTTTTATTATTAGTATGACTGCATTTTGCTCATCTATGTTTTGAACACCACGGATTCCTCAACTGCATACACATTTATGACTCCTTAATGTTTTGAAGGGATTTAATCATGATTACAGAGCAACAAAACTAAAATTACGATTATAATTTGTAATCATTAATCACATTACATTTTGCCCATTTCTTCTTGTAATGCATTCTGAGCTTATGAAAAATTTAAAATATTACAAGTAATTTATTTTCCTTATTCAAATATAAACACAGATTTATATTTTATTGACTGACTAATATTTAAACAGGAGAGACTAGTGGTGTTTTCTACTCTTACATAAAAGTCCTTATAGAAAAACTCGGTTATATCTTATTTTTACGCATTCAATTCAATACAATACAATTCAATATATATATATTCAATATTCAATTTTAGTAATAACTAGCAAACCCGGCGAACTTCGTTTCGCGACCAGATGGCTTCGTTTTGGTTTTTAGTTATCGTTTGAAAGAACGTGCGCATAATAAATGTCACATCAAATTAACTGAGCAGAGTACAATGAGTAGCTGTCAAACAATGTATAACGCATCGGCGCCATCTACTTAAAATACTGGTGCGATTTGCTCCACCACCATGCAAAACCATATTGGTTTTTAGTACATGCTATGTATCAGAGATGGCGCTGTATGTGAAAATTAATTTTCCCCGTTTTCCTGCTTATCTGTTGAATTTTTTCCTGAATTTTTGTTTGCTATAAGCCTCACGGAGCCCGAGACCTTTCCAACGAATGCAAAACCGTGGAAAACGGTTCGTGCGTTCTGGCGTTATAGCGTCAGGAAAGAAAACCGGACTTATTTTTATGTAATAGATTATATCGACTGTTTGTAATTTTCCTTAATAAAATGTATTGATTCATCACAATATTAATTTATAAGTATGTATAATTTACGTTATAAATATATATTATTATTATTAGTTATATATAGGTCGGGCGGATGTTCTGATCAGCCTCCTTCCCATTAATTGCTTAAAAAACTGACGTAATTCAAACAAACCCAATATGCATTTTAAATTAGATATACAGGAGATATACCTACGTTTGTAGACTACAATTTTAATTATTACCTTTGCGTAGCAACAAAAGTCATCGCCTACATCAATAAAATGAACATACAGGGCGTAGGCCAATTTTATGGTGTGTTTAAAGTCCTGTAAAACCTGTTTTATGGGCTTTGAATACCCTATAATATAAAAACACTTCCAAGCAATTAATTGTAATTCTAGAAAAGTACACATTTTATTATTCTTTGAGTCATTTCTGACATTATACAATACAATCTGGGTCTATAAAATCTCAGTGGAAATTATATTTTATTTACTGTCCGACGAAAAGCTGCAAACGAATTAATAGCGTTGTATGTGGTTGGAGTCTAATGTTGGACATGTTACGTAGATACTATTATGTAGTCAAAATAATAATTGGTTTCGCGATACTTACAAGTATAATATACATATTATATGGTGTTTCGTAATAATTACATCATTTGTTTTAGAAGAAAAATTTGGCACATATTTTTTTTAGTAGATATTCTACTTTTATACTTGACTAGCTGTGCCCGCAACTTTTCTCGCGTGGAAGTAGTACTCTTAATATGACTATAATTATTTTAAGCTGAAATCTTTATACAATTGATATAAATGCTATCGATTCTATAAATTACAAGAATTAAATATAGAACACAATTACAGGGCTTTCATACAGCATTTACAAACAATGTACAGACACGCCTCTGCTACAATGTTATTATACAACATTTATAAATGGTACCAATTTCAGTCAAAATAATTTTCTGTTTTTATTTAAAGAAAACCTTTCATTGGCAATTATTTTATACCATTTTTTTTTCCAAGAAATGATCGACGTTCTTAAACTTTTTTATTTATAGCCCGATTGAAATATAATTAACATTAAATGTTAAAGGTAGATTTCCACAATACATTAGTGAAAACCACATCATCTCGCAAGAGCAATGCTTCAGCAAAGCGATATATATATATATATATAACCTCAGAAATAACGATTCCTGTACGTTTTTACTAACCTACATCGCGTGATTGAAATTTATCTGGTCAGTCTCATATACACACGGTCTTGCAAATTACAGTATCCGTGGAATAGTGGAGAGATGAGAGACAGATTTAATATGCATTGATTGATTATATAAATACATATATTCTAAACGCTATATGTATAAGCACCTAAGCTAAAGCAGAATCAGAGCTTGGTAGCAGCGTATAATAATATCCGTGTTCTAGCTGGATCTGAGGGACTCATGTCACAAAATTATCTTTTTTAAAACCTATAAAAACGCGGCTCAATAGATTTTATTTTATAGTTGCGTATTTTTGTAAATACTGGCTTAATAAAGTATGTAGTCCAAGAGCGGCAAAAATTACTATGGGATAATCATCAATTGACAGTCCCTGTTGTCATGATGACTGACGTATACCACGACCGAAGATTTCTTGATATATGACCAACTGGAGGTACTCATGCTGATATTCTGAAATGTAACACGCAGAATCATGTCACTATGACGGTCTTTACTCTTGTGTACCCAACCCAACTCGAGCAATCACACTACCACTGAAAAAACAAGTCTCAACTTCCGCCATCAGATAAGGGTGCTATTTTACCTACGTATTCTGATCTAGAAAACAATTGAATAAATACGACCACGAAAGGCTCACATTGCAAAAGCATGTATAAATTGGCGTAATTCCAGTTGATTCACAAATATCTTTTGGCTTCCAGATTATGTTAACAAGGCAACTACGAGTATACTATGTTATCAAATATTTTATAACTGGAATGGTTGTATTGGCCGATTTAAGCCATTACAAAATAATTGAAAGATAGTTATTAGCTTTGCGATGGTTATTATAAATATAAATAAGTAAATTGATTGAATATGTGACATAAATGCAAGGTAATATCATATAAAATACAATATGTATATAAAATTCTCGTGTCACAATGTTAGTTACCTTACTCCTCCGAAACGGCTTTACCGATTTTTACCAAATTTTATATGCCTATTCAGTAGGTCTGAGAATCGGCTACTATCTATTTTTCATACCCCTAAGTGATAAGGGTTGTTCACCCTTAACATTTATTTTTATTTTTGAACAAAATTTTATGTTTTTAACTTTCTGTGATGTGGCATTAACAAATACATACAACCTTAAATTTTTACCCTATTATCACCAACCACTATTTTTTAATAACCATTTTAGTAATTTATTCATTTTTTTATCCCGCTCGATAACTGATCAATTATCACCTAGAAATAACTTATATGGCAAAACAACGTTTGCCGGGTCAGCTACTATTATATAAAATGCTTTTTTTTTGTTTAGTTCACATTTTTTTGTTTTATTGTTTTTTTACAAATACAGTGTGCCTATTGTCCTTTAAGCTCATTTCAATATTAATTTTTAATTTTCCTGAGAATATTTTAGTAGCAAAATGTACACAGTGCAAGCAAGTTTATGTAAATTACATTCTTAAGCTTGCTCGTGTGAAAGAATTCAGAACGTAGCGGGCTTTCCCGGACCTGCATACGCTTAGTCAAGCAAACGCTTGCAGTTCTGTCAATAGCAATTTTATTTACTTCGAATATATGAAATGCGAATTTCTGAGAACGAATTGTTAAGAAATATTCGTAACCATACTTATTATAAACGATAAGAACGTTTATTAGACATTTTCCTTATTCAGCAATATCTTCGGCGACAAGGGAATGGTGTTGCACAAACTTTTTTACTTATTTCAAACGTTGCTAAAGAGACTGTAACTTATTCGTGCTGCTCAGTGAACACAGACAGCTTTCAAGTAATCCTTGTGCTCATTCTGCGGTAGTTAACTCTTCTTTATAGGTATTTGAGGGAAGAAATGTTTAAAAATGTTTATAAGACTATATGAGCCATCTCTTATTATAAATAAATTTATACTTGCTTACGAAATTATACAGATTATTTAAACTTATATAGTTTATAATTTAGACCGAATTACAGACATTACATATTTTGTAAGGTCGATATTATTGTATACTCGTATAGTGATATAATTTATATTTAAAAAGTCTACATGTTATACGTGTAAACAATATTATAATAAACTAAGTTTTTTTACGTACCATATTAGACGTTAACAATATATCTAAATCTTTGAAGATACATAGTAAGTTATTAATAATTGATTTTTCTTGAATCAATATACTATAGAATAATTATTATACATATATTAATTATGAAATAACGTTATCATTTTCCTACAAAATTATAATAAAGACTATAAAGTTTTACAGCTAATTTGGCATATTTTTCATTAATTACAAATTATGAAAATCGTTTCGTAAATTAAATTCGAAGTGATAATTAAGACACCCTTTTAAAAAGGACGTGTTTATAGCGTTTATGTGTGAAACTGTCCGGCTATGGCTTAATAATGTAGGTGATATATGAAAATATAATTTGTATAGCATAATTATTCACTTCAATGCAAGTCCTTTAATACAAATAGGACGACTTTTGTGGTGCGACGGGAAAGTGTGCACGGGGCTTGCGCGAGGGTGCAGGTGCACCTGGGCGGCGCCCCGGCGCCCGGAGCCCCACGTGCCCGGCAATGATGCCAACCTAAGTGTTTTAGCCCTAAGCGTGGGAGTTTTTAATGTAGGTAGTTAATAGGATTTATAGAGGCACCAATTATTTAGATACATGATTTTTTTTTAGTTTTAGACAAAATCAGGAGAAAAATGTACTATTTCACATAAAGTATGTCAATTTATAAAATGGACTTTTATGATGATAACAATATTTTATATTTAGTGGAACTACATACATTCTATGAATAAGCTAATAAGTGGTTAATAATAATCCATATATTTTTAAAATAAAATATTAATACTCATTAATATTAGATATATTACATAATAATAATAAAGCGGATAAAGAAAAATATTTAGCCTCGCACACGAGATTACCACTATGTTAAATGTGCATTTTGCGATTATTGTCCCAATAGTTGTATCGACTAATAGGCTGATCGCAAAGAGCCTCAACTTCCACCTTGAGAGGCTCTCGCTTCGTTGTTAGATCAAGGGCTTTATACAGAAGGCAGTATTACTCGATACGGCACGTATTGTTAGGAGGTTCCTCACCCTGAGCTCTAACTAGCGGTGGCTTGGGCGTCAAGCGTCTTTCCCGTAGGTCTACAGGTTTTTATATTTTAAAATGTATATATTATCTTTAAAATTAAATATGATGAATAAAGAGATAATAATATTATTATTTATTATTTAATTATTATATTTTTATTTATTTATTTGATTTTTTTTATTTATTTTGGGCTTTTGCCATTTTGGCATATCAGCCCTATTGTACCCAATACGGTGAACTACACCTCAGTTCTGAGAGAGTCGCTGATGAGTCAGTGCTACCATGTCCACCAACAATTTCATAGTATTCCCTGCCGGATCACATAGGACGCCGTGAAAGGCACTTATATCACATAAGCTGACTCTGCATTGGTTCATCAGCGACTCTCTTGCACTTTTATTCCGGTCACACTCCATCAGCAAGTGATGCAAATCCTCTATTTATTTGATATTAATATTAATTTATTAATTATTTTATTCTCCAGTTTACGATTAATGAGATAATAATTGTATCCAATTTCGGTACCAATGAAATATACGGTACGTTAAATAACCATAGATGGGCAAAATGTAATCAGATTAATAAAAATGATTAACGATTACATTTTCTTTTTTTACCTTTAATATGACTGCATTTTGCTCATTTATGTTTTAAACACTACAGAATCTCAGATTGTATACACATTTATCATTTCTTAATGTTTTAAATGGATTTAATCATGATTACAGAGCAAGATAATTAAAATTACGACTACATTTTGTAATCGTTCATCATTAATCAGATTACAGTTTGCCCATCTCTGTAAATAACTATAGGGAGATTTTGTTGTCTGGATTTGGCAAAACTGGTGCCCGGGCGGAAGGCTCAGTCGCTAGTCAGCCGCCGCTGCGCTGCTACTGCCGACGTGCTGTTGTGTCGTCGCCGCACAGACTCGACAGCGACAGGTGGCGCTCAGCGGCGCCGACGCCCGCCGCCGCCGCCGCCGCCGCCTGCGCGATCCGCTGCTACCCTGTGCCTACTGGCTCGACCCGCTCGCGGCCTACACACAATACCCGGCCGGCTTTTACAAGAAACTTTCATATAACCAACCCTTCATCACCTCATTACAGTGCAGTGGGAACTCTTTTTAAAAATCAGATATGTTTGCTATACGTGAATGTGCTTCATTTGGGGAAATGCCATGAAGTCGTGGGAGATTTTGAAATTTTATTTTCTATTGGGAATTCTATGTAAGTATCAGATAAGTTACAGTGCAGTAAATCTATTTATATGTACAAAAAAATAATTTTAAATTTAACATTTATCTTGTAAACATGTACACTTTAATTAATTATTGATTATTATTTCCTTTCTGTAAACATATCACCCGGCAAAATAAAATATTAAAATAACAATTAATGGGCAGTTTACATATTGTAAGATTTAATGACAGGCAATCATATTCATCGCATTTAGTATTCATAGCAGTATTCTATATTTCTGGTTATAATTAATTTCTGGTTGGTTTGGGTTTGGTATGGTTTTAATTTCTGGTTTTGGTTGGTTTGGTTTTTACTTGAAAGGTGCTTAGCACTGTAAATGAAGCGTCGACGTAACTACTTGATTCTCATGAACTCTCGAGTGGGAAATCACCCGGTATAATTAATTGGCTCTACACTCATGGTGCCCAATTATTAAGTTGCTAAATAGGTGATAACAGTCCGGGGAATTTGACTATTATACTTCATTGCTTAACTTTCGAGTGTAGTTTATACTGATTTTACAACTAATGTATCAAAAGATGTTTTATAATATCGATAATATCGTAAAGTAAATCGGTAAAAAACGCTAATTCCAAATATATATATATATATATATATATATATTGAGGGGGTGAAAGGCTATTTGGTTTAAGCGACATTTTTTAGTGATATAGTAATATATATATATATATATATATATATTTGGAATCGGTAAAAAACGCTGATTCCGAATATATATATATATTACTATATCACCAAACATTTTCACTTAAACCAAATAGCCTTTCATCCCTCGATGTGATCACAGAATGATGATTCTATTTTTATATAATGGTTCGACTATTGTCTATTTTGCATCACAGAGTAATGCATCCACAATAACGACAACCGTTAAGATAGTTACGATTGTATTTCGACAATCAGTATATTCATATCGATCTAAATATGCCACGGTGGATGACGCCTTAGCGCATAGGTAAGCACTGAACGTCACAGGCTGATACATGAAGGAAAAGTAGTTTTGCTATGAAAATGCGATAAACCAAACCAACACAAAGTTTTATACAATCGATTATTTATTGGTTGGTTTTTAATCTCACTACTAACAATTTATATTATGGTACACTAACTTGACTTATATGTACATAGTAGGTGTTTTATGTTGGTACCGAAATGGGCAATTAACCGATGTAAAAATATTCTCAAAAGTTCTTATCACTTTTAGGATTTGATAATATATTTTAAATCTCACAATAAAAACTCTAGTATGTGCTACCAAGAATTATGATTTGCAACTTAATAAATGTAAAGGTACTTTCATCTCGAGCCCGGATTCCTAATAAAACAAAAGAGTAAGGCTTACTAGGATATTTTAATAAAATAAAAGCTAAATTAAAATAATAAACGTTTTACATATTAGTTATATTAATGATTCCAAAATAAGCTTTGCTTCCCTTTTGTTCCAAGTTCATCTTGCTAGGCTTATACATCATTGTTCGTTATTAAATTTTTATGCCGGCGCGGATAGTATTACCCATTACTGAAATACCGCCACCTTCCACTTAGCAAACGATGTTTTTAAAAATACTTTAGTATACTGCCTTCTGATAGTAACATGTATCCTAAAAAATACATTTTTTATTGAAACATATATTTTTTAAATTTTTATTTCAAGTCAAGCAGATAACTCGTAAACTATATTAATTGTTTATTATCAATTACTTGGTATACACATACCTTTATATAATGAATTTACGATACAACGAACTACTCTAGGCTATAATAAAGAATTATTTGAAAATAATATACAATTAGATTCTTTAGAGATTTTGGAAAAATATTACTTAAAAATATGAAATAAAGGATGTGAGTACGAGGGCAAAGCTACAGGGGATGCTACTCATCTGTATAAACTTTAACACAATCAAAAGCAATTTTATGACATTTCTAGAACGTTCTGAATTTTGTGCTCGTTACAAAACAATATAGACTAGGGGAGGAAATAAATCTTTAACAGAGGAATTCACCGGATATCATCCGAACAACAGTTTGGCAAACATGACCCTTATCAAAAGTCCCGACTGGCCGCGTCGCTCTCGGCTGAGTGCCGCCTACGAAAGATATGTGGTAGGTTCTACGGCGCCATCACACTATTTCAAATAGACCCGCAAACGATCAAAGACAGAAATTAATTGCACCCTACTAATAATCATTAAATATAGACCACTTGTTGCTTTCTCGCCTTTGTTTCTGTTATTTATTTTCCTATTTGCTTGAGAGTGTCGCTGTATTGTTTCTTGTAATGATAACACTAATCATAATAATTATGGCAACTACTAGTAGATATATGATTCGTTTTTGTAAATTATAACCGTAGTCTTAAGGCAAATCTATTATGATATTATGAAAAAGTCTCTGAATTAGCCGAAATGTTATATTATTTTTACATTTTAAAATACATATAATTAGGTCGCAGCTTGTCCGTGATCGGAGCGATAAAGTTAAAAGTGACCTAATATTTTTCTATATTTTTATAGCTTATTTAGTTAAGTGTATGGAGTTTGAATAAATATTGAATTTTCATAAGAGTCTAATAATTAAAAGCAAATAAGAATCATATTTATTGAATTTTTACTATTTACTAACTTTTGAATAAGGCTTGAACATTCTTAACGTTTTAACAAACAATATACATATATCTTTGGTGACCGTATGGTAATTTATGGCTTCCTTATAAATATGCAGACATGTAGTATATTTAGTAAAAAAAAACTGTAATATTATGAACTATAATATTATTAATGAACGAGGATATTTTCGGGCGAGGCATTAAGGTTGTTTATAGCCAGGTATTACGTTGTTTATGACGAGTGCTCTCATGCATATTATAACACCGGAGGTTTTATGGTGGGATATCTCTTGGTGTGTATGCTTTAACTTGTGATATATATTATACTTCGATGCAGGTATCGGTGACATAGCATCGAGTAGTGAAGCTCTAGAGGTGGCAGAGGCATGCGGGCGATGACGCGGCGTGCGGCGTGCAGCATGCCCTGCTGACATGGCACGAAGCCGCTCCGCGCTCCTTACGCTGGCAGCTGTCGCAGCACTCGCTGGTGAACTATACTTTCAGTATTAATCGTACAAACTAACAATATTATGGATATCCTTATTCGTAAAGATTAAGCCACGCTGTAAAGACACGCTTTGGATTCTGGCTCTTGTGGTTCCGCTTCGGCGACCCGGATGCGACCATGTCGTAGTGTATCGTTTTGTATACATTCTATGTACTCATAAAGGCATCTGATGTAAGCGACTGCGCGGCGCGGCGCTGTCAGGTGGCTTTAAATATAAATGTATACAGAGGGGGGTACATCGCGACCTGGCTGCGAATGCCAGAATCCGACTCATACGTTATGAGACTAGTTAAAGAACACGGCAAATATCTTGATGACATATCCAAGAAAATTGAAAGCCTAGGATGTCAATACCAATTCTATTTCAAGGGCGATCTCTGAACGCCACCTTACCATAATCCGTAAACTCATAAAACTTTATTTACAATACCTACTAACATTGATTTGTGTTATTCTCAAAACCCTAATAAAAATCGAAAGTGGGTGAAAGGCTGGCTACGTATTACCGCTACTAATACGGCAATGGAAAAAGGCTAAATGTGAACATTGCTATATTTAAACAGAACGTTGATATTCGATAGGGGTAGCAATATTTTTATTACGCTTTCATTCATAAGACAATCAGTGCATTGGCTTCACTATGTTTTCATAATTTTAAATTGAAAAGTTTGTCCCAGTTGATAAACACTGGTCTAGGAACTTCGAGAACAGACACTGGCACGTGGTTACATATTGACAAAAAGTTACATAATTACTTAATTCATTAGTGTTCAGACGTCTAGCTAGTCTTCTTCAATGTGCCTTACTAGGTTGAAACTAACCGAAATAAATACATTTTTCCAGGATATTACTCAATATACTTGATAATATTTTTATTTACCCATATTCAATGAAAACACTTCGGATATTGAAAAATCCTTATTCAAAATTTTAGCTGTGTTCGAAATAATGTTATTTGAATTTTCATTTCCCTTATAAGTCAGATAGGACTTGAAATTAATTTTCAATTAATTAATGTCTACCTTGCACGTCATTTATCATGGTAATCGGCATGCATTTTTGATATTATGTACTACATTGGGAACAGCCATTCATTGCGCTACTAGTCGCGTTGGGCTTGACTCAAATGAGCAAAGTCTTAGTCTTAGCACAGGCTCTACATTAGCGAATGTTCTGCACATCTCAAAGTGATATAGTGTGAAGATATATTGTTATTAATGAATGTTTATACTACGTAGCCAAAACAAAAGCTTAAAAAAACAATTACTTAATAGATATAATTTCACTAAGCGTCTTTGATGGTTTCTTCTTCATCACCTTTTAAGATATGTCGGATATTTCTCTTATCATTATATCATTTTTTATAGCTTTGCTGATATCACACTTGAAATATGAGTCTGAAATCTATTTAAAATGAAAATAATATTTTTTTTATAAAGAAATTGTATTTTATAGTTCATAGACCTTTCACAAGTTATTCTAAAAATATATATTAAAAATAATATATAATAAATAAGTTAAGATAAAGTATTTTTATATTTATGTCAGTGAGAACCTATTGATCTATTTATTAGTGATAAAAACAAAGCAACAGAACTAATACTGTTAGCAAGTTCTGGCAAACCAACGTGACCGACGCTCTTGTTTAACTTCATAGTAAAAGCCTTATAAAACTTCGCGTAGTCTTTATTCAAGCTTTAAATTTAGACTTTATACTTTAGTCTTTAATTGCTCAGCTAGTACATTAAAAATTATTAAAAATTTTGATCCATTATAATTTATACATTTTATTATTCATTTGGTCGCGTTTTTTGAACCTCACATAAGTTGAAATAAGAAACTATATTCTGTATAATGTTTTATTTGGAAATAAAAGTTATTTACATAATGTCCGTAAAATATATATAATAAAAAACCACCGCCGATAATACAAGCATCTACGTGAAACAAATACCATGAGGGGATCGGCAATTATATTTAAATATTTAAATGAATTAAATTTCCTAGCACAATGTTGTACATTGTGCTAACAATGTACAACATTGACATTGACAATGTAAAAACATTGTCTGTTCTAAAATATATGATCTTATAAGTATTACTTTGCTATCAACTTACATAGAGTCCTCGTACTTCAGACAAGGATTTTTCCAATTTGTTCTTTAATAAACCGCCGCAACATCGAACAGTCTGACTAAGTTTGTCATGATTGATTGTCGTTTCCTCAGGGTTGTATATAACTTCAGTTTTCGGGACATTTGAGACGATTATTGGGCAAAAAGAGCTATTTCCTTCTAATTCTCGGCAAAAGTTTACGAAACCCGCATACTGACAGTTGTTATTCAAAAAAGTTTCCAAAAATAAACAGTAACAATATCATTATCATGCTGGTTTTCTCAGGGTAAATTAACTATTGCCATCTATATCCTATTTGCGTATCTTAATTATGGCACAAATCACGGTCATCTTAAAACTCTAATGAATGTGTACAATACGTGTATGGCTTTATTTTATACTGTAAACAGGTTCACGCTTTACATAAGTCATACCTGGTGGTTAGTAACAACAGGTCTAGCAATTGTAATTGATTACCTAGATAAGCATATGATGTCACGATATTCTATTAGTACGAACTACTAGCATGAGTTTTAATGAGAACTTTTTTAGCAGTTGGTAAAGTTCGGACATACATATATGTGCTAAATCGAATGTATGTAGCTACGAACCTTGGTACTTAACTCTGGGTGTTCTCGAGTAAAGATAGAACTTATATACCTAAAGGATTCGGATTCTTGCAATCGCGACTTGGATGCGGCTGTCAGGGAGCGATGTACGGCCACAGTGTAAATATACACAGAGAGACAGTAGTAGACAGTACGGAAACTACGCCTAGTTGATAAAATAAATACTTACGCTTCATTGCAGCAATAGGGTTGTAACTTTTAACGTTTTTGATAATGTTTGTCTTTATTATTAAAATATTTTTGTTCTGTAGTGATCACTCAATCGAATTGAAATAATTAGCTTAGAAATACAAATTAAATAGGTAATCGTCGTCGAATAGGCGTCAGTTAATCTCAGCAAACGACAATATTTTAAAACACGGAAAGCAGTTTAATATTAACATACAACAACTTGCAGAACTGTAGATCTGTAACTTTGTCACTACGGTGTAACCTTTTACACATTTTAGCGGGACGTTACGCGAGCCGCGGTTAGACGAAAACGTTTCGTGTGCACTCACTATTGTCAGCACCGCGACAACCGCTTAGGAGTCTCGTCGAGCTGCAAGTTTGTGTGAGCGTGCCCTTTTAAGCGTTTATAAGTAGTTTCCGTACTGTCTATAACATTTATACTGCGGGAGCGTTCTTTGCGTATTTATATGGAATGACTTCTGTTGTAGGCGACTATGCAGTGCTATCAGCTGTCACATTCGCGAACTTGACATGTCGCCTGACAGTAGCTATTCGCTGCTAAGTCGCACTTATAGATTTCGAATTGTGCCTTTATGTTCTCCAGTAAATTCGCAAATAATATATCATAATATAAATAATAATATACGCTATACCCCTTTCTAGGTGAGCAGAGAAAGTAGTTGTATCCGCTTTTCGCTTCTGTGTCGTGCTCATCGTGACCAGTATCACAGCTGATTGCCATTCACACAACACTAGTACACATTTTATTTTTATTAGAATCCATGAGAGTTTTATCACGATGATTTCCTTTACCAGTGAGTATGTGGTGCCTAAATCCGCACTGTGGTAACCTGCATGTGATTTAATAAATTTGATACGTATAAAGAGAACGGCGATCACCTGGGTTACTGATTACTTCAAGAAAATCATTGTAAGTAAAAAAATATACATAGGTATATATAAAACCTCTAATAGCTACGTCTTTGATCAGTACGCAAGGGATATAGCATGAAGATATGATTAATCATAATATGTGTAGGGTGTTGTATGAGCGCGCCGCAAGGCAGTGTGCAGGGCGGCGTGCAGGGCGGCGCTCAGGTCCCTCCTGGCGTGCCGCACTCCACCGCACCTCCCGCCGGCGTCGGCGGAATCCGAAGGTATGCAAACGATCCACCTAATCCATTTTAACTGCCCATTAAAATATAAATAAAATGAAATTTTAAAGAAATATAATAAAAAAATCACCTGAACTCTACGCCGTTGAATTTATTTTCTGCGTTTAAGTTTACATTAATATAATTATTTATTAGGTTGTCGCATAAATACACATTTGAGGCACAGTATCTGTATAAGCACTGTACTTACTAACAACGTACCCACCCATCACGTCGCTATTGTATTTCTGTATTCACATTTGAAGCGAAACGAATAGATCCTTTATAATAGGTCCTTTATAATTTCCTATTACAATGTATGTATTGTATTATGTATGTATTGTGTTATGTATACATTTATTATTGTCCGTTGAGCAAAATTATTCTTTAATGCAAAATCATTATATAGAAATATTGGAAGATTTTTAAAGATTTTAAATAATAATAGGTTAAATAGGTACAGTTCGCTTAATCTTTTCTGTAAGAATTCACAAGTATTTTTTAGGCAAAGCGATCTGAACGGGGATCCTTTACTATCACCCTAAATTATTAGGGTAAAGCAGTTGAAAGATATCGAAAAGCTTTAGCTGTTTCCCTGGATATTTCCAAGGAATTTGACAGTCTGGCATGCAAGCCTTTTAAGCAAGCTTCTATCATATGAGATTACTGACGACCTCGGATTACAAACTTCCTGAGTTAACGGTCTATTCGAGTAGTGGTTGATAGCTGCTCGACTGTCTTATGACAATTAATGCCAGAGTTCCTCAGGGGTTACTCTCTGCAACATTATTCTTGCATTACATCAATTGAGTCCCGGTATATTTGTGTACGCAGATGACAGCACTGTTGCTGAGAGATACTAATCTAGACCTCAGGCTGTTTCAGCTGAGATCTGTAATGAAAGGGAGTCTATGGTTCGGCCTTAGGGCACGTATCCAACTGGGGTGATGCGAATCTGGTTAGATTTAACACTTTGAAAAAACACGCGCCTATCTCTTCTCCGCTAAACGAAGCTTTTTCGTCCAGGGCCATGTCCAGAGTGTTAGCGTAACTGGTTGATAGCCTCGAGCTTCTTAGGATGGAGTTATCCACTGACCTTAACTTTGGGCGTTTTATAGAAACTAAAGCAAAAACAGTTGCACAGAAATTGGGGATTGTTTTCAAGGTCAGGCGGCATTTCACGCCGACCCAACCTGACCTGTGTGTAGAGTATTGCTGCCACCTTGGGGTTGGCAAGCACAATTTTGTTGCTTAGAACTCAATTGATCGCCCAGTTCAGCGATTGTTTATCGATGAGGCTCATACGTCGTGTAAGTCACTCAGTTTGGAACACCGGCGTAGAGTGGTCTGCCTATTGGTTTTCTATAATCTATTCTCTGGAGAGTTTGCGTCTGAGTTGCACAATTTAAGTCCCCCCTCCTCTTCTACCATAAATTGCTAAGACACCGTGCGAGTTTGCACCCTTATGTGGTTGCCATTCTAGTGGCTAACACAAGGCGATTAGCATCTTTTTGCTGCGAACCGCCAAGGAGTGGAATTCGCTTCCTGTATCTATTTTATCAATATCTAATGATATGGGAATCTTCAAGCGGCGAGTGAATTGGTATTTGTTCGGCCTCATCATCACTTTCCATCATGTGGTATTGAGGTCAAGCGTAATCCTGTCTGTCATTAAAAAAAGTCGACATAACTAAGTACATTAACTTCAACTATAATTAATATTTGTGTAAACAAAAACCATTAAATGAATATTATATTTCTAAACGAAATAGACCTATAACGAAGTACAATATAATAAATATGAAATTAGGATCACCAAAACGGAAAATTAATTTATACTTAACTATACTAACTAACTATACTTAAATTTTTACGAAATTTCTGTCAGTAACTATTTTTATAATCTTATGTATTCATATGCATACGTTATGATTATTGGATGAGCCATCATTTTATAATATTGGTCGAATATAAGCTATAGTAAATGTCCCGTGAATAAAACAGTTGGAACTCTGACTCATAGTCAAATAAATAGAAAAAAAAAGCATTTATTTGTTACATACAACATATGTTAGGAATGAAGACAGAAAATAAAATCAAATACCCTCTGTTGTGATGATGCGTCAAGGGGAGGTCAGCTGAGCAAATGCGAAGTTCCAATGCTAAATCATGGGTTCTGATAGTTTTACTAAGGGGATACCGCGGAAACCTGTGGAATAGATACTGTTGAAACAGCTTTTCTGAGCCTAATTCGTTTCCTTGTGCATATCGATAAATATTGCTTCTTTTATCCAAGCTATATTTTATGCAATGTACGTGACAATAATCTAGGAAAATAACGTGTGAAAAACCAAACATTTCACATAGGATAAGATAGGTTATCTGTTTTATTATTTTATGTAAATAAACCGTTGAGGTTACCTGAGGAGTTACATTTAGATTTTTACTTGTATTGCAGGTGCGCTTACTAAACCTTTGCCAATACTTACAGCATAAAGCTTCATATTGAAAGAGAACCCCTAAAGTTGCAATTCATTTAAGTTAATTCAACATTTCATAAATCAATTTTACAAAACTTTCAATTTTATTTATTTATCGTAACTTGAACCTCCTATACTTTGTGTTTATCGTATGAAAATATAATATTTTACTATACAAAGATAAGTTAATGAACTTGAGGTTATCCAAGAATATGTAAACCTGAGGCAATCACTGCAGTTAGAAACAACTTCGAGAGGGAAGTCAAAGGCAGAATTCGGTCGGGTTGGGCAGCATTTGGAAAATTACGTCGGGTCTTTTCCGCTTCTATTGCACAAGGACTGAAAACCAAAGTTTAATCAATGCGTCCTAACAATTAAGACGTACAGAGCTGAGACGTGGACACTAACGGTTGGGCTAGTCCACCAGTTTAAGGTCGCTCAGTGTGCGATGGAGCGAGTTATGTTGGGCATCTCTTTGAAGGATAAAATCCGTAATGAGGTTATCCGACAGAGAACCAATGTTGTCGACATATGATGCTCTCCATATTAGCCGTGAGTAGAAGTACCGGTGGGCAGGCCATACATGCCGAAGAACCGATGCTCGTTGGAGCAGGCGGGATCTTGAGTGGAGACCGCGGATCGGCAGACGTAGCGTGGGGCGCCCCCCGCCAGGGAGGAGCGACGACCTGCAAACAGTGGCCGGAAAGGATTGGATGAGAAGAGCCGAAGACCGGGCTCAATGGCACTTGTAAGGAGGGGCTTATGTCCAGCAGTGGACTATGATGAGCTGATATGGAAGTTAATGAACTTGGTAATTAGTCATTTTCGCATTCATCGAACCAGATTGTGAAAATAAATCATTTCTTTGAAATTAAGATGTTATTATTCCCGTAGCGAATGCATAACTGTGTCCTATAACTAAGTTAGTGATGTAGGTATACAGATAAAGGTCATATGTGAGATGCCAGGATATAAAAAGTTATAACAAAGGTATATCGTTACTTATTCGGTGACATTGGACAAAAAGATGTCTAAGGCTTGATGAGAATCGATAGCCACATAGAAAAGTCGATTTTTTTTTCTGTATAAATAATTCAAGATCGTAGATGTCGTTTATTACATAACATTAAAGTTTTATAATAGTTACGTTCTTTCACAATTAACGTAATTATAATTATTTTTAAATATTGAACCATATCATTTCATAATTGTTTCAAAATTTTGTATTAATTAATAATAAAAAAAGGATTGGACATAACATTTGTACTATTTTATTACCCGCAACATAATGGGTGCGACGAGACGTAATGTAAGTAACTTGTTATTTAAAAAATATAATTGCATACTATTTTTATATAGCTAAGAAGCCAAAGGAAATGACCATTTTAAAGCCATCATCTGTGTCTGATGGATAGACAGGCTCTGCATGATAGCAATACATTGTAATTAACATTTACATTTATATGCACGTTTAATCCACTAGTAGTTTTTCTGAAGAAAATAAGGAGTACTATAAAAACAAAATAATTTACATGGTATACACTGATTATTTACTTTGGTTCTATTGTTTTAGGTAACATTTTATATTAGAATAAAACATGATTTTACTAACATCAATAATTAAATAGTATTTTAAAATTATAACTTCTATAATTTCCTCTATCGTATTTATTTTAAAAAATACTGCGAAATTGAATTGTTTTGAATAAAATACAAAACATTATTCATTCGTATGTAATGTTATACTTTATAGAATGGTTACAGCATTAAATTCTTAAAAATGCCTTTCGCATTAATTTGACATGAGAACTGATATGCTTAGTACGTACATCCCTTACCACGGTAGTTTTATTGCATTCGCATGAATCACTTATTTGCACGAGAGGCAATGAAAATATCCTAGAAACGGAAAATGGTAACAATTCAATTTCGCTTTTTTGCTATAGAATGTATCAAGGTCTGTTTCCTAAGGACGACGAGCTTTAGCATCGAAAGCTTGGCTTCCTGCCAGATATTATGAACAAAAGCATCTTTGGTAGTATCGCAGTCTCATTACAAGCATTGGCGTGACATTGTTTTCTCATCGTAGGCCTTTGTTCTTGTGTGTCTTATGGAGTAATAATGTTCAATGTAGATTGCAGTTCTCAGCCTGTAATTGATGACAGCGATACAAGCAAGGTTGCTTTCAAACGTGCTCGTGTTTGCACACAGATTCAGCCAATATTCCAGAGGACGAGGGTACCGCGACTGGCGCACGCGCGGCGATCCCACACTAATCAACTCACTCTGGCGCAGCCGACAGCCGCTAGGGATAAGGAAACAGCTCGGTTAGATTTATAAAAAATCTATCACCCTTGCTATATAAAGTAACTTTGTTGGTTTTTTTTCTGTAATGTGGCGGAGTTATAATAATACGTATTGATTGTGTCACAGGGAACGCGGAAGTATACATAATACTGGCGCTGCTGATCGGGTTCGTAACGGTAGTGGTAGGGTGCTGGCTGTCCGACAATTGCTGGTCGCCGGAGCCGGAGGACGCGCTTGCGGGCGGCTGACCCGTGGCGGCGGGCGCCTGCACACACGTCTAGCGCCCGCCCTCCGTGCCCCTCGACAGGGAGAGTCCTCCCGGCGAGAGCTCGCTGTCGCCAGTGCTGCCCGCGCGGACGCCCGCTTTGCTGCACGCCGCAGCGAGACACCTCTGCCACGGCGGTTGTCTCGCTTTCCCTTGTGATGGGGGACACAGGCCTCTAGTTTTCTGACCAGAGTCTGCACACCACTCCTGTCTTATCCACGAAAAAACTAACGGTAATCATATTTCTATTGTGGCAAACGGAGCGGTGTGCGATAATTGAAACCCTGAATAATTACTAAGGATTTGTTTATTCTTTAATGTGGTTGTGTACTCTGACAGTGCTGAATTCTTTACTAGTGAAACAGTGATAAAAAGCAGGTAAATGTTTTGGTGAACCGTAAGAGCTTTGATTTAGATTTTTATGTATTAATAATGTTGTAATTATGAAAGATGCGTGTATTAGATTGTGCAATATAATTAAAAGCACAGCAAGAGGTATTTGCTATCTGTAATCGGGTGTTCGGTAAGTACATTAGATGGTTCAGCGTATGACTGAATAGTAGGTAACGCTTCTAACGGTTTCTCTAATTAGTACCCACCGACAACGTATCCCTAAGCGTGGTGCAGCCACTTTTCGCCGCACCACTTTACTATTGTTTCTAAAAGTATGTGCCTTGTAAAGCTTTCCTCGACTTGACTCGTAGTCGGAAGTATGTTTTGAACCGTTTAGAGAAAGATTTCTCCTCTCTGTCTGTTGTACGGACAAGTAATTCCATAAGTGCAATACACATCATGACCGTGCCTTTACCGTTCTATAGACTTTGAGAGGGACGTAATTAACAATAGGTTTTAATAAACAAGAACTCTCCTCGGTACTGGGGTTTGACTACAAATCAATTATTCTTTTTTTTTGGTTCCTGCTTGTTTTATTGTTTTAGGTTTCTTTTGGCGCAAAAAATAGTAGAGGAAAGTGAGCTAGGACCAAGAATCTTTAAAAAACGTGCGTCAATTGGTGTATTTTAAAACATTGGAAATAGCCATCACAATAGGATAAGAATGAAAACTTTAAGAGACAACGACATGAGTTTACAACTAATGTAGGATTTTGATCATATTTGGCAAGTTACTTATATATTATGGATAAGTACTGAAAGTACATACATGCTGTTTTTAGAACTTAAGATCATAATCTAGTAAACATATACGCTTTTTATACTTTAAAGATATAACATTATTGGAGAAATCAGAACAAAGTGGTTTAGAGTTCACAATTTTATAATAAATATTATGAATTATGTTTTGAATAAATTGAAAAATATTTTAATTGCATAGCGTCAGACAAGAGATACGATACTTGAATAAAACGGAATAAGGACTGCTATTAAATGTGGTCTTTCGCAAAACATTAATGATTATGTAGTTATTCATAGGTAGTTTGTAAATTCTGTAACATTTTTATAGTGAAAATGTATTTAAAATATATGTATTTCTTGGTATAAATTTTTTTGTAAGAAAATTTATAAAAATCTGATCACTACTATTCTTCCATTATCATATATTATATAATGCTTTGTTGTACGTAATGTTTTTAACAATAATACTGGATACAGAAATGACTTTATTGTGACAAAAGACATGAAAGTCCGACGTGAGATTATAATTTTAAATTTATTGCTAATATCAACCCTTTACCTCCCTCATAAATTTAAATTCGAGCTCGTATGCGTTACCCGTTTTCTCACACAAAACGTGTAGATTTGTTATTATTTTGGTATCGAACTTTTGTTTTACAATTTATTTGTAATATTAAAACCACGGTAATTATAATTAATGATTTGATTCGACGTATTTTTACTTTATTTGATTTGACATATTTTTTTATCTGGAAGCGCACAATAATTAATACACAAAAAATGTACACAAATAATTATGATTAAGGTGATATATATCATCTTTGTAATGATAAAAATTTCCACAATTCTAGGTAACTAACAATACTAAATGACAATTTATAATGTAAATTTAAATTGCTACATTATATAATTAATAAGTAACAAAGAATTAATTTTGTCATGTCACATCTTCGTTCTCAAATAAATTTATATATATATATATATATATATATATATATATATATATATATATATTTGCGACCTGTTTTTGGTAAACCGTTTACATATAATGCATGTTATATTAAAAATATACGGATAGTTTATAGGTAGGTATATGTAGAACGCTGGGGATTCTCGCTAGACAACATTTTAAATCATTCTTTAACTTTATATACAAGTGATAGTAAAACCAGCAGAGTTGTCTGTGAGAATGCCCTTTTCATCTTATAAATAATAAAATTGTAATGTTTAATTCCATTGTTGTATTGTGGCATAAACTCATTCGAATATGATATTTTCTTTATATTATTGATATAATTATAAGATGTGCGATAAATACATATAATTAACAATAGTATAAAGCATATTTCTCGTAACGTTAAGGAACCCGACTGAATAGTCAAAATTTGTAAGCATCATGTAAATTGTAACTAGTCCGTAGATGAATATAGATACAAGTACAATATCAGGAAAGAGGAATGAAGCGAAAAAGAATTTAAAGTATAAATAATACGCAGTGTCTTTTTTGTAAAAACTAAAACTAAGCGGATTTTTTTAAGCCGTAAAAGCAAAATTTTTGTTAAACAAATAATGAATCTAAAGTATGTTTCAAATATTTACCAATAAGAAATCTTATTTTAAATTTGAAACATGACATGTTAATTTTTTACGCAAAATTATGCTCTTTCCATTTTTGTTTTATGTGTGTTTATATAACATATTGTTTGTACAATTTCATTAACTTAGTAAAAATACTTTTATCTATACTTATTATTTGTTAAAAGTGGCCTTGTTTGTTGTAGTTGGTTTATGTGAAATGTTTATTATTGAAAAAAATTAAATAAGATTGGTTTTTAATGAAGAAATCGATCAACGTTGTTTTTCTATCTACATACTTATTATTAATTGATATTTTACATGTATAAATATAAATTCAGTAAAAATAATTACTGTAAGTATTTAAAAATTTTTATTTACAGAAAAATAATTAAATTTGTATGACTAATTTATGCACCAAACAAGTCTTGTTGGCTGGGCTGATTAAGGAATTGAGAGGAAATATAAGCTCAAATTTAAATTAGCGATAACATTAATGTAAGTTGTCATTTGTCAAGAATAAATTAAAATAAATTTAAATGTAACACGTCATAAAGGGTTATCATTTAAACCTCGTAAATCGCCTTGTTTTAGGCAGCTGAAATCATTGTCATAAGTCAGCAAAGAAGATCTTTTGAAGAAGAATGTTTATAAGGAAGTTTTAGTGCACGAACTGTTTTCATGGGAAATCTAGGGCACGACGCTCTTCTCGCTACAAGCGATGACACAGAAAAGCTTTTTCGCTTGACGTTCCTATATGGCTGGGTATTGGGTGCACCATACTCATCAACATGATTAAAAGCTCTTGCAAGTAGCACAAACTTATTTTACAGTCAAAGAAACAATTGGCAAGCAACAATTCTTTTCATTAAGTTATACTGATATAAATTATACTCAAGACAACTTAAAACAGTCGCTTATAACTTATTAACTTAAATATAACATTTTATCTTTAAATCTTACGAGTATATTCTTCGTCATTTGATGGTTTTTGCTTGGGTCGGTAAATCACAATATACAATTATTATCTTTATTTATTATCACAGTTTCCCTTAAGTTCAAAATGTAACATTTATTAAAGCTTTGTGTCCTATGATTGATATTTAGAATAAAAATATGCGACGATAATTTATTCACATTCATGTAAATTCAATACTCGAATAAAAAGCAATCTGCTTTAAACAAACGAATGAATTAATAGTTTTGAAAATAAACAATTTTTTCCTTTGCGTACCATTTGCTGACTTCATTAGTTAATTTATCTTTTCTTAAAGGGTCGTTTGATCTCGCCTCTCTGTATAAATAATGTTAGACTCTAATATCATTCATACCTTACAATGTAGTAGTAAAAACAGTTTTTAGGAAGCTCTTTTTGAAGAGTCTTGAATAAACTACTACGAAATTTCAGTAAAAAACAGCCTCAACAAACAGCGCGACTGCCACTCAACGAATGTTTGCAAAACAACTGAGCAATTTGTTGATAGAATCTATCTCTCTACAATACATTTCGTAATAATTATTAGTTGCCAATGCCAGCTGGTGTTAGCTGCTTGTGCATAAGTCAGCCGGATGTGCGTAACAAGTCTTAAAACGACTATATGTTTGATGTAGTAGTTTCTACTACAATAAACAGGCCGAGTTTTTGAGATTGAACCTTACTGCTAAATTGTAAAGAATAAATACTACAGAAATGTATCTTACGGAGTCGAGTCATAAGCTCCAATTTAATAATAAAGTCGACTTTTATTACATTTTCAAACAAAACCAAATTGGGCTTTTCAGTATGTTATGGTTTTTATAATCTGTATCTTCAATTAAATATTATATATGGGACGACGTGATTAAAGGTTTATCATTTTATATAAAGCGTTAAAATTCCTTTAAAGTAAAGGTCGAGGAGCGATCTGTGCCGAAGCAGGCAGTAAACGCGTTGGCCCATATCGACGCGCTATATCCGTCCCACATCTCGGTGGGGGAACGATGACATATAACTATGTAACTACAGCCTCATCAGGTACCTCATAATAGTTGAAATGATAAACTTAGGTAACATAGTAAGCATCTAAACAGTTATCTATCTCTGTTATATATCTGTAATGGGGTAAAACTCTGTTATTTTGTCCACATCGAGATTAGATATTTAGCTAGTCAATAGACCGTAGATACAATATAAAAGTGGTTTTTGGCTGTGTGAGTAGTTATAGGCTTTTGAACATGAAACAATAATGTTAAAAAATATCAATGATTATAGGTGCCTCACGTAGTAACTGATGAAAAAATCATAAAGGGACTTTTGTGTGTTTTAAATTATAATTTTAAACACATATTTGTTTACTTAAACTGTGAGCTATGTTTGTTAAGATCAATACAACGCGCGAATGGTTACAATTCTGGCACACGGCAGAATTCGATGCCACCGTAGTTACGATTTCTCAGTAAACTTAAATATTATATAATACTTACACACGTCACACTTACAACATTCTTATTTTTGCGTCGTGGTTAACAATCCTATCGTGGTACAATTTTTGGTAGTGTAGAATAAGATAACCTTTAATATCATTGTGTTAATAAATTCCGTTCTGTTTTTATGTATAATGAAAAATTCTACGTAATTTTTTTTTTTATTTCTATGTTGTATTTGATTGGAATATTTTCTATATTCATATTACTTAATTTCCAACAAATAAGTGACCTTTTCATTTTGTCGAAACTTGCAGAGGTTTCTGAAATACAAGTCCTTAATGAAATGAAAAAAAATTATCCCATATGTACCTCTGAGCACACATCAATCGTCAAAAGAAAATGAAAATTAATCTACCACTGGTTCGGAAGGCAAAACCTATTGAGAAAAGCCAGAAAGGAACTCTTGTAATTGTTCTGTACAACATATGAATACAAATCAATACACAAGAAAATAAATGACCCATAAGAATTGTTCAGGCGAAGGGCATGAATATAAAAAAGGTACTTAAGTCCCTGCCCGTTTCCTCTGCCATTTCACACTCGGTCCTTAACAGCGACACTTGTGTACACACGACGGTATCAAGTAAACTTACCATCGGCGGTGATCCCGGTTACACCACGGAATAGACGGTTACTTTGGACAATACGGCGGAACACCTAAATAATTGTATAGCGGTGAACAGTCCGGAGCTCCAGTAGCCTGTCCTCATCATCTAGTTTCCAGGTGCCTTTTGATTAGTTCATTGTCACTGTGCCTGAACGAACTAATCGTCCCATAATTAATTACGCGGAGATCAAGAACCTAGCGGCGCTCTCCTGCGTTAATAAGAGTATTCAAGGTATGTCATCATCAGTTATACATAAAGTGACTATTTTGTTTTACCAGAGCGGGAATCTGCGGAATTATATATATCCCGAGCGGACGCCGTGTCACCCATTTCAAGCGGGATAAATATATTGTAATACAGGGCGATTTTATAAATAAGGGAGATATTTCAGAATACAATAATTTATACCTTCTTGTAATTAATAAAAATGCTTAGAACAAGCACAATACCGACTTAATAATTAATTGGTATTCATGTGTGTAATTATCCCTAAATATGTTGATTATAAATAACTATGTTTTAATAGAGATATATCACTATTTTTACATATTTGTATTTAGAATTGAATAATGAATATCCTCCCTGAATATCTCCCTCGTTTATTAAATTATTCTGTATATTTAATATATTTTACTATCGTTTGGTCTGTTTGCAAAAGCGGGACAATATCGGCCTCACTAGGGACACCGGGACAAACTGCCTGAAAGCGGGACTGTCCCGCCCAAAGCGGGACGTATGGTCACTTTAGTTATACAGCTATTTGTGGAATAATAATTCTTTTTCATCAATTTTATTCACTTCATGTATTACAACACATACCCGAATAAAGGTTAAAATATACATGTTTGTAATTTTCACTTATCTCTTCATAACAAGTATGAAAGTATTAAACCCTGAAGTCGCTTCGTCAATGTAGTCACTTCGCTGAACATGAAAACTGTTTCAAATAAACATCTGCAGGCAGTATATTACTTTAGTATTCCACTTGGAACTTTATATGTAACAAAATCTGAAAGCAAATTTTAGCTGCCCTTTTCAGTTATTTCTTTAAAATGTTAATTTACTTTTTCCTAAGATTTGTTCATTACAACTTAGAACTTAATGCATAGTAGATCTGTAGGAATGATATTTCTATTGCTGGCAAATAAAAATGTATTTGGATATTATCTGTTTTATCGCATATTATACTTATGATTATAGTGCTTTTCTCCTGAAGATACATACTAATAAAAATTGATAGATGCTTTTTTTAAAATTATTGACACGCTTGCGTTTGACCTCAAACTCACCCGCTGAAAAGTGATGATGAGACGGACGATTTAGCGCGATCACCCAGCAAATACCGATTCACTCGACGTTTGAAAATTCCCATATCACAAGATGTTGGAAAAACAGACGCAGGAAGCGAATCTCACTCCTTGGCGATTCGCAGCAAAAAGGAGGAGGCGAATCGCTTCCTGCGAGCAGCTGGAATGTCAACCACATAAGGGTGTAACCCCAAAACTAAATTATAGAACAAATTCCAGAAAATAGTGATATCAAAAAACACAATAAAATGATAATAATAATAATAATAATCGAAAATCTCGTAAAAGCTGAGAAAGAAAAACTATCAAAATATTTAGACCTCGCACACGAGATTACCAGCATGTGGGATGTAGACTCTACGATTATTGTCCCGATAGTCGTATCGACTAATGGGTTGATCGCAAAGAGCCTTGATTACCACCTTAAGAGGCTCTCGCTTGGTTGTTGGATCAAGGGCCGGATACAGAAGGCAGTTCTACTCGATACGGCACGCATTGTTAGGAAGTTCCTCACTTTAAGCTCCTAACTACCGGTGGCTTGGGCCTTATGCCTCGACCCTGTAGGTCTACATATTTTTATATTTTAAAATTTATATGTTTTTTATATGTATTTATTTTAAAATGTAACTATATTGTATATATATAATGAATAAATGATAATAATAATAATAATGAAATGAAAGGGAAACTTGTAATCTATCTATCTATCTATCATATCGCTGAATTTGTTCTTCATCGAGATAGGCAGAGAGAGTGGAACCCCACTTCTCTCTATTCCTGCAAACCTCTTTCGCTTCCTTAACATTCATTAATCTCTTCATTCACTCTCGCTAATTCCACATACTTTTAACATTACCCTCCATCGGAGCTCTTTTTATTTGTCTGTGTTGGTAAATTTCGGTCGGCCTCGGCTATTACTTCCATTCATATTTATATCGTATATCTTTTTCATCATCTTTTCATCATTCACCCTCTCCACGAGCCCGAACAATCGAAGCATGCTTGTAACATTACAAATTATAATTTGTAATCAATTACCATAGACTTTAATAAGATCAATGCATCAACGGCGAGTTTAAAGTATTTAACGTGCATAACAAACGTTTTAGTTCCGTTAATTAACTTTATCCTTTGTCAGAAGGCTTAACACAGTACAGTGTGGGATATTTGCTTGCCTACAAAAAAAGAATAATTATTAATAACAGGAGCTTATTAAATATATTAATTAATTGGTAATCTTCACTAATATTTTTAACTATGAACAGCATAAGGTAATATATAAAATTACGTAATTCGAATAACAAGTTTCGGAAAATCTGAAACAGTTAGGTACCTAGTTTAGTTCTAAAATTACTTACTTACATGTCTTTTATGTCTCTAATATTTTAGTGTATGGAACGGAAAAATGGTAATTTTAAAGCGAAAACGCGAATTTTCATTATTTATTATGGTAATTACTGGAAAAAAAAAACAGTTTTCTGGATACAAGGGTTTGGGCTCTGCGTTGATAAATTATTCAGTGCGATGGTCATATATTTTTATATAATAAAATCTAATCTATTTATCTACAACCTTAATAATTAAATATACCTCTCGCGTTCTTTAATGACTAATTAACGATATAAATAAAGAGAAAATAAAATACCCAGCATATGTTTTTATATTGCAATAATTTATTGGATTTTCTATTAAAACATACTTTTACATACCCAATAAACCATTTATTTTTAAAACGAATCAATTTAATTTATATTTTGACGTTGAGATTAGAACACTGTTCTGGTAAAGTAAATAATGTAACGAGAGAAACAAAAATTTTGCCATCTGGCCATCTTGTTACTTTCTAGATCTAACACCAACCCAAATAACAAGAACAACACATCCATAAGGATGCAACAACGACAAATCAGCAACTCTGCGATCTTCAACGCAGCATCGTGATTTTTTCGGCGTTTTTTCTCAAGGTAGTTGCTCCCGAAACAATTGTATATCAACGTTTGGCACATTTTTACTGGCTTTACCACGCTAGCCGTAAATTGGTGGCTGAGCACCTGAAGTGCTCACCCTTTCAAGCCCGCTGAAGTTGTAGAGGCCTTTCCGGTCAGAAAAATAACGTCTCGTCGAAGAAAAAAAAAACTCTCATAAACGAAAAACAGAAGTATTTCGTTTATGATACAATAATTAAAATAATAATAAAACATTTATTTGGCACACAACACAACAAACAACATAGCAAAATAGGTTATTAAAGACAGAAAACAAAAAGTAAACAGTCTATGTTTTGATGATGCGCCAAAGGGAAGTCAGCTCAGCAAATGCTAAGTGACCAGCCGAGCCCCCCAGCGCTGATTTTCAGCTGACACCCATTTATTGAATCGACAATCATTCATGTTCAAAGGTTTGACGTCAATCTCTTGTACTCATTTAATCCAGTGTGGTTAGCATTAATTAATTAGATATGAACGATAGAATTAGATATTATATACATAAAAAGTTTTTTGGCGAACATGAAACACAAATTAATTCGCCCCTAGTACAATTTGAATTCTAACTCTATTAGATTATATGTTAGCTGTGGTAGCCCGGCGTTGCCAGGGTAGAAATAATTTACACTCATCAAGATTTTTTTTTAAACTACGAAACACATTGGTTTTATTTTAACTAAATGTTTTCATTACAATAATACGATTTTACGATAGTTACTGTAAAATAACTACTTCTCGGATCTTATTGTCGTATTATGTATTTATTAGCAGAAAGATATACTTAGTAGTAAAAAACTTTATAATCTCACCAGCTTTAGTACCCCGGCGATGACGGGGTAGAAATAATTTATCCGTAAAAAACTAAATGCCGATTTTTATAGTGTTCACTTGAAAGTTGACGAGTTTTTAAACAAACAATCAGTCCTATCAGTGATAATACATCGATCCCAGTACAGTACTGCATGACCATTCGAGAACTGGCTGAGGTACATACTGATAGCGTGGTACCCACAGTGTCCACAAGACCATATGAAAGAAAAGTTATTGATATATGATCTTGGATATTTCATTATGTCTGTGTAGGTACTCGCCGTTAGCAAGAAACGTACAACCAGAAACCACATGCCTCAAAGGTTCTCTAGGGCGGTGGTATGTTTGACATATGTCGACCGTACTGTCCTTGATGATATACTTTGGTTGTTCGTCTTAATAACCTCGTATACAATTGCAACATAATTGTACAGATAAAACTATAGGGTTCCTCAAAAAACACACCGAAATGTAGCTAAGAGGTGGAGGCATTCAGGTCTACATCAGATTCATAAAGAGCCCGATAAAACCATCCATGAAGCTCCTTACTCTTACATATGTCGACGCGATTCAAGGTAATTAGTACATTTGGATTTTGCCAGTTCTCATTTGCCAGATAAAGCGGAGATAGTCCTTTATCTATCATCACTTCGCCCCTGTGCATGCCCACTTCACTGTGAAGGAAAAGAATTCCTAAGATTGCATATGTCCTTTGACTATTGAGGTTATATAGGTCCTTAGCATTAAGGAAGCCACAATCTCCACGCTTTCGCGGGATATACAATCTTATCACCAAGGAACGTGAATGATGCATACGGTATTTAGTAAGGAGAGGAGAGTACGAACTTTTTGTTCCGGGGCATCCAGTTCAGTTTGTGTCCGTTTGAGTATGCAAAGAAGTACAGGAGCAAAGGCATAACTTAACTGTTAAAGGCAGGGATCTTATTTCCGCCTGATAAAAGGCTTTTAATACCTTCGATAGGCGGTTAAAAAAACGTTCCTTCCTTTTTACGTCCATGTCAGCTAAAGGTTCAGACATACTCAAATATTTGCAGGCTTACGTCCCTTCTCCGATAATATTACATCCCCAAAGACCAAAACTCTAAATTATTAATTACATTGTGTATAACAATTTGCTATTTTGAAATATTTTGGGAGTCGAAGCTGCTCGCGTCCGTAGGCTTTACCCTAGTTTCCCTACACGTGGCTCCTGGGTGGTGCTAAACGAGCAGCAGCGAGGTGGTAGGGCGTCGGTGCCCGTCTGGATCGCGACCACAGTGCATAGGTGTAAAGCCCGTCATAGTGACCAGTTTTGTCTTGTCACGTTTCGGGATCAGCTTGTGTATATCCAGTAGCTCATATACCTAGAGACCTTCAGTCATGGTATATGTGGGCCGACATGACGATGTAGACTATCAATGGATTTTAATCCTTTGATAGTCGCTTTCGTTTTTGGACTACACTGTACTTACCATCAGGTACTCTGTAGTCACTATGTCGAGCCAGGGTAAAAAAAAGAAATACTTTTATGCATATTTCAATTACAATCAAAGAAATATTTGTCTTTACTGCCTTTACAATGTAAATAAGTGCGATTAAAATATGAATGGAAAATCAAAATTGAAATTAAAGTTAAGTAAAGAGTAGATAATAAAATGCCCCTTTTGTGTGAGATATCAATTCAATGTTTGACTTCAATTCATAGCAAACTCGCCGTAAAGCTCTGTCGAGCGCGAGCTCTGAACCTTTATTTCATATTCGATATCCTTGCTGAATAATCATTATGTTAAAGCTTCAATGTCATTGTTTTCATTCTATAATATTTATTGCTATTAGCTAATATAATGAACTAAAGGCTTTCATATTTTATTAATTTCATACTGTAATTTTGAAATAGGACTGTATGGTCCCTGTGTCAGATTTTTAGTTTTGGGTCGTGTAGTATTATGAGTATATGAGAATTTCAGGTCGTTAACTTACTTACTTGATTTAGAAGTTACAACGTTCGGACATATGGATGGAAAGATGGGTAAAGTACCAAACAATTTTACTTCGAGTCCTCGATTGGCACGATCAATCCAATTATTTTGACTTACAGTTGAATATCTACAGTCACGACTGAAAGCTAGTGATTTATGTTTATAGCAGCCACAGTTTTTGGTAGGATTCCTTCTAAATAGAAACAGCCGACATAAAAAAACTCAACGTGAAACAGGCAAATGTTATTTCGATAAAACACTTTTTTGGTTGAACTTCGCTAACCGCAGCGATTTGGGGTTCGGGTGGACCGCGGCCTTTTACCGCCAGTCTCGCAGTGAATATTTAATATAGGTACCTACATAAACAGTATAATTCTATACAATATGGGTGCGTGTGAAGTTTTAAGTATTTATTGAGATTATAAAGGTTTAAACAAGATACAATAACGGTCACAAGAATTCATTATAAATAAATGAGTAGACACTATGCAGTGGTGTAGCTAGGGTAAATGAGGCCGGAGTGGAAACGTCGTGGTGACCTCCTTATTATGATGACTATCGTACATCGGTATTAGTCTTTTTTACAGTTGTTCGTAACAAATATACAGTAAGGGAATTAATTACAGTGTCAGAAAATATATCGAAAATTATCTATGATTTTTGAGGAGTTATGTTTAATCGAAAAATGTAAAAAATAAAGTTTTCTTATATTTGGCTAAAATTTTATAGACCTACAGTTAGTGCGCAATCTAAATAAATAATACAAGGAAATAATGCAATTTTTTTAGTTCTTTATTTGTGTCTTTCTGTACAAAGACTTGGATTTTTTTTAGCAAAATCATTGTATGGCTTATTTAAAATAGATTCTATTTTGTTTTAGAAATATCTCCAAAGGACTGTTTTTCGCCGAGATATTGGAATTTAAATGAAAACTATCGTTTTGTCTTCAATCATCGATATCTCAGCTACCACTTCTTGAATAGAAAATTTAGTGGCAGTTTTAGAAACTTTTAACAACTTAAGTTATAAACAACTACCACGACTTTTAGAATAAATTTCTCTTCATACCCATGACCAGAATTTAAAAAAAAAACAGGAAAGTCGTGTTTTTATGGTTTTTTTAGAAAATTGGTGATTATTATTACTTATTCGTGAAAAGTGAATAAGTGTTGAAATAAGGGTTAAAAGTATCAAAATCTGTAAATTTTGAAGTTTGAAGAAATTAAAATTCGATTTGTTGGTTAGAAATAAAAAAATACATGTTTAGAACTTTTGGGATTTTGGTGAAAATTAATTATTAAATTAGTTTTTTAGTTAGAAACAATAAATGTGTATTTTTTTTATATATTGACACATGTTAGTTCTATGCTATTAAATCATATTTTCATTTCTACCCAAGCTAAGCTCGGGGAGCATATAGTGCAAAGTGTTGTAGTGTTGTGTATAGTGTTAAGTCCGTACTTAATCTGGAAAAATCTAGAGGTACGCGCCGGGATTTGAATCATTAACATTAGCTATTTATTGTATTATTATTATTTTTTAAGTATTGTGGCTGTTTTGGCCTAGTGGATAATGGACCGGTTTCCATGCACGGCACCGTATCCCGAAACCTTGGGTTCAAATCCCGGCAAGCATCTCTGTTTTTATTTTTTTCAGATTACGTACGGATTTTGGCTCCACATAATCACTGGTGATGGAAAACATAATGAGGAAACCAGCATGGTATATAATAGAATTTTCATGTGTAAGTGCCCTTTTTTTTTTCGGTAACCCGGGGGAAATACCTAACGGACCTCCTTGAAGGAGCAGTGAGGGCCGCCCCCTGGTGTGTCGGACTTGCACCGACTAAAACCTCAGGGATGTTCCTTCTCCCGCCTGCCGAGTGCCAAGGGCAAGGCTGAGCTAATTTCCTCGGCACCCGGCGACGTCTAGCCATCTGCAGAAATGTGTAAGTGCCCTGAGAACGGTTAGTTTGTCTATTGAAACCTCTTTATGATTAAATTATTACCAATAATGTAGAAAAAGTTTTGAGAGATATAAAATAAAATACGACCGAAATGGAAATAAAGCAGTGTTATCCTAATTAACTTCCCAGGATTTAACTTGCGAAAACAAACATGATGGTATATCGAACATTTGAAATCTGAAAAACAAACAAGACTTTATTTCTTGTGAACAAATAAAGCATTTATAAAATAAATACAAGGCTTTGTGTATCACTCCTTTACTTGCGTTTTTATTCTCAATTGTCAAGTTGAAACCACCATTCAGATATGGCTCTTGCCTCTATAAACATGAAACACATGATGAAAAAGTAGATATTTCAGACATGGATACAGCTTCTATAAAATTAAAAATATGACGAGATAAAGATCTCCGATATGGCTGTATGACGTGAAAACTTTTGCCTTCCCCACATATGGATTATTTTTTAAGCTGAGACTGTCAACTGTCATTCTTATTTTGTGGATATGTAGATTTGTGAAATGATGACCAAGAATTGAAAGAAAATAGATAATTCTGGAAATTTTATAATGGCTGCGCGTGGAGAGAGAGGAATAACAAGAGTGCTTGACAAATTAGAAGCATCTGTTAACGCTGGTCATTATTATGAGGCACATCAAATGTACAGAACACTTTATTTCAGGTACCTACTTATAATGCATATTTTCATTATGATATTTATAAATTCTACAATTTTAATAACCTATCTCAAATTCGTAGATATCTGAGTCAAAAAAAGTATCCTGATTTGCTTCAAATGTTATACCAAGGGTCTGCACTACTGTTGAAACGAGATCAGCAAGGCAGTGGTGCTGATTTAGCGATACTGCTCGTAGACGTACTAGTGAAGTCTGGAATCAAGCCTTGTGAAGAATGGTTTGATAAAATGGCAAAACTATTCGAATTGATGGATTCAAATATTCCTGAGAGAGAATCATTTCTTACTAATGCAGTTAAGTGGTCAATGGACAGCAACAAAAGAGGGAATCCTATTTTACACAAGGTAATTTTTATTACATTCATATTTTAACCTAAACTAGATAAATGTAAATTTTAATAAATCTGTATTTTTATATACAATTTTATGTTATCTCATTTTATTAGATACTATCATTACCAAATTTTACCTTATGATGTAATAAAACTAAAGAAAAATAACTTGTTAATCTATAGTAATATCATTTATAGTTGGTTTGGATTTTAAATTGATTATAATAAATTTAATTGTCATAAGAGCAATATGGTAATTAAATTGATTATCATTAATCTTAATAAAGTAGTCAGATATACAGGGGTAGTTCCTTGCGCATGAAACTCACCCTGCTTCCTTACTGGCAACAGTTGGAACAGTGCATATGGTTAGAAGGATATGTGCACAAGGCCTATGCTCTAGCACAGATTGTACATAAGTTTTGTATATTGAAACAAAAGCTTCAGGATTTAAGTGTTGAAAAGATCTGCCCACTGCATAAAGCATTCCATTTGTTTTCTTAACTATAGTATCAATATGCTTTGCCCACTTGAGGTCATTACTGATGAAAACTCCAAGGTCCCTTTGAATATCTACCAGAGCAATAGTGACATCTTCAATTTTGTATATATTATGTAGATTATTCTGCCCAATATGTAATACCAAACTTTTAGTTGGGTTTAATTTAACTATCCAGTCTCTTGTCCAGTCCTGTATCCTCTTCAAATCCGCCCATAGAATATCATTACTGATAACATAATTTGTTATCATTGTAATACATTACCATCAAAAATGTATTAAAAACTGATAATAGGATAATTTTATCACTTATTTAAAAACAACATTTTAACAATTATCATTTCATTTATTTCTAGAAAATTGCTGAGGTTTATTGGAAAGAGAAAGTGTACACAGCTGCACACAGACATTTCTTCCATTCAAGTGATGGCTCTATTTATGCTAATATGTTGATAGAGTTGCATACAAATAGTGGACTCAAGTCTGAGATAGACCTATTTATAGCCCAAGCTGTATTGCAATTATTGTGCTTGAAAAACTTAAAAATGGCATCAGATACTTTCAAAACATACACTGGATCACATCCTAGAATTCAAAACAATAAAGGACCACCATATTTATTTCCTTTATTAAACTTCCTGTGGTTTTTACTTCGTGCAATAGAACAGTAAGTAAAAATGATTCCAATGAGCTTACCACAATGATTACTTTCCTATTAAATATTTAAAAAAAAAAGATTAGGTAATGAGTCATTGTAGAAACATTGAAATCTTATGCAATGAGTGGTTCTGTATTTATTAGGTAAGAATGCTTTATTAGATGATAAAACACTTCATCAAGCATCTACATTTTTTAGCAGGTAATAATTAAGATTGAACTTAAAGCCTGAAAATTATTATAAATCAAAACTTGATTAAGAAATAATAAATATAGATTCAATAGATATTTTATAAGATAAAACAATTTTTTTTATTCATTCCAGAAAACATACAGAACAATTTAAGATTCTAAAGGATTGGTATGCTATTAGTATAAAACGTGATCCAAACTATTCAGTATACTTAGATAATATTGGACGAATTTGGTTTGGAATAGAAAAACCACAAAACTATCGTAATCAAAATTCACTACTTGGAGGACTTCTGAAGTCAATTATTATTGATGTGGACAGTTCAGAGGATGAAGATATAACGGAAAACAGTGGTTCTACCCCTGACTTAGATTAAGATACTACATGCAGATTGTTTTTAAATTTATATATCTCCTTATGTCTGCTTACATGGTTTTTAATTTTTATTGAACTTTAAATATGAAGTAATTTATTCATACCATAATCATAAATTGCTTTTATGATTATTTTATTAATAAATTATAATTTATTTGGTTACCTTTGATTTAAAATAGCCAATAAAACTTGTGTAAATTATATTTACAATTTAATTCAATTTGACAACTAAATAAAATATGCATGTGCCACAGGCTTTGTTCCTTAAATTACTGTTATACATGTATTTACTGTTTTATCAAATTCATAGACATGATTTAAGTGTTATAGCTGCACTCATACCACAAAATCGATTGGAACATTTAATTCTATATACCATAAACAGGATAAGGGGAAAAAATGTTACTATTACATATTAATCCCAATTAAATCTATTACCCATTAGTTAAACAAATTTATATATATATATTTTTAAATATTAATTCACAATTTAATAACATGTTATGACTGTATATTTGGAGGAAAAAAATCATACATTCTCAAGCAATATTATCTTCAGTAATCATGACCTTTACCTTGAGCAGATATAGAATGACCAAAAGGAATGAACATTATGTAACTTGTTTAATATTATGTATATTGTGATGTTACAAAATATTTTCCCAAATACAAGTGTAATATATTACACAGGATAACATTAAAAATTATTTTATGTACCTATCGTCACTCCAGTGTTTATTTGTCTAAATGAACAATTTGTGTTTTGTGCAACCTCCACAGGAAATTGATTTTTTTTATGCACATCCATAATTAAATGACATTAAATTTTTTGGAAAATAAGTTATTGATGTAAATATAATTTTAAAAAAATCTTATTTATAAAATATTTTTGTTTCTATTGTAAATAAAACCTGCTTACTATAATATTTACTATTGATAGATTGGACAAATAAGCACTAAGATGACACAATGTATACTGTGCAATATTTAAAAAAAAGTAATTTACTCAATAAATTCATAATACATCTTCTAATAGTACAGAAGTTATCTCTTTAGAGAATTTTCCAATATTTATAGTATTTTTATGCAGCTTGAGGGCAATTTTCCGTTTCTTTAAATCTAAAGCTTGGGTAACAATGAATCTATTGAATTCATGAACATTAGGATGTTTAAGATATTCATCCACATCCATCCATTTACAAGCAGCTATTTCATTGGTACATTTAGTAATAGTGTCTGATACTGCTCTCAGCATTACCACCACATAAATATCAGAGTTTCCAAACATCATGTTGTGAGTGTGCCTTAATGTAACCATGGATTCAAAGTCAGCATCAATACCAGTTTCTTCTTTTACTTCTCTTACAGCTGCATCTTTAATATCTTCACCTACAATTGAAATTATATGAGCTGTAATTTCTATTAAAAACAAAAAGTTAATTCAAATTATTATTTTTTTAATTCAGTAAAAAATTACAGGTCTAGGTCTTATTGATGACTCAATGAAGCATTTTCATTAGATTATGCATACATGTAGATTGTTTTACAGAAATGAAAATATAATTATCTTCATGTTATGATTACTAAAAGTAATAACTGTGAAAGGCTGCTATTTGTATAAATCTTAGAGTATACTTTTACCTAATTCAACATAACCACCAGGCAATTTCCAATGCAAGAAATCGGTGTGTTTTTCAGTAACAACTAATAATTGGTTATTGCTGTTTAAAACTATCCCTCCAACACCAAGATTTGTGTGGCAAGCTGGTGGTAAATTAGAAGAAGAATCTGTTGGCAGCCATTTGTACATCATCACAAAATCATCTCTAGAATGATGAAAGTTGAAACCTTCCTGAAAATAAATAGAACAATTTATATAGTCTTTGTAGTTATTATATGTTCATATTAGAAAAAAAAAAACAGTTTACCAAATAAATTTACATTAACTTTATATGATAAGTGTTAACTACTGTTACTGAACTAAAATGATAATTCATATCTAACAAAACAGGTACAGTATAACAGACTGTTAGTTCTAGAAGGATACGATTAAATTACTCAAATCTTTGTTTAATCCACCTTTATTTTAGCAAACCAAAAATAATTTGTTTTATTAATGAAAATAATCAAGAGTTACTTTTTAGGCCATTAATAACCAGTATTGAATAAAGTTTGCTAAACCAATTGAGCTGATAGAAAATAAACCCAAGACACACTTATTCCATGTGCAAAATATAAAGTTTATAAAATATCCTGTTCAGGAAGACATTATTACGTGATAATATAATTTTTACATTAGCAAGGAGAGGCACCCAGGACGCGTCTTGAATATGTACTTTGAACCATATACACCTCTTCTTCTCTTTAGCCCATTTTTTAAGCGAGTCTGAAATATAAAAACTTAATAAAATGTACATTACTTCTTTTATATTAAGCATGATTTTTTTGGTAGGTTCAAAGTACACTGTTCAACTAAGTACTCACCAGTTAAAGCTTTAACAAAATCAGTATTATCTTTACATGATTCTTGAAGTGAATCCACTGTTATTCCATTATATCTATCTCCAAGACCTTGAAAAATATTTGGGGACATTATCGATATTGAAACTTATAATAATTGTGCTATTGATGATGGTTGTATATTATGATGTTAATGAATTTATGTTAGATTAAATAATACACAATGTATATACAAGTTTAATGTGAACCAAATGAAACAAACGTAAATAATCAAGACAAACTAAAAAAGCAATTAATTGTCTATAATCATCAAGTAGACTTTCCTATACACAGACTAATAAATAATAATAATGGTCAGTAATAAGTAGACAGTTGACTTGACACTTGAATGAATTTACTATCAGTTACACCGATACGTTTACGTAAAGCATAGTGTGCGTGAATTTTTTTCGTATGGGTTAAGTTAAGAAAGAGACACTAGAGTTCAATGTATGGAAAAAAGAAAGAGATAGCGAAATCGCTAACGTGACAAAACTTTTGCCCTGAGTTGGAAGGGGCTGTTCCTATATTACTCTGTAGTAAAGTAGAATTCTTGTTAGGTATGTCATTCTGAAATCGAATATTTAGAGTAAAATAATCGATTTTTCGGAACGATATGGAATGCTACATCAATTCTATAAATTGATTCATGAACCTCTCGAGTCGGACTGATACAATTCAATTTAAGAACTAACAATAAAATTCCTAAACTGCCTACGATATTTTAGTTTTTTAATATTTTGCTGTTGTCAGACACATTGATAATTTGAACGCATAAAATAAATATTTATGAACGCATTCGAATGTCAGTATAGAAGATGGCGTTACTTACTAATAAAAATAAAAAAAATATCACTACTGTCAGTCACTGTTACACTATCTATTACATTGTACAAGATAGCTTGGTCTTTTTGACAGATGACAATTTTTCTGATCGACATAACTTTGCAATGACGAACGTATTATTTTCTTAATTTAATGATTTTAAAAACTGCAAAAATATTTAAAAAATCCATATAATATAAAAGTTCCTAAAGATTCAAGCTTTATCCGAAAATTTTAAGACTTTTTATTGCTTCAAAGTAAAATTTAAATAGTAACATTGAAAATAATAGACGTTTGTACAACGTTACATCGGTCGAACGGATGGGACACTAATAACAGGCAGTAACTGTTACAAATATCGATACCAATACCAATATCAATATACCAATCGTCTACAAAAGTACTGGAAGAAAAAGGGAAGAGACTGACAATTTTTCACGCAGGTACTGCCCAAGGTTTTGTGCCAAACTTTTTTCTGGCATTTAAATAGAAAACTCCTCGATCACGTGGTCGATTTTGTATGGAAGGTCTGATTTTTTTTTTCACTTTTCGACCCGTGTTTCTTTGGGAAAGTTGTTTACTATCATGGTCTGTACCACCTATTTAAATTTGGTGGGAGGTTCAAAAATAATCCTGTAATATTAAATAGGTACTTGTTATGTTACAAGTATTTTAAAACGACATTTTTTGGACTACTAGATATTATGTTTCCCATCACTAGCCCGTCTGTCAAAAAGATCAAGCTATCTTGTACAAGGTATATATAACCTATTCATTCTGTCTGTGCAGCCAGTGCAGTCAATTTATTTTATTTATCAAACATATAGTATGAGTAAATATTATATTAACGACTTGACTATAACTGACTTATTTAGGTTAGACTACAAACAGACTCCCTGATTAATCTCCTACAATTCCTACATTACTTGTAGTAACGGTTAATTATCATTAATAATGCTCTGCGTCTATATAAGGCATGTTTGAAAAATTCACGATTAATCAAAAATCTATATTTTAATGCTTGATTTAATCGAGAATGAAATCTAGTACAAAAAAAGTATGTTCGATTCAAATCGATTCAGAGATCGATATTTTTTCAAGTAAATCTTGAAATCATCGATGGTCATAGAAAAGATCAATATTGTTGTAGATGGCGAAGGGGAAATAATAACTTCTGCAGTGTTTCCACTTTTTTCCTTTATTTCGCACTTGCTATTGTTGTAGATGACGTAGGGGAAATAATAAATTCTGCAGAGTTTCCACCTTTTTCGTTTATTTCTCACTTGCTATACATTATGTAGTACTTGCTTGGCGACTTGAGTATCGAATTCCCTGTTTTTTTTTTTTTTTCGAATTTACGCGTTTTGTTGACCGGGAAAGGTCTTCACAAACTAACCGGGCAGGTAGGCGAACACTGAGGGTGCTCAGCCAGCAATTTATGGGTTGGGTGGCAATGCAAGGGCACCCCTGTGGGTACGAACCTCGACCTGGACCGCCAGCCAAAAATACGAAACCTAACGGTGATCTACTAGCGTTTCGGAAGCGACTACCTTGAGAAGAAACGCCGAAAGAAACTCAAGGCTGTGTCGGCGTGTAACTTCGTCATTTAGACGACAGTTGACGGATCTAACCTTACTTGTCGTCTTCGGCGCCGCCGGCGGCGCCGGTGTCGTGGTAAGTACCTGGTGCATGAGTGTACCTCACTGTTTTTAGGATCTGCGGTTATCAAGGCCGCGGTAATTGGATCGTCCGGATCCAACAGGACATGACGCGGGCGGCGTGTGCCCCACGATTTGCCGCGAGTCGGTGGGTATTCGCATACGTTGCGAAGAAGCTCATTGGGATGGTGTGGTAACCTATCGAAGTAGCGACGAGATGCTGAGCGCATGAAACTGGCGATCGTCTCAAGTTTGAGGTCGTCGTGGAGATCGACATTTCTCAAATAATGTGGGGCTCCTACTGCAGTGCGGAGGAATTTGTTTTGCACTCTTTGCAATCGAGCGATGGTGGACTTGGAGGCGTGGGCGAAGACTACGCTAGCGTAAGTCATCACTGGCCTGTCTACTGTCTTGTAAATTGTCAGCTTATGCCTAAGTGACAATTTACTCTTTTTGCACACCATGGGGTGTAACCTACTGAGGATAAAGACGGCGCGATTGCGCACTGTCCTGACGTGGGAGCTGAAGGTAAGCTTCCTATCGAGGGTGACACCTAAGTATTTGACCTCATCGGCCCAAGGGATCGTTCGGTCAAATAGCTTAATGTCTGTAACGGGGGTTGGGTATTGGTTACTCCGAGAAAAGAGTATGAATGCCCTGATACTTCAAATATCATGGTTTTATATTGTCGTTTGTTTACATTATTGTTATAATATTGGCTATACTGCCGACATTAGATTTTAATAAATTAATTATATAAAATAAAGATATATAAGACTGGAAGTTTTTAAATTTACAATAGTATCTAATAACTCTTAAATAATGTTATAAAGGGTGTCTCAGAATGTTTTTCATTTTTTGATGTTAAATAAAAAACAACATTATCCATTAAAACTTGTTTTATTTATTGTTAAATTAAAGAGCAGATCTTGAAGTTTATTTATGAAAAACAACCGTTTGCAAATGTTCACCATTTACTTGTTCACACTCATTTAGCCTGGAGCTAAAATTTTCAATCACTCGCTGGAGCATTGCTCTTGGAATAGCGTTGATTTCTTCAGTGATTCTTTGCTTCATAACGTTCAGGTTTGGTGGCAATGGATTGTATACTTTACTTTTTAGGTAGCCCCATAAGAAAAAATCAGCAGGCGTTAAATCAGGACTCCTCGGTGGCCAGTTTATGTCTCCTCGGCGGCTTATCACTCTTCCGGGGAATAAATCGTGAAGAGCAGCTAATGAGTCATTTGTTACATGAGAAGTGGCCCCATCTTGCTGGAAAAAGGTGTTGCGGTTGTAGCCAGACTGGTTTTGCATTTCTGTAGCCAAAAAAGTCCGGATCATATGGCAATATCGATCAGAATTAACGGTCTGAGTTCGACCTCGGTTATCCTCAAAAAAATAAGGACCGATAATTCCTTGCCTTGATATGGCAGCCCAAACAACCACTTTTGGTGAGTACAAGGGCTTCTGATGCAGTTCTAGCGGATTCTCGGTAGCCCAGTATCTGCAATTTTGTTTATTCACGTGACCGTTGATGTGAAAATTCGATTCGTCGGAGAACCAGATGTTATTGAAACTCCTAAAACGGTTTTTCATTGTCCTGCAGAATTCGACTCGTTTATCAGGATCATCAGGCTTCATTTCTTGAACAATAACAATTTTATATGGGTGAAAATGCAAATCTTTCGAAATAATGCGATAAACCGTAGATTTGTTCAAATTCAGAGAAGCTGCGCGCAATCTCAACGACTGTCGTGGGTCGTCCATAACAGACTGGCGAACGCGGTCGACGTTCGTGCTCGCCTTTGATGTCCTTTTGCGCCCAGATGATTTGTCCGGCATGGTATTCCCAGTCTCTTCAAACTTGCACACCCAATGTTTAATTAAATTGGCACTTGGCACATGTTTTAAGCTTGTTAAATTAAAATGTGTCCTGTAGAGACGACGAACAATAGTGTAGGAATCGTTGTTTTTATAAAACGCTCGCACGCAAAACGCGCGCTGCGGTCCCGTGAAACGATTCATGGCTACTAAACTTAACAAGCCGGCCAAGCGTTTGAGACCACTCCCCTCCCCCTGCTACCAGCGATCGGCGCGTATTGGTCAATTCAAAAACGAAAAACATTCTGAGACACCCCTTATATTTACTTTACAATTAAATAATATAACTCTAATCAAGTTGTGATATTTGCGTTATGTTAGTACGGAACATAAGTATTCTATTTTAATTAATAACTCGTCTGTGAAAACATATATTACGTATATAATGTGACTTATAGGAACATAGTTTTTAGTTAGCTAATTACAAGTACTTCCATCGTGAAATTATTCGTCCAGAAACAGTAAGAGTATGACTATTAAATATAATATTTTATTCTAAAAATCACAATGACAATCAGCATTTTAAATTAATATTTTTATCAAAGTATTTAAATAATAATAATAATTACTGCCGTCTGATGTTAGTGTTGCCAGCTCCTTTAATAGGAGGTAATATCCTATCATTTGACGTTCATCCAATTATTGGCGTCTTTTAATAGAGTTGCCAGCTCCTTTAACAATATATTAGATATAACTAGCTTGCCGAAGCTTCGTACCACCTAACAGCCAATAAATGTCTTAGCTTTTAGTTAAACTTATGTCGTCTAACTCCTACTTCCCTTATCTTAGCACCCTGTCTATATTACTTTCCCCTCCAACTCTCCTCACCCCTTCACTATCACTACCATCCCTTGCATTTGTACCTCTCTCTTACCTTGCTCCTCTCCACTAACCTTTTACATTATATCAAAGAACCAAGTACAAAAACCCACATTTGTGACCCTCGTTTAAAAAATAATCATTTCTCCGTAGTAAATTGAATCTTCCATTGTAATCCAAGTTCAAGTTTTATTTTTATAATGAAAAATATGTTCGCTTCCAAGGTCTTATCTGTTAATATGCTAAAATTCATTGAAATCATTTCAGCCATTTTGACGTCAAAACGAATCGTATAACAAACACAGTTTTGAATTTATAATATTAGTAAGAATTTAAAGATTTACATACATATTTAAACTGAAAAGATTTATAACTCATATGTCAACAATAAATTTTGGTACATCTATAGTATCGTCTAAAGACTTATTTTACCTCTGTGACGTTAAAGTTTTCTAAGTTGGCATCTTAGATTATTATAGATAGAGTCCGCTCATACATCGGACATAAAATTTCCGCGCCAAAATTAACACGTGGCATGACCTACTAGATGCATTGTGGCAGGTGGCGCCACCAGAAATAGAGTTGCCACATTCACCCTAAATATCCTTAAAATTAATTATATCCATTACGGAATAATGCTAAATTTCTGTCATATATACTATTTTTTCACTCGGCTAGTCTTGAATTAAAAACCATTTATATAATTAATATACATAAAAGAATTATAAACAGTTCTATGGTACATGATGATTTTAATAATTTCCATAATATTGAATCAATACTTAGCATGAGGTACAACCAAGGCACCACCCAAGGACTATCTATATATCATATAGATGTCACGATGTAGGTATAGTGTTATTCCGAACAACCTTGTAACTATTTATGTATTATTTCAAGAAATAAAACAATTAATTTATTATTTATTTAATAAATTGGACTTAAAGCAAAAAATAAATATAATTAACAAAGATTAAACAATGATGCTAAAAAATGTTGTAAATGAAAACTATAGTATACTGTACTAATATAATGCCTAAGAGCAATTTATATAATTAGTAAATATTTTAAATTTTTTTTATTAGTATCAACTATGGACCCTGTTGGGCATGGTATTTATGTAGGCAAGAAGGCTTCAATATATAAATAATAATTCGAAGACCTAGGCTGATGTAATTAACGAAATGTGCAACGTAATTTCACGTTCGGTTAATATTGGTATGAAGATCGTTGCAGACACTGGAAAACACATATAATACTTTTATTCCCGAAATATTTTTTTAAAGGAGTAAAAAGATGGCTGGGAAGAAAATTAAGGCAACCATACATGTTGCCTGTTCGATCGTGAAAGCGAGTTCGCTTGGTAAAAAAAAATAGGTTATTCGAAGTACTAATTTTACGTACATAAAGTCATGGGCAAAAATTAGTATTGTATATAGGTGACGTACTCATGCATATTAAGAAGTATACAACTTTCAACTCTTAGATCACTATACCTCAAAAATGGCAATTCTTAGGAGAATACGTGTAAGCAAAATTTTTACAGATAATTGCATAATCTACAACTTTGACATACATATTTTTATTTAGTTTTGTTGAAACATGTAAAAACCCATATCTGTGAACTTAAATAACTTTTTTGTTGATATGGGATCAATGGGAATGGCGTTCCCAACATTCGTACCAGTTTTCAACTCTATGCGATAATCAAAACCATGTATTTTGACCGGGCTAATAGCAATTAGCCAAAAATAAAAATACCAAAAAGTTTACACAAATAATAGATATATTTTTCATCAACGTAGTGATTAATAACAACTATACCGTACTTGATGCCAGCTAAAGACAATAAAAATTAATATTTTCGTGTTAAAGCACAGGTTAGATAAGTCCCTAAAATTGGGGAGTTTTAAAAAGTAAAAAACTGTCAACATTAGCAGTTAAAAATTATTGTTATATGATTTAAAATTATATAGAAGTTTTTTCAAAGAAATGCAAACATATTTCACTGTTTACCTATGAAAGGAAATTTTACTATTACTTCCGAATTATCTCTGAAAATTTCTGCACAATTTGACAGCACACCACGCCATAATAAAAAAATATAACAGAGCACAACACTGCACCGTTTCCAAGTGACAACTGTCGTCCATGAGAAGTGTGTCATGTAGTAATTCATGCAATTCACTTAAAATGTTTTGTGCGGTTAGTACTACTAGGTTGGTTGGCATAATATTAACATATATATAATTTAAATAAATTTATATATAATTTAATCATTTAATATAAATTTAACATATATGTAATTAGTCTGAAGGTAATTCTGAAAGTTTTGTGAAAAGAGAATCGCAGAGATATTTTAGAATTAGTGTAAATTGGCCTATATCGATATTATATTGTTAGGATCAGAAGTTATTTTACCCAAAAAAATAAATAAATGTCAGGATCAAAAGTCATTTTATTAAAAATAAACAAATATACGTGGTGGATTTAGACTAAACATGATTTAACATTTACTTGTACATTTACTAAAACTACAACTATCAGAGATTCGACACAATAATACAATCCTCACGTAAACTAACAAAAGCTCCGCTCCGCACAGAGCCGCAAACAAGAATCCCCCGGCCGACGAGCCTGCATGGGCTTATAAACGGTTTCTATATCGGGTGTATTATTTTGTTTCTATTTTTCAATCTATCTAATAATATTTTATGTTGAGTCTGTTAATGCATGAAATATAAATCATTTAAATAATTCGACATTTAAAGAAAAACAAAATAAATATTACAAATAAAAAAACATTATTGCAACAAATAATAATACAACGTATGGATGTTGTATACATTGAACATATCAATACTGAAAACAAGCTACCAAAAGAGAGGCTCAAAAGAGCTTATACCTAAAGCCGTAAAACTTAATATTAAAAAAATGCTACCAAACGATTGGCAAAACAAGGTAAAATAATTGCGATAGGGATGTCAAAAATGAAAAAAAAAATCGTTATATCGATATATTGATATTTATTAAAATATCAATAGCGGCGTCGATATATGGAATGAAAAATATCGATATATCTATTAAATCTCAATAAACACGAAAGTATTTTACCAGTATTCATTTTTATTAGATAAAATTAAAAAATATCAAGGACTAAAAGGCTATCTTCTAACTTTAAGACCTATTTAATATATCAAACAAAAATAAATAATAAATAAATAAATGGCGGCAAATAATATACATGAAACAAATTCAGAAGTCAATACATGCAACGTAACAAAACATAATACTCAACAGTCATAGACAATACAGTTTTTTTTTTCGTTCCGTCCTATCTTCTACAGTTTCAGATTTCAGCGACTTCACTATCATAAAAATTAAAAAAATATCGTTTTCGATACAATTTTCGGTACTGGATATTTTGTATTGATATATCATTATAAAATATATCGCCCAAAAATATCGATATATGGATATTTATTCGATAAGCCTAAATTGCGAATGGACTAGGTATCTAGTTATCTACATCTACATAGGTCGTACTCGTTAGTAGAAAAATTGGCAAGTTTGATGACGTTATAAGGCTCCGGAGCAATGTTATTTTCGCCACTGGCGAAAACGTCTACCTCCGTTAATGCACCTTATATTTTCGTCGAATACAAATTTCACTCACTAATACTGTCAATTCAGAAATGTCTTTGACGTTGGCCATGTGATCTGTGTATTTTTACCATTGGGTTATAATTTGTGTATATCGTAATTTTTTACTGTTTGTTGATTTTGAAGGATACACTGAATTTCTTTAGTAAAAATGCCGTAAGTACTGCGGAGGCTGCGAAAAAGGGATATATAATAGTGAACAATGATGTGCTGCTTAATTTTCCATTGTGTCACACATATAAATAAAAGTTTTATTTATAGGTAAAGTTCTTTAATTTATTGATTTTCGCGATTGGGTAGGCCTAGATTATCAAGTTTGTAGTGTAATTAGAAATACTCTGTTGTGAAATAACCAGAAAATAAAGTCAGATCTAACTTACATCTGGCTTTTTTTTTTTCAAAACTTGACTTGTTCAGTAGGACAAGATGAGGTCTGGATCGATGATAATGAGTTTGTTTTTAAACAAACAAACAGACTGGCAGCAAATATTAATCATCATCTAATGATGAAGATAATGGTCATTGATTACAGCTAGGTAGTAGAGTAAGGTTTTCGTAATGTTGATTTTCGAAAATACTAATATTTTAATAAGCGATATTTATTTTACTATAGCTGAACAAAATATCTTTATAAGAGCAAAGATGATTATGAGTACTAAAGGTATTAAATATGAAAAGACTTGAATTAATATGACTTGAAAATATTCTGACTATGATAATTTTGATGTATGGTTAGTGAATTTCATTGTAAAACCAAATATAAATTTGTTTTACAGTTTCTGAATTATAATTGTAAATAAATTTTATTCATTTTTTTTAGATTATTTCAAGTTTTAGATTTTGTAAACCATTTATTTCTATATGAACATAGAGTTATAATAAACATAAAAGTAATAGATTAAGTTTGGATCTGAAGCCAATAGTAATTTTAACTTAAATAAAGGCTAATAAACTATACAAATCTTGGGATGAAGCATTCCTTTCTCTACAAATACATTAGATTTTACAATTCCTATAGTTATAGAGTAATTCTTATGCATTATTACTAAAATAAACCATTTAATTAATGTCAGAATAATTTTTATGACATTATTTGGACCACTTTGGTTCTAGTGATGTTCTTAACCATTTGTCAAAGGTTTCTCACATCCTCTAAATTCCAACCCTTGTCTCCAGTTCGCGCATTATTGAGAAACATTAGAACTTATGTGTTTTATCTATCTACATCACACCATTTTGCTACTGTGGTAGGCAGAGTGAATGGAATGCCATTTCCCTCTATTTTTTGTAATCCTCTTTCACGGTAATAATATTAATTAATCCCTTGATGCACTGTTGCTGATTCCACATACTCAGACCCTACTCTCCACCAGAATGCTTGGTATTTTAATTTTTACAGATGTTAAAAATTAATACTATTTGATAAAAAAAATATGTTAAGAGAAGTGTTTATAAATTACAGGAATATATTATTATTTTATAGTATGTTAAAATATATACAATATTCAATCGCTCGGTGTCGCAATTAGAAATTTATAAAGGCTTAATGATTTAGCAATCAATGTTTTTATACCACTATACATCTGAATATATTTTTGTCTTATATGTTAATTCCAGAATGCCAAGAATGCATGAATGCATAAGAAGATACACAACATTTATATCGAAACCAATTTTCAAAGGTGAAGTAGATAGATATAATGGTGTCACAGTTGACTCTATAAAGGAATGCTTTACGGCCAAGAACTTTACTAGCATCCTAGATGGTAAGTATACTTAATCTAAAATTGTTTTTTTTTTTTTAAGATTAATATAAATATAATAAAGAAAAACTTTTTTAGTATTTGCTTATAAAACTTATAAGTTATGAATAATTATAATAATTCTTTAGCTGATTACTTTAAATTTACAGTACCCTATATAAAGGTTCATAATTTAAAACAATTTTTGGTGCATATCAAAAGGTTTACATTTAAAAGTATGATACTATCAAAGGTTAATTCTCATTAATGAAAAACTCAAATTATGTTTAATTAGAACCTATTTTTAATGATAGAGGCCAAATGAGAACATATTTTCAAAAATCCATTTTTTCACTTTTAGTCTATTTAAATACTATTTATTATTTATTTAATCTATTGCAGAGTCCCTAAAAAAATGGATATCTGAAGAAAGAGGATGTGTGTGGTTTAAAGTTAATATAAGAGATTCACTACTTGTCCCTGCTTTAGCACAGGTAAGGTTTATTTACATATTATCATTAGGTAAAAGCAGTGCTAGTTTTTTGTTTTAAAGAGTAATTATTCTTAGAAAGGCTTTAATTTTCATCATGCCAGAGAAGACTTCGTGATGATGTACAAATGGCTGCCCACAAATATGCAATCCAATCTACCACCAGCATCTCACACAAATTTGGGTGTTGGTGCCATGGTATTCAATGATAGAAATCAGATGCTTGCTATTTCTGAAAAGCATTATGAGTATCCACATTGGAAATTACCTGGAGGGTATGTTGAGAGAGGTAAGGTACTTCTACGTTACTAATTTTGTTACTTGATATATCTATGTGTTTGATACAATTTATTAATTACTGTAAAATTAAATGGCTTCCAATTATATTACAATGTATCTATTAAATGTAAATATCAGTGTATAGGCAAATATACAATTGTGATATTTACATATATATAAAAAAATATGACAAAGTTAAATGAAAATTTTTGGGATTTCATATGGATATGTAAATTTTACATGTACCTTTTAGCAGTATATCAACCTTCCTATTTGATTCTAAAAATCTAATGACATGTAGCCTATTTGGACATCAAGTTCTATCACATTTATTATAATAAGATTCATGATTAACAGATCATCTTTCAATCCTAAATACCATACTAAATCAAAAGATGTGGATGTCGCCTTTTTCTTTGTGCAGAGTATTTATTTTGATGATTTACAACCCGTCAGAACAGTATTGAACAATCAACAATATAAAATATTCAAAATAAATCCTTTCCTCAGGCACCTATATAAAATTATTTAGATGATAAATTATTTGAAAGCTTGTATATATACTGCCTTATGGAAAAATTTCGCTTGTGCAATGGGTTGGTAAGAATGTATGGGAATCGTAACTATATACACTTACGTATGTATGTCTGTATACGTTTGTGTGTCGATTTAGATGCGGTTTTCACAAATGTATTTTGAAAAACTGCTTTTATTATTTAGTATTCATTTTATTTCAATCGGTTCTTAAATAAAAACAATAGTCTGTTTACAAAGCGTCTATCATTTACGAGTATTTAAAAAAATAATGGTGTGAAATAATTGCTCAGGTTATTTGGCGACTCGCCAAGTAGATGGGGCCTGCAGAAGGTCAGATGTCGCCGGGTGCCGAGAAAAATAGCTCAGCCTTGCCCTTGGCACTCGGCAGACGGGAGAAGGAACACCCCAGAGGTTTTAGTCGATACAAGTCCGACACACCGGGGGTGGCCCTCACCGCCACCTGAAGGTCCGTTAGGGATTTCCCCCGGGTTACAAAAAAATAGGTGATTTGGCGAAATGCGTATAATATCATACTTTTAATAAAACTGTAACCGATCGCTGTCTCTACATGGAAAACTATTAATACGGGCCCTTCTAAATGCCATAGAACTGAAAACTAATTGTTTACGTGTTGGTGCGTGCTAAATCAGAAAAAGTTTAGCCAATTTGGATGCGGTTTTCCATCCGGTTATCATGTCGTTTCCCAAATGATTATTTTCATTTTTTCAGAATTTAGGATTTCATTACCCATAAACCCCTACTATACTATGATGATTTGAATTATAACGGTTTTAAAAATATAAAAATAATAATATGTCGTCACGCTGTAACTTTTTTGTGATGAGCAGAGATACATTAGTTGCTGTATCCACTTTGCGCTTATATGTCGTGCCCAAAGTGATCAGAAGCGCAGCTGTTTGTCCATCTTGTCGTTTTTTTTTAAAATAAAACGTGAATTTTTTCTTTCTATAAAGACGTTTATTTAGAGTAAGTGGTGCCGTTTATCGATATTATGTAATAACATTGTATCGGAGGCGTGTCTGTACATTTTTTGTAAAACTATATGAAAGCACTGTAAGCGACATCTATTGCCAATTATTGTAAATCATAAGTACAAATTGTGTTGTATATTTAATTGTTGTAATTTATATAAGAAGCAATTGCATTTATATAATTTATGCAAAGAGTTTAAAGAGTAAAGTACTAATTCCACTTGAAAGAAGTCGCGGACACTGCCAGTACATTAATATGATCTCCTAATTCACAATTGGTGTATATAATCTGTTATTTTTAGGAGAAGACATTATTGATGCTGCAGTTAGAGAAGTAAGAGAAGAGACTGGTGTTAAAGCAGGTTTTCAGTCGTTGGTAACTTTCAGACATACTCATAATATGATGTATGGAAATTCTGATATTTACGTTCTTCTTATGATGAAAGCTCTGTCTAATGAAATCGCACTATCTCAAAGGGAAGTGAAAGACTGTGTATGGATGAAAGTTGAAGATTACATACAGCATCCTCACGTTCACGAATTTAACAGACTCGTCGTGCGAAAGGCACTAGAATATAAAAATAAAAATATTAAACTAGACATACAGAAGCGTATAGTCAAGTGGTCACAAATTGTTCGAGAAATGAATTTTTTAATTATTGATGAGTATAATGATTAGAAAGTTACATAGTTGTATTATAATAAGTGAAATGTGTTCAGGAATGGTAATTTTATTAGTTATATAAATATATGACGTCATTATTTATGCAACATGATGTGTTTTCTTTTTACCTATATCTTTATCTTAACATAGTCTTATATCTTCCTAAAAACATAATATCATGATTGAGATAATACTCGTAAGATAAATCTACGACTTATTGCAGTGATTCTTGTTATTTAAATCTGGACAATATAATGACTTAGGCAGAAATATACGCGGAATTTTCTTCAATGATATCAGCAAAGATTTTCCGTGTTCTTTGTTTGTTATACCAATCTGAAACAATAAACAAAAACATTTAATTTTTTAAAATATCTTGGGCATATCATAGCGTCTTGGATGTTATATCTTCATCTCTCTTTAAATGCAACTGTTGAACTTGAGTTTCCTCACACAAACGAATAGAGTAAAAAACACACTTGATAACTACAGTTTGCCTTTGTCGGTTTTTTTTTTCCGGCATGTCCTACGTTGGTGGCCTGGGAAAAACCTTCACAACAAAACCGGGCTTGGTGGGCGAACGCAGAGTGCGCTCAGCCAGCGAAATTTATGGGTTGGGCGGCTACACCTTTGTTGGTTTTGATATGAAAGTTCCACCGTAATATAATATGAATATAACGTGATAGCGAATTGAAAATTCTGACTGTCAAATTGTAAATATAAAAGTAGGTGTTGGATTCTAACAGTTGCTATTTAGCAAGCTTCAGTTCATGTTGCATACAGTTGCATTTACAAGTATATATAAAGGCATCCGATGTAGGTGATTGCACCGCGCTATACGACGACAAGTCTAGGTCGCAAGTCGCGACTGGCAGAATCCGACGCGTGATTTCACTCCGAGGCAGCCTTGAGTTTCTTCTTTCGGCGTTCCTTCTCAAGGTATTCACAGCGAAAAAAAAAACGACGCGTGCGTTCGGAAGTCGCAACGTCTAGACATATATACTACTCACGGATTACTAAATTATACCATACTCTATAATCTAGCAACCTACAGCGTACTTTATACTGCATACTGCATAAGCTATCAAAATTAAATAAATATATCTATCAGTCGTTCTATTATTACTGCGTGCCTTTTTAGATCAAAATAAATTACGTGAAAACTGGTTAAAAAATACGCACATTTAATAATAAATAGTTATTGCTATATGTTATTACATATCGTCACGCAGTATCCCTTTCGATATAAGCAGAGATACATTAGTGGCTGTATCCACATTGCACTAGTTAACATTAATGCTTAAGTAAGTATATTATGACCACTATTCATATTGCCAGACAGTTATAAAACAAACAAATAATATTGTTATAGTATTTAGTTAGCTGAAATCCAATTTGACGTGACTTTACTGACGAAGGTATAGGTAGCATAATTTAATCTCCACCCGCCCGGTTTAGTAGTGAAGACCTTTACCGGTCAACCAACACGCGAAAATTGGGAAAAAAAAATCTTAAAATGTAATTGAATTTTTGTGTCGCGGCAAGGCAAAGCTCTTTGAATAATTAATTATTGTTGTAATCTGAAATTGTGAATAATTTGTTAGGCGGAAAAGATAACACATATTCATTTTAAAAGGTAAAAGTCTCTTTGCATTTAATATTATTCATTCCAATCACTAGCTGTCGAAGACCATCCAATGATGAACAATAATGTTGATGTTGAAATTGGATGAATCGTTATAACCAACTGGACAATATCTATTGCTTGCACAATGTATACTGCTTTACACACTTTCTGTTTTTTATCACGTTTAGAAACGACTTTTGCGTCATTTTACTGTTAAGATTTTTTTACAATTATTATATGTTGCGTATTTTTAAATTGTATTATGAAGTATATCTATTCATCACCGACGATGCTAAACAAAACTAAACAAAAATAGTTTAAGGTACTCTTTGATTATAGACATATGTACGTGGTGAAAGACAATAATATAAAATGATAGGTATGTAAAATACTCTCGTAAAAGTTGCTATTTAACCGGAATTAATATATATTAATGATAACGTCTATGACGTCCGTCTGTAGCAGAGGCCATCCACAGAGCACATTCACTTTTACCTATCCTGTGTATCCCACTTGAGATCATTCGTTCTACCAATATCCCTCGACTCGGCCAGGACCGTAAGGCCCCCGGTTTGTCTGTGACCTTCAATGTTAAAATTATTTTCGTAAAATATCGGAATTGTTAAATAACAAAATACAGTCAAAATCTGTTATAACGACATCGAAGGGACTATTCATATTTAGTGGTAAAAACCGGTCATGTTTTTGATATAAAACTCCTTTTTTGCCGGGACCTTTGTTCTGGGTCAATATAAACGGTATGTTGTTCTAACGGTGTCGCCATAAACGGTTTTGACTGTAATACTGGTTAATAACAGGTGACTCATACGTTATAGTTCTGTTAAAATAATCATGTCCGTTGGGTTTCTGAGATAAAAAAAAAATATCATAACATCTTCCAAATATAGATAAATACCCTCCGATCAGGCGCTCTACGATAATATAAATTAATCCGATTTTAACATGCTATCTTTAAAGTTGATGAGAATCTTTGATGAATTATGACAAAACATATCTAAGTACGTTAGGTATTTGTAAGTAATTATCCTAATTGAAATAATGGAACAATAAAATTCATACTGCTGTACTATTTATTATTAATAGAAATGATAGCAATTATTAGGAAAGCTCGATTGGGTTTGATATCTACACTCAATGCGAAAAAAACATTTTTAGAATTTTCCTATAATTATTAATAACAGGAAGTACTAAAGTGATTTTTACAGAAATATCGTCCCCTAATAAATATTATCTAATATCAGTTCAGACAACCAAAAAACATGAAATATTTATTTGTATTGAAGGGAAACCACAGTGGTGTTTGTTTTTTATATCAAAATAATGTTATTAACGCAATACTCGTCATACTCATTCGTAGAGGGTATTTTATCCGTACTAACTTAACTCAACGGGCAGAATACATAAAGTTATAAACAATTATTTAGTTATAAACAAAAACATTTTCTAAATACTAAAAGCGATATGTAAATGAAGTCTTTCAAAGCGAACGGTGTGCTAATCTCTTGACGCGAGAATTAAGCAACTAGTTTTCAACGCCAGGATGCGTCAATCAGATATCTGATTTTATATTTTCTGCTAAAGTTAACAGTTACTTATACATACCGAACACCTTTTGATACTACGAAATTAATTTGGATCTATGGTTTGTGTTCCAATGTTACGTGAAATATTGATGTTAGACAATCGGATCTAGACATATAACTATAGTCTGGGCGATGGACATTAATTGTGAAGAATCACAGAACATAATCAGACCGATATAGAAGTAAACAAGATTTCGTAAAATAACAAGAGTTGTGTACTAAATTTAATTTAAATAATTTATTTCATTTAAATAATTAAAACAAACTGTTGGATTGCTATCATTATAGTGAATTGTTGGTTACTGGAAAACTATAAGAAATATTTCAATGACTTCAACAAGCACCGTGATGTCATAATATTGGTTTCTTTTGAAATTTACAAACACTAAGTCCACTCACCTGTGTTTCTTGTCGTTTAGTATTTTTCAAAGTGAAATACAAAGAAAAACTCAAGAATAATAACTTCACAGTGATAGCAACTGAGACAACAATTATAAAAGCGTAACTCATTTTGGTCTATAAAATGTTTTGTTTCTTTATTTGCACACGACGTAAGTCAACACTCGCAGTCCAACCGAAACTGCACTAGAACTGCTTACAACATCTTTGTGGTTATGTTGTTTTTTTTATCGAAGTCAACTCCGGCGCGTCGTGCCGCGCAGCGTGTTCAGAATTAATAGAAGTGGCATTATATAAGTATACTACAATTTATATGTCTATTATAAACTACTATTATACATTCTGAAGTTTAATAACATTATTCATGATTTAACAACTAAAACAATAAAGTGTATTGAACACTAAGCCTTTTTTTATATTAATTAATATAAATGAATTGTGGATACAGCTACTAATGTATCTCTGCTAACTCCGAAAGAGATATAGTGTGAATTACTTTTTTTTCTACCTTTCAAATTGGTTATTAAGAAACAGGGTTCAATAAAATACAGCTCTTATTAATCTGTCTTCGTAAGCTCAGGAAATAAAACGTTGTTCACTAAACATGTTCGTATCTAAAAATTTCATATGCAATTTATTTTTGCTTGTGTCGAATTTTATGAAGCTGTGTGGAGGCCTCTTAATGACATTCACTTTATTCGTCATATCATACGCAGACCTCAACATTACTGAGTCGATTTACAGTTTAAAACGTATAAGGACGGCTTGCACTAACAAATTAAATCAAGTTTAAATTTGCATAAAACGCTACTTAGCGTTAAAATGTACTTATTGTCTTACACGGAAACGTTATACAGTTTCAACGACTGTTAAATCATAATTTAGGTCAAATTAAACCGCTTCAATTAATTATTGTTTTATACAAGCTTCAACTAGATTTAATTTGTTGGTGCCAGCCGGTCTAAGTCGCACAACAAGCTTATTTACACAGTTTACACAGTTATTTACACAGTCGGCGTGTCATATTTTTATCGGACTGGTTCGAAAGCTTTGGTTTTTAAAAGTAGTAACAGATAATATTATTTAGAGTAAGGAAAATTTTATAACCGTTCTGTTGAAGTCTAAGGCTGAGATTTATAGAAGATATTTATATTTTGCTTAGCAAAGTTCTCAAAAAATAAATTCGTTTTTACAACAAACTGAATATGTGATAGAAACTGGAGTATAGTATAGTATTCGCACAGCAAAGTCCATGTTGACAAAATCGGTGACTTACCAAATTCTTTGACTTTCATTGTGTACGAGTAAATTGTAATGTTTTAGTAAAGTCTAAGCAAAGTTAAAATTGTATCTATAAATCTCAGCCTAGGATTTCTATTTTTTTTAATTTTATATATGCCAGAAATGCTAACATTATAAAATATATCTGCTATTTTTTTTTTTTTTTATTACATACAGGCTTGCGCTTGACCTCAATCTCACCTGCTGGAAAGTGATGATGAGGCCGACGATGGAGCGCGCTCACCCAGCAAATACCGATTCACTCGACGTTTGAAGATTCCCATGTCATAAGACGCCGGAAACACTGACGCAGGAAGCGAGTTCCACTCCTTCGCGGTACGCAGCAAAAAGGAGGAGGCAAATCGCTTAGTGCGAGCAGCAGGAATGTCAACTACAAAAGGGTGCAAACCAGCACGGCGTCTCGTCAATTTATGGTAGAAGGGGGAGGGTGGAACTAAATCATACAACTCAGCCGCACACTCTCCAGAGTATAGTCTATAGAAAACTGAAAGGCAAGCCACTTTACGCCGGTGTTCCAAACTGAGTAGTTTACGCGACGTAAGAGCCTCATCGGCAATGAGTCGCCGAGCTCGGCGATCAATTGAGTCCAAAGCAGCCAGATGGTGTTTGGCGGAACCATCCCAAAGGTGGCAGCAAAACTCCACACACGGCCGAACTTGCGCCTGATACAGGTTAAGAAGTTGGGTCTGCGTAAAATGCCGCCTAACCTTGAAAAGTACCCCCAGTTTCCGAGCAGCTGTTTTAGCCTTAGCTTCAATCGAACGCCCAAATTATATTATCTTCCGATGTATTAATATTAATTTAGATAGAAGATGAACTGTATAATTTTCTATCCGCCAAATCGTACCGTTTGTTCCCGGCCCAAAGTGAAAAATGTAATACGGTCGCTGGTAGGTGTGGGGGGTTCAACTAATACTTCCCACTGCCGTAATGTGGGACAGGCACGCTGGCCAGCGCCTTGCTTGATGTTCCCGCGTCAGGGATCCTGGCACTTCACAGCAGTGATATTGTTCCGAACAATATTGTGGCAAGAAACAACGTGGTTATTCGCTGCGCCCAAGCTATCCGACCCAGCCGGATTCGATCGGCTTATCCTTGCGGGATGCGGGCCGAAGATGTGTGTCACGATCAAATGACGAAACGTTAGTGTTGGCAAGCGAAAGATTTGCACTACTACCCTCACACCTTAGTAGTTGATTGGTCGATGTCAATGCGAAATGCTAATATGTAGAAATCCACCTTAATATATCTTATACTAACGACTAAATAATGTATGAACTAAATTAACTAAGCATTGGTACGCGGCCACAGTACGTATCTTGAAAACAGTTTTTTAGTCCGACAATTTTCATCTCTCGCGTCATACCTATTGAGTAAAGCATGAATAGGTACGTAAACAATACTTATCGCTACATATTCTTTCGTGATAATAAAAATCTTAAAGCGTGACTTAATTCCGTTTTTAAAGTAAGCAAGATTGAGTTACGTGCATTGAGCAATTGTGTTGATTGCTGCTACCAAAGATATCAAATTTATAACCATGAGCTAGAAGCGTTTTTGTAGATTGGCATTTTATAATGTCTGTCAAATAGAACGTAATTAACATTTAGACTAGGGCTGACTAATCGTTATAACCTTTATAGGAACGTTTGTATCAGGGTTGTTGCTAATATTGGTTTTTCTCAATATTAGCCAAAGCTGATTTGATTTTTGAGATTTTTGTTTACTTCTGATAGATTTTTTTATTCGATAGTTTTTTAAATCTCATATAATAGCGTTTTTTTGCTTAAAACTGTAAAATTTGTCTATACTGCAAAGAAATTTGCTAAGTCCTAAATTAGAGGCTTATTCATGCTCAAACATGATTGATGCTCTTAAATTTGTTAACATTTTCCTCAGGCTGCTAGCAGTAAGTCTCATCTCCAGCGGTCATGATACAACCTGAATATCACATCACCACCCAGCATCGATTAAGGCATATGTCTATATTGAAAACTTTGGGAATAATCAGCTGATACTGATATTCACAAAAACTATCAACCGTATATCTATATATTTTGTATGTATTTGTTACAGAACATCCAATATTAGCGTTTAAACAGGTCCCGTGCTGACATGTCAAATTTTTCCATTATGCGATAACAATAGTTTATATAACGAGATTTGCCTTTCACTACAGGCTGCATTGTAAATATTGACTACTTATTAATACCAAGTATTTACCTATCATTCTAGTATTTAGTAACTACTACATTTAAATTTATACGCAGATATTTCATTGTTGGTACTTCCATCCACAATTCAAAAACACATCCAAATAATTCCGCACTAAAAATGATTTTGTGGAAAGTGTTTTACTGTTAATTTATTGTTATAATATTGAACGCGGAAAGTACTAATGTATATAGCATATACTATATGCTTTGAAATATATTATCCTCTTAAAATATATTCATATTCCTTAACGTACTTCTGTAGTTGCTATCGTTGGTAGTAAGTCTGAAGGTTCACGGAAACTTCTCGATACAAGGAACTGATGAAGGATTAATTGATGTATTGTGTAGATAATTACTATTGTTTTTTATTCAGCACGTTATGATTTTACTAGTTTCATTTTTATTGCTGGGTTTGAGTGACAGTGAATACATAAATTATAGTAAATGAAATTCTTAAAACCAAATAAATAAATATCCTTAAGTATTTCTTTGCGTCATAGTTCAACAGAAAATAGCAAATACCGTTGTAACTATGACAGATCGCATAATCTGTCACAATACCGTACCATGACCTACACCACAGTATAAATATAGTGGACAGTATAGAACAGAGTTCCCCAAACTTTTTTGTGTCGTAGACCCCTTGCCATGTTTTTCCGTGTTGGTTAGACCTTACCCCTTACCCCTACTTACCTGATATTGATTTCCTGTAAATTTCTAACTGTAGTGAAGTTTAGTGTTAAAAACTTAAAGCTATTTGGCCCAAAGTGTGTTCCCGCGCCGTGTGACGTGTCAATTTAAAGCAGCCATTTCCCCTCCCCGTCTTCCCCTTTACTCCCTGTCCTTCGTGTTTTTATGCCATGGCGCTAGAGATAGTCTGTGCGACTATTCACTGGCGCTAACACATGTGTAATAATTTTTTTACTTCATAGGTACTTTTATATATAATGTATATGTTTTGATATTATAAAATAGTAAATAGGTACTATCAGTGTATGTGTTGAGATCCACTATCGTGGACTCCCATTTTCATTTCAAGCACCCCCAATTTTTTTTCGCTTACGTAGACCCCTTGCACGTTGTCATAGACCCCTAGGGGTCGATATAGACCACTTTGGGAATCACTGGTATAGAAACTAAGCCTAGTTGATGAAATATATCCACCATCCTACGCTCCACTGAAGCAATAGGGTTGTAACTTTTAATGGTTTGTTTTTAATATTAAATCATTTTTGTTTTGTAGTGATCAATCAATCGATTTGAAATAACTGGCTTACATACACAAATTTAATAGGTAGTCGTCGTCGAATAGGCGTCGGTTAATCACAGCAAAAGATAATAGTTTAAAACACGGAAACTAGTTTCATAATTTTTTTCTACATTCAAAACGATCGGATTTTATTTTCTGTGGTATGTTCAATGAAAGAGATCTGGAAGTTTGACTATTATCAGTTGCTAAAAGTATTACATTTTCTTCTGTCTGCGTATACATTTCAACCAACTTCGGAGCTTCAGTTAACGTTTGTGCATCTTTTTTTTTTGTACATCTGGTAGATGAAGAGATGGTAATGAATTGGTTTTAAGTTTTGTGTCCCCGCTAGAATATTCATCGCATTAAATTGTTCTTCACAAATAGTACAGTTCTGGCGGTTTGTTCATCAAATCATTTCGAGATATCATGTGGAGCCATTGGGAACATCTGAAAAAGATAACAAAATATTATTTTTGCCATTTTAGTCAGAGGAGGTGTAGGAATTTGTTTTAAAAACAGAAAGTTCAAGTTGGTGTACATTTTTACAACTCAGGAGGAAGATAAACAAAAAGTCTTATAAAAATACTGTGCTATTTTATTTACATTTTGACAGCACTATCGCCTTCAACACTCTCGAAAACCATAAAAATGACACCCATGACGAAAACTATATATTTATGGAATCGGTAAAAACGCTGATTCCGAAAATAAATATATTACTATAATTACCAAAAAATGTCGCTTAAACCAAATAGCCTTTCACCCCTCGATATGTTCAACTGTTTTTTGAACCTGGAGCGCATTGTGCGGCAATATAATTACACGGCGCCTCCATAGTACGATGTAATCGGTTTTGTCAACTTTGTCGAGCAATTCAGTTCAGTTACGATGCAGTCAGTAGTGCCCGATTTAGAGGAAGGCGAACCGAGTATTTTCCCAAAACGGCAAAATGGTACGATCGCCTGATAGCGTAGCTGTAGTGACCCTGCTTGCAACGATGATGGTCCTGAGTTCGAATCTCGGTAGCGGTGAGCTTTTCTATGATGAATATGTTAGTATGTCGCGAGTCATAGATATGTATATACAGTCAAAAACCTTTTTGACGATATCGTTTAGAACAAAATGCCGGTTATATTGACCCAGAACAAAGATAAAGGCAAAAAAGTAGGCATTCGTATCTCGAAAACCTCACCGGTTGTTATGACTATCGGCTTTTACGACTATATATGAGTAGTCCCTTCGATGTCGTTATAACAGATTTTGACTGTATATTTAAGTATGTATATCTTTATAACTACATATGTATGTATCAGTGACGTGCATAGGGTATTTGGATAGGGTAGGCAGAATTCGCGTAACTAATTTGAATATTATAATTTGATAGAAAATATTATATTGCTTTCATAGAAAATATAGGTGGCGTGAATATAGATTAGATTTTAATATAAATGGTTCCTTTTTTTGTTTAAGTGTGAGGAATTTAGTCAAGATTTATTTATCGTCAGGGCACGCAGTGCTTCCATGCGTTTATGGAATGGACGCTACTAGTATGTATGCTAGTACCAATAACATTAGCTCAAGCTTGCTTTGGTACTAGGTCAATATCAGTGACGTGCATAGGGTACTTGAACAAGGTAAGCAGTGTCGCGTAATTAATTTGAATATTATAGTGAATATAATATAGGTGTTATACAAAAGAAACAAGTATTAAAAATAGAATACGTATGAATGTATGTAGGTAGGTATTTCTTCATCTTGTAAGTAATTTATTCCGGACTTATTTATTGTAAGGACATGCAATGCTTTCATGCATCTATGGAATGAACGCTACTGGTCAATATGTATATTAGTCCACAAATATTATTATACTTTTACTATTGAATCATGTTGTATCCTGTAATTCTGTTGCTACATAGTGCGGTACTACTTCTTACCTGTATTAAAAATATAGTTCAGTATTTATTAACATTTTATTGTAGTTTATAAATAAATGGTACAATAGTTTAATAGTAGACAAAAATTGATACTAACCCAAATAAATTTGATAATATACTAGGTTAATATTATTTATCTAAAATTAATAATATAGAAACGGTTCTTATCAAATTGAATACAATCTGTAAATAAACACGTTAGCCGGTTTTAATGTAAATGCCTGAGTTTTATCATAGAAACGATCGTGATCGATATTGTGGTAATTTATCACGTTTTCAGGCGCTGATAATAATATTGAAACATGTTTACTTACTGAATATAGTGTATGATTTTAATTCAAACTGTTCACATAGTTTCTATTGCTTTGCATGTAAACACACACATTCCTATTGATATACAGGTATCATAATTATCTTTTTACTGAACGTGCTTAAATGAATATTGAATGTTACAAAAGTTTGTGTTTTAAGTAAAATTATTCATAACGATTGCGTAAATATTACAAAACTAAAAAATAACATGTAGGTATCTTTACAATAATCTTTTATGTTGCATAGTAGATTTAGCCCTAGGCTGCGATTTATAGACGCAACTTCAAGTTTGCTTACACTATTAAAACATTACAATTAATATTACTTAATGAATGTCAAAGGATTTGGTAAGTCACCGATTTTGTCAACATGGACTTGGTTCTGCGAATACTATGGCTATACTCAAGTTCCTAGTATATAATCACTTTTTTTGTCAAAACGAATTTATTTTTTAAGAACTTTACTAAGCAAAGTGTAAATAGTGTCTATTAATCTCAGCTTTATTGAATCAGGAATAGCTAGATTGGCCTGCTGTTGCAAATAAAATTGAATTAACTCAATTCCGGACGGGGAAGTCTATTTGCCATTATCTACGTCATAACAGTCCTCTACTCTGTCAGCATAAGGCAGCAAACAGACTGACCTCACTACTTTACTTGATGGTAATCGATTATCGCCCCCATGGGCAGTTATTGCAATATTGCTTCAGTCCACTGCTCAAAATAGGATACTTATAGGGTTTGCCACTTAGCCTATACATTAGATATTTATATTTTTACTTTTTCAAGTTGTAGCTAAAACTTACGATATGCATGTGAGTCCTAAATCCTAATAAACACACAAATTAAGTTTGTCTCATACTGTGAACTAAGCTCAAGTAATTTTAAGATGAACGAGATTGATACTTGGTTTCGCTAAGCAATGGAATAATGCCCATATATTCATATATATATTTTTATATCTATTACCGAGATCTTGTAATAAAGAGGTATCACTTTTACCTCTGTGTCTACTTTTCATAATAAGTACAATTTGTGTTAGGAAAAACCATTTATTTATAAAACATTGATAGAGGTAATAAATATACCTATCTATTAGTAATACAGGTACTGTAACTTTCAGTAGGAGGAGAGTTATTTCCAAAATTAGACTGATAGTCTACCGCAGCTTGGGGAAATACAAAGAAAATGATTGCTATTAGAATTGGAGGCTTATAAAGTGAAGGTAATTGTATATAGTAATAAAAATTATATAGGTAATAGAGTAACATTTAAAATATGTACTAAATAGGAATAAATAAAAAACATTTCTTTCAGGCTAATTTTTAATGTTATCGTTTAAACATGGCATCAATAAATAAAACATGATCCAAACTTAGCAAGTAATAGATGGACTTTCAGATATTTAGTTTCTCTGTCTGAAGCTGTTTGCAATATCTCCAGAAGGATTGCTGGCGCTCAGACGTTTAATTGCGTCCAAGAGGATTTCTTGTGGGAGGCTGCTTCGAACTGTCGTATGCTGCGCCATCATTAACTGCGCAATTGATATCTTCGGGCTTACGTTCTGTAAAATTACGCAGCTTTAAATAAAGCTAATAAAATATTAGTACTATATAATTAATTGCTAATTTTGATAGATTATCGACAGTCATCACAATTAGAACGGATACTATTACAGAAACCGAATTTTCGATTCTGATTTTTAAAACAGTCATAAGCTGGGATTGATATTTTATCAAGAAGGATTTTAACAAAACGTTATAAAGGTAAAATAAAACAACTGGAACGCAAAAATATATTATATAAGTTTTCTACGTATTTATTTATATCGTTTATTTTGTTGTAAACGTTGCTATTAAATTAGACCCAGGCGCTTTAAACAAGACTGAATATTAAAATATACTTTTTACACAACTAGTTTTTCTTTTTTCTATGAAACGACAAATATACGTTTTTGGACTCACCTTTTGCTCTCTCATGGATAACACTGTAAGAACCAGTGACCCCAGTATAAACAATAAATTGATAACTAAGAGTATGGCAAATATTATCAGAAATGGTGTCATTTTATTGAAATGTCTAAAAAACGAAATTAATTATAAATTTACATCACTTTTAGATTAGGTAATCACACAGTGGATATGAATTGTGTGTGTTGAACTGTAAAATTAAATTTATAAATGATATTCAATTTCATTTATCGCCTTTAAATCATTGATAAGTTCCCTAATGAGTAGATATTTATACTGATATCATCTCTTTTTTACAATTATGCTATTTAGATTTGCTTATATAATTTTTCTAATATATATAACGAAATGTTTGGCTATACATATTTAAAAAAAAGTAATATTTCCACTATAATAATCCTCCTTTTTGAAAATCTCAAAAACTTATTTCATACATAAATCGTTTGTTTAACAATTGAAATCAATCAAAAGTGTTTAATATATTAAATACAACTAGATAACATCTCATAATAATTTTAAATCTTTGTGCGTTTAACTCACTGACATCTGATTAGAGGGGAAGATGGCATAAAGCGGCCAACAATTGAACCCTTAAAAATTGTAATTTTAGATGATACCCGATTTCGTCTTATTTGACCTTGAAGTAATCGAGTTGAAAAACGTAAACATTATGGCGGTATTAATTCGTATCAAATGATTTATTATCAATAATTCAGGATGTTATTAACTCGGTTTAGCCTTACAGGGTACCTCATAAGGATAAGCCGTTTGGGCAAAGCGAGTAGATACCTCAAGCCAGATATATTATACTAAAAGAAGTAAATAAGGACAAAAATCAAAATAGAAAGGTATTCCAATTATAAAAGCATGATAAAATAACTGTGGAATATTAATATTGTAAGAATTTCTTATCAGTATTGAATTATAATTCTTTGATTATAATTTACATTGTCGCTTCCCTCTACGATTTCTGTTTGGTTTATTTGGTATACTCGATTTTATTTTCCATTTATAAATATACAATTAACTAGTCAAGTGCTTGTCAGATTTATGCATCGAGGGTTCGGTACAAATAAACTATGACATCACCGAACATGCTCTAATGAAAAGATTGATAGAAAAAACATATATTTGCCCTTGTAAAACAGTTATCCCTGTGTAATATACACTGACATAGGTTGTAGTCAGTTTGATAACTTCAACTTATATTATTTGATGTAATTACAGATTTTAGTTTTTCGGATTTTTCCCTGTATTTATGGTTTAACACTAATGTGTTAACAGTAATCTGTTTGCCAAATTTTATTATTCTTTGTCAACAATAAGCACCCTATAGGTTTTGATTCCTTGAGAAAACACAAAATATGTGACATAAACGGCCGTATGGTTTGTGTAGCTGAGTATATAATATTAATATAAACGTGATATTTCAATTTGCTCCTAAAAAGGATGTCGAAATACACACAGTATCATGCGTAGGGTATTTGGATAAGGTAGGCAGATTCACATAAAGAATTTGAATATTATATAATGATAATAATTATTATACTACTTTCATAGAGAAAATGGATGGCATGAATAGATATGATTATAAAGAGTTCCTTTTTTGTTTAAATTAAAGGAATTTATTCCAAACTTATTTATCGTAAGGGCATGCCATCCTTTCATACATGTATGGAATGACCGCTACTGCATACAGACAGATTGACAGCAACGAAGTGCATTTCTCAGAATTATTTTTATAATTTCGAGATAAGGAACTCTAAAAATTAAATACAGAATAAAGTATCAAATTATCAAAGTAAGTGGGTACCCGCTAAGTGCAAGAAGACATTTGACTAATCAAAAGCTACATGTCTTGCTTTAATAAATTTACTACTTTTTTATATTACACGCAATCAACTTGTATCACAAATTTGGAGTCACAATGGTAATGAACAATACTCTGAAATGTTAGGGTAATCTCGGCAAATAGCCGGGTCAGTAGACTTGAGGGAGTCTGCTGCCCGGATGAGAGGGGGCGGTGCACGGTGTCCGGCGCGCCGCCTGGGAAAGAGGTTTTGGAGGTGTGGGCTTTTAATCCTACCCCTCCCAGAGAGGTAGCCTCAACAAAGCTTCTTGTTCCCTGGACGTCTGGATGAATTTGGCTTCCCAGGCCCAGGTGGAGCAATCAGAGGGACACCCTGGGGATTTTTAATCAGTAGGAGTCTGACACACCGGGGTCGCTACCCTCACAACGTCCCTGATGGTACGATGCAGGATGTTCCCCCGGGATAAAAAAAAATCTCGGCAAATACACATATTGGAACTCTGGTTTCATTCGACAACAAACGAACTCTGCCCCGCTCTCGGCGTGTCATCCGCCTTACACTGCCTTCCCCTATCTTAGTATGCATAAAGTACTTATCCGAAATCAGTGACAATCGTTATTTATTGTATAAAATTAAAAGCATTTAGCATTGTAATAAACAATTTAATACTAATGTATTCTGTAAGTTCCTAAGTACTTAATGTATTAATATGTACCTACCCGTTGTCTGCCTATGTTAAAAATTAACAGAATTTATGCAAATTTTTAAAGGCAAAATTTAATTTCTGGAAATACTTATAACTGATTTTTGTTAGTAAATAAAATAAAAACAAAATAACAACACATGTTTTTAATTAAGACCTTTCCTGATACTAGCGTTGTGTGAAACAGAATTATGTTTCCATCCAAATCTAACTTTTATGTCACTTTCTTTTATTGGTTTTTATATAATACCAACTCAACAGTTCGCTTTAAAATTACAATATAGAGAGTAGAGGTAGCTATATCTAAGCTGAGTATATCTAGATACAGTTTTCGCCTAGTTACGGTTGGGCGGGCGGGTGTCGAGGCGGCGTACTGTCGCGACGCGTCGTGGGCGGAGGCTGTTGTGGGTGGTGTGGTGTATACTTGTTGCTAGTTCGTCTCGAGTCGCGACAAGCAAGCCGGTGCAACAAGTCAATCTAAACATGCCTGTAACGTGATAAGGAAACTTTATTGTTTACTCGATGTATTTAAATTTATTACTCACACTTCAAAAATGTAACGGGGCCAAGTTGTTATTTCAAAATATGAAAAACTGTCGCCATTGGCTATTTAGAGATTTCTGAATGTAAAACAATAGTTTATAAAAAAATGTCTGAATGTTCATAGACGCATTTCGAAGAAACTAGATTGAACTGAGATTATTTTTGACGAGACTTTCCTCAATTTTTTTTTTACTTAAAATATACTATATTCGACCATAATAGGTCGGGCAGAACTAGAGATATATATAGAGTACGTCTATTTTATATCAAAAATAATAAAAATTAGGAAATCCACAAAGCTATCGAATAATTTGGTTTCTATATTTTATAGGTAGTTAAAATAGTTTGCTAATAACATTTTTACTATGTTTTATTTACTTCTTTAAAAAATTTACTAATATAGATTATCTTACAAAGTTTACTCATTGCAGATGAATATTCTGATTACCGATTGTGAACTGTTTTTTTAATTAAATTTAAAAAAAATGATCTTATTGTTACAGTACTGTTCCATTCCTATTACAAGGGTTTATGCAAGCTTTAAATTATTAATTATTATATCATAACGTTCCATTATTAAAAAACTTAATAATTATAACTTAAGTAAATTATAACTGATGTGTAATTCATACAACATACAAAATAGTACGTATAGTCGCATGGAAGGTATTTATTTCCAAAAAATTGGTCACTAACGACGTCACGTACGTACATTATATCATTGGTGTATAGTGAAGTGAAAATTGCAGGATTGTCTTATTAAAAATCAATACTGTGAAATGACATCAGAGGGCGAGCTTCGTCGAGATACTAAATGAATGATCAAGTTAAAATTAGACTATATACAATCAAAAGGAATACAAATGAAGCACATTCTTTTTTCTTTTCATTATTTAACCTTGTATTATTATTAATATCAATTTAATTTGTTTATCCCTATAGGTAGGTATGATAAAAATATTATATTTACTCGATCTAAAAGGCTGCGATCCATTTACTATTCCTGCCTTCTCCAGTGAGAATATAGCGTTAAGATGCATAGCAACAGGGTGTATCTATCAAAATATGTTTGTTATAAGTATATAACTTATTTTCCATGAGTCTGTGAAAAACAATTTTCATCGAGGCAACATGGCGTCCCGGGTGGTGTTACCTCCCCGATCAGCAGGCGCCTAGCTCGCGTGTCAGCCTCCACGCGACAGCGAGTAGGTTGTTTAGATATTTCGTATTTCCACTTCGCGTCGAGTAACCGTCGCGAGTGCAAGTGCCACGCGAATCAAAAGTCTACATCGACACTTTTACTCGAAACAGAATCACTCGACGTACTCACGGAAACTGTCACTTTCATTTCCCATCGTGAACTATTCACAACTATGATAGCACAGTGAATATTTGTGTTTTTGGACTTGTTCTACGACGATATTCGGCAAGGTTAGTAACTTTATTTCATCCGTAGTTCCACAATCAGATTCAAAATTGAGTCTACGTGTCAGTTCCGAATGCTAAGTGAAAGGCAAACTCTTTGTTAAATTACGTGTATTGGTTGTCATGGTGTATCGTGCTGCTGATCTCGATAAGTATTCGTAATTATTGAGTTACTAGGTAGCAGCAAAAACCACTGATGCGACAGTTTGCCAAAGGCTAGGGACTTCGATAGGGATCTTTTTGCCTTGCCAAGCTTAATCCAACATTTGTATCGTCTTAAAAATATATTAAATGATTAGCAAAAAATAATTATATCCAATAAATAATTCATGTGTCCTTGGCATTTTAAACTAAATAAATTTAGGAATTCTATTCGAGCTACTAAGATTATATAAACTTCCGAACTATAGTTAACAAAGTAATAATGTTTTTCACTATTTCTTAATTTGCAATCTCAACCTTGATATAATTATAATTACTTTGCATTCTATTTTTTATTTTGTATATTATTATAAAATAGTCATTTTGATGTTTTCTAGCCACCGCTCAGAATTTACTGAATCGATTTTGACGGGACTCACAATTTAACACCATCGATACGCTTGTTTATGATTAGATGGATAGAATCGTAGAGACCTAGTCTTTTTTTACCATTCTATAGTATTGACCATCAAATACAGAATATCAAGTAAAATACTTACTTATTCTCGTTTACATTTCGAACAAATAAATAAAAAAATCTGGTATTTCATAATCCTAGCGTAGACGAAGATGAAGGCAGAAGCTAATTATAAAATAAAGCAAAAGTCTATCTGTATGTACCTGTTATCCGCTTACCTTTCTCCTTCAAAGAATCAAAGTAAATGATTGTATGTTTTTAAGATTAAATGGGTAATAAAAATGTAGTAAGAAACAATATTTTAGCAATTGAACACAGCGAAACCAAAAAAAATGCACTGGATATTAATAAACGACGAAAACAATATATTCAATACTATTTCTATTTCATGTGTTTAGAAAAATAATAGTAACCCTAGACATTCGCTTACTACAGGTACCTATCTAAAATGTTTACGCGTATTTAAACATGTAAGCATTTATATTATGCATGTTGTACTTAAATATTATGCGTTAGTAAGCTCATTTTATCCAATATTTCTGTAAAAGGAAATAATGTGAAAATAATACCTATTTAAATGCAATTACAATAAATATGTCTGCCGCGAATAGGTATATCTATAATAAAATTTCGTTTCCAATGCGTGATAAGTTTATCACTCTGGCTTTATGACTAGTTGTAAATCATCAGGAATCTAGTATCTATACAATATCGTCTTTGAGTTAATCGCAATTTCCTATTTTTACAAGTACATGACATAATATGACATGTTTTTGTTATAAAATTTATTAATACACATTTAATACCCACGTTCAATTTTCACCAAAAAATTCACAAATATTTAGGAAATATACTTTCTGTAACAGCAGTAGGTTCCTACTGTGTGGTTCAATTGTAAAATTAATAATTTTTAGGTCTGAATTCATTGTAATTGTTATAAAAACTAGATGTTTTAAAGAGTAATCTTGCATGTTTAAAACTAGAAAAGTAGATATATTGTGAATAAATTAGATTCATTTTTTGGCAGTATTATAATCGTAGGCACAATAAAGCATAGCACAAAATTTGAAGACTTATTATGCCTAGCAGTCCTTTATTTTATTAATCGTGTTACATTAAGTTAAAGGTTATTTTGTATTGTACAATTATAATTATAGAAGCATTGTAACAAAGAATATTAAAAGAATATTAATTTTGGTATATATTAGAGCAGATTTAATAGAATTCCCAAAATTAATGGTAGAAACTAGTGGGCTTTATGCCGGGCAAACGCGTTATGAGATGCAATCTTTAGAATTGTGTACAACCATATATTACACATAAAATGTTTAGCACTATCAACTATAATTATATTGTAATAACGGGTCATTGCGAATTAATATTCTAGGGCCACAAAATGGAATATGGACTTACTATCAGTTTTGAAGTAATTATGCGCGTCCAGTTTCGTTCGCGAAATATTATTTTCTAATAATCACTTGGATTATTATTTAATACTTTGTTTGTGCTTAAAGTTCGGTTACTTACCAAATATTATCTTTTGAATTTTGAAGGTTATGAAAAAACTATACATTTTTAATCTATAATATATAAAAGAGAAAGACACTGCTGGCTGACTGACAAACTTGGTAATAACAAAATCTCAGAAACTATAAAACCTACAGACTAGAAATTTGACACTTAAATTCAATTTAGGGTGTAGGTAAATGGTAAGATCTAATTTTTTTTATTCAACCCGTAAGAGGATGAAATATAGGGTTGACGTTTATATGTAATTTCCTTACCAATTAAGTTAGAGATGCGAGACTCCGTACAGGATATTACTTTAGAGTAAATGTGTTTTATTAATTCCTTGAAAATCTACTCCCTAAGAAATGAATTAGGGGTTAGAAGTTTATATGAAATTTCGTAAACAATAAATTTGGAAACTATAACTTTTAGGATACCGTATTACAAGGCTATAATACGTGTACCTTTTTAAAAAATCCACCCTTCTGGGATTGAAAAAAGCGATTTTATTACGGATTTATTTACTTTTTACTTTAGAGTCACAGAAGTTAGAATATAGAATCACGATTGCAAATAAAACTCATACATATTTTTTTCTAATTTATCCTATTTGGGAGTCGAAGTTGCTCGCGTCCGTAGGCTTTACCCTAGTTTCCCTACACGTGACTCCTGGCTGGTGCTTAACGAGCAGCAGTGAGGTGGTAGGGCGTCGGTGCCCGTCTGGATCGCGACCACAGTACATGGATGTAAAGCCCGTCATAGTGACTAGTTTCGGCTTGTCGCGTTTCGGGATCAGCTTGTGTATGTCCAGTAGCTCATATACCTAGAGACCTTCAGTCGTGGTATATGTGGGCCGACATGACGATGTAGACTATCAATGGATATTCATCCTTTGATAGTCGCTTTCGTTTTTGGACTTCACTGTACTTACCATCAGGTACGCTGTAGTCACTATGTCGAGCCAGTGTAAAAAAAAAAAACCTCACTCTTTTGCAAAGTTATGGAACGCTTAATTAATAAACAGCTCCTAGCTTACCTGGAACAAAACGATATCCTCAGTGATCGTCAGTACGGTTTCCGGAATAACCGATCTACTGGGGATTTTTTAGTGTATGCCACTCATTATTGGGGTGAAGCGATTGAAGGCCATGGGGAGGCTTTGGCTGTCTCCCTGGATGTTTCCAAGGCATTTGACAGGGTCTGGCATGCAGGCCTTTTATGTAAGCTTCGATCCTATGGAATTCATAAATGAACTCCTGTCCTGGATAACAGACTTCCTGAGTGAACGGTCTATTCGGGTAGTGGTTGATGGCTGCTCATCTGATCTCATGGCAATTAATGCCGGTGTTCCTCAGGGGTCAGTACTATCAGCAACATTATTCTTGCTTCACATCAACGATCTGCTAAAACCCGGTATCATTGGTTACGCAGATGATAGCACTGTTGTTGATAGATACTTGTCCAGGCCTCAGGCTGGTTCAATCGAAATCTGCAAAGAGAGGGTGGCGATGGTTCGGCGTGTTGATACGGCCTTAAATTTCGTATCCGATTGGGGTGATGCGAACCTGGTCAGGTTTAACGCGCTGAAGACGCAGGCCTGTTTCTTCTCCGCCAAACGGAGCCCTTTCGTCTTGGCTCCTACTTTCCAGGGTGTTAGCGTACCATTGGCTGATAGCCTCGAGCTTCTAGGCATGGAGCTAACTGCGGACCTTAACTTTGGGCGTTCGATTGAAGCTAAGGCTAAAACAGCTGCTCGGAAACTGGGGGTTCTTTTCAAGGTTAGGCGGCATTTTACGCCGACCCAACTTCTTAACCTGTATCAGGCGCAAGTTCGGTCGTGTGTGGAGTATTGCTACCACCTTTGGGATGGTTCCGCCAAACACCATCTGGCTGCTTTGGACTCAATTGATCCCCGAGCTCGGCGACTCATTGCCGATGAGGCTCTTACGTCGCGTAAACTACTCAGTTTGGAACACCGGCGTAAAGTGGCTTGCCTTTCGGTTTTCTATAGACTATACTCTGGAGAGTGTGCGGCTGAGTTGTATGATTTAGTTCCACCCTCCCCCTTCTACAATAAATTGACGAGACGCCGTGCTGGTTTGCACCCTTTTGTGGTTGACATTCCTACTGCTCGCACTAAGCGATTTGCCTCCTCCTTTTTGCTTCGTACCGCGAAGGAGTGGAACTCGCTTCCTGCGTCAGTGTTTCCGGCGTCTTATGACATGGGAATCTTCAAACGTCGAGTGAATCGGTATTTGCTGGGTGAGCGCGCTCCATCGTCGGCCTCATCATCACTTTCCAGCAGGTGAGATTGAGGTCAAGCGCAAGCCTGTATGTAATAATAATTTAAAAAAAAAGTTTCGGATTGACGCGTTTCGGGATCAGCTTGCGTATATCCAGTAGCTCATATACCTAGAGACCTTCAGTCGTGGTATATGTGGGCCGACATGACGATGTTGACTATCAATGGATTTTCATCCTTTGTAGTCACTATTTCGAGCCAGTGTAAAAAAAAAATTGTCTAAGAGGTAAAACTGAAAGATGAAGTTTATATGGAAATTGGTTAACAATGAACTTAGAAACGTGAAACTTCATATTTGGATATTGTGTTATAAGTGTAGAAAATGTCTATTATTCTTTTTGAAATGCTACCTTCGGCAGTTTAAATATTGAACTTTTATGAGTTTAATTATTTTTTATGTTAGACCTATGAAAATCGGAGTATGAACTCAAGATTACAAATAAAAAAATATTTTTTTTTAACCCAACCAAATGCGTGAAATGGGAATTTTAAGTTTGTATGGAAATTCAATAATAATGAATTTAGGAATATGTTACTTCGTATTTTGATACTACATCATAATAACATATCTATAAAACAAGTTTTTTGTATTCCAAGGCCGATTGAAATGGAGAGTTTTGTGATTATTATTAATTTAGTCGTTTTTTTATGACGAAATCACGAAAGTTTGAAAGTATACTGAGCAAATGCATGTCTTATTATTTTTTGACAATGTACCTTTGGAAGACAAATTAGTGTTGATGTTTGTATGGAAATTCGATATCAATGTTATTAGACATGTGAAACGCAATTTTTGAATACCACTTTTAAAATAAATGAAACATGCACTAATACATTGTTGTAAATCTATCCCCCAATGGGTGGAATACGAGGAGGGTTGATGATTTTTTAAGGCCCAGTTAATTTTTAAGACATAATTATAAAAATTTGAATGTAGACGCCTAGTTACATATGTAGGTATGCTATTACTTTTTTGTGATTCCACAATCGGGATAAGGCAATGTAAAGGTTGAATTTTATTTGAAGGTCCGATCATATTACTTAACAATTAAAAAATTGGAAGATACATTCTTAATTATTAGTAAAAGTCTTTACGTCGTTACTTTTTCGAAAATTCACCATTGTGATTTATTCAAGATGACATTTTTTGTACGCGAGTTCTGTTCGGTTTTTATAATATACTCGTAAATGAAAATTGGAGTGTGCACTTACAGGTTGTAATGAATAATACGATGTACATTTTTTTTAAATACACCTCAAAAATATTAAATAGAAAAATAGTGATTATAAGAGCCAATAGCTCGTACTGTTTACAGGCTTTTGGTTACAGGTGAAATATAAATCTTTTATTTGAATTTCTTCTGTTCTTATTGTGCATAAACGTTTATTCCAATATAATTATCATCAATAATTATCAATCAATCAATCAATTTTGTTGTAATTATACATTGAAGAAAGAAAGGCGCCCTGGAGTAAAGGAATCTAGCTATGCGGCCTTTATTACGAATTATAAATGGATACGAGTCCTAATAGAGACTGATGTAACATTTTTTTTTCGTGTCATAAATCTAAGCGAATAAGCAATAGCTAGCTTATAATGTCAAAATTGTATTTTTATAGAAAAGAGAATTTAAATATGGTTCTTCGAATTTCAAATACTGAGATGCACAATTTTCATATATAAGAATTCATAATAGTTTTAACACTTTTACATATTCCTTAAAACCAGAATCGATTAGTGAGTGCCTGTCTATAAGAAGAGAAGGATACATTTATTTTGGGTCAGTTTACATATAGAAAGTAAACGACTTTATGTATATTGATTGATGAAAACTACTTAAAATCCTATACCTATTTCTATACCTATTTAGATATCTGTATTATTGACATTGTTATATATATTAATCGTAAAAATACAATGTGCCCAGTACCCACATTTCTTTTAATGTATTTTAAATATTAGTATAATCACATAAACAAGACAATACGAGTAAAAATTAAAGATTTATTATAGTCATTAATATAATTATTTATCTATCATAGCATGAATTAGGTGGCATGGCGATTTCCCGAACTGGGTTATGATCGTATTACAGAAGTGCAAAAGCCGTCATAGTGACTCGCTTCGGCTTTTCGCGTTTCGGGATCAGTTTGTGTACTTCCAGTCGTAGTGTACTTAGGACGGCGTAACGATAGCGGCACCTTATATTGTTCGTGTTTGTAATATATATAGGATGGATGTATTGTCGGAAATATTATTATGTATGAAGTAATAAATACGTAGAACGGAACGTATGTGAGTGAAAGGAAGAAACGATAGCAAAGAGAGAGAAGATAAACAATTTTTTTTTGTCGAATAGAGCGCGCTGTTAGAATATAACGTAGAAAAGTGTTAAGACGTAAAATCAATTCGAAAAGTGAAATAAAAAATAAATAATAAAATTAAAAATTTAAAAATAATTTAAAGTAATTTTAAAAGTTCAATTCAGTGTTTTATCTAATTTGAGGATCCCCAAAACTACATGTATCTGTATTAATATTAAAAATAGTAGAGAAATCGCTCCTATCGAAGCAGACCGGGTCTGTAACTGTGTCATATATCAACATACTATAGCCCATTCTTGGTGGCTAGATATATATATTAATATAGTAGAGTAGTATAGGGACACAGTATAAATGCTGTCGACGTAAATTACGATTAAAGTAAGAGATAGGTGATAAATAAGACTCGTGTGCTCTTTTCTGCCGCCTATCCGTGTCAATCGCAATGGTTGCGTTCGCCTTTAATGTAGTCGCTAGTTGTTTATACTTTCCTAGCCTTTTGCAGTAACATTTGATGTCGGATGTAATAATACTGCTGCATTCACTGCGCATTTCAGATTTTTCATGGTCTTTTTTACGAAACCTACGTTATGTCAAATATTCCTTAGTTGAAAAGGTTTAAAAATAAAGCTGACCAAGGAAGTTACCAAAGTTCTTTGGTTTCTGAGCAGGTATTAATATGATATACCGAACTCAGGAAGTAGCTGGGTTTTATGAATTCTACACCAAATGAAGTTATTTTTCGAACAACAATAAATAGCTATGCATCTATATATTTATTACCATACATTATTTTATAGAAAGTACATTCACTAATGAATCGTAAAAAACTATACCTACTGGCGTCTACGCGAGAGGCCACGAGGGAGCAGCAGAAACGTTAGCGAAAGTATTACCTTCACTTTCAGCTTGCCTACATCTACCTATGTATAACATTTATGTACTTAAGTATAATAAACAGCATAGATACGATAGCATTAATGACTTATATAACAATTTGAGGATTAAATTGTGTTACGAGTATGTTAATTTTGTCACTATTAGTTAATAAATCTTTCTAGTAAGTCGGCTACAAATAAATCGATCTAATTTTGCACAGGTTCAAAAATTTGAACTAACCGTTATAATTTTTTTTTACGACACGGTTCTCCCAAAGCAATCCCAAACCAATTGCTGACGCATTTTCCAAAGATACTGAATCAATCTTGATTGTCTATTTTAACTATGAATTCCTATTTTTTTGTTTCTACTATATTTTATACGAAAATCTAAAGAAACATGATTTTGAATTAGTATGGATTTTTGGCCACTATTTTGTTAATTTATTTATAAATACAAAAATTTATAAGGGGATATAAACACCATCGTACGAAACTAATTAACCATCAATAAATAATATAATAATAAGTAAATGAGCCATGAACCAAGTAAACAATACTCCCCGAGGACACGGCGCAGCACACGCTTCAGGTGTGCTCAGCTTGGGCTGAAGATAGGAAGGTCCTTCAGGACCGCATTGGGGACGACCTCTCGCTGCCAGTGGTGGTAAAAGCCATGGTCGGCAGCGAAGAGGCATGGCGAGAAGTCACAGCCTTCTGCGAGGTTGTGATGAAGCAGAAGGAGGCCGCCGAAAGGGTCAGAGAGCGAACATCTTCTCTGGCTATTCGGCGGCCAAGGCACCGTCGCCGGAGGGATGCGTTCGCTCAGAGCGAGCGCGACATCCCCCGGTGACAATAGCCGGGCAGTAGACTTGAGGGAGTCTGCTGTCCGGATGAGAGGGTGGCGGTGTGCAGTGTCCGGCGCGCCGCCTGTGAGATAGGTATTGGAAGGGTGGGCTCTTTACCCCCACCCCTCCCAGAGAGGCAGCCTGGACAAGGCATTTCGCTCTCCGGGCGTCAGGATGAATTTGGTTTCCCAGGCTCGGGTGGAGCGATTAGAGGGACACCCCGGGGGTTTTTAGTCAGTAGGAGTCTAACACACCGGGGTTGCTGCCCTCACAGCGGCCCTGATGGTCCTATGCAGGATTTTCCCCCGAGAAACCAAAAAAAAAAAAAAAAAGTAAACAATACTGATGTATTAATTTATCACGAAAAGTTTGTCTAATTTCTAGTACAGGAGATAAAAATTATAATAAGGTATTTTATGAATTAATAATTTACATAGCCTTTAAAAAATAGATTTGTAACAAATGAGGTAAGAATAACTAACAACGAAACAATACATACGTGGCAATTATTTTGGGTTAGCGTTGTGTCAAATAAAAAATGTAATAGCAAATGATTGCTTTTCAGAAAATATAAAATTAGCTTAAAATTATATGCAGACGGAAATTTATAATCATTTATTTATGATATTAAAAATTTTACGTGATATATTTCTTCGAAAACTGTAAATTTATTAGTTTTATAAAACTATTGCACGATATGAATAAATCTAAAAACGATTTTGTTACTAATTTAAATTATACTTAATCGAATACTGCTATAACCAGTCTACATGTAAAGTGAAATTATTAGGTTATATAGTACGTAATCTAAATTGATAAGTTGCCGTTAATAGGAATAAAAGTCACGGTTTTCTTTTAATTACAAATATATCACTATGGTCACGAAAACATGAATATCTTAGATTTACAAGTGACGATAACGATCCAAGTAATGTCTCTTAGTATAAACATATTGTGTTTAATATGTTTGTTATTATGAAATTTAAATTATACAGATTACTTGTAACTCTGGGTATTTCTTTATCTATGACAAGTATCACCTCCTTTATTTTTTTTTTACATATTTGTTTTCTGTTTTGCTTTATGATCTTTCATTATGTTGGTTGGGTCAACATATAATTTACTGACAAATTTCTCATTTTTTTAAAATTTGTACTGCGTAAACACAATTACAAATATAATTAATAATAATATACATATTGAATTATCTGGTTGCAGTTATAACATAAACTGTACTTATGTAACATCTAAATAAGTAATTGTAGATTACACGAACTAATTTCGTAATTTCCGTACAAAATTTCAAACAGCTTAGTATGTGCAACAATTTGAAACATGCGTATAATTTTTGATATTGTCCTTGAAAATAAAAGGCCATAAGGCAATTGCATGACCACCAATAAAATTATTTTAATTGTTTCATGTTTATCCAGGTGTGTGTTACTGGATTCGAGTAACACTCAAAACAAGTAGTGTAGGTATTAATATTGGTTATATTGAATTGTTTAATACCTAGAAGATACAGTTGCCCTTTTATTATGAAATTATAGCTATTTTTGAATGTAATATGAGCTGATTCTATATTACTCTGCTATAGAAAACTATATTATGACAATTTAGTTTTCTATATACAAAATTAAGTCTGTAAGGTTTCAGTATTAATTAATTATTTTAGTTTAAGTTTAATTGTCGTTTTTTAATTATTATATACTATAAAGAGCTTGAGTCACCGATCTTGTGGAGCTCTTCCTTACTTCAATGAAACAGTTGTCAACAATTTATATTCTATATTTGGCATTGTTATTCGTATAATTACATAGTATTTTTATTCTTTATTTATATGTTAATTTAAATACAACATTTCCAAATCACAAGACGCAATCAAAAACCCCTTATCAATTTCAATTTCATACGATCTTCCTTTTTCCCAATTATATCTTACAAAATATTATTATTTACTAAACGGCCAACATGATATTTATGTAATACATATGTAACTAATTTTATTAACTCCTTACACAAAATCACTACAGTACTATAAAATATTATAACTATTTGTGGTATTTTAATATGTAAAGTTTTATCAAAATTTATTAGGTGGTGCCATTTTCTACATATCAATTATCAAAAAATATCTGTAATGTATATCTGTAATATCTGTAATGTATATAAAAGAGAAAGTCACTGACTGACTTGATCATCACGAAATCTCAGAAACTATAAGACCTACAGATTTGAAATTTAGTATGTAAGTTCGTTTTGGGTTGCAGGTGAAAGATAAGAATGGATTTTTGAAAATTCAATAAGTTTTTTATTTTTATGTATTCAGGTTTTTTTTACGTTAGATCTACGAAAATTGGAATATAAACTCACGATTACAATTAAAATAACATATACTCGGTACTTATTTGAAAAAACATTCCCGGAGCAATGAAATAGGGAGTTGGTAAATATAGGCCTGTTGATACAGGTTACCCTCTATAACACTCAATGAAAAGTAAGGAAAGAGCGCGCTTGACAAAAAATTAGGATCGCGTTATTGCATACAAAGCCCTAAAATTAATTTATGGGGTTCAGTTATATTCATTTGTTCTCTCGATTATGAACAATCGACATTTCCGATTGACCAGGTTTTTAATCATGACGGTTGGTCTTATAGTAAATAGACAAGCGAAAAATATTATTAATGAAATTCCTTTGTAAATTGTTCCACCGATCTAAAGCTAAGATGATCGCTTGCATGTTATGCAATAATGCTCTAGTACAATGACAATGGTGGCGATAAACAAAACTCGGCTAATATCTGCGGTAAGGTGAAAGTGTTCGAGTAGTCGCGGAACGAAGGTCGTCCGCTATGCCACTATCGGCCACTACCAAGCGTTGATACTGTTAAGGAATGACGTAGTCAGTGCTACCAGATTCAACTGTTGAACTCGGACAGTAAGAGAGAGGAAGGGACAATTTACAAGCAGGATCTGGACGTAAAAAACTGTTTTTCTTATAAATATCCTGATAAAAATATATCAGAGTGACGATGACTAAACGTTCAACTTAAAATAGGCCGGTCTTTTTCGGATGATCTGGCAACACTTGGCGGAGTGTTTATGATTGTCGCCGATATGTGCTCACGCATGCTACGCCGTCACTGACATTTATTGTTTCAAATGTCATCTAAATGTCAATCTTTGCTTGCGGTTGTAAGCTCACCAAGGCGCGAGCTTACAAGTAAAATTAAATATCACACAAATAAAAACATTTAAAAAGAACTAGTATAAGTTAACTTGTCTCAATCGTTTTTAAGGCAAGGAAAAAGAAAAAATGTGTTTGTGAAATTTTTGAAATATAGCCAGGCAGTTCCTCAGGGATCCTATGACTCTAGGTTCAGAATCCCTGGAGAAAAGAAAATGATAATTCAAATTTATTTTCCACTAACTTTTAAAACTATTATAATTTTAAAAGCAGCTAATGGTTGCATGTATATTTTGAAAACAGAAAACCAAAGAAAATAGTGACAAGCACCTAATGGAAAGTAACTAATGTCACCTGAAACCCATGTAACACTAATAATATTGCCAATGTGCAACAAACCTCGAACAAGAAGAAATAAAAAATATGTTGATTTTATATGGGGCGATACCGAAATATGAATAAAAGTGACGAATCACTATGACCCCTTTGCTCCCATATGATTGTAATGCGTAATTTAAAAAAAAGTCAACAATATATAGATTGGATGTTCCGGGTGAACAAAACGTATATATTATTTCGTTTTCCCGAGATACGTGAATTTCATGGGTGCGAAGCTATAGGCAGAGGCCAGTAAATAATAGAGTAGAAAGAAATATGAAATAAAAAGTATAGAATCATATATTTTAAGTATCAACTGCGAGAATATTGGCAGAGATTTTGCGTTAAAATTAATTTCAACCTAATTCCTAAATATTTTTACAGGCTTTGCTATGGTACGTGAGTAAGAAAAATCAATATCACTTTTATTTAAATTTTCGTAAACAGATTGGTTTCACGTTTCAATTTGAATCAGTTTACCTAACATATCGTGAAATTGATTTTTCTTTTCTTATAATAGTAACGGTTCAAGTGGAGTTAATAGTAAGATTTTGATTTTTTTTTTGCTGGACATAACAGTTGCCACATACAAATATTTTGCATAAATATTGACGAAAGACAAATCGCATCTGATAAAAAAAACTCAATAGCCTTACTCATCAATAACTGGATTAAATTCACTTGATTAAATTTCTTTTATTGTTTTGTGTCTTTTAACTTGTTCTTTCTTTCTTTTTGTGGAAACTTTGCTGGCTTCTGTATCATTTTTTGCATATTTTTTTAATGTTTGTATATTGCTGTATGTCTTCCTTTAAAAATAAAGAACTAAGAAATAAATAAATAAAGTAGCTTTAAGGACTGTTACGTTACATATTACTAAATTTTATGAGTTTTATGATGTTCATGTATTTATTGTCAGTTACATAATTAACTTAGATTCTGCAGAGTCTGGTACAAACATGTATTCGTAGGTATGAACTAAATTTTAATTTATTTTCACGATATTGAACTTTTACGTCCATCCCGGGAGCTGCCATTCAAATCATCTTTATATGAAATACTATCACAAGAACAAATTCTCTTAAACAACCCTTATAATTATTGTAAAATAAATAAACATTATTATTAAAACAGCTGTACGATAGTTGTACTTGTGACGCAGATAGTTGAAAATAATTATAAACGTATTTATTTTAGAAACAATGAGACTCTTTAAACGTCTACGTACAAATAACATTTTCATACGTGAGTATAACAATAAGTTACAAACGAACGGTTCAGTTATGTTTTGAAATCGTAAAATATTTTCTATAGATTGTACAAAAATGTATTTCATCATTGTAATTCATGATTATTTTGGTGGCAGGGCGATTGTCCGAGCTGGGTCATGACCACAGTACACAAGTGCAAATACCGTCATAGTGACTCGCTTTCGCCTGTTGCGTTTCGGGATCCAGTAACTCATATACCTAGAGACTTCAGTCGTGGTATATGTGGTATGACATGACGACGGAATGGATTTTTACCCTTTGTTGGTCGGTTTCGTTTTTGCACTATACTGTACTTATTATTAGGTGCATTGTTGTCACTATGTCGAGTCACTGTAAAAAAGAAGAGATATTTATTTATTATTTTATATAACTCATTTTGTCGTCTAAATATTCATTATATTTTAAATCGATCAATGTACTGATTAAGTAATGAAAATACAATTGATGCGTAAGGCAAATTGCTTGTTGTATTGGAGTTTCACACGTGCGGATCACGCGATTTGCTTATTGCCACAATAAAACATCCGGTTCAAGTTTTTACTACATTGTAAGATTTATAATAGTAATAGTAATCATGATAACCGCTATTATTAAAATCAATTTTCTCTAACACAATATTGATAAACCTTATTTTTGGGTCTTTCAATTGGTTTCGAATTCTCCGTAGAGAGATTTAGAAACACCCAGATAATAATGAAACCTGAAATACATTACTCTGTACGATTGTAAAAACAAAACTTGGATTTGGTTCAATAACCAATGGCATCCTTAATGGTAATTAAAATGTTATACAGTTATATAATGGGAACACATTGCTAGAGTGGTTGTAGAATGATGAACAATAAAGCTTTTAGAACAGAGGTCTTTAAGTTTCTATAACAAAAAACATTAAATCTGCGTAAAACTCCCCTTACTTGTACTGGTTTTAAACGACTTGCCAACTAAGGTCCAATAACCTATAAAGAACTCGTTACATACTTTATTCATTGATTCCTTTTAAGATATCTAATTAATTATCAAGGTAGACGAATTCTTGTAACTTAAATTTTTGCTGCTCTAAATGTCCTAACATTAGTTCATTTGAATTTGAGTTAATTAGGTTAAACATGTAATAATAATAAAATCATATTATTATAGTTAACATTATATTAGGTCCTTACATATGAAATTGGCGTTTTTCGTACTGGCCACTTTAATCACAAATTTCTCCTCTTTGGTAAGGAATTCCAAATTCAAATTTGTACAGCTATAGACTCATGTATTTGTGCTTCGATGATCGTCATTCATTTGTTTTTTTCTTCTGTTTTTTTCTGTTTGCGTCACTCATTTTACAAAATGAAAAACTTAAAATATCGCATTATTTACGAGTACGAGTTCCGCCGTGGCACTAGTGCTGCGGAAACAACTCGAAGGGTGAATGATGTGTATGGCGGTCGTGTTGCAAAAGAAAACACAGTTCGTTTTTGGTTCCAACGTTTTCGTTCTGGAAATTTCGACCTGCAGAACAAGCCCCGTGGACGGCCTGAGACTCAAGTTGATAATGAAGAGTTGAAGGCTATTGTGGAAGCGGATCCATCGCAAACCACGTCCGAGTTAGCTGCAGGCTGCGATGTTAGTGATAAAACTGTTTTAATTCACTTGAAGCAAATTGGGAAGATTAAAAAGCTTGAAAGGTGGGTACCTCACGAATTGACTGAAGCAAACCGGCAAACGCGCGTCGACTGCTGCGTTACATTACTAAACCGGCACAATAATGAAGGTATTTTAAACCGAATCATTACCTGTGATGAAAAATGGGTTCTTTACGATAATCGGAAGCGCTCAGCGCAATGGTTGGATCCTGGCCAGCCAGCCAAATCCTGCCCCAAGCGAAAATTAACCCCAAAAAAGTTACTTGTAAGCGTTTGGTGGACTAGTGCCGGTATTGTTCATTACAGTTTTCTCAAATCTGGCCAGACTATTACGGCTGATGTCTATTGTCAGCAATTGCAAACCATGATGGAAAAGCTAGCGGCTAAACAACCTAGGCTGGTCAATCGCTCCACGCCACTGCTGCTTCACGACAACGCTAGACCACACACTGCGCAACAGACGGCTACTAAATTAGAAGAGCTTCAATTGGAAAGTCTAAGACATCCTCCGTACTCCCCGGACCTTGCTCCAAAAGATTACCATTTTTTTCGAAATTTGGATAACTTCTTGCAAGGGAAAAAATTCAACTCCGATGGGGCAGTCCAAATCGCCTTCAAAGATTTTATTGATTCCCGTCCGACTGGTTTTTTTTAGTAAAGGGATCAATGAACTACCTATGAGATGGCAAAAGTGCATAGAAAATAATGGTTCATACTTTGATTAATTAAATATATTATATTAAAAAATATTCGACTTTTTGTTCCTCCCATACAAAACGCCAATTTCATATGTAAGGACCTAATATTATTCTCGTAGGAAAGACACATGGCATAAAAATTAAATAGCAATGAACATGAATATTCCCATTTTTTTGTGTAAGTAATTTATTCTAGACTTATTTATTGTAAGGGTATGCAATACTTTCATGCATCTATGGAATGAACGCTACTACTTATTAATATATTAAATATTATTATTATTATTACGGTAACTAAAACTCAATTTAAGAACGGCGATGACTAACGAAAAATGAGAATATATTGATAGTCGCGTTGCTACACCGGCCAACATTATCCCGATGCCGGATGTTTCTAGGATCGCGGACGCGCAGATTGGGGCCCCTGAGTGACCGCTTAGCGTCCCTCGAGAGTCGCTAACGTGGAGTAACACGCTCTGTCGAAAACATTGTAAGATGTCTGATGTATATGTTACTGAGCGCCGTGTAGATAGCTCTTGGAGCATGCGCGGGGCAGCATCGGCAACTACGCGCATGCGTCTGAGATTTGAAGGCTGTCATTATAAAACTTACAATGGAACTAACATCTTTTATTTGTGTTCACGATTTTTAATATATAATTATAGTAATAGACTATAATTATATCATTGGCGACGAAGACGGGATTTGCTTACGTGGATATTTGAAATGGCGACTTATTTGGGAAGTATTTCGACGTTTGATCATAAATCACAGGACTGGAATATCTTTTTTGACAGGATAAAACAGTTTATGCTATTGAACAATATCGAATCTGATGAACGCAAATGTGCGGTGATATTAACACATCTGTCGGAAGATTCATATCGATTAGCAAGTGATTTATTATTCCCAAAGACCATTTCATCAGTAAAATATAGCGAGTTAGTTGAAGTTTTGAATGACCATTTTAAGGCAATAAGATCGTCGTTCGCGGATAAATTACATTTTTATGAAGCTGCAAAAAGCCCGACCGAGAGTATAGAAGAATGGGCGGCCCGTTTAAGAGGGCTCGCGGTCAAATGTGATTTCGAAGGTTCCACGTTGGAGACCGTAGTACGAGACAAATTTGTGGTAGGATTCAACAGGAGCGTGGAAAGAGATCGTCTGTTTGAGCGTAAATCAGCTGATTTGAGCTTTTCTAAGGCGGTAGAAATAGCGAAGCAGATCGCTTGCGCGAGAAACGTGCGTTCCGAATTTTCAGCGACCGCTTTCAGTCAAATGAAAGAGGAGCCGGTATATAAGCTGAGTGGCAGGGGCAGTGGTATTTGCGGGCGTCGTAGCGGAGGCGCTAGCGCTCACAGAGACTTCGATGGATCCTGTGCCGTGTGCGGAATGCGGAACCACGGAGCGGAAAAATGCCGCTACAGAAGTTACAAGTGCTCAAAATGCGGAAATAAGGGCCATTTAAAGAAAATGTGCAAGCGGGTGAATAATATCGATATATGTTCGGAATCAAGGGACGAGCTCGAGAACGACGAATATAGAGATTGTCAAGTATATAACCTTAGGTATGTTAATAGTAAACCGTTATTATTAACGATTGAAATAAATAAAAGGTTATATAAGGTAGAATTAGATTCGGGTTCTAGTGTATGTGTCATGTCTAGCTCGATGTATTACAAAAACTTTAGTGAAATAGCATTATCCAAATGCGAAATGAAAATGTGTTTCTATAATGGTCATAAAATCACACCATTGGGAGCCTTGGAGCTTCAAGTTAAATACAATAACATTACGAAATCGATTAAATTTTTTGTTATTAAAAATGGTGGTTCACCCCTTGTGGGGCGTGATTTTATGAGTATTTTTAACATAACATTTACATGTAATAATAATAAAATAGATTGTGTCACTAAGGACGTTGAGATACAAAACATAATGAACGAATTTTCGGAACTCTGGCGCAATGAGTTGGGTTGTTTTAATAAATTTCTCGTTAATCTACAGTTAAAAGAAGGCGCTAGTCCAAAATTTTTTAAATCGCGGTCGATACCTTTTTCTATTAAGGACAAGGTCGAAGCAGAAATTAACCGACTGGTTAATTTAGGTATATTAGTATCTGTGAACCATTCGGATTATGCAACACCCATAGTTCCCGTATTAAAAGAAAATGGGAAAGTCAGAATAGCGGGCGACTTCTCAGTAACACTCAATCGTGACTTGATAATTGATAAATATCCATTGCCACGGATTGAGGAGGTATTTGCCAAATTGGGTGGTGGTGAGCATTATTCAAAATTAGACCTTTCTAATGCATACAACCAATTTAAATTGTCAGAAGAATCTCAAAAACTTACCACCATAAATACACCTAAGGGACTTTTTAAGTATACCAGGCTGGTGTATGGTTTGGCTAATGCTCCAGCCATATTCCAAAAAGCTATGGAAACGTTGCTAGTTGGTATTGATGGGGTAAGCGTATGGCTTGACGACATTTGTTGTACAGGTCCAGATAGAAAAACGCATTTGTTTAGATTACGTCAAGTATTGAGTAGATTAAAAGATGCTGGATTGCGCCTCCAAAGAGAGAAATGTAGTTTGTTTCAAAACAGCGTTACTTACTTAGGATATGTTATAAATAAGGACGGTCTTCACACTAGCCCGGATAAAGTGGAGGCAATATTAAATGCACCAGAACCCGTTAATGTCAAGGGTGTTAAGGGATTTTTAGGAGTTGTTAACTACTATCGTAATTTTATTCCCAATGCGTCGTCGTTATTAAGCCCGCTGCATGAACTACTACGTAGTGGCGTTAAGTGGGAGTGGGGCGAACGACAACGTCGTGCTGTAGCTGCTGTACGTCGCGAGCTGGCTTCGGATAGGGTGCTCGCGCATTTCGACCCGACGGCGCAATTGGTGCTGTCGGTAGACGCCGGCCCGGGAGGTCTGGGCGCTGTGCTCGCGCAGATTGACTCCGCGGGTACGGAACGACCTCTCGCGTTCGCTTCCAGGTCTTTAGCGACGAGCGAACGCAACTATAGTCAGATACAGAAGGAAGCTACAGCAATTATATTCGGTGTTAAAAAGTTTCATCAATACCTGTATGGCCGTAGTGAACCCTTTATTTTGAGAACAGATCACAAACCGCTATTATCCATATTCAAAAATAAAGGCGGAATTTCTGTAACAACGGCGGCCCGATTACAAAGATACGCGTTAATTTTGTCGGCATATAATTATGTTGTACATTATGTTAAGGGTGATAGTAATACTGTCGCTGATTATTTTTCTAGAGCTCCGTTACATTATTCAAATGATACAGCTTTTAAAAACTCAGACACTATGTATTGTAACTTTTTAACAAACAATGTATTGCCGATTTCTTTTAGTGATGTTCAAGAGGCAACGTTAAAAGATGAGTTATTGCAAGCTGTAATTAAATACATGAAAAAAGGCTGGCCACGTAAAATGAGTTGTAAAAATCTGGTTACCTATTTTCATTGTAAAACAGATTTACAATTTTCTAATAGGTGCTTACTAAGGGGCCATAGGGTTGTTATTCCTCAGAGATATAGAGAACAAATGTTACATGAACTACATACGGGTCATCTGGGTATAACTAAGACTAAAACTCTAGCTCGAAGCAAAATGTGGTGGCCGGGTATAGACTCCGACATCGAACGATTTGTAGGTAACTGTAAGGTATGTATAAGTGTAAGGGAAGCGCCGGCGCGTGCAGCCCCGGCGCCGTGGCCCATACCGCCAGGACCTTGGCACCGGGTTCATATTGATTATTTAACAATAGGTCAAGCGACATATCTCGTAGTAGTGGATGCCTTCAGTAAATGGTTAGAATGTATTTACATGAATAATGGCACTTGTACTCATGCACTGATTTTAAAACTAAAACAGTTGTTTTGTACATTTGGTATTCCCAAAACAGTGGTGTCGGACAATGACGTAAAAATAAATTCAGCCCAGTTTAAAGAGTTCTGTGACAACTATGGAATTTCATATTTAACATCTCCAGTTTACCATCCTTGTAGTAATGGACAGGCGGAAAATTCGGTTCGGACGTGTAAGAAAATGCTGAAACGTATAATAAGTGAAAACACGAGTAGACAAGATATTAATGACAAATTGTTGGAGCATCTATTTGCTTATAGGAATTCAACTCATTGCGGTACAGGGGTATCTCCGGCGAAATTAATGTTTGGGAGAGAGTTAAACACTAAATTAGATTTAATTTTACCATCATGTACTCGGGGAAGCAAGCAAAATGAAATAAACAATTATGTCAGAAAAATTAATGTAGGCGATATTGTTTGGGTTAAATTATTTGATCAAAGAAAGGGATACTGGTCTATAGGTACAGTTAAAAAAAAACTGGGTAATAGACTATTTGAAGTTTTCGTACACGAAAATAAATGTATTTGTAAAAGACATATAGATCAGTTGATTAAGTACAAAGGTCAATTAGTACACTGTTTATCGGAAATCAACGCGGCTTTCTCTCCTCAGGTCTTAGAGACTAACTCTGACCGCGTACAGGAGGAATGTTCTGAAAGTACAGCAGATATTAGTAATAGTAATCGCAACCCAAATGAACAGAGTAATGAAGAGATACTAGAACCAGAGGCATTGGGTGCAACTGGTTCACAAGGGGAATATGTACTTGGTCATGATGAGACACCTTCTGAGCCACACATTGTTACTTTCTCGGGCTCAGAGGATAGGCGAAGCACTCTTAGGCCAAGAAAACATGTAAATTATAAGGAGTAAGCAAATAGTGAAAATGTTTTATATGTAATTGTATTTGTTAACAGGCGTAAATGTAATTAATGTTGGAGGAATGATGTATATGTTACTGAGCGCCGTGTAGATAGCTCTTGGAGCATGCGCGGGGCAGCATCGGCAACTACGCGCATGCGTCTGAGATTTGAAGGCTGTCATTATAAAACTTACAATGGAACTAACATCTTTTATTTGTGTTCACGATTTTTAATATATAATTATAGTAATAGACTATAATTATATCAATGTCACAGGTGATTCTTGACTTTCAGAGAGAGAGGAATAATGCCCAATGGGTGCAGACCGGCAGTACTATCTCCATAGAGAATTGATTACAGGAGCCATCGTTCCCGATATTGTGCAAATATTTTACCTTGAGGTTTTTAACCTGTAGAAATTCGGCACACCTCGGTTGCGCTATCCCAGTGTGCAACTGGGATGACTAATGAGGATTTTTCCCATTCAATTAAAAAAAAAACACGCCAACTGCCTCATAGTATACATATATATGCTGATGCCAAAACGCAGTGGGTTACAGTTAAAGCAGGACATTATTACAGTTTCTGCACCCTTTTAGGTACCTACTGTATATATCACGGTTTAATAAAGAATTTCATAAACTCTCACATATACGAGCACAATGTATTTCTAATGAGGTATGTTAGGTTAAAAGAATAGACACAATTATTTATTTGTATTCATTTGTTGTTTTTGTTATGTATTCTGAATGTTTTCTATTATAGCAGAATAATAATATATTTTACAAATGTGCGACTTAGAATAGCACATTAGTTTCTTCAACTGAATTTTAGTCAATTGATTATCACTTTAAAAAAAACACTAAATAATTTAACAATCAGTTTATATTGTGCCTAAAAATTTATATCAATTTATTAAACATATATTCCAGATAATATAAACAAATTTTGCTTGTGCTCGTTGACAATGAAATAAAGCAGTTAATACGAAATATTTGTGTGTTTATCTTCCTTACATGTACTTGTTTGTTAATATAAATTACTTTTCAAGTGGTGATAGTTTCATTATTCTCCCTTTTTAATAAATTCATTATAATTTCGTCATTTTTGATGCAACGTTGATACGTAATATATAGAAAATAAATAGTTAAATATATAGTAATTGGTAAGTAGAGGTATAAGTACAATCATTTGCTATATGTTTTATGTTCTGTTTATAAGCTTTTGTTATTAAAACACGTCTATCGAAATCACTGGTTCGTACTATATTCAGAGCACACTCTTGCATACCAAGTTATTGACTGGCCTACATAAATTGTGTCAATGAATCTGGAATTCAGGGCTCCACGTCGAATATTAAGGTGGATTACATACAACCAGTCCATACTTTATACTTTACTATAATATATTATAACAAAAATGTTCTTGTTATTTGATCAGTTGCAATAATTTTTTATAATATATTCGGATAATAAAAAATAGCGAAGATGGCGAGACTTTATATTTGTGTGATCGTTAAATAAAAATAAAAAATATATTATAAAAAGTGGGTATGATTAAACTTTGCCTAAAATGAATATAAATTATTCTTGGTAATATATAAAAATATACAAATGTTTTAGAGACGAATGCTGTGCCGCGATGTACAGCATCGCGTTTGTCGTAGCAAAATTTTCGTAGCTTTTCACGTAGTATGTAGCAAAAGCGTAGTCTGCTGACGTGGCAAACCAAAGAACTATATTTTGTGCAACATATTTTTGGACTTTAAAATATTTATTTAAATAAATATCTAATAACTCTTTAAATCACTAAAAATCACGTACTAAAGAAAAACACTTAAGTTACTTCAACAAATGGTCAAATCACATATTTATTTAATAAGTATCCTGTTGCATATGCATACAATGTGGATAAATGAGAACTATTTATGAATTAACCTTTATTACGTTATTAAAATATTTATAAACATATTTCATTTCTAATTGCTAGCAAAAAAAAAAACCTTTTAAATCATTAAACTAAATTTTTTTACACTCCTCGCATTTATTTTATTAAAGTAGTTCCTTATCATCTTTATTTAATTTTTTACTTACATTTTCTCTTCAACCACACTTACGTGTACCTAAAATAATTTATTCAATTCGATTTGTTTGTTGTATATGAAATATATTTTTATATGTAGTACATGAAGTTAAACTGTTTTTGCTTGTTCAATTTTCCGAAGTAATGATGACCGTTTCTCCTGGTGTGTCATTTGTCGGTCGGTTGGGCGCCGCGCCGCGTGGGCGCCTCCGCCACCGCCCGCCGGCGCCGACATCCCTGTCGCTAGCACGTACATATGAGATCTAACACCGTAGCCATTATCAAGAAGCCACCTACGCTTAGACCTTTAGATTACTGGCTGAACAACGTTTTATTAAAGTGTTTATTTTGAACATTGAGTACCTACTGAGATAAGATAATGTCTAAATAAAAAGTAGGCACTTATTTCAATAACTTAATCAAGATTATTTAATAAATAAATGAAATTCCGTGTATTACATTAATTTATATCTCACAAGTTCGATTAATTACACAATAATGGATAATTTTAAAGTTTTCCAAGACTATGGTGAAGAGTAGGTATAGTTTAGTTAGGATTATATTTTCTATGCCTTCAAGTTTATTAGAGATTGCATGTTACTAATGAAAATAATATAACAAGTTCCCTTAAATTTCTCATGCTTCTCTCATAAACAGTTTTCAGTTGACTGCTTCCGCGTCAGATAACCTTCAGATTTATTTATTTACGCGCCAATTAACCAAACAAACTATCGTGTACCATAAAGCATTACATTAAAAATATCATCACAAATATAATTATGATTGATATAATATATAGTTAAAGCAGTTACATGTTTGATTTTCTTTATCTTAGAAAAACTCAGTTTTTCATTTAATTTGATAGGAATCCTTTTGTATAAATATTGTTCTTATCAATTTACGCTAGAGGTGATAATCTACGCATCTTTAAGATAAGTAGCATGTATTCTATACAACGAAATATGACCAAAATTAGTGTCTGATTTTAAAAATGGTTCAATATAAATAATTCGTCATACACTGGTGTTTTAGTAGTCAAAAAGTATTATCAAGTCTATTGCCAATGATAATATTTATTGCGATATTTCCCAACCGTCACCCATCTAATCTAAACATTATAAATAACGCTTATAAGCTAAATTTATAGATGCATAGCGGTAGCCAGGAATACATTAAAATGTATCGTGAAACCATAAAACATTAACTCTCGGGTTTTGTACCTTTTTTAAATGATTTATAGGCAGAAGCTAGACCTCGATTACACCTGGTAGAAGGTAAAGATGACTCCAACGATGGATCGCAACCGCCCAATAAATACTTATTCACTCTTCTCTGAAATACTCCCTGGTCATAAGATCATGAAATTATGCTCGCTAGAAGCATATTTCACTCCTTAGCTGTTCGCGTGATGAATGTAAAAGCGAATCTTTTTGTGCGGATAAAAGGAACATCCACCACATACGGATAGTATCCGATACGATGTCTAGTGATTTTATGATGAAAAGGGGACGGTGGAATCATAGAATGTAGTTCGTGTGCAACCGGTAAAAGACTGCGAGGCAGACAACTCTACGTCGATATTCTGCATTTAATCTCCGTCAAAGAGTCATCGCCAACAAGTTTACGAGCTCTACGGTCAATTGAGTCCAAAGCCGCCAACTGGTATTTAACAGACCCGTCGCCAAGGTGACAACAGTACTCTACACTCGACCTGTACAGATGTGCCTGATACAGGTTACGAAGTTTAAATACATCTTCCTGAACGAATAGCATTCATGAATATTCGAGAGCATACTACAACAGTCCAAAGTGTTCCAGAATGTTTCAAAAATTTTCAAACCAATCTATCCTTATATATTTAAGCAATAATAAAATCTTATATCAAGTCGTGAAGCGAAGCCGGGTACTCCAGCTGATGTATTAACTGTATAAGACTACCTGGAGTATATGTAAAATTACAGAAAATACGTAATATTAACTAACATTTGTGTACAATTAGGTATATCCATTTATATAGCTACCTGTAATGGGTACAATACCTACTGCATTATAATAAAGTAAAATCTAACGGTGAATTCTTTACCAGAATAAAAGAAGTGTAGTTGTTCGTGAATGTAATCGGTACACATAAATATTACAAAAGGTCTTACAAGAGTTTCTAGTGAGCGTGTCTTCCGAATACCTACTTATTAGTATAAGTAGGTATTCGGTAGGTTTTTGTTAGTACAAAAAGGAATGTATAGAAATACAAGTTCTTTAGCCAATAGTTTTTTTTTAAACCATCTGATGAACTACTTTTACTATTGTTAACAATTCTTTACTAATAAGAAGCGCTATTTGTACGTATTTTTGTGTAAAATTATTATTTACAAGGTGAAAAGACAGCAGATCGATGTCTGCTATAGTTTTGCCTCAACCTGTTTGTTCCAGATTCAGCACATACACGAGTATATCCAATTATCATGTACTTTGAGTCCCTTTGCGTATTTAGACCGGTATGATGACAGTAACTGTCAGTTATCTCTCATTGTTTCCTAGTCGATAGCTTTTTCAAACAACTTCAATGTAAAGTTTTTTTTTTGCTACGATGCTATTATTTTATTGCAGCTAAAAAATAAAACTATAAATAAAACGTTATTGTATATATTGGGTTTCTTTAGCCTTGACGAGGTAATAATTACTCTATTTTTCATTGTTATGCATATCGAGGGCTATGTAAATAGTTACTTGATTTAATATATGCATTTCTTTCTAAGCATAAAGTGCGGAGGTAGAACTAGGGATATATTTCATACTACCACATATGGGATAAGAGTGACGGTGTTTATTTACTTATTTTTTTATTTCTCAGAACCCATAATGCCACAATGGGCGAGTGCCGAGGGTGGCGGGTCAGAGGCGGAATCACCGGAACAAATGACTCTCTACTATGAAGATGAAACCTCTGAATACTATGATAACAAGCCTGATATTACAGATAAAATAGAACAAGCGGGTGGTAAGTTTATTGAATATATTTTTTGAATAATTATGAATGTTGCGCTATAACAACTGTAATCTCGCTACCTTGACTCTAGTGTCCGATTGAAGTTTCGGCTTCGTCCAGAAAACCACCTTACTTCGGCTTTCGGCAAATTTTAATCAAAGTTTTGGCTGATCCCAAAGGTTTTGTGAAATTACTGGAATTGAACAAACTGTTACGAAATTATTTCGAAAACTTAATATAATAGATTTCGTAATTTTTAACGAACCTATAAGGGGGGCTCCTTATTATATAAGGGGGGCTTCTATGTATCATGTAGGCATGTATTTTTTATGGATGTTCACCTGTAACTTTGCCCTTTATCGACTGATTTGAATAATTATTTCTTTAGTCAATAATATGTAAAATTGGTCTCGTTTCAACATGGTGCAGGTCTAGTTAAGTTCGTCGGAGATATAAGCCAGGACAATAGTTAAACCTATGTTTATCATCTATATCTCCGTCATAAGTAGACCGATCTGGATTATTCTTTTTGTGTTCGAATGGATATAAATAAAGATTATTTGAGGTTTAATTTTGTAAAGGTTTGATAAAAATCATCTTTCATATGGATGGAATTTCTTACCGAATTAGATCTTAATCAATTAGATTTATATTTAGTAAAGTCTAATCCTATTTAATAAATATTTACTAAGGGTATTTTTGGAATAACGTTAAGAATATTTCGAGATAACCTACTGATGCTGCAAGGTCAATTAGAGAAATATAAGTTAGATATGTAGTGTTTGGACTCATTTTAGTTGGAATTTTATTTCGGTACCATAAGGGACTGAATCTTAATGCTGTGTTACGATAAACTGAATCCTACCAACCTTTTTAGACACCTGCAGCATATGTATAGTATTTAGGCTCTTTCTTATCAGAGTTTTGTCTCGAACATTATAAATAACAAAATACGTTTGTTTACATAAACCCAGTTTAGCACGAGCATCATTATTTTGTATGACATGAAAAAAACAGCAGAAGTTAAACAATTTCAATGATATTTTTTATACATTTTCTTTACAAATATTCACGTATTGCCTAATGTAAATTTCGTTCAATGCAATAACGGTCGTCAGTTTATATAACAATAATTCCAAATTTAAAAATAACTTTGTAATAGGTACATAGATATTGTTTTAGTTTAGGCGTGTATCTTTGTTTTGTGATTACCTATAAATTTATTTGAAACCGATGCAATGTCCTACGCACATTTTGTAAAATTTTTATTTCATAGTTTTTTTAAAGGTCAGAAATGATTTGTTTTAGTTTTTATTTGATAAGTAATTTTAATCAAGTTCAAAGAAGTTGTAGTTATACTGTGACCATAAATATTTAATCTACAAGTTCTTAAAACCATTATATTATTCACATGTAGTAAATCGCGAGAACTAAATTTTAAGAATTTTTAAACCTCCATCTTCGGGCGAATGTTGCGGTGATGGCCAATCAATCGGCTTCGGTTTCGGCTCCGGCCAGAAAGCAACCGTCCGTTGGACACTATTTGACACCTTAATAATTGATGTTCATCTGTAATTTGGACATCACACAGGTATTTACGAATTAAAACAGCCTTGTGTAATACTGTTAAATAAAACTAGAAGTCGGTCACGAAATAACAGTTTGTATTATGCAAATATGTTACTTGCAAGCTATTGTTAGTATTGCTAATGCTGCTAGATACGTTATTAGGTTATTATTTTAATTTATGAGAATCGAGGATGCTACCACTCCCATGTCGTAGGTGTTATGTGAGCTTATTCACATGAAGTGATTTTTTAAAATACAAATTTAGACTGCAATAGGACTATGTTCACGATGTTATTTATCGCAATGATAATAGCGCTCAATCAACAAATTCAATTATAAGTATAACAAAAAGTTTCGACGTGACAGCATTAAGGTGGCGACATTCACCATCATATCCAGCGGCTTTTGACGAGCAATATGTTAGCGTTGTGACAAATATGTTCATGGAGATGGTTCTTCACGCTTCCCAGTCGCTACGTAATCGTCACGACTGTGCCAGCTTTGAAAGCGAACATAACGAGACTGAGGTTAACTGAGGAAATCTGATTATTATATAAACCATAAGTAGATTAACTCAATATTACTTATTGTCTATAAAATGATGAGGTTTTCATAATTATTAACTCTTTTGCCTTTTGTTTTAACCCATATTATAATACAAGTATTCATGTCACGATAATATGTACCTATATGGTTTAGACCGTATGTACGTTAAAACAAAAACAAAAATATTTGTTATGTTATTAGAAAACTGCTTTGGGAAATTGCTATCAATATCACCACAGCTCTATGTTATTATAATTATTACTCCAGTACTTGTCGTTACGGCTCATAACGTATCAAAGAGTGACTTTGACTGGTGAAAATTCGGCGTAAGCATCACGACAGATGAACTCACGGAAATGTTCTTTAAAGAGTGAAGTTGCTTCGGTCATAAGTTTTCCTGATATACGTCATATAATACAGTAGATATCAATCTTCTTACTTGCCTCAGAATGTGCTTGAAATAAACTTTTTATCAGAAAAAAAATTACCATAGAGTCATATACGAGCAGTGGCGTGCAACCCATATAAAGCGTAAAGGCATTATCTCGTTATACTTGGACACTTAACACACATGCACACACACACACATATACACATATATATATATATATATATATATATATATATATATATATATATATATATGTGTATATATACATACTCAAAATTTGGTCCAATTTGGATTCTCAGACTGCTATTTTGGTAAATACCAGATTTCAAGTCAATATATTTATTAAATTTCCGAGTATAACAAGATTATGTGTTTTTGTGCTTTATATGAGATGCACGCCACTGTATATGAATATATGGTATAGTATATGTTAGTTATTGAATTATTATTCATATAAACGTTGAAAGGCACGAAGCAGATAAGAGCATTACGAAAATCACCCGTAGCCGTGCGTACAAATCGATTAGTCTGCACTCGGAACAGTTACGCAAATACTTTACCAAGCGTGCAGTCCCGTCACGTAATGTCCTGGGTTTCGTACAGAGCAGCCGACTTGTTGCACAAATACTACAGCAAGTAGGTGCTCTCGCTGCGATATCGAGTCACTCCTTATTTCACAGTCAGTAATTATTGTCAGTTAAAATGGGACACAAAAAACAACTTAAAATGGGGGAGCGTATGGACCTGCGGTTCCTGTACAACGTACAATTAAACTAGAGATGGCATACATATAATTTATTCTTCGATCTTTTCCCCCATTTCCTATAACAAGTTATTTAGGATTACGTAGTCTTAAATATTAAACATTATCAAAACAGAAAGTGGTACCTACTACCGTATTACGTGAGTTGAAAATTATACAAAATGAGAAAACACACATAAACACACACACTGGAGTTAATCTGTTTTTTTTTTCGACTGGATATTAGTTGATGTTCGGGATAGACCTTCACAACTAAACCGAGCGAGGTATTTTAATATTTAACTAGCTAATCCAGTATACTTTGTTCTGTCTGACCAAACCAGAATAAACCCTTAAAAATAATATAATAATAATTTAAAAACAGTAATCGGAATTTCGTAAAATGTACAGATATTATGGCTTCGAAGAAAAATGCTAACGTTTTCTACTGGAGATAATATAGACTAAAACTAGTAAAAAAAGAACTTCACTCTTTCAGAAATCTAAAAATCGAATATTGCCTTATTAACATTCATAAAATTCGACATCGTAATTACTTTGTATCCTAAATCTACTTAAACATTTATTTGTATAAACAACCAATAACGGATTCAAAGGGCCTAAATCCTAATAAAATCCTATATTGGAAATAATTTCTTTTGTGGATACAAATATAACAGTTTGATACCAAAAACTTCAGATGTTGATTGATCTAGCAAAATTTCGATTGCCATTATTTTCGTTGCATTTCAGAATTTTATGACAGCGGAAGCGGGAGTGATGAACAAATCCCCAGGAGGACATGCCGGCCTCGTCGCACGGCCCCGGGGTCCTCGTCTTCAGCTGCAAGCGGCAGCGGCTCCACGGGCCCCGGCAGACGGCGCCGCTGCGGCATCTCCGCTCGCGAGCGCAACCTCCGCAGACTTGAAAGCAATGAACGAGAACGGATGAGGATGCATTCGTTAAATCGAGCATTTGAGGTAAATGATAATAACCGAACTAAGTATAGAAATCAGCGCAACGACGGGTGAGCTCCATCCGAATTATCCCCATTGAAATTATGCCGATTCATCTTCAACCAAAATCTTTACATAATAAACTGAAATCATTAGACAAAATATATTTTACACTAGTCGCGTGCATCCCTTAGAAGCATAAAATAGCATTATTTTGTTATAATTTGACATTTAATATATATATATAGTGACGAACTAAAGTATTGGCACAGCGAGGTAAACAAAATTATTATAGCGCTAGCAATTATGGGAATACAAATAATATCTGGATTATTTATTATAACAACAGAATTATCAATTGAAAACAATTTCATAGTTCAGGAAAAAAATAATATAAATGTCATCATCTATTTTGACCTGAACATAAGTATTGGAACAGTATAAAACATAAGTTGGCAAGGCGTTCTATGTTGCTATATTCTGTCGGTAGGTGAGTATAACTAACTAGAGGGCAATCCCAGTGTTATAGCTATAGGAATTATTTATGTAGTATAGTAAAAAGAAGTAAAAAAATATAATAATGGAACGTAAAGGTAAAGAAACGACATGTGAAACGACATTGTCCGAGAGAACAATTATATTGAATTTGCACAATCAAAATAAACCTTATACAGGAATTGCAAAAACAATAAATAAAAGGCGCTATAATGTGCGAAGCGTTTTTAAAAATATAAAGGTAATAAAGAAAACGTCGAAAATCGTTCGCAAACCGGCGGCCCACTCAAGCTCAACGAGAGAGAGAAGAGGAAAGTGGTCAATAAAGTCAAACAAAATCTGGAAATTTCATTAATTGCGATAACAGCAACATTAAGAGAAGACCTTGGCACAGTTTTTCATCCCATAACAGTTCGCAGAGTCCTCAGGAGTGCCGGGTACAATGCGAAAGTCGCAAGAAGGGAGCCCTACATAAGCAAAAAATAAATAAAAAAGAGGATCGAATTCGCAAAATATTTTTTGTATGAGTAATTCGATTTTTGGGACACAGTACTTTTCTCGGATGAAAGAAAATTTAATATCTTTCGATCCGATGGGTGAATTTTAGAGTGGAGAAAATTCAACAATAAGCTTGAGGCGAAAAATCTTCTATCTACGGTTAAACACGGCGGTGGTAGGATAATGGTGTGGGATTGTATAGGTTCATCTGAAGCTGGAAATCTCGTATTCAATTGAAGGAACAATGGACCAGTATGTATATATGATTTTTTTTAAAGAGAAATTAAATAAAAGCGTTAAGGACCTGAATCTTGGACGGAATTTTTACTTTCAACATGACAACGATCCAAAGCAGACGCTCACAACATTCGTCAATTGATAGTTATCAACACCCCACACACGCTACCATATCCACCACAATCGCTGGACCCCAATCTGATTGAACATCTTTGGCACGAACTGGAAATAAGGATAAGGAAACATTATATTTCCAGTAAAGCCGATCTCAAGAGAATCATCGTGGAAGAATGGTATGCCATCGAGCCCCAATTCGTGGCTAAATTAGTGCATTCGATGCCTGATAGGTCGAGGGAGCTACTGAAAGGAAAAGGGCTGGCAACTAAATATTGATAAAAAAATTTTTCGTTATTTTTATGTGTTGTGCCAATACTTTTGTTCCGGCCAAAATAGATGATGCCATTTATATTATTTTTTTCCTGAATTACGAAATTGTTTTCAATCGATTTTTTTTTTATATAATAATGTATCAAGGATGAAAGTATTGTTATAATAAATAAAACAGATCTTATTTGTATTCTTATAATTGCTAGCACTATAATAATTTTGTTTACCTCACTGTGCCAATACTTATGTTCGTCACTGTATATATATATTGATTAAAAATTTGGCACAATCTGGATTATGAAACTCTAGATCTAGTAATTACCAGATTTGAATATATTTATTAAATTTTCAAGTATAAGAAGATAATGCTTCTACGGGTTGCACAAGGACGCACGCCTCTGTTTTCCACATACAGTATGTTATACGTGCTAGAATTTGAACCTACGACCATTCGTGTTTCTCCTGATCCACTTAGCCACCATCGCCACAAAGGTTTGAGGTTAGTGCACTGTTAAAAGGCCTTTTTTCTTTGGAAATATCTTCACCGTACTGGTCAGGCCGAGTATGGGTTGCCAGCCGAGATATGCTGTACCCTGTACTTGTTTCGTGTCGAATACTAATCGAATAAAACATTGTAGTTTTGCCATTATAAATGGCTAACAGGGCACGAAAGTGATTGTGGCATAAACCTTTAGATTTCCTGATGGTAAGTACTTTCTTATGCCTACGGAAAACGCTATGCAACGAGTCAAAATGGAATGATTTTTTCCTACGTAATGATGAACACCTTGATATGGAAGTTTTCTTAAATTTGTATTATAGGCGATTATTTTATTTTTTTAGGACCTGCGTAGAGTTATTCCTCACGTGAAGAAGGATAACAGGAGTCTATCCAAAATAGAAACACTCACTTTAGCCAAAAATTATGTAAAAGCGCTCACCAATGCGATATGTACAATGCGAGGTGAAGTTCCACGATATCAGTAAGTAAAATTTGTATTTTGTCAATAAACATTGTACTTGATAATGTAAAATATATTCTTATTTGATGTCCGAAATGTATTAAAAAGTAATGTTGAGATTGCCAAATGGTCATATTAAGTCATACCTAATCTTTCGATTTAAAATGTCTGTTCAAAGATCTGTTGTAAAAATAATTGTATTTATTCCATTTTTAATTCATACTAAATACCTAATTGTTTTAGTAAAGGAAAGACACGTCAGAAATATCTATATCCACAATAGTCATGCTAATTATAATTTTTTCCAAACAACTTACATCTTTATTTGCAGTTTATACAAGTTATTAATTTAAAAACGTTTATAATATAGCAGTAAGAACCAGGGATTCGCATAGCGTTATAGAACATCATAAAATAAAATAAAAAATGTTTCAACAATTTAAATCTTTTTCTAACCGTTTTATATATTTTATTTATAGATTTAATAGCGAGGATGAAAATGTAGAACCAGCATTCGTATTAAATGGGGATCAAGAACAGAATAATAATGTGCCAAGTGATCAAGAGCTAGAGGACTCATCTCCAAGTAGACGAGAATTTCTTTGACAAAGGCGAACTAGTTCCCGCTTGGCAGCCTTGCGTGTCCGATGTAATCCTAAATATGCACCACAATGAACTGAATACACGGATCCAACATAATGTCAACTTTGGTACACTTTACTTAAATTATTACAACCGACTCTAACACTGAAGAGTTTTTCCATAAAACTACTTTTTTTACGCCAAATATCATACTGCTGAGCTATTATAAGAAGTGTTATATCAACATATGATCAAGTTCTTGGAATGTAGCTACAATAGTAAATTCAGTATATTATACAACACGAATAATTACTATAACATCTTTATTTTAGCTTTCGCTTGCTTTTATTTGTTCTTATTAACTCTTTCGGTGGGTTTCGGTAAGTCGCTTATTTGGGTACTTAAATATTGTTTAAGTCGACATTTAAAACCAGAAAATTGTTTTTTTACTTTATTTATCATTTGTTTAAACCCTGAAAATATACATAAAAAGCAGTCCAATAAAATTGCTTGTGACGTAATTTTATGTTAGAGTTATCTTTATTTGTATAAAATGCGACGTTTTTATAGTAAATGGTTAAAATAACTGTTATTTGAATTTATTTCACTTGATCGTAATTTTTAATTCATTCGGCTTGATCGTAAATTGATTTTAAACTGTTTAAAAACATGGAAGTGATAGGTTCATAAAAACTTGAATTTGGTTTATTACGATGGCTTTTCACAGGCCTTCAGTGTAGAAACTTGAGTAAAGTCTAACAAATTTTATAACTTATACAACAAAATTGATGAATTGTATACGGACAAAGCATATATTCAACGGTACTTCGATTAGGATTGTAAATGTTATATTATGTACTTGTAATCTTATAATTATATAAATAAAAATATTTAAAAGATTGTGTGAATATATGTAAATTGATGTTTAAATGTCTACACTAATTGGAATCTGGCATCTATTTTATTCTACAGAATTTGTATAAAAACAAAAAAATAACATACATTATTATTATATTATCTATGGCTGTAAATACTTTATCAAATCTTATAAAAAAACTAGATAAAGTATGTACAATGTATACCTACAAAAGGCGAGAGTTTAAAATGTGTTGTTACTTAAAATGTTATCTTTTTATTTAGCAACATATTTTTATGTTTATCAGTGGCAAATTGTTTGAAAATAATGTTTTACTTTCGATCTCAGCGCGGGACTATGAACCCAATTTTCTCGAGGTGCCAAACTAATGTAATATTTAGTTAATAACTACTTAATACCAAACATGAAGAATATGTTTAGATATTTATATTTAGCCAACTTCAATTATTTAGAGTAAGATCTTACAGGTATCCAGTCAATTCCTCTTTTCGAACTTACTTCTAGCTACAAATGTAGTACAAAGTTGTGTTTGAGTAATTACCTACATAATTTTACTATTTCATCTACACTTGCCTACAACTATAAATTAGTCACTTATTATTGTCTTATGCAAGTATTTACTTTTGATAAGAAATCTCAATTTATATTTATCAATAAAATGTATTTTGTAAGTTTAGTTATAAGAATTTCACCTAGTGTTATACGCTACTTATACTGTGGATGTTTTTAAAAATTATATCTAAATTAGTTGCATTTTAAACAGCTTAGTAAATAAACTCTACTACAAAACAAAGTTTATTTTTAAGACGGCTTTGAACGTGATAAAAGATCACTAGTATTAAAGACACAATGCAGTATCCATTGTTTTAGAAAATTATTACTACTACAAGAGATAATTTGTTTCATACATATTAATAGAATTTATAACAACGAATTTTCAAGACCGAAATTAATGCTGTATTAAAAATAAACTTCGTATTAAAATGAGACCGATGATTTGCTAGTAGGGATATTGAGATTTACATTATTTACAAAATTATGTAGGTGCTGTATTGTAATCCACAATTTCAATTATAATTACTGTAATGAAAATGCAATTATATACATGCAATGCAAATGAAATATTTTGTATTATTTTAAATCATTATACCTTACCATATATTAGAGAAAACCATTAAAAAAATATTAATATATTTTTTATAGATTAATATCAGATATGAATCTATTCAGTTTAGAGACCAGTTTTCTAGCAGATTGATAGAAGATTAAATATCGGATATATACCTTTATTTAGTAAATATCCATAGTAACGCACATCCTTGCTTAACGGTTCTCTTATACCTTTGTCTCTAGTCACAATCATTCAGCACAACATACTTCCTTGCATAATATTGTTAATAATAATATGTCGCCACGCTATATCCCTTACGGGGTGAACAAATATACATAAGTGGCTGTATCCACTTTGCGCTTATATGTCGTGCCCAACATGACCAGTAGCACTGCTGATAATGTTGTTGGTAGCTTAAAACTACAAATAGGACACTCAGATAAACACTTTGAATGCAAATAATGGGTACCAATCCTAACTAGGCAGTAGATATTCTTTACCTACCTACTTGAAAATTGTAGTTATAAACCTAAGTCATAAACATCAATCAGACCTGGATCTGGAGGTCTGGCAAGCCGGGTTCCAAGTCCCGGGTGCCATATTCTAGGGGCGGTAGACGAGCACATCATTCAGTGTACCCACTGAATAATATATCTATAAAAAGTACAACTGTTTGATTTTGATGATTTAAAAGTTAACTCAAAAGTATCATATGATAACAGTACCCCGCCTTAAGTTATGCAAAAATCGTCTTTCGTGAATATTTCGCATCTTATGTGATAAATGAAATTTACAATTTCACAACTTTGTTGAGCACAAAAGCTCTAAAAATTGTGCTATAATCATTTTTGTTGAATAAATCCATATAATTGAGAAACCAAAGGTAAATATACTGTTTACGTGCGGCAGACAGTAGTTTATGCCCCGCCTCCAAAAATTTTAAGAATGCTGATACACCGTATTAATCAAGCAAATAAGTTTGAATACTCTCAAATTTTTGTATAAATCATATAAATGCCAACGACTATGGCTGGCATCCCAAGTCGAGGTCCGTACCCACAGGGTGCCCTTGCGTAGCCACCCAACCCATAAATTGCTGGCTGAAGCACCATAAGTGCTCGCCCTCTCAAGCCCGGTGGAATTGTAGCGACCGTTACCCCGGTCAACAATGAATCGTCCCGTCGAATAAAAAAAAAAAAGCCAACGAAAATTTCTTTTTTTTTTAATTACAGATAGGTTTGCGCTTGACTCCAATCTCACCCGAAGGAAAGTGATGACGAGACCGATTATGGAGCGCACTCACCCAACAAATGCCGATTTGTTTTTCTGAAAATTCCCATGTCATAAGATGTTAGAAAAATAGACACAGGAAGCGAATTCCATTACAGTATATACATTATAGCTGACCCATTGAAAGTCGTAACGCCTAACAGTCAATGAATATCGTGTTACAGATGAGCTAAACTTTGTTTATGTTTTTATGACAATAATACAATGAATAAAAAATAAATATTTTGATATATTTTCCATAGTTTACACAAAATACATATCTGAATGCACGCATAAATATTTGTTAATTTAGATTATAAGAAATGCTCTGTGCGGAGTAACTAGGAAAAAAAAAAACAAAACAAAAATAGAGGTCGAAAAGAAATTCAAAGACGAGCTTGGGCTTATTGTAGTCCAGTGATTCCCAAGGTGGTCCAAATGGGCCCCCAGGCGTCCATGAAAGACCCGACGGGTGTCGCAGGACGTGAAAATTTTAGGTTCATAAGTTGTATGTCAGAAACGAAAATGTTTTACCTGATAAAACACTACGCAAAATTGAGGGAACAAGTAATAAATTTTAAACGCGCACAAATGTGGTATAAGCTCGCTATAAAATACCGCTTCCCGATGATATGTACTCTGAATAATATCATTTTGTATTTCATTGTTTGAATAAATATTAATGTTGTCTAAAAAGGGCGGCAATTTATTCTCATATCCAATAAAAAAAATTAAATTATTATTTTGTTTCATTAATTTATTTAACGCTATTTATTTTATAATATAAATATTATTGTTAGTAATTAGTTATGCTTATTAAGTTTTATTAAAGTTATAAAAAAAGATATGATCCTGTTAATTTTATATATTTTATTAAAAGATAGTATAACTATTTTATCAATTGAAATCAGTATTTGTTAATTGGTTTTCATTTCCAATTTCATCTCAATAGTCCCACTAAATCAAACTGAAGCACGATCATTTTCACAAAAATGAGAATTTAGGTCTTTTAAAATTGCAGGCACCAGGTGCAGGTCTATCTATTCTATAGTATTAAAATACAATTTTATAAATTCTTTTACTATAAATACATGATAATAGTCGATTAGTTCATTTTTTAATTTCATTGATTAACACATATCGATTCTGTTGGTATAAGTTGGCAACACTTTCGACAAATTTACAAAAAATTTTATGTGCATGTGTAGTAAGATAAAATCAGTTTTAGGAGGTTTTCTTGGAAAAAGAAGGAATTTTATATGCTATTTACGATATTATTTACAAATAAAGATTTCTTTGTGACGACGAAAAGTTATAATTTCATTATTTTCTTCTAAGATAACTACTATATTTCAATGATATAGTTGTGCGTCTATCGCAATATGGCCGTCCTGTAATGATTCGGTGGTCAGTGATATTATTGTGATTCCGACTTAATTGAACACCAAAATGGAGCTCCGTGTCGGTAATAAATACCGGCTGGGCCGTAAAATTGGTTCTGGTTCTTTTGGAGATATTTATCTGGGTAAGTATTGGAAAGAATAGTTGTAAACAAAGAAAAGTGGTAGACCAGCTGCAGTTTTTATTTCGAAATTAAAATATAATTATTGAATTTCTTACTGAAATTCTACCACTTTGCTTACTTACTATTTGACACCAGAGTGTTTTTTTATTAAACCCTAACTGTATTTTTCAATTTAGTTATTATATGTAAGATTGACATTAATATTAATTTTTCTTGAATTTCGTTATGACTAATATTCACATGGCTCTACACGCTTCTCGACAGTTTTAAAATGCCATATATTTTGAATTAATAAGTGTTTTTCGAAGTATCAACTAGATATTATTTTTGTTTCTTTAAACTCACTTATGTTTATGGATGTAGTAGATCTAAGTTTTTTTTTAATATTGCGCATAAACCGACATTTACAGTTAAGTAATTATAATAATTGGTCATTGAATACTATACTATGTATATAAATATAGTAATTTTGTTTTATTTGGCGAACTACTGGTAAGAATCCTTACAATACATTTATTCCAAATAATTATAATTTCAGGGACAAACATTGTCACTAGAGAAGAAGTAGCAATCAAACTAGAATGTATTAAAACCAGACATCCACAGCTGCACATAGAAAGTAAATTTTATAAACTTATGCAAGGAAGAGGTGAGTATGGTTTCGTATTTGAATTACACAAGTACCTTACAAAAATCTCAATATACCTGTTACAGAAAATAAGATAGTTACTGTATTTTAAAACTATTATTTTATATAAAATTTTTATATTATGTGTATGTAGATTAAATATTGAGAATAATATAACCATAATTAGGAAAATAGTATGAAAAATTAATTTAGATAGTATGGCTGTGATCAAATATGGACAAAATGTAATCAGATGTAAAATTATAAACAATTATGATTTCATTTTTTATTTTCATCATTAATATGATAACATATTGTGCAATGTTTTAAACACTAAATAATCCTCAATTGCATACACATTTATGACTTCTTAATGCTTAAAAGGGTTTTAATCATGACTATGGTGTAATAAAATTAAAAATATGACATTTTATAATCATTAAACAGATTATTGTTTGGCCATCTCTAGTAGTGATAAGTTTAAAATAAAATTACAGTTTCATTATGAACCTTTGTTAGAAGAATTAATATGTATAATTGAATAAAAATTTACTCTGATGGTTGTTCTTTTTTATTTCAAAGTTGGCATCCCGGCTATAAAATGGTGTGGCTCAGAGGGAGATTATAATGTAATGGTTATGGAACTACTTGGTCCCTCTTTAGAAGATCTATTCAATTTCTGCTCCCGTCGTTTCTCTCTTAAGACTGTACTTCTTCTTGCTGACCAATTGATTACACGCATTGAAGACATACATTACAGAAATTTTATCCATAGGTATGTTTATTTTTTTAATTAATAAAATGTCTTAACGGTTTCATATACATAAATATTAACTTATTTCTTATTAAGTAGAATGAGCTTTTTTAAGAATTTATTCATAAACACAGCCTTTTTAAAGTACATGTTGTTTGTGGCTTACTCCTTTAAACATTTACAATTCTCAGATGCTAGTGATAACTTAAACAGATTTGTATAGGTTTCATCGAAATGGGAATTAAGTACTGCTATTGGTAATAAAATATTCAGTTTAAAAAAAGTTCTGCAATTATATTGTTTGAGTACAATTGAATAGTATATAGCATATAAATGAATAAGAATGCTATATATAAGAAATATATATACCATACAGAGAGTTCTTGTTAGCGTTAATAATATATGGCTTGCATTGCTTATCATACTCACAAAGTTGGTCACATTAATTACTGCATGTGATACTAACTGTCATATGTATAAATAACTGGTGAATATAAATGTTTGTATTTTGTTTAATATGAATCAAAATAAGTTGAAGAATACTATCAATTTTGCAAGTTATTAGCTGTTGAGTTCAGGTTATTTTATTAATAATCTTATCAATTTAAATCTTTTATTTATTACTACTTACAGAAGTAGCAGTATTGTTTGTTATAAATATTTTCTAGGTCTCTTATTAAGTACATTAAAAATAGACAAATATTTAGTTAATTGGAGTATAAGATAACACTTATGTGGGCTATTTATGTATATAAAAGGAAGAATAGGTCATTTCAATTAGTGAAAGACACAAGATGTTTATGTGGGTGATGTGATACAGTCCAAGAGTTAGATCTAATGATGTTTGAAGAGCATTATTTAAAATTAGATATATTAAAACTTTGTTCAGTTATAGTATTTTCAAAATTTTATGTAAAATATCAGAATTCTCAATAATTGAAACATTAATCCAATTTGAAGATAATTGAAAGTTTATTGCAATTTATTGTGGGTAATACTTTTCAGAACCTAGAAGTACAATGGTGGAAAAATAAAATAGATGGTATAACTCTTTTATATTGTAAGAAAACTTGTTAAACTTAACATATTGTAATAGAAAATATTTATATAAATATTAACAATTTTAAATTGTCTAGTTACTCAAAATAAAAGTGTTGTCTGTCAAGGATACCACACTAAGCTTTTATTTTGCCCAATTATACCCACATTAATTCTTTATTTTATCCTTTAAATAACTGCAAAAATATTTTTGTGGCTATATAAAATTTGGCGATTATACACCTAAGCGCATTTAATGTTCTTTTAATTTGTATATTTTTCTTTTTACAGAGATATCAAACCAGATAACTTTCTTATGGGTCTAGGTAAAAAAGGAAATTTAGTGTACATAATAGATTTCGGTTTGGCAAAAAAATACAAAGATCCACGCACAATGCAACATATACCTTATAGAGAAAACAAAAATTTGACAGGTGAGATATCCATTTTTTTTTTGTAAATATGACTTCTTTCTTCTTCACTATCCCGCCACCAGGACTGTTTACATCATGAAGGTTTTTCTGTGAAGGACTATCAGTGTTTTTTTCTTTTTTGTTAACTTATTCAATGACCCTATTTGGTATAACCTATATTGCATTTTTAATTTGATGGCATTATTTAAAACATGTTGGATAATTGATTTTATTTCCAGCTTGGTGGACTATTTTACTATCCACAAACATTTCATAAAAAAAAGAATTATAAATTAATGAATGTGTTATTGAAATTCTAGGTACTGCGAGATATGCATCCATAAACACACATCTAGGCATTGAGCAGTCTCGAAGAGATGATCTAGAATCTTTGGGCTATGTACTCATGTATTTCAATCGCGGTAGCCTTCCCTGGCAGGGTCTTAAGGCAGCCACTAAACGACAAAAATATGAAAGAATATCAGAGAAAAAACTCTCCACACCATTTGATGAACTTTGTAAAGTAAGTAAACATTAATAACTATCAAATTTTTAAGTGGGTTGAATTATTCGATATATTTTTTAAGAAGGTCTCTTAAATTTATTTTTGTCCAATCTACACCAAAAGAATTATACACCTCAATACCTTGATCGCCTATCAGGTTGAGAAAAATCGCCACTTGCCTTTTTTGAGGTAATTCTTCATAATTGTTTGCCTCCATATATATTTCGAATCTTTGACGCCATTTTTGCCAGTTCTCTGTAATGTGACTGTCTATCTTTAACGGTGGTAAGCTATTGTAAATCGCAGATATTTTCTCTGATTTATCCCACTTCTGACACCATGTTGTAATAATAGTTCCAATGTCTTTAATCACTATTTATTTATTTTATAAGAGTTATTTAACACCGAGACCGTGTTCTTAATTTTAAGACAGGAAAGGAAGAGTGATGTCATAGACAATCGTATGTTAAAATATAAGTCTATGACACAGATTATAACAACGTTATTACAACACGAGGTAGGTGGGAGCAGGCACACAGCTGACTGTGACATACTTACGCCAAAATCAAATGAATGAAAGTTGAAATCTAGTTATTAACGAGACATAGAGGTAACGATTGATACAATACACTAAAACTAAAAACAATAATTTCTTAGGATGTAGTAAGCTTGGCAAGAGAACAAAAGCTAGTCTTGATGTACTTAAGTCACTTAAGAGGTTATGCGTTAGTTACCAGTAACCTTATAGATGCCAATATTACTGGGGTCTGCATCAACGTAAGCATCCATGAAAAAATAGTTTAGTAATATAATCGCTTTTCCTTTTTAGAACCATCCTATCGAATTTCAACTTTACCTTAAATACTGTCGCCGACTCCGCTTTGAAGAGAGACCTGACTACAGCCACTTGCGTCAACTGTTCCGCACGCTCTTCCATAGGGAAGGGTTTACATACGACTATGTGTTCGACTGGAACATGCTTAAATTTGGTGAGTGTGCATATTGTTGACAATATTCATACAATTTGCAAATATTTTTCACCAATAATATAAATATTTTTGATATTTGGTGAATAATTTTCTTTATTCCGAAAAATGTTATAAAATCTTTATTTCAAACATTTGGAAATAATTACATCTTATAATTAATTTAATATTAAAAAAAAAACAATTATAATAGGTTTATCTTCTAAAATAACGTGATATCTCATAAATAATAATTTTTACGTGAGAAAAACTGTTTTTTTTATATCCCGGGGGAAAATCCTCCGTAGGACCATCAGGGGCGCTGTAATGGCAACAACCCTGGTGTGTCAGACTCCTACCAACTAAAAACCCCTGGGGTGTCCCTCTGATTGCTCCACCCTGCCCTGGGAAGCCAAATTAATCCAGACGTCCAAGGAACAAGAAGGCTACCTCTCTGGGAGGGGAAGGAGTAAAGCCCACCCCTCCAAAACCTGTCTCCCAGGCGGAACGCTGTACACCGTGCACCGCCTCTCACTCATCCGGGCAGCAGACTCCCTCAAGTCTACTGCCTGGCTACGTGAGAAACACACGTCAACCTTATTTATTTCATGTTTGAATTACTTTTCCTTTACTCATTCAATGGCTTTTATCTTAGTTAATAGTCTAGCCTTTGTAGTTATAACATTTCATTGAACGATTGCAGGAGGACAACGTGGCAACTATCAGTCAGGAGCCAATGACCGCACACTTAGACGTCATGAACAAAATCAAGAACAAGAAACCAGTAAGTATCAACTTTCTTATCTAGGCAAAATAATTATATACAACTGTAAGTTTATGTGACATAAATTCAATTTGACTTAACCCTTTGCGGTCGTATGTCTACTCTCTGCCACCAAACTCTTTTTACCGTTCTGGTCGTAACTCTGCTTTCAACCACCACAACAAGGAACCATACGAATCCTATACTGTATGCAACAATGTATCAGTTTACACTTTTCCGAAACAAAATGAATGGATGGATGACTGTATTAAATAAACAGATATCTAAAGTTCACAAAAGGATTACCAAATCTTGTTTATCCATAGTAATCTTACGTGCTATGTATCCCTGCTCTTTCGACGGAAATTAATTCCGACCAGTACGATACCCATGTCCAAATTTAATACGTCCGCAAAGGGTTAATATTAATTTTGTTTGCATTCAACAATAATGAAGATTTTTTAAAGTACCATTATATTGCAAAGTCGAGCTTAAGCGAAGCACAATGTTATTGTAACTACCAATCTATAATTTTTGCAAACTGTGAAAGTCTTTCCTCCCTTGCATGATATTTCAGTATTAGGTAGACATACACGTATGTCACCCCAGTAGTATTGTAATTATTCTGAGGCAATGAACGAAGGGACTTTGAAGTATGTCTCATAAAGTTTTGTGTAAACAATATTAGGTCATACTACTGCAATATCTCATGTATGCTTACTATTTTTGTGAATTTACTATGAAAATTTGTTTTTTCAATTAAATGTTCAATTAGGAATTAAACAATTGCATAAAACCAAAGTATAATAATTGATCATAGAACAACACTATCACCCGAAACAAGTGGCAGTGGTACTTGTGCCTTAATATTTTTGTGTACGTACACTTTAACCTATAAACATACTCTATCTGTATTATGTAATGGGAATTTTTTCGTATATCAACACTGAAAAGCGAAAATGCTGTAAACGACATCATATCAAAACATTTTTTGTTACATATTTGGTATTTAGCAACTAAACGTCGAATGTTCTGGGTCCCATAGCTCTTAGGCTCTTCTAAAGCCATGTAAATTTTTTTTGACAGATAATTTCTTTATGTTCTGAATAGCAAAATTATAATTAAAAACTAGCTGTCCCGGCAGACCTTGTTCTGCCCTATTTCTCTAAAACAAAGTCACATTGTTTTTTTTAATGTTAATAGCTTCCCCGTCGGCTGTTTTTTGAAAATTGTTTGAAGCAACCTGGCCTTAATGCTATATGTATAAAAATTGACATTAATATTTATACGTCACTCAATAATTGTTTTGCCTTCCCGGAACCCGTCCACTAACATTTAAACTTTATGGTATGGTGTTAAAGTTCAAATTGACTTATAACAAATCTTTTGTATGACAATATAGAAAAGTGGTTTTAGACTTTTCCAGACAATTTTTTTAATTTTTCTCTCCGTAATAACCATCCCCAGACTTCAACAAACACAACAAAAAAGAAATCAGCCAAATCGGTTCAGCCGTTCTCGAGTTTCGCGCTTATCAAGACATTTAGCGATTCATTTTTTATATATAAGAAGATATCTAATGGCTCAACTAGTAACTATACAATAACGTTTATTAAGTTTTGATTTAATAGTTTTTTACAGAGTTCTCGCTTTTCAGTGTCCACATTAACTTATGCGTGTGTTAATTAAATGTCATGTGATAATTACAGCGGCCGGCGCGGCCGGACAGCCGAGTACAACGGTACCGGCTATATCTGAGTGGCGGTGAGGGGTCTCCGTCTCGCTAACACCGCTACACCTTCGGGTACTGTGACCTGCATGTTATGTACAATACCACTGAACAACACATAACACAGACTTAATATCATCTCGTATTATGACAGTGTGTTTTAACGACGTCCTTTGATATCGTCAACGACTCGTTCTGTACGAACTAAGTGCAAGGCCACACATTGTGAGTGACTAGCTAGAGTGGTTGGAGACTAGTGACTTATGTCCCTATGAAAGTATGACACCAAGTACAGGTGTGGCTTGTTCTCGTATTTTGGTTTTCATGGATGAGTAACCCAGCAGCTAACGTTTCCACTAGTCACCTGGCTAGTGATTCGCGATGTGGCTTTCGCGCGAGACACGAGATTACGGAACTCAACCGCGTTTGCGGATTCGATCAGCGAATTCCTAATCGAAACAAAACGTTTTGTATGCATTAATGTTATCGTTCGTATTATTGTAAATTATTTAATTCTAGACTAATTGTGATGATGCGTGCGCCGTCAAATAAAACGATTTCTCGCAGTTTTTAAAGTTTCTCATAACAACAGAGGCAACGTTAGGCGTATCCATACATCTATTGTACTTTATGCTCAGTTGTATTTAGATGTAAGATAGATAACTCATAATGGAGGGGATAAGATTGCCTGATTTAAAATAAGCTTCACACCAGACAGTTAATTAGAAAATATTATTGAATATTATTTATTTGAGATTCAAAGTACTCATGTCTCTGGACAATGTATTCTGATATATACTTGGTGTTTCTTACAATTTTTGTATTTGATTAAAATAAGATTGAATGATGGTGGTACATGTTGAAATGCTCACTGTAGGTTAAAATTTAAAATGACAATCATCAACCAACATCTGTAATAAGACAAATATTTTTTTAAAAAGTTGCTCTAAGACATGTTCGGAGCAAGAAAAAATACTACTAACTTACGGATTATAATTACATCGTTTCAAATCGAATTATTTCATATATTTGAATAAAAAATTTTCAAATTATTTTTAACATATCTATAAAATTTGGAGAAATAGATTCACTACAGAGAGAGACACAGGTTACTTTTCAATGCGATAAAAAAGTATTGAGTATAATTTTACATGACGCGTAAATTCCACTCGCAACAAGCCACAGAGAAAGCTAGTAAAATTATAAACACAACATAAGACAATTTCTAATGTAGCGTTCAGTGTATTATAATACGAGATTGAAATCTTTCAATGTAATTGCTCAAAAGCGGAAATATACATTTGAAAATAGGCTATATATTTTAATTAAAAGAGTCACATTCTTTTACTAGTATTGGTTCCAAAATAGTATTATCGTTATCATATATCATTTACATTTCACTATATTAGGGTTTGTGTAAACTGTATGTCTTTCCTATGCCTTGAAGGACCCAGCCATATTGTGTTTTATCAAGTAGCATATTGTTGTTATGTTGTTAAGTTCTTTTAAAATTGACAAAGGTTTTGACGGTAATTCATTCTATTGATGAAGCCGCGTCATGTGCGTTACCTATTCATCAGACGAATATAGGTAATTTTATAGTAAGTGGGAATGGCTCTTTCAGTTTATTTTACAGACATGAAGTTGAATTGAGAGGTTTCTTAGTATAATTAATTTTTACTTTCAAAATTTTGATTTGATATCGAATGAAAATTTCATTTTATATTTTTGTGCAATATTTGATATATCATTAACATTTTCCTAATTTGTTTTTAGTTTTGTCTTCCAGGATTATTTCAGTTAATTAAATGTAATTCTATATTTAGGTATTATATCTATATAATGTTAATTTTCAAAACTCTATTATTAATATTATCTTTTATGTCATTTTAAATGTAACCAAAATATATCTATATTTGTATCTAACTTTATTTCGACTTTAAAAGTCTAGTTATGGGATCAAAGAATAATTGTCATTTTAGTTGCTTTACATCATTTAATCGAAATAAAAATAAAACTTGGAAAACTGTGATCTCACTTAATTTACCAAATTGCCTAATTTAGTAGAAAAGTATCAACGTCATTGGTTACCAATTTCAGGAAATCATTATCTAGGCAACGGTAAAAGAACCTCGCGGCCCTTTTAAGTGCAAGGTAATACAGTTTTATGAGAATTTGTAAATATAAGTAAGGGGAATATAAGTTTATTGTGAATGATAGTTTTTCAAGCGATGTACAAGTGTGTACATAGAAAATTGTAGAACGCGCTGCCCCTCGTAATCAACTACTTCTGGATATTTTAGTCAATGGAAATTTCCAGGGCTATGTTAATTTTTTTCTTTTTATATATAATTATTATAACTTCGGGGTAGTATTGTGATAGACAGCGCGTTCTATAATTATATCGAGGGGTGAAAGACTAATTAATCTAAACGACATTTTTTGGTGATATAGTATTTTTTTTTTGGATTTGGTAAAAAAACGATGATTCCGAAAATATATATATTATTACATCACTAAAAAATGTTGCTTAAACCAAATAGCCTTTCACCCCTCGATATGCAAAAAAGATCTTAGGATATTTTATAATGTATTTCTCTATTACATATTATCCGGTTGGACTATCTGTTTCACAAATATGACTGAGAATTAGGTTCAATCTCGTGTAAAAATAACGACTTAGATCTAATTTAAGGGTTTGTATCGTATTGATGGCGACAGTAAACATGTTTGTCACGATACTGCATAAGGTATAACATACGAAATAATAACTTACTTTAATAAGTGGTTTATTTGGAATTGAGCTTTTTAATATAGTTTTGCTGTGTGACATAATGCTGAACATTTTGTTTCCATTTTTAGTTTCTGCGTCTACGCATTAGTTATTTAAATATTTTTTTTTTACAAAGTTGATTATAATTCAACAGGGTAATTAGCATTTCGTTGATATGAATTTGTCGATTAAACATTTTTGTATGTATAAACATGGTGCCAATATTAGAGACAGTCGGTTTTTATTTGCAATAATATATTTTTTTTGTAATTACAAGGTTCATTATATTATCCAAATATGTTTAAATGATATTGCGTTACTAATTCTTATGAATGTAATTTAGTTATTGTATAGTAGGATACATTTGTATGTCCAAATGAATGGACTGTAACAATATTGGGAAACTTGATAATGACGACGAAGATGCAGTTGTTTTAGAGAACGTGATCAAACTGTGCTATTCCCCCCTGGTCTACTGATATGAAACAATATGACATCACTGGTTGGTTCATTGATTACTTCTATCGTAAACTGATCGCTTGTCTATACCTATATCAGCCTACACAACAGTGCATTAATTATCGTGTTCGTAGCAAATATTTTTTTACGTGGTCAATTTTGGAGTAGTTTCATTTGATCGATTATAAAGATTTCTATTCCATTCGATGTTTTAAAAATAATACTCATTTATATCGGTTGCATGACAAAATACGATAAAATAATTTCTTGAGTTGAATATACAATATTTGCTTTTATCGTGGCTACGTCTGAACTTTATGTGCCTATAGAGGACAATATTTTTGAAACGAATTATTTGTAATCGATAGAAATTTTGCCTGCTCAATGTGTCTTAGTAGGATAATCTTAGTGTGAACGTTCAGATTTCTATCATCGAAAATATATTTTAGTTTTTTTTTTTAAACAAAAGCACAAGTAACTCCATTACATAAAAAAAACAGTTTCAAAATAATTAATTGCCTTTTTAGCTTGAGGGATTAAACTATTTTATGCATTTTTGAAATATATAAATAAGTAATATTTTATTTGATTTTCCATCATTAAAATTCTCCAGGAAAGTTAAGCTCATCTGCGAAAAGTAATTATGCGTTTTTTCATTGCCATCCATGTGAATCCGTTTAACGGCGGGTTCTTTAAACGAAATACCGTATTATAGCCCCAGATATTTATAAAAACTAAAATCAATACGGCGATTGTATGAAAGATCATATTTAGCAAGCTGATTATAAATCGCTAAAAAATCGTGTGATGACATTTCGGTGTGACCATACTAGTTTTATAGTTAATATTTTTGTATGCGTCTCCTACGGCACAGAAGTAATTTCGTTTTCGAAAATAAATGGCTGTAATTATGGACACCTTGCAATATTATACCAATTTACGTTCAGTACCAGAAACGCTCTTTAAATTAAAAGGCGATTTTAAACATTAAAAAATGGTTCATTTCTTTGCTAAATAATCAATTAATGTTTAATTCTAAAATTTAAAGACTTTCTGCCACTGGGTGACCATATTCCCTCTAAATAATTTAGTTCCTGGAGAAGGTTTTATTTGAATATAATATAGTCTAATTTCAAAACCCATAAATTTATAAAAAACTTGTAATTAATCTTTGACTTAACAATCACATTCTTATAAGGTATTTAAATTATTATTCTAGAGTGAAAAACCAAAAAAGAAAAAAATCATATATAATATTTGCTTTGATAAAAACATTTCAAATTACTATTAGGACTATTAAGTAAATTTGTACGAAAAATCGTTGTAGCGGGTTTTGAAATTAGACGCCTCATATAGGAACATAGTTGATAGTCGTATTGTTTCAGGAACAGTGTGTCGGGCTAATAGCACATGAGCGTTAGTGGTACGGGCTAGAGCGTGGCCCGCCGCACAGCTGGTGATCAATGTATAGTGCTTTTCGTCAATGTGTGGAGTGCATCGATATAAATGCTTTGCGCGAGTGACGGTCGTGGCTTGCTCCTGACGTCAGTGTACCGTGTGTTAAGTTTAGACGACGAAAGACTATGAACTTATATTGTACATAATATTTTTAAGGTATTATAAGTAAGCAGACACTGTTTTTTACAATATCCTAGATAATGAAAATAAATACATTCGTATCTACTGTAGCTGTAATGTTATTCGTGTTATTTTGCTATTATAGTATACCTTGTGTGCGTGCGTATTGTTGTTACGATGTAACAATTTACGAGGTCACTTCGATATTCATGTGTTTACTTATTGGAAAAAATTAGGGTCATTGTAAATGTCTTTTCACTTCTCAGTGATATATGGAATGACTTGAGGCAAGTTTTTTTCCTTCCGGTAACAAATAAAATATGTCTAAAGACGATAATAGTTTTAATAGACAGTGAATAAAATATACACGTTTATGTTGTTTTTGTATGCATACAGTCTATTGCTAGCCTATCTTAGCATACGCATTGTGAGAAAATTGTTATGCTTACTTTGTTTTATGTCATGTATGTATAAATTCCTTTGGCACAATAAATTCATAAAACATTTTATTTTTCGTTTGTTTTTGATGCTTCCAATGAAAAGTGACCAGCTGTAGGAATGGAGTATTACGTTGCTAAAAAGCCTCCATCAACAGGCAACTGAACGCCTGAGATCATGCTGGCGCCGTCACAAAGCAAAAACAATATCGCATTAACAACTTCTTGCACCTCGCCAAACCTGTAAATTATTACAATATATATTTTTTTATTGATTTAATAAATAGCTGCCACTATTAACTGTATAAATTACTTCGCGCGTATGTTAATCCAACAATATAGAAGTCCTTAAGCAACTGATGAATCTTATTTGTTGAACGAGGGCGCACCTTCGTCGGTTTCCATTAGGTGACATTTGAGGTCAAGCGTAAGCTCGTTTGTATAAAAATAATTCGATCATCGTTCTAATTTTGTATCACAATTCGGAAGCTAGGTGAGTTCATTATAAAGAAGTTTTATTTTTTCCAATAATTTGATGCGAATTTTACTGTAAAAGAAAATATGTATCAACATGAAAAACAAATTAAATTGATTAGCAAACTCATTTTTTAGGCTATTGTTAAAACTAACTTGCGTAATGAAGATGTCGTAAATGTCCCAACGTGTTAATGTTAATTACGAAATATAAGTGGGTAATGTATTTTTTTACGATTTTTCTAATATCAATGGCAGCTTACCTTCCAAGCGGGATTTTAGATATCATCCCTTGCTTTAGAGTTGGTTCAGACCAGACTTTGCGTCCTAAATCTGTCATGATTACGGTCGGATTGACTGTGTTGACGCGAATACCGTGCGAGCCGAGCTCTAAGGCCATTACTCTTGTCATAGCATCGACGGCGCCTTTTGATGCGCAATATACAACATGATCTTTTAGTGCAGCCTGTTGAAAGAACCACGATTATGAAAAAGAAAATCAATTATTTGAACTCCTGTCCTTATCATCTTTTAAAAGTATTGATCTATATATTAGATCTGGGAAAAAGTTCGTGGCGTTTTTTCCGATGGATGGCGTTGGTCGCATATAACTAAAGAAACAAATTACAGCAACACCAATGAGTGCACCTTTAAAGGTGACCTTTTGAACGTTAGTTAAATGTAAGAAACATTGCAATCTGTGCAGTGGTTCGAAAGTATTTCGCAGTCGAACATGGGGCTGAATAATGAAAAAAACCGGTGTATTCTACAATATCGTTATGACAACGAGAACAACGCTGCGCAGGCTTACGAAAAAAAATGTGCTGTATACAGTGAAGGTACTTTATCAAACTCTGCTGTGTGGAAATGGTTCGCTCGCTTTCATTCCGGTTACTTTAATGTGAAAGATGAGTCACGCTGCGGTCGTCCAATCACTGAAAAAGGTGATGAAACACTTGAAAAAGTCCAACATGATAAGTATATCAGCAGTGTCAATATTGTTATGAAGCTAGGCATTTACCATAAAAATGTTTTGAATCATTTACACAAAACTGGTTATAAAAAAAGGGAACGGAGCTCGTGAGTTGAGCGCGAAAAACATGATGGACCGATTAAACATCTGCGATACGCTGCTGAAACGGAATGAAATCGAGCCATTTCTAAAACGTCTAATAATTGGAGATAAAAAATGGATTACGTACGACAACTGGAAGCATAAAATATTGTGAATAAAGGATGGTAAGCCTTCACAATCATTTGCTAAACTAACATCGACGCCAAAAGAAGTGATGTTGTGTGTGTGGTGGAATTGGATGGTTATCGTCCACTACGAGCTTCTTGCGACTGGTGAGACGATTGATTATCAACTCTACTGTGGTTGACTAGAAAGATTAGGCTTAGCGATTGAGAGGAAAAGGCCCAAATTGATAAATAAGACAGGTATTGTCTATAATCGTGACAACGCCCGACCACACACTTCTTTGATGGCCCGTCAAAAATTTAGAGTTCGGTTGGGAAGTTTTGATGCATCTACCTTACAGTCCGGATATAGCACCCTCTGACTATCATGTATTTCGATCTCTGCAGAGCTCTCTTCATGGAATTAACTTGGTTTCAAAAGAAGCCTATGAAAACTACTGGATCCAGTTTTTTAACCAGAAACCACAGAACGTCTTCACCAAGGGGATTATGGATCTACCTAAAAAATGCCGAAACATTGTCGATAATAATGGAACATATTTGGTTCAAATAAATTCATTCACGCCCTTAAGGAGACCAGTCGAATTTTACTGAAAAAACGCCACGAACTTTTTCTCAGACCCAATATTAATTCTACTACAGAAAAGTTCTTTCTTTTGTAACAGTGAATTTAAACTGCTGTTTTATTTCGTATAAAAACCGTATTAAAATAAGGCTGTATATTCTTAAACAAATTTTGCCAGGAGATTAAGCGGTTTCAAGTCCTTCATTAGCCAGCTTCTATGTTTGTACGTTACATACTGTGGTCTATAATTAGAAATAATTGATACCAAAAAATTCCCAACAACTACTACGTAGTTTTATAACCCTAAGTTGTACAATAGGTACGATATTTAATATGATATGGTATAGATAGCATCTTTACGGCAGTCTATTTACTTTTTGCCGTTGCAGATCTATAATACTTTCATAGAAATTACATTCCAAATAGTTTTCCTCATCAACTTAGTTTACTATTCTTAAACATATTATATATCATAACGATTTATAAGGCTCTTACTTTTGATGCTTGTGATGAAATATTAACAATTGAACCCTTTATATTATTTTCAATCATTTTCCTTGCCACAACTTGGCTTACATTTATAATGGCTCCCACATTAACAGCTATTGTCCTGAAAATATATTATTTCGCTTATATTATTCGCTAACTCAGTGAGTCATATACCTAGAGATTATCAGTCGTGGTATGTGTGGACCAACATGACAGTAGAAACTATCAATGTATTTTCATGCTTTAATAGTCGCTGCTGTTTTTAGATTACGCTGTACTTACTATCACGCGCCTTATAGTAGCTTTGTTGAGCCAGTGTAAAAAACAATTTATTTATACAAATAATTAATTCTTAAATTACAATTTATTACAATAAAGAAAAAATAAAACGATTGCCACGCTTGACGCTTTAGTGCCTAGCGATCAATTTCTGCGCTAAGGGTCGAAAGTGTGGTTTTCATACGAAATAAATGTTTATTTGCACAGTCTGTTAGTTCGGATCACAGCGTTTGGCATGTAGAATATGTTTTCCACACGCGCATCATTTATTTATATTAGTAAATATTATCAAAAAATAAAAATTAAAAATACCTCTACTCACTCATTAAAACTCGCTGGCGAACATTCTAAAAATGGTTCTATAATAGCTATGCCTGCATTATTTATAAGTCCATCGAAAACTCCAAGGGAATCAATAGTTTCTCTTGTTTTATCCCAATCGCGTAGATCTAAAAACACTACTTCAATAGTGGGATATTCTTTTTTAAGTTTTTCAAGATTTTCCGCATTGTTAGAAAGAGTTACGACGTTGGCACCTTGCCTCCATAATTCCAATACAGTGCCTCGGCCAATACCTGTAAAATTTTCACATAATAACAGATATGGGATATTGCTTTTCAAACATTTAATCACCTTTACGATTACGTATTAAAATTAGGGAAGTGACTTGGGATTATGAAACTATAATGTTCCTTCACAAGTGTTATTTCAATAGAAATCAACAAGGCGATATAATTATAGGTAAACAGTAAACATATTCATAGGATTATAGAATTAACATTTTACCTTGGCAGCCACCAGTAACTAAAATTCGTTTTCCTTTAAAATATTTATCCATTTTTACTTAAATAATTGTTGTATTATACTTATAGTTTCGCCAAGTATAAGAGACGAACAATATTTAATATTTATCGTAGATATTTGGTCACTCCTCGGCCCAACGAAAATTATTACACCGATAAGGTATTCGTTTCAATGTACCTACGCACTTCTGATAGTAACCAGCAAAACAAATTTGTAGATAAAACGCTCTGTTATTGTTAAAATTATTAATAAAGATTATGAGAGATGAGAAACAAAATTATGTAACAAATCAAGTTAGTTAACAACCAGTAAGCGATATAATTTTAAAGGTCGCTTCTTAATAAGTTTTTTTTCTTCTTCAAACGATGACTACTCGACGATAAATATGACATATATGGGCCCCAGCAATCACTTTCTATCAGATGGACTATTAACTTGTTTGCTTCCTTTTGGTATAATAAAAGGATTCCTGCAATGTGAATAGTCTTTTCTTGGACAATATTAGGATTAGGAACAACTTGTTTAATTTGATATAGAGTCGTATGCAGAGCTGGCCCGTGAAAGAATCGAAAGTAATTATAGTTTTAGAAGCTTATATGACCCTAATATAATAAGTGTTCACTAAAGAAAACATCATCTATAACATGAGTATTTTCGTGATTTTTCGTAAAAAACAATTTAGAATTAGTATAAGATTTTTACGTACTTTTATGTAAATCGATTGCTATTGATAAATATTTATAATATACCTAATTAGGTAATACAATATATAATTATATATTGTATTCATGTACTCGTATTTTATAAAATATTGAATTCTTTTGTAGCATTTTTACATCAACGGTGTTCTCGTGTTTATTGGAATATGTGAATATCTTAATTCGGCAATAGTTTTATTATTAATATTGCTTCAGCTAAGTTAAGAATAAGGTCTACTGAATAGTACGATGAAAAAAAAAAGATATTTTTACATATCTGATATAGTGCTTATTCTTTTTTACCAGGCGTTTGAATATATTAATAAGAAGTACAGTTAGGGTATCAAAAAACTGCAGGAATTAACGTATTAATCGTTTACAATAAAACATCCAAAAAATATAACAAACATTATTTATTCATCAACGATATAGCGATGTTAATCATATAGCCAATGGCCACGCGTCATTATAAATTATACACATTTTTTTATTATAAGAAACCTTTATCTTTGATAATAGTCACATCAAACCTCATTTAAATGCAATTCAGTTTTAATAACGTAAATTATGAAATACTGATGCCTGGTTTACACAATGCGAGCTAGCATGCTAGTTGACCTATTAGTTACAGCCAGAGATATGCAAAATGTAATCTGATTAATGATTACAAAATGAAGTCGTAATTTTAATTTTGTTGCTCTGTAATCATGATTAAATCTCTTCAAAACATTAAGGAGTCTTAAATGTGTATGCAATTGAGAATTTTGTAGTGTTTAAAACATAGATAAGCAAAATGCAAACATATTAATGATAGAAAACGCAAAATGTAGTCATAATAGTTTTTTTATTAATCTGATTACATTTTGCCCATCTATGGTTACATCACGAAGTAGTTCGTAACATTACTATATAATGTAAAACGATCAAACAGAGTCTAGCTAATAATTACTGTGTAAGTACGCAACGAAAAGTGATTACAACTACTTGCACTATGTAAAGCATGTATCAATTTCAAATATTAATTATGACTAGGTAGTAGGTATTATAAATGTTGTTATCAATGTGCATAAAATGTAAGGCATTTATTTGTTTAATAAAACAAAATTCATATTATATTCTCACTAATCAGTACTACCATTATTTGTCATATATCTGGAAATATTTTGATTATTTTGTACTATTATTTGGTACACGTTTAAACTATAAAATGTAAGTTGTATAAATTCATTGATTTAAAAGGTCGTATGATAAGTTTATAAGTTAAGAGATAAGTTCCAATAACCATTCAGATCTTTATGCATAAAAACATGGCGTTTAAATGGCAAAGGTTATATCAACCAGCTTAAACCATACAGTAAAATAAATTTAAAAAATGGCAAATTTGTTTCAATTTTACACAATAAATTAAAATGATAATTACCAGTGCTGACATAATTATTGTATAGTGTTATATATAAATCAAAATTTTATATATCTCTTTGGCTTCTAATATAACAGAATATTCATTGTATTAGATATTGACTAATTTATATAAAAACATATTTGGAGATGATATCATAGTGTCATAAAAATACAAAACCGTTCAATAAAATTATGATATTCTGGTATGAAAACGAATTATGTTGCAAGGAAACCACCATCTATAGGTAACTCAACACCGTTAATCATGCTCGATCTATCACTTAGAAGGAATACCACTGCATTAACAACTTCTGACACTTCACCGAATCTGTAAAAAATACGTAAATACATTTAGTAAATCTACATGTTAAAAGTTAATAGCATCTTTTGTTGTCTTTGTCACAAAAAGATAACTTTGTACTTCGCAATCACGTGTATATAATTCTGAAAATAAAACAACTTTATCTTATCTTTGTAGTTTTTGTTACTGTTCTACCATTCAACAAACATTATATTACATAAAATATAACCCATGTGTCTCAAGGTAATTTCTAGAAACTTATATTTTAATATTAACGGAAACTTCTTTGTTACAGCCCATTTAAAATATCCACTAATATAATAATTAAAAACATTGTTATTACCAAAAAAGTTATATCAACAAGAATATTAAAGAAAGACTTGAACTATTAATTTTTTTAATAAAATAAAACAAAAAATCTAAATTAAGTTTTTGGTAACATTTTGAAAATGCTCAACTAAATTATTATTACCTTCTCAAAGGAATTTTTTCTAGCATTTCATTTGCTTTAATAGGATCCGACCAGCCCACTTTAGCCATTTCTGTCATGATCACAGTTGGGTTCACAGCATTTACTCTAATACCATGAGGCCCTAGTTCCAAAGCCATGGCACGTGTTAAGGCATCCAATGCTGCCTTGGAAGCACTGTATATGGCATGATCTTTCAATGCAGCCTGAAAAACATTTCTTTTAATAGTCTATAATAGTGTATTTTACACACACAAGTACATATGTTCTGTCTCTGAGGCTTACTAAAATTTATCACATTTCAGAATCAGCTTGTGTAGATTCAGTTAATCAGGTAATCAATGGTTCTGGTTCCCTAATGGTTGCAGTCATTCTTAGACTACACTGTACCTTCCACGAGGTCAGGGGTCAGCAACCTGCGGCTTGCGATCCACATGCGGCTCCTCAGTTCCATAAGCAATTATTATTTATTTTATAAAAAATAAAAATCGTTGTCAATCATTGAATAAAATGTTTTTTTTTTAAACAAATAACTTTATGTATGCGAGTTCTATTTATTGCTGACAAAAGAAATTGTGGCTCTTTAGAAACTTTGAAATTTTGTAAATTGTAATTTTGTGTGAGTGTGTGCAAAAAGTGTGAGTTCAAGGAAGCACAATCTCATTCTCGCTTATAGAGGGTTCTCAATAACTCGAGTTTCTCGCTAATGCAGGTACATAGGTAGCGTTTCTCTCTTATAGAGGTGCGCAGCAATAACAAGTCACAGGAAGTACAAATGTATTATGTACACATATATTTTTAATAGTGTGTATATGTTACGTTCATTAGATTTCGCCATATAAGTACTTTATAAGAGTAGGTATGAAGATGATTACGAAAACAAAACAAAAACAATGGTTCAACAAGTTCCACGAAAGTTAAGAATGATGCATTAAATAGCAGATGTTAAATTTGTTTTGTCATTTGTTGCTCCTAAATAATATAAATAAATAAAGCTGGACTGTCGCTTATAGAGATATAGATAAGTAGCAGTCTGACTTACGGAGGTCCATGAGGGAAAAACGACTCTCTCTTACAGAGGTTTCTGTTTCTCGCTAATAGAGGTTTTGAGAGCTTAAAATAACGAGTCCTAGCTATTACTTTCACTTATAGAGTTTTCTCACTTATCCAGGTTTGACTGTACTTCATTAGGTCAGTACAAAGAAAAAACTAGAGTTTAGGGTTGTCCATGATATGGAACTTTGGACATGGATATTTAAAACAGAAAATTTTAGATTTTTGTATAGGTTATATTGTAGTTAGGGTTCTGTACCAAAAATGGAACCCTTTTAAGATCACTTTGTTTATCTGTTTCGGATATCCAGACGATTTCGATTATGAATTTAGAAAGTTTTCTCTTTTAATATACAGAAAGTAGTCATATTAAAAAAAAGGATGGGCATGTGGTGCTTGGTAAACTTAATAACAGTAAATATTATATTTTTACACATTATTTATGTCAAATAATAAATTTTTCTTTGCCTGTTTTACTCAGGATAGCTATAGTTAAATAATTATATTTTGTTATAGTGGTTCTAGAAAATAAATAATATTTCTTATCATATGTTTTTGAGAAAGTACATATAATCATATAGAGATAAGAATTACACATGTAATCCAACCTGATTGCTGCTTTAAAGATAAACATAATAAATAGACATTTTAATACATTCAATAATATACTAGACTTACTTTGGAAGCTTGGGATGATATGTTTACTATTGCACCATGAGTTTTATTTTCTAGCATTTTCTTGGCAACTATTTGACTTATATTCAGCACAGCTTTCACATTAACATCAAATGTTCTGAAAAATTGAAAAAAAAAAAATTGAAATTTGGTTGGTTGGTTGGTTGTTTCTATTAATCAATTGTGAACTAGAATATCTCTAAAATTAATAGATGCAACTTTTACTTTGCTTACTCTTTATGCAAATATTACAAATTATATTATTTTATTTATGTCAAAGTATATGGTAAGTCACCAATTTTGCCAACTTGCAATTGGCTCTTAAAATACTTAAACTATACTCAAGTATATTTAGTTATTTGTTAAAGTTGAATATATTTTTTTAGCAAAGTCAAAGTAGCAACTATAACTTTAAGTCTAAGAATCTAAAAAAAGGCTAGGTGTCTTTATGTATGCTCTGCTAGGAAAAATAGAGATAGGCGTTAAAAACTAATTTTTTAGAAGAATAGAAGTAATCAACATTGAAGCAAATATAGTTTAAAGTTATTTCTTAAATAATTTGCATCAAAAACAAGTTTAAAAAAAAACACAAAGTTTATTCAGGTATGTGATCAAATAATTATACATACTTATCAGAATAGTTAACAATGAAATACAATAATGACTAATTGAGTGAGAACATGATGAAATACCAAGAAAATTTTAAATTATATCTAAGCTTACAGGTAGAATGTGTACCTTTTTTTGTATTATTGAAACAAAGGAATGTAAATCTAGGCACCACAAATAAATGACAAAATTAATGATTACAGGACTTGTACAATTTTAGTACTGATTTCCCAACAGAAAATCATTACTATGTTAGTTCTAATTAGTTGGATAAAACAAGATAGTTTGTCCTTTTTATTTTTCAATGATTGCCTATACATTTGAGGGTTCGATCAAAATGGCAATTACTGTAATATTAAAATTGTTTAAATATTCTATTTATGTTTAAAATCTATATCCAACAGAAATGTTTTTAATCTATTGAATATTATTATATCCATACACATTTAAATATTTGACTAAAAATATATATTACATTTTCAATGTCATATTTATGTTATTTATTTTATATATTTTTCTTTACAAGTATACAGAGTGCCTACAACTCCATAGTGCACCTGTAAAGGACAGTCAGATAAAGGTATTCAGAATAGATTAGTACTTGTATCCCTAATGTGTAAAAAATATTTAAGAAATAAGTCATTTTAAGATGCATAGTATACATTATACAAACCTGTCAAATTCTGTTGCTGAGCACTCCAGGAATGGTTCGCATACAGCAACAGCAGCATTATTAACCAAGGCATCAAAATGCCCCAAAGAATCTACAAGTGTTCGAGTTTTGTCCCAATCAGCGATGTCCACATCAACAATGTCGATAGAAGGATATTCACTCTGGAGGCTCTCCAAATGAGAACGGGTTCGTGATAAAGCAACTATATTGGCTCCAGCTCGCCATAGTTCTATTGCTATACCTCGACCGATACCTTTGAAAATACTTATAAATGTGAATGATTTAATAATATTGATAATAAGCAATATGTTGATATGGCAATATGTTACGAAAACGAAAAGGAAAAAAAAATCGTAATTTCAGACTAACCTTGTCCGGCGCCGGTGACAAGAATCCTTTTGCCCTTAAATGAGATTTCCATTTTGAAATTTGATGTAAGCTAAAAATATGAGATTATGGGAACTATTATAACACGTTAACACAACTAACCAATTGGCTCCAAGCAGTAAATGTCAAAAAGTAGACAAAATACACCGTTCAACATGTATAGTTAATAATTAATATTAAATTGTAAGCACGAATATTACTTAATTTATCTACTCTTTGTATACGAGAGTTTGTGGTTCTACGCTAGAGCTTACAATAGATACAAAGTGGTAAAGATAATAATAATAAAATTATTATTCATTGCAACATTTTTTTTTGTTAGCACAGTTCATACTTCATAGTAGGGATGTAACGAAGGCAGTTTTATCGGAACCGAAGTCGGAATCGGAGTCGAAGGCAATGTTAGCACAAGTGACGGCAGAATAAAATAGTTTTATTAAGGGACAAATAAAAACATTATTCAGTGAACCTTTTTATTTAGAAAGTGATAAATTTACAAATACACAGACAATAATAATTGCTGTGTTTCTTATTAACATTTTCCCATTAACAGTGAACAAATTACATCAAATTTGCTCCAGGGTTGTTTTTGTGTTAATTTCTATTTTACTTAATTTAATGTAAATCTAAAATAAAATACCTTTTAGTGATAAATTTAAATGTAAATTTAGTTTTAAATTTAATAATTTAAATAATATTTTTTTAATTTAAATTTTTAAAAATGTCTTCTATAAATTAAGTAGTACTGAGTGTTTCATTAATTGATATTATGTTTGAACAACATATAAAATGAAATCAAATAACTTGATTACAACAGTGGTGGTGACCTCCGATTAAAAAGTTTCGGAACCGAAGTCGGAACCGGAGGTGTAATAACAATCAGAAGTTCCGACTTATCGGAGTCGGAGTCGAAGCTCCGTAACTTCCCTGCTTCATAGATAACTAATGTTAAATGTTAGATGTTATCTAATGATAGGCATGAACATTTCATGCATCACCCGTTATATAACAGTGACAAAAATCAATTTAATCAATAATATGGCTCACCAGCTACAAGAAATTATAGCACCTGTTAAATATCATACTAGTATGAGTGAAAGCACTTTGTCAAAACTCCGTGTGCAAAAGGGATAAAAAATAATAACATATAGGCCTTCTGCTATAACTTATCCAATACCAAATTTTAAAACAATAAGTAATTTTACGCCATCTGTCGCCACTGTTACGAAAAAAGTAGCAACAATTTTCTTGTCATACGCTTTTCGGTAGATGGCATAAGTTTCGTAGTGCTTTAGTTTACAATTAGATCGCAGTAAGCCACAGAAAAATATAACAAAGATAGCATATTTTTGGCAAATATTCAACATTTAGATTAAGTGCTCGATCTGTTCGCTATATGGCCTACTTTCTATAATTTTTTTTTTTGTTAGTAATTACGGAAATGACGCTACCCTGACAGTTTTTTTTAACTAAGTTATACGTTGTTTCGGCGGTAGTAGATACAGCTACTAATGTGTCATTGCTCATGCCGAAAGAAATATTGTGTGCCGATATATTACTTATAATCTTATAAATTCTACCTTTCTAGATATAAGCTTTTTTAAGCCCATTGTTAATATTTTTAATATTCAGAAGCCTCTGCTTGATGTCATAGTCAACGGCAGAAATAACGCGCACTCCACTTCACCATACACCATCAGAAAAATCACCAATTTCCCACCAAGCTTTACCATTTAGGTTTCTTAGAGCTGTTCAGATCCACAAAACTAGCCCAAACAATAAGATCATCACGTTCAGAAGACCAAAACAAAGGCAATCCTACGGTACATGATACAAATAATTTTTTGACCAGCGCGACAAATTGGATGCCGATCCTGACCATCGTATATATCGTAACTGGCTACATTTCTAATCGACTTATCAATATCAATTTTGCCATCTTCACTTTTGAAAAATGGCTATTCCGAATGCAATGCTATGCTATAAAACACGACGATCTGTAAAAGAGTATAAAATGTGGTAAAATTAAAAAATGGATTAGAGACAAGAAAAGATTATTGAACAGGGCTAAAGAAAAATAACTTTCAGTTTTAGATTAACCATTTTATTTTGTTTTATATCTTCTATTGTAAAATTAAAGTTTATAAGAGTTACTAATTTTTTTTTTGCCTTTGGCTCGCGCTCTGCGGGCGAGATAGAACGAACTCGTAGTCAAGATGAAATAACTTTTTAAATCTGAATTTAGTACACATTTTTAGGGTTCCATATGTCAAAAGGAACTCTTATAGGATCACTCTGTTGTCCGCGTGTTTTTTTTTTTTTTTGTTTTTTTCGGCGTGTCCTACGTTGGTGGCCTGGGAAAGACCTTCACAACAAAACCGGGCTTGGTGGGCGAACGCAGAGGGCGCTCAGCCAGCGAAATTTATGGGTTGGGCGGCTACGCAAGGGCACCCCTGTGGGTACGGACCTCGACTTGGGCGGCCGGCCAGTTGAAAAACGAACCTAACGGTGATCTACCAGCGTTTCGGAAGCGACTACCTTGAGAAGAAACGCCGAAAGAAACTCAAGGCTGCGTCGGAGTGAAACTGCGTTATTTAAACAACAATTGACGGACCTATCCTTAATCGTCGTCGTCGGCGCCGCCGGCGACGCCGGTGTCTCGGAATGTGACGAGTGCTTGTGTGTACCTCGTTGTTGATAGGATCGGCGGTCGCAAGGGCCGCGGTAATTGAATCGACGGGATCCAATAGGACATGACGCGGGCGGCGTAGTTTGCGCGCCTTGTCGAAATATCGACGAGATGCATTTTGCATGAAACTGGCGAGCGTTTCCAGCTTAAGGTCGTCATGGAGATCTATGTTGCGCATGTACAGCGGGGCACCCACTGCTTTACGCAAGAATTTATTTTGGATGACCTGAAGGGAATCCAGAGAAGCGGACTGGCTCTGGGCGAATACTACGCTAGCGTAGGTCATCACCGGTCTTATTACGGTTTTGTAAAGAGTCAACTTATTTCTAAGCGACAGTTTACTACGTTTGCACAGCATAGGGTGCAAACGACCGAGAATGAAGGCGGCGCGGTCGCGCATAACCTTAACATGTGGTCCGAAGGTCAAGTGACGGTCGAGAGTGACTCCTAAGTACTTGACCTCATCGACCCAAGGGATGGGCTTGTCGTGGAGGAGGACGTTTCGCTTAGGCAAATCGCGTTTTGCCCGAGATAAGAGTATTGCTACGCTTTTCTCGGGGTTGACGTCAATTCGCCATTTGCGAAACCAGTCTCCTAAGTCTCGCACTGCTTCCTGCAGGCGTAGACGTATGATATCTCGACGGAAATTTGAGACGTAGAGTGCGGTGTCATCCGCATAAAGAGCTAGCTCTACGTCCGGGTGTTTCGGGATGTCATTGGTGTACAGACTGTATAAGAGCGGGGCGAGGATTGAACCCTGCGGAACCCCCGCTCGAATCGGACGCGGACTGGAGAGATCGCCCTCGACGCGATACTGAAAGTGTCGATTCGACAGATAGTCTCGCATGTCCGCGTGTCTGTTTATCAAATTTCAAAGAGTTTTTTTAATTAATAAAAATTGTTGTTAATTTAACAAACGTTATACTTAATTGATATTGGTTATTAAAAAGTTTATAAGTCTGTAATTGCATGAAAATCAGGAGCTATGCCTCCAAAGCTGGATACGCAAACCTATTAACATGTTACATATATTCACTGTGTGATGATTATTTTAAAATAAACACCACATTACAATAGGACTCTATGTAAGTATTTACGAGCATATCTCAATCTATTGCCTGTATATTGTATCTACAATCGTATCTTTAGGTAATGGAACAGTAAGAGAAAACATGCTATTTATATAAAATTTATAATTTAATGTTTCTTTAAATAAACAAAAACGAATGTATATCACTAAACTTATATTTAGAAGTAAATCTGTTAAATACAAAAAATGTTAACAAAATCATAATTTATATTAAATTAATACATAATCAGTTATACACTGCACAGAAATAAGTTCCTAATGTAAAAATGCTTATTACAATTTTAATATTACACATCTTTAAATCTACATAAATTGTAATTTCGATTAATGTTTTTAAATAATTTACGTAATATCCAATTCATATTATAGTTCAATTTGTATCGACATACATATTATTATTTTAAAATATATCTGTAATTATTGTAACACAATTTACACTTTCGCGTTTCGTACTCATTATAAATAATTTAGAGGGCCTTATTCGTGAATCAAATTACTTTTGGTCATGGTCTTCTCGTAACTATGACCTGAGTATGCTATATTAAGTTAATTTGCGCATAAGACCCGTTAAATTATTTATTATAAGTAGTTTATAAGGCACAAGGACAGTCATATGATAAACATATCACAGAAATCTTAACTTTTTGGTATAGATACCTTTCTCAATAAAAGACATATACGGCGAGTCAGTGTTATTTAACGATTTAACAAAAATTATGAATGTATCGACCAAGTCCCGAAAGAACATCATAATCGATAATTTGCCTTTTTTACATGAAAATGTTTTTTTTGTTATTTCTAATGCATTTGTGGTATTAGCTAATTTATACACAAATAAAAATAATTAATTATTTATTTTGGTTTACATAAGTAGATAAGTGGTATTCCATTCCCTCTGCTTACCCCGATATAGAATCGGCGTTATGATGCATAGATATTTTATACAAGTAGTGATCGATTAGTTTAGGAATTGTTAACTATTTAAGATTTCGTAATTGTATATAGAGATAAATAATGATTATGATGATAAATTCATTTTCTATATTTTGTCGATTACAATGTTCTTCTGGAACAGGATCGGTGTACCTCGTTAAAATACTACTTCAACATTATTTCAGCCGATTACGAAATAAAATGCTTGTTATTGCCATATTTAATGATGTAAAATGTGCCAACATAAGAAACTGGACAATTTTAGCTCTTTTTACTATTTTAATTATTATTTCTTTTTAGCTTAACCATAAATAAACTATGCGTCAGTCTATAAAATAGGTATAGATTATACTGACTACCACTGGTCGTGGCTCGTAAGCCACGACCAGTACGACGTATCCAATCGTTATCTGTGGTCTGCCTCAACGAGTGCCTATTCGAAAACTCTCAGAAATGGGTATGAAACAATACACATATCATCGATTAAATAACAGTGACACAAATAAATAACATGCACGGCCAGTGACAATAATTTATAACTTCCGTTAAAAATTACATGAACTGAAAGAGACGTTATGATGACAACACTACGCGTGGTAAAGATAGAACGAATGTTATGTGCCCCGAAGCAACGCGAATATGATTAAATGACATTGCAGCTTATCCTCATAACTTTTAGGCTTTAATTAAAGCTATTTATGTTATAAGAATAACTATTATAATAAAAATTAGTGAATGTCCGTGATTTTCATCGATGATATAAAGTTGATAAAAACAAAATATTTCTAGACGTTATCTTTACAAAACTGCAGCAATTATTTTCATGCTCACTCATAAGATGTGTCTATAACATGATTAATAACAGTTACATAGGAAAATATTCTCAATATTTTTAATAATAATATATTGTCACGCTATACCCCTTTCGGGGTGAGTACAGATACATTAGTGGCTGCATCCAGTTGTCTAATCACTTCACTTCGTGATCTTTTTATTTGTTATAAATGTTATTGTATGCAACTCTTAGTAAAAGTTGCACAAACCTAGTACATAACTGATTCAAATGCAACGTATATTATATTCTATTGTATATATATTATTCATTTTCGTAAATGGTTTTTATCGTCTGTATGGCGCTTTCCTGTATCGACCTCGTTCTTCTTCATCGCGTACATCAAGATAGTGGCTGAAGATGACTGCCCACAAGTAGATATAAAGACCTGGAATAGAATAGACAGTACTTTAAATTTATTGTAATAGGTATTTATCTTATTAGTTTCTTAGACTAAAATATTGTAGTCGTAGGATATGGACATGGTAGCTTATTAAGATACACTTCAAATACTTATTCTTTGTATTCAAGTACTAGATGTCTTTAAAAGTTTGGAAAGACTGGCAATTTCTACTTTAGATACTGGTGCTTAGAAATCGCTGTGTGTTTATATTTAACTTTTAGTTTTCAATCTCGTATCAAAGTTTCAATCAAAAAATTCAATGGGACATTTTATTATTATTATTAGCCAGTTTTGTCACACTGCAGAGCAAAGGTCTCCCTTCCCTTTTTCTACTATATTGGTGGAATCCATAGGAAGGGGATTAGACGTTTAACCCACCACGCTTGTCCAATACGGGTTGGCGGGTGTGCGACTATCAAAGGACGAAAATCCATCTGTAGTCTCCGTCGTCATATCGGCCCACATATACCACAGCTGAAGGTCTCTAGGTATATGAATTACTGAATATACACAAGCTGATTCCGAAACACGACAGGCCAAAGCGAGTCACTATGATGGTCTTTACATTTGAGTACTGTGGCATACTTTGAGTGTGTGGATTATGCAGCATATGGAATTTTGCTAATAACACAATTGTTTTAAAGCTTACATAAATAGAGGAGCCCGCCGACAAGTATGAGAGTAGCCAGTAGAACGTGATCCTCTTTGTCGAGGTAGTAAGTGATAGATGTATGAAGCACGCTGATTAACAGTCCGACTGCTAGGACTATTCCTAACACCACCCACGGCAGCATTAACCATGACCTTCTCTGAAAATACGGACAAAGCAAACTATTATCTATACTAATATTATAAAGCTGAAGAGTTTGTTTGTTTGTTTGAACGCGCTAATCTCAGGAACTACTGGTTCGAATTGAAAAATTCTTTTTGAGTTGAATAGACCATTTATCGAGGAAGGCTTTAGGCTATATAACATCACGATGCAATTATTAGGAGCGAAAAAATAATAGAAAATGTGAAAAAAACAGGGACATTTATTCATCCTTGAGGGCTTCCATTGCGTGCGCTGCAAAAACGGTTCAAGATACCAAAAATATATGTAAGAAAGAATTATTCCCCTTGAAATGATCTAAAAAAATGTCCACGATAGTATATGTCTATCTTTTAAGATTAAGTCACTAGAACCGTTTTTATGGTAAACAAATTTGGTCGAAATTAATGCATTATTCGTTACTAGCTGATCCGGCAAACGTTGTTTTGCTATAGAAGGTTTTGTAATATCTTCTAAGATGTTCATTGAAATTAAGTGATGTCAAAGACAATTTTGTTTACAATTAAATACTCTTAATCAACAACACATTTATTTGGATAAAGATTAATATTATTACGTTGATACAACTCTTAACAAATAATGCATTAATTTCGACCAAATTTGTTTACCATAAAAACGGTTCTAGTGACTTAATCTTAAAAGATAGACATATACTGTCGCGGACATTTTTTTAGATCATTTCAAGATGAATAATTCTTTCTTACATATATTTTTGGTATCTTGAACCGTTTTTGCAGCGCACGCAATGGAAGCCCTCAAGGATGAATAATTTTGCCCGTTTTTTTCACATTTTCCATTATTTCTTCGCTCCTAATAGTTACACAGTAATGTTATATAGCCTAAAGCCTTCCTCGATAAATGGTCTATTCAACTCAAAAAGAATTTTTCAATTCGAACCAGTAGTTCCTGAGATTAGCGCGTTCAAACAAACAAACAAACAAACAAACTCTTCAGCTTTATAATATTAGTATAGATGAGTTGTATCAACGTAATAATATTAATCTTTATCCAAATAAATGTGTTGTTGATTAAGAGTTAATAGTGAATAAAATTGTCTTTGACATCACCTAATTTCAATGAACATCTTAGAAGATATTACAAAACCTTATATATCAAAACAACGTTTGCCGGATCAGCTAGTTTTTTATATAAATCTTTGACGTTTTCAATGGTGCAATGGTATGATCGACTTTTCACTGAACAAATACTAGAATTGCCTACAGGATCTGGATATATAATATATGAACGTTTAATTAGAGTTCGTAAACGTACCAATGGCTCCGGAGAAAAGTCTACTGTAGGACATAATTTTGTATAAAGAATAAATGTAATCAAGATTTCGGATATTAATTAAGAATCTATTTGATGAAAAACAACAGCAGGAACCTTACCGAAAATGACTTCTAGCAGCATGAAAGTCAAATGAAAAATGATTAGTGAATCTAAACAGGGCAACATTCAATCAGAGACAACGCTAGTAGAAAAGTGTAATGGCATTGGTATATGCTTTTGAAATATCACGTCGCCATATTACTCGTATGTCAATTCCATACATTGTGCACATTTCTACTAGCGTTATCGTTGATAGAAGTTACTTTGTCTAGGCATTCTAGGCAGATTTACATATATACGATAAGATAAACAATGATTAACAATCGATTACCTTTTTTATAGCAACAATAAGAAGTATACATATCAGGATAGTGAAGCACAAGTTGATTGTTAATATTATTCTCGGAACTGAAACAAAAATCATAGTGTAAAATAAACTATACTTATTATTATACGTTTTCTACCGTCTGTAACATGGTGAGTGTTCTGAAGAGCTGTTTAACCTTGTTCCACCCTCTGCCTTCCATAGCAGAATCACGCGCGCTGCTCACAGCTTTCGCTGTGTACAGTCACAGCTTTTCAGTAATTCACATCCCGGCTAGGACTAAGAGGTTCTCTAAGTCTTACTGCAGCCGTGCTGTGGGCTGTGGAATGCTCTTCCGGCGAGCGTGTTTCCATCGTCCTATGATATTGGGTATTTCAAGCGAAGCGTGAAGAGATATTTGTGCAGGCCGGCATGATAGCTGCGGCTATCGATGGTTTTATTTGCTGTTGGTGATCGTTTTCGTTTTTGGATTGCATTATGCTTTCCATCAGGTATGGTGGAGTCACGGTGCCGCGTCAAGATAAAAAAAAATCAAAACACTGATAAACTAAATTAATTTCATTGTTATATTTAAATTTTAGAGGTTATATGATACGTGATTTGTTATACGATTAGTTGAAATAGAAATAAATGAAGGAGTACAAATAACATACATACATTTCTTACAAATTAAAGAGAAAAAATATTGGCTCACAGACGCGATTGTCAGGTTTTACGAGATTCTTTCAAATTATTTTACATTTTAACCGATTTGCTTGAGATCTAAATTATGTGTTGTTTTTGGTCCACATCTCAGGTTTCTACATTATCGTTTAATACTTTCGAGGAACCTAAATTACATATGATTTTACATAAAAAAATCATAAAATGATTCTTGAAGTTGCATCTCGTGAAAACTGGCATTCTCGAGTTTTTGTTATATACCGTAAGCATCAGTAGAGGGTGACCTGCTAAAATATTAAGATTTCGCGTATAAGGCGAATATTATATCCTCATTAGGTCACTATTACTCTCGATATACTGAATTATTGTTCATTATCACAACAACAGATTACTTGATGTTTCATTAATACTCAACAGATAACTCTGTTGTTAATAACTAAAAAAGTAGCTACCCATAACTCTATCTACGTTATTTACAGTAACATGTCATCAGGCATGCTGTTTATTCTCAACGATTGAATGTTGTCAGCGTTGTCAGTTTTGAAAATTTAAACGATTTTATGTTCACTGTTTTTAAGCTATCAATTATAATTTTCATATTTTAGGTGTGTTAATAAAGTTTATATTAATCTATATCAGTTTATAGAAACAGTTATTTGTGAATGACATAACACAATTGTTAATTATTTAAAAACAGTTGTTATTACAACCTCTAATTATATAATTATATTATGCTCGTTTTCATAAACTTCTCCTAAATCCTTTTTTGGTGGTAGGGCGTTTGCCCGAACTGGGTCATGACAACAGTACACAAGTGTAAAGACCATCATAGTGACTAGCATTGGCTTATCCATATTGCATATGGCCATATTGCATATGGCGTTTAGGGATCGGCTTGTGTATATCCAGTAACACATATACCAATTCGACCTTCAGTTGTGGTATATGTGGGCTGACATGACGACGGGGACTATCAATGGATTTTATTCTTTTGATGGTCGTTTTCGTTTTTGGACTACACTGTACTTCCCACCAGGCGCATTGTAGTCACTATGTCGGGCCAGTGTAAAAAAAATCATCCCCTAACTAGGATTGTCCTTGGATAAGTATATCCTGAATGCAGCTCTTAGCTTAAATTCGTTTTCACTAAGCTAAGTGACATCTTAATAAGGAATCCCTAATTTATAGTAATGTCCAAAACCGTATTCATATTGTTGTGTTTTTTCAACGAATATTTAACGATTCTTACTACATTTTTTAGGTATTGATTGTTTAAATTTTAAAACTACGTACTGTCTAAATCAGATAGTTTCTTGTCAAATTCTTCATCGAAAATAAACGTGCTGAAGGTTATCTTATGGCTCTTGACTGTCCATATGATGATGATTGTCGCGATGGAGAGGATAATGCCGAGGACTGCTGTGATCAGCGAGCCGACGCGTGTAGACGCACAGCAACAGCATGACTGGAGTCGCTTCATAATTCAATCCTTGTTTTTTTACTTCTTATATACGTGTTTTCCAACTTGTTCACGACCGCTTGATTCCTGTGTACAAAAATATAATATTATGATTATTGCAGGTTAAGACAATAATACTTTATCTTACAGTTTTGATAATTATTATTAAACAGATTAAGTTATGACAAAGGATTCTTCAAAAATATTTACATATGTACTTACAACCTACCTACAACATTTTTTCAGTAACATTAAGTAATTCATTTAATTACTATCAGATTTTTTTATGTGTTCAATGTGTCAAAAGAAATCAAGAATAATTTACTTCATTGATAAAGCAGCAGGAAGCGCTAAATATATACATTATAATTTATACAAAGTATGCAGATGTGGGCGCTTTGATTAACCTGTTACGTGTCGTCAATACCATTGGTATTACTTAGTATATTAATGGCAGTATTATGAATGCAGCTATTCCACTAACATAAAAGTGATAAGGCAAGCATTTTACATATAAATCGGAATATACGATGTTCCGTTCGGTTACTGATATCAAGCTACGAATTATAACGCGTCTTTAAACAATAATTAGGGGCGTAAATGTTGGTTTATCAGGTTAATCTACTGTATAATAATTAATTATAATTTCACACATAGACCTATATCTGAACTATGTTTAAATTGGTACGGGTAAACTTTTTTTTGAGGAATTATTTCGTTTGGCGCGAGTTATGAATGTGTACATACATGTGTTTTAGTATATATATTGTGTATTATTGTCTAGTATCATAGTACAGGGGCAAGCCTAAGTTGAACTAGATCAGTGTGATTAATTGTCCATAAATAATTTTACTATTTAATCTCGATGTCTCCCATTCGACCGCATGACCTCTATTCATAGATGGGCAAAATGAAATAAGATGTAAATGATTACGATTACATATTTCTTTTTTCGTGATTAATATGATAGCGTTTTGTTCAACAATGTTTTAAACACTACGGAATCCTCAATTGCATACACATTTATGACTCCTTAATGTTGTGAAAGAATTTAATCATGATTACAGAGCAATTAAAAATAAAATTATAACCACGTTACACAATCGTTAATCATTAAGCAGATTACATTTTGCCCATCTCTGCCTCTAATCTATAGTAGTAATACATTTCGTAAGTAATTGAGCCTTACTGGCAATTTAAAATCTCCGTTATACGTCATAAATATCTATTGAAAAGTACGATTTCGATCATTAAATACTAACAGCTATTTTGTAAAGGATATATTCAAAATATTCTTTATTAGGTGAAATTTTGGTGTCTTTTTATGTGGAGTTTTCTATTACTTTCTTTTTTTGTGTAGACATTTTACAAAAGAAATGTCTGCATAATACATTTCTGATAGCCACGTTTATGAACCAAGAGACCAAGTTTCTCATAGTACAGAATTAGAAATATTACACAATGCGAAGCAAATTGTTGACTATTTTAAACTACATGCGAGTGGTCCCGGCTTCTGTGAATGTTTATTTATCGATATGAAATAGTGTTAATAACATTAACCACTGCCATTACGATAAAGGAATTGGGTTAATCGTAAGACCCATTTATAATAAGGACTATTTCCGTTACTCATGATAATAATATTCGTTGTACCGTTTAAACAAATTATTGTACATTTTATAAAATTGCTCTAGTTTTTCTAAATAAACTACACGGTAAGTTATATAAATGTAATACAGTATTAGATTGGCTTCAATTTTTAAGAGATAAGAATCTATTGACAGTTGTAATGCCGCCATGAGTAAACTAAAACGTAACGAATGCTAATTAATAGAGCAGAACCCAAAACTCAATAAGCGCAAAGAACCAGTAAGTAGGGCTTTAGATCCATATAACGTGATCGGGAACAAATGCTTTCACAGCAGCTTATTTATTACCTGGGCATTGTACGATGACTATCAATGATTACAAATAAATCATTACTAGCTCTATACAAAGACCTAACTTTTATTGACCCTCGAGCTTGCAAGAAACGTCATTAGTAACATGGCATATTACATTCAATCAACTAATAATAAGGTCATCCTTATGACTGATACTGGTTAGTTTAATTTAGCTAAATTGATTCCTTTTTTTACTGATTTTGAGAGTTATAACCATAGATGGGCAAAATGTAATCATATTAATAAAAATTATTACGATTACATTTTACGCATTTTACCATTGATATGACTGCATTTTGCTCATTTATGTTTTAAAAACTAAAGACTCCCAGATTGTATACACATTTATAAATTCTTAATGTTTTAAATGGATTTAATTATGATTACAGGGCAAGTAAATTAAAATTACGACTACATTTTGTAATCGTTAACCATTATACAGATTACATTTTACCCATCTCTGGTTATAACTAAATTCCTAACTTCCAAATTATATTATTATTTATATAGCACTTGACTGGACTTCTTTATTTATTATTTTTTTACTTTATATTGTATAGTCTGAGCTTATACTAGATGTTTACATGTAAGTATTTGTAATATTTCACAAATAGAACCGGATAGAACATTGATTACCTAACTGGTAACAATCAGTGCAGGGTCGCGATAGCCCTCGCCTATCGCACTGCCATTGACCTGTCTGGAAATATGTACAGTTTAACCACACTTAGAAGCACCATTAACTTGCTACGTAAAAATTGAGTCTTGCAGAATAAAAAGAGTTTTAGTTGGCAAGAAATTAGTTCTTTGTTTGAACGTAAGACATAATATATCGACATCTGGTTATTTAAATACCACAATGCTATGTAAATTGGTAGAGTGATCTGATCTGATCTGATCACATATATACATTGGAGGATCTTTATAATCTGGTCATTTTGTACCGTTCCGGCCCGGCCCATTCCATTAACCACCCCTACTGCGGGTACCTTGCTGTATCCCCTTACAATAAAGGGCACACCTAGACACTTTACACCCAACTAAACCTTGGCAAGCTTAACGCACTAAACAAACGATTACTTCAATGTGTACCATGTATGTATGTAATTGTAATGGTCCCAAGGCCGTACAAATTATTGCATATATAGCTTAAATAATCAATTTTATTATTATGATTAAAGGAATAAATTAATCAAATCGCTTAAAAATGTTTATTATTTTTTCATTAAATGGCTACTTTGTAACACTATCAATTCTTTTACTACATTATATTACAGTATGATTAGAATGGTGAACTGAATCTTCCTTGGATGATACCACATGTTTTGTTTAATAACTGGTACTGAATTGAGGTTCTTCTTAAAGTACTTAAAGCAATATTAAACATTAATCATTTTGCATTATGCGGCCCTTTAGAATTATGGAGACATACATATGTTTTATTTTGTGTCCATGTAAAATAAAATAAACATAAAATAGAAAAGGATATGACCAATACCTTATTTCTAAAATATTGTCCTGTTTCGAAATAGAGATGGAATTCAATTCATACTTCATTCATTCTTAAATTACTTTAATTAATGACGTAATTGCAACTGGTTCATCGACGTACGAATTACGATAGAGTTGCAAAAGCAATGGTGAGCTATCATTATCAAATGAACGCGTTTCAAAATGTACAACAAGACACGTTTTTCTAGTAGCTTTATAATAAATATTTCTTATCGTAGCAATAGAATCATTTACGATTTTCATACAATTATTTATTATAGGTTTTTTAAACATTATTTCATTTATATACTCATTTAAAAGTAAATTTAAATTAATTATATAATAAAAAAAGTACAACCTGCTTCACATACTTTATATCTTCTTATCTATTTATATTTACAATCCAAAATATAAAAACCGCAGGGCCGACTAATTAGAAACCTTTAAATACAAAACAAATTATAACAATTATCGTAAAGTTAAGATCTTTTTCCTCGTATTATTTTCTCTTATTTAAACTCAATAGTTTTGATTACTTAGTAGTTGACTGACCCATCCAAAGTAACCATACAGCCATTTAAGTCCGTAACAAGTATCTGTATGCAATTGATCTAATTATTCTATTGCCCGCTGGCACACACTCGCCTGCACTTGTTCTCAGACTGTATGTTATCCATTACTAGATTATTTGCTACTTAAACTAAAGACGGTCGTTCGTTAAATATAGCACCAATATAATATTACGTTTCATATTGTTTTCAAAGTTCTGTGTTAATCAGTCCACTACAATATAACAATTAACAATACATTCATAACCTTTACTTGACAGATTTTTTTGTGTAATAAACATAAACGATACGTATAAAATATGTTATTAGTCGCAAGAAGAAACCTGATTAAGTAAATGTGAAGCCTTTTTACCACATTAGCTTATTTTCCTCAAAATAAAACAATCTATAATGGCATTCAATCCAGATAGCTAACATATATTTATTTTTATTATATGTATATTTATATCTCTCTTATAATATAAAAATGAATCGCTAAATGTGTTAATAAGCGCAAAACTCCAGAACGGCTGTACCGATTTGGCTGATTTCTTTTTTGTTGTATTTGATGAAGTCTGAGGAAGGTTATTAATTAGAGAAAAAACTTAAAAAAACGGGGAAAATAGTAAAAACAACAATTTTCTTTTCCCATACAAACCACTCTATCCCCTGTTGTCAAACATTTGACGTCAAAACAAAGGTGCGTTAGGAGTACCTATCTTTGTATGCCTTCAAATTGATTAGAGGTTGCATGTCATTACTGAAAATAATAATTGTTATTCCAAGTAAATAAAAAAGAAAAATTGTGTACAATAAGGTGTGTAAATTGTGTAATATTATAATAAAAATATTATCACCATAGATATTACTAAAGTCTTCTAAAAAGAAGAAGAAAAAGTTTGTTTTTATTAAACAAATTAACATAAAAAAAAATAACGTAACTTTGTTTTTGACTATAAAATGTAGATAAATAGGGCAGAACAAGGTATGCCGGGACAGCTAGTATATATATATATGTATATATATATATATATATGTAGTAAATTGCTTTTATTATTCATTTTTACCGATTTTTTTTAAGTTTCAGTATAATATAACATAGAAAAGGCAAAGCCATTGACGTTGACTAATTTATTAATTGCACCAGACCTTGTCATTGTAACGTTGACACACATACCTATGACATACACTAATTACGACTATTATAAAGCCAACATTCAATACTGCCATTACTAATCACGTGAATAATATTAAATAGAAATCACGAAGGATTTGTGAAGCATCTTTGCCTTACTTTAACCCATTAGCGCCTGAACGGACACTTTTCGATACAAAAGTTCAGAGATTCACAGAACGATCAAACTGTTCGAAAAAAGAATTTGAACCACTGTACCCTATGTTTTGAAGGTCACTCTTTCAAATGGTGATGGTCACAAGTCCCTAAAATGAATTTGTTTATGCGAAAAACGTCTACAATTCCGTATTTCAATGTAATCAGTTTTCAGGATATATAGGATGACAAGTGGCATTTTTAACTTTGGTTAGTGGGCGAAGCATAATTTAGTTGGCCATGTCATCTACAAATTCTGATGCGGGAGTTTTATGATCGACGTATGAACGGACCATCTAGACATATTAATAATCTTAGGTATATAACCGAGTATAATAATCATTGTTGTATACGTAATACATTACTATTATTCTCTGAGAAGACTGATAAGGAGACAGTAATAACATGTATGTTAATAATGGGTTGAACTGAACGCGGCTTACTACGAATGCTTGCGTCCGCGCAACCATGGCCCACAGGTGGTATGACGTCACCGCAAGGCTGACGTGTTTGTCATTTTCTATTTGCATATGTTATTTTAAAACAAGATAATAAGACAGATATGAGATATATTTGTGATTTTTATACAAGTTTAGTTTTAAATATGTTACCGAATTGGCAAAAGTATTACAATTACAAAAATAGTGTCGCATTAAGTCAAACACTCTGCCTTGACTTCTTTTAATCGGTATGTGTGTCGGTAGAGGTTACATTAATAGTAATTGGAATGGTCAAATATTACAGAAACTCAGCACTATTTCCTAATTGCCCAATAGTCTGTGTTACTAAGTAACAAAAGCTACATTAAAGCTATTTTGGTTTTGTTCAGAAAATAAGCTCATCTTTAACAAAAAAACTGAATATATACTAGGAACATAAGTATAACCTAAGAGTAACAGTATCTAAGTTGAGAAAATCAGTAACTGACCATATCAAAATTAATATATACTTAATTAAATAATACTATTTGTATTGTTTGACTAAAGTCTAAGCAAAGTCAAGATAACGTTTGTAAATCTCAGCCTAAGTCAATCCGCACACAGGAATATGTCATAGAAAATTAAAGGAGATCACTCATTATTTCTCATATTTTTGAATTTTAGTCATATAACTTAAGCTCATATCTTGTTATGTTAATAAGTTGAAAATAATAAATAGCACCGTATGTCATAATAAAATTTAAGTAACCTCCATATTAATGCTGTTAGTGTAAGTTTCTGAAAAGCAATTAAGATGCCTCACCCGTTTTATATAGCTGCGTAAGCTTTTTAAAATCCATTTATGGTTAGGGACCGTATTTATGTAGAATCAACACAGACCAAGGTCAGCCAGTATTTACTACCGTTTAACAAAAAAGGCATTGAACGTGTTAGGCGCGGAGTCGGCTATATCCGTATTGTTTACATGGAGAGGAATTTAGGTTTAGTGTCGGATACTATTTTTTCTCGAATCTAATGAATTGTTTGGATATCTGCCAGTTGTAGCTATTACGGCTGACTCTGATACAGTTCCACTAGTCGGTCAAGGTTCTGCTCCAAAATGACGTCATTGCCATCAGCCAAGTTTACCTCGCATGTGTCACGTTTTAAAATAAGAAAATTTATTATTTTCAATGTCACATTACAGGGTACGCATTATGTGTACGTTAATTCTCCGCACACATTCATTGTAATGTCCTTTTGCTGCAGCATATGTGTACTAAATATTAAATTGTGCTTTATCCACTAATTACTATCAGTACCAGCTAAAACTATTTCTTTGTAATGCAAAAAATACAGTCAACAGTTACTTTATTCATTTAAATTGAAATTTAATAAACGTTATTGATAAAAATCATGTAACATCAAATAATAGAACGTTTTCTGATAAGACTTATACAATAAATAAGGTTATTTTAAAGAAAATCCTTAAATCTTCCTGTTTTTACTATATTAGATGGTAACAAAAATAAATTTAATTACTATTATGTATTATTAGAAATTGGAATATCTATTTAATAAATGTAATTCGTTCCAATATATGGTAAAAGTCCGTATTATGAGACACATTTTCAGGTTGGTCGTACATTACCGCTATTATATAATCTGTTTAAGTCAAAAATACTATTTAAATCGTATCATACAAATATCTTATGATTATTTAATTAATATAGCTAGTTTTTATTGAATGTTAATTTGTAAAAATAATATTAATAGCCTTTTATGAGAGGAACCTCTATGTCCCTATTTATGAGACACTTAAAAAGTAGATGACCCCAATGTCTCATGATGTATGTCCCTATTTTTGAGACAGTTTAGAAATAAATAAGACTGATTTTAAAATAACAATTTATTAATTTTAAATCACAATACTTATAAAATAGATAATAAACTTGAATCTGAAATAACAAATAATTAGTCTTTACTAAATTAAATGAGAAATAAATGAAAATTATAAAAATATTTAATTCACTTTTTTTCTTTAATTTTCTTCTGCAGTTCTTTTACTTTGTCCATCAGTTTTTTCTTTTCTTCTTGTAACTTTTTTTTTATTACTTATAGGCGAACGCTTGACCTCAATCACACCTGGTGGAAGGTGAAGATGAGTCCGACGATGAAACGTGTTCGCCCAGCAATTGCCTATTCACTCTTCTCTTAAAGACTCCCAGGTCATAACATCGCGAAAATACTGCCTCTGGAAGCGTATTCCATTCTTTAGCCGTTCGCATGATGAATGTAGAAGCGAATCTTTTCGTGCTGATATAAGGAACATCCACCACATACGGATGTTATCCCACACGATGTCTAGTGGTTTCGCGGTGGAATGGTGATACTTTTTATGCCAACACGCTCTCTGCTTCAGGACAGAGGAGTAAACTACTTTTATCACAGTTAAAAAAAATTGTAGGAGAAATATTACATACATTTTTACTTTCAAAATATGCTCCAGACTTTTTAAACCACTCTTGCAATTCTACACAAGTGACAGCTGCTCTTGTAACACTCAAATGTTGGGGTTTCCTTATAGCTAATTCTAAATGACGTTTTCTAAACCCTTCATACCAGTGGCGACTAGGACGACTCTGTAAACGGAGTTTTTACAGCTAATTTTTGGACATATTTTTGAACACAATCCAATAACTAAGTTTTTGTTACAGGTGCTCCTATTGCAGCCCTGTCCAGCACCCATTTGACAATATCATCTTCTTCTTGAGACGATAAGACTGTTTCTGGTTTAGATTTTTTTTTATCTCATCTAGCCCAATACTTTTTTTCTGCCTAGAGTAGCCACAGATACTTCGAAGGCAACAGCTACTCTCCGTAATGATGACCCGGTATCTTTTATTGCTTTTAAAGCATTTTCTACATCTATTGGGTCATATTTAAGTCTTTTATCAATCACTTTTGAACACAACACTTTCTTTTTTGCTGATTGAGACGGCTGTTGTCCCCATTACTCCGATTTTCAATAATTTGTTTTTTGTTGTTCACTGTTGACACGTAACCTAAAATATCGAGAGATATGTCGATGGGGGGAGTCGAAGCTGCTCGCGTCCGTAGGCTTTACCCTAGTTTCCCTACACGTGACTCCTGGGTGGTGCTAAACGAGCAGCAGCGAGGTGGTAGGGCGTCGGTGCCCGCCTGGATCGCGACCACATTACAAAGCCCGTCATAGTGACCAGTTTCGGCTTGTCGCGTTTCGGGATCAGCTTGTGTATATCCAGTAGCTCATATACCTAGAGACCTTCAGTCGTGGTATATATCAGCCGACATGACGATGTAGACTATCAATGGATTTTCATCCTTTGATAGTCGCTTTCGTTTTTGGATTACACTGTACTTACCATCAGGTACTCTGTAGTCACTATGTCGAGCCAGAGTAAAAAAAAAATTTTACAAATTAATAAAAGTATAAAAAAAACATATTTTAAATATTTCAATAATATCAAATAAAAAATTAAGAAAAAAAAAACATGCAAAATTAATGTTTTGATTTTAGGTTAAGTTTTGAAATTAATGTAATTAAATTGAAAATACTTACTCAGAAATAACTATTTGAAGTTATGGTGATAAATAATTTGTTATATTTAATCATTTTACTTTTTTAATATTAAAAATTATTGATATTTTAATTAAAAACGCATAACAGTACACTGTCTCATTAATGGGGACAATCATAAGACTTGATGTCCGTATTGAGTGATACGCGGTGTTAAGTGTTCCATATACCGGTACGTCTACGTTAACAAATGTCGGTATTGTGAGACACTCAAAAATAAAATAATATTGCTATAAATTAACATAAATGCAAATAACATACAATATCTATAATTTATAAGCTTTTAGATTACACTTACATTATTTATATAAATATAATAAAATATATAATTTCATCCAAGTAAAAAACTGTACAGTGGTTATCGTTCAACTCTTTGAAGCCACGGTTTTGAATACCGACAACAAACCTCATGCTTTTATAATTTTTTTTCAAAATATACAAGTAATAATTAACAATTAGACTTGTTATTATATTTTTTAAAAATATAATTTGGTATTCTTTTTATAAATGATTATATTCACATTATGTATCATAAATAGGGACAGTGTCTCATAATATGGACTTTTACTTTATATTATTATGTATTGTTTCGAAAACATTGATATATTTAAACTAAAATTATTCGATGACCCCATCCCTTGAGTAGGTATTGTTATTGTGATGTGTAATCCAATAAGTAAGAAATGAGTCATTAAATTACGATACCACGATCGTACACCCGGTGTTGCAAACCGTTTCATTGATATTCTCAGAATGCATAAAGTTCGAAAGAGATGAACTGTTTAAATACTTCGGTATATAGCGTCAGAATATTTATTTGATTTCTCAAATTCATTGCTACACATATCATAATCCTTTCAATGATTTACTTTTACTACTTATATCTTTTCTGGAAAATAAAATCTTATTAGAATAACCTTTTATACTAAGAAACGTGACTTTTTTTTTCAGATTACGGTACTATCCTTTCTTAACGATAACCTATTTCCTTTGATTGTCTTATTATCAAAGCCTATTTCGTAAATTACCAACTAAAGCAGCAAGTGATTCACACATTTCTAAACAATGAGTTTTTGATGCTGCTCTAGATACAGATTAATTAGTACGCTCCAAGTGATAATGAGAAATGAACATTGTAAGGGTCAATGTTTCGAAACTGTGATAATAGGTATTTTTCAACTTCTATTGTAATTTAAAAAGTTCAATGTATTTATTTGTAATAACTTTACGTATCTTTACTATGTTTATGATATACTAGCAGATCCGGCAAACGTTGTTTTGCTATATAAGGTTTTGTAATATCTTCTAAGATGTTCATTGAAATTAAGTGATGTCAAAGACAATTTTGTTCACAATTAAATACTCTTAATCAACAACACATTTATTTGGATAAATATTAATATTATTACGTTAATACAATTCTTAACAAATAATGCATTAATTTCGACCAAATTTTATTACTATAAAAACGGTTCTAGTGACTTAATCTTAAAAGATAGACATATACTGTTGCGGACATTTTTTTAGATCATTTCAAGAGGAATAATTCTTTATTACGTATATTTTTGGTATCTTGAACCGTTTTTGCAGCGCACGCAATGGAAGCCCTCAAGGATGAATAATTTTCCCCGTTTTTTTCACATTTTCCATTATTTCTTCGCGCCTAATAGTTACACTGTAATGTTATATAGCCTAAAGCCTTCCTCGATAAATGGTCTATTCAACTCAAAAAGAATTATTCAATTTGAACCAGTAGTTCCTGAGATTATCGCGTTCAAACAAACAAACAAACAAACAAACTCTTCAGCTTTATAATATTACTAGCTGTCCCGGCAGACCTTGTTCTGCCCTATTTCTCTAAAACAAAGTCACATTGTTTTTTTAATGTTAATAGATTCCCCGTCAGATTTCGTTCTGCCAAAACTTATTGGCCTGTCGGTTGTTTTTTGAAAATAGTTTGAAGGAACCTGGCCTTAATGTTATATGTATAAAAATTGACAAATATTGACATTCATATTTATACGTCACTCAATTGTTTTGCCTTCCCGGGACCCGTCCACTAACATTTAAACTTTATGGTGTTAAAGTTCAAATTGACTTTTAAATATTATTAAGAATTTTTTGTATGAGAATATAGAAAAGTGTTGTTTTTAGACTTTTTCAGACATTTTTTTTAATTTTTCTCTCCGTAATAACCTTCCCTAGACTTCAACAAACACAACAAAAAAGAAATCAGCCAAATCGGTTCAGCCGTTCTCGAGTTTCGCGCTTATTAACACATAGCTGATCCGGCAAACGTTGTTTTGCTATATAAGGTTTTGTAATATCTTCTAAGATGTTCATTGAAATTAAGTGATGTCAAAGACAGTTTTGTTCACAATTAATACTCTTAATCAACAACACATTTATTTGGATAAAGATTAATATTATTACGTTGATACAACTCTTAACAAATAATGCATTAATTTCGACCAAATTTGTTTACCATAAAAACGGTTCTAGTGACTTAATCTTAAAAGATAGACATATACTGTCGCGGACATTTTTTTAGATCATTTCAAGAGGAATAATTCTTTCTTACATATATTTTTGATATCTTGAACCGTTTTTGCAGCGCACGCAAGGGAAGCCCTCAAGGATGAATAATTTTGCCCGTTTTTTTCACATTTTCCATTATTTCTTCGCTCCTAATAATTGCATCGTGATGTTATATAGCCTAAAGCCTTCCTCGATAAATGGTCTATTCAACTCAAAAAGAATTTTTCAATTCGAACCAGTAGTTCCTGAGATTAGCGCGTTCAAACAAACAAACAAACAAACAAACAAACAAACTCTTCAGCTTTATAATATTAGTATAGTGATGTTATATAGCCTAAAGCCTTCCTCGATAAATGGTCTATTCAACTCAAAAAGAATTTTTCAATTCGAACCAGTAGTTCCTGAGATTAGCGCGTTCAAACAAACAAACAAACAAATCTGCCCGCTACCACTTCCGCCAGCTAATCCTCTGAGCTACGTTGATCATTTTAGTTAATAAAACAGATCAACTTGTATATAATTCGATTTTTCAGAGTAGCACCGAATACGAGTATAGGATTCAGTAGTACTGTGAGTACCGAAGTTTCGGCTCCGTATTATTTGGCTATGTAGCTTCGAAAGCTAATCGAAATTTACAATATTTATGTAAATATATGCATAATACATAGAAACGAAAGTTTACGTATCTCAAATGTATTTCTAAACGAATAAATCGATTGAGATAAACCATTTGTGGGTTGTTTACCGCACGCCCACCATGGGTTTTGAATTACTACAAGTATTTATTTATGAAAAAGAAGCGAATTCATGCGTATTGCATTTCATCCTTTTCATTTTTTTGGATTTTCATCCTTTGATAGTCGCTTTCGTTTTTGGACTACACTGTACTTACCATCAGGTACTCTGTAGTCACTATGTCGAGCCAGTGTAAAAAAAAAATAAAAAAAAAATTTGATAAACATATAGTATTTCGTTAATTCTATTAACATAGTATTTAGCAAATTAATATAAAAAATTGTTTTAAAATAGATACTTTATAGATAAGTAGATTTCATTTCGATATTACCTGATGATTCTATTCCTGTTGTAGCTGAAGGATCAGTTTCTGTGGGCTGTGGGTTTGCGATTGGTCCCCACACGGACAATGAACATGTATTATCTATAGTCAATTGTTCCAAGTGCGAGTTGGACGTGGTCGATTGTATATGAAAGGATGAAAATTTTGTGCTAAAAAAGCTCACGATGGTACCTGAGGAAATACTTAGGTAACTTTAAATATTACGGTAATTTACACAAGCAGAGGTTTTACATTGAATATAAGAAAATAATCGAATAAATTTGCTGATAAACGCAGAAGAACATATTTACAACTGAAAATTACAAGGAGTGTAGCTAAAAATTACAGAGATAGAAAGTTATCAATGTCATCCCGATCTGATCTGTGTGATGCTCGAATATAACACCGAGTGTGATGTTAAGTAATGTTTAGATGGAATTGAGATCATCAATGATGTTATTTCGTTGTATTTTAGAGAATAACGTCTCCAAGTAAATATTAAGTAGTAAATAAAAGTGATTATGTTGTTAGATAGATATATTAGAAATAAAAGATGCTCCAATATATGAAGTCTATCTGTAAATGCTGAGTAGCATTGTTGTTGAGCAAAATACAATATAATTGGTTAGTTGGCAAATTTATCGTGTACTTCTGCTGCCGCATTAACATTTATTAAAATGCTGCTAAGAATTCTTAGCCAAGAGTTTTAGATTTAATAGAGTGATAGTATGAAAAAAATCACCTTTGATAATGAATGGAATTCCTTTACGAACTACTGTTTACGTTATTGTAAGTGATTTTTAATTAAAAGTAAAATTGATATTAATAGATATTTAGTAAGGATATTATCAGAACGACGTTAAGTATATTTTATCAGGACTACCTGATCATTCTTCAACGATACTTAGACAAACGAAGTCGAAGGGAGTCGAAGCTGCTCGCGTCCGTAGGCTTTACCCTAGTTTCCCTACACGTGACTCCTGGGTGGTGCTAAACGAGCAGCAGCGAGGTGGTAGGGCGTCGGTGCCCGTCTGGATCGCGACCACAGTACATCGGTGTAAAGCCCGTCATAGTGACCAGTTTCGGCTAGTCGCGTTTCGGGATCAGCTTGTGTATATCCAGTAGCTCATACACCTAGAGATCTTCAGTCGTTGTATATGTGGGCCGACATGGCGATGGAGACTATCAATGGATTTTCATCCTTTGATAGTCGCTTTCGTTTTTGGACTACACTGTACTTACCGTCAGGAACTCTGTAGTCACTATGTCGAGCCAGTGTAAAAAAAAAACAAAAATAAAGCAGGTATATCGTTTTATTACCGATTTTAATTCCAATTTTGTTAAGGTTTTGCCGTAAGTGGCTGAAACTTGATGCAGTGTTAAAGTTAGCTGAATCACCCTTCAACCAACCTCACAGCATATGTATTAGGTTTAGGCTGATTTCAATCATTGTCTCGAACATAACAAATAATATGGGGTTTTTACATAAATGTACGCAGTTGTATGTGCGGATAATTATTTTACATGACATGAAAGAAATCTAAACAATGCAATGTAGTCAATATTAATGATAACTTTTTCTTACAAACATAAATTGTACCGAATCCCCTGCTAGCCTGATTCGTAGTTTGTGGTTTTTTTAGTTATTTACCTACAAGTTTGTGCGTAACCCTTGGTGCGCGAGTCTAGCTCCATATATTTTATACTGCTTTTTTACCGGCTAGAAGTCTTTTTTTAATTTTTTAATTTAGTTTTAAGGTAATTTTAGTAATATATATATATATATATATATATATATATATATATATATATATATATATATATATAAACACTAATGGCGGCAGCCTAGTACTGCGCTCTATAGATTATAACATAATTGGTCATCTGCTCTATGCCTCCCGCAAAGTTCTTAAATCGCACTGATTATACTATATTGTACTACTATCTGAAGTTAAAATCGTCCTGACCTTGTATCACGCAAAGTTAGCTCAACTATACATCGTGTTGTGGAAACAAGTACATTTTGACCCTATACCTTTTTTTTGTAACCCGGGGTAATCCCTAATGGACCTTCAGGGGGCGATGAGGGCTGCCTCCCGGTGTGTCGGACTTGTACCGACTAAAACCCCTGGGGTGTTCCTTGACCCGCCAGTCGTTTGCCAAGAGCAAGGCTGGGCCATCTTCCTCGGCACTCGGCGACGTCGAGCCTTCTGCAGGCCCCGACTACTTGTCAGCGGGTGGTTAAATAGTTGCCACCCCCCGCGTACACCTAACACATTTGGCGGGTTTGACGTGATACCTGTTACTAGCTCTAGCCACCCGGCATTTACAGCTGGAAATTATACCATTATTTAACCACCTTGTAAGTTGATATTAAAAATACGATGAAACATGTATTTTTTTATTTCTAGCTAAAAGTTTTCTTTGTGTTTACTTCAAAATCGTTGAATTTTCAAACAACCTTTCATTACTTATTTTACCCTTTTGAATATTTATGTAGCATAAACGTCGAAACACGTATTTTTAATTTCTAATCATTATTGATTAGTGTATTAGCTTATGCTAAACATCCATTTTCACGACGCCCGCTTCAAAATTGATGGACTTTCAAATACAAATTGATAAGGGTCTACGTCATAAAAACAACTCGATGTAAAAAAATCCTATTATTAGCTTCAGTAGATTAGGTTCAACGATCATATGTCTGTCAGGACGAGTGATTATATATATGTATATATAAAGAGATTTTCTGTGCATGAAATTAAAAAAAAAATCTAAATTATTTTACTCTAAAAATGCCTTCTTATTTTCTTTTTTACTTTCGTTCTTCAATGTCTTATTCTTCATCGTGATCTAAACTTTATTAGTATAGACACACACCATCTGGCCTCTTTATTTATTTTTTGTGTACTAATAGGATTAGGATTTACATTTTATTTTTCATATGATGTATATATCAAAAAGTTTTTTTTTTTTTACTAATTCATACTGGTACAATACAATGAAGTGTACCCGGTACAAATTAGAAGCATAGTCGAATTATTTTAAAGTCGAGTTTTTATAAACTTCATGCACGACGATACATTAAGCTATATTTACTTATTTTATTTTTGACTAAAAGAAAACGAGAGTTTCTAAAGATTGTATCATCGTATCTCTAGCAGTTTTAGATTTTCCCGTTCTCTGCCAATAAAAAAAATACTCTGCCAAACATTGGCGCTGAATAGCACAAACATTTTTAAATTGCATGTAGCGAATGACATCACGTTTATCTTTAACTTGCACTTGTCTAGCGAGTAATATTAAACATAGAATAACAAATCTTTCTAAACATTATGAGCTATATAATTGTATATTGATTTCGTTTGTAAATATAATAAATGCATATATAAGTATTTAAATATGGTTTATATAAATATATATTATAGCAAAAAGTAAAGGAAAAAAATGTATCGGAAATTAAACTATTTATAAACACTGTAGCTGGTACTTCATAAAATATAAATTAATAAAAATTGTAACATTGTTCTATGTTAAAATCACTGTATCGGCCTACGTTACGTCGTACGTAAAGAAAACAATATTAAAAATAACTTTTAAACTCACAGTCAAGCCGTTCAAGGTAAGGAAGGTCTTTACGATTATATGTTTCTAAAAAAATATCAATATCCGCCAATCAATCTCAATTAATTTACATATTTTAAATAAATAATGGTTAAATAAAAATTTTAATAATAAATTTATAAAAATAATATTACCTTGATTATAATTTATCATGTCACTATACTTTGTGTATTCGCAATTCACGGTTTATTCACATTAACAGGCGAATATGTGGGTAAACAAGACAGTATGTTCGCACAACTTGTAAATAAATAATCGGTAGTCCGGTCATGTGACGACGTTACCGAGCGCGCGTTGAAACACATCTGCACTATAGTGGTTCACAGGAGTCGGCGTCCGGCGATACTCTTTAACGTCTTTGAGCTACTGACTACTGACGCATGATGATGCCAACGCTAATTTATACTAATATTATAAAGCTGAAGAGTTTGTTTGTTTGAACGCGCTAATTTCAGGAACTACTGGTTCGAATTGAAAAATTATTGTGTTGAATACACCATTTATCGAGGAAGGCTTTAGGCTATATAACATTACAGTGTAACTATTAGGAGCGAAGAAATAATGGAAAATGTGAAAAAAACGGGGAAAATTATTCATCCTTGAGGGCTTCCATTGCGTGCGCTGCAAAAACGGTTCAAGATACCAAAAATATATGTAAGAAAGAATTATTCCTCTTGAAATGATCTAAAAAAATGTCCGGGATAGTATATGTCTATCTTTTAAGATTAACTCACTAGAACCGTTTTTATGGTAATCAAATTTGGTCGAAATTAATGCATTATTTGTTAAGAGTTGTATCAACGTAATAATATTAATCTTTATCCAAATAAATGTGTTGTTGATTAAGAGTATTTAATTGTGAACAAAATAGTCTTTCACATCACTTAATTTCAATGAACATCTTAGAAGATATTACAATAACTTATATAGCAAAACAACGTTTGCCGGATCAGCTAGTCACATATAAATCTCCTATGTTTACAATCAGAGATGGGCAAAATGTAATCTGATTAATGATGAGCGATTACAAAATGTAGTCGTAATTTTAATTTGCTTGCTCTGTAATCATGATTAAATCCAGTTAAAACATTAAGAAATCATAAATGTGAATACAATCTCGGATTTTGTAGTGTTTAAAAAATAAATGAGCAAAATACAGTCATATTAATGGTAAAAAACGTAAAATGTAATCATTAATCATTTTTATTAATCTGATTACATTTTGTCAATCTATGTATACAAGACACATAATGAATAAAACAACAAAAAAATTATATAGAAGAAAAGCATTACTGTTCTTTAATAATACTTTCAATCGTTGATGCCTGTATTACATATTTTAAACGAATTTCTTTTGTATTTGTATGTTAGGCACGGTAAACTCATATTTACCTACAATATTGCAAGCATTGTGGTACGGTGTATTCATTATGATGGCATTTTACCGCACTTATAAACTTTGTGCGGCTTGAGCTTTAATATTCGAAATGAATATGGATTAAGTCTGAACATCTATGCCAATATTACAAAGAGGTAATGTTACTGTCAAATGATTATTCCACAGGAGTGATGCCGTGTGATGACTGATGTAGTGTAATAAATAATTCACAACTCAGATTAAATAAATATTTATAATCACAGAGATAATTAATCTATTGATTGGTGCATGACGTTTAATTTGTCAGCTTGCTCTCAATACATATGACATACAATTGAAATTACAAAATGTAATAAATCTAATTCTTATTCCACATCTTTGAAACAAAAATATAATGATTACGTAAACTGAAGACGAAACAATGATTAATATACTATCTTATGTGGGCATGAACATGCAGTCTGAAGTGTGTCTGTGGACGCTACTTGGGCTCATACGAACTATCTTCGACGCCACACTCTTCAAAGTAAACTCAAATTTAAAACAGGTGTGGGGTATATTGATGACAGATTAATATTTCAGCCAAATTGTATAATTTTAGCTTCCTATAAATAGTTTGTAGACTTGACGCACATCGGGAAAGGTGGAGAATATTATCTACTATGTATTCAGTCTAACTAATGAAGAATGTTTACTAACAAACTGTTGCCTAGCATTCCTAACAACCGGTGACATACAAATAGAGATATTTTAAAGAAAGTATAAAAGTCGTGTAAATGCGTTTCTATGGTTTTGTCTCGGGTTCTCATAAAAAAATAGTACGTAGGCCGTACTGATAATTTTGCTCTCCTGGATGCAATTGCTATAATTTTGAATGTTATATTTTCAAAAAATATAGAATTAATGATATAGTTTATTCAATGACATATTCTTGTATATAGTTGTGTTTCACAGTGAAAATGATTTCAACATAAAGATTTCAGAACAATATTTTTTACGATATTAAAACTTCGCTCTTTCCACAACAATGCCTGTGTTTGCCTTTAAAATACTTATAGGCTTAAAGCACCACACGTAGGTACTTATGCATTGTTAAGCGTTGGTACATAGAACTTAATTTTCGTTATGTTCTTTTCTGTGATGAAATTCGCAAGGAGCGCTCGTCAATTGTGATCTCCGAAGAAAATGGGGTTACACTCCTAGATTGATAAAATGTAATCAGATTAATGAATATGGATTACATTTTGCATAATTCATCATTAATATGATTTTGCCCATCTATGTTTTAAACATTAAGGATTCCTCAATTGCATAAAAATGTATGATTCGTTGATGTTTAGACGGGATTTATTTATGCTTATAAATTAACTAAATCAAATTTACGACTACATTTTGAAATCGTTTATCATTAATCTGATTACATTTTCTATGGTTACACTTAGGTAACTCATAAAAAATATCGATACATAACATACCTGGAGATTCGTGGAAGTTCAGTGATTCTTATGAAACCAATTAACAAGACTTTGTTTGAAGATTTCAAAGTGAAAAATAACTTTTGGTTACTGAATTTCTCACAAATTCACATCAAGCCATAAAAGAGCTCTTATTGATTGATGCAAGGAAATTTTCGAAAAATTCGACTGTCCGCGTTCAAACGTTGTTTATGACATCCTATCCGGAGGCTGTTGTTACAATCTGTACAAAAACAAATGCCGAAAGAATAAGTCTTCGATAGTGATAAGAGACCAAAAAAGTGGCGACAAGCTGCGAGCGGAGATTAGATGATGATTGTGAGTTTTTACCCTAAAACGGGTCACATTTGCACTATACCTCTGCAAGAACAAAGAATATTTACTGCTTAGTCGTTTTATAATAAGTTTATCAGGTCTTCTTTTAGTATCTAAAATATATAGGTACGTTTGTTTGCTCAAATTAATTTGGTGTAGGTGAGAAAATAATATTTGAAATGTTTGTTGCTAGGTATGGCAAATGACAATGCCTGAAGAATTATCTCTCCCACTTCAACGATTACTGCGTACTGTGATATCTGGTGTGATGTTAGTGCAATGTTTCACTGTTTATGTTTATTTGGCTTCGTACATAGTTCTCCTATATCCTATTTTTCTGGTGGGTACTTACTGGATATAATTATATTATAATTATTTAGTAGTTATCAAGATCTGACTTACGCAATGATTTTTTAACGCGTTAAGGATGGCGCAGTTTTTCTTGTTTCGCTTCATTGTACGGCAGCTAAATTCGTACTTTGATTTATCTGGGCCTTGCACATTATGTTGTTTACCAAAACTTCAGTTTAATTTTTCTGTTATTCAGTTTTTGAGAAGCACGTGCACTTAGTTGGTTCTGTAAATATAATGTTGAGTGTTGAATTATTAACAATTCACGTGTAAGCCACCGCTGGTACACGCCGTCCTTAACGTGTTAAATAATACAAAGTACTGTTACATCGAACAAAATGCATTTCAAAATAACCATGGCCAGAACTGTGTAGGCAAATGAGCAGTTGATGTTTATTTTTATTAAAAACTTAACAAAGTTTTTCTTTTGTACAAATAACAATACAATACAAAAACTTTATAAAATTCTTATATTTTAGACTAAGTGAAAAGACGTTAAACTAGCGCTTATAGCAGAGAAACGGTGTCTGACTTTTTGTTAGAGTATATTATGAATAGAAGGTTGCGTTTTTTTAGCTATTTTAGATCTTTTAAAATATTAAATAGCTCATGCAAGTTCTTAAATTCTATCGTAAGAGAAATGCACTTTATTGATAACGAACAAAAATGTATTTCTTCATTTATTGCAATACTAACACTTTTTTCTTTTTGGTGTTTACTATTCGTTACTTTAATGTTATTATATATATATTCATATTTTTAGGAAGAACGACCAACGCTGGTTCTCCCGTGGCTCCTGCTTGCTGCGATTAGGAAATTGTTATGCGAACTAACCAGTCTAGCCGTTGGTTTAGGAACATGCGTACTGCTTGGACCGGCACGCCCCCCTTGCATCAAGTTTGTTGTAGTGAAGGTCACTTCAATAATGCCAGCGTTCTATATGTGGATGTTAGTTTTAAGGTAAGATCATAATTTGATGTAAATATTATTTTCGTGTAAATGATATTTAATTTTATAAGGTAGCAGCATTAAACATTACATATTCATTTTGGAATGGCAGAAATTAGCTCCATTACATAATTTTTTTATCACAATCAAACATGCCTTTATAAATCCTATGTCCAGTTACATTAAAGTATGTCTATGGAGGTATATACATCAACATATAACAAATATGTTACGTAAATTGGCGATCTAGTGATAAATATATCAAAAGCTACTCCTATATTTGTTTTTATAGCTACTACCATGCTCTAAAGGTAGCATCCGCGTTTAAAACATTCACAGCAGTACTGCCTCCTGGTGACAACGATTACGGCTTAGAACTCGCTGTGAGACGGCGCCGCACGAAGTCCTTATTCGGCGAAGACCAGCTACGTAGAAAACTTGTGGCGAACTTGTAAGTTTTATTTCATTTATACTTACCAATAAGATTGATAATGATTTCAAATGTGTTGTACATCGTAGATATGAAGAGAAAAATATTACATTGGGAGCGGAGCTATACAGTCGACCTCAAAAAGAACATTGTTCACGCATGGTCCACTCGACAGAAACGAGTTTAAAAAATTTTAACGAAGAAATAGACTTTTTCCAACCGTTGTCCGCTACATCCAATCGTGTTTCAGAAACAGGCTCATACGAAGATTGGTTTGGTAATGAAGTAACAATTCCCCGTGATACTGATCGCATTCTTGAACAGTTTGTATTGATGATGTTACGTATAGGCATATATTTAAAAACAGAAAGAACAGAGTCTATTTGTTCTCAATTTTTTAATTTTCATTCGAGCGATCGTGCACATAACTCTGGAAACATCGATTATTCTGCTTTGCCTAACCAATGTGATACAGAATCAAGTGATAAAGGTATCACCAGCGGTAAGTTTTAATCTAAAGAAAATTGATAAATAATTCTAGAATAGTTATCAATAATAAGTAAGGGTCACATATGTTCTCATAGTATCTTATACCAACCAAGAATCATTGTATAACAACATTTCTTTACGTAGGCAGACAAGGAATTAAAAACAGTAAATAATAGGATAATGATATATTGGTATATAAGGATTATACATAAGGATTCATTATATGGGACGCTTTGGTTTTTGTGAAAATTTGAAATTGTCAAACATATGAGAGTAAGTTATAGTTGGTTAGGTTGGTTATAATCTTCTGGGCTTTTATTTAAAACTATTTGTACCTGCGACTTCGTTTGCGTGCATGTAGTAATTTTATTACAATAATTATTATTACCAATTGAAGTCTTTGCGTAAATGATACAAATGCTATTGATTTTTTCTATTACTAATGACAATACTTTTCACAACTTTATTATTTATAAAACGATAGAAATAAAATTAACACTAAATATGAAATGAATCTTTCCACAATACATAAGTAAAACCGCATTTTAAGCTGTTTCTGAGATTAAAGAGCACAAACGAGTGCAGATATGTGTAAATTGATTAATGATTTCGATATATTTACTTACCTACATCACGCAAAAACTTTTTTTGTATATAAGCTCTCAAATAATTTTTCATCTAGATAATATTATGTATATAAGATGTCTGAGGAACGGATTTATTACATGTATAGATGTATCTATTCCTTTAAAACCGAATTCCAAATACATATATGAATTATTCGTCAGTAATTGTATTGTAAGTATGTAAATATAAGTTTATTTAATAAATTAAATTATTACAGAACACGTGGATCATCATTCATTTGAAAATAAAACAGTAAATGAAGAAGAAATATATGAAAAAACTGAAGAAATAGGTCCTGCTATATCTAAACATAGCATCGAAACATATCAGTCTGACGCAAGTAAACAATGATATAGTGAAATTATAAGAATAAAGTATTTTAAAAAATATAATTTAATAGTATTACATATATTATATTATCAAGAAAAATAAGGACGATATATTTTTAATTAGGGAAAACTATCTGACATGCATTGCCTTGTATAGCTTTTGTGGGATCAAAGTACATCACTCGATAATTGTATTCGTTTGGATTAATTAAATTGAATTGATACATTGGTAGCTTATTTGTAATAATCCAAACCATCTGTGGCAACTCGTTGTCTATACGTAAATCATTTGGAAATATCATTGTTTTGTTATTTTGCGCTACGATTGCTAAATTGTTGTTTTGATACGGCTTGCGAGTGTCCCAACACCCGATACTGTCTCGTGAAATAAGGTTGAAGAACATAATACCGTTGCGGTCGATGGCTGCGGCTGATACCTGTCCATTAGCGCCTCTACTGTCGCCGAGAAGTTTAAATTCACCCACCGCATTATTTACGCGTGAGGGATCGCGTATTACAGACGTCGGTACCACGAATTCTAATGAGCTCGACATAGAATGGTAGTACAGTGGACGATCCCCTAGGTGAAATTTGCCCAAAGACATACCAAACAATCCATCTGACCACTGATAATTCAAACCGTGCAGTGTGTAATTAGAAAGTAAGGGTTCTGGATAGAAACTATAATGACTAAATCTCCAAAAGCCTTTGTCAGAAGCTCTAAAGATAATTAAACCGAAACGCCAAGCATCCGCAATGTACACGTGCAAGTCCCTACAACGTGCATCTCTAGAGTCTACAATTAGGTTGGTTATCAGTGAATTTTGAAGAACAAAGTCACTCGGAATGGGATATCTTCCCAAAACTGTATCAGTGTTAAGGTCAATTGCGAATAGCGTGGGTGGGCAAAGTTGTTGTGGTGTCTCAAAAGCTTCTACTTGTCCTGAATCGATCACCCACATAACTCCGCAATGATCAACAACCATTCGGAAGACTGATGTAAATCCGGTACAGTTATCTAGAAAAATAAATACTAGAATTTACTGTTGTGTATTAATTAAATCAGAATAGCATCGCCATCATCGTAATGTAAATAAATACCTGCTTTATGCCAATCCCAATTGGGATATGGTTCTAGAGGAGGTGATTCTAACTCCGCTGTAGTTGGCAATGACGACAATGTTGCCGGAACTCCGCTTTTCCATCGAGGTGTACTAACGAATACACGATTCTTCCAACGCTCAATACCGAGAGGTATGACATTGCTTTGGTTGAAATCACTAAAATATTTATATAATAGTTAACGTGACAAGTTTTTCCATTTTGTACACATTATAAAATAATTTAACGGTCAAAGCAAGTCGAAACATGGAGGCAAACTATAAAGTAAGTTCTGCGGGCATAAGTTTATATTAATAATTAGGAAAGAAGATATTAACAGAGAATGAGGGAACGGGAGAAGAGGAGGCAATTTCATGCAATATCAGAATATCTCCATCAGACCTTCAACATATGTAACCTAAAATAACCTTTGCCTATATCCTTTTGAACAAAGAATCATGTAGATCCGTCTACGTATGGCGTAGGTATAAGGAAAAAATAGGTTTTGCTATCGTTCTGTCTTATATCTCCGACGAAATTAATCAGACCTGTACAAAAAAAAAACAACTTTACGCTACACACTATTAAATGAAGAAAGACTAATCCAAATCGGCCATTAAATGGCAAAGTTATGGGTAAACATACATAAAAAAACATTCATACAGAAAACATAGAAAGCCCTCCTTTTTGAAGATACTTAAATATATTAAGATTTCGTAACAGTTTATTAAATTCCAACATTTCATAAAACCTTCGGTTGATACAACTCTTAACAAATAATGCATTAATTTCGACCAAATTTGGTTACCATAAAAACGGTTCTAGTAAGTTAATCTTAAAAGATAGACATATACTATCACGGACATTTTTTTAGATCATTTTAAGAGGAATAACTCTGTCATACATATATTTTTGGTATCTTGAACCGTTTTCGCAGCGCACGCAATGGAAACACTCAAGGATGAATAATTTTCCCCGTTTTTTTCACATTTTCCATTATTTCTTCGCTCCTAATAGTTGCATCGTGATGTTATATAGCCTAAAGCCTTCCTCGATAAATAGTCTATTCAACACAAAAAGATTTTTTTTCAATTCGAACCAGTAGTTCCAGAGATTAGCGCGTTCAAACAAACAAACAAACAAACAAACAAACAAACAAACTCTTCAGCTTTATAATATTAGTATAGGATTAATAACACAGCTTACAAAGCTCAAAAGAATATCTAGTCAGACAAAATTAATAAAAACATTTTATTAAATCTGTCAACTTAGTAATTATCATTGTGATACTATGTTTTAATATGCTTGTTATTTAAATAAAGTATGTATAACACAATGCTTACCCATTTTCAATAGCTTGTAGTCTTTCTTGTTCAGTGGAGTACTTGTAATCCATTTGCTTCCATCGATACAAAGTATTTATACTTTTGATGTTAGGAGTGTAAGTTTGGGTATACTGATGGTATCCATAACATGTAGCGCTTACAGCGAACAATATTAACAATTTTTGCATCTATAAAATATAAGGACTTATTCAAAGAAGTTAAAGTTATAAATTTTCTGTAAGATAAGACTTATGAATATAAAAGAGCATAGAATAATACAATAATAATCATATTTACTAAAAATTACACACATTGACTCAGTCCCAAATTAAGCTTGCGCCTGTACTATGGGTACTAGACAAAGATATATACTACATTTGTATGACCACGACTCGTGACAAACTCATCTGCTCATCACAGAGAAGTTTACCTCTACCGGAATTCGAACCCAGGACCTTAGCATCCTTAGTAGGGTCGCTACAAACTGCGCCAACAGGCCGTCTAAATGAATACAATAATATTTAATTGTATAAGTTTGTTTGAACGTTTCAAATTCAGAATAACCAATATAAAAATGTGTGCTTTTATAGCTTTATATTTAGTTAGGTATGTGTGTATGGATCTATAACGTCCTATATATGTCCTATGTATGTATATTGTTATATAAACTGGATAGTATTATGCTTTTTTAATTTATACATGAATAAGTTTTATTGTTAATTTGTAAATAACAAATGTAAAAAAAAAAATGTGTAATGTAAATGTGTTTGTATTTGTATATGTAAATAATTTATTGTTAATAATTATCTTGATAAGATGTAACATGACTGGGGCCCTTCACGAATACCAGCGCCGCAGATTTCCTTTGTGACATTAAGCTGACGGAAGGCCCATTTCTCCATGTTTAATTGTTTTTGTATTGTTCTGAATTTTGAATTTTTGTTTAGGACGGAGTAAGCTTATTTCATTTCAAGTTGATATTTTATAATAAGCATATCGAGGGGTGAAAGGCTATTTGGTTTAAGCGACATTTTTTGGTGATATAGTAATATACATATTTCCGAAATCAGCGTCTTTTACCGATTCCATATATTACTATATAACCAAAAAATGTCGCTTAAATCAAATAGCCTTTCATCCCTCGATATGTACATATATATATATATATATAAAATAATCAATACTATTTCTTTATTTATTTTTTGTACTCATACTACTTTTTACATAGTAAATTATTGCTATGAAAAAATTAATAAATAACAAGAAACCAAAGATTGTTTACATATAAGGGTAGCTTGGACCAACAAATTAAATATAATTTAAGCATAACTGTATTAATTGAAGCGGTTTAATTGAAACAAATTGATATTAAACTGAATTATGCACCGTAAATATATATATTAGGTCCTTACATATGAAATTGGCGTTTTTCGTACTGGCCACTTTAATCACAAATTTCTCCTCTTTGGTAAGGAATTGCAAATTCAAATTTGTACAGCTATAGACTCATGTATTTGTGCTTCGATGATCGTCATTCTTTTTTGTTTTTTTCTTCTGTTTTTTTCTGTTTGCGTCACTCATTTTACAAAATGGAAAACTTAAAATATCGCATTATTTACGAGTACGAGTTCCGCCGTGGCACTAGTGCTGCGGAAACAACTCGAAGGGTGAATGATGTGTATGGCGGTCGTGTTGCAAAAGAAAACACAGTTCGTTTTTGGTTCCAACGTTTTCGTTCTGGAAATTTCGACCTGCAGAACAAGCCCCGTGGACGGCCTGAGACTCAAGTTGATAATGAAGAGTTGAAGGCTATTGTGGAAGCGGATCCATCGCAAACCACGTCCGAGTTAGCTGCAGGCTGCGATGTTAGTGATAAAACTGTTTTAATTCACTTGAAGCAAATTGGAAAGATTAAAAAGCTTGAAAGGTGGGTACCTCACGAATTGACTGAAGCAAACAGGCAAACGCGCGTCGACTGCTGCGTTACATTACTAAACCGGCACAATAATGAAGGTATTTTAAACCGAATCATTACCTGTGATGAAAAATGGGTTCTTTACGATAATCGGAAGCGCTCAGCGCAATGGTTGGATCCTGGCCAGCCAGCAAAATCCTGCCCCAAGCGAAAATTAACCCAAAAAAGTTACTTGTAAGCGTTTGGTGGACTAGTGCCGGTATTGTTCATTACAGTTTTCAAATCTGGCCAGACTATTACGGCTGATGTCTATTGTCAGCAATTGCAAACCATGATGGAAAAGCTAGCGGCTAAACAACCTAGGCTGGTCAATCGCTCCACGCCACTGCTGCTTCACGACAACGCTAGACCACACACTGCGCAACAGACGGCTACTAAATTAGAAGAGCTTCAATTGGAAAGTCTAAGACATCCTCCGTACTCCCCGGACCTTGCTCCAACAGATTACCATTTTTTTCGAAATTTGGATAACTTCTTGCAAGGGAAAAAATTCAACTCCGATGGGGCAGTCCAAATCGCCTTCAAAGATTTTATTGATTCCCGTCCGACTAGTTTTTTTAGTAAAGGGATCAATGAACTACCTATGAGATGGCAAAAGTGCATAGAAAATAATGGTTCATACTTTGATTAATTAAATATATTATATTAAAAAATATTCGACTTTTTGTTCCTCCCATACAAAACGCCAATTTCATATGTAAGGACCTAATATTTGTTTAACTCCTAGGTGGTGAAAACGATTCAAGTAATGAATTTTGATTAGATAGTGTCATCTGAACAACGTTGATTAAATGCAAGTTCCATTTATGAGGGCATGTGCCATTCAGTCTGTAACCCGCTTTCTCTACTTAGGTAATACGCACTAAAATATTCATTAAGTGGATCATAAATTATTGCAGAGTTTTATAACATGAAAGCTTTATATAAAAACTAGTTTAATTCTAGCATCTCGAAAACGGTAAAATACGAGGATTTTGAAAATCTTAATTTGTATTTTCAAATAAACAGGAGAATAACTTTGAAGATATTTACTATTCTTGATAAGAAGAAAAGTGGACATATATTGTATACAGGATAATGAATAACTTTAGGCTCTCAGTTATATAATACTGCTTTAGTTACGAGTAAGTTTTGTATGGATATATTTTATGATAGAGCATCTTTTACTAAAGTTATTTGTATAAACGCTCTTTTTACCTGATAATGTAATACTTTTTATGATTTATTGATGAATCTAATGCAACACATCTGTCTGTAGACAAAACGATCGCCAGACTAATATTTTTTTTTATTAGTCGATTGATTTAGTGGTCGAGTCATTGAATAAACAAATAATATACTTTTCTAAATATCAAAAAATGAATTTACAAATAAATTCTGATAAGTTACAACACTTTTATATGTTATGTGATAATAAAAAAAAACAATTATGAAATCGATTCGTTAGAACGTCTTATAAAATCAACAGATATATTGATGTTTAATTAAAATTAAGACATTTTATTAAGTTTTCTTTAAGAACTGTTAGTTCTAGTATGAAGAAATAAGGAAACCTACATAAGCAACTATTTTGAAAATCGTAACATCAACATGACAATGCATTGCAAGGATTTGGGGATAAGATTGTAGGTGTTAGGGTTTAGGGGGAGAGGGTTTGACAGCGTTAGTATTGTGTTAACTGGTGAAGCTCGTTTAAACGGGAAAATAATTGGCATTTACTTAAAAAATACTGAGAGTAATGTAATTTAATTAATCTTTTGCATGTAATAAAATAAATACGTAGATATGAATAGTTTACAATACCTACTTAAAATAGTTATTCGTTTAACCTAGGGGTAAATAATTTCCGTTCTGAAAGTAATTTACGTTTACTTATACGTATAATTTTATGTATTTTATGTATATTTTACGTGTAATTTTGTGTATTTTTTTTATACGTTTTTTTTTAAGTTTACATTGCATAATTTCGAATTCACCAGAAATGTATTAAATGCAAATATCTGTTTTCTTTTTTTTTATATTGGCTTAGGTACTTTCTATACAACTGCAAAATAACTGTAATGTCCATGATAATAATCATTACCTTATCGAGAATGTTATGATTCACTTCAATCGTTGTTTTATTATATCTGTAATTAAACATTTCTTTTAAATAATTACCTACCACATTTCTCATAAAGAATAGTCAATAATTATCAGTATGATAAATATTCCATGTTTTATTTAAATGTTAGAATAAAAGTGACTAGTAAATTAGGTAACACTATTTATGTAATATTTAAATAATCTATGATGCGCGTGTGTGATAGTCACTTGTAAAATTTTGGTTTTAATTCAAGATTACAGACAAACATAAAACATAAAACAAGATTTAAATTAATAAAAAGTATATTTTATGCTACATAATATTATTAATAATTAATAACAGAACATTTTTACTGACTTTCTTAACAAAATTATAAAAACAAAACGTTATTATCACTGATGTTAAGCTAGCATTTCAATACATAATAATAATAAAATACATCACTTTATAAAAAGTATATTGTTCTATATACTGCTATTTCTTAACATGTAATTTATTCCTAATTACATTCGTGTATAAATAGTAATTATAAGGAATAGTTTACAATAAATATTATATAAAAGCGCGTAAATTTTATGCATTTATCGACAAAGCATAAACCGCGTTTGTGTAATTAAAAATAATAAGAGAATTATTAAATTTGATTATTATAATATAGACATACCTTTATACATATGTTCACAACACTTTTTCATAAGATTATAGATTTTTTAATAGGCGCGTCTGTTCGGCTGTTTGCATTGAGCTGTTATGCTTTCTAAATTGAATGAAGGTCTAATATGTTGCCGTTCATAAATGATTTATTTCCTTTTATATAAGGATTAATTTTTGAAGTTAAAATAAGTCTAGTATTATGAATTGGTAATGGGAACATGAATGATTATTTTGAGCTGCTTATAATATTTGCTCTAACTAGCATATATATACAAATCACTAACTCACTGGGCAGACTTTGTTCTGCTCAAATAAAACTGCCATTTTGCATTTATAAAAACTAATTATGATTACAGCAAACAAAAGTTTTAAAATCATTTATCTGTATATGAACACAGATTTGTACCTAATTACAAATAAATTAAAACAATATTTTCTTAAATTACTTTTATAGATGACTTGGCAAGAGGAATTTACGGAATCCTAGTGTAGGTTTATTGTTTTAAAAGAAAAAAGTTAGATTTATATAAAGTATGTACCTTCCTGTAATCTAAAATAATATTTTCACAGGTTGAGTGTTTTTTGTCCAATTATTAATATTTTAAATTTAATTGGTATTTTTTAGAGGTTCTTTAATAAGAATAAATAAAAGGTAACATTTTATTTATTATAACACTCCTATTTAAAGTTGGTCATTAAGTTTATTTTAATGAAACTTTTAAAGCTAAACAAATAAAGTGTGCGATTGCTATAGAAATTATAACAGGCGTCAATAATACAGTACAATATACCTTGTACAAGTTCACAGCAAAGTTGTTTCTATAATCTTTAACTGTACAGATAGTATTATAAATCCCAACTGACTTATATATCATAATTATTTAAACCTATAATTATGAAAATCAGCTTATTATAAAATATAAATAAGATTCTTGTCCAATGTGAACATTAACACTTAACGAACGGGCCCCGTAGTTTTACGTTTTTCCCTTCTGACTTCCTAGGACGGGCCGCATAGTTTTACGTTTTTCCATTCTGACTTCCTAGGACGGGCCATGTAGATCTACGTTTTTGCTTAAATTTTAGGTATGTTGCGTTAGTTTTTTTTATTTTACAGATTTTTTTTTTTGGTGCCATTAGTTAGCACTATATGGAAACTAGGAAAGACAGCAGATTCAGCCCATTTGTTAAGTGTTAATTATATGTTAAGCACGTGGATTATCGCGTTATGGCAGCCATCCACGTTGAAGTATTGTGTTAGCAGGTGAGATTGGTACTGTGGGATCACAGATAGTACCTCGTACAGCTTCTACGGAATTTGCAAACATAATTCGGAAATTATAATCATCAGCGTCTAACGGACCAGCTTGGAACATTGGTAAACGATTCGAAATCATCCAAACACTTTGATCATTCTCTTGATCGATCTTTATGTCGTTGGGGAAAATCAAAGTTTCTTGATTCATTGCCACAATTCCGAGAGTCCTCTTACGATATGGCTTTCTTGTATCCCAACATCCGATACTGTCTCGTGACACGAGCCCGTAGAACATCACTCCACGATTGTCTATCGCAGAAGCAGAAGATTGTCCATATAGACCTCTACTCTCTCCAACGAGGTTAAACTCAGAAGAACTATCGTTTACACGTGATTTCTGGCGTAGTACTGAAGTTGATACATAAAATTCTCTATAGCTAGATAAAGAATGGAAAAATAAAATGCGATCGTGAAACTGATCTATGGGAGTCAAGGCCAATCCAAAAATTCCGTCCGCCCATTGGAAATTAAGACCGTGAAGTGTGTAATTTGATGCTAGTGGATCCGGGTAGAACAGTGGATGAGAAAATCTCCAAAAGCTTTGATCGCTTTGTCTGAAAACTAGTAGACCGAATCGCCAAGTATCAGCGATGTAAGCGTGAAGATCCGAACAATCTTCAAGGCGAGAGTCTAAAATAATATTGGAATATAATGAATCTTGTAATACATATTTATCTGGGATTGGGTACCGAGCAATCAAAGTGTCAGTGTACAGATCAAACACTACAATGCTGGGTGGACATATTTGTTTCGGTTTGTCCTGAGAATCAATTTGCCCAGAATCTAAAACCCAAAGCCTGCCACATGTATCGGTTTTTACGCGAAACACTGATATGAGTCCGGAACAATTATCACCAACATCTGAAAAAAACAAAAAAATAATAATTGAAGATAGTGTGATGAAACCGCGTTTGTGGAGGATTTTCCACCACAATATGGGAATGAGACAGCGATTAAGAATTGGCTAACAATCCTAGCCCCGATGGTGTGTCTCTCGCGTACAATGCGTTGCACTAACCTGGCCGACGGCACTCTCGCGGTCCTAGCTGGTCAGCTCCCGCGGCAGGTGGTTCCGTCCTGCTCCGCTCGTCGGGATGAGCGCAACGGATGTAGACTTGATGGGTGATGAGGAAAGTTAACAACACTTGCCGGCCGGCTAAACGTTCGAACACCACACTCTGCGATTTGTATTCCGACAAATGCTGTTGTATACGGTGTCGCGAGCTCGTTCGATGCACCTGTATCCTTCCTCACGAATCGTTTTATTTCGTATGAGAATTAGCAACTACTTGCTCCGGTTACGTTTTTCGAGTGTCAGACTTGACAAGTTGTGCACGCATCGCGCCATCCATAAGGTGGCGCTCGCGACACATTTCGAGAGCCAATCATGTTAGGCCAAATTCGTGAATGAACTTTTACGGTTACGAAACAGATAGTTTCGAAACGTTTTTGTAAAACCAAATTTTACACCACAGTATAAATAAGTAACTAAATCGACGATAAGTGGTATAGATGCTATTAAGATATTATTAAAAAGAAATATATAATGACTTTTAGAGTCGTTTTCGGTTAGGAATCTGTCTTGTTTTTAACATTTCATCCACTTCATGCCTTTATTTTTTGCCCTGAGATTGGTGATCAGTTGCGCTTCTGGTCACGTTGAGCACGATATGCGAGTATAAGCGCAATGTGGATACAGCTATTAATGTATCTTTGTTCACCCCGAAAGAGATATGGCGTGACGACACATTATTATTTAATCAATTCATGTTTGTTACAATTTTAATAATTTACTGCTCTAGGTATTTGCCGAATCGTGATTTTTTTTCGAACTGGGCAGTACGTTGATGGCCGGAATAGACCTTCACAACTAAACCGGGCGAAAGTTACTTACTAAAAGCTCTGTGATAGCTCCAGTCGGGGTATGGTTTGAGTAGAGGCGCCGTCAGGCCCCCGGCTCGAGGCAGTGTGGCCAATGTTGCAGGTACCCCCCTCCTCCAGCTTGGCACTGTCACCCAAATTCTTGATCGCCATACTTCTAAGCCCAATGGTAGAACACTTTCGGGGACGTATGTTCTGAAAATAAAATTAATAAAATTACTACAGTCTGTTCCTTGAATAAAGATAAACCTTTTAGCGATAAATAACGCCCAATTCTATGAGAAAAGCATAAATATTATCACATAATACAATATTTAATCCTTTATCTGTTCAAATTTGTAACTAAATTAAAAAAATACTTTTATTTATTATTATAATATTTAGCACAAAAAATGCAAGAATACAAATAACGATAATTTTTCATAAATGTCTATTCTGCCAAAATATAATGTTTACACTACAATTTCTAAGTTGAAAATTTTCGTATTGGGCAGCTCTGTAAGAATATAGTTCATTGATTTAATAAGTTTTGGATCATTTGGCTTTTTTTTTTACTAAACCGGCACAATAATGAAGGTATTTTAAACCGAATCATTACCTGTGATGAAAAATGGGTTCTTTACGATAATCGGAAGCGCTCAGCGCAATGGTTGGATCCTGGCCAGCCAGCAAAATCCTGCCCCAAGCGAAAATTAACCCAAAAAAGTTACTTGTAAGCGTTTGGTGGACTAGTGCCGGTATTGTTCATTACAGTTTTCAAATCTGGCCAGACTATTACGGCTGATGTCTATTGTCAGCAATTGCAAACCATGATGGAAAAGCTAGCGGCTAAACAACCTAGGCTGGTCAATCGCTCCACGCCACTGCTGCTTCACGACAACGCTAGACCACACACTGCGCAACAGACGGCTACTAAATTAGAAGAGCTTCAATTGGAAAGTCTAAGACATCCTCCGTACTCCCCGGACCTTGCTCCAACAGATTACCATTTTTTTCGAAATTTGGATAACTTCTTGCAAGGGAAAAAATTCAACTCCGATGGGGCAGTCCAAATCGCCTTCAAAGATTTTATTGATTCCCGTCCGACTAGTTTTTTTAGTAAAGGGATCAATGAACTACCTATGAGATGGCAAAAGTGCATAGAAAATAATGGTTCATACTTTGATTAATTAAATATATTATATTAAAAAATATTCGACTTTTTGTTCCTCCCATACAAAACGCCAATTTCATATGTAAGGACCTAATATTTGTTTAACTCCTAGGTGGTGAAAACGATTCAAGTAATGAATTTTGATTAGATAGTGTCATCTGAACAACGTTGATTAAATGCAAGTTCCATTTATGAGGGCATGTGCCATTCAGTCTGTAACCCGCTTTCTCTACTTAGGTAATACGCACTAAAATATTCATTAAGTGGATCATAAATTATTGCAGAGTTTTATAACATGAAAGCTTTATATAAAAACTAGTTTAATTCTAGCATCTCGAAAACGGTAAAATACGAGGATTTTGAAAATCTTAATTTGTATTTTCAAATAAACAGGAGAATAACTTTGAAGATATTTACTATTCTTGATAAGAAGAAAAGTGGACATATATTGTATACAGGATAATGAATAACTTTAGGCTCTCAGTTATATAATACTGCTTTAGTTACGAGTAAGTTTTGTATGGATATATTTTATGATAGAGCATCTTTTACTAAAGTTATTTGTATAAACGCTCTTTTTACCTGATAATGTAATACTTTTTATGATTTATTGATGAATCTAATGCAACACATCTGTCTGTAGACAAAACGATCGCCAGACTAATATTTTTTTTTATTAGTCGATTGATTTAGTGGTCGAGTCATTGAATAAACAAATAATATACTTTTCTAAATATCAAAAAATGAATTTACAAATAAATTCTGATAAGTTACAACACTTTTATATGTTATGTGATAATAAAAAAAAACAATTATGAAATCGATTCGTTAGAACGTCTTATAAAATCAACAGATATATTGATGTTTAATTAAAATTAAGACATTTTATTAAGTTTTCTTTAAGAACTGTTAGTTCTAGTATGAAGAAATAAGGAAACCTACATAAGCAACTATTTTGAAAATCGTAACATCAACATGACAATGCATTGCAAGGATTTGGGGATAAGATTGTAGGTGTTAGGGTTTAGGGGGAGAGGGTTTGACAGCGTTAGTATTGTGTTAACTGGTGAAGCTCGTTTAAACGGGAAAATAATTGGCATTTACTTAAAAAATACTGAGAGTAATGTAATTTAATTAATCTTTTGCATGTAATAAAATAAATACGTAGATATGAATAGTTTACAATACCTACTTAAAATAGTTATTCGTTTAACCTAGGGGTAAATAATTTCCGTTCTGAAAGTAATTTACGTTTACTTATACGTATAATTTTATGTATTTTATGTATATTTTACGTGTAATTTTGTGTATTTTTTTTATACGTTTTTTTTTAAGTTTACATTGCATAATTTCGAATTCACCAGAAATGTATTAAATGCAAATATCTGTTTTCTTTTTTTTTATATTGGCTTAGGTACTTTCTATACAACTGCAAAATAACTGTAATGTCCATGATAATAATCATTACCTTATCGAGAATGTTATGATTCACTTCAATCGTTGTTTTATTATATCTGTAATTAAACATTTCTTTTAAATAATTACCTACCACATTTCTCATAAAGAATAGTCAATAATTATCAGTATGATAAATATTCCATGTTTTATTTAAATGTTAGAATAAAAGTGACTAGTAAATTAGGTAACACTATTTATGTAATATTTAAATAATCTATGATGCGCGTGTGTGATAGTCACTTGTAAAATTTTGGTTTTAATTCAAGATTACAGACAAACATAAAACATAAAACAAGATTTAAATTAATAAAAAGTATATTTTATGCTACATAATATTATTAATAATTAATAACAGAACATTTTTACTGACTTTCTTAACAAAATTATAAAAACAAAACGTTATTATCACTGATGTTAAGCTAGCATTTCAATACATAATAATAATAAAATACATCACTTTATAAAAAGTATATTGTTCTATATACTGCTATTTCTTAACATGTAATTTATTCCTAATTACATTCGTGTATAAATAGTAATTATAAGGAATAGTTTACAATAAATATTATATAAAAGCGCGTAAATTTTATGCATTTATCGACAAAGCATAAACCGCGTTTGTGTAATTAAAAATAATAAGAGAATTATTAAATTTGATTATTATAATATAGACATACCTTTATACATATGTTCACAACACTTTTTCATAAGATTATAGATTTTTTAATAGGCGCGTCTGTTCGGCTGTTTGCATTGAGCTGTTATGCTTTCTAAATTGAATGAAGGTCTAATATGTTGCCGTTCATAAATGATTTATTTCCTTTTATATAAGGATTAATTTTTGAAGTTAAAATAAGTCTAGTATTATGAATTGGTAATGGGAACATGAATGATTATTTTGAGCTGCTTATAATATTTGCTCTAACTAGCATATATATACAAATCACTAACTCACTGGGCAGACTTTGTTCTGCTCAAATAAAACTGCCATTTTGCATTTATAAAAACTAATTATGATTACAGCAAACAAAAGTTTTAAAATCATTTATCTGTATATGAACACAGATTTGTACCTAATTACAAATAAATTAAAACAATATTTTCTTAAATTACTTTTATAGATGACTTGGCAAGAGGAATTTACGGAATCCTAGTGTAGGTTTATTGTTTTAAAAGAAAAAAGTTAGATTTATATAAAGTATGTACCTTCCTGTAATCTAAAATAATATTTTCACAGGTTGAGTGTTTTTTGTCCAATTATTAATATTTTAAATTTAATTGGTATTTTTTAGAGGTTCTTTAATAAGAATAAATAAAAGGTAACATTTTATTTATTATAACACTCCTATTTAAAGTTGGTCATTAAGTTTATTTTAATGAAACTTTTAAAGCTAAACAAATAAAGTGTGCGATTGCTATAGAAATTATAACAGGCGTCAATAATACAGTACAATATACCTTGTACAAGTTCACAGCAAAGTTGTTTCTATAATCTTTAACTGTACAGATAGTATTATAAATCCCAACTGACTTATATATCATAATTATTTAAACCTATAATTATGAAAATCAGCTTATTATAAAATATAAATAAGATTCTTGTCCAATGTGAACATTAACACTTAACGAACGGGCCCCGTAGTTTTACGTTTTTCCCTTCTGACTTCCTAGGACGGGCCGCATAGTTTTACGTTTTTCCATTCTGACTTCCTAGGACGGGCCATGTAGATCTACGTTTTTGCTTAAATTTTAGGTATGTTGCGTTAGTTTTTTTTATTTTACAGATTTTTTTTTTTGGTGCCATTAGTTAGCACTATATGGAAACTAGGAAAGACAGCAGATTCAGCCCATTTGTTAAGTGTTAATTATATGTTAAGCACGTGGATTATCGCGTTATGGCAGCCATCCACGTTGAAGTATTGTGTTAGCAGGTGAGATTGGTACTGTGGGATCACAGATAGTACCTCGTACAGCTTCTACGGAATTTGCAAACATAATTCGGAAATTATAATCATCAGCGTCTAACGGACCAGCTTGGAACATTGGTAAACGATTCGAAATCATCCAAACACTTTGATCATTCTCTTGATCGATCTTTATGTCGTTGGGGAAAATCAAAGTTTCTTGATTCATTGCCACAATTCCGAGAGTCCTCTTACGATATGGCTTTCTTGTATCCCAACATCCGATACTGTCTCGTGACACGAGCCCGTAGAACATCACTCCACGATTGTCTATCGCAGAAGCAGAAGATTGTCCATATAGACCTCTACTCTCTCCAACGAGGTTAAACTCAGAAGAACTATCGTTTACACGTGATTTCTGGCGTAGTACTGAAGTTGATACATAAAATTCTCTATAGCTAGATAAAGAATGGAAAAATAAAATGCGATCGTGAAACTGATCTATGGGAGTCAAGGCCAATCCAAAAATTCCGTCCGCCCATTGGAAATTAAGACCGTGAAGTGTGTAATTTGATGCTAGTGGATCCGGGTAGAACAGTGGATGAGAAAATCTCCAAAAGCTTTGATCGCTTTGTCTGAAAACTAGTAGACCGAATCGCCAAGTATCAGCGATGTAAGCGTGAAGATCCGAACAATCTTCAAGGCGAGAGTCTAAAATAATATTGGAATATAATGAATCTTGTAATACATATTTATCTGGGATTGGGTACCGAGCAATCAAAGTGTCAGTGTACAGATCAAACACTACAATGCTGGGTGGACATATTTGTTTCGGTTTGTCCTGAGAATCAATTTGCCCAGAATCTAAAACCCAAAGCCTGCCACATGTATCGGTTTTTACGCGAAACACTGATATGAGTCCGGAACAATTATCACCAACATCTGAAAAAAACAAAAAAATAATAATTGAAGATAGTGTGATGAAACCGCGTTTGTGGAGGATTTTCCACCACAATATGGGAATGAGACAGCGATTAAGAATTGGCTAACAATCCTAGCCCCGATGGTGTGTCTCTCGCGTACAATGCGTTGCACTAACCTGGCCGACGGCACTCTCGCGGTCCTAGCTGGTCAGCTCCCGCGGCAGGTGGTTCCGTCCTGCTCCGCTCGTCGGGATGAGCGCAACGGATGTAGACTTGATGGGTGATGAGGAAAGTTAACAACACTTGCCGGCCGGCTAAACGTTCGAACACCACACTCTGCGATTTGTATTCCGACAAATGCTGTTGTATACGGTGTCGCGAGCTCGTTCGATGCACCTGTATCCTTCCTCACGAATCGTTTTATTTCGTATGAGAATTAGCAACTACTTGCTCCGGTTACGTTTTTCGAGTGTCAGACTTGACAAGTTGTGCACGCATCGCGCCATCCATAAGGTGGCGCTCGCGACACATTTCGAGAGCCAATCATGTTAGGCCAAATTCGTGAATGAACTTTTACGGTTACGAAACAGATAGTTTCGAAACGTTTTTGTAAAACCAAATTTTACACCACAGTATAAATAAGTAACTAAATCGACGATAAGTGGTATAGATGCTATTAAGATATTATTAAAAAGAAATATATAATGACTTTTAGAGTCGTTTTCGGTTAGGAATCTGTCTTGTTTTTAACATTTCATCCACTTCATGCCTTTATTTTTTGCCCTGAGATTGGTGATCAGTTGCGCTTCTGGTCACGTTGAGCACGATATGCGAGTATAAGCGCAATGTGGATACAGCTATTAATGTATCTTTGTTCACCCCGAAAGAGATATGGCGTGACGACACATTATTATTTAATCAATTCATGTTTGTTACAATTTTAATAATTTACTGCTCTAGGTATTTGCCGAATCGTGATTTTTTTTCGAACTGGGCAGTACGTTGATGGCCGGAATAGACCTTCACAACTAAACCGGGCGAAAGTTACTTACTAAAAGCTCTGTGATAGCTCCAGTCGGGGTATGGTTTGAGTAGAGGCGCCGTCAGGCCCCCGGCTCGAGGCAGTGTGGCCAATGTTGCAGGTACCCCCCTCCTCCAGCTTGGCACTGTCACCCAAATTCTTGATCGCCATACTTCTAAGCCCAATGGTAGAACACTTTCGGGGACGTATGTTCTGAAAATAAAATTAATAAAATTACTACAGTCTGTTCCTTGAATAAAGATAAACCTTTTAGCGATAAATAACGCCCAATTCTATGAGAAAAGCATAAATATTATCACATAATACAATATTTAATCCTTTATCTGTTCAAATTTGTAACTAAATTAAAAAAATACTTTTATTTATTATTATAATATTTAGCACAAAAAATGCAAGAATACAAATAACGATAATTTTTCATAAATGTCTATTCTGCCAAAATATAATGTTTACACTACAATTTCTAAGTTGAAAATTTTCGTATTGGGCAGCTCTGTAAGAATATAGTTCATTGATTTAATAAGTTTTGGATCATTTTACACTCATTATTTTGTCCATGATTGACACGATGACACATAGATCTATTAATGTGACACACACCCGCCCCTCCCCTTCTACCAAAAATTGACTAGACGCCGGCCGCGCCGTGCGGGTTTGCACTAGTGTCCGACCGAAAGTTCGGTTTCGGTTTCGGCCGAGTTTCGGCCAAAAATCAAGTTTCGGCGGCAGTTTCGGATTCGGCCAAAATTGGCCGAAACTTTTGCCGAAACCGAAACTGATTTCGGTAGTTGTCGTACATGCTTGCCTAACTTGGTTTCTCGCGGCAATGCTTTGGCGGACGCTGGCGGCCCTGTTCGGGATTCGTGCGCCGTTCGCATTGCTTTTTTTTTTCGAATTTACGCGTGTTTGTTGACCGGGAAAGGTCTTCACAACTTAACCGGGCGGGTGGGCGAACACTGAGGGTGCTCAGTCGGCAATTTATGGGTTGGGTGGCAATGCAAGGGCACCCCTGTGGGTACGAACCTCGACTTGAACCGCCATCCAAAAATACGAAACCTAACGGTGATCTACTAGCGTTTCGGAAGCGACTACCTTGAGAAGAAACGCCGAAAGAAACTCAAGGCTGCGTCGGAGTGTAACAGCGTCGTTTAGACGACAGTTGACGGATCTAATTCGCATTGCTCTATAGCAACACAACTTAGTCAGTGCGTTATCACCCGACGTAAACATTCTTTAGAGGTTATGTTTTGATGGAACTGATTACATGTAAGTTTTTGTTTGTGTTTGTTTGTTGTTTGTGTTTGTTTGTTGTTGTTTTGTTTGTTTTTTTACTTGACCACGTTGACTTTTATACTTGACCACGTGAGTTTCGGTTTCGGCCGAAACCGAAGCCACGGCCGAATATTCGGTTTCGGTTTCGGTTTCGGCCGGAAAACCAGTTTCGGTCGGACTCTAGTTTGCACCCTTATGCGGTTGACATTCCAACTGCTCGCACGAAGCGATTCGCCTCCTCCTTTTTGCTGCGAATCGCCAAGTGGAATTCACTTCCTGCGTCTGTGTTTCCATCATTTTATGACATGGGAATCTTCAAACGTCGAGTGAATCGGTATTTGCTAGGCGAGCGCGCTTCATCGTCGGCCTCATAATCGCTTTCCATTAGGTGAGATTGAGGTCAAGCGCAAGTCTATCAGTAATAAAAAAATAAAAAAAACAGTTATTTACGCATAACAAATCTTAAAATTAGTAGGCGCTTTTGTCACAAAGTAAGCCTATTGATTTCTACATTGATAATTATCAATCCTTCATCGACAATATTCAATATGTTTTAATTAATAAAACATTTAAATAATATAATCACGTTATCGTTCACTTTTGGCACTAGGAACATACCACATTTGAACATTATAAAACATTTTTTTGTGTCTTTATTTATGAATATTTTTTTCTAAATATTCAAGGTAGTATATACTACACCTGCACCTATTGGTATATATAGTATAATCCCAAAAACGGTAACGACTGCGATGAGATAAGACTATGCCAGCCCTCAAAGGCTTTAACAGACAGGTTGTAGGTACATATATAAACATTAAAAATGGGACATACACAAGCTGACTCCAAAACGGTACAGGTTGAGACGAGTTATCATGACGTTCTTTGCGTTTATATACTATGTTTAAGTGTGGTTTCTTTGGTTTTAATTTTATTTACCTTGTCATTAGTGCACGGTTACGATGTCTTGCAGATGGAAATTCGAAATCTACTTGCTTCCATTTGTAAAGAGTACTGAATGGTGGGGTATCGTTGTCTGCTGGAACCGACTGTGAACTGGCCACACCCATCATAGCCAGCCATAATGTTAATGCAGCGGGTCGAGAGTGATCTGAAAAAGTTTATTTCTTCGTTACATTTTATGCAGACGATACACGTAAGAGATAATGTCGTCTTTATTGTCACTCACGCATACAGTCACCACTCCGACGCAGCCTGAAATTTCTTTCGGCGTTTCTACTCAAGGTAGTCGCTTCCGAAACGCTAGCACCGATCACCGTTAGGTTTCGTATTTTGGCTGACGGTCCAACTCGAGGTCGTACCCATAGGGGTGTTCTTACGTTGCCACCCAACCCACAAATTTGCCGGCTGAGCACCTCAGTGTTCGCCCTCTCGCCCGATTTAGTTGTGAAGGTCTATCCCGCCCATCAACCTGTATTAAGGCCATATTTGTGGTATACATGTAATGAAACTATCCGAAGATAAATGCTACGGGTTATATGTTGGGCCAATTTGATTTACGAATGGGTGCTCTCCTTCACAAAACGAATTTATTTTTTGTGAACTTTGCTAAGCAAAATCGAAGTAGCGTCTATAAAACTCAGCCTAAGAAATATTAACTCCATAGATATTCATATTTAAAAATGTAAAAAATAATCTAAAAACGAACTAAAAAACTCACATTTGCAAGGCATATTGATGATCATTTTAACCACCACACTCAGAGAATATTAGCAGAGAATAGAGATAGCGGAGAATAGAAGCAAATAATTTTATTTAATAATGGCAGGGCCACCACAATTGAAGTTAAATACAATGCAACCTAAAAACAGCAGCAACTGTCTTGGGACGATAATCTAATGATAGTTGCTGTTATCTTGCCGGCATGAATACATCAACTCAAAGATATATAAGCTTATTAGCTGAGCACAGATCATGATATGCCGAAGCGAGCTTCTATGACGTCTTTGCATCTATGTGTCTGTGAGTATAATATCTTACTCTACTTCACTACCCCTTCAGCAGTAAGGTGCATATGTAGTGTACGGACGCGAGTAATCCTGTTATGAAAAAGTATTCAAGTGTTTGAAGTTTTTTAAACCTTGTTTATTTTACGAAGTCCCCCGTGATATATAATAGAAAGAATAGGTTGATTTTGTTTGTAAAATAATTATTTGATGTTTCATTTTGATTCTAGTTTGTTTTAATACCTCAATCAATAAATCATCATCTATATTAAATATAAAAATTTGTGTTCAAAGACTTGTTATAAGGTACTTCGTAAACTGAATAAGGTATAACACGTGATTTTTATCAGTCAAAACGTTTTAATCGTTAATCGAATTTCGATCACAAGCGACACTTGTTTTCATTACATGATATTATATGAATTACCTCGCAATCTCGTTCTTCGAGCTGAGTAAGTTATGTCTACGGCCTACATATTAGTTAATTCAGAGCTTACAAATTCGGTAGATTTCGTTTAATTATATATTTAAGAATAACTTATACCTCAACTCCAACTAAAAGTACAACACAATCGATAAATAATTAATACAACCATTAACTAAATCGTGTACATTACTTCGTAAATCTAGTGTATTAATACTAAACAGGTACTTGGCTTTCGTAGTATATAATGCCGAGTACTACGAAGATTCTAATCTTAATCACTCTTCTATTTATCAATTTTTTTTACTAATGAAGATTTTTTAATTCTTTTTCTAGCTTATTATTCTCATTTATAAATTACTAGTTTAGCTGGCAAACGTTGTTTTGCCATTTAAATTATTTCTAGTGAATATTTCCCACCCCCACCCCCACCAGCCCCATTCCACCACAAAACCACTAGAAATCGTGTCTGATACCATCCGCATGTGGTGTATGTTCCTTATATTCGCACGAAAAGATTCGCTTCTACATTTATCATACGAACGGCTAAGGAGTGGAATATGCTTCCAGCGGCCATATTTCCGCGATCTTATGACCTGGGAGTCTTTAAGAGAAGAGTGAATAGGCATTTGCTAGGCGATCGCGTTTCATCATCGAACTCATCTTCACCTTCCACCAGGTGTGATTGAGGTCTAGCGTCCGTCTATAAATTATATAAAAAAAATCTATACTATTAAATATATTTATTATAGTTACATATAAACCTTCCACATCAGTCACTCTATCTATTGCTGAAATCTGCATTAAAATCCGTTTAATGAATTACAAGATCTAAGCGAACAGCTAGCGGAAGCTATTTCATTTTAAGCTATGTAAAGATTGTTCGTAATGTGCATAAGGTCTATTTTTAGTGCCGCCGATGGTGCCCCTCAATCCTCTGATATATATTGTATTATCTATTTATATTGTAATATAATCTCATTTTAAGTCTATGAGCTATAATAATCTAAAGCAGACTTTGTCTGTTTTAAGACAGAAAATAAGTATTGTCAATTTACAACAGTGAACACCTTGTCAATATCGGTTCAGTGGTTCCTGCAACATAGGCGAACAAGATTTCTAAAAATAATTGTTCTGATCATAGGGCTTTTAAATAGTCGATCCCAATCAGTTTTTTTTAACACCTTGAAATGACAGAATTTGACCTCGTTACAATTTTAGAATAATAGAGAATAGAGATAATAATCGGTTTATAAATAAGAATGTACTTTTAAATGTTGACAACTAACATAATAGTACAACGAATTATCATAATGCTTTGGTGTGACGCAGCATTGTAACAAAAAAAATTAATTATAAGCCTTTATCAACGGATGATAGATATTTGAAATTTATTTCGCTTTCTTAGGACATGAATTAAAGTAAACTTTCTCAAATGTAAGAGTTTATTTATTTTTTATGTCAAAACCATGAAAATGAAAACGTAGACTCACGATTGTGATTGAAAAATACATTTAATATTATCTTTCGAACATCTTCCCGCGAAGGGATAAAGTTTTTTTATGATTTCTGCTATTTTTTTTTTTATTTTATAATCATAGATAATTAAAGTTTAAATGCTTAGTTATAAAAAATATGTATATAATTACTTTTTATTAAATCATCCCTTGAGGAATTTTACCTATGGATAAGAGGGGTTTTCGATATATTGGCCAAGACACTGTCTCAGGAGGGGAACAACCGAGTGCGACCAGCGCGACATTTCTCCGTGACACTTAACCAGCAGTAGACTTTAGGGAGTTTCATGCCCGGATGAGAGGGAGGCGGTGCGTAATTCGCGGCGCGTGGCGCGTGAGATACGCTTGGAGCGGACACCCAGCTCTCCCAGAGATGAAGCTTAATTAGGCTGCTCGCTCCTTTGGCTTCTGAAAGAATCTGGATTTCTAGACCCGGGTGGAATGATTGGAAAAATACCCTGAGGATTTTTAGTTAGTAGGAGTCTGACATACCGGGGTCGCTGCCCTCACAACGGTGACTGATGGTCCTATACAAGATTTGCTCCGGGTTACCAAAAAAGAGTTTTGGATATAAAGTAATAAGAACTGATGGATTCTCACTTATAAGAAAAACATATTTGGGTCATTATTTTTTAAAGTTCACTCTTGAGGGTTATAGAAAGGATTTAAGAGATTGATCTTTATACAAATGTTACGCGACAATAACTAATGAAACCTACGCGTGGGAGCTTGATAACTAAAAATAAAAGATCAGGAGTTTTAATTCTGACAGATCTAAAGATTCCCCCCTTAGTAACACTTTTTGCTTGTAATTAATGCAAGAAGTGCTGCGTGCAACAGCTAGTGAAGCTATATTTGGATATGATATATATTGAACTTTGGATATTGGATCTTGCTACATAAAAATGTTATTTTTAGAATGGGTTTGACACGTTAAGGACGGCGTGTACCACCGGTGGCTCACACGTGAATGGTTGAAAAACTACACCGTCCTTAACGTGTTTAACTTAATGGTCGGTATTATTAGAAAACATTTTTTTACTTTAGTAAAGGTACACAATGGTAAATATTAGCTGTTATAAAAAATATATATATCTTATATAAATATCTTAGTTCTATATCAAATACTGGTGGATGAGTAAAATCCAAAGCAAGCTACAAAATCTTTTGTGCGATGATTTCAGCATTATAATGTACTATTATTTTCTCGCGGCGTCGACCGCTGAAATTATTTACGTAACATATTACGAATTATACTACCGTTCTGGTCTATGAATTCATCTTAACCTTAATATACGTAAAACTGCTATTAGAACCAACTTTATAAGTTATATAGTAATAGTATAAAATCTGTATATGCTATAAGATATATAGATAAACAGTAGAAATAACAGATTCCGAAATGTTAAATTAACTAAATATTCAATCATTTTTTTTTATACCTAATAAGGCACTCAAGCTGAATAGTCATTCTTATTAAAAACGGACTCTAAGCAGATATTTTTTTCCTATTATTGAAATGTTTTTACAATTAAGCATGGACGAACGTAAAACGTAAAGGTATAATATTTCTAATCTACAACATCTATTCTAATAATTAAGTACCATAAGAGTTCATAATATATAATCATTACTTACAGTTCATTTGTATAAATCTGTCACTTTAAATTTTTTCGCAAATTATTTAAAAGATTCCGCATATTTTTTCTAATTAAACAAAGCAACTTTTCTGTTACTGAATATTAAATTCTATAACAGAAGTCTTCATTACGCAAAATTTCACATTCTACGCACAAGGTTTTAATATGAAATTGTTTTATGGGTTCTAGCAAGTGCAATTTGAAACTGAAGTTAAAACGTGAACGGTAAAGGATTCGCGAGTGCGGTTACAAAACAATGCATTCTATTAATATACAAGGTTTGAATTAAAAATTATATTCGTAATTAAAGTGTCGATCGATACTGAAGCCAAAGAACTGTAGCAAATGACTGTAAAGTGTTTTAAAAATAACTTTCTAAATAATGTAAAGTGATTAAAAGACAATAGTATTTTGATTAAATATTATCAATGCTTTATATAATAATTATGAATAACAATCGGAAACGGTCGTAACAATTCATCAAATTACATACTAACTTTGGTGTCGTGCAGACTGTGGGAAGGTTCAATTCGGTAATTGTGTCATTTTTATTACTTTCTTACAATTATTTAAACTATTTATTTAAAACTTTTTAAATCGTAATTCCTAATATTGGTCTCTTTGTACTAGATTTTCTCAGAATTATGGACTACTGTTCTTTTGCCGACAATTTATAGATCTTTTAAAAACTAGATAGACATCTATTGACTCTATTAACCAGTAAACTACGAATTAAAAAAAAACTCACAATATGGGAATATCGAATACAAATATAATATTAGGTATATTACCTACAACTGTTCTAATGCTTGTATTGACAAATAATTAGTAAATTAGTTTACAGGTAAACGAGGCTCAGTGAGACCTCGATTAGACTTGGTAGAAAGTAAAAAGAAGGCACGAGTAGGTCCTTGAGCTTACCACACAGGGCAACTAAAAGTTGTATCATCATAATGGGATCATCCTACATTTTTTCTGATTTCCTAGTATCCAAAATGCGTTAACAATGCATTCTTTTGAATTAATCCAATTTAACCCATAAAAAATAATTTCTCATTAACTGCCTCATATTTGGGAATTCAATGCTAGGCCAAGCCACAACGGTTTGTTTGATCCAATAATTTAAATCAACTTCACTTTCACCGTCGCGTATTGTTGCTTAAGACTTACACTACACGTGAGTTCTCGCCTGCCATTTTACAAATTCTACATGTTAAAACGTATTTTATTTTATAACAATCTTATGATTCTGTACTGAATTATTGAATTTTTTACCTTTAATCATTTGAACCGTTGAGGATTCCTAATTTTGTACGGAACATTGTTTAGTTATGATGTAGGTCTTAATGATTAGAATATATTATGTGAATGGTATTTATAATATTATCGACATTGCTTAACTAAATGTAATTAATGTATTTAACATTAATCCATCCTATGTTAATTTACAGGTAAGTAAAGATAGAAGCATCCTTTAACAGTTAAATTTTTAGCAATCTGTAACGGTGAGAATAAAAATGTAATAAAATCATATTACTTGAAAAAAAAAGAACCATTTACTATATAATATATTTTTTATTTTAAGTTTATTTAGTGATGGTGTTTTATAATTTATTTATTGCAATGCATAAATTTCCAACCCAATAAAAAAACAAATTTGAATTTCACCAAAAATACTTTATGTAGATATTTCTAAATATAATAGCTTATATTATAATAAGATAAAATTTATTAATGAATATTCTTATCATTAATATTAATAGCTGTAGTAATTATATTCTACAAGAAAATAAAAGAGGTTTGTTGCGAATTAGTAACGAAAAAGATAGATTTCGTACCATTAGAAGTCCTTTCCGGTAATTCGTACTTGAAACTGTCGATTTCTGTTTCTTCATAATTATTTTCGTTTGTGTGTTTGTTATAATTATTGTCACCTTGCACAGTCACTCTCGAAGTATTCCATTCGGGCTCAAAACCGTTCAAGCGTTCATTAACGCCTTTGTACTGACTAGTTATATCTGCTAATAGCATCGTCGGAGCTGACCATTGTATGAACCATTGGTGCGACACAGCCATTATTTACATAACACTACTGAACTCTATTTTCACTTCTCTGTTAATGCTATGCGAAAAATTACTGGAATGAGTACTAAGGACCCAGCTTGAAGTATTACGAATGCGTGAGCGCTATAACACTGCTTGCATTTGTCTGCTTGAACGGTGGAGTTGCACTCATTGCAAACGAAAACTTTATAGCCCCTCTTACAAGCATATCATCCCAAAAACCTTTCATGAATACATATCAAAACTTACCTTTGGTTGCAATAACGGCTTTAGTACATCGCTGTTACATTAGTTGTAACTTGTAGTGTTAGTAAATAGTGGTCATGCTTGTAGCTAAATTTAATTGATTAAGTAATTCTTATTGTTCATGATAAACTAATTATGAAGTATTTTTAGAATTATTTTTGTCTTACAAAATACTGTTTTTATTAGTACACATAAGTAGGTATTAGAATTAATTACGTGACGACACTGTTAAAACTTCCTAGTCCATGCGTTTATCTGACCAGTTAAATGTTGAACAGAAGGTCAGTTCTCGTAATTTAAAACGTTCAATTTATAATCGGGATATATTTTTATTATATTTGACATCACAATTGATACGTCAAAATAGACATATTGAAAATCAACTAAAAGCGAAAAGGAAACGTCCAATGACTTGAAGCCCATTTCGCGCACTTATTAACTATTGCCACAGTTTTTCTTTTCACTAAAACTGTAAAAAATACCTTAACTAAGGATCTTAGGATTATCAACAATAAAGCATCAAATACCTACATATGTTTATAAGATAAAAGCAATATTTGCCTAATTGATTAAATTTGAACAACAATATTATTACAATTAATTCATCTTGTGGGTCCTATCCATGTTTTATTATTATTTATAATACATTATTATTAAAGTTATTTTCTATTCCAGTAAGATTATGTAAAACCTCCGCTTTTTTTTTCGAACTGTCGATACGTTGGCGACCGAGAAAGGACTTCACAACATAACCGGGCGGCAAAATAACCGCCGCGTAAGGGAATTTTAATGACTAATTTAGCGTCACCAGTCGCAATGATACGGAGCGCAAACTATCAAAGTTTCTTCTAATCTAGAAAGACTTTATCATCATTATGATGAACATTACTTAAAAGTGTAATATATGTTTTCATAAAACAAAATATAAGTACATTGCTGTTCTAGGACTACATGCTAAAAAATTAAAACTTTTGTCATTTTTAACTTTTTTTAATAAATAATAATTAATAATAATAATTAATAAATAAAAATAATAATTTTTTAATAATTTTTAACTTTATTAAATCAAATTAATAATTATTTGTCGTTTAGAAAACAAGAAAAATAACGAACATATGTACATTTAATTGCTCCCATGATAACCTATATAAATTGGTCCAATGAACAGTCACCGTGTGGCTAAGGTGTGTTTAACGATGCCGTTTGCTTTTCCACTTGAAATTTCTTAGTTTAGTACAAAATGCTCGTAAAATATATCGGTTTGTTAACAGCAATCACGAGTGTATTGGCTATTTATCCATATTTCGACACGCAAGATTTCATTTACAATGTACCAAAAGTGTATAGAATTTCTATAACATTAGATAAATTATTGAACTATTATGAAAAAAAGCCTTCTAAGGACCCGGAATGGTATATCTCGCTGGGTATGGCTCGAGGTTAGTATCAAACAATTCTTAAGATCCTGTGTGAGAGCGACAAATGCAAAGCTACACGACGCAATGCGAAGCGACTTATTGTGACACAAAACTCTACGCGACATGTGCCCTGACTAACGCGATTTCAGTTCATAATTACGGAATAATATATATTTCTAATTGCTATTACAATAATAAGAAAGAAAATACTTATTAAAAAGAATATTTTAAACACAAAAAAAACATATTTCAAACTCCAAAACTTTAACAAACCTACAAAACGAATATACACATTCGAGCGAAAAATATATGGAGTGTTGTTTTTTATACTCAAAACTAAAAAACGCTTCTTGCCATGCGGAAAACAAATACAGAGTCGCGTCGTGTCGCAAATAGTTCTATGAGAGCACGCAGGTCACTTGTACATACAAGCTACTTTTGATTTTGTCGTAAATATTCATATCACGTTATATTGCCACTTTTGTTACTTACGTAAGATAACAGGCAACATACACACAGAGATGGGCAAAATGTAATCTGATTAATGATTAACGATTACAAAATGTAGTCTTAATTTTAATTTTGTTGCTTTGAAATCACGATTAAATCCCTTTCAAACATCGAGGAGTCATAAGTGTGAATGCAATTGAGGATTCCGTAGTGTTTAAAACAGATGAACGAAATGCAGTCATATTAATGATGAGAAACGCAAAATGTAATCGTAATCGTTTTTCATTAATTTGATTACATTTTGCCCATTTATGCATACACATAATACCTCATCCTCTACATTACAATAGACGCCACCATTTTAATGTTATATTTTTCCCACACGTATATTTAAATATTTTTATGAGCATCGCATCACCTATAGGGTGAACCCCTGCTGAATATTTGCCTCCTCTATTGTTTTATAGAACGACCGGTTGATAACAGCTTACATTTAGAAGTAACTCTGGAGTTGTCCTGCGGTTTAGACTAATCAAAATTGATCGGCTCTCTATCTTGTAGGTGAATGTCTCACGTTGCGCTTAGTAGATTTTTAATAGATATTTTTTGTTAAAGTTCAAATTCAGAGAGAATAAATCATTTACTTAGGAGTGTCTCTCCTGATTAAAAATATTTATTTAACTTACTTTTAATAAAAATGACATGTTTCTATTTTAAATTGGTTCCAGGAATTCAATACCCGAAATAAAATGCTTGAAATTGTATAATAAAAAACAAAATCTAAATAACAAAATATAACCTATTGGCACTTGTGTTCGCGTTGAAATTTAAATTGACTTAAGAATCTCTATATCTCAACAAATTTAGCAAACGTCTGTAAATATTTTTAAACCAATTCCACTTTTAATCAGAATTGTCTTATTATTTATCTCTGATAGTATAGAGCATAATGTATTTTACGATTTTAATTCTACTAGATATGTAAGTTTTTAAAATATATAAACTATTATAATATTATAAATAAAGTCAAAATACTGGCGGAAATAACCGTCCTACAACTCAAAGTGAAACCTTTAATCAAAGTATTTATATATTATTTAGGTTTAAAATGCTTCTTTTTTATTTTCTAAATCAGATTGTTAAGTAAGACAGTTGTTACAAACAAGAATAATAAATGCTTGTTGGAACGACAATGTCGTCGAATGCATTTTAAATAGACATTTGTATGTTTATTATTATATATTGGAACTGAAATAACTGTTGCAATTTCTTCGTTTATGTGTGATACAGGTCAGTTGGAGTACACGATAAACGAATTAGATCAATCCATACCGGCGAAGCTGAAAGAGAATCTGCAGAACATTACTAGAAGAATGGACCGCATACGGAATAATACTCATTACAACAGTTTTATTTATCGTAGCAAAGACTATGAGTATGGTCTGTATTTTAACGAATCGGATTCATAAATGTATTATGTTATTTTTAAACGTTTATGTTATTTTATCCTATCAGATATTTTTATTCATTTTATCACAATTTTGTTAACTCACTTTGCCGTCTGTCTTCTGAGATTACTATAACTCTTGAAAAAACTTTTTCGTATTTTTTTATACACTGGCTCGACAAAGCGACTCCATTGCACCTGATGGTAAGTATAGTGTAGTTAAAATAAAGAAAGTGACCATCGTAGAATGAAATTCCGTTGATAGTCTGCGTCGTCATGTCGCCCCACATATACCACGACTGAAGGTCTCTAGGTATATAAGTAACTGGATATACACAAGCTGATCCCGAAACGCGACAGGCCAAAGCGAGTCACTATGACGGTCTTTACAGTTGTGTACTGTAGTCACGACAAAGTTCGGGCATTCCCCATAACACTAAAAAAACACGGTATGTTCTTGTAGGTAGGTTTTATTTCTTACTTTCTTGTTATTAAATCGCAGTAACATTATTTAAGCTTCGCAGGAATTATATTTAAACCTTTTGCAATTTAGTTCTTCCTGTTACAATATTCTTTAATATCTTTGGTAATCTTAATGAATTGGTACCAGTACTATTAAAAATAACATTTTTAATTGTGGATAAAATTTCAAAATATATAATATCACTAGTTGACCCCGCAAACGTTGTTCTGTCATATAAATTATTTCTAGTGAATGTCTTCTGTATTATAATATATTTTAACCGCGGCTTCGCATTGTAAAATAGTATCTAATTTAATTTAATTTATGGTTCACAATTTTGGTCATAGTGGCATAAAAATTGTAGCCTATATGTTATTCCGATGTATAATCTATATTACTGTAAAAGTTTCATGCAAATCCGTCCAGTAGTTTTATCGTGAAAGAGTAACAAACATATTCACAAGCTTTCGCATTTATAATATTATTTAGATTTGCCATATGCTCCGGGAAATTTTAATCGAAATAGAGAGAAAAACATTTACAAAAAAGACAATAATTGATCAATTATCGAACGGGATGAAAAATGATTAAATTATTGAAATGGCTATTAAAAAATTGTGGTTTATGATAAAAGGGTAAAATTTAGGGTTATATGTATTTTTCAATGCCACATTATAGAAAAATGAAAACAAGAAATTTTGTCCAATTATTAAAAAAAAAATGTTAAGGTTGAACAACCCTTATATCACTTAGGAGTATGAAAAATAGATAGTTGCCGATTCTCAGACCTACTGAATATGCATATAAAATTTGGTAAAAATCGGTATAGCCGTTTCGGAGGAGTAAGGAAACTAACACTGTGACACGAGAATTTTATATATATAAAAGATAAATTGTAACTGAACGACTTTGTGGCAGTAATGAAATGAATAATTAGTTTTATTCATATTCTTAGAATATAGATTACCATTAAATTACATATTAACATTTTCGAAAAGCATCAAAACCTGTTTATTTCTCAATGCGAAACTTCTCCCTTCTAATATCAAGAAAGGCTTAATTGTAAACGCACGCTTGGTTGCAAAACTTCATGTAAAGCGTGCAATAGTATCTAGGTCAGAAGCTTTATCCACAGAAGATATAGCCTAAGTCGGTCCCTGTTCCAAGATTTATTGTGTAACTGAACGCTTCATTATTATATAAAGCATATATTATTTTGTCACAGAAATAGTTCAATACTCAGGTATTTTATATAACTTCTAGGAAATTGATAAAGTGTCAAGATGATATTTAATTGTATTATTTAGAATATGTCATGTATTACATTGATAACATGTCTGATTTACTTACTAAGCGACTAAATTATGCATTAATCTGTGTAGTATTCGCTCAGAACTAATATAGTTTTTGTGGTTATTTTATACTAGCTGTGTCCGCGACTTCGTCCGCGTGGAATAGTTATTTTGGGCATTTTACTTAGCTATTTATTTTGAAATTGTAATATCTTCTAAGATGTTCATTGAAATTAAGTGATGTCAAAGACAATTTTGTTCACAATTAAATACCCTTAATCAATAACACATTTATTTGGATAAAGATTAGAACTCTTAACAAACTCTTTGAACTCTTAACAAATAATGCATTAATTTCGACCTAATTTGATTACCATAAAAACGGTTCTAGTGAGTTAATCTTAAAAGATATACTGTCGTGGACATTTTTTTAGATCATTTCAAAAGGAATAATTCTTTCATACATATATTTTTGGTATCTTGAACCGTTTTCGCAGCGCACGCAATGGAAGCCCTCAAGGATGAATAACTTCCCCGTTTTTTTTCACATTTTCCATTATTTCTTCGCTCCTAATAGTTACATCGTGATGTTATATAGCCTAAAGCCTTCCTCGATAAATGGTCTATTCAACATAAAAATAATTTTTCAATTCGAAGCAGTAGTTCCTGAGATTAGCGCGTTCAAACAAACAAACTCTTCAGCTTTATAATATTAGTATAGATAGTTCATTCTGATCTAGGTTTCTACATTTGTAAAATTCTACATTTGCGGAATTCCCCTTCTGATAATGAATTTTGATTGGTCGACTGAAATAGCGTTAGGGACTTCCCTTTCTTATTTATCGATCACGTGAGGGTTGCGCGGGAGCGCGGGTCGGTACGTTAGCTGCGCGTCACGTCAGTCCGCAAGAAGCTCCGCTCGAACACACCCGTGCTACATATGTAGATTTATCAAATTACTAATTAATAAGTAGTTGTAAGTAGTAGCACTAATTAGTGCTACTGTTAGTGTATACTATAATGTAAACATATCAAATTTACTCTCTCTATATGTCTAAATCTAATTATGCGAGCGTAAAAATGATTATTCTGTAATAAACCTAATAACATATTTTCAACTCAGTGTCGAACATTAAATTCATTTCCTTGAAACTATCGTACAAATATCTTAACACAATTAATTTTGTACATACATCTATTATTTTAGAATGTATAAAGTTTTAATTACTCAGAAATTATATAAAATTACACTATTTCATACATTTCCTGTAACTTACATATATGTTACCTTGGATATTAAATGAGCAATTTAAATTTATGGATCTATTTAGTTTAAATAGTATTTTAGGTAATTTGAAGCAGATGCTATTTGTTACAAATGTTTTCTGGACTTGCAGTCCAGTGAGTAAAGCGTGTACTAACAGTAGTTATATACTATTGCACTTTCATAAGCAAGCAAATTATTTTTATAGTTTTTTTACCAGGAGAAAAGTTGTGGACCGTTAGGGGGCGGTGAGGGCCGCCCCCCGGTGTGTCAGACTCTTAACGACTAAAAAACTCCTGGGTACTACTTCATCCGCATGGACGCCGGCCGTAGGCACGAGCTCGCAATCTGACCGACCGGCGCGCGGTGGACCTTGTTAGGCTTCCTCTGAACATAGGACGAATTGGAGAAATCCCGTCCCTGTCATCCTCAGAAATAGGCAGTGTGCGGGCGTACGCACACATAAGCAAGCTAATTATAAATCAATTTAAACTTTTATGATATAACGGTTTAAATATACCACAAAATTATTTACATATTATTTCAGTCTCGTATAAAACGTATCTTATACAATAATATATAAAAGAAAATAATTAGATACAATAAACATTTTGTAGTTAAATAAAACAACAGAATTCAAAAGTAGGTTTTTGTAAAACTTGATATTTTGTTGTTATATTATTTAGTTATGCGGTAATTAAGAATGTAAGTAATTAACTTCACATACATTATCATTACATTTGGTAAGCCTTGTAGCACACGGTTTTTGTATTTTCAAAACAATGTACATATCCTAAATCTATTCCGAATGAACTTCCGTACAATTCCGTTACGTTACTTATTTTATCTGATTTACAGAAATTTTATGAACTATAATTTTTGTTCAAGTTTTTTTAATTTAAAAGTCAGTATTCTCTATTAAAATCTTATAGATATACTATTTTTATACATAATTAAAAGACATATCTACGCTTGATATTTGTATTTTGTAGTTAAGGCTTGACCTCTGTTACGCCTGTTAGACGAGCTATGGATAAAGCCAATTTAATAATAATTTTAATAATTTAATTTATTTAATGCGAGCTTTTAGGGGATTTGTGGCATTTTTAGGTCTAATAGACCTTTAATAGTGCTAAATAAATAGCAATAGGGTTAACACTCTCTACACATACGACACACATACTAAAGATATCTGTGCCTGACTATATTGCGACCACATTATACATCGGTAAAAAGTCCATTATAGCGACTTGCTTATAACCTATTATATTTCAGAATTAGCTTGTATATGTTCAGCTATTAATCGATGCCTAACAGCAACTATTACTGGGTTCTCATCTCTTAGCGTTCGTCGCGGTGATTGAATGTTTTAGTTATTTAAATATAGAGTATCTACTTTGTCAATCTATTAAAAATCCACAGAAATAATATGTTTGCATATAAACTGCTTATGAGAAATAAAAGGTGATACGACAATGTAATGCAAAGTTTGAATTTTTTATTATTGTATATTTTTACTTATTTTTACAGTGTCCAAAGCAATTGTTGAAAATATGGAAGTATTATCATCAGTCTTGGAACCAATTACGCTGGGCACTATGGGAACACAAAAACCGTATAGATTTACATTCGAGCAATATGTACAAGAAGCGAGGACTAAAATGCCAAGCAGGAAAGCAGCAGGTATACACTCAATTTTCCATACTCTATGTAGACTATAAAGTTGAACAAAAGTTCATAATTTTAGAACTACTTTCGATCAGTGTAATATTTGAAGTTACTAATATTCCGTAAGAATTAATGTTTAACAACGTTTTAATTTTACATAATTATTATCTCTTTATTTATATTACTCACAATATTTTTTTCATTTTAAATGATATACATATAAAAAAAGACATTTTAAAATTTAAAAATATGTAGACCTACGGCGGCGAGACCTAAGAGATTCAAGCCACCGGTAGGAGTTCAGAGTGAGGAACCTCCTTACAATTCATGCCGTATCGAGTAATACTGCCTTCTGTATCCGGGCCTTGATCCAACAACCAAGCGAGAGTCTTTTAAGATGGTAATCGAAGCTCTTTGCGATCAACCTATTAGTCGGTACGACTATCGGGACAATAATCGCTGAATCTTACTTAAAATAAATAACTTATTTAAAATAATACAATAAAATATAATGAAATAATACAATTTTTAAAGTGTTCCGACTATAATGTTACAATTACAGATGCATGCATGATGCAATTGTTAATATCAGCAATGGAAGCTCAAACGGCGCTATCGGAAGGCGTTTGCGAAGTAACGCCTGAATGTTCGGCACAGTTGATCAAGGGCTCTGGCCTTGCATTCCAACAGACGAGTCGGCTTCGAGCTGCTATGTTGGCGAACTTATTTGATTGTATGCAAGGCCTTGATCTCCACGCCCATATTTATAAGCTGTGCATTCAAATTTATAAAGAGACAAAATCTATTGAAGCCTGGGATCATCCCGCGGGAACAAGAACTTTATTTATGCAACAGAGTATGCATTATTTTATCATTATTATAATATTTTTTTTAAAACCACTCCATTTATTATTTTTTTAATGACTGACTAATGTTGACGGCCGGGACAGGCCTTTACAACTCAACTGGGCTAAGGGGGCGAGGAAAGAAAGTGCTCAGTCAGCGAATTTATGGGTTGGGTGGCAACGAAGAGCACGCCTGTGTGTACGGACCTCGACATGGTAGACCAGCCAGGGCAAGAACCTACGAGGGATCTACTAGCGTTTTGGAAGCGACTACCTTGAGAAGAAATGCCAAAAGAAACTCAAAACTGCGTCGGAGTAGAACTGCACCTTGGAGCGAAATTGATAATTAAAAAATAATTAGTCTTTAATATTATTTATGTAATCATAAACTAGGTTTACACCTATCTGACAATTCTAAAGGTATCGGTATTAATATATCTAAAGTAAAAATAAACAAAATTATTTGAGATTTGTTTATTTTACAACATATCACGATTCATTTAAACTGTGTCTTTCGAATCTTTATTGTAAAAACGAAATATGATGTAGTGATGGGGGTTTCGGTCGGTTGTGTCTTAGACTCCTATTCACTAAAAACTTTTGACTTATTCTTCGTTAGCTTCGAAAGACTGTATATGGGAGTAAATTGTTAGTGTCCGACCGAAAGTTCGGTTTCGGCCTAAAATCAAGTTTCGGCGGCAGTTTCGGTTTCGGCCATAATTGGCCGAAACTTTTGCCGAAACCGAAACTAATTTCGGTAGTTGTCGTACATGCTTGCCTAACTTCGTTTCTCGCGGCAACGCTTTGGCGGACGCTGGCGGCCCTGTTCGGGATTCGTGCGCCGTTCGCATTGCTATTTTTTTTTTTTCGAATTTACGCGTGTTTGTTCATCGGGAAAGGTCTTCACAACTTAACCGGGTGGGTGGGCGAACACTGAGGGTGCTCAGCCGGCAATTTATGGGTTGGGTAGCAATGCAAGGGCACCCCTGTGGGTACGAACCTCGATTTGGACCGCCAGCCAAAAATACGAAACCTAACGGTGATCTACTAGCGTTTCGGAAGCGACTACCTTGAGAAGAAACGCCGAAAGAAACTCAAGGCTGCGTCGGAGTGTAACTGCGTCGTTTAGACGACAGTTGACGGATCTAATTCGCATTGCTCTATAGCAACACAACTTAGTGCGTTATCACCCGACGTAAACATTCTTTAGAGGTTATGTTTTGATGGAACTGATTACATGTAAGTTTTTGTTTCATTTTTTTACTTGACCACGTTGACTTTTATACTTGACCACGTGAGTTTCGGTTTCGGTTTCGGTTTCGGCCGAAACTGAAGCCACGGCCGAATATTCGGTTTCGGTTTCGGTTTCGGTTTCGGCCGGAAAACTAGTTTCGGTCGGACTCTATAAATTGTATTCGTCTATAGACGAATACAATTACTAGAACTATAGTTCTGGTTTGCAACGGCCTTCTCAAGGCTTCTCAGAGTGGGAGATAAAAGGAGTTTACCACCCCAATTGTTAGTAACAAGTAGTATGTGGGTAAACACACGCACACACACATTATCTTTCTCGAGTAATACACTAGTAACCCACTTTCAAGAACTAGACTAACGCCATAACAAAGATTCTTGTGTTAGTCCTTAGGCAGCGGTAACTATAACATGATGCAATATTATTCGAGCCTATTTATGTCATTAGTTTTAGAGAAGTATAATTTCCGTTTTTTCAATTACAAATATGACACATTAGTTGACAGCCGTTGGGTTGCTCGCCGTCTGGTGAGATAATAAGGAATCATGTTACCATTACCTATAAATGACTGCATCGACAGCAACCCCACCGCAGAGCTTATTGTTATAGCAGTATTGTTTCCATATAACTTTAATATTTGATACCAATCGGTCGAGGTGTAAACATGTTAGCGCTATGTATAAATTCTACTATATCTGCTTCATTCACACAAAATTGCTAACACATTTGCTAATTATATTACTTACAACATTAAATATTGTAAGTAATATAAATAGTGCGGCCGTAGAAGTCTTACCTCCATGTTATTTCAAAATAATTATAATAATTAATAGCTTCTTCTATTACGTATTGTGAAAGTAACCTCTTATAGTAAGATAATACATATGAATAAATGTTTTCAGTTTTCTATTGCGCAACGCAAGGTTACGGAGAATTCGTGAAACCCCGTTGGATGAATAAAATTTTGTCGTGGCAAGAACCTAAGGGTTGTTACGCTGATGATCGTCAACCATTTATGAAACTGACTGGTTTTGTTGGACCAAGCACTGCCTCATCACCTAAAGAGAGAGATGTATGTGGTATTTAATAAGTATATTAAGTTATACGGGCAGTTCATGATATGGTTGTAAATAATTTCATACCTTCAGACAAAAATAGGATTGTAGCAAGTCAGTGGAAATAAATATAATTACAGACCATACTCAAATAAAAGCTTTTGAAGATATTTGTAGCATTAACTAATTTGGTAGTGAGAAAATGTTATTCAGCGGCTTTTAAAATGGTCGAGCGTATACATTTTAGGAACTTACACTAGTTTAATAGGTTTCAGTACATATCTAACTTTTTTATATCAGGAGGAATATCGAGTGAAGAAAGCAGCTTCGTCGGAAGGTGGCACATGCAACTCATTGACCTCTGCAATGGCGCTTGGTTCGTTGGTAATATATGTTAGAGCACTCCTCGAGACAGATCAAGCTTTTCATTATGACGTATTGGATTGATTTATAAACACTGATAGTTATATTAATTGGTTTTATTTCTCTTATTTCTTTTTGTTAATATAAGCGGTACCTATCAATGGTTAATAGAATAACGTAAAAGTTTCAACTGAACCTTTTGTCAATTTTTTGCATATATGGTTATATGCGCAATTGCTATAAGAAAAATCGAGAGAAAACTTTTGTGAAAATGAAATGTTTAAATCAAAGCCTTCATCTAAGAACTTTATCAATTGCGTTATTCTTTAAGGTAACTATAATATTAAATATTAATGTCGTAAAGTAGTCGCCATCGTTGTCACCGCTACTTCTCAATTTGCTCTGAAAGAGATAAAGCAAAATATTATTCTCTCCATCGTAGGTATTACATTTTGTTAGGAGTTATGCTCATAACGATTTTAGCGCCATTGCAATATAGCGACATAATCAGACTATAGCTATTTGTTTCATTACATGTAAATTAAAAGGGCTAGGCTATAGTACTCATTTGAGTTATTAATCTCCAGTGACAAACATTTCTATTACATGAGAAAAATCGGTAATAATTTTTTAGCACGACCGTGGAAAATGGGGACTGTTGAGTGGATGAACAAGAGATTCACTTTTTCTGTCAAGTTTCTGCCGTATCGAACCAGTAGGAACTGATAATAGTGTGGCATTAATGATCGTCCTAAGTCTTATCAGCAATTACCATTGTATACTCATTGAAGACTGTCAGAGAATGATCTGTTGGTTGGTTGGTTGTTGATTAAATTCCTCAAAGATATTAAAATTGTAGTTAGTATTGAAACTAAATTAATTATTTTTCGAGGAAATAATAAAGATTAACAAATATAATTAATTTCTGTTACATCATTGTTCGTATAATTACGTGTATTTTTTACCTGTCGAATCTTATTGACTGATGATGATGGATGGACATTTATGGAATAATAATTGTTACGAACAGCGAGCCCAGGGCGCCGGAGACGCAAGAATAGGGGTGCGGGAGAGGAGCACGTCGACCGGGGCGACAGCAGCGACAGCGGCGGCCGGACGTAGGAACTACGGCGGAATCCGGCGTCGCTATTGGCGGACTTAGTTTTAAGGAATGCTTTGTATATAGTACTAGTTGTTAGGGTAGCCCGAGGGGATATATATAGCGACCTAATCGTTGGTCGGCGGCGAAGATCGAAGACTCGAAGAATTCCCTCGGAGCTACCCTCAAGAATAAAGAAGCGAACTGCGAACGAAGAAGTGTTTTATTACGAAGAACCCCTGCTACTAGTCATCGAGTGTTGTCCATCGTGTATATCCTGGTCCATCGGAAGCCGAATAGAAGAAAGAAAGTAGAACCAACGCATCGATTTATCGAAGAAAGAAAAATCAAGATTCAAGAATTTGGGAAAATGGTCAAGACTCGATCGCAGGGGGCCGATACTACGGACGAGTGTGACATGTACGCACCGGCCTCGGTGCGTCATGTTGAACCACCACGCTCTCCGTTAGTGCGGCCTGCTGTTGAGACTACGACAGGGGCGTCAAACGCTACATTGACATGCGATAGGTCAAACGCTACATTGACATGTGACAAGTCAAACGCTCGATTGTCAAACGCTCGATCGTCAAACGCAGTTTCTTTCCCTACAGCAGCAAGACAACGTTCGCCAGCGAGGTCACGCCGCACAAGCACAAGCTCAGCTGCCAGATTACGGTTGCAGTTGGAGCTGCAAGCGCAGGAACGTCTCGCCGAGATCCAACGGCGGGAACTGCGCATGGAAGCGGACCTAGTCAGGAAGAGACTAGAAGTGGACCTCGAAAATATCGAAGAAGACGAACGGGGCAGCAACGTGTCAGAGACGAACGAACGCGTCAACAGTTGGCTGCAACAAGCAACCGAGGGGGATTCAACGTACCCGGCCGAGACACCGTCAGCAGAACGAGGAGGCAGAACGGCCCTCCACACCTCCGACGATCAACGGGGGGAGCTGACCACGGCCCGAGTGACCTTTGAAGAAGAAAGGTCACAGCAACGTGAGGCGACAGAACGGCGTCGCACACGTTCACCCACGCCCACGAGGGGCAGATTGAGGGCGATCGAGGAGCTGGCCGAGGCGTTGAAGAGGATGACGGCACGGGAACGAGTGCCGCCACGTCAAGCCTCGGACCTACCCATATTCACCGGGGCACCGAACGAGTGGTTGCCATTCAAGGCAGCTATGCGAGATAGCACGAAAATGTACCACTTCTCGGCGGCGGAGAACCTAGCCAGGCTACGGGTGTGTCTCCGGGGAGAAGCGAGGGACGCCGTGGCACCTCTACTACACACGGCGGAGAACCCGGATGCAATAATGCACACACTGGAGCGCTGTTATGGCCAGCCGGACACCATCATCAACGACGCCATGGAGAAGCTGCGCCAGCTGCCACAAGCAGGAATGACAGCGCAAGAGCTCAACGTGTTTGCAGTGCGAGTGCAGAACATAATCGCCGTGCTGAAGAACGTCGGCCACAGCGGTTATCTACGGAATCCACAGCTGGCGGGAGAAATCATGGAACGAATGAGCCCGCTGCTAGTCTCAAGGTGGAGAGACTACGCACATCTGCACCGAGGAATGGAAGAGTGCGAAGTGATCACTCTGTCTCGCTTCCTCACACGCGAAGCGGACTTGGCGTTTAGCTACACGCGCCAATCCAGTACATCGGGCGCCGTCAGCACTGCAAAATACGCCGCGCCAGCAAGACCGAGGCAGCAGAACACGAAGCCAGCACGCCGAACGACGCGTGGGGCAGCCGTCTACGCAACGGTAGAAGAGCGACGCGCACCACAAGGGTGCTTCTGCTGTGGAGCGGACCACGCTACGGATAAATGCAAGAAGATCAAGAATATGAAGATCAGCGCCCGCTGGGACTGGGCAAAGTCAGCGCGCGTTTGTTTTAAGTGCCTGAAGAAGAGGCATCGTCGGGCCGACTGCCAAGCTGACGCATGCGGTGTCAGCGGTTGCCGCCGGCCGCATCACCCGCTGTTGCACGACACCGAGCAAGTGCGAGCACAGCCAGAGGTGCGATCCAGCGACGAGGAAGAACCACCCCGCCCGGCCAGAGAAGAAGCAGTGATGTCGATAGCAACACCCAGTGAAGACAGCAGCGTGTTGCTAAAAGTCTGCAACGTCATCATTACAGGTCCCGGGGGAGAAGTAGCTACGTACGCGCTCCTGGATGAGGGGTCGTCAATAACCCTCATCGACCAAGAACTGGCAGACAGCATCGGCGTCAAGGGGACTCCGGCACCGCTGAGGCTGCGAGGTGTCAACGCGACGGAGCACGAGAGCAGCAGTCAGCGGGTCAGCATCAGCATCCGAGGGCGGCGAGAACGCGCCGCACACGAGATCACCGCTCGCACGGTCAAGAAGTTGGACCTGCGAGGACAGCGGGCGCCGCGGGAACTGACGCGGTACGCCCACCTGCAAGATCTCCGGGAGGCCTGCTTCGAGAACGCGAAGCCGAGGATCCTGATAGGTGTCGACAACTGGCACCTGATGGTCTCCCAGCAGATAAGGACCGGAAAGAAGAACGAGCCCGCCGCATCACTCACCAGCCTAGGGTGGGTCATCTACGGCGTCGAGCCTCGCCTGCTCCATCGACGGGGGGAGAACACGGTGCTGCATCTGCACGCGGCGGAACGAGACTGCGGCAGCACCCCCTCGAGCACCGAGCAAGAAGACGACGAGCGTCTTCAAGAACTGGTGAAGAAGCACTTCACGTTGGAAGCGCTTGGTGTGTCGCTGACCACCAAGGAGAAGCCAGAAGATCGACGAGCGATCGAGATTTTCAACAAAACGGCGCGCCGAGTGAACAATCGATTCGAAGTCGGGTTGCCGTGGCGCACCGATGACATCGTGCTGCCGCCGAGCTACAGTGAAGCGTTTATACGCCTCAGGGGCATAGAAAAGAAGATGGATCGCGACCCGGCATTTAAAGAGGAATACACGCGCCAGATTGAAAATTTGTTGAAAAAAGGATACGCGGAAAAGTATAGCGAGAGTGAACGAGACAGCGCTATACAGTGGTTTCTACCGCACTTCGCCGTACGAAACCCGAATAAGCCAAACAAGATACGGCTAGTGTTTGACGCAGCGCACCGCGTACAGAACAAAAGTTTGAACAACTTTTTACTCGAGGGACCGGACTTGTTACAATCACTTCCCGGAATATTATTTCGATTCCGGGAACGGCCGATCGCCGTAACAGCGGACATTTCTGAGATGTTTTTGCAGGTGAAGGTGCGAGCGGAAGATCAACCGGCGCAGTCATTCTTGTGGAGAGGCGACAACAGAAAGGACCCTCCGGAGCAGTTCAAGATGACTTCGATGATCTTCGGAGCAGCCAGCTCGCCCTTCCTGGCCCACAGCGTGCGGGACCGGAATGCGCAGGATCACGCGCATTCGCACGCCAGGGCACTGCCGGTCATCACCAGGAGCCATTACATGGACGACCTCGTGCACAGCTTCAAGACCGTGGAAGAAGCAAAGAAGACAATAGAAGAGGTCATCACCGTCCACGCTCAAGCAGGCTTCACGTTGAGAAGCTGGAACTCCAACTGCCCGCTCCTGCTGAACACCGTCCCTCGAGAGCTGCGAGCCCGGTAGCCGACCGCTCTGGGCCACGAACACCACCAGGAGAAGACACTTGGCATGCTGTGGGACGCCGAGAAAGACGAGCTGGGCTTCAACACGACCCTGGCACGCGTTCCAGAACAAGTCCGTGAACGACAGCGGGCCCCGACGAAGCGAGAGGCTCTGGCGGCGGTCATGTCGATTTTCGACCCGCTGGGGCTACTCAGCTGTTACAGCATCACTGCCAAGATTGTGTTGCAGGATTTATGGCGCATCCAGATAGGATGGGATGAGCAGCTTCCGGGCGAGCAGGCGGATCGCTTCGACCAATGGCTGAGCGCGCTGGACGACATAGCTCAGCTGCGCCTGCCGCGACGATACGTCACCGACGACGATGCTGCGGAACCGGAAAGGCAGCTTCACGTGTTCGTCGATGCCAGCGAACAGGCATACGCAGCGGCAGCATACTGGCGGCTGATGCACGAAGACGGTCGCGTCACGGTGACACTGGCCGCTGCTAAGGCCAGGGTGGCGCCGCTGCGCCCGCATACGATACCGCGGCTGGAGCTACAAGCAGCTGTCATCGGAACCCGGCTGGCTGGCATGATAAAGCAAGAACATCACTGGAAGGCTGACCGCGTGATCTACTGGAGCGACTCATCAACGGTGCTGCAGTGGATAAGGACGGACGCGCGGCGCTACACGCCTTACGTCGCGCACCGGCTCGGCGAGATAGCGGAGGCGACTGACATAGAACAATGGCGCTGGGTGCCGACCGCACACAACGTCGCGGATGACGCAACCCGCGACGGTAAGGCGCCAACCGACCAGCATGACCGCTGGTTCACCGGACCTTCTTTCCTGTACGGGCCTGAGAATACGTGGCCGCAGGAAAAGGCACGACCGAGCAGCACCGGCAGCATCGAGGAGGCCGCGTGCTGCGCAGCGAGCATCATCGACAACGCGAGCCCGTTGCCGAACATTAGCCGCTTCTCATCATATGAGCGGCTGATCCGGGCGACGGCGACGGTGCTCGCCTTCATCGACAAATGTCGCAAAAGAGCGACCCGACTTGAATTGCAGCACATCGAGCGAGCGGAGCACCTATGGCTACGCAGGGCGCAGGAGGAAGACTTCGGCGAGGAGATCGCGAGGCTGCGCGCTGGCCGAACCTTGCCAGCTGCCAGCCGCCTCGCCAAGCTGGACCCGATGCTGCAGGACGACCTGCTGCGTGTGCGCGGACGGATCGATGCCGCGCGCGCGCCGTACGAGACGAAGCGGCCGATCATACTGGGCGGCCGTCACCCGCTGACAAGACTCATCGTGCTACGAGAACACGCGGCTGCGGGACACGCCAGCAACGAGCGCGTCCTCAATGACATCAGGCAGCGCTTCTGGATACTGCGCGCGCGCCCCACTGTGCGCGCGGTTGCCCGGGCTTGCGCGCTCTGCCGGGTGCGCCGAGCGAAGCCCCGGGTGCCGCCGATGGGGGACCTGCCGCCGGCGCGCCTGGATCAGCATCGCCGACCCTTCACCAACTGCGGGGTCGACTACTTCGGGCCGATGACCGTCACTATCGGCCGCCGACGTGAGAAGAGGTGGGGCGCGTTGTTCACGTCCCTCACTACCCGAGCTGTCCACATCGAGGTAGTGGGCAGCCTGTCTGCCGACTCCGCAATCATGGCGCTGCGACGGATGGCAGCGCGACGCGGATGGCCGCGTCAGCTCTGGAGCGACAACGGGACGAACTTCCGTGGAGCCGACGCGGAGCTACGGGCAGCATACAGCGAGTGGGAGCCGGCGCTGCGTGACTACGCGCAGCTGCGCCGAATGGAGTGGCGCTTCATCCCTCCTGGCGCGCCGAATCAAGGCGGCGCGTGGGAGCGACTCGTGCGCTCAGCAAAAGCTGCGCTGAGCGCGACTCTACACGACCAAGCACCGCGAGAGGAGGTGCTGACGACGCTGCTGGCAGAAGCGGAACACGCGATCAATTCGCGACCGCTGACACACGTCTCCGTGGATCCGGCGGATCCGGAGGCGTTGACTCCGAACCACTTTCTCATCGGGACGTCGGCAGGGCTGCCCCAGACCGGGGTGTGCTCGCCGGCGGATAGGAGAGCATGGAAGGCGGCACAAGGGCTCGCCGACCAGTTCTGGCGACGGTGGGTCCGGGAGTACCTGCCGACGCTGGTGGCGCGCGGCGGAGCGCACGATCGACAGCGCCCGCTACGCCCCGGAGATCTAGTCATCGTGGTCGACGCTGCATTGCCCCGCAACACATGGCCTCGAGGCATCGTGGAGGCCGTGTACCCCAGGCCAGACGGCGACGTGCGCAGCGCTCTCATCCGCACCAGAGGTGGAACCTTCGTGCGCCCTGCAAGGAAGCTGGCTGTTCTCCGGCTGGAAAAAGAAGGCTTCGACGAGCTACGCCGGGGGGAGGATGTTACGAACAGCGAGCCCAGGGCGCCGGAGACGCAAGAATAGGGGTGCGGGAGAGGAGCACGTCGACCGGGGCGACAGCAGCGACAGCGGCGGCCGGACGTAGGAACTACGGCGGAATCCGGCGTCGCTATTGGCGGACTTAGTTTTAAGGAATGCTTTGTATATAGTACTAGTTGTTAGGGTAGCCCGAGGGGATATATATAGCGACCTAATCGTTGGTCGGCGGCGAAGATCGAAGACTCGAAGAATTCCCTCGGAGCTACCCTCAAGAATAAAGAAGCGAACTGCGAACGAAGAAGTGTTTTATTACGAAGAACCCCTGCTACTAGTCATCGAGTGTTGTCCATCGTGTATAATAATGTTTGCATGCCTTGTAATTAAAACCAATTTCGGGACTATTATGGTCAGTAAATTACCACAATTACGTGAATATTTAGCGCGATTTCTAAAATTCTCTTTATTCGAAGGTCAGCGTCTTCTGTGGGATTCTGGATCTACGATAAATGTCGATAATTACAATACCTACAAGTTCTTATATTAAGAATTCAAAGTCTTTACAATAAAGATAGCTATTGTGTTTTGTAATAATTTATTGTTATACTTCTGATATTTGTTCTATTATTTATTATTTGCTATTTAAATTGTAACATATATTATATTTGGAGATGCTCGTAACTATAATAAAGCGGGGACTAGTTTGTACATAAGATACTAGTAGTTAAAAGTTTGTAAACTGTAAAAGTTGTAAACACCATTGTTTTCCTTGGTTTACCAAGTGACATTAAGAGTATGCTTTGTTATTTGGCACCCATGAATAGTGATGATGTAAAATGTGACAGATAATGTTCAATATATAGTTTAAATTTTCTCAATATTTTTAATAATTCTTAAAATATATAAAAAAATTTTTTTTTATATATTCGCATATGAAAAAAAAACGAATTATATTTTATTTACATCAAACTGAAATGAAAAATCAAAATATACGAGTATTATATATACATGTATAGTGGTTGAAATTCTACGAATATGAGTCTTCGACACAGCCAGGCAGTAAGCATGATGGAGTCTACTGCCTGGACGAGAGGGAGGTAGCGCGCTATATCGGGGGCGCTGCCCGTGGGAAAGGTTTGGAGGAGTAAACTCTTTACACCCACATCTTCCAGAGGTGAAGCCTAAACAGGTTGTTCGCTCCCCGGGCGTCAGGAAGAATCTGGATTCCCAAGCCTGGGTGGAGTGATTGGAATGATACCCTGCAGGTTTTTAGTCCGTAAGAGTCTGACACACCGGGGTCACTGCCCTCACAGTGGCCTTAATGAACCTTTGTAGAATGTCCTCGGATTATAAAAAAAAGAGTCATCTACACTACTGTATTGAGAAACTAAACCTAATTGACATTTCTCATTCCTTTGCTACATTTAGCGCCAATATTTGTATTTCAAATGATATTTATCCATTCTGCGTTATATAATATGATTTTATTTTTTATAGAGATAGTAAAAGTGTAAGCTTATAGTTGAAATAGTAAATTTGTTAGATGTGGAACATCAATCATTTTACTGGTAACCTTTTTACTTCAGTGATGGGTGTCATTGTCACTTGGTATACTGAGAAAAAAAAAACCGAATACGTCTTTGGTTATAATTTTATTAATCAGAGGAATAGGTATTGTTGAAGCTTTTATTGATATAGATGTAATTTTCTATTTATAGGTCTGTTACTTCGTACTCGATTCACGCTGAAACTACGGAAGAGATTTTATATAATGGGTAACTTATATACTTACAAATACTATATGTGTTATGTAGCTGTAGCTGCAAATCAAAGAACTGACATGAAAATAGGTATAGACGAAAATACACATTCTCTATTTATTTTATTTCTATCTATGATATTATATCTATTACTAGCTGATCCGGCAAACGTTGTTTTGCTATATTAGTTATTGTAATATCTTCTAAGATGTTCATTGAAATTAAGTGATGTCAAAGACAATTTTGTTCATAATTAAATACTCTTAATCAACATCACATTTATTTGGATAAAGATTAACATTATTACGTTGATACAACTCTTAACAAATAATGCATTAATTTCGACCAAATTCGATTACTATAAAAACTGTTCTAGTGAGTTAATCTTAAAAGATAGATATATACTGTTGCGGACATTTTTTTGGATCATTTCAAGAGGAATAATTCTTTCATACATATATTTTTGGTATCTTGAACCGTTTTCGCAGCGCACGCAATGGAAGCCTTCAAGGATGAATAATTTTCCCCGTTTTTTTCACATTTTCCATTATTTCTTCGCTCCTAATAGTTGCATCGTGATGTTATATAGCCTAAAGCCTTCCTCGATAAATAGTCTATTCAACACAAAAATAATTTTTCAATTCGAACCAGTAGATCCTGAGATTAGCGCGTTCAAACAAACAAACAAACAAACAAACTCTTCAGCTTTATAATATTAGTATAGATATAAAAATAAGTCCGGTTTTCCTTCCTGACGCTTATAACTCCAGAACGCACGAACCGATTTCTACGGTTTTGCATTCGTTGGAAAGGTCTCGGGCTCCGTGAGGTTTATAGCAAACAAAATTGAGGAAAACGGGGAAAATCATTTTCACATACAGTGTCATCTCTGATGCATGTACTACAAACCAATATGGTTTTGCATGGTGGTGGAGCAGATCGCACCAGTATTTTAAATAGATGACGCCGATGCGTTATACATTGTTTGACAGCTACTCATTATACTCAGTTAATTTCATGTGACATTTATTATGCGCACGTTCTTTCAAACGCTAACTAAAAACCAAAACGAAGCCACCTGGTGGCGAAACGAAGTTCGCCGGGTTCGCTAGTTATGTATAAAGAAGTATTATATCCGTATTCAAAAAAGTATATTCAGCATGACATACGTATATCTAGTGACATATATAAATTATACATTAATTATTTCATTATTTTATAAAAAATGCTGCGCATTCTATTTCGATCCATGTGCAGCGCGGTACAATTAAAAAAACCACCGATTCCAGTTTTTGGTTTGTATATCAATATATTTATTTTATATAGACATTTTTACAATTAAAATCTCGTGTCAAGTATAAAGTACGGTATTCAATGAATTGCTTTTTAAAATTGGCCTATTGTAAATCAAATATCATAATTTTAAAGAGAAAAACTGTAATAATATGATTTGTGAAAACAGGAGTGGAGGGTCGATACGTCTCAGCCCTTTATAGTGCATCTCTCAAAATGAATCAAATAGATGAGGTAGAGAGGCACCTTCGTGCACTTCAAAAGGAACTTCTAAAGCCTAAGATAGTGGATTTTATAGAATCTAGTATGATTTCCACAGCAAATAAAGCAAAATTAATGAAAGAAATAGGGAAGCAAGCAGGTTAGTAACCGAAAAGTATTAACTTGTTTTATGTTTGTTTTACCATGAACCCAAGATTTAAATAATGTTTTACAAATTTATTAATTAATTTATTTACTTTCTTTATAATATTTCCACTAATAAAACATGAACATCATTCTTAATAAATTTATAACCTAGTACACCACATATAAAATAAACACCGTGTGCAAAAATAATAGAAAAAACCAATTTAATTATTACAATAGTTTAAAAAATACAATTAATGCGGAAAAGAATGAAGACAGGAAATGAAAATTAAAAAGTTATGAATAGAGATTAAAATACATAATTCATATTTATTAGAGTGTTATTAAATAAATCCAGTACGTGGTAATTATTATATAGTTAAATAAAACAAATCTGGAAATTTTGAAAGTTATCTATCGAGATATTTTATTATTAAAAACCTTATTTTTGAAATAGGTCTAACAAAAGGGCTACTTTATTTCCATATCTATAACTTGTCAATGGTATAATATAAATTGCAAGTGAATTAATTTTTTTCCCTCTATTTTCAATCTTATACTCTATATTTATTATAAAAATATTTGTCTTGACTGGCATATCGCAGAGTCTAAATTAACTAGAAAAAAGAAATTTTTACACTAGGTCCTATTTATGACGTAAGTACCCACCTAGGGCTGATTTTTTATATTCCACGCTTGAGGAAGTATAATTACGAATGAAAATTAATTTAAAAATTCGCCTATTGTGTTTATCTCTACCCGGGCAACGCCTACTACTGTAACTAGTGTTAAATATAATTATATTATTTGATCACCGGAGCAGTTTAGTGCGATACGGTTTTTGAGGTACGTGTGGCTTCTATGGATACCAATTCAAATAATTATAATATAAACTATTTAATACTGGTAAATATTTATTTTAGCATTACAGCCCTCATCGTTATGATCATGGTCTATTTCTCATCGACCATCTCCAACAATTTCATTATATCAATTTTAATTTTAAAATATCTGATAACCATATTCGTTTCTTATATTGAGCTGAGGGTATTGAATTTAGGTATGCCCGATGCTGCATCCAACTTCCTAGAAGTGGTAGCCGAAAATGGACGCCTAAAATTACTAAGACGTATGATTACCATGTTTCTCGCTGTAATGGTGGCACATAGAGATGAATCTTTATGTGAAGTGATCACTGCAAATCCCTTGGACGAGGGAACACGCAAGAATTTGATGGATGCCTTAAAAAAGTTCGTGAAGTCGGGCAAAAATATCCAACTTACAGAAAAAGTAGATCCGTCTATAATTGGAGGTATGATCGTAGGCATCGAAGACAAGCACATCGACATGAGCATCGCAAAGAAAATACAAATGTATACTGATCTAATAAAACAATCTATTTAAATTCAAATAAATACATCCCTTAAAAATTAATTACTTTTAACTATTTTCAATAAAATTACGTTTTATGGCTAGATGAAAATAATTCACTGAGCAAATGTTTTAATAAAAAAAAAGTACCAGACTTAAAGATAGGATCTAAAGCTATACTTATTTACATCACGATAATTATTTATCGTTTTCGATATTGTATTGATATAGTAATCAGGTCTTTGATTCATAGGAGGCATGAGACACGGAGAATTTTTCAAAAGGACTGAAGTCTTCTCCGCGTGAATCCTATAATTAACGACATCTGATGTAAGGCTTCCAGTCATTACTCTCTGGAAACTTGAAGTCAGGACCCAGAGTTCTTGTTCCCCTTTAAGATTGTTCACAATTTTAAGTCCGCTGGCGAACTGAAGAGTTTTCCTATCAAAGGCAAGCTTGTGAAAGTTGTGCGGAGCGAATTTTGTTGCGGAGTTCCAACACCATATACTGGGCGGTTCCATTAATCCGAAGATTAGGATACCATTAGAATCCATGGCTTCTGCTGCAGACTGATTAGAACGTTGCCCTGAAAATTCCTGTAAACAATTTATTGCTTATTAATATTTTTAACGTATTCGTTATTTCGCAATAAGGATACTGACATTTTTTAACAAAATAGTGTTGCACATTTAACTTTAAATTCTAAAGACCCATTGGCGTGTTCAAAAGTATCTGTATACTATTTTTAACCCTCTACATGCACTCTTCCAAAAACTTCCGTTATGGGGGTGCGGGGTGTGTGCACATCTTTACATTTTCAAATGCTTATATTTGAAGTTCTAATTATCAGAATTCGATCTCTTAATTGAACGTTGAAAACCTGTAGAAAACGATGGTAATGACTAAGTATTGAAAACTTGGATGGTTCTGAGATATTAATAAAAAAAGAGAACAATTTTCTTAAAGTCTTAATTTCATGTCTTAATTTTTATCTAAAATTCACATTTTCGAAAATTATTATTTTATAGATCGAAAATTTCGACGGAATTATAAAGGTATGGTATTATATTTACGAGGAAAAATAACTATAAGTAAGGAACTTTTTATAAGAATATTTGTTTGAAGGTTGAAATTGCGTAATTTTTTAAGTGTAATATACAAGCCTCATCAATGAATATTTTAAAGTTATTGAAAAAGATTTTCTATATAAATTTTCAAAGGGCATTAAATTGCTTAAATATTGAAAAAAAAAAAGTTTTGCTCAACGTATGAGACGCTGGAGTTTATTACCCTCCAAAAAGTATATGACTTGACATAAAACGTTGGTCTGAAATCATTTTTTAACAAACTTATATACTCCAGACTTCACCAAATATAATATATTTTGTATCTACCACATTCAAGTGTGGTAGAAACAATTTCTGGAAATAAATGATAATGAATAGAACACCGAATTTTTTCATATACTATAATATACGCGGTTCACGTGGGGTGTGCCACAGCCCGAATCGCCGTTCAACTAATCATAACTATAGCACAGCTTTTTTGGGAAGGTCAGCAACTATGTGGACATGTAGTGGCGAGTCCCTCCTCTATTCCTCTATCCACTGGGCGCGCTAATTCAATCTGTTTAATAATTCCAACATAGATAAGTTGAGGATTAAGGAATCGATATCGTTACAAGGAAATAATACACTGAAGACTGTTTCAAGACTTGCTAGAATTTATCATAAAACATGCCTCTGCTTTTTATATCATAAAATGCATTTTATTAGCAGTAAAATAATTATTCTTACTGTGACAGCATGCGTATTAAGTGAAGGGTTCTCGATGTTGGAGCTGTTTCTCAATACGTCGGTCCGCACCACATTTTCAGTGGTGGAAGCTAGGGCATGGAAGTATAGATAACGTTCTTCTCCAGGGTGATACGGAGACAATGCCATACCGAGAATACCGTCCATAAGATCGAAGGTTTCACCTGAAATCATTTCCTTTTTATGTTTTTTTTCAATCTAAAACATGCTAACCATGGTAAAATTTACAAATATTCATTCCGAGGGGAGTTTGACACGCAACCCGCAGAATATACGCTACTGAGCCAATAGGAATCTTCAAAATTTAATTTAAGACTAGCTGCAGTCTAGTACTGGTCTTGAGTTGAATAATGTTGACCATTTTTTATCGTACCTTTTGATTGCGTTAACTTAAAAGTATGATTTTTAAAGCTATATGATACTGCAAACTTCAATATTCAATATTAACATTAACCGGAATAGCTTCACGAGATCCAGACAAAAATGAGTCTTGACAGACGGACTACGAAGTAATTCTAAATATAATCGTTCCTTTTTTTTTTTTTTTGGAGGAACGGAACCCTTAAAGCTCAAGCAGAATCTACTTCAAAACTGTCATTGTTGTGGATGACATACATAGTAACTCACCATCAATATAGAACGTGCCTCTTGACGGGTACGGGTACATGAATTTATGTGTCACACGCCACGACTGATCACGGACGACGTCAATCACGAGTATACCGTATCCTGTCACATCAGCGACGTAGACGAAGGTATCTTCACAAGATCCAGGAGTTGTTGACCTCACGTCTACAACCTTAAATGATAATCATTAATATTGAAACACTTATACGCAGTAATGTGCAGTGAACGTTCATACATGACGACGATACCTATTACTCGCCAGTACAACGAAGATAATGATTAATTTTATTATTTAATAGGTAACATTTATACTATTTTCTCTACGTATTAAGCATATTAACTCAAAAAAGAAGTCAAATTGTAATGCAAAAACGCATTATTTATTAATATCGTATGTTATTTGTTTTTCTCTTTATATACATATACGTATATCTTTTGTTCAATTCAACATATTTTACTTAGAATGGATATGCAGGTTTTTTTTATTTATCGACATAATTTAGAACTAGAGAAAAGATGAGCGAATCTTAATCAGGCCAGCAGAAAAGTACTTTTCTGGCTGCTACAAATTGAATAATAGCCATATTTACAAAGAGATAATAATTATATCGACTTACAGAACGACTACATGTTTGATTGACCTTATTTTCTATTTGGTCAAATTATAATATGGCTATTGGAAAACAGAAGCGCACAATGATATTAAAGAGTAAAAATATCACTGCAATATCGAGTAACCTTGTTCGTGATAAAACGTTATCTTTTAATAGTTATCTACGAGAAACATCGGATTCTAATTTTTTATAATAACACATTTTACTAAAAAGATTTTAGTAATCAATTCCATGAACGTTTTTTTTTTTACACTGGCACGTCATAGTGACTACAGAGTACCTGATGGTAAGTACAGTGTAGTCCAAAAACGAAAGCGACTATCAAAGGATGAAAATCGATTGATAGTCTACATCGTCATGTCAGCCCACATATACCACGACTGAAGGTCTCTAGGTATATGAGCTACTGGATATACACAAGCTGATCCCGAAACGTGACAAGCCGAAACTGGTCACTATGATGGGCTTTACACCCATGTACTGTGGTCGCGATCCAGACGGGCACCGACGCCCTACCACCTCGCTGCTGCTCGTTTAGCACCACCCAGGAGTCACGTGTAGGGAAACTAGGGTAAAGCCTACGGACGCGAGCAGCTTCACTCCCAAAAAAAAAAACAGTACAACAAAAAAACTTAAAAACAGTAGGCTAAAAGATACAACAAAAAATAGTTTTTTCTTTATATAGTTATAATATTTATTAAATAAAACAATTTGTGACTGAATAGTTATTCACATTAAGCTGTGGGATGTGAATTCATCAATAAGCATAGCTATTCCTAGCTGCTAGGTTTTCAGCAAAGTTTAATTTACAAAAATGTCAAGAAGAACCTCTGTTAAGTAGCGTTGGCTTTCCAGAGATGAATTGTTAGTAAGAGTTAACAACAAAACGTTTAATTTTGTGATACTTTGTTAATAGTAAAACTATTCATCATAATGTCTAGATTTGCTGTGTTGCCTTTCTGTATCAGTTCCAATACGTCTAGTCAGGAGGCTTTTGCTGTAGGATATTAATCCGACAGGACGTCAGTAACTGATGTAATGTTTATTTATTTTTGCTTCTTATGGGCACCGCTGTTCTAGAACTGTACAGTAATCACTGCCAGGTCCAACGTAACCATATAACCTCACGTTGTAAAAAAAAAACACTGAACGCCGTGAGAGATACCATCCCTACGTGGTGGTGGGTAAAAGGTCGTTTCATCCTTAATAATGTCAACAGCAAAGAAGTCGAATATGCGACGGCATTTGTTTTTTCACAATCTCGCGATCTGCGAGTCTTTATGAGAGAGGTATTTGTTGGGTAAACTCAGTTCATTATTAGCCTTAGTTATTCGCTTGTGCGATTGAGGTCGTTAGCCTGTAAATCATTAAAAATACTTACAGGTGTGATAAACAGAGATACTGGCGAGTAGCTACTGTTGCTTATAACGTGCCGATAAATAAGATTATCATTCTTCAAATCAAACGCCAGGATTTGAGGCGAACAGTGCTGTATGTCTCCAATTTTACCAGTATCCATCACCCATAGTCGTTTGCATTCATCAATCTAAAAATGGTAATAACAAAGATTATTATCTATATAATTTTGATATTTAAGAAGATACTGAAATAATAAATTACAAAAGTTTTAGACAACATTCCACGGGGCACGGCTTACGACAATTAATGTATATTATATGGTATGTATATGTATATAGATGACGCTGCAGGAAATGTCGTAATTGGTCTCATATAAATGAACAGAGAAAGATCAAAAAAGGATCTGAGAGAAGGCACTAGGCCTGCTAAGGCCAGTCGCTCGCCGGGTCCGTAGCAAGTATACGGAAACCCAGGCGAAGAGAGGGCAGCGTTGGCACCCTGGGGGATTTTAGTCGGTGGGAGTCCGATACACAGGGGGGGGGGGGGGGGGTGGCCCTCACCACCCTCCTCATGAGGGCCATGGCCCATAATGGTTTCCCCAGGTTAATAAAAAAAGAGTAGTGCCTTCTGCCGTCGGCGCATATTGTCATCATCGTCTACCGCACAATATACCTTATTACCTTTAGCAAGAACAAGAATAATACCAGAGGAAAATTTGTAAGAGTACTGAAATTATAATTACTTTTGTTCTATTTGTAGCTATTTTAATAGTTTCCTATCGTGTTAATTATGATTAAGCATAAATTATCATTACAAAGGCTCTATAATCAGTTTATTGCGTTCCGCAACAAGGATAAAATGGGGAATGGGGAAACAATGAATTTTGTTGTGATTATGAGTTTCCGCATTCACGTCTATTTCAAGGTATATTTGCACCAGTAATGAACATTGCTTAGTTTATCTATTTTGCCACAGTAAACTAGATTTTTACTGTGATATTAAGATGAGTATAATGGGTCCATTTGTGGATTTCTTCTGTTGTTCTAATTAGGTCTTCTATCTTCAAGTTTTATCCCTAGGCTTTTTAAAGTCGATCATACAAAATTAACACACTAAGTATCATACGTTTGTACGTATACAAGCCTATGATAATTTTACCATCTTTCTTCCAAAACAGAATCACGTAAGCCGCTTAATGAAGCCATATTTACACGGCTATTTCAATTACCGACACGCAGTAAATACTTAAATTCCAATTTATATCTCTATCCTTTCGTCAGGCTGAGGAAAGATATTTAAGGTGTATTAACTCTCTCTTATGAAATTGGGCCCTTTAAAAGAAGTGTGGCGAGACTTTTGAGCAGGCATGATCACGGAAGCTATCGATGACGTAATTCGGTAACGATCAGTAGACCGTTAGCTGTGATAGGTTTTGGACTCTGCTATGCTAACATCAGATGCAATATAGCCACATAGCCAACCTAGTTATTACAAAAAAAAACAGTTATATGTTGTTTCCACTTATGTTTGATTAATTATAGGGTTCTGTTTATTTTCTGAACCCAAACTATTATTTTTCTGACTCTTTTTAAGATACGTACTGCCACTCTGAATACAGATGTTATTCCTTCACAATTATACCCCTGTTTATCATGCCAAGAGTAGTCGGGATACCCAGCTATTCGCCCCTGGTCGTCTACTGTCCCCAACGTCACTGGTCTCCCTTCATCAAACCGAGGAAATGTAACGAATATTCGAGATTTTAGATCACCTAAAACAAAAACACAAATCAATTTTCAGTTATCTTTAGTGTGCCTGTAAAGTGTTTTTGTACTTGTTTTAAATATATTTAGTTATAGCTACAATATATATAGTTAGTTGTATATTTAGTTGTTTGTACTTGTTTTGTTGCATGCTACCAGCGGCCATATTTCCGCGATCTTATGACCTGGGAGTCTTTAAAAGAAGAGTAAATAGGCATTTGTTAGGCGGACGCGGTTCATCATCGCACTCATCTTCACCTTCCACCAGGTGTGATTGAGGTCAAGCGTTCGCCTATAAGTTATAAAAAAAAAGCTAACAGACAAGAAATTTATGATTTACTGGTCTTTTTAGATATATGGTAGAAGTCCATATTATGGGACACTGTCCCTATTTATGGTACACAATGTGAATATAATCATTTATAAAAAGAATACCAAATTATACTTTTAAAAAATATAATAAACACATAATTTTATCATTTTTGAATGAAATTAACAAGTCTAATTGTTAATTATTACTTGTATGTTTTGAAAAAAAATTATAAAAGCATGAGGTTTGTTGTTGGTATTCAAAACCGTGGCTTAAAAGAGTTGAACGATAACTACTGTACAGTTTTTTACTTGGATGAAATTATATATTTTATTATATTTATATATATAATGTAAGTGTAATCTAAAAGCTTATAAATTATAGATATTGTATGTTATTTGCATTTATGTTAATTTATAGCAATATTATTTTATTTTTGAGTGTCTCACAATACCGACACTTGTTAACGTAGACGTACCGGTATATGGAACACTTTACACCGCGTATCACTCAATACGGACATCAAGTCTTATGATTGTCCCAATTAATGAGACAGTGTACTGTTATGCGTTTTTAATTAAAATATCAATAATTTTTAGTATTTAAAAAGTAAAATGATTAAATATAACAAATTATTTATCAGCATAACTTCAAATAGTTATTTCTGAGAGTATTTTCAATTTAATTACGTTAATTTCAAAACTTAACCTAAAATCAAAACATTAATTTTGCAAGTTTTTTTTTCTTAATTTTTTATTTGATATTATTGAAATATTTAAAATAGGTTTTTTATACTTTTATTAATTAGTGAAATTTTTTTTTTTTACTCTGGCTCGACATAGTGACTACAGAGTACCTGATGGTAAGTACAGTGTAATCCAAAAACGAAAGCGACTATCAAAGGATGAAAATCCATTGATAGTCTCCAACGTCATGTCGGCCCATATATACCACGACTGAAGGTCTCTAGGTATATGAGCTACTGGATATACACAAGCTGATCCCGAAACGCGACAAGCCGAAACTGGTCACTATGACGGGCTTTACACCCATGTAATGTGGTCGCGATCCAGGCGGGCACCGAAGCCCTACCACCTCGCTGCTGCTCGTTTAGCACCACCCAGGAGTCACCTGTAGGGAAACTAGGGTAAAGCCTACGGACGCGAGCAGCTTCGACTCCCCCCATCGACATATCTCTCGATATTTTAGGTTACGTGTCAACAGTGAACAACAAAAAACAAATTATTGAAAATCGGAGTAATGGGGACAACAGCCGTCTCAATCAGCAAAAAAGAAAGTGTTGTGTTCAAAAGTGCTTGATAAAAGACTTAAATATGACCCAATAGATGTAGAAAATGCTTTAAAAGCAATAAAAGATACCGGGTCATCATTACGGAGAGTAGCTGTTGCCTTCGAAGTATCTGTGGCTACTCTAGGCAGAAAAAAGTATTGGGCTAGATGAGATAAAAAAAAATCTAAACCAGAAACAGTCTTATCGTCTCAGGAAGAAGATGATATTGTCAAATGGGTGCTAGACAGGGCTGCAATAGGAGCACCTGTAACAAAAACTGAGTTATTGGATTGTGTTCAAAAATATGTCCAAAAATTAGCTGTAAAAACTCCGTTTACAGAGTCGTCCTAGTCGCCACTGGTATGAAAGGTTTAGAAAACGTCATTCAGAATTAGCTATAAGGAAACCCCAACATTTGAGTGTTACAAGAGCAGCTGTCACTTGTGTAGAATTGCAAGAGTGGTTTAAAAAGTCTGGAGCATATTTTGAAAGTAAAAATGTATGTAATATTTCTCCTACAATTTTTTTTAACTGTGATGAAAGATGTTTACTCCTCTGTCCTGAAGCAGAGAGCGTGTTGGCATAAAAAGGATCACCATTCCACCGCGAAACCACTAGACATCTTGTGGGATAACATCCGTATGTGGTGGATGTTCCTTATATCAGCACGAAAAGATTCGCTTCTACATTCATCATGCGAACGGCTAAAGAATGGAATACGCTTCCAGAGGCAGTATTTTCGCGATGTTATGACCTGGGAGTCTTTAAGAGGAGAGTGAATAGGCAATTGCTGGGCGAACACGTTTCATCGTCGGACTCATCTTCACCTTCCACCAGGTGTGATTGAGGTCAAGCGTTCGCCTATAAGTAATAAAAAAAAAGTTACAAGAAGAAAAGAAAAAACTGATGGGCAAAGTAAAAGAACTGCAGAAGAAAATTAAAGAATAGAAGTGAATTAAATATTTTTATAATTTTCATTTATTTCTCATTTAATTTAGTAAAGACTAATTATTTGTTATTTCAGATTCAAGTTTATTATCTATTTTATAAGTATTGTGATTTAAAATTAATAAATAGTTATTTTAAAATCAGTCTTATTGATTTCTAAACTGTCTCAAAAATAGGGACATACATCATGAGACATTGGGGCCATCTACTTTTTAAGTGTCTCATAAATAGGGACATAGAGGTTCCTCTCATAAAAGGCTATTAATTTTATTTTTACAAATTAACATTCAATAAAAACTAGCTATATTAATTAAATAATCATAAGACAATTGTATGATACGATTTAAATAGTATTTTTGACTTAAACAGATTATATAATAGCGGTAATGTACGACCAACCTGAAAATGTGTCCCATAATACGGACTTTTACCATAATATTTAATACCTAACTTTAGTATTCAGTACGAGCTTAGGTACCACATATCCCCTAACACGTGTAGTGCCCTGAAAACGACGATGAGCTGCGCTATTGGTCACGTTAGGCACTAAGCGGTAACGTAAAAGTATAATATTTATACAGCTATTAATATATCTTTGCTGACCCCGAAAGGGACATAGCGTATACACACACGGTATATTATTCATAATTAATATTCGTCTCAACTGAAGGATATCGGAATATATAATTTAATACAACTATTTTTAATTTGTTGGAATATCTAAGTGGTTATGTTATAAGTTGTTATATCGAATAGATGAACCTTTGTAGAGTTAAAACTTCATAAGTCATATGTCGTAAGTTCACCTTGCTTCAGACCAGTTTCTCAGAATTATTGATGAGCACCGGTCGACTCTATATTTCATCAAAAAGATTGATTTAAAACGTCCTCAAAACTCGAAATACGTTGGTGACTATTAAAGTTTATTTTTGATATATCCAAAAGTTGACAAAGACAACAATTATAATAATTCCTTTAAAAAAATATTTCAAATGAAGAAGTAACGTACTCATGACCATGTTATGTTTGTGCCCTTTTTTCTTATAATTAAAAAACTAATGTGCACTTTCGAAAAAGCAAAATATAATGAAAACTTTTTGAGTACTTCAAACGAGGAGTGAATCGGTATTTGTTGGGTGCGCGAGCTCTATCATCGGCCTCATTATCACTTTCCATCGGGTGATATTAAGGTCAAGCGCAAGCCTATCTGTAATAAAAAATAGAATTATTTTTTAGTTTAATAATCTTAAATATTATATACATGATTCGCCTTAAATGAGTATGATTTCCTTGCTATCGTTGATATAGCCGCTGTCTCCTCTAAAACTCTCAATAATATAAAACAACAAGACTCACCCTTACGATGATCCACGTCAACATCTATAGGCACAGAGTTTCCAGGTACATAGTAATGTTGCTCTATTGCAGTCTGCTTGGCCTCTTCACTGGGGAAAACGAATTCAACTTCCTTCCATTGCCTTATAATATGAAGATTTGCTCCCAAGCCGGGCCAGCAGCAGGCCAGGCAATAGGACAGCAAGAATATTCTCTCGAAGCCAAACGACATTTCTAGTTTAAGCGCTTCAAGCTGTTGTGAATCTGGAGGTTTTACGTTAATTTAAAAATGTGTATGTTTACTTGTTAAGTAATTGTAGAGTACCTGACGTTTGAGTCAAACAGATCATGTTACTTAAATAATATAAAGATTGATTTCAGTGTAAATAGATGATGATAAATAACACCGGCGATCAGAATTCTATCAATATTAAAGCGTTTTTTATGAGAATATTATATGTCTATTTTTCCATTAATTACCAATGTTATTATTTTTTGGGAACATCTAAGATACCTTTTTTGAATAATGTAACTTTCTTATAAGTTCGCTCTTATTATAATGGTCCTACCAAAACAGGTATTTTAATTTTTTTCATACCAGTGTATTATGTAAACCAAAGGATTACAAGAATAAATTACTTAAGCACCTGTTCATTATAATTCATCTTTGCATACGTCTGTTAGTCATTATTATTATTTTATTCATTGTTAAAGTCACAAACTATAAACACTTTATATTTTTCTACTATTCATTACTATCACATAAATATTTAATATTTATATAGTACCTAAGTAAATATTTTCGTACTTAAAGCGGTGAAAAAACGAATTTTGAAGAAACTAGATGAAAACAAGAAAACGATAATATATATTTTATTTATATTAGTGGAAAAAATTTGAAATAATTATCAAATTTGTTTCCATCTTTGGCTTGTTTTAGCATTTTAACTTTCACGTCACCTACCACCTGGCACAGGTACTTACGGGACACGGATGTTTCGCTGAGTACCTGTGCAGGTTTGGACGAGAAGTACCGACCCAGTGCTACCACTGCTGTTCGGACCTGGATTCCGCCCAGCATACGCTCGCACATTGCCCGGCGTGGGGCAGCGAGCGGCGGGACCTGGTCCAAAGGATCAGACACGACCTCTCCCTGCCAGCAGTGGTGTCGGCCATGCTGGCAGGGTATGACAACTGGAGGGCCGTGGTCTCCTTCTGTGAGGACGTCATATCCCAGAAGGAGGCCGCAGTGCGAGAGCGGCAGAAGGCTGCTCGAAGAGACGTCAGGGTACCGGCAACCACCCTGGCACATCAGTACCAGCCGATCAGTCGATCCACGAGCGGTTGGCTGATGCCTTTTGGGATGCGGCCGCTCAGGGTGGGGGCCCTGAGCGACTGGTTAGCGACCCTCGAGAAGTAGGCAGAGCATTGTGACGTGCTCTGCCTAAATACAATGAGCAGTGTCGGGGAAGATATCTTCCTCCAAGTTTGTGCCCAGCGGGCGCGGCGCGACGAGTCTGTGGCGAATTGATTACAGGTCCCGCAGTCCCCGTTAATGCGCAGAAGAAGTCACCTTGGGGTTTTTAGTCGGTACAAACCCGACACACCTCGGTTTCGCGCAACCCCCCAGTGCGACCGAGACGATCCCATGAGGATTTTCCCCAAGTAAAAAAAAAAAGAAAGCATTTTAACTTTATCAGCCAATTTAGCTCATAATAAATAATAAAAATTAAAAGTATAAAATCGTAAAAAGGTAAAAAATATTGTTACGTGATATATTGGTGTTGGAATCTATTTTATAGTTAACAATAAAGTAAACTAACTAAAAAAACTATGCACATAAGGTAAAATTAGAAAAAGTTGATGTCACAGTAAATAATTGTACATGATGTTATCTAAAACATAAATTATTATTCAAACTAATCTCATTAATTACTCTGTATATTTATCCATATCGTAACAATTGGAACAATGGTATATGTATAATTAATTATTTTATAGTATTTGTCTGTTTTAACAGTAAAGTCACCGATATGAAGGTGATATAAACCTGTATAGGTATAGCATATGATATGTTTAAACATACTAAATAGCTATAGTCTAAGGTCTATATTGTTTATTCATAGCTCATCTTGATGTTCGTGCTTTGTATCTATATTTACACCGTAAGAACTCTACGCAGGACACTCTTTAATTTACAGCATTAGGTCGGTATTCTTATTTTTAACCAGGTGGAAAATTCATTGTTGACCGTCAGAGGGCGGTGAGGGCCGCCCCCCGGTGTGTCAGACTCTCACTAACGAAAAGACTCCTGGATAGTGGGCGCGAGCTCGAAATCTACCAAGACCGGCGCGGTTGATCTTGTTAGGCCCCCTCGGAACATGGGACGGGCTGGAGAAATCCCGTCCCTGTCATCCTCAGAAATGGGCGTTGTACGGTAATACACACACACCGCCGTCTTTGTTTCCAGGCAGTGGACTCCCTCAAGTACCACTGCTCGCTTCAATGTCACGGCGGGGGCGTGCGCAGGTGGTAGCGCGCAAACGCCCACCGCCGGCGGCCTGTGCGGCGGTGCCGAATGGTCAGGGTAGAGGTGGAATCCCTGGTCCATTCGGTTGCCTCCTTCGGCATCACCTGCTCAGTGAAGGTGAGCACAGCCTTCCAGTTGATCGGCAAAATATTATCGGCAGTGAGGATCATATTATTGATGACGGCCGGCAGCGAGAGGTCGCCTGTGATGACCGCAACTAGGTCGCGGCGCTCAGACGAGCAGACTGGGCAATCCTCCAAGTTGTATTAAGACGGTATTTTTTTAAATTCTTTGTTAAGCAATAGCATTAGTAAAAACATTACCGCTGATGATTATTTATTTACTTCCAATAAGTAAAGCTAAAACAAGATAAGACTAGTAAAATGAACAACTTAAATAGGTATTTACCAAATTGATTCAGAAGCCGTGTACAATATCCGAAACGGATACCACTTGGATTAGTTCTTCGCATTGCTTTAGTTTGTTATAAGAATATCCTTAAATGACGTCTTCGAAATTCTTTAAATTTTATCTTATTTTCAAACAGTCAGAAGCACTATACTTGCCCCACCAATAATTTTAATAAATCTTATTCTTTATTATATATTTCTTCTACTTAATATGATCGACTAAACAATAAGAAATTTGCTAATAATGTAAAAATCTGTCTTTCACAAGTATAAAATTATTTCCAAAATATTCAATTTATAACTAAACACACGTGACGCTCTCAATTCAAGTCCGTGACTGATTCCCTGGCAGGTATACTTGTGAATCTCATATACATTTTGTTTACATACACAGTGATTCATTTTAAACTCTGTTTATAATTCAGTGATTTAAATAATAGCCTATTAAAACATATTATTATTGTTTGAAAACTGTCAAAAGATTTTTTTATTTGGTAAGGCTTACCGTAACATGGATTACTTTGACTAACTGGTATAGAAATAACGATTACACGAAGAAAAATATTTCGTTAACATAAAACCAAATATAGAATTATTTAAAGGAATCTACTTAACGTACGAATAACTGCTTATTTTAGAAAGTATTATCATTTAATGATATTTATTTTCCATGACACTCATCAATCCAATATTATTTGCCAACAATAGTAATGAGGATTTGGCTGCGTACCTACAGTTCAATGACTGTAATTTTGTATTGAGTTTTTTACAACGCTCAACAGTGATTTGGCAAATAAACAAAACCAGAATTACGTTGTTATAATAACCTTTAATAACATTAAATATACTAATCTGTAATTTTTACAAATGAACTTGAAATTAATTTTTTTTCACATAGGGTGCTTGATGTAGGGTGCGTTAATTAAAAAAAAGGAATAAAAAAACATACAGATGAATACAATCCTCCTTTTTGAATTCAGTTAAAATGTGTTGCATAAAATACAAAATGTTAAAATTTTGTAAATGTAGGTATAATAGATGGGTACTAATTAATTATTCACTAATGGAACCGTTTCGACTTTAGAAGATAAAAGCGAACATACAACACTGACATAAGTAGAGATATCAATGTACACTAAATTAGAACTCAGAATGAATACAATTTTAAGCGTTTAACTAAATAAATAATCAACTTAATGTTTATTTAATTGGATTAGAAGAAATGAATATGACGTATGTAACAGACACAAGAAATATTGACACAAATAGGTATTAGGTATTACAGCAATAGTATTTGGATTCTGTTTGACGTAATAATAAATGTTACACATGCCAAATGTAAATTAATATTGGCGGAACATTTTTATGTTATTTAAGTAACACAAAGCACCGTTTTGACAAGATAACACAGAATAACTGACGACAATAATATTAAATTAACCCATCCTTTTATATGAATTTACTATTTTTCAATGTAAGGAAAATCCTTTGTAAACCGTAATTAGATCATTATCTTTACGTAAAACATCTATTCTTTGTTAATATAGATCTATCGTGAACATTTTTATTTGATTACCTGAAGATATGTAAGTGAATGCCTCTTCAAAACATATTTGTATTGAACATTTCCAGCACCTATTATTTTCATCTAATTAATTAGATATTTTGTATAATATTTTAAATATTTATTATTTAGGAGTTGTTTTGCAAATAAACTTCCCGGTATAGTTGATTTAAATCACAAGCACCGATTTTTTAATACGTAATAACACAAAAATACACACCCGAATAACTTTTATAGTATACACGATGGTTATTATAATTTTCCCATGCATTACATAGTTTATTATTTGAATACATTTTAAATGAATATCAGCAACAAATAATGGACTGTTCAATATCATTTCACAAAAAACTATGGGCGTGTTAGACGAAACGCGGATTCTGGTGCCCTGATCTGGGTTCAAGGTTTGAAGACCGTAAGTTCTTGCAACAGTGGGTAAATGATGTGCAATGCTTGAAAAAGTTAATCGTTGTATGTAACACTGGAACGCCTACCGAGTTAATCAATGAAATATTATAGTTGCGGATAAAGTGTGCGCATTGAAAATGTAATATCACGTAGTATTTCCATGTGATGTGCATTTGTTATAAATAATTTTTAAAGATAGTTATGTTAATTACAGATAAACGCGCGTACGCTTAACGTATATCATGTAAAATATAAGTTAAAAAGAACGCTTTTGCCCATAAAATGTCTGATAATTTTTCCCCTGATATAATGATGGAAAAGAGGTAGCGCATTGTATTCCACTCGTTTGCTTTTTGTATTATAAATAAAGAAGCGTATCGATTAGTTCTGGTATAAGGAATATTTATAACAAAAGAATGGTTACCAGCTATGTTAACAGATCACTATCTTGTTTTATTGTTGATGCTTTTCTTGTTAATAGTTTTATATTATATTATATTCATTCCTATTAACTATAATATTATATTATTTAATACAGTGAAAAACTACTTACACACCTGTTGTAACAAAATAAAATAAAATATATTAATAATAACAATACATCAATGTTATGTACATACATAACATCGTTGGAAAAACAATATTTATTTTCTTTGTAAGGTGATCTTAGTTTGTAAGTATATTTAATAATTCTTGGTACTGACTACATAACCTTTTTTTGTACTTGAAGGCTCTAATGACCGAATATATGTACGCTTTCTTCTGATTAGTGTAGATATTCAAAAGACCTTGTGTCGTATACATAGGAACAAAGGTGTTAATATAATTTATGGTGTGATGTAAACGTAAGTTTGTACTAAGTTTCAATTATAATAAATTCTATTTTATTACTAATAAAGTTCAATTCATAGAATGAAGAATCTTTAATTAAGTATAAGCAAAATTTTCCAAATATTGTATTTAATTACCGATTTTCTATAATTGTAATGTTATTCTTTTGAATAAATATAACACATATATATCGAGGGTTGAAAGGATACAAGAATATATATATTTTCAAAATCAGAATTTTTTACCGATTCCAAATATATATTATATTCCTATATCACCAAAAAATGTTGCTTAAACCAAATAGCCTTTCACCCCTCGATATGATGTCGTCTAGTTTCAAAAACGCTCCTTAAGTTTTAAGACATTATTAAATACTAATAATCATAAATTTGCATGCAGTTAAAAATTAATTAGTATGTAAAAACGTTGTTAAATGTAAGATGCGTTTTAAGTACCAAAATCCTATCACTAACCCATAACTGATTGATTTGTCAATTGGAATTATTGACAGCCGCGTTACTAACTTACTTCATTGAACTTTTCCTTTTTTATTGATGTTTTTGATTAGATAGCTTTTTCCTTTATTTATAACCGTATCTATTTAAGCAACTCTCCATAATTCCAAGAACACCGTATAATAGATTTCTAGCCGTGTTTGACAAACCTTCGCTCACTATGCGTAGGAACGTAGGCACAGCGAGATTGTCGTCACTCGAAAAGTTTGTGTAATGAAGTTATTACGCAGACAGCGATGCCCAAATGCGAAGCGAATTGTTGCGTTTAAATAAAACCAGTCGAACATCATGGCGGTTAAGGTGAACAGAAATACACTGATGATACTCAGACATTTAGTCAGATATTAATTTTTATTTGATTGGTAAATATTTTATTTATGATAGTCAATTAACTTGGACAATATTTTATTTATGGTAATCAGTAATCATTATAGTAAACTGTTGTTTTTATTACATTTTTTCTTGGCGTTCCGGGGGAAAATCCTACATAGGACCATCTGGGCCGCTGTGAGGGCAGCGACCCCGGTGTGCCAGATTCCAACTGACTAAAACCCCCAGGGTGTCTCTCTAATCGCTCCACCCGAGCCTGGGAAACCAAATTATTCCAGACACCCGGGGAGCGAAATGCCTTGTTGAGGCTGCCTCTCTGGGAGGGATAGGAGTAAAGAGCCCACCCTTCCAACACCTATCTCTCAGGCGGCGCGCCGCACACTGCGCACCGCCTCCCTCTCATCCGGGCAGCAGACTCCCTCAAGTCTACTGCCCTGTTTTTATTACATACTTTAATTTCAATTATGTATCGAACTTTATTAAAGAATAAAATGAAACAATGATTGGTTATTCCCCTGAAATTAAGATTTCTGTAATACATTGTTGTGTAATAATAAGATAGCAGAAATAGGTTAACGTATCCAACGTACTCGTATTTTTTAATTATTGTAAAAAGCAACGCAACTTTGTTTCTATGATGAAACTGAACCATTTAATTCATAACGTACTGTCACGTTTTTAATATTTTATTTTATCTATATACCCGAGATAATATTATTTTCAGGACAATTGCTCGTAACTAGTATATCGCTTTTAGGCTCATAAGTATCTAAATTTTGCACTAGAGCTATAATACAATATTATAACATCACTGCATTGTGTGTGCTGACACTGGAGTAAGTTAATATGGTATTCCTATTAAGTTTGTGCTTTACTACCAATTATATTTAGAAGAAGCATACTTAATTTTATCGAGTTATACGTGGTTATTTTTAATTCTAAGAAAGTTGATAAGTTACTAACCTTTCGTCAGTGACGCGACCCAATACAAGATACGGTTAAAAGTCCTTATCGTTTTAGGTATCTCATGTTATTTCTCGTAGAACAGTTTGAATGTAATTCAAAGTCAAGTGTAGTGTAAAAAATTACATAAAAAAATATATTTTATTGATATAACTAATTGGAGTTTTACAAAATTCCAACGAGATTTAGAGGAAATCAGGTTCAGGGTCCTGTAATGGGATTCCACGGATGACAGGTTAATACTGGCTTTGTGCGCCGCGTATAGCTGACGTGACGCGTGATAAAAATGTTGGTGCCTCATTTTAAAAAATAAACAAGTAACTGGTTAATTAAAAATAAACAAGTAAGTGGTTAAGCAAGTAAAGCACTTATATAAAAAAAATGGTTCGTGATAGAAAAAATAAGCATAAACGAGTTTATGAAATCTTAGAAAATAAGATGCTTCACTTTCATCTGTGCGTTTTATATTATCCATCCACATACTTCTTAATTGCATAGTTATAGGTTATATATAGATAATATTTTGTTTAAGCAAATGTGTCGTTGTGACGTTTGTTTGTGTAAGTTCTCGCTGTGATTAATACTAAAATATCGACTTAACCTAACCTATTAGACATAATAATTGACACACAAATCACGGGTTGCCACCAAACTTTAAAAATTGCACTTTTAATATATTGTCATTGGTTAAAAATAGTAACATTTTTTTTTTTTTATTTCTCGCAAGTGTTATGAAAGCCGTTGTATAATACGCGTGTGTCCTCTAGCCATTATGGACTTGACTTTTTTATGGCGCTTGTCTTACGTATCGCACATAATTTAACCTCGTCTATAATGACCAACTTGGCACACTTGTATCATAAAACTATATATAGTAATCGCATCATTAAGTATATATTTATTGATTTTAAACTTACGTTTTATCACAGGAGACATAACAAAGGTTCATAGTTAACTATTAGAAGAGCTGTAAAAGCTCCTAAGTAGGTAAAAATATCTTCCACCTATCTTTTATATCTTGAGTTTATCAAGTCATCTCTGTCAATTTTGGCGGTTTATTAAAATATCGTTAGTAAATTCACGTGTTAATTTACAAAAAACGTATTGACGTAAACGAAGCAATCAGTTACGTTAATTTTACCACGATTCACGATATAAAAATGTAAACTGAATATGTTTAAATATTATTACCATGGTAATACTAATAATGTGTTTCTGCTCATAATTTCTCAAACATAAACAGGCTTTTGCTTGACTTCAATCTTACCTCGCATAGGAATTTAAGTAGTTCAATAATGACTGCCTACTTATATATTCGTTAAGTAATGAAATAAATATCCATAGTGCGTATTATTTGAATACTCAAATAAGAATATTTTATTATTTTTAAAGATTACATTTAATATTTTTGGGTAATTAATTGGTGTTTTACTAATAACAAAATTTGGACTGATGTAAATTCATTTTAATTCAGTTACGTTAGTTATAATAATTTCTTCATTAACTTATATTTAATGGCTTACAAGGAAAGTTTTATTTTTTCTATATATTGTTACCTGCTGCCGGAAGACTTCTGAAAACAACGATGCGAAAGAGAAAAAATATGGTTTTCCAGTGGATGAACTCAAACCTCAATAAACACTTAACCCAATTAAACGTATAGTTTACCCAAGTATGATGTCGTAATAACATAATAAACCCATGATTCAATCAAATTCCGGTGGATCTACTTAAAGAATATCTTGTGCAAAAGAAAATAAGACATTTCTTGATTAAAATATTGTAACTACAACAATTTTTTTTCTACGTATGCGGTTTTTAATATATCTTATAGGTAAAATTCCAACATTTTTCATAAATATTTTAAGTTAATAAGAACCTGATTAATGCAATAAAAATGATTTAACACACAATAATGATTTTGTGAAGATAAATCACAAATAACTGATGTCTAAACAAACCAAATGTCGTGAAAGTATTATTGTCTACATATACTAATTTTATTAACAGATAAAATTTATAAGTTTTGAAGATGTTATCCACGAAAATATTCAACCGATATAAAAAACACTAATATAAAGCACTTTTTCGAGCGAACGTAAGTTATATTCATGTATTGCTCGCCGTGAAAAAGAAATAACATATTTAATATATATATATATATATATATATAATATATTTTATAATCCATTATAGAATTAATTCATATTAAGGCCCGATTTCATTTATATTGTCATCTTACGCTACTATTCAGTTGTAATCGCTATAGATTAAACTTGGGGCACTCTTCTGCAGTACTCAGATACGTTAGACATTACAATCGGACACGACCTCTCCCTGCCAGCAGTGGTGTCGGCCATGCTGGCAGGGTATGACAATTGGAGGACCGTGGTCTCCTTCTGTGAGGACGTCATGTCGCAGAAGGAGGCCGCAGAGCGAGAGCGGCAGAAGGCCTCTCGAAAAAGACACCGGGGTGCCGGCAACTGCCCCAGCAGATCAGTCTCAGCCGATCGGTCGATCCACGACCGGTTGGCTGATGCCTTTGGGGTCGTGGTCGCTCAGGGTGGGGGCCCTGAGCGACTGGTTAGTGACCCTCGAGAAGTAGGCAGAGCATTGTGAAGTGCTCTGCCTAAATACAATGAGCAGTGTCAGGGATGATATCTTCCTCCGAGTATGCGGCGCGACGGGACTGTGGAGAATTGATTACAGGACCCGATGTCACCTTGGGGTTTTTAGTCGGTACAAGTACGAACACCTCGGCAGCACAACCCCCCTCTGCACCTGAGACGGTCCAATAAGGATTTTCCCCAAGTAAAAAAAAAAAGACATTACAATGAGCTTGTCGCTTGTCTCACAACCGATATCTTTTCAGATTTACTGACTTTGTTTTCTAGGGGAATACTAAATGTAAATAATTAGTAATTTTATGTGGGTTTCAACCGAATTTATTAAATTGTTATTTTTGTAATAGTTTTTAAATTTTATTTGTTAATTTCACATATGCATGTTGTTATTTTACTGTGTAATTCACCTTATATTTAATGTATTGTGTGTCAAATAGATTGCAAATTTCCTAGAATTTGTTTTAAGATACATTTATAAATTAATTGTAATGGTATTATCACCAGCCTTGAATTTTAATATAATTGGATATATATTCGAATCCCACGAGGACGATGCGTGCACAGTTAGCATTACAATATATGTAGCTACCACTTTACAAGTCAGAACTAATGTATCAATTTACAATACATTTTGTAGGATGGTTTTTTTAGAGAACAAAAACAAATAGTGGCTTACTGTTTATTATACTCGTATGATTATGCAAATCAATAATACAATGCATATTTCATTGTGTGGTAGGGTATGATGTTCTGATTACGTATAAAAACAAAACTACCATTAACTACTTCATACGACCATCCTCAGACTTAAACCATTATAAATAAAGCTGTTAATATATGTAACAACCAGTTCTGTTGATTATTAACCTTTTTGTAGTTAAACACTCCTACTTTACTTGAATTTAAGTGAAGCGTAACACATAACAATGATATGAGGCGTATTCTCTCATATAATTAGATAAGCTTTTTAAAGTATTAGCACTTTGTCTCTTCACAATAATTACCGGTTAAAGATATAAAAAAAATAATTAATTAAGATATTAAAAATTGAATTAATTACTTATTTTCAAAATTTTCTATAAAAAAGGGTCGTATATGAGCCGTTCATTTTGAAAGTGGCTTAAGTCCATTTACATCTTTTATCAAGTTGGCACTTGTGACATTCATAATTTATGCTGAACTGTCAAAAAAATAAATTGGTATTGAAATATACTTAGTACATTTGAAAATTTTATATCACGTACATTTTCAAAATAATATAAAAAAACACAAAACCAAATAAGTATTTCAAATTAAAGATAAGTGGACTTTCAAAATGAACGGCTTCTATATTCACGGAACTCACGAAGTTTTGCGATAGCTTAAATACTTAACGAAAGAAACTAGTTATATGTTAGATGAATAACTGGTGAGATGGAGTAATATTGCTTAAAAACAGCGTATTATGTTATTAATTATGTATACAACAATTTTTATATCATATTTTCTGAGAACTGCTTATGTATCTGCGATAGCCGATAACTATAAGAATTTCCAGTCGTTGGTTTATATTTCTCTGATAGATACAAAAACAACGGCTTAATTAATTTAAAACCCTATCCGCGCGGTCAATGACATAAATTAACCGTTAACAATTAAGATTAATTGTAATTGGATTGTAAAATGGTTGCGAATGCAGTTTCCCTACTTCACCTCTGCACAAACGGATACGATGCGTAGTTCAATAACAACTGTAATTTGTTTAAGTAATGTTTAATTTTATCTTCTTTTATAGCTACATATAACATCTAAAACATTTAATTAGCCTCATATAAATTAGAGATTATCTAAACGGTTTATCAAAACAAAGAAATAGTTCAGATAAACCAGAGCTTGTGTCGCGGAAATTCTTAACTTAATTAGAAAAATGTTTGATAATTTCGAACGTAGACGATGTCGTGGGTTGAAGCTGATAAAATTATAACCTGTACTCTCTCGATTCTGTGTTCTCTGTACTGTGCACTTTAATGAATGATTAAAATTGTAAATATTTTTAATTCTAATCTAAGAATTACATAACTTGAAATAACAAACTGTTTAAAAAGCTCTTATAATGGGTTATCCTTTTTTTTAACCCGGTTAAAATTCTGTATATACCTCTTGGGGCGGTGAGGGCTGCCACCCAGTGTGTCGGACTTACACCGACTAAAACCTCAGGGGTGTTCCTCTTCCCGTCTGCTGGGGCCAAAGGCACAGCTGTGCCACTAAGCGTCAGCGCCCGGCGATGTCTAGCCCTACTCGGGCCCCTCCTTATTGTACGGGGAGTTGTAAGAATGCTCCTTACTCACTCTTGCAATTGCAGGGCAGGTGGTGTGAAGTGCCACCCCCAGCCTCATCTCGGTGTGTTTGTCACTAGAGCAGTATGTAAGAACACACACACAGCGTTCACGCCTTTACAGGCGTATACACCACTATATAGTGGGCGACGCGCTCCTTCAACCGCGTCGTCCGACGTGTATCCGTTATGAATGAGGGCCTATGGCGAAAGCCCTCCTTCTTCCCGTCCTGGTGGGGTGGCGGATTGGGTTTTCAGGGTTGACATTAGCCTTGCGATTCCGCTCCGCCGCCTTAATCTCCATTACTGTTTCACTATAGGAGAGCACTGCCTGCCATACCTTGTCGCTGCCGACCATCGCGTGAACGAGCCACAGATCACCACCCACCACCCTGAGTAATGGATTATCCTGTTCCAAGGAATGTCAGCTGTATTTTTTTTAACTATGTATATGTTATATTAACTATATTAGGTTAGTCATAGAAAATGTTTGTTATTGCTATACTGCTTATTGATTGATGAATATTATATATTCTAATAATAATATTTTCCCTTCTTACTATCAGGGTACGATTCATTGTCATAAAATACGTTTGTTTTTATTTACACCATTAAATGTTATTTGTTAGTAGGATAATTCTACTTGGCTACTTTATCAACGTGTTGGATGATTGTAATCGGATTTGATTGAATGAAGTGTAAAATATAATAAAAAGTCTTAGCAGACTTTGTGTTGAGCAAACGGATGAGTAACAACTTATAACTAGTTTTTACAAGTATTGAATAATGAAATATATCACAATTAAATACATTCATATGTCCTTTGTTTCTATATGGCAAGGGAAGGTTTGAATTGGTCACCAAATTTGCGCTTTGTTTGAAGACACCGTAATTATAACAGATAATTAAATATAAAATTATGTAACTAATTTCCGATAAGTTTTGAGCTTTAATATCTTACAGGGTCTACAAAACATTAAATTCCATGCATCCGTTGCTGTTCAGAAACTGGTTTTGTATCACTTCTCGCTAGCGCGCATTATTGTGTGTGCTATGCTATTCACGTATTAGATCATCATTCCATTGTAGACAAGAAACTTGTGGTTTACGATTAAAGTTGTTTAATTGTTATATTCGTCGGCTTTTAAATGTTTTTATTGTTATAAAAAACATTAAAACATTGTACATATCTGTCAATGTATAACTAAATTTATGGAAATAATTCTTGTTCCATAAAATGAAAACAATATTTTAATAATGTTGCCATTTACCCATAACTGTCATAAGAATCAGCTCCATCGACAACTTACATTTGGTTAATCTATCTATAAATTACTACCGTGAGATAATAATATTATCAGGCTTCTGCCTGAATTGACGAACAATCGATTTATTAATGGAAGAGAATATTACAAAAACATCTCAAAACGCAGTCGTTGAATGATCCCAATACCTAATCGCCGTAAGTTCCAAAAGTCTAGCCAAAAGTTCCCAAAATCCAGTCCTCAAAAACCCAGTAGTCAAAAATCTAATCGCAGTGAATTTTCGCAGTTCAGCCGTAAATCCAGTAGAAATATTCACACATAGAAAAAATGTCCAATCACAGTAATCTTAGTAATCCAGTATATTCGCCAAAGTCACGTCGCTCAATTCTCTTGGAGATATCATTTATGTCGCTCCCGAACAGAAGCTGTCCTGCGGTTGGATCAACCCGGGACTTATATTGGTTTACTTATGTTGGTCAGGCTTCTAACGCTTTCTAGAAAGATCTATAGAGATCTGTGCACCTTATGTATTTGCCTGGGTGTTCCAAAATCGCTAACCGTTTAATTTGATAAATATATTATTGAATGTCTAAAGAACTGTATTTAACTGAAGATGTTATACAAAATCAGGCCTTGTGTTAGTGAATTTCTTAGAATACAGCTATGTGAATCTCTCTAAATTGAATTACTGTGATATTTTATATGAACCATGAACTTTACGTATAAACCAAATACATTTCTTCCAAATTCGATACGCATGTGCACGCTTCTGTTTTTATATCCCAGCATGCTTTCATATGGAGTTACATTATTACACAATTTTAAATAGAGGCAAGACGAAAGCAATATGGCTGGTATGTTGTTTGGTATTATTTCAACAAAATAACCTTTTTACCGTTATTCTAAATTAGTATGGGTCAGTGACTATACGTAGAAGCCTATTTAAGGCCGCACGTCCAGTCGGTCATTGCGGACGAGACCCCAGTCGTGCCCTCGATGCCGGTAGGTGGAAGGTGGAACACCCCGGGGGTTTTAGTCGGTGCAAGCCCGACACACCGGGGGGCGGCCCTCATCGCTCCCCGAAGTCCGTTAGGGATTCCCCCGGGTTACCAAAAAAAGGGTCAGTGACTATACTATAATAATTATCTTACATTTTTTTTTATATCCCGGGGGATAATCCTGATAATAGGACCATCGGGGACGCTGTGAGGGCAGCGACCCCGGTGTGTCAGACTCCTACTGACTAAAAACCCCTGGGCAGTCCCTCTGATTGCTTCGCCCGGGCCTGGGAAGCCAAATTCATCCAGACGCCCAGGGAACAAGACGCCTTGTTGAGAACCTCTGCTACTCTACAACGTGCACCGCCTCCCTCTCATCCGGACAGCAGACTCCCTTAAGTCTACTGTCCAGTCTAGTACTTTGTAGCATAAGCTGAAACAATGTTCTTTTCGGCAATGACCTAGAATTTTTTTTATTTTTATATTTTTTCACTTCTTTTTATGTATCATATTTGTATTTTTATAATATGTATTTTTATGTATTTTATAATATGTCATGACCTTGTTAGTGGCTGCTGTCGATAAGTATTTTTTTCTTTCTTTCGTAGCTCAACATTCCACAATCAAACAGCTGCCTAATTAAAATTTAGATTACACGTTCGTTTCTATGAAGGAATGGTGAAGGGTGGGGAAGGAACGATGATAGGGCTGCAACCTTTTGATGTTCAATCATTATTGATGATTTGTTTGATAGTCAATTTTTTAAATTATAGCTGTGAAATACCAATAACTCTCCAAATGTAGAGTTCAAGTTTCAGCCTAGTTCAGTCATAACAATATATGAATATAAAAGGGAAGGTCACCGACTGACTTGGTCATCATTAAGTCTCGGAAATTATAGGATTTATAGATTTAAAATTTGTCAAGCAAATTTAAATTTGAGTGTAGGTAAAAAATAAGAGTGGATTTCTGGTAATTTTCGCCTTATTGGGAATATACGTAGATGAAGTTTATTTGTAACTTCGTTATCAGTCAATTTAGACAGGTGAGACCCCGTACTAGGATACCACAACGAAAACAAATAAAACTCATACTATTTTTTTAAATTCCACCCATAGGTTTGAAATAGGGGTTTTATGATTTTTACGAATTTTATATTTCGTATTTATTCAGATTTGAAGATCCCCATAATGGATACGAATTTTTTTTTTACAACGAATAATATACCTAAGTTGATACATCTAGACAAGAATAGCCCTTAGTGACGCCGCGCCGCCGTTCCACTACATCGTGTACACCGGCCCTAAACTTGACAGGTAGGTCGCTAGCGCTACGATGCAGGGCTATAAATAATTGATTACATGAATTTTCCCGCCAATGTGCAGAAGTTACTTTGATATTTTTAGCCGGCACACTTCGCAACGTTTTAATTAATCACACATATTTAAACCACATATTAATTTGATCAGTTAATCAGCTTTCTTGTGCAATTCCATTGCGACATAGTGCGGTCTTCTTACCTTTCCTAAAGATATACAATTTTTCCACTTCATTCCTAAATAATTAAGAGTTCCTTTATTTGTTCAATGCTCTATACCAGCGGTTCCCAACCTTTTTTCATTAGAGTACCCCTCTACCTGATTGTTTACTTAATGGGTACCCCTAACACACACAAACAGATATATTAGGTCCTTACATATGAAATTGGCGTTTTTCGTACTGGCCACTTTAATCACAAATTTCTCCTCTTTGGTAAGGAATTCCAAACTCAAATTTGTACAGCTATAGACTCATGTATTTGTGCTTCGATGATTGTCATTCATTTGTTTTTTTCTTCTGTTTTTTTCTGTTTGCGTCACTCATTTTACAAAATGGAAAACTTAAAATATCGCATTATTTACGAGTACGAGTTCCGCCGTGGCACTAGTGCTGCGGAAACAACTCGAAGGGTGAATGATGTGTATGGCGGTCGTGTTGCAAAAGAAAACACAGTTCGTTTTTGGTTCCAACGTTTTCGTTCTGGAAATTTCGACATGCAGAACAAGCCCCGTGGACGGCCTGAGACTCAAGTTGATAATGAAGAGTTGAAGGCTATTGTGGAAGCGGATCCATCGCAAACCACGTCCGAGTTAGCTGCAGGCTGCGATGTTAGTGATAAAACTGTTTTAATTCACTTGAAGCAAATTGGGAAGATTAAAAAGCTTGAAAGGTGGGTACCTCACGAATTGACTGAAGCAAACCGTCAAACGCGCGTCGACTGCTGCGTTACATTACTAAACCGGCACAATAATGAAGGTATTTTAAACCGAATCATTACCTGTGATGAAAAATGGGTTCTTTACGATAATCGGAAGCGCTCAGCGCAATGGTTGGATCCTGGCCAGCCAGCCAAATCCTGCCCCAAGCGAAAATTAATCCCAAAAAAGTTACTTGTAAGCGTTTGGTGGACTAGTGCCGGTATTGTTCATTACAGTTTTCTCAAATCTGGCCAGACTATTACGGCTGATGTCTATTGTCAGCAATTGCAAACCATGATGGAAAAGCTAGCGGCTAAACAACCTAGGCTGGTCAATCGCTCCAAGCCACTGCTGCTTCACGACAACGCTAGACCACACACTGCGCAACAGACGGCTACTAAATTAGAAAAGCTTCAATTGGAAAGTCTAAGACATCCTACGTACTCCCCGGACCTTGCTCCAACAGATTACCATTTTTTTCGAAATTGGGATAACTTCTTGCAAGGGAAAAAATTCAACTCCGATGGGGCAGTCCAAATCGCCTTCAAAGATTTTATTGATTCCCGTCCGACTGGTTTTTTTAGTAAAGGGATCAATGAACTACCTATGAGATGGCAAAAGTGCATAGAAAATAATGGTTCATACTTTGATTAATTAAATATATTATATTAAAAAATATTCGACTTTTTGTTCCTCCCATACAAAACGCCAATTTCATATGTAAGGACCTAATATATGTATACACACAAATAAAAACATTTAGTAATTTCAGATATATAAATATATTTACTTTAAAAAAATACAGCTGAAGAAATATAAACATGCAAACATATTTAATGTAATATGATGTTATATACGAGAAAAAATTATAAAAACTGATTCATTCTAGAAAGCATATTTTATTTCAAACTTATTTTAATGTGATCCTTGACCTTGTTTTCGTGCACATCATTTTTTAATGTCAGAATCAACAGATGTAAGATACCATCTTAAATCTAGACTAGCATTCAACTTAATACGATATTTTTTTTTAATAAATATATAGGAAGCAAAAGCTCGTTCTAAAAGCTCTGTACTTCTAAACGGTAACAAAAATTTATGAGCTTTATCAGAAAGAACTTCAAATTCTGTGCTATCTATCCAAAAATTAAGTAAATTTTTTGCTTTAAATTTAATTAATTATTTTAATATAAAAAAATAACCATTTGCAATGTGTTTAAAGATTCTTTTGAGTTTTAGGCTAGATTTGAATTGCATTTTCCGCCATAATACTTTTTTTTCAGTACCCCTAAGCAAACTTTAGCATACCCCTAGGGGTACGCGTACTCCAGGTTGGGAACCGCTGCTCTATACCCATGCTAGCCCATCTACAGTAGTAGTTGCGATTATTGTGGAATTCACATCACCCATATGAGTAATCTCATGCGTTAAATATAACTATGAGTTTATTTTTTTATTCTGCTACTAAGACAAATTCGTAATATGGTATGGCGACATCAGCGAATTTGATAAAGTTATACTTTTTAGTAAATATTAATTAGTAAAAATGGATCGATCCCAGTAAAGTGTTGTATATAATAACATATTAACATACATAATAACATGGAGAATTGGCAAAGGTACTTTTTCATTATTAATAAAATAATATTATCCTACAGAATTAAGATTATAAATAAACTTAACGTGTATCTACACAGAATTGCTATTGTAATTAATCATAGTTGCATGAAGAGATATTTATGTATACCGGCATGACTACTGCCACTACTGTTAGTTTTTTTACTGTTGATATAAGTAGTGGTTTTTTGGGCTGTACCATGCTTACCACCAAATCTAGTGTAATCACTACGCAGAGTCAGGATGAAAAAAGATATAGAATGACAAAATTGGGATCTAGCCTTTATGTGCAGCATTCCCTCATGGCCCTATTAATGGTTAACTAGGTACTATGATACCAGTGGCGTTCTTTTCATAGAAACTTAAAAGGCATTACCTAATTGTACTTGAATATGTAATAAATATATTGTCTTAAAATCTGGTAATTATCTGAACCTTTTTTTTTTGTTAACCCTGTGGAAATCCTTTCGGACCGTCAGGGGAATGGTGAGGGCCACTCCCCCGGTGTGTCGGACTTGCACCGACTAAAACCACTAAGGTGCCAGCACTGCCTACTCTTCGCCTTCGGCGGGCCTAAGAATCCAGATACTTCCGAGGGACCGGCGAGCGTAATTATCTGTATCTGAACATCAGATTAAGTCAATTTTTTATTTTATTTTTTTACACTGGCTCGACATATTGACTACTGTGCACCTGACGGTAAGTACAGTGTAGTCCAAAAACGCAAGCGACCACCAAAGGGCGAAAATCCATTGATAGTCTCCGTCGTCATGTCGGCCCAAATATACCACGACTGAAGATTTCTGAGTAGATAAGTTACTGGATATATACAAGCTGATCCCGGAACGCGATAGGCCAAAGCGAGTTACTATGACGGTCTTTACACTATAACTATTTATTTATTGCTCAAGTATAATACGATATGCTTCTATGCGATGAGCGCTACTGAGTGAATGGTATTATTATCAATGAAAATTGTGAATGTATCCTGGCTATAATAACATTTTTATCAATACAAAAAAATATTGAAACTAAAAGCTATCATCAACGTAGCGATGACTCTTTAACCTAACTGGAAATTACAAAATCATAAGAATATAAAATTATGAGAAATGAATAGTTAAAATCACTAAAATATTTTAAAAAAATACGCAAAAAAATTATAAATTTTACCTTATAACATCAGTTTATTGTCGGATAAATCAGACAGACTCAAACTCTCGAAGTACACGTATTTGTTCGTAAAATACTGTTAATAACAATACATATGTACACGCTTGTCTCATCTGAGAGACGAGTGTATACTGTTGCGAAATAGCGGCAAAATTCTACAAATTGATAACAATGTATTATTATGGTAAACTCCAATCGCGTAGATACATATACTTTAGTAATAATACACGAAATTATCTCTCCCGCATCATTGGCCAGATTAGTTTTCTAATGGGTTTATCGCAAGAGGGTTGGTTTGCCATGTCCAGATGGCTATCCTGATATCAATATGTTGAAGGTTGAGTATGGAGGCAACACTGCTTGATTCGGTACGAATCAAGAGGAGATTCCTAATTCTATAATTCTGATTGTCAATAGCTAGGCCTTATAAATCGTGCCTCTATTTATTTAAGTAAATAATTTTAATTTATAGATACATATTGTAAATGCTCATTAAATGTTAGGCGTACAAGTAAATTTTCGCCGTATTGAGAGAGACAGCATAGAACGATGCTTACGTTAAAATTCGCAGAATATACTCGGCTTGAAAATTAGGTTCCTCATTCAAGAACAACATAACCGTATCATATTATTAACTTCGGATTAACATAATTTTTGTTTAAATCCAAAGAGGTCTAAATTTAAGCCAAATATGCGTCATTTGCAGGAACTTTTAATTTACTTCTAAAATTAAAAAAAAAAACTGCAGATGAAGCACGTTAATTGCTCGTTGAAACATATGACGAGGCTGCCTTGAGTAAGTGAACACTTCGTGAGTGGTTTCTAAAGTATTAAAACGATAATTTTGACGTAGAACACAAAGATCGCAGTGCAAGACCAACTATTTACAAGAAAGCAGAATTGGAGGATATATTTGAGAAAGATTCGTCTCAAGAACAAAAGCACTTACTTTAGAAGTCACTAAGCAAGCAGTCTCACATCGTTTAGAACAAGGTGATTGGGTTCTATACGAATTAAAAACGAGGGATGTTGAACACCGATTATATATGAGTGAAATGCTGCTACCTAGGCACAAAAAAAGGTTTTTTACATCGAATCTTCACTGGTGATTAAAAGTGATACATTATGATAATCCAAGCCACGCGTCAACATCCACAGCAAAACCGAATATGCATGAAAATAAAACTCACCTATGAATTTGGTGGGATTAGCTGAGTGTAGTGAATTACAAGTAGTGTCCGACCGAAAGTTCGGTTTCGGTTTCGGTTTCGGCCGAGTTTCGGCCAAAAATCAAGTTTCGGCGGCAGTTTCGGTTTCGGCCAAAATTGGCCGAAACTTTTGCCGAAACCGAAACTGATTTCGGTAGTTGTCGTACATGCTTGCCTAGCTTCGTTTCTCGCGGCAACGCTTTGACGGACGCTGGCGGCCCTGTTCGGGATTCGTGCGCCATTCGCATTGCTTTTTTTTTTCGAATTTACGCGTGTTTGTTGACCGGGAAAGGTCTTCACAACTTAACCGTGCGGGTGGGCGAACACTGAGGGTGCTCAGCCGGCAATTTATGGGTTGGGTGGTAATGCAAGGGCACCCCTGTGGGTACGAACCTCGACTTGGACCGCCAGCCAGAAATACGAAACTTAACGGTGATCTACTAGCGTTTCGGAAGCGACTACCTTGAGAAGAAACGCCGAAAGAAACTCAAGGCTGTGTCGGAGTGTAACTGCGTCGTTTAGACGACAGTTGACGGATCTAATTCGCATTGCTCTATAGCAACACAACTTAGTCAGTGCGTTATCACCCGACGTAAACATTCTTTAGAAGTTATGCTTTGATGGTACTGATTACATGTAAGTTTTTGTTTCATTTTTTTACTTGACCACGTTGACTTTTATACTTGACCACGTGAGTTTCGGTTTCGGTTTCGGCCGAAACTGAAGCCACGGCCGAAATTTCGGTTTCGGTTTCGGTTTCGGCCGGAAAACCAGTTTCGGTCGGACACTAATTACAAGTTGCTTAATCCAAGCGAAACAATCACTGAAACTCTCTACAGAACACAATTGATGAGATTGAGCCGAGCTCCGGTGGAAAAACGCCTTCAATACAATTCCAGACACGACAAAATTATTCTTGTGTAGTGATTCCGGTGAAAATCTATTTGAAAATACTTGATTGGGAAGTGCTACCCCACCCGCCGTGTTCACCAGACATTGCATCGTCTGGCTATCTTCTGTTCCGATCTATGGCACATGCTCTGTCATATGGAGATCCATATGGAGATACCATAAATTAGGTTGATTCTTGGATAGCCTCAAAAGATGAAGAGTTCTTTAGACGTGGAATCCGAACGCTGCCTGAAAGATGCAAAAATGTATTTGCTAATGATGGCGAATACTTCGATTAAATTTAAACTACAGTTCTTTCACTTTTTTTTTGACAAAAAGCGACGTACACTTATTTTGTACTCATAATAGTATATCTACAAAAAATTAAATATTATCATATTGCGAGCTCTGTGAAGTTCCAGAAGACATACACCATTTCTTGGTGGAATGTGATCGGAGCGTTTCTATGAGAGAAATAATGTATAAACAATTTGGTTTGAACAGGTCTGATGTGGGTCTATTTCAGAGCGTCTTAGCTGAGCAAACATCTTGCGCAGCTGAGATGCTCTGTAGACTTACATATACATTATTGAATTAGCATTTACATAGTGTGATTATGGGACTGACATGGTCAGCCTAATCCAAAGTCCCAAAAAAAAAACAGAGAATAAAAAAAATATATATATTATCATGCCATATTCCTTTTCACAATGAAGAAAGATACCTCTTTTAAGAATTTAAGAAAATATTTGCTTTTATCTACTTCGCTCACAATTGTGAACGCAGAACCATGATTTAATCTACGAGATTAGTTTGTAATAATCTGTTAAACGACATGGTAACCGGATGGAAAACTGCATCTAAATTAGTTAAACCGTTTCCGATATTATCGCGCACCAACACGTAAATAAACGTTTAAACAATCATTGTTTCGGGTCCTATGGCTTTCAGAATAGCCCCTAGTAATAGTTTTTCTCACATGTATGCAACCTTTTTTGCTCTTAACATAAAAAATATTGATCGTAAGCTGAAAATGGCAGGAACTAATGTTTTAGAGAACTGAATTTAGTACAAATGTTACCTAACATTTTTCTAAAATATTGATAATTTTAAAACTTAAAATTTAAATTCAATTTAAAATTAAGAATTTAGGTAGAGAATCTTTAGGAAATAAGAGTAGTTAGATCTTATGTCACGCTTCGAAAAATAGATATAAAAAGTTATTCGCATGCTTTGCACAGCCCTGAGTTTGTCTTCTGGTTTTGCTTACGTAAGCCGGTTTCGGCCTGTAGATAACAGGCAGCCAGTTGACACGCAACATAAACGCTTGTGTGTAGTAGTGTAATTATTTGATAACTCAGTGGGAAAGAAATTCGTTTAACAATAGGTAAGTACTCATAAACTTTTTTCACACAAATGATGACACAAGTGACATGGTTTGAAATTTTTTTATTTGGAACTACTGCTAAATTGACTGTCGGTTTTAGAGTCAAACGATCAATAAATAAGATTCTAATAAATCCTACTGGAAAATCCCAGTATTTTATTCTCGATATCTTAATGTGCACTGTAAATACTGTAACAGTAAGTCCTAAGTGGGTAATTTATATTAGCTTTACTAAAACGAATTTATTCAGTCTTACTTATATTTCAAGTGAACAGGTTGACAAGTCAGGTATTAGTAACTTTAGATAAATCAACTTCTACGTCAAGCCCTACTAAGTCCCATGGTGTGCCGTGGCAAAAGTTAATTTTATCAGCAAACACAATTATATCCATAGATGGGCAAAATGTAATCAGATTAATAAAAATGATTACGATTACATATTATGTTTTTTTACCATTAGGTAATATGACTGTATTTTGCACATCTATGTTTTAAACACTACAGAATCACAGATTGCATACACATTTATGATTTCTTAATGTTTTAAATTGATTTAATCATGACAACAGAGAAACAAGAAAATTAATATAACGACAACATTTTGTAATCATTATTCTGATTACATTTTGCCCATCTCTGATTATATCCGATATTTGGGCTTATTGAACACCCTAAACATCTTAGGTATGAATATTCGCTGTGATTTCAACTTTAGTGATCATTTAGTTTCTGTTATCTTCGCAACATCACGTAGACTTGGTGTCCTTAACAGGCTTGCGAGGGTTTTTCATCCCGGATCAACTGTTCCTATGGTATAAGGCCCAGGTCAGGACCTACATGGAATACTGTTCTTTGGGATAGTTCTGCTCAGTACTTATTTGACGCCCTGGATAAGTTGCAGCGTATGGCCGTCCGTGTGAGTGATCCTGACGTGACTAAGCATCTTGAACCGCTTCAGTTGCAGTTGAAATATTGCCTTACTGAGCGTTTTCTACCGTCTGTATCATGGCGAGTGTTCTGAAGAGTTATTTAACCTTGTTCCGCCCCCTCCCTCTCCCTTCCTGAATAGAACCACGCGCACGGGCTTACGGAGATGGAGTACGGAGTATCTCACATCCTGACTAGGACTAAGAAGTTCTCTAACTCTTACTTTTGCTGTGTCATTGGGCTATGGAATGGTCTTCAGGTAAACGTGTTCCCACCATCTTATAACATAGGTTCCTTTAAGCGTAGCGTGAAGAGATATTTTTGCAGGCCGGTATGATCGCTGTGACTGCCAATGGGTTTTTCTTAACTATCGATAGTCGTTGTCGTTTTTTGGACTGCATTATGCTTACCATCGGGTTTGGTACGGTCACTGTGTCGAGTCAAAATAAGAAAAATCGATTTATGTGATTTATGTGTCTGGTAAATAAGTCGATAAGGGACCGCTGTGCATACGCGGCAACGCGATTGGTCATAGGTAGTGATGAAAATGCCCTGGAATTTTCCCAAAGTGCCCAAAACTTCCGAGAACATTTCGTAAATTCCCGGGAATATTCCTAAAGAAGTTTTTGGGCACTTTGGGAAAATTCCCGGGCATTTTCATCACTAGTCATAGGCTCGTATCCTGGCACGTACCTGGTACCTGTGGTTCTAGATAAGTACGGATTTGGGTACCACATGCTCACCGGTGAAGGAAAACAAAGTGAGGAAACTCTCATGGTATCTAACAGAAATGGCATGTGTGAATGCCCTGAGAACGGCGATCAGATGCGCTACTGGTCACGTTGGACACGACATACAGGCCCAAAAGGGGATACAACCACTAATGTAAAAAAATGGGTTTATATGCTCACAGCGAAAAGGCTATAGTGTGACGATATGTTATTATAATTATTCATGTGATGTTTACTGATATGATCTAACCTATAATAAGTGAAGAGCATATTTTTAAGTAAACGTAGACATGAGTAGATGCGGGCAGTCACGATTTATAACGTTTAATAATTGTATAATTATTTCTAAACGATGTTCTTTGTTATCCTTATACAGTAAAGCAATTAGAAAATTAAACGTAATAAATATAAAATATACACCTACGTTACTGATTCAGATAATTTAGTGGAACATTTTTGTGATAAAGTAAATTTTCTTAACATAATTTTATTTTCATATGCATAATCATTACGCAGGTATTACCTAAGTTTTAGCGATATCGGTATACCGTTGTTCCAAATAACAATAACTACTTTATGAATTATTAAAAAGAAAAGACGTTTAAATAGCATTTATAATTGGTTATGGTTATTGCTATACGATTAGAGCGGTAAAATTAGCCTTTAAAAAAAAAATGTAATCGTTATATATAGTTTTCAATCGATTTCTCGTCAGAATAGGCTAAATTTGTAACCGAGTTAGTTTATACCTAAATATGTAGTAGAGTCGAAATGTGTTAGATATAAACAATGATATCAAAATTTTACCTATCAAACTTTATATCAATATTTTATTAGAAAAATAAATGAAATTTCAATTTGTAACATATTAACACGTTAAGCCCGACGCTAAATTTGCTGACCTTTCCATTCAGCCGGCAGCCGGCGAGCAACAATTCGAAAATATTTGGACGAAAGGAAGCTAAAAATATTACCAAAAAAGTTGTTTCATATTGTAATATGTGTAAATATAAGCATGCTTATGTTTACAATTTTTCAATAAATTTCATTAAAATTACATTTGATCATATTTCATTGAGACTATATTTATTTTTTAACTATAATACTGTTGGTCCCACGGACCGACGCCAGCCGAACAAAAACTCTAGTGCCGGTCCCACAGACCGACGCCAGCCTAAAGAAAGAAAGAAAATCCTAGTTGACCGATCTCCAGGGACCGGCGCCGGCCACACGGAAAGTTCACTGCCAGTCCCCAGGAACCGGTGCAGGGCTTAACGTGTTAAGTGACAAAAGAAATAATATAATCAAGGGGTGAAAATCTTAAACCAAATAATAAATTTTAACCAAATAGCTTTTCACCCCTCATAATATACCTCTGTATCATAGTTTGTTTCTTTGTCAACTCAGGGAATTTGAACAATAAACTTAAATCGTAAACATAAGTATGACTCAAATAAAAACAAAACGGACAAACCACAAGTATTATAAATAAACGCTTGTTTTAAATGATCATACGGACGCGGTATATTTTTTTAAGATTGAGATTTTTTTATATTACGCTTATACAATATAACTACGCCATACCTCATGGAAACCATAACGTAGTACAAATGTGGCAATGACCGCCAAGGGAAGGAATATTGATAGCAACTATCATGGTCCACACATAACACGACAAAGGGCTTCTAGGTATTGAACAATTGAACGTATAGATAGCGATCCCGAAACACGGCAGTTACTATGATAATCTTTACAATTCCACGATCCAATCAAACAATCTTTATGGTCAGCATGACGCAATCCTAAAACGAATTGCAATTTTCAAGAGTAAAGAAAACCAATCGGTAGTCGCAGTGATCATACAAGCCAACACAAATATCTCTTCACGCTGCATTTAAAGGGCCCAATATCATAGGTCCGTGGGAACACGCTTGCCGGAAGATCATTCTACAACTTAACGATTCGGTATAAACAAGAGTTAGGAAACTTCTTAGTCCTGGCCGGGATATGAATTACCATAAAGCCGTGACTCAAAAAAATGCGTGGTTCTTTTATAGAAGGACGAGGTTGAATCAAGGTTAAATAATCCATCATAACACTTGCCGTGTTATAGACGGTAGAAAATGGTTAGTAAGGTAATATCTCTGCGCAACTGAACCGGTTGAAGATGCTTAGTAACATCTGAATCATTCACAATGCAGATAGCCCACCGCTGCAACCTATCTAGGGTATCAAGTAAGTACAGTGCGGAACCGCCCCAGAAATGCGATCAGTATTCCATGCAGGGCCTGATCTGGGCCTTATACAATATGTACAGTTGATCCAGCGCCATAAACCGATGCACTCTGTTCAGGCTGCCAAGTCTATGTGATGTTGCGAAGATAACAGGTCCTATATAATTCCTAAGTTTGGAATCACAAAGTATATTCATAGTTAAGATATTAAGGCTGTCGCATATTCTAGATAGAAGGAAGGGGAGAGAATTGGGATTTTTCCTTGAAAATATAATACACCTGTTCCTGTGTTTTCTTGGCATTGAACTCAATTAAACCCTTGTCCAAGTAGAAATGAAAGCCAAGGACCAATTGAGCCCAGCCACCAGGTCTTACCGTTTCATGATGACTTCCTTCCAACAACTGGTGGCCTTGCTGCAATTACCCTCGTGAACCGTGACATCATCTGCATAGTAATGTATACAGCTCGAAGACAACATTGATATGCAGAAGAAACAGGTGGGTGACAATACAGAGCTTTGTTGAATTCATTTCTATGTGAGTATCAATATTTTATATGGCATGAAAAAATCTGAACAATGGCAGTTTGCCAAGATAACTTTTTTATATATAATATTTTAAGTTTGTACGGACCCCTCGGTGCGCGATTCTGACTTGCACTTATCAGGTTTTTTCTCATCTCTAATTATATTCAATTCCTATTAGCACCGATATCTACTAAGTATCTTTTTACTCTAATAAAATTGTGAAATTGTTCAGAATACGCTAATCGATTTCCAATTATTCGCTTGTCGCTCAAGAAATATTCCGCGCGCTACGTATTCATTGAAAAGGAATTTTAAATCTCGTATCTACGCATACCACGTCACGACACGTCAAGATGAAGACAAGACTAAAGGTGTGTAAATAATTGAGTACGTACGTTCATGGATTGGCCCACCTAAACAAAGTAACGTTCGCTTAGCGATAACGCTAGTAAAAAAGTGCAAATGTATTGACATAACGTTTCAACGTGATAATTTAAAAGCTTATTTTAATTCCCTACATTTTACACTTTTATATTAGCGTTGTCTATCGAATGTTATTTTGTCTAGCTCCTCAGGTAAACTATATTATTTGTAAGTACATTATAACTATTTTAAAAAGAATATTTGATTGTTGTGACTTGTGTAGAATTCGAAGCTTATAAGAGAATCTCGGTATGAAAAGTGACAATAGTTTTCGCGGACTTCGAAAGAAAGATTAAAGTCTATTAAGACTCGAAAAGTTGTCATAGTGAATCGCTTCTGCCTGTCGCTTTTCAGAATCAGTTTGTGTAACTCCAGTTTTCAAGTACCTAGAAACCTTCCGTCTTGGTATATGAGTGCCGGCATGACAACGGCGACTGTCGCGGGGTTTTATGTCCCTCGGAAGTGACACTGCCGTTCTTGACCTTCACTGTATTTTCATCAGGTGTGCTGATCCTGGTGCTGGCTTCTTCACTGGTCTCTGAACAACAAGCGGGTGAAGATTTAGAGCTCATGCAGGACAATGCTCGTGTACGTATCGTTGGTTCGCTGATGAACGTGTTTCGTGAGTGTGATATCGCTATCTTAGACTGGCCTCCGTAGTCGTACGACATTAATCCTTGCTTGCGTTAAATTTGCTCGGTTGAACGGTGTTCGTAGAATTGCCTCAAAATTTGCGCACCAAACAAAAGTGTTTCTTTCATCTCTCGCGAACTTGAAACAGGCTACCCAGGCAGTGGCTTGTACAGAAACTGGTAAACAACTTGATTTTATGCATGACAAGAGAGGTTTTAGTGATTACTGAATGCTACGTAATATCCATTTTTCATGTTTTTTGTGCCTCATAACTTTTCTTTCATTTTATATTCATTATTTCTCGCTTTTTACTCAACTTTAACCATTTAAAACTTTTATGTTATTTTTTATTTGATTACAAATTCATTTTAAATTACAAACAAGTATAAAATTGCACTTTAAATCATTCAACATTATTTCAGGTTTTTTTATTGGTAGGCATCAAAAGTGTACCTGAGTCTTATAGACTTTGTTGATGTGTTAATATATTTTAATGAGCATGAGCGTCACAGAGGAAACTCAATCACAACGGGGTCGTGATTGAGAATTTCTTATGCTTATTGTTTGAGAGTAAAAATTTTATATCAATAAGCAAAACCAAATGAAAAAAAGTTATTTATTGCAAGATAATATTTTCATTTTGCTGTTTTATAAGAAAACTTCGATTTCTTTGATTTTTCTTCTTTACAATCATGGGAACATTATACTAGAAAACTAAAATACGCTTACATATATATATATATAAATAAGCAAATAATGTGCTTTAAATAATTATCCATGAAGTGCTAGGCCTTAGTTTAATTACCACGATGTAGGTAACATCATAGTAATTTTCCTTAGCTACTTGCAAACCTTCGCCAATACGCAAATAGCATATTCTGTATTAGAATTACCTGCATCTTTTGAATAAGGAAATAATACAACATAATTTAAATAGTTATTTGAAGGTTTATTTAAAAATGTACAAAAATATTTATCATATATGATAGTAAATTTTAAATTATTCCTGTAAATTGCTTAAATAATAAAGAAATATTAAACAATGTACAAAAGCGAAGAAGCAATGTAAAATGAATATTTAAAAAAACACGTTTGTTACTTCCACGATTGAAAAGCATTAAGTAAGTAATTATGATCTGTATACTCTATCTTTGTGTTATAATATAAATATCAAATGGGCTTTTAAATGTGACGTTTCCAAAAATCATAACTATACTTAGCTTGATAAATCGATTCGACAGTGACAAAACAGATTCAGTGTGTTTTTGTTTACGGACAAATTTATAATTATTATTTTCGTGTAACTGATACACCTACAATACAAATCAATATTACATTACAAAATACAGTATTAATATTATAAGACATTGCACATAATTCGTATTTTATACATTCTACTTACATTGGTGATTGAATTCTAGCCAATAAATATTTAATTCATATATTTTTTGGTACAAATTCGAGACGTTATTTAATAGATATTGGATGTATATTCAAAAATACTGGCTCTTATTGAAATGTAAATATCGATAATGTTTAAAAAACACAATAAAACCTATTTAACATGTTCTTATAAGTTATTTAATGTTTGATTGTTGTGTAAGGCAATGGGACCTACACAAGGGCATAGAACTTAAAACACGATACAATGAACGCCGTTTAATATAGAACCATCTTGCAGTATGTAATTTAAAGTATCATGGCGGTTTGGTATTAAAAATACATGGTCGAATAATCCAATATAAAACGAACGGAATTATGTGAGCAACATAATATTTTCTATCTTTTCGTAAGCTCATTCATACTCAAGTTTTTATTTTTCTTTTTAACACTGCAGCATTCTATCAAGACACAAGAACCTACGACATAAAATCAGCATCACTTTATTTAAAAAATCACGACACTTTCACTTGTAATAGATCGTTGAGATTTCAAATTATTCTATTTAAGAACACCAATCAAACAATCAATACAATTAATTACATTTTTGTAGGTGTATTTTTCGTATAGATGTAGACATCTTAGTTCCTTTGTATTTGATAATTCTATGTACTTGGTATCTATATCCATTTAACATAAAAATTCGTGATCAAAAACAACTGATGCGACTATAACTTAAAGTGAATAGAAACACTTACTGCTTATACTTTTACTATAAGTTTGGTAACTGCGATGGTAATAATTTTATTTAGAGTATTTCAAAATTAGTTTTATTACCTAATTGTTATTTTTGTTAATGTGTAATATAACTCGGTACAATATTTCTGAACGTACTTATTACGTATACCTAACTACCTAACCTACGTACCTAGGTATGAACACGTATGTGTATATGTACATATACTACATGAACGTACGTATGTGTATATATATATATTTATATATATGTGTATATTAAGGCAGTGAAAACAGATCCACATAGGTATGTAAGTATAACTATTACCAATCGAGAACTGATTATAATTCTAGGAATAATTAATAAAGTATTTTAAATAACTTTAAGATAAAACAACATTATTTTAATTATTAAGTACTTTTACAAATTTTTATTTGGAAATAAGCGAATCAGGAATTCATTTAATTAATAAAAACAGCTTAAAATGTGTATTAAAAATTGATGTAGCTAATGAATTTATCCCAAAGCATTACATATCATTGTCTTATCACAATTTCTCATGTAAAGACAGCATCTCAACAGCAAGAATGAATACTTAAATACATTCATAATTTGTAGGTAAATTATAATTACTACTCTAAATACTAACGGCACCCATTGAGAAGAGGTTCTTCACACTGCTGCTAACTACATGTGTCTTGGGTCTTAGGCTTCGCCTTATATGTTTTTATATTTTAAACTGTATATGTATTTTTTTATATGTATATGTTTTAAAATGAACAAATATTATGAATACAATAAATAAAGAGATTAAATCATAATCCTATATCCCTTTCGGTGTGAGTAGAGATACATTAGTGGCTTTATCCACTTAGTGCTTCAATATCGTGCCCAAGGTGCCGCTAATCGCCGTTATCAAGGGACATACACATTTCAATTAGATGCTATGCGGATTTCATCACGTAATATTTTTATTAAGTAGATATATGTTGTTGAATCATTATTGAGAACCTATATATTTATTGTATCTATGAAGCATAATGGTCCAGTTATAATAGCATATTCTCATAAATATTTTATTTACAGCATCACATATTTTTAGAAGATGATTTAAATCCTCTAGAAATATAATTTAAAGACATTTATAATTGCGTTGGGGGTGAATTCGTACCGGTTTACATACTAAATTGCTTTGGGAACCTGGCATAATTTTATGTTCGATGTTAATTCATATTCAAAATAAGGAAGTATGAAATATAAAAAGTAAAATGATTGCACCAACTAAATTTTAAGTATTTTCTTTTAAGTGTAGAAAAACAGATAGGCTCAAGTACTGCAGAAATAAGTTTTTTTAAAGGTTCAGCAGTTGTAGTTGCAAATTCAGCCATATAGTGTGGAGTTGGTACGGCGGGCAGCACGACGGAGGATGTGAGGTTGTATGGACACGAAGGGAGATCCTTCAACCACGCGAATAACACGCACGTTAATCTGAAACAAATATATATTTTCTCATAGTAAATTTTGTAACCTATTTATGTCACTAAATTTGTAATAAAAGCACGTTAATACCTCCAAAAAAAGTGGTAGTTAAAGCCATTATACAGTACCGAGAACCTTACAGTTTTAGCAGACTTAAGGGACATTATCAATACGTGGACGTATTCATAGTACAATACAGTTACGCAAAACAGGCCTTAGTGAGCATACCAACAAAGTTATCGAATTTTTTTCTTCATTAACACGTTAAGCCCGGCGCTGAATTTGATAACCTTTCCGTTCAGCCGGCAGCCGGCGAGCAATACAATGTTATAGGGTATTGCGGTCTGTCGCTCTTGCCTAACAATTAAATAAAAGTAACAATTCAAAACTATTTGAACGAAAGGAAGCTAAAAATATTACCAAAAAAGTTGTTACATATTATGATATGTGTAATGATAAGCCGCATTTATGTTTAGACTGTTTCAACAAATTTCATTAAAACTACATTATATAACATTTCGTTGAGACTATATTTATTTTTTAACTTTAATACTGCCGGTCCCACGGACCGACGCCAGTCGAATGAAAATTCTAGAGCCAGTCCCCAGGGACCGGCGCCGACTTCACGGAAAGTTCACTGCCGGTCCTCAAGGACCGGCGTCGGGCTTAACATGTTAATAATCAGAGGGCATAATTTTTTAAATTAGATCTGCATAAGTACCTCGTGTTTAGAGACAGCTCTTCGGAAATATCTGTGGAAACGCGTAGATAGGGCCCACACGGCTCCGTTGTCTCGCTCGGCCCACCTGACCTCAGCACAAAATTGAAGCTTCTCTGGATCTTGCGCCAAAACCCTAAATATTTGAAAAAATATGAAAGTTTCAAACATACTCCTATACCCAACGACATACAAATAATTTCATGTTCAATTTATTGCTATAGTAATAAATTGCACTATAATATTTATTATTATATGTTATGTAAATTATAGTTTTAGGTTGTTATTTATAAAATTAATACAATGTACTTCATTAATTAAATCCTAGATAAAAACTCACAAAATAATGTTATAGTCATATTCATTTCTTATAATTATTCTTTTATTATTTAGTTAATACTAGCTGTGTCCGCGACTTCGATCGCATTGAAAAAATCTTTTGCTATAATAATTTATTAAAGCTAAAATTTTTGTATAAGTGGTATAAATGCCATCGATTATTTCTTTTTTTAAATTACAGATTGCGCTTGAGTTTAATCTCACCCGATGGAAAGTGATGATGAGGCCGATGATGGAGCGCGCTCATCCAACAAATACCGATGCACTTGTCGTTTGAAAATTCCCATGTCATAAGATAATGGAAAAACAGACGCAGGAAGCGAATTCCATTCCAGTATATAAATTATAGCTGACCCGTCGAACTTCGTATCGCCTAACAGTCAACGAATGTCGTGTTATAGATTAGCTGAATTTAATTTATGATTTTATGAAAGTAATACAGTTATATAATAGTATAAGTACAAAATAATAAATATATTTTCCTTAGCTTACACAAAATACATTTTTGAACGCACATATAAATATTTGACACCAAAATACCATTTGTCAATCTTTTTTCATGACTGACATTATTCCATATTTTTAAACTCTAAAATACGCCATTATCCGTATATTGTGGATGTATTTTGCCGATTCGAAACATTTATTTAGCATTTACTTTTATTTATTTATACGTTCTTTAATTTGAGGGAAAAGTTTACCGTATCGACGGGTGATCATTAAATGTTCGACAGTTACGAAATCTATGAACATTTTGTTGGGGAAAATGTTTTTTCTTTTATCTATTTTGTCGTAAATTTTTAAATGTTTTAATGGTTATTCTGCTATTCGGGACGGAGATAAATACAATAAATCAAAAACCATGAAAATCGTTACCGCCGTTCTAGTTCGAGTTATAAGTGTTCGAACAATCCCAACTTTGTTTTATATTAGCTAATTCTAACACTAACAAATTACTTAAATAAATCTTTCTATAAAAATTTATAATATTTTAATTAATTATATACTGATAGTCTCTATCTTGTCTGAAAAGTTGCTAAGTCTGGAATGAATATGACAATAAAGTTGAAATCTTGATAAAAAAAAAACAAGATGTTATTCTCAATATATTTCCATTGTCTTATGATATTGGGTCCTGTAAGCGAAGCGTGAAGAGTTAATTGAGCAGGCGGACATGATCGCTGCGGCTACCGATGTTTTTTTTTTGCTGTTGATAGTAGTTGTCGTTTTTAGACAGCACCATGCTTATATCAGGTATGGTGTGGTTACAGTGCCGTATCAGTAAAAAAAAATTTACTCTTGGGTTGTTAGCGCTAACATCGGCCTCAAGCGGTCATATCTTACTAAATAATATAAACACGAGTTTGTGAATATGTTTGTTACTCTTTCACAATAAAACTACTGGACGGATTTGCGTAAAACTTTTACAGTAATATAGATTTATACATCGGAATAGCATATAAGCTACAATTTTATGTAATTTTGGTCGTAATATAATGATACATGACAATTAAGTCGGAATAAAATCTGGCCTCTGAGAGCTATCTTGGCGTACACTACCTAAACTATTGGAATTACATAAAAATGATGTACTGTAGGATTATTTGTCTTGAATAGTTCTAAATAATAGTCCGCAACAGCATTTATCTACCTTTTATGTGGAAGCCACTATGACCAAAATTGTATATTATAATACAGAAAATATTCACTAGAAATAATTTATATGGCAGAACAGCGTTTGCCGGGTCAGCTATTCACATATAAATCAGAATCGATGAATGCGGATGTGGATACAAATACTGATATAGAATACAATACCAATAATCAGCTGACGTCAATATGTGTAAGGACCCTAGTTATTTTCACATATTCTTAGTAGTATGTTTTATAAATGTCAGCCATATGTGAAAAAGGCGAACAGCTGCACTACTGGCCAATTTGAGGGCGACTTATAAACCCAAAATTGGAACAGCCATTAATGTATTTCTGCTCACTCCAAAAGGGATATTTTGTAACGATCTAATATTATTACTATTAATTGGAATATCTTTTTACGATACGTAATTATACACACACACACACGTATAATGTACACGTATGATGACACGTATTATACTCTAGTCATCGAAGGGAATTTCCACAATTCTTAACATAGGTAATAATATATAGACATAGTTAACTGGTTCTTACTACATGTTTTGTAATGTTTAAAGATCTTATGGCATTTGCGGTTAGGTTCCTGTATACTATTGTATACTAAGAGATGTTAAAAATAAAGTACCTACCTACAAAAGATTATATGATCCCGATAACAATTTTTTTTAATTTTATCTTTTCAAAAACTGATCTTTCATTACGGCTGAGCATAAATTTTTGATCAATAATATTTTTATTTTAAGCAAATCATTTTTTTAAGGGCTTTTGCCGGTGTGACAAATCAGTCCCATTGTACTCAATACAGTTAAACGTATCTCAATTCTGAGAGAATACCATACCATATCCACCAACAATTTCATGGCATTCTCTGTCGGATCATACAGAATGCCGTGGACGACGCCTATATCAAATGAATTGACCTTACATTGGCTCATCAGCGACTCTCTCGCACTTTTATTCCAGTCATACTCTATCAGCAAGTTATGATACCAAATATTTTTACTTACGTCACTAGCATAAATATTACGACTACATTAGCCTTTCTTGGTACAAGTACGCCCCAGAAACGACAAAGGAGATCACGATATACAATTAGCGACAGATTATTTTGATCTGTTTGATTCTCTTTTATCGCATGTACGTAGTTATATTTACTTACATTTTCTAATTCTATGGTATGAAAGGTATTTTTTCTTTACTTTGGACTGAACTATTTAGCGATGCTATTTACAACATAATTCCTGACTCAAAAAAATATAAATATATACTTTATTATAATAAGGACTATGTAATATTAATAAATAACCAGTTTATGACAACATTGACGACTAGTTTTAGTAATTCGCAGCTCACCTATGTGAATTAGTTATTGGGTTCCAAGCAGCAATGGCTGTTTCTGTAATAGGACTGAAGATTATTGTGTCGTCACGAGGATCAACGGCTATGCCAATACCCTGCGATGACTTCCTGCCGACTAGGTTGACGGGCAAGTCGGCGCCTTCAGCAGGCGGGCCCGCAGCAAGAACAGCAGTCGAAACACTGAACACTCTGTAAAGAAATAATAATTCTATAATAGTATTATCCGTAATATAAACATGCCCATATCGCTGCTATAAAAAATGTTATAGACGTGTTGAAAGCACCGCATATGAGAGTTATGGTAATTTATGCAATATCAAAATGATGTTTACAAATACATTTCATGCTGCGGATTTCCTATTTAGCTACGATAAAAATATAACTATGGTAAGTTTAATTTGTTAAAATCGGGACAATTTTGCATATCTGGTACAATACGTGACTACAGTTATTATTTAATCAGGTAATCTAATACCAACCTAGTAGTACTAACCGCACGAAACAGTTCAAGTGAATGGCATGTAATACTACATGACACACTTCTCATGGACGACAGTTGTCACTTGGAAACGGTGCAGTGTTGTGCTCTGGTATATTTTTTTATTATGGCGTGGTGTGCTGTCAAATTGTGCAGAAATTTTCAGTGATAATTCGGAAGCAATAGTAAAATATCCTTTCATAGGTAAACAGTGAAATATGCTTGCATTTCTTTGAAAAAAACGTCAATATAATTTTAAATCATATAACAATAATTTTTAACTGCTAATGTTGCCAGTTTTTTACTTTTTAAAACTCCCCAATTTTAGGGACTTATCTAACATGTGCTTTAACACGAAAATATTAATTTTTATTGTCTTTAGCTGGCATCAAGTACGATATAGTTGTTATAATAAATTAAAAATATTTACTAATTATATAAATTGCTCTTAGGTATTATATTAGTACAGTATACTATAGTTTTCATTTACAACATTTTTTAGCATCATTGTTTAATCTTTGTTAATTATATTTATTTTTTGCTTAAAGTTCAATTTATTAAATAAATTATTAATTAATTGATATATTTCTTGAAATAATACTTAAATAGTTACAAGGTTGTTCGGAATAACACTATACCTACATCGTGACATCTATATGATATATAGATAGTCCTTGGGTGGTGCCTTGGTTGTATCTCATGCTAAGTATTGATTCAATATTATGGACAATTTTTAAAATCATCATGTACCATAGAACTGTTCATAATTCTTTTATGTATATTAATTATATAAATGGTTAATTCAAGACAAGCCGAGTGAAAAAATAGTATATATGACAGAAATTTAGCATTATTCCGTATTGGAATATATATTAGGTCCTTACATATGAAATTGGCGTTTTTCGTACTGGCCACTTTAATCACAAATTTCTCCTCTTTGGTAAGGAATTCCAAATTCACATTTGTACAGCTATAGACTCATGTATTTGTGCTTCGATGATCGTCATTCATTTGTTTTTTTCTTCTGTTTTTTTCTGTTTGCGTCACTCATTTTACAAAATGGAAAACTTAAAATATCGCATTATTTACGAGTACGAGTTCCGCCGTGGCACTAGTGCTGCGGAAACAACTCGAAGGGTGAATGATGTGTATGGCGGTCGTGTTGCAAAAGAAAACACAGTTCGTTTTTGGTTCCAAAGTTTTCGTTCTGGAAATTTCGACCTGCAGAACAAGCCCCGTGGACGGCCTGAGACTCAAGTTGATAATGAAGAGTTGAAGGCTATTGTGGAAGCGGATCCATCGCAAACCACGTCCGAGTTAGCTGCAGGCTGCGAGGTTAGTGATAAAACTGTTTTAATTCACTTGAAGCAAATTGGGAAGATTAAAAAGCTTGAAAGGTGGGTACCTCACGAATTGACTGAAGCAAACCGGCAAACACGCGTCGACTGCTGCGTTACATTACTAAACCGGCACAATAATGAAGGTATTTTAAACCGAATCATTACCTGTGATGAAAAATGGGTTCTTTACGATAATAGGAAGCGCTCAGCGCAATGCTTGGATCCTGGCCAGCCAGCCAAATCCTGCCCCAAGCGAAAATTAACCCCAAAAAAGTTACTTGTAAGCGTTTGGTGGACTAGTGCCGGCATTGTTTATTACAGTTTTCTCAAATCTGGCCAGACTATTACGGCTGATGTCAATTGTCAGCAATTGCAAACCATGATGGAAAAGCTAGCGGCTAAACAACCTAGGCTGGTCAATCGCTCCACGCCACTGCTGCTTCACGACAACGCTAGACCACACACTGCGTAACAGACGGCTACTAAATTAGAAGAGCTTCAATTGGAAAGTCTAAGAAATCCTCCGTACTCCCCGGACCTTGCTCCAACAGATTACCATTTTTTTCGAAATTTGGATAACTTCTTGCAAGGGAAAAAATTCAACTCCGATGGGGCAGTCCAAATCGCCTTCAAAGATTTTATTGATTCCCGTCCGACTGGTTTTTTTAGTAAAGGGATCAATGAACTACCTATGAGATGGCAAAAGTGCATAGAAAATAATGGTTCATACTTTGATTAATTAAATATATTATATTAAAAAATATTCGACTTTTTGTTCCTCCCATACAAAACGCCAATTTCATATGTAAGGACCTAATAATTAATTTTAAGGGTATTTAGGGTGAATGTGGCAACTCTATATCTGGTGACGCCACCTGCCACAATGCATCTAGTAGGTCATGTCACGTGCTAATTTTGGCGCGGAAATTTTATGTCCGATATATGAGCGGACTCTATCTATATAATCTAAGTCTAATACATACATGCAACTAATTATATGTTAGTAATTACACATATAGGAATCATATGTTGAACATGGGCGGATACAGTAGCGTTTTAGAAGATAATTATAAAACTTTTAGTAATTATAAACACGCCTCTGTATGTATTTTCATTAATACAATGTATTTACCTATTGGGGCGTCTCACGCGAAACTGACAGCGTCAAAAGAACAAGTTCGGAAATCCGTTCATATTTGATTATTTGTACTTCTAGAATGTAACGAATGTGTTTGTGTACTTTTTGAAAGTTACTGCTAATGTTTTGAAAGTTTGAAATCAATCAAATTCGAAATTTATCGGAAGAAATTTATATAATTTATGAAGTCATAGAAATATTAAACATATTGATTTAGACAGAAAAGTAACTACTTTTTTATCATGAAGATATTTAAAAAAAATTGTAGCAATTCGAAAGTAAACTTTTCAAATATGTATTAATGTCCACACAAGTCGCACTGAGCGCGATGCATGGCGCATGTTTTCGTCAGCTATGCGCGAATAACAGCTTCCATATCACCTATGCAGCCTAGGTACTTCACACTTCATGATCATTTTGGTTCAATTTACAAATTTTAAATAATAAGCTTTGAATAAATGAAACACAATTATTATTAAGGAAAAACTGTTTCATTTTACAGTTTTTTACAGAGGAATGAATACTAGAACTAATTATTTTTACAAGAAAGCCTCCGGTTTTTATGATGATATTATTACTCTTTGACTAAAAGGAAAGAAAATTAAAATAAATATAATATATATAAATTTTATAGAACATCAAAACTAGAAATATTTTTACTAGAAGGAATTTTTATTAAAAGTTTTACATTGAATATTTATCTACAATAATAACTAACCTCTCACTATAATGATACAAAATTGTAATAAAGAAGTATGAATTTATTTTGTAATTATCAAAATTGACAGAGATATTCAACGCTAGAAGTCATTATTTGCTAAAGAACAATTTTTAATTACATATAAGGTGCACGATGTGTCTAATAGTTAGTTACGCGGAATATACATGTGGTAACCTTAAAGAATCCTATACATTCGCATTACTAGTATTCGAATACACTGACTTTTTTTTCAATTACTTGGGCAATAGTTATCTCTTAAAATGATATCTTTAGTCACGACTCACAAGATTTTTTTTAATATAATATTCTAGTGTTTATGTCCACCGTATTTACAATTATTCAATTTTTATATATTCAAAAATGACGGGAGTTACTGTATTATAAATTATCGAAATAATATATTTATTTTATAATATTTAACATCTTTATGATATGCATATTAGGTATATCGCGTTGTACTAGTAGCTCATTAGGTATCTCGCATTATTGCAGCTGTACTCACTTAGTCGCCTCGAAGCAATTATTTAATTAGCATGACTAACGTAGTTAACTAACGTAGTGTAGATAACTTTCATAAATTGCGTTTAAAATTCAATTTAAGTCTCTGTCTTTATTAAATATTCTGGTATCAAAAATAATTGATCTTAACATAATATAATATAAAAACGTAAATAAAAAATTCTGTGGTATTATCTAAGTATTTATGGCTAGTATACGCAAATAGGTGTATACCATATATTCAATGCCTTTTTAATCTATATCATCGATTGTAAGACAAAAAAGGACGTAAAGCAGACAAAGAAAAGTAAATGATTAACTGTTTGTGAACTGTAACAACAACACAAATGTAAGCTAGAATAAACAAAGATAGTGATTAAATATATTTTTAAAGATAAGTAATTATCTATTTAATCTGTATTTAATCTATGTTGTTATAAAAAATGTAAACAATTAATAGCACAAATAAACACACAATGTTATATTTAGAACACAAAGGAGATTGTTTTACCCGAATGCGTTTACTTATTTTATCAGTATCCAGTAGAACATGCTAAATATTTGTGAAATTATACGATGATGACAGAAAAACTGTTCGATAAGTTAGAAATTCATGACCATTAGATAAGTTAGACAATAGATAAATTGGCATTTTATAAATGAATGCACAGTTTGCACCCACCGTGCAAGAATAGGTAATCTTTATTTTCTATTTTATTCTTAAAGAGGTGTAGCTAGCTTAAAGAATAATTTAAATTTACTTCTACTATCTACTATCTTCAAATAAGGTTTCTTTTCCCTGCATTCTAGTATAATGAATGTATCGGGACACAGGAACTAGCATTTCGGCATCGTCTTTTTGGCGATGAAAATTATGCTTTGCCTAAACACTTCTGTAAACTGTGTAACAATTATCGAACAATTCCATCCTGCCTATATAATCAGCCAACGAGGATTCCGTGAGGACAATAACATCAAAATTGCTTTAGGAAGATCACCGTAAAATGTGTGTGTTTTAGCGCGTAAATTTTCCACATTTTTATAAAATATTCTTAAAGGAGTAACTTTGCCAGAAATGGTTGCTATTTCATTGTCTCTAAGTAGGAGCACCCAATTCTTTATTTTTTTAAACTTGTCTATTCTGCACATAAATAAGTTTTGATATTTCTATTTTACGCATTTATTATCATGCCTTTTTTAATCTACATAAATTTATAATTCAATTCCTAACATTTAGACGAGATGTCACGCTATTCTCCAACAACAAAAATATATATAGTCAATATTATTAAAAAAAAACATGGACGACTCCTTTTTGTGCCTATTACTATTGATTGGTACGCTAATAGGCAGTATTGCTCACCAAATTATGACAGGCTTTCCATTTAAAAGTGACTGCTGCATATAGTTTTTATTAGAGCCACACTCCTATTTTGTCAGTAATTCGTAGTCAGGTCAGTAGTTCAGAGCAATATTTTACGTTTACTTCTTTTAAGCCCGACAAATATTTGGACCTTGCATGCCATATAATAGAAATGTCATGTTATGTGTAAGTGTCCTGAGAATGGCGATCAACTGCGTTCCTGGTCACTTTAGACACGTCATACAAGCGCAAAGACGTTACAACCACTAATGTATCCCAGCTCACCTCGAAAGGGATATCGCGTGAAGATATATTAATGTTATTAGATATTAATATTTGAGAAATTCTGTTCTAGTCAGCAGAATATTTACTAATGTGCCCACAATCCGCATTTCGCAAGTCGCAGCAAGCGATTAATGCCTTGAGTTTTTTAGTCAGTAGGAGTGTAATACATTTACGACCGTCACACCTATGGCCGCTGAGAAGTCCTTTTTTGATAGGAAAAATATTGTTAATTTGGATAGGCATTTATAACTTCACCGGGCGAGAAGAGCAAACACTTAATGTGCTTAGCCAGCGAGTTTAAGGGTTGAATGTGATTGCCAGGGCATCCCTGGGGTACGAACCTTGACTTAGGTGGCCAGACAAAGAAAGGACCTTGGGTGATTTTATCGCTTTGGAAGTGACCTTGAAAAGAAACGCTGAAAGAAGTTTAACGCACGTATTAGTGAGTCCACTGAACCATCCTTCATAGACACCGACAGCGACACTGGTGTCGTGAAGAGAAACTAGTGCGTGTATGTACTTCATTGTTTTTCGGCGCTGCAGCAGCTAAGGTCGCATTAATTGAATCATTGAGATCCAACAGGACATGTCGTGGGTAGCATTTTCCGCCCAAAGCCGTTAGACGCTGTGTAATCAAGCGCTTATTTAAAGTCTGGTCGAAGTAAAGACGGTACGCTCTACGCATGAAACTGTCGACCGTGTCTAGTTCAAGATCGTCATGTAGATTAACGTTGGTCATATGCAAAGAGCTATTACCTGCATTACGCAAGAATTTATTGTGAATACCTGTAACCGGCGAAGAGAAAGTTTGGAGGAATATGCAAATACTACGCCAGCGTAAGTCATCATCTCACTGACAACGGTTTTGTAAAGTATCAGTGTATTTCTAAGAGTCACTTTACTTCTTTTGCAAACTTAAAGGGTGAAATCTACGGAGAATAAAGTTAGCACAATTGCACACAGCCATGACATGAGATCTAAAATTCAGTCTCTCATCGAGAACGATTCCTAAATATTTGACCTTATCGACCCAAGGGATCATTCAGTCAAAAAGTGATATATTAACGGCAGGTGTTGCTAAATCGTTTAAAGAGTTATCTCCTTACTAAAATAAAGAATATTTTAATCAATAGGAATCCATAATATACGTTGTAGAATTTTTACATATTTTAAAATAAAACACTAATGTTTTTTAGGATTACAAAGTGTTTGGATATAAATAGAAACTCGCTGTCGCTTGTCGCTTTTTGGTATTAAAGGCTTGAGTTTTGAATTTTATATACTTTATTTCCCAAATTAATTTACGTTAACACGATAAATTGTATGCAGTTTTCCGGTATCACTCTTACCGCAACATTCGAAAAACATAATACAACATAACATAACGAATTTCATAGAATTTTGGTAAAATTACGAGCTTTTACAAAATTTACATCCGGTTGTATCAAATTTTATAGAGTTATATAGTTTTTCAAACGAACTGGTACAGGCACTGACCAAAATTCAATACAAGTTGGCTTTTTAATGGAACAAATGTTGCTGTTAAAAATTTTAGCAGAATAATTTAGTGTAGTGTTATTATTTATGTATCTTTATTTTAGTGAACTTCTCTTAGCTAAACAGGGCTGGCGTAATCACATGTGTGATTAAAGCCCTAACCAAATTATAGAATAAAAAAAAAAATGGAATAAACTATCGAAAATTATATTATTTTAAAATATAATTAAATCCTGTGAAAGCTCACTTTCAGGTTTATGATGATTACTATTATCTTGTTTTACTATTTACCTATCAGTAGCTAGAGGTTGATAGTAGAGCAATCCTTGAGCGGGTGAATGTGCGAGACCCACAACTCCGTCCATGAGGGTAAACCTTTCTCCACCGATGTCGTATTCTCCGAGATCCGGATCAGGGTACATTGAGGCATGAGTGACGCGCCACGCATTGTCTCTACGACCATCGTAAACAATGATACCTGTGACATAAATTTGACATATAATTTACAATTAATACATATTTCTTAAAATTTCGTATAACCAAAACTATAGATTCTATTTTGAGTATGTATTTTTTCTTTTTCGGTGTTGCTTATATTGGTGCACGTATGAAGGAAAATAAACAATAATAACTATAATACGATATTTTAAAGTGTTTGTTTTCTTATGATACAATATGGAAAATTGTAGAAATTGGAAATACGGGTGAATTTCCGAGCCCTTCAAAATTTCAACACATATACATATATTTTTTACTTAAAACATACGCTATTTTTTTATTTTATTTCGGTTTTACATTTCATTTATTTATCATCAGGGAACCAGTTGCAACAACTGATGAACAAGCATACTATTTCACTTTTCGTTTTATAAACCGAATGTTATACAAATAAGTCATATGTGTGTTATGTATGTTTGGTAAATTCTCAGAAATACATTATAATTATTGTTTGTACATTGCTGTAGTCATTATAAAATGTTTTTTTCGGAGAAAGTATTGTTTAATCGAACCACACGCATCGCGGCTCGCTGAGTAGCAAAAACATAAAGGTAACATCACTGCATTAATTGTAATATATTAAGTCATAAGAAATCAGTTTTGTATTAAAACGATTGATGGTTGCCGACTTTATAGCATCGTATTGTACATATTTACATTTTTGTCGCGCACTTTGGAGTTGTGGAATTAGTATAGTTTTTCCTCAGAGCAAGAGGTTCGTCAAGAGAGCAATGAACTCTTGGTAAGCAACACAGTAGCAGCAGGCCTTGTGTTGCGGTTGTCTACAGGCGACAGTTACCTACCACTAACCTATAGCCTATTTGACGACAGATGTTTAAAAAAATGTACATACATCTTACTTTTTTTACTTGGGGAAAATCCACATAGTGCCGTCTCAACCGCATGGGAGGGTGTCGGACAAGGTGTACTGGTTTAAAACCCGAAGGTGACTATTTCCGCATACTAAATAAAGGCTTTGACTTCTGTATTCTATTTGCCACAGCCTTACAGCGCTGCGTCAACATCTACTTATACGAGTATTATATAACAACAAAGTAACAACAATTAATAACGAATCGAAATTCTGAAATACTAGGATTTACTAGAATTGTTACTATTAGTTACATTATAATGCATATTCTAAAATTATAAATATATCCAGATAAGAGCATGAAACTCGCAGGACATGTTCAATGCATTAAAATTACATCCAATATTTTTCCATAAATGACTTTTGTCACTTAAGAGAAATGCCATATCGTGCTCAAAAAATAAATTTTACTATAGCGTTCATTGCAATTATATTATATAAAAACAAAGCCGAAAAGATCTAGGGCTATGTAAAGATCACATTTAAAAAATACGTTGTGAAAACATCATGTTTTAAATAACTAGAAAGAACAATTAAAGAGCTTAGTGTTTCCAAGTGTTTATACTTATAAAGTCTCTAAATTTAAGATTTTTCTATGTAATGTTCATTGTGCAACATATAAAAAGGTATATATTATAATACGTAAATTTCTCAAAAAGTTTTTTCAAATAAAATATTAAAATAATGTTAAATTAAATAATTATTATAGAAATAATGTACTGGGATCATATGTAGACATTATTAAGAATATTACCAAAAGTTAGAAAATATCCGTAATCTAATATTGTTTTTTCTAATTACTTAAGACGATTAATTGCTTCTAACTAAACAGAATCTATACCAAGATAAAATTAGTAAGGACTTAAATTGTTGTAAAGAATTAAATTATCAAAAAATTTACCTTCTACCATTAAATAAAGGAGAATTATCGACAAAAAAACCTAAATTCAAAAAAGCACTAAGCACATCGACGGAGTTTGGTCGCTATATTGAATTTATACTACTAATGAATCCCGTAAAAGTTAGTATAATGAAATGTTAAAAAACCAATTTTACTGACCCATAGAGGATTAAAATCATTATTTACTACAGAAAATTTCACAATTCGTATATTATTAATATAAATAATATTTATTCTCTTCAAAAGAAATCCGTTTAAAAAAAATATATTTGACAGAAGTTTATTATTATTCTGTATTTCAATTTATAATTTATTTTTGGGGTATAAGGTGTGACATGTGGCAACTCTAACTTTGGTTAGTGGGCGAGACATAATCTAGTGGGCCAATGATAACTACAAATACAAGAACGGGAATTTTATGCTGGACTACATCTAGGCATATTAATAATCTTAGTGTGTAGTATACTTATATGAATAATACATAATCATGTTATATCCCTTTTTGGGTAATCATATTAGTGACTGTAATATATGTGTAGTGTGGTGTTAATATGCATTTTTATAAATTATGGCTGTACCAAGTGTCTTCAATGGTCTATTCTTGTTGTTTGTTTTTTTTTTGTTTTGTTTTGCCTTGTTCCTTAGAATATTACAAGAACGTGAAGAAAGTTTGGTTTTGTTTTATAGTGATTCTATAGGAATCTATACTTACTAATATTATAAAGCTGAAGAGTTTGTTTGTTTGTTTGTTTGAACGCGCTAATCTCTGGAACTACTGGTTCGAATTGAAAAATTCTTTTTGAGTTGAATAGACCATTTATCGAGAAAGGCTTTAGGCTATATACCATCACGATGCAATTATTAGGAACAAAGAAATAATAGAAAATGTGAAAAAAACGGGGAAAATTATTCATCCTTGAAGGCTTCCATTGCGTGCGCTGCAAAAACGGTTCAAGATACCAAAAATATATGAAAGAATTATTCCTCTTGAAATGATCTAAATAAATGTCTGCGACAGTATATGTCTATCTTTTAAGATTAAGTCACTAGAACCGTTTTTATGGTAAACAAATTTGGCCGAAATTAATGCGTTATCTGTTAAGAGTTGTATCAACGTAATAATATTAATCTTTATCCAAATAAATGTGTTGTTGATTAAGAGTATTTAATTGTGAACAAAATTGTCTTTGACATCACTTAATTTCAATGAACATCTTAGAAGATATTACAAAACCTTATATAGCAAAACTACGTTTGCCGGATCAGCTAGTATTAAGATAAAAGTGCCCTCAAATAAAATAACCTAACTTATATGTGATTTTGTTTCAAACCAGTGTATTGCTGATATTACACTTAGTTTAGTATTTTCTTAAAATATTATATTGTTCAATAATTCTATTAGCCTCCAAGATGAATACGATTATTTCACTGTATTAAGTGAATAACACTGACAGTATTACTGACAATGAAAAGTGAAAATCAAATTACTAAACACATCAACAAAGTCTAAGGGCGGCTTGTAACAACAATTTAAAATAATATTGTATTCAAATAATCAAAACATAAAAGTGATTAATAAGATTCAGCGTTAAAACCAAAAGTTCAATTAAAAGTAAGAAAATATTAAAGAATAAAATACGAATAAAAATGTTGTGAGACACAAATTTTAACAATAAAATGGAATTTAGTTGGCATTTAGTAATCAGGAGGACTTTAATGCACGGACTAAGGTTCTGCATTGTCTTGGCATACTTATAATCAGGCTATCCCGGGAATATATGAAAATCGAAAGATGTAAGAAAAGATCTCGTTCCGTACGTAAATTTTCATGAGTTCCTTTCACCCGTTCAAGGATCCGATAACGTCCCCACAATCGTCAGATAACCGATAGATTTAATTGGCTCTAGCATCTCACTATGAACATTCAGATACGAGTATACCAACAGCATGTAAAATTTCTCCTCCCGTCAAATGGAGACGCGACATTATGCTAACAACGCAAATCTTATTCCTTAAGAATACTTTTATAAAAAAAGTATACAACTTCCATATATTCATATTTAAGAAAAGGAAATTTTAAAACAGTTCCAGTACTCGCAGCAGCTTTTTAATGCCATTTTACAAAAAAAAAAAAAAACTAGTTTTATATAATTTGAATTTATAACATTAGACTCTCATAGTGACTCGTTTCAGCCTGTCGCGTTTCGGAATCAGCTTGTGCATATCCAGTTGTTCATATACTTAGAGATCTTCTGTCATGGTATATATGGGCCGACATAGCGATGACGATTGCTATTGGACTTTCGTCCCTTGGTTGGCGTTGCTGTTTTTAAACTACACTGCACTTTCCATCAGATGCATTGTAGTCACTATATCGAGGCAGTAAAAAAACATTTGTCACGTACTTATTTACTTTTTAACCAGTACATTAATTCAAGTAGTTTTATCAGACCTGGCTCGAGCTGAGTTGGTTATTGCATTTAGGCTTCGTTCCGGACATATTCCACTAAATATTCGTAACTTTGCATTTCTAATGAAACTCGTTTCTTCCCCAAGGTGTGATGTGTGCAAGGTAGTAGAAGATGTTCATCATATTATGGTGGAATGTGTCCGGAACGAGGAGGAGCGTATATTATTGTACAAAGAGTTTAACGTTTCGCTGTGGGATGTGGGAGCATGTAATGGCATTCTTGCCTCTCCCTTCTCGAAACAGGCAAGAATGCTTTACATGTTTGTAACAGCTCTTAAAAAACGAAAAGTGTAATGTACGATGTTTTGACACTGTGGTATATAATTCATCGAGGTGACATGGTCAAAATGACCAAACCTCGTAAACAAAATAAAAAATTAAAAAAAGTAGTTTCATACAAAACAGTTTTGATTAACTGCCTGAGTCTTAGAATTTTTCGATGGGTGTGTTTTAAGTGATACGCTGAATTATGTGACGAAATAACCGAACTAATCGTATTATATCCAGTTTTAATTGTCTGGGATGTCTTTACTGTAGTCAAATAATAAAGTCAAATATACCTGGAACAACAGTATCGCTGATGTATGCAAATATATTATCGCACGACCCCGGCAGACGTGATGAAGATGATCGGGTATCGTCCAGCACCAAGTTGGTTAGCAGCGAGCTCGGCCTTAATAGTTCACGAGGGAAATAAACACTGCGCACCTGAAATAAACCATTTATTCTTTGATGTAGATACAAGCTGGTTTTTATAGCGCGGTAGATTCTTTACATCACATATGTCTAAGAATAGGTAATATCTATTTATTATATTTATAGTGGATCAAATACCCTTTGAAAACCATAAAGATCTATGAATATAAAAAATCTGATACACACTATGTTTCACATAATGTCGTGGGAACGTTTACAAACATGAATTTCACGGAAAGACACCCAGAACTAGAATAACTAGCAAGAGGTTGTACATTTAATTCAATTTCAGAATTAAATCCACAATAAATACCCAGCGTAAAGTCGCAAACCGAGTCGTCAACAATGTCGGTGCTGAAGGTTCGTATTATCCGTTCGTAGGTCCGACATATTGTTCTATATGATGAATCTGAGGATGCGACAGTATTTTCACCAAGCTATATGTTCCTTTTCTGGTGAATCCTAAATAATAACAAGAAGTATATGTAAATACTATAAATATGTTAGATTAGATATTATATGCGTTTCCCGCGACATAGTTTTACAGTAAAGTTGGATAACTACAAAACTCTGACTGGTGAGGGTGGCGTGACATTGAGAACGTCCTAATTCAATAATTGGAATAGCTAGATGTGTCATTTTCAGGTTTAATGATTACATATATATGTGATATTAATAAAACAAACCTTCTCTTAAAGAATATTAATAGCCTTTCATTGGAACGTACCTTTTTTCTGTATTTGAATTAATCATAATTTCTACTGTAATTTCATTAGGTATATTAATTATTAACACTAGATTGCCCGGAGCAGTTATTTTGACTGTTTTTAAAGTTTAGTTATATAAAAAATATACATATTTATAAGGAATCAACTTTTTAAAATATTATGACTTTTTATATATTATTTTATAGCATTTATTAATAGTTGTACTTACCTCTCATCTCTCTTTATTCCCTATAAACGCATGTGCTATAACCTATATTCAGTCTTTCTAGTGTTAATGTACTATAATATATATATATATATATGTATTTTACTTTCTTAATAATGAATATATACATTTTAAAAGTTACTAAGCAACGACATTTTATCTCTAATAATATGTTTACCCTTGAAATTGTGTTCCGCTTACTATAAATAAATTTTTGATATCTGTAATAAAGTACATATCAATAAAATATAAATGTATAATGTATATTTATATGTAGCTGTAGTTTAAGAAGTATTTACTTACGTAATTTGAATTCACAGATGTATGTACTGTAATATGTAGGCACTAATGTAATTATATAGCACATATTGCAATTTTATTTTATTATGGACACACGCTAACTTAATGACTAAATTGAAATTTTATAGAGTGATATGTAAATTGCGTAATTTTTAAAACTTGAGTCGGATATCACGTTGCACATTTAAAAAATATTCACCTAACTAATTGCTGAATTTTTAACGCTAAATAATTATTTTTATATAGTTTAGAACATGAAGGAAGACTGACTTATACTAGACAGTGATACTAAATCTATATGTGTATATAAAAATCAATTGCTGTTCGTTAGTCTCGCTAAAACTCGAGAACAGCTGAACTGATTTGGCTAATTTTGGTTTTGATTTAATTGTTGAAGTCCAGGGAAGGTTTTAAAAGGTGAGTAAATATGAAAAAAATGCTAGGAATATAGTAAAAACAACTTTTTTTTTCCATACAATCATCTCTGCCCCCAGCGGTCAAACATATGATGTCAATCAAAACAATGCAAGTTGATTAGAGGTTGCGTGTCATTAATGAAAATTATAATTTATACGTAGTATAAGTAATCAAACAAAAAATAACGTGTCCTATAAGGCATTATAATAAAAATATAATTAGCTTATATATGACTTAAGTCTTTCAATGCAATTTTATTTCTATTAGACTGCGACAGGCCAATAACTTTTGGCAGAATATAATCTGACGGCGCAGCTATTAACATAAAAAGAAACAATGTAACTTTATTTTAGAGAAATAGGGCAGAACAAGGTCTGCCGGGACAGCTAGTAATGTATATATTTTAATTAAAATCGAACTAGTCGGGGCCCTCCACGAAAACCAGCGCTGCAGACTTCCTCTGTGGCTTTAAGCTGATGGAGGTCTCATTTTCGCCATGTTAATATGTTTTTGTTTTTTCTTTTGTTTCTGTATGTTGTCTTGTAACAGAAATGTTACTGCTTTTGAATTCCTAGTATTTTGTTAGTTTGTGGTGAAAATAAATATATTTCATTTCATTTCATTTAACTACTTGTGTTGCATTATATTTTATTATGTATCCGTATTTTCAGCGAATTCCAGCCAAACTTATAAAAACTAATAAAAAACTTAACTAAAAATAACATTTTTATGTAGGTGCTTATAGAGACTTTTTATCAAGGACAGTATGAGGAAATCCTAAACTACAAGAGATATGATATAATCTTAATATTGGTAATCTTAGGAAATACAACTCTTTTTATTTGAAAATAAACAAATTATTATTACATTATTAACATTACATCTTATTAATAATTCCTTATCATTATATTTCTAATAAATATTAATTAACAAAGCGACACATGAGGTACGGTGGAGCTTGTTTAAATGAATAAAATCGATTGTCAATCACTTTCACGCTTAGTACCCAAAATTGAGCTCTGAATCCGCCTAGTCTCGACAATATTCAGATAACAATCTAAACTGTCAGTTCTTTTGAAATAGATTATAATTATGCATAGCGTAGCACCAATCATGGACAACTGGACATACAGCACCCTTTCGAAAAAAAAAAACGACCTCGGTCTTAACCGTCAATATAAAAAGTTTATATTCGACATATTAATGATATTGTAGATTGATATGTAAAAACTGAAACGAATTCTAATTACATGGTTTTAATGCTATTGCATTACTGCATTCGTTTTAAGTAGTGCATTTTTCTTATTGTTAATAAATATAATTAAAGTTTTGTACAAGTACAAGCTGTTAGCTTTACAGACAAACATAGAGAGGCACACACGCAGCCACACGTAAATGCATCTCTCTACACAGCATCATACATACCTACGTGCATACTTACAAGGGCTGAAATTCTTATTGGTTTTTTTAATTAGAAAAATATCCTATTGTTTTTTGTGTAATGAAAGATTAATTTAAAGAAGAAATATCGTTTTCAGTTATTTTTTATGCTTTGATTCTTATTCAATAAATAAATAAATATCGTTACCGGCAGAGCGATACGCAAGCCTTCAGCTTACTCGTGCCATCGAGCCAGGTTAATTCAATTCTGTGTGATTAATTCTGCGCTCTATTGCGCTAAAATAGGCACCAAGTGTTAAAATCATAAATATTACAAAAAAGGTATGATATTATTAGATATTTTTATTTCTATTATTACAGATAAGGGTTAAAACTAACTTTGATATTATAAAAGTCGTTTTCCTGTAAAAGGAATCGAAATTTATAAGTTAGTAGCCTAAATTTTTTAAACCGGTATTCCTTAGTAACTAAATTCCTTATAATAATTGTGTTTTATCTACACTAATAAATATCACTTTTCTACTTCTTTTTATAATAGACATAACAACAATAACAAGAATGGTATAATTAAACGTTACGATAGCATTATATTATGTTTTAATAAAATAATCGCAGTAGAGTCATGGAATAAAAACTGCCATAACTACATGAAAAATTAAATAATATAGTCAGGTGCGTGTACCAATACCGCAGCTTTATAGCTTATATTTTGTAGTAATCATATACAAATGTTTTTTGTAAGTCATAACGCCTTAAAGCAATACTTGGAGTCGTAACTGTGGTTTGGTATAAAAATACTTATTAACTGTTGTTAAATTATTCTATTTAACGACCTTGTTTACCTCGACGGTGATTTATTGACCCGTCGAATAACTAAACATTATTGGTGATCAATTAATTTGTCAAAGGTACAAGAAACACGAAGTAGATCTTTAAAATTTATAAGTTTCTGTATAGAAAATCCAAGTACCTTTTTCAAATCATTACAATTTTAAAATACATTTATACATTTTAAACTTGTTGTAATCGGAATAGTTAAATAAAAGAATGATTCAAAAGATTTATTTTTGAATTATCAATAATTGTTCGTATTTCTTATAAAGATCAAACACCCAATGGAACTGAAGGTTAATAAGTTAGAAAACTAGCCAGAGAACTAAAAATTGCAAAATACATTTCCAGCTATAGAAAGATTTCGTGAGTAAGGTATCATAGCGACGTTATTTTTCAATGGCAAGTGTTTCGTAGGTCCAAGCTTACGCTACTTATATACGAGATATTTTTATTCTGATTTCTCCCTTTGACTACACCGGAGCTACAAGGTGTCTCAAAAGTAAGTTCACATTTGCTTATCTTATTACGCGAAAGCACCTATTCTGAGGGGCGCGGGGGGTATGTCAGTCGGTAGTCTGGCTCTTGGGAATTTAGTCGCTATGGAGCGTTTCTCTGGTGCGGACCGTGCGTTGTGCGTACGTGAGTTTTACAAAAACGGTAATTCGGCGACTGTAGCGCGTAGAAAATTCTGCAGTATTCGACATATTCGTCACTTAAATGATGCGCCTAGCACTCGACTCATTGCAAAATGGGTTGAGAAGTTTGAAGCGACTGGGTCAACTCTGGAGAAACCAAAATCTGGGCGGCCAAGAACATCTAGAACAGCCGAAAACGTGGACAGTGTTACTCAGTCTATTCGAGATGATCCAAACCTTTCGATTCGGAAGCGTGCTGTTGCTTTAAATGTGCACAGATCTTCATTATGCCACATTTTACACAAAGATTTAAAGCTGCACCCGTACAAAATTCAGTTAGTGCAAGAACTGAAGCCTCAAGATGCTGGTCAGAGGCTTGCCTTTGTAAATCAGATGATTGAGCGCTTTCCAACGTTCACCAACATCTTGTTTTCCGATGAAGCCCATTTTCACCTGAATGGGCATGTAAACAAGCAAAATTGTCGTTACTGGAGTGCAACCAACCCAAAACAAAAACATCAGAAACCGCTACATTCACCCAAAGTCACCGTATGGGCAGCAATATCGGCGCGAGGAATTATCGGCCCTTACTTTTTTGAAGATGGAAGGGGACGCACACTCACAGTGAATTCAGAGCGTTATGTGGAGATGTTAGACGAGTTTTTCGTACCCCAACTGCAAAACTTTCCTGGTTACAACCAAAGAACATGGTTCCAGCAGGATGGAGCAACTTCACACACGTCCAACAGATCTCTGCCTCGAGTTCGAGAAATTTTTCCGAACAAATTAATCTCCAGGCGAGGTGACATAAATTGGCCTCCACGGAGACCCGATTTAACGCCTATGGATTTTTTCCTGTGGGGTTATGTCAAATCAAAAATTTACGCTAATAAACCGACTTCCCTGGCAAAATTAAAAGAAAATATCCGTCATGAAATGGCAGCCATCACGGAGACTACCTGCCGAGCTGTCATAGGCAATTTTAGTGCCCGACTAAATGAATGCCGAGAGCGCAACGGTTTACATTTGGACGATGTTATTTTTAAAAAATATATTCCCAAACAGTGTACTTCAATATAAAATAAACATTTTTTCAATAAAGCTAAGACTTTTCTTTTAAAAAAAGATTTAAACGTGAACTTTCTTTTGAGACACCTTGTATTATAAAGTATAGTATAATTCAAAAACCGAGTATAACTATCGAGAGACAATCGCTTGGCGATAGTCTCTACGATCATGCAGGCCTACACTCTTACCGTCCTATGAACACAATGAAACTAGTATAATATACTTATATGATAATAATATAATATTATATTTACTGATGGTTATATACATTGAACTAATCCCAAACTAAGCTTGCGCTTCTACTATGGGTACTTGATAAAAGTATAAATACTCGTACACAAATATATATATTCAACTATGACTCGGGACAGGTTAATATGCATATCACAGTACAATTTGGCGCTAACGGGACTCGAACCCAGGTCCTTAGCATCGCGAGCAGAGCCACTACAAACTAGGCTATCCGGCCGTCATATGATCACTATTATGTTGAACAACAGATTCAAAAGCAAATTATGATTACTCAAGGGTAAATATGGCAGGAGATGGCGTGTTGCAAATACGAGTATAAATACTGACTAAAGATAATACAAGTATGTCAACAAAAATTTGTTACTTTATTTAATAACTAGTTAACTGTCATTTACATATCGTGTTCACTTTATTAATTACAATTTAAGTGACAAAAATTAAAACCGTTGCAATAAGTTTCAATTAAACACTTAATAAAAACATAAATCTAATATATTTGCATAATAGTTTTCTACATAAATATAGCTGTTATAAAATTTTTGGGGAATAGGTGCGGTTGATTACTAAATATATTTATACTGGGTGTATATATTGCAATAGCACTTCAGTCAGTCTTATATGTATCCGTTGAAATTGGATTTTTGTTCCTAAATAGTCTAGATATCTATGTATCCAATATAATGTATGTGCATTTCATTAATCCAATTTATAGGTTTAATTTAATAAACCCATATGAAGGCATGAGTAACATAGAGGCCGTTAATATTTTATCTCAATTAGGTAATAATAGCACATATTAATACGGTGATAGTTGGATAACGTCGTATTATTAAATATATTAGATTACTTGCAGCATACTATTGTTATAGTCGCCTTCGTACATAGTTCGATCTTTTAACAAAACTAAGTTGACATTTAAAATGGTACAGTGCTTTAAATTTGTAATTATAAAAGATATCTACAGAATCTCATATAAGAAAGAAACGATATTTAACCATCGTTTTAAAGAAATAGTTTCCCTTCATTAAAATTAATTCTTGTGTCGTGGGTGCGTTTACAAATACCTATTTCACTTGCACAAACATTAGACTCTATATACTACTCGTACATCATATAAATATTTGACCATGCATCGAACCAGTGACGTGTATTGAATATTTGAACAGTGTAGGCAGGCCTCGCGTAATTAATTTAAATATTATATTATGATAATAAATATTATACTCCTTTCATAGATAAGATAGACGGCGTGAATATAGAATAGTTATGAATATGGTACCTTTTTTGTTTAACTTTAAAAAAAATATTCCAGACTTATCATCAGGGAATGCAATGCTTTCATGCATCTATGGAATGAACGCTACTGCATCGAACCTAAGACTTTTAGCTCAACCACTACGCTATCCCAATTGTTAGAAGCTGTACAGAGAGTTGTCTATTTCTGTAATAAGACAGGTTATATTCACCAACGCTCCCAATCATGCGAATATCTTTAAAAGTAATGTATATTTCTAAACACTCACCAGTCGGTCGGTAGCCATGTCGAAGATAAGTATTTTAGGTGGGCAAACGCGACGGAAATCGTCAATGCTAGTGATGACGCCGGCATCCAATACCCAAAGTCTGTTGCATCGGTCGGCTCTCACTCGGTAGACGGAGATAAGACCGGTGCAGTTGATGTCCTCACGGCCTGCAGTGTGCCATGACCAGTCAGGGTAGGCCTGGAAGAAATGAAATTTTACAGCTTGTTATATTTTAGAGACTTTTCCCGTATAATAAATATGACTTAATCGGTTTTTTTAATATCTATAGTCACGTGGTGCGATATCCACCATAATTTGACTTTTGTTTTTGTAACCCAGGGAAAGTCCTTTATAGGACCATCAGGGACTTTGTGATGGCAGCGACCCCGGTGTGTCAGACTCCTACTGACTAAAACCCCTCGGGGTGACCCTCTGATTGCTCCACCCGGGCCTGGGAAATCAAATTCATCCAGACGCCCAGGGAACAAGAAGCTTTGTTGAGACTACCTCTCTGGGAGGGGTAGTAGTAGTAAAGCCCAGCCCTCCAAAACCTCTCTCTCAGGCAGTGCGCCGGACATCGTGCACCGCCTCTCTCTCATCCGGGCAGCAGACTCCCTCGAGTCTACTGCGCGGCACCATAGTATGTCTAGGCTATAATTTATTAAATGAATCAACTAAAACACGAATATATGAAACCGTTAATGTCTTATAGATTATGTTTTAACATTTTTTTTTAATAAACCAATAAATTTATTGCTGCTGTACTATTATATTTGCTTTAAATATTATCATAAAGTGATTAAATTAATTTATTACTAGCTGTGACTTTGTTCACGTTCAAGAAGTAAGAACTTTAATGATGGCTGTACCATTATTTCTAGTTGAAATTTTATTTTTACTGAAATAAAGCATACCTTATGATACTGCTACATAACGTAGTTTACTAATGAGAAAAAAAATTTTTTTTTTCTTCAGAATATTATTTTAGAATTAAATACTTGAACTATTGGTTTTCCTGACCAATTACATAATACGCCATTATATGTACAGCCAATTAGTAGAAAACTACATTTTTACACTATCTATATAAATAAAAATGAATCGTTAAATGTGTTGCTAAGCCGAAAACTCGAGGCCGGCTCAACCGATTTGGCTGAATTCTTTTTTGTGGTGTTTGATGAATTCTGAAGAAGGTTCTTATGGAAAGAAAAACCGTAAAAAATACGAGGAAAATAGTAAAAACACCAATTTTCTTTTCTCATACAAACCACTCTGTCCCCAAATATCAAACATTTGACGTCAATAAAAAAAAAACGAAGGTGCGTTAAGATTATCTTAGGTATGCCTTCAAGTCGAGAGTCAATCATTGAATGTTTGCAGCGTTATTCTTGAAAACCCATGCTTCTCTCATAGACAACTGGCAACTGGTGGCAACATATAGTTAGCAGTAAGGAGTAGGCATACTCCCACGTCAGAAAACTTGCAGATTTATTTATTTACGCGGCAAGTAATCAAACCAAAAATATAGTGTACCATAAGGCATTACATTCAAAATATCATCACATTAGATATTACTAAGGCCTTTCAATGTTACTTTATTTCTATTAGACTGCGACAGGCCAATAACTTTTGACAGAACGAAATCTGTCGGGGCAGCTATTAAAATAAAGAATCAAAGTAACTTTTTTAGAGAAATAGAGCAGAACAAGGTTTGCCGGGACAGCTGGTATAAATATAATAATTTCATAATCTACTCCTATAATGATATTGACCTTCTTGCCCTTTGATTACAATCTTACTTCTTGTCAGACTTTTTCACTTTATTTTGTAATTTGAAAATTATAATGGCTATCATTGTCTTTATATCTTTTCATTGTTCTTGTTGTTGCGATCTAAAAACTTTGATAGACATGTGCAGAAGTTGTGAAAACTGTTTCGTAACTGTCGTAATTCGGTCCATATAAATATAATATCGTGTATCAAGATTATTGAAAGTACAATCATAATGAGATTGGCATAAGTGCTACGTTTAAAAAATTAGCCAAGCTAAAACACTTGTAGTAAATGGTTCCGTAGCTTAAACTTGTAAAATAATTAAGTAAAACCTCTTATTTTCTTTAGAAATCATTTTTATAGTAGTACTACCATTTTTATGAAACTTATAAACGGCGATCTGAATGGGTTTACTTTAGCGTCATGACTTTTTTTCTTGAAATTTATTATATTTACAAACTTTGGATATTACATTTTATTAGAATTGAATTAATTCATTCATTTTATTTCATTTCATTTAAATTTGAAAAATATTTAATAATGCACACGGAGTACTATTGTGTTGGGAACAAAAATAAAATAATAACAAAAAAACACCTTCATAGGTATGAGCTACCTAAAATTTGTCGCTTTTTAGAATTACTAATTGAAAAGTGAAATAGTCGAAATACATATAATAAAAAATATATATAAATAAAAGACATTTTTTATCATTTTTATGTAATAAATGAGGTCATCACGCGTGAGAAAGGGAAAGATTTATATAAAATACATGAAAAATAAAAAGACCAGAACACTATATTCTTTTTTTTTTGTAGGACGTGTGTTGATGGCCGGGAAATGCCTACACAACTAAACCAGGCGGGAACTATATTCTCTACATTCTTATCAATTATCGTAGCGAATGTTAAATTCTCCGGATGTGGTTTATGAAGTACAATATTACTTAAATTATTTTTAATATGAGAATACGTTATTTTTATGTAGATAATGGAAACTGAAACGATGTATCTCCATTAATGTTAATTCTAATTTTACTCTCACGTTATCAAGTAATTTACTACGTACGTTACATTTTTATTTAAAGAATGTAATATTTTCTCCACGTATATTTTAAATTAGAGTAACCTTAGAATATAAAGTAGATTATTGAAAAGACAATATTATGTATTTAATTCGGTTTGAATCTAAAAACAAGCTAGTTCCGGAGAAAGTTAGATGTTCAGAAGAAGGCTAGCATACAAATACATACCGTCAACTGAATGCGTGCATTAATGAGTATTGACTATTCTATACATACATATGACTTGGGGGAAAATAAAAGGAACATTTATTAACACTAGGTTTACTAGATGCGTCAATATGATGCAGGTCGTATCTTAAAAGAAGAATTACAACCATTCGCGTTTTTATTATATCTTTTCTATTGACTATTATACATTTTAACCAAGCAAATATATATTATTAGTTATTTTCTTCATACCTGTTGCAATATTGAAGTTTTCTATATGATATACCTACCTACCTCTATTAACGCGTGACGCGTGTTTGTAGAGACAGGTATAAATGAAACATCCGTAAACCTCGTGTTACGAAACGCTGGTAGATCACCCGTAGGGTTAGTACTTTATTTGGCTGGCGGTCCAAGTCGAGGTTCGTACCCACAGGCACCCCTGCATTGCCACCCAACCCAAAATTTCGCTGGCTGAGCACCTTCTGTGCTCGCCCCCTAAGCCCGGTTGAGCTGAAAATGCCTTTCCCGGCAATCAGTAGTTAGTCCGCTTCAAAAAAAAAAAAACCTCGTGTTAATTAGGTAATTACTTAAATATATTTTTGAAAATAACTACTAACTAATACTTACTACTAGAGTAACTCACACTACTGTCATAGAAATATTAAAGTTGTACATTTTTTGAAACATATATAATCTTAATGTAGCCATTAAATTGCAGGACACGCATCAGTGCTTTCTGATATAACGTGGCATAACCAAAAATATTGGATTTCAAACTTTCACAAAGAGGTTTTACATAACATTTACATAGTTCCCAGTAATAGGGATCTGTCTATTTGATGTATTTATTATCGTGTTGTCTAGTTAATACCTACACTAATATTTTAAGCGATATTAAAAATAAATGGCGTACTCGCATGGCATTTAATAGAAATATAATTTGTAAGTACTCAGAGAACGGCGATCAGATGCGATACTGGTCACGTTGTATAGTATAAGCGCAAAATCTCTGCTCACCCCGAAAGGGATATAGCATGAAGGTATAATATTACTATTAAAAGTAAATATTTATTAATTTGTTTTAGGATGTTGATAAAATAAGTCACAAGAAAATATAATTGTAGAAAATAAAGAAAGCGGTGACATCATAACCCTAAGGAAAAGAAAATATTCCTATCTCTATATATATATATATCTATATATATATGTAAAATTTATATTGGCCTGAGTTTGCGAAAATATTGCCTTTATATTTAAACGTAAAAGCAAACCAAGAATTAACAATTAGTACTGCATGTCAGCTTCACTTTTCCAAAGTAACAAAATAATCTAGAATTTTATTTCACACTGGCATAACAAACTTTATAATTCTTTGTATAATAATAAAAATAAGGTATTATGTTGTGAAGCGTAAGTAGATCCTATGAAAATAGATACCTTTTATATTATTCTAAACAGATAAATAGGAACAGAAGCATAGGCAACTTTCGCTCTAGTTTGTTATGGTGCAGTCTGTGGATGTTAGGCTAGACAACTTACAAAACTTTACGCAACACTATCCTTCCGTTTAAAGAGCATTCTGAACTATTCCTAGAGAAAACTTGATGCTCGTAAAGTAACTTCGGACCAGAAACGTGTACGTGATATTGAAAATATATCAAGTATTTTACGAGTATAGTATTAATTAAATGAGAAACAACATTTTCTTAGGTGACACAAAAAAAAGATAAATGTCATGTAAAAAGTACTAGTCTAATTTGTATCTACAGATATAAATGAAATTAAAATAAAATTAAAAAAAAACGATTTTTTAGAAAAATATATTTTTTTAGAGAAATAAATGTAACCTTTTGTTTGCTAAATGATGTTTTGACCATTTTCAGTACTTTTATTTGTTTGCATTGATTTTTCACCATTTAAGCCTTACAAAACTGAATTTGCTCATCAGAATTGTGTTTGGCATGAAAAAATTACTGCATTCAAAACTATTTCACATGTAAAAAATTCGTGGGCTATCTACCCCATTTACAGTATAAAGATAAAAAATGGATTTGTAGTTCTAGTGTTAATGAATAAACATGACAAAACAAAATAAGCATGGATGAGCTTATAAAAATATAAAAAATATTATATATTGCTTCATTTTTTTGTCCCTTTTGTACTAGATTATCCTTTTATGTATAACATAATCTCAAGAATGAAAGTTTTAGGTTAGAAAGTATAGATACAAAGTGAACAATTATTTACAGAAAATTCGTGCTTATAAAAATCAATTTTACGAAATTATTTGGCCTTTTACACGTTTTGTATTACTACTTTTAAATGCCTGTGGAATGTGCGCCTAACGCTTTAGCATTCAGTGGTAATAACCATTATAATATTCACGTAGCAAAGCATGCTAGCAACAAAGAATGTTGCAAATCTGACCGGTCACAGACTTGCTGCTTGAAGGCCAATTCCAATCGAACTAATGCTTGCCCTTCACACTTTCCCGTGCTTTATGCGGATATTATTTATAATAATATACCCGACATTGTCTTTGAACTAAATACATAATCATGTAATAAAGAAATTAATTTGTTCATCGAATATTTCATTTAAATTGTTAATAGTTTTAATTAGCCGTTATACGGAGACTAATTGCTACAAGTATTAAAACTGGCAAGCTTTGTAAAGAATGTAAAGATTTTTTTATATATTTATCTATACACTTACACTTACCCTACTTACACATATTATTAAATTTACCCCAAACTATATTTGCACCTGTAATGAAGGAACCGCTCTCAAAATATACAATATAAATACATTTATAGAATTAATAGTAGATAGAGACCGGTATCTAATTAGGAGCGGCAATTCGAATGCTCGTATGTTCGTAACCCGACAAATACCTATTGGTTTTACCAGATTAATATGTTGAGCGCCACGTCAGCCAACGATAGGTGACAGACTAGTCTGGTTTCCCAAAAAAAAAAATTGAATTTGATAGCTGACAGTAGACTTCCCGTTTAGGCCGCGTCAGCCATCGGTGGCTGACAATTGACTATCCGGGCGCGCTAAGCGGCGCGCGTGGCCTGAACAGGATTGTCTTAGACATATGTGTGGCGCTCAAGTACGAATTTAGACATCACATGTTCACCAATGAAGGAAAACATCATGAGGAACCTGCATGTAGTCTGATAGAAATATCATGTGTAATGATTTAAAATTACCATATACTTGTATTATGAGAACCTTTGATATAAAGTCGATATTTAATATAATAAAAAATCAAATTTTATTTGGTCTCCTAAATATGCAAACAGTGCAAAAAAATCTTTGCACCTTAAATATGGCATGAGGTGTCGTTGCAAAGATTTTTCCAGCAGAGTTCAACTACGTTTATTTTACAATTATTCTATATCGATATTTCACAATTTGCTAAGTCGGCAAAGTGGAGCCTTAAGTGCTTTTTAAATCTATATTGTACTATTTTTTACTTGGGGTAAATCCTCATTGGACTGTCCCAGCTGCACATGGGGATGGTAACCGGAGCTTACCGAATTTTTACCGACTAAGAACCCCAAGTTGACCTCCTCCGCACTAAGACGGGACTGTGCGCCGTGTAATCAATTGCTCCAAAGCCCAGACCTATATTGTACCTAGGTTTATCGTAAAAGCTATTTATTGTATTCATTTAATATGTGTGTTGAACGTAAGGTACTATCCTGTAATTTAATAACAAATACTAAAAACTGACAAAAATTAATAAAAAAACGTTATAAGCAATACAAAGGTAACAAATATTCTATGATGTAGTATTTTCTGATATACAATATTTAAAACATGACTTTATGTTCAAAGTCATTGCTATTATATACAATTTTAGTGATATTTTATGTGTCCAAAGTAACCAGAAACACAACTACTCGCCGTTTTCAATGCTTCTGAGCTCATTTGACGTATGATATTTATATTAGATGCCATTTTGAATATAAGATTTCGGAATTAGATATCCTTTCTAAGCACATGATTCATTTTTTAAATCTTTACATATATAAATAGATTGTTTACGATACACGTTTTAGGCAAATGGTATATCAAACAATATTTTACATGACGGTTTAAAAGGAATAATTAAATAGCGAATATATTATAGCAGTAACCAAACAACATTGTAAAGTTCATAAACATTGAGTTATGTGTCAATCTACAATTCAATGAAAACAAAGAAGGTATGCCGATAAAGCAACGGCAGCAGGAAGCAGTTATGCTTGCTGCCGTCTTCGGCTGTTTACTGCTGTTGCTTCCTTAAACATACCGTCTTTATGTTTTTCTAGTCTTTTTTCCATTTTGGTCATTTCCATACCAATAATTAAAGAGGACTCAAGACACTTAATTCTATAATACTTAAACTTAGGTGTTAAATTTCTTAGGTTTTTTGTTTCTCATAGTCTCTACCAGGGATGTTACGGAGCTTCGACTCCGACTCCGATAAGTCGGAACTTCCGATTGATATTACACCTTCGGTTCCGACTTCGGTTCCGAAACTTTTTAATCGGAGGTATTCATCGGAGGTCACCACCACTATTGTATACAATTTATTTGATTTCATTTTATATGTAATCAAACAATCAGTGCTACTTAATTTAAAGATCTCATTTATTTAATTTAAATTAAAAATTATGATTAAAATTATTAAATTTAGAACTAAATTGATTTATTACTAAAAGGTTTTTTTATTTTACATTTACATTAAATTAGATTAAATAGAAATTAACACAAAAACAACCCTGGATCAAATTTGATTTAATTTGTGCATTCTTAATGGAAAAATGTTAATAATAAACACAGAAATTTTTATTATCATTGTCTGTCTATGTGTAAATTTATCACTTTCTAATTAAAAAGGTTCACTGAATAATGTTTTTATTTGTCCCTTAATAAAACTATTTTATTCTGCCGTCACTTGTGACTGACATTGCCTCCGACTCCGATTCCGACTTCGGTTCCGACTCCGATAAATCAAATTTAAAAACTGCCTCCGTTACATCCCTAGTCTCTACCTGACAAATAAATAATAAAACCAAACATACATCACTGCATAGTACAATCCACTATTGTTTATAAGACTAGCGGACCTGGTCTATCCTCGTTTAGCTCAAATGTTTTTAAATTTAACAGAAAAGAATTTTACACATAAATCATTTGGAATACATTTCCTAAATGATGGTGAAAACAGCATTTTGTTGCAGTTTTGCATGCATGGCCTTTCGGCCGTGTTATAATTTTAAATGATTAGGGAACAAACAGACTAACACACAAAAATAACGACTTTCTTATACTATGTAAAGAGTAATGAAGTTATGTTTTCCTTGACCATATTCCTATACTTAGTACACTGTTTATCATATTATGCAGTAACATAATTGCATTATAAAGTTGACAATTATATCATGTCTTGATCACGTTGCGACTTGCGTCTTTAAGTTTCGTTACTACATAATGTTATCTCAAGTCAAATGTTAATAAAGTTGCTCACCTGAAGCACCGGACTGACACCCGGAGGTAAACTTCTAGGTACCCATGCTAAAGTAGCTGGAACTCCGGCTCTTAGCCTTGGTATTCCTAAATACAACTTATCCCAACCAATCTCCAATCCTGTTGGAACTGTGTTTTCTGGTTGGAACTTTTCTAAAAGCACCGGATCTGGCGGGAAGTCAAACTGCAGCAAATTCCATTGACTAACGACTTCCAAATCGGCGCTTGCCGCTGCTAGGCAAACGCATAAAATTATAAAATGGCTCCTCATGGTGAACTTCTGTAATAAAAATAAAAAAATATATTGTATAATACACATTAATCTTTTTCTATAATAAGTGTTTATGAAAGTGTGTGTTTATACTGTCAGATATCCATTTTTATGAAAAAACTAGCTGTCCCGGCAAACCTTGTTCTGCCCTATTTCTCTAAAACAAAGTCACATTGTTTTTTTTAATGTTAATAGCTTCCCCGTTGGCTGTTTTTTAAAAATTGTTTGAAGCAACCTGGCCTTAATGCTATATGTATAAAAATTGACAAATATTGACATTAATATTTATACGTCACTCAATAATTGTTTTGCCTTCCTGGAACCCGTCCACTGACATTTAAACTTTGTGGTGTGATATTAAAGTTCAAAATGACTTATAACGAATTTTTTATATGAGAATACAGAAAATTGTTATTTTTAGACAGTTGCAGGGAATTTTTAAAATTTTTCTCTCCGTAATAACCTTCGCCAGACTTCAAGAAACACAACAAAAAAGAAATCAGCCAAATCGGTTCAGCCGTTCTCGAGTTTCGCGCTTATCAAGACATTTAGCGATTCATTTTTATATATAAGAAGATAAATAACAATATTATACAAAAAAAGAAAAAAAAAGAATTATTAAAATACCGTAATTTGAATAGTATATATAAACATCAAAGACTAGTGTTTTACAAGATTCATAGCCTATATTTGTATTCAGTTTTTTTATTTTAATAACAACTTGTCGACATCGACCTCTCAAACTGCCGAATGTGATCCGGTTTTTATGACGTCTGTCCTAACTAATTTTCTTTTATTACGTTGAATGCGGTACCTAGTGAAACACGATTATGTCAGTTATGCTAAATACGTTGGTCAATGTGGTTATAAAATAATGGTTGAATACATAGTCAGAGGGAAATTCTCATGTGTCTTTCTTTAACACTTATACAGCTTTTATCCTGGATATTATCACAATTCTACAAGTTTCTTTGCTGTGATATTTCTTTGTAACTATTCGATACTCATACTAATAGATCCACAAGTGTTATTTTATTACGTAGAACTCTGAGAACGGTAATCAGCTGCACTACTGTCACGACAGCTAGGCACGAAATATAAACGCATGGTGGTTGCGATCATTGGTGCACCGCTGGTTACCTCAAAAGGGGACTCTACATATATTGTTATTTTGTGCTGTGTCAGTCCCAAATGTCAACGCATCCTCTAAATTAAAAAATAAATAAACGTATATCTCTATAGTATTACATGTACTTTTTATATGGTCACTAAAATATGTAATAAATGACCTTTACACTAGATATACTGAACCGGTCAAAATGAGTGGTGCTTATATTTGTCTAAGAATATTACTCTTTTTAACATTTTCTCACAAGGTATTGATAAATATTATGGATTTAATTTGATTTATAGCAAAGCAAATTAAGCCATGTTATAACTATTTCTAAAATAGATATAAATTGTTTGCCGATTGATCTAGTGTTAATATGCAGTTGGTGTGCTTCGATATTGCTGTTACTTGCATTTTAAATTGTTATATGACTAGGAAGTTTGGTCTTTATAGTACCTACATGACATTAAAATAATTGATTGTCCAAAAAAAGGAGAACGGAGGCCTTGGGACCGCTCCCCTCTAAAATAGACGAAGTAGAATAAATTCAGTCTAATAAATGCAAATCAGCCTCCTGCATGCTTGGCAAAGGATTAAGACACCTCGGCTGAGTCACAATCTCGATATTTATGAGTTTTAGTAAAAGGCGGAAACACCGAATATATAGGGGTTAAGATAACACGTACATGTTAGTTTTGTAAAAAAGAAATACAAATATATATACATTAAGCTGTCTCAAATATTTTTTGAGATCTTTCAATTCATTGAGCTCGATGACCGTTCTGACATAATAGATCGAAACAAATGCGTGGTAATGACCTTACTCAGATCTCGCGACCGACTTTTATTTACAGTTCAAGGACGTCGCACAATGAGCTTTTGATGACGGAATTCAACTAATTTTTGTTGTGTACTTACTATAAACAGCGAATTTTATTTTGTATCAATTTCAGTTTTTTTTTTTTTCATAATAATGGAATAAAAGCTGTTATTAACATTTAGAAAAAATATTAATTGACAGTGTCGTTAATGACAGCAAGAAATGTCTTTATAGCACCAAATTTAATAAAAATAAAATTATCAGTCGTAGGACTAGACATCAGAAATGAAAACTTCTAGCTTCATGCTTATAAACATTTTGGTTTTTAAGAAATATATTTCAGGAAGTACTTTTATTACAAATTGTTATCAAACTATTAACATACTCGTAGTCATAAATAAGACACCAAAAGCTATTATATATAGCAATTTTGTATAGAAATACATTCACAAAGTTTAAGACTCAGGCACACTTTTGATGTTTACTAAAAAAGTGCAATTTTTTTTAAATAAGTAATACGATTTAATCCATAACTTTATATATAAAACAAAACTGTAGTCAAATTAACAAAAACAAAGTTTCTTAATAAGTAACAAAGGTGAGTAAAAGAAAAGAAAAAATCGAAATAAAAGTTGTGGAATACAAATTATAAGATTAGAAATGTATATTGAGTGTCGCGTAGTAACCAGTAGGACCTTCTAATTTAATGACTAAGGATTTGAATTGACTGGGCATGCTTAATACATAGTGGCCTGGGGAATGCTGGTCCAAGTTTGCTCTAGATGCAAGAAAGGATCTTGTTCTGTGCATAACTTTTGAGGCAACTCTTCGAACGCCATTCTGCCCAACAAATCCTTCGCATGCTCGATAGGAATCATATCGCACGACTGCGGAGGTCAGTATGGGACAGCGATATCAAGCTCACGCAACACTTTCATAACCGAGTCTGCGGTATGTGCACGAGCATGATCCTGCATGTCCAAATTGTGAACATTGCCCTAAATTAAAATATCGAATAAAGAACTAATAAAAACTTAACAAAATTACAGTACTGTAGTAGTACTGAGCCAAGAACAACATTTTTGACTACTTTTAATAATATGTTATAAAACAACTAACCAAACAAACAAAAGAAGAAGAATTAATATTTCGTTTTAAAATTAGTAATTAGGATCCTAAAGTAGTTTGAGACGGACCATAAATTTATAAGGAAGAATAATAATAATAATTTATAAGAACTAGCAATGATAAAGAACATAATATGTATTCCGTTTTTTGTTAAAATGTATGAGTATCCGCTTATGAATAATTTTTTTATATGTTGTAAAAATTAGAATATTTTAAGCATATAAACAGGGCACTAGTGATGTTAGCATATCCAGATGCTTTATATACACGGTTAGTCGGAAAGGGTATATAAAGCGAAAAACCTAGAAAGGGGGGCATTAAAACAAACATCTTGTTTACTATAATTTTTCGCAAAAATGAATAACTAATGAGATACAGGTACCTATAGATTTACATACTAAAAGTATAAAGATGCAGCCCTAGAAATCATATGTTTCTTCGTGTGTCAACGACCCACCATCCTTGACCTATAAAATCTAACGGATCTTTTTATTGGTTGGTGAAGTTTTAAGTAATAATAAATTAGGGATGTCGAAAATGAAAAAAAAATATCGTTATATCGATATTTATTAAAATATCAATATCGGAGTCAGTATATCAAAGGAAAAATATCGATTAAATCTCAATAAACACGAAAGTATTTTACCAGTATTCTTATATTCTTCTATATAAGAACTTAAGGCTATCTTCTAACTTTAAGACCTATTTAAGATATCAAACAATAATAAATAATAAATAAATAAATGGCGGCAAATAATAGACATGCAACAAATTCAGATGTCAGATGATATTTCGATATTTTCAATTCATAATATCGATATTTTTGGGCGATATATTTTGAAATGATATATCCATAGAAAATATCCAGTATCGATAATTGTACCGAAAACAATATTTTTTAAATTCTTATGGCACTGAAGTCGCGTAAATTTGAAACTGTAGAAGATAGGAACGAACGAAAAAAAAAGAACGTTGTTGTCTAAGACTGTTGAGTATTGTTTTGTTACGTTGTGTGCATTGACATCTGAATTTGATGCACGTATATTATTTGCCGCCATTTTGCGAGTATTGTCATTGTCAGTGTCAGTGCCTTATTATCTCGTGAATTGTTTACTTTTTTTATTTTCTTTAACCTCAGAATTAAAGTCACTGTGGTCTCGCCATGAAAAGCTTCTAATTGCTGTAGCCAGCAACAATGCAGCTAACTGCTAATGTGGCCTCTCGAAGCAACGGAATGCCGAACGAGTTGAAACAGTTCCTCGAAGCTCCAAATCCCTATAACATTTTGGATTGAAACAAGACATTTTACCCCAGTTCTTTCAAATTTAGCACTTAAATACTTGATACCTACGGCTTCCTCTGTACCTTCAGAGAAAGTAGCTTCTTCCGTAAATCTGGCGGTCCAACAATAGAAGCCGGCTGACAGCGTAGCATGTAAAAAGCAGAGTTTATCTACTTTCACTGCCGGACAAATACTGGTTTGTCTGATTTATTTTTGTTTGATATCCTAAATAGGTCTTAAAGTAAGAAGATAACCTTTTAGTTCTTGATATTTTTGTAATTTCGTCTAATTTAAAGGAATACTGGTAAAATACTTTCGTGTTTAATAAGATTGAATCGATATATCGACTTTTTTCCATTGATATATCGACGCCGATATTGATATTTTAATAAATATCGATACATCGATATAACGATATTTTTTCATTTTCGACATCCCTAGTGGGCGTGGCTTGTCGCTATGGTTGACAAAGTTTAAGAATAAATGACATAATTTATTTTGAGTATGTAAAAATAAATTACAACTTTCAGGAAAATTACTATATTCGTTTTTAAGTATATACGATACCTATACCAATAGTCTTGGCTTGATATACCCTTTCCGACTAACCGTGTATATACAGGCAGATTTTATAGACGAGAGAAGATATTCAAGGAGGATATTCTGCATTCGATTCTAATTCCAAATATATAGGAATAGTGATATCTTAATATTTTGCATTAAAACAAAGTCATTTATAGTCATCACAATAAGGGGCAATTACACACATAATAGAATAAATAACAGTTAATTATTAAGCAGGTATTTTGTCTCTCCTAAGCCAGGATAAGGTACGAAAGGGTAACGAGGCAATTGCCTGTTTACCTAAAATTACGAAAAGGGAATGCCATTCAATCGTGCACCACACGCGCTGCGGTGTCCAAACTTTTTACGGATTAGTTCTCATTTGTTCATCAATGTTTATTTATGATTTGTTTGGGAATATTGTTATTTACATTTTTATTAGTTATAACAAGGTTCAAATTATTGTATTCTGAAATATCTCCCTCGTCTATAAAATCAACCTGTATATATGTAATTCCGAATATTGCGTAGCATTTCTTTTTTGTCCCAGGGGAAAACCCTGCATAGGACCATCAGAGACGCTATGAGGGCAGCGACCTCGGTGTGTCAGACTAAAACCACTGACTAAAAACCCCCGGGGTGTCCCTCTGATTGCTCCACCCGGGCCTGGGAAGCCAAATTCATCCAGACGCCCAGGGAACAAAAATTTAAGATTTCCAGTGTTGTTGAAGGTACCTTTCTGGGAAGGGAAGGAGTAAAGCCCACCCCTTCAAAACCTCTCTTCCAGGCGGTGCGCCTGACATCGTGCACCGCCTCCGTCTCATCCGGGCAGCAGACTTCCTCAAGTCTACTGCCCGGTGCGTAGCATAAATACGATAATATTAAATAACTAAAAATATTTAATTAATTGTAAAATTTAATAGATATATATAAATACAGTGTAAACTCCATATAACGTCACTCGATTTAACGTCAAACTCCCTAAAGCGTCGATATCACTCGGTTTTGGTTGGTTTAGCTTGTTTCCCATACAATGATACACTCTATATAGCGTTACACCCACTCTATATAACGACAAAAATTTAATAATATAAAGCACTTTTGAAGTTGCCAAAATTAGTAAAAACTGCGCAGCTGTGTACGTTCTTTTGTCGCTTTATTATCCTAGCCCGTAATAAATTCGACTGTCGGCATTACACATACCGAACTTTATAAGAAATCCATTCTTTTGTTTACAAATTGGGATTGCTGCACGTGTTGACTATTGTTAGTAGGAGTTATGAATTATCTATACGTTATCATATTCTTAGTTGCTCACAAACTTTCAAACTCTAAACATGGCAAGTAAGAGAAAATCTCTGTGTATTGACGAAAAAGTTTTACTGATACGCGCAATAGAGGCGGGAGAGAAGATAAGTCATGTTGGCAGACGCTTTGGATTTAGTCGCTCTACAGTCCACAATATGGAAAAATAAAGAAAAAATTCTACAAGCAGAGGAGGAATGAAAATTTTCTAAAAAATTGAAGAAACCTAAATACGAAGATTTGGATCGAGCTGTACTATCATGGTTCCAACGACAGCGCCTGAATAATATGCCTATCTCGGGGCCGATCGTGAAAGCTAAGGCGGAGAAGTTTGCTGAAGAACTTGGTTTACTTTCTTTCAAAGCATCAGAAGGATGGCTCGGAAAATTCAAGCAACGTCATCATATCAACTACGGTAAAATTAGTGGAGAAGCACGAAGTGTTGATACGAATGTTACTCATGACTGGATTAATAGAGTGTGGTCAAAATTGACAGAAAAATACACCCCAAGTGACATTTTTAATGCTGATGAAGCAGGAATTTTCTACAAGTTGACCCCAGATAAAACTCTGGAATTTAAAGGGGAAAAGTGTGTGGGAGGAAAGCTCTCCAAGGAGCGTATTACTGTGCTTGTGGCTGCTAATATGGATGGCACAGAAAAAAAAAGCTAATGGTAATAGGCAAATCAAAAAATCCGCGGTATTTAAGAACATTAAAAAATTGCCAGTGACGTATAAAGCTAATAAATCAGCTTGGATGACCAGTCAACTTTTTGAAGAAGAAGTGCGAAAGTGGGATGCAGAATTAAAGGGACGAAAAATTTTACTTCTTGTTGACAACTGCCCTGCCCACCCTCTTACAACAAACCTTCAAAACATAGAGTTGGTATTTCTTCCTTCAAATACGACTAGTGTCTTACAGCCAATGGATCAAAGCGTCATTAAAAGCCTCAAGGGTCACTACAGAAAGAAATTATTGATGGAGCTAGTCGAATCTGAGGGTAAAACTTCTATTAATATGCTGCATGCAGTAAATTTTTTATCTAAAGCCTGGGAAGAAGTCACACCCACAACTATAAAGCACTCTTTTCGACATGCTGGACTTTGTACAAATTCTATAAGTGATGAGGTAGAAACGGAACTGGAGCTTAATAACGACGACGCCCTTCCATTAACTGAGTGGATTCAACAGTTCAACATGGCAGGAAAATTTACAGAAAATCTTCAAACCTACATCGAAGCAGACGACTGCCTGCTTACAATGGCATCATTCACCGACAAAGAAATTTTGGATTCGCTGAGAAAAACCGAGTATCAAGACCAAGGAGATGAAGAAGATGAGACGGATGAGGCTGAGCCACCGCCGAGCATTAAAGAAGCCCTGGAAGCAGCAAAAATATTGGAAAAGTACTTTATCACCAAGATGACTCAATATCGCAAGATATGAATAAAATAATGAAAAAAATACAACAAAATTACTGGTGCAGTAAAAGACGTCAGACAAAAATAACAGACTATACTCAATAGCGATCAAATGAGAATTGTTTTTTATGTAATTACTAACACTAGTCTGAAATAAACTTTTTTTCTAATAAAGATTTTTCTTCTCTCCATTTAACGACCACTCTCTATAACGCCAAAATATGCACAGTCCCTTGAGGGTCGTTATATAGAGTGTACACTGTATATTTTAAATTTTATAATTAATTGTTAATTAACGCAATGTTCGGAATTACTCATACGTGTGGGCAGATTCGGGACACAATGTTTTGTATTTGCCTTTACAATGCAATTTTTCGTTAATGTAAATAAAACATTTAGTGAAAGAATGAAAAAAAGAAAGTTATATTTCCAATTATAATTATGCATTCTTGCTTAGGTGTCCGCAACTCCCTTACTCTCCTCATGTCCTCATTGATGTCTTATTATAAGTATGACTTAGACTATAAGTTGTACGAATTACGCGAATAGACGCCCGAATCAAAACTAAGATACTTAAAAAAAACGGATAAATAACTATGACGATAAAGGTATTTTATTATGTTACAAAAATTATATTGATAGCTTATTAATTAAACTTTCCGTAGATGGAAAATATTTGAATGAATTTTAATTACCCCAAATATTACAGCTGTTCTCTTTTGGGGGTACGACTTGCCCAAACTTACCCTACCATTTAGTCTTTAATCTACCACCCGTACCTTTTTGTATGCAAAAATAATTAAATATAATTGATGCACATAAATGTTTATAGTTAGTACTCGTAATAACCAATTATATTGAAATTTTTTAAGCGTCAATCGTACAAAGTTGTACGTTATAAATGATTAATAAACTCACGCTTCGCTGCATTGCAAATACCATATATGTACCGAATAGTCCAACATAAAAATGATTCGCTACGGCCCACCGCATTTTGAGGCTAGCGGAGCTATCTTGTACACCAAGAGGTCTTAAGCTGTTGTATTTGTGCACAAAATGCCAACAGCAACGTTGAATAGATCGTCTTAAATTGGCTGTCGCAGTTGTTACTGAATTAAAAATACTTGTTCGAATATTGTGTTGAAATATTAAGTGTAAACTTAACAACTATAAAGGGGCTGAAGTAAATTAACAAGTATTTTTTGTAACAAGTATAAGAACAAGGATTTCCGTATGAAAACTTGCAACTAACCTTGCTAGATTTATGTAAAGTCATAAGTGAGTTTTGTTCGGCCAACGTATCTCAAAACTTGCCATTAAAGTTTTATTGTAATTATCTAATAGAAGTGAAATATGCCGTTTTATAATTACTGTGCCTCAGTGTATAAAAGCGCGCCATAAATGGAAATTAATAAGTAAAACACCAAAACAAAACATATATAAAATAACAAAAGGAAAATCAGTTTACATGTTTACTTATCCACTGTGCTTGAGCATATGAATTCAAATAAAAAATAGCATATATTAGTTTGAAGGCTTTTTGATTGAATTATTTTAAATTAAAGGTTAGATAAGTAAGATAATTAAAAGTTCCTACTACTTACTATTCAGATAAACATATGAAATTACAGAAGCGCGTTACAGTACGTAGGTTTTTGTCATAAAAAATGCCAGTACCAATTAGCTTACATAGCGGTCTCAGTTACCAATTTTTAATAGATTTTATTGCTCCAATTAACAGCAAAGAACACATTTCCATTATTTAGCTTAATTTGTGGACCTAATCCACAATTGCGTTCTATTTCGATTGTTGTAGTAATCTAATCATCATATAATAATATATCTAGATACTAGATAAGAGTTCTCGCTTCTTACTTGAAGACGTCGACACTTTATTTATTCTCCGCGAAAAAATCAATTACTGTTTTCATCCTCTTTAAAATATAATAAAATACCTTAACTAACTAAAAATCATTGTGTTTTTATATTAAAATTGTGGCTCAGTAAATGTCGCAGCGTTTATTGAAGCGCGATCTGAGCAATTATATAAGCTAGTTTTCTATATTTCTTTGAGTACACATCGTGTCGTTCGCGGAAAAAGTAATCTTATGTCAAATTAAGTAAGTTATATATTTTTTTTATTACAGACAGACTTGCGCTTGACTTCCATCTTATCTCAGGAAAGTTATGATAAGGCTGATATCGGAGTGCACTCACCCAACAAATACCCTGTGACGTGCATACGGTATTTGGATAGGATAGGCAAAACTCGCATTATTAATTTGTATAATATATTGTGGTAGTAACTATTATATTGCTTTTATAGGAAAGATAGATGGCGTGAATATAGAATAGATATGAATATAAGTGGTTACTTTCTTTGTTTTACTTTAAGCAATTTATGCCAGACTTATTTATCTTAAGGGCATGCAATGCTTTCACGCGTCTATGGAATGAGCAAATACCGATTCACTTGACGTATGAAAATTCAAATGTCATATAAAATGTTGAAACAACAAACGGAAGAGGCGAATTTCACTTCTTGACGCAAATCCTCCTTCTTCATTTCACCATTGGAAAGAGAAGAAACTCTTCCCAAAGTTCCCAAAGTACACAACCTTACATTTTTTTTTAATTTACTCCAATAAATAACGGGGATAAGTTTCAATTAACTACTCAAATCTATTAAAACTTGGGTTAAAACGTACTTGCAAGGATTTTGAAACTATTAATTCTCCTTTAAAATATTTTATATAAGATTTCGCTTTTGTCCACAAACCTGTTTGGCTCTCCTGAAAAGTTGGTATTTTCAAGATATTAGTATTTTTTCCATGGATGGTGCGAGATGATATCGGTATATTTAAACCGAACAAAACCAAATTATCTACAATATGTATTCAGAAATGAAAACTACGAAATCCGTATTATTCTCAGGCACACAAATAGCCACTACAGAAACAATCTTGTTACATTATCGATTCCAATTTACTGAATAAGTATAATTAATAATATAAGTATTTATATAATTATTAATAATATAAGTATAACTAATTGTAATATGTTCCATCAAGTGGATCTATTGACAGCCAGAGATGTGCAAAATGTAATCTGATTAATGATTAACAATTATAAAATAAAGTCGTAATATTAATTTTGTTGCTCTGTACTCATCATTAAATGCCTTTACAACTTTAAGCAGCCATAAATATGTATGCAATTGAGGATTCCGTAGTGTTTAAAACATACATGAGCAAAATGTAGTCACATTAATGATGAAATACGCAAAATGTAATAGTAATCGTTTTTCATTAATCTAATTACATTTTGTCCATCTATGTTCACAGCAATAGAACATGAACAATAGACAATTCCGTCCTTGTCGGTCCGACCAGAAGGTTAGCTTAATAGGAAGCTGTCATAAGCCTCCCAAATTTTCAAGGGTTGTCGCAGATGGATAAGATTACTTTTAAAAGAACATATTTATCTGCTAATTCATTAAGTGTATCGAATTTTATTATTTATATATTACTTACTCTACATATTGTATTATTTTGGCTTTTTAATAATTTGTTCTTTTATTGTAGTATGGTAAAAAGAAGAGTCACATCTTATGTCACGCTTCCTCATATACAACTTAATTGATATATAAATGAGGGTCGCCAATAATTATCGTATATTTTGCACAGCCCTAAATTTGCCCACTAGCTATGCCTACACAAACGGATTTTGGCATATACGTGACAGGCAGCCAGTGGACACGCACATATAAACCGCTTGTTTGTGGCAGTATAATCATTTTACAACACAGTGGGAAGCCAATACTCTGAACTCTTTCTACTACGGGGTCAATAGATCAACCGGATGAATTACCTGATTATGTTATGATAATAAAAAAGTAATAAAAGTTATATCATATTCTAAAAATAAAATTATGCTTTAATTTGCTTAAATTTTAATACTATATCTTTGCAACCTAGACTAGCATATAAATAAAAACTAGACTTGTAGGTTACTAAATTTAGTTATTACTAGAATCTAGATTACTTACACATATTATGCAATATTATGATAATTAATGTTATTCCACTTTCACTTAAATTATTCCTTACAGCAGTTTTGTATTAGTAGAAGTATATTAAATAAAAAATTGTTATACAACGCATAAAAATAAACAGAAGCTAAATGAATACATTTTGGACAACATTTTATTATTTCGACATGTTGTACTCTAGGTAGAACTGTATTAAGTTATACAGTGAGTGAATATTTCATATTCTCACAAACTTTTGAATTTTTTATTTGATTTGGGCTATTTAGTTTTGTACTGTTTGCGTACTGGTAGATCGGAAATGCAAGCAACCTTTATGCAGACCTCAGAGTGTAAAAAATTTAATAGAGCCTTAGCTATTTTATACAAGTCATAGACAAAATCTAAAAAATATACCTAATGCCATAATGTACTTACTCCATGCATTTTGCATTTCTTATCGCTTCTATTTATCACCTATTTCGACATCAGCGACTATATATTATATATAAATATCCATTTTTAGATTTTTAGAAAGTTTTATAGAGTTTATTTCATGTTAGAACTATTTTTACCTCACAGAACTTAAGAAAATGGTACATCTAAAAGATGCATATTTAAATCTACACCGTATGTTTAATAAAACAATACGTGCCACATGACAGCGCTTAAAGAAAGGTCTTGAATAAAAAGACATATAGCGCTACGAATAAAAATGTTTCGCGCCCTAACAACCGTACTCAATTGCGCTGCTGGCCATGAAAAAAATAATTGACATTGCTTACCTCGAAAACAATGTAGTGTGGGGATATTATTGTTTATAAATTGAAAAGTTATTGTCAAGAAATCATCTCTCGCAGGAACTGCAGCGCTTGCTCTTATTATGTTATTCGTTATGTCAAGCGAATATAATCAATTATAGTTACCAATCACATTACTATATGGTATTAAGCAGTAAGTAAGACCTTGTTCTATAAAGGTGACTCGCTATATTTACGCTTAGGTACGAGTTAAAGTTCACTTGTTAAAATATGAAAGTATAATTTTAATTACAATAATTGATAATAAACTAGATATTTATATTGAGTTATAATGATAATTATTTTTTAGTAAAGCTTAGTATAAAATTAAGATGTTTTGGGACTAGTTTAAATAAAATCCTATCATTATTAAAAATACATTTTACTTTTTACGTAACATTTGTACTATTATTTGTAATAAAAAAACTTACACAGTACTAAAATAAACTTAATTTCATAATATAAGTAACTAAATACACCTGATATAAAACACAAATTATAGTAATAAACCAGGTGTGGTTGAGGTCAAGCGTTCGCCTATAAATTAATAAAAAAAGTTCTACATTTTGGTGGATACAGTCACTAATGTCCATATCTCTGCTCACCCCGAAAGGGATATGGTGTGACGATGTATTATTATTATTAATTTGTCTGGACGTATTTGGTTTCTCAGGCCCAGGTGGAGCAAATAGAGGGACACCCGGGGGTTTTTAGTCAGTAAGAGTCTGACACACCGGGGTCGCAGCCCTCACGGCGTCCCTGTTGGTCCTGTGCAGTATTTTCTCCCGGGACACAAAAAATCAACTCTAGAAGGTGACACCGGAACTGCAGTACAGTCGAAGTACAAAGCTGTTTTGTGATTCAGGAACTTACTTAATGTACAATGCTATTGTCACAGCTTTATACTTTATCCCTAATAGACAATGTCCTTCAATGCATAATAGGTTTTCTAACTTATATTATCAACATGATAGATACGACTAAAAAGTTGAATAAATTATTAGTGTCTAAGATTACACAATAATATTTTGTAATATACGATTACGAAGTTGGTTTCCATTTCGTCGTTAATACAACCTGCAAATATTTTAGCTTAGATACGGGCACTCAAGCACTATGATAATGCGAAAAAATGTATGTGAATATTATTATTACAGAAACTAATTACAATCAATATGTGTATGTGAATATTCTATATATAAAGTTTATATTACGTCCTTGATGTATGTTTAGTTAGTTATTGTACGATATTTTCTATAACTTAATATGTAATATTAGTGTTTACGTTACGGCTCTCAGTTTATCCCCTGCAATTCTGTAACAAGGTCGTGATGTAAACGAAACCGGTTCAAGTATTTCACTTCAAAGACTTTTACTTGCGCACTTCGTGTCATATATGTTTTCCTAGTTTACTAAAAATATACATAATGTTGTGGTTAGTACTATAATTAATTATTATTCTATAAATAATGATTTGTTTACTCTGTAAACAATTTACAGATTTTTAAAGAAACTGGTTAAAATAGAATATTTAAATGATACTTTCTGGGTCTAACACATTTTAACAATACAATATAAAAATAATTTGTCAATATATCTAAATTGTACTTTTATAACAATTTATAAAGCCATTTAAATATACAAAATATATAAATCACACGTAGGGACGTTAAGTTAGCAAAGCATTCGTTAAGATTTATTTGTTTTCATATATCACACCTTGTGGAGAAAAGACGGCTTGACAATGTCAACTTCTAGATAAAATCGTTCTAAGAGTTAATAGTATCGGGTATCGATCCCGGTACCCCTCGCATGCTAAGCGAGCGCTCTACCATCTGAGCTACGTCCCCTGATACGTTAATAGCTACAAGTCCTTGTCAACTGAATTGAGTAATTTATTTTAATATTTATTTAATAAACCAACAGTACGGTATACAATTAAATTTAAATAGGAATTGACCTAGTCCTAAAGTTAGCTCGCGCTTGTGTTATAGGTATGAGACAAAGATATTCATACTTAAATACATATATGCATCCATGACTCGGACAACTAAGGTTAGTTATCCTGAATGAAGAGTTTCTATGATGAATACCTATTCATCTTAGAAAAGTTTGCCATAATCGGGACTCAAATCCAAGACGTTTGGCGTTGCAGGTAGGGTCACTACCGTTGCGATATCAGGTCGTCAAGATATATCAGTTGCTATTTTAAATAAAAAAAATTGACGCAAGTCAATCTGAGTACATTTCCATGAAATGAAAAAGATGTAATAAAATTTCTTTACATAACCCGATTTAATACAAGTTTATAAATTTTCTTAGAGAATTCTTTTAGAAAAGCATGAACAGATTTTTCAGGATTTCATAATTTTCGGCTTAAGCTTGATATATTACCTATAATTAAATATTAATAAATTACAATCACAATCAGATTAACACTAGATATACCGGCGAGTAAATTATACCGATTCTACAAATAGGTATATGGTAATATTGTATGTTATGCTTTGTTTTAAATCAAAGTAAATCCATAACATTTATGGCTATCTTTTATTAGCGAAATTCATGCTAACATTAAGAAAAAAGGAATCTAAGAAAAGAAAAAATTCTGCGACAAAATACAAAGACCACGCATTCTCACTGCTCCGGTAAATCTAATGTTAATTAGCTTCAGTTTAATGCTTAATAGAAACTTTAGGCTTTAGCATAAATTTAAAAGATTTACTGAATATAGTTTTTGTAGCCGCAGATGGCTGAAACCGAAACCGACGCACTCGCTCAGACACAAGATTAAGGGCAACTACAATTATACTGTAACCGTTTTATGAAATCAAAACCTCATGGAAATTTATCCAATAACTTAGTCAACGTATCGTGTTTTAAGATCGGCTGTTCTTTAGGCGTACCGTGTAAGGTGGGTAGGCAAAAGTACATAAAGCTTTCGCTGAGATACATGTGAACTAGAATATCATCTCTTTATGGTCACCACTATTTTTAAACTAAAAACGAATATTTATTTCAGTATATGTATATACAATAACAAGTAACATTATATGACTTACACATCGATAAATACCCGAATTATCTATATAAACTAGTCATTCGTAACAAACGGAGACCGCATGGCATTAAATTTTAGCGACACGAAAACATGATTTTTCGAGATTATATTATCACTTCGCACTTTGAAATTTTAATTTTAAAGTAAGTAGTAATTAGTAATTTTAACGGTTTACCGTAACTTAACGAAATTAAATAATTTAAAGAGAACGAATTAAAAAATCGAACTGGTACGAATCGGATTCGCGTACAGAGGGTTCCATACAAACAGACCTAAAAGGGACTGAATATTTATTTCAACTCAAAACATCCGCGCGGCCTTGAGAAAATAGATTTTGAATAACAGATAAACGGATAACAAAGTGGTTCTATAATGGTTCTTTTTTGTTTTGAGTTAAAGAATCCTAAAATATACCATTTTTTAATACAATCTGGAATCTTATGATATGTTAAGCTGTATTTTAGGCAAAATTTCAAGAAAAGTAAATCTAAAATGTTCGTATTAGTATATTTATTTTTTCTCATATAATTTCGACAAATTTCTGTATTTATTGTTAAAATACTGGATATTACCTAAAATTTAACATATATGTCAAGTGAATAGGATAAGGTATTTTTGTGAGAGACCTAGGGACCTTAAATAGGCAAAATGTAATCAGATTAATGAAAAACTATTTCGATTAGATATTGCGTTTTTCATCATTAATAGATATGACTGCATTTTGCTCGTAAATCATTAATTAGTTTATATTTTGCCTATCTCTGCTAGGGACAAAATAAGTCTAAAAACGACCTGTTTCTCGGCTTACCAAATAGTAAATTATTGACATAAAAAACAAAGGTATAAAGTCTGCATAAAAGAATATTAAAAAGCGAAAACAAAAATTTTTCCGATTTGTACTGCACTTGGGAGCTCATTTCAAATTTGATTTTTTATTACATTAAATATCATTGTCGGCTTTGCGCCAGATGTAAACACATATTACATCGTAATTTCAAATAGTTATCTTATTTGGTTTAAAAGTTATAGGCCTCTGACAAACGCACAAACAGGCAGATAGCCAGACATGGTGCGGAACGCCCCAACTTGATTTAGAAACCTCATTTGGTTGGTTACTTATTTTTAGTATTAAATAATTATGAGGCTATAACATTTGTTTAGCTTAGGAAGCGCTGATAGCTATCTCATGTATATTATCATCACGGTATTCTAACATCAAGGAATTTTTGATTGCTGACTAAACAAAGAGGTAACGAAATTGCGTAAATTTTAACGGAATGCAATTAATTAAAATTGAAATATGCTAAATAGAATCACGTGTGTGCATAAGAATTTCAACATTAGATAGCTTATCAGTTAAAGCATTACTTATATTTAATTTTGCAATTTTATTTGTTCAGTTTAAAGCGGAAAACTAGAGGCCTTAAACAGAGGTTGTGAAGTGATAGGGTGTCTTTGCTCGATAGGAACGCGGCCATAATACATAAATTCAAGTCCGTAATTCTAGTGATCTACACGACACGGCCTGTCATATTTTGGATTTTGCTCGTATACGTGTCCAGTATAGTCATGCATAAATCTACGGACATTCAGTCGTGGTATGTAACGATGGCGACTGTCATTAAATCCTCGTCCTTTGGTACTTGCCGCTGTTCTTGGGCAGTAATAAACTTACCATCAGATGCGTTGCAGGCATTTTATCGTACCATAAGAAAAACCCTCTTAAATCTAGTTTGTATACTCCAAATTACCTCGAAGTGACCAGTAATCCTCCAATCATACAAATTATTTGACTAATATCATTATTCGCCATTATATAAGTAGATGTTATATTGTATGCTATATAGATATATAAATTACTACCACCTAAAAAGGTTTACTTTTTGACAAAGACATCATAAAATTGAGGATATTTTAAATTAATTTAAACATTTATCCGCATACTAAACATTGTAAGTATATATATATATATATTATATAATTTCAACATGGAATTAATTAGTTACATATTATTCAATTTTTACAACAAAATTATTACTTTTAACGCGACTTTAGGCCCTCTTAAGCAGTTTTTTATTGGATTATTCTGACAATAATCAATCGACAAACTACATATATATAAAATACGAATAAAGAACAAAATTAATACCTTTCATGACATTTGTTGTAGTAAGTACATAACGTCACTTGTCATATAGGTACGCACATTATCAAAACTGATATCGAATAGCCTTAATATTAAGAGTCTATACCGATATGTTTAAACGCTGGCAGTTTTATTAACAACAGTCGATGAAAAACTGCTTTAGGAATCGAGCCATATAAGAATTCAGTAACAGAGGTCTATACTCCAAAAATATGATACAAATAAGTACTTTACCAATTTAGTACTAATAACGGATATTGCGAACATATTTATCCGCAACCGCAACTATCAGATGTGCGAAATGAACTAATACCCATATGCTAAATCGATATCCACATACGAAATCACATATTCCTAATAACTCTAGCGATACTTATATATAGAAAATAAACTTTTGTACTAGAAAAATATAAAAAAAATATTTTGTAATATCATTTATTTAACCAAACGATATCAAGATTTTTCACTGGTTAAATCAATAATATAATCCTTAAAATAAAAATTATAATTTATAGAGAATTTACCTCAAGTTTTACTTTCAAATAATACTTACTGAATAATTGCTTATACTATCACACAGTACTTAGGTACTAAACGAAGTTGTGTGTGATTAAGCCGATGCTCCTAACGTAAGAAACAACTTCCTCTCGTCGTTAGATATCCACGCATTGTGTTCAAGTGTTTGTAAACATAATATAACGGCTAATTTAACAGACAATGAACTATTGTTTACATTCAATTATAGAATATTGTTTAATTATTGTGTCGTTTTATTCCAAAATTAACAAAGTCTTATTAAATTTTAACGTATTCTACTGACGCCCAGTCCAACAACATTTCAATCAGCTACATTCGAAAATTCAGTTCGTCGAAGCGTTGTACCCTTAATTTCCATAACCAATTATTTAATAATTATCTAGGTACTTTATTATAACCAAAAATTTAGTAAAACAAAGGCTGCATTATAATATTATATAGTCCCTCTCAAGATGAGCTAAGATATATTGTAGAACAGTTAAAATATTGTGAAAAAATAAAAAGACATGGTTTGCCTTATATCTCGCTATTATAGTACAAATTCATGTATTGATACGTAGAGAAATATGGTAAAAGAGTTCCGCGCGTAACGAATGTTTTTATGCGACAATTCAGCCTTAATACGCAACAAATTAAAAATAGGTCTTGCTATTTATTGTCAATGTAGTTTTCCCACTGTAGAATGGATAGATTTCTTTAGCATTTTAACATTAAACTTACGTAAATTAAAGTGAAAAAAAAATGGTTTATCTAAAATCCGTATCGTTTTAATTAGGAATATTTAATAAATACTTAAATATAAATAGATGACTAAATAGATAATATTTAAATACAAAGCACTTAAACCAGTTAAACTTGGAACAGTAAACACAAGCTATTTTTTTTTAAATTAATTATATCTTTACTGCATTTAAGGAAATTATATAAAACATGAGCGTACATATCTTTTTAAACAAAAGATTATCTATAATCCAATTTTACCTTAATCAATCTATTATATATAATCTATTGGTTAAGTCTAAGCATCTGCTTAACCTCGGAGCACAATCAACTGTGCTACCGGTCTTGTTTGTTATAAAATATAGCCCATGCTTAAACTGGTGAAATACCAAGCTACGGAAGACAACCCATAACTTTAATAATACCGCGAAATAAAAACTTGCACAGTCTTTGGATTACGCTATTTAGATAACTAGATAGAGTTGAACCTCAATGCTTCGTGACGCGAAACCGATGGCTAGTTGGGTTCACAATAATTGATTCATTACATTACTACCAAGCGGATAATGAGATAGGCTTAACCATTTCAAGGTTGCACTGGAGAACATAAAATATATTTATTTGACCCACTACACTACTTATAGAATCACAAAAAATATTGAAGGTTTTTTCTAGATGTTTTAATTAATATAAAACCTAATGTAATTTGAATAGATAGATAAATAATAAGTAAACTATATAAAAGATTTTTAAAATACAATACAATGACTTTAAAACGTCGGTACGTAATAATAAAATATGCAAATGCAAAATGTGAAATGTCAGAACGTATGAATTCAATGAAACTAGTCTTGCTTGTGGTCGAAATTCTATTAAAGCTTGGTTAAAGCGTTTTGTATGAAAACATCTTGTGTATATTGTATCAACCTTAACGACTAAATACACGTGTGATTTTTTTGCACATATTACCACAGTCCCTTTCGAATGATGATTTTATACCCCTGCTAAATAAATGTCCGAAAAGAAATCCAACTCTCATCATCATTTAATAACATCTAGAGGTAAATTGTAAAGTATATACCTGTGAACAGTTTGATTGCGGAAGCCGGCTTGGTATCGAACAGAGCACGTGCTGTTTCGCGAGCAGGCTGGTTAAGTGCGAGCGTGTCGCAGCAAGCCGCTTGCAATCTACACTGTACGAAAGCCTTTACGTACGTTAGTACCAAATTTAGTCGCCCCTCTACAGCTTACTTACACTATAACATAACACCACTAAAGTAAAAGTGGCCGATCCTGAAGGCGTTGCCTCCGCAGCCGTGACTTCGACTTTACTACAAGACACGATAATACGCTTTTGTTATCAAGGTGGGTGTGTTATGTAGATCATGTTACTAACAACTAACGCCGTTCATTTTTTTATACGGAAAAGTCAAGGTCAATTAATTTTTATAACTTACATCCTTGCATGAAGGTGATTTTAATTATTATCTACATTAATAGAATGATATTGTAAAGGAAAGTTGTACTGTTAGCCCGCAAATGACACGCTCGCTAAATATTTGCTGATATCTCCGTTTTTTAATTGCACTGTGCTTTCCACCAAGTACAGTGCAGTCAAAATGTCTAGTCAGAAAAAAATCCTTCGTGACAGTCGAGACACGAGATGGAATCAAAGCCAGCAAACTCTTGTACACAGTAATGCAAAACACTAAAAGCATTTGATAAAATATGATCAAGCAGACTTATACATTATTTTAAATCAATAAATATTATACATATATTATATTCTAGCCATGGCACACTTGAAAACTATTTTAATTTCAATCACAGTATCAGAATACTTACGAGTATATGTCGCACTCTTTAAACGTAATATTTCCTTTAATAACCAGGTAATGTTTATGATTTTTTTTTTATTATTTAAAGGCTAACCGCGTGTACCCAACAAATGCCTGTTCACTCCTCTTTTAAAGACTCCAAAGCCATAAGACCGTGGAAATATGGTCGCTGGATGCATATTCCACTCCTTCATTGTTATTATTTCGCATGATGAATGTAGAAACCAATTTTTTAGTTCGTATGTATAATTTAGTTTAAGTTTTTCTCTTGAATATATACGTAGTTAATAGTATATTCTGAACTACAAGCGCAAATACTTCATGTAGTATTTGGTAATCAAATTTATGTTAGTTGATTTGAAATTGATTATTCATATAATAACTTAGTGACGGATATCATAAATAAAAACATAACGGTTAATATTGCGTTATTTATTTTAGAATACATAGACTAATATTGACTTTGGGACGAGCTCGTATCCTCTTCGCTAGTAAATGGTGTCAACACAACCGCAGTACGGTTGGTCACGATTCTTAAAAGCGCACGCTTAATTTTCTTAAATTAGATATGTATATATATATATATATATATATATATATACATCTATCTTATTTATATACATATACATATATATATATATATATATATAATTTTTTTTTTTTTTTTTTTTGATTGTTTTTAACTGCTGATTATGTACTAAATTTTTACTTCACAGGAAATATTACGGTACGATCTTACATTGTTCGATCCAACAATCATTTTCATTTTGAATATAACCCTGTTTTTCATTCAATTTACTGTTCCACCCCTACACGTACTGTAAAATTCTACAATTCGTACTTCTGTCGTCTCAGTTAGTCAATCTACTCCTTGATTGTTGTAATATTGGGTCCTTAAAACTGTAAGAAATCACTAATTACATCCGTTGTCGAGTTTTGTAAGCAATTAGTACTGAGTTCTCTTCTTAATTACTGGAGTGTATATAAGAAAGAACTAATGATATTTACAACATTTATACAAGAAAATCAGCTAGAAGTAAGTACTTATAATGGACGTGGACTGGTTTATGTGGATATGGACTGGGCTGACGCAGCTATCGTCGGACTCAGGTTAGGTCAGGTGGTGGTAGGGCGATTGTCCGCACTGGGTCATGACCACAGCACACAAGTGTAAAGACCGTCATACTGACTTGCTTTGGCCTGTCGCGGTTCGGGATCAGATTGTGTATATCCAGTAACTCATATAACTAGAGACCTTTAGTTGTGGTATATGTGGGCCGACATGACGACGGAGACTCGGTGGATTTTGATCCTTTGATTGTCGCTTTCGTTTTTGGACTACACTGTACTTACCATCAGGTGCATTGTAGTTTCTATGTCGAGCCAGTGTAGAAAAAAAGCACTACTTCTCTGTGAACGGTGTCGCAGTAACAGCTAGTAACAAATTATTAATATTAACCCTTTGCGGTCGTATGTCTGCTCTCAGCCACCACACGAATCCTATACTGTATGCAACAATGTATCAGTTTACACTTTTTCGTAACAAAATGGATGGATGGATGACTATATTAAATAAATAGATATCTAAAGTTCACAAAATAATGACCAAATCTTGTTTATCCATCGTGATCTTACGTATTATGTATCCCTGCTCTTTCGACGGAAATTAATTCCAACCAGTACGATACCCATGTCCAAATTTAATACGTCCGCAAAGGGTTAAAAAAAAACTCGTGAAATAACTCATACTGTGATTATGATTTGTTTTTTATGCACTTTCAACTGTACCCGGTAGACCACTACAATATAATACAATTTCAGAATATACCTGAGAGCGCTAGAAAATCATGTCGGAATCACATAAATAATCACAAACAATGTTTATGGTCTTTAATAAGTTATTCAGGAGAAAATACGTGTTCTAAATGCAATATGAGGTTACTTTGATACCGTATAATGTATAATTTTATTATTGTTGATCTAAAAGCATTATTTACTATTATTTATTTTTCAACAAATGCTTAATGTCTAATTGCTACCGTTCCCACAACCACAAGCGACCAATATAGGAAACCGTGGCGTCATGCGAAATATAGATTTTAGTTGACTTTTATTTAAATCACTTAGCGACTAATGTCTTTATGCAATTAACATACAAAATTAATGTTATTTAAATGTTTTATATTTAAAACAAAACGAAATAAAAATAATTTAGAAAATATAATATTAGGTCCTTACATATGAAATTGGCGTTTTTCGTACTGGCCACTTTAATCACAAATTTCTCCTCTTTGGTAAGGAATTCCAAATTCAAATTTGTACAGCTATAGACTCATGTATTTGTGCTTCGATGATCGTCCTTCATTTGCTTTTTTCTTCTGTTTTTTTTCTGTTTGCGTCACTCATTTTACAAAATGGAAAACTTAAAATATCGCATTATTTACGAGTACGAGTTCCGCCGTGGCACTAGTGCTGCGGAAACAACTCGAAGGGTGAATGATGTGTATGGCGGTCGTGTTGCAAAAGAAAACACAGATCGTTTTTGGTTCCAACGTTTTCGTTCTGGACATTTCGACCTGCAGAACAAGCCCCGTGGACGGCCTGAGACTCAAGTTGATAATGAAGAGTTGAAGGCTATTGTGGAAGCGGATCCATCGCAAACCACGTCCGAGTTAGCTGCAGGCTGCGATGTTAGTGATAAAACTGTTTTAATTCACTTGAAGCAAATTGGGAAGATTAAAAAGCTTGAAAGGTGGGTACCTCACGAATTGACTGAAGCAAACCGGCAAACGCGCGTCGACTGCTGCGTTACATTACTAAACCGGCACAATAATGAAGGTATTTTAAACCGAACCATTACGTGTGATGAAAAATGGGTTCTTTACGATAATCGGAAGCGCTCAGCGCAATGGTTGGATCCTGGCCAGCCAGCCAAATCTTGCCCCAAGCGAAAATTAACCCCAAAAAAGTTACTTGTAAGCGTTTGGTGGACTAGTGCCGGTATTGTTCATTACAGTTTTCTCAAATCTGGCCAGAGTATTACGGCTGATGTCTATTGTCAGCAATTGCAAACCATGATGGAAAAGCTAGCGGCTAAACAACCTAGGCTGGTCAATCGCTCCACGCCACTGCTGCTTCACGACAATGCTAGACCACACACTGCGCAACAGACGGCTACTAAATTAGAAGAGCTTCAATTGGAAAGTCTAAGACATCCTCCGTACTTCCCGGACCTTGCTCCAACAGATTACCATTTTTTTCGAAATTTGGATAACTTCTTGCAAGGGAAAAAATTCAACTCCGAAGGGGCAGTCCAAATCGCCTTCAAAGATTTTATTGATTCCCGTCCGACTGTTTTTTTTAGTAAAGGGATCAATGAACTACCTATGAGATGGCAAAAGTGCATAGAAAATAATGGTTCATACTTTGATTAATTAAATATATTATATTAAAAAATATTCGACTTTTTGTTCCTCCCATACAAAACGCCAATTTCATATGTAAGGACCTAATATTAAGTTCGATTAGAACTTATGAATTTTCTCAACCAATACGACATAAGTTTTTAGTTCAAACATATATAACTAACAGATTGTAAACACACATTTATGATTTCTTAATGTTTTAGATGGATTTAATCATGATTACAGAGCCAGAAAATTAAAATTACGACTACATTTTCTAATCGTTAATCATTAATCTGTTTACATTTTGCCCATTTATGCGTTCAGCAATACTAAAGGTTTAATTTTGAAAAGTAGTCACAACGAAATAAATACTACTACAAGTTTATATCAACTCACCCTGAGAAACAAATATAATATAATATAATCTGTGATGAACGTTCGATAATCGTGTTGATCCTTAACCAATGTCACCAAACAGAATTTTCAACTGTTTAGTATAATAACCAAGGCCGTTAATTAAATATAAATTTATTGATTTTTGGATCAAATAATCAACACTGACCGTATTAGGATATGTATCTATAACATAAATTTATTGCTGCAAATTAATTTATGTATTTATTTGATAATATTTTAATGACTGTTAATGTAGATCGTTATTTTAATATACCAATCTAAAAACCTTTACTTGCGCAACAAGTAGTAGATATGTGCTTATCTAGACTTGATCATTGCCACAAAGCATGTGTGAAATCTATCAAAATAGCACACAACCGGTGTCACAGCCAAGGATATCTTCCACCGTTATATTTTCCGACATGAGTACGGCCGACAGATTCTGATCTTGAAACGTGAAACCTTAATCTTGAAAATACAGTCAAAATCTGATATAACGACATCGAAGGGATTACGTACATATTAAGTAGTAAAAATCAATAGTTGTAACAGAGTAAATGTAAATGGAAACTACATTAATTAACTAATTAAAAAATATAAAAAATCCATCTAACCTATGATAAATAGTAACGAATTTCAGAGACATTGAAGTATATATTTACACGTATTTGTTAAACAGTTTTCATGCACAACCTATTATTGATGACGCAACGCAAGCATGGCAAATCTCTCTATAACAATGAGTAGCGTGGGTGCGACCTCATGCGCATAAAACCGTTCCCAAACGTATTGAACGTAATTGCTTCACCGTGAACTGGTAAATCGGCTGATTTTTTAGAATAGTCGACATATTGAGTAATCAATTTGCTTAGACTTACAGTACAATAAGCTGTCTAAACCAAATACCCAGATTATTCAGCTTTAAGGGATGTACATAAAGATCTTAGTACTGCAAAGGTATTCATTTATTACAGAGATACGTTAATTATTATCATGTTCACACATTCATGTTCACATTTATCTACATTCGAAAGCAGAGAATTGAGTTAATTACAAATATATAAATATCTCAGAGACTCCAAAGGGGAACTATTAGCTTCATAGATTAAAACATATTTCACAAACTATAATTATTAGGTTTTATTAAATAATAGCTATAAGAACAGGTAAGTTCGCCCTACTCGGTATGATATTTACTAATGTGCTGGTACTGTCTGGCGAACTTCGGACTGCCATGAATATCGTGTTAATCTTTCAACCGTAAAGATCGTCGTTGTGGCTAGCTTCATTCTGTCGCATTTCAGGTTAAGTTTGTATGTATCCCGTTGTTCATATACCTAGAGGCCTTTCGTAGTGGTATATGTGGGTCGACACAGCGATGGCAACTGTGTTATATCTCAAACAGATTATTTAGGCAGTGCTTGCGTTGAAAATTCCCAGGCGGCTTGACTTTTTCCGATATTTTTAACAATTATCGTCATATTTCAACCAATTTACACAAGATTTTAACAAATTATACACACAATCTTCCTTACAAATCAAATCATCTGTCTAATGGTGAAAATCGCATGTAAATCCATTTAATTGTTTTTGAGTTTATCACGAAACACATACAGGCAGAACTGACTTTTTTACAATATGTAGTGTGGTACACAGTAGTAATATAAAAAAAGTGGCTACTTATGTATAAATATACTAATTATAAATAAAACTCGAAGGCATACTATCATATGTATAAAAACAACAACTCCACGAATAAATAAAGTCCTATTTGAGTGAAATGCCTATTTCTATAAAGTAGAACAAAAGCCTTGTTACCTTACTCATTAGAACGAAAATTTCATTATGTACATCAAATATTTTGTTCTAAAAATATGTATTATTATAACTGCAATATAAAATTACCAACTCTGGTCTCTATACTACTTCTTGTACTTAATCGATTGATAGAAACCTAATTCTTGACTTTGAAAGCTGCAGGAAACACGAGCCGATTCCTCTATGTCGGAAGAGCTGTGTTCCATTCCAATTAATGTAATTAGAGCGAAACTGAATTCGGATCTTATTCTGTTACATTGTTACATCGGCTTCGTTTTCATAAACAATATGGGGAACGTAATAATATATTAAAGCACATTGTTTGCAAATTGCAATTTAATGTGACTAACGTTGAAGTTATTTAGTGTCATACTTGCATTTCTCCGAACTAATATTTCCAAATAAAATAACCGTTGAAATTTTTCCTGCTCAGTATATAATCGCGTCGAAAGTGAATTCAAAGACAATATTTTATACGTTCTTTTAGGAACTTATCAGATAACTATGTTTTTTCTTTGTATTAAGAAGTTATTGGTGATCATGTGTTTAGTAAATGTACTTGGTGCCTTCCCGAAAAATTTAGCATGGAACGGTGGCCCGGTGCATTTAAATTGCGAGCATGTATCTGATTTTTGGACCACAAGTAGGCAACATGTTTATGAAAATGTGATTGCAACCAAGGCAATATCGTATATGGATGAAATTTACGTTATAACACCTAGGTATGTACAATTATAATCACCGACTAGTGATACTTTCCTATGTAGCTGACTGATGTGGTAGTGAGCAGGTCAGAACTGTCAAAGATTCAACAGTAGCTTATAGGTTCAAAATACGTATAGCGAAATACAGAAAGTAGAAGAGAAAGTGAAGTGACAAATTTTAGTAAGAGACTCCTATCATCGAGTCTTAAAAATATATCCGTTGGAAATAAATCTCTCTCGTAGGCAGATCTTCTTATAATCAAAAAACTTTTTATTTACTTATTACGTAGTTGTGCAAATGAAAAGTAAAGATTCTTATAAAAAAATTGACTTTTTGTTTATTTGTATTTCTAGAATGAAGCACGGTGTTTTAGCCACTGTTTGGTTGATAGTACGTGAGCAACGCGGCGTCGAATTACAACCGTTCCCACAACTACAAGCGCATAATCTAGGAAACTGTGACGTCATACAGAATGCAGTCGACTTTTATTTGGATCATCTAGTAAGAAAATCTTTGTATTCCATACAGGGAGCCTGGACAAAAATATTTTCTGTTAGCATTTACAACAAACGATATCTGTAAAGTTCGTGCCAAAATATATAGGATTAATATAAGCTTTCAAACTGTCATGTTATGTCAACGTGATGTTTTAAAATACGTTGATTTTCTTAGTCCAATCAGCTAGCAGACACTTAACTGTGATCACTTACAGTGCTATTATTAATTTCTTTATATTTATTTGAATTTAGTATTTTTTCCATTTTTAAACGTTTTTTTTTTGTATATTTCGAGCTTTTATGACGCATATTTCGGCTTTTTCTTAGTTGCATATACCCAGGTTTGCATTCCGATCTTCTGGTTTAATAATGTAAGCGGTGATGACGCTGACGTGAATACATTGTATTATTCTGATTTTTATAGATAAAATGTTTAAAGTATAATCCGCTTCAACGAGCTTTCGGAACTTATTTATCTATCGGTTTTAAATAATATAATATTTTACTGTATACCCCAATATATTTTTCTTTACCCTTTGTCTATATATTATTATATATTATCTTATATTAGAGTAAAAATATTACTCCGAAAGAAGCAGCTGTAGGCAGCATCAGCACCCATGCTGCTAGGAAGGAAGCAAAACCACTGGTTTGTATAGATTTGTATGGAGTATATCCTAAAAAGCATCACATGCTAGTAGCAGCATATTATGCTGTTGGCCGCCTTAAGTAGCAGTAGCAGTCTATGACAACCGGCAGCAAACAAAAAGACTAGTTTGTTTATAAAGCTTGTTTGATTGAAGCAGCCAGTTTCCAATTCGACACTGCCTTGATTTTCTTTAGACGTTTCTTCTCAAGGTAGTCGCTTCCGAAAAGCTAGTAGACAACCGTTAGGTTTCGTATTATAGCTGGCGACCTAAGTCGCGGTTCGTACCCACAGGGGTGAGTAGCGTTGATCCCATAGATGCATGAAAGCATTGCATGTCCTTACAATAAAAAAGTCTGGAATAAATTGCTTTCATTTAAACAAAAAATGAAACCCTTTATATTCATATCTATTCTATTTTCACTAAAAGAAAAGAAAGTAATATAATATTTATTATCATTATATAATATTCACATTAATTATGTGAATCTGCCTACCCTGTCTAAATACCCTATGCACGTCACTGACAGGGGTGCCCTTGCGTTGCCACCCAACCCATGCATTTGCTGGCTGAGCACATCAGTGTTCGCCCTCTCGCCTGGTTTAGTTGTGAAGGTCTACCCGGCCACAAACCCAAAAAAAAACTGTTCGTAAAAAAAAGCTGGCTGTCCTACTGTCAGTATGTCAGTGTCACCTGCGTTATGACGGTATGTCGAAGGAAGCAGCCCCAGCACTCCGCCGCAGCTGGCACCAAGAAAAATTACTAAATGCTAGCTGCAGCATATACTATTGACAGTATATAACCTACCATTATTGGTTCCTTACCTGCTGTAATAGGTACGAAATAAGCATATTAAAGTCCGTTTCAAATACTTGTATGACACTCAAGGCCGTTAGTAATAAATTATGATATATCTTTTACGCTGTAGAATTAATTACTAATAACTAATAGGTAATGCACCACTATAACGTATCAACATAGGGCTGTTTCCACTAATTTCCGTAACCGCAGCTATGTTTGTAGTAGTTTTATTATACTAAATAAAACAAGAACACGCACTTTTATGAATAAGATGTTCTTCTCAGAACTATTACAGATGCTTTACTTCGACGCCTGACACGAATGAGCTTAATTTTGTAAGAAACTTCCAGCTTTAAGCTAAATTGAGATCGATATTCTAAATGTTCGCAGGCTCTGCTACTCTCTATACCTGCTCAGGATTTCTGGGAGCACTGACCTGGCGTAAAATAAATATTATAACAAGGAATACTAAAGTTAGGTCAGCTTATCTAGGTAAACCGGAAATGCCTTGAAAAGTGTCTTACTAAATACTACCCTCCTCGTTTTGCCATAAATCAATAAGATAAACAGATATTCTATTCATAAAAAAATTCTGCATAAAACCTCACGAAAAGTAAAAGTAGGAATCCGCATAAAACGTTACGTGACGTATGGATATCTCTGTAGACAATTAATTAAGCAAAATTTATTTATATATTATTAAATGAGAAACAATATATTCCGTTTCTAACATGCAATGTTACTAATAATTACATATATAATAATATCTAACATTATGTACACTTTAAAACAAATTACCGTCTTAAAGCATGTGTACCCATTACAAGCCTTCATAATAATTTTGTACATTTTATTTTATAATCGTACGCATGGCTTATAATTATAAGCAGTAATAATAAGTAAAAATAGTATACAAGTAATAAAATAAATGTAATAAGTAAGTGATATAAGCAGAATTTTATATAAGGTACATAATTATTTGCATAATTAGTTATAATAAGACCTAGGTAAAGCATGGTGAGATTAACAAACTAAATAATAAATTATTCAGTATACTTATTTCTAAATTAGCAAATATCTATTCTATCATAAACCACGTTAGAACAAAGCTTATATTACATAAAAATGTGATACCTCAGAAAAACCGAGAATATATGATCTTATTATTCAAATATAATAAGTAGGGCTTATTATAATTAATACAGGCTTATCATTATAATTTCGCATCTATTTTTATACTGTCTCGATTAACTGTTTACAAACTGATGGAGAGTAAATCTACCATCATCTCATATAATAAAGGTTCAAATGTACTATAAATAATAAACAGACCATTGATCAAATATATCGGCTTTATTATTATAGAATACGGATTTTTACTTAAGCCATGCTTTAAATAGTGGTACAAGTCCGTTGTTACAGAAATTAGTTATTTCTTATATTAAAATGTTAGTACTTATTTACTTTAGTTATTAGTTCTAAATTACAAAGGAAAATAAATCACAAATTAAAGACTGCGAAGTCATTTGTAAAGCTTATGGCTAAGCAGTCAATTCGGTGCAAACAATTGCACAAGCATTAAGTAATTAAATTAATATGATTAGCTTAAATCAATCATGTAACCATGTTATAATAAATATTCACGACGATCTAATTTTAAATAATATTGTTTTAGTGAAAGGTTAAATTAAAACCAGTCTTCTTATCATACCGATTAGAGTATATTTATGCGTTATTAGTTGTAGTGTTCATGGTGCGACGCGATGACTGGACGTGGCTATTCGTGGTGTCAGACTGAAGGTCAATTTCTAGCCTAAGCCGGAGATTTAGAAATTCTGAGAAACTATGTTTAAGATTGATTAAAAGTAAATAAAATAATGATTTTAAATTAAGTATAATAACAACATTTGGAGATAATTAAAACGACCTTCAATATTTTCAAAAATCGCCTTTTAACCTAAAAACGGTCGCGCACGTAAAGTTTCGTGCAAACTTGTAGGTATAATATAGCAGATAAAAAAATATACGTAACTACATCGCATATTATGGAAAGTACGATGTCGAAGAACAATTGCGAGTATTCAGGAACGGGATTCTATTGACAGTAGGTATCGTGATGGTGGTCCACATAAACCGCATCAGAAGGTCTCTAGGTATATAAACTAACTATAAAGTATAATATATATAATCTTTAATCCTTTGTATATTATACCTGTTATTGTACCCCATAATGTTAAAAAAAGCAAGTGCCAGAGTTTTAGAGTTCGCTTCTACATTCATCATGCGAACAGCTAAGGAGAGGAATATGCTACCACCGGCCATATTTCCGCGATCTTATGACCTGGGAGACTTTAAAAGAAGAGTGAATAGGCATTTGTAAGGCGGGCGCGGTTCATCATTGGACTCATCTTCACCTTCCACTAGGTGTGATTGAGGTCAAGCGTTCGCCTATAAGTTATAAAAAAAAGTTTCGTGCCGGCTCTACTCGGTAGATTCTGCTTTCCGAACCGGTGGTACGTTCACTTTACTTTTTTGTGAATATTCAAAAGTAGGCCTATTTGAATAAAATTATATTTTATTTCAACGGGCGTACACAAGCTAATCCCGAACGAAGCGATATAAAAAGGATGTCTCTGTGATGGCACTATTATTATGCACTTGTGGTCACGACCCAGTTTTGGCAATCGCCCTATCGCGACAATTGGCACCAATTGACAAACATAAATTAAAATATGTACCTACATTTTCCAAAATTATTTTAACCACTAATTGCTAAAAACTGCTGACTTTTCAAAGATTCGTTTATTGTTTCCGTTGCAATTATAATTTTATAAATTGACTACCATTATCGCATTGGGCCGAAATTACAATATTCCACTAAGCAACATGTAAAGATTTATGTAAAAATGGATGGAAAAGTTATCACTGAATTTGACTAACTTCCGCTGTTCAAATTTTTATTCATACATTGTTCAAAATAATGTTTTTCGCAAGAAAATGAGATCATTTCTGTGAAAAAAATTATTTGGCCCTGTTTTGTGACTTTTCGTAGAAAGTTCAAACTTGAACAAAATTTTGATAATACCAATTATATTTTCGATCAAAAAAACTAAAACATACTAAGACTATATTATTGCATCTCTTGTAGTTTATGATTTCTGCAAACTATCCAACGTAAAAAAAACTTCAAAAAATTTAAAAATATACTTTTGAAATTTATAAAAGAACTTGTCACTGAGTGACTACATATAATTAAAAAACCTAAGCTACTGAAGCTAGAAACATTAAAACATTACATTTGATTCTTTATATGACGAAGGTATCCACTAAAATAATGTTAGAAACAGGTAACTCGGTTTGAAAATTCGTCGCTTTTGAGTGTAAATTATATCATAATCAAGCCGAGCAGGCCTGCTAGTAATGATTAAAATAATTAAACACTTAGAATAAAAAGTAAATATTTTTAAGAAGCGATTATTTTTCAAAGTCTTAATAATAAAATTAAACTTTGTGAATGTTACGCTTTAATTGTAAAACAATAATCTAATTTGAATTTGCAGGGCAACTTCTGGATACTGGATAGTGGCATTATAGACACGCTAGAGTCTCCCCGGTGTACTTGTCCTCCTAAAATCGTAGTAATCAATATTCTGTTAGAAAAAATTACGAAACGAGTTGTTTTGGCCTCTATAGCGGAACCGAACTCATTGCTCCAAAATATAGCAATTGAACATGGTTTTGGGAGAAAAACATATGTGTAAGTGTGTGCATAAAATACTCAGCCTCATAGTTAAGAACCAATATTGTAAGGAACCATCAAAAGTTACTATAATATTCATTCTACTACTTCTATTACTTCGATCACTAATGTTTCTAAATTTGTAATCAGATAATTAATTCAAAAGTATATTTACAGCGAGCACTGAATACAAAATATTCTTACATAAGTCTATCTAAAAATAAAGTGTGGTTATTGTGAAATATCTATTTGCATCTGCTGTTATCTGACTTTTAAGGTCGATGACATTCTATTTATAATTTATATAGCTAAATTATATTAGGTAAGCATTTAAAGCAACTTTTATAACTAGCCATTAATTTGCTTCTAATTTGTAATTCGTTTTTTATGGCTTTTAGAAAGTATTTAATTTTTATTACCCAATTTTACAAATTATTAACAAAGATTACATTTTAATCAGTAAGTCAAAACTGTAATCCTTTAGTAACCTATTATATATTTGTTTATGTAGATCAATCAGGATTTACCCAACGAATCATGATTAATTCAATATATTGCAGATTATACTCGTACATTGGAAAATATTATTAAAAAATGCGATAAGCATGTAGCCATTGGATTAGTAGTTTCTATTTGATGCATTAAAAATACTTCAATGTATAGTTTTTACTCTATTATGACTTTATCATACTGCTTTAAGCGATATTAATCAGAATTTAAAAAAAAAATGTTGAAAAATACGCTTTGAATTTTATAAATAAAAATAAACTCTTTATAAGAAGATTTAATTAGGTATATCATAGCTTTTGATAGTCCAGCATAGATAGATAGTCCCGGCGTCGGGATGTGACGACCCCATCGCCCGCCAGTTCGCTGGTGCAGTCAGTCCGAGGTGCTGGTCTGAGTCCAGACCAGTTGCTCGTCCTTGTCCCTTACCCTTTTTCCTTTCCCTGCCCTTTCTCGCCATCTCTTCTCCAATGAGAAGAGGAGTGAGAAGAGCCCCGTTATTTCCACCCCCCATCCAACCCCTCACATCTAGCCTCCCTTTCCCATCCTTAGTTATTCCTTTGTTCCCCAATTCCTGGTTAAGTATGTTAGGTTTTTCGTAAGGATTTTATGTTAGGTGTGTATGTTTTCTTGTATTGTTTTCCCCCCTTCTTCTTCTTTTCTTCTATTTTCTTCTCTCCCCCTTTTATATCCCCTTTGTTTTTCTTCTTTACAAATCCAGATGATAGAGTGAAAATTTGATGAATAAAAATAAATGATCATGGAAGCACACTTTGAAGAGTTATTACCCCAGGAGGGTACCACCGCTGGTGGAGAATCCCTCCATCGGTCTCCGGACCGGTGCAGCCCCACGTTCTCTGGGGGGGGCAAAAAGGTGCTTCGCAGTTACGGTCATGCCCCCGTAACTGCACCGACGATCCTGGCTTCACAGCAAAAGGACACCGATCTTGCGCGCGATAGGGAGCTCCGTGTTTCCCTGGAACGCCACGAAGACTCAGACTCTTCGGAGATGAGCCTCGTATCCGTGGGTTCCGGAACAGACCGGAAGAGGAGTTATAAGCTGTTATGTAGCAACGAGTCCGAGGGGGATGTGCCTGCTAAGATCTTGGCCACCCCCGAGGCACCAAAACGAGGACGCGGTCGCCCACCGATCCACGGCAAGTACGTGGGTCTGTGGGAGGCCAAGAAGGAAGTTTTAGCGGCCCAGAAGGACGCAGAGGAGATGAGAGCTCGTAAAGAGCTCCTGGAGTCGCCGCGGAACGCCCGTCCACATCAGACATCGCGACTCTCCGCTACAGCGTCGACTGATGAGGAAGACGCCGCCGCATACGTCCGGCATGAGCGAGTTCGGAAGAACGTGGGCTTGGTGAAGAACTTATTTACCAAGTCCAAAAATATCAAAGGGACCGTGATCCACGAGGGGAAGTCGGCTCTCGACGAGATCTTGGTCGACATGGAGGTCATCATGACCTCCACTGTAAATGACGAGGTCCGGAAGCTAAGTTCCGCGAACGCTCCTCTCAAAAGTGAGCTGCAGGACCTGAGGGAGGATTACGCCTCCCTCAGAGCAGATATCCGAGAGTATAACAGCCAGGGTCTCTTGCTGCCTTCTGCCAAGGACCCTGCTCAATCTATACCGGACGAGACAAAGTCCCACGACATTGCCGAGATCCGCTCGGTGCTAAGCGAGGTCGTGGGCACCATGAGGGACATGCAGCGGCGGTACGACGTACTGGAGGGCAAACTCCTGCGTCCGCCGCTGCAACACGAGAGGGCGCCTCCCGCAGCAAAGAAGGCCGCGCGAAAGGCTAAGCCCAAGCCGGCAGCCGACGCCGCGAAAGACGTCCTCACTACGGACTTGGACACACCGGGGCCCAGCTCTGACCCCAACCCCAAACCCGTAAAAGGTAAGGGGAAGGGAAAGAAGAGCCGCCCCGCTGCAAACCCGGACGAGACACCTCCAGAGGTACCCCAACCACCTCCAACATCGACCCAGCCAGCCGACAACAATGGTGGCTGGTCAGAGGTGGTAAAGAGGGGCAAGCCCTCTAAGAGGAAAACAGAGAAGGGCCCTCCTCAACCGGCCCGTAAAAAGAAGGAGCAGGGGCAGAAGCGCCCGAAGAAGATCCGGCCGCCCAAAACGGCCGGTGTTCTCCTGGCGCTGACGCCACAAGCGAAGGAGAAAGGCTTGTCCTTCAAAACAATCCTTGACGAGGCGAGGCGTGAGGTCGCAGGTGATTTGCACGCCCACGGCCTCAAGGATATGTTTATGAGAGGCACGCTCACCGATGCACGAGTCCTGCATGTGCCCGGTGAGCCCGAAGAGGCTGAAAGAAAGGCGAACGTCCTCTACGAGTTGTTAAAGAATGTCCTCCTTGAGGATGAAGTCAAGGTCACACGCCCCTATAAGAGGGCTGATCTCAAGATCTCTGGCCTTGACGACACCGTCCTCAAGGAGGACATTGTGAGTTGCATTGCAACCATCGGAGGGTGCCCGGAGGAACATGTCCGGACCAGTGACATAGTCATGACTAGATTCAGTCTTGGCACGATCTGGGTAACTTGCCCAGCCCCCGTGGCCAAAACTATAATAGAGAGAGGCATTACGATCGGCTGGGTCAAGCCCCAGATCCGACTTATGGAAACCCGTGTGCTCCGGTGCTACCGGTGCCTTGAGCCCGGGCACGTGGGACATGGATGTAAGGCGACCACTAACCGGAGTGGTCGCTGCTTCCGATGCGGGCAACCTGGACACAAGGCCCAGGGATGCGAGGCGCAGCCTTACTGCTGCGTATGCGCGGATGCTGGCAAGCGGGCCGGCCACCGGCTGGGCAGCGCGGCCTGTGCAGCAGCCAAAAGGCCTATCAAAAGGCCCTTCGGCAAGCCGAGGAAGGCTCCCACCACTGCCGACGACATTCCGTTGTCCCAGGTGCGCGTGGAGCCCATAGAGAAAGAGGCCTCTCTAGCGGCGGCAACTCCGTCGCTGCTCGGTAGGTTTGCCTCGAAGGGAGCGTCGGGCAACGAGCCTGAGGGGGCCGTTGCCTGACTTCAAAGCTCCAGTGGTGTCGTGCGTGCTTCCGCGCACCACTAGACGGTGGTAGAGGGGCTTAGCCCCTCCCGATTCGTGGTGTAGCCCACATTGGGCGGATCGCGCACCAGCCCTTTTGGAAGTCCTCGGTGTGCCCGGGGGCTGGTGCTGACGCGAGTTAAGGAGCACCCCAGGGGTTTTGGTCGGTAGGAGTCCGGCATACCGGGGGGCGGCCCTCACCGCCCCCTGACGATCCATGAGGATTTCCCCTGGGCTACCAAAAAAAAAAAAAGCATAGATAGATAGTTTTAATAGGTGCAAAATGGATTGTGTACATTATGTATGGAAAATAATGTAACTAGTCTATTGGTGTTGTCTTACAATAATATACATTCAACACTGTTTCAACGTTAGATACAGAGTTGGTATTTTTCATAGCCAATAAAACAACGCTTAAACCATTTCCATAAAAGAACTAGGCATCAAGCTACAATATAACTAGTAAATATCGAATAAGTCATTGTCTTACAGGCAGAGATGCGAAAAATGTAATCTGATTAATGATTAACGATTACAAAATGTAGTCGTTATTTTAATTTTGTTACTCTGTAATCATTATCCCTTCAAAGCAATTCGGAATCTATACTAATATTATAAAGCTGAAGAGTTTGTTTGTTTGTTTGAACGCGCTAATCTCTGGAACTACTGGTTCGAATTGAAAAATTCTTTTTGAGTTGAATAGACCATTTATCGAGGAAGGCTATAGGCTATATAACATCACGATGCAATTATTAGAAGCGAAGAAATAATGGAAAATATGAAAAAAACGGGCAAAATTTTTTATCCTTGAGGGCTTCCATTGCGTGCGCTGCAAAAACGGTTCAAGATACCAAAAATATATGTAAGAAAGAATTATTCCTCTTGAGATGATCTAAAAAAATGTCCGCGACAGTATATGTTTATCTTTTAAGATTAAGTCACTAGAACCGTTTTTATGGTAAACAAATTTGGTCGAAATTAATGTATTATTTGTTAAGAGTTGTATCAACGTAATAATGTTAATCTTTATCCAAATAAATGTTTTGTTGATAAAGAGTATTTAATTATGAACAAAATTGTCTTTGACATCACTTAATTTCAATGAACATCATAGAAGATATTACAATAACTTATATAGCAAAACTACGTTTGCCGGATCAGCTATGTCTTGATAAGCGCGAAACTCGAGAACGACTAAACCGATTTGGCTGATTTCTTTTTTGTTGTGTTTGTTGAAGTCTGGGAAAGGTTATTACGGAGAGAAAAATTAAAAAAATTGTCTGAAAAAGTCTAAAAACAACACTTTTCTATATTCTCATACAAAAAATTCGTAATAATATTTAAAAGTCAATTTGAACTTTAACACCATACCATAAAGTTTAAATGTCAGTGGACGGGTTCCGGGAAGGCAAAACAATTGAGTGACGTATAAATATTAATGTCAATATTTGTCAATTTTTATACATATAGCATTAAGGCAAGGTTCTTTCAAACAATTTTCAAAAAAATCTGACGGGAAGGCTATTAACATTAAAAAAACAATATGACTTTGTTTTAGAGAAATAGGGCAGAACAAGGTCTGCCGGGACAGCTAGTCATACATATGTATGCATTTAAGAATTCTGTAGTGTTTAAAACATAAATAAGCAAAATGCAATTATGTTAATGATGAAAAACACAAAATGTAATCGTAATCGTTTACATTAATTCGATTATATTTTGCGCATCTATGGTTACAGGTATATAACAGATGCATCGCGTGGTGCAGTACTTGTGCACGAGACATCGTCAGGATCCGAATGGGCAGTCACAGCATGCGCACCGTCTGCGGGTCTACAGTCGGCTTTAGTGAAACGAAGACCTAAGCGCGCCGTGTTAATACTAGTCAGATTACACCAACAAGGTCTAATAGAAATGGACACTGCAGCTTTAAGAAGAAAAAGCTCTTTGGCTCCATTTCGAAGTAAGTGTTTTCTTTGTGTTTAACTATAACCAATATTAGTTACCCAAAACAACTATGAGATAAATCTGAGATAAATACCTATCTATCAATTATATATATAATTACATATAATTAACTACAAAAATTACATAAATTATATATAATTACCCATTTAATTATAAAGGCATAGTATTTACATTTCAGTCATTTTTTATGGCATGGTTGGCCCACTTTTTAGACATACTATTCAGTGTGTACACTGGGTCATACGTTCGTCTGCCGTTTTTAGAATTGAACGCCCAGGGGCCCTGGCTTGCCTCCGCTCTAGATCCGGGCCTGCCCGAAAAAAGTATAGCGTGATAAAAAAATATTACACTGACTTGACAAAGTGACTACAGTACACCCGGTGGTAAGTACAGTGTGGTCTAAAAACAAAAGCAGTTATCATAGAGCGAAACTCCATTAACAGTCTCTGTCGTCATGTCGGCCCACATATACCACATCTGAAAGTCTTTAGGTATATGAGGCACTGGACGTACACAAGCCAATCCAAAAACAAACCAGGTAAATACGAGTCGTTATGACCCAGTTCAACCAATCGCCCTAACACCTTGAAAAAAAATATTATATTTATTTATGTATTATATATTTATTATTTTATTTTTTATTTTACATAATAGGGTGCCCAACATGGGTAACATTAGACAAGAAAACAAAAGGATCATGGTACTTAAATAGAACATATAAATGCCCCCACAATTATAGGGCACCACAGCATGCACAGTGATTAATATATAAAGCTAGTTTACATTAAAGAATAATAATAAAAAAAAATAATAATAATATATTATAATACATGTAACTTTTATTTTTCAGTTTTTGGAGATCATACCAAACCAGTTATTCTCTTAGGCTCTAATGGCTACCACATATATCTACGCCACATTGAATGTTCTGATGTAATGTCATGGGACTCAAAAAAAGCTTACAACGTTTCTCAATTAGTGAATATACATTCTGCTGGCCCAAGATTAATGCCTATCTCAGTGGCACCATATTCTTTGAAACCAATTTTACTAGTACTGGATTCTAACTACGTTGACACTGTTCATAGTAAAGGAGCTACTTACCATAAGATCACATTTATAAGTCAAAAGTAAGGGATAGCTGATCATATTGGGAAGTCATTTGGTGGTACTAAAAATAGTCCAATTAATACGGTGAGAAAATCATAGGTAACAATTCATTACGTAACTGTAAATATGTAATAAGTAATGTTTCGTTGTTCAAAATCATCAATCCATTTTTCATTATCTATAATATAAAAATGAATCGCAAAATGTCTTGATAAGCGCGAAACTCGAGAACGGCTGAACCGATTTGGCTGATTTTTTTTTTTGTTGTGTTTGTTGAAGTCTGGGGAAGGTTATTACGGAGAGAAAAATTTTAAAAATTCCCTGCAACTGTCTAAAAATAACACTTTTCTGTATTCTCATATAAAAAATTCGTTATAAGTCATTTTGAACTTTAATACCACACCATAAAGTTTAAATGTTAGTGGACGGGTTCCGGGAAGGCAAAACAATTATTGAGTGACGTATAAATATTAATGTCAATATTTGTCAATTTTTATACATATAGCATTAAGGCCAGGTTCCTTCAAACAATTTTCAAAAAACTGGTTTTGGCAGAATAAAATCTGACGGGGAAGCTATTAACATTAAAAAAAACAATGTGACTTTGTTTTAGAGAAATAGGGCAGAACAAGGTCTGCCGGGACAGCTAGTTAATTAATATAATAATCCCTGCAGCCTCACTTTGATAATTTATTTATCATAGAAATACTCATGCCAAGCTTTAAGATGCTTATATACGCTATCCAAGTCTTTTCAGAGAGGATCTCTTGAGAAAGTGTTAACGAAATAAAAAATGAATGGCTATTTAGAAGTACAGTCAAAACTGTTTATGACGACATCGTTTAGACCAAACCGGTTATATTGACCCAGAATAAAATCCCGGTAAAAAAAAATAGGACTTCGTATCTCAAAAACATCAACGATTGTTATGACTATTGATTTTTACGACTAAATATGAGTAGTTGCTTCGTTGTCATTAAAACAGATTTGGACTGTAATTGTAATAAATAACATGGGATTAGTTGTGGATCGAATTTGAAAACTATAAAAATAACACAAGGTCTTGAGCATAGAGATGGTGCACAAGAAGTCGCACCGCCGCCGCAATGCAAACATTGGCATTGGCGCGCAGACAACACACTACGATTACGACGCTGCATAAAAAATGTATCAAAATATAATGTATCGCTGCATCAACGCAACACATTCAACCCCCTCCGCAAGCCCGCACATACTACTCCAGTATGATCAAAGCTATAGTGTTCCAAAAATTAATGTATTCTAATAAATCAGAAAGGCAGCCTCTAAATTCGCTTTACAGAGCTTATTTTAACCTAAACATACTTTTCTTAAATGTAAGTGAACATTAGCGGAAATATTTCAAGGCAGACACGTTTCCAATCTGCTATAAGTACATTAAATGCTCCTTCGTAGTTCTGATTATCCTTACGAACTTAGTCTAGCTACATTTGGTTAAATATATATATTACAGGCCCGATATTTCTAAACAAAGAATACCTATTTTATAATAATAAATACTTCAACCTTTTTGTTATGAAATCCAAAAGCAAAAATGATTATATCTTTAGCTTAATAAAAATATGTTTAACGTGCTGATATATATATATATTTTTATTTAATCCCGTTATACCTCTTATTTCATATTTGTTTTTAATTTTTTTATATAAAAAGCCGTGTACAAGCTTACCAGCACACTTGATAACAAGTGACTACAATAGTGTCAGTGGTTAAAAAAAATGGTCGGCCAAAGGAAAAGCGTCTAGTGCCAAGAAATATAAAAAAACTACATTCTTAAATCTAACTACATTTCAACAGTAACTATATGGTTTGTGGTTTCAACAAATGTAAGCTAACAAGTGCATCAACAGAAGTTGAAAAATGCATTTTTTAAATGTTTCATCAATAGATATAAAAAAAATTATAACTCACTGCAAATCAATCTACTAGGAACCTCCTATTACATGTCACCCATTACTGCTGTAAATTTATCGAAAGATTAGAAAAAGCCCAAGCTCTCCCAATATTTAGGTATAGGACGTTTGTTAAAATCTGGCACATAAGTCACTCAAGCAAGCTTGAGTCAAACCAATGGGACATCAGTAGAGCGAACCGATCCGATCCTTAAATTGATGTTTGATTAGAACAACTCAAATCTTGTCAGTTTTCATGCTTTTAGAAAACAAGCTTGTCACTTTTCTACCAGAGTCCCTTCCACCTGATTTCTACTTTCGAAGGTATATTCATACCAAGACCTTCGTTAACAGATAATCTCGAACTCCTCGGTATGCAGATAACTGTGGACTTGACCTTTGGGCGATCGAATAAGTTCAGGGTACAAAACAACAACTATAAAATTAGGTATTATTTTTAAAGTCAAATGACACCATGAAACTTTTTAAACTATTTCAAGTAAAAATACTATCAGTTGTAGAGTACTACTAAAGGTGCTTCGAAAGATCACTTTGGACTCAATCGACCGTAAGGCATTATGATTTATTGGTGATGACTTTTTCACTAAGGCAAAAATGTTAAGCATCGAACATCAATATAAAGTAACTTGCCATGTAGTTTTTTACCGACTAACATACTGGAGTGTCAACAAGAGCTTCATTCTTCGATTCTAGCATTACCTTTTCACTAAAAACCACTAGACATTGTATTGGATACCGATCTTACGTGGTGACGTGGTATTGCGAACAAAAAATTCACTTATTAGAAGAGGAATTAACTCCGGCGTCTATTTTTCCAGATGCTTATGATTTGGGTACTTCCACGCAAGAATGAATAGGCACTTATTGGGCATACACGGTCCATCTTTATTTTCACCCTTCAATAGTCGTAATCAATTAAACTTTAAGATTTGTGTATTCGAGCGGCTTACCAACAAATTAAACTTAGTTTAAACGAATATAAAACGTTATTTAGCGGTAAACTGTACTCGTCGTGCACAGAAACATAATCCAGTTTTAAAATCTGTTAAATTTAAATCATCATTGAGATCGAATTAAACTACTTCCAATAAATAGCGTTTTATACAGCTGGAACTTGATTTAATTTATTGGTGCAAGCTGCCCTTAATCATAAAAAAACTAACCAAGCTAGAGACATTTTATTAAGTAAGACAGCATGAAGACAGGACCTAGACTGAAGCCAAGATATTTAGACGAAACTTTAAGTTTGCTTAGAATTTATCAAAACATTACAATTTATATTACTCAATGAATGTCGAAGTAAAAACGAAGAATTATGTCAACATTTACTTAGCTTTGTGAATACTATGGCTATACTCAAGTTCCTATTATATATTCAGTTTTTTTGTCTAAACGAATTTATATTTTGAGAACTTTGCTAAGCAAAGTCGAAATAGCGCCTTTAAATCTCAGCCAGAATCTCGTCACTATCTGTATAGCCGCCGTTCTTATAATTCACTCTACCATATTCAACTTACCACCAGGCACAGTGTAATACCTAGTTATAAATAAATCATGGGTTTATCGAAAGGAAAATATATGATACAACTTTATACGGATATAACATTTTTATTTTTTACATTTTGTGGTAAAATTTAAATAAACATTTTTAAATTAGATCAACAAACTTAAAACAAAAATAAAGAGATTAAATAATGTAGTAGTTACCTACGGCTGAAAAGTGAAAAAAAAAACCAACACTCTGTGATAAGAATTTTGTAAATCTATATAATATTCAATACGATACTTTAAGATAATTTGTATTATAGTATTCCACAGCGATGTACATTCTGATATAGATCATTTCTAAGGAAACATAAATAGAGAAATGATGTATTTTGGAAATCAGTTATAAACTTATATGCAAATATTAATCGCACTACAAAACAGCCACAAATAATTAGCATCCAATTTAAAACTATTAATGAGAGCCTGCCATTTACACTTACATACAAATAAAATAAATCATAACATATACAGTAGATATTTTTATATCATCTAGTAATTATACAGGGATACGGGTAGCTAACGCAAAACCTCTTAAGGGTGACTTTGGTATATTAAAACTAACAAATTTTGTTTTACGACTTTTTCTAATTCAATCTTTTTTCTTCATACAAATAATAAATAAATCCAATTAGCAGTTCTGAGCTTCGTAACACTCTGAAAAGCAAGCGCGACGCAACTGGGGCAGACGATTTCGTAGCATCTGCTGACTGAACTTTAAACATAGACCTAACGACTAATAGAAATCCCCACTATAACTAAAAAAATTATATCTTAGGATGTAAGTTTTGGCAAAAATCATAGAACAAAAGTTGTTACTCTTGATGTTTATTACCAGTAAAGTTGTATATACGATTTTAATACTTCATATATTCCGCAGTCAACATTGACGAGGTGTATTCAAGGTAAAGAAAATAAATTTCATATTAAAAATAAATAAACATTAGATATAGTCAATACATTAATTTCCAAAAAAATGTGTTTTAGGCAAAATATTCATCGTTCAAACGTGGTATTATTAGTTGACACTTATCCCAAGAAAAATATGCTTAAAGTTTATGTGTAATATACTTATATCCAGATGCTATAACGGAACACAGGCGCATTACAATAGGCCACTTTCTCAATGATTTCATCTTACATATAAACAAACTGTCTTTTATCAAAAATCAATAAAATTATATAAACAACAATGTGCATTACACAATACTACAATATGTCGTGTGAATCGTAACTAATATTTTATATACAAAATTTTATCAAAAATCTAATATCATTTCTGTTGGCGAAAAGCCTTAACACATCCAATATATAAAAAATAATCTTATAAATGATATACGAATCACAAGTTTGTGGTATACTTCTTAATGTAATGGATATTATAACAAGGCTACCTCAAATATGATATGAAGAAAATCAACACACATATAAAAGATTTCAATCAAATATTAAAACATGACAGCTTTAAAGTAACTGACAATACTAAATACATAATTTTTCTTTCTCGAAACTGTTGTACAAAATTATCTTATTAGGGTAATCTATTAAAACATCTTTCACTTTATAAATTCAAAACATTTCAAGGGCCAAGGCACATATATTTAATTGAAAAATTCATAACGCCCGCTAGCTATATTTATAATCATGGTGTCTATCGACTTCTTTGAAATTTGCCATATACTCAACTTCCTATATAAAGATAATACAATTAATTGCACTTTTTCGTTATATCATTTATCATTAAAATGTGAATTATAAGGCATCGCAGGAACAAAATACAGGTCTGAGTTTATATTTCATAACAAAACATTTAATTCCCCAACAGGTTTACAGACGCCATCCGCATATTATGAATGAATGTATTATAGTTAAGACAGAAATTTATAAACGCTTCTTTCATTTTGCTTAGTCTTTACTCAAACATTACACGTTATATTATTTAATTAATAACAAAATATATGGTAAGCCACCGGCTTCGGCAGCTTGGACTTGGCTTTACGAATATTAAGGCTATATTAATGTGACTGTTATGTATTAAGTTTTTTGTTTTTGTTATAGACGAATTTTCTAAGCAAAGAGTAAGAATTCAAAGTTGCGTCTATAAATCTAGCATTAGAACCAATCTTTCCTACTTAGTGGAAGTAAATACTTCGATTACATTCTGATATTAGGTTTCTTCGAAGCCTTAAGTATATCGAGGGGTGCAGGGTATTTGCTTTAAGTGACATTTTTTATTTTTTAGCGATATTCTGTAATAGGTACACATTTTTGGAATCAGCGTTTTTCACCGATTCCGAAAATATATATATTTCTAAATCACCAAAAAATGTCGCTTAAGGCAAATAGCCTTTAACGCCTCGAAATAATCATCTTAGAGATAATCTCGTAGTTATTATTTTCCAGTTAATAAATTAACTACAAACCCGAATGATTCGTGCCTGTACGACACACTCATGCTAATTAGTTGACAATGTAAATTGTCACCTACATAATATTTTCAGATCTATTGACGGATGAATAATAAATAAGGTACAGTATTGCAATGCATAGTAATAACTAGGTAACATCAGCCGCTTTCATGTAGATATTCGAGTCTTCCACACAGATTTGTCCCCTGCGAAGGCAGTATTAGATGAATTAGATCGTTTTCTATTGAGCGATACCGACAATAGTAACTCCACTAAGTCTAAATTAAACATGAATAGAGAAGGAAAATAACTCTCCCTTAACTGACATTGACTACCCACATTATGTTCTTTTTGATAACCACGTATAAGACGGAGATAGTTATAACCAGTATGAAAACGTATTGTTAATAATTTAAGTGGAAAACTTTTATCGATGACTACAATTTTTACTCATATCAGTAAGTGAGAAAACGGTATAACCAATTACTTAAATTAATAACCTATTCTGTATTAGATTTGTTAATAGTGTTATTTGTTAATAGAAGTCATAATGTCACTTGTCATTTGATAAGTGCGGAGCTACTGGTCACGTTGGGCACGACATATAAACGCAACGTGGTCATAGCCTCTAACATATCCCTGCTTACTACACAACTATTATTTACTTATAATTATAGACTGACTTTTCGATATATTATTATTATTAGATTTGACACGCTTGCAACTATAAACCATCGTATTTCGCAATTTTTTGTAGTGGAACATTTCGTAAATTCCCGGGAATATTCCCAAAGAAGTTTTTGGGCACTTTGGGAAAATTCCCGGGCATTTTCATCACTAGTCATGATCACAGTACACAAGTGTAAAGACCATCACAGTGACACGCTTCGATCTGTCGCGTTTCGGGACAAGCTTGTGTACATCCAGTAACTGATATACCTAGAGACCTTCCGTCGTGGTATATGCGGGCCGACATGACGATGTAGACTATCAATGGATTTTCATCCTTTGATGGTCGCTTTCGTTTTTGGACTACACTGTACTTACAATCTGGTGCACTGTAGACACTATGTCGAGCCAATATTAAAAAAAACTGTTTGGAATAAAGAATAAGATGTTTATGAATTAAGTTATTTAAACTGGTATTTATTCTTGAAACCAAGATTAAGTAATCAAAATATTCATACCTGTTCTGTGAGATTCTCCTGTGATATGGTTTGTATGTCTAGAAACGATGAATTTGGATTCCTGGAACATTGACAACATTAAATCTTCGGTGGTGGGATGATATTCAACTTCATTAATACTCGCAACTAATGGTGAACTTTCGTAGTTTCTGTTAGCATCCCTCGTAGTAATTGTAGTATTGTTCGATTTAGCCGGATAGTCGACGGACCGCGGTCTTCTACCATCAACGGGAGTCATTTTAGGGTTTATATGAACATCTTTGTGTATATATGGCTCCGAGTGAACACTTGATTCATTCTCACACTCAATTATTGTATCGACAGTTTTGTTACCATTTACCTCAACCAACAAGGGTCGTTGCAATGTCGGCGATTGTATTATTGCTGCATTGTGAACAACAGATGTTGTTTCTTTAACAAAATTGGCCACTTCGGTCATGCTATCGTCTGGAAGACTGGCAATACTTCTCGAGATTGATGGACTATGCGTCACTGCCGTGGCATCCGATTCCGTATCAATTTCGTGGCTAGGCGTTTCTTTTTTAACATCATCTGAATTTTCTTCTTTCACCTCAATCAATTCACTTATAACTTCAGTAGTTTTCTTTAAATACTTGGGCATTCGCAGCGCCCAATGTCCTTTAAGATCCTCAGTTGACCAGGTGTGAGTGTAATGGGGTTTTTTGCGACGATAAAACAGTATATAAGCGGTGTTATTAACCAATTCATTATAAGCATTCTCGTCTTCTACTAGAGTTACTTTCGAATCATCGAATTTATACCAATGGCCGTCGTACGGGTTTTTACAGGCAGCTGTATAATGTCCCGTTTCTAAATCGTCACCGTGATGGTAGCAAATAGCGTATAAATCGTAAATATTGTCATGGGCACTTATGGTCGACGCTCTCGAATGCCTCCGGCGAGGTGACCTTGAGTGGCCGGGCGAGTCGGCCAGTTGCGTGTTTTTTCTAGCGAGATGCGGAGTCATGTCAAAATCGTTCAAAGGAAAATCTACCATTGCAGTCAATTTCGTGCTCGTACGACCTTTAGCTTGCCTAAAATGTTTATATGATTATAATAATTAAGATTAAAAATATATAATAAGTAACAGCGACTTGATTTATTTAATAAGTCTAAATAAATATAAATTATGTGTTTTAAATGTCTATATGTAGCTTTTCTATTTTCATTTTTCTTTGTTCATTTTTTTTTTTGTTTATATTTTTTAACCTATTATTATATTTAAATTAGATGTTTTTACTAGTTTTGCTTGCGGGGGTTCTCTTTATATATAATGCTGTAGATTATAAGTTGATTAAAAAGTATGTTTATATTTTATTAGTGCAATTATTGTAGTGAAAATAAATAAACAATCAGAACCAATTCATATTTGAGTAATTACATTTAAACAACACTTACTGTCGAAATCTCTTCAAATGTATAACCAGTATATCAGGAAGTGACCAGAGTCCGAGCGTCTTCACCACAGGCATATACCTCTGACATTGAGGACATCTGAAAATGGTATTTTTCTTAAGTTTTCTAATAGTAGCATTGTCATTCACGGTCCACCAAGTGAAATACTTTTCCAAGCTGCGCCTGAGCATACGAAATGTTGCGGAGATGATGCTGCCCGTTCTCTTAGGCTGAGATCGTGATGCATATTCACACCAAGCAGCAAGACGTTCTGGAGAGCTTTATTATGGGAAAACAGGTGTTTTTGCGTAGAGTAGACACGTCTGTCTTGTTGACATTGAACTCTAACTACTAACGTAATCCTCAGGTATATAATGCTATACATACATAAGAAGTTTCCTTTAAAAAATATCTCGTTTTTTTAATTTACAGGCGGACATTTGACATCAACCACACCTGATGGTAAGTGACGTTGTATTTGACAACGGACCGCATCTGCCCAACAAATGCTTATTCAATCTTCTTTTAAAGGCTATTAAGTTATAATATCGTCATAAATATGCTTGCTAGAAGCATATTCCACTCCTTAGAAGTTTGCATGAAGAAAGTAGAAGCGAATCTCTTTATGGGAAAACAAGGAACGTCCACGACATACGGATGGTACCCGACACGGTTTTATGATGGAATAGGGCTGGTGGAATAAGACAATTTTGGCGTTTACCTCCAGGCGTCTTCCTGCGCGAGTGTCTCGGCGCGAGTGTAGTGCGCGAGACACGAGTGCAGCGTCAGGGGCGCGGCCGAGCCCGCCGCCGACACGTGCACCTCGCACGCTTCACCCGCCTCGCGGATTATACTACATCGTTCAAATAAATACAAATTAATGTCCACTTTTAATATCTTAACAATTTTATAAAGCCCTGATGGGCTGTATACACGATTGACTAGCGAAGTAAATAATTAAATTTATAGCATGTAAACAACTTAAAAGCCTTTAATATTGGTTTAACGAAGTAACCCCCCCCCCTCCCCCCGTATTTTCTCCAAAAGGTGTGGCTTTACCTAATTGCATTGTAGCAAGTGTGGACTTCCTAACAATTTAGTGAAGTACGTAAGTTGGATGATGTAGTGTACTTTAACTTTTTTTTTTACACTGGCTCGACATAGTGACTACAGAGTACCTGATGGTAAGTACAGTATAGTCCAAAAACAAAAGCGACTATCAAAGGATGAAAATCCATTGATAGTCTACATCGTCATGTCGGCCCACATATACCACGACTGAAGGTCTCTAGGTATATGAGCTACTTGATATACACAAGCTGATCCCGAAACGGACAAGCCGAAACTGGTCACTATCACGGGCTTTACACCCATGTACTGTGGTCGCGATCCAGACGGGCACCGACGCCCTACAACCTCGCTGCTGCTCGTTTAGCACCACCCAGGAGTCACGTGTAGGGAAACTAGTGTAAAGCCTACGGACGCGAACTAAGAACTAACTAAGACACGAGTAAACGTTAGACTAGTTAAAATTTAATTATTTATTTTGCTACTTAATACGTGTATACAGGCTCAGAAAGATAATTCTCGAAAATTAAATGTTTTTTATGTAGTTTCCATAGTAAAAAGTAATGTCCGAATTGATGTTATTTATACACAGAACACGACAAATATGATGTGGAATTAAAATGCGATTGATAATTTTCTGAAAACAAAATAACAGAATTGACCTTCTACTCAAACACGGTGTCAACTGTGGACATAAGGTCATGGGCAAAACACATACAACGATATTTTATAGAAAATTTGTAATAACCAAATTATAACCATCAACCCAGTGTCATTATGTTTATTATCAATCTTATAATGTAAGAATAAACAAAGAATTAAATAATGTAAGATTTCAAATTACACAAACTTTAAAATAAAAAGAAATTTGTATGTCATTAAAATGTTGTTGAATTAAGAATAAAAATAAAATTCACCTGTCCCGATGTGCGGGATCCCAAAGCAACTCTAATCTCAAATGAGGGTACTTCTCATGGGAACATAATGCTTGCTCCACATCAAGCGAAAACAGTGGATGCGGTAGCTATAACAGAATAATAAGATCAACATATATTTAAGATTTATATAATAAGAATATCACTAAATACTACTGGGCAACTACTAATCACTAATTGGTTTATCTAACCAAATAACTAAATGTACCTGCAACCTTAGAGAGAAAAGGGGCAGAGCTTAAAAGGGACTTATATTAGCTGTCACCAGCCCCTCGCACGATTTACTTTTCTCGTCATCGCTGCTCCTCTTAAAAGTCATAGGAGATGAGTTCCTCTCCTTTGCTACTTATCTAGTTGAGCTATAGTTATTTATTAAAAATTAAAGTATTTTAGAAAAATAATAACAATCACCTCTGGTTGCAAATAGGCAGGATCTCGAGGTCGATGTGTTTCGGCAATACGAGCGCGGAATATATCATTACCCTGAGCGTTTTCGAGCACTCTCTCTGCAACGATCTGAGACATTTCCTTCAATATAAGCTTTTGAAGATCTTCATATGAAATCTCACGAGGCACTTGCATAGCATACGGCGATCCTAAAAAAGCGTGAAATGTGTTATTTGTGATGTTAGTTTAATTTAAAGAATCTGCACATTTTATAAGGTGAATAAAATATCTATAATTAAAAATTTCTTAAATCCAGGCGCTTTGCAAAAACTAAAAAATCGATTTTGACGAGATTGTTATAATTTTAAAATTTGTTTTCTCTCAAAGCATTGACATTTTTGTTGGGTAAAACCAAAGATACAAAAAATGTTATATTGTAGAAGTGAAATAAAATATGTAGTTAATTATCCTAAAATTGTTGTATTCAAGTACATGTTTATGGTGAAAACTGGAGCTTTCGCCATTGGCCACCAAATAGTAATCAAAAAGTATTCAATTATAAAATGTCAAAAATCATCTTTCGACTTACCGAACCTCTCTCCCTCAAGAATGTTTACCCATAGTATTAGGAGATAGGGCGTTGTCGGTGCTTGCAACAACGGTGGAGCTTCCACACAGTACAGCGCGCCAAAATCAATACCAGCCACTTCCCAGCCCGATCTAGCAGTACACCACCCTAATATTATACACAAAACATCCATAAACCACACCCGTAAACTCGAAGTACTAAAAATATTCAAGTTAATGAATATCATTTCATTAAAATACTATAGTATGAATGCACGTTTGGGTTCTACTGAACAAATTGTCGTCTTCCTTCCATCCTCACTTTATATTTTACTATTCCTTTTATCATTTAATTCACGCCATAAACAGGACATTGTATTCTTTCTGTAATATAAGGGGTGTCTCAGAATGTTTTTCGTTTTTGAATTGACCAATACGCGCCGATCGCTGGTAGCAGGGGGAGGGGAGTGGTCTCAAACGCTTGGCCGGCTTGTTAAGTTTAGTAGCCATGAATCGTTTCACGGGACCGCAGCGCGCGTTTTGCGTGCGAGCGTTTTATAAAAACAACGATTCCTACACTATTGTTCGTCGTCTCTACAGGACACATTTTAATTTAACAAGCTTAAAACATGTGCCAAGTGCCAATTTAATTAAACATTGGGTGTGCAAGTTTGAAGAGACTGGGAATACAATGCCGGACAAATCATCTGGGCGCAAAAGGACATCAAGGGCGAGCACGAACGTCGACCGCGTTCGCCAGTCTGTTATGGACGACCCACGACAGTCGTTGAGATTGCGCGCAGCTTCTCTGAATTTGAACAAATCTACGGTTTATCGCATTATTTCCAAAGATTTGCATTTTCACCCATATAAAATTGTTATTGTTCAAGAAATGAAGCCTGATGATCCTGATAAACGAGTCGAATTCTGCAGGACAATGAAAAACCGTTTTAGGAGTTTCAATAACATCTGGTTCTCCGACGAATCGAATTTTCACATCAACGGTCACGTGAATAAACAAAATTGCAGATACTGGGCTGCCGAGAATCCGCTAGAACTGCATCAGAAGCCCTTGTACTCACCAAAAGTGGTTGTTTGGGCTGCCATATCAAGTCAAGGAATTATCGGTCCTTATTTTTTTGAGGATAACCGAGGTCGAACTCAGACCGTTAATTCTGATCGATATTGCCATATGATCCGGACTTTTTTGGCTACAGAAATGCAAAACCAGTCTGGCTACAACCGCAACACCTTTTTCCAGCAAGATGGGGCCACTTCTCATGTAACAAATGACTCATTAGCTGCTCTTCACGATTTATTCCCCGGAAGAGTGATAAGCCGCCGAGGAGACTTAAACTGGCCAACGAGGAGTCCTGATTTAACGCCTGCTGATTTTTTCTTATGGGGCTACCTAAAAAGTAAAGTTTACAATCCATTGCCACCAAACCTGAACGTTTTGAAGCAAAGAATCACTGAAGAAATCAACGCTATTCCAAGAGCAATGCTCCAGCGAGTGATTGAAAATTTTAGCTCCAGGCTAAATGAGTGTGAACAAGTAAATGGTGAACATTTGCAAACGGTTGTTTTTTCATAAATAAACTTCAAGATCTGCTCTTTAATTTAACAATAAATAAAATAAGTTTTAATGGATAATGTTGTTTTTTATTTAACATCAAAAAATGAAAAACATTCTGAGACACCCTTTATATTTGCGGACAGATGAGCGCTGTTGAACTTTCGTTGATGTTAGTTTTTCTGTTTTATTGATATCTGTGATACACTGGAGCTCGAAAATAAGGCATGATATTTTGATAACACTAGATTATCATGTCAGTCCATAAATGTAATTCGCTATTATATTAAAAGATAATTTCATTCGTAACACAAATTCATTTTATATTCAATTTTTTTTAAATAAAATGTATAAACGCGGACGCTGGACCTTCTGAGGGATAAACAGTTTGTAAGTTCATAACATTTTACGTCAAACCTCATAATCAACTTTTTGCCACCCATGGATTAAAAATTATAGGGCCAATATGATTATTTCAAAGAGCAATCTTACCCATTTCATTAATCTCTGCCATAATGATATGTTCGCGATCAATGCCTGTATCAGTGTGCAGTGTTGTTTTCAAGTCGTCCATTGTGGCGTTCAGCGGAAGTTCCACGCCGATACGAACTTGACGCGGTTGTTGATTTACGTAAACCACCTACGATTATCGTGATATAAAATTGTAAATAAACGACTAAAGCAATATATGAGGAGTCTAATTACAAAACCCACTATAACATATTTTTTTCAAATCCCATAAATGTATAAAAACTTATAATTAATCTTAGACTAAACAATCACATTCTTATAAATTATTATTCTAAAGTGAAAAAGCAAAAAAGAAAAAAATCATATATAATATTTGCTTTGATAAAAACATTTCAAATTACTATTAGGACTATTAAGTAATTTTGTACGAAAAATCGTTTTAGCGGGTTTTGAAATTAGACGCCCCATATATTGGCAAGATAAAAATGATATACTATTGCATTTTATGGTAAGTACATTTCAGTCTAAGAAAAGCAGAAACCCATGCAAACCAAAAGTCCATTGTCTGCCGCTGTTACAAAGCCGGCCTAAGCGTATTACGACGGAATGTCTCTAGCTATTATACATAATTGAAAATAAGGAAACTGGCAAGCTATGGCCATTTAGGCAGGAAATAGATCGATTGGTACATCCTTGCAACATTCTATCGAGGTATTTCTGTACTATGTCGTGAACTAGTCAGGCACAAACACCTATACTGCTTAACGATGCAATAAAGCATATTTATAAAACTGTAATAAAGGTATAAAACCAGTTTATACATTATCAGTTTATAAAATTAGTATCTTAAGACCATTTTTTTAATAATTTATAAGAAATAAATGATAGATCACTCACATTAACAGGAAGTGGAGAGGGTTGCGCAGTAGCCAGTCTTGAGGGTAGTTGTACACTTACACAATGAAACGGATCGAAAGTACAAGATGTGCGTTCGCATTTCGCACACATAAGTGCAGACCTAAATTGGAAAATATATTAGTATCTTGATAATTTATACCCAAAAGAAAATGCACATGTCATTTTAATATTACAACAAAAAATGGACCAACTTTAAGTTTCGATTTGTTTGTAATGAAAATAAAAACATGATTAAATCAATGTCAATACCTGATTTTTTATAGGACATTTGAAAATCTACATCTACAATTCTATAATACATTACTTTGATGTAACTCTTATAATTTAGTCAACGCGTGCCATGTTAGCGCTCAGTTTTCAGACCTCATCAGAAATATTGAGATTATTTTAAAATTTAATACAAATTTATATTTATATTAAATTTATATTTATTATAATTTAGTATAATTATACACAGAAGCTATGCAGAATACATTAAATGATAGTGAAAACCGCATTAAGATCCAATATGTAGGTTAGATATAAAGTCACAGACCACATATACAAAAATAGCAATTTAAATCGATAATATTTAAAAGATAAAGAACATAAATTGAAATAAAGAAGAAACATTAATACCTATATTGTGCTTGGAAAACTGCTTGCACAAATGAGCTATTTCGTCTAGCATGATTGGCTAATGTTTCTGCTGCTACAACTTCATCTGGTTTTCCACAAGTATTCTGAAAAATCATTATAAGGTTACTGATAACTAACGCCTCATCTCTTAAAAGTGACTTAGGTACATCCAGACTAACAACTTCTGTTATAGGACTTTTGCCTAAACGTAATACTACACTCTAAGAATTTTTTATTTTTTTATTTTAGTGGGGCGTTTTGTCAACCTTTAACTCTAAATCTTGTAAATATCTATATTTCAACTTTCATTCCTTCGATTCTGGCGTAGGTATGTCACAGTCAGCTGATTGCTCGCTAAACCTACCTCGGCGCAAACCTCTAGATAGGGTTGGCTTTGTAGGGCGCATGCCGCTGCCGCGCTTTGAGGACAGTTTATGTGAAGTTAAGAATATTAGAACTGTAGTTTCTTTTGTATGAAAAAAAAAATTGAAATAGAAAAAGTCATACAACAAAACTATATAATATGATTAGATAAACCAAAGTCACCTTTAAGAAGTTATGCATTAGTTACCAGTAACCCTGTATACTGGCAGCATTTATAGTCTATCACTTTAAGTTTCAATACACTAATAAGCCTAATACATTTTTTTATGTTAGTTTCAAAATTGCATGAAGAAAAATACAATAACAAATTATGGCCTACAAAGCCCTAGTTTAGGCTTATGGGTAGCTGGTGAATTCAAAAATATTATACATACCAATTTTATAAGCATAGACCTTAGCTTGTACTAATTATATTAACATTTTGTAATGTATATTAATGACTACAGTATTGTAATAAATATTTTTAGTGAATGGTTTTGGGATGTAAAGGTATCCAACCTGTATATGGGAGGAAGAACAATAAAAGTTGATACAAATTTATACATTAAGGAATTTACAATAAAGATACTGAATAATTATACTTTTAAATACCTTAATTGTTTTGTATTTCTTCTTAGTAGCAGTATTCAAATCTTCATGGACTTTATCAAGTAACCAAAATAAAAATTCTTGGGCATCATGTTGACTGTTTCCTCTATACTGTGTTCCATGTCTCTCAACTACTTTCTACAAATATATCACACATTCAATATTTTAGTTCTACAGAACCATAGTTGATCACATTACAACTAGATTAGCCCTTTATGGGTTATTTCAGTGTTGTCTCATAGTTGAGAACTAATTTCTTTCTGGTTGCCTAATGTGTAGACTGTTTTACCAAAAAATTCAATGTCATTTTACCATTTATAAATACTTTATGAAGGTGATTACTAACAGTAATAGAATTATTTACTTATCTCAGATATAATAAAACAAAATTTATTCCAAACATATGTATTAATAAGAATCCCAATTTTTGGTATACAAAAGAATACTAACCAGGTGTAAACTAGGACTCATAAAATATCGTTTTCTACAGCACATTAAAAATTTCTTACATTGTACTTGAAATATAAAAAATATGATGTCTCACCTTAAAATCAGTACTCATATCTGGTGTGTAGTGGCAAGCCCATAACGATTTTAATAAAGCCGCTAATTGTTCAGTAACTTCACCACGGGTACCATACTTTTTTGAATTGATTTTATTTCTCTTTTGCAAATCTACCTAAAAAACAACAACATTCTGTTTTTATCCACTCATATATTTTAAAAATCTCAGACCCTTGGAAAATATTCTGATCTCAACGATTTTATGATAGTCACAAATGCTTCAGTGGTCAGTTAGTGCATAAATAAATTATAATTAAGTTAAGTGCCACTAGATAATATATTGCTTTGGCGTTGCATTTTCATCGCTGTGTCAATATTCACTCTCAGTGGTATATAAGTCCACACTTGCATCATGAATCCTCATACAAAACCAGTTATTCATAAACATACTAAGAATATAGTGAGATATGGAGGTTTATTGCCTTATAAGGTGCTTCATCTGCCTAAGAACTTATATTTGCATTTTGAAGAGATTTATCTGTGTACTCTCTTGTACACTTGCAATAATATGTAAACTTACACAGGTGGGCAAAAAATTCTTAGCTACATATAGAAAGATATATGACATGAAAAAAGTGTATTGAATTGCCTAGGTTTTGAGAGGAGTCAGGAGGCACCTTATTGGTAGTTATGCCAGAACAATATTTTGCAGATAAATAACTGTAAAACATCCAGTTTAGATGCTTGTTTACAGTTGAATGAGTTATAATAATCTGTTTATTTTGCAGACATTATTTGTACATTACAAACAATTTCAGTTAAAAAATGTGATGCAATACTTTTATATAACACCTGATTCACATTTGAATCTATAATTATAATCTAAACATAATATTATAGTTCAGATAAGCAAATAATAATGCAAACTACTAACTTAAAAGATTTTAAAAATATAAAATATCTATATATATATATTAAAAGTCATATACAAAAATCATTATACCAAAATAATTTTGTTAATGATTTCAGCACAAGTTCAACAACCATGTTAAAGAAAAGTGTGCACAGAAGATTATTCCCAACAACTCCTTATGGGTTGCCATATACTATTTGAAAACATATATATATATATATATATATATATATATATATATATATATTGCATCATGGTAAATTCTTAAACACTTTAGCTTCACTAATCATCTTAAACTTATTTTTTTATCATATTAACACACAATATATATTTTTAAATTACACCACTAACCTTATAAAGATCCAGTACAAAGTATTCAGCAATAACATCAGTATGTGAAAGACATTGTAGAACAGCATTCATATAACATGTATTACCATGATTCTTAATACCAGTCACCGCTGGGGTAGCACCTGCTGGCCATGGGGGATCACCACTACATGGGACTCGTTCACCATTAATCAGAACAGGCACTGATTTAACCTAAATCATGTAAATGAAACATTAAATGGAGATTGCATACATTACATTACAACATTTAATGAATAAACACAGGACTTCACTACGAAATCATAATAAGTTTTACTAAATATTTATATCATTGGATTAACTCATTGAATCACTGTTATGAGAGATTAAAGTCAGTAGTAATTTAATAAGCGATCGGAGAGAAGACCAAAGATATTATCAACTATACGATTTTCAAAACATTGGATGAAAAACATATTTATAGTGCGAAACTTTTAAAATATTAGGCAAATACTCACTCCTGATACATTAACTGTGCCCATATGCTGGGCTATCTTATTTAAAAACCTTTTCCATGATGGCCTTCTAAACAACTTCCTCTCAATCACGGTATCATCTTTCTGTGGATCTCCGATGACAGAACCGGTACTGGTTACTTTATTATCGATGTCATTAGGTTTAGTCTTGCTAGATCCTGGTTTGCTATTTCCAAATGGATTACGAGGTAACGTAAAAGTTCGTTTCAGACGTGAACCTTCCACCTGCTTTTGTGTCATAGTTGTATCAGACATCTCATTAATTAATTCATTTTCTGAACAGGACTTAAATACGGATGAAAGATTACTGGTAGACATAATAAGATAGTAAAAAATAAATAACACATTTATAGCCTATTTTCGACAAGAAAATCTGATAAAAAAACATTGATATGTCAATGACGTAAACGCCATTTTGTTTTACAAGTGTTGCCAAGAACAAATACTATAACCTCTGACAGAAAATAGGCGCCTTCACACAGATAGACATTTTCACCGATGGCGAAAATAGCACGGCCTATGGATGTTTATGTTGTCATAAAAATTTGTTAATTTTGCTAGTAATGACGAATGTAACTTTTTTATTATTCTTGAAAAAAGACCTTTGACTAAATCATAGTCATGTCAGCCCGGCATTCATTAAAATTTGACATTGGCGAATTGCTGTTAAAGTTTGTATAAATTAAAAAAAAAAACCTATTTTATTATTTTCACGATCTTATGACCTGGGAGTCTTTAAGAGAAGAATGAATAGGCATTTGCTAGACGATCGCTTTTCATCATCGAACTCATCTTCACCTTCCACCAGGTGTGATAGAGGTCAAGCGTTCGTCTATAAATTATAAAAAAAAAAATTGACGTCTGACGTCTGACATTTATAGTAGCGAAGAGTAATTTAAATTAATTAAAATTTAGCATACCTCATTTAGAATTAAAATAAAAACATGAACTGGAAACTATTTATATTTTTTAGTTCTATTTTATAAAAGCAATGCTAAAGTACTCACAAAATACGAATAAATATATTTTCAAAGTCTACAAAAATTCTGTTAATAAATACATTGATAAATAGATTTGCTTGAATTTTTGATTAAGCTATAATTATTATTGTAAATACAGAGTTAGTGCTTGTAGGTGAGTATTGTATGATTAAACGAGGATATAATTAGAAAAAATAAGACTTAAAAATTTCAATTTAAGATTTCAGTGACAAAGCAATAGTTGTAGTTTAATCGAACTACATCTATAAGTAGGTATACATACAGTATTAAATAAATACCTTAAATTGTATATACTATGCCACTCAATAAAGTTATACATTCGTGTGTATAATATATCAATCAAAAGTAATTGTTTAATTTTTGTTATTGCCCATGTAAGTATAATATAAATAGCTAAAACCAAGTGACTAATAAAGCAATATTTATAATGTTTTTTTTTTTTTTTTTATAACTTATAGGCGAACGCTTGACCTCAATCACACCTGGTGGAAGGTGAAGATGAGTCCGATGATGAACCACGTCCGCCTAACAAATGCCTATTCACTCTTCTTTTAAAGACTCCCAGGTCATAAGATCGCGGAAATATGGCTGCTGGTAGCATATTCCACTCCTTAGCTGTTCGCATGATGAATGTATGAGCTTTCTATTTCATTTTATTACTTTTTTACTTACCTTCACAATTACTCATACTTATAAGATCTTATTAATCACTTGGTCCATATATTGTACTTATATTGTAATTCTAAATGAAAATTGTTTTATGGAATGAAAATGGAAATAAATAAAACTAGCTTCTATACTGCACATTAATGTGAAAATTAAATTATATTATAACTTTTGGGACTTAACATTGATTATATGATACAATATTTTTTTTTAATGATTTTTACATTTTTGTGAGATATCTTAAAGCAAATTTATATATTTACAAAGTCTGTTTTCCTCTTATACATTTAATAAATATGATATGTTAATTCTACTTATTCTAGGACCTAGCTTTACAAAAAAGTGGGCATATATACTTATCTTGAGCTACCTCGTTATTTTTTTAGTATTAATATTTACTATTGAATATTTAATAAATATACACTAATTAGTTTATATATATTCATTTATGGCGTAAATTTAGTTATGACAACATTTTTACATCCAATTTTTTTTAGATGCATGGTATGTGTTATAAATTCAGTCATGTCTGCTTTTGATAAATTGAAGCTTTTAATCTGGAAAAACTTTCTTTTGCAAAGAAGGCATAAATGGCAAACAATATTTGAAATAGTGTCACCTGTGATATTTTCATTATTTTTGATACTTACAAGATGCCTAGTTGATCCACAGTCGAAGCCACCCATTTCTTATCAATCATTTCAACCAACATACTTTAATATAAGTGGGCGAAACTTGTAAGTATATTTTTTATAAATTAAGAATCGGAATCTCTAAATTAGTATTTAAAGCATAAAAATAATGTGATCTATTTAATCTAAATTAAAAGCAACTTCAGCCTATTTCTAGAATGAGGATAATAAAGATGAACATACCATTAAGGGATAAATAACACCCAATTCTGTGATGAAGGCGCAAATATTATGCCAATCTATACTAATATTATAAAGCTGAAGAGTTTGTTTGTTTGTTTGTTTGTTTGAACGCGCTAATCTCAGGAACTACTGGTTCGAATTGAAAAATTCTTTTTGTGTTGAATAGACCATTTATCGAGGAAGGCTTTAGGCTATATAACATCACGATACAATTATTAGGAGCGAAGAAATAATGGAAAATGTGAAAAAAACGGGCAAAATTATTCATCCTTGAGGGCTTCCATTGCGTGCACTGCAAAAACGGTTCAAGATACCAAAAATATATATAAGAAAGAATTATTCCTCTTGAAATTATCTAAAAAAATGTCTGCAAAAGTATATGTCTATCTTTTAAGATTAAGTCACTAGAACCGTTTTTATGGTAAACAAATTTGGTCGAAATTAATGCATTATTTGTTAAGAGTTGTATCAACGTAATAATATTAATCTTTATCCAAATAAATGTGTTGTTGATTAAGAGTATTTAATTGTGAACAAAATTGTCTTTGACATCACTTAATTTCAATGAACATCTTAGAAGATATTACAAAACCTTATATAGCAAAACAACGTGTGCCGGATCAGCTAGTAACAAATAAATATATATAAAAAAATGTGAGATGCACAGCATTACAGTTATGAAAAGTTGCTTCTTTTAGTCCCAAATTCAGTGACAAGTATTTTTTTGAATACAATATTCTTGAAATCTCTAATACCTGTTAATAAAAATTAAAAAAAAAAACAAATTTTTCAGATACTGTAAACACAGATTTTGTCTTACAACAGCATTTTAATTATTTTTTCTTGTTAGAATAATCATTCATCAATATTTATAAGAAATTAGCTTCAAGTTTTACTATAATTAGCTATATAAATAACAATTAAATTCTGTACTTGATCCATATTTCAATAATTTTTTACAATATCAAATTCCTTTTTTTTTGTCAAATACTAGCCTTTTAACATATTTTGTATATCAATATTGTGTTTTCTGAAAACACTATGAAATGTCAGAAGAGAGTCCTCCTTGATCTTGCTTCCCTGAGAAACTCCCAGGGGGTGACCAGAAGGCAGTGCTATGGAGAAATTACAGGAGTCACTATACGCTTCAATATCCCCATGTCACGTTGTTGTTTTTGGCCAGTAAAATCTAGCCTATTCCAGTTGCACTACTTGTATGTGCAGTCAGGACTGTCCAATTAGGATTTTTCCCAAGTTAAAATAAATAAAATTCTCTACAAAAAACAAAATAAATAAATAATATTTGTTTAGAACCTCTTCTTTTTTGTTCCTATCAATTCTTATGAATTATGCTATATTTCAATCAAATAATTCTTTTTTTATATATGTTTTCTAATTATTTGGTATGGTAAATACAAACTAGATATTATAAATCAGATTAGTAATTTGATTCCTTAGAATAATTATTTATATGCTTACTTTTTATTTCAATTTATCCAGAGGAAATCTTACAACAGCTAAGTCAGGGACTTTAGCTTTTTCACCAGAAAACCCACTTACTAGAAGTGTAACAAGAGATGCAATAGCAATGGTTGCTGAGGACAATCTTAGTTTTCTGTTTGTTTTATTTGACCCTAATTTATTACCACAACCAAAGGGATTCAAAAATGCTAAAGAAATGGAGTTGGCTCTCACACAACCTAATGCTATGGACAATATTCTGGTTGGCATAGAATTTGGTGATAATATGGCAAGTAAGTGATATTGATTTAAATATAAAATAATATGATTAGCAGACAATTACATTAACTTAGCTCCAAACTAATCTTGCATCTTGCACTATGGGTTGGTATGTGATATTGAAATTGAAATAAATGTACTCTAAAACATTTAATTCCAATATATATTAATTATATTCATATTTTTGTCTATCTATCATACCGCTGGTTCTCAATCAAGTGGGCAGAGAAAATTGAATGTCACAACTCTCTGTTTTTGCAAAACTTTTTCATTTCCTTATCATACATTAATTCCTTCATGAACTCTCCCTGAATCCACCCCCTCCGGACTTACTCAGATCCATCAAAATTCTCTTTATTTGGTCTGTGTAGGTGTCTTAGTGACTTTGTTTTTACCATTCATATTCATATTGTATATATTTTTGGCCATTCTTTCATTATTTACATATATATATTTTTAGATGCCACAAAATGGCCAGAGGACATTGTGGTAACTCTTAGATTTCCAGCTGTCATGAGAACACCAATGGTAGAACATCCTTTGAGAGCAAGTTGGAGAACAAATCTATTATTTCCATTGTTTCCGCGCCCTGGGCCTCGTGACCCAGATGATATGTATGGTGGAAAAACTCCAGGTATTTATATATTCTATTTTTTGTTGGATGTATTTTTTTTTTTACTTATAGATGGCTGATATAGCTGTCGCACTAGGGCTTGTTTCTGACAATATTTTGATAATTAAAACCAAAATGATTTAATAAAATAATAGTGAAACACTTGTGATTTAATCAGTAACTTATTGTAAGTATTAAGTATCCCATCTTCTGATTTTTTCAGTGTAAATCTCATAATATAATTGTTTTCTTATATTTTTGTATGTGACCTGAGCACATAAATTATTTTCAGGATATTCACCAGAAATGTTCTTAGCAGTTCAACATGCGATCTCACAAGAAATAATTAAAAACAAAACGGGCAAAATAGTTAACAGCAAAGTGTACCTCCAACGTTTCCCTCAACTAGCGTACAGAGATGATCAACTCTTAATTGCTCTAGAAAGATTTATTTCCATGATTATCATGTTGTGTTTCGCTTACACTTTTGTAAACACAGTCCGAGTAGTAACAGCTGAAAAAGAGCTTCAATTAAAGGTTTGTTCACAATATTGTGTACCTGATATTATAAATTGTAAACAATTATTATTTTAAATAATTTATTAAGTAAATTAATTGACTACTCATGATTTGGTAGTATGTACAGGGATTCATGAAAATAATATTTTTTTATGATTAGACACGATTTTACAAAGATTTAAACATATGTGATGTAACTTTATCTGTCAAAAGACTGCTATTGTATTTTTAATATGTATTTTTATTGTTGTATTTTTAATATGTTTTTATAATATCAAACCTATGTAAAAATGAATTTTCCTTCCTTAACAGGAGACGATGACGATAATGGGTCTACCATCATGGTTACACTGGTTAGCGTGGTTCATCAAGCAGTTTTCATTCCTACTTATATCTGTATTTTTAGTAGTTATCCTTATGAAGGTGCTATAATTTTTAAATTTACGTAATAATAACAAATTTTGATTTTTTTAATTTTTTAAATTTTGAAACTTTTATCATGATATATGTAAAAATTAAGTTGGTAAATGTCTAAAAAGTGGATGTTTTCCCATATGTTACAACACAAGTTATGATTTGTGAAAAGATTAGATGTTGTGTTTGTGTGTGTGCACCAGATTTCTTTAAACAAGTCTATAAAGTTAAGGCTAGTGCTTCCATAGATAGCCATATTATTGATATCAGATGGAAAGTGTTTGAAAGATTTTTCTATTTTAATTTTCATTAAAATATAGTTATGGATTTATGAATACTTGAGGTCTTTTTTCTACTACTAATGGTTTTTTTTTTATGTTCTAGATACCTTTCAAATACACTGAAGCAGGGGATGCTTATTCAGTATTAACTTTCACACCCTTTTCAGTTTTATTTTTCTTTATGACGCTTTACGTGATCACATCACTGGCTTTCGCTTTCATGATCACCGTCTTCTTCTCCAAAGGTAATATTATTATATCAATAATATGATTACAATAAGCACAGTATACAATAGGTTAGAATGATGATATATGGTTTTTTTTTTTGAGATAGATTTAAAAATGTATGTAAATTTAATTGTTTTTTTTCTTTTTATTTCCATCATATTAAATTTTAGATTTTGCTTTTAGATATTACCGATTTTTATTGATAAATATTTTTTAATTGTTCATTGGATTTAGTTTAGGAAAAAAATTGTACAGTGCACTTTAATTATTTCCAGCAAATACTGCCGCTTCGTTTATGGGATTAGCTTGGTTTACCACCTACTCTGTCTTTATGCTAACACAAGTGCTATATGAAGACATCAGTTTCATGACGAAATTAGTTCTAAGTTTGATATCAAATACTGCTATGGGATATGCATTTCAAATGATTATAATATGTGAAGGCACGTCTCGAGGTATGTTAATTATAAATACTTTAAACCTAATGCTACAGTCCTGTTATTGAACATTAGATTGTTATCCTTGCGCAGCTATGCACTGGACGAACGTCTTGAGTGGTCGCTCATTCTCGCAACAGAATGCAGCTATATAAAAACAATGTTCTCACCACAACCAAAATGGCATAATCGAAAACTTTGTGAATTACCTAAAGGCAGCTGTAATCTCAATAATTAATGTTAAAACCTGATCCTGTTGCTATGTGAAAAACTCTGATTCGGTGAAGCAAAACATTTAAGGAAGCCCGCATGGCATCTGATAGAATTGTCATATGTAAGTGCCCTGAGAACGGCGATCAGCTGCGCTACGGATCACGTTGGGCATGGCATATATAAGCGCAAAGTTGATACAAACACTAATGTATCATGCTTATCCCGTAAAAGTTATAGTGTGACGATATATTATTATTAAAAACAGATCCAACAATATATTTGGTTTATATCTTTGACGGCAACTTTCAGGCCCATCTGGATTTGATTACCTGGTGATATATGTATGACCGTTGTCTTTCTGTTCAAGAGTTAAATTACAAGTTTTCTTTTAATACAGGATTACAATGGAATGAATTCTTCTCTCCTATATCATACCATGACCAGTTTAAACCGGGTCACGTGGTGCTTATGCTAATTCTCGACACTGTTCTATACATGTTGATTGCTATGTATGTTGAGAAGATACGACCTGGATTATATGGTGTTCCGCTACCGTGGTACTTTCCATTTACAAAAAGCTTCTGGATGCCCAACCAGGCTAAAATTGCTGGTGAGTCTGTTACAACACCTGTGGTGAAGTAAAATATTTTTCTCAGTCAGCGAGTTAGTTTATTCGTGGATATACTCATATGATATAGCAGCCAACTTTTTTGATGTGTGTAAAAAAGATTTCAAGGAAATCGTTTAACCTTTCGTATTTCTTGGTAATCCTCGAGGCTGTGCTTATATTTAATTATTAATCTGTTTTTCAAAGTTAATTTTGTAGTAATATGCTAAATACATAACAATACTATCCACAATAATTTTGTTCTATCACTGCCATATTGGTAGCTAACTACAGTAAGTTACATTTTACAATAAACAACAAGACACAGTTTTTAAGCACCCTAAATATATTTACAAAAACATTTCATAAAAATATAACTGCATTTACAGCAATTAGCAGAAGGGATGAAATTGACACAGCGTACAAGAACGCTTTGCTGAAAGTAGTTCATGATGAAGAACCAAAGGGCGTGCCCATGGGTGTTAATGTTCACGTGAGTTCCGCTATACATTCAATAATGGAACTATATACACTTTTTCAGATTCATTACATTGTCATTGCTGAGCAGAGTGCGGGCCAGCCGTAACACCGTACTGGCCATGATAGCTGATAGATTACGTCACACAACCTTATAATTAGGCATAATAGTATATAGCTTTAAGGGGAATACTAACAAATTGGGTCATTGTTATTTAATAAAGATTATTATTATAACAAAAACTATTATGGCATAGTAAATACCATGCCTCACTCATTGCCATTTTGACACTGCCGCATCACTAAGATAAAATGAAGCTTATTTTAAATTTACTATAGGTTTCTTTTTACGTGCCTGAGGCTGATATCAGAGGTATTTTGTTTTAGTTTTGGTAGTAGGACGACTCGCTTTGGCCTGTCACGTTTCGTGATCAGCTTGTGTATATCCAGTAACTCGTATACCTTGAGACTTTCAGTCGTGGTATATATGGGCTGACGTGACGACAGAGACTATTAACAGATTTTCATTCTTTGATGGTCGCTTTCGTTTATAGACTACACTGTACTTACCATCAGGTACTCTGTGGCTTTGGGTACAGCCAGTATGTCGAGCCAGTGTAAAAAAATCATTTAGTCAATTTAGGAACTCAGTTGAGTATAGAAGAATTTAGTTTACCATAATTCAAATAATGTTATAAAACTTTAAAATATCTTTTGTAAACGCAATGAATAAAAGACTTTTGAATTAAGATTAAATTTGCGCCACATTAAAATGTCTATAAAAGAAACTATCGTCCAGCGCTTTGTAACAATTTTGATAAATTTTCAGAATCTGACCAAAGTATATAAAGGACGTAAAAAAGCTGTGGACAATTTAAACCTACGGATATACGAAAATGAAATCACCGTGTTACTTGGGCACAATGGAGCTGGAAAGACTACTACTATTTCGATGCTTACAGGTAATATTCTAAAAGCTTTATCATATTAGATTTACTTTAAAAAAATCTGTTAGGTACTTGTAAAAAAAAATACATATCTATATTCGTTTTTCATTGATTAATTTAAAGGAATGGTTCCACCAACATCTGGCTTTGCGACTATAGGAGGACACAATATTGTAACAGAGACGGAACTCGCTCGCAACTCTCTAGGAATCTGCCCGCAACACAATGTTTTATTCCCAGACCTCACTGTTGCCGAACATATTATATTTTATTCAAAATTAAAAGGCGTTCGCACTAATGAAATAGACAAAGAAGTTAATCACTTCGTAAAACTACTCGAGTTGGAGGAAAAAGTAAGTATTTTTATGTTTGCATATTCAAATTATGCCAATTTAGTACTAGTAATAAGAGTAAGAGTAGTTACTAGTAATAAGAGTAAATATTATAAGAAAATCGTATACATTGAATATATTTTAAATGATTCTAAATAAACAAAACTATATGAATTTAAATATTTACATAAAAACATTTTAAATATACCAACTTTTTAAAACAGAGTTCAAAGTATAAAATGATAACTCCTAATCCAAAAGATTGTATTTATTTTATTTGAAATTACTTCTGAGGAAAAACGCAAAAAAAAATGCAAAATGCAACAATGTATTAAGACTTGAACATTCCAATATGATGTGTAATATTAGAATACGTAATGTACCTTAACAAGGTTAATTGAATGAATTTTTAAATTGAGTAATTGGTGTCGCACGCTTCACACACCCTAGTACAGCTTTTAAGGCTAAATAATTTTTATCTCCACTGCTAAAAGGTCCTTACTCCATTTCCGCAATTAATCTAATTTGTATTTTATATAAAACTAGATCTTTCCCGTAATTATGTATATGCAAAACATGATGACATATCTCATGTTAAATAAATGTGTACATTTAGTCAGTTGAGTCATTTTAATAAAATAGATAAATAAGGGCCACTTTCGGAAAGGCTTCTTTCATTGTTAAACACTACTGAATCATAAATTTGTATGTCATTAATGATTCATTGGTGTATAAAAAGATTAAATTTAAAAACCATTTCTGAAACTGAACGTTGTCATTTTACTTGACTTCCCTAATGTATGTCTAATAGATATTACCCAAAGTTTCCTATTTACATGATTTTATTTAAACTTGTAGCAACCATATACATACACCTAAATAGGTCTCTCTCTATTTTTGTTGAACTCTCCTATATGTAATAATGAAATGTTTAATAAAAATAATATATTGTCACGCTATATCCCTTACGGGGTGAGTAGAGATACATTAGTGGCTATATCAACTTTGCGTTTATATGTCGTGCCCAACATGTCCAGTAGCGCAGCTGATCGCCGTTCTCAGGCCACTTACACATGACATTTCTATCAAATGCCATACGGGCTTTCTTAGATGTTTTTCTTCACGGGTGAGCATGTGGTGCCTAAATCCGTACGTAAACTGAAAAATCCAGAGATACGTACCGGGATTCGAACCTATACCCATTCACGACACCGCGCATTAAAACCGTTCCCTTATCCACTAGGCCACAACAGCTACATGAAATGTTTAAAATGACAAAAGTATTATCAACATTTTTTATTAGTTTTTCAGATTAGCACTAAATAAGTTGCTAATTTAGATTAATGTTGCAGCACGATGTAAATAATACCGATATTTTTAGAGCCACCACATGTTTTATGGCACCCGCATCCTTACTTAATAATTGCTCCCTCACCCTTAACTCATATTCCCATAATTATCAATAAGCATAGCTTTTAAATGTATAGAAGTTATTGTAATTTATATCTTGTATTATCTGTATATACAAAAACACTTGTCCGGACTGATATACCATCGTATAGTTTAAACTAATACAGCTAAAAACATGAAAGCACGTTGGGTTATTTTATATGATGTAGGAATCCTTTTTTTTGTTTCATACTTTTTTAATATTCTACCTTTAAATATGGGGGGCTTCGATAGGGGTGATAGTTTGTTAAAAAATCTGTCTATTTTGAAATAATAACCACGAAACCCAGCATTAAGATTTTTGGTTAGAAATTAAAATGTATTTGTAAAATTAATCCCTAAGAGAGTAAATTATTTCTACCCAACCAAATAATCAGACAATATCCTACAATTAACTATGTGTATACTATGGCCCAGCCAATGCAACAATAAAAATTAATGTAGCTATTATATAGGTATATTTGAAAATCTGTTGCCAGCTTCAGTTCTAAGACAATGAATGATTCAGTTATTTGTCGTTACAATATTCGTTGTACTATGAATTATTTTATTATATTTAATTAAACTATATGTACCTATTGTCTGGAATGTCATAATTAAATAAAATAATTAATTTAATCTCTCAGCGGAATACGCTCTCGGCGCAGCTGTCTGGCGGTCAGAAGCGACGCCTGTCGGTGGGGTGTGCGATGTGCGGCTCGTCTCGCGTGGTGCTACTGGACGAGCCCACGTCCGGGCTGGACCCGGCAGCACGTCGCGCTCTCTGGGACCTCCTTCAGCGAGAGAAGCGCGGTAACACGCTTTGTAACGTACTATTGTCACGTGTCCCGGTAAACACAGTGTCAGCACTCAATGTTCACAACGACAATAGCGACTTCACCATTACTTGACACATTAAAACGCCTTGCGTGTTGTCCTGCAGGCGTTTAATCAGCAATTGGGCGTTTAATAAGCAAAATTGACGACAATTTTGTAATATGATGTGTGTATGTGTAAATTAATCCCCATTTCCCTTGGAAACGCCATAACTTGACAACAAAGAAACCGATATCATATATTAAGCTGTGCTCACACTCATGTTATTTGAAATCTGTCAAACTGTTTAATTTATCCATCTGAAATGCCCATCTAAAGAGGTGGCTTAAAAGTGACGTTATTTTCGACCTCGATGAAGCTATATTTGCATTATTGACGAATTCGTCAAGTTTGATGACGTCATGAACCGCCATGAACACTGTTATTTTCTCCACTGTCGAAAAGGTTTAGCAGCTCGAATGCAAATAGATCATACTGTACAGGTCGCACCATGATCCTGACGACGCACTTCATGGACGAGGCGGACGTGCTGGCGGACCGTATCGCGATAATGGCGGCCGGCCGGCTGCAGTGCGTCGGCACGCCGTACTTCCTCAAGCGGCACTACGGCATCGGGTACAAGCTTACCATCGTCAAACATGACGATTGCGTTGCTGACGATGTGACGAGGTTCTTCAAAGCTTACGTTCCTAATGTAATGGAGAATACAAATATAGGTAAGATGGTTTTATTACAACTATTTTATCACCGATACATTAAGGAAATCCATTTTAATGTGCAGTGGTACCTCGACATAGAGTTTTATTCGTTCCGTAGCCTTACACGTTTGTCAAATTACTCGTATCTCAAAGCAATTTTACCTATTGAAGTTAATTGAAATGCCATTAATCCGTTCAAGCTCCCAAAACACCACCTCAGATGTCAATTACATGCATACCTTGCTTATGTTTTTCTATAATTTCACGCTTTGATTCAATAAACATCATCTCTTTCGGACCTATGATTTTAAAAATAAATGTGATATTGTTTTGTATATGTACAAAAAGCAAAAATGCGAACCTAACTTATCAAAAATGCTTCGAAAACGAGTGAAACAAGCACACAGACTGAGGTCTAGTCTGAGGTGAATCAAACTGTTACACACTGCGGTGTAGTGTGGAATTCCTCGTATCTCAAAACTTGCTCTCATCTCAAAGCAAATTATCGCTCGCTCGGCGGCTCATATCTCAAAACATTCGTATATCGCGGTACCACTGTATTTCTTGATAACATTTTATACAATATTTTTTACTGATTTTATTCATGCATTAATATAATAGATGAATGTAATGTATGTGTGTGTGTGTGTGTGTAATGTGTTGTGTAGATGATGAGCGAACAAACTTTGAAAGTGTTCCTACATTTGTATAATAAATATTCCAATAAAATGCGCACTTTTCTAAGTATACTACTGTTCCATTTTACTCTGTCTGAACCTTTGATTATTTATTAAGTATAGAGCACGCCCATCGAAGAGTTCGCCTTATGCGGATCCTTGCAGCTGTACTGATGTATCGTAAGTAGACGTATAGACAGAGAATAGTGATGTGGGCAACAGTTGACTATATACCAATAATTCAAAAGCTTTAAAATCAATTATATCAAGAGTTCCTGCTCTATGAATATTAATAAAATTGAAGATTACCTTTCAGGTTCAGAATTAACATATATTCTACCAAATGAACATGTGAGCAAATTTCCAACTTTGCTTCGGGAACTGGAAAATAAAAAAGAATACTTGCATATTTCCAGTTATGGGCTATCAGTTACTAGTCTGGAAGAAGTATTCATGAAGTGAGTTGTGATGAAATTGTAATAATTCCGCTTCTGCACGACATTGTTCCGGTGGATAATCACAATCTAGCTATGTAACTACTTAATTTATAGTAGTTAACAATTGCTAAACTAATTGGCCACTAGTTGCCATACCATAAATATTTAAGAAACAATAAAAATAACCTGTAAAAAAATGAAAATTGTGGCTTACGATGTCTTTCCAAACACCCTCCATATATTTTATTTAAATAACTAGCTGTGTCCGCGACTTCGTCCGCGTGGAATAGTTATTTTGGGCATTTTAGTTAGTTATTTATTTTAAAATTGTAATATCTTTTAAGATGTTCATTGAAATTAAGTGATGTCAAAGATAATTTTGTTCACAATTAAATACTCTTAATCAATAATATATTTATTTGGATAAAGATTAATATTATTACGTTGATACAACTCTTAACAAATAATGCATTAATTTCGACCAAATTTGATTACCATAAAAACGGTTCTAGTGAGGTAATCTTAAAAGATAGACATATACTGTCGTGGACATTTTTTTAGATCATTTCAAGAGGAATAATTCTTTCATACATATATTTTTGGTATCTTGAACCGTTTTCGAGGCGCACGGAATGGAAGCCCTCAAGGATGAATAATTTTCCCAGTTTTGGTCACATTTTCCATTATTTCTTTGCTCCTAATTGTTGCATCGTGATGTTATATAGCCCAAAGCCTTCCACGATAAATGATCTATTTAACACAAAAAGATTTTTTCAATTCGAACCAGTAGTTCCTGAGATTAGCGCGTTCAAACAAACAAACAAACTCTTCAGCTTTATAATATTAGTATAGATAATAAAATTAATATCAGGTTACACGTACAGATTAACCAAAACGATTTGTAATATTAATATAAATTATACCATACGTTGGAAACTGTATTCTTAGAGATTGAATTTAATGTTAAAAGTTTTATTACAGAGCAGGGGCAGAAGATTGTGTAGATAATACAACCAAAAGAGAGAACAATGCCCGGACTAACTATGACCACGCAATTGCGTCATTGGATACACAAAGTGACTCCCGTGAGTGCCTGTTTCCTACATATTTTCGTATTGTTATTGGCCAAGTAAAAAAAGCAATTGTAAAGTAAATATGTTAAGATGCAACATAATATTTTTATTAGGAGAGATGTTTTTTATTTTATTTTATAATCTGAAAATTATATTAAATTAAATATCAACTTAATCCTAACATTTATTAAAGAATGACAAATGTAAATTGTATTAACCTTACGTCAGTGACGCGTCCCATTACAGGATACGGTAAAAAGTCCTTATTTTATTAGGTAACTCATATTATTTCTCATACCATAGATCTCTTGCAATGTAATGCAAACATGCGTTCAGTGTAAGTAATTACATAAAAAATATATTTAATTGATAGAAGTGATTAGAGTTATACAAAATTCCAATTAGATTTAGAGAAAATCAGGTTGAGGGTACTATAGTGTCCTCTTGTGTGACATATTATTTAAGAAGTTTTTGTATCAGTTGAATCAATATACCTTTTTTTACTATAATAAGGAAAGTTTTTGAGTTGAAATAATGTATCAAGAGTTGAGATCGTTACCAGAAATTATTTGTAATGAAGTGTCATTCCTATTTATATTATTTATTTATTAATTGTTGTAGGCCACTGCCTATACTCTTATAAATACGAAATCTGCATAGCGTGGTGATATATTTAAATTAGTGAATGTCCAGATTGGTTAACGTATATATGAATATACAATTGCGGCGCAGCAATAATAAATAGATTCAATGGGTGTTTTAGTTTTTATTGTTATAAATTGTATCCCACATTTCATCAGTAATAAATTAGTCAGTAATCAAAAGTGCACTTCCGCCAACAGCAACCAACACCTACAAAAATAGTCCTACCGACTCAGTAATCTTACGCAATAGATGTTAATAGTATATTTATTTACAGTGGAATCAATAGAAAAAGTTCGAGGATTTCGACTTCTCAGAAATCATATTAAAGCAATGTTTTTTAAATTAGCATATAACGCAACGAGAAATAAATTGACAGCTTTAATACAATTTGTGACACCTGTGATCAATATAATTCTTTCTGTAATAATATCAAGATCGTGGAAATTTTTGTCTGAACTGCCTCCATTGACGCTGAGTTTGGAAAGTGACTTTTTGACTACACAAACAATTATATCACACTCGCAGAATTTGACAGATGGTACATTAGATACCAATGCGATGCTCGCATACAGGGACTATTTCAAATCCTCTAACCGCACTGGAATGACTCTGACTGATATTGGAAACATGGATATGGGGAAATTCTATTTAAAACTGGTATGTTTGACTGAACTTAAAATTGATATAATGTCTCCACTAGATTATGATTTGACCGTTTTTATAAATTACCACAAAATTCATATCGAGGGGTGAAAGGCTATTTGGTTTAAGCGACTCTTTGTGGTGATATAGTTATAGTTATATATATATATATATATATAATCAGGGAAAGGCTAATTGGTTTAAGCAACATTTTTTGGTGATATATATTCAGAATCTGCGTTTTTTACTGATTCCAAAAATATATACACATATTACTATATCACCAAAAAAATGTCGCTTAAACCAAATAGCCTTTCAGCCGACGATATATTACTATATCATGAAAAAATGTCACCTAAACCAAATAGCCTTTCACTCCTCGATATATGTGGAGCTCTCGTCATACTATGAAATAAAAACTTCCAATGTACTTATGAAAAATATGGGAATTGTGTCACGCAGCATTTATTTTGTTAATTGTTCTACACCCAGCTTTTTTATACTGAATCGAGACAGTAACCACACTACCCGATGGAAAGTAAAATGTAGTCTAAAAATGACAGCGTCTATCAAGGGATTGGATCCCGTTGAAATAGGCTGAAATGTGTTTTCTTGACAGTCATATTTTACTTGGAATGTATCACACACAATTTTGTGATACAATATGAGTAAAGATTTATTAATAATCGTATTAAAATAAAACATAGTAATATTAATTTTAGTAGATGTCGTGGCCTAGTGGATAATGATCCGGCTTCCATGCGCAGCAACGCGAAAGGTCGTAGGGTCGAATCCTGACAAGTACTTCAGGGTTTTACCAGATTGCGGGCCCACACGCTCATCAGTGAGGGAAAACATCACGGGGAAACCCGCTTGGCATCTAATCTAGATGTCATGTGTACTCGTGCTGTGAGAACGGCGATCAGCTGTGCTACTGGTCACGATGGGCACGACATATAAGTGCAAAAGGGATACAGCCACTAATGTATTTCTGCTCACCCCATAAGGGATGTAATTAATGATATTTTATTATTTAGTCCTAATAATAGTTAAATAGTATTGTATTTTCAGAGTGAAGAAGATCTTCCTAGAATGCGATATGAAACTTTAGTAGGTGCTACTTTTGTTCCCAATAAAATTACGGCGTGGTTTAGCAATTATGGATATCATGATTCAGCCATCTCTCTCGCACTCGTGAACAATGCACTATTGGGTGCTCTGTCTCCGGGTAGCTCTTTGAAAATTGTCAATCACCCATTGCCTTACTCGATTGAAAACTTAGTAAGTATTTTATCCCGAAATTAATTTTATGGCTATATAGGAAAAACTTTATTGTAAAATGTCGAAAGGTGATAACAAACATAATAACCATGTGGTTTATAGGTAAAAGTTATGGCTACTGGCAGTAGCATGGGTTTCCAGTTCGCCTTCAATATTGGTTTTTGTATGGCCTTCGTCACTGCATTCATTGTACTCTTTGTTATTAAGGTAAGAAGGAAAAGCATATACATACATTTTAACTCCTTACGCAGTTGCCTCAAAATATATATGTTAAAACACCTCAATTAATTCAATTTCTAGCAATATTATTTAATAGTTTTTAAATCCCTTAGTTTATTGCAAATGAAGAAGTGGTAGAGCTAACTGTAATAAAACATGGAGCCCTACTTTATATGAGTTGATGTCTTAGCTATGTTTTTAGAGTGCCAATAAGTAAAGGGTTATGCTGTGTTCTGTCATTTTTATATCACACCGCTATTTTGTACTCATGGGTTTTCTAAAAGGTATGCTTTATTTGTACAATTGGCTGATTCACCTTGGATAAAGTACATAAGATCGATTAAAAAACATGAGTCAACATCAACGTTATTAGTCAAACCAGGAATGTGTTACTATACAATGGTATAATGACATGACTAATGAGACATTGGCCACTGTTTGGTACTCACAATGAAAAATAATGTACACTAATTGTAAATAATGATAAATTTATAAACAAGTATAGTTGGATAAGGCAATTTTAACTAAGGAGCATTTGCAATTAATCGCATTAACTTTTAATATAAAATTATCTAACACAGGGATTCCCAAACTTGGTTCCACGAAACCTAGGGGTTCCGTAGAATAGACATTAAGTTTCCGCCAAAATTATTTATTACAAATATTATTTTGGAATAGCGCAAAGTATGTGATGAGAAGGACTCATTACTTTTATGTAAATAAGTAGTTTGCAAGCATTACAGGTCAAGATTGGATAGACGCATACAACAAAACAATTAAACAATTAGATGAAACAATTATTCATAAAACAGTAAAACAATTTCATTCTTCACATTAAAACTTTAAGTTAAGAATAATGTGGTTCAATTATATTACACATTTGATTAAAAATTGTACTTATATAATATTTTGTATTGATTTGTAATCATTTGATATGGGGCTCCATAAAATAAAAGGTATTTGGTTGGTGTTCCGTTATCTTTGAAATTTAGGAACCCTTGTTTTAACTATTATTTGTTATTAATATTGTATAGCTATCTAAATATGCTCTTGCGTTATAAAATCGTCAATGCGCTTAGTTAAAATTGCCCCGTCCAACTATATGATGCTGGCATTAGGAACGCATAAGCGGTGCAAAACTTCTTCAACGCGTGTCTGGTGTGCGGCCTGCGATAATGTGGGGAACGGCGCTTGTGTGGGATTGGATGTGGCTGTTTCTCATTCACCTCTGTATTATACTCACTCTGGCCTGCTTTCAAGAGAACACATTGTCTACTCCGTTAGAGCTGGGTAAATGTTAAACAGAATTATTTTATATTAATTTAAATAACGCTATTTATTATTATGAACAGGACTTTTGATCTGAATCTTGCCAGATGGAATGTGGAAAAAAAACTAAATTCAATGATTTAAGCTAAGTAATTTGTGTTATTAAACATACTTTTTCTGCTGATTGTGCGTACAACATTATAATACAATGTGTGCATGCTGGTGGGCTAAATTAAAACGCATATAACTCTTGTCCTGTCACTAAATATGTATAAAGTACAGGATTTTATTGTTCAAATAATTGTTGTTTTCTTTCAATAAATTACAGGCAGAGTATTGCTCGTTCTATCGGTATTCTCATTGGCAATAATACCCTTACATTACCTGGCCTCGTTCTATTTCGATTCGCCTGCAACTGGATTTTCCAAGATGTGTTTTTTAAATATATTTACTGGTAAATATTATTATTTTATAAATATGATATAGTTAATTTATAATATTATTAATTTATATATATGATTTTACATAAATTATGTTGCATTGTTTTTATTACCACGTAAATTTCAATTTCAATTAATATTTTTTGTAGATCACAAGTTTTCAGATAAATGTATATTTTCAGGATGTATGCCTTTTCTGATTACTGAAGTTTTACGTATACCAGAAGTAGGCAGTCCATTTTATGCACATATCTTCGACTGGATTTTTTCCCCTTTACCAATTTATTGCATAAGCAGAAGTTTCAGGTATTATTTAACTTGATTTTATTATTATCTTGTTGTTATTTTGTTTAAAGCATTCTACAATTCGGCATTTTGCATTTAATTTCCCAGAGATATGAGCGTATTGTCGTTCTCGATGCTGCTATGTGACGGTCTGTGCGATCAATTGAAAATTAGCAACTGCACGCGATTCACAATGTGTGAGAAGTTGAACCTCACCCTGTGCTGCAGTAAGTGAGCCTTGTGAGTGCGTGTTGTACGTAAACACCGCCTTAGTATTACGTTTCTATCACCATAAGTGAAGTTGTTACTCCATTTAATGTAAGGTCAATCAAGGCAAATGAGATAAATTCGTAAATAGGAATATTTTCATTTAATTATTTCTATTCTGCATTGGTTATAAACATAGATGGGCAAAATGTAATCAGATTAATGAAAAACGATTACGATTACATTTTACGTTTTTTGTCATTAATATGTCTGCGTTTTGCTCATCAATGTTATAAACAATACAGAATCCAAGATTGTATTCACATTTATGATTTCTTAATGTTTTAAATGGATTTAATCATGATTACAAAGCAAGAAAATTAAAATTACGACTGCATTTTGTAATCGTTAATCATTAATCAGATTACATTTTACCTATCTCTGGTTATAAATACATAAAGTTTTTATTTAAAATATTTTTTTTTGTACCTGTTTCCTTGGTCTAATACCCAAGTCTGTGTCAGAGATATTCCGAAATATAATTTTAGTAAAACTTAGACAAGTAGACGCTTGTGACGCTTACCGTAACTAAAACAAGAATGCCAAACCTGCGTATATTTGATTTTATGTGCGGGTATGCAGTCATAAAACTTTCTGCTTAAAGTACTATTATTAAATTTGAGACTCGCCTTGTACTCTTTTAAAAACAAATTACATTACCATACATTTCTCAAAAGTTGCAATAACAACTATAGTTTGGCAATATAGTGTAATATGGGCAATACAGTGGAATACTTTTACAAATGTCATCCAGTGGTTAAATATTAAAAGTTTACACCGTGTGGTTGATACAGTCAATAATATAAAAGTTCGTACGTTGTCTGCTATAGATCTCTTAAATAAAAAACATGCATGAGTCGATTTAATTGAAATTATTACACTGGCCATATTTGTTATTACGTTTGCCTTGCTTGACCTCAATAATTTAAGTGAAGACACTAGATTCAAAGCAATCCAGAATTACTTTTCCCAACAATATGTGTAAAAATGTTATCGGTCATACTCTTGTAGTATTAAGTTTTTTGTATCAGTGTTACCCCGCAATAGCTCATTTCACTTCTAATTTGAAGGTAAATTCTGTACCATTTTGGCTCTGGTGGCTTAAATATATGTTAGTTATAGACGTTTTCCATGGCATTAGCAGAGTTAATTCGATCTTTTATCTATTTTTATTAAATATAATTTGTGCAAAGTATCCTCATTTAATCATTCAGTTTTTAACACTTAACGGATGGGCCGAATCTGCTCTGTCTTTCCTAGTTTCCGGACATTTTTCAGGGGAATTAAATAAACATTAATATTAGGTCCTTACATATGAAATTGGCGTTTTGTATGGGAGGAACAAAATGTCGAATATTTTTTAATATAATATATTTAATTAATCAAAGTATGAACCATTATTTTCTATGCACTTTAGCCATCTCATAGGTAGTTCATTGATCCCTTTACTAAAAAAACCAGTCGGACGGGAATCAATAAAATCTTTGAAGGCGATTTGGACTGCCCCATCGGAGTTGAATTTTTTCCCTTGCAAGAAGTTATCCAAATTTCGAAAAAAAATGGTAATCTGTTGGAGCAAGGTCCGGGGAGTACGGAGGATGTCTTAGACTTTCCAATTGAAGCTCTTCTAATTTAGTAGCCGTCTGTTGCGCAGTGTGTGGTCTAGCGTTGTCGTGAAGCAGCAGTGGCGTGGAGCGATTGACCAGCCTAGGTTGTTTAGCCGCTAGCTTTTCCATCATGGTTTGCAATTGCTGACAATAGACATCAGCCGTAATAGTCTGGCCAGATTTGAGAAAACTGTAATGAACAATACCGGCACTAGTCCACCAAACGCTTACAAGTAACTTTTTTGGGGTTAATTTTCGCTTGGGGCAGGATTTGGCTGGCTGGCCAGGATCCAACCATTGCGCTGAGCGCTTCCGATTATCGTAAAGAACCCATTTTTCATCACAGGTAATGATTCGGTTTAAAATACCTTCATTATTGTGCCGGTTTAGTAATGTAACGCAGCAGTCGACGCGCGTTTGCCGGTTTGCTTCAGTCAATTCGTGAGGTACCCACCTTTCAAGCTTTTTAATCTTCCCAATTTGCTTCAAGTGAATTAAAACAGTTTTATCACTAACATCGCAGCCTGCAGCTAACTCGGACGTGGTTTGCGATGGATCCGCTTCCATAATAGCCTTCAACTCTTCATTATCAACTTGAGTCTCAGGCCGTCCACGGGGCTTGTTCTGCAGGTCGAAATTTCCAGAACGAAAACGTTGGAACCAAAAACGAACTGTGTTTTCTTTTGCAACACGACCGCCATACACATCATTCACCCTTCGAGTTGTTTCCGCAGCACTAGTGCCACGGCGGAACTCGTACTCGTAAATAATGCGATATTTTAACTTTTCCATTTTGTAAAATGAGTGACGCAAACAGAAAAAAACAGAAGAAAAAAACAAATGAATGACGATCATCGAAGCACAAATACATGAGTCTATAGCTGTACAAATTTGAATTTGGAATTCCTTACTAAAGAGGAGAAATTTGTGATTAAAGTGGCCAGTACGAAAAACGCCAATTTCATATGTAAGGACCTAATATATGGATTTAAAAACTAACGCAACGTAATTAAAATTTAAGCAAAAACGTAGATCTACGTGGCCCGTCCTAGGAAGTCAGAATGGAAAAACGTAAATCTACGGGGCCCATCCGTTAAGTGTTAAGCTGAAAGATACATAAGAGCGTTCGGTAAGATCCATACCGAGTTCTGATAATATTGGTACAATATTTACAGCTGAAGATAATCTATACTTGAATTGGAGTGAGCCTGGTATAGGGCGATACTTATTTATGATGGCTGCAGTGGGGATCCTGGCGTTCAGTATACTTATTATTAAAGAATATCAACTTTTGAATAAGGTAAGGCCTTGGAACTAAATATTCACCAATACATATAATAAATCCGTCCCGCAGCCAACTCTCCGACGTTCCGTAGGTACTATGATTTGCAACTCCGTGTACCTATATATGCGAGTGCCCAGAAAAACTTCACTTCCGCGACTTAGTTTAGTAAAAATGTATGAGAATTGTTAATCGATCTGTTTGCGTTTATGCTTTATGCGTTATGCCCTCTAGTCTCTGAAATGACATAACCGTTTTAAATGCGGTTTTCACTAATGTATTATGGAAGGCTGCTTTTAACATATAGTGTTAATTTTATTTAAATCAGTTCATAAAAAAAAAGTTAAGTAAGTTTAAAAAAGCACGTCGATCATTTATAGGAAAAAATGTGTTAAGTAAAATGGAACGTAACTCACCTGTTATACGTTATTGCCAATGTCATTTAATCTTCTTAACGTATATAGGTTGTATTTATAATGTTTTTGTGAGTTACTGTTAAATATTAAATAGATTTACACTATTATTTTTGTTCGGCAGTATATATAGTAGCTCTAAAATATTTTTAATGTGCATTGATTTGTGTTAGTAGTTATTATTCATTGTAAGTAACGCCATTCTTGGCGGTACGAAGTTCGCCGGGTCAATATGATATACATATCATTCTCATTTTAAAATAAATAAGTATACAAAAATGGAGTGCAATTATTTTCGTGTGCACGTATTCATTATTATTAAGCGTCGTTAATTATGTTTTGTAGTTGGTATATTCGCGGCGGGCCCGTGGCAGCAAGGGTCGCAAGCTGCCGCCGCCGCCGGGGAGCGAGGATGGCGACGTGGCCGCGGAGCGCCAGGCCGTGAGTGAGGTGGCGCGTGTCGATGAGTCGCGCTACAGCCTCCTGTGCAGGGACCTCACTAAGTACTACGGCCGGTTTCTCGCTGTTAGCAGGCTCTCATTCGGTGCGTGTCACAGCTGTGCATGCGTGCGTGCATTCGCTGTATATTCTTATACCAGTAGCGTTCATTCCATAGATGCATGAAAACACTGCATGCCCTTACGATAAATAAATCTGGAATAAATTGCTTTAATTTAAACAAGAAGAGAACCTTTTATATTGAAATCTGTTCTATTTTTACGCCATCTATTCTTCTCTATGAAAGTAATATAATATTTAATATCATTATACAATATTCACATTAATTATATCAATCTGCCATCCTGTCCAAATACCCTAGGTACGGCACTGTCCTATATGTATTAGAGGTAGCAATAACGGCTGTTTTTCAATCTTTACATAGTATAAGAAAATTGTTTTTGCTGTCAGTTCACTTAGATCTTTTAAACTATTTTATGGATTTTAATGCAGTTTTTAGCTATAGATAGAGTGATTCACGATGAAGGTTTATATGTAGAACACATATATATTATAGTATTGAAAAGCTTAAAAATTTAATGATTTGTAAAATGTTTTCTGGGAGATTATTCCACGCTCTATCAGAGCGTTGCTTATCCTGTTGCTTAAAAAATATTATTACGTAGGCAAGTAATGTGTGTGTGTGTGTGTGTGTGTGTGCAGGCGTGCGCAAGGGCGAATGCTTCGGGCTGCTGGGCGTGAACGGCGCCGGCAAGACGAGCACGTTCCGCATGGTGACGGGCGACGCGCGCCTGTCCGGCGGCGACGCGCTCGTGCACGGGCACTCCGTCCGGACGCATGTGCGGGACGTGCACCGTCTCATCGGTCAGTGAAATACACTGTCATACAAAATGTATCGAGGGGTGAAAGGCAATTTGGTTTAAGCGACATTTTTTGGTGATATGGTAATATATATATGTGATGAAACCGTGTTTGTAGAGGATTTTCCACCACAATATGGGAATGAGACAACGACTATGATATGGCTAACAATCCTAGCCCCGATTGTGTGTCTCTCGCGTATAATGCGTTGCACTTACCTGACCGACGGCACTCTCGCGGTCCCAGCTTGTCAGCTCCCGCGGCAGGCGGTTCCTTCCTGCTGCGCTCGTCGGGATCAGCGCAACGGATGTAGACTTGATGGTGATGAGGAAAGTCAACAACACTTGCCGGCCGGCTAAACGTTCGAACACCACACTCTGCGATTTGTATTCCGACAAATGCTGTTATATACGGTGTCGCGCGCTCGCACGATGCACCTGAATCTTCCTCCCGAATCTATTTTTTATTGCGTATGAATTAGCAACTACTTGCTCCGGTTACGATTTTTGAGTGTCAATTTGACAAGTTGTGCACGCATCGCGCCATTCATAAGGTGGCGCTCCCGACACATTTCGAGAGCCAATCATGTTAGGCCAAATTCGTGAATGACACTTTACGGTTACGAAACAATATATATTACCATATACCATACCTTTCACCCCTCGATATGATCAAACTGCAAATTAAGACCATTTCCTAACGTCTGTGAATAGAAAAGATACAATTCTTCGAAGTATTGTTTGTCGGCAGGATATTGTCCGCAGTTCGACGCTTTGTTTGATAATCTCACGCCGCGTGAGACGCTGCGCATCTTTTGCTTGCTACGCGGTATACCAGTTCACGTAGGTGACACTCGTGCGCTTAGACTGGCCACAGCTCTTGGATTCCTGAAACATTATGATAAAAAGGTAAAATAATTATAATTTTTACTAATCTATAAATTTTAACGTTATTGTATAGCATGCGTAAAAAGGTCTATTGAGACGACAGTTCGTCATTACTAATTTCAAGAGGGAAATGGAAAAATATGTATATAAAAAAAAAAAAACATTTTCTTCCATGAAATTGAAGGTGGCGTACCTTGGGCAGTGTAGTACACACAGCTTATAATAATAATGAAACGGGTTAAAAGGGTTTTAAAATGTTTAAAGTATTTCTAAAATTTGAGGCTAAAGACTAAATAGATCTATAAACAATCCTACTTTTATTTTTATATTGTTTTATTATCCAAAACTGCAAACTTTTATTATATTTAAAAAACAAACGAATATTTTATATAGCTCATAATAAAAAGCGGTTTTTAAAATCTGGCAGTTTCGACTTATAGGAATATTGAGGATAATGTAATATTTATATATGTATATATTTTTATGTATAGGTACACGAATGTAGTGGCGGTACTAAAAGGAAAATAAGTACGGCAGTAGCGATGCTTGGGGATTCGCCCTTGATATTCCTCGATGAACCGACGACAGGTAACGTATCGTTTTATAATTAAGTAAGTTTTGGTGTTAAAATGTCTCAATATTAATTGTTTGCGTAATATCTTGTAGGTATGGACCCAGCGTCGAAGCGTTTGGTGTGGTCGGCAATAAGCGACGCTGTGATGGCTGGTCGCAGCGTGGTTTTAACGTCCCATAGTATGGAGGAGTGTGAGGCGCTCTGCTCAAGGCTTACGATAATGGTCAACGGCAAACTTTGTTGTCTGGGTTCAGTGCAGCATCTTAAGAATAAATTTTCTCAAGGTAAGCTATCAACAAATTTATTAGAGACTTTTTTTGTAATCCTGGGAAATCCCTGACGAACCTCAGGGGGCGGTGAGGGCTGCCCCCGGTGTGTCGGACTTGGACTAAATCCCCCGGGGTGTTCCTTCTTCCGTCTGACTGGGGCCGAAGGTACAGTGTTATCCTCTACTCCGAACTTTATTAGAGGCAACCAAAATTTGTTTTTTTTTTTCGACCTACTTTCTGTCGTATTTCAGTCTTACGTATTGACGTTTCTTCATGTAGATAACATCATTGGTATCCAATCGAAAGATTCTGGGCATAGTCAAAGGTTTAGGAATCGTAAGAGTTCGTCAAGATTGAGGAAAAATAAATAATACAATGATTTTTAAAACTTTGAATTTTAAGGTTATGTTGACTGTATAAAAACAATGTCTAGAGATAATTAAACTTACTTTAGAAGTCATAGTAAATAATGACATTTCGAAATAATGTCGCATTCGTACCAGTTCTTTTAGTTTCGCGGCTTCCTGGAAAGCTTTTGCTTTGGCAAAAATTTGTCCTATTTCAGCGGAAACTGAAGGTATTGCCGAATGTGGCCGAAGCCAAAGCTTCACTCGGGAACTAATTATTTTTCCATTTTTACACCATTAATCTTCAATTTGATCCAAACTAGATTTCGAACGTTTTTAATTTATGAGAATTGGCCCTTAGGACTACAATTCACAGTTTCTTATATTTTTAAATGTACAACACAGCGACGTCGGTGTTTTTGCAACACTATAAGTGTTTTTTTTTTATAATTTCACCATACAAGCTAGTGAACAATGAATATTTAAAAATAATTTTTAATCATAGTATCTAATTTTAACATTATGTTAGATATAACCACATTGACCATTCACCAGTAGAAAGGCTTTAATGAAGAAAAAAACAACAATATGTTAGCATTAATTTTAGCAATAAATATAATGTTACAAATGTATTACTTTTCGCAGGATACACACTCGTAGTAAAATGCAAACAAGGTCCAGATAGAGACACCGAAATAGCCAAAATAAACACGTACATCCTTGAACATTTTAATGAAGCAAAGCTAATGTAAGTACTTACTAGATAATTGTGTATGTTAAAGATGATTTTATTGGATGCACTAAAAATAAACACAACATAAAGCATCAAATAGAAATTAACCATTTTAGCCAAACTGCTAAGATAATCAATTTTATTGTAAGCATACATACACCAAGTAGCAGTTTTAAGTTGTTACCATAATTTGGCTTCAACAATACTATTAAAATATATTATTACTTCTTGCCCGCATTTTCGTATGTAAATATAACTCTCGTGTTTCGTACTCTCATTCAATACTTTATCAGGCTTTATACAAAAAAATTCAAAGAACTCCCACTCCTTCCGATGCCGATATAAACACAACGGAGCACCAGTCAGAGATGGGCAAAATGTAATCAGTTAAATGATTAACGATTACAAAATGTAGTCGTAAATTTTAATATCGTTACTTTGTAATCACGATTTTTTTTACACTGGCTCGACAAGGTGACTACAGCGCACTGACTGATGGTAAGTACAGTGTAGTCCAAAAACAAAAGTATCCGTCAAAGGATTAAAATCCATTGATAGTCTCCGTCGTCATTTCGGCCCACATATACCACGACGGAAGGTCTCTAGGTATATGAGTTACTGGATGTACACAAGCTGATTCCGAAACGTGACAGGCTGAAACGAGTCACTATGACGGTTTTTACATTTGTGTACTGACAAAAAACTTACTGTGTGTAAATTATTGGCAAAAGTAAAAAGTTATTTTTTTACTATAAGATTTGTTATAATGTTACATTGCAGTGAATCATATTTGGGTGTGAATTCATACTATCTAAAGGACACGGAGCTGCAGTGGTGGCAGGTGTTCCATTTGATGGAAGACGCCCGTAAACTGTTTCCTATAGAGGATTATGCCGTCTCTCAAACCACTCTCGAACAAGTGTTCCTACAATTCACCAAATTACAGGGCAGTAATCAAGAAAACTAGTAGAATCTCCTTTCAACATGGTTTACGGTATCATAATATAATCTATATTTTATAATCTCAATTTGTATGCTAATGCGGAATACTTTGGTAGGATAAAAAAATGTTTTTTTTTAGTCTATACTGTTTGGAGTACATAGTAGTTACGTTATTTTAAAAGGTCAATAGTATGTAACGTGGTTTTTTTCGTCTATTGAATTTACTTATCCCAAAGAATAAAAATGCATGCAATGATATTTTTAATTGACAATATATAATTACAAATTGACCGAATTCTTCAAATGAGTGATATTTTAATATTCACTAATTACGTAATATTTAAAATCTTGTAATTAATAAATATTACAAAGTATTTGTTTCCTAAAATGCAAAAATATTTGTACAAAAACAATCTAGATATTAATTTCGCAATATGATATGTCTATGTGAATGGTTTGTTGGTTTGAGCTATATATACAATTTGTACGTACTTATATACGTACATTAGCATACTGGCACAAACAAAGATAACTAATGTGTCCATTAAAAATATTGTAAGGAAAAAAATCTTATAATAATTTATTTGTAAAATCATATTTTCTATTTACTTAATTATGTAATTTCTTAAATCTAAACATGTACGAATTATCATGTTTGTAACAATAATTATTGCTATGAATTGCATTTGAATTTTTCGTATATAAGGTATTAACCTATTAGTTTTATAATAAATCTATTTTTTTTAGTATTAGTATCCCAAATAGAAACAGGAATCTCTACATTGTGATAATTTATTTAATACTTTCATAAACTGTTATTTCTCCCTAAAGAATACTCATTAATATAATTTATACTTGGCCAAAAGAAATAGAAAGGTCCAAAAGATTTCGTTACAATGATAATACTTTAAGTACAATGCCTCATTGTGATCTAGAAATAATGCATCAAAATTGTAATACTGCACCAATCTGATTTTTTAATTTATTTCCTTTTTGAAATCGTTGTGGAGGGTAATTTAGAGATCACATTCACCTGGTCCACTCTGGTTCTGGTGGCCTCATATTATACTTGCCATTGTTGGGTAGTATTGAAGTATTGCAAAGCAAACTTGGTGGAGGGCTTAAAACCAGGTCGAAGTTATATGTTAATTGGGGGAACTGGTGGTTCTTATGCAGTAGCGTGCATCTCATAGAGGCATAAATAAGCCTTGATACAATTGGACAATTAATACAGTCAATCAAAACCGTTTACGGCGAGATCGTTTAGAACAACATGCCGGTTATATTGACCCAGAACAAAGGTCTCGGCAAAAAAATAGGACTTCGAATTTAGAAGACATTAATTACACCGGTTGTTACGACTAAATACTCATATTTAGTACTCATACTGCTTTCGATGTCGGTATAACAGATGTTAACCGTGTATTGATTTAAAGTTTGGTCCAATTGGGATTCTGAGACTTCTTTTCTAGTAATTACCAGATTTTAAGTAAATATATTCATTAAATGTCAAAGTATAACAAAGTAATGCTTTTTATGCTTATTTGAGATGCATACCACTGTCCTTATCTAAGTCTTGTTAAGGTTAACAAATATGAATTTAAATATTTATAGTAGCTAAATAATGCAGATTTTTTACCAGTACTTATATTACTAAATATTATGCACGGATTTATTTCTATTTCATTTATTGTTAGATAATTAGTTAAAAGATTAATACAATTATTTACTCTACCTATAAAAGTTTAAGTAAGTTGAAAAAAAAACAATTACTATGTTTTTTTTTTCTTTCATTATGATTCGTCCTATTGATGAAATATCTGAAAATAAGATAGTACATTTCTCCAGTTGACGTAATTAGTATAAAACTTTGTCGTCCGGCGACACCACAGTAGTGACGTGAGCAAACTTTCAGTCAACGAATATTTCATGAAAGTATGGGAACAGGGAACTCACGATGAGATTAGTAAAACTTAACTATTTATTATATCTCTCGATAATGTCAAGAACGGCCGGCGACACGTCAAGTGCTCCGAATTAATGCGCCAAGTGCGCCAAACGAATAAAATACTTACGAATCGTGCGGACGGAAAAGTGTTAATTGTTTTTTGTATTGACTTGACAAAATAACTATTCTACACCTAATGGAAAACAAAATGTAGTTCAGGATCAATGGCGACTGCCAAGGAAAAATGTATCAACATTCGCCATCGCTGTTACAGCCCACATATGTTACGACTGAAAGTCCCCAAATAATTAAACAACTGGGAATACATAAACTGATTCAGAAACGGGACAGGCCAAAGCGAGTCACTGTAACTGTCTTTACACTTGCATACTGTGTAATATTGCATTTCTTAAATCTTAATATAACAATTAGCCTGATAAGTAAATATATAGTTGTAATAGACAACTTTCACACAAATAATAATTGTTATTTCATCTGTTGTTATGGGTTGCCTGGCGTCAACAAATAGAGGCTTAGAACTAAGATAACTTGTCCACAAACTAGAATGAAGTAGTAATTATTGAAGTTATTCATTGCAGTTCAATATTTTGTTTTATCGGTCAATAATTCTTGACAAATGCTGTTCTCGTATGCGTCATATTATCAAAAACAGTCATTAATATTGAAAATAATAATATAATAAAAAAGTGAATCTCGTGTTAAAAAATTTGATAAAAAGAGCGATGTAGTTTATTTGTGGGTAGTGACCCACCAAGAGCTATGTTTTATTATCATTTGTGACAAAAACTAATGCAGAAATTAAAGATGACCAATGACGAATTGGCAGTGACGCTGTTTTTCATATAACCTTATTGTGCAGATATAATTTTTTCGCCGTCGAAATAAATTAAAAATTTTAGTTCAACTGATATTGTTATGGTCCATTTTTGTATCTGAATGTTACACAATATTTATCTATCGTGTAAGTAATGAATTACTTTGCCATTCGCTTGTCATTTTTATTTATACACAACATGAATAAAATGTAATATAATTTATATATGTTTTTAATTAATAACTGTAGGTGTAATTATGTGTATTTAAATATATTCATGCCTATTCATTAAAAATGTTCTCCGTGTTTAAGTAATTTAGATTTATTGCACTTATACATTGTAATGTTTATGCAAAAGCTGAAGAATGCGTTAGACGCTTAATGTTATGAGCAAATATTAAAAATAGTAAACAGTATTATACAAACATCTATAATGAGAACACGTTTTTTATAATTTAACTGTGATTTGCATTGCGTACCTATTATTTGTGATATATTAAAAAGTAATTATATTTAAAAAAATAATTATTACAATTTTAAATACATACCTAGTGCAATTTTATAATCCTATTAAATTTATATTGCAAAGTGGAATTGTAGATTTGTGTATTTATGTTTTGGTGTACATATGTGCTATGCAGTGTTATAGATTTCAATAAAACTGCGGCGTTCATTTGCTATGTCTTTTTTTTCGCACTCCATAAAATTACAACAATAGAGTTAAGAAGTCAATTTCTTTGAAGTAACAAAAATTATACAGATGCATTCGGGTGATGCCGGTAAATATATCGAATTTATTAATTATAATCCAAACGCAATATTATTTTTCCTTCCACGTTAGTGAAGTTATGGTTTTGGTCTATTTTTGTTTTGTACTTCAAACGGAAAAATGAACCCTCACAGGATCACCTCGTCCGTATGTCTGTTTAACCGTCTATCTTTTTTAAAACCTTTGTCGACAGACTGAGGGCCCACCTGATGGTTAAATCGTTACCGCAGCCTATACAACTGTAACACAAAAATAATTTTTATTACATTGCTGACCAAAAAGGGCATTACTTACTGCCTCCCTGAAGAACTCCATGACATTGATTTAAGAAACATTTTGGAATTTGATGACTCAAATATGAAAGCATTTTTGTAACGAGCATTTCATTGTATTTTTTAAATCACCTTAATGATTGTGCTTAGGAATTTTATAGGTGAAATGTACATTCTAAGTATACTGTTTTATATAAATATAGCGTAGGACCATTCGCAGACCCGGATCAGATGCGGATAAACCAGGGCCTACGCCCCAGGCGCCAAATTCCAGGGTCGACAAACGAGTACAACTCCCTACGTACTCAATGAATAATATTAGGTCCTTACATATGAAATTGGCGTTTTTCGTACTGGCCACTTTAATCACAAATTTCTCCTCTTTGGTAAGGAATTCCAAATTCACATTTGTACAGCTATAGACTCATGTATTTGTGCTTCGATGATCGTCATTCATTTGATTTTTTCTTCTATTTTTTTCTGTTTGCGTCACTCATTTTACAAAATGGAAAACTTAAAATATCGCATTATTTACGAGTACGAGTTCCGCCGTGGCACTAGTGCTTCGGAAACAACTCGAAGGGTGAATGATGTGTATGGCGGTCGTGTTGCAAAAGAAAACACAGTTCGTTTTTGGTTCCAACGTTTACGTTCTGGAAATTTCGACCTGCAGAACAAGCCCCGTGGACGGCCTGAGACTCAAGTTGATAATGAAGAGTTGAAGGCTATTGTGGAAGCGGATCCATCGCAAACCACGTCCGAGTTAGCTGCAGGCTGCGATGTTAGTGATAAAACTGTTTTAATTCACTTGAAGCAAATTGGGAAGATTAAAAAGCTTGAAAGGTGGGTACCTCACGAATTGACTGAAGCAAACCGGCAAACGCGCGTCGACTGCTGCGTTACATTACTAAACCGGCACAATAATGAAGGTATTTTAAACCGAATGATTACCTGTGATGAAAAATGGGTTCTTTACGATAATCGGAAGCGCTCAGCGCAATGGTTGGATGCTGGCCAGCCAGCCAAATCCTGCCGCAAGCGAAAATTAACCCCAAAAAAGTTACTTGTGAGCGTTTGGTGGACTAGTGCCGGTATTGTTCATTACAGTTTTCTCAAATCTGGCCAGACTATTACGGCTGATGTCTATTGTCAGCAATTGCAAACCATGATGGAAAAGCTAGCGGCTAAACAACCTAGGCTGGTCAATCGCTCCACGCCACTGCTGCTTCACGACAACGCTAGACCACACACTGCACAACAGACGGCTACTAAATTAGAAGAGCTTCAATTGGAAAGTCTAAGACATCCTCCGTACTTCCCGGACCTTGCTCCAACAGATTACCATTTTTTTCGAAATTTGGATAACTTCTTGCAAGGGAAAAAATTCAACTCCGATGGGGCAGTCCAAATCGCCTTCAAAGATTTTATTGATTCCCGTCCGACTGTTTTTTTTAGTAAAGGGATCAATGAACTACCTATGAGATGGCAAAAGTGCATAGAAAATAATGGTTCATACTTTGATTAATTAAATATATTATATTAAAAAATATTCGACTTTTTGTTCCTCCCATACAAAACGCCAATTTCATATGTAAGGACCTAATATATCTAAAAAAAAATGGACCAACTTCTCAATCAAAAACGGCTGAAAAGTAAGTCTTTGATATTGGCGATTAAAATGTTAAAGTTTAGTTGCTACCAATTGATAGCAAATTAACTCTCGTATAATCCCTTAAATAGACCGGGACTTGTAACAAGTAACTCTTTTTTTGTAACCCAGGAGAAATCCAACATTAGATCATCAGAGCCGCTGTGAGCGCAGCGACCCCGTGTGTCAGACTCCTACTAACTAAAACCCCCGGGGTGTCCTTCCAATCATTCCACCCAGGCCTGAGAAAGCAAATTCGTCCAGTCGCCCAGGGAGCAAACAGCCATGTTAAAACTTCCTCTCTGGTAGGGGTAGTTGTAAAGAAACCACGCCTCCAAGCCAAATGAGCGGCGCGCCGTACACTGCGCACCACCTCCCTCTCTTTTATTGATATTATTTTATTTATAATGTTTGTCTTTTAGGATACAAATTGTAGGACTAAGTATTGTAGGTTATAATTACTATAAATAAATAAAATTAACTTATAAATCATGTCTTTTTATTTTATATTATCTATCCCTTAATTAACATTTATTACGAACTGTCATGAACAAAGATATCTTAATATATTTACAACATCGTGGTTTAAAAATAATTACCAATTCTATAAACTTTATTAATAATAATATGATTTAAAAATGTCACGTCGTCGTAATTACATTCATCCATTTGCTACACTTGCTAAGTGCAATGTTATTCACAAAATTAAATCCAAAAACACATTACATCATTTATAACTTATCTCAGAGATAATAGCTAAGAGTAGAATGGGCAAAATTAAAAAAGTACATAAAAATAAACCTGTATTTACAAAATTATTAGTTTAAAAAAAGAACACGGAGCGTCTGTGCATCTGTTGCTCATGTTTTAATACCAGAGCGTACTGGAAACACAAATACCAAACATTGTTTCGCATATACAAAACTTATGGCAACTCAGTTAAAACGGTTTTTAACAAAAATAAATAATACCTTAACCAAAAATAAAGCTAGATGTTTTATGAACTGATTGATTGGAATAGCTGAGTACATAATATACAGTAAATTGAATTAAGTAATAGCGTCTGACCGAAGCTTCGACTTCAGTTATTGACCACCTTCGGCTAAACCCTTGGGCTTAGTCAAATTTTAGGCGAAATTTTGCCCAAAGATTTATGAATGAAGCAAACTGTTATGAAATTATTTCAAAATATTATTATTTTAAAAAGGAGGACATACTATTTTTATGTGCGTACATATTTTTTCTATTAATTTCCATTCGTAACTTCATAGTTTATTGATCGATTTGTAATTATTTCTTTATTCAATAATACCTAGGATAAAGTGGCTCCAGTTTTGATATGATGCAGGTGTAATTACGTTTATATGAGACATAAAGCTAGAACTTTAAACATACCTATTTATCCCTTTATATCTCCATAAAACGTAAACCGATCTGAATAATTCTTTTTTTTTTAGAATATTTACTAAGGCGCAAACACAAAGGATACGCATGAAATAGAACATATGCAACCAAAGTTATAAGATTTTTTAAAATAAATATGCAAGCTAGAAGTTCCAAATATAATATATAACTACAACAACAAGTTACTAGTTATAGCAATAATAATATAATGTTTAAAAAGAAACATATAGGAAAAGGGTGTTTTATAGGTAAACTTGATTATTCTTAGAATTTTTTGTAGGAAACTTTAATCGTCTCTAGAAGTTGTTTTTATACGGTCAAAATGATCATTAAATATCAAAGTTTTTAAAATAATTATATTATTCCCTGTCAGTCAACCTAGAACTAAATTTCTTAGAATCTTTAAACCACTGGCTTCGGCCGAAGGTTGTGTTGATAGCCGAATAATCGGCTTCGGCCAGAAATTGAGCATAGGTCGGACACTATTAATTATCTACATTTGTTTATTAAGGAACTTATATATATTTTTACATTAAAATCACGAATAAAGTAAACTAAAACATGAACTTAGACAAATGTATTGTGTAAATGTTTTGCCAGATGTAATGTTTTGTACCGGTCAGTACAAGAAACACGTGCATAGGACACATCATAACAACATAAAATCTCACTTTAAGCCGCTAAACTGTATATCAATACCTAAAATAAATCAACTGCTCATTCACCGTCTAAAATTAACTTCAATATAAATTCATATTAAGCTAACACAAAACAACACGACAGATAATATAGTGCAAACATTTCTGCGTAAAAAAAAGTAGTACCCACAGTGAACAAATATTAAAATAACTACAGTCCTTCTCGCTGATACTTAGTAAATTGCAAGAATATCTGTTCTAATGTCGTTTGCGATATATTATAATCCTCAACGTCCAGATCTCGTTTCGCACGTTCCATAATTCCAAACATTTTTGACCAGGGCATAGTTTTATCCGGTAAATAATAAGTCAATAGCCCCTGATATTCTTCCCTGCAAAATATACAATTTTGGAATGTCAGATATTTATAAATATTATATTACAACTGTATAAAAAACGAATATGTTTAGATATACGGACCCTTATCAACAGAGTTAAAATAGACATAAAGTATTGATGGCCGCTTTTTATCATTATAATTATACACGCTTATTTTAGTACATAAATTAATTTGATAACAACAATAATAATTATATAATAAACTGCGTCCAAATCAAAGCAAAGAAAAACAATATTTATCTAATTTTGCGTTTTGAAATACTATCTGCAGCTTATACCGACTGGAGACAAAGAGAAAACCAATACAAAAAAGTGTAGGCAGCTATCGCAATAGCAGTAATAAAAAATTAGACAACTCATATGGCGATAATGAAAATCGTATGCACAAGCAACCCTCAAATGGACTATACCAGGGCTTCTTAAACTTTTGTCATTCACGACCCCATTTAGGATTGCGATTATCTTGACGACCCCGTACAAATATAAAAGAAAAATAAATTAATATTTTTTGATGATTTATTTATTAGGTAACAATATACATATACACATACATATGAAAATATATAGTTTTAGAATTCGTTTTGAAACAAACAAAAATCTAAAATTAAAAATTGCACAAAAATTATAAAATTGTATTTATTATAGTTTCAAAAATAAAAGTGGATTCTGGCCGTCTTAATTCGCTCGAATATATTCAAGTAGTTGCGTGGTAAGTATTAAATTAAAATATAAGTAAAAAATTTAATGAGATGGATGTGTCTGTTTTTTATTGCATAACAAATCAAATCTTGGAGGAATGTTTGAAACTGCTGGACGTAAAACCTCCTCAACATTTTTTAGCGCTGAACGATATTGGGATTTAATATGTGTTCAATCAACAAATGCGCATGTCTAGACGCTGCAAGTCCACTGTATTCCGCCAACTCTAGTGATGTTATAAAATGGTATAATATAAATATTTGACATTAAAATCTCTCGCAACCGCGGAATTTTGCTACGTGACCCCGTTTGGGATCGCGACCCATAGTTTAAGAAGCCCTGGACTATACCGAATGCAGCTACGCTCTGTGGCGAGATATAGTCGCTAATATAATTTGATTGATTTCATATTCACCAAAATTATATAATATTGTATAACTATATATACTTATTATATACTTTTACTTACATGATTTTTGGAGTAATGAAACAGGAATTAATATAGTTTTTAATATCTTCAATAGTAGTGCATCTGCTCGATGTGGGGATTGTTTCATCACGTGATCTTAATTTGATTGTTAGTGTAAAACCTAAGAGATGATATAGGCAATTTGTATTATAATGAAACTCAATAATATTGGGTAACATATTTAAAATAATGTGGGGCAAATAGTCCAAAAGTGACTACAATAATTACTTCTCAAATTTTTTATGTTAATGTAAATTTTATAAAATATAACTTTCAAAAACAAACTAATTCAAGATCTTGTAGAAGCTCACACTTGGACCTCTGATTGATCTATCAAACATGAAGTAGGTTGGTAAAATTTTCTGACGCAAGCATACCTTCAGAGAATTTATTCTTAAGATGCTGAGGTGTGCCAAGGCATTGGAACCGGCCGTTAACCATAATAGTGAGTCTAGTACATAGAGCTTCACACTCCTCCATGCTGTGCGAAGTTAAGACAACACCTCGACCAGACTTTTGTACGCCACGCATGGCACGCCACACCTATAACATAAATCATTGGTAATTAATAATAATTATAAATAATACTCCTAAAGTGGATTACTTTGAGCTATAATAAACTAACGCTTCTATCTCTCACTATTTTGTCCTATTATGTAAACAACTGCGAACGAAACAAACATTTTATTTAACGAGATTCATTGATTGTTTTACCTGCCCTCTTTATTTCTATATTATTGTTATACAATGTGTAAATATTCGTTAGTAGCTAGATATATGGAATAACTGCTACATGTATAACTAATTGATAAGGAAATTTATATGATATCCATTAGGTTATTTACATATGAAGTGAAATAGGGGGTTGATATTTGTATAAACATTCGATAATAATAAAGTTAGAATTGTGAAATTTCGTATTTGCTAACTAGATTAGAAGACTACAAAGCATGTATTATTACTTTTTAAATGCACCTACATCACTCATATTTCCTCTAATAGTAATGGATCCATTAGTGGATGTGCAAAGAGACTTGATCGAGCCGGCATCACCATGACAGCTATCGACAGATAATTAACCAGTCTCCCACTAGCTGCGATCGGTTTATGAGAAATGTTGGACAGAGCTGTATGTACTTGATAATTGATATCAATAGCAGTCTAACTTCTGATACTGAATAAAAAAAAGTTATAGACCTAGCTGAGATAAATTTTAAACATAAAAGGGCGATACGGCCACTGATGGTGACAGTACAGATATGCATGAAACTCACATGTCGTTTGGCAGCCGGATCAACACCCGTCGTCGGTTCATCAACAAATACCAGGCGCGTTCGTCCTAAGAAAGCCAACGCTGTATTTAGCTTTCTCTTGGTCCCCCCAGAATACTGATCAACCTGTGCACCAGAATACGCATAAAATGTATATTAATAATAAATAATAAAAAAGCCGAGGACCGGGCTCAATGGAGTTTATTCGGAGAGGCCTATGTCCAGGAGTTGACTAGGGTAGGCTGATGATGACGATGAAGGCTATTGCGCAAGCTGGGTCGTGACCACAATACAGAAGTGCAAACACCGTCATAGTGACTGCCTTCGGCCTGACGCGTTTCGGGATCAGCTTATGTACGTCTAGTTGTTAGTATTCATATAGGGTAGAAACCCTTTGCCGTGATATATGTGGGTAGATATGGTTTAATTACGTACATTGTGGACACGGCTATGGTGACTATCAGAGGATTACCGACTCTTGATAAAGAAAAAGTTTATTGAGACAAAGGAAACAACACACAACTAACGCATTCATATAAAAAACAATAATGAAAGAATGAATACATAACATCACATGTATACTGGGTGTATGTGATAGTTACTGACGTTCTTGGTCTACGCTGTACGCTGTTTCCGTCAAGTACGTTGTACATATTTACTTTGTCAAGCCTGTATAATAATGTCTGTAATGGCCTGGATAATTATTTTGATAAAGTTTGTGGTATAAACTGCGATTTGTTATGAGCTTTTAGCCAATCCTTACATATGCTACAATAAAAAATGTCATAACTAATAAAATAAGTCGTCAATACACGATGAATGAAAGAAAAGTGCTAATTTATTAAGTCATACCCTTTTATCTAAATGTTTTTGGAATCCTAGAGATTGTGCGAGCACTTCTGCCCTGGACGTGGCGAAGTAAGCATCAGTTCGTAAACCGCGCAGCAATGAAAACACACGCAGCGTCTCTCGGCCCGTTAGTTCATCGAATAAAGCATCGAACTGCGGACAGTAACCTGAAATATCATAGACATTTTTATTTTTATCAGACAAGTTCTGATTTTCCTGTCCTCGTCTGTTAACAGTTTTTTCTTATTATAATTCACCTTCTACTGCAAAAAAAAATAACGAGTGAGACATCAATGGTGGATAATATTTTCAAGTCAAACAGAGGAGTTAATATAGAATAATAACCATAGATAGAGACAACCTTAGTTCACTATTGGAAGTATGCTAGGTTGTAAAAGTTTAAATGACAAACTACAAATGACAAAAAATGAAAAAAACTATCTAATAAAAAAAACAGCTATGTTAACTATCGCAAAAAGGCTTATTGTGTCCTGGTTTCAGATAGAACTCCTAATAGAATTTTCTGAAGCCTCCTAACATTGGAACAAAAATAGATGTTTCGCAATCGTTCAGGTTAATTGGAAAGGTAACTATAATTTTTATTTAGATATACTTAAGTATAAAAAGTATGTATTCAATACCTACCGATGTTTTTATGTACTTTAGTAATATTCCGTTGGACGGAATAACCACTGACATAGGCTTCTCCACTGGATATGGTTTCGTCACCCATCAACATCTTGAATGTACTTGTTTTGCCTGCCCCATTCACACCCAGAAGCCCGAAGCATTCGGTATCGCTCACACCTTTAAAAACATATATACTGCCATTGAATTAAAATAATTACCCATTAATTATAGTAATTACTTCTAATAAATGCTCCCAGGAGAGGTTATTTTATTTTATTTTCATAAATTTTAAAGTGAAAACTTCTTTAGGCTATTTAACACCTTTTTTATGATATGATTTTGTTTCCAGTAACCTAAGACTTTAACTGAGATTGTGGATATGGCTTATGGCAAGATAACATTTTACGAATATTTGCTTACACACGTTCGAAGCCCTGTAGCCCGGGAGTCCAGTATTATTGACATTACAGTAGCTACGCCTATCCTAGTACAAACTATCAATATTTTTGTTAAATAAAACGAAAAGGGCTAATATTGCGTGAAGGATATTTTAGCAGTAAGTAGGTAGGCTTACAAAACTTATAGATCCTGCAAACAAGATAGAATTATGCAAACGCATTGGAACATCTAAATTACTATCACAAAAAAAAAATGTACCTATGTATTTATTAAATTGGTTTATAAAACTAGCACAACAAACCAACAAAAAAAGAGTAAAACTTACTGAAAGAAACTTGATCCACAGCAAGATTCTTGCCGTAGTATTTAGATAAATTTTTTGAAACTAGACCATGATTCTTAAGGATTGATTTGTCTAGTAGACGCACATGTTTAATCTCGTCAACGACGTCTGCATCGAGCGTGCTCTCATCTACTGGAGGTGGAGTCTTTTTGAATGTAAATATCTGGCAACAGAAATAAAAAGCAATAAATTTAAATAAAACAAAAGTCCTAGGTATGTGATAGTCGATCGGAGTCATACCAACCTTTTGTAGTAAACGGTATTCCAAGATCATTAGTAAAGTCCACAGCACAGCGCCAGTTATCAACATCATTGTTAGGTAGCGCAACACACCCGGTGCTTCCCAGTTCATATAAGGATGATCAGGCACTGAAATGTTTTTTTTTTTAATTAAAAATAAAATAACTTTAAAATATAAAGTCTTCAAAGAATAGATACGCCAAATAGGCAAGTCAAAAATATAAATTTTATACAGTCCTTAGTATCGAAATCAATCATTTTGTAGATATTAATGTAATTCATTTTTATCTATGTACCTGCACACACTATGTATTATCAAAAACCACGATTCATCACATTCAGTGTAAAATTCCTAAAAAAAGTGTTTTTTTATTAGTTCGGTATAATATCTTAGTACCAACTTGGCAAAAATAATTTTACCTAATAATAGTAAAATGTTTAACTAGATACATAATTACAACTGTTAAATATTTGTTAAATTGTGTACAATCAATGCAGCGTAGTTGAATTGATTTTTAACAGAAAGGCAAAAATTATTGATTGAACTCACTGCAGCAAACTTCAGAGAAATGTTCACACATTACTTGCATATTGCACTCTTCAAGATTAGGAAGCAACAGAGACATGTAATCGCATCCTTGCAAGCATGAGTGTTCTACCAACCCCACTTGGTTCAGCTCCCTGAAGAAGCACCAAAAACATATTTTTAAATTATTCTCTTAAAGGCTAAGAATATTCATAGTCTGTGAAAACAAATGTGTGCGAAAATGTGAAAATAAATTTGTATAAGTGAACGGTTGTGAATATTTCGTCATCACCAGCAACCCTCTTTAATGTATCACTGAACATAGACCTCTCCCAGAGGTGGGTAAATTGTAATCTGATGATGTAATGTAATGTGATCTATTGTTACTGCGCGCCCAAACGACTGAGTTTAAAAAGACCCTAATATAGAAAAGTATGGAATAATATGTGTTTATGATCTTTATGCTTATGCACACACAATGCAGAAGAAAATTGAAAAATTAGTCATTTCCTATGGACGAGAAGAGCCGAATATGACTCAACATGTTTATTAGCAGAAGTCATAGATAGACAAAATGTAATCAGATTAAAAAAAAAACCATTACGATTACTTTTTGCGTTTTTCATAATTAACTTAACTGTATTTTACTCATCTAACTTTTAAACACTACGGAATCCTCAATTGCATACATATTTATGACTCTTTAATGTTTTAAAGGGATTTAATGTTGATTACAGAGCTACAAAACTAAAATTCTGACCACATTTTGAAATCATTAATCAGATTACATTTTTCCCATCTCTCAACGCAACTATAAACCTAGAACAATTACATCTAGACCTAATAATGTTCTGTACGCCTCTGATTCGTACACAAATTAGAATAGTGCGTAGAATAAGTAAACAACTTACGACTTTAAGTAAACAGTTATAGACAATATAGAACTGAAAGTAGCCCACATATTTGAAAACACTTCTATTTGGAACTTCTGGAGCAGTTTAGTATTGCGGTACCTCGCAGGCTGCCACGGTATCCTGCTCCCATGTTTGCCACTAAACGATATTAAGACCAACCTTGGTCACTTTTCTATAGTGCCAAGACTGTCACGTTTATATAACGAGTGTGTGTCCGGGGATAGGAACATCGATATTTTTGCGGATTCAATGCCGGCCTTCAAGAGGAAAATCAGTGAGCAGGTGTGTTGAGCTTGGCATTGTTCTTGGTGTTATATAATTTTTAATTTTAATTTGAGGTACTATTGTCTGCTGTTGTTTTCTTTTTTTTGTATTTTTTTTTGGTTTTTTTGTGTTTTGGTTTTAGTTGTCTGTTTTGATATTCTTAGTTAATGCTTTTAGGCCATGCTGTGGCTGTCTATTATTGGTATCCGTTACCGACATTTAGCTTATGTATGTGATTCAGATTGTGAATGTGAAGTGTAATGGAGCTGTTGACAGCCCATAAATAAATAAATAATAAATAAAACATCAACACGATAGGTCGTTTTCTAATAAGCCAATACCAATATTAGTAAATCTGGGAATGTAAGATAAAACACAAAAATAAAATTTATATAAAAATCTGTCCTTTCTGCGTTCAGCAATTTTATATATCTGACTATCCCTCTAGACGCCTTACTAAGTTATGCGGATTTTTTTTTTATCGGTGATACCCAGTCGGTTTTATCGGTATCAGTATATGAAAAGACAGTCTTAAGTAATATTTGATTTTGTTAACTTAACATCGCGGCATCGGCTTCATTGTAGGAACTATGGACATAATTATAATTACAAATTGTAACTGCCACTTTTATATCTTAACCTACTGTTCAGGAATTATAGAGGATGTATCAGTAATGTTTTCATCTGTATACTGCACATACCTGACCGCAGTGACGAGGCTATACACAGGAAAGAATTGTAGTATCAAATCTAAGATTTCTGCCACCTCTTTGGTGTCAAGTTGCGGTGCCGACAAAGCTTCAACGATTTGTGCGCCCATCATACCTTTTAAACATGCATCATCTACATTTCTACTCATGCAAGTAAACCATTTTAATCAAGCAAACATATATGTATCATCCCAATTCATGTGATAAGTTTATAACTCTTTTAGATATCAGAAAATAGAAGAAATAAATTAATACAAAAATATTTGCATAGTTAGAAAATTTAGCTAGCGAACCTTAGTAAAGATAAAAAAGCTTTGTTAATATACTAAATACAGTGGCGGCCAACTACTTAAGACCGCTCATCGCATGCAGCGATAAAGATGCACTGCCCTTTGCACTATTCGATTTGGCCTCTGTAAAACTATTATTTGCATTATATAGACCAGTACTCGAAGATTTGGCTATGTAACTTCCTTGCAAATTATACATTTTGAATCATTTGAAGCATTTTTTCAAAATATGTTGTCACACACGCAGTCATATACTTAAGACCGCTCAGTTTCTACGAATTTTCTTAGAGACGTTTGTTAATGCGACGGTCTTTGAGATAGTATATGGAATGCAACTCGAAACGAAGTCTGTCAGTAACAGATAATGAGTCGCGCGAAGAACATAACGCCTGACCATAGAATCCAAATAAAATTATTGAAAAACGAAGAAAATATGCCTTCGCCACGATAGCATAAAACTTGAATATTTCTGAAACCGCTTATGTACATACAATACAGTTCATTAATAAAACGGATTCTGTGGGGTATGTGCCAAGGAAGAAAAGATCGCGAAAAACGTCAAGACGAGAGGATCGAGTACTTCACCGAATTAGTAAAGCCGATCGACATAAAACGGCAGGACAAATTCGCGAAAAATCTGGTGTTGCGATTGCACAAAAGATCAGCATCCGAACAGTGTGGAGGAGATTAAATGAGTTCGGAGTAATGGGATGAGTCGCATGGAAGAAGCCTCTTATTTCTGAACGGAACAGAAAACTGCGATTAAATTTTGTCAGTGAGCATCGGTATTGGACAGTCGCTGAGTGGTGTAAAGTTCTGTTCACTGACGAATCGGAATTCAATCGAATGAGCTCTGGTGGCAAATCATATGTCCGACGTTAAGTTAATGAAGAGTTTTCTCCAAAATGCGTAAAAATACCGTGAAAGACAAAAGAGGATCTGTAATGGTTTGCGGAGCCGTGACGCTTCATGGGGTTGATTCTACCCATAATCTCAGTGGTACCATGGACTAATGTAATGTAAAAATATGTGTACATGGACATCTTGAATGATATTTCAAAGTCATTCACGAATAATCACCTCCTGGAAGCTTGGATCTTACAAGCCGACAACGAACCGAAACATACTGCTCGTAGAGTGAAATTTTTTGAAAATGACAAAGTTGTAGCAGCTTTATCGTGGCCATCTCGATCTCCAGACCTTAATCCAATCGAGATGCTATGGATTGATGTTGATACGCAGATAAAATAGAAAAATCTAGAAAGTTTGAACTTGTTTGTCACCGTCATCGAGGAAGGGTTGGCGAAAATATCTGTCGAGCGTATTCGTCTACTAATAGAGTCAATGCCCACTCGGTGCGAAAAAGTAATACAGCAGAAAGGAAGAATATCGCGTTATTAAATATACTATTAAGTTAGATAATAATATATTCACTCCAGTTTTAACGTATCTTATTATTTAGCGTCGGTCTTAAGTAGTTGTCCGTCGTTAAAGTCTGAAAAAAGGATATATTTTTTATAATAACTACTGGAAGTTGTTTAAAATAGAGTTCTGTCATACAATTGTGTTACACAATATTGAATTTTCACAATTCGAGTTAAGATTCAGTCGGGAAATGTAATAAATCTTTATTCGTATGTATATGAGTTAAGCGGTCTTAAGTAGTTGGCCGCCACTGTACGAGTATGTATAAGTACTCTTTTCATTACTATATTTATTTCTATCAAAGTTATGTAAAATCTTTTCTTACCGACCAATACATTAACAAAGAAAACGACGACAAAGCCCATAGCCGGACCGCTGAATACCAACGACAGCAAATAATTTAAGGGTAACATGGCCGCTCCGTAAACCATGAGGCACAGGTATAGATATCCTGTAAATATTTGATAATCTTTACAAAAAAAAAAAACTATTTCTATCATGGCAACAACTGGTAGTAGACTCAAATTCAAGAGAGACCCAACATGTGTTATTTGACCTGTCACTGCCGGCACTCGCTCGCTCGATGGTCGGTAGCGACAGGGCATGGCAGGCGGCCCTCTCCTTCATGGAGGAGACGATGAAGGTGAAAGAGGCGATGGAGCGGGATCGGGAGGCTATTGCCACCCCCGATAACCCAATCCGCTACCCAGCTCGGACAGGACGCCGGAGGATGGCCTTCGCCAGAGGCCCTCTTCCATAACCGGATATACGCCGGGCGGTGCGATTGAGGGAGCGCGCCGCCCAGGTCCAGGCGTGAAAGGTGTATGATGTGTTCGCACACATCGTTCTAGTGACAACTCAAGGAGATGAGGGGAGGGTGGCACTTTACACCACGCTCCTCGCCAATATGTTAGGTGGATGTGGGGAGTGGAGACTATTGAACCACTCCCCGCCAAGTAGGAGGGGCCTGAACAAGCCCATACGTCACCGGGTGCCCAGGAAGATGGCCCGGCCTTGCCCCTGGCACTCGGCAGGCGGGAGAAGAAACACTCCGGGGGTTTAGTCGGTGCAAGTACGACACACTGGGGGCAACCCTCATCTAGCCCCCTGAGGTCCGTTTAGGCATTTCCCCGGGTTACAAAAAAAAACATGTGTTATTACGATGCTCTAAAAATGGCAATAAAAGCAGCACTACTAATCATGTTGGCACGAAAAATAAGGGTAAAGTAGATGCGTTGCAGCCATTAATTTATATCTAGCTATGGCGAAATAACTTAAGCGTGACGTTATATTATTATAATTACCTAATTCAGTGGAATTTGAGAGGCCTATCACGTTAAATATTAGACAGGATATAATTATGGTGATGCATATAATCATGAACCACAGCCAGTCGAACACTGATGCACTGCCCCACATCACAATAGGCTGCACGCCCGCCGCTTTCTGGAGCAACTTGGCGCCTGATACACGCTCCTGAAATCATTTAAAATATTTTTATAATACTCAAATAAGCCATCACGTTACTACGTATATTGATTTATTAGATATATTAACGGTACATGTCCCCTTCCTTTTTTTACGAGTTACATCACGATACGATTTTTTCCTGTGTCGTAGGTGCATTCACTATAATAAATTCTACATGTAAAAATGTTAGCCCAAAAGCCTTAAAAGTAAAAAAAATATATAAATAAACACCAAGACCTGTAACAACTATATACAGGCCATACAAATATGAGTTATTTGTTTGATGTATGAATGAGAAACCAATCGTAGTGTAAAATCGATTGCTTGTGAGCCACTGTGCTAAACAAATTGTCATACTTTACCTTTATATAAATAAAAAATACTCATTAAAGCGTTTCATAATGTGTATGCAAACACTGTGTATAATCGCATCTGTATTGACGATCAAAGAAAATGTAAAGCTAAGGAAATATGGCACATATTGTTGAACACAACAAAATACTTGTAAAACACTATTGTCACATTTATTTTATTCAATAGGGAAAAATATTCAATAAACTTAATTACTAACGCAAAGTCTAATATTTAAAATTCATTAAAAAGTATATATGAGTATATACTCACCTTAATGTAAAACATGATAAAAACAGCGCTAACAATAGATATACTACTTCCAACTCCTGAAGCGAGCTGCATTGATAGCAACGTAACCATAAGCTGGAGGTCTGACTGAAAATGCACATTATAAATCATTCCTTATATCTATATTTTTCTTTTATGGCATAACATACATAATCTACCTTTTTTCAGACATTTTGTGTTACAATTTTACATTAAACATGATAATAAAGTGAACTTTGTTCCAGATAAATAAATTAAAAATTCGGCACATGTAACCTGTCGCATTTTAGGCTAAGATTTATAGATGCTATTTCGACTTTGCTGAACAAAGTTCTTAAAATATTCATTTGTTTTGACAAAAAATTTAATATATAATAGCAACTTTAGTAAAGCCATAGTATTCGCAGAACTAAGTTCATGTTGACAACATCGGTAAGTTACCAAATTCTTTGACATTCATTGAGTAATATAAATTGTAATGTTTTAGTAAAAAGTAAGCAAACTTAAAGTTGCATATATAAATTTGTGCTTTAGAAACAGCTCAGGTTCAACTATCCGTTTATCTTAAGATCTTCAGGCGTTTATTTAGGCCGCGAAGAAGACGCGAACGTAACGTTACGTATTAATGAACGCCCACACATTGGCGGTCGCCAACGTTTCTTGACAAATTGTCCTTGAATTACACCACTACCTATGGTAATATGGTAATAGGGAGTTGTGTAATTACTTTCTGTGCCACTTTGTAAAAGTTATTATACATTACTCACCTGATCTCTGTATGAGGCTTCCAATGGATGATTGAAAACATTTATGTTGGCTGTGGCATTGTAAGCTTTAAGCAAAGCTGAATGGACAGAGGCTAAAGATATCGCTACATCGTGATATCCAAAGTTGCTGAACCATGCTACTGCGGCGTTGTCGTCGAATGTGGCACCGATAAGTACAGAGTGACGCATATCTCCCATGGATACTATATCTGCACCCTGAGACAAAAATACAACTATTTTATAAAATCCATTATGCTAAAGAAATCAATATGAATACCGTTAAAGGCAAGTTAAGGAAGACGAATTTATAATTATATAAGTAATATGGAATTGGTGAAATAAAGAGGGCATAAAGTAATTAGATGAATCGAAACAAAACTAATAGCCTTATTATGGTAGATCCTCAGCAAATGTTTCGTGTTTTGCATCATCAGCTTGTCTTTGCATACACAGGGAATATATTTTTATAAGGCATGCGAGAAAGAGAAAAATAATAGTAAGTACGCGAGAAAGACTAGACAAGCAGTTGCGAAACACGAAGCATTTGCTGCGGACACACCATTAGAAGGCTATTAGATTTGTTTTAATAAAGAACGACATAGAGGCTTACAATCCAGCAATACACTGGATGATATGTAGTTATTGTTCATCATGGTCAGCCGGAAGCTGGATCACAAGAACCTTTGCATTTTAGACACTGTTCAGTGCTTGTCACATTATTTTTAAAGAAACCTTTGTTCATCCATCCATAGAATTCATAATTAGCAAAATGAATTCATCTAGCTCGGAATGTGTCACAGGCTTATATTGATTCACGAATATAATAGATTAGACTTTGTACACGACCGTTTCGCGAATATCTTTACGGGTAGATAAGCAATACATATTGACGAAGATAAAAGTAAATATAGATACCCTTTCCAAATAGTATTCCTCAATAGTCTGATTTTGAACTACAGTAAGCTCCATAGTTGCAACTTCTGATGATCGAAATATATGTTCAAATGCATCTTTTGCTAAAGCACCGATCGAAGATGTAACACTTCCATTATAATTCAACAGGGTTTCCGTTCTCGTAAACCTAAAACATCATAATATTCAGTTTTACTATTAATATTAGCCAGTGTCATCACATTGCAAGGCAAAGGACTCTTTTCCTTTTTTACACGATATTTGTAAAATCAATGAGAAGGGATTTAGACATTTAACCCAGCACACTTATTCAATGCAGATTAACGGCTGTGTACTATGTACAGAGAAGGTGTATGCAGCAGCTTGGATGCCAGCAATCTACGTGCAATTCGGCATGCTTTACACCTACATACTTTTGCTTTATAAACAGTTTATATTAGATATTTTAGTCTATAGCTAAAAAATCAAATTACAGAATATTATTTTAAATTTGATCAAAAATACATAAGTAATTTCAAAATTTGTGGTAAAGATTCAATTAATGAGATCCTGATTAAAATGAATCGTTTTTAATGATATGTCATAAAGTTATAATTAATATTAACATTGACAAGTTCAGTGGTATTTACGTACATATTTTTGTAATATCGATAACTGATTTGATAACAACAGATAAGACAAAATCATATCTAAAATGAATTTTCGTGATTTAACTTATTCAGATTACAAAGATTATTACAGTGCCTGATTACCTATGTATACCATAAAATGTTGACAATAAAAGACCAGTTGACAAGATCTTTTTTTACTTTTTTTTTAATTCTTTATAAAATGACCTATATAGTATAAATAGTTCGAACACGGTAGTTAGAAATATAAAAGACAAGCATGTTAGGAGGATAGGTTCAATAACCATAGTAAATAGTTGTGGTTGTCCTCCATGACATGTTCATCGACCGTCACCTCTACAATCTCGTTCTATAAATAATAAATCGTATGTAAATAGAAATGGGAAGGAGATAGTATTAAAGTTAAGTCGCTAACTGATCTTCTGACTACAGAAACTCTTGCTTTTCCTATAAGTAAGTTACTTATACTTAAACGGAATAATTTTCAATAATGATTTCCTTTTTTATTAAATTTATTATTTTCATTCAATCAGACACAGTAATCAATATCTATTCATAAAATTAATTATAAACATAATTACCCTTCTTCAAGAGAAAGTGGTCGATTTAGCACTATCGGAGAGAACGAAAAGATATATTCTAGTATCAGCAAGGATGCATTTATAAGCAATAAGGGAATCGCAATCTGTATTATGATTAGCCACCAGGATCGGATCCACACCAAACATAGTTTCAGCCAAACTGCTATCACGTGCTGATAAAGTAGGCGAAATCCTGTCACAGTTTCCGCTTCTCTGTTCACTGGTGAAATTAATAATTATAAGTATTAGTTTTCGGTAAATAAATTTATTAAAAATGAGCAAACACGCTCTTGTACTTTCAAATACAGACACAACTTTGATAGATTAACAGCCTTTATGCACATACTGCACGGTATAAACCTTTTATCACGTCATAAAGATCCCAACACAAGACAGACAAAAAATTTTACGCACAATTTTGCTTTGGTGTTTGGGACTATTATTACATACACTCCATATACCAGAGGTAAATGGTGGAAGTAAATACAGCTACTAAATACTTAAACAAATGTATTTTTAATATCATGTGGAAAAACATCTTAAATTCTTATATATTAATTAGTATAAATTGTTATATATTATTTTATTTTATTATTTTATTGTTCTTTATTATTTTCTAACTGAAACAAAAAAACCGTCATATTTTGACACGACAGTGTTAAGTGTGCTACTCTTCCCCAAATCTTGCTTTCTCTCAATTCTTTGTTGAGTCTTTACTCCATAATATTCTCTAAGTCTTCCATAAAGGACATACTTTTTTTTTAATATAGGCTTGCACCTGACCTCAGTCATGCAATGATGGAGATTGATAACGAGCCCAACAATGAAGCGCGTGCATAACTCAATGAAACTCCGTTAGTCATAATTGTATCTATCAACTAGACGGGCGTTATGCCCATAAAAGTTATAGCCATTAAAGTGTACTAATCCATTTCACGATTTGAAATTATAAGAACTATGTTTTTGAAATTTTAATTTTTTTTTTTCTTTATCATAATCGCAAGCATCTTTCTTTCATAAAATAACCATATAATAACAAAACGCCAACACAGCACCATACAATAACAGCAATTTTGTATGGAAGCATTCACTGCTTTCGATAACTTATAATAAAATGCCCATTATAAAAATTGAAAGTAACCAACGTACCCAAATATAAGGTAAATTATTTAATTTCATATTAAATTAAATTATTATAATAGTAAATATTAATCTAGTAGCGTGCACTCTACGTGTGCCTGTGTGTGTGTCTCTGTGTGTAATATTTTAGATGTATTAGTGTATAACTTACATTGATCCATAGATTCAAAAGCTTGTTTTAACAAATCTTCACTTGAAGCTTCCGATGATCCAGCACAGTCATCAGATACCGAGTTTATGAGCGCCACATCTGACCCTACACTGCAAATTTACATAAATATAATTACTACATAACTGTATGTATTGTTGATAATAGAAATATACAAAATAATAAAATATTTGTAATAATATCTGTTGAAGTTCTTACAGTAACTACGAAACTGCGCAAGTCTTCGTTAAAAATGTTACTTACGACATAAAAACATCCTCTAAGGTTGTGGCTGTTAGGCCATAGTTTTTAAATTTTATGTGTTCAATATTTAGTTCCAGATCATTTAACATAGCTTCAAATGTATGTGATTGATCATTTGTTAAGCTATACGCCACTTCCGAACCTGAAACAATTTGATTTTTCTATTATCAGTGTAATGCGTAACATATACCATGTGATCTATTTATACTAAATGTGATTAGACGTATAGCAGACGTAAAGCAGGTATGAATGTTGCTCCCAGTCGTAGTTATTATAGCCCAACACATGTTTTATTTTATTTTTTTACACTGGCTCGACATAATAACTACAGTGCACCTGATGGTAAGTACAGTGAAGTCCAAAAACGCAAGACACCGTCTAAGAACGTATATTCGTTCCGTTGATAGTCTCCGTCATCATGTCGGCCCACATATACCACGACTGAAGGTCTCTAGGCATATGAGTTACTCGATATACACAAGCTGATCCCGAAACGCGACAGGCCAAAGCAAGTCACTACGACGATCTTTACATCTGTGTACTGTGGTCACGACCCAGTTCAGGCAATAGCCCTACCATCAAAAAATTATAATCGAGGGGTGAAAGGCTATTTGCTTTAAGCGACATTTTTTGGTGATATAGTAATATATATAGCTTTGAAATCAGCGTTTTTTACTGATTCCAAACATGATGTTTTTACTACATTTACTTTACATTTTATTTTTTTGTTTTATTAATATTGTTCTCACCTCGATCCTCTTTAATTGCAATACCAGGTATATATTTGTCTATTAATTTAGTGCACCCTTCATAATCAAAGTGTTCGTTTTTGACTACCACAAGCGTGTATCCTACGCCATAGTGTCGTTTGAGATAATATGGTGAGCCCACGCATTGCAGTTTTCCATTTGCCATAATTGCAACTCTATCGCCTAGGATATCTGCTTCATCCATAAAATGGGTTGTTAAGATCATAGACCGCCCTGTGAAATAAAGAAAAGTTATTAGAAATCGAGTGTGTAGTCTTGTTCATTTTTGAATACATTCTATAAATTCTATGTAACATGTTATTCTATTAATTTTCGTTTACATACTTTTTTCTCTGTCATTGATTGTATTACATTCAAAGAGTTTAGCTACTTAAATAGTGAAATAAAATTGTATTACAATGTGGAATTTAAATCTGTTCTTTTCATAAGTGCTTCGAGCCAGATATAATGATTATTTAACTTAACTCCGCTCCTAACTTAGCCATGTTTCTTTGAATTGTTAGTTTTCCATTATATTCATCTCATATCTACCTTTTTTCTCTTTTTGCAATAGATCCCAGAGTGCACGTCTTGAAGCAGGATCCATTCCAGATGTCGGTTCGTCTAACAACACGACTCGAGCGGCGCCGCTCAAAGCTATACCAACGGATAGCCGTCGTTTCTGACCACCCGACAAGCCTTGGGATTGATAATCCCGCTAAAACATCAAATTCAATATCGATTATTGCATTATTACCTTATTGTTATTATTGCCAGTAAATGCAAAATTCATCAACTTGCCCCATATTAATTTTTCACACGTGTATAAAAGATTCATAAAACAAACATCAATTGTTAGTAATTTTCTCATGTCATATGTGTATTTGTTTTTCAAGAGCTACGCTCCACAAAAATGACTTAACACGTAAAAAGAAAATGTAAATAAACAAAATCAATTGTAATAAGTAAAAGTATTGTAAAAATGGGGTTATTTGCCTAAAAAAGATTAAATACAATAAGGTAACGGTAGAAACATACTTTATCTTGTAACTCCAATTTTTCGATAAGACTGTCAACTTCGTCATGTAGTTCTTCTCCTTTGAAACCTTTGAGTTGAGCGAAAAATTCCAAATGCTCCTTTACAGTCAGCTCGTTAAACAGTACATTGTGTTGCGGGCAAAATCCGAGGTGACCCCGAGCGTACTTAGCTTGACTCCTTACGTCAAAGCCCGCTAGCGTAACAGTACCAGTGGTAGCTTGCAAATTTCCTATGAAACAAAAGATGTGAGTGGAAAAGTAACCACATATTATATTTTTTAACGCAGTGATATAATCTCGACTGCTTACCAGTTAACATAGAGATTGTTGTTGATTTTCCAGCACCATTATGACCCAGGAGCACAGTAATTTGATCATCATAAATGTTCAAGCTTAAATGATTAACAGCAATGTTACTGCCGAATATTTTTGTTAAATCCTAAAAAATAAATTTCATAACAATTAATTTTGGTAACAAAAATTTTACACGGACAGTGTAGAAAAAGTAATTTGACAATTACTTTCATTTCAACTCCGATTGCGTGGCCGGTTGGATCGTCTTCCTTTATTATTTCTTCATGTACATCTGATGTATTCAATATTATCCCATCTGAAATCAAGAGTAACAAACTATTATGTAAAGCACACAATCTTTACAAAGGAATATTAGATAGGATATACTCCTAAGCAATACCATTATTGACACTATAAATACAGTTAATTCATTACAACGAATTTATAATGATTATACATTAAAATTATAAAGAGTTATAATTTTTTGTCTAATTGTCTTAGGCTGAGATTTATAGACGCTAATTTGACTTTGTTAAGACTTTACTTAAACTTTGGAAATTATATTAAGTATATAGATACCAGTTTCTTCAACTTTATTATTCTGCGAATGCTTAGGTTATATTCACTTGCCTATTATATATTCATTTTTTTATCAAACCCAAACTTAGTTTCTGGGCAAAGTGAAAGCTGAGTCAAAGCAGCGTCCATAAATCTCAGCATGAAATGGCCTCGTATAAATGCGGTATTATTTAGATACCTATATTACATATGAAATCAATAATTAATTCAATGGTATTAATTATCCACAGTAAAAATTTAAATTCTAGCTCCAAAAGTGAACCTCATTGACCCGATCAAGTGTGGCTAATTCTATTTATTTCGAAGTGCGCCTAAATTACTTACCGCGTGATATGTTGTTGGTGGGACACCAAAAATCTCTTTGAAATGGGAAATACCAAGGCTTTGGCATACCAAAGGGACCAGGCATCACCTGCTCTAGGTACAGAGCAATGAGCATATAAACCACGCAGTTCAAAGCCAACATCAGCACAACGTGCCCAAACACAAAACGAGTCGAGTCTGTTGCTGGTGTGGACATGAAATCACCCCACTGCATCCCTATTGACAAAAAACACAATTTACTAATATTCGTATAGGTATAATATAGGTATAATAGCATTATATAGGCTAGGTAAGTATATGACAATATATACAGGGTGATTTTATAGACGAGGGAGATATTTCAGGATCCAATAATTTGTACCTTCTTTTAAGTAATAAAAATGTAAATAACTGTATTCCCTAACAAATCATAAAGTAACATTTATCAACAAATGACAATTGATAAATTGAAACCGCAGCGCGTGTGAATTATGGTTGAATGGAGTAGATAAAATTCCTTTTACGTGATTTTAGATAAACAAGTAATTGAATCGCTTCCCTTTAGTATTTTGTCCTGGCTTAGGAGAGACAAAATACCTACTTAATAATTAATTGTTATTTATTTTATCATGTGTGTCCATTGCCTCAAATATGTTGACTATAAATTACTTTGTTTTAGGATCGGATGCTGAATATCCTCCTTGAATATATCCCTCGTCTATAAAATAAGCCTGTACATGTTGTGTAATGTATGAATAATAATAATAATAATACAATATATCGTCACGTTATATCCCTTTCGAGGTCATACATTAGTGGTCGTATCCACTTTGCGCTTATATGTCGTGGCTAACGTGACCAGTAGCGCAGCTAATGGCCGTTCTCGGGGCACTTACACATGACATATCTTTTAGATGCCAAACGGGATTCCTCACGATGTGAATACTTATGCTATTAATTATAAATACTTCATAATATACTATTTCTAAAATGTTTTGCTGATAATTTTGTACTTTCACCCTAGACCTTAAACACGCCTCATGGAAAATGGTGGTGAGACTTCAGCGTAATTATTCAAAAGTCAATTAAACATTATTTTTTAAATATTATATGACGTTGAGAAAACATCATTCGAAACATTAATGAATAGTTTCATGAGAATCAACGGAATGTCTACTAACATATAGGTAAAAACTCATGGTGTAATGGGGATAGTGGGAACAAGGATAAACTTATAACCAGAGATGGGCAAAATGTTATCTGATTAATAATCTATAATATAAAAATGAATCGCAAAATGTCTTGATAAGCGCGAAACTCGAGAACGGCTGAACCGATTTGGCTGATTTCTTTTTTGTTGTGTTGGTTGAAGTCTGGGGATGGTTGTTACGGAGAGAAAAATTAAAAAAAAATGTCTGGAAAAGTCTAAAAACACCGCTTTTCTATATTCCCATACAAAAGATTTGTAATAAGTCAATTTGAACTTTAACACCATACCATAAAGTTTAAATGTTAGTGGACGGGTTCCGGGAAGGCAAAACAATTATTGAGTGACGTATAATATTAATGTCAATATTTGTCAATTTCTATACATATAGCATTAAGGCCAGGTTCCTTCAAACAATTTTCAAAAAAATCTGACGGGGAAGCTATTAACATAAAAAAAAAACAATGTGACTTTGTTTTTGAGAAATAGGGCAAAACAAGGTCTGCCGGGACAGCTAGTTAACAATTATAAAATGCAGTCGTAATTTTAATTTTCTTGCTCCGTAGTCATGATTAAATCCATCTAAAACATTAAAAAATCATAAATGTTTTTTTTTTTTTTTATAACTTATAGACGAACGCTTGACCTCAATCACACCTGGTGGAAGGTGAAGATGAGTCCGATGATGAACCACGTCCGCCTAACAAATGCCTATTCACTCTTCTTTTAAAGACTCCCAGGTCATAAGATCGCGGAAATATGGCTGCTGGTAGCATATTCCACTCCTTAGCTGTTCGCATGATGAATGTAGAAGCGAATCTTCTCGTGCGGATATAAGGAACATCCACCACATACGGATGGTATCCGACACGATGTCTAGTGGTTTTGTGGTGGAATGGGGCTGGTGGAATCAAAGAATGTAGTTCCTGAGAACACTCTCCACCGTGCAACCGGTAAAAGACCGCGAGGCAGGCAACTCTACGTCGATGCTCGATGCTTTGCATTTTAATTTTTGACAAAGAGTCGTCGCCAATAAGTCTATGAGCTCTACGATCAATCGAGTCCAAAGCCGCCAACTGATATTTAGCGGATCCGTCCCAAAGGTGACAACAGTACTCAACACCCGACCGCACCTGCGCTTGATACAGGTTAAGAAGTTGCGATGGTGAAAAGAACCGTCCGACCTTAAAAAGGACACCCAATTTTTTTGCAGCTGTTTTCGCTCTAAACTCAATCGACCGCCCAAAGTTCAAGTCAGCTGTCAGCTCTAAACCGAGGAGCTCAAGACCATCAGTCACCATCAGTCAGGTGAAAAGGACTCCGTTTAGCGGAAAAAAGACACGCCTGTGTCTTGGTAGCATTAAAACTAACCAGATTCGCATCGCCCCAATCAGAGACATATTTAAGTGCTAAATCTGTTCGCTTCACCATAGCCTCCCTCAGCAGAGAGATCTCGACGGCATCTGCCCGCGGTCCAGATAAGTACCTATCAGTAACAGTGCTATCATCCGCATACCCAAGGATACCGGGTTTAAGCAGATCGTTGATGTGTAGCAGAAACAATGTTGCTGAAAGTACTGATCCCTGAGGAACACCGGCATTAATTGCCAATTGGTCTGACGAACAGCCATCAACAACTACTCGTATAGACCGTTCTCTCAGGAAATCACTGATCCAGACTCTGAGACACTTCGGCAGCCCATAAGACTGGAGCTTGCTTAATAGGCTTGCGTGCCAGACCCTATCAAACGCCTTGGAGATGTCAAGAGAGACAGCAAGGGCCTCTCCGTGCTTCTCAATGGCTTCACCCCAGTAATGGGTGGCACACACTAGGAGGTCCCCAGTAGACCGGTTCTGACGAAAGCCATATTGCCGATCACTGAGAATATCATTTTGCTCTAGGTATGCCAGCAATTGACGGTTGATTATCCGCTCCATTACTTTTGAAAAAAGTGAGGTGATGGCGATTGGTCTATAATTAATAGGGTCGGCACGGCTACCTTTCTTGGGAACTGGTTGCACATTTGCAAGCTTCCAACACTCGGGAACAATACCGGTCCGCAAAGAGAGACGAAACAGGCGTGTCAAAACAGGAGACAACTCTGGAGCACAGGTTCTAAGCACTCTTGCTGGGATACCGTCTGGTCCACTGGCTTTGTTCACATCTAGACCACGAAGCACTGAGCGCACATCCTTCATACGGATCACTACGTCGCGCATTAGTGTGTGTGTGTGTGTTGTGTGTATGCAATCTGGGATTTTGTAGTGTTTAAAACACAGATGAGCGGAATGCTGCCATGCAAAAAAAAAAATGAATGGTAAAAAATTAAAAATGTAATCGTAATCATTTTTATTAATCTGATTACATTTTGCCCATATATGCTTATAACTAGGTTTCACGAACCCGTCCAATTGTAGCAACATTAGATTTAGATTAACTAAACATAATAGAGTAATTGCACTCATAAAATCTTTTTAAAACGTTTGTTAACAAATAAGTACATATATATATATTACGAATAGGACAACGAGGTTAACATAAACATAATAAACCAGGGATAATTTATGAGCAAGTTTTTATAAATAAATATTTGTAGTAAATATAAAGAGTTTACATTAATATATTATCACCTGTGTACGTATAAATCTATACTAATATTATAAAGCTGAAGAGTTTGTTTGTTTGTTTGAACGCGCTAATCTCAGGAACTACTGGTTCGAATTGAAAAATTATTATTATGTTGAATAGACCATTTATCGAGGAAGGCTTTAGGCTATATAACATCACGATGCAACTATTAGGAGCGAAGAAATAATGGAAAATGTGAAAAAATCGGGGAAAATTATTCATCCTTGAGGGCTTCCATTGCGTGCGCTGCGAAAACGGTTCAAGATACCAAAAATATATGTATGAAAGAATTATTCCTCTTGAAATGATCTAAAAAAATGTCCCGAACAGTATATGTCTGTCTTTTAAGATTAACTCACTAGAACCGTTTTTATGGGAATCAAATTTGGTCGAAATTAATGCATTATTTGTTAAGAGTTGTATCAACGTAATAATATTAATCTTTATCCAAATAAATGTGTTGTTGATTAAGAGTATTTAATTGTGAACAAAATTGTCTTTGACATCACTTAATTTCAATGAACATCTTAGAAGATATTACAATAACTTATATAGCAAAACAACGTTTGCCGGATCAGCTAGTTATAAACTATAATTAGAATAACAATATCATAACGTTTTATGGTTATTGTCCACTAAATCACCTGATCAGCGCTGGATTAGCTTAGTTGCACGCGGACACTCTGGGGTCTATTCTAATATATGCACTCATCAGTGTCCGCGTGCCCTCCACAAACGACAACGCTCAAATTACAGCAGTAGAACACTATCTCACACAACACAAAATTCGTTTTAACTTGATTGTAAGGAAGCGATACGTGTCCTGTGCTGAAACTGTCTAGTAGACGTTGAGCATTAAACTGATAAAAAATAGCAATTGAAATTAATTATACTGTACTAAGCGTATATAATTTTTAATAATTGTTACCTCCAGTACTCTCTCTGGCCAACAAGAACTGAAAGCCATAAGCCATTGCCGAATTGACACTGAGGCACGTGAAAGCTTGCATCGCAGCTGACATGGTAATGTCCATGGTCAAGAGGAATGCAGGAATGTACGACAGTATCCATATTACACCCGCGAACAATGCCGCAGTACTACCTGTATATATATTTTTAAATTATTACAGAACAATGCTTTTTTTAATGACATGGCATAAGACCACTTTACTTGGCGGTAAGTATAGTTCATAATAAAAGTCAGCAGTAAGAGTTTTTATACGTAGGTATGTATACATAGAGAAAGAACTAAAAACTTTACATTTGTGTTACAACAAAAATACTTATTTTAGCGATAATCTTGTAGAATATTTGTTAAACCTGTAACTATGTTACCAATATCGATGGTACTTCCTTATCCTTATTAAAAAAAATTAACCGACTTCTAAAAAGGACGAGTTTATCAATTCGTTAATCGCTAGTGTGACTGTTGCTGTTTATTTATTTATACAATATCTATATATAACTTCAACATACCTTTTGAAAAGAAACCACTTATCATAAAACAAAAGAATATCGTACAAGTCAAATACAAGACCAAGTAAAATAATAAAACCGTCCATGGTGTATTCGTAAAAACTGCGTATTCACTGAATCCATCTTCGTTGGTAAACCAGTTTACCTAAAAACATAAAAACTCCTTTAGCTGTTCATAATTAATTTAAGCTCTACACCTATGGTAATCTCCTTCCTCAAATAAATACACATAGGTACTCACCTTTAATATAATTGTTATGAGAACAGCGGTTATCAACAAATAAAAAAATTGCTTGAAAAACCAAGCAGTCCAATGCAACCATGTCGATAGACCCATTATTTTCATAGTTTCCTTAAACATTAAAAATTATTATAAAGGTGTTTCCTAGCTTCATATCAATCCCTTACTAATAACGCCTAATCAACTGAAATTGATAAAAAAAATCTAAGACATCAATTTGCATAAACGCTCTTTAAATTCTACTGATGATTTCAACATGAATAAATTAATATTTGCATGTTTAATTTTACGAGCACGCCAAAGAGTGATTATTGTTTAAAATTGTCATTTTTAAAGATAACTCGGTACAAGTTTTTTATAAAATTAAGTCGATAGTCTTTGGTCTAATTATAATATTATCGATACGTCTAAGTTGCCGATATGTCCATATCGCGATACGAACGATAGAATCTCGATTACACTAGATATTTAAAAGACCTATATTTATTAATGACTAGTAGGACTACTTCTCTTTAAGACTAAATCTATAATGTCATTAACTAACAATGTTAATTATAGTCGACATTATTTCGACGTGCAGAACTACAAAATGTACAATGATATTTAAAGGATCTAGGATTATTAAATAATTTTCTTATTGAATATTATTTTTGTTTTTTCATACCTTTGGTATTAAATAGACACAGATTTGCTTGTTTTTACTACAGAGTTAAGCTTTACGTAAATTACACGTGATGGAAAGTATTCTAAGGTCAAATTTAACGCACTTGTTCTAGAAATACCGTCTCACCGTTGCCTGAAGGCTCTCATGTTCTACCCTAATGGAAAAAAAAAACGTGGGAAGCAAATTCCGATTATTCTAAAAACGCAGTTAAAAAGAAAAGGATAATGAGATTCGCTTCCTTTTTCCCTTTTTTCAGTCGAGATACTTTTGATGTTGCATTCATTTATAGGAGATAGTAAGCTCTTTGAATCAAGTTGACTGCCTGTATGCCCCCTACTTGTATAAAAAAATAAGTATTTAGAATATACAAATCATAGCGATGCAATTTTGCAAGTCATCTTGATAATTTACAGTATGAAATCGGTTGAAAATGGAAATGTTGGTCTTTAGAATATAATTGTACAAATAAAAAATAATAAATAGTATAGACATCCTACTATCTACTCACACAGCGTTTAAGATGAAATAAAATATGATCAAATATACGAGGACATTAATAGATATAAGTAGACATATGAATATCTAGTCAAATCGACATTCAGTCATATTGCAATACGGTCATACCAGCAACCTAGACGTATGAATAATTATAGCAAATTTTACCCATATAATAGTACTATTGATAACAATAAATACTTAATAAGACTATATACTATATACTTCATATGTACTTAGGTACACAAAATAACAAAAACATGCATGAATACGGAGTTTCGCCTTACCTTCAATTGTAGTTCTTTTTCAAGAGATATTGCTCGGACAATATTTACAGCTGTATAACTAAAACTAAGCATAACAAACATAGGAAACATTAGTTGTAATGCTTCAATAGCTAAATCTTGAACGTAAGGTGGATGAGGATATCTTTGTATGCTCACTCTAAAGTTTCTAATGTCATTAAATCCCGTCAGCCTTGCAATCAACTCTGTAGATATGCTTTGCTGTAGCGCGATGAACATCTCGTTAACATAACCTGACAAATTAAAACAAAAACCATACACACCATAACTTATATCACTAATTAATCACAAATTGTGTGATATATATCACACATTATAGTACTTCTATCATTACCTGGATCATTGCCACCTTCCCTGGAAGACGCAAATCTAGGTCCTGGGAATTCGAATGCTGGGAACACTTCGTCAGTTCGCCAATTTCTACCTCCTTGTTGAAAAAATGAATGTAGACGTGGTCTTTCAGGAAATCGTAAAGCATATGATAAATTGTAAGGAAGTTCTGTCGCTCCTAAAATTAAGAATCCATCATTAGCATGTCGTAATAGTATAAAAAACTTTCATGCTCTTTTGAAAATTCACGAACCATATAATGAATCACTAAATTCCACGGCAGCAACTACTTTTCGTGTTGTCTCTTCTAAAACATAAATGCCTCTAAGGTCAGCACTGCTAGTATATGAATTTACTCTGACCAGTCTTTTGATTAATTCATAAATAAAATTCATATCTATTTCGAAATCGGGAGGCCATTCTATTCCTTCTAATTCTGGATTGTTTTCTATTATAATCGGAATCAGATCTATAATATTTCCTATTAATAAATTAGCTATTGCACTCCTTACGACATCTTCTAGTTCTGGACTAGTTGGAGAATACGCAATAGACATTTCAGTTAAGTTCATTCCTGCTCTGAAACGACAAAAAATATGTGAAATATAAAATTAAAGCAATCTTACCTAGAAAATGAGTATCTTGCCTAATGTTTTGTTATTAAAACCAGCAAATGTCCATGATATTAAACATTAGCAGTATGTGCTGTTTATCTGTATTTATCTTTAGGCTTATGAAAGCGTGACACTAATCGTGGATGTGTATAAATTAATGTAATTAATAAGTTATATAAGTGAGCACGTACTTTTCAGTTCTCTGTTTACTTACAATATAGTTGTAGAAAAGTTAAGACTACGTGCTGCTATAGGTGAATAGAATCTGGTATCTCTTGTTCTAGGTTCTATTTGCGATCGCAAAATAAGGACCAATGTCATGGTTAAAACGGGCAATAGTAATTCCACCACTGTTTGAAGGCGATGTCTCCATTGTTGTAGAAAATTTTTCCACATCAGCAATTTGAATTTTGTAAAAGCTCCCGCTTCTTTCGGCTGCCTTCTCACTCGCATTATGTTTTTTATTGGATACCTGCATTATTACCGAAATATAATAAGACATTATCAGGATAGATAAATAATAATTGTAAACAGAAACAAATATTATTGAAGGGAAGTAATTGTTTTAAATTTGTGAAACGTAATATTGACGACAAGGCTGGCGATTAATTCTTATTCCCCGAGTTGTAGATACGTTCCCCACACGGAACAAACATTTGTATGTGTGGTTGTAATTGCTTGTAAGTTCGTGCTTATGAAATTAGTGTTTGTAGCCAACATAGGCATAAATCTTATCCCGACAACGTTTTGTGTCAAGAACTTATTTCTATTAGTTTTTACTATCTTTAGCTACATTATTATAAATTTACATTAAGTATAATAATGCCATTAGATAGCAATATCTATGTTCAATTGTGCACGTACTCATGAGTGGACACTTTATAATATCACAAGTAAATACTTCAGAGTACATATGCACTGGTTTATATCTCTACGTTTCAACCAATCGTCCTAAGTTTACTGTGCGTATGAATATATTAAGTATTATAAAATTCCCTGGCAGGTAGATAGGTTATAGCTACTAAATGCTTCTTTAGTAATAAAGGTGTAATAAGGTCGAATCTATACTTTGACGATATCCAAATACATATAACATAGAACCATTTCATATGTATTGATAATTTAGGAGTTTCTAGATTCAAAACGAGTACAATCATTTTGGAATATTTGTCGGTTTGGATGTTTTTTTTTGTTTTATTGTGGTACGGCCTATTCACAACACCGCACCTGGTAAATATAATACAATGCAGTTCAAAGACGCCAATGATCGTCGATAGACTACAGTTCAATGACAGTTGCTGTCGTCATATCGGCATAAATATGCCTGGACAAAATATAGATAAATAGACATAATTGACAATTAATTATCCGCTCCACTACTTTTGAAAATAATGAGGTGATGGCGATTCTTTGATTATTTATAGGGTCGGTATAGCTTCTCTTTTTTGGAACTGACTGGAGATTAGCAAGCTTCCAAGACTTAGGAATAATATCGGTCAGCAGAGAGAGTCAAAACAGGCGTGTCAAAACAGGAGGCAACTCTGGAGCGCAGGTTTAATATTAAACATTTAACAGTAGCTCACCATTGCATTATTACCTATTTTGTATCGAGTAAAGGCCTACTTAAGGCCGCACGCCTTGCCGGTCATTAAGGATGTGACCCCAGTCGTGTCCTCGATGCCGGTAGGTGGAACACCCTGGGGGTTTTAGTCGATGGAAGTCCCCCCTCCCCGAGGTCCGTTCGGGATTTCCCCCGGATTACAAAAAAAAAAACCTATTTTGTATACCTTACACGGAGTTATGGCTTGATCATGACAGTATGTTAACACATTGCTAAAAGTAACTCTATTTAATGCGATATCTAAATTATAACTTAGGGCAGCTTGCACCAACAAATTAAATCTAGTTCAGTTTTAATAGATAGCGTTTTCTGCGTTAAATTGTACTTATTGTCTTGCATGGGAACATTATCCAATTTTAACTATTGTGAAATTTAAATCACCATTGACGTCAAAATAAGTTATTAGATTATTAGATTAAAAATTGTTTTATACAAGTCTAAACTAGATTTAATTTGTTAGTTCAGGTCGCCCTAAGTCAGTCAGTTATCCCTGCCAGCAGTGGTGTCGGCAATGCTGGCAGGGTATGACAACTGGAGGGCCGTGGTCTCCTTCTGTGAAGATGTCATGTCCCAGAAGGCGGCCGCAGAGCGAGAACGGCAGAAGGCCGCTCGAAGGAGACACCAGGGTGCCGGCAGCCGACCTGGCACATCAGTCCCAGCCGACCGGTCGATCCACGACCAGTTGGCTGATGTCTTTGGGGTCGTGGCTGCTCAGGGTAGGGGCCCTGAGGAACTGGTTTAGCGGCCCTCGAGAAGTTGGCAGGGCATTGTGGCGTGCTCTGCCTAAATACAACGAGCAGTATCAGGGAGGGTATCATCTTCCCCCAAGTTTGTGCCCATCGGGCGCGGCGCGACGGGGCTGTGGCGAATTGATTACAGAACCCACAGTCCCCGCCAATGCGCAGAAGTAGTCACCTTGTGGTTTTTAGTCGGTATAAGTCCGACACACCTCGGTCGCGCAACCCCCCTGTGCGGCTGAGGCGGTCCTATGGGGATTTTACCCAAGTAAAAAAAAAAAAAAGTCAGTTATATGCATACACTAGCTCGCAGTGTGTAAATCAGGCATTATTCTTCAAAACTGCTATATGTTTATATTGAAACGACATTGCTATATTGAATTCCATCATATTACCAAATATTCATAGAATTACAAATATACAGTCTAATAGACTAAGAAACTAGAATGAGAAACTATCTGTCATCAAATATCATATAAAATATCTGTCATTACTCAGAATACTTAATGGAGTAAAGAAGAATAACCCAAAAACGGGCATCCTGCAAAGAATGTAAACACACCACCACCATAGTACAATAGACATCCTCATGAAACATAATATAATATTTCATACTTAGATAATTAGAGTCGGTAACCATTTAGAATCATTGTATATTTATTTACACACTAATGGACCCGGCTAATATTCACCAGGTTGCGATTTACACTCAAAACTGGCGGATCTTCATTCAAACTTTCATCCACTATATTATCCACCTTAGACACAGAATATCAAAATATCTTAGTTAGTTAGTAGGTGCCTACGTCATCAAAAGAACTCCGTGTACAAATTTCATGTTTTTAACTTGAGTAATTTAGGCACTACGATGGAAAGTCAGTCAGGATAGGTATGTTTACATATACATGTATCTTATATAGATTACAGTTCATTGTTGGTATTCACATTTTTTAAATTTAATTATATTATGTGACGTATAACCGAGTTCATAAACTGCTCTTACGTACGTTTATTTACTCAATTGTATGAATTTTGTATTATGCGTCTTTAAATCCTTTACCTATGTACATACGTGTTTACTTGGTCACTAATATTATATTATAAAATTATCCACGGTCAAATTATATTATTTCCAGATATAGAAAAACCTTTCAAAATCAATATTAACTTTTAGTAGTCCCTTACCACAAATCAATAGTTTTTAGAAAATATGTTTCCCTCAAATTACTGAACTATGGTGTGATAATAGAACTGTGCAGGCACTCGGATTGGTAAGGAGGCAGGGGTCTCGCTTTGCTCGGACAATAAAAATATTGATTCAACGTAAGATTTTACGTAGTTATTTGTAGGTATAAATGTTACTGCTCGGTTTGCGAAATGATCGAAGTTGCAAGATCTTTGCTACAGGTTGTAAATTCGAACCCAGCACTGAATAAATATATTTATGAACTGCAGGCAGTTTTCCGGCTCTGGGTGGTTGTACGTGGAATTCATAGGTAACGCACCAACGACGCAGAAGTAAATATAATACTAATGTGAAAAAATGTTGGATATTCAGATGGAAAGTATTCTTACTCTAAAGGCAGGAATGCTAACAAAAAAAGAATTAATAATTACTTGTGATTAAATTTGGATAGGTATGTAATTAATTATATTCAATGCGCAACTTTTAGATTAGGTAGGTACAAATAAAAGCCTAAAACGTGTGGCAAGGGCATTCATTTGAAAACTCAACTGTGTAAATATAATATATCTACATATTTACCTTGTATTTTCCAAAGATTTTAAATATAAATCGTACGCACTAACACTAACCGATGTACAACTAACACCTTATAGCAATGCACTGAAAATACTGTTTTTCGCATTATAGTCGCACCCATTATCAAAGATAGATAACGAGGCAGGGTAAAGATAAAGCTTCCGTATTTATTATCAGAAATATTGACATTATATTCGATTAAAAACCTTTTACTTACGCATTTATAACTTAAGGAAAGTCCGTGCACAGTTTACTAGAATAACATTTCGTGACTTTAATTTTGTGGTCCCTAAAATTGTCATACTTAGCTACAAAAATAATACCCAAGTTTAGATGTATTCCGGTTATTAGTATTCACCTGGATCAGCAGTAACGATTACTTCCAATTTTACTTACTGTTCAGCAATTTACAATTTATTCTTTAAAGAACCCTTACAATTCACATAATTACAAATATAATTATAAATCACCACTAATAAATATCAATTATAAATGGTCTGCTTTAGCAGCTGAACTAATACAAAATGTGCTATAACCGTCTTCGCCTTCTATTTAAGGTGTTTGTTATGAAACTATCAATTGGCAATCCAGGTGGGAGCAAATCACCTTGCAGAGGGAGAAGTGGTGGTCATGTGGAAACAAGGCTTTACAATACTTCCTTAAGTGACCATAAAGATGCTAGATCCAAAAAATTCATCCTAGACTCATATTTACACATAAAACTGAGCCGGTAAGGTTTTCTGCAGTTTGCGACAATTTTTTTATCCTGTCTGTATGATAATGACCAGAACACGCTTGATAAGCATGGTACAGTCCAAATAACTACTATTATCAACAGTAAAGAAAATCCTATAAATACAAGCAATGATCATGCGGACCTGCACAAATATCCCTTCATGTTTCGTTCGTTTTTATATAAAATGTCAGTCCTGCTGGCCCCTTCCGGAAACATATCAAAAGTACATAATTATAAGTAATCCTGTTCGACTAAAATGTATTTCACAGAGCACATGTTCTTCTATCAAAAATATTTTCATTAGTATCAATCTCAATAATCAATATCCTGCAATACCTACTTATGACGTGAATAGCGCTTATCCTTAGATACATGAATCATTCCATTTCAGATAGTAGTGTAATAACGATAAATATGTATGATTCATATGAGTTATAACTAGGTATTTGCTATTATGTATAACAAAACTAGGTGCTTGTATTTTTTTTATGTATAATATCACTATAGTTAATAATTAGAAGGCTTCAATAATTTAAATTTTGTTTTCAATATGGCCACTAAAAAATATCATGAAATCAGTGACTGTCTTGGGTTAATTCACCAACAATAAACACAGCTGTCTATTTGTGTTAGAATCCACAAAATAAAGGGAAACAAGTTGACAAAAAGAGTTACCATATCAACTAATATGATTACAGAATAAAGCAAACGTAGACCATTCCCCATACTTAGCCATATTAGAAAACAATGTTATTTTCAGTATACATTCGAATTTAAGTGCTCTATCTACTTTGAAACTTAAAAGATATCGATTAAAATTTTTGCATTTATTGAAAGTTTATATATTTTAAAATATTCTGTGAAAATATCAAACTCTAAGGAATCCTCAATAGCATACAATTTTTTTGACTTATTAATGTTTAGAAGTGGTTTAATCATAATTGCAGATTAACGAACTTAGAATTACATTTTACTCATCTCTGCTTAGCGGCAATACCCAAAATAATAATGAGAGTTACCACTGCGTCTAAAGTATTACTCCAGGTCAGGCCGACAATGAGCTTGATGAAAAGTGCCTACTGTCGGCCGTAAACTTATATCATCAAACAAATACCAAAACTATTGCCACCGTACTGCCTCCCTGGAAAAGAAAATGTATGCGAAAAGCCTCGTTTTACTGCGTGCTTCTTAGATCACCATCCACATCACGACTCTCATCGAAATTCGCTGCCCACATTTATTTTTCAATCAGGGTATGAAATGGGAATCTTCAAGCAACGAGTACAGACTCACGGTATTTGTAAGACATGTGTGCTATAATTAACCTCACATTCACTTTCCATCAAGTGAGATTGAAGTAAAGCGTATCCGTGCTTGTGATAAAAACAAGTAAAATTGTGTCTAAAAATATAAATACCAAATGTACAAAATAACAAAAATAATATTCAATGTGATTAGTATCTTATCTCCTTAGTGCCTTGGGATATCTTAGGCTGAGAGTAATAGATGTTGCTTTGGCTCTGCTTACACTTTGCCCAGAAAATAAGTTCGTCATTAACAAATAACTGGATATATAAATGAACTTGAGTAGAGTTTAAGTATTCATAGAGCCATGTCCAAATTAATTATATTGATAACTTACATCGGTACAATAACATTAACACGTTCCCTGCCGCGTGGGGCCTATGCGCCCCACGCTGAACTTTCCGTTCAAGCTATTTGGTATTATCATTGTAAAATGAAGAATTTTTGAAAAATTCAATATGCAGTCGATTACGGGCATCTTAGTACTACTGCTGATGCCTTCATTTAATCGTGGGGCGTATACAACCTTTCCTTGATAATTATGATTTTTGCGGCATTTTATTTATTGTAAAGCATTCGCCAGAAAAAAAATAATACAAGTGTAAAGCGTGGGGCGCATACGCCCCACGCGGCCTGAACGGAAGGTCTTCAAAAAACGGTCCGGCAGGGAACGTGTTAATAAAATAATATAATTTGTAATGTTTGCGCAGTGTATGTAAAGTCAAAATAGTGTCTATATATCTCAGCCGTAATATTTTTTATAATTACTGTACGTCGGAACGATATCGAGTATAACTGTCGCATCACGATACAGTACAATAAAGATTTAGTTAAATAGAGAAATAGTTTAGTTATTCATTAAAAGATTTGGACTTATGTTTATTTTAATCGAGATTAAAGGTGTTTCACGATATGGTCATAACGGCACCGTAGACTTATCGGTAATTAGACCAGATGATGAGGATCCGTCTTTTCGCGGATTCAGATTGGACTCTGTTTGTAACCACTCTTGAGAGTATGTTATCCTTGTCTCAAGTTAAAAAAAATAGCATCCGTGTAAATCCGGATGGTGTTTGCTAATTTATAATAATAAACAATTGATATTCAATAAAAGCACTTTATGTGTATATTATTATTAATTTTAATATTACAGCTAACTTGCAGGTTTGTCACAGTTCTGTAATATTAATAAAAAAAGGATTAAATTATGTTCACAGTAATTCTACATTGTTACGTATTTACAAGACATTATATACCATTTATAAATGTTCAAGTATGCTTCCTATTGCCACCTATAATGAGCATAAGCTCGATTAGCTTCACATTGCCGATGTAAATCTTGTTTTCTCTTTATAACCTTTCCTGTGTTATTTGCTGCTTCAAGGAGTTCCCACGCAAACTGTTCTGGGAAATGTATAGTCCTTTCTTTTTCATAAGTTGCTTCCAGAAGCCATTTTATAGCAAGAAATAAGGACCTCTTTTCTGTAATTGGACCTGGAACCTGGAACATTTGTTTTAATATATATAATCACTTAAATAATCCCCTTTTAGTATCTCTTTACAACATTTGCTAACATAAGCTGATTTCCCCACAATGTTTTATTTCACTTTTAAATACTTCCTAAGTTCATAGTTAAGCTGAAAAAAATTGGAATGAAAAAATGGAATACATGCCAATATTTAAACAATATTTTACATTTCTTATGGGGATATAGTCTTTACCAATATAGACCACATATAAACATACATGTATTTGTGGATTATGCTAATACTATCGGCAAATAGCAATAAACCATTTCACTCCACTTTTTTATCATGATTTTGTGTAAATAATAGATCAAGTATAACCCAATATTTGTTTTTTTTTTCACATTCAAGATATGCTATTTTACTACATAATACAAAATGTAGTCCTGCCCGTATGACTTTTTGACTTGACTTTTTATAACTAATTATTATTTTTGTTATGTTGGTATGATGTGGTGGGGTTTATTTAGTTTTGTATTGTGAATGTAGTTTCTTGAAACAGGTGGTATGTTGTCGAAATTAGCAATAAGACTTGTTAATATATTTGTATGGAGCATATTCTGAAAAACAGCAATGATGCCTGTCAGTACATTCTGCTGTATGGCATAATTAATTATGCCTTATTTATGTAATTTTATTCATATTTATGTAATTCTTTACAGAATAGAATATGCTCTATACAAATCTATATTAAGCAACTATATTTAGTCAACTGCGGAAAACAGCACCATGCTGCTGCTACTTACTGCCACAGCTCTGTCAACTAACATTAATATTACTAAGTTGTATTGTTTTCCTAGAAATTTTAGATTCTAATTATCATTTTTTAAACAGACAACAAAATAATTTCATTTCATGGTAACTATAATGAAAACAGCTTCAATCTATAAAATACAAATGTCTCTTAATATTTGTTATCACCATTCTACAGTCCTGTCTACAGTACAAAATGGGCTGTATTGGCTGGTTACTTGATAAGCATTGGTTAATCTCAAAATGGAACTCAGAAATATGGTGGAGAAAGCCAGTATGATGAATTTATCAACTCCTTAGCTACTATACTGTAGTATACTATAATTGTGGTTGTGACATTGTCAACTCAAAGCCATTTCTCAAAATCATTTATGTGATTATTACATTACTTAATTTTTAAAAACTATGTCAACACACCTGATATGTAATACCGCCTCTCTTGATTGGAAACAGTTGAAGTAGAGGTTTGGAATTTTCAATAGCTTTATGTAGAATTACTTTAGGATTTAATTCAATTTTATTCTTTTCCTCAATTGTTGTAGCTAAATGGTAACGCTCAATCTGTTTTCTTTTTATGTTTTCAAATGATTTTTCAACTAATTCTCGAGCTAATTTCTTATTTCCATTTTCCATGACATGATTAATCACCTTACTAAAAAAAATCATAAATTAAAAGTAAATTGGCATAACCCCACAAATGCTGTAAGGACAATAAAGAATTTGTTACCATAGTCAGTCCATAAAGTTGAAAAGCTCCAAGGTTTAGGAAACTACATATAATTGAAATATGGATACATAATGATTTTAGTCACTGAAGGTGACTACAAAGGCCATGGCATGGAAGCAAATACATATAAGGAATATGAATTTACACAAATCCAGATTTTTTTAATAAATCCAAACCCTAACTGACTTTTGTCTAAAATGTTGTGGTCTCAGCAACCTTCCTAAAAATAACTATTACCTTACAAGTGGATCATGATACACAGACGAAGTCTCATACACAGCAGGCGGCTTCACAGGTATTGCTGTTCGCTTTGATAGCTCATTATTTTCAACAAGCATAGATTGTTCATCTTTTCTAAAAATCGGATTTTGATAATAATCAGGAAAGCTAGTTGCTTTTGCGTAATTTCTACACTGTCCGGACCACCTGAAAACGTTATTGTAAATTTTATTTCATAATGTTATTATGAATTAACCTTAAAAAACAATATATATATATATATATATATACCTTGAATTAAGACAAAATGACCGACGAAAAAGGGGTTTGGATATAATTCGTAAGTTATTTGCCATTTTAGTTCATATAAAAACCTTTACAAAAGTTTTTATCTTAAAAACTACTGACAATGTAAAATAGAACACTTATATTTAAGCACAGACCATATAGGAACCTTAGATTATATAGATAGAGTCCGCTCATACATCGGACATAAAATTTTCGGGCCAAAATTAACACGTGACATGACCTACTAGATGCATTGTGGCAGGTGGTGCCACCAGATATAGAGTTGCCACATTCACCCTAAATACCCTTAAAATTAATTATATATTCCAATACGGAATAATGCTAAATTTCTATCATATATACTATTTTTTCACTCGGCTTGTCTTGAATTAAAAACCATTTATATAATTAATATACATAAAAGAATTATAAACAGTTCTATGGTACATGATGATTTTTATAATTTTCCATAATATTGAATCAATAATTAGCATGAGGTACAACCAAGGCACCACCCTAGGACTATCTATATATCATATAGATCTCACGATGTAGGTATAGTGTTATTCCGAACAACCTTGTAACTATTTAAGTATTATTTCCAGAAATATATCAATTAATTACTAATTTATTTAATAAACTTTAAGACTTTAAGCACAAAATAAATATAATTAACAAAGATTAAACACTGATGCTAAAAAATGTTGTAAATGAAAACTATAGTATACTGTACTAATATAATGCCTAAAAGCAATTTATATAATTAGTAAATATTTTTATTTTTTTATTAGTATCAACTATGGACCTTGTTGGGCATGGTATTTATGTAGGCAAGAAGGCTTTAATATATAAATAATAATTCGAAGGCCTAGGCTGATGTAATTAACGAAATGTGCAACGTAATTTCACGTTCGGTTAATATTGGTATAAAGATCGTTGCAGGCACTGGAAAACACATATAATACTTTCATTCCCGAAATATTTTTTTAAAGGAGTAAAATGATGGTTAGGAAGAAAAGAAAGGCAACCATACATGTTGCTTGTTCGATCGTGAAAGCGAGTTCGCATGGTGGAAAAAATAGGTTATTCGAAGTACTAATATTACGTAGATAAAGTCATGGGCAAAAACTAGTATTGTATATAGGTGACGTACTCATGCATATTAAGAAGTATACAACTTTTCAACTCTTAGATCACTATACCTCAAAAATGGCAATTCTTAGGAGAATACGTGTAAGCAAAATTGTTACAGATAATTGCATAATCTACAACTTTGAAATACATATTTTTATTTAGTTTTGTTGAAACATGTAAAAACCCATATTTGTGAACTTAAATAACTTTTTTGTTGATATGAGATCAATGGGAATGGTGTTCCCAACATTCGTACCAGTTTTCAACTCTATGCGATAATCATAACCATGTATTTTGACCGGGCCAATAGCAATTAGCCCAAAATAAAAATACCAAAAAGTTTACACAAATAATAGATATATTTTTCATCAACGTAGTGATTAATAACAACTATATCGTACTTGATGCCAGCTAAAGACAATAAAAATTAATATTTTCGTGTTAAAGCACAGGTTAGATAAGTCTCTAAAATTGGGGAGTTTTAAAAAGTAAAAAACTGGCAACATTAGCAGTTAAAAATTATTGTTATAGGATTTAAAATTATATTGACGTTTTTTCAAAGGAATGCAAACATATTTCACTGTTTACCTATGAAAGGAAATTTTACTATTGCTTCCGAATATTCACTGAAAATTTCTGCACAATTTGACAGCACACCACGCCATAATAAAAAAATATAACAGAGCACAACACTGCACCGTTTCCAAGTGACAACTGTCGTCCATGAGAAGTGTGTCATGTAGTATTACATGCCATTCACTTGAACTGTTTTGTGCGGCTAGTACTGTACTACTACTAGTACTAGGCTACTACTGCTAGTACTAGGTTGATAGGAACATACCACAGACTAATAAATAATGATATAAATAATGATAAAAATGGGAACATACTCAGCTACAATCTTCAGAGTAAATAAACCCGCAATAACTAGGCTTGTCGAATAAATATCGATACATTGATATATCAATATTTTCAATTTAATATATCGATATTTTGGGCGATATATTTTGTAATGATATATCGATAGAAAATATCCAGTATCGAAAACGATATTTTTTTAATTCTTATGGCAGTGAAGTCGCTGAAATCTGAAACTGTAGAATTTAGCACCAAACGAAAAAAAAAAGAACTATATTGTCTATGACTGTTGAGTATTATGTTTTGTTACGTTGCATTGACATCTGAATTTGTTGCATGTATATTATTTGCCGCCATTTATTTATTTCTTTTTGCTTAGTATCTTAAATTTAGAAGATAGCCTTTTAGTTCTTGATATATTTGTAATTTTTTCTAATAAAAAAGAATACTGGTAAAATACTTTCGTGTTTATTGAGATTTTATCGATATATCGATATTTTTCCTACGATATATCGACGTCGATATTGATATTTCAATAAATATCAATATAATGATTTTTTTTTTCATTTTGACATCCCTAGCAATAACAACGTTAGAATTCACATATAAATTTTGACAGCTAGCGTTATAAAATTTTTTACACTAAGATTAAGCCTGGAATTGAGCCTTTTCAGCACTGGAATATCTTTTTACGTTTATTGATAAATTTATTTAAAAATACTTTCTTCTTTTAATTAGAAGATTTGAACATAATGAAAAAAGCACTTGTTTATTAATCCTTTTGTTTTTTAGTTATATGTCGGTGACAGTTATACAACGGTCACGGTTATGTTTTTACTAATAAAACTTAACTAATAAGTTCTCTTGGCTTTTAGTAATTTACAAGTTTTGTTACCATTTTTATCTTATTTTATAATATACCATTTTTGAGTTAGAAGCAAAAATAACACTGTAAGTCTATTTTGACCAGCTAACAGCTATTAATACCTTCCAAAAAATTAAGACAAGTAATAGATATATTTTACATCAACCTGATATTTGTTGAAAGCTATATCGTACTTGATGCCATAAAAAACAATAAAAATAAATATTTATATGTTACAGCATAGGCATAGATTATAACTAGAAGCATAGGATGCATTTATTTATCCTATGAATTGGAAACGTCCTGCACAGTTTATACTCCATTTAGTCATCTTAAGGCATAAATTATATATTATAGATTTTGAACAAAAAAATAAAAGTACCATTAAAAATGTTACAAACATACATCAAGCAAAATTATCCAAGTTGTTTTTTATTTATATTTAGATTTTAATTAAAAAAAAAAGTATATTATTGATGTCCGTTTCAGGAACAATTTGTTGCATGAGACGGTTCAGGATAAATAATAAGTGGCTAGCTTCGTTTTATATATTATTATATTTTTTCTTATAGTGTCTAAAAGTGTCAATTGTTTTATTATAAACAACGTGGTTACTATGGTATTGAAACTAAACAATTGATTGTATTCGAAATTGTGCATCTGAAGCAAATGTTGTTTTTCATAAAAAAATACGCGTTCTTTCTGATATTTTTCCTATTATTTTTCTCTTTTTCATAGTTTAATTTGTTAAAGTTGTAAAGTAATAATGCAATATTTGTATATAAAAATATATTTCATACCACAAATAATTTTACAATTTTACAATAATATCTAAATTAAAAATCTTTCTTATGTTTTTTTGATAGTCGCAAATTTGGGTCTAGCTGTTTTGTGTCTGAATCCAGAGTTTTGCTTTGTCTTTTAGACTTCGTTTTTTCATTTACACTAGGAACACTTTCTACATTTTTTGTTTTCATGAAGTTGGATTTATCCTGAACATGAGATTGATTGTCTGATAATCCATTTGGACTTTTATGTTTAACTGAATTTAGTAATTTGGAATTATTTTTTTGAACTGAATGCTGTAAAGTGTCTCCATTTTTTTTCTGAACACATGGCTTTGTTTTGTCGAAGTCAATATATGAGACACTGAGATGTTGAGGTGGTTTCGTCTCGATGATCTCATCATCTCCATCAGGTCCTAGTTTAACACAGCTACAAAATAAAATTATATTAGAAATATACCCAAATAATTAAATAAATTTTTTAAAGAAAGTAGAATCAAAAATGTTATTTAAAAATAGTATACATTCACCTTTCATCTAGTTCTCCTCTAATATATGGTAATGCTCCATAGAGGTCTAAAACTACAATACGAAAAGATACCTCATGACCCTCTTGAACACTGGTACCAATCCACTTATAACCAGGCTCTTCTGTTGGACGAGGAATGACAACATTGAACACCCTAAAATAGTATAAATATCATATATTAGGTAAAGAAAGATCAAACAATGATTAAGCTATATATATATCTACCATTCTACATAAACTTTGTAGGAGGTAGATATATTTCGGAGTGCATTCATAGTATAAACACAAATCATGTTTAAATTTAGTAGAAAATGCATTAAGTTGTTGAATTATTAATAAGTGTTATAATTTGTACATTTCTTTTGTTTTGAAGTGATATCTCAATTATTCAAATTGGGTTGTGACCACAAGTATAGAGGCTATCATAGCAACTTCCATTGGTCTGTCACATTTTGGGATTAGCTCATAAACATCTCATTATTCATGTCTAGAAACCTTCTGCTTTAGTATATGGGAGTGGCCATGACAGCACCAACTGAAAATGGATTTCAGTACCTTGAGGGTTGCTGCCTTTCTTTGACTACACTGTATGTTTTGTTAGAGTCAATATAGTCACTTCATCAAGCCAGTAAATAAATTACATACATGAATGGGACTATCCACTTTGTACTTATTACTCTGTCAAACATGACATGTAGTACAACTGATCTCCATTATCAGGGAACTTACGAATGATATTTTTATTATAGAATTTATAAAGAAATGTTAGTCACAGGTATAGGTACTGTGTGTACAACTATTTTGCTATTAAGTATTGTGGTACATTACCTGTGCACAAGAATCCCTAGATGAGTATTACTTTTTTTATTAACAATGCCCCTTAAAGTTGCACCAACATAAGGATGAAATATAAAGTAATCAGCTTGAACTTGGAAGTTTATATCAGCATTGTCATTCCTAATGGTGCCAACATTTTGCAATACTCTTAGATTCTTGTAGCTCAACAATATTCCATTGAATCTAAAAGAATTACAAAAGTGTAAATTGAATGTAAGAATGTAAAAACATTATAATTATCTTGCAGATTAGTCCTAAATCTTTCAACATACTAAATAGATTAAGGTAAAAAGGTATGGAGGCAGACATTGGTGTCTATGCAATGTTAACACAATGAAAAGGCGAAGTACTGCACTTCAGTTACAATGTTTTTGATAACCCCTCACTAAATTTTAATATATTACTAATTACACTTATTTACAAGCAATAACAAAAGTAAAAAAGACTCGTAAACAAAGACACAAAAAATATACTTTTGTGTGCTAGGACATTAACAATTATTGTGTTATCATTATGATTAAACATTGAATTCAAATATATTAAATCTCACTCTTTGTCAAATTTTCCGATTTTATAATCCAATAAGCATTTAATAGACTCTTTAAGGTTTCCAAGGCACCATGGTTGCAGTGCCAAATTTTGGGTTACTTTCTTTTCGACAACACAGGAATTCTTGTCACCAACCAATTTTCTTAACTCTTTGAGGTCAAATTTTATTATTGTTGACATTTTATTAACTACATATGTATGTTAACATAAAGGATGTACTACAAAATTAGAAATAATATTGCTGTAAAATAGTATCAAAGATTTTGTTTTGTTGACATTTGCTAGATTGACGTTAATGAAATAATGACGTTTGGAATAAAATGGCACATTGAAGGCGCCTACCATAGATGGGCAAAATGTAATCAGATTAATAAAAATGATTAACGATTACATTTTACGTTTTTTACCATTAATATGACTGCATTTTGCTCATTTATGTTTTAAAGACTACAAAATCCCAGATTGTATACACATTTATGATTTCTAAATGTTTTAAATGGATTTAATCATGATTACAGAGCAAGAAAATTAAAATTACGACTACATTTTGTAATCATTCATCATTAATCAGATTACATTTTGCCCATTTCTGGCCCCTACCTATGATTATTTTCTATTTCTATCAAGTCAAACGACTATGGATGCAAGCCTTTTTGACCCCGTCGTTAGTATTTTTTAATATTTACAAGTCTCTGATTGACTTCAAAACCAGAGATGGGCAAAATGTAATCAGATTAATGATTAACGATTACGATTACATTTTGTAACATTTATACATTTTGTAACAAATGTACATTTGTACACTTGTTACATTTGATAACACCCCCCACTCTCCACTGGACGCCACCCCCCCACTCTCCACTGGACGCCACCCACCCACTCTCCGCTGGACGCTACCCCTCACTCTCCATTGATTGCCACCCCCCACTCTCTACCGGACGACACACCCTCTCCCCACTCTCCGCTGGACGAGACCACCCCTCCCCACTATCCGCTGGACGTCACCCCCCACTCTCCACTGAAAGCCATCTCTCCCACTCTCTACGTGACGCCACCCCCCACTCTCCACTGGACGACACCCCCCTCTCTCCACTGGACGCTACCCCTCACTCTCCATTGATTGCCACCCCCCACTCTCTACCGGACGACACACCCTCTCCCCACTCTCCGCTGGACGAGACCACCCCTCCCCTCTCTCAACTGGACGCCACCCCCCACCCTCCGCTGGAAGCCATCTCTCCCACTCTCTACGTGACGCCAACCCCCACTCGCCACTGGACGACACCCCCCTCTCTCCACTGGACGCCACCCCCACTCTCCGCTAGACGCCACCCCCCTCTCCACTGGACGACACCCCCCCCACTCTCCGCTGGAAGTCACCCCCACTCTCCGCTGGTAGTGACCCCCCCCAACTTTCCGCTGAACTCCACCACCCCCACTCTCCGCTGGACGCCACTCCCCCATTCTCCGCTGGACACCAAACCTCACTCTCCACTGGACGTCACCCCCCCCCCCCCCTCTGCGCCGGACGACAGCGCCCCATTTTCTGCTGTATACAACTTCACAGACCCTTATAATGAATCGCTCAACGAGACGGATGTTCGGGGTCAGCTAATTCGAAATAAGATAACTTGAAAAATTAAATAAACGAGAATTTAAATTGGTCTCTCTCTCAGCCAGAATTCAAAAGTAATCATTAAAATAATCATGATTAATTGAATGATTACTGTAATCAAGATTAATGATTACTCATGTAATCTTCATTAAAAGTAATCATGATTACGCCCATCTATGTTCAAAACCAACAACCGAAGCGACATCCACTTCACCTCTTACCATCAGAAAAATCACCAATTCCCCACAGCTTTTTCAATCAGGGCATCTTGTCGCTGTCTAGACCTAACACCAACCCAAAAAACAAAAATAACACGTCCAGAAAGACCTCAATAAAATAGCACCTCTCCAGTGGATGAAATAGAGAGCTCAATCTCTTTCGTGCAAAGCTTGGACGTTAATCCTTCTGCGCCTTCACCTATGTGACCAGATTTAAACTTAAGATCTTGCTCGACACTTAGCTGTACATAACAGCTAAAATAATGGAATAAGAAAAATTGAAAAATACCCTGGCAGATGTCCTACATATTGAAGCTGCCAGTAATTGTGAAAGGCAAATAACTCACGGACGCTAATGATATGAATCTAGAATATTGATAATCTTGAGGTAGCATAAAAATATTGATTTAAAATTTGAACTACAGATAACAAACATAAATGTCAAATTAAATGTCAATTTGATGTCATTGTCAACTCCTCAAGCGATAGGTTTTATAAAATAAATATCGTGTTGTGGTCGATACAATGTTCAAGTGGAATAATAAATTTATACAACTTAATATGAACACCTGAATTTACAATAAATCATTCAAATGGATAATTTTAAAGCTACAAATCACACCAAAGAATAACAAAAACAGTTTTCAATAAACACTTGATAAAAATGTCGAAGAACGGCGAAGTGTCATCAAATCAAGGCAAGGCAATGTTTGCAACGTTATTTAGATTTTCGTTATTTATTTATATCATATGTCATATTTATGACTTATTTATATATTTATTTTAGGTCCTAGTAGACCTACCATGCCCAAACCAGATTTAAATCTGTTTGCTACTGAGAAACGTAAGGCTTTGGATTTGCAATTAGGAGGTTCATCTGTTGACGGAGTTGCTTTCGTACCTTTCTCTTCAAACACTTCATCAGTAACAAAAACACGTGCGTCTTCACGTACTATCAGAGATGTGCTGCCTGATAATACTCGGTAAATAATACTGATATTTATTTTCATGATTTTAAATGCCAAATGAGAAAGTATCTGAAGAAGATAAATTTATTTGAATTTTCATTATTAAATTAATATTATATTTTAATTCTTTTTTTTTTTGCATGCCTTGTTTATTTTATATATAGTGCACTAAGTTATAAGTTTATAAAAATGATTTTTGTGTTTCTTAATAGTGCAAGTATTTTAGTGAAAATAAAAAAGATGATAATTGATTTGAGAAAGTACTAAAACATTGTAATTTTAAAATTGATGATTTTACTATAAAAAATGTTATCTTTATATCTAGGGACAGATCTAGAATCTACCCATCTATGCAATCCTCGGGGAAACTTCAGTTATCAGCTACAGAGGTGTATGATTTTACTGCAGATGACTTGCAAGATTTGGGTGAAATAGGCCGTGGTGCATTTGGAGCTGTTAATAAAATGGTTCATAGAAAGTGAGTTATTTTATCCATATGAGGTTCAGTGTATTTGTAAGTCAAATTATGGCTTCATATTTAACAGATTGTTCCAGCACAAACAGCATAATAGATTTATTTATAATCTGCGATAATTTGTTATGTCCAATGTAGTCTTTATGATTTAATCTTTTTTACTACCCTAGTGAAGTATACCTATGTCAGGTTTATTGCAAAGATCTTTGGATGACAGGATCAATTAAGACAAAGCAATAATTAAATTTATTATAGACTCTTAGTTAGCCAAAATGTTACATGTACCTTAAATGTATTGATAAAGATCAAATCACATAATTGTATTATCAATAGTATATAATATAATAGTGTATAATTTTGTAGCTTGGGTTTGTATCATCTTCTCCATGTTAAGTATATTAACTTAAAAAAAAGAATCAAAATGTAAAATATGTAACATATTGATTTATTAAGGTCTTTTGTCCAATTTCTCACATTTCCGCATGGGCATTATTTTTACACTGGCTGGACAAAGTGACTCTAATGCACCAGTTAGTAAGTAGAGTATAGTCTAAAAACAAAAGCAACTATCAAAGGATGAAAATCCATTCATAGTTTCCATCATGTCAGCCCATATATACCATGACTGAAGGCCTCTAAGTATATGAGTTACTGGATATACACAAGCTGATCCCGAAATGGGACATGCTGAAGCTCAAGACCATCAGTCACCGGCAAGGAAACACCCTGGAAGGTGGGAGTCAGGTGAAAAGGACTCGGTTTGGCAGAAAAAAGACACGCCTGTGTCTTGGTAGCATTAAAACTAACCAGATTCGCATTTCCCCAATCAGAGACATATTTAAGTGCTAAATCTGTTCGCTTCACCATAGCCTCCCTCAGCAGAGAGATCTCGACGGCATTTGCCTGTGGTCAGAGATGGGCAAAATGTAATCTGATTAATGATCAATGATTACAAAATGTGGTCATATTTTTAATTTTCGTGCTCTGTAATCATGATCCAATCCATTTAAAACATTAAAAAATCATAAATGTGTGTACAATCTAGGATTTTGTAGTGTTTAAAATATAAATGAGCAAAATGCAGTCATATTAATGGTAAAAAATGTAAAATGTAATCTTTAATCATTTTCATTAATCTAATTACATTTTGCCCATCTATGCCTGTGGTCCAGATAAATACCTATCAGTAACAGTGCTATCACCCGCATACCCAAGGAAACCGGGTTTAAGCAGACTGTTGATGTGCAACAGAAACAATGTTGCTGAAAGTACTGATCCCTGAGGAACACGGGCATTAATTGCCAATTGGTCGGACGAACAGCCATCAACAACTACTTGTATAGACCGTTCTTTCAGCAAATCACTGTCCAGACTCTGAGACACTCTGGCAGCCCATAAGACTGGAGCTTGCTTAGAAGGCTTGCGTGCCAGACCCTATCAAACACCTTGGAGATGTCAAGAGAGACAGCGAGTGCCTCTCCGTGCTTCTCAATAGCTTCACCCCAGTAATGGGTGGCACACACTAGGAGGTCCCCAGTAGATCAGTTCTGATGAAAGCCATATTGGAAACTCAGGAACAATGCCGGTCCGCAAAGAGAGACGAAACAGGGTGTCAAAACAGGAGACAACTCTGGAACACAGGTTTTAAGCACTGTTGCTGGAATACCGTCTGGTCCACAGGTTTTAAGCACTGTTGCTGGAATACCGTCTGGTCCACTGGCTTTGTTCACATCTAGACCACGAAGCACTGAGCGCACATCCTTCATACGGATCACTACATCGCGCATTAGTGTGCCACATGCAGGAATAGACGGTGCTTCCTTATCCCCACTATCCTGATGCGAACTTTTCGCAAACAGATTCACAAAGATGTTCGCTTTATCTGTTGCATTATGAGCCAGCTTCCCATCAGGCCCCAGAAGAGGGGGGAGGGAGGGTCTCCGAAAATTCGTCTCAACGGACTTTGCTAGGGACCAGTTGCCTTGCTACCACTGGGGTTGGCTGCTAATTTGGCCCCAATGCGACTAACGTGCTGAAACCGTGATTTTCGAAGAGCTTTCTTGTAGGACTTGGCAGCTTTTTTGAACAATATCTTCTTCTCACGCACGTCCTGGGCTTTACGCCAGCGAGCATCCGCCCAAGATAGAAAGGCCAGTTCTTTCACTCGCTCAGCTTTGGCACACTCAGAATCAAACCAAGGATATGGAATAAAATACTCCATAGCCAATCGTACAATATCAGTAATGGCAGAGGCGCAACTTGATGAATCGTTTGAAGAAAAGCATGTTTGCCGCCAAGGGTATGATGCTAAGATATGACGCATCTCATCCCAATCTGCTGATTTATAACGCCATATTCTACGGGAACCCCTATGGCTTACATCTGGCGGTGAATGCGATGAAACAGACCTAACAAGACAATGATCTGAACTGCCAAGGGGGGCCGTGATCAAGATAGAGAACCTATATGGGGCAGGCGTCAGCAGAAGATCCAGACAGTTAGCAGTATGACCAACAACGTCAGGCACCCGCGTGGCCTGGCTTACCAGCTGAGAGAGGTTAAAAGAGGGCGCAAACTTACGAGCTTCTCTCCCAGCATGGTCTGTCTTCTGATACGGGAACAACCATTCTTGATGGTGAGCATTAAAATCACCCAGAAAAACCAAGTCCGCGGATGGATAACGCTGATAAACCATATCTGCTGCCTCACTCAAGTGCTCAAAAAATCTGGTCGTCTCCTGATCTCCACTATGTGATCGATATACCACGATATAAACAGTCTTCAAGGTTACGGAGACGCCGGCAGCAGATGTCGTCGCGAACGCAGACGCAAACACCAGCACGTTGGATAAAGTTGTACTCCAGGGTATAGCCTGGGTAGTCAAGATATGCATCATCGGCTGGAGTTCGTATCTGCGTCTCCGTAAGGAAGAGTAAGTTAGGTTTATCAGTCTCCAGGTGGTGGTGGACTGCGTTGAGATTTGCATGCAGACCTCTGATGTTTTTGTCTTTGATGTGCACCTTCAATGGGAGAAAGTGCAACCGCTGTTTAACCTTACTCTTTTTCCTTGTTTTTATCATAATTTATTAGAGTGAATATGGGCAGAATGAGTTTGAGATGAGGCGAAGCAAGGATGACCAAACATCATAGAGGTAATCAACGCTGATGGGAGTCTCAATCGGAGACTGCGGGGACGCCCGAACCCCCTCTCAATGGCCGTCGAAACCTCCCTTCCGGTCGCCAACCGGCACGACGGACCATTTCGGGATTTTTCGCAAAGCGGCGGGGCAGCCTTTCAGAGATGGCTAGTCACCTACTTGGGCCCCCTACAACCTGCGGTCGGCCAGCGGTGCACCGTGTGCGGTGCGCTTTTGATATTTATTAACACAAATATGGAATTAGATGTTAGTAGGTAAAGAAAATTATGACTTCCCTTGGAAGTAATGGTTTTATTAATATTATTATTGCTTAAAGAACAACCCGTGTGATGGCAGTGAAAAGGATTCGATCAACAGTTGATGAAAAAGAACAGAAGCAACTCCTAATGGACTTAGAAGTTGTCATGAAAAGTAATGATTGCCCATATATTGTGGAGTTTTATGGCGCTCTGTTCAAAGAAGTAAGTATTTAATTTAAAGATCATATAAGTTCTACAATGTTTAGAAACTCGACTGTAATGTACTTGATTGTTCAAAATGTATGTAAATCTTTAACTTACAGGGTGATTGCTGGATCTGCATGGAATTAATGGATACTTCATTAGATAAATTTTATAAATTCATATGTGAGAGAATCCAAACAAGAATACCTGAAAATATTATAGCAAAAATAACTCTTGCGACTGTAAAAGCTTTAAATTATTTAAAAGAAAAACTTAAAATTATACACAGGTAAATACTATGAGATGAAATTATTATCTTTAAAAGCATTTTTAATTGTTATCTTATTGTTTATTGATACACAGGGATGTGAAGCCATCAAACATTTTATTAGACCGAAGAGGAAATATAAAATTGTGTGATTTTGGCATTTCTGGGAAATTAGTTGATTCAATAGCACGTACCAGAGATGCTGGATGCAGACCCTATATGGCTGTAAGTATATTATATTAAAAAAAGAACAAAGTATATCCAAAAAGGGAAAGCTATTTATAATATATTTAACCACAATTGTTGGTAAACATGATTGTTTTCACAAGACTACTGACATAAACTATGGTGACAGCCATTTTTGGATTGATTTTATAATCATCTTGATATTATGTTACACATCCTCTACATAGTGGTATTCACCCCTTAAACATATTAAGTAGATTATTATACTTGGACATTTAATAAATATATAGACTTAAAATCTGAGTTATTTATTAAATATCCATGTATAATAAAATAATGCTTATGTATGCTTCTATTGAAAATGTCACTGCCTCTACATAACATTTACTGGAGTAAATTGTGCTTATGATTGGGAAATAATTAATTTCCTAGTGTTGTATCAATGAATAAAGATTTTTTTTTACTTGCTCAGTAAAATGACTATCCTGCAACTAAAAATAAATTCATTTCTGGCCTAAAAAAATGCCAAAGTCTTAAAACCTATTGGCAGGTGCTGGAAAAATGTTGTCCTTAATATATAAAGAATGTTGACCTTTAAGTGTAACTACACATACATGAGCTAATCTCAAAACATGATAAGTGGAAGTGAATTATTGTGATGCACTTTGTTCTAATGTACCTACTGTGTTTGTGACTGTATCTGATGCATACATTTTGCTTATATTACAAGATTGCTATCTTGTGCTGCTTATTTAGTATCACCCAGAAATAATGTATGGGGCATTAAAGATTAACTACAGTTGATAACAGTATTAATACAGTAATTAAGTGACAATTTCCTACAATTATACTATTTAACTTTATATAAATTCTATTATATACGCAATAACATGAATTATAGGAATCATTTGAGGTTGTACCTCTGAGTGTTTTCAGATAAAGTAGTTACTATAATACATGCTGTGAAAAAAAATATCAGGAGTACACCTGCCTGATATCTAACAAAAAAGTGATGTGTATCTGTTCTAAAAACAGCAATCAGCTGTATATTGGTTATGTAATAGCCCAAAAATATTTCCATTGCTGTATATGTAGTCACCCTGAAAGGGATATAGCATAATGATTATTATAAATTTTCAGCCTGAAAGAATTGATCCTGGCCGAGCTCGAGGTTATGATGTGCGCTCAGATGTATGGTCTTTAGGAATCACTCTAATGGAGGTTGCAACTGGTGCATTCCCATATCCACGATGGGGTTCAGTGTTCGAACAATTACAGCAGGTCGTTCAAGGGGACCCTCCTCGTCTTACTAATATCAACAATGCCTTTTCAAACAACTTTGTGCATTTTGTCAATACGTGGTTAGTTTTTTTTATAATAACAGCAATATTTTAGAAATTCTTAGCTAGGACTCTTCTTTTAAAATAACATAGAAGTATTAACACATATATTTGTGTTATTAAAATATGGATATTTTAGCACATGTAAAAAAAAAACATTCCAATGTGTGTTTATCTGAATGTGTATTCAAAGATTTATTAGTGCTTTTAAAAGACTGTTAAAGACATGTTTAGGAAAAAAGTGTCTAACAATTTTTTTATTTTCACAGTTCTTATATATTCCATCTAGCTAATTATACTGAGAAGATATTATCAATCATTTAAATAAATATTTCCATATGACATTAAATCCAATAATGCTTGAAGTACATTTTCTTACATTTCTGTTTTAGCCTCATAAAAGAAGAAAATCAACGTCCAAAATATAACAGGTTACTGGAACATCCATTCATCAAGGGCATTGATCAAAGTCGACTAGATGTTGCAGCCTATGTATGTGAAGTTTTAGAAGCCATGGAGCGTAATGGTGTTAGTCCATTCACCACTGACCAACCTGCCCAGGCCTGGGTGGATTAGTCACACTAGTTGTAATTATTAAATATGACGAGTATACAGTTACTTGGCAGGTGTTGATAATATTGTTACATAAATATAATATTTTATCAAATATTTCCATCACAAGTTCCATTAAAAAGAGAAAACAAATTATTTGTTTATATTACTGTACTTTTATATTATTACAGGTCACCACAACCAAAGTGTCCCAAATGATTTCGTCTAAATGCTAGTGCCTTAAATAGGCTATTCTGTTATAATAATAATGCATAAAAATGGCAATGCAATAACAATATGAAAGGCAAAATTTATTTGATAAAAAGTAACGTAACGGCATTCAGGCTTTAAAAAAATTATATAATGGCATTTTATTTTACAAACAAACAGTTAAAGCTCGAAATTTTCACTTGGGCCACTCTGGGTCGGATAACCCTATATGAAAGTATGTTTTATTTCAAATTATTACGTTTATGAAAAAATCTATTAAAGTATAATGTTTTTTGGTTGTCATGTGTAACTTTTCCTTGACATATTTTTATTCGATATTTTTTTCACTAGTAGCTAGCTACTAGTTGCAAGGAATTTGTTTATTTTTTTATTTATTTAATAGTTATTATTATGGGCTTCAGGATATATTGCCATTGAACGAATTTATAGTTTGGTAGTTATATCTAAAGTCTTAAATTTCTCAGTTTAAATAATGTATTTAATGGTTTTAAAAGTTATTGATGAATAACAAATTAACAAAAATATTTTGTGTAAAATATGTATTATCGTAATTCCATTGAATACGAATAAAAGTTTGAATTTATTTCAGGAAAACTAGAATTAAATTATGTTTAGTGTGTTAAATTATTTTGAATTAGTTTAAATTAAATTTAGCTTTACCTACACCTTTAGCAGCACTTCACAACAACTAAATTCACTGTAGAACCGTTTGCTATTAAGTTGTTATTTTGTATATCAAATTAACCTCGCCGTAAATGTACCTAAAGAAATCAGTAAAAAGGGTGTGGGATAATAGATTTATTAGTGGATAGCTGTAGGTATTGTATTGTAAATAATACACAATAATATCTTTTTTATTGATTGAGTCTTTTGAGAACAATGTATTAAAGATTAATTTTATGTTAAATCTGAGTACATTTGATATTGAAGTGTAAACATGTTGTAAACTGCTTGTAGTTGAATTATTATAGCTGATTGAAACATTATGGACGTAAGGTAAATATTGTGATGTAGATAATTTTATAAATTTGTACATACCAAATAACTACAAATATTCATTTTTTAAATTAGGACATTGACATTCAAATCAGACCTATAATAGTCAGTTATGGATTCAATTATATTATTTTATTAATGAAATATTCAATATTTGTAATAATTGTTATTTTATTAGATTAATATGGATGCCTTTGTTGCCACTTTTATATTGAATTAATGTTTTAAACAGAAACTATTTCATAGAGTTTTATGTAGGATCTGGTCACATATGCGCAAAGTAGATACAGCCACTAATGTATCTCTGGTCACCCAGAATGGTTTATAGCAGGAAGATATATTATTATTATTATCATCATCAAGTCACATATTACATTTATACAAGGTTACTGGTAACTTAGCAAAAACTTTCAGGGGTGACTTAGGTACATCCAGACTAACAACTTTTGTTCTGTGACTTTTGCCAGAACGGAACACATCCTAAGAAATATTTTTTAGTTTTAGTGAGGATTTCTATCATTCGTTAGCTCTATATCTCGTAAATAACAATGTTTCCACTTATATTCATTCGATTCAGGCGTAGGTATGTCACAGTCAGCTGAGTGCCCGCTCCCGCACACCTCGCTGCAACCCCGTAGACAGATTTCATCTTTGTATTGCGCCGCTGCCGCTTCCTTTAGGAAAGCTTATAAGGAGTTAAGAAGATTAGAACTACATTAGTTATATGAAAAAAAAATGAATAAGTAAAAGTCGTACAACAAAAGATGTCGGACTTGATAAACGAAAATCACTCTTAAGAGGATATGCGTTGGTTATCAGCAAAAAATATTATGACAACTATAAATATATATTGAATTACTTAGAAATTTGCAGAAATCAACAATAATTTCATTAATATGTTTGAATTCAGTCATTGTGTACATTATTTTTGATGTAGAAATAAAATATAAATCTCTAGTTTGTTTTTATTTATCACAAACTTAAATTTTACATAAATATTAATGATATATTCAATTTATTGCCTTGTATTTAATATTTATAGTATTTGTAGGTGTTTAGGTATTGATAAGTTTGTACGTGCCTTTTAGTAACACTAAAGGAAATAGGTGCCGTTCTTTCCGAACCACTTCACCAATTTCAGTTATATTTTTTTTAAAGAAAAACTTATATTTGTAGAAGTATCTGACGGAATGAAAAGTAAAGTAAATTGTGCAAGAATTTGAAATTTTCATAAAACGATTTTGACCAATACGCTTTTGAACAGATAAGGCGCCGCAAATGTTAACATTGGCATAGTATAAAATCGAGCAACAAATTACAACTTTTGGAAAATTGGACGATTTAGCAAGATAAGCCGATCATTGTTGTGCACACAACAATTCAATTAAAAGACCAATTGACTCGAAACATTGACGTATCTGTATCGTGAATACGTTATCCGTTTTAATGCGATAATTTATGAAGTTAATTGTCGTTGTGGTTGAAAATTTAGAAAATAGATATTATTTTACATCAACAACTGCAGCGTGTGTCTGAAACATCGATCATATAATGCGACAATATCCTCTTATTTTGGTGAGCGCGATATAAAAACAAAAACGTATACTTTGATAAGTGAATAATAATATATATTGATCATAATTATCGTTAATAACAAAGTTTGTAAGATTAAAAATATAAACTTTAATTTAATTAAAAATGAAATATACATGATAGCGGCATCTGTCTACATTTATTAAAACTTTTAAAATATATGAAACGTTTATCAATATACACATGCCTGTGCTCGTTTATGGACGCTAATCTCAGAAATGGCGCAACCAATTTGGATGATATTTTACTTATATATTGTGGAAAGCTTCATTTAATATTAGGCGCTAATTTTATTTCAATCGGCTCATAAATAAAAGAGGTATGACAGTATATAAACATTTCCAGTGACCATTATTTTTATCCAAATTAAATCCAAAACCTTCAAACTAATTACAAACTACAAGAAACCATCCAGCTCCATATCAATTGATATTATTTTCATACATAAAATATAATCATATAAAACTGCATTTTCTATAGTAATGTAAATTAAAAAAATATATTCATAAATTAGTTATTCTCTCAATTGTATTGTGACTAATGGGGACTTGTTTTGCAAATTTTAAAATAAACAGATTCTTAAAATTATTTTATAAAATAATATGGATGTGAATATATAACCCCTATATCTATTTATATCTCAATAAGTTGCCCATGAAAGTATTTTTGTTTATAAAATTTACCTATAAATATAAATGTTATAGATTTCATTTTTTACTATTAGAGAAAATAGTGTAGTTGAAATACACTATCCATTTTGAATGGCAAATTAGCAGTATATTGCAAAAATAGCATAGTAACCCTTACACTGAGTTCATAATTTGCGGCTCATACCTTTTTTTTGTTTCCCGGGGGAAAATCCTGCATGCAACTCATACCATAGGAAACTATTGGAATATCAATATTTTAAGGCAGACATTATATGTTTAAATGTCTTATTCTAAAATTTCACCCATTTTTTTAGCATTTAGCACAGCACCAAATTTTAGAAATAACTTATATTTAGTGCCATCTAATAATGTTGGTGTCAAATATAACATATCTAATTTTTTAGATGGTAGATCATATAACGGTATCCAATCATTGGATGAAACTATTTTATCTTTCCTTTTACCCCAGAAGTCAACAGAAGATATTTTTATATGTTTATTATCTTGACTTATATATAAACGTCCAATTGTATCACAAAATGGCAGGCTTGCTGCAGACAATACAATTACTCCTGTGGCACCTGAAATTACAAACACTTGAATCATATTTTTTACATAATTAGGTAAGTACTTTAATATTTTATTTTACAAAAAAAGTAAATAATTATTACTGTAATATGCAACACAGGACACAGTGTCTTTACGGTAATCTTGGCTATATGGTAAATTATATCCCACCTAGGAATAAGAAGTTCTCTAACTCCGACAGAGTTATTAATCTGTGGAATGAACAAGTGTGCTCCCATTGACCTATGATGTTAGGTCCTTTAAACAAAGTGTGAAGAGATATTTTTGCAGGCCGGCATGATCACTGCGCCTATTAACTAGTTTTTTATTTACTGTTGATAGTCATTGTCTTTTTTTGTTCACCACCATGCTTACCATCAAGCGTGTTGTGATGACAATGTTGAGTCAGGATAAAAAATATGTATTGTAGATGTAACATTACAAATTTTACTGACAAATATAGAATACAATAGCCATATTAAGAAGATATAATCTGAACTTACCAATATATGTAGTTGCAAGAAAAGTGTGTTCTGATAATACATTTAGCAAATCCAATATTCCACATGTGGGAATAGCTAAGCATGATAAAATTCCTTGGTAAATTTTGGCTCGATGAAGTACAGAAATATGTTTTACAAATGAAAACGAATATACACACTCAAATCTTTTTGTCTCAGTACTATAACTTTGCTTGTGATAAAAGTTTTTATTTCTTAATCTACATAAAAATAAATTGATCATTATAATTATAAATTAAGATATAAAATTTTGTCACAATAATTCGCAATTATTTATATCATATGGAAGATTACAAAGAAGGATACTATACCCGGTTCACTTTACGAATTCCGCTATGACAGGTGTCAGATATTCAGCGCTAGTGAAGCAGCAGTATTAATCTGTTTACTACATTTCCGATGTTCGATTACGCAAACAATAAAATTATAAATGAACAACAGAATTGGAGCAGACTTTTTTTAAGTGATTAGTTATTTAAACCACACGTTTAAGCATATATTTATTAATTTAGTTAGAAAACTAAGTTAATTTATATTATCTGTGTATATTTATTGTAAGTGGTTATATTTCGATTACTTGATTTTTATTTAGAGTTCACAAAATTTATATAATTCAAAGATATATACAATAACAATAAAAGCATGATACAGAAAAAAATGTAACACGCCTTATACACGTATACTTACCTAGTTAAAACGATTTTATTTAAATCTAGTTGCATTATGGCAACAAGTGGTATCCATTTGCTAGGTTATGATGAAGCAGGCCGCCGAAAAGGTTAGAGAGCTAACATATTTTCTGGCTATTTGGAAGCCAAGGCACCGTCGCCAGAAGGACGCGTTTGCCCAAAGCCCGGTGACAATAGCTGGGCAGTAGACTTGAGAGAGTCTGTTGCCTGGATAAGAGGGCGGCGGTGTGCAGTCTCCGGTGCACTGCCTGAGAAAGAGGTTTTGGAGGGGTGGGTTCTGTTTGCCCACCCCTCCCAGAAAAGTAGCCTCAACAAGGCTTTGTGCTCCCCGGGCGTCTGGACGAATTTGGTTTTCCAGGCCCGGGTGGAACAATTAGAAATACACCCCGAGTGTTTTTATTCAGTAGAAGTTTGATACTCCGGGGTCATTGCCCTCATAACGGCCTTGATAATTCATGCAAGATTTTCTCCCGGGTTATAAAAAAACTCTAGTTGCGTTACTAGCTTTAAAAGAAAAAAAAAGGGTCATAGAACGGAACTGCGAAATGACGGTGAATTTTAATTAATTTGGTTGTTTTAATAACACTAATTATTTACAATCAATATTAATCACAAAGGACAAGTCCTTGGAATAAAGCGATAAAAAATAATATTAATATAAAAAACAAGTCTGTTATGTTTGTAATTAAATTTTTTGACGTTTTGCATTGATTATATTACTATTTTAAATTGTTTTGATGCATTATTAGTTAAATATTTATTTACGCTATTTGTGTGAAATGTGCACATTTACGTTCGAAGAACTAGCTTAAGGGAATTTGTAAAATGACAAGGTATAGTTGAGGCTACCTAATCCAATATTTATGTCTAGCTTCTAATTCTACTACGATTATAATCACATCAGACAACAAGAATTTTGAAAAATCAAATCAATACTTTTAATCGATTTGTAATCGCACATCTCTATTTAAAATAAAGATAAATAAAGTTAAAATAACGTGGTCGCAGGATGATATGATTTTATAATAATTATTATAGAAAAATACTTTTATTTTGTTATCAGCTATGGTTTATATAAAAGAAATGTAAGTTCGCATAGACCAAATTGTATACCCCTCTTGGTTATTGTGTACAATTTATATTTTCCCACATGTAACGTAAAAGACCACAATACATATTACTCTATGATTATTGTTATTTTTGTGTATTATTGTTGTTAAGACGAGTTGTGGATCAGTCTGGTTTTGATGGTGTGAGGTATTGATATACACAGTTGTGACTATAGGTTATAATTATTCCTTGTATTAATTCTTACAGATATGAGAAAACTAGTGAGTATACTGCCTTTTACACTGGTGGAGATATTTATTGGACAACTGATGGGGGTCACCTTCTGTGTTTGTGTGAGGATGTTATCAAGGTAGTAGATATCAATACTTGCTCCATTGTCCATGTTATTGGAGAAACTGAAGATGAGGGAAATGATCCAGTTCAAACATTCCAAATTTCACATGACAATAAAACCATTGTCTCTGCACACAAAAGTGGATTAATGAAACTATGGGATAAAGACACAGCTAAGCAGTTGAAGCTATGGAGGTCAGGCCACAAAGGACCTGTAGCACAGTTAGCGTTCGATTCTACAGACCAGAACATAGCATCAGGAGGGTCAGATGGTAACATAAGGTTATGGGATTTGGCACACAATACGTGCACAAGTAGCTTACGTGGTGCAATGGGAGTATTCTCTGTATTAAAATATCATCCAGATCAAAGCAAACAGCTCATTTTCGGTGCAGCTGATGACACAAAAATTCGATCCTGGAACACAAACACTGGTGAACAATGCCTAATTTACTCTGGACATTTTAGCAAAATCACCTCATTACAGTTTACTGCTGAAGGTGATTACATGGTGAGTTCTGGCAGAGATAGAGTGCTAATTCTTTGGAATGTAAATGAAAGTAAAGCTCTCAAAGTTGTGCCTGTGTATGAAAGTATTGAATCTATATTTTTATTACCGGCAACATTCAAAATACCAAATTTCAAAAAGAAGTTAGATACTGAAGGAGTTTATGTTGGTTGTGCTGGTGAAAAAGGTATTATAAAAGTATGGAATTTGACTATGAGCCGTCTCATGTATGAACAGACTAATAGCTTAGTGTCACCTGCATCTGACGATGGTAGATTAGCCATCACACATGTCATGTTTAATGATGCACGAAACATGCTATCTGTAGTTTCAGTAGATCATAACATTATTATACATGATCTTGAAACATTTGATTGTGTTAAGCAAATGGTTGGATTTACTGATGAAATTTTAGATATAATATATGTAGGAAAATGTGAAGGTCACATAATTGTTGCTACAAACAGTCCAGACCTTAAGTATTATGAGATTGAAAATATGAACTGCCAAATAATAAAAGGTCATATGGATATAGTATTGGCATTAGCAAGTTTCCCCACTAAGCCTGAAATGTTTGTGTCTTCAAGTAAAGATAATACTGTAAGAATTTGGCTTCAGACCCCAGAAAATAAAGTTAGTTGTCTTGGTGTAGGTTCTAGACATACAGCATCTGTAGGATCTGTGTTTACTTCTCAAACTTCAAATAATTTCTTCACTTCTGTGAGTCAAGACAATTGCTTAAAAGTATGGTCAGTTCCGAATGATTTTGAAAACTCATTAGATCAAAAAATTAAAGCAAGTCATACTGAGTTAGCTCATCAAATGGATATTAATTATGTAACTGTATCTCCTAATGATAAGATGATAGCTACCGGCTCTCAAGATAAAACAGCAAAAATTTGGACTGATGATCTTACATTATTAGGTGTACTGAAAGGACATAGAAGAGGAGTATGGTGTGTTAAATTCTCACCTGTGGATCAAGTAATCCTCACGTCGTCTGCTGATTGTGCCATAAAATTGTGGTCTATAGCAGATTTGAGTTGCTTGAAAACATTTGAAGGTCATGAGAGCTCTGTCCTTAAAATCGAATTTATTTCAAAAGGACAGCAAATAATATCAAGTGGGGCTGATGGTTTATTGAAACTGTGGAATATAAAAACATCTGAATGCAAAATGTCTATAGATAATCATGAGGGTAAAATATGGTCATTAGCAGTAAATAAAGATGAGTCTATTATTATTACCGGAGGCTCTGATTCCAAATTAGTTAAATTGAAGGATGTTACGGTTGAACGACAACATACAAAGGCTAAGGAAAGAGAAGAACGAATTTTACAAGAACAAGAATTAATTAATTTGTTAAATAGTAAGAAGATGTTAAAAGCATTAAAACTAGCATTGCGATTAGAAAGGCCATTGCATGTGTTAAAAATTGTAAATGAAATTTCAAAGGGTGGAAATAATAAACTTTGTGAAACTCTGAAAGAAATAAATCATACTCAAAAAGAAAGTTTATTAAAATTTGCAGCAGAATGGAATACAAATAATAAAAATTGTCATGCTGCTCAGTTAGTGCTTAATATACTAACACCAGAAATTATATCTGGCGATTTAAAAGTGCCTGCAGTAGCTACTTTCATAGAAGGCGCACTTCCATATAGTGAACGGCATTTTGAAAGACTGACAAATTTATTGCAAGATTTAAATTTTATTACATACACTGTAAATTGTATGCAACCACATGCTGTTAAAAACACCTAAAATAAAGTATATTTTTATGTTTTTCACTGTTTTATTCTACTTAACTAATATGAGAAATTGCAAAGCCCAGTAAAGATTATTTTAAAATAGGAGGCACTACCTACTTTTCACTACTACGTACCTATTTTAAAAGCTTATCTTTTTTAACATAAGTGAATAATAATCTTTCTTTGAAAAACACGATGGAAATGTATCTATAATATATATATGTATAATTATCAGCCATGGTGATTGCTAAGATTTCTGTTGACAGCGAAGATATTCTTAGGGCGCTTACTGTTCATTCGCTTGACTACACCTAAAGTAACATTTGGGCTGTACCCTGTCTGACCAACAGCTGCTCACCGGTAGAACCCGCCCTTTAGAAAAAATGTCTCTAGCCAAGCGACTATGTGGGCATACCTAAAACAATTATAGATACTTTAACAACTTAGCCTTTTAGAATCTCACATTTTCAGTCAAGTACGCAGGATCGAAGAGTTTCAAAGTCTACTAGAGCAAATCTCTCTGCTCAGAACTCTGCATAGCTAGTTTTGTTATAGTTCATGGTCAATAGATACTATCGTAACCTTTGATATGATGCTTAAACACTTTAAAAGGACTTGTACGCCCTACTGGCGTATGCGCTCCTCTAATTAAAAAAAGTCGCTTGTCATCCGTTCGTCCGCCAAACGTGACTTACGTACGACCAAGCAAGCAAGTAACTAAGTGTAAGTGCAATTTTTCGAGAGCAAACAAAGCCACATTGTTTAAAACTTAAATTAATTATAGTAGATTCAAACGGTTAGTTAAGCACTTTGGGCGGAATCGGTCGGCATATCGTAATCACACATTGGCGCAGTATATTACCTAGTTTTCCAACTAAGTATGTGTTTTAAAAGTTCTTTTGTAGCCATAAGTAATGACATGGATGACGTCTACGCAGCCTTTATCCGAACTGAGAGCAGCTTCTAGGCTTGAGTGAACATTGTACACAGTAATAGTGAATAAGCCACGCGAAGCGGACCTGTCGTGGTTCCGTGCCAGTGTCATCCGCGATCCGATGTTTACTTGTTAATCATGAACATAAAAACTGAACTAATTTTTGCCTTACTTATAATAAATTACAAGGATACTCAAAGTCAAAAAACACAACTGTAAGTTGTTGATTTTTTATTACAAATATTGTTTAGATGTTTTATGATTTAAATAAAGATACCCACAAATAAAGTAAAAACGACTAGGAAATTTTAAGAAAATATACCGTGAAGATCAAAATACGAGGATCGAGCTAGAATTGTTTATATACTGTCTTAAAATATTAACATTATTTCGTAATTTCATTGAAGTACCTATTTATTTATATATTTTTTACTAGAAAACAAGGAATAATTGTGGGGCCCGTTATAATTGTGGTCTTTTTGGTAAGTTCAAATTAATGTACCATTCATTGTTATTATTTGCTATATCTTCGGTAGTAGCAGTATCAAATTAAAATAAGAAACCCATATTAAATAAGCGAACAATAGGTTGTAGACGCTCATACACGTATATGAATAAGTATGCAGTTTTAATAGCATGCTAAACTTGTCGAAAGATAACGAAATTATTGTGAATCAATTACAATTAATTTCACAGACTTATAAGTAGGTATAGTAATTCCGTACCAAATATGGTAGTGTAGGCTATATCGCTATTAATAATAATTAAAAAGTGAGGTCGATCGGATAAAAAAAGCAAATAAGTATATACAGACAGCGGTGAATATGGTATGAATTCAAAATAGGAATATAGACAAGATATAAAAAATGCGCGTTGTCGAATACGACGTTGATTTTTTGATTTGTTGATTGAACTTCCGGAGATTTGGAACAAACGGAAACTCTAGGGTGAAGAACGTAATCCTTTTGAGATTTAAAATAGCTAGAAAATCAATTATTATACCCGTGCATAATAATACTCTATCTGCCACTTCATCTGGGTTAGCACTAATAAAATACTACCGCTTAATTCAAATTATACGAAATCATTAGTTAGTAAGCTAATACAATATTATGGAAAAAACGTTTCATTTACCTTTTTTATCTCCATCCTGTACTAACCAGCTGCTACTGCGGAGAGGTCAAGCTGTATCTGTTACAAGTGATACAATTTCCTCATTAACTGATTTTATAATAATAAACTGGATATGATGTAGTTGCATTAAATACATACTCATATATAATATTTAACCTGCAACATTCATAATAGTATTATAATACATTGGTTATTACTCAAAATATACGTATCACCAATTATGCCCATCTAATACAAGCCAAATATAGCCCATATTTTAAAATTGAGAACGTCTATCGAAAGAGCGCGAGCCCTCTTAAGATTAATTCAATAGTTTAGATGTGACGCGCGTACAAAACCATTTATTTGAAATCATTTCTTATTTTTTCAATGTTGTGAAGCTTGCAAATAGTAGATCCTACTCAGTTTATTTGCTATTAAAGTAAAAGAATTAGGTCCTGAAGAATTTTATAGTAATTACTAGATAACAAAATAAAAACGTGCTTTTATAAATGTTTACAATTAGCGTATAGCAGACTGCAAACAAGTTGGAGCTCTGATGTATTTGAGGAGTATTCAATTTTGGGTCTTTACGTCTGATTTGAGTTCGCGAAACGTTCCCACTCTTTCACTAACTTTTCCAAACTTCTGTGCTTCGAACTCTAATAGTTTAAAAGAACCCGCAGCTGTACCACAGTCTCTTAAAATATACTTCTTTTAGTCATCTTTCATATTTGTATTTGACACTAGCAACACGAGGCTTAAAATTGACGTTATATAAAAATCTTTATATTATTTCCTTTCATTCGAACATAAACCGCGAATTAATGTTGTTTCATGAAGTTGATACGTCTTCTGCTGTTTGTGTAAATATTGTTAGTATAAATTTTTTTTCGTGTACGTAAGGTTTTTAGCTGATTTAACGATTTACTAAAAGCTCGATGATAAAGGAAACATGACGAGAACATCTGCAGTGCTCTATAGTCTAATCATATTACCCAAAAACCTTAATTATAATAAAAAATGGCTTAAAATTTGTATAAGCCTTTGTTTTGACGTTTTAAAAGCTTACTCAAAAGTCACAAAATATATTGCTGTAATGTTATATATAGGCCATTCAATTTTAAAGGTCACCAAATTGTTTGTTTTGTGAATATCTCTTTTTCTATGCAACTAATTATATTTATATTTGTTTGTTGCGATAATAACTGATAACTTTAAACTTTATTAATTCGGCGATATCAGTGATAACAATAATTTTTAATATTAGTGACTTATGTCTGAGAAGATTTAAAAACAACTAACACCTTAACAGTCTGTATTTTTTAAGAAAAGTCCTTAAAATAAGAAAACTCAGAGTTTTCGAAATAAAATTGATTTTGCGAAAACATCTTACACGAGTTAGAATTAGGAAATCATATTTGCTAAGCTGTGAAGCTATGCTCTACTATCTAACTATATATTAGCTCTACTATTTTAACTTTAGACCATGTCTTACGGAATTTCCTTTACACAATAATAGGTAATTCCACTGACTTATTCCTCATAAAATCTCAAAACCAAATAAATAAAGACAACAATTTTTAAATTTGGTATGAAGGATCTTTTTTACTCTTTAGGTGTAGGTGACCGATAGTCAGAGTTATAGAATTCTAGTCTATAAAAAAAAAGAATAGGGCATTTAAATTTTTGTGGAAATCTCTTCGCGCTCTATCTCAAAAGTGATGAATGCTATAAAAATGTTTTGAGTACAAATTACAAATAATTTTGTGCTCTACAAATTTAAATTTCATTTTCGCATAAGAAAATCACGAGAAACAAAATTTTGTTGTTTTTAAGTTTAGATAACTTAAGACGCTGCACAATATCTTATGCGACTTTTAAGTAAACTTTTAAATCGTCAAATAAAGGCTAAACAAATTTTCGCACATTTGCTTGATAAGATTACACCACTTTTATCGGTAATACGACTGGGCTATTAGTTACGATGCCGTGGCTTGGGTGATTAGTGCGGTCTCGTCTTTTGTTTTCTTTATTTTTTCTTTTTAATAATGTATCTCGGCTTACCACGAAAGATGCTGCTTGCTATAATGTGACGATATATTATTACTGTCATTTTCGTTTGAAGTGAAAAATCTAAGCAATAATAGGTTCACTTTTCCTAAAAAACTATCTTTTAAATGGATATTTACCCTCATTAAGGCTGGATTTAGCAATTTTGCTACTCCGGAGAAAAATAATCTTACCGCTATTTGCCTTATAACCTTATAAGTCATGCGCTGTTATTGCCAAAATAGAATGATGAATTTTTAACCGACTATAATATTTTCAATTTATATTATCTCTTTTGTGATTGTTAAATTAAAAAAAAAAACTTGTAAAAAAGTTTACTATCAGTATCATTCTAGCACCCGTTGCTTATTTAAACTGTAATTTTTTTTAATGTTTTTATGTTCGTATAACCGCCCTCAATTTTGCTACTTCTCATTTTTGCCGCTTTAGAAAATAATTTGGTCAGCTCGGGCAACAAATCTCTAAATCAACTAGTTTAGTATTAAACTTTATTAACAAAGAACGAAAAATGTCCCACGATTATCTATATACATATGTCGCGAGTTGTGACGTAGCTATTCAAATTTGAAGAGGACTGAAGTGAAATTCTTTCCGTTTAAGAAACTTTATTCAGGGATTAATTGTCCGTCGGTTAAGCTGATTATCTGTTGTAAGGTGAGCTAAGCTCTTAATTACCTCAATCGACGTAGTCTAGTTACAATAAGCAGATTGTATACCTACAAAGTAGATACCCAGGTAACTTAAACAAATTGTCAAGACTGAAAATTTTAAATTAACAATCCGTTTTCGATAAATAGGTACTTTTTCGTAAGTATATTAAAAAAATCTGTTCAAATGTTTTATTCATATAAAAATTTATAAAGATGATAATTTATGAAGTTTATTAAACAAGTAACATACCTTGCTCGCCGGGCCCTCGGAAGTATCTGTATCCCCAGGCCCGGCGAAGACGAAGAGTAGGCAGTGCTGGCACCCCGGTGGTTTTAGTCGATGCAAGTCCGACACACCGGGAGAGTAGCCCTCATCAGTGCTTTGACGGTCCAAAGGAATTTCCACCGGATTAACAAAAAAAAGTAACGTACCTTAAAACTAATCTGCGTGTCATCGATCAGTTATATTTTGATGTGCACCGATAACAATAATTACTTCATTATTACAAATTAGTTTACATCAGCAGCCAATTTTCACTACCTACCCTAATAGGGAACCGGTGTGGGGATTGATAGTTTACATTGCTTCATGTTATGGTATACCAAGTGACCTGACGAACTTCATATCGCCTAACAGTCAATGAATGTCATGTTAACATTTAGCTGTATAATTTACTACCCTTCCCCGTTCATCTCACGCCCCTATCCTCCTTGCTTCTTCTTTCCCTGCGCCTATGTTGTTAATATTATATCCTCTTTTCAAAATAGCATTAAACTAAAGCAGCACGGTAATGTAAAACCCGCGCTTCAATGTAATTTTGCGCGCGTTAATTTTAATTTTACGATAATTCATAAGATGTTTATTTAAATCATATGCTGAATAGGATTATCATAATGCGCACAGAACGCTTATAATAAATAACTTATTTAATTAAATAATAATTCATATTGTATCTGTTTAAATATTTTTCCAATTATCACATTGTTCGTGATCATTTTTTTAGAGTTTAGAATGGGTAAGAAATCCTTAAAATATAGATATTTATTTATTTATAGGGCAGCCAGTGGCCGATACATTATAAGAAATATTACAATGACAATCATTATCAAAAAACATAAACCATATAAAACATATAAGCCATCGCATACTATTCTATAGAATAAAAGAGGAATAATCCCACCACACATCGTTTCGTTATATGTCAAAGGGATTAGGCAGTATTTTCAATGAAAGCTCCCAGGCGGCTTGATTTTTGCGACATTGTGAACAATTATCGTCATATTTACGTAATTAAACTAATTTACATAAATCCTAAACAAATTATACATTTAAATCTTTCTCGTGAATCATTCTGTCTATTGTTGTAGGAAAATCCGTTCAGTAGTTTTTGGGTTTATTGCGAACAGACAGAGAGATGCGACGGGGTGCTTCTTTTTTATAGTATGTAGTGATTTTATGCAATTTGCGTACGTCGTTTTCAAAATAAGCTTGTTTTAAATGCTAATATAATATTTTTCTTTTAAGATGTGTCCAATGACTATTATCCAAAAATATACATACAACTATTATACTTATTTATAATTTACAAATTACTTTCAACCACCATCAAGCTTTCACTTCATTTAGCTTAGTTCGTAAAAGAAGCAATCAAATTATTAAGTGATGCGATAGAGCGAGGAAACGCTTGAATGACCTTTTTAAGATTTTTTATCTCTCAAGGCACGTTGATAGATTACCACTAAATTACTATTATGTTAACGTGCAGTTTGTTATCATCTCATTTAAGTTGTACCGGCTAATTCGTTTTACAGAAATTTTTAAATTTCTGCTTTCCAAAAATTTTTCATTATTACTACCGTGCCTTGCCATTACCGCATCATCAAGGTAATTAATAATACAAAATAAAAAGTACCAGGAAAGTAAAATAATGTCTGAATTAAGCCACATCAAATTATTTACGACCTTATTAGAACACTGATATCAATTTAAGCAAAGGTTTAAACAGTGCCAGAACTCTGTTTTTACCAAAAAATAACTTATTTCTTATATAAATATCTCAGTGATATATCTAACGATAGTCTACTTTATAGTATTAGCAATAAAATATCTGTTATAATAATTGAGTTTTACTACTATATTTTAAACCATTGCCTTAGTTTGAACTAGTCTTCTAATAGCGTCGATAAAGTTTATTTAAATAGGTATAAATTATATTTCTAAGTCTATATAGGTATAAATAACTTAAACAATTAACATTATTATATTTAAAAAAATCTTTGGATGATGACAAAGCGGCTCAAGGTATAAAATGAATACCACGGAAGTATCTGTATCCCCAGGGCCGGCGAAGACGAAGGATAGGCAGTGCTGGCACCCCGGTGGTTTTAGTCGGTGCAAGTCTGATACACCGGGGGAGTATCCCTTACCACTCCCCTGGCGGTCCGTAGGGATATCCACCGCGTTGACAAAAAAAAAATGGTATAAAATTAGTAAATACAATTTATACATAAAATATTTTAACTACCGAAATATCCTTTCAGTTTAAGAAACCTTTATCGAAATAGCTATTAGGTATTTCTACTCCGACGCAGCCTTGAATTTCTTCTAAAGGTAGTTGCTTCCAAAACCCCAGTAGATCACCGTTAAGTTTCGTATTTTGGCTGACGGCCCAAGTCGAGGTTGCACCCACAGCCGTGCCCTTGCAATGCCACCGAACCCATAAATTTGATGGCTGAGCACTTCAGTGTTCGCCCTCTCGCCCGGTTTAGATTTGAAAGTCTATGTCGGCTATCAATGTATTGCCCAGTTCGAAAAAAAACTATTAGGTACAATTTACATAACTCCTTAAAGATGTTAAAGAAAAATACTTGTACATGAACAAGAAGACCATAAATAATCATAGTAATCTTTTTATATTATGATTGTCATTTAGGAACTTAAGATACCTACATTATTCAATAGTTAACCTTCCTTAAATAGCTTGAGCAAGATTTTATTAAAGTTTATTAAGAGAAACACTTAATGTAATAGACAATATGCCTGCCTATAAATAATAGACAAACGTTTATTGTAAGTTGTAAGCTAAGATTATTATAATCTAATGTTTTAAGTTATAGTAATAAGAAGTAGGTATATTTTATTAATAATAATGATACACCGCCACGCTATATCCCTTTCGGGGTGAGTGAAGGTAAATTAATGGCCGACTTGTGTAATGGCTATGGCTACATAATATTTAGTTGATTTGTGTATTAACTACGATCATTGACAATCTGCACTGACTCTGGTGCAAATTTTACTCCGTTTCTGTAAGTATAATATATTACATATCTTTGCATAGTAGGATTTAAGATGTCGATAGCTGTTTCAAAGAATAACGTATAATTAGTTAAAAGTTTAATCTAAGAGAATAAGCGAACCACGTATTAGGAAATACAGCAAATATTAAAGATTGTTTCAGAATACATTCATAAAATTCTACATAAGCGTATGGATAGTTTTATGCGCACAACCTTACCGACGCTCAGAATCGGAGTCGCGTAGATTGGTGCCATGATATTATAATCAAGTTTTTTGCAGGCTTGTTTTAATGCATTTACGACATCGTGACAGTCGACAAATCTTAGATTTATCAATATGGTCCAAAAACGAAGCTCCAGTCGAGTGGTTGGTCGTTTCAAAAGGAACCGACGCTAACAAAGTGCAGGGTTAATTATAATCGTTAGTTTTTTCACTATGACAAGATATCTGATGTCATACCTTTACAAAATCAAAGGTAGCATTAATGCTGATAGGCACACTATCAAATGTTTGGTATACACATTTTGACTGTTGTGAGTAGTGAATACGGAATTTGGCGAGCTACTATTTCACCATGGCAACGCACTTGCGCATTGAACTGTAAAAACGAGAAAGTTCCTGAGCAGCACACCAGTCTAGCCTAGGGGCTGGGGTTAGGCAGGGCTAGATGACCTAGGGTCATCCACCTTTTAGCCTTGATTTGGCACCGTGCCAATGATTTTTATTCCCAAAAATAAAAAATAAAAACAGATCAAAGAAAAACAATTTTCATCTCTGGAAGACGGGCTAGCTGCTTTCAAACAAGCTGTTGAGAAACTGTCTGAAGCGGACTAGAAAAAATGTTTTCAAAATTAGTTGCGACTCATGAAACTTTTTATAAATAGTGACGGACAGTTTTTTGAAGAGATGTGATTTAAATATTTTTGATTTTGTAGAACATTTTTTTTGTTTCCTATAATTTACTGAGTGTCTCATGTATGAATTATTTTTTCATGGTTTTTTTACACTGACTCAACATAGTGACTACAGTGCATCTGATGGTAAGTACAGTGTAGTTCAAAAACGAAAGCGACTATCAAATGATGAAAATCCGTTAATAGTTTCCGTCATGTCAGCCCACATAAAGCACGACTGAAGGTCTCTAGGTAGGGGAGATAAGCCCAAAACGGGTAAGCTAAGGTTTAACCTAAAATAAAAAGGTGTTCACAATATATTTTATAATTTTATTATAATTATTACAGTACTTTACTTATCGAACTTCAACAAATCAGTCGCAAACTCAAAAAAATATCTTCATTGTAAAAGAAAAATGACAAAAAACAAAAACATTGAAATAACCCGTTTTGCCCTGGGGGGGGTGCCTAAAACGGGTAAGGCTTTTGGGCAAAGCGGGTAATATTAAAAAGATAGAATAACTTAAACATCTAATAAGAACTTAAAGTACACCTTTGGTTTTATAATTATATTTGAATAACCTAAATATTATTTACTCAGAAATAACACATGTCACAGTAGTAGGAACCTCTGCCTGAGTAAGAAGCTTCATGAGCCCACATTTCACAATCTCCACATTTTATCCAATCTTCTGTTGGTGGATATTCGTAAGTTTCACTGCACACCAGGCGTAGATACTCGTTTAAATCACACTTATATTGTTTTGGACTCCTCTTTAAATTGTTTGCCCTTTTATTCTGACTCTTCCTACTTGTCGCAAGCTTCATATTTTTTAGATTTAGATTTTTTTTAGATTTCGTTCTCTAAAAGAACCACTATTTTTAAAGTAATAAATAGAACGAAGAGTCCGCTTTTGTAAAATGAAAGTAATTTTAAATCAGTAACATTACTCCATAAAAAAATACGATAAAGCATTACGCTATGAAAACAACTTATGGAGAACCATATTTGTAGTAAGTTATGTGGTTGCGCTTCTACCATCAACCTATTAGCTTTAGACGGCGACTTACAGGATACCCTTTATAAAAAAGAATCCTACTACATAAGCCATTCATCACAAAACCTCAAAAACTATAAAGAAAGCAATCTGTAAATTTACCATAAAGGTTCCTATTGAGTTGTAGATAAGCGGTAATAACGGAGCTTTAGAATATCAACCTATAAAAGAGTGAAATATGGGGTTTAAAATATTATGGAAATCTGCACTCATTACGCTCTATCTGAAAAGAGATAAATTTTATAAAAATATTTTAAGGTCAATTTATAGATAAATTTGTACCCTACTATTTTTAGTACAGTAAAAATATAATTTATTATATTGAAAACTAATTATTTCCGAAAAAACAAATTTCTCGACCTTTAACTTGGACTAACTTATGGCGTTGCAGCAATATATGTGATTTTTGAGTAAATGTTTAAACGCAAAAATAAAGGCTTGTAAAAATTTTTTTCGTTAATTTTATTGATAACTAGGATTTTTTGTTAATACAACTGAGCATTCATTTTACTTGCAAGTGAACAGTAAATGATTAGAATGTGAGGAAGTAGTCTTGAAGACCACTTTGATTTGTAACAAGTGTGAATTACGAGCTATTTGTCAGTCTTACTTATAATTTTTACGCTTCACAGTTTAAGTGTAATATTAATAAGAATTTGCATTGTAACGACGCTATTACTCAATATCATCTGTGTAATGATCATCTTATACAAAAGTCGTTTGGCCTTTCTGATGCAGATTAGTGCCCGTTGTGGTTGGGGCTGACACATGACTACCGACTTGAACGGCGACAAGCAACACGAGGGTTATTGTTATCCTCCAAGTGTAGCAAAACGTTAACAAATAACTTAATCATATCATTATTCCTCTTCTAATTAGCTCTTCTATACAGCCTTGGACTGAAATATAATAGACATGCAGTATGAAGTGATACATTTCCTCATTTCTAATGTGAACCGCTAAACAGTGGAATTAATTTCCTTGTCACTTTTCCCATGGTAATTTCAGGCGAAGAATGGATTGATATTTAACTTTATTTATCAAGAACCATAATATTCGTTTTCATTAGTAAATATCATAGCGTAAAATTGTTTTAGAAGAGATAAATATCTAAATTCTTACTAAAGAAGTTAATCATTCCGAAGTTTTCAGTTAGCTGCTGGTAAGCCTATATATTATACGTTTCTTGTGTAATATTCTTATGTGTTTTTTACAATCATATCGATTTCACGTTTTTCCTAATTTGTAGTGGCTGACCGAAATGTCTGTCTGAAGTATAGTGTCAGGAAAGCCCGACCACCTTCGACGAAAAAAAACCTACATTATAGTTTCGACAGTTTGAGCCAAAGTTTAAGGTTTCTAGCAACGTCAAATTAAAACTGATTAAACTGATTGTCATAGTTAAATGATGTTTAATTAGTATCAGATTGTAGGTTGATATCTTGCTGATATCGAAGCTTACTAATCAGCTGTTGCTGCAACCTTCGGCCAAAGCCCCCGCTCGAGATTAACATTCCTAAAACATTCAGTCTGTGACCGATTATTAATAAATAATAAAAGAAAATACAACAAAGCTTTTAGTTGATTATAATTATGTAAACAACTTTTAGACGTTATAAGTCAATACTTAAACGTAATCCTTCAAGGCAATCCTTGCAACGGGTCAAAAATAGGCTGCAGCCGAAACCGCCGCCGAAGCTTTGGTTCGAAGCTAATATTTTTATTAAATTAATAAATATACTGAATAAATATTAACAAAAAAAATTATAACTGATCCATTGTTGTCTTAAAAATGAGTTGATAATGATGTTAATAAGTTTTTTCGTGACTAATCGAACGTGACTACGAATTAACTTGTAGCGACATCGGTGTACAAACCATATTATCAGTAATTGGCGTCTAAATAATTATTTATGTATCGGATCGCTAATCAGACATATTATTTATTTAATACGATTTCTGTGTGGTTTAAAAATCAAACTTGGTTATGTATGATTAGTTTCTCACAACTTGAAGTATAATAAAAACGATCGTGATTTGTCCGTTATTATTATAACTTATTACATACTCTTTATTTCCTGGAGATTTTCTTTTCTAATGTGTTTATGAAATAATAATAATTGCTATAATATATATTTAAAAAGTTCATAGTTCTTACATTGGGCTCGGTATTCGCTTATACAATACAATACCTAGAGACATCTTGGAGTTATCACTATTGAAATTTAAAAATACTATAAAAACTAAATTATTAAAAAAGGGATATTATCAATGGCTGTTTGAATAATAAAAATGCGTGTTTTTAATATACGCAATCTTTCTCGCGGGGCATTACATCCTTTGTATATTATACCTGTTATTATGCCTCATTATGTTAAAAAGAGCAACTACCAGAGATTCTTGCCGGCTTTTCTCGATAGATTCTGCATTCCGAACCGGCGGTAGATTCATTTTACTTGCTTTTTTTTGACGTTTCAAAAGTGCTTGGAAGTAGGCCTATTTGAATAAAGCTATATTTCATTTCATTTCAATTATTATAATATTCAATAAATGTGTTGATTCATAAATTCTATATGATCTAGTGTTCCAATATTCCAAATATTCCAATGAATATAATTTCTATAGGTTTTCTTAACTGTGGTGATCAATTGCTAAGTCTAAATTTGTTTAACATCTAATTATGTGCTTACGCAAACTCGATTTTTATGGTAATCCTAATAATGCTCATAAAACAACGCACACGGTAATAAGTCATTTTTACTTAGCAAACAAAAGAAGATTGATCGTAATAATAAATTATATTAGAGCTGTCCAAAAGTAGGAGTATAATAATATATCTTCCTTGTTGTAATCTAAACAAGCCGAACACTGCGCACCACTTCCATCTCCTCCGGGCAGCAGACTCCCTCATATCTGCCTCATACCCGGAGCCATGCCACCCTAACCATCGGCAATCCTAATAAGGTCATCAATCAACCTGTTGTGGATCTAACAACCCTAGTCTGGTAGAACTAAGAAGCAGGAGCACTTGATGGTGACGGCATTCACATTGCATAATGTATCGTTGTACCATAATAGGTACTTACATGCACGTATAGACATATATATACATATATATTATATAGGTACATATGCATAATAACTATTTCTTTTAAATGTGTGTAAGCACTTAAGTAAACGCAAAGATGTTACTGTAATTACTTAGGCTTTGGCAGTTTTTCGGAAGTGGAAAAGATAATAACACTATCTATTAGTCATCTTGATAATATAAAAGCTTAGACAACATGATATTATTTTTATAAAATACGCAGTTTTACGTACGTAGTCTCTTGAAATATATTGGAATGGATTTTTTAGCTTATCTGGGCAATGTATAAATATTTTATTCTAATACATTTTTATATAATAAAATAGAAATTCTACGTTAGGTTTTTTGCTACAATTTTGCAATACCAGTTGTAAGACCACAACTTTAACCATAAATTATGATTTGATAATGAATATTAATCATAATTAATATTATGTAGTTTTTCCGTGTATTATATTCTTACATATCCGTCCCAAGTATTGCTCTGAATTGAAGAAGGTAAGGTACCAGATTAACAAGAATATTTGTATTAACCGTACGTTAATGTTTACCTAATTACACGAATGTATAAACACACAGTTAGATTTATTTTTATATAGAAGTACACACCCTCAATAATAATAATACAAAGATAATACAAATAAGCAGATTACAGGTATATTTAAGCTTAAAGCGGTGACAACGTAGCAATTTTCAGTTTGAATAACATTAATACTTACATATTTAATGTACCCGTGGCGTCGGCAACGGCTTAGCTTTAATCTTAGAACAAATCTTGCAGATATCTCAGGGAATTGGTTCATAATGTTATCAGACAGTACAAATATTAACATTGTTGCTGTTAGTAGCTCCTTGTCCGACCTTGCTGCACCATGAATCCATATATTAAAACGATATGTAGGCTCTACGCAAACATTGAAAGTATCGTTTGTTTTTTTTTTTTACGTTATAATTAGTCGTAAAACCGACGCTTGACTAAGCGTATATATTACATAGTATGGTACACAAACGCATAATATATTCATAAGTTTTGATTGAAGACATGAATTCCAATAAATAATCGACCTAATATCCTTATAAATATTTCAACCGTTTTAAAAATTAAATTTAAGAATAACCAATTACCGCTTATGAATAATGTTTTAGATATTCTTCAATAAAATAATACTTCTTTCACATTACCTACATCTTAAAAACCATGTCTATTAAGCTATTAGCCCACAATAGAACAGTACTCGTATTATCGTGGAAATTCGGGAATATGAATTATTCTCTAACTTTTATGTATTTACGCTAGAGATAGTATGTTTAATGCGGAGAAGTAATCACCTTGACGTTTTTAGCTTGTATCGGGCGAAACCCCTCGGTGTGGCCGAGAGGTTCCAATAAGAATTTTCTTCAACTAAAAAAAAAGTGATATGGTAAAAGTCCATATTATGAGAGACTGTCCCTATTTATGATACACAATGTGAATATAATCATTTATAAAAAGAATACCAAATTATACTTTTAAAAAATATAATAAACACATAATTTTATCGTTTTTGATTGAAATTAACAAGTCTAATTGTTAATTATTACTTGTATGTTTTGAAAAAAAATTATAAAAGCATGAGGTTTGTTGTTGGTATTCAAAACCGTGGCTTAAAAGAGTTGAACGATAACCACTGTACAGTTTTTTACTTGGATGAAATTATATATTTTATTATATTTATATACATAATGTAAGTGTAACCTAAAAGCTTGTAAATTATAGATATTGTATGTTATTTGCATTTATGTTAATATATAGCAATATTGTTTTATTTTTGAGTGTCTCACAATACCGACATTTGTTAACGTAGACGTACCGATATATGGAACACTTTACACCGCGTATCACTCAATACGGACATCAAGTCTTATGATTGTCCCCATTAATGAGACAGTGTACTGCTATGCGTTTTTAATTAAAATATCAATAATTTTTAGTATTAAAAAAGTAAAATTATTAAATATAACGAATTATTTATCAGCATAACTTCAAATAGTTATTTCTGAGTAAGTATTTTCAATTTAATTACGTTAATTTCAAAACTTAACCCAAAATCCAAACATTAATTTTGCAAGTTTTTTTCTTAATTTTTTATTTGATATTATTGAAATATTTAAAATATGTTTTTTTTATACTTTTATTAATTTGTGATTTTTTTATTTTTTACACTGGCTCGACATAGTGACTACAGAGCACCTGATGGTAAGTACAGTGTAGTCCAAAAACGAAAGCGACTATCAAAGGATGAAAATCCATTGGTGGTCTCCAACGTCATGTCGGCCCATATATACCACGACTGAAGGTCTCTAGGTATATGAGCTACTGGATATACACAAGCTGATCCCGAAACGCGACAAGCCGAAACTGGTCACTATGACGGGCTTTACACCCATGTAATGTGGTCGCGATCCAGGCGGGCACCGACGCCCTACCACCTCGCTGCTGCTCGTTTAGCACCACCCAGGAGTCACGTGTAGGGAAACTAGGGTAAAGCCTACGGACGCGAGCAGCTTCGACTCCCCCCATCGACATAGCTCTCGATATTTTAGGTTACGTGTCAACAGTTAACAACAAAAAACAAATTATTGAAAATCGGAGTAATGGGGACAACAGCCGTCTCAATCAGCAAAAAAGAAAGTGTTGTGTTCAAAAGTGGTTGATAAAAAACTTAAATATGACCCAATAGATGTAGAAAATGCTTTAAAAGCAATAAAAGATACCGGGTCATCATTACGGAGAGTAGCTGTTGCCTTCGAAGTATCTGTGGCTACTCTAGGCAGGAAAAAAGTATTGGGCTAGATGAGATAAAAAAAATCTGAACCAGAAACAATGTTATCGTCTCAGGAAGAAGATGATATTGTCAAATGGGTGCTGGACAGGGCTGCAATAGGAGCACCTGTAACAAAAACTGAGTTATTGGATTGTGATCAAAAATATGTCCAAAAATTAGCTGTAAAAACTCCGTTTACAGAGTCGTCCTAGTCGCCACTGGTATGAAGGGTTTAGAAAAGGTCATTCAGAATTAGCTATAAGGAAACCCCAACATTTGAGTGTTACAACAGCAGCTGTCACTTGTGTAGAATTGCAAGAGTGGTTTAAAAAGTCTGGAGCATATTTTGAAAGTAAAAATGTATGTAATATTTCTCCTACAATTTTTTTTAACTGTGATGAAAGAAGTTTACTCCTCTGTCCTGAAGCAGAGAGCGTGTTGGCATAAAAAGGATCACCATTCCACCACAAAACCACTAGACATCGTGTGGGATAACATCCGTATGTGGTGGATGTTCCTTATATCAGCACGAAAAGATTCGCTTCTACATTCATCATACGAACGGCTAAAGAATGGAATATGCTTCCAGAGGCAGTATTTCCGCGATGTTATGACCTGGGAGTCTTTAAGAGAAGAGTGAATAGGCAATTGCTGGGCGAACGCGGTTCATCGTCGGACTCATCTTCACCTTCCACCAGGTGTGATTGAGCTCAAGCGTTCGCCTATAAGTAATAAAAAAAAAGTTACAAGAAGAAAAGAAAAAACTGATGGACAAAGTAAAAGAACTGCAGAAGAAAATTAAAGAAAAAAAGTGAATTCAATATTTTTATAATTTTCATTTATTTCTCATTAAATTTAGTAAAGACTAATTATTTGTTATTTCAGATTCAAGTTTATTATCTATTTCATAAGTATTGTGATTTAAAATTAATAAATAGTTATTTTAAAATGAGTCTTATTGATTTCTAAACTGTCTCAAAAATAGGGACATACATCATGAGACATTGGGGCCATCTACTTTTTAAGTATCTCATAAATAGGGACATAGAGGTCCCTCTCATAAAAGGCTATTAATATTACTTTTACAAATTAACATTCAATAAAAACCAGCTATATTAATTAAATAATCATAAGACAATTGTATGATACGATTTAAATAGTATTTTTGACTTAAACAGATTATATAATAGCGGTAATGTACGACCAACCTGAAAATGTGTCTCATAATACGGGCTTTTACCATAGTAGGTTTATGTGACGCCGCGCTCACATAAAGTTCATCGGCTACTAAAGCAAGATTTTTTAAATATATTAGGTCCTTACATATGAAATTGGCGTTTTGTATGGGAGGAACAAAAAGTCGAATATTTTTTAATATAATATATTTAATTAATCAAAGTATGAACCATTATTTTCTATGCACTTTTGCCATCTCATAGGTAGTTCATTGATCCCTTTACTAAAAAAACCAGTGGGGCGGGAATCAATAAAATCTTTGAAGGCGATTTGGACTGCCCCATCGGAGTTGAATTTTTTCCCTTGCAAGAAGTTATGCAAATTTCGAAAAAAATGGTAATCTGTTGGAGCAAGGTCCGGGGAGTACGGAGGATGTCTTAGACTTTCCAATTGAAGCTCTTCTAATTTAGTAGCCGTCTGTTGCGCAGTGTGTGGTCTAGCGTTGTCGTGAAACAGCAGTGGCGTGGAGCGATTGACCAGCCTAGGATGTTTAGCCGCTAGCTTTTCCATCATGGTTTGCAATTGCTGACAATAGACATCAGCCGTAATAGTCTGGCCAGATTTGAGAAAACTGTAATGAACAATACCGGCACTAGTCCACCAAACGCTTACAAGTAACTTTTTTGGGGTTATTTTCGCTTGGGGCAGGATTTGGCTGGCTGGCCAGGATCCAACCATTGCGCTGAGCGCTTCCGATTATCGTAAAGAACCCATTTTTCATCACAGGTAATGATTCGGTTTAAAATACTTTCATTATTGTGCCGGTTTAGTAATGTAACGCAGCAGTCGACGCGCGTTTGCCGGTTTGCTTCAGTCAATTCGTGAGGTACCCACCTTTCAAGCTTTTTAATCTTCCCAATTTGCTTCAAGTGAATTAAAACAGTTTTATCACTAACATCGCAGCCTGCAGGTAACTCGGACGTGGTTTGCAATGGATCCGCTTCCACAATAGCCTTCAACTCTTCATTATCAACTTGAGTCTCAGGCCGTCCACGGGGCTTGTTCTGCAGGTCGAAATTTCCAGAACGAAAACGTTGGAACCAAAAACGAACTGTGTTTTCTTTTGCAACACGACCGCCATACACATCATTCACCCTTCGAGTTGTTTCCGCAGCACTAGTGCCACGGCGGAACTCGTACTCGTAAATAATGCGATATTTTAAGTTTTCCATTTTGTAAAATGAGTGACGCAAACAGAAAAAAACAGAAGAAAAAAACAAATGAATGACGATCATCGAAGCACAAATACATGAGTCTATAGCTGTACAAATTTGAATTTGGAATTCCTTACCAAAGAGGAGAAATTTGTGATTAAAGTGGCCAGTACGAAAAACGCCAAATTCATATGTAAGGACCTAATATTTCATGGAAATAACGCTGCACCTTTTAAAAAAATATAGCATAATTTAGGTCATTCGTACCTAAGTAAAGGATAGAAATTGCGTAAAACGTTAATGTAGTTTCACTATACAGAACTAATGCCTTCATGATGCAGTTGCGATTTACATCTAAAATTGGCGAATTTCTAAACTTACATTCCTTATTGTACCCCCTTGGGGGTGGAATATCAAAAATCCACCCTTAGTACGGTGCTACGTCATAAAAAGAGCTAGATTAAAAAATGTATGTTTATAACTACATTAGGCTTTACAATAACATGTCCGTCGTGATAAATGTTTATATTAGGTCCACCGGAAACCATTTTTTCTTATTGCCGTAAATATTCTTTATTGAATAATGTAGTTTTTATTATAATGACTTCTTGGCGGTATAACGGTAATTCATAAATTATATTTTTGAAAAAAAAAAAAAAAACCTTCTGATGCGGAAAATTGAACCAATGCTTCATTGACAATTACTTTATGAATGTTTTGCCTCTTAAAAATCTTGTAAGAACAAAAATAAATGACAGTGAGAGGATGTTAAGTCCCTGTAATGTGTGGAATCTACAGAATTTCCCACCCTAATTCTGCATTTTTGACGAATCCCTTAAGCAACATTATCATGCATTGCTCTATCATGTTGATACAGTGGCGTAAATGAACTTTATTAGTTGCCATGAGTACAATATCGCAAAACACAGAATAATAATGGGAACAAACTTTATTCTAATTGATTTGCTACATCATACGTTAAGTGTAAAAAATAAAGAGGCTCATTTGCTATAAATAAACATGTGGTTATGTGTCGAAAGTAGAAATGGAAAAACAGACAAATCTTTTCGGTAGACCTAATATATAAATTATCAAATAAGAATTCATAGAGAGTAGATATACATATAAATAATAATATAATACATTGATTTAGTTTGAAAACTGGTTTTTCCGCGTCTTTGACTAAGAATTTAAGTTAAAAAATCTATGACCATCATTAGCCATTCCTTACAATATGATAACATAATATTATAGATTGCGTTCCAAAAATAGCAGCATGTGCGATAATAAGATTTTATAATTAATTACAGTAGCTGTACATCAGTACGTTGATATTACAGCATTATTTGTGTACACTTACGTGCGCAAGTTTTGTATAAACACACAATGCGTCACTGTAAGAACGATTTTTGTTCTAATAAACTGTAGTAAAAGCGATTTGTCTTTGTTATACATTTCTTATTCTTATGCAAATGTCTTTAATCAGGGATGATTAAGATAAATATTGATTTTGTGTTCTCGCAGGCAATCTCTGCCGCCGGATTGTCCCAGTTTAGACAAAGGCGATAGTTACACTCAGTCAGAATTCTTGTCGCGGCTAGCGAACGAATGCCGGTACGACCGACTACTTCTCCCTACATACCAGACTGGGGATGTTGTCTATGTCCACGCAAGCGCATATGTATATTTCATTCAACCTGCAGAGGCTCATGATTTGGTACGTATAAGTATATTTTGTGATGAAATAGCACAAATAAGCCAATATTTTTTCTGGCAAAAAAGCTTTTTGTTTTGCGAACATTCACTTTTGATATCTACCCTATTTTTGTTCTGTGTCATTCAATATAATATTTCTGAGGACCAGAAAAAGAAAAAAAGAAAAATTTTCCAAAGAAAAATATCTCACCAAGTCAAACATCTTCGAAATAACTTTATAAATTTTAAATTCCAGAATTTCAAACTTCATTTCTTACTACAACTGCGATGGACTGATCCACGGTTGGCGTATGCTTTATATTCGCCAGATCGATCTAAAATTATCGGTGAAAGTGATTTGAGGCAACGTATATGGGTGCCTCATCTGTATATGTCTAACGAACAGTCTTCCAGCTTGATGGGGACTGATAGCAAAGACGTTCTGATATCGATAGCTCCAGATGGTGAAGTGTTGTTCAGTCGTCGAATGCAGGCAGTTCTTTACTGCTGGATGAACCTACAAAAGTTTCCGTTTGACGAACAAACATGTTCAATGAATTTGGAGAGTTGTAAGTAAATATTTATTTCGCAATACATATGAAATATATGTCGTAATGAATCATAAGAATGAATAACATAAGAAATACCTACATTTAATATTAATAATTTTCAGGGAAATACAACGCCACTATTTTACGTCTTATGTGGGAACAGGACAATCCGGTTCGTTTATCATCAGAGCTACATTTGACTGAGTATTCTCTTATAGATTATTGGACGAATGAATCAGTTGTTAGAGGAGATATACTAAATATGCGGCTTGGAGGAGGTAGATGTAATGTCTTTTGTTTCTATCTCATAATATTATAATTAAACAGCCCCAGGATCAATATTGGATCACATAAGGCTAATAATAATGTTAATAAACAGGTTAAGTGTTTATATAAAAGACACCTTGTAAGCTCTGTCAATAATAAATATTTATTTTTCAGCCGGTAACTACAGCGCTCTCAAGTTTACGTTTAAGCTCGGTCGTGAGGTGGGTTATTATCTCATGGATTATTTCATTCCATCCATGATGATAGTTGCCATGTCCTGGGTAACTTTTTGGTTGCAAGCTGACGCCTCAGCCCCAAGGATTACATTGGGTGAGATTATATTTATATGATTAACCTATGCAATAACAATAAGAGTTAATTAATCTCAAATACTCCCTTGTAATAATCAAATCTCTGCGAAATACTTTATAGCACTTTCTAATTTACTTGTATATAATCTAAAGTAGTAGCGTTCATCCCATAAATGCCTGAAAGCATTGCATGCCCTTACGATAATAAAGTTTGAAATAAATTCCTTTAATTTAAACAAAAGAAAAGGAACCCTTTATATTCATATCAATTCTATTTTCATGCCATCTATTTTCAATATGAAAGTAATATAATATTTATTATCATTATATAGCATTCAAATTCATTATGTGAATCTGCTTACCCTATCCAAATACCCCGTGCAGCTACTGATCTAAAGTACCTAACATCACTAAATGTCAACACTTAAATAAAGATAAATGTGAATAGACGTAACTGTTGAATATACATATAAGATAATTATATATTTTACTCTGTCTGTAGGTGTAATTCAAGTTTTTTTTAATTTTGCAAAGTATTCTGAAAAATTATTTTGTTTAACCATTTTTTTTTATTTAATTTCAGGCACTTCCACTATGCTGTCTTTTATTACTTTGGCGTCGTCACAAGCGAAAACGCTTCCAAAGGTGTCATACATTAAAGCCAGTGAGATTTGGTTTTTGGGATGCACCGGCTTTATATTTTCTGCACTTGTAGAATTTGCCTTTGTTAATACTATCTGGCGAAGAAAGTAAGTCGTTACAGTTGATGTTTATTAATCAATAGGTTCCTTGAGGATGAGCTGATTTAAAATCTTTACATATCCAATAATCATATAGTATATAGGATAAACCTCAGATACTACTCAGTAATATAAACGTTAAACAAATTTCGAGAAAAAAAACTATTTATTATATATGCAAACTACATTAAAATTAATACATCAAGGCTTAACTTTATGAACTTTATGAAATAAATTCAATGATACTTATGAATTTTCGTTTAAATACCTATGTAATTATATTTTGTATCATAAAAAAGTGGTGGACATCTTAACTTTGGGCAGTTCTTGTATTTTTTTCGTCCACTTTGAAAAGATAAAACATTTTATAATATTTTACAGGAAAGTTGTGAATTTGAAGAAAGTAAATAGTAAATATATTTTGAAGAGCACGCTCACGCCGCGGTTGGCTAGGAAAGAATTGCAAAAAGAGTTACAAGAATCGTCTCCACAACTCAGCAAGTCGCGTTCCTGCTCCTCATTGCATCAAGAAACGAGCTGTAATGATCCAGCTGGACCAGGATATAATAACTATCTCACTGTGCATGTAAGTATTGACGTAATTTTATCTAATTACTAGATTAAACTTCAGTCCGTACTTTTAAATTCTGAATGGTAGAGGTACCTTTTTTGTTTACTTGGGGGAAATCCCTAAATTGACCTCAGGGGGCTAGATGAGGGTTGCCCCTCGATGTATCGGCCTTGAACCGACTAAAACCCCCGATGTGTTCCTTTTCCCCCCTGCCGCGTGTCAAGGGCAAAATGGGGCCATCTTCCTCGGCACCTACTTAGCGGGAAGTGGTTGAATAGTCGCCACTCCCCGCATCCATCTAAGACATCGGCGGCGAGGACAGTATAAGATCCCTTCCCTCATCCTCTTGAGATGGTAGAGGTACCTATCCTTAATCAGCATTAAACAATTTAACGTCCCAATTTCAAGAAGAGAGAATAAAGATATATTAATATATTTAACATTTTCCATCCGTAACCCTTCATAATAACTTTTATTTTTTTGTCTTTTGACTACAATTTTATTTTACATTAATTACAAACAAGCATAAATTATGTTTTAACGTATAAGATTATTTATTTAAAAAAAAATCATTTTTTTGTAGGCAACAAAAGTGTGCCTGCTTCTTAGGCTGACATTTATAGACACATCTTTAAGTTTGCTTTACTAAAACATTAGAATTTATATTACTCAGTGAATGTCAAAGGATTTGGTAAGTCACCGATGTTGTCACATGGACTTGGGTCTACGAATACTATACTCAAGTTCCTATTATTATTATTATTATTCAAATTTGTGTGAAATATGCTGACATCCAAGATACAGGGTGTCCTAGTTTGGATGTCAGCTGATTTTTAATGTGCTGCCTTGTAGTTGTTTGTCGAATAAATATATATTTTTTTTATTATGTATTCAGTTTTTATATCAAAACAAATTTATTTTTTGAGAACTTTGCTAGGCAAAGTCGAAATAGCGTCTATAAATCTCAGCCTTTGTTGAGGTGTTTATTGTACAGATTTTCTCTATTACTCTTTGCCATTTTACTTATAAATACTAACTCTCACTAATCTATAAACTTAAATTATTGTATCTTTATAATAATATTTTCAATACACAGGTTGTAATATTTTGTAATTCTACTCTTAGTTATAATAATTGGTAAAAATAAATTCCAATATTTTAATAGCACTGAAGTAAAAAGCGAAATCAACTCATAAAACTTTTCATATCAGTATTATCGTTATTAATAAAGGTATATATAGGTAATAAAGTAGAAAACATGACGTCTATTTATTACATCTATGTTTCTAATGCAGCGATATGGGAAGTAACGAGGTAAATTATTTAGTAAATGTAAATTCGTCAATGACATTATTTACTATAGATATTAGATATTTCCTAATATGAACATTCAAATTAATTATTTTAAGAGTGCGATTGTGACACATGTACCTATAATTGGCTGATATATTAATATGTTCTATAAGAAGATTTTTATTATTCTCTGTCATTCATAGGGATATGAAAAACCCAAGCGATGTTAAATTTTAAATGCCCAAAATTTTTTTGATTGTAATCATTACAATATTTGAACAAAAAGTTATGTATCTTAATACACCTATGTAAATAATATTTCAGAGCTACCCGTCTGCGTTAAACTTGCCTACAATAACAACACAAAGCTTCGACGACCTCATGACGGGACCAGGTGGTAAAGGGCTCCACAGCACGAGCGGTAGTGAAGGCTCAGACGAACCACCAAAACACCACACGTGGACAACTATGACTCCGCAAGAAATCGCTACATGGATTGACAAACGCTCTCGTATCATGTTCCCTCTATTGTTCATATTCTTCAACATTATCTACTGGACTTTTGTATATTGTCTATAAAAATATAAGGGCTTTGGCTCTATTTATAAATGCTGAGAACACACATTTTAATATAAAACCATCGAACAATTAATATAATATATTGAAAAAAGGATAGAATTTTCTCATGCGTCGTGTGTGCGTTTACAAAAATACACGCGCACAAACGCAGAGAGATCACACAAGTATCTGTTCCGCGTGAGGATCGAACTGACAACCCGTAGCAAAGTAATCGTGAACTTGACTACTGCGCCAACCGGTTGGCCCAATGTCTTCAGTTTATTATACTTTTATAGTCGTTTTAATGCGAAGCACGGCTGGTTTTATTAGTCACTTGTGGTTATTTGACGAACGTTGCGAACCTTATAAGAATATAAGCCACAAAATTAAATATTATTATATGTGTAATATAATTTAACAATTACAAATGTAAATTACCTATAAGTAAACGGAAAATTTGATTCTGAAATACCTAGTTGCGCTTGATTGCACTATTTAATAATATTGACTATCCTACTTTATAATATAATAAATGCGAAAGTTTGTGGATATGTTTATTACTCTTTCACGATAATACTACTGGACGGATTTGTATGAAACTTTTACATTAATATAGATTATACATCTGAATAACATATAGGCTACAATTTGTAATGATTTTATGTAATTTTGGTCGTAATATAACGATGCATGTCAATTAAGTCGGGAAAAAATCTGGTCTCTGAGAGCTATCTTGCTGTACACTGCCTAAACCATTGGAGTTACACAAAGATGATGTAGCGTGGTGGTGTAGCGATTGTTTGTCTTGAATAGTTCTAAATAAAAGTCCATATCAGCTTATATCTACCTTTTATGTGGAAGCCACTATGACCAAAATTGGATATTATAATACAGAAGATATACACTAGGATAATTTATATGGTAGAACAACGTTTGCCCCGGGTCAGATAGTTCGTAAATATTTAAGTAAATCGTTGTAAAGATAACATTCAGTTACGCTAATATATTTTTGCGTACACAAATACATTAAGAATTGCGTTCATTTCGCGCGTTTACGTTGTGTCCAACTGATCAGCGTTCTGAAGGCGCTACACATCACCGATTCATGACATGGTTTTAGATGCCATGCGGGATTCCTCTGTGTTTATCTTCACTAATGAGCATGTCGTGCAGATATTCGTAACTTGATCCATTCAGAAATGTGTGCCGGGATTCAAACTTGCGACTTAACGATAAAACGAGTAATAATAGAAAATATATGTACCTACTTATATTAAGTTATTTATTCTTAATGTTTAATCAAACATCGAAAATGATAAATAGATGAACAAACTCATAAAATTAGTTAGTTTAACATGAAATAAAATAGATTTTTAAGATTAGTCTATGAAAACTATTAAGCCTATATTAGAATTTACATGTTTATTAGTAAATATAATTCATTAGATATAGGTATAACAAATAAAGCCGTGAAAGAAAATATTTCCTAGCCAGTCTCGCTGGTTAGCTGACCGCATGTGGCATATCAACTAAACTATATTTGCCCACTGTGCCTACTAAATATTCTTCGATTGAATAAATAAGGTATTTTACTAATTGTTTTAACCATAGCTATAGGACGTAAAAATCTTAAGAAGTATCCAAACTGTATTTATTTATATTGTACATCGCAGTAAGAATATATCGGGAATACATACACATGGATTACCGTATAATTAAGCGTAGATTGCTGACAGCTATAAGAAAGAGTTTCAATAATTTACATTTGCAAATCATTACTGGCTGTGTGTTTAATCCATTGGCCAGAAATACTTTACCTACCTTGCCCTACTACATTATAGAAATAACTTATTCGTAATTCAATATCCAAAATAAAAACGACAAAGTATTGATTTGTAATTATATTATTATATCTTATTTATGTATATAAACTGCGATTGGATAATAGTTCTATTATAAAGGAGTTCGTTATGATTCTCTTTCTTATAACTAACTTGCCAGAAATTTGATTTCACAGGAAAAATCATAATTATATCCTTGGTATACCTACTTAACATTAGTACTGCGTCAACTATGTCTATAGTATTAAGAGTACAAATAAGTTTCCGCCGTTTTTGAGAGAAAGGGCATACCAGGAGGCTTACGATAAATTTAGCAGATGATAACCGGCTTGAAAATTAGGTTGCTCCTTCTACAACATAACCCTATCATATAATTAACTTCATATTAGCATTCTTTTTTATCCATAAGCCATAATAATTTTTGAGCCAAATAAGTATAATTTCCAGGAACTTTTTACTTTTTTAATTTAAAAAAAATATGCAGCTGCGGCGCATTGATTGCTCGTAGAAGCATATAATGAGGTTTTAAAAGTTTGAATACGGTGATTTTGACGTAGAGGCAAAGATCGCAGAGGAAAGCCAAAAATTTACGAGGATGCAGAATTGGAGGAAGATTCTTCTTAAACACAAAAGGAACTTGCACTTACTTTAGAAGTCACTCAACAACCAATCTCACATCGTTAGGAATGATGTATAAAGAAGGTAATTGGGTTCCATACGAATTAAAGCCGAGAGATGTTGAACGGCGATTATGCATGAATGAAATGCTGATAGCTAGGCACATAAAAAGGTTTTTTGTATTGAATCATCACTGTTGATGAAACGTGGATATATTATGTTTATCCAATAAAAAAGAAAATCATGGGCCTCTCTTGCTACGCGACATCATCCTTAGCAAATTCGAATATTCATGGAAAAAACTCATGCATCATGGTGGGACAAGCTGGTTGTGGTGTATTTCGAGTTGCTTAATCCAAGCGTAACAACCAATGAAACTCTCTACCGAACACAATTGATGAAATTGAGCTGAGCTCTGAAACAAAAACGCCCTTAATAATACTTCAGACACGACAAAATTATACTTCTCTGCGGTAATACTCGTCAGTATGTAGCGGTTCCGGTGAAAAACTATTTCAAAACACTTGATTGGGAAGTACTTTTTTTTATTACTTATAGGCGAACGCTTGACCTCAATCACACCTGGTGGAAGGTGAAGATGAGTCTGATGATGAACCGCGTCCGCCTAACAAATGCCTATTCACTCTTCTTTTAAAGACTCCTAGGTCATAAGATCGGGGAAATATGGCCGCTGGAAGCATACTCCACTCCCTAGCTGTTCGCATGATGAATGTAGAAGCGAATCTTCTCGTGTGGATATAAGGAACATCCACCACATACGGATGGTATCCAACACGATGTCTTGTGGTTTTGTGATGGAATGGGGCTGGTGGAATCACAGAATATAGTTCCTGACAACACTCTCCACCGTGCAACCGGTAAAAGACCGCGAGGCAGGTAACTCTGCGTCATCGTCTACCCCACATGCCGTATTCACCAGACGTTGCTGTCGGAGCAGCGGAAAATATCAAAAATTGAATTGATCTGCGGATAAACTTAAAACTCAAGGAGTTCTTCACGCGTGGAATCCAAACCCTTCCCGAAAAATGGGAAAAATAAGTTGCTAGTGATTGACAATACTTCGGTTAAATTTAAACTACTGTTCTTTCACAATACTTATGAAAATAAACGGCAGAAACTTGTTTGTACTCCTAATATTTACACAATAACTATATTCATAAGTTTAGTTGTATAACAAGTAGTAATAAGTAGATATTACTTTTTAATCTATTTTATATAATTAATGACTTTAAATTGTGCCAATTCTATATAAATAAATTAGATTAGAATATTTACATTTATCTTGTGGGTTACAAATATTTTCAATATGTAAATAACGCGAAAAAAATCGAGCTTCACTGAGATTATGTGTGTATTAAAATAAAATATAGCGCTGATAACAATTAATTTGTATATATTATTGATTTATCATAACTTCTATACGGAACCGCACTAAAAAGTTTCAAATTCGTGCATCTGCCATGTCATCAAGCTATGGTCTTCTCGGTGTAGATATTCCTTTTTCCTATGATATTAGGTTCTTTAAAACAAGTGAGTATGAATTACAAATAACCCTGTAATTTAATATTACTACAAAATTATTAATTCAAATCTAAGAAACGGATGTGTCTTATTTCTGTATGTTTCAACTTTATTGAATAATTTTGTAAATATAATTCTCGCTTAGGACGTAAATTTTTGCAGTAAAGGAAATAACCGATATTTTTTCATATTCTTTATTTTTTAAACACAAGCTACAATTATATAGTTACGCAAACACTGAACCTAAAACATGGAAAACATAATATACATAATAATAATAATTACTTTTGTCCTTGTTCTCAGTCATACTGAGATATATGGAAAACCTAACTTGTCATTTTTTATTAATAAAAATGGTAAAGATGCTACTTAAGTTATCAAAATAATATCTTTTAAAAAACTTTGCAACTATGCCTACAAAAACTGGATGGTAGCATGGTTGTTATTATAATTTGGAGAAAACGTTGCAATAATTTTTAATAACATGTTAATGATTGTTTATGGAAAGATGGCACTCAAAGTAGGTAAATACTTACCTAACATCTAGGTAAGTATTATAAAATGGTTAAGCTTTTGAAATGTGTTTTTATCAGACCACAAAATAGAAGGATGTATACAATTCGTCTGGTTGCGTATAAGTATCCTCAGTAAACAGCAGCTGTAGTAAAATTAACGGACTGCTTTTAAATTACATTTCGAAAATGTCGTTTGCAATCACTTAAAAAAATATTCGTTTAAATTCATTATACAATTTGGGCAAGTCTTATTTAAAGGCCTTGCCGTTCACAAATGAATTCAAAATACGAACATGTGATAGTTATAACATTTATCCTTTGAATTAAATGATATTATTAGATCAAAGTATTTATCAACATTTCAATTTCAGATTGTTTCAAGGCACTGCTGCATCAGTATTAGCGCGTGGTGCTGCAATCACTAAGCTGTCATCACTGGCGTAGCGCTTCAACTTGGTGGCACTCGTTTGGCTAAAATAAAATGTGTATTTTTTAATCGCTACGCACGTTTTTATATCCTTTTCTGGTTAAAAGAGACGCGTCAGTGGCGGTATATAGGTATTTTGCTTTTAAATGTCGTGCCTAATGTGCAGTAGCGCTAGCTGCTATCATGGCGGCTACACATAACAGTTTTATTAGAAGCCATGTGGGTTTCTTTGCAATGTTTTGCAATTCTGCGCATGATAAATGATTTATATTATAAACAAAAATACTTGATTCATGAATACTTGTATATAATATTAATCAATTATTTTTTACTACTAACAAAAAAAATGAACCTGACGGAAAGCACAGTGCAGCGCAAAAATGTTAGTGATCACCTTCAAAGGCTTTTAGGTATACTGCAGGTAGGTGTAGGTTAACTGAACATAGATGAGCTGATTTCCAAGCGTGACAGGCCGTTGTTAGTGACTGTGACGGGATTTGCTTCTATATATTTAAGCCATGTCCGTATCAGACAGTCGCTCTATTACTTAACTGAGTTTACTACTTGAATTCTTCAAACTTGGTTCCGTCAAATTGTAAGCGATAATCGTCATTATATTTATAGCATGCCACTTAACATTCGTAACTTAGCAGCATAGATGGGAAAAATGTAATCAGATTAATAAAAATGATTACGATTACAATTTACGTTTTTTACCCTTAATATGCCTGCATTTTGCTCATCTATGTTTTAAACACTACATAATCCCAGATTGCATACACATTTATGATGTCTTAATATTTTAAATGGGTTTAATAATGATTACAGAGCAAGAAAATTTAAATTACGACTACATTTTGTAATCATTAGATTACATATTGCCCATCTCTGCTTAGCAGTACTTATTTTAATTACTACGTACAATATGAGAAATAAAAATTAATATTATCTAGAAACAATACCTAAAATCTGTAAAATCAGTCATCTAAAAATTGCATTGAAAACCTCGACAAAGCCATCGATGCGTTGCAAACCTTGTTTTCGTATTTTTATTATTTCAAATATTATGATTGGCGAATAATTTACTATAAAAAGTGTGCATGCTAAAAGTGTGTGTGTGTGTGAGACTGCCAATAATTAAATTTAAATGCTGGCCATTCAATTCTTCGCACAGATATAGCTCATGCTGTTTTATGCCTACAACAAAAAGCGAAAACAGATTATCTGCACATCGCTAATGAAATACAACAGGCGCTCGCCAATAAACGCGACTTCTTTATGCTATTAACAGCTCTGATGCAATTTACTTCAGAGTTGCTCTGAACTATGGAATTGTTCTGTTTAAAACTTAATTTGTATATACTCTTATGCGTTTACTGACCTCCTTTGGACAAATGATATTTCAGAAAAGATTTAGGAAAATGCTTTAAAAAGTATAAGATTCAGTTCTAAGCATATAATAGTGTGTGGGGAAATTTAATGTATATTTTAAAAATTACACTAAGTACTTGAAATCTCTAAGCTTTTTTAATGGTTTTAGTTTGAAGCCTCTTTTCATGGAACCGACAGAATTACATCTACTTGCTTAGACATTTTATTTCTGTAATTGTAATGTAGTTAAAAATTACTTCTAAATGAGAAATCTTTTCACTTTCACCAACAGTTTTTATTGAAAAATGAAAATATCAATAATCAACAACATATAACTTGTAGGCCGGTCACAGAGCATGTACCTCATCATGTTGAAAAGAACAACTACCAGAATATCTTCCCGGCTCTTTACGGCAGGTATGTAGATAATAGAGGGGGTCGAGTATATTACAGGTCCACGCCGAAAACAAAAGGATGAAGATTTCGTGTTCATGCAGGACTATCCTCGTGCACATACAGCAGGCGTGGTGATGAACGTTTTGCGTGAGCGTGATATCGTAGACTGGCCTCCGCAGTCGTTCAACATGAATCCTATCGAGTATACATGGGTTTTATTCGGCAGGATGACATTCGAGGAGTTGCCTCAAAATTTACGCACAGAATAAGATCTTTTCTTCCACCTATAGCGAACTCTCCAGATTCCCAGGGATTCGTTTTTATTATTTTATTTATTCTTTTTTTAAATTTAATATTGTTCTTTATTCATAAGCTTTTTTGTTTGTTTTTTAACTTTTTGACTACAATTTCATTTTAAATAGAAAATCTTTTTTTTTTTAATTCCATAATTTTAAGTACGTGTCATAAGTGTGTCTGATTTTTAAACTGTTCCTGTATTCAGTTTATTTGTAATTATATAATATATATAGAAAAAAATAAGTGGTCTTTCAAATTCAATATAAAAATTTTAACGATTGGTCAAATAACCGAGCTTTAGAGCTTTATCAATATCGAATAAAAACAGTAAAATACAGGGATATAAAATATCTTTACAATTACCCATATTTAGTCCTTGGTCGTGGCGTTGGTGCTATTCGTGGTAGACGATCAAGTACGTGAGTTCCACCGGAACCAGAGCTTGAACCTCGCCCAGAGCCGCTTGAACTTTCTGACCATGTGATCTCGGACATGCTGACATAAAAACAAGAATCTTGCTAGTTGCCTTTTCATTACAGACTGCAGACGTATCGTACTAATCTAACTACAGCTTCAATATAATCACAGAATAGTCAGATTTAAAATACTGTGGTACAGACACCTTTCTTACTACTAGCTGTTGATATGTTATTTTACATATCAACTATAATAAATTATTATATTGTTTTATTTTATTACCATTTATAATGTCATTCTTGACTTTAAGGCCAATCCTCGTAATTACAAATATTCAATTAATAAATAAGATATACTATTAATGCGTTTAGATAAAGCCTAAACTGCACAGGGGACTATCAATGAATTGGATTGATACATCACACCCAATGCTTCACATTAACAACACTTGACACTTCCTTCAGGATCGTTTTGATATCCAAACATTTTTTTTTCATCACTACTATGTCATGTGTAAGTGCTTTGAGAACGCGACCAGCTGCACTGCTGGTTACGTTGGAGACGACATATAAGCGCAAAGTGGATACAACGATTAATATAACTCCGTTCATCCCATAAGGGAAATAGCGTGACGATGACGATTACTACTAGGCCTATCTAAAGTATTTATACAATACTACACAAGTAGGTAATATAAGTTTAATTTTTGTACCTGGATGTGATGGGAGGAAGACGATAAGTCGGAGAATAAATGTCGTTATTTTCTGTATAAGTTGATGCGTGTATTTCTTGCTGATATAGTTCGTATAATTGAGCGAGTTCAGGCGCTATTCCGATGCCAAGTTCTGAAAGCATTACCTAGATTTATAGAAATAGCCATGTATTATAACAAGAACTTTGAACATGTTGATATTTAAAAATAAATATTAATTAAAGTTAGCAAAATACTGTAAGTCTAAAGTACCAGCTTACGCACAGGAAGTTACTATGGAGTCTTACAAATCAAGATTCGCTTCTTATGATACCGTTACCTTTAGTAGATTTATTACTCTAGTTCTAAACTGTATTGCCTTGTTGTGGACGGTAGGGATTTTAGATTATAGAGTGGGAAGATTTCGAGTATTACATAATTTTTTGTTATATATACCGAAGCAGTAATCTCCGTAATGATTTTAAAAAGTATATCGTCAGCATAGTTGATCACTCATTTGGATCCAAGCACAACAACCATTAGGATTTGGGAGTGATTATATCGTTCGGGATTGATGTCCCACAGGACTTAACTTGATGATGAAGTGTAACTCGTCGATGGCTCGCTACATACTGCCCGACTAACTAGAGACTCCTTTGTACAGCAGTCACATATCGAGTTAAATGTCTGTAATGTCGGCAAACTACACTGCCATGGTTTATACACAACAATAAGTCACAGTTAAAGACTTGCTGTTTTAAAAGGTAGGTAAAACGCTTAGAAATTGTTTACAAAGGAACGCGATTTACAAATACATTTATACGATGTAATAAACATAAACATATAAAAATTAAAATGGTAATATATGTTGGTGTTGCACACTTTGACAGGCGACAATATTCAATTACCATTGATTGAGATGTCAGCTGACTGTCACCTTTTAAAAAATTAGTACTGACCGTCCAGTGAGCGCCGTTGTCTAGTAATGATCTCATCGGAGAGTCTGCGCTGTGCGTCACGCCGCTGCAGCGCGAGGTCCCGCCGGCGCAGCTCATGCGCACGCGCCGCCCGCTCGCCCTGCAGCGCCAGTTTGTCCGCTTCCAGCTCGTGCACTCGACATACCAGAGATAGCACTTCGCGCTCTGGCCCGCTATTTATCCGCGCCGGCAACTCCTATACGATGTTTGAACATAAGACAAGTGGAATAGTTTTATTACGCTATAGACATATTGATCAAACATTCGCACCGCATGAACCATGATAATACCTGATGTTTCAGTTAATTAGGAGGTTTTGTTTTGTATGAAAACTATTTCAACTTGTGAAATATAAATACAGACTTTGTCATATGTGCATTATAAAATGTTAACAAGTCCATTGGACAGCGTACCCGTAGATAACACGTTAGGACAATCGTTACTGTTTTTTTTTAAATAAGACATATTTTGTAAGAGGAAGTAGTTCTGTAGAGCCTTTTTCGTTAACATTCTTTAACAATTTTCGAAGGAATACAGTCAAACCACAAGAAAAAAGTTTTATTCATTGGACCAACTCCAAGAAATTAAGTAGACCCCAAGAAGCTTGGATAATTTTATGTAGGTTGGTAGGTGACAGCTAGAAGCAAGTTGGCAACCCCTGGTATCCTTAGACAGCGACGTAGACGATTCAGTGAATTGACTTCAAGCGTTTAAAACCTCTGAAAAGGAAAACTGTGAATACAATTACGATTATAATCGTATTGTTATATTCACCTGTTCAAGCTGTGCGCCTCGCAAACGGACCTGTTGACCCGAAATAAAATTAAAAGTATTAGATATCAATAACTATTGATTTATAACAAAGATATTATGGAATTCCGTATCCGTAATTGAGCTATCGGATATCTAAAAAAATTTCATTCTATAATCGTTTCCAATACGAACAATAAGTTTTTACATTATAAGCTAAAAATTATAATGTTTTTTTAATGTATTATATGTTATGTATACATTGCTTATATTTTTCTTTATGCACTGTACAGATTCTAGTCGTATAAATAATCAAATTAAATTGGACCTGTTCTAGTTGACGCTGCACGTGGTCACGCTCGAGCCGCGTGGACTCCTGCTCTCGCTCGACGGCCGCCAGCTCCGACCAAGCCTGCTCCACCGAGACCTCGGCTTCTGCACGCTCGCTGTTGTCTCCATGTATGCTCGTGCTTCCCCTGCTCAATAAAAGTCACCTTCACCATTTTATTTTAATCACAAGGCTTGGTAACACCTACTTAAATATATTTAAAAGTACTTGTAGCGGTGATTTATGCCACGCTATGACACTTCCTTCCTCTTTTACATAACTGGTATTATATATACATATATTTATTTTAGTTACCTAATCACTCACACATAACATATTTTGAAGAAGTTACGCTAGGGTTTGCAACCCTCAATACATTCGAGAAACATCTGTAGGCGCCTATCCAAGGCTGTGGTGGTAGCTTTGAAGTAAAAATTGCAAGTTTGAACCTCATTTGGTTTGTTTTTAGTTTCTACCATAAATTATTAATCCATGGTTAAAACCAGTTAATGACGCTTTGGTATGTATAGTTTAGAATAAACATTACTGAACTGGATATTCTAATCAATAAGGTATTTCCCGTTCAATTTCCCTATTTTAAACTTATTTTCTATTAAATTATATATCGAAATTAAAAAAGGTACATGTTTAAGGTTTATAAATCCGTAAAATAATAATAACAGAAAGAAAACTAGCAACTTAAACACTATATCTATAATATTATTATAACATCAAAGTAGTCCTTACTTTGACCATATCTATTATCAAATTCATCTTCGCTTTTCACCATAAGGTCTAATACGAGCCTATATTTTTATTTAAAAAAAAAAGTGATCTCGAAACATCTTATTACTTATTTGTTCCCTTATGATTATATCAAATCTAACCTGTAACTTTGTTGTGTACTAAGTCTGGAGCTAGGCACATTAATGGGCTTGTAAAGTCGGTTGAACCTTGCCTCCCAGTGCGATATGGCGGCGTGCTGTCTTTCGGCGTCAAGCGCTAAGCCCAACAGGTGACTGTCCAACTCCATTAATCGGCGTCGAAGTCTCATTTGCTGTTTGAACGTGGACACTATCGCTTCCCGAAGAGACTTCAGATGCGCTGCCGTCTCTGGTGTGGCTTCGTTAATCTCAGTGCTGTCGAGCTCGTACTCAGTCTTCGTCCTGTATTGTTAACTTATTATAACAGATAGCTCGTAGCCTACTTAGTAACAACTCATAACAGATTTTCTGTTGATTTTGTCATTTAACTATAGACGCCGTGAAAGCCTGTACATTTTTAATATTCCAATAATTTACTTTCGCATTTATTTTTTTATAGTGCTCTTTAAGGAGTGCAATTTTTTATGGTCATCTGTTTTCTACAAATTCACACTTTAAACTATCAAGTGTTTATCTATTATACTATAACAGCGTTTCAACTTTCAATCAAGAGAGGAATGCTCATATACCTAGAGACCTTCAGTCGTGGTATATGTGGACCGATATGACGATGGAGACTATCAATGGATTTTTATCCTTTGATAGTAGCTTTCGTTTTTGGACTACACTGTACTTACCATCAGGAACTCTGTAGTCACTATGTCGACCCAGTGTAAAAAAAAAGAATATTTGCAAGAAAAATAGATCTTTTATTGTTTTAAGACTCTATGTATTATATGATTTATATAGACTATAATAAAAACTTTAATTATTAAAAAAATACTGAACTATTGAAATTATTTATGTGTCAAGTATAGTAAATACTATAAAATTCATGTTAATCTATAAACAATGTGCTGTGATTTTAAAATAGTATTTAAGAAAGTAATAAACTCACTTAGAGCGATCATCTTTCATTTTAACCTTCAATCTTGCAATCTCTTCTCGCAAATCATTGATGACCGTGCGATACTGCGATAATTGCATTGGAGTTTCCACTAACTCACGTTCCACCTTTAACGATATTAAGACTTAGTTTTTTTTATTTATTCACAGATCTCACATACCTAATCTAATCTTACTTACCCCCTAAATAAATGGAAAGATCAATGGAATACAATTAATGATAAGTAAGTAATATAATAGATATTAAAAAACATTTTTTTTGTAATATTATCATAATGTTTAAAGTTTAGGCAATGAATACGTATATGTAACCGGTATATATGTAGGTATCACTGTTTTAGGTTTTTGTTTAATAGGAATTCTTACGTTTCGATCAGACTTATACGATCCAAATGTCTTTAATAACTTAGTTCGATATCGCTTATAATAATTGAGCCGTTCATTTTGAAAGTGGCTTAAGTCCATTTTCATCTTTTATCAAGTTGGCACTTGTGACATTTATAATTTATGCTGAACTGTCAAAAAATAAATTGGTATTGAAATATACTTAGTACATTTGAAAATTTTATATCACGCACATTTTCAAAATAATATAAAAAACGCAAAACCTTAAGTATTTCAATTTAAAGATAAGTGGACTTAAGTCACTTTCAAAATGAACGGCTCAATTATAGAAAGAAACTCTAGTTAAAGATCTGCTCATCAAAAGATTTAGCTGAGTACCGTAGTTGACCTAAAGTTACTAAATTTCATATAGTCGCATAATCTGTTTGTTATAGAGGTTCCTTCCGAACGCAGTGCAGAGAGGAGCACCTCGTGTCTTGTTGTGCATAACGAGATGTCGCAAGATGCAATGGCAAGATGATAGTTCACAAGTTATCATCGCGATATAGCACCGGTGTGCATCTTGTGTAGTGCCTGACGTGCTTGGAGTTACAGAAGTTCACTTAGTATTATACCCTTTCACTTAGTATGCCGTGGTGGCTGCCGGCAGAATAGAATAGCACCCCCCTCTTCTTGCTGAGGTGTCGTACAAGGCGACTAAGGTATCTCTTTAACACTGCAATTCAACCAGGTGTTTAGAGAAGGGAAAACTCGACCAAACCTGCATCCTGCTCCCTCCCGATCGTACTGGTTCTCCATTCCATCGGGTTCGAGGGAGCTCGGACGAGAGAGTGCTTTTCTGGCAGCGCGTCCAGTTATGTACTTAAATATCTCCTGCGCAATTGACTGTTTCCGAAAACTGGACCTCGATTTTCATAATCGGCGTTGAAACAGTCGCCGTGGCCGAATCCGGCTAGGACATTATCATCATCATTATACCCTGTTTGTTATGGAAGCTGCTCTCCGAGCATAGTGTAGGGTGGAGCGCGTCGTGTCTCGATGTACGTTGCCAGCCGCCACGTGAGCTATCATTGCAGTGCGACACCGGCCGCCGAGTACCTCGCGCAGTAGTCGGGTCAGCTTAGAGTCACGGTAATTCACATACCTGAGCATCAAAATCAGACTCGATTGTAAAAGGTTACTCTCATATACCGGCTGTGACGTCCTAAGCCTGTTGACGTAGCCCAGAATGTCACTCTTTGGGTCGGAGTTTACTCCGCCGGTATAAATTCGATCAGTTCAAGTTTGTGAGGATCTGGACAACAACAAGTATCTATGTACCAGAGGACAGTGTGGTAGTCCAAACCAGGGCGTCTGATGGTCTTCTGCTGGATCTAGTCTCGTCACCACACGAAAGTAGCACTATACTTTGCACGATTTGTTGATAATGTCAAGATATGGCAGCTTTATAATCGTTTTGCACACACACGATAGTTATTTGCCCGTTGTTCGAATAGTTGTTAGAGAGAGTATTTCAGCGCGGCTGACCATACGATGACAACAGAGCATTTCCCACCACTGGTTTGGAACCAATGATGGTAACGCACTGTCCCGGTATACTCATATAGAGTCTTGTGATTGGCCAGTCCGCGCGAACCGATGAACATTGTGGAAAAAATAATAATTTAAAATTACGTTACGCGTACACCGGCCTAATTATATTTTTTTAATTTAAGATACGGTATTTTGAACTTTAGTTGCCAACTGACCAGTATCTAATATAATATAATAAACAAGTACAACGAAACGGGTAAAGATAGTCTTGAGCCGTAAACTAAAAATGTTTTTTGAGGTATACTAGTTTATATTAAGCGCCTGTTTAAAAAGAATTATAAGGGAAATTACAATATTGCGCCTAATAATCAAATAGGTTTTTCTTTCCAAATATGTAAATTATATGATATTGTACAAAAGTATCATGTGCTTCTGACGTTAGTACACAATTTATGGAATGGTTAAAAATTAAAAGTAAAAAAATAACATAAGAAAATCTATTTCTGTCCTTTTCAGTAGGACCAGAAGCGTAAAAAAATGATGCTAACTCGAAGTTCATAATATGATAAGATTACGATGTTCCTAAATGAACAACCTAATTAACAAGCTGGTTATTTTCTGCGAATTCTAATGTAAGCCTCGTGCCATGCCATCTCTCTCACAACGGCGAAAACTTATTTCTATGCCTAATATTATCATAATAAAGACATTACTTTCACGCGAACGAAATCGAAGGTACAGCTAGTTAATAAATATAAATCTTTGTAAAGTTAAATTTCTTTTATTTATTATTTTTGACGGACTATGGACGAAGTGCCTGAGCCTTAAGACACTATACTTACTTATAAGCACTTTTTGTAAATTAATACTGGCCTTGCTCCACCCGAAAGGGCCATAATGCAGTTCCCAAGGGCGAGAAGTGAGCGGTTGATGTGTGCGCCCTCTAGCCGCCTAGCGCGTAGGCCCGCGCGCTCTGACCCGGCCAAGTCAATCAGGAACAATCGGCCTCGTTGTGTACCAGCCTCTACTTGTCTGCTTACTGTCACACTGAAATTGTGTCGAGGTCAGACTCATAACAATTAAACACGTAAATTAAAAATGGTTTAGTGGGATTTCCAATGTTCATGGAAGTAGTATTTTCAGCTTTCCCTTCTTCCCTACATTTTCGTATATTAGATTCATCCCTTCGATGGGGGAATCACATTTATGAAATATCTAAAAATATACATAAATTCTTAATCATTTTAAATGTGTTGGTGGAAAATAATTGAAGCGTTCATCCGTTGTATTTAAGACGTCTCAACATTTCTTTGATAAAAATTAGTCGAATAGACTATTGGAGTTTTCTGTATGGAAGTTGTGTAAAAACACACTTAAAATAACTCGATGTTCTTTATAAAGCACTTAAAATCTGTAGATCATTTATATGCAGTAGTACACCCATTTATATAATGGAAAATGAACCCCTCCACTGTTTGTAAGAAGAAACTGGTTAGTTTGCAGGTTTTGATTAACAATAGCTAGTATTTCAAGTAACATTGCAATTAATTTAATTTAAGATATTTCTAATGAGTGTACTGGGTCATACTGGTAACATAAGAGCATTCCAGTATTAGTTGATGTTCATAATAAGTTTTAAATGTCGTTCCGTTAACTGTTCTCAAATTTTTGATTTGTATACTGATAGTATTTGAACTTTCACTATAAATGTAAGCTGCATTGTCAATTGTATTGATGATATAGAAGCACCTAACCATGATTATAATATTATAGAGTTAAGACAAACAGTATATAAATGATTTCCACTTTATATGTGAATTACTCGAAGATATATACTGATGACTCGAAATCATTGAGTAGTGTTAGGGCTACCTGCTTGGATGCACAGGTTATGTTGTGTTAATAAGCAATTTAAATTATGCAAACAATCATGTATCACAGCAGAGCTGACTGTGATTAAAGAGGCTTTGACATATGCGAGTACTTTATATAATAAAATTGTTCTGTCTGAATCAAGAAATGCATTACAACATCTACGAGTTAAAAGTATTCGATCTTGTCGTGGTATACCGGAAGCTTATGACTATCTAGCGGTGCTTGGAGACCAGCGCACCGCCTGAGAGAGAGGTTTTGGATGTTTGGCCTTTTTACTCCTACCTCTCCCAGCGAGGTAGCCTCAACAAGGCTTAATGCTCCCTGGGCGTCTGGATGTATTTGGTTTCCCAGGCCCAGGTGGAACAATCAGAGGGACACCCTGGGGGTTTTAGTCAGTAGGAATCTGACATACCGAGGTCCTCACAGCGACCCTGATAATCCTATGCAGGATTTTCCCCCAGGATAAGAAAAAGTAATTGGATTTGGTCCTATTATCTGTGTTTGTTACTGTACTTATTACAGTTAGGTACGGCACAATCAGATTATCATGTCACTGTAAAATATTGGTTATAGAATTTTAACTCGAGCTTATAGTCCGAATTATTTATAGCATAAAAGACCTGAGTGTAATCATTCATACCCTTACATACTTCCGATAAAAGAGTCATTCACTTAAATTATACTCTGAAGTAATTGCTACATTTTTCTTTGAATATTTAATCAGTAATAGGTAATCAATCATCATGTAGCGAGTACCTAAGTAGGGCACGTCTTCTGGAAGAGTACTTGTTATACCTTTCTCAAGCTGGGATTTATAGACGCCACTTTAAGTTTGCTAAGACTTTACTTAAACATTACAATTTATATTACTCAGTGAATGTCAAAGGATTTGGTAAATCACTGATTTTGTCAACATGGACTTGCCTCTGCGATTAGTATCGCTATACTTAAGTTCCTGATATATATTCAGTTTTTTTGTCAAAGCGATTTTTTTTAAACTTTGTTAAGCAAATTCCAAATAGCGTCTATACATCTCAAACTCAGTTCTCAATATGAAATTAAATGAAATGTATTTAAATCACCACAAACTAACAAAAAAAAAAACGAAAAATTTAAATACAGTAACATAAACAACATACAGAAAAAAAAATACAAAACATATTATAAACATGGCGAAATGGCAATATACTTAGAAGTGATAGCGGTCTTTCACCCGACGAGGTCAAACCCAATACCTATTATAACGAAATATCAGAAATTAAAGGCTATAGTTTCTCTGTGAATATTTAATCAACAATGTATAATCAATAACTGCTTAGCAATTAATTACCTGAGCAAGGCATGCCCTCTGGAAGAGTGCTGATTTGCCTGTGTGGGTTCCGCTGTCCGCGCTCTCTCACCGCGAGCCAGCAGCTCGGCGACATGGCCAGCGCTATTCGCTCGCACTTCGCTTAGCCCGGCAACAACTGGCGCTCCACTGCCACCTTCATCCCGAAGGTCCAAAGGTCCCCCATTAGGATTCAGTAGGTCACGTATATTCTCGTTGTATATTTCAATGTAAGACATTTTTACCTGTCGTAGAGAAATTTTTGACTATGGATAAACCGCACTTCGAAGCTTAATATCATATACATAGGTATATGAAATTGTATAAGGGCGATTCCGCTTGAGGCGATTTCCGACACGATTTTTTTAATCACGCTATAATTTGTTTTTTTTTTTAAATTAATATGGAAAGGAAGAAAGTCAAAATTTAATATTTAATTGATTTTCCTCCATAATTACTTTTTTGGCGTGTTTGAAAATATTACCACTCGAAGAATTGGTACAAACAGGAAAATCATACCTATCAAACCTGGCGCTAAACAGCAGTTTCTGACAGCTTGTGGTTATTTTTTACCGACTAAACGTGAAGAGACAATATTAATTTATCCTCTCGTAGAGGATTCTTAAAGTATACTCTTTAGAAATAAATATGCTTTGACGTTTTATTTCGTACCTGTATAAGTTAAATTGATGTTTATATTCACTTATATGAGACTGGTTGCACCCGCGATAATTTGGTGCTGCACCCGCGATTGTTTTTAAAAATGAATAACTCATTATTTATTTTAGTTTTGTTTACACTTTTTATTTTATATACTTTGTCACTTAAACACCTTACAAAATAATACGGCATGACATATTAATTGTATCACAGTTAACAGATTTATGCGTATTTTGTCTACAATCTGGAAACGTTCCTCCTGGCTTTTAAAATTTTAAAATCCTTGTAAACTAATATAAAGTGAAAATATTAAAATGTAGTCCTTTAAAGACTAATTTCATTAAACATGTTTTTTATTTCATTACATGAAACTAAAACATGCGTCTAAAAGTTGCACCCGCAATAATGGAATGATCCAAAACACACACCACACATTGTAAAGAAATGAAACTGCACGGCAAAGCTGATATCTGATCAATTTACATGGCTTCTTGGTATCTTTCTAGCCCCGGATCTTTAAATTTATCGAGGAGAGTAAAAACTGGTTTCTGCCCGTAACCAGTCTTTTTAACTTTATTTCTCAACTATATAGTTTACAAAAATCCAATTATCCAATGCAAAAAGTAATTTCAGCATAATTTTTAGAAATTTCGTGCTCTACAGAGTTTTAAAAACGTTAATATCATTTATCATATAAGAAGTGACATAATAGTTTGGGGAAAAAAAATCATTCACATTTTATATGTAAACTCGAAGACATTTTTTTCCAAAGTTTATTTCCATTTAAAGTATATATGTATATGCCATTTTGTTCGATAACTTTTTGTCATCTTGTAGGTATGGACATGATCCCGTTTCTGTAAACATTTTGGGACTTCTGATAAAAAAAAAAACAGAATAAATAGCTTTGGCAGTTCTTTCTTGATGTTAACCTGACACTACCTAAAGAATTCTGAAAAGACCGAAGCACGTGAATATCGATCTTTTCAAAACAAAGGCTTGTACAAATAATCAGCCTATCTATTTGCTATGGAGAAGTTCGCCCACTTTACTCGTTATATTATTCAGTCTGTACGCTGGGTGATACGCTTGTCTACTGCCCCTTGAACTTGGCGCCAGGGGCTGACTCGGACCGTGCCGAGTCGGGCTGTGCCATTACCATGTAGTACAATTTCAGTTATTGTTTTACAATGGCATAATTAGTAAACTATTTAAAATTCAAGTAGTTGCTGCGTTAATTTGAAAACATTTTGAGGAAGAATAATAATGCAATTTATTTTGATTAGCAATTGCATAATATATTATAGTCTACAACTAAGGATAAACTTGTTTTTGCCTTGTACTATTTATAAAATATATCCATATAATTGTTTGAAAACTATAATTAATTATATTTATTTAATTAAAACACAATTTAAATACATAGTAACTTATGCACACGACTTTGTTTGCGTTATCATCAGGGACGTCGGTAACATACGTAATAATGCAGTATGTACTCCAGTTTAAGACTACTTACATTATTGGCAAGCGGACACCGCAGACAATACTATTTGTAAGACAAGTTCGATGTTACCGAGAGTTTTTATTCTTGCTCAATAAAGTGACTACAGTACACCTGATGATAAGTACAGTGTGATCCAAAAACGACAGCAGCTATCATACGGCGAAACTCCATTGACAATCTCTTTTGTCATGTTGACTCATGAATACCACGTCTGAAGGTCTCTAGGTAAACGAGTCACTGAACATACACAGCTAATCCCGAAACGCGATTGGCCAAAGCGAGTCACTATAACGGTCTCCTGTACTGTGATCAAGAACCAGTTCAGGCAATTGCCCTACCACCTTAATACTATCGCTTAATTGACCTCCCTTGTGTATGACTGCAAGGTATAACAGAAAAATCAATCTGAATCTTCGATTTTACACAACCAATCTAAACTAAATACATCGACAGTTTTAAGTAAAAAAAATATATATATATATATATATATATATTCAACAGTAAAGATCCCATTATAATAGGTTCAATAATTTATGTCAAATTCGAATTAACATCTAGATTACGAAGATTATATAATAGTCAAGATAATCATATTTATTAGTGTGAACTCAATTATAACGCTTTGAAATAATATCCTTTATAGATACATGCGTACGTTAAAACAGGTATACTTAAAGTATGTATTTAGCAACATTTGCGGCGTGATTTGGAAATTATTTCGCCTGGCAATATACATAGGAGTGTTAACTACAAAGCACTGTGTCCGTATGAGTTTAAACAAAACATATTCATTTAAATGGTTAGCAGTTGTCTCGGTTTACTTACAAATTAGGTTCCCGCTTACAAATGATATAGGAGAGACTAAATTTTAGATTTCAAATACAATATGTATATATATTAATCTTCTATACACTGTAGTTCCTGTACGAGGTATCTACATATTCCTAATTTACAGTTATATATAATTAAGGTCATTATTCTTTGGCCCTGAATGAACCGATACAAATATATATTTAATCGATTCGGTGTTTTTAAGTATTTAGTTTCGAGTATTTTGACAGCATGTAATCTTTGACTAATTTACACAGTACCCAGGCCTTGTTATCACTATCATCAAGGCCGGTATTATTTTTTGTTAAGAACATGTACATATAACCAGAGATGGGCAAAATGTAATCTGATTAATGATGAACGATTAAAAAATGTAGTCGTAATTTTAATTTTCTTGCTGTGTAATCATGATTAAATCCATTTGAAAATATTAAGTAATGATAAATGTGTATACAATCTGGGATTTTGTAGTGTTTAAAACATAAGTGAGCAAAATACAGTCATATTAATGATAAAAAACGTAATATTAATCATTTTTATTAATCTGATTACATTTTGCCCATCTATTATCTATTTATCTATCCATTAACACGGATACTAAATCAATCTATTTAAAAATATTTGTAGCGCATCTTTACGTTACATAACAGTAGATAACAATTCCTAAAAATCAATAAAGAAATTATATATGATGATATGTGGTTATCGTAAGTCTTCAGAGGTTCAGGGTAGGGGCCCTGAGCAACTAGTTAGCGACCCTCAAGAAGTCGGCAGAGCATTGTGACGTGCTCTGCCTAAATACAATGAGCAGAATCAGGGAAGGCATCATCTTCCCTCGAGTTTGTGCCCAGCAGGTGCGGCGCGACGGGGCTGTAGCAAATTGATTACAGGGTCCGCAGGCCACGCCAATGCGCAGAAGTAGTCACCTTGTAGTTTTTAGTCGGTCCAAGTGCGACACACCTCGGTAGCGCAACTTCCCTGTGCAGCTGAGACGGTCCTATAAGGAATTTCCCCAAGTAAAAAAAAATCTTCAGGGGTTCTTACTTTTTTATTCCAATATAAAATAATTTGTGTTCAAGTAATTTTGTTTGTAATGATGCATCTGTTATGTTAATGTTATATCATGCTGTAACACGATTAGCACGCTTTTCATGTGAACTAAATTACCGCATTTACCTCATTACCAACCGAAACAGTATATATTGTGTCCATATATATATATATATATATATTATTAAGTAAGACTACATTCTGTTTAGCATAAACAACACAATTTTCACTATTCAAAATAAAATCACGTATTGTGTACAATGTACGCTATATTAATATTTAGCTAATATCTTGTAGAACGTTTATAATAATGACGATACCATATTAATGCTTAATCCGAATGTTATGGAGGGTGATTACCCGAACAGAGTCGTAACCACAGTACACAAGTGTAAAGACCGTCATAGTGATATGCTTTGGCCTGTCGCGATTTCGGGAGCAGCTTGTGTATATCCAGTAACTCATGTACCGAGAGACAGAGATCTTCAATCATATTATATGTGTGCCGACATGACGATGAAGACTATCAACGGATTTTCACCCTTTGATGGTCGCTTTCGTTTTTGGACTGCACTGTACTTACCATCAATTGCACTGTAGTCACTTTGTAAAGCCAGCGGAAAAAATAGTTATTATAATTAATAAATAGTAACAATTAATATAATCATCTAATTGAATCTATTAACAATAGCATTCACCTACTGCACCTAACAGGTGTCACATAACTATAAAAATATATTTAAACGCGTGTATGAGTATATGTACCATAAGATAATCTAATTCTGATAGTATATATTGCTAAAATAAAATATTTTCGTAATTAATTCGTCGCCTAGTACACGTGCATACGTGTATTATTTCATACTTCTGTAATACCTCTACACTTTATACAAGTCAATAGGTACAATACAAAACGAGTGCTATCTGATTAGATAATCGCACCACAGCAGTATTATATAAAATATTGATAGATTATTAATGTAAAAATAATATTATGAACATAAATAGTATTTAAAATTTACTTAGAAGAATACGTGTAAACCAACATGTCTTTCTTATTACAATAGTTTTCATGGTTAGAAACAGTGACGTGTATCTCATATAAAGCATAAAAATCATTATCTCGTTATACTTGGACATTTATCACATCTATATATACCTTAAATTTCGTCCAATTTGGACTCTCAGACTGCTATTTTGGTAAATATCAAATTTTAAGTCAATATATTTATTAAATGACCAAGATAATACTTCATGTGGGATATACGCCACTGGTTAGAAGATTAACAATAAAATTAAATCTTTTAAAGAGACGTCATTATATAATTATTAGCCTACTTTGGTCCTCTGTTAAACATAGCTAATAAGAGTCGTGGAGCCCGGCCTTCGGCTCTTCTTATCCATTCATCATTGTCATTTTACAAAATTATACCACGCAGTTACCGAAGTACGCGGGTGTAAAGATAGTTATACGAAGTTATATCAGTTTGCTTCGGCCTGTTCGATCCGAGATCAACCCTTGTATATCCGTTTCCTTTCTATCCTTTTTAAGGTCGTGAGAACGATGGCGAGACCTCTGGTATTCACTCGGTTACAGGTGACAAAAGACTTTCTATTATCAGGTAGCCTATCAGTCTATTTGTTACGTTCTGGTATATAAAAATCTTCCAATTTTCGTTTCATACTTAATGTTATATCGATAAAAGCAATGTGACTGCAATATAGTTTGTGACGTGTCACGTGTGCAATGCGGCAGGCAAATCGGACTGCATTTGAATATGTGCTTCAAATCTAGGTTTGCCTGTAAAATAGGCCTAGTGCCAAAGAAAAAATACAAATCTTATTCGTTAACTAATACTATATTATTAAAAATACTCTTATTGAATTGTTATAACTATTTATTTATTCGCTATAGTTAGCAATATCCGCGCTTGTTTGTCGCTTTCCGTTATATTTATCTCTCCTCAGTACTATCACAACAAAAATGTTTATCAAATGTTTATTTGTCATTTATCAATTGTTTATCAAAAGTACTCAAGAGTTTTGTGACAGTGTTTGACAGTAATGGTTTTGTGATATTTTTGCTCAGCGACAGCTCATCGATCATTTCAATTTGATTGGTTCAGCATACATTATTTTAAGAAATGCATTTTTTATAGAATTTATTTACTGATGAATTTACTTATCATTTTAGAATACAAGAATCCAACAACGTAAACCTTTAAGTTTATTAGAATAAATGCTAAACGAGTAAACAGTATTTGTAGATTAGAAAAAGAGAATAATTTGTATTCAGTACAATTGGTTATATAGTACGCACACAACACTCACATGAGTATTGTACATAGGGGAGATAAGCCCAAAACGGGTAAGCTAAGGTTTAACCTAATATAAAAAGGTGTTTACAATATATTTTTGAATTTTATTATAATTATTACAGTACTTTACTTATCGAACTTCAACAAGTCAGTTGCAAACTCAAAAAAATATCTTCATTGTAAAAGAAAAATGACAAAAAACAAAAACATTGAAATAACCCGTTTTGCCCTGGGGGGTGCCTAAAACGGGTAAGGCTTTTGGGCAAAGCGGGTAATATTTAAAAGATAGAATAACTTAAACATCTATCCATACCTATGCTCTCGAGGAGGAGCGCAAACTCCGGGCCGTCATAAGGGGCCTCCCTAAGGAGCTCGGTACAGAGCTCATCAAGGAGGACCTCTTGGCCCAGTCCCTTCCGGTGGAAGAAGTCCACCGGATGTATAAGTCTACCACACGAGAACCATATGATATGGTTCTCGTCGTCCTCCCCCTCTCACAAGAGGCAAAAAAGATTTTTGACGTGTCGACCGTCTGCTTCCTCAGCGGTCTACGCGTCGAAGCTCCACACAAACGTGGCGTACCCGGGCAGTGTCACAACTGCCAGCTGTACGGCCACTCGGCCTTCCGTTGTTTTGCTCGCCCTAGGTGCGTAAAGTGCCTGGGCGATCACGGCACTAAGGAGTGTGTGCGTACTAGGGACGCACCCACCCCACCTAGCTGTGTCCTGTGTGGCGCCGAGGGTCACCCCGCGAATTACCGCGGGTGCCCGCGCGCGCCGCGCCTTAGGCGCAATCCCCAGCCCATCAGGGCGCCCGCACCGCGCATGCGTACGGAGGCCGCCAGGCCCCCGCCCGCATCGCACTTCCCACCACTTCCCCCGAGGCGTGGAGCAACCCTCCCGCCCCGAGGACAAGCAGGGCCCAACGGCGCAGTCGCCGCCCCGGCTCAGCAGCCTGCCACCACCGGCATCGCCGGCTCCCCCGCAGCTCCACATGCGCCCGTTCCCGCGAACGCGGATATGCGCGCCCCAGTGGCCGCCAACCCTCCCGCCGAGCCTGCACGCACCCAGAATGCCTGGGTGCGCCGCAGCGCACCGGCCCCGCGGGCGCCCTCAGCGCCAGCACCACGGGCGCCCTCAGCGCCGACTTCTCAGGCACCCTCAGTGCAAACCTCTTTCTCCGCGGCTTTCGAGGAGTGCTGCGACTTCGCCAACCTCATAGATGTTGACGAAGTCCTGGAACTCGCTCGAGAGCTCCGAGCGGCGGCCAACAATCCGGCCGAAAGAATGTCCTTGGTGGTCAAACACGCAGACCTACTGAGGACACTCAAAAACTGCGGTGCGCCTAAATAAGCGCCCTCCCGTCCTCCTTGTTCTCCCTTTGTCGGCCCAATGCTCTTTGCAACGAGTAGGGTCAAACCGTATGCGTTGAACGTCGCGCTGTTCAACGCAAACGGCCTCAAGCGACAAAAGGATCTCGTCGGCGAGTTCCTTACTACCCAACAAATAGACGTCATGTTAGTGCAGGAGACTCTGCTCAAGCCAAGTGTTAGAGGGCCTAATCTGGCCAACTACCACCTGGTTAGGAATGACAGGCCCGCCGCCAGAGGTGGAGGTACTGCCATTTACTACCGGAGACATCTGCACTGCATGCCGATCGATCCGCCCGGCCTCGAAAATCTCGAGGCCTCAGTCTGCAGGATAGGCATGAGCGGTCACCCTCCTATATATTTAGCGTCGGTGTACCTGCCACCAGACAAAAGGATTCTCAGGAGAGATCTTAAAGCTCTCCTGGACCTAGGTCCCTCCGTCGTCATTGCAGGCGACCTTAACTGCAAACACGTGCAGTGGAATTGCCATTCGACCAACCAGAACGGCATTCGCCTGCATGATTTCAGCACCAGACTCTTCTTTGACATCGTGGCTCCGATGTCTCCGACCCACTTTCCCTACAACATAAACCATAGACCAGATGTACTAGACATTGCGCTTCTTAAAGACGTAGCCTTGCCGCTGCGTTTGATAGAAACGATCAATGAACTAGACTCTGACCACAGACCGGTACTCTTGCAGTTGGGCGCTTTACACCCTCCTGCCGTCCCCGTCAAACAGGTTACGGACTGGAAGAAGCTGGGGGCAACCCTAGCCTCGGACGATCCGCAGCCTCTGCTCGATGAGATCCCTGACACCTTCTCCTCCATAGAGGACACCGATCGGGCAATCGATGCGCTCACCAGCCATCTTCAAGGCGCTGTAGCCGACGCCACCAGGGAGGCCCCAGTGGGTGACTTACACCGCTGGAGGCTCCCTGAGGACGTGAGGAGGTTGATGACTGCAAAGAACGCCGCCACCAGGGCTCACGATAGATACCCCACTGTGGAAAACAGAGCGAGGTTGCGCGCCTTACAGAGGCAAGTAAGGAAGCGCATATCCGAACTCCGTAATGCACAGTGGGACTCCTTCATGTCCGAGATCTCACCGTCCCACCAGGCCTACTGGAGGGTGGCGAGATCTCTCAAATCCGATCAGGACCGCTCACTGCCTCCTCTAGTAGGGCCAGACAACTCTGTCTCTTTCGATGATATCGAAAAGGCCGAATGTCTGGCAGACAGTTTAGAGAGCCAATGCTCTCCTAGCACTCTTCCAGTGGACCCCGAATTTTTGGCCCGCGTTGACTCCGAAGTCGAACGCATAGTCGCCACCCCCCCTAGTGTAGAACTGGCGCCCGTTACAGCCGATGAAGTCAAGGACATCATCAAACGCCTCCCTATTAGGAAAGCCCCCGGCCTGGACGGTATCTCGAACCGTGTACTCAGGTCGTTACCCGAAAAATTAATTTTATTACTCGTCGTCATCTTCAATGCGGCGATCAAGAATTGCGTCTTTCCAAACGCGTGGAAAGACGCAGGCATCATAGGGATCCCCAAACCGGGTAAACCCAAAAATGTCCCGACAAGCTATAGACCCATCAGTCTCATCAAGACGATGGGTAAGCTGTACGAGCGGTTGCTTCTCAACCGTCTCCAGGACTTCGTAACGTCCAACAACATCCTCAGAGATGAACAGTTCGGCTTCCGAGCCAAACATTCTTGCGTCCATCAGGTGCATCGCATCACTGAGCATGTCCTTCAACAATTCTCTCGCTCCAAGCACGGAGCCCATACCGGAGCAGTCTTCCTCGACGTGGCGAAAGCGTTCGACAAAGTCTGGCACAACGGCTTGATTTACAAGCTTCACACTTACGGCGTGCCAGACAGCCTCGTGCACATCTTACGAGACTACTTGTCGAATCGTTTCTTTCGCTATCGCGTCGAGGGAACTCTCTCCTCCCCACATCCTATTCGAGCTGGAGTCCCGCAAGGCTCCATACTCGCCCCGCTTCTGTACAGTCTGTATACCAACGACTTACCGAAGCACCCGAGCGTAGAGCTAGCTCTCTATGCGGATGACACCGCACTCTACGTGTCGGACTTTAATCTCTCTGTTATTATTAACAAATTACAGAAAGCCATGACTCTTCTAGGCATATGGTTCCGGAAGTGGAGAATTGAAGTCAACCCCGAGAAAAGCGTAGCAATACTCTTCTCTCGGAGGAGGCCGAAATTTCTGCCAGGAAACATACGCCTATACGACAAGCCCATCCCATGGTTCAAAAAGGTCAAATATCTCGGGGTCACACTCGACGATAGATTGACCTTTTCAGAACATATCAGGATCGTGCGAAATCGCGCCGCCTTCATTCTCTGCAAATTGTATCATTTGCTGTCCAGTCATAGTAAACTGTCCCTTAGAAATAAGGTGACACTTTACAAGACTGTCGTTAGACCGGTGATGACCTACGCTTCTGTAGTATTCGCCCACACCTCCCCGTCCTCTTTGAACACCCTTCAGGTCGTTCAAACAAAATTCATGCGTAGAGCCGTGAACGCACCACGGTACATACGCAACCTCGATCTCCATGACGACTTCGGTCTGGAAACGATCGCCAGTTACATGCGTGAAGCGTCTCGTCGTTACTTCGACAAGGCGCAGCACCACTCTAATCAGTTAATCAGTAAATCTTGCGTCTACGCACGCAAGAGTGAATTCGCACCCGTCATTCGTCGTCCTCGCGACGTGCTAGGGGATCCGGATGATCCAATCACAGTGGCTGTAAAAAGAGCCACCGATCGATCAAACAGTGAGGTACACACACGCACTAGTTTCATTCCAAGACACCGGCGTCGCCGGCGGCGCCGAAGAAGGATAGTTCAGTCAACTGCTGCCAACCGGTGCGTTTACGCACCGAGGCGCAGTTCTACTCCGACGCAGCCTTGAGTTTCTTTCGGCGTTTCTTCTCAAGGTAGTCACTTCCGAAACGCTGGTAGATCACCCGTAGGGTTAGTACTTTATTTGGCTGGCGGTCCAAGTCGAGGTTCGTACCCACAGGGGTGCCCTTGCATTGCCACCCAACCCAAAAATTTCGCTGGCTGAGCACCTTCTGTGCTCGCCCTCTAAGCCCGGTTGAGCTGAAAATGCCTTTCCCGGCAATCAGTAGTTAGTCCGCTTCAAAAAAAAAAAAAAAAATTAAACATCTAATAAAAACTTATAGTACACTTTTGGTTTTTTATCTTATTATCTTTGAATAACCTAAATATTGTTTACTCAGAAATAACACATGTCACAGTAGTAGGAACCTCTGCCCGAGTAACAAGTGCAAGCTTCATGTGCCCACATTTCACAACTCCACATTTTATCCAATCTTCTGTTGGCTGTTGGCTTTCCGAATATCCATTCGTAAATTTCACTGCACACCAGGCGTAGATACTCGTTTAAATCACACTTATTTTGTTTTGGACTCCTCTTTAAATTGTTTGTCCTTTTATTCTGACTCTTCCTACTTGTCGCAAGCTTCATATTTTTTTGATTTTTTTCTTTAATGGGAGAACTTGTAAGAATTTCGGCTCTTTGTACTTTCCGCTTACGACTGGTTTTATTTGGGACTATTTTTGGAATTGGTCGGATATCAAATAAAGTACATCAAAAAAAAATTAACTTGTGGTCTGTTGAAGCACCTCGCACGTGCAATCGACGTTAGTTCTGTTTGCGCAGAGTGATATCTGGATGTCGCAACCTGAAATCTACGTACCAGTTTCACCAGCAGCGTTGTGTGTAAATGGATGTTGTATTTGATTTATTTCTGCATATTGGAAGACTAACTGTAAAAATTGTTTTTTGTCAGTCCAAAAAATAGTTTATCCATAAGTAAAATGTATTCAACCAAATCTAATTCATGAGCTGCCGTGAAGACTGGTACAAATCTTCCAAGACCTTTTTTTTTTTGCTGATTCCTTCTTAATATATCGCTACAATATGGATAAATTAATGCCATATTTTTTGGCAGCGGCATTAACAGACATTTTTTTTTATTGTTCCATTGCCAAAGCCATTGTTTTCTCGTCCCACGGTGTATTTTTGGTTTTTATTTTATTTTTCTATCTGTTGACCATCTACTAAACAAAAAAACATGTCAATAAAATTTTATATTTGGAAAATATACCAGGGCAAATCGGGTACCCGTTTTGCCCATACCCGATTTGCCCAAAAGCAAATTTTTATTTTGCATGTTCATAACCACAAACCCAAAACAACAGGTTCAAAATTTTTTCACTGATAAGAAGCATTAAATACAATAAATTAATATTACCAAACTAGTAAAAACATCCAACCAACCAAAATCTAATATAAAATTATTTATATTAGATTTATTAATTATTTACTATCTAATATAATCTAATCATAAATCAAAATTCTTCAATAATTTTATCAAAAACAGCAAAAATCTTTGTTTATAAATTACCTTGTAACCGCCAGATCCGTGACGGGTAGAAGGCTGCCTGTGATTGAACGACGCCCGCACTGTTCTTCTACACAAACACATTGAAACTCATGCGAAAGACACAAAATTTAAAACGCTTACCCGTTTTGGGCGGGCTACCGGTTTTGGGCTTATCTCCCCTAAGTAAAAAAGATTACTACTACCCTATTTTTTTTATTACTGACTGGCTTACGCTTATCCTCAATCTCACCTGCTGGAAAGTAATTATGAGGCAGACGATGGAGCGCGCTCACCCAGCAAATACCGATTCATTCGACGTTTGAAGATTCCCATGTCATAAGATGTTGGAGACACAAACGCAGGAAACTTATTCCACTCCTTGGCAGTTCGCAGCAAGGAGGAGGCGAATTTGTTGTATTTACTTGTTTTCTCTTTCCAATTAAGTATGTGTTTTAGACATATTACGTACGTAGATTTATAAAAACAACTGAAATTGTTTGATATGCAAATAGTCAATATTTGATTTTTTTAGTTATCATATTATATAACGCTGTACGCAATATGTTTATACTTACTCTCAGTATCAAGATGTTTTAAGATAAATTTGAATCCCAATGAAAAACTACTCTTATAATTTATATACCTACTAAATGTCTTTTTAGATTAGTTATCAAAATTCTACTTAAATATATAAATTTCACTAAATATTTAATTATTTAAACTAAACACTTATAGCGTGTTACATTTAGGGGGTAATAGACTGACATGTCTTGAGGCATTAGCTCTGAATATTTAAACAGGCTTTCTTCTATTCAACACCCATGACGTCAGCATATTTGACTGCTTTCAAGGTGAGTTCATGTCCATCAATCTTTATTCAGACACGAAAAGTGGAAATTGATGTAGGTAAACTGCCTACTTTTTTAAATTGATATTCATATATCTAACAAGTCGAACCAACATGCACTATTTTGAATTTTAGAATGTTGTTCACATTATGACGTTTATTTTTAATAATTTAAACAAAAGTTTTAGTTTCTTACTGACGTAAAAAAACACCTTTTTTATCAATTAATAATATAAGTTAACCACATGAATGTGTACTGTATCATGCAAAGTACAAACTAAGGTACCTAAGGTACTAAATTTTACATATGGAGTTTTTCATCATTAATATGATTGCATTTTGCTAATTTATGTTTTAAGCACTACGAAATCCTCAATTGCATACACATTTATGACTCCTTATTGTTTTGCAGGGATTTAATCAGTATTTTAGAGCAACAACATTTAAATTATGGCTACATTTTTTACATTACATATGAATATGTAGATATTGCAGAGATATTATAGTTTTTTACATAAAGCACTTATTGAGTGTATCTAGGCATATTTAGACTATTTTTCTTCTAATTACATTTTTTACCCCCAATGGCATCTAATAAAACCGTCATGTATAAATGCCCTGAAAACGGCGGCCAACTGCGTTGTGTACGACATATAACCGCAAAGTGGATAATGTCACATATGTATCTCTGCTCAGACCAAAAAGGATATAACGTGACGATACATTACTAATATTTACCTTTTATAACTCTTTAACCGTAAATCACTAATAATTATGCAGTAAAGAATTTTTTATTCATATTGTATGTATAATGTTAAAACAATCTTGAACAAATAAGAATCATTATGCAATATCCAGTTATCAGTATCATCAAAATGATAACAATGTTAAGACGCAAATATACAACTCGTGAGTCAACTCGCCCTGTTTTTCTCATTATAAAAGCATCAACGCACTGACCTTGTCCGCGGCAGTTACCCCTACTTCCTCTGGTATGATAAAAACCTATTGATGGATATTGTCACTACTAAACACACTCTAGGGAATAAAGTCTTTTGACACATTCGTATTCATGGTCTATATTGATTTATGATACTTGTGCATTGTACAATTTACATACATGCTAGTATTTATTAAGGCGATACATACGAGTATATGTTTTTTTGGCTTATGCTTATATCTAAGCTTTTTGTCTTGTTTTAATTTTCTTAATTATATTTTAAAGTAGTCTTAGTATTAAAAAATGTAACTTTTACATTAAATATATATATATATATATATATATATAAATAGGTACACATAAGTAAAAACAATAGACTATGGTAATGGTATGACAGTATGTTACCTAATATGAAGTACGATTACTTTAGGTTAATGTCCTATCTCTAACATTTTTTTTTACATTCGTACCTAATCAATCTATCACGTATATTTTTATACAAAAATTAATAGTGTGACAATGTAGCGTATCTTTACCTTTTATCCGGAATTTATGTCGATATAGGATGGTAACATAAAGTAATCATACCTGATATTAGTTATCAGCATTTTGATGTACGCTACAGTCTAATAATTTTTTTTTATAAAAAAAAATAGGCGATTACGTACAAATAGGAAAAAGTAATATTTACTTCTTATTTGCGTCGATGGTATGATACTTATTTTTGTTTGTCTAGTAAGAGACCACCGCGATAACGACATCGGTGTCTTCAATGAAACCACTAACCGGGCATTACTATGGGGCCCTATGGACAATGTCGATGTTGCGTTGTAGGAATCTGAATCCCACAGTCACACTTAGTATGAGACGGACTGATAGCCCATTTCGCTAAATTTCAGCGGCCTACTTACGTACGAAGGATGTTAATCAATTTCTAAATGAGTTACTGCCGATCACAGCCCGCTTGGAGGTGTTCCCGAATCAGGCTGGTGGCGAAAGTTGCTCTTGCCACATTTTTTGTCTTACCTATTAGATCATCGTTAAGCGCCTACTTGGAGACAATGAATCCCCATGTAACGCCAGTGCTCATAATTACTATACTAAAAATTTTACCATGCCATACAATTCAACAGTCATAAAATTTTATCTTATTTTAAAAGGACAACGATTTATGTAAACCATACTGCATATAGAATTCAAATAATAAATAATGATCAATCATAACCAATGATAATGAACTGTAATATGTAAATTAGTAAAAAGTAAAATTTTAAATAAATCCAATCCTGAATCAACGAATTAACGCGTAAAAGTTAATAAAAACAATAATATATCGTGACGCTCTATCCTTTACGGGGTGAGTACATTTACTTTACACATTAGTGGGTGTATCCACTTTGCGCTTATATGTTGTACAGCAGCGTATTTGATCGCCATTCTGAGGGCACTTACACATGACATTTCTATTAGAAGCCATCTGGGTTTCCTCGCGATGTTTTTCTCCACCTGTGAGCATGCCTCAATTGTAATCCGTATGAAATCTGGAAAAACTCAAAGTAAAAACGTATTATCTGTTCAGTAGGTACTTCAATATTTCTTTACAAATAGGAGTGAAATAACATGAAAACGGTTATATAAACATTAAGGTATGCATAAGAAAATGTAAGCTCTCCTAACCGGCCAAGGGCAGCGCACCACACGAAACCTTATGCTAACACGAAACTGTATACGAGATTTTTACATAACACCGACTTATATGTACATATATTTTTATATTCATATAAACTGACTATGAACTTTTTAGCCTTGGGTGATACCGCACTATGCAGTAGCGGGACTACAGGATAAAATTAATTTACCAGCCAATTATACTTTATTATTGCTGCATAATGCGTGCTTATTGGTTTATTCTCATCATCAGCGTACTTTAGTGCGCTACTGAATATAAACGTCTCCTAATAAACTCTACGGAGCCTGATCTTCTCATCCAATCTTATCTGAACACAGTTCTTCGTAAGTCAAAGCTTCGCTTTGGCAGGAGGCACTTCAAATTATGTTTGCCAATTCCTGATAATTTTTATCTACGTTCATCTGAAGTCTCATTCATTGTCAAAAATTAACTAGGCTATTAAGTATTCCATATTGCTATTTCGACATAAGGACTGTCCTCGGTGTGAAATTTACTCACTGTTGGCGTAATTGCCTATACTTTTCATAGTCAACGTCATACTACCGAAACTAATAACTTATTTATCTGTAATTCGTAGATTGATAGCTATATCTCTCCCTTTCAATCCTGTGGATGCAAAAAGAGATGCAATATAGTTACTATTTTAACAAATCTAAGATAGAGGATAGGATAGGTTATTAATTTCGGCCGTTAATGATCTAAAAACCGTCATTTAAGAGACATCAAATAATAAACGGAAAAATAGCACTTAGAAATAATGGTATCCAAAGTTGTTCTTAATGTGTAAACAATTTATTCTTTCACAACATTGTGATATCTAAGGTGCTAATAACAATTAAATTATTGAAAAATAATGTAGATATATATAAACCTCTATGATAGCTACAAACAATTCACACAGGTACAGGTAGGTATAGGTACAGGTAATTTTATATTTGTAATAATAGTGATAAACTTAATTATATAACAAGAGTGCAATACATACACACGCCAACTTATGACATAGACTTGATAAAATAAATTTTGTTTTACAAAACCAATTTTCGAGAAATGTACTAGTAGACGTTTTTAAAATTGACGATCAAGCTTGTGAAATTGCGCACTCGATGCCTTTTGGTTATACCGTTGTAATATTAAATAATAAGTATAAAATCGTTTTAATCATGCATTTTACGTAATTCTACCTAATCACATGATTTACCTAAGGTAAGTGTCATAACAAACGTTTAGTTGTTTACTTAGGTACATAGCTATCTACGGCGTCATTATATTCCTAGAAAGGCGTATTGAACATAATGTAAAGTATAATGTAATGTTTTGTTTCTCAATGAGGAAATTTAATCCCACACGATGAAGTTATTGGAATATTTTATACACATGTACGAATAGAAACGTATCTTATAACTCATCTAATCAACACAAACGTCGTGATTTGGCAACGATGGTCACAGTTTAGGACATTGGTCCCCGTGTCCTGGTCGTTTCATCAGAATCGTCCTGATTTTAGACAAAGGTCAAAAAGAAAAGAGAATCAAGAATACTTAGTAAAAACTCTCCCAATAAAATTTTCCCAGTATGCATTTCACCTACATTACTGTATTCTGTGCATTGTCACACTGTGTAGTGACACAGAGACTATCGCTGATATTAGAAATTTCGATTTTAATAATAAGAAGTATGTACTTTATATAACATTGGCGTTATTACATTGACTATTTAAATATCTGTCCCTTATAGGGATGAAACGAGGTGTTACAATTACAAGTACTATGGAGAAGATCCCGAAAAATGCTTACACCGTTTCGTTAGATATTACAATATTAAAATAGTAGATAAACCGTGAGTTCACAGTCGAAGGGCTAAATAAATTTTGTTATGGCAATTAGTAGTGAATTCACTTAATTTTATAAGCCGTTTGTAAAAATCTATTTCGAAAAAGCGCAGGCATTTCCAAGCATTTCATTTCCTGTAATTGAATGGTGCAATTATACTATAGGCATATGAATAAATAAGCATATTTACCTCGTAAGAATTTGGATGGTCACTCTCTGCGATACTTGTGAAAAGATGATTCAAAGCTCTAGTCATCAGACCAGTCATCGTATGTGTTTTGCCTGCTCCGGTAGCTCCATAAGCGAACACAGCCCCGGCGAATCCTCGAAGGGTATCGCCTACTAGCGACGCACAAACAGTATCGTATACGTCTTCCTATATTTAAATATTTTGGTCAAATATGGAATTATTCACACAATGCTTTTAGATTTAGAGAAGTAGACAATGACTTAAGGTAGTTTAGTTGGTGAAAACCTGGCATTCATACAAGCGGACTGGCTTGAAATATACCTACCTACGTTCTTATTTATTTTAAATAATTTGTATTTATAAAGCAGTTTTTTTTTATAAAAAAGTACTGCCATATCTTCTTGCTGGCAGCTCCTCTTTAGTTTTCCGGATCAACATTAGATTATTTTTATACGTGAGTTGAAAACATTCTCAGAAGCTTTATGTTAATAAGGTTAAATTTAATAAGGTTTTTATAATAAGATTTGAATACAGACAACAGATATTTATTTAATTTCAGCCCAATTATACCTCCTACCGTTGCGGTATACAGTTTAAGCACGGGCTTACATATGCATATCAACGATAAAAAAAAACAACGTTCAAAATCTAATGAATAAAGGAATAACATACATAAAACGTATGCACAAATGTATTTCTGATCGTCCCGGAAGGGATATAGCGTGAAAATATTATTATTATTATAAAACGTGGTAATTTTCTTATATTTAAGTACAACCACGTCATTCCTTTGCATACGTTTTTACCACACTTACCACCACCTTCTAATGAGTGTTTTAATTTTGTGACAATGTTATGTGGCTTTTTTTGCAGAAAATTAATATGATTTAATTAATAACTAACCTGCGTACTCTCCTCTCCGAATACGCGATCGTAGACATAATTCTTGTCATTGAGACGACGCTGACGTAGCACATCACGACGATTATCAACCTCCTCTTCGAGCACTAACATCTAAAGTAAAACAAAGTAAACCTTTAATAATTATATTATTTAAAAAATTTAAGTTAGGTAGTATGTTTAACTTAACTAAGCTATACTAAATAACACTATAACAACATCTTTGTAGAGAGTTTGTATTCTATCATTTATTTTATCAGTTTAGCCTTTAGGAAACCAGCTAGAATATTGTTACGAGGGAACCATGTGAACCTTGAATCCTAGATTTTGAGGCTTCTAGGTATAACGTGGCTATGATTTTAAAACGCATATATTATCTCGAGGTGCTCTTTCGAATGAACTAACTATCAAACAAATCGGCAATGACGAGTGAACATCAAAGATGCCGTACCTACACCGTTCGTTCCGAGAAACGGGACGTGCGTTGTCTAAATATTAATTAGCCAGCTGTTTATCTGTGGATGTCAAGCCGTGAAAGGTCGATAGGTGTGCATAGATATCTCTAAATATTTGTTAATAATAGGGGAAGTCTGCAGCACCCATATAAATACCGGCCGAACTAAATTGCAAGACAAATTATATTTGAAAGTGATACAAGCGATATTTCCAAGTGATCAAATACAATTTTAGCGAACATATAAGTAATTAAACATTATTTGTGCGTGCGAATATTACGACTGGCTTTTGCGACTTGGACAACAAGAACTCTCTACGGTTGGATTTTGACGACTTGACCTTTAATGGCCGAACTTCCGTAATTTTCACTGTCTGATATCTGAAGACTTCGACGATTGGACATCGGGATCATTCGACGACTGCGCATTGAGACATTTCTGTGACTGTGTGCTAATACACTATCTTCGATTAATAAACGGATTGTTCGTCAACAACAGTGTCTTATTACCCCACGCTCGTAACAATATATTTAGAAGAAAGTAAAATATTATTATATTAATAAAGCAATGTACCTATAATAATTTTGCTACAGCCACCTACTTAGTCGTCTGGAAGTATTCAAATACTGTGTTATTTGATTTTATCAATAATATTATATGAAAGTTTTAAGTACTTATGAATATAAACAGAAATAAATTGGGAATTACGTAGCGGATAGGACGTAAAATTTATGTAACAAGTAGATACCATAATTCTTCAGAGTGTGACGAGCCCACTGAATGACGTTTGAAAAATGAACGCTTGCCAAAATTTCCTAGTTCAATGTCATAATAATCTTTTTATGTTAAGTTGTTTACGAACGTATGTATTTTGTGTAACAAATACCTGCTAAAAACCTGCAGGCGTGTAATAAATATGGGTTTTTTAACTGGTGAATTTGGTAGTAAACTCACATTATTCAACCTTTTTTTGCACTGGCTCGACAAAGTAACTACAGTGCACCTGATGGTAAGTACAGTGTAGTCCAAAAACGAAAGAAACCATCAAAGGAAGAAAATCCATTGATAATCTCCGTCGTCATGTCGGCCCACATATGCCATGACTGAAGGTCTCTAGGTATATGAGTAACTGGATATACATAAGTTGATCCCGACACGCGACAGGACAAAGCGAGTCATCATGACGGTCTTTACACTTATGTACTGTAGTCTAGACCCGATTCGGGCAATCGCCCTGTAACGTCAATCGTCAATAAAACCCTGCTACGGATATACCTAAGTGCCTGTTAATCAGCCTGATAGAATAGAAGATAGTGACTCTGCTTGCAATGCTAAAGATTTCAGATTCGATTACAGGTCGCCACGAATATTCCAAACGAATACTCCAATACGACGAATAAACGAATATTCCAATGAACAAATTTGTCGTGTCGTTATAGCACAGGTGCTAAATTGTTGTTTTTTCAATATTCATAAAAACCCTTTTGGACTAAATCGATGTGTGTAAAAATAATAAATGTATATTTGAATTTTAATAATTAAAAAAATAACCTTATCGCTGATGACATGCACGATGCGCGGACCTTCATCTGGCCGCAACGGGCGCACTCGTACAACCACCTACCATAAATAGCAACTCTATTAACACGTAGCATTAACAATGTTACATCTATTTTTACTCTCTAGTTTCGTTAATATATTGCATAATTAATGTGTGTCACTACTTTACAATAGGATGTATTATCAAAGATATTCTCATTGGATCCAATAGATTTAGATGCCTACAATAAAAGTTATATATACTTCTCAGTTTTCCTTTACACTCTCAATAGGTAATGTTAAAAAAAATTACCATCAACTTCTCTTCTGTGATTGTACGCACACCATACTGCTTATCAGGAGTAGAAGTGCTTTGAGTCATGGCATTACTTCGTTCAGCCTTTAAACGAAGACAGTATTTTTAAAAGACAGCGCCTTTCTTGTAATTTTTTAAATAACTAAAACTTTTAATAGATTTCTTAAAATCTGCACATTCAATAAATTGCGTTATTATTAAATTAATTAAAAATAAGCTTAATAGCTTTCAGAATTGCTTGAATCATTTGCTAACTTTAAAGCTGCGAATGAACGCGGTCTTCGCTTTAGACATTTCACGTGTACTGAAGGCTGACCAAAATACAACCTTCGGTTAACGCGGTCGCTCTGGCAACGACTAATCATCACAAATAAAACATTCAGGTGCCGTCACAAACTCTCTTATTATGAATATCCCAGAACCGTGTTGAACAATTACAGCTTGATAAAGAAAAAATATAAAGTACAAAACTCTACACAAATTAGGTTTACTGCACATCCTGGTTTGACCGGGATAGTCCTAATTTAAAGTTATGGGCTCGCACCGACGCGGCACGAGGTGCCAAGCCGGATTTATTTTGATATATTTTGATAAGATTAACGTCTCCGGATCTAATATAGCATTCATTTCAATTTTATATTGCGTATTTTGCCATTTTTGATGATAATGTTGCATTTGTCGACCATTTCAGCTAGAAATAACGCGGGGTCTATTAATTTCGTTTCAGTTAATGAAAGAAAAAGATGCAGTAACGCAAAATTTTACGCAAATTTGTAATCGAAATATTCACTGCTTTAGTGGACTATTAGTGCTTACAATACCATATCAGATTTTGTCAAATATTATAATAGTAAAAAAATGTAACCTAATATTATCTTTCCTTTCGCTTTATCCCGTCTCCAACTCATATCTTCTCTCTCATTCTGACTCTCGGTTTTAAGCGATAAGATATAGTAAGATTATGGTATGGACACACGTGGTATTAAATTAATCTTGCTATATGTACTACCTATTAACTATTATTATTAAGGAAAATATTTCTCATAGTAGGACTTTCACCAGACCCCTGTAAAGGGGCGAGGGTATGCCAAACAAACGCACAGAGCGGCAAAAATAGGGGCGGCAAGATTGAAGACAGCCGCACGGAGAGCATAATTATTATAAAATTAACAGTGCTCAGTGCTATTGACAAACGAAATGTGAATGTCGAAAATAGTCAATTTTATATGGAAAAAGAGAATAATGTGATCTACTTAATTATTAATCCATTTAAAGAAATACATATTTAGATTGAATTTCCCGTAGCGGTAAGTGAGCTAGATCGGGCCCGGACTTTCACTCGAGTCATAAGTACTTCTAAACTCAAATTCCACACGCATTAGCACTCAAACTCTAACAACTACCTATATGATGGACATACAAATTGTACGGTACAATTAATAGGTTTTGATTAATAGGTTAATACATATAGAAATGGAATCTATGAGCCGCAGCGCAGAATCTGATCGCTAGCGCACTGCGACACCTGAGTCGTCCATTTACTATGTTGCGGTCGTATGGTGAGAAAATACTATATACCCATATCAAATGAAAATAGCACGTAAGGTAGATCTCCATTTATTAAATTCATATTTTGAAACAACATTCATAAGCATACCTATCTTATGACATGTATCAAGAGAAATAAACTATAATTTGCTTTACTTACAGTACCTGTAAAAATTCTTCAATATTTACAGAATATTCCGTAAAAGTGATCTAAATTTTTATGGTGGTAAGGCGATTGCCCGAATAGGGTCATGACCACAGTACACAAGTGCGAAGATCGTCATGTGACTCGCTTTGGTCTATCCTTTTTCTGAGTTAGCTTGTGTATATCCAGCAAGTCACATAGCTAGAAACCTACAGTCGTGGTATATGTGGGCCGACATGACGACGGAGACTATCAACGGATTTTCGTCCTTTGGAAGTCGCTTTTGGACTACACTGTACTTACCATCAGGTGCACTTTTAGTGACTTTTTCAAGCCTGTGTAAAAAAAAAACATAATTTTTATACAGTTTTTGTTTTGTTCCTTGATTTGTATTTAGTAATGGTTTTATGTGTTTTTGAGGTGATAAGCAGATTTCGTGACTGGGATATGATCATAGTACACAAGTGCAAAAACAGTAATAATGACTCGCTTTTCGGAATCGGCATTTTTACTTCTAGTTGTCATAAAACTAGAAGTAATCAGTCGTGATATATGTATGTGTCGACATTATGACAGTGATTGTCAATATTCTTGTTCCTTAGCGGTTGTTGCCGCTCGTCTACACTCAACACTGTACTTTCCATCCATAAATATAAACTTAATATGAAATTATATGTTACAGTAAGATTAAAAAAAGATATAAATTTCTATTCAGTTCTCACTATTGTTAAAAACTTGTTGGCTACAGTATATTAAGCGTATAGGTATAAACAAAGGTCCACTTTTAATCTCATTAAGTTATAAATTTAAAATTTACACCCTTGCCATAGCGATGAGAAATAAGAAACCATGACCTTACAAAGTGATAAGGTTATCGAGCTGCGAGCATATTGAGTCATTGACGTATTATACAATATCTAGTCTCAATAATGTCATAAGAAATTGAAATATAATCAATTCTACTATTGATAAAGTAGCTGTTCCAAAAATCTTCACTTAAAATAGTTCAATTTTTTAGGGCATGTATTATTTTGGCTTGACAATATCGCCCTTTTAACAAAATACAGTTTAAAAAAATAATAGGTTTGTTATATACTTATTATAAATGGTAGTTCATTATCTACAGAAGACAAACGTGCTTTATTAAATACGAATTTAATATCATAAAAAAAAAACGTACAATAAGGCCATGCGAGGTTAGATGATGCAAAGATTATTTTTCAACATAAAACATGGGCTTTGTTCCAGAATTATGCAGTCAAAACTATAAATAGAATGACCAATGTATCATATTTAAACTGATAAGTTATAAACCTACACTCTAGCTAAAGTATATTGTAATGAAAAATAAACAGATTATATAAAAAATCATTTTATTTGTAGTTTTGTTATAATACAAACATTAAATTATGTACACAGCCAAAATATTTTATACAACCCCTGGAGCAAACAGTTTGACCCCTCTATCAAATAATTTGAAAAGGTAACAAGTTGACTTTGGATCTATTGTAAACATGTGTTCTCTCTCATAATTTCGACTTGGATATTTTATTGTCAAACGTCCAGATATGTCTGCACTCAAGCCTGAAGGAAGGTTTTCTACCTCAAGTAATGTATGAGCCTTGTGTGATAATAAATTAGCTATAACATTTGTTAAGTCATCATCTTCAACAATATTACATTGGCAGAGGAAAAATGTGTTTGAATTTTTTTTTACTAGTTCTATTACATCTTTACAAAGTGTATTAACATCACTCAAAGTGTACTGCAAGTCAAATAAATGTGATATGCCATCAATTATGACATTAACATCTTGATGATTTTGTTGCATTGCCATGATTTTCTCTTTTACTTTAAAAAATAAATCTTGTGTTTGATTATTTTCTATCCATATACTATTAACAACTTCTTCTCCCAAATTAAAATATTCTACTAGGCCACATTGTATATTCTTTTGTAAATTGTAGTTCATTTTTAGACCAATATTTTGATAATGAAATAATGAATTGTGTGTTGATATAAGTAGAACAGCATGTTTATTTTTGATACAATTATTTAAAACACAACTGATGATAAAAGAACTGTCACAACCATTTATTTCCTTGATTACAATAAATTTACTGAATAAGCCTGCATCCAAGTGCAAGCAAGAAATGATATCAGCTGACATTCTGAAATAAAAAATAACATAAATCAATAACACACAATTAAATAAGACCAACAATATACAGGTTAAGAGGTAAACAGGTTAGATGCTGCCCATAAGGCTAAAAGCAATAAGAGGTAGAGAAACAGACATTATTTAGTATTACTTTACTCATTGCTTTAGGTGACGGTTTTAATATACAAGCAACGCGCACTTTAGAGCGCCACAAAATTGTTTCCACACTACTTCAGTCAGTGTTCGTTAGCTAAGGTGGCAATTACAATTTTCACATGAGATGTTACATAATTTAAAAAACTTGCCGCACACGTTAATCTTCTTTAATTTTACGCAAAGATTACACTTTATGTAATTAAGAACTGAACAAACAATAACCTGTATTTGGAAATAACTCAATTATAATAATTGAATGGGTACGTACTGTTTTTTTTATTAATAATACTTTTAAATTAAAACACGACGAATGCTAATGTTAAAATGAAGTAAAAAACTAAAATCACAAATTATATAGTCTTGTCAAAATACGTATTAAAACATATTTTTAGATATCGCTTCAAATTCAAAATATTTTAGGATAAAAATAATAGAATAATTTAATTAAATTTAGTAATCAGTAAACTGTAAAATATATTTTGAAGGTTAGAACCTTGTTAGAACTTAAGCGGTATCCACACCACCGGACTCAGAATAAAGACTGAGTTTGACCTCGCTCATTCGATTTTTCAGTCATATTTTAATAAATCCGACTACGCTACACATACAGTGAGTCCAAAAACTATTCGTCTATAGTTGCAAGTTTAAACAAAAATCGTGTCTAAAGAACAAGGTAAGGAGCGAATAAAATCTCGATTGGTCAAACATGTTGAAAGAAGCTTTTTTAACTATAATTATCCAAAAATAAGTACATAAACAATTTTCTAGCGATAACAAGCGTAACAAAAAACTAAACATTCATTTTTAGCTAGTTCAAAAAGTATTCGTCCATACCATGTTTCATGGCGTTTTCAGCTACAGAACATAATTTTAGAATAGGATTTAGTACTTAGTTGGATTTCCCTTCGCGGCAATCATTGCTTGGACCCTTCTGGGCATAGAATCAACAAAAATTTTTGCCACAGAAGATGGAATTTTATCCCATTCTTACTGAAGTGCTCATTTTAAGTTATTCTTGTAACTGATGTGCCTTTTCTAATATTAGCTTCAAGCACTTTCCAAAGATTTTCGATTGGATTCATATCCGGACTTTAACGTGGCGTATGAAGTTGTTTTGGGGTGTTATATAACAGCCACAGCTTAGTATTCATAGCTGTGTGCTTAGGATTGCTGTTCTGTTGAAAGATATAATTGTCATGGAGACCCAATAACTCGGCATTTGCATTCAAATTCTCGTTTAAAATGTTTATACACATTTTATGATCTATGATGTCTAATATGAGTGCAGTTTTCCCATACCGTCTGCACTCATATACCCCCGACACAATAAGGGAATGTTTCACAATGTTGTACTGTAGGCGCGAGATTTTGAGGCAGCACCTTAGTATTCATCTTTCCCCACATAATTTGCTTTCCATCTGACCAAATATGTTGTGTTTGCTTTTATCGGATAATATGACATACTTCTAGAAATATTTTTTCTTAAATCTATCTTCTTGGGCAAAAACGAAACGTTTTTTTGTCAATTCTGTTTGCTAATTCAAAACTTCTTGCGATCTACCCGGCCATTGTAACCATTTTTTTTGCATATATTCTTGATTGTATTTACGCATGCTTTTTGCCCCTACTATACAGTTCCCTAGGAAGCTTAAGTGCACTAACTTTTGGGTTCTTAATTTCTCGCACAATAAACCTCTCGTCTTGTTCGGGCAGTGCACGAGGGCGTCCACTCCATGGATGGTTTTTCAATGTTTTTATTCTACGGAAACGATCAATAACCGATTGTACTGTCGGTAGAGGTCTACCTACCAACTTGGATATCTTGCAGGAAGATTTACACTCATTATGTAAGTGTAAATGAGTTTTCTTTCAGTCGGGCTTGTTTCACAGCCCTTCCGACCCATAACATTTAAAAAAATATAACTATTCTTCTCCGATCAGCTCGAAATAATGACAGGTTGTCCTATAGGCTATAAGAGCTAACAAAAGAAGCGTGTTAGGTATTAGAGGTGACGTTGTATCCGCGAACGCCTATTGTTTTAAGGGTGGACGAATACTTTTTGAACTAGCGAAAAACGAATGTTTATGTTTTGTTACTCTCGTTATCGCTAGAAATTTGTTTATGTACTTGTTTTCGCATTATTATGGTTAATATTCCTTTCGTCAACATGTTCAATTAATCGTGATTCTCATTCTCATTCGCCCGGTCCTTAAGAGACGATTTTATTTTCAAACTTGCGACTAGACGAATACTTTATGGACTCACTGTAGGTGTTATGATATCAGTAAGTACAGTTTATTTAATTTGTATTTAACCAGCGCAGTGTCCAGACCTTATTTACGATGAAAAATGTATTTAAACGGAAAATGCGATGTTTCATTCATAATATATTTTTATTTTCGACTTGTAGAATCGAGTCAGATCGAATCAGTTTATCTGGACGTCACTTTAGGATTTACAAATTAGATAATTATAATATAATATAATATAATATAATATAATATAATTAGTGTTTTATTATATGATTTACTATATACAGCATTTTATTACTGTTTGTTGGAACGAATTGCGTTTTAAGAAAAAAAAAGAAGTTTATTAATTTTTTAGAGGGATTAATAGTGTAGAATTCTGCTAAGTTTGACAATCGCAGTTGATAACATTAGGTGCGTTCACAAAGGCAGACATTTTCGCCAGAGGCGAAAATAACACCATTTCTGTAGGCTTATGAAGTCATGAAACTTGACAATTCCGCTACTAATGAAATAATGAAAAATGTCAAACCGTTCATGGAGCTTCAACTATGTCGAAAATAACACCACTTTTAACTCATCTCGGTGGAAGGGATTTAGATGGCAAACTGTCAGTTTTATAGATTTTAAATGTTATTAGTATAGTCCGTCAAGAAAGTCATGAAAAGAATGTTTTGAGAACTAAAGCTTTTACTTGTTATGGCAACACTGTATTCCTGTCTAACTGAGTACATCAATTGTCACATCAAAGGTTGTTGTGGTTAACTTACTGGATTTTTATTAATTACTGCGAATATTTCTTATCGTTTAACCGTTTTGTGGTCAAATTGAATCGCACTGTTTATAAAAGTAGTACGAGGCAGATCATATTTAAGGTTTTTCAAGAATTTATGAGTGAATTTCAAACGGGAAAGCTATTTTCTGATTTGGGAGATGTTTACGGTCGAACAGCTAAAATAACAGGTATGTACTCTTATTTTAATGTTAGACACTGTAACAGAAATGAAATAGGTTGAAATTGTACATTTTTAAGTGATATTTTAGCTTTGTGATAATATTGTTTACGAATTTTAAAAGGTTATGTTATTGTTGGTATAGCTTTCCTATATTACTACGCTTGAAAAATTTTGATACTTTCGTATTTTTATTACAATGTTTGAATTTTTCTTTTTCTTCCAGGTGTGTCTGAAAGCATCGTTCGACGTATAGTGGACGAGGGTATGAAAAATGGAGGCGAATTTGTAACGCCTGGAAAAAAAGGAAGGGCAGACCTAGTAAACAGATTGAAGATTTCAGTCTATGTGCTATTCGTCAAAAAGTTCAATTTTTCTACACAGTCCAAAAAGAAGTACCTACGCTAAGAAAACTATTAGCTGTGCTGAAACAAGAATTAGATTTTGATGGCAGCCATGAACTTCTCAGACAGATATTACATTCAATTGGATTTATGTTCAAAAAACGCAAAACAAATAGACTGGCGCTTATAGAAAAGCCAATTAAAGCTTCACAACGTGAATATTATTTGAAGCAAATTCTTGAAAATAGACGATTGCCAGAAGAGCTTCAAAAATACATAATTTTAACTTTTACAAAATTAGAACCGTTTTTATAATAATAAAATTTGGTCGAAATTAATGTATTATTTGTTAAGAATTGTATCAACGTAATAATATTAATATTTATCCAAATAAATGTGTTGTTGATTAAGAGTATTTAATTGTGAACAAAATTGTCTTTGACATCACTTAATTTCAATGAACATCTTAGAAGATATTACAAAACCTTATATAGCAAAACAACGTTTGCCGGATTTGCTAGTTAAAAAATATTTTCATATACTGTTTTTTTTTTTTCAAATGAAGTATCAAAATTTATTAATCGAAATATATAGGGATACCATGTAAAAAACAGTGGCGCCCTCCTTTTTTTTCACGACTTTCTTGACAGACTATAAGTGGATTTTTTTTTTACTTCAGTGCATTTATGTATTTATTTAATTTAAGTAATTATGTTAGTCAAAAATATGTTTTATGAGTTAACTAATAATAGAATAATAAGCAACAAAATCTACAATTGAAATTAAACAACTGTCATTAAATGTCCATTTTCTTATGAAGGGTACATTTTCAACAATTTTGACTTATTCTATCATAATGGACCCCGGTAATCTGGCCCTGGTCTATTCCGGTGCATTTTGTAATCTGACATACCTATCACTGTTCATAATACATAATTTTTTTACATATATGTTATAGATATATATAATTATGTAGTCTGATTCACAGTTCAAATAAATTGTATATTTCTATGTTGCTTGATAATGAACTAACTTTGAAAAATTAAGTTCAAAAGCTATACTTATTAAATAAATTAATAAGTATAAGCTAAAAAGACAATTAGAAATTATTATAAATACAAATTAAATTCAATTTTTGTTAAAAATGTAAAAATAAATATTGTTTACTCCTTGCTTTTTTGTCTATTTTTTCTAATTTAAAATTGGTACTTTTCAACTATATTTTTCATTAGCACCAACATGACATATGCAAATGTTTCATGAACGTAAAATATCTTTTACTTGTATATACAATTATTTTTCTCGATCTGTAAGAGCTTTGCGTAATAAAAAATCATTTAACTGTGTCGTGCGAGAAAAAGAAAAATAATTTTAAATACACAAGAAAGAAAAACAAGCAGATGTTTTGCGAAACACGAAACATTTATTTATGATGCACTAAAAGCATACTTCGCATGATTATCATGAATAAATTAATAAATCTTTTGCCGTGTCGTTGGGTTGTGGAATGGTCTTCCGACGAGCGCATTCCCACCATCCTATGATATGGGATCCTTTAAGCGTAGCGTGAAGAGATATTTGTGCAGGCCGGCATGATCGCTGCGACTACCAATGGGTTTTTTCTTACCTTTCGATAGTCGTTGTCGTTTTTTGGACTGCACCATGCTTACCATTAGGTATGGTGCAGTCACTGTATCAAGTCAGTTAAAAAATTAATGTTATATCATCGACGTTCAAATCAGATATAATTTATTAGTGTTAATTTACTATTCATTTTTTTTCCTATAGATACTCTTATCGACACATCCAGTGATGTCCTCATCTCTAGTGAATAGTGATTACGCGGATTATGTCCTATTCGAAATTATTGTCAAATGCCAATCAATGTCACGTCTGAGTGAAGCTAGGGTAGACTGCGTGTATGATATACTAAAGATGAACCGGTTCGACGTTCTTTTAAAAACAAATTAATAATAATTTGTTATTACGCCACGTGTACCAAAAATTAATATTATACAAGATTTAGTTGTACTTTACTTATAGTGAATAATATTTCATGCCCACAGTTTCATACAGAGACATAAAATAAATGCAGAATTAAAAGTACAGAACTTTATATCGTAAGCGATAAAATAAATTTTATATATAATAATTATTATGTCTAAAGAAAAAGAGGTCAGAGTATCACGATGGTATTTCGGAGGTTTAGCATCAGCTGGAGCGGCGTGTATAACACATCCTTTAGATTTGCTCAAAGTTCAAATGCAAACTCAGAAGGGAAAAAATATTTCAATGTTACAACTCACTGGAATAGTACTTAAAAACCAAGGTGAGCATTTACTTATAATGATCATACTCTTTAAATTGTTCGCTTCTAAATATTTATGCAAAATCCATTAATCACTTGACAGTTTTATCTATAATCAACTATAACAAAGTCATTTATATACTATGTAGAATACTGATTATGTGTTTATAAAGCTGTTGACTTTAATTTTGTCATCTTATAAAACCATCAATAAATGTGTTTCATAGTTCCATTAACCACTTTTTAGGCATAACTGGACTTTATAATGGTATATCTGCTTCACTCCTGCGCCAATTAACATACTCTACAGCTAGATTTGGTATTTATGAAATGGCAAAACAGCATTTTACTCCAAAAGATGTAAGTATCTCAAAGTAGTAATAACAAGTAAGTATATTTTAGTCTAATTATCAATATGTCTGTATTGTTCATATGACTGAATCTCAATTGGACTAAAAATCTATCTCTATTACTAGGTAGATTACATCCTTATCATGTTGTCTTAATCACTTTATGAGTAGATAGAGGCCATCTACACAGGCTTGTTTCTTTGCTAATGACCTTAAATACTTTGGAAGCCCCTTGGTGTGCAATGATAGTCTACAGGCAGATCTCAAGAGGATATACAGGACTGGACAAGAGATTGGATAGCTGAATTAAACCCTACTAAGCGTTCAGTTAAGTGGAACAATCCCCATAATGTGTATAAATTTGATGGTGTCACTGTTGCACTGTTAATATTCAGTTTTCATTATGATCATAATGATCATAATGTATAGTTCATAATGATCTCTAGTGAGCAAAGCATATTAACATTATTGTTAAGAAAGTAAATGGAATGCATTTATACAATGTGCAGTTCTTCTCAGCATGTAACTTCTGAAACTTTTCTTGAGAAATACAAAACTTATATACAAACTTTGCTAAATTATGTCTTTCAAATCTGATATCCTTGCAACACCAAAAATATCAATTTGAATGAAATTGTCCAGAGGAGATCTATCAGGATAGGCTTACTTAAAAAGAGTTATGAGGAAAGGTTAAAAATTCTTCAGCTAGCATCATTACAGGAGAGATGCTAGCATAGAGATCTTATCAAAATATAAATTATTAATAGGGAAATATAACTATTCCAAGTTATGCAATATTTTCAAGTCATATTTGTCCCCATGCTCCTTGTAGAAATAGTGTGCAGCTGGTTAGTTTGATTTCAAAAACCAATATTGGGTACCACTACCTCTATTCACACACTATCAATGAATAGTTTCAAATTTAAAGTGAATAGACAACTTTGAACTCAATCAGAATTTAGTGTATAGTCAGCATAGTGTTAAACAATATGTAAAGGTTGAACACACCAGCTGAGACACAGGCACATCAGGTAATAGCTGCTCACCTATTATTTAATAATAATATTTTTTAATTGATTTCATATCCTAAATTAACAAGAAACCCTGACGGATTGCACAATTATGATTATGATATTCCAACAACTTTTTTATACTAAAAGGTGTCATACAAGCTGACTCAATCAAGCTGAATCAAGTCAACTTGGTGTAAAGTGGCAACTGTCACTCATAACATCAGAAATTTTAGCCACTGTGCAACAGCACAGTCATCAGACTATGAAGAAGATGAAGTAAAAACGAAAGTGAATGGCTTTCTTATTTTTACTGTGTGAATTAGAATTTGCTTCCCGCATTTGTTTTCCCTTTAGGGTATAACATAGAAATCTCCAGACAACATATGAGTCAATATTTGTTAGAGAAGTATGCTATAATTGGTCTCAAATTTACTTTCCATCAGGTAAGATGCAAATAAATTGTAATCTCATTTGTAATAATAATATAGCTGTGTCTAAAAATCAATAAATGACATTATGTCCTATAGCAATGTAGCTTAACTAGTCACATATAGGTCCTAGACCTATGGATGTCTAGTGTAATCGAGATTCAGTAATATCGGTAACCACGGCGTATCGATAATTAGACCAAAAGATACAGACGTAAAATTATATTGTCATGTGCAAATAATTTGGTTATTATTTATTATAATATCAAATAAATGATGTGAGTTTTAACATTCTACAGAACTATTTTTCTTTGTAATGTTCATTCTATGTTTTTGTAAATTGTTCAATAGAATAGAACAAGTTCCCTCCACTCAACAACAACATTTGGCTCCAATAAGTCTCATCCCTTGGCAGTTGCTGTTCTTGGACTAGGTTCCATCAGATGTTATGTAGTCATTTTGCCAAGCCATGATTTAAAAAAGTGGCCAGGCATATTGTTTATAAATACTTGTCTATATAATGTCTTGTATATATAGTGGAAACAAATTTACACAACCTGCATCTTTACTTTATTCCTGTAAAACTTTACAATTTTTCTTTTCAGGGCAGTGCAATACCATTTTATATGTCAGCATTTTTGGCTGGTCTTGGCGGATTTGCAGGTGGTTTTGTAGGTAATCCTGCAGACCTGGTTAATGTGCGAATGCAAAATGATGTCAAACTACCTAAGGAGCAAAGAAGAAAGTTTGTAGACATTTATTATTATTATCTAACATTTGCATGTCATTATTATTATCATAATAAGCAATACGCTAATACTACGCTATTTTTATATCAATATAAATAGCGTCCTACCGAATCTTCGCCCGCAGGATAGGCTTTAGCCATGGTTTGATAAGTTGTGTAGTAATTTTAAAAGATAAACTTCATGGAAATAAAATAAGTGTAGAATGTGAACTTTAGTACAGCCATAGTATTTTCAGAGCCAAGTCCATGTTGACAAAATTGGTGACTTACCAAATCTTTTGACATTCATTGTATATATAAATTATAATAGTTTAGTCAAGTCTAAGCAAATTTAAAGATGCGTCTATAAATCTCAGCCTAAGACACACTATTTGCATTTAAAGTTTGACATTCATCATTTTGACAATTTCTTTTGGTATGATTCATTCAAAAGTCAGTTGTATATTGTATGATAATTTTAGCAATGAATTTGAAATAAGTTATAAAAAAGAGAAATATGTAATCAATTTTTAGTTACAAGAATGCAATCCATGGCCTTTGGCGCGTGGCAGCAGAGGAGGGAGTGCTGAGACTCTGGGCGGGTGCAACCATGACATGCAGTCGTGCTACTTTAATGACAATAGGACAACTCTCATTCTATGACCAAATAAAAGCTTTACTTCTCAGTACACCATATTTTACTGAAAATGTTATTACACATGTCACTTCCAGTTTGTTGGCTGTAAGTTTGTTTTTATTATATTTGTTTTAAAACATAATGGAACTCATCACTTTTAATTTGTTGACATGCGGTCTTGTTACATATTGCATTTGTAGTTAAATATTAAACTGTGGGATAAAATTCCTTCTTGCCAAAAATAATATATCTCTTATGAAAGAAACTGTTATTTGTGATTATAAAAACAGCACATAAAAGATAAGGTATCCTTTTTAAAATTAATTTTAACCACAGTTTAAATGTATAGATCATATAGTTAAAAATTGTTTTTATTCTTTAATGCTTTAAAATTTTTATAGATTTTATAGTTAAATATTTAAAAAAATGGGTAATTGCATTAATATCAAATAGACACTCATTTGAAGGCCTAATGATAATGACAAAATAAATCATCAGAATTTATTCAAGCTTTACACTACTACTATTTTACTATACTTTAAAATATTTATATATTGAAGAAGTTTTAGAACAAATTGAGCCAGTTTAATAATTTCCTGTACAAATATTTTCCTTTTCACAAAAAGAACTAATTTAAAAAAATGTGGCATAGCAGAAAACAGCCACTTATCACTTGTATTAACTGCATGCCTGATAAATAATAAAAATATTTTTCAGGGTGGAATAGCTACAACAATGACTCAACCCGTGGATGTTCTAAAGACAAGAGCTATGAATGCAAAGCCCGGTGAGGTCAAAAGTATCATGAAGCTTGTGAAGAATACGGCTAAGGAAGGTCCTTTAGCTTTCTTCAAAGGTTACATTCCAGCATTTGTAAGACTAGCTCCACATACTATATTAACTTTCGTATTTTTGGAGCAACTCCGAATGCATTTAGGTATAATTAAAAAACAAAATTAATGTTATTGTTGCCCAATCATTTCAACAGTGATTGTAAGTATAATATGTTTTCTTGTTATTAAATGTATACAATACCTTTCTGTTACATATTTATAGGAAAAATTTTGTCACTTCTATTATTTATAATAGTAGATTTAAATATAGATTACTTGGAAATTTCGAGTATAGTATAATATGAATGTAGTTCAGCTTTGAAATAAATGTAAATAATCTAAGATTCTAAAAGGTAACCGTCACATTCAGAATTATATAGGGATTTGTAATTACTGTTAATTTTTTTTTTACATTTTTCTACAAATAGATATTATTTTATGTATATTTTATCTTTGAGAAATTTACAAATTGACCAATGTTTATAATTAAACGAAAATGTAAAAGGCTTTAAGATAATAAAATCTGTAATCTATGCTGCCTTATACTTAGTCTTCCTACTAAATACTGTTTTGAAGATTTTTTATAGCCACTAAGAATCGTAAAAATAAGTTCCAAATTCATGACAACATGAGACCTGATTATAATCGAAATTGTATTTATGTTAAAATATTTTTTATATATCGCGAAGGTAAATACTAGTGTTTACATTGAGATTATTGGTTATTACAGGCTTATAAAGCCCAATTATTGTGTTAAACTAGTTTACGATCTCTATTGCATAAATACTAGCACGAAATCAATCAAATATGAGTAATAACTTTAAATTTGATCTGTGTATAGTTTATACCTATTTATTATTTTGAGTTTAGTATGTGCCGTTCATAAGTGGCTGTGTATTTAATGATTTATGTACAAATGTAATTAGGGTCCATCTCCACGAGCGTATTCGTCGCTGAGTCAATCTGTGATTGTCGTCGGACAAAATCTATATGACAGCAATTGTACGTTACGTTCACATGTTGTCCATTACATTTGACTTATTAGTAGCCACTCATCGACGGTTCGCTGATGGAGACTTTCACGTAGTCGAGATTGAAATTAATGACTTGACGCAAATTTCGTTGCAACAAATACAGTCTCTGGAGACGGCCCCCAATTATCATCACGTGACAATTTACAATTAAGCTGTGCCAAAATGTTATACACTTACATGTAAGAATAATATTTATTTTTATTATTTTTTGGTTCCACGACGTAAAAGTGTGACAATATAAATTTAATTATTTATTTTTCGATATATTTAGGATTTTAGTACATTCCTCTGGAACATAAAGATACATTCAATGAACTCTGGTACTTGTGTGAATGTAGTAATACACTGATTTATAATGATTCATAGTTGGTTTTTGAGAGTTTATAGAATAGAAACAGATTTGTAGGGTTCTGTATAATAAATACATTATTGTTGTTGTTAATGACAAAGTGGATTTTTTTTTATAAAAAATATGTAGATCTAGTATAAATGTTTGTTCCTTAAACACCGTACATACAAATTTATCAATAATACAACATTGCTTTAATTGACTTCAAAATTGTAAGTAACCTGAAAATCTATTTTTTTTTATTCGTAATCTTTGTCTATCCAAAGAGTCCTAGAGGTCCTAAATTGCAAGAATCGTCTTTATATTTCGAAATATTGCACACGGAACATCGATTAGCACTTTGATTACAAGATAATCAAACAATTTTAAAATGCACTTGCTTAGGTATAATTTTGTTGAAATGACATTTCTCTGCGAACCTGGACCAGGATGTTTTTTAATGTTTGACTTAACCTGTTAACCGGAGAGTTCCCGCTCAAATTATGCAACATTTACCGGGCGCGTATTGTTTTGCTAGGACATGTCAATACGTCACGCCCAGAGACCGTCATTTCATATTTCTATTTATTCATACAATAAATGAAAAACTATGAAATATATATATATATCTTTTATTAATATTTTTGAAGTACAAAAGGAATCACAAAACAAGTAAGTGCGTTCCAGGGCGCACATTAATTTTTGAGGACGTATGTCTTACCCGTACCCGATATTGTTTACGCCTGACGCATTTATACGTCTTGCTCGGTTAACATGTTAAATTCATAAAACAGTTCAATTACATAGATATATCATGTATACCTAAAATACTTCGCCAATATTAATGACACTAATCTTGTTGTAGAGGCTAGTCATATCCTGTTCCTTCTGTTAATAAATTTTAAATAATGCCTAATAGTTATTTAGATTTAAATAAAATTTGTAGATATTGTTAGCAAGAATTTATAGTATGGTTGTCATCTTAGAGTATGGTTATAAAATGCGAAATAAGTAGCAACAGTTGTAATGACATGTTTTACAACATAATATGTTAGTATATTAAGCAAAAACTTCACATTATGTGGTCTAGGTCCCTATACGGGTAATTATTTTTTTGTAGTATTTGCTCTAAAGAAAACGGAATAGTTTAATTATTACATTTTCTAGAAGTTTCCATAATATATTTGTAAAGAAAGTCTTTATTCCAATATTTGTTAAATATATTATGGTGTTATAATAAACTTTTTGTTTACGGTGCTTTTTTGGTTTCAATAAATACCCTTAATTTTGACGGTGGTGAATACAAAAAAGTTTATAACTTTACAATTTAAAAACACTTTAAATAATAGTAACCACATATAATAGGCGAATGTACTTTATTAATTCTAAATAGCAGTACAATATAATTTGATTATTATAACGACCTATGTAGATATAAATTAATCTTTGGTAAGGTCAAACTCCGGTACTTTCGAAGAACTAAAATAAGGTACGTTTGTTTATTAACATATCACAATAGTAAAACATCGAGATTCAGTATTTTTGGTTAAATTGTACAATGAAAACATAAACAACTTTTACATATAGTCATATTTAAATAGTCATTGTAATAATAAAAACCTTTATGATGAAGTGTAAATGCCAGTGGGGACAAAATCTTGGTGTCACAATAAAAGACATACACTTAAAATTCTTTAAATAGTTCAATACAATATAATAATTTATTCATATTAATCCATGTTTTATCATTAATCAACAGAAAGCCGGGAGGGAAATATAGATATAATACTTAAAACAAGAAAATCTATATTTGAATATTTTTTATATATTTCCCTGAGCGGGTGACAGGAAATAAACATTTATGGAAATTAGATATTAGTGCAGTTGGAAACGTACTTTTCTTTAATTAGAATAAATAAACGATGTTTCATATATTATTATTAAATAACATTCTATATATACATGTAAAAATAAACTTTCCCGTCAGACATCTTAAGGTTTATTGTGACACCAATACTAGATGTTTATCTTCAAATAGGGGTGAAATAAATATTTCCCACAACTAAAGAATAATTTATGTGACGCTACAATACATCATTCAGAGTTTGTATTATTTGCACGTAGCATTAAACTCTGCCCAGCAGGCTCTATGAGAATTGTGGCCGAGCCTTGCATCCACGGTTCACCGTCTACTTGCATGGCACAGGAACCTTTCAACTCGATCTGAAAAATACAATCATGTATAAATAGGGTTAGAAATGACTATATCTCTTGTGTGACAGTTAATCCTAAAAGCTATGTTGGCACTTCATCAGTAAAATTTCTTACAATATCGACCATAATAAGTGAAAAATAACCTTTATATCAAAAAATATTTTACACATTTTTCATTTTAATTAAACTTTAAGTAATATGTACTTTAAGATACGATGCCTGCGTGAAGCGATATGGTTCAGCCAAGCCGCACTGAAGCCGAGCAATGTGGAACGATGAGGAAATTCCAACTACCTGTAAAACAATCCAGACAAACGATTTGCAACATATTGCATAATATTAAAACACCATTGAATTAATTGGATATAATATTAATGATACCTCTAGTTTGCCATCGTTAATGCTTTGTTCTGGAACCTCTCCTTCGTTGCCCATACCTGCAATAAAAACTTTTTTTTTATACTGATAAATGTCGAAGGCCGGGACAGACCTTTACAACTCAACCGGGCTTTAGGGAGCGAGCACAGAAGGTGCTCAGCCAGCGAATTTATGGGTTGGGTTGCAACGCAAGGACACCCTTGTGGGTATGGACTTCGACTTGGGGGACCAGCCAAAGAAAGAACCTACGGTGATCTACTACCGTTTCGGGAGCGACTACTTTGAGAAGAAACGCAGAAAGAATCTCAAGGCTGCGTCGGAGTGAATAAAAACATCATTCGTATTTTGATTTTCGTTATACTCGTATGCATTAATTAGTAATACGTATAATGGACACATATGGGCTGAAGACAGAAGTGTTAAGGTAAAAGGGTAAGGTGTAAGGGTTAAGGTATAAGTGGTAATAACTCCAGAGGTCGACGCCGGCGCCCCAGGACTGTATGTTGAGTGCGACGAGCGACTGCAGCGGCGGCAGCGGCAGCGGGTCGGGATCGCGGTCCACCCACACGCGCAGTCGCCGCTCGAGCCCGTAACAGCCGCCGTCGTCCAACGCGCGGTTCGCGCCCAGGCATACGTACGCCACCTGTATTTAAGCATACCAACCTGTAGTGCGACACCGCAACATTATTACTCCGCAGCGACATCACTCAGAGCAGGCTCTTATTTAAAATGTATGGGGAAAAACTACCGGTACCCTTTTCTCTTTACTTAGGGAAAATCCTCATAAGACCATCTCGGCCGCAAATGGGGTTTCTAACGAGGTGTGGCGGACTAGTGCCGGCTAAAAACCCCAAGGTGACTACTTAAGCGAATTAATAGAGACTGCGGGTCATGTAATCAATTCGCTGCTATATCATATGAACTAACAAGTTCAGTATTTCCTTTGGACTATGACATGGTGTTCTTCGAAGGAATGACATTTTTTAGTACAATTGTTCATAGGCGACTATAACCGCTTACCAAATAGGCTGGCAACTTGTATGCCAGACCATAACCACTTACCAAATAGCCTGTCAACTGTTTGTCTGTTACACAAAAAAAAATGCTAAGCGCGTTCGAATACGCACACAGAGGGTGCCGTGCAAATAAACTATGAAAGCATCGAACATTTCTATAACGAAAAAATTAACTGTAGTGAAGGAAACTTTATTTGGCAGTTGGAAAACTGTCATTCCGATACATATTAATTTCAATTTGATACCTCCAGGAGTTTCTGATAAATAGGGTATTGACAGACAGACTGACAGACAACAAAGTGATCCTATAAGGGTTCCTTTTGAGTTACGAGATCATAAATAGCATTTTTTTTTATTATAAAACCACATCACGAGTGCCTAGTGCGAGCTAGGTGCCTAGAGACTAACGATTTGTCACTATGAAACTGTGTAATAGCATGCCGGTAAAGCCTTTCCAGAATATCAAAGGCTGTTCGTTGTCTTGACTCAGTAACCGACAGACATTATCTTTATACGTAAGCCTATGTCAGTATAAAAGTACCAGTTCTCGTCTTCAACGTTTAAGAGGAGCGGGGATGACAAAGGGAATCGTGCAGGATGCAAGCGGTATGTCAAACTTTAACTGCTTACCATCAAAGACCTGATGCAGGGAGAGAAGGTAAACTCGGGCAATTACTTAGAGCAGCGAAACGGGAGGGGGCATAATTGAGAGCGGTTGGTCAAAGAAAAATATAAACATTACAGTGCTCGGAGAGCCTAGACAAAGTAATTATCATTCGATCGGCGATAACGTTAGTAGCAAACTACACAACGTATGAGATTGTCATAAGCTTCTGAAATATCATGTCATCACATTATGCCAACCCAATATATTTTGTACTTTTCTACTAGCGTTATCGCTCAACAAATGTTATTTTGTCTAAGCATTTTAGTAAGCGAAGTGTGATAGTCGAATATAGTCTTAACTTATAACGTTTTTTAAGTCTCTCGGGTTCATATTTCAGTTATCAAAATGTTAAAATGGCCAGATCGGGTCGTCCTGATGTCCCCTCCGTACAGAGGATTTTTAGACGACCCGGCTGCCTTTAAACATCACAGGTCAGGACTAGTGTTGAAAATGCCCGGGAATTTTCCCAAAGTGCCCTAAACTTCCGAGAACATTTCGTAAACTCCCGGGAATATTCCCATACAAGTTTTGGGCACTTTGGGAAAATTCCCGGGCATTTTCATCACTAGTCAGGACCGAGTAATCTGGTTACGTAGTTAGTTCAGTCGAAGTGAGGCCTTAGACTTACGTAGTTGAGAGTGCGACTGGCGTATCTGTAGAGGAACTGCGTCCTGGCACGGTGGAAGTCAAGCGCGACTTGTGCATCGACGCCGATGCTCGCGTAGTTGTATGCGTACATGACACGCTCGGGGCGGAGGCGTCCGAGGCGGCTGCGTCGCGGTTTTATAGTAATTTTCCATCTATAAATCGAAATAAAAATTACGTCACTATATATGATATGGTGAAATCCTTGCCCAACTTGATCGAGTCTACAGAGGCCCTAACACGAATATATGCTTTAAGAATAAATGGGCAAAATGTAATCAGATTAATGAAAGACGATTACGATTACATTTTGCGTTTTTCATTATTAGCATGACTGCATTTTACTCATCTATGTTTTAAACACTACGGAATCCTCAATTGCAAACACATTAATAACTCCTTAATATTTTGAAGAGATTTAATAACGATCCAACCAACAACAAAAAACCAACCAAAATTAACACTATGATTAAATTTTGTAATCGTTAATCATTAATCAGATTACATTTTGCCCATCTCTAGCAGTAAAATTTTCATAAGATAGGTCACCTTATTCCGAGGGGTTCTGAAATCAGAGGTATTTAGAAATACGCAATTTACAATTCTTTAACTGCATCACTTCGTTGATAATAATATAAAGTTGTATGGTATAAAAAGGTACTAAATTGCATATCACTAGCGTTTTTCAAAACACATTGAAATAAGGTTTGCTGGATGGATATGTAATTAAAAATATTCATAAGGCCTCAGTAGTTTGACCAAAGCTAGGTTACTTACACTTGTTTCGTAAGCAGTGTTTTACCGAACACAATATATTTAAGATGTTAAAGAATTTTTTTTGTATCAAAGCGTTCAGAAGGCCTAGAACAGGGGGTGTGCTAATGGTCAATCACGACAACTTTTTGAGTCGATCAAGGAAAACGTTGGCCGATGTCGGTCGATTCACAATTTTTGTTTAATAACTACATGATTCATATTTAAGTGGTGTATACGAGTACAAAGTCAGTCGTAATGAGTAGCTTCAGTACGTCGTGTTTTGGAATCAGCTTTTGCACGTTCAGCTGCGTATTTACCTAGAGGTCTACTGTCGTGGGTTCGGCGAGCCGGCGATTGTCAATGGGCTCTCATCATTTGACGGTTGCTGTCATTCGTGGACTGCACTATCAGGTCAGGTATCAGGTTCACACGGGCTCATTTTCCGCAACTCGACATCTGAGTGCGCCTATTTTGCGTGGACTGCACTATATATCCCACATAATTTGAGTGTTAGATAATGAAAAGTGCCAAACCTAAGTCAATGTTTAAAACTGAAATTATGACATCTAAAGTCGTTTATTGCAAATTCCCTAAGCCTTGCTTGTCTCAAATTTAATTTGAGCACACATAATAACGCAATTAGTAAAGAAATAATTTAACAATATTAAATCCAAACGTGTTTAACAAATGTTATCGCATTTTATTCAAGAAAATTTAATTAAATTAGAATGAAAGTCGGAATAAATTAGTATATAATTTTCGACCTGTCCAATGTCTGGTGTTGAGCTTGATTAATAGAATTGATGATTGTCGCCACATCCAGATGCGAGGCACAAGTGGGTCCCCAGCCGAGCACACGTGATAAGTCGTTTCCTGTTCCCATAGGTAGAATGGCCACTGCAGCCTGCTGCAAGACATCATTATAATTTTTCTCCAGGGCTACAACAGGGATTCTTCAAGAGGGGAGTGCATAACATGCTTCTAGGTAAGTAACGAAATAACAACGCGCTTTGTGTTGCAGTTTTCCATAGTTAGAGCCAAACACTTACCATCTGACGCTCTGTTTACCGGCACAGGTATAAAAAAATATATATCACCATTGTTTTATTTAGTTTTTTAATTGATAATATAAAATGAAACGGCAGCTACTAGGGCAAATGGTAAGGATTGAAATATTTTCGTAATTTTTTAGGGTCATTGCAAAAATTGCAGTTTTTTGGGACACTTGAATACCTTAACGCTGATTGGCTTAGTTAGTTATTTATTCTGGTTAGTCAGAAGCTCTTTATAATGGAATACAGACAGTAAATAATCGTATAATTTTCAGATAAATACAACTACAGTGTACACTCTATATAACGACCCTCAAGGGACTGTGCATATTTTGGCGTTATAGAGAGTGGTCGTTAAATGGAGAGAAGAAAAATCTGTATTAGAAAAAAAGTTTATTTCAGGCTAGTGTTAGTAATTACATAAAAAACAATTCTCATTTAATTGCTATTGAGTATAGTCTGTTATTTTTGTCTGACGTCTTTTGCTGCACCAATAATTTTGTTGTATTTTTTCCATTATTTTATTCATATCTTGCGATATTGAGTCATCTTGGTGATAAAGAAAGTACTTTTCCAATACTTTTGCTGTTGCCATGGCTTCCTTAATGCTCGGCGGTGGCTCAGGCTCATCCGTCTCATCTTCTTCAGCTCATTAGTCTTGATAATCGGTTTTTCTCACCGAATCCAAAATTTCTTTGTCTGTGAATGATGCCATTGTAAGCAGGCAGTCGTCTACTTCGATGTAGGTTTGAAGATTTTCTGTAAATTTTCCTGCCATGTTGAACTGTTGAATCCACTCAGTTAATGGAAGGGCGTCGTCGTTATTAAGCTCCAGTTCCGTTTCCACCTCATCACTCATAGAATTTGTCCAAAGTCCAGCATGTCGAAAAGAGTGCTGTATAGTTGTGGGTGTGACTTCTTCCCAGGCTTTAGATAAAAAATTTACTGCATGCAGCATATTAATAGAAGTTTTACCCTCAGATTCGACTAGCTCAATTAATAATTTCTTTCTGTAGTGCCCCTTGAGGCTTTTAATCACGCTTTGATCCATTGGCTGTAAGACACTAGTCGTATTTGAAGGAAGAAATACCAACTCTATGTTTTGAAGGTTTGTTGTAAAAGGTTGGGCAGGGCAGTTGTCAACAAAAAGTAAAATTTTTCGTCCCTTTAATTCTGCATCCCACTTTCGCACTTCTTCTTCAAAAAGTTGACTGGTCATCCAAGCTGATTTATAAGCTTTATACGTCACTGGCAATTTTTAATGTTCTTAAAACACCGCGGATTTGTTGATTTGCCTATTACCATCAACTTTTTTTTTTCTGTGCCATCCATATTGGCAGCCACAAGCACTGTAATACGCTCCTTGGAGAGCTTTCCTCCCACACACTTTTCCCCTTTAAATTTCGGAGTTTAATCTGGGGTCAACTTGCAGAAAATTCCTGCTTGATCAGCATTAAAAATGTCACTTGGGGTGTATTTTTCTGTCAATTTTGATCACACTCTATTAATCCAGTCATAAGTAACATTCGTATCAACACTTCGTGCTTCTCCACTAATTTTACCGTAGTTGATATGATGACGTTGCTTGAATTTTCCGAGCCATCCTACTGATGCTTTGAAAGAAAGTAAACCAAGTTCTTCAGCAAACTTCTCCGCCTAAGCTTTCACGATCGGCCTCGAGATAGGCCTATTATTCAGGCGGTGTCGGAGGAACCATGATAGTATAGCTCGATCTAAATCTTCGTATTTAGGTTTCTTCAATTTTTTAGAAAATTTTCCATCCTTCTCTGCTTGTAGAATATTTTCTTTATTTTTCCATATTGTGGGCACTGTAGAGCGACTAAATCCAAAGCGTCTGCCAACATGACTTATCTTCTCTCCCGCCTCTATTGCGCGTATCAGTAAAACTTTTTCGTCAATACACAGAGATTTTCTTTTACTTGCCATGTTTAGAGTTTGAAAGTTTGTGAGCAACTAAGAATATGATAACGTATAGATAATTCATAACTCCTACTAACAATAGTCAACACGTGCAAGCAATCCCAATTTGTAAACAAAAGAATGGATTTCTTATAAAGTTCGGTATGTGTAATGCCGACAGTCGAATTTATTACGGGCTAGGATAATAAAGCGACAAAATAACGTACACAGCTGCGCAGTTTTGACTAATTTTGGCAACTTCAAAAGTACTTTCTATTATTAAATTTCTGTCGTTAGTGGGTGTAACGCTATATAGAGTGTATCATTGTATGGGAAACAAGCTAAACCAACCAAAACCGAGTGATATCGACGCTTTAGGGAGTTTGACGTTAAATCGAGTGACGTTATATGGCGTTTACACTGTATTTATAATCATAAGATACTTCTTACGTAGTACTCTACGTATTAATAGAGTCCATAATTCCAATATGCTCTATAATCTTCACATTTCGTTGTCAGGCAGTTTAAAGCTCTGGTACGGAATTATTTAAATCAATAAATAAAGAGTTAAAGTATAATGACAAGATTTACTTTGACATGAGGTGCTGAAATCAAAGCGTTGAGCACCCACGCGACTGTGCCGTCTCCGCCACAAACTAATATCCGACACTTGGAGGGCAACCATTGAACCACATTTTCGGGCGTCGTTACACTTATGTCGACAACCTGAAATAGTTACAATCTTCAGAAAACATCTACATATCTATGTTAAAATGTGCATTTATATTCTATCTATAGTTAAATGTATATTTTAGATTTATAACAGGCTTTTAGAGAAATTTCTCGCAAATTAAAAATTTCATAATTCAAAATTTTGTCTCGTTTTGACAATATCGCGAATGTTAAAAGGGCATTATATATATGAAGAGAACATCAAAACTGACGTGAGATTCAAAGGCGACTGAAAGTAGTTAAAATAAGCGAATTGGTCTTCTGATTTTGACAACCACAAAACAAAAAAAAAGTTGCTTTCACAACTTAACCCTAAATGATGAGTCACATGAGAGTTGATTGATGCTAGTAACGTGATTATTCATAATGTTTTCACCATTTGCATCTGCATTAATTGATGCTCAAAAGATAAGCACTCGTGCCAAAGTTAAGCGCTAACTAAAAATGTTTGCATCTTTATCAGGATTTCGTGAAATTTTAACAAAAATTTAGAAAGATAAGTAATTTAAAATTAATATTTTAAATTCATTGTTTTATTAAAGTTAATACTTTAACTAAAAAAATATTATTAGGACCGCAATTAAGTTCTCGCTGTTTTTTGGGAAAATTTAAGCTTTATTTAAAGTATATAGTTAAAAACTTGACACGTATAGTAATTGCCCACCACTAGCCACTAGTTTCTTGTCTTTCTGGCAATAAATAAATTCCATATCGGAAAAACCATATAACTTTCAAGAAAATCTAAAAATCGAGCTATTTTTTATGTATCTCCATGAAAGCGCTGAAAGCGGCGGCCCGCTGTGTCGTACTGTAACCGACTAAAACCACCGGGATATTCTTCCTCCCACCTGTCGAGCGCCGAGGGAAAGACGGAGCTAGCGTCTTTGAATCAAATTATCATCTGCCAAGGTAGCTTAAAAGTAACGTAATTTTTGACATCGTTGAACCTCCATAAACAGTTTGACTCCCTCTGTGAGTGCGGAATTGATGAGCGTTCACTTGAGCACATATTTTTTCTTGCCCCAACCATTCCACCTCATTATATGACATTCTCCCTAATTTCATCCACCTTCCTACCAACTTTTGTTCCCTTCTCCAATTAATTGACTCCCCTTTTGTTAATGTTTTGCTCCAGTATATAACCCGTTTTAATATAAAGTTATAGCACGACCAGGGAGCGATCGCGTTCGAATTTCTCGCTCTCAGCGGAGATCGGTGCGAATCCCGGCCCGCTACCGCTCGCCGTCCATAGTGTATTATTAGTTTTTTTAAACATGTGGGGTGTGTCATGTAATAAGTTAAGTTTAGTTAAGGATTTTTGACCACGAATAAACAAATTACAGTGTCTCCGGGTTTGTTTTCGTCATGGCCTATTCACCCTATAAAGTTATAATTTTATTAACTCCACCTTGTTATGTCTATGTGTGTCTCCTATTGTTTATTTATTTATGTATATATTTGTGATGTTGTAGTTAGTTTGTGTTGTTCTGTTTTAGGTACCGGACAATCTCAAGACAAATAGTACAATTTGACAACCAACCAATATCTTAAACACATTTGAAACAGCAGACCCGCCAAATTGCCTCGTTTTAAGCCAACATACTGTCATTGGCGAAGTCACAAAGGCTAAGTCCTTGGAATAAAAGTAAAAATAAAGCCATAAATAATAAAAAAAAAAAATACAGTTTAACATTTGTCATTAGTGACATTATTGTCAAGTTTGTCATAAGCCCCAGTAAACGGTGTTATTTTCGCCACTGGCGTAAATGTCTATCTATCGTCTAACATACCGATAGAAAGATTCATGTTACTCAAGTAATCAATCGAATTCAGTATGAGCGTCAGGTGGATGTTACAAAATTAGCACCTACTGATATTTAAAAAGCTCTTATCAGCAACATCTCTGACACATGTAACAAGTTCATTTTATCCATTATTAAAAGACATTATTATAAAAATAAAATTAGAACTACCTGTATGGGATTGAGTATACCCCTGAACAGAGAAAGGACTTCATCACCTTTGTTGCTACCAGACTTATGGTTTGCTGAAAATAATTTAGTAATATAAATAAAACAGAAAATCATTATACTCATTAAATTTCCTTATTTATATAACTACCTATAACTATTAATGGTTCCCATTTCTCATCTGCTAATGGCTTTATATTGTAAGTTGTTTGTTTATCCAACTGTACACATGTAGGTGGAATTATTATGTTTTTGTATTTCTGAAAATCACACTGCTGGAAAAAAAGTAAAATAAATATAATTATTAACAAAAAATTAATCATAAAAGTCCTTATTTAGAGTATTATACCATAAAAACCCATATATATAGAACTACATTTTGTATATGTTAAAGTTAGTTTGATTATCTGAAAATTATTAGTCAGGCAGTAGACTTGAGGGAGTCTGCTGCCTGGATGAGAGAGAGGCGATGCACGGTGTCTGGCGCACTGCCTGGTAGAGATGTTTGGAAGGGGTGGGCTTAACTCCTTCCCTGGTGAGGATGAGGTAGCCTCAACAAGGCTTCTTGTTCCCTGGGTGTCTGGTTGAGTTTGGTTTCCCAGGCCCGAGTGGAGCAACCAGAGCGACACCCCGGGGGTTTTTAGTCAGTTGGAGTCTGACACACTGGGGTCGCTGCCCTCATAGCGTCTCTGATGGTCCTATACAGGACATTCCCCCGGGATGCAAAAAAAAAACTGAAAATTATTAATATGCCTATTATTAGATGTCAGGTAGAGTACTTGCAAGATTATCAGCGTATAATCCAACTTAACCCAATATGTTTCTAGTGAAATAAATATACATAAATGCACATTTCCAAATATATGGGCAAAGTGTAAAGGCATTAATGTATCCCTGCTCAGTCCGATAGAGATATAGAGTGAAGATATATTACTACAATGATATAATAAATTTAAGGTTTCCAATAAAAATATGTTAAGCTACAGATCAACCAGTTTTATTATTTTAGCCAAAACTGATAAAAATTACTTATAACAGTTAATATGATTATTTTATAGATATTTATTACATTTAGCAGCAATTGCTGAGGTTTTTTTGAAATATTAACCAACAATTATTAATACTAACTTCATTTATTACTCTAACCATGACATATACAGGATAAACACTATAATATAAATATACACTATATGCTTTACAATTATTATCGAGTAAAAAAATACATTAAAAATTCAGGAAAATGTAACTAATAATTCAAAATACATCTTGTTAAACCTCAAAAAATGAAACTATAAATACCTCTAATTCAATTGCTTCTGTCTCTGAGCACAATTTAATTCTTTGGCACCATGAACAAAACATTTTTTTTATATTCACTTCATCAAAATCAGTATTTTTTCTACTAGGTGTTCCAACTGTAACCAGATAAATAAAAAAAAACAATGTCCATTTATTTTGAATTCTTTGGTGATACATTGAGATGACATCACCTACAATGACATATTTTCAGTCTCTACATTATTAAAAGTTATTTAAATTAATTAAATGAAACAGAACTACAGCTGGTCCTTGGCAGTAACAGCCACCCTGCCCTAGGTATATCAAGTGAAATGATTTTACAAAGTCATATATGTATTCATGTAATGATGCAGCATTAGTATTACATTCTGTTGAAGGATAACAAACAATCTGTCACTAACTATATACAAACAATATTATATTTTCCTGTATACATTATTGACTCATATAGAGATTTAGAATAAAATGATGTAGAGAGTATACTAAAGGTATTTACAACAAATTTATTAATATACCGGATTAATAAACATTACAAAGTGAGGTGAAACGGATTTTAACATACATATTTCATGTTTCCCTAATTATTAAAAAAGTATATAATATACATACACACTACAAATACTAATAATAATACTAATATAGATATATATACTATGTATATATATATACATAGTTATTTCAAACTTACCGTTTACCCAATGATGTGGAAGTACCTTGTCAATTGGCCAAGTGATCTGTTTACATCTGAACTGTTTATCAACAATCTTATAACATCTTTTACATGCACTTATTGCACAACATTCACAAAATAAACCCATCAAGGGTAACATGAGCTCGTTACAAACTGTACACTACAAAATAAAAAAATAATGTAAATAAAAAAAAAGAACACTTCATAAAATAATAGAATTTATTCCTTATTGAAGCAAAATATTAACTTACATATATATTATAAGGTATTGATTTATTACACTGAATACTTCTCCAAGTGTGCCCTCGAATCCTGTATTTTGTTTGCATAAAATTGTCGTCAGCCAAAAGTGTATGTAGAAAACGATAAATCAAATAACTTAAAAATATTCCTCCTGTTAAAAAATAATAATTAAAAAGGACATCGTTTAAATTCACAATTTTATCCATTTTCACAAAATACTATTGTAAATTTTAAAATAATAGATCAGTTTTCCAGGTTTGAATAATGAAATATTAACATCGCATTATTTAAGTCTCTTCGCCCGTTAAAAAGCAAAATATTTATTTGTACTTTTTTGGTTGTTTTCCCCTTTATTGGGAAGGCAAAGGCATTTACGTCATACAGCCATGTCTGAGGTCAAATTATTTCATGTCTTATTAAATTTCTATTAAGTCTTCCCGCCACGCTTCAATATCTCTGTTGTAGTTTAAATTCAATGTAATCCATCTTCATTTCCTGTTTGTTGCACCATTTCTATACAGACACATAATATGAACGGCGAGGAAAACTATGTAGATTGGCGGGAAAACTCAGCGCCCCAAGGGACGTTTCACTCCACTAGAGTCTCGCCAAAAAAGCATTGATTCCTCATCGCATAGGGTCAGCCGAGCATTTAATTGCTGCCTAAACCCTCAACACAAGCTTAGACAACAATTGAACACCGAGACGACCGCCACAAAAAAACAACAATTATTTAGCGAGAGTACAGAAGAGATAACCACTCTTGCTTGAAGCTTTAATTTATTATCATTGAAATAAGAAGCATGACTCTAATAACTAGCCAAAATTGTTACTCATAAAGTAGCCATGGCTAAGTTTATGTATTGTGTGAACTTAATAATTTAATGACACATTAATTAGAAAGAAAATGGTTTATTTTTTTATATGGATAATATATTTATTCTTGTGAAATACTTATTATGTTTCAATGTTATTGTATGTGCTTACTTAAAATAAGAAACAACGTAAATAATTATGTTAAATGAACAAACAATTTGCAATTCGTTTGTTAATAAAATATGATTTTTCGTTTGCTTACAAAAAGTACCCAAATTTTGTAATTGTAATAATATAAAGTATCTTAAAATGAACATTTTATATTAGTGGTGTTTTAAGCAAAAATTTGCATACCCAGTGTAAAATTTATGTGCATATGATTGCACACAGTCCAACTACAACTTAAAGACCATAATCTGTGACCATGTTTTATTAATGAAAATAGATTTATAAAAAAATATATTTAGAAACATTAATTTATTTACACCAGTCAATTCATAGTTGACAGAATACCAAAACACAAAAATTAATTCTTCTGTTATTTCTTAACATTTATTTAAAGCAATTAAGTTTTCCTTTAATTTAGAACTGCATAACTCAAGAGGTGTTGTTTTTTCCTTATTCAAAATATCTACACTAGCACCGGCTTTGACTAACATATTCGCCACAATTTCCCTGTCCTCATCACATGCAAGATGTCTGTAAAAAAATGAATTTATACATTATTCCAAATTAGGCACAAAGTTTTTTTCTTAACTTTTGTCGTTATTAAAAATAATACAGTAAAATAAGTTACATTTATTGATAACCAGTAAAACGATTTAAAATAGTTTTGACAATTTTTTAATTGATTTATTTCATGACAATTACTTATTATTTATATGCATAGATGGGCGTAATCATGATTATTTTAATGATTACTTTTGAGTTCTGGCTGATAGAGAGACCAATTTAAATTCTCGTTTATTTAATTTTTCAAGTTATCTTATTTCGAATTAGCTGACCCCGAACATCCGTCTCGTTGAGCGATTCATTATAAGGGTCTGTGAAGTTGTATACAGCAGAAAAAGGGGCGCTGCCGTCCGGCGGAGAAGGGGAGGGGGGTGGCGTCCAGCGGAGAGTAGAGTTTGGTGTCCAGCGGAGAGTGGGGCATTGGCGTCCAGCGGAGAGTGGGGGGAGTGACTTCCAGCGGAGAGTGGGGGGGAGTGTCGTCCAGTGGAGAGGGCGGTGGCGTCCAGCTAGAAGTGGGGAGGGGTGGCAAAAAATTAGATAAACTTCCACTCATTTTGCCCAGTGATTTTAACATCAACTTCAGTAATGAAAAATCAAAACCATCAACCGGCGTGCATCTTTATACCATCCACACTTATTATTATTTTTATAACATCGGCCTCCTTCCCTTTTTTAATTATATCGCCATCTATCGGAAATAACTATTATCACATAACATTTTTAATTTATGACGGCTTTCATTAAAAAATACCCAAATATTATTTAACAGATAGATGGCGCTATAATCAGTACATTGTATCAGGACCAATATGTATAATAAATATTTCTAAACAATGAGATATCTACATATATTATATTTAGCATGAATAATATTGGTTTACAGTTCTAATGGTGTCATAATTCCCACTCTAAACGCCACCCCCTCATTCTCCGCTGGACGCTACCCCCCACTCTCCGCTGATTGCCACCCCTCACTCCCTACTGGATGACACACCCTCTCCCCAATCTCCGCTGAACGAGACCACCCCTCCCTACTATCCGCTGGACGCCACCCCCCCCACACTCCGCTGGACGCACCCCCCACTCTCCGCTAGACGAGACCACCCCTCCCTACTATCCACTGGACGCCACCCCCACTCTCCGCTGGACGCAACGCCCCCCCTCTCCGCTGGCCGACACCCCCCACTCTCCGCTGGAAGTCACCCCCCCCACTCTCCGCTGGACTCCACCACCCCCACTCCCCGCTGGACGACACCTCTCTAACCTCCTTTCGCAACGCGCGATAAGAAACTTCGTTCCAATAAATATAGGCGAGCGCCGCTCTGCTGTCGGCAGCACATTTTACGTATCAACCCGAAAAGTAATCATAAAAGTAATCATGATTAATTGTAATCCGATTAAAGATTAATGATCCTTAATCACCGAAAAATGATTACTTTTTTTGATTATTTTCGTTAATCATTAATCATGATTAATGATTACAAAATGTAATCGTAATCGTTAATCATTAATCTGATTACATTTTGCCCATGTCTGTTTATATGTCTATGAGGTATACTTACAATGGAGTGGAACCAGTACTATCTGTGATATCGAGATTTATATCTTCACATGAAATTAACATTTCAACAATATTTGCTCTACCCTGAGAAGCAGCTCTGTGTAGAGGACTCGCTCCCAGGACATCTGTTTCATTAACATTTGCTTCAGCATCTATTAACAATTTTACCACCTGTAAAATTTCATAATACACTAAAAGTTTTAGCTGTGACTTTTGTCTATAGTAGCAATGATGTAGTAGATAGTAAAATATTATTAATGTTATACAAAATATATCACAGCATTTTACTTCTCTAATATAGGATAGTAAAAACTATAGTAAGGTCAAGATGTATCTTTATTTCATTCAGATTGATTGTAATTGGGCTTTGCCTTAAATAATGTATCATACATCGGTCCAATATCTCCAATTTTGTCAACTTTAGTCTAAGAAATATGATAGAAATTGGTGCTGTAAACACAGTGTGCTGGTGGTAAAATAGTGATGTGTCTGTACATAGACAGATGTTCTCATTTTGATTAAATTCTGTCATGAATAATCATTTATGTATTATACGTTTGTCAAGCTCAGTAGCGTTCATTCCATAAATGCATGAAAGCATTACATGCCCTTATGATAAATAAGTCTGGAATAAATTCCTTTAATTTAAACAAAGAAAAAAAACCCTTTATATTCATATCTATTCTATCTTACCAATGAAAGTAATATAATATTTATTATCATTATATAATATTCACATTCATTATGTGAATCTGCCTACCCTGTCCAAATACTCTATGCACGTCACTGGTCAAGCTATATAGTCAGTACTGTCCCTGTGTGTAGTAAATATAACCCATAGTTTGAATCGGAAAATAGGTATTAAAATTTTAAGTCTCATCCAAATTTATACAATATGTTCAGCATGATCATTTTAGAAATATAAATTTTCTATAATAACAGATTTTTGCTTAAGGGTAGAATGTGACAGTGAACTATATTATAATATTATTAAATGCTATAGTTTCTATTTAAGTTTTTGTTAACATAGAATATTTTAGGCAACGAAGAATAAATGGGCTATCTTTTAACAAAATTGTTCATAACAACTCCATATGAAACAACTCTGGAGACCGTAAATTAAAAATATTTCATTTTACAGAAAACTGACTAAGAAGTCTCAAGGATTTGTTTTTTTTTTTTTTATTTCAAATATATTAATATAATATATTAATATAATAAAATAATAATAATTTATTTATTAATATACTATTTTTAATTGGTTGATTCAACTAAAAAATTTTCTTTTTAAAGTACCTCTCTATGTCCTTTTGAACAAGCATAATGAAGTGAAGATTGTCCTCTATTTGTTTTGGACTTTACATTGGCTCCTTTACCAATCAGCAGACAGACCACTTCAGACCTACCAGCAGATGAAGCTAATATTAATGGTGTAGAATTTGTATCATCAACTGGGTCAACAAGACTGCCACATTTAATTAAATAATCAACAAGGTTCTCATTCCCACCCAATGCTGCCCAGTGTATTAAAAGGCGATCATTCTGGAACATAAAGAAATATAAAGTATTTAAGAAAAAATGACTAGCTTAATGAGTAGACAGTATAACTTTATTTTCAAAACAAAGAAAATAAAAAGAGATATTATATCACATCCCAAGATTCCTCTAATTACATTTTTATGTATACCAAAATAGCTAAGCTAGCATAATCTATACAGCCTGTGGTTAGTTAAACAAAAAAATCAGGGCAAGTTCTGCTAAGTTTAAGCTTGGGTTAAGGCTGTTTAATGTTTATGGTATTTTGTAGGCCTGACTAATACTATTGGTGTGGGAGAACCTTTACTTTCATAAAACTAGAGGGGAGAAGTGCTTAAGGTACTTGACTAGCGAATTTAAAATGTTTGGTGTCAACACATCACGCCTAAATTGGTTTCTGCAACTCTGCAGACGTGAAATTGCAATTGTAGCTTAAGCAGTAACTTAGAGGGGTCATCTTCTCCACTCTAAAAAGTCAAAGTAAATCCAAAAGCCCTATTCAAGAGCCTACGTCTGATTTTTAAACAATTTCCAATAAGGTTCAGCTTGGTCTTACCGTGTCAGGAGTGTTCAATAATGTCTTATCTTCGTCTATTTTTACTTTTAGCTGATTAAAATCACCTTTATAAGCCGTTTCATACACAGTACCGATAGACATTTTGTATAAATGTTAATTGTAATAAGTTCAAGATGTTTTTTTTTATATGAGCCTAAATATCTAATAATTATTGTTTACATATATAATTACTATACATAAATCAAAGATTTTTTTTCCACTTTGTAGGAATCATAGACAACATAGATACTTAGACGGAAACTTTCCATAGTAAAAATCCCGCAATAGAGATGTTGTTTATTTATTCACCAAAAGGCAGGCAAAGGATCGAGCCATACAGACTTGTCTTCTTTTTTCCCAATTTAAAAGGCCGAAGCCATGTCTTTTTTTTTCAATTCAGAAGGCCGAAGCCATGTCATTTTTTTACAATTCAAGAGGCCGAAGCCATGTCTTTTCCTTTGTTGTCATATCATTCAATTTAAATCATAAATCTGTGTCATTTATATCTCTTTAACGGTTCTTTGAATAAATTTGTAAAGTTACCACTTTACAAATATAGGTTTTCTCATTGCGTAAAATATCTTGGAGGGCACGCGGGACGCTCTCAGTTGTTCCATAAATATTAATTAATTTATCAATTAGCAGAAGTCTTTCTATATTAAATGCAGAACAATTGAAAATTATATGATCTGCTGTTTGATCGTTTCCAGAGTTACAGAAATTACAAGATGAACATGAAACCATTCTCATTCTATTGAGGTGTGCATTGAGACGATAATGTCCAAATCTGAGCCTGTTTATTGTTGAGTAAAATGATCTGCCAATAAAGTCTTTACTACGAGTAAACCAAAGGAGTGGTTAAAATATCAGGGTAATTATCGATGCATACCATAAGCCTTTTCCACCTTCTAGTACACTAGCCCCATATGACTTCCATTCGTCTTTTAACTTTTTTTTAAGGATAGAGTATAAATCTGTATGTGGTATGGCAATGTGAGACAAACTGTCAATGTCAGTGTTGACAATAAAATTTGCCAAATAATCGACTTTTTCATTTCCCATAACACCGATATGAGAAGGAGACCATATAAATTTAACCTCAGTATTCCTTTCATTCAATTTCAACCATAAATTCTTAATTTCATAAATAATAGAGGAAGTTTTAGCATCTAGATTTCTATGGTTCAACGACTTCAAGACACTCATACTATCAGATATAATTAACCACTTCAAAGATGCAGCTTGGTTTTCAACGATGAATTGAAGAGCAAACATTATTGCATAACATTATTGCATAACATTCTGCAGTGTAGATACTAGCAGTTGTAGGAAGGGAAAACCTCGACCAATTTTAAGATGTGGTATATAGAATGCACAAGAAGTTTTGTTTTCCTTTGAACCGTCAGTGTAAATATGGTGAAATTCAGAATACCTGGAAATTAGCTCATAGACTTCTTATTTCCTCTTTAAAGTTTCATCAATATTAATGTATATGTTGTTAAATTTACTCTCATAGGTATTGTTATAGCAAGGCAGAGTATTTATACTCTTGTGAATAGTACATTGTTCATCAAATTGTAGTATGTCAAAAAAGTCTAGAAGAACATATGGAGCAGAGTCATTGATAGGTGAAAAACTATTATAACAAGATAGCATTTTTTTAAAAAGAACATTATTGGTTATCGATGTGATATTCAAAATAAACCTGAATTTAAAGTATTTAAATCTCAATATAAGAGGAGGTATAAGGCATTCAGTCTGCAATGAAATAATAGGAGTTGTTCTCATAGCCCCAGTAATAAGTCTTAAATTGTTGTTCTGAATAATATCTAACCTATTTACTAACCGTTTGTTTGAAGCAAAACAAAGAAACCCATATTCAAAATGACTTCTTACTATTGATTTGTATAACATTAACAAAATTTTAGGATCAGCTCCCCAGCTTGTACCAGCCAAAACTTTTAAAGTATTAAATGCCTTAGAAGCTTTTTCTGCAATGGAATTCACATATTTAGTCCAAGACGATTATTTGTGAAAGTTATTCCTAAGAATTTTACACAACTTTCAACATCTAAAATAGAATGATTATAAAATAACTTAACATTAAAAGGCCATATTTTGTTAAAAATTATAACCTTGCTCTTTTCTGTACTTATATCTAAATTTAAATATGTCAAATAAGAATATAATTTTTTTAATGATTCATTTAAGTTTGACACCAATCTTTTACATTTGAACCAGAAGAATATACAACTAAATCATCAGCATATTGTAAATTAGTTACATTTGATCCTAAAATAAAATTTAACTTATGAATATATAAAATGAAAAGTAAAGGACTTAATATGCCTCCCTGGCAAGCACCTTTGAAACTTAATCTGGGACGAAGAATAGTAGCATTATTATTAACTTTTACAAAAACTTTTCTGCCATGTAGAAACTGAAATACCCACTGAATTATTTTTTCAGGGATACCCAGAGACCTCAACTCTGCACAAAGTAAGTGATGATTAACATTATTGAAAGCACCTACAATATCAAAAAACACTCCTATCAAAATATTATTTACTTTTAATTGAATTGAAGATATCCAAAAGCAACCAGGCTATACTTTCTCTTGCAGACTTTCCACGTCTGAAACCAAATTGATTGGAAGGTAAGAGACAATTGCTCTCTATGTAAAATTCTAAACGATTTTTTAAAAGTTGTTCAAATATTTTGCTCATGCATGATGTAAGTGTAATGGGTCTGTATGAATCTGATTTATGTGGTTTTTTTACCAGGTTTCAAAATAGGAACAATGCAATCAATTTTCCACTCTTCTGGTATAAGACATGAAGACCATAAACTATTAAATACCTTCAATGTCACTATTCTACATTCATTATTTACTAGCTGATCCGGCAAACGTTGTTTTGTTATATAAGGTTTTGTAATATCTTCTAAGATGTTCATTGAAATTAAGTGATGTCAAAGACAATTTTGTTCACAATTAAATACTCTTAATCAAAAACACATTTATTTGGATAAAGATTAATATTATTACGTTGATACAACTCTTAACAAATAATGCATTAATTTCGACCAAATTTGTTTACCATAAAAACGGTTCTAGTGACTTAATCTTAAAAGATAGACATATACTGTCGCGGACATTTTTTAGATCATTTCAAGAGGAATAATTCTTTCATACATATATTTTTGGTATCTTGAACTGTTTTTGCAGCGCACGCAATGGAAGCCCTCAAGGATGAATAATTTTCCCCGTTTTTTTCACATTTTCCATTATTTATTCGCTCCTAATAATTGCATCGTGATGTTATATAGCCTAAAGCCTTCCTCGATAAATGGTCTATTCAACTCAAAAAGAATTTTTCAATTCGAACCAGTAGTTCCCGAGATTAGCGCGTTCAAACAAACAAACAAACAAACTCTTCAGCTTTATAATATTAGTATAGATAAGTTTAAGAGCTTTATATGGAATTGAATCTAAACTACAAGTTGAATCTTTTCTGGAGTTAATAGAAAAATTTAATTCACTTAAAGTGAAAGGTTCTGTTAAATACTCAAACATGGTGATATTATAAGGTGTGGGTAAATTGGAAGATAAAGGCAATTCGACTGTATCTGGCGTGTATTTACATAAGAAATCATTAGCCCAGCTAGAATCAATATCTGAAGTATTATTATGTACATATGTTTTATTAAATCGTTTTATATAAAACCAAATTCTAGAAAGTGGTGTAGAGCGATTAAAAGATTCACATAAATATTTCCAACTAAGTCTTTCAGTTTTTAAAATCATTTTTTTAGTTGCCTGTAATTTGTTAAAATTGATGTAGTTAGATTCAGACGGGTCAGCTTTAAAAATTAAATATGCATTCTTGCAGTTTAAAACTGCTTGGATACATCTGTAATTCCACCAAGGTAATGGCGGCCTTCTATTAGATTTATTACTTGAATGTGAAGACTGATTTTTAGAAATATCCTTAGAAGGAATGGACATATTCATAGCTGAATTTATTAATTTTGCCAATTGATTGTAGCTTTGTAAGGGATTAGAGTAATTGAAAGTATAGTTTTTTACAAAGGAAGCTATTGTCATGCTATATTTAGGCCAATCAACTAATTTTAAATTAATACTATTAGCAAATACTGTTTCTTGAAAGCTATTATTTAAAATGATTATTTTTGTGATTACAGGAAAGTGATAACTCCCGAGAGTATCACAATCATATACCTGCCACTTGCATGCTGATGCCAATGAAGGTGATACTAAAATGAGATCAAGGACATTTTGCTGCCATCTGTGTGATCCAACAGTAGTCATCTGACCATTATTCAAAATCACAAGATTATTATCATCAATACTTGCAAGAATATCAATGCCTCGAGTATCTGTTGCTGAACACCCCCACATAGTGTTGTGTGCATTAAAATCTCCTGCAATTACTACAGGCTCTGGAAGACTTTGAATTAATTGGTCTAATTTAGATTTAGTAAAACGTACTGGTGGATTTGGAGGACAATAAACACTTGCTAATGTTAATTGTTTATTAGCATAATTAATTTCAACTGCAATATTTTGAATAGAATCATCGGAGAAAGTATTAATTATACAAAAATTAATCTTATTATGTATCAATATGGCTACACCATTGTGATCATTACCAGAATCAAGTCTAATAATATTATAACCCGAAATTCTGAAGTTATGGTGTGACTTGAGCCACGTTTCACAAACCAGAGCAATATGTATATTATTCTCATATAAAAACTGTGTAAATAAATAACGATTACTAATCAAACTCTGTGCATTCCATTGCAGTATATTCAACTGATCCATAAAAAGGAGAGAAATTATTTAGTTTTGGCTGTGTCTATGAGAACATATTTTATTAACTGGGAAGAGATAGATTTTTCTTGAGATTTATTAAGCATAATGATTTTTGTGATAGAATTTAAAATAATGTTTAAAATATTATCATCTTTATCTAATAAAGACAATAAAATATCTGATGGGTTTTTTTTCTTAAGTTCAGGGAATTTCTCTTTATTAAATAAATCAACAAATGTACTTTTGTTAACAGCTGCTTGATTTTCCTTAATTTTCTGTTTTTTAACTGGACATTGGCCAGAAATACTTATGTGGTTTCCTTTACAGTGGACACATGTAGCTTTCTCAATTGGAGTTTTACAGTCCTTATATGTATGATTTTCAGAGCATATTGTAACATTGTTTTACTGGTGGAATATATTGTTTAACTAAAAACCTCCAACCGTTCAAATCAACATCGTCAGGCAGTGCGTTTGACGCAAATGTTATTGCAACAGTAGCTGTTGGCTGCAAGCTGGCAAATCCTGAATCTAATCTAACTTTTCTCATTATGCCTTTTACGCATATTATTTTTCTTTGGGTCGACAAAAGTTTATAAATTTTAAAATTAGTGATGCTGGCTGGTACATTCGTAATAACACCGGTCACTTCTGAACCTGCTGCTGGTATGGATGTTTTATTGTATTATATTCATTTAAAAAAGTTTTATTGCTTAAAAAAGCATTAGCCAAAGCAGGTTTTTCAAAGTGCACACCTATTTTATATTTGTTCATAGATTGGAGATACTTTATCCCTTTATTAAATCGTTTTAACAGAGATGACAAGGACATTATGCCCCGCGTGCCTATTGGTCTTTTTTCATCGCTGGATTCAACGAAGACTACATAATCAGTAAGCATTGAATTCTCAGGATACCTTCTGCTGTAGTCAGAGACATAATAAGGCTTATACTTGCGCTCATTGTCATCATCTTCATCGGAGCTGGTTTCTTCAGTCGAATCATTTGTGTCGGCTCAGGATTGCGATATAATATCATCCTCCTTCAGCTTTTTCTTTTTCCGTTTCCCCATTCTGACCAAAAAATTGAAAGGGATTAATTAACTAATGCAATTTACTAATTTTATTATACAAATTGAAAATTATTTTCAAAAGTCCGCCTATTCACTTCTCACAAATAGTTGTTGTTGTTTATTCGCCGAAAGGCAGGCAAAGGATCGAGCCATACAGCCTTGTCTTTATTTGTTTCATTTATTCAAAGGCCGAGGTCATGTCTTCTTTTTCTCCAATTTAAAAGGCCGAAGCCATGTCTTCTTTTTCTCCAATTCAAAAGGCCGAGGCCATGTCTTCTTTTTCTCCAATTTAAAAGGCCGAAGCCATGTCTTCTTTTTCTCCAATTCAAAAGGCCGAAGCCATGTCTTTTTTTTTTCCCAATTCAGAAGGCCGAAGCCCTCTCACAAATAGATTTTGACAGGTAGCTTTTTTTTAAATTGTCTACACGGAAATTAAGCACAGAACTGAGCATTTTAAGCTTCTAAATACCATTTTATACATAGCGTAAGATTAGACTTTAATTACGATTATAGTTCAATTTCGTTTGAACTGTTATAGGATTTAAACATGATTAAAAAACACTTGTTAGTTGTTAATACTTTTATTTCAATTCATCATTTAATATTTTATTTTATATAACACCTAACAACTCTCACACATGTTTTGGAATCAATACACAACAACATTACAGCCTTGTAAAAATCTCGATTATTTTAACTTAATAATCTGTAATAATTGATTCTTTCTAACCATTTTTTAATTTGTCTTTTAAAATAACGCCTTTGGAAATGAATAAAAATGTATGTCCTTTCATCTATTATCAAAATTAACAATACAATACTTGCACTTTTAGTAAGTTTTTATAATATTATTGTTACAGCTACAGTCATTATGAATATACTTTGCGAAATTAAATATTCAACGAAACTTTAGCATCAACGTGTAGCTGTATTAATGACCGAATAATTCGCATAGGGCTTGAACAGGAATGAAGTCAGTAGGGGACGGGGTAAAACTCTAATTTTCTATATGTGTGCTTTTGGCTATGGTGTTTTTTATATGAAGATATCTGCCCGTGGTACGAATAAACCAAACAGAATATGATTAGGGATGTGGAAAAATATTTATATTATTATTAATTGATTATTTTTATCATATATTCAAAATGAGTAAGTGGGTCGATGGTAACATAGCTTACTCCTCTCCAGGTATGAGTATCTTAAGATCGGTGCATCCAGGGAAGCGATGATATTCTTCTACTGCTGCATGGCGTCTTCCGTAGTCTACCTTAGTTATAAATGTGTTGCGAAGTATACCTTTCAGGTGTATGCTGGTGGTGGAGCTCACCCGGGAGCAAAGTCGTCTTGGTTCCTAAGTTCCACGCTGTGTAGTTTAGTGCTGCCTACATTATTCGGATGGCATATTCTAGCTCGAAGGCAACAAATGTCTCTGCTTGAATTGATTTGTTAAAGGCAGACGATCCCTGATGCAGCCTTGTTATAACTTATAATCCTGTGAAAAAACTGTTACAAGGTATGTGGGGAGAGAGCTACGTAGCGAATCAATGCAAATCAAATTTTCATTTACTAGGCAGTACTACAATTCCTTAATTGCTCTCGTTAGTTCTGGGGTAATTTGGATAAGTTGGATGACTGTGTATGATAACAATGCTACACCTCAACACCGATAGGGAATTATTGTGCATGTTACCACGCTACAAAGTGATCATTGAATATTACATTTTTTTTTCTTTTATTTAGTTGTAAAACAACATAAGAGGAATCTTACCAGAGGGTAATTAAAATTACTTCATGTCTATCCTTATCGGTACTATATTTGAATTCTATGTTTGAGAGGTAAAATTGTTTCTATTAGCCCCATGTTATAGTGATTGCTGTTATTGAATTATAGTCTATAGGACATATTTACACAGAGTACAGCATATTTATAATCTTTAAAATACAAATTAGTTTTTGTCAGTATTTGTTGTGGAGTGTTCTGTAGTTTTTGTTTTCCTTTTTATTATTTAAATATACGTACAAAAATAATCTCAGCATTTGTATTGTAATTTTCAATTTACATATAAACAATATTCATTTTGTTAACACAAGTCATAAATATAAGTGTATATCTTAGGACCATTACAGTGTAATTGGTATGTTTTTGTGTAATATTTGTTTATAAAAAGTCCTAGTATCCTATAATCCTATTCTAGTAGTATTTTGTGAATTGGATTAAAAAACATTAAAGTGTGTGCTGGCCAAAATCTTTGTAGTAATAAGGCGTTTAAAACCCTTTTCATTTAACAGTAAAAAGGGGTTGGATTTAGTGAAAGGCCTCTGTGATAGTTTTGTAAGTTTTTTTCTATAGATATGTTTTTGATTTCAAGCATAGAAGCAATGATTATGATAGCAGGCAATGGTGCCTGTTATGTGGTTATATATAACTAAGAGATATTGCATTTGTTCTTATCAAGACTGATCTATCATAATTTGATAATTATAGTGTTATTGAAGATCTGGTATTGTCCCTGAATACACTCTCATTACCTGAAGTTTTTTGACAGCAACTTTCTCTTACTTTCAATTAAAAAAATATTAATTGAAGTATATGATTTATTAGAATTGGAACACGGAATGTCTAATATATATTATGACTATTATGATGGAAGTAAAATCTTCCTTTTCCTGGCAAATAGGACTGGTCTTCCTATAGATTTAGTAAGTATATCTTAATTTATTTCACTATTCATATTCACTTCGCTTTATTCTTGCATCTCTATAACTTTTATTTATTATTATGGAAACCTATATTATGGTTTTTATGAAACATATTCCAATAAACTTCAATAATTCTATTTTAAGCATTTATAAAAATTTACTACTGTTTGTACTGTTTCATATATGAAGTAATTTGTAAGATTAAATATAAAAGATAGTCAAAAGGAAATAGTGAATCCATATGCCTACTTTCTCCAGTAATATCAGGAATGAGACTCATTTAAGCCACTTTCATTGGTAGTCTATTCAAGCTTAATTAAAAAATTGTTGTGATCATTATATAATTTATAAATACTTTTATTTTATGAGTTAACTTGCTAGTTAACTATGAGTTGAATGTTATTTAACATTTGTATTCCTTAATGGTTATTCTCAGAAATGTTGTACTGAAAATATATTATACTAAAAAAATGGACTGTTATAGAATTGCTTATTTATTATTCTATAATATATTATATTAATAGATTATGTATAGTTTAATATTTTATTAATATCAATAAATATAACTTATTACTTTGCTTATGATTTGTATGCATCTGGGGCACTTATGTTTAAATGATCTGCGTAATATATTTTTTTATTGCTACAGTTTGTGAGATTATGTTTTATATATGTTGTAGTATAGTTTGTGACATTCATGTAAGTGTGATATTTCTTTTATTAGGTTAATTTTTTGATAGCTCAAGTAGCTGCACTATGCCTGGCCAGATTATTCCGCAAACCATTGAAATATGCTTCACCAGAATTTCGTCACACTGTTTGCCTTCTTATTGGTTTGATTATGGGATATTTCTGTTTTGGAAAGTAAGTTTTATAGATATTTTTTGTTAATTTGTATGCAATGGATATAATGTATTAAAAGATAACCTTGACCCTGTAACCCTAACCATAGGGGTTAGGGTTAAACCCCTGACCCTACCAATATAATATATAATATCTGTAATAAATATTAAATGATAAAAATGACATTTAAAAAACTTATTTATTAGCTTGAAAGAACGTTCAAGTAATTCTTTGATTGAACCAGTACATTGAGTCTCAATTGACACCAATGTTACAATTGCAAATTCTTAACAACTCATGAGATGTAAGTGGAAATTGCATAATAGACTCTGCTCACATGACAATGGCATTGTGTTTTGTCACATCCATTACATTATTGTCACAGTACCATAAGTGACTTCTTTTACTGTTTATATTCCATGTGTAATACATATGACCACCAATATTTTTTTATACAATAGATTGTTTTAATTTTAAAATGATCAATAAATATTTTGCTAGTTATTCTTCAAGGGAAGAAAAACTGTTTCAAGTTTTCTACATACACAGGATTAGCAGTTTGATGAAAATTTCCAATTTTAATATAAAAATATCTATGGATCTCAAAAGTGTTTTCATTATCATTTAAGAAAAATTCTAGACAATTGATATGTATAATGTTTTTTTGTTAAGTTTTTTTTTGTACTTCACTTACACATTAAAATATATTCATGACACATGGAAAAGATCACCTTGGCAGCTGGCATTGTTTAGTACTGCATCTCATTTATACTTTGTATTCTATAAGACATTAGACATTGCCATTATTGAATCTATAATAAATTATGCTATATTTAGTTATGTTTACCATAATCATGAGGCTCTTTATTGGAACGGTATAAGGCTAGGAAAAACAGATTTTTTTTTGTTATTTAAGAAATATCATGCAAGGTGTCCAAATTCTGAAGTGTCATAGGTGTGACAAAATAAACGATCTTTTTACATTTTGTTATTAATTTTTAATTTGAAATCAGTATTTTATTAAGCATTGCTGGGTTCATGCAACAGCTCTTGCCGTTTAACAAAACTTATACCTAAAAAGCGGCGAAACATACAATGTCGAATGAAAAAAATACTATATGTTCCGGGTTCGGTACATTGTATGTTGGGGGATATCCAGGACTAAACTACAGCACAGGGAGGTTGCTTCTCATTCAAATTGGTACAAGTATTTAAAGAAACATTAGTGTTCTTTGAGTATCTGTGTCAGACGGTAGATGACATGGTCGGTACTATTCAGCCAAGGTTCGACAGAATGACGTGAAAACGTGCTGGCGTATGCATCACTCCTAATCAAGCTGCTTGCGTTGCATTCACAGGGCTGATTGGCATTCTTCCGCTATAAGTTTCCCGAGTGCTATGGTAGGCACGATTTCATCTCTAAAGTGGCATTCACTAACTCGACTAAAAGCTGTCAAAACCATTTTCGCCTTAATGGTAAAAAGAAGAAACTGTGGCAACATCGTCGCCTCAGCCGCGTGCGATCTGTATGGCCATCAAGCGTTGCAGACTATGTAATTTCTGTTTGCAACTGCGGAAGCGCATTCAGTAGCACTAGACTCACGCTCCATAAAGTGCCACAGATCGTATGACTCCCTAATAGAGCGGTCTATCTCATTGTGTTCTTCTAGATTAGGTAGAAGCTGGTGCATAGCACCTATTAACCTAAAAACCCCGGCGACCGTCTAGAGTGAGCCCAAGGTATTTAATAAATGGGTTTACCTTTATCTGTACGTCATTTCCACGGATAAACACGTGTCGGCTGATTCCCTGTTTCGCGGTAGTTTTTGAAAAAATATCGCCTTGCTTGATATAATGGTCCGAGGCACCCAACAAATCAATTTGTTTAGATTTGAATGGCGCGTAGGCAGATAAATCAGTACGTTCTGCCATCAGTATGACGTGTTGGCGGACAGCATTGCTTTTTCACCAGAATACGGTCCATACAAATTTATATAAACCAGTCATTTTGGTTGGTGCCCAGAAGCAGTGGTGCTGCTATCAATTGCGACTACTGCTTCTTTCAACATACTATTATCTTTAGGTTTAGGTACATTCAAAAAAATTGTGTTCCATTGCGTAACGTATTTCTGAGAAAAAATGGTTCATTAATTTCGAAGTTTTAATTTGGCTAATAAATCATGCTAAGAGTGTTAAGTTGCTTCATGGCTAAGAGCATGTTAAAAACCTATTATTTACTCCTCTGCCGTGGGTTTATAAATACAAATTTCACATGCACAAGCACTCTAGCCCTGTTGATTGTGGATACGTTTTCTTGTTAATATCAATCGAGTGCTAAACAAAATGACCTTTGACTAAAGTAAAATATGCCTATACCTAATAGTGTAACTTAAATTTTAAAGGTGTCATCTGCATATTATTAGCTATATATAATGGCCAAATAAATCGCTTACACAAATGAGCGGCAGCATCTTATAATTCTAGGCATATTATAATTGTTTTCCTTTATATAAATACATATTTACCAATGGGCTGCAGATACCGATAAAGATTTATGTGTACATAAAAATAACTCTTGACTTTATACACAATAGATAACATTTCACAAGAAACTCAAGTCATTGTATATTTTCTTCGGGATTATAAAAAAAACAGATTTATACAAAACAAACAATAACAAAACTGTAAAGAACAAAATAGAAAAAAAAAATTTTTTTAATGGTTTATTATATTATTGTAAATGTCGGATTTTTATATAAAATAACATAATTGTTAATAAATTACAGGCAGGCAATACATTTATCAGTTCTACCAATACTAAATTATGGATTATTCAAATTAGTACCACATCATTTCATGGGCAAGTAAGTAACAACAATATGTCATATATTATAATAAATTACTATATTTACATTAGGTAGTATATTTATAAAACATAAAGATTGGCATTTACTTGCCAAATGTAATTGAGTTCCTTTAGTTGATATTTATAATAATTTTTAATATCTATTTAAATACCTTATATTTTAGACCAGTTTTAAAGTGTAGGTATGTGCATACTTCAATAACCTACATCATATTGATATAAAACAAAAATATAAGTGGTCCAATACAAAAAGAAGGAAATGGTTATTATACTACTAACTTTAAAATTATAATATTTATTTTATTTTTTAAAAGTATTCTTCATTATTATTTATTTTTTTTATACCGACTCGACACAGTGACTGCACCATACCTGATGGTAAGCATGGTGCAGTCCAAAAAACGCCAACGACTATCGAAAGGTAAGAAAAAACCCATCGGTAGTCGCAGCGATCATGCCAGCCTGCACAAATATCTCTTTACGCTACGTTTAAAAGATCCCATATCATAGGACGGTGGGAACACGCTCGCCGGAAGACCATTCCACAGCCCAACGACACGGCAAAAGAAGGAGTTAGAGAACTTCTTTGTCCTAGCCGGGATGTGATTATCATGTAAAAAAGTACGGCTGATTACTTCTAATGTATTTAATTACATACCAGGCGTTTTTTTACCGGTTATCTAATATTTCAGCGCAACATTAGCCGCTTCCATGATATACCTCTCTTGTTTGCACCTTCACCGTCAGATGTACCATACGGCTGATTACACTTTAGACATAACTGGTAACAATATTATTAATTAGCAAACAAATGCATTAGGGTGACATGAATATTAGTTGTGTATAATTTTACAGGTCCTTTAATGGTTATTACTCAAAGGGTGACGTCATTAGCTTACACACTTCAAGATAACTTAAGTCGTGAAGAAATAAATTCGAATATTGTGGGAATCTCAGCAAATAATCGGGAGTTTAAAGTAGAAAAGATTCCGTCCCCGTTAGAATATTTTGCGTTCACGTTGGCTTTCCAGACTTTGATGTGCGGGCCTGTTGTCTTCTATCCTGATTATATCAAATTCATTGAAGGTGTGAGCTTAGTTAAGGTAGGTTATTAAAGCAAAGGATATTATGTGCCCTTATGATTCTTTAAATAAATTACAGAACCTTCACATAAGTATCTCGTAATTAAAAGTTTGTATTGTAATCTCTTTATGAAAGGCTTATTCACAAGCTGCGCGAGTATTAACAAAAATCAACTAGAATGATACCATATATTACTATAACACCGCTTAGAAGTCTTATTGCCTTTTTATTATAGTGTAAAATGTATATTTTTCTTGGGTGCAATAAAGTGTAAGGTGTATTGTGTGTTTGTTCATTGTAGGATGTAAAATATAAAGACGCCATAGAGCCCTCTCCACGTAAAGCAGTCTTGTACAAAGTGGCAGGATCCGTTGGCGCCGCTTTGCTGTATTTAAGTTTGTCTAAGAAATATCCGATGACAATATTAGAAGGTACGTTTTATGATTAACACTGCAATTTTGTGTTTATACTTTTTTTTTTGTGTTTATGATTTTATAGACGAGGGAGATATTTTAGGATATAATAATTTGTACCTTCTTTTAACTAATAAAAATGTTAATAACTATATTCCCCAGTGGTATTTTTGTATTAAGGTACGATGGGGCTGACATACGTACACACGTAAAAGTCCCTTAAATAAATAGAATTAAAAAAAAAAAACTATATTCCCTAACAAATCATAAAGAAACATTGATGAACAAATGAGAATTGGTCCGTAAAAAGTTTGGACACCGCAGCGCGTGTGACGTATGATTGAATGGTAAGTAGATAAAATAAAATCAGTCTGTATAATTGTATAAACTTAAATAGGTAAGCATAACTTTACACAAATTACATATATTTTTAAAGTTCAAATACATTATGATATGACTTCGTAGACCCGAATTCTAATTTAAACATAAATAATAATAATTAATTAATAAGAGCACCTCCACATGACATTTATATTTAATGGCTTGCGGGTTTCCTCACGACGTTTTCCCTCATCGGTGAGCATGTGGTGATGCCTAATTCCGTACGTAATCTAGAAAAACATAAACGTACGTGCCGGGATTCGAACCTATAATCTTTCGCGTTGCCGCCCACGAAAACCAGTCCATTATCCACTAGGCCACCACAGCGACTACGAATATTTACAATATTCAAAGTTGCGAAGTCTTGTCAAGTGCACATTTTAGGATAAGAAATAGAAAACGTTATGTCGATTTTAAAAATACTGTCAATATCTATTATGGCGGCATTTTTTAGAACAACATACCGGTTAAATTGACCCAGAACAAAGTTCCCGCTAAAAAAAATAGAAGTTTGTATCTCTAAAACATCACCGGTTGTTAAGACTATCGGTTTTTACGAATAAATATGAGTAGTCCCTTCGATGTCGTTATAACAGATTTTGACCAGGGACTTAAATACCGGTATAAAAGCGATAACGTTATAAGCCAAGAAGGGCGATAACGTTATTTTTTAGAGTAACGTTACTCAGTATTTGTTATTTTTTTTTGTTACTTTTCGTTATCGTTATCTTTTTCGTTCTGTTATTTTTTTTAGCGTTCCGATATCTCGATAACGTTATAACAAAAAGTAACGTTATTTATTTTCGTTATTGTTTGTCTCATTCGCTCAGTTCAATTCTCTTTTATTTTTGTATGTATCGTACGCGACATTTTTTGGTTGTTATGCGCTGCACATTAAGTGAGTCGATTTACTTAAATCTTATCAAGACCAATTAAAGGTATGATTATGTATTTATTAAATTTTATTATATATGTAATACTATTGAGTATATTATATACATAATATTAAAATGTTATCTTATATTTTAATTATAATATATATGTGTGTGTATATATATATATATATATTTAAAAATAAAAAAAATGATATATATATATATATATATATATATATATATATAAAAAAGGGGGGATTTACTAGACTATGCATGTACTGTTCCTCCAGTTATTCATATACCTAGATACCGTGGTTCCATTCGTGGTATACGTGAGCCGGCATAACAATGATGACTGTCAATGAATTCTCGTTCCTTGGCGGTCGTTACCGTTCTTGCACTGTCTATGTAGAAGATACGGTTTAATCACATTGTCGAGCCATTTGCCATTGTGTCAAACTGAGAACATGCTGTACTATTATTTTTTAATACAGATTATATTTTATACAGATATCAGAACCGAAGTCGGAGTCGGAGTTTTTAAAGTTGATTTATCGGAGTCGGAATCAGAGTCGGAGGCAATGTCAGTCACAAGTGACGGCAGAATAAAATAGTTTTATTAAGGGACAAATAAGAACATTATTCAGTGAACCTTTTTAATTAGAAAGTGATAAATTTATAAATACACAGACAATAAAAATTGCTGTTTCTTATTAACATTTTCATAGTACTGTGAGAAAGCGATTACCTGAGCTACTGGTCGCGTAGTCCACGACATTTAAGCGCAAATTGGATAAAACCACTATTGTATGTCTGCTCATATAGCGTGATAGCGTGAAGATATGTTATTTATTATATCTTAAATTTGATCCCATTTTAATATGGTGCAGGGTTGATACATGTCTTCGAAAGTATAAGCCAGAACTTTTAAATTGACAACAGCATAATCCATTTCCCTCTACATCTCCCTCGTGTGTAGATAGATGTTGAGGATCGAGACTGTTTCCAAGCGTATATCAGGTTTTTATTTTTGATAGCCCGGGGGATATTGTTGACGGACCTCAGGGAGCTTTTTGGTTGTCGGACTTGCACTAAAACCCCCGGGGTCACACAGCGCTCTCGCCTGTATAAGTTGGGCGGCACGCTCCCTCAAGCGCATCGCCAGCGTATATCAAGTTGCGTATATCAACACAACCCAACACAACACAACACAAGCTGTTGTTCACAAAGTGTTGGATATATTAGAAACCGTTATCCTCCAGTGAACATTGTCCAGTGAACAAATTAAATCAAATTTGCTGCAGGGTTGTTTTTGTGTTAATCTCTATTTTACTTAATTTAATGTATATGTAAAATAAAAAAACCTTTTAGTAATAAATTTAAATGTACATTTAGTTTTAAATTTAATAATTTAATCATATTTTTTTAATCTAAATTTAAAAAATGTCTTCTACAAATTAAGTAGCACTGATTGTTTGATTAATTGATATTATTTTTCAACAACATATAAAGTAAAATCAAATGAATTGACTGCAACAGTGGTGGTGACCTCCGATTAAAAAGTTTCGGAACCGAAGGTGTAATAACGATCGGAAGTTCCGACTTATCGGAGTCGGAGTCGAAGCTCCGTAACATCCCTGGTCCTCATATAACCTAAAATTTGGATATATATTGAAATACAGAATAGTACTAAACATTTGTTAAATATACTATTTTTAAATATAGACACTTTCAATATAAAACATACATATATATGTATGTACATATTTATATATACATAGACCAATTATCGAGGAAGGCTTTAGGCTATATAACATCACGATGCAATTATTAGGAGCGAAGAAATAATGGAAAATGTGAAAAAAACGGGCAAATTTATTCATCCTTGAGGGCTTCCATTGCGTGCGCTGCAAAAACGGTTCAAGATACCAAAAATATATGTATGAAAGAATTATTCCTCTTGAAATGATCTAAAAAAATGTCCGCGACAGTATATGTCTATCTTTTAAGATTAAGTCACTAGAACCGTTTTTATGGTAAACAAATTTGGTCGAAATTAATGCATTATTTGTTAAGAGTTGTATCAACGTAATAATATTAATCTTTATCCAAATAAATGTGTTGTTGATTAATAGTATTTAATTGTGAACAAAATTGTCTTTGACATCACTTAATTTCAATGAACATCTTAGAAGATATTACAAAACCTTACATAGCAAAACAACGTTTGCCGGATCAGCTATAGTGTCTTGATAACCGCGAAACTCGAGAACGGCTGAACCGATTTGACTAATTTCTTTTTTGTTGTGTTTGTTGAAGTCTGGGGAAGGTTATAACAGAGAGAAGATTTTAAAAAATTATCTGAAAAAGTCTAAAAACAACACTTCTATATTCTCATACAAAAGATTTGTTATAAGTCAATTTGAACTTTAACACCATAGCATAAAGTTTAAATGTTAGTGGACGGGTTCCGGGAAGGCAAAACAATTATTGAGTGACGTATAAATATTAATGTCAATATTTGTTAATTTTTATACATATAGCATTAAGGCCAGGTTCCTTCAAACAATTTTCAAAAAACAGCCGACAGGCCAATAGCTATTAACATTAAAAAAAACAATGTGACTTTGTTTTAGAGAAATAGGGCAGAACAAGGTCTGCCGGGACAGCTAGTCTGTAATAAATACTAAAAAATAAAATTTTAAATATTAAAATTCCACCATTAATTAATAGACCACCATTAAAATTTTTCGTCGACTAAACATTTAGCACGCTTCTTTGTTTCATCTATATCAACATATCTGTACACTTTGCTAACTTTTTTCCTGCCCGTATTGTAAAACAAGCCAAAAGTCGAAAATACGTCACGTCAGCTTGCAATGCATGAGTCCTAAACATCGACACGTATTGAAAGTATTGAAACAGAAGCCGCCGCAACGTCGCTATATTTCTATCAATTATAGCGCAGAATTTGGTGACGCGTGTTTAAAAAGTATAAGAATGGCAACGTCGCATTTATAACGTTATAATAACGTTAAATTTTTTGTTATAAATTTCGTTCTGTTACCTGAGTAACGTTACTGATACCATTATGACGTCATTTTGTTATTGCGGTAACGATACAAAAATAACGTTATGTATCATTACTATAACGTTATTTTTAGTAACGTTACAAGTCCCTGATTTTGACTGCATTTAAATGAATTGCAGAATTGACGGATCCAGCGTCAGAAGTGTCCCGTTCTTGGTCAGCTCTTTATTTGTTATGGTACGCCTACCTCTCGACATTAGTGGTTCGGTGTAAATATTACCACGCCTGGCTGCTCTCTGAAGCTATATGTAATAACTGCGGCATGGGATTCAACGGGTACGACGCCGATGGCTCACCAAAATGGGACAAGATGTCTAACATTGATGTCTTTGGTTTTGAGGTAATTCGTTCATTACTACTTCATTATAGGCATGCTCCGAAATGTTTTTTTTTTATAAACATTATGATTCTGAAGATACGACTTATAATTGTTTATTGCATTATAAATCAAAAATTAACTGTATACGGTATTACTTGTAAATCACCGTTTTTATGGCAGGACATGATAAACACTGGAGATAAAATGCAACATAAGTGATCTCTTTGTGTTGCAAGTATTTTGTAGTTTTTGAAAATCATTAAATATTGAATTTAGAAACTTGACTTATAACAATCATTATCATTAAACACATTGTAAATAAATTTTTCTAGAAAAAAATCTGTACCTTTAATGATAAAAAGCGACGTAGATACCTACTTTTCATAAATAATAAAAATAGCTATTATTTCTTTATCTTTTTTGTTATACTGTCAATATGAACATACTTAGATTATATAGATAGAGTCCGTTCATACATCGGACATAAAATTTCCGCGCCAAAATTAACACGTGACATGACCTACTAGATGCATTGTGGCAGGTGGCGCCACCAGATATAGAGTTGCCACATTCACCCTAAATACCCTTAAAATTAATTATATATTCCAATACGGAATAATGCTAAATTTCTGTCATACATACTATTTTTTCACTCGGCTTGTCTTGAATTAAAAACCATTTATATAATTAATATACATAAAAGAATTATAAACAGTTCTATGGTACATGATGATTTTAATAGTTTTCCATAATATTGATTCAATACTTAGCATGAGGTACAACCAAAGCACCACCCAAGGACTATCTATATATCATATAGATGTCACGATGTAGGTATAGTGTTATTCCGAACAACCTTGTAACTATTTATGTATTATTTCAAGAAATATATCCATTAGTTAATAATTTATTTAATAAATTGGACTTTAAGCAAAAAATAAATATAATTAACAATGATTAAACAATGATGCTAAAAAATGTTGTAAATGAAAACTATAGTATACTGTACTAATATAATGCCTAAGAGCAATTTATATAATTAGTAAATATTTTTAATTTTTTATTAGTATCAACTATGGACCCTGTTGGGCATGGTATTTATGTAGGCAAGAAGGCTTCAATATATAAATAATAATTCGAAGGCCTAGGCTGATGTAATTAACGAAATGTGCAAAGTAATTTCACGTTCGGTTAATATTGGTATGAAGATCGTTGCAGACACTGGAAAACACATATAATACTTTCATTCCCGAAATATTTTTTTAAAGGAGTAAAAAGATGGTTGGGAAGAAAAGAAAGGCAACCATACATGTTGCCTGTTCGATCGTGAAAGCGAGTTCGCATGGTAGAAAAAAATAGGTTATTCGAAGTACTAATTTTACGTAGATAAAGTCATGGGCAAAAACTAGTATTGCATATAGGTGACGTACTCATGCATATTTAAAAGTATACAACTTTTCAACTCTTAGATCACTATACCTCAAAAATGGCAATTCTTAGGGGAATACGTGTAAACAAAATTGTTACAGATAATTGCATAATCTACAACTTTGAAATACATATTTTTATTTAGTTTTGTTGAAACATGTAAAAACCCATATTTGTGAACTTAAATAACTTTTTTGGTGATATGGGATCAATGGGAATGGTGTTCCCAACATTCGTACCAGTTTTCAACTCTATGCGATAATCATAACCATGTATTTTGACCGGGCCAATAGCAATTAGCCCAAAATAAAAATACCAAAAAGTTTACACAAATAATAGGTATATTTTTCATCAACGTAGTGATTAATAACAACTATATCGTACTTGATGCCAGCTAAAGACAATAAAAATTAATATTTTCGTGTTAAAGCACAGGTTAGATAAGTCCCTAAAATTGGGGAGTTTTAAAAAGAAAAAAACTGGCAGCATTAGCAGTTAAAAATTATTGTTATATGATTTAAAATTATATTGACGTTTTTTCAAAGAAATGCAAACATATTTCACTGTTTACCTATGAAAGGAAATTTTACTATTGCTTCCGAATTATCACTGAAAATTTCTGCACAATTTGACAGCACACCACGCCATAATAAAAACATATACCAGAGCACAACACTGCACCGTTTCCAAGTGACAACTGTCGTCCATGAGAAGTGTGTCATGTAGTATTACATGCCATTCACTTAAACTGTTTTGTGCGGTTAGTACTACTAGGTTGATGAACATACTATGTTGTAAAGGTGCCTTTTAATGACACTGCTCCCTTGTTTTTTTTTTAATGCTTTACTGACGACATTCATGTTTAAAATAATAAAATTTACGTATTAAATTATTAAAGTATTTTAAAACGTACTTTTCCACTTATGTATGTAAAGTCACTTGTTCTAACTCGTCGTAAAGGTTAAACTACCTCAAGCTAGAAACATGAAATTTTTACATTGGATTCTTTTATGACGTAGGGTTTCACTAAGGCCGGAATTTTTAATATGTCACCCCTAAGGTGGTGAAATAGGGATTAAACATTTATTTAAAAATTTGCCAATTTTGAAGTAAGCACTATGAAAACTGATGATTAGCTGTTTGTTTGAAAATAAAAAATACGTGTTTCAACTTTATTGGAAAAACAACCCCAAGAGGGTAAAATAATGGCTGAAAATTTATTTAAAAATCCATTAATTTTAAAGTAAGCACTATGAAGATCGGTGTATATAGCTTTTTGGTTAGAAATAAAAACTACGTATTTCGACAGTTTTGGAATATAATTCCCCAAGAGGGTAAAACAGGAGTGGTAAGGTTATTCGAAAATCTGTCAGTTTTAATGTAAGCACTATGAATCTTTAGCTTTTTGGTGAGAAATAAAAAGGCATGGGTTTGATCTTTTTAATCTATTTTTTTCAATTTATTTTTCTTTCTTTGATATTTATCTACATAATATATAAACATACCATAATTGCTATAGTTCCTATACCTTGTTAATTTTACGACACTCCTTATAACAATTCCTTGAACGTAAATTTCCATATTTAGTAGAAATACTGAAAATAAATATTTATCCATTGAACCATTAAAACACTATTATAATATATATTACTATAATAGATTTAAAATAAACCATTATATAATTGTTTCACAAACAAAACCAACCTATTCCTTGTCTGCCATGGAGCCTTATAATACATAGTTTCCAACTTAAAATATGGATATGTTTGGTTAAGTAGAACCTGAGACAGACACCACGACCATTACCAATGCGCAGTTGGCTATCAGCTCATTTCAAAGGCTCATCAGCTCGCAACAACAGTTTGTTTCTCTAGAACCTTCTTATTGTACACTTCAAGGTCCTAACACAATAGACACTTCTTGTGTTGTTAGTAGACGACAGTGACACTATCAGGTGGGCTGTTTGTTTTCCTTGACCAATATATTTATCTATAACTACGTGGGTGGTGTTCTGACATGTCCATTATACAACAGGACATTCCGCGCTAAGGTGGGATACGCAAGTCATCAGTGAGCTTACCTTCGCCGATTGGGGCTGCAGCCCGCGCCTACTTGATATCATTTGGAAACGTCGCAAGGTCGAAATCGGCCAGGATTTCATCATCATCATATTTATCCCTGACAATGTCTAATTTTAAAAGAAGGACGTATTTATATATACAGTCAAAACTGGATAAGTGAGATTTCAAGGGAGCACAATCTCATTCTCGCTTATAGAGGTTTCTCACTAACCCGAGTTTCTCGCTAATGCAGGTATATGGGTAGCGTTTCTCTCTTATAGAGGTGCGCAGCAATAACAAGTCACAGGAAGGACGAATGTATTATGTACATATATATTTTTAATAGTGTGTATATGTTACGTTCATTAGATTTCGACATATAAGTACTTTATAAGGGTAGGTATCAAGATGCTTACGAAAACAAAACAAAAATTCAAGCTATGTAATTTTATTTTATTTAGAACTTATTTACACTTAACAAAATCCGCCAATTTCGTTTGGGTTTCAGTTTTTATATTTTGAATGTTTATCCTCTTAAATAATATAAATAAATAAAGCTCGATTGTCGCTTATAGAGGTATAGATAATGTTGGCGACGCGCTCTGTTATTGTTAGACATTATAACCCTAGTATAAAAATGTATGTATGTGTTCAAATATTATATAGTGTTCGGAGGCGAAGCGTACGCGCCGCGGACCGCGACCCGCTGTGGCATCAATGTTTTTTAAAAATCAGTTCGGATAAGGCCACCGACAGGGTGGGTCGTGTCGCGTGCGTACCGCCCCTACAAATATGACGTGCTTGTATTCTGCCTTACTTGCAATATACGTGTTATAAAATCGTGCACATCTTGTTTATTTTTGGCTACGTCAAGCGTCCACGGCGGCTACATTTTGGTCTTCGAGCCGCATCCATGTTGCGTACACCGCCACAATCGGTCAAAAAAATGGTGGGTACGCGAAGCACAGCGCGCCGTGACCTTGAAGCCGGCCAACAGCACGAACAAACGAAAGAACAACAACCCGTAGCTGGTGCTGCATCCACAAAGAAAGCCTCGCCGAGCGTGTCTTCGTCAATAAGAGTACGACGAGCGCAGTTGCTTTTAGATGCAGCAAAACAAAAGGCACAGCTCGAAGTTGAGCTGATTGACAAGCAGCTAGAGGTGGACCTCGCCGAACTCGAGGAGGAGGAACAAACGAAATACAGTCCACGAGAAAACAGCACACACCAGGACGTACAAAAGTGGTTGGAGCGGAGCTATGATGGTAATGAGCAGCCTGGCCCCGAACCTGGAATAACTTCGGTCGAGCTGCATCCGCCACACACAGAGGTACGTCCCATATCACCACACCAGGTACTCATTGAACCACATTTGCCGATGGGGTCGCAGCCTCAGCACCTTGCTGGTAACTCATCAGCTGAGGACAATGCGACTATTCAAATGCTGGCTAGCGCGATACAGAACCTGGCTACGAGTGCACCAAACACCCTCCTATCAAGAATGAGCACCTCGAAGGCCCTGCCAGATTTTTCTGGAGATCCGATGGAATGGTTACATTTCAAACAGGCTTATGAAGAGTCAACCAAAATATGTAACTTTACCGATCAAGAAAATATGTGGAGGTTACGCAAATGTCTGCATGGCGCAGCAAAGGATGCTGTGACAGCATTGCTGATCAGCGCCACTACGCCCGATATTGTAATGTCTACTTTGGAGCTGCAATTTGGAAACCCGAGCATTATTATAACAAAAATCATGCAGGATATAAAAAAGCTGCAACCTATGTCGCAAGAATATTGTAAGGATATTGTTTCCTTCTCTGTTAAGGTCAGAAACTACGTGGCCGCAGTACTCGCTATTGGACAGGAAGAGTACCTAAGAGGAAACAATGTTGTAACTATTATATTATCGAAATTATCAACAATATTAGTTTCAAAGTGGGCTGACTATAGTTATCAACGCAGCAATATTGAAAACAAGTCGAACCTTGTTATGTTATCGGAGTTTTTGACTGAGGAGGCAATAAAAATATCAAAAACAACGATAAACTTAAATCACAATCTTTATGAGTACAAACATAAACAAAGTGACGTTTATACAAACAAAACGCACAATCGAAATAACTACAAATATAAACAAAGTAACTTTTATGTAAACAAAACTCATACAGTCTTAGCACAGCACGATTCAAGTGGCGAGGATAAGTGCTGCTATTGTTGTGCGCATAAACATAAATTAATAGACTGCAGGAAGTTTAACAAAGCGATGCGTAAGGACAGGTGGCAGTTTGTGAAACGCTCAGGAATTTGTTTCAAGTGCCTAATTTCGCGTCACAACCGCGAGAACTGCACGGCACCCGTATGCGACGTTAACAATTGCGGACAGCCGCACCACAAGCTCTTGCATCACGAAACTAGTAGACGGAGTATCACTGCCAGACACGAGACGCCCGCGCCGCTGCTGGACGCACCGACATCGACAGCGCCGATACATGAAGCCGGTACAAACCAAACCGTGACTCATATCAAGGCGGAAGATCTTAGAGAAATATTAAAAGTCGTCCCGGTCCGCATTCATGGAGAAAACGGCGTCATCAATGCTAACGCGCTGCTCGACGATGGATCGACCGTCTCGCTTATTAGCAAGGAGCTATCAGACCGTGCAGGACTGCGAGGACAAGCAGAGACTATACGTATACGGGGCGCCTGGGCTAACGACGAACTGGTATGTCGTGCGACAGTTTGTAATGTCAAAATATCAGGTATGGACAATAAGACTAATGACATTAAAGTGCGATGTGTTAACAATTTAAGTTTGCCTGTTCAGTTCCATTCATTTATTAATTGTGATAACTACCGGAATTTAATTGATATTAAAAATGAAATTTGCACAAACGATGTTGTACCAGAAATTTTAATAGGTCAAGATAATTATCATTTATTGTTACCATTACAAGTAAGAGTAGGTAAATTAAATGAGCCGTCTGCCACGCTTACACCCCTGGGCTGGTGCGTTCACGGTACTATACAGCCGCGCAACGTTCGAATGACTCCCTCTAGCGCCGCGCCGCACGCGTCGCTGCTGCTGAGCGCGTCCGGCGACCCCGTAACGCTGGCATCGTCGTCGCCCGCTCTCGCTGCCAGCAACGGCTGCGAGAGCTCTCTGCTCCAGCTACATGACCAGGTGAGTCGTTATTTTTCTATAGACTCAGTAGGTGTTTCATGTAAATCGCGGCAGAACGTCAATGACCTCCGTGCCATCGCTCAGTTAAATAAATCAGCTGAACTTATTGACGGCCGCTGGTATGTAGGCTTGCCCTGGAAGAGTGATACCTGCAAAATGCCAGATAGTTATTACAATGCATTAAAAAGGCTTAAAGGAATAGAGAGAAAAATGTTAAATGATAATAATTTTGCTATCAGGTACAAGGAACGAATTAAACATTTATTAAATAATAATTATGCAGAAAAATTAACAGATGTCTCACAAGTAGGCAGAACTTGGTACTTACCTCACTTCGGGGTTGATAACCCCAATAAAGATAAATTAAGATTAGTATTTGACGCGGCGGCCACCGTCGATGATAAGTGTTTGAATGACTACTTACTTACCGGGCCTGATTTGTTGTCATCACTGTATGGAATTATGCTGCGTTTCAGGGAACATAAAATTGCAGTAACAGGTGACATCAAGGACATGTTTCTTCGTATTAAAATTAAACCTACGGAAAGAGACTCGTTTAGGTTTCTTTGGCGAAGCAGCCCGGACGAACCGGTGTCAACTTACCGCATGACGTCACTTATATTTGGAGCGAACTGTTCACCATTTGTTGCTCAATACATTAAGAATAGGAACACACAGCGCTTCGAATCTACTTACTCCAGCGCAGTCAACGCGATACGTAACTCGCACTACGTGGATGACTACATCGACAGTCACCCAGACGAAGCTACGGCTATAAAAATGGTTAAAGATATTACGTATATCCACGAAAGTGGTGGATTTCAAATTTGCAATTGGACAAGTAATAGTACAGCAGTTTTAGACAGCATACCTAAAGAAAGCTTAGGTACAGCTGCAATAAGGTTCAAAGTCGATCAGCAGTACCAAGGGGAACGAACTTTAGGTTTGATTTGGTTTCCTAAGGAAGATGCACTAGGTTTCGATACATCTCTAAAGCGAATACCTAAAGGTATATTAGAAGGCAGAGATAGGCCTACAAAACGAATTATGTTGCAAGTTATAATGTCAATATTTGATGTTTTAGGATTTTTAGTACCCTTTACTGTTCAGGGTAAAATTATACTTCAAGATACCTGGCGAGCAAATGTTGGATGGGATGACGTCATACCAGATGACGTTTATAATAAATGGTGTATCTGGATGGAATATTTAAAAGAATTACACCGAATACGCTTACCTAGATGTTATTATAATACTATTCCAGATAATGTTCGCAACGGTGAGTGGATTAGCACTTCCCCCGCAGGCCTTGCAGGCCCCGCGACTAAGATGTGTGCTACGAGCGGCCGCTACGATCCGTGGAAATCGTCAGCCAGTGCTACGAGCGCTTGCTACGACACACTTAAAGCGGCCACTATGGCTTACGGTGCTACGGCGTCCGCTGGCTGTCCTGAGACCGCAAGTATTCATTACACACACTTACAGTTGCATGTGTTTAGCGATGCGTATTCTAAAGCTATGTGCGCGGTAGCATACTGGAGATGGTATATTAATGATGAAGTACGCGTTGCATTTATCGCAAGTAAATGCCGCGTTATGCCTGTGAAGCCTATCACCATCCCGCGCGCCGAACTGCAGGCTGCCCTCTTAGCCGCACGCTTAGCAGACTCTATTAGTAAAGAGCATAGGATGCAGATTAATCGCCGGTATTTTTGGTGCGATTCCACCACAGTGCTTCACTGGATAAGGAATAATATGCGCAATTATAAAGCATTTGAAGCCAACCGATTGGGAGAAATTGACGAACTTACTCGTGTATCGGAATGGAGATACTTGTCAACTAAATTAAACATAGCTGATCTAGGTACGCGCGACGAATTTGACCAGGCAAGGTTTGCCAGCGAATGGTTCACAGGGCCCGAATTTTTATATCAAAATGAAGAACAGTCTTGGCCTGAAGATATTTTAAATTTGGAAAAGGATGAAAAAAACATTGATTGCTTCACTTTAATTCAAGAAAATGTTATTGACTTACCTGTACCTTCTGAAGAGCGCTTCTCATGCTGCTTACGTTTACGACGATCAACGGCGGTCGTACTGAAATTCATCGACAGATGCAAAGGACTTACCAATGAGATAGATTGCAACGCGATGACTCGGGCTGAGGTGTTACTGCCTCGCAGAAAGTGGACACGAGAAGCTGAGGATTTAAAGGTAGGTGATCTCGTATTCATTATTGGTCCTGAGAACCCCCGCAACGCCTGGCCGAGGGGTGTAATTGAATGCATATACCCAGGGAAGGACGGTCGAGTTAAACTGGTCGACGTTAAGACCAACACGGGTGTACGGAAGCGTTCAGCAGCACGCGTCGCTCGAATACCGGTTGATGTTTGAGTGCTGCACCAGCACTCGGGGTGGGGCGTGTTGGCGACGCGCTCTGTTATTGTTAGACATTATAACCCTAGTATAAAAATGTATGTATGTGTTCAAATATTATATAGTGTTCGGAGGCGAAGCGTACGCGCCGCGGACCGCGACCCGCTGTGGCATCAATGTTTTTTAAAAATCAGTTCGGATAAGGTCACCGATAGGGTGGGTCGTGTCGCGTGCGTACCGCCCCTACAAATATGACGTGCTTGTATTCTGCCTTACTTGCAATATACGTGTTATAAAATCGTGCACCTCTTGTTTATTTTGGCTACGTCAAGCGTCCACGGCGGCTACAGATAAGTAGCAGTCTTACTTACGGAGGTCCATGAGGGAAAAAATGACTCTCGCTTCTGTAAGCGAAACCTCTGTATGTTTCTGTTTCTCGCTAATAGAGGATTTGGGAGCTTAAAATGACAGGCCCTGGCTATAACTCTCACTTATAGAGTTTTCTCACTTATCCAGGTTTGACGTTATGACAAAATTGGTTGAACAGAAACAGGGATACAACTTGGTATTTTTAGGGTAAAAGAGATAAAATGAAAGAGTTTTCTCCGTAACTAATAGCGTTACTAACTAAATATACTCTTCCAATTCAACTTTCACGGGTATGTCACCTCATTGCTAATGTAGATAAAGTAGCAGACGGACACTAGCGTTACAATGAAAATCCATTGCTTTTTACTTAATTAATGTTGAATATTTTAGTTCGCCCAAAACTTCCGCACCGCGGTTGCGAGCTGGAACAAGAACACGAACGCGTGGTTGCGTTGCGTCGCGTACGAGCGCGGCGGCGCGGCGTGGCGCACGGCGCGCGTCTACGCGCTCTCCGCCATCTGGCACGGCTACCACCCCGGCTACTACTTGACGTTCCTCGCTGGGGGACTCTTCACTATTGCTGCTAGGAAGGTAAAAGATACAACATGTCCGCCCGCTGTACCTATATACCTTCGCTTCTCGCTCTCATATAGTACAGTAGGTATATAAATAATACTATAACTATTTTGATTTAACAATATTCACATCCGAATTAGAGTTAACGGATGACGGATATAGTGCGTAAACTACCACCTACAAATATTACCACATACTTATAGATGCATATAATAACTGATTGTGATTAATTTAACTTTTTTTATTGTTTTGAATGTTTCATTAAATTGTGAACAATTACAATTTAATTCTACATTAATTTTATTTTGTTAATTGTCTAGGGATCATGCAGTAATGATTATATTTCATAATATATGTTAATTATATCAGATGCGGCTGGTGGTCCGTCCGATGTTCCTGGGCAGTCATCCCAAGAAACTGCTCTATGATTTATTGACGTTCATTACAACACGAGTTGCCATGACCTACGCCACTGTTCCGTTCGTTTTACTGCATCTGGCGCCCAGCCTTGCTTTTTACGGGTAAGTTGTATCTTCATTCAAATTATTTCATTTTATATTTCCTAAACTGATTCTCTTATTTGTTTAATTCTACTACTAAAACTAAATAAAAATAATAATTTTACAGGAAATTTTACTATTCGCTCCATTTCATCGCTCTGGGGGCACTGTTGATACCAGTAAAATCAAAACAACCAAAGAACACGGAAGTGACCCTAATGTCATCGAATCTTTCTACGGATAGTATTATGAAAAGTACCAATAAAGGGTCTAATGGTAAATTAAGAATATCATAAAACATATTTATTATTGTATTCTGACAATAAATATGATGTTACAAATAAATCTAAGCGGCTTAGTGATCATCACAATAACTTTACGTATAGACTATAAATTACAATGGTCCAATATTTTATTTACTTTAATATTAAAGTTTACATTTTATACTAGATGTGCCCGCGACTTCGTTCGAGCGGAAGTAGTACTTTTATTATGATAATTATTTAAAGCTGAAATCTTTGTATACATGATATAAATGCCATCGGATCTTCCCTAAATAAATAACAACAATTAAATGTAAAACACAAATAGTACCAAAAAGGATATAGCGTGACGATAAATTTTTGTAATTTTAATTACCACTAATGACTTACAATACTCGAAAATAGGTGTAATTTACAGTTTCTTCAACAGATTTTAAAAAACAATGTACAGACATGCTTTGGTGACAATGTTATTATGGAATATCGATAAATGGCACCACTTTAGTTAAAATAAATATATTTTTTTATTGAAAAGAAAACCTTAATTTTATTCTGTTGATCACGTTGGATACGATATGTTATCGCAAAGTGGATTCAGTCATGAATGTGCCTGTAATCACCCCGAAAGGGATATAGGGTGACAATTTATTATTATCATTTTCAAAAAAAAATTTTATTACATTTTCATAGTTCTTTTAATGGTTCATAGAGTTTTTCTATATTGAAATTCTAAAGTCTTAGAAATTAATTAAATTAATCTGATAAACGCCAAACCTCTTAAAGGTAATTTAGGTACATCAAGACTAACAACTTTTGTTCTATGACTTTTGCCAAAACTTAAGACACCTAACTTAAAATAATATATATTAGGGTTAAAATATATATTTTTTTTAGTTTTAGTGGGAATTTCTATCAATCGTTAGCTCTATGTTTAAAGTTCGGTCAGCTGATACTACGAAATCTTCTGCCCCAGTTGCATCGCGCCGCCTTTCAGAGTGTTAAGAAGATCAGAACTGCAAATTTGATTTATTTATTTTTTGTATGGGGAAAAAAAGATTGAATTATACAAAATCGTAAAACAAAAATTGTCAGTCTTGATATACCAAAGTCACCCTTAAGAGGTTTTGGGATAGTTACCTGTATCCCTGCATATAGCCTAACCTGTATCCCTGAAATCATTTTTCATCTAGCTAATATTTATAGCTGGCTGAGGATCGGATTTATTGTTTGTAATAAGTATGTATGTATTGATTCCCGCCTCTATAAAATACCATAAGGTATAAGACCATATAATGAATATGTGATATTTTTGGGCACACTAAATAAATACTAAATAAGCTAAAATTATAAATGTATATGATGTTTATTGTAATTGAATAGAACTTTAAGCTGATATGTTAGGTAGTTTAGATGATACTCGAATAAGTTTTGCAATTGCAAAAGACAATTGCATCTAAATAGAAAAAAATGTTTTTATTGGATTAACCAAAAATTCCCCACAAGTCAAAACGTCCCCACAAAACGTCAAAAGTGTCATTGCCGCTTTTGAAACTAATCGACTTAATTTAAATGGTCAAAATTCGTATCATGTTCAATTCTGTTGATTGACTTCTACCCTCATTAGAAATAGAAATGGCAATAATTCTGCCGCGTATCATAAAAACTAACAGTTCATCTCTACTTAGGCTGAGATTTATAGATGCAACTTTAAGTTTGCTTAAACTTTACCAAAACATTACAATATAAATGTCAAAGGATTTGGTATGTCACCGATTTTGTCAACATGGTTTTGGCTCTGCGAATACTTAAGCTGTACGCAAGTTCCTATGATATATTTCAATTCTTTTTTTATCAAAACGAATTTATTTTTTGAGAACTTTGCTAAGCAAAGTTGAAATACCGTCTATAAATTTCAACCTACGCGCTTGTAAGTCGCGTTGTGTCTAAAGTGGCCAGAAACGAAGTAAATAATTATTGATTGTATTGCAATATATGTATGTACAGTATTTAATACCAGTATAATTTCATAATTAACAAAATAATGAAACAGCTTAAAGAAATCCAATACTCTGTGTCTGGTATGTAATTATTTATACAAAATTATTTAGTTATCTACGATGATTGCACAATTTTACATTATCATTGTAGATGTAGTGCTAACAAAAAGTATTAACTTTGAAAGGTTTTATTATAAAATGTATGTTAGGTATTATAGTTTCGACCAAGAGAAAATTTTATTTTAACTAATAACATTAACCTTTAATATAATCAATATTTATTATATTTTAATGTTATTTAGCTATCAAATACCACTTCTCAAATGTGTATACTGAAAGTATAACAACCAATTAGTCAAAATTTTCCCTTTGTCGTAAATTGCTCCATCGGATTATACAATAATGTGTTCATGATATTGCTGTAATATATTTTTTTACAAAGTATAGCCTTAATTTATATTACAAATTCTAGACTGAATAATTCGTATATATATTGTATACATATACGAGTAAGTACTGTTGTGCATATTTGTATCTTCCATTGAATTTTTGTAACATTATCTAATACTGTTGTTTGTTGAATATCGATGTCTCTCAGTCACGCTCGAACTGCCGCGTTGATTGTCCTATAAACTATGGAAAAGATCGCACTATGTGATAATAGAATTCTACTACAAGATGCAGCACAACTAAGATGCGATACAATTGACATATAACTCACCCTTGCCTGCGACTATCTGCGACGTTAGCTATTACACTACACAACATGATACGTGTTGGCACCCATTATATTTTTTTTTTTTTATAATTTGAAAAAATATCTTATCCTTTAAATCCCCGTTATTTAACTCTTATAAGAAAGTAGTACGTTCAGATTTTTTAAATCTAAGTAACGTGATCCAATTTTTTAATACGATCACATCAAGTGCCCTGAACCTAATGCTACAATAAGGTCAGCTCATTTCTTAATGGCTTTACAAGAGACTTACAGCAGATATATTGTTCTTAGGTTCATTTCCGTCATTGTATTGATATAATGCTCGTAAACACTCATTTTATTTATGATAAGATAAATATCACTGTTCTCCCCTACTTATGAAATCCTTCTGTCATCTGTCAATGAATTAGCAGATAAATAAATGTTTTGTTTAATTTATACATTTGTGACAACCCTAGTAAATTTGGCTGGCTTTTGACAGAAGCGAACCTTTCGCTCGTACCTACCTATTCCTGTACCAACAGTCGCTCCACGCAGGATAAAGGGAGTCATTCCTGCACATCTTAAACGTCGCAGTCGAGCATTTAGTTGTCTATTTTTTCTATAGTTATCGTTTTGCTGCATAGTATGGATTTATAGTAATGTAAAAAAAAAAAGCGCAAAAGTATTTGCAATATAAACCATTTTGTAAGAAATTTTGTGCAACTTCTCCATCGTAAAATCAAAAAACTTAGTTTGCAAACACGTATAAAGTTAATATTTGAAGGTATTACAAAAATAACTTCATATTTTTCGTAGTCGCAAAATTTTAATTAAAGCAATAATATCAGAGCGTTCATTTACATTATAAGCAGTGTATGGGCAAACCTAAATTCGCCCGTATCCTTTGGGAATCGACTTCATGCAATAAATACCCGTTTTAAATTTACATTTTATGGTTACTGTTTGTTGATTGCCAAAATAATTACCTCAAATGTGAGAATACACTTATTTATTTTTAAAAAAGTATTTACAATGTCTTGTTGATAAACGTTAATAAACCTAATATATTTTATTAATAGAATGTTTTAATACTTCCATTTGTTCCGCAGTAGCAGGACCACTATTTGAAAACTGCTACTTACAGAAAATTAAATTAGGAGTGCAACTATAGTGATGAAATTGCCATCAATCAGAGATGGGCAAAATGTAATCAGATTAACGATTACGATTACATTCTGAAATCATTAATCATGATTAATGATTAACGAAATTAATCAAAAAAAGTAATCATTTTTCGGTGATTAAGGATTATTAATCTTTAATCGGATTACAATTAATCTTGATTACTTTTATGATTACTTTTCTGTTTGATACGTAAAATGTGCTGCCGACAGCAGAGCGGCGCTCGCCTTTTTTTTATTTATAGTGTACGACTACTACTAGCTAAACTGGCGAACTGAGTACCACCACATAGTTAGGTGTTAGGGCGATTACCCGAAGTGGGTCGTGATCGCAGTACAATAGTGCAAAGACCGGCATAGTGACTCGCTTCGACCTGACTTGTTTCAGGATCAGTTAGTGCTCGGTGGATATTAAGTAAATCCAACGAAATCTAGCTAATCATTGATGCTTTTACCATTGTTCTGAGTGATTCCTGGATTATTAGAACTGATTATCAAACTACCGCCCATATTTTACTGAAATACCGTCTCCAACCCGATAATCCACGCCCGCCTTCGGGATGGAGGTAGAGAGACAGAGCAAGATAGCGCAAAATTTTAATTGATCAGAACAAGACATCACTTTTCTTGGTCATCCGTCTCTCTAGTTTGCAAACACGTATAAAGTTAATATTTGAAGGTATTACAAAAATAACTTCATATTTTTCGTAGTCGCAAAATTATAATTAAAGCAATAATATCAGAGCGTTCATTTACATTATAAGCAGTGTATGGGCAAACCTAAATTCGCCCGTATCCTTTGGGAATCGACTTCATGCAATAAATACCCGTTTTAAATTTACATTTTATGGTTACTGTTTGTTGATTGCCAAAATAATTACCTCAAATGTGAGAATACACTTATTTATTTTTAAAAAAGTATTTACAATGTCTTGTTGATAAACGTTAATAAACCTAATATATTTTATTAATAGAATGTTTTAATACTTCCATTTGTTCCGCAGTAGCAGGACCACTATTTGAAAACTGCTACTTACAGAAAATTAAATTAGGAGTGCAACTATAGTGATGAAATTGCCATCAATCAGAGATGGGCAAAATGTAATCAGATTAACGATTACGATTACATTCTGAAATCATTAATCATGATTAATGATTAACGAAATTAATCAAAAAAAGTAATCATTTTTCGGTGATTAAGGATTATTAATCTTTAATCGGATTACAATTAATCTTGATTACTTTTATGATTACTTTTCTGTTTGATACGTAAAATGTGCTGCCGACAGCAGAGCGGCGCTCGCCTTTTTTTTATTTATAGTGTACGACTACTACTAGCTAAACTGGCGAACTGAGTACCACCACATAGTTAGGTGTTAGGGCGATTACCCGAAGTGGGTCGTGATCGCAGTACAATAGTGCAAAGACCGGCATAGTGACTCGCTTCGACCTGACTTGTTTCAGGATCAGTTAGTGCTCGGTGGATATTAAGTAAATCCAACGAAATCTAGCTAATCATTGATGCTTTTACCATTGTTCTGAGTGATTCCTGGATTATTAGAACTGATTATCAAACTACCGCCCATATTTTACTGAAATACCGTCTCCAACCCGATAATCCACGCCCGCCTTCGGGATGGAGGTAGAGAGACAGAGCAAGATAGCGCAAAATTTTAATTGATCAGAACAAGACATCACTTTTCTTGGTCATCCGTCTCTCTCTACTGACTCGGTTTCGTCTTTGATGTAAACCGAACCGCCGCGGCACACGTTCGTATCGTATTTTGAATTTTAACTTATAACTAAAGTTGAGATATCGATCTGGTTTTTTTTTCCGGATAACTGACGTTCTACCTAATAACTTTGATTCTTACAATAAATCAGCGGGACACATACATAGTTTTTTTTCTCAATTCGCTTAATTTTTTTTCGCGTTTGACTTCTAGTTTCTTAAAGACTAGTAATAGACCTCAGAAAAAAAGAAGCAAATCGACATACGGGCATGCGCTATTTTTATCTCACTAAAAATGCTTTTTTGTTTACCAAATTATATATATCACAGTATCGTGTTGAACTTTATACAAATCAGTCGTGTATTGTGAAAGCCCTAATTGCGAGTAAAAATCAGTTAGGTTAATAACACGATAGCACACCGCGTTCTACTTCATTGTGATAATTATGAGCTGTACCTGCCCTTGGGCCAAAATTTTGTTGTAAATATTTAATAGTATAGTTTTTGCATTATCTGGAAGATTTTTAATCATAGAGTATGAAATTCTATCAGTACCCGCGCCGTATCTTTACATTTAATAGATTTTTCAAGTTCATGTTTAGAGATTTTTGACTCTAGAGAGATATTATTGGAGACAAACAAAGGTTCCTTCGAACAGGCATAGTCCGGAGTTAAGGCATGTAATAGATTTTTATTTAATGAAGAGTTGCCATGATATCGCGTTATGCTTTTGCCTTTCAGCCATCTCATCTGTCGCCACATATCGGTTGATGATGTTATTTGATCAACAGAGGAACAGAATTGTTGCCAAGTACTACTTTTACTTTCGCGAATTAATTTCTGGGTAGTTTTGACTTTATCTAACAAGCGGTCTAAGTTATATGGCGTCGGGTTTTTCCTGAACGCTGTCAAAGCTAGTCGTCGTTGGGCCACAGATTTTGATAAATGTTGGTTTCAATAAGGTTTAGGTATGAATTTACTACTAGGGTCATTATTAATCTTATAGGAAGGTATGTGAATATCTGCCGCACCATTAATTAAATTTGTAAATAAATTATATGACTCTTGGGCATTATCAGACATAATAAAATCTGAAAAACGTTTTTCTATGTCCTGTTTATAAGAGATCCAGTTAGCTTTTTTGTAATTTCTTTTGTTATTTAAGTTTTGTGACCGGGGAATAGATGTTGACAGTTTAATAATTAAATGGTCACTACCCAGACACTCTTTCGCAACTTCCCACTGAAAATTAAGAGCTATGTCTGTTGATACGAAGGAAATGTCTGGGGTTGATTCTTGGAGAGTATTATTTACTAATTTCACACGGGTAGCGCTCCCATCATTTAACGTCACTAGATTATAATCAGTCAGACAATCAAAGATAATATTTCCCCTAAAGTTAGTTCTGTTTGACCAATTTGGGTGATGTCCATTAAAATCTCCTAGCAACAATGATTTCTTTGAGGCTAATGAGAAAACGAAGTCCCAGTCACCTGGAGAGGTAGGTACGGATGGCGGACAATACACTGCTATAAGATGCTCAAGATGGGAGCAATTAAATAGTTTAACACAAATTATTTCTATCCTAGAGTTAATATTTTGGATAGGGACTATTTCTGCTTTTATAGATCTGTGAGTCACAATAGCTACTCCACCATACGAATCATGTCTATCAGCTCGGAAGACATTGTAACCATTAAGAATAAATGTACTATCAGGACTGAGCCAAGTTTCACTAAGAGCTGCAATATGTATTTTTTCTTGTGTGAGTAGTTGTAAGAAAGAATGGATCTTAGACCTAATGCTCTGAGCGTTCCACTGCAGAATATTTAAAAATGTACTATTATCCATTAAATAAATATTTAAATACCGACCCTTCGCTTACATTTTCAATAATTCTTTCTGTTATCCATTCAATACTAACTGATATAATTTCTTTAATTTTTTCACTTACAGTACTCCGTCTATTTAAAATAATATTTTTTAGTTTTATCAATAAGTCACTAAATAGAATTCCATGGTTGGTACTCCTCTTCTTTCTTTCAGTATCAGCTTGTTCGTCCTCATAGTGTTGGATATCGGAACTTGAATCCCAAAATTCATTATCTATCCTCTCATCCCTATCTTTGTTTAAATTACACACAGTTGCTTTTTGTGGTTTAGGAGGAGGGCATCGCTTTTTTTGAATATTCTTCTTCGTCACGTTTGCATAAGTTGTGCTTAACATTTCCTCAGGTTCAGGAATATTATTCGTTTCTTCAAACTGCGGTACATTGAGCGTAGCAGAATTATTAATTTGAGTATGGACTCTTGCTTCAAGGACAGGAGAGGTAGGAGGTACATACATCGATGTAGCTATTTTATAAGGACAGTTAAATTCAGCCATTATTGCACGTATTTTCTTCTCTTCCATGTATACTGGGCATTCTTTAGAGGTAGATGGGTGGCTTCCCGAGCAATTTATACATAAATATTGATTGGTGTCGCAAGTGGAATGGTTGCCACAACAATTTGGACATATAATTTTTTTAGCAGGGCATACCTTAATCATATGCCCATATTTCCAGCAGCGGACGCACTGTGTTACTGGAAACACAAATGAATCCACAGTAATTCGCATGTTGTGAACATAGACATACGATGGAAGAGAAGGGCCTTTGAAGCAAATTTTTATTGATTCACTGTCCGTCCACTCTGTACCTTCGTTTGTTCTGCGTTTCAGCCTAGTTAAATGCAATATTTCTATTTCACTTATTATGTTTTCTTTAATATCGTCTACTGATAAATCCAGTTCAATATTTCTAATAATACCGTATGATTGACTAACTTCACAAGGATTTTGCATCCGCCATCCAAGGTCTAAAAGGCCTTGACAATTAAGTAATTTGTTAGCATCGACCTTGTTTTCAAACAGTAGCGAAATTTTATATGCATTAATATATTTAACACGGTATATATTTGTTATATTATGACTTTTCAAAATCTTTGCAAAGGCAAATTGTTTGGGTAACTCTTCTTTGTATGTAACATTAATCTCGTAATATTGTTTTCAATATTACGATAAACAATATGGAGGAAGATACAAACCAGGATGATGATAATAACTCATTACAATGTGAATATACAGATAGAATAAATTGTATTGAATCGAGCCCAGTTTTTACGACTACCCACGCACGGAAAAAACGAAAGCATATGAACGAAGAAGGTGAACAATTTATTTTAGCTACTAAACAAACTAAGACGGTGGATGGAAAACAATATTACGAGATTAATGTTACATACAAAGAAGAGTTACCCAAACAATTTGCCTTTGCAAAGATTTTGAAAAGTCATAATATAACAAATATATACCGTGTTAAATATATTAATGCATATAAAATTTCGCTACTGTTTGAAAACAAGGTCGATGCTAACAAATTACTTAATTGTCAAGGCCTTTTAGACCTTGGATGGCGGATGCAAAATCCTTGTGAAGTTAGTCAATCATACGGTATTATTAGAAATATTGAACTGGATTTATCAGTAGACGATATTAAAGAAAACATAATAAGTGAAATAGAAATATTGCATTTAACTAGGCTGAAACGCAGAACAAACGAAGGTACAGAGTGGACGGACAGTGAATCAATAAAAATTTGCTTCAAAGGCCCTTCTCTTCCATCGTATGTCTATGTTCACAACATGCGAATTACTGTGGATTAATTTGTGTTTCCAGTAACACAGTGCGTCCGCTGCTGGAAATATGGGCATATGATTAAGGTATGCCCTGCTAAAAAAATTATATGTCCAAATTGTTGTGGCAACCATTCCACTTGCGACACCAATCAATATTTATGTATAAATTGCTCGGGAAGCCACCCATCTACCTCTAAAGAATGCCCAGTATACATGGAAGAGAAGAAAATACGTGCAATAATGGCTGAATTTAACTGTCCTTATAAAATAGCTACATCGATGTATGTACCTCCTACCTCTCCTGTCCTTGAAGCAAGAGTCCATACTCAAATTAATAATTCTGCTACGCTCAATGTACCGCAGTTTGAAGAAACGAATAATATTCCTGAACCTGAGGAAATGTTAAGCACAACTTATGCAAACGTGACGAAGAAGAATATTCAAAAAAAGCGATGCCCTCCTCCTAAACCACAAAAAGCAACTGTGTGTAATTTAAACAAAGATAGGGATGAGAGGATAGATAATGAATTTTGGGATTCAAGTTCCGATATCCAACACTATGAGGACGAACAAGCTGATACTGAAAGAAAGAAGAGGAGTACCAACCATGGAATTCTATTTAGTGACTTATTGATAAAACTAAAAAATATTATTTTAAATAGACGGAGTACTGTAAGTGAAAAAATTAAAGAAATTATATCAGTTAGTATTGAATGGATAACAGAAAGAATTATTGAAAATGTAAGCGAAGGGTCGGTATTTAAATATTTATTTAATGGATAATAGTACATTTTTAAATATTCTGCAGTGGAACGCTCAGAGCATTAGGTCTAAGATCCATTCTTTCTTACAACTACTCACACAAGAAAAAATACATATTGCAGCTCTTAGTGAAACTTGGCTCAGTCCTGATAGTACATTTATTCTTAATGGTTACAATGTCTTCCGAGCTGATAGACATGATTCGTATGGTGGAGTAGCTATTGTGACTCACAGATCTATAAAAGCAGAAATAGTCCCTATCCAAAATATTAAGTCTAGGATAGAAATAATTTGTGTTAAACTATTTAATTGCTCCCATCTTGAGCATCTTATAGCAGTGTATTGTCCGCCATCCGTACCTACCTCTCCAGGTGACTGGGACTTCGTTTTCTCATTAGCCTCAAAGAAATCATTGTTGCTAGGAGATTTTAATGGACATCACCCAAATTGGTCAAACAGAACTAACTTTAGGGGAAATATTATCTTTGATTGTCTGACTGATTATAATCTAGTGACGTTAAATGATGGGAGCGCTACCCGTGTGAAATTAGTAAATAATACTCTCCAAGAATCAACCCCAGACATTTCCTTCGTATCAACAGACATAGCTCTTAATTTTCAGTGGGAAGTTGCGAAAGAGTGTCTGGGTAGTGACCATTTAATTATTAAACTGTCAACATCTATTCCCCGGTCACAAAACTTAAATAACAAAAGAAATTACAAAAAAGCTAACTGGATCTCTTATAAACAGGACATAGAAAAACGTTTTTCAGATTTTATTATGTCTGATAATGCCCAAGAGTCATATAATTTATTTACAAATTTAATTAATGGTGCGGCAGATATTCACATACCTTCCTATAAGATTAATAATGACCCTAGTAGTAAATTCATACCTAAACCTTATTGAAACCAACATTTATCAAAATCTGTGGCCCAACGACGACTAGCTTTGACAGCGTTCAGGAAAAACCCGACGCCATATAACTTAGACCGCTTGTTAGATAAAGTCAAAACTACCCAGAAATTAATTCGCGAAAGTAAAAGTAGTACTTGGCAACAATTCTGTTCCTCTGTTGATCAAATAACATCATCAACCGATATGTGGCGACAGATGAAATGGCTGAAAGGCAAAAGCATAACGCGATATCATGGCAACTCTTCATTAAATAAAAATCTATTACATGCCTTAACTCCGGACTATGCCTGTTCGAAGGAACCTTTGTTTGTCTCCAATAATATCTCTCTAGAGTCAAAAATCTCTAAACATGAACTTGAAAAATCTATTAAATGTAAAGATACGGCGCCGGGTACTGATAGAATTTCATACTCTATGATTAAAAATCTTCCAGATAATGCAAAAACTATACTATTAAATATTTACAACAAAATTTTGGCCCAAGGGCAGGTACAAAAACAATGGCGACAAATACAAATAATTCCTATACCAAAACCAGGGCGAACATCTGCTGCATCCTCTTCCTCACTACGCCCAATCGCTCTTATATCCTGTTTGTGCAAAATTTTCCATACTATCCTTGGTAAAAGAATTGAATGGTTTTTAGAACATAAACAATTTTTCGATGAAGGTACGACAGGATTTAGGAAAGGCCAGTCAACCTTGAATAACCTTAGTGCAATGGTTTCTAGAATACAATTGGGATTCTCTACAAATGCAGTGGCATTGGGTTGCTTTATTGACGTAGATAATGCATACAATAATGTGGATATTACGGTGTTAATAGAACATTTAAATAATTTAAACTTAGGATCTAAAATTTGTAAGTACTTGTGGTCATTTCTTAAGGAAAGACATTTAAACATCCAGCTGGAAGACGACACGTACATGAGAAGCGCAGGACGTGGCCTTGCTCAGGGGGATCCTTTATCTCCGTTACTTTTTAACATAATTACTGCGGAAGTTTGCAAACAAGTGAATAATGTATACATTTCACAGTATGCCGATGATTTTGTGCTGTATAAGATATCTAAGAACATTTCAGATGCTACAATTCATATACAAAAGGCTTTAGTTGAAACACAGATTTTATTAAATGAACTTGGCTTAGAAATTTTCCCAACTAAAAGTAAAATATGTTTGTTCAAAAGAGGTATAAACAGAAATATAATAAATATTACAATGAATGATACTCCGATTCCGGCAGTCGGCGCAGTAAAATATCTTGGTGTGTGGTTGGATCGTTCTTTACGATGGAGTACCCATATAAATGAAATTTCAGGGCGAACTTCTACATTTCTCAATCTATTAAAGATTTTAGCTAGTTCTAGTTGGGGTGTTCATCCTAAGCATTTGAGGAAACTGTATATAAGTATTATTAGGAGTCGAATTGACTACGCAAGCTTCCTTTACGATAACAGTGCTCAGACTCATTTATACAAACTTAGTAAGATCCAAAATCAAGCGATGAGAATTATTGGAAGTTTCGTCAAAAGTACTCCCATCCACGTAATGGAAAGCGAACTGTGCCTACACCCATTACATATTAGAAGACAATATCTAGCTGGCAAGTTTTTATTTAAATGTAAGTCTATAAGAAATAATAGTATGGTCAGTATTTTAGACGATTTGTACACTTCTTGCGAATCAACATATTGGCGCAACAAAAGAAAACCATTACTGGTTTCTGTGTTCTATAGATATAAAACTTTACCTTTGCATTCTTCTTCAAATTTAGAAATGTTCTCTTTGAATACATGGGTTGATAGCATAGACCTAAATAAAACAATAAAATTGAATAAAGATGATTTGTGTAAACCAAAGCACCGATATAATCCTACAGTATTAAAACTTTTATGCGAGCTATACATAAACCGGGAATTTAACAATTTCGTCAAAATATATACTGATGGTTCTAAACATGATTCTCATATACGTGCTGCATTTTTTGACTCCAACTCTGAAACCTTTGTTAGTTTTAAAATAGTTAATCACATTTCAATTATGCATACGGAACTGATAGCTATCTCGGAGGCTTTGTCATACATAGAATCCATTAATAAAGAAAAATTTGTTATATTAACGGACTCCAAAAGCGCTCTTCAGCATGTGGCTCGTTGCACCTCGATCTTTCGAGGAGCACCGATAGCATACACTATTTTAAAACAATTACTGGAATTACAATCTAAAGAAAAAGTAATTGTTTTGCAATGGATTCCATCGCATATAAATATATATGGGAACGACAGAGCTGACCTTTTGGCAAAGCAGGGATCATCTGACGGGATTACAATTATTGCATTGCCAACGTATATGGATTTGTGTTGCACTTTGAGAAATGACTGATATTTGCACTGGAAGGAGTACTTTGATGAAAGGTCGAGGGAAAAGGGAATATGGTACAAAACGATTCAACCACACCCACTGAAGGCTACATGGATCGACAACAGCATCCTTAGCAGAGAGCAATCTGTAACTGGTCTGAGGCTGCGCTCGGGACATATTCCAGCAAATAAATTCGCGTTTATGATGCGCAAAGTGCCGTCGCCAAAGTGTACTTCTTGTGGCGGCGACCGCATAGACGATATATATCACGTGCTGTTGGAGTGTGTCCGGGGCGCCGGCGCTAGGTCTAGACTCAGTGCGTCTGATGCGTTCCACACCACGCGATTCAACTCCATACTAAGCGACCCCCTATCGCATGATGCAATTGTATTGTATAGTATTAAGTTTTAACTTGTGTATATTTGTTGTTAATTTTCTACTGTTTTGTATGTTGGCGACATAGTCGCATAAGTGACTAAGCCTTAAATAAAGAGAATATATATATATATATATTGTTTAATGAGTAATAAAAGTAAAAAAAAATAGTAATTTCATTTTTCTGTTTTAAAAATTTAACTTTGACTTAAAGGATTGCACACAAAGTCTTTGGCCATTATCAGAAGTATTCTCCATCTCGAAGGTGGGCGTGGATTATCGGGTAGGAGCCGGTATTACAGTAAAATATGGGCGGTACTTTGATAATAACTTCTAATAGTCCAGGAATCACTCAGAACAATAGTAAAAGCATCTATGATTAGCTAGATTTCGTTGGATTTACTTAATGGCCACCGAGCACGAACTGCTCCTGAAAGTAGTCAGGTCGAAGCAAGTCACTATGCCTGTTTTTTCACTAATGTACTATGGTCACGACTCAATTCCGGCAATTAACCTACCAACTCAAACGGCTGAAAGCACAAAAAATTGTCCTGAACGTACTCAGGTCGAAGCGAGTTACTACACAGTACACAATTGGAAAGACCCTTATAGTGATTATGATTTGCTCAACGAGACGAATATTCGGGGTCGGACTTGCACCGGCTAAAACCACCGGGTGCCAGCACTGCCTAATCTTCGTCTTCACCGGGCCTGGGAATCCAGATACTTTCTAGGGGCCCAGCGAGCGATTGGTCTTAGACAGGCCTCCTCCCTGGGAGAGGGTCATAAAACTACCCAAACAATACCTCCCATTGGGGCAGCGTGTGAGCACACACACGACGACACCATTCTACCCTCCACTGGACGCCACCCCCCACTTTCCGCTGGACGACACCCCACTATTAGACGGAAGTTTGGGGTCATATATAATTCGAAATAAAATAACTTGAAAAATTAAATAAACGAGTATTTAATTCGGTCTCTCTCACAGCCAGAACTCAAAAGTAATCATTAAAAAATCATGATTAATTGAATGATTACTATAATCAAGATTAATGATTACTCATTTAATCATGATTAAAAGTAATCATGATTACATTGGTCATGATTACTTGTAATCTGATTATTGATCTGATTAAAAGTAATCATGATTACGTCCATCTATGGTTATACTCTTATTCGGCCCCTTCCAACTCAGGGCAATTTTTTTGTCACGGTGGCGGTTTCGCTATCTCTTTCTTTTTTTAATACATTTAAACTAGTGTCTCTTTCTTAACATCCGAAAAAAGTTCACGCACACTATGCTTTACGTAAACGTATCGGTGTAACTGATAGTAAATTCATTCAAGTGTCAAGTCAACTGTCAACTTATTACTGACTATTATTTATTAGTCTGTGCTTTTATTTTCGCAAAGACTTCCGTAAAACAATGTCACTATGAACAAACTCATTCTTGGCGGTGCCCGTGAAATAATATACAAGGTTTTCATGCGGTTTATGGCCGAATTTCAAGCCAGAAACCTTTTATCAAAGTAGGACGATGTTTACAAACGTTCTGCTGATTTTATTGGTAAGTAACTATGTGAAATCGTACAAAATAATGATATAAACTACTAATGTATGCAGGTAATAGATATTCTTATGATTAACTGTAAAATTGTACATTCCGACTTATTTTTTGAGGTTATACTAAGATAAACAAAACCCATAGTATTTATAGTGCGCTTGCTGCATTTTGAGCATTATTGCTTTTATCAAGCAGAATTTGTATGGAAAATAATATATGTACCTATGTGTATATAAATTATATACCTATTTTAAATATGAAAGTTCTGTGATAAAAAATAATGTAACACAGTAAAATACACTAAAGTTTATATTAAAAAATAAACTGTAATGTAATAGAAGTAAGCCATTTCAATAAAACAATTTGTAATAATAACAATACTATATACATATCAGTAAAACACGTTGGACAATAATGCAAGTGGAATATTTTAGAGGCATTGTATATATTTAATACAATCTTGTTTTTTTTTTTAGGCGTTTCTAAGAGATCAGTGCGTCGGATAGCGAAGCACGTTATACAGTAGCCTAGATGAATTAGTCATTCGCGTTGGTGATGATAGTACCGACTATGACCAAATCAGATGGCGACGAATGAAATACTGAATCGCTTACAATAAGATTAGGGGCTGTTACATCGCAAAAATCAAGTAGCCTTATGGAAGGAGTGAAATACTTGGATCTTGACCTATTGTAATAATATTTTCCTATATTAAGGATAAATAAAAAATGTTTTGGTTTAGTGGTTTGTTTTTTTTTTGTATTTTAACAGTACCATACGCAGAGATGGGCGAAATGTAATCTGATTAATGATGAACGATTACAAAATGTAGTGGTAATTTTAATTTTCTTGCTCTGTAATCATGATTAAATCCATGTAAACCATTAAGAAATCATAAATGTGTATAAAATCTGGAATTTTGTAGTGTTTAAAACATAAATGAGCAAAATGCAGACATATTAATGGTAAAAAACCTAAAATGTAATCGTTAATCATTTTCATTAGTCTGATTACATTTTGCCCATCTATGACCATACGATATATAACGATTGGTGAAGTTTCATTAGGTTGATTTCGGCAGTTGTCTATAATACATTTTCTGGACTAGCGATGTATTGTCTGACCTATTGAAACGGAGCATTTAACATCTGGCAATTTAAATATTCAACAAATAAATCATTGTGTGCAAATGTTAGATAAAAAAAGTATCAAGATCGGTTGCGTCTAGTTTGACGGTGTTGCTACATCAGCATCTGTGGCGCCCTCGTTTATTTTCCACTCTTTTATGTCGTACTGTACCAACAATGATAATAATGAATGTTAATATGATTTTCCTAGAATAAAATATATTATGAAAGAATATTACCTCTTATTAAAGGAGCTGGCAACACTAACAAATCAGACGGCAGTAATTATTATTATTATTTAAATATCTTTATAAAAATATTAAATTAATATACTGATAGTTATTGGGATTTTTAGAATAAAATATATTTAATAGTTATACTCTTAGTTTCTGGACGAATAATTTAACGATGGTAGTACTTCTAATTAGCTAAGTAAAAACTAATAGCCGTACACACGTATCTAAGTAGCGAAGTAGATAACTAAATTTTAAGTAGTCTGACGTTTATACGTGTTTTAGTGAAGTTATAAGTACTCTTCACTTATTCTGTATGAACTTCATACTTGCTACCACGATGCATAACCTCTTTTAGTGAAATTATGAGCAGAGATAGGCAAAATGAATATGATTAACGATTACAAAATGTAGTCGTAATTTTAATTTTCTTGCTTTGTAATCATAATTAAATTAATTTAAAACATTAAGAAATCATAAATATGTATGCAATCTGGGATTATGTAATGTTTAAAACATAGATGAGCAATATGCAAAAATATAAATGGTATAAAACGTAAAATGTAATCGAAATCATTTTTATTAATCTGATTACATTTTTCCCATCTGTGATTATAAGCATAGATGAGCGTAATCATGATTACTTGTAATCTTAAACTTTTAATCAAGATTACATGAGTAATCATTAATCTTGATTACAGTAATCATTCAATTAATCATGATTATTTTTGAGTTCTGGCTGAGAGAGAGACCAATTTAAATTCTCGTTTATTTAATTTTTCAAGTGCTCTTAGTTCGAATTAGCTGACCTCGAATATCCGTCTCGTTGAGCAATTCATTATAAGGGTCTGTGAAGTTGTATATAGCAGAAAATGGGGTGTTGCCGTCCGGCGGAGAGGGGGGGGGGGTGGCGTCCAGCGGAGAGTAGGGTTTGGTGTCCAGCGGAGAGTGGGGGGTTGACTTCCAGCGGAGAGTGGGGGGAGTGTCGTCCAGTGGAGGGTGGTGGCAGTGGGGAGGGTAAGTAAGTAGTTATAACATTATTTAAGAGTTACTAGATACTATTGTAAATTTAAAAACTTTTAGTTTTCTATAACTTTATTTTATATAAAGTGTAACTGTCGTCTAAACGACGCAGTTACACTCCGACGTAGACTCGAGTTTCTTTCGGCGTTTCTTCTTAAGGTAGTCGCTTCCGAAACGCTAGTAGATCACCGTTAGGTTTCGTATTTTTGGCTAGCGGTCCAAGTCGTGGTTCGTACCCACAGGGGTGCACTTGCATTGCCACCCAACCCATAAATTGCCGGCTAAGCACCCTCAGTGTTCGCCCACCCGCCCGGTTTAGTTGTGAAGACCTTTCCCGGTTAACCAACACGCGTAAATTCGAAAAAAAATCAAGGCATTCTATTCTCAAGAGTCACCAAAACTAATAATTGCACAACAAGTGCGAAATAAAGAAAAAGGTGGGAACTCAACAAGAATTATTATTATAACCTTCGCCGTCTACTAGCAATACCAAAAGAAAATAATTGCCTATGGAGAAATTGTCAACATGTTTGCTTATCTATAATACCAAAACGAGACTTTTGTATTACAATTTTTTTTACTTATAATGTAAAATGAAAATGAATTACCTTTGACATTACATTGCTAATGACGTCATAACAGGTTTGCGCGCTGCACGAAGGATGTAAAATTAACATTGTTTAGGGCATATTGCCAGTCCTTTTACTCGTGCAGCTTGTGGGTGAGGTACTCGCGGGGGGCGTACAACGCCCTGCGTATTCAGTATAATAATGCTTTTAGAGTGCTGTTGGGGCTGCCCCGATTCTGTAGTGCGTCGGGTATGTTTGCCGAGGCAGGATTGCATGATTTTCATGCAGTTATGCGTCGGCGGTGTGCTTCGATGCTGCAGCGTTTGAGGGGCAGTACTGATGGCATTTTAAGTATTTTGTCTGAGAAAGTGGATGGGCCTTTCATTCAGTTTTGGGTGAAGAAGCTCATCCACTCTGGTATTTATTTAAGAAATTAATATTAAGTTTTAAAATTTTATGTATTTTTAATTTAAGAAATACGAAATAAAGTTATTATTATTATTATTATTATAACTATTTTAATATAAACTTTTTATTTGTCCCCTCTTTTATATAGGAAAGTCATATAAGTGTGATGTATAAATTCTTTATATGAGGCATAAAATTTTCAAGATTATTTGATCAGTAATAAGAGACGAAATATTTTAAAATAGATACCAAGTTGGAGAAAAAGTTTCTTCGCGTTTCATGTGAAAACTGACACTGAAGACATTTTTTCAAAGTTTATGTTGGCTTTGCGGTGCCGCAAACTAAATACCTACATTAATATTAATTGTAATAAAAATTCACTACAACTTCGATATTGGGTATGAAATATCATCAAAATAAAAATAAAATAAAAAATAGACTTCAAAACTATAAAAAAATATAAATAAATTTTATAATCTTTCTTTCCAGGGCGTTTTAATCAGTATTGAAGGGATTTTGTTGTACGACGTTGATAGGGCTAAGATGAGAATGAGCGATATCATTGCTCGGATATTTTATAATATCAATATTGCAGTATCAAAATGCTGAAGTAAAAATGTTATATGCTCATTGGTATTATACTTTAAATATATGTATATATTTTAAAATTTAACTCCAAGTATTTTTTATTTATTACTCTTGAACTAAGATATGTACCAACGCCACTTAATCATTTCAAACCTATTCAAGAATCTTTAGTGGAATGCGTTAAATTGCTAAAAAATTACCGTCCGTAAATAGTTTGACATTTAATCTCAATTACTTTATTTCAATTTTGTATTTTATTGCATAACCACTCGTGCGTAGGATCACAGGACTGGACGTCTCATTATAGGATTTTCTATCTGGAGCTGATTTTATCTAAATCTAATTAGAGTTTTTATAACTCCATATTTTTTTCAATAAAATGTATTTCTTTGTCATTTCCTACACACTTCTACACTTGAATTTGAATTTTATTGCAGCTGTTCAATGGGAAATAGTATGAGTAAATAAGATAAGGACTTCTTTCTGTACCCTGTAATGGAACGCGTCACTAATGAACGGTTAATGACATCATGATCAGTTAATTTACAAAACATATTTTTACTTAAATTAGGTAGAGTAAATTTATTCATGCATGAAAATCATATTGTTCTCAAAGTAATAAATTATAAAAATCTGTCAAACTGACAGATTACACTTAAATTCCCACCTACTGAAGTATATTTAAAGTGACGCTATGTTTGAGATCGTTAAAGTTCCATGAACAGTTTCACGCTTACCTTTGGTGGCAAAATTGTCAAGTTTGTTGACACCAAAAGCTTCAGTGAACAGTTTATTCGCCATTGGCGAAAATCTTAAATGCCGTGAACACACCTATCAATATTCATAAGATGTCTTAGATAAAATTTAATCTAAAATCAATTTTCTAAAATCGATGTTGTAATGAAACATTTAAATTTTTCGATTGTATTGATCATTATTGCTTACCCCTAGTGTTTGGTTAGTTTTGGTATATTTATCTATGTTAGTCTTATCGAAGAACTGTAAAAAGTGGTTTATGTTATATGCGATATATTGTGAAGAATTTAAAAATTGTTGCTATAATTTATTTAAGGGTTTGGAAAATAACAAATGATATGACCATGTATCAAATTAGTCAGTGCCTGAAAATTATTTGATGTTTAACGTGTCGTAGATGTTACCCACGGAATACAGAGCTCGCTCTGTTTTCTGAGTTTCTTCATAAAAATGTAATTTATTGCCTATTATATCTGCTCTATACCAACCAACTCATTTATTTTTAATTATTTTCGATATCTGTTTCAGACATTGGTCAAAATATATCCGAAGAAAGCTTTACAAATTCACCGCTATTTATCATTATGTTTTATAGCATTTATAATGAAAAACTAATTATACCTGTTAGAGAGTTTAACACGGATTTTATGTATTTAAATATATTTGAGCAGCGCATATCAAATGGGCCATTGTTTAAGCTGTTTCAAAACCCAAGCTAATGCTGATATCACAACCACTCATGGAAAAAAAGATGGCAAGTATCATATTTTGTTTATATTACTTCCTCAGCGTCTTTTATTTTGAGTACAAAAACATCATGTAGGTATAAATGCCTATACTTTTGTATGCATACTTAATTTAACAATCACCTTGTAATCCTTTTAGCATTACCACTACTTTTAAATTGATAAAAATATTCAAGAAACATAAAACAGAATTAAGAAATACAAAAAGCTCTTATGCTTAAAGCTCTTATTAATTTGCTTGATTAATTAAATTATTCTTGTAGATGTATTTTCTCAATCTATTAAATCTATATACCTACAAACTTTGTTTTTATTAGTAACATGTTTCTACCTTATTCTGTAAAATGTTTCCTCTTTTCAATATGAGTATTTTCCTGTATCATTTTTGAAATACTTCAGCATACCCATATTTTATTAAATTATTTCTTAATCCTTTTTTATATCAATATCTTCCTGACATATTATGTAGGTACACATAAAATATACAGGTGAAGTATAATAGATAGTAGTTTATGAACTCTATAATAATAATCTTCATCCAAATAGTTATTTAATTAATGTAAAAGTTTACACTGAAAGACTCACACTCTGTACTAACTTGTATGCTAAGACTAACAAAATTATACTACCTATAAAACTAGTCTTCTTATTGCCATATACATACTTGAAATTAAGACCTAGCCCAAACGCCACTGAGAATTTAATCTAAATTTATAGAAGACCTAAAATGCAAAAATTTAATCCACCCCAATGTATGGGTGAAATCCAATAGTTCTTGAGATATTTCAAATTTTTTTTTATAGCATGCCTGATTTTGACACAAATCTAAATTGTAAATTAACTTCTAAATAATTGATTTGCATTTGATAGTTTTTTGATAGCAGACACTAACTCTTGTATAACACTTTTTTTTTTGGTAACCTGCAGGAAATTCCTAACTTACCTTCAGGGGTGGTGAGGGCTGCACCCCGGTGTGACGGACTTGCACTGACTAAAACCCCAGGGTGTTCTTTCTGCTGCTTGCCGAGTGCCAAGAGCAAGGCTGAGACGTCTTCCTCGGCACCCGGCAATGTGCTATAACACCTACAAAAACACTATTACAGTTTAAGATTATGACTCTTAGAACGGCTTGCACTAACAAATTAAGTCTAGTTTAGAGTTATATAAAATGCTATTTAACGCTGATCTGTATTTATTGTCTTGCACTAAATCAAAATCTAGTTGTAACAACTCTTAAACTAAAATCATCATTAAGATGGAATCAAACCAATTCAATTAATTAGCGTTTTATACAAGCTTAATAACAAATTTAATTGAAATTTACAATTTACCAGTGTTGTCTTGAGTATTTAGTTGATTAATAATAAGAAAGTGTGGAACACTGAGAATAATTTCTACTGCTAAAGTAGGCAAAAAATAATAAAGTAGAAATTAGAAAAAGATCTATGACTTTATTTTCATAACTCCGTTAAAATCGGGTATACTAACAAAAAATTCTTAAAAATGGAAATTATTTTGAAGACTACTGAAATTTACCCTATATTAGGTGACTTAAATTGTTGTATTTTAGATTCTCACATGCTTCCATTAATACTGTGAGTTTCCAATAACCCTGTATAAATTGATTTATTTATTGTGGTACTACAATATTATAATTTGTGATATCTATTAGCACCAGTAAATACAAAATAGAATTGTTGTACTGTTTATATTAAAAAAAAGAAAAAAATTGAATTATTGTTCACACTCAAGTTCTGTACTAGTTTGGACAGTGTATTTAAAAATGCTTTTTTATTATGCCATCCTGCTTTTATCTATGAGCCTGTTTTAAATATAAAACTATTTGTAATTTCAGAGATGACAGAAGTAGCTGTAGCTGTGACTGTGTACCCACACGCAGAACCCTTGCTTCACAATGATGATAATAGTACAGATAATTATAGGAACTCTAGTGCTTCCATAAATGCTAATAATTTGGATTGCTTAGTCGAACAACATGTCAGTGATATTGTCACACACAAACCAAATTTAATTTCTGAAAGGGTACCAAAACCATTTTATCAAATATTGCCATCTATTCCAAGGACTATGTCATCTTTAGGTACAAGTGAGTCTCGTATATCTGAAACTAAAATTAATCAGTTGTTTGATCAATATAAGGATGGATTAGAAGATGCCATATTAGCTGAAGGAATTGAAAACCTATGCAATGATTTACAATTAAATCCAGATGATTTTAAAGTCTTGGTCCTGGCTTGGAAACTCAATGCCAGTCAGATGTGTAGATTTACAAGGGCTGAATTCGTACAAGGATTAAAAAATATGAAGACAGATTCTGTAAAAGGTATGCAGTATAAATTAAATGATGTAACCAATGAATTAAAACATGATATGGAACAATTTAAAGATTTATACAGGTTTACATTTAAATTTGGTTTAGATGTTGGCACAGGCCAAAGGATACTGCCTACAGATATTGCAATTTTATTATGGCGTTTAATTTTTACATATAATCAGCCATCTGTGTTAGAAAAATGGTTGAACTATCTTGAAAAAAATTCACACATCAGAGGCATTCCAAAAGACACATGGTATATGTTTTTAAATTTTTGTGAGTATGTTGGAGATGATCTCAGCAGCTATGATGACACCGAAGCATGGCCTAGCCTCTTTGACGATTTTGTGGAATATGAGAATGATCAAGTTAATCAAAATGTTACAAAAAATGATTTCAAAATACAAGATTGAAGATATGATTGCCAAATTTAGCCAATATATTTAGGTACTTAAATAAGATTTTGAGACTGATAATGAATGTTCAACAGCTAGTTAGCTTTGTCTCATATAAGTCATAAGAAGGTAGTAGATTCAGAGACTGAATAAAATGCATTTCATAATGAATCAAAAACTACGATGTGACAAATATACCTTAGAGTATTAATTGGTTCCTTGACCATTCACAGACAAAATACACTTTTTGTTAGACCAAATTTTTTTGTGTTCACGGTGTACCTAGCAATAGACAATTTAGGAATTATAATTAATTAAAGGAGATTATAAAATAATATATTCCAGCTTGTGTTAAGGATATTACATAATAGGTATACATACACCTTTCTGTAAGTGTGGCATATCAATTGCGCTATAAATTAACTTGTTATGCCTGAAAAACCCTTTTTTATAGCAATAAAACTTGAAATAAGTAAAATAAAATATCTACTTTTTATTTTTTATGTGCTTGATTCTTGCAATTGTTAAGTTTTTTGATGCCAAACGCTGAATTTACTAATTGTACTTAATAGACAAATTCTTGAGATCAAACAAAATTTGTGTTAACAGGTTAAAACATTCACTATTTTCTAGTTTTCGGGGTCAAAAATTTAGTCATTAAAATACTGATATTTAGTTAGGTTTCTATATGAATGGTATGGATGTTATTACAAAACAGAGTTTATTGTAAGCAGTGTTAAACAGTATCACTTCACTCTTCAGGTGCCTTCCCCTTCACCCCATTAATTTCAACTATTGAGCAAATGACTAGTAATTATCGCAGTTCCGCAATAAAGTCATGTAATATTATTAGGTATCTTTGCGATTTGCCTCTTAATTTAATGTTTCCTGTCCTATAACGTACATCAGCGCACCTTAAGGAAATATAGGGCAAAATTATATTTTGTAGTAAAACTGTTTAGAACCGTACTAAATATAACTTTTGTTTTGTAATAAGGCCAAATATATTTTAATTTCTGGATGCGAAAGTATTTCTGTATCATTTATATTTTTATACGATAATGTACTATTTTTTTGTTTCCCTTCAAAGTTTAACAAATGTATTTATTTATATAAACAAAATATAAATATTATGCTATAGGTAAAAAAATTTATTAATAAAGGTCTACTGTAAGTATTAATATAAAATTCCATGAAAATGTTTGATGATTGCTTCAAGTATCTCATAATTTAAAACTTGCATCCTGAATGTGGAATAAAAGGAAAACTGTAATTGATATTAGATGAAATTAGTCAAATTTTCTTATATTTTTACTCATAGTTTTATTCACACATTTTTCGGTTTATCAGCATCTACCTTACGCAAACCGAACATTGCCTGATTATTATTGATAATAAATATATAGTAATTATGGAGTGTTTCTTTTCTAGTGTATACAATGTGATTTTTGTAATATTTTTTATTGGGTGATTCCGAAACTTTAGATCCAGTGTGAGGAGTTATCCCTCGAGCATTGTGATTGCGATCAATTACGCCTTACTACATCATTGCTAGTCGTTTAGTGACATTAGTTGGGGATCAAGGAATAAGGATCGAGTATAATAAAGCTTACTACCGACCTAGTTTTCACAGCAAGCCGTGAAGTGCCAAGGATAATTTATCCATCATAATGCCAATTCCCTACTGGTGTAGGCAGAAAGAATTCCACACCCCCGTCGATAACTGCAAACACTTGTTTCCTTACCTTTACATTCAACGATTCTGCATACTCTTGTCCTCCTAAGTTATTATTTTTATTTAGTCTGTCGAGGGAAATCTCGGCCTGCCTTGGCTTTTGCTACCACTTACATTCCTGTTATACATGATATCGTTATTATTTCTTCAGTCATAAGAATAGAACCTAAGAAAACGAGATCTCGTTTTTATTCATTAATAAAATTATTCACTTCAAATTCTAATTAGAGGCGTACTTAAATCGGTTACGCCATTTTAATGTTACGGAGAGAATCCATTTCACTTGAGCAAATTATTGCTTCCTATACTAATTGATAGGCCTCGTTAATTCAACTATTTTTGGGTTTTTAAGGTAGTTCAAGTTACCATCCTTAAATTAGTCTTTCATTGATAGCTCGACTATATATTAAATCAATACTGAAGGTGCACAAAATTAGTTCTTAGTATAATCGAAAAAAAAAAATCATTTATCCAATTTAGGCTATTTGTATTAGGATAACATCGATAAGATATTTTTCAAAACAATATATTATTTATTATTATTTTTTATAAAATTACTTTGATTTAAAACAGTTAATTTCATTTATTTTTCGATGAATATTATACTAAATATTTGAAGCCAAAACCAAAACTTAAGTACTGATTAAATTTATTATTAAAAAAATATCAAAGTGCTGAGGCTCTTTATCTCGAAATAGTTTGTAAGGATCAGGCCTTTACATTTATAAAAGCCGGCACGGACCGTCTTTCATTAGAACTTTTCGCAATATCTCAATATATAAATATTAATAACATATAATATCCCAAGATGTATTTCGTATATAAAAAAACATGTATAATTTAATAGTATACATAACTCCATGCTCATATAAAATTTTTTGGAGCCCATTAAGTTTCATTTTAGTATAACATTCTATAAGTACTATCAGTGTGTTCTTTTTGGCTAGTGCCTTTCTAAGGGTTGTTACACTATCCTACCGCGAAAGAAAAAAAAACCGAATAAGCTTAATTCGTTTAGGCAATATCTAAAAATACGAAACTATAACAGAGTTTCAACAAGAATTATATAGCGCATTCTTTATTGTAAAAAAAACATATTGTTGCTATTCGTAATATGTATGTAGCTCATAATCGTTCAGTTTCGCCTTAATGTTGGTTTCTAACAAAATAAGTTAAAAGATTACCATAATTCGTTATAAATGTTGCATACAGTAACTAAAGACTGTAACATTAGTTCAATTAAACAAATAAAATATTCAGTATTAACTAAAACCGAACATTAACATGTGTGTTGCAAAAGCAAATGTTAACATACGTTTTGCTTTTCAATATAACAGTATTATAACTTTAATATCTATAATGTTATGTGACAAAAATATCATAATGCCGTTATTATACATACTTGTTACAATGATCATCGCGTTTATAGTATCTGTCGTTCAAGCAATAAAACAAAAGTTTTATTCTAAATAAATATATTACTATGTTTTAGCGGATGATCATTCTAACATTATTACATGAGAGCTTCGTCTACTGAAAATATATGTTAAAACAAGAATAAAACTGTACCCAGATAACAGATTGATATTATCCAAAATGATTATACAATAAAAGTAAAATGTTAATTGCATAGAACATTATCAATACTTACAAGCCATTTCCGTTTATAAAATTAGTGTAAATTTATTCCCTTTATTTACTATGCGCGCAGTTAAATAATGTAAATATGACTGGAGGAGCTTATTTATTCTCTCTCACTAGTAACAGGTAACGTTAGGAAAGGATAAGTGGAAAAAAAAAACTTAATAACGGTTTGTTTTCATTTTGTAATTTATAATTTTAAGTTTCATTAATTATGATACTTTATTTTACGTTTATCATAAACGTTTCAGGGTATTACATAACTGAGTCACGTTTAATGTAAAATTATTGAAAAATAGAAGATTATTAAATTAAAAGAAAATAAAAATACTAAACGTTTTTCTAAAAGTTCTGATTCGATAACGAGTATGTATGCTGGTAAGAAGCACCGTTAGTGGCCCGCCATTATCAACCATATTCTTTATCTGCACGAATAGTAGATTGGTAATTGTTAAATTTTCACATTCATATTACATAAGACACTTTGATGGTGAATTATTGATATAGTACAACTTTTAGTATAATTGTGTAATAACGAATAGCATGTGCAATGAACAGCAGTATCATATTGTATATTATAATATATTGATTAACAACTGTTACAATTTGACACTTTTCATACATTGCTTATACAAACCAAATTACTTTAATTAATAACTTTTATTATCAACGGAAATTGACACCCCAGATCGAAAACTGGATAGTTAAAAGTACCAAAAATATAGCTACATTGATATAAACCTATTTTACAATAATAGCAACGTGTGAAAAGTTAGTTAAATAAAATAATTTGGACTAGCAATTATAGAATTCAATAAAACTGAAAAAGGATTTTAAAGTAATGATAAAGCAATATACTCGAGCTCTCATAGTATGCAGAGCCTGGACTTCAGGATTACATATTACTATGTTTTCTCTGATGATATAGGTTCTGGAAAAGCCTATCCTAGCTACATTACAACGTAGTGCCAGTTTACTCGATCACCTTTAAAACTTTGCCGATCGCAATAGTTTTATCTGAAAAAAAAAAGAAACATTCGTAATTAATACTGCACAATAAATAAACATATATACATATGGAGGGGCAAGGGTAAAGACCCCACCCTTCCAACACCCATCTCACAGGCGGCGCGCTGGACACTGCACACCGCCTCCCTCTTATCCGGATGGCAGACTCCCTCACGTCTACTGCCCGGCTATTGTCATCGGGGGATATAGCGCTCGCTCAGAGCGAACGCATCTCTCCGGCGACGGTGCCTTGGCCGCCTAATCAATCAAGCGCTGGTTCAATTTTTCGCAACAACTATTTCTCAAAAAAAAAGGATATTCAAAATGCGCATACGCACGCAAAAAGTCATTAAGAAAAAAAATACATTTTGTTTTATTCCATAAACAAACAGAACTTTCAGATAGACTTTATATTTTGGACGATAAAAAAAATAAGCTTTATATCAACTCATTTAAATATATAATACGCGATGCCTCATGATTTAATGTTATTGATCTTCGGTTCGAGTTGATATTCTATAATGATTGAGACAGGACATAAACTTTTATTAGTCGAGAGATAAGATTCTTCCACGTAACCTTTTATCATAGTATTGCTCAATTTTTTTTTGTTTCTTTATGTAATAACATTTTATAATCTCATAATTTAATTTTCATTTTTAATTTCGTAACCCTAGCTCTAAATATGAACTCATTTAAAAATCGGCTCGACTAATACTATGTTAATCACAAATATTTAAAAAAAAAAGTGAAATAGCAGGATACAGGCACTTATCAATTGTTTCAACTGCTTGCCTGATAATAAAAACTTTATTAATTTTTTAATGATTTAACTGGTTTATGTTATATGTATTTTGAATTGATTTGTCTGTACTCACTTTCATCTCTTAATGTAAATCTGCCCATTTGCGCAAACTTCTTAAAGGGTTCTAAGCAGATCACACCAGCACATTCTATCCTCATGATGGCAACTTGGTCCTGTTTCACAAAGCGTGGTCTTGTTTTTGACTTATCCCCAGTCTTTTTGTCCACCAAACAGATAAGGGCCTAAAAAATTATAATTACTCATATAAACTGAAAAACTCTTTCATAATGTTATTTTTAGGTGTTAAAGATTTCTGTACAACAAGGTTCAATTAGGTAATGATAAACTTTGACAATTTGTTTGTGAACAATGGAAATACAATTTCAATACCTTGCATGATTCAATTTAATTACCTTGACTGTAACTTCTTCAGCAGCACAATGTATGTGCATGACGGCAGAATATCCTGCACATATAATAGATTTGTGTTCCAGGATTACTACTTGAGCATCAAAGACCTATAAACAAAGAAATAATAGAATTTATAGAAAATTATTATAATCCAAATAGTTTATTCTCTGTGATATATAATAAAGTTGCGATTTTAACTATATTTAAATAAATCATTTTAGCTAATTTGTCGCTACGACCAAAGCTGTAAATATTTCTGAGTGTTCAGCAGTAAGCGTGCATCTCATAGAAGCATAAAAAGCGTTTCCTTGTTATACTTGAAATCTATTAATTACCAGATTCTGAGTTCCAGAATCCAAATTGGGTCTAATTCCATTCAAAATATTTATAAAATGAGCAAGTATAATGAGAAAATGTTGTATTTATGCTTCTATGAGGTGCATGTTAATCATGTTCAGAAAACATCATAACCAAGAAGACCGGATCTGCAGGTTTATTATTGGGCTTACCCTTCCAGTAGTAATAGGTTCTACAACGTCACATAGAACGAAACCAGGTGAGACATCTTCCTCTTCAATTCCTTTGAGTTTCACTTTAACGTTTTCACCGGGCCCGATAGATGTCACTTCTATGTCGTCAGACCAAAGCTGATCGACGGTAACTTGAACCTGTTATTATGACACCAAACGATTTGAATAACTATACTATATTATTTTCAAATATACTTGAAACTGAAAAATGTACAACTTTAATGTTTTTTTTTATATTATATTTAATTGTTTTGAAGCAATGTGTACATACATTAAAATCTAAAGGAAAGAATAATAAAAGCAATTAACTTATCGCATACTTTGTGGAAAACAGCCAATAACTTGAAAATACACATTTTTCAGGAGTGTTAAAAAAATAGATTAGCGAATAAGTGCGAAGTTTTAAATCATTTTTTTTTAATAGTTGATAGCTAAAAAATAGCAGCAACTGCTAATTAACTCAACTCTTAATTTAACTGAGTGGTTAAGGAGAAAATCTAAAAATAGAATGTTACATAATTATTATATGTTATCGAAATAAAAAAATTTGAAGTAACTAAAGTAACTTAGTTATATAGCTACAGTATCTAGCTTATACATGTGTGTATAACTAAACTACGTAGTTATTAGCCTGTAGATATTCGTGACAGTGCCTTGTGTAATGTATTAGTTACGATTTGCTTTCCTGACAATTGAACTAGGATTAGCCACAGTAACGAAGTATCTCAACAAAGCCTAAGACTCAGACACACTTTATACATCACAGACGTCCCAGTCTTAAACGTTGTTGATGAGATTATTTTTAATTACAGAGATGTATAAATTGTAGTAATTAACACAACTTCATTATTTATTTGAGTATTTTTTTCAAAAATTGAGAGAATAAGTATTATTTCTTTCGCTATCCAATGGTGAAATAAAAAAAAAAGACATAAGTGTATCTGCGCATTTCTTCTACAGAGGGTGCGACATGTCTTGCATTCTGCATAGAAATATTATTTTACAGCGATGTAAAGTTCTCTAAAAATATAAATACCACAAAAATACATATACTTGTTACAACATACTACCGCAACTTCAATATCAAAATATTAGGCAAGACATTTGACGATTTTTATCAACCGAGGAGCAATTATATTTATTATAGCATAAATTATAGAACACTACATTAAAAAAAAGTCTTTTACCCTATTAGGCATAAGAAAAAGTGTGCTAGATTTTCGTGTGGTGCCTGCTTCAACTTTTCCCATAAGCACAGTACCCATATCCTTGTATTTGTCTACAACAGGCATAATGAATGGGCCATCCATTTTGCGATTAAGTGATGGTAATTCATCAATAAGTTGTATAAAAGATGGTCCTCGATACCACGTACAAATGTCTTCAGATACCTATGGGAATAAAAATAATTTTATATGCATACTACAGAATTTTTCGATGTTATTTCGTATTCACAAAAAACATAAGTTCAAATTTTCTATGTGTCTTCTTCTTTCTCTTTATGAAAATGATCTATTATATTGATGTGTACTTTACAGATGCAGCATTATAAATAAAATCTAGTCTAACAAAACACAATATCCTAAATCTTAGTGATAACTATAAAAAATATATTTGATGACTAAACAATAAGTTGTATAATAAATTTTCATCAAATTCTCCACATATAGAATATTATATTTTCGGTTCAAATAAAAAATGCCATCTTGATAGTTTTTTCTCAATAAATTACTATAGATTATATAAATTAATATAATACTTACTCGCTCTAATAAACCTTGTCCAGTTTGACCTGAAACAGGTAGGAAAGATAGATCCTTGGCAGGATTGAAGCCCAATTTTTTGAGATAAGGAAGAATTTTGTCTCTGCATTCATTGTATCTGTAATGTAGTACAATATAAAATTAGAGTTAACTAAACTAATATAGATCTGTTGCAGGTTATGCTTTACAGACTAAAGTTGATGTCAATAAATATCAAAAATGTGTATATATATGTTATGTGCGAAATATGCAACAAAAGAACTATATAATGTAATAAGTCATGCATTCTTATGTTTTGGTTCATTTTAAAATTAGTTTGTCTTAAATGGATATAAAGTAGTATAAATATTACTGATTAAGCTATAAAATTAGTTGAACATTCTATTAACTGAGGTGTGACATACTGGGAATTGATATTAATTGAAACATTTAGTATTTGGCTAACACAAAAAGAAAAGATATTTGTGTATAATAATACATTTTTGAAGTAAAATTTCTATAGAATCGTTCTGATTTAAAACCGGATGCAACGGATAACAACAGGTAAGAGACACAAATACCAAAATTAGTGAGCCAGAGAGAGAGAGCAAACGTAAAAAGACAGGTAAAACACACAAATAAAAATATAAGTGAGCTAGATTGAGAGAGTAATGTCGATGTGTTTGTGCGTATTAGAGCTTTTTATTAGTAAAAAGTCTGCATGGTGAGACACAACTACAAAAATTAGTGAGCCAGAGCGAGAGAGCAAATGTCGGTATGTATGTACTTATTACAGCTTTTTAGTAAGAAGCAGCGTAGTGTGTTATTATTTAACAGGTTTGTGAGTATTTTTATATCTTGTGCCAAATAATAAATTTTATAAGATGCCGAAAACTAATGTCGAAATGTGTCGTGAATATCGACGCAAAAAAAAGAAGAAAATTAAATTACAAAAAAAAAAACAGGAAAAAGTTCAACAGAACGTAGTCGCGAGTATCGTGCGCGTAAAAAAACAATTGTTGAACGATCAAGATAGATGTTCAAATATAGGTGTTAATAAACACCAATAAATTATGTAACATATCGTCGGGTGTAAGGCTATTTGGTTTAAGTGACATTTTTTGGTGATATAGTAATATATATTTTAGGAATCAGCGTTTTTTTATCGATTCCAAAATAAAATATCTTTAAAAATTAATCAAAATACTTTCATTTTTAAACAAATAAACTTTGTAATTATCCTACCCTTGTTATATAGATTCATCTCATTCTTTTGTCGATTTACTGAAGTTTCACTTCTATCGTGTGTGAATCGCACACACACCTTTTTTTTTACAATATAACTTCTCTTTCTTATAACATTCTAAAGATATTTTGTAAAATATAGTGCACTTGTAAAAGAAAATTAAGTGACACATCTTTTATCTAGACATTACAAAGATGAATTAATTGTTTGCTTGTTTGCATGTTATCTAATGGTTATTATCTCTTACCTTTTTTCATCCCAGTTGACAGTTGGATCGTCCATTTTATTAACTAAAGCAACTAAATGCTTGACACCAGCAGTCTTTGCTAACATAGCATGTTCTCGTGTTTGCCCGCCTCTGTCAAATCCCGTTTCGAATTCCCCTTTACGTGCAGATATAACCTGAAATTACATAATAAAGGATTGTTGTAGAGTAGCAGAATATTTTTTGTTCTGTATATATCAAATTTAGGTTAACTATTATGAATTTAAAACAGGCATCACCAATTTGGTATATCTTGAGGTCACAGAAGGATTCCATTTCTACTTGCAAAAATATGTTTATAAAAAAAAGTTCACTTAGATATTGCCACTTAAAACCATCGAAAAAATTCGAACTGTTTTTTTTATGTTTTAATTTTTAGTTATCCACTGGCAGGATTTAAACATATAAGCATATGGTGATGTGAACTATTTGGAAGTACAATGCAAGCATACCAGCACAGCAAGATCCGCCTGTGCAGCTCCACCAATCATGTTAGGCACAAAGCTCTTGTGTCCTGGGGCATCGAGAATTGTGAAATGTTTCTTGTCAGTCTCGAAATAAGCTCTCCCTACCTCCACTGTCTTACCCTTGTCACGTTCTACAAACAAATATAAATATTGTAGAAATATTATATTTTGAATGCATTTTTCTAAAGTAAATTATTATTAAACATAGATCAATGTTAACCATACAAATGAATAAATTACATATTGCGAATTCACAGTTCTATACTAATTATGTTCAAATTCTAACTTAGGGTAGGCCAAGGAAGCTCTCAATGTCATTTATATAGTATTTATACTTCACATAAATAAATTAGCAAAGAAAAAAATTGAAAGATATACCTTCTTGATTTGTATCAAGGGCCCAAGATAAGTACCATGATTCTCTAGATTTTTCTCTGGCTTCTCTTTCATATTTATCTAATGTTCTCTTATCAACCATTCCAGTAAGTGACATAATTTGACCACCAATTGTAGATTTACCAGCATCTAAAATAATATTTCAAGTTAATGTTAGTGGGTGTTGGAGAAATTTTATTCAAGGAGTATAATAAAATAACTTTCTAAAAAATCTACACACTACTAAAAATGTTTATATGAAGGTCTTCTATTATTTATTCTTACCGACATGTCCTATGAAAACAACGTTAACATGTTCTTTTTTGCTTCTTGTATCTTCTACTCTGATAGGTTTCTTCTTAGGAATCTTTTTTGTCATTTCACCATCCTCCTAAAATATAATATATCTTCAATCTCAAACCATTAAATAATATTAATTGTTATCAACACTCAAATAAATTATTGCAAGAATTTATATGCACACATACTACTGAAAAATAATAAATTATTCAAATCAAAATTTAAAGCTCAACTCAAACCTTGTAAATGGCGAATGATATAGTGACAATGATGAACTGAAATTTTAAATAGGTGCTACATGCTGAGATGAGTCATTGTCAGGGTAAAATATTCCATAGACTATTTATCTTTTTATGGCAACACAACATGACATCCATGTACATAATAATTTGTATCAGTACACTAAAACATAATATGCAAACAAGATTAGCTAGTTCATAGCTTTACAGTTTGATATATCAATAAGGTGTATATATTCATGTAAAGAAGAATAAATCCATTGATATTATTCATCTAACATTCAATTGTAAGAGATATGGTATCAGGAGGCCTGAAGGAGGAGAGAAAGTGAGAGTTAATCTTTACTATCATTAGTAAAATGTTTGGGATTGACATAAACATTCCATATATCATGTGATATACAATAATGAATTTAAATTAGCTAGATAAAATACTCATCATTCTATTTCGTGTACAAATGCATAGCCAAGTGGCACAACCATGACGGGAACTTAGCAAATTTAAAGATACCATAAACTACTTAACAAAATCGTGATTTAGGTTATTTTAGTTTTATGAATTTGTGATTTCTCGAATTTATGAATTTAAAATAAATACATGCGCTATATAAATACATAATAATGGTAAAATCACTTTTTATTTCTAAGATTTACTAATAACCTAAGTTTAATCATATAATTTTTTTTTTGCTTTTATTGGTTGAACATTTGAATAAAATAGGCAACTGCTAGGCTATGTTACTTTGTCTACCAAGCTAACTTCCTTATCATTAGAAAGAAGAATGGGATTTGTTTTGATGCAAAGAGGGTAGATTTTTGTTATTAGTGAAAAACATTTAAAAATACATGTAAAATATTTTTAACATGCCTATTGTTTTAGGCATATATAGGGGTGAGATACAGAAATATATGAGTATCTAGAAATATTTACAGTTAAATATTGTTGTTAACATCAACAATTTCATCAAGAATTATAAAGACAGATTGAAAAAACACTAATCAGCTAGTGAAGAACCTGCTACAAACTCAAGAAAACATGAAACACCTTAAAAGATGGTGGCACATTTTAAGCCTAAACCAAAGACCTCATTTTCTCAAAATATATAGAGTAATTTAATGGTATTACCCCTTGAGTATACCTCAGATCTGACATTGTCCTATCTGACAATAGTTAGTGGGCTGATGGCAGATAAATATGAACAAAATAGAAGATCTGCAACTGTGTCAAATTCAGTTACATTTTTTTTTATAAATTCACTAAAGTTTAAATAAATTAGATTATCATCATATTTATCCTATAAAATAGAAAAAAAAACAGAAAATAAATAAGCAACATGCATACATTTTCAGTATGTGTAGTTCCTACTTGTTGTTCCAATTCTTCTTCTTCAGGTTCGTTGTTGTCTTCGGGCGTGAGTAGGGCATCATCAGCTTCTGCGTCCCAACTGTCGACGGTGGGAGACACGTCAGTCGGCGTCGGGAGGATGGCGGCCGGCGGCACAGGCGGAGGCTCCTCGACACGAGGAGAGACAGATGCCACACCACCATCTCCGTTTTCGCCTCCACCATCACCACACCCTATTATTATTTTTTTCTTTTAATTTATTAGATAATGTTAGTTGCATTTTTTTCTAACATCAATGATGTTAATGCTGATTTTCTGAGATAAATATAAGCTATTGGTTTTGATTAATTACATAAATAAGAGAACTGTCCTAGGAACTAGATTTTTTTCACTTAATATTAAATAATTTAAATTAATTTTTGTTGATATTTTAACAAATTCTGCTAATCAATCAAGCAAATGATATTAAAACTACAATGTGTATAGAAAAATGATACATTTTGATACTTTTTTATAGATATACAAAAATATATAGAACTAATATTTATTGTTGATATAGAACTAAAATCCTTAATCTCCAACTGTAATTTCATCCCAGTGTATTCTTGCTACCAATATATGAAAATTAAATGGATGTATTGTTTGTTCCTCACCCACATTTTATAATTTAACTTGGGTTTTTGCCACATATACAATGTGTCAGCAATGCAAATTCATATAATTTCTATACTAAAAAAATAATTATTATTATACATATTTTCTTCCTAAATTTAATATGATAATGTAAACAAAAAAAAACAATCTTAATATCTTAATAAAAAAAAAAGGTTAGAATGTCACTTGCAGTAAAATACAAAGTAACCAATACTTAATCGAAGTTATGTAGAAAGTACATTGCTTAGTTAAATGAATAATGATTTGTTATGCATCTTTTGTGTGAGGATTATATTGAACCTAATGAAAGTAAAAGGTTGATATGTATTCCTACACTAAGTTAAACATATCTTTAATAAAAATGGCATGTGTACATACCTCTTGTCATTTTTATTGAAATTCGTTGGTTGTCTAGTTATAAAAGAAAGTTATGGAATAATATCAAATGTAAAGTAGCGCGCCGCGTGTCGGATTTAACCCGTTAGAACTGGATTTAAAAAAAAATTAATTGAACGTATGTTCCGTTTCTAAATCTTTCAAGTTTGTCGCTGTTGTTGCACCTTTAGTAACAGTTCAATTGATAATTAGTAAATATATTAATTAAAAGTAATAAGCTAAATACGCTGAAACATGCAGTGAAACGTGCGATAAGATAATGACAAGACAGTTACCATTCAAGACAGGGGTTTCAGTAGAGTTCGTCGAATCACTTTCAGATTTGTTAGGAGTAGTGGGGGAATCGGAATCATCGCTCTCCTGTGATGTTTTACAAAAAGAAGGCACGAATTCCACAGCATTAACGTTCAACGTGGAAAATTTCTTAGACACATCATCGGAATCTTTTGCACCTTGTTCATCTATAACATCGGCTTCATTTTCCCAAGAGTCTGGAGCACCGTTATTGGACATTTTTAAACAGACAGTGTAAAGTTAATAAATAAGTCTTTGTTTAAAATATTTTTATAGGATTATTCGCGTTCTTTTCTGAGTAGATCCGCGTGTCTTTATCTTATACCGGAAGTTCATGGCAATTTGCCAAATATATTGTCAATGATTGTTTATTTGTAAAATTTTAAATATAGTAATTAAAAAAAACACTAATGAAATTAAAATAATATTATATTATTATACGGTGAACTACTGTAATACATTGATAAATATAATTGATTGCCAATTAATACATCACACAACTGATTACTACTTCCGCCGTAATGTAACAAAAATGTAGAATTCGATGCGATACATGTCTAATAACATTTCGACTTATGACATATTGTGTTATACTTGATTGACAGTTTACGTTTAATTTATACAGAAATATATAATTTAATTAAATCAAGTAATATGATTAATGATTTAAAATGTATTGATTACTACATAGGTAAAGAGAAAATAAAACTTTAATAATTGGATTTGTCAGTTTTAATGACAGTCCGTCACAAGTTCGTAGTCTAAAGATCGCTTCAGCTTATTAATCACAGACTAATAAATAATTGCTTATTAATTACTTCGAGCTCTTAGTAAAGGATATGTAAAAATTGATGCCAACGTAGAGACTCAACCCTATTAAACGTTTTATTATTGAACCGAATGATTATTAGGGACAAAAACTATTTAAAAAATATTATGATTTTAAATTTTCGCATCTTGTATTCTACATGTACATGTTAAAGTGCTTTATGCACAGATAATTCAGGATGCTTTAAAGTAAGTGAAACAGCAAACATATATATATATATATACACATTTTTTTTTCGAATTTACGCGTGTTTGTTGACCGGGAAAGGTCTTCACAACTTAACCGGGCGGGGAAGCAAACATATATGTAGTATTTTGCCTCAATTTAAGTAGGAGGATGAGTTATAGGAATTGATAGTGCGATAAGATAAATTGTAAAAATAAAAATTATTGTATAAAAAAAATCAACCGATTTCAAAAAGTATACAATGTAATAAAATAAATGAATTTTATTGGTTTATTGAAATAATGTTGTCAATTTTTAAGTAATAATAATAATAATAATAATAATAATAATTTATTTCATAGATATACATTTGTCATTACACATACATTTGGATATTAAATTCTTAACATTATTTAGGTCGTAATAGTGTTGTTGAAACTCCGGTGCCCAAATTAAGATTTAACTTGTGTTATGGGCACCGTTGCTCACATCTTACAAATATTGATCTTATGCTATTTGTGAATCTTATGTATATATGCTTAGAGAATATGTCATTTGATAATAATGATTGATAGATTGGTTATGAATATTATAGATATATTATTAAATTGATTTTTAATTTTTTATTATTAATTACATATTTATTATTCTATATAATTGTGTGTGTGTGTGTGTGTGTGTGTGTGTGTGTGTGTGTGTGTGTGTGTGTGTGTGTGTGTGCGTTTGTGCGTGTGTGTCGGTGCGCTCGCGCGTGTGTGTGCTAGTGAGTGCAAGAATACAACGTATATACATTTTATAATTTAATGTAAAAGGTTCTCTATATCAATATAGCTCTTATCAAGTAGCCATTCTATTACTCTACGCTTACAATCGTGCTGATTTAGGGGATATATATTACAGGATCTATTTATTAAGTTGTATATATGACTAGAAATACTATTGTAGTTACGTTTAGCAAGGGATGTTTTTACGGTAGTAACAGGACAAACATCATAAGCACGACGCTTTTGTAATAAGTCCTTGTTAAAGTAAAGAGAAGAGTGCTTGCGCAAAACAGTATGGAGTACAAACAATTGTCTTACTGTGAGCAGTTTGCAGTTATCGTATAAGAGAGATGTAGGGAATCTAAAAGGTTTAAACGTCATAACTTTCAGAACAGCTCTTTGTGCACGCTCCAAGGCCAGAAATACTGTTTTATTTGCTCCTCCCCATATAGGGATGCAATATGTCAGAATAGATTGACACAGGGCATAGTAAACAGTCGTTAAGGTGTCATTGTCAGCTGAGTATCTAAGCTTTTTAAAAATAAATATGAGTTTTCTAACGCGGCAAATAAGCGTATCCAGATGAGCTTTCCAATTTAAAAGGCTGTCTATGTGGATTCCAAGGTATTTGACATTATCTGATCGGGTCAAGGTATAACAAAGACAGGAGGCAGTAGGATTTGTTGAACATGTGTGAGCTTTAAGTGTTAAAAAGTTATTGGTTGGCAGAGTCTTGGCCACTAGCGAAAAGGGGATGTAACAGGTCTTTTTTAAATTTAAGGTTAGAAGATTGAAAGAGAGCCAAGTCATGACTTGACGGAGAGCATATTCTGAGTGTAAAAATGTTTCCTCCCAGTTCTGACCATGGACAATCAAAGCTGTATCGTCGGCATAGGAAAAAATGGAACAATTTGGAATGTTTAGACTACAGAGGGGGTTAATATAAATTAGAAAAAGCGTTGGCCCTAAAATTGAACCCTGCGGGACCCCGTAACTCATAGTAGCATCATCGCTAATATACGAGCCTATTCTAACGCGCTGGGTTCGCTCAGAAAGGTAGTTTTTAAAGATTTCTAGACTGATTCCACGTATGCCGATAAGTTCCAATTTTGATAGGAGAAGCGGGACAGAAACTGTATCGAAAGCCTTAGAGAGGTCAAGAAAAATACCCAGGCACTTCTTTCTCGAGTCTAAATTTTGCACGACATGGGTAGTGAGAGCTGCAACGGCGTCCTCGGTAGATCTACCTTTTCTGAAACCAAATTGATTAGGTGCTAAAAGTTTATGCGTTTCTAGGTAATTGATTAACCGTTTATTTAATAATTTTTCAAGTATTTTAGACAGGGCTGGTAGGACAGATATAGGTCTGTAATTATTGACACAAGCCCTATCTCCACTCTTAAAAATAGGATGGACAATAGCTTTCTTAAGTACGGTTGGGAATCTTCCAGAAGAAATAGAAATGTTACATATATGTGTAATTAACGGGACCAATGTATCTGAGCAGGACAATAGTATAAGAGGTGAAATTCCATCCCAGCCCACAGCAGAATTTTGGCGCAATCCATGAATAGTGGACTTTACTTCAGCGTTATCTGTCGGAAGGAGAGCAAAAGAGTTGCCTGAATTAGGAGCCTGTGAGACACAGACTTGAGGACAGTGAGACGAAGAGGGTTTTATCTTTTCTGCTAAATCTTTCCCAATGTTAGAGAAAAAAACATTAACATCGTTTAACGAGGTGTTAGTTTTTGGATCAGGCTTTAGTAGTTCAAATGGCGGAGCAACGGTCGAATGTGAGTCGGTAATGGTTTTGATAACTTTCCAAGTAGCTTTAGGGTTATGCTTGGCTCTCTCAAATTCAGATTTTTCATAAGCGCGTTTGAGTCTCTTAAGCAATTTATTACAGAAATTACGGTATCTTGTATAAGTTACTTTAAGAATGTAGCCAAGACCATCTTTCTTAATTTTGCGATACATACTGTCTCTATTACGAATACAACGTAGCAATCCCTTAGTTATCCAAGGCTTAATGACATTGAATTTTGAAGATGTTTTAACTAATCTGGAATGTTTTTTAATAATAGCATCAATGGTACATATAAAAATCTCTGTGGATTGATTGGCATCAACAGATTGTGTAACAAGGCTAAAGTCGGTGTTTTTTATATCTTGAAAGACGGCGGTATAATCTACTATTATGCGTGATGTTTTTGATTTGCGAGAGGTGTGGTTATTTTCAATATTTAAAAGGACAGGAAAATGATCTGTGATGCAGGTTTCAATCACATAAGTACTGGATTTGAAGTCCGATTTCAGAAACACATGGTCTAGGCAATTCTGCCCACGAGTTGGTAGGTTGTGAGTGGGGAGGAGACCATGAGAAGCAATTAAGTTGAGATACTCATATCTTTTTTGGTTGGTTTCTGTTGTGTTAATATTAATATTCATGTCACCCATCAAGACAATGTTTTTATACACTGAAATCGAGGTAAGTCCTTTGTCAAGACTACTTATGAATTTATCAAGACTATGGAAGGATGGCGATCGGTAGATAGCAATAATTGCCAGACTATTGGGTTTTAGTGTACATATTAAACAGTTACCATCATCGAACTCTGGTTCAATTACTTTGTGAACCAAGTTAGACTTTATGTACATAGTTACGCCATCATTTTGGTTATTATTACGTATAGTAGAATACGTGAGATAGCCATCAAGTGAAGGAATTCTTTGTGATTGCTTTAACCAACATTCAGAGAGTATCAAAACGTCTGGAGTTGTTTGGATGTTGATAAGAAATACTCTAAGCTCGTTGAAATTGCGATATACACTACGAATGTTCAGATGTAGTAAAGTTATATTGTTACCATTATTTCCAAGAATGTCACGGCAAAATTCAGGTTTACAAATGCACGATTGGGTCGGTCCAAAAGAATCAATTTCATCAGAAATCAAACTTAAGTCCTCCATTTATTACAGTGGGGGGTATACACAAGAAACATTACACTAAATAAGTGGAAAATAAATTGTACAAGGGCACAATGGGAACAAAGATCATAGAGTGTAAATCTAACTACATTAACATAAATATCCCTTAATATATTGTAATATAGGCTATCTATTACATATAACTCGGCGACATTCTCAATTAATGAGTTTGTAGACGAGAATATTATTTGTATAGTGATGTCTTGAGCGGAGTTTAAAAGTGGGTGAGTGTGAGAGTAAATTTTGTAAAAGTGTATACATTCAAATTTATAACCATGCATTCGAAGAGATATAATAATTTGAGATAAATATAAACCAACACAAAAACAAGAGCGACCAATATTAAAAATAAAAGTAAAAATTAGGCATTCTTTATACGGATTTTTGTAGATCCTTGAGTTGTGACTTGGAAGTAATAATGATGGGCTTCTTATCTTCTGTTTGACGAAGAAAAATCCTTTGATTTAGACTCCAGCAAAACTTATAATTGTGCACTTTCGCAAATTGTCGTGCCTCGTAAAACAACTGTCTTATGCTACTTGGTAGATGCTCCGCCACATAAATAGGGGTCTTTTGTCCGCTAAGACCAATGTGTTCTGTATTCAATTTTTCAGAGATCGGAAGTCCTTTGTTGAAGGTGCGGGAACAGTCGAGAACTTTATTTTTAAGTTGTACGGTTAAAAACTCAGCCACAATTGGTCTCAGTTCACCTTTTTTGCCAGGAAGACGGTACACGTCACGTAGATCACTTTGATTTACACTAGCTTGAACAGCATAACATGTGTTCAGCACAAGTGAAGTGAGATCTTTGTTTGATTCTCTATCTCCAATGGGTATATTCCTTATCTCTATTTTAGAAGAGCGGGAGCTGTGTTGGAGGTCATTTACTCTTTTTTCAAGGTCCAGAATATATGTACGTTGTTCTAAACGTTCTTGTTCCAACTTTTCGATTGTTAGTTTCATACTGTCATAATCCCTGCTTATATATTCAACAGACTTTTCAATTTCAGAAATACGATTTTGTATGGTGGTGCTTAAAAGTTTCACTTCCGCCATTTCCGATGTTAATTTTTTGAGAGTATTGTCTTGGTCCTTTTTCCAGGTAGTGAGTAGGTTCATAATGCGCTCCTCGAACGACTCCCCTTCAATGACAGGGGGGGAGACAACAGGTCGAGTTCTCTTAGCTCGAGGTACAACATTCGAGGTCCCAGCCTCAACTAGTAAAGCCTCTGCAAATGTTTCTCGGTGCATCTCTGCAGTAGGCGTAGAAGGTGGGGTGCGACGAGTTTTCGGCATTGTGTTTTAAAATAGTCCCAGAGAGATATAATGCAGTTTGCTTCTTCCACTTCAGCGACACACGACACGACAACTAGCGAAGTACGCACAGTAGGCGCGCAAACGATGCGTAGATTCAAGCGCTTGTGGACACACGACGATGGCGTCGGGGTTTCGCGCTCCTGCGACCGGCGCGAGCGCGGCGGCGCGGGAGGCCTAGAGTTCAAAACCACGTCACAGACACCAATCACAAACTGCAACTGCGGTTGATTTTTGAGCGCACTATTGTAACGTAAGTGTATCTCTTTCGCGGGGCGGAGTCAGTTCATTAAAACACTTAAAGAGTAAACGAGAATCCAAAATGACACAATTTAACCAATAGGATTTTAGTAACGCATGAATATTGTAGCAAAGTAGATGTGAGCACGATACACGTCCACTCGCGGCGATGAACACGGAGCGAAAAAAAAAGAAGTAAGTCATTTCCTAATTACATAAAATATTGCATGGCGTTGAATTAAAAAATAATTTCAAGGTTGTAACCATATAATTTATACATTACAATACATTGTAACCATCAAAACACATTTTTTGGTAGTTTAATTTATTAATTGTTTGCTTTAGAACTATTATTTACTTTTTTACACGTTCATACCAGCGCTTACCAACGGTGGCTCGGACAAGTCAGCCTCATCGAGCGGCGCTTAACATCCGTGGGTTGCAATTGATTGTAATACTAGGACCACCTAAAGAACTTTAACTTCTAGCGAACCGCTAAAAACTTAGACTGTATATTGGCCGGTACGTTGCGACCGGTGACCGTATATGGGTAAAAATTACATAAAGGAAAATTTTTAACTAACTTATGAAAAGATTAAAATTTTCTATAAATTTCAACACAATTCTAGGCGCATATCTTATCTATACCTTATCTATTTAATAACCTTGTTCACAATTTTGTATAAATTCTATAAAAAACTAAAGTATACACACACTACACTAAACACACTACTACACTAAAGTATACTTTAGTGTAGTCATATACAGTCAACACAAAGACAATAGCGCTAGAAGAATAATGTATGAATATGGCTACCCTTCGACACTTTCTCGTTGAAACCTTTAGTTTAGACACATACGATAAAGCGAAAACTTTTAAGCGCACTCGTCTATGAGCGAGAAACATGAACTACAGCGTCGGTGTGTACTTGTTAAGTCGTATTTTTCTTGTATAAAATACTTTTGTAGAAAGTTTCAAACTACATTTTATGAGCAACTTAATTATTTTTTTAATATAAAACTAATTCATCAAGCATTTGACTTCGTGATTCACGATTTAAACAATAAAAGTTTATTTTTAATAACAGAAAAATATGTTTAGGGAGTTTCCTGTTTTCTTGTCCGGGGCTAGCAACACTGTATACAAAATCGAATTACAATGGCGAACGTTGTCAAAATGGCGTTTATAGTATTTTACGTCTGAAAGAGCTGGTGTAATTGTTTCAGAGTAGACATCTATAAGAACAGAAACACATGAATTATTTTTCTGTCTATTGATGAAATTCGTGTTATGTGAGAATTTCAAATATAAACATTAGTCGCGATTGAAGCGTTCAATCAATAAATTCAATGTTTAAATGTTTTTATAAAATGTCGGCATAAATTTAGCACGTGAAGTGTTATGAATTGTCATGTTCCATATAAATTTTAATTTTCCTACACACGGAGATGTCTGTACATTACAAATTCAAAAGTGCATTGGATTATGATACTGTTACATTTGACGGACTTCACATATCTATAGGAGACTTGAAAGCGGCTATTTCACAGCAGAAACGTATAGGAAAAACCTCAGACTTTGATTTACAAATTACAAATGCTCAGACTAAAGAAGGTAAGAAAATTTTAAATGCTTATTTACCTATTTAACATAAACTTAGTGTGCAATAATTGTAACTTAAATTGCTAATACATTTATTAAATGGGATCGGCCTTAAAGAAATGTATGTTGGGCTTGGATTTAGAAATGACTACCAATGTAATAGGTTATATAGTACGATGCTATCAGAAACTCGTTTTCCACGATATTTTTTTTATGACTTTTACACACCTGGTAATTGATGAAGATGAGGTTGATGATGGATCGAGTTCAACACATATATATTCTCTCTTTTTTAAAGACTAGTGAATTGTAGGACTGGAATAATGAATGTAGAAAATTAGTTTAACTCTCTTTGAGCTAAAACACCTATACTAATTATTCTTAAAATTATCAATGATCACACCATATGAAGTTTGTTAGACTAACTGTAACTTTCTTTGTCTTGTCTCTATATTTTGGTCATACTATCTTTGATATCATAGTTTTGGTGATGAAAATTGAACTATGCTACTCAATGACCGCTAGTATGTAAAAGTCCTCTGGCATGCAAGTTGTGAATCCAGCGTCCTTAAGCTATTTATGGTTTTAATGCTGTTATTTATTGAATTTACTGCTTAGATTTTACTTCTGAAGAGGTGAAAGGATTATTTGTTAACATACTGTTGATTATTAATCTATCACTTCTTGCTGTTAAAATATATTTTTTATGATATTGTACTTATGACTCATTTTGTACAATCTACAAGTACCATTTAACAATGTGAAAGATTATAGACTTGGTACTTGCAATATTTTGGCGCAATACTTATACTGTAAGTATAGCCATTTTCATTTAAAGTTACAATTCTAGGACTTGCATAATACTGATATCTGTTATTATCACTTAAATCAATCAAGTTATGTATACATAATAGTCAACAGCATTTCTTTACAAAACAATTTTTAAATGATAACAATCATCAGTTTATAAATTTATAATTACAAAATGAATAATAGGTTAGGTTAGAAAGGTCTTTACCTAACTATTAATTATTGATTAAAATTGTTTTGGCAAGAAATATACAGCCTTTTAATTTATTTTTGCCAATTATTTACCTTTTAATAGAGATTAGTTAGCAGTGCAAAGTTGATAAATAAAAATAAAATAACCATAAAATTAATAAAAATGTGGTGAAGTGATTTGTGACTTGAGTATAATTTAAAAATTCCTTGAATTATATAAATAGAAATTGGTTTGTAACTGTCAGATTTCTTATACATATACATATATTATGATTTTAGCACATATATACAGAAATAATGTACAGATGTGACCAGAGCACCATGATTGCCTAAATAAAATTCCTTAAAATTTTCCATATTATTAATGACTTCTCTTAAAATTTTAGTTGCTTATACATTATCAAATCGATTTAAAAAGTTTAAATTATCCACTCTTTTTCAGTTTATGTGGATGATAATACTTTGATTCCAAAGAATGCATCTCTCCTTGTTGCTAGAGTACCACTAGCTCAGCAACCTAAAAAACAGTGGGATAATACTAACAATAATCCATCAACATTGCACAAAGATGTGGCTCCAAACAAAGGAGTGGCTGATTTATCTCGCATGGAAGGTAGCGAACAGGATAAAATAAATGCTATGATATCACAGTCCACTTTTGACTACGATCCTAGCAAGTAAGATAAAACAACACTCTTCTCAGAGCATAATTATATAATTTGATATTAACTGTAAATCTTTTGTCATTGTTTTTTTATGAATCTATAATATGACCATGTCATATATTTTTAATTTCTCACATTGGATGTTGTTCAAGCATTAGTTACATTGCAATGTTTATGGCCAGAAGTAAGCAAAGGTTTTTACACTAGGTGAGCAATCAGTTAAAAACTTACCTTGGGTGTTTCTACATGTGTGTTCTGTGGGTCTTCACCAGTGTAATGCTATGCAGTAGGTTTGTTTCATGCAGTAATTTAAAGACTATGTTAAAAGGCTCGCCAAAATATTTTTCCAAGCATTAGACATGATTGCTTATAATGTCATAGATGTTTGCTTGAAAATATTCACTGTCGATTGTAAAATAATTTTCTACTGATTCATATTTTTTGCAGCATTATGAAAATTATTTAAATGTTTATATTTATATCCCATAACATTCAAATTGACTATATTAAAGATAAAAAGGCACTGAATATCTATGTGTGAAAATATGTATGGTAATAGATTTGAATTATGGCTCTTATCTGGGTTTTTTCTAATTAAATGCTGATTTTTGGCACTACATGTTGACGGGTGATGGAAAACATCATGTGGAAATGTGCATAGCATGTTATAGAGAAAATCATGTATGAGTGCCCTGAGAATGGCAATCAATGGCACTACTGGTCACGTCAGACACAACATATATATTGAGGGGTGTAAGGCTGTTTGGTTTAAGAGACATTTTTTGGTGGTATAGTAATATGTATATATATTTTCGGAATCAGCGTTTTTTTACATATTCCTTTTACTATATCCCCAAAAAATATGGCACTTAAACCAAATTGCCTTCACCCCTTGATATGCAAAGTGAACATAGCTGCTGATTTGGCTGCATCTTTACCCACCTTAAGGTGGATATATAGCGTGACATAAATAATATATTTATTATTATTATAATATGAGAAACACAGTATGAGTGATTTATATGAACACAGCTAGCCAACTCATTATCATAATTATCATAATAAATTATCATAATATTTTATACAGAAGTTTCATGTTATCTGTCTGGTTTTGTGATTTAAAATTCAGGAATACACTATCCTTTAAAAGTTTTTTTTTATTATAAGTCAAAACACTATGGAAATGTATTATTATATTAAATAATATACATCACTATAATTTGAGAGGAATATGTTTTTTTATGGCGTTTTTCTAAGGACTGGTCCTATGTGACTTCATCAATGTCAGTGTGTTGGCTTAAAAATGAGAAAAGTTGCCTTGTTATCCATTTTCAAATGTGACTTACATACTGGTTGATTGTCAACTTGTACTGTTTGATAGGTGGAAATATTACTTACCACTTTTGAGGAAACGGTATAAAATAAAAATAATATACTGAAAACTATCTGCTTATTTCATATAATATGAAATCACATGGACATATAATTAATAAATTCGTCGCGATTTTTTGGATTGGTGTCAAAGTTGGCAATCATAAATAAGTTACAATTAAAAGCGACCTAATGACTAATCACAGCGATCCATCCAGCCAACATGGCGAAATATAACTTTTGTATGAGCTTACGTTTTAGTTAAGATTGATTTATCAATTAATAAAATCGCAATTTTAGCCAATTATCTCACTCTTAAAAAGTATTAATTACAAAAGAGAATACAAACTAGTTTGGGACAAAAATAGGAATCTTTTCAAAACTTTAAGTGAAATGTGTCTATCTCAACATATTAACAAAGTCTCAGATTCCTGCACACTTTTGATACATGCTTAAAAAAAATGTAAATAAATAATGTTATATGATTTCAAATTGCTTTTATGCTTGTATAAAATAATCGCTACTGCTCATGGGATTGAAAACCATAACTCTAGATAGAAAGTAAGAAAGTGTTTTTTCAGCATTGGACTCAAATGATCAGTTGAATCTTGCAAATGACGTATCTATTTTAATAATATAATTTTCTTTATGCCAGTATATTTTAATAACCCTTATAAAAAATAATAATTCAAGGAAATGTATTATTATAAATTATGTAATTATAGCTTATTATTATGAATTAAAGGAAAATAATTTGCAATATTTAAATAAGATAGGGGAAGATACTCAACATGATTATTTTTTAAATTGCAGTTACCAGAAAATTAGGGGACAGAATCAAAGAGGAGTTGTACCTTCTAATTATATTTGTTTCAAGTGTCAGAAGCGTGGACACTGGATTAAAGATTGCCCTTTAGCAAATTCGGTATGGATATTTTAAAATTAATATAATAACATACTCTTTTCTTAAGCCCATTACAAAAGATATTCATATTATAAATAACTTTTATTATTACTATTATAAAATGTTAATTGGCTCAACCTATATATTAAAAATGAAGAAATAAGATAAAATGTTTGTGTTGGACAATTTAGCCTGTTTATTGCTCCCGCGCACCGCTCGAAGAAACTGAAGGAGAGCGGAATGGTGTCCAGGGGCCTTCCATCAATAGGCCAGACGTCGCCGGGCGCTGAGGAAGCTGGCACAGCCTTGCCCTTGGCCCCGGCAAACGGGAGAAGGAACACCCCGGGGGTTTTAGTCGGTGCGACTCCGACACACCGGGGGGTGACCCTCATCATCCCCTGACGGCCCATAACGGGTTTCCCCCGAGTTAAAAAAAAAAAAGCCTGTGTTTTGCTTTTGTGATATTATTGTTCAATATCAATTTGGTTGAACTTATATTTGAGCTTGATTTCAACATGTTAACTATTATGATACTAAGGAAAGAAATTTAAATTGGCACATTTGTTAATATGATTATTGTACTTTAATTTTGCACCGATATCACTTATATACAGACATGGGTAGAATGTAATCTGATGGATGATTGATTACAAAATGCTTGTTTGTTTGTTGTTGTTTGTTTGTTGCTCCTGTAATCATGATTAAATCCTTACAAAACATTAATGAGTCATAAATGTGCATGCAGTTGAGGATTCCGTAGTGTTTAAAACATAGATAATCAAAATGATGTCATAATAATGATGAAAACGCAAAATGTAATCGTAATAATTTTTCATTAATCTAATTACATCTATGCTTATATATAATATTGATTAATCTAGATCTTTGACTGTTCTATATAAAAATATACTAAAAATTTTAAATACCATGTCCTGAATTGAGTTATTTAAAAGTTGATGATTAAAACTATATTTAAACTGACTTGTACATCAGTAGAGCATCAAATTATAAGTTTTATAACTGAAACAGTTGTATAAAACAGTTCTTCCTGTTGTCTTTGATTTTTAACTTTTGGTAAATTTGTAGATAATGCAAACAAAGATATTTTGTTCTTTGTGTTTTTGATATCAATAGCAAATTGTTTTCAGTGTGCATGGAAAATGTTAATATAAGATGTGCCCATACTTTTTTTTCCAGAGTGACCCTGTTGAGATTAGGCGAAGTACGGGAATTCCTCGTAGTTTTATGGTACCCGTTGAAGGACCAAAAGCTCCCGGCGCCATGATGACTCCAAGTGGTACATTCGCTGTCCCAGCTGTTGATCAGTTAGTACTTTATTTACCATAATATTTTATCTCGTTTCATTATTTAATCTGAAAGTAATATAATTTTATAATTATGTTTATAAGTATTATTAGAATTAAATCATCATTTTTTATAAATTCATAATGCTACGTTAATAGTAGATACGTGGAATATGTTTCTAATCCGATAAAGTTGCAAGAAATACACTTTATCTTTTTATTTTTCAGTGAAGCTTACTTGGCTTCTGAAAATGCAGGAGGCGGCGACACTCCTACAAACGCTCCGGCCGCCCCAGAGCCTAATATACCAGACGAATTGATATGTAGCTTGTGCCGCGATCTTCTCACTGACGCCGTCATGATACCCTGCTGCGGAAATTCATTTTGTGATGAATGTAAGTGCATATTTATAATATTATAATAATAATTTCATAATTATTGCGATTCATTCCGGTTTATTCTTCTACTTTGCAGGCATCAGGGGTGCTTTACTGGAGTCGGAAGATCACGAATGTCCAGATTGTCGTGAGAAGGAGATTGCTCCAACAACATTGATTCCAAACAGGTAACAATAACGAAAATGGGACAAAGTGTGGTTTCGGAATGCTTTTCATAAACTGATTATTATTTTGTTTGGAACAGGTTTTTGAGGAACTCTGTGTCATCATTCCGTAATCAGACGGGATACAGTCGTCGCACTCCGCACCGACCTTCTGCTGCTCCTTTGCAAGCGCACCCACCTATCATAGGTGAGTATTTTTATAGAGAAAGTTTTTCGACAAGTATTCTATTGTCGATAAGTGGTGAGAATTTAAGAGTACAATTTTAAACACACGACAAATTTAGACACTTCATATTATTATATATTTATATTATATTTTATATAACGTTTCGTAAGTGAAAGATAATAAAGTTACAATGTTAAAAGAAAGAAAAAGTGAGTGACATATACAAAGCGGTAGAAGAAGAAAGTGTTGCGTTTAACATTGTATATTTACATCTCAGACTGAATATAGACGCACCAGGCATAAATATTTAAGAAAGTTCATGTGACCTGAGAGAGTTATTACAACATATCTTTAATTAGTTTATATTTTTGTTTTAAACTATATGGAGCTTTCAAACTTAACAATTAGGGATTCTAAAAGATCATTGTGCAAGAGATTGACTGAAAAAGTATTATATTAACTTTATTTTTGTTAAAGATCACCCTCCTGGTCAACAACAGCTACCAAATGGTCCTACGCAGCCTCCGCCAGGGCCCAGCAGCAATGGTTTGTCAATGTTTGCATTATAATACATCGCATCAATGCCTGAATGCACGATGTAATGTTTTGAACGTTAATTAAGTTCCCTACTTTTAAATTGATTCAAAACTAATATTGAGTTTTTAAATTATTAGATATTTTGTCAGTTTTATGGAAAACTGGGATTTGCTATTTGATTTGCTATGTATAAGCTGGTCACTGTTACTAACATGAGTGGATACATTTGTTTGTTATTACTTAATCATTTTAATATGGAATTCTCATTCATTGCTTCTATGATCTATAAAATTATTTAAATAATTCTGTCAAAAACGATTACTTTTTGGTATTAATATACATGTTACAATATTTAAACGTAATTTAATTTTTAATGTAGTTTACCTAATATAGAATCTATTTCTTACATGGGAAAGTTAAGTGGCTTCTGGTAGCCGGTGATTTGAATATTTTTTTTAGTTAATTATTTTTATAAGTTAAATCTATTATAACATTGTACTCGCCTTTTTAGGAAATCCCTGACGTACTCAATGGGATTAAGGTCGGGGCTCCGTGCTTATCACTCGAAATTACGAATTTATTATAATATTATCTTTTGCATATAAGCATCTACGTCGTCAGAATGGTAGGTCGGAGCATTATCATCCATTTAAATGGCATCATCATCAATTGCAGTCAGTTGTCGGGTTGTGCATGTTGACAAAGGATTTCTATTATGTACCTTTGCGCATTTAGTGAATGATTTTCCATTAATACTATCTCGTTAAGATAGCTGGAAATTACGTTCGCCTAAAACATAACACATCTTCCACCACATGGGTTGATTTCTTCAAAACACATGTCAGCATAACGTCCCCTGGTCTCCATAATACTCGCTGAAGTCGGCTCTCACCATGCAGACAAATTCTAGCCTCGTCGTAGATGAGTACGCTATTCAACTTATCTAGTGTTCAAGATAGAAAATTTCTAGCGAACCTCAATCGAGAAATCCGGTGGTCACAGAGTAACCCTGGGGCCCGTGCTGGTCTTCGACTGCATATAGCCGCTAGAAGCCTCCTCACAGTCCATTTGTAACTTGTGCTCCTCTTAACTCTTCAAGGTTTTTTTTTAGGTCTACGTATCTGCATTTGCGGTTTTTCAGCGTCTGAGCCACTAAAAAGCGGTCGTCTCGTGGTAGTGCGTGCGCCTATTTAGAATTAAATTATTACCAATAATGTAGAAATATCAAAATAGCCCATTTTTTTGCAAAGGATACATTTATATTTTATAAAGATGATCTCATGGGAGGATTATAATATTTTTTATTATTAAACAATAAATATATTATTGTTATTGGTGATCTATAATGAATGTCGCAGTCATCATTTCGTATTGCTAATGCGACGTCAAAAATCACTGGTGAATTTATGCCTAAACCTAGAAAACAGACAGTATTGTTATAAAATTATTATGACAGCCTCCAGTAATGCTGTCATAATAATTTCATTATTCTAGACAGATATACCTATAGCTATAACAAAAAAGAAATTCCATCGTGTCCAACAATGACGACAAAAATGTTCGTTTGTAGGGCTTGCTAGTATTGAATCGTGTCATTATGATAGTCGCAATCAGTGTCTAATTAAGCCAGAGCAAGGCCTATAGCAATTTCTATCGGGACGCTTTTGGGTTGCTATAGGTTCATAAGTTTAAAAAGACATTTTACTTATTAATTCATCAAGCAAAAACATTGACGATGACAAAAAAAAGTTTAACTTTAAAAATTGCATCCATGCAGGGGTCGAGGTAAGGCCCGTAGTATTTGCTACTGTTGAATAATAATGTCCTATGCGTTCACTCTGAGGCAGAAGACACACGTTTCCACTTTTACCTATTCTGTGCATCATAGTTTGTTGATTTCACGTTTTGCCAAGGCCCCTATACTTCGTTAGGACTGTACATCTCCAAATTTATCTGGGATGGACACGCTTTCTCATATTCTGAGGACTAGTCTGGAGCTTGTTTAGGTGTGCGGGTGGGTGTATCTCTCTTTACGCGACCCTGCTCAGCCAAAATCGGTATGAAGTGATTTTTGAAATTAGCACTGAATGTCACCATTTACAAGTATGCGTTTTTATTAATTTGCCCACAGAGAATCGAGGATTTAGAAAATATTGACAAAAACATGTATTCTAGTCAGTTTACAACGCCTGCTAGTGCAATTAACTTTAGTCGTTCAATATCAGCTACATTCGAATGATTGCAGGAGACACTTGATATCTACGTAGCAGATTTGAATAAAAAAAGATATCACTGAGTCAAGATGACAGGGAAATACATTATATAAGACTTTTAAACACCAGACAATTTAGAAAATATTACAGAGCTAATTGGGACTTTTTGATTTAACCTTCGTAACATCCGAATAACGAGTGAAACAGCAAATTTAGTTAATAATTAAAAGAATTATTATAATATATATTTATGTTGTTGTTAGTTATGTTGTATGAATTCTCTAATCGCGATTTATCAAGGATATTTCCATCGTGTAAAGCGGGATTATTACTGTATTTGCTACTCTTGCTACGTGGCTAATCCGGCACTGGTCGCAATGCATTAAAGAGAGTCGCGCTGGCGCTGCTGGCGCTGAAGAGTCTGACGGGTCCGCGGACGACAACATCACGGTGACGATGCCTCCCGCGCTAGCGCACCAGCCCGCGCACCAGCTCGCGCACCAGCCCTCGTCGCGCCACTACTCGCGCCAGCCGGGCCTGCATCGGCATCCGCGATACGGTATTCGCACGTACACGTCCAACCTTGCATGTTCACCTCGCTCTCGCATGCCTGTCATGTCATTTGGGTTAGCGCTCTGGCTTAAGTGTGATTTTTTTGAAGATTTATTTACGTTTCTAAACTTTGAATTGTACGGAGGTTTTTTATTGGCAGCACAAGCGAGTCGTGAAGTCCGTACAATTCGACATTCAAAAACGGCAACTAATTCTTGAGGTCAAATAAAAAAAAAACACATTTGAGCCTCTTTTAAGCCCTTCGTATATTAGGTGATGCCACTTTCATATATCAATGATGGATCATACATGTTGCAAACATTACATCGCTCTTGCCCTTTACGCATTTCTTTTTAAAATCATCAGAACGTGCGTTGCCAACTGTTAGTGTTTTCATGTGTGTATCATCACAAAATGTGTTTTTCAGTACCAATCTTTTTGAATCCTACAGTGTATATTTGTTATGCACACTGATTATTTCTTCAGTTGTCTTCGAAGCATTTAGTTGTTATAACTTTGTGTTTATTACTGGCCTCGCAAACCTTGTGTCGTTGACGAATTTTACTTATACTTTTCAACTTTCGTATATTTCTATTGCTGAAGTCGTGTATACTTTAAAGCTGCCGAGTATCCCAGATTAGCGTAGTCTTGTGTACGAAGGGCTTTCATTATGATTTTTTGTTTTGCGAGTTGGCATTAAACGGCTCAGTCATTTGGGTAAAACCGAATAAGTCTTATACATTATCGTTCGGTAATAAGGTTACTCGATTATATTAACATCATTCTTATAAGCCATGCGCTAAAAATCAACTGCTGAATGATTAGAGCTCAAGTAAAATAGTGTTGGGCTACAGGGGTACTGTGCACGCTGAATGAAAGTATAATAAATGTATGTAGTATCTGCTTCTGAAAGGCTTTGTTATTATTATTAAATGTTGCCAAATCGAACGTGCCGATCTGGCTATGTTTTTACCTACTTGCACTCTTCTATCAATATCGAATTATTATCTTAGATACCGAATAATGTCGACATAAGCTTTGATATCTGTTAATATCGATATTAAAGTGTCGAAAATATTTAATAACACAGCTGTGAAATAAGGATAACTATATTTTATGATCAGTTTTAATTATAATATTTTAAATTAATGATTTCAAACGGACCCTACTACATATTCTCCTGGCTGAGCACCTTCAGTGTTTGCCCACCCGCCCAGTTTTGTTGTGAAGACCTTTCCCGGACAATCAACGCGCGTCATTACGAAAAAAAAAGCTACATATTTTCGATATTTGACTTATGTCGTTAGATATCGGCCATTCTTTTATAAAGACTACACACGTTGCTTTTTATGTATTAATCATCATCTGTCAAGCAGTACTTATTATATTTCAATTGAGGTAAATGTGTAATAAATTTCCAATCGGATCTTCGTTTTAATAAAGACCACGATATGTACAATTCCGACGCAGCCTTGAGTTTCTTTCGGCCTTTCTTCTCAAGGTAGTCGCTTCCGAAACGCTAGTAGATTAGGTTTCATATTTTAACTGGCGGTTCAAGTCGAGGTCGTACCCTCAAAGATGCCCTTTGCTTTGCCAATCAACTCATAAATTTGCTGGCTGAGCTCCTCAGTGTTCGCCCTCTCGCCCGGTTTAGTTGTGTCGGTCTATCCCGGCCATCAACGTATTGCGCAGTTCGAAAAAAAAAAGAAAAATAAAAGATTATATGTAAATGCGTCTTTCAATAATAGTGCTAAATAATTCGCTTCTATTGTATGTTGTAGTTGAATGCTTCTACGTTCTAAAGATAGCCGGTAAAGATAGTCGGTACAATTAGCTTGTTTACATTTTATGACATGATTTTTATAACTTATTTATGATTTAGTAGTTCTTGTTGCACGTTTATAATTCAAGTTGCAGGTATTTGTTGTATGGTATAGGTTTATTAATGTAAATATTCGGTAACTTATAAGTTGCTAAGATTTTGCTTTTTATTAGATTATTATATTCATGTGTATTTCTATAGAATCATGTAAATATTGTTTATCCGTAGCATCAATTTAGACAATATAATTCAATTTTATCATTATAACGTAATGTGAGGGATGTAACATTTTCTATCTATTGACGCGTAGGAATAAATGTAAAGACTCTATTCCCATTATGAAAAGTATAATTATTTTAGTTTGGTCCGTGATCTAATAATACCTAAGCTACTAATTAGGGGTATTTAGACATCTTTATATATGGTAGAAGAAGAAGTACCTCCGTAAAAACACATTCAATGGTTATTTTTTTTTTTTTTTAGATAGTGAATCTTGCAATGATAAATAATATAATATAGTGCTCTAGTAAGATGCAATTAGCTAATCGAAGTTATGCTAAATATATTTTCAAGTTATAATAGGTTAAAAAGATTAATATTAATACTGTTATAGATATCCGCGTCCGTAACTAAAAATGTTAGGCAGTCGAAACATTTTAATATACTTGTTGCTGTAACCGATATCAATCAGATGAAATCGCCATTGTCACTAATATTTTAGAAAAAATTAAAACACATTATTGGGCTTCATTAGCACTCTTTACTTACTACTATTTTTTAATATAAATATTTTTATGAAAATACGTTCTACGAAAATATTCAAAATAATCTGGATATCCGAAAAATTATGTTCGATACTGGAACCAGATTTCTCTGTTTTAATAATAATATATCATCATACTATATCCTTTTCGTCATGAGCAGAGATGCATTAGGGGCTGTATCCACTTTGCGTTTATATGTCGTACCCAATGTAACCAGTAGCGCAGCTGATCGTAGTTCACAAGGGCAGTTACATATGACATTTCTATTAGATACCATGCGGGTTTCCGCACAATGTCTTCCTTCATTAGTGAGCCTGTGGCGCCTAAATCCGTACATAATCTAGAAAAATCCAGCGTTATGTGCAGTTATTCGAACCTACGACCGTTTGCGTTGCCGCGCATTGATACTACTCGCTTATTTTCTACGCCAGCACAGCCGACATCTGTCTATTTTGCATTTATTTATCTATAGCTAAAATCATATTTCCCAACAATTTTAGTTAATATAAGAGCACTCATTTAAAAAATTAAATGTTTCTGAATGTAAGATAAAAAAAAGTCATCTCATGAAAGTCCATTGATGAGGATATTTTAGTTTAAAAAATATAAATGTAGTATTCGTATACGTTACAACTGTTGCCTAGAGAACCTACGATACTGTACCACCAGTCAATGATGAAAAGATTGGTAACTCAATATCATTGTACGCTTAGGTTAATTCAGCCTCTAAGGTGTATTTACACACACACAACACACAGTTAATCAATTATTTTTCTTATAGAAAACCGCTCTAAAAGTATTCAAAATCTTATCTGTTATTGGTCTTAAATTATTGGTTATTGGTGTAAGTTTAAACAAAATCTATTTCAAATACTGACGTTTTGAGGAATTTAAAATCTTTAATTTGCTTAAGCAATTATGTATCAAAAATATATTCAATGTAGAATTTTGGCTAGTATAAAACATTTAAGTTGCTTGCATTTATGTTTAGGATTAATCACAGATAAATTAAAGCAATTTTCATTTTGTTTCAGGTCCGGCGCAGGGTGCGAAACGTAATATTGATTGCAACATTCCAATGAATGTAGGAATTTTTATAATTATTACAAAATATAAATTATGGATGCACCTTTTATTTCAATCAATGTAAAATATATATTTTCAGGTGGCCAGAGTTGAAGAGCAGAGAGCAAGTACGCCGACCATAGACGAGCGAAGAGATCCAATGTCATCACAGGTATTTTTTCAAATGCCATTATTATAAAAATTAAACGGGACTGTATCTGTATAAAAATTGATTGGGACCAGTTAAAGGTGAATGCACACTGTATCCCGTGAAATTTTGCTTGATATCTGTAACAGTTGTCTGTCTGGGGGACATTGCTAGGGTTGGGAATATTTTCTATATTTTAATTATTATACCATAGATCTTATTATTTTTATTGTAGTTGATAAGAGTCCCATTTTTATGTTCACTATACGCGCCGTACTTAGTTAAATGTTGAGTTTGAAGTAGTTGAACTAACGTTGACGTGACAGGCAGTCTCAAATTAATTTTTAATTGTAATAAAAGATTCTTTAAATATAATGTGCTATTTTTTACAGATGGTGTACAATCGAGGTCCGACACAATATATACCAAGGGGTCCACTGTCATCGCGTTACGAGTACGTGTTCAATTTAATATTATATTACTTTTATAAAAATTGACTGCATCTATATTTGTCTATAACGTGATTTGTAGCATAGATGCTCGCGGTTATGGTATATTTATATTAAATCTTATTTTTTTTTTACACTAACTCAACTTAGTGACTACATCGCGCCTGATGGTAAGTACAGTGTAGTCCAAAAACGAAAGCGGCCATCAAAGGATGAAAATCCATTGATAGTCTCCGTCGTCATGTGGGCCCACATATACCACGACTGAAGGTCTCTAGGTATATGAGTTACTGGATGTACACAAGCTGATTCCGAAACGCGACAGGCCAAAGTGAGTCACTATGACGATCTTTACACTTGTGTACTGTGGTTATGACCCAGTTACCAAAATAACATCACTGACCTTTGGCATGTACGGACATTTTAATACTAGATAAATTAATTACAGAGCTCCATATGGAAGACCTTTAGGGCCTCCACTTTTGAACGACCGCTATCCTCAGGAGCCATATCAACCTCCACCACCAGGCATCAAAGATTCTCCAAACGGGTAACTCATCTATATTAAATTGTTATTTATTATTTTAGAGTATGCTTCAGATAAATCATTAAAAATATATTTTTATGACATCCATTTATACAAATCCAAAAAAAAAAAAATAGAGTTTTATTCTTTTGAAATATGTTTTCCTGGTTTATCTTGCAAACGAATTATTACAATCATATTTTTATGAAAAATATGTTTGAGTTTCATGCTCGCAAGATGATATCGCGCCGTTAAGAAAATTGTACTTACTACCGCTTTTTTTCAATTTTAATTACGCTTAATTATCGCATTTAAGTTAGTATTCTCGCTACCGCTTCGCTCGCATTTCAATTAGCTAAATTTAAATTTATGAGTACATTATCAAATCAATTTTCGAGTGTTATACTGGCGATCACGGAATGTTTGAAGAGGTGCGCTATATCGCCGCAGGGGTGCAGAGGACCCGCTCGAGGCGTTCAACCGGATGATTCGCGAGAAGGAGATGCGAGCGAAGCGGCGCGAGGAGGAGAGGCGGCGCGTGCTCTCGGGGTCGCGGTCGCGGTCGCGCACGCCGCGTTCGACGCGCTCAGCTCGGTCGCCACGCTCACCGCGCTCGCCACGCTCGCAGCGCTCACCGCGCTCGCCACGCTCACCGCGGGCTAGGCCCCGCAGTCGAGATCCCAGTCGCCTCCGCTATTCTAGGTTCGTTATTTGTTATTACGCCTCACTTCTGCTTTCTGTATATTCAGATATCATTAGCTTGACTCGCAGCGTCATAAAACTATACAACTGCTCTGACAACGATTTACTGTCTCTGCCTTAGGCCACTGTCTGAGAATGGACTATAGAAAAGATGTAAGCTCTAAGCTACCTATACTTTGCCAATTTTCTAATGAATAATAATTTATCTTCATTGTGTGGTATCGTACTTTCGTTGCATGATTCAGGAAATACTGCTTACTTTTATATATCAATAACCGTAATATAATCACCGGTTTTTGACCATGCTGTAAATATTATGACTTACTTATTAAAATGTATTAAACTCTTTGTTAGACGGGTAATATTCAGTTTTAATTAAATCACTTATTATGGATTATTCCGAACATCTTTTGAAGTTCTAAGTTTTAGTTTTACTTCCCATATTTTAAATGGCTTGTTGACGATTATATTTTTGATGAACTTGCAAAAGAAAAAGTATATAAAAAAAAATTAACAGTTAATTATATTTAAAGATTAGTTAATGTTTGTATAAAAAAAAAACATAAACTTGTATATAAAATATTACATATAGTAAATTCAAATTTATAATGATCTTATTATAAAATTGGTTTTAATTAGAATTCAATACGGCGGACGAACGAAATTTTGTGATATTAAGTGTAAAGGTTCAAAACATGTGTCATGTTGCGTTTATAAACCTGCCAAATTCGAATAAATTGTAGTACATCGAGTATGTCTCGGAGCACTTAATTTTTTTTACAGGATTTTTTTTTTTTTATTTATTTCTTAAGCATTAGCGATATTTTTATAAAATCTACTTCATACAACTAGTGATCAATTTGTTTAATAACTGTTACCTACATAAGTAGCTAAATATTGATAAATAAGCTAATTACTATGATGTCATAATTTTTAAGATATTCTCACTTACAATTTTCCTTCGCGCTACACTCGATATAATTAATACGTATAGTTATATATATGTATATATATACGGGTATAGTTAGACAATGAGTGAAAGTAGAATGCCAGTAATTTTTTACAGAAGAGTTAATATTACAATTGCAGTATTTCTCGCAAGGATGTCCAAATTCATATGTTCATTTATTCTGTTGCTTAACTAATCAATATTTTATCTCTAAAATCTACAATCTGGCTGAGATTTCATTAATTACAACATAGTGAGATGCCATGTTGAAGTCTTCCATTAAATATCATTCAGTTCAGATGTGGCATGAGTATATAGCTAGCAAGGTGGATGTGTTACACGCTTTGAGTCATTGCATATTTTTTAACTACTCAATATTTTCTGAGACATAACTTGTAAACCGAAATTACATTTTGTTAAAGGTAATAATTTCAAATTTTGATGTCCTTTTCTGTTTTATATGATTGTGTTAATTTAATTGAAGTGTTGATAATAGAAATACATTTTTGGGAGTGAATATACATTTAATTTATAATTTTGTTTTGAATTTGATGCTTACATATTGAAATCGGATTTGTATACATATTTTTAAGAACCTTAAAATATCTTGAAAATGATTGAATTTCGTCACATAATTCGGAGTGAAAATTATTTCATTTCCAGTTTTCCATGATCTACTGCTTAAAATTGTTGCTAATTACATGCAACTCATTATTAATTCATTTCCCAAGTATACATAATATTTGTCTTGTAAATGATTAAGAAAATCTTATAATTAAAAACACGTTAATTTCGAATACAAAATTGTTAAGATTATACTAATTATTTAACATAGGAACTCAATAATTATTTCATTAATAGTAATTTATGGTTGTGATAAATTGTATGCTTTTGTGTTTCAGATCGAGATCGTTGTCTCGCGGACGGCTGCGCCGGTCGCCGTGGTCACCGCGGCGGCGTCGTTCGCGCGATCGCTCGCTGTCGCTGACGCGGTGAGTGCGGATGTTACGATACTTAATTATCTTTAGCACTCGTTGTTCACTGTTATTGCAAATATTTCATATTTTTATTGTTAATATATGTTTTGCATCCTCATCAGCGTTAATCGATGCTGAATCCCAAAGCTGATACTCAGGTCATCAGATAGCGGTTAGAGGGCAAGGCTTAGCGCTAGCAGCCCGAGACCAGTGTGACAATTTATTGGGACCTTCCTATTTTTAAGAAGATCGAACTCTAATTAAGAACTTTTATCAGATTACTATTTAAGAAGTTTCACTCGAAAAAAAGTTATAGTTGTATAAAAGGTTATTGTGTGCTCCAGGTCTCCTTCTCCGAGACGCCGTCATCGGTCTCCGTTGCGGTACCGGTCGCCGCTGCGGTCGCCGGGGCCGCGGTCGCCGCCGCCGCGCTCCCCGCCGCGGTCGCAGCCGAGGTCTCCGTTGCGATCGCCGCTGCGGTCGCCGCTTCGCACACCGTTGCGCACCCCGCTGCGGTCACCTGTCCGGTCCCCACCGCGCTCGCCGATGCGTTCTCCTCGACGATCGCCATTGCCAAGGCTTATGTCACCACACAGGTCCGTTAAAATTACTTACTAAAATATCAGGTCTCCAGAATCAGAACAGTCCAAGTGTTATGTCGAAACTATAGTGCCCTTAACTTGCGTGTAGTTATAATTTATTAGGGTACTCCTCCCAGAGAGGCAGTCTCAACATGGCTTTTCGCATTCCGGGCGTCTGAATGAATTTGGTTTCCCAAGCCCAGATGAAGCGATTAGAGAGACACCTCGGGAATTTTTAGTCTGTTGGAGTATGACACACCAGGGTCGCTGCCCACACAGCGGCTCTGATGGTCTTATGCAGGATTTTCCCCCAGGATACAAAAAAAAAGAATTATTAGGGTGGTCTTTATTTCGGCTATATTCGAGCTTTTCCTCGATAGTTCTAAACAGGTTCCAAATACAGTCAAAATCTGTTATAAATACGTCGAAGGGACTACTCATATTTAGTCGTGAAAACCGATAGTCTTAACAACCGGTGATGTTTTCGAGATTCTGAATTCTTTTTTGACGGGACCTTTGTTCTTAATCAAAATAACCGGTATGTTGTTTTAAACTATGTCGCCATAAACGATTTTGACTGTGTGTATAACAAATCCTGCCAGATTGTGGCTCTTCCCTTTAATATGTAAACTAGCTTTATATATTAATCACTGTGCATGCTGTGGTGCCCTATAATTGTGGGGGGATTTATATGTTCTATTTAAGTACCATGATCCTTTTGTTTTCTTGTCTAATGCTACCCATGTTGGGCACTTTATTATGTAAAAATAAAATAAAATAAATATTAACTCTCATGATGTTTTCCTTCACCGTTAAAAAAATTTAATGAAAATTAATTCATGTCTGAATAATACATATAAGTGCTTATTCCATTAAATTCTATTAATTTTAACAAGAAAATATCTATTTAATAATATATAATAAAATCACCCATATTTACCATACTGCATGGCGCCTAATAAAAATGTCATGTGTAAGTGTACAGAGAACGGCGATCAGCTGCGCTACAGGCCATATTGTGCATAACGTATAAGAGGAAAGTGGCTACAGCCGCTAATGTATCTCTGCTGACCCTGAAAGGGGTATATAGGGGCGTGACGATATGTTATGAATACTGTTTGGTTGCAGATACGCCGGAGTGTACGATGAACTTTTGTCGCCGTCACGACGTAGTGTTGAGCCACCCTACGGAGCCAGGTACGAATGTAAAAGTCTAACTAGCGTCCACATACGTTCTTTACAAACTTCTATGAAAACGCGTTCCTCGGTTATGAAATTATTGTTGAAACGGATTGAACCTGTGCTGATGTGTTTCAGTGCAAAAACTCGAAATAAGGATTATTATCGCTTTGTTATAATTTTAAGGTGTATTTAAAAAAAAGTGTTTATGTACATTTTATAAATATTTTATATATTTTTAATCGTGATATTTCGCTGTGATATTTCTTTACAATGGTAAGTATAGCAACTGTAACCAACGTTTTGTTCTACAAACAACTGCAAGTTGACAACGAGGCTGAGCTGACTGAGTAGTATAATATAGATTAATAAGTATATTTATATATATTTTGTTAACATGTAAACGTTACAAATTTTTATTTACTGTGATAAAGTGTGATATTTAGTTTTACATATGGTACCTAGTAAAAATTTTCCAACTGGTAGTAGATAAGGTGAGCTTTGTAACTTAATTGCGCAGTAGTAAAGTTTTTTGGCTTAGTTAGTATTGACGCACGGGAGGCGTGACATGCTACTGTTAATAGCTATTTGCTTAGTGACAACCAGCTATGTTAAGTTATATTGTTTTTAGAATCCGATTCCAAAAAAATGTGTCTGGTAATACGATGGTGATTAATACGAATAATCCAGATTTGTACGAAAAATTAGTGTTGGTTAAAAAAATTCACAAACCAACATGGATTCCTATTTATAATGTAGATTTTGAACTTCTCTTAAAATATAGTCGCTTATATTTTTTCGGTTTCCAGATTGCGTTCCTTATGCACGATCTGTAAGCTGATCACCATTTCAATCTTTCTTACGAAGCTCAATTTATGTGCATCCAGCTATATTATATTTATGTAATTGATTTGTAGCATTATGTACTATTGTAAACCATAAGTGGCCAGCATTGAACAGACCTTATTTCAGAGCCAATAAGTTTCGACAGACTGCGTTGAACTATTGAATACATGAACACGTGACATGTAGTGGACATGTGAGAAAAATTAACATTTATGCCCATTTCGCTTAGTTTCACGTGCCGTAACAAGGCCATCGGTATATTTTTTGCGACCAAAAGCGTGCGACTTGGCTCTTAGGCTGAGATTTATGGACGCTATTTCGACTTTACTTAGCAAAGTTCTCAAAAAGTAAATTCGTTTTTACAAATAACTGAATTTATAATAGGAACTTGATTATAGCCATAGTATTCGCAGAGCCAAGTCCAAGTTAACAAAATCGGTGGCTTACCAAATCCTTTGAAATTCATTGAGCAATATAAATTGTAATTGTAAAGTCCAAGCAAACTTAAAGTTGCGTCTATAAACCTCAGCCTTAGAACGATTACTTATCAACTTTGTACTGCAGTTTTGTTACTGTAAAGTTAAGTATGCGCCACACATTTTCATATAAACGCTATCGGATCGCATTGCCTTCGTGTAGTTCTGTGGCTATATTTGTGTCCTACCTTAAGGATGAGATGTGGGTATACTCGCAAATCCTATCCTATATGTCCTAAATGGACTTGACCATATTAAAAACCAGAATTTTTATTTTATTTTTGGGTTTCGTACCTCAAAAGAAAAAACAGAACCCTTATAGAATCACTTTGTTGTTTGTCTTTCAAAACCTGTTTTTTTTTTTAAGAACGCGTAGAGATTCAAGTTGAAATTTATGTCAAATAAGTTCTGTGGTTTCTTTTGGTTCTGAAAAAATGACACTTCTAGGTCAAAGTAAGCAAAACATATGTTCGTTTATTTTATCGTTTTTACCATTTTCGTATGGGACCTTTAGGGCACTTCCCGTCGACCTAGATTATTAAATTTGGTAAGAAGCAAGGTTTCACTATCACAAATACAGGCAAAAGTCCGTAAACTTTAAAAGAAAATGAGCATTTTCGTATGGAGCACGGTTGCACTAAAACTAAATTTGTATACGAACGAAATTTGGACAAGAACGTAAAAATGCTAATATAAATTCATAAGAAATCAAAATGTGCTTTTTATTTGTGTGGTTCTTTGTATATTACATTTAAATAGCTCTGGTTGACAGTGCTGCCAAACTTTTTTGAATAAAAATTCGTATTAAGAATTTCTACATTAGGTTTACGGTATCCGTAGATTTGATTTCGAATTTGAAACTGAAATACACAAAATACAGCATTAATTTTAATCATTTTTTATCGTATATTAGTCATTTAACGCAAATAATTTATACACATAATAATTTATATCCTAAGCTTTCTAATCTTTGAAATTTATATGTAGTATATCTATCTCTATAGAATCCGTCAAATTGATGGACAAACTAATTTAATAAACAGCTAATAATCGTTCGTGTGAAAGAAAAGTCTAAGTGTCCTAAAGTAAAAATTCGAGATTCGAGAACGAGATCGTGTGTATTTTGTTACTAATATTGTTTAACTCGGAACACATTACATATATGTAATATTTTTTATGTTGCCTCTAAGTAGAACTTTCTTCTTTGTTGCGAATGTGTTTACAGAAACACATTCACAATGTATAAATTCTAGAATTAAACATACAGTGGAGTTTATGGCAGACTGCTAGGACAGTGCTGTTATTTAGTGTTTTACTGTTTCAACATTATTTATTAAAGTGTGTCGATTGTTATATCATTATCAAATCTTAACACACTCCCGCAATTTACAAACTTTATTGTAAATGGATTCTTTTACATAAATATTACACTTATTTTTAATGTAAATCAAGTTTGCATATGAGGTAATTTAGCTTTACATTATTATTTGATTTAAATGTTTAAGATTTACATAACAAGATTTTTAAGGTTTTCAAATTTAACATTTTTTAAAGGTTTAGTTAGGATATCTGCTATTTGAATTTCTGTTGGACAATATGTGATTTTTATGACATTATTAGCAATTAATTCATGTTTAAAATGAAACTTAACGTCTATGTGTTTTGAACGTTTGTTACATATTCCAATGTTATAATTTTCATAGCACTTTGATTATCTATGTTCAAATTAATTGTCACTTTAACTATTAATAGTTCTTCAATTAGTCCTTTAATATATAATAGTTATTTACAAAATTCTGCTCCTGCAATATATTCTGCTTCACAGCTTAATATCGTAACAATTGATTGTTTTCTGATACACCATGATATTGTTCCTCCGCAATACATTATTGTGTATCCCATAGTCCTTTTTCTAGTGTCTCTATCTCCAGCAAAATCAGGATTACAGTGTGCTTGTAATTCTGTGAGTTTCTGATCTTTCTTATATGGTATTTTTTCATTAACATGTCCTTTCAAATATCTCAATGTTTGCTTTACTTTTTTAACACCTATGTCAGTTGGTTTTCCCATGTGTCCTAAATTATTTTTCAACATTTTCTTCATTACTTCTTTACTTGGATGACCTAATTGTACAGGCCAATCTAGAGCACCTTCTTTTGTAGCTATACTGTATGAAATCTCTTTATTTTAAGTTCAACTGTGTAAAGACCATTATTTGTATTGTTTCCTATTAAAACTGTGTTATCTTTTTCTATTATGACATTATTTTCTGTAAATGTTACTTTACCTTTATTATCACTACTAGCGCTTACTGACATTAGATTTTTCTGTAAATTTGGCACATATAAAACATTTTTTACTGTATATTTATCTGTTTCAACTATTCCCTCTTCTTATGATATCAGTTTTTCAATTTTCTTAGCAACATTGATTTCCGATATTTTTATAGATGCATTTTTCAATATGTTTTTATTGTTTATCATATGAGTTGTAGAGCCAGAATCTACTACAAACTCTGTATCCTCATTATTTGTTGTATATGATATAAATAAAATGTTATCTTCCTGTTTTTATTAAAATAACATTTCTCAGTTGTGTCGTTTGATTTTTTGCAGTTTGTACAAGACTTTTGTGAATAAAATTCATTTTCATTATGATTAGTTTTCTTACAAATTGTATGGTTGTTATTATACAGGGTGGAAACTTTCAGCGAGGCAGTAAGGAGAAGTACTTTATCCGTTGCAGTTACACGAAAGTGGTCTTAGGAGACTATACATATTTTTTTATGGAATTCTGTTTCCCAATCAACAGATTTTCAAAAAAATGTACAGTTAGCAAAAAATAGCAATTTTATAGAAAAACATTTTTTTATGCCAATCGATCCTGTTACTAATATTGATTAAAAACTTCTATGGGACCTACAATCGTTGGAGTACTCAAAAAGTCATAAAATGTAAAAGACTTTTGCCGTACATTTTGTACCGAATTTATGTAATTGAAATACAAAAAATAAAATAAAAGACAAATGATCGGATTGTTCCACGCAGTCCTACTAGTAGTTCCATAATCTAACTCTCGTAGAATTACGAAAAAGAAGGTGATGATGAACTTCATGATATCATTATTCTTTCAAATCTTACTGTTTCTTCGCTTATGATATTAAGTGCTCGAATTGACCGCCATTTTGACGAATGCATAAATTGATTCGTTTCTGTACCGACCTAGTGGCTGCTGACAATTTATTTGCATGAATTCTATACAAAATTGTGGTTAGTGAGTCTTTAGGTTCTTGAACGCTATCGTATTGCTTTTTGTAAACCTCTGTTTTCAGATAGCCCCACAAATAAAAATCTAGAGGCGTCAGATCTGAGCTACGCGCTGGCTAAGAAATAGGACCATGTGTCCCCATCCATTGATCAACAAACTGTCGGTTCAAAGTAGAGCGCGTACTTCGACTGTTGTGAGGTGGAGCGCCATCTTGTTGAAAAAACATTCCGCCAGTGGTAAATCATTGCCGAGGTTTTCAAGATTCTCTAATATTCTGTTGTTATTAATATTGGAATTCAAGGTGCCTTCATAAAATTCTACCATTACCACTCGGTTCCACATTACACCACACCAACAATTAAAAGAAACTCGCACTTGATTATGTGTTTCGCGTAACCTAAGGGGATTTTCTCTACACCAGTAATGGTGTTTTCGCCGGTTGTGCATTCCATTATTGGAAAAATTCGTTTCATCAGACCATAATATAAATTTCAGAAAATGGTAATCTCTGCTTATTTTTCCCCTTAACCTGCAAAAAGTAAGTCTTCAAGCGGCATTCCCAGAATGTAAGGCTTGAACTAGTCGCCCCCTGTCGGTAACATTTGTAACCATATTTCTTCAATATCTTTAGTACGAAACTATGTGAGACACCTACTTCTTCAGCGACGGTCTTTGATGATATTTCAGGGTAAGCTTTGATAAGTGTAAGCACAGAAATGATCAAATTTTCATCTAGTATAAATGGGTGGCGTATAGATTTTTTCTTGAAAGAGCCGCCTTGTGCAAGATTTCTTTAAATATTTGTAAGAACCTTCCTAGTTGGCACATGACGATTTGGATATTTGATCCTATACCATTCTAAAGCAGCCGATGTATTTTTATTATTTACGTAATATGCCTCTAGCAAGTCTAAACGTTCTAAGTTAGAGGTCATTTTTCTTTTATCAATAACTGTCTAATTATGCACTTACAACAAAATCGCAACAAAATTCACAACAAACTTAGCTTTTCTGACGTAACAAATTGACAAGATTGATTTTTTTATTGAATAACGAGTTCGAAATTTGAAATTTAAAACTTATCTTTTTATTCAGTCAACAAATAGATCTCAACCGTCAGTATAAAACCTTTTTCGTAAATTTTTTATAAAAAATGTACTTGAAAAGTCTTTTACATTTTGTGACTTTTTGAGTACTCCAACGATGGTAGGTCCCATAGAAGTTTTTAATCAATATTAGTAACAGGATCGATTGGCATCAAAAAATGTTTTTGTATAAAGTTGCTATTTTTTGCTAACTGTACATTTTTTGAAAATCAGTTGAATGGGAAACAGAATTCCATAAAAAAATATGTATAGTCTCCTAAGACCACTTTCGTGTAACTGCAACGGATAAGGTACTTCTCTTTACTGCCCCGCTGAAAGTTTCCAATCGTCTACTTGTTTTTTATTATTTTATTTGTAACAAGCTTTAAACACTTTCTCTTCATTAAATGTTTTAATCATTTTAATGCGTCGTTCTTCACAAATTAATGTAGCAGTTAAATTTCTTAATGACTTTTCTGACAATGGTGTTGATTCCCATGATGCAATAAAACCGTTATATTGTTTGCTTTGTAATGTCGACAAGATTTTCGATATAATCATGTTATAATTTATTTTCTCATCTAGTATGTTCAACTGGTGAGCCAAGTTTTCTAATGTACTTACGTGATGTGTAACATCTTTCGAGGTGTCGTATTCATACTTAAAGTAACGTTGCAACAAATCACACTTGCTGTTCATTGTTCCTTTGAAATAAGAAACAAAGTTTGTCATACATTTCTTTTGCACTTTTACAAGACATTATGTGCAATAAACCTTTTATCGATGGTCAACATGATAATTTTCTGGGCTTTGGCATCTTTTGTTAGCATGCCTTCACTTTTGTCAGTCGAAACTGTTACCGAACTTACGAATAATTTTTCTAACCTATTACTTTTAAATAGGACGTCTATTTGTAATTTCCATACTGGAATATGTTTTTCATCGTGTAAGCTTTATATTTTGCTTATTTTGTCCATTTTATCCATGTTTTTAGCATTTTTACACTGTGCACATAATCTCTAGAATTAAACACACAGTGGAGTTTTATGACAGACTGATAGAGTAGTGCTGCTATTTAATGTTGTACTGTTTCAAAGGTATATTCGCACGTAGAAACAATGCCCAATCACAGTGAGTGCGGCTAAGTCGTATTCGGTAACTTGGATATATCGTATGTTTCGTTTTCAAACAAAAACTGTCCTGCTGTCGGATCCTCCCCGTATTTATATTGATGTGAAAAGCTTCCAGCGTTTACAAGATACATCTTGAGTGATCTGTGCACATTATATATTTGCCCAACTGGGCAAATGTACATGTTCCAGAATCGCTTATAGATATAGGGAGAATCTGTGTAATGCCACAGGCAAATAGCTGTCTAATTAATATTAAGGTCAAGTGCGGCTCGTTTCTCTAAATTAACGATGTAGGTAGGTGCAATCTTTTGTATTCAATCACCATTGGCAATTTGTTTGACAGTTAGTCCATTCGAAAAAGCACCTCGAAACAATCTTCGCGTTTTAATATCATGACCGTGGAATATCTATAAGTCTAGAATTCTAGGGTTAAACTTTCACCCTAGTTCCGTTGTAACATTACCCCCACGCTTAGGAATTCCTGTTATGAACATTATTGATACCAAAATAACCATCCTGACTATAAATGTGGTCTGTATTTTGCTTTCTATTCTGCTCTTTCTGATCCTATAAGTGACGTTATTGATCCTTCTAATGATAGTGTAAAACCCCACACAGCGTACTTGCAATTTCTATAAATTCTCTTTTTTTCCCAGCTTTATGTAGTTAGGCCAAATCATCGTCTGTAAACGGTCTTACGTTAGTTTTACGGTCATAATGACAGCATCTTTTCATATGACTTCAAGGTATTTTCTCTCATCAGTTTATGTATATTATTTCGTTCCTGCGGCAATTTCGACCCATAACCTATAGTGGGTTTCAGAGTATTAGGAGGAGTTCCAGTTAGAGAGACCATCTACTACCTCATCTACTACAACTACCTCGTCTACTACCTCAGCCAAGTGAGTCTCCAATGTCTGGTAGAATCTTTCGACCAATACATCCGAATGAGGTGGCTGGGAGTATGACGTGTCTTGTGGATGCAGAGGAGTTTACAGATTTTCTGTAATAACACGGACTCAAATATTTCATCCCTGATGTGAGTGTAATCCCAAAGTGATTCCATATCGACAGAAGACCTTATGTACCAATTTCTTGGCAACAGTATGTGCTTTTTGACTTGGAATAGCAAAAACCTCTGACAATTTACTAAAATAGTTTTACAAGTCAACGCATACGCAATTTACAATGCTACACTATGATATACCGGTTGCCTTCTTCCATTATTGGCAATAGCTACATCAATAGCCATTCATTTCCAAGTTGCATTAAAGTTTTTTTATTTGTGTAGTATCTTCTTACTGCCAAGGATCTCCGTGGATCATGTATATTTCGCAGCACATCTGGATCTTATTCCCGAAGAACAACAATTTGTTTTGTTATCTGTTATTCATTTCGTGACTCCCATTTTCTGCAGTGAACTCCGTTTTGCATATCTAAACAGTCTCCTCGAGCCTAATAACTTTTCGTGTTGGGATACACTCCATTCAATCATCTCGCAACTTGTCCATCTGGATTTTTGAAACGTAGAAGTAGTCATTGTAGCGCAGTGTGATATGTCCTCAGAGTAAAAGGTTTTCGATTAAATATTTGTTGAAATGCATTATAATATTGTATTGCAGTATTGCAAGAGTTCTTAACAAGTAAGACAGTAATTCATTTCTGACTTTGACAGATTTGTTGAAATATGCTTTTACTATCTGTAACCTTCGTCGTGATAGAACTCCACTGAAGTGTTCTATCTTGTGTTACTAGCGTCAGTATCCATGATGAAATGTCTTCTGTTCGCATATTCAAGTATTGGAGTATTATAGAGACACTTCTTCAGTTATGAGACTGCCTGTTCACTATTTTGACTCCATTCAAAATGTCGCGTTTCTTCAGTAAGACTATGTAATGGCTTTGCTGTCTTAGAAAAAGTTTTCACAAATCTTCGGTAATATGCAGTATTTTGACCCATAATTCCGCTATATTAATCTCTTAAATGTAGCCACTTAGATCAAAACAAAATACACAACACAAAATTTATTATAATCTAAGAGATCTGATCTCTTTTTAGTTCTTATACAAATTTACTGAAACACCCTGTTTTTATCAAATTTTCTTTTGTAACATAATAGTTTCATTTCAATGCCGCGTAACTGATCATATTAAGTTCCACTTGAGTGACATAGAAACTAGATTGGTAATATTAACATAGAACACAACGCTGTCTGTTTAAAAATAAGGCATGTAGCTATTTCTGTTATATTTTATAAAATTAGGACTAGTATAGATATTCTTTAGTTATGGTAATACGCGCATTAGCACTGTTTCCGACAATGTTGTCCTTGATATTAAATATCGCGACCTTGAGACAGAATTAAAGATTACTACTTTGATATGCTGTCAACGTCGACGCCATAATTATATGAGAAAATATTATTAATTAGAAAAATGCATATCACGGTAATTAGCAGTAGAAGTAGATATTCAATATGACGTTATATGTAAACAGGATATCGTATAAATACACGACAATTCCACGAAATATGATAGTGCTATCTGGTACCATAAAACCTCAGCATTTATTAGGTGTAAATATTACATTTACAATTTTATTATATATTAACCTTTTCCGCTGCTTTGTCTAAGATAGCAATAAGGAAATACTATCATTTAAGGTTAATTAGTTGTTTACATTTACACATTACTGTTCATGTTGTTACGAAATTCTACAAAAGAAAACATTTAATTTTAACCTTTCTCACAAGTTTTCTAGTGTAGAATGTCTACGAAAGATACAAATGGTGTACGCAAATTAATTTTAATAATTACAATTAAATATTATTTATATTGTGTATTTCCACCAAAGCTGATCTTTTTTGAATGCACTCTAATATTAAATGTTTGTTTTTTATTTTATTTTTAAACCCTTTAAAAATATAATATATATGGGCACAATGCATAAGTCAAAAATGCCTTTAAACAATATGTAATTTAATTTACAAAATGTTATAAAAACCCTGTCTAACTCATGAAGGCGTTACTCGGTATCGCTATTATATTCCATTTACGTTATAATCTTACGTGAAGAGTAAAAAAAAGAAACTAAACGGGATAAATTTACATGGCAACACTGGGAGCGTGCGTAGTTCCTTCATTTTATTTGTCTTTAAAACGGGTTTTTTGTAAGTAATCCGAGTAAAGATCGCATGTATAATAATTCAATTTCTACAATTTTATATGATTTCAACTCAAAATCACAATAATATAATTTGCTGATAAATTTTGGTAATGTTATCGTGTCAATAAAATGCCCCTTTCAGGTCGGACGTGGTTATCAAAACATACTGTACAACCATTTCACGTAGACCAGTTGAATTTATTTCACATAATTTAATTGAAATAAAAGAAGAAACCGTACAAACTTCTTATAAGACCACCTTTTTGATAGAATGTTTTTAAATTCATGGAATAATTTAATTAATGTTTTTTTAATGTATCGTGAACAAATTACACATTTTTGAATATATATAATACGTGTTTTTTTTTTAATTAATATAGACTTGCAAACAAGTCTTAAGGCCAGTATGTTATTTGTATTTGTAACTTACACTAATTATAACCTATTCCTAAGCATTATAATAATTGTATACCTTTTAAATTTATGTTTTATTAGGATACAAATACCCTTTATAAATATTTTTTATTTCAAAGGTATGATATTCAAGTATGATATAACATATGATCCTGTAATAACCAAATCTTATATCAACTTATCAGTACAGGAACTTAAAAGATAAAATTAATAAATAGAGGTATATATATATATATTTACAGCGTTTTTTGAAATATGTAAAACGTGTGTTTTACAAACTGTGAGACTCAAAGTCTACAAGGGACCGCAAAAGGTTGGAAAATATCAGATTTTATTTTAAATATTAAAAAAATGTTAAGTATACAACATTCATTGTAAAGTCTACAGTTCTACTGTTGTCGTGTCATGAAGTAAATAATAAATGTAGTATAAATGTATTTTAAGCACTTCTTAATTAAGTATTTATCAGATCCAAAAAAAAAAATGGATAGAATAGGGGAGTCGCAAAATATATTTAGCTTATGACAATAAAGTACCCAGAAATTGTGAATGAAACGTAAACTTTTTAATTATCCGTCAATATTCATTTTGTCACCTTCGAAGTATTCCCCGTTGGATGCAATATACATATGCCAGCATTTTTTCCAATCTTCGAAAACACTTCTGGTAGGTACTCGTTGGTTATGGCCTTCAGCTCCTACCAAGTATTTTGCATAATGGCTTTAATCGATTGAAAACGTGTTCCAAGCAGTGGTAATTTCAGTTTCGGGAACAGAAAATTGACACAAGGGGCCAAATCCGGAGAATATTGTGGTTGTTCGATATTATTTATCTCGTTTTTCAGTTTGAATTCGGTCACAATTGTGGCTCTGTGCGACGGCGCATTGTCGTCATGCAAGATCCATGAATTGTTCTTTCACAATTCCGGCCGTTTTTTGACGGATTTTCTCAAGCAAACGCCTTAATACGGCCAAATAAAAACTTATCGACGTTTGTCCCTGTGGAACGAATTCAATGTAGTGCTAGAGGTTGAAGGCCGTCCAGAACGAGGCAAATCTTCGACGGTCTCCCGGCCATCTTTAAATGCTTTATACTAATAGTAGATTAGAGGTCTAAAATTGATTCACCATAAGTTTTCTAACATTCGTAACGATTCGGCATATGAAATTCCGTTGGAAACAAAATTTGAGACAAACTCTTTTTTCAATATTCTTACTCATTGTGAAAATCGTGGTACGCTACTGAGGTGGACTGATTAACCCATTGACTGCCAGACATATTTAGAGCGTCTTGCCCTGGGTGCCAAGGTTTTATTTTGAAGAATACATGAACGTTTACAAAATATAATTATATTAAGTTACTGATATAATATTGTAATAGCACTCACAGTAATTTAAAAAAAAAAATAACTGTTTAACTGAAATGGCCCTTTGTAATTAATCTAAAATTGCAGCACGCAGTACAAGATATCTCGTAGCTGGCAGTCAATGGGTGAAACTAGCTGCTGTAAATAAACCGGTTGAAAGATTATATTTTTATTTTGCATAGAGATCTATGACAGTCTCATCAACTTAGCAGAATAAAAGTAGTTCAATAATATTCAGGCAGAAATACAGAAATATAAGGCAGAAATATAAATCACAATTTCCGGGTACTTTTTTGTCACAAGGTACATACAAAAGATTTCGCGCCATGAAAAATTTTGAAAAGCACTGATGTAAAGAATTAATATAGTTACTATATAATTAAACACCTCTGTTTAGAAAGTACGTTACGGTATAAATTATTTGTAAATACTTTTAGATAATTTATACTGACATTATTAAAAGCTTTAGTAAAGTATTGATTAGTTACAGTATAATATATTATAGCTCTTTACCAAATAATATCTTTAATTTTAAAGAGATTGATAAATGTCTCATCAATTATATAAAGTCCTTAATCAACATTGTGAAAACTAGTTTTTTGCGAATATACATAGATAAGTAAAGTATATCAAGGGCTTTAGATTGTATTCTCATAATTATACCTATGTAATGGTATCCTGTAAATGAATTACTATTATCATACATTATTAGACACTTTTATTTTGTTTATCTTGAGTTTAGATGATACTACAATAATGTTATTCTGCATGACATCTAATAGCACAGTATGATATTAGTGTACTAAATTGTTCATGAAATTATCTGCGAGCCGGAAGGCAAGCGCCATAAGAAATCCAAGTCTGTAATACCACGTAAGGCACATGTTTTGGCGATTTTTAAAAGATAGTTTTATATTACGTTACTAATTTTTAATTATTGAATCTAATAGTTAGAGTACTATTCTCACATTTTAGTGGCAATTCGCGTTTCGTGCCTCAATTGGTATTTCCGACGAGGTTATATCTACGCTTTGTCCTTCTCGAAATACTTAAAATTTATATAATATACACTGCACATACACATCTTGCTTTATATTACTATGCTACGTATGCTTAATATAACCTTTAATATTACTATAGTATCAAGAACATCTTGAATTGAAGAATTATCCTATTACGAAATTCCCAGATAAATGTGAAACATCATATTTTTTGTCTTTGTAACTCTTTTCGTGCTCGTTTTGTTGTATTGCATTTTTCTTTAACTCTGTAGTATTTTTCAACATAAATATACAAGACAGAAATGACAATATAATTAAATGAGATCACGATGCCTTAACTCACTAAAGGTCATTGAAATTGATGAATTGATGTTATTCTATTTAAGAACATTAATTTCACTTTAGACGCATGAAATATTTTAAATGTCTTATTTTTGTTGATATTGTTTGGCCAACATAGAACTAATTTTAAATAATATTTTTATAAAGCGATGTTTAAATATTTAAGTTAAATATATCTATTAGTATCCGTCTATTGTAATATTCCGTTGATGATAGTTGAAAATTAAACTCTAGTATTTGTGTTTTCTTATAATTTGAATGAAAAGTTATAAAATGGATTAGGATATTCTTATCTTTTATTACATTCTAAAAAAATATTTAAATTAATTATTTTATATACCTTTTTCGCTTTTGTGGATTGATTTTCTTTTTTTATATAATATTTTGATAATTTTAAACAAAAAAAAAATCTATGTAAATAAATCGTTTAGTAAGCAATGGTTTTTTATTTCAATTGTATTGCCAACCTTCTCAATTAGTAGGAAACATGATAATTTTCGTTTTGATAGCATGAATGGATTACGGTTTTTAAAATATTTATGCTTAATACAAAAGTAAATCTTTATAGTGTGAAGCAAGCAATTTCTAGCAAGTGCCTAATTAAGACTGATGGTTTTGATTGTGGTTGTTACATTATTTTTATTTATGACTGTAATTCTATATCTGGCTGGAGGTGAATCCGATTACTCGGCTTTTGATTATAGTCTTCAGCCATAGCTGAATGCTTAATAATTCAAAGAAATGCCACAGTTCAAGATTGGCTAAAGTGAACAATGATTTAAAAAATTTAAAGGTTTATGTAGACGAATGTAAAACTAGAGATGATTAAATTTATCTTGAAACTTATCAAAATGTGGCTCATGGCACGCTTCGGTTGGACATTAATTATACTGAGATTTATAGACGTAACCTTAAATTGGCTTAAACTTTACTAAAACATTACAATTATATTACCCAATGAATGTCGAAGGATTTGGTAAGTCATCGATTTTGTCAACATGAACTTTGCTCTGCGAATACTTATGGCTATACTCAAGTTCCTATTATATAGTCAGTTTTTTGTCAAAACGATTTTTTTTTTGAGAACTTTGCTTATCAAAGTCGAAATAGCGTCTATAAATCTCAGCCTCAAAGGCGCGATTCGGATTTTGACTGTCGCTGACTCAGCAGCGGCACGGACAGCAGCTGTATGCATTTATATGGAAAGGCATCATATAGGTGACCACTGGGCAGCATTGTCAGCTGTCACGCTCGCTAAGTTGACACTCTATTTGACAATGTATGCAGACCAGTGCATCACGGCCTGGTGATCAGTCTCAACTGGGTGGCTACTGTCACAATCCGAATCTAACCGTAATGATTCCATTTATATGTATATGTTATTTAATAATAGTCCAGTGCACTTAGCATTTTTTTGCAGTCTTAATTTTAAATTTAGTTATATTGCAATCGTGTGTTAATAGCCATTTTAAATTTAAGACATATCTTGACAAACTCGCTATGTTTATGTTCAAAAAACATTATGATATTTCTATAATTCTTATATATTAAATATATAATTCTGAGATATTTTTTTAGTTATAAGCAAATAATGTCTCAGGTACAAATAGTCAATAATCATAATGATAGGTCTATCGCGTTTTTTATTAATTTACCCACATTCGGCCCGAGACCAAGAAGCAAAATAATAAAATATCCAATGAGGAATAAAAATGTACAGAAAAAATGTTGTGGAGAATTGTTTTCGCATCAACGTTACTTCTTATTTATGAGTAACTAAAATAGCAGAGTTCTTGATGAAAAAGCTTCATTCAAATTGGCCGTATACACACCGCTAGGGGTTGGTCGACTTTTCCAATTTAGACTACTATTATAATAATGTCAATTCTGTAGTAGTATTGTGTTGTAGTGATGTCAATTTAATCATTCAATGTCCGTGCAATATTTGCCTGCCAACAACTAATGCATACACTTATAATAAATTTGTTTCATTTGCACCATAATTCTTTTTTTGACTAAGTGCATTATTGGACTATGAAATGAAAAATCAATCATATTTATTCATTAAATAAAAGTATTGTTAATTTGTAATTTAAAATAAGTGTTATATTTTTTTTGTCCTTATGTAATGTAAATATAGCTTTAAAAAGGAAAGATTGTAAATCTGAAAAATTAACGGAATATTATTGAAGAGTATAAAAGCAATTCACTGACTGAAATTCAGTCTACTTTTGTTGTTTTCACTATTTTCAATGCTCGTTATATTTCGTTTTAAAAAAGTTTAATTATTATGAAGTAAATTCCATTTAATAATATCAAAAGTAATATAAATATAGTCACTTCTTACATTTTGAAAATTTATCACATCAAATTTATCGATTTGTGCGAGTTCGCTTTTATACTCATCAATTCATATTTAATAACAAAAATAAGATTACCATTCCAATGTAATGTAGTTTGTTAAACTAAAAAAACCTTTTCAATTGATTAATTATTTGTACATTGAATACTTCTACAATTCCAATTTATACTGTATTTGAATAATTATTTTACAACATACGTGCAGAATGCGTTATTCAATCTATTTTTAAGTTTTAGCTTTTTCATTTCAATAAGGTAATATAGATAGTTTGTATAAAATATATCATTTCTTAGCATGATAAGTAATTTTGGATTTTTTTTGTGTAAAATTATGATTACTATATGTTACTTTAATGTTAATACTTTCTTTTCATCACCAATAAAGAGCAGAGTCAAAATTACTTTTTCAAATTATCACCTTTTTTAATATTTATAATAATTATTTTTCTTTTAGATATTTATATGGATTTTTTACGTTTGATGCAAAAGAAAAAATGATTTTTAAAATTAAAATCAACAAGCATTATTTTGTTTTTTGTTTATTTCAGGTGACCCTTTATCTACGGTAGCAATAATGAAACATCCGGTTTAAGTCGGTTAAGATGCTTGTTTATAATTAATAAAGTTATTTTCACGTTACAAAAAACAAAAATTTTGTCATCTTCTGTGTAGAGCTACTACGGGAATATATACTTATTTTAATAAAAAATATATCAATTCGTCCTAATTTATATTGATCTCAGTTATCAATATTGGTGTTTATTAGTCAAGCTATATTCTGCTTCCGACCAACCAAACGAGAATAAACACAGAACTTGCTAAAGCAAGTTTGTTAAGTTCGTTCGTTGTTTATTAACTTAAAAGTTGGAAAACATGCCTTAATAATATGTAATTTATGTGAAAATCGGTTCACTATTTTAAGCGTGATGCGCTTAGAATACAAACATGAAAATACAATATACATAAAAATTTTCATCATAAGGAAAAATCCTTTATTTACCTCCAGACTTTATATTTTAATAAAAAATGGCTAGAAATGAAATAAAAAACTTCCTATTTTAGAATAGTAACGAATAATAAATTGCATATAAGTTATTTTAGCCCGAATATAATATTGATAAAAGTGCTAATTTTACTTATTTTAATTTCCATTTTAGCAAAATGCAATAAATTGGTCAGTTTATTAAAATTATAATTACAAAACAACATAACTTTTGTTTTCTTAATTTGCAGTCATTAAAATAATTTTATATGAATACAATATTATTTTAAACAATGATTATCAATTAGTTTGCCATTTAATGAGAATTTATCATAATAGCAGTTCAAATTGTTTTGACAAGAAACTGAGACAGGTCTGCAAAAAAAAAACATTTTTGACCAATTTGGTAACTTTTTGCTAAAAAGTCACGCTTGACTAAAATTTTAAGTATGCCAAATTTATTTTGGAATAAAAGAGCTAAAGCCGGATTGTTTGTCACATATCTTATAGTTTAAGATTGCCCGTACAGTTTTATAAAAACACACTTATGATGCAAATGATTTAATAAAAGTTATTTTTTTTAGGTTTCTGTATTTTGGTAATATAAACTGATAGAGAATATGAGTTTTTATTGAATTTAACATAATTTTGCTTGCCGCTTTTTTGTTACGCCATACAAGCTCCTCCCCACATGAAATTATTTTCTGTAAAAATATGTAATTTCTGATAGAGGTTAAAATTTAAATTACTCGGGATCAACAAGAGTAGTTACATGAGTGATTTATGGATGTTAAGAACACAAAAAAGGTTTGTAAAGATGAAGTGACATAAATTTTTTTGTTTATCCTAATAAGGACTCGACTTCATTGTAGATGAATATGTTTCCAGAATATTAAATTTAGGAAGGGCAGGATACTACTCTGTAAAAACGCTACTCAATTCTTTTTACAAGCTCCAAACATTTCATTTTTATGATATTAAAATATGGTTAACTTCAAATGCAATTTATGTATCGATTTTACGTTTAAGATTCATAGTGTATTTTGATACTTACATAATTATCGATTCTAAAGTAATTAAAACATACAATGGCACTTTTCCAAATAAATTATTAATAAAAGTTTTTTATAATATTTATCCAGATTTCGAGTTCTTCACTGAATTATCAATGGTAAATTGTGACGATAAATATCAAAATTTTACATTAGATTTTTTTTAAATTAATGTTACAATCATTTGGATAGAAAATGGTATAAATGTAACTACTGTACTGGAAGGTAAGTTACCGGAATTTGATATTTGTCGACACAGTCTGATTACCAAAAGGTTCGATTCGTAAACAACGTGAGTTAAGGGTCAAAAACAACATTTTATTAAATGCATGTTTTGTCACAAAACAATGACTGTACTTTTTTTTTCAGATATGGCTCTAGAAACAATGTACCTGCATCGGTTTATCCGCAAGGAGGTGTGAAAACAATTCCATCTATGGGAAATATAGCTATACAATCTGAACCTGGGTTTAGAAATCGTTATGATACCCATCTGTTTGAAAATATTCCACCAGGAATAGAGCCACCAGTGCCTGGATTTGAACCGTCACCATTTGAAAAACCACCATTTGTTCAACCTGGTCCTATTGATCGGGATCGTTTACCACCTTCCAATTTCAGAGATCCTTATAGACCTCCACAGTATGTTGATGGACCACCGAGTTACAGGGATCTACCTATTCCATCTGTTACAAATGAAATACCTGTACATGTTGGAGATCAGCCACGTTACCGCGAAAGTTTTAGATCTGGGCCATATCGAGAACAGAATTCTGGACCATATAGAGATGGACAGCCTTATCGGGATACAGGCCCGCCAGGAGCTTACCGTGATCCCAACTTTAGAGGCGGACCCCCTCAGTTTCGTGAAAATTCTTACAGGAACGCACCTTATAGAGAAGGTGGTTTTAGGGATAACCCACCCCACAATAATTACCGTGAAGGAGCAATGCCTTACCGGCCACCTAGCGCAGATCCCAGAGAGTCTGGTCCGCCTAGTCTCCTTGATCCAAATTTCCGAGTTGAGTTTAGAGATGATGGGGTTCCCCATCGTGATCACGTTCGTTCAGGCTATAGGCCAAATATGCGTAGTAGAGTAGCCCCCAGACGAAATCCTAATGCTGAGCACGATAGAAATAAAGAGAGGGAAGGTCGTGATCGCGAGCGAGACCGTTATAATGAAAACCGTGATCCTTTTGAAAGGTCGGATCGAGTCCGAGACACGGATAGAAGATCTGGTTATGATAAAAATCGCGAAGGACGTGACGGACGTGATCACCGCCAACGCGATTTTGACAAAAATAAAGATTATGAAAAAGAACGTGACAATGAAAGATCAACTCCGGATAAAAAAAGTCGTGTCTCGCCGAAACGGAGTAAAGACATACGAGAGAAGAAGCGTAGTGAATCTAGAGGCCGGTCTCGGGATCATGAACGCGATAATCGTCGGGATAAGAAAGACGATAGAAATCGTGACAAAAGTTCGGCTGATAGAAATAGAGATCACAAAGAGAAAGAAAAGAGACTTAAAGAAAGGAAGAAGAAAAAGCGTGAAAAGGAAAAAGATTCAGAAAAAAAGAAGAAAAGAGACAAAAAAGAAAAGAAAGAAAAGGATACTTTCAAAAAAGAAAATGAAAACGAAAAAATAGATCCTAAACATGAAGACATTAAAACTGAAAATAAAGATATAGAAGTGAAAAATGTTACTACAATTGAAAAACAGGATAAACCAGAGACATTACAGCTTAAACAAACTTCACCTAAAACCAACATTATTGAAAAACCAAAAAATAACTTATACGACGAGGAAGCGGCGGAAGCTGTAGACAAAGAAATAATTCAAAATTACGTAAAAACCGAAGATACCGCTTCACCCAAAAACATAAACGTTGGTAGTGTAAACAAAGATGAACCATTTGATGGAATAGAGCTTCAAATTAATACTGATGAATTTGATTTGAAACCAGAAAACGAAGCGGCTCCAAATAAAGAAATGTTAGCTCCTATGCCTGAGTTATCTAAATGGGAGGTGGAAGAAGAAAATATCGAAAAAGCAAAAGAGCCAGGTGAAATAACATCACCAGATGAGGAGGAAGATAGCGGTAAGGTGACATCAGATGTTATAAAAAGAGCTGAAAATGCAATATTTGCTAAAGCAATAAATTCATTGAGGCCAATAGAAATAAAAAAAATAAGTAGTGATCGCCTCAAGCTTTATGGAGATGATCAACCTAAAACATCTATGAATAACATTCAAATAACTGTTCCAATAGTGGAACCTGAAATAAGATCTATAGAAATAAATGATAAAAAGAAACGACATTCAAAAACACCTCCACCGAAGCTATCTGTCAAAGATCGTCTCGGTGGGAAAGTAGAAGAAGTTCGTAGAAGTAGAGAACCTCGAGTTGTGCATAGTACAGTCGAACGCGTTAAGTCTAGATCCAAAACTCCTAAAAAAGAACAACCGTATCGTAGAGTTACTGTTGAAAAAGATAGAGGAAAAAAGCATGATACCATGGAAAGAGTTGGGTCTATGAAGAGCGAACGACGCGTGCTCTCAGAGAGTATTAAAGTAGAAAAAGTTAGTACCAAATCTGAAAAAAGAGATACAGATAAGTCTATAAAAGTAGAAAAGACTCATGAATCCCGTGATCGAGGACAAAATAAAAATGATTCAATAAATTCTAAAGCTCCAATCATCGATCGTGAAAGAAAGAAATCTACGTTAGACGAAGCTCACTTCGAGCCAGATTACGATGAAAATGTAGATTCTGATGCAGAAATGAAAGAGGAATTGGTAAAGAAACGTGAGAGATCCAGGTCTCCTTGTGCGCTTGAACAAGTGGAGACTAAAAAGCCTAAGATTGACGTTAGTTCTATTAAGTTAGATCTAACAAATGTGAAGAAAAAGCCTGATTCGGATAGTGACACATCAAGTGATTCGGAGTTCTCATCATCATCGTCTTCTTCGGATGCTCGAAAGCGGAAGAAGAAGAAGAAGCGTGCCAAGAAAAAAAAGAAACGAGCTGCTAGTGAGAGTGATAGTGAATCGGGTTCTAGTTCAGATGACCATAAGAAGAAGAAAAAGAAACGTAAACATAAAAAAAAATCTAGCAAGAAGAAGAAAAAATCTAAACATAAGTAAAACGTGTATTGATCGGTAGAAAACCACATTTTTATCAACAATTTACGTGTGTAATGTGTTTATCTTCTTAGTTTATTGCTTAGAATTAGATTTTTTTTTTCATAATAATGTATTGGGAAATTAGAGTTGTATCGCACATGAGAAATACATGCGTGCATGTTTATAAAATAAATATTTTAAATAAAAAGAAACCTTTTTTTTTCATATAATATATTTTACTTAATGACAAGTTCAGGCAATGAGGTGACAATATATCTAAATAATAATTAAATAATTTACTCATATTAATTTGATATAAATATCCATAACAAAATCTATCTAGCTTTTCCAGCGGTATCCCCCGACTAGACTTAGAGCTATGTGATGAAACCAATTTTTTTGCTTCAGTTCTCGTTCGTATTTTGCGTCTCTGCGGAATAATCGCCATTCTTCTCGTTTTTGTATATCCCGTGGGCCGTAAGTATCTTTTTTACGGAAAGAGCGTTTCACTGTCTGTAAAAAATAATATCTATATGAGTTCGTTATTTTTGGACACGACACAAAGGGAATATCACCAATCGTACCTTACAAACGGATGAACTGATTGGGATTTCGTTTGAAATTTAATCATGTCAAGAGAGTAATCTTAAATCTGTTCAGCTAGTTGAAGATTATCAACTCTTTTCTAGATGATAAAGGGATGTGAGCAACTTCTAAAGGTCTGATTGAGTCGAAATTGGTACCTTCTTATTTCAATAATCATTCTAGAATTTGATCTTATGATACAGTATCATCTCGAACCTCCAGAATACCTAACTTCCTCATCTATTTACAGCAGAGCTAGATTGTTTAAGCTCATTGAAATGGTTAAAGATAAATGGTGATCTGGGTCTGATAATGGTGCAGAAATGAGGAATATAGTTATAAACATTTAGTAAAATTTTGAAAACAGCAAGACATAAATACTTTAAAAAGTAATAAAATAATTTGTATTGTCCCATTTAAATCTATATGTGCTATGTAATAATACTTTGAACCAAGCGTCGCATCAAGAATCCACTAAGAAAATATAACAATGCAATTCAAAATGTTAAAATTTAAATACAAGTAAACTATCTAGGCAACATATAATAATCGATCGACCCGATGCGAATAAGATATTATACTTAGGTACATCAGTTTAAAGAGCCGAACCATATTGTTTAGTAGTCGCCTTGTATCGGGAAAAGTTTATTTTATAAAATCTCTATAATTAAATAAAATATGGCATCGCTTTAGGATGAATAGTAAGTCTTTGATACATAACATACCTCAATAAAATTATTTGATCTGTATTTCCATAAAGTGATCGAAATACACAGCGGAATAATTGCTATTCCTATATACTGGAGAGACATACCAGCGACTGAAACGTAATAAGCATTATTACATTTTGTTTAGTCATTATAAAAACAGGTAACACATTTCTATAGATATATTATACTTACTGTAAGCTTCTCTCGGATATACGTAGGTGCCCCCAAAGAGAAGTGCTTCCGTTGTAATCAGAGCGTAGATGAAAACTGTTACCATCATAGCCGGTACAATAACACCCCAGCAAATACGCCAGTAAAATGAAGTCTTCATTCCTAGCATGAATTCAATGTCAAGACATAAATTTTCCAAGCCTGAAATAAACATTACGTACTGTGTACTCCAAATTACAACTTTCTTTTTTAGTTAGCTGTAGTTATCCTTGTAATAATAATAATTGTATACAGAATTCTAAATCCTTGTAAAACTGATTGACAGAATAATACTAATAACAAATAATTAATGAGATTGTATTTATTTCAAAAGATAAGTTAATTTTTTTAATCATAAGCATGACATACACACAGGCGTCACAATGATGCATCACCAGCTTGTCGTAACCATGGTGCAACGAACGGTTTCAGAAGTCATTGTATAGAATATAATTTAAGGAACTAAAGGGGCGTTTGAAGTATTTTTATAAGACGCACCTCTCTAAAAATATTGCAACTAATTGAGAAATGTTGAAATGGGTCTTCATTTAAATATTGTCTCTTCATAACTACTATAAGAACACTACGAAATATAGATGCTTAACTTTGCCGGTAGATATCAAAAAAATGTATGACCATGTTAAATAAAGTGTGAAAAAATGCAAAAAAAAACTAAATAAATTAATAATTTATGCATATTTACGTTATATTATGGAGAGAAAATAGTATAAATGTTACTAATTCAGCTACAAAATTATTTAAACCTTCGATGAGGTGTGACTTACTGGGATTTGATATGTGTCGACACAATTTAGGTAAGTACTTAATTTTTTTAAGTCATTTAATACCTGACGTGATTTCAAAAGTTATCTATTACCGTAAATCCAGAAGACTCCAATAGTTTCAGCTATAGCTGCGAACAGTCTCATAAAGGTTCCACCGTAGTAGTCTACCAATTCTAAGATATATTGCCCTCCCTGAAATGTTGAATGTGTATGGAATTTGAAATTATTTTTACCTTCCTAAATTTTGTTTTAGTAGTAATCTATTGGAAATTGATTATTTTTATTCTGATTTAAAATAGTAACCAGAACATATCTGATGGTAAGCGTGTTGCAGTCCAAACAACGACTACGTCTGCCATTAGCAAAGAAAAATCAATCGATACTTGCAGCGTTCAAATGATCGCGTCTAGCACGACCGATATCGGTTTGTACAAATATCTCTTCGTGCTAAGAAAAAGTATCACTAATTTAATTTAATATTTCAACATGGTAAAGTATTGTTATTAGGATAGATCTCGAATATCTTGTTGTTAGCTGCCAACAAAGTAATTTGCCGGTATATGGCTGGGAATTAACCTTTTATTAAACTGTAGTGTAAAAAACAGCACACCTAATGCTAAGTCGTTAATGCCTTCTTTAGAGAGCATTGTTGCATTGCTGAAATAGATCAAGAAACACGATACCCGCCAATCAACAACAAATCATTACCAGTCACCACCATCATCCTTGTCGCTGGATATCCGCTACGCGTGGTCTCTTGGCACGTGGTATATATCTGGCAATTACCATAATAGCGCTTGACAGGATTGTGATTGAGCTGAGCGCGTGATAAGTGAGAAATTATGCATGGCGTCCACGGAGTGTTCTGTGACATGGCCCTTTTTCTAATATCAATTACGTAGATGATATCCATAATCTATAGATAATTGGACTTATGTTTTATACGCCATCATCTGAAATGTGATAGGCTGAAGCGACGTAGCTACGTACCGGTGTGACATAAATAAGTCCAACAAGGAATCCGATACTGCAAGTAGTAGCAGCCATGTAAATGGTACGGACCCTCGGGAAAGAATCCAACAAGATTGTATTTATTGTAGAAACTAATGCTACCCCAGATCCGATGCCCAAAACGGCCATCATTAAAAAGAACAGCACTGCAAACAGCTAAAATAAAAAAATACTGTTTTAGTTTTGATTACCTGCTTTGTTAAATAAATTTTTACTTATTTTATTGCGTACAAGCTTTTGCCAGTAATTTAGTCTTTGTTACCCTGTTTAATTAGACCTGTCTTTACTATTAGAGAACCTATACGTTATAGACGCTTTAATTCAAGAAAGCGGGTTGGTGCTAAGCACTTGGCATGATGACAGCGACTAAGAAACATTGAAATGATCTTTTCAAGTAATTTTATAAGGTAGAGAGATGAAAAAAAAAGTTATTATTAGATTAAAGTAGGGTTATATTTATTTTAGGAAATATAAAATAGTCTGCTATATAAAGTTAAACAACAATCAAAAGTTCGTGGCTTCATGTTTTTCTGGTATGCTAAAAGCCATGTATCGAAACGACGATTGAACTTTTATCATACAAGTTTTGAAGTGCTTACGAATGCATAATGTTATAGACGGGTGTCATTTCTATTCTATTGTTTTGATGTGAATTTTATATTGTGTTCAAATAGGTTAAATACCTCTTGAAACCTTTGTTTGAAAAAAAATGTAGAAGGTAGCGGATGTAGAATGTGCGGAATCACCAACTATATATACAAATAATAATTTTTCAAAATGATGGTGAGCTGACGTTAAATTTTATTTTTTATACAAACAACTTTATTAATATTCCTAGTTATTTTACAAGTATGGCCTACCCGTCTTCATGAGATACAATATCTATAGACAGTAAGGATTTAATCATTTTTCTTTACTATCATGACCTCCCTAATCTTAAAATAAGTAGTTTCTACTTGATAGTCTTGTTTCGTGATTAGATTTAATTCTATAATCGAATTTTAAATTATTCAAATAATATATATATTTTTAAGCGAAACGTGAATTCCACATGGCCGCAGGTAGTAGATGCCTCCATTATAAATAATATACGAAATTCTATTCAATATATTTTAAGAATTTTAAAGAACAGCTACAATTACCGAATAGTGAAATGTCAATAAATATTTCTGTACTTACTTGTGGAACGAAAGGAGACTGTGCAATTGCATCCGGGTAGGAAATGAAGGCGAGACTTGTGCCACCTGCACCGATTACTTCGTTGATATCGTCATATCCGAGTTGGTACGCTAGATTACCCAATACACCGAATATTGTAATGCCGGAGATGAGACTTGTAAATGTGTCTAATGTGGTGACAATCATTGAATCTCTGAAATAATATGACCACATACAAACTTGAGGTTTTCGATTATCTTATTTTTTTACTCTATATTACATAAATCACTGGCTGTGATTTGATGTGTTTTGTAATGATATTTCATTTTGTGTTCAGGTAACCAGAACCAGGCACTCAAAGTATTCAAAATAAGATATGTAGTCGGTGATAAACAATCATGTAGGTACTAAGGGAAACTGAATCCGTATAGGTAATTTAGCACGCGTGATAGCTCAGTTTCTAGTGGCCCTACTTGCGATGCTAAAGTCCTGGGTTCAATTCCCGGTAGCGGCAAACTTTTCTGTGATAACCAGATAAGTGTAGCGTAGTAACATTCACGCTGCGATAAAAATACTACACCTACAATATATCGCTATATTGTAGGTGTAGTATTTTTTTATAAACAGCCATCCAACTCGCCAAGTTATGTCAAATCTAGGAAGAGTTATTTTGGGCATGGTATTATTGCCCAAATAGTAAATGGAGCTCTGGCTCGGTTGGATTTCGGTCTTATATAAACCTCGTGGCGGCATCTTGGTCACTGTAACTCACCGTAAATATTATTGTTATATTATTTTTACTTGAGCGACTTTGGTTCTGGTGGCCTACTCAACACTTAACGGACGGGCCCGTAGATTTACGTTTTTCCATTCTGACTTCTTAGGACGGGTCCCGTAGATTTACGTTTTTCCATTCTGACTTCCTAAGACGGGCCACGTAGATCTACGTTTTTGCTTAAATTTAATAACTAATTATTGGATTTAATTTTTGCTAGGAAAGACAGAGCAGATTTGGTCCGTCCGTTGAGTGTCAATAAATTATCTTCTATCAGTATTAATTAGGTCAGGAATATATAATTAGCAATTACTACATTTTAATTGTATCTCGGAATCGGTCACCTGCCGCTTTGTGCCGAATGTTACTTTCAAAATTACTTTAATAAATTTTTATCACCAACCTGTACACATTTTGTGTGAATTTATTGTACGAAGAGAACATTATCAAAGTACCAGAACACACCGAAAGCGAAAAGAATACTTGTGTCACTGCTGCATACCATACCTACAAAACATGAATTAATTTAAAACTTATGTTTGAATAGTTATTAACAAAACACTAAGATTAAAAAAAACTTACTCGAACTTCGAGAATTTTTGCCCATTCTGGTGTAATAAAGAACAATATTCCTTTTCCAGCACCCGGTAATGTTACAGCCCTTAAATTAATTGTTGTTACATTAAATAAACGAATATATTAAACAAAACAAAGTGGCTTTGTAGTTTGTATTAAAAATTTAAATTTAAGTCATAACAGACAAACATGATGCAGTGTTGTAGGGTAATTTACTAACGGAAACGAAATGAACTATAGGATCCATATTATACTTATTCGTGGCCTACGATGATAGTATTACGTTATTAGTATGTTTTGTCTGTCATTACTAAAACATTCTTACTGCTGAAGGTTTATTCTCGTGTACCTATAGGCTTAATATTGTTTTAATTTTAGTGCAGTGGTCAAGTAAAAGTGTCAAAGAATACAGATATCATGGCAAAGATAAAAATTAGGTTATTTACCTTATTAACAAAATAAACATAATCACATATGGGAAGAGTGCGAGGAAGTAAGATGCTTTTCCTGAACTTTTTACTCCTCGTGCTACGATAAAAAAAATAATCACCCATGATATAAACAAACACAATGTTAGATCCCACAAGGGTGCACCTGAAACAATTAATTACTTACTTAGAGGTTGGTTATAAGTTATTTATTTAATTACATAATTTATATCTCGATTAGATGTATTCTAAAATATATTAAATATAAATTCTACGGAGTAATTTAAACCAGTAAACAATATTTTGTCGCATTAAGTAGTACTGCATTGTATAGTTTAATTGTGGCAATGTTGTTATAACGAACATTGTTTTTTTTTTATTTATAGACGAACGCTTGACCTCAATCACACCTGGTGGAAGGTGAAGATGATTTCGATGATGAAACGCGATCGTCTAGCAAATGCCTATTCACTCTTCTCTTAAAGACTCCCAAGTCATAAGATCGCGGAAATATGGCCGCTGGAAGCATATTCCACTCCTTAGCCGTTCGCACGATGAATGTAGAAGCGGATCTTTTCGTGCGGATATAAGGAACATCCACGACTTACGGATGGTATCCGACACGATGCCTAGTGGTTTTGTGGTGGAATGGGGCTGGTAGAATCAAAGAATGTCGTTCCTGAGAACACTCTCCATCGTGCAACCGGTAAAAGACCGAGAGGGAGGCAACTCTACGTCGATGCTCGAATAAGTAAGTCTACGAGCTTTACGATCAATCGAGTCCAAAGCCGCCAACTGATATTTAGCGGATCCATCCCAATTATATATATATTGTATGAAGTATTTTGTATGAAGATAGTCGATTTATTCCTATACGCCAAACAAACTTGTAACGTAGGTATGTACATTATTATATTCGGTTCCTAAACAATAAGACTCTTCAGTGTCTACAGTGGCATACATTTCAAGTCTGCTGGGTGTACAATGTCCATATTATATCTACTAATATAGTTAGAAGATAAGGCATTTCTCAAACGGGGAAACTAGATATAATAGATGAAATAGATGAAAACTAGTTCTTTTTGGCCTAATGAGAAGCACCTTAGACAAGTTTCCCTGATGGAACGTGATCGTAAAATACTGCGGATCTACACCTTTATACTTTACTGCTATTTGCTCAACATAGTTCGTGTATTGTCTAGAAAGTAAAGCCTACGCAAGCTAATAAAACTCAACATCTCGTGGTAATAGCAAATTATATGTAAAATTTACTCACCAATGCCATCATCGATTCCATCCGATTGACGCAAAACAGTTTGTCTGAAATAGGTACAAAACATTTAAAGGGAATTGCTAGATATAGATTATTTATTGAAAAAAAAATCGTTCAGGTAATTTGGGGAAAATACATATATAATACTTTTAATAAAATTGTAATTGATCGCTGTATGTAAATGGAAGATATGTGAGAAAAAATATTCTTATGAGACTCTTTTAATGTCATAGAATCCAAAACAATGATTGTTAAAAAGTTTGTTTACGTGTTGGGGCGCGATAATACTCATAGCTGAAACGTTTTAACTAATTTGGATGCGGTTTTCCATCCGGTTACTATGTCGTATATATGTTTTCTTTAAGAATTTAGGACTTAGAAACAAATTTTCTATCATACTATGATAATTTTATTAATAACGTTTTTAATAACATAAAAATAATATATCGTCACGCTATAACCCTTTCGGGTAAGCAGAGAAACATTAATGTAGTGCCTAAATTGCCAGTGACGCAATCGATCGTCATTCTCGTGGTTTTTTTTTAAAAATAAAACGTAACATACAATATTTTTTAAAATTAAATTAGACATTTATTGTGACTAAAAGTGGTGTCAATTATCAAAATTCTATAATAACATCATAGCGGCGGCGTGTCCATACTTTTTTGTAAAATTGTAGTAAAGCTTTGTAAGCGATATCTATTGTCGAGTATTGTAAGTTATTAATGATAATTTTGTTCTATACTTAATTGTTGTAATTTATATAAGAAAAATTCGATGTCATTTATTCAAAAGTTTCAGCTTAGATTAATTCTTATCACAATAAAGTACTACTTCCACGTGAAAGAAGTATCGGGCACCGCTAGTTGTAAATAATTTCTTAAATATCAACAATCTATGAGTTAATTATATTATACACAATTTATTGTTATTGTTATTATAGAGAACTAAGTATTTATACTATTCTAAGGAAATTAAAAACTATTCTTTTCATCCTGATTTCGCGTAGAGACCACAGTATGCCTCATTGTAATCATGGTGCAGTCAGTAGAGCGACCTATCGATCAGCAACAGTAGAGAAAACCTATCGATTATCGCAGTGATCATGCTGGCCTGCACAAATATCTCTTCACGCTTCTTTTACTATGTTAAAATTCAAATAGCGCTCTATGTATGTAATAAAAAGTTCTTTTTTTACACTGGCTCGTCAAAGTGACTACAGACCTGATGGTAAGTACAGTGTAGTCCAACAACGAAAGTATCCACCAAAGGATGATAATCCATTGATAGTTTCCGTCGTCATGTTGGCCCACATATACCACGACTGTTGTTTATAATAGACATAATATAATAAACATTTATTAAAATATTCAAAACATATAAGTAATTATATTTTAAAAGAGATGGTAGGTAATAATCTGACCGCTTTGATCATTGTCTTCGCGTGTGCAGGGAGCATAAAATACATTAAAAGGTATCTTTGATCGGACTTATTTCATATTACCGATAATCTATAATTTTATAATAGCAAAGTAGGGACTAATTACTTGAGATAACGTATCTAACGTATCTAGGCATAAGTATCTGAATGGGCCAGCAATCATATCAATAATGATAGATAATCCCGTATGAAATTGCTTTATCGGCATGATAAAACATTCGGCGCAATTATATACACAAAAAGTAATAGATATGATAACAAGTATGTAATCAAAATTCCTACGCGTAATTTAAGATGGAAAGTAATTAATTTGTATTTAGGGGAGATCATGCGTTGCGAATAAATCGTATTGTTACGAGCGTGGGGTAACAAAACGCGGGTGTTGACGAACAATGAATTAATTAATCGAAGAGAGTGTATAAGTATTAGCACGCAGTCACAGAAATATCTCAAAGCGCATTCGGCGAATGATCTCGAATTTCGATCGTCGGAGGTCTTAGAAAGCAGTCGATGAAAGTTCTTGTCAAAAAGTCTAGTCGTCAAAAGTCCAATTGCAGAGAGCTCACGTAGCCAATCACAAAAACCAGTTGAAATCCTCTAACGTAGAAACAAGGCCCAATCGCAGTACTTGTACATTCGATAAAGTCGTATTCGATCATTTAGAAATATCGCTTGTATCGTTGCCAAACAGGAACTGTTCTGTGAACGAGTCCGGTCGGTACCCACATCGGTGCACTTTTGAGAAAGATCCATGCACCCTATTATTTTTATTATTATTAGTATTTGCCTGAATTTTCCAGAATCCCGTTTCGATCTTTCATGACCTGATATTTCACAGATAAACAGCTGTCTATTAAATATTCAAGTTAAACGCGTCACGTTTCTCGGTGTAAACACTGTAAGTAGGTATGGAAGCCTTTTTGATGTTCTCCTGACATTGTTTTTTTTTAATAGTTAGTCCATACGAAAGACCACCTCGAGACAATCTATGTTTTTAAAATCATAGCCGTGGGAAACCTAGGAATCTAGGGTTTCACTTTCACTCCAGTTCTGTCGTAACAGTATTGTACTAAGCAAGCAATACTTGTATATAGCACGGCGCAGCACTAGACCATCATCACAACACAGGGTATTTTCTTATGTTGCTTTCGATCTGGATTAACCCAAATAAATATTATTTATTTTAATCTTTCTTTAAACAATAGTTGTAAAGGCTCAAATCATCCTACAGAGTATCACAAAATACGTTTTTCGTATACAATTGTTCAAGAACATAAAGTGAGAACATAAGAACATGGAATGGCAAGAAGATTGTCACCCACGTGAAAGGGATTGAAAACTATTTTATTCTTTTGATAATCGTATCTTCGTGACAAAATTCTGTCCATCTAAATAGGACTTAATATCCGACAAGAGCATCATCTCTAATTTCACGCAGTCTTCAGATATATTGTGATATACCGAAAAAGTATTTAGGTATTGTAATTATATTAAAAGCCAGAGCGGAAAAACTATTTTGTTTACTTTGGGCGAAAGTATGAAATGCGGCACAAAAATGTCCTCGAATTTTCACTTAATTCCATCGTAAGCGTATAATGCTTCGGTTATTTTACTGATTCTTTAAAGTCTGTAATTTGCGTTCTCTGTCTGATTAATTTGTTTACGTACTTACTTTGACTTTATAAAATGAATTATCTCATGTCGGTCAACCACTGCATGTGACGTTACACGTCAAAGAATTATACTATTTCTGTTCAATTATTAATTATTCCTTCACCTTTCACATTTGCATCACCTTTTTACAAATAAGTAATTAAAACATAAACAAGCCGAATATTTTAATAACTTTTAACACCAGATCTACCGGCGAACAATTAACATTTATTTTAGAAATAGTTATAATGCCGTTTATTTTGCTTTGTCATAAATCTAGTGATATACATAATATTTATCAATATCTTGTGTTTTAGTAAGAGAAATGTAATATTTCAGTATGAAAAAATATTAAAGAAGAAAAAATCTAAGACAAATATCAATATAAGACAAAACTAGTCATTTTGACCGTTTCGGTAAATCTAGTTTTAATGTGTATATGCAAAAAAATCATATATCTTACGTAAAATATAATTCAGCACTGCTGACAGGGTCTCCATCTATTTCTGATACATTTACAGCTTGTCCGGATGGCACACAATTCCTCCATTCAGGCTGGCACTCAGACCAGGGTAATGTTGCGTTAAAACTGACTCCAAAGTAGTACAGACAAAGTGCTATTATTGATACATAGTACGAAAGTACGTACGAAGCTCCAAGAGATTGAGCGTAACCAGTTCCTAAAATAAACTGCTTATTACAATGACAATAAAAATGGAAATGGAAAATGTTTTTACATTGCGCTTTAATCGCCTCGATTGATTTTTTACATTATAAGGAACAATTTAGGTTTTAATTTTTTATTATATACCATATATGCTATACATATATATGTTATAAATATGTATAACAGAACATCATCATTATGAGTAATGTTTGAAATATTCAATTATAAATAGACATGAGAAGCTTTACATTAATTATAAATAGAATTTAAAAAAATATATCTTCATTGGTAAACCTCAATTTGTATTTTATTTAACACTTTTCTCTATATGATATCACTTATACTTTAATATAAAATGCTATTGTAGAAATATCTTTGCTATATAAACAAAAAAAAAAGTCTAGTGTACTAGATATCGTTATTAGTATAGCCCGTTTTTATGTTTGTGATCAGACAATAATATGCGTAAAAACAGTTAAATATAGTATAATATATTAATATACCTTTCATAGCTGGAGAGAGAGCCCAAATTTTTACGCAGTTCGCACTACTGAATTGGCCAAGTACTGTCTCTAGAAAGTACATAGACTTTCCAATGACTAGTAATACTATTATGTAGGGTATTAGGAAAGCTCCTCCTCCATTCTGGTATGCGACAAATGGGAACCGCCATACATTGCCCAAACCAACTGAAGTGGCAATGCATGACATGAGAAATTCGATTTGATTATCCCACACAGGTCGTTCGTGACCTACGTTTGCATCCTGAAAAAAAAATAACCTTTCGTTAATAACTCAAGCTTTGTAAGCCCCTTTAATATTGACAATTATTATTTTAATTATTTTAATGACTTATATAGGGCTACATGTAACTTCATTATCTATTATTTAAAAACATTTATTGACGGTTATTTACAATATTAAAATAAATGTACAGTGCATTTTATTGTATTTATAATATTTGTGTCCGGCGAATAACAAAAATTATAATCAGTGTATTTGTAATTTCGCTACCAAGCATATTTTGACTAGAAAAAAGATTTTGAAAATTGATACCAAGTCGGCAACTTTCTTCTTTACTGACTATTTCTATCTATACTTGAAACTATAGAGGTAAAAGGGGTTACAATAGATCAAACAATCAGGAACTACTCTGATACTGTGCAATGCACGAATTTTGAGGTCGGAGAAAACTGGAGAAACCAATACTAAAGAGGCCAAAACTATTACGTATGGCTCTCAAATCCATTGAAAATAATAAACTTGAAGAAACAAAAATATTTTTAATGCACTAGGCACAGTTAATAAATGTAAGCATTTTTTTTTTTAAATCTGTTGTCAAAGCTTTAAACGCTTTTTTCTCGAAACCACGTTTATTCAGTTTTTGGTTTTTTTGGGGAAGCACTGACTCTAAATTTCTTAACCGATTTGGGTAAACTTTTTACCAGTTATTCAAGCTAACTGTTGCAGTTATTATCCACATAGCTAATTGTTTAATTTTTGACTAATTCAAGTTATCTTGGGCAAATATTTATTTTATATGGGACGAAAACCTTCCTTAAAAAGCAAATAAAAAAAAAGGTAAATATTTTATACATTGACCTTTGACTTTTCAGGTAAATCTGATGCTTCTTCGGGAATTTTTTCCGATATAGGTGTTGGCTGGACATTTTCAGGTGATGGGTCGAATGCTGTATTCACTCTTTCCCCATTTTCTGTATCAGTGTCTCTGCTTGAATCCTGAATTAAATATTTATATGACGTTTAAAACGTTGACGTTTTATTTAAATATATATAATAGAGCGTTAGTTAAATAAATAAATACCATTTGTAGTAATCCAACTCAGATATGTTTACATTCGCGTGCGGTATAAAAGTGAACGTTTCGTATAATTTCTATTCCCAATAAAACATATCGGGTAGATAAAAATATAAAGATAATATAAATTATATGGTTATCTTATATTAGTCAACAATTTAATGATCTATGTATGTCATGTTGAACGTAGGAACAATAACATGCCCGTAAATGTATATTATTGCATTAGCACACTCCATATCCATTATAAGGACGGGACATTAATCTAAAACTTATAAGAAAATTCACGTTTACCGTGGTTTGAGACATGCGGTCTTTAGAACCAGAGTGGGTTAGGTGATGGTATCAAAATGATTGTGGACCAAATTTAAATGATCTAATAATAATGTATTTATAAAAATGGAAATGTTACCTCAGTATGAATGGTAAATTCTTTTAGCAAAAAAACTGCTACATCAATCTAATTTTAAGATATTTATTATGCTCTTAGCATTTTACTGTAGTAAAGTGTTCAAGCACATAATTTAGACTAGAGTCGTTCTGGCTTTGGCCTCCTCATATAGTATATTTTTATTTATTAAATATTATATAATTAGGTGAAGATCAATGTTAGTTCACAGTCAGTGAAAAGGGTTTATCAAATATTTCCACTATCTCTCACATAGGCCTTTCTTCGCCTCGCTCTGTGTGCTTTTTTGTCAGGGCTTTTACAAGCCGTATCTTTATGATATGATATTGCAGATAACAGAATACCTAATAATATTTCATTACAATGTATAATGTCAATTACACTATTTTGTATATTCTTATTTTGTGACAAGCTTTTTAATTCTATGTGAAACTTTTACGTTATTGCTTTCCTAAAGGTCACATCTAAAGATAAATAATAATTGCACTGCTGTTTTACGAAAAATCATAATAAAGACAAATCTTAAATAAATTAGATAATCTATTAGATTCTTGGATTTTTATGGTATTGTCATCCAATGACTTCAATATTTCTTACGCCCTAATAAACACTCGTAAATAATAGAGGCCTATATGATTTTGTATCTTTAATAAATACAGTTATTTTTGGTATTATAGGAAAATAATATGCATACGTCCACGTTATACTCAAGCCGTCAATAATTGTAGTAGCTACGTGTTCTTTTAGAATAATGCTACATCGTAAAAACTGCACAGTACACCTACGATTGCACTATCGAGACAAATGAAGTTGGTGGAAATACGATTCCTATTTTCCACAAAACTATATTCGCGGACCGCAATAGAACATAACACATAAAATAATAGAAAGGAAGACATACGTGGAATAAATGGTTTGATAAATTGTGTCATTGGCAACATTTACAAAGACAAATATAAAGGTAAATAGCTTTTAGTTCAAATAAAGAGAGGATGCTTGATGAAAAGTGGTTGTGGCAGTATATACTGTAAGTGCTTGCTTACTTGTCGTTGGAAGAATACGAATCTCCAGGACTGCCAAGCAACGAGTTAAGGTATCCAGAGGTAATTAGCCAGGAGAAGTCTGACACACCGTGACTGTCTCTCCCACGACGGCCCTGATCGACCGTTCTACGCACGACATTCCTCGGGCTACCAAAAAAGTATACACAGTCCACACTCTAAAAGCTTTGGGCCGTTGACGGCTAATTAAAATATGAATTTTAAATGTTTTTTTTTTGACACAAGTCATCATTTACTTTTTCACTTTTATACAGGCTGTAATTAATGTTGTTTTTTCACGAAAATGGCGTTTGTGTCTGGTATCTAATTAAAGAAAATCAATATATCTACGTGTATTCTAAAGGTACCAACTAATATGATATAAAGAGAAAGTTTGAAAGCTATTGAATATTAAATCCCTTTTTCACCATTTAGAATAAAAACTTTAGGGTGAAAATAGGCTGTATTAATATTATCACGTTCCCATTCGAAACGCGAATGCTACACGGGCGAAGCCTTAGGGTATACTAGTCTAAATAGTCACCGAAATAAAGATTCAAGCATTACAGTCAAGAGTCCTCAATAAAAAAATATATTGTTAAAATAATCATCAATTTGGGAATAGATATTTACAGTATTTGTAATATCAATTTCCTTATACCTACTCCTAATTAGTGATGACTTTATTTGGTACCTACACGATAAGATAACAATTTCATTACAACAATTAAGTGACTGCAGTATTTTATTTCATTTTATATGATAAACCATTGAACAGGAACAGCTGAATACATGAGAATCCATTTAAAACAGAAATAACTATAGAATTAATTAAATGAAAACTATTTACATCCGTCATGAGGTCATGACTACATCATTTGACGTCTTTTAGTTCAATTATCAAGCTACAATTGTTAAAAAATAACAATTTCAAAATATTAGCATATTTCAATATTCATAGTTGAGGGCGTCTTGGTTTCATATATACACAACGCTACAAGTCATACCTTTCCATAGTACAAAACTTATAATACTACTTTTGTCTGTTTGTCATTTTATAATAGGTTTTAAGAACGTTGGTTTACGTTGCAATTTTTTATTTTGAGACTCCTGTTTTAGTAGACACCTACATAGCATTATATAATATATGAGCATGTTATAGTATTTGGTATGTTTTGTGACATTATAGAATGTGAATGCCTTAATGAAATATTTGTAAGCAGTTTGATGTTCGCCTTTTCAGCAGGCATGATTAAAGTTACTCATTACCCCATGCTAAACCTATATGTGTAGAAAAAAGTGTTTAAGCATTTTATATGGTTTTAGCAGGAAACGTCCCATAACTGATATTGAATGACAGTGTCAAGAAATTTATATCTAGGGTATAATTAAGAGTTAAAATAATAAAATAAGATGTTAGTATAATTTAATTTATTTATAAAACATAACTACAAACTACTTCTTTATTACCTGGCTTCTATTACTTACAATAAACAAAGGATAAAACAATAATAATTTGTTATCACTATTTAATAAGACAAATACAATGTCATTTCGTCATCATGTTAATAAACCCTAAAGCTATGACACTTAGTAGTACTACACTTTTAAATGCTATAAACTTTATAAATTTACGTCTTGCATCTATAGTTTAACTATAATCAGTGGATCGCGCCTAAAGGTAGATCCAGATTTGTAACCAGAGATGGGCAAAATGATTAACTATTACACAATGTAGTCGTAATTTTAATTTTGTTGCTCTGTAATCATGATTAAATCCTTCAAACCATTAAAGATTCATAAATGTGTATTCAATTGAGGATTCCGTAGTGTTTAAAACATAGATACGTAAAATGCATGTCATATTAATGATGAAAAACGCAAAATGTAAACGTAATCGTTTTTCATTAATCTGATAACATTTTGCCCATTTATGTTTGTAACACAGAATCGGGCAGGACTGGATACGGATACCGCAAATTTGTACGCTAATGCTGTCCTATTATAATGAAACATCAGAAATCTGAAAGCATGTCTAGTTGTCGATAGACATATGAAGATATAATCTACGTGAGATCAACACCATATGGATGAACTCACGACATTGCTTTGAAATATTTCAATAATCATCATCACTGTAATATATCTTGGTATATTTACTTTTTATTTATTCGAAGCTAGCCTTTCCTGTGGCTTTGTCTGCATGGAATTCACGTTTCACATAAAATTATTTTTCTATCAAAAGGTACTTTTTTTCATTATGAAATGTACTCTCTATATCTATTTCTGTACCCTTGACAACGTGTGTGCAAAATTTCATGATGATCAGTGGTGTAGTTAAGACGTGAAAGCTTACAAACGAGCTTACACTCGCATTTCTGATATTAGTTAGGATAAATGCCGTAATACAATGTACGTGAGGCAAAAACCTAGTCATTATTTAATCTTAATTAGGTTTAGTTGAGTCTAATAATGTAGAGGAGTTATAACTGGAGTTGACACATTTTTTTCACAATAGGTGCATTTGTTAACGTCGGCCATAACTAATAAATGTTTTTTGGAAATATCTGTTTTTATGAGGTTTTAACATTACAAGTATTAAGGAAAATGTTGCGAAATATTCTTATTCCGTATTGTTACAATTTTATGATGCCGTGAAATCTCATAAACGACTAGTATGGTAATATATAAATAAAATATGTAAACATATCGAAAATGTTATAGTTATAACAAAATTATTGCAAAATAATAAATATTTGAGTATCAAAGAACCTCTCCCATACAATAATATTTTTTCACTAACGTAATTTGGACAATCAAAACCAGTATCATCGGTTTATCTAATAGGAAATATGAGAAGATTAAAGATTCCTTGGACTCGGACATTAGCGCAAGTTTTGGGGCGATATGGATTCGTAATTCATCATTTTATTTATCTATGTCTTATTTAAAATACCTTTAATAAACATAATTATAATTACACTAGTGCATAAATAGCCGCAAAACCCCGCCTAAATCCATCGCAGTTTAAGAGCCCATTCGTACCGGTGATTGAATACGACTGTGAATTTGTAAATGTGGGATAGTTCCTGTCACAAGGAATTCGCGGCGTGAATTCGCGCTGCGATGTCGCGACGTGAGTGCGGAGCCGGGGTCATTTATATTTTTCTACGATACCAGCCAGTTAAAATATACATCATATGTTTAAACTGACTTGGGTTGAACTTTTCCATGTTGGCTTTTGGTTCTTGTTTGAAAGCGACCCATTCAGCACGGTCTGACGAAACACGCGGGCCCCACGATGCTTTCTTTCGGAACGATGACCTTAACGTCTGAAATCATAAGGATCATTGTATACATAAATTAATTTCCAAGATATTTGTAGCAAAATATAAAACTATTAGTCATGCTTTTCAAAGATGGAAACGTACATCCAGAAAAATTCCAGTTTTATATTTGTACATTGTAAGGCCAATGAATACAGGGACAATCAATTTTCCTGCAAACAGAATCAAGTATCCAGCCACTGAAACAAAAATGAATTAATAAATATTGCGTTAAAATCACTTCCAGGGCGTTCAATATCTCAGCATGCTACATTATATACCAATAAGTGTCACTTATGTTAACATCGCATGTGTTAAATGTCAGGAGGATTTTTTGTACAATATATCTATAATTTTGAGAGTTGAAAGGATTTTTATTTTAAGCCCTGACATATCTATAACTATACGGTACTGGCTTGCGCAATATTTTTTGGCAACAATGACCTGACATATTTTCGTAATCAGTGAAAAACGATGATTCCGAAAATATATGTACCTCAACATCACCAAAAATTGTCTTAAGCCTTTAAGCCCCGATTTGTATGTATTTTATATCTATATCTGTACTTTTAATGAACGTAAAAAAGAACAAACCATATCCAGCGACAGGATATACCTAGTAACCAGTAAAAAGCAAGTCTTCATATGATGCGAGCGCGTAAATGAAGACCACAATCATCATTACTGGAGTTATAAGGCCCCAACAGAAGCGCCAATAAAACGACGTCTTTAAACCCAACATGAACTCTAGATCGAGACACAGATTTTCTAGTCCTGTAAATAAAAATTAATTTATTTGAAATGGTAAACGAACAACGATCACAAAAAAGTTACGTCAGACCGGCGCAGTTTAACTTATCTGTCGTTCAAGCTAATATAAGATTATTAATATATCTAGATCTAAGATAATTAATAGTCTAGATCAGGGCTTCTTAAACTATGGGTCGCGACCCAAATGGGGTCGCGTAACAAAATTCTGGGGTCGCGGGAGATTTTAATGTCAAATATTAGGTCCTTACATATGAAATTGGCGTTTTGTATGGGAGGAACAAAAAGTCGAATATTTTTTAATATAATATATTTAATTAATCAAAGTATGAACCATTATTTTCTATGCACTTTTGCCATCTCATAGGTAGTTCATTGATCCCTTTACTAAAAAAACCAGTCGGACGGGAATCAATAAAATCTTTGAAGGCGATTTGGACTGCCCCATCGGAGTTGAATTTTTTCCCTTGCAAGAAGTTATCCAAATTTCGAAAAAAATGGTAATCTGTTGGAGCAAGGTCCGGGGAGTACGGAGGATGTCTTAGACTTTCCAATTGAAGCTCTTCTAATTTAGTTGCCGTCTGTTGCGCAGTGTGTGGTCTAGCGTTGTCGTGAAGCAGCAGTGGCGTGGAGCGATTGACTAGGTTGTTTAGCCGCTAGCTTTTCCATCATGGTTTGCAATTGCTGACAACAGACATCAGCCGTAATAGCCTGGCCAGATTTGAGAAAACTGTAATGAACAATACCGGCACTTGTCCACCAAACGCTTACAAGTAACTTTTTTGGGGTTAATTTTCGCTTGGGGCAGGATTTGGCTGGCTGGCCAGGATCCAACCATTGCGCTGAGCGCTTCCGATTATCGTAAAGAACCCATTTTTCATCACAGGTAATGATTCGGTTTAAAATACCTTCTTATTGTGCCAGTTTAGTAATGTAACGCAGCAGTCGACGCGCGTTTGCCGGTTTGCTTCAGTCAATTCGTGAGGTACCCACCTTTCAAGCTTTTTAATCTTCCCAATTTGCTTCAAGTGAATTAAAACAGTTTTATCACTAACATCGCAGCCTGCAGCTAACTCGGACGTGGTTTGCGATGGATCCGCTTCCACAATAGCCTTCAACTCTTCATTATCAACTTGAGTCTCAGGCCGTCCACGGGGCTTATTCTGCAGGTCGAAATTTCCAGAACGAAAACGTTGGAACCAAAAACGAACTGTGTTTTCTTTTGCAACACGACCGCTATACACATCATTCACCCTTCGAGTTGTTTCCGCAGCACTAGTGCCACGGCGGAACTCGTACTCGTAAATAATGCGATATTTTAAGTTTTCCATTTTGTAAAATGAGTGACGAAAACAGAAAAAAACAGAAGAAAAAAACAAATGAATGACGATCATCGAAGCACAAATACATGAGTCTATAGCTGTACAAATTTGAATTTGGAATTCCTTACCAAAGAGGAGAAATTTGTGATTAAAGTGGCCAGTACGAAAAACGCCAATTTCATATGTAAGGACCTAATATTTATATATACCATTTTATAACATCACTAGAGTTGGCGGAATACAGTGGACTTGCAGCGTTTAGACACACGCATTTGTTGAAGGTTTTGAGCTATCTCCACAGACAGCAGTAAACGATCGATGATCGCTATTATTATATTGTGGCTATACATTGTTAGTGCGTTTGCCGGTATCATACATGTTGAATAAACCGCGCGCCGCTAACTTCCCACTCTGACCGCCACCTCTAAATATCACACACAATCAAAGGGAGAAATGCGCGCGCGTACACACGTGCAACCTGCAGCTAAACAATGATTCAATAACAATATTAATACTTACCACGCAACTACTTGAATATATTCGAGCGAATTAAGACGGTCAGAATCCACTTTTATTTTAGAAACTATAATAAATACAATTTTATAATTTTTTGTGCAATTTTTAATTTTAGATTTTTGTATGTTACAAAACGAATTGTAAAACTATATATTTTCATATGTATATGTATATTGTTACCTAATATATAAATCATCAAAATATATTAATTTACTTTTCTTTTATATTTGTATGGGCTCGTCAAGAAACTCGCAATCATAAATGGGGTCGTGATTGAAAAAAGTTTAAGAAGCCCTGGTCTAGATTCCGTTTTAAGCACGCAGGATACGTCTCACCACACATTCCACTGCCTTCCGAAGAGCCTCTCATACGTCACGCAATCATCCATCCACTGAAAAGGGTTTGTGGTGAGTCGTTTATTTAATAAAAGTGTTACAATATATACATTTTAACTTAAAAACTAACTTAAAATCTATACATTTGCGACACTTAAACTAAACACAACTACTACACAAACTTATTCTAGGGGACGGACAAATCTTACGTGCTATATTTACAGTTTTAATTATTAATATAAAAAAGAGGGCAAAGCCTTTATTTACAATTAATCCTTAAACTATAAAATACAGAATATATACAAAAGGGCGACGGTTGCACGGATGTGGATAAACCGTTTCAGGCTTTCGCCTCTGACGGTGGCCTCTCCGCTGCTCGTTACGACGAGCAGGTCACTGGGAGGAGGCGCACAGGTGCGTCCTTCATGGTGACTTCTTAGAGTTGACATCTAGGTGTCTCTTCTGTGCTTCTGGCGATCGAATCGTCGGAAGGATGAGCGAATCTATATCGCACGTCCGCCTAGCGCTCTCCAGCGCACCAACTCCGTAGGTGCAGGCTAGGAGCGGACTAGGTCACGCGCTTTGGGTTTCTTAGTTTGTGGACGTCCACCTCTGTCTCCGCTACCATCAGGCGGTCTTGAATGTAAAGGCGCGATGTCCTGGAGGTGGACGTGCGCCGACGAGTCCGCTCTGTGAAACATTTTAGTAGCGAGGTTGCTTATAAAATCGTCCAGGCTCTCTACGTGGAGGTCACGGGCGATGACGTCATTTCTCACGTAGCGCGGCGCGCCTACGATGGTTCGAAGTGTCATGGACTGCTGAGCTCTAAGCCTTTTCTTATTTGTTTCCGACAGGTACGAGTACCATGCCGGCGTCGCGTACGTGAGCCGTGATCGAATGTACGTTTTGTACACACCAATCTTCGTACGAAGGGGTAATCTGGACTTGAACACTGGACACAGCATTCTCCTCGCAAATTTAACCCGCGCGACCACATCCTTGGCGTGACTCTGGAATGTCAGGCCTCGATCTATAATAACACCCAGGTATTTGACTCTATTCAACCATGGAATAGTCTGTCCCTGAAGTGTCAAGGGTGGCGGGTAGCGATGCCGCACTCTTGTTATGATCGCTTGTGTCTTGCCAACGTTGACTGACATCCTCCATTTCGCTAGCCAGTCAGGCAAGGCATCTAGTGCGCGCTGTAGCTTTCTGGCTGCTCTTGCGGCTTTATATGCGGCGGAATAGTAAGCCGTGTCGTCGGCGTATAAGGCGAGCTGTGCCTGGCCGACTAACGGAATATCATCGGTGTACAAAGCGTACAGTAACGGAGACAACACACTACCCTGCGGCACTCCCGCTTGCGCGAGAAACTCGCGGGAGGTCTGTCCCTCCACTGCCACCTTGACACGGCGGTTCTTCAGGAACGACTGTAGGACATGGACTATCCTTGTAGGGGCCGTTGTGGACGTTGACAATTTGTATAGCAGCCCTTCGTGCCATACCTTGTCAAACGCCTTTTCCATGTCCAGAAATACAGCAGCGATGTATCTGTTTTCGTCTATTGAATGGGCAACAGTGTCGATGACTCTCGTGAGCTGAAGGACAGTTGAGTGCCCCTCCCGAAAGCCGAACTGTTCGGCACGCGGCGTAAAATGCGTGTTGAGTATCTCATTTAATAATCTCTCAAAGACTTTAGAAAGCGTAGAAAGCAGCGTGATAGGTCTGTAACTTTCTGGTTTTCGCAGGTTTTTGCCCGGCTTTGGTATCATAATGGCCACTCCCTTCTTCCAGTCATCAGGGAAGTGTCCAGTTCGCAGGATTCCGTTATACAGTCTTGTCACTGCCGCCACGGTCTTAAACGGCAAGTGACGCAGAGTGGCATTCGTAATGCCATCTGGCCCAGGGGCTTTACGAGGCTTCTGTTGTCTTATCACCCGCAGTACCTGTCGCGGAGTGAAAAATAGAGCGGTGCCTTCGTCCGTGCTACCAGTCACAGGCTCTAACAAGCGGCGATCTAGCTGTGCGAGGACTTCAGTGTTATGCTGGAGGTCTGACACTGGATTCGGGAGGAACTGTCGCTCCAGACACGTGGCAAAGATCTCCGCCCGATCCTTTGCCAAGAATCGTGGGTGACCGTTTTCATCATCCAGAGGTCTGACAGGCTCAGGCTTCTTGCTGAGATTCCGGCATAAACGATGTATCGAGGGCGTCTTGTCAGTAATCGATTCAATAAAGTTGTCCCACGATTCCGCTGCGTTGTCATCGAGGGCTTTTTTAACACGTACTACCAGCGTGTTAACTCTTTGTTTGATGCGTGGGCATCGGGTCTGCTGCCACCTTCTCCTCAGCGCCCTCTTTTCGCGAATCAGTTCAGATATCCAGCGGGGGAGAGGCGAAAGCCGGCCCCCAGCTGGATATGTGCGCGTAGATGTTGCGAGTGCGCTTTGGATACTCTCGGTGATAGCCCCGGTCATCCACTCGACGTCTTCTCGAGAGGACATAGGTCTCGAGGTGGTTATCTTTCCCAGCGTCTCGTTGAAAGTAGCCCAATCTACCTTGTGACGTGATGCTGGAGGTTCTGTTCTTGTTGGTAGCCAATCGGTAAACTCGAGAAGAACTGGCCTGTGGTCAGACGGCAGGTCTGGGAGGACCGTCTGCCTCGGTGATGCTCGCAAATTCCTGTAGACAACTATGTCCAGTACGTCCTGCGATCGTTGAGAGTACCGTGTCGGCGCGTCCGGTCCAACGATATCGTAGTCATTGTCTACAGAATGCTCGTACATAGTTCTCCCGATACTCGTAGTAATCGAGGAGTTCCAGTGGGTGTGCTTGCTGTTAAAATCTCCGGCGAGGATAACCGGCGTAGAGTCCTGCAGCAACAGGGTTTCTAGATCACGAACGAGTGACTGGGCAACGTTTCGATCACTAGGCCTGTAAATTGCATATATCTTCACCACTTGTCCTGCCACTTGGAGAAGCACGCCTAGAGCGTAGATAGCTGGAAGCTCCACATACGGGATATCTTGATGAACGATGCACCGCCTTACGAGCACCACAAGTCCTCGATACGGGGCGCCGTTGACACGTTTCTCGTCTTTTCTGTATACGTGATAGTTGGGGATGTGAAATCCTTCATTATCACGCAAGAAAGTTTCCGATATCAGCATCACGTCAATCCGTTGAACACGGAGGAAATGCGCCAGCAATTTCCTTTTACCCGTGAGCGACTGAGCATTCCAGTGAGCGACTCTTAGGGTCTTATAATCCATGGGCGAGGAGGTTAAACAGACCTCTAAGAGACGCGTCTTGGCCTTCTACACCCCCACGTAGTGAGGCGATGATGTTGCCAAGTTGCAGGAAGAACGCTTGCATTTCCGCGAGCGATGGTAGCTTCTGTGAGGTGGGGGGTGCAGGCCCTCCCCCTGATTGCGGTACTTGTTCCGCGGCACGGCCCCGGGCCGCGGATTTCTTCTTCTTTGCCTTTCGTTTGCCTTTCTTTGGCTTTTTCTTGTTTGTACTACCGGGCCCTGTCGCTCCGCTGCGACCGGTGGGATCATTGGCCGGCGCCATCAGTGACATGGGCGCGGTCTCCTCCACGGCGTTTCTCAGCGGTGGAGCTGTCCCGTGGCGTCGTATTGGCGCGGATTCACTGGTACGTGCGACCGTCCCAGCACGTTTGTTTCGGGTTTCCTTCTTAAATACCGGGCACTTTGAGAAGTTAGCCGGATGTGGGCCACCGCAGTTCTTACAGGTGGCCGGCTCCTCTCTTGGGCGGTCGCATTCCCGCGCGATGTGGTCCCCACCACATCGGACACAGGCTTGCTTCCGATGGCAATTGTGTGATGAGTGCCGGAATTGTTGGCATCGGTGGCACTGGGCGGGACCAGTTCTACCGCGCCAGGCTTCTATTTTGATCCCGCGCATATACATGAGCTCGTCGAGCTCATATATGGCGGGGAGCAAGCCTTCGTGTCTCTTCAACACGACGTGAAAAATGCAGCCGGGGCGCCCTCCGCGCGCCCGTATGTTCTTAGCGAACTCCGGCTGGAAGCCTTTCTCCTCTAAGGCAGCGACCACATCGGTGGGGTCCGTATCAGCGGGTAAGCCCCTGATCGCTACCTTAAGGCTCCGTTCGGCAGGGAGCGAGTAGGTAAACCACGAGATACCTGCGCTGTGCTCAATCTCTGCGAGGTAGCGCTGTACCGTGCGGAATTCCTCTTCGCTATCTGGCGCGAACCGCACCCCATTCCCGAAGGGGCGCGCGTTCGGAGGCCTGCCGAGCTTGTGGGTCAACTCCTTAAAGTGGCGTTGCCACTCCGGTAGTTTCTCGACAATCAGGGGGGGATATTTATCCTTCTTGGTCTTGATTGCTGGCTTCTGTGTCGTGTTTGTTGGTTCGGCACCGCCCGCAGCCGGTGCAGAGCTAGAAGTGCTGTGTTGCACGGCGGACGGTTGCTGACGTGTTGCGGCGGGCCCGCCGGACACCGGCGCAGCCGTACGCGTGACGGGTTGCGTCACGGCGCGGTTATGTGCCGCGGCGGCAGCGCCGGCGGCCTGCTGGCCCGCCGCAACCGGTGTATGAACCGACTGCGGGGGTCCAGTCCTCTTAGCCACTGTCGAAAACGACAGCGGCATTGGAGTCCTCGGGGGCGGCAGCAGTGGGAAATCCTCCTTCCTCCTATGGACGACGGCCGCCGCCGATTCAGGCGCCGCAGTGCGGCGGGCCGACATCGGGCGCTCCGCCGCTGTCACTGCTTGCGGGCCCATAACAGCAGACGGCGCGCCCGGCGGGGCCACCACATGGGCGCCTAACTCGGCGGGGGTCGGACGGACGGTGATGGGGAGCTTCTGGATCTTCCATTTTTCCCGTTGGGGGAGGGGGGCGTCAAGCGCGTACACGGTGACGCGCGGTTGTGGGGGGGGACCTGAGTCGGGCAGCGGGCCCGATACTAATGCCGGAGGGCGCGGGGGCGAGGTCGCTTGCGTATGCCACACGAACGGGTCGGTGGAGTCGGAGCCAACCGGCGACTGCGGACTCGTAACACGCTGACGGGCAGCTGGACGGTCCTCGACGTCGCTGGTGCGCTCCTTCCTCTTCCCTCCCTCGGCTGCGGGGCAGGTGACGTCCTCGCGTCGCGCAGCAGGCAGCAGGTCCATTGATGTCCGGTCGGGGTCTTCGGGTGGTAATGTTGCGGTGGCTTCTTGAAGATGGATTGCCTGCCTAACATACGTGAGTATGTGCGTAGGCAGGTGGCCCTCAACATTGAGTTGGTTGAGGGCCTGTAGTGACACGATACTCATCGGTGTCGAGGCTTCGTCCGGTCGGTGTTCCATCGGGAGAGGAGGTTCCAGAGGGGCCGACGGTGGAGGAGGCTGTAGTGGCAGCGGAGATGAAGGTATCTCCCTCGCAGGTGCCAGCGGTGTCGAGCTGGGCGAGGAGAGAGTGGGCGAGGCCGGCGGCAGGAAGAAAGTCCTGCCGGCGTTGGCCTGCGGTGCGGCATCTTCTTGATCCTGCTCGTCGGTCAGCTGCTCAAGTACCGCAACGTTCGCCTCCGTTAGGTCCGCGGGGACACCAGGGGTAACGGTGTCGCGGCGAGACAAACAGCCGGAGCGGGGCGATGTTGCGGTAGTTTCGCCGTCCGACAGCAGCGGGCGTACGGCGGTCAGCGTCGGTGAGGGCGGCAGGGACGGCGGGTCGGCATCTGAGTCCGTGGAGCTCGTTGGAAGCGGCAGTAGATGGCCCTGAAAAGGGCCTTTTGATGGTGGAGGCGGCTTCTTTGGCATCTTCTTCTATGGGCAGCTCTGGGAAGTACCACAGCGCAGGTGTTGGGCGTACATCGCCCCCTTTTTTCCACTGTCTTTCCCTACGGTACTAGACAGCGGAGTAAAGGGAACGGAAAACAACCCGGCGCAGCGTAGGTCTCGCAACAAGTAGCTCGTGAGCGCGTACGGCGCTGTGTCCGCTGATCGTGGCCTAGTATGAGTGCTAGGCCGGATAGCGGGACGCGGGCGAGACGTGAGGGGCACCTCGTGCGCAGTGACGTCGAGACGCACACACGTGGAGAAGTCGGCCAATGGCAGCTCGGCACGCAGCGATGCGCCGGACGTCGCAGGCGGCGGGCAAGGAGCGCGGGACGGACTTGTAGCGTAGCGAACTCTGGCGTCGATATGTGGTACTGGCTAGTTCCCGCAGGATACGTCCAATGAATTGGATGGATATATACACTAACGCTTTTCATAAACGACAGTTGTCACTCAGAAGGGTTACCTTGTTGAGCTCTGCAATAATATTTTTTTATGGCGTGGTGTGCTGTTAAATTTAATTTAATTAATTAAATTATTAAATAAATGATTATTACAATACATTGCAATTAATTTAATTAAATTGTAAAAAAAATGAAAGTCAGAGGCAATGTAACAATTTCCTTTCATAATTAAGCAATGATATTTTTTTTTTTATTGGTTCGACAAATTGCCTACAGTGATCATGACCCAGTTCGGGCAATTGTCCTACCACCTTAAAAATAATAATATCTTTGCATTTCTTAGAAAAAATATCATTGTTATTTTCAATTTCATAACAATAATTATTAACTGTTAATGTTTCTAGTTGTTACAGTTTCTAATTCTCTAACTTTAGTGTCTTATCTAACTTGTGTTTAAACATAAAAATACTTATTATTATTGTGGTTTGCTGACATCAAATACGATACACTTTTTAACAATCGCCACGTTGATGAAAAAAAAAACCTATTACTTCTCTAAACTTTTTGGTAAGCGCTTATTGCTATTATTGAGTCAATATAAACGTACAAGGTTATTATAATACGCATGGAGCTGAAAATTGGTACGAATGTAAGGAACGCCATTATAGATGAAATGGAATTGGAGTAACTTTACTTATAATGGGTTAAGAGAGAATTCTTAAGTTAAGAGAGAAAAAACTCTTTGGAGATTCGATGAGCTGCGATTTTGTTCCCTTCGTTACAGATAGATTTATTTAGAAGTTTCGTGAAAAATCAACTTAATGGACCATTTTAATTGTTTATTGATTTATTTAAGGTTAAAGTGGAACAACAATAATAGTTTTCAAAACCCTGCTTCGTTTCTCTGACCAATCATTATTACCCAAGTAATCGATTGTCAAAGTCAATAAGGATTTTTTTTCTTTGATCAACGATAACTCAGGATTAAATCACCGTAGAAAGCTCGTAGGTAAGTAAGGAATTAGATTCTCTAAAATAATTTTTAAACAAGACTATTGAATAAAAAAAACGCCCATAGATCATTTTAAGAGACAAGAAAAATTTTGGAAATTTTTTCGCCTGTATTTTTCTTAGGATTACTTAAAAACTCTGCACGTGAAATAATGTTAATGTCTAAAACTGAAAACTAGACGTTTGAAGCTATAGCGTGCTTTTTTTATAATTTCTATACGATCATTTCCCTCAAAATAACAATCTCTTGAAAATAATTTAAAAATTTGGGACATTTTTAATATCCATTAATTAATGCGTTTAGTATATTTACGCAATACATACGCACACACAAATACACATACACATAACTCTATACATTCATTTACTGGAACTGAAATTGTTACTGGTATTAATTACTTAAATTACAATAATATTCCTAAATATTACTTCTTGTTTATTGAAAGCTTAATTTAAATAACGATTACCATTTTTGGCTAATTTTTTGTTTGATATGTGTTAGATTAAGATATTTTTTGTAATTTGCTGTTATTTTTATTCAATAAAATAAATTATATTCAGTTATGGCCTTTTAATTGTGGATTTAGAAAGGGGAAATCTGGCTAAGATAGTTTGATTACGTTAGTCAATCAAATTCAAAGAGGACTCAGCAACAAAACATCAACTTTGGCGTGTGTTTTAGACAGAAGATGTCCATAATAATGAGTTAGTAGATAAGGGTTTGCGATTTGAGTGTGCTCCACACAACCTCCGCTACAGCTTCACACGAGCGAATGCGAAAGTAAGGCAGCAGGCGGATCTCCATTACAATCCTATCCTTTTCATTTTTATATCGCAATGCGATGTTTTATGTGTAATCCATTACATACCATAAAGCCAAACGACTCCAACAATTTCAGCAATAGCACAGAAGAGAACAAGGAAAGTTCCACCATAGTAGTCAACGATTTCCAGTATGTATTGACCTCCTTAAAATAATTTAAAAAGTCTGCAATAATGACTGTATTTATATCGTCATCCCTTTCAGGGTGAGTAGAGATACAAAACATACATAGGTAGCTATATCTACTTTGCGCTTGTACGTCGTATCCAACATGACCAGTAGCGCAGCTGATCGCCGTTCTAGGGGCACTTACAAATTATATTTCTATTAGATGTCATGAGGGTTTCCTCAGAATTTTCCTTCACTGGTGAACATGTAGTGCCTAAATTCGTACCTAATGGGAATACAAGCTCAACTATACTCTACAAAAGTAATTATATACCTTATACAGGTATGTAAGGCTGATAGGTATATGTTGATCCTTTGCCTGTACACATCTAGATTTTCCACCGTCCATGCTTTGATTTATGTGTACGGGTGAACCTATCCGGTAAAACTTAATATATATGGGGCCTATTATTTAACATAAATAATTTCACAATAAACATATTTTTGTATACACCCATTTTTTTGGAAGCACCCTTTACTATGTTATACTACTTACCGGAGTAACATATACCAGACCGACTAGAAACCCGCAACTGCAACTGAACGCTGACATGTAGGCGACGCGCACTCGTGGGAACGAATCCATGAGTACGGTGTTGATGGTAGAGAGCAAAGCAACTGACGAACCCACACCCAGCACTGTCATCATCAAGAAGAACAGCACGGAGAATAGCTGGAAACGATAAATACACGTTAACATATTAACAACATGAGAAGAATAATCTTGCCGAAATATCTTGCAGACTCCTTTTGTCTTTTATTTTGTCTTATATTTACAATTATTTTGGTATAAGCTTTAATCAAGCTTTTCCAAGGAATAATATAAATTGATTGTTCTAGTTGGCCATAAGCAACAGAATTCACTTAACATTAGGAAAGTCGATTATATTCTTCACTGACCAATAAAAAATACACTTGAAGTCGCCTTATTGGATACTAATAGCAATATATATTATATGTGACATTTTTGTAATCAAATAATCTGTCTCAATTTACGTAGTTTTTTGGGGTTGAAATCTCACAAAGAATGTACTTTTAATATTGAATCGACCAAAAACACCGCACCTGTTGAAAAATGTTTCGTAGTCCAACAATGGCAGTGATCGTCAAAGGACAAAATCCAATTACAAAGTCAACGGAGTACTTGTAGCAATTAACTATCTGATAAAACGAAGTTGCAATTTGTCGTTTTTATCCCAAAGCGAAGTGTTAAAGTTTATATTTTTATTCAAATAGAGACGTGTATAGCAGAAAGAGAGAAAGATAGGATAGATTGTGGCTGTATTTATTTTCAGCTTACAGTACGTCGTGTCCAACAAAACCAGTATAGTATAGTTTATTATTACTCTTAGAGAACCAGAATTAATAATATTTTTGTAAGATTAATACGATTTTTTTTTTGTTTCATTGCTTACAAGTATATGGTACACAAGTTGTTGAAATTTTACTTTATTAATATAATATAATTAAATTACCAGAGGCATAAAAGTTTTGGAGATCAAAAAAAAAGCATCTGGGTATGAGATAAATGCGAGCCCAGTTCCTCCAGAGCCGACAACATTTTCTACCTCGGTGTCTAGTTCATGAGCCAAATTACCGAGAATCCCGAAGATCGTGAAACCAGACAACAAACTAGTGAAAGTGTCCAACGTTGTCACTATCATAGAATCTCTGCAAAGTGGAATTGAAAATATAAAAAGAATACTTGGAAATACTACTTGAGAACGACTTCATCGATTTTATTCATCCTTGTTTTTAAGTTTTCTTATAATATGTAGAAGAGATTTGGCAGAATGAAATTTTTTTGCAAAATTTATTTAATGGACGATTTCAGCAAGATAAATCGGTCATCGATGTTTTCCATCAAAGTTTTTTAAAGTTAAAGGCAGTTAAAAGTTAAAGTTAAAGGCAGACATCGTTTGCGAGCTTCAACAGTTATTGGGGATTGTAACGATTAATTTTTAAAATTGTGGTATGAAGAAAAGTCTACCACTCTTGTATAGGTGTGATTTAAGTCTCATTAACACGATGACGCTTGTCTTGCTCATTCCTTACAATTAAATTAAAGCAATAATTTATTACATTTTTTAAGTAAGGGCTCAGTTATGTTACATAATGACGTGCGCCACCGTACTCCTTAATATTTCACGTAAGCCGGTAAAATATCATTCTATATGTCGTATGTAGCAATTTATAAACTATGTAAACAAAAAACAATGGTACAAGTATGTCGCATAATTCATAAAAATCGATAGTAACAGCTTCTCTAAGGTCAGTATTTGGTCACTCAGGTTCCTTACAGTAATTCAAGCCATATCACGTGGTACTCGGGCGCACGTTTGGATCTGGTCAAGAAACATTGATGCAAGGTCTGGCTTTGGCTTGAGCGCGCCACGGTTTTACATTAATGATGCTTTACACGTAAAACTTATTTTATAAATTATAACAGATAACAATACCTTTCATAGCTGGAGAAAGTGCCCATACTATTACGGAGTTTCTTGAACTGAATTGTCCCAATACACATTCCAGGTAGTACATTGGTTTGCCTACCAGAAACAACACGATTATATATGGAATAAGAAAAGCTCCTCCGCCATTCTGGTACGCAATGAATGGAAATCGCCACACGTTTCCTAATCCTACTGAGGCTGCTATGCATGACATAAGGAATTCAATTTGGTTTGACCACATCTGGAGCTGTGGTTCATTACTTTCTGGGTCATCACTCTAAAAGTGTAATATTACTATTAATACTTTTATATTACAATATATTACAACGTTTAATATTACAGCGTCGTACTAGTAGTATTTTTTACCTCTTTTTCATTAGAAGGGACTTTAAACGACGACGGGAGAAGCTCGGGCTTTGTAGTTCGTTTTAACTCTGGTGATCCGTGTGAGGGTATGCTCTTTGGGGTTATTTCTGGAGAAATATCGAAGGCCCCGTTCACGCGTGGTTCAGCCTGAAATTATTTATAATAAATGTTTACTGATATATATTCAAAGTAAGTAGTAATTAATATTTGTTATAATATATTGACAAATAAGAATTTTATATTTAACTAGCGGATCCGACCTAACTCCATCCAGTTGCAATTTGAGCACAAAACTGGCGGTTTAAAAAAACCGTTTTTTTAACCCGTTTTAGGTTGACTTTCCAAAAACATTAATAATCTTTTTTTATGTAACAAAAAGCTTACTAAAGTCCTAGTTTAATTAAACAGTATAGTCAAAGTTCTTCCTTCAAAATTGACAGATTTTCAAACGTATTTTCTACTTCTATTTGATTTTAAAGGGTGGAATACAAAAAAAAATATCTTAGCATTTCTCTTTCTCATAAAAAGAATCCAATATAAAAATTTCATATATGTTCTAACTTTACTAAAGAAAACATATAATTAGTAGTCTCTGTGCATAGAAATTATACGAGAAATAAATAAATAAATTTGTTATATGAGTTATTGAATTAGTTTAGTATAAATTAACAACAACAACCTAACAAGGTTATTACTTTTATATAGTTAGCTTAGTTCTTTATTTTAGTTAGCTTTTTAATCATAATTAACCTTATTTATGAGATTCCATTAAGCAAATTATATTGAAAATTAGCAACATATCGTATAATATACAAAAGGGTAAACGTTCCGCAACAGATGCGTCAAACCGGAACAAAATACGAAACTGGCTCAGATGCTGGGTTTAAAGCTTACAATTTTTACAATTGATTTATACCTTGCAAGCATCATTATTAGTTCTAATATGATAAAAATGGAATTAAGAATTTACTGTATTTGACTGGTATTACATTGGGGTACATTCACTTCAACTGGAATAAACTAGAATTTTAATTTTCTTGTAAAAATTTTGAGTCAAAGAATAATATTGATAATATTTTTAACACGATATTAATTAATTACAATACATATTAATAAACTATTTAATATAAAATACATGGTGGTGGGTGGTGAACTGCCACTGTTTCCTTTTGCGAGGATGTTATGAAGGTAAAGAAGACGGTGGAGAGGGATCGGGAGGCTATTGCTAACGCTGACAACCTTATCTGCTGCCTCGTTAGGACAGGACAATGGAGGTGGGCCTTCGCCAGAGGTCCTCTTCCCTTACCGGATTATACGCCGGGCGACAAACTTGAGAAAGTGCGTCGCCCAAAATCCAGGCGTGAGCAGTATGCGTTGTACTTTGACATATTGATTTAGCGAAAATTTACGGAATCGAGGGCGGATGGCATGTTACACCACTCTTCCGCAATTATATTACGAGTGTGCGTAGGTGGCGTCTTTACCTCCTCCCGCACAATAAGCGTGGCTCTGGAAGGCCAGACATCACCGGGTACCGAGGAAGCTGGCTGAACTGTCCCTTTGGCCCCGGCAGATGGAAGAATAAACACCCCAGGGATTTTCGCCGGTAACTGTCCGGCACACCGGCGCGCCGCCTTCACGGCGTTCTAATTGTCCATAAGGATTTTCCCCGCGCTACCATTTTATTATTTATAGCTATGTTTTAATGACTTAAAAATGTGATAAAAATTGCAAAACGACAATGTAATTGAGGATGAAGTCGGTTAGAAATTATTATATAAACTTACCATAATTTATTAACACACTCGTATTTTGGTTATTATAAAAGGGGGGGGGGCATTAATTTTTGATAGAGAGGGCGTATTTGTTGAGATAACTGCTGGCAGTTACACTGCGTGAATGATATATCACACGGATTCTACGCCGGTTTTTATACATTTTTCTATCAACTGTCGTCGGCCTCGCAAAAAAATCTTTTTGTAATCTATTAAAAGTAAAGCACTCAAATAACGTAGTAGCAATTTGTCGTAATAAAAAATATACGTTACTGGATTTTATAATAATCAAATACGACTTTTGGAGCCATGATTCGCATAGCTTTTATTTTTATTTATTAATGATTTTCGACTACATATTCTGAACTTGTTTTATGTCTATTAAAATAAGAAGAATTAATAGTAATATAAATTGCAGTTGTAAATGAGTAGATACCACAATTGCAGATGCCCAAGTTAAATTTTGAAGCAACTAATACATTTTTCGGTTATACCTATGCAAAGAAGAAAATGCTCTTAGGCCAAACCCGTCTAAACTTAAGTCGCATGATTTCTATATTCGAAACCGAGAAGATAACAGCACGATGAAATGAAAAAGTGAAAATATTTTATCAGTAAACTGTCCAATGTTCGCCTGCCAGTCTATACTTCGCTTGCTTTTAGTTTAAAAGTAATTATTCTGTTTCTAAACAGAGTTTTTTGTACGAAATAGTTTAACTGTTTTTAGCAATATTCTCATTTAGATATTGTAATTAATTTCAGACTATAATTTTATCAACTGTTTGGAGCTATAATAAGGAGATGTATATGATGTTGGTATGTTTGCATTAAACGTATTTCTTTTACCAAGTATTTCATTACTGTAAGAACAATTTTTTTTTTGTAATAATGTGTATAATAAAATAACTTCCATCAGACAAATTTAAACATCTCATGAAGCTTGTGGAGTCACCGAACTGCAGCACGTGTAAGAAAGTAGATGACGTACAACATTTGCTGATGGAGTGTGTCCGATCTCAGTCTGCAAGAGATTCTCTGATGGGAGCCTTTAGCCTGAACAAATTTGATGTAGGCATGTTCTGCGGAATTTTAGCAAGACCTTACTCAGCCGAAGCAAAGGAGTTGTTCAGGCTGATGGCTCCCCATCAGAAATAAATGCTAGTAGTGCATGTTTAGGATACGATGGGGCTGGCATCTGCCGAGGCACAAATGTCCCTTAAAGATATAGAAAAAAAACTGTAGTTTTATAAAAATAATAAGACAGGAAACTAGCTTATAGAAATAGTGAATTATTTACAATTTAGCATGATACATGATTATTATCTCGCAAAGATTCCAAACATCACCTAGACTTAAAATTGAATAGCGTATTTTATTTTTAGATTTGAAGAACCGTCCATTTGCGTTGCATAAGTGTGTTTTTTTCTTGTTTCCGGGGGGAAAATCCTGCATAACACCATCAATGCCGCTATGAGGGCAGAAATCCCGGTGTGTCAGACTCCTACTGACTAAAAACCCTCGGGGTGAACTTTTAATCGTTCCACCTGGGCCTGGAAATCCGAATTCGTCCACAAGCTTGGGGAGCAAAAAGCCTTGTTGAGGCTACCCCTCTGGGAGTGGTATGGGAAGGGTCAACCCCTCCAAAAAGTCTATCCCAGGCGTGGTTTAGCAATGTAATATAACAAACTATCAAAATTCATTTAGTTTTTTTAGTTAACTAAAGTTTCATCCAAATCAACAGAATAGGCTTTTTATTAAATATTTTTTCATTAAATATGTTACGTGATTATGGAAATTTCAATGAATTTAAATTTATTTCATAAATTAATTAATTTATTAAATTCATTAATGTATTTATATAACTTGGATTTATTATTTTATGAGTACAAAACGCGAAAGTTTCATATACGTTGTTTAAATTGATACAACTTTTTTATTTTGTAAACCGGATGAAATGAAGTGAATACTAAATATTATTAAGTGAAACTGATCATAATACATTAGTTAAATCGCATCCAAATCGGTTAAACTGTAACTGAGAATAGCGTGTGCAAACGCAAAAATAAACAGACAAAATTCCTAACAATCGTTGTTTTGAGTTCTATTGCGTTACTAAAGGCCCGGTTAATTATAGTGTTTCTTGTATATCCTCTATGTTCAAACAGCAATCAATTACATTTTTATATATGTATATTGATATTGACTGACGATACAACTTTTTGTACCATTTTATAATAGCTTACAGTTACCATAACAGTTACCATTTTATAAAAGCTTCGGTAAAAAAGGAAAGGTTGCACCTCCGTTTTACAGTTAAAGTATTTTTTTTATCCTAGGGCAATTCCCGAACTGGGTCATAATCACAGTTCCAAGAGTAAAGACCATCATAGTGACTCGCTTTGGCCTGTTACGTTTTAGGATCAGCTTCTGTATATACAGTAACTGATATACCTAAAGATCTTGAGTCGTGGTATAGGTGGGTCGACGGAGACTATCAATGGATTTTCATTCTTTGATGGCCGCTTTCTTTTTTGGACTACACTGTACCATCAGGTACTCTATAGTCACTATGTCAAGCAAGTGTAAAATAAATAACAATGAAAAGAAATCGTATATTTTTATTTTACTTTTTTTAGGAGTCGTTTAAATTTTTAACTTTTGTATCATCTTGACAAAAATATGATGAATTGCAAGTAACTATTTATATATGATATTAGGATGCTTCGTTTGATTTTTTTTTAAATTATTTTGGATAATCGACGAAAAATTATTTTTAACATATTTGAAAACACCCAAAGATGAGCTTAAATCAAAAGCTCATTAGCGCACTAAAACTATGCTACTGACTTCTTCGATGTACCACTTTAAGCTCAGATCTGTAGTTTATAGCTTCTCAGATACGTCCAATCATAGTATCATTTAAAATCTATATTTAAGTACCTATTTCTGTATAATTAGAGCCAAACAAAGAACTGATACATATTATAATATGAGTTCAATAGCTATTCTTTTTTATTCATTATGCATTTAGAATCCTAAATTATTTTAGCAGTTACTAGAATTAGCATATATATAAAAATTAGCTGTGCCGGCGACTTCGTCTGCGTGGAATAATGTCTCTCGGTAGCATTTTTAATTATTTAGACTATTTATTTTACAAATATGATACTTGCGTATAAGTCAGTATTCGCATACGTCTGGCAGTCGCTGCCCATTCGGGTAAGCACACAGGCATATTTGCCCATTTACACTGCGCCGTGCCACGCCACGCACTTGCGCGGCGCTCATTGTGCACGGCGCAATGCTTGGCAAGTTTCTTACTCGCGTTAACTTCAGTTTAAATTTTGTAATGACTCCATAAATGTTACATCAGAATAGCTCTAATATTTTGTCTTTTGCCGCAAACTTATAAAACATTCACAAAAAACTTACATATTTACATACAAACTTTCATGCCCTGTTTCTTAGTGTTATTTTACACCCTTGAGAATAAAACTTTTACAAACATTGAATTTTATATTTATTGATATTAAATCAACAGCCTAAAAAATAAGTTTCAAGCTTTTAGCTCCAAAAATGACGATACTTCCACATAACTTTTTATCCTCCCTTTCAACCCTTTACAGCCCTTTTTTTCGCATTAAGAAGTAGCATATGTCCTTTTTCAGACTCTAGACTATCTATGTATCGAATTTTATTTAAATCGGTTCAATAGTTTTGGCGTTTCAGCGCGACAGACAGACAGACTTTCGCATTTATAATATTAGTAAGGATTAATGTCATAATTTACAACTGTATGTTTAAAATTAACCAATTATATGTACGTGTACATTTAATATGAATAAAATCAACTAGGGTTCGACTTCGGGCAAAATACGGTTGAAATCTTTGGCTTTGCCGAAAGTTACGGGCGACGGAAACTCGGGCACGTACAGCGAAATATTTCGTTAAGATTAGTAGGGTGGGACGACATATATTCTTGACTAATGTTATATGTATTATGAAACATTATTTATTACAGAGATTAGTAAAATTAAAAACATATATATCAATAGTGTCTGAATTATTATCAATTTGATTAAAGTATGTATGGAAGAAACGTATATTTAGCTTAAACTTTTCATTTTGTGACCAAAAAAGTTTATTTTTCATATTTATTGATTGTTGAATTGTATTGCTACTGAGTCGAAATTGCTCTTTAGAAATAAAATAAAGACGCTTTGCAATAAATCAGGGCAATGTTAAGGTTAAGCCTGGGTCATTAATAGTCTGAATTTAAAACGTCGACCAAACTGAGTTGGTGCATTAGCAAATCTATTTGTTTAAAACTTTTATTCTTACCATTTCTATCTTACGATGGATGTTTTCTAAGAGAAATGCAAAAAAATATATAAACAATCGATTATCTTGATACTCGATACATTTTGCTTTTACTAGCTTTACGATATAGCTGTTCTAATGCCCGATTTAAAATTTGATTACTGCGTATAATCAATAATCACTTTCAGTACCAGCACCAATCAAAGTGTAAGTAGAGCAAGGACAAATTAGGAGAGAGAAATTTGTTATAATTTTTGTTTTTACAAATTTTTTGTACAACATATGGAAACGTTGACATATATGTTTTAATAAGTATCAGTGTTGGGTAAAACTATAATATGAGCCGAATATTGGTTTTGGTTTGGGCCAAAAGTCTAATTTCGGTCAGTCGCTAACATTCACCTTACAATAAATAATACACGTGCTATAGACATACCGATGTAAGTGATAGCAAGCTAGGTGAACCATGTGTATATTTATTTATTAATAAAATTACGATAATGTTTATGGCCGTTTATCTCAATTATAAATAATTCACTAGATCCACCTTTGATCCTAGTCTTATTAAGAAAGTAAAAACATGTTATATCCAGTGTCTTTCTCATGTGACCTTGTACCATGTACTGAAGCTTTGTATATCTACGTTATCTTGTACTAACTAATAATTTTAAAAAGCATGTTCTGCAGTCATATTCTGTTACTTCAAGCATTATAAAAATACAGTGTAGCATTCAGTATCTAAAAGCTACTGAACACGAATCAATCGGTCTGAAGAAATCGATCTATTTGTATGTTTATATACACACATAACGCCAAAACTATCATTTATACTAAGCCAGTCTTGATGAGAATTTCGCAATGTTAATATATGCAATAATTCTAAGATGTCATATATTATATGTATTTTCAAACTTAAATGCCTATTAAACTTAGGATATGTTTAGTCACAATTCATTCAGAATGGTAATATAGCTAGACCAATGTATAAATTTGAACTATTATTGTTAATGACATAGGTGAGTACAAACACCCAATACAAGGTGGTGTTTCGTATAATTTGGATATTTCCAATGTTCTTATTAACACTTTGCTTACTACTTTGCATTACTTTTTGCTAACATAAAAATATCATTCTATATTTAGTAAGGCCTATTTATAATCATTTTTAAATCTTTAATAAAGGAAAGTACCTTTTGTAATGTATTGGTTATTAATAAATTGTCATAAAGATTTGTATGTACCCGACATAGCAAATAAATCAGTCTCGCATGGATCGCCTTTGTTTCAATACGTAGATATTCCAGTGACGACTAGGATTATGATTTTTGTCGAAATTAATAGTAATCCGGGTCAAAAATTACTTCTACACGGTATGAGGAACGGGGACGAGTGTGTGTGTATCTTGTGGTGCGGACTTTTTGTGCGTTAATGTGTACACCAGAGATGGCTTAGCACGGACTGATTACACATGGATTGCGCTACGATAAAATTCAAGTGAACGATTTATTCCGTAAAGTCATGATGTTAGTGCATAAATATCGGACGCCAGAAAGACGGATTGTAGCGACAAGACATACGTAGTGATTATATTTCGACAGCGGCAACAAGTGAAATACTTAGAACATTTCTTTAACATTTTATCTGAACTAAGGGTAACAAATGAAAGAAATTAAGAATTGCGTTTTTGCTTGTTCGCCGAACCCACGATACAAGGCGAAATGGCGGCGTAGGCGCTTGCATTGCAGTCAGCTAAATCGGCTCGGCATGCTGAAATATTAGCGGGCAGCACTTGTGGCAGGGCCCCAGGCCTAGCGAGGCTCAGGCAGGGCATGATCGGCCGACATCTGGTGGAGAGAGAGACATCGGGTGTGACGATCTGCTTGCAGGCGGTGCGGACAACAGTCACGCATGCTGGACATTATTAAGATAGGCAGGGCATGACCGCCGGCATCTGGTAGACGAATATCACTGAAATGCGACGGTTTGCTTGCATGAGACGTGAGAGCAATACGGGCCAGAGCTAGCAGAAATTAGGCAGGGCAGCACCGTACAGCATTGAGTGCAGGAATGACACTGGGACGCGACGGTCTGCTTGCAGGATTGCACGACGGATAGCCTCGTAGCATAGTTATGGACATCGGACAGGGCATAACCGCCGGCACCTGGTGAAGGGAAAAACATCGGGGTGTGACAGTCTGCTTGTGAGTTGTCTATATAAGATGGAAAATTGGGCAGGGCTCGACCGACTGTAATTTGGAGAATCGTAGAATCACATTGTGCAGCGGTCAGCTTGCAGGATGGCGCAGGGATTGGCCTCGAACCATAAATAAGGACACTGGGCAGGGCACAACCGGCCAGCGCGACTTCAGTAAGAAGGATACAACAGCGTGGCGGTTTGCTTGCAGAAAGTGCGCAAGAGACAATAATGCTAGATAACGGATATTAGCCAGGGCAAACCGATTGGCAACTGAAAGAGAAGTATAACATGCTGGTAGTTTGCTTGGAAATGAAAAAGGGACTGTCAAAGAGAATATGTTGTAAATGTGTCAGCAAATAAATGATTTAAGTGTTTTACAGGTATATATGTATTAATTAAATATAATATGAAATGAGGCAGGACACAGAGTTTTACAATATATGAAGTACAGAAATGGTAAATATTTATATAAGTATGTGTACGTATATAAATAATATCTAATTGTGATTTGATAGTTGCTACTATAATGCTGCAAACGCATGCAGAACCTATAATAAAGGTTTAATATTTTAACTCTGAAGCTTTGGTAGTTGTGTGAACAATATCACATCAAAGTTGCTTTGCGAAATATTATTAAACAGACAGACAGATATTTTTATATAGACATATATTAATATCAAAATATAGATACAGTCAAAATGACAAAATGATCAATTTATCTTATACTAGCTGCTCCCGGCAAACGTTGTTTTGCTATGTAAGGTTTTGTAATATCTTTTAAGATGTTCTTTGAAATTAAGTGATGTCAAAGACAATTTTGTTCACAATTAATACTCTTAATCAACAACACATTTATTTGGATAAAGATTAATATTATTACGTTGATACAACTCTTAACAAATAATGCATTAATTTCGACCAAATTTGTTTACCATAAAAACGGTTCTAGTGACTTAATCTTAAAAGATAGACATATACTGTCGCGGACATTTTTTTAGATCATTTCAAGAGGAATAATTCTTTCTTAGATATATTTTTGGTATCTTGAACCGTTTTTGCAGCGCACTGTTATGAGTCGCTATGGATTTATGTTTTTAAAAAAAAGATTTCGAAATTAAACACTTTTGAAATAGTAAGGCGGCCGTCTCTGTAGGATGTTGGAATAGGACTGACTGTATGACGGATACTCGGACTACAAGGCAGGCTCAGATATGCTGAGTCGCAGGAATAGGGATAGGTAAGCAAAGGTGGGTGCATTGGGATAGTATAACACCTCCCGGGGGTAAAACTAAACATCGGGGTTGGAAATCGATGTTTAGGATAGAATTCTATATGTGTCTCCTAATGCTAGGGGACGGAAGATCGTCTACCTCAGAGTCGGGAATGTTGATCCGGACAGGATCGGAAGCAACACTTGTGGGAGGAATAGGGTTTGGAGTTCGGTCTAAGGTGAGATTAGAAAGTTGAATTTCGGGAACTGGATTTGACGGTTTCGAGGAGTGATTTAGGAAGAGACAACCACGCGATTTAATACAGTAAAATAATTTTACAATACAAAATAATAAAGATACACTAAGAATAATAATAGTTATGATGGAATAATGAGTCCCATACTTAATGATCGGATAACGATTAATAATTCTATCGGTTTCGTCGTAGATGTTTTGGAATTTTGATTTCTGTTCTAATGTAAAGACATCTAAGTCTATTGTTTGTAATTTCATAGGATGGAGCTCATTACTTATTTCCTTTCTAAAGCTATTTAGGTTACAACAAGGATCTTTAATAATATTAAAATCGGGACGAGTGACAGTAACGTTAATTTGGATAATATTATATTTAGGTATCAACTTAGTACCTTTACAATGCGCTATACAATTTTTGGGTAAATATAGGATTCCAGTGCCTATAATATTAATTTCGTTGATTTTCTGATCTTTACATTCAATATATACTTTATTATTAGATGATTGTACAAAAATCCACTTATTGTTAGAAACAGGTTTCCATAAATCTATATTTCCGTAGATAAAGTCAGTTCGACATAGCTTCGGCGGAGCACTTATTACACTTGATAAAAGTTCAGTTTCGCAATTTGGATTTGCACTTGTAGGAAGCACGGTAATTACGTCACAGATGCGCTCGTGAACGCTTATCGCTCTGCACCCTTCAAGTGAGTCGAGAGTACAGTATTCGGATTTATCTTTGGTCATTGCAATATATCTGGAACTAGGTATTATAAAACTAAAAGAATGCGGTTTTATGTCACTATGAGGAATAGGCAAAGCTATGTTATAAAACAAGTCGTATCGTTTAGGCGATACTAAAGGTAATCGTAGAATAAAAATTATTTTAGAGTTTAAACTAAAAGAGACTACGTCAGAAATATTCATCAATATATGGATATTACTTAGAGCTAGGCTTACAGGTAACTTACAATCTATAGGTAGGTATCTATAGTTATCGACAAGCTCGTTGTATAATAACGTGGGAGGTAGCACGGCCGGGTGCATGATGTTTTTACTACTTAGTACGATAGCGTTTATTATGTCTTCTAATTGGAATGATATAGTGAGGATTGATGCTTCTAAACTGTTTAAGATTGAATTTATATTTGATCTAAAGTCTAGATTTTGAGATGCAATAGTTAAGTTTCTTAAATTTAAATGAAAGCTGTCGATAGCTTCTTTAAGACTGGCTTCATTAAATTTGATTTTATACAAAGTTTCATTGAATTTAGATAAGGTTGAAGTGGTGACTAAAATATTTTGTTTCATTAATGAACCCAGTTTTATTTCATTATCTTGGATACCTTGGATGGCCTGATCATATCTTTCGGCATCATCTTCGTCTAGAGTCCCAAATATCGTCTTTGAGAGTTTGCCTATACCGCCTATCCAGGCCCCTCGTTTGGCTCTACTGCTGACTAAATGTGAAATAGAAGAAAACTGAGAAACTATATCATTATATCTTATTGTCAGCGGTTCTAAAATGTTGTGACATCCTAAATCGTTGATGCTTTCGGTTTGGATACGCCCACACAAGAAACGTATTGTACCTAATATAGAATTTATATTTTGGAGATGCGGTCCTATATGAGAGATATCGAAGGGAGTAACTATATCTAGATAGCCAACATTAATTTTAAGTTCCCCAATTGGATCAAAGTATATGCCAGGACTCGAGTTGATTTGTTGGACATACTCTTGTTGACCTTGGGCCAATACGCTGTAAGAAAAGAAACATTATTCTAAAAGGAATTACTTAATAATAGAAATAACCACTTAAGCTATATTATATGAACTTTGTCTTAAAGGAACTTAGAACGCTAAATAGAAACTTATTCATAAAATAAAAGAATATAAAAGGAAATAATAAAAGTTAAGTATCTATAATAAGAATCATTTAGAATGTTTATACTGATGATATATGATGTATTATGTCTCGGTGAGACATGTATAGTAACGTGACATAGAATTAAGAAAAATATGACAACCGGATCCCTAGCCCGTAGGCGCACTCGGAATCTCCGTGTGTTTTACTTCGTCAAAGTGATGTTTTACGTGACGCCTATTTATTAGTAAAGATAAAGTATGATTGCCGTGTATTTTGACGACCTTATAAGGTCCTTTCCAGATTGGAGATAGGGCTTTGCGCAGTCGTAAATGATTTTTTAATAAGACGTAATCGCCAACTTTGTATCGTGCTGGACGAGTACGGGTATCGTAGTACGTTTTTGAATTTAGTTTTGATTTTCCGATGTATTCTACAGCTTTATTGCGCGAATGCGCCATACGATGTCGCAGCATTCTTACGTATTCAGGGTAGGTAGCACTTGAAGACTCGTTATAAATAGAATCTGGGATGAAAGGTTTGTGTCCGAATAGTAATTCATAAGGAGAATAATGTGTTGTTGTATGTACAGTTGTATTATAACAGAGCATAGAAGTATAGATATATCTAGGCCAATTATCTTGATTCTCATTAGTGTATGATTTTAGGTATTCCTTGAGAGTGGAGTGGGACCTCTCTAGGGCCCCTTGTGTTTGTGGGTGGTAGGGTGACGACCACAGCTGTTTGATTTTTAAGAAATCACATGTCCTTTTAAATAATTCGGCGGTGAAGTTGGTGCCTTGATCTGTAATAATTTGTTTCGGGATTCCAAATAACGAGATGAAGTGGAGCAGACATTCGCTTGTTTCTTCCGCTGTATTACTGCGGAGAGGATATGCTAATGAAAACTTCGTGAGGTCGTCTTGCATGGTTAATATGAATTTGAGTTTGGCTAAACCGGCTTCAGGCAAAGGGCCTACGATGTCGAGAGCTAGTTTCTCGAATGGTGAAGTTGATGTGGATGTTATTATCATTGGCGCCCGATTTGTTTTTCGTAAAGCTTTATTTGTTTGGCATAATATGCATTTTTTTATGTAGTTTTCTACGTCGCTACTCATGTTTTTCCAATAGAATCTTTCTTTAATACGGTTTAGCATCCTAGCGGATCCTAAATGTCCAGCGATAGGTATGTCATGGTTTTCTTTAAGTATTTTAGGTATTTCGCTTAATGCGGGATATATGAGGTCATTATGATATATATGGATCGTGATATTAGTGCCGTCAAACAAATAGCATAATATATTATAAATTTTAACGAAGGAATGCTTGTCGAAGGGGTTTTTGAAGTCGGATATTGCAATTTCATTCTCGGTTGGATGAGACATTATAATTTCGTCGCGTATATGTTTTAGTGTTTTGAATATCTCCGGATATGAACAGTCATCGAAATGGTGCACCTTTGTAAATATGAAGAGATAAGTTTTATCATCGCATTTGAGGGATATAAAACTATGCAGGGATCTCTCTAGTTTTAGAAATTCGTCGCGATTGGGATTTGGGCAGTTGCTGACCACTTCATGGGCGTAAGGTATAGACTCATCCATATCTATAGATGTGGGTATTACGATTAATCTTTGTCGTCCCTTGAGGAGATTTTCATGATGTTCTATTATTATAGTATTGTATGACGTCGTGGGCGACTTTAAGAATTTATTATAGGTGTCGTCGGGTAGAGTCGAGATTTCAGGCGGTGGAGGTATGGTAATAGGTTGTTGATTACTAGTTGAAGATTGTTGATTTGCATCTGCATCGAGACGTGTCGGGTAGTCCAGCACGTCCTCTTCTATCTCTGGATTTATGAGTTCGGCCTCTAAACTGGACGGTGGAGAGACTAAGAAGTCCTGTAGGTCTTCATTACTTTCCTCAGGTAATTGTGGTGAATTTTCATTATTAAGATTAGGATTTTGAGAATCAGGGTTTTCATTTTCCAAGTGTATAGGGTTTACAGGATATCTTGAAAGAGCATCAGCCGCGGAGTTTAGTTTACCTTTGCGATATACGATATCGTAGTCGTACTCTTCTAATTTTAATCGCCAACGTTGCAATTTGCTTCCAGGATCTTTATGATTAAAAAGCCACTTCAAAGGTCTATGATCGGTAATAATTTGGAATTTACGCCCGTAGAGGTAAGGACGGAATGTTTGACATCCATACAAAATAGCTAAGAGTTCCTTTTCTGTTGTACTATAATTGCTTTCACTTTTGTTAAGGGTGCGCGATGCGAAAGCTACTGGCTGGTCTTTACCGACAGGTCCTTGAGAAAGTACAGCGCCTACAGCGTGATTTGAAGCGTCGCAGGTAAGTATAAAAGGTTGAGTGAAATCAGGATAGATAAGAAGTGGAGCAGTAGTTAATTTATGTTTTAAGGTATCGAATGCGACTTGTTGTTGATTTTCCCAGTTGAAAGTAGTATCTTTCTTAAGGAGGTTAGTTAAAGCCTTAGCTGTTTTCGAGAATTCTGGGATGAAACGGCGATAATATGAGACGAGACCAAGGAACGATTTGATATCCTTGGGACACTTTGGAGTAGGAAATTCTGTTACTGCTTTTACCTTATCCGGGTTTGGTTTAACACCTTGCTCTGTGATTATGTGCCCAAGATAACAGACTTCGCGGCGTAAGAATTCGCACTTATCTGGTTGTAGTTTGAGGTTGAAATTGCGTATTCTGTTGAAAATTGATATTAGATTTGTGATATGAGAACTGAGGTCGTGTGAGTAACAGACAATATCATCTAAGTATACGAAGCATCGAATGCCTTGAAGGCCGGATAGAGCAGTGTTCATTAACCGTTGGAATGTAGAGGGTGCATTTTTGAGCCCAAATGGCATACGAAGAAATTGAAAATGTCCTTCCGGGACATTGAATGCAGTTTTGGCTTTATCAGCCTCGCTTTTTAATTCGATTTGGTGGAATCCTGACGCTAGGTCCAGCGTGGAGAAATATTTACTGTTACCGAGTTGATCTAAGATTTCCGCAATTTGTGGGATAGGATATGTGTCACCGATAGTGACGTCGTTAAGTTTTCTGTAATCTATAACTACTCTCCATTTTTGTACATTAGAGGCATCAAGTTTCTTCGGGACAACCCAGATGGGTGACGACCAAGGTGAATCGGAGGGTTCTATTATCTTTTGTTGTAACATTTTATCTATTTGATTTCGGACTTCGGATTTATGAATTTCAGGGAAACGATATGTTTTAGAGTGGATTGGAACATCTGTTGTTGTTTTTATTTCATGTTTCAACGCATTAGTATGCGTGAGGTTCTCTCCGGGGAGGTGGAAAATGTCGGAAAAGTCGGAGCATAAGTTTAAAAGGGCTTCTCTTTCTTCACGATTGAGATGTGAAATACGTAGTTGTTTCAGGACCTCTTCTGTACGGTTCATACTGTTTCCATAGATGTTTACATGGTTTATGGATTTTGGAGAGCACTCATTGGAATCTGAAGATGTTACCGGAGTAAGTTTTAGGTTGAGGTTTGATTTTAATGTAACATATTCTTCGGAAGTATTTACTACGGATAAATTTATTCTATTATTATTTTTTACGCTTACAAGGCAATTTGCAATTAATAGGGTGTCGGAAATTTTTTGATCTAGGATTAGTCCTTCTCGAATTTCAGGATTTGAAACGGAACACTCGACAATAGTTTCTGTTCTAGGCGGTATCAGATATGCAGGATCATGGAAATATAGTTTCAGAGACGACTCGCTTAAGTGAAGAAGATTATTATTGTAATCTATGTTGCAATTATGTGCGTTAAGCATATCGGAACCTATAATACCATCGTAAGGTAGGTGGATTTTGTGGATTACGTGGAATTGTTGCGATATAGTAGATTTAGGAAATTGTAGTTTTAACATAAAGTGACCTACAGTTGGAATAGGTTCTTCCGATGAATCTATCCCTTTTAATTTGATAGGTTCTTTAATTAATTCAGGGTATTTCTCTAGGCAGGAATATTTTAGTAAGCTAACAGATGACCCTGAGTCGACTAATAATGATAACGGAGATTTAGATACGGAGGTTTTGACAAGAATATGAGGTAAGAGCGTTTTTGCAGGATTATTTGTTATTTCAAATATATTGGATTTAGAATAATTTGGCAAACCAATGTCTTTACATGGTTGCTTGGATTCAGTGGATTTCGATTGTGACAGACCAATGTCTTTGCATGGCTGCACGGATACAGTGGATACAGTGGATTTTGATTGTGACAGACCAATGTCTTTGCATGGCTGCACGGATACAGTGGATACAGTGGATTTTGATTGTGACAGACCAATGTCTTTGCATGGCTGCACGGATACAGTGGATACAGTGGATTTTGATTGTGACAGACCAATGTCTTTGCATGGCTGCACGGATACAGTGGATACAGTGGATTTTGATTGTGACAGACCAATGTCTTTGCATGGCTGCACGGATACAGTGGATACAGTGGATTTTGATTGTGACAGACCAATGTCTTTGCATGGCTGCACGGATACAGTGGATACAGTGGATTTCGATTGTGACAGACCAACGCCTTTGCGTGGCTGCACGGATACAGTGGATACAGTGGATTTTGATTGTGACAGACCAACGCCTTTTCGTGGCTGCACGGATACAGTGGATACAGTGGATTTCGATTGTGACAGACCAACGCCTTTGCGTGGCTGCACGGATACAGTGGATACAGTGGATTTTGATTGTGACAGACCAACGCCTTTGCGTGGCTGCACGGATACAGTGGATACAGTGGATTTTGATTGTGACAGACCAACGCCTTTGCGTGGCTGCACGGATACAGTGGATACAGTGGATTTCGTGTTAAATGTGTCGATTTTTGATTGTTGTCCCGCACGACACTGGGACGAGACACCTATTCGTTTTTTGAGTCTATGGTATCGTATCCCTCCATGGGAGCAGAAGGATATTCGGCACTTCCTTCTAATGGATCGGAAATGAAATTGATTCGCCCAAACGTTCTGGTTTGGCCCTGGTTCAAATTTTTACTTCGGTTATTGTTATATTCTCGTTTACGGCATTGCTCTAACGTGTGCCCAGGACTTTTGCAGTAACGGCAAAATATCGATGGGAAATTATTAGCACCAGGGTTATATTTATTGGAATTAGGGTTAGGCCGCGCATTTACGTTTGGTGAAAACTGTAGATTGGTATTATGGTAGCCACCTGAATAGTTTGGCCTGGGATTGTTGTTTAGTCTAGGGTTATTAAGTTTTAGATTAGGTTGTTTTCTTTCGAATAGAGATTGTTGAATTCTTTCTTCCGATATTGCTACGTTGATGGCGTCATTTAGCGTTCTAGGTGCCTGACATCGGACGAAATTTGATAATCGAGGTAAAAGACCCATCTGGAAGTGATGGAGGGCTAATTCCTCCATCGCTGCGGTTCGACCTAACATTTCCTTGGTTTTATGCCCGTGGGAAATGGAAATTTCAGTCAATAGTTGGGAAAGACAGGTTTCTATCCTTAGTGCGTATTGGCTTACCGGTTCACTTATGTGCTGTTTGCATTCTTGAAGGTCCATTAATAAGTGGGCATAATGTTTCCTTTCGCTAAATTGAGTTTTGAGGAATTCCTTTAATTGGTACCAGTTTGTAAATTCTTTAATAGAGCATGCGGTTTCTGCTTTACCCCTAAGTTGGCTAAGGATGTATTTGAACAGAGTATCTTTTTGTGAATCTGTCGCTTGGTCAAACGCGTGATTGCAGCTGACTAAAAACGAATTAAGTCTTTCCCTATTTCCATCATATGGATTTATAAATTTAAAAAGGACCATAATATCTAATTCGGGTTTCGGCGTCGGTGTTGCCTTTTTCTTCGCGGCGGACCTAGTAGTAGGTCCTTGAGGTGGTGCAGTCTGAACTTCTTCTTCTGGCTCTATAACAGCGATCTCAGGTTTGGGACTTGGGGCTCTAGACTCAGCCATTTTCAGTACAAAATTAAGTATTTATACAAATAAGACGAAAAAATTACACGAAACAGAATTATGATATAACGCACAGTTAAATTACAGTACCAAATAAAATTATAAACAGTGATAAATATTTAGATTATGTTGCAATGACCAGGTAGCTAATAATCACTTACTGAGTTGTAAACAGAGCGATAAGAACTAGCATCGTCGTGTTTCTCGGAGCGGAGTTAGACGTATGCGTCAGCGTCGGGCTGGAATCTCGGGATCTCGGGTTGTTCGTTGTTGACGCTTCGAGGTCGGCTGCAGGACGTGCAGTGCGCAACGATGGGCTTGTCACGGTGCCAAGTAGATCGGGTCGTAGTTCGATGTGGTTTTGATTATGCACAATCTATGACTTGCAGGTGAACACTTTCACTTAGGAACTTGAATAACGAATGGTACTTGAACACGAGTTCGGAAGCGAACCTGGGACCTTTAGATCCCACCGCTGCCACCAAATGTTATGAGTCGCTATGGATTTATGTTTTTAAAAAAAAGATTTCGAAATTAAACACTTTTGAAATAGTAAGGCGGCCGTCTCTGTAGGATGTTGGAATAGGACTGACTGTATGACGGATACTCGGACTACAAGGCAGGCTCAGATATGCTGAGTCGCAGGAATAGGGATAGGTAAGCAAAGGTGGGTGCATTGGGATAGTATAACAGCACGCAATGGAAGCCCTCAAGGATGAATAATTTTTCCCGTTTTTTTCACATTTTCCATTATTTCTTCGCTCCTAATAATTGCATCGTGATGTTATATAGCCTAAAGCCTTCCTCGATAAATGGTCTATTCAACTCAAAAAGAATTTTTCAATTCGAACCAGTAGTTCCTGAGATTAGCGCGTTCAAACAAACAAACAAACAAACAAACAAACAAACAAACAAACTCTTCAGCTTTATAATATTAGTATAGATTTTGGCAATTGTCAAAGGTATAATGTACTGATCTCTAAATTAATAATTATCTAAGGATGTATTTATTTAGATGAATTTAAATCATATATTAGATAAAAGATGAATGTTGCTTTTCTACTGTGTATGATTATAAGTAACACCTTGGGAAATAGTTCAAAAAGGTCAATAATAAATTAAATAATATTTCTTAATAAATCAAGTAAATGATACAATGTTAATAAACCAAAGGACAGAATGCAAATTAGTCTAGTTATCTTGTTGTAAAATTAGCAAGAGTGAGCATTTTGACGGAAAAGTCTTTATTATTTAAGGATTCTCAAATAGGTATATTGTAAAACATACACATTAAATATCATGTATAAAAATATATGCGAATGAAATAAAAATAAAGCCCAAGAGAGAACAAATAAAGTAAAAATTTAATGAAGAAAAATAGTTGTGTATCATAATTGTTTAATATTTAAACGATTTGTAACAGCAATCTGGGACACAATCTAAGGGCAAATAACACATAACTTTATTAAAATATCAATACATTTTGGATTTTAGCAGTTTTGATGAAAGTTTAAATTGAAAGTTTGATTTTAATGCATGCATAATATAATTATTATGCATGTACAAATTATGATATAAATAATGACTGCATTTATATGAAAAACATAATATGTGTATGTTATAGTATGAAGTAAGTGTTCAAATGAGATCAAACATTTTAGAGAGTGTAATTTATTGGCATATAAGTTAAAGGTTGTAATAGTTAAATGGTGTAAGGACATACTAGACTGTAGAAAAATTGGTTGTTTTGCTTTGGGTTATGCCTAAGGTGTTTTTGCAATGGAGTTTAGAGTAACAAAATTTTTCATAATAGATTGATGATTATTATTTTGTTAGTATTATTTTGGAGGTGTATAAAACACATGAAATAAATATAAACTTAAAAATAATTAAACATTTGTCAGTTGCTTGTTGAAAACTAAGGCCATAAAAAAAGACAATACATTTTTTTGTAATTGTGTTCATAAATGATGATAAAAATGAAATAAGACTAAATTAAATTAGCAAATTCAGTAGGATGTCAGCATAATTAAGAAGAAACAGATGTTATGTGATAATATTTAGTGACTTATTTTTTTTAATATAAATATTATTATATATGTATAGCATCAAACTTAATACATCTAAGGGGAGAAGTGTAATGTATTGGTTATTAATAAATTGTCATAAAGATTTGTATGTACCCGACATAGCAAATAAATCAGTCTTGCATGGATCGCCTTTGTTTCAATACGTAGATATTCCACCTTTCGGAGTGGGCAAAGAATATTTGTGACGTATCCCAGCAAATTTTAATTTACTTTAAAAAATAAATAAAACTACATGTAAATATTTTTGAAAAAATGTTTGTTTGCATTTCATTTGTTTCGATTCTCAGCTCCGACAAATGTCGCCCTAATGCTTCAATCCTCAACGACAGAAATCGGTGGAAAACGACGTGGTCATTCTACATATGCAATATTATTATATATTTTCTGGCATAGCTCCTGGTAGACAAACCGAATTCTTAGTATTTTAGCCTCATTAGACCACGTTCATACAATTTGACAGTCATTCAAAATATATAGACTTTTGTTAGGCAAACGCTTTCCACAGCGCGTCGACTCTAATTTCGTCTTTCAGAAAGTGCGAACGAGGACCAGCGTAAGCTTGTATTCCTATGTTCTTTAGTTATACCTGTCTCAATAAAATTAATAATTCAATAATACCTACACAAATATACACGTTTAACCTATTTATTGAAATTATTCCAGCATGTCCAAGCACGATGCTTCTGCTATAAGTTAGGAAAGAGTTGGGTATCCTTCTGCTTCAAAATGATGCAAGGCATCAGGGCAAGATTATTATATTATTGCATTATCATTGAAGCCGAAAGATACCAAAATTCGAATCGATCAGGTCAGTAAATGTTGCTCAGGTCCTATCAATAACTAAAAAATTTGATTGTCAAACAGCTGAACAGATTTGATTTAATCATAGCTAAGAATACTCTCTACGAAACCACTTTTAAAAACGGTAATAAAACATATTTAAAACAAAAAAAAAACTATTTTGTACACAAATATCCACCTACCTAACCTCCCCTTAGATGAATTATACACGTTAAACTTATAACCCCGCTTTATTTTTATTGTTAACATTTAAGTTGGGTTTAGCAAGAAACGTCATAGGAAGGTGGTAATGAGTTTCGGTGTCAGTAAACGTAGGTATATCTCGGGTGTTAGTAAAATAAAAAAATAACAGAAGGTCTGTAAATATAAACTAATTTATTTATTATCAAAAATAACATAAGTCTAAGGCAGTGCCTGCAGCTAATGTTTTTTGGACTTGCGGGTACTGACAATATCAATACAATTTTTTTCTATACGAAACAATAGTTTTGTCGATGGAAAACAATTACACATTTTAGTGTTACCGACTCAAATATAACTAAATATAATTTTAATACAAATAAAATATTATTTTAATTAAAAAATAAAACCAATTGTGCTATGAACTGATTGGAATAGTTAAGTATATATATTGAATAAATAATAATTTACGTTAAAACCACGGTAAAAGTAGACTAAGACATGGTCATAGACAAATATTTTGTATAGATGTTTTGCAAGACATAAAAAGCAGCAGACGCTTGTGTCCATAGATAAAATTCCTTTGTACTGGTGTTTTCTATACTCGCAGGTACAAAAAACATTTGCTGCGGACACTCCACTATTCTAAATTGTTTCTTCATAACCTGTATCTTTGGCTTATAGTAAATATAGGATAAAACAATAATATTTTATTATGATTAATGAATGAGCAAAGTCCATGTCATTTCGTAATGTTAATAAGCCTTAAATTATGACCCAAATGTCCAGTTTAATAAACTTTTTAGATTTAAAATGCCTTTAAATAGTAAAGAATCATCCATTACATATAATTATGTTTCATTAGTGCTTAAAAGTATTTTAAAATAAAATAAAAAAAACGTTTCTTACTCTAGGGATGAGTTGTAAACAATTTTAAATACGATTAACTATATAAATGCTTACTACTAATACGAAATTCACAGTCTAATAATTCATAAAGATTGTATCAAAATTCAACAATCAAAATTCAATATCAGTACCTCCAGGTACATCTTTATATAAACATTTTTTTTGTAAGTTTTAAACTGTAGTTTACTTATTAGCAACTTCACAAGTTTTATAGTACCTAGTTATGTATAGCATTCAAGGCCCGATCAAGCTATTTCGCAGCGCCACGTTAAAATAATTTTGCAATTCTTAACTATGACACCTTATAAGTCATAAATATATTATTCTCGACAATAGAGTTCTAGCGGAATCTTTAAATAATTAAAAAAAAAACTGGTTTGATAATCAGCTTTTTCAACAATATTAGAAGTAAGTCGAAATAATTTTCGGCTCACATCTAATGATGTTGAAAATCCTTGTTCACTGCCAATCGTGAAACTATCCTGCTCCTCAGCTAGACGAACAAGATCTTAAATTGAAACCAACGAGCTGAGCCCCTTACTGGTTTTTTTTTTCGAATTTACGCGTGTTTGTTGACCAGGAAAGGTCTTCACAACTTAACCGGTCGGAAAAGTGATATGTACATACGTACTTTGTTTTATTAGAATTAAATAATAAATATCGTCTGTTAATCGGTCCGATCTTGACAGCTGAATTTACATACACAAATTAAATTAATATTTTTCCCACAATTAGCTTGGTTACAACGGTTAGTACTGTTATTTTTAGAACATTTTTCTTTTTGTGCAACCGCCCTCAGTTTTGACGCCGCACAATTTGGCCGGTCAAGGCACAAAACACAAAATAAACGCACAAAATAGTACCTTTTTGTAAGACCCGATGGACCGTTAGGATCGCCGTGAGGGTAGTGGCTCTACTGTGTTCCGATACACCGGGGCTCTTACCGACTAAAACCAGCGCAAAATTGGACCTTGAACATATCACAATATCAATCAATAATGCCATATTATGCCAATAATGTTTATTATTATGAAGTAGACATATATATATATATATATATATATATTTATGACACAATATTTGATTCTACTATACATAACAAATATACAATAATGAGTTGGGGTAAAACTTAAAAAAATTCAAACTAATAAATACTTGAGGATCAATGTATATATACCTATGGCCTATAATATTATACAATAATATTTATTCATTCACGTATCACAACCAACACATATTCAGTCCATTCACAACCAATAATTAACACGAAGGTATGAATTATACTTTTCTACGATACCAACCACTTAAAATATACAAAATATGTTTAAACCGACTTATGTAGAAGTTTTCCATATTAGCCTTTGCTTCTTGTTTGAAAGCGACCCATTCAGCACGGTCTGAAGAAGCACGAGGGCCCCACGACACTTTTTCACGGAATGAAGACTTTAACGTCTGAAATTGTATACATAAACTAATTGGTAAAACGTGTGTTGCAAAATATAAAAGTATCAGTAATGCTTTTCAAATTTGAAAACGTACCTCCAAGAAATTTCCAGTTCTATTTTTGTACATTGTAATGCAAATGAATACAGGAACAATTAATATACCCGCAAACAGTATCAAATATCCAGCCACTGAAACAAAAAGTGATATCGTGAATTACTGTTTATACAATACTTACGTATCTATATTCGATACATCTTTTCTGTTTAATTTCTTTGAAGTAAAGATATTTTTTTATCAATAACAATATAATTTTAAGGAAATTATATATTTTTTTTTCTTTATTATTTTAAAGGAGTTTTGTCACAGAGTGACCACGTCACCCCCGTACAGGCAAAACACTTATAGTTACTTTAAGCCACCTTCAGGTAAATTGCAACTAACATTTTGGCCTGCTCGGAAAGCGGAGAGGACAAAATGCAGTTGCAAGTGCCCACAAGATAATTGACAACCTGTATATCCCGACGTTGTGCTTCGTTCCGGACACACTCCATCAGCAAATGGTAAACATCTTCTTCTACACCACATGTCGTACAGTTTGGGGAGTCGGAGATTCCTATTAAATGTTTGAATTTGTTCGATGGAATATGCCCGGAACGGAGTCTAAACAATGTCACAGCGTCTCTCCTGCTAATATCGGATTGTTCGAACCACGGATACCGGGGCAGACTACACTGAATAGTTTTGTACCAGATGCCTTTAGTAAGGGACCGCTCATTAAAGTACTCATTCCAGAGTTGACTGCAATGTTGTTTAACCTCACCCAGTAACTCTGAGTATAGTGGTAGGCACCAATATGTATTATCATGCCTTACTGCCTGTCTAGCCGCCAGATCGGCCTCCTCGTTGCCGGTAATACCTACATGTGAAGGAATCCATTGGAGAACTATATCTTTATTCATAGCGCTAAAAATTATAAATTGATTTCACTTTTTACACATAAAAAGAAAAAATCAAACTTCATCACCATATCGAGGGGTGAAAGCCTATTTGGTTTAAGCAACATTTTTTGGTGATAAAGTAATATATATATTTTCGGAATCAGCGTTTTTAACCGATTCCAAAAATGTATATATTACTGTACTTTTACGAAAATACAAAAAAAAATGAACAAACCATATCCTGCATCGGGATACACGTAGTAACCGCCAAAGAGTAAGGCTTCATAGGATGCGAGCGCGTAAATAAAGACCACAATCATCATTATTGGAGTGATAATGCCCCAACAGATGCGCCAATAAAATGATGTCTTTATGCCCATCATGAATTCTAGATCGAGGCACAGGTTTTCTAATCCTATAAATAAATATTAATTTATTTAAAATTACATAGTAGATTATCATCGAAAGTGTTTATTCGGTATCAAGACGCTTATTTTCATAGCAACTTTTCAAATCAAAGATGTATTTATTAGCTAGTTTTCACTAACTATTGTAGGTTAAACTCAATTATCTTTCTTATCACTTTCGAGATTCATTTCAATGTGATGTTTTATGTATAAATCAGCACCATTACATACCATAAATCCAGACTACTCCAAGAATTTCAGCAATAGCACAGAAGAGAACAAGGAAAGTTCCACCATAGTAATCAACGATTTCCAATATATATTGACCTCCCTGAAATAATTAATAAACTTTTGCTACATACAATTAAGAAAAACATCTAAAAGAAAAATTTGTTGTTATAAAATATAAAGGTACCGTACGGATTCTTCCAGTCGCTGATTAGCAACGGCAACCCAACAGTGGCAACCAGGTCGCTATGTAGCATTTTATATGCATTAAGCCTTTGCGGACGTATTAAATTTGGACATGGGTATCGTACTAGTCGGAATTAATTTCCGTCGAAAGATCAGGGATACATAACACGCAAGATTACGATGGATAAACAAGATTTGGTAATTCTTTTGTGAACTTTAGATATTTTTTTTATTTAATACAGTCTTCCATCCTTCCATGCTGTTTCAAAAAAGTGTAAACTTATACATTGTTACATACAGTATAGGACTCGTATCGTTCCTTGCTGTGGTAGCTGAGAGCAGACATACGAACATGAGATCATGATAGCTGATAGAACTGTACAGTTGTGTTCTTTTTTTTTATGTGGACGAATTTTAATGGCTAGGATAGACCTTTACAGCTCGACTGGGCTTAGGCGACGAGCAAAAAAGGTGCTCAGCCAGCAAATGTACGGACAGTCGCCTACATAAGACGCCTTAACATATAGATCGGTATATCATGACCTGACAGTCACTGCTGGTTCGCCGTTGTCGAGTAGCGACTACCAGTATCCCAATCGTACCTTTACAATGATCAATTTAGTAAATGAATATAACATAATTAGGTATAATAGGTTAATTGATTTGAATTGTATCTGGAAATGTAGATTACTAACGTAGAGTTATTAACGAACATAAATTTTTATCGCTGCAAAGTTATTCCTTAATATAGTCCCTTTTGGGTAAAGATACAAACTGAGCGAAAAGTCTTTTTTCAATATGTTATACTACTTACCGGAGTAACATATACCAGACCGACTAGAAACCCGCAACTGCAACTGAACGCTGACATGTAGGCGACGCGCACTCGTGGGAACGAATCCATGAGTACGGTGTTGATGGTAGAGAGCAAAGCAACTGACGAACCCACACCCAGCACCGTCATCATCAAGAAGAACAGCACGGAGAATAGCTGGAAACGATAAACACACCTTAACATATTAACAACATGAGAAGAATAATCTTGCTGCGGACTCCTAATTTTAGGCCTTACAATTCATGTGTATTAGTGTTTTGACATTTAATCCTGAATTCTTCGAGGCTCGTGATTCCTTGAAAACTGTTTGTAGCAGTTGGTCAAAGGCAATGACAACTGTTTAATAACCGGTGAACCGATAATCTATTTACTATCCTTGACTACGTAAATAAAAACATATTTATAAAAACAATTCACCTGACTTAAAATAGTTAATAATAGTATTTAATCTACCAATAAGGAAATTAAATATCTTAAAAGTGACTTATATTGTAACAATAGCTGAGCCCATGGCTTCGGTCTTGTGGAAGAAGTGCCTTTGTTGTGACAATAATTACTTTAAGCCGAAATCTTTGTATAAATTATATAAATGATATCAATTGTTTCTTATGTACATTACACAATATAACGATAAGTTATAATTTTATGTGTATTTCAGTCAAATCACCTAAACAATTATTTTATATAATTTATTTCCAATATATGATCGATGTGTTTTTTTTATTGACATAACTATTTTATTTATGAACCAAATGAAATAAAATTAACACTAAATGTTAAAGGCAGCTTTCCACAATACATTAGTTAACACTGCGTATATATCAGTTACGGCGTTTCTAAGATTATCGGTCATAAACGTGTAAACGGACATGTGTATATTGAATAACGATCTCAAAATATTTTAATTAACTAACATCGCGCAAATGAAATGTTTCTGGCTACTCGCATCAATGTATAATGTTTATAATGCATGTATAATAGGGATGAGTAATGTGTACAAAAGAGAGATTGGTGTATGTACTTTATGCCCATTGTGATCCGCAAAACAGGTGATCGCTACTTTCAGGACACTTTTTTTACGCTGGCTCGACATATTGACTATAGTATACCTGATTATTAGTACAGTGTAGTCCAAAAATGAAAGCGACTATCAAAGGACGAAAATCCATTGATAGTCTCCGTTGTCATGTCGGCCCACATATACCACGACTGAAGGTCTCTAGGTATATGAGTTGCTGAATATACACAAACTGATCCCAAAACGCGATATGGTAAAGCGCGTCACTATGACGGTATTTACGCTACCCCTACGTAATCGCCCTACCACCAAGAATAGATATTTTATTTAGAAGACATATGGGTTCTCTTTCATTGTTTTTCATTACAACCAACATGTGCGTGCTACTTGGATTCGTGCTTACACTACTACTGCGATATTCGTACAATAAAACGTTTTACTTCAATTATGTAATTACCTGAGGCAAAAAAGTTTTGGAGATAGCATCTGGGTATGAGATAAAAGCGAGTCCGGTACCGCCAGAGCCGACAACATTTTCAACCTCAGTATCCAATTCGTAAGCCAAATTACCGAGAATGCCGAAGATCGTGAAACCAGACAACAAACTAGTAAATGTGTCCAATGTTGTCACTATCATAGAATCTCTGCAAAGTAAAGTTACATTTTAGTGTGCCATATAGTTAAAATATATATGGAATTATCATTTTAAAGTTAACCATTTTATATTTACTTTATTATTGAATATAGTTGTCATTTCAATGGCCGTGACTTGAACTGACTATTTTACCTTCATTTTATTGAAATATTTGTAAAAACTGCAACATAATTACTTGCTATTGTTGGAGTTTCCTTGACTTATGCCGTGAAAGTTAGCACAGGTTGTTAGTTACTCCATTATATTAAATCTTTATCAATTCACATTTAATACTGTACAAGTATAAACATTATGCCAAAACAGTAATGACCATTTCACCATAGCACTGGGTCAATATATGTATACCATCCACGATTATCCACCTTAATATACCGATCTGGGTGATGAACGTTCACTGGTCAATAGACCCATGGATATTGACCTCGCAGTCGTTCTTATTTTAATATAATTTACCATTAGGTTGCGCTTAATAATAGCCAATACCAATACAATACCAATCGTATCGTCAGCGCGTATAAATATTAGTTTGTTTACATACCTGTAAACGTTTTGTCTGAATCCATTGTACGAAGAGAACATAATGATAGCTCCCGTGCAGACAGATAATGAGAAAAATACTTGCGTGACAGCAGCGTACCATACCTGAAAAATAGTAGTATATTCAACACAAATAGTAGTATCGACAAAGTTAGCTATTATTATAATTCAGAGTATAATTTTGTTCTTCTTCTGATATTGCAGAACTCATCGTGATCAAATGTGTTATTTTAACAATTTGTTTTATCAAATTATCTTGTGTAATAGTTAAAACAAAAGTAATCATCCTTTTTTTTGTAACCCAGGGGAAACTCGTTATGGGCCGTCAGGGGGCCATGAGGGCCGTCCCCCGGTGTGTCGGACTCGCACCGACTAAAACCCCCGGGGTGTTCCTTCTCCCGTCTGCCGGGGCTAAAGGACAAGGCTGTGCAAGCTTCCTCAGCACCCGGCGACGTGTGGCCTACTCACTACACAAGTTTATTCACCTTCGTTGTCTTGAAGCGGTGCGCGGGAACACATCGCGCACCGCTCTCGCCTTGAGAATGCTGGGTGACGCACTCCCTCAAGTGCGCCAACCTTGGGCTAAGTACCTATAGTATAACTTCAGTGTAAATAGTATTTAAAAATATTAACGATTTTGTTTGATAAAATATGCTTTTTTATCGTAATTGTTTTCCAAAAGTGAGATTATCAATGATGATATTATACATAAACATTCTGACTAGTGCTTAAGGGTCTACCTAGCAACTTGTCTGATAATACTTACGTCAAGCTCAATGAGTTTATCCCACTGTGGTGTTATGAAAAAGAGAATACCAGTTCCGGCTCCTGGAAGGATCACCGTGCTGGAAAAAGGAATTATAATGTTTAATGTTATTTATTTATAATGTTAAGCGTGAACATACACAATACATTAACATAAATGTAATACATAACATTGTGGCTGTGGTGATCTAGTGGGTAACGGACGGGTATCCGTACGTAGCGGTGCGAATGGTTGAAGGTTTGAATCGCACTTAAATTTGAAGATTTTCCAGACTGAATACAGATTTAGGCACCACATGCTGACCAGTAACATAAAGCAACGCGTGGAAAGCTGCATGGTGCCTAATAAAAATGTCATGTGTAAGTGCTCTGAGACCGGCGGTCAGCTGCGCTACAGGTCACGCTGGGAACGACATATAAACGCAAAGTGGATACAACCACTATAGTAAATCTGCTCACCCTTAAAAGCATATAGCGTGATGACATTTTATTATGCAATATACTGTTCATGTCGAGTAGTCAAACAGGGCGATAAAATTTAACATATTTCGGTGACTTAGGTTTACCGTATTGGTAGACAATTTTATTTTGATCAACTTATCTACTATAAATTAATAATAAGAGATAGATTACTATACTAACATGAGTAAAAGTGATTTGACTATTGCTAATCTATTCATGTAGTACCACAAAGATTTTAGTTTTATTCGACATCTTATTACGAGTGATATTTTGGTATTAAAATATTATATATTAAAAGTTTAATTTATGCTTACGTTATAAGTAGAATGATCATAACGACATAGGGGAAGAGAGCGAGGAAGTAGGCGGCTTTGCCAGAACTCTTAACTCCTTGAGCGACGATAACATAGATGATCACCCATGTCGCCATCAAACACAGCGTCAAGTACCAGATTGGAGCACCTTTAATGTAAAAATGGAAAATAAGAACAAATTGTAAAAACACGTTAAAGTATTTTTTTATTAGTAATTTTATTAAATCAATAATTGCGCATTTACGTAACTGTTTATCACTTTTTATTTCAAATTGACCAGTTTACTAGGCAAGCAAAATCGGCTTCATTTATAAAACATTTTTGAAATGAATCTTTTACCCAAGTTACTGTTACTTATACACAATGCTACTGACCTAAACCACCTTCAATTCCATCGCTTTGCTGAAGCACTGTTCTCCTGAAAATTAATAAAATACACAGTATGTATATATGTTCTACATTAATGAAATATTATGTCTATAAAGCATTGAAAATGACCCAAAGAAACATTTACTTTAAAGAAAAGGTATTTGAAATTGATATCAATGTTAAAAAATACGGTTGATTACGTGAGCTAATTAATTCACGAAATAAAATATCGATTATAATAATATTAAGATAAAATATTATTTGCTTGTAATGAAAATAAGCCGGGCTAGAATGTTTTATCAAAGATATCAAGATAACTAAAACTCGTGTACTTGTTTGCGATATTGGACAGTATTAAAGATTATAACAACAAACATGTGAGTTGAAATTCTATTTTCTCTAATAATAATAAATTCTGTTTTATCTAGAAACTTATTACTTTGTTTGTTTTTCTGTTTCGTGAAACTTTGTGTAATATTTGGTTATTAAGATAGACACTTTCTAAGAATATTACTGGGTTAATGAGTCAAGTTCTGGCGGTCGCGGCCTCAGCCTAGCCTATCCGGTCGCGTTCTTGCCAAGGTGCGGTGTGCGGTGCTGGCCCGTCTTCGTCCTTAGATTAGGTGTAAACTCTAGGCCTTTCTAGTTAGCCATTTTAGTAGATATACTAATATATATATGTGTGTATATATATATACATTATAATCTATGTATGTATATTTATTGCACACTGTGTTCGCAACTAAAAATTCATTGTACATATTTCATTTTAATGTTAAGAGTATTTTTAACGAATATAATTGTATATTTGTAAAAACTGTTTCTGAGATATAATACATATACTAAATAAAAATATACTGAATGCACCTAATTTGGTTGAGTATAAGAATACTTGGGAATCAAAACAGATATTATGATTTCCAAAAGAAATTTTAAGTACTTAGCTACTCCTCAGAGTAAGTCTGTAGATACATGTGAATAAATATTTCGATATTACACTTACAGAAAGTAAAACTCAGCACTGCTGGTTCCGTTGACAACAACTGCTGCAGGAGCATGATTTGGATCAGAAGGAACGCAATTTGGCCAGTCAGGTTCACAAATAGCCCAGGGTAGAGTTGATTGGAAGCTCATCGACAGATAGTAGAGACAGAGTCCAACAATTACAGTATAGTATGATAAAATGTATCCACATCCGAGGGCTTGAGCGTACCCCGTCCCTGTAATGACATTTTCAGATATCTAACTTTTTTTCATATAACAATAATAGTCTGTAATTTCAAGTAAAATAATACTGAATTGAACTATAAGTAAATTGAAGTTTGGTCCAAATGAAATTATTGTTACAAACAACATGAAAAAGTACAAATGGATAAAAATCACTTGCTAATTTTATTTATTTATAAGAAATTATGGCCTTCGGACTAAACTTGGAATGTATGTTTTTTTTTTAAATAAAATGTGTCTGAAATGTAAGTAACTACACAGACTATTTAATGAAATATTGGCGTTTTAGCATAAAAAATAATCATCAAATAAAAGCCTTGATACGCAAAATATCAGAATATTTATTCAACAAATCTCGAGAATGTTCTATCTTTCTCAAAAAAGTGTGATCATGTTATTTTTCTTTTATCATGGTATCAATGCCTACAAAATTTATATATATTATATTTTTTAGTATTTAATATGGACAATAATAAATACCTTTCATCGCTGGAGACAGAGCCCAAACTTTAACCGAGTTTCTTGAGCTAAACTGTCCTAACACACATTCCAAGTAGTACATCGGTTTGCCCACCAGAAATAGTACAATGATGTAAGGGATGAGAAAAGCTCCACCGCCATTCTGGTACGCGACGAATGGAAATCGCCACACGTTTCCTAATCCTACTGATGTAGCGATGCATGACATAAGGAATTCAATTTGGTTTGACCACATCATACGCTGTGGTTCATTATTTTCTGGATCATCGCTCTGAAAATATTACATGTTGTTATAGAAATTCCAGTACGTACTATAGAAAATATTTAGACGTTATGTACTAAAAGCATACGAAATGACTTGACAAGAATATTATAATTGATTAGCTCAATAGGTATAAAATACCGGATATACAATATACGCATTAATACGTACTTTATTAACATAAGTACTCGTAGATAAAATATGTTATCTTATCTAATTGGAATATTATAAAGAAAACTGTGACTTATTCTGAATTCTGTATAATAAATATTCATTTAATGCGAAATGACCTAAGGTTTGTTATTCAAGTTGGTAGGGTTCGGCACTTTGTCCGTCTATCAAAGGCCTGTAACTTTTAAACCAAATAATATAACGATTTGACATTAGGCTATGCTATGTACGCTTTTGATGCAAAGCCGATGATGATATTTAGCGTAGTAAAAAAATCTAATTTGATGGGGGTTCTCATACATTTCAATGGGAGTATTTTTTTGCTTTTAATATTTCACTTGGGGTATTGTTAGAAAGAACTTCTAAAGTCAAGAAGTTTAAACCAGTAAAATTGTCATGTTAATTATTCACAATTTAGTAAACCGAAAGTAGTAAATCGTCGTTTTTAGACCTGTTTTGTCCCTAGGTCTATCATAAAAGCTATTTATCATATTCAGTTGATATGCATGTTGAATTTTAAGTAATATCCTTTTAATATCAAAGCCTCAGTTCTTTGTAGGTCTGTTTGTATGAAACTCTCTGTACGCGAATCCGACTCATACCAGGCAAGTTCTAACAGGTAAGTGCAAGTTTTTAATTCATTCTTCTGTAAAATTTAATATCTTCTTTAAGTAACGATTTAACATTAAAGGTGAGTCTAAAGTGGTAACAATAAGATTCACAAAAATCTTTTTCCTTATCGTTACAATCTAATAATGCTGCGAGGTCTTCGTTTGCCACAAACGACTAGTTAAATGGAAAGTAACAGTAATTATTGATTAATTCTTAAAAAAAAAATTAATAAACAGGCATATGTTTTTTCGACAGGATATTTGTTGCTGGCCTGGACAGTCCTTGACAACTTCACCGGGCTTGGCGGGCGAGCACTGAAGTTGCTTAGCCAGCGAATTTATGGGTTAGGTAGAAACGCAAGGGCACCCCTGTGGGTACCACCTCGACTTGGACCGCCAGCCAAATTCGAAACCTAACGGTGATCTACTAGCGTTTCAGAAGCGACTACATTGAGAATAAACGTCGAAAGAAACTCAAGGCTGCGTCAGAGTGGAAAACAGGCACTTGTTTCAATTTAAAGTCGATTTATAGGTACGAGAGAACTCGTGACTGTAATTAGGCTATATCTTTTAGATTAAAACAACAACAGAAAGCATTTACATGGTGCTTAATTATTCACTGCGAACTATGTTTACTCTGTTATTATAAAGGAGAATTAAAAACAGAACTCATATTTACTAAAATTTAATTTTACAAGGTAGGTAATATATAGAATTAAGCCTTATTGATTATTTACAGTTTATTATCATAACATATTTTGTTTAGATGATTTTAACATTAATTTGCTTAATCGTATTTAAAATTAAAAATCGCTATTGCTACAATAATAAGTTTCATATCTTATTGCATGATTTTACCTTTTTTTCATCGGAAGGCACTTTAAGTGACGGTGGGGGAAGCTCGGGTTTTGTAGACCGTTTCGGCTTTGGTGATCCCTGTGGGGGTTTGCTCATTGGGGGTACTTCTGGAGAAAAGTCGAAGCCCCCATTTACGCGTGGGTCAGCCTGAAAAGATTAATAACAAATTAGTTAAAATTACTTTATTAATTTTAATTTCAAGTCACTTCGGTTTAATAAATAAAAACATATTGTTATAAACGTTATACATAGATAATTGTAGTAATTTAAAGGTTTTTTTTAATAAACTAATTCCAAGTAGTCTTGTAAGGGTAAAATAAAACAAATTACTTTTATACTAAAATATATTAAAGCGTGGATAGGCGCAGATGCTAAATGCGGCTAATAATAAATAATACTATTTCTTTATCATGTCGTATTGTCTATCAATTTATCTACTAAACATAGTAATTAGGACTAGATTTTTTTTAAAATAAAATATATACTTATGTTACATATATATACACATGTTACATATTTCATAAAAAAAAATCAAAAAGACTAGCAGAATATAGTTTTGTTTTCGAGTTACGCAAAACATTCAGAGTTGCCCTCGCACAAACTAGATTCCATATTTAAATCATTAATTCCATTTTGTATGAATGATGTTGATATATTTTATTGTTTTATATTAGGCCCTTACATATGAAATTGGCGTTTTGTATGGGAGGAACAAAAAGACGAATATTTTTTAATATAATATATTTAATTAATCAAAATATGAACCATTATTTTCTATGCACTTTTGCCATCTCATAGGTAGTTCATTGATCCCTTTACTAAAAAAACCAGTCGGACGGGAATCAATAAAATCTTTGAAGGCGATTTGGACTGCCCCATCGGAGTTGAATTTTTTCCCTTGCAAGAAGTTATCCAAATTTCGAAAAAAATGGTAATCTGTTGGAGCAAGGTCCGGGGAGTACGGAGGATGTCTTAGACTTTCCAATTGAAGCTCTTCCAATTTAGTAGCCGTCTGTTGCGCAGTGTGTGGTCTAGCGTTGTCGTGAAGCAGCAGTGGCGTGGAGCGATTGACCAGCCTAGGTTGTTTAGCCGCTAGCTTTTCCATCATGGTTTGCAATTGCTGACAATAGACATCAGCCGTAATAGTCTGGCCAGATTTGAGAAAACTGTAATGAACAATACCGGCACTAGTCCACCAAACGCTTACAAGTAACTTTTTTGGGGTCAATTTTCGCTTGGGACAGGATTTGGCTGGCTGGCCAGGATCCAACCATTGCGCTGAGCGCTTCCGATTATCGTAAAGAACCCATTTTTCATCACAGGTAATGATTCGGTTTAAAATACCTTCATTATTGTGCCGGTTTAGTAATGTAACGCAGCAGTCGACGCGCGTTTGCCGGTTTGCTTCAGTCAATTCGTGAGGTACCCACCTTTCAAGCTTTTTAATCTTCCCAATTTGCTTCAAGTGAATTAAAACAGTTTTATCACTAACATCGCAGCCTGCAGCTAACTCGGACGTGGTTTGCGATGGATCCGCTTCCACAATAGCCTTCAACTCTTCATTATCAACTTGAGTCTCAGGCCGTCCACGGGGCTTGTTCTGCAGGTCGAAATTTCCAGAACGAAAACGTTGGAACCAAAAACGAACTGTGTTTTCTTTTGCAACACGACCGCCATACACATCATTCACCCTTCGAGTTGTTTCCGCAGCACTAGTGCCACGGCGGAACTCGTACTCGTAAATAATGCGATATTTTAAGTTTTCCATTTTGTAAAATGAGTGACGCAAACAGAAAAAAACAGAAGAAAAAAACAAATGAATGACGATCATCGAAGCACAAATACATGAGTCTAAAGCTGTACAAATTTGAATTTGGAATTCCTTACCAAAGAGGAGAAATTTGTGATTAAAGTGGCCAGTACGAAAAACGCCAATTTCATATGTAAGGACCTAATATATAGTTTTATTTTCTTACTTTTGTGCCAATAAGTACAGTTATAATGATTCTAATATTTATTAATATCTAAGGAGTTTTCTATAAGCTTTCTTTACAAAATATTTAAAACTTGATTTGATCTTTAATACTATTTAGAAATGTCGTTCTACCGCAGAACGAACATCTATGATATTGATAGTTCCTAAACGTTTGAAATCTATATTAAGTTTCAGTATAAATTAATTGAATAGGTAGGGAGGTACGTGGGCATGATAAAACCTGTTAGAATTACTTATCATAACATTAACATACAGTATGTAATAAAACTCTTGTCCGATCTGTGAAGGCGTTACTCGGTATTGATATCAGATTTTATTTACCTCATTATTGTTATTTGAAGAATAAAAAATCCCGGAATAAAATATGATTAAAAATTCAATAAAATAAGAAACTTATATGTCACGGGCATGAGAACAAAGGACAATAGTGAAGCAAAGGATCGAGTCAATATATGGATCATCATATTATAGAGACCACGATTCCCATAGATTTCAAGGACTGTTTAACAGTAAAATCGTTTCATTAAAATTTTTGTAAGTAATCAAAGCTTAGATCCTATGTAAAACAATTAAATTGCTTCTATTTTATATGACAACAACTTTTTAATGTTAATTAATAATAGGATTTTCTTTTATATTTTGGTAATATTATTATAACATCAATATGTCTATTTCAGACCAGACAAGATATTTATTACACTCTGTTTCCTAATAGTACGTATAACTATGTAATATTATGATGTATTCTATGGTATAACGGTATATTAACAGACTCATTTCCTAATTATCCACCATTTATCAATCCAATTTGACACAGATTAAGTTTGGCACATTATATAGCATTCAAAAGAAATAAACAGATTATTTGCTATATTAAAATTGTATATATTGCATAGGCACAGGCTATATAAAGCAATTACAGCAGCGAGGCCAGACATGTATCTGCTTCCGCTATTAAATTGATAAGTTTTAGGACACGGCTGTGATCTTGTGCTAACACTCTCCGCAAAGGTTAAATGCTTTTTACTGTTGCCTTTCGCGTGTGATAACCCTGTAAAGGCCACCCAGTTTTTGAAATATGTAATAATTACTCGATTCTATAAAAATACATTTAAGTAAACATTTTTTTTTCAGGCATGATAAAGTATGTATTATTTCTGTATTACCTATATTATTATTATTATTTCTACAATATAAAACAAGAATCATGTGAAATCAATTGATTTGTATGCATGATGCCTGTGAGCAATTTACATGAAAATATCTAATCTGTTCGCAATTACCAAATTTTTTAACTTAATATCTTAAAGCGATTGAATAAAATTTGTTGCATTAAAGAATTTGATATTATTACGTTAAAACTACTCATAGGCAAAAACACAGTAATAGTGGCTATCAGTAGCGTCCATTCCGTAAATTCCTTACAGTTAAACAAAAAAGGAACCTCATATATAACCATGTAATCTATATTCACGCCACCTATATTTTCTATGAAAGCAATATAATATGTTATATCTATAATATAAAAATGAATCGCTAAATGTCTTGATAAGCGCGAAACTCGAGAACAGCTGAACCGATTTGGCTGATTTTTTTTTTGTTGTGTTTGATGAAGTCTGAGGAAGGTTATTACGGGGAGAAAAATTTTAAAAATTCCCTGCAACTGTTGAAAAATAACACTTTTCTGTATTCTCATACAAAAAATTCGTTATAAGTCATTTTGAACTTTAATACCACACCATAAAGTTCAAGTGTTAGTGGACAGGTTCCGGGAAGGCAAAACAATTATTGAGTGACGTATAAATATTAATGTCAATATTTGTCAATTTTTATACATATAGAATTAAGGCCAGGTTCATTAAACAGTTTTCAAAAAAATCTGACGGGGAAGCTATTAACATAAAAAAAACTATGTGACTTTGTTTTAGAGAAATAGGGCAGAACAAGGTCTGCCGGGAGAGCTATCTGACGAGAAAGCTATTAACATTAAAAAAAACAATGTGACTTTGTTTTAGAGAAATAGGGCAGAACAAGGTCTGCCGGGACAGCTAGTTATAGATATTAATCTACGATCATAATATAATATTCAAATTCATTACGCGAATTCTGCCTACCCTGTCCAAATATCTTATGCACATCACTGGTAGTTATAAATGTTTTGAACCAGGACTTTGTGTATCGGCCAGTACATTAAATACGTGCACCGGACACACCATAACACTCTTCTAACCAATTGAAAACGTGCTATAACTTTCGTTTAAAGTCAATTATAGTTATTTATGCTATGTTTTGTTATATAATTTGTTTTTAACACTAGGTGCTATAATAATTATTCTACATGTTTATTATATTTTGTTACAAATGCTCGTTTCTATTCAGGCAAGTTACAAAGTAACAAGAAGAGCTATCGTTAATAAAACGCACTTCCATCCGAACTATGAATGAACGTAGATTAGAATTCTGATACATGTCTCTAAGTTTTAGTTTTTTTAGCTTAAATATGCTGTTAAGGAAAACATCGCGAGAAAACTCACGTTCCTTTAAAATTGAGGCAAAATAGGGTCGCTAAATAGCGAGATGGTGACGTTATATTATTTCTGCTATTCCATTAGGATTACGGTGTAATATTTTGATGCTTTGTATAAATTTAAAACGATGAATAGATAATGAAATATTGAAAATTGAAAATGATTGCGAGAATTTTTTGCTTTTGTAACTGAGCAATAATCTAAATCTATGTTAATAGCGAGGATAATCTAATCCATTCTCCATAATTTGTTTGATGTGGTACACTGTAGAATATCATCAGTCCTTTAGATATTAATATTATGCAATAAATTATTTGATTTGATTTGATTATGTTGTAAACAACAGGCACGTGTGCTTGTAAATGTTGGTTCCGCGTTCTAATGCGATAGGGAATAACCTAGCTTCTTAAATTAGCTACTGTAAAAACAGATACTGCAAAATCAGATAATTTATTTTTTTAATTTATTCTCAATCAATTTAAATACATTATTATAAATACTCTAGTGAGTCTTATGCTTAAATAAACTTACTTTTAAATATGACTCGTCGTTATGCGCATAAGCATTTATAATCAGTTCAAAACGCGAAAATTTTGAAATTGTATATAGATTAAGAGGTAACTGCACCACATTATTGGGAACGCGGAACACCAATAAGTAGCGTAAGTAGCTTCTTATAATCAAAAGGGGTAACGGTTCCCTTTGATCCATAATTGTCATTCTCGGTGAATGGTAAAATAATTAATTTTAATATGTTTAGGTATATATGTCAATAATTATACATGTTGAAAGTGATAAAGTCAATAAAGTAAATATTATTTGCGATTTATAGATAATATACCTATTAGCTACTAGGATAATGAGTTGGAATATTGGGTAGGCTCACTATTGTGTCGCATGGCTTCGTGTGCATCAGCGCTGACTCAACTTAGGGGCTTAGGCATTTTATTTGTACGTTGTGTGTCTGGTGTTAGAAGATAATAATATATCATTACACGTCCCTTTCAAGGTGAGCGGGATACATTTCTGGTTGTATCCACTTTGCGCTTAAATATCGTGCTCATCGTAACTATAAAGCAGCTGCTCGCAGTGGTCAGGGCACTTACACATGATATTTCTATTAGATGCCATGCAGGTCTTAAACTAGAAATAAAAAGTAAAACTCTACAATAGGGGTACCTTTTATAATTTAGGCATTAACTGACACTTGATTTTTGGGAATTCGTATCCCTATAAACGTAAAATGAAGAGTTACAAGTGTTACGGACAAAGTACCGCAAAAAATTATTTTCTCGTTTAATGTTAAAATAGGACCGCGACTATTGTAACAATAGCGAGGTCGCAGATCATTTGAAGATCATTTTAAACTAATAATAATACTTATATTATTTCGATATATTTTATTCAGGCTGAGCAAAAATAGGTTAATAACTGTATCCACTACCAGCCTATTTAAGGTTTTAACTATAGCTCAGAAATTAGTACAATGGAGCAATATTGTTCGCCTTATTTATTTTCATTTGAAAATTACTAAAGTAACATATATATTACATATGTAAATATATATTATATATATTTTTTATATTATATGTAAAAAATAGACATACCAGTAAGATATTAAAACCTGGATGTATCTAATAGAATGGGCTTATCAATGAATGACGATAACGATTCTACGAAAAGCAAAATTCGTGCAAATTACAAGTTATAATTACTGGAAAATATTAATAAAAAATGACAACCTGCTGTATAAAAATGGATTAAAAGTATTTGTTTTAAAACAATTCTGATAATATAGTAAGAAATTACATATATTACTGGAACGGTGTGTCAGAACGGATATGATAAAGGCAGGTAAGGGTGACAAAAATACAATAACCTACTCTGAAATGTACTTTACTTTTAATGTATTAACTATGATCATACTGTATTAAATTCATATATTTAATACAGTATGATCAAAAAGTAATATAACATAATAATATAAGCGACTATTGTCCCGATAATAATAATATCAACTAAGAGGTGCTCGCAAAGAGCCAGGCATCACTACGGTAGGTCAACATGTTTTTACATTTTAAAATGTGTGTTTTATTTAAATACAGCTGTTTTGAAGTATACCATATGTAAATGGTTGTTATATTATTTATATAAATATAGTGTAATAACCAATTGTAACAAGCTGAGAACTTAGATGATTAATGATTTACTTTTTATAATACACACGGTAGTGTGATCTTATGAAAGCGTGAATAAAATTATAGTTAATACTTTTATAAGCAGTTCTTACATATAAATCTACTAACAATGTTTGGAACAATTAATAACAAAAAGTAATGAGACGATTATGTTTTTAATACGGCATTAATAACATATTGTATCTATCTAATCATATATTAATAATTTCATTCCTAATAAACGTTTGAATGATTTCAACATGAAAAAAAATGTAAAAATAATAATAATACAATATTAAGGACTTACCATATTTTATCACAATAACGCACTCGTAATATTTTATTAATTAAATATTTGGTCCACATTAATTTCGAATAGAGGGCGCGTTGGCAGAGAAGGCTACGCGCAGTTATACTGCGCGAGTGAAATATCACACGAATTCCTCGCCGGCTTTATACATTTTCCTATCAACCGATGAACGCTGTCCTCGCGAAATAGTTCCTTTTGTAATCTATAAAAAATAAAGCATAATAACACACGCCATAACAATTCTTCCTAATTAAAACCCAAATATTTCTAGATTTAAGTAAGTTACGACCATTGGAGCAGTATGTTTTGTCTGGCTGAAGGTGATATTTATTGATTTTATGAATTCCAATAAATTTACATAATAATCTCACTTGTTCTTTTTTTTTCATATCTTAATAATAGGTACAAACAAGCTCGTGTAAGTATGTATGTTCTACACCAATAACAAATGCACTTTATTTGAACTTTGTACTTACGTAAATATTTTAGTCATTACGATCTGTAAATATTTCATAAACTGTTTACGTATATTTTTTACCAATTTGCCTCCGTAGCCACACATAAAAAAATCTCTAAAGCATGTCAGACGGCGCGCTGTAGACGGTTGAGTGATTTTAAATAATCAAGCTTCTTCGTTTTAGTCTAGTTAAATTTGCCATCCAGGTAATTATTTAATGTTTATGAAACTTACATATTATATTGCATAAGATTTCAAACAAATCCTGTATTATTTTCAAAATGTATTCCACGGTATTTACAACTCATAAGATAGGATGCATGAGTTAAGAATTATCCATCTACTTGTTCCTAGTTATTATTTATCAAAGTGACTGGAGATTATAAAAATAAGGTAACACGTAAGCCGGTTTCTCTCTAGTTAAATTTTATGCAGGAAGTTAAATAATATCATTATATTAGAGGCTACGGGAATGCAGTTATCGAAGTGAATGTAAAATAAAATGAATGTACATTGGATATGAAAAATATAATCACAGTAATTAGATCTGTAAAATAGAACTAGGCAGGATATGTGTAGAATGCAAAACGGCCAGTGGAAAATAAAGTATCAGAGTGGATATCTAGAGACAATACTAGAAGCAGAGGTCCACCGGAAAAAAAATGGGCTAATATTTTCGTAGACAAAGCAGGACCTTAATGGATGAGAGTAGCAAGAAAAAGAATCCAATGGAACGTGATGGAGGAGGCCTACGCAGCGGAGGCGTATAATAAAGAACTTAAAAAAAAGATTAATATGAAAAAAAAGTACAATATATGTATATATAAAAAAATAGAAAAAGTAAGAGAGAAAAATATAGTCGAAACTATAGCCACAACCTGTGGCAGAGGCCGAAGGATTAAAATTTTTATGTGTGATTTATATCTTGCCGTTCCCTTTCCTATTTACATGTTTTAGTTGAAAAGTAATAAAACGCCTATTTAATTTGTAAGAATAATCATGCTTCTCCATATGCTATCGATGATACTATCTTTCAAACCAACCATACTGCGTACTTCTTTGTTCCTAACGCAATCTGCAAGCGTGATTACTGATTATTGATTTATTATTATTGTGGCTTCAGTAGCCTAGTGAATAAAGAACCGGCATCCATGTGCAGAAACGCTTATGGTCGTAGTTTCGAATCCCAACTCAAACTTCTGACTTTACCGATACGGAATTAGGCACCACATGTTTACTCATGAAGGAAAACATCGTGAGGAAACCAGCATTGGATATAATATATGACCCGCGTAATAGCAATGCCATGTGGGCCAAGCACCCTTTTTTTTTGTTAACCCGGTTGAAAACCCTACGGACCGTCAGGGGAAGTGGTGAGGGCCACTTCCCCTAGTGTGTCGGACCTGCCCCGACTAAAACCGTTGGGGTGCCAGCACTGCCTCTCCTCGCCTTCGCCGAGCCTAGGAATCCGGATACTTCCAAGGGCTCGGCGAGCGGGCCAAGTACCCTGAGAACGGTGATCAATTGCGCTACTGGTCACTTTGGACACGCCATATAAGCGCAAAATGGCTACAAATTTATACTTTTTTATTAAATATAATCTTAGAAAATGGTGATAGTGACTTCTAATTTTTTACTAACAAAAACTTAATATGTTTAATGCAGGTATATAATGTAGGTATATCGCATTTTCACAAGTAAAGACGTATTTTTACTTCTTACGTGCATTAATTTTTATACTCTGCCTAATCTACGCTTGGTATTTTTATATCTAGACAATATATAAAATAATAAAATGTTAATAGGTACCTAGTTAAGGAACTAATCAATGATTTTTTATGACAGCTGATAACTTTTATAATCCATATAATGAACTCATGTACGATATTTATGACGTAGACAGCGCCTGATTCAGTTGTTATTTATCTTGAAGGTTGAAGTTTTGAACCTATCACTGCAAAATGACCACAAAGATCTGGTTTCAATTAAGTGTCAGAAAATCCAAAGTCCTATTTCATAAATAATTCTAACTTCATATTACATATAATAGCTAAACATTTTTTTAAATTACACTTTTTATTTTTTACTTACTTTAGTTATAGTTACAATTTGAAAATTATTTTTGCATAATATAAAACAAATTTGAGATTTGTATTTTGAAATTAAGATATTCTCTGTGCTAAATATACGATTTTAAGTTTTTTTTTTTTATTAATGTTTACATACTTTTAGATAATATTAGAATGAAACATTTGTAATTGAAGTTTTTTTTCTTAATTCTTTAATATATATATAGCCTCGGTCAAAAGTATTAGGCACCCTATAATTTACTGCAGAATACGGTTGTAGAGAAAAATAAAACTACTTTAAACGACAGCATTGGTTTTTCTTATTAGAATATTTAAAAATGTTAGTATTTTGTTGGATTATCCTTGGATTTTATCACTGCAGCAACTCTATGGGGCATAGTGGGTGTGAGCTCAGCATATTCTTTGGAGGAAATTGCTTCCCATTCTTTCGACAATGCTTGTTATTGAGGTTTTGCATATAATGTGGCACTCTTACTTTCCGGTCGAAAGTGCCACAAAGATGTTCAATTGAATTCAGATCTGGAGACTGCACAGACCAATCAACTAGGACAATGTTGTTACCCGTAAACCAACGCATCGTAGTCTCTGAATTATGACAAGGAGCATTGTTCTTTTAGAATTAGATTCCATCTAAATTCATGTCTCGAAAAATACATGTTAGCGAAGGTATGAGAACAGTTTCTAGTACATTAATATATATGTGACTACGACCTTCGTAATTAAAAAATTTGGCCGACAACCATTCGCACTCACACAGCCCAAGATTATTAAGCTGTCTCCGATGTCTGTAGTAGTTAGTACTTATCAATCTAGATGATATTCCTCAACTTTACATCGCCTAATTAGGATGTCAAGTTACACTTGGCTTCCCAAATAACAGTAAAATAGAAAAAATGTTACACATTACAAGTCCTCGTAAATTTTAAGTTTAAAGAGCAGCATAACAATAATTCTTATAATTGTGTTATATAATGAATAAATAAAACAAAATTGTTGAAATTGTTGTTAAAAAGCTTAACTCACTATGATTACATTGAAAAAATCCTCCTCCTTGAAATGTTGATGTCTCAGAGCCTATTCAAGCCATTTTATTTTGTTTTCTTCTGAGAGCCAGGGCTTCTTCCCGGCTTTGTAGCCTTTCAAACCTGCTTCTTGCAGTTCGAGCACATATCGAAGTTCCAGTCTATTCAATTAAAGCTGCAACGATCTCCTAAAAAAAATTTTCTGTCTCTCAAAAACTTACGGATAAGTTTTCTGCCCTGGCGGCACGTAGTCATGCGTTTTCTATCTGGGGGCATTTGCCAGCCCCAGCAAACCGTTTGATAGTAGACTAGACTTCACACCGCTAACATTTCACACTATTTGCTATCTCGTTTTGTGACCTTTCTTGTTCGTGTAAAAGGTACATTTTTATAAGATTTTTAAGACTAATTTCGTTTCCATTTTGCATTTTTATTTAAATCCATTTTCAATGTTACCATAAACCACAAATATGTGCCCTGTACGGTAAGATTTACAAGTGCAAACTTAACGAATATTAAAAAGAAATCATGAGTATAGACCAATATTTTATTTTTATGTGTCAGTTGTTTTGTAATCAATAAAATATTCCACCCAATGTTTTTTTTTCAATGGTGTTTTACGACACCCTTTTCATTTCTGGAAGGAATATTTATTCATTGTTAAAATAAATAAAAGCATAAGTTTGAAGTAACTTTATTTGGGGTGCCGAATACTTTCGCCCAAGGCTATACGTGCTTAACAAACAATACCTACACAGGACATGTCCCGAATATCTAGCTACTAATAAAATTATGATAAGGGAGATAGCTGCCTATCTACATGATAAATGATATTTAATGTGGTTATCGTTAGAAATCGATAGATATTATATCTACGTTCAAATACCAGATTAAAAGTCCTTGTAATCTGCTTAAATTTCATTTATAACTACTTAGAACATCATTGATCCTAGTCACGTTTTACAAAACCAAGTGTTAGCGACATTATCATCACTAGTCCTACCCCACGTGACCTTGTATCAAATGATAAAGCTTTATCTTATCTTATTAATTATCATATATATTAATCAGTTAAGTACATCCAAACAACAACATTAAAATTAATTGTCACTTTAGATCTAAGGAAAAATTGATTGCTGTCCTATTTCTAAGAAGCGACGTTCGTAAATGGTTCCCTTATAGAATAAATAGTTCCCTTGTAGAATAAATTATAAAACTTTTCATTCATAATCTAAATACCTACAAACAAGCTTGCTTCTACGCTCATTGAGCTTACGTCATTCCAGTTTCATTCTCATCGAAACATTCATCGATGAAAGCTTTTTTTTTAACGTGGTGGTGTTTATTCTTACAATTTGTAACAAAAGTGTCAAGTATTCCATATCATTTTTTTTTTTGAATGAAATAATATTAGACGAACTACGATAATTTTCTTATGATGTGCTTAAAAGTTAGTTTTTCCTGTTCTTATGCAAGGATCTACGAAATTGTTTAGCATGACCGACTAACGACCGAAACTAAGAACCTAACCTATCCTCTAACTTAGATTTGTTATAGCAACTATAGTGGATCTCTTTTCGCATCCACAGGCTTGAAAGGGAGAGGTATAGCTATCAATCTACGAATTAAAGATAGATAAGTTATTGGTTTCGGCAGTAAAACGATTTTTATATATACTAAACAAGCGTATTGTCTCAAGCCCGATGTAGTTGTAAAGACCTTTTCCGGTCATCAAAGAATAACACTCCGAAAAAAAAGGCCTGATATTATTAGTATGTTGAAATATAAACAACCATGAATTAATCAAAAAATTTTAATATAAAGATAATTAGTATTGTTATAAAATAGTTTAAAACAACTACTCCTACGTTGTTAGTTTTGGTGATTACGGTGATTTGAGGAGCGCGGGGCTCAATGCTTTCTAGAAGTAACGTATCAACTGCAGCGTATGCCTCGTGCACAACCCGCTAGAAAGAAAAAACTATTCATTTTAATATTACATAGCCATTGTTAGAAAATTATATATAATTCTAATACTATTAGAATTATATAATATAATAATATTATACTATTCTATGTTATAAATACTTTAACAGATTTTATGCGCGAAGAAACTTACTTTTAATTAGGTTAGGTTCGACAATTTGACCTCCTTACACAGGGAATGCTCACGAGCAGACTGAAGCACTGCGGGATGTTCGTTGAGGGTGGGAGAAGGCTCACCTCCCCCCGTTAAAGTATTTATAATGGGTACAAAGCGATTATAATGAAAGTAATTCAAATGATTTCGTAAATAGCTGTGTTTCGTAAGGGTTACATGTATCACTTTCAAGAAAACTCAACACATTTTTTAATAGATACATATGTATATACAATACATATGTATAGACCATAGATACATTTGTCAATAAACCAGGATATATTCAACATAGTATATAGTTATCAAATCCAAGATAACTAATACAATTAACATTTATTATAAGGAAGTAGTTTGATATTGATGATAGCAGCTTGGATATTTGACATCCTTTCAGACCAATATGAAATTCATTATCATGACATATATGAAATTCATTATCAATGATGCCAACTTGATGGTAAGCGATTACTGTCGCCTATGGACACCGATTACACAAAAAGTATTGTCATTACATTGTTGACCTAGTACAGTCAAACCTGGATAAGTGAGAAAACTCTATAAGTGAGAGTAATAGCCAGGACCCGTCATTTTAAGCTCCCAAAACCTCTATTAGAGAGAAACAGACACCTCTGTAAGAGAGTCGTTTTTACCTCCATAAGTGAGATTGCTACTTATCAATACCTCTGTAAGTGACAGTCGAGCTTTATTTATTCATATTATTTAGGAGGAACAAATGACAAAACAAATTACAAATTTAACATCTGCTATTTTATGACTACTTCTTAACTTTCGTAGAAAATTCGACAAAATTTATGAGTTAGAGAAAAATATTCATATACAAAAACAGAAACCCAAACGAAATTGACGGATTTTTTAAAATGTAAATAAACTCTAAATAAAATAAAATTACATAGTGCTTCAATTTTTTTTATTTTTCGTAAGCATCTAGATACCTACCATTTATAAAGTACTTATATGTCGAAATCTAATGAACCTAACATATACACACTATTAAAAATATATATGTGACATAATACATTCGTCCTTCCTGTGACTTGTTATTGCTGCGCACCTCTATAAGAGAGAAACGCTACCCATGTACCTGCATTAGCGAGAAACCTCTATAAGCGAGAATCAGATTGTGCTTCTTTGAACTCTCACTTATCCAAGTTTGACTGTAGATAATTTTTCACTCCTTACTTGAGTAGGCTCACATTGTTACAGTTCAGAGGAAATTTTGTACCCGGTACCCACTCGACAACATTGAAATTTACGAAAAGTATATTCTAGAGAATTGCACTCTTGTCAAATTGTAACGCATTGATATGCTTTTAGTGGGGATGTGTCGACAGCCAATGGTGCAAAGCATGTGCCAGAAAATATGAAGATGATGGCACCAGATTAAAAAGTTTTTCAGAACATGCTCCAATCGTACATTCAGTAAAATTTGTATTTAGAAAGAATATCTTCTAAAACAAAATTTTACTGAACTTAGAATTAATGTGGGTACGTCAGCAATACAAACATTACAACTTTGAATGGGCTCAAAAAACTGAACTGACATGCAGAAGCATCGCCACTAAATCTAAGATTTATAGACGCTACTTTTAGCAAAGTTCTTACAAAAATAATTCGTATGAAAAAAAAAACTGAATATATAATATGAATTTTAGTATAGCCATACTATTCCCAGAGCCAAATCCATGTCGAAAAAATCGGTGACTTACCAAATCCTTTGGCATTCATTAAGTAATATAAATTGTAATGTTTTAGTAAAGTTTAAGCAAACTTAAAGTTGCGACTATAAATCTCAGCCTTAATGCTTTATACGCGAGCTCATTTGTGCTTTATACATCACAAGCTGTTGCCTTAAATGAATTGTTGTTTAGACCAGTTCAAAACGACTAGCTTTATGGCTGCCACCTTTACCTTGTTTTCCAGGTGAATGTGAATTGTATATCAGGAGAGACTTTAACGCTAAGAATATAAATGCTCTTTGCTATGTACAGAAAAAAACTCGTGATACTCAGGAGCTAGAATAAATCCTTTTTTTTCACAAGAGATGCGCATACTTTCCATTTCCTCATTATGAGGGCCTATTCAAAAACCTTTCATTTATACAGTCTGGGGTGATAGACAAGCGCTGCGGCTGGCAAAAGTTGAGTTTGCACTGACAGATGGACATTCTGATCGGAAGTAGCGACAGAAAAATAATTTATGAAGCAACGACATTGTTAGTTCGTTTTCTGTCATTCAATACCCAGACAGTGCTCGAATCTACGAAATCCGTCTGAAAAACGAAATTATGTATTTCATGCCGCGCAAGAGGTTAAATTCAAAAGAGATAACAAGACTTCTGATGGAAACTGAAGTCAAAAGTACTAGAAATTGGCGGAAGTACATATAGAGATAAATTTATGAAGGCGAAATGATTTATGGAAATAAATTAAAATGGACATTCTATTATTTCTGCCTACTTCAATATGAACTTAGTGCGATGATTAATAGAGAAAAGTTGAATTTCTTATTTAATGTTCCTTTGCAACCATTTGTTTTGAAATACGCCTCTAATATTACAAAAATAATAAAATTACATAAATATATAATAGTACAATAATTGTACTAAAATTTTTAATTATGATTTTGTCAATTATCTCATGGCCCGATATAATGAAAATTCAACAAATATTAACAATATTTGTCCGTTAATGCCTTCTTACGCGTTTCCCTTGCTTTGAAGTGAAGCTTGCTTTCTTGGTGGTAGGGCGATTGCCCGAACTGGGTCAGGACCACAGTACACAAGTGTAAAGACCGTCATAGTGACTCGTTTTGGCCTGTCGCGTTTCGGGATCAGCTTGTATATATCCAGTAACTTATATACCCAGTGACCTTTAGTCGTGGTATATGTGGGACGACATGACGACGGACACTATCGATGGATTTTCATCCTTTGATGGTCGTTTTCGTTTTTAGACTACACTGTACTTACCATCAGGTACTCAGTAGTCACTATGTTGAGCCAGCGTAAAACAAATATTATAATGAATTGTTACGCTATATTGGTAAATTACACGTGGCTAAAGAAGACTGGATCCGCCAATACGATATAGTTGTATGATCTATTTTTCGCACGAAACAAAATATCTCCCTACTTATCGACTAATTATCATCAAGGACTTGGCAACAAACAGATTAAAAAAGTTATCCTAACTATCTTTTTCCTTTTAATTTAGATTATAAATGTTGTTGTCATCATTCGTTATTTTCATAAGAAATAAATATGAAATTTGTAAACAAAGCCGACCTAATCAAAAGTTATTAGGACGGCTTTAAATGAAATAATAATTATTAATCTCTTTACAAATTTAAGCTTAATAGATATGTCATGTAATAATAATCTACTTAATATAAAGATTGATTAACCTAAACACACTTAGCATTTAGTGGCAATTTTTTTTTATTACCAGTAAAAATAGTCTTCAGATTTAGCGTATCAATAATAAACAAACAAAATAATGAACATACAAATAAAGCTTATAATCAAAGATACAGAGACGAATAGAGCAAACGATTTCTCAGTGATTAATTCTGAATTATTAAAATCAACTAATCTAATATGTTATTTATCAATAGTTACCAATAAATACTAAAAATTGAAGGATGTGTTACCTCTGTAATAAGTTTCGAATTATATGTATCAGTAGGTCTAAACATCATAATAGTGTAAGTATTGTCTACGCCTAAATGTCCGTCAACCCAATCTTCCATGCCGCCTGCGTACAACGCTGAAACAGTTACCAAATTACATCTTGACCCAAAGGTCAAACCAAACCAAAGTTGACCAAAGTCTTAGATAACCACATCATAGCTTTACATAGTATAAAGATGCTAGTTTTATGTGTGGGTGTGTGCGTTTGTGCGTTCATGCGAGCGTGCGCGCGTGCGTGCGTGCGTGCGTGCGTGCGTGCGTGCGTGCATGCGCACGTACGTGTTGGGTGTGTACAAGTATGTGTGTGTACGCGCGCCTATGCTTGTGTGTGATTCGATTGTTTCTTAAAACCTACGTCAATCTTGGTGCAGTTTAGATCATTATGTAGAAAATTTATTAGAGATTTTATAATAAATAATTTAAAAATTGCAAAACCATCTTCATTTTAATAGGATTTTTATACAGATACACATACTGAATTAGAGATAAATAAAGACTATGTAATACATAGTAGCAAAAAAAAAAAACTGAAAAAATCCAGTTGAGCATTTCTAAAGTCTCAGGATAACTGACAGTAATCATTATAATTTTTAAAAATTTATAAAAAATAATGAAGCTTTTGCGATTCTATTTTGGACTACATATTTTTATTATTCTTGATATAATTAAATATGTTAGATGAGGTTTTTAATTTAGATCAATTTGAACTTCAAATAAAATCATATAAATGAATTGGTTACTGTAATGACTACGAGAAATACATACGCAGAAATTCAGATGTTTGCCCAGCCATGTATTGTCTACCACTAATGCTATATGCCGCAGATGCTGCTCGAGATGCACGTTGTCTCTGAATGTAAATTACAGTTAAATTAAACATAATTTCATAACATTTGTGTAGCACTATACTTTATCTCCTACAATTATTATAGGTTTTGATTTATGCAATCAGAGCTACCACTAAAGATATTTTTTTCTGTAGACTGGCAGAATAATGAGGACTGTTACTGAGGTATACTATACTTATTATAATATTAAATGCGGTGTAGTCACTAGGCTAAATTTACAATAATATAATTACGCGAGAATTGTTCATCTTTTTAATTAAACCATTATTGTACCAGGCATGTTGTATTCATCTTTTAATAAAATTCTAAGTACATATATAAATTCACAGAAAGTTGATTGTAATTTATTTGCTCTATTATGCAGGTACTACTAAAACAATAAACATAAGAATACGTTTTGTTTAAGGCTACTTACGTATATATGATCAAAAGCTCGTTTCTTCTTTGTGTGAGAATATGGATACATTATTCCCTGTGAATTACAACCATCATAGTATCATTGAGTAAAATTCGTGACATTTTAAGTTTTAAATTGAAATGAATAAACTTACAAGAATATCACCTTCTTTAAAGGCTATGAATGTGTAAAGCGGGCTATGTTGTTCGTGAAGGTATTGGGTTAAAGCTTGAGTTTCTGGTTCACTAAGTTGCCTTGTCCCTGCGTACAGATCACCACAAGGATGCTCTGTTCGTAATTCTTCAGCTAGAATAAAACACTAACGCTATAGAAGTTTCTGACCTCTATCTATTGGTAAAACAAAAATGTAATACAATGCTCGATATTTTTAAATTAAAATATCAGTGCAAAATATAAAATGGATATTTTTTATACTGACTTGGTGCAGTGACCGCAACACATCTGATAGTAAGCATGATGCAGTCCAAAAAGGATAACGACTAACAACACTAAAAAAAAAATATCGATAGTCGCAACAACCATGCCGCCAATACGTATGGTTTAAATAATACTGCGTAAGGATATATTGGAAGATATTTGAATATATTTGTGTGTGATAATTACAGACAATTAAATAGGAAAATAAATCATAATAGATACCAATTTACAGCATGAGGCTTTTGAAGGGTAATAGTACTTTACTAGAAATATTAATTTATTTTTAAGTTACACTGTCGCGAGAGTACGAAATTATTACATTATCTATCTATGGACTTACTACGTAAATTAAATTACCAGGTATCCATTGATATTCAAAATTGCGATCTAAATTAACACCATAACATGGATTTACAATACATCTGAGACCATGGACTTCACATGCATAACACGATTCGCGTCCCTTGCACGAATCCCATTTTTGTCGTAAGTTTTTTTTCCATTCACGACGCTGCAGAGTAGTGAAACAACATTTTAATCCAAACACACCTACTATAATAAATCACCAATATAATTGTCGATACGTACGTGGGGAAATTTCATTGAATAGTCATAGCCGTCTGGATTAAATACAGGAATGATCCAAAAGCGATATTTGGACAGTAAGTCAGCGTGAGCTTCACTGCGCTCGATTAACTGATACAAAACATGAACAGCAGCTGCTACTGCATGGTGGTCTCTACCTTGAATTCCTGAAAATACCTGTGTTATAACATGGGCTGCAACTCTTATTGACTCTATATTGACAGTACCAGGTAAAAAGTACCTGCCACAATCATTACAGTCTGTTTTGCTGACACAATTTGACCGTTGCTAGGATCATCCACTATCATCATATAAATAGGATTTTCCATTGTTGTATAGTTTCCGTTTGTAATATCAACCCATGTAGCAACTGGGCTTTCTTCTGACCATTGTTTTAATTGTTCAACTATCTATGAAACATATTATTGCATAAAATATCAAAAACAAATATTAAATTTCAATAAAACAATAAAATCCTCAAACCTCAGGCAAAGTACGCGGTGAATTAAAATTTAACTGTCTAAGTTTAATCATACTACATATTGGACGACGTTTATCTCTTACTTTATCTTTAATTAAAGTTATTGTATCATTTGTATTACTTGTAACCCACAAATTATTTTTTGTCGTCTTTTCTGTGATATTTTCATTTTCATCCATCTGATTTTCGTCAAAATACATGAAGGCTTCAGAATCAGTTGTATTTATAGATTCGGCATTATGTTCGGAAGCATTAAATTTATTATTTACTTTTTTTTCCTTTATTTTGGTTTTCTCAAGATATAAATCTCCAGTATCGTCTTTCTTCTCGTTTTGATCGTTATCCTCATCTCTATAAAATAGAATATTATACGACGCATCTAGATCTTTATCCTCTGTATTTTGTATTTTTTCAGTTACATCTGATTCAAAATGTATCTTTCCAGTAGTGGGTAGAACAGGCTCTATAGAATTACTAAATTCAAAACTTGCCATAGATGTCCGCTCAGGTAAATGTGGTACAAATGTAGTTCGAGTTAAATATCTGCCCACTGGAGCTACTTCGTCTTGATCTAACGAATGAATTTTTTTAATGGCAGATTGGCTTCTAATATCTAGTTCTATGGAAGGTGCAGTTCGAGATGGAAGTGTAAATGTTTTACGCAGTATCTTAAATATTACAAAAATAATTATAGAAATAATAATAAACCTAATTATATTTATATTAGTATTATTTATTATAATTTTTTAACAAAATACTTACTTGGAGGTCTGTTAAAGGCGGAGTCAAAGGAGCAAGTGTTGTCTTTTTTGAAAAAGATACTGACGCGATAGGAGCATATTGGCGAGCCATCATGTTAGGCGTTCGTGCTAAAAATTGAGGACTAGCCGGTGGACTATCATCGCGTTGGGAATGTTGTAACCTGTTAATTCCTAATTGAGACAAAAACTTTTAAAGAACGTACATATACTAAACATGCGAATTGTATACATATTTGGTTACACAATTATAATTATTTAACCTCGTATCGGTGATAAATTGACGTCAGTTTTAGGAAATTGTGCAGCTGCAAGGAGTAGGTCGCCGCCTATATTCGTTACTGGAATTGTTGTGGGTGGCACAAACCGTGTATAATCTTTGAATGAGTCAGCCGTTGAGGACATCATGTTTGACCGCTGAGGAACCAATGCTCCACCCACAATTATTTTTTCACCACCCTTAGTTTTTGGTTCGATGTTGATAGCTGCAATTTTTTTTGTATTTGGCGCAATTATGTCGTCGTCTAGAACTTTAACTATGAATTCGTGTGTTACTTCTTCATTAGACCGCCATCTCGTATATTCTGGATTGCCGGAATTTCTCTTGATACGATACACTAAAACAAAGTAATAGTTTCAGTAATTAACTTGAATGATATTGTGCTTAATTCGATTTTTAAATAAATTAACGTTAAAGGGTATTTTGCTTACATGAAACAGGATGTAAAGAATATAAATCATAATTTGATAAATTAGAGATTGTGTTACAAAATAATATTTGAGAAACACCTAAAATTATCAAAATAATCCAAGTTTTCATAGTAACAAATATATCAACGTAACATTTTGACATTGCATGGTGTCTTTTATTGACAAGATATTTAGAAGAACCCAAATAATTTTAAGTATGTGGCCAGGAAACGGAGTTTTGTTTTTCAAAGAGATATCATTAGAAAAATTGCTCTAGAAAAATTTATTCAATAGAGAAACCTCAGGAGTTATGCTAGAAACTACCTGGTACTTGGTAATAATATTACTTATAGTGTCTGATTATGCATTGATTGTTTTAGATATCAGTTTCTTAGTGCGTTTTCGAATAATAAGTATAGATAATATTTTAAATTGGTTAAGTAAAAAATAAAGAATTCCACAGTCATCCATCATACAATGATAGCAGAAAGAAAAAATAAGTAATTCAAAAATAAATGCAACTAGTCTTATCGCTCACAGCAATATCTTTTAGGATTTATAGGGTTCACCATTTAGACAGAAGATTAATTGATTAAATAGGTGGTCATATTAGAATTATTGTTTTTCTTTTGTGAAATAATTAAACAACTTTTTAAATATCAGTATACATTAACAATAAAATTTGTGGTAAGCGTGTAGAGTCAAGATGCTTTAGCCGCTAAGTAGGTTACCTGTCAAAGAGGACGTGGCCTAATAGGTTTAGGCGACAAAACACCACGGAAAATATAACTTGTATCATGCGTGGGTCTGTGGGAAGATTTCACGATTCGTATGTATATAGACCTCAACAGAGGCCTAGTACCACAAGGATAGATAGGTACGATCTTTAATTATGTACTAGTATGTAGGTATTTGAAATCTCTTTTCATGTTCCAAATGTGACAGACTATTGAAATATGACTGACGTGGAAAACAGCCGTTTCGCTACCTTTTTGGTTATCTATTAATCAAATATATTTTTATTAGAGTAATCAAGCATTCAATATAACAGTTTGTTTAATGATTTAATTTTTGTTCAACTTTAAAAATGCTCTTACAAATTAAAGTGTATTTAATTGGCAGCATTTATTTCCTTGGTGGTCTCTTTATGGTTTTGTTTCCGCCAAGAAATTTTGCGCAGTAAGCTTAACATAGCGATACTAATACATTTATTTGATTAGTTCAGGCTTAGTTAGCGCAATAAGCAAAGCTCTGTAAATCGTGTGCAACAGGATTGTGCAACAGTTGAGGCTAAAATTAAAAAAAAATATTTGTTTGTTTTTTGGAATTTGATTTAGAGAAGAATTTCGATCAAAATTATGCATAATTATTATAACTTGCTGTAATGCAATAATGCATTATTGTTATATAGGTCAGGCGCCAAAATAAGAGCCATGAAAAACAATGCAAGTTTTTTAACTTTCCCAAAATATATTAATTATGAAAATCTTATAAGCATCGCAAAAGCGTTGGGTCACGAGAACCGAGAAGCGGTCAAAGTAATCGAACTAATGCCTATAAGTGCGGAAAATCGGACCATAATAGCAATAGAGCTACGGAGCGATAAACAAAGCCGAAAGCCAGGCATTTTAGTCATCGGAGGTGAGACTAATTATATTATTTGTCTTACGCGATTAAACTAGCAGTTGAAGGTGGGTGAAATTATTCTGGGATCAAACAAATTTGATCAAGCTATAGAATATCCGGGCGGCACACTTGAGAGAGTTTGTCGCCCAACAATGGTGCGAGCGGCACGCAATGTGTTTTTGCATGCTCCTCAAGAACGCAGAGACAAGAGAGGGGTGGCTTTTTACACCACCCCTCCTTAAGCAAGTACAGGCCTAACTGAGGCCGTACGCCTAGCCGGGTATCGAGGATGAGGCCCTAGTCATGCCTTCGATCCCGGTAGGTGGAAGGCGGAACACCCCGAGGGTTTTAATTAGTCCAAGTCAGACACTTGTCGAACACAGATTTCAAAATATTGTTGATTTTCAGCCCTCAACGGCATGACTTGGGGAGCGCCGAATGCTATACTGGAATTAGCAGATAAATTAATTTACAACACTAATTACCAAACACCATTCTTCAATGATTACGACTGGTAAGAAAAAGGTTTCCTGTGCAGTAGATATAAATAATGTAGTTATTACGAACATTTTTGCTTTATAAAAAGCATGTAGTTTCTACAAATATGTAACTTATACGAATAATTTTTAAATTCTTACTAGTGTAAACTGTTTTTTGTTTTTCAGACGACTGGTTTTGTTTGAATTAACATACATTTTTGTGTTTGCCATTCTTGTCTCTTATTACTGAATAAACCTACTTACGAGTATACCTATAGCCAAAGATTTACTTGCGCTTTTTTGATAAAATTAGGTAATGTTTGTTGGTAAAAATTTATTTGTAAAGAATGGTAATTATATTAGATAAACATGGTAGAGTAATAATCAATTTTGATTGTAGTATAAGATAAAAATATATTATTAATCGAATAATTTACTGAAATGATTCATGATAGTGTTATAAAAATTTTAATATTAATTCGTTTACATATTCTTGTCTGATTCATTTTTTCGCGTTATCAGATTTGATGGAATTCAAAGATTTAATTGTTGGAATAAGATGAATTTTTGAATGATGGCCATTTGTTCCTGATATTAATTTCAATATGGACTACCTCTTGTATAGTTTCGTTTTTAGCGTAAACTAATTATTTGTACTCTTTAATAGGTATTTGATACCCATGGGGAACCCAGATGGTATATTTTTCACGCAGAGCATTCAGTCGTTACCGGCATTAGAAGTTAGTCACTGGTCTCGCAACATTACTATCAGAACAAATAGAAAACCATCACAATGGCACAAAAACGTTGAGAAAGATCAGAAAGAGGACGTGTGCTTTGGAGTAAACGTTAATCGCAATTTCGCATATCACTGGCAAGGTTAAAGCAACTTTTAAATACATTTTTATAGTAAAGTCCACCCTATCTATAATAATTTACGTAAGCAAAGATAAATTATTATTGACAAAATGTTGCTAACTGGGTTATTATGTATCTTATGTCGATTTTTATGATAATGCGGCGTCGAATTTTGGGAAAGATAACTAAAACCTTTGTAATTAATCTATTCTTTTAATTCTATGAAATCTCCGATTACTCTTATATTTGATTATCTTTAACAACAGTTTTACTGTTGTTATATAGTATTGGGAGGAATTTTGAATTCATATCAAAACATATAGGTTTTACAGTGAAATTTTAACGAAAGGGAAGTTCACATCTTACAAGTATATGGCCATTATTCAAATCATAGGCAATGTTCAAACATATAGTATCAGTCTCGAATGAATTGTTAGTCAGACTAATGCACATAAATATGAAGAATATGTCATAAAAGCAAAGGTCGCAATGGGCAGGCCATATATACCGAAGATGGTCGTTGGAGCAGACGGGTCCTTGAGTGGAGACCGTAGATCGGCAGACGTAGCGTGAGGCGTCTCTCGGTAAGGTGAAGCGATGACCTGCGAAAGGTGGCCGGAAAGGATTGGATGAGAAGAGCCGAAGACCGGGCTCAGCGGCACTTGTAAGAAGAGACCTATCCAGTGTATATATCCAGCATAGGACTAGGATAGGCTAATGATGATAATATTTCATAAAGAATAAAGTAAGGTAAACGAGTACGTGCAACAACGCAATGTAATCTATCAAATCATCATAAAATAATCATAAGAAGCGTAAATCATTGAGATATAGCCACAAAAAATAAGGCGTTCTTAATCTTATCCAAATTTAATTTTTTCATTTAATTCTCTAACTTCCGTCTAAATATATTTTTTCATAGATGACGTCCACAAGACACCGGAACGCTGTTCACAATATTATCCTGGTCCAAAACCATTCTCTACAGCAGAAGCTCGAGCTCTACGTGAATATATTGATCATCTTGGTGACACTATACACTTGGCCATTAATTTGCATGCTAGTTTTGTGCCAAAAAAGGTCAAGTATAAAATACCTTCAATCTATGTACTAATCATGGTTAATAATACAAATATCGATATATTTAAACGTAGCTGTTTATTAAATTTATGTAATTACCATTAGGAATTTATATTATACCCTTGGCGATATTCTCTGCGTCAAACTAGCAATTATAGAAGACTGCAAGAAATAGGGGAATACGCTGCAAGGCAAGCGCGCTTGCCTGATGGACGTCTGTATGAGGTAAAAACATTTTTTTTGTGATTAACATGTCCAGCGCCAAGGGTTACCGAAGTTCAAGTTATGGGACATAATAATATTGTGTTATTACTTTTTTCTCTTGGTACCAACTACCAATATAGTGTATAAATAATATAGCCTCCCACGTTTAGCTCCTTATCAGGTTCTTAGGCGTATAAAGCCATAAACTGGCCTGGGATTAAATCCCGTCTAAATATGTAGTTTACAAGCCACATCCCGAAATTTCAGGTTTTAGAGAGCTAGTTTTGAGAAAGCAAAATCCAAAGAATAGCCAAGTGTCTTTTTTGTATTTTTTCTTAAGTATAATTTATAAAGAATATGGAACAAAAACAATACACGTTAATTAATAAATATATCGAGGAGTGAAAGGCTATTGGGTTTAAGCGACAATCGGTAATTTACCGATTCCAAAAATATATATATTACTATATCACCAAAAAATGTCGCCTAAACCAAATAGGCTTTCACTCCTCGATATGCTTATTTTATTTAATAATATTTTTTAATATTAAAGTTCACTGTAATTTTTAATCTATTAATGATATTTGCAACTTAAAAACACAAAATGACATGTGAGGGAGGGCCAAGGTCTTTTAACGCTCATTATAGATACATTTCAAACATAGATGGGCGTAATCATGATTACTTTTAATCGGATTAATAATCAGATTACAAGTAATCATGATTACTTGTAATCTGATTACTTTTAATCATGATTACACGAGTAATCATTAATCTTGATTACAGTAATCATTCAATTAATCATGATTATTTTAATGATTACTTTTGAGTTCTGGCTGAGAGAGAGACCGATTTAAATACTTGTTTATTTAATTTTTCAAGTTATTTTATTTCGAATTATATATGACCCCAAACTTCCGTCTAATAGTGGGGGTGGTGTCCAGGGGAGAGTGGGGGGGTGGCGTCCAACGGAGATGGTGGGGGGGTGTCCAGGGGAGAGTGGGGGGTGGCTTCCAGCGGAGAGTGGGGGGTAGCATCCAGCAGAAAGTGGGGGGGGTGGCTTCCAGCGGAGAGTGGGGTGACGTCTAGCTGAGAGTGGGGGGTGGTGTCCAGCAGAGGGTGGGGGGTGGTGTCTAGCATAGGGTGGGGGGTGGCGTCCAGCAGAGAGTGGGGGGTGGCTTCCAGCGGAGAGTGGGTGGTGGCGTCCAGCATAGATTGGGGGATTCAGCGGAGAGTGGGGGGGGGTGGCGTCCAGCAGAGAGTGGAGGGGGGTGGCTTCCAGCGGAGAGTGGGGTGTGGCGTCCAGTGGAGAGTGGGGGTGACGTCTAGCTGAGAGTGGGGGGTGGTGTCTAGCATAGGGTGGGGGGTGGCGTCCAGCAGAGAGTGGGGGGTGGCTTCCAGCGGATAGTGGGTGGTGGCGTCCAGTGGAGAGTTGGGGTGACGTCTAGCTGAGAATGGGGGGTGGTGTCCAGCAGAGGATGGGGTGGTGTCGTCGTGTGTGCTCACACGCCACCCCTATGGGAGGTATTGTTTGGGTAGTTTTACGACCCTCTCCCAGGGAGGAGGCCTGTCTAAGACCTAAGGCCTGTCTAGGAAGTATCTGGATTCCCAGGCCCGGCGAAGGCGAAGATTAGGCAGTGCTGGCACGCGGTGGTTTTAGCCGGTGCAAGTCCGCCCCCGAATATCAGTCTCGTTGAGCGAATCATAATCATTATAAGAGTCTTTGCAGTTGTGTACTGTGGTCACGAGTTACGACATTGTTCGGCCAATAAACCTACCAACTCATATTAACTCGCTTCGACCTGATTACGTTCAGGACCATTTTTTGTGCTTTCAGCCGTTTGAGTTGGTAGGTTAATTGCCGGAATTGGGTCGTGACCATAGTACAATAGTGAAAAAACTGGCATAGTGACTTGCTTCGACCTGACTACTTTCAGGATCAGTTCGTGCTTGGTGACCATTAAGTAAATCCAACGAAATCTAGCTGATCATAGATGCTTTTACTATTGTTCTGAGTGATTCCTGGACTATTAGAAGTGATTATCAAAGTACCGCCCATATTTTACTGAAATACTGTCTCCTACCCGATAATCCACGCCCGCCTTCAAGATGGAGAATACTTCTGATAATGGCCAAAGACTTTGTGTGCAATCCTTTAAGTTAAAGTTAAATTTTTAAAACAGAAAAATGAAATTACTATTTTTTACTTTTATTACTCATTAAACAATATTTTACAAAAATTAATAATAAAAATAATAATATTATTTTTTTATATTTATTAATAATTTGGTAAACAAAAAAGCGTTTTTAGTAAGATAAAAATGGCGCGTGCCCGTATGTCGATTTGCTTCTTTTTTTCTGAGTACTATATTCTTTACTCTTTAAGAAAATGGAAGTCAAACGCGAAAAAAAATAATTAAGCGAACTGAGAAAAAAACTATGTATGTGTCCCGCTGATTTATTGTAAGAATCAAAGTTATTAGGTAGAACGTCAGTTATCCGGAAAAAAAAAACAGATCTATATCTCAACTTTAATTATGAGTTAAAATTCAAAATACGATACGAACGTGTGCGGCGCGGCGGCTCGGTTTACATCAAAGACGAAACCGAGTCAGTAGAGAGAGAGACGGATGACCAAGAAAGGTGATGTTGCGCTCTGCGCTATAGAAGCTCGTGTAAATTTGAGAAAAAGATGTCTTGTTCTGATCAATTAAAATTTTGCGCTATCTTGCTCTGTCTCTCTACCTCCATCCCGAAGGCGGTGTGGATTATCGAGTTGGACACGGTATTTCAGTAAAATATGGGCGGTAGTTTGATAATCAGTTCTAATAGTTCAGGAATCACTCAGAACAATGGTAAAAGCATCAATGATTAACTAGATTTCGTTGGATTTACTTAATGTCCACCGAGCACGAACTGATCCTGAAAGTAGTCAGGTCGAAGCGAGTCACTATGCCGGTCTTTGCACTATTGTACTGCGGTCACGACCCAGTTCGGGTAATCGCCCTAACACCTAACTATGTGGTGGTACTCAGTTCGCCTTTTTAGCTAGTTGTAGTCGTACACTATAAATAAAAAAAGGCGAGCGCCGCTCTGCTGTCGGCTGCACATTTTACGTATCAAACAGAAAAGTAATCATAAAAGTAATCATGATTAATTGTAATCCGATTAAAGATTAATAATCCTTAATCACCGAAAAATGATTACTTTTTTTGATTAATTTCGTTAATCATTAATCATGATTAATGATTACAAAATGTAATCGTAATCGTTAATCATTAATCTGATTACAATTTGCCCATCTCTGATTTCAAACACATAAATTGTACGCATTGATTCAGACCCTGAGATACATCGGCTTACAAATTCTATGGGTAACCGTTTATACTCGGGAATGTACAAGGCCAAAAGACATAGGTGGATGAATACAACACTGGGTGTAGATATACCTACACCTAGCGCAGAACGTGTTATCTATAATGCTGGCAAAAACATGTCCGACCTAATAACGGCATAGGTATCTACGATCAGTGAGAAAAAGCCGGATAACCGGACACTTGGCTCATTATTCATATCTTTTTAAAGTCCGTTTACAAAAGACTTAGGCAGAGATTTATAGACTGAACTTTAAGTTTACTAAAAAATTACAATTTATATTACTCAATGAATGTCAATGAGTTTGGTAAGTCATTGAGTTTGTCAACATGGATTTAGCTTTGCTAATACTATGAATGATGAATATACTCAACAAGTTCCTATTATATATTCAGGTTTTTGTGAAAACGAATTTCTTTTTTAAGAAGTTTGCTAAGCAAAATCGAAGTAGCGCTTATAAATCTCAGCCTTAGGTATCTGTTAATAGTTATATTATAAACATATTTTATAATAATATCCCATACAGTAGTTATCATGTAGCTTCAAATACAAAAAGATATCAATGACGTTTGTCATTAATCTTAATGATTATGGTAAGATTTAAGAAAAACCTTTTTAAAACGAAACGTGATCCAAGAAATTGTACGACGCTATGCCTCCAGCGTCATTCCAAATGCGTACTTTTCGTCGTTGTCTCATGTTGGCAACACGTCAGTATCGGCAATGCAATATATAAAAAAAAATGTATTTTCCACATGCATATTCAGGTCCATCAAGGCAGCAGCGACAGTCAAGTGGCAGGAACATTGAGTGATTACATTTTGGGTGTCGTTGGAATTGAGCTCGTTTTTATTGTAAAGCCTTACCACGAATTATATCCAGACTATACAAACAGCAGTAATTTAGGTAAGTTCTCTGATTTTTATGACGGTAATAAACAGGAATAATGCCGAATAAAGGGGTATAGTGGCTAGCTGATCGTGTAAATTTATAAATTGATTCTACTTCTTCAACATCTTTATTATCAGATGTAAAAGAACGACTCCAAATTACAGTACTTTGTGGGTCATGTTGCAGTAATTTCAACAAACACCGCTTTCATTTATGTGCAATTTATCAAACATGGTTAAATGCACACGTTCGATTCACTTGCCCTTTATTTATCAAGTACCAAGGAAAAATATTTTAATCATACACTTACATACTTTTGATAATAATAAAGATTATATCTGAACAATAATTAACACATGTGCATGACGTACAAAACCGGACCAACTTGAATGTAAGAAACTGAAAAACTAATAGCATTGCTGTAATTAATTCTTTGATTTACAAGAATGAAAAGCAGTTAGCTAATAGACAAGGTTCTTCCGCAGGTTATATAAGTCTGATATGTACTCTTTTTATTCTGACTTGGCGACTCCACGACACCTGAAGGAAAGTACAGTGCAATACAAGAACCCAGTACGACTTTAAGAAGCAATTACTTACCAATAGTTGCCGCAATCATGCCGACCTATACAAATTTTTCTACTGCGCTTCATTTATAATTACTTAATTAATTAGTTTTGTGGTGATAGGGCGATTGAACGAACTGAGTCATGAGTACTGTACACGAGTGTAAAGACCGTCATAGTGACTCGCGTTGGACTGTTGCATTTACGCAACTCATATACTTAGAGGCATTCAGTCGTGGTATATGTGGGCCGACATGACGACGGAGGCTATCAATGGATTTGATTGTCGCTTTTGTTTTGAACGACACTGTATTTACCATCAGGTGAACTGTAGTCACTTTGTCAAGCCAGTGTATTAAAATAAATAATATTAGGTCCTTACATATGAAATTGGCGTTTTTCGTACTGGCCACTTTAATCACAAATTTCTCCTCTTTGGTAAGGAATTCCAAATTCTAATTTGTACGGCTATAGACTCATGTATTTTTGCTTCGATGATCGTCATTCATTTGTTTTTTTCTTCTGTTTTTTTCTGTTTGCGTCACTCATTTTACAAAATGGAAAACTTAAAATATCGCATTATTTACGAATACGAGTTCCGCCGTGGCACTAGTGCTGCGGAAACAACTCGAAGGGTGAATGATGTGTATGGCGGTCGTGTCGCAAAAGAAAACACAGTTCGTTTTTGGTTCCAACGTTTTCGTTCTGGAAATTTCGACCTGCAGAACAAGCCCCGTGGACGGCCTGAGACTCAGGTTGATAATGAAGAGTTGAAGGCTACCTTGGAAGCGGATCCATCGCAAACCACGTCCGAATTAGCTGCAGGCTGCGATGTTAGTGATAAAACTGTTTTAATTCACTTGAAGCAAATTGGGAAGATTAAAAAGCTTGAAAGGTGGGTACCTCACGAATTGACTGAAGCAAACCGGCAAACGCGCGTCGACTGCTGCGTTACATTACTAAACCGGCACAATAATGAAGGTATTTTAAACCGAATCATTACCTGTGATGAAAAATGGGTTCTTTACGATAATCGGAAGTGCTCAGCGCAATGGTTGGATCCTGGCCAGACAGCCAAATCCTGCCCCAAGCGAAAACTAACCCCAAAAAAGTTACTTGTAAGCGTTTGGTGGACTAGTGCCGGTATTGTTCATTACAGTTTTCTCAAATCTGGCCAGACTATTACGGCTGATGTCTATTGTCAGCAATTGCAAACCATGATGGAAAAGCTAGCGGCTAAACAACCTAGGCTGGTCAATCGCTCCACGCCACTGCTGTTTCACGACAACGCTAGACCACACACTGCGCAACAGACGGCTACTAAATTAGAAGAGCTTCAATTGGAAAGTCTAAGACATCCTCCGTACTCCCCGGACCTTGCTCCAACAGATTACCATTTTTTTCGAAATTTGGATAACTTCTTGCAAGGGAAAAAATTCAACTCCGATGGGGCAGTCCAAATCAACTTCAAAGATTTTATTGATTCCCGTCCGACTGGTTTTTTTAGTAAAGGGATCAATGAACTACCTATGAGATGGCAAAAGTGCATAGAAAATAATGGTTCATACTTTGATTAATTAAATATATTATATTAAAAAATATTCGACTTTTTGTTCCTCCCATACAAAACGCCAATTTCATATGTAAGGACCTAATATTTACAATGTAATTTGATCATATATAACGAAAAAAAAAAAATTATAGAATCATATGTCAGAAAGGCGATCACAGCGGTGCTTAGTCTGGTGAGAGGTTGGCGTAGCAGTACTAAACAGAATACGCTTTCGTTCTTTGGAAAAGATGTAGAATTTTAAATTTGTAAAGCTAATAAAATACTGTTGAACGGTTTGTTTTTTTTAATAAATATCATCTATACATTCGTTATCTATGTATATCTGTCAAATGAAAATAGTAAGTACGATTAAAGTTTAAAGTAAGGTTAAAACAAGTTTTATACGTGTCCCAGAGAAGTAGCCTAAACAAGGCATTTCGCTCCCCGGGGGTTTTTAGTCAGTAGGAATCTGACACACCGGGATCGCTGCCATCACAGCGACCCAGATAGTTCTATACACTATTTTCCACCGGGACACAAAAAAAAAGTTTTATAGGTGTATTACCGTTTATTCAATAACATTTTCTCAATTTTTATTTAACATTGTTTTATTTCTTAGATATAAATATAATTACATATATATCTAACAAACGAGTAATATACACTATTTACATAATGAAGTAAATGCCAATATCAACTACCCCGTAGAGATGAAGTCACGTTGTGTCTTAACACTGATGCGTCTATGTTCCAAATATTAGACAGGGCGGATAGGGAGTCTATTAACGATATTTGCTTATCACTATTTTCAAAAAGGTCTCTTAAATTTATCACACTTAATTTTAATGAAACTTGATGTAAGTGTTGTAGCCTTATCACAAGTGCGTCTTTTAGTTTTCTATTGTCAGTGCGTCGCCAGTATTTCAGGTTTCGCCCGATGACTGCTGTGATGTGTTCTCTGATGTCTTTTAAACATTTCTGCTTTTCTGTCTGCGCCTGAAATAGGATTCAGATTATTAGAAAATGTTTTGGTTTTTGAATTTAATTCAGTTTTGTTATAACTCTGCTTGCTTTGGGGGTTTTATTATGCTTCTTAGGTTAGCAGAATGGCAGTTTTAGTATATATTTTCAAACTTAACCGTATCCCACGTTTATTAATTACTTATGTTGATATTAAACACTTGTTTACAGCAGAATGTTTCATAATTACAGTAACTTCTCAAATCGTTAGCTTCGGCAGATGTGTAATTCATCTTGGACCTCACGCCTTAACCTCATAACTTCCCAAATAAGAGTCAAGCGCTTGAAGTTAGATTTACTTTCGAATCTATTCCCTGTTATGCATAACTTTTATAATACAAAGTTCGTTTAAGAAATTTTAAATACATTTTACAAACAAAACCGTTTATGGCGTCATCGTTTAGAACAACATACCGGTTATATTGACCCAGAATATTGGTCCAGGCAAAAAAAGGAGTACTTTGTATCTCGAAAACATCACCGGTTTTTACGACTAAATATGAGTAGTCCCTTCGATGTTGTTATAACAGATAATGATAATAGTTTATTTTTCATTATTATTACATACAACTGTTCTTGAATATTTTTGAATTAAAATAACAATTATTGATAATAATGGTTGTTAACCTAGTTAAGGCTTGTTGAAATGATAGAATGTGGAATAATATATTAATCTGCGAGCGCTTTAGAATATTATAATAGGTATTCATTTTTCCTTTGTTAGTGACATCATAGCCAAATCCTGTATCTAATAAAACGTGGAGTCTATAGAAAATATAATGTGTTTCGGTAAATGTACGTCAGATACCAAACGGGCTTACTTTTGGGCTTATTTTACTAGAAACAGCATCGTGAAGATAGTTTAACTTCTATGAATCGTAACAAAAATAATTTTCCCAGATACAATGAAAAAGTCTTATAGCACACAATTCCAGTATCGCTCCTTTAATTTTAAATACGAATTTGAACACAAGTGAAGCATTAGTACGTTGGTATTATAATCAAAGATAGAAAAGAAGATAAAAGAACTGTAAAAGATTTTATAAGCAATAGAGCATGAAAAAGTATACAAAAATTGATATGTAATCAAAAAGTCAATTATCGTAAATAAATCATAGGAACTACAATGTGTTACAAGTTACATGTGTAAACAGTTAAAAAACATCTTCCGTAAAGTTGGCAAAATAAAATTTGTATTTTTATGGATTCTATTAAATGAAAATAGTAATAAAACGAAATTAGGTATAATTATATTTGAAGAATAGATAATGATAAAACAATACACAGGCATATCACGTGGCACTGGTGTGAACGCTACAGTTGGTACTATGGCCACCTTGATAACAATATTGACTATCAATACCTATTGCAAACTATGCACATTTTACAATTTGTTTTTCGTATTTTATGTCTATAATGCCGCCGGTCGTATATGCAGTTGAGATAATAATAAGAACAATATAAAATATGATAGAAATTATATAGATTTGTATTAAATAGTTATAGCTATATTTGTTTTGGCATCGATTAATTTAAGAGCCCGATATTAAGGTTTTGTCGCAGAAAAGACTAACGAAAATGTATGAATTTGTCCGATCAAAATTCACATAGCGATTTTAACATTTCATGTCTATGAAAAATTTGTGTCATAGTGCAAATTCCAGGGCTAGCAAGGGCAATAATCATTTACAATAAATAACTTGATACTCATAGTAATATGGGAATGTTAGATGTCTTCCATAACATACCCCAAAAATGATACTCCGGTCTAAGTTCATAGGCGTGTATTACTTTTTCTTATTCTGATTCGACGCTGTAACTACACCACGTCGACTATATCTGATGGTACGCATGGTGCAGTGCAAAAAATTACGACTATAATAGAAGATAATATTTGGTTCGATTTAAAAAATAGTAGACACCGTTTGGTAGACTTTCAAAATATTGGAATTTATTTGACAGATTTGAAAACTGGTAGAACATGTTTTGTATACTTCAAAAATAGTACAATATGTTTGGTAAGCTTTAAAGATAAAATGGTAAGTGCATTTCTAAATAGTCGAATCTGTTTGATAAATTTTTAAAAATTGTAAAGTATTTTTGGTAGTGTGACAGTCCATGGCTAGTAGAGAAATAAAATATGTAACTACGAAGAAAAAGGATAATATTGTTAATATTCTCAAGTATTTAACTTTCACACGATAATTAATTATCGAACGTGACGGTTTTATTATTATTTATAGGCAAAAGCTTTTAAACACTTAATCTAATATTTTAAAGGGCACTTATGCAAAATTCGTGAAGAGCGTGGGAACGGAGAAGCAGGGAAAAGTGCACCATACCTGAAGCATGCACGCTTTCGATGATTGGCTGGAAGTCTTTGGGACCACGCCTTGGGAATCGAAGCGGGGATTGCATAAATAGGCGAGGAAAGTAGAAATGGGGGAATTGGTCTTAGGATCGGCATTTGAGAGAATGGGAATTAGGATACGCATACGCTTAGATGTTATGAGCGTTGGAGGAGCCGCGGCTCGGCACTCAAGCTAGTAATATAATAATTAGTAGGAAAGTTATAGTATTAGTGACAGTGAAGTACCAGCATAATCGGTAAGGTGCACATCTTTAATTAATATTTACATTCACTCTACAACTTATAACATTCCCAAGTGTAATATTTAGTAGAGGCAGTTATATCAATATATTCATAAATGGAAGTCCGACACTTGTTTATTCATCCACATATATGATTATATGTCTCTACAAGGATTTGAGGCTCGAGTACATTGCCTTGTGCATTATAATGTATTTATTCGATACCTATATTTCTATGGAACCTCTTTGGAACATTGCGTCAGTGGCACGCCTTAACCATGACACATCCTCGTAGCTCATGTCAGCCGTGTTTTAGTAACTACTATCTAAAAAAATACATTATCTCGCCACCGTCAAATAAGCTTTGGACACTCAGTATTAAATATCACTTTGGTCACGCCCAACGATAGCCTCGGCGACGGCCGGTCTGTATACTTTACAGCGACGGTTCCGGCCGAGGGCACTACCGTGGCGAATACCACTCAACGAAATACGACAACTGACTGTTCCCAAATGCTACATTGGCCTGTGGTTATTACAATATTGGAATCTCTTTCTGAAGCACTGCCTGGAGGCAACCGAGTAAGAGGAGACTTACTTTATGTAGGAGCGCTTGGAATCTCCTTCTGAAGCACTGCCTGGAGGCAACCGAGTAAGAGGAGACTTACTTTATGTAGGAGCGCTACTCACGTGCTGTCCATGACTAACGTTTAAAGGTGTATCATGCTATTTCAATTACAAATCAAGAAGTGGTTACCAATCACTACTACATAATAGCAAGTGTCGTGACGCCCATAGTATCTCACATAACCGGGTTGTGTCCTCTCTTACATATTACTATTATTACAAGATTTAAACTATTACTGGATTAGCATAATTTCTGAATGTCGGTGGAAGAGTGACCAAGTCTATGGACGAGCTCTACAGAAGGATGCGGAGGAACTGGGGCATCCTTCCCTCGAAAGAGGCCGAATAAATTACATAACTGTTTAACAATGTCTACATTAAGGAGACTATTGAGTCACAAGCTTATAAGCTTATAAGCTAAATACTTGAAGAGTACACCTTGTATTGGACGCAGCCCGAGTTAGCATTGCTATTACATCATGATGAGCCAGTTTAAAGGGAGATTATAATACGAAGTAACAACGTCGGGGCCTATATAAATAATTATAACTTGATCTACGGTTGAATTTAGTCTTTTGAAGAAATTTTATCTACTGTGGAGACGGTGAACAGTCACAACATGGTGCCGCGTGACCAGGATTCTCGTTTTAAATGTGCTATTGACAATGGTACAACGAGAATAAAAGTATAATAAACTCCTATAATTAATAATGACGGATATAAATATCAATAAAATGGAATAATTTCATAGGACAAATCAAGACTATGGTTTATCTAATCAAGTTTGCATACCTGCGTCAATCAAAAAAAATATTACGTATATTACTTATGATTAAGATTGAAATTTGTGCTTGAGGTGATGCACGCTACTGCAATAAATAAACACAACGTAGAGAACTCCTAACTCGTTGCATGAAAAAATCGACCATCTGGCTTAAACAGCAAAAAAGGGTATAACTAAGTACCTGCTCTTAAGTCGCCAAATCGATGAGCAAAAAGTTTAGCGCCAGGTTCAATTTTTTTTAAAGAGGCATAAGCTCAGTGTACAGATATTGTCGGATTTTCTGTAAAATGTTCCAGGTTCAATTTCAAACATTGGTACAAAGACAACCTGCGAAGCCGGTATATAGCTTATGTATTGTGCAGGCGAAAGTGATCGTTGTTACGGCTTCATTAGCAAAGCTAAGTATTTTTATTATATTATTTACTATATCAATTTTGATCTATTCATATTATGTTGTGTCTTTAAAGCACAAACAGGAGGAAAATATTATCAATAGTTGCACTCGCTCTGCGATTGCACACTTATTTTGATGATGAATCGTGACAGAAAAGGCTCTATGTTTTATGACATAATTTACAGGTAAATGACGTATTAACGGGCCAAGTGCCAGAGGTTCCTTATACTTGGTATCTTAATGATCACCCACTTTACCACGTCATGTCCGTTATGGATCCAGCAGAAATAGCCCAGTCAGTTAGTGAATTACTTATGGTTGCTGATCCGTACGCATGGCCACCGGTACAAATAGCTACTTACTACGACTACGACTTATCAACATGATTATGATAATGAGATCCTGGCTGATTTAGGTCTTGGCGGCGTCTCCAAATCACCTATTAAGTAGGCGCGGGTCGCAGCCCTATTTGGCGAAGATGAGCTCGCTGATGAGAATATTCCGAAACGGTCAATTGCGCAAGATATTTTGTGTGTGAATGCTAGCCCTTGCACAAACAAGCGCATTCTCTCATCCAAGCCCCTCTTAATCTAATTCAACGGAGAGCCGACATGGTTAGAGAGAGATAGGATGCAGTGTCTGAGTGCTAATGACTGAACCCTATCAGTGACTTAGGCCTTCCACAATGCTTTACTGTCTCTCCAGATTTGTCGGGTAGACTAGGTTACCATTAGCACAACAGATGAAGACCGAGTGGACAGACTTTTTCACTAAGCGGGAAGAAACTATAACAACTTGCGCGATAAAGTATCGTGCAAGACTGCTCAATCAGGTTACACATACGAGCCAATGTGGTTACCAGAATGTTGCCGCTGCGATTATAGGATAACAAGGGAGCATGCCTAAAATAAGTTGCTTATAAAAAGGAGAGTTTCAAAAATCATACCTGTAATGGGGATACTTTGAAGTAGACAATAACCCTTCTTAGAATTTTGGTTTTATTTATTTATAGTTGTTTACCCGACTACTACAACTACTGTAATGATTGAAATTTTAATTTAAAACATTTATTAAGCCACTGGTACTGATTGTAAAACAAATCGGTTAGGTAAAACCATGAGTAATCACATTTTTTAATATGCATCATCATTCACTGAGGGTGCCAATTTGAAGTAACCGGTGTTGTTCCGTGGGAGATAAGTCAGTGAATTAGTGAACACAGTGTCGAATAAAATTTCAGAGAACGCAAAATAGAAAACTGCTAACACAAACTATATTTATAGTGGACTTATCGGTCCTGACTGTCTTGAGTTGGCAAATTGTTTATGGTAATAAACATGCTACCTGTCAACAGGCAAAGTATTGAACAAAAAAAAAAAAATGATCCGCGTTTGTCAATATAGACATGCAACTGAAAGTGCAATTAGGAATTAAATGAACAACCAGTCTATATAAGCTATGAGCGAATGATGCATTCAAAAGCTTTGTTGATTTATATGAACATTACCTATAAAGGTTTGAAGGGGGATAGTTTAAAATCAAAAGGTTAAAAGTACTTCTATTCACTATTTCAGAAACTACTGAACCAAGGCACTCGCGTACGCCGTGAGTGGATCTGCTGGCAGAACGACTGTTGAAAGGAACTCAAATGTTAATACCAAAGGGAGGTCAGGATAGACAATTGCTTAAGTCAATCTTCTGGTATGATCGATCAAGTTTATTCTTTTCAATCTCTTTATAATGCATAATGCAAGCGTAAGCTCCTTTGGATAATCTATCGCCTGTGCCATATTATATGGTAAACAGAGAGATCGAGACTGACATCCAGGAAATAGTGTATTTAAAAAACCAATTCTGGTAGCAATCTCTAATTAACCAACCTTACTTTGGAACTCAATACTTACAATGCAGATTCCAATTGGAATTCTAAAATAAAGAAGTGATGATTATAACTTATACATAGTATCACAAGATTGGATAATAATGTGGACAGTTTATATAGATAACTTGCTGTTCAGCTTCGTGGAAATAATACAATACATAGCTAGATCAAGCTAGATAAAGGAAATCCCAACCAAGACTTTGAAGGGGGTCATTTCCTATTTTCTCAAGTCTTCAATTTTGTCTGTTGTAGAAATGTGTAGACGACATTACGCCATAGGTGTTGGTGGAAAATAAGACAGGTTAGATTATTTTAGTAATGGGTTTATATTGTGAAACTAAACCTGTTATGACTTCGTCCAAGCAGTTTTACTTTCAGAAGGGGGAATGTGACAGTCCATGGCTAGTAGAGAAATAAAATATGTAACTACGAAGAAAAAGGATAATATTGTTAATATTCTCAAGTATTTAACTTTCACACGATAATTAATTATCGAACGTGACGGTTTTATTATTATTTATAGGCAAAAGCTTTTAAACACTTAATCTAATATTTTAAAGGGCACTTATGCAAAATTCGTGAAGAGCGTGGGAACGGAGAAGCAGGGAAAAGTGCACCATACCTGAAGCATGCACGCTTTCGATGATTGGCTGGAAGTCTTTGGGACCACGCCTTGGGAATCGAAGCGGGGATTGCATAAATAGGCGAGGAAAGTAGAAATGGGGGAATTGGTCTTAGGATCGGCATTTGAGAGAATGGGAATTAGGATACGCATACGCTTAGATGTTATGAGCGTTGGAGGAGCCGCGGCTCGGCACTCAAGCTAGTAATATAATAATTAGTAGGAAAGTTATAGTATTAGTGACAGTGAAGTACCAGCATAATCGGTAAGGTGCACATCTTTAATTAATATTTACATTCACTCTACAACTTATAACATTCCCAAGTGTAATATTTAGTAGAGGCAGTTATATCAATATATTCATAAATGGAAGTCCGACACTTGTTTATTCATCCACATATATGATTATATGTCTCTACAAGGATTTGAGGCTCGAGTACATTGCCTTGTGCATTATAATGTATTTATTCGATACCTATATTTCTATGGAACCTCTTTGGAACATTGCGTCAGTGGCACGCCTTAACCATGACACATCCTCGTAGCTCATGTCAGCCGTGTTTTAGTAACTACTATCTAAAAAAATACATTATCTCGCCACCGTCAAATAAGCTTTGGACACTCAGTATTAAATATCACTTTGGTCACGCCCAACGATAGCCTCGGCGACGGCCGGTCTGTATACTTTACAGCGACGGTTCCGGCCGAGGGCACTACCGTGGCGAATACCACTCAACGAAATACGACAACTGACTGTTCCCAAATGCTACATTGGCCTGTGGTTATTACAATATTGGAATCTCTTTCTGAAGCACTGCCTGGAGGCAACCGAGTAAGAGGAGACTTACTTTATGTAGGAGCGCTTGGAATCTCCTTCTGAAGCACTGCCTGGAGGCAACCGAGTAAGAGGAGACTTACTTTATGTAGGAGCGCTACTCACGTGCTGTCCATGACTAACGTTTAAAGGTGTATCATGCTATTTCAATTACAAATCAAGAAGTGGTTACCAATCACTACTACATAATAGCAAGTGTCGTGACGCCCATAGTATCTCACATAACCGGGTTGTGTCCTCTCTTACATATTACTATTATTACAAGATTTAAACTATTACTGGATTAGCATAATTTCTGAATGTCGGTGGAAGAGTGACCAAGTCTATGGACGAGCTCTACAGAAGGATGCGGAGGAACTGGGGCATCCTTCCCTCGAAAGAGGCCGAATAAATTACATAACTGTTTAACAATGTCTACATTAAGGAGACTATTGAGTCACAAGCTTATAAGCTTATAAGCTTATAAGCTAAATACTTGAAGAGTACACCTTGTATTGGACGCAGCCCGAGTTAGCATTGCTATTACATCATGATGAGCCAGTTTAAAGGGAGATTATAATACGAAGTAACAACGTCGGGGCCTATATAAATAATTATAACTTGATCTACGGTTGAATTTAGTCTTTTGAAGAAATTTTATCTACTGTGGAGACGGTGAACAGTCACAGTAGATACCTGCACAGATCCGCAGAGCGCAAGCCGCACGCGCATGTTCTGCGGCGCGGACAGCGAGCGCAGCGCCAGCGACACGACGCCGCTCGAGGTGATCTGCTCGTCCACCGGGTACGATCTGCTCTCCGCCTCTCCCTCACTATAAAATATACGTTAACATAAATTACATTCAACAAAAACTATTGTTTCGTAATCGTAAAGTTTCATACACGAATTTCGCATAACAAGATTGGCTCCCGAGTTGTGTCGCGAGCGCCATCTACTGAATGACGCCATGCGTGCATGCCTTACCAAACTGACACTCGCAAAACGTAATCGGAGCAACGTAGTTGCTAATTCTTATACGCAATAATAAAGACTCGGAGGAAAGATTCAGATGCATCGAGCGAGCACGCAACACCATATACAGCATTTTTGTTGGACTACATATATCGAATGTGGTGGTCGAACGTTTAGCCAGCCGGCAAGTGTTGTTGACTTTCCTAATCATCATCAAGCTTACACCCGTTACGCTGATCCTGACGAGCGGAGCAGGAAGGAGCCGCCTGCCGCGGGAGCTGACAAGCTGGGACCGCGAGAGAGCCGTCGATCAGGTTAGTGCAACGCATTGTGCGCGAGAGACAATCGGGGCTAAGATTGTTAGCCATTTCTTAATCGTTGTCTCATTCTCATATTGTGGTGGGAAGCTCAATACAAACGCGGTTTCATCACAACTATACTATTTCATCAACGCATTTATCGTTGACGACTCAGCTATTGCAATGATCGTTTCCGAAACGCTGGTAGATCACCGTTAGGATCGTTTTTCCACTGGCCGGCCGCCCAAGTCGAGGTCCGTACCCACAGGGGTGCCCTTGCGTAGCCGCCCAAACCCATAAATTTCACTGGCTGAGCGCCCTCTGCGTTCGCCCACCAAGCCCGGTTTTGTTGTGAAGGTCTTTCCCAGGCCACCAACGAAGGACACGCCGAAAAAAAAAAAAAATGATCGTGTCTGCGCGTCGAGTTGTAGATTTGATCTCCATAGAGAGTAAATACTATATTTGTATGACATACAGGTAATAATTCTGGGTTTGGGTATTTATAGTTATGAAGTTCGTGTTTGTACACGTACCTACGATGACACAAGAGTAAAAATTTAAACAGTTGTTATTATTATGTACAATTAAATAATAGGACACAATCTTTACACTCCTTATTAGGACTACAGTCGTATAGGGGTGATTTTCGCTTCGGCCGTTGCGTACCGAATTCAAGTTTCGTTCGTTTAGTCATTCATAGATGTATTTATGCGGTATATTTTGTTTGTAGGCAGGTTTGACAGCGGTAACTATCAACTCCGTCATTTTTCAATTAAGTTCATATTGAAATTATCACCAGATAATGTGAAAGTTTATTTTAAACTAGCTCGATAAAGTGACTACAACGCATCTGATGAAATATGTAGTCCAAGAATGGCAACGACTATGAAGGAATGAGAATTTGCATCGACATGTGCCGGTCCTCATATTTCATGACTGAAGGTCTCTTGGCATATGAGAAACTGGAGGTACATAAACTAATCTCGAAACTCGACAGACCGAAGTCAGTCACCATAACGTTTGGCCGAATTAATATGAAAAATAAAAACCTATGAGCAGGAAAAACGAGCAGCGCAGGATATTTAGGTACCGCATACGGCCAGTGGAGGTCATGAGCGCGCGCGTCGAGTCGAGCCACACGCATGCGCACGCCACTCGCGCGCACTGCACGCGCAGCACGCACTAGCGCGCCGGACGCACGCGCACCGCACGCTCCGTCGCATACCAAAACTACCGTCACCTGAGAACACAACCTTTATGCTCTACTGTCACATCACATCGTATCATAAGCATAGATGGGTACAATGTAATCAGATTAAAGATTACGATTATATTTTGTAATCGTTAATCATGATTACAGATTAACAGAATTAATAAAAAAAGTAATCATGATAATCTCATCACTTTTTTGATTGATACTTGAAGTGTGTCGTCGGCAATAGAGCGGCGGTCGCTTGTATTTATTTATTTACGAATAGCAGCAGCGATTAGACGATTCCCGGGAGTTTTTAGTCAGTAGAAGTATGTCACACCGTAGTCGTTAACCGCACGTCGACCCTGATTGTTTTCTGCAGGAATTATCCCGACTTTCCAAAAAAAAACAGGTCACATGATGTTAATTTACCATTAGGCGGTACAAAGTTTACCGGGTCAGCTAGTTAGAAAAAAGATAAATAATATATAAAATCAAATAGATCTCTCTCAAGTGATCATTAGAATAATCATGATTAATTTAAAGATTACTGTAACCAAGATTAACGATTACGCATGTAAATCTAGTTTAAAAGTGCAGATGATGAGTTGATTGGTGGTAGGGCAATTGCCAGAACTGGATCATGACCACGAATGTAAAGACCGTCATAATGACTCGCTTCAGCCTGTCGCATTTCGGGATCCGCTTGTTTATATCCAGTAACTTATATACTTAGATGCCTTCAGTCGTGGTATATGTGGGCCGACATGACAACGGAGACTATCAACGGATTTTCATACTTTGATGGTCGCTTTCGTTTTTGGACGACACTGTACTTACCATCGGGTGCACTGTAGTCACTTTGTCGAGTCAGAGTAAAAAAAAAACTGATTGAAAGTAATTGTGTAAGTAGTGATTACACCCATTTCTGATTATAATATTATGAATGCGAAAAATAGAGTAAGAGATTAGACCGGACATCGCCTAATGAATTCAAACAAGTATTTAAAAATCTGATCCATGTCTATATGGGTGTCTCGAGCAGGAGCTGCCAGGAGGCAGCATTAGATGTAACCTTCTGTTTGCATGTATGCTTGCGTAGGTATTGCACTAATTGGCCGTTTCCATGTATTATGTAGCAAAGTAAATAACTAAACTTGAAGTAGTGTAAAGTTTACACGTGTTTTAGTGAAGTTATACACTATATCATCCAGCTTACGTACTTCACTGAATTGTTATGAAGTTCACACTTGCTACAATGCAATTTAGTGAAGCCACGCCTTCCGGAGAATGTGCGAGGTAAAACGGGGGGGGGGGGGGTGTTGGGGGGGGGGTCCGTCAAAAAAATTGGATTGATTCTATTTTACTTATCTACTTACTCGCTATGCCAATGTTTAGTTTAGTTTTATAGTTAAAACCTATTAAATCCTTGTTTGCACGCTACAAATTTAGTTACTTACTTCGCTACTTAATACGTGGAATCGGCCTATCAGAGACGAATTTCGAATTTGTGTGCAGAATCCGAAATTATTCGAATAATTTCCATCAATTTTGAGAATGAATGTTATTTCGAACATCCGATATTTCAGTTACGGCTATGAAGTTGCATAATATCAAACAGAAATACAAATTTCAAGTAGTTGGGAATATGCAAAGTAAAAATTATAATATTTAAAGTATACAGAATAGTGCTTAGATTTAAGTTCGTTGACGAAGCTACGGGAGTTTCAAGTATTTATTTTATATGTAAAACGCAATGTGAATAACACCCACCGTTCCTGGAGTCTTGACTACTTTCTGAAACATCTTTGTGGATAAATCACTTATATGCACAGAAATGTTGTCACTGCCCATGTGTTCCGAGGTCTCATTTAATTTGTAGTAGTGTGTATGTGTTGCGCCAGCGACATGTGTACGCAATGTGCGCTTCAATCGCTTCATTATAAAATTGTAAATAAACTCTCTAACTGATTTTGCGCTGTATTCTTCAGAAAGTACATATTGGCATTCTTGCTGAAATAAAAAAGAAAAAATAAAGTAGGTATTTTTTCTGAGAGCGTGTTAACTTATTTATTATGTTCATTTATAAATAGATGGTTTATTATAATTACAAGACTTCATATTTAAAATGTAAATCAATAGCACTTAAAAATATAGATAGTAAAATTTGATGCAATGGTAAAAGAAATTGCCCGGGCGGCGCGCTGGAGGCAGCGTGCCGCCCAACTTATCCAGGCGAGAGCAGTGTGTGACGTGTTCCCGCTCACCACTCTAAGATATTGAGGTGAGCGAGGGGTGGCTCCTTACACCACTCCTCGCAGTGCAGGGATGCGGCCTAAAAAAGGCCATACGTCGCCGAGGGTCGGAGAAGAGGATAACACTGTACCTCCGGCCCCGACCAGACGGGAAAAAAACACCCCTGGGTTTTTACTCAGAGCAAGTCCGACACACTAGGGAGCAGCCCTCACCGCCCCCTGAGGTCCGTCAGAGATTTCCCCCGGGTAACCAAAAAAAAAAAATTGGTAGAAGAAATATTCTTCAGTCTAAAATACCCAAATCAATTTGATATATAGCTACATAATTAAACATTACTTTATTATTAACAAATTATACACAAAATCATTTCAGAGGTTGGAAAATCTAGTCTATTTCATTAATTTTCAATATATTTTTTTAAATTAAAGTTCATGCTATTTTAATTATTTTTGGTGCAACGAAATATAAAAGTCAAAGCCATATGAAATTGAAGACTAAAAAAATTACGTAGTTTATCATCACGTATAAAAATAGATCACTCGACTCATTTAAATTTTGTATTTTCATAAAGTTAATAGCAACATTTTAGATACTTACTTTCTTGTCTAAAATAACCACGGCAGTCATGTCCTTTTTATTGACAATATCGATACCAAGTGATTCTGCAAAATGACGATTATGTACACTATCCATTGCTAATATATGCAAGCTGAAATTATTAGCACAAGATAATCCCTCTATTAGGGACATATTGTCCTTTTTTTCGTGTAATATTGATGGCAACACTGGCCGATTTCGTTCATGTGCAAATTTCATTATTGTGCAGAAGTGTTTAATATTATTTTGTATGAGGCTGTCCGGAGATAAGTGATCGTCCTCATATGGCAGCATTGATGTTTCTGAACTGTAATAAAATAATCATTATAATTTGGGTAAAGTTATGAACCACAAATTCTTAAATTATTTAGTTTTTCTTTATAATACCTTATTACTTTTGTATATTGTACACACTACTTTACTAGGAATTATATAAAAATTTTGCTCGTCTCTGTATAATATTATTGTATTGTAAAATGTGAAATAAGTAAAACAACAATAAATTACTATACTACTGTATTGTAGCTACTGCTATTTATTGGATATCTTGAGAAATTTATTAGTTCAAACTAGAAATGCTTATTTTATTTATAATGCTGAGTTAATACAACATCAAATAAATACCAAACAAATTATAATCGAAATAAAATCTAACAACCTATTTCGACTTTAAAATAACATCAAAAGAACTCCATAGAAAGAAATTTACAATAGTTAGGTAATAAAAATAAGAAAGCGGTAAAACTAAGTTGACACGATTTTCATACATTTTTACTGATTTACAAGATTAAATCTGTAAATCAGTCTATTTAATAGTAGCAACACTTAGTTCTTGTCATTGCTAGTACGATTACTGTTTAATGCACTCTTATTTATTTCGAATTTTTAAACTGTCATCAATACTTTTATGATAATTAAAGTATTTATGTGATGAGTAAATAAATAACTAATTATATAGTTGTATGACTTAATTTTATTTTGTAACATTAATCATACTCACTCCTCTTGTTCATTCTCTTCTTCATTCTCATGTCCCAGGAATGCTTGATAAGTTAAACATTGCTCGTATTTATCATAAATATATCTTTGTGCCGGCAAAACGTTCAAACTACACTCCTCTAAGAGGCCCAAGTATGATAAAAACTGAGAATTGTCATCCGCACTCTCCATAGTATCAGATAAATGCACGCCTCGCTTTAAGAGAATGTTAGCATAACCACTCTTGTTAGGTTTATATGTAGCATTGTTCCATGGATATTTATTGTTACGAGCCTCTACTTCTTTTTTGATGTATCGATTTTTTTTCATGGCAGTTTTTTTGAATTTGTAGTTTTCGCAGAATCGTGAGTAATTATTTTGCTGATAAAGGCGGCGTTGTATTCTCTGCAGTTTGATAAGTTCAGTTGTCCACTGGCTAATGTTGTTGTTTTTGCAATTGTAATATTCCATTGCAACTTCACGCAACTGTAAATAGAATAATAATAAGAATGTAATATACAATTTAAATTTTAACTTGTGTTGGTATCATAATGTTGAGTATATCATAGTTTTATTTCAAAAATATTATATGAACGCCAAAGCTTCAAAGTTTTAAAACTAATTTAATTTACTTTAAAACTTTGATTTGGATATGTCATAGAACTCTTCTAGGATATTTTTCCTTAAAAATAAATTGGTGTTCACACTATGTCTACAATTTGTTTAGAAGTTCAGGCATAATAACATTAAAAATAATAATTCACTTTCACTATTTTATTTTGAGGAACTGAAATAAACATACACACATGCACACAACTGCGGGCACAAACAAATACACTCACTCCTCTACTCGAATACTGTAGGGCGACCCAAAACATGCAAACAAAATTTAATATGCAAGCTTAACTGTGACATTTGTTACTAGCACTGTTTTTTATTTTATTTTCTATTTTGTATATAATTGGCTTTGTAATGAGCTGTGAAGTTAGTATTAAAATAAATAAATAAACGTATCTCTTTTCACTCAGCTGGGTATATAAGAGTATGTTACTATTAACTGTACCATAAAAATATCTGTTTAGCATTTGGGTAAACAAAATTCAGTACATATACATTTTCTTATATAAAACTTACCAATGCATAAGCAGGAAGCTGCTCATACAATGGATTGAGTGGTGAGAAAAGGATCAAAATAGGATTTCCATCAATATATCTATCAAATGTAAAAGATTTCTTCCATAATGGAATTATTCTTGCAACTGGCTGTGAAAAATTTTCTAAAACCCAATGCATCACCAATGACTCATTCCATTTTTGAATATTACTTTCCCCTGTTATGTATTCCTGAAAAAAAAATATAAGGGAAAATTCTTTGAAAGCTTTTTCAAGAATTGTCACAAATATTTTAATTTGTAAAAAACTAAATTGTTGAAGAACTCTTTATTATTTGCATTACATTAATTACGATAAATTTAACCAATTGTAATGGAAAATAAATCATATAAACAATATAAAACAAATTTAAATTATGTATAATTCATCAAGTTCTAAAATTTGTGGTTTTTGCATAGTGGGTATGAACAGTACAAATTAATCGCATTTTAGGATAGTTAACTAATTTCTTTACATTTACTTTAATTCACTGTTATTATACTTTAACCAGAAGATCTATAATAAAAACTTTTGAAAAGTAATACTAATTAAAAATAATGTAATGATCACCTTATGTGACCTCATTCTTGAATACTTGTTGTATCCTGTCTTAGTTTGTTACATAATAAGAGTATATAAACCTTTGTATCGTTCCATAACATGAGACGTGCATTAGGCAAGATATCTACGCCAAGGTCTCGAGAAAGCTCTTCTGATGTAACCACTGCGAAACAAATCTCACCAAGCGTGTCAAATTCGTGAGATTTTAATGCTACATTATACCAAATATTAAAAAACTTTGATGTATCCACTAATGGTGTATATCCCACGGCCACTGCCTGCAGAAAATTATATATACTTGTTAATTAAATTAGAATTATATATAGACAGGTAGGATGAAGTGGAACAAAGGGTAATTTCATGGTAACTTTTACTATCAACTTTCTTTTCTTATGGTATGGACTAAAAGCTTAAAAATGTGTGATCATTTATGTGGAAAGAAGATCTTTATCTAATTTATCATAGATAATGCTACCATAGAGTAGATTATACTTACATCACACATAGATAGTAGGTTGACAAGTTCTTCTGTAGAAGATATTCTTCTTAATGGTTTTGTGATAAGCTCTAAGAAATTTACAATACTGTAAGCATCCCTAAGACCTGAGGAATAATTAATAATGTATATATTTTATTTTTTCAAAATGTAATTAAGCATACATGAAATCCATATTTATGTGTGATTTTACCTTTATATAATACACCTCTGGAATTAATAGTATAGGCCATTAAAATAGGCCATGATGGTATTTTATTATGTTGTAGCCTACATTCACTACCTGGGTTCCAACAATTAATCGCTGCAAAGTGTACCTGAAATAATTATTTCATAAACTATATTGTGTATAATGATGCAAAATAATTATACATAATAAATTATTCAATTTGCTTTTGATATTTGCATATATATGGTAACAATATCAAGAGAGCATAATTGTCATGGAAAGTGACATGAAGGCAGAGAAGCAAAAGGTGCATTGTTAGAGTAGTGGAAAGAAGGAGGCAGACAAAAAGGGCTTGATTCCAAGAAAAACGGTGCCACCAGGTTGCCAATAGTATTATATAAAATAAATTGATTAAGTAAGTTAGCCTCAGGGCATATAAATACAGGATAGGATATTTGTAAAAAAACATTTTAATCAAAGCTTAGCTACAAGACTCAAGAATTTCAAATCTTCACCATGTATCACTATCAATAATAAATGAATAGATTGTAACAGGAATTTTTTTGTTGCACCAACACTTTCAGCGCCATCTAACGATGCCACCACGAAACCACGTCTATCCTAGTCGATTTTTTTTAATGGCTGAACGATAGCCGTATCTTTGCCGTTCGAGATATGACGTCGTCAAAGAAAGTATCCGTTCGATGATTTTTGACACTTTGGAAAAGATGGAGTTCGAGCCGTAGCTGTTCCAATCTCGGCCAACACTAAAATAAATTTTTAGATAATAATTTGGGTCCCGCTGGTTCTCAAATCATCGTTAATTATGCCCACCATTGTGGTGAGTATATATATTTAGTAAAATTAGTGTTTTGTGACCTGATTGATTTCGCGTCACGAAATCTTCTTTGTCTGGACCTGAATGTGGGTATTTTCATGTTCCAGGGTTTCAGTTGGTACCTAAGAAATTAGGATGTTCGTCTTAACCGCGGTTTGTCAATAAGGCAGCCCTTCGACGTGTGAGCTGTAGAAATTGATGGGAACACTAAGTGCGCTCTTCAACCCCCTGCAGTCTCGGATGTTTTCTTCAGGACCAATGGATCGCTTCAGGGACGATTCCATGGGGTCCACTTGAAGGTATCGCCGTGTCGCATCAGCGGGCGGTGTTATATATATAATGATCGGATATTAAGTTCATAATCTTTTAATATTCAAATCAACAATTTAGCATACCCTCGGGTTTTTTGTGTTAAAACAAAGAAACATGCTTTAATGTGGAAACTTGCCTCTAAATAGATCTTAAGTTTATTAAGATTATATTACGTTATATTACCTTTAATCAAGAGAATAAGTTGTATCAAGATGATCAAATAAATAAGTTTCCCTTTATTGGACTTATAATTTGTGTATACCCTTGGGTTTACCTCCGTTTGAGTGATTGGTTGGCTGGCGCTCTAAATAAATTTTGTCAACCACTACACCTCGCGGCAAGGCCTGTAACCAGCCCTGATATTATAGATGTCTGTCCTCATGCTCGCATCAGACTGAGATTTGAACGCAGGTCCAGGTCGTGAGTTTCTTGTAGGAAAACATTGTGAGACTCACGCCCTACACATTATGTAGATCAATCCATATACGTATGGATTTGATGTTACATAAATGGCGTACCCAAGTGGAGCCTCGAGGATTGTAAACCCAAGTAGTTTTATTAATATCATAATCATGGTAGGAAAACCATGTTGATGGTGATTTTTTATCTTTTATAAGAAAGTTTGTAGTAATACCTACATGTTTTGTTTGTTTGCACATTTTTGTTTAAATACCTTTTAGAGATGGCAAATTAAATACTTTTAAAATATTTATAGATTTATACTAGTATATGCTTTGCATTGTATAAATTCTTAGTTATAAGTAATTTGGTTAACAACTTAATTATATTGTTAAAAAATTTTAAGCATGGCTGATAGTCAGTTTAATATTGATATCCTATTAAAGGATGAATTGATACATGAATTAGAATGCCACAATATTCAATGTAATGAAGAGGACACAGTGCAAAATCTTTGTTCCTTATTAAAGCATGCTATTCGTTTACAGCGGAGTAGTTCAGAAAGTTTGTCTCATTTTTCTGAGACTAATATTAAAAGTGAAGAGGTTGTTTTAAAATCGAAATATGCTGAGATATGTGATAAAATAAAGTCATCTGATAGATTGTCTCCTGCCACCCGGTTTAGTTTATTAAATAGAATTAAATATTTTATACATCGACTTAGACGAATCCGTCCACCGTCAAAGTTTTGTATGGAGTTGTCTAGTTCCTTCTTTCAACTCTTGGCTAGGTTAGATCCAGATGCAGGTTGTGATGACCATATATCTGATACCATGGATAAATCTCTTGAGTACAAAAATTCTGGTTTAGGTAAAAACAGAGAATATAACCTCGAATCTTTAAATTTAAAATATAGTGGAAATTCATGTGTTCGTTTGTTCGTTTTGCGTTTAGAGGAATTATGTGTGGCTAGGGATATCCCACAGCCAGTGATTTTTAAAAATTTTCCTGTCCTTCTAGAAGGATCTGCTTTGTTGTGGTATAGAGCCAACAAACTTAACTTTAGTGATTATGACGCGGTTGTCTTTGCTTTATTGCAAGATTTTGAAATTCCAGACTATGATTTTCGATTATTACAGGAAATTCGTGCACGCACACAGGCCAAGGAAGAATCTATGGTCATATATTTATCAACAATAATGGGAATGATGTCTCGGTTGACTAAGCGGCTTTCTGAGGAAGAAATGCTCGCGATTGTTTTGCGCAATATTCGTCCAGAATATTCCAGACAATTTGCTTTAATTAATATAACCTCTATTCAACAGCTGAAATCACTTAGTAAGCAATTAGAATTGTCGAAGGTTATTTGCAGCGGTTTTAAGGATCCTGTGGTTCCAAAGGACTCAGTTGCACCAGACTGTTACGCTACTGTTAGTAACAAATCTTTACAGGTTGCCTCGATGCCTAAAAAGGTAAGTGGCAATATTTATGTTAAGGAGCCTGACCAATTGGTTCAGAGAGATCTTCCTAGTGATAAGACTCGTCATATCACGCAGCGTGGTTCGCGTTCGCGCGACCTTAAATGTTTCAAATGTGGTGCTCCAGGTGTTAAGTCACCGGATTGTAGGAATTGTAATACTCCAAAAAACGAGTGAGTGGTGTCTCCAAGCACACACCCTCACCTCGCGTGGGGACACCCTTTGAACGCCCTCGTCTAGACGAGAGAGCTTACTTAACAGTTAAGGTCTTAGACATTGATATTTGTGGTCTTTTAGACAGTGGTGCTAGTTGTTCCATCTTGGGCAATGATGCACACAAATTCTTTATGAATATGGGTTTTCCTTTGCATAGTTTAAGGAAATCTTTTCATGTGAAAGTGGCTGATAATAGGAAACATGTATGTTGTCATTATATGGACATACCTGTTAGGTACAAGGATAAAGTTCAATTAATTCGTTTTTATGTTCAACCAAATATTAATATTTCTGTTTGTTTCGGGTTAGATTTCTGGAAAGCTTTCGAGTTTGCTCCAGATTTATTGCAGCAATTACCAAAAGATTTAATTAATAGTTCATTTGATTTTAATAGTGTAGAAAGTTCTGGTTTATGTAATTTTGAATCCCTTAGTAAAGATCAAAAATTTGAATTAGAATCCATAATGAGATTGTTTGACTGTATAGATACAGAGAAAGTGGGCTTAGGTCGCACTCATCTCATTGAGCATAATATTGATACGTCGGATGCTCAACCTATTAAACAGAGGTATTATCGCTTGAGTCCTGAAAAACTTAAGTTATTAAATAAAGAATTAGACCGTATGTTAGAGCTTAATATAGTTCAACCTTCAAATTCTCCGTGGAATTCACCGGTTACTATGGTTCCAAAACCGAATGGTGAAGTGCGTTTATGTTTAGACAGCAGGAAGCTGAACTCTGTTTCTAAAACAGATGCTTATCCGTTACCATATATTCATTATATCTTGGATAATCTGAGAGATGCTAAATATCTAACTTCTTTGGATTTAAGTGCTGCTTATCATCAGATAGGGTTAACGGAATCTTCTAAAGAGAAGACAGCTTTCACAGTTCCCGGTAGAGGTTTATTTCATTATGAAGTTATGTGTTTTGGTCTAGTAGGAGCATCTGCAACTATGCAACGCTTGATGGATAATTTATTCACAGCCAAATTTGATAATAAGGTCTTTTGTTATATAGATGATATTGTGATCTGTACCAGGACATTTGAAGAACATCTCTCTATTCTGAAAGATGTAATGGAAATTTTAAAGTCTGCAAATTTAACCATAAACATGAATAAGTCAACTTTTTGTAGGTCTGAATTAAAATATTTAGGTTATGTTGTTGACCACTTTGGTCTTAGGACTGATCCTTCTAAAGTTGATGTAATAATGAACTTTCCTCGTCCTAAAAATGTTAAAGAAGTTAAACGGTTTCTAGGAATGGTAGGATGGTACCGTCGTTTTATTGATAACTTTTCTAAAGTTGCACGACCTCTTACCCGATTGACGAGTAAGAAAATAACATTTACGTGGTCACCAGAGGCCGACGAGGCATTTAATTTATTAAAGACAGCTCTAATAACTGCTCCAATATTAAAATATCCTAATTTTGATATTCCTTTTTATATACACACTGACGCTTCTTCATACGCTATAGGAGGTGTATTAACTCAAAGAGTGGATGATGTAGACCATCCCATTGCTTATTGTAGTAGAACTCTGTCTCCCCAAGAAGTTAATTATACAGCAACTGAACGTGAATTACTAGCCGTAATTTTTGCTTTAGAGCAATACCGACCATACATAGAAAGTAGAAAATGTTTTATTATAACTGATCATGCATCATTACAGTGGTTTTATAAACTTAAAAACCCTACAGGTAGATTAAATAGATGGGCTTGTCGTTTAAGTCAATTTGATTTTGAAATTATTCATCGAAAGGGTAAAGAACATGTTGTCCCTGACACGCTTTCCCGTATCAAAATTGATTCTATTGAGATAGACACTCATTCTATTACAGATCCCTGGTATATTAATTTGTTTAAAAATGTTTCGGAAAATCCACAACGATTTCCCAATTTTAGTATTATGGAAGGTCAATTATATAGATTATGTAAAAATAAATATAATTTAATATCCCAATTTGATTGGAAGGTAGTAGTTCCGGTGGAGAAACGTTCTGATGTTCTACTAAAATACCATGATGACCCTACTGCTGGACATTTTGGTGTAGCAAAAACTCATAAGCGTATCAGTTCTTTGTATTTTTGGCCGTCGTTATTTAAAGATGTTAAGGAGTATGTTAAAACATGTGAAACGTGTAATACGTATAAACCAGTGAACACAGCTCGCCCTGGTTTCATTGGCAATCCTCGTCAAGTTGTTCGTCCATGGGAAGCAATATCTTGTGACATACTAGGTCCATTCCCTCCGTCCTATCTAAGAAACCAATACTTATTTGTTGTGTCAGATTATTTTAGTAAATATGTTTTATTGTTTCCTCTACGTAATGCTACTGCCAAAGCAATTACCAAATGCGTTGAAAAATATGTATTTATGGTACATGGTGTTTGTCGTGTATTATATACCGACAATGGACCTCAATTTACTTCACATGAGTTCAGGAAATTACTTACTGACTATGGTGTTCCAAACATCTTTTATAATCCGCTCTATCACCCGCAGTGTAACCAAACGGAGCGTGTGAATCGCGATTTGGTGCGTGCTATTGCCTCCTATGTGCGTTCTGATCACCGGAAATGGGACCAGAACATTCCAGAGATTCAATGTGCATTTAACACCTATTATCACGAAAGCACCAAATTCACGCCTTTTTATTTGAACCACGGTCGTGAAATAATACTCGATGGTTCAACTTACAATAGTAATGTACCCCTGAATGATTCTGAACTAGTAGTCCGTACTGAACCTTTTGTCCATAGGTTACCTAGGATAAAAGAGATATATCATCTTGTTGAGCGTCATTTGAAGAAGGCTCATCAACAGTATGGGAAATATTATAACCTCCGGAAACGCCCTCTTGACCTTAAAGAAGGTCAGTTCATTTATAAAAAGTGTTTCCCTTTGTCTAGTGCACCTAAGCATTTCTCGGCTAAGTTGTCACCTAAATATGAAAGGTGTATAGTTCATAAGAAACGTGGACGTTTGGTCTATGAGTTGAAGTCTCTTGATGGTAAGCCTTTGGGTTCGTACCATATTAAGGACCTGGTTATTCGTGGTAACCCCACTGAATCTGGTCCGTAGGCCATCTTTAGCCGCGATGCATTCCGTGTTACCATGATGGTACACGCAGTGAAGCCAAGGACATATTTTTATTAGGCTTCTTTTGTTTTCTGGCTAAAACAATTATTCTTAAGTTTAGGTTTGACCATAAACTTGATTTTTATGGATTGATGAGTTGTTATACTGCATCTCCCTTTCTTGCGTTACCTTTAATAGGTTAACATTTATTAGTGTATCATGTTGATATCTGTTATGAGTCCTACTTCATGTTTATGAGTTTAGGATCTCCCTCCCTTTGTAATGAGACTTGTCCATATCAATAGGACTAAGTTTTCTAACATGTTTTAGTTAAGTTTTCTTTTTTTTTTCATTATGGTAATAAGTTCTAGATTATTAGGTTTGTGTACTATGAGTCACTATTGTGGGATAAATGGTGGATCTCTATGGTGTTGGTATGAGTGCTTCTCATAGAGAGTAAGTACCTCTAGTTGATTAGGTTTAGTAATATATTGTTGGTAGATTAATTTTGTATTTTTTTTTTAGTTATAAGGGTGTTTGGGTTTTCTTTTCTTTTCTTTTAGTAGTTAAGGGGAAACTTATGTTGGTATGGATAAAGTGTTGTCCAGTACTCATGTACAGGATGGTTTTTTTTGTTCATATAGAAGTTTTTTTTTGTTCATATAGAAGTTTCTTTTTTTTTGTTCATATACAGGTTGTTTTCTTTTGCTTAATGACTATTTCCAATAGTTTATTATTAGCCTGTTTTCGTTTCAGTTTGGCGAAAATTTTATTTTTATTACTAAAAATAAAATTTTCTTTCCCAACAAAGGGGGTGTGTAACAGGAATTTTTTTGTTGCACCAACACTTTCAGCGCCATCTAACGATGCCACCACGAAACCACGTCTATCCTAGTCGATTTTTTTTAATGGCTGAACGATAGCCGTATCTTTGCCGTTCGAGATATGACGTCGTCAAAGAAAGTATCCGTTCGATGATTTTTGACACTTTGGAAAAGATGGAGTTCGAGCCGTAGCTGTTCCAATCTCGGCCAACACTAAAATAAATTTTTAGATAATAATTTGGGTCCCGCTGGTTCTCAAATCATCGTTAATTATGCCCACCATTGTGGTGAGTATATATATTTAGTAAAATTAGTGTTTTGTGACCTGATTGATTTCGCGTCACGAAATCTTCTTTGTCTGGACCTGAATGTGGGTATTTTCATGTTCCAGGGTTTCAGTTGGTACCTAAGAAATTAGGATGTTCGTCTTAACCGCGGTTTGTCAATAAGGCAGCCCTTCGACGTGTGAGCTGTAGAAATTGATGGGAACACTAAGTGCGCTCTTCAACCCCCTGCAGTCTCGGATGTTTTCTTCAGGACCAATGGATCGCTTCAGGGACGATTCCATGGGGTCCACTTGAAGGTATCGCCGTGTCGCATCAGCGGGCGGTGTTATATATATAATGATCGGATATTAAGTTCATAATCTTTTAATATTCAAATCAACAATTTAGCATACCCTCGGGTTTTTTGTGTTAAAACAAAGAAACATGCTTTAATGTGGAAACTTGCCTCTAAATAGATCTTAAGTTTATTAAGATTATATTACGTTATATTACCTTTAATCAAGAGAATAAGTTGTATCAAGATGATCAAATAAATAAGTTTCCCTTTATTGGACTTATAATTTGTGTATACCCTTGGGTTTACCTCCGTTTGAGTGATTGGTTGGCTGGCGCTCTAAATAAATTTTGTCAACCACTACACCTCGCGGCAAGGCCTGTAACCAGCCCTGATATTATAGATGTCTGTCCTCATGCTCGCATCAGACTGAGATTTGAACGCAGGTCCAGGTCGTGAGTTTCTTGTAGGAAAACATTGTGAGACTCACGCCCTACACATTATGTAGATCAATCCATATACGTATGGATTTGATGTTACAAGATTCAGAGTTGACTTTTTTTTAAAACAGCAATATTTTACAAAAATTGGGTTTATAATGTATATTATAAAATAATAAGCAAGTAGCTATTAGCTGATGCACTTATGTCTCAGTTGGTGTTTTCAACTATGTATATTGTTTAGCACTATATATTTGGACAGATGCTAAATTAAAATATACCAATCATCACTAAAATTGTAAATTTCTTTACATCATGAACTGAATAATTATATTAAAAATAAACAAAGATAAAAATAGGACTCACTCTATCTTTCATAATCATAGCAGCTTTCTCAAATTCTCCCCTTACATATTGTGATTCTGCATCCCATGGAGCATAATACATAACAAATGAAATATCCATTCTGTTTATAACTGAAAGAGCACTACTAAGTTGACCTTTATACCAATCTGTCACTACAGACTCTGACCTAAAAAATCTGACTGCTTGTGGATGTTTTGATATCTTTGTGGGTCTGAAATATATAATTAAATATTTAAACAACATTCATAAAAAAATAATTGAATTACCAAATGAATAAGAATCTGTTTACACTGAACTTGTTTTTTTTATGCTATACTAGCTAGCAGACCTGGCTTTCAACTAGGTGAGATCTACCAACAAAACAAAATAGATTACCAAAATACATTAAGGGTCAGACAAATCAAAAAATTGTCAAATTTTGCTTCTTTAAAAAAAAAAGGACATTTCTCTATTTACCCCTGTGTTATTGGTGCACTTATTTTATAGCATTTTTCCTAATACATATTCAACATGTTTCTTTAAACTAAAATCCCTTTTTTATTTATGGGCTGAATAAATAAAACACCAAATAACAAATGAGATAATGATCAATACATAATTGAAAACCACATATAATTGGTTAAGCTTTTTCAGAGAATAACCAAAACATGGACAGACAGAATTTTTAAAGTCATTGTTTTGGGTTCTATTGCATTAAAGGTCCCAATTTTTTTTTATATCTCCAATGCACAAACAATGAGTAGTTAGATTTTTACCATATGTATTAATAATTTCTAATATAGAGTCAATTTTTATATTATTATCAGGATTCATGTATAGTTTTAAATGACTACATGAAATTTAAAAAAAAAATAGCTAAAAAGTAGCAAAACCTGAAGTAAAACTTTTTCACATCTGGAAAAAAGTTTAAGTGATAAGGACGAGTAAAGTGTGTGGGTAAGGACGAGGAGTATTATTTCAATATTATTTTTACCATTAACTGTACTATTATAAAGTTAGCTAAAAAGAGATTGTTAATAAAAACTAGTGCATCTTTGCTTAATGTTTACATTATTGTCACAGTGTAGTCAATTTAAATTAAGGGCTTTTTAGTCATTTTCAGAGGCAAAAATAATATATTTACATATGGAACTTAATCAAAACTTTTAAAAGAGCTTTTTAAGAACATGTAGATCTACAAAAGAAAATATATAATATAACAAATCTTACGTGTTGTGTAGTGCGCCATAGGTTGTGAGCGCTAGAGCGATACAAAAGACCATTTCTTTTAACAACATATTAAATGTTATCTCCCTGTTGTGCTGTTGTGTTGACGTTTGTATATCTTGTGAATTTTCAGTAGAGTTTCCAGCATCGCTAGCTGTAATCGGTTCACATGTTACTGACGTGACTTGTATAATATCTTCAGAATCCACCGTTGGAAACATTACACGTCATTCAATAACAACAAAAACACTGAAACTCCAACTCGATTAAAATTACATTGCAAAAGCCTTTTATTATAATTTGATTTTCTGTCAATATAAGAGTTTGATTTCATAAGAAGGTTATTCATAATATTTCTTTTACTTATAGTATACCCTTGATTATTATTAATATAATAAATAAGTTCATATCTATAACATTATGTTATCCAACATTCCATCAAATGTCAATTCATGATTAAAAGCTAATGTCATTTTTTGTTATATTTTCCCTTTTATGGGGAAAGCTAAAGTGTCTACGCCATACAGCCATGTCTGAGGTCATATCTTTTCAAATTTTATTAAATTTCAATTAAGTCTTCCCACCACGGTACAATATCTCTGTCGTAGTTTCAATTTAATCTAATCCACCTTCATTTCTTGTTTGTTACACCGTTTCACAATATAAGCGGCGAGAAAGACTGCATATTGGCGAAAAAACTTAACGACTCAAGGGACGCTTCACTCCGCTAACATCTCACCAAAAAACCATTGATTCCGCATCGCACACAGTCGACCAAGCACTCCATTGATATCAAAGGTCAGAAAACAAGTTCAGACCACAATAAACCACACAGCCTACCGCCACAACAAGAACACAAAAAGTATTCAACAGAAGTGCAGCAGATTTCCAACCACTCCGGCTTGAAGTTTTTCCACAAACCTCTATAGATTCGTTTTTGTATTATTTTTTGCCTTTGTGGTAAATCTAGGCCCTTTTACACCATAGTATAGCCATGCCTGAGCCTTTTCGTCATCATCGTAAGTACACATATAATAAATATTAGAGTTTACGTTTTTTCATATGTGCATAACGGTAACAACATGTACGACATACAATCAGTCCTTTTATCCGTTTTTTTGTTCATCTTGCAGAATGGTGATTAATTATTACTCAGAATGAACTTTTAGTTTTTACTTTTACTAATTTATACTCTGTCGTAATTTTAATGATTCATCGCATCCCTAAAATGTAAAAAATAATGCTCTGTCAATTTTCGCAGCCATTTTAATCCTACATTGTTTTGGATTTTTGATAAAAAATTGTGTTGCTGTATCGTAACGGTTGATATTTACTCTCAGTTAATTCAATATCCGTTTTATTACAAATGCTTACAAAATACTAATAATTTCTTGCCGAAACTGTGTGATATATCAGAAAGATTTCTTTGTTATGATTTGTTAAACAGCATTGAAGTTCAGTCTATTGAAAGCTGCACAACGAATATGGATTCTTCAAAACAAACAGATTGTGACACAGTGGAATATTGGCGAAAACAAGCTAAATATTATGAGCAAAAGTAGGTAGCTACTAGCTAAAAGTTAGTAACAATATATATTTTTTTACTTTTCACTTTTAGGAATGCTCCTATTTGTTGTAATTATGGTCTCTTTAAATTACAGAGCTGTCGATATACAACAAGAATTAGATGAATATACAGAAAACTCGGCACAACTGGAAAAAGAGTTGGAAGCATCATTAGTACAAGTTGAAAAACAGAACAGTGATTTAGAGCATCAAAACCAACGATTAAAAAATGATATAGAAATGCTACGGGTAAGACTGATAAATTATTGTTTCATTTGTCAGTATTAAATAAATGAAGACACTTATTAATGTTTATTTGAAATATTGTTAATAAAATATGAAAACTTTTTTGAGATCTTTAGTGTTTAGTACTATTTTAAATACTCGTTTTTAATAGCAAACTTTGCTACCAATTTATGTTTAAATAATTTAGTAATTATTTGATGATAACAATAATTTCTCTTTTGTCCTGATTAACAATGTTGTCCTGAAAGGATTTTGAAACCCTAACTAGAACTTATCAGTAAAAGCACTGTCATTACAAGAATATGGATATTAATTTTGGATATTAATATGGATATTAATTAAGTTTTGATTTTTCTCACTATTGCTGTTTTTTACTTATACCAAATATATTCCATAAACTCAAAGTTAATCAGAAATACTTTTAAAATAATTTAATTTAAAACAACTGGTTATAGGACCCAGGTAGTGTGGTTCAAAACTGGTAATTCACAACCCATTAACACTAAATTAGAACAACCCAACTTAATAGTCATATTTATAATTAATACTAGTGTTTTCGAAAGATATAATTTATTAAAAAAATTAACAGCTTTTAAGGTCATTATACTATTAAGCTTATGATTTTTATTTTATTTTAAAGAATAAGCTTGAAAGGAGCCAGCATGAAACTAATGCATTGGAAAATGAATTACAAGTTTTAAAAATGGAGAAAGAAAAACAAGCAGTTTATATCAGAGAATTAGAACAAAAGAATGATGATTTGGAAAGAGGTCAAAGGTAAATTTTATGTAAATGATTCCCTGTTTCATTTAGTATATTCAATTTAAATTTAAGTCATAAAAATCCATATATAACTTGATATAATTCATGTATGAAACCACCCATGACCTAATAAAAATAGATTTTAAGAAAACAATTTTACAAAAAATTAATTAATAAATTTCTATTTTGATCATGTTTTGTAGTGTTTGTGTGATGCATAGACAAATAGACAAAAAAAAACAGATTATAGCAATACTGTGAATTTGTTTTACCAGATGACAATTTTGATTCTCTGAATAGATTTAAAAGGACTTTTTGGATAAATACAAAAGTTCTATATATCCCTTTTATTTTCCTTTTGTAAGTAAACATTTCAAAAACCTTATTTTGTTGTTTTATATTTCGTGGGATTTAATTTTAATAATTTAACTTCACAATAAAACATTAATTATTTACCTTCTCAGAGTTATATCAGAATCAGTGGCATGTATAGAAACATTGCTCAATCAGGCTTACGAGAGGAATGCTGTTTTAGAAAGTGAAGTTGATGAAATAGAGAATTTAAGAGTCAATTTGCAAAGGGCAACAGATGAAGCTAGAGGTAAGTTAATTAAAAATATACTTTGAATGGTCTACACTAGAATTTAATCCTGTTATTTGAGTGTGTTTTTCAAATACCACTGTCACAAATACAAACACTAAAATCGGAAAACTAAAGGCCTAATTAAAGGAATATTCACTAAAGGTTAAGAATAGTGGAAGGTGTAAAATGTATGAAATTGACTTAAGCTTGCATAACATCATGTTGTCACTTTATGCTACTTCTATAAATGCATGTTTCTTTGTGGTCATTGTTTATTGAATGTTTTTTTGTATCTAGGCCAGTGGGCCAATAGTTTACAGTGGTAAACCATTAAAAATATTAGCCCCATGTGGGAGTCAATTTCACAACATATAGAACATGATACAATGATTTATATGTACAGAGTTGTCAATTCTACATCACTTTATATTAGAGATGAATCATATTAGAATAGAAAAGGTGGTTTATTTTACAAGTTTTATTTTCATAATTTTAATATTGTTAATTTGAATTGATCCCTAATTAGATCTTAAACAAGAACTGAAAGTTATGGAACGAAGTCCAATACATAAGAAGGAAGGAGACACTTCAAATGAAAATCTTGTAGCCAATGGTCACATTGCAAATCCTACCAGAACTCAAGTTGAAATAGAAACTCAGACATCCATGATGTCACCTCAAAAACGTAAGTTTGATCTTCCTTTTGATGAATAATAGGTTCATAGTTAAAAATAAATATGATTTTCTGGTCATTTCAATTTATGAAATTATTTCTTTACTCTATTGTGATAAAAATATTTAGATTATAGTTGAAGTAAAGATTGTACCTTAAGATTTATTACTAAAATTTATTTTACAGGTGAAATTAATGGTAATGCCATGACTCCATCATCTCGAGTGTCAGCCATAAATATAGTTGGTGACTTGCTTCGGAAAGTTGGGGTGAGTCAGATGAATTTATTTATAATTTTAGTGCTAATTATATGAGCTCTTATTGTCTTTGCCTGTAGTATATATATACAATTTAGTATAGTTTTGTAATAAGTACATTAATAATAGTATACACACATATATATATATTACTAGCTGTCCCGGCAGACCTTGTTCTGCCCTATTTCTCTAAAACAAAGTCACATTGTTTTTTTTAACGTTAATAGCTTCCCCGTCAGATTTTATTCTGCCAAAAACTATTGGCCTGTCGGCTGTTTTTTGAAAATTATTTGAAGGAACCGGGCCTTAAGGTTATATGTATAAAAATTGACAAATATTGACAATAATATTTATACGTCACTCAATTGTTTTGCCTTCCCGGAACTCGTCCACTAACACTTGAACTTTATGGTGTGGTATTAAAGTTCAAAATGACTTATAACGAATTTTTTGTATGAGAATACAGAAAAGTGTTATTTTTAGACAGTTGCAGGGAATTTTAAAAAATTTTCTCTCCGTAATAACCTTCCTCAGACTTCAACAAACACAACAATAAAAAAATCAGTCAAATCGGTTCAGCCGTTCTCGAGTTTCGCGCTTATCAAGCAAGACATTTTGCGATTCATTTTTATATTATAGATTTGTATAATATATGCAAGTTAGTAAATGCACTATTCATTTTATTTATGTATTTAATATCTACGTATAATATAAGTATAATGTAATTCTTTATTATGTATATTTATATGGATTCAAATATAAGGAAAAATAATTATTTCAATAAATATACTTTTGATATCTATTTGCTTCCCTTAGAACAGTATGATTTATTCACACCATCACATTACCACAAAGCTAGATAGTATGAGTAATTTAAGTTTAATATCTACTTAACATATTGTAGGTGGTTTATGAAATAATTTCTTAGGTGACATAGAACGCAATGAAGGTACAGGTTTAGGTCATGAAATGTGTTTTTTTAATGAACAATTCTTTTACATATTTCTGTGCAGTCACTCTTTGCTGCCTACCTATAAGTACAATGAAATCTAATTTCTTTTTATTCTATTGCCATGAATACAATTTCATAGCTATATAACATTGATCATTAATTAAGCATTTTTTTTTAGTACACTTACATGATTGTATTTGTGCTTTTTAGATTGTAGTAATCAAATTATTTTAATAAAATGATTTTTTTATACCTAAAAAATATATTGTAACATCTCCATTATTTTTTCTACCCCAGACTTTACAATATGGGCTTGGTGTAATATTATTTTAAAGAATATTTAAATTGCGTATGTCTATAAAGACAACAAAAATTATTATTTGTGGGGCTGTACACACAATCGGCTGATTTTTCTATTTGTATATCACAAAACTATATTACAATTTTTTTTTGTAGCAACATGATTTAAAGGATAATCAAAGTGCAGTGCTTTATTATATTGTAGATTGTGTAGATGTAGAGTATTTGCATGGTGTTGTGTAGAACGCATGTAATTTATTGCTTACAGCTTGAAAGGTTTCTTTGCCGTGAATGTGGTAAGGTTAAATGCGCCTGCAATACACCGATAGAAGCTACTAACGATGCTGCAGCCCCATCAAGTGAGGCCATCACAAACTCGGAAAGGAAACCACATGATGAAGAACAAAATGTTTCATTTGAATATAGCAAAACTTTGCATTACTCGAGACAACATTCAGGATCTGAAATGGTTTACGATCATAATTCAAAGAAAACTAATTTAACATACAGATCCTCTGACCAGCCTTTTGTGCGCTCTGCACTGAATGGGGAAAGTGGAAAATTACGAAGATCTTTGGCGGTACGGTCTAGAGAGGGCCTTGAAAATCTTCTTGCATCTGTTAGAAAAGGCCAGGATCAAGGAAATGTAAAAAAAACAAAATAATAAACTATTAACATTTTTTAAAATAATAACGTTGTACAAATTGTTTCCGTAAACTAATGTAAATATTTAAATTATATTCCAGTAAAAAATAGTAATAGGTAGTCAAATATATAATATTTCACTGTAACATATTAGTTTAATTATCAAAGCTAATAAATTTATATAAGTAATTTTAAGTAATTAATTATAAGGTAATTCGCCATTCGGACTTACATGTACTAGAATTTCTGTAAATTAGTTTTTATATGCAACTTGTTTTTATCATCCAGTATATTATAATATGCAAATGGGAGTTTTTCGCTTATATTCATTAGTCATATCATTGTATATATATTTTTGTGAATGATGTATGTACGTGTATGGTGAGGGTTTTAATATCACACATTTCCATATCGCACACTAATAATAACATCATTCATTTATTGTGGAATTTTCTTATTGTAGGCTTTGGAATCGAAATTAGCATCGTGTCGTGGTACAGTTAGACCTAAAGAACACTCACCGAATTCTACTTCGGATGTCAATAAGGACTACAGGTGTGTACTCAAGAACTAAGAACATAATAATAATTGTCATGTATTCATCTCATATTTCGACTGCAAGTCGCCACTGCATCGGCTTGTGTTTTAGTGTGATACTGTATTAAGGGAATCCACGTCGCTTCAAGATTCATCATTTTTGCAAATTATAAATTACTGTGATCCAATATCACATTTAACTAACGTCTGTGATTATAATGAAATAATTTAAGGTCGATACATATGTGTGAAGTTTCCCACCGCAGCTGCCGTATCACGACCTATACTTACATGAAACAAAATTACTTAGCGATTTTATTTGAATAAAAATTATATAATTTATATATGACGCTGTAACTTGAACGTCTCGCCCGGTTAGTGTCAAACATAAAAGTATGATAGAAACAATGCTAGCAAAAGACCGTGGTATGGCCGCAGGACTTGCACCGAGGTTCAGCATGCCATGCAGCGATTTGCTTTACACAATATAGGCGTATTATTAGAAATATCTTGCATTATTCGTTTAATTCCATTTTAAACCTTAATTAACATAACTATTTATATAGAATCCATCCATCCTAGGTAATGATGAGTCAACAATAACTCTTTGCGAATATTAGATTAGAAGACAGATTAATTCACTTCTATATTACGCCACGAAAATATTGTATAATTGGTAATGTATATGAGTGGACATGAATATTTTTTTGGAAATATATGTATATAATAGATATGTGTTAAAATGTTAACATTATGAAATTCTATCAAATTATTCGTAATAATATCTGGTTTTTATGTAATGATTTTGTCTAAATAGTTAGGCCTAAACGATTGTTTTATATTTTCGATTTAAGTATCTTCTAGTTTTTTTTAAATGTAGTTTTACAGTTAAACAATTTCCAAAGTCAATTTGGTTGTATATAAGGATCTAGGAAATCAATGTTAAGAAGCTGTTGACAACCTCGAATGCCCAATAAAATTGCATCAGCACTAACACCAATACATAATAGTCCAGATCTCAATCAAATTAATGTATAATTTATAAGTTAATAACAAGAAACATATTAAAATGTTTACGGACGACTTTTGTGACTAACAGCATGTATTGATTGTAATAATTCTGGCATGCTAACGATGCTCATTAATTTGTTTATTTTATCAAAAATATTTAAATGTAATTAAAGTTTTATTTCTATTATTACTACTTTTGGTGCAAAACTTTGTTTCATAACGCAATACTTTGTAACATAATTTTGTTGAAATATCAACTCTGGATGTATTTGTAGGTAGTGTTGTCAAATCTTGCCTTAAAATAATTAAATTAAAAATTTGTTGAATTCCCAATTTATCATAAGTGATGTGATACAGCTATATGAGTGAATATAGTTAATAATATATATATATATATATATATATATATATATATATTATAACTAGATATAAACAGTCTTAAGTATTTTTGATTAAATTAAATGGTATTGATGTACGTTTCCATTTTTTATATCAACTGAATATATTTAATAAATGTTTTGTAACTTACATTATTGATTAGATACTTCAAAATTTGTGAGGTTTACTTGTTTTTTACAAATGCATAAAATTCTTTACTATATATACCTCTGAAGATTTTGTGCAGCTGCTAATGGTATCGTTTTTACGAACGTTAAGAAAAGGTAATTCATGTATAGATAACATATCTATGAAATGTATTTGCCCAGTTATAAATAAATAGCATTTGTATGTTCACGCCTGTGTTGACTAAGCAATCATTATTTTGCGCAATATTAAATATTGGATGATATTAAAACAAGTCAACATTATGGTGGTTTTATTTAAATACTTATATTATTTGTTTTCCTTTAAGTACATTTGATACAAGATTAGTCCATTCAACAGATTTAGGGGCCTCCACTGGTGGCTGGAAAGTGTTTATTAATTCGTGCAGGGATTTACTATGTAATTTTACGTTGAGGCATAAAGGCGATTTTTGGCTGTTTGTGCTAATTACTTCAACGAGAATATTTCCTGTGAACAAAAAATATTTGGTTACAAATGGGTTAACAGTTTACAAACTCTGTTTTCATCTTTTATATACTTGCTACTGATGATTTCCGATCATGTACTTTTCACACATCAACGTTAAATGGAAATAAAAATTAAATGAGATGTTGCAGTAACAAAATGATAAAACACATCCCAATATTATTTATATGAAATTATATGACATAATACTTCACTATTCAATAATGGACTTATGGGGTTTAGATAGTCACTTTCAAAAAGTAATAACGCTGTAGAAAAGTGCAAGATTTCATGCATCTTGACTAGTGATGAAAATGCCCGGGAATTTTCCCAAAGTGCCCAGCACTTCCGCGAACATTTCGTAAATTGCCGGGAATATTCCCCATACAAGTTTTGGGCACTTTGGAAAATTCCCGGGCATTTTCATCACTAATCTTGACTAGCTTTCAAAAAATATTAAGTCGTCACGTTATACCAATTCCATACATTTGCACTTTTATCATTATCGCTGATCGAATTTTACTTTGACTATGCCTCCTGCACGACAAAGTTTAACAACTAATGCATTACGTTATTTCGTAACAGTATTGTGGGTATTCTTACCTGCCACTTTAGGAGAATGTGTCATCCAAAGAAACACTACATAGAGTGGAAGTGTCTGTACTATATGTATTAATTTTACGAGGATATACTGAACAATCAGTGATAATATTCTAAACTGAAAGTAAAAATATATTAGTGCTTTATTATTATTACTAAGAAAATGATTGGTGGTCTGGTGATTAAGGAGCAAATATCTATGTGCAGCAATGCTTAAGGTCCTTAAGTTCGAATACGTGAACGTACTTCTGAGTTTTTCTCTATTAAATATGGATTAGGCACCACATGCTCTACGGTAAAAGAAGACATTGTGAGTAAACCCACATGTCGTCAAATTAGGCACGACATATAAGCGCAAAGTGTATACAGCTTTTCACACTTCACCCAACGTCAACCGATATCTCTCCATCATTTGATGTGGTACCCAATATCCTGCTTTCTGGATCGTTGCCAATGGTCGATCTGTCAACATCCAATTAATGGGTTACTCATCTAGGGTTCAGGATGAATCTTCATGCAGTAATTCACGTAGTTGTGCATTTTCGAATTTTTCCTTCGAGTTTTTGTCACTGATATCAAAATCGCCACTTTGGAGAAATTGTATTGATTAGAGCTTAATGACCGTAAATATTACTCAATATACAGCACGCATTAGCGGCACTTTTCTCCGAAATGTAATAATGCAGCATAACTTCCCATAAATGCTTTTTCTGGACGAATGTGGCCTTTTTGACGCCAGATGAAAAAGAACGTTTACGCGACGTACGTTTAACGACTGTCAACTACTGAAATCGAGACTTAACAAAACAACTTCAAATTACAAGTAAGAATAATACTTGAGAGAGCACAAATGTATCACTGGAGACCTCTTTTAAAAGGGCGAAAATATATTCTCATTCCTAATACCTAAGGTAAGTATGCTAAGGTAATCTGGTCACCTCGTAAGAAATATCTAAGGAGTATTGTGAAGAAATATGATTATTATTACTTTAAAAAATCTTATTGTTTATTTTGAAGATATATACTATTTCCAATGAAATCCAATATGATACATGGGGTTTTCTCTATTTATTTAATCTAAGAGTCAAACTTATGCATATAAATAAATATACATTTAAGAAAAACACCGAAAAATACGCACCAAAGTGAAGACAATATAATAAAGTGCTGTTGTAGGCAATAACAGCAACAAAATAGTAAATGCAACAGTTCCCACGAACAGCTCTTGATTAGTGTATTCACAGGAGTCAATACCTCCTCGGAGGGGATTGTATTTTCTTCCCACAAATAATCTAAATAATGCAATTAAGCCAGAAATTTGCATATTAAATAACCTAAAAAATAAAGTAATGTAAAGAGCCATCTTCATCTTACAGGCTCCTTATGAAAATTAAGCTTAAATATTTGGAGTAATCAGTAATAATTATTTAAGGTTTAAAATTATTTTTACTTGTAAACCCACTTAAGGCTTGTAACCATGAGTGTGTCCAAAGTTTTAGAAATAATAATTTTATGAAATTTAATAAATGTAATTAGGTAAAGTATTTGTTATACAAGCAACATTAAAATATAATCAAGCAGAAAAGTACTGGGCATGATATGTACATAATTAAAAATGACAAAGCAAAATTTTAGAAGCAAAAAACACCTATTAACAATATCTTATGGAAATAACATGTTTATTTCCACAGTACTAAATTTATACATACCTAGCTGCATAAACATAAATGCAGTAAGAATGAAATGTAGCTATACAAATCATATCAGATATAATTGCTGTTTGAAATGTTAATCCTAAGTAACCCACATATCTATACAGGTGAAGTATAATATCTAGTTTTTCACCAGATACATCTGGAAATAAAATATTATAGTTTTATTAAAATGAACTGTTATTTTACATCTATAGTATAATTTTTCAATGTCAATTAAATCAAATATGTTTTTGTCTTACAGTTTATCTATAGAAATAAATATCAAGTCAGTCAATATCAATAAGAAGTAATGGATATCATTCTTCAGAACTGTCAGAGATGTGTACTTATAATATTGGCACCTCAAATATGCATTATTATTTTTATTATAAAACACATAAGACTTAATATAACCTTAATGTTTTATGATTAAGAAAACATACCTAAGAATAGCCACCATAACTGTATATGGTAAGAAAAATATTTCCCTAACATTTTATTGAAGGCATTATTCAACTTGAGACCAACTGGTGCACCCATTAACCATTTCAATAATGAATGTAAGGAATTAATTAATTTCTGGAACAATGAGTGTTCTTAATTAAAATGTTTTTCTATTCATACTTCTGCTGTATCATCAAAATGTGGAGTAATACATCATTCCCTTCCTTTTATGATGATGAGTCCTCTAAATGAATCTGGAAAAACTTCTGAGTACACTGCATTTTACTCATGCCCACTTTTGATCACAACTCCCATAAGTATTCTATTTTTATGATAATTGTGGACATTGGTATGGCTGTGCCGTGCTTAACATGAGGTAAGGTGTGTTCACTTGACCAAGAAGTTTGTTGCTGGGTGGTCATTTGCAGTGTCCATTTTGTGTGACCCTTTTGTTAAGTTATTGGGCTAACAATAAAACACAATAATTAATTAAAAAGTTAAAGGGGAGTAGAAGCAGATCAGGTGGCTTCTAAAGACTGTCATTGTGATTAATGATGTCTTTCACACCTTATATCTACAAGAATAAAAAATTATTATCTATTTAGATAAGCTTATTTACCTCCAATATACTCATGAGTAAAGAGCTAATACTTTTTGTATCATGTGAAAACAATTGGAGCATAATATAGCCTAAAATAATATTTGTTATAATGGCTAAAAAGGCATTTCCTTGTTTTATAGATATCTGAAATAAAATAAATATATATTAACTCCACAACATTTTGATTCTGATTAAAAACACATTTAAATGGGAAAAGTTCAAATTATCAAAAAAAAAAAGAGGGTAGAGGATGTAACTTCTAGCCCACTATGCAAATTCCATGGCACATTAGTCTGCTCCTACTGTGACTTGTGATGCGACCAGTGTCTTCGAGCTGTATAACTAGGTTAAAACATCCAGCTATAATTAAATTAATTGGTGCATAATACCTAGTAAAGTATTTATAATTAAAATTGTGTAATATCTATAATACTTAAATATATTTCAACCAACAATTATATAAAAAAACTGGAAGTTAAAATAAAATTTATCAGATAAAAATCTACTAAAAACAAATGTAAAACCTTACCTTTTTATTCCTTTTAATGGTTGTTAAAAGCCAAATTGTTATATTTAAGTAATGAATTAAGTGCTGAAAAAACATTGAAGACATTAGCCAGTATGGAGTCTCCATTGATGTAGTCTCTGCATAAATAGGATTTATTTCACCATTCTCTTCATGAATCAATGTTTGTAGTCTTGCAATCTCATAATCACATATTGTCTGGGAGGCATTTATTTTGTTATAGTCATAAAGCAGAATAATGTAATTATTTTTTTCGTTTATCTTAGTGCCATTTATGTACATTTTATTTATTCTGAGAGGATAATTTTGACTTATTTCCAGATAATTGTAATACCTTTTAGATAAATTTAATATGGTCGATTTACCGCAGTATCCATATATATTGTTTAATAAGCAATTATTATCTAATATTTCGTGTTGTTTTGTTGAATATTTTGTAACAAACACAGTAATGGTACCAGCCTGTGTAATATTTACATATCCTCTAAAATACATTGCTTGTGACTCAACTATCTGTGTGGGTATAAATATTTTAAAAGAAGACATAATTTAAAACAGTGCTTTTATACAATAACAAGAAAATAAAACTGTTTTGAATTCTATAAGAAATATACTTCCCTACTAAAAATTAAATATAGCCCGAGTTTTAATTTTGTGCGCAACTTGACATTTCTGAGTATTTTCTAGTGTTGCCAGTTTTTTGCGTAATGTGAATAGTGATTCGCCAAAGTCATCTTACACGCCAAATTACTTTTACCTTACTAAAAAAAGTAAATACAACTTATTTGCTTAAATATATCAGGTTTTGGTCAATCAATATGTAAAAGTTTTAAAATCTATTTAGCAAAAAAAAAGAAAAAATAATAATCATGGATTTACGAATGTCCTATAATATAACGTCATCTTAGAATATAAGCTATGATTAATACTCAATATAACACAAGCATTAAAAAACATTGCACTGTCATAATCATATTCAAATGCAATTATTATTGGTTTTTTTTCACAAAAACTATTGGCTTGGTTAATATTATAACCTGTCATTATTTATATGTCATTAAAATATTGTTCTAGATCAATATTTAAAAAAGTACACATTATTTGGAAATATATAAAATCCGTGCCGTGCCGGATATCATTGGTACGTGGTGAATGTTCGTTATATTTGCTCGAAAAGATACGTTTCTACTTATAATCTAAGGTTTCTACATTCATTATGCGAACAGCTAGGGAGTGTATTGTGTAATATGCTTCTATAAGCTTCTAGCGAGCATATTTCTACGAACTTATGATTTGGGAGTTTTTAAGAGAAGAATAAATAGTCATATGTAGAGGGATGCGGTCCATTGGCAGACTTATCTTCAGGTGTGATTGAGGTCAAACAAAATCCTCCTGTAGATCTAAAAAAAAAATTGATTACAAACGAGTATTTAGACATTTCTAAACACAAATCAATTATTTTACAAAATTTGTATGTTGCGTGCTGGAACGTGCGTATTAAGCTAAAAAAATGTATAGGCTTATTATTAGCCTAGAATTCGATCACAATGATACCTTCAATCAGACTGCATGTATATACAGTGAGTCCAAAAACTATTCGTCTAGTTGCAAGTTTAAACAAAAATCGTGTCTAAAGAACAAGGTAAGGAGCGAATAAAATATTGATTAGTCAAACATGTTGAAAGAAGCTTTTTTAACTATAATTATCCAAAAATAAGTACATAAACAATTTTCTAGCGGTAATAAGCGTAACAAAAAACTAAACATTCATTTTTAGCTAGTTCAAAAAGTATTCGTCCATACCATATTTCATGGCGTTTTGAGCTACAGAACATAATTTTAGAATAGGATTTAGTACTTAGTTGGATTTCCCTTCGCGGCAATCACTGCTTGGAGCCTTCTGGGCATAGAATCAACAAAAATTTTTGCCACTGAAGATGGAATTTTATCCCATTCTCACTGAAGTCCTCATTTTAAGTTATTCTTGTAATTGATGTGCCTTTGCTAATATTATCTTCAAGCACTTTCCAAAGATGTTCGATTGGATTCATATCCGGACTTTAAGGTGGCGTATGAAGTTGTTTTGGGGTGTTATATAACAGCCACAGCTTAGTATTCATAGCTGTGCTGTGTGCTTAGAATTGCTGTTCTGTTGAAAGATATAATTGTCATGGAGACCTAATAACTCAGCACTTGCATTCAAATTCTCGTTTAAAATGTTTATACACATTTTATGATCCATAATGTCTAATATGAGTGCAGTTTTCCCATACCTTCTGCACTCATATACGCCCCACACAATAAGGGAATGTTTCACAATGTTGTACTATAGGTGCAAGATTTTGAGGCAGCACCTTAGTATTTATCTTTCCCCACACAATTTGCTTTCCATCTGACCAAATATGTTGTGTTTGCTTTTATCGGATAATATGACATACTTCCAGAAATATTTTTTCTTAAATTTATCTTCTTGGGCATAAACGAAACGTTTTTTGTCAATTCTGTTTGCTAATTCAAAACTTCTTGCGATCTACCCGGCCATTGTGACCATTTTTTTTTGCATATATTCTTGATTGTATTTACGCATGCTTTTTTGCCCCTACTATACAGTTCCCTAGGAAGCTTAAGTGCACTAACTTTTGGGTTCTTCTTAATTTCTCGCACAATAAACCTCTCGTCTTGTTCGGTCAGTGCACGAGGGCGTCCACTCCATGGATGGTTTTTCAATGTTTTTATTCTACGGAAACGATCAATCACCGACTGTGCTGTCGGTAGAGGTCTACCTACCAACTTGGATACCTTGCAGGAAGATTTACACTCATTATGTAAGTGTAAATGAGTTTTCTTTCAGTCGTGCTTGTTTCACAGCCCTTCCGACCCATAACATTTAAAAAAATATAACTACTCTTCTCCGATCAGCTCGAAATAATGACAGGTTGTCCTATAGGCTGTAAGAGCTAACAAAAGAAGCGTGTTAGGTATTAGAGGTGACCTTGTATCCGCGAACGCCTATTGTTTTAAGGGTGGACGAATACATTTTGAACTAGCGAAAAACGAGTGTTTATGTTTTGTTACCCTCGTTATCGCTAGAAATTTGTTTATGTACTTGTTTTCGCATTATTATGGTTAATATTCCTTTTTTCAACATGTTCAAATAATCGATTCTCATTCTCATTCGCCCGGTCCTTTAGAGACGATTTTATTTTCAAACTTGCGACTAGACGAATACTTTATGGACTCACTGTATATATTATATACATATATTAGATTTTTGACAAATCTAGGACTGTTTTCTATTCAACCCTGTCGCAAATTTATTCACCCCAAATCAAGGTTCAACAAAAAATTGTTGTTTATTTTAAAAATTATATAGAATTTATATAGAAAGCTTTTTTTAACTTAATGTGGAGTACAGTGATACTATAACTCAAAAGGGAGAAGTCCCTTTCACCCCATTTCAAACTAATGTAACTAACAAAATATCGATTTTATTTCTCTATTCTTCCATCAAATTCTAAACACTCTATTTTCCGATACGATATAAAGTTGAAAGAAGTAAATGTCGCCATTTTGATCATATTTCTTTTTTGATAAAAATGTCAATGTAGGAAAGTACATAGTTGTGTGTTATTAAGCACAAATTTGTTGCTCTGACCTTTAAAGAACAGAGATATTTATTTCGGATAGTAGATTTTAATATCTTTACAGGATATATTATTTTTGTTGAAGCTGTGTTTGATATTCAATATGTCTGCTCACGAGCAAATGAGAGCAATGTTGGATCAATTGATGGGAACAGCAAGAAACGGTATGTCTGTTTTGTTTTAACCATTTACATGATAAACAATACTGGAACTCGTGTAAAAATCCTCAAAACTTTTAAGAGCTTTTCGGTAACAGCCGTATTTCGTTTTTAAGTATACCTTAAAGTTTACACATTACTAAATAGAAGTGTTATTAATGATGACGTTGGTCTATAATTATTCAGCTAATATAAATAATAATATTTCGTCACTCTATATCTCTCATGAGATGAGTAGAGATACATTAGTGATTGTATCCACTTTACGCTTCTATATCGTGCCCAACGTGTCTAGCAGCGCAGCTGATCTACACCATAGCCATATGTAAGGGCACTTACACATGACGTTTTTCTTAGGTGCCATGCATCTTCATGATGTTTTCCTTTACTGATAAGCATGTGGGGCCAAAATTCATATGTAATCTTGAACTACCCAGAGGTACGTTCTGGTATAAAGAACAGTTAAAATACTATAAAATAAATGTTTAAATTGTTTTAGGTGAATCAGATAGACATGGCGTTAAATTTTATGATGACACTGTCTGCAAATCATTTTTATTGCAATGTTGTCCTCATGAGATTCTTTCATCTACGGTAAGTAATATTTAAAAAAATCTTTATTAATATATTTGGGTTTTGCAGTGATAATGTTAAAATTTTAAATCTTCATTTTGATTGCTCTATATTAATGTTTTCTGTCATGTCATTTTATCTATTGTAATCTAGAAAATATACAAATTCTAAAAGTTAAAATAAGGGATAATCCCAACTGCTCGGTTTCTTTTGTGAGGACTTTTCTCTAAATTTTAACTTTAAAATTGTATACTAGAATATTTTAACTATGAAATAATATAGGAAAAGTATTTAAAAAAACAATATATTAAGTAAATATTATTAGTAAAAGTTAAGTTAAAACTGTTTAATTCTACAATTTATTCTAATTTTTGATTACTTGAAGTAATCATTTATTGGCCGGTTTAGCTTTTCATATTTATTAGTCAAATATTTTAATATAGTTACTAACTTAATAGACAATTTATTTTTATTTAGGCCTATTATCACAATATAAAGACCATTTTCTTGATATTCTTCAATTCAAACATTACAAATTAATTGCTTGAATAAAAAAAAATAAGAAATGTAATTTTTTTTTTATGTGTAATGATTTGTTGATAAAATTACATGACACTTGTACATTGATATCCTGAGTGTGGGATGAGTAGTAATCTCTTGTCGTATTTTAATTTTGATTGAAATGTTCTTCTCATTACAAATGATTTACCATTTTGGGAATAGCATTATTCTTTTTTTAATAAACAGGGATATTGAACATTTTTCTATTTTTACATATAATGTATCAGGGTTACAATATATCATTATTTTATTCTATGCTTTATTTCTGTTGTATCTATTATCTTCATTACTGAAGTAAGAATGTAAAATGTTGACATCGGAGTGGCATTAACCGGGTGAACTGTGCTTTTCAGAAAATGCCCAACACTAGTATTTATTGCCCATCACAATACTTAACAGATGAGGGATAGATTGTATGAGTTAGGCTGTTCTGTAAGTACCCAGATGTACGTATAAAAACATTTATAGTTAGCTCACTGTATTCTTACTGGTATGCAGAAATTAATTTATTTTAAAAAGGCCATTGTAATAATTTAATTATTCAACGGTACTAATGCTGCTTCGGTGAGTACATGTGATAATTTTAGGATCATGAAAAATCATGATGATGCTGGGTGAGAACAAACATTGTAACTACATTGGGTACGTACTGTGCTGTTTACAAGGCTAGAACTTGAATCAAACATTCTGCATGTTATGAAGAAAATTATAGAAATATTTCAAAACGGTGTGAAACTATAAAAAAATTTTTAGTTTCAAATTCTATTTTTGTTCTCAATTATCACAAAGTGAGAAATTAATGTTGGAGAATGAGCATTATTGTATGGAGCACGGTTTCACTAAAATATGAAATGATTTTAGGACAAAATTTGGATAGGAGCATAGAAATAATCAATAATTCATACAAAATCAAACAAAATAAAGATTGTGGGGTTTTTTGTATACTTACATTTGAATAGTTAGTGCTGCCAATTTTTTTAAATACAAATTCATATTAAGAATTTTAAAAATTCATATGTCTAACAAAAATAGAAAGTAAGCATCCTAAAGTAGAAATTCGAATATGAGATCAAAGTTGTCAGCATTTTGTTACTGATATTGTTTCATGTGAAACACATGACAAATCTGTATATTTTTTTTAAGTTGCTTCTCATTAATATTTTCTCATGTGTTGTGAGCATATTTACAGAAACGTGTTCTAAACACATAAACATCTAGATACTGGTACAACTATAAAATGAACAGTTTCATAATTCTATCAGTAAAACCATTCTCTCTAATAATTGGTCTGGCATTGTAATACTCCATATAAACTCCAGCTAAATCACAAATGCATCTGTCCAATGTATTATGACTTTCATTTTAACATGATATTGTTTTTGACATCTAAAATTAATTTTAGGCAGCAAGCCTCAAATTGTACAATGTGCACTGATGCTGCTATTTATTATAGTCAACCTATAACTATTATACATCTAGTATGTTATACAATAAGATATGTATATATAAATATATATATATATATATATATATATATATATATATATATATATATATATAATGTGTTAGGAAATAAAACGACATCCAAAACACAAGAAATTAATAAGCTTATTTATTTTTAGCTCACATATCTTACAAATACTTTCTAATACTGTAGCAATTAGGGTACATATAAATATTATGTAGGCAGATATTTAAGAAAGGAAGATAACTTTCACGCTACGAATCCAAAGTCGAAAATAATATGTCGTCTCACATTCACGTTATACCCCAAAGGGGTGAGCAGAGATACATTTGTTGGTGTATTAACTTTGCGTTTCTATGTCGTGCCCAACGCGAGTAGTAGCGTAGATGATGGTTGTTCACATTAAAAAAATATAGATCAATAATAATTTCGGGTTCAAAATAACAATATGCATTGTAAACATGCTATATGTTACAATAATAGAGAAGCACAACAGCAAATATTACTGATAAGCGAGGCTGGATATAATATAAATAATAGTTACGAAATGCTAAATATAAATATGAGCACCATTAACAATTAACATATATTTCGCAGCTAATATATTTATGTTGGCAAGCATAAAAAGTGACAGGAAGGATATGGCAGTGTGTGACACTTTTTAATGGCGTCGGTTTTAAGGTAAAATGTGGCGGAGAGAAGTTGTTTGACATTAAGTTTAATATTCTGTAATGAATAACAAATAATTATGAGGACAATTGTTGATACAATGATCCGAACAGGTGTCCATCGACTCAGTACGAGGCCAAAAGTGAACCTAAATAAGAGAGTTGTTCAATTAGCGTGTGGTACCAGATACATTTTAGAGTTTATGATTGTATATTATTTTATATTTTTAATATATAACATCAATTAAAATACTATATTTTAAGAATAATAAATTTTTCAAAATCATTACCAATATTATAAATGCGAAAGTTACTCTGTCTGTCTGTCCGCTTTCACTCAAAACTATTTAAATGAAACTTGGTACACAGATAGTCTAGAGCCTGAAAAAAGACAGGCAAAATTTTTTAATGCGAGAAAAGTGTTATAAAGGGTTGAAAAGAGGGATGAAAAGTTGTATGCAAGTATCGTCATTTTTGAACCTAAAAGTTTGAAACTTATTTTTTTAGGCTATTTATTTGATATAAATAAATATGACATTCAAAGTTTGAAAAAGTTTAACTCTCAAGGATGTTAAAGTACAATAGGAAATAGGGGATGAAAGTTTGTATGGAAATATGTAAGTTTATAATGTAAGTTTGTAAGGTTTATGTGAATGTTCTATAAGTTCACGACAAGAAACAAAATTTAAGAGCTATTCTGATGTAACATTTACGGAGTCATTATAAAATGTGAAACTGAAGTTAACGCAAATAAGAAACTGGCCAAGCACCGCGTCGTACACAATGAGTTCTGCGCAGCCGCGCGTCGTGACTCGGCACGGTGTAGGTGACAAAATATTCTGAGTATGTTCCCAGCGGGCGCGGCGCGACGGGGCTGTGGTGAATTGATTACAGGTTCCGCAGTCCCCGCCAATGCGCAGAAGAAGTCACCTTGCGATTTTTAGTCGGTACAAGTCCGATGCACCTCGGTCTCGCGCAGCCTCCTAATGCGGCCGAGACAGTCCAATGAGGATTTTCCCCAAGTAAAAAAAAAAAGGTGGCAAAATATGTCTTTGTGCTTACCGAACGGGCAGACAACTGCCACACTCATGTGTGTACTGATTTATATTTGTCTTATTTATAAAATAGTTAGCCTGAATATTTAAAAATGCTATCCCAAGCCACTATTCCACGCATACGAAGTCGTGTGTACAGCTAGTAGTATATATACAGTGCAAACTCTATATAACGAGCCTCGAGGGACTGTGCATATTTTGAGGTTATAGAGAGTTGTCGTTAAATGGAGAGAAGAAAAATCTGTATTTGAAAAAGTTTATTTCAGACTAGTGTTGGTAATTACATAAAAAACAATTCTTATTTGACCGCTATTGAGTATAATCTGTTATTTTTGTTTTACGGCTTTTGCTGCACCAGTAATTTTTTTGTATTTTTTAAATTATTTTATTCATATTTTGCGATATTGAGGCATCTTGGAGATGTTCGGTATGTGTAATGACGACAGTCGTGTTTATTACGGGCTACGATAATAAAGCGACAAAAAAACGTACACAGCTGTGCAGTTTTACTAATTTTGGCAACTTAAAAAGTACTTTATATTATTAAATTGCTGTCGTAATTGACAGTGGGCGTAATGCTATATAGAGTGTATCATTGTATGGGAAACAAGCTAAACCAACCAAAGCCGAGTGATATCGACGCTTTAGGGAGTTTGTCGTTAAATCGAGTGACGTTACATGGAGGTTACACTGTATTTTAAAAATCCATATGAAAATACACATTTATTTAATAAAAGCAATATAAATACAATAAATATGCGTATTATAACAACACAGGTGACAGCTCTATTGAGGTCACGCATATGAAGTTCCAAATTTATTAAGTAGGTCAAAGTCATACTTTATATTAGTGTAATCTATAATAGCACACTAATATTGATGTTTCTTACGTTATTTTAATCAAATGCTTAATATATTGATCGATATTATGAATACAATAAATTTAAATATTATTGAAATAAAGATAAAGTAATATATTCAAAAAGCACAATCTTAAAAATAATAAAAACGTGATTTTTTTTATTCTTGTTACATATGATAATAACTGTATTCAAATCATAGTAACATACCAAGGTCTGTCGCGATTCGGAATCAGTTTGGGTACGTCTAATGGGCATATGCTTAGTGACCATGTCGTCGTGGTATGTACGAGGCCGTCATGGCAACGGCTATTGTCAATGGATTCTTCTCCCTTGGTAGTTGTTGATGTTGTTGGACTTCTTTCTTTCAGATGTACAATTATTTTTGAGCCAGCGTAAAAAATGTATATACAAAATATCTTATTTTATTATCAATCATTATATCAATAAATGAGAACAATATTTGAAATATATAATTTTCCTACCATTTAAATTGTACGTTACGTTTGTCACTGGTTTGTCATAGATTTTTTTACGAACTGTCTGTTCTCTAGAAACGGCGAAGGTCGAGGTTCACACAGTTTTATTCGTAATTTTTTTAAATTAATTAAAAGGTATTTTGGCGAATTGTTTTGTCGATATCTATGTTGTATTTCTTAATAGACATCTATTTTTACCATTAGTCATTTTAAACCTGTGAGAATTCGGCTTCTCAGTCATATTTCAAATACAACAAATAAATGTTAAAAAATGTATAGAATGAAATGAAATGTTTTTAATGGTTGCTTTAATATGGCTGTCAGTAAACAGATGATGTAAAGTCAGTTAAATATCTAAATTATAAATACAATAGAAAGAACCCCACATAATATTCCCAACAATTCAATGAGGAGAAATAATTATAAATTAGATTATTAATTTTTAACATTGTAATCACGAGTATACATACTTCTTAAATAAAAAGTGAGACCAACATTGCTCATTCTCTTTTATATAATATGGTATTTAAAGCAATATAGCCATTGTAGAAGCACTGTTCATATAAAAACGGATATTATCATTAATTAAATTACTGACACAAATCTGAATAAAATCTGATGGTAATCTATGTTACATATTGTGGTAAATGGCTTACCTTTGTAACTGGACCTGGATATCCCTTAATGTGCAAGAAATATGTTATTACTTTTGTAGAAACAAATTGCATACAGTTATAGAATGAATTGTCATTTTCATAGTACACATATATTTATATACACATAATCCTAGGGCATATTATGTTGTTCAGGAGGGGTGTTTCCACTGTCATTTGTAAGTATTTGATAAATTTATATTGAAGGAGCGATTAAAGGGGCAGTTTGCGTATCTTGCTGTTTGTTGTATGTATTTTCTTAAATTTTTATTCAATAATAATTCTGATACTATTGGTTTTTGTTAGTGTTAAGCATATCATAAGTTTTTTTTTAATATTGATTCATTGTGATTATTTTATTATATTGATATAATTGTGGATCTACAAAAATTGTCAACAATTGTTTAAAAATTGAGTAAACAATGTGTAACAAGTAGTCAATACGATATATATTTGTCATGTGAATTTAATCTTTATTGCAGCGTATGGATCTAGGTGAGTGTCCAAAAATTCATGATCTGGCTCTCCGTGCAGACTACGAATTGGCATCAAAAACCAAAGACTTTTTCTATGACATTGATGTAAGTATTAATGATCATTTTATTATATATATATATTTTAAAGTTTGACAGATTTTCATGCATTTTTTGGTATAAATTGTGTATAATCTTAAAGTCATTTTAACATATGTTATTTAAAATGTATTTTTGGTTCAAAGCGGGTGTATTTTTGCCTAACTTAGAACCAGTATAGTTTCAAATCTATGCTACATTACAAGAACATCATACGGGTGAGACTTGTTATATTATTGTTGTTTTATTATAAAATAATTATGACCAAATTTGCATATAAGTTTTAGTATATTTATATCGATATGTGTTCATGAATTACATTTTGTAGTATAAAAAAAGATACAATTTAGTGTAATAATATCATATTAACTTTGTTAAGGCGACAGAGCACTTGGAGGCTTTTATTGCTGATTGTGATCGTCGAACCACTGCAGCCAAACAGCGTCTAGCCGAGACTCAAGAGGAATTATCTGCTGAAGTCACTGAAAAAGCTAATTCTGTACATGAACTCGCTGAACAAATTGGTCAAAAGTTAGCTAGAGCTGAGGCACTTGGAGAAGAGGGAATGGTAGAAGAGAGTGTTAAGTTAATGGGAGAAGTAAGTATCAAGATCTTTTGTTTGTTTATTAGTATAGGCTCTAAGTTTGTTAATGTAATTCGATTATCGTTTTTATTTTTAGATAGATGAGTTGCGAAAAAAGAAAGCAGTAGCAGAACAGGAATATCGTAACTCGATGCCAGCGTCCTCATATCAGCAACAAAAGTTAAGAGTATGTGAAGTGTGCTCTGCATATCTGGGCATTCATGACAACGATAGGCGACTTGCTGACCATTTCGGAGGAAAACTTCACTTGGGATTTATTACTATTCGTGAAAAACTGTCAGAGTTGAAGGTGCATTCTTGTAAATATATTATAAAACTAATTGACCCGGCGAACTTTGTACCGCTATGTATGCCGTTACTTACAAAGAATAATAATTACTAACACCAATCCATGCACATAAAATTTTTTTAGAACCTATATATTAGGGAGCACTATGTATACCGCCGAACAGAAAAAATTGTGCAAATACATTTATTTATTACAATACAGTAACTCACGAAAACAAAATTACATACTAAATTCGTCACGAATATTTAATGACAATGTCAATAACAACTGACAGATGAGTTGCATTCCATTATACTCAATACATTTTTTCCAATAATAGATCAACGTGTTTTTTAATCACTTTCTTATTTATGAATCGATTGAAATAAATTTAACACTATATGTTAAATGCAGCTTTCCATAATATTAGTTAAGACAGAATTCAAAACGGTTATGCTGATTCAGAGATTAGAGGCACAAATGCGTTCAGATCGACTAACTATTCTCATATATTTTTAATAACCTAAATGGCGCAAGTAATGTTTTCTGGCCACTCGCATATATACATATAGTATCGACGGAAAGTTAGAGAGCTACCTGGCTGCAGAGCGGATTTATTATATGTATTGATTTTGATATTTATGAGACTTATTACTATGTTTAGGTGTTTTTTTTTCTTGTACTTTCATCTTTGTGCCCAACTAAATTACAGTAACAAAAATTGGAAATATTTGACAATAAGAAAACTGCTTCCTGTAAGTGTTTCTATGAGGTCAGCTAGGGCTGATACAACTAATCGTTTTGTAGAAAACTGTGGAGACGAGGCGTGAAGAGCGCGGAGCCTCTGAACGCGAGCGCGGCGGCGGCCGACGGCACTATGTAGGGGGGCGAGAGCTGGACCGGCGCGCAAGGCGTCACCGCGAGACCGCGCGCGAACGCACCAAGGAAGACAGGGACAAGGACCGAGAGCGTGGAGAACGGGAACGCGACCGTGATCGAGAACGTGAACGCAAGTTAGTACTCCTTTATTATGCTTATAATCAGAGATAGGCAAAATGTAATCTGATTAATGATTAACAATTACAAAATGTCGTCGTAATTTTAATTTTATTGCTCTGTAATCATGATTAAATCCATTTAAAACATTAAGAAATCATAAATGTGTACGCAATCTGGGATTTTGTAGTGTTTAAAACATACATGAGCAAAATGCAGTCATATTAATGGTAAGAAACGTAAAATGTGATTGTAATCGTTTTTATTAATCTGATTACATTTTACCCATCTATGGTTATAATTTAGGGTACCTAGCTGAGGCACATCTCCACAAGCCATTGTATCGCGGCGAGTGTACTATTGTTGTTTTAGTCAAATAACATCCGCCGCGTCACGAACATCATAAATCCATGCAGAGACACGTTCATACAATTGCGATAGAATTAAGTGAGTCGCGACGCTATGATGTCTGACGAATAATCGCTTTTTAAAGCTTACTCGACGAAACTAAAACCAAAGCAAATAAATTGCAGACGTAGCAGATCGCGCAGCAGGAGCCGCCATGAGAACTCTCGCGAGCGATCACGCGGCCGCGGGGACCGCGAACGCGACATCAACAGGGAGGTGCGGCGCAGTCGCTCGCACCGCTCCACATCGCGCGACCGCCGTCGTGAATAAACGCGTTTGCCATTCATTCATCCGGGTTATTTGTAAAACATCAATGACCTCACAGGACTATATTCAGGTTCCTATTTTCTTGCATGCTACATTACATTTACTCATTCATTTCATTTATTTTTTTACATTTTGTTACATTTTTACTTCATACCAAAACAAAAATAATTAATAGGGTTGCTCTAAATATATATATCGAGGAGTGAAAGGCTATTTGGTTTAACACATTCCCGCCGGCATGTACCATTAATGGTACATTGAGGACTGTTTCATCGGTCGGCGTGTACCATTTATGGTACATACACAATTGTCCCATCGGGCGGCGTGTACCATTAATGGTACAATGAAAGAAATCAATTTAATTTGTATTTTTTGCTAATAAAAAGAAAAAAGTTTGCACATAAACGCAGGCATTGTCGGCAGAAGCACTTAATGAGAGATATGGGATTATGTGCAAACGGCGTCGCCCGATGAGACAAATTTGATTTTACAGAACCGTCAGATGCCGAAGACAGCGAATTCAGCATCCGGGGGGAACGTGTTAAGCCAAATAGCCTATCACCCTTCGATATGTAAGAGCGGGTACGGTGAAGTTGAGATAAACTATTAGCTGAGGGGCAATTATCGCAACTCAAAAACGTTCAAAATCATGTTTCGATCTCTCAACGTTCTGTCTCGCTAATGATAAAAATTGTATTATGTATGAAAAGACATCAAAAGTGACATGAGATTGAAATGCGAATGAAACTAGGGTAAGAGATTGTGTTCTGGATTTTACACTGGGGGCACGGGACTCTTCAATGAATAACGCAGCACAGGAGACGTCGCCATAATTATTTCTGTATTTACTATGTAATACAGATTTAATTTTTATTTTATAGGGTTGCCAGTGGCCCGATACAATACTCCTCTCACACAATACATTCACAATTACAATCAACAACGTACAGTTCCTATTATGGCATCCACAGCATACGTTAGAGTGGCCTGTTTATAATGTATTAATGAATATAAGTGTCAGAAAGTACAACCAAAAGTGGGAAGTTTATTTTTGTTTTTATACAAATAATGGAAAAAAAAGTATGTGATGTTCGGATTATAGCGTTGAGAATTTATTTATGTTTTACAAAATATGCTTGTACACTAGTGATAGGCGATTGTTACGAAAACAATCTAATTATTCGAATATCCTGTTTATTCAAATAACGATCGAGGTCATACGACAAGTCCTCGACTGTAAACTAAGACCCTGTATACACGTATTAAGTAGCGAAGTAAATTACTAAATTTTAACAAAATATGTAGTGTGTAAACAATGACTTAATAATAGCTTTTAACTAAATATTAATTAAGCGAATTAGTAAAATAGATTCAATCTTATTTTTTGACAAAGTAACACCCCAATTTACTGCGCATTTTCTCCGGAAGGCGTGGTTTTACCACATTGCATTATAGCAAGTGGGACCTTAATAATAATTTAGTGAACTACGTAAGTTGGATGACGTAGTATATATAACCTCAATAAAATTCGTGTAAATCTTAGACTACTTAAAATTTAGTTATTTCATCCGCTACTTAATACGTGTATTCCAGTATTCGAATAACATTCGAACACACTTCCAAATTTCTGTATTCAATGTTAATTTTAGTTCTAATGTTGTTCTTCATATAAATATATATTGTGTGTTCAATTGACAATCTTTTTTTTTTTCGCAACGATCACCCTTCACTGTTCCACACAGACTGAAGCAATGTATCTAGATATAAAACCAAGCGGGTAACGCAATACAGCCATTACGAGAGAAAAGCCGTAATTGTTTTAATTTTATTTATAATGAACACCAAATTTTTCAGTGGCCTAAGTAGAGATTTTATTGAATTTTATTATCGTCATGGATGCCATTGTGATATAGAAATTTGCGGGACACTAAGCAAAACTTCTTGTGAACCCAAAGTGTCGGTCTGTTCCACTTCAATGTCGAGACATTTAGTTCTTTTTATGTATAGTAGACTCACTACAAATTAAGTTAATCAAAAGTGCTTGATGTAAAAAAAAGGATTTTGTCTAGGTCTATCTATGACTTTACAACGAATCTTAACTCTGTCTATAAACGAGTTTAAGAAAGATTGCATAAAAATTTAGGGAATTTATTAGGAAGTAGAATTTGTATATTAGTAATTTTTGATAAAAAAATTATTTACGGCTTTTCCCTGTATGACGGCGGAATATTTTATTTGCAATAGGTTACGTTCACTTGCAAGCCTTCTGGAGATCTGAAACGAATGATAAAACCCGTTTGTAACTTGTGTGTTTTATATAGGTCACAATAAAGAATTCATTGTTATTACTTTAGTAAATAAAACTTTGTGTAAAAACACAATGTATATATGACAAATCGCTTTTATTTTAAAGCTTTATTTCTGCTTCATTATGTATGTCGAAGCTAAAAAGCAAGTGTTGACATCTGGTTTAAAATTTTCTTCAAATATGAAATCAGGATAAGTTAGCTGCGTCGAATAGTCTAAGTGTCATTAGGTGTCATGGCTCTGTGAGTATGCTAAAGTCGTATGCAGCTATTTGAAATGTTTGTTTTCTTTTTAGAGGAGTAATTTTTTGTTGTATATAAAAAACATGGATTTCCAAGCCTAATATATTGGTATGTTATTGTTTAAAATACTGCATTAATAGGTTCATTAATTAAAAAAAATGGTTTTACCAAAATAATCGCATTACTTTTGATTGTGTGAGTTTACTGCGTTTTCATAGTTTAGTGTCGATGTGTAGACTGTAAAATTATGCATACTTTAAACAATACATCATTCTAAAACAAAGCGATTTTTGCATGCATCTCACAATTTGCATCTAGTAAAATAAAATATTATAATAAGAAAATATCTCGGTTGAATTTATGTATAGTATGTATTAAGTGTGTTTTAGGTTTACAATGATTTTTAAATATAAAATATAGATTTAGGTATATTTCTCATTGAAGTATAATTTCACGACAGATAGGGTAGGGGTATTTTTGGGTTTAAAAATGTTTAAACTTTTAAACCTTTGTCATCGATAAGTAGTTTAGATTGAACGCGTGTCTATAAACACTGAATAGTACATGCAATTATTAAACAGGTTGTACTGAAAATTTACATTCAAAAATTGAGAGATTACCTTTAATAGTTCACTGGTTTTCTCGAGCCAACAATCAATGATTTTATAACTACGATTAGCATAATATAAATTAAGATTCACAGAATTAAACAAATTGACAATATTTATTATTTTTACATGTTGTCATTCATTCACATGTTAATAGTATAAAACCATAGCGGTAAAGAGATAACGCTCCGAATATTTTAACACTCATTTGCTCTTTCATCTTTTACCCGCCCGATTTAGTTGTGAAGACGACCTTTCACGGTTAAACAACAGGCGACAAATAAGAAAAAAAAAACCTTTAATTTATGATGTTATACTGTAAGATTTATGTTTCCGTTGTTATATGATGTGTCAATAAATATTAAAAACCGGTATGCGTATTCTTAGTAAACTGTAGAAAATGGATCGAAATACCAAAAACAATAAATAATAATACATTTTTACAATTTATTTTGGCTGTTTTTAATTATAATTAACGTAATATTGAGATGAAATGGTATAAATATTACTAAATCAGTCACAAAATTAGTGTAAAATCTTCGGTTTTCTAGAGTATGACTTGCGTGAATTTGATATTTATAGGCACATCCTAATCCTTATGCAATTGAATATAATGGACACTACTATCTACGGGCACTTTGGTTTTTGTTATTTTAGTAAATAAATTGATTGTAATATAATATTATTTTATTTAAATCTCATTACAGTATGCCCAGTGAATGCATATTAAACAAACTGATTTCATCGTATATATGGTACGAAAGGTGAACTTTGTGGTACCGGAATTACATGGTATAATTGGCAAGTTATTCAATTTTGCTCTAAAGTTTATTTGTCGCATATTACTGGACCTGTGTCTCAGTTTTATTGCTCCATATTACGATTGTACCCTTTAATGAACCATTGTTTAGTGCTAGGGTGAATCGCCAATGATTATAACTAGAATCTCAAGATTATGCAAATTGAAAAACTACATTTAAAAATGGAATTGAATATTTAATTTTTAATCGACTCACCATTTACGACTCTGACATAATCGTATCGATATGATCCCGCGGCACTGTGCAGCATGCAGTGAAGTTTTGTTCCTTCAGTCGCCCATATTCCACTGGTGATCATGATCGAGGATAGCTCTTAAGGAAGCCCCTTTATTTGTACGAGACCGATTTTGCAGTGACGTGCATAGGGTATTTGAACATGGTATTTATTAGGCAGATTCACATAATGTGAATATTATATAATTATATTGCATTCATAGATAAGATAGATGGCGTGAAAATAGAATAGATATGAATATAAAAGGTTCCTATTATTGTTTCAATTAAAGAAATTTATTCCAGACTTATCGTTAGGGTATGCAATGCTTTCAGGCATTTATGGAATGAACGCTACTGCGATTTTGAAGACTGCTAGGCGTCCCGTGAATGCACCACGCGTTATTTTGTTCGTTTGTGAAAACTCAAGAGTTTGTTTTCTCTCGTTAAATTATGGAAGATTTAGTATGAAAAAAAAAAGACAGGTATTTTTAATATAATTTATTCCATACTTTTGCATTTTATGCTGTGTCGGTTACCATTTTTTAATTAGGGAAAATCTTCAAGTCATTTGCTAGAAAGGAAAGCCTTTAAGACTCAATCAAACGGATAATGTATCTTTCATTTTACCAGTTTTGATGTATGATCACAAAATGAAAACGAGTTGTGCTAAGGAGAGATAACTGGAGTATAGTCGAATGGATTTGATTGATTCTTTTATTCCTATCTCCATTATAAGTTACCTTCTTACATACTATAAGACAATAATATACAGAATTATTTACTATAACAGTAAATGTAAACTATAGCATAATAATAAGTTTGTCACGCAATATCCCTTACGTGGTGAGCAGAGGTACATTAGTGGCTGCATGCTCTTTGCGCTTATATGTCGAGCCCAACAAGACCAATAACGCAGCATATTGCCTTTCTCAGGGCACTAACACGTGACATTTAATTTACATGCCATACGGGTTTTCTCATGATGTCCTTAATCGGTGAGCATGTGGTGCCTAAATCCGTACGTAATCTGGAAAAAACCCAGAAGTACGTGCCGGGATTCGAACTAACGACTTCGCATTGCCGCGTAGGATAACCTGTCCGCTATCCACCATTATGTTCCTAGTAATTTACAAATTAGTTCGAGAGTGTTAAATTTCTTTCCAAATAAAAGGATGTATTTGTTAAACCCTTTGCAGTCGAGGCCTTTGCGACTTTAAATCGGCGTCGCATAAACTCGCTGGCTGAGCACTTTCTGTGCTCGCTCCCTAAGCCCGGTTAAACTGAAAATGCTTTTCCCGGCAATCAGTAGTTAGTCCGCTTCAAAAAAAAAAAAATCGGCGTCGCTCGTGTGCAAAAGGTAAATTGGCTAAACATACCTACACTTTCTAGTTACAAGCTTTAACTGAAATAAGAATCTTTCTAGAAGTGAAAGTCTTTTAAGGATTTATTATTAAAATTGACTACCATAAATGCATCAATTAATTATCATTTAGGAAGAATTAATAAACATCTAAGTATCATGTTGAATTCAAATAGTTAGGATAGTCGTCAAGTATGAATATTGAGATAATTTTATCATTTAGGTGATATATGAGATCAACATAGTAGTAATTGTAACCAAACTAGATTTACAAACATGTTATTATCTAATATATACTTAAATATAATGTTTACTTTATTTCTAAAAGAAAAAAAAAACTTGCTTTTATAATAACAATAATTACGTGTAGCACAAAAAAATTGAAATATTGTAGTACCAACAATTTATCCTAAAACTAATTAATTACCCACTTAAGTTTAAACCTTTAACATAAAATGACAATTTTTGGATCTCGTTTGGCACATCTAAAAACGTATACAAAAATTTTAGCTATTATAAAACAATATTAAATAAACGTTTTACGTTAATTCTTATAAGTAGAAATAATAACGTACGATTCTCGTACTAGTAAAATCTATACAGCGTGAATATTCATAAAGTGGATTTAGGAATTAATGTGAAATTAAACATCATATTATCAACATGAAAAATTTTCAATCCAAAGATAAAATTGTATTTTAATTTTGCTGTTATTTGTAATGGTTACTGTTCTTGTTTTAATGCGATAACTCATTTGTTTCAAAAATACATTGTGTTGTATAGTCGGCAGTTGCTTATCAAAATTATTTTTAGGTGGATAAGCCATAATTTTCATTTTTTTATAAATTTTGCTTGTTTATAAAATACCTAATGTCTAATTTCACATAAATTTGTATGTGCACTTTAGAAAGAATCGCAGTGTATATTTAGATTAGATTTATGCCTTCAAAACTTGATACAAAACCTGTATTTGTATAAATCATTAGTCATATCCGTCGCAATTAAACATTAAAATAAACAGAATCAAAATAAAGTCATAATATTAGATATTTTTACAGACTTAATACAAATAAATGTATGTAGTCATTATTGCATGGCAATTACATCAACAGTACAATAAAAAAATATAATTTCGATTTTATAGTTATTTCATAATGTTGTCAAATGTGTCTAATCTATCTAAAAGTATAGGAGATATTATAACATTTTTATTTTATTTTAATTTTATGCAATTTCAACTTGAACCCTAACATTTCAGATAAAACTCCAGATAATGCTGATAATATAACAACTTTAGTTATCGTGTAAAGGTAATGGTTTGCACAAATCCCGGATATCTTAAATGGTGCATCTAGCTCCTGCAACAATTGATTTTTAACAATTAGTCCCTTTATAAATACATAATGTAGACAAAATACTTTGTACTATTATAGGGATATGGTATGTTTAGATATTAGTCACAGAAGTGTTAGTTTTACACAATGATTAAAAATAAAACTGTGTTAAACAACAACGGATTATCATAACACCTTAAAATAAATTCAAATCCGGTTCGAAGGACCAATATGCTATCGTTGCTTCGTACGGGGTGGTTCATAAAGAAAAGATTTAAATAGATATTTATCTTTGTTTTTCACTCAATCTTAACTTATAGAAGAATAATGAACACGTTTAAACAATGGTGGGCAAACATGTACTAAATAGTGAACTCTATGGAAAGCCACTTTTGGCCTAAACACTTGCTATCTTAAACTATATTATTCTTAGTTAAAATTGTAAGATGTTTAGGCTGATATTTATAGACGCTACTTTGACATTACTCAAATATTACAAATCATATTGTTTAATTAATATGAAAGTATATGGTAAGTCAGCGATTTCCCCAATTTGGACTTAGTTCTGTCAATACTTAGGCTACATATATTCCTATTATATATTTATTCAGGTTTTTGGCAAAAACGACCTTAACCTAAGCAAAGCAGGGTCCATGAATCTTAGCCTAAGTCAGGGTCAGCAGTATTATCATCACCCGCAAAGAAGCCGTTAAAATATACAAAAATAAAATTACCTTGAGGAGATCTGCAGCTAATTTCAAGACATTGTTTGCTACAGTGAGCTGCTCCTTGCTTTCGGGTCTTTGTTCGATCGCTAGATGCAAATTTATTTGTTCTGTTAGTATGGCTGATAGACATCCACGATACTTTTTATTGACGTTACTGCCCAAAGTTAGTAGACGCAACAAGTAAATACCTAGGCAACAGCTCCAAACCATGGCTTCTAAGAGCCAACCGCATTCTAACGTAATGGAGTCCTGAAAAGGTTGAGTAAAGGCTTAGCTAAAATATTACTACAGGTCGTAGGTATATTTCGTAGTAATTTTTTTGAAATGCAAGTTAAATGTAATACAAGTTTAGGCAGCTATTAAAAACTGTTAGGGATTTTTTGAATATAGATTGTACTGCCCTTCGGCTAAGATGATATAAATCAAATAACTAAAACAAAACTTGTTTGTATAACATAAGTTATTTTAGTTTCTTGACTACTTAAAACACACAAAAAATAACATAGTATTTTTCTTTTTAAATGCCTTATTGTAAATGTTGTTTTGTGAGTACAATCTTACTAAAAAATAACCCTATTACAAAATAGGCTTTATCTATACTAATATTATAAAGCTGAAGAGTTTGTTTGTTTGTTTGAACGCGCTAATCTCAGGAATTACTGGTTCGAATTGAAAAATTCTTTTTGAGTTGAATAGACCATTTATCGAGGAAGGCTTTAGGCTATATAACATCACGATGCAATTATTAGGAGCGAAGAAATAATGGAAAATGTGAAAAAAAACGGGGAAAATTATTCATCCTTGAGGGCTTCCATTGCGTGAGTTGCAAAAACGGTTCAAGATACCAAAAATATATGTATGAAAGAATTATTCCTCTTGAAATGATCTAAAAAAATGTCCCCGACAGTATATGTCTATCTTTTAAGATTAAGTCCCTAGGACCGTTTTTATGGTAAACAAATTTGGTCGAAATTAATGCATTATTTGTTAAGAGTTGTATCAACGTAATAATATTAATCTTTATCCAACTAAAAGTGTTGTTGATTAAGAGTATTTAATTGTGAACAAAATTGTCTTTGACATCACTTAATTTTAATGAACATCTTAGAAGATATTACAAAACCTTATATAGCAAAACAACGTTTGCCGGATCAGCTAGTTTCTTAAATAGGAAATAAAATGTCTTTTTTTAGACATTGGAAATATGTCAAATGTATGTATGTTTTTATAAAGTAAGGTAAATAAGACGTATTTTAAAATTATATTGAAATTATTGTCTTTATAAAAATCAATAAATACTGACTTACTCGTAGAAGTTGAGCGCTAACACACGCTAGCAACATCAGTGTAATCATAAATGCAGAGGACACGATAACATCTACGGAACGTTGCGGGCCACGGCGCTGCAATACAATTATTACACTTCCAGATATAAATAATAATCAATATTTAAATAAAACCAATACTAAGTAAGTAGTTAATTATAGTGTAGTGTTGAATGTTTCCCAATGTTTCTTTTCAACGATTAGTCATTAAAATCACTTGTTTTACTTTAATAACTTTTATTCATGGTTTTGGAATGATATAACTTGTATAAAAACTGATTCTGGTTGATAAAACTGATTGAGCCTTATTATTTAAATAATATTATTTGGTTTAATTTTGGCTAGTTCCTGCACTGAGTCACTTGTATACCACACGGAACATTTATCTTTTGACAAAATAAACAGATAATTCGTCGAAAGCCTATTTTGACCAGAGTAACTAATTGTCCACCATATTGAAAAAGTAAAATCTTGTTTTTTATGGCTTCATTTTGAAACTATTGAATCGATTTAAGTGAATCTTTCGCCATTAGAATGTCGATATGCAACATATGGCGAAAGGCAAAAAATAGAATTATAAATAAAATAATGCTATATTTTGTTTCAGTAATAAAATTATTTCACCCTCAAATTAGTACCTCCGCGAAAACATAAAAGATAAAACTAACCCGTAAATAAGAGCGCGTAGAAAGCCAAGTCTTGATGTTCCTCACGGTGTTAAGTCGAAAGTGTGGCAATTCTGATTTGCGAGCGCGCCTTGCGGACGTTAAGTGCGAAAACAATTTGGCGTACAGGAATCTTTGCTTGAAGGCGCGTTCGGCAACCGCCAAGAGGAAAAACACCAGACCACTCAGAGCAAAGCGAAGCAAGCATGACATTACATTTGCCGCCAGCTCCCTGATCAATTAATACAAACATTATTTCAACGGTGCTCTCTTATTGCTACTATGTGCAGTTAGACACTTAAAAAAAAAACGTTTTTTATGATACCGGTTGACAATGATTATTGGTGAAAATATGTAATTTCTAAATTCCGTTATTTTTTTATTAGTTTTAAACAACAAAGAGTGCAGTCTTCAGTGATTACAGATATCTACATTTTTACATGTAGAAAACTCTAGATTACAGGTAAATAAATATATATATTTATTACCAACTATATTAACATTTGAAATTAGTAGTAGAATAAAAAGTCATATTGAAAGTTAATTCTCTGAAATTATGAAAATATATAATAAATAGAAAAAAATCATTTTCATAAAAAAAAAACTATTGGATTTATTACGTTCCAATCTATCTCATTTATGTCGATTAATATAAAAAAGGGAAAATGCGGATGTGACCTTTTATCCGTTTTATTTTTCATACAAAGCCAAACACTAATAAACTATGATAACGAAAGTTAATCACATTAATATGTTGAAATCTTACCATAGGTTATCGCCAAAAGCGCCAGTAATGATAGAACACATAGAACCTTGGGTGTAATTAATAATAACTGATGGTATATATGTAAACAAGGACATTGACTGAAGTTCTTCCTCGCTTCTCGAGTCTTGTTCTATCGCTACCTGAAAAATTGTGATTGTAGAGAACCAGCAGATTTACTAAAACAACAAAATATTGAAAGCAGCGACCTTCATTTTAGTAATATTTATAATCATTATTAGGCAAATAAAAAAAAAAGTAGCTGTAGTTAGGTATTTTTAGTACAAAATGCAGTGCTAAAAGGACAAATGAAACTTCTTTTGGCATGTCCTTCATATAGTTATGATGGCTTGGTAAGCATAGCAGGTACCGATTTTCACAAGAGGCATTAAACAGGTATTTGTTGGTAGGGCGATTGCCCGAACTGGGTTATGATCACAGTACACTAGTGTAAAAACCATCAGATGAATTACGGCAGTTTCAGTTAAAGAGAATCTGCCGCAACTGAGTATATTGTGATACCTTACCTGGATAAGGCGTGAAACGGACGGTATTAGTGCGACAGTGACGGCCATAGCGAAGCCGGCCCACACGCTACCGTCGGCGGCCATCGCTCTCTCGGCGCGAGCCACCACGAACCAACTAATGTCCACAGCCGATAATTCTGCGCGCAATGTCGATCCGCGCTCCCACATCGTACATTTCACTGTTAACAAACTGTATATAAGACCAAGTTGACTACCTAGCACACTCAATTCACTTATTATTATTTAAGAAAGGTGATAACATTAACATTATTTTGCTAAATATAGTACTATCGCGTACACATTGAAATCATAATTGCAAAAAAGTATAATCTAGGTAATACCTATAAAAAAAGACTGAAATGCGAGTTATTACGAGATTTCTTTAATAAATTCAAATTATTTTTTAATCTCAAATTGTGGGGAGTATAACGTATCCCAAACAATGCGCTAAAGGCGTTGACCAACAACTCCATACTATTTGTCATTCTAAAATAAAAATGAATATGAGAATTATATCTACAAAAAATCGTACTAGTCTGCGCAAATTAAGAAAAAAAATCTTAATGACAATGCATTAATAGATATATCACAAACTTTCCCTCGCGTCACTCTTTACATGGCGCGAGGAGCGCCGGGCCCGGGGCCAGCGAACCGCCCCGACCGAACTACTAGCGAAGAGGCGTCTGCTTGATGCCGAATCCATTGAGACGTGGAGGTCGAGACTGGAGAACCCACGCTATGGCCGGCGGACAATTGAGGCAATCCGTCCGGTGTTGGCTGAATGGCTGAATAGGGGTCACGGCACACTAACCTACCGGTTGACACAGGTATTCTCAGGGCATGGCAGCTTTGGGTGGTACCTGTGTCGCATAACTGGTAGTGAACCGGACCCCAGATGCCATCACTGTGACGGATGCCTCAATGAGTCCGCACAGCACGCAGTAGAGGAGTGCCCAGCCTGGGCCTCCGAAAGGACCGACCTCGTCAGGGTGGTGGGTGGTGACCTGTCACTGCCAGCGCTCGCTTGCGCGATGGTCGGCAGTGACAGAGCATGGCAGGCGGTCGTTACATATTGTGAGTGTTATGGAGGCGAAAGAGGCGGCGGAGAGGGTCAGGGAGGCAATAGCCGGCCCCGACAACCCGATCCGTCGCCCACGTAGAATAGGACGAAGGAGGAGGGCCTTTGCCGCAGGCCTTCCTCCGTAACTGGAAAGACGCCTGGGCGGCGCGCTTGAGGGAGCGCGTCGCCCAGCTTATCCAGGCGAGAGCGGTGTGTGACGTGTTCCCGCACACCGCTCCATGACTACTTATGAGGAGAGCGATGGGTGGCTCTTTACTTAGCCCCTCGTAAACACAGAGGTGAGGCCTACCGAATAGGCCAGACGTCGTCGCGGGCCGGAGAAGTGGACGCTGCTGTACCTCCGGTCCCGGCTAGACGGAGAGAAGGAACACCCCGGGGGTTTTAGTCGGTGCAAGTCCGACACACCGGGGGGCGACCCTCATCGCCCTCTGAGGTCCGTCAGGGATATCCCCCGGGTTACAAAAAAAATATATATATATATATCACAAACTTATTACTAAATCAATTTATTTAATTCTAAACGATTTTATTGTAGTAGTGTAAATACAGTTTGTATATTTTGTATCGTGAATACATATATACTGATTACTGACTAAATATTGATTTCAATGATAAAGTATTATTAGCATAATTGACATATACCTTTTTAAAATTAGTATTTACCTGTGTCACTGGATGGATCAAGAATAGCAAATGGATCCCATGAGCTGTCTGCAGTATAATGAAAATCGACGTCTGAATTACCCCCTTCCGATTGGGAGCCGTAACTACTTTCTTCACCTGGTGATTGTTAGAAAAATTTGAACTTGCTATTTTGGATTCAATACTGGTAATTGCGTTTGTGGATTTTTATACTTTTATAAAATAAAGCATGTTATCTTATTAGTAAGTTTTAGTTTTCGAGATTTAAAAAGTTATTCACAAGTGGATCTTCTATTAATTAATAAAATGCTGAAAGTTAAAAGAGCTTAAAGAAAAAACAATCACAGAAGCCAAGACCGACCATACACGGGTAGTTTAAAGCAACTTGTATAGACTGCTTTAAGCTGTAACCGTATAGCAAACTAAATTTTTCTATGTAAACATGTACATAAAGCGGCTTGAGCAATTGTAACTTTTTCGGGCGTTTAGCAGCGCGGTGAAATTTTATCTAGGGGTCAAGCAGTCGCTAGACATATATTGACTAATCTCGCGCAGTTACTTCTGTCCGCATTCTTCATTTCACGTAGCATGGGCCTACCGCCCGCTCTTTTCTTGTTTTGAGTTATTGATGGTTATTTCGTAATTCCAATACCAATATTGGAATCCATAAGCCCAATTCAAATGAACCCGCAATTTTTCTATTTCTACTCTGCCGCCATCGTTATCTGGGCAAAAGTAGCAGTAGTAGTGCTTTTTCCGTAAAATCCATCCTGTTACTGATTTTAATGAAATTGTGACTAGTTGACCACAGCAACTGCAGCAGTTAGAATCCACTACTGCTAACTGCTCGAGTAGTCCGTGTATGGCCGGCCTAAAATGTGTTTGTTAAATATATAGCAAACTGAGGATACAAGTGTATCTAGGCAGAGATGTGAAACTATATTTCAAAAACTAAATATATAAATCTCACTTAATTGTTTTATATGTTTACAGTATTAAAATGTTATTAAATTAGCTTAAAAAATCTCGTTCTATGTCATTTAGCAATCAATCTTTCATTTGTATCATTTTAAAGGCGAATAATCTTCTTATATATAAAAATGAATCGCAAAATGTCTTGATAAGCGCGAAACTCGAGAACGGCTGAACCGATTTGGCTGATTTCTTTTTTGTTGTGTTTGTTGAAGTCTGGGGAAGGTTATTACGGAGAGAAAAATTTAAAAAATTGTCTGAAAATGTCTAAAAACAACATTTTTCTATATTCTCATACAAAAAAATTCGTTATAAGTCATTTTAAACTTTAATACCGCACCATAAAGTTTAAATGTTAGTGGACGGGTTCCGGGAAGGCAAAACAATTATTGAGTGACGTATAAATATTAACGTCAATATTTGTCAATTTTTATACATATAGCATTAAGGCCAGGTTCCTTCAAATAATTTTCAAAAAACAGCCGACAGGCCAATAGCTATTAACATTAAAATAAACAATGTGACTTTGTTTTAGAGAAATAGGGCACAACAAGGTCTGCCGGGACAGCTAGTGAGTTATAATTCAAACGTCTGAATATTCTACCATAATATATTGTTTGATTGCATTACATATTATCCCATTCATAGGATCGAATCGCATTTACCAGAGACATGCTTTGGCTCTTTGAATAAGAAAAAAAAACAGCTGAAGGATTAAATTGTAATGTACAATAACATTCGAGCTTAGAAAAATTTACCTAAATTTGTTTATATTTATTCTACTCGTTTTTCACTACCACCCCTCAGACAAAAAATATTCCATAAACAATAACGCTAGTAGAAACCGAACGGATTTGACATATGCTTTCAGAGTATATTGTCGTTACGTTATGTCAATTGCACACATTTCACATTTTCTATGTCGTTATCATTTATTACTTTATCTTGAAATCCAGGTCTTCAAGAGTCTATTTCCAAAAGCACCGTACCTTTATTTAAAAAAGAAATATCTTGACAAGGTCGTCATTCTTAAATTACTATACGTTACATAACTGCAATATATGTAGTTAACTAGCTAACCCGGCAAACGTTGTTCTACCATATAAATTATTTCTAGTGAAGTATTATAATAAAATAGTATCTAATTTAATTAAATTTATGGTTCATAATTTTGGTCATAGTGGCTTTCTAAATAAAAGGTAGATATATGCTGTCGTGCACTTTTATTTAGAACAGACAGACAAACATTCCTACGGTACATCATCTTTGTGTAACTCCAATGGTTTAGGCAGTGTACGCCAAGATAGCTCTCAGAGGCCTGATTTTTTCCGACTTAATTGCCATGTATCGTTATATTACGACCAAAATTACATAAAATAATTACTAATTGTAGCCTATATGTTATTCCAATGTATAATCTATATAACTGTAAAAGTTTCATGCAAATCCGTCCAGTAGGTTTATCGTGAAAGAGTAACAAACATATTCACAAACTTTCGCATTTATAATATTAGTAGAATAGAGTGATATAAAATAATAAAATAAATGCAATTATAACGTTATGTAGCAAACGATGCTTACTGTTAGTAGTTTGCCCAACCCAGTCAGACATAGTGTGATGAGATGGCAGAGCGATGGAAGGTGCCGACGCTGAACATTCTCCATCAGACGACGATGACTGGTAATTTTCCAACTTCTACATAAATTATATCAGTTCAATACTTTGCCTTCATTTCTCAGTAAAGTTTGACTAAGAGGTGTTTATTAAAAAAAAAAGAGACGGGACACATTGCGTAGAGGCTTCTAAACATGTATTTTTAAAATATGTTACTTTATATGCATATTATTAGGATATTGTGGAAAGGATCTTGAGAAGACTTCCGCAGTTTGTATACGTTGTATAAAATTTAAAACGTGGTACATGTTTGGAGGAATAAAACTCAAAAATTTAGCTCGATTAATATATAACAACAAATGTACTAGACAATAATTAAGGACTTTAAAAAGTCATAAATTTTTAGTTAATTTTCAAAGGCTGTTATTTTGTTTAAGAAATAATCTTTTCTTCCAAATCTGAAAACTAGACAATTAAAACTACAATTTCCTTTTTTTTTGTTAATAACAAACTGTTAAAAAATCACCTAAAAATTGGGACTTTTAAATATTCCTTAATTATTGTGTCTAGGTATTGTCATAACGGAGATCAAAAATCCGTGGGCTATTTACAGTCACTACATTATTCCAACTTTTACTAAAAACATTTGGATAGAAACAAAGACAGCTTTATTTACTCATAGCAGTCATAGCTATCATATCAGCTTCGGATCTAGAAATTTTTCGATGCGGTGTAAAAATATATGTCAGGCGTACCGCCCCCACTTCCTTCTGTACTTTTACTTCTCAATCATATGGATGAATCCCATGAAAAAATATTTTGTAAAAATCATGTATCGCACTAGAAACGAAATTAACATTGTTCACAGAATATAACCTTTGAGCTTGCATTTAAGACATGTTAACAATATATTATGAGACTTTTGAGTTAACCTTTAAACCGTCAAAACAAAGGCTTGTATAATTTTTTAGACTATTTTTATGGAGAAGTTGGCTCGCTTTTTTAGATATGTTATTCAGTGTATACGCTGGACGATTTCTGTTCTCTCGCCCCTGAATTTGGTGCTCGGGGTATGGGCTCCGGCTCGCCTAGGGGGTTGGCCCCTAGATCCGGGCTCGCATCCTACACTGGAGAGGTCAAGCGAAATTATTTTCTTCGCAACAGTAAAATAGCTTTACTATGTAAATTAACTTAAACAATCTTTTGTTGCGTTATGAGCACATCACTTATACAGGTGCGTAGATTTTTCACGGTCGGTCATTTGTACCTTTTGTATAATAAGTTCCAGGTCAAGTCGTGAATTAAATATCGTTTCATTTCTGGGATGGTTTCGCATAGTATCTACTTGACACCCTCAATAGGTCACAGCAAAGGACTGTCCGCGTTGTGAATGATTGGGACGTTTCTAAACACCTAAAGGCGCTTTCGCTGTAAAGGGATACTGCCTCACTGAATGTTTTTATAGTTTATGCCATGGGGAGAAGGTTTTTATAAGCACGTTTCACCGTCTCAATTATACCGTACCTTTTGAGCTAGAAGTAAGTTGTCTCTTACAAATTTCGGTTCATTAGATTGTGGAATAGTCTTCCAGCGAGCGTGTTCCCTTCGTCTTTATTGAGTTCTTAAAACGAAGCGTGAAGAAATATTTGTGAAGGTTGCCATAATCGCGACAACTACGAGCTGGCAGTTTGTCAAGTCTTATTCAGTTTTTGGATTGCACTAGACTTTCCATAAGTAGGGTGCAGTCCAGTTTAATCAAAATAAAGAAAAGGATCTCATTATCGCTAACGCGAACGTAATCATCAGCAGAACCCGTAGTTTTCATAAAAACATAATATCTCCATTAATATTGTGTAAATAATTCTCACCTTGGAAATACTTGAACACTGTGAAGTGATTGTTATAAACACTAAATGGAATCATGCTGTAAACTTTGTACCTAGTTATTGTATTAGTTAATATAGTATAAAAGGCTGTTATTTTATGTACTAAATCTGTTTCTTTTTTTTTTCTGTCACCGATTGTTATTTAAGATCAATAAAATATTCAATTATATTTTAATGCTTTTAACTTATGGTAGACATTTTCATGCTCTATTTTAAATAATGGTATTTTTGATTAAATTTACCTTCGATTCCTTTTTGACATTAGCAAAATCATAATCGCTGGATTCATGTTCAACATTATCTTGAACCCATGAATTTCTAAACCTAACGCCAATCCTTTTTCCTGTATTTGAACTACTTATAATAGGGTTCGCATCGGAATCCATAGATTTTTCATCGTCGTCCTTTTCCGATTTAATAGTTTTAGATCGATCGTTTGTTAAGTCGGCATCTTTAAGAACACGATTTACTTTGTCTACGCTTACTCGTTTGTCGAGTGACTCAGCATATTTGGGAGGTTCAGGTACGATCACCTTTTCAATAGGAACTTCGTTTTGTTCTAACTTGACCCTGTTTTCACCATCACTTGCATTAGAATTATAACCATTAAGACTTTCAAACCCATCGTCGCCATCAGCAAACATTGCACGTGATTGTCTAACATTGAATGATTCTAAATGCTTTTTCGTCAATATATTAGGTTTAAATTTAAAAGAGGAACCTGGTGTAGCGTCGTCTGGCGGTGGAGTAAACGTCACTATTGGTGTATTTAAGTCAGGTTTTTTCCAAGACATGTAATCTTCGTCATCGGAATCTTTAACTTTAACCTTTAACATTTCTTTGTTTTTGTTCCTAACTTCTACATTTTTAATCAGACTTTCTTTTGGTAGTTCTTTTTTTCGTTTTCTAAAACAAATGTTCATTAATTTTAATAATAATATATCGTCTTGCTACATCCCATTAATTTTTATTTAATAGATTTGATTATATGGCTTAAGGCATGGAAATAGGAATTTCAAGATTCAAAAAAGAAATGAGATGAAATATGAAAGTAAACCCACTTCAAGTCAAAATAGTCTGATATTATTCGTTCATTTATAGATAAATAGATAGTTGGAAGAATATGAATTGATCCTGATACGCATAAAGGAAATATGCATATGTACATGGGTTTTATGTAGTATGGTAGCGGCCTAGTGGGGCACGATTGACTTACTACTACCAAACTGCTGTTTTTTTTATGAACTGAAGTGTTACGTGAAGAGCCTTAAGAGCTAAATCTATTTGAAATAGATATTACAAAACTATAAGGCTTAACAGGATTACCTTAATTCGTTTTCAACAACATCAACTCTAGATTGCCGACGTCTAAATTTGGAAGGTTTTGTTGATGGTGTTTTACTTTGACTAGACGTTGCCCCACTTTCACCAGATCCACCACCACTACCACCATCGCATTCAGAACGTGGTCGTCTGGAAAATATTCCTCTGTAATCTATAATTTCTGGATATTATATATAAAAAGTATATCCAATTAGTATATTACCTAAAATATCGTGGAATTTTTTTACGATATGTTGAACGAGGTCCCACCCTCGCTAATTCCATTTCAGTAGTACTAATTATTTGTGAGTGAACAACGCTCAGTACTAACATCAAACACAATGGAACTAGCCAACAGTTAGGCTGTAAAAAAAATTTTTTTTTTTGTTGATTATTATAAAGCTATTTTTCTTCAATCATCTGCCACAATAAAATGCCATTATATTCATAAATTACATAAAGTAAAAACAGTTATGTCTTACATCAATATCCACATTGTCAGGCGTCATGAAATACAATGTTACATTAAAAACCTGCATCAACCATAATATGAGAAGGAATTTGGCGCATGCTGATGATGTTTGCTGTGCCCACCATTGGTAAAGTGCTGGCAGAAACAGAAGTCTTACTAAAGCGTACCACACTACGCGGCGCATCCCTAATGTGGGTTTTGCTTTTGGAAATGAGGACCCTGTAGAAAAATAAAAGAGTTTATGCTGATTAACAAACAATAAAATTGAAAATACATCTGATTTCTACTTACACTATTTACCTTTTTTTATTAATCTTATAATAAATAACAAAAATGTGAAACTTTATCATTTTTAGCATTGCAGTAAAAAAAATTTACTACAAGAATATTACGTTTTATGGAAACATTTTATCATTTTATTAAATTAGGCTCACATTCATCCATCACTGAATAAAGTCTTAAAGCTTTAAGTTCATAACTCAGTGCCAGATAATATGTTTTTTTACTTTTCACTGTTTTACATACTTCAAATATGTATGGCCTTAATACATTTTATATACTATTTGTACTCACGTGAACCAGAGCGACGAAAAAGATTAATTTTTAAATTAAATAATATTGCCTTTAATAAAATATATATTGGCAAAATGGTACAATATTATTTTTTCTATCAAAATATTATAAATTATTATTTCTGCAATATTTTCAGTATTATTTTATACAATAGTTGCCAGAAAGAAATCACTCTTAGTGATAATACTTCCTATCCTATTAATTATATATGAATGCAATTATGTTTTCACAACTGAAATAAACAGTTATTGTTTTCACCATTCAAATTACTATAGCACTGTAATCTCTATAAATTATTTTTAAATTACAATAGCACATTATGTTTGGGTCAATACTATTTATATGGGAATTTTTCTGGTCATTTCGGCACTGCTAATGAAATTTTTACTGAACCATTTTCTATATTTCGTCAAATCTCTACCTGGGGTAGGCAGAGAGAATGGAAGGCAACTTCTCTCTTAAGATTCATTAATTCCTTCATAAACTCTCAGCAATTCTGCATACTTTTAACATTATCCTTCATCAGATCTGAATAATGATAAGATATTCAATATGAATGTGAGTGGAAGTAAGAGCAGAGGCCAACCGAGACTTACCTACACAGACCAAATAAAGAGAGTTCTAAAACATCTAAATTCCAATAATTACTGTTATATATTTAATTGAGTATATTATGTATTCTACCTCTGACTAGATCAACATCTATGAGATATGAGCGAGGATGAGTGGAGAAATCCACTATTCGTCGACGGTATGTTCCCCTCATTAGAAGCTGTTCCACCATTGTTTCCCATTCTTCTTTGTCATAGGAACTTATTTTCTTTTGATACCTGGAAACATTTTTATCAATATACCATATCACAAAGTAGATACACAAAGTTAATTAAGGATAAGGTAAGCCATGCCTTTATAAAGATAAAACCATGGTAAGCACATGTCAATATTTTCCATATAAAAATAACTTATAAGAATTTATAACATTTAAGTCAAGGATATTAGTTATTTCCTATTTATAAATTTAGTATTTTCAATTTAATAGAGCCACAATTAAGAGTCTTTCAATTATATCTGATATATAGTATAGATATATCAGTCACACACACACACACACATATATATATATATATATATAGTAATATAGTAGTAGTGGCTTTGCTAGCCTAGTTCTTGTTTGCTTGGTTTCAATGCGCAGCAACACAAATGGTCATAAATTTGAATCCTAGCATGCAATTCTGTGTTTCTCTAGATTATATACAGTTTTGGCACCACATGCTCACTGGGGAAGGAAAACATTGCGAGGAGGCCTGTATGACATCTAATAGAGTCATGTGTAAGTGCCCTCAGAATAGCATTCAGTTGGGCTACTGGCAATGTTGACATACAAGCGCAAAGTGGATACAGCCACTGATGTACCTCTAATCACCCCCACAAGGGATAGTGTGATGATTATATTATTACTAGTAGTAAGTAATAGTAGTACCAAGTTTTTCAAACAAGATCTTGAACATAAATATAGTATCAATATTCATTAAAACTCACCATGCTGCTAATTGCTTCATCTTGATTCTATAGAGACTTGTTGTAGTTCTGACTTTGATTATGAGGACTACAAAATAATGTATTTGTTAATATAATCATATTACTTATGAGTGCTAGCACTTTTACGTCAATTGTTTTTCTTATAAATAATTATTTTATATAATAAGTTATATCATGTTTATGTATGTATGATTTAAGATAAAAGCAGATTATAACTCTCAGTAATCAGAAACACCATAAATTGTGATTGTATTTATTTGAGTAATAGCTAATTATTTTTAAATAAAGGTCTTTTTTTTTGCTATGTAAGTAATTGCTACTAACAAGCTAACATTTTTACTAAATTTTTAAATTGAAACTAAATAGTGTCAAAAGATTTAAAAAGCAAAGATACAAGAATCCATTACATATTAAGTTAAACATATAATTAAAGAATATAATTTTTGATTTAATCTTCTTGCAAAAAGAGGAAGTATTAGTCTTTGAATTGCTATTGTTTTTTATAACATAAAACAAAAAATAATTTTACACCATATATTTATAAAAGTCTTACCATTTGAAGTCCTAGTAATGGTTTTGCTATAGAAAACCACTTAAATCACATATTATTCACATGATTGTAAGCTAAATACCTATCACAATGTATAGTAGCATTTATACATTAAAATCTATATAGATAACAAATATTAATAATGAATAAAATACAATACACAACCTACACTGTGACTATAATATGAACAAATAAACCTCACAAAAATGTATTTCAAATATAATTCCCATTTACAAAAAAATACTCAGATTTGATTTATTAATTATGATTTTAATTGGGAACATAGAGTCTCAATAAGCAAAAATAATTTAAAAAATCCACTAAGGAGCTTAAGATATTCAGTTACCGTTATGTTTTGTTGTTTCACATATTTAATTACGTTTTGCGTTTCAATTTGCAATATCTTACATTTATATTCTCTTTATTACGAGCCACGATCATCGATATTTAATGTTTCACAGTTCAAATAATAATTATAAATTTTAATTGCAGATAAACATCAATAACATATCGTTCTCTCAATTTGATGGTCAACGACAATAGGTGTGTTTTTGGAGCTGTTAAAAACGATACTTTTGCTATCGCCACTTTTAATCATTTACAACCTGCTTACGGAGATTGAATGGAATGTGTCGAAATTGTTGAACATGTACCCTTGCTAAATAGTTTGGCATTTAATGTCAGTTATTTTATTTCAATTGTGAATTTTGTTGCTTATTACATTGTTATCAGGATAAATTAATTGAAAAAACATATTTTTGACTAAATTTGGAACGAAATTCAAACTGTTCTTGCCCTCGTGACATTAGAAACCTGACAGATCGTCCTCAAATTCCCATAAACCTCAATGAACGGTGTTGTTTTCGCAATTGGTGTAGATGTCTTCCTGAACACACTTGAAGTGAGTTAAAACTGACGCTATTTTTGACATTGTTGAAGCTCCATGAACGGTTTGACGTTTGTCATTAGTAGCAAAATTTTCAAGTTTGATGACGTCGCAAACCTCTGTAAGCAGTCTTATTTTCACCAACAGTGAAAATATCTATCTGCGTAAACGCACCTAATAAGCATTTAAAGGGGCTGATGACAGTTGACATTTGTTATCAATGTTGCCATCTCCGCGACATCTCATACCCTTGATATCCTAAAGAAAGTGCGATAGTATTTCGCGCTCGATTAATTAAGCCTATTGTATAAGACCCAGGTCAGGCCACTAATAGAATACTGTTTGCATCTCTGGTAAGGTTCTGCCCAGTACTTACTTATCGCCTTAGATAGGTTGCAGCGGAGAGCTGTTCGCATTGTGAATGATTCAGGCTTTTCTAAGCATCTTGAACCGCTCCGATTGCGCAGAGATATTGCCTCACTGAACGTTTTCACAGCTAAGCAGAAGACACAGCTATACGTAAACTCACATCCCGGCTAGAACTAAAAAGTTACTTTTACTAAACTCTTACTTTTGGCGAGTCATTTGGCTGCGGAATGGTCTTCCGGCGAACGTATCCACCGTCCTGTGATATGGGATTTTGTAAACGAAGCCTGAAGAGATATTTGTGCAGGCCGGTATGATTGCTGCGACTGTCGGTAGTTTTTTTTTACTGCTACTAGTCGTTGTTGTTTTTGAACTACACCATGCTTACCATCAGGCATTGTGTGGTCAAAGTGCCAAGTCAGGATAAAAAAAAATTACAATCCGTGATAAATAATGGTACGTTCATAAGTAATGTTTCGTGTATTGCAAACTTTTGCTGCAGATGTACCATTATTGTAAAAAACAAAGGACAAAGAGGAAGGGGGCAAATAAAAACAATATTTGATCATTTATATAATATATATTATAATATGCAAGAGGGTACAGGATGATAATATATATTGTCCATTATCGACAGACCGTTGTACTGATCGAAGGGATATACAGGTGTTTTTATAAGTAAGACAGTATGGTAAAAATCCTAAACTACAATACATGCGATTATATGGTCTTAGGAGGTGCCAGCTCTTTTTGTTTATAAATAAAATTAGCATTGTTAAAATTTTGATCAAGCGAGAAATTTCGTCAAAAAGTTACTGTATTCATCAACTTTTTATTTTAATAAAAATTAACTTAGTCTCATGCTAGGAAGTTTATGGATAAAAAATCTGAACAGCGGAAGTCAAATTCAATAATAACTTTTTCTATACAAATCTTCATATATCGCCTAAGGAATATAATTATTTACAAATATAATTATTTATTTCTGTTTTTCAGTAATTTCTTTTTACACTGCTGTCGTAAGCCGGTTTCTGTCGCCTATGAACCATGGAACTTCTGCGTAGTTAAATACAACTATATCTAGACTATTAATTATCTTAGTCTTAGGTATTATTTAATATTACAATAACAATAAAGTATCGTTATAAAATTTAAAAAATCTAGTCTCACGTAATTTATTACAATTAATTTTATTTTGCTTAGCATCGATTTAATGTTACTGTTTAATAGATATGTACTATATTCACTTAGGTACTTGGGAAATATATATTGTTTTACCGAAAGATGTTTACGGGGATACGTATTTAGCGTTAGGAAAAACGAGAAAGATAATGAAAAACTGGCTTTTTCCAGAGTAACAATTGTCCCATTTCTTTCACTAGCCAACTTAGAGGAATTTTTACCTCACAATACCGTGCCGACTAATTCATAGTGATCATGTAGGCAATTCTGTCTATTTGGGCCACATGTGCTTATTGTAAAACGAATTTTCTCGCTAGAACTGTAAAAACAGCGGTAAAATCTCTTTTAGACGAATCTTATTATGCTTACAAAAAATATTTTACTGTCCATGTGAGATGTAAGCTAAACCTACTTCTAATAACGAATTTCTTTCACTCTTTAATTGCGTATTGATAACACATATCCTTCTATAATATACCCTTAGGAGTTAACACACCACCGTTAGCGATAATTTTCTTTACATTAAATTAATTTCTTAATACATTAGGTGAATTAGAAATGATGTGATTAATTACTTTATAAATTATTTATATCTTCTATAATATAAAAATGAATCGCAAAATGTCTTGATAAGCGCGAAACTCGAGAACGGCTGAACCGATTTGGCTGTGTTTTTTTTTTGTTGTGTTTGATGAAGTCTGAGGAAGGTTATTACGGAGAGAAAAAATTTAAAAATTCCCTGCAACTGTCTAAAAATAACACTTTTCTGTATTCTCATAAAAAAAAATCGTTATAAATCATTTTGAACTTTAATACTATATAAATAAAGTTCAAATGTTAGTGGACGGGTTCCGGGAAGGCAAAACAATTGAGTGACGTATAAATATTAATGTCAATATTTGTCCATTTTTATACATATAACATTAAGGCCAGGTTCCTTCAAACAATGTTCGAAAAACAGCCGACAGGGCAATAAGTTTTGGCAGAATGAAATCCGACGGGGAAGCTATTAACATTAAAAAAAACAATGTGACTTTGTTTTAGAGAAATAGGGCAGAACAAGGTCTGACGGGACAGCTAGTTAAAGATAAAAATATTTCTTAAAAAGATATTTTCAGAGCTAAACATTTTATTTTCATAGAGAGTGATTTTAAGGAAGTTTAAGCATGTTAATTTAAGTAATTAAGACAAAAATATTTATTACGCGTAGATTATTATAAATTAATCAATATCATCGTCATCATCAATATTAATACATAAAATAAATCTGTTCATCAATCACTTACATAAAAGATTATTTGAAAGCTTACTATATACTGCCATATAGAAAAATTTTGCTTACGCGAGAAGGTTAGTAAAAAATGTAGCGGAATGGCTAATCAATATATATCGTTTGTGCCCGCTAATCTCAGAAACGGCTTAGCCGATTTAGATGCACTATACAATAGTATATTGTGGAAAGATGCCTATAAAATTTAGTGTCAATTTTATTTCAATCGGATTATAAATTAAAAAGTTATGTCATTGCAAAAAAACATGTCGATCATATATTGAAAAAAAAGGTATATAATAATTGTTCAGGTGATTTAGCTAAAATACATATAAAATTATACTTTTAATAAAATTGCAACCGATCGCTGTGTCCGCATGGAAGATAAATGAGAAAAACCTATAATTATCAGCCTTTTTTAGTTATAGCTTCTTAGTTATAGAACCCAAAACCATGATTGTTAAGAATTTAGGATTTTAATAAAAAAAACACCTACTATACTAAGATTATTTAATTTTTTTTAAATATAATAATATTAATATATCATACGCTATATCCCTTTCGCAGCAAGTTATACATTAATAGCTGCATCCACTTTGCGTTTTTATGTCGTGCCTAAAGTGACCAGCATTGAAGCTGTTCGTCCCTTTCGCTGTTTTTTTTAAATAAAATATAATATAACCTTTTTCTTTTATTAAAAACAATCATTTATTTGGCTAAGAGTGGTACCATTTATTAATATTTTATAATAACATCGTAGCTGAGGCGTGTCTTTACAATTTTTTATAAAACTATATGAAAGCACTGAAAATTACATATGTATATTGTCAAGTATTGTAACCCAGCGGTACAACTTGTGTTCTATATTTGTTTGTTGTAATTTAAATAAGTAAGAATCGTTAGCATATATATCATTTATATAAAGCTTTCACCTTGAAATAATAATTATTATAATAAAAAAAATTATGCGAAGGAAGCCATGGGCACAGCTAGCTAATTATAAATAGGTACCCACATGAGGTACATTTAGGTAAATACAACTACTAATTATTACAAAGTAAAATGTTAACAACGTGATTGATATAGCTGATTCTTATTTTAAATTGCTTTATAATCTGTTTTACGACTAGATCTATATTTATTACTTTTATTTATACATTTCTACTTTGGCTTTAAATCGTGCTTAAATATAAATTGGTGTTTTGTAATCATATAACCTAAATTGAATACTAAAACTATACTATTTTAATGTAATTTAATCAAGACGATTATTATTCTAATGTTTCTTAAGAAAACTGCAAATTCTTTCCTTTGGCTATAATCAACTTTTTTATATAAGTAGGTAAAGATTAGGTATATTCTTAGGTAAACCTAAGTTTATTTCTTTCGAAGGATGGATGATAAAAATTATGAATAGCGTATGTACCTACTAGGTTTGTACGGCTTGTATACGTACTAGCCTGTACAGAAGTAAATATAATATTATAACTTAATATATTGAAGAAGACTATGAGGCTTTTCGATTTTCTTAAAATAATTAGTTTTTTTTTAAACTTATATTAGTTCGCCAGGGTCCGTTTTTTTAAATAATAATAATAATAATAACGTAGTAAATAGAATCTTCATATGATAAACAATGATAGAAGAATATTAAATAATAATATTAAAAAAATGTAGATGTCTACCTACCTATTCATTTACATAATTATGTTAAATTATGTGCACATTATACACATGCCTTTACACCTACTTATGTACTTAAAGTTAGAATCACAGAAAACTAACCAAAGTTAAGGTGGAACTTCTTTAAATGCTTAATCATAACAAAGGCTTTCATCAAAGGTACAATAAACATACCTAATTAGTCCTTACTTACGCGTGATAATAGACTGGGTGCTATAAATGTCTTACTCATTTATATCTTTAGGTTTTTAAAATTTAGAATACATAATTTTAAATACAATTTTCTCTCTAAAGTTTAATGAATATTGTAAAATTTTGATTTCTATGAAGATGATATAAAAATCACAACTTTAATGCTAGGTCTATCAGCGAACAATTTATATCTATTTTAGAACAACATACATATTATATTTTAACGTGGTTTATTTTGCTTTGCTATAAATCAAATTAGATCCATAATATTTATTAATATCTTATGTAAGCAAAAGATATATTTTTCAGAATGAAAAAAATTCAAAAACAAATATAAGCACTGGTCAAAATGACCGGTTCGGGTTATCTAGTATTAATTATAATTCAGGGACTCAACAATTTTGATTTAAAGATAATATTAAGTAGTAGGCAACACTAAATATTACAATTTTCGTATAAATAACATAACATATGCATAATTTAATGTGTTGAATTTGTACTCGTCAAACTTGGAATTGCGTTATCCTAAATGGTCTTTTAATTTTCTAAATGTATTTAAAGTTCGGTTGTAAGTTCATCTTGAGGTCGCCTTGTCATCTCAAAAAGTTCATCTTCTAACCAAACGCTCTCCCGCCTTACGATAGGTCTTCGCTCCCATGCGTCTGCGAGCGTTATTGCTTCTCGTTCTCTCTCTATTTGACAGTAACTCGGTGGTCTTGCGTCATTCCACTCACATTGATTTTCAGATTCCTTAACTACATTACTATCGTAAGAGGTCGGAGAGTACGACGGCGGTTTAAACGTTGTGAAAGATTGCTGGCTGGCATCAGATTCGGACTCCTGACTTGGTGGGACGGGTAGAAAGCTTACGAGCTGGGCTTCCTGCTGTTGATCACCAACACTCGTTCGGCTGTATCGTTTGAGGATCCTGTGTAAAATATAACCATTTGATTGAGTATATATATATATTACTAGCTGTCCCGGCAGACCTTGTTCTGCTCTATTTCTCTAAAACAAAGTCATATTGTTTTTTTTAATGTTAATAGCCTCCCCGTCAGATTTTTTTGAAAATTGTTTGAAAGAACCTGGCCTTAATGCTATATGTATAAAAATTTACAAATATTGACATTAATATTTATACGTCACTCAATTGTTTTGCCTTCCCGGAACCCGTCCACTGACATTTAAACTTTATGGTATGGTGTTAAAGTTCAAATTGACTTTTAAATATTATTACGAATTTTTTGTATGAGAATATAGAAAAGTGTTGTTTTTAGACTTTTTCAGACATTTTTTTTAAATTTGTCTCCGTAATAACCTTCCCTAGACTTCAACAAACACAACAAAAAAGAAATCAGTCAAATCGGTTTATCCGTTCTCGAGTTTCGCGCTTATCAAGACATAGCTGATCCGGCAAACGTAGTTTTGCTATATAAGTTATTGTAATATCTTCTATGATGTTCATTGAAATTAAGTGATGTCAAAGACAATTTTGTTCATAATTAAATACTCTTAATCAACAAAACATTTATTTGGATAAAGATTAATATTATTACGTTGATACAACTCTTAACAAATAATGCATTAATTTCGATCAAATTTGTTTACCATAAAAACGGTTCTAGTGACTTAATCTTAAAAGATAAACATATACTGTCGCGGACATTTTTTTAGATCATCTCAAGAGGAATAATTCTTTCTTACATATATTTTTGGTATCTTGAACCGTTTTTGCAGCGCACGTAATGGAAGCCCTCAAGGATGAAAAATTTTGCCCGTTTTTTTCACATTTTCCATTATTTCTTCGCTTCTAATAATTGCATCGTGATGTTATATAGCCTATAGCCTTCCTCGATAAATGGTCTATTCAACTCAAAAAGAATTTTTCAATTCGAACCAGTAGTTCCTGAGATTAGCGCGTTCAAACAAACAAACAAACAAACAAACAAACAAACAAACAAACAAACAAACAAACTCTTCAGCTTTATAATATTAGTATAGATTACTTCCAGTTAATATAGTATTTGTGGACAGTCCCAAAGTAAGCTTGCACTTGTCATATGGGTACTAGATAAAGTACATACTTAAATACATATACACATCCATGTCTCGCGACAAACTAACCAATGTTTTTTTTTCGAATGGGCGATACATTGGTGGCTGGGAAAGACCTTCACAACAGAACCTCCGGCTGAGCACCCTCAGTGTCCGGCTGAGCACCCTCAGTCCCGGCTTAGCACCCTTAGTGGTCGCCCACCTGCCCGGTTTAGTTGTGAAGACCTTTCCCGGTCAATCAACGCGCGTCAATTAAAAAAAAAAGACAGAACCGAGTTGGGTCTAACCTATTCAATATAGAAAAGTTCGCCGCTACCGGGACTCAAACCTAGGACCTTTATATGTGATGTATACGTCAAATTTGACTATACTACTATACTACACACTACCATCACTACTACTATCACTACCACCACTACCACCTATCTACCTACTATCATTCCTCATTCATTATATCGTTACTATCTACTATCATTATTATACTATTTGATTTTTTTGATTTGTTTGAGCCGTGGTGGCTGCCGGCAGAATAGAATAGCACCCCCCTCTTCTTGCTGAGGTGTCGTAAAAGGCGACTAACGTATCTCTTGAACACCGCAATTCAACCAGGTGTTTAGAGAAGGGAAAACTCGACCAAACCTGCATCCCGCTCCCTCCCGATCGTACTGGTTCTCCTTTCTATCGGGCCTGAGGGAGCTCGGACGAGAGAGTGCTTTTCTGGCAGCGCGTCCAGCTATGCACTTAAATATCTCCTGCGCAATTGACTGTTTCCGAAAACTGGACCTCAAATTTCTTAACCGGTGTTGAAACAGTCGCCGTGGCCGAAACCGGCTAGGACATCATCATACGTCAAATATAATATATAGATGTATCGTTGGACACATGCATCTTGCACAGATACCATAGTCATAGATATATATCGAATGTATTGAAAAAATTAAATATTGAAAAATCGCTTTTGATTTTTTTTTTTTAGATTTTGATTCATGATCTTCAACGTCATAGGCAGGGCAGGCAAACAGGTAGGTTAGCAATAGAACAATAAACGGTTTTTACGGTTATTCATTATGGTATAGTAAAAGTTAAAGTTCAAGGCGTGTAAGGCCTATAGTTTGCAAGTCTCCCACGGCTGCCTGTAGCATTCTACCAGTAATGTTTCTATTGGAATCTTATACGTGTAAACATTTTTGACATATTAGATGTTCTGCTCACAGATTAATCTATGCCAGCAATAGTGAGATAACCAAGTAGTAGTTTAAATACGTACATATAGTAAGTAATCCTAATTTAATTATTTATTAACGACTACCACGAAGAATTAAAGCTGTTTCATTGTTTTTATTTATTCCACCGATTTTAATCAAACTTGTTATGCTTAGTATTGAAACTATTTCTATCAGAGTTTCTTTCCGGCTCTTCTCGGTAGATTCTGCTTTCCGAACCGGTGGTAGATTCACTTTGCTGTTTTTTTGACGATTCAAAAGTGCTTGGAAGTAGGCCTATTTCAATAAAGTTACATTTCATTCGTTCATTAATATAAATAAGTAAGTTGTTATAGATCTGAGGCCAGAATGTTACATCGTAATATATGGTGGTTAGGTTATATCTTTAGATTTAGGCTGCATTTTCGGATAAAAGATTGATATAATAGTTTCAGTGTGATGTTTGGGCACATACAAAATTAAGAAAATAAATGAGTGGTGTTTGTAATTCTTCAAACTCTAAATAATCGACCCAGAACAGTGTCTTAATACATTGAAATAACACCCTGAAACAAAACCCTAATCGTAAGATCCTATTATAAATTTTATACTAGTAGAAAAAAATGAAATAAATATGATTATGTAACGTTATAAAAATATTATGTTTATAACAAACAATATGTTGTTACAACGCAGTTAATTAAAATTTTATCAGAAAAGGCGATCGCAACGCATGCTCCCACTCCGCCTCATCTCGCAAAGCGAAATCCTGTTCACTGGGGTGTGACACTGGAACGCACCGTGTGCAGCAGGATATTTGTATGTAAAACAACGGAGTGACACTTTTCCAGCGCCGCGATTCCGTCGCAACAAATCGTGTGTGTACACCGATTGTAATTGGACGCAATTGACAGTTGCAGTTGGAATCTTGGCTTTGCATAATATGAGCAAGGCTTATGATCAACTATGCATTGGAAAAGGGCTGTGGATTATAATAATGTTGCAATAGACGACCGTAATAATACATTTTTGAGTTACCTTTCAGCCCAGCTTGCTAAGCGCGCCCAATCCTCCGGTACAACGGGTACATGCTGTTTATTTAACAATATCAGCAGTTTTGCTAGATCGCTTAAGACGCAGCTGTAAAAAACATAGTTAATATTAGACGCAAGGGAACTTGTTAATTCAATGTAAACAAACACAATATGTGTTGAAGGCGATAGTCCCTGTACGGTAGTTATATGAAGTGTTTTTGGGTCACTAAACCCCTGTTTACTAAGGGAGAATACTTATTTTTAGCATGAATCATGTTTGAGGACAAAAAATAGCTACAAAAACTTGAACGGTAGTACAAGTGTTTTTGTTACGACCTTCGAGCTGGGTAAAGAAGGTAAGAACAACCGTTAAATCTTTAAAATTGTACGTAGAATTTAAAATCTCGCGTTGATTTTATTTCGGGACACTAAACATTTAATGAACTACTCGGAACTCAATAATTAATTTTACTTTACGTCGAAATAACAGTATTATACATATATCTAGGTGAAAATACGAATGTAGATGACGAAGAGTAGTGAGACTAGTGGCATGTTAAAAATACAATGTACTAATTAGGTAAATACTATAAGCATTTCTTCTGTTTTATGCCATCATAGATGAAGCCGTTTGGTATCAATTTACGCTGTTCTAGAATAAGAAACGAATTTTTAGGTCAGAGAAAGAACTCGTGTTTGTTGAATTCAATTAAGTATCTTTTTTAAATATTATTTTACAACTAGCTTTCACCCGTGAATTCAATCGTATTAATTTAAAATTTAGATAAAAATACTTTACTCCTTATATCTATAAATATCTAGCTCGAAAGATTTTCGTCTATTCAATTAAAAATGACATTCGACATGTCTAAACTTTTTATGGCCCTAACGGATAGAATGATGCGAATATGGAGTCTATGGGATAAGAATCACAAAAGTGTTGGAATGTGCCATTTCGAGTTTACACGTTATGATAAGACTGTTGCTCGAGGCAGCGCGGCTTGTTGTGGCGCAAAAATCAAGTAAAGCAGCAATAATGCGTTCCGAAAAAGTTATAACCATTATTTTGTACATAGTATGTTCAAGTAATTTGCCCAAGAAGATTTATAATAATTGAAAAATAGCATCCTTATTCCCTAATATTATAAATGTCAATGTGGGGTTGCTTGTTAAGCTTTTATATCTTATCTACTGAACTAATCATCATGAAATATTGCTTACGCGTTGTGAGGGATAGAGAAAATGAAAATAAAACGATTACCGAGGAATCTAATATTAAATTCACAAAAAATGTGAATTCATGCAGGTGAAGCTCAGTTACTCATATACCTAGAGACCTTCAGTCGTGGTATATGTGGACCGACATTACGTCGGAGACTCAACGGATGTTCGTCCTTTGATGGTCGCTTTCGTTTTTGGACTACACTGTACTTACCATCAGGTGCACTGTAGTCACTTAGTCGAGACAGTGTAAAAGAGACTGTGGAGGGCAGCTAGTAGAATTATAATTATTTTATGTTACTTTCATCAACATCTCGTTTACATTTTTCATCTGCGTTACATAGTGCGGACATGTTCAGAGCGGTAATAAAGTTTGACGTGTGGATTATAAATCGGCTTGTTGTGGCACGTATCGTGGGAAGGGACCATTGATTGTCTGTGGGCGTACCTATAGGCCATAGCAGCGTCATTGTTTCCAAGCTGGTAGAGCTCGCGCACCTGATGCCTCGTATGGTTTAATATAGCTAGCAGTGAGTAGGCGTGAGGCTGCAACGAAATATTAACTATTTTATACTTTATACAAGCTGGAATGAATTGTGAAACATATACATATAGTGATATATAAACATATGTATACTCAATAACAAATTAATATTGAATCGTGTGAAATCGTGTCGTTGTTAGTCATCAATGATTTCTCAATATGAGGTCAGTGTGGGCTTTGCATTTGAAGACAATTTGAATGTAGGTTATTACCAACATAAAATTGTATTGTCGACAAAAGATTTAAGTTGAAAGATGAGTGATAGGTTTTTTTGTGGTTTGATATCTCTGTTGGTACTTCATCGTTCGCGTTATCGTGAACTGCTTTGATAAGTAGTATTTAGCCGTTTAGAGTTCTGTAATATTCTGATCTCTTAAGACTGTGAATTAGTTTATGAGCATTTTTCCCAGGAAACAATAATGGCATACTTTTTTTTTGTTAACCCTGTGGAAATCCCTTCGGACCGTCAGGGTAGTGGAGAGGGCCACTGACCCGGTATGTCGAACTTGCATCGACTAAAACCACCGGGGTGCTAATTCTTTCATCTCTTCGCTTTCGTCCGGGTCTTCGCCTTCGCCGGGAAATAATGTACTACTAATAATGCATACTAACTCGCAAACAATCAAGTTGCTTATGAAACTCTCGCAGTCTCGTGTCGTCATCGTGGTGCGTTCGTTGAGGTAGTGGCTGGGCTTGTGTCCGCGCGTTGCTCCTGCAACGAGCGTAAGCCGCGCCGGCAGCCACCAGAGCGATACACGCCACTGCTCCACACGCGCCTCCCACTAAAACCTACAAGCGTCAGGAAATATAGTAACCCAAGCTTAAAAACTCTCGAAAACATATTCGTATAATCGAAACCAAATTTTGATACGCCTCTATTGTTTGTTTAAAGAACTAATCTTTTGTACTTCTATATCAAGAGGTGAAAGGCTATTTGGTTAAGTGACATTTTTTGGTGATATAGTAATATATATATATATTACTAAATGATCAAAATGTTGCTTAAACCAAATAGCCTTTCACCCCTCGATATAATATTTTGTAGAGTGAACTTTTTCGTTAATTATTGCATATCGGCCACGTAGATAATATGCCTATTATGGTTATTTCGTTTACTTGTTTGTGGGCATATTAATTAGTGTTTCAATTTCTTACACCAACTTGAGTGAAGATTAATTCAATTTGGTGCTCTTTTCAGATAATTATTTACTGAATGCGGTAATTGAATATGACATGAGTTGCTGGCAAAGATATTGATCTTAGAAAATTAAATTTTACAGAAGGATACTGGAAAATATGACGTTGATATTTAATTTTTTAAGTTATGTTTTACGTTTACCGAATCCAAATCATCAAATTCCAAATTAGATGAAAATGGAAAGTTCAATTAATAAAAAAAATTAACCGCATAATCATTTTCTGTAAGCCGAAATGATAAATGAATTAATGTAAATGTAATAAAATTTAAGGTATGAATTTATTTACTTTTTTTTTATATCTTGAAGCATGTTTGGAATCCGGAACAAATTGTAAGTTGATAAAACTTAGTGTAAACGATAACTGAAACTGCTTAGTTTTATGTAGCGCGACCATAACAACCAACGAGCAGATCTTAAGTTATATGCACGGGCACCTAAAGATGATAGTAAATGTATAGTATGCTAAAATAGCTTATTGTTTTTAAAAGGTTTGCTTATTATCATATGAAACGGTAAATACATTCTGTTTTAAACAAGCCATCTCCAATTCAGTGTCCGTACGCAGATGAATGGGCGAATCATCGTTTGTAGGCACGTGTACCAGTGTATTCCTGCAGTTAAGAATTTAACGACTACCTGGCATCATCTGCGTCGTACCATCAAACATGTAACGTGCCCGTTTTAGCTTTGATGCTCTGACACCATTTTAGCCCTTTTGTTTATGTAATGGCCCCTTTTATGCATAACATTTAATTACAGAGTGTGGTACATTTTTTAATTTCTATATGAGTTTTAAAATGAACTCCATTATTATAATGCATATGCAAATGTTGTGTATGTAGAGGGCAATATCAAAAATACGTCGTTCATGATAAAAAAAAATATTAGCAATTGCTGTTTGAGATACTTTTCTAATTTAAATTATTGATAATGTATAATCATAATAGACACATAATTAATAAATACTTTTGTTACCTCTAACCACAGTTATTTTAATTATTATTGAATGATATAAATAATAATAACAGCATCATCAGTGTTTATCCTTGCCTAGGTGACTAGAATACTACATAAGTGGTGATATTAACAGCAGAATTTCTGCAAGAATTTAAATCTTCACACTTGAATCTGTTTTCGTTTTTCATGTTGAGCTACAGCGAATCTTATTAGGCGCGGGAACGGTGAGTTAAAGGCGCGAGGGTGCTACCGACCACGCACAGATTTAAAGATATAGGTGAAGATGTTTGCAGTTGTCATTGGCTCGTGCCATCATATGATAACATCATTAAAAAAAATACAGTGCAATAAATGCTAAAAAATAAACATATATTTTTTACATTTAACTATCAAATAATTCGACTACGAGGAATGGGTGCACGCGTCACAAAATCTTACCTTTATTTTTTGCTTCTTATTGTTTATTCCATTGTTGTAGTAATTTTAAAGGTTTAAAATATGAATTAATTTAATTTGATATTATCAAGGATGTTTGACAATACTAACATCTTTTCTAGTTTAAAGATAGGCTTATTTAGAAAAATGTTCAATTTTTAGTTACCTCTTGAGATATATGTTTTATTAAAATAAAAATCTTTCAAATATTATTATTGTAGGATTCCATCTCTGCTTTCATTTTTAGAGGTAAAGGCTGAAAATTCCTTTTCTTGATACTCTTCCAATAATACACCTCAGAAATAATCCCAATCTACTTCGAAATTGTCAGTTGTAGTCAATTTGATCAGTAGGCAGTAGCGCAATTGGTAGACACTCATTGTTTTAATAATATGCCGGTCAGTAGTTGACTTTTATTTATTCTGTAATGCAGGTGCCCACACAATATTCTAACGGAAAATATATTGACCCGCAGTACACAGCTCCGATGACTTCCATAGTGAATCGCTACAACTTGACGTGTTTCATGATCAATTTGTCTACCTCCTTTTATCAATGTATCTCTCTAGATAGGAAGGTCTGAAGGTCAGACGTGGTATATGAGCTCTAGTGTGCCCTCTCCGGGCCCTCGGAAGTATATGGATCCTCAGGCCCGGCGAAGGAGAAGAGTAGGCAGTGCTGGCACCCCGGTGGTTTTAGTCGGTGCAAGTCCGGCACACCGGGGGAGTGCCCCTTACCACTCCCCTGACGGACCGAAGGGATTTCCACCGGGTTAACAAAAAAAAAAGCTGCAGTGTGCCAAGGGCAGTTGTCAATGAATTTTCGTCACTTGAAAATCGTTGCCGCTTTTTGGACTACATTGTACTTTGTAATTTTGTCGAGCAAGTATAAAAAAAAGTATATTCACAACTAGCTGATCCGGCAAACGTTGTTTTGCTATATAAGGCTTTGTAATATCTTCTAAGATGTGCATTGAAATTAAGTGATGTCAAAGACAATTTTGTTCACAATTAAATACTCTTAATCAACAACACATTTATTTGGATAAAGATTAATATTATTACGTTGATACAACTCTTAACAAATAATGCATTAATTTCGACCAAATTTGTTTACCATAAAAACGGTTCTAGTGACTTAATCTTAAAAGATAGACATATACTGTCGCGGACATTTTTTAAAATCATTTTAAGAGGAATAATTCTTTCTTATATATATTTTTTGGTATCTTGAACCGTTTTTGCAGCGCACGCAATGGAAGCCGAATAATTTTAAGGAATAATTTTTATGAAGGAATAATTTTCCCCGTTTTTTTCACATTTTCCATTATTTCTTCGCTCCTAATAATTGCATCGTGATGTTATATAGCCTAAAGCCTTCCTCGATAAATGGTCTATTCAACACAGAAATAATTTTTCAATTCGAACCAGTAGTTCCTGAGATTAGCGCGTTCAAAAAAAAAAACAAACAAACTCTTCAGCTTTATAATATTAGTATAGATAATTCACCTCATTATAAGTGTGTGTCGGATAGCAGACTCGGCCCATCAGGTGGTCGTCATGTGCCCATGACTCTCTGGTCCCTGAAGGACATTCATGAGCGCACGCTCCCCCAGGCCAAACGAGGAGTCGAGCACATTTCACGCACCCATCGACAGCGCAACGTACACACTCCGAGCCGCAATCTAAAAAATATTTTATTCAATAAAATCCATGATTTTCATACGAGGTCACTACTACAAAACTGGCTCTAGTATAAATTTTAAGTTTTGTGCAAAATGTCAGTAAAATGGGATTTAGGTCACTATAGTTAGCCTTCGTTGGGTTGGTGTGAAAGCTCTACAAGAAGAAAAATATAAAGAAGATATACCACGCAAAATAGGCGCACTTAGACGTCGAGTTGCGGAGAACGAGCCCGTCTCAACCTTATACCTTATAAAGAAGATATAACTTTGTAACATGTTTTTTTTAAATCAATCATTTTACGCAATCTTGTGATAAATTAAAAACATTATTTTTGAAATACAAACCGAGCTTAGTATAAAAGGAAAGGTTTATAATAATTGTGAAACAGTTGATATAAATGGTTGGTTGATTAGTTAGATGGTTGGTGATTGGTTATGTAATTTAGGAAAACAATATACACAATCAGTTTATTTCGTAACTATATGTGACAACAAATAGTAGGTAGGTTGGAGTACATTAAACAACAATTCAACATAAAATACACCTTTTATAGTATACTATGCCTATTACAGTTTCAACTTTGTCATTTTGGGTTCTATAAAGTTTGGCTTGAACCTATATGTCGTCATAGAGATAGTTATTGAATAGGATTTTTACAACGATGAAACCGTGTATATTAATTTTATTAGTTGACGAGTAATTAAATTTTAAATAAATTAAGGATTAATGTTATTTTTGTTCGTATAATGCTTAGTAATCGCAAAGTCATTTACAACGTTTAGTGCTGAGAATCAATTTAATTCAACAACTCTGTTCATTTACCTTTCGATTTGATACTTTCCAAAGGGAAAGCGTGCGCAATACTCGCTCAGTACGGCACTTTTCATTTAACGGAACCGGACTAAGCAGACAGACCACGTTTACTTTGCTTGCGATAATAGCGAAATTATGTCAATTCATTAGTCGTACTGTACTTATATTGATGTATATTTGCAACTCTATCTGTTTACTGATGTAGAAATATATAAGACTAACTGACCCGGCAAACGTTGTTCTGCCATGTAAATTATTTCTAGTGAATATTTTCTGTATTATAATATACAATTTTGGTCATAGTGGCTTCCACATAAAAGGTAGATATATGCTAGTCGGAACTTTTATTTAGAACTAGTCAAGACAAACAATCCTACGATACATCATTTTTGTGTAACTCCAATAGTTTAGGCAGTGAACGCCAAGATAGCTCTCAGAGGCCAGATTTTTTTCCGACTTAATTGACATGTATTGTGTATTACGACAAAAATTACATAAAATCATTACAAATTGTAGCCTATATGTTATTCCGATGTATAATCTATATTACTGTAAAAGTTTCATGCAAATCCGTCCAGTAGTTTTATCTTGAAAGAGTAACAAACATAGTCACAAACTTTCGCATTTATAATATTAAGTAGCGTATATAAAAAGGCAACCACTGTTCAGTATTTTTAGGCCTCTATTTATAGTTACATCGTCAACATCCAAATAATAGTATGTGTGAAACTTAACTAAATGTTTCTTTGTGACCATTCATATTATTATAGCAGACCAATTTAATGTTGACATTTGCGTAGGCGTTGCATGCTTTATCATTCTGCTACGTGTACTATATAATCTATTTGGTGTTACGATTGCATCACTTCGAAGAAAGTTTACAATATTCGCTTACTAGACCGCACACGAATCGTTTGATGCTGCAAACATCATCTTACGATAACCATAAATTAATTCACCGCGAGTAAATAGAAAGTGATTGTAAAATGCTGATTGAAATCAATCATACAGACTACAGCAAGTCACGGTCTATGATGAATTTATACAGTACCTACACTTATAAATAATTAATTTATACATTTTCCTTTTATTACCTAATTTTATAATATATTTGTACTCGGGAAACATAATGAAAACGAATTGTTCATTGAAACAGACAAATAAGGCGGTGTTGATGGTAGTTCGATTGCCCGAATTGGGTCATGACCACAGTACACAAGTGTAAAGACCGTCATAGTGACTCGGTTTGGCTTGTCGCGCTTTGAGATCAGTTTGTGTATATCCAGTAACTTATATGCCTAGAGACCTTCAGTCATGGTATACGTGGGCCGACATGACGACGGAGACTATTAATGGATTTTGATCCTTTGATGGTCGCTTTCGTTTTTCGACTGCGCTGTACTTACCATCAAGTGCACTATAGTCACTATATGGAATCAGTGTAAAAAAAAAATGAGTCGAAACGAGCTTTAGTTACAAAATATTGCAAATATGTATTTCCTTTCTTATACCTCATCGATGTAATAAGGGAATTGTTTATTATAGTGTTTTTCTTCTGAAAAACGAATATATATGTAAAAGTATAAAATGTATAAGACTCACTCACGTGTGTCGTTTAAATGTGGCGGTGCGTCGGCCGGCCGGAGCTGAGCAACTGCCGCAGCCGCCATCGCCGTAAGCACAAGCGTCACCAGCGACGCCTGGCTCATCGCATCACCGTTCCCATTATAACTGCTGTAATAAAAATAATACTAGTAAATAATAATAATAATCTAGTAATAAATAGTACTTGCTTGATGCCCTGGATAGGTTGCAGCGTAGGGCTGTCCGCATAGTGAGCAATCCAGACGTTTCTGAATATCTTGAATCGCTCCAATTGCGTAGAGATGTCGCCTCATTAAGTGTTTTCTACCGTCTGTATTATGGCGAGTGTTCTGAAGAGTTGTTTAACCTTGTTCCACCCTCTCCCTTCCTGAATAGAACCACGCGCGCGGGTTTGCGGTGTCACAGCTATACGGTATCTCACATCCCGGCTTAGACTAAGCGGTTCTCTAACTCCTTCTTTTGCCGTGTCGTTGGACTGTGGAATGGTCTTCCGGCGAGCGTGTTCTCACCGTCCTATGATATGGGATCCTTTAAGCGTAACGTGAAGAGATATTTGTGCGGGCCGGCATGATCGCTGCGACTACCGATGGGTTTTTTCTTACCTTTCGATAGTCGTTGGCGTTTTTTTGGACTGCACCATGCTTACCATCAGGTCTGGTGAAGTCAATGTGCCGTGTCAGTGTAAAAAAAAAAAATAAGCTTCTTACATCCATTTTGAAAATAAAAATTTCGAATCACTCTTAAGGAAAAAATATCATATCTGCTACTGAAAATGGATGTTACACTGGCTGATGTGGTATAAAAGATTCTCTTTTCATTGTCATGAACATTTGTCAGCAGGTTGGCCGAAATCGTAGAAATCTGTCAGCCTCCTGGATTGACAATTAAAAGTAATATGAATCGGTGCCTCATACATGGCTCAGGAGCGGGCTGGATTTTGTACTAAATTGATGCAAATGTCAGCAATTTTCTTGGATCATGAATGAAGCAAAGGACCACAGTCCTTGGATATACAGGTGGTGTGATATCTTTGGTCGCGACGAACCAACCAACTGAAATAAGGCGGGGTATTTTTCAGGGTGACAATTTGAGTCTTTTGTTGTTTTGTCTGGCTTTGAACCTCTTAGTACATTGCTAAAGAATTCAAAGTTAAACTACTGTTTACGGTGAAGATCTGAATCAATACCTCACTTGCTTTACTGCTGGATTATCTTAAGAAGTTTGCATAAAAAGACAGATTTGATGGAATTACTAAAATTAACCCAAAATTTCAATTATTCCATGAATATGGACTTTGTTTTTAGTGTTTAGGGTTTTAGTATTTTTGTTTGAACAATATCCAAATAATTTAACCGTCTTTCGTATTTCAAACAAAACGTAATTATCTATATTATTGAATGACAGATAGGGCCACGTCTCTTGATGATTCCATCCCACACACTTACAATACACTCGTTATTTTTTAATTAACAACCAAAATATTCATCAAAAATAATTTATATGCCAGAACAACGTTTACGGGGTCAACTATATACATATATGCAACGTAGTGAAAAATATATCTCTGTAGTTAACAAATAACGACTACATAAATACCATTATTATTTAATTCACGGTGGGTACAAGAAAAACTGCTTTATTATTATTTGAATAAGTAAAAGAATACCGTTGTTTTATTATTGTCACGCTATGAGTAAGCATTATGCAAGGTAACAATTTTACCGATTGCGATAAGGAACATAATAAATATTTATTTCTCATATTGATGTTTACTGGGGATACTGCCTTAAAATTGAGTTGATATCTTATTTTAAGCACCTTTTAAGAATTCTAAGAAAAAAGAAATCATAGTTGCCAAATTCTTAGAGCTGTCATTATACCTTTACTTAATCAGGGTACTTATTTTTATGTTCTGCAAGCGCTCTATAGTTCTCGGTTTTTGTCATTTCTTAAATATTTCATGATTGGAATGTTTTTCGCAACATTACATATATCAAGCTTGGAATTTGGTATGCCATTTTTAATATGTTTTATCGAATATATGTTAAATGCTACTATGTAGTTTCAATTACATACACTTTTGAAATGTATGTACGTAAGTACTTGTAACATTTTCACCGTAAAAGAAATTCATATGCTTTAAGTAAGTACCAAAAATAGACATAAATATACACTCATAAAATCATATATTATAAATTCTGTGGTACCCTTACAAATAGATCACCTTAAGCAAGTTCAAGCGTAAAGTGGATACAATATTTGAAGTTGAACCCGATAAAGACACAATGTGATGAAGTTTATTTTGTTTTGTCTTAGTACTGGGTCATGTGGTCGTCTGCGATACCTACAACCCTGTAGGTACAATTGACAGAATGACGAGTTTGCAAATCAGTTGACATTGGCATTCAATAATAGCATTAAGCATGACTTCTCGCCCACACATACAAAGTACGTCTTACCAACATGTTTATATTCATTGTTCTTGTTGTAATAATTGTAATTGCTTTTATTAAGATATGGTACAGAAACAAGAATTTATATCAGCGACGCTTACGTTTATCGAATATTGAAAGAGCTTTGTACTAATGTTTACTAGCGTTGTAACAGTATTTTTATATGTCGTAGTAAGAATTATAGTAGGGAGAGCAAAAGTATTAATTCAACGAGATATAAATTATTTTATTCTTAGAATCACATTCAACCACTATATTAGATGATGTTGATCACTATATATAATAGTATTATTTCTTTCAAGATAGTAATGAAAATCAGTTATAAGAGCTTTCTCCTGTAAATTATTACTGTACAGGGGTTTATAAATAATTGTGTTATTACAACAAATGTAAGCTATTATTAGTTAAATCAAGTACTGCTATAATAAAGAAAGATATATTCTAATCTCGTTTTATTATAGTTTTTTATTCATTGTCACAGTGTTTACTATGATTACTCAAAACACGATTTGGATTAACAAAAGATCCCTAGTAGAACGGTCCTTGAAAACTGAGTTTGGAATAAAATCTAAATTTTGAATATTACAGTGACCTACAATTAAACTAAGTAATATCGTAGACACATGTATTTGATTTTCCTGCGCCGAATACTATTTGCGCTTTTTAACTAAACAATGTTATACAATTTTAAGGGTAATTTTATGCTTGTTTATAATTTAAATAAAGTTTTAGTCAGGTAAAAAAAAAGCTAATTAATAAAGAACAAAATTGAATAAAAAATATGACAGGAAAAAATAAAGAATAAAAAACAAAAAGAAGTAAAACAGAAATTTTATCATTTAAAATAGATTTTAGATGGCATTCAGTAATCAGTAGACCTTGTTTATAACAAGTAAAAAATTACGTTTTAAATCTTATAATACTGTTTATTCTTTTTAGTAAAGATAATGTTTGCCTGAGTCATAGATTTTGTTGATGTGTTTAGTTAGATCAATCAATTAAATACAGCGATTACGTAAGAATGCAGAGTAAAATACATAATTTAATTGAAACGACATAAAAGGTAAGTTAAGGTCAGACTAGGTGCGCTGATATAATTAAATATAGATTATAAAGTAGGTGCGACTGAAGCGACAATTTATTTACATTGACTGTATACATTCTGATGATGATTATATATTTCATCATTCTATGGGTAAATTTTTGAGACAAGCAGAATACTGGCCAGATAACTCTTAAATAGGTAAATATACCTATGCAGTAGTGGCGTGTATGCAACTAACGTGGTCAGTTAATACTACGTCCTAATTTATATTTATGAAATTTACTTTCCACTTTTTGTAAAAATTCAAATGTCAAGAAATTATAATCGTAATTGAATTTGCTCTTATGCCTTTTATTTATATCGATTGTAGCATCATAAACACAAAGCATTTTTTTTATGTATGTTTTATTGAGTCATCGTTGAACTGATACAAAATCATGTCGGAACTTATATAATTACAATAGTATAAAATAGGTTTCTATCTATCAATTGTGTCCATATTATTGTTTTAACAATTCCGTATATTTTCCTTTTTTTGTGTGTTAACATTTGTGTTAATGCGTGATCCACTGACGATTATAAAATTGCTAAATACTCATTTATAATTACAGAGTTGTATAAAAATAGATCGATTAGTGATTATTATGATGTTTAAAAAGATGTTTTTCAGGTTTGTAAAGGATTATATTATTTTAATAGCAAAAATCGACAATGATTAAAGCAAAGAAATGGTTATACAGCAATTTTAGTTCAAGTAGTGTTCAATATATTAAAAATATATAAGATTTTTGTTTGTCTTATTATGGTACAAATATTTCAAAGTAAAACAATACTAGAAATCAAAGCAATATCGTATGTATGCGTAATAGTACATTGGTTTAGCTCACAGCGTGAATGTTTTTGCTCCTTTCGTAGTTCAAGTACCTACGCTGTGGTGAAAGTTGACGGTGACGCACTTTTGTATTCACGCAACTCAGAGGCACTAGTAATTTATTATGTTACCAGTCCAACGTGGTCTTCTCCGTCCTTCCCGTCATCGTATCAATGATATAACTGAAGGGGATTGAAACTAATTCTGGTAGGTCAACTTAAATATGTCGATTTATGAGATAAATTGACTGTCGTGCCCTAAACCGCGCGCTTTACGCATCTGAGAAGACATGCGGGCTTCTAGACCAGATGAAGTCATCTGATATTGTTATAAAGCATTAATTTTTCACAAAGAGTAATGATTAAATAATTAGAAGCAATTCCTGTCCAATCCAAATCAATGCCTGTATCATATATGCAAAGTATGAAGCAAAATATCAAAGTTTGTTACATCTGGTCAGAAAAAGATTAAAAACTTGTTTCCATTTTTTGTAATTCTTTTGAAACGACTGCAAAGTATGCGTCTTCAGTTGCTTGAACTTCATCATTTTCGATTGGTGTTTCTTTTATTGGTATAGTTAACGCTGTTTCTTCTTCGGTACGTACCTTCAACCGAATTTCTTTCAAACGAGTATCTAAATAATGCTCTCGTTTTGTTTCACGCGCATACGTCTGAAGCATAAGCTGTTTATCATATTTACCAGGCACAGCCATATTTTCTGATAAATGTAAAAGGAAGAGGGCACCATCATTATCTCCTACTGCAACTGATTGTCCAATAGAATGGGGGCATATTTTCGTAAGTTGATTGTTAGAAACTCTAAGACTAATAACCGGCATTTTGTGTTTGCGAAGAATATCCCAGTAATAAAATATACCATCTGCACATGCTACCATATAACTAGAATATCGTTGTGGAGCCCAAGCAGCATCTGTTACTTCATAAAGATACGGCTTAGTTACAATAATGGGTGCTGTTCTAACTTCTTCACTCCATATTCGTACCGACCAATCACCACAAGTAAGAAACATTCTCATAGTACAGTTACTGCGGTGTACTGATCTCACAGGTCCACAATGGGAGTTCCAGTAAGATGTTAACATTTCTAAATGGGTTCTACCCATGCGATTAACATTTACAACTAATCCAGACACCGTTCCGCAAAGAAATTTAGTTGGAAATCCATAATCAAATTCCAAAGAGCTGACGCCTTCAGAATTACTTATACTCGGGGATTCTCCAGAAGGCATTCGTATTGATATAATTAGGTCATCTAGTGATTTGGAAAGATTTCGTATATCCCACCAAAGACATTGCCCATCAAGGGAACCTGTAAAGAATTCTGTATCTGTTCGAGACTGAGTGTAAAGTAGCGCTGAGACCGGACCGCTATGTGAATTATAAACAGAACTTTTACCAACAGCGTTTGCACCTTGTCGGATGTCGAATAAATTTACAGTACCATTTTCAAGACCAACGACAACGAGGTTAGAGTCAACTGGAGAGCATGCTAATTGCCAACAAGGATTCTCGGGTGTTATTTCGAATAGAGGCTCGGTTTGTCGCGTAACATCCCATAAATAGCAATAATTAAATTTCGATAACTCTCGCTTTGTGCAATTTCTGTCACAGTAAGCAACTGCTAGTTTTGATTTTTTTTCACGAGTCCATTGAATGCATGATATAGGTGTATGGCGTGGATCACGAAACACATTAGCGATGTTAATGTTATAATTTTCAACAGGCTCTTGACTTTGCATGACGTCAAAGTATGTTTGATACATTTCGATAGCATTGTTTTGATCAACATAATGTTGCATGACTGGCGTGAGAGACATCACTGTATGTATGTAGTTTTCATCGTGCATAACACGACGACGATATCGATGAACGTGGTCTTCGTTGTAAACATGCACTTCGCGCGGCCAACCACCTTCAGTATGGTTGATACCTTGCTCGTGTAACATTATTTGTGGAGTATTTGTTTCGTTTTCTGATTGTGACATTGTTGCTGTCACTTCCCTATTTACAGGATTCCGTAAAATATAATATTTTTGTTCTTGTTTGTTGGGTTCTATAGAGTCTAGTATATGCGCTGGTACGGATTGAAATAATGTTTGACGACCAAAGTTTTTTCTATATTTCGTATACTCATAAGTAGATTTCATGTAAGAATACATTTTTATTGCTGTAATATTACTTTGTAAATACGTATAATATACAGAAAATTACTCAGTAATATGTCAAATATAAATAATTAGATCAGTGTGACCATGGCGTAAAATGAATATGAATGAAGGAATTATAATATCAACTGTGACTTCGACGTCACGATTGGTGGCTTGAAAACATATGTGTCCTTGTTTGGTTGACAAGTTTATTTTTGCTGTTATTTTGTATTTCTACTATGCTAGTTAGAATATTTTATATGAAAATTTACACAAAATAGTTTATAGTTAAAAACCGATATGAAAAACATAAACAAAATATTGATTAGTTACTTTCTTTGGAACTTTAACATTGTTGTTTCTTGTTTTACGGCATTCGGCAGTAAAACACACCAGGAAATGTTGTAACCACATTGTAGAAGGCTCGAAGTCAGGTATTATGCGGTTTGCGTTAATATGCATTGAGAACGTATGGCAATAACTTCGAGCTAGAGTGACGGTTCTTGGTGTTGCGACTTTGTGTCGATACACTCTAGTAATTACTGTTTCGACATTATGATTGTTATTTTATAACTGCAGACGCGTGTGTTACGTACGTGACGAGATGAGTTGCATATAGAACATATACTGTTGTGAATACTAATATACACTTCAAATACCTGTACGTGCTTAATCTAAGCGGTTTTTAATTGAAACACCAAATTGAACGTAAGATTACAAGGTGTTATTTTAGAATCATTATGAACTCTAGGTAGTGATACTCTTTCTGTCAATTAATTTAATTAAGTAGATAATTGTTTTATCTATAATATATTTTATAATTTATATGTTGATTGAGCGACCTTAAAATTAAATTCTATATTTATATTTTTTGTCTCTTAAAAAAAAAGAACAGAAGATCATAGTATTTGTGCAGCTTCGTATTTATGTAGGGTTTTATTTATCACAAATATATCTACTTATATTTAAAAGGATATTTATTTACTATTATAAATGTCATTATATTAAATACGCGTTTTATTGATATCGCTCAAGTTCTAATTCATGTAGATACAGAAAAAGTACCTTTGACAGTTAATTTAAATTTCTCAAAAATGTTTATTGCACGATTCCGATAATTGAGAAACTTAAATAAAGCCAAAGAACTCGTCAAGCAGTGAAAATAGTACTTCCTCACCATAAAAAATGTGTACGCCGTTTAAGGCAACACTCCACCAATACTGTTCAGCTCTAAGCTATAATATCACATATTTCACTTCACATAACAATCCCTTATTTACTGGTATTATATGCGGATGTCAAGACACCTTCACAAATTAACACACGATGTTTTGAATCACGTTTACAATTTATTCACATTAAACGCATAAAAGAGGTTTGCGTACGCGCAAACGATCGCACTGTGGGCCGTTTCACCGGTGACTGGCGCATGGCTGATGGCATGACAGCTAAGTACTAGCCTACTGCCCAGTACATGGTAAATCCGTGCTGTTGAGGTCTAAACAGGTTTTCTGTATGAATTTCTTGACGACCGATGTACTCACTGATGGATATGAGGTGCAATACCAACTCAGTATATATTATTAATAATAATAATATTTGTGGATCACACACACATCGACCTAGTCGCAAAATAGGCTTGCAGTTGTTTTATGGGTACTAGATAAATATATACAAACTTAAATATATATAGTATATACACATCCATGACTCTCGACAAACTGCCCTATTCATGTTAGAAAAGTAAAAAGAAATGCCACATTTTTGTAGAGTAAAATATTTGATTTTAATTAATTGCGTAAAACAGATAGGAGTTTAAGGAAAAATCTTTAGGAATAAAAATTCAACGACGCTCTGTATACTTATTAATATTATAAAAAGAAAATCTATGTTCTATTTTAATTTGCATGGATTCATTGCTTAAATGAAAATGACTAATAAATTCGTATGAAACAGAACCCGACGCGTAATTATTTTTTTAGTTTTCCTCGTATTTTTTGTTGCAAGCTGGTGTCTGCAAGGGTTAAATAAAATTGTGGTCAAGAGCTAATTGTGATAATTGGTAATTAGACGGTGGGAAGGCAAGTCGTTCCTTGAGTTGTTTAGTAATTGACCCAAGTTCTGGCCTTGCACTCCTAGTACGACTATACTAGATATTTAGTTGCCTAATAAAATTCCGTGATCCGTGTACTTGTAAAGTTAATTAGGCAAGTTAATTAAATTTTTGCCTGAACAAAGCTTACTTGATTGCATTCAATTTTGTCATAATGCTCTATTTCACTTGTCTTGTCTTGAACCATTTCACATTTCATTATAATGTTAATCCTTTTGTACCATAAATAACTTAAGGAGGCACCGGTTGTCATTTGTTAAGTGTTATTTAATAATATACACACACACACATACATATATATATATATTACGTATTTATATTTTTGCGAGGTGGTAGGGCGTCGGTGCCCCTCAGGATCTCGACCACAGTACATGTGTGTAAAGCCCGTCATAGTGACCAGTTTCGGCTTGTTGCATTTCGGGATCAGCTTGTGTCCGTTTCAGGAACAATTTGTTGCATAAGACGGTTCAGGATAAATAATAAGCGGCTGGCTTCGTTAATATATTGGTATATTTTTTCTTATGTGTCAAAGAATCAATTGTTTTATAAATAACAAAAAACATCCATTTTTACTTAGCCATGAACACATCTTTACCAATTTAATTATGCAATGCGAGCACAAGCGACTGCAACATGCGGGGCCACAGTTATTACTTTCCTCTATTCGTGAACGTATCTGGCCCACAAGGGGAAAATTGTTGGCCAGAAAAATAGTAAACAAGTGTGTTACTTGTTTTAAGGCTAAACCAAGGCCAACCATACCGATTATGGGAAATTTACCCGAATGCAGAGTAAATCCAGCACCACCATTTAATAGCACCGGGTTAGATTATGCTGGCCCATTCAATATAAGGGACAGGAGAGGACGTGGTTATAAGGTGAATAAATGCTATATTGCTTTATTTATTTGCCTAGTAACGAAAGCAGTTCACCTTGAATTGGTTACAGGACTAGAATCAGCTGTATTTCTAGCGGCACTTCGTAGGTTTATCGCACGGACAGGTAAACCAAAAGAGCTTATAAGTGATAATTCTACCACCTTTCACGGGGCACACAATGAGTTGAAAGAGCTATTACAATTTTTAACGCAAAATTCCAATGAAATTGCAACACATTGTGTAGATGAAGGCATTATTTGGAATTTCATCCCTGCCTACGCACCCCATATAGGAGGGCTGTGGGAGGCCGCCGTTAAAAGCTGCAAATACCACATGAAAAGGGTTTTAGGGGGAGCCTTATTAACATATGACGAATTTTATACTATATTAATCCAAATAGAGTCCATATTAAATTCGCGCCCCTTATGCCCAATGTCCATTTCCGATCCTGAACTCCCTATCCTAACGCCAGCTCACTTCTTGTTCGGAAAAGCGCTAACCACATTGCCGGACCAAGACTATAGTGATGTACCTACCAACAGGCTCAAACACTATCAGCAAATCCAGCAGATGATGCAAGATTTCTGGAGGAGGTGGTCCCGCGACTATATCAATACATTGCAACAATTAACTAAATGGAGAAGCAGTCAAGGTCCTGGTCTCCAGACAGGAGCCATCGTTCTCGTGCGAGTAGACCGGTTGCCATCTTACCACTGGAGGCTGGGGAGGATCGTCGCGACACAACCAGGGCGCGACGGCATAGCTCGTGTCGCTTTGATAAAGACGGCCAGAGGAGTAATAAAAAGAACATTCAACAACATATGCCCATTTTTAAACGGGGATCGCATAGAGGCGATGTGTCTTGATGGGGACGTAGACAATCAGATGGCAGAACGGGAGGAATTCGAAACATCTTACTATAGATTAACCGCTAGGGCGAAGTTTCTTGCACCACCCAAACAAAAAACCTCGCCTCCTCAGCAGGACACTGAGTCCATTAAATACCCAGAAATAAAAATCCCGACCTTTAATGGCGACATAAAGCAGTGGTTGGAGTTCCGAGATACCTTCGATGCACTTGTTAATCAAAGCAACAAATTGTTCCTGAAACGGACATATGGTGACCCCGACGTGATCTACGTCATAGAAAATTATAGCAACACCCCAGGACGGCGGAGTTGTGAAGTTGTACGAAGACGGCAAAATAGAACGGCGGAGATTTATCCAAAGCTACGCTGACAACGGGCCACTGCTACACGCGGGTAGCAGCCGAAGCAGGCCAAGAACTTCAGAGCGCGCGTGGGCGTTATCCAAATACCAAGTTAAGTGAGCTGGCTAAAACTTTTTCATTCCAATTTTTTGTTCCCACTTACCATCTAATTACCTAATCCAACTACTTTACCTTTATTAATTCTTTATTAAATGTAAACAAATCTGTAGAAGGGATATTAACTAACAAAATGAGTGAATCAGGTCACTCGGAGTATGAGGAAACGAAAGAAACCGAGACATATAAATTAAAAAAATTAATATCTAAACGGGGAATAGTTAAGCGGAAGCTGACTATATTTAAAAAATTCCTTGATTCAGTAAACGTAGCAGAATTAACAGCAGAAACGCTTATAGACATTCAACTACGTATGGAAAGGATACCAGCAATTTATGACGAATTCGAAAAAATACAGGATCGCATAGAGGCGATGTGTCTTGATGGGGACGTAGACAATCAGATGGCAGAACGGGAGGAATTCGAAACATCTTACTATAGATTAACCGCTAGGGCGAAGTTTCTTGCACCACCCAAACAAAAAACCTCGCCTCCTCAGCAGGACACTGAGTCCATTAAATACCCAGAAATAAAAATCCCGACCTTTAATGGCGACATAAAGCAGTGGTTGGAATTCCGAGATACCTTCGATGCACTTGTTAATCAAAGTAAAATGCAACCAATCATCAAATCAAATCTTCGCAGTTCATTGGAGGGTAGCCCCGTAGAGGTGATAAGTTCACTTGAATTCAACAATGAAAGTTATGCTCTCGCATGGCAAACATTATGCGAGCGCTATAACAACCCGAAACCCTTAGTGTTCAACCACATACATGCTCTTTTTGATATTGCTTCTGTCGAGTCAACTTCACATTCAATTAGAACTCTTCATGATAATATTTCTAAGCATCTAAGAACCCTTCGTTCACTAAACGTACAAGTAGAAAACTGGGACTTAATTATAATTTATTTTCTACAGAAAAAATTTAATCCAAAATTAAAAGCTAGATGGGAGGACAAAACTAATTCTAGGGAACTGCCTACGTTACAAGATTTCCAGACTTTCTTGAGGGAACGTGCTGATAAGCTCGAAACAGCAGAATCAGCAGAGTTCACCGACGACGGCGTCAGTGGCGGCGACGAGGCCGCGAGTCCCTCCAGGAAGGCTATGGTCACCATATGTCCGTTTCAGGAACAATTTGTTGCTTAAGACGGTTCAGGATAAATAATAAGCGGCTGGCTTCGTTAATATATGGTATATTTTTTCTTGTATGTCAAAGTATCAATTGTTTTATAAATAATGTGGTTACTATGGTATTTTAGACTAAACAGCTTGTGTATATCCAGTAGCTCATATACCTAAAGACCTTAAGTCGTGTCAGGTATATGTGGGCTGACATGACGATGTACACTATCAATGGATTTTGTCCTTTGATACTCGCTTTCGTTTTTGGACTACACTGTACTTACCATCAGGTACTCTGTAGTCACTATATCGAGCCAAGGTAAAAAAAAATTGCGCTTAATCGATGTTTTTTTCGTATTTCGGAGAATCAAGTGAACAAAAGATGAGAAGGGAATTGATTAACGCAATTACTAACTTCATAGTGTTCACGTGTTTCAGAAGGCGGACAATAGGCCCTGATATATTGGTGCATAGCAAGGCCCCTCTTTGCGGGTAAATGAATGAATTCTTTGTAAAAACAATGAACAATGGACCGTCGCGTGCCTCATCGTAGTAGAAATGAAGATGCCAGGCCAGAACGAGCATGAAAACGTTTTAAGAATAGGTTTAGTTTTTATGTAACTCAATTACATAAATATTGTATTTTAATATCTATTACATTTTCGATTCTTTAGTCTAGTTTTGGTAGGGTAAGAATAACAGCAATATTAGCTTTTTATTACTATTAATGGTCGCCCAATGGTCGAAATTTAACCATAATAAATTTAAAATAACTAATATATTGTAATACATGAATTGCGTTACAATATAAACACAAATAATATTAAAGACAAACTATATTAATCTATTTTTAATTTGACCATAGATTTTAACCATAAACAAAAAAGTGTATATGCGTGAGTGATTCATATGCATGCCAGTGTGTGTAAAGCTTTTTTATTGATTTAATACATTTTTATGAATTATTTTTATAAAATATTAGCATTTTCCATTCCTCATCTATATAAACTATAAGTGTGCCAAATTTCATACACCTCCGTCCGCGCAATATTCGTAAAAAGAGGTACAGAGTATTTCCTTCAAGTAATATTTAGACTGAGAACTGTTATTAGTAACACTGTCCAAGCAAACATATAATAAACTATAACGATATTATTACTCTTAATGAAACTTATACGTACATATGTCCATAAAAGCTTGAAAAGTAGCTTTAAACAAGGCAGTTGTCGTAATTAATTGTTTTTTTGATTGTTTATTATTTAGACAAAAAGTGCCGAACCATTTTGTGTAATTTGTCATTTGTCGTTTGATGTCTAATACACACTAAGCTTAAATCCGGGTCGAACTATTACCGGACGGACATCGAGCTGATAGGCTGATTGACCTTGTAGCGCTCAGCATCCCTTCGTAATTGGACCTTTGTGATTCGGATCAATCCAATAACACCGTCATGACAAAGGTGACCGTTTTAGGTTCCTGTATTGTATTCATTCAAAGTCTTTGGACACTGGTAAGAACATAAGCACATATATTTGTAGGTACGTATGTAAACCATTAAACTATCATTTAATATTTAAGTTGTCAGGCTAGTTTATGCTCTAATCTAGGCCAATGCTAGTTGCGGTGTAGATTAATGATAATTGCTAGATTCGTGTTACTTCTACGTGAGTATGTATACTTTATGCAAGTCATTTTTATTTTCATGTACCTGTGGAGCATTAGATTGTAGTATATCTATAATATAAAAAAACTACAACTTACCTTAACCTCTTAACAACCATATCTATCGATATATATATTGAAGATTAATAAAACTTTACCACGGCAACAATCCCCAAATATGCGACATATTTCTGGAAAATTGCATTTTAATTAAAAAAAGGGTTAATATTAAAAGACAAAATATCATCACACTATATTTCTTGCCGTGGGAACGAGGATATAGTGGCTATTTCCACTTTAGATACTTTTAAATTATCGTAATTAGCAACTAGAATAATTAGTATTTTTATGTTCTATGACCATTATATCGTTTAAATTAAAGTCGCTAGTTTTGTGTCTGGCTGTGTATTCGCTTATATATTTTAAAATACGTAACGGATCTTAGTGCGGCATGAAAAATAATTTAGCAAATGTATTCCGGATCATTTATGTGTATATTTTTAAAATTTAAAAATAGTTGAATAACGTTTCTTGCGCCAAAACGGACCTCGTCCGCTGGTAAAGTATTCATATTTCCAACAAGTTTTAATAAAAGTAAATCGACTTTCGACGAACAATCGGTTGTATTTATTTTAATTTATTTCATTAACAGGATTCGCCGTTGATAGGTAGTGTCAGGGAAGCAATTCTCATCACCATCATCTATGTTTTAGAATCCTAGTTATAAACTGTTCATTAATTTGTTGTAAAATCGTAGACGACGATGCGGGGAATAAGTATCATTTACAATAGGTCATATACATTAGGTCAAAGTTGTTTTGATGTATTTTTTGGGGTAAATATAAATGAAAAAATTATCAACAACAAATTTAAAACGTTTCCTTGGCGGAAATTGCTTTGCATCGATCTAGATTCGAAACCGCAACATCCACATGATTTACGCGAACCAGAGAAGACATTATTCATACGCTGTCAATTGGAAAGCGATCCATTTGCGTTGCAGGAATTATTTTGGGTGATACATGCTAACCTCTGACAATATTTTTTGATGATTTAGTTTAAATTTTTTCTTCGATGGGATATTTGTGGCTATATGAATAAAAGTAAAAAAATAATTTAATGTTTTTCAAATGATTTATTTATACTACACAAGATTAGATATATAAATATATATATTTCTCTAGCAAATGATTTGCCTATTTTCAAAATATGAACTCTTATTGAATGTATCAATACTACAAGAAACATTCAACTAATAAATGGCGACCGTAAAACTGTCTATATTATAGTATTAGTAATTATAGTTATTAGAGTATAGTTTGTATTAGAGTATGGTTGCTTTTAATTGTATAGTGTTAAGTATCTTAAAACTGGTGATTCTTCATTAGTTAAACAATATTCTATACATAATACCATATATCTAAAGTAAATAACGTATACATATTAATATCTAACAAGCTATGTGGTGTAAATTCCTGAGTTCATACAAAACAAAACGAATAAAGTTATCTTTGTTACAGTTTCATGTTTGTAATCACAAGTAAAACTGCGGATAGAACAATCGGGATTGGACTATCGAATACGCAGATAATCGGTTGGATTATTGTGAGATTTATTGGAGCGATCGCAAGCTGTATGTTTTCCCGTAGCCTCGGCATGAGTGGGCTAGCGACCCGTGAATTTTATTGTTTCCCATTGCATAACACTGCACAAGGTTTTGTGTTCGCACGTACTATTTTGGTAAAACTTACTATACTAGGCTTAAAGTTTAGCAAGAAACCTGTATGGATTTTTTGGTGCATAAAATTATATTTACAAGGTGATATTAAAAACCTAGATTTTATCATTTTTATTGCTATTTAAATAGTTTTATTGGGTGAAAATATAGTAGAACAACAGTTAAGCTGAACACCTGAGTGTTCGGCTTCTCGCCCGGTTTTGTTGTGTAGGTCTATCCTGGCCATCAACATAAATTGTGTTCGAAAAAAAAAGGACAACAGCTAGTAGCTTACTGAGTAGAGTTTTAACTTTTTTTATTGCGAATCTTGCCGTAGAGACAGGTCTGGATTTGAATAGGTTGGATATTAAACATTTTACGAAAGCTGAGTACAATATCGGTATGAAAAAGTCTTATAAGGAAATGACAGGCATTTGCCGATACACTGATTTTTAAATTATTTTAATGAAAATTTGAATTACAATATAGATAATATAATATATTGTATAGTATAAAATAAAATTTATCAAAGGAGACTCGTAGACCGTAACTATAAATGCTATTTTCTTAAAAAGTTATTTACCGGTGGTAGTAACAGCTGAAGTATGATTCTCTTTCGAAAACGTTTTCATCCTCGAATCAAATGGCCCTCGTGTAATATTATTATTCCGTTAATACTATCTATGGGGGAATCAAGCGTGTGATGAGGATGTTTATTGGTTTCCCGTTCAACACGCGCTATGCCTACGTACTAATCGAAAAGATTAATATAGGAGCTAGGTACCACTGTACAGTAAAGATTGTATTGCGTCATCATGCCTTAGTGTGAAAAAATCCTGTGAATAAATTTAGTTTTTATGTATCACAAACGAATTATATCGAATAACTTTGTGTACAATGTAATGAACTATATATTGAGTATCTTGATGACCTCAATATGATATTTCATCATCATCATCATAATCGGCCTATCCTAGTCCACTGCTGGACATAGGCCTTTCTTAACAAGTGCCATTGAGCCCGGTCTTCGGCTTTTCTCATCCAATCCTTTCCGGCCACCTTTGCCCCACGCTTCGTCTGCCAATCCACGGTCTTCACTCAAGAACCCGCCTGCTCCAACGACCATCGGTTCTTCGCCATATATGGCCTGCCTACTGTCATTTCAGCCTACTAATACGAAGAGCTATGTCGACAATTTTGGTGCTCTGTCGGATAACCTCATTACAGACTTTATCCCTCAAAGAGATGCCCAATATAACTCGCTCCATCGCCCGCTAAGCGACCTGAAGCTGGTGGACTAGCCCAACCGTTACTCTCCACTAAATAATATGATATTTAATGATTGTTAAATATTTTTTAAAAATGTGTAAATGATAGGTATCGCAAGTGTATCCACGTTCACTCTTTCGAAATCGTAGGAGTTCCAAGCTCCATATTATGTTCAAATGTAAACTTTCCTTAACAAATCTCTATAAACATTTCGGACTCCGTTATGATGAATTAATTTCCAAGTTTTTATGTTTGAGGGAACTGCGGTCAGTCTATTTATAGGTACAAGGAAAATGTGTGTCATCGTGCATAACGGTGCGGCACAAAGACAAATACGGTTTTACTCTTAAGGTAGTCATATTTGCCAAGTTTTATAAATATACTAAAGTGTATTATTTTCATCATGTTTACATATTATGTCATTTTTGTAGAATAAAATGTAGATTTTCATTATTATATGAGGTTGAACAATATGTAATATACTATGAAGTGAACGAGAGGTGGCTCATTACACCACTCCTCGCAGTGCAGAGATGCGGCCTAACAAAAGGCCAGACGCCGCCGAGGGTCGGAGAAAAGGATAACACTTTACCTCCGGTCCCGGTCAGACGGGAAGAAGGAACACCCCGGGGTTTTATGCCGGGGCAAGTCCGACACACCGGGGGACTGCTCTCAGCGCCCCCTGAGATCCGTCAGAGATTTACCCCAGGTTATCAAAAAAAAGTAATATACTCCGGGCAGTAGATTAGAGGGAGTCTGCTGGCCGGATGAGAGGAAGGCGGTACGCAATTTCCGGCGTGCCGCCTGTGACAGAATTTTTGGAGGGGTGGGTTCTTTTCTCCTATCTCTTTCAGGGAGGTAGTCTCAACAAGGCTTATCACTCCCTAGGCATTTGGATGAATTTGGTTTCCCAGGCCCGGGTGGTGCAATTAGAGGGACACACCGGGGTCGCGGCCCTCACAGCGTCCAGGATGGTCCTATGCAGGATATTCCTGGTATCCTAAAAAAACGAAATATACTTAATTAAGATGAAAAAGCCCAACCATAAGTTACGAGCAATTGGCTCTATGTCAATCCTTTTTATCATTGGTTGTTAACTCATTCCAAATTTCACAATTATGCTATCACGGTTCTTAATCACTGCGTACAAGACTTAATTGTGTAAAGTGTATACAGCCTCTAAAGTACCATAGATTTGCTCACCTTAATAAACGGGTAATGGTACAATATATAATATGTTTTTAAAGTTTAAAATCAACATCATAGCATCATGAGGTTTTTAACATTGTGAGGAAGCCCGCATTTTGTAGAAATGTCATGTGTAAGTGTCCTGAGAACGGGGATCAGCTGAGTTACTGACCACGTTGGATACGACATATCAGCACAAAGACGATATAGCCACTAATGTATCTCTGCTTACCTCAAAAAGGATATAGTATGATGATATGTTATTATTATATATCATATTTAAAGTGTTGTAAATGCGTTCATCTAAGTGTAGTTCGAATTCAAGTAGGTAGTGTAACTGTGTTGTACGCGGCTGAATGTACGTGGAAGAAGAAAGAATAAGAGAAAAATAGACTCGGGCCTGTTCTTTGTGGCTTCTTTCTATGTAAAATAAGAATATTTGTTTCTGAACTGTAGTTAGGTTTGAGGGAGATTTATTGCTGATTATAACACTATCTATACTAATATTATAAAGCTGAAGAGTTTGTTTGTTTGTTTGAACGTGCTAATCTCAGGAACTAATAGTTCGAATTGAAAATTTCTTTTTGTGTTGAATAGACCATTTATCGAGGAAGGCTTTAGGCTATATAACATCACGATGCAATAATTAGGAGCGAAGAAATAATGGAAAATGTAAAAAAACGGGGAAAATTATTCATCCTTGAGGGCTTCCAATGCGTGCGCTGCGAAAACGGTTCAAGATACCAAAAATATATGTATGAAAGAATTATTCCTCTTGCAATGATCTAAAAAAATGTCCGGGACAGTATATGTCTATCTTTTAAGATTAAGTCACTAGAACCGTTTTTATGGTAATCAAATTTGGTCGAAATTAATGCATTATTTGTTAAGAGTTGTATCAACGTAATAATATTAATCTTTATCCAAATAAATGTGTTGTTGATTAAGAGTATTTAATTGTGAACAAAATTGTCTTTGACATCACTTAATTTCAATGAACATCTTAGAAGATATTACAAAACCTTATATAGCAAAACGTTTGCCAGATCAGCTAGTGGTTATTTATTATTTTAACGTGAAAAACGTGTAACCCCTAACCAAATGTATATCCTATCGTACGCCAATGGAAATTAACTTAATTCTGCTTTGATGTTAGAACTCGATGTAGTCTTTCCTATTACGAGAAAAGATAATTCAAATTAAAGATACCATAAAAGTAAGTATAATATTGTAACTAATTACACTATTAAGGATTCGCTTTGTACATTGAAACCTCAATAGTTAAATCGTAAGAGTGGCACCCGTGTCAGTAGGTATTAAATAAGACGATAAAATTTTACTCTATATGTTTCAAATAATATTTTAATTATTTTTTTTAAAAGTCGTGTATTTTATAGCTTTGTTTCTAATTAATTATCCATTGTTCTGGTTAGGGCCATAGATGGGCAAAATGTAATCTGATTAATAAAAATGATTACGATTACATTTTACGTTTTTTACCATTAATATGACCGCATTTTGCTCATCTATGTTTTAAACACTACGAAATTCTAGATTGCATACATATTTATGATTTCTTAATGTTTTAAATCATGATTGCAGAATAACAAAATTAAAATTATGACTAAATATTGTAATCGTTAATCATTAATCAGGTTACATTAGCACATCTCTGGTTAAGGCTAAATTAATTTCGCTGTTTTCATGAGAAAATTGGGCTGTCAGTATTGTGAGTTGCAATGAAATCACGATACGACTAATTTAGGCTTAGGAGACATTTTGAAAGTTGTGACGAAACTTAAATAAACGAATGATCAAGTAATATTAAAATTTTAGTTTTTAAACAGCAAGTATTAGTAGCTTATATACCATATATACTATGTTTAATTATATGTATACTGTACCTGAATCTAAATCTGTATGTTTTTTCTATGTTTGTATTTGTATTAATTGTAGTTTATGTTCTGTGTGTATTTAGTGTTTTTGTGCATTATTCTTGTTATTTGTCGTCATCCTCCCCCCCTGTCATCAGCCATTTTGTTTTCTTTTTGTCTCTCTGTCATTTTATTTGCTTATATCTGTATGTTGTCACGACATTGGTATCACCGATAACGGTTGTGATGAATGTTAATTATATTAATACCTTGCGGATTCCAGAAGGTCTCGGGTTTTCTTAAATCGTGTAATATGCTAAAGTTTTAGAGAGAATAACCGGGAACGTGTATACAAAACGTGATTTATTACGTTTACATGAATAATATATTACTTAGGGGGATAGATGTATCCATCCATGTTATCAGTCATACCTCATGATGAATATGTTGTTTGTTCAACATAAAAAATATATAAGACCACAATATAAAAATGTATTTAATACAAAATTTTTGTGCATTTACAAAAAATATTAAATAAAGGTGATTGTTAATCTTATAGTTGTTATAATTTTAAGAAATCAGATGAATTTTGTAAAATAGTCGAGTGATTCATAAATATATATGTATTAATACTGGCCTCCTTATTAAATATTCTAAATTAATTGACTATGTTTTAATTAATGTATGGAAAGTTTTAAATAAATTAAGCTGTTTAACTAGCGTATATAATGAAAGTATCTTATGTTCAATAAATGAAAGGTTTGTAATATAAATAGAGCTTATGAAACACGTAGTTGAAATATAAGTAAACTTGATAAAAATTGAAAGTACTATATGAGTAATACAAAAAAAAAATAGAATTGATATTGAGTAACTGGTATTCACAGCACAAGAAATAATGTTTTATCAGGTTTTTGTGTAATAGTTATAGGGCACAATTAGTAATCTTTTATTAAAGGTTATATTTTATAAATACAAACAGGCTTATGCTTGACCTAACTGCAGTCTAACCTGATGGAAAGCAATGATGTGGTCGACAATGGAGCGCGCTTGTCCAACGGAAAGATACTTATGCATTGTAAAATCTTTATAATTAGTCAAACTCATTTTTATTCCTACGTATCTACTAAGCATGAAAAGTAATCTAGGGAATCCAGTCAACTATATTTAGGAATTGGAACGTGCCTGCATCAAGTTTATCAATGCCTATTGAAGCGTGGGATTGTTTTCGAGCTCCGCTTATGGCGCTGTGGAATGCAAAATCTGCTTGCGCTATTTGTTAGGCGATTACCTACTCTGCTATAACAGTGTAAGTAAAAGATTCACAAATGGGACTAACTGGAACCAGTGTAGTGTGAGAGGAAAAATTGTGAACTCAAAGACTGCCGTTACAATATCTATAAAAAATATATCGAAGGATGAAAGGCTATTTGGTTTATGCGACATTTTTTGGTGATATAGTAATATATATATTTCCGGAATCAGCGTTTTTTTTATAACTATATCACCAAAAAATGTCAATTGAACCAAAAAGCCTTCCTTCACCTCTCGATATCACCATTTATATTAATATTATACCTTTTATGTTTTTTTATTAGTACTCAAACTCACTTTACTTGGTTCAATATATGATTTTAACGGTAATTTTGGGCTTCTGTGGATCATGTGGCTTGAAGACTAATTCTCTTGTTTTATCCTCGGTAAATTTCCATTCGCATTTCAATCTCATGTCACATTTGACAAGCATCATGCAAGTATTTTATTTTTGGCATATGTGAGACTGAGATTTGATTTAATTTGAACGTTTTTAATTACAAGAACTGCCCCTTTGATATAAATCATCTGTCGTCAATATCCGGAGCATCTGCGTGTTATGAAATCGGATACTATGAATTCATTTTAAGCGAATCACAAACAATACGTGTGAGTTTCATTGCATCGCAAGTCGGAATTTATCCTTGGCAATTGTTCGGGCAAAGGCGAGTGTAGAGTTGCGGCCACACCTTCGGTGACTTCACGCAGCACCAACACGACTTAAGATAACATTTATAGATGCTACCTTAACTTTATTTACACTTTACTCAAACATTATAAATTATATTTTATTAAATAATATAATGTTAAAGCATGAGATCGATTTAGTTAACTTGTCAAACATTGTTTAGATATATAGAGCCTAAATTGTGTTTACCTTAAAGTCCGAGTCAAATATGTAAAATTAAATGAGGCCTCCAAAAGCAGAGTGGTCCAAGAGATAAGGGACCTATATTAAATGATATATTCTGGTCTAGTAATAATTCATAAAAATTGCAGCAAAACGAATAGTAAAATTTGATTAATTGGCAGAAAAGGTAACGCTAGATTTTTGAAAGGTTTTCTATTCAAGCCTAAATTTACACTTATTCCACTCTTGCTCTTCTTCTGCTTTCTTACGCAGGTGAAGAGTGACTTAAAACACTCAAATCTAATTAATATTCGAGGTTAATGTTACATTAACACAGCCGAGGGCCTTGCTAACTTCTATAGACTCGGTTTGTAATGCCATACATTATACCTATATGTTACAAGTCAGTATCCACCCATAGATATTACAATGAAAACTAATAACTTTGAACTGTAATATATAACTTTTGTTTTTTATTGTTACCATATTTTGCATGAGTGACGTAGATTTGTACAGCTGGTGTTGTTAGTATGTGAATTGGTACTTGCAGATACCACTTTTATATCAATTCAACTGAAGAGACGTTTAATGTATTTACCTGTGCATTCAGTTAGTCAGGCGACGAAAATAAAAGGCTGTAGAATTTGTTGAGCCGGGATCGTAAATATCCTGAAACGACAGCGAGGTCCACCATTTTCCTGTTAACAAAATCTCACCCACAATACATTGAAAGTTGTCTAAAGTTCTATTGTTTATAGCTCTCCCGCAGATTGTATGTTGAACTCTCTTTGCATGGTTTCATTCAATAAAATTAAACGTAGTTCAGATCGCCTTAATTAGAGACAAATTTAAAAACGAAATCTGTTCGCTTCACCATATCCTCCCACTGCAGAGAGATATCGGGATATCCTTGACGGCCTGATAGCGCAGTTTGTAGTGACCCTACTTACGATGCTAAGGTCCTGGGTTCGAGTCCCGGTTAGTGATAAACTTTTCTGTGATGAGCAGATTAGTTGGTCACGAGTCATGGTTGTATATATGTATTTAAGTATGTATATCTTTGTCTAGTACTCATAGTACAAGCGCAAGCTTAATTTGAGACTAGCTCAATGTGTGTAATTGTTAGTAAATATTATATTATATTATCGGGATTAAAATAATATTACCGAAAGTAGTGATCCCTGAATAACATCGAAATCATTGCCAATCGATCCGACGAAAAGCCATCAAGAAACACTTGTATAGACCGTTCGTTCAGGAAATCACCGATCCACACTCTCAGACTATCCGATAGCATATAAGACTGGAGCTTGCCAGACCCTATCAAGTAATAATACGTCTTGGATATATCAAGAGAGATAGCTAGGGCTTCTCGATAGCTTTATCTCAATAATGGGTGGTGCACTCTAGGAGGTCCCTAGTAGATCGATTCTAATGAAAGCCATATTGCCGGTCACTGGGGATATCATTTTGCTCTAGGTATGCCTACAATGACGGTTAATTATCCACTCCATTACTTTGGAAAATAGTGGGGTGATGGCGATTGGTCGATAAATGCATGGCTTCCCTTTTTAAGAACTGGTTGGACGTCTGCATGCTTCCATGACTCAGGAACAATACCGGCCTGCAGAGGGTGACGAAACAGGCAACATATTTTATTTAATAGAAAATACAAGTTACTATTCACAAAAGATAAAACTATAGGAAAATAGGTAGATGAAAACTCACTAAAGTACAATACAAGACGGTAAATAAACAAAAATTGAACATTGACAAAATATTTAAAATAAGACAACACAAGAAGAAATTTCTACCTTATGAAAAAAATATACAGCCCAGTACTTATTTCCAGATGGCATTCGTAGTGGGATAAAAATACAAAACGGCTCAGCGAACGACGAACCATTAGTTGATATGATGGTAAGTACTGCGAGTTGAAACGATTTAGCGATATCGTGGTTTCTCAAGAGAATTGACAGCGTCCATTGAAGCTACGGGACATCGAGAGCGCTTTGAAAAGAGAATAATCTTGATGAAACGTCGCGCTATAAAAAGATAACGTCTTCGTTGTCACAAGTTCTCTTTCTTTATAAAATATACCGGGAAATCGGAACGCGAAGTGTTATACATTATTTTTTTACTGTGGCGTACTATATTATTGCCTTCAAAACATATTGTGTAATTAGTGCTTCAATAATAACACTGCGGATAATACAATATTTATTGTTCATTAATGTAAACGAACTTCTCTTGTTGAAATATTTTCCGTTATTTGCTTCAAGTATTTTGAAGAAATTGTTTGATATTGAAGTATAATATATATATAGTATTTCCAATATAATTAAATCAACAAATAAAAAAAATAAATAAGGAAGTAATAGTTCTATGAATAATGTATCAATAATTTAATATACATATAAGTCAAATTACGTTGGAAACTTCATTTATGTGAATGCCATAACAATATCTGGGATATTTTTTTTTTATCTGTTTTTTTTTTTTGGGACTTTGGATCAGGCTGACCATGTCAGTCCCATAATCACACAATGTAAATGCTAATTCAACAATGTATATGTGAGTCTACAGAGCATCTCAGCTGCGCAAGATATTTGCTCAGCTAAGATGCTCTGAAATAGACCCACATCAGACCTGTTCAAACCAAACTGTTTATACATGATTTCTCTCATAGAAACGCTCCGAACACATTCCACCAAGAAATGGTGTATGTCTTCTGAATATCTGGGAAAGAAAATATATTCGTCTACTACTTTTTATTAGTTCTCGTGTTGTTGTAAATTAATAAATATTGTACGATTATATTATAGGAAACTTTAATAATGTTGATTAATTAAACCATTCGATTTACACACAGTAAATAAAAATGATTATATTTTTATATTCAAAGCTTTGTTTCACATTTTGTTATAATAATTACTCCTTTTATTTCGGTTTGGATTTAAAAAAGACATACTATACCTATGTTAAAATAATGTAAGTATTTACATTTAGAATATAATTATTTACATATTACAGTAGCTCTCTAAAAGTAAACACAGCGATTTGATTAAATATTATCATAACTTTAGAGGTACAAACCCACTGAGGTAGCAACGCGTTTGTAGGGGTGAGGTTACACGGAAGAGGAAACTGTCCCGACACTACCACATTATCTATTTGTTCTCCGTCACGATAAACTTTGCAAGAAGTTTCACGATATTCATCCTAAACTAAACCGTGTAAGTTTGTTTGCCCCGGTTCTATTTTCCAAATCATGATTTATGTAGGAATACATATTCATAAATTTTGTTATTATCTGTATAAAGTTTCACAAAAATGTGTTTCGGATATACGAACGATCTATGTAGGGTTTTCGTGGGAGACATGGCCTAAAATATTGATGGCTTCACCATCTCTGCAATAAATGATGAGTTGAGGTGTCTGAATGTTTAAACAGGTACATGTATAGAATACCTTCAACAGGTGTAGCTGACAACACTGCGAGCAACACTTTAAACAAGTAATCGGTCCCTCTTCCCTCGCGTATAGTTTATCAAAGTCATATCGTCGGGTGAAAGGCTATTTGGTTTAAGCGACATTTTTTGGCGATGTAGTAATATATATATATATATATTTGGAATTGGTAAAAAATGCTGCTTCCAAAAATATATATATTACTATATCACCAAAAAATTTCGCTTAAACCAAATAGCCTTTCACCCGACGATATGATTTATTTCGTTCTCTTAATTAAGTGAGTTTTATGTATCATATATTCTGTTGCTTTAATTTGTTAATGAGTAAATTGTTTTGTTAGATCTTGTGTGTCCATTATGTATATTTCAATGGAAAGCCGACTAGAGATCTAGAAGCCGATATCAAAACCTGATAAGTCAATAACAGAACCATAAAGCTCCAAGTGAACGCATACCTGGGGGGCACTTGTGGTCAGAATCCTGTCATGTAAAAATATTTTACATACTCTTATTTTGACACGTATTTTGGCAACAATAATAAAACATTTTTAAACCTTTAATTTTTTTTTTATAGAGAATTTAAGTTTTATTTTTATTCGAAGCTTTTAAAAAATTTATAATATGCGTGTGAATTTCCGGATAAAGCACTTGAGGGAGTCGATGCCCAGCATATTGAGGCGTGTCCGGTGCGCGACGAGTCCTCGCGGACTGCTCTACGTCAATAAGATGAGCAAGGGACGGCCTTTTACTCCACCCTTTACAAATGTAGAAAATGGTCCGACGTCACTGGGTGCTGAGGAAGCTGGCCAAGCCGTATCCTTGGCCCCTGCAGATTGATAGGAGGAACACCTCGGTGGGCTTTTGTCAGTAGGAGTCTGACACATCGGAGCGGCCACTTTCACGGCTGCACTGACAGTCCATGATTGATTTCCACTGGGTTGCCAAAAGAGGAAATTGGAATTAATCTATTTATTGATTTACTTTTTAAATTAAACTAAAAATTAAATGAACGTTAAGATATAAAATTACGTAGAAAACGTACATCCAATATCTTTATGAATATCATTCGAAGGTCTAAGGCTGAGATTTATAGACGCTATTTCGATTTTGCTTGGTAAAATTTTCAAAAGATAAGTTCGTTTTGACAAAAAACTGAATATATAATAGGAACTTGAGTATAGCCATAGTATTCACAGAGCAAAGTCCATGTTGACAAAATCGGTGACTTACCAACTCTTTTGACATTCATTGAGAAATATATTAGGTCCTTACACTTGAAATTGGCGTTTTTCGTACTGGCCACTTTAATCACAAATTTCTCCTCTTTGGTAAAGAATTCCAAATTCAAATTTGTACAGCTATAGACTCATGTATTTGTGCTTCGATGATCGTCATTCATTTGTTTTTTTCTTCTGTTTTTTTCTGTTTGCGTCACTCATTTTACAAAATGGAAAACTTAAAATATCGCATTATTTACGAGTACGAGTTCCGCCGTGGCACTAGTGCTGCGGAAACAACTCGAAGGATGAATGATGTGTATGGCGGTCGTGTTGCAAAAGAAAACACAGTTCGTTTTTGGTTCCAACGTTTTCGTTCTGGAAATTTCGACCTGCAGAACAAGCCCCGTGGACGGCCTGAGACTCAAGTTGATAATGAAGAGTTGAAGGCTATTGTGGAAGCGGATCCATCGCAAACCACGTCCGAGTTAGCTGCAGGCTGCGATGTTAGTGATAAAACTGTTTTAATTCACTTGAAGCAAATTGGGAAGATTAAAAAGCTTGAAAGGTGGGTACCTCACGAATTGACTGAAGCAAACCGGCAAACGCGCGTCGACTGCTGCGTTACATTACTAAACCGGCACAATAATGAAGGTATTTTAAACCGAATCATTACCTGTGATGAAAAATGGGTTCTTTACGATAATCGGAAGCGCTCAGCGTAATGGTTGGATCCTGGCCAGCCAGCCAAATCCTGCCCCAAGCGAAAATTAACCCCAAAAAAGTTACTTGTAAGCGTTTGGTGGACTAGTGCCGGTATTGTTCATTACAGTTTTCTCAAATCTGGCCAGACTATTACGGCTGATGTCTATTGTCAGCAATTGCAAACCATGATGGAAAAGCTAGCGGCTAAACAACCTAGGCTGGTCAATCGCTCCACGCCACTGCTGCTTCACGACAACGCTAGACCACACACTGCGCAACAGACGGCTACTAAATTAGAAGAGCTTCAATTGGAAAGTCTAAGACATTCTCCGTACTCCCCGGACCTTGCTCCAACAGATTACCATTTTTTTCGAAATTTGGATAACTTCTTGCAAGTGAAAAAATTCAACTCCGATGGGGCAGTCCTAATCGCCTTCAAAGATTTTATTGATTCCCGTCCGACTGGTTTTTTTAGTAAAGGGATCAATGAACTACCTATGAGATGGCAAAAGTGCATAGAAAATAATGGTTCATACTTTGATTAATTAAATATATTATATTAAAAAATATTCGACTTTTTGTTCCTCCCATACAAAACGCCAATTTCATATGTAAGGACCTAATATTATAAATTTTACTATTTTAGTAAAGTCTAAGCAAACTTAAAGTTGCGTCCATAAATCTCAGCCAGATAAATGAAGAATATAAACTTTAGTGTGTATACAAAAGGTTTTTCACTCGAAAATCTAATTGGTTATCATCAGAACGTGAGCGAATGTTATGCATATTTGTCTTGATTACGATACATACGTAAGTATACTTTGTGGTTGACCCATTCGGCAAAGGGCCAAGCACGTACACAATTTACTTAGTAGCGGTTACAGCTAAGCCGTGATATGAATACTTTTTGAATTGAAAGAGCTTACTGATTGACGCAGTGGTAAGTAATTTACGAATACACTACATATGACTCATAAACACAGTTATATTCGTATCATTACAGAATATTTGTAATTATCTTCATCTATCTGTCGTCGTCATACTTCAGCTGTGGTATATGTGGGCCGATATGACGACGGAGACTATCAATGGATTTTCATCCTATGATGGTCGCTTTCGTGTTTGGACTACACTGTACTTAGCATCAGGTGCACTGTAGTCACTATGTCGAGCCAGTCTAAAAAAATAAAAACTATAAATTGTATAAATAATTTTGTAATGTTATTAAATAAATAAATCATAAATATGTAACTATTTACTTTAAAATTATTGGTTATTATTGTACTTATACATGTGTGTACAAGAAATTGTGTTGACGTATTTTGCACATATAATAGAAACCTTATTTCGTTGAATTTATTGTGTATTGTATTCTATTTCTACTAGATTCATCTAATTTGATTTGATTTTGGTTTGTAAACTATGGTTTATGAGACAATTTATTACTATTTCAGAATAACAGGTCATATACCAGTGGTTTAAAATTTGTACTATCAAGAAATTGATAAAAGTTTTGAGATCTCCCATTAGGGATGTAAAAAGAGCTGGAATGTAAAATAATATAAGTCCTTAGTGACTGTATTCACTCTACCATTATGCGGTTATCGTGATTAACGTAATCAATAGCTTTACTAGGCCCTGTTGTCAGGTTTCAGTTGGTAATTGGCTTGTTTTATTCAATGTCAACGATGATGCCGCTATTTATTGAAGCTAATAACCCAAAGATACGAGCAAGGATCCTATAAATATTTATATCGAGAGAAACTTTTATTTGATTAAAGTTCTGGTTAATATATCGACGGGTGAAAGGTTATTTGGTTTAAGCGATATTTGTTGGTGATATAATAATATATATATTTTCGGAATCAGCGTTTTTTTACCGATTCTTAATATATATTACCATATCACCAAAAAATGTCGCTTAAACCAAATAGCCTTTCACCCCTCGATATATAATATACATACCTGTTGTCTTGTTATTATAGTTAAAAATTCTAGATATTAAATGGGCATAATGACCTTAAAGGTTTTGTAAAGATGTTCAAAGTCAGTGGCAGCACCCATTTCAGGAACTATCATCAGTTTAAGCTATGTTCATGTTGATCGAACAACAAAACCCACATAGGCTCTTTCTAAGCAATAGGATTGTCAGAGCGTGTAATGATCCCCCAGAAGACGTAACATCAGCTCTAAATGTGAAGTAATTTAAAAATTGCTTGGACAAATAAATCACAAAAAGCAATAATTTTAAAATAAAAAGTGAAATAGCAGGATATAGGCGCTTATCAGTTGTTTCAACTACTTGTCTGATAATAAATAAATAAATAATATTCAGCTATAATATAATACCAAACGTACAATATAGATTTCAACAATATTTATAAAAAATAATAATAATAAATCATGTTGAACATTTAAGTATTACAATAAAAAAAGGCATGAAAAATGCTTAACAGAAGGAATTACAGAGTAAAATAGTACATGATTCGGTGAAAACAATGAGAGCCTGAAGGGAAATCGTTTAATAACGTAAATATTTTACTTAAACCAGTTGAAGTGCCTACCTCGAGCGATGTTATGCTAACGAACTGCTATTATGTATCACCCCCGTGTCACTGTGTGAAGGTTTTGCACTCTCGACCGAGTTATGTCGAGGGTTGCTTTAGAAAATCATGTGTTGCTCGGAAAAGCGGACAGTTTGAATTCGGTCGGCGGTGAGCTCAGACGCACTTCGATTTTCCGCGAAAACTTACGACTCGTAAAGGACTAATGTCGAACTACTTTATTTAGTTCATTGAATAAGAACGTAGGTAAGACATATGGTAGTAAATGTAATACTATGGGGCACCAAAAACATCTACAGCAGTGAATAAAAATCATATGATTTTCTGAACACGTTATATGGATTATGATTTTGTGATATCTGGAATGCCTGAAATAAGTAAGTTGATTTAAAAACGCATCTATAATTATTTTATTAGATATTTAAAAGAAAGTTATAATTTTAATACTTTGATGGTGTTGAGTAAATGTTCAAGTGTGTTTGGAATCAGCGTTTTTTACCGATTCCAAAAATACCACCAAACTATACCACCACGATACTATACCACCAAAAATGTCGCTTAAGCCAAATAGCCTTTCCCCCTCGATATTATATTAAAAGATAATATGTAAATATAATGAGCAGTATTTTCAATAATAGTTTGAAAAAACTACATTAATTTATTGTTATGTATTAAATAAATTGGGACACTGTTACTTGAATAGGCGATTACCAAGTAATAGTCATTTCCATCTAAATTCCTCTTCATATATGACGGATATTGTTCTAGAAAGTTGTAACTTCAAAGGATCAATTACAAGTTTGGTTATTTCCATCAAGACAAACGTACAACCTTCAAGTTTATAGGAAAACTTTGTGGAAATAATCCATTTTTGGTAAGCATGCGTTATAAGTCCCTCAATTCGTAAAACAGTGGTAAGTGTAAATAAATATGTGTTTCTATTATAGTTAACATTTATGAAATTAATTGTATTTATTCAAAGAATTATTCGAATTGTTACTTTCCGTACAATTGCACTTGTCTTCGGTCTTTTTTGTCGTTGTTTTTTACGGCAGTTTTCCATATTACTGAACCGAACTATAACAATAATCTGCATGACTTTCCTCCAAGGCTCATATGACCCTTTCATAATCTATCCACCTTCCCTTCTTCCCTTAGATTTCGAGGGTTGTGATTGATCACGTGATAAGGGACGCCTAAGGTAAAATGGTGAAAATGATGGTGAACAATACTTTTTACACTTGTGATATCTCAAAGTTGCTTTTTTATTTGTCGCACCGTTGCTTTTTGGCTAAATATTACAGTAAACGTTGTGGCTAACGTTGTGGCTAACGATGTAGAGAAACGAAATTCCAATATTCCCACGCACTACGAATATCCCAAGATGATACGCATATAAATAGTAATTAATAAATCAATTCTCTAATCTAAGGATGTACATGAAGTTTTTGTACAACGTAGACGACTCATATAGCACAGGTTATTACAATTCTGTGTTGGGCGGAATATCTAACGATTCTGGCGCAATTAAACTGATTTAACACTCGGATTGCTTCGCCTTGGCTCAGTAGCAACTTTATGCTTTGAGCAAACTATATCTCAATGTGCAACGAGTCAGTTTAACTTTCTTCGCAAACCGTAAGAAGTTAATTATTGGTGGCTTTAAGGGGTGTCTTCTTGCATGTGATAACCTTTAAGCAAAACATTTAACAGCTTATTCCAAAACTGAATAACTTGTCATATTATGCAAGAGAATCGTAGTAATAATTTTCCTTTTATATATCTAATTATAAGAGAATATTTATATTTTAAGTAAAGTTTTTTCGACTTAATATAAACACGCAAGTGTATAATTTATGAATTACTTGAAATATTCAGTTGATAACATTATTATGAAGGGAAATAGCAGTTCAAATATACGTGGAATACAGGACAATTTTGATAACAGTCAACGTAGCCCGTAATTAGAGAGGTCACCCTTTCCGACATTTACATTTTAATTTAAATTTTGCCGAACCTGATGAGATTCAAGATAAATTGGGCCGCGTATTTAGCGCAATAATTTGAGACTGCTTGCTCGCGGTCTTGAAATTAAGGGCCGGGATAATTGTTTGCGTTTTAATTAATAATTGACATTCATATTTTGTTTGCACGCGTTCTGTTTTAACATGTTCATTTCTGATTCAGTAACAATTGTTTGAAGTGAATTAATTCAATTTCTCTCATTTCGAAATATTTTTAAAGCGTTTTTATTATTTTTTCAAGTCTATTAGGCAATGTTTATTTATAGTTTTTCTGCAAATTAAAGATTCGTTGCGTACAACAAATGAACGCAGATTCGATATATTTACTAATGTATCTATATTCATCGCGAAAAGGATGTAACGTGATGATATAATGTTAATAAGGTTAATTTTTCTATAGATTTGTATATTTCAAAAAGAAAAAACTTTCTTCACTTAAGGGTCCATACAAAGCCAATTTTTCTTGAACGTTACGTTTATTCAACAAAATGGTTTGGTCGCGTTCCTTCATCATTTCTAGATTGAAAAGACGGGGTTTTTAGCAACGAGATGTTCGCTCTGTTACGTGTAGCTCCCAAATGTGATTGAAAAAGAACGATGGGGTAATACAATCTGCTATTTGACGTCAATATCGACATTGAAATACGAATGGAACATTCGATTCGTTAGTCGAAAAAAAATATAATGCAAAACGCGGAGGCTCGGGAATGGAGAATGATTCTCATAGTCGGGATAACAAAAGGAATGCAATGGAAATATCGTCCGTTTGATGGCCGTAGCAGCTCGTAGCTCGTAGCATCGCGTCGGCCAGCTTGACTCTGCTTGTGTATTACAATTTGATTGTTTGCCTCAGAACTTTTATGGATTAAATTAATGACCTGTTCAATTGCTACAAGTCATTTTTATTTGGTGTCATAAATATTATTTGTATTTTAAGTGCATTATTTATATTAAGATAAAATAAAATCTATGAAAGCAATATTATAATAGACATGTTTTTACATGCCCTCAAATTGTTAAAATTTGAAACCATTAAAATCACATTTTACGGTAGCCATAAATACCTTATTGGTCATAATATAGTAAATTCAGTTTAAGTTCTTCCAGCAGTGCATTGTGAGTACTTACTTTGAAATATTCTAAAATACTAGAATAATATCCGATACGTCGCTTAAAGTAATAGTGAGGCGTGGCATATGTCTGTAAGGGTCCAAAGGGAGAGTCCTAATCCCTTCGTGAATATTAAGTTCGGACGTCACGCTACTAGCCCATTCGAAACCGTTTAGAGAGGTCCACCAAGACTTAGTATTATAAAATAATAAGATAGCGTTATGCATTAATAATCTCTTTCAACAAAGACATTGAGCTATGAAATACGAACGGCTTTATATTCGGACTCCAGTACCTATCTTTGGGTTTTTTACAGGTTAATTACAGACATAGATATTACAGGCTAGCCGATAAAGGAAATCGTCACAAGAAAATCCGCCTGTCATGGTATCTGTATTGATTATTATAATATGTAGTGACTAGCTGACTCGACGAACTTTCTACCGCCTAATAAGCAATGAATATGGTATTAACTTTTAGTTGAACCTAACCCCCTCTTCCAAATCCCCTCCTACTCACCCTCCTGCCCCATATATATATATAACATATATATATATAGTGGTTCAGTCTATAAAGAACATACGTTAGTATTTATACATATTTATTTATTTTAGTTTAATTTATTTCATAACAAGCATAATGCACGTTACAAAGCGCCGTGTTTAGTTCGTGTGTTGAATTGAGCACGGTTAAAGATTTTACAGTATACAGCTTTGTATGAACTAATTAATAGAAACCGAATCACGTGGCTGGTCTAGCATCAATTATTTATAGATGTAGAAGAAATATTTGCAGTTGAAAAACTAAACCAGTTAAAGTCCACATGAATTTTTTTTCATGAGGACGTAAGATGCATTTTAGAACTAAAGTTATCTGAAATTATATGAACCTATTTTCCGCGTAAAAATAACAAGGTAAAAATATCAAAGTGCTCATTTTGTGTTCCGTTTTATCACGTGAACGAAGAGTGTGCTTTCACCGTTTTTCTTTTATACAGAGAATATGATGAAGTCGTTACGAGTATACTGGAATGAAAGTGGAATAGTTTCTTTATTGGTTCCTCATAATGTTGGGACCGAACAGATGTGCTGTTGTCATGAAACGTTTTATTTTTCGCATTGGCCATACAAAAAGAAAGTAAACTTTTTATAAAAAATATTTAAGATGACGATTTCAATATAATTTATGATATTTGTATCAAGTCTAAAATAGTTATAATATTAATTACAGAATTTATTGTAAGCACGTTTTGGATATTTGGACTTGATAAAATGTTGAATTAATGGAGAATTTTTTGATTATGCGTACCTATTTTGACGAAAGTATCAGTTGCAATGTATTAAAGAATAGAATTTTTCCTTGAAGAGTATCTTTAAACGCTTCCTACAAATGTGCGTAATGATCTAAAGATTTCCTTAATAGAGGGCGAAAACTCAAAAGACAAACGAATCGAAGAGAACAAAGAAATCGTTTTCTTCCTTTTTCCTCAATTATGTCCGGTCGTATGTAAGGACAGGCGTAAGAGGAAATACGGTGTGTCGTCTGCCCATAAATTTATATGGACTCGAGACATTAATAAAGGTATTACATAAAAATAAGGACCATACTTATAAATATGGAATTCGGGATATTTAAAAGTAAGATGGAAAGCAAGATTTTTTCAAGTTCTTTTCAATACTATGGATTAATATTCACTAATAAGTTTAATTTCCCATTAACGATATTTTGTATAATATGTTATAAATTTATCGGTAGATTTAATTGATAGTTAACATAATTATTTTAATCGAAATGGCATAATTAGTAGTCCTTTTACATATGAGGTACAACAATTTTACCCGAAGTTTTGAACGTAATATGCAGGTCTTTAAACAGCAACGAAGAGGAAGAGATTCTGGAAGTTTGTCGTTATATAGCTATATATAGCTTGTCGTTATAGCTTTCACATCTGTTAGTACAAATATTTACCTGTAACGGTTAATTTCTATTTTTATTATATTAAACGTAATTGTTATCCCTTTTCCCTTTCCTTTCAATCATCAATTCTATAACCATAACATGTCACGATAGTTAATATAGATAGCATTTGTATTCATTTCTCCGAATAGAAGTTTCTACGAAATTTACATGTCTCATGTTTAAAATCATGTAAGTGACATATAAGCCTAAAATCGATACAGTCACTAATGTACCTCTATTTACCTTGAAAAGGATTTAGCGTAACGATATATTTTTATTATGATTAAAGTCAAATTGTATGGAGTCTTTGGCTAGAGCCTCTACAGGGTCGTTTAGAAATAGACATTTCAATAAAAAGCATCCTCTTCAAAAGCTCTATTTTGAAATTCATTTTCATACTCTCTTTACACTACATTAGAATCATTTCTTAAAAATAATAATGTTCTCAAAATTTTTATTTTTCTTATTTATTTAAAAAACTAGGAATGAAACTTAGAGAATAAACCTTTTTTTCAGTAGAAATATACCTTGTTTCAATAGAAAATACAGATGTCCTTATAGAGCAGATTCAATAACATTTAATTAAAAAAAATATATATATATTTTCTTATCATTTTTAAGTATGGCGTACCATGCCCATGAATTTGTGATTTTAAGAGGTAATTCTACAAATAAAAAACATCTAAAAAAGTTTTTTTTAATTATATCAAAACGTTATCATAGACATAAAAAAATTAATACAAAAAAAAACCAAAAGTGTGAATGGTTATTATTAAAGTAGTGAACTTTATTTTCCTATTTATAGCTCAAAATATATGTATATATATATATATATATATATATATATTTACCCTCTCTAGTGTGTCCAAATTATGTTAAAATCGAATAAGTCGTTTTTGAGGAGAAAAATTGTTTTTTTTTATTATCTCAAAAATTAAACATAAAGCAGAATTTAAGTTAAAAGAATCAGTGTGTATATATATATATGTATATATTAATAATGCCAATATACTCACGAAAAATTATCCAGATACCTTTTTGGGGCCGATTTTCTTACCTTTACCCGTAATGACTTTTATTTGAAATTTATTACTCATTAGGGCTTAAAAGTGTGTTTAAATTTATGGAGCGTTTCTGAAACTAAGTGTTTATATTTATTATCATAATTATACGATAGTAAGAGTTTAAGCTATATTGAGAGTAAAATATATTCTATTAATATTGGCTCAGTGATATGATATATCAAAAAATTTAAAATAACGTTTGCCAATTTGTCTATAGTTAAAAGTTAGCTTTTTGAAAACAATACATAATCGAAAGAATTTCATGACATAACATATTTTCCATAGGTAACATGTGATGAATAGCTTCTGGATTTGATAAACTGGATATGTATTAATGAATATCAGAGAGCACGTTAATCTCTGTCCTGTGCATGAATCCGCTAAATGGGCCTTGAAATTTTAGCTCACGTTTATACTGTATTGGATAGATTTAACGATAAAAAAATATTTGAACAATTATAAAGATTTATTATAATTTAAAATTAAATTCATCTTTTAACATTAACGTATATTGTATACACCGTATAGTATGCGTAGGTAGTTTATTTAGAAACGACGTATTTAATAGCTATGAGCGGGTCTTTGGAAATATCAATTATTTTCGTTAGTATTTTAATAGCTCGTTGAGAGTTTCCAAATCACAATAATGAAGCTTAAATATGATATTTTCTCTGTAAATACAAAGAATAAAACAATATATAATACGTTTACATAGTGAGTTTTAAGTAACAAAATTATCTTTAGGGAATGTAAGACTTGAAAAGAAAGATATTCAAGAAAAAATTAATAAGATATTTAATGTGCCCTTTGAATGGTAATTATTTACGAATTTATATTTAGTTCAGAAACAATGAACAATTCGCTAAAATTTCTACCTGAACTGATGTTATCTTACGATATTCTAAAATGTGTTCACGCAATTCATTTACATATCTAATCTGTCTCGGTTCACTGAGGAAATGTTGCATCTATTCCGCGTACTTTAATTAATAATGGTACGTCACGGGAAGTGTAAAAGCATGTTTAATTAATTTTGTCTACATCGTATATTCCAGAAAATACGATGTTTTACGAATACTTAAATGGCTTTTTGATGTATAGTTTCAAGTAAAAGAAAACAGAGACACGGGTTTATATCAAATGGAGTCTGGTACTCTACATCAAAACTTTTTTTTTTAATCTGTCAGCAGAATAGGCTTTGTGAGTGTTTTCCTTAAGTAAAAAAGATAACTTTAATTAAGGTAATAAGAAGACTGCCTTCTAAAGCTCAATGAACATTCATCGTTGTTTATATGTATAAAAAATGATGTTATTGTGTTTTTTTTTGTCTTGGTTATAAATTCAGTCTATAGTGAGGTCTATAGAGTTTTCTCGGAGAAAATACTTAAGTACTAGTTTATACTATGGCGGAGACTGATGGTATGGAGTACAATATATACTAATCTAAACCTACTACGGTCTGGCAACAGTTAGACGGTCTCGAGTTCAGAGTTTATTTTCTCAGTAAATGCGCCGTCAAAGGTATACGTTTTGTTTTTCCTTACACCCTCTCTTGCACTCGATTACGTAGTCGTTTCTTTTTTATTCAGAAACACGTTCGTAAATCATGTATTTAAAATGTTCTGTAATTATGAGAAATATAAAACTGTCCTATTTTTTTTTTAATTTAATTTATACGTAATGCACAATATTTATCCAGGTTAATTTATTCAATATTTAATTTGAATTTAAAATTTAATTTCAGTACAGATAATGGCTTTTGTTATGTACATTGTTTTTTTTTGTCCAGTATCCATAGTACAGATGTAAGCTTATTTCTGTATATAGTCAATCAATGTTAGTTCGGAGAAAGAAGAGATACATGAATAGATAAATTTATAGATTTTTCCCTAATTAGTATTTTAAAATATTTTGTGTACCTATAACATTGTTTTCTGTAATATTATTTATATAGGATTAAATATATTATTAATTAAATTCAGCTGGTTTAACAGTTATCTTTATTTGAAAAGTTTACGCGTCAACAAAATAATTTTTAATTCCCGCCCTCCAATCGTTGGGTCGAGCAGCCCACACGCTTTTTCTTTTATTATCGTTAATTGCTCTGATTGGTGGGACAGGACGGAATTCAGCTGCGTTCGAGGGATTTGTAGATCCGGTCGTATGCGGACGTAGCATCCAGTAATTAAGACTTCATTGTGCAATTGCTACGTTTAATAGGTTTTTGGGGTTGGGGAATAATTTTACTCGATTATTTTTATTTTATTCAAATAAACTTTTACATATTACATTGAACTAACCCTTTATTTTTCTTATATTTTAGATATATTTTCACAAAATATTTACCTGAAAAAAAATTTTTAATCGATAACATGATTATATATAATATGATATATTGATATGATATGATACATTGATTATTATCGAAATACTATAATAGCCGTAGTGACCCAGCGTTGCCCGGGTAGAAATTATTCACACCCTTGGGGATTAATTTTTCAAAAACATCGAAATAAGTATTTTATTTCAAACAAAATATCTAAAAACTGGTTTTCATAGATCAGAATTGGCAGCTTTCCAAATAAACTTTAGATCCCTATTTTTACCCACCGAAAAGAGAGCCTGCATCATACAAACAATCCAATATTCAAATTTCATGTTTCTAGCTTCAGTAGTTTGGACTCGACGACAATATATCAATCTGGACAAGTGTTTTTACATAAACAGATAGCTGTACTTTTATACTCGTAAAAAAAAAAGTTTTCTGTATATATTGTAATTATATGATTATACAGACGATAGTCCTTCGAGTGCCATTATTTATTGTTATTTTCATCCTATAGTAATTAACATAATTCAATTGGTTCTATCCGAGGCCCTAAGAAACTTATAAAGGATTATATATATATATAAAGGATTTGGAAGTTTTTTTATATAGTTAAGTTATAACTTATATCTCTCAAAGCATTTATGGTTATAAATTAATATCCCTGATATAAATCCATACTATACTATATTTGAGTACGTATTGTTGCGTATTGTATTGTTTTGTCGCTCTGAAATTTAAATCAGATTATATAAGAAAGGTTAATAGATTTTCTTAACGTTTTCTAATAGTATTTAAAACTAAACCATCAAGTGCAATCATTAATCAAAGACTGCACGGTCCGAACTAAGTCATTGTATTTCGTAAATACATTTACTTGGTCGAATAAAACGATCTCGACCACTCATTACGGCTTACCCTAATTTAATTATACACGAATATATAGGTTTCATATTAGTTTAGTGTGTCGAATATTTCAGGATAAATGTTTATTTTACGCTCGGTGTTGACAATTGCTTAAATTCGGATGCAAAGTGTTACTGATATAAATTTTGTCAAATCATATGTTGTATTAAATTAAATAAAGTCTATTAAAACGTAATTTGTTGAATTGATAATAATATTTTATAGCATGTAGGCGTAACCCGATACGCTCTTGTCGCCCTAAGGGTCGTTAGGGTGTTACGAGACGTACGGGGTAAGAGGATGCGCGCGCGCACGGGACGCTTAGTAAGTTAGTCGACTACCGAGACCCAAGGCGGGAGTACGTGCGTGTACGTCGCAGTTCGGTGTGCCTTAAAGTGCAAATAAACTGTAAAACGCCAAATTCGTATCTTACTATAACCACACCCACGACCACCGGTCATATCTGGCGTCCAACGTGGTTAAAATTTTAATTTATTAAATTTCCGTAAAAGTTGTATGTTTAAGGATGTAATTGTGTATGTTTATACAAAAATATTGAAAATAGAAAATTTATATGTTGCATGTATTCCTAGATTATTGGCGATGACTCTTTGACAAAAATCTAAATGCCTCTCATCGACGTCGAGTTGCCTGCTTCACAGTCTTTTAGTGGTTGCACGGTGGAGAGTATTCTCAGGAACTACATTCTTTGATTCCACCAGCCCCATTCTATCACAAAACCACTAGACATCGTTTCGGATACCATCCATATGTGGTGGATATTCCTTATATTCACACGAAAAGATTCGATTCTACATTCATCATGCGAACGGCTAAGGAGTGGAATATGCTTCCAGCGGCCATATTGTCGCGATCTTAAGACCTGGGAGTCTTTAAGAGAAGACTGTACAGACATTTGTTGAGCGGACGCGGTTCATCATCGGACTTATCTTCACCTACCTCCAGGTGTGACTGCGGTCAAGCGTTCGCCTTTAAGTAATAAAAAAAAAATCCTATGAAAAAGTTTAAAATACTTACCTATGAGAGAATGGGTAAAAGTTAATGGCAAAAGTAATTCTTTTAAGTGTCCATGGGTACATACATAGCTTGTGCTTGCATCTCTGTAACATTTTTAAATGTAACTGTATACGTACCATGATACTGAATAACAATTTTCGTTAAAACCAGTGAAACTACTATGAGTTAATGGCTGCGGTAAGCGCTCCTAAAGCTGTAGAATTTATAAATAACTTAGCTACCTTTTGATGTGATAACGTAAATCACCTATGACATAAGTTTTGTGGTCATTGTAAACTAAAGTTACTCAACATTCATGCTAGATTTTTATGTAGGTACCAAATTTATAAATATACTTAATTTTTTTTTTTAATCTGACTCGACACAGCGACTGCACCATACCTGATGGTAAGCATGGTGCAGCCAAAAAAACGCTAACGACTATCGATAGGTAAGAAAAACCCAACGATAGTCGCAGCGATCATGCCGGCCTGCACAAATATCTCTTCACGTTACGCTTAAAGGATCCCATATCATAGGATGGAGGGAACACGCTCGCTGGAACACCATTCCACACCCCAACGACACGACAAAAGAAGGAGTTAGAGAACTTCTTAGTCCTAACTGGGATGTGAGAAACCGTAAAGCTGTGACTCCGCAAACCCGCGCGCGTGGTTCTATTCAGGAAAGGAGAGGGTGGAACAATTAATATAAGCGTCTCTACAAGAGATGATTACATGATTTTACAATAATATTTGTTTTATATTTTTATTATGCATATGTGATTTAATATTTCAATACATTTTTTTTAATAAACATTAGATGTGTGCTCGTGGTTGGTACCAAATGTTATTTAACCCCTTTAATAAGATTTAAGAATAATAAAGCGGGATTTTGTAGTTAGGTACATATTGTAATTGTAACTTTAAATTTAAAACTGAGTATGGTTGAAATATAATATATTCGCACTTTTCACACACGTTCTTTAAACACATTGAATTTTATCTATTTCCATATATCTACACGCCTATTTTTAAATAGGCGTGTAGATACAATTCAATGTGTTAAAACATTAGGATTTGTAAATAAATAACAAAACTGTATACAAACTTAAAAGATTCGAATCTTTTGTCTCTTGAGGCGGGAGGGAATTGAAACGTTTTTTCGGTGTAAAAATCGTGAGACCGTACATTGAATGGTTAGCACTCAAGAGACTCGCTATGATCTAAGAAGCATAGCCATTTTATTTTCATATAATGTATACTGAAAACTGAATAAACTAAACTGAATTTATACAGTTAACTAAAGATTCATAAGTGTGCTCTTTAACTCAGTGTAATTTATAAAACTATTAATCAGGGGTTTTTAAGATTGCCCGACTATGGTACAGATTGTTAGGAAACTTAAAAAGCATAATCGGCGACTACACTAGAGGTGTACTACGAGTATTAGCCATAGATGGGCAGAATGTAATCAGATTAATGAATAATGATTACGATCACATTTTGTTTTTTTCATCATTAATATGACAGCATGAAACTATGCTTAACCACCAAGGAATCCTCTATTGCATACACATTTATGACTCCTTAATGTTTTGATGGGATTTAATCTGGATTAATCATGATTAAAGAGCAACAAAATTAAAATTACGACTACATTTTGTAATAATTAATTATTAATCGTGGTGATGTATGATTAAATGTCTCGCCTAAATACTATTATACACCTACGTCAGTAATAACAAAGGTAAAAGATTTTTATAGTCTAGATGCAATGAACTGACTTACAATTCAAAGGGGCATATTCGGACCTTCACTTTGCATGATATTAAACTGGAAAAATAAAAAAAAGCGTCATAACGAGAAAACTTAGTTGAAGAATTATCATGAAAAGCGAGAGGTTTTTACGGAGTCTAGGTAAGTTACCGGTCAAGCTGTTTTTTTTGGTTTTATTTTTTCTTCATAATAGTGCTCTCGATTTCCATAATAACTTTGAAACTGTTGTAATAAGTTAGAAAGATGAGCAGGAATATTATAATAGTTTTTGATTTTTTTAAGGGATATTTATGTGGTTGGTATTCTAATTCTGAACGCGGCACCGATTTGATATAAAATGTAAAGAGGTTAATGAAAGTTTTAGTTTAGTTTGATTTCAATATAAATTCATAACATTAGGCTTTTATATGTATTTTCTATTTTGTTATTTACAAAATATTCATTTGTATTTTCTTCTAACACCGAGAACATATATTACTTTTGTAACACTGTACATAAATTAAAGTCAAAAATGCAATAGAATAAATTACATTAATCAGCAACTACTCAACAAGAAATTGTTCATAAAAATTAAAGACATTCTACTACATTAAAACCTTAACAAGTTTATATCAATAAATACTTTTTTTAATTCGATTAATCCATTAAGTATTGCTCACAGTTTTAAAAGTAAACTTTTAATATACCTCACTTAAAAGCAAGTCACGAAGAATGGATAAATAAGTAATTTTGGCATTTGGTTTTTGATTTTTAAAAAAGTTTTCATAATAAGACTGCTTGTTAAACACATTCACTCGGAAAAACGTTTTGGCGAATCTATTGTGGCAGTTCATTAGGCTTATATCACTTGTACGAATACAAATGGATTCGGGGAAATCCTACCAACCGTGTAGTTGAAATAATTAGTTTTCTTATCACATACACTATAATAACATTATTTTTTATTTTACTTCATAAAGCGAAATAAACTCGTTTAATTCTTTAGATTTTTTACACAAATTCACGCTTTGAGCCACAATCAATAAACAAATAGCTTAGAGGCATTTTATCGATTGAAAACTGTTCCACCTGTATTACGTGGAATCAGCTAAGAAGGTGAAAGTAGTTTATGAACGTAGAGAGAAATGGCACTGGATTACTTATTTAAGCTTCCATACACAATATTATGATTATGTTCAGATGATTAAATAATCAATTTCTTACAACAAAGTGAGGAATTAATAAATTAGTACACAATTTTATTTTCTATGCAAATATGAGAGTTTATGGAAGTCTTCTAGCAATGAGGCCACCGCTTTCAATCAGATGCGATTGAGGTCAAGCGTCAGCTTGTTTATAATAAAAAAGTTACAACCACCGGAAAGAATAAACGGGAATTACACAAAAACTTCTTTATAAAGATAACCTGCTCTATCATCACCTAAATTATTTTCCTATTGCTAACACTTAGAACTAATCAGCTAAACATCTCGTCTCCCAAAATTAGCCTTGTGCATAAAAGAAAAATGATAATCTATAATTTGCAGCTCTCGTCACCCTTCTCTGTAATTTGGAGATTGTAATCAGGTCACAGATATAAGTCGAGTTGGTCCGTGATTTACTACAGTTGTCTCTCTAGTTAACGAGGGAAACTTTTTGCGCCTCCAAGTGCGCGACGGAATAAATTAACCAAATTGTAATGTCTATTTGGATACGTGTTATTAATATCCTCAAGCTTTGTTTTTTATATTTTCTGTTATAGCTACATATATGTAGTTTTATTGCTTGAAATAAAATCTAGTGGGAAATTATACAAACTAACGAGTCACTTTAGGATATTACGGTGAAAACATATACTTTTATTGCTTATAATCATATTCCAACTTTATGAGAAAAAACTGCTGTAATGATAAAAACGCTAAGATATACTTTTTTTTATATTTAAAGGCAACATACGCTATAACATATGCAATAATAATTTAAAAATGAATCCCAAAACTTTTATTTGAAGAAATGGTCCACTAAACATTAATTACCGTCAGCGTTTATTACAGTTCAGCTATCAAAAGATTGTGCAGGTCAGTAACTTGGTTAGAGTGAGAAACTCGGGAATTGAAGACGTTCGGACTGAAATCGAGGGTAAAATGCCACTCGGGATCGAGTCCTCGAACTAGTTGAACTGGCAAAACGCGGTTGAGCTAGGTAGTTTCACTCGCATGAGCCAAGAGACCAATTCGCTTAAAAACTACTTGACCGTATTCATGAAGACCGTGTGTTTTTATTTCTAACTAAAAATATAGGAAAATCATGAGAACAAAATTATGAACATAGAAGGCAAATTTTTCGATTAGATCATTAAAGCCAATTGCGAAATAATAAAAAATAGCGAAATATACTCAAATTAAGGCCCGGTTGAAATAGAAATTACAAGTTATCATTAGATTTGTGAAAAAATATTTTTACCCCTTTTAAGCCCGTTAATTTACACACGGACGTGTTTTGTTTTATTAACATAATATAATATTCAAGGACAAATTTACACACAAAGACCTCAGTAAATTGGTGCTCGTTCTATGGGTATCAGACTCCGCAAGTGGGATACACGACCATGACAATTTACAAACTAATCATCTTACTAGATCACCAGTTTAAGAACTTAACCCAGACCACCAGCGTCACAGGTAGTGTCACTCCAAATTGCGCTATCAAGCTGTCAGCTAAGAGTTTTATATAAGGATAAATTCGAGTATGTTACGTCATTTTTTATAGTTTCGGCTGGGGTCATAAATGGCTACTTGAAAAATTAAATAATTTTATAGTATGTATACAATAAAATACATACTTATAGATCAAGCAATATTACATATACACATTTTTTCTCAATTTCAATTAATTTAAAGATGCTCACATTATTGTTGTTTATTTGAAAAATATAGTTTTTTGTGACCAATATTAAAACTGAGCTTTTTTTATGCAGGTAGTTAGTTATCTATGTATTGGTGTACAGAACAAGTTTTCACTGTTTACAGCTTACATTAAATTAGGTTAAAATTTGTGTTTCCTTGTAACGATTAGCATACCTGATTTACACGAACAGTTTTCCGGGTTAGATATTCATGTATGCAGTCATGATTAAATAAATACATTATTGATTGTATTTGGTTTGATTTGGGTTTATTATGATTTGTTTACAAACATCATTACACTTTCATTTCAATCGGTTTATATAAAAAATAAGTTTTATCAGTTTAAAAAAACACATCGGATCATTTATTGGAAAAATATGGTCCAAAATAATTGTTAAGGTGATTTGACTGAAAATACATATAATATTATAGTTTTTGTAATTGATCACTCTCTGTACATGGAAAATATATCTAAAACACGATTATAAGGTGTCTTTCTTATGCCATAGATCTAAAACAATGATTATTAGAATGTCTGTCTGAGTGTTTCTGCGCGTTAATATACGAAACCGTTTAAATTTACAACTATTTTTAAATTTATTAGTTCTAAATTACAAGAATGATAAATCACAATATAAAGACTGCGAAACCATATGTAAGACTTATGTGTATGTAGCCAGTGAGTTCGAGCAAACAATTTTACAAGAATAGATTACTTAATTAATAAAGTTGATACGATTAGCTAAGTCAATCGAATAGCGTTGTTATAATATACATATCGAGGGGTAAAGGCTATTTGGTTTAAACGAAATTTTTTGGTGATATAGTAATATATATTTTTGGAATTAGTAAAAAACGCTGATTTCGAAAACATATATATTACTATTATATATCACCAAAAAATTTCGCTTAAACTAAATAGCCTTTTTCACCCCTCGATATAATCATGACTTCATTGTTGTGAATATTGTTTTATTATCTTATTACTTATAAGGCTGCATTTTATCTCGAAAAAGTCAAACGAATAATAATCGATTAGTCCGTTTAATGAAACCGACGTTAGGATAACGTTAAATAGTTATCAGAGGTTTAAACTTTAATGTTTATCTATAGAATATGTCACACCTGAGTGGATACATTTCTGATTATTAAGGTTATCTACATGTTACATTGAAGACGGTGAGCTTACAGGATTATTATGTCAATATCCACCCACAGACAAGTTATATAACTAAGACTAACTTCAGCAATTCAGGGCACCTTACCGAACTTTGGCTCAAGTTTAGTTGCCTCTGACAGATTGTGATTGACTTGATTAAGGGGGATCAGATTGTGAAAATATCTAACAATTAAACAATCATGACAGATTATTTAATTGTTCAGCTAATCATATTTTGACTAAAATAACAATGATTTTTTATACCTTATGTATACGATCATGAATTATGAGTTTCTTTATGGGAAAGCATTCCTAAGTAATCAAATACGAATTGTTTTTTTTACATTGGCTCGACATATTGCGTACAGTGCACCTGATGGTAAGTACAGTGTAGTCCAAAAATGAAAGTTACCATCAAAGGACGAAAATCTGTTTATAGTCTCCGTCGTCATTTTAGCCCACATATGCCACGACTGAAGGTCTCTAGGTATATGAGTTACTGGATATACACAAGCTGATCCCGGAACACGACAGGCCAAAGTGAGTCACTGTGACGGTCTTTACACTTGTGTAATGTGATCATGATCCGGTTCTGGCAATCAACCTACCACCAAAATAATGAATATAAGTTAAAATCAAAGGCCGACTGAGATTTACCTATGTAAACCGTATAAATTTTATCCTGTTGTAGGGTAAAGTAAAAAATATCCGGAATCGGCGAGAGTCCATTAAGGACACAAATTAAATAATAATATTTCATAATGAACGGCTGCTTTTTGTTTCTCACCAATATCATCGTTGAGGACTGTTGAGGATGTAAACATTTGGACGGTACAAGAAACCGAATTTTGATAATGGGGGCATTGTAAATTGTTGTTATGTATCTATAAGTACAGTCAAACCTGGATAAGTGAGAGTTCAAGGGAGAACAATCTCATTCTCGCTTATAGAGGTTTCTCACTAACTCGAGTTTCTCGCTAATGCAGGTAGATGGGTAGCGTTTCTCTCTTATAGAGGTGCGCAGCAATAACAAGTCACAGGAAGGACGAATGTATTATGTCACATATATATTTTTAATAGTGTGTATATGTCAGGTTCATTAGATTTCGACATATAAGTACTTTATAAATGGTAGGTATCTAGATGCTTACGAAAAATAAAAAAAAATTGAAGTGGTCGCGGTAGAGTGCGCACGCTTTTCGTTTGCGCTCCCTCCCTCCGCCTCTCTCGAACATTTCGATCGGCTTTATGCCACGTGTTCAGCACGTGTTTGCATTGCCTCGCGCACCTGTCGCACCCGATCCGGCCACAGCCTGCCTTTTTCAAGGCTACGTCTGTGGCGAATAGTTTCGTTAACTGCATGTTTCAAACGCATTTGCAAAAGCCACGCTTTTTCAGTGGTTAGGCCGGGGGAAACCTACCGGTGTAAACAACCGGCCTAGAGCGAGTCCCGGGCGCTCGCGTTTGCTCTTTTGGCAACCGCACTCCCGGTTGGGGTCGGACAAGTTGGCATTGGGAGTGACCCCCTAGTCAACCCCGGCTATCGCCTTCCCAACCCTCCTATCCTCTTTCCTGCCGTCACAGTAATTGGTTTGAGCCTGCTCAGCGGGCTCCTGCCTTGCTGTGACACGTTAGGCACACAACCCTTGCTAGGGACGCTAGGTCACACACCCCTCAGGCCCTAAACGGGTCTGGGGGACTGCCTCCCTGGTAGGAAGGGTCCCTCCCGAACTCGTTCGAGATGGACCTCATGTTAACTATTCAGCAAGGCCTCGACTCTTGGTCCGAGGCCGAAAAATCAAAATTAGCTGCATTTGTTGACGCATTAAATCGACGCGAAAGCGCAAAGCTCATTGAGCTAGATGTCCCCGCGTCCCCCGACTCGGTACTACCTGCGCCTTTCGCAGAACCCCGTCCCCCCGCGCCTACCGCGCCCACCGCACCTACCGCTCCAGATGTGCAGGGGCTCCGCACACAGCGCGAGCCGGCCGCCACCCGCGACCGATCGCCGCTGCGTGCGTCTCGTTCTAACAGCGACACTCTCGCTCGCACACTCGATAGCGAGCAATTAGATTCCGCCGACCAAATTGAGATGTCGGTCGACCCTCCCGCAGAGAATACAGCCTCTGCTACTCCCTCGGACGACGAGTTCATTCTCGTCCAAGGAAAGCGGAAGAAAAAATCTCCCGGCGGCCAATCTAAGGCCGCCAAACTAGACACTCCGATAGAGGCGCCTACTACTACTACAGCCGCCGCTAAGTCCAAGGCTAAAAAGCCTTTTCCAAAAATTTTACGGTCGGGCCCTCCGCCCCCCGTTGTTATTAGGGATAAGAGTGCCTGGGAGAACATCTCCTTCGCACTTAAAAACAAACAAATAGATTATACCCGGGTGACCTCTACGCCAAACGGGATTCGCATCCAAGTCTCTTCTCCGGACTCCCATAGGAAGTTAACGGAATTCCTCCGTGTCCGGTTAATTAGTTACTATACATACGCTCTCGAGGACGAGAAGAAGCTGAGAGCCGTCATTAAAGGCGTCCCTAAGGAGATTGACGTCAATCTCGTTAAGGATGACCTTCTCGCGCAAAACATTCCTGTGGAGGAAGTCCACAGAATGTACCGCGCGTCCACAAGAGAACGATATGACATGGTTCTCGCCATCCTACCTCTTACAAACGAGGCAAAAGAGATTTTCTCGATTGAGTCCGTCTGCTGTCTCAGCGGACTTCACATCGAACCGCCCAATAGACGTGGCATGCCCGGGCAATGCCACAATTGCCAATTATATGGCCACTCAGCTCTAAAATGCTATGGGCGCCCTAGGTGCGTCAAGTGCCTGGGTGACCATGGCACCAAAGCATGTGCGCGTACGAGGGACGCACCCACACCGCCTAGCTGCGTGCTGTGTGGCAGCGAGGGGCATCCCGCAAATTATCGTGGATGTCCGCGAGCGCCGCGCAGTACGCGGCCTAAAGCGAGGCTGCCACAGCGTGCGCACGCATCGCTTAATCGTTACACGGCCCCTAGGCCTACTCTCGATGCGGGTAATTTCCCACCTCTTCCCGCGAGACGTGGAGCGCTGCTCCCGCCTCGCGGCCCGGTCGCGCCCGTCGGCGCTGACGCCACCTCGGCTCAACCGACCCGCGGCGGCACCGACGATGCCAATGCTGCCACTCCGACACAAACTACCGGCGCCGCCGGCAATGTCGCAGCTCAGCCTGCTTCAATTACCGCTCCTGTGATTCCTCCTGCCCCCGTGGCAACACCTACTGCGGGGCCTGCCCACACCCAGAACGCCTGGGTGCGCAGCGCTCCAGTGCCAACCGCACCTCCCGCACCCACTGGTAAAGGCGCTATCGACCTCACCGTCGTCTGGCGCTTCGTGTCATGTTTCAACATGAGCGAAGTCTCTATTCTCGCAGATAAACTCCGGCAATCGGACAACAACCTGGAGGCTAGGCTCGCGCTCATCACCGAGCACGCCGAACTAATATGCACGTTACAACAGTACCGTGCTTCTGTCTAAAAGACGCTGTGATTCTCTCATTTTGTTAGGTAGTTAAAATGCTTTCTAATACGAGTAGGTTCAAACCGTTTGCGTTAAACATCGTCACGTTTAACGCCTTCGGCTTGAAAAGGCAAAGGAATCTCGTCGGCGAGTTCCTTGTCAAATACCAGGTCGATATCATGCTAGTGCAAGAAACCCTCCTCAAGCCGAGTGTTAAGGGGCCCCGTTTGGCCAATTACCACCTGGTTAGGAATGACAGGACCCACGCCAGAGGCGGAGGCACTGCCATATACTATAGGAGGAGACTACATTGCATGCCCATTGATCCGCCCAGTCTCACCAACATCGAGGCTTCAGTCTGCAGGATAGGCATGAGCGGTCACTCACCTATATATTTAGTGTCGGTGTACCTGCCACCCGACAAAGTACTTCTCCAGAGTGATCTCACAGCACTCTTGGACCTAGGACACTCAGTGATCATTGCAGGCGACCTAAACTGCAAACATTTGCAGTGGAATTGCCATCTTACCAACTCGAATGGCACTCGCCTGCATGATCTGAGCGAACAATTAAATTTCGATGTCGTTGCTCCGACATCTCCTACTCATTTTCCGTATAACGTTGCCCACAGGCCCGACATTCTGGACCTTGTGCTTCTAAAAAACGTAGCCTTACCGCTACGTTTGATAGAAACAATAAGTGAACTAGATTCTGACCATAGACCCGTTCAAGTGCAATTGGGCTCCTCACACCCGCCCGCACTTACCATCAAGAAGGTCACGGACTGGAAGAGACTTAGTGCAAACTTGGCCTCGGACGATCCGAAACCTCTCTTAGAATCGATTCCAGATTCTTTCTCCTCTATAGAAGAAACCAACAATGCGATTGATGCACTCACCAGTCATCTCCAAGGTGCCCTCGCCGACGCCACCAGTGAGGCTCCAGTTGGTGATCTCCACCGCTGGAGGCTCCCTGACGACACAAGGGAACTGTTGACTGCAAAAAACGCTGCTACTAGAGCCTATGACCGGTATCCCACTGAAGAACACAGAGCAAGGTTGCGTTATTTACAGAGGGCTGTAAAGAAGCGCATATCCGAACTCCGTAATAATCAATGGGATACCCACCTGTCCGAGATCTCGCCCTCCCACCAGGCCTACTGGGGCCTGGCGAGATCTCTTAAGACCGATAACGACCGCTCTATGCCACCTCTAGTAGGGCTAGACAACTCTGTCGCTTTCGATGACATCGAAAAGGCAGAATGTCTGGCAAATAGCTTAGAAAGTCAATGTTCTCCCAGCACTCACGTAGAGAACCCCGATTTCATAGCTAGTGTAGACGCTGAAGTCACACGTATAGCTGCACTCCCTCCGTCCACCGACCTGGCGCCCGTTACAGCTGAGGAAGTCACAGATATAATTAAATATCTCCCGATCAAAAAAGCTCCCGGCCTGGACGGTATTTCAAACCGTGTCCTAAGGTCACTGCCCGAACAGTTAATTATACTTCTCGTCGTCATTTTTAATGCGGCAATAAAAAACTGCGTCTTTCCGAATGTATGGAAAGACGCATGCGTCGTTGGGATCCCTAAACCAGGGAAACCTAGCAACCTTCCTTCCAGCTACAGACCCATCAGTCTCATCAAGACGATGGGTAAGCTGTACGAGCGGTTGCTTCTCAACCGTCTTCAAGACTTTGTTACGACAAATAAGATTCTCATAGACGAGCAGTTTGGTTTTCGCGCCAAACACTCGTGTGTAAACCAAGTGCACCGCATCACGGAGCACGTCCTTAATCAATTCTCTCTTTCTAGGAAAGGAGCCTACACAGGAGCTATTTTCCTCGACGTGGCGAAAGCCTTCGATAGAGTCTGGCATAACGGCTTGATATACAAGCTACATACTTATGAAGTGCCAGATAGGCTCGTGCTTATCCTGCGAGACTATCTGTCGAATCGACACTTTCAGTATCGCGTCGAGGGCGATCTCTCCAGTCCGCGTCCGATTCGAGCGGGGGTTCCGCAGGGTTCAATCCTCGCCCCGCTCTTATACAGTCTGTACACCAATGACATCCCGAAACACCCGGACGTAGAGCTAGCTCTTTATGCGGATGACACTGCACTCTACGTCTCAAATTTCCGTCGAGATATCATACGTCTACGCCTGCAGGAAGCAGTGCGAGACTTAGGAGACTGGTTTCGCAAATGGCGAATTGACGTCAACCCCGAGAAAAGCGTAGCAATACTCTTCTCTCGGGCAAAACGCGATTTGCCTAAGCGAAACGTCCTCCTCCACGACAAGCCCATCCCTTGGGTCGATGAGGTCAAGTACTTAGGAGTCACTCTCGACCGTCACTTGACCTTCGGACCACATGTTAAGGTTGTGCGCGACCGCGCCGCCTTCATTCTCGGTCGTTTGCACCCTATGCTGTGCAAACGTAGTAAACTGTCGCTTAGAAATAAGTTGACTCTTTACAAAACCGTAATAAGACCGGTGATGACCTACGCTAGCGTAGTATTCGCCCAGAGCCAGTCCGCTTCTCTGGATTCCCTTCAGGTCATCCAAAATAAATTCTTGCGTAAAGCAGTGGGTGCCCCGCTGTACATGCGCAACATAGATCTCCATGACGACCTTAAGCTGGAAACGCTCGCCAGTTTCATGCAAAATGCATCGTGTCGATATTTCGACAAGGCGCAGCATCACCCTAATCCTTTAGTCCGCAGTGCCTGCGATTACACACCGAAAAGCGGCATCGCGCGCAAACTACGCCGCCCGCGTCATGTCCTATTGGATCCCGTCGATTCAATTACCGCGGCCCTTGCGACCGCCGATCCTATCAACAACGAGGTACACACAAGCACTCGTCACATTCCGAGACACCGGCGTCGCCGGCGGCGCCGACGACGACGATTAAGGATAGGTCCGTCAATTGTTGTTTAAATAACGCAGTTTCACTCCGACGCAGCCTTGAGTTTCTTTCGGCGTTTCTTCTCAAGGTAGTCGCTTCCGAAACGCTGGTAGATCACCGTTAGGTTCGTTTTTCAATTGGCCGGCCGCCCAAGTCGAGGTCCGTACCCACAGGGGTGCCCTTGCGTAGCCGCCCAACCCATAAATTTCGCTGGCTGAGCGCCCTCTGCGTTCGCCCACCAAGCCCGGTTTTGTTGTGAAGGTCTTTCCCAGGCCACCAACGTAGGACACGCCGAAAAAAAAAAAAAAAAGGAAGGACGAATGTATTATGTACATATATATTTTTAATAGTGTGTATATGTAATGTTCATTAGATTTCGACATATAAGTACTTTATACGGGTAGGTATGAAGATGCTTACGAAAACAAAACAAAAATTCAAGCATTATGTAATTTTATTTTATTTAGAACTTATTTACACTTAAAAAAACCGTCAATTTCGTTAGGGTTTGTGTTTTTGTATTTTGAATGTTTTTCTCTAACTCAAATTTTGTCGAATTTTCCACGAAAGTTAAGAATGAGTCATAAAATAGCAGATGTTAAATTTGTAATTTGTTTTGTCATTTGTTTCCTTCTAAATAATATAAATAAATAAAGCTAGACTTATAGAGGTATAAATAATTAGCAGTCTCACTTACGGAGGTTCATGAGGGAAAAACGACTCTCTCTTACAGAGGTTTTTTTTTCTCACTAATAGAGGTTTTGGGAGCTTAAAATGACGGGTCCTGGCTATTACTCTCACTTATAGAATTTTCTCACTTATCCAGTTCTCACTTATCCAGGTTTGACTGTAGATAAAATCGAAATTCACATATTATTAAAATCATAACATAACGTATTATTAATAAATACTATCTTTTCCAATCCTCCTATATTTGTATCAGTGTGAGTTTATAATTTATCCACGGGTATCGTCACAATGTTATTTTTGTGTGTGCATAAAACAATTTTTGTTTGTTGAATCCATAAATTTTTGTCAGAGTGACTGCCTTGTAATTACATGTTTAAAGAAAAAACGGAATTAGAATAATGAATGAATGAATGCTGAATATTGAGAAGACGAAAAAGAGTTTTCTAAAATATGTAAAGAGAAAGAAGTCGTATTTCTGTCTACTTTAATAGGGAATCGATATGCTAATAATAGATGGATAATATTTATGCCAACAAAGTATAAAATAAAAAATGTTTGTTGTTACATCATATTATTATTTTAAATTCGGAAAAAAGATTAGACGCTGACACGAAGAACATTCTCCGCTACAATTTGTCTTATTAGGTGCTAAAAACTCCGCTGGAGCGAAACGAACCAGGCAGTAAATCTGGCTAAATTCAATCTAAAAAAGTTTCCACTGCCGTTTGCCGGGCACTGGGACTTTTGTATTTCCGTTGGATTTGTTTCTACTACTTAATTAATGTTAGTTGAAGTAGATAGAGAGCATACTCTGTGAAACAATAACGCGGCTTACAGGAAATTGATTGGGTAGCTAACGAAATGTATTAATTTGTGAAATCGAATATTTGTTAACGGGTTATCGAAGTTTCTGTATTTATACCTTTCTACTGTTTATAATGTACAAATTTAATGCCATAATTATGTTTAGTCCTTGTATTATGTTAATTATAATCTTTCAAATATAATATAACTTCAATAAATTGGCTTCTTTCTAAGTTGTATTGAATCGATATATTAAAGGAAAATGAATTTATCATCTAATCTGAAAGCACTGTCTACTAAGAAAAACCAACAAAAAACTCTAGCAGTTACTTTTTTCAACATACTGAAATAAAAAATATTACTTATTGAAAAAATAATAGTAATTGAAAAACATGTATTAATGTCTAGTGATTTAAGCTCACTAAATATTAAATATAAGTATTTACTATGTAAATATATATAGTTTATGCACCGATCTATTAATCTAACGGTTAAAAGAACATAGTTTAGAAGATAATATACATTTACTTTTCTTCTGCTTTTGTCAATAAACGAGACGGATGATGAAAACTACTGAGAATTGCGCCTGAATGTTTATAAAAGCTAACATTAGCACATTAAGTTAAAGTCAGGCGCTAGAGAGTTTCCAGTGTAAACTTTCAAAAGTTAAGCATATTTTAAACAAAAGTTAATTATATGAATAAAAATTGTTACAAGTACATATTTGTTATTTGTTTTGTTAGTAGAAATAGTATCTATCAAGTGTTATTATATAATTTAAAGGAAACAATTGACTAAGCTATTTAATATGATTAAAAAATACTTATAACTACAAGTACAGTCGATAGCAATAAAGTTTATAAATGTCTCTAAGCGAAATATATTCTTAGTAAAACAGGATCTGTATAAGAATCTCGAGTCCATAGGGCTGCGTATTCATACTTATTAAAAATATATGGTTGATTTTTTTTTACATTGGCTCGACAAAGTGACTACATCGTAGTAATCAGTAAGTAGTACATCTGATGGTAAGTACAGTGTAGTTCAAAAACGAAAACGACTATCAAAGAATACAAATCCGTTGATGGTCACCGTCGTCATGTCGGCCCACATATAACACCACTGAAGGTCTCTGAGTATATGAGCTACTGAATATACACAAGCTGATCCCGAAACTCGACAGGCCAAAGCGAGTCACTATGACGGTCTTTACGCTTGTATACTGTGGTCATAACCTAGTACGGGCAATCGCCATATCACTATAAAAGTAAATTATAGGTAAGTATTGTTTACTAAAATCTTTTATACGGCTAATTAGGTAAACCAAATAACCACTACAGGAGTTAGATAGTATGTATGCATAAGAGTTGAGAATATGTGAATATTTTAAATAAAAAAAAGTTATTAATTACACATAGAATGTATTTAGATAAGCTTTTATTTAAAAAAAAAAAACAGTAAAAATGAAAAGAGTTTTGTTTAAAAGGCAACACGAAGCTTTAACGGAAGCAACCAATTTTGACATCTCCTACTTCGTTATTTTAATAAAAATCAATTTTCTCGTGACCTATCAAACGATTTGAAGATTCTATTTTTCAATTATTGCTGTTTACAATATTGAATAAAAATAAAAATTCGATTGAAATTGATTTCAGTTTAGGTAAAACGAAATACTTATCACTTATCGGCTTTACATGTCATAAAATTACAACTGAAAACTGTTTATCATGAAATTGTTACTTTCAATTTTAAAATAATATTGTTATTGTTGTTGTACGCATCGAACCGGTTTTTTTTAAATGTAACATTAATGTAATGGGAATACGGATACGTAAACATAGAGTTCTCTTATTCAGGTAACTTGATGTCATTATACGGAAAAACTATGAATTTCTATGAAAAATTATCAGTTTTCTTTAGAAGCCCTCTCAAAGTGTACATGATCCACATTAAAGAATCACCAAGCACCGTGAAAAACCCTTAACTCTTGTTTAAGAACTTCATTCATTGTTGTAAAATTTAGGAATCGTAAGTACAGATTTATGTTTCAAGTTTGTTTGGAACTATTTTTTTATTCAATTCCAACATAGGTTGATACTGAAAACAAATTACATAGGGTTGAATAAGCTCAACACAGCTTTATCACGGATTTAAGGACAACTCTAGCTTGCGCCTGTTGTTTGTCTTTATAAATGTTGGATGATATTGTTTGCATTTGTATCGGCTAGGCGTCCGTCGACCCTGATATCCGTTTAATATGATAATCCGCATGCAAACAACCGGCGGATTGCCCGGTTAAATTATTTATGCACCCTGACTGGTGGATGATGGTTTCACTTGACTGGGGGCTAAATTTTTATTCAAGTTCCCAGTTCTCTGAACAGGTAATATAGCGGTCAAATATTTACAAGCATTGAAAATAAATCACAATAACTGTGAAGACTCAAAGAGTATATGTAGGAATATAATATAAATGAGGTAAAAAATATTTACACAACCACTGGGGCGTGTTCTGATTGAGCTTTACGTTTTTCAATGTAAATATTGTATTTCGCTTATACAAATATATGTTTTTGATGTAACGGTTGCCTTTTGGTTCCATATTTTTGCATCAGCAAAATTTTATTGATAATATAAATGTATATCTTACGACATGGGAATCTTCAAACATCGACTGAATCAGTATTTACTGTGTGAGCGCGCTCTATAAGTGGCCTCATCATCACTTTCCAACAGGTAAGATTGAAGTCAAGCGGAAGTCTGTCTATAATAATAAAAAAAGAAAAGTAGAGTATTAAATTATTTACTATTAAATTACTTTATAAAAAAATGTACTTAAATAGATAAGGTAAAAACGAATTTAACAGAAAAAAGATTTTATATTCACACAATTCTTTGTCAAAATTATTAACAAAATATTTTTTATTCAAACGGTTTCAACGTTACAATAAGTGTTTTATGATAAAAATTTCAAAGGCTCGATGGAAAAACATGGGAGCTAGGCCGTTTGTTTTTAATTAGAAAAAAAAACTTTATTATTGGTTAATATGTAATTTGTTCTTCAACCAAGCAGTTTTAATTATAAATAAGCATAAAATTTAATAAATAAGCATTAATATATAGAAACAGTTCTTCAATAAATCTTTACATTTATATGCCGACGAGTTATCATGTAACCCCGCATATGGATAGAACCTAAAGACTTCCACTTCGACACATGCTAACTTAATCGGTAGTAATTCAATTTGGTCATGCGTGCATGCATCATCCCACAACCAGACGGTGGAAACGAGACTGCCTTAATGAAGTAACATTCAATTTGATTCTCACATATTATGAATCTAAATTGAAATAATGTAGTTGGTGTAGAGACCTTGCCTGCCAAGCTAAAGGATCTGGATTTGTGTCTTACTGGCAATAAATTATTTTTTATAGTTTTTTTTAATTCTTATTAATTCTTTTTTGGAATAAGTAATGGTTTAGAATGAAGACAGAGATTTATATTTAAGCGTAGTTTGATGGAATTTTCGCTGAATATACGATAAAAATATTGCTTTTATACATTTATAAATATTACCGTCGCCGAACGAAACGGACAGAATCTTCAAACGTCGAGTGAATCAGTATTTCTTAGGTGAGCGCGCTCGTCGGCCTCATCATCACTTTATAGAAAGTGAGACTGAGGTCAAGCGTAAGCCTGTCAGTATTAAAAAAATATCTTATAAAGAAAAGAAAGTACTTCATGTCATAGTATTATATATTATTACAAAAACATTTCCATGTCTCAATCTGATATCTACAATCGATGAAACTCATAAAGCAGAGAAATAAGTGAGATCGGTCCGACGGATCAAGTAATTTGCGGTTAACTCTGACAGGGTTAGTCTCATTATAGAGTACGATTCGGTACGTGTTGTGGTCGGCTCTACGGCCCATTAATAACTTGATGATTTTGATTTGTTGGGCATTAATGTTGGTACGTAACTATTATAATTTAGTAAATTCTTACTTAAAATTATATATTATTGAAATATGATACAATATTAAAAATAAATCATTATTTATATTATAATTATTGAAGGTAATTTCAAATTAAAGGGTAGAATATTCCTTTATTACTCTTGGTATTATTTAAGTTAGGCACAAAACCTGTGAGGGAGGCGGTGTGCAGTGTCCGGCGCGCCGCCTGTGAGATAGTTATTGGAAGGGTGGGCTCTTTATCCCTACCCCTCCCAGAGAGGCAGCCTCGAAAAGGCATTTCGCTCTCCGGGCGTCTGGATGAATTTGGTTTCCCAGGCTCGAGTGGAGCGATTAGAGGGACACCCCGGGGGTTTTTAGTCAGTAGGAGTCTGACACACCGGGGTTGCTGCCCTCACAGCGGCCCTGATGGTCTTATGCAGGATTTTCCCCCGAGAGACCAAAAAAAAGGCACAAAATCTGTGCGCTTAAATTATTACGGCGGTAGCCTAGGAGAAAATGGCCCGTTTTCCGTGCGCGGCAACGCGAATTGTCGAAAGGACTTCTGCGTATATCCAGATAACATATGGATTTAGTCACCATATGCTCACCGGTTAAGTAAAACATAGTGGGGAAACTAGCATGGCTTTTAATAGAAATTTTACGCGTAAGTGGCTTGAGCATAGCGGTCAGCTACGCTACTGGTCATGTTGAGCACGATAAGCGGAAAGTGCATACCGCCACTCATGTATCTCTGTTCACCCCAAAAGGGATATAGCATGACGATATATTATTATTAAAAATAAATGAAATGGTATTGTAAGCTAAGAACTCGTGGACGCGGAAAATTGAAGGTCAACGAAGTTAATAAAAAACATATACGTTACTGCTTTTATTACCTAGTCTTGAATTTAAATTTACGTAAAACGAATCGTGGTCTGATAGGAAGTAATAATTAAAGGTAATAATGATTAAATATTGCCCTATTATTATCCGATATATTAGATTTTAATTTCCATCTTAATATGATTGTATTATTTTAAACTTATAGTTACAATGTAATAGTGCACTTAATATAGACTCGCAATTTTGCTGGAGACTTTTAAATACGAATGGTTAATTAAAGAGTTAAACCAGAACTTTAAAAACTTTTGCTTTTATCGTTACTTAGCACGCATATTATAGTAATCTTGAATTTTCTTAATCTTGTTTATTTATTTATAAATTTTAGTGAAAGAATAATCAGGAAATATGCACAGATAATTTAAGAAAATATTATCAAGTCTCCGTTAATAACATTACATTCCGGCAGAATTTTTTGTTATTTTGACGAATACCTTTCAAAGTCTTAAGGGGTCATTTCGAAATGTCTTCTAGTATTTATTTGGCAGTATAGTGCATCGCATTGTCAGTGAGACATTCGGTACACGACGTACATATATGTTGTTTAAATCTACACAACATAGAAATATGCTCTGGCACATCAAATCGTGCATACGCACTGTACATACAGTTTGCCCAATCTTAATTCTTTAGATTACTCACGTATAAAGTGATATGAAAAACCAGTGAATACCCCAATAATTCATTTGATTTCCTCTAAGCATCTAATATTAAATTATTAATTCAGTGGACGAGAGTTAGTTATTTGGACAGGCAAAGGATTTCGGTAAATAAATAATTAACTGAAGCTATGATAGCCTTTGCAAAGGTTTTCATTGCAAGACTAGATAACTTACCAGTTTTTTAATAGTAAAAGCCTAGACAATTTTAAAAGTTTTCTTTTTAAATTATTATATGTTAACATACCTAACGCATCCTGTAAATTTATTATACCTTATTATTAAACTGTATATCGAAGAGTGAATAATAAACATAAGCAAGTATATAATATTAATAATTGGATATATGGTATAACTATTCATCATCATAATATTATGTAAATACATATCTATTTACTTATAATAATGTTTTAGTTAATCTCTCTGCATTTTAAAAAATGTGACATTTGTTGATTTGTTTATGGTCATTAAATATATTAAACGTAATTATTTTAGTAAATTTATTCTAGTTAAACAGGGCTGTGTTTACAGGACGAATCACATGTATGATTAAAGTCCTAACAAAATAAAAAATAAAAAAAACCTAATTACGTGTGAGTTTTATATGTTCTGAATCATAGATATGTGCGTAAAATATGTTGAGAGCTTAATACGGCACCATATGCTAATGGAGCCCAGTGAACAAGACAGGTTTATAAAAATAACAGGCGAATCCACTTTCATTTTTATTCTGAGTTCCGGCGTGTCGCTATTGTTGTTTATGCTTCACAAAGGGAACGTAATCTATTCTATTTCCCAAAGCGGACTGCTTTTTGGCGAAAGCATTATGTAAAGTCAACCTTACAAGTTTCTTATACAATTCACATCATGCGTTTTTATTGCTCTTGCAAAGATCTGCTCTTACTTTTGAGCCAGAAAGTAGATTAAATATTTTGTTTAGTTTTTATGTTTTTATATAGAAGGTCCGTACAAATGAATTTTTATATAAATTCTAAATTTTAATCTCAATTACGTAGCAAACAGCGTGCTTGAATAAAAATAATGTTTTCAATAAAAAATAAGAAAAGACAATTAAGTAAAACGATTTAAATATTTACAGTTAAAAAAACTGATCCCTTGGTAGGAAGAATGAACATACTGGAAGTTTTTATTATTTCCTTAAATGTAAGAACTAATTTGCCCAAATTGTATTTTCCACTTCTCATACTAGATGTGAATATAAAAGTAACATACATCAGATCATCTTTTTTACTTGGAAAAGTATCGTAATCGAATCATTTTGGCCGCAGAGGGGTGGTTTTCGATATGTATTGGACTCATATGCAAGGAGTATTGAAAATATACAAAACACGTTTACATGAATATTCTGAAAGAAAACTTTATTTGAACACATTTTAAATTTGTACAGGGATATCAATTTAATAGAAGGGATGGCAAGGCCTGTAAATATTGGCGATACCACAGCCCGGCACAAATATGCGTTTGAAGGATCACCCCGGTGGTTATAGTCGGTGTGTGTCCGACACACTAGGGGGACGACCCTCACCGACCCCCTACCGGTCAATAAAAGGGTTTCCGCCGGGTTATCAAAAAAAAAACGCCAGTAAATATTGAATCAAATCAACTAGAATACCTTGTTGGATTTGGTACACGGTTATCAAAACTTGACAAGACTAATTAACAAGTAAACATTTTACATTATTGTAATTAAATCAGCGTGCCGTCTACAACAGATTTGACTTCAATTACGAAGTTTCTGTAGTATAAATTCGACAAGTTTTCAATGTTATTATATCCAACGAGCGCCAAAAGAGAAAGATAAATATATTTCAGCAATTTCCATTTGAAAAGTTTCACGTCTATGTATTTTATGTGTTATTTCCAAGGAGAACACGGAATAATATTTTAACGATATTATTAACTAGTACTCAGACTTCTGACTTTTTTCCTTACATATTACATCAAAATACAGGTATCCATAAAATACGCGATATAATTTGTTTTACAAAAAAATCGAAGCCCGGAGTCCTCAAGTTACAGTCCTCATAAGAATAACCCTTACTAATATTATAAATGCGAAAATGACTCTGTCTGTCTGTCTGTCGCGCTTTCACGCCAAAACTACTAAACCGATTCAAACGAAATTTGGTACACAGATAGCTTAGAGCCTGAGAAAGGACAGGCTACTATTTAATGCGAAAAACGGGTAGCAAGGGGTTGAAAGTGGGGGAATGAATAGTTGTATGGATGTATCGTCATTATTAGAGCTAAAAGCTTGAAACTTATTTCTAGGTTGTTGATTCGATACAAATAAATATGACATTCAAAGTTTGTAAAAGTTTACCCACAATGATGTAAAATAATAGGAAATAGGGGAGGAAAGCTGGTATGGAAATATTTAACTATGTGTGTTGTGAGGAAATGTACTTAAATAAACTCATAACAATACTTATATTTAAACCTTATATACTTAAATAATTTAATAAGCTCTTTGCAGCGAAACACTGAAAATACCTCAATAAAGTATTTATACGTATGTGTCTTATTTGTAAATTAATTGGCCTAAATAATTAAAAATGCTACCCAAAAACACTATTCCACACGGATATAGTCGCGGGCGCAGCAAGTCAATTTATAGTTGTTTTAGTTTGTTCATGAGTTGCTCTTTGTCATGTATTTATTCCTACTAGATTCGTTGATACTATAATAGATTAGAAAATGTATGTAATATTCTCGTATATAAGATAAGTTCGTATCGTTATGAGAATTTTAAGTCATAAGCAGAAGTTTTGAAAATAAACTTTTTATTTATTAATAAAATTAGTATCAATGAAACGTTTTTAAATTGATGCTAATTATCGTGACATCATTTAAGCAGTACATTTTGTAGTTGCAAAGAAGGTAAGCCAAAAACTTGTTTTTTAGCGCACTTAATTAATTAAATATAGAACACAAGAATTTACGCAGTTTTTATCTGTGTCATGTTTGGGTCAAAGTCAGTTCGGAGAAAGTTTAGAAAAATCTTATCTTGTTTGATGGCTCATGTGAATAGTTAGAATAATGACATGACAATGTTTTAAATCAGTAACGGACAAAATGTAATCTGATGAATGATTAACAATTACAAAATGTTGTCGCTATTTTTCATTTTGTTGCTCTGTAATCATGATTAAATCCCTTCAAAACATTAAGGACACATAAATGTGTATGTAATTGAGGATTTTGTAGTGGTTAAACATACCCATATGAATATTATATATATAATGAACACAGTGAAATAAAATATAATATGTTATTTCATTTGGTACATCTATAAAACTAATTATTCAAGATTTTAATTTTAAATTGTTTTACCTACCATTCAGCGGTTAATTACAATATAATAATATTACATTTGATTATATACATACCTTTGATAACAAAATAAAAATTGCTTGCTTTCAAAAAGGTAAAATTTTAAATAGGAAATTTTATTTTTTAAATGTATTGGCAATTATTTTCATTGAGAACGGTAAAATAGACTTCATCTGTACACGGTGTATTGCGATATTATATTTCACAGGATAGTGCGTAGCTGTCGAGGGCAATCTATTACGTGATGATTTAGAATTACAACTATAATTCAACGAATTAAATTCGGCATTCGGAGAATTATCTTATTGCGCTATTTTAGTTAAAAGAACAATTACTCTTTTTACGAATAAAAAAATAATAATAAAAGGTGTCGAACTATATAATTATGTGTTTTGTACGCAATTAATATTCCTGAAGATTAGTTTTGATATAGGTCAGCAAAGGGACTATATTTTACACCTAATGTAAAACACTTTGCAATCTAAAAATAGACCATCACTATCGTAAAGCAAGATGCTATTCGGCGATAGTTGCCGTGATCACACCGGCTTGCTCAAAATGCGTCTTCACACTTCTTTTAAAGGCTCCTGTCGTGAGCACTGCATGTTAAACTTGACGATCAAATAAAAGACCGTACTGTCGAACCATGTCATATTAAAATTTTCAATTTATTTACAATATTGTATAACGAAACAATCGCAAGCTATAATTTGATTGTAGCGCCACCTAGTTCCGTACAAAGATACTAAATGAGCGGAAATTATTGATTTCAACTCTCAACTATTTTAACCAAACCCAATAGTATAATAAGAAGGGAGTTCACAGGCTGGAGGATAATTTAACATTCTGATGACACGGTAGTAGGAAGAATTAAAATTCAGATGGGATGGAATGTGGTATAGATCATGTAATAAATTAATGATTAAAATGTTAGAAAATTCACTTGTGTCATGCGTAATTATACATATAATTTAACTGTGTTTTAATTTCAGCCCATTACACCATAATAATATCCAGGTTTGCCTATTGACAATATTATAATATTAAGCGTAATTAAATAACATGACATTTTGGATGTAGACGAGTTGCTGATTACACTCAACATGTAATGACTGCCAGTCTAAATGATAAACGTGTTTAATGTGTTAACGTTTAGGTAAATGAAAGTCGGCATGTTAGTAGCGTATGATATAATAATATCCGCTTATTTGTTTGTATACGATTATGGCGACTTGTGCATCTGGTAATAAATGAACAGTACGACCATTTGGCTATATCGGAAAAATGCTGCCAAAATCGATAGCTTTTAAAAATGCTGTTGCCACTAAATTCTTATTAACATATCAGCACAGATATCCTACATGTCCAATTATTAACAGTCAAGTTATATGTAAAATATGCATTACCTACTTGTATTTACGACACTTAAAAAATAACAATCATTTTATGTAATTAATTTTTATTTATTACCATTAATACATATATATTAAGGCTAAACGTTATTTTAAAAAAAGTAAATTTATAAAATAGTATACCCCATATACTAATCCAGATAAGAAGCTGGAATCTTTGTACATGATTTTGACTCTACCTTTTCTCCGGGAAATTTAAATTTAATTAAGGATTTTTTGAAGCTTGTCAGTGACGAAAACACCGTGAGGAAGTATGTACTTTATACCAGATACAAGTGTAGTCAGTTATATTGACAAAAAACTATTATCATATTCTCCCTGTAAAGGAGATAGATTTATATGATTTATATGATTTTATTTTGTATGGATTTGTTTATTATATATATACAAATATATAAAGAAATATATATATTATAAATAATATATATATATATATATATATATATTATAAATAATATATATATATATATATATTATATTATTATTATTTTGTTTTGTTTTGTTTTGATTTGTATATTATATATATATATATATATATAATATACAAATCTAATCTCCGTATACATAAAATATTCAAATAATAATAATTCGTTGAACGTTTACGAACGAGCGAAACAGAGAGTTTATAGGGATATTTAACTCCGTTGTACATAAGATATATAGTTTGAAGAAATAAGGATTGGTAATATCGTGCTTCTCATAACTCTCTAGCAACTGTTGATTATTGCTGTCGAATGAAAGATATTTGCCATAGTTGTTAGTTATAGGTTAGTATAGTATAAAGAATTAGAAAGTAGATAATGTTAAGGACAGAAATAAATATATATATAGTGAGTATACCACACATATAACAAAGTTAGTGACATTGACATCTTTCAACTGATCCCTGCCAAGATTTCGGTCGGCATTGTGTGCATCCAGATCCTCTTAAGTATCACAGGTTTAACTGATATATATTTTTTTATATACTTGTATTTTGTATAGCTAGGTATACCTCTAAGGATATAGCACGCTGTCTTAAGCCCAGGTATATGTTTTTTAAATTTTTTTCGTGTGCATCTCGTTGGTATATTAAATAAAATAAATAAATAAATAAACTGTATGGTATTTAAAAAAATAACATTGTTAGTATTTATTGGATTTATTATATATTTAATAATGGCATATATTTGCATACTGTTCATTTAGTATATGAGGCAGTAGTGGGAAGCGCCACAGCGAAGTTCGGCGCCGGTGTAGCCTTGGTGAAAGTGTACTTGTGTATCTCGAACGCAGTTTCACCTCAGATCTCCGCGCCTTGCGTCCTGGCGGCTGATCTCCTTGCGATTTTACCTGGCATACGCGATATCTCTTTATACGTCATTTGTTTACAACTTTGTTACGTGTATAAGCCTCTTCGAGAAGCGCCATTGTTCGAATATAATATCTATGGAGTAAACTTACACGATCAAACTAGATAACGATGCTTCTATATTTATAAATGTTTAATATTTAGTTGTATTTACATGTATATCAATAAGCATAAATTTAATAAATAAGTATATTCATTACCTGCGTGAAATTTCCCAATATACTATTATCCAGAGATGGGCAATATGCAATCTGACTAATGATTAATGATTACAAAATAAAGTCGTAATTTTAATTTAATTACTATATAATCATGACTTTACATTCCCTTCTAAACATTTAGGAGTTACTTATACAATTGACGATTTCTTAGTATTTAAAACATTTGTAGATGGGCAAAATGTAATCATATTAATGATGCAAAATGTAATAGTAATCGTAATCTATTAATCAGAGTAAATTTTGCCCATCTACGCTAATATTCTATTCTTTCTAGCATGTCGAATCATCTCGGATATTCTCTTCTACTGGCTCACAATTTCTGATATCATTTTTAGCAACATGGAATCATCGTAGCATCCTTATTCTATAAATCGTCCAGATTAAACATATTAATGGGAGTCCTAATGAAAATAAGAATTAATCAACCAATATGTACCAATAATCATAATTCACTTTATCATTATTATAATATAATTGCATTTCATTATGTTTAGATTATAAAAATTTAATATAAATTGTAACAGTATACATTTCAAAACGCAACAAAAAATAAAATCATTTCATGACAATATCTGCGTTCTATGTAGGCTTATTGAAAGGGCAAGGTAGCTTGAAAATGGAGCTTATCCTCACATAAGGATTTTACTAAGTATATTCATGTATTTAATCTCGCTTCCAGCAAAAATATTTTTTTCTGAAAAGGGCTTCTCGGAATTTTATACTGTGAGTGTGTGTGTTGTTTATACAACTTTGTTATATACTTGTAAGCTTTATACGAATTTACTTCGGTGATTTTTTATCGGTTGGGTTAAATTCGAGCTGATGGGTATTATAACCGACTTCATTGCAATTAATTCTCCTCTTTCTCAGTTTTATTTCTCAGTTTATATTGTCTGTATTTTATTAATGAGCTGTTTCTCGTAATTGGTCTATCATTTAGATTACGGATTCATTGGATGAAGCTCGTAAGTCTAGTAGCTATTTGTCTGTGATGCAAAAGACAATAAACTTGGTTTGGAATACTTTTGCGTAATGAGAGAATTAAAATTTTTTAGACAAGCTGGTTTTATTGTGAGCTAAAACTGCTCTTGCAATACAGATCACACTACCGTAAATCTATACGTGATCCCTGGGTAGCGTTAAACGAGCAGCCGTAAGGTGCTGAGGACTTTCGTGTATTAATGCTACCTGCATACGTCTGCCTTACCTTTTAGCCTAGTAAGTTGGTAGCATGGTGCGGTAACCGTAGAGCGCTAAAGGTCAGTGTGTACCTAATTGAATTGCAGCTATAGTAAATGGGCGCTGTGACCATCATAGGGGCTTCTTTTTCTCTTGAAGTTTTACTCCTTCAAGGTCGGCAGCCCTTTTAGTGTTATACTCAGTTATCAGCGACAGTAGCCACTTTTAAACATATCCTTAGTTAAAGAAATTGAGCTTCTAAGTTAAATCTAATCGGAACTGTATTATTGGTGTTTTTTTAAAATGGCTCGAAAATTTGACTACAGTGCTCCTGATGGTAAGTACAGTGTAGTCAAAAACGAAAGCGTCTATGAAAGGACGAAAATCGATTTTTTGTGTCCGTCGTTACTTCGGCTCATATATACCACGACTGAAGGTCTTTAGGTATATGAGTTACTGGATATACACAAGCTGATCCCGACACGCGATAGGTTGAAGCGAGTCACTATTACGGTCCTCACACTCGTGAACTGTGGTCATGATCCAGTTCGAGCAATCGCCCTATCACCACAGTCGCTGGTTTGCTTCGATCGGTATGTTCTGCCAGCATTTATGCCTATTTACATATATTATTATATAGATGCATAGATTCGCGGTTAATGGGTCCAATAGCGTCTGCCAATAATTTTGCGTCGACTGAATTTTAGAGTGCATTAAATTGCACTTAAAGCTAGATAGAGTCGCTATGCTGAGGCGGCACAGAAAACAGGTTTCATTATTCACGTCATGATTCCATTTAAAATAAATTATTAAAATAGCGGCGAGATCAATTAAAACCAAAAAATTAAAACAATATCATATGAGTTGATGTATATCGAATATGGTTGAGGATATGTATAACCATAGTGTTAGGAACAAAAGCAGTCATCAAAAATATTGCTTGGAAATAATTATAAAGTAAATGTCAGAACTCAACATAAGATCGCGTATACATCGCAAGCGGCAAGTGAAGCGAATATGATGTTATGTAAGAAAAAGTATTCATCCGAAAGAAACCGTTGAGGCTGTTTTATTAGTGGCCGAAATAAATGTACCGACGGAAAGTTTAATATTTTCTTAAGTAGCGTGATTAATATCAATAGCCGCGGGTTTTATTACTTTCAGAGTGATAAATTAGATGTTATGTAAAAAACTTTCTGTAGGCTACTTGCTTGCAGGCTTGTACTGTATATTGTAATTAACTATTTGCAATCTATTCGTAGGTCCTGGAAATATTTTAGAACAATTTAGGTCTTGTCTATTTTTTCAAGTAAAAGAAGTACATTCATATGAATATATTCAAAACTTTTGAAACAAAAGGCGCGAAGGCGAAAACAATGTTTTTAATCCCCTAATGCCATAGATATGTAATTTTACAAAGTTGTACAGGTTTTTTCCATTTTATTCCAAATCTCACATGTCTTGGGCGTTAGAAGCATTAAATTCCACGAATATAAACAATAAAATCAGGAATGGATACTTATTATTACCGGATTTGCAAGAATTGGTCCCAGTAGGAATTAAACCATAGAGTATACACTATAGAGTATATAGAGTAACATAGATGATTTGAACACATGACTTATTCGTTCTGTAGAAGGGTGCATTTTTTTATAACGACATGGACTTTTTATAATGTTTTAATTGGCAGACTTCTGGTTTTATCAACCGTTCTCGTCTATTGGTAATATTACATCCTTTTTTTTGCTAAGTGTCGTTCGTTGCTGACAGGGCAAGACCTTTACAAGTAAACCGGGCTTGAGAGGGCGAGCACTGAAGGTGCTCAACCTGCGAATATTCCATCCGCGAACATGATATTGATACATAATAATGTTTTTCACAGATGTAAACGGTGGCGGGTGGCGGGTGACTGCGCTGGCGCGGCAGCGGAGTGCGGTGCCGAGATGAACAGCTCGCTGAGTGCATCTGTACCTCCACTGTCTGCCGCCGAGGCACTTTCCTCTTTGCTATGGCAGCCCTACGAGTGCAGATCACCGCCCCTCACACGGTCCCGCACAGAGGGCGCTCTCGTGACATCCACTGCGCTTGGCCAGGGCGGGGGGGCCGCTGCGGGCCCGCTACAGTCGCCGAACGGCGGTCGACATGCGCGCGCGTCGTACCGTGCGATCACCTTCCGCCACGAGATGCGGCTGCCCGTGCCGGCACCCGGCAAGTCGGACTCGGTCTCTGTGCGCGTCCCGGGAGAGCCGAGCCGACAAAATGTGTCCAGTGTAAACATAGTGCAGGTGCAGGATGCGCCGGCCGCTTGTAATGTGAACAGTGCCGTGCAGACAGATAGGGAGCGGAGTGTCGTGAGTGCAGAGTGTCAGACTGAGGAGCCAGCGCGGAGGAGGCGCGTACGGCGCTCTCGAGTCCAGCGCGCGCCAGACTTGCTAGAGAACGTTCCTCCACCGCCCTATAGCACCCTGCCTCCATCGCTGCAGCCCCCGCCGCCGCCGCACCCCGTGCCGGTGCCAGTGCACCCGCCAGCGCCTATGATTGCGCCCCACCCGCCCGCTCACCGCTTTCCTTTCCAGCCGATCCCTCTCAGGTAAACTAAACTACTAAACAATAGATCATACATTTTCAGCAGTATTGGATATACGCTATAATTGGACACATTTTCTCTTGTTTTTCTTCAAGGTCTACAGCATTTGACGTCGCAATAGGTTATATGCGACAGTTACTACTATCCTTTAAATAGGCTTTTACATTGGTAGCAACCTTTTCGGATTAAGAAAAAAGAGTGATGCCTTATTAATTTACACATCTGATTTCGAATCTAATGAAAAAAAAAATTCATACAGTTTTTTTACATTTTAGTTTCTTTGAGAATAGGCCAAAGCTTTAAGCTTCGCTGGCTTTCCATAGTAATCGATAAAATAGTTATATATATATTTACCACAAACATTTTTATTTATTTTCGTCGTGTAAAAAAGTATTCTGTAAATATTATATTAGGAGTCGTCTACACTTATTCTTTTTCATATTGTAGCTACTTGCGTTGAGATCTTTAGTAACTATTTTTTTTTTAACCCGGTGGAAATCCCTACGGACCGTCAGGGGAAGTGGTGAGGGCCACTTCCCCCGGTGTGTCGGACCTGCCCCGACTAAAACCACCGGGGTGCCAGCACTGCCTCTCCTCGCCTTCGCCGAGCCTGGGAATCCGGATACTTCCGACGATCTTTAGTAACTAGGGTTATCTGGGAATATTCATTACTTGTATTTATTTATTTATTAAGTATGTGTTACGTCAATTATATCTGCACACATAATTATCAAATATTTTATTTTTGTATAATTATTTCCAATTTTCTTTATTTAGATGCTTTTATTAAACATATAGATTACAACGTCGTTATGTTTTGTAGCTACGTTTATGCTATAAGTGAATAGCCATTTACATTCTTAGAAATACTTGACCTAAGATCTACAATATAAGACAGATACGTACATCTTATAACTATGAAGCAATATTCTACGACCAAATGTACTGGATATCTGACACATAAAGCCGGATTAAATTTCACACAGATAGTCAAATGTAGACCATTCGATCTACATTTGACTCGATTTGGTTTGATGTTCTTACTAGCTATTCACCTAGATAAAGCTACCATGATGGCCTTGCAAATGAAAGCTGCCAAAAAAAGATTTCCGTTTAATGTTTCTGTATACTTATCATAAACCCAATCCTAGTATGATTTTATTGCTAGGTATGTATTACCAAAAATAATTGATACCTGAACTCTAAATAAGGAGAAGTATGAATTATTTATTATTATACTCGTAACTAAATTATTGATTTTGCCTAAAGGTAGTAAATAAATGAAAGCGTTGTAAATATTCCTCTGATTTACATAATAGTTTTCAATAATTACCGTTATTGATTTTCAAGTTTGTTTGCTAATTATCCACGTTGTTTTATAATATATTATCTAATATTTTGTATTATTATTAAATCTCGTTGCTCAGGTATTTTTGCGGGAGTTACAGTCAGAGACTATTCAAAATAAATAATACAAAGTGTAGGTATTACGCTTTTGGTTTATCATTATGTCATAGATGGGCAAAATGTAATCAAATTAATTAAATACGATTACGATTGGATTTTGCGTTTTCATCATTAATATAACTGCATTTTGCTCATCTATGTTTCAAACACTACGGAAACCTCAATTACATACACATTTATGACTCCTTAATGTTTTGAAGGAATTTAATAATTATTACAAAGTAACAAAATTAAAATCGCGACTACATTTTGTAATCGTTAATCATTTTTCTGTGTTATTGAAGAATTTATAGTGAAAATTGCTATTGATTGTTGTGTCTCTGACAATAACTGTAACTTAATTAAATATTTGGTCTAAAACAAAAAATTATTTTCCTGAAGAGGTAATCAAATTACATTGTCTACTTTATATAGTGCCACTAGGCTATTTTAAATTTCAGTTTCTATATAAACAATTTTGAAGAAATTTACATAAAATAGTATATACGTTTTATTGAATATATTTAATACTATTGCAACTAGGACGAAGCGATTCCGAATCCAGTGAGACCTCGTTCTAATGGCCCCGCTTCTTAGCATTAGCTAATCGCAAACTTCAAGAATTAGTTACACATAGAAAAATTATACATCCTTAGAACGGCAATTTGAAAGATCAGTCAGATTTTATATTTAAGGTGGAAAGATATAAAATAACTATATATACATTTAATTATTCAATTGTTAATAGAACTAGACAATAGACTTCTGCGTATGTCATAAAATTGCGAAATGTAATCTGATTAATGATTAACGATTTCAAAATGTAGCTGTAATTTTAATTTTGTTTCTCTGTAATCATGATTAAATCTCTTCAAAACATAAAGAAGTCATAACTATGTTTGCAATTGAAAATTTCGTAGTGTTTAAAACATTGATGAGCAAAATGAGTCATATTAATGATGAAAAACGCAAAATGTAATCTTAATCGCTTTTCATTAATCTGATTACATTTTGTCCATATATAATACAGATATATTGAAACATGCCATATATTATATTATGTACTAATTAATGTTTACAGTTTTAACCATTAGCCGAAACACTTGTTTAACTGTAAGTAAAATTACACATTCACGACACGCGTGCAACACTTTTAATTTGAAATTGTAATTGTTTTGTTCATATTACATTTTAGTTATAGTTCTAAAGGTGGCCTCATTATGTAATCAGATTGTTTACAAATAAATTCATTTAGTTAGCAAGGTCGTTCATTGGAACTTATTCTAGTTTACATGTGTTACCATTTTTGCATTTATTGCGGATTTCTACACTATTGTAATAGTGCTGTGATCACTGTTTTATTAATCTTTTTAATAGTAAGTGCAAACAATTTTTTTTTGCAAATTGCTCTTTGTAATAAAATCAATTTAACATTTACCGATTTTTATAAAATTAAAATAAAACTTACTTTTTCGCATGTTTTGTATTGTATTCTATAATAATATTTATATATTACAAAGATTACTCTCGCGTTTTTTACACGTTATAAGGTACATTTGCAGATCCTATTTGCGAACACTCGTTTTAATTTTCGCGCAAGAAATTAAACTCTCAGCTGCCCGTGTAATCTTAATCCTTACGAATGTATATGAGATCTTAATCTTAGAATAATTATAAATCTATACCGCAATGCGGAAGAAAGGACTCTCGGACCACAAACTATTTCATCGTATTACAGCGTTCAGTGTGGTATTTCAATCAAGATACACATTTTTGTAATAGAATTTTCTAGTGCCTTAACAAACTCGAGGAAAAAGACAAATATAATTGTACAATAAATAAATTTACTTATTTTTGTAACAAAATCTAAATAAGTATTATATAATAATATAATTAGTGTTATCACCAGTAAAACACCACCATACATCAATTCCACTAAATATATTATCTTAAGTAATTTGATTTTTTATTTAAACTTTCGGTTGTATATTAACCTACTGTAATTAAATCTTATTAGTTTATTTAAAATGCCACAATAGCTGCGGTCAAACAATAAACTTTAACGAAATAAAAATATCAAAGTCGCCGACGTAACTTCTTTGATAAAGTACTTACTGTATAGAGCGAAGTGGATTGTGGTTGATTCGAAACCGGTTTATGTTCTGTCGACCACATGGTGGAAAGTGGCGGCATGTAGGCTGAATGACTTAGCGCAGGTCGCCTTACATTATTTCAAGTAAAAACTAAATGTACTAGATAACGGATAATCTGTATTGGTCAAGTTAAAACTGCTGCCTATTCGAAAGTTCGGCGTTATTATAATACAACAATTAAAAGGCCCACTTCAAAGTGATCAACATAAAATAGCTTTCTTTATGTGCCAATAATACTGTTGTTACAGACTAAAAAAGATTATGAATCATGTACATATAATACTTAGAACCATTTTGTATTTTTTTTATTTCTAATATCAAAAGTTATTATTAATTAAAAATAAGTACAAATAATTTTTATTTAAGCCGTAAATATCAAAGACCTTGAGCGTAAAAAACTAAAACTTTGCCTTGCCGAATTTTTTCCTTTGTTATTTTCACAACAAAAACCAATTAGAAACCTTGATAATTATTTTTCATCACATTGTACTTACAAGGTTTCCTTTCGATCATGTTAAAATTAATTAAACCGTCCGTATAATAAAATTATTACTGAGTAGGTTTGTCAGAATTTGTAATTATAAATACTTTAACGGGTCTTATGCGTGAATTAACTTACTTTTAAGTATGACTCGATGTTTCAACCTGGTTACATAGGTTGGGGGCGGGAAGGTACTTCCTTTACCCTTTCCTGTTTTTGGTTATGCATGCACGTTTGTTGTACGTTAATTCGCGCTTTAGACGTGTTAAGTTATTAATGAGAAGAAAACGTGAAAATTTATAATGTGTTATTGTAAGAATGTCTTCCTAACATTACCGTGACTAAAATACATGGGTGCAAAGCCCATCATAGTACTACTTCATAGTTATGAAGCACGATGACGGCGAAGGTAAATCGATTTTCATCTCATGAGAGTAGCCCTTTTTGTTGAATTGTAATATACTTACAATCAGGTTTAGTGTATAAATAAGTTACTATATATTAAATTAAGAACTATCTTAAGTGTAATAAGGGTAGTAATGTATTTATATCTGCTATTGTCATACTTTATACTGTGATTTGATTTGCCAATTTTATTTCGTTCTTGCTAAATGGTAGAGGGTGGCATTATTATAACATCATAAAGGAGTTTGAGTTTGCGCAAAAATATGTACTTTGCACGTTAGGCCGTCGGGTCGTCGCTATACTTCAGGTCATAACAGTACGCTTCTCTAGAATCTTCTTGTCTCACACCTTATAATTGTAGAATGGGCGGGCTCATGTATGTAGAATAGGCGCAGTATTTTCTCTGGATTATGACACCCTTGAAAAAAGGACAGAAAAATGTTATTTAAGGTCAGCAGCGCAATGGTCACACTTCCTGTGTTGCAGTTGTTGCAGTTGTGTGTAGGTGACAGTGATCACTTACTATTACATTTAATGATAAGCCAAATGGGTGGTCACGAGTTTCTTCCATATAAAAAGAGACAACCGTGATACTTCGCGGCACTACTGGTCTCGTTGGGTATGACATATAAGCTCAAAATGAGTACAGCCACTGACGTAGCTTTGATCACCCCAAAAGAGATATAGCGTGACAGTATTATTATTACTTGTAGTCGCTGAATAGTCTAAACTCGACCATAATTCATTTAAATTATAAGTTTGAACATTATTAAGGTTCAATTGTCAAAGAGTCGAACAATATTAATCGATTCTCAATTTGACCACAGACTTTAACCATAAACAAAAGAGTATATATGCATGTGTGTGTGTGTCCAAAAAAATTTAATGTACTCCTATGCATTATTTTAAAAAATATATTATCCTGCGCTTTTCTCTATATAAACTATAACTGCTAAATTTTATACTTCGCTGTCCGCACAATTTTCGTAAAAATAGGTAGAAACTTTTTGCTTCATGTATTAATATATAGATTAAAAGACAAGCTTATGAATTGCTTCATTGGTTAGACGTCATTATTGTTCGTAGGTGGTTTAACAATGAATCGGTGTAAATGCGTGTGTCCCACTAAGTAACAAGGTCCGTGTAGGTCGCTCCCAAGCACTTACTACACACACGTTTAATGTTTATACCAAATGTGGGGCGTTGCACATCATGTATTTAGACTAACATATTAATCAAATTATCTACAGTATGTATTTACATTATACATTAATATATTTTTGGTGAAATTATATTTTATTAACTTAATTTTATGACATTGGTATTGATTTTTCGACATCGTCTTGCTTTTCAGCATAGTTCTCTCTAAAGTTTTTCATAAAGTACGATCATACGATTGTTTTTCTTTCTGTCGTTGTCTTGTTGTTTTTCTTAACTCATCTTACTACCTTTGGCGCTATCTTTCTTTTTTGTCTCTGGAATATAACTCTGTCATGTCCTTCGTTCATTTGTTTTTCCTAAGACACTTTCAGTAACAGGCCCTGCCTGCGTATTTTAATTTATATCCTTTGTCTCTGTCTTCTTATTCTGTTCTGTTTTTAATGTACTCTTTAATGTTAAGTAAACGCTGTTCTAAATTGTTTTTACAGGTATTTCATTTGTGTATACTTATTTTCTTGTTAAACTAAGTTAAACCATGTAATATTAACATTAGTGCAGAGGATGCGGCCTTACAAAAGGCCAGACGTTGCCGAGGGTCGGAGAAGAGGATGACACTGTACCTCTGGCCCCAGTCAGACGGGGCGAAGGAACACCCCGGGGGTTTTAGTCGGTGCAAGTCCGACACACCGGGGGGGCAGCCCGCACCGCTCCCTGAGGTCCGTTAGGGAAATAAAAAAAAAAGTACTATTATCATACCATTTTTAATATAGCCATTTTTGTTTGCACATAACGTAAATAATGTCAAAAAAATATACATCGGTTGAATCATAGACTCCGTAGAAATCAGTAATCATTACTTTTCCAGAACCAAAAAAAATACGTTGAGAGATTTGTATTTGTCTTTTAAGGACGTATATAGAATAACGCTTGACTAAATTTCAGCTTGAGAGACACAGCAACTACATACAAAGATCCCCGTTTACACACACTAGCAAAGTTTATTAATACAGCCAGCAAGTATTTAAGTTTTTAAACTTACAAGTTAAGTGCGATCTATATACGATATAATATACGAAAAATCAGCTTTTTTTGCGAAATACCGACACACGCCCTTAAGGTTTTTGGTTAACTCTAATTTAACAAGATATTAATTGAAACGCGTATTGTCTACACATTTCTTTATGATTTTTTACCATAGCGCGGTACGTATATATCACTATATAAAAAAATATATGTTAAGAAAATAACAGTTTCATACCAAGTTTTTAACTTGTTTAATTTAAAACTACTTCGCTTCTGATATAACGCTTCGCTTATAAAATACTAGCTGATCCGGCAAACGTTGTTTTGCTATATAAGTTATTGTAATATCTTCTAAGATGTTCATTGAAATTAAGTTATGTCAGAGACAATTTTGTTCACAATTAATACTCTTAATCAACAACACATTTATTTGGATAAAGATTAATATTATTACGTTGATACAACTCTTAACAAATAATGCATTAATTTCGACCAAATTTGTTTACCATAAAAACGGTTCTAGTGACTTAATCTTAAAAGATAGACATATACTGTCGCGGACATTTTTTTAGATTATTTCAAGAGGAATAATTCTTTCTTACATATATTTTTGGTATCTTGAACCGTTTTTGCAGCGCACGCAATGGAAGCCCTCAAGGATGAATAATTTTGCCCGTTTTTTTCACATTTTCCATTATTTCTTCGCTCCTAATAATTGCATCGTGATGTTATATAGCCTATAGCCTTCCTCGATAAATGGTCTATTCAACTCAAAAAGAATTTTTCAATTCGTACCAGTAGTTCCTGAGATTAGCGCGTTCAAACAAACAAACAAACAAACAAACAAACAAACTCTTCAGCTTTATAATATTAGTATAGATTCCTGATTGCTAATGTAGACATTATATTTTATTAGACCAGTAAAATATTTTAGTAATTATTCAAGAAAGTAGTACGGGTAAGAAATTGCTTCTTCCGTGATGTAATAAAATTATATTTGACATGACTAATTAAAACATATTGCAATTTACGTGTACGGAAATGTTAAATTAATTAATCTAGGTTATGTATAATTCTGTTGAAAATAATGTGTAGTAATAAAAAAGAAGTATTGTAACGTATTTATATCTATTGCTAAATTTTTAATATGTTCCTCTTTCTTTAATTAAAATGCTTAAAATCAATTACAGCGTCTTTACGACCCACAATTCCCAGTTTGAATATTTTATACGATGTTAACGTTTGGTATTTAGTTGAAAACATCTACAAAGTTCGATGTTAGGCGATCAGAAAAGTCAAACCTTTCACTTCCACGTTTCGCGTCATTGGCTTGACAGATTTTTATAACACAAAAAGTAGTCGTTAAGAAAAATATATTTTTCTGACAAGATCCTATACTATATTGAATTAATTTGTAAGTTTTCACATTCGCTTTTATTCATGTCACAATCGAAATTTGCTTGGGCTATGATTGTAAACACTTCTGTCCTCCAAACGTGAATTGTCGGTCAATATCGCTTTTGCGAAACGTCGCCTCTCCGCTGCGTACAAACCGTGCGTACCGTGCGCGTTGAGAATTGTGTCTCAATCCTTGTGCATCCGTTTAGATAGTTTTTATTATTACTGCTTTAATATATACACCTTGTTTATTGAACAAAGCAACAGCTATTTCTATAACACTAAAAACATTTTATTATATTACAGTTAAATTAACATACGGGTATAGAAACATTTATTTAATAATATAGGAGAACAGTGGAATAAGTAATTTGATGTCTACTTACTTCGGAAATCTAAGCTTATTATTAATCTTTAAGTACTGACGTGTATGTCTGACAGACACTTTGAGACTTAAAACTATATATAAAAAACTACTATATATATAAAAGCTACTTTTTTCTCCCAAAGAATTTGAGGTTGCCATGTAAATGTTCATTAGTAACAAATGTTAAAACTTTTTTATTTTGTTTCACATCTACAACAATTACATATATAAACAAATATAGATACGTTTTTTTAGAAGAAAACCAAAAACAAACGTTTTCTATATTAAAGCTGTGGTGTGTTGTGGTCTGCCAGATGTCATGTCGGTACTTATGTAATTAAAATAGCACGCCGGTATTTAAAGGTTAAATTTAATTGATTCCCTATCTTTGAAAGGATTGTGTAGACAAGTGGTTGCTATTCCAAGATTCACACTTCCTTGACTATTGGGTCTCACGAATATATACTCAAACCTCGAGCGTATTGGCTCTTAGCCAACATCCTAATGCTATTCGATTAGTACCACAAAATAGACCACAAAAATATTTTGTGTCATACTAATTAAAATTGTAAATGAAAGTGGATTAAGTTTAGCTTTACTGATAAATTAGGGAATTGTCTGAGTGTTATATAAAATGTAAAGTCTGTCTTAAAGCCTATACTGATTGTCTACCAATTAATAAAGTACGTAGACAGGCACTTGAGACGCCTAAGGTCACTTAAATTTGTTGTTGGTTTCTTCTAATTCAAAGCTTTACAAATTTAGTTTTTATCTGCCTAAAATTGTAATAAAATATTTAAGCTAATTAACTGGCAGTTAGGCTGGGATTTATATTCGCAACTTTAGGTTTGCTTAGATTTTACTAAAACGTTATAATTTATATTACTCAATGAATGTCAAAGGATTTGGTTATTCAACCGATTTTTGTCAACATGGACTTTGCTCTGCAATACTATGGCTATACTCTAGTTCCTATTATATATTTTGTTTTTTGTCAAAACGAATTTATTTTTCAGTACCTTACTAAGCAAATTCGATATAGCTTTTATAAATCTCAGTCTTAGTGTCTTACACCTACGTATCAGAGGGGAAAAAACCGCTTGAATAATGCTGAAACAGAAAAATGGTCTTTACATACTTAATATATATAACTACTTACTACTACTACTTAATATATGTGTATGTTAAGCCGTGGTGGCTGCCGGCAGAATAGAATAGCAACCCCCTCTTCTTGCTGAGGTGTCGTAAAAGGCGACTAAGGTATCTCTTTAACCCAGCAATTCTACCAGGTGTTCAGAGAAGGACAACTCGACCAAACCTGCATCCTACTCCCTCCCGATCGTACTGGTTCTCCTTTCCATCGGGCCTGAGGGAGCTCGGACGAGAGAGTGCTTTTCTGGCTGCGCGTCCAGTTATGCACTTAAATATCTCCTGCGCAATTGACTGTTTCCGAAAACTGGACCTCGATTTTCTTAATCTGTGTTGAAACAGTCGCCGTGGCCGAAACCGGCTAGGACATCATCATCATCATCATTTGTATATCATCAGATATTATATATGTTAAATATTTACATTGTATTAAGAAATTATATATTGGTAAATTAATATCCCTTTTATAATAAAATTATAATATCAAATGACCTCTTCCAGGCTTTGTTTGTTGAACTTGGCAGTCTACTTAAGTCTCGTGACTTGAGCGGAGCGGCCAATTACGAGTCTACTAAAGCCGATCCTGGTAGTAGCTGCAATTCCATTTGCGAGTGCATTGTCCGCTTATTTACACTAGAATTTATAACATTTAAATTGGTATAAAACTTCTATATTTATAAGGGAAACAATTAGTTGCTGTAATGATTTTATTTGGTGTTATTATAATTAAATGTAAAATAAATTAATTTGTTTCTTTTTATGTATTTCTAATAAAGACACTTTAATTAAACTACGAAAGAATTATGGTCAAATAGAATATGAAACAAAGTTGTCAATTTGCTTAATTAACGTTATGTTTAGCCTATATTTTGTTCGTATGCCGTATTATGTTTTTGAAAATCTTGGTTATGTTTAGTGTTGTTCAAACCTTTGCGAAAATAGAGTAAAATATGAGTATGGTAAAATACTCCTGTAACGTTTGCGGTTAGAAATTTACTTAAATACGATATTGAGATACAAACTAAAGTTAAGCTAGGTGCGATTTCTAGTTTCAATCTTTTTTATCACTTTTCACATAGTTACATTAATATTTCTCATTTGATCTATAATAGCATATACTTTTAGACTTGCTATTCATAAATGAGCACAAATAAATGTCAAGAATATAAAAAAAAAAACAAATCTGAAGAAATACTTAAGTAAGAGATTTATTTACGTTTTTGACTAAAACAGTTTGTCTCCCCTGAAGCACAAAATGAGTAAGCTATTTAATATTGTACGAGTAGTGTCATTCAATATTTTTCATAGCCATTTCACCATCCCATACCCTTGCAAAAACTATCCGTTGAGAAAAAAAATCGAGTTTGAAATAATATTTTTTTAATAATATTAGATAAGCGGTAAATTTTTATTGTTTATAATATAAGTAGTTACGAAAACATAACACGTTTCGTATTTTGTGCGTTCAAAAATAAGTTACTAGTTGCTAAGCATCTATATAGTATGTTTTTGTAAATAATCTATAAACCCATTTCGAAGTCTGTACCAACAAGTACCTAAAATTAGATAACACCGTGAATAAACTTGTATAAGTTTAATCGAGTGTCGTAGTATTCAAACTGCCAGGACATACATTTTGAATACAGACTGGCAAGGCCGTCGTATTATGCGACGATGAGTTTCGTGATTGTGCCGATATTACTTGCGGCCGATTTGTCGAGCTGACGCCGAAGGTGAAAGTATTGCCTCGATATTACAATTCAGCTGCCAAACTTGCTTGAATTTACGTTGCTTTCAATATATTTGAGTTTACTAGTTAAATCTTTTATTTATTAGGAGTTATTAGATCGTTATAGTGACTTGCTTTGGCCTGTCGCGTTTCTTATGTATATCCAGTAACTTATATACTTAGAGACCTTCAGTCGTGGTATGTGGGTCGAAACGACGTGGTAACGATCGTTGGATTTTTGTCCTTTGATAGTCGCTTTTGTGTTTAGACTAATTAAAAAAATATATTTACTTATATTTATGTATATATGTATCAGCTTTTTTTATAAAGCGTACCTTTAGCGCCCTATCGTATATCATACAGTAATAAGTTCCATTATGATAAAATAATTACACGTATTTATATGCACACGTGCATAGATATTCATCTAAGTAGGTAACTACTTAAATATCAAATGTATTTACTATTTGTATAATATTACGCGTTTATTTAACTTTAAAACTAGAAACACGGGGATATGAAATAATTATTTTGTAATCAACAATAATAATTCATAATGAATACTTTTGGCTAATTGAATTACAGTTGAATGAACGTTAGGTTATTTAATATTTTAAATAATAATTACCATTATATCTTTTATAGGAACCACAGGTTTCCAAAGCGTATACAGCCAATAAATTAAATGGTAAAAAAGTGCTCTTCGGCCTAGGTATCACTGCGAAATATTAATGCGCTGTATTTTCTCGGGAATTTTCTAACACTTGACATCATTGTATAACATATCCACGCACTCAATGGTAGAAAAAATCGGTGTTAAAAATCTTATATAGAAAAAAAATAGTAGGAAAAAATTACGTGGTATCTTTACGCAGTATTAAAATTCAGTGTGACCTAGGCCTAAATTTAAGTGTCCGATTAAAAAAAATAAAAATAAAAATAATAAATAATATATATAAAAAAATAATAAAATAATAATAATATAATTAATTTTAATAAAAATAATAAATATATATATATATATAAAGTATTATATAAATTACTAAGTTTTAATAGCCAAAATATAAACAGCATTCACTAGTCTTTTTTAACTCATCCTTGTTACTGACCTTGCAACAATCAGTACCTGTTTGCAGCTAATTAAACCGTATCCTAAAGGTAATTGCCTGTGGTTGTTTTGTACATTATTTTAATATATTGAAGGGCTTACACTATGTTTGTTTCATTGATCAACTAATTGAGAGGCGTGTCGTTGTACTCGGACACGCGAGGAGAATGTTGCGTGTATATATGTATGTATACATAGATATGTAGAGAACTGTACGCGTAGTAATTGTTATAGGAAGTGGTAGTTAATTCTTCCTGAGACGTACTCATCTTGTAATTTAGTAGAAAACGACAACAAAATAAATTCTGTAGTTTTTGCACGTCACACGTACACAAGAAGTGAATTGCAGTCAAAACCGTTTATGGAGACATCGTTTAGAACAACATACCGATTATACTGATCCAGAACAAAGGACCTGGCAAAAAAAATAGGACTTTGTATCTCGAAAACATCACCAATTGTTATGATTATCGGTTTTAACGACTAAATATGAGTATTCCCTTCGATGTCCTTATAACAGATTTTGACTATAATTGAATTCGTTTCTATTAGACTAGCTTTTGATTTGATAGTATTCCAGAGTAAGTACTTTTAGTCAGATTACTGATTAAAGGAAGGATTACCTTATCAGGCATTTCGTTGTTCTACACACCGTGATATCTACTTTATAGTGTTACACTCATGATGAACAAAGCTAAAGCTATCAACATTACGCAACTGCATCGTCGACTGAATAGAGATAGGCACGGTCCACGTAACTCATTTGGTATTATTCATTCCCACTTAACAAATAGGTTATTACACAATATAATGGCTAGTTATCTAAGAATTTAAAAATACACATAGTTGTGACAGGAATGTTTAACTATAATCAAGTACAAATCGATTTCCGAAATTTGTGGATTTTTATTTTATGTGTAACAGGAATAAGTATAATTCTAGAATAAAATTACTCGTCGACTTTATAAGATACAAATAAGAATGCATGTATTTACTTAATAGACATATATAAAAAAATCATGATTTTCAGGGATGGTGAGAATAAATTGTTTATTTGATATAGACCACACGTTAAAACCCAATAGGCGTGATGTGGATAACACAGGTATAATTTAACATATAAAACAATAACATTCATCTAAATTATGTACTTGGATAATAGATTCAGTTCCAGTAAAGCGTATAATATCGGACACAAAAACGATGTTTTCAAAATTACTTTTAAAAACATATCAATGATTTAAAAAAAGTTTTCAGTCAAACTGAGACTAAGCTTTACAGAAGAAAAATCTTATATACCTAGGTCAAGCTAATTTTTTCCAACCTACTTCTAATTTTAAAAGTGACGTAGCACATTCATATACGATTTCTTTTACAGTGATTATGTAAATTGGCGTCCCTCACGGATACTCTTCGGTAATGACGGGACAGTAATGGTATCACGCACAAAACGAACTGTCAACTCTAATGATGGTGAACTTTGATCTTTAGGTGCCATTAACACTATGTAAGTGATGGTGTTCATGATGTATATCATCGACTTTCGGATGATATAATTATTTGGCATAAATAATCGAGTTACAGACACATTTATAATATTTGCTATGATAAAAACATTTCAAATTACTATTAGGACTAAAACTAAAGTAATTTTGTACGAAAAATCATATTAGCGGGTTTTGAAATTAGACGCCTCAATTGCAGGAAGTCGAAAGGGATGGATGGCATAATTATTGGTTTTGACAAACCAGCATGGCATTGCACAACAAGATATACGTACGGAGCAAAAATAAAAGGAGCGCTTTTACAGTTACCGTAGGAGGAAATACTTACACACATTTAAATAGTAAATAGACGTGGCAACATTTTATCTTACGTAAAAGGAAATACAATCTTTATCGTGATATTTGCATGTCGGTAATTGACAGCTTGTAAAGATAAGATGAAAAATTTCTAGTCACAGTAGTTTAACTTTCTTAAATTATTCAGGTATTATCGTGTTTATGGAAGCAGACAGTAGCAAACACATTTGACAATATTGCTATTTTTTTGTAACTCGGTGGAAAATCTTGCATTGAACCATCAGAGTTGCTGTGAGGACAGCGACTCCGGTCTATCAGACTCCTACTGACTAAAAACCTAGGCCTGGGAAACCTAATTCATCCTGACTCCCTGGGAGCAAAAAGTCTTATTTAGGCTATCACTCTAACAATACTGCTAATGAGCTAAGATCAAATTAGTAATAAATAATAATGGTTATATAAAATATAGCCTGGACAGTAGTTATTTTATTTTCTTTGATAGTTTTTTTTTCAATTGGTTAAATTATAAAACCCGGTACGTATTTGGATATTTAATTTAACTCGTCAAGTTATAGATATTTTTCCAAATCTTACAAGTTGATATTTTAACATGTTATTTTGCTAAACCTCTTATGTTACAAATATACCTTGCAATGGATTACGAAATATATTTTAATCAGAAAAAATGCTTCTTAGCTGTTTGAAATTACTACTTCTTTTTTTGTCTGACTAAGCAATACTGTTAACCTGGGAGGGCCTTTACTGTGTAGGTACACAAAACGTGTCTATTGTACCTTTATTTTAATGTGTTTCGGCTTACTACAGTTTAGAAACACCTTGTTAATTGTTTTCCTTTGCCAACAATTTCTAAAGTATAAGAAGACCTTTTTAGCAATAATGCAATCTTTGATGGTGATCAATTGTTATATGTAAACAATTGCTATGTAGTTTGCCGCCAACACACTTGTGTTCAGACCGGCTTAGTAAGACCCAACCTTGTGAGAAGGAAATCTCTTTAACATAGTACATTTAGAGCTAGCAAAGAGTTCATCAAAATTTCCTTCGAATGCAACATCAATTCCGAACAATATAATCATTCTTAAAACTGCTTCGCCGGACTGAGAAAGTTAGCGCTTAAGGCATTCAGGCAATGAATTTATGGATTTTGGTGGCAAAGGGCGTCTTCGTGAATACGAACCTCGGCTTGGTCGACCAATGGAAGAAAATTCAGATTTATCTACTAGCCTTTTGGAAATGACTCCCTTGAGATAAAATGCTTAAAGAAAATCAAGGTTATTCGCAGTCACACTACACTTCGGTGTGTAAAGGCCGTCATAGTGACTTGGTTTGGTCTGTCGCGTTTCGGGATCAGCTTGTGTATATCAAGCAACTCAGATACTTAGAGACCTTCAGTTGTAGATGTAGGCCGACATGGCGACAGAGACTATCAATGGATTTTCATCTTTTGATGGTCGCTTTCGTTTTTGGACTACACTGTACTTACCATCAGGTGCACTGTAGTCACTAAGTCGAGCCAGTGTATAGAAAAAAAAACATAAATTAACGATCGTCGAATGGTGATCATATTTTTTACCACATTATATACCCCGATATTTTTTTAATAATAAATATTAAAAAAAATACAAATTTACGAGAAATAAAACTGAGTTCCTATATATTTACGTGAAAGGAACTGTGATATCAAAATGTAAGTCAAAATACGTATGTGATAACAGTAGTACGGCAATGAAGCGGATCTGTCTGCCTGACATTTTAGTTTAGTGACCTCGGTTTGTTTGACCCGCACGCTTGCACTGAACATGCATACTTAACCATTCGATCCTAGTCATCTTTATATTATATTGTTAAGGTTCAGTTTCGTTTGTTAAAATTAAAATTGAAAGCACCTTGTATCAAACGCCACTCATCGAGTGCAATTTGTATCTATGACGAAACGTATTGGCCAGAGCTATTTCTGTTTTACGATTATAGTAGTATATGACTTATTACTGGTAAACCAATATATTAGTTTATTACCAATTATTATGTTTTGTGTCTACTTTACGGAAGTAGCTAAATTAACCCGTTTTTATCTATAACTTTGGTAGATATAGGAAAATATATCTGAATATTATATAAGAAAAACAATATATTTGAGTATGTAGATACGGGTATAAATTACATTTAGGTTTGCTTAGAAAACCTTTCTGCAAAAATTGATTAATCTTTTTAATATTAAAATTTAAAAACCTTTCAAATATATTGTCGCTAAGAACACGTTGGAGTAACTACTTAATTAACACAAGTGAAGATTTATTGAAAGTACGATTAAAATATCGAAATAGATCTATTTTTTTTTTATTTTTAGTAAAACTATTTTGCTATCCTAATTTTTTTTTATTTTAAGAGAGTGACGTGTTTTGTCATACCATACATTGATCAATACGAGACCAATATGACAATATGAAACATTTAGTACTTAGTGATAAATAAAAACATTAGGCACTGCTGTGGCTCTAGTTGTTTTGTAGTTGATGTTGTTGTAAAGTACGTAGACGATCCTATTTACACAAATAAACAAATCGTATAAAAGAACAGTAAAATGTTGTATCTAAAGAAAAAATGTAAAAGACCTTTTTCAATGTGTTGAGAAATTGTATCGTTTGAAACGAAATAAAACTGTTGCTTGGATGTTACTCAGGCTTTATAGTAGTCAATTAACATACTTTGCTGAACAAGAGACACTATCTCATCAGTTTTTAACAAACTTTTGTCAATGGCCTCGATTGTACGAATTTTACACATAGACGCCATCAGGATTACAAAGTCTTGTACGATAATATAATCTAAATTATTTAACTAAATCTATGTATATATTCAAATAAATATGAATCGCCACATATGTTGGTATATGTAAAATTCTAGAACGACTCGATGAATTCGATTTTTTTTTATATTTGTTAAAGTTCTGACATGAATCTCATGGAGAGAAAAAAGTTGTGAAAAAATGTTAAACTGTACTTTTTTCTCTTTTCTTAACGTTTGACAGAATAAAATTTATCAGTTTATTATATTGCATCATCATTCTTTTGTTTCTTAATTCACTTAATATAATAACAAAAAGTGTGTAAAACTCGAGCGACTGTTAAATATAAATAAAATATTGTAATTTAGAAATAACATTAAAATTTTTACCATTCACCTTAATACTAAGATTTTGAAAGCCTGCGTGTTAGAATATCAATTGTCAATTTCAACATTTAACTTTCTGCTATTAAAGATTTTCAACGCATACGTAATCGAATCGATTAACGAGTTGACGTAATCAGTTGTTAAGTGACAGTTCTGTAACGAAAAAAAAACTTGATTATATTTGCCACAGGATTTAATAATTCACTGTCATTTATAAAAAAGATTGTGTTTACCTAAATTATTTGATGTCTATGATCACCATTTTTGATATTATAAAGGATCATTAGTCAACACGTTTATTTTTATTTATTTATTTTGCTTAATATACGAAAAGCCCGTTCAAATCCCTTTAATTATATATTAAACACCGTTTGTCATGGTACACGCTGGATGATCTCACACCGGTGACAAATATCTTTAAGTTTTTATATTTTAAATAATTTTATCTGGTGTAAGGTATCCTTTTTTATGAGCATGGGATAAAAAACTTAAATATTACACTAATATGAGAATAAATATCAATTATATGTAGTATTGATGGATATCACAGATCTTACCTATCAGCGAACCCGGGGTTAACATGCTATTGTTTTTAATTTACCCTTCTGATCACATCTGGAAATGAGATCTCAGGGCTTCAATTGTCACTGTCTTGCACGAGCAAACATGAGCTATCAATTGCTTTCGGCCATCTAAATGATTAACGTTTTAGAGAGGGAGATTTTCTTTTATTTTAAATGATTAATGTAGGTTTTATACAACTCTCATTATAATAAATATTATTTCCGTTTCTAAAATATTTAGTATCCTACTGTTTTCTATGTATTATTTTATTTAGTAGCGTATACGTAATATAAATAATGCCATAATTAATTGGTACTTATAGTGCACTCATTAAAATAATGGTCGTAAAAGGTATTTTGTTCGTTAACTAATATAAACTCAATAATTAGTATAAATTGATAAAATTCTTATCAGTTAGAGGTAAAACATTTGTCCTTGTTCCATTATTGTATCAATATTGCTGTACCTATAAAAACAGGAAAATTAATCCTGTTTCATTATAAACATCGAGCAAACCGTAACGTAACTTATTCAAGTTAAATTGTATAGAAACGTTTGCACCAGAATTTCTGTAAATAAGACTTAAATATTAAGTAACGTAACTACATTTTAGAAAATATTGGTATTTCTAACCTCTGGCAATATTTTTCTTGGAAATTCCTCACAGTATTTATAAGGAACTTGCATTGCATTTGGTAACTATAGTCTAAATTATCAAAAATTATATGCAGTTAGTACGTTCTTAATATTGAAAGTTTTATAGTTGCATTATCTTAAAATATACTATAGTTAAACCTTAATGTAACAAATACATTATCATTTTTTATAATCACTGTCAGCATCATTTGGTGAAGAAAAGAGCTTTGGCTATTCCAAAGGATTTAAGTAAATTATTATAATGTTAGGGCATTGATGTAAAACAATATCACCATGCGATAAAAATATTAAAGTATTCATAGCTATTTTATTCTCAATCTTTGCCGCTTTTCTGATTGCCATTCTCAGAACATTACACCCTAGACTGAGCACATTGTAAATTTTCTAGCAATATATTTTTTAACTGGTGATAATGCAATTCAACCCGTACTTACTCTGGTGTATGCCTGAGGTAGACGTCAGGATTCAATCCTGCGGCTACATCATACTTGGACGTGGATATTATCATTATCTTCATTCTTAACCCAATTTAGTTCACCGTTGGATACAATTAAACCCACTCTTCGATTCTTCTTAGTCTCTTCCAGTTGTCGCCAACCAAGTTCTGCAAGTCGTTGCTCCAATTTGTGGTCGGCGTCTGACGCTGCGATTTTTTATTCAATAATCCTCCTGCTTCAGCAATCATCAGTTCTTCGGCATGTGGATTTTATATTTTATCATTAACTAATTATTGGTTTAAATAAAAACATTATTGCAGTACTTACATAACAGATCTTACCTAAATCCTTAGAATCGATAGAGCTAAAACATCTTCCATATTTTAATCAGTAGTAGATTTTAGGTACCACTAATGCAAATTAAATAATTTTGAGAAAAAATATTTTAATGTTAATCGCAGAATTTATAACGGTAATAGAACTGTTTATATTCAATGTATTTTCAAAAAGTGATCTTATGTTTCTGAAAGATAGAAAGAAGACTTAATTCGTAGTAATAATTTACGGTAACACTTGAAAACCCTTTGACTACAATATGAAGAGATAAACAATGTGGCATATTGCTGTAGTCAGTATCGGCCCGTTCTCACTATTCGTGGTTAGTTGGACCCTTCGAAAGCCCGGCCCCTCATATATTTTATCTCACGGGATCCTGTATCAATAGGCTCTAATGGCGCGGACAGGGCTTTTGTGTTGTGGCCGTTCGCCACACTTCCTCCATTTTGATACAAACCGGGATTTGAATGAAGCATCCCATGTTGAATTCTTCCCATCGTGAAAATGACTTAGGCTGAGATTTATACACGAAACTTATCGTTTGATTAGACTTTACTAAGACATTACAATTTATAAAACTCAATGAATGTCAAAGGATTGGGTAATTCACCAATTTTGTTAACATGGACTTGACTCTGCGAATACTATGGCTATACTCAAGTATCTATTATATATTCAGCTTTTTGTCAAAACGAATTTGTTTTTTGAGAACTTGGCTAAGCAATGTCAAAACAGCGTTTATAAATCTCAGCCTTAGTATTTGTGTATGTAGTAATATGTAGAAGCTTCGGTCGCGGCTTTAGCTTTCACCACGTTTTGCCAAGTTGTGAGGTATTTTTTATAATCTCAAGGCATTGTTTATATTCATCAATATACACTTTACGTTTAAGTGTTTTGATATAATCATTATATTTTTTTATTTAGTTAACATTGAACTGATTTCTTTAAGATTTTAATGCTTTGGCTGAAGATTCTTGCAATAGCCGGTTAATAAGCGTTGGTTTGAACTGGATAACGACCCATTACTGGATACTTATTAACAATTACAATTAGATCAATTTTTTTTAGTTTGGTGCTTGCTAGAAACATTAAACTTTAGCTAAAATTTCTGCCCAATTGAAAGTATTACCGTGTTTTATTGACCGAAGCTATCCGAAGCCTTCGGTGGGACACTAATCTCATGTAAAATTATTTTCCGCGTTTTTTTTACACTGGCTCGACAAAGTGATTACAGTGCACCTGATGGTAAGTACAGTGTAGTTCAAAAACAAAAGCGACTATCGAAGGATGAAAATTCGTTGATAGTCTCCGTCGCCATGTCAGCCCACATATACCACGACTGAACGTTTCTAGGTATATGAGTTACTGGATATACACAAGCTGATACTAAAACGTGACAGGCCAAAGCGAGTCACTATGACGGTCTTTACACTTGTGTACTGTGGTCATGACCCAGTTTGGCCAAGCGCCCTACCACCAATAATTATCTATATATGGTACAACATGTACATATATAATATACTGATGCTTATAAGCGTCTCATAGCTTTGGTTAATGAACGCTAATTCAGCTAGTTAAAATCATTCTAACCGTTTATACTTACTTAACATACTTTTGTATTTTTTAACATTTTAGCTTCAGACAACTTGTCATCTTGTTGAAAAATGTAGTATAACGTGTCCTTTTCGTTTATTTCCATATTCAAGACACTAAAAAGACCAATATATTAAAGAGTGTGCAATAAAATTAATATTTTTATGTATCTGTGATAAGTCTTTCATGAATATTATTAATGATATTATATAAATGTCGCAATATTATTTGAGTGAATCTAATGATAAATGTTAAGGTCGAAGTTAGCTAATGTAATTATAATACCGAATAGTTTTGAGACATGAGTTTGTTCGTCTTATATAATATTTTATAACTTTTATAAGTAAATTGCTTTTCCCAATGAATTGTAATATTCATTACTGTAATATTCATATAAAAAGAATTTGGTAAATTCGCAAACTAATGTAATATATTTCTACGAGCTTTATTAGTCACTTAATAACTCTGTATACTTTGAAGGCATTAAAAACGTAATTATATAATTTTGTATTCCTATTTACCTAGATGTTTCGAATAAGTTTGGCGTTGCCTTTTATATTCGATTTATATCTCCATATTTCCAGGTTCATAGTACCCAATCAAATTCTGTTACAAATCCCATCCCAATGTACATTCTACATCTCCGCTTCGAGAAATTGTAATATATTTTTATTTAGTATTTTGCTTTTGACATAAAATAAATATATTTTGTTCAATATATTGTAATATTTATTAAACTATTATAGATATTTATTTAGATATATTATTGTATATTGCAATATATATTTCAATTTTTAATTATGGTTTAAGATAAGTGATCCTTTGTAATAAATATTTTTAATAGTTTTAATTCACTTGAAGCAAATTGGGAAGATTAAAAAGCTTGAAAGGTGGGTACCTCACGAATTGACTGAAGCAAACCGGCAAACGCGCGTCGACTGCTGCGTTACATTACTAAACCGGCACAATAATGAAGGTATTTTAAACCGAATCATTACCTGTGATGAAAAATGGGTTCTTTACGATAATCGGAAGCGCTCAGCGCAATGGTTGGATCCTGGCCAGCCAGCCAAATCCTGCCCCAAGCGAAAATTAACCCAAAAAAAGTTACTTGTAAGCGTTTGGTGGACTAGTGCCGGTATTGTTCATTACAGTTTTCTCAAATCTGGCCAGACTATTACGGCTGATGTCTATTGTCAGCAATTGCAAACCATGATGGAAAAGCTAGCGGCTAAACAACCTAGGCTGGTCAATCGCTCCACGCCACTGCTGCTTCACGACAACGCTAGACCACACACTGCGCAACAGACGGCTACTAAATTAGAAGAGCTTCAATTGGAAAGTCTAAGACATCCTCCGTACTCCCCGGACCTTGCTCCAACAGATTACCATTTTTTTCGAAATTTGGATAACTTCTTGCAAGGGAAAAAATTCAACTCCGATGGGGCAGTCCAAATCGCCTTCAAAGATTTTATTGATTCCCGTCCGACTGGTTTTTTTAGTAAAGGGATCAATGAACTACCTATGAGATGGCAAAAGTGCATAGAAAATAATGGTTCATACTTTGATTAATTAAATATATTATATTAAAAAATATTCGACTTTTTGTTCCTCCCATACAAAACGCCAATTTCATATGTAAGGACCTAATATTTACTCGTAATTGACTTATTTACTATGCAACAAGGTTGCTAAAATGTTCTATTCTAAACTATAGTAATTCATGTACATGAATATATTATATTTGTTTAATATAAACTTGGAATTGAGTAAACATACGTAGTTGTTACACGCGTTTCGCTTGGTAACTAACTGGTAGAAAGTAGCCAACCTCCTGTGCCACTCTTAATTCAGCAATATATTGAACAGGTTACAACTCGTTGACCACACACAAATGCAGCATTACTTCCAAAGACTCACACTAACGAGTTGTACTCACTCAAACGTGTGCTAGTAAGCTGGCGGGAGAGCAGGTCAACCTGGCGCATCTTTTTTTTACAAACTGGTTTCTGGACCGATAAAAAGGGTATGACTCAGGCTTGTGTATTAATCAGGTAGAGATTAAGTAGTCAGTGGACGTTTAAACTGCTTACATAATATTTAGAATAATATTTGAAATGTTTGATAATGTAACAAGTATAACCGTATTTTTCTATTACTGTATAATCTAGGCACAAATCTGAGGGCTGTAAATCAATATAAGTGGCATTTTTATATACACAATGTCTTGTTGATACTTACTACCTAAGTTTTATTATTTTCTTTTTTCCTAAAGAAAACACCCGTATGTTTTTTTTTATTTAGGAACAAATATTAATTAAACATAACATTTGTTAAAATTTTTTGGAATTCCACGTTTTACATTAGTATTTACTTTACCTTTTTAGACATTTTTTTTTCATCGAAATTACGAAGAGGTCCAGAAAATAACCACAAGAATTCAGGTTTGTGTCCCATGACATTTCCTAATACTGAGGAGGTATACCCCTTGTTACTACTGCAATAAATTAACTTACTTTTCCTTCATGTCTCGTTCCTATGATCCACCCTGTATATTTTAATATGAGCACGACATACGCTGTTTTTACTCTTTAAAATATATCTTTGACATAATCTATATTCGTAATACAATATCGTAAATAGAGTGTAAATAGAATTTAGTATTTTAACAATAATTACAAGGGTATAATAGTCTCGATAGTATTTAATATTTATCTTACAACAACAGAATTCTCGAAGTTCTATTGTATCAATTTATACTGCGTTACATTATCTCCGACCTTCGAAAACTGTTTATCATTGCAGAACAAAGCGGTCCATGTTTACAAAGTGTTTAGCTACATATAAATGATCAAAGATCGAGCAGCTATATTGTGTCTAGGCAATTTTATTCTCCTAAAGTCCAGGCATCAATAACATTTCGTCTAAGAGTCTAAATATGACTATTACGAAGAAGATTAAAGCTGGGACTTTTTAGTCATACTGGGTTCATATTGAAATTCATAATAGCACATTAACGTACAACTGTGCTAAATTGATCTCTAATCATCGTATAATATGCATTTGCTTTATAACCATTACAGACTTGGCTTTTTTATAGCGCTCGTCTATTGACTAGCGCATAATTTTACCCCGTCTGTAATGACCAACTTAGCGCACTAGTATTTTAATTTTAGGTTTTTTTTATATATTACATATAAGTCACTCTTTACATAGTGTTATCTAGAGAATATGTATTTATGGACATCGATGTACATTAGTGATTTGGTAACCCATCACAAGTGATGGGTGGCCGACCGCTTGTCCTAAACGATTGTGCTGCCAACAAAATTAGAATATTTTTTTTTTTTTTTTTTTTTATAACTTATAGGCGAACGCTTGACCTCAATCACACCTGGTGGAAGGTGAAGATGAGTCCGATGATGAACCACGTCCGCCTAACAAATGCCTATTTACTCTTCTTTTAAAGACTCCCAAGTCATAAGATCGCGGAAATATGGCTGCTGGTAGCATATTCCACTCCTTAGCTGTTCGCATGATGAATGTAGAAGCGAATCTTCTCGTGCGGATATAAGGAACATCCACCACATACGGATGGTATCTGACACGATGTCTTGTGGTTTTGTGGTGGAATGGGGCTGGTGGAATCAAAGAATGTAGTTCCTGAGAACACTCTCCACTGTGCAACCGGTAAAAGACCGCGAGGCAGGCAACTCTACGTCGATGCTCGATGCTTTGCATTTTAATTTTTGACAAAGAGTCGTCGCCAATAAGTCTATGAGCTCTACGATCAATCGAGTCCAAAGCCGCCAACTGATATTTAGCGGATCCGTCCCAAAGGTGACAACAGTACTCAACACCCGACCGCACCTGCGCCTGATACAGGTTAAGAAGTTGCGATGGTGAAAAGAACCGTCTGACCTTAAAAAGGACACCCAATTTCTTTGCAGCTGCTTTCGCTCTAAACTCAATCGACCGCCCAAAGTTCAAGTCAGCTGTCAGCTCTAAACCGAGGAGCTCAAGACCATTAGTCACCGGCAAGGAAACACCCTGGAAGGTGGGAGTCAGGTGAAAAGGACTCCGTTTAGCGGAAAAAAGACACGCCTGTGTCTTGGTAGCATTAAAACTAACCAGATTCGCATCGCCCCAATCAGAGACATATTTAAGTGCTAAATCTGTTCGCTTCACCACAGCCTCCCTAAGCAGAGAGATCTCGACGGCATCTGCCCGCGGTCCAGATAAGTACCTATCAGTAACAGTGCTATCATCCGCATACCCAAGGATACCGGGTTTAAGCAGATCGTTGATGTGTAGCAGAAACAATGTTGCTGAAAGTACTGATCCCTGAGGAACACCGGCATTAATTGCCAATTGGTCCGATGAACAGCCATCAACTACTACTCGTATAGACCGTTCTCTCAGGAAATCATTGATCCAGACTCTGAGACACTCCGGCAGGCCATAAGACTGGAGCTTGCTTAATAGGCTTGCGTGCCAGACCCTATCAAACGCCTTGGAGATGTCAAGAGAGACAGCAAGGGCCTCTCCGTGCTTCTCAATGGCTTCACCCCAGTAATGGGTGGCACACACTAGGAGGTCCCCAGTAGACCGGTTCTGACGAAAGCCATATTGCCGATCACTGAGTATATCATTTTGCTCTAGGTATGCCAGCAATTGACGGTTGATTAAAATATTCGTTTGTTTAATCTGTTCTGGATCTTGCATAATCCTTGATACTACATTATATAAGTTTTACTAATACTACATTACCATGTTCACGCCGGCATATACCACCGGTAGCTCATACAAGTCTGCCTCATCAGGCGACGTGTACCATCGGTGGCTCGCTCTGATTGTGATACGTATTGGTGGTGGGTACCTCCAAAAATTTAGATCGTATATTGAATATAATATATTAATTGATAACATTTATTTTGAGCGAAAAATATTAATTACAGCGCTTGCGGGAACGTATTAAGACGTATTTATTGAAAAAAATATGTTAATTGATAAAAATGAAATAAAGGTAGGTATCACTATGTGGGCACAGAGTTGGGCAAAATGTAATCTGCTTAATGATGAACGATTACGAAGTGTAGTTGTAATTTTAATTTTCTTGCTCTGTAATCATGATTAAATCCATTTAAAACATTAAGAAATCATAAATGTGTATACAATCTGGGATTTTGTAGTGTTTAAAATATAAATGAGTATAATGCAGTCATATTAATGGTAAAAAACGTAAAATGTAATCGCTAATCATTTTCATTAATCTGATTACATTTTACCCATCTATGTGTGGGCATATAAGTATGTACTTAGAGTGATGATGCACATTTAAATTATGGTATGTTCCATGTCGTTAAGTATTGCAAATATAATCATTGCATGAAGAATGTAAAAGTTGAATTGAAAAGTGAAGTTACCTTGACACCCATTTAATTTGAAAGAGATTCGTTCTGTCGCGTCGTCGCCCTGGAATAGAAACAAGACCATGCATGATCTATCCTTTTCATTCAAATGTTTAAACGTCGTGTTTGAGCGAGGTAGCATTATTTGATCTCAGAGAAGTGCACGAATCGTGGGAAACCAGTGCCATCAAGGTCTTCGTCCTGCCTTTCGCCTGGCCCATATGATTGTCTATGGATAGGTTTATTATTTTGCATTATAAAATAAAACGACTATGTGGTTTTAAAACATCTTATTAATACATTTTGCAATCTTATGATAATGACAAGTAAAGGTTAAATGTTGCCTTTTTTAACAATTATATCTCGTGAAGACATTAATAATACGGCCTCGAAAGCGTTTTGATGTAGTTTCTTGCTGTTTTTCGTAGTGATAAGAATAAGATCCTTATTTTATAGCGCTTGTTTGCAGTATACTAGCGGATAGTATTATATGATAATTATTCAATATGCAAAATACCAAGTTCAATTAACCTTCACAATTTAGTTCACAATGCCAAAAATGTAACAGGTCTTAGCGATTATTCTAAGTACAATAATATCATATTACTGTATACGCAGTTGAGCTTTATAGCTTTTGTCTAACAAGGAAGAAATAGGAAGAAATATACATTATACATGCAGTATAATGACAAGATAATGTAATATGTACAGAACAGATTTTACAGAACTATGAAGTAAAATGCTAAAACAGAAAGTAAAAAAGGACAAAGGAATTGTTCACAGTTTGTCAGGTCCGTGAATAAACAGTCATAATATAACACAAATCAGTTTATTATTATTTCATACACAGTAATTCCCTTCTTATGACATAACGCAACCATTACAGAAAACAGAAAGAGCGGGGGTAATAACTTTTTAATAGTTACATATTTGTTGCTGAGGAATAGGCCATGATAACTCATCGTACAGCCGTATTTTATAACAGGAATAATCAATATTATTTGTCGGACTGCCAAATCGTTTGAATGAAAGTTATTAAATATTTTAACAATACCTAATTTGTGATTTAACACGAAATAAGTTATGCAAGTAGTTTTTCGAGCGCGGCTCGTAACAACTGCGGAGACGGTAAATAACTCGAATTTAGTCTCCGGAACGAACACGCGTCGCTAACCATAGATACTGCACTAAAACTGTCCTTTGTGGCTTAACAATTTGTGCAAACTGCAAAGACCTAGCTTAATAATTATCTTTTTGCATCGCCGTGATTATGTTTTTTACGTCAATACACATGATCACGGTCATATTTTATTACGGTAGAAATTTAAAGATCTTTGAATGTTTTTAGTTGTTAAACTATAAAATAAGTAATCAAAGCAAATAGGTTTTTCTATATCGTCAGAATTCATTAAGCTACATTAAAACTAATTAGTTTTTCAAGTCAATAATAAACAATGACCTTCGCAATCGCGGCATAGAAAATGATCTTTGAATGTTAATTATATATGACAACATATACATACAAACATATACATATAGCATCCACATTCAGCAACCCAAAACGCTGTTTTTTTTTAATTCTATGATTTACTTCATACCAGACATAACTGCGTGTTATCTAATCTAAATCTATATATAAGCGTATAAGACTAGAATTATATTTCAGCTACATGTTGTTAATTATATTTTGTTAAAAATATAGGAAAAACAATTATTATAAAATAATATTACCTATATTTCTGTTTAGTTGAATTTTCGTTCATTTGTAATAGATAAACGAATTATTTATAAAATAAAATAAATCAATAATGTTGCAGCTGTAATGTAATGTATCAATCCGGATACAAAAATCTCATGATCTCTATTGAAATTTATCGCCACACTAAGTTTACGACGCATATATAAATAGTAGAACTGAAGCGTGTAGTACATTAAACAGGACAGGTGGGTATATGCTTTATACAAATATATAATATCTATATGATGCTAACTGAATGCGATAGAGTAGATCGCATTTTATTGAGACATTTACACACGAAACTCGTTAGATAGCATCATATGTGACGCCGTTTATCAAGGTTGTATTGCATTCTTAATTATTCATGTATAATTTTACAGTATATAGTTATTTATGAGTAAAAATTAAATTACTGAAAGAAGTTCAACGAAATCTACGAAGTTTTCATTAAAATACTTTTTTTATCATAAACCATATGGAGTTTTCCTTATAAGTCGTCAAGTTTTTATAACTACACGCTTGCCTGGTGCCAAATTCATAGTAAAACTCTAGTAAGATATTTATTATTGTCTTAATTATAAAAAAAAGAACTTCACATTTTGCTAATATATATTGAATTTGCGATATCTTTTGAAAAGTTCATCAATATAGCATTAATATTATACAATTTACTTATATTAAATTAAAATGCTTTTAAATTTCAATATATTTTATTTTCAAATGTATAGTTCTCAAGTTAAAGATTATTTGTTTTAAAAATGATTATACAATTTTAGTTGCTACGCTGTTTTTTAAGTTGTAATGTGGCTGTTTGATCACATTACACTTTTTATTCTTACCAACGTTTCTCTTTTTTGATCTTATCACCCACTTGTTGGTTAAAAAAAATCACCTTTTGTGCTAATGCCTTCAATACACAGTTTGTGTTTAAATTATTTGATGCAATAACTTGTATAAAGCATGGTATTGTAAGATGTTTATATGAATAAGGTTTGAACCTTAAATTAAGTTCTCGCTTCCTCAATACTTTTGCAATAATAGTAATAAACAGTTTTATCGGTTTCCTTATTCATAAGTCTCAGTTTTGAGTTAGAATGTCCTTAGCAACCGGTATTAGATGAGGTCGTTGCGCCGCCCGACAGATGTCGCGATCACAGACCACACTGATAGAGAAGCTGGATGAAACCGGGATACGTTTGTACAACTTGTTAGAAAGTAAACATGAAATTCTGGTTATCAGACGTCCTTGGAATACCTTGGCAACTGAATGAAACCAAGGTCCGATGGTAATGGCATATCAATTAAGTTACTCATCCATCGGCTATTCCTTCATAAATAGACAAGTTTTTGTGGTATAACAACTTTTTTGTAACTTGACTAGTATAAAGTTAATTGCAGTAACATTACAACAGTACATACTATTCTATTATTATTTTAGTATTCATAAAATTAGTTTGATGTTGTTTTAGGACACCGGTGCAATTCTTGTGTTGTAATTGTTTATAGTCCAAGGTTACCTCATAGTCCAGAGATGGGCAAAATGTAATCTGATGAATGATTAACGATTATAAAATGTAGTCGTAATTTTAATTTCGTTGCTCTGTAATCATGATTAAATCACTTCAAAACATTAAGGAGTCATAAATGAGTATGCAATTGAGGATTCCATAGTGTTTAAAACATAGATGAGCAAAATGCAGTCATTTTAATGTAAACCTAATCGTTAATCGTTTTTTATTAATCTGATTACATTTTGCCTATCTGTGCCTCTTCCCATGAGATGGACTGTCTGCCAGTTTGCTTTCTTTTCACGGGAAATGATTACAAAAGTTTTCTATCTATTCGAAGCGAATGTCGAAAGCTTTTAATTCATGTATGGTGGCTTTTCTGACAAATCAGGCATTCTACCATCTCACTCAAGTAAAGTTTGCATTCATAAAAAAACCCTTAGTGTTTCTATTCACGCTTTTATATTTAAACTTAGTATTAGAAGTTACAGTAACTCAAAATATTAGTATTGTAACATGTCTCTAATAATAACAAAAAATTAAATAGAAGCACTTAATGAAAATATCACGAGTACTACTTAAGTTCAAGGTTAGTTCATCTTATCTTTTTAATTTATCTATGCTGTTAAAAAACTATCGAAAGTATTTTTTATTATTATTATTAATTTCACTATTTACATAATAAATTGAATCCGTTAAATAAGCGTAATGAACTTTTTACAGACTATCCTTAGTTTTAGTAATAAAATAAATAAATTCCATACATTATAATCTATTTGCTGAATGTGGTAAATCAGCTTTTATGTGAAAAGTTTTAAATTTTAGAGCTTTGTGCTAACCGCTGCTTTATACCGGATCTTGGCAGCTTGGTAGCAAATCGCGTGCAGCGAGGCTCTCGAATGTCTTGAAAACCGTGAGAAACTTGCGCGAAAGAATGTTACAGGAACACAGGAGTCGCTTTGAAATAATCACGTTAAACTTTTTAAAGTAATATAAAGTTCTATATGCTACTGTTTTAGTCCCTTTATTAAATATTTTATTTGATTATTTTACTATTAATTCTTCATCGCAATATTATAATGGTTTTAATGCATTTGCATGGTAACAGCGACTGTGAACAGATTCTTTTCCCTTAGTAGTCGCTGCTGTTCTTAAACAACGTTGTCTTTCCATCTGGTATGTAATGTACTTCCTTTGTAGGTCCAGTATAAATAAAATACATTTTCAGTACAGAAGTTACAACAAGTTTTTAAATATCAAATGATATGTTATTTCTGTCAGTCGGAGGCGCTGACGAAAAATAGAACGTAACTAGTTCGATAAATTATTTTTTATATACTAGGACATGATTCTCATATAGTCCATTGCTGGTCCCAAGTCAATTTAGTTGTATTATATGTATCTTAAAAGAAGAAAAAAAGTTATATTTTATGTTTGATATAGTTTCTTCGTTTAATTTGTTTCTTTAATCCTTTTATTAACCAGTCATTCAGTTCCTTAATCTAAATTAAATTTCTTAACACTTTAATTGTCCTTAAAGAATATATATATATATATATATATATATATATATATATATATATATATATATTTTATAGCTCGGGGTAAATCCCTAACGAAACTCAGGGGGCGGTGAGGGCTGCCCCCCGGTGTGTCAGAGTTGCACCGACTAAAACCCCCGGGGTGTTCCTTCTTCCCGTCTGACCGGGGCCAGAGGTACAGTGTCATCCTCTTCTCCGACCCTCGACAACGTCTAACCTTTTATAAGGCCGCATCTCTGCACTGCGAGGAGTGGTATAAAGAGCCACCCCTCGCACACCTCAATATCTTGGAGCGGTGTGCGGAATCACGTCACACACCGCCCTCGCCTGGAAAAATAAAATATATTGGATTAAGTTTTTTTTAACCCGAATTTATGATTATACTTCTTAACCACAGTTAATTTAACAAAAATTGAAACCTGTTTTAATGATACTTCATATTAAACTGTCGTAAAAATATTTTAAAATTCCACTGTTACGTGAACACAAATTAATGTTACTTTTAAACGAAGCAATGTATTGCAATTATATGCAAATGTAAAACATGCAAGTCTTTAATTTAAGCTTTGAGACCTGTAAAATTGTGTCGAAACACGAACAAAGAATTTTCTACTCGTATTTTAATAGCATGTAGTAAATTTAAAGCTATTAATTAAATGTGGGATTTGTGACATATTTAAATTATTTTATTATATAAACATTTATTATATATAACTTAAATATGAAATCACTATGTACTACTGAGGCATTAACAAAATTATATTATTTTATAATGCCACGATAAAACTTATAAACATTGGTGTATTTTAAATATATATGACTAGTTGTAAAGCATATGTTTTTTGGAATAATTGAAAATAAAATTTGTTGTTAGATTAAAGGGCAAATAGGGGCTAGCTAGTCTGTGTTTGATATGTTTTTACAATAATCGTGAGTTTGGTTCACATTTGCAGAGCAAAGTTTCTCCTTCATGAGCCGTCTTGTGACAATAGCGAATTGTCCTCTTAACATAGATTTTTCTACAAATCAAGTAGGTGCAGACAAGATGTCTAACATAATACAGTTTGTTTGATTTCAAGTAACGCTCCCGAATTTTCTCTCTCCAGGCTTGAAGAAAATTTGATTTTTACACCTTTATTGAATTCGACATAAATAAGCGGGACAATGATTAATTTGGTGGATATATTCATCAACGACATATTTGTAGCTAATGATTTTAGGACAAACTTACAATGTTAAATTGGACATATAATTATTCTTGTTTGATTCTTGAATAGATTCAGAAATTTTAGATCATTCGTCCAGTTCTTCGAACTATTATATTGGCGCATAACTGTATATCATAATACACCTGCTCGTTTCGTTCCGCGGTCACCGTCAGCGGTAGACTGTCTTGTCGGTTCGAATGAGCGTAATATAAATACTTTCTCGAGAGGAGGGAGCCACGCCTCACTATGCCTGATACACTACAGTGTCCGGCCATACTATGAGATAGCAGAACTTAGCTCTTACAAACACTACAATATCGTCTCTAGTTTTTTTTAACCAGGAGAAAATCTATTATGGACCTTCAGAAAGCTGGTGAGGGCTTCCCCCCGGTCTGTCGGACTCTCACCGACTAAAAACTCCTGGGTACTCCTTCATCCGCTTGTACTCCGGCCGTGGGTGCAGACTCGTAATCTGCCACGACCGGCGCGCATTGAGTCTTGTTAGGCCTCCTCAGTAATTGGGGACGGAAAGAGTAATCCCGTCCCTCTTTTCCTCAGACTCTAGTTATTTCCTCTTTACATCTCTACCTGTTGTAACTCAATTTAATATGCTTGAAACTTTATTTAAAATGTAAAGACTTTTTATATTTATTTAATAATACTTTTGAATGTATCTTAGCTACTTTTTACCTATTAATGTCCCGGCATGAACTCGAAACATATCATAACAAAAAAAAAAACCGCTAGGAAAGTAGAAGAATGTAAATTAAATTTATAAAAAGATTAGTATACAATTGTGATTAAATAAAGAAAGCAAAAGCGACTTTGCTGTGAGATGAACCTCCAAAGCGTAGTCACGTGCGGCTCGACTGTTCACTCCACTTTCCAGTTTTCACCGGATGAATAATAAACGATAAAATACATTTCGGTTCAACTTTTCTCGAGTGTATTGTATCCATAAATTGCAGATACGGAGTGAGTGGTATCAGGTGTTAAAAATATGGATATTTGAGTATTGCTTGGTAAGGTTAAGAATGTCCAATTTGCTTTTTGTTTGACTCTTCTAACGTATGTGCGTATTATGTTAGCCTCTTCGTGGCTAGGTCTACACTAGCAATGATTAAAGTATCTACATACATATGTAATGTATGCATATAGTAAGTACACAGTCCCTCAAACTTTTTGTCTTCTAGACCCCTTTCCCTATTTTTTTATTTTGGATACACTCTCTACTAAGATTTATTTCTCAGGTTTTATTTTTTTGAGAATTTGGATCCGGCTGACCATGTCAGTCCCATAATTCACTATACTATTTAAGTACTATTTCAACAGTTTATATGTGAGTCTACAGAGCATTTCAGCCGCGCAAGATGTCCCTACTAAACTAATTTTGTATTTTTTTTTTTTTATTATATACAGGCTTGCGCTTGACCTCAATCTCACCTGCTGCTTTTATTTTGCAAATTCATCATTTTTGAATGTGTTTTTGGCTGATTTCTGACTGTACTCGAGTCTAGAGTGGAAAATTAATAAAAAATACACATTAAATTTTATACATTTATTAAGGAAATTCAAATTGATAAAACCAAATTAAATTTTATTATGTATAAAATAATAATAGATTTAACTGCCTTTTAGTGGGAATGATGTGCCTGTTGCTATGATAAAAAAATATGATTTGACCTCAATTTAGTTAGGTTTAATCTCAAGTGTCCTCGGTAAGTGATATTCAGTGTGTCTTTTTTTTCCTAGAAGATTGGTATCCACACCTCTTTCTACTAGGAATGAAGATGAAAAAGCAATTAAAAACTTTATCATGGTATTCCATAATATGGGATAAGCAACGGGTATATTATTTGAAGCCAAAATAGCTGATATCCGTTTCAAATCTATACCTTAACTTCTTTCTAAGTGCTTATTTCTATAAGATCCTCTTGTGGTATGGCATCTGTTTCTTCAATATTACCATGTGAATTGAGTATCCATTGTGGTGTTACCGTTGACAAAACATCTAGAAACCTAATTTCAAAATGTGAACAGAGGACACTTAATTGTTTAATGTATTTATCAATATTTTGTATTAGTAAAAGACGTGTTGTTTTTCAGAATTATAAAATATTAGAGAACAAAAAAATTCTCAGATAAATACCAGAATAAAGACCGGTCATTTTGAGTGGTTCGGTAAATCTAGTGTTAAATCAAAGAGTTGACTATACACCTAATTTAATGGTGAGATAAACAATGTACTTACTTGTATTTAATAAATAAAATCAATAATCGAGCTAGATGAATAAGTTAAATTAAGTCACTCGAAAAATATAATTTGTTTTTATTGCAAAAAATATTCAAATTTATATAAACCAAAAAATAAAGAATTGTTTTATATAACATTATTGTTTGGGTCTTAATTATAAAAGGAATAAATTCATAAAGTTCGTTTTTAACTAACGATGAATGCTTTATGTACGTAGTGTTTGCAGAAATTCTTTTACGATAGCTCGTAACCAGGTGTTATATAGCCGTTTTATTACGTCTCATTATACGTACATAACAGCTGAGCATCAAAATAATATAATATCTATAATTCAGGTCTAAAAGTGTATGCGAGGAGAATGAAATATTAGCCCTAAGGTAAATATAACCTATTCAAAGTAGATACCGTTTTTGTAAAAAGCATTGAACCTTTTTATTGAGACTAATCAGTTCGAAGACGCGGCAAAAAGCGTCCAATGCGTGCGTCATTAAAGCAATCCGGATCCACTTTAGGGACTCGGAATGAGTGCCCTACGGGAGGTGAGCTCCAATTACTTTGGCCGTGTACCTTACCTACCTGAGATTCAGCCGATGGCTATCTGTCGAGTTCAATAAATGAGATGGTTCATGTTTCATTCGAAACCAGGACTTTGGAAATTACTCGGTATTATGATATTGACCGCTAGTTAAACATAATAAAGTCTTTTATTTATATTATTAATTCTCACACAAATTTCTTAATATAATTCGCACACTTACACTTACTCGAAAGGTACGTAAAATTTACTTTTGAATTTATTTAAAAAACTATTTATTTTTAATACGAGCGTAAAACGTATTTACTATGTGTTATTATAAAAATTACAGAATAGTTTAAATTGTATTACAGACAGAGATGGGCAAAATGTAATCTTATTAATGATGAACGATTACAAAATGTAGTCGTAATTTTAATTTTCTTGCTATGTAATCATGTTTAAATCCATTTAAAACATTAAGAAATCATAAATGTCTATACAATCTGAGAATTTGTAGTGTTTAAAACATAAATGAGCAAAAATGCAGTCATATTAATGGTAAAAACTTTAAATGTAATCGTTAATCATTTTCATTAATCTGATCACATTTTGCCCATCTATGGTTACAGATATAGCGCCATTTTGTAATAATACCATTAAGTTCCTATTAAACAGTAATATAAAGCCTCATTGTCATGTTGAAAGAAAAATCCATTATTCATATAAAGAATTAAATCGCATCATTGAGCTATCAGTGCTGCGAAAATGGTCGATATTCTCCTGACATGAGCAACAACCTCAGTAGCTACTTATAAAATACATTGGACAAAGAGGGTGAATATTTTACACGCCAGCGTAAACGACGGGCCAGAGTGCGTCAGATTTTGTGAAGGCGTCGGTAAATCCCGAGGGATCCAATCTACCCCACCGACTTGTAAACGTTACGCCTACTAGGGACTAAGCCGTACACTACACGTTTGTTTCCCCAAAATTTTCCTTTACTTTTCTCGCTATAAAGAAAAGTCTAAACGAAAAGATAAACACGTAACAGTAAGCAATTCACTTTATCCTTTAACGCACATAGACACGATTTCGAACTTGATATTTATTACGAAAGTTGAGTTTCACTGACAACGGTATATCTAACACTAGTATTTATTGTATTGTAAGTATATAATAAAAAACGGGGTTGATATTCAACCTATTATAAATGCAATAGCTTTGTAAAATGTCAACATATTTTATATGATTGTTGGAAGTTTGACAGCTGTTTAAATAACTTCGGAAGCTTGTTCCATTGTTATGCAGCTCTGTATCAAATTACTATTATGATTGAAATCAGAACGTACATGATTCTGTTGAGTAACTAATAATTTTTTGTTTGATTTTAAAATAGATATCAATTTATTGTGCTTTTAAACGAGTCGCTAGCTAGTGTCGCTGCCTACAGAATTACGGCCTATTTTTTTTAGTTCTAGATGGCATCTGGCAGTTAGGCTAGGAGAATTAATTAGCCGGTTTTTCTTTCTTGATCAATATGAGCGGTGTAGTTTGAGGCAAATAGGACATGATCGTTTGAGACTCTTAATTTTTTTTTTAACCCGGTGGAATTCCCTACGGACCTTCAGGGGAAGTGGTAAGGACCACTTCCCCCGGTGTGCCAGCACTGCCTCTCCTCGCCTTCGCCGAGCCTGGGAATCCGGATACTTCCGACGGCTCGGCGAGCGTTGGCCTTTAGGCAGGCCTCCTCTCTTGGAGGGGGAATATGAACCCCCTCAAGACCTCTCTTGGGGAAACGGCGTGTGGGCACACACACGCCGGCCCTTCCTCTCTGCACCGGACGGGGACGCCCTCAACGTCACCCGCCCAACCTGTGTCAGGAGGGGAGCGCCTCGCGCTGGGAGTTCTGCACGAATTGCTCCCTTCTCCCGAGCCGCCTTGTTCTGCGGCGGCGCCGAGGGTTGCGAGGATCAGCAATATGCCTCTCCCGCTCCGCCGCTTCCTTCGCGCTCATGACGGCCTCACAGAAAGCGGCCATCCCCCTCCACGCGGCCTCACTGCTGACGACCGCGCGAACCGTTTGAGACTCTTATCAGTAACCATATTTATCTGTGTCCGATCAAAGTTAAATTCGTGTATTATAATACTATACAATTAGACTTCTAATATTTTCCATATATATTTTTTTTATAATTATACAGTTTTTATTTAAGACTTATTATAATAAAGATATTACGGAGATACAAAGCAGTTTTTCCACTAAATATAATAAATTAAAATGCAATACTTTTATCCAAACATATATATAGGTCAAATACTTCGCTTTGTAATCAAGTGAATCAAGTTAACTCGTGACAGCTAATGTTCTGTTTGTAAGCTTTACGTATAAATAACTGTTCTTACTATCGTTCATACAATGCATTTTTTATATTATAGCGCGAGTAGCATGCTATACGTAGCATGGTAGCTTTACAATACAAATTAAAATCGGTTCCATGATCTTCTGTATCTTAAAATGTCGGTATCCAATTTTTTGGTAATATAGTAAACAGTATATGTAGGAATGATCTAATAACTAAAATTAATAATAAAGGCGCATATGTTGTCAATAAATATTACTAATTTCGGAAAACAGCTGTCTAAATATATCCGGCATATGATTTTTACACACTGTCCAATCTACTCCGGTCAGTAAAAGTTATGTTCTCAGCAGTTAAGTAGCCGTAATAGGCCGAATCATCAAATATAATACTAAATTAAGTAATTTAATTTTACTATGGGTATATTTTATTGTTCTTTATATTAGGTCCTTACATATGAAATTGGCGTTTTGTATGGGAGGAACAAAAAGTCGAATATTTTTTAATATAATATATTTAATTAATCAAAGTATGAACCATTATTTTCTATGCACTTTTGCCATCTCATAGGTAGTTCATTGATCCCTTTACTAAAAAAACCAGTCGGACGGGAATCAATAAAATCTTTGAAGGCGATTTGGACTGTCCCATCGGAGTTGAATTTTTTCCCTTGCAAGAAGTTATCCAAATTTCGAAAAAAATGGTAATCTGTTGGAACAAGGTCCGGGGAGTACGGAGGATGTCTTAGACTTTCCAATTAAAGCTCTTCTAATTTAGTAGCCGTCTGTTGCGCAGTGTGTGGTCTAGCGTTGTCGTGAAGCAGCAGTGGCGTGGAGCGATTGACCAGCCTAGGTTGTTTAGCCGCTAGCTTTTCCATCATGGTTTGCAATTGCTGACAATAGACATCAGCCGTAATAGTCTGGCCAGATTTGAGAAAACTGTAATGAACAATACCGGCACTAGTCCACCAAACGCTTACAAGTAACTTTTTTGGGGTTAATTTTCGCTTGGGGCAAGATTTGGCTGGCTGGCCAGGATCCAACCATTGCGCTGAGCGCTTCCGATTATCGTAAAGAACCCATTTTTCATCACAGGTAATGATTCGGTTTAAAATACCTTCATTATTGTGCCGGTTTAGTAATGTAACGCAGCAGTCGACGCGCGTTTGCCAGTTTGCTTCAGTCAATTCGTGAGGTACCCACCTTTCAAGCTTTTTAATCTTCCCAATTTGCTTCAAGTGAATTAAAACAGTTTTATCACTAACATCGCAGCCTGCAGCTAACTCGGACGTGGTTTGCGATGGATCCGCTTCCACAATAGCCTTCAACTCTTCATTATCAACTTGAGTCTCAGGCCGTCCACGGGGCTTGTTCTGCAGGTCGAAATTTCCAGAACGAAAACGTTGGAACCAAAAACGAACTGTGTTTTCTTTTGCAACACGACCGCCATACACATCATTCACCCTTCGAGTTGTTTCCGCAGCACTAGTGCCACGGCGGAACTCGTACTCGTAAATAATGCGATATTTTAAGTTTTCCATTTTGTAAAATGAGTGACGCAAACAGAAAAAAACAGAAGAAAAAAACAAATGAATGACGATCATCGAAGCACAAATACATGAGTCTATAGCTGTACAAATTTGAATTTGGAATTCCTTACCAAAAAGGAGAAATTTGTGATTAAAGTGGCCAGTACGAAAAACGCCAATTTCATATGTAAGGACCTAATATTTTGAAAGAAATCTAAATATATATAACTCAAAGGTGACTGACTGACTGACATAGTGATATATAAACGCACAGCCGAAACCACTGGACGGATCGGGCTGAAATTTGGCATGCAGGTAGATGTTATGACGTAGGCATCCGCTAAGAAAGGATTTTGATGAATTCCACCCCCCATAGGGATAAAATAGGGAATGAAAGTTTGTATAAATCTTCTCAGATTTTAGACTATAATATAATAGCTTGATAGTTTTAGCGCCTAATGACAAATTGGGCCCTAATTTTTTACACACGCTAAACAAAAGTAAAGCCACAGAAACTATATCTAATTAATTATAATACTTCTTAACGCGAGCGAAGCCGCGGGCAAAAGCTAGTATTTAATAAAATTACTAATACTACATTTATGTGATATTCAATATGTAAGAAATAATACTTAATCTACTTACTAACTACTTAAGTTACTGTATTTAGTCGCGAGAATAATCTGATGCATTGAAATTTTATCGCTGATTGCAATTTTTTCTGTTTTCAGCAAATGAAGAATGATTATTCATAATTTCTTTGCTTCGATGCGGTTCATCGAATACAAAAACCTATTGCTTTTTGATTGTATGCCCTACTAATATTTTAGCAGACGGCAGCTGTTTTATCGTCGGAAGCCTTGCGTCCATTGTTGGCACGGCCGCTCTAGGTCATATTAAATTACAAACTATATTCACAAACTTGTATTAATGTTCGGCTTTAGTGAAAATTTTACAGCTAATAAACGTGAAGTTATTGTTATAGTTTAATGTAAATATCATACATGTAAATGTACATACATTGCATGACGATAATAAGTACCTAGTTACACATTTAGTTACCTATATTAAAAATTATTTTCTTTTTGGGAAAATAAAGGATTAATAAGAGGTTTCTATATATTTTGACGATTCTTAATTTTTTAAAGTAATAAAACAACCAGATTTCAGTTAGATATCCTTAGATAGGAATACAGTAAAATCTTTTATAACGACATCGAAGGAACTACTCATATGTAGTCGTAACAACCGGTGATGTTTTCGAGATACGATGTCCTTTAGGATTCAGTCGGGAACTTTGTTCTGTGTCAATATAACCGATATGTTATTCTAAACGATGTCGACGATATTGATATAATAAAGGAACGGGATAAATAATATTGCTTTTAAGAGTAATGAATACACTATTTTTACGTAAACATTGAAAGCAGTAAAGTTGATATAACAACCGTAACTGTCACCGTTAAAGTTACAACGGTAAGAAAAAAATGGTAACTTGTTGTTTTTCAGTCTATATGGAGTGTATGTATTACATAATATTTTGCCATTCATAAAAGTTATATCTGTGAAATAATATCTTAAAACTTTTGATATTATACTTTACGGATGCAAGAGTTGTCATAAGCGTACAATCTTGTCTACCCACAGCTAAACCTGTACAACAATAAGGCAGAGTGAAAGGCAAACCACTGCCCACGAAATGAACAACTAGAAGCTATATGATTCCGCAAATGCAATTTAAACTTTACAGCCTTGATCAAAACGTTCATTTTGCAAATAATTTTTATCCAATGTTCTAGAAAATACCAATGCTAAGTGTTTTGTACAAAACTATTAGAGTGCTCAAACGATTTTGGTTTAACCATCAACTGTTCCAATAAACATTAAACTTAAAACTGTTATAATTTGATATTAAGTAAACATTTTCAAATATTTTAGAAACATATAATACTTAGTTAATTTATACATGGTGGTGTTAATTCAAGGAATTTAATTTAGGATCGATTGTTTCCATAAATTTATAAGCAGATAGTACAAACTTTAATATTTATGTTTTTAGTAAATTAATATAAATATTCCAGCATTATGGCGTATTTCGTTCAAAATACATTGTGTATTTAGTTGCAATCATAGATGGGCAAAATGTAATCAGATTAATAAAAATTACTACGATTACATTTTACGTTTTTTACTATTAATATGACTGCATTTTGCTCATCTATGTTTTAAACACTACAGAGTCCCATATTGCAAACACATTTATGATTTCTTAATGTTTTAAATGTATTTAGATAATGATAACAGAGCTAGAAAGTTAATATTACGACTACATTTTGTAATCGTTAATCATTAATCAGATTACATTTTGCCCATCTCTTCTGGTTGCAGTACATTTATAAAAATATGTAATATTTATATTATTGTCATAAAAGACATCATTAGGACCATTAGGTACGTATACTCACACGGTCTAATAATTTTCTCGTGACACCAACTGTTCCGAATTCTTTGGGTAGTGGTTAAAATGATTTGTTGCCTCCTGGTTTCATATAATAAGTCATTCTTTTTATTATGAGCAGGTTCGTAAGTCGCAAAAGTATTTTCTCTACGAGCTTTGCAGTAGGGAAAGTTTAAGCTGAAAATACGAGCCAAGTTTTCTCCTCTACCTTGGCTAGCAAAAAAAAAAAAATCACTACAGGTCTTCCAGATGATAAAATTTACATGTTTCTTCTTCGGCTTTTATTTTATTTTATTTTAAAGGGTGAAATAAGGCGGCATTACGCAAAGAGAATATTAAATTAGAGAATGTTGAGATTTACGCCTGTGACCGGCCGCCGATTTAAAGCTATCTTTAATCCAAGATTCTCTCGATTTATTTTATTTCAGCTATTTTACACCAGACTAAGCATTCAAAGGTAATGCGAATTTTTATATTTCGTACTTTTCTTTTACATTTACCGAATTTAACTTAGAAATTATAAATGTACTTAAATTATATTTGTTATATTTTAAACATTTTTCGACGATAAAAAGATAGCATCAAGCTTGGTGATACAGCAGCATAATTAATGAAAAATGGAGATTACTATGATACAAAACTGTATTTGACGAGTTATAATTGAATTATAAAGAAGAAATACACCTAATCCTTCATTATATTGTCATTAATTGTTTTGCCAAAGTTTCAAAAAGTGTAAATGGCTTATGGTAAAGTTTAAACGGATAGCATTAAAGAAATAAGAAATTATGACAATAAGTAAGTACAGTAGATATATTATGTATTATATCTGTAAAGTACAGTGATTAATCAGAAACAATATTATTCTACGATTTTAAATTTAACAAAATCTACTGTGTCCTAGATTTATATATTTCTCCATTCGTCATAATTTCTACTTTTTCTCAGAAGATTGATATGAAAGTATCGCAAAATATCGGAGCCATTACAGTGATAAAATTTCCGTGGCATTATTAAAAATGTCTCCAGCGGCCTGAATATAAAATGATAGATGACGAAAAATTGTGTTTATTTTCGTATATTTTATTATAAACAGATGTGTCTCGCCTCCGCATCTCAAATAAGTGAGTTTCTTTAGGATCCTTTGATGTTTACTGGATATAATTTTCTCTTATTTGTCTAATAAATATAGATATTTATTTATGACCTTGTAAGAGATAAAGGCGTAGCTTTATTCATATACCTATTTCATTTGTTCATGCCAAGTTTTTTGAGAGTATAAAAGCTTCATAATAATTTAATTCAAATCGTGATATATTACACTACCGCTGGGTCTTGAAACAAATGTTTGTCTTGTTTTCGGATATAAATTTCTGAATAATCTGTTTTATGAAAATCGAAAACTATATTTTACGTAAACTAATATTTTGTTTCGTTTTCTAAAGGCAAGATAGCGCAACGTTGGTTTTATGTATCCACGATCTCGATTTGCATGTATAGGAGATACCTTTAAATTTATTTTTTTATTACATTAAATATTGTTTTCGGCATTGCATCAAATGTTTACATAATCAATCAAATCATTATCTTTTTTAGTTTAAAACTTACAGGCCTTTGGTAGACGAACGACCGGACGGATAAAGTACCGAAGCCTCCTACTTGACTCTGAAAACTCTCTTCATTCGGCCAAAAAGAAACAAACTATAATACTAGAATTGCGGCTACCTCTAAATTATCAATATACATTTATTATGCATTCGAGTATTTTGATGAAATTTATTTGCTTATTAACTTGGTTCATAACGACATTTTGAGAACTACATTAATTTAGTGCAAATCGACGTCTTAATCCGGTAGTATAAACATTATGAAACGGGCCAAATAAACAAGAGTGCGAGGCGTTTCGAACGCGAACAAATTATCTCTTCCATCAGTTCTCAAACTTGAGCCGTATATTTGCTTAACCTTATTTGTTATATAGATTGTGTTTGAATCATAAAGTTTGCTTACCGTTTATGTAAACTCAATTTATATGCATATAAATACATACTAATATGTGTTACCGTATGATAGTTATATCTCATTTTATATATATCTAGGAATATATAATTGTTAACTATATTATCTGTAAAGATAGTTTTAAGAAATATTTTTATTGTATTATCTATCTTAATCTACTACTCTCTTAATATTTTTTTTCATTTTCAACAATAAATGATTCAGTTTAAGCCAAAATTTTTGTATAATAATTTAAGTATATCAAAGACACGATTTGTGAATAATATAATAATGGTAAATTTTAAATTTCTTCATTCTTACTTTTTGTTTGATACTGATAAAAAAGGACTTTCGATGTTGTGACGCAATTGAGACAAACTCACAAGACGTTCATTAAGATGAGAACAAATATTATCTTTATTTTGTAATTAAATAACGTATTCATCAAAATATATTTTAAAGAATTGTTGTTTAAATTTTCTTTCGTGTTATTTATCTTGCTTTTTTAACTTAATCCAGATATTTGTTGTAATTAATAGCTAATAAATGAAAACAAAATGTCTTCTTTATCGTTGCCTCTAATTAAGTTTCGTTTCTGGATTAATTAAAAAAATAAATAACTTAATGAATACTTTAATATAATGTAAAGAAATAAAATAATTAGCTTGCTTCTTGTGCGACCGATTAAACACAACTTATGCAAATATAGATTTTTGTAATGGTTTGTATCTACGGTAATTATAAAAAAAAACAGAAATTGAGAAGCGCTGTCTGAGACGCGGTGACGTCTAGCACATGTGGTTTAATGTTATGCACTCTAATGCATGCTCTATTTCCCTTCACCGAGTCTATTCACTTAGCTTCTCAGAGGAGTGGGAACAGAATCGCTTTATAGCGCGCAAATAGTTCGCCTAATCCTTTTGCGAATACATTGGAACCATCGAAACGCGTTTGGTTTCAGATTAGTGTTTTCATATTAGCTTTAAAGTAAATTTTAAATTGATAAAACGAATTGATTTTAAAACCATCAATAAAGAAGGGATTTTACTTTGACTGGCCGTAGAATATTTTTAGTCATTATCAGAAAGGCTATTTGCGAGAATCAGTGCGAACCGGAAAAAATATTTAAAAAAAAACGCTTTTATTTGACATGAAAACTGTAACCTTCTTCGCTTATAATACAATAATACATTACGGCTATTGTCTTAATGAGAAAAAGTAGCTTAGATGAAAGGTTCTACACAATGAAAATACATTTCTATAGTACTACTAAATCTGTCTAAAATAAATGAACCGTTAAAATATACACACGATACAATATAAACACTAAAAGCATAAAAAAAAAACAGTAAAAGTTTAAAAAATATGTATGAGCAAGTAAACTGTATTAAGTAACCTGCTGCAGATGCATTGACGCCTTTACAAAAACGTTACCTAACAATGCATTCAGCTTGACAAATTTATTTCAAAATTGCGCAACGGCGTGGACGATTAGTATACTTGAAACGTGAAGCGGGAAAATAAAGAGCGTCCGAAACTAATCTACTGCCACGACCTGACTCGCCGCCATACGAACTACGTATTTTAATCAGAAATTCCGAAATGGATTTTTTCATTAAGCGTCGCGACCAACGTGACTCGAGCTCCTTTTAATTTTTTCACACTGATATTCATCGAAACAACTGTACCTGTTGAGAACGTGTAAAATGGTAGACAAGAGCTCGAAGAATCCCAGTATTGTGTTGGTTATTTGTACACATGTGATGGTAGCATTGATGTATGTTTATTACGTGTTTCTTTTTATCCGCAATTCAGATGGGTATAGTTTAAAACCATATTGATTATTTGCTATAGCTTAAATGATATATTTATAGATTTAATATACAAGATTTTTAAATAAAATGTATTATTGGTAGATATTTTAACGAACCAATCTTACTCCATGGTATTTCCTTAAGTTACATACTGTATTACAATATTCTATTAGTTGTATTAGGCTCTTAGAATTCCGGAACTAATGTGTTAATATTGTTTACTTACAAGTGTATCGATTAAATCGTGCGTTGCATCTATAATATAAAAATGAATCGTTAAATGTGTATAAGCGCGAAACTCGAGAACGGCTGAACCGATTTGGCTGATTTCTTTTTTGTTATGTTTGTTGAAGTCTGGGGAAGGTTATTACGGAGAGAAAAATTAAAAAAAATGTCTGAAAAGTCTAAAAACACCACTTTTCTATATTCTCATACAAAAAATTCGTAATAATATTTAAAAGTCAATTTGAACTTTAACACCATGCCATAAAGTTTAAATGTTAGTGGACGGGTTCCGGGAAGGCAAAACATTTATTGTGTGACGTTTAAATATTAATGTCAATATTTGTCAATTTTTATACATATAGCATTAAGGCCAGGTTCCTTCAAACAATTTTTAAAAAACAGCCGACAGGCCAATAGGTTTTGGTAGAATAAAATCTGACGGGGAAGCTATTAACATTAAAAAAAAACAATGTGACTTTGTTTTCGAGAAATAGGGCAGAACAAGGTCTGCCGGGACAGCTAGTTGTTTATAATAAATCCATTAGGTAAATATAACTAATATTGTTATGTAGAACTTGTCTTTCTGGGCTAAATTCCGTATATTATGTAATTTTTAATATATTTATTAAACTTAAGTTAAACTAATATTTCAGCTTAAGTTTAAAACGCATATTATGTATATTTATTAGTATAATGACTATTATACCAATAAAATGTTAATATTGCCACTGCCATTTTACCATTATACGATTTTCTAGGCTTCATTTTTAATTTACTAAAAACATTACCTAATATGAGTTTCCCCAGACAGGAAAGAAAATTAGTGATTTTCATTCGCTTCGATGGTTTCCTTCGCAACGAAGAGTTAATGTTTATAAACGGGTAGTTAGCGATAGCTCGAATTGGCCGCATCACCGCGATCCATTGTTTACGGTTACGCTAGATTTCATAATTCAATGATTACGAGTTTAAACTGTGCGCTAATGGTTTTCGGAATGTGTTGCGATTCGATTTAATGTTATTCTCTCATACTTTTAATAATTCATTGTTTTCATTTATCAGCAGGCAATAATTACTTAAATAAATTTTTTTAATATTTATAACAAATAAAACACATACTTAGTATTGTATTTAATAAGCAAATTGCTGTTTAATTACACCAAATATACATCCATTAAGATACTAAAATTCAAATTTTTATCTTACCGGTGTTCACTTTTCAAAGGAAATACTTGTCTTAATACAAAGTGTTAACAAATCTCAACATAGGGACGAGGGACTAACAACTGGATATTTTTGGATGTCGACGATCGGACGAACTAAAAAAAATAACGTCAAGCCGTCCGCGCTGTCTTCATAAATTATGAACACCCTGTCTATCGGCTCTCTTAATTATGCTCGCCTAAATTAATTACCGTTTTTCTTGGGTTTTGACTCGTAACTTCATTCAAGTAGTAAAACTTATTATTGGATGTTTTTTTATCTGTAAGTAACGTGTGGGACGCGAGAGCTTAGGGGTGACAAAATATCAACTACTTACATCAATAAAATCTAAAACATAAGTCACATTAGTACAATACATCGACTAGATGCTCTAATGACGCAAAGTTATAATATTCATTAATAGTACTTGAATTTACTAGAAAAAATCTTATGTTAAAAATAAAAAAATAAAAAGATGTAAGTTACACCCCTACCTCCATTTGCCATTAACCATGTTAAAAAGATCATAACACTCAAAGATTACCTTATTTCTGGCATATCGTCATTGACCACTGGGGTTCGGAAAAGACCGCTTTGAGAATCAATCGTTTATACACAGGGCTACATTTTAATTACGAAAGGTTGGTTTTTTGCTTTGCTACATAAACAAATAGTTACAAGTCACACTGTCCTTCAAATGGAACGTTCTCTGTATATAACAATATAGTATAGAAATAGTATGACACATTAAATAAAAAACACAACCTATTCTAAAAAAAACTAACAGTAATACAAGTGCCCCAAAATTTAAAGTCATGCCGGATACCAACCGTTCATAGTAATTCTCTATTATTTGAATACATTTTTTTAATAATTACAATTATTATAATTTATTGTTTTAGTTTTTAATTACATTCTGCAAACTATATGACCGATCACTCATGTAACTTTACTATTCTTGTGAACTTCGAGTCGCCGTAAATATTCGAACGACTTTAAAGCAAAATGAAAATCAGAACACATGATATGTGAATTATGTTACAATATTATATAAAGCTCAATACGGAAAATAGTTGATTTGAATACACTATTTTATCCTTAACCAAAGGTAAAGACCACGAAAATCCAACTCGGAAATAAACTGAAAACCTTGTTAGATTGGTCTTCCAGATCTAGTGCGGAAAATAATACATTTTAAACTTTTGTGTTTTATATATATATATACTTTTATTATAAATACTTTAACGGGTGTTGTGTGCGGAAAAGTTACTTTTAATTTTGGCTCAATATTTTGACCTGGTTAGATAGTAATGGTATAGTGGAGTGTCATGCTGGTTGGTATTTGAAGTTGCCTTTGTTTGTGTTTGTAGCTGGGTAACTTGTTTGAGTAGCTGTGTTATGAAGATGGTTGTGATGCCAGCGTTAGTTATATGTATACTAAATCTATATTACTACTTATGTTATAAAAAGGTAATGTTTGTTTGTTTGTAGAATATAGTCTTCGAAACAATCCAGCTGATTTCAATTTATTTTCCACCGATATTTAGAATAAACCTTTAAGGTTCACGGTGAGAGGACGAAGAGTAGGCAGTGCTGGCACCCCGGTGGTTTTAGTCGTTGCAAGTCCGACATACCGAGGAGTGGCCTTCACCACTCCCCCGACGGTCCGAAGGGATTTCCAACGGGTTAATAAAAAAAAAAAACCGGTTCCCACGTTAAATTTGATCATCATGCAGGCTAAGCCCAGGGAACAACTAGTGTTCAAAATCAAACTGGTTATTTACATACTCACGCGATTCGTGTATGAATAGTGTCCAAACGAAACCAGACACGAATTGTCCTCTTCGCTTTTTTCAGACCATATCTAAATGTTCAAATGCTACAAAAATTATCCATTATACTCATATCACAAAGTCGACAAATCTACATTTATGTTACATACATATAAACATAAGTTTGTTCTGAAACAATACCGAATTCAGAACTTTTCATGGTGTTTAATTGGACATCGGAGTGACAGGTGCGCTTCTCTCTTCGCTTACGACTCCAACATTATTCGCTTGAAACAACATTTACAGGTGAATTGTAATGATACCTTGTTTAACCTAATTAAACATGATATACACGATGGAACGATATAGTAATACGTTCATGAATAATTAGGCGTAAAGCGTCTTATATTATAGAATTGAAATGAAATATAACTTTATTCAAATAGGCCTACTTCCCAGCGCTTTTGAATCACCGAAAAAAGTAAAGTGAATCTACCAATAAACTCTGGTAGTTGCTGTTTTTAACATAATGAGGTACAATAACAGGTATAATATACAAAGGATTGAATGCCCCGCGAGAAAGATTGCATATATTAAGACCACGCACTTTTATCATCCAAACGGTCATTAATGGAATAATATATAACTTTTTAGGAATTTAGTTTTGTTTTTTTAAATTTCGATAGTGATAACTCCTTTCCTTAAATTAATCAACAACATGCTCTATATCAATTCAAACTAAAAATAAATATATTTAAAGATCTTACTATTGTACAAACAATTGAGCGCTTTTAAGATATCGAGAAAATAAATATATCATCGTTTTGAAAAGAATCTGTCGAGTATAATCAGCAAGACCTTGATAGTAGCATCTTCAAATAATTACTCTATAGATATAGGTAATATTAATTACATTGAATGTGGAAATAATTTAGAATAGTGGGAATTCTTTAGCCATAGTATACATTTAAATATATTTTAGTCATTATGAGAAAACAGCACTCTGGAATACCACTATAATAAGAAAATTTTATAAGAATTAATTCCTATACAATATACAATTTATTTCTCAAATTGATGACTAGATATACTTCGATTTCGTTCTGTGTACCAATTTAACGTCTGTGAGGTATAAACCTTTTTCCACATCAATCACATTCGTATAAAAGTTCACGGCATTGTAGGTTCAGTCGCTTTCGTTAATCAAAGGCCAGTTGACCCGTATGCCTTTTATCTACTTTTAGCTTATTTCTTTCATGGACTTTTAGTTTGTGTAATAGTAATCAATGTAGAAAGGTTTTATTGAGGCCTATGAGTAACTCGTTGATTACTTGGACTAAGCGAAATTACCTCCTACTATTTATGTGTGTGTATTTGTGTAATTTACCTAGTTATACGTTTTGCCATGACACAAATGACCCATTTAATTTTATTTATGAATGTTAATTGTGTAAATATTTTTTGAGTTACTTAGTGTACACAACAGATTTATGCACTTCTGGACGTCATATATGTAACCACTTACAAGATTTTAGATACGAATTTTTACACCATACTAGCTGTGTCCGCGACTTCGTCCGCGTGGAATAGTTATTTTGGGCATTTTAGTTAGTTATTTATTTTAAAATTGTAATATCTTCTAAGATGTTCATTGAAATTAAGTGATGTCAAAGACAATTTTGTTCACAATTAAATACTCTTAATCAACAACACATTTATTTGGATAAAGGTTAATATTATTACGTTGATACAACTCTTAACAAATAATGCATTAATTTCGACCAAATTTGATTACCATAAAAACGGTTCTAGTGAGTTAATCTTAAAAGATAGACATATACTGTCGTGGACATTTTTTTAGATCATTTTAAGAGAAATAATTCTTTCATACATATATTTTTGGTATCTTGAACTGTTTTCGCAGCGCACGCAATGGAAGCCCTCAAGGATGAATAATTTCCCCCGTTTTTTTTTCACATTTTCCATTATTTCTTCGCTCCTAATAGTTGCATCATGATGTTATATAGCCTAAAGCCTTCCGTGATAAATGGTCTATTCAACACAAAAACAATTTTTCGATTCGAACCAGTAGTTCCTGAGATTAGCGCGTTCAAACAAATAAACAAACAAACTCTTCAGCTTTATAATATTAGTATAGATTTAGCGACTGTAGTATCATATTTTTAAATATTTATTTATAGCCTTTAAGTGATTAAAAATAGAATTTATAAAAGTAGTTCTTATTATAATTAAGTAGTATAAATATAACACAGTAAAAGGAATATCATCATCATCATCTCGAATATCAATATGTTCCTAAAACAAATTCTTGATAATGACTTATCTAAATTTAAACATGGTAAACTAAACTAGAAATTAAATACGCAAAAGTTCAAGCAAAGGTCCCCGGTGGAAAATTATAAGTGAATTTATTAGGTGAAGTAAAAGACCTGCGTACATATTGCGAGTTAGCACTTCGTTAACTAGATACAAAGTAATTAACTTTGTAGTCGCGTTCCTTATACAGCCCCCCTGTTGCTCTGGGAACTGCGAGAAGAAATAATATGCTCTCATTTATGATTTAAAAAGACCAACGTCAATTGTTAATTTGCTAGAAAATGTTATGTATTTTTTAATAATTATTAGTGAGGCACTTTCTGTTTAGTAATGTTACTATATATTACTATGTTGGTCTTTTGAAAATGTTCACTATCTCAATAATCTTTCAAATATTATAAGTATACATTTTTACTACTCATAGGCAAACGCTTTACGTCAGTCACACTTGTTAAAACAGAAGAAGAAGATGATGAACCCCATTTTCTCAAAAAAATAAATTCATTATTTTAAAGGCCTCGAAATCAGAACAACGTAGAAATAATATGTGGGTGGTGTACTTTACACCTTCTACTGAATCTTTGAGTACGAATATTTTAAAAAATGTTTTAATTTTGAAACAATTACATTTTATACCTAAAAACAATTCCTGCCCTTTTAGATTATCTCCTCAGAATTAGATTAATCTATAAGTTATAAAAAATGAAAATAAATAAAAAAGAGCTTTTCACAACGTTATGCAATTAAGAGGACATATAAAACACAATATAATTAAACGGTAAATAAAAAACGTGTACCCTAGTTTCCTAAGGTAGTATGAAACCAGAGCAGAATATTATAAAAGACATGCGTTAAATCGGTCGCTTCCCGTTAAACCGGTTTCTAGACGTACTGACAACTACCCTTGAAGATCATTCGTGCTGAACACAACTGACCTCTGAATCGCTGACCTTAGTGCTTAGATAAGCGTCAAATCGTTAAGTAATCCTGGTGATATAATATGAAAAATAAAGTAGTTTCGTTTACAATTACTTTTAATCTAGCAAACTTTTTGTTGTCAGCCTATTATAATACATTTCATTTCAATTTAAAATAAAATAAAAAAACTGAACAGGTATTTCCGTTTTCTATTTATGTCAATTACTTTTTTTATTTCAATGTCCCCAAAGAACTTTTTAAATATGTTTTATATAATAATTTTTTGCTGACGGTGATCATCTGTGCTACTCGTCACGTTAGGCACGAAATATTAGGTCCTTAAATATGAAATTGGCGTTTTGTATGGGAGGAACAAAAAGTCGAATATTTTTTAAAATAATATATTTAATTAATCAAAGTATGAACCATTATTTTCTATGCACTTTTGCCATCTCATAGGTAGTTCATTGATCCCTGTACTAAAAAAACCAGTCGGACGGGAATCAATAAAATCTTTGAAGGCGATTTGGACTGCCCCATCGGAGTTGAATTTTTTCCCTTGCAAGAAGTTATCCAAATTTCGAAAAAAATGGTAATCTGTTGGAGCAAGGTCCGGGGAGTACGGAGGATGTCTTAGACTTTCCTATTGAAGCTCTTCTAATTTAGTAGCCGTCTGTTGCGCAGTGTGTGGTCTAGCGTTGTCGTGAAGCAGCAGTGGCGTGGAGCGATTGACCAGCCTAGGTTGTTTAGCCGCTAGCTTTTCCATCATGGTTTGCAATTGCTGACAATAGACATCAGCCGTAATAGTCTGGCCAGATTTGAGAAAACTGTAATGATCAATACCGGCACTAGTCCACCAAACGCTTACAAGTAACTTTTTTGGGGTTAATTTTCGCTTGGGGCAGGATTTGGCTGGCTGGCCAGGATCCAACCATTGCGCTGAGCGCTTCCGATTATCGTAAGGAACCCATTTTTCATCACAGGTAATGATTCGGTTTAAAATACCTTCATTATTGTGCCGGTTTAGTAATGTAACGCAGCAGTCGACGCGCGTTTGCCGGTTTGCTTCAGTCAATTCGTGAGGTACCCACCTTTCAAGCTTTTTAATCTTCCCAATTTGCTTCAAGTGAATTAAAACAGTTTTATCACTAACATCGCAGCCTGCAGCTAACTCGGACGTGGTTTGCGATGGATCCTCTTCCACAATAGCCTTCAACTCTTCATTATCAACTTGAGTCTGAGGCCGTCCACGGGGCTTGTTCTGCAGGTCGAAATTTCCAGAACGAAAACGTTGGAACCAAAAACCAACTGTGTTTTCTTTTGCAACACGACCGCCATACACATCATTCACCCTTCGAGTTGTTTCCGCAGCACTAATGCCACGGCGGAACTCGTACTCGTAAATAATGCGATATTTTAAGTTTTCCATTTTGTAAAATGAGTGACGCAAACAGAAAAAAACAGAAGAAAAAAACAAATGAATGACGATCATCGAAGCACAAATACATGAGTCTATAGCTGTACAAATTTGAATTTGGAATTCCTTACCAAAGAGGAGAAATTTGTGATTAAAGTGGCCAGTACGAAAAACGCCAATTTCATATGTAAGGACCTAATATAAGCGCAAAATGTATACAGCAGAGGATAATGTATCACTGCTCACCCCGAAAGGGATATAGTGTGACGATATATTATTATTATTTTTTCCTCTCATATCAGAACTGTCAGAGTGAACAGATTTAGTATACATTACAGGATAGAAAAAATTGGTACTTTAGATTCCTAGTTTTTTTATAGGTATGTTGAAATGAAATCAAATCAAAATAAAAGACGCTTCATCATAAAAACGCTCCTTGTGATGCAGCTGTCCTTAGGCGACGTTAACTTACCATCAGGTGGGCCGTCAGTCTGTTTGCTGACAAAAGTTAAAACAGATGGAAAATATTTTGAAACACTTGTAAAAATGTAATCTTTTCAAATTAATTAAGTAATTGTTTGTGATATTATCTATACATTAACGTAATTATAGCCACTGGGACGTCCGTGAATGTGACAGTTTCCAATAAACAACAGTTTTTAATTGTGAATTAAGTTGTTAAAATTAACAAGCTAAGCGCGAATCGTACGCTTTGAAAATATTATGAACAGATTGATTGTTAATAAACTAATTATAAGTTTAAGATAATACGTAGGTAGGTTTATTTTATCATTTTCTAACTTTAAATTCGTGCGGATTCAGTAAAGCGTTGCTTACTGTAATTGGCAATTCTCACATGATCGCTTTCTAATATTTCCAAATTATAGCTCACATTTACGAAAGCTATTCGATTTCTTTATTCACAATATGATACGTAATTTAACAATAAACATTTTTTTTTGTAATATTATATGACGTTAGTGAGTCGACGCATTGATGATCATGTCTAGATATATTACTTAATATTTCCGACTATGGATATCACGCATCATAACCTAATAATCAATGTCATTATAATTTACGTATCATTACATGCAATAAAATCGCGATTTGTGCCCATGTGTATGTTCCCTTAATAATTCTAAACTAAATTATGAACCCGCCTGGTTTAGTTGTGAAGACCTTTCCCGATAAACCAAAGCGCGTCAGTTCGAAAAAAAAAAATTATGAATGTTGATGCGGCTTTCACCATTATTAGGACTCTTTTATTCCGAGAATAAAATTGATAAAAGATGATATTATTTTAATCTTGTATAAATTGATGATTTGAGGACGTTTACATGAATTTATATTGACCTAATTAAGCATATGATAAAAATGAATTCAATTAATATATTAACAAATTGTACCTACCTAAATAGCTACAAAATTTGTATTTTCTTCGACTGAACTACAATCATAATTTTAATTATAAAAATTCAGTTAGCTTAAATGTAAAAAATATTTATAAAAAAAATTACGTTCTTTTTTTGTATTTAATATTAAATTGTAAATATTATATTAAATACAAAGACTAATTTACATCAAACACTGTTTATTGTATCTTAGTTAATTAACATTTCGTATGCAGCAATTATACTTTTATAGAACATTGCATTTTGTTTCCTTGTTTGAAATGAGAGAAGCTAGTATAAAAAGTGTATAGATAATGCAGACGGAAGGACCTGTGAATCGTCACGAAGCGAGTAGACAATGGGCGTGGGTACAGCACCACTGGAAAATGGATTCGCCACGAATGCGAAATGCGACCCAGTTTTACTTTTACCTATAAGATTCCGTGGCTGTATTGTAACTGATTTGATTTACGTAGCCTTACAAATGTATTGAATGTAGCTTTGGAAAAAAAATAGCACAACTGCGTACAAAGAAAGTATTTGAAGAGAATTGAAAAAGAAGAATACAATAAAAACAGTTTCATTACTAAATATTGCCTTTTTACATATGCCTGAATCCACATATTGGAGTATAAAAGAAACTATGAAATTGAAGAAATCTGGGTATCAAATCACAACTAAGTGTTTTCTGTAATGAAACAAGGATGGCGACTTTGCATGTTTATTATTATATTATTGTTCAAATCGATTAAATTACTAATATAAACTGAAACATATTCTACTACCATAAGTATTATTGTTTGTTACGCGCATTCAATTAAAAGTTACATTCCAAGCAACAAATACTAGTATCATACGTAAATATGTATACATGATTTTCTTTAAACAAGCCTTATTTTTGATTTGGTTTTATTCCTGAACTTTGTTTAAGGTGTTTTTATTTATTAATTATTATTACAGATTTTTATTTCTTTTGTTTTAATATTTCCTATTTCTGTCATCTATTGCATGCGGAGAAGTCCGGAGACCTGTAATTGATGTATTTTGTATGTCGGGCACTAGCTCCCATTAAGTACCTAGTTACCTTATATTCTTATCTTCATCTTTGTCATATTGTACGAGTATCTAAATACAATAACTTTACTTCTCTATTCAATAATCTAAGACATTAACTATCCTTACGCTTTGCTATTTAGTGTAAGTGTATTTAATATTAAAAAAAGATTTAATATAATATTTTCATTCTATTGTCTTTTCAAAATTATGTTTTTATTTCGATTAAAATGCAGCATGACTTAATAATAAAAAAATCAACAGCCAAACAATTTGTCTTTAAATATTTTATAGATATATTCTACTTAATACCTTAATATACAATAACAATACCCTATTCACTGTAAAAAAAGGTTTAGTAGTGATAACGCTTGTAAGAAATTTTATTGAATAAAAAAAGAAATTGTTGTTACAACTCACAATTACCATATGTTACGGACTATGGTGCATGAAGGTTGTAGTATTTCGTTATGTACAATAATTTAGTGTAAGCTCGTGTGTAAGTAATTGGCGTGTCCGCGTGTCCGCTTGTTCGTAAACACACTTGACCCGGATACGTTTGCGAACGAGATCATAAATACAATTTGTAAGTAAGTATTCGAGTTTAAACTGGATTTTTATTTCTTCGAACCTACTGTACGTTTTGTAGTGATGTGCAGGTGCATTTAAAAGGAATAAAGTTTTAAAGATCTACTTATTCTGTAAAATTGTTACCAAGTTAATATGAAGTGATAAGAACTAATGAACTACTAAAGAACTAGTTGAATGTACACTTCGCGTGCTCCGGTGCTACCGGTGCCTAGGGCCCGGGCACGTGGGACAGAGCTGCAAGGCGACCACGAACCGGAGTGTTCGTTGTTTTAGATGCGGACAACCCTGGCACACAGCTCAGGGATGTGAGGCTCAACCTCACTGCTGCGGTTGTTCCGACTCCGGCAAGCGAGCCAGCCATAGGCTTGGCAGCGCGGCCTGTGCAGCCGCCAAGAGGCCTATTAAAAGAGAAAAGCTCCCGCCAGTGTCGACGACATACCGTTGTCGTCGGTGCGTGTGGAGCCAATAGAGAAGGACGCCTCCCCAGCACACAGGGGTGCCCTTGCGTAGCCGCCCAACCCATAAATTTCGCTGGCTGAGCGCCCTCTGCGTTCGCCCACCAAGCCCGGTTTTGTTGTGAAGGTCTTTCCCAGGCCACCAACGTAGGACACGCCGAAAAAAAAAAAAAAAAAAAGCCTCCCCAGCAGCGGCACCTCAGTCGTTATTGGGCAAATTTAAAGCCTCGAAGGGAGCGTCAGGTAACAAGCTTGAGCGGGCCGTTGCTTGACACAATAGCTCCAGTGGTGGCGTGCGTGCTTCCACGCACCACTAGGCGGTGGTTGAGGGACTTAAGCCCTTCCTTATTGTGGAGTAGCCCACAGGGCTGATCGCGCACCAGTGCCTTTGGAAGTCCTCGGTGCACCCGGGGACTGGTGCATACGCGATTGAAGGGGCACCCCAGGGGTTTTAGTCGGTAGGAATCCGGCAAAGGGGGAGGGGTGGCCCTCACTGCCCCCTGACGATCCACGAGGATTTCCCCTGGGTTACCAAAAAAAAATGTACATTTGGGTTTTAAAAATGTATGAATTTAATTTTTAAATCATATAAAAATGAATCTACTACTAATGTATTATTAACAGATTCTGTTCATTGAAGTTGTAAAAAATGGGGTCGATATTTGATATACGAGATTTATTGGATATTCAATACAAATTAATAAATTTAGGCTATCTTTACTGTAATATTATTTTCAATACCGGCGCCCTTTTATAAATACGTCATGGTGCTCAAGACTGTATTATGTTGGTTACTTTATTATCCTCAGGAGTTTTTATTGATGAATAATGATGTGTAATTTCATGTTTATACCATTATTTTAATGTAGTCCTATATAATAAATTTGAAAAGTAGTTTACTTCTAACAGAAGACATATAGTGATAGCTTTATATTGCTTACCAGTACAATTACTTGTAATGCTTCTTCAGAATATCAAAATGTGTAAACTAGTAGCTAGTGCCTGGTACCATAGATAGGCAAAATGTAATCAGATTAATGAGAATGATTACATTTTACGTTGTTTACCATTAATATGACTGAATTTTGCTCATTTATGTTATAAACACTACAAAATCCCAGATTGTATACACATTTATGATTTCTTAACGTTTTAAACGGATTTAATCATGATTACAGAGCAAGAAAATTAATATTACGACTACATTTTGTAATCGTGGATCATTAATCAGATTACATTTTGCCCATCTCTGCCTGGTAGATATGAAGAGACTAGTTTATATGTCTATACATTAAAATAATAAGGTTTTTATATTTGTTTCAGGTAATAATACCTTCTGGTTATACATTTATAAAATGTATTGGTTATAGGGAAAAGAAAGAACCGTACAAGTGAATAAGGTAATAAGTAAAATTTAATATTGTTTACTTTGCTAGTGAAAAAAAAAGTGCTACCGAATTGATAAAGAAGGCGAGAGAACGGAGTTATCTCGTGTACCTTTATAGGTATGCTTGTAAGAGCACGTTTTAAGGACTGCTTTCACTTATTTAGTTTAGTTAATTTAAAAAAAAAAGTATAAAACTACTTTTTATACAGTGTTCAGTTGAATAAAGATGAATGAGTATAATTAGTCTCCTATGGCCTCGTTGCGCTACTTAACATAAAATATTATGTTAGTAGGTACGACGGCGTAGTTCGTTTATAATTTGGTTAATTTCTTTTTACTTATTTAGTTAGCTTTATTCTGTCAGTTATTCTAATAAAAATATTTTCATTTATTTCTATCTCAGTGTGATATTAATTAAATAACTACGATTTATTGCTACTGAGAAGAAAGTCTTGTTATTTTTTTATAGTTATTTCAAGTCAGCTAGACAATTAAGTTCGTTTAATGGCTGCGTTCAAATTACCTTGGCAAGATAGCAAACTCGAAGCAGTTAATCTGATGGTAGATTTATGCTGTAATGGTGCTTTCCCACGGCACTGGTTACAACTAGTCGTGCTATGTCAAGCCATTTTCATGCGCAAGCATGTGCCAAGGTGAGCCACATCCAACTTCAAACTGTACCAATACCATTGCGTTGTTTTACACATATTTAATATTCGCGCCACGACAAGAACCATTAGGGGACGCCCTCTCGGTTTTTTTTTGTAACCCGAGAAAATCCTGCATAGAAGGATCATCAGAGCCGCTGTGAGGGCAGAGACCCCTGTATGTCAGACTCCTACTAAAACTCCCGGGGTGTCCTTCTAATTGCCCCACCCAGGCCTGGGAAACCAAATTCATCCAGACTCCCGGGGAGCAAAAAGTCTTGTTGAGGCTACCTCTCGGGAGGGGTGGGAGTAAAGAGCCCACCCCTCCAAATCTCTCTCTCAGATTGCGCGCTGGATACTGCGCGCCGACTCCCTCTCATCCGGGCAGCAGACTTCCTCAAGTCTACTACCCGGACGCCCTCTCGGTAAGTTAACTCGAGCTAAAGCATTATAGCTCGTCGTAACACGTACCGTGAAAAAGCACCATAACTGAATGATGAAAATCTAATTAAGCTTTATTGTTTCCACATTGATTATTACTCTTATGCGCCATTTAACCCTTTCGTGACTCCTGGTATACCGTATATACTAGTAAATGTTTTACCAAACTAAACGCTTTAATGTAATTATAATCCGATTTAATTTATTTCACATCGATACCACATAGTCCTATATTGTCCTAGGAAAACGTAAAAATCCTTGTCATTTTCTGATATAAACACTACCTTTGACCTATGATAAAATAAAATAGCCTAAAATAAATGATATATTCTTGAAATAAATTTTTTTACAAGTTCCTTATTTACCTTTTTCATCAATTTCAATATAAAATTATAGATTGTACCTGCGGCCGTACAGAGATTATTATAATCTTTATACAGTACGAATACACATTTTTAAAGTCCTTACGTGGCGTTAACCAGAAGAGTTACCTACATGAAATGTATTATAAAACTGTCTTAAAATATCCCTAAAAAGGCTTAGGACAGCATATCACGCACTATTTAAATAAATGTCTTAAAATATACTACACGATGATAAAAATTGCATCCTTGTGAAAGAGCATCTAGGCCATTAATAATTCGTTATGTTTCTAATAAGCTTGATCACCCAACATACAATATATGCGATACAAGGCTACCTGACTGCGTAATTGAATTAAGCCGGCATGCCTCGTCATATCAGCCTTGCCCTATATCCTTAGTGAGCTGTTGTAGATGCTATCGATAGTGTGTTCCTAATAAGGGAGCTTAAGTGAGGACATCTCACTCCTATTGCGTTGGGTTAAGGTCTCTACCGATGCTGACTATATGCTCATACTTTAAATCATTACTATTGTTTGATCCGAGGTTCAAGTAGATGTAATTTTGGGAAGTTATATTTATATATTTAAGATAAAAATAGTCAATAGTTACAAGGACTTAGCACAGGACCTTTCTTAGAAAACTACAATAAACAGATTAAATAAAAAAAGCCGCTTTAAATAAAAAGCCGTAATGAATACAAATGTATGGTTTTTAAGTAGGATATTACACAATTAAAAATTAGCTATAATCAAATATAAAAGTTAATATTATAAATTAATTAATATTTACTATAGAGTTTATCTTTGAATGAAATAATGAACTTTAAATACAGACGTCAAGTGAACTTCTTTAATTTCCTTGTAACATATTACAAAATATTCACCGTGAGAACAAAACTACCTCAATGTTACACGTACTAATGATATACAGGAAAATTATGAATCTTGTATTCCAGTAACCTCAAGCGTGTTACAGTTGCGACAATTAGAGGAGGCCATTACGACAATAATCATATACAACAAGGAACTGAGGACAGTAATTGATACACTTTAAGTGCTATAATAATTATTTAGATGATTCGAAATTATTGTCTTGTAGATCATGCACACACATTTATTATAGGGTAAAACTAAATACTAGATAATGTAATATGTGTAATGTTCGGGCAGTAGATTTGAAGGAGTCTGCTGCCCGAATGAGAGGGAGGCGGTGCCACACCGCTTGAAGAAATGTTTTGGAGTGGTTGGCTCTTTACTCCCACCATTCCCGGAGAGGTAGCCTCAACAAGGCTTATTGCAACCCGGGCGTCTGGATGAATTTGGCTTCCCAGACCCGGGTGGAGCAACTAGAGGGACACCTCGGGGATTTTAGTCAGTAGGAGTCTGAGACACCGCGGTCGCTTTCCTTACATCGACTCTGTTGGTTCAATGCAGAATTTTCGCCCAAATTACAAAAAAAGATGAGTGAGGTTAATTTTGTGTATTGCAACAAATATTATCGTATAATTGTAGATGAACGTCCCGTTGCGGAGTACATGATATGTCGTTAGGATAATAGAAATTCAATGCTATGTAGCTAATAATTTAATATATTGCTACTGGAATTATGTACGGATAAAACAAATGTATTAATATTTGTTTGTATATAGATGCACAGATATTTGTAGGTATACTTGATTCATACATTATCGTTTTCATAATCTTCAATTTTATATATTAAAGTTGCATTAGCTTTTGCTATCGATACTGAGTAATAATTAGGTTACATAAGCGACTTGATATATTAAAAAAAAACTAATATCTAGGTTTTGCTTTTACTTGGGATAATTAAGAGTTTTGAGGCCAAAAAGTTCCGATTTGACGAATATTATACATCATACATATTTTTGCACTTAAGCATAGATATAAGGTACGTAAATATAAAATATTCATAAGAGCATTTTAATTGTACAAATTTTAGTTAAAAAAATATAATATGTGTAGTTTAAAAGACGCTTGTCTAATTTTAGTTGATGCAACACGATCCTACAAAGTAAACAAAACTAATGAATAGATCTTATAAAATCTTTCAATAAACACTCCGGAACTTCCGCTTCTCGTATTATTTACGCGCTGCTAATGTATGCTTGTAAGCGTTACATCAACGCCTTTTCAACACAAAGAGTTACATCAAATAGTTTCATCTGGAGAGCCATCGCCTGACGCCAGGAAATGAGCGTAATTGGTTACGTTTTACTTGAAGCACTTGTAGATAAGTAGTGGTCAGACTTTCAAAGGAAATTGTAATTAAGGGCGATAAATAGTCTTATAATTTTAAATTACGTTATAATTTCTCATGAAAAGTAGGACAACTGACATCTAGTTTCTAGTGTAAGGATAATACATACCACAATATTTTTCAATTTTTTTTATTATAATACTAGCTGATCCGGCAAACGTTGTTTTCCTATATAAGGTTTTGTAATATCTTCTAAGATGTTCATTGAAATTAAGTGATGTCAAAGACAATTTTGTTCACAATTAAATACTCTTAATCAACAATACATTTATTTGGATAAAGACTAATATTATTTCGTTGATACAACTCTTAACAAATAATGCATTAATTTCGACCAAATTTGATTACCATAAAAACGGATCTAGTGAGTTAATCTTAAAAGATAGACATATACTGTCGGGAACATTTTTTTAGATCATTTTGAGAGAAATAACTCTGTCATACATATATTTTTGGTATCTTGAATCGTTTTCGCAGCGCACGCAATGGAAGCACCCAAGGATGAATAATTTTCCCCGTTTTTTCACATTTTACATTATTTATTCGCTCCTAATAGTTGCATCGTGAAGTTATATAGCCTATAGCCTTCCTCGATAAATAGTCTATTCAACACAAAAAGAATTTTTCAATTCGAACCAGTAGTTCCTGAGATTAGCGCGTTCAAACAAACAAACAAACAAACTCTTCAGCTTTATAATATTAGTATAGATTTAAATTCGAGTTAATTAATAATTATTATATTATGTCATTTCACAATATTTTATCTGAACAGTAATTTAAAGTAAGATTTTAACAACTGCGTTTACATTTGCTTTTTAGCAGACAATAATTATTAAATTTATATTTCATAAAGAGTGACACATGTTTCATTAACTTATTCGATGACGATGTAATTATTGTATACAATAGATTTTGTATATTAACACCTAAACCGAAGATTAATTATTAAGGCAAAGTCAAATTAGTTATGAAATTAGTTCAGCAGAACTCGTGATATAGTCAAATGACCGATTTATTATTATAATGTAATTTGTATTGCAGCTAAAGCAACTAGTAGTGTAAATTCCCAGAGTTGTCATTTGCTTTTTAATTCATGAGGTCTCCTTGTGAGATCTGTATTTAAGTAGACAAATTGTTGAAAACACAGGCAAAACCGTTTATGGCTACATCTTTTAGAACAACATACCGGTAATATTGACCCAGAACAAAGGTCCATGCAGCAAAATAGGACATCGTATATCAAGAGCATCACCGGTTTTTACGACTAAATAATATGAATAATGAACAGATTTTCACAGTATTTATTTAAAATTTCAAATGTATTAATATTGCATTTTGTGTTATTTTAAGAATAGTTAGCAATTTTAACTACTAATAAAACAACCAAGATTGAGCATAAGTTAATATGAGAAACAGTCTCTACAAGCCAGTGTAGCAACTTTCAGATTGATAGCTCACGCGGAGCACGCCTCAACCACCAATGTGTCGCAACTTGCGACTATCTTGGGGCAGTTCTCTCTTTCGTAATAACTCGTGGTGAACCGTGTTCGTTACTTTGTCCGTGGTCGTAGAGGCTGAATTGAGACATTGTAACTTTTCAAACAAACACACTACTTTTATTGCTCGATGTATAACAATATTATTTTTGACGAAACAGTGTTGAGGTGCCGTTAAAACACTTTATTGTCTTCGTGAAAATTCCCTTTCATCCAAACTTTATTGACTTCGTTTTATTTCTACGTACAGGGTGCATTTACGACGTCATGCGCGGTCGTTATTTTTACGAGATTTCAGCGACTTTCTTTTAATGGATTTTTGCGTTAATGTTTGTCCAGTACAGTGTAAAATTCGGCAGTTTATAGAAAGGCCAATGTTAACAAAGAGCTTATCAAGGTCAATTCATGTTTAAGCGCAAATTTAATACTTCGAATCGAATGCCAAGAGTAAAGTCATTGATAATATTAGCGTCCATTTGGTATTGGTGTTGATTATTATCGCTGCATGAATAATGAAAAAGTTATCACTACGGTAATAAGCTATGAAGGAATTTTCTATTAAGCCTTACACAACAAAAATACCATTGTAATATTCAAAAATAAAAAAAACCCGAAGTGGATAATGCCAAATAGACAATTAACGAAACATGATTTTTGCGAAGCTATTTAAAAAGTACATACAATACAAACCAACCATTTAAATGCACGCAAGAAAATACGCACATAAATACATATTAAATAATGACCTGGATAAACAATTTCAGGCATCGATTACATCAAACGAAATGCCTAATTTAGATAGAATCAGTGTAAAGTACCTTCATAAGAATGGTTTTATTGCTGGTAATCACAGTTCCAACCAAGGTCGATTAGTTCACACGAGGCATGTTTTTCAAACAAATATAAAGTTTCAATAGTATTTCATGGGAAATTAAACTAGATGGGTATGTGAACACATGAAATGTTCTCATGATCTTCAATTATTCTTTCAATACATCATTATATGGATTACTGTTTTTGCTATATACTATACGTCAGAAACAATTTGTCACTTACGTTTCGATTATTTTTATACTGACTGATTGTTAATAGTTCCTAAGAATCGTATTACAGTCAAAATCTGTTATAACGACATCGAAAGGAACAACTCATATCTAGTCATAAAAACCGGTTATGTTTTCGAGATACGAAGTCCTATTTTTTTGCTGGGATCTTTGTTCTGGGTCAATATAATCGGTATGTTGTAAACAATGTCGCCATAAACGGTTTTGACTGTATAATGTACAATTATGGAGGTACTTATATCTGTTTACGTTATGACAATAATAGCAAATATGAATTTAATTCTAACTCCAATTTAAATGATTCAGGTAACATAGATTCCTGAGACATTAACATATAGTGAGTAAATCTCTAAACCTCGAAAGTGGTTATGATTATTCTTAAAATGTTTGTTTACGATCGAACTTGAAGCATTCCAATTGAGTATTGTAACAACTGAATCAACGAGGTACATATAGGAAATAAAATTAACGTTTTTAATTTCTTATAATTTCACAGACTGTTGACTTGTACTGTTACTAAAAATGCCAGTCGTTTCAATACAAAATACATATTTTATATACATGATTATCTATCCATATAAATGTTTATATCGACTATACATATCTAGTTGAAACTGAAAGCAAGCAGTACGTGCCAATTTTAGTAAATATAAAATAAGTTAAATTAAATTTTGAAATTACGTTTTTACGAATCATAAATTGACGTTCGTAAATTGCTTTTTCATACCTTCGCAGTCACCGCCTTAGCAATTTATAAACTGAAATACGTAGGCTGATAAATAACATTCCATAATTCATATTTTTTGCGGGCGGATCACATAGCCGTATAACAGAATAAGGATACTTCGCTTATTGCGTTTTTTGTTAGGCCAAATGGACGTTTGACAAAATTCGTTACACAAAAAGAAAAACCATCAAGATCACTGTCAATGGCGTGGACTCAGTAGTCGCTAAAGGTCACTTGTTACAGGCAATATTTTACAGGTGTTTTTATTTAACAATAGCTGTTCCTTTTTTATATTATTTGTGTTCTAATGTATGGTACGCAATAATGTAACATGTCATCTCGTTATATCTCTTTCGGGGTGAGCAGAGATACATTATTGGCTGTATCCACTTTGCACTTGTATGTCGTGCCGAACGTGATCAGTAGCGCAAGTAATCGCCGCTTTCGGGTATTTACATATGGCTTTTCTTTTAGATGCCACACGGGTTTTCCTTATGATGTTTTTCTTCATCGATGAGCATGTAGTGCCTAAGTCTGTACTTAATCTAGGAAAACTCAGAGTTACTAGGATTCGAACTTAAGACCTTTCGCGTTGCCACGCATGTATACCGCTCTCTTATCCATTACGTGATAATATATTTACTTATAATACCTTACGTAATTTTTATACACATATAAATTTATATAATTATCAAAAATAAAAGGGAAATTAGCTAGCTGTCATCATTGCAATATTGTTCATTATTTTTAATAAACGAAGTTGATTTACCTTTTTCTTGATAGTGTATCTGTGGAAATACATCAGAATTTACAAAACCTATTGCCATAAGTTTTTAGCGCAAACTTAATATTTTTATATGAATATTTAGATAATTTCTCAGTTTTTGAACGCATGGTTAGTTTCTTTTAGACATCCTTGGAACATAAGGGTTAAACGGTATGAATATTATTTAGATATTGAAAGAAAGAAGATTCTGCCAAGTTAAGGGTTAAATTAAAAAGTGACTGTTTTGTATAATTGGAAATGTTACCTAAAGTGGACTTCAGACGTATAGGTTTAACTAAAAATTTTAAGTGTAGATACTGTTTTATAATTTAATCATACTGATACCAGTTATTCTTATACAATTCTCATTTTTATCTACACAGGTAATTTTTAAACGGAGTAACTCTATTTAACTTAAAAGATCGATTTAACTGAACAGTTCAATCGACTGAGCAATTTGATGAAACTGAAGAGCTCTATTTAACTGATCAGTTCGATTGAACTAAACGGTTCAGATTAACTGAACAGTTTAACTAGTTTCATTGTTTAGTTGTAATTATTAGCTAAAACTGTACGTTAGTACAAGAGTACGTTTTAATCGATACCCTAGAGACTGACAGCTTGACATTGAAAGTCATATAAATAGATGTTATTGCATTAGTAACAATGTTGTGTGGACAATGCATACATATTGGTGTCAAGATCGTTGACCCCCTCTGGGAGTTCTCAGAGTCCCTTTTGTGTACGAGGGCTAAATGTCTTACCTAGTATAGAAAAGACAAGGCTACTATAATTAACTTAACAGTTACCTACAAATATTCATGAATACATTCAGAATTATAATCAGCTTACTCAGAAACAGTATTCATTACAAAGTACATTTTCACGACAAAGTGATAATGAGGTGACAATAAAGCTTTATTAACAAAGTTTGTTCAGCGTAACGTAAATTTGCCCAGAGATTGTACAACTAATTGTCTTGTTGAGACTGCCTGACAGTTTCTTTTCTGAAGTATTATGAATACTTCATTTGTCATTTCTATTGCAATATGTTGTTTTGTATTTGATTCATAATAAATATTTAAATTGGTTGCCAACTACAGAAATTAATATGTGTGTGCGTGTGTGTTCAGATATTTGTTTAAAATTTACGGCATATCGTTATCATCATGTGAAGCCAACATTAGTCGATTGGCGGCTAAAGGGTTCTCCCTGTAAACGCCATTAAACTATTCTACTTTGTTTCTTCTCAGTCAGTTATTGCTAGCTATCATTTGTAAGTCGCTATTTTTCACCTTGACAGGATCAGTCTACACTACGTTTGCCGATTCGCGGTCTCCGCGTAAAAATTCACCTACTCTAGCCAGCGTTGATTATTTGGTATATGTAATCAAAACCACTGCCACTCTAACCTTATAATCTAGAAAACTATGTCGGTAATCAAACCGGTTCTGGTCAAGTTGTACGTAGAGGGGCCGGTAACCTGGAACGGGTGATAATAACTGAGAAGATGGAAAGATAACCTAGAGGCCGGAGCACTAAGCTGAGGAAGCACTAAGTGAACAGAAGGAGCTTCAGATCCTTAGTAATTAGGTAACGATGAGGAAAAGAAGAGAGTTATTTTCTAGTCTTTTAGTGGTCGTCACCGTTTTTATACAGTACCGTATTAGTCTGTAACTATGTTGGTATTAATAAAATGTTCTAATAACTTTTGCATCAAATCTTCGTACTTTGAAATGTAGTCAATTTCGTATTGAAATCACCTTAACTATTTCTTTATTATATAATTAATTTTAAATAGATTCATTTCCACATAGTCAGTTTTTGAATGTTAGCAGCGTAAATCAAGCGTATAATTGGTGTGAATGTTTCGAAATGCAGCCAGGATGAGGGGTGACATCCGTTCGGTCAGGTGCCGGGAAGTAGCGTCCTCGTTGTGATGGTGGCGTGGACGATACCGCCACTCACCAGGATGTGACGCTTTGTTGACCCTCACGTTATCAGTTCGTAAAAGCCTTGTAGGTAAAAAAGCGTTTCCATTAATAAATAAAAATTATATACATTAACGCTGTACCTTTTCAGTGGTAAACAAAGATATTTAACAACCCCTCTCCCATCTTGAATAAAACCACGCGCGCGGGTTTACGGAGTCACAGCTATACGGTATCTCGCATCCCGGCTCGGACTAAGAAGTTGTCTAACTCTTACTTTTGCCATATCGTTGGGCTGTGGAATGGTTTTCCAGCGAGCGTGTTCCCACCGTCCTATGGTATAGGATCCTTTAAGCGTAGCGTGATGAGATATTTGTGCAGGCCGGCATGATCGCTATGACTACCAATGGGTTTTTCTAAACTGTTGTTAGTCGTTGGCGTTTTTTGGGCTGTACTATGCTTACCATCAGGTGTAGTACGGTCACTGTGTCAAGTCAAGATAAAAAAAATGTGTTCACTGTGTTGGTATATATTTTCCATTTATAATTTTGTTTGTTTACCACGCCCAGTGTAAACTTTGCAAAATATTTTATCTCCATTGTAATTGTCTATTAACTTTCTAAATAAGTACTGTTAATATTTATCTCTCTTTACAAATATTTGGTTAACAAACCTTATCAATATGTTAATATACTCATGGTTATTTATGATAAGATTAAACATGCACTAGTGATACTTTAGTTTTAATTTAATGGGTCATTCGAATGCGTATATTTGTTACACAAACACTGTGTCTAGTTATAAAATTAGTTTATACCTAGTGACAAATCACTATTATTTAAAATATATAAATACGGCATAATAACTGCGACTCTTAATAGATTTTCGTCTCTTGAAAGTCGTCGTCGTCCTCGGACTATACGCTTCCTAAGAGATCCAGTTTAATGAGTTAACTGTTCAAAGACTTGCAAAGGCAAAGAAATGGCGGTCCATTTTTCTGCCTTTCCTAATAGAGACTCAGCGTAATGATAGACACTTAATAGCCCCGGTACCATCACACCTGCTTCCTCTCCGACGCAGCCTTGAGTTTCTTCCGGCGTTTCTACTCAAGGTAGTCGCTTCCGAAACGCTAGTAGATAACCTTAGGTTTAGGCTTATTTTTATTCGGTTGGCCGCCCAAGTCGACGTTCGTACCCACAGGGGTACCCTTGCGTTGTCACCCAACCCATAAATCGCTGGCTGAGCACCTTCAGTGTTCGCACACTCAAGCCCGGTGTAGCTTTAGAGGCCTTTTCCCAGGTCACAAGAAAAAGTGACGCAGAAAAAAAAAACACACCTGCTATTCTCAGTGGCTTTAAATTATTATAAAGACTGCTTATTCGCAGCATGTGGACAACATGACGATTATAATCAAATAAGGTTATCCACTCACCTGGCAAAAGAAGACTAATTGAAATTACTTTAATAAAAAAATTACCACGTGATTCATAAAGTATTTATTAAAATATTTTTACGACTTCGGCTTAAAAGTACTTACTGAAATATTAATAAGTATATGTAATTTACACGACTTTTGCTGCCAGCAGTAATAATATTATATGTATGGTGTACTTTCTGTGGAAATTATTTGTTTTTGAATCGTACAAGTCTGATAAAAATATGCAAGTCATGTATTATTTTTGTACCAGAGGTTCTGCCCGCGATTTCGCCTGTAATAACGATTTAAAAAATCTCTTGTTTCAGTTAAATAAGATGCATATGTATAGTTACGAAAGTTACTTTAATGTTACAGAGAAAAACTATGTACTTAACCTTTGTAGTATAAAATGCCATTTATTGCAGAGATTTCAATATATATTTATAAATCTACTCCACCAATTTCGATATAACTTTTGATAATGTAGAGATTATATATTCGTTCGAATTTACATTGATTTAAGACACAAATATTTTTTTTATACATTCAATCCTGAGTTAATATAGCCGGAGTTTTAGGATGAAAAATATGCATTCAGTGGTTTCTTAAAAACCTGCAGTTATTGTGTAATGTGCATACACAAATAGATATTTCTAAAATAGATTTTTTTGTTCAAGAAATCTTTAATATATAATCGGCCTTCTTCTTCTTTTATTAGATTTTAGTTTATTAAATATAATAAGAGCTTAATATAAAATATCAAAATACTGTCCGTAGTAGCACCACGGATAAAGATAAAATATAAAGGAGTAACTTAGTGCCTATTAATAATTCAGCGAAAGCCTCTAAGCTCCTGTTGCTTAACTGTGTATCAACGCGTGAAATATTTTGCTCTGTTTCACCTAGGACAAGGCTTCACACTTTTTAACCACAGTTTTAATGTACCAAATCCAACACGTCGGTTTCCTAATGGACCTTTGGATGTGTTTGGGCTCGTTACGAATTTTACGAGCTTTGTCGTGTGATTCACGCGCGGCACAGTTTTACATTTAATGGTCATTTATTTGAGTGCGTTGATTACTCCTTTATGGTCAGTCTGCGATATATATTATACTAAGAGTCAGGTGTTATGTAAGTAAAATAAGTTTTATACGTTATCATTTTTAAGGGAGCTTACATATGATAAACAAAACGAATTACGAAACCCATTTTGTTCAAATTAATAATATTGTCAATTATTAGTGATTATGTATTTTATCATGTTAAATGTACCAATATTTTTATGTAATAAATATCTTTAGAGGTAATTATAAAATTCTAGAGAAATCTAATATAAATGTATTTACACTAAATTATAAACATTTTTTTTATATGAAGGGAAGGCAAACAGGCTCACAATTCACTTGATAGTAAGCGGTCACTTTCGCCTAAGGACACCTGTAACCCAAGAAGTATCATCATTGAGCTGCTGACCTAAAATAGTCTTTTTCGCTCCTTTTCAAAGAGTCCTATATCGTACTTCTGGAGAAAAACTGCCTGAAAGCCCTTACCACAACCTTAAAGTTTGCGAAAAGAAGGTTAAACATATAGCAAAATATATAAAAAAGCTTACATTCAAGTTCTTAAGACCATCAACTTCTTCCATCAAAGATCTGGATTAAAGTTTTTAAGAAAATGAAATTAAGCTGCCGAAAGAATATTTTCAATTTGGCAAAGAAAGTGAATTTAGATAGATTACGTGGTTTAAATGTATAGGTATATAATCCCCGGGATTACAGCATCGGAACAGTCTAGTGGCGACGGCGAAGCGTCAATACCTGCGGGATGATTAATAGCGCGGAGATAATCCCCCGGGCCGCTGCCATCGCTTTGTTCAACGCTCCCGTTGAGACTTGGATCGTTTTCCACAATGCGACAGTACTGAAGCACTTATTTTAAACAAACAAAACATGTATTACACAACAATTATAAGACTGCGAATTTTATTTCATTACCACATTTATACTTTCGCAACGAAATATCCAATGAATCCATTTAATTAGTATTTACAGGCATGAGTAACAGTCCACTTTAGACCACTGTTCAGTCGAGCAGTCTCCTAAGAAGTGCCATTGCGCCTAATCATCGTCTCTCCTCATAGAAAATCTATCAAATTGCATTTCGAAAGTCGTCGCCAGACCTTGTTGGGGGCCGTAGATAGGCAAAATGTAATCAGATTAATGAAAATGATTATCGATTACATTTCACGTTTTTACCATTAATATGACTGCATTTTTCTCATTTGTGTTTTAAACACTACAAAATCCCAGATTGTATACACATTTATGATTTCTTAATATTTTAAATGGATTTAATCATGATTACAGACCAAGAAAATTAATATTACGACTATATTTTGTAATCGTTGATCATTAATCAGATTACATTTTGCCCATCTCTGTTGGGGGCTTCCACAGTATGCTCGTCGATCCTCAATTTGCACTCAAGAATCCATCAGAAGGCAGAAGGATAAAGCAATATGCGATCAGTGATAACTCTAGTAAAAAAGTGCAAAATACGATTGACATAAGCCTTCAAAATATGACGACTACTTCTCAATTCTCTATATTTTAGAATTTTCCGCAAGCGTTATCGCTGATCCAATGTTAGTTTATCTAAGCCCTCTAGCTAGCCTACTACCTTCTAAAAATGTATGTGATAATCAGATTTTAATGTATTAAATATTAGGTCCTTACATATGAAATTGGCGTTTTGTATGGGAGGAACAAAAAGTCGAATATTTTTTAATATAATATATTTAATTAATCAAAGTATGAACCATTATTTTCTATGCACTTTTGCCATCTCATAGGTAGTTCATTGATCCCTTTACTAAAAAACCAGTCGGACGGGAATCAATAAAATCTTTGAAGTCGATTTGGACTGCCCCATCGGAGTTGAATTTTTTCCCTTGCAAGAAGTTATCCAAATTTGGAAAAAAATGGTAATCTGTTGGAGCAAGGTCCGGGGAGTACGGAGGATGTCTTAGACTTTCCAATTGAAGCTCTTCTAATTTAGTAGCCGTCTGTTGCGCAGTGTGTGGTCTAGCGTTGTCGTGAAGCAGCAGTGGCGTGGAGCGATTGACCAGCCTAGGTTGTTTAGCCGCTAGCTTTTCCATCATGGTTTGCAATTGCTGACAATAGACATCAGCCGTAATAGTCTGGCCAGATTTGAGAAAACTGTAATGAAAAATACCGGCACTAGTCCACCAAACGCTTACAAGTAACTTTTTTGGGGTTAATTTTCGCTTGGGGCAGGATTTGGCTGGCTGGCCAGGATCCAACCATTGCGCTGAGCGCTTCCGATTATCGTAAAGAACCCATTTTTCATCACAGGTAATGATTCGGTTTAAAATACCTTCATTATTGTGCCGTTTTAGTAATGTAACGGAGCAGTCGACGCGCGTTTGCCGGTTTGCTTCAGTCAATTCGTGAGGTACCCACCTTTCAAGCTTTTTAATCTTCCCAATTTGCTTCAAGTGAATTAAAACAGTTTTATCACTAACATCGCAGCCTGCAGCTAACTCGGACGTGGTTTGCGATGGATCCGCTTCCACAATAGCCTTCAACTCTTCATTATCAACTTGAGTCTCAGGCCGTCCACGGGGCTTGTTCTGCAGGTCGAAATTTCCAGAACGAAAACGTTGGAACCAAAAACGAACTGTGTTTTTTTTTGCAACACGACCGCCATACACATCATTCACCCTTCGAGTTGTTTCTGCAGCACTAGTGCCACGGCGGAACTCGTACTCGTAAATAATGCGATATTTTAAGTTTTCCTTTTTGTAAAATGAGTGACGCAAACAGAAAAAAAACAGAAGAAAAAAACAAATGAATGACGATCATCGAAGCACAAATACATGAGTCTATAGCTGTACAAATTTGAATTTGGAATTCCTTACCAAAGAGGAGAAATTTGTGATTAAAGTGGCCAGTACGAAAAACGCCAATTTCATATGTAAGGACCTAATATAATATTTTATGATAGCGGGAATGACAAATGTATGAACAATGATAAAAAATAGAAAAGTGAAATGATTTAATATATCTATATATATACAGTCAGTCCATAAAGTATTCGTACACTTTGCAATTTCGTAAGAAACTCGCTAGAACAATGCTATTTTACATGCTGTGTCCAAATAAAAAATACTACCTACTACGGTATGTAATAGGCCATTTATTGCGAAAAAACACAACAACAAAATATATAACATACAGTAGAAAAAAATTGCAGTACGAAAATAAATCAATTTTGAGGGCCAAACAAGTATTCGTACACCTATCGATTCAACCAAAGCTGGCGTATTTTGGAGCGAATTTGGTTCAATTCTTGAAGGGAATGCAGGGGTTTGACACTAGAGCGTCGTATAATACTGATCACAAGTGACTACAAGTGACTCCGAGAGCGCATTGAACTGCAGAGCCGGCAGAACCATAATCATGGGTCGTAAAGGCAAAGAAACGTCGCTGGAGGACCGAAAGCTCACCATCCGCCTTCATATTCAGTATAAGTCACAGCAGGAGATCGCAAGGCTTATTGGAAGACCGCGGTCAACTGTTCAAAGGGTGATTGACCGTCTCTGTAAAACAAAATCCCTAGAGAACAAAACGAGATGTCGACGCCCGTTATCCCTCAGCGAGCAGGACAAGCGCGCTATAGTGCGCGAGATAAAAAAAAACCCTCGTACGAGTACCTCCAAAGTTGCTGCAGAGCTAGAGCGACGCGGTACCAAGATGTGCAAAGAGAGAGACCGTAAACAGCTATGGGAATCGGGGTACAATGGATGGACTGCGCGTAAAAAGTGTTGGGTAAGTGAAGCGAACAGGAAGAAACGCCTAGCTTTTGCGAGGGACCATCGGTCCGACGCTTCTGAGCAGTGGGGGCGGGGTATCTTCTCAGATGAGAGTAAGTTTAATATTTTCGGGTCTAACGGTAGGCAGAAAGTGTGGCGGCACAAAGATGCCGAACTCGAACCCCGTAATCTAGTGCCAATTGTTAAGTACGGTGGCGGTTTGGTGTGTGTATGGAGACGCATGAGCGCCGCTGGTGTGGGCAACCTATACTTTATAGATGGTACAATGGATCATATGATGTTTTAGACATATTGAAAATGCACATGCATGCCAGCGCTGCTAAGTTGGGATTGGAAAACGAATTTGTCTTTCAACAAAATAATGACCCCAAGCGTACAGCAAGAAATACGAGGATGTGGCTTTTGCACAACTGCCTCAAATAGCTTCATACACCTTCTCCAATCTCCGAACATGAGCCCGAAAGAGAATTTGTGGAGATATCTCAAAAGGGAGATAAGAAAAAGGGTAATCTCCAACAAGAGCGACTTGAAAACTGCATTAAAAGAGGAATGGGATAAAATTTACTCCTCATTCACGGCTAAGTATGTGAAATCTCTCCCTAGGTGGATGGAAGCAGTCATCAAAGCCATAGGATACCCGACCAAATATTGAATTGTAAATATACACTTCGAAAGTAACAATCTGTTACAAAAAGTGTAACTGTACGAATACTTGTTTGGACCTCAAAATTAGTTTATTTTCGTTCTGAATTTTTTTCTACTGTATGTTATATATTTTGTTGTTGTGTTTTTTTCGCAATAAATGGCCTATTACATACCGTAGTAGGTAGTATTTTTTATTTGGACACAGCATGTAAAATAGCATTGTTCTAGCGAGTTTCTTACGAAATTGCAAAGTGTACGAATACTTTATGGACTGACTGTATATATATATATATATATATATATATATATATATATATATATATATATATACACATCCACAGAGGTTTCCTATTATTAATTCTACAATTTGACGAATTATTAATAAGTTTAGTTATAATGAAAAGCAAGACGGAATAAATGTAGCAAAATGAATGTAGTATGTTTAATATTAAGTACTAAGAGCTACCATTTATCTTTTAAATTCAATCTACTTACATTTCAATTACCCCTAAATTTTCAAATTATGATGGGTATAATAGCTTAACTCATTTAAATTCATGGCTTCAATTCATTTTCTTATCGCATTTGAAGATGAAGATGACTTGAGGACATTTCTTTTTATGACTAAATCCATTACTTTGTAGAATTCATTTAGATCTAATAGGAACGAAGGTACAATTTATACACTGCCTTCAACCAACAATAATGATGAATTGTAAAATTGCTGACAATTCTGTTATCTATCTGTTCTCATATTTATATTATTATTTATATTTGCAAAATAAAAATATACATAAAGATGACTGTATTTATATTGTTACGGGTTTCATATTTTGTATTTTAATCCTTTAAGTAAGCGCTACGCTGAATTATCACGGTATTGCGATGTGCCCATTAGCTAACATCGGTAATTTTGCTTTGTGAATTAGTCACACTCGATAAACTTCATCCAATATTTTCCAGCCTCAATAAATATTTAACTTCAAGGACTAAAAACATTTAATATAAAAATTGATGACACGTTTAATTTTGATTTAAGCAATACTAAAAAAGACTGTAATGCAGTCAAAATCTGCTATAACGACATTGAAGGCACTACTCATATTTAGTCGTAACAACCAGTGATATTTCGAGATAAAAAGTCCTATTTTTTGCCGGGACCTTTGTTCTGGATTAAATATAACTGGTATGTTGTTCTAAACGATGTCGCCATAAACGGCTTTGACTGTACTTGATGTTTACAATTTAAAAGAAAAAAATAATGCTTTTAATTTGGGTATTTACTGTTTATGTATTATAATTGTTTCTTATTTCATAAAAACTATTGTATATCGTATAGTAAATAAATAAATCCAGATTTAAATAATTCAAATATTATATTAACAGCAAACAAATAAGATATTAGACATAAACTTTTCTTTGCCTACTTAATAGTCTGGATAACGAATTTAATATAGAATGTAATAAATTTTACCCGTAATTAAATTGATGGAGCGCGTGACAACGGTATCAAATTCATAATTTAAAAGGGAAATTTTTCATCACCCTAAAGTGTCACACAAAATAGAATTGAGGACCGCAGTATCAAGATGAGCTTACAAAGGCTATTTTTATCTCTATTTGTTATTTTAATAATTTCGTATAAAACTAAATATTAATATCCTTTAAAAATGTTGTTGCTGTGTAAACTATGAAGAATATGCTATTAAATATAAAGTCGCCTTGTTTACTAAGATAACATTTTGTAGGTGCAATTTTTATTATGTTCGATATTCACGTAAAATGTGTCGTTACTTGATATACATAAGGTTACATTTTGGGCATATTTCCAATTTCCACTACGTTTGTCTAGTTTAATTGACTCAATCGTAATTCGCCACTTAATTGGCAAGCTTTATGGCGACTGCGAATGTCTGATGCAATTGGTCCAAGCTTAATTCACTTAATAACTGCACTGCTGACAAAGAATTCAAGTACTTTGTGAAATAGTTTTAACATATGTATGTACTGAGCTATAACAGATTATATTAGGTATATCTCAAATGTTATGCGATATCATACTTCTTCTCGCGACGATAGTTTTATTTCTATTTTGAAATCGAAGGATTTTATTCTAGAGAGCTAAGGGACATTATTCATAATTTATTTATTACAACGGAACACAGTACTATCAAAGATAATCCTTTTTTTATTTTGCTTTATAAATGGAGATTACATTGTTTTTTTTTTCAAGAAATATTAATGTATGTCTGTGGAAATAATTTCTAATTATTCCTGAATTATTATATATTGTCAATTTAGATTAATAAATAGTTTCACCGAGTGTTAAGATATATGGTTCCATGTTATTCGCTTTTAACTCAATATAACTAAACAAGCTTTTAGGCACATCTGGTTTTGCTCATTCAACAGCTGCGTTCAAATCGTTTGATACCAAAAAAAAACCATGAAAACAACCTCAAAGTAGAAACCCAATAGAAAGCAACCCTTGGGTCTGTATTGAACAAAAAGTAGATAAAGGGATGCGTCCTTATTTTCTTTGTATACAAAACCCACACGAAGATAACTAATGGAAAGAATTCTACCTGATATATTGCGTACAATACACGTTGTTTGTCGTAAGAATGATTTTGGTTATTCACTTGTAAGCTATAGCTCAAGTCGCAATGTCACTTTAGCGTTATTTAATAATCACTACAGAGATTTCATAAAATTTCATCACACTTAGGCACTAGCGTGGAAGTTCCAGAAATATACCAAGTTTAATGTTTTTACTTACTATTTTATTTTTGTACCAATTTAATATATGTTACTTGAAATTGATATCAAAGAAAAATTATATTATATTTTCTGTTCCATATTAATATAACAAAACAGCTTTGAACTTTTATGAATATAAACTGGGAAAAAGGCTTAAAGATGGGATGGCTTAAACCTTATTATGGCTCAAGGTCCATAAATTTGTTAATATTGTAAAAACTAGATGGTAAATAGTGTATAGTTATCGAAAATAATAATTAAAAAATATTTAAAATGTATCGTTTATAATTCTTAAAAACCTGGCATGTTACAGAAATGCAAAAACATCGCTTTTGTACTGAATCATTAAAGTTACAATTAGGAACATATTATTAAAATACATTCTCTATCTGCTTACTTGCACAAATTTCAAAAGTCAAATATTAGTATTTCACCAAGAATTGATTTTTCGTAAATGAATTCGAAAACTTGGAAACAGGCGTGTATTCGTTTCTACACTAAAATGAAACATCACTACCTACAGGTCTCATCATTTAGTGGGCTGCATTGTTACTAGATTGTAAGAATGCTTTTTTGGTGTCGTATAACACCAAACAAAGTCAGTCTATCGGCATTTCTTTTTATGTTGCTTCTATTTGAGTGGTATGTTGCAGAAATACAACACTGCTCCATAAAGGGTTACGATTTGTCTCCTGTAATAGACACATCATTTATAATACGAATTCTTTATATTGAAAAAAAAAAAAAACAGCGGTTAATTAGGCATTTAATTTCTAATCGAAACAGATAAAAGAATCATACAGCCGCAACAAATAAAAACAATATGTAGCTACATAAAACTATAGAGTAAAATACTCGTACATCCACACACTTATGTGTTTGTAAAACACATCCCCAGTGATTCATACTAGCGAATTCAACAGAAACAAATATTCGTATCAATAGAGAATATTTTCCGTAAGAAATTCAAATGCGTTTACCCTGTTTTCTATGGAAATAGCTATGAATGAATAAAAAATGAGTCGAAAACTTTGAACGGATACGAGCTTAGTGAGTATTGACTGTAGCCCGCTGTAGCGTGGCCGCATTTATTATTTTTAAAATATAAATACTAGATGTTGCCCGTGGATTCGCCCATGTCATATTTATATATCTTTAGAGAACTCTATTTTGGTATAAAGGTACTATATAAGGCGAAGTATATGTTGACCTGCTATTAATAGCATGTATGAACTTTGTTGCAGTGTCTTAACCTAGTGACAGTTTTACTGTAAAACTAACACATACACACAAATAACGTCATATCAATTAATAAACGAAAATTTTCATAAATTGTGATTTGTGCACAGGAGATTTTACTAAAAGAAGATACCTATCATGAATGTCTTTAACACTAGGTTTAAGGACGTTTCTTATATACCTAACTCTACGAACTACGCGTTGATAGAGGTAGGTATATCATATAGAAAACTTCAATATTGCAACAGGTATGAAGAAAATAAATTACAATATATATTTCCTTCGTTCAGAGGATAATAGTTAATAGAAGAGATAAAATAAAAATGTGAATGGTTTTTGTAATTTTCCTTTAAAGGTACGAAATGCGTCTGATTGACGCGTCCCGTAAACCTAGTGATAAGTACCTTGTTACTATTTTATTATAACGTATAAATAATTTTTATACACTTTCAAAAGATAAATAAATTGTAATATTTAAATCTACTGCAATATTGTCTGAAAATACGAGTTAAATCTTGTGATTTTCCTGTACCTAACCCAATTATTTCTGATTGGAATGGGCTGCGACTGCTGTTTCCACAACTATCGTATTACGTGCGTAATTATCACGGTAGTGGTTTAGTAAATAATACGTGTATGGTCAACGAAGTGTTATGTAGTTGTGTATGGCTGCTTCCGTTATTGCATCAAAGGGCTAACTCCTATCAAAATAATATTATTTTTTGTAATTTTTGTTTCTATTTTGCAGTCTCTATTCTTTGATTAAAGCATCAGACATTTTTTTAGTATTAAAATTTTTTTATACCTTTATTGCGTTTTTTTAGTACCAGTAATAAAGTTTACCTGTCAAATCTGCTTATGGGAAATCTAGAAAGAAGTAAATACCCATAAACAAAACCATCCTGTGTTCATTACAGCAGTCTACGTCTCAAAATGTATAGTTGACTGGCCGAAAGAAAACAGATGTGCCAGCTTTATCTATTGTTTATAATATAGTAGGTAATTTTCTGATCACTCCACTGATGGTGTAAGTTACGTTGGACAACATATATGTATTATGACCGGTGGTCGTGGGTGTGGTTGTAGAAAGACACGGATTTTGGCGTTTTACTGTTTATTTGCACTTTAAGGCACATCAAACTGCGACGTACACGCACGTACTCTCGCCTTGCGTCTCGGTAGTCGACTAACTTGCAAGCATCCCGTGCGCGCGCGCATCCTCTTACCCCTCACGTCTCGTAACACCCTAAGGACTCTTAGGGCGACAATTACGTATCGGGCGGCGTCTACATGTTATAGTACATATACTGATTTGTCCTTGTCTACCAAATATTATTTGAATGAACTGTTTATGATTGCGTGCTCGCAATTTTTTAAGACAATATTTATTGAAAAATTTATTTGTATGTTTGACTGATGGATCTTTGGTAGTTTTAAGTTATTTTTACTCATCTTTCTTCTCTTACTGAAAATCATGAGTATATTTGAAAAGAGTGTTTATGGGGAGACAATATATAAATTAAGAGTAAATTAGAAGTATTTCCAATTTTTTTGAAATGTTTAACTAGATCTATCAGTTTGGAAAAGTATAGATATTACGCGTGATAAAATACGCTACTATGTTTTGAGCAGCTATTGCTGGCTGACACAATAAATAATTTAAAAAACGCAGCATGAAAGTTGTATTGTTAATCCTGCGGTTGTATTTTAGGCACAATCGCACTGACATTTTTCATTGAAACAAAGGACGTAGACAATTAGATGAATGGTTTGAAATATAATAAATATAAGTAAGTACCTACAGTTCGTTTCATGACCTCAATCATACGTGATGGAAAGTGTCATCTCTCTTTTTTAAATTGTTGTATAATTGTTATGTTCATTGTTACGGTGTGTATTGTTAGTTATTACGAGTATATGAAATTAAAAATCGTACATATTAACCAATTTATTTTTTCTTAGGGAAAATAAACATAAGACCAACTCGGCAGCACATAGGCAGGATGGCAACCCAGGTTAGCCAGACTTGTACTGGCTACAAGTTCCACCGGGGTGTAGACTTGAGGGAGTCTGCTGCCCGGATGAGAGGGAGGCGGTGCACGGTGTCCGGCGCATCGCCTGGGAGAGAGCTTTTGGAGGGGTGGGCCTTACTCCTTCCACTCTCAGAGAGGTAGCCTCAACAAGGCATCTTGTTCCCTTGTTGACTGGATGAATTTGGCTTCCCAGGCCCAGGTGGAGCAATCAGAGGGACACCCCGGGGGTTTTTAGTCAGTAGGAGTCCGACACACCGGGGTCGCTGCCCTCACAGCGTACCTGATGGTCATATGCAGGATTTTCCACCATGATACAATAAAAAGGCTACAAGTTCGAAGGTGACTACTTCTGCGTATTAGTGGAAACTGATGAATCTGAGATTACTTTTCGATAGCCCCGAATTTACGCTTTTCGCAGACTTATACCATGAAACTGTTTATAAATTTGGTGGCTCTGTTCGACCAAATTCTCGGTCTGATAGTTTGACAACATGTAATTTAAATAAAAATTATACTCTCTGTCAAATTTCTTTATCAACCGACAAGAGTTCGAATAAACTACCGTACCTTTCTGCCATGAATTTGGTTTGCTGTTTGCACGTGATCTTCCCTTCAAGTAAGTCTAACTTCAAAGAAAATAAAAAGAATTGTGTTTTGTTTCTCAAAATGATTTTAGCGACGCTAAAATATTTATCAGGATCCCCTTTAACGACATTACAAACTGTTAACGTGGCAGTCGTCGTGTAGGTGAGCCATCATTTTTCACCACTTAATCCGAGGACAGGCTTCGTCAAAGGGAGCGCTTATCGTGTACCCCAATTTATTTCTCAGGGATTCCGACCTGACGTTGTCATGAAGATCGTATGTTGGACCAGCGTTTTGCGATTTAGACGTTCGAGTTTTCCTCTATGTATGTGAACCCAAAAGCTATATCAGTTTTTGATGCATTTTTTATTTCTGGCTTTGTGGATAGTTACTAATAGTTGTTAGCAGAGATGACCAAAATGTAACCTGATTAACGATTACAAAATATAGTCGTAATTTTAATTTTGTTGCTCTGTAATCATGTTTTAATCCCTTCAAAACATAAAGGAGCTAAAAATGTGTATGCAATTGAGGATTTCCTAGTGCTTTAAAACATAGATGAGCAAAATACAGTCATATTAATGATAAAAACGCCAAATGTAATCGTAATCGTTTTTCATTAATCTGATTATATTTCGCCCACCTATGGTAATAAAAACCCATTTTTTTTCAAAAATATAATAAATAATTTCTATGAACTATAAGGTACATAATTAACGTCAGAAGGGTGAACGGACGTGGGCTCGTCACTAATAGTGTGAACATGGGTCTGAACTTTGCGAACATTGATCTGTCAACAATCGTGATCTTGCTCCGTTTCCTCTTCCTACTTCACAAACAACAATCGTCCGTTCACACAATATTAGATATTGTTCTCTCTGAACACTGTTTAACATTTATTATGGACATGTATTGTTTACAATACAAACAATGTTTTATGAAACTACAGCGACACATCAGAATTTCATAAATTTTAAATAAAAAAGAATTAAAATAAAAGATTCCTTATAATGGTTACGCATCAATATTCCTAGCTCTTCGCAAAAAATGTAACGACGTTTTTGTATGATGGTGAGTTTATGCAATAGTAGTTGTGGTGATCCAGCATTTTCCGGTAAATATCCCTAAGTTACCCTTTGGGGATTGATTTTCCAAAAACATCTAAGCACGTATTTTTAATTTCTAATCAAAAATCTTAACGGTTTTCATAACGTTTTCTACAAAATTGGCGGATTTTTAATTAAACTTACAAACCCTAATTTACCAAGTTGGAGGTAGAATATAAAAAAATCCTTACCTCAGTGGGTGTCTACGTCATAAAAATGAGTCCAATGTAAACAATTGGTACTAGTTTCAGTAGTTTAGGCTTTACGATGTTATGTCAGTAACGACAATTGATTTTATATTTATAGATATGTAGATAAATAGATATAATCATCATATAAAATTATTTAATCATTATTACCATTTTATTAAAATGATAAACACTAATAAAAGATAAATCTTATATAAAATTTTAAAAGATCATTTTATTATTTCTGATAGGTGAATAACTGCGTAACTGCTGGCTTCAAGTTTTATAGTTATATGTTATGTATATAGAGTGCCATTAGCAACAGTCCGTGAAAATATTACGCGTTCAATACTGAATTATTGTATATACTCGCGCTGTGAATATTACAGAAATTCATTCATTTAATTATACGATAATGAATCCTGCAATCATAGTACTCACTCATATCCTATTTCGTGTTAGTGCACGTCTAATAATTGTTCTGTTTTATTCCACTATAGCCAAAGTCGCATTATATGATACGTAAATATAATTGTACCAGGTGATTACTCGAAAGATAAGTGTTCATAACCCTAATTAACTTTCTACATTCTTCCTATATTACTCAATCAAAGATACAAGATATTCCGAATTTCGCATATCACGCGTTGTATTTAACGAAAAGTTATTGACATATCATCATAGACACAAAACAATTTTGTAGACCCCTTGAGACAGATGGAAATAAAACTAATTTATTATGATAATAATGAGGAAAACATTAAAATAACCTTTACTGACTCAATTTTTGTTCGTTGCTAATTAAATATATAATAATTATCAATAATGATAAATAACAAATTGTTAAAAATGTATTGAACTCTAAGCGATTTGTATGAGACAAAATGGTAAAGCAAATGCACGACCACAGGACAGGATGTGGACTGTGGAAAGGGAAACCACTATTATCGTTATCGGGTACGATCGAACTTAGAACTAGTATAGAACGCTATCCCATTACTTAGCATTAGAGTCCTAGAAGAACCAGCTTGCAAACAAGGCAATAGTTAAGTTATATTTCATCTGCCATCATTGAAATTACAACAATAATTTTTCTTTACTATTTTATTTGCAATTGAGTATAAAATTAAGCCTTTTGCGTATATGATTTTGAGGATGACTTGAAAAGCACATGTTTATTTGTATTTACTACTTTCCATAATGTGGAATCCACGTTGAATGATTTTGATACATTAGTTTGCTTATAAGTATTTAAATTGACTTCAGGATTTTCTTCTAGCATTATCAATGTTTTATATCTACGCTTATTAGGTTTCATATGTTGTAAGGTTGATGGAGCGCGCCTCAGCTCGTTTGCCTCTGAAAGAGGGGGACACGCTTGTTTGTTCAGAGAATTGTTACTTTTATGGCACGCGCTAAACATGTACTTTTCCATTATTGACCTCGCGTTGTTGTCGTAAAAAATTATCTTTATTAAAGGACGCTTAAGAACGATTTATTCCATATGCCTTTACACCATGAATTACTTTAGCAGTATTTTTTTAAACATTATAAAGCAGTTTGATACTACGATAAATTATCTGGTTTACAGGGGAGTAAAAAGCAGAAGTCCTACTTAGTACTTATAGTTGGTAATATCCCACAATGTGTTTCTACAGTGCTAAATCCCAATAAAGTTGGTAGATGCCCGTATCTTACACGCTTTCATATGATACGAGCCTTGTATAATATAATATACGAGTTCATTCGAATCTTGATGTTACATGACTAACTATCGAGTGTTATAAGTGATCTAGCCATACGTATTTATTTCATTGATAAAATTATCTCGTATAATACGAGATTAGGAGTTTGGTCGTACGAACTTGTTTTTTTGTGATCATCTTTTTTTTACTCTGTTGTGTACTGTGTACTTTCTTTATTAAAATTATTAATTATCTATGTTTTATTTAATATTCGCTATCTGTTGATATACTATGATAAATGATTTTACCAACAAAAGTGGACTAAATTACTCCATTATATTATCAATTTATCATAATAGATACTGTCGTACCTTAACCAAGTTAGATGAGGGGGTAATTAAACTGTCAATAGCAGGGGTCAAAACACGTACGCCTCGGTATCGCAGCAAGGGTAACCTAAAACAGCTAATTAAACCCTGACCCTTATTAAATATAAATTAGACTGATGTACATTGTACAATCAAAACGTGTTGTGGATTATCTCTAAAGGTTAACATTGCAATGTAGTGGTGAATTATAAAGCTGTAGAGGTAAAGAATAGGAAAGATTTCAAAATAAGCTACTTATGAATACTTAGGGAGATTAAATGTATTTATTTCATAAGTATGAGGTCAATGCATCAATCCATCAAAAAATGCTGCAACTTTTATAGCTTCTTAGCTATTTTACTTTTTCTATTCATACTTTACTGACATGTATTCACATTGTTAAAATTAATTATTGTAAGATATAATTAAACGATAAAGTGTACTAGAAAACAAGGTTGTTTTTTTTAGAATAACATTCATAGGAAATTATCTTATAGATTTATGAAAAGGTTCAAAATAAGGCTGGATATTATTTGTATATACGAGTGCGGTTCGATAAGTCTTTAGCCTACAAAAGAAAAACGAAAATTTTGGAAAAGTGGCGATTTATTTCTCTACATAGTTTCCTTTTAGCTCGATACACTTGATCCAGCGATGCTCCTACTTTTTTAACCTGTCTGAAAAAAAAGTTTTCGGAAGCTCTGCAAAATAAGCTTCCGTGGTGGCGATGGCCTCCTAATTCGACCAAAATATCTACTCTGCGAATGACTTTTTCAAATTTGTAAACAAAAAAAAGTCACACGGGGCCAAATCTGGGGAATATGGTGGATGGGGCAGCAGTTCGTAGCCTAATACGACCAATTTGGCAGTGGCGACGGCGGAGGTGTGAGCCAGTGCGTTATCATTGTGGAAGAACCTTTTTTCTTCGCCAAATGGCGCCGTTTTATCTTTAGCTCGACATTGAATCGACCCAATAATTCAGTATAGTAGAGCCCTGTGATCGTTTTGCCCTTCTCCAGGTAGTCGGTGTAGATCACACCTTGTGAATCCCAGAAAACGATGGCCATTACCTTTCCGGCCGATTGGACAGTCTTTGCCTTCTTCGGAGCACGTTTTGACTGTTCCTTGGTCTCTGACGTGTACTAGTGGATCCATATTTTGTTTAGGGTTATGAAATGACGCAAAAACTCCTTCGGATTGCGCTTAAACAGCACCAAACATTGCTTTGAAGTGATTTCACGATTTCGCTTGTTGTTCGGAGTGAGCGAACGCGGCACCCATCGTACCGACACCTTTCTCATGCCCAAAATTTCATGCAGGACATGACCCACCCGGTCTTTTGAGATGCCTACAGTCTCAACTATTTCGCGTACTTTCAATCGGTGGTCTGCCAATATGAGATTGTGGATTTTTGTCACGTTATCCTCCGTGGTAGCCGTTTTTGTGGCACCTGGACGTGGCTCATCAAAAACCGACGTGCGACCACATTGAAACTTGTAAACCAATTTTTGATGGTCGCCATCGAAGGAGAAGAGTCACCGTACACTGCATCTAAGCGCTCTTTGATTTCGCTGCGCAATTTTCCTTCCAAAAACAAGAATCTTAACATGGACCGATACTGCTCTTTCTCCATTTTTTTAAATTCACCAAAACGCTTGCTTCTACACGGAGTCAAATCTAAACTACGAGCCTCATGTGGCTGAAATTTTGTCAGCAGCGGTCTAAAATAATGTATTACACGATGGTAAATTTCCCTTGCGATAGTGGCGCCATAAGGCGGTGAGGCTAAGTACTTATCGAACCGCCCTCGTACTTGTTTCTCAAATCATATGCGCTATAATCTATACGTATTAAAATATAGCAGAATATTTTTTATATCTAAAATTTAAAAGACCTTAATCTTAAATTTTGTTTTCGATAAGGCGTATGTGTCACATTATGTGCCCCCTATCTGATACAGCGAACTCTCCTCTCTCCGCTCTTTTCCGCGTTAGATGGCGGGGGTAATTAAACTGTCAATGGCAGGGATCATAACACACGCGTGCCGCTGTATGGCAATATGGGCTACGTAAATCAGCTAATTAAACCCTGCCCCTTATTAAAGCCATAAATTTCGCGCTCCGGAGCACTCGAGATGTGATGCGAGTTTCACACGTAATGCCTTCGAGGCTCTTGGTTTAGCGATGAAATTTTGTCCCTAAGAGTTATCACTTAAGATATTATCACTTAAGCGTCATACATTATTAATATATGAAGGTATTACCTTAATACTGGCGTTTACAGATTTGTGAAATAATTTCTTGGTATTTTAAAAATTCAATGGACCTTGAAATAAGCAAATCCACATTAATTATTATTTTTATAGATAAAAATAGCTATAACCTACTTTTTTCCTGTAATAAATACATATCATAAAATATATGTATTAACTACTTTTATTGTAAGATTTGATTCAGTTTTGAAAATCAAATTTTCATCTATAAACTTTTACTCAATTATATGCCATCAAAACATTTATGGAATTGACGCCATAATATTTACTTTAATTTAGTATCTACTAACAAAAAAATGCATTTTGATAACAATTTATTGTATTCATAAAAGTGTGAATCATATCGAACCCTCGACTACCGAACCGGATCGGTGCACAGATGGTGACTTCAAAAGCACTATAGTTTATTAAAACCAATTTTACACCATATATCACTACAATCTAGAATCTAACCATTACCAGTGAATACTAAATAAATAATTAGAATACGTAAAAGCAGAAATATAATAATAAACAGCGATGAAATCTACTAACATTCATTTCATTAGTTATACCGTACTAAATTAATATTGAAATCTTGATTTTAAAATGAAGGGTTCTAAAATTGACTACAATACAGTTTCTATAATCATTCATTTGATAAAGTTGAGATTCTATTAAAATGAAATAATTTTAATTCCAAAATTAAAATTAACGCGCGAAAAATAAATTTCAGCGCCGGTTTCACGTGCCCGCGCTGCTGTGGCTTATTAATATTTTGAAAATAGGGGTAGTAGGAGAAAGAGTATAAGTTACCACGACATTCATTGACTGTCTGGTGGTAGGAAGTACGCCGAGTCAGCTAGTGAAAAAGTATATTGTAAAGCGAACACAATCTTCAATATTATGTTTCTGTTCACCTCGAAAGGGATATATTATTATTTATATTTATTTATTTTAAAGGGAAACATACAGCAATATAAAAATGATAACGAAATACACAGAAAACGTTACATAATCCAACAAAGTTTTCACAAAAAATAGTACATAAATAAAAATAAAAAATTTAATTTTGTTATAAAAAAGTCTACTGATAAATAAAAAGGCCGTTCTCGAGATTTCTTCGCACATCAGATGATGATTGTAATAATACTGTACCCATAAAAGCTACGAGAGATGACTAGTCGATTTAAAAACAGAACTGAGCGAGCAACAAAATAAATGTTATTGTGCCGATAGTAATTTATCAAACGTCCGACAATCGTGCCCTCCGACAACTATCTTAAACAAAATCCAATGAGAATGCTTATTGCCTTTATTCAGAGGTATCTATTACGAGCAGTGCACTGGAAAAGATAAACGTTTCACCATTGACAGGACGAGTTCTTTCAGCCTAAACACGTCTGTGGAATACTAATGTTGAATTTAAGGGTCTTATCTTGATTGTGTATTGTCTTTTAAAATGTATATTAGATACGAAGGACAATCCGGAGTAATAATGAAAATAGTACATTGACTTTAAAAGAGTTTTGTCTGCAGACGTGACAAGGACAAAAGGCCGGCTAGTTTATTTATACATGTGTTTTTACGTGTGTATGTTTGTTTATATATACGTGGGTATCATAGATTAGTCATGAGACTTGTAAGTGTGATCCCGACACCCTTTATGAAACTGATGATGCCTGGTCACCTATCTCGTGTGAAATCAACCGAAAACATGATGTTTATTTCTGTTAACATACGGCCAGTTATAATTCAACGCAATCTCAGTTGAAAGAGCTTTTTATAACCTGAGGGAAACCCGTACCGGGCCCTCAGAGGGTGGTGAGGGCCGCCCCCGATCTGTCGGACTCGCACTGACTAAAACCGTGTTCCTCCTATCCGGTTGCCGGGGCCAAGGGCAAGGCCGTGCCAGTTTCCTCGGAACCCGACGATGTCTGGCCTAAAGGTAAGGCAACTTTTCAGCATTTGCGGAGGGATGGTATAAATGACCAACCCCCTGCTCACTTTCGTTCAGTTGAAAGAGCTTATTTTCATAAAAATACAAATCAATTTCATAGAACATTTTTGTCTTAAAACCTAACGGGAACACTACTCGTAAACCTCAATCCATATTACTGACATTATATGTTTCTATTCCGTTAAACGTTTTACGAATTGATAAAAAAAGCGATTTAAAGATACGATCTATGTGTAAAAAAAGTGTAATAATTATGCATGCAATGATCTGCATATAAGATAGGAAATGAGAAATGTATTGACCTGTCTTAATTGTATAACCTGTCGTACATTTATTGGCAATAATAGAAATTTGATTCCAGGTCAAATATACGTCTAAATGTTAATATTGAAGATTAAAGTAAAACACTATTTGAAAGGAAAGTACTATCACATAATTTGATTTTACTCATGAATAAATATTATCTAAATTCTACTTAATTTATGATATTAATGACTCATTCTACATTTCGATTACAAAAAAATCACACATGATATGACCACTAAATCACGATTGTAATTAGATGAATGTAACAAGTTCTGAATAAAAACATGGTACGGCCATTAGCGTGTAAAAGAATTTGTATGTAGCTGTAAGTATCTAATTTATAGGAATACATATGTATGGAATTATGAATGTAACACGCTTCACCCATATCAGCTTCAGATTGAAAGTAACAATTGTATAAATAGCATATTCGTAATTATCGTAATCATAATTCGCATAGCAATAACATTATTAGGTAAAATTTGTATTTTTTTTCACCTGGATTTTAAACAAATCTTATGAATCAGAGGACTTCGATAAAGTAACCATTCAATTAGCAATTAGGCTAGAAGAAAATTATATATAATTTCAAAATATTATGTCAATACATTATGTAAGTCAATTCGATACATTTTACACATTTTTATGAGCGTTATCGCTGATCGAAGTTATTTTGTCGAAGGGACGGTAGAAATTATACTTATTAATTTTGTAGCAACACAAGCATTTGATACTACAAACACCTGCGTCACTGTAATAATATATCTAAACCTACCATCCTATGACTTGCTCGGGCCTGTCGCTTTTCAGGATCAGCTTGTGTACATCCAATAACTTATATACCTAGAGATAACAGTATAGAAGTAGTAGTAGTAGTTATATTCAGTGATTATAATATATAGGGTGGAGATATTCAGGTAGGATATTCAGCATTCGATTCTAATTCCAAATACGTAAAAATAGTGATATCTTAATATTTCCAATAAAACAAAGCAAATTACGGTCAACATATTTAGAGACAGATACACATATGAATAAATGAATCCCAAAACTTCCTTGGGAATATTCCCGGGAATTTTCATCACTAGTATTGACTCGCTTTCCTTTCGCCTTGTATCTTGGCATAGGACAGGCAAAATACCCACTTAAATAATGAGTTATTATTCATTTATTCAGGTAATGATTCTTAATATTCCCGGGAATTTACGGAATGTTCTCGGAAGTTTTGGGCAATTTGGGAAAATTCCCGGGCATTTTCATCACTAGTCAATACCTATTTACCTAAAATTACGTAAATGGAACTTTATCTACTTATGTCACCAACGAATCGTGCACCACACGCGCTGCGGTATCCACACTTTTTACGGATAAATTCTTATTTGTTAATAAATTTTCTTAATGAATTTTTAGGGAATATAGTTTATTTACATTTTTATTAGTTGCAAGAAGGTACATATTATTGTGTCCTGAAATATCTCCCTCGTCTATAAATTCATCCTGTATATGTGTAACTTATACTTTTATATTTTTGTAATTCGTAAAGGAAAAGGTCTCCGTAACCACCTAAATGTACCCACTGTAGTAAATTTGAAACGTGCGGCAATGGAAACGGTTAAAAGCGACTGTGTCAAAGGCATTATGATAACTTTGTTGCATAAGTAGCTATTTCACTGCCTTTAAACGTGTCTTTATAATATTCGCATTTCAAAGCAGATAGAGAAGTGCGACTGTGAAAGCTCATAAAGCAGTACAGTAGACATTCAAAATTATTTCTAGTTACAAATTCACTGCCTGCTTAATTTGATTCACTAATATAACTTAACATGCTATCGCTTTAAATATTTTTTTGTTTTTTTTTTTGTGGATATGGTGTTCTAGTGGATAAAGGACCAGTTTCCATACGCGGCAACGCCAATGGTCGTAGATTCGAATCTCGGTATATACCTCCAGAGGAAAAACCCAGGTCTTTCCAGATTACGGACGGATTAAGGCACCATATGCTCACCGGTGTAGGAAAAGGTTGTTAGGAAACCCGTATAGCATCTAATGAAAATGAGTAAGTGCCTTGAGAACGGCGATCAGTTGCGCTACTGGTCACATTGGGCACGACATATAAACGTAAAGTGTATACAGCCACTAATGTATCTCTACTTACCCTATAAGGGATATAGCGTGACGATATATTTTTATTATTATTATTATTAAAGTAGTTGTCATTAATCAGTTACAATTAAGAAGATAACTGGCTGACCGATGCCTGTTGTATAAATTAAAATAGATTAGAGTAACCAGTCAAAAGGGAAATTGTTACACTGAAACGAAATTCATAAGGAAAATATATTTGACCTTCAATTTAGTTAGAGATCGGCCTGCAGAAAAACACCAGCTGCCATAATTGGAATAGCTATACATATTTACAAAAAGATAATAAAACGCATGAAAAACACTCTTTTAGGTAGGCAGAGTAATGATGACTCTTCTTGTGTTGCAGTTATACATACATAGATGACAGAAACCGCTTACCATGAGGTGGGCTGTTGGCCTATTTGCCTTCCGTTGACATAATATACATAAAACAATATTTTTAGGTTGATATTTAAAGGAACATAGGAATAAATATACCTGCTTTATAGTGGTGTTACAATGTATGTGATTCATGTATTTGTTTGTTACAGGTCAGGCAGAGGCACGGCGTATGCATGTTCCGAAGGTGACGGCAACGCCCCCAAGTCGTGCTGTGGACGACCTCCTCTCAGACTATGCGTGCTGTTCCTGGGGGTCGTAGGAGCTTGTCTGGTGGCCGCTGGCGCCGTACTAGGCGCGCTCAGGCCACACCCAAGAGTTCCGCTTACATTGTTACTGCTCATGATAGGTATTTTTTTTATTACCAATCAATAGATGACTATCGAATCTACGCTCAAAAGTATCGCTATCAAAAGAGTGGCTTAAGAGTTTTTTATGGTAGAAGGGCGGTTGCTCTAACTTGATTGTGGTTTCGGGATCAACTTATAAGTATATCTAGATGTTTCTATATCTAGAAACCTTGAGTCGTGATATATATGGGCCAACAAAGTGACAGCAATTGTCAATGGATCCTCGTCCCTTGATATTTGCTACCGATCTTGGATTATAGTTTCAATGTGTGTGTTCATTAAGTCCTGGGTTGTCACTTTGTCAAACCAATATTTAAAAAATATACGAAACAAACAACTATCGCTGTATTGAAATAAGGTTTAAAATTTACAAATTAATTAATATTAAACCACATATTATAATAATACATACCTGAATAGAAAGGGGTTATAGCTTTTCATTTTGTTGGCGTGTTCATCAGAGTGAATAACTTTAATCAGCTATGAAGAAAAATACGGTTAGGCATAAAATAAGCGGAAAACTGTTAAACGATCAAAGCTTTTGATTATAAAAGGATTCTACTTTCAAACGGTTTTAGGAAGTCACCGTGTTATTAAAGAAACAAGTAAAAGTTTTTTAATTGGATCCATGCACCGACTTCATATAAAAACAAGGTTTTCTTTCCTCAAAAATATTTTAAATTTACTACTCTAATAATTATCATTTAAAGTATTTTTTTTAATTTAGTTAAATGTACTTTAAACCAAAAGTTAGGAGAATAGGCTTCAAGTTGAAAATGAAAGTAAAGCAAATAACTGCAGTTTAATACAAGACACACGAAAGATTATAGTAGCTTTTAGTAATAATCTAATACTGAATAATACGATCACAATTGAATAAAAAAATTACAGTAAATAAAAGAAAATGTTTGTAAGATAACATTTTGGTTTGGTTTTCACGAATAATATTTTAACGATTAATAAGTCTCGTGGACTTTTATTATACTTTTTACATGACTCTACAACATTTTTAAGTTTACCAATAACACACACTGCACAATTATCCAATAAAATAGTTGTCAGTAATTTCAGTTAGCGATGCTGGAGTTTGATGCACCTTTGCATTTACTGTTATCAACGAATGACGTAATTAATTCCAATCCGCTCGATAGATTGCTTGTCAGTGACAATATCATTCAATCCTAACGGTGATGAAAATCCTATTAATTCTGTTTCAAAATTCATTTGAAGTTTAATTGAAAACTTTGGCCGATAAAGAGCGTTGCCGCAAATTTTGTAATAAGATTTTGTCGTGTTCGAACAAACTTCCAGTCATATGCGCACTGAATATTAATTAGAGTCCGACCGAAACTGGGTTTCCGGCCGAAACCGAAACCGAAACCGAAACTCACGTGGTCAAGTATAAAAGTCAACGTGGTCAAGTAAAAAATGAAACAAATACTTACATGTAATCAGTTCCATCAAAGCATAACCTCTAAAGAATGTTTACGTCGGGTGATAACGCACTGACTAAGTTGTGTTGCTATAGAGCAATGCGAATTAGATCCGTCAACTGTCGTCTAAACGACGCAGTTACACTCCGACGCAGCCTTGAGTTTCTTTCGGCGTTTCTTCTCAAGGTAGTCGCTTCCGAAACGCCAGTAAATCCCCGTTAGGTTTCGTATTTCTGGCTGGCGGTCCAAGTCGAGGTTCGTACCCACAGGGGTGCCCTTGCATTGCCACCCAACCCATAAATTGCCAGCTGAGCACCCTCGGTGTTCGCTCACCCGCCCGGTTAAGTTGTGAAAACCTTTCCCGGTCAACAAACACGCGTAAATTCGAAAAAAAAAAGCAATGCGAACGGCGCACGAATCCCGAACAGGGCCGCCAGCGTCCGTCAAAGCGTTGCCGCGAGAAACGAAGCTAGGCAAGCATGTACGACAACTACCGAAATCAGTTTCGGTTTCGGCAAAAGTTTCGGCCAATTTTGGCCGAAACCGAAACTGCCGCCGAAACTTGATTTTTGGCCGAAACTCGGCCGAAACCGAAACCGAAACCGAACTTTCGGTCGGACACTAATATTAATTGAACCACGTTATTTTGCGGTACGAAACCTATAGTAAAAACATTAACATTCAAAATGCTATGACTAAGAAATTATACTTACACGAAATGACTACAAAAAAAAAATGATTTGAATGAATTTGGAAAAAACATAGTTGCTCTATATTTTGATGTTGTTTACTAAAATTTCCATATTATCCATATATTGTGATAACAAAATATGGTTTGTAATTTGATTTATCTTGATCCAAGTGAAAGCTGTAAAGTAAAAATCTATATTAATTCAGTTTAGGTTTTAATGAGACATGAATGTATGTAAAGTTGATTACACAATCACATGAAACACTGAACTGTAAAATAAGCTTGTTAAAAGTGATCGTAAATTTGAGTATCCTTTGAAATTGTAGCAATCTTGAATAATGTAGACTCAGGTTAGAAATAAAAACGAATTTGTTATCTATAATATAGAAGTTTCAATATAGAGTTATTGGATGTGCGTCTAGGTATACGTTGCAAAATGTATTGGTGGTCTCACCCTCTCCCACATTATTAATTAACAACAAATTAATTCACAACAGATGCGCGTTATATGCGGTTTCATTGAAATTTTGGTAGATTAATAGCCCTATATAAAATATATCAAAACTTTTTATGCCGACATCGTTTAGAACAACATACCAGTTATATTCATCCAGAACGAAGGTCCTGGCAAAAAATAGGACTTCGTATCTCGAAAACATCACCGGTTGTTACGACTATCGATTTTTACGACTACATATGAGTAGTCCTCTCAAAATCTGACTGATTTTGACTGTAGTTTATTTTATATTATTTTTGTTTGATATACATTTTAGCTGATTCATAATATATTTTTAAATTATTTAGGCATAGGAGTGGTGCTCGTGACAGCGGCAGCGTTGGCCTGGCGGCTCGGAGCTCGCGATGCGCCGTGTGCTTTGCTGGGTCTACGGCGGTCTTCTTGTCGACGGCTTGTGCCTCGCTTACCTCCGAGCTACGCGCGACCTCACCACCCCTACGCAGCCATGCTGTATCCAGAGTTCCAGTATCGTCCTCCACCGCCGTCGTACCAAGCTTCAATGCAGGAGTATAGACTCAGGTTAGTTACATACTTGTGACAATTTCAGATCGTATCACTTATTGATAAAATTTGTCCAGAAGAAATGTACGAAGGGAGCCTATTAGCAGCGGGATGGAATGATTTTTTCAAACGGAAGTTTATTTAAATAGAAATATATTTAAGTAGACATATTTAATACATTATAAAATAATAGGGTAATGAATTTTCCAATAAATCCGATACAGCTTAACATATATTTACTTTGGAAAGTAAGGCTAAAATTTATAGTCGCCACGTTCACAGCTCAGCATGTGCTTCATTCGATCTTTGCTCAGTAAATACATTGTATAGTCTATAGGTATATATGTAGTTCTATAGAAATTAAATAAATGAAGTATAAATAAATAAATCAATGTCATCAAACAAAACATAACTGAAAATTATCCATTTTCGGACGATCTGTCAACATATCGCCATCTTTTGTTATTGTTAGCGTCACCGATTCCGCCGAGTCTCAAGTCGGCTGACTTGACTTGCAATTTGACTTTGCTTAGCTTAACGGTGGGACCAGCCCTAAGACGCGACTATAAATTTCGTTTTTGTCAAAGTCGAGAATACAATCTAAGCAAAGTCAAATAAACGTCTATATATTTCAGCCTTAGTATTTATGAAATACAATTTAGAACTAAAAATCGATAAGAAGATTTATTATAAATCCGGTCAAACCAAATAGCACTTTCTACATGTTTTTTTTTTTCGTTTTATTTTATAAAAATAAATACCGCGAGCCTATGCTACCTGTTTGACTTTATCGGTTTTTGTTTAGGATATTGACTGCATGCCAGTGCTGATAATTCGATTTAGAATTAATGTATCCAGTATTGACGTATGTTATGGAATCTTGAGAGAGCTAAGGAGGGATGTAAATTAATAGTAGATGTATATAATGTTCACTTCAAGCATTTCCTAAGTATAGGATACAATAGGGTTTATATGGAATGTGATGTTATAGTATGTACTGTATTTCCGTGTACTATGTATCCACAATTTTTTAAAACCAAATAGGATAGCATAGGGTACGCTAGACATCTTCTCAAGCACTAATCCTTAATTATAAGGTCGCTGTAGCCGAAATCGCCAAGAAAAATAACCTGGGCTGTTATGTGATATCGACAAAAAACCGTAGAAAACAGTAAATTTCATGAACTTAGAATTGGTAATTGCACTAAATCGCTCTCGGACAAGTTTGCACGTAAGTTCAACTGGTTGAGATAGATAAATGGTCAATTGTGGACTAGTTGAAAGCAACTATTGTAAGTTATATGTTTTGTGCAGTGAGAATCTTTGAACTAAATGATAAAGTTTTGTCCTAAATCACTGCTTAAATTATATACCAGTGTCGGTAGTTGGATGCAATAATAATATTAACATAGTTAAATGTGATCGCATATAACACAAATAAAAAATCTGTCATGATCAGATTCTAAATTCCCGGAAATTGTAACGTTTCAACGGGGACAAACATTTTGTATTCGTGCTGATATAAAAGTTTAGCAAATTAGTGTAATGTATTTTTTTATACTTACTCGCATCTCACCCAATGGAAAGTATCCAAGAACTGCAACGAATGTCAAGAGGCGAGAATCTATTTATCGACATTGTCGTTATGACATACCACAACTAATGGTCTCTAGATATTCATTTTTTATTTTTGTGTCATTATATTTAAAAAAATTTTTTTTGCATACCTTTTAAATACGTATTTAATTGCGGCAAAATTACAAATTTTTAAAAATGGCTCGTGCTTTCAATGTGTTTGGCCGCCCCTGGTGGCCTGAAAGCCTAAACAATCTAAGTAAGCTTAGACTATTAGTCAATTAAATTATATGTTAAGGCGGAAAGAAAAAGTGTTCAATTGTCATCTTTTATATCATATGCACGTTACCCAATGAATTTAGCTTCTTATTACCCTAATTCATATCAACTGGTTATTCTTTTATATTAAATATATTATTACCTTGTAGAGACAATTCAGTTTTGACCAGTTTTATACATAAAATATTAGCTTTAGCTTATATTTTATTCTCACAAATAAATACTAGTACATTCGGACTCAGTAACTAGGTGTAGCCTGTGAAATAATCGTGCGGCTCACCAAGCTTTTATATGCGGGCTGAAACACTCCCTCATTACCTCTGCTACAACCAAAATGACGGGAAAGTGGATATTTCTGCACGTTCTAACTATTTCAAAGGGCTTTTTCCTTATTTTAGTTATAACAATACGTATATTTACAAAAAACTTTTTATTTTATGTATTTACTAATTCTTATTGTATTTGTTTATATGTATTTAGAAAACTCATTGGGAAGGATGTTTATCAATAGCGAAATATCCGACATTAACCACTAAATGAAATGTAATTAATTGATATTTTTTTATTTTTAATCCTACTTTATTAAATCTCAAAACTAACTTTCAATCTATAATTCTTCTTTATAGACATTGAGAAAGTTACTGAAGTAACTTGAAGAAACTCATTTTATTGAACTTAAGTAAGCGCCAACGTAATTACTTTGTTTGTAATTACTTCTTTTGAGAATCTAAAATCAGTTTGCTTTTAGTATAAATCTTAATTAAAGCGTCCTATCCAATGCCCCAGTGTGACTTTTTACGAGATTTATAATACATTTTGTATTGCGTTGTTTACGTAATAAAAAAAATGAATTGTATGAATTTTATTTGTACGATGCATTGATCAAGCATAAGCGCAGACTAAAAAATCCAATTTTTTTTTATGTAACGCGATAAGCAATTTAGGGCGGCTTGCACCAACAAATTAAATCTAGTTTAAACTTGTATAAAAAGCAATTTACCGTTAAACTGTGCTTATTACCTTGCTGGGAAACATTATTCAGATTTAACAGCTGTCAAATTTAAACCACCGTTGAGGTCGAATTAAAGCGTTTCAATTAAAAAGCGTTTTATACGAGCCTAAACTAGATTTAATCTATTGGTGCAATTCGCCCTAATTCTTTTATAAAAATCTCTCTTGGGTCAATGTTATGTTATTGTATTGGAAAACTAAAATATATGATATTTCAGAAGCTGCTTGTTTTCGCCTGTATAAATATTTTAAGTTATTGGCTTTCATGATAAGAGATTTATATATTTATCTTGTTATAGGTTACTTCTCTTGGATAGAAGTGCGCCAGCGGTATCGCCGCCTCCTACCTACAGGTCGAATTCGGCCAGTCTAGTCAGGTACGCCATTTGCACAGATGATACGATTGCAACGTAAAATGAATTGTACCAGAAAATATTTTACCCAGGGTTTTATTTGAAATAAACTCTTACAAAAGTCGAAGCTATATATTTAATTCAATTTTGTATGTTATATTGTTTTATACTACGATTACACCATGTAATTCATTATTTATGTGACAATAAATGGTATGTTTCCACTAATTTTTCTTAGCAAGACGCGATTCGATTTGATAGGGACATTTGATGTTCATAAACATATCTTGTACACTATCTCTTTGATTTTTATTTCCATGCTAATTAGTGTACTGTTAGGAGTCCAGTGAGAAATAATACTATTATACGATGTCCTTGTTAGGTTAAATGTACATCCATTAGATACTGTATCCATTTTGCATGTGTATGATAATATAACTACGCAAAATAGTTTTTAAAATAACATATTTTTCCTTTATCACAAAGTTCTTATGTAATATGATGATTCCGGCTACGAAACAATTCATACTGATAACATTAATTTTGATTTTAATTGTTTTAAAGGTAATGATGTAGCTATAATGTTAACTATAAAATGTAATGGTGCGATCTTAGTAAATTGATGCGAAAAGAATGAATGCAATTAATTATTCGTAATTACTCAGTTGAAATTGCATTAAATCATGTTGTCTTTTTTTACACTGACTCGACATAGTGACTACAGAGTACCTGATGGTAAGTACAGTGTAGTCCAAAAACGAAAGCGACCAGCAAAGAATGAAAATCCATTGATAGTCTCCGTCGTCATGTCGGCCCACATATACCACGATTGAAGGTCTCTAGCCCGAAACGCGACAGGCCAAAGCGAGTCACTGTGACGGTTTTTACACTTGTGTATTGTGGACACGTACAAGTTTGGACAATCGCCCCACCACCGTAAAGTAAATTGTCTATAAAATAATAATAATAATTGTCGATTAATATAAATTTGTTATTTTTGTTTACAGTAGAGGATCTACAGGCGCTGCCTGGTGTGGTTCCGAGTATAGCGGTCCACCGTCATACCGAGCGCCTCGCGTTGATCCGCCGGTCACCGTAGCAGACTCACTCCCAACGATAGCTCCTATAGAGTTGAAGTACTGCGATAACTCCATTGAAGCATTGCCCAGAGCAGCAGAACAGGAAAAAGACCCTGACGAACACTTAGTAACAATAGTACATACTGATGCGCAACCAGTTATAGTGACAGTATCTGGGTCTACTGCTTTAAATGACACTCACATACAACCGTCGACAGAAATAGATATTTTGGCACACTTATAACGAATCAAGATTTTGTTGTAGTGGAAAAAGTATTTAATACTCATTTGAAACTGTCTTTAGATACAAGATAGAATTTATTGATTAAAGTGAATGAATGTTGCGGAAAGACTGATTCAATTGAGGCTTTCATCAATCAAGCTTTAGGGAAGTTTTCTTGTAACGGATACAAGTTCGGCTTTAAAATAATGCTTGTAATTCTAGCAACGACTAAAGTGATGAGGAACGAATTGTACTATGGCCGGTATAAGCGAAAAGTGATTTAAACCTAAAATGTAAATTGATTAAAATATTCATTGTTTTAAATATATTATTGCCAGGAGAAACAAAAAATTCTGGTATGAAATACAATAATGTTGAATGATAATGTTGTTTTGAATATACGAACTACTTAATCGAGTTATAACTTATTGAATAATCATCTTTGAAGATCTTAATAGTAAAACATATCTGTTATATGTTTTTTTTAATAAGTGATACACTTCCTGTTTTATTTTAAAAGCGATTTTTATTTTACATTCGAAACAACATTGTCATTTATTATTATGTAAGAATAGTGGTTTCAAGTACCTTTTTATATTTAATAAGTTGAATGTAAATATTTAAAAGCACTGACATTTAATTTTCGTTTAAATAGTGTTATTATAATATTATTTTAATAAAATATGTGCCGTGTATAGAATACATATATGCAATTGATACAAATATTATTAGCCATTAAATAATTAATAAATGTATAGAGTTGCAGAGATTACTATTAAAACCAAATCTTTCACCGTGATGTACAATGAAACTTTGTTAATTAATTCACGTAGTGCCAATGTTTGTTTGTAAATACATAAAATAATTAAATATGCTTCCTACAGCTTTATATTTTATTTTAATATCTCATTTAAAGTGTAACTACAGTTTAGTAATTTATCTGAGATAGACGAATGTTCATTTTAATTTATATTAGTAACATTTATTTTATTGTAGATAGGAAACAATTCCAACATTTCTATCTGTTAATTCAACAAAAATTATATGCTTCTATGTTTAACATATTGTCTTATCACATACTTGAAAACAAGAGAAAAACATTAAATTATCTTCGAAAATTTAACTGTTTACTTTATTTGATAAAGTTCTAACAAAATATTATAAAATATATAAAGAGGGAAGTTATGTAACAGATTTTTAGATATATCTAAAAAAACATGTACTAATCAAAAGTATTATGTATATAGGATGTGACATTAGGGTTTTTAGCACACGAGGCTCTACAAAGTGTAGGCATTTTATTAATCATTAGACACTGGCATCTAACACTGGCTGCCTACTTTTTAAAAAAGAGGTCATGATATCATGGAATTAATTAACTGTTTTTTTAAAACAATATCGTTGAAAATTATTATAAATCAAACGCTTTCGCTAAGTATGCTCGTGTGTAGAGTTTTAACTAAATACCTACAGCGTGTTTTTTTTAATACGTGACACAAAGATCTAAAAAAAATACATACTTTTGCCTATTTTCAATCTTAAAAAAATGTAATAATGTCTACATTCTATATCCCTTTCGGGGTGGGCAGAAAGCCATTAATGGCTGTGTCCACTTTGCGCTTATAAGTCTCCTGGGACGGGACGGATACAACGTAACAAGTATGCGCAGGACTGACATGTCTATGCAAGTGGTCATTAGTGAGGTAGAGTAGACAACATATAACATTAATAAGTATTCTATTTGATTGTTACCTGTACTTATGAGTAAATATGAGACTCGCCAGAATTACAGATTCCAACACATCTCTAAAACTGTACACGAAAATTCCGTTTAGTAAAGGAATCTATGCAAAATATAATGTGATAAACTATAAAACAATTGGGACATACAGGTGTACAATCAGTGCCATTTTTGTAGGTATATGTCGCTTTCATAGACCACATAACATCGTGCTATGTTATCGACACTGTATTATGGGAGACTTTACTCCACCTGGAGTGGTTGCGTAATGAGTAGATCTATCACTAAGGCCATTTGCAATTCTTATTTTCTTTATATAAAAAAAGTTAGTATTCCTTAAATTGTAACCAACTTATAGATGGATACAAATTATTAAGTGCAATATCACTACTTAAAAATGTCACGTTTAATAGGTAATCACTTTTTAATTAGTGATAATATAAATATTGATGGTATTGTAACATAGCCTAGTTAAGAAAAATGTTGCACGATATGCAACGAATGTGTTGTACATATAAAATGTATTTGTAATATAATAAAGACCTTTAGAAACCACGTATTCGTTTCTTTTACATATAAACCGTGTATAATTTTATTGTGATTTATCTTGCTTTGAGACAGTACGAATTTATATGGTAATCAACTAGATTCTAGTTTTGCATAAAGAGATTTAGCGGATCACTGGCAGAGTTTTAGTGTACACGATATTCAGGGCACACTTTCACCTTTAAAATAGAAAATATTACTTGAAAACTGTCTATACAAGTTATATAAGAAAGAATGTAAAAGCACTTTTGTGGTGAATATTCTACAATTGCGATAACCTGCATTTTTAATGAATTTAAATGAGCGATCTTAGTATAGCCAGCTTAACCCTTTCCCTAGTGCAGGCCTCCTTACAAAGTGTTTCGCAGGGAACTGAGCTCCGTGTTGAAAGTACGCACATCAAAAGAAACGCAGTCTTCAGCATTCAAGGTCAAAGTTTTGGTGCAAAACGATTTCTATTTGTTTTCAGAAGTAAAAAGTACGGACGAATAATGGGTCCATTCTTATTCTTAGTGTACATTAATGATCTCCCATTTTTTGTTAACAATATCTGTGACATAGTTCTATTTGCTGATGGCAAATCCCTTGTTTTTAAGGTTGATAGAAATACATGCAATTATGACAATGTAAGTGGGGCTATGGAAGAGATATTAAGTTGCTTTACAGTAAATAATTTGATGTTAAATTCTAAGAAAATCAAGTGTATTAAATTTGCAATGCGTAATGTACGACAGCTCAGCACAAACATAATCTATACTAATATTATAAAGCTGAAGAGTTTGTTTGTTTGAACGCGCTAATCTCAGGAACTACTGGTTCGAATTGAAAAATTATTTTTGTGTTGAATAGACTATTTATCGAGGAAGGCTTTAGACTATATAACATCACGATGCAACTATTAGGAGCAAAGAAATAATGGCAAATGTGAAAAAAACGGGGAAAATTATTCATCCTTGAGGGCTTCCATTGCGTGCGCTGCGAAAACAGTTCAAGATACCAAAAATATATGTTTGAAAGAATTATTCCTCTTAAAATGATCTAAAAAAATATCCGCGACAGTATATGTCTATCTTTTAAGATTAACTCACTAGAACCGTTTTTATGGTAATCAAATTTGGTCGAAATTAATGCATTATTTGTTAAGAGTTGTATCAACGTAATAATATTAATCTTCATCTTAATAAATGTGTTGTTGATTAAGAGTATTTAATTGTGAACAAAATTGTCTTTGACATCACTTAAGTTCAATGAACATCTTAGAAGATATTACAATAACTTTTATAGCAAAACAACGTTTGCCGGATCAGCTAGTACTTTATAGAGAAAACGTTGATATAGTAGAGTCCACAGTGTTTCTGGGAGTGACTTTGGACTCAAAATGAAAGTGGGGTGCACACATTACACGTCTTGCAGGGAAACTTAGCTCGGCTGCTTATGCAGTCAGTAAATTCAGGCGACTCACAGATATTGAAACAGCTCGATTAGTTTATTTTAGTTATTTTCACAGCGTTATGTCCTATGGTATTTTACTGTGGGGTAATGCTGCTGATTTGAAAACGATTTTCGTTTTGCAAAAGAGGGCTGTGCGTGCCATCTATAATTTAAGGACTAGAGTCTTGCTTAGAGAACGTTTTAATGACTTCGGTATTTTAACAGTTCCATCGCAATATATTTACGCTTGTATTATATACATACGACAAAATCTGCATCTATTTTTCGCGAGTAGTGATATTCATAATGTTAATACTAGAAATAAACACAAATTAGTGGTACCTAATTTCCGGCTTAAAAAGGTTCATGGTTCCTATATGGGGCTCGGTATTCGCTTATACAATACAATACCTAAAGACATCTTGGAGTTACCACTATTGAAATTTTAAAAAAACTATTAAAACTAAATTGTTAAAAAAGGGATATTATTCCATTAATTACTGTTTGAATGATAGAAGTGCGTGGTCTTAATATATGCAATCGTTCTCGCGGGACATGCAATCATTTATATATTATACCTGTTATTGTACCTCATTATGTTAAAAGGAGCAACTACCAGAGTTTCTTGCCACATCTCTTCTCGGTAGATTCTGCTTTCCGAACCGGTGGTAGATTCACTTTGTTTTTTTTTTGACGATTCAAAAGTGCTTGGAAGTAGGCCTATTTGAATAAAGTTATATTTCATTTCATTTCATATATTCAGTCACCCATCGTGTATAAACGGCGATTTTTAACTGGTGACTATAGTCACCGATAGTTGCGAATGGGCTAAGTAGCTGACCTGTGAGAGATACAAATTTAATATTGATCTAAATAACCCTCTATAATAGATACCAAGCTACATTATAACGAAAGCTACTATATATCGCTCAAACACGTAAATTATCTTTGGCCTTGGATTGACTTGGACATTTCCATTTTTTTACATAGACCATGGTCACGAGCAAACTGGTTCTCCGCGATGTCTTTGTTGAAGGCAGGATGTTGAAGTTCTATAAAAACCGTCAAAGTATACAATGTGTACAAAATAGGAGAAAATATAGTTGTAGGACGAATATAGGTCATAGGCGACGGTAGTGGCCGTTGGAATATGTTGAGGGCCCCGACCTTGTGTTGAGCGGAATTCCCCTTCTGAGTCGTCGACTGGAATCGCGTGAGGGACTCCCCTTTCTGATTTGTCGATCGGGATCACGTGAGGGTTCCGTGGGAGTGGGGGTCTATACGTTGGCCGCGCGTTACGTCAGTCCGCTAGAAGCGCCGTTTGAACATGCCCGTGCTACATAGTTCAATTTCATTTTTTGTTAAGGTACTTACAGCCCAAATATTTTTTTAGTCTGACCTTTTATATTGACATTACTCCGTCCATTTGGGGTTAATAGGGTAAAACTGGCATAGCTGCAAGCTTAAACGATTATATTTTACAGTTTTTTCCGAACAAGAACTAAGCTGTTGCGTAAAAAAATCTACTTGAGCTATAAAAGGGATAATTTTTAAAGCTTAAATTTATTAGCGTGATTTTATAAATTTAAAATACCATAGTATTAATTTATTTTCAAGGAAACCGGACGTCATCAACAGATAATCTAGAATTTACCTTAAATGTACAACGGAAAATGGTACAATTTCATTGCAACAATACAATGATTACACTGAAACCCACGGAACCGAAATGTTCCCAGTCTAAATGTAAATCGAAGCACAGCCTGCGGATTCGGGAACAATGGTCTCCTGTAATTATATTGTAAAGCAATTTTGTCCCGACGCCCCCGCCGCGATATGAAAATGAAAATCGGTCCAGTATTAATAACACGCCCGGTATAATGGTTAACGCGCAAAGTGAATGTAATAAAGTAAAGGTTATGAATTAATTAAAATTTAAGGTAATATGAGAAAATAGCCCGCTTTGAAACAAATAATTTTCAGACAGATTGTATATTTGCGTAGGTGTCGTTTAAAATAAGTTGCTTTGATTAAAACTTAATTACAAATAAAGTAGTGAAGAAACGTTATCACGAAATCGAGCTATATCACAGATATTGTTAACTAAAAATGGGAGATCATTTAGAGCCTTGGGGCATATCCATCAGAACAGATGAGCCGAAAGAATTCACGATACCCATACTGATGCACTGAGTATTTTCGCTTAAATAAGACAAATAGATTAAAAGCAGTATTCCTAATTCCGTATTGATAAATCTGGCGTAATAGCGTAGACATTTATTTATTAAGCTTTATTTACCTCTAGAACAAATTCACCATCTGTATTTAGCAAGATATTTTTGGAACTTACTTCTTAAGTTCTTAATTATATAAATACAAAGGGTTTTCTAAGATATAAGAGGTTTCTGTGGTATAATAGTGGCTTTATTTGTATATACAACTTAATATAAAACAATATATTTAAGTACGTGTATTTCTTACCATTTGTATTGTATAAATAAGTTTTATCTGCCTTTTTACATGAGCGTTTTCAGAAAAAGCTCTCGCAGATAAATAGGAAAAAGTTTTACGTCAAACCGAATGGCATGGAATGGTTTGAGACATGTGGGCAACAGATCCGATTAGACGATACGCGTGATGAATGTTAGTTCTTTGAATTGTAAATCAGCAATAAATTTAGAATACTTACAGGTTTTATAGGCACTTTTGTATACTTTTTTGGGGAGTCGAAGCTGCTCGCGTCCGTAGGCTTTACTCTAGTTTCCCTACACCTGACTCCTGGGTGGTGCTAAACGAGCAGTAGCGAGGTGGTAGGGCGTCGGTGCCCGTGTGGATCGCGACCACAGTACATGGGTGTAAAGCCCGTTATAGTGACCAGTTTCGGCTTGTCGCGTTTCGGGATCAGCTTGTGTATATCCAGTAGCTCATATACCTAGATACCTTCAGTCGTGGTATACGAGGGCCTACATGACGATGTAGACTATCAATGGATTTTCATCCTTTGATAGTCGCTTTCGTTTTTGGACTACACTGTACTTACCATCAGGTACTCTGTAGTCACTATGTCGAGCCAGTGTAAAAAAAACTGCCTGTGGTGTCTACATAACGTCTGATACTAGGGATGCATTTGAGAAGAGACGAGAGGCCAGTGCCTGGTCTGCCGTCATGCTGACCAAGTGGTCGTCGCAGCCTCAAAATACCAGAGCGAAAGGCATATGATACGCATATAACTGCTCGTATATTAGCTGGTCGCGAAACGAGACGGGCTGAAACAAATCACTGTGATTAGCTTTGCACATATGTACTCAACTATAGGCGCTTTTCAGTCGAGCAAATATGCCTTACTATCTCACTACTGATCGTTTACTACCACTTGGGATCTCCTATAACATATCATTCCGGTTCGGTACAGTGACTGTACCGCATCAGGTGGTAAGTTCATTGTAGTCCAAAAACGAATTATGACAATCAAGAAGCAGTTACCTAAATATAGTCACCGCGATTATCCTAGTCTACACAGATAGCACTTCCCGTTTTGTTTAAAGAATATAAATTGATTATAGCATAATGGGAAAATGCACGTCGGGAGATCATTACACAATCCAATGACCCGGCAAAAGTAAAAGATAAATCTATTATATTTCAAATTAGGATTAAATATTAAAATTAATTAATTTAATTTTTAAATGTTTATAATACAAATAAAGCAAGAACTCACATTTGTATTAATAATTTAAATACAAAATTAAAACACTTAAAAGTTTAGGGCGGCTTGCACTAACAAATTAAATCTAGTTTAGAGTTATATAAAATGATATTTAGCGCTGATATGTACTTATTGTCTTGCACTAAATCAAAATCTAGTTATAACAACTCTTAAACTGAAATCATCATTCAGATAGAATTAAACCAATTCAATTAATAAGCGTTTTATACAAGCTTAAACTAGATTAATTCGTTAGTGCAAGCCGCCCTTAATGTAAATTAAAATTTACATATTAACTTACGGCGATATAACTATTATAATATTCTATTCTTTAATAATAATTATCATAGTTTCTTAAAATATGTTATAAACAGGCGTATTAAGCAAATCCAGCTCACATTTGAAAGCAGCTATTAAGGAACTACGGGGTAAATCGTTATTGAATGGAATCGATAAGAGATGCCGATGCGGAGAAATGATTTATTGACTCGGTTTCAAGCCCGCCGGGCCCGCTAATGGGGGCTGAATAAGCATTCTCTAGAGTTTGTTTTATTTTCTTTGCCATCTCGTAAACTACGATAAATAAAAATATTCATTCAGAAATCTATTTCAGCATCGCATTGCTTTGACACAGTTTAATATATTTTAAATAAATAGCAGCTACAACATTTATTCATTTGTCAATCTAACCCTCACAGAGATTGTGTATTGGTGTAAGCAAAAATAATGGAGCGCCACTTCTCCCCATTTATATAATCCTCTTTCTCCTTCTTAAAACGTCCAGGAAATACTTTACGATTCATTTGTCTGACAATAAATAAATAAAAATTGTAGATCTTGATCTCTAATAATTGCTTTTTAGGGATTTTTATTAATTGTTATGATTAATTAACATAAATTACAAGGTTTCTTTATTGGTGTCAAACCGAGTTTTTTGCTAGTAATAATATATCGTGACGCTGTATCCCTTTCAGGGTTAGCTGAGATATATTAATGGTTCTATCCACTTGGCGCTTATATGTAGACCCCAATGTGAGCAGTAACACAACTGATCACCGTTTTCACAGCACTAGTAGACATGACAATTCAATTATGGTAGATGCCATATGGGTTTCCTCACAATGTTTTCCTACAGAGGTCAGCTTGAAGTCCCAAAATTCTTACTCAATCTGGAAAAATCACAAGGTACTTACTTGCTGGGATACGAACCTATGATCATTCCAGTTGTCGCCCATGCAAACCGTTCTCATATCCGCTAGGCCACCACAACCACTATTATAGTGTAGTAAGTACACTACAGTTATTTAGTGACTAAACTTGTTATATTCTGCAAATTCAATAAGCATTCGTTGATAAATGTTGATGAGAATGTCGATTGGATTCTAATCAAGTCAGGCTTCGAAATAAAAGCTGAATAAGCGCTCGCCAATATTTATTTTATTTCTGTTCCCTCTCACAGACTGAAACAAATAAAGGAAAATTATTCTATCTAGAAGTCAGATAACAGTAACCTTTTGCAGAATAACACAAGTGTATAAATAAAAATGGTCTATACACAGCTATAAACGATGCTCGCAAAAAGATTTATTCCTAGAAAATAGTACAAATACACTGGTAGATATAAAATTGACTGAAGCAAATACAAACACAACGGAACTTGCGTTTTATTTAAAATCCTTCGACTTCAGTTTACTCAGCTTAATACATATTTTATGTCTTCGGTTCTTATCAATTTGTAGACAATATCTCAGTATGAATGTAACAACAAAAGTCTTTACGAATTATGACACAATAAACGGAATGAAATGTCTTTCTACATTTAATTGTTACGCATTATTGTTCTCCCAGTATAACTTCCATTACCTATCGACCTATTATTACCTTTTTCATCGAAAAATACTTCAAAATTATCATTCGATGTTCGAGACGAATTGTTTAATAAAAGGCCGGGTAGTAAACAATTTTTATACAGTTCATCTCTTCTTAGCAATCACGAGAAAAATAAGTATTATTTAAATATTGCGTAAGCTTCAAGCATGCGAAGACCTACTTAGAAAGGAAAAGTGATAACATTATTTATCTCAAATGGTTGATATCTCTTTATTATTGTCACGTCAAATATATTTTGAGATATTTCATTACCAACAAAGTCTAACTAAACTAAAAGCGTGCCTCATAACTTTTCTCATTTACATAAGCGACTTATATCCGTTTTATACTCAAACCTTGCAGATTTGCCTGGCAAATGCTTGCTCTACTCAGAAATATTATGTCTGCTGGTACCTATTACTCTGTATGCAAACTCACGAATTCCCGCATCAACGATTTTAACTAGTTAAGAATATACTTTTGAGGATATTAAATTTATCCACTTTTCACTATCTATATTAAGCAGGACAAAGTTAAGATTTAACATTAAGGTCAGCGTTTAGCGTAAGAGAAAGAAATTAAATTTTCTTAAGATATTTTATATTTAAGTAATAAAGATACTTTCTTAAAAAAAATACTAAAAATTACAAACTGACTTTACTTTTGTAAAACCCTAATATATCAAAAATTATTTATGAACTAAATAAATTCACGAATATGTATTTAATAAAACTTAAATAATAATAAGGAATAATGTAATTTTTAATAATTATTGAGAAACCAAAGCAATAAATAAAAAAAATACTCTTTGTGAAGTAGTAATAACATATTTGTATTTGTTTCTTCCAAATTAACTACACCCTAGAACTGTTTACTTTAACAGTGTAAACGAAAGTCAATCTTATGTTCAATTTCTCAGTTTACGAAGTTTGTACGGAACAAATAAAGTTTATGTACACCGTTCCATGGATTTATCGAGTTCATAAGCAGAAGTCAAATTAAACATTCATTATTAAAGTGGTAAACAAGCTGAGTACTTACATTGTTTCAGATATTGTTATTATGGTCTCTAACTGGATAAGTTTCACTAAAAATATAGATGTAATACTAACATAACATATAACACTACATTAGTATTTCTATTTGAAGTCATAACTTTTTTTTATTCTGACTCGACACAGTGACTGCACTATACCTGATGGTAAGCAGGGTGCAGTCCAAAAAACGCCAGCGACTATCGACAGGTAAGAAAAACCCATCGGTAGTCGCAGCGATCATGCCGGCCTGCACAAATATCTCTTCACGCTACGCTTAAAAGATCCCATATCATGGATGGTGGGAACATGCTCGCTGGAAGACCATTCTATAGCACAACGACACGGCAAAAGAAGGAGTTAGAGAACTTCTTAGTCCTAGCCGGGATGTGAGAAACCGTATAGCTGTGACTACGCAAACCCGCTCGCGTGGTTCTATTCAGGAAGGGAGAGGATGGAACAAGGTTAAATAACTCTTTAGAACACTCGTCATGGTACAGACGGATAATATAAAGTGACACCTTAAAAATTGTAGAAACATAAGTTCATACGTTTCTATAATACATAGTTAATGAAAAGAAATTATACGATTTATACTTATTATATAATAGGTTTTATATATGTATAGTGTGGTGGATTGAGTCATACTTTTCACACAGTTACTATTGAGTCTAAGGCTGAGATTTATAGACGCTGCTTTAAGTTTTCTTAGACTTTACTACATCATTACAATTTATATTACTCAATAAATATCGAATAATTTGGTAAGTTACCGATTTAGTCAACATGGAATTGGCTCTGTGAATACTATAGCTATACTCAAGTTCCTATTATATATTCAGTTTTTTGTTAAAACGAATTTATTTTTTGAGAACTTTGCTAAGCAAAGTTGAAATAGCGTATACAATTTTAGGTCTAATAGCTAGGATCAAATACATTCATGGAGATGGTCTACAAATAGATTAGTTGGTAGACGAAAGTGTAACCCTTCACCGAATAATAACTCTTTCCTAAAAACCGTCTAAAAAAGTCCTACATGCGTAACTTTTATATGGTTTTCTAAAAGTATACGTATTATGTATGTGAGGTCATAAAATGCTTTCGTTTGCGATAACAGAATACTACACGAGAGATCCGCACACCGCACACAGGCCGAGCGGCGCGGCGCGCCGCGGCGGAAGGTGCGTGAAATATAAATCAGCCAGTGGTGATTTAGGTGAAGCCTCCCGGAAAGTTTTAATTCTGTTTGGCCCGAGCTCTCGGCCATTTAATTTATCTATTATTTATTGCGCCACGGGAAACTTAAACACTTTGTTTATTAATTATTCCATTAGTGTACGTTTACGAGTTCTATTTGTGAGTAGTATATCGTATATAATACTGATTGATTGAAGATAATGTCCCGAAAGCAAAGATCATCATAATATTATTCTCGCTCGGGGGAAATTGTAAAGGTCTTTCACGACAAACAGCAATTTGTCCTGCCGGAAAAAAAGATCTTAATATTAGTTCTTAATTAATTATTTCTATCTTCTGGTACTGCGTGTAGATGTTTCACTTTTTTATATAGTGGTATGCTAGTGTGCCTTTACGGCACCTATATTAATAACACTGCTACTACTGTACATCGTTTGTGCTGGTATTATTTTCTAAATTTTATTTAGATATTTCTCTATTCTTGACATAACACGAAATAAAATATTGTTAGCAATATTTATATTTTAATTAGAAGTTAGAACTAATCTGAATTCGAAGGCGCTATATTTATGTAGCCCTTACAAATAACTTTAATAACTCTATGAAACACTATGTGAAACACTTCAAAGACCAATTTCATTGACTTAAAATATGGCTTCATCTCAGAGAATACCTTCGTTTAATTTGCGTTTATATTGTTAAGTTTCTAAAGGAGTAAGTAATATTTAGAATCCAAATATGGATAGTACTTCCAACTGTATTATGAAATTAAAAATTTAAAAATTTCATTTGTAAAACAAATATCACTGAAAACTTTTCCAATGAAAGTCCCTTTTACGTGATTTTAGGTAAACAGGTATTGACTCGTTTTCTCTTCGCACTTTCCCTCTAAATAACAGCCTCTTGAAAATCAACTAAAAATTTTGGGACTTTTTTAATATCCTTTAATGAACGTGTCTAGTATATATTAATAAAAATGTTTACCCAAAAGTGAGTAACTGTTATTGGAATTAGGAATAAATTAAGAATATGTGTTTATTCAGTACTATAATGTTGACTTTATTTAGACGAGTACACTTTGTATATTTTTCATGCTAACCGTACATGTTAATCCGTGTCGACGAGGGAGACGTATGTTATATTAGCATAGTTTGACGGCACACCCGCGGCGCCATCCACTGAAGGCAAACTTCAATGAGAATTTACAGCTTTTACTGATGCTACTGTAAACAGCACGAGACTTGTGATTGCGATTATCATTAGAAAAATGGTGTCTTAAATAATTATAAATACAAAATATAAATACAATACTTTAAAAAAAATATTCATTTATAATAATAATATTGTTTTTTTTATATTAAGTTTTACGGTTCTGGGTACCCTTTACCTTTTTAGCATAATAATATTGATCATTTTGAATTTTGTCATGAAAACACAATTTAATAAATCCTGATTTAACGCAATCCTACGATTCTTAAGGCAGTAAAAGTTATAATTATACCTGATTATCACGTTCAACTGTGTATATAGTAGAAATAACAAATATAAAAAAAAAACTTTAATTGGGATTATGACCGGTGGTAGAAAGATACGGATTTTGGCGTTTTACTGTTTATTTGCACTTTAAGGCACACCGAACTGCGACGCACACGTACGTACTCTAGCCTCGGGTCTCGGTAGTCGACTACCGAGGATTTTTTTTAGGAGGAGGTAAGATTGTTTTTATTACCACGAACTAGGGTCTTATAATTCACAAAAGTGTGACTAAATACGTGCTGTATGTCTTTGAAATTGATAAATATTCACACATGGAAATACCTGCCTACCTATTTGATTACCTGTGATATAAGACGAAAGAGTTTTTCTCAATAGCTTAACAAATTAAAAACCAACATGAACGTGTGAAAGTAGATACAAAAAAGAAATTACTTCTGCGAAATAGAAGAATTTATTATCGTAGGTAGGTGAATAAACGAGACAATGCTTTCAGTAGACGCCTTAATCCTACCGACTAGAAGTTTGCCGTCGACTTTAGGGATAACGTTAACAAAACACACTGGCTATCTAAATCTGCTGGTAAGTAAATTTGAGATAAGTTGTGTATCTGCGTTATTGCGCGTTAACGAAATTATTCAGTTTGTTACTAGTCAACAGTAAATCGATTTTATCTTAATAATAGAATCACGCTGTGCACTTATTGGTGTGAAAAGATTTGGTTAGCGGGTCATCTTAGGTTAGCGGTTACATCCACCTATCATTTGAATATAATAGTGCAGATTGTGTTCTGAACATTTTCCATCTGGAAATTTCGCTCATTTCATGAAAAAGATACCGTGTCCAATGTGTCCTGAGTGCGGAATTATCGACGATGGTCAGCATGTCCTGTTTGAGTGTGTCCAGAACGCCAATATAAGAAAGGATGTTATAAATAAATTAAATAGATTGGACGTGGGTGTATTTCATGACATTTTCGTGGTCGCGATTAAAGCAATTGCCGAAATGTTATGGAAACTGTATGATAGGTGAAGCATAAATGGTTTTTTTTACACTGGCTCGACATAGTGACTACAGAGTACCTGATGGTAAGTACGGTGTAGTCCAAAAACGAAAGCGACTATCAAAGGATGAAAATCCATTGATAGTCTACATCGTCATGTCGGCCCTCGTATACCACGACTGAAGGTCTCTAGGTATATGAGCTACTGGATATACACAAGCTGATACCGAAACGCGACAAGCCGAAACTGGTCACTATGACGGGCTTTACACACATGTACTGTGGTCGCGATCCAGACGGGCACCGACGCCCTACCACCTCGCTGCTGCTCGTTTAGCACCACCCAGGAGTCACGTGTAGGAAAACTAGGGTAAAGCCTACGGACGCAAGCAGCTTCGACTCCCAAAGCACATATATACACATATATTTCTATACATTAGGCCACGATGGGGTTGATATAACACTGTTACAAACCCAAACTAAAATAAAAACGTACCCCTATGTGTTCTTAGAGTACTACATAAAAGTTTTTAATCATTTTTCTTAGGTTATTAATCAATTTTTCTTCACTAGTAAGCGTCTGCTATCGATGAGCACAATTATTAGGAAAAACTCCAGGAATATTTACCTCACTTAACAACGTAGCAACATACCTCCAAAATTAATATTGAAATTAAGACATTGGTAAAGATGCTCAATTTAATACATTTTACATAAGTTAATACATTTACTGTTGATTTTGTTAATACTGACTCACTATTTTTCCGTATATAAGGTATCAATTCGTTGCAAAAATCAGTACCTACCACTTAGATTCGCCCTGCTCACTAAAGCTTTATTGCACTTGAGATGCTGCTATAGTACTAGCCGAGGGTTGAACGATATCTTGGCTTACGTCTAAATATCCCCATCAACCTTTGTCCCGACCGTATCTGTCGCTCCCGTACGCTTATCGCCTGCCAATTTGGCTGCACCCTTGTATTACAAAATTCTGAAGACAGATCTCTGTGGCCAGGATTCGTTTCGTTATTTTATTGATGATTCTATAAAATTTATACTCAAGTTTTATTTATTTTTTTTATATTATTGTACTCATTTCTAACATATAGCATATTGATTGGAGGAGAAAGCGAAGAGCAGGGTTTCGGCGGTGCTGCAAACGCACCAAATCACGGACCTCCGCATCAGAGGTACCCTCACCGGCGCCAGGATTTTTTTGGTTCCTGGTGAGCTGGAAGAGGCAGAGAGGAAGGCGGGAGTCCTCTGCAGCGAGCTCAAGCGCATCTTCCCTGAGGAAGATGTGAAGGTTTCACGCCCCGTCAAATACGTGAACCTGAGGATTTCTGGCCTCGATGACTGCACCACCAGGGCAGATGTCAGAGGTGTCGTGATGTTCGAGGGCGGGTGCGACCTCGACCAAGTTCGCGCAAGCGAGCTAAGGCGCACTACGTTCGACCTCGGCGTGATGTGGGTGTCTTGCCCAGCCACAGCAGCGCAAAGGTTTATGGAGAAGCAGCCCATGATCTGCTGGGTCAAGCCCCAGATCCGATTGCTGCCACCGACCGTACTCCGGTGTTTCCGCTGCATGGAACCCGGGCACGTGTCGGTAAATTGCAAAGCAAAGGTCGACCGTAGTGCGCTTTGCTTTAGGTGTGCGCAGCCAGGGCACCGTGCCCAGGGTTGCACGGCCAGCGTCCGTTGCGCAGTCTGCGCAGACGCCGGAAGACCGGTGGGGCACAAGGTCGGCAGTGAGAGCTGCGCGGTCGCAAAAAAGCCGCTGAAGGAGCCGAGAGGCATTAAAAAGAAGGCCACCGATAACGCTGCAATGTCGGTGCAGCCTATGCAGCATGAGGAGTCCCGGGCCGAAAATCTGCCCAAGGGACAAACTCGCGGGGTGCCATGTGACGCGCCTGAGGGGGCCGTTACTTGACTCAAACGCCCCAGTGGTGTTGCGCGTGCATCCGCACGCCACTTGGCGATGGGGGGTGGTGTCACTCTTCTCCCACTCCCCTACCAGAGAGAGGAAGCCCTTTGGGCGGATCACGCGCTGGACAGCGGTGAGACCACTAGTCACATTCCCGTAGTCCGGCGCACCCTGTGCTTGGAGATGCATCCCAGTGGTTTTAGTCGGTGAGAGTCCGACACACCGGGGGGCGGCCCTCACCGCCCCCTGACGGTCCATAATGGATTTCCACTGGGTTACCAAAAAAAAAATATATTGATTGGAGGGCGTAAACCACAATATCTTTTTTCCATGGTTAGTCTGTTCGACCAACAGAATGATATTAATCGGTTCTGTTGATTTCTGTTCGATTAGCGATCAATCTCAGCGCTACGTGTCCTGGGTGCGATTCCAATAAGTAAATGATATGTTTATGTGCAAGCGTCTACTATATTACCATGTATTTGTCACATCTGCGATACAAAAGATGTTTGTTTTGTTAAATAGAAGAATTACGATTCTTGTTCCTTAATAGTAAAATAAACTATTTATATAAAACACGGAGTCGATTACGTGTATGCCAAACTCTTTTTCTTCCTAAAGTACCTCAGCAAGGAAGTTGGAATGTCATCATGATACCAACTCTAAGGATGAGTATATAACTATGAGTTATAAGTGAGCGAGGTTACTTTCATCAAATCAGCTATCACATCGTTAGCTGCCTTTAGATATAAAAAAACAATAGATTACAGATGTGGACATCATAACCTAGATATTTCTGTAGTTTCAATTACAGGAAAGTAGTAATATTGCTAGCTAATCCAAAAGACGAATCAACCATACTATATATGGTACAACTTCATTATACAACTTTACGTGAATATATTATACTTTTGATATATTATGATTTAAAGATTTTCAACTGTATCATAAAAAACCTTTTCACCAGAAATGACTACACAAAGTGTCTCATATATGCTCTTATTATATAGATAAACGATGGCTTCGTGCAGAAATAAGGCCGGAGAAAGCCGGAGTGGGAAAAATTTATGTTGTTAATATAAAAGTAAGGTTTAACAAGAGACCTGTTCAGTCTTTAACCCTGATAACTAAGTCGTGACATCCTGTGACTATTCAAAATTAAAATACCTAATAAATTAAAATGTAATGTTACAGTTTCTACAATTAAATAATAAAAGACAGAATATTAATTAAGCAACACACCTATGAAAAAAAAACGAATGAAGTAACCTCTTTCGAGGCTCCTGAATATAAATAGATTCATAACTGGATCTTCATACTTAAGTACTTACTTAACTAATATTTTTCTACATAAAAATATCAATCAAGCATATTCCGAACCATCACCACAAAAAGCTAAGTTGCTAAACAGGCGAAACGCTTGTTTCAATAACATTTAGCTGAGCTACAATGAACTTTAGGCGATATTCGCTGTTTTGTGAATAACGACGCATGCAAACATATTAAATATATGCATATTATAAGTATTAGGCTCGTTTGGAAATGGAATGGTATATTTATTATATATAACGTTAGCAATAGTATTAGACAGTAAAATACAAGTAATATCGGTTTAATGAGACTGATAACAGGAAAATGTTTTTCCGTCATATACTTTTATTATGAACTTACTTTAAAGGTCGTTCCGTTTCCGTCAAGGACTATCTTCTTGCTTTTAGGTATATATAGCTTACTCTTCTGGATTAGATTAGGTGAAATAGTACCTATAAGCAACTGCGAATAGAGAGCACACAGCGTCTGTCCTCAGCCTGCTTAAAACGAATAGGACAGTATTTTGGTCATGGTACATGTAGAAGGATAGGTAAACTAGAAAGTATAATAATAACGTGATAAGACCTAGAGGCCGGATTCGTAAGCGGTGGATAGATCTATTCTCCGAATAGTGGGAGACTCCCGTTAGCCTCGCTTTCTACGAGGCGGCAGAACGAAACCGAACCTTAATGCATTACAAAACAGGATACGAACCTACTGATCTGCAGATCCAACATCTGAAGATCTCGAAGAAGTGAACTCGTGCCCATTGTAATTGTCGTGATCGATTGCCTCGCCGAATGGCTTGGACCCGCAGCGACCTACGATACCTGAGACTGATCTCGTCCATTTCTTTTGACTACAATTTTAAAAGCATAAAATTACGTTTTATAATGGTATAAAATTGTTTATTTAAAAAATTGCAATTTTTTAGTAGGCGTCAATAGTCTATCTGAGTCTTAAGTCTTATGTGTTTAGTTTCCCAAAGGATTTGGAGTTACGATCCTCAGTAGTGAGAGATGAGGGAAAAATATTTACTATAGTTAGGTTGGTGTCTAGTGTCGTATATGAAAAAATTCATAATGTTTTTGAATGTATAAACATATTGAAATATAAAAAGAAAAATACTTTAATAATCATTTACAACTAAGAATTATTTTAATTTCAAATACATATTTCCTTTTCTGCTCATAAAAGTAATAAAGTAGGAGTCTAAACATTTTTTATTATATGGTTGAGCTATTCTTTTGAATAAATTTTATATTTGGATTGTAGATGCACTGTAAATGTGATTAGAGGACTCATCGAAAAACGACTTTTTTTTTATTTTAATAAATGCATCTTTAACTACAAATATTTTTAAGAGAAGCTATAAAAACCTACAACTAAGAAAAGGCTAATAAAATGTTTAAGTGATTCACGATAAATGCCAAGTTTTTTTTTACATTTTTGTTCGTTATCCCTTTCTATATGATACACATAATTTTGCACACAAAAGTAGGTAAACAAATAATAATTTCATTAAATAAAACCATTCAGATTTTTTAAATATTTATTTCATAGAGACATAATAATGTTTGCTTTATAAAATTGTCTAGTGAGTCTACCTAACAATTATATCTAAGCCAATTTATTTTTATAAATAAATTTACTTTATGAAATTGCCATTGCCCAGAACAACAAAATTGCTAGTCTTAGAGAAGCATTATTAATAATTAGCTATAACATCCAGATTTCATGCAATATGGCATATACTTTACTAAATATTTATGAAAGATTTCAATTCCCCATTTAATTAATTTACAATGTTAATTTCATATAGTATGCAATTCCGAAAATTGTGTTGTCATTTAATTGTTGTGTATTGGAATCAATATTTAATTAATAGTATACGATATTTTATACATTTTTTTTTTTGTAATGTCTATTTTAAATCCACCATTCAATGTTATAGTAAAAACTATTTTACTAATAAATAGCTCATGTGAATTAATAATGTTTTTTTTTTGGTAAAATATCGTATACTATTATCATTTAAACGTAATATAGTTTCGAATAATATTTTGATAAATATAATATCAAAATTATTTTTTAAATATAACTTTATATAGTATTTGAACAAATATTCATAAACATGATTGATTTACACATTTGAATTTATTCTTAGTAATATTTTTAAAAGCTATCCAATAGAAACAATCAGTTATGAACTATAGTTTTATGCAAATATCCTAAGTACGTTAACTTGAGATATCTCATGGTTCTTTTTATATTAGTACATAATTTTCAATGTAACATTATTAACGATAGCTTCTAAACAATATATTATATGAATTTTGACGACATTTACATTATAAAATGAATCATTTTAGTAAAAAAAATATTGGGGCATATGTGTTTAAATTATTTTAATCATTTTGGCATCTGTTCTATAAAACAAAATGGCGACCAGAAAAAATTTGATTGTTCGACGAATATTCTTAAAAATGATGTGAGTTCAGCTATTCAAAGTTCAATATAAAATTGACGAGATTAATTAACAATGTGGACTAAATAATAATATAACAACTATTATTGATGAATTATAAGATAAACTAACAAAATTAAAATCAGTTTAGAAACCCCAGAATTTCAAATATGTCAAATTATTGTAAAACCTTTATTAACTCCACCCACAGCTTGAGATTTTTTATAAAAATGTGTGCAAAACAGCAAAATTAAGAAAGTTCTTTTTGTAGTCTAACGCGATATAAATTGTCTACCTGCAAATAAACAACATACAGTTATTTTAAAATCAGAATATCAAGCATATTGAAATCATAACCATAATACATATTGAGGGGTGAAAGGCTATTTGGTTTAAGCGACATTTTTTGGTGATATAGTAATATATTTTCGGAATCAGCGTTTTTTACCGATTCCAAAAAGATAAATATTACTATATCACAAAAAAAGTTGCTTAAACTAAATAGCCTTTCACCCCTGGATATATGAAAACTTATTGGATATTAGTATAGTTTATTATTTTAAGGTTTTATTGAAATGGTAATGAGCAAGATATAGTATAGCTTGTGGAGCGGATGTCTAATGGCGTAGAAAAGTTCTCGAGTGGAGGTCTCAACTACTAGTACTGACAAGAACAGAGTGGAGGACCCATCCAACTACAAGTTCGACAAACGATCTTATCCAGATCGCAGGGTGATGCTGAACGCAAGCAGCTTCCGATCGGAAGCACTGGAAAACCTTAGGGAGCCTATGACCAGCAATGGACGTTTTATAGCTGAGTTGATGATCGTTAGATTTTAAAATATTCAAAGTTATATATATTATACAGATGTCAAGAACACGCTTCAGCCAGCACTACTAGTTGTTAATTAGTGAAAATAGAAATACACAAAATAAGATATATAAAGCCAAATGTAGAACCTTATCCTCTTTGAAGTCTGTTAGAAAGAGTGGGAAGTGTAGAGGCCAGACTAGATTTATACCTCTGTTGGAGAATTGTTGATTTAAATTTTTGGTCAGTAGTGTTCAAACATATTGGTATTGTTTGAACACTATATTAACCCTTTTCTTGATAGTGTATCTGTGGAGATACACCAGAATTTACAAAACCTATTGCCATAAGTTTTTAGTGCAAGCTTAATATTTTTAAATGAATATTTAGGTAATTTCTCAGATTTTGAACGCATGGTTAGTTTCTATTAGACATCCTTGGAACATATGGGTTAAACGGTATGAATATTATTTTGATATTGAAAGAAAGAACATTCTGCCAAGTTAAGGGTTAAGTGTAGGCATTGATAGGAAGCTCCCTTGATCATTGCAGTGGTGATTTCCGATTTTTAATAAAGCTGAAGACTGAGATACTCTGTTTAATTGGACACATTGTCTCTTTTAATAATTTACTACCCTTTTTATTTAAGATTGAGTATGTATAAGACAGTATGCAAAAAAAAACACATGAAATGAGTGAACATTGTGGAAAAATGACAGACTTTGCTTGTTTTAATTTTATTTGTAGATAATAGATAAAGCATTGGCATTTTCAATGCCTAAAAGATTTGAGAATGTGTATAAATAATCAATCTAATCAAGGGTAGAAACCATAAAAGACATTAAATAACAGAAGGCTTGAGCAGATGGCATACATATTAATCCCAGGAAACAGCCTGACTTTGATTGTAGTTATCAGAAGAAAACAGACATGCCTTCGACATTCTCAAAATCTAAGTATCAGCCATTTCTGTAAAGAAATTATTTTAATAAATTCGCAACTAAAGATAGCCCTAAGAAATTTCAATATTGGACATAGAGACTTGATATGTATTGACTGGAATACTTTTTACCTCTTTTTAGTGGTGGTCTCTTCTTTAGCTTTTTTATCAGCCTCTCGTCGTTTAGCGGCCTCTTCTCTCTGCTGTCGGATGATCGCCAGCCGCGCCAAATCTGCGCGAGCTTGGTCTGTCTTACCCTCCGCATGCAGTTTCTGATATGCTGCTGCTGCCCGTTGACGTTCTATTTCTTCACGCTCACGTCTGTAAATAAATACATTAAATATCCATAAGTAATAATGATATTCTTCTTTTTTTTTGGTAAGTTCTTTATAAAATTGAGGACATGAAGCTTATATTATTTCAGATTTATCACAACGCATTTGTAACTCTGGTAAATGATTATATATAGATTTGCTTCTACATTCATCATGCAAAAAGCTAAGGAGTGGGATATGCTTTCAGCGACGATATTGCCATGATCTCATGACCTGGGAGTCTTTAAGAGAAGAGTAAATAGGTATTTGTTGGGCAGATGCAATCCATCATTTGACTTATCTTCACCATCCACCAGTTGTGATTGAGGTTAAGCGTCCCCCAATAAATCATAATAAAAATCCAATGAAGTATATAAATTACATCTTTATAAATAATGTTTTAAATAAAACTTTGGTCACAGGTTACCATTATTACTAAACTGATGAAATATATATACTGCATCTTAATAATTCAGTGTAATTCTGAAAATACAAATAAAATTTACTGACCAACTCTTGAGTTAAGAATCCATTGGCAGTTACAAGCTGGGAGGGATATAAATCCCACACAAGGTCCATTTCAGGCCAAAGTTAATCAGTTATTATCACAACATTAGGCAGAAGGTTTAAAAATTCCAAAAAAAAAATCAATTCAAAATTAGCTTTAAGTGAATAATAAAAAGTAATTATAAACTTTAAAATTGAAAGGTTTATGTGGACTGTATATAAAGAGCCACCTCAATCACCCTCTCTCACTTTCGTAACATTTCAATTATGGCGCTTGGAAGAAACCTCAGTTTCAGTCAAAATTTCTGAAAGAGGCTTCTCTGGAGGTTTTGCTTAAGATGACTAAGGCTTGTTTAAACATTTACTAGATAGTTGGAAATGGGCTTGTGAAACATGATTAGTCAGTCAAATGGCTATGAAGGCCTAGTTTTTAGTTATACATAAATGAATATACCTTGACAGTTGAGGTTTCTCTCCTTCTCCCAAATTATCTAAATTAGATAACTTCTTGTTTTTCTTTACTACACGATTTGGATTTTCTACTTCAATGAGACCAGAAACACCCTTTGCTTTTGTAGGATGCTGCAATTTTAGTCATTTTAAGTAATAACACACAGGCGAGTTTGTTACATTTTACACTAAAAATAAAATTAAACTACCTTTTAAAAAAATGAATAATTATAAAACATGTTTCATTTTCAAACATTTTCTGAATAGACCAGTGAGAAATCAGAGCTACTAATGATAATGACTAAATAATAACCCTAATCAGTCTGTAGGACCTTTAATTTGTCAAAATAGGTATTCTAAAATCATATTTTAAAAATCTGAATTTTTTAAAGGGAACTTCATTCAATTATTATTTATAATAAAATATAATATTTGACAATGCTTTTTTAAATGATTATGTATGTAAAAAAAAAATATGTAACTCTTTAGAATATTTTTGATGCATTCTTTAGGAGTTCTAAAATAGATTACCAGGCATCGTTATTACCCAGAAATATGATAAAATGGTTTTTGAAGAGAACAAAGAACAATGCCCTTCTAAATTATCTACAGGATAACATTACTTCTATTGTTTCAGTTTTTCTCTTACCATCAGATATGCCATTAACCTAGTTCCCAAAAATTTTTTTTTTCAAGAAAAGGTGGTACTACAAAAAGAAAAGGTGTATATTGTCTTAGTCCCAAGACAAAAAAAATGTTACATATTAATTTATTATTAATAGTGGAACTGTGTATACTAACTTCATCATCTGAATCACTCTCTTCACTACTTCCTGACCCTGATTTTTCTTGATCAGATTCTTCACTAGGGCTCTCTCCACCATGTTCTTTTTTCCATCTAAAATATAATAATTAAAACAATGGTTATTATAGTAACCCAGTCCAAAGGACCCAATCAAGCATATAAATATTATTTAATAAAAATAATAATAAATATAAATATTATAGAAGAACAACACAATGCCAGGTAAATGGAAATTAAAAAAAATTGAACTTGGAGCATGATAGTTAATATTTATAGTAACCTTTAGGCTTTTTATTATATTCCAACATGGATGTGATAATAATAAAATAGAGCAAGGTTTAATTGAATTAAAAAAATAACAAATATCTGAATATATTATGATTTTTGGTGTTTTTTATATAGATCTAAATAATATTTACTATGCATGAGTAACTAAATAAACTTTTTTTTTGAAACAGTGATCATTATTCTTGCTCTCTGAGGAATCAAAACTATCACTTCATGCCATTATTATCCCCATTTAGCATATAAACTGAAATTCTTTGTTTTTCCTCTGTAGTATATAAATGATTGATTAGAAACTTCAATGAATGTGTATCCAAATTCAATGTTTAATTTATTAGGCATTTTTGGTTTAAGTGTATTGGGTTGTGAAAATGCTTAGACTATGATACTAACTTCTTTTTCTGTTCTTCATGCTTTCTCTGTTCTTCCAGTTCTTCAGGACTTGTAAATTTACGGTTCCGGCCTTTGTGATTAGTGAATTTACCTGATTTGTCATACAAAATCGTAGTAAGGTTAGAAATCTACAGTCAATAACGTTTAGACTAAAATGTGTCTCATTTGTATTAATTCATAATAAAGTGTATTTTTTTTAATTGAGACAAGTTTTAATGAAACTGTGAAGGCATATTGTCCTATCATTGAACGACATTGGAAAAACATTACACGCAAACAAATACTTACCACGCGGCATTATGAAAAATAAATTTGACAGCTATAAAACTTATATATTTGCTGAAGTAATACAGATATCAAAATGTATGTTAGCTTTTTACAATTATTTTTATGAATTTGCTAAAAAAAATAGTTAAATTTAGAATTGACGTCTAGCTTGACGGAATGACGACACTAAAGATGTGTAACTCGGAAGTGACTTCATAAAAAGATGCACATCTTTTAAAAGAGTTATTAAACTAGTAAATCTATATAGCTTATTAAAATATACAATTCTGAATGAGAAATTTAAGATTTTTTATTAACTGATGACAATAGTTAAAAATATTTTTTGTGATCTGTTAAAAATCTATTTAACTATATTTGAGTTGGTAATAACATAAGGATTAGGTTTACCATATAAAAAATCAAGAAATGATTAAAATCACCTAGTAAGTCGTTAACAATAATAATTCTTCAAAACGATTATAAGACAGTTTGCTCTATTACGGAGCTTGCAAAGAAACTTGTAAAAGACCCTTAAAGAAAACTGCTCATTTCGACTGAAGTCCAAAATTTCGCTTAAGGTAATTTTTTTGGCGAAAGTAACCAAAGCTGAAGCCAAAGCCTATTTCGGACACTTCAGCATTTTGATTATGAAGTTATTAGAGATCGAAATCGTATGATGCAGCCATGAATCAAACAGATATACAATTCACTTATCTTTAAAAAGATTTATTTTGTCCACGACAAATGGACACGTTTGTAGAGTTACCACTTTTCATGTTGTGCGAATAGTAGAGATTGTTTGGTTTAGATGAAACTTGTATCTAAATAATATTTTACCTAATACTAATATTTTAAAATAATCAATTCATAAAACACTAACACTTTATAAAAAAATAGGACTTCGTATCTCAAAAACATCACCGGTTGTTAAGGCTATCACTTTTTACGGCTAAATATGAATAGTCCCTTCGATGTCATTATAATAGTATTTTTAAGTAACGTATTGACTAGTGATGCCACGAATAGTGAATTGGCCGAATACCGAATAATCGGCAACGCTGTCGGCCGAAGCGCCGAATATTCGGCCGCCGAATATTCCTGGAAGTAGCGTGTTTAGTAATAATAATAATAATAATCTTTATTTCAACACAAAACTTATACATATACACAGGGTGATAAGTCTCACCAATTATGTAAATCTTGTCTCTGGTGAGACTCGCACTTCCGTTCGGGTTAGGTATTCAAGGGTGTTTTGTGTTTTTATATGGATATTAAAGGCATAAGTTTATTAGTATGTGTGTGTTTGTGTGTGAGAGTGTGTGTGTGTGTGTGTGAGAGAGGTTATTTTCTGAGGCTGGTAACATTTACGATTAAAAGCGTAATCGTTTGCTACCAAAAAATGCTGAAAAGCTTGTTTTTACTTTTTATCCATCACAACTTACCACTGATCAATTTTAATTACTAAAGTGTTGTAATTTGGAAACAAATACATAACTTTGAGTAATATAACGTGTCTTTTTTACATGATTTGGTATTCGGTATTCGGCCGAATAGTATGTATTATTCGGCCGAATACCGAATAGCAAAAAAAGTGGCCGAATACCGAATAGTTGAAGAATATTCGTGACATCTCTAGTATTGACACCGGACTAGATACCGATATTATGCATTTTTTGTTAATTAAGTTATAATATTCGGAATTGGAGGTTTTTTTAGTGCGTGAGTTTTTATTCGTGCTGTTAATGACTCCTAAAAGTAAAGGAGATTAGAAACTAGAAAATATATCGGGTGAAATAAAAAAAAAATACGCCATTTTTTTGTCTGTCTACTAAAATATAATTTAATATAGACAACAACCAACTAAGGATCTATTTAAATTTAGATGCATAATACACTATAAAAATATTATATTAATATTTCCTATATACTATATGTTCTATTTAGTATTGGTGGTATCCCACATAAAAAAAAGATAAAATACTGTGTGAAACCCCCTCAGGTTTTGCACAATAGCCGGCGTGGTTAGGGGGCGTTCAAGTATTACGTAACGCAATTTTTGAAGATTTTGACCCTCACTCCCCTTCATGTAACGCGCCGTAACGTTTTTCTGCATCCTCCCTTCCCCCTCCCCCTAAACTTTACGTAACACCCAAATGACCTACACAACTTAACCGGACTTGGTGGGTGAACACAGAGGGCGCAAAACCAGCGAATTTTATGGATTGGGTGGCTACGTAAGGGCACCCCTGTAGGTACGAACCTCGACTTGGGCGGCCTGCCAGTTGATAGACGAACCTAACTGTGATCTATCAACGTTCCAAAACGACTACCTTGAGAAGCAACGCCGAAAGAAATCTCCACCCACCACCCACTATATGAAAGCTCTGTTTAATCGAATACTTGTATAAATACCTAATCTACGCACCTAATATGATGTTTATGCCTCACCTATAGCAAATAGTAATGTTAAATGGGTTTTTTATATCCAAGAGGTGTGGTGCGGAGGAAATTTAAACAAAATGTGTTACTAAAAATAATGCTAATTAGTCACAGCAGGTTAATAAGTAGACATCTATTATTAATTCATTACAAATGAAAATGTAATTGGTAGGGGCATATTTAGGACAAGTTGAGACGGGGTTCTTACTGGAGACGGACTTAAATTTTTCATGTTGTTTTTATGTATTATGTATTATATGTATATTTGTTTGTAATATATCATTACCTCGTTTTGACGCTCGAGTTAATTAAATGTTTTCTTTATTTATTTATTTACATAAAGCAAAGAAGAAAGAATAACAATTCGAAATTAAATTAAATACATTAATTTAAAAACATGATTTATACGAGTGTAAACAACACTCGTATAAATCATGTTTTTAAATTATAGTTTTTTTTACTGGCTATATTATCTGTGTGTATTTATACAGGCTTATTGGTAATTCGCTGAATTTTTTGCAAGATAAGATAATGGACTTAAAGTGCAACAATTTAAGCAATAATGTAATTGTACGGACAAAATTCAATTGTTTTCGAGATATTTTAATTTTAAGCTATTTTTGTTATTATGCTTCATTTAAATCTGAATTGTATAAAAACTTAAAATTACTTGAATTTTATTTAAACGTGTCTTTATAGCTGATGTTTCAATTATGATAGTATAACCGTTAAAACTGCAAAATCACTTCCCAATGTGTATTATATATGTATATTCCGTAATATATATTACGGATCTAATTTACAATTACAGATTATGTTATAGAAATCTATTAATATTATGGTTTGGTATGGTAAAGATATTTAAATCTTCTGAAAGATGTATAAAGCTGATCGTAGTCAGAATGTACTCGATTATACATAATCATTAATATATAACATTTTATTCATATTTTCATTTATTTTTCGCAAAATAAGCGCCTCAGCAACTAAGTGGGTTCAAAATCTTTTGTAACTTTTACAGTTTTTCTATACATATTTCTAAATAGTTACATTTTTTAAATATCCATTTAAATGCTTTTAAAAGCTGATTAATTAAACATATTTTGCAAAGGGCTTGTAAATTCTTAGTATGTTCTTTTTAACTATGTACATACATACATATATAACATTTGATAGTTTAACATGTAATTGGAAATTTGTTTCTTTGACAGATCATAAGTTTACATTATGTGATTTAGTACTTTTTGTCGTTATCTATGTATATTAGTTCAATAAAAGTGTCCAGCTAGTCAAATACGTTTAAACAAAATCTATTTAATTGAAAGTAATTTTATGACCGAAAAATAACTCAAAATATCTCGAAAATTATTAAATTTATTTTGTTCTGTCATAAATACGACGAATTGCAAATAATCCACTATTTCATATAATATTGACACATTAGTAAAGAACGTAGTATTATAAATAATTCATGTTATTATTTATTACAAGCGGACCCGGCCGAGCTAACTTCATCTGCGATTAACCAATGTCGCAACAATTTACCTAAGACAGACTAAAACATTTAACGTTATTCTTTAAATTAACAAAACTCTTACGCACTGATTGAAATACATAGTTATTAAGTGAAGCTTACTATAATACATTATTAAAAACCGCATCTAAACTGGTTAACCCATTTATGACATTAGCGCATAAAATTCTAAAAATCGTTTCGTGGTAATTTTTAACTAATGGTACAACTTATTCTAATACAACACCTTGTAAATGAATGTGCTGCTGTCATAACTAATGTTTTTTTCATGAGAGGACGCTTATATCGCTGGCCGATTTTTTTATTATAATAAAGGGAAAATTAGAAATATTTCATTTTATTGAAAATTAGTCTTTCATAACGTAAAATTCGATAGGCGATAAGGCTAGTATAAAAGTGCGAAATGTAACCATTTGACATAGTAATGAAGTGATATTTCAAAAGCTTGTCATAAGATAAAATTTACAATATTTAAAACAACTAAAATTATATCGGCTTATGTAATTCATTCACGCGTCCCCTTGAGTAATTTATACCTAATGTTTATTACATTATATTTTTTGAATCGTACGAAATTCACCAATTACCATAACCAGAGAAATGGTGAAAATAAATAAAAGTCATAATACACATAATTTATGACAATATAGCGACAGGGGTCGGTAAAACGCGGCTTGTTGGACACTTATAAACGCCGCCGCTTTTTCACGAATAATTGACGTATCATATTATTTGCAAACATTATAAAAAGGATAAGGTAATATATTTAAAAAAAACGGGATCTTACGATGAACAACTTTTTTCTTGTCGAGATTCTCTTTATTTGTTATTTCCAATCCCCACAACCGTTCTCTTTATTTTATATGTTCCCGTTCATTACCTACTTCTCAATACTAAACAGGCAGCACTAAGCCTGAAAGCGGTGATTTTTATATTTTTTATACTGGCTAAATAAATTGACTACCTTGAACATGATGGTAAAGGCAGTATAGTAAAAGAACGGCAGCAGCCATCAAGGGATGTGAATCCTTTGGTAGTCATGTCGAGTGCCATAATCCATGTCTGAATGTCCCTAGTATATGAACAACGGAACTTATAAAACTAATCCCGAAATGAGATAGGCTGAAGTGACTCATGATGACGGTCTTTGCATTTGTGAACTGTAGTTACAACCTAATTCGGTCAATCGTCAAACATTTAATTAATTCAATCAATTTATTCAAATTGCATTGATTGGGTACCCATAACGAAAGGCGCCTATCTAATTATAAATTATTGTCTATGAACATAAATTGCGGCTATAGTTGTATTAAGTAATTAAAATACTGTTGTCAACATCCCCTCAAATCAGTAAACTCCTAAAATTTTTTATAGATACTAAAACTATTTTTTTTATTTTATGGTGCATCCGGAGCAAATATTTCGCTTACGCAATACATCTGCTTGTCTTTGGAATTATTCATATCTTTATTATTATTTTTTTAATAAAAAATATTTGTACAACGTTTTTAAAAAGTATAAAGTAATTTACCTGACATCCAGTTACAAAGAGGTTCCTTCAATTTTAAAGATAATTTAAATCTCCGATCATTAAATAGGAACTTGTACCAATAAATTAATGGATCAAATGTGTCTAAAAGCATTATCAATTTTAAAGAGAATTTCCGCAACTGGACTTTTGACTTTTTTAGGTGTATTAATCCTTATATTTAGTTAAAAACATATTTCTTTATACTATATTATAGATCGAGCAACTTGTTTCTGTTTAATAAATAAATATGTAACTTATAAGTATTAAATTTTATAAAACAAATGGGTATTTTTAAGCTTATTTTTATTCACAGTCACGGGGTTTCCTAGGAGGCGCTCGGTAGCTGGGTGCCGAGGAAGATGGCTCAGCCTTGCCCTTGGCACTCGGCAGACGGGAGAAGGAACACCCCGGGGGCTTTAGTCGGCAAGTCCGACAAACCGGGGGCGTCCCCCTGAAGGTCCGTTAGGGATTTCCCATGGGTTACCAAAAAAAAAAGGAGACACTAGGTAGAGTAGCATGCAGCGCAGAGTGTGGCGACTGTCCAAAAGAGAAGCTAGGAATCATACATGTTGTCTACGCTTATGAAGACGATATTTTAATTTGTTTTGGTAAACATAAACCTTTTTTTAACCGTGGGGGACTGTAACGTTCTGGAGGACGAATTTTTGTTATTATTACATGTAACTGATACCTATATGAATTTTAAGTGATTTTAAATCTTAAGCCGTGACAGATCATGCTTCTGAGTTATATGTGTGAGATAATATGCGAACATTTGAAAACATCTTAAAAAGCTTGTATTGGTTTTATCATGTTCACGATCCTGTACAATATTTTTTCTCATTGTTTATTTTTCATATTAAGCGCTAAGCCATTAAAAACGATTACATACCTATTTAATGTTATATTTTATCGAAGAGTATTAAGGTACTTACTCAGTAAGTAGATATATCTGCATTTAGAACAAAAAATACTAAATCCTAATTTTACGGATATACATATTTTAGGTACTTTCTTGCCATTCGATAAAATCTCTTTTAAACTAGTTTTAAACGTCTATTAATTTTTGTACTCATAAATTATTAAACTGTCATGTAAATGACAATGTAAAAGTCGAATATATAATTATAGAATTAATTTAACATTGATATATTACTTTTAACACGTTCCGATGGGTTTGACCTATTCAGGGTATTTTTATAGCGTAATAATTCATACTATCGACCATCCTATTGTGGTATTTTCTGTGACAATAGCTTTGATACTGTTATTATTTAAAAAAACACATGATTTTATTTGCGTATCATAAGATATTAGTCTGCAACTGCCACACCGATGTCCGATTCTTTAAGGATTTATAAAGTAAGTAATATATCAGATCTTGCGTCTATTTTCAGGACGTACTATTTGCAAATAAAATATCTATTTACACTTTTACAAAGTAATCAAAATTTAACGTTTATTGAAATCTATGGTATAGGTGTAAGTTTTATAATATTCAGTTTCCTAAATAATCACAATCATTTATATTAAAATAGACAAATTATGAGAAGGCTCTCACCAGCTTACTCACAGTATCGTTTGAGATATATAAAACTGTATGCAATTTGCAACCGGATGGTCTTAAATGATATCTAGATCGAGAAGCAAATATTAAAAAATAAAAATTCATAATTGAGTTTCTAAACTGTGAACTTCTGTAACTCAAAGTGAGTTTCGTAAGTCCGTCACTTCGAGGTCGTCCTCCAAGAGGAAAAATCGCTACTTTGTCCTGTGGTTCATTATCTTTGCTCCAAGTATAAGAAGATGCGAAATAGTATTCGTATAAGAAGTAAAACCAATTTATATGAAATTTTATACAGCGTCTCTAACGTACGTGAATAGAACTTTTGGAAACACAATTTCTTTGTGTAAATATTCAAAGTATCATGTTTGCCAAATAAATTCAAAACTGTTTTCCAATCATTAGAGGTTCTTTCTTATGCAGGATATAACCGTTGTCCAAAATTCGATACTTAAAACTAGATTAAGTTATGACACGAATAATTTTTCGCATATTTTATACTTATATCCTTGATTTCAGCCATCAACTTGCAGATCTTGAAGAATCCGTACGTCGTGCTATTTCAGCGATATCTGGATTGATCAAACCGGCCGAATTATGGACTCAACTAGCGAATATTTATGCTTTCTTCACGGCCACTTATTTCAGAGCGACTATACAAAATAACATTCTGTGAATGCTACAATATTGTATGGGACTGACATAAATTATCGAAATATCTCGTGGTCTACGTTATTTCAATCCCATACATTTAAGGATTTAAGGAAATATGTCCTAAGTGAAGAGTTATTTATATTTATTAGTTATTTATATTTTATATTTAAGTCACACTGCGAATATTTACTGCGCTTCTTTTCCCGCATCGCGTCTCATTTTAGCCAAATTTTTCGCTAGTACATGTACGTACGTATATATAATTGCATATCGTAAATATAGAATTGCTAAAAAAAGCACCCGTTGACAATTTACAGGGCGACCTAGGCCTTACGTGTCATCGTTATCGCTCCCGCATATGTGCTCAGTTTACCCGCTCACACCTGGCGCGCCTTTAAGGCGTATCCCCTTAAATAAAATTGTTTATTAAATTGTGATATCGTATTTGTTGTTTTTATTTATGGCTCTGAATATAACAATTATAATTTATGCTTTCACCTATACTGCTTATCTAACATGACTAGTGCAGTTGGTTTTTAATTGTAAACGACATTTTTGTCAAACGAATGACATTGGTCTCCTTATAGTGGTTTGCTTAAGAGGAAGTTAAACAAATCAATAAGTTTAATTACGCTGATATTTATAGACGTAACTATCAGTTTGCTTAGACTTTACTAAAACATTACAATTTATATTACTCAATAAATGTCAAAGGATTTGGTAAGTCACCGATTTTGTCAACATGGACTTACCTTGCGAATACTACGGCTATACTCAACTTACTATTATTACTTATTACTTTTTTTGTTAAAACGAATTTATTTCTTGAGAACTTTCCTAAGCAAAGTCGAAATAGCGTCTATAAATCTCAGCTTTAGATTTAGTTGATCTGTTTACCTTATAAATACGTAGGTAGGTTTATATAGGTATACTTAAAATAAAAATCTTACATGCGAGATACATGCGAGGACTCGAACCTAAAATAATTGGTATTTTGCATATATGCTACACATTGGCATTTTTTTTTCTACTTCTATAACTATCAAGTTGTTTGGGAATGTCATTGTTTCTTGGATGCTATTATTATTATTTATTGTTATTCGGCTTATCAAGAGAATATGGTAACGAATGGATTAATCTGTTGAAGACATAATTCTAAATGTGTCGGTTGTAATTTTGAAATCACCTGAGAAAGTATAGAAAAATATTATAATATAATATAGAAGGATTCCCCTGCACTGCATTAATCTTAGTAACATAGCTACTGGCTACTAGTAAGAAGTACAAGATGTAGTACTACGCTTAGCATCTAAATAATTTCAATAAAATTGTGTAAGGACATAAGTGCATCAGTACGTAACGATATAGCGGCTTCTCAACCAACGGATACTAAAGATGACGCTAAAGTGTATAGGTTTAAATATTCGTACGATAGATATAACAAGCACAGGAGCGAAGTCTCACATCCATATGCAACCACAGTATAAAAACTTTAGACTGTGTACAACTACGACGAGACCTTGCTCGCTTCGCAAGGACGTGCAGCAGCCCCTATACGAAAATTTACCCGCCATTATCAAACGAACCTAGACGCCGGATAGTTCACTTTAGAACTGATGTAATAATTTGTTTACTTAAATAATAATTTATTTCAAAAATATATTATAGCAGGTCAGGATTACATTTTAAATTTATATTATTTTTAAATAAACGTGAAGTGATTTTAAAGCCATGAAAATATTTTAGGTAAGTATTTTTATATTATTTTGTACTAATCCTTTAAAGATTTTTTTATCATCAGATGAATTAAATTTTAATTAATAATTTAAACTATAATAGTAGATATAATAAATTTAATCATATTTTATGTATTTCTTCAAAGGCTATATTTAAGACAATTATGGAAGCATTAACAAAATTTAAATTAAGACATTAATGAACGATAATAGAAGTTCTCATAGTTTTAAACAAAAAGTATTAAGTATGTTATAAAAAAAGTCGGAAATTATAAATAACGGAATATTTTTCCTAATTTTATTAAACATATCATATGGTAATACGGAGCTCTATAAAAAAGGTCCAGGAATTAAACACTATAATTTTTGATACATGGGTACTAGGCGGTTAATTTTAATAGCCTCGGATCAATCATATTTAATTTTTTTTGTATTAACATAAATTATTTTTATAGCATGGAGTTATATTATTATTTAGAAATCTACAGAAATGAAGTCATATCTCTACTTAAATATATTGTTTAATTTTTATAAATATGATTTATAAATGACGCCAATTAGGATAATTATTTCGAGCTATGATATTTACAAATACATATGTATAGTAATTACACGTTCCTGCTAAAGCTGCATTATCATATAGTGAAATGGAGCTGAAGAAAAAATCCCTCCTTTTTCCAACATACACATTTTTAGTGTAATCAATATTTTCTGAATTTCCTACCTATTATGAAATATAATTGTCAGTAGCGACTGCATATCTTTCCGTAAGGAAAACTTGTAGATTACAAAATCGTCTGACTAAGGATGGATTTTAATAATACCTAAATGATAATTAGTTCCCTGCTTTAGAATCATTCGTTCAATTATTACTTCCCATTATACATTACTTTCAGGTATCGCATAATTAAATGGCTAGAAATAAACTCTGTTTCATTCGCGTTTATCGAAAGCGGAATCTGCTTTCGTGTTCGTGATATAGATAGGACTAGCAGGACCATTGTTTACTTAACAAGGAGTTAAAGGTACAACGATAAAATGTGTAATCACATTAGTCATGCTAATTTAGTTAATACAAGAAACACTGCTAGGGTATAGAGATTTCTGTTTAAGCTAATTATCTTTTTTAAAGTCTGTATTATTATTTATTTAATGCTTTTGAAGCAGCATTACAAGAAACTTATGTTTTTTGTACTTTATTAGTATATGTATACATACTAATTAATATATATTTAATTATTTGTAATATATAATTTAATATTATAATAACAGTATAATACTGGTATCAGAGATGGGCAAAATGTAATCTGATTAATGATCAACGATTACAAAATGTAGTCGTAATTTTAATTTTCTTGCTCTGTAATCATGATTAAATCCATTTAAAACATTAAGAAATAATAAATGTGTATACAATCTGAGATTCTGTAGTGTTTAAAACATAAATGAGCAAAATGCAGCCATATTAATGGTAAAAAACGTAAAATGTAATCGTTAATCATTTTCATTAATCTGATTACATTTTGCCCATCTATGACTGGTATGTAGTTGGTAGATATCATTGCCAATACACAATTTTTATAATTTCGTTATACGTATTTATATATAATAATAGAAAAATAGGATATATTTACATAAAATACGATAAGAAATACGGGCTAAGAAAAAGGTACTAATAATAGAATAAAATATATTAAGAGGAAAAAATATTAAGAAATTAAAGCTGTTTCTAAGGATAGTGAAAAATTACGTTCTAACCTTACTACCAACCTCGGTAGGTATTACGCGTGTAGACAGACAAATGATGTCCAAAAAATTGGACTATATACACAATTGCGAACTTGAATTTAATTAGGTAAATAAGCACTATGGTATAATTAATAATATTTAGGTGTATTAGGCATTAAAATTCATCTGCTAATTCTGATAGTGTCATAGCGTGATAATATATTATCAAAAAACCGGTATGTAAGTAGAGCCTCCGGTATATTTAATTTCATATTTCAAAAATAGTTTAGACCAGGGGTCGGCAACCAGCGGCCCGTAAGCCACTACAGTGCAGCCCGCGCAATTAAGAGCCGTTCCACAGAACGCCGCACCGCAGCAAAAAATTAAAAACACTTATAGTAATAAGTTTCTATTTCATTGTTTTATGTGCGTGGAAGCCGGAAATTCATTTCAAGCAATCACAGTCTGTAAAATGAGAGTAACAATAAATATGGTTAAAAATGCAAAAATTAGTTTTGTCTTATAAATGTGTTTATTAGATGAAATGTGGCGCGCACCAATATACTCATATTTGTGGCCCTTATATAAGAAAAGGTTGCCGACCCATGGTTTAGACTTTAAAACAATGATAAAAAGAACAAGTGAAAAATTTAATATCGTACTTACGTTTTTTGCTGATAGGAATGGAGCTTACATAGTTGTATGTCTTACATTTAAAATATCACTTTTTATATGTATGCTCAATAAAAAAAAAAATATAAGAAGTGCTCCGGTACAAATGAATGAGTGAATCATTTGTTCTTATTATCTGATCAAATCTTGAGAATTTTTTATGACTTAATATTCTTACATCACACAATCGCTTCAAAAACAATGAATTGTTGTTGTTTTTTTTGTTATGAACAACTTGTTACATACCTACATAATATTCAGTGGCACCCGAGTTCTAATTCATTTTTTAGAGGTTAATGTTACTACGATAACAGTTTTTAGTTTCGAATAGAATACAGGCTCTATATTTCACATAATTTATTTAAAGATTAGATATGATGGGAACCAGACAGTAGGTAATTAAAGTTTCATATTATATATTTACACCCATGACCCATTTACTATTTCGATAGTTAAAAGATAGAACAGTGAATATAATGAACCAAGACACACATCTTCTAATTTGTACAATAAAAGACTAAGTCGTAACTATTTAATATGATTAAAAATGATGGAATGATTGATTTTTAATGTTATTAAATTTATTCACGTAACTAACTTTCAGGTTACAAATCTTCAATAAGTTTTTCTAACTGTATATATACATATGACATATACATGTCACATGGATAGTCTTATCAAGAAATTCTTTAGTTTTGTTGTTCTATCGTTAATATCGTTAATCTTGTATCTTTGGTACTGCTATCACATGCTATACCCAATACTTGTTTGATTGACTATGCCAATTACAAAGGCATGCGATTGGCACCTGCATTGTGTTGTACTTCGTTTGTACTCTTGTCACTCGCGAGCTTTAGAGATCATATCGTGTTAAATACCTATGCTACGATTTATGAGAGACTGGTAAGATGTTTTATATATTTTATAGAGTTACAAGGCTAATTATGAATTAAAATATGCCTTACACTTGACTTTGGGTTGCAAAAAAGTTAAATACGTAAGACCTAAAAAAGTAACATCCTTTAAAAAATAGAATAAATCGCATGCACGTGGAATATGTCATTAAAATAAGTGAGCATTAATAAAACGACACAGAAAATTAAAAATATTACGTATATAGTACGATATTTTAAATATCATTTATTACCTCTTTGGTAGTTCAATCCAATAACCTTTCTTACTATACAAAACATAGCAGTTTTAGATTAAATTATTAACTAAACTTATAAAATTTTCAAGTAAACATGGACTTGCTTAAAAAAACTTACAAGATAAACATAGTTTATATACTATATAGACAATTCCACGAGGAGTTTCAGGACTCGGCAATTGCCCCACGGGCATTGCATAGCACAATTTAGAAAATTGCCCAGACAGGGCCAACGAAAGCCTCGACCTTATTGCGGCTATCGAGAGTGACCTTTAGCTGCCGGCTGTCATCCAAACTATGGTCGGCAACAAGGACAAGTGGAAGGCCATGCTTGAATTTACCATGCAGAAGAAGAAGGCAGCCAGATGGAACAGGGAGTCCACGTCTACCCTGGCCATTCGGCGCCGGAGAACGGGTCACCGGCGGGAGTGTTAGCGCGCTACTATCTGCGCAACCTCCCGCCGTGACATTGACGCGGGCAGTGGTACTTGAGGGAGTCCACTGCCTGTATATTATGGCGGTAGAGTGTACGTACTTCCGCACACTGCCTATTCTAAGGAAAAGAGGGACAGGAACACTCTCCTTGTCCCCTATTACTGAGGACGCCTAACAAGGCTCACTGTGCGCTGATCGTGGAAGATTGCGAGTCCGCTCACCCACTGACAATTTGCAAGTTCACACCCACGGCTGGCGTACAAGCGGAGGAAGGAGTACCCAGGAATTTTTAGTCAGTGAGAGTTTGATATACCGGGGGGACGGCCCTCACCACCCACCCCTGAAGTTCCATAATGGATTTTCTCCTGGTAAAAAAAGCTACACACAAAAAAAAGACTTCATTGAGAACTAAAATAAGACAAATACTAAATCTTTGATACGATGCCTAGACACATTACTCCCAATTCTTATTTGACAACTCCGAAAGGTACTGCCTCACTAATGTTAAGTCTTTTTACTTTCGGCACTATGTTAGCTGTTGATATATCTGAGCATACTCTAAAACTCCAATAGATATCTATAAACGTAACGCCTCATTATAAAATAACAATTTTTCAATGGTAAAGGTAATAATTTCATTATTACAACCGACCGCTGCGACCACTTGCACAAACTAGTTTATTGTTCATCGTGTGACAGTTACCTTCGATCTTTTTTAATCATCAAGTATAAAGTAATCCTGCAGGATGCGTATTTTTATATTCAAGTTGAATTTAAGTACTATTGAAAACTGGTTTGTTTGGTTTGGTTTGTTTGAGGTGAATATCATGCAACTGTTATATTGTAAGTCTTAGTAAATTATAATTATTATGTATAAAAAATTCTCGTGTCACAATGTTAGTTACCTTACCCTTCCAAAACGGCTATACCGATTTTTACCAAATTTTATATGCATATTTAGTAATTCTGAGAATCGGCTACTATTTTTCAAACCCCAAGTGATAAGGATTGTTCACCCGTAACATTTTTTTTTAATTTTTGGACAACATTTTTTGTTTTTATTTTGCTATAATGTGGCATTAAAAAAAATACATACAATCCTAAATTTTTACCTTTTTATCACCAACCCCTATTTTTTAATAGCCATTTTAGTAATTTAATTATTTTTCATTCCGCTCGATAACTGATCAATTATCACCTAGAAATAACTTATATGGTACACCGCTTGCCGGGTCAGCTAGTATAGAATACAAAAATAACAATGGAAGCAACTCTCTAAATCAGTAAGAGCAAGCACCATATACGCAGTACATTTGGCGGTAATGCCATCCAGGCTCATTCTCAAGTCCAATGCCAAGAATCCATTAGATCATCACCAAATAGTACTATATTCAGTTAAATAAACTTTTTTTTTACACTGGCTCGACATAGTGACTAGAGAGTACCTGATGGTAAGTACAGTGTAGTCCAAAAACGAAAGCGACCATCAAAGGATGAAAATCCAATGATAGTCTACATCGCCATGTCGGCCCGCATATATTAGGTCCTTACATATGAAATTGGCGTTTTGTATGGGAGGAACAAAAAGTCGAATATTTTTTAATATAATATATTTAATTAATCAAAGTATGAACCATTATTTTCTATGCACTTTTGCCATCTCATAGGTAGTTCATTGATCCCTTTACTAAAAAACCAGTCGGACGGGAATCAATAAAATCTTTGAAGGCGATTTGGACTGCCCCATCGGAGTTGAATTTTTTCCCTTGCAAGAAGTTATCCAAATTTCGAAAAAAATGGTAATCTGTTGGAGCAAGGTCCGGGGAGTACGGAGGATGTCTTAGACTTTCCAATTGAAGCTCTTCTAATTTAGTAGCCGTCTGTTGCGCAGTGTGTGGTCTAGCGTTGTCGTGAAGCAGCAGTGGCGTGGAGCGATTGACCAGCCTAGGTTGTTTAGCCGCTAGCTTTTCCATCATGGTTTGCAATTGCTGACAATAGACATCAGCCGTAATAGTCTGGCCAGATTTGAGAAAACTGTAATGAACAATACCGGCACTAGTCCACCAAAAGCTTACAAGTAACTCTTTTGGGGTTAATTTTCGCTTGGGGCAGGATTTGGCTGGCTGGCCAGGATCCAACCATTGCGCTGAGCGCTTCCGATTATCGTAAAGAACCCATTTTTCATCACAGGTAATGATTCGGTTTAAAATACCTTCATTATTGTGCCGGTTTAGTAATGTAACGCAGCAGTCGACGCGCGTTTGCCGGTTTGCTTCAGTCAATTCGTGAGGTACCCACCTTTCAAGCTTTTTAAACTTCCCAATTTGCTTCAAGTGAATTAAAACAGTTTTATCACTAACATCGCAGCCTGCAGCTAACTCGGACGTGGTTTGCGATGGATCCGCTTCCACAATAGCCTTCAACTCTTCATTATAAACTTGAGTCTCAGCCCGTCCACGGGGCTTGTTCTGCAGGTCGAAATTTCCAGAACGAAAACGTTGGAACCAAAAACGAACTGTGTTTTCTTTTGCAACACGACCGCCATACACATCATTCACCCTATGAGTTGTTTCCGCAGCACTAGTGCCACGGCGGAACTCGTACTCGTAAATAATGCGATATTTTAAGTTTTCCATTTTGTAAAATGAGTGACGCAAACAGAAAAAAACAGAAGAAAAAAACAAATGAATGACGATCATCGAAGCACAAATACATGAGTCTATAGCTGTACAAATTTGAATTTGGAATTCCTTACCAAAGAGGAGAAATTTGTGATTAAAGTGGCCAGTACGAAAAACGCCAATTTCATATGTAAGGACCTAATACTACGACTGAAGGTCTCTAGATATACGAGCTACTGGATATACACAAGCTGATCCCGAAACGCGACAAGCCGAAACTGGTCACTATGACGGGCTTTACACCCGTGTACTGTGGTCGCGATCCAGACGGGCACCGGCGCCCTACCACCTCGCTGCTGCTCATTTAGCACCACCCAGGAGTCACGTGTAGGGAAACTAGTAAGTTTAAACTTGTGTAACTTTTATTCTAAGTACACTACATCGTAATTAGTAATTGTAATGACATTTAAAACAATTAACTCACTTGTATTATTTTATTTTAGAAATAATGTTCCAAAACTTCTCTGACTATAAACATAAGACAGGCATGTCCAGTACGTAGGTAGCGTGTTTATAATTACAAGTAAATCTTAAAAATTTGTCATTTTTAAGGACTTAAATATTGCTATTCGATTTTCATTTACGCATAGAGTATGTCGTACCACCAAAATGTTTTCGACTATTTTTGATTATATCTTCAACAATAATTTCCTCTCTGCCTTTTGTTTAGATAAAGCTATTTCTATATATGTATATATATATGTATTTTTTTCACATTTTATATATACATATGAGTATTCATATGCACATATATTTACACACATATAAATGTATTAACTATACTAGTACTGAAAAAGGAACGCGTAATTATTTTAATAAATCTTCCCTGATCCTCAAGGTAATATGATAAAAATCTTGGATAATTATATTTATTTTGATATTACGGTAACAATTTGTAGAATTAGAGTAAATTGGCAATAGTTTATATATGACACGTGAAGAAATACATCGATTTAAGTATGAATATAACAGTATAACATTATACAGCAACGGTACAGGACATTTCTGAAAATACAATTCATGTTATGGTGATCGTGTCGATGTAATGATGTCGTTTTTGTCATCTCGATTTTATCGCGCCTTATTGTATTGGTCGGTACGTAGTTACTTACTGAATTGACCAAACCTTTTTGCCAAATCTTATTTTGTGTACCGTAATATAAATATCATACTTTCTTATATTAGCGAGGTCCGTTACTACCAACTTATTATTTTTGGGAAGAGATTCATATTTCATTGGCTCTAAATATTACTTTTTACGAGCTTGCTTTTTCAATTGAATTCAAATTTACTTAGTCAATGTGTACTTAGCTTGTGGTCGGTGTTTTGGATCTTTTGGGAAAGTGTACTTAATTAGATATTTGAATAGGTATACCGTTCTGCGTATAAGTTGAGCTTTGTGACGTATTGCGCTGTGTTCTATTTTGGGCTTGTAAACGTTGTTTTGACATGTGCGAAATTGATTACTAGAATTTGATACAGACCTCAACTTATATATTTCGAACTTTAGATACATTCGAGATGTAAATCTTGTAAGAAACAGTGAGACTTCAAATTCGAATGGGGGAATTTACTATTATAATAATATGTTAACAACTCTCCCATATAAATATTATTGTGTATTTTAAATATATATATTTAAAAATAATAATTACAAAACAATTGCTACTAAAATTTTCTTAAATAAATATAATAAGAAAACATTAATTTTAGAATTTGGGATTCATTTTTTTGGTAGTCGAAGCTGCTCGCGTCCGTAGGCTTTACCCTAGTTTCCCTACACGTGACTCCTGGGTGGTGCCAAACGAGCAGCAGCGAGGTGGTAGGGCGTCGGTGCCCGTCTGGATCGCGACCACAGTGCATGGGTGTAAAGCCCGTCATAGTGACCAGTTTCGGCTTGTCGCGTTTCGGGATCAGCTTGTGCATATCCAGTAGCTCATATACCTAGAGACCTTCAGTCGTGGTATATGTGGGCCGACATGACGATGTAGACTATCAATGGATTTTCATCCTTTGATAGTCGCTTTCGTTTTTGGACTACACTGTACTTACCATCAGGTGCTCTGTAGTCACTATGTCGAGCCAGTGTAAAAAAAAATAAAATAAAATAAAAAAAAGAAACTTTGATCGCAATATTGTTAAAACTATACTAAAAACAAAGATATTTTATTTCTAGTTTTAGGTTTAAATCGATATCTATCTGTTGTAATATATGGAGACAGTTAACACGCTTACTCCGTTAATAATCAAAAAACCGTTTAAATAAAATTGCAATAAATATAACTTCTAAGTTGAAAGGAGGCTAAGATTTATGATCAGGACATACATTTAAAATATATTTATATTCTTCTTCTCCGCATAAATCCTGTAAAAGTAAAATAATGTGTTTATTAAATATGCCTGTGTTTGTAAACAATAAATATACAGAACTTTATCTGATAGATACGAAAATCACTTATTGTATTAATAATATTCGAAAAAGTAAATAAAATGTAATTTTTACTTTTTATGGTGGTAAGGCGATTGTACGAACTGGGTAGTGTCCACAGTACACAAGCGTAAAAACCGTCATAGTGAATCGTTTTGGCCTGTCGCGTTTCGGGTTCAGCTTGTGTATATCCAGTTACTCATATACTTAGAGACCTTCAGTCGTGGTATATGTGGGCCGACATTAAAATGAAGAGTGTCAACGAATTTTCATCCTTTGATGGTTGCTTGCGTGTTTGGACTACACTACACTTACAATCAAGTCCACTGTAGTCAATATGTTGAGACGATGTAAAAAAAAATTAGAAGACTATGACTATCTTCTATATTATAAGTAAATCTTGTAATATCTAGTGGAAATATTAATTAGACCATGTTGAATCAAACGTATACTAAAAGTGGAGAATGATATTCATCTTGGACACAATCTTATTTATAGAGATAGTCAACTTTCAAAATATTCCTTTTTTGGTAATTACTTCAAAAGCTTGATGAATATCAAATTTAAATCAACGCTTATTTTATGAATCCCTTGTTATTATGATATGGCCATTGAACTTGATATATCAACTTATCTCTAAAAGGTAATTACAGTAAGATTGCTATCACTCACCAAGTCGTACTAAATGAGGATGTTAAGTTTTTACATGTACCTCCTCTGCTGGAACAATGCCTTTTTTACCCTGCGCAATGCCGCGGCGCTAAATTAAGCAATGTTTGAACATTAAGACATTTTTTTGTGATTGTTAAGTTTATTATATTGTTCCTACAAGGTATAAAAGGATGATAAAGTTTAATTTAGATTGTTACAGTCATTTTCACGGTTATTTATCAGCCAACTGTAACAATGGGATTATAGTTCCTTTTTTTATCACGAGGCTACATTATATCTTATTGAAGCTGCATCTATAGATCTAGAGAAGAATCATCTTTATATGTCACAGAAAGTTTGTTATATTAGAGATATAAATACATTTTTATAGAGAAATAATCAAAATCTTGAAATATGGTATTGTAATGAAGCGAATTGCTATGACAGATTTTTGATCCATGTGGCGTGGTCGCGCGCGATCTAGTCAGCAACGGTTACCATCTTCATTAACATCGTTATGGCATAACATCGTAGAACCTAATCTACAAAAGTTAGAAACTTAAATTGAAAGGATTTTTTGTTTGACTTAAGATTCCATTAAGGGCTGTTTTTTTTATTTTCTACCCCTAAGGAATCCCTAAGAAGTAAGCTAACATTTCTTTGAAAATCTGTCACTTTTTGGCAAGCACTATGAAAATTAAAAAAACAAATAAGCTTTTAACAGTTTTTAGAAAATAATTCCCAAGAGGGTAAAAAAGTTATTTCTACCCAGGCAATGCCGGGTCACCAAAGCTAGTTTCTTATAAATCTCATTCTTATAACTGTCTTCCGTCATATAATTATATTCCTAATAACTACCTTCCTATTTTATAACGACATATAACTGTCTTAGATAATTTCGGCACCTTTTGAAATGTTCTTTGATATTTACTTAAAATTAAGTCATCAAATATGTTTTAAATTGCGTTAATAACATTGTTAATAACACATCTCTATGTAACGAACGAATCAACAGTTATATTTAAAAAAAACAAGCAACTATTGAAAATGTGTTTTTGTAAATCAATGGGAATGAATCACTTAAAGACATTGATTAATTGGCTGGCGGGAAATGTTTTAGCAACCTGATCAATGGAAATTCATTGGGTCATTGACTCTTTACCTACGGTATTATTTTCTTCGGGCATTATATTAAATGGATGTGACACTTAATAATAAATGGACAACAGGAGCTACTACTTAATGATCGTTCTATTAAGCTATAATTTATTGATTTTAATTATTTTCGTATTATTTTTGATTTATTAATCTGAAAACTAGCACAATATCTATTATAGGACTTATATTTGATTTATAATAAGATATGATTGTTTATTTCGTCATTAAACAAATCATAGTTTTATTTGATACGGTTGTTGTTAAAAAATCTCCTTTACTGTAACAGGCACATTTTTGTTACAAATTCAACACCGTAACTCCATGTACATACAAGCACGAAAAATGACTCAAAATTAAATTTAAAAGAAAATTCAAGTGCCAATGATGAGTCATCACTAAATTGAAAACATTACTATTAATTACGGGAGGTAGTAATAATTAATTTATAGGGAATATATTTAAAACACTAGAAAATTAACTGTTTAACCATGTGTTTATTGAGATAGATTGCAATTAACGATCATAAAGTTTTATGATTGGTATTGAAAGCCTTTTTTGTGCGTTAATTCATTTTTTTTTAGTTTTGATTAATTACTTTTTCTTTAATAAAATACCGCTTTGATTATCTCTATAATTGCTTATTATAATTGTGTTTAAATGGTCAAAGAAGCTCAACTTAGAATTTATTTCAAAATAAACAACCTATTATTTCATAATAGTTAGTTACTTGTATTTACCTATTGTTATTGTTTATAAAAGCAGTAATTTAGACTTCCTAAAATGAAAAATAAAACATAACAAAAACAATGCCAGTGATTCAACTAATAAATACTGGTGTTTCAACTTTGACCTTAACGCGCAAACGACCGTCACTTGTGCCATTGAACCAAATAACAAGTCAACCCATTCATATAATTAAGACGAAACAATAAGAAAGTAATCAGATGGGTTAAGATAGAGGCTTTGGGTTGCACAACGATTGAGAATCGCCGGATGATGTGATACGATCAAAGGCTCTAACTACACTAAGTAACCAAGTTGCCAAAGCAAGTGATTTATTTCAGCTTGATTTATAAATCCTTTATATTTTTTACATGAGTTTAATAGGTTCATTTAAGTTCTTTATATAATATTTTCATAATTACTGCTCTGTTATACGGTGGACCTAATATTTAATGGTAATTTTGTCGAGTTAGATTAATAGAAAAAATTAAACACTAGGTATTTTAGTTATATTATTTTCTAAACCCCAAGCTGGATATAACAATCAAACCAAATTGTGTAAATTAAAACGTTCGAAGTCAAGTTGCGATTTATTCTCAGTCTCGCACATGTTTAAAATGACATTAGATACCTATATAAAGCAAACGTCAAAAGTAACGTGAGATTGAAATATGATTGAATATAATACAAGATAATTTGCTTTCTAATATTATATAAGTTTCCATAAATTTCCTAAAATAGTATCGTATTTAGTTTTATTTCTTGGCTTAGTTCAATTTAGAACATTATTTCTTTATGTATCTTGAAAATACATAAGTAAATATACATAAATAATTTGAACTACTCAATAATAATGTAACTTGGCATTCAGGTATATTGGTAATATTTTATCCGAATTATATCTGGTGTAAAATGGTATTCTTCAGGAATAAAAATGACAGAATTTTTATTTTTAACAGTAAAATTTAAATTTTATAGTTTTGAGTGATTACATTATAAAAATTATTACGATCTAAGAAATTTTTGAAGAACTTCGATGAGTTTCGTATTTAAGGTATTCAGATAACGTCGATTTTGGTGGTTTGAAAGTGGGTTCATGTTTTTATGCAACATGATTTGCTTTAGCTCCAAACAATGACCTCACGACACGTTTAAAGATACCTAACACAATTTGGAACAATGTACAATCCATCTTTTATGTATTGGGGATGAATACTTAGAGAGTTTGTTTAAAAAAATCCACCTGTGTTAGGAGGTCTTAAGTGACGGCGAAAATTATACTCTATATTTGTGATTTTAATATAATATCTATTAAAAAGCGAGAAATGAAACTCATATAAATTCAAAACACATCTATTTTGGCCATATATATATATATACGTGTTAATAAAAAAATCATCTTTGTACGTTGCAAAAAACAAGCACTGTTTTGTATGAATTTCAATCACCAGCGGTACTTTTCTTCGTAGTCCTTTAGTTCTATGTTAATGACAAATGAGGAAAATTAGGACATTTAGGACTTACGCTGTGATTCTCGCCAGAAGTAAACAAATTTACAATAATTGACCAAGTCTAAAAGAATGTAGCAAATATTCACACCGATTTCTTACAAATTGTAGTAATTCATGTTTGTGCTAAAACACCAAAACAATTCTATAGGCGATTTAGTACGCCTATAGTAGTAGTAGTGTGTATATATATATATATATTTGAAATCAGTAAAAAAACGTTGATTTTGAAAATATATATATTTCTACATCTCCAAAAAATGTCGCTTAAACCAAATAGCCTTTCACCCCTCGATATGTATATTCTATGAATTTTTTTTCTGTATAATATATTATAGCATGCTATAGCTGTCTACAAATTAGTGATAATATCCTTTTATAAATGCTAAAATTGTTTGATTATTAATAAAATAATCAAATACTTTTGATGGCTTAAATTAGAAAATAAGCAAATGCAAAAATATCCAAAAGTATTGTGCCTGATATTACGTAGCTTATTTACGTCGGAATCTCGGGGTAATAATGTTAACGCGTTTGATGATTGCTCACGCGGGATCTTTTGCATGAAAATCGTGATTGCAAAAGAATTGCATCTCAAATGCACCTACATTGGACTTGCACCGCAATTATGTTATCGTACAATATGCACGGTTAAGTATCAAGGTAATATACAAGTTCTATATAATATTTAAAAATGCCTATCATCTATACATAGAGAGACTTCTCATGACCTCTTGGCTGACCTATCACCGTAGAGCCCACATCATTAACATTAGAAATATGAAATTTGGTCATTGTGTTCTTTACATAACATAGGCTTCTACTAACAACGGATTTTTATATATTCCATCACAATGTGAAACAGGAATTGAAAGTTTGTTTAGAAAATTATAATTTTTAAAGTAAGCACTGAAAACTGGTATTTCTATTTGGTTGAGAAATAAAAAAATTAGATTCAACATTTTCGGAAAATCAACTCCCAACAAAATAAAATAGAGGTTGAAAGTTTATTCGAAAATCCGTTAATTTTTAGTTACAAATTAAACAATACGTGTTTGGAACATCAATCTCAAAAGGGATAGATATTATCACCTGGGCAACGCCGGTTAGTAAAATATAGTCATGGATTTATTTGCAACGTATATACTGTATATCTATCAATATAATATTAATAGGAAAACAGTTTGGCTAATATCCCTTTAGACATTTTTAGAGCTTATATATATTTAGACTTCTGCTAAATACCTTTTAATTTTTAAATATATTACTGGAATTTACTGACTAAAATAACTTATTAAAATATGTTATATTTCCTTGTTATTTATTAAGAATTAATTCGAATTGGCTAAAACAGTATAGTACATATGAAGCAAATAAAAGCCAAGGGTATTTATAACATTAGCATATATTTTTGAGTTCTCTTCAGCTGTGAATTCCGCAAACCAAACCAGTTCAGCGCAGCTTAGTAATTCAAGGAACAGTTAAAGCAGATCTTTTTATAAATTTCTTAATGCACATTATTATATTTATGTCGATTGTCATATCAAAGTATTGTGATCCTTGCCTTGACGCTGCGGTATGTTGAAACGTTAGTGTAGACAATATGAGTGAATAAAAATCTCATTACAGCTTCCTCTTGATTTTAATTGTTTTTATATTAATTCTATAGTTAAGGAAAAAACAATCTTATAATCTACGTTATATACGAACTTATAATAATTTAAAATATGCTTATAAAAGTTAGCATTATACAGAATGATTTTATTGACGAGGGAGATAATTCAGAATACAATAATTTGTACCTTCTTGTAGCTAATAAAAATGAAAAAAATAATATTCCCTAACAAATCTTAAAGAAACATTGATGAACAAATGAGAATTGATCCGTAAAAAGTTTGGACACCGCAGCGCGTGTGGTGCACGATTGAATGGCATGTAGATAAAATTCCTTTTAGATAATTTTAGGTAAACAGGTAATTGACTCGTTACCCTTTCTTACTTTATCCTGGCTTAGGAGAGGCAAAATACCTACTGAATAATTAATTGTTATTTATTCTTTAATGTGTGTAATTGCCCCTTAATATGTTGACTATAAATTACTTTGTTTTGATGATAATATTAAGATATTCACTATTTCTATATATTTGGTATTAGAATCGAATGTTAAATAACCTTCCTGAATAGATATTCAGGTTATACAGAATAAGGAGTCGAAGCTGCTCGCGTCCGTAGGCTTTACCCTAGTTTCCCTACACGTGACTCCTAGGTGGTGCTAAACGAGCAGTAGCGAGGTGGTAGGGCGTCGGTGCCCGTCTGGGTTGCGACCACAGTGCATGGGTGTAAAGCCCGTCATAGTGATCAGTTTCGGCTTGTCGCGTTTCGGGATCAGCTTATGCATATCCAGTAGCTCATATACCTAGAGACCTTCAGTCGTGGTATATGTGGGCCGACATGACGATGTAGACTATCAATAGATTTTTATCCTTTGATAGTCGCTTTCGTTTTTGGACTACACTGTACTTACCATCAGGTACTCTGTAGTCACTATGTCGAGCCAGTGTAAAAAAGGAGAGGAGATCCCTCGTCTATGAAATCACCTGTATAATCGTTATATGCTTTAAATTCCTTTGTGATTTGTGATACAGTTTTAATTAATTTCGTCTTAATGATCTATTTGATTATAGTTTGTAGGAAATTAAGGCATTAATGTTAGCATAATTTGAATAAAGTACTATTTTAATAGCTTGTTGCTTACGTCAAGACCATTGTTATCGTATTGTATGAATGATTATCTACATATATATATATATATATATTATACATATCCTTTATTGTATTTTTTGTATTTTTAGATTAGGTTTATTGACTTGACTTACTAGGCATAAGTATCTTAATCTATTTTTTAAAAAACTACTAGAGTTTTATGAGTCATAATTTATTTTTAAAATGAATCAACGGTTGCTATTTTTTTGAGATAGTATGACGTTGTTACCCGACTAGATCGCTGCCATTATATACAAATGGGTATTTAAGTATTAGTATATTCAGCCTTGCAAGGTATCGTAACTGTCAATGGATTCTCGCTTCTTAGCGGTCACCACTATTTCTGGATTACACTGTACTTTTTAACACGTGAGGTATAGTCCCTTTACCATGCTTCTATAGAAATAATGATATTTGCGTATATATATGATACATGCCCAAGATTTATAAAATATCATGAAGTGACCCCCACTAATAGGGATCTTTGTGAAGTTAATATTCTTATTTCACAATGATCTTTAGTAAAATGAGCAGTATAATAGGCTGCAGGTATGTTGGGCTCTGTGATGTATTGTGCAGTAGTCAATTTTCGATTTAAAAACCATTATTTTGACGTGTAATGAAGTGATTCCCATACTTTTGTTTAGATACAACTTATATGTCTCTAGCTCCACGAGTATTAAGAACCATTATTTACAAACTGATACAAACTATTAATACTACACATATCAACGTCACTTGTCAACACTGCGTTGGTAGTTGGCACAGAGCGCTTACGAGTAAGTAGTCACCTTGAGGTTTTTAGTCGGTACAAGTCCGAAACACTTCGGTCGCGCAACCCGCCTATGCGGGTGAGACGGTCCTATGGGGATTTTTCCCAAGTAAAAAAAAGAGGGTTGACTAGTAGATAAAATAAGGTTGTAGGATATTGCAAAATGTATAGAATTGAGATGGCGTGATGACGTGACAATTTCAAAGTTTATGTCAATCTCTTTTGTACTTTTCTACTTATGTTATCGCAAATCGAATGTTACTTTGTCTAGACCATCAGGATACAAAACAAAATCTCTAATCCTAGCAAATTAGGAGCCCTAGGAATTCGTTTTCCTGAAAAATCTTTTTGCTAAGTACGCTGATTCCACTATGCCTGTTTATTTTGATTAGCTCTACGTATGTTAGAATAATGCCTGTGAAGGTATGTTTTAAATTACATGGTATAGCTATTAACTATTTAATTAATTGCAATAATAATACTCTATTAAAACAAGTGGATAATAACAAATAGGTACACGTACATAGTATTTGAATATATAATACGTATATAGGCCATATCCGGTGCCATTAAAACTTCTTACGTTATAGCTTACTCATGTTCTTTGAGTGTAGATGTTGTAATTGTTGAATTAATATAAGGTATGTGTGTAATTGGTGCATATATGTTTATTAATCTATTTTCCATGCTGGTCATAACATGACCACTGCGTTTTACGTCGCAAGGATGTAGTAGGTACTTAGTTTATATATATTATACCTAAATCTTCAAAGTTAGATGCAGCTAAACCCAGTTATAGAAATGCTCTTTAAAAGAGGCTATTTTAGACACTAAAGATTCTCTGTTGCTTTAACAAATAAATGATTAATTCTTTAAAGTTTAAATACGTCTTTAAAGTTTAAAGAGCTATCTGTAACCGGGAGTCACTTCCTTTATACTTACGGATGTCTTCTATACCAAGAAGTGATGGATACACTGCAGAACACATCCTTATTTTTTAAGAATCATGGCTTGAAGTTATTTTTTTATGTTACAAAGTATAAAGTTAATCGCGGATGTTTAGATCAGAATTGTAATACTTTATTTTTCATAAAAACCTTGTTATTGCTTTGAAATAACGATTGGGTTAAATTTTGTTGGTGTTATTTTTTATTCATGTTGTAATTAATTATAAAAACAAAATGTCTATTATGTTACATTTGAAATCTAAAACGTTTTCAAACAAAAACTGTAATTAAATTTATTTTTTAAATATACAGTTCACACACCCACACCCACACACACACACACACACACATACGATTACGATAGATTTCATTACCTCATATATACACTTTTATATATTTAATAATTTTTATACATTAAAGGGGTACAATACCTATTAGTACTATATCCTGCTAGTAGTACTTCACGAGCATCCTAGAAAGGAGTAATTAATTACATTTTTAATGAAATTTAAATGCCTTATTAAGCTATTTGATAATTAAATACATACTTATTATTTTACTATTAAGATAGACTTCTAGGTTTGAGTTTGTATGGTTTTGTGAGATGATAGAGAGGACGCTAATCCTAGATTAGTTTCCAACCACAGTAGTATTCATTCATAGCATGCAGTTATGGTGACTCGCTTTGCTTTGTCGTCTTACCTCTGGCTTAGATCATATACGCCCATATACCTAAAAACTTTCCACCGTGGGTTTTTAGGCCAGCATGGTGGCTACGAATGGTATTGGATTCCCATTCTGTGGTTCTTGCTATTTTTGGTCCGTACTATAATTATCATTAATTACGGTGTAGTCACTTTGCCATTCCGATATAACTATAAAAATGCAATAGGTAGAAGAACATGCATTTTGTGATCAAATTACGGTACAAATATGTAGTAGTACTTACGCGTGTAGTGAACATGATTCAAACTGTAATGTATGTACGTTGCAGTGTCGTAGCCTTGGCCGTGAACTTGCTACGACACTGGCCTCTACAATGAATTTCGCTCCATGTGTATTTAATGGATACAATATTGTTGATTGTCGCAATTAACGATTAATTTGGAATGATAAGTTAAAGTTAAATGCCCGCTAAATGTTAGGCAATTATTCAATGCAGTTATATTCACGAAATACATGCATGCACACACACAAACACCACCCCCTACACACAACACACACGCGCTATATATTTACTGTTTTTGTAAATTAAAGGCTTAATTTAGCCAATGAAAATAATTTTTGACCGGTTTTTTTATATGTGTTAGTTCAATATGTGTTTGTAATGAGCTGTGATTTTGATTCAATTATATAATATAAATAAAATTAACATACCTTTTTACTTTGACTTGTTCATTAGATTCTATCATAATATTCGCTTATGTTTTAATTTTGTTTTATAAGATTATATTTTCTGAATTATTCACGGCTATACCTGTAAGCCGATTAGCAGTTTGTTGTTGATTTTTATCCATGGCACCATTGAATATCATTAATGGGAATACAAACAAGATTGTAGCTAATTTGTTCCTGCAAAAGTATCAGCTTGAGGACCAGTTTAATAGTAAACTGAATACGCTAGTTTAACCGAACTATCTGTAAAACACGATCACTTTATCTAAACGAGGGTTGTTATGGTTTTCTTCTTATTTTAATCATGTTATTTGCGTGTAAAATTGTTAACATATCACAAAATTACTGGGTGGCTTTTTGAGCGTTGTGTTCTTAACATAATAAAAGTAAGAATCTTTGTGTTTCTTCGCTGTGATAGCTTGGTCGATAAGAGACCGATATCAACGTTCGAAAACGGGAATAATTGTAGGTTCGAATCTCAGCATGCTCTTCTGAATTTTACCAGGCCTATGTATGAATTAAGGCAATACATTCTTATCGGTGATGGAAAAATCGCGAAGAAATTCGCATGGCATCTAAAAGAAGTGTCATGTATAAGTGCCCTGAGAACGGCGATCAGCTGCACAACTGGTCACGTTGGGCACGACATATAAGTGCAGAGTGGATACAACCATTAATGTATCTTTCCTCACGTGTAAGATATACAGCGTGTCAATATAAATAATATATCGAGGGGTGAAAGGCTATTTGGTTTAAGCGACATTTTTTGGTGATATAGTAACATATATTACTATTTCACCAAAAAAATGCGTTTAATCCAAATAGCACTTCAACCCTCGATATGGTAATTTAAAAAAGTTTCAAATTGCATAAATTTTGATCAGTTTTTTTTATGTTTTTCGTTCAGAAGCTTCTGGAAAGTTTATTTCAACTTATTATAAATTGAGGTTTTCAATGTTTCGATCTTTATTGTTATGCTATCCAATGCTATGTCAGCGACTGTTAATTGATTTTAACTCGTGGTGTTCGAAGGCGTTCCTGGACTGCATTACTCTTGGCACCACGTAGCGTAGTCATTTTGTCTTATCAGATAGTAGACTTGAGTTAGTCTGCTGCCCGCATAAGATAAAGCTGAGTGTATATCCTGCGCGTTGCCCGATAAAGATGTCCTCAGGGGTGTAAAACATCCACCCTTTCAGAGATGGATCCAGAGCAATGTCGCCGGGTTGCTAGAGGAATATGCGTAACTGGGCGCGGCTAGTAGTGAGTTTATTTCGCGGGGATTTTTAATCAATAGGAATCTGGCACACAGCGGCCGACGCCCTCGCGGTTGCTTTGACACTCCTATGCAGGATTTCCCTTCAAGTTACAGAAAAAGAAGTTATTTTGTCGAGCCACTCACTAAGTCACAAATTAACCGATTTACCATCAAGTGAAACTTTAAATAAAAATAAACTCAGAGGTTGTTAATTTTTTCTGTTAAGAATCTTGTTTGTATATGTAAATAAAAAAATACGAAAAAAAGTTAATAACAGTCTTCAGTCTTCACGCATTCACATAATACTCGTCACAAGTACGAGTACTCCTAGTAATGTTGGAGCATCGAATATAAAAACAAACTGGTCCTACTGCCCTATGTAATGTTATTCTTTCTTATTTTCATCTCCAGGTTGTAATTATTCGTGGCAATGACCCAGACCGCAATGTCGATTCATTATATGAAGGCTGGTTGGTTATTGCTCTTTATAATATGGTCTCTAGGTCTCCGGGAATTCTTTTTGAGTGACTCGATGACGGTGCTTGCACATTTTGAAACAATCTTTACACACTTTAATAGACCATTAAATCCTTGGGCATGACCATTTTTAGAATTAAATAGATGTTTATTAATTTGATTCACTAAGTCCTAACTAAACACAATGGCTACAATATGCTTAACGAGTTCTGAAATCCTAGTATAAAAATTCGCGGTAAGATAATAGTAATTATTAAGGTAAAACAACCTTATTTTGAATAGTTTTGAAATAAGTGTTATATTCTAAAGTACTTAAAACTAGGCCAATCACATGTAATTTACTAACTTTTTACCGCAATACGTCAATAATAGTAACAGGAGATGTTACAGTAAAAAATTTAGTAAATTACATGTTATTGTCGATTTTATAAATACCTCGAAATGTAGTGCAGATTTCGGAATCCCTAGGAAAAAGATGGTTTAGTTTATGAAGACGTTATCGGTAACTATCGTGCTAGGGCCATAGTACAATCTAAAATGAAAATGATTACCGAGAGGCGTATTGAGCCAGTTGTTGCATGCTTTATTTTTATTTTTTATACAGGTGATCTAAAATATTAAAAGAAAAAAGAGTTATTACAATGGAATTTCTACCTACAGTATGATTGCGACTTGGGAACCAATCATTTTAGAAATTGATTTCTAGTACCGTCGTAAATTTTAATTGAATATACCCATAATCTTTCTTACTCCTTACAAAAAATACAAATATTTATCATGTATTGAAAAAATTTGGTATAAACGTTCTATAGGATGCCTTTAGAGGATGCGTAGTTGATTTTTTATTAATATAATTTTTTTCTTCTATTTCAGGTAAATGATGTATTTACTATAAATTAGTAATAAATAATATCAAAATGGATATTCGGATTAAAGAATATTGTATTCTACTGGTTATTATAATTGTTGAAGCACAAAATTCCAGCACTGATCGTAAGTGTTTTTAATTTATAAAATATGTTTTATTTTATTTTTAAGGCCCTAAACATAAAGATGAAGCAATTAGGCTTACAAAAACAACGAGATATAAACGAACTTAGAAGAAATTCGTTTGGGAACATATTATATTTCCATACATATATTAACCAAATATATATATTTCTCGTCTTTTTCTGTCTCGTCAATTTATGGTAGAAGGGGGAGGGTGGAACTAAATCATACAACTCAGCCGCACACTCTCCAGAGTTATAGTCTATAGAAAACCGAAAGGCAAGCCACTTTACGCCGATGTTCCAAACTGAGTAGTGATTTTCTTTTGATACTCGATACAGATAATTAAAAAAAAAATTGTTTAACCTTAGTTTTGTCTCGAATTTGACCATTTAAATTATGTAAAAGGAAAGAACTGTTAATTAACTATATGCCATAAAAGTAGAGTAAAGTATTACAAATTTCGTTCACGTATTTACGACATTCTGAAACACGTTTTCAGTACCATTAGAAGAATCTCGACGAGCAAAATTAATCGAGGGGGATGTAAGACTACACTCAGGATATAAACCAAAGCCTATTCATTGTATTAGTGAAGGTTTTCAAGCAGACCCTAAGGATTGTGGAATCTTTTATAGATGTATGAAGTCTGGAAAAGGAAAATTCACGATATTTAGAGTAAGTTACGTTACATATTATGTCTTTCTAGTAACAGACCCCGGTTTTATATGAATATGATTTGATAGGCGTTAATTAAGACTTTGTAGTATCTGTATTAATTTGAATTATATCTATACTAATATTATAAAGCTGCAGAGTTTGTTTGTTTGAACGCGCTGATCTCAGGAGCTAATGGTTCGAATTGAAAAATTATTTTTGTGTTGAATAGATCATTTATCGAGGAAGACTTTAGGCTATATAACATCACGATGCAACTATTAGGAGCAAAGAAATAATGGAAAATGTGACCAAAACGGGGAAAATTATTCATCCTTGAAGGCTTCCATTGCGTGCGCTGCGAAAACGGTTCAGGATACCAAAAATATATGTTTGAAAGAATTATTCCTCTTCAAATGATCTAAAAAAATGTCCGCGACAGTATATGTCTATCTTTTAAGATTAGCTCACTAGAACCGTTTTTATGGTAAACAAGTTTGGTCGAAATTAATGCATTATTTGTTAAGAGTTGTATCAACGTAATAATATTAATCTTTATCCAAATAAATGTATTGTTGATTAAGAGTATTTAATTGTGAACAAAATTGTCTTTGACATCACTTAATTTCAATGAACATCTTAGAAGTTATTACAATTTTAAAATAAATAACTAACTAAAATACCCAAAATTACTGTTCCAGGCTGACGAAGTCGCGGACACAGCTATTAATTAATATGTTTAGCAAATCTTGAGATATCTCTAATGTTTAGAAATACACTACAAATGTTATAATAATATAAATATTACACATTAAATTACTAAAATTATGGTTCAGTCCACGTCAAGATTCATTATATATTGAAAAATAAGCGTACAAACACACAGACATGAATACAGTGATTTTTAAGAATAATGCTATTTCATTATTGATAAGTTAGATAATCATAGACGTTATGTCTTGTGTCTGTGAGCAGTGTTTTATATTAACTTTCATCCGCGGCTTCGCTCGCCTTGGAACTCTATACAGTTTTGTCTTTTATGATAATAGGTTGAGTAATTAAGGAGTCAAAGTGTAACGAGCAAACTTACATTCACATTTATTTTATAATATTACATAGGACTCTAATTTTATTTTTATTCAACAATTTACAACTAACTCGCATCTTACACAAAAGAGTGACGCCATTGTCTTAGTACAAGTAGAAGAAAATGTATAATAAAAATGAATAAATTAAATAATTTGGATATTTTCAGTTTCAATGCACACCCGGAACTGTTTACGATCCTGAAACAGAAGTTTGTAATTATCCTCAAATCACTAAACGTTTAGATTGTGGAGGGTTCAGTAATAAATCTCCAGATATCTATGATATGAACGACATTGATGAAGTCCAGCAGGAGTTACCTGTACCAATAACTACGAAGATACCAAAATATTCCAAGCAAATCACTCGAGATACTACTGAAAGCGATTATAACACTACTAAAACACCTATAACTATATTCAATAAAAACAAACAATGGAATAAAGGAAGTTCTATTGCAATACCACTATTGCTGACTACGTCCAATTATCAAACTTCGCAGATTTTCACTTTCTCACCGGTCACCGAGTTATACATTGATGAAAAAGCAAATTACAAAAGTAATATATGTACTGCTGAAGGTTTTATGGGAGATTATGAAAACTGTCACAAATTTTACCGATGTGTCGGAAATCAAATTGGAGGTTTTACAAAATATGAATTTTCTTGCAGCGAATCAACAATTTGGGACGATGATATAAAAGCATGTAATCATATTTGGGCTGTAAAAAGGAACAAATGTGCAAGGACTGGGATATTTGCAGAAACCACCAAAATTTTAGAAATCTTACCAGAAAAACATTCTAATAACAATAATTTCTTAGATAAACATGATAAATTACATAAAGTAATTCAACAACAAACACAAATAAACGATGAGGCTAAAATAAGTCAATCTCAAACACAAATTACTTACGGAGATCGTATAAATAAACTGAACCCACCAAGTCATCACAATCAAATACAAATAAATTACGGATCAGAAGAAAGTCAAACGCAAAGTCTAATAAATTATGGAAATAGAGAGGTACAAACACAAAAACAGATCGATCATTCAAAGACGTCAAGTCAAATGCAAATGATCGAATCAACCACTAAGATAAGTACTTCTGGTTCTCTTCGTGATAATCAAGAACAAAACACAACTCAAATTGATTCCAAATATTTTAACAAATGTACTCACAGTGGATTTGTGGGTGATCCTTATAATTGTAAGATTTTCTATAGGTGTGTAGATAATGGGAAAGGAGAATACACAAAATACGAATTTTTTTGTAGTGATGGAACTTTATGGGATCAAAAATTAGAAGCTTGTAATCATGCATGGGCAGTTCAAGAATGCGGTGGAAAATATCCTTCACAAGTAACTAAAGTTCCCACAAATACCACGAGAACAACAAAAATATATAGCACATCAACAAAAGTTACAGAATATAAAAATACAACAACGCAAAGTACTAACCAGAATGATAAAGATATAATTTACAACAATCAAAATACTCTTACCACGGGTTCTTTACCTGCCATAACAAGTAGTACAGCTATAATCTTAAGTAATTATTCTGAAAATAGTGAATGCAGATCAAGTGGATTTATTGGCGATATTATGAATTGTAAAATATTTTATAGATGTGTTGATAATGGCAGAGGTGGTTATGTAAAGCATAAATTTGAATGTGGAGAAGGCACAATATGGGACCCAGAAATCGAATCATGTAATTATGAATGGGCAGTATATAATAATTGTAGTGATTACAGAAAAACAACAACAAAAAAAGACCCAGCACATGAAAAGTCAACAGAGGCGAATGAAGGAAATGATACGAGTCATACCGTGCAACATTCTATTAAAAGCAATACTACGTTAGAAACAACACAGCTCACACCCACTCCCACTGTATATCCCAATTATACTACAGAACATGAAAACCACTTTGAAGGAGGTCATTCATCAACTAATGTAATTTCACAAGAGCACAATACACAAACTTATCAAACTACATCTAATTATTATATATGTTTATCAGAAGGATTTCATGCTGATCCAAATAATTGTAAAAAGTTTTTCCGTTGTGTCAGTAATGATAAAGGTGGGTTTACAATATACGAGTTTTCTTGTGCTGAAGGAACAGTTTGGATGCAATCGATACAGTCATGTGATCATGCTAATGAAATTACAAATTGTAGTCAATCGAACGACTACATTTCAGAACCACTAGATGATAATCAGTATTACAGTACTTCGTCATCTGTAGCATTCACTATTTCAACTGCTCAATTTGTGCCCTCTTCTATGGTAACTTCTGTTACAAATGATTACAAAGAATCAATATCTGCAAGTAGTGAATGTACTTCGGAAGGGTTTCAAGGCGATAAATTTAATTGTAAAAAGTTTTATAAATGTGTTGATAATGGAAAAGGAGGCTATATAAAGCATAATTTTACTTGTGGTGAAGGAACTGCGTGGGATGAAGATATAAATGTTTGCAACCATATTAATCTAGTAGATCGTTGTCGACTTTCAAATACAAGTACGTTAGAAACTGGAACGAGTGAAGGATTTTATACTATCACAGCAGCAACAACTAACTCACTAGAACTATCATCACCAGAATCCATCAAAAATGATAGTGAAAGTAACGATAATAATTGTAGTGAGGAAGGATTTTTTGGTAATACTAGTGACTGTAAAAAGTTTTATCGTTGTGTAGATGATGGGAACGATGGATATATAAAATATGAGTTTACTTGCGGAGAAGGTACTATATGGGACCAAGACTTAAGTACATGTAATTATCCGCAAGATGTTGAAAACCCATCTTGTCAATCAGACACAGATGAAAATTTAACTACAAACAGTTCTCCAGCTACAAGTCTTTCCACAATATCATCTGAGTATACAGATCCGAAAACTTCAACCACTGACGCTACGATGTCTCCAGAACTAACAACATCTCATCTAACAACTCAGTCATTAACAAATACTAATGAAAATGGTGAAAAAACACAAAGCAATACACAGACGGTACCGTCAAAACAACCTTCAAATAATAATTATACATGTACTGAGGCTGGATTTTTCCCTAACCTCCATGACTGTAAAAAGTTTTACAGATGTGTTGATTGGGATGGAAATGAAAGCAAATATTCAATTTATCATTTTGAGTGTGGGGAAGGAACTATTTGGGATCCAGCACTTACAACATGTAATTATGAAGAGTCTGTGTATCCACCGCGTAACTGTAGTGGCATGCAGTCACAAATTGAGAATAAAGACCAGAAAACTTCAACTACTGACGCTATGATGACTCCAGAACCAACAACACCTCAGTCATTACCGAATACTACTCAAATTAGTGAACAAAATACAAATACTACGCAGACTGTACCATCAAAGCAACCTACAAATAACAATTATACTTGTCCTAAGGCCGGATTTTTCCCAGATCCTTATGACTGCAAAAAGTTTTACAGATGTGTTGATTGGGATAATAATGGTAGCAAATATTCAATATATTATTTTGAGTGTGGTGAAGGAACTATTTGGGATCCAATTCTTATAACATGCAATTACGAAGAATCTGTGTATCCTCCGCGTAACTGTAGTGACACGCAGTCTCAAACAGAGAATACAGATCAAAAAACTTCTACCACTGTGGCTATAATGTCTCCAGAACAAACGACAACTCAGTTGATAACTCAACAAATCTCTACTCAGCAGACAACTATACCTGAACAATCAACAACTCAACAATTTACACAAACAACAAGTGAACAAACTACGACAAACCAACAACCAATGACAACTACTTCACAATCATCGACTTTTCAAGACACTACAACACAGTATTCAAGCACATTCAAAGAGCCTACAATTATAACTGAATCCTCAAGTAGTACACAGACAGTCACCACTGAAAAATTGACATCTCATCAAACAACAACAGACCAACCATATACAAGTGAACAAACTACAACACAACAATTTAGTACTACAGATAAAACAACAACATACGAATCGACAACTCTTGCACATACAACAAGCGAACAAACAACGTCCACCCAACAACCACTGACAACAACACCACAATTAACAACTATTCAAGAAACTACAACACCATATTCAACCACTTCTATAGCACCTTTAACTATAACTGAATCTACTTCTAGTATACAGACAACAAGCACACAAATATCAACTGAGTCAACTTCTATTGAGAATACTACGCCACAAACAACAACGGAAAAAAGTACTCAATCGACTGAGACTGTAATTACAACAACAAATCAATCACCTATGACAGAACTAGTTGATACAACTAAGAGCACAACAACAGAAGAATCAGTATCTTCAACAACACAATCAAATAATGAAAATATATCAACCGAAGGCAACTTTGGAACAACAATAGAGGACATTAACTCAGCTTCAGAGGATAAATGCCCTGAGACAGATGAAGATCAATATTTGTTTGCATGTCCTACGTCATTTAGAAGGCACCCAAAGTATTGTAATTTATTTTATCAATGTACTGAAGATGATACACAAGATGCCAAAATCGCTATATTCACTTGTCCAAATAATACAATTTATGATGAAAGTAAAGTACAGTGTATTGAAGAGGATAAAGCTGCAAAACGTTGTAACGGTGAGATAGCTTCCAGACGTAGAATGAAACGTTTAGGAATTCATTATAAAGATCCTGTAAGTGTTTGTTTCAATTTAGAAAAGTATAGCAAAATATCATCAAATTGCTTTTCTAACATTATATTATTTTTATTTCCAGATTATAGTCACATCCGACAGTCACTTATGTACAGTTATAGGACACTCACCATTTGAAAAGAACAGCGAATGCTCGCCAGCTTTCATGAAATGTGAAAAGTCAAAATCAGGAAAACTGCGCGGATTTGTGTATCTCTGTCCTCAAAACTATATTTACTGGTCAATCAGTAGAAAATGTGAACATAAAGAGAGGGTAAAAGATTGCAAACGAACCATAAATAATTGGAGCGGTCGATGGGAAATACCAATCGAGAAAAACAATGTAGCTTGGTAAATTGTTGTATTACCTGCATAAAATCTCATTATTAACAGCATTTGAAGATATTAAATTACATAGGATATAATTTTTACTTTAATTTAGTACATAATATGTACATAATTATTTAGAATTATTTAAAATTATTATAAACACATAGACTTATTAATTTAGCATAAATTTAATGGACAGTAAAAATTAAAAAATAATATAGCTCTTACAAATCATACCAAAAGGTAAAGAATTAAATATCAATATTAATAAAAACAATTATTGTATTGTCTTAAGTGAACGGATAGTTGTAATTATATTAATTGTTAACATTTACACTCGTGTCTAGTCTTTGTAAAAGGAAATAATTTTATATGATTAATGTTTATTTAGGTAATATAAAATTAAAAACTTGTGAACAAAATTCTGTGAAATTAAGTACAATATTTTGATCACGACTTTCTATAATATAATAAATAATAAAACTTGCTGAGAAAGTTTGCGTCATTTACGAATTCCTATACTTACTTAATTATTTTCCTATGTGAACTCTATACATGTAATTTGTATTGCAATTTAAATAATTTTTAAATTCTTATATTATCTTAATATTATGCATAATATAGTTTATTTATCTAATACACATCTGAATTAGTTTAAAAAAAGGCTATTTTGTAATTTATCAGTTACAAGTAGTTTATTTATTTGTTTTATCATATACTTGTCTCTTGTTTCATAAATTTATTTTTTATTAAAGTATCACATTTTGATTGATTTATTTATTGTATTTAACAGCTTATTTAGTATTATTTAATTATAATGTTTTATATTTCATGTATTTCTCTTTTTTATTGTATTTGCTATCTATTTCTTATATACATACATATTTATTAATTGTCTTAATAAAATGTAATATGACTGGGGTGCTTCACGGAAGCTAGCGCCACAGACTTCCTCTGTCGCATTAAGCTAACGGAGGGCCCATTTTGTCATGTTTATATGTTTTAGTCTCTTGTATTTTCTTCTTTTCTTTATATTATTTTTGTATTTTTATTTGAGGTAAGATAAATGTTTTTTATTTCATTTATAGTTTATATTTTTCCAAGAAATATTTTTTATAACTTAATCTAAATACAACTAATATATGTAAGTTAAGATTAATGATCGAACAAATAAGAGTCTACCACGCTTTTGCTATAAACGAAAAAGAAGAAATAAAAGATCATCAATGTATGAGTATTAAAAACAATAACTATAATAAAATCAAATCAATGCCATTACAAGTTGCAGCTCCTTTACAAAATATAGATAATTGTGAAATGATAAAATCTGTTACTTTATCATTCTGCTCTTGGTGTACAGCGTTATTAAAAATAGTTCCCAAAAAGGCGTGACAGCTAGTATTTGTTGCAATTATATTGCCTTTTGTGTCGATTACCATTCTATTAAAATCATTATAGTCATTTGAATTCGTTTTGGATATTTCAACAATTAGAGGCTTTTCTGTTTCTTGATATAAGTATTCTATAGGAACAGTAATCGGATTAATGGTCTTCGCTTTATGTATAGGACTTGGTTTAGACACTGGTTTCGAAATAATTTTATCTGAAAATTCCAATTTAGTAGTCGTTTCATGTTCAGTTTCAGATAAATCGAGTTTCTTAGGCCTTTTTTTATTTCGTGGTAAGAATGTCTGTGTATTGGAATTTTCAGGATAACGGTGAAATAAAAAGTCTAAAAATGATGGCAGTAGACTTAAAGACGATGAGATATTTTTATTCATTATTGTTTTTATTTCATCTTTATAATTAACAGCGTCCATGTCACTGTTTATCATATTGGAATCTAATGTAGTGCTGGTGTTATATATTTTTGGAAAATATGTATTTTTTATATTCGCATCAGCTGAAAACAATAGCTTACGACTACCAGCCGAAAAGTAAATTCTGTTTTTATTTTCTGCCTCAATCAGTACATCATCTGAGTTAATGTTTAAATTGTTTTCATTTTCTAAATTATTTATAATATCTCGAATATTATTTACTCTTCTATGATTCTTTTTTTCTATGTGTGCATATTTTTGCGGTTTGACTTTATTATAAATATAATCCTTTGTTTCTTTGCTCTTAAATTCTTCCAACACGTTTTTCATCTTTTCTTTGTATATAAGAGACCACGGTGTTTTTAAAATAAGAGGGTTGATGGCTATTCCGCCTTTTTCCCATATAGATGAAACACGAATTAAAAATTCAATTAATGGCTCAGATAGTGACCACCAATATTTTTTTGCTGGCGAATCATCCATAAATTTTGTCAAGCTAATATGTTCAATTAAAATATTACTAAGTTTTGTTTTCGTTTGTTTTTCATTAAAAATATCTTCATCATTAAATAGTATATTTAAGGCATTTTCATTATTTTCTTCAGCTTTAAATTTGTCTTTTCTATTAAGAGTATCATTTTCTATAATGATTAAATGATAACAGAATAATGTATAGTTCTTTGCGATAGCTTCTATTAAAGGAATATAACTGTTCAAATCTTCACTGGTGCTCTTGTTAACAATAATATGCATATAGACATGATTAACAAATGGTTCATTATGAACTGTGTACGGGGTTGTTGAAATCTTTAAATTTGTAGGCATGGATTTTGCTGATGAAAACGTAGTGAAAGAAAACAAGCTATTATAGATAATTAACGTTGTTAGACATATCATTCCGAGTCCGATCCACCAGTATGTAAGGAATGTAGACCAATGATCTGGAAGAATTTTTATAAAAGTTAGTCAATCTGAAAGTAATATATTGCTTACTGGTACATCTGTTTATGTACTTGGTATTGATCAATTAGATAGATTTAGCTCAAGTAATGTTCAACGAACAGTAAGTATTGAGTAGTAGCGGTCGTTCCATAGATGCATTAAATGCCCTTACAATAAATAAGTCTAGAAAAATTGCTTAAAGTTAAACAAAACAACAACACATTTATATTCATATCTATTCTACTTTTACCTCGTCTTTCTTTTCCATGAGTTTGGACTCATGTAAATATTATATTGGTATAATATTTACTATAATAATATAATATTATGACCGGTGGTCGTGGGTGTGGTTATAGTAAGATACGAATTTGGCGTTTTACAGTTTATTTGCACTTTAAGGCACACCGAACTGCGACGTACACGCACGTACTCCCGCCTTGGGTCTCGGTAGTCGACTAACTTCTAAGCGTCCCGTGCGCGCGCGCATTCTCTTACCCCGCACGTCTCGTAACATCCTAACGACCCTTAGGGCGACAACTCCGTATAGGGTTACGCCTACATGCTATAATATTCAAATAATTACGTGAATTCTGCTTACCTTGTCCTAACACTCTATGCACGTCACTGGTATTGAGGTGGTAGAGCGTTTATTTTACTGGATTTAGATTATTATACATAGATACACAATTCGTTATAATATTGACAAGCTTCAACCTATCGCATTTCGGGATTAAGCCACGTACATATGTACATCTAATAAACTTTCATTATGATCAAAAGGACATCAGATATTGTTAAAGGATTCTTATTTCTTGGGGACTGCTCATGGTACTCGTAGTTAGTTATAGATTCATTGTACTTCAATGACGCACTGCAATACTTTCCTGCTACTATATTTAAACTTTTCACTAAAAGGTTGATTTTCTAATCAAATCTGGTAGGCATATTATTACCTGGCCAACGAGTTATAATGGCGGCCGCGCCTTTAATATGGTTTCTCGTTCTACTTCTGTAACTCATTGAACGACCTCTGCGATGGTACTGACCAAGGTAATGTTCCTCAGCCGGAAACTCTTCTCGAAGTAATGGATATTGTTCACAATCCGTTTCACCCATCGAATTCACTTTAAATAAGCAAAGATGACTTAAGAACGAAATTAAAATTCGTCCAGTTTCTAAGAATAGAATACTTTTACGAATTTAAAAGTGTTTATAATTAGTAAGATGTCATTGTTAATGGGATAGATCATTATGCTATAGGTATACTCGTAAGTTAGGTAACACTCTTACTAAGCAATGTGATATAAGCTATACAAAAGGCACTAAAAATATTTCCAATACATTCAATATCTGATTAACACCAGGTTGCAGAATGACATATGGACCTTAAAGACAATTTTAAGTTTTTTTTTTACACTGGCTCGACATAGTGACTACAGAGTACCCGATGGTAAGTACAGTGTAGTCCAAAAACGAAAGCGACTATCAAAGGATGAAAATCCATTGATAGTCTACATCGTCATGTCGGCCCACATATACCACGACTGAAGGTCTCTAGGTATATGAGCTACTGGATATACACAAGCTGATCCCGTAACGCGACAAACCGAAACTGGTCACTATGACGGGCTTTACACCCATGTACTGTGGTCGCGATCCAGACGGGCATCGACGCCCTACCACCTTGATGCTGCTCGTTTAGCACCACCCAGGAGTCACGTGTAGGGAAACTAGGGTAAAGCCTACGGACGCGAGCAGTTTCGACTCCCAAAATAATAATAATAGTAATAATGAATCGATCATTTTGTTTGTAAAACATAATAAATAAAAACGTAAATTATTCAATCTTTACTATGAAATTAAAATCTTATTAAAATTAAACAATACTTTCTACAACATTATGTTAAAGGATTTTATAAACTTTAAAATAGTATTTATCATACTTTTAAATATCTTATGAACATTTTATTTCTGAAACCTCTATTTTATTTTCTAAATTAATTATAAATGTTTAGCGCTATATCTACCATGGCGGAATTTATAAAAATATATTTAAAGTAGTCCCTTTAGAACTGAATTTATTAATATTTATATGATTTTTTAGTAAGTCTAAAAATAAATTACTAATTTAGAACATAATACAAACCTCAAAATAACATAAAATAATCTTACAAGTTTATTTAGTTTGTATATATGACATAGTTATAAATTATAGTAAGTACAATTATGTGAAATTAATAAATTTATCTAATTATATGAACGCAATAAAACAACATAACGTACAATACAAAATAACAATCTGAATGAAAATAAAATATCAAAATGAAATTACTGACTTTTTTATGTCCATAAGTACCTCCATAGAGTTTTTAGCTTAATTAATATTGTGTAAAAATAAATTATTAATGGCAATTAAAATGATTTAAAGTTTTTACTATTCATTTGCTAACTAAATAACTTTAAATTCATCATTAATATTGTACTACATCAATAAGACAAAGTAAATAATTATTACAACCTGTTATTGAACTTCGGATATTTATAATAATAACGATGTTTTTTGCAAATATTTATCACCATTCTATTCTGTTCACAACAATTCACAGGAGTTTAATGTTAAACACTTTGTCATATAATTGAACTGAAATAACTCATATTACGGAGTAAATGCACGCAGGCTCATGTGCCAACGTTACGTTTATATTTTCCGCTATAATTTTGTTGATTCAACATCATTTCGTCTCACGTACGAACGTGCAGATTTTAAATTATCTAACGTGCTGTTTTGATGTTTAAGCATATGAATCAAGGTGAAATTTGTCATACACTTCTGAGATTGACTGAAAAGAAAGAACGGCTGGTAAAGGTCGTATCAATGAGTAGAACTGAAGATCGGGTTCGGTGTTAAACGTCGAAGAGACCTGTATCCTACATTGAAGAGATGTAGACTTACGGTGGTTTAGAGTGGAAGATTTGATACTACACCCTACGAATCTAAACTCGACTAAGACTAAGATTTACAGATGCTACTTTGACTTTAATTAGACTTTGCTCAGGATATAAGTTAGTCTTTGATACAAATAACTGAAAGTAATAGGAATCTGAATATGGAGTACGGCTGAGATTTATAGACGCCATTTTAAGTTTGCTTAGACTTTATAAAAACATCACAATTTATATTACTCAATGAATGTCAAAGGATTTGCTAAGTCAGCGAGCGATTTTGTCAACATGGACTTGGTTCTACGAATACTATGGCTATACTCAAGTTTCTATTATATAATTAGTTTTTTGTCAAAACGAACTTAATTTTTTTAAAACTTTGCTAAGCAAAATCAAACTAGCTTCTATATATTTCAGCCTAAGTGGCTACAATGCCTCCGAGTCTGGTGTAGTGCATTTATACATCACAGGCAATAAACCAATAGCAACAATCAATTGCTGGATGTTTCACGAGATGATAACTATCGTCTAAACTTGCCATGATCATATTGATCCACATAAAAAGCTTTTTACTCTTCTTCTGTCAGCAGAAAATGTAGACAAGAGGACCATCACTGTGTGATTCACACCTCGTCACATTTTGTATTACATTTGTCGTATATTACTCTGCATAGATTTATATGTAAAGGCATTCTGTTATTTGCATAAATAAAAAAACAGATACTGTGACACAAGCACGTTTATTTTATAACTACCCGCGCACCGCGCGCCGTGCGCAAGTTCTCTTACAAATATTATCTATCTACCTATACTTACATCTAAACATACAGGCCATGTGATCAAGAGCTTGAAATGTCTCCTAACAGACCGCGCAGTTGCTCTTATCTCACTTGCTGGAAAGTGATGATGAGGCCGATGATGGAGCGCGCTCGCCAAGCAAATACCGATTCACTCGGCGTTTGAAGATTCCCATGTAATAAGATGTTGGAAACACAGACGCAGGAAGCGAATTCTACTTCTTGGCGGTACGAAGTAAAAAGGAGGAACCGAATCGCTTCGTTGGAGCAACTGGAAAGTCGCCCACATAAGGGTGCAAACCCGCACGGCGTCTTGTCAATTTATGGTAGAAGGGGGAGAGGGGAACTTATTTGTCGTCTATACATAATAATATAAATGCATATAGAACGCGTGGCAATTGCTGCTGGGTCGCAACTTAAGAGTTGCGACTACTATAATCCGACGCACGCCTTTACAGAATTTTCAGAAAAATACTGCATGATGTAAATTAATAGTGCGGCGTAGATCTTAAATATAGTAAAAAGTATTTATACATATTCATTCCATGTATAATAAAACACTACTTAAAAATGTTTGAGCTCTCTTTGAAATTGGAATGTTTCAAAATTCATCGCGTCAAAACCAAAGTCAACTATTATATTAATTTGATTCGATCAATATCTGTTAAGTTTAAAATAAAAACCTATAATAAATATTAGCAGGTGAGTGTTATCTAAGTACACCTAATATATAACAAGTAAACTTAGGTATATTCGGGTTTTTGGAAACGAGCCATATTACTGAAAGCATGTGATAGATGATCTAAAATGTAAAAAATTAGCTACCCCAGTGTACGGGCGAAATTTGTACCTTCCTTAGCTAGGATAGCTTATTAGGTGGGCATGTCTTTCCAGTAGTTTGCAAATTTTGTGTGATAGAATATTTTTTAACTAGACAAAAATTTCTGTAGCTTAAATTGAATTTCTGTTAAGGGTCTACTAACTTAAAATTTTAAGCGTTGGACTTTTATGGATGCAATAGTTTAATTAAATGTCTCCTATGCAAATACGTTCCAATACAATCCATTTAATTTGAAGTTTTTTTTATAATTTAGATTTAACTGTCATAATTGAGCATACTAACAAAATACCTTAAAATTGAATTATCTCGAAAAACTATTGAATTTTGCCCGTACGTGGGATAGCTTAAATTGTTGCATTTTAGATCTTCTACCACATGTCTCCAGTAATGAGTCCAGTTTCTAACAATACTATGTATTTTTAGTGATGGTTGAAAAGGTTTGGTGATAAAATTACGCGTTACAATGTAAATCAAAATACGAATTACAGTAACTTTTGTAGTTCTCTCTAAAAGGTACAATATATAAAGTTACATGGCGAAGTTTTTAGGAAAACAGTTGTCAAAATCACTAACGACTTGAAAAAATACGCCGCGTTTTATTAAAAAGATATGTTTTAGTATGGTGGACGGAGACCCATCCTCAAAAATAGAGGAGCATTACCCGCTTTTAAAAGTGGAAGGCGGTGCTGGTGATGGCGCAGTACACCAACACACCATTGTAACGTCACCAGGTTGGACGGTCAGTTGCACCCCGAAGCAGTCGTGGTTCAGCCGCTGGCCTGGTAAGGGTGTAACTACGTTTTACAACGTTAAATCAACTTAAACCGGACAAAAAGAGCTTTATGACTAGTGATGCCACGAATAGTGAATTGGCCGAATACCGAATACCGAATATTCGGCAACGCTGTCGGCCTAAGCGCCGAATATTCGGCATGGAATACATGCTTGTCGGGGGCGCGTTAGCTGGATTAAGGCAAGTTGCAACCTGTTTTCCTCGTTGCGTTGGCGCGGCTAGCAAAGACAATACAATACCCAATACAAACGAAAAACAATACCCAAACCTTTTGAAATTTGCTAAAGTTTATCTTTCTTCTCCTGAAAGTGGCGTGTTTAGTGAGAGGTTATTTTCTGAGGCTAGTAACATTTACGATGAAAAGCGTAATCGTTTGCTACCAAAAAATGCTGAAAAGCTTATTTTCATCCATCACAACTTACCACTGATCAATTTTAATTACTAAACTGTTGTAATTTGGAAATAAATAGATAATTTTGAGTAATATAACGTGCCTTTTTTACTTGATTTGGTATTCGGTATTCAGCCGAATAGTACGTACTATTCGGCCGAATACCGAATAGCAAAAAAAGTGGCCGAATAGGCCGAATACCGAATAGTTGCCGAATATTCGTGGCATCTCTATTTATGACTATGCAATAAAAGCGATAATAATGCGCTTAAAAATGTCGCTATACATGGTATCGCAGAAAGAGTTTAGTCAACCATCGATATCCAGTGGGTTTACGCTCCGAGGGCAGTTCCACTTCGATGTAACCTTGAGTTTCTTCTCAAGTCCGATGTTTTCGCAATGCTAGTAGATCACCTAAAGTCCTTGCACTGGTTGGCCGTCGAGGTTCGTACCTACAGAGATGCCCTGGCGTTGCCACCTAATCCATAAATTCGCTGGCTGCACACTCTAACTGTTCGCCCCTCTCCCTGGTGAAGTTGTAAATGCTTTTTTAAGCCAACAGCAAAATGTCCAGCTGAGAAAAAAAATTAGTCTTATACTAGACTAGACGAAGCAACATAATACCGGATGGCAACAAATTGGTACCATCATAAAATTTCGATTGCTTTATTACGTCACCATTAATAAAATAAATGCAAGTAAATGCATCCGATGACAATGAAATGGCTCTTGAGGCTTGAGGAAATAAGTTTAACGATACGTTATCAGCTCAAGCTAATTCCGAATTGTTAAATTAATGTAGACTCAACGTAACACGCATATAGTTGTTTTAAAAATTTTCGGCTCATTGAAATATTTTAATCGGAGTTATTTTCATGAAAAAATAAATAAATAAATATATATATATATATGTGAGTTAGAAAACAGTGGCCAACACTGTATAAAAGAATCTTATAATTAACTCAGTGGGTACATAATAACTAAAATTTAACTAGTCGCTTTCTATGGATAGCAACTAAGGATAATTTTCGTGTAATGCGTAATTTGCTCCTTAATAATATATCATCCTAACACGTTTTTGGTATCAAGTTCAAATGAATTCACAACATCTAAGTTAATGCTCTATTCTCAAATAATAATTAATCGTAATTTCCCTTACAGAATTATTTTCGGCGTGTTGGATGACAGCGGTCTTGCTTGGGATATCGTTCCTCGTATTTTATGCCTTAGGTATGGGCGCTTATAGAAGACATTCAATAATCCTTATCAAATGTAATGATACGAAACCAGCTAGCAACGTTTATTATCACCACATTATACCTCGAGGAGTGTACAATCCTCTTTTTCTTTATTCTGAATATATAGCCCATATGGCGAGCGAGTATACGTCGCTTCGATTCAATATATTCTTTCTAACGGATGACTCTCTACAGACAACTTTTCCATATTCAAGGCACACAAAATTAATCAGCAGAATTATTCCAACTAGCTTACATAATGTTGCATATAATTATAGAGTGGATGAAAATACTAGGGGACAGTTCAAAATTTTTGAAAGGAAATATGGTAATGTCAACATTACTATGATGCCTTTGAGCAAATTTATGTCGATGACTCCATTAAAGTCCTATTGGCGATCAATTCCATTTGGTTACTTAACATTCTATGCAAGAGTCTTCTCTGTCTGGCAAAATGGGGGCATAGGTATTGATTTGATTACATATAATAACTATTTTAGGAATAATCAACCAATTGATTGCCGAATTTTGTCAATTTTAAAGCAACACGATAATGGAATTAATCCTAAAGAATATACAAACGCTCTTAAAAAAATGGATGGTGACAAAGAATTTGAAATGTTCGGAGTATTTTTTAACCTTATAAATCAAATTGTGAACGAAACTCGATCTCTTTTTAACAATTCTCTATCATTTGCTCCACCAACAACCATAAACAATTTAAATGCTAATACAAGTGTAATAAAACATCGTAGAGATAAAAGAGAATTACCTGAAATGAGGAAAAATATTCCTGTGAATGTTGAAATAAATTCATCAATACCTAATGAAAAGGGCAAAATCACGGAAGAGACAAAATCAAATAATTTGGGAAAGAATTTTTATCAAATTTTTTCTAATGGTTCTCCCACCTCACCTTCTATAAAGAGTGATGGAGAAGTTAATAATAAGATTAACAACACTAATAACTCAGATATTCATTATAATACACAGTTGACTGGATTCACACCAGAGTCTTTAAGTGCTAATAAAAATTTGGAAAAAGTAATAGTAAATAATTCTAATATACCACACATTGTAATGTTTTACGATTTTTCGATATTTACTGATGAAAATAATGTAGGACCATCATTTATGCTTCCCGAAATACTTCAACCTGATTTGAATGGAATGTTAGCGACACGCCCTGAATTTGTTAGATCAACCAAACATAACAAGAAGTCTCAATTTCTGTCTTTGGATCCGGATGGAACATTCATAGCCGCTTCGTCTCCACAACATCCAATGCTAGGGCACATACTTTCAAGTGGTTACCAATGCTTCCATCCAAAATTAGCTATTAAAGATACTCTTTCCAATTTATGTTCTTCCATGTTTCGAGATAACCAATATTGTAATAATATTTTTTTGTTGTAGAATAAATTTGTACTTATTTAATTTTTTCTGTTAATGTTTTAAATTTCTATTTGTTTAGTAGTAAATTTTCGTCTTTAATGGTTTGTTTTATTTAAATATTTTTATCTATAGACATTAATTTCAAGTGAACTAAAGACTTGAGATGTTTTGTAGAGGATAACGTGGCAAACATTAAAGGTACGACTAACATTCTGGCAATAAGCGAATCAGCAGCGACTCTTATCATAGATTGGCATAATGTAATCAGATTAATGAAAAATGATTACTATTACATTATGCGTTTTTCATCATTTAAAATGACTGCATTTTGTTCATCTATGTTTTAAACACTACGGAATCCTCAATTGCATATACATTTATGACATGGTAATATTTTGAAGGGTTTTAAGCATTATTACCGAGCAACAAAATTAAAATAACGACTACATTTTGTAATCGTTAATCATTAATTAGATTACATTTTGCCCATCTCTGCTACCTATATACTGTACTCTGTGAGCAACAGCCAGGCCATGATGTAGCTCTCTGTTTGCATTTATATATAAAGGTGTGTGTATGTAGGCGACTTTACAAGGAATTATTTAGTAGAAACTCCAACCGCCCATGCATACAGTTGTTTTGAATCGATGAATATGAATGATTAGAAATCAAATTTGCTATTTTGTTTCTATAGGGTAATCGCTATACGATCTCATAGATATGGCTCATGACAATGTCAAAACCGCAAAATACATATGTAATTGAAATGTCAAACAGTGGGAGTCGTTAAAATTTTATTAGTCTAAAACTTAAAAAAATGAAACTACCATTCAATGTAATATTGATTCACGTATTAAAGCCATATATGAGTCAGACCAAGTTGTTTTGTCAACAGTCTACTTTTGCTCTCAGCATTGTCTACACCTGTTTTTATGGAATCCTGGGATTTGTAAGTGGCGACTGAAATGCAATAATTGATTTCATATGAATTAAATATTTGTACTTTTATTTTTAGCTATTAAATGTCAACCATCTGAGAAATAATTTAGGAGTGATTCCACAAAAAGTGTTAATCGAAAATTCAAATATTAAGTGGAACTCGTTAATGCTCGTTCATGACTTGAAGATAATTGGTATTTCGATGGGCTTGGTTCAGCACACCTGCCTTATAGTTGGATGTCTAACGGTAATCATATACAGTGGTAATTTTAATAGCAACTGGATTGATATTACAACCACATTTATAGATAATATTTTATAAATTGTCTTATATTGATAAACAAAGAAATCATACTATAGCTGAAGGCAGAGATGAGCAAAATGTAATCTGATTAATGATGAACGATTACAAGATGTAGTCGTAATTTTAATTTTCTTGCTCTGTAATCATGATTAAATCCATTTAAAGCATTAAGAAATGATAAAATTGTATACAACCTGGGATTTAGTAGTGTTTAAAACATAAATGAGCAAAATGCAGTCATATTAATGGTAAAAAACGTAAAATGTAATGGTTAATCATTTTTATTAATCTGATTACATTTTGCCAATCTATGGCTGAAGGTACGTGCATTGCGGTCCCAAAACTCAAGCACAGTCCGCCAGGAGATAGCCTTTATATTACATTACTAGTAACCTATGGCGCGATCTATTGTCCTAAGGATGTAAAACCGCTCACAAACAAGTGTTACTTTAAAACATGGTAATTATAAAATTCAGTGGCGTGCATCCAATATAAAGCATAAAAAGCATTATCTGGTTATACCGTACTTGGGCATGTAACATATGTATACTTAAAATTTGGTCCAATTTGAACTTTCAGACTGCTATTTTGGTAAACGCCAGATTTTAAGTCAATATATTTATAAAATTTCCAAGTATAACAAGATAATGCTTTTTATGCTTTATATGGGATGCACCCCACTGATAAAAGTAGTGCTAAAATAATTAAAAAACTCGCGATAGGTGTATGTATAGGTCGCGGTAGGTAGCTGTTATATAATTTTAATAGAATATTTTAATGTTTCAGGAAAATCCAGCGTTGTTTTTACCACATTTGGCTGGTCAATTGATTATTTTAGCTTTAAAAATTCTTAACCTCATTTTATCTATAGTCCATATAAGCAAGAAATCCTTTAATGGACTGGGGCATAAACTTTCATCTCTAATCCTTATGGTTTTTAACTGGCTACAAGAATTTTGCGTGTTCCGACAATACCTTTGTATTTGTGATCTGTAAACATGTATTTCATTTTGTGATTAACAAAGATTTGTACTATCTATTAGCAATAAAATATTTTAGAAAATTTAAATATTTATCATTATTTGTAAACAAGATTTTATGTTGGTAAAGAAGATTGATAAATAACAAAATCACAACAATAAAATATTTTAAGTTATGCCTTAACTTATATGAACTCTCAATTTTAGTTTAGCGAAAACTCTATACAAACCCGTTAAGACAATTTAATTAGTCGTTGTTGAGTGATGCTTAAATTTATAAAAATGAATGTTACATTTACAAGCATCTGCGCCTATTTGTACATTATTGCCAAATTCAAAGAATTATGTATATTCCAAACTATTATACTACTAGCTGTCCCGGCAGACCTTGTTCTGCCCTATTTCTCTAAAACAAAGTCACATTGTTTTTTTAAATGTTAATAGCTTTCCCGTCAGATTTTTTTGAAAATTGTTTGTAGGAACCTGGCCTTAATGCTATATGTATAAAAATTGACAAATATTGACATTAATATTTATACGTCACTCAATAATTGTTTTGCCTTCCCGAAACCGGTCCACTAACATTTAAATTTTATGGTATGGTGTTAAAGTTTAAATTCAATTTTTAGACTGTTTCAGACAATTTTTTTAATTTTTCTCTCCGTAATAACCTTCCCCAGATTTCAACAAATACAAGAAAAAAAAACAGCCAAATCGGTTCTGCCGTTCTCGAGTTTCGCGATTTCAACACATTTAGCGATTCATTTTTATATATAAGAAGATTACCAATTTAAGGTGCATTAAATATAATTTCTACCTCATTAGTACATATACTGGCTTACAAGAAAAGAATACGAATAATTTTTACAATTAGTTAGTGATGTAGGTGATCGTATAATGGCTATTTATTTTACCGATACAAGCGATACACACAAGAATACACAGTTATAGTTGATCCATTGTCAATTTTTTTTACACTTTCGTAATTGCATATGTCTCATAGAAAAATGGTGGAATGTACTGCCGGTACAGTTTCTCACCAGAGCTATGACATGAGGTTCTTCAAAAGAGCAGCGGACATCTTGCTCTGCAACGCAATCACAACACTCTTTGTATTGGAGTTGTCTATAGGCGACGGTAGCCACTTATTATCAGATGAGCCGTAAGTCCGTTTGCTGTCAAAGATTTAGAGAGAATAGTACAGTCTTATCCTAAGTGTAATGCATTTTAATACGAATTTGGTCTAGTTTAGTTGCACATGATAAAAGAATAACATGAAAATGTTAATTAATTATTTTGCTTAATTTACTCTTGTTAGTGAAAAAGTCTTAAAAATATTTTAAAATAAAGAAAAAACATACGATAACAATTAATTCACTTTGATGCATCACTAGTTTTCACTGAAGTTTGAGCATTCAAATAAAATATACAATAATGTCTTAAAGCACAATATAAATATTATTACAATCAAAGCAATTCATATGATCCTCGTGTAAAATTTTTGCTACATTATTTATAAGAAAAGTAAACTGTTGCAATAGCATGGATAGTGAAAGGAATATTTTGATAAATCAACTGCAAATCAAACACGAGAATCGTGCGAATGTAGTAAGTAAATAATTCTATAGTAGGTCATATAATATATAATTTGGGTTTGATTTCGTGCTTTGCTTGGCTAGTAAGGTCAAAAGTAAGTCAATAGCTATTCATCCTTTTTTACTGCGTTCCGCTAAGGAGTGGAAATTCGCTTTCTGCGTCTCTTTCCCAGCATAAGACTCCCTAAGCAACGTCTAAATCGGTATCTGCTTGGTTCGCGCTCTATAATTATTCATCATTACTACTTTCCGTCCGACGAAATTGAGGTCAAACGCAAATTAATAAAGGTCATTTAGTATTGTAGAATATTTTTGGTGTTGTTTTTATGCTAGCTCGACAAATTATCTATAACGCACCATCAGGAAAGTACAGCGTATTTAAGTGACGAGAATCCATTGACAATTACCCTCGCCATGCCGACTCACACTCGCAAGATAAAAGGTCTCTAGTTATATGGACAGCTTCACTAACAGTAAAATATTAGTAATAAGCTTTGATGGATATAATATAAATAATAATAATTAAATACTAAATATTCTTGTGAATACTATTAACAATTTTTTTTATAATTCGTAAAAAAAAATGTGTTGGCAACAATGTAAAGTGACAACGGATACGGAAGTGTGACCTGGGCTTTAATGGCGGCAGCTTAAGTTAAGTATTGTGAAGACAAGATGTTGATATTAAATAATAGTATTCTGCGAATGAATAGCGAATATTTACGAGGCCAAGGGTTGATACAATGATCAGAACAGGTGTCCATCGATTCAGTACGGCCAAAAGAGTATCTAAATATAAAGGGTTGTTGTAAGGCGGGTGGTAACCAAATAAGTTGTAAAGAGTTTTAAGAAACTAAATATATATAAATCAAAGGTGACTGACTGACTGACTGACTGACATAGTGATCTATCAACGCAGAGCCCAAACCACTGGACGGATAGGGCTGAAATTTTGCATGCAGGTAGATGTTATGACGTAGGCATCCGTTAAGAAAGGATTTTGATGAATTCTACCCTCAAGGGGATACAATGGGGCAATGGGGGAGGAAGGGGGGTGGACACGCTAAACAAAAGTGAAGCCGCAAAAACTATACCTAATTAATAATAATACTTCTTAACGCGAACGAAGCCGCGGGCAAAAGCTAGTATAATATAATATTACTTTAATACTACAGTTAAACAATATAGAAAACTGCAACGGTGTTAAAGTCAAACTTCGCGCACTCCTCGTAGCATTACTAGGAGTTTCCATGTCAGCTTGTGCTTTCGCGTCTCAGCCGGTGGAGTTGGAATTAGACGATGACGACGTTGCGCAGAAGCTGAGTAATGTCAGCTTTGCTAGAAGGTACCTATTCATTCATTCTATTTTAATTTATTGTTACATAATAGAGTGCCCAACATGGGTAACATTAGACAAGAAAACAAAATGATCATGGTACTTAAATAGAACATATAAATGCCCCTCAATTATAGGGCACCACAGCATGCACAGTGATTAATGTATAAAGCTAGTTTACATTAAAGAATAATAATATAATTCCAAAAAAAGAAAAAACATGTTATATTATGAAAAATATCTTCTTACTATATCAATTTCAGTAAGCAGATATATTGACAATTAGATTCACTTATTCTGAGATTAATAAACGCTACTTCCACTTTGCATACGCTTTACTCAGACATTTTAAATTATATTATTTATATATTATATCAACGTAATGGTAAGTAATACGGGCCTATAAGTTGTCAAGTTTTTATAAAAAAATACCTTTTTTTATTCAAAGACGAATTTATTTTCTAATATCGTGAGGAAGCCCGCATGGTTTCTAATAGAAATGTCATATGTAAGTGCCCCGAGTACGGCGATCAGCTACGCGTCTGGGCACGTTGGGCACGACATATAAACGCAAAGTGGATACAGCCACTAATGCTATCTCCGCTCACCCCATAAGGGATATAGCGTGACGATATATTATTTATTTATTTTCTGAGCAAAGTGTATAAAAGCAAAGTCAGATTAACCTTTATACAATAAATCTCCGTCTTTACTTTTGAAAGCCGCGTTCAACATGATCAGTGACATAATTGATTCTCAGGACACGTGGTATATTTGTTAAAATTCATTTTTCAGTTAAATGATTGATTCCAAATTGTGTTGAAACTTTCATACAATGTTTATATACCTCATATTTATATGATTATAGATGCAGGAAATTCTCTCATTAACCATGGACATAGAATCTTGTTCTTCTGAGCTTATTTAATGCTCTACGTGACCAGTAGTGCAGTTGTCCGCCATTTTCAAGAAACTGGCCACTACACGTGACATTTTTATTAGTCGATATATTTACTTATATGTTTATAATTATCTTTTAGAATTACGAAGCCAACGATTCGTCTTGTTATGGGTTATGGGAAGCTGAGTGCTGTTGTAACTGCTATTACTTCGTTGCTGCTCCTTTTAGCAGTAATGTCAAAGGTACGTAATAAACTTCGTAGATATACTCTGTAAAAATTAGGTGCCTATAATGCCATAAATTTATTTATAAATCACATCGAATATTTGGCGTTGGTGTTGCTAGCACCTGTAGGCTTTATTTTCGATATTCTGCATGTAACCAGCTAAGCAAATGTTACATTGAGGAAGTAAGACGTAATGACCCACCCCGTCCGATCGCATTTTGGGATTAGCTTGTTTACTCTCTCTTGTCAAGCTTGGTAATGCTTCTAGGGTGGTGCTCTGTTAGAGCCAATAGTAACCGCTTTCCATTGGGTGGGTTTTTAGCTTGTTCCCCACCTATTGTTATAAAAAAAAGTAAATCGTAAGATCAATAACATACTCTAGAGCTGTGAAGTGATAAAAACATCTATGGTATGGCTTACTGACCGCGAACAGAGTACACGAGTGAAAGGCTCGTCATAGCGTCTATTGTTTATGGATGTAAATGTGATTTTTCTCATTTTCATTAATTATCCAGCAATCCTGGTGGCGGCGAGGCGCCAGATGGCTTGCAGCCCCAGCGCTGCTCGTGGCAGCGTTGGAAGTGGCCTCCGATACCAGTGACGCCTTGCTCACAGCGGCATTGCGCGGTTCTAATGAACCAGGACGGGTTGCCGCTCAAACTGCTCTCGCCGGTCTTCTAGTGGCTGTCGAAATTTTGGTTTGGTACTGTCTCATATCCTTAGGGTGGTCACACATTGCATCCGATACGAAACCGTGAAAATACGTTCCGAAGTAACAATAGAGACTAGTATGGTAGTTTACGAACTACATATAGTACATCATTCGCCAATTCGTGTCCGATTATTGTCTGACCGAAATAGCTATATTATTTTAAGAATCCTCGTGTACTGCGTCCACAGTTTCAATTGAATAAAAAAAAAATAAATAATTAAATTAAAATTCTTGTGTTAACGTAGCGTTATGTGGTTATAGTAATGAGCTCCTAGATTGATATTTTTATGAATTGGGACCAAAAGCTTTGCGCAATGCTATATATGAATACGGTCAATTTTTTATGCTCGCAGTTTCACGGATTCGGATCGGATGCAGTATTCCCTTACCCTTATTTTCATAGTAGGTATAGACAGAAGTTATTTTCTAAGCTATGTATCGGATCCTGGCCCCTGGCAGTACAACTGATCACTTTCACAGAAATATACTATTACCTCTTATTAACTGACCGTGCGTGTATAATGCTTGTTACATACACAAAAACCCTTAAATAGATTTGTTTGAACAAAATAGCTAATGTTCATTTTCATATTTTTAGGTATTTTATAGCGAAATTCTTTGAGTACAATCCTCCGTTGTCCAATGAACAAGAAAAGCAACATATTGTAAGACCTCTCTCCAAACCCTAAACAATGAAGACCAAATTTATAATACCTATGACTTTCGTGAAGCATTCATAATGAATTCTTTGTAGTTATTCATCATTGTACTAATGAAAATGAACTAACACAAGCATAGACATGGAACTGGGTGAAAATAACAGAAGAAAACTTTAATGTAATAAATTTATTAGTTACATATTTTTGTGATTATAAAAATATTCTTACCTTTTATATTACTATCCACCAAATATTTGTGATCTGAACAATTATATCTACCCCTCTAAATAATTAAAATATCAAAAAATACTTAAAAAGCATTTTATTTTTACTATAATCTATAGGTTAATAAATTATATTGACGAAAAAAATCATAAATATTCATTCGTACAAGTTCCATATACTGCAACCGAGTTATTTTTCCTTCGGCGATCTTAGTGGCTCTTTTTATTCTTTTAATTAAACAGTAAAGAGTATCCTATCATTAGAAAAATGTGATTACAAAGTAAATTAAATAACCGAAGCTGACGTACATCTACACAGTTGCTTTGTGTATATACCATATTTTATTAGATGAAACAGTTTTGTAAAGTTGAAGCATTGTTCTTAGTGATTGTTTACCGCAATCTGCATGAAACAAAAATTCATAGAAAAGGTTTCTAGTTATTTTTATATCGGTAAGGTATATTGACTAGCATATCTGATGGTAAGTACAGTGAGCCGAGCCGAGTTTAATATTTTATGCTTTTTTTCGTCGATATTTTTACATAAAACAATTACAGGCACTGGGCGTAAGGCTCCTACATCCTAAGAATAGATGATATCGAGGGGTAAAAGGCTATTTGGTTTAAGCGACATTTTTTGGTGATATAGTAATATATATATATATATATATATATATATATATATATGTATATATTTGGAATCGGTAAAAAACGCTGATTCCATATATAGATATATATTACTATATTTCCAAAAAATGTCGCTTAAACCAAATATCCTTTCACCCCGCGATATTATTAGTACAAGCATTTTGTGGTATTAGTTTTTATATGGTAAAATAATGATATGTTTTTCGGTCATAATACAATTCTTATTTATCAGTCGTTCTATTATTTTATATTATTTTTCAGTAAATTTGTTTAATTCATTTTTTTTCGGAACTTAATATAATTTAATACAAAAACAATAATTTCTTACGAGATCCATCAAATTATTTATCTCTCTCTCTGAACTTTGGTTGTATATTATGTTGTATTTTAGGCTTATCGTCCGTACTTTACGCCTCAATAAATAAAATTAGACGGGAACATATTTCTCATCTTTTTTTTTTAATAAATTATTTATTTTAGATATATTTTTCACAAGGCACATAGTTTTCAATTACATTATATTTACTTATCTACAAATTAGAAATATGCAATTACAATGATTATAATAAGCTATTAATTGCTGTAATATTTTAAACGTAAGCATTAAAAGATTTTCTCAAGAACTGGAGATTCAATGTAACTTTTCTATATCATGAACAACATAAAGGAATGTTCGTAAATACGGAAAAGGTACTTAGTAAAGAGAAGCTCGTGGCTAGCAACGTGAAAAATAGTGAGGAATTTTTTACCCTTGATCCATAGCGTTCATTTTGCTCGGAATATTCGTACAAAATTCTAACAGTTCCTCTCCTGCTAATTGATTAATGTTTCGCAAAACATCAATGCATATATTTCTTACTCATGTATTTGTAATTATTTTTCTCTTTCTTCCATCCGATAGGCAAATGTTTCGCTTGTGTACGCAAAAAATTGCGAGATGTTTTGCGAAAAATAAAATATTAGCTAGAGACAAATCATTAGGAGATAGCTGCAGCGAGGCTTAAATATTAGAATACCTTTTGCACCTCCTGTGTAAAATTGTATATAGCTTCGTCTATATTCATTAGATGTAACTGTATTGTAACATTGAGGTGTAATGTATCGTTTTAATAATCTGCGAATTACACCGATCAGCCGATCTGCTCTTCCTTGCGTTTATTTGTAATGTAAACTTCGTCTTGAATAATATATACCTAAATTTTACAAGTCAGTCGGACATAGAACCTTTTAAAAAAAAAAGGTGGCCTTACATGATACCAATTTGCTAATATTGTGCATGATTATTACATATTATGACGGATATCACAAAATAAAAAAATACTAGACAAATTAAATTTCTTGAATTGGTTACAATAATCGACGAAAGAAATTAACAATATCGAACACCCCTACATAATTCACAAATTATTAGTTTTTTATTGGGATTTTCCAAATTTCTTGACTCAATTTTATCTGCAATCCAAACTAATAAGTAATCTTTTAAATACAATATTGTTTCTTGCCGTACGACACCGTCTTGGAAGAACTCTTTTAATACAACCACAATGCCATTGTCTGTTTCCCTACACGGATCCCCCAAAGGCCTTTTGTGTTTCAAATAATTGAATACAAACTTTACCACTTGAACGATGAGGTCTTCATCGGGGCTTAGCAATTTCAGCTTTGCAATTTCCTCCGGTATCAATTTCGACAACAAATTAAAACTGACTGTCATCAGATCAACATAGAGATTCTGACTTAAGTTTTCGAGCATTGAGGCGACGCTTTCAGCACCAGACGCACTAATCCTAATAAGCAAGGAGCCGACCCGAATGACATCTCCAGGGCGAATTCCTACAACCATGTTTGGATTCTCTTCTTCCCTATTCGCATTGTAAGGTCCTATGGCAGTTGTACTAACAGTTAACTGCGTGGGTACATTTTTTGGTCCTGAACTAGCTGGACCTACGGAAGTAAAAAGTTCAGATCTACCCTCTTTTCCTAAGGACGAGAGTTGCGATGGTTCAAACTTATGTTGTGCGTTCAAGTTGACATGACCGTCTGAGGTCATAGATATTCTCAATTTATGCTCGTTAACGTCTTTATTAATTCGGAGCACATCACTAAAGAACTGGTCTTTATCGACAATGTTCTTGATCCCTTTTATTACTTCTGTATTGCCTTGGACGGAGCCCTGAACTCTTCGTGATTCAGCGCTGATTTTATCGAACATTTTCCTGCGATTAGAAAACAAAAGACTTAATAAGGAAAATAGGTACATCAAATTCATCCCTGCCACTAACAGGTAATTAATACTAGATGTACCGGCAAACAATTTATTTCTATTTTAGAAATAGGTATAACAGTTTATTTCGTTTAGCTATAAATCAAATTAAATTCATAATATTAATCAACAACATGTATCAGTAAAGGACACGTTATTTTTATTTTAATTAAAAATTTTGAAAAGAAATAAATTCGAAGACAAATGCAAAAACCAGTCATTTTGACTGGTTAGGTAAATCTAGCGTTAAATAATAGATACATAATACATTTTAATTTGGTTTTGTCAATTGGAATTTGATTAATAAATGTATAAAACTTAAGTACAGTTAGATGTCAGTAAAAAAAAACACATTTCAAGGTGATGATATTGCAAAATACAATATTAGTTCAACAGGGGGTCTACCTAAAGCCAAAAAGAACGGCATGAGGTCTATGAAAAAAAAATGGTGACCTGTGGTCTATGGCGTGCGGGTATGAAAGGACACATTTACTTATTTGAGTAGCCAATCACGTATTATCGGCTTAGAAACAATTGAACCAATCAACGTTTGGTTTTAACTAAGACAGAATTTGAGAAACATCGCGTAGCCCGTCGCCCAGTTTGATTATGCGACATGCGCTGTCTATTGTATGATAAGTCTATGTTCTTACCTGTGGCGATTACTTCTAAGTGTTGAACGGTATTCGTTGATTGTTTTCGCTTGAGAGTCTTCAATAATATTCTGAGCCGTTCTATTCGACATTACAGCATTGCAGAAAAATAGCATAGATGCACTGAATTGGAATAACTCGAGTTTCGTTGGTTTTTCTCCATGCTTGCGATACTGTAATAAACCATAAATAACTATTTACAAATTCAGGTAACATTTATACAAACATACTATGTTATATTTTCAAAAAGCATTTTTTTTTAATAACAAGTATTGTTTTAATTTTAAACAGTAGATTCGATATTATTTTTATCATAAATTCAGGGACCACGACTTTCGGTCCAATATTTTAATCTATACTAATATTATAAAGCTGAAGAGTTTGTTTGTTTGAACGCGCTAATCTCAGGAACTACTGGTTCGAATTGAAAAATTCTTTTTGAGTTGAATAGACCATTTATCGAGGAAGGCTTTAGGCTATATAACATCACGATGCAATTATTAGGAGCGAAGAAATAATGGAAAATGTGAAAAAAACGGAGAAAATTATTCATCCTTGAGGGCTTCCATTGCGTGCGCTGCAAAAACGGTTCAAGATACCAAAAATATATGTAAGAAAGAATTATTCCTCTTGAAATGATCTAAAAAAATGTCCGCGACAGTATATGTCTATCTTTTAAGATTAAGTCACTAGAACCGTTTTTATGGTAAACAAATTTGGTCGAAATTAATGCATTATTTGTTAAGAAATAATAATATTAATCTTTATCCAAATAAATGCGTTGTTGATTAAGAGTATTAATTGTGAACAAAACCGTTTTTGACATCACTTAATTTCAATGAACATCTTAGAAGATATTACAAAACCTTATATAGCAAAACAACGTTTGACGGATCAGCTAGTTAAAAAAAACTGTTCTCAGTCATGCCAAAATTAGCTTCGCGAGATGGAATTTACGCTACAATATCCGAAATCCCGTGTATACCTAACAACACTAGTGCACATAAGTGAAATGTAGTACATAGAATATGTTTTACCTTGAGTATGATATGGACAAGGCTGTTGATTGCTCCAGCTCCACCGGTTATGATGTTAGCGTGACGAAGAACATCCACTGACACAGCGAGAGCTTGTCCAGTCTGAAAGGATCATTACTTGCTGTTTTATACTGGCCGGGCAAGATGGCTATAGTCTGACCATAACTGTTGTGCCCTGTCTGAAGTAGCGGCCTAGTGAGGGTGCTGGACGACACACCAATCAAGGGTTATTGTGTCGTTATCGATGATGCAGTAGCAACAGGCACCAGAAGCACGATCCGTTATAAGCAAAACGACTGATTTCCTTAAATTTGTTTGGGGTTAATTCTGCTGAAGCACCACATCATATCGAGGGGTGAAAGGTTATTTGGTTTAACCCATTTTTTGGTGATATAGTAATATATTTTCGGAATCAGCGTTTTTTATCGATTCCAAATATATATATATATATATATATATATATATATATATATATATATATATATATATATATATATGTCGAAGTGAGAGCTTCTAAATTGTTATTAATTGAAACGTCAGGTTTAGTGCCTGGATGGAATTACAGATGGCGTTGCAATCGTAATCAACTATTCGAATCGATTTGACCAATTAAATTGTGAAATTGGCAACACTGAATTAAGGAGAGTTGGTCGGAATTAGTCTTTGTCGAAGGCATTCATATTTGGATTGTCGCAACGATTGGACGCATCTCAGAGATCGTCGCGTTTCCTTTCTACAATGAGTGATGAAGAAAGTGCACGTGGCGCCCTAATAGGCTGTATCCCGTCATATATATATATATATATATATATATATATTAGTATATCACCAAAAAATGTCGCTTAAACCAAATACCCTTTCACCTCTCGATATCCTTTCAATAAAATTATTTTCGTTATTTTTCATCTGTCTACTGCCATGCCTCGGCTATTATTCGCCCGTTAAACCACTGCCTCAACCGAGTGGTCGGATTTACTGCACTATAAAAGTCTTAAACAATTTACCTTAGTCAAGTTAGTTCCGGCGGCTGCAGATTTGGATAAGAGGGTGCTGGCCGCTCCAGCACAAAGTCCTACGCTCGACGCTGTTATGTTTAGCCAACTGCTTCGTGCCTCTGAATCCACTGGGCTTAAGGTCTGTGAAAGCATTTAATATTTAGGATAAATCGACACTGTGCTACGAGGGAATTATGAAACACATGGCGTGACAAAGAGCTTAGATTTATTGCATTGCCGGGCACACGAAGCATTGCGACGTCGAAGTGACACCGCTTCATCTCACAAAGCCCATGTCCGGTACGCACTGGGTGCCATACTATGGATATTTTTATAAAAAAAATGACGAAGTAGCATTGCTCCCGCAAGCAGCCCGCTGTTGTGACCTGGCACTAAAGTATTGTATATGATGTGAAGAATATCATGTGAGGTTATGTATATTCTAAAAATAACGGTAATAACATTTGAAAAAAAAAAGAATCAAACCTGTTCATGTATTCTTCTATCATGCAGGTGGAATGACGATCTGACAATGCCGTAGACACCAGTGGAGATGGTGGCGATAGCTGCTCCTGCCAAGACTACAGGTGCGACCGGAGTAAAAGCAGCCACTCCCAATACCCCCAAGGCACCAATAGAAGTAACCGTGCTCACTGTATCCACTGAACTAAGCACTCGAGCCTTTATACCGAGCGTGGGTGATGGTGCGACGGTAAGCTTCACTAGGAAGGCTTCTTTACCCTGCAATTGCAACATCTACATTTGAGTTTCTTTCTAAGGCTACGAACATTAATAATACGAGTAGTATTTTGGCAACCATAAATAGTGACACAGAGTAATCAAGGTGTTCACAATTTAGATACAATTTATATTTTAATTTTTCCCTTATTAATTTTAATTATAGGTACTTTAAATTAATAGATATACATTTTTAGTTGCGTATCATGAAAGCATAACTGTATCTAAGTATATATTTCTTTGCCTAGTACCCATAGCATAGTATAATCGCTAAACCAAGATGGAGCTAGATTAACCAGTTAACTAGTTAATATACGTTAATTAAAATAAATTCTGGGGTAATTACAAAACTATTTATGGACAGCCACAACATGTACTAAATATCATAGATTTAAGAGGCAAATAAAAAAAAAAAAATTAACAAACTAAATTTTAAGTAACAGTAAGAATAACAATAATTAAAAAAAAAACACTCCTACAAATTATATTATATCATTGCATATAGAAGCCACATTTTTGGATTTTTAGATTATCAAAATTATGAATGATCAAAATAGTTTAGTTAATCTATGATAGAAACGCAAGATTTTAAAAATCATAAATAAGACAAAAATACGCGAGAATAAGATTAGGTAAACAGATAAGTTACTTTTCGTCAATAATTTAAGCAAATTTTATTTCAAATAACGGTACTCAAATGACAAATTGTAATATAAATAAAGAGTTAAAAAATATAGGGCTAGATTTTTTGATGATTGTAATATAATAGAGGCTACTCTCTAAGACAATACAGTTAAAATCTGTTATAACGACATCGAAGGAACTACATGAGTAATTTAATCGTAACAACCGGTGATGTTTTAGAGATACGAAGTCCTATTTTTTTTTACGGGACCTTTGTTCTGCGTCAATAAAACCGGTGTGTTGTTAATAAGTGAATATTCACCATACCGCATATTTGCCGTGGTGGCTGCCGGCAGAATAGAATAGCACCCCCCTCTTCTTGCTGAGGTGTCGTAAAAGGCGACTAAGGTATCCCTTTCACCGCAATTCAACCAGGTGTTCAGAGAAGGAAAACTCGACCAAACCTGCATCCTGCTCCCTCCCGATCGTACTGGTTCTCCATTCCATCGGGCCTGAGGGAGTTCGGACGAGAGAGTGCTTTTCTGGCAGCGCGTCCAGTTATGCACTTAAATATCTCATGCGCAATTGACTGTTTCCGAAAACGGGCCGACAATTTTCTTAATCGGTGTTGAAACAGTCGCCGTGGCCGAATCCGGCTAGGATATCATCATCATCATCATCATTTACCATAGCAAGAATATTTACCTCAATAAGAGTCCCTTTATATTCCCCCCCTTCTGGCACAATTATAACACATTTGGGCAATGAATTTTCTGTCAAATATAAATCCCAATCTTGATAAACTCTGGCATTTTCATCAATAAAAACACGGCATGATTTTGCTGAAAATTAAGGAAGGTTTCTTAAATTAAATATGAATAATTTAAAAGGGATGATTGATAAACGGTTTTGAGATTCGTCAGTGTAAAATGTTTATCGAAGAGCTCTCGTCTGTGGATTAGAGCTACTGGCTTGAAGATAAAACTGCAGGTTTTAAAAACCGCAGTCTAAAACTATGTGTCCATTACCCCTTAAGTAAATGTAATATTTAATTCGCACGGGGATTGTCTTTATTGATAACCAAACTATTATAGCTCATACATACAATTTTTTTAAGGGCATTAAACAACTCATGTAAAATACTTGTGATTATCCCTATTTTGTTATCCCGCGAGTAAAGTCCTGTATAGGATCGTCAGGGCAGCTGTGAGGGCATTGGCCACGTTGTGCCAGACCCCTTAACTGACTAAAAACCACCAGGGTCTCCTTAATCTCGCTGCATAAACCTCCAACAATCCAGCAATTGTATAACCTTTCTCTGGATTCATCTCTGGGAGAGCCCACCCATCAGAATCTCTCCACCAAGCAGCGCGCAGGAGAAATATGCACCACCTTTGCTGCATCCAGGTAGCAAACCCCACAAGTCTATTGGCTAGGCCAGGTGTCGGAACGTTTTGAGTCGGAAGAGTCAAAAATGAGTACGGAACTAAAGAGCTTCACATCCAAAGAGCCGCATATGGCTTCCGAGCCGCAGGTTGCCGATCCCTGGCTGAGGCTATAGTAAGGCTTTTCCTAATCTCACCTAACACACATGTATAACTGTAATTTTATTTACATAAGTGCAGTATTGTCTCCCGAGTCAAATGCCCAACATACATGTGACCCGCTATATTCATAGTTATTATTCCAATTAGGTATAGGCAATTAAATAACGTCAGTCGTAAGGAGCGTCAAATGCTTAGCTTAGAGTGTAAGATGTATGACTAAAGCAATTGCGGTTACAGATTTCATTTAAATTATGATTCATAAACTTGTGGTTAACTGGTTTTGTTTGGTAAGTTCAACTGAATCCACAAGTAATATCACATAATAAATTATGTCATTCAACTTAGTCATTCCTTTCTTGTTTGGGGAAGTCAAACTTGATCCAAAAAACAAGTTATCGTGGAATCGAAATATTTTCCTCTTTGCATTAAAATACCATGGTTGATGAAATATAATTCTCGCTAACTGATAATAAAAAATACAATATCATAAATACTTAATATTATTTCGTGTTTACTGTAGGGCTAACAGCCTAAACAAAGGTTATTAAAGCTCTTGTAAGTTTCACATGCAACCTCAAAGTGATTTTAAGAAATAGCAAGGACCTAATCAAAGTTGACCTGATAGCAGTATATTGTGACCTGTGATGCTGAAGCTCCTGGGTTCCAATCTCGATAGCAGCAAACTTCTCTTTGATCAATAGATTTGTATGTCATGAGTCATGGATGTGTGAATATATATATATATGTCTAGTATCCCCGGTATAAGTGTAAGCTTGAGGCTAGGTCAATGTGCAATTGTCTGTAAAATTACTAGCTTCAATTGCATTTATGATGTGTAATAGATGTGTTACTTCTGTAGACCTCTCAGTTAGGTTTTTCTACTCTAGTAGGATTTTTTTATTCTTATAGTATTATTATATCAAAAAATATACTGTAATAAGCTGCAATGCTCTATAAGTCTAGTACTTCACTGTTACTGAATTCCCATACAATCTTCAACCCCTTATTTCACCTATTGGATTTTACGTAAACAAAAGAGATATATATATATATATATATATATATATATATATATTATTCATAATCGTGAATTTAAATATTTCCTAATGTATATCAATGCCTAAGTATCTAACAATACATGTTTGACTGCATTCCTTTTAATACGGTACCCAAATATGAAAAGTATAAGTATATATAAGTTTCAAATTTCTAACTTCATTGTTAACTTATCTCCATACAAACTCCAATTTCAAACCACCATTTCATCATTCAGGAGGTGAATTTATAAAAAATATTAGACATGCATTTTTCTTTTTTAATTATTAGTCTATATCTCAATTTTATGGTCCTTATATAAAAAATAATTAAACTCCTTAAAATTATAGAAACCATTATTTCAATCCTCTATTGTGTATATAAAATTAGAAACAATAATTCAACTTACAACCAACTAAAGTTGGAATACATTTCCTTACTCTAAACACAGCAGTACACCAAATGTCTATATCATCTCTTTGATGAAGGTCCACCCAATAATTTTTAGGTTGAATTTGAAGAAGTTTTAAAGGTTTAGGGCGAGCACAAACTACTAAAATTATTGACATTACTATGTCTTCACCATTTTGTGAATATTTACCTGAAATAAAAAAAATGTATTACCAGTTTTAATAATAAGTCAAAATATCAAATACTCAAGATGATTATGATCATGCTGGTCTAAGTCTCTTCACACAAATTGTTGATGATATAATTTCATAGAAAATTTAGATAACATACATTAAGACTTTTCCACAGCTTAACAAAACAACAATCTAAAGTCAAAGTTTCGGGTCTCTTGTTCTTCAAGGTTGGCAGAACTATTGTAACATTTCTGATATTTCACTCAGCTATAAGTAACTGCACATTTTATCAGTCAAACAATACAATACAATACAACAACAATAACACAATACAACAACAACAACAATACAATTTATATATGTGTATATAAAGGTTTTTTCTGACCATCAAATCATCATAAAGCCTAAGCTATTGAAGGTTTAAGCATGAAATTTGGATATTGGGTTTGTTATGACACATAACCATTCTCTTTCCTTCCTTAAGGGTCAAATAAGAGATAAAATAATAAAAAAATGCTAATTTTCAGAGAAAATCACCCCCAGTTGAAGCTAGACCAGGCCCACTAGTTTAGCATAAAAGAAGAATAAATACATGTTATACTTACTTTGTTCACATAATTTTTCAAATACTTTCATAGCTTGCTCCTTCTGTCTAGATGTGTAGCCTTCCAGGTGTGCATTCTCATTGGGAGCTAATAATTTCAGATCACCTTCGCAACTAGGTCCACCAAATAGTGCAAAAGCCACATTTTGTAGTAAAAAATTTCTATTGCTTCTTTCATATCTGTGGAATTATAAATGAAAATTAAATGGTATTTGAATATTCAAGTTAATAAACAAACATTTTAATATTAATTAATATTTAAACATTTATGATTCTTATTATCATTTATAATCAAGATTATAATTGTTTTAGCACCTTAAAACTCAGTATCTTGTATTAGAAAAAAGAAAAGAAAATTCACAACACACATTAAAAAAAAATGCCTACTGATTCTTCGGACTAGAATTTTCTTATTCAATGTGTCTGTAATTAATTCAATAGTTTATTAACCAGTTTATGAGTCATAAATTTGTAAATTAAATCTTTATCCTCTTAAATGTCTCTTGGTAAAATATTTTCCAAAAGATGAGAAAATTTATAAGGTTTCTTAGAGGTGTGAACACTTAAAGGATACACTAATACTGAAATTTTCATGGGATTAATGTCATTTTTTCTATAGCCCCATTCCAACTTGAACATTATAAAGGTAATCATACATTCAAACAATAAATAACGCCAATCTGTGTGGAAAGCACCATTACAATTCTTTAGTCCTTTAACTGCTCAAATTTGACAATAAATTTAAAATCACTATTTTTCAGAACAGGATTTCAACCCGCATACTCTCGTAGAATGTCCTGCATATAGGCCGGACCTAGTTCAGAGGATCGGACACAACCTATCTCTGTCCACTGATAATATGGTTGTGGAAATGCAAAACTATTTATCGAAGATTTACTAGATTTTGAAGTGCTTTGAGAAATAATGAACTTTAATTGCTTATTATTATTAAGTACTATTTTTATTAGTTACCAATTAACAGGAATTTCTGTCAACTTACTTGACCCAATCACTGTCTCCCAAGCTTTCAAAGTACTCTTGTTGTATTTGAACTGGTGTCATACAAATAATTTCATTTTCATAATTATTAGCTGCTAATTCTGGATTTTCAGAAAATTCTTCAGTCACCGTATTTTCTTGTATTAAGGCACTTATTTCTTTATTCATTTTCTGAAATATGTCGCAATAATGCATTAATATTACTGTGGCGTCATGTTATTTTGAATTTTGTGTATACAACAGTGTATTACAAAATGGAATGCATTAAATAAATTGTAATATTTCGTAATTAAAAACATAAACAATAATTTGTTCGAAGTAAAACTATTCACTGCACAATTATCCACGTGACACTTACTATAATTAAATAAGGTGTATTTAATGATATCTAAGATAAGACGCAACAATCACTGAACGAACTGAACTGAACTCTGATCAAAGTTATAAAATTGAATTTCACACAATTACTGTTTAGGTTTTTTCCAGACCATAGCGAAAAATCAACAGAGTGACGTCAATAATTGCAGGATTGCTAGATCGAGTTTCTTAATTTTCCCCATCTTGATTTTTTCCCCCAAAAAAAAAGCATATTTTGAAACATTTTTTCTCATAATGTTTTAAGAAAGGAAATAATATGATTATTCGTAAATTTTAAATTTCTTATTTGCTAGAAAGTCAAAACATATTTGCAAAATTTTCAACATTTAGTTGGGCTTACGGAAGTAGACATTTTTACTAGTGGCTAAAGTAATGTTCAAAGTTGTTTATGACAACATCAAACTTGGAATTTTAATACCAATGATTTATCAATTATTTTATTGATATGTCAAATCTTACATTGAGTTTCAATGACGTCGAAAATAGCGCTACATTTAACCCACCTCGTTTATGGGAACTTGATGGTGATCTATAGGTTAACAGGTTTTAAATGTCATTAGTGAGAGAAAATTTTGACATTGTGCATTTATGCATTTTTAGTACCTAATAAATTAGGTAATTCGTTATTTGACTAAAGTCAAAAATATGTTTTATGAATTAATTGATCCTGATAATAGAATAATAAGAAAAAATCCAGAGCTGAAATAAAATAACTAACATTAAACGTTAAACGCCCACTTCCCCTTCTACTATCAATTGACAAGACGCCTTGCAGGTTTGCTCCCTTATGTGATTAACATTCCAGCTGTTCACACGAAGAAATTCGCTTCCTCTTTTTAATTACGAACTCAGGGCCCATCATCGGCGTCGTTCTCACTTTCCATCAGGTGAGATTGAGGACAAATTCAACCCTGTTGGTAATAACAAAAAACTTTTCACGAAAGGTACATGTCCAGTAATTTAAACATATTCAATTATAACTCCCTGCCAGATTATGAATGATTGAAAGTGGTAATGGCAATAGTGTCGTTTTATACAGCTCCAAAAACACACCTACAGACATTTTTGGAACGACAAATATAGGTAATGTTCGAATTAAAGAGCATGGCCGTAAAACGGATGGCATTGTGAACCGGACCGTTCGGAGATATAAGTGCATGAACTAGCTACTGAAAAAGTTATCCCGCCCGGTTAAGTTGTGAAGACCTTTCCCGGTCAACCAACACGCGTAAATTCGAAAAATAAAAAATGAAAAGCTATGAAGCTTAGATTAATTATACAAAGAATAATTATTTTAAGTTTTAACGATTTTAAAATTTAACACTGTGTCGCAATACTTATTAATAATCATTTTACAACGTTTATAATTCCTCACTGTTATATGTTATATTAATATCTAATTATTATTAATGGTTATAAGAATTTAAATGTTTTTAAGATCAGAAAAGCTTTGATAGTGATTTTTTAATCTAAAAATACCATTTAAGTACATAACTTTGCCTAATAAGAAAATTTTCGATATTGTCGTATGCACCATCTATTATGTAATACGAAAACTACTTAAATGGATTTATGCGTGCTTATTAATTAAATCGACTTCAAAATTTTGTTTTTTCAGAATGCTCTACTTTTGCATGTAAGAAACAGATTACAACTATTATAATACAATAACTAATATTATAATAATACAGGTACGATTACCCATTTTCCAGGTCCATTTTTCAGGTCCCATTTTCGCCATGTTTATATGTTTTGTATTTTATTTTGTTTTTGTGTGTTGTTTGTATTGCTACATTTAAATTTCTGGTTTTTTGTTGATTTGTGGCGAAATAAATACTTTTTCATTTTCATTACAAAATGCGATAAAGCAGTACAAGAATAGACAAGTTGGAGCACAAGATTAGCTTAGCGGAAAGCTGTCAAACACCTGCTAAATTTACAAGGGTAGTCACTAGTCACATATTGATAAGATAAATGAAGAAAAACTTATTTATCTGTTAACTTATATATGTCGAATATTATTATTTATAAATCACTTACTCTAAATATTGTTTTTTTTTTAATAATTTGTTCTTTTGATGTGGTATGGTAAATTCTAAATCTAACTTTTATTTTTTAAATAATTTATATTGAGGCAGTCCTATGATAAATAAAGTTGACAGTATTGTCAGAGAGTGAAAAATACTCGAACAATCGGACAATATTGAATAAAATGCAGGATAACCAACCAACAAATCAAAAATGGTTCTTATCAGAGTCAATCCTACCATCGATTAAAACAACCGGTCCTGAGTAGTGATGAAAATGCCCAGGAATTTTCCCAAAGTGCCCAAAACTTCCGAGAACATTTCGTAAATTCCCGGGAATATTCCGAAGGAAGTTTTTGGGCACTTTGGGAAAATTCCCGGGCATTTTCATCACTAGTCCTGAGCGTTCTTCCTTAAATATTGAAGATTTTTGACAACATAATCCTGTACTACTGCATGAATTATCCTGTAACACTGCGATATTATTTGTGATCAATTGCGATATCATCATCATCATTATCGAGACTACGATCAATTACGTCCTTTTATCCCCGTTAATAACCTAATTGCAGAAATCCTACACCACAAGCATGGCTGTGCCATGTCAAGGAACGTCAGTATTGTGTTTAATCACGCAAAACTCCATTGAAACTTTATTTTTTGACACCAGATTTTTTCACTTCTCGATATAAGCCCCCAAATGCATTGTTGCACTTTTGTCCAAATGAAAATTTCTATGCTATTAGAACTAATTGGTTATTGATGATTTTAATGGTTACTGTACGTCATCGAAAAACAGAGATTCCAGCAGCGAGAATGCCGCTATTCTGAGCAGAAGCGCAGAACTTAACTCTATTGCACGACTTCAAACATTCAGCTTCTTTTAATAGCTTTCCTTGGCAACGTGGATACAATTTCTCAAATATCAACCTCAATCTGACATAAAACAGTTTTCCCTTAAATTCCCAATACCCAACACAGATCGGTATCTATTTTCTTTGTGGCTGCACTAAAACCAACTAGTATGCTATTCAAACGTCGCTTCTCTTTTGGGGAGGCAAAATGTGTAGGTACTATTTACCACGAAATAGATTCCCGGCTCTGAAGTTCGTAATTTCAGACTTCTTCTCAAAACAATTTGTCGAAATCATTTGTTTATCTCATGAAAATTCATACCTAGAGGCTGCAGGTCAGCATACATCCCAGGTTTGGAAAAAAAGCCTTCCAAACTACTCGATGAGTGGTTTGTTGTACGCCTATGATCCTTGCTCAAAAGAAATAATAGCTGGTGAAGACGACCTGATGTAATGCCAACAAGAACTTAGAGAAAAGTGGATTAATATTATCGTTGCAATTAATTAGTATGACACACTAAAGCATAATGGCGTGGTTCATTCACCTTTATTCAATCATATCACATTACAAATTAACTCATCAAATAATTTTATCATATTTGATAATGATGAAATAGTTTCATTTTAAAAAATTACATTCAGGCTGGAGCTCTGAATGCGCTCACCGGGTGATGAAGAATTTGAGGTGGCCGTACCTTTGGCTTCGGCAGACGGGGTTACCCTGGTACTTTTAGTCGGTCCGAAGTCCGAAGTACAGTGGCCGCAGTGAGGCTAGCGGCCCTGACAATGAATGAGGATTTCTATTGGTTCAAAAAAGAAGCTTTGGGTGCGCGAGGCTTATCTTTACACAGGGTCTATTGCAATTCTCGCTATGTGATTAATCCGACATCGACCATTGAGTAGATACTGCAATATTACTGCGTGTATTAGTAAATCTAGATTGTTCGCGTTCTGTTAAATGTTTAAACCCCGATTTGTGCTAGTGTTTTATAAAAGCGTTGATCAGTCGGAGTTATCGTTGTGATGTAGGTTAGGTATAAAATAGGGCTTAAGCTTCGTGATAGAAGCACGTGCTGCCAGCGGCATTAATGCTTCAATAGAATAGACTCTACAGATCTCTATACAAACCGGTTGTAATGTTTGTCAGCGTACCACCGTTTATTGCCACTTAGTTTTACATAACATTATATTTATATGGCAAAAATCTTCCTGTAATCATGTTTGGTCCAAGTCACTGTGAATATTAACTGGACAGCCAAAAAAATTTGTTTGCTTTAAAATTAGTTTGAAAAGTCTTTTTTGACTGGATATTGGTTGATGGCCGGGCTAGACGCTAACAACTAAACCGGCGAGTATCATATCAGAGCTGAATTATATGATTTTTTTGGGTTACAGTATGTTTTGGTTGTTATTTAGTAATCAGATTAAGCACTAATGACCTTTATATGAAATGTAGGTAAAATGAAATCACTCATGTAGGTATGGCGTGAAAAGAGGCCCTTTTAACACAATGGATGTCATTTGTTACATGTATACTGGCATTGGTATGATTTGCTCGCTTTACCGAGAACGTAAATGTGCATCAAGAAAAAACGTACTGAAACAAAAGGTTTCATTTTAACGAAACATGAACGTTAGGTAGTATCACCACAAACTATAGTATCACTTGTTTAATCATATGGGTTAAGTGGTAGGTATGTGAAATTGTGGACGTGCAATGTTGATATCTGAATGCTCAAACGTGTATTTTGTGATTAGCATCCGATAAAACAGATAACAGTGTAAAAAAGCGATAATAAAACAATTGATTAAAAAACTAAACAAATAAAAGACTTTATAAATTATGTTTGAAATAAAATGTAAGTAAAATAGAGAAATTAATTGTGCAGGGATACATTTTTTAAATCGTGTGTAGATCAATGGATTACACAAAAATATAGTATTAACTATGAATAAGATTTATTATTTTTGGTAGATCATCGACTATGTAAGCATATAGATAAAGAGCCTAAGTGGATTTTATTGTAAGTGTATAAAATAACACATGTTTTAATAATTGATGACAGCGGCTTGTGTTTTAGTGATATTGTATCAGTTACTAGTATAAGTTATGAAGGACACTTTCATAAAATTCAGTAAATAATACATCTTTCCTACGGAGTTTCGTTTTAAGAATTAATTTGTTTGGAATAAAAATGAAAAATAACCACTTAAACTTTGGAATTTTAAGAGTAAACGTTGTAGTATTAATTTTAGTGTGTTTGTTTGGATTTTCAATATACAGTTATTTAAATGCAAGTATATATACGGTTTTTAAGTTCGATGTACAATCTGAAAATGGTGAAATAGATGAACAAAGTATAAGACATCACGAGCTTATAGTCAATGAATATTATAATAAAAGAAAGGTAAGAAATTAATTATTCTGGAAGAGAAAAGTTATAACTAAATTACTAAGGACAATAAATATTTTTTTAATATAATTTGAAAATATACTTTTAACGTAAATTTTTAATACCTAGAATATTTATACAAAAAGATAAAAGTATCTAACGTTACAAAAAGCGAAGTTAAATATTTTATTATCGATTTTAATCTGATCTCATACATTATGATTTAAATCCAATTGAAGATATATTTTCTTTAAAATCCGAGGAAAAAATCTTGCATAGGACCATCAGGGCTGCTGTGAGGGCAACAACCCCGGAGTGTCCCTCTAATCACTACACCCAGGCCTGGAAAACTAAATTCATCCAATTGCCCGGGCAGCGAACTGCCTTATTCAGGCTTTCTCTCTGGGAGGGGTGGCTATAAAGAGCCCACTCCTCTAATACCTCTCTCTAAGGTGGCGCGCTAGACACTGCCCATCACCTCCCTCTCATCCGGGAAGCAGACTCCCTCAAGTCTTCTGTCCGGCTATTGTCACCGGGGAATGTCGCACTCGCTCTGGGCGAACGCGTCCCTCGGGAAACTGTGAAATTGTAGGTACCTTTTTTTTTTTTTTTAACTCGGGGGAAACCCGTTATGGGCCGTCAGGGGATGATGAGGGTCACCCCCCGGTGTGTCGGAGTCGCACCGACTAAAACCCCCGGGGTGTTCCTTCTCCCGTTTGCCGGGGCCAAGGGCAAGGCTGTGCCAGCTTCCTCAGCGCCCGGCGACGTCTGGCCTATTGATGGAAGGCCCCTGGACACCATTCCGCTCTCCTTCAGTTTCTTCGAGCGGTGCGCGGGAACACATCGCGCACCGCTCTCGCCTTGGAAATGTTGGGCGACGCACTCCCTCAAGTGCGCCGCCCAGAAATTGTAGGTACCTACTAGAACTTACGGTATCTATTAAACATTAGGTACTTTCTATTAAATGCCTGCTATTCAGGCTTCTTTTATCTACATTTTATTAATAGAGATTTAACATTTATTAATCTTTAATTGTACAATGTCGAGAAAATATATGTATGATCACCTTCCAAAAGTTATTTGGTGGACGCCTTGAATGCCACAATGGCTAGCAGTTTATACGAATCTGTTTGAAAAACATCTTTACCATAATAGGTTCTTACTATTGGCAGGAACAATAGATGTTGATCAAAACCAATCAAACAATATATCTCAACGGTTTTATAATTGCCTACTACATTGTTATGATATAAACTAACTGTATTACACCTGTTTCAACATAGGTAATCATTGTAATAATGGCATCTATTATTCGAAATACATTTTGAAACTGTCTATAAATTCAAGGACAACTAGTTACAATAAGACGCATGAGTAGGTTTAATAATATATTATTCTTACCTGAATCCATTACCAGTAGATTGGAAAATTTATAAATAGCTTTGAAATGTGAAATTTGATATATCCATTTATTAATTTATTATTATTATTATTTCGTGCACATTATTAAAAGAATATTACTTTTAATATTTATTACATAAACACATATACCCAGTGGATTGAGAGTTGAGGCTCTATGCTCTACTATTTAGGAGCTCAGAGTGAAGAATTTCCTCACAATGCATCCTGTATTGAATATGCTGTCGTTTTTTTGTAACGGAGTCTTGATCCAGCTGTGAAGTGAAAGCCTCTTGAGATGGTAAGCGAGGTTCTTTGCGATCAGCTCTTTGGTCGATACAATTATCAGGGTAATAATAATTGTTATATCCACATTTGGTGGTAGGGAGATTGCCCGAACTGGGTCATGATCACAGTACACAAGTGTAAAGACCGTCATAGTGATTCGCTTTGGCCTGTCGCGTTTCGGGATCAGCTTGTGTATAACCAGTAACTCATATACCTAGAGACCTTCAGTCGTGGTATATATGGGCCGACATGACAACGGAGACTATCAATGGATTTTCATCCTTTGATGGTCGCTTTCGTTTTTGGACTACACTGTACTTACCATCAGGTACTGTGTGGTCATTATGTCGTGACAGTGAAAAAAAAAGTTAAACATTCCCAAATGCTGTTAATCTAGTATGTTGTTGAACAAATGTTTGATAATTTTTCATTTTCTGCTCTTCGAAGATTCTCTACCTTATCATTTAATATAAACCCAACAGTGTCAGTAGATCGATTATTATTTAAATGTAATGTGTTAGAGTATATTAATTAATACATTCCTTTTTTTTGGTTAATCAGTGTGAAATCCCTAACAGACCTCAGGGGGTGATGAAGGTCGCCTCCTGATATGTTGGACTTGCACCGACTAAAGCCCCCGGGATGTTCCTTCTCCCGCCTACCGAGTGCCAAGGGCAAAATTAATATACTCATAGTGAAGTTATTTAGTTTAGTCAATCTTAAACTTTTCTTATTTATAGGATCTGAATACATCCAATTTGGGCTCATACTTATTCAAAAATACACAACCAGAGAGTGACCGAGAGTATAAATCATTTCTGATATTAATATGGAAACACTGGAAATGGCTAAAAAATCGTCACATATATTACTTCGGAACTACAGAGTAAGATTATTATGGTTTAATGATATTTTTCTAATTAAAATTATCGGTCTTATCATGGTAGCATAAATTAAAAATAGTTTTTTCCTTTTACATGTATGAAGATAAACAACTACTTTGCCGTTTTTATCAAGTCAAATACAGGAACTGCCTCCCGGTTGGCCTTTACATACTACGCAATGATATTTAAAATATTACAAAAATTCTTGTGACAATCTTACAGTAACTTAAAATTATGTAACATTTTTCTATTTTTTTTTTTACACTGGCTCGACATAGTGACTACAGAGCACCTGATGGTAAGTACAGTGTAGTCCAAAAACGAAAGCGACTATCAAAGGATGAAAATCCATTGATAGTCTACATCGTCATGTCGGCCCACATATACCGCGACTGAAGGTCTCTAGGTATATGAGCTACTGGATATACACAAGCTGATCCCGAAAGGCGACAAGCCGAAACTGGTCACTATGACGGGCTTTAAACCCATGTACTGTGGTCGCGATCCAGACGGGCACCGACGCCCTACCACCTCGCTACTGCTCGTTTAGCACCACCCAGGAGTCACGTGTAGGGAAACTAGGGTAAAGCCTACGGACGCGAGCAGCTTCGACTCCCTACGCTATTAAACGCACGATTGTGTAATATTAATATTTTAAAAGGAAGCTAGTAAATAACAATATTGCATCTGACTACAAGCACAGTGCAGTGCTAGAAATATAGTGACCACGAATTTGGTATATCGCCATTGTTATACAAGCCCTATTGTATCACGACGGTAGATTTTAAAGTTCTAGGTATTTATATGTGGGTACTAGACGTACACAAAACGACATTCTGAAACGCGAAACCAAAGCGCTTGCTAAGGTCGATGCAACTCAATATGACGGGCTTAGCATCCATGTAATGTAGTGGCGATCGAGTTGAGTACAGATACCCTATCACCTTCTTGCTACTCGTTCAGTACTAATATTCACGCATTCACGTTTCACGTATAGGAGATTGCGATTTAAAATTATGGACAATTAAACTATTATCAATCCTCAAAAATAGGAAGTGGTTCTGTATACATAAATAGTGTCTAAAATTTCTAAAAGATCCTAATGTGCCATTTCTTCATCACTGTAAATGCCCATTAAGATCACCGCTATCTGCAGCGTCATCAATACGTGTATGAATCATTGGATTTTCAATTACCAGAGAGATGGAAATCAGGTACCAACTGAAGTCACGTACTTTACTTGGAGTTACTTGTAAAACATTAAAAATTTCACAGGACTATAATTGTAATATCATATACGCTACAATAACTTTTGTTTTATGGTTGTATTCAAAGTATATTTCCCAAAAATGAATTATCTAGTTTTTGTCTACCACCTGACACATAGAGATAATATTAGCAATATAAGCTACATATATCATAGCATCTCATCTCTGTCCGGCGTACCGCGCTTGTTAGTATCTCAGGTTATGCGACCGCCTAAACGTACAGTATTTTGCATTTAAAGCGACTAAATTAAATAGAATTATTTTGGTATTATAGTAAAATCTCACAAATTTTCAAAAGTTATACAACAAATATGTATACTTAGTAGATGTAAGATATTGTAATTTTCTTATATTTCGTCCCTCTTATTTCTTATACATTTGATTTCTCCACGGTGTTATAAATAAACATGTAGTCGTCATGTAGGCTGAAATTTATAGATGCTATTTCAACTCTGCTTAGCAAAGTTCTCAAAAAACAAATTCGTTTTGACAAAAAACTGAATATATAATAGGAACTTGAGTATAGCTATAGTATTCGCAGAGCCAAGTCCATGTTGACAAAAATCAGTGACTTACCAAGTCTTTTATATTCATTGAGTAATATAAATTGTAATATTTAAGTAAAGTCTAAGTAAACTTAAAGCTGTTTCTATAAATCTCAGCCTTAGAATCTTTCACAGCATTTAAAAAGGAATGCACCCCCGACTACTGGAGACTCAAAGAGAACTTATTTTTGTAATGATTTAATTTTCAAATATTTTCTTTTTTATTACAGACATGATCCCTTAGATCATTGTAGTGTTAAGAATTGTAAATTTACATCAGATGATGTATTATTTAATAAAGCAGACGCCGTATTGGTGCATATACAAAGAGGACAAATTCCTACAGTTACCAACAGAAATTTACGTCAGAGATGGATATTTTTGAATGATGAATCACCTTTACATTCGTTTACGTTATCAAAACGTCCACCAAAAATAGACAATTTAGTGAATGTTTTTAATTGGTCTATGACTTACAGGTAAGTGATTTCTTATTTATTTTAAAACTTATAAACTAATACCCCCTCATTTTTATCTACTATTTTTAAATTTAATTCAAATGGTTATACACAAAAACAATCCGAAGTACATTTATCATATCAAAAGGTACCAAACAGGCTAACAGGCCGACTGATAGAACTCCGCTGCTGTAAGTATATAACCGAATACAGTGCTAGAGAAGTCACCATCGTGCTGCCAACCTTCTAGAAGAGAGAAAGGTGCTGCACATACAACCCGAAAGGCCGAAGTAAATTCACTATGCACTAATGTTCTGAAGTCGTGATCCAGATGTTCCCTTAACTATTGCTCATATATTTGCTAAATCATAGTGAAAACTACATTAAGATTTCTTGCATAATTTAGATTATACATATATATATAATTAAAGGAAATACAAGGACAGAATACACAGAAAATAGCGAATGTTGACTGTAGTAATACACGTTATATAAATATATATAAGGTTTGATACTAAGCAGTTTCATTCGAACATAAATTACATTGTACTTTTAGATTCGTTATGAATCAGCAATATCTCTTTTATAAACAAAACACATTTTGTTCAGGAGTAAACGCTTAAAAAAAGAAATTAAGTTTTACATAGCCAACCAAAAATATAACCTTTATGAATGTGACCAAAAATCTTTGTTTGACTATAACAGATTTCTGTCACTTTATATGCCTATCCATATATACTTGATTTTTATAGCTGCCTATTATATTTAGTGATTTTGTAAACAGCAGTTGTCACTGAGCGCATGTTGTACTTCCACATATTGGCAAACACTGAATTTTTAAGTTGATTTCTATAGGAGTGATGCCGATGTTCCAGTGCCATACGGTCGGACGATACCTCTAATAAAGCCAAAATTCAGTGAAGCAGTTTTAAACATACCTGAACTAGTTCCTGATTGGAATATAAAGAGATCAGATGTATTTGTCACAATTCTTATGTCTAATTGTGGTGTTTCGCATCGAATGGAATATTTAAAAGAGCTGAAGAAGCATATAAAAATAGATATTTATGGATCATGTTCAGACAGTAATCTTAAAAAAAGGTACAGTTATCATGGATTTTTTTATATTAATTTATAATGCGAGGCAGTAATAGATATAAGCAGTGGGATGCATCGCATAGAAGCATAAAAGAGCATCTCGTTACATTTAATACAGATATTGTTTTATAATATGGTCTAATTTAGATTCTGAAGGAAATTAACAGATTTTAAGTCAATATATTTATGAAATGTCCAAGTAAAACAAGGTAATGCTTTTTATGCTTTTATGGAATGCACGCTACTGGATATAAGTATTAACTGAGTTTATAAAGAACTAAGTTAGAATAAGTAGGACTATTTTAACTTTAAGAAATTTTGGGCAAATACTTGCTTCAATAGAACAAAGAAACCCAAATTATAGCCATTATAGCGAAATTATTTAAAAAATATTAAAATTATACACGTGCCAAAATATTAGCCAATAATGTGTTCTTGAATAGAATAATAAGACATTTAAAAGAACTGAAGCGAGTTATTCTCCTGATTTTAATTACAATATGCCATTTCTATGTCATGTTAGTATCAAAAAGCTAGGTTAAATGTGAGACTCAATGGAGCATATTATGTTCATAGACTGGATAGAAATCTAGAGAATAATAGAAATCTGGACACAAAATTTAGAGGAAACTTTAGCATTTTTTCCGAAAGCTTGTAATAGTAACTATTTTAGGATATTCGACCAGTATCACGACAGTAATACTCATGAATAGATTCTCTTTTCTTGGTGGTTGCTGCCGACCTCAGTCTTCACTATATTTATAGTATATTGTAATGTTCAGTGTATAATAAATATACTCGGTTTTTAGTGAAAACATCATGTACGTGATGTAATATCATATATGCGCAAGTTGGATAAAACCACGAATGTATCTCTGCTCACCCCGAAAGGGATATAGCGTAACGATATATTATTTCCTTTATCATTCGTCGTTTATTAAACTAATCTATTTTCAATTTTATTTCAGCTGCCCTGGTCATTTCAAATCAGACTGTACAATTATATCAGAATATTTATTTTACCTTGTTTTTGAAAATTCAATGTGCCATGAGTATTTGACTGAAAAAGGTTTTCATCAAGCTTACACGAAAGGGGCAATACCAGTAATCCAAGGCCCACCTTTAGAAGATTGTGAAAGATTATTACCACCAAACTCATTTTTACATGTAGACAGTTTTGCAACTCACGAAGACTTAGCTAAAGAAATAATAGCTATAAAGAATGACGAGGATCGACTACTCTCTTATCATGCCTGGAGAAACAACTTCGAAGTTGTCAATGAACATGGTTATTTTGGTTCAGAGTCTTACCATTTCTGTAGAATATGCGAAGCGTTAAATTATAACGATGAGAAAGAATCTGTTTATGACAAGAGAAAACTAGAATCATTTTTTGATCCTTACTTATCGTGTAAAATAAAGTAGTTTATATTATTTTCTCTTATTCTTCCGAAACACATTCCATTACATCTGGCACCTACTTTCTAGAGTATCTTTTTATCGGTGACCGATGATCTCGAGCTCTTTGGCATGCAACTAACTGATGACCTGAACTTTGGGCGATGGATGTACAGAGCTAAAACAGCTGCTAAAAAGTTAAGTATTCTTTTCAAAATCAGACAATGCACGACATCATTCCAACTTTTTAATCTATATAAGGTGTTTGTGTGATCATGTTTGGAGTATTGTTATCACCTTTAGGATGGGCCCGCAAAATATTAATAAGTTACTTTGGATTCAATCGATAGCAGGATTCGCACACTTATAGGTAATGATTCACTGAGGCGAAACTGCTATTTATCCACGTAAATTCCGCAGCCTCACAGTCGTTTATTAGCTGCCTCAAAATCTCTATTTTCTAATTGCATTATACCTACCCTTTTCATCACAAAATCACTAGACGCCATAAGGGATAACATCGTTACTTGGTGGATTTTCCTCAAATCCGTACTAAATAGTTTTCTTCATCCTTCATAATGTAAATAGTAAAGTAGTGGAATATGCTCACTACGTCTGTTTTCCCATAATGTTACGATCGGGGAGTTTTTAAAAGAAGAGTGATTGGGCATTTGTTGGGCGAACGCGATTCATCGTCGGGCTCATTGTAACTTACTACCAGACGTGATTGAGGACAAATGTTAGCCTGTAAATAATTAAAAATACTATTTATACTTGTTTGACATCTTTGAAAAATCGTATCTGATGATCAAAATCAATGCAATGGTGTTTTGGGATTATGTTAAGAATATTTACAAACACTGAAACTTTCTTCTATCTAAACAGAGGTTCTTAAACACCCTATAGGCATAAACTTTCCTTTTATATTGCGAACGGCTTATAATGTTATCAAAGTAACATTTGTTTATAGATAAAGCTAGTAGAAAAGTGCTTATTTAATTGGCATAACATGTCAACGTGATATTTTGAAAGCCTTTTTTTACTTGGGGAAAATTCTAATAGGACCGTCCCGGCCGCACATGGGGGTGGTAGCTTAGGTGTTCCGGACTAGTACCAGTCGAAAACCTCAAGGTGACTACTTTTGCGAATTATTGAAGACTGCAGGTCCTGTAATTAATTCGTCGCAGGGGTATTTTGAAAACTGTTAGATGCAGGTATTGATAGATATAAGATTTGTAAGATGACACTTGCGCAAGGCGCGCGGTGCGCGGTCAGTTGTAAAATTAACGAGTTTGTGTACGGATATCGGATCTTGTATTTACGAAAATAACAAAAACCTATGCCAATCTTATAAATTTTGGAGATACGTTTGTCGTGAACGCTAACAGAAAAGATTTTTGTTCAGGCTTACTGAAGCAAATACCGTAGGTAACTCGGAGATTCACATACTCTGTGAATCAATAACTATACTTCTACAAGCAAATATGTGTATATTGTGTATATGTAATGAATCTGGACAAAACTATTAGAGAAACTTTTCACTAAATTTACCTAATATTTATTTACCTATTACAGTAATCATTTTAGAGAAAGTTTTCCGTGAGGCTCCTTCGTGAAATGTATAAGTTCAGTTCTCATTGAGTAATAAATTTTGTCGCATTGTTATTCAAGAGGAGAATTCTGGTCGCTTCGAATTTATGACACAAGTTTGTTTTTATTACTTTATTATAACTAAAAGTTAAAAAATATATTTAAAAGGGTTATACTACCAAAGTTATAAAACATTATAATAAAAATATTCTATGTTTCTATCCGCATTGTGATTAATTTGAAAAGGCTAGGAAAAATGAGGCCTAACAATTGAATTTACGTTATAAGGAATACAAAATTATCGTATAATAAAGTTTAAGTAAAATGGTACCTTGTCTTACAATTTTATAAACCGTTTAGTCATACTGAAACAACTATTAATGTTAATAGTTTATCGTCTGAAAGGTTGCCTTGAAACACGTTTACTCTAAATGAATTTTTAATCATTTGTGAAAATCTTTTAGGTTACAACATTATAACTCTTTGCTATACAAATTTCAAACGTACACTAACTCTGTTTATTTTAATGGGCTTTAGACTCGTTACTTCGTTACAGGTTACTGTAAGGTATCTTTTTATGCGGATTATTTTTATGTGATTTTAAAGTTGTGCGGTCAGTATTTCGTCCAAAAGTTTCTTAGACAAACATACATATAGGCTTGCTTAGGAAGCCCGCGTATAGACAGTCATCAAAAACCCTGGACAGTTCAAAGCTTACTCCATTTGTTTCGCTGATATATAGCATTTATGAATATAAAGGACAGCTATTTCTACCTTAACTTTTCACATCCAGATGTCAGTAATTTATTTTTAGAATGAGCTTTTACATTTCGGGGATTCCCTTTGTACAAGATACTTACCACCGACAAGTCGCTATTACATTATTCTGAGTTTCGCATTGAAAGGTATAAACTGTAACTGTTTTGAAATTAAATTTTATTTTAGCGGGGTTTTGTTCATTTTTGTAATAAGTAGCGAGTTTAAATTTTTGCTGATTTGAAGTTGCAGTAATAAGCAGGACATTTTGATTTCTGGATTGAAACGTTTAAAGTGAGTGTCGTAAAGTTTCATTTTTAATTGGAAGAGGTCTTTGCCTTTTCAATATCGTAAGTCTAAAATTTTCTAATTTCTTTTCTAAGATTTTATTTGGCCCAATGGAGAAAAAAAACATAAAAGACAATCAATTTCGTTGGAAACGAAAAATGCATTTTTAAATCGTTTAGGAAAGGAGAAGGATCTACGGCAATTGGTAAACATTTTCATTTAGGCGAATCTACTGTAAGAGTAATTAAGAAAATGTTTTAAATTAATTTTAACTCTTTGTTATGGTTTTATACGATTTTAGAAAATTATGAAACGTATCCCTACTTTTTCAAGGCAAGTAAAATATTTTTTAATGCGAAGTTTTTATTTGAGCTTTCCTGTAGAACGTAACTACAGAATAAAACGAGACCTTACAGTATATGTATACAAAGATCTTTTATATAAAGCACGACGTCGGTTAGTATATGAATGTATTCATTGTTTGATCCTCCAAGCTTATCTGTTTCCCCTTCAACATTAAATTAAGTCGTTACAAAGCTTTCGTCGACAAATATTACTGTTGGCACAGCTAACAAAGTAGTTTAAGATAATCCACCAGGGAAACGACAGTCATGTTAAGCCGTCACTAAAACTTCCCGCCACTCTGTTGCTGTGAAACAACGTTAATTGTTTTAAGAAATACAATTGGGCTCATAAAGGCTTCGAACAAGCTTATTTCGGATTTGGCAACGAAAAAGGATTTAAAACTTTAGACTTAATCCAATGGATGTAGCTGGCTTTATGCAAATGTTAATTAATTACAAAATGAAATTGTTTTTTTATAAAAGCGGTACTATTACTAAAAAGGTGAAACAGTAAATTAATGTATTTCTTAGATATTCTAATTAAGGGATATTGTTGATTAAAGTCCGATTTTGCAAATGATTCCTAGGATGATGTTATACCTATATGCACAAGTTTAACAAAAAAAATAGTGCACAAAGAGATCACTGTGATAAAAGGGAGAGAAAGTTTACATTCTTTATTAGTTCAAATAGGAAGATAAACTATAAAATTAAAATTACATTCAAGAACCATAGATTAGTAGCGAGTATATGTTTTGATATTTTATGAATATCCGGAACCATAATTAACATTTTCGGCTTTATGTCAAGATGAAACAACAGCGTAAAAATTGAGGGATACTTCTTGAAACTACTTCTTTAATTTCAGCAGAGTGTTTAGATTATAACTTAACAAATTACAGCAACTTAAAAAAATCGGGTTAAAAAGACTCGTAATAATTTAATTTTTGTAATTCGAAAACAATTTTTGTAGTATTAACCCATCAAAGAGTTAGCGAAATGCCAGACCGTTATTATTTGAGATATTAAACAGTGTGCCTATGTAATGTAAATGACAAATAAAGACATCATAAAATGGACAACAAAGCTTTGGATTTGTATGTAGACAATTAGGTGTCCATTTACTATAAACAGTAATACAGGGGGTTGCATATTTTGGTCTATAAAAACTTCAACAGATCTTCCAAATTGTAGTGCACTTTATTCTATATTAATTTATTTATAAAAGTTTCTTTTTTTAATCCTAAATCGTTTCTAAAATTAGAAAACTCAAATGCTGCTTTAGGTTTAAATGTATTCAATATTTATAATGTATTATATATAATAAGGATATTAAAATAAACATCTAAAGTTGAGCTCATATCGCTTCTCTTTTCTAACTTTGCAAAGTTTGATTATCTCTGTAACTCATTTTACTAACTTCTTCCTTCGTTGTTACTTAATATACTTAATACATGGGACGAGAAAATTTATGAAGACGTTTTTGAGAATGTTAAGCTGAGTTAAACGTTACGTGTAACAGTTTTATAATACACTATTAGTTCTTGGAACCAAATCATTAATATTGTTAAATTATATATATTTAACAATATTAAATATTTTGTACCAATATAGAAATCATCGATCTATTTTTTTTATTACACTGTCACGACATAATGATCACAGAGTACCTGATGGTAAGCACAGGGTAGTTCAAAAACGAAAGCGACCATCAAAGGATGAAAATCAGTTGATAGTCTCCGTCGTCATATCGGCCCACATACACCACGACTGAAGGTCTCTAGGTATATGAGTTACTGGATATACACAAGCTGATCCCGAAACGCAATAAGCCAAAGCGAGTCCCTATGACGATCTTTACATTTGTGTATTGTGGTCATGACCTAGTGCGGTCAATCGCCCTACCACCATAAATGTATGGGTATATCTATCTATGTATAGATCAAAATCCAACCACTTTGAGAAAGTTTTGACTAAGCAGTGTCCAGTAAACAGTCTCATTGGTCAACGTGAATAACATATTCGATAGATCTGTATGTGTAGATAATATAAGATTCGAACTATTTTCACTTCGGATGAGCTATTAAGAGTTAATTTCACCATAAAAGCACTCATTACCTGCAACAAGCGCTTTAATGTTAGCTATTTATATTAATAGCTATTTTATTATGTAGGTACGATACGGTTTTACTTGTTTTCTTTACTGTATGTGTGTTTCCCTATCTAGGTGATACTTTCAGTATTATTAATCTTGTGTTTTGTTACTAAATGGCAGTCTTTAACTATTTAAGTATTTCTTACACAAGACAACGGAAAAAAGCTTTTTTTTGGTTACCCAGGGGAATATCCTACATAGGACCATCGGGATCGCTGTGAAGGCAGCGATCCCGGTGTGTTCTGACACAGTCTGCTCACACACACACACACACACACGCAGTCTGCTCACAGGAGTCTGCTCCTACTGACTAAAAACCCCCGGGGTGTTCCTCTAATCACTCCACCCAGGCCTGGGAAACCAAATTCGACCAGTCGCCCGGGGAGCGAACAGTTTTATTCAGGCTTCCTCTCCGGGAGGGGTGAGTATAAAGAGCACACACCTCCTATACCTCTTTCACAGGCGGCGCCCTTGACACTGTGCACCGCCGTCCTCTCATCCGGGCAGCAGACTTCCTCAAGTCTACTCTGAGCGAACGCGTCCCGCCGGCAACGGGAAAAAGCTTATAGCTTCACTTTTACCTTAAACGTCATACAAGAAAATTACGTTGCCGATTGAAGTTTGACTCGCCTGTTTCATTATAATACAATTGGCTGGAGTAACACATTTTTCCAATTTATAAATATAAGTAAAGAAACGTATTGACTGTAAATATTTCCTCCACTTATCTTCATTCTCAATTTCCCAACACGAACATTTGCAATCAATTTCGAGCTAAAGAGCACATTAAAACACCGTTTCGTATAAACTTTTCACCAACTTACAAGCCGTGCGTATTCGCTGAAGCGATTTACAAAATTGCTCTTACACCAGAGTTCTGAGTTCCAGTGAAGTGGCTTCCTCAACTCGCCTTGTTATGCTAAAGAATAATATTCAATATTTAAAGTTTTATAGGGAATTTAACTTTCATAATGGTAGCTCTTTTGTTGTTTACGACACGCTCTGTATTATTTATTGGGAGAATTCATTTATAGATTTTCATTATTGCTTTTAACCAACACCTTTTTAGTTTCTTATAGAATAATAATGTACGAGTTGTAAAATAAATAAAGATTTATATAGCACTCAAATTTTTAATGATATTGTATAGCTTTCTTAATTTTTTTTGCGAATTTTTTGTTGATTTGCACTTATAGCTCCATACACAAATTATTTGGGTTCATATGTAATATGCTACAGGCAAATATGGGAAAAAGTTATAAAAAATGTATTTGTTTTTATCACAACATTTTCATAATTCGGAACACGCATCCTATATTTGTGTCTTTGATATACTTTGGCGAATAACAGTTGTGTCATACGCAGCTGTTTGTTTTATTTATTTTATAGTCTCGTAACAAAAAGCGGTTACGATGGAGACATACAATAAAACGGAGTACAATATTCCCATATTAAATTGGTCTATAGCTCGATAGCCTAACGCTTGCTTTGTTTTTATAGGAGCTTATCTCGGGTGAGACATGTGGGGTCAGTTAGTAATGGTCGAAGTGAAATTGTATGGCTAGCATTATGTAGCTATATTAGATATAGCACATTTAACTCGAATTACAAGATATGTATTGTGTCTAATGTGTGAACTTCTAAAGTTATTTTAACAGACGTTTTTTGGACATTAGATTGATAATGAATTTTTTGAGTTGACCGATGAACAATCGTTTTTTCTATAAGAAAAACATTTTTTTTTTATTGTTAAATCACTTCCGATACAATTTTATGTAATGTGTTGATATTATTGATGATAATATATTGTATTATATTGATTCTCTGTTGTATTATGGGTGTGTTTAAAAACATTTAGATCCGGAATCCTTTACACCAAATAATTTATTTTGTCTGGAACTGAATAAGCTCCATGTAGCAAAAAAATTAATCACTTAGCCATTGCAACCATTGAGCTGCGAATTCTAAATAAAATAGTATGCAATGATAAAATAAAAAATCACTAAACAATTAATCAAATTTGAAAAATACTTTTTTGTATTGTTGTAACTGTTTTTATCATTTTCTTTTTAAGCCCTTAAGAGTATTAAAGGGATATCTGTTATGTATAACTAACGAAGGAAAGTTGCAATAACTTGCCTTGTTTCAGAGGTTTTATACATAATCTGCAGGGCTCCAGCAGATGGTGCTTGACTGGGTGAGACAATATCTGACGCTCACTTGTTTTTCGATAGGCCATCAACCTTCGCCGTGATAATATATTGCTGACCCGATCCCTTACCGTTTTCAGCTTTTTAATCCAGTGATTTATGGAGCGTACGGAAAACGATTTTTGAATACAATGAATTTCATTTTCGCTTCGTACGTCTATAAATTTCTTATCTTGATCGAGGTTCAGCGAAGTATTTTCATTACGGTAACTGTTCCGTGTTCCGCGGTAGTTAGTGCTTACATAAATAGTGTTCATTAAAATTATATATACACTAGAGATTTTGTCTGTGACTTCATCTATGATAGAAAATTTGAAATATCATCCATTGTAGCCTGGTTAGAGACGTTATAGTTAAGCTTATTTAATTTATGCAGAAAATTAATATTACTTGACTTCGCTAATAAAGCATGGTTACTAGAACGAAAAGTCCAATTATATCTCTATTTCTATTTAACCTATTTTAATTAAATTCATAATTTTATGAAGAATGTAATACATTCTTATATTTATTGATCAAAGATCTTACACAAAGAAACATTTGACCAGCGTTAACGTTATTAGAAAAGTCAAAAATGTATGGAATTGGAGATAACGTAACGACGTAACATTTTGTAAGCTTATGTTTATTCCATACTTGCTGTACCAATGTTGTCACTGGTTCAATGATATTTTGTTCAGGGTCTCTGTGTCAAGGATACCTAACAGTTGATTCTATACAACTAATCACAGCTAAACAAGTCCTTTGTTTAAAGTTGGGCCTTATGTACAAAATTTGCAAAATAACATAAAAGCGAAGACAAAAGAACCGTCCATCATATTTCTCACTACAGAAGCGGTTGTAGTTTGGTTAAATGCTTTATACATAATGGTTCTTTCGCATCTTCTCGACATTTTGAGTTCATTCATTAACTATCTCGAAGTTTAACCCCAAGAAACTGTTAATGTAACACTTTGTACAGTTTATGAGCGTCTTAAGTAATAAAGATAAAGATAATAAAGGATATTGCAAAACTGTTTAAGTACTCTTTAATTTTAATGGTACAGCCAATATATCGACACCTTAATTTAATATAACATTATAACTCATTTTCTATGTAAGACTTACACAAGCTTTAAAATCAATGCAGTCATATTTTCATGCACAAAACAACAATTTGTTTTTGTACAGTTGCAGTATCAAATATTTAATTACTGTAATACAGACACATTGTAAGAATAAAATCTAGAGATTGAAAAAAATTACTTCTCATAAAACTCGTTCGCATGTAATCGATATTATTAAGATTTTTTATGTCCCAAACTGCGGAAACATGTGCTTTGCAAACTTTAATCAAATCAATAAACTTATAAGTTAAGATACTCGTAAATGATGGTCAAGTCATGAACAAGTTTATACGACAATAAGATGGTAATTTTAATTACAATTAATTTTGCATAAGGCTACAATATTTTTGTGTTCCAATCTTAGCCTTTTTTACTTCCGATACCTTTTTTTGTCACGTAAAAACGGTTTTATTGGTAATAGAAATGCGATTTCTAGACCAAACTATAACCATTTAATAAAACAAAATAATAATAAACTAAGTAAACCTCTTGATATTACTATTAAAATGATAGGCTGATAAAATATATAGCTGTGCGTACGCGAGGCGGCAGGCTGTTTCGAGTCATTGTGACAGGCTTTGCGTTCATTTTATTGTTCATCTTATGTTCCGTAGATGTTCTTGTGATTACATAATATTAAAATTACAAAATAATTATCACTACATTTAAGAAAAAAGAATCAGCTGTGAATATTGATATTAACATAGTATTTTATGTACTTCGTACATAAAATACATAAACATGTAGATAAAATTGTATATCGTGTCGGATAAAAGATTCGCTTCTACATTCATCAAGCGAACGGCTAAGGAGTGGAATATACTTCCAGCGGCCATAATTCCGCGATCTTATGACCTGGGAGTCTTTAAGAGAAGAGTGAATAGGCACTTGTTGGGCGCACGCGGTTCATCATCGGACTCATCTTCACCTTCCACCAGGTGTGATTGAGGTCACGCGTTCACCTATAAATAATATTAAATAAAAAAAACTTACATATGTAGGTGCAATTCAGGGATGTTACGGAGCTTCGACTCCGACTCCGATAAGTCGGAACTTCCGATCGTTATTACACCTTCGGTTCCGACTTCGGTTCTGAAACTTTTTAATCAGAGGTATTCATCGGAGGTCACCACCACTGTTGCAGTCAATTCATTTGACTTTACTTTATATGTTGTTGAAACATAATATCAATTAATCAAACAATCAGTGCTACTTAATTTGTAGAAGACATTTATAAATTTAGATTAAAAAAATATGATTAAATTATTAAATTTAAAACTAAATGTACATTTAAAATTATTACTAAAAGGTTTTTTTATTTTACATTTACATTAAATTAAGTATTAGTTGTGTTGTGTTGTGTTGACCCAACTTGATATACGCCGGCGGCACGCTCCGTCAGCGTGCCGCCCAACTTATCCAGGCGAGAGCGCTGTGTGACCCCGGGGGTTTTAGTCGGTGCAAGTCCGACAACCAAAAAGCTCCCTGAGGTCCGTCAACAATATTCCCCGGGCTATCAAAAAAAAAACCTGATATACGCTTGGAAACAGTCTCGATTCTCAACATCTGTCTACACACGAGGGAGATGTAGAGGGAAATGGATTATGCTGTTGTCAATTCAAAAGTTCTGGCTTATACTTTCGAAGACATGTATCAATCCTGCACCATATTAAATGGGATCAAATTTAAGATATAATAAATAACATATCTTCACGCTATCACGCTATGTGAGCAGACATACAATAGTGGTTTTATCCACTTTGCGCTTAAATGTCGTGGACTACGCGACAAGTAGCTCAGGTAATCGCTTTCTCACAGTACTATGAAAATGTTAATAAGAAACAGCAATTTTTATTGTCTGTGTATTTGTAAATTTATCACTTTCTAATTAAAAAGGTTCACTGAATAATGTTTTTATTTGTCCCTTAATAAAACTATTTTATTCTGCCGTCATTTGTGACTGACATTGCCTCCGACTCCGATTCCGACTCCGAATCCGATAAATCAAATTTAAAAACTCCGATTCCGACTTCGGTTCCGATAAAACTGCCTCCGTTACATCCCTAGTGCAATTATATTCAATAAAATACAAAATGTACACGCATAATTGACAAACTGTGTGTAAAACAGAAAGATGTTACGGTTATTTGTTAATGTAGCAGTAAGCTGATTAGCGAATAGTCGGTCGTTAAAAGTCTCCGAAGGTAAAGGTCCGAAACAAGCAAAAGGAATAGTAAACAAAGGTTTTCCAGTACAAATAATCAGCTTAGTGAGGCCTAGCTGAGTGGTTGCGTGCGGTGTTACTTTACAAGAACAACTTGCGAATAAAATTTGGGGTGAAGGACTTTTGGTCTTTGGAAAATATGTTGTTGTTTGTACAATAGGGAGTGCTCAGTTATTGAACTTGATACCTTCAGCGCCATTTTAAGCACACACCAATCGCTGGTAGTCTTCAGCTCATCACCACACTTTAGAGCCTTACAGAACCGCGATAATGCAACGGTTTTCTAGAACATTTTTATCGTGCAGTTTGGGTTGTGGAATGGGCTACCGGGTACAGTTTTCTTGCAGGGTTCTTCAAGAAGGCAGTGAACAATGCCCTTCGTGGTCGGCAATGCAATAACAGCTCTCCATGGCCTTCGGTTTGCCGACAAGTGCTTAAATAAAAGTTAACGAAGCATTATAAGATCAGTTCACGGAAACGTAAAAGGAGGAAAAAATAGGAGTACACCATATTAAAATTGTTATTGTTTTTTGCTTATATAGACATAACATTATATAGCAACAATTTTTGATTAGTTTAATGATACAAAATAAAACTTAGTTATCCAAATAATCGGCGATAAAAGCTTATAATTAAAAGAGACATTAAAAAACTGTATAGAGTTAATTCAATAATCAATCAGAAAACTGAATAGACTTCAGAACATGAATCAACCGTTTTTAGAAACTTTGTTTGTTTGTATGTTTATTGGACATCATGCTGAAACTGTTAAGCCACTTTTGTTAAAAGTTGATGAAAATTTTTACATATATTTCAACTGGAAACATCAGCTGCATTTGGTCATAGTTAGTTTGCCAGAATCTAAGGTATTGCTTGACATCTCTCTATCATCTTTACGTATAGACTTATAAAACAAGTTTGTCAGGAATAGAGGTACAATTTGATTTTTCTATAGTAGCTCTTCTTCAACAGAGAAATAAAGTGAAATGGTTTCCATTAAAATAGCATCACTACCTAAATATTTACATTTAATTCGACTTTAACGGGCTTATCACTCATTTCTAACACATACAAAGTTACAGGCAGAGGTTTATATAATTGTTACTTGTCAAGAAATATTAATAATAATAAAGATTATATGTTAAATTATAACACGAGTGACTCGGCTTTATTCAGGCATTTCGGGTCGTGGCTAGGCAGTTTAGGTGAAATGCTAATTCGTTGCCATAATCTGAGTGCTAAATCCTGTAGATGGTGTGTGTAGAGTAAGCGACTAGATAGTGTTGTTGCTACGAATCTGCAATGCAAATGTATCACATCAGTATTCTCTACATACGCCCTGGCTTGTGATAGAAGAACAACAATCTCGCTTAAAAATGTACTCTTATATTGCACGATGTTTATAGCTGGCATTTGGTATTATTTCGGTAAATTTAACACTTAATAACTTAAAAAGCCATCTATAGTAACTTCTCCTTAATAACAGTTTAAAAATTATATGATAATAAAATTCACTAATATTAGCCTGAATAGGAATAGTAAAGCATCTGATTATTTATATAAGTATCTTTCAAGTTTGATAATAAATAAAGTTAATACAAAATTTTACCGAACTAAATTAACTGTAATAAATTAGATTGATCTATGTAATGTATTCGATAAAGCCGCAATCAATATGATCCTATCGTAAGCGATAAGATGGAAGTTCTGTTATCGTAAACTAGCTGCGGTATATAACGTTTCATAATGAATACCCGCGGTGTGATAAAAAAATTATCGTTCTCAACAAAATTCTAGTACTCAGTTGACTCGATAAACTTGAAAAGTAGGTCATTGTAGAGCCTTGCTATGTTATCAAACAGAATAGTTCTTTAATTTATAATACACAACAGATTGTTATTCAATGTGACAAGGTATTCCGACGACCTATATTGCTTTATCCGATTTACAAATTACAACTATAGTCAATACTAAAAAAAAATTTTGAAACTCACATTGAAGCTTTTTTGCAGTTAAAAGTGCAAACATACAAATTATTAACAAATACTGCCAAACAAAGAATAAAATCGAGCATTTTTACTGACCAAAAAAAAGGAAAAACTTTATACAATTAAATCTTCAGATTTACGAACTCCAGTTTTGAAAGAACGAATAATTTATAAGAAAACTAATTAAATTTGTCCTACCGCAGCGGTCGGAAATACAGATTTGAATTACTTACTATTATTATACTCTTATGGTGTATATTAACTACTTATAACAGTTATAGCAATATACTTATACTAGTAACACATCAAATCAAATCAGGCTTTGTGTTGTTAGGTTTAATTAGTAAAATTGTAATATAGCTTTAAAATTAAGGTTAAATTATGTGTAAATTAAATAAGGTTATATTAATTCATCATCGACACCACTTCGACCTTATCAGCGGAAGGATGAAATAATGACGAATAAAAGGTAGTGGTGTGAAATTTGAAATCAAATCAATTATTGCACTCCACAATGTATACAGATATGTTTTTTTTATTAGTATCAACTATGGACCCTGTTTGGCATGGCATTTTATGTACGCAAGAAGGCTTCAATATTAGTATTAGTCATAAAACTGTTTCCTGTCTTGCTTCTAACCGTAAAAGGCAAATATTTAACTCTATTCTAAAAAATGTACAGCCATTCTTGAATTTGTGTTTTGAAGAATTTTAAATTAGTAAATGATCAAAAAATGTAGTAACAAACCAACAATAAGTACAAATGGTACATTTTTTAAGATTTAAACTAGAAACTAAAATTTAGACTTGGTCCGGTAGTATGAAATATAATTAATTTATAATGAAATAATATCACACATTTTTATCACGATTATTGTTTGAAGGGGTAAATAGGAGCAGAATACTTAAACTACACATAGATTTGATAAAACAAATAAAATATAAATACAAAAGAAAAAAAGAATTAAAATACTTACGACGGAAAAGAATTTTGCTAAAGCACTACTTCAGATTTCACGAAGTGTTCTAAAGTGACAGGAAAATTTTCATTAACGACGCTTTCGCCATCTTTGTCTGTGAGCTCAGAATATCTACTACATCTTTAATTTGAAAATGGACCTAATACCAAGTTGTTTTAAAATACAGAGTTTTTGAAATTAAGAAAGATAAAGTTTATATTTTCTTTTGTTCTATAATAATAAAATACATACCTATGCGAGTAATCTATATTTTTAAACATAAAAATTCTACACATTTCTTTTACTGTACGTAAAAATATAGAACATCTTTGTAAATTTTCTATAAATCAATTTACGATCTTTAACTTTAAATCATATAAGTATGTATATTTTCTGTTTTCCATGGAAATGCCACAACCTGAGAACGGAAACACCGATTTCATTTGTCTATTTTATTGCTTTTTAATCATTTGTAGAAGAATCTGGCGGAATAAAAAATTAAGAAAATTCCGCAGTAAATGGGAAATTTTCAAAAAAATAACGATTTTTAACCTGTACGTATTTGACACTTCACACGTCACATGACTGACAATTCACGCGTTTGACAGATAGCGCGCCGGAATTTTCAGATGTCAAAATCACATTGGTCACATACCAGTGGAAAGGCCACAAGAAAGGAAAAAAACATTAGCTTTGTTCGGCATAATATTTATTGATTAACAAATAATTTATTAAGGAAGTCGCATAGTGACTACACATTTATTTTATCGGCGATTCAGAAAGTTGATCGCCGTGGTGCATAAGAAAATTAAGTGAAAATACCAGTTGTGGAACAATTCCAAATACATTTCCATCAACATTATGAATTAGTTGTATTTTTCAAGACCGGGTTAGATTGCAGTTTAACAAGCCGCAAAATTTCAGCACTGGTAACACAGCTACAGAACAAAAATATACTTTTACTTTTCCAACCAAAAATCGAAATACTTGTTTTCAATGTGCGTACTTAAAAATTGTCGGAATTTCGAACAAACATTCAACCCCTGTTTTATCACATGAGGGGTTTGTTTTTAGTGGTTTAGTGGTAGTTTTCGTTACATCATACAAACAACCTAATATCCAAATTTTATGTTTCTAGCTTCAGTAGTTAAGCTCTACGATGATGTCAGTCACGACAATTCATTATATATATATATATATATATATATATATATATATATATATATACATACACACACATATATATATATATATATATATATATATATAGATTAAATTGTAACGATTGCGATAGAACTATATTATTATTTAAAGTACTGGCTTGACAGTATTTTTCAGAAAAGCTTGTTATTTGCTCAACAATCATTAGGATCACTTTTCTAAATAGCTTGGTAATACAAACTGTCAATAAGAAGTTTGTAATCTACTAAAGTACTCGATAACAAAAAGAGTTAACGTTAAAATTTATTAGCTATGAAATTGGCATGGACCACCTCTGTAAGAGAAAATATGAAAATATTTCATTTTCCAAGGAATAAATTACCCTAAATTGCTTGAATTGGGATTGTGGTTAACCCTTTGGTATTGGAAATTTAAGAGATTAAGGGCGTTACTGTGAACGCTGCGGTCATCCGTCAGGGAATAAGCGGATCAACACTGAATTTGTAATCTCTTAAATGTTTGCAAAAAGAAGAAGGGATACTGAAGAAATAATTTTATTAGTATGATTGCGAGTAAATACTTAAAAATCTTTGCCTTACAGATTTACACTTGTATAATGGACGCGTACAAAAACATAAAATCCACATTAATTCATTATGAAACTGGGACAACAATTACATGTCATAATAAATTTGTTTGTGGTAGAGGCTAAATTTTGCATACTATTTAACAAAAAGAATCGCAGATTGAATTACGTTTATTCTTGAATTAATAACGTTGTAGTATTAAAAATATATTAGATTGACTTATGTTCATATCCACTTATAGATTAACTTTAGTTGGAAGTAAATTGACTTGTCGTTGTCGGCGCTCGTTTGCGCGATGGTCGGCAGCGACAGGGAATGGCAGGCGGTCCTCACATACTGTGAGGATGTCATGGTGAGGACGGAGGCGGCGGAGAGGAACATGAAGGCAATAGCCGGCCCTGACAATCCGATCCGCCGCCCACGCAGGACAGGACCAAGGAGGAGGGCCTTCACCAGAGGCCTTCTTCCTTAAAACCGGATAAGACACCTGGGCGGTGAGCTTGAGGGAGAGTGCCACCCAACTTATCCAAGCGAGAGCGGTGTGTGACGTGTTTCCGCACATCGCTTCAAAATATTGAGGTGTGCGAGGGGTGGCTCTTTACACCACTCCTCGCAGTGCAGAGATGCGGCCTTATAACAGGCCAGACGTTGCCGAGGGTCGCAGAAGAGATTGACATTGTACCTCTGGCCCCGGTCAGACGTGAAGAAGGAACACCCCGGCGTTTTTAGTCGGTGCAAGTCCGACACACCAGGGGGCAGCACTCACCGCCCCATGAGGTCTATTAGGGCTATCAAAAAAAAAAGTTGGAAGTAAATTAATTTTCTTACAATTCATAATGACACTAAAATTTTTGAATAACTGACATAGTAAATATTCACTTAATTAATTTTTTTTTTTTTTATCTTTTTATTTTAAATCTATCCTGTATGTTCATTATGGCTCAATAAAATTAATATTATAACATTGGTTATACCAATGATATGTTATAGGTGGAAATAAGTTAAATAGAAAAATATTAGATTTAAAATATTAATAATACCTCAGTGATAAAATAATCAAGCGATCTTTTAATAATAAGCAAAAGCTTACGATTCAACTTTATGATTCAATTGTTAATGGTGGTTAGTACAATTTATATGCCTGTGTTTCGTCGGTGCTGCAAACGCAGAACATCACGGACCTTCGTATAAGGGGTACTCTCACCGGTGCCAGGATTCTTTTAGTTCCTGGCGAATCGGAAGAGGCTGAGAGGAAGACGGGAGTCCTCTGCAGCGAGCTCAAGCGCATCTTCCTTGAGGAAGATGTGAAGGTTTCACGCCCCGTCAAATACGTGAACCTGAGGATTTCCGGCCTCGAAGACTGCACCACCAGGGCAGATGTTAGAGGTGTCGTGATGTTCGAGGGCGGGTGCGACCTCGACCAAGTTCGCGCAAGCGAGCTAAGGCGCACTACGTTCGACCTCGGCGTGATGTGGGTGTCTTGCCCAGCCACAGCAGCGCAAAGGTTTATGGAGAAGCAGCCCGTGATCTGCTGGGTCAAGCCCCAGATCCGATTGCTGCCACCGACCGTACTCCGGTGTTTCCGCTGCATGGAACCCGGGCACGTGTCGGTAAAGTGCAAAGCAAAGGTCGGCCGTAGTGCGCTTTGCTTTAGGTGTGCGCAGCCAGGTCATCGTGCCCAGGGCTGCACGGGCAGCGTCCGATGCGCAGTCTGCGCAGACGCCGGGAGACCGGCGGGGCACAAGCTCGGCAGCGAGAACTGCGCTGTCGCGACAAGGCCGTTGAAGGAGCCGATAGGCAGTAAGAAAAAGGCCCCGATGACGCTGCTAAGTCGGTGGAGCCCATGCAGGAGGAGTCCCGGGCTGAACATCTGCCCACGGGGCAAACTCGCGGAGCGTCAGGTAGCGCGCCTGAGGGGGTCGTTACCTGACTCAAATGCTCCAGTGGTTTTGCGCGTGCATCCGCACGCCACTTGGCGATGGGGGTGGTGTCACTCTTCTCTCACCCCCCTACCAGTGAGATGAAGCCTTTTGGGCAGATCACGCGCCGGACCGCGGTGAGACCAAAGTCACATTCCCGTAGTCCGGCGCACCCTGTGCTTGGCGATGCGCCCCAGTGGTTTTAGTCGGTGAGAGTCCGACACACCGAGGGGTGGCCCTCACCGCCCCCTGACGGTCCATAACGGAATTCCACTGGGATATAAAAAAAAATTATATGCCTGTTAATAAAATTGTATACTATATTTTCGTCCACTATCACGTAAATAAAATATTGAAGCCCTCTTCGTACTTATAATGCACAATGGACAATTCATCTGTGTGCTATTTATTTCTAAGCTGTAAATATTATGGAGCGCAATAATTGAATTGGTTGGTGCCGTAAATAGGCAAGTTGAAACAACAAAATGAATATTAAATTGAGCGTCCTAATAAATAACATGATGATATAGTATTAATATCGTGAATACAGTGGTTTAGTCACCATTAAACTAAAATATATCTTCAGAAAAACACATAGTTATATATGTACGTAAATGTATTCATTGCAAATGTATTTCTGAAGGCGCTATTCAATATATATAAAACTATCTAGGTATCTTCGCTTATTTCCAAAATAATATTTGTCGGAAAAGCTAGCGGCAATATATTACCCCATGAATTAGTAAAGTTGTAAAGTGAGGCAATCCCCACAGATGGTGGATTCGAAGATAGTTCCGAAAGGTCCATCTACAGGTTTTTTCTCAAGTGGATTCTACCCCGGTGACATATGGCGGTGCTTATCCCTCGAAACTGCTGTAATTTCTGAGATCCAATTCAAGGATTGAAATAAAGATATTCCAGTAGATGTATAAGTATCTAAATACTACAAACTAAGTATTTTGTACATATAATAAATGTATGTGTGCCCCAAAAATCGTATAATGCGATTACATAATTATTATCATGAAATTATTACAAATTCAGAAAGTTATAGCTCGTAATAAGACAGCAATTCCTTGTTCTCTTCATTAATTAAAAGCTTGTAAATGTACAGGTCTCTCGTTTTTCTTCAAGTTGTGCTGCAGGATTGAAACATCTCTAGTGTTCCAGTTGGTTATTGACGAAAGTGGCCACTTTATATTATGAGTGCTGTCAGCTTATTGTCTTCTTTTAAATATTAAACAATTATAAATTAAAATATAACACAGTTTAATACTAAGGAATTTAAGCTCTGCACATCATATAATATAATAATACATATAATATAATAGCTTACATACACTCAATAATTACAAAAACACACACACTAAACACACGTATTTCTTATTGCTGCGAGTTTCTGTTATTCTATTTTCCTTACCTTTATAGTTTTTTAAATATTATTATTGTGTAATTAACACAGCTTTAAAACTGTACCGTATGTAATACAATTGTATGTGCTGGCCAATGATAGTGAATAAATAAATAAAAAAAAAAACATTAAAATTAACCAATTTACTCGCAACTGTATGAAATACTACCAAACTGTGAAACCGCTATTTATATCGTCTAACTTTTCCTTGATACGAATCAACGAAACGATGTTGATTTTAATTAAAACCGAAGTTTATATTAACAAGTTTGATGTAATTTATTATTCTCTGTTAAAACTTCACTCGTACCATTCTCTATCCGACACTATAGCAATAAAACGAGAATCTGTGTAACAAGTACTATTCATTAGACTGGCAATAAAGTCGCTTCAACAGAGCTAGCGCCAAGAAGACTGCTGTGTAAAGCAACCTTTTGAACCTTATTGAATCCTGTATATATACTAGTTAGTATAAACGCAATTAATAATTCCTACTTCAGAGAAATAGAGAACAAGATTTGTTTCCGAAGATCAATTTTAAATTTATCGTACATTTTGAAAAACATTTTTACTATAAAATATTTATTTTTCGCGTTAAAAACTTACTTTTATATGAACTTTGATGAGTATCTATATAGAAAACTTAGCCGTGGTGGCTGCCGGCAGAATAGAATAGCACCCCCCTCTTCTTGCTGAGGTGTCGTAAAAGGCGACTAAGGTATCTCTTGAACACCGCAATTCAACCAGGTGTTTAGAGAAGGAAAACTCGACCAAACCTGCATCCTGCTCCCTCCCGATCGTACTGGTTCTCCTTTCCATCGGGCTTGAGGGAGCTCGGACGAGAGAGTGCTTTTCTGGCAGCGCGTCCAGTACTGCACTTAAATATCTCCTGCGCAATTGACTGTTTCCGAAAACTGGACCTCGAATTTCTTAACCGGTATTGATACAGTCGCCGTGGCCGAAACCGGCTAGGACATCATCATCATAATATAAAAATACTTACTTGGCAGACTTTCTTGCACAACTAATACCGAGGTCGTCATATTATGTAAACCTTACTTAATTTATAGTGCCAACATTATCCAAAAAGCAGTACAAAATTAGACATTACTTTTCAAAATAAAATAACTACACATTAATAATTGTTTTATTTATACTAATTGAAAACATTAATCCCGAATTTAATATATGTTTTATGTTAAGATTTCATAGCAATTAAGCACCATGCTCCTTAAACCTTTGTTCGGAAACCAAAGGGATGCTCAATGAAATTGAAAGGCCAATGGATTGTTAAAATTTAAATATCAAATTTAATTACCATCACAGACAATATTGTCTTTTCAATGAGTTTAATAAATGAATCTGAACAAAGACTTCGAGGAGTATTGTTATGAAAATTAACAGAAGCATTTGAAAAAATAAAATAAAATAGGTATTGTTGGAATAGTAATTTTTCAACGTTATACTGACGATATATTATTTCTCCGGGCGGTGCGCTTGAGGGAGCGCGACGCCCGGATCAAGGATTGAGCGGTGTGCCATGTGTTCCCGCACAATGCTCTAGTGAAAAATTCAAGATTATGAGGGGAGAGTGGCATCTTATACCACCTTTATCGCCAATGTGTTAGGTGGATGCGGGAAATAGCGACTTTTCAACCACTTCCCGCTAAGTAGGCGAGGCCTGAACAAGGCCAGACGTCGCCGGGTGCCGAGGAAGATGACCCGGCTTTGCCCTTGGCACTCGCCAGGTGGGAGAAAAAACGCCCCGGGGTGTTTTAGTCGGTGCAAGTCCGACACACCGGGGGGTAACCTTCATCTAGCACCCTGAGGTCCGTTTAGGGATTTCCCTCCCGGGCTACCAAAAAAAAAATTTCTACGATGAAGAAGAAGAATATTGAGAATATTGTATTAAGAAATTTTAAATTTCATAATTGATTTATTTTTTTCCTAACACATCATAGTGACCACAACACGCTTGATGGTAAGCATAGTACAGTCCAAAACGACTACGGCTATCAACAGTAAAAATAGCCTATCGATAGTCGCAGCGATCATGCCGGCCTGCACAAATACCTCTTCACGCATCGTTTAAAGGACCCAATATCATAGGACGGTGGGAATACGCACGTCAGAAGACCATTCCACAGCTCAATGACTCGGCAAAAGTAAAACTTCTTAGTCCTAACCGGGATGTGTGTTACCGTGTAGCCGTGATTCCGTAAATTGGGAGAGGGAACTAATGGACAGGGTTTTAGTGCAAGTTTAAACAACTCTTATGTAATTATAATAATAATTCTTCAATCATTTGTAGATATATTTTATCAATACATTGAAATTAAATATTGTCTATAATTTTAAATATTGATTGGGTACTTTATTGTATAATCAACTATATACCTAATGTGTTCTGTTTAAAGTTTTAAATAAAACGCCAGCGATAAAATAAATACAAATTTGATTATTCGCTAACCTGAGATTACAATTGAGTTGTTGAGAGATCCTTCCGTTTTTATTCGATTTTCAATCCGCTGAATGCTCATTTCAGATTCGACAAGCGTGAGGCGGTAACGAACAGCATCTTTCCTGCGATTAAGTTAATTGATTATAATCTGGCAAGATTCTTTATTATTAAATTGTTAGTTTTAGGGTTTTACTCACAAAAATACTACGCTATTGAAAGTTTGATACTATGACTCTCGTATTAATAAATTCTCAGAAATCCTTATTCGTCAAATTATTTTAGACATTTAACTAACGGTAAGTACAGTGTAGACCAAAAACGAAAGCGACCATCAAAGGACGAAAATCCATTAATAGTTTTCGTCGTCATGTCGGCTCACATATACCATGATTGAAGGTCTCTAGGTATATGAGTTACTGGATATACACAAGCTGATCCCGAAACGAGACAAGCCAAAGCGAGTCACTATGACGGTCTTTACACCCGTGTACTGTGGTCATGACCCAGTTTGGACAATCGCCCTGCTACCAAAAAAACACAATGCGGTATATGCAGTTTGATAAGTGAATCGAATATATATATATCTAAAGAATAATTCAGGTAAACGTTCCAGAGACCCAGTGTTATTGAGAACTCGCCGTAGAGAAGAAGACCTAAAATGCAACAATTTAGGGACCAATGCAGGGATGAATTTCAATAGTTTGGAGATATTTTAATTTTAATGTTTTTTTTTTTTACATTAGTATGCCCAATTTCGACTCATAAATTGCAATTGTAAAAATACATTTTCCCAAATATTTACATACCTTTACTGTAACCTTGATACGTTTTACAATTGCTAATTAGATGGTCATGTTTTACCAGTAGTTTAAACCCATGTAGTAACCATGTGTCATGGTATATTTTTTAACTGCACAACATTTTCTGTAGCAAAAATTGAGAACAACTGAATTTCGCCTTTACATTGGGGTGATTTAATTTGTCGCATTTTAGGCCCTCCAGCACATACTTTCACTAATACAGCGAAATACTGTATATTCCATGTGATATAATTATATATTATGATTATATGGTTCCATGTGTGATTTGGGTCTTTTAATCGAAGCGTGAAGAAATATTTGTACAGTGATCGCTGCGGCTATCGATGGTTTTTTTCGCTGTTTGTGGTCGTTTTCGTTTTTGGACAGCACCATGTTTTCCAACAGGTATGTTGTGGTAACTGAACAGTGTCAGTTTAAAAAAAAACCTTTATTTGATTAATCTAAAATTCAAGTGAGTATAACAAATATTTAAGTAAAAAGTACGCTTTTTTGATTCGTTTCTGCAATATCTGCTTAGATGGTGGTTTGTACATCAATGCTTATAAGAAAAAAAAATAAAAATAAAAAATACAAGTACAAATACAATACAAATACAATACATATACTTACTTATTAAAATATAAGTAAGTTCCGCTTTAGTGTTCATCTCTGGTCCTTGAGCCTCGAGATGGACCCTATAAATCAACCTGTAGGTCCACAAGGTAAAAGAAGAAAAGGGAAACCAATAACAGGATGGGATGATGAAATTAAAAAAAATGCTGGCCCAAGTTGGTGTCAAATAGCCCAAAATAAGGAAGTCTGGACATCCTTGGAAGAGGCCTTTACCCGCTAAGGGAATCTTGATTTAGTAGTAGTTAAAGTTAAATGTAATTTGAAAAAATAACAAAGGCTTTTTATATTATTTATTTTATTTTAAATATATTTTATTTATAAGTTCTGTTTAAAACTTCACGATATATTTGATATTATGAATAACAAATATTTTTATTTGGTTTAATTAGGAACTCGACAAATGTCGCCGCAAGCTGAAAACGGATTAATCTGGACTCTTCATTTTACTTTCTTTTTGGTATCCAGGGATAAATCCTGCATAAGACCATCAGGGTTGCTGTGAGGGCAGCAACCCCAATGTATCAAACTCCTACTGACCAAAAACCCCCGGGGTGCAATCCCTCTAATCGCTCCACTCGAGCTTGGGAAACCAAATTCATCCAGACGCCCGAGGGACAAAAGTCTTGTTGAAGCTACTTCTCTAGGAGGGATAGGAGCAAAGAGCCCACCCCTCGAAAACTTCTCTCACCCCATTTTACTAAACTAAGTTTAATCAAGCTAACTATAGCAAATTACTGTAACTAAAATAATAAGCAGTGGTCCTAAATGCACATTTGGCTATTGCACATTTAATTAACTGTAGTGTTAGCTCAGGAATATATCCTAATGAGTTAAAAGCAGGTTGCGTCAGGCCTGTGTATAAGAAAGGTAAACGGAATGATTATTCCAATTATCGACCAATAACCTTACTCTCATCTATAGATAAAGTAGTTGAAAAATATATTAGTGAACAAATCCAGAACTTTTATAAAAAACATGCAAAAATCAATTTGGATTCCAAAAGGGTAAAGGCGCACCGGAACTACTGTCAAGATTTACTGATGAAATTAATGTACATCTAGACAACAGACGGTATGTATTTGCTTTATTTATTGATTTTTCGCGTGCTTTCGATACTCTAGAACATAGCCAATTAGTCAATAAATTACAGGATAGTGGAGTACGTGGCCCACTACTCAGTTGGTGTGAAGACTATTTACTAAATCGAACTTACTCTGTTAAGATAGATAAGGTATACAGCGAAACACGAAATGCTACGGTTGGCACTGCGCAAGGGTCAGTGCTAGGACCGTTGCATTTCTTATCCTATGTTAATGACATGAGCAATTGCTTAAAACATAGCACATGCTATCAGTTTGCAGATGACACATGCATGATTCTAGCTGATAAAGATCCACAAAAAGCATGTGGACAAGCCAATTTAAATATTTAACCCGCTATCCTTATATTTTCCTTCCCTTTTCCACACTTTGGACAAACCGTTCTTTCACGCTAAAAAATCATTGGTTGCCGCCAAAATCAACCAATAAAATCACCGCATTATGACGCCAAAATAAGCAAGCGACGCTTTTCAAAAAGCTTCAAAAAAGTAATTAGTGAGACGCCAGAGGCCGCGGAGAATATACGTCCTCGCACACCGCACCCGCTCCCGCTCTAAGTTTTATTACTAAGACTTATCGCGAGTGACTCTTTCTCCACCTCAGTGTGAGACGCCCGAGGCCGCGGAGAAAGTACGTTCTCGCACACTGCTCCCGCTAAAATCCCGCGCTAACGTTCTACAAAGGCGTCCACCAAGTGTTATTACTAAGACTTATCGCGAGTGACTCTTTCTCCACCTCAAGAACAAAGCCCGCGTCCGTGGAATAAGGACGAACCCGCTCCCGCTCAAACCCGCGCTAGTGTTCTACAAAGACGTTAGCCAACTGTCAATACGAAGACTGTTCCGCGAGTGAATCTCTATCTCTCTATATCTCTCTCCGCTATACATGCGCGAGCGCGTAGCGATTTGTGTCCGTGCGACCGCTGAGGAGCTTGGAGCTGACGAGGAGCCGACGCCTGTGCAGCCTCGCTGCGGTGACTAGTCGTGTGAGAGGCAGGTACAGTCCAGTGTGTGGTCCCTCGAGTCCGGATCCTTGTAGTTCCTTTCTCCTAATCCTAAATTCCTTAAAAGATATAAAATTCAAAAAGACGCTTCAAACATTTTACCGCCAAAAACGTGCATCGACACATTCCCGCGCTGGCGCATTGCTCCGCCATATTGTCTTCTAATAATAAAACATTATTCCCGCCTAATCGCTCCAAATAAATATTTCGACGTGTAATAATCACGTAATAATTAAAATATCCTTATTCAAAAGAATAATTAAATAGGTCGCATCAATAAATATAATATAAAATATTTCTAATAAAAATTAACTCGCTTTGTTAATAATAACAATAATCGCTTCGTGAAGTTAAAACTTTCATTTTTAAATTGTCTCAAGCGCGTAAGCTTGATTTGCAAAATTCCAAAAATAGAACACGTGTAACCTTGACCTACCGTGAACTATAAGATAAGGCCCGTTCTATACGGATCCAAATTTCAAAATAGTTTATTCCGCACCGCACCAAATTAAAATTAATTTTCATTCTTTTAAAACTATTATAACGAATTATTGAATTATTATATTATTCTTATAAAGATACTTAAAAATTATACTCCGCTTTAAATAATAATTTTCGCATTCGCATTATTTAATACATAAACTTTTATAAAAATGACTTCAATAAAAGTTCTTGAGGCTAAAAGCCAATCATTATTTTCTATGGTTCAAAGAGCCTATGACTCAATTAAAACCGCACCAACTCTCGAAGAGAAGGAAATATTTTTAGCAAATGCATTTAATATTGAAAAAATTCGCACTGAGTTTATTCAAGTTATTGAAAAACTTAACACTCGCAAAGAGGAATTAAATCCTGATTTTGAGCCGTCATTTAAGGCTGTAGAAGCTTTTGACGATTTATATAACCGCGTTAAATATTTTGAATCTTTATTAAACAAAGAGTCATGTGATACGGGTATTCAAATTTCTAAACCAAAGCATAGACTGCCAACTTTAGATCTGATTCCATTTTCAGGACAACCTGAGAAATGGCCGCTTTTTTATCAAAACTTTAAAGAAATGATACATGATAATAAACACTTAACTGACTCCGAACGCATTCAATATTTAGTTTCGAAATTGTCAGGGCCTGCTTTATCTATCACATCAGAAGTGTTGCCCACCGCATCCAACTACCATGTGATCTGGAACATGCTAGTGGAACGTTACCAGGACCCTAGAACGCTGGCTAATAAATATCTAGAAAAGATATTTAGTTTTAAACCTCTAATAACCGCCTCCTCTCAAAATTTAGACAATTTTATAGAAACGTACTGCGCTTCAGTTTCGGCATTAAAACTCTTAAACATTGATGACTTATCTGATTTTATTTTTACTAGTGTTGGTTTGAGTAAATTAGATAAAGAAACCGCTCAATTATTCGACCAACAACACCGCAAAGAAAAAATGCCCTCTTTTAGTTCGCTATCTGCTTTTGTCAAAGAACAGAGCAAAGTTTTATCACGACCGCAATTACAACTTAATTCTCAGCCGAAACGTGTCAACCCTAATGAAAATTTTAAAAATTACAATTATCCTAAAAATAAACCGCTCCAAGCTTTGGTAGTAAACCACCCCGCACCAAATTACAATGCAACATGCATTGTTTGTCACAGTGTAAAGCATGCCTTATACTTATGTACTGAGTTCCGAAATTTAGAGCCGCAAACAAGATACGAAATAATAATAAAAAATAATTTGTGTAAAAATTGTCTTGGATTTCACTCGACTAATAAATGTAAATCTAACCGCACTTGCAATATTTGCAATAAACGTCATCATACGATGATACATTTAAATAATTTTTACACACAACGCAACCCGCACCCCGCGTACTACCAACCCGCTTACCGCACTTCACTTACGCGCCCGCAACAGAACTCGCACCCCGCGTATTATCAGTCCGCTTACCGCGCTTCACCTACGCGCCCGCAGCAGAACCTACGTTCTGCGAACAACCAAACCGCTTATCGCGCTGCGCCTACGCCGCATCTAGTTAACATTGCTTTACAACCGCGTCGAACTGAGGCCACTGAGTTCAGTTCGAACACCGCTGTGTCTCCAGCACGCATTGAACTAAACGCTGCAAATACGCAACCGCATGCTGAGCAGAATCTTGCTCAGTATTCGCAATGTTTAATGACATCAAATCCTCCCGCTTCAAATAATAATTATTTATACGATTTAATACCTACCGCTTGTGTTAATGTATTAAATAACACTAATAAAAATTCATCGATTCGCTTATTATTAGACACCGGCTCAAACGCAAATTTTATTACTGAGTCGTGCTGTCGCCGCTTAAATCTCCCCATAGTATACAAACCTTCTAAATTGTATGGTATGGGATTATCCGAAAATTCTGTACTAGGACATACAAATGTCACGTTTATCTCACGCTATGATGACCGATATAAATATACAATTAAAGCCGCTGTAGTTAATAATATCTCACGAAAGTTACCTGATAAAAAGATAAATACAAAATTTTTAGATTACTTTAAAAATATTCAATTAGCGGATGAATATTTCCATATTCCTTCAGAAATCGAATGTCTTATTGGTGTACCTCTATTCTCTCAATTATTATTATCAAATAAAATTGAATGTCCGCACTCATCTATTATCGCGTTACAATCCACATTAGGATACATTTTAATGGGTCAAGCAGAATACGACTCATTCTTGCCCGTTCATACCGGGCATGAGAATAATAAACATTCATTTCACGCATTAATTAATAATGATGATTTATCTCACAATGAATCAATACAAACATTCAGAAATCTCGAAGCTATTCCTCCGCGAAAAGTATTAAGTCCTGATGACCTTAAGTGTGAACGCATTTTCACAGAAAATGTCTCGCGTCAATCAGACGACCGCTATATTGCTTCTTTATCTTTTTAAAAATTACTCGCAACCGCGTTCTCCTTCTTATAAACGTAATTTCTTAAATTCTTATTAACTTACTCTAATTTTATTTTAAAGTTCTTTTAATATATTAATACTACTTTTACAAAACGCACAATTCTCGCTCAAACCGCTTCTTTATATGACCTTCTCGGTCTACTCGCACCGCTTACCGCTCGTATGAAACTTATCATACAAAATAATGCTAGTAACGCAATCTAAATTGGAATGAAGGTTTCAATAGATATCACTCACGCATGATCTCAAATTATCAAAGAACTTGATTACTTAAATAACATTAATATTCTAAGGCATTTCTCCGCATTCTAACATAGCGTTGCTTAGTTAAGCTGACGCTAGCCAAAAATGTTATGGTGCTGTAACATTTATTCATATGGGTTCATTTGAAACGCCTGTACAAAACGTTATATTGTTTTGCTCTCTTTCGCTAATCGCACCGCTTAAAAAGACAACACTTGACCGCTAAGAATTGTGAGCTGCACATTTATTGTCGCAGCTAATAAAAGCTGTTATCACTTATTTTAAGTTCCGCTATGAAAAGACACACATAAAGTGTATATCGCATTCCAAAGTGAATATCCCTATACAAAAAGCGCAAGTAGTTATTCTTAGATAAGATAAACTTCCAGTCCTTTGCTGCCCTCTAGGTGTGGTAGATGAGGTATATCCTGGCAAGGACGGAATTAACCGCGTATTAAAAATTAGAATAAAAAGTGGCAGTTTCCTCTGAAATTTTCACCACGTTGCACCATTGCCAACGCAATAAATAAATAAAAAACAAACCGCTAAATACCGCTTAAAAAAAAAAAACCGCTACATACCGCCTAAAAATAAAAAATAAAAAAACCGCTATAAACCGCTTTAAAATTAATAAACCGCAATTATATAATAATTACGAAGAGACATGTTGGAGTTCCTCCAAGGCAGGCCAGAAATGGACAAGCCAATTTAAATATTTAACCCGCTATCCTTATATTTTCCTTCCCTTTTCCACACTTTGGACAAACCGTTCTTTCACGCTAAAAAATCATTGGTTGCCGCCAAAATCAACCAATAAAATCACCGCATTATGACGCCAAAATAAGCAAGCGACGCTTTTCAAAAAGCTTCAAAAAAGTAATTAGTGAGACGCCAGAGGCCGCGGAGAATATACGTCCTCGCACACCGCACCCGCTCCCGCTCTAAGTTTTATTACTAAGACTTATCGCGAGTGACTCTTTCTCCACCTCAGTGTGAGACGCCCGAGGCCGCGGAGAAAGTACGTTCTCGCACACTGCTCCCGCTAAAATCCCGCGCTAACGTTCTACAAAGGCGTCCACCAAGTGTTATTACTAAGACTTATCGCGAGTGACTCTTTCTCCACCTCAAGAACAAAGCCCGCGTCCGTGGAATAAGGACGAACCCGCTCCCGCTCAAACCCGCGCTAGTGTTCTACAAAGACGTTAGCCAACTGTCAATACGAAGACTGTTCCGCGAGTGAATCTCTATCTCTCTATATCTCTCTCCGCTATACATGCGCGAGCGCGTAGCGATTTGTGTCCGTGCGACCGCTGAGGAGCTTGGAGCTGACGAGGAGCCGACGCCTGTGCAGCCTCGCTGCGGTGACTAGTCGTGTGAGAGGCAGGTACAGTCCAGCATGTGACCTCTTGCAATATGATTTGCACCGGCTGGTTAGATGGTGCCATGATGCTGGGCTAGTACTAAACTCTGAAAAAACTAATTTAGTAATTATTAAGTCACCACACCTTACACGAACTCAGGCATCTACAATTAAGATCGTTGCACATTGCCACTCTTGTCTACATACTGCTAAAAATAATACATGTTTCTGTCCACCTATTGAAGTAGTAAGTACACAAAGGTACTTAGGATTACATATAGATAGCAAGTTTAATTGGAGCAGGCATATCGACTATGTGTGTAATAAGTTAAGACATTTTCTTGCCAATATAATAATACTAAAGAAGAGAATCCCCTTTAAAGTGAGACTAATGCTATATCACTCGCTGGCTGAATCCTACGTGCAATATGGTCTTACCAGTTATGGTCGAACATATAAAACGTATCTCAATTTAATATACAAATTACAGTTAAAAATTCTAAAAAGCATAGTACCACACAATATTAACCTTCAATTTACAGCCGACGATAATGGGCTCTTTAATTATTGTAAACTTCTACCTGTACACGCCAAAGTAAGGTATATATTGTTAAAAGAAAAATTTTTCGATTTGGAGGTTAATAAAATAAATCATCCGATATATACCCGTGCCGTTTCACGTGAGCAGTTGTGCACGACTCGTGCAACAAACGTGTATGGGGAAAGAACTACCTCCTTTTTGATCCCGCGACTAATCAATGAATTACCCTCAAATATGCGAGAAAATATCTCAGTTAAAAATGTGAAACAAAGATTAAAAAAACATTTTTTGGACCTCATTAATAGTGACCACCTTAATCGAAATGTGTTTACGTAGTTCCATACATTAATTGCGACTCTAAATGTAGACTGTTTGTAAATAGCATACGTTCAAGCCTTAGTGGTTTCTTTATGCTATACTAAAAAAAAATGTAACAATGATTTTTGTAAATGATAATAAATTAAAAAAAAAATAGTTTACTTTCGTGTACAGTAGCAATATTTATTAGAATACAGATAATAAGGATTTGAATTATGTCAAGAACATAAATTGTACACGGGATTCAGACCATGTACGAATTGTATTTTTTCGAACCTTACGTAAGGACAATGATTGGCATTTCAATTTGGGGCGAGCTGCAGATATCTGCTGGGAGTAGTTACTGGCCCCGAGAATGCGTCAATTTACTTTCCAAAGGACAACAAACACATTTGTTTGTTGCCTCCGACCGCGGGACGATTTGTTTTTCTACTTCCGTAAATTACAAACTGATCCAATTTGTTACAATTGTTTTGGGGATTTGATAAGAAAAGAATATTTTCTTGCAGTTGAAATAAAATGTAATAATTTTTAGGAAGATTTCAATAGTTTAAATAGTAGTAGTTAATACTAACCTTTCGAATGATTTAGTAAGCAATTTAATAATATCCACTCCATTGTAACACTTTCGTAAGCATTAATATGTCCAGCCTGCTTAATTCATTTGAATAAAGGCTATCTAATAGGTATTTGTCCTATTTTTATTATTTTATTTTTATTTTACATAATTGGGTACCCGACTTGGGTGACATTGAGTAAGAAAAAAAAGAACCATAGTATCAAAATAGACAATATAAATGCCCTCACAATTATAAGGCACCACAGCATGCATAATAATTAATATACAATGCTAGTTTATAGTAAAGTAAAGAATGTTAGTAAAATTAAAAAAAAAACAATAAAATTATACACACATACAAAGACGCAATAATAAAAAAAACTGTAGAATGTATAAGTAATAAAGTTGAACAAAATTCTGGGAATGATTTCTTGGAAAACACAAAAAGAAATAGAATCACTTTCCACACGCTGCTCTAAATTCCGAGAGAGAAACAGTCAGGTCCACGTTACCAAATTGCGAGCGCGCATTGTACTTACTACCTGCAGATCCTTGGCATGGTAGGACACTGTCTAAGATTTGTTTTTAAGAAGGATATAGAAAAAAAATGGAACACTATAATCTAACTACTTACTTACTATAATATAATACTTAATTACTTATTTCTTAGTCTTACTATAATCAATAAATATCATGTAATAGATATGGATACGGCAACAATATATTCATATGACCCTTGATATAAATAATGGTGGATATGGTTTATTTATCCTAAAAATATTTTTTAGCTATTTGTAATTTATTTTCTAAATAAACAGTTTAATTCAAATTTGCAAACCGGTAATATATTTATTTTGTCAATTAACGATTCAGTAAATTTATGAGTTTCAAACCTATAGGTAATATAACAAATATTAAAACATGATTATTTGGTTAAAGAAGCGCATTACCAACAACGAACAACAACCAACCGCAAACTTATTACGAACATTTATTTCACCCAAAAACATGGGGCCACGTAAATTACTTTGGTATCTTCCGAAGCAAAAACATAATTAATGTTGTGTTGTTTATAATCAGAGAGCTAAGTGGTACACAACGGGCGCCAGATGGTATTTTGTTATTATTCCATCCTACGATGCCTTTTACGTTGACTGGAAGCTTTTGTCCGTGTCTTGAAATCAGATTATAAGGGGATTTTGAAACAAACGTTACACGGAATAAAAGTAAGACTGCTACTCGTCGCTAATCATCTAAGTTACCTAACAATACTTTCCGCGTTGTGTTTTAGTTATATAATAAAAACCATTCAATACATTTGGGCAGATTCTCTTCTTAATGGAACCAGTTTTCGCTTTTATTTATTAACGAGTTATTGCATCTACCGCTATATATAGTTATAAGGTCGAAATTTAAAAAAGTATATACGTTTCTTGGCTTAAAAAAAGTAAAAATAGATATACCATAACAATTATTGTATCTAATTATTTTATAAGGCCCAAATGGTTATGAACTTTCTAAAAATGTATTATAATAGTTTTACTGAGACAGTGTAAAGTAACGCTCAAGGAATTTTATAAGAAAATTAGGAATTCAAACGTTGTCTGAGCAAAACCCGTTGGCGTCCCTCAAGATATAACCCATTCAAAGAACCCATCCTTCGAGTGACAATTAATCAACCTCAGATTATGTTTTTAGACGTGACGCTATTTTAAATTTATTTATTCTCAGCACTTAATTGCGGTTTTCAGTTTCGAGCACCCTGAGCAAAAAGCGGCTTGTTTTGATAATTAATTACTAGGCTCGTTATGTCGGTATCTCAGCAGGCATTCTATATATCTGTTTCACTTTTTGAATGATCTTGGTAATGTATACAGCCTTTTAAACTTTATAATGTGAATAGATAAAAAAAAACGGATATTCAGGACGAGCTTCCTCTATGCAAAAGTTCAGGCGACTCCGGTAAAAACTGAAATATAAACTTTTTACATATTGACGTGGAAAGTATAACATGTACTAATAAGCAAATACAAATTCATTTTATATCAATAACCCGCACGTAGAGTATGGACCATAAGAATATACGTATCATGTGCTCCGTCTTAGTATTTACTGTGAATTACTAATTGTAAGAGAGAATAAAAGACAGTTTATAATACAGATATAGACAACATAAAATAGTTAGTAGTTATATTTTGCGTCTTACTAATGAGGTAAGCTTATTTACAATTAACCTAATTATATTTTTTTTTTATTACGGTATTACGGTACTGTTGTTTAAATTGCTATTTATTACAAAAGAAAGTTTATGTCATTTATATCTTTTGTAATAAAGACACTTGTTTTTCGCAACAAACAAACACATTGCGGTTAACAGTTTCTTCTAAGATATATGTGATCTCATAATTTAAGGTTGACACGTATATATGTTGCAGTGTGTGTATGTAAGTGAATGTTAGTATATAAGTAAGTGGGACCCGCGCAACGGATGCGCATTTAATTATATACAAACATACACTTACATACACACACTGCAATCTGAACTAAATAATTAAACATACCAGTATTAAGTACGTAGCAATCTTACTAGTGTATACCCACTGTGACGCATCCTTGAGTTTATTTCGGCGTTTCTTTTCAAGGTAGTCGCTTACGAAATGCTAGTAGATAATCGTTAGGTTTCGTATTTTGGCTGGTAGCCCAAGTCGAGGTTCGTACCCACAGGGGTGGCCTTGCATTGCCACACAACTCATAAAATTGCTGGCTGAGTACCTTAGTGTTTACCGTCTCGCCCGGCTTAGTTGTGAAGGTCTACCCGGCCCACAACCCAGATTTTTTTTTTACACTGGCTCGACATAGTGACTACAGAGTACCTGATGGTAAGTACAGCGTAGTCTAAAAAAGAAAGTGACTATCAAAGGATGAAAATCCATTGATAGTCTACATCGTCATATCGACCCACATATACCACGACTGAAGGTCTCTAGGTATATGAGTTACTGGATATACACAAGCTGATCCCGAAACGCGACAAGCCGAAACTGATCACTATGACGGGCTTTACACCCATGTACTGTGGTCGCGATCCAGACGGGCACCGACGCCCTACCACCTCGCTGTTGCTCGTTTAGCACCACCCAGGAGTCACATGTAGGGAAACCAGGGTAAAGCCAACAGACGCGAGCAGCTTCGATTCCCAAAAAAAAACTAACGTAAAAATGGCAATTGTTTTTTTCAATTATATGAGTTTTATCCTTCTCAATTTTTATTTTTTTTATTTTTACAACATTAAGGGGGGGGGGGGGTGGCAGTGTCCAACACATTACGCAACAATAAAAAACAGTCAAACAAGTGAAGTGCATTAATGTATTGCGCCGTTAAGGTCACCACATTGTGCATTTAGAAGCGCAAACAATACAAGGACTTACAAAATGAAAACAGTAATAATAATAAGTTATCTAGAGTGAAAATAATGATAACAAGAAAAACAAGAAAAATCACAGCCACACCTACTGCGTGTCCCTCAACCGCCTGATTACTTTCTTTTTAAAGACGTGCAGACTGTCAGCAAACACGCCAATGATGCATTCCAGTTCACTGAAAGCAGGGTACAACTTACAAATTGGCGAATCGTAGTCTAGGGATCTGCCAGCATAAGGTGGGACGAGCAAATAAAAATTCCTATTCTTAAATAATATGTTAACAAATATATGACGATACAAATTATTAAATAAATAATAAAATGACTTCCAGCATCCGATTCCTTGAGAAATGTTACGGAAATAATATTAAAGTTCGGCATTGACGAGCTGCTAGGATTTTTCTTTCCAATAAACTTGTCTCTGGCAATATGTCACCGTGTGTCAGAATAAAGACAACGTAATATTAAACAAGAAAAATAAAGAATAATCCCAGTCATACACTATTCTTTTTACGAAATTCCCTATGACAGATGTCAGTTAACCAACATTAATGAATGGGGCAATATCAATCGGGTTTAAATATTCCGGTCAAAAATTTGTTTTGTTTAATAACAAATATTAACAAATATTATTTGACGTTTTGTTTTAATTCTATTTCTTTTTAATACGTTTAGTGCCTTATTTGTTAAATGCATGTAGAGAGTCGCTCGGAGTGGGGCCTTGTGTAGGTCATGGTGGCCGAGCTTGAGACGATACGCAGTTTCGAGCTGGATAAGAAGCTGGATCGTGTTAAGGCAAGTCCATTTGTGACCGCTTCCTACAACTAAGTCGGTGGTGTACTAACATGTCCATCATGTCAAAGAACATTCTGCGCTAAGGCGTGTTTCGCAAACCATCAGCAAGCACACATTCGACGGTTGGATTGGCTTGAAAAGTTCCTGAAATTCGGCCGCCAAAAAGTCTAATTGCAAAGAGTTCACGTAGTCCAGTCGCAAAAACCAGTCGAAATATTCTCTCGTAGAAGCACTATACAATCGCTTCAAACTCAGGTTCTCGCATTTTAGAGATAGATCTAAAGAGATCTGTTCACCTTAAATATTTGCTCGGATGTTCCAGAATCGTTTATCGGCCTTTCGCGACCTCGACATTCCACAGATAAACAGCAGTCTAATTAATATTCAGGTTACTAGTACCTCGTTTCTCGGAATCTATGATGTATGTAGAACAGCAATTTTTCTCAGATGCTCAATCATTGTTGGCAATTTATTTGAGAGTTAGTACAGTCGAAAGAGCATCTCGAGACAATCTTTGTATTTTAAAATCATAGCCGTGTGATACCTAATAAGTATCATAGATATCACAAGGTAGGCCAAGAAATCTTGGGTTCAAACTTCACCCTGGTTCCGTCGCAACAAAATAAAAAAACTTTCACTGGGTGGCATATCATCGTAGAGCCTGAAATAGTGAAACTAGAAACAAAAAAATTTTGCATCAGGGTTTTTTTATGACTCAGACACCCACTGGGGCCAGATTTTTTGATATTCTATTCATAAGAGAGTATAATAGGGGTTAAAAGTTTTTTTAAAGCCACCAGATTTGAATGTAAATCGCACATTGGCGAAAGCAAACCAAATCCGCTTGTCACTTAAAAATCAATAACCCAAAGGGGCTTAATATCAAAAGGAAGCTATTTTCATCAAAACTAGCAAATGCTTATGTATCCATAAGCTAAGCTGCCAATGCCTACAAAGGGACTTCATTGTACTCCTTTCCAGTTCTCACGAACAGCACATTTTAATTAAAACCGAAGCACAATGGAAAAGGTCGTCTACTAAAGCATCATTATGCTGCCATCGGTCCAATCTGAATCCGAAACCAGACTGCGATACAAGAAAGTTTGAAACAAGTACAATTCATTAAATTCGCAATAAAGACGTTGCTAGATCGAGCGTTAAGAACAACTGTTTAAAAAGTTGAGAAATTTATTGAAACTGAATATTTAAATCAATTCAAATGAGTGCTGGGTAAGATAAAAATAATATCCGAAAGGGTTTTATGTTGATTAATTATTCAAACCGCTGTCTGCAATTACTGGAGGATAAAATGGCAAACGTTCCAGTGAATGATTTCACTAATATCCTGAGATTGAGTTTCTAAGAGAATAGTAGATTCGGATTTCTACAATCATAATTTTTCTTGCAACATAGCTAAAGAATTGAATAACGTGAAGTCAAATAGAACAAAATATTGAGCGATGAAACTAACTTATCTTAGAAAGCCTTGTTTTCTTTAATAGATAATCCTAATCCATTGGAAATATTTCCATAAAATGGTATTTCATTATATTTTGTGCCTTGGAGTTTAGTTTAAGCACTTAAGTGAGAAGCCATAACTTTTACCATGCTTGGCTGTAGACATTTTTTTTTAAGAATTTTTAAGTGTGACGTAATGATTACTTACTTGATTACAACTGTATGTATATATCTCGATAGTTTGATTAGTAGTTAAAACTGTACCGATTTTATATTCCGTTTACCTTGAGTTTTTTTACTATTTATTACACTGAATTAGGAAGTTAAGATTACTTCAAACTAAAAAAATGTATTAAATACACATTTACTATTTTTATTCTATGGTATTTCTTTTTAATTTCTCAGTACTGATAAACGATGGGAGCTCAGCGGAAAATCAAGAAAACCATAGACCGTAGCTGCTACAAAGTAGTATTATTTCTAAGTCTAAAGCCTAACGCTTAGATTAAGATAGACCTAAGCACTACATTAATTTTAATTAAAATTAGCAGATTTGGACTATAATCTGTGTTGAAAACATGCGTAAGAAGTAGTGGGAATACCTAAAATTTATAAATATAGTATTTTGGTAAACAAGATAAAGCCTACTTACATTATTCAATACAAAATGGCACAACCAACAAATATCCATAAAGATACATATTCACAATTTAGCACACAAAAATGTTGGTAACAAAAATCTAAACTAAAACAGTAACTACAAGACATTTCATTATCTGGTACTAAGAACGCTCGATAACGTCAGGAATTTACGATATTAAAAAAATATATATTATTGTGTAAAGCAAATGGTTTTCACGAACGAGAGATACAGCAATCAGTTCGAAAGCTTTTGCCTTTTAGCTGGTGTCGTAACAAAACCTGAGAAGAATAAATAGCCCATTGTTCTGACACAATGTTTTGACAAGAAAATATTTTTATGAAGCAAGTACGCAGTGGTTTCGACATTCTCATACATTAGGAGCTACAATTCTTCCCGTTAGTAAGTACATATAATAATATCTAGATGTGTATTTTAATGTAATAAAAAAAACTTTTTTTATAATAGTACGTATTATACATATTAATAGTTTATCTGTAAAATTGTATAAAAGGAATTTTTGTTTCATATAGCTTTTATAGGGATTGGTGTTTTCGTAAGAGCTACAGTTATTGAGATTAATATTGTTGGACGATACACTATAAAAGTAAGGAAAGGGTTTCCTTACGAAAAATTGTAACCAGATTACACATGATGAAATGCTATAAAAAATAATTAATGCTTTTCCTCAAGATTTCTATAGCACATGCATCGATGGGCTCCAAAGAGAACGGCAAAAGTACAATGGGAATGTAATAGTTCGATAATGTAATTGTTCACCTGCCGCGACCTTATCTACATATGTATATTGTATATACATACATATATAAAAATCAATTGCTGTTCGTTAGTGTCGCTAAAACTCGAGAACGGCTGAACTGACTTGACTAATTTTGGTTTTGAATTAATTGTCGAAGTCCAGGGAAGGTTTAAAAGGTGAGTAAATATGAAAAAAAAAATGCTAGGAATATAGTAAAAACAACAATTTCGTTTTCCCATACAAACCACTCTGTCCCCAGGTGTCAAACATATGATGTCAATCAAACAAAATAAAGGTATGCCTTCAAGTTGATTAGAGGTTGCATGTCATTCATGAACATTTTAATTTATACGTCAAGTAATCAACTCAAAAATGTCCCATAAGGCATTATAGTAAAAATATCATTACCTTAGATATGACATAAATCTTTCAATGCAATTTTATTTCTATTAGACTGCGAGAGGCCAATAATTTTTGGCAGAATGAAATCTGACGGAGCAGCTATTAACATAAAAAAGAAAACAATGTAACTTTGTTCTAGAGAAATAGGGCAGAACAAGGTCTGCCGGGACAGCTAGTACTAAGATAAAATAAATATAATATCCGATATAGGCACATTAGTATATGTCATTACTTCATTATATTCGTATATTGTGTGTCACATTGCCAGGCTTTCTCGCGTATTTTATTAAATTTTTCTTTGTATTAAATTTAACATGTCTTTTTGACTCTCCAAATAATGAATGACGTAAAAGTATAAGCGAAACCTTTTAATATTTTTATTAGCAAATTTTTTAGATCAGGCTTATTTGCTTCGTTCTTTAGTAAAATAATTCCATTGAAAACACATGATCTAATTGACTGTATATTAATGGTTTTCTATCTCCAACATAATGATAATTAATTATTTTTTATATAAATATGTAAAGTTTGATTAATAAGAAAACAAGATTGTTATAATTTAAATTAATTCAGCAGACACAAAGTAAATTTTATGTTAACAGATTTGAAATCAGGGCAATGAAAACTAATTTTTTTAGAGGGTTATATTATGGACTGTAAAGCTATATATTTCAACCTTTATTGTATACATATATGACTAAAATATTTGATGTATTGGTTAATTTTTACTTCCTAATCTACTCTATATCATACTTTCATCATAAAGCCGTTGTTGTATAGATAAAAAATTACAAATATTGCATGCAACCTTTTAATATCATTGTTTGTCTGTTTGTCCCTTTGTACGGGCTTCCCGCTGAATCTACTGAAGGGATTTTAATTAATTTGACATAGATACAGCCTGACTGTACATGTATTAACTCAATTTAAATATAAGACTACTTTTTTCCAGAAAGTAAACGAATTCTGCGAAAAACAAAAACGAGTTAAACATTTATATGGAGTTTAATTATTATTGAAGTTCGAGACTTAAAACTTTGTATCTTGGTAGTTTGGTATTAATCAGGTCCGTTAGATAGATATAAGAAACTTCGATTTGAAAATATTTTTAAAGGATCATATTGATCAAGCGCTGAAATGTGTATACAAAGCATTCGTTCTTCAAAAATAACCCGAGCTATGCAAACTCGTTTGTATTTCCGTACCTTCTAAATTGCAATTCCGTGTTTCTTTTAAAAGCTTCTATAGTTGTGATGTAATTTGCGGTTCTAGTTCATTTTTAGTGAGAGTTAGGCCTTTCACTTACCGATCTTGGTTATTTTGAAAATATTTGAAACATTAAACGCGAAGTAATATTATTTATAGACAATTTCTCGCTTTATTTTCAATTTAATCCAATTTATTGTAGTCTGAGCTCCGATCATATTTCAGATTTATAATGACTCATAACATTTGTAGAATTTCAATATTAAAATTCAGATTTGTGTTATTTTAATAGAAGATATTAGTTTTCACAACTTTCATTTCTGAGTGATTTTGTTCATTAAAACTTGGACGATTAAAGCACCAAATACCAATTCAAGTCTGTTTGCTCTAGGCCCCTTCATCATCGATCCCAGTAAGAACTTTCCTGTAATTGATTCATTTATAATCTTACATTGCGACGTCAAGTGGCAATTTATTACTATTTTTTATTGATTCTTTGTAAGAATATATTGAATAAATATGTCTAAGAAAAATGGTTAACAGGAATTAAAATAAAAAATAATTCCAAATCTAATTATATCAGAAATAATAAATATTCAAATAATAAATATAACTAGATATATATTCGATTAGATAATACTCCTCTAAAGACCATTATACATATATTTTAGTTTTAAAGTTGGTTGTGTTTGTATGTATTTATACATAGAGATACAATATTACAATACAATATTAATATTGACATTTTGTTCAGGTAATTAATTATAAAATGTTATGGTATAATAATAACTCCCTTGATTAAAGCCATAAACGTTGTGCGCTGAAAACCGGAAGGCCCTACCAATTAGTCGGATCATTGACGTGGGGAAATGACTGAGCACGAAATTATTTTAATAATACTTGTTCTCTTACATAATAATGAGGTAAAATATAAATTCTTAACATTTATTCGAATTTTTCGATACATCGATTTAATATCGGCCTTATTGATGGAATTGAAAATAACATATATTACTTTTTACTCATTTTTGAAATATGTTTTAACTAATTTCAATTCTTAGTTCAATTTTTAGTTAAACAAATTTCACTTGGGGCCTTTTACTATATAAAGCCCCGAGTGGGTAATTTATTTGTCCACGTCAGGACATTGGAAATTTGAAAGTATTTTCTAGTTAAAGCTACCAAAGTCATAGCATAGCGTAAAGTAACACACATAACATATACAACTCACATTCATTCGGTCATCTCTATATGGCTCGAGAAGATTCATAATGACCTCATAATGTGATACATAATAAACTTTCAATAAAGGTTTAAAACAAGCCGATTTAACTTTTAGTCATTTATAGTGAACAGGTATTATAAATAAAGCTTTTATTAATCACTTGGTAGAGTATTGGTATTTTGGTGGTCCGGGCTATTGCCCGAACTGGGTCAGGACCACAGTACACAAGTGTAAAGATCATTATAGTGACTCGCTTTGGGCTGTCGCGTTTTAGGATCACCTTGTGTATATCCAGTAAGTCATATACTTAGAGACCTTCGGTCGTGGTATATGTGGGCCGACATGACAACGGAGACTATCAATGGATATTCATTCTTTATGGTCGCTTTCGTTTTTGGACTACACTATACTTACCATCAGGTGCACTGTAGTTACTATGCCCAGCCTGTGTAAAAAAACTTGGTCCACATTTTTTTTTATATCGGCTCGATAAAGCCTCAACACTACACCTGATGGAAAGTAAAGCGTAGGCGAAGAGCTATAGCGATCGCAAAGGGACGATAATCCATTGACAGTCGTAATCATTATGCTGGTTGTATAACCATGACTAAAGGTCTCTAGATATATGAAAAACTGGATACACAAACTGATACCGAACTATTGTTTTTAGGCATGAGAATCAATCATTGGATTTAGGCATTCTAAATAAACGTCTAGGGCTTACTGTCTGTAAAACTGAATTTCACCGCACCTCGGTCGCCTCTAGACACTTCAAAATTTTAAGCGCTCGATTTTACATCAAACTAAATGTAATTCTCAATATCTATCCCCTTTCCCTTTATGAACATAAAATCAAAGTCAAGGATTACTTGTTGCAGCTCGATTATTTACAAACTGAAAATCTTTTAAATGCTTATATATAATCTGCACTCACACACAACACTCTTTACTCACCCTTTTCTACACATAACACACCTATACACAACACGTCTGTATATTTTTATATATTTTTGTAATTATTTGTATTCTCTGTAATGGTGGGCGCTGACGTCTGCGATACAGTCTCACGACTAGTGCAGGCGTCAACGTAGATTAAATTATACAATGTAAAATTTTTGATCAAATAAAATTATTATTATTATTATTATTATACCGAAATGTGGCAGGCCAAAGCGAATTACTAACAGTTTTTACACTTATTTACAGTGGTCATGATCCAGTTCGAGGAGTCATCTTAACATCTCAGACACCACACCAATAAGCATGAAAAGTATGTTTGTAAAAGAAGGAAAACATGTGTAAAGTTGGTAAGCTATTATTTGAGATATAACGACTTAGCAAAGGAGAGTGGTGTCGAAACAAACTTAGATCGTTTGTGGAAGCGCGATAGCGACGCAGATGCTACCAACTGAAATAGTTTTCGCGTAGCCCTGCTACTTTAATGCTATAAAGAAAAATTTTAAATACATAATAAATAATTACGATCATTTTTAAAATGTACTACTAGAATACAAAATGGTTGGCAAACGAGTGGTATTAAAAAAAATCAAATAAAATCTTATTCTTCTGTTAAAAGTTTACACAAAATACTGATATATTTTATCAAAACATACAATTCTTGTTAAACTTCGAAATTCCTATTTAATATTGTTCAATATTTATCGAATTCAGAAACTGTTTGAGTACTTGTATTGTTATTTCGATTATGACAAGACCTCTTGTCAACATTCTCTTGGAACTCTCAAAATAATTATTGAAGGAGATAACCGATAAATTGCCGCTTGACTTTGCAATAAGGCTTTATAAATGAATCTATCACAGTAAAGTTCCTTTCAAGACAGTTGACAAAGGATGTTACTGATCGCAGTTTTCAATAGATATTCGGTTCTAATGGTTAAAGTTTTAATTAAAAAATAAGAGTTTTAGTTGCTCAGTTATAAAACGACCTGTGCCTTAAGCAAATTCGGTAGATTTAAAAGGTCATGAATTTTTCTAAACTTTTTATTTAACTGAATTTACATATTTTTAGTGACGTAATTAATAAATATATAATTGTAATACTAATAATAATATATCGTCATACTATATACTTTTCGGGGTAAGCTGAGATACATTAGTGGTTGTATCAACTTTACGTTTAATTATCGTGCCCAACATGACCAGTGGTGCTGCTGGTCGCCGTAACATGATATAGTTGGCGATGGGTAATAAATTAACTTTTCAATTAAATCATGTCTTCGTTTTATGTTTTAATGATATTTATTTGTATGTTACGTCTTATAATTAAAATTTAGTCCCAATTGCCCATAAAAAAATATATCAAAATAAAGACTTGCTTACAATTTAACATATCTAGAAAAATTTACTGCAATTAATAAAATTTAAATACTTGAAAATATAATCACGGGGCTATAAAATCTCTAATGATCCAAGAAAATTTAAAACACATTTTGTCAAAGTAGTTACCAAGCCTTTTAGCGTGAGACTTGTAACTTTCCTCTCCCAGCAGCAGAAACAAAGTTGACTTACGAAAATATAAAATATTCAAATTATTCCAGATTTCTATCTAAAAATAACTTTATTACTTACGTATTACTTTAAATTATAAATGTAATATTGTATTTAAATTTATATGTATACTAAGCACCGAAGTAAGTGAGTGACAGGGAATTGGTCTAGTTACATTCTTACGTTAATTCCTCACGACTGGTCATACATGGGAAAAATGTAATCTGATTAATAAAAATGATTACGATTACATTTTGCGTTTTTTACCATTAATATGACTGTATTTGACTCATGACGACTAAAGTTTGTAATCGTTAATCATTAATCAGATTATATTTTGCCCATCTCTGCTACTGGTATAATTGTGTGAGATTAGCAAAATATTTAAAAATTACATACGACTCGCTTCTTTTTGTCGCGTTTCTGGATCACTTAATACATACATATATAGTTGTCTATATACTCGTACTTAGAGACATTTCATCGTGGTGTATGTGGGCCGACATAGCGAGGGTGACTGTCAACGAATTTTCATTCCTTGACAGTCGTTACCGTTCTTGGACAACACTACACTTTCAATTAGGTGTAATGTAGTTACTTTGTCGACCTATATAAAAAAAACCTTTTTTTTGTCCAATAACTTTATCAAAAAATCTTTATCAATTGCTTTTAAAAAAATTATAAATATAATTTTTGTTTAACATTGATTGCGCATTCTATAATTTTTAAATAGTTTTCAATATAAAAAAAAATCTTATCAATATTAAGTAGCTTACTAAAAAATCTCATGGTATTAAAGACTGTATCGTTAATCAAATTATTAGGTAGGTAATTTCTAAGTGAGTAATTGATACGTCGATCCACTTACAAAGTCTCGCCAAAGTGTTCTAAATTGGCTACCGTCGATGTTTACCGTACTAATGTATACCTGACGAGATTTTGACCGCAGCGGTAAATAAGGGACGTGAAACAATAGAGGGGTGATACTGGTCATGTTTGTTTGTTAATAATTTGTGTTAATGGTAATTATGTTTAAATTGAACTGTTTCGATTAATTTGCAGATAACGAACGCGATATTAAATGCTTTGATTCGTAAATTCCGTATTTGTTACCTATTTAATCCGATTTTTATCGTTTCTGGCATATTTTACTAACTCTACCATTATTATTAAGTGAAATAGATACAATGTACCCGCATATACAGAAATTTGTAAAATTAACATAAGATAAATAATATTGTTTATTATTTTAATTATAGAATAGTCCAATTTATAAAATGTATAACATTTTATATCGTAGCATAATCTGTAGCAAAACAAAGTTCATCCTCAGGGTGACGTAAGATTAACATAAGTAAATTCGATACTTTCAGCCAAAACCCTTTTGGGAGTCGTTCTAATTCGCATCGCGTTGGAATATTTACCGAATCATGTAACCTTTTTATTCTTTTAGAATAGTAGACAACCATTAGATTAATTGTCAAACAGTACATTTTTTTATCTATTATAATAAATATATAGTATATATTTTTATCTTCTGTTCTTGATTGAAGTACTTTGATTCTACATGTTTTGAAAGAGTTTACCTACAAGCAATTTCTCTTCAACGCACAATGTGATGACGTATATTGTAGTATTTATAAATTACTCTTGCTTTAATGTTCGAAACAAATATGGTTTGCATTTCTGATTGGAAGCAGGTATAAACTGGCCGAGTGCGAGACGGACTCGCGGCACACAGGGTTTCGTACAATTAAACTATGGAAGTATTGCACATTGTTCTAACGGAAAGATAAGCCAGATTTAGGGACCAACTTGACCTTGGTGCTATAAAACGGCTATTGTCTTTCATCAATAAACATTTTTTACTGACTGCAAACACATTTTTATAATTTAGCAAAAATAGATTTTTCTTTTTATAATTGAACTACAAATTTAAGGATTTTGGATTTTTTCTTGTATTTGTTATATATAGGACCTTGGTTGTTGCCAAAAATTTATGTTTCTAGGTCAACGGGAAGTACCCGTTAGATTTCATTCCTATACGAAAATAGCTAAAATGACAAAAACATTCGACAAAAACGAATATATTTTGATTGCGTTGATTTAGAAGGATATAATTCTTACGGAGCCATAATAGACAGGAGATCTAACTATTTGATACCTTCACGATTTCCTGAGAAAAAGGTTCTTGACAAACAGTCGGATGGTCGAAAAAGTTAACCTATAAGGGTTCTGTTTTTCCTATAGAGTTACGGAACCTTATAAATAAGATTTTTAAATTTCTACTTCTGATTTAATTAAATCGGCTGCATTAAATTAAAAAAAAAAACTATAGAAAATAAAATAGTCAGCAGTATATAGTTTTTATTACTACTAAAATCTAATAAATATTACCAAATATTTAATTATATAACCAATAATTTTCGTTCAATTGGTTTAATAACTATAAGATTTATAGTTAAGGAGTTCATCAAAATCTTTAAGTGGAACACAATAAAGTTAAAGCTTTATGGATACTTTAATGAGGGCGATAAAATTGACACTTTTATTACTCTGTCAGACCCTTTAAAGCTTTAGATTCGCCATCAAACGATGGAAATTTCACGATTATTACATATTTTATTATCATATTACTGAATTTGTCACCGTTACTAATTGGATTAGCTTTAGTAATATACTGTAGGACACGACAGACGACAAACGACACTACACTACCTACAGAGCAATATTAATTTGTATGAAACCGATTCTGTCGCCGCGTGGCGAAATGCCTCAAGACAATTGCCATAATATTTCGAAATCAGACTCATACAAATTAATACTGCCCAATAGTCGTCTAATATCGCATTACATACCATTACTTTACAAAGATTCTTGAGGATTTAGATATACATATATTGTATATTATGTAAATTAAATTCTAAAACCAAATATTTTTTTACACTGGCTCGACATAATGACTACAGAGTACTTGATTGATAGAGTGTAGTCCAAAAACGAAAGCGAGCATCAAAGAATCCATTGATAGTCTCCGTCGTCATGTCGGCCCACATATATCACAACTGAAGGTCTCTAGGTATATGAGTTACTGGATATACGCAAGCTGATCCTGAAACGTGACAAGCTAAAGCGAGTCACTTTGACGGTCTTTACACTTGTGTACTGTGGCCATGACCCAGTTTGGGCAATCGCCACCACCATAAAGATTTGTGAATACAATGACAAAATATCTATCATTGGTTTGATTAAATTAATATTTCGCGAAACGAGATCAATGTATTGTATATCTAATTAACCTTAATATCATTTACAATTTCTCATCGGGTACTCGTATATTCAGTAGTTTAATACATATATAATTAAATATTTGAATTATTTTAAACAATATTAACAACCAGCTTAACAATTCATATAAATTAGTCGTAAGTGACTCGTGTCGTATTTTAATAAAATTAATAAATATTGCCGAAGAATCCAAGTAAAAACAATATTTACCGAAAGCATAATTTCTTTATTCCTGTATTTTTAAAGCAACAATAATTTAAGCCCAACAAAGATTATTCTCGATTTTGTTACCTGAGCCCGTTCTTAAGCTTAAAAATTTAATTAAAAAGCTGTAGTTTTTTATGTCACGCTCGGGAAGCTCTTATTGTTATACGACCTACAGAAATTACGTAACTTGTTCTTCCTGTGAGTTCACAAGGCCTGATCGTTATTTTTCCGACGAATTGGGCCTAAGGGTCCTTATAAAGGAACATTAATTTATGTCTTTTTAGCTTATATGTATAAATTTATTTGTTTGTTTAATCTTCGTTCATTTGTGTATAAATGAATTAAAAAGCTAATATCATGGCTTATTTCTAATACATAACTGATGTGAAAACGATATATAGTTTTTTTTTACTCTTAGTAGAAACTCAAAGTAAATTTTGTTATATTATAAACGTCACATTTTAATTATATAACTGTAGATTAATTTTCAACCTTCCATAATCCAAATTTCCTATCCATGTATACAAATGATTATTTAACGAGATACTGAAACTGTCCTTTCTAAATGACCAATACTTCAATTTTATCTCTAAATCAACTTGCCCATTACGATATCGAATAGTGGAGTTTATTATACCCTAATGGTAGTTATAAATATGGAACTACATTATTATTGTTATGGCCTTTGGTACTTCCTTCGGATTGGATTCATATTTTAACTAAATTTTAAATTCTACATGTATATTTATTGAAGTAAATTGACACATATGCAAGACCCTCATAAGGTATTTATTTATCTATTTTTACTATTAAATTCCTAAAATTTATTGTAGATATTTAATATTTAGTGGAACAGTTAAATGTTAGAAAAATATTTTTGTTATACGAGTATATATTTTTAAATAAGGTTTTTATGATAAATTTCTCAAATTATTAATATGTTATAAGTAAATACCGGCTATGTTTTTGATGGTAGTATATGCGATGGGTATTTTAAAGCTTGAATTAAAAATTTTAATTTAAAATTTTACTATTGGGTAATATATTATACCCAATATATTTGAACGAGGACAATATGGGTTATCCTAAACTACAAGAGATATGACGATATCGTTTTACATAGATTTGGCTTTTTTATTCGAAAATTAAATTGGTTTAGTCAAAACTTGGTTAAACGTGAACTTTCCACAGAAAGTTAAAAAAATTGACCAACTTTTTTTTTACAGATATGGACTCAATTTCTTTGGAGGATAATTATATTCAATAAATCTAAACAGCGGAAGTTAGTCATATCCAACGACAATAGATTTTAAACATTTTCTATAATAATCTTCAAACATTGCCTAGTGTATATTATAATATTTGTTCAATAAAAGGGCGTAAGTTTATAAAATTATAATTCCTTTCCTGTACTTTCAATCGTTGAATAAACAAAGCTTTCTGGAAAAGAGAAGTACACATTATTACTGACAGACAAACTATAATATTATAGAAATTCGAAGAAAAAGAATGGCCATTAAGTTAATTGTTAAAAGGTCTGCCTTATCAGTTTTCCGCACGACCTACTGATTAACGATTTACGAAAATAGCTTCGGGTTCGTCCCTATCGGACAATATTTAATGCTATCGTTCTAACAACCGGCTACAATGTCGACCAAAATTGCAAATCAGACTTCGTATCAATTTGGTTAAGTTATCTCTATATATCATTACTCTTGATTATAACTTTTCCTTTCTGATATCCTTTTCTAAAGATTTTATATTTACTTGTTTAATTACACAGTGCTTAATAAATCAGGAGCATACTAGTCATTTTGCCGTGCTAGCACAGAATCCTGTATCATATTACATATTTGTTTTACTAGTATAATAAAACACATCCTAAATTTATATATATATAGATGTTGTTTCCAAAGTAATGCTTATTAGACATGAAATATTTTAAAAAACTATTTTATTTCCTTGATAAAAATTCTAATAAGCGAAATACTATTTATCGTGAATGAAATGCATTAATTATTTTGTTTACTAAGCTTAAGACATAAAATCTGAAATGGAATAGTATATATATCTATACTAATATTATAAAGCTGAAGAGTTTGTTTGTTTGTTTGTTTGTTTGTTTGAACGCGCTAATCTCAGGAACTACTGGTTCGAATTGAAAAATTCTTTTTGAGTGGAATAGACCATTTATCGAGGAAGGCTTTAGGCTATATAACATCACGATGCAATTATTAGGAGCGAAGAAATAATGGAAAATGTGAAAAAAACGGGCAAAATTATTCATCCTTGAGGGCTTCCATTGCGTGCGCTGCAAAAACGGTTCAAGATACCAAAAATATATGTATGAAAGAATTATTCCTCTTGAAATGATCTAAAAAAATGTCCGCGACAGTATATGTCTATCTTTTAAGATTAAGTCACTAGAGCCGTTTTTATGGTAAAAAAATTTGGTCGAAATTAATGCATTATTTGTTAAGAGTTGTATCAACGTAATAATATTAATCTTTATCCAAATAAATGTGTTGTTGATTAAGAGTATTTAATTGTGAACAAAATTGTCTTTGACATCACTTAATTTCAATGAACATCTTAGAAGATATTACAAAACCTCACATAGCAAAACAACGTTTGCCGGATCAGCTAGTATAAAATATTCCTGTACCTACTGGAGTATGGCCGTAGAAGCACCTTAATCAATTTAAGCCTCGAGAGGCGACTTAGGCGAGAGTTGAAGCCTCCAGCGGTTAAGAAAGCACCGGAAAGAAATTCTATTAGGTTTATCTGGGCCAGACGTTACATATATATACTAGCTGTCCCGGCAGACCTTGTTCTGCCCTATTTCTCTAAAACAAAGTCACATTGTTTTTTTTTATGTTAATAGCTATTGGCCTGTCGGCTGTTTTTTGAAAATTGTTTGAAGGAACCTGGCCTTAATGCTATATGTATAAAAATTGACAAATATTGACATTAATATTTATACGTCACTCAATAATTGTTTTGCCTTCCCGGAACCCGTCCACTAACATTTAAACTTTATGCTATGGTGTTAAAGTTCAAATTGACTTATAACAAATCTTTTGTATGAGAATATAGAAAAGTGTTGTTTTTAGACTTTTTCAGATAATTTTTTAAAATCTTCTCTCTGCTATAACCTTCCCCAGACTTCAACAAACACAACAAAAAAAAAACAGTCAAATCGGTTCAGCCGTTCTCGAGTTTCGCGGTTATCAAGACACTATAGCTGATCCGGCAAACGTTGTTTTGCTATGTAAGGTTTTGTAATATCTTCTAAGATGTTCATTGAAATTAAGTGATGTCAAAGACAATTTTGTTCACAATTAAATACTCTTAATCAACAACACATTTATTTGGATAAAGATTAATATTATTACGTTGATACAACTCTTAACAAATAATGCATTAATTTCGACCAAATTTTTTTACCATAAAAACGGCTCTAGTGACTTAATCTTAAAAGATAGACATATACTGTCGCGGACATTTTTTTAGATCATTTCAAGAGGAATAATTCTTTCATACATATATTTTTGGTATCTTGAACCGTTTTTGCAGCGCACGCAATGGAAGCCCTCAAGGATGAATAATTTTGCCCGTTTTTTTCACATTTTCCATTATTTCTTCGCTCCTAATAATTGCATCGTGATGTTATATAGCCTAAAGCCTTCCTCGATAAATGGTCTATTCCACTCAAAAAGAATTTTTCAATTCGAACCAGTAGTTCCTGAGATTAGCGCGTTCAAACAAACAAACAAACAAACTCTTCAGCTTTATAATATTAGTATAGATTTATCGACGAATATGTATAGAAATCTATCTTAGCTGACCATAAAGTACTAAATTGGTTTATTATATTTACCTCTTAAAATCATTATCACATAATATCTAAATTTTAGCATCCAATATTTTATAGATAGAACCGTGTCAGAAGTTATTGACGCATTACAATTATATTTATTAAGACTGATATATTGTTTAAGAATTCACTAAATTTTCGTAACATTTTTAAATTAAAAAAAAAGGAGAAGATATAAATTATTTGGAAAGATGTCGAATTTAAGGCCTAAAAACGAAACAAAAAAGGCAAAGCTGGAAGCTTAGAATTTGAAAAGGGTTACAGTAATTTACATTTTGTATACGACAAACGTTTTAATGATTTTGTTCTGCTAAAAATGGAAATGCCTAATGTACGAAAATGAAAGGACTGTAGCCTTGATAATAAAGCAGAGATCAACTACACAAGGAACAATGACTTGATTAACATTTATTTAAATTACGACTGTGATTAGAAAATTAATTTCTTTGTTTCTTAACCACATTGTTATTCATTTAGGACGGCTTTTATAAACGTATATAAAGTGCTATTTATGGTTTGACTGTATTTATTGTCAAATTTAAATCACCATTTATGTCGAATAAACCGCTTCATTTAAATAACGTTTGATACAAAGCAAAACTAAATTTAATTTATTGGTGAAATCGCCCTAAGTTTCTTTAAGCTAATTACGGATCGCGTACATTATATATCTTACTATAGGTATCATATCGAAGGATGAAAGGCTATTTGGTTTTAGCGACATATTTTAGTGATTTAGTAATATATATATTTTAGGAATCAGCGTTTTATACCGATTCTGAAAAATATATGTATATTACTATATCACTAAAAAATGAAGCTTAAACCAAATAGCCTTTCACCCCTCGATATAATGAACATTGCTATGTTTCAATAATCTGAGGATCTGACCTAAGTTATGGAATTAATTGATTTACATTTCATATAAATATAAGCTTTTTTATACACGATTCAATAGATACACCAAAAAGCCTAAAGGTTCACACAATTTGACATAAAAAATAATTTGATTAGAAACCTCGATAAAATCCGTATTTGGACTTCAGTTTTATAAAAGACAAGTTAAAAGAAGTTTCAATTTATAAGGTAATTCTTAAGTTTTTATATGGCATCTAATAAAAATGTTATATGTTAATGTGCCATGAGAACAGCGGTCAGGTGTACTACTGGTGTCGTTGGCCATGACATATAAACGAAAAGTCGATTTGTTCATTATTGTACATATCCCTGCTCACTCCGAAAGGGATATAGCGTGATGATATATTATTATTTTTTTATTTAACATTTTCTATATTATTACATGTATTAATTTATCATTGATTATAATGACAAAACATTATTAAAAGGGAGGTAAAGTTGAAGGTTTACAAAAAAGAATGTAGGAAGTGGTTTGCAGTCATCGTGGCATCGTATATGTCTAATATAGAGGATCAAATCAAACAAGAGAGGGTCGATCTGAGAGAACCTGACCTATTACTACTACCTGTAGGGGCACAGGTATCTACTTTAAATCATATTATCTCTGTTTCGCTGTGAGAAGTATGCTTATAGAAGCAAATTTATATAGGAAAAATTGCATATTTTTATTAGTTATTATTGCTAAGATAATTACCATAATGTTTCTCAAATGTCAAGCATTACATTTATTTATTTATTAGCAAGCACCCAGTTGAAACAACTGTTAAGTGTCTATTTTCATTGTTCAACAATATTTTAATAATTTGTTTTTGATGTTGTGAAAATGTTTGTCAAATCAAATATATTTACATTAATTTAATATTTAGCAAACTGTATGGCCAACTGTATATACTAGGGATGTAACGGAGGCAGTTTTATCGGAACCGAAATCGGAGTCGGAGTTTTTAAATTTGATTTATCGGAGTCGGATTCGGAGTCGGAATCGGAATCGGAGTCGGAGGCAATGTCAGTCACAAGTGACGGCAGAATAAAATAGTTTTATTAAGGGACAAATAAAAACATTGCTCAGTGAACCTTTTTAATTAGAAAGTGATAAATTTATAAATACACAGACAATAAAAATTGCTGTTTCTTATTAACATTTTCATAGTACTGTGAGAAAGCGATTACCTGAGCTACTGGTCGCGTAGTCCACGACATTTAAGCGCAAAGTGGATAAAACCACTATTGTATGTCTGCTCACATAGCGTGATAGCGTGAAGATATGTTATTTCTTATGTTATATCTTAAATTTGATCTCATTTTAATATGGTGCAGGATTGATACATGTCTTCGAAAGTATAAGCCAGAACTTTTGAATTGACAACAGCATAATCCATTTCCCTTTACATCTCCCTCGTTTGTAGACAGATGTTGAGAATCGAGACTGTTTCCAAGCGTATATCAGGTTTTTTTTTTGATAACCCGGGGGATATTGTTGACGGGCCTCAGGGAGCTTTTTGGTTGTCGGACTTGCACCGACTAAAACCCCCGGGGTCACACAGCGCTCTCGCCTGGATAAGTTGGGCGGCACGCTCCCTCAAGCGCATCGCCGGCGTATATCAAGTTGGGTCAACACAACCCAACCCAACACAACACAACACAACACAACACAGCACAACACAACACAACCCAACACAACCGAACACAACCGAACACAACCGAACACAGCCGAACACAACCGAACACAACCGAACACAACGGAACACAACCGAACACAACGGAACACAACCGAACACAACCGAACACAACCGAACACACCCGAACACAACCGAACATAACCGAACACAACCGAACACAACGGAACACAACGGAACACAACCGAACACAACCGAACACAACGGAACACAACGGAACACAACCGAACACAACCGAACATAACCGAACACAACCGAACATAACCGAACACAACGGAACACAACGGAACACAACCGAACACAACCGAACACAACCGAACAGAACCGAACATAACTGAACATAACCGAACAGAACCGAACACAACCGAACACAACCGAACACAACCGAACACAACCGAACATAACCGAACACAACCGAACACAACGGAACACAACCGAACACAACCGAACACAACCCAACACAACCGAACACACCCGAACACACCCGAACACAACTGAACACAACCGAACACAACCGAACACAACGGAACACAACCGAACACAACCGAACACAACGGAACACAACGGAACACAACGGAACACAACGGAACACAACCGAACAGAACCGAACATAACCGAACACAACCGAACATAACCGAACATAACCGAACATAACCGAACACAACCGAACATAACCGAACACAACGGAACACAACGGAACACAACGGAACACAACCGAACACAACCGAACACAACCGAACACACCCGAACACACCCGAACACAACCGAACACAACCGAACACAACGGAACACAACGGAACACAACCGAACACAACCGAACACAACGGAACACAACGGAACACAACCGAACACAACCGAACATAACCGAACACAACCCAACACAACCGAACATAACCAAACACAACCGAACATAACCGAACACAACCGAAAACAACACAACACAACCGAACACAACGGAACACAACTGAACACAACCGAACACAACGGAACACAACCGAACACAACCGAACTCACCCGAACACAACCGAACACAACCGAACACAACCGAACACAACCGAACACAACGGAACACAACGGAACACAACCGAACACAACCGAACACAACGGAACACAACGGAACACAACCGAACACAACCGAACATAACCGAACACAACCGAACACAACCCAACACAACCGAACATAACCAAACACAACCGAACATAACCGAACACAACCGAACACAACCGAAAACAACCGAACACAACCGAACACAACGGAACACAACCGAACACAACCGAACACAACCGAACATAACCGAACACAACCGAACACAACCGAACACAACCGAACACAACCGAACACAACCGAACACAACCGAACACAACCGAAAACAACCGAACACAACCGAACACAACGGAACACAACGGAACACAACCGAACACAACCGAACACAACGGAACACAACGGAACACAACGGAACACAACCGAACAGAAGCGAACATAACCGAACACAACCGAACATAACCGAACATAACCGAACATAACCGAACACAACGGAACACAACCGAACAGAACCGAACATAACCGAACACAACCGAACATAACCAAACACAACCGAACATAACCGAACACAACGGAACACAACGGAACACAACCGAACACAACCGAACACACCCGAACACACCCGAACACAACCGAACACAACCAAACACAACCGAACACAACGGAACACAACCGAACACAACAGAACACAACGGAACACAACGGAACACAACCGAACACAACCGAACACAACCGAACACAACGGAACACAACGGAACACAACCGAACAGAACCGAACATAACCGAACATAACCGAACATAACCAAACACAACCGAACATAACCGAACACAACGGAACACAACGGAACACAACCGAACACAACCGAACACAACGGAACACAACGGAACACAACCGAACAGAACCGAACATAACCGAACACAACCGAACATAACCAAACACAACCGAACATAACCGAACACAACGGAACATAACGGAACACAACGGAACACAACCGAACACAACCGAACACACCCGAACACACCCGAACACAACCGAACACAACCGAACACAACCGAACACAACGGAACACAACGGAACACAACCGAACACAACCGAACACAACGGAACACAACTGAACACAACCGAACACAACCGAACATAACCGAACACAACCGAACACAACCCAACACAACCGAACATAACCAAACACAACCGAACATAACCAAAAACAACCGAACATAACCGAACACAACGGAACACAACGGAACACAACCGAACACAACCGAACACACCCGAACACAACCGAACACAACCAAACACAACCGAACACAACGGAAAACAACGGAACACAACCGAACACAACCGAACACAACCGAACATAACCGAACACAACCGAACATAACCGAACACAACCGAACACAACCGAACACAACCGAACACAACCGAACACAACCGAACACAACCGAACACAACCGAAAACAACCGAACACAACCGAACACAACCGAACACAACGGAACACAACGGAACACAACGGAACACAACCGAACACAACCGAACAGAACCGAACACCACCGAACATAACCGAACACAACCTAACACAACCGAACACAACAGAACACAACCGAACACAACCGAACACAACCGAACACAACCGAACACAACCGAACACAACAGAACACAACCGAACACAACCGAACAGAACCGAACACAACCGAACACAACCGAACATAACCGAACACAACCGAACACAACCGAACACAACGGAACACAACCGAACACAACGGAACACAACCGAACACAACCGAACACAACCGAACATAACCGAACACAACCGAACACAACCGAACACAACCGAACAGAACCGAACATAACTGAACATAACCGAACACAACCGAACACAACCGAACACAACGGAACACAACCGAACACAACCGAACATAACTGAACACAACCGAACATAACCGAACACAACGGAACACAACCGAACACAACCGAACATAACTGAACACAACCGAACATAACCGAACACAGCCGAACACAACCGAACACAACCGAACAGAACCGAACACAACCGAACACAACCGAACATAACCGAACACAACCGAACACAACCGAACACAACCGAACAGAACCGAACATAACTGAACATAACCGAACACAACCGAACACAATGGAACACAACCGAACACAACCGAACATAACTGAACACAATCGAACATAACCGAACACAGCCGAACACAACCGAACACAACCGAACAGAACCGAACACAACCGAACACAACCGAACATAACCGAACACAACCGAACACAACCGAACACAACCGAACACAACGGAACACAACCGAACACAACCGAACATAACTGAACACAACCGAACACAACCGAACAGAACCGAACACAACCGAACACAACCGAACATAACTGAACATAACCGAACACAACCGAACACAACCGAACACAACGGAACACAACCGAACACAACCGAACATAACTGAACACAACCGAACATAACCGAACACAGCCGAACACAACCGAACACAACCGAACAGAACCGAACACAACCGAACACAACCGAACATAACCGAACACAACCGAACACAACCGAACACAACCGAACAGAACCGAACATAACTGAACATAACCGAACACAACCGAACACAATGGAACACAACCGAACACAACCGAACATAACTGAACACAACCGAACATAACCGAACACAGCCGAACACAACCGAACACAACCGAACAGAACCGAACACAACCGAACACAACCGAACATAACCGAACACAACCGAACACAACCGAACACAACCGAACATAACTGAACACAACCAAACACAACCGAACACAACGGAAAACAACGGAACACAACCGAACACAACCCAACACAACGGAACACAACCGAACACAACCGAACACAACGGAACACAACGGAACACAACCGAACACAACCGAACATAACCAAAAACAACCGAACATAACCGAACACAACGGAACACAACGGAACACAACCGAACACAACCGAACACACCCGAACACAACCGAACACAACCAAACACAACCGAACACAACGGAAAACAACGGAACACAACCGAACATAACCGAACACAACCGAACATAACCGAACACAACCGAACACAACCGAACACAACCGAACACAACCGAACACAACCGAACACAACCGAACACAACCGAACACAATCGAAAACAACCGAACACAACCGAACACAACCGAACACAACCGAACACAACGGAACACAACGGAACACAACGGAACACAACCGAACACAACCGAACAGAACCGAACACCACCGAACATAACCGAACACAACCTAACACAACCGAACACAACAGAACACAACCGAACAGAACCGAACACAACCGAACACAACCGAACATAACCGAACACAACCGAACACAACCGAACACAACCGAACAGAACCGAACATAACTGAACATAACCGAACACAACCGAACACAACCGAACACAACCGAACACAACCGAACACAACGGAACACAACCGAACAGAACCGAACACAACCGAACACAACCGAACAGAACCGAACATAACTGAACATAACCGAACACAACCGAACACAACCGAACATATTATCCTCCAGTGATCAAATTAAATCAAATTTGCTGCAGGGTTGTTTTTGTGTTAATTTCTATTTTACTTAATTTAATGTAAATGTAAAATAAAAAAACCTTTTAGTAATAAATTTAAATGTAATGTAATGTAATGTATGTGTTTAAATGTAGTTTTAAATTTAATAATTTAATCATATTTTTTAAATCTAAATTTAAAAAAATGTCTTCTACAAATTAAGTAGCACTGATTGTTTGATTAATTGATATTATGTTTCAACAACATATAAAGTAAAATCAAATGAATTGACTGCAACAGTGGTGGTTACCTCCGATGAATACCTCCGATTAAAAAGTTTCGGAACCGAAGTCGGAACCGAAGGTGTAATAACGATCGGAAGTTCCGACTTATCGGATTCGGAGTCGAAGCTCCGTAACATCCCTGGTATGTACACAGACATTTTATACAATTAAATATTGTAAACAAATGTCTTATTTTTTCTAGGTATTTTTATAATTAAGATAGTGATAATATTATCTTACTTTTGTTTTAAACCTGATACCACAATTTATTTAAAAAACAGACAGGCCTAAATTAAACTATGTTTACTCTGTTGGAGCTCGAAAGTTAATTAAATTTTATACTATCTTGCAATAGCTACCTTTACAGATTTAGAAACAGCGCATTTGATTGAAAAGTCTACCGTGCAGACATGTAAAAAAGCTTAAAGCACGGAAGCTAGCAGACATTAACGTGGTATTGAATGAAGGATGAAACTTATACTATGTGCTTAGTGATTGGTATTTTTCCGTGGATCAAAATTATTTTTTGAAGTACATTGCACTTTAGTTTAAGAAAACTTTGAATCCGATGTTGAAAGACACAGAAATGTACACGTATATAGGGAAAAAGTCTTTCAGGTGAGAGGGCAATAGAAAAGGCTGTGGAACAACGGATTTGCAGTTCGCACTGTTCGCAGTCTACCAAGTTTAGCCGCTTCAGTCGAGCTGTGGAATGCGAAGGAAATATACACGTTCTAGATAAATATATTTTATCGTAACGTGAGGAAATAAAGTTTGTGTCCGGAAATTAATATTATACTAATCTTAAGGGTTCGTGATGAGAAAATGAAAGGAAGGCCAAAATAATTTAATTGCGGCTTGGTGGCGTGTTTCCCTCGAAGTTTAAAGGTAAAAATTGTATTTAATACTACTAAACTAATACTTAATACTGTAAAGCTTAAAAATATAAATATGTTGAAAGCTTATTTTGCTTCAATATGAATGTAAAATGTTAATTATTACTATCAGTTTTAGTAGATACAAAAAAATATAAATTTCCGTGCTTATTTAATTACTTTAGTAAAAATTTGGGAAAATTAAACTCTGAAAATGAATTTAATACATTTTTCTTTAATATCTTCTATAAATTTAAGCAAGTTTCGCAAGTAATTGAAGATTTTTTTTTCTAAATTTACACTGATATACATAATTAGGGACTAAACATTGGTTTGAGGCTCTTATCTTTGACGAAATCAGATGTGTATAAACATTTTATAAACATATAAACAAACATTACATTAGCTTTTAATATTTGTAAATTATAATTTTAATAGTAGTATATAATTATGAATTATTACGAGCAATGGTGTAAGGAGATTTTTGTTAATTGATGTGACTAAAACTTTATTCGCGTGGAAGCTGTGCTTTTGTTATGATAATACTTATTTCAGGCTGAAATCTTTGTATGAGCGATATAAATATAAAATATTGTTTCTTTTATACATATATATTATTACTATAAAAACTAAACATAGAACTCATGTAATACTAATGACTTACAATACTGGAGAATAGAAGTCGTTAGTGCTTTCTGACAGTTTGTAAGATAAAAATAGAGGTTATTTTCTCGGTATAAAAACAGCCTAAATTTTATCCAGTATTTTTTTTATATGTGATGAATTAAATATCTGGAACCTATCTAATTACGAATGTAAAATGAATCTAAGGGGCTGGTTGTAGAATCTGAAATATGATGATACTGAGGAACTGTTGCGGGAATAGATGTACTTGGGGTTTAAAATTATTGTTAAATTATTATTTACTTTGATTGTATAGTGTATTTAATATTATTATAGTATTATTTGGAGTTAAGATTGGAGCTATGCAGCGGATATAAACTGGATGTAACAAATTGTGTGAAATGTCCTGACATGAAAGATACAGATAGTCCTAGTTTGGGTGTCAGCTGACTTTAATGTGCTGCTTTGTAATTGTTTTCTAATAAATAATTTATTTATTTATTTTATTTTTATATATTCTTATATCTACATTCTTAAATGTATGTATCATATTTACAATTTTTGGAACTTACCCAGTATGTAAAATACCTTTATGTGAAATTTAGTATAACTTCATTCAGTAATTTTAGTTTTAAGCCTTTATAAAGAAAGAGACAGGACTGGCAGATAGTCAAATTAATTTATTCTGTAATTGATGTTAATTTTCAACAACCAGAATTTTCAAATGTTGGGTTAACTGTCAATGATAATCCGTTTTGAGTACCCTGTTCACATTTACTATAAAGCAGGAAATAAAGATTAACAGTTTTGAGAAGTCTAATTTATATTTTGTAAAATGTTTTGGTTTAAATTTTTCTAAAAACATAATATTTTGCCAAATCAGTCAATAAAACAGCTGAACTGAGGGTAAGTTGAACTTCGATCTTGAATAACTTTTGACTGAGTTGATTTATCAAAAATTGACTTCAGACCTTTTTTGTAGAGCGTTAAATTCTCTACAAAAATAATGAATGGGTATTGCTATACGATATATCATCCATTAGTTATAGAAATCAAAGGAAAAAAAAACTTTTGTCCTATGTTATTTGTATGGGAAATCGAAATATTAATATTAAGGGCTCATATTTTGAGATGCCTATTTTGGCATTAAAACGAAACCTTTGAGCGTGGTTCCGAGGTAAAATATATTTTTTTTTTAAACGCCCTATTATGTATGTACCCAGATTCTATTCCAAAATTAAATCCATGATAATATTTTTATATGAAGCCTTTAGAACCAGGGCGGCCCAAGTAATGCCATCGAAATAATAGTGACCCCAATGAAATGGGGTATTCTGGTCCAGTAATCATGCTACATAGTTGCAATACCATGACAATATGGATCGCAACACCTATTGTATTGATAGGAAAAGAAATATTACATGAATTATGTTTAAGATATTTGTTTAAGAGCGATTTGCTGCTGTAAATTGTTTAAGCAAAAAAATTCCTCTTGAACCACTGGCTCTAATAGCCTTTTTTAACTCAGTGGGAATCCGTTACGGACCGTCAGGGGGCAGTGAGGGTCTCCCCTCGGTGTGTCGGACACTCACCGACTAAAACCACTGGGTTGCATCGCCAAGCACAGGGTGCGCCGGACTACGGGAATGTGACGTTGGTCTCACCGGGGTCTGGTGCTCTAATAGCCTATATATTACCATGTTTTTATTTAATTCAGGTCTGACAGTTCTTCTCTTTGTTTATAGATCAGTGTACTTTAATGAAGGTATAGCTGTAAAAATTCGGTTAATCGGGTTCAAACAACAGAACACAAAAGCAATCCAAAACATAATCCATGTAGGCTTAGAAAATCATTGAATAAAAATAAAACAGGAAAAGTATTGTAATTACCGGCCTTTAATGAACTATTCAGTATCTAAGAAATTATTGGTTGTTATCAGAAGTGAGTCCTTGAATTCTGATTCTAATTACTATTTTGGCAAATAGGAAAAAAAATTCTGAAACTTACATAAATTTTGTAGAACGTTTTTATTTCATTTGTTTATTACTTGACTTATATTAAATCCCATAAATGTACCGTATGAGTATATACAAAAATGACTAATTATTAATATGAATTAAAATATAGGTGTCTAATGATTATATACGAGCTTTATAACAGAAACAGAATTGAAAATTATTTAAAGAAGTGTTTTTAGTTTTCGTATTATATAAAAGACATTAAAAGGCTTGGGTTCAAAACGTAATTCCCTCTTGAAAAAATGTCGTGCGTTATCGCCACATCGTATATCTATGAGTGCCGGAAGTATAAGCCCTTAAGCTTCTACGTGGAAACGTTCCTTTAACATTTTTGATATATTTTAGGCGGGTACAAATACTTATCAACATTTTTAAAAATATTACTTTCGAGAGTGATATTAATCTAAAGCTACATTTTAAAGGTCAAAGAAATTATAATATAAATAAATAATATTGAGTATATGCTTTACTTTTCGAATCCTCTGGTAACGTAACCAATGTAATTTACACAAAAATTTTAGTCTGTAACAATATTTTATTACTATAATTTTGTAGTGTCCATAAATATATAAGTGAAATATAATTTATTTACATCCATAAAACTAAAAAATGCACAATGAATTGAAAAGGATTATAAAATTGTACATAGTGGGATAATTTACTTAGGTCAGGCTTATTTATTGATAGTTAAAATATATGTGTAAGAGGTATATACATTAGGGCGTATCAAAAAAAAAAAATTTTTCCTCGGAAGCACGCTCAAAAGTTTCGTTTTAATGCTAAAATAGGCCTCTGAAAATATGAGCCCTTAATATTAATATTTAGCTTGTCCGCATCGCACTTTTCGATTTCCTATACAGGACAAAAGTTTTTTTTTCTTTTGACTTTTATAACTAATGAACGATATATCGTATTGCAATACCCATTCATTATTTTTAATATATATATATATATATATATATATATATATATAAATAAATATAAACACATCAGGTAAAGTTTAAAAAAGAACTCCTAACTATGATTTTTTTTTTATTTTTTGGGAAAATAGTTAAAAAAGAAACAAGAGAAATTGATCATGATAGAAACAAAGAATTTTTTTTACTTTTAACTAGGCATTTTTAAATAAGACTACCAGCCAAACCAGCCTTAACTATAAATAAATATACTGTAACTGTGGGGTAACAAAGTAATAAAAATACTTTCCAAGAGTACGACGCGCTCTAATTTTTGTTAAGGAAAACTGCCTGAAAACCGTTAATACATCACCACAGCGTCGTTTAAATCCATCTCTACAAAAGAATTGTTACAAAAGTCTAATTTTAAGTGACTGCCTGCGTACCCTCTCATAAATAATTCTCAAATAGAATAATATGATATTTTTTATACTTTGTAGGTGTCCGATTGTTAAATATAAAGATATTTTTATTATGTGTGGAGTCCTAGTTATAAACCTTGACACACTATATACATAGATCATTTAATTATTACGTATGATAATACGTAATAATGAAATGATCTATGTATATATCTATGTGCGGTGATAACCGCTAAGTCCGCCAGGTTCAACAACTTATAGGTCCTGTATACGTTATTGTTTTCCAGATTATGTTGTTTCAAATACAGTCTTAGCAAATGAAGCAAAAATATTTATACCATGAAATTCCTACGCAAATCTCCTGTCTAAAAGAATAGTGGTATATAAAGTAGGAGCCTAATAAATGTAAGGTAGTTACTGTGTGAAGGACTTCTGTGAGGTTAATTAAAATACTTTGTCTATTAGTTTTAATGCTATATAAATAGCTATAGCTTCATAGTTTATTTTCAGGTTTAGCTGTAAAATTCGAATTATGTTCGTGATGTGGCTATTATTTATATTATACTATTATTATTATTATTTATACTATTATTAGTACTAAAATCTATTAATTTTTTTTTAATTTGTTTCTATACTAAATAATTGAATGGTCATCTAAAAAATTTCGGTGGACGAATAATATTAGTTACTCATTCCGTAATTATGCCAAATGTCTCGAAGTGGAAAATGAACTAATACCAGATAGTTCTGTTTTGTTTTATTTATTTATGTTGAAAAGAGCAACTAATAAAGTTTCTCGTTGACTCTTCTTTAGATTTTGCATTTCATACTGTGAAAAACTTTTGCGACGATTCAAATATACTTAGAAATTAGTATATTTTAATAAAGTTTTATTTTGTTTAAATTAACATACTTTTAAAATTAAAATTTTATGTTTCATCGTTGTTACAGTAAATATCTAAAACAATAGAACAATGACAAGCAGTGTATTGAAAGTCATTGGTTATTTAACCATCTTTACATTTTGCATAGGTGAGTTGAATTTTTTTTTTCACTTCTTTTCGAATCGATTTTATAGTCATTTTATAGTCATACTCACATTGAAGCAAATGATCACTTGAGAATCAAATTGACTGTTTAGTATGATTCTATACTAGAAAAATTAATAAAGACTTCACAACTCCAAAATTCTCTTAATTTTTACAATATACAAATTACTATTATTTAAACGGCATTATTAATAATTATATTTCAATATGGCTCTCTTAATATTGTCGTGGTAAAAAAAAACATTCTAAAGAAATAAAGTGATATACTAGTATTCGATAAAAAAAATCCCTATGATCTATTTTCAATGTGTCGTTCAGAGAAAATATTACTGAAGGGAGTAATAATAAATTATGTATACCTATAATTGATGTCCCACAGACCAAGGTGACGGACGTTGGCGCGAAAAAGACAAGGAAAACCTCAAACATGATATTGAATTGTACAAAATCATGGCAGGTAAGATATTAAAGCCGTACAGAATTTATGATAAAAATTATTTTTGATGATTATTTAGGTATGTATCGTTATTTACATTGTCATTACGATATTATACTGAAACGTTTTTGTCATCACCTTTGAAACTATGCAACTTTTTTATATTTTTACAATTTCTCTTTCTTAGTACTTATTTCTCTATTCATGAGCTAATATTCTGGACCACTAAAGTATACCTTATTATTAGCTCTTGTTGATATGTAGCAATTGGAGCCTAAAATTATGTATGTATGTAACAGCATTTTCAAATTTGTCATAGATAATTTTTATACTTATTTACTAATGCTTAAAAACTATACTATGTAAGAATAAGTATTTAAATTTGTAGATACAATATACGCACGGTGTGCTTTTGACCTTCGTCAAAAGAATATTTTATGATATTGTATAAAGCAATTTTTTATATGTATTAAAGGAAAATAACGATAATTTTCTTATTTCCATTTTATTATACGTAACATCTAATAACAATACTTGTTATTGACGTATCTCAATTTCCTTTACAGAGAAAATCGAGCGTGAGATAGGAGCTTTTTACGACGAATATCCAGAAGAGCGACCCGATGGGGATTCCGTTGGTACGACACACTATAAACATGTGACAAACACATTCAAGCTTTACTCTGATGTAAACATAGATGACAAACAAGACGGAGGGAAGAAAAAAAAATCTTATAATCCTATCAACAAAATAAAAAACATAAGCTCTCATATACAAGAAAATTTGAACAAATCAAATATCGGTATTCAATCAATCATTTTAAAACAAAATTTAACATGGCCTAAATTTGATGAGATTCTTTTAGAAATTGGGAAAAAATATGACTGGAAAAACGATAGATGGATAAAGGTTAAAGAAAAGCTTAAAACTTCTAAAACCATAATTAGTGCGGAAAAATCGAAATTAGATGATGTTAGAAAAATTAAATTACATAATTTACATAAATTTAGTTACAGGATAGTAAGCTTAAATAGAAGTAAGAATAGAAAAAGTGTTGTAGTTGCCGTAACTGCAGTAAGATAGATAGTAATTACTCGCTTAGGTTCTCAATTGACTAAATATATTTTTTGTAAAAGATGGGACCAAGGGTTGCCACCATCTGTGAACAGTATTAATAATATTCAAATTTGTTGCAACTGATCTTTATTAATAAACAAAGTAATCCACCTACTTAGTTATTTTTATTTAGTAAATATACGGTTACGATATTTCAAACGTACAATATTCGTGTGTAGTAGGTACAAATAGTAACCGTGTTCTGTTACAATCTCAGTCTTTTGTTGTTTATCTAAAAAGATGATATTATAATAGGTTTATTGGGATTTTTTAATATATTGAAATAACTACAGCTGTATGAATTGAGTAGCTTGAGTTCAAACTTTTTGAGAACAGGCAGCTATAATATTACATATAGTAATACACTATCTAGTTACTTTTTTTTATCCCGAGGGAAAATCCTGCAGGCCATCAGGGACGCTGTGAGGGCAGCGATCCCGGTGTGTCAGACTCCTACTGACTAAAAACCTCCAGGGTGTCCCTCTGATTACTCCACCCGGGCCTGGGAAACCAAATTCATCCAGATGCCCAGGGAACAAAAAGCCTTGTTGATATTACCTCTCTGGGAGGGGTAGGAGTAAAAGCGCACATCTCCAAACCTCTCTCTCAGCCGGCGCGCTGGACACCGTGCATCACCTCCCTCTAATCCGGACAGCAAACTCCCTCAAGTGTACTGCCCGATTATCTAGTTACTGTAATAACTGTGTGTGTTTGCTTTTATCTATAACCATTGAAACCGGACTAGTATCATTTTTGTTATAAAAATGTTTGTTCATTACTTGTTATTCAAAGATTACTTCGCTTAATTTATTTATAATGCCCAAATAACAGTTTAATGGACTCAAAACATCTTTTCTGCTTTAGAAAAGAAATTACAAAAGTTCCAGTTTGTTATCCTAATTTTTCTTCGAGGCTAATATAAGGTCAGAATTATGGTAATACAATAAGAAACTTTTTATGAATTTGAAATTTCATTAAATAAATTCCATTTATAATAAAGTGCGTGCAGTCGTAAGAAAATCCTCTATTATTTCGTTATCATATACAAACACAAAGAAGCTTTAGGAATATCACACATTTGAAATGTAAGAATAAAATGTTATTTATAAAGCAGACATATGGTAAATTAATAATAAAATAAATGACATTCGTTTCAATGTAACTTGTTTCATTAATTTGTTGATATAAGTTACTCATACCTCATATCTATTATTCGAATAATTTTCAACTTAGGAGCGGGCCTTATATTGGCATCACCTGAGATTGCTACGGGCTTTTGAGGCGTAAGAAAAAAATCGTTTGGTGAAAAAATAGACTTATTTATTATATATTATACTGATTTATGATATATTATTTTAATTGCCTCAGAATTGTCTCTATTCTTCATATCGAGGGGTGAAAGGCTATTTGGTTTAAGCGACATTTTCGAGTGATATATATATAGTTATATATATAAATATTTTCGGAATCATCGTTTTTTACCGATTCGATATAGTAATATATATATATAAATATAAATATATATAATATGTCGCTTAAACCAAAAAGAATTTCACCCCTCGATATATTGTATATCGTGTAGAGTGATTTGAGGGAAAGCACCCAATTACCGTAACTTCAGTATCCAGATTCAGAAATATTTATTTATTATAGTTAACCAGTATATAAATGTGTGTAATATACTTACAGACATGGCAACATACTGGAAATATAATACACTGGCTATGTATTTGGTAGCTACTAGTAGAATATGCCTTTTTAAACAATAGTGTTCTATCGCGTAAACCTCTGAGTATGATTTCTAGATTATCAGGATTTTATTAATTTGCTGACAAATAACAATGTTATATATAGCTTAGTACATACTTTTATTCTCCCCGCAAAAGCTTTTATAGACAACAATACCAGCTGGGAACTGTTTACCATGTATTTCGGTATTTGCGTGCCGACTTACGTTCATGAAAAAAGATCGTCTTATTTATTTTATATGAAAAGCTGTCGACAAAGAAAGTTACTGTTCGACAAAGGGAAAACATTTGAGAAAAGTGATATCTTATATTGTTGTTTTTTCTATTACAAAAACACATTTGAATACAGATTATTTTCCCTTTAATATTTCTTTACTGTAGTTTGCCCTAAAATTCTTATTTAAATTACTACGAGATAGGACCCATTGTAACGTAGCATTAGCTTTCGTGATAATCTTATTACGGATTAGTTAGAGACTAAAATAGCGAGACCGTTTTATACAAATAAAAAAATTTAGTAAAATTAAATTTCCCTATAACGACATTAAATTCGCTGTTTCATTAATAATGCAAATAGAAAAAGAGCGGATACGTACCCAGCGTCGGTTTTATGAGTTCTTATAATATAATTAGGTCATACACTACGAAGGTCCACTAAGGTTGTTTTTAATCCGTACAATATTGTTTTACTAACCAAAAGCATATATCACCGTAGATTGCAAAATTGAACCAACTGGAGTATTTTGTTACAGGTAAACATGTTTGTAGGAAAAATAAATGACAAGTATAATATGATAAAAGTATGTGCACGCTGTATCTATTCAGGTTGTTTTAATTTCATTGTATAATAGACAAATTCTCTCATTCCAAATTATAAGTACGACAATAAATAAAAGAGTAATTTAAAGAACAGTGTGTTACATATATTTGAAAGTATAATATTCGTAAACAATAAACGTTAAATAACTTGTCAAATGTATTCACAATCATCGTCTATCAAGGCAGAATAATTTATGATCTCACAGTAAATAAGGTTCTTGGTATATACCCCTGAGAATTACACCACAGACACCGTTTCTAAAATACTTGCCGATGATAAATTATCACAACACATGACACCGTGATTGATTAACCTGATAAGTTGAATACCTTTAGTGATGTACAAAAATGGAGTACGTAAATGGTGTACAAATTAATGCTATGTAATTCAATCTGTTATATTTTAAAAAACATACTATTGATATAAATATTTTTAATAGGTACAGAACTTGTTAAGTTACTATGTAATATTATTATATCGAGGGGCGAAAGGCTATTTGGTTTAAGCGACATTTTTTAGTGATATATGTAGTAATATATATATATATATATATTTTCGGAATCGGTAAAAAACGCTGATTCCTAAAATATATTTATTACTATATTACTAAAAAATGTCGCTTAAGCCAAATAAACTTACACCCTCGATATATTCTGTGACATTAAATACAAAATTAATGTGGATATATTCGTTTTACCGAAATTCGATATAACCATTACCTAAACGTGAACTAAAAGCTCAATCTTATGATTAGTAGTTGAAACTGTTAATTACTGTCATTTCGACATACTGTTCGCTATCTTTTTTTTACAGTTTTCCGCAACATGACACTTTTGCGAGAAAACCCGATACGCTTTTTTTGCCGCTTTGTGTGAATATAACCCATATGTTTGTAATAGGGATGTAACGGAGGCAGTTTTATCGGAACCGAAGTCGGAGTCGGAGTTTTTAAATTTGATTTATCGGAGTCGGATTCGGAGTCGGAGGCAATGTCAGTCACAAGTGACGGCAGAATAAAATAGTTTTATTAAGGGAGAAATAAAAACATTATTTAGTGAACCTTTTTAATTAGAAAGTGATAAATTTATAAATACACAGACAATAAAAATTGCTGTTTCTTATTAACATTTTCATAGTACTGTGAGAAAGCGATTACCTCAGCTACTGGTCGCGTAGTCCACGACATTTAAGCGCAAAGTGGATAAAACCACTATTGTATGTCTGCTCACATAGCGTGATAGCGTGAAGATATGTTATTTATTATATCTTAAATTTGATCCCATTTTAATATGGTGCAGGATTGATACATGTCTTCGAAAGTATAAGCCAGAACTTTTGAATTGACAACAGCATAATCCATTTCCCTCTACATCTCCCTCGTGTGTAGACAGATGTTGAGAATCGAGACTGTTTCCAAGCGTATATCAGGTTTTTTTTTTTATAGCCCGGGGGATATTGTTGACGGACCTCAGGGAGCTTTTTGGTTGTCGGACTTGCACCGACTAAAACCCCCGGGGTCACACAGCGCTCTCGCCTGGATAAGTTGGCCGGCACGCTCCCTCAAGCGCATCGCCGGCGTATATCAAGTTGGGTCAACACAACCCAACACAACACAACACAACACAACGCAACACAACACAACACAACACAACACAACACAACACAACCGAACACAACACAACCTAACTTGGGCAAATAAAAGCTGTTGTTTACAAAGTGTTGGATATATCAGAAACCGTTATCCTCCAGTGAACATTGTCCAGTGAACAAATTAAATCAAATTTGCTGCAGGGTTGTTTTTGTGTTAATTTCGATTTTACTTAATTTAATGTAAATGTAAAATAAAAAAACCTTTTAGTAATAAATTTAAACGTACATTTAGTTTTAAATTTAATAATTTAATCATATTTTTTAAATCTAAATTTTAAAAAATGTCTTCTACAAATTAAGTAGCACTGATTGTTTGATTAATTGATATTATGTTTCAACAACATATAAAGTAAAATCAAATGAATTGACTGCAACAGTGGTGGTGACCTCCGATAAATACCTCCAATTAAAAAGTTTCGGAACCGAAGTCGGAACCGAAGGTGTAATAACGATCGGAAGTTCCGACTTATCGGAGCCAGAGTCGAAGCTCCGTAACATCCCTGGTTTGTAATGGTTACCTAGATACTGCATAAGGAAATCGTTACGGTAAATCTAGGGATTGCAATTATTGGACCTTCATACTGTGTTGGATCCAGCGACTCGGATCCGCAAACGTAATTAGTTACGTAGTCTTTTTTATAACGGCAAGTCGGCGATGTTTTTATTCAATGTTACTTAGCAGGTAGCACGTGCCGAAACTGCGAAGAACAAGAAAGTGGTTCTCAAATAGACTACGAAAAGGTTTTGAAAACGGAAAAGACCATTTATGAGTCGGAAGGGATGAAATGTGGTCATTAATCTATAGTTTGACTACTTATTGACCTTAAAACCGACCAGCATGTAGGCCAAAAGGGACTTCTTAGCAGCCGGCTATATACAAAATATGCAGTTTGCGCGAAGTAGTTTAGGCGATAAGATTTTTTTTTTAAGTTTCCCTTTCACAAAGCTGAAAAAACTGAATAAATTATCTTTCTGTTGGTGAGAGAAGCAAATGTAAGTAAATTTGTGTGGTTAACATACAGGGTGATTTATAGTTGGAGCATTAGCTTTAGCCATTTTGAGTTAAATAAAGGTAAGATGGATTGCGACTCATTATAAATACTTATTTCATTAAAAACGCAAAATAATTATTATTTTGAGATTTCATAAAAGCATTGACTTTAATATTGTATTTAATTTTTCTTACTTTATAAAACCTATTACTGCAAATGTATTATATTTTTCAGTTAATTAGTTTGATCACAAAAAACAAAGAATTAAGAAATCAAACTATAATTAATATAGATATCAACAAATGAATAAGGTTTTTATTTTATTAGTTTGTAGTAAAAAGCTATCATAATCAATTTACAAAATAAATATCAATTTACTATTTACTAGTAATTAATAATGTATTTATTTTGATTCCATATTTTACTGGATCCATGCAGGATTCAGACCAATCTAGTTTAAATCCAGCTAGACTGAAAATGCTGCGGGATTGCAATCTCTAGGTTAATTGCAACGTGTGAATCAGGGGCTAGATTTATTAAAATATAAATAAAAAATAAATAAATAAAAAATAATAATTATTTAAATATTTCAAATTTAGTTAAATGAGTAGAACTAATAATAGGTAATTTAGTTAATTTATTAAACTGATATAAAAATATATATCATTAAATCTTTATGAGTATTTCGCTATCGGACGGTGGATAAAATAACGGGGCCTAAGTAAAATAAATATAAACAGCAGATGAAATTATTAAACGTAAAAATAAGCAGGAATATATGGCTCACAAACGAATAGGTAAATAACGGAATTGGTAAGTAAAGGCTATTTAAGTTGTGACGCTACGGGTTATTCGTAACCAGCAAAAGGGTCGTGCAAAAATCATAAACTTCATATTTCGACTATACCTACACCATTCGAGTCACGTTCTTTCAACGAGTTCACGTTCGCCTTTGTTTTCTTTTTTGTTACGAACTAATCTGTATTTTTTTTACTCATGTGCTACAAGACTTGATATATTGCTGAATTTCTGTTGAGTAACTGAAATATATATTAGAAACTGTCAGATGTTTTTCGTCCTACGTAACCATTTGTTCAAAAATATCTTACAAATGAATAAGGTCTACATAATAATAAGGTATATTAAGGCATTGTAGTTAAGTAATAAGGCACATTAATGAGCTATTTTATCTACATCTAGTTGGAGGTTAATCAGAAAGTTAAAAATGAAAGTCATTTTTAAGATTTTGTACCTTAAAAGAAAATAGCAATCTAGGTAAGATTAATTCGTTGTTCGTCCTGAAACAAGAGGATTTGCTGGCTAGGAAATAAAAGACACCAACACTTATTACATAAATTTATATCAGCAAATAAAAGGAGTCAATAACAGTTCATTTCTCTCAAGAAGTGAGAGATGAATAACGGACTTAGCTAGGATGACGTGCGCGTCCAGGGTTCCGATCGCGATCATCGGCCTTACGGTGATACCCTTTCGACCTCCGACTTGGTTGAAGGCGCGCAACGTAGGACGCCATGCTAAAGGAGTGCAAGCAGTGGAGTTTTCTCAGGAGTGGAGCCGTCAGTGGTTCTGAGGTCCACGCCGTTAATAAGTGTACAGGTAAAACTTGAAACGTGCAGGGATATGGAACGTGAAATACGTAGGACTGGAAAAGAATGAGTTAGGGATATAATACAGCATTTAGTAATGGCTTGCCGTATACCTAAACCTTCCCCAACTGTCCGCTGAGAGATACAGAAACTAAGACTGCATACTACGACATGAATCCAGTATTTCATTAAAAAAATAGTGTCGTCAAACAGCCTAGAAGTAGTAAACAATTAAGGATGGTAAAACATCATCATGAACATTACATTTTATATGTTCCATTTTTTTTACTTTAGCTCAACATAGTGATTACAGTATACCTGATGGTTAGTACAGTGCAGTCCAAAAACGAAAGCGATCATCAAAAGATCGTCGTCATGTCGGCTCACATATACACTGACTGAAGATCTCTAGGTATATGAGCTACTAGATATATACAAGGTAATCCCGAAACGCGACAGAAAAATTTAATTTAGTATTAACACAATTTAAGTGCTCTAGGAAATAACAGAAATAATTTACCCGTTAGTCGGGTTTTATAAGTTATGTAGCTAGCGGTCTACGTGGCTTGGTTGGCATCTACAAACTCAAAGGCAGCCTCACTCGAATCGCAGATGGACAAAGCATGCTATTTTGCACAATGGTATCGTTTAATGTTACTCCCTTGATTTGCAGTAATTTGGGTAGTTGGGGGGCTGTTTGTTAAAAATAAGTAACGTTATAGTATGTTAATCCTCCTATTAACCTTTTTCTAAAGGATCATATAATCGAGTTGAAAAAACACAAACAAACAGGTCTGCAGTTCCTTGTAGTTCTAAAAAAATCATACTTCTTAATCTATGTACTTGCAGGGGAATCAAAACTAATTAGATATTCCCATTAACCAAAAATAATGAAATTTAGTAAGTAGCAATGTGCTATAACAACGAGTACGTACATGAAAAATTCTAAAGGGTGAATACCTAGTTACATCACAAAGAAACGCTTCTGTAAATCATCATGGAATTGAGGTAACTTTAAGGACGATATAGTACAAATTGTGAAAGCAAGATTGAACCACTATTGTTTCTAACTGCCGGTTGTACAATAACTGAATTAACTAATCATCATATAGGTTTTAAGCATGTTCCTTATTCAATAATTAAAATCTTGACCAACTAACAATTAAGAAGTCTCCTTAAGAAATGTGTTCAGATATATATGTAAAAAATAATATTAGTATCAGGAAATAACTTAACAAGCATTCAAATCGGTTTATATTTGTGAGAGATCTGAAAAGATCTCATTGTGCTCATACTTGAATATGAAGCCCTTTTTTCAAGTACTCCTCTTAAGGGTGGAGGATATTACTGTTGACTCAGGTCTCAGTGGACGAGGAAACGTAAATACAGCTGTTTACAGAAGGTGCTGACGAGTTTGCACAAAGATCAGTACAGCCAACATGAAGCGGTCCCTTCGATCTGAAACATCTTTTCAAAATAAGTAGGCCGCCCGTTTGCTTGGAAAAATAATTGCTTACGCATACCTGAAACGTTCTGCTTGTTTAATATCGTTCAAATGTAGATAAGATGTCCGGAAAGGTCATTACTTTGATTATATTCCCTTTTAACGGTTCATTTAATGAGTAACTTAAACAAAAAATATTTTTTATTTTTATGTATGTATATGCTAACATAATATAGTGACTACCATGGAGCTAATGGAAAATGCAATTTAATGTAAGAAAGTCAGTGACTACCGAGAAAAGATAATATATTGATAGCCACTGACGTCGAGCTGGCCCACGATAAGTTTCTAGGTATGTGAACACATAGATGGGCAAAATGTAATCAGTTTAATAAAAATGATTAGGATTACATTTTGCGTTTTTTACCATCAATATGACCGCATTTTGCTCATCTATGTTTTAAACACCACGGAATCTAAGATTGCATACACATTTATGACTTCTTAATGTTTAAATGGATTTTATCATGATCACAGAGCAAGAAAATTAAAATTACAACTACATTTTGAAATCGTTAATCATTTATCAGATTACATTTTGCCCATCACTGTGTGAACAACTGGACTTATAATAATAATAATTATTATTATATTTCAGATTACTCCAAATTAATTCCTTCAGTCGTGGTATATGTGGGCTGACATGACGATGTAGACTATCAATGGATTTTAATCCTTTGATAGTCACTTTCGTTTTTGGACTACACTGCACTTACCATCAGGTACTCTGTAGTCATTATGTCCAGCCAGTGTAAAAAATAAAATTAGAAAACACAAAAAACATAAAATTGTATACTTAATATTAATTCCTAACGTAAATACCCGACTGGATGAGCTTCTTCACCCAAAACCGAATAAAAGGCCCGTCCACTTTCTCAGCCAAAATAGTCAAAATGCCATCAGTACTGCCCCAAACGCTGCAGCATCGAAGCACACCGCCGACGCATGACTGCATGAAAATCATGCAATCCTGCTTCGGCAAACATACCTGACGCACTACAGAATCGGGGCAGCCCCAACAGCACTCTGAATACACAACACCTTCTACAGACTGATGCGAGTAAATATGACAGCTTTTGCACTACTGAACAAAGATCGATATTGTACTGTGGTCCACTTTAAGCAAATCTCTATTATCTCAATCCGCATTTGATATTTCATCAGGGGCAACATAGGGCAGAAGAAGAACTTTTTGACTGTCCCGGAACTTTCTATAAAACGACAATCTTTGTATATACAACTGGTACACTCGTTTGTAAATGATCTTGTTACATATAACACGAAAATTGCTTGTAGATAAAATGTCTACGAGATTTAAAGCCAAAATACAAGAAAAATATTTATTCAAAAATGCGCTAGTTATGCCAACAATGTAACTCCCTCAAGATTCTCAGAAGAAACAACGCTCATTTTAAACGTGAACTTATTTTCACGGAGTTTGTTTTTCAGTGTTGGAACAAAAGGAATGTACTCTGTAAAATCTTACAAATTTGAATAACAAAATGGATCGAATTCGCTTTTAATTTTTGCAATTTTCTTCCGGTAATATAATATGTGCAATTTGTGTCAAAAAGTTTTTAAATATTTGCGGTCTCAACACAATATTGTAATACTATATTTTGTCACTATTATTTGTATTATAAATTTATTGTTACACATTAAAAACCCCACAATGACAATTCTACGATAGGATTAAGGAAAATAATTTATCTGCTCTATTTGTTATCTACACATAGCTGTAGTTTCACGTTATTTAGCGGTCGTTTTGTTTTCGTTTGTACAATTATTCCAATGTCTATTTTTGTGATTCTAATCTCAATCGAGCTTCCACGAATAAAAGTTCTTTTGATAAGAAAAAATAATCTACAATATGGGAACTTGTCGTCGTATTTTTCATTATACAGAAAACTGTTTTACTCGGTCTATTTTGCTAATTTTCAGTTATAATACATACATATTCCATTTTTACGGTTATATATCCTAGTTAATTAGTTCAACCTTCCTTTACATTACCTTCCTTCCTTTTTTACCTTTGAATATTAAGTAACAAATATATGTAGATATGTTTTAAAATAATATACTGTATTTATCATGATTCGTATTACATTATTATACGTAACTATTTAATAAAATTATTTTTGTTTAGTTCCCAATTAAATTTAAATCTAGTATTATGCAATAGATGATTTATTTAGTTTCTATCTATAAAGCATAATTATGAAATCAGTATTATCGCGTAATTATTTAATATTGAAATGTAGCGTAACGAGTAAAATATTTTCTCAGAATTGTTTGTTTTCAACTTTGTTGGTGCAGAGAATAAGCAGCACTAAGGTATCTTATTTGGGTCCAAATTCATTAGCGCTGATATATGTCAATATAACACGAGTTACTATAGACATGTCCCCGTTTCATTTCAGGTAAAAGCTTTCCCTAATATACGTGCCTCGCAAATATGTTATTGCTCCATGCAGGTAGGTAAATGTTTAGCTATCGTTCACGTCAAGAGCCCTGATGTAATATGTAAACGATGTTAGAGCAAGCTATTAAAAGTTGAAATGGTACCTCGGCCTTTAGGAAAGATCAGGCGTATATTTTTTTAATATAAGATATTTTACATTAATATTAGGTCCTTACATATGAAATTGGCGTTTTGTATGGGAGGAACAAAAAGTCGAATATTTTTTAATATAATATATTTAATTATTCAAAGTATGAACCATTATTTTCTATGCACTTTTGCCATCTCATAGGTAGTTCATTGATCCCTTTACTAAAAAAACCAGTCGGACGGGAATCAATAAAATCTTTGAAGGCGATTTGGACTGCCCCATCGGAGTTGAATTTTTTCCCTTGCAAGAAGTTATCCAAATTTCGAAAAAAATGGTAATCTGTTGGAGCAAGGTCCGGGGAGTACGGAGGATGTCTTAAACTTTCCAATTGAAGCTCTTCTAATTTAGTAGCCGTCTGTTGCGCAGTGTGTGGTCTAGCGTTGTCGTGAAGCAGCAGTGGCGTCGAGCGATTGACCAGCCTAGGTTGTTTAGCCGCTAGCTTTTCCATCATGGTTTGCAATTGCTGACAATAGACATCAGCCGTAATAGTCTGGCCAGATTTGAGAAAACTGTAATGAACAATACCGGCACTAGTCCACCAAACGCTTACAAGTAACTTTTTTGGGGTTAATTTTCGTTTGGGGCAGGATTTGGCTGGCTGGCCAGTATCCAACCATTGCGCTGAGCGCTTCCGATTATCGTAAAGAACCCATTTTTCATCACAGGTAATGATTCGGTTTAAAATACCTTCATTATTGTGCCGGTTTAGTAATGTAACGCAGCAGTCGACGCGCGTTTGCCGGTTTGCTTCAGTCAATTCGTGAGGTACCCACCTTTCAAGCTTTTTAATCTTCCCAATTTGCTTCAAGTGAATTAAAACAGTTTTATCACTAACAACGCAGCCTGCAGCTAACTCGGACGTGATTTGCGATGGATCCGCTTCCACAATAGCCTTCAACTCTTCATTATCAACTTGAGTCTCAGGCCGTCCACGGGGCTTGTTCTGCAGGTCGAAATTTCCAGAACGAAAACGTTGGAACCAAAAACGAACTGTGTTTTCTTTTGCAACACGACCGCCATACACATCATTCACCCTTCGAGTTGTTTCCGCAGCACTAGTGCCACGGCGGAACTCGTACTCGTAAATAATGCGATATTTTAAGTTTTCCATTTTGTAAAATGAGTGACGCAAACAGAAAAAAACAGAAGAAAAAACCAAATGAATGATGATCATCGAAGCACAAATACATGAGTCTATAGCTGTACAAATTTGAATTTGGAATTCCTTACCAAAGAGGAGAAATTTGTGATTAAAGTGGCCAGTACGAAAAACGCCAATTTCATATGTAAGGACCTAATATTATTTTCGGTAGTGGACAATATCAGATATTTCAATATCCTCTTCAATAATTTCTCTAGACTGAAAAAATCGGTTGAAGGTAATTGGTTAGTTGATCGAGTCGAGAAAGTAGATATATATTAAAACTATAAATGAAAGAATAAATTAAAAGTAAACCGTGCAGAAAATCGAATATTTCGTGGAAACGAAGAAAATTACATTTGCAAGAAAATAGCTCGACAAACAGCAAAGTTGGATAATGAAATATTGTCATTGTATGAAAGGTAGCGTAAAGGAAAATATGACGCTAAATTCTTTGCCAATATAAAATTAACTATGAACTAGACTTACCAAGTACTTAGCTTGTTTATTTCGCTTTTAAATTAGTTTATATACAAATACAAATAAGTTAATTATTTTTGTACGATTTCCTTACATTGGAAGAAAGCTCACAAAATTAGTTATTTTAATTTATCTGAAACATATATATATATATCATATTTTTGTACTTAAAAGGTATTTATCAACTGTTAAACTATACATTATTATAGTTTGTATTTTTGTTTTTAGATATTACCCACTTTTATATAAAAATCATATATTGGTTACTGTGTAGATATTTTGTACCAATACATTAATTAAGAAGTAGACCTATGATAAAGAAGATAAATCTCTATTATGTATGATTGTAGAGAGAAAAAAAATATTAGAAGACACGGAGACAGTAAACAATCAGGTCGTCAATCAACTAAAACCGAATTGTTACACAATGTCAACTCTACATCTTCGCGAATCCTCACTGCCGACGGAGAACGGCTGTGGTCGGACCAATTCAATTCACGTCGACCGCGTGAAATTCAAATGCTATTTTTTCGGTTGTTTCGGTTTAGCTTATATTAGTATATTTTATTAAACTAAATTTATTACGACCTCTTTAACTTAGGAAGAAGAAAAAGTACTTAGGAATCTGACAGTGTCATTGCTTGCATTGCCTGATATTGGTAACTAATATCATTTTGGCTCTTTGGGCTGTATTTAATTATTGTCATTATTTTTAATAATAGAAGGAAATTATTATTATCATAAAAAATGGATATATCGAAATTGTATACCAAATTTAGAAAGGATTTTGGAAGACAGCCTATGTTTTCTGAAGTTCCAGTGCATCTTCTTGATTCAATTAATCCAGATGTTCGGGAACAACGTAATTATTGTTTAAGAAACCCCGTCAGCCATGAAGCGCAAACTAATGTAAATACATCGGAAAATTATGTTAACACCAAAATAATTACAAAGGTTGATCAAGGAGTAAACCATGCAGAAGGGGGTTGGCCAAAAGAAATCCATTTTGCTGACGAAGAATTGACTTCCCGATACCGTCGACGCTATGAACGAGACGATGGTTACGTAGACGCCGTATTGAACTCATATCCAAAATTTTTGCATTATATTAATCAAAACAATGGTGTAGAAATGTATGAAAAGTATTTTAAGAATATGACCCCAATAGAACCAGTGGAAAAAGTATCTTTTTGTATTAAAGCAGTCTGTAAGGACTCTGATAATCGTCCAGTAGCATGTATGAACTGGACTCACGAAGATGAATCTAAGGTAGCTATATCATATTGTGATAAAAAATGCCCAGGTACTCAATCTAATAATACGAAAACTAATCTTTTGGGTCATATATGGGATTTCGAAAATCCAATATATCCGTGTAATACTTTCTTACCTCCTACGGCATGTTGGCAACTAGCCTGTCCTCCTATTCACCCGTCTCTTATTTTAGGAGGGTTGGAAGATGGTAGAATTTGTATTTTCGATCTTCGAGTCTATAAAGAAGCTGTAACAATTAGCCCCTTGCATTTAGCTCACCGTGATCCCGTATCTGCTCTTGTATTCATGCAATCACGTGTGAATACTGAATTTTTTAGTGGGTCGACAGACGGCATGTGCATGTGGTGGGATATACGCAATATTTCTTTTCCTACTGATTCCCTTGTAATGTCCGTAAGAATTCCTCCTGGAAAAACTCCTAGTTTAGAAAATGCAGAAGGTGTAACAGCTTTGCAATATGATCGTGCATTTCCGACAAGGTTTTTATGTGGAACTGACACAGGGTTTGTAATTAACGTAAATCGTAAAGGTAAAAGCCATCAAGAAATAATGAGCGCTACATTTCATACTCAGAGTGGTCCTGTAAGAGCAGTTCATCGCAGTCCCTGTACCTCGAAAATGTTTATTACTTGCGGCGATTGGACCGCACACATTTGGAGTGAAGATGTTCACAGTTCTCCTATAATAACAAGCATGCCACATCGTTATCAAATATTTGATGTAGTTTGGTGCCCTCAAAGATATTCTAGTTATATGTCTGTCAGTGCTGACGGAAAATTTAGATATTGGGATATTTTGCGCAAATATCATGAACCGGTTATTATATTACCAGTATCTAAGCATCCATTGCTTAAAATCAACCCTAATAAAGAGGGACGATTTATAGCTATTGGAGATGTGAAAGGTAATCTGTTTCTATTGTCTTTGTCCGAGAATTTGGTGTATTCCGGTGATGAAGACAAACGACTTATGAACCAAGTTTATGAGCGAGAAACAAAACGAGAGTATATATTAGAAACTCGTATTAAAGAAATTCGTCTTAAATTTAAAGCTGAAGAACAGGCTGTGGCTGATACAGTTTATGATATGAAAAATGAAGATGCTGAACTAAAAATAGCTGATGATGAGTATAGACGCATTGTAGGCGAAGAAATGCGTAGTATGTCAATTGTACCTGCTAAAGAAAATGTTATGCGCAAACGTTGATGTCACAATAGACATTATGTACTCAAGAACAATTCATAATTTTCACTTATCAAGAAAAATGTCTAAATGTTTTAATTTTTTAGGTTTTTGCCTTTATTTTTAATAAACTCATCAACAAAGTCTAAGACTCAGGAACAATTTTGATGCCTACTAAAAATTTGCAGTGTTGTAATAAACAATGTTACGATTTAAAGCATAATTTTATGCTTGTTTGTAATTAAAATAAACTGCGAAGTTAATTAATAAACTGGGAAAATAAATTGTGAACTTAGAAGTGAATTTACTATGTTACTCGAGACAGCATGATTTTATGCAGGCCGAGACGATGCACAGCCTTAGCCCGTGCACTAAGAGTTCCTACTGATATCTGAAATATCGATTTGTAAAGCTTGAAATTGTATCTCACAATTTTATTGTTTTTTTTTTATTCTTTGTTTTTTCTTATTTTTTACTCAACTTTATTGATAAACATTTATTTTTTGTTCATTTGATTACAATTTTATCTTAAATTACAAACAAGTAAAAAAATTACACTTTAAATCGTATAAAAGTGTTTCTTTCAAAAATTTGAATTTTTGTAGTAGAAATCAAAAATGTGCCTGAGTCTAGACTAGTTTCCTTAGTTTAATTTGATTTAAATTTAGAATTGATGTCCTTCACTACAAGCATTATGTAATTTAATTGATTTTTAAGATTAAATATTTGAATTAATTTCATTAATTATACGTATATTTTAGTTGATTATTATTAAACATTAATTTACATATAAGAATTAAGTTTTGTTGCACTGCGAAAATGTTTCTTTAATTAAAACTTAACAAGTATAAAAGTTGTTTTTTTTTGTCACATTCTGACTAAAGTTGAATGCTTATTTCCGATTTCAGACTATTCAAATTGAGGCATACAGTTATTGTAGCAGCAATGAAATTTGTTTGTTTTTAATAACAAAAAAGGCGTACAGTAGATATTTTATATGTAAATAAATTAAACAAATAATGCCAATTTCAGCTACAAAGAAGGAGTAATTAAACTTAATAAGCTAATATGGCTGTTATATAGTTCCATTGTGCTTACATATAAATATAGGTCAATATTCGAAGTACAACGCGAATGAACCCGCGAGCGACAAGCTAATGTAATTACACAGTGGCCGTTATATTATAATGGAATGCTTCAATAAGGCAAGTGGCAGTCACTCGACCCCCCATTTAGCTCCCTTTGATCGTGTGCTCGCGTTAATTTATGCAATTACGTCTTACTCAGCAACTTGGCTAGATATCAAGAAAATGTGGCGAATGATAATGCCGAGTGTTCATTTGATGACAAAAGATCCAGGCTTTAGACATTCAAATTCTGACATTAAAATTATCACGGAAATTACTCGATCCTCACATTACTCTGTTTGTACGTGACTGATTTCAGCTAATATTAAACTTGCATATGCTATGGTGCTAAAAAAATTAAATATTGTAATAAACTATTTTCTAGTAACTTAAGACTGATAGACATAATTGTATCTTTCAAATAAATGAGCCAATCTAAGGGTTCATAAAACCTAACAACCATTTTAGCCACGCGCGTATGAAAACACAAGCACCAAATATTTGTTAAATTGTCTTGAAAATTTATTACATACCTTTTATATCGCAAAATACAAAGGCATGACACTTTTTAACCCTGTTGAACTCAGCAGCCACTTGAAAAGACACTAAAGTAAACAATCCACGGTCATCGTTCCTTTAGAGCTCATTAAGGCCTCTTTATGTTTGGATGATAGCGTCCTTTCACGCCGTACCGGACAAATGCTTCCCATTTAACCTAACCCTTTCAGTATCGGCTCTAGTTAGGTACACTCGAAAGCCCTTAAAGGCGTTTACATAGTATTTAGCATTGTGAATGTATAAGCCAATAATTACGGCTAGTATCTGAAAGCCTAATGGATTTTCGATTATGTTAACCTTGTCCTCTTAAAGACAGCGTCTAACGAAAATATATTATATTAAAAAAATAAAAGGATTTTATTTGAATATAATTAGGTACATATTTTTCTAAGCTTCTTCAGTATTTTTCTTCATTTTTCGCTAGTAAAATACGTTTGCAATCTTAATACACAAATCAATATTTGATAAAACTTCTGTTTCCCACAAATTGATAAATATTTGTGAGTTTATTTTTATAACTGATATAAGCGTGCAATTATTCTTGAAGTCCAAAATCATGTAATCATTTTTTTACTATTCACACTTTATTTTTTTTAATTTTATCTACAAGCAAATGCTTGACCTCAATCGCATCTGGTGGAAGGTGAAGATGCGACAGATTACGAAATGCACGACGCAATTTTAATTTATACTTTTTATCAACGTTTTCTAAACTTTATACACGAATTAATCATTAGATTTTTATTTTTACAAACAAATTAAAGATTCATTGATATACAAAATAGCATTTTAATTTAAAGAGCGTTTTTGTAACTGTTATAAATAATACTGCGTATAATAATACTGCGTAATGTGCTATCACGCGGAATTACAGTTACAGCGGCCATTTGTCAATGAGATAACCAACAGTTGACTATATCCAGATGACTCAGGATTACGCAACGCGTACAATAGCGTAAGTCCATTCATCTTGTTCGTTATACTTATTTTACGACCTAACATTTATGTTCAGCATTTAATTAATGCTATCATCTTAAATATATTAGTCAATAGAAAAAATGACGACGACATGAATATAGAAATAACAACAGACAAGAAATATAATTAACAAACCATATGGATGCATCTTTTTTTAATAAACATTGGTAATATTTGCCTACAAATAGAATCATTAAGTGTGAAATATTTTTCCGAAATGTATCTAAAAGAAATCAAATATTGCATCACAAAGTATTTATTGCCGCAGATATAATTATAAGACTCAATATACATCGATCACTAACGTGTGCTGAAGCCACCTTCAGGCACTTAGCCGTTATGATTCCAGTGACTTCTAATATGTTTATCTTTCTTTATTGTTATAAGTACATATGCTTATTTGCCCTTACTTGTTTTGAAAATTGGAATTGATTGAATAATGAATTAATTTAAAAATGTGTTGGTCGCAAATGGGCAGTTAAAACGTCGTTGCCGTAATCGTAGTTTTATAAACGAACATAAGTTTTATAAATAATAATGATCTTGCATTGATAAATTATTTCAGAACTAGCATAAATATACAAGAATAATTATGTGTAAAGCTTTCTAGGGAATATCGTACTGTCAGTCCGCAATAAGTTTGTCGGAGGCAAAATGCGAAAGCTACGTTAGTGTAAGTGAGCACGTTACCAAGATGCTGGAATAAAAGGGATTGTTGTTAAATGTACTGAATAAAGAATTGTATGTCTCTGGTTTTTATGTACAACCTTTCAGCAAGTTACATGAACATTGTTTCTTATTGATATCCCTCAATTATTTGAAAAACTAGAACCAAAATATTTTTATTAAGCGAAACGGGTATATAACATGCTTTTGCATTCATCACAACAAGTTAATTAAATACCGTAATAATAAAAAAAAGCCTTACTAAGCAATGCCATATACTAAGAATTCAAAACATCTTGATCAAGAAAGAAATAGAATAAAACATTGCGTAAAAATGTCCTTAACATGATTCCAGTGCTCCAACTCTTAACAAACTGCTGTTCGTTGCTTCAATGTGCGCTAATGAACTTAGTCATGAAAAATACAGCTATATTAAATTCTATTCAATTCGTAAAAAACCCTCAACGAAACTTTTTATTGTTTTTTTTTTCCTGATAAAATCTTCTTTGCTGTAATTATTTTATGTAGCACAAGAGAGTGATTTTCTATAATACGATGATCGCAGAAATAAGTTTCACCAACTGTAATTCGCGTCTTTATGAACACGTTTCAAAAGGCTTTATTAAGTAATTTAACTTAATACCTTTCCCTAATATCAATAAATATTTTTTAGATTCCGAACTCGCATTTCAAAGCTTTAATATTTATAGAACTTTATTTCATTTCTATAGTTAGATACAGGGGCAAAATTATTCGATTTCTTTTGAACTATGTCCATGAAACAAAATTGTAAGTAAACAAAATTTTAAATAATTATGAAGACCTAAGATAGTATAAAACTTGTTTAATATTGTTGTACTGGAGCAGTTATTCCTAAACCGAATTTCGCGGAACCTTAAGACACCATGGAAGACAGCACCATGATTTAAGAAAAGTATTTACTTTTGTATGTCAAATACATTTTAATTATGTACAAATATTGAAATAGCACAAAATATTGATAAAAAAAGCATAACTTGTATATAGTTGGTAGGAATTATATGGCTCGGCCTGTTCATATATGCGCATGCAGCTGTAAGACACAACAGTGAATAATAAAACAAATAATCTTCTTTTTATAATATAAAAATTAGTGTCCGACCGAAAGTTCGGTTTCGGTTTCGGTTTCGGCCGAGTTTCGGCCAAAAATCAAGTTTCGGCGGCAGTTTCGGTTTCGGCCAAAATTGGCCGAAACTTTTGCCGAAACCGAAACTGATTTCGGTAGTTGTCGTACATGCTTGCCTAGCTTCGTTTCTCGCGGCAACGCTTTGACGGACGCTGCCGGCCCTGTTCGGGATTCGTGCGCCGTTCGCATTGCTTTTTTTTTTCGAATTTACGCGTGTTTGTTGACCGGGAAAGGTCTTCACAACTTAACCGGGCGGGTGGGCGAACACTGAGGGTGCTCAGCCGGCAATTTATGGGTTGGGTGGCAATGCAAGGGCACACCTGTGGTTACGAACCTCGACTTGGACCACCAGCCAGAAATACGAAACCTAACGGTGATCTACTAGCGTTTCGGAAGCGACTACCTTGAGAAGAAACGCCGAAAGAAACTCAAGGCTGCGTCCTTTAGACGACACTTGACGGATCTAATTCGCATTGCTCTATAGCAACACAACTTAGTCAGTGCGTTATCACCCGACGTAAACATTCTTTAGAAGTTATGCTTTGATGGTACTGTACATGTAAGTTTTTGTTTCATTTTTTTACTTGACCACGTTGACTTTTATACTTGACCACGTGAGTTTCGGTTTCGGTTTCGGTTTCGGCCGAAACTGAAGCCACGGCCGAAATTTCGGTTTCGGTTTCGGTTTCGGCCGGAAAACCAGTTTCGGTCGGACACTAATAAAAATGAATCGTTAAATGTGTATAAGCGCGAAACTCGAGAACGGCTGAACCGATTTGGCTGATTTCTTTGTTGTTGTGTTTGATGAAGTCTGGGGAAGGTTATTACGGAGAGATAAATTAAAAAAATATATTGAGTGACGTATAAATATTAATGTCAATATTTGTCAGTTTTTATACATATAGCATTAAGGCCAGGTTCCTTCAAACAATTTTCAAAAAACAGCCGACAGGCCAATAGCTTTTGGCAGAATAAAATCTGACGGGGAAGCTATAAACATGAAAAAAAACAATGTGACTTTGTTTTAGAGAAATATGGCAGAACAAGGTCTGCCGGGACAGCTAGTTTTATTAATAAAACGGGGAAACAATTATATTCTTCATATTAAACTTCGAGAACGTCAATCAGCTGCAGTGTTAGATTAGTAAATGTGTGGGTTCATAAAATTTTAGAGATTTGATAAATGTCTACTGCCTTAAAAGTATAAAAACCACTTGCATGAACAAAGTTATTGACTATACTAGAAATATGATTTTACTTTTACAATATTAAATCCGAAGAAGATGAAATATTTTTCTATAAGGCATGGTACTCAGAATACTATTTTTATCTTCCCAATATCTGTATTGGCAAAATTGTGATCATTCCGCACGGTTCACACAAATCTCGCTTCATAACACTACAATGGAAAGGCCAATACAGATTTATATATGCCATTTTACTGCATTCCATGTAGGATATATATCGCGATGTGACTTAAAACACAGAATTTATTTTCCAAAGGCTTTGAACATTACAAAAACTTTGCAGCATCGGAATGGATTATAAACGATTGTCACTGCTCCTGAGCGTAAAAATAGGCGGTTTCACGTGTACTGTGCTCGTAGATTTATTTATTTAGCAGAATTCAAATATACACAAATCGAGTAGTTTACATTAAATGACAATTTGTAAAATTAATCTGAGTTATCCTTTACATAAAAAATCTTATGTCATTTTATATGATCATAAGTTACCACTGCTTTTTCTGGAAAAATATTTACCTCTTAGATTTAAACATCTTATACAATTTTTATTATTATCATTCTTAAAAAAATGTATATGACTTTGTAGAGTAAATAATAATTACTTCGATAATATTGTTAATTAGCTAAGGCTACTCTAAATGCCCTTTTTAAATTTAGTCTAATACATTCACAAATTCAAGTGAACTCAACGGGCTGTGTATTGGAGGTGCTCTTAATGTGTACTCTTATCTTTGATTATGTGGGTCAATGTACATAAAGGATTTCATTAGGAAACGCTTCTGTTGAATTAGCTTCACTGATGCTTAACTTTTCTATACAATTTGAATTAATTAAAAATGTTACCTTTTGAGTAGATTTTTTAATTAAGGAATTTTTAACGCAAACATGTCAATTTTTGTAAATTCAATTACGTTTTATGCTTAATACCTATTGAAAATTAATACATAGGCTAAAGCTTATCATTTTAACCCAGACAGGTCGTAGTTTGGTATAAGCCCTCGATAGCTTTTTATTCACTATTTTTTTCTTCAAAGTCGGCGGCATAATGGCAAATACATCAGGGGTTGTATTTGTTATAAGCGATAGCGATCATATTCCATTGTGCGTCCCATTAGCTTATCCGTGGCAAAACTGGGCTATGGAGATTTGATTACAGGATCCACAGTCCCCGTCTATGTGAAAAGTCATCTTGGGGTTTTTAGCCGGTACAAGTCCGGCGCACTTCGGCCGCACCAACTACGCGTGCGGCCGGGACGCTCTAATGAATATTTTTCCCAAGTAAAAAAAACGCCTGTGTGCCTTTGGTTAAAAGAAGCGTATTTTTTTGTATTTTTATTACAAATGTTTACTGATAAAACCTACATTATTAAATTATATTAGATATTTTTTATAGACTTCGCAACTTCCTTGTACCTAGAATTAAATATAAAAAAAATAAAAGTGTTCTTTGTTTAATGGTGAAGTATCTAATGCAGGAAACTTATTCGAAAAATACATGTTTTACAGGCTAACTAGCTTCTATAACATTATGATTACGTTAATATAACTTTTATCTCAAATATTATAAAGTATTACGCGCGATGACACTGAAAGTTTGGTTTTCATCAAAGTAAAGAGTTAAAACATGTAGCAATTTTATAGCAACGTTGAACGTATTTATTAGGGATAAGGCTCATATAATACGGTTTTACGATTAATGTATCATTTTTTCATTTTACGACACAGTGTGTCATTTATATTTATTTGCAAACGGCTTATCCTTTTATTCCAAATACAATGTTTTAAACAGAAATATATTTTAATGCTAGTAAACATTTCATTACAAAATATAAAACAAACAGTCTTTAATCTTTTCAGAACTTATCTGGACTATCTTAAATCTTTGCGATAGAAGACATGTTTTAGGTTTAATTCTACTAGAATTTAAGCTTTCAAAGCTCTCTTTTGTTTATTAGAATGTCTGTATTACAAAACTTTATAAAAAACCACTCCGTTTTTAATATAATTCCATTAACGGGGGAATCACAAGCTGCCACTACATTTATTTTTATGTAAAATAGTTATACTTTGATAATAATATTATTAATAAAAAATAATTATAGTTTTTTTAACATACATTGATGTTTTTATATGAAATTAAATATAGCTATTCCGAAAGGCTTAATGCCTAACACAATTATATAGTCAAAAAATAAATGAAAAATGTAATCTACCACTGGTTCGGAAACCAGTAACAAAAGCGGGCATGAAATTCTGGTAGATGTTCTTGTCAACATAATGACGAACAAATACTCGTATATAATACACAAATGAATTAATGTCCTGTGTGAGTGAAACTGTATACATTAAGACCACGCATTTATGCTTTAACTTTAGTGTTCATCGACGTCCATATTTCAGGGGCTGGCACAAAATGACAATTCAGAATGGTGGAGCGATGACCGAGCCTAATTACTCGGTCAGTGAATAGGGCCATTAATTACTGTGCTATATCAAAACACCGTAACCCATTGGCGTTGCTGACTAATTTGTAAAAGGAGAATGTTTTGCGACAATACATTACAATACAATACAATAATAGCGTCAATGCCGTATTTATTGACTACTCAATGCCATATTTATTATAAATTACTTTTTAAATCGTTAATTTTCTTCAACATCTTCTTTATTTGACGGATACTTAGAAAACTTTTATTATAACAATAAATTTTAAATAACTGTCTGACAAAATTAGAGTTATTAAAATAAAATGTAATTTCAAGTAATGGAAATGTTTGGTGACACAGGCGTACCTATATTTGGAAGTTAATTGTACGTTCGTTGTCAGACTGGGAATAGGAGATGATTTAGTAAGCTCGCCAATTATTCACGTGAAATAAATGTTACTAACGTTTGCCTTGTTAGTGTCTCCATTTGTCCGTAATTTTGCTATTTTTCAAACTTCTTTGTGGGACTAACGAACCGACAAACATGAAATATAAATGCTGATAGCTCTCTTCATGGTGATTATATATACGAATTTAAGTTTCATTGTCCCTTCTTATCTTTAAAGTAGTTAGTACTGACTATATTAAATAGTTTTAATTTTAAAAAATATTGTTCAAATAATATTTCTACCGTCATTCTTCTACCATTTCCATTAGTTTCCATTTCATTTGTAAATTTATACATATTCTTTTTTTATATCTAAATTTACACACCTCAACGTACAGATTAAGAAACGAATGTGGCTATTATATATTTTTAAAGATATTTAATTTGGATCGACGATCTAAATACGCGACCCTACAATATTAATATACATATTTTAAATTTTTCGTTTAATTCTTTCTTTATTTGATAAGCATACCCAAAAACAATTTGGATGTTCTTCAGTGTCTTTCAAAACTATAGAAAAAACCTGATTAATAAAAACTAAGCAGGATGAAAGGGAGAATTAAGTCGCTTCATAATATTCTCATAATGTAACAGAGAAGACGACTAAAATAATCTTCTTTTATGTTAAACATACCAGACTTCAAAAGAGTGAAATGTAATTTCATCAAATATAAAACAGACGAAATAACTGTAGGTAGAAGTTATTATGGTGGATAAACAAGAGGAAAATTATGACTCCATTTAAAAACAAAAGTATGTTTTTATATCTCTTTCCGTATTTAACAAGGTACGAATCGTAGGTTTTAATTTACGCTTAAAGTGATCATGGTTTCTGAGTTTTCGCAGAGAGCTCGCTAAGAATGTCACTTCGCTTACCGGTGACACGTAAAAGCTCTACGAGCTACGAAAGTGTGAACATAAATTACAGTTAATCTCTCAACGTAAATATTTATTACAAAATGAGATTGAAATAGATCACACAATTAATGTCATATATCGGAGTCCCCTTACTTGAGATTGTAGCTAAGCAAATCGGTAAATGTATTAACGGGAAAATTTAAATTATATTCATACTCGTTAGTTTACCCTTACTGGTCTGAATAGCCTGCTGAGCAGTTATATGGAAACGCTTAGCTGCTGAAAATTCAATTTTTATCGAATGTACACACTAATCATGTATTTTTTATAATTTTATATCTGAAAGGCGTAAATGTACTTTTGTTATTAAGTCGGAGGTGTGAAAACCGCAATACGGCACCCAGTTATTATAAAAATAATTACATATTGCGATGTTTTGAAAATTTTATATACATTGGTAAGCCTATAAATAATGAGGATATATTTTGTTCGCTACTAATATCATGCAACAAATAACTAATGATTCACATAAATACGATTTTTAATGTATGTTTTATGAGTATTTGTCGAAGATATTTTATGAATATTTTTGATACATCATACAGTCCTAAAGGTGACAGTAAACATGCCATAATAGCATAATAATTATTCAGAGCAAATATGGACCAAAGCCAAAAGTCGTTCCAAAGTCGGCCAAAAGTTTTGGGAGTCGAAGCTGCTCGCGTCCGTAGGCTTTACCCTAGTTTCCCTACACGTGAATCCTGGGTGGTGCTAAACGAGCAGCAGCGAGGTGGTAGGGCGTCGGTGCCCGTCTGGATCGCGACCGCAGTACATGGGTGTAAAGCCCATCATAGTGACCAGTTTCGGCTTGTCGCGTTTCGGGATCAGCTTATGTATATCCAGTAGCTCATATACCTAGAAACCTTCAGTCGTGGTATATGTGGGCCGACATGACGATGTAGACTATCAATGGATTTTCATCTTTTGATAGTCGCTTTCGTTTTTGGACTACACTGTACTTACCATCAGGTACTCAGTAGTCACTATGTCGAGCCAGTGTAAAAAAAAAATGAATAAAGTAAATGGTTTTAATATTTTTAGCATTTAATTTATCTTAATTATGAGGTAATCGTATGATTATATTTTATTGGATAGAGACGATTACGAAAAATTCAAAATATAAATTTGATTCCGTTCAAAAGCGACGTACTAAGCACTTATAAAAGGGATTTGGGTTATGATTGAAGTCAACAAATAATATCAGAAATGATTTATGTTTTCCTTTGATGTTTGTGTAGGTATCTATGCAGGGAAATTTCATTGATGAGGGGAGGGTACTAAAGGTTGAAATTACAAGGGTGTTTTAAAATGGGAAATACATTTTAAATATAACTTTTAAAAAAAACGTATCAATTTTTTTCCAATGTTTTGAACAATATTTTTAAATCTATATTTAAAATTTTATTACCACTAATGTAACTCTGCTCACCTCGAAAGCGATGTAGAGTGACGACATTCATTTTTTTTACACTGGCTTGACAAATTGACGACCAATGCGCCTGATGTAAATTGTATTTGATTTATGACGTACCTACGTTATATTCAGTGACTGATATATTTCTGCTCTATGCTGACAAAAGATGTATGGCAAGATGATATAATAATATATAATACTATGTAATCATTAGTTGAATTGTTCGCAAAAGTAAGAGATAATTTCGCTATATTTCCAATATAATCTAAAATGTAACTTTATCGTCTTAAATATATTTCACAGTATTATTAATAGAAGAAAATTATTTAGATATTTTTAGGGTCACAAACTCTTGTTATAAGTCATTGATAAAATTATATTTATAAAAGCCTCTTCAATTTGAAATTTGCATATTTATCTGCTGAATACACAATTTAAAATATTTTATGTTCATAGTTACAAAGTCTTTAACGTAGCGAGTATCTAAGTTTAAAATTGAAACTTTTAATAAGAACTTTGTATTTCAAAGACTGTTTCAATTATCTTGATTTCAATTAAATTATTATTTTGCGAATATTTGTAGATATCGCAGATATATAGTTGTAAAAAAATTTGGGAAGTTTGAAATTGTGTTTGAAAATGAGGAAATGTCACTAAAATGTATTATATATTTATAATTATTATCACGTACAGAGTCTTTATGTCAAGAACTAGCGGAATACGAGGTTTGTTTTCATAACAAGTTATTGTATTTTTTTTTAATTCTATTTATTTATGGGACTTTTATCAAATATTTATAGTTACATTAATTTAAACAAAAACAAATTAGAAAACAAGACCACCAGAATCCTTAAACTAATTTCAAAAAGTAAATGAAGGCATTTTAATTAGAAACGGTTAGCTCAGCGTTACCAATTAATCCTGTTAAAAAGATTTAAGAACTTAAATCCCCGAGAGAGAACACGAGAAAGGATAGGCGCTACAAGATGACGGTCTTTGATTAGGACTTTGCACTTCGACCTTCCATGAAGATAAGGCGGCTTAAAATGGAGGTAAGTGTAAAAGTACTACACGGAGAACAGTTACCTGTGTTTTTCCTTTGTAAGCATAAGTATAAAATAAGCTCTAGTGCTTTTTAAATGTTGCGAAATTGTTTTGCTCTTTTGCACCTAAAGAGAAAATTTTGTGAATTTTCAGTTGCAAGATTTGTCTTAATTTTGATAAAGCAATAATTAGTAAAGCATTGTCTATTTTTTGTAATAAATTATATTTTTTTATTTATATTAGACCTCTTTGTTGCATTTTCGTATCGTTTATAAGGATACCTCGCTACTAACTTCCAGTTAAGATGTTTTAAGCTGAGTTATAATAATGTGGACTCCACTTTCGGCGCTAATGCCTAATTTGTATTTAGGATTATTATTATATCTACTCTATTTACTTTATTCTAAGTATATTGCAATAATGTGAAATTAATAGGCCACCATTTTATAGCTACTATCAAAGTGTTAAGCCACCTATTTTTTTTTACACTGGGACGACATAGTGACTACAGAGTACCTGATGGTAAGTACAGTGTAGTCCAAAAACGAAAGCGACTATCAAAGGATGAAAATCCATTGATAGTCTACATCGTCATGTCGGCCCACATATACCACGACTGAAGGTCTCTAGGTATATGAGCTACTGGATATGCACAAGCTGATCTCGAAACGCCCTTTACACCCATGTACTTTGGTCGCGATCCAGACAGGCACCGGCGCCTTACCACCTCGCTGCTGCTCGTTTAGCACCACCCAGGAGTCACGTGTAGGGAAACTAGGGTTAAGCCTATGGACGCGAGCAGCTACGACTCCCAAAAAGCAAAAAAAAAGCATTAATTAGCCAAGATGGCAATAAATTAAAAAATGGCGAAAAATGTATCATATAATACGAATTTCTAGTAGTTTTGTTCACAATTATAATTTAAGACTTATTTTAATAAATTACATTAACCATACATTGATATAAAAGATAATTCAGTAGAAATGATACTATTTACCAAAGCAACTGTTACAAAATTACCGACACACTTAAACAAAATATCGTACTAAATGGAAACAGATAACATATCTTGAACCGTAAAAGCAACCTACATATCTATCTGTGTTTAAAATCTAAACTACCATAAAACACAAACGTTATCGAGGTCACCTAGATCGCGTAGCAAACCGTAGCAACTGACACATTCATATGTATATGCATAATATAGACACGTCGAGTGCTGTCTTAGGCGAGGCTACAGACAAAGAAAACTCTCGGAAGTATGCGGAAGAAATTAGTGCCGGAAGAGAAACCTATATGCAACGTTGTAGCTGTATTCAGAGAGAGAGGGTGAGATGCTTTGTCAGATAGATCCAAAGCTCTAATTGGAAAGAAGCAGTATCATATTTGAATTCTATTCAATTCAGTTAATTCAATGTTCAAGAAAATAGATCATATAACGTAGGTTTTAGAATGTTAAAATTCGTTACTTCTCTATTTTGTATTACATATTTGATTTTTTTTAAATTTTATTTATTAGAAACATTTTGGTAATAACGTATAAATAATTTAAAGGAAAGTTGATGGTACGATTTACTAAATCTAATTAAAGTTATATCGGATTACAGTTCTAGTTTATAAATTTTTGATAAAATAATTATTATTTTAATTTGATAATACAGGAATTATCTTCAACGTTTGGAACAATTCGAGAAAGCTATAGAAGCGTACAATGAGGCACTGAGATGGAATGTAAGTAATCGCAAACAGTTTCAGATTCCATTTGCAGCTGCAAACACGCAATTAGACGTAGCACATTCCCTGACTGTGTTTGCGTTGGTTTGTAAATAACCGGGTGGAACGTGCTATTGAAATTCTAATGACGAATATTTTGTGTAATAAGACAAAAGTCTCTGAGATTTTGCTCAAATATTTTGAATAAAGTATACGTTTATATTTAATTTTAGACATATGATGACAAAGAATAATGGACAAGATATATTACATTTCATAGATTTTTTAAATATTGTTATTATTAAGATTGTATGTGAATGTGTTTATAAATTATTGAAGATTTTAAAAAAGATTTTCTCTAAAATAAAGTATGAAGCTACAAAACTGGGACTGAGATCGGGATATTATATTTCATAGTGCATCTAATGCTGAGATTCATAGATGCAATTTCGACTTTGCTTAGCAGAGTTCGCAAAAAATAAATTAGTTTTGACAAAAAACTAAATATATAATAGGAACTTGTGGTGCAGGTGTTCTCTAGCGGCGTTTATAACGGACTGCCTAACGTACGGCTAACATTTCACTCCGACGCAGTCTTGAGATTCTTTCGGCGTTTCTTCTCAAGCTAGTCGCTTCCGAAACGCTAGTAGACCGTTAGATTTCGTATATTTTGGTTGGCGGTCCAAGTCGAGGTTCGTACCCATGGGGGTGCCCCTGCATTGCCACCCAACCCATCAATTGCTGGCTGAGCACCTTCAGTGTTCGCCCACCCGGCCGGTTTAATTGTGAAGATCCTAATCAATCAACGCGCGTCAATTCGAAAAAAAAGGAAACAATCCCTTCGTACTCTAGCGTTTCTAACATGCGACCTTGAATCGACCAAACAGAAGGCGAGTCCCGTACAATACAAGGTCCGAGGGACCTTCAACAAAATCTAACGGCCGCGACCGTTGCCTATGAACTAAATACGTCCTACAAACTGGAATATAGCCATAGTATTCGTAGTGTTTTTTTTTTATACCGACTCGACACAATGACTGCACCATACCTGATGGTAAGCATGGTGCAGTCCAAAAAACGCCAACGACTATCGAAAGGTAACAAAAAACCCATCGGTAGTCGCAGCGATCATGCCAGCCTGCACAAATATCTCTTCACGCTACGTTTAAAAGATCCCATATCATAGGATGGAGGGAACACGCTCGCCGGAAGACCATTCCACAGCCCAACGACACGGCAAAAGAAGGAGTTAGAGAACTTCTTTGTCCTAGCCGGGATGTGATATACCGTATAGCTGTGACACCGCAAACCTGCACGCGTGGATCTATTCAGGAAGGGAGAGGGTGGAACAAGGTTAAACAACTCCTCAGAACACTCGCCATGATTAGTGATGAAAATGCCCGGGAATTTTCCCAAAGTGCCCAGCACTTCCGCGAACATTTCGTAAATTCCCGGGAATATTCCCCATACAAGTTTTGGGAAGTTTGGGAAAATTCCCGGGCATTTTCATCACTAGCCATGATACAGACGGTAGAAAACGCTCAGTGAGGCCACATCTCTGCGCAACTGAAGCGGTTCAAGATGTTTAGTCATTTCAGGATCATTCACAACGCGAACAGCCCTCCGCTGCAACCTGTCCAGGGCATCAAGTAAGTACTGGGCAGAACCGTCCCAAAGATGCCAATGCCGTCAAGTCCATGATAACAAAATCGGACTACAGTCAGTCAATATTTTGATCCGAATTGGAAATTTAAAGATGACAAACAAATCGAAAGCCGGCACTCGGTTGTAGAGCGTAAACTATTATATTAATAATTCTACGGATACATTGTAACGTATTTTCAAAGATTCGGATCGCTTGTAGTGTGAAACCGCTCTTACGTTGTCATTAATTTACATAAAATCCGTTCCAGTGTTCCGACGTGCGGTCGTTACTTGGGCGGAGCCTAGCGCGTGCGAAAGCAACACATTATACCGGTGCCCTGGCTGATGCGGCGCGAGCTGCCGGTGCGTCGTTATCGGTTAATTATGCACCAGCTATGCACTTTGCTTCTAATGAGAAATGCAAGTTATACATAAGTTTATACGTATAGCGTTAGTCAGGCAGTGGAGTGCTCATATCACTGAGTCGCTACCACAACGCATTGAGTTAAAATATTGATTATAAGAGCGATATCGCTTTTACAAAAGAAGATAATAAGACTAACAGTCGATTTCAATATCACATTTTAAATTATAAAGCTGGTTTTTAACTCAAATGACTCATGATGATGTCCTAGCCGGATTCGGCCACGGCGACTGTTTCAACGCCAATTATGAAAATCGTGGTCCAGTTTTCGGAAACAGTCAATTGCGCAGGAGATATTTAAGTGCATAACTGGACGCGCTGCCAGAAAAGCACTCTCTCGTCCGAGCTCCCTCGGGCCCGATGGAATGGAGAACCAGTACGATCGGGAGGGAGCGGGATGCAGGTTTGGTTGAGTTTTCCCTTCTCTGAACACCTTGTTGAATTGCGGGGTTAAAGAGATACCTTAGTCGCCTTTTACGACACCTCAGCAAGAAGAGGGCGGTGCTATTCTATTCTGCCGGCAGCCACCACGGCACATGCAAATGACTCATAATTATGTAACAAGTCACAAAATTATTCCTATAAGTAAAAATGTAAGTATTAAAGTATCCATAAAATTTAATTAAAGGAATGGTTTACTATATTTTTTTTTAGTTTCAACTTTAAATATATATCGACACGCTATATCCTTTTCGGGGTAAGCAGAGATACATTAGTGGCTGTACCCACTTTGCGCTTATAAGTCGTGCCTAACGGGACTGGAAGAGCAGCTGATCGCTTATCTAAATATGAAAAATGAAACAAATAGCATTTGTTATATGTAAAGTGTTTTATAGTTCTACATGCCTATTTTAACTCTTTTTTATGTCATATATGATACAATAAAATATTTACTATCAAATACAATGTTTGTGCATTTTACGTTCGAATTTACCTATACGTCAAATGACAACGATTAATACCCCACTAAAAAATATTTGTTATGGAAGGCAGTCGCCACTGAGCATCCCTATGCTGGTCCGATATACCACACCTGACGGCGTTAGATGACTTAGACATACAAATTATAATATTATTATTTTATTATGTACCATATATTTTGTTAAATTAGGTAGAAACTGGTTTTTGTATCAACAGATTTAAAGTTCAGATTAATCTTGTAATAAAATTATACTTTGTTTTTTAATAATACCTTAAAAGTATATATCTAAATTTATAATACTCTATATTTCTTTTTTTGATAATTTTTTGATATAGAATTAGAACCGGATAATCTGACTGCTTTACAAATCCGAGCTCAGACTGAATATGAAAAATGTGCGTTCGAACGTGCACTTGTTTTGGCTCACCGCGGCCGGCGCGCCAGGGGATACCCGCCAGACTTTGCTGAATGTGCCCGACATGCAGAAGAGACGGTACTTTGTCTATATTATAAATGAAACTATTTGGCAACAGATATAATACTAGATTTCACATTTGGCGCCACGTGAAAATATTTTTACCGAGAAATTGCAGAAACTAACAACTTTATGTCAAGAATATCTTATAACTATTCCCTGTATTTAAATTAATATATAACAAATTTTACCATTTTATATTTAACTTTTCTTATAAGCTATAGGAAAATGGTTAACCTCAAATATATCTCGTGGAAGGTGAAGATAAGTTTGATGATGGGAAGTGTCTGGCAAAAACGTCAAAGAATTCTTGTAGATAATTTCCAGAGAAATCTTCCCTGAGGATTATTAAATTGCCTTCGCCTGACTATTTTATAAATTATATTTCAGATTCTTAGTTTAATTGTTTTAAAAAAATACTTGACTATTTCAATACGTTTCAGATTAGTCGAAGGAAGTAAAATAATATTTTAAAAAGCGATCATTTGAAAAATTCGAGCTAAAAACTTTGACCTATCTTGTAGAAAATAGGTACTAGTTCGAATGTTCGATATCGCGACGTCGCTAAAAACTTTTTATTTTTCCTCTCTTATAACAATTAAAATGAAACATTATTTCTGATATATTAGATTCGAGATTGCGTTGGCAAAAGTTCCAGAAAGGTCCTTTCAGCCGCTGTGTCACTTTTACAACAAGTGGAATTGAAGGCAGAGTTTATAGATATTGATATTCCTAACGTTCCTACACGTCAAAGGCGAATGCATGTGCAGCAAACGCAACAGGTTAATTTTATGTAATGATTATGGAAGAGTCATCATTTAAATCCTAGAAAAGATTTTTGCTACCTTAGGTTTAATTAGTAAATTCAGCAATCATTAGATCTCTTGTCTTATATGAATTAGACGTAATTTATAATATAAGGGCTGTAAATGTATCGCATTGTGGATGATCCTGACGTGGCTAAGCAACTTGAACCGCTTCAGTTGCGTAGAGTTGTTGCCTCACTGAGCGTTTTCTACCGTCTGTATCATGGCGAGTGTTCTAAAGAGTTGTTTAACCTTGTTCCACCCTCTCCCTTACTGAATAGAACCACGCGCGCGGGTTTGCGGTGTCACAACTATACGGTATCTCACATCCCGGCTAGGACTAAGAAGTTCTCTAACTCCTTCTTTTGCCATGTCGTTGGACTGTGGAATGGTCTTCCGACGAGCGTGTTTCCATCATGCTATAATATGGGATCCTTTAAGCGTAGCATGAAGAGATGTTTGTTCAGGCCGGCATGATCGCTGCGACAACCGATGGGTTTTTTCTTACCTTTCGATAGTCGTTGGCGTTTTTTGGACTGCACCATGCTTACCATCAGGTATAGTGCAGTCACTTTGTCGAGTCAGTTTAAAAAAAAACAGTAATAATATTTGCGGGTGATTACACACATTGGCCTAGACCCAAACGAAACTTTCGCTTGTACTATGGAACTGGACAAACATAGACAGACATACTTAAATACATACATGTATATACAAACATCACTCGTGGCAAACAAATTTTCTCATCACAGAAAAGTTTTGCCACAACCGGGACTCGAATCCAGGAACTTAGCATCGTAAGTAGAGCCACTACAAACAGTGCTATTACCTCGTCAAATTTATGATTCGAAGGCGAGCGATATATAGATTTAAACAACAATCAGTCAATTTAAATATACAAATTGTTTCTAGTACAGTGGAGTCACTTGACTGATCTATAGTAAAATCAACAACAAACTAAGAATATAGAAGTTTAATGTAGTATTTATGCTACTAATCAAAAATAAACTAGAAATATATGTAACCAATAACCGTGAATTTAGATCCAAGAAATATCTCGTGCGGAAAAACAAAGAGCTGAACAAATCTCCCGTTTAATGGCATCGAAATATTTGGAGCGAATGGCACATGACAAATATTTCTTGATAGCTTTATGTAAGGACGAAAGACTCGCTTCAGCCAATAAACATGGATCGAAGAAATTGCAAGATTTGGCTAATAGAGCACTTGCAGATCTGAAAAACCGCCAAGTAAATATATCAAATTTAATTAAATTATTGGTTCACGACACATATATGGCAGTATATTAGATTATTAATTCATTTCTACCTGTATCTATCAACTGTAAAATATATTAACAGGCCACTGAAGTCTATGCTGGGTCCATAGATGGGCAAAATGTAAGCAGATTAATAAAAATGATTATCAATTACATTTTACGTTTTTTACTATTAATATGACTGCATTTTGCTCATTTATCTTTTAAACACTATAGAATCTCAGATTGCATACACATTTATGATTTCTTAATGTTTTAAATGGATTTAATCATGATTACAGACCAAGAAAATTAAAATTACGACTATATTTTGTAATCGTTCATCATTAATTAGATTTCATTTTGCCCATCTCTGGCTGGATTGTACATATAAAAATCGACTACTCTCTACTACTAGATCTACTAGCTTCATTTTCATTTCTTTATCGGTCGGATAACATATACCGAGCTTGCCGACATGTAGTCTCTATATAAGATTATCATGGCTTGTTAATTTTATTAATCTAAATTAAGCAATTTACTTCACTACGTCGCACCTTGGAATTAGCCAGTGAATATTCAGTTACTGAATGACTTTCTCCGCAGTATTTACATTCGACAACGCCATGGCTACGGTGAATATTGAAAGCTGCTAATAAGCTAAATTCTGTATTTTCCAATTTCATAGTCATTATTTACGGGAAAATAATTTTGAACAACTCATATTAAATAATACCCTTTCATAGTGAAAAAAACTCCTTTGAGAAATATAATAATTTTAACAGGAATGGAAATCCAAGTCAGATCTCTAATCCAGTGTATAAGAGTATCTACAAAGTAACTGGGTTATTTTTTCTTCTAGAAATCTTGTTAACTTTATGAATCATTTTATATTTCAGTCTCTAATAACTTTTTGTTCTCGTTTCTGTTGAGCCTATATAATACTATTATTTTAATTATATATTAATTATTTAATTATATTATTAGTTTAAGTAAGCTACCAACATATTATATAAATATATACTTATAAGTAAGATTTATAGGCTGTTCTCCGTGAAAGAAAACCGTTATATGCTTCATGTGCTTCCGAATCTGCGGCTCGATCACGTCTATACAATACACGGAAAGAACAATTAACCCATGCACAACGTCAGCATAGAACGGACGCATGTCGTCTTGTAAAAGCTGCACAATCTATATATGAGGAACACGACACAGCGAAATGTTTGGAAAGCGCTGAATTTGCCATGGAACAGATATCGAAGAAACCAAGTAATTTATTACCTGAGAAGGAAAAATACTTACTACAATTACAAAATATTGTTGCCGAAGCTTTTCTAGATCAGGTTTGTGAAGGCTTTTTTGTCTAGTCGTTTTTAGAATCCTTAAAATTGAAAATTTGTAAAACACATAAATATTGTTAAGAAATATAATATTATATATGCAGTCGTCTATGCGATATTTTCAGAAACGTGTTCAAGAAACTATGAGTGAGTCAGATCGAGAAAAAAGAGCCTTTATTCTTCTTGGAATGTCATTGTCAAGGGAACCAAGTCGCGACTCAGTTCTGCGCGTTCGACCCAAAGCACCGCCGCGTGATGCCAAGTGATTTGCATTGTATTATTTAAATTCTTGCATCTCGAAATCTCCATGACGATTATCATATTATGTAAAGTGGAAGATCTCAATTTAAAAGATCTTGTTCTTATTTGATTTTTAAACTGAAGGAATCATGGCATATCTGTGCAATTCCGTTATAATAATTTACTGCAGTGTGCTACGTTTCGGGCTTAGCTAGGGTACTGTACGACTGCTTTTCTATATAAAAAAGGGCTTCGAATTAGTATATGTAAGTAGATGTCGACGGCTATTGTCATCACTTTCATCACAGGTTTCTAATAAGAGCCATGGAACCCATTCTTCGGCTCTTCTCATCAAATCCTTCACTTCATATTGTAGGTGGACGCTCCACGCTACGTTTGCCGATTTGTGGTCTCTACTCAAGAAACCCCCTGCTTCAACGATCATCGGTTTTTCGGCAAATGTGCCCTGTTCACTGCCACTTCAACTTTCCAATAAAGAGGACCATATCACTAACTTATGTTTTCTGTTAGATAACCTCATTTCGGATTATATCCTTCAGAGAAATATCCAACATAGTTCGTTTCAACAAACGGTTCTGACTGAGCACCTCAGTGTTCGCCCTCTCGCCCGGTTTAGTTGTGAAGGTCTATTCCGGCCAACAACGTATTGCCCAGTTTGAAAAAGAAAAGGTTAAACGGCTATTGTTAATGGATGTCGATCTAATCTGTATTTGTCTGTTTTTGTATTTTTTTTAGCCGTGGTGGCTGCTGGCAGAATAGAATAGCACCCCCCTCTTCTTGCTGAGGTGTCGTAAAAGGCGACTAAGGTATCCCTTTAACACCGCAATTCAACCAGGTGTTCAGAGAAGGAACACTCGACCAAACCTGCATCCCGCTCCCTCCCGATCGTACTGGTTCTCCATTCCATCGGGCCTGAGGGAGCTCGGACGAGAGAGTGCTTTTCTGGCTGCGCGTCCAGTTATGCACATAAATATCTCCTGCGCAATTGACTGTTTCCGAAAACTGGACCTCGATTTTTTTAATCGGTTTTGAAACAGTCGCCGTGGCCGAACCCGGCTAGGACATCATCATTTGTCATCAAATGCAGAATGCAGTGTGGTCACTTGGCATGCAACTAATACTATGAATGGTTAACAATAACAAAATAATATGTATTTATTGCAACTTTAAAGTAAGAAATACATTTTCTACACAACATGTTTGCTTTTTCACACAGACGACGTCTGAAATCCCTAGAACGTGCATTATCATTAAGCACTAAGACTTCAGAACGCTGTTACTTGCTACATGAATTGGCTCGTCTCAACGTCGAGACCAAACAAGCTTTGAGAGCTCGCTTCCTTGCTTCTAAATGTCAATCAGGTAAATTCTTATAAATGTTTTTATGGTAAAATATTGTAATAATATTATCTAAGTTCCACAATTAAATCAGGAGAAGTCAACACTCATGGGAAATAATTGTAAATAATATACTCTTTTAAGCTTTACAAGACTTTTCACAAGGATTAGATTTATATAATATAAATATACTTTATTTAGCTTGACACGGCCTTCCAGCAGATATATTTATTAACTAGCTATGCCCGCGACTTCATTCGAGTGAAAGTATTATTGTTATAATAATTATTATTTCCTGCTCAAATCTTTGTATAAATAATATAAATGGCATCAATTGTTTCTTATTTATATTATTACAACAACAAGTAAATATAGAACTCACTTAGTACTAAAGACTCATAATGGAGAATAGATGTCGGTAGTGCTTTCTTACAATTTTTTAAAATAAAAGTACAGTATACTTTTTCGGAATAAAAAGCAGCCTTAAAAGTTATACTGATATTAGGTCGCAAAACACATAGACAAATATTCTAATGACCATTGTTTTAGATCAGTGGCAAGAAAAAGGCTCTTAATAATAATTTCTATAATATATTTTCCATGTGCAGATAGTGAGCAATTACAATTTTATTTTATACCTTTTTAGTAGTGTCTTTTTTTTAACTGACATAACTTTTTTTTAACCAGTTAAACCGTTTCTGAGATTAGCGACCACACACGCGTACAAATATGTGTACGTTGATTAAAACTTTTCTGATACAATTTTACTAACTTACATAGCACAAGCAAAAGTTAAGCTACAGAAGCATTCAAATAATTTTTCATCTAGATAATACATATTATATACGTAGCTGAGGAACGGGCTTATTTTATATATTCATTAATATTTTAGATTAAACGACTGCCTCTAATCAATACTTAAAGTCGAATTATCATTTTGCTATAAGTTAGATTACTGTTATTCAAAATATTTCTAAGAAATAACTTTAATAGCAATTTTTACTAATATCTTATGATAATAATAATTTTCACTCGTTTTAGAGGCTCGTAATTCAAATCAACATATATGGTTATTAAACGCATTATTTCTCCTCGCCCGTTGTCATTTGCTTCAAAACAATCGTCCAGAAGCTCGAGCAGTCCTTTTGGAAGCAGCTAGCCTTGCTCGAAGTTATGGGTATGAAGATGTCGCGGCATTTTTTGATACGGCATGTATTTTGACATTCTAGAATAAGCATAAACTAACCGTAATATAATATATTCTCTTTCTTGATACAATGATGACTCTTTAGCATAGTTCGCAAGTATATTCCAAAGATTAGCCATTGATAATTTAAAAGTTATATTTTAACCTAATTAACACTGTAACGCGATAATCAGTCCGTTTATGGAAAGTTTTGATGTCGATTCACTGTTACTGCTGAATATTACGTTTTACCCAAAAAATAATCTATAAAGCTTATAAGCGCATCCCTCAATACAATGGTAAAATGAATAACATATTTCCATACGGAGTTAGGAGACCATACGGAGAATAGAAACGATACATTAATACAAAATTTAGAGAAAGAAGGTATTCTGTACTAAGAAAATACTTGCTTATGATGGGATTTTTATAACAAAAAATACTACTAAATATCCTTTTAATGAATGATTTACAGTGTGTCAACGTGTCGCTTGAGGGTGAGGTTCTCTGTAACGAAGCACCTTTAGAAAAACGTGAAAAAGATATGGTCAGTTTAATGCAAGACGACGACCTACGTTCTGCTGCCGAACATCTCTTCAGGCGAATGTCAGTGATTCCTGCTTCAAGGTAACATTGATATAAATACATTTTTACATAATTACTCGGCAATGTTAAACTGTCATAAATATTTTTTATAGAATAATAAAAATGCATATATGTTTAGTTGACCTAATCAGGTCTAACACGTCTCGAAAAATAACATAATTGAATATTTTATTCTGCAACCCACAAAACACGTTTACTAGAGTGCATTTTTTGTTATTAGCAATTCGTTCTTGTCGGTAATTATATATTGAATTACATTTAAAAAAAAATACGGAGTTCATGGAAGATGTATAATTTGTCGATCTGATAGACAAAAATCCTAAAGCTATAAAAATTCCTATTTGACCCCATTTGGTAGATCTGTATTTCAATAAATACATTTAAATTTATATATTATAATTGCTAGTGACTGCATTTTTAAAACATCCCGCCACTTAATTGTGGGTTTTTCCAGATTACGTACGGATTTCGGCACCACATGTTTACCGGAGAAAGAAAACATCGTGAGGAAACCCGCATGACATCAAAAAAAAAATGTCTTATGTAAGTGCCTAGAAAATGGCAATCAGCTGCGTAACTGGTCACATTGGGCATTATATATAAGCGCAAAGGGGATATAACCATTAACATACCTCTGCTCACCCCGTAAGGGACATAGCATGACGATTTATTATTATAAAACATTATAAAAAGATAGAAGCCTGTAATATTATTTGAAGACTGGAAAAAATCTAATCACAATTTTTGTTGACTCTTTCGTCGTCTTAGTATTATATAGTATAAACAAAATTGGATGTCTGTGATCGCAGACGGTTTTCGATAATGCCGGGCACGCGTTTCGAGGACTCTGGACAACAGACAGCTGCCAATCGACGTCAATCCATAATACCGAGGAGCCAGCAACCCACAACGATTGCTCGTAAGCAGCAACATCCATTGGGATTCCAATATTTCGATATTTGAGAGTTAAATTGAGAAAAGTAAATAAAAACAATTTTTTCGATTATACTATTTTTATATTACTAGGTACTTACTTTGCTATATTGATTTGATGTATTGAAATTAGTTCCAAAAACTTCTAAAATAAAATTGATTGTTAAAATTAACATATTTCAAATTATATATTCTTTTGTAAAAAAAAACTATATTCTACCAATATATTATGTACAATATATATATTATATATTCTTATGACGGATTTTATTACTGATTTTTTTTTTTACTCTGGCTCGTCATAGTGAATACAGAGTACCTAATGGTAAGTACAGTGTAGTCCAAAAACGAAATCGACTATCAAAGGATGAATATCCATTGATTGTCAACATCGTCATGTCGGCCCACATATACCACGACTGAAGGTCTCTAGGTATATGAGCTACTGGATATACACAAGGTGATCCCGAAACGCGACAAGCTGAAACTAGTCAATATGACGGGCTTTACACCCATGTACTGTGGTCGCGATCCAGACGGGCACCGACGCCCTACCACCTCGCTGCTGCTCGTTTAGCACCACCCAGGAGTCACGTGTAGGGAAACTAGGTTAAAGCCTACGGACGAAATTCACCTACTTGAATTAAATTTCCAGCGTCAATTAGATAAACGTAATAGGTATAATCTACTTACTATATTTATGAAAGAAATTCTATGAATTTAATTATTTTGGGTACTTAATTTACTGTTTTATGATTTATGTAAATTGAAATATGGAATGTACCTCAGAGACAACTTCCTATTTATCTTGTTTTCCTAAACATTAATCATGTATTTACGAAACTAAATATGACTCAGTGACAGTTTCAGGAATAGTTCACGTAATTACGTAACTACGTAAAAGTTGGTGACAGTAGCAAGGTAAGTAACATTCATTTCATGTGACAAAACGGCGAGCCTCCTAAATCATCCAAATCCCTTAGCTTGACAACGAACATGCAATTAACTTCCGGATTTACTCCCAAATCTCCGTCTTTTCATTATTTGCGACTGTAATAATATAGTCGTACGAATATTATGAGGCTAGTATGTTAATCTTAAAAATAATGTATATTTACTGAACTGATTTATTTACAAAATATAATTATTCATAAATATACTCATAAACTGTAAGAAATTACTGCTTGTATTGCAAGGGATATAGCTTTCTTATTTTATTTGTTTCACAAATCAGACATGACACAAGAAAAAACAAAACAGAAATAACAGTAAAAAAATACATGTCTGTAAACAATGAAAATAGCGAGCAAGCGAAAATAATCATGAGGTATTATCCTATATTGTTAGATTCATGTTTTTTTACCATGGAACTATTGATTCAATGTACAGTCTTCGTTTAAAGGTAAAATCGTAAGTAATAAAAGTAAGTAAGTAAGTATCGTAAGTTCCATTATAAAAGGAATTTAAAATAAAATACTTAGTCTTTGTATTTTGATGGATTTATGTGAAATTACAATTCAAAGCTTCATGCAGTGTAAGCCCACTGTCAGCTCATACTAAGAGCGCTAGAGCCTCCATCACGAGCAATGGTATTTCGCTAAGACCGGAGCTTTGTATTTAAATATTTGGACTCTAACAAGACAAATGCTTCTACGTGCATGTTGCCTAATGTTGATAGTAATTTAAACATACTGTATGATCGAATATATTCTATTACAGAAATGTTTTAAAATTCGCAATAATTTGATGACATATAGTCAGGTTAAAAATGAGTACATCGTGAGGAAACCCGCATGGCGTCTCCTAGAAACGTCATGTGTAAGTGCCCTGAGAACGGCGATCAGCTATGCTACTGGTCACGTTGGACAAGATATGTTAGCGCAAAGTGGATACATCCGTTAATATATCCCTATTCATCCCGAAACGGATATAGCGTGACGATACATTTTATATTATTAAAATGAGTTATTAATTTTGATGATTTTAACATAAAAAGCAAATATATATTTGTAAGACATGTTGACAATCTTTAATGAGAATATATACTAATTCAAAATAAATACTTTGTTAAAATTACTATAATTGAATCCAAATTTAATTTCGTTACTATTAATTAACTTTGACTAAATTAATGTTTAAACTGGCATACCTATTCGATTAATTAGAAAAATAAACGTTAAAATTGGTCGTCAGTGGATAAAATGATTGCGACGTTAATTGGCAATCGGTGTGACGTATGGACATGTGTTCCTCGTATACTCTATAATTAATGCATTCACGAGAGAAATTCATTGGGAAATACACAAACACCATTAACTTGGCGTAACAGCCTGTCAACCATCATTCAATCATGGATACACATTTCAGTATTGAAATTGTGAACATATGAATTTAATAAAAAGGTTTTTTATAGTGTCACAATAGAGTTACTCAACCCTACCTTTGTTTTACAAAATACAAAATACAAAATACTTGCTGACAAGTACAATGTAGTCCAAAAACGAAAGTGACTATCAAAGGATGAAAATCCATTGATAGTCTACATTGTCATGTCGGCCCACATATACCACGACTGAAGGTCTGTAGGTATATTAGTTACTGGATATACACAAGCTGATCCCGAAACGCGACAAGCTGAAGCTGGTCACTATGGCAGGTTTTACACCCATGTACTGTTGTCGCGATCAAAACCTCGCAAAACCTGATTGTAACGACAGCGTAGTCTAAGAACGATGGTAACCATCAAACAGCGAAAGCCCTATGATAGCCAATAGTAGTATCTAGGCATACGGATATTATCGTATATGCATTGTGACATTTTGATTTAAACCTACAAACTAAATGTCCTGTTTATAACTTTTCAACATTGTCAGATGAAAAGTATGAAAAAAATAAGATCATAGCGTAAGCTTATCCAACAAATACCGATTATTTGTTCGCTTAATAACTTCCATGCTATAAAATGTTGAGTCATTGCACCTTTTTTTTTACTTGGGGAAAATCCTCATTGGACCGTCCCATCTACACATAGGGGATGGTAACCGAGGTGTGCTGGACTTTTACCGACTAAAAACCCCTAAGTTGACCTCATCGACACTAAGACGGGACTGTGGGCCCTGTAATCAATTGCTCCACAGCCCCGCCCTGGGTCAATGCAACTATAGCATGGTCACACGAGAATAAATTCTTTTTAGTATATTGAAATTATATCATGAAGTCAATTTAGAACCATCTGTAGCCAATAACATACATTGAACTTATGTATGCATATGCAAATATACAGACAGTACCTTTACTAAATATGATGATTTGTTGATGTAATTTAGATAAGGTTATATCTTATATACTTCACATTGATAGCAATTAACAAAATTATATTTAAAATCTATTAACCATAACTTATCGAATTTAAGAAAATATTATTTGAATGAATCAATGTATAAGTGCTTTAAAATTTTCAATAATAGGAGACAACATTTTATCCCGTTAGAACATCTGAATCTACCGAAAAGAATTATTCAGGAAAAACAACATGGTAAACGTCTGAACTATGCTGCCTGTGGTTTTGCAATCAGTGCATCTAAATAAAACTACCTAGAAACCACGATTTCCGAGGTTTGTTTTGTTTCTATGCTATTTATATAAAAAATAAATTGCAATCTGATCTAGTTTTAAAAATTCTTTAACAATACTTTAAAGGCAGTGTTAACAAATAATTATGCATCTAGTAGCATCAATCTATAACGATTTGTATTCATAGTTATATTAAATTACTTTTTTGGTGGTAAGTCGATTGCCCCAACTGGGTCCTGACCACAATACATAATTGTAAAGTTCAACATAGTGACTCGATTTGGCCTGTCGCGTTCCGGGATAAGCTAATGTATATACAGTAACTCATACGAGTATACTTAAAGATCCTCAGTGGTTGTATATGTGGGCCAACATAACAATATAGACTACTAACGAATTTTTATCCTATGATAGTAGTCGCTTTCGTTTTTGGACTACACTATACTTACCATCAGGTGCACTGTAGTCACTTTGTCCAGACAGTGCAAAAAAACTTTTAATATTATGAGATGTTAAATGTGTATTCTGCGGTATTGGATACATTAAATACAATATAATATTGGTACAATTATTTTAAAGAGTTAATATATTTGTTATATATTCCTAGTAAAAAAAATTGTTATACTAAATGAACTAATTATCTAAACATAACAGCAAATTTATATAGTTAATACCAGATTGTATATTGGAAGTTTTTTTTTTAGTAACCCGAGGAAAAATCCTGTATAGGACCACCAGAGTTGCTGTGAGGGCAGCGACCCCGGTGTGTCAGACTCCTACTGACTAAAAACCAGTGACGTGCGTAGCATATTTGGGCAGGGTAGGCAGTATTCGGGTACTTCGTTTGAATATTATATTGTAATAATAAATCTTATATTGATTTCATAGGAAAGATAGGCGGCGTGAACATAGAATAAATATGACCATTAATTGTTTCGTTTTTTGCATAACTTTAAGCATTTTATTCCAGACTTATTTAACGCCAAGGCATGCAATGCTTTCATGCATATATGGAATGAACGCCACTGCTAAAAACCCCCGGGGTGTCCCTCTAATCACTCCACCCAGACCTAGGAGACCAAATTCGTCCAGTTGTTCGGGGAGCGAACAGTCTTATTCAGGCTTACTCTCTGGAAGGAGTGGTTGTTAAAAGCCCACGTCTCCAACCCTTTCTCACGGGCGGCGCGCTGGACACTGTGCACCACCTCCCTCTCCTCCGGGCAGCAGGCTCCCTCAAGTCATTGTCACCGGGGGGTGATGTCCCGCTCATTTTGGGCCAACGCATCCCTCCGGCGACGATGCTTTGGCCGCCGAACAGCCAGGGTAGTTGTTCCTTCTCTGTCCCTGAAAGTATAATTTAGTCTAACTCATTTAGATAAATTTTAAATAAAATCCTTGTGATTGACAGCTTTGAACTTGAATGATAAAGTCTCACACATTTTATGTTACATTTATATCACGTGCGAAGAAAATGACTACATAAAATCTTTCCACACATGGCTTATTGAATTAGGAATGGAGAATAAAGTTTTCTGTATACCAAACGCTGGCTCAATGGATATTGGAAATTTCATATTCGTTTCTTATAAAGTCCTGCTGGGTAAAAATTATATTTTTCCATGTAATATCGCATAAATTCACTTACAATGTTGTTATGTTACTTGTTTCTAATAAATTCTAAAACATGTATACATTACATTTTGAATTTTACTTATATGTGGTTACATATTGCTACCATAGAAGGGCAAAATGTAAAACGGTGCAAGCGACGCGCGATGTGTTCCCGCGTGCCGCTCTACAACACAGAGGCATGAGAGGGGTGGCTCTATACACCACCCTCCCCAAACGAGTAGAGGGCTACTTACGGACACACGCCCAGCCGGTCATTAAGGATGAGACCCCAGTCATGCCCTCGATGCCGGTAGGCGGAAGGTGGAACACCCCGGGGGTTTCAGCCAGTGCAAGTCCGACACACAGGGGGGCGGCCCTCACCTCTCCCTGAGGTCCGTTAGGGATTTCCCCCGGGTTACAAAAAAAAGAAGGGCAAAATGTAATCAGATTAATGAATAACGATTACGATTACATTTTGCGTTTTTCATCATTAATATGATTAGATTTTGCTCATCTATATTTTAAACACAACGGAATCTTCAATTGCATACACATTTACGATTCCTTATGTTTTGACTCCCTTAAGTAAGCATGTTATAATGTTAATATTATTCATACTATTTCAAACTTATACTTATTATGAACTTACGTAGATTTTAATCTTGAAGGGATATATGAAGTGTCATTTTTGTTTTTTATTTTGTATATTATAATATAATATTGTTTAGAGTGCCACAACAAAAATGGTTCAATTGAGCATTTATAACACTAATGTTACAAATTTGTCAGCCATGCCGGCGCGCAGCTTTCTGACGTATAGCCGTAATTAATGAACCTACCCGCGAGCCAAATAATTAGGGCGTTGGGCTGTGACCATTTTTTATTGTTATTTTGCGCCAGCTGACATTACCCTCGAAATATGGATATCGATGCTCATCTCGCTTCTACGCGCCTATTTACATAAACAAACAATCAGAATAACAAAAGACGTTGCCCTGAAAACTCATTATCATAATTTTCTCCACATTCGCTTGCCAAGAATCTTTAATATTCAAGACAGTGTGCCACACTCTCCATCACTATTATTATTTAACTAGCTTTTGCCTGCAAGTCGGTCTACGTTACTAATAACGAAATATTACCGTTACTGCCAGTTTAAACTGCTTCCGCTTTGCATTTTTGACAAAATGCTTTCTTACCTTATTCCACTTCGGTATCACTCCGTGTACTATTTCGAGTTTATTTTTCTCTTCTTCTTTATCTGTATGATAGTGGATACTGTCCTCTTTATTACTCCAAAGCAGGCATTTTTCGTCACATGGGAGTTATCCTGTCCGCCGTTTTGTATAAATATAATATAAAAATAATATTTTTATATTTATACAAAATAATTATGAAATTATGTAATGTAACGTAATTATGAAATTCTAAACTGGGATAAAAAGGGAAAACAGGATAGGATGAAGAAAACTATATTCGAGTATTAACAGAAACTATATTATCACCATAAACCGGATAAAATTCCAAATCCTCTTATAGGCCGCACATCAGTACCATGGCCTAATCAGGATAATAAGCCGGAACGAATGATTAGCCTTTCGATAATTATTGCAATCACTATTTCAACTAAGCTGTACTTGATGCCACTTTGCAGAGTTAGAGAAAAACTATTATAGCCATATAGATAGTCTATATGGCTTATACTCGTACAAGGAAATAAATAAACATTTTCTGAATATTGTTTGGGGACACAGACCGCATGATGTTTGCGAAATACGAACTTTAATTTCCTCTCTACCGCTTCCTGCCGAGATTTTCTAACAAATCGCTGCAACGAACAGAATCTAATACAGCCTACGTTTCAATCATTTATTAAATGATATCTTGGAGTACATCTTTATTTTAAAACATAGAGATTTTAAAACATAATGACTCGATAAATAGTGGTTAGTTATTGTTGTTAAATTTAAAATTTAGAGTGCCTGTCATATATTTATAATAATGTAGTTAGTAAGTAATGTAACCGTATAAAAATAAAAACACATTAAAACGAGAAAAAATTACAATTAAATTCAATTTAAAATTTCCTGAGCCGCAATAAGCCTAAATTTCCGATTGAAACTAAAAAAATAACTAAAATAAGAAATCTATTTGAAACATTACACAAGTGTGCTCTCATAAATGAGTTTAAATAGATCGATTTTAAGTTATGTGTATGACTAAAAATCCCGCATTATCGTATATCGTATTATTATTAGGGCTGACGTGCAAAAACTCTCCAATTTCTGGCATGGACGTCCTCGACGCTGGCAAAAGGTGTTTAAATAAAATCCCTTACCAAAGTCAACCTACATAATTAAGGTTAAGAGAGACGTCGAGGACGCTTCAGAATTATTGACTCTTAATAGCGTACCACGTGTATATTATATACTTACGTGTAACATCTACATTGACCTATATCTATCACAAATTTTTAAATCAATTTGGGCACATGTCAAATCTGCCTTTTTAACTAAGAAAATCGGTAACATTTAGCTGATAGTGACGAGAAATTGATTTGAAGTGATGTATTTATAATCGATAAGCACATATTCAGTTTTTTCTCAAAGTACAATATTTTTTAGCTTCTCTCTACAAAGCTGCGGTGCATTTTTTTTCTTTGGCAGGACTCTACTTCGATGGCCGGGACAGACCTTCACAACTAAACCGCGCGAGAAGGCGAACACTGAGGTGCTCTGCCAGCAAAATTATGATTGCGATGTACCGCTCTGTCCAGTTGTATGTTAAAGCATCTGATATTGGTGACTGTGCGGCCTAGATAGACGACTATTTATACGGTGGAAGTGGAGTAGTAGAAGTGTCTACTAGCACATAATATAATCCTTCTAGGTAGTATTGTTCAGAGGCTCTAGGCAAAGTGACATTCGATCAGCTATAACGGTAATTACAAAAAGAAGTGCTAAATATATGAAATTGACATAACGTGTAGACGTAATTTTTCGAAAGCTTATATCCTCCTCATACATTTTACACTTTTCTAAAACGTTATTAGTGATCGAATAGTACTGGGTCTAAGCCCTTAGGCTGAGATTTAAAGACACAACTTTATGTTTGCTTAGACCTTACTAAAATATAACAGTTAATATTACTCAATGAATGTCAAAGGATTTCGTAAGTCACCGATTTTGTCAACATGGACTTTTTTTTATCTCGGGGAAGTCCTGCATAGGACCATCTGGTACGCTGTGAGGTAGCGACCCCGGTGTGTCAGACTCCTAGTGGCTAATAACCCCCGGGGTGTCCCTCTGATGGCTCCACCCGGGCTTGGGAAACCAAATTCACCCAGAAGCCCAGGGAACGAGAAGCCTTGTTGAAGCTACCTCTTTGGAAGGGGTAGGAGTAAGTCTTCCCCTGCAAAACCTCTCTCCCTGGCGGTGCGCCGGACACCGTGCACCGCCTCCCTCTCATCCGGGCAGCAGACTCCCTCAAGTCTACTGCCCGGGTCAACATGGACTTGGCTCCAGTTCCTATTATATTTTAATTATTTTGTAATGCCGAATTTGTTTTTAAAATAGCGTCTATTAATCCCAGCTTTAGACGTCTCATTAGAAGCTGTATATTCTAATATTTTGTTAAGCATCCCGAAACTCTTAATCATATAATAAACATGGTGTGTTTATTAGAGCGTTTACGTGGTTGCGGTTTCTTGGTCAATATTATCTTATGTGGTAAGTAAACCGTTAATGTAAATTTAGTTTTGATAATTAACATTTATTAATTAACTATGAGTACATGTATGTATCACTTGGAAGATGAGTATAAAGTATGTTAACTTAATACTTTTACGTAATACCAGACAAATTGGATTCATGCAGATTGTGGGAGCCGAGCCAAAGATAAATTTACTTAGTTCTCTGTTAGTTGGAAAAGTCTAAATGAGATGTAAACCATTTGAGAATATTATTATCTATATCATTGTAGTAACATGTTTGGGGAAAATAAATATACTTATTACGGAAAGTTTAATAGACTTTTGTAAGTTAAAAGAAAAGTTCATTAAATTTTTGTCGCAATAATTTCCTCAATAAAGAAACAGAATCCCAAGAGCAGTCTCATTTGTCGGCAAACCAAAACAAGCGATCCCTTCTGTCCCGACAATTTCATTAAAGACCAAAAGGGCGCCTTTTCATAGAAATGTTTGTTTTGTAACACCGTTGTTTGAACGTAATTTTACAGCAATATTACTTTATATGACTAAATTCTGATTTAGTATACATTTAATTCAATTTGTTTCTATAATATAAATTACTATCTAATATTCCGTACAACACGCATAAAATCAAAACAGTCATCAATAATTAGGTGCACAAAACATGTCTAAAAGTACAACTACTTTTATTTTAATGTGTTTGGGCTTACTACGCTTTAGAATTGCCTGTGTAATTGGGTTCCTTCGTTAACAAATTCTAAACTATAAGTCCTATTTAACAATAGCGGAATGTTCAACTTTTCATGATGATCAAATGTTGTGTATAAACTTATATATAAATTGCTTTAAGTTTGCCGGCAACGTACCTGCGTGCACACCGGCTGAGTTGGACCAAAGCCTGTGAAAAGAGAAACTCAGCAAGCAGTACGTTTCAGAATAGTAACGTTTCCACACTGACTTCACAAGTTCCAACGACATCAATTCCGACCGATATAATCACTCACGAAAATATTTACAAAAATTAATAAGTTGTGTAATAATGACATAAATATTAATTATATTCTGTAACGCGCTTACAGTAAATATTAAGTTAAATTTATTGTACTTTGTATTCTTCAATGTTGGAAATGTTACTTTATTCCATAAACAACTATATTAAAATTGAATAATTAAAACTTAAAACAATCAAGCCAAGAGTGGAAGATGAAATTATTACAACTAACTAAAATTCAAATACCGTTAAAAAATAATAACAACAATATTTTATTTTCGAAAGGTATTATTTCTCAGTTCCACAGCTGAATAACTCGGTCGGATCGCAACGGAACTTGCATTTTATCCCGACTTCTGCAAGTCTCGTGAGCCCGTGACGCAGTGTTGAAGTTTTGAAACAAATACGTCGCTTTATCTCGTAACACTCAACAAAGATCTAAAACCAAAGAACTGTAGCAAAAATAATTCCAAAACATTATTTATTTTTTGAAAGAAAAAACAAACATCTTAAAATTAACATTCTTTACTTTTTTGTATTTACTTCACAACTTATGAATATTAATAAATAGCATTTTTTTAACCAGGAGAAAAATCCTTAGTTGACCTTCAGGGGGGCGTTGAAAGCCGCCGGTGTGTCGGGCTCTTATAGACTAAAAAACTCCTGGGTACTCTTTCATCCGCTTGAACGCCGACCGTAGGCGCGAACTCGCAATCTGCCACGACCGGCGCAAATAATATATAACAAACATAACATACGATATATTATTATAACAAACAATAAATATAAAATAAATAAATAAATATATCGTCACGCTATATCTTTCAGGTGAGCAGAGATATGTTAGTGACTGTATCCACTTTAACCTTACATATCGTGCCCAAAGTGACCAGTAGCGCAGCTGATCGCTGTTCTTAGCACTTATAACATTGTTATTAGATATCATCCGGGTTTCCTCACGATGATTTCCTTCATCGGTGAGCATATGATGCCTAAATCCGTACGTAATCTGGAAAACTCAGGTGTACGTCCCAGGATTTCAACCAACGATCACTTGCGTTGCCGCGCATGTGTACCGAACCCTTATCAACTAGGCTACCACAATCATAATATATTAATTGACTATCATTAATATGAGAATATATTAATTAGCATTAATTAAACTAATTCACACAAATATTTTATAATATACCTACAATACAGCCATTACTTAACCGAAAAGAACAACTGTCCCGTTTGGAGACAATAGGTCACTTTAAGTAGTTAACCCAACTGAGTAAATTATAGCCAAGTGATATGTGACTTGAGCTCTGTGACGTATGTGCGCTATAGTAAATTTCGGGCCCCTTAACGTCTGTTTTGACGAGCGCAATGTTGCTTCCATTCTTTCACAAAGAACTGAACCAATATGCCTCAAATATAACATTACATTGACAGTTAAATCAAAAATCATCAAAAGCATGACAATATTTTGTTAGATAACTTTTCTCACAACGCTTTTTCTTACAGCTGCGTATAAATGACACAAGTCTATACTTATGAAGAAAATCTCGACTTTGGCGAGAAAAGCAAATATCGCTGAGATATCCTGATGAAATTGCCATACTTACCAAAGTTATATCTGCCAATAAATACCGACTTCCCTCGAAATGGGACATAGTTTAAACAAGGGGAAATAAGCTAAAAGTACTCTAGCTTATATACAAGTATAACAAATTCACAGCCCCACATTAACCAATTTGTCAACGAAAATCTTTTTGATTTCCATTTGCGGTACAATGAATCAACGGTATTACGTCCACAAGTCCATTCAAATTTCTAGCGGATCAGCTGACGCCGCAGCAAATTGTTGTCTGGTTAGAACCAAATCGTGTTTTCATTTCTGCGGCTTCCTTTGTTCGCAACGTAAATCATTTCTGAATAAATCCTCTTTTTCAATTATTGGATTTTGTAAATAGAGTTTTTCTAAATACATGAATAGTCATTCTATTCTAGTTAAATTTGGTAGCGCAATCACATAAATGCATTCATTCTACGAATATTAATATAAGAATAATACAAAACGCTTTTTTTTATTTTTCTTGAAAAGTTTTTTAAAGTAAATACACTATGTGCTTGAGACTCTTGCACGAATATTTACGTTCTTCGTGTGGTAAGCCACCTTATTCTGAGGGTTTTTGAAATCAGAGGAGTGTGATCAGCGATATTATTTATACCTCGGATTTTAGAAACCAGGGATATTACGGAGCTTTGACTCCGACTCCGATAAGTCGGAACTTCCGATCGTTATTACACCTTCGGTTCCGACTTCGGTTCCGAAACTTTTTAATCGGAGGTATTCATTGGAGGTCACCACCACTGTTGCAGTGAATTCATTTGATTTTACTTTATATGTTGTTGAAACATAATATCAATTAATCAAACAATCAGTGCTACTTAATATGTAGAAGACATTTTTTTTTAATTTAGATTAAAAAAATATGATTAAATTATTAAATTTAAAACTAAATGTACATTTAAATTTATTACTAAAAGGTTTTTATATTTTACATTTACATTAAATTAAGTAAAATAGAAATTAACACAAAAACAACCCTGCAGCAAATTTGATTTAATTTGCTCACTGGACAATGTTCACTGGAGGATAACGGTTTCTGATATATCCAACACTTTGTGAACAACAGCTTTTATTTGCCCAAGTTAGGTTGTGTTGTGTAGTGTTGTGTTGACCCAACTTGATATACGCCGGCGATGCGCTTGAGGGAGCGTGCCGCCCAACTTATCCAGGCGAAAGCGCTGTGTGACCCCGGGGGCTTTAGTCGGTGCAAGTCCGACAACTAAAAAGCTCCCTGAGGTCCGTCAACAATATCCCCCGGGCTATCAAAAAAAAAAAACTGATATACGCTTGGAAACAGTATCGATTCTCAACATCTGTCTACACACGAGGGAGATATAGAGGGAAATGGATTATGCTGTTGTCAATTCAAAAGTTCTGGCTTATACTTTCGAAGACATGTATCAATCCTGCACCATATTAAAATGGGATCAAATTTAAGATATAATAAATAACATATCTTCACGCTATCACGCTATGTGAGCAGACATACAATAGTGGTTTTATCCACTTTGCGCTTAAATGTCGTGGACTACGCGACCAGTAGCTCAGGTAATCGCTTTCTCACAGTACTATGAAAATGTTAATAAGAAACAGCAATTTTTATTGTCTGTGTATTTGTAAATTTATCACTTTCTAATTAAAAAGGTTCACTGAATAATGTTTTTATTTGTCCCTTAATAAAACTATTTTATTCTGCCGTCACTTGTGACTGACGTTGCCTCCGACTCCGATTCCGACTCCGACTTCGGTTCCGATAAAACAGCCTCCGTTACATCCCTATTAGAAACTCTCAGAATAAGATAATTTACCATACGAATACATTATTACAAATATTCGTGCTTTGAGCTCTGAAAAGGCACTATATTCCGAGATATTTAAAAAAAACGCCAATCGCAGACAATTAACAAAAAAGATCGTGTAAAAAAAATTGTAAGCTGTTGTGATTGACGTTTTTCAAGATACCACGAAATTATAATGCTGATTTCAGAATCCCACGAAATAAAGTGGTTTACGTTACGAAAAAGTGATGGCAAATGTTCCTGCTAGAATTTTAATAGATTTTATCGTCAATACCCAACACGCGAGTCCTGATAGGCGATACATGAATAGAAGTAATGTACCTAGTAGAACTTAGTAAGGATACGGCAGCAGCGATCTTATAAAACTCGACAGAAGTAGTAGATCACATGGTAAGAATCTCGTGAAAGTAAAAAAAGAGAAGTGTTCAAAATATTTAAATCTCGCACACGATATTGCCAGCATGTGAAATGTAGATTTAGCGATTATTGTCCATATAGTCGTATCGATTAATGGGCTGTTCGCAAAGAGCCTCGCCCTCCACCTCAGGAGGCTCTCGCTTGGTTGTTGGATTAAAGGCCGGATACAGAAGATATTACTCAAAGCGGCACGTATTGTGAGGAGGTTCCTCACTCTGAGCCTTACCTTGCTTAGCTTGGGCCTAGGCCTCGCCCCCGTAGGTTTACGTGTTTTTTTTATATGTATATATTTAAATACAAAATATTGTAAATAAAATAAACAAAGATTTAATAATATTGTATATAATAATATAATATATTCATAATATTAATAAATATTAACTTGTAAAATATTACGCAGATAAGGTCATTCTCAATCAAGTATCACCTTCGTCTCATTCGATTATGCAAAAGAGCTTTAAGAATTGTCTTGTCTCTGTGAGTCGTAGCGTTCGCTCTGGAATTATCAAAAGCTGACACCAGTCAAATTGTAACCAAAAAATTGAATAGCATTTTTACAATAACTTCTAAAGAATATTATGAAAATAATTTAATTTACTGTGACCTTATTTACCTATGATTGAATATTTGTGTATAAAATTCGACTGTAATATTCCATAAAGATATGAATTTATTACCATTATTAATAAGGAAGAGTTATTTACTATTTTCATTCATTTACAGCTTCATTCTTTATGATTTGCGATATCTTGTTAACCGTAAATCTTGTAGAATGCAGCTGCTCATATAATTGCGATCGAACTTCATTTGGTAAGTATGATTGATATTCAATTTTGCTATGATTTATGCAATATAAAAACATAGCTATTTCAGAGTAGCTATTACTAATTATTCGATACAAAGTAAAACATGATTTTCGTTTAGCGATTCAGTCCTCATGTGTTCCTGTTAAATAACACTCACTCAGTAATAATAACCCATCATTATTCTGATTGCCGCATCCACGCTCTTACACATATTTACATAAAACATTTTCCTTTCATACATGAATACATATTTTTATAAAAAGAGTGTGGATTGCGGAGTAAAGATAAATAATTCAAAGGTATTTTCGTTCCATATGAACAAGAACTGTAGGATTCGTGAAACTTTACAACATTCATTTAAACAAGTACCTGTAGATAGTATTATACCTATAATTTTTGTGCCAATGTTTATCAGTATCGATATCGTTCTATATTCTCTAAAATTTACCCTACTCATATTGTCTAAAACTACAAACATTAAACAATTCTAATTACAAACAAACATTTTTTGAAAATTTTATAAATTTAACGCTATTAACTATTTCAATAAATTACTTACTGAAATAGCTAATATTCTTTTAGTTTTACCAAATATTAATAATATTTTAATGAATTGTTAAGGTTCCTTAAAATTTATTTATGTACATAATTTCAGTATTTAAATTATGAAACTAAATTAAATCTTGAGAGGATAACAATATTGTTAATTGTATTGTGACATTAAACTTTGCTGTAGGACTATTTCCGAATTTTGTAGAATTATTTCCGAAAATTGTAGAATTATTTCCGAGATAGCTTTGAGCTGTCAAATAATGACCTACACAGACACCTTGCTAGGAATTTTAATAAGCATTATTCATTTCAACAAATCTCATTTGAATAAATACCAAAATAAACTCTTAGGCACAAGATATTTCCTGATACATCACTATATATCGAAGATACAGAGTGGCCCATAAGTCCTTTGAAATGAAAAAAAAAATCATTAAAATAAAACTAATTACAATATGAATTATATTTTTATTTACAAATAAAGCTTGAAAAACGAGAATAATTTTTTTAAAGTAACGTCTTCTAAATGTAATTCGTTACGATCACGGCACTCTTGCAAACGATGTCTAAAATTGTCGATAACTGCGCTGCACGTGTCTACTGAAATGCTTGCCATTTCTCTGCGGATGTTTTCTTTTAGCGCATCAATTGACCGCGGGTTAGTGACGTACACTTTAGCCTTAAGGTAGCCCCACAAAAAAAAATCCATTGGAGTCAGATCCGGACTACGTGGCCAGGAAATGTCTCCTCTCTTAGAGATTACTTTGCTAGGGAAAAGTTGACGGATAACGGGTATAGCAGTGTTAGAAGTGTGGGAATTTGCTCCATCCTGTTGAAACCACGTCTGAACATTAAAGCCTGGAAAATTTTGCAATTTTGGTGTGAAAAACTCCTCTATCATAGCTACATATCGCTCCGAAGTAACAGTAACCACGCGTCCTCTAAGAAGTAAGGCCCTACAATGCCATGGGCTGACATAGCGGCCCAAACTGTCACTTTAGGACTATGTAAGGGCTTCTGATGCTTAAGTTTTGGATTGATGGAGCTCCAATAGCGGCAATTTTGTTTACTAACATGCCCGTTAAGATGGAAGTGAGCCTCATCAGAGAACATTATGTTATTGAACGAAGTAAACCGATTTAACATTTCATTGGCATAATTTCCTCTCTGAATGGCGTCAGTATCTTTTAATTCTTGCACCAACTGGATTTTGTAAGGGTGCATAAGTAAATCTTTCTTCAAAATCCGTTGTAACGATGTTCTGGGTACGTTTAATGCACTGGAACGCTTACGAGTTGACAGTGTAGGATTTTCACGAATAGACTGTGCCATTGAGTCGATGTTTTGTTCCGTACGTGATGTCCTTGGTAGACCCGACCGCGGTTTATCTAGCGTCAAACCGGTCTTCTCGAACTTAAGAACCCAGTTCTTAATCGTTTGAAGGGTTGGAGTGTCGTCAAAGTTGTGTAAACCTTTGTGTTCTCGAAATTTACGCCGCGCAACGGTTGCCGAATTGTTGTTTTGGTAAAACTCGCGCACACAAAACGCACGGTCTGCTCCGGTGAAACGCTCCATCGTGACTAAATTCCCAGAAACCGAAGTTACTGTCCCCGCTTCCCTTGCACCGCTCACGCGCATCGTGTTCGTTTTATTCAAATTTTACTTTTCAAAGGACTTATGAGCCACCCTGTATTTAAGCGTAAAATATTAAATTTATTACTAAGTAAAGTTTATAAATTCGTCGTGGTTTTTAATGTAAAGATGATTAATAACATTTTTTATACAGCATTGTGTAAAATATTGAGCAATATATAAAATTTATTACTCGAGCAGGTGTCTGTTACGATTGTTGGTGAATAATTATTTCACATCATCCAGATCTGTGATAATTTTGTGTATATCTTTAGTATCTACTCAAAATCCCCATCATAGCTCTGTCTATCCATGTAAAAATATGTTATTTTGTAATAATAATCAATGAATGTGTTTAAGAAATGAAATGAAAGGAAATATAACTTTATTCAAATAGGCCTACTTCCAAGCACTTTTGAATCGTCAAAATATAAAGTGAATCTACCACGGGTTCGGAAAGCAGAATCTACCGAAAAGAGGCGGCAAAAAACTCTGATAGTTGCTCTTTTTAACTTAATGAATTACAATAACAGATATACTCGTAATATACAAAGGATTGAATGCCCCGCAAGAAAGATTGTTTATATTAAGACCAAACTTAACATTCAAACAGCCATTGATGGAATAATATCCCTTTTTTAAACAATTTAGTTTTAGTAGTTTTTTATGTTTGCGGGCTCAGCTAATAATATACACGTTTTACAAATCTCTCTCGATATCATCTTTAAGTAAATCCTACTCAAGTGAAATAAAATGAAAATCGGGATTCCAAGCTATAGATGCAAAAGATGATCAGTTTTTAGGCATTGCTAGATGAACCGGTGAAACGCAATAATAAAACTCTTTGAATTTTAGACAACATGTATATTCATTAATATATATTTTTTAGAATTAATTGAAGCTGATTGATATATGATAATATCAGTAGAAAATATATAATAGGGGTGGATCTTTATACCACCCCTCCCCAAACGAGTAGAGGCCTACTCAAGGCCGCACGCCTTGCCGATCATTGAAGATGAGGCCCCAGTCGTACCCTCAATCCTGGTACGTCGAAGGTGGAATACACGAGGGCTTTTAGTCGGTGCGAGTCCGAGACACCGGGGGGCGGCCCTCACCACCTCCTGACGGTCCATAACGATTTCCAGCGAGTTACCAAAAAAAAAGGACAAATATATATAATAAATAGGATAATCGATGAGATATAATAACCATTCGATACCGAAAAATGTAGGAAACATTTTTTCGGTGTCATACATAGTTACATAATAAACTTAGTAAAAAAAGTTTTGTTTTACTGAAGAAATAACATCGTTGAATGTTAATATTCGTCAAAATAGTTTTTTTATTATATTACAGCTAAGTTATTTTTCTTTTTCAATGAACAAATTCAATAATTTTACATGTATGAACTGTTGAAATAAGAGAATTCCAATAACATAACCCCGTGGGACCTTTTTCAGTCGTAAAATACGTAATGTAATACACTCGAGAGCATAAGTATAGAAAATAATTGCCATATTTGATATTCGGAACTCGTTTTTTGGGCGTACCAGTATTTATCACACAGTTGCCAGTTGGTATATCATTGTAGGTTGAAACGTTTCCCAGTTTTATTTGCTGCGTCCTGCCTATTTCAAAAGGTCAAAAATACCAACAATTATGCTTAATATAACTAACTGTAAATTGTACTAAAATAATTGTTATATGACAATCATGCTTCAATTTAGATAAATATAAGAATAAAAGAAATATTGATACAATATTTCAATCAAAGAAGAATATATTTTCATTTAAAGTGGTAGTATTTTTACTAACCCATTAACGTCGAGATGATCAGAATTTTTACTAACTTTTCATCGTGTTTATTTATTACGTTATCTGACCAAAAAAATAATTCAATACCTCTATTCCTACGCGAAATATGATGCTCTATAAATCGGCTATATTTTTTCTCGGTGTCTAATCGAAATTTTGAGCTCAGATTCTGAAAGAGCATCTAATTTCGCGAATAGAGGTATCGCATTATTTTTTGGTCCGATAACATAATAAATAAACACGTTGAAAATTTATAAAAAATTCTGATCATCTCGGCTTTAATCGGTTAAGTTCATTTTTTCAAAGCATCTATTATTCGAAAAGTTACAACGATGTATATTTTTGAAAGATGATGCAGCGGTTATATTAAAATAAAAAATCTTGTGGCACTGATAAAAGTTAGTTTGTATTACACTGATGTACTAAAAATACGTTGTCGATATTTTAATATGATTTTCTTATTTTCTGTAGTCAAGGTTAAAAAATAGTACTTGTTATGGCAACCACGGGATTGAATTTCTCTACAATGAAATCTGAAATGCACGCGCCGCTGAATATAAAGAACAGTCGCTGGTGGTAACATACCGGAGTTCATTAATCATACCTTTATCGCTTTATGCTACGTAAAAATACTTACACACGCATTTTGCCTAATACTCCACTCCCTATTTCCCTTTCTTTGCCGGTAGCTCGCTTAATACGGTTAAAAATAAAATGAATTTTAAAGAAGGCTGTATAAGAATATTTATAACGAAATATATTTTGTACGTATCGTAGTAGAAAACATATTGTCTGTCATTTACTTTCGAATTATTATCAATTAACGAGTATAATATACATATATATTATAAAATCATTTGTAGTGTATATATCGACATATCATCGTGGAGCCTAAACTACAAGAAGTTCGAAATATGATTTTTTTTCATATGGTTCTTTGTACAACGTAGGTGGATTTTTTTTTATATTCCTGACCTAAGGAGGTGAAATACGTAATATTGATAGTTTATTTGAAAAATCCGTCAATTTAAAAAGTAAGCTTTATGAAATCTTGAATTTCGATTTTTTGTTAGAAATAAAAAAAAATGTGTTCCGTCGTTTTTGGAAAATTAACTCCAACAGGGCAAAAAAGGTTTTAATAGTTTGTTTAAGAAAACGTAAATTTTGAAGTGTGCACAACGAAAACCAATAATTAAATTTTTGGTTAGGATCAAAAACACGTGTTTTGATGTTTTTGTTAAATCCATCCCCAAGGGAGTAAAATGGCGGTTAAAAGTTTGTTTGAAAATCCGTTTATTATGTTTATTTTTACACGGGCAATTACGGGTTGTAAAAACTATTAAAGGATAAATCTCACAGCAAATAATAAATCAACAAGCTATACACTTATCGCGGCGAGCAGAGATTAGTGTCTGTATTCCTTCTGTACATACATTTCATAACCACCGTGACCAGCAATTGATCACCTTTTTGGATACTAGAAATAACGAATCAACAATTCATTATACAAACAGTAAATAATAAATAAAACATTGAAATATATTGACAATTTTTCTGAGTTTTTTTTAATTGTTACAGGCACAGTAAAAAATAAAATATATCGAAAACAAGCGCAGCGCTAACACCGAACCTATAGGTACTCAGTTGTAATTGCAATTTGATGAATATTTATAGCGGACGTCGCGACTATCAGCAGCTCGCAATCAAATTATTAAAGTACGCCATTTTGTGTCAATATTTACTTAGTAAATGAATCCATCGGACTCGGGGCGTCGAGAAAGTCCACTCAGCAAATATTCAACCCGAGCACGTAGAGATTTTCACTGCTCAGAGCTAGTTTCTAACTCATTATACGGAAAATGATTAATTTATCGTTTCAGGTCAACATTGAAACTTTTTTATTAAGTAATTTTTTCCTCAAAAATCAGAATCGAGCTCCTTTTACTTCCAGAAAATCCTCATAGGACTTTCTCGGCCATTGGGGTGGCGGTCGAGTTATGTCGGACTTGTACCAGCCAAAAGCCCCAAGGTAACTACTTCTGTGAATTAGTGGGGACTGCGCGTCTTAATTCGCCGTAGCAAATACAATCGAGCTAATCTAGCATATGTTTCAACGTTTTATGGAGTGTGAAATCTGGTGCCATGTTTATAATAGGCTACAAATAAAAAACAGTGATAGTTGGTTATTCCTAATATTTTGTTTTAATTTAAGTTAAACAAGAATATTTAAATGAAAAGATAAAAAGATTTGCGAGTTGCTTAATAATTTAAATTGATTTTTTTTATATATTTTAGAAAGGCTATTATTTTAATGGATATTTTTCTTTTATTTTTAATGAAGTACTCACTATTTCCAGTTGTTTCGTTGGGAATAGATTTTGTCAATGGTCTTAATGGACTCTGATTACATGAATAAATAAAAGTGATGTTTTCGTTTCTGTAAAAAAAAATCAATAAAAGAAGTAAGATTTTAATAGCGTAGTTATTTCAATAATTTCATTCAAAATGTAATTAATAATTATCTTTATAGTAGCAGAGAAATCATTCAGAATGATTGTGCACCACTTTAGGTATGTAGGTTGATTGGAAAATGAATGAAATGCCAATTTTAATCTGAACTGCTTCCGTAATTTATGTTTTGTCTTATACAAATTCCATTTAGAATTTCAAATGATTTGTTATGAAGTTATGAAAGTAAAAAGTGATATATGTACGAGTATTATCTAAACAAAAGATTTACTTAAAAATATTTGTCTCTGATATATTTTATTGTCAGTAGTGCAGGGTAATAAGATGCCGTTCTTGACATACAATCGATTAATTAATCGAAAAGAAAGCAAAATAGTAGCACGCAGTCACAAAAAAATCTTCAAGCATAGCCGTTTAATGATCCTGATATCCAAACATCAAAAGTCCAGAGCGTCAAAATCAAATCGAAGAGAGTTCGCGTAGTCCAAATCTGTGCCCCTTATGTAATTTCCCGGATGTTATTGAATCGCTTATCGATCTTTCGCGACTCGACATCCTTCAGATACACAGCTGTCTAAGTAATATTCTGATCACATGCGCTTCGTTTCTGGGAATGAATGAATGTAGGTAGGGCGGCAATTATTTTGTGATGTTCAATCATCGTTGGTAATTTGTTTGTCAGTGAGTCCACCATTCAAAAGAACACCTCGAAAAAATCTATGCATTTCAAAATCATAGCCGTGTTATACCTACAAGCCTAGAAATTTAGGGTTTAAGTTTCACACTAATTCCGCCATATTAATTAATGTAGCTTATATTCAGTGTATTTTGTCAACGTCCTTAAATAGTGAAGACGTAATTACCCTAGAATTTATTTTAAGTTACATTTATCCAGTAATCGTTAAGTCAATGTTGAAAACCTTGATTAGTAAAATAGAATAAATATATAGGTACAGCATGGCTTCCATATAATATTCAAATAATCATATTTTCGATTGTCTATAAATTAGTACTGCAAATTCCAGAAATTGTAACTTTACTTGGTGATTATTATAGATCAACGTTATGATGGTTAAGAAGGATGAAATAATGTTGTAGTATAAAATTTTTAAATCCTCTAAAGGAAATTGAATTCCAAAGCAAAAAAACTTGGTAACTTTTATACGATTTACGTTAACCACGGCGATTTCAATCTGCGAGCGTAAATGCCAACACGGTCATGCAGTTTACACGGAAATTGCTTTAGCGCGACACATTTGTACCGGCCTGCAAATCGCGGGTGCAATATTCATCTTCACTATCATTCTCATAAGCTTGAAATTGAGGGAATTAAGATATTTTTATTAAAATAATAAACAAACTTTAACGTATATGTAGTAGTTGCTCAGAATATAGTGTTGCACGATGAGTTTAAACCTAAACATTTATAAATTTTTTTTTTTTTGCAAAAAATTTAATGTTGTTCTTCCTGAAAACAAACAATTTTAATGACTTCTACAACTAGATTTGTATACGAAACACTATCGCTAAGAACAGTATTATTGTAAACATAATTTCATGTTTTGAGCCATTTACAATATGATTTATGAAAGTAAAATTGAAAAAATACAATTTTAAAGGTAATTTTTATACTTACAACTAAATATATTAGACGCAAAGTACTAATTTAACCAAATTTTTATTATAGAAAAGCAAACTTTGATAAATTGTTGTTTGTTTAATAAAATATAATAAACTCAAATATCTCCGTCCACTTCTATCCACTTACTCAATATGCTTTATTAGTCCTGAATGCTTTGCTGTACACATGAATATATAATTTAATATTTCTGACACATGTATATCCATAGAAGTGCAAGGAATAAATTAGGTTCAGTTCTTTTTCATATCTAAATATATTGTATATTCTTGTATATAGTGTCCTCCGTGTGTTCTAGTAGTAACTGTGGGCTTATAAATAATAATATAGGCTTGTATATTTTTAAATACTTGAAAGTAAATAATCTTCAACCCTCTAGCGCTTAGTCCTCAGTTCAGAAGGTAACGATATGAAAGGCGAAAACAACATAACTTATGAATTCAAAGAAAAGATTTTCCTACCCGAATTCCCAATCTTACCGACTTTGGTTACGACTTCTTGCCCTGAACTTACTCGATTATTTATTTAAAGAATTGCTTGCACGCTTTTACGTGTTCGAATACGGAAACATAATTTAGTCAATCCCTAGGCGGAATTACATCACAAGGCTGGGTTTGCGGGTCCTATTAATGGGGTACCTGCCCGACTAAGACGTATAGCAGTTCTGAACTGTCAACCTTACCCTTACGTCTTACATTATTAGTAACTCACTGTCATGGATCACGTAGCTACATGCCATTTGAGTTTTCATTTAGATGACTCTTTTTGTTTTTTCGGCGAATAGGATCAATAGCAAGCCATCGGTGAACTTATAAATAATTACAAAAATAAGCTGTGGCAAAGAATCTTTAACTACTAGAGTCTTATTTAAAAAATAACTAAAGTTTATTGTTCATAGTTAAGTGTTATATCTATTGTCTTTATTTTTTTCTTTATGAGCACATAATATACATGATTATGTAATCGGCGGATACATATAGTTATTTAAAAAATAATGAAGTGAATTTAGTTCAGAGGACGTTGATCCTACTAAAGTATATTATAAATCTTTGAAGAACATCATTTTCCTTTTATAGAACGATAATAAATTTAGCTTACATACGTACATTTATCTATATCAAAAGAAAAAATTCTGCACATTTACATTTTAGTTATGGTTAAGAAATTATATCTCGTTTATAAAATAATAATAAAAAAGATAATGCTAGTGGCATATAATTAAGTGTAATTACTTACTTCTCTACTTTGTTACTAATAGAATCCCTGCAGAGTTGATTGGGAGTTGCGAAAGTTCCGATACAAGCGGATACGGGAATAATTAATTTTATGTTGATAGATGAATTTCAGTGATAGCGATAATATATTTTTACTCGTGACTAATATATTTTAAAACTTAATACATTGTCCTGAATATTTTTCAGGAAACCTATTGACAAGAGAGACTTAATATCGATTATTGGAAATAGAAATCCCTTAATTATGATTTCTAGCTTTCTAAGATAACAGTATCGGTTACTTTTCTAGAGTTACTATTCATCTTTAATCCAATTTAGTCTACAAACAGACACAGCCTTTTTCTAGTAAGCGTTATTGCTCTCGGTTTACAGCTCTTATCATCTAGTTATTACTGGCCGTCTTTTGCTAGTCGTTGTTTCAACTTTTTTCGCACACCATTTTACATTAATAGTCAATATTAATTAATAAGAAGTTATTTTATACTATAATTTAAAACAAGAACTATAAAACTTATAAAAGTACCTTGAATGATTTCGGGAAGATCAATTTATTGTTTGTTAGTGCCAATGGCAACTTGTTAGTCGCCGTCGTTACAGTGGAGTTTAAAGTTTTAACGTTGTTGGTTGAAAGATAGGGCAACAGTGATAAAGTTTCACATTATGCGCTTGCTAGATTTGAGATCTAGTCTAGAATCCAGTTGCAGTCATATTTACTGTTTGTTGGCGCACGTCGCAATAAACTTGCGGTTTTGTTAGCTGTTATGCAAACAGTTGTTTATTGTAACATAATTTATGCAATAACACATTTACAAGGTTTTTGTAAGATACATTTTAATTTTAATAATTACAAATTAACTATTTGTAGTTTTTTTATTAGAAAATACAATGAGAATTGTGCATGTAAATATAACACTTACAAATAATTTCAGGTAAAAATTTCCTGAAAATGCAGTTTCTTTATAGTTTAATTTTAAATACATATAGGTCAACAGTTTTACATTACACTGTCGTTTGTATTACATGATACTGCATCAATATTTGAATTATTAAGCCACTAGACATCGTGTCGGATACCATCCGTATGTGGTGGATGTTCCTTATATCCTTACGAATCGCTTCTACATTCATCATGCGAACGGCTACAGAGTGGAATATGCTTCTAGCGACCATATTTCTGTGAACTTATGACCTGGGACTCTTTAAGAGAAGAGTGAATAGGCATTTGTTGGGCGGACGCCGTTCATCATTGGACTCATCAGGTGTGATTGAGGGCAAGCGTTCGCCTATAATCAATAATAAAAATAATAATTTATAAAAAAAATCTCTTACCTTTTAATTTACTCTCAATTCCTTATAACGAAATATAATATCGAGGGTTGAAAGGCTATTTGGTTTAAGAGACATTTTTTGGTGATAATTATATATATACATATATATATATATATATATATATATATATATATATATATATATAATTGGAATCAGCGTTTTTTACTGATTCCAAATATATATATATTACTATATCACCAAAAAATGCCACTAAGCCAAATAGCCTTTGAACCCTCGATATTATATTTCGTTATAAGGAATTGAGAGTAAATTAAAATTTATCATGCTGTATAATTTATGTACCTATTACCTATCTAAAAATAATTTTATCAATATCATTGACTAATGTTGTAACTCATTAAAGCAGACTTGTGTGGCGAACCACTCCGGAAACTGATTAAAATTGTATCAAATCAGGTATTCCCGACAGCCTGTGACGAAAGCGAACATTTACAGAATAGAAAATGGAAAATTTGGGCTCGCCGCTTCGATCGTAGTTAATGATTTGGAAATTTAGCACTGGGATAAACCTACTCTAACCTCCGATATCAACTTTTCTGGTAAATTACACTGAGCTCGATCACGAATTGATTGATGGCTATTTGTTTGGAAAGGTGCTTTTTAAGGGTGTTTTTTTTGTACCTGAGGTGTTTTTCAACATTTTATACATTAATGTTGTAGAATTTCTTGAAGGCTTTATGAAAATGCACTTTATTATCATCACTTCGCTTTTCATTTCTTCGTTTTCGATTTTTCATACCTACCAAATCATCTAATTAGCTCAACTAATTGTGTTTTAAGAGTACGATTTGAGTAACAAGTATAATTTTACAAAAACATAAGCAAGTTTTATTAAAACATGGTAATTTTTATATACTACTAGCGGTCCCGGCAGACCTTGTTCTGCCCTATTTCTCTAAAACAAAGTCACATTGTTTTTTTTTTAATGTTATTAGCTTGCCCGTCAGCTTTTATTCTGCCAAAACCTATTGGCCTGTCGGCTGTTTTTTGAAAATTGTTTGAAGGAACCTGGCCTTAATGCTATATGTATAAAAATTGACAAATATTGACATTAATATTTATACGTCACTCAATTGTTTTGCCTACCCGGAACCCGTCCACTGACATTTAAACTTTATGGTATGGTGTTAAAGTTCAAATTGACTTTTAAATATTATTACGAATTTTTTGTATGAGAATATAGAAAAGTGTTGCTTTTAGACTTTTTCGGACAATTTTTTTTAATTTTACTCTTCGTAATAACCTTCCCCAGACTTCAACAAACACAACAAAAAAGAAATCAGCCAAATCGGTTCAGCCGTTCTCGAGTTTCGCGCTTAACACATTTAACGATTCATTTTTATATTATAGAAAGAAGATATACAAAAGTGATGTTCATTTTGGGTTCTATATAGCAAATTAGTCTTGTATCTAAGTGCTGGTATGAGAATAAATAGTCTGTAAGCACAATTACTTACATTATCCTTCTCAGTTGTTTACTTTGTTCCTAAGTAAAGTCAAGTAAATGGGACTGGAAGAGGTGTAAGTAAGTAATCCAATAAATAAACAAAAGTTTGTTTATTCAAAGCGAGCGGCTACTGAACTGATTTGAAAGCTTATGTTTCACTTGCTAAATGATATTGTTTGATCAAAGCTTTTATTTTTATGAAATGTGTTTACATATTATTAAGCTTCTACCTCACAAGTTGAAAAGAAATATACATTTATATATCTTGCAATTATTTAAAAGTTGAAATTTAATCGACCACGTAATTATTATATCCAATCACCTCACCTGTATTGTCTAATTTATTATCGAATGTAATCATTTCTGAGTTCACACTGTACAAGAGAACGTAAGTTAACATGTCATTAAATATATTATTTATTTTATAAAATTTCCAATATTAATCCCAACTATAAACTAGAATTTGGAATATAAACGTAAGCTTTGAACGTCATATAATAAAGTAGAAACAACTATAACAGATAGTATGAAAGGGAGTTTGAAAAGTCCGGGACTGTTTAGCGTTGAATTAGTACATTTTATTGTTAGATTTATTAGAGTTTCTGATTATATAGCATTAGTAAAACATCCCGGCTCTAAATGTCATTTTCCCTGAGGTTGTATTATCTAGTTATTTAGAAATTTGATAACATAGTTTACTGTTGGATTTATTGTAATTATTTATAATTGTCTAATACACACACAGAGATATATATATTAATTTATATTGTTGTTTAGTTTATTTATTATGAAGATGTTAATTTTCGAAACATTCAGTTGCTGTCTTCAAAGACCATTTTTATGGTACCTAAATTGATTAGTTTCCTAAACTAAAGGGCGGGTGTCAAAATTTTCTAAAGTGAAAGAAAGGGTGTTCTACCGGGTAGCTGACACTACAAGTTTGTTCTGATCTTATAAACCTTACTTTCGGCACATCCAAACCTTACTCTTAACACGGCTAGTATCCTCCTGAGGTTAAATGTGATAGTTCTGGGACAAAATCATATAGTACTAAACACCCAGCAGAATCACAGATATATAAGGACCAAGACTTACCATACTAATACTAGAACATAATATTTACGATCCTTTAAAATGTTTGAATTACACGCCAAATTGTGCACATTTATCAGTTTTATGACCCAACATACTAAATAAAGAACAAAATATATATTATAGTGTTTTTTTTATTTATCTAGCATATCTATATCTATATTAAAGTACCCTCAAAATATCAAACTTAATTCGTAATAATTACAGAGATACGAAAAGGTTTTGGTCTGGGCGTTAGCTGTTTAGTTAGTTAACTAATATAGTCCATATTAGTTATGTTCTGATATTAGGACAGTGGACTTTCTTTCTTTGTACCTACTTTTAAATTGGGTTGCAGGAGGTTATATATTGTCTATTAACTGTTAAAAAATTAAGATGGAGCTTTTTATCTCTACAAATAAAAAATGCAATAGAACGCTAATAGGAAGAGTTCCTAATTAGGTAATATAACTCACACTTGTTTATTTTAAAATATCACGCCAGAGTGGCGCATATATAGACATAGACGCGCATTGTTTGTCTTCATGTATTATGTTGGGATTGTTGAATACAGCTCAGTCTATATGTTTTATTAGTCAATGATGTTGTTAATATAACCATTCACTCAACAGGCTATACCTAACCATGTAAATTACCACGTGTTCCCAATATTTATTTCCGGGATAATAAACAAAACCACATTTCCTGTGATATTTATCAACGTTATTCGAGTATATTTCATTTGTGCACGGGTCGAAGGCTAGGTCTTTTTATGGTCAATGTACCTATCGCCCTCAGCTGACCTGTGCCGAAAGCGATAAAGCATCACGTGCGAGTAAGCCTACATTGTCATTAATTATGTACACCCACGTTAATCCACAGAGTCTATTGGCATCCGTCGCCTTTGTCCTTCGGTGTCCGAGCGAAAGCTCAACTTAAAAGGGGCTTGTCAGACCTGGTTAATCCCGTTCTTGTTTAATTTGGCTTTATGTAAGCGTTTAACTTTAGTAAATTCGCTTCCTATTCTAATTCATGCTGTCTCGATCCTTAATTCAATATAGTAGCAGACATTCAAATTCAATAATAAAATAATTATATAGAGATCACAGTGACTCAATGTGCGGGATTCGAAGGATAGGTACTGAATCTAGACGCGGGTGACGACATTTACTTTCTTGTGTTTTGTGGCAGTTGTTTTTTTGAATAATAATAATAAGATATATAATAGATATATATAGATAGAAGTATATCTATTTAATCATCTCTATTTCTCTAATGATCTAATCTTCTGAGGATTGTGACTCCAATTCCTTCGGGTAAAATAGCTACCTCCATCGATTCTCTTCCGCTGCCTGGTTGAGCGTAGTGCTAACAGGAAGCTCCAGCTGATCGGAAGCCTGTTCTGATTAACACTTAAGGCTCCTACCTCTAGGTCCTAATTATATAGACGAGATCTTTATTTCAATATATATTTGCCTAAATAGTAATAAATTAGAAATAAACAACAAGTATATTGTATAATGGATCATCTTGTGATATTCAAATAGGCAATATACATTTTGTCTCTCTAAATTTTTCGTAAAGACATGTCTCCAGTAAATATTATAATTATGGTATAACATTTCCGTTCAAATAATGTTATTATTTTATCTTGATTATTCAAATGTCGCTTAGACAGCGTCCAATTAATGTACTACGTGTGATGCGTAAGTACATCATTACGAACGTCTTAATTAATTTCAATAGATCGCGAGTATCAATAGCAGCTTATCGAAGCGTTCCACTCGAATATTATTACAATGGCAAAGCTAAAATCAATACGTACGTCCTCATATATACATAATAATAAATACAATATAAACGACAGAAATAATTTCTACATATAAATTAATACAGGATGTTACACAATTATGCACTAATATTTAAGGTGTCCATTTACCACTAATTGATTTGATTTTGAAAATATTATATTAGGACAAATCTATCAAACATAACCGATTAATTATTGGCTGACCCAAACTGAGAGCGATAAAGTGCCGCGCGTGTTTGCCTACGTTGTTATTAATTATGAACACCCACATTAATATAAGTGTATTGGCAGCCATTGCCACTAGCCCTCCGAGATCAAACTTACGTTTATATAAGTAAATCAAGCTGAATTTGCAATTTTCTGCCATTTGCATTAAGCTATAATTTTAGTGAAAGTAAACAAGATGACAACACATTTTATAGAAAGTGTCTATTTTTGCATATAAAGATCCTACATGGACGAGATGATGAAGGTGAAAGAGGCGGCGGAGTGGATTCGGGAGGCTATTGCCACCCCTGATAACTCGATCCGCCGCCCAGCTCGGACAGGACGCCGGAGGAGCGCCTTCGCCAGGGGCCCTCATCCATAACCGGATATACGCCGGGCGGCGTCCTTGAGGGAGAGCGCCGCCCAGATCCAGGTGTGAGTTGTGTGCGATGTGTTCCCGCACACCGCTCTAGTGACAATTCAAAGGGACGAAAGAAGGGTGTCACTTTAAACTACCCTCCCCGCCAAATAGGCGGGGCCTGAACAAGGCCAGACGTCGCCGGGTGCCGAGGAAGATGGCCCGGACTTGCCCTTGGCACTCGGCAGGCGGGAGAAGGAACACCCCGGAGGTTTTAGTCGCTGCAAATCCGACACACCGCGGGGCGCCCCTCACCGTCCCCTGAAGGTCCGTAGGGAATTTCCCCCGGGTAACCAAAAAAGAGTGTAACACTTTAGGTACATTAGGCACATTGATCATCCGAAAATAATTTTTATCCTGCCTCAACATAGAGATCTCACCACATCTGACGTTAAACATGGTGCAGTTTAAAATACTATCAAGTTAAGATAAATTCATCGATAGTTGCAGCAATCATGTCCGCGTGCTCAAATATGTCTTCTCGCTTCGTTTAAAGGACCTAATACCAAAGTCCATGTGATATGGGAGTTCGTAAGTATAAATCCTGTGAGTACTCTTGAAAAGTATACTTCTACATAACCTCGGAATATTAATAACATAACTACATTTCATTGTTTATCCTAAAACAAAAATGCCTTAAATAATATAAGTCTATAATATGTGTAATAATATAATAATAATAATAAAAAACATTTATTTGGCACACAACACAAAATACAACACATCAGAATAGGGAAATAAAAACAGAAAACAACAAAAGCATATACCCTGTGTTGTGATGATGCGCCAAAGGGAAGTCAGCTCAGCAAATGCTAAGTGACCAGCCGAGCCACCCAGTGCTGATTTTCAACTGACACCCATTTATTGCGTCGACGTGCAGAAATCAGCAAGGAAGGGATCAATATAGTACAGATACACAGCATTAGAGACCAAAAATTCTAAGTATCGTAGATAGATATATATCATAGATGAAAATACACATATACAAGAACACAAATATATAAGTATATTACATACACATATCAAATACATTATTATATGTATACACTTTATGTTTTTTTTTATATAAAATATTTAATATAGAATATAGCGTGATTCTATATAAATCATATTTAATAATATGACAATCTATTATTAAATCGTATGGTGAGGTAAGCAGAAAGAATAAAATGTATCCATCCTTCTATTTTCCCTTAACATTTATTATTCTCCTCACGTATCTTCGCAAATGTCGGGAGCTTTTTACTTATCCTACGGACATTTGTTTTTTATTTCGTCCACATCATAGTTTCCGGTTATGTATGTTACATTTTTATTATACCAACTTTAAAAGGATGAGTGATAAAAAATATACAAGTAAATATAAAAAAGATAAAGAATTATCATTACGAGTATAATATTAGGTCCTTACATATGAAATTGGCGTTTTTCGTACTGGCCACTTTAATCACAAATTTCTACTCTTTGGTAAGGAATTCCAAATTCAAATTTGTACAGCTATAGACTCATGTATTTGTGCTTCGATGATCGTCATTCATTTGTTTTTTTCTTCTGTTTTTTTCTGTTTGCGTCACTCATTTTACAAAATGGAAAACTTAAAATATCGCATTATTTACGAGTACGAGTTCCGCCGTGGCACTAGTGCTGCGGAAACAACTCGAAGGGTGAATGATGTGTATGGCGGTCGTGTTGCAAAAGAAAACACAGTTCGTTTTTGGTTCCAACGTTTTCGTTCTGGAAATTTCGACCTGCAGGACAAGCCCCGTGGACGGCCTGAGACTCAAGTTGATAATGAAGAGTTGAAGGCTATTGTGGAAGCGGATCCATCGCAAACCACATCCGAGTTAGCTGCAGGCTGCGATGTTAGTGATAAAACTGTTTTAGTTCACTTGAAGCAAATTGGGAAGATTAAAAAGCTTGAAAGGTGGGTACCTCACGAATTGACTGAAGCAAACCGGCAAACGCGCGTCGACTGCTGCGTTACATTACTAAACCGGCACAATAATGAAGGTATTTTAAACCCAATCATTACCTGTGATGAAAAATGGGTTCTTTACGATAATCGGAAGCGCTCAGCGCAATGGTTGGATCCTGGCCAGCCAGCCAAATCCTGCCCCAAGCGAAAATTAAACCCAAAAAAGTTACTTGTAAGCGTTTGGTGGACTAGTGCCGGTATTGTTCATTACAGTTTTCTCAAATCTGGCCAGAATTTTACGGCTGATGTCTATTGTCAGCAATTGCAAACCATCATGGAAAAGCTAGCGGCTAAACAACCTAGGCTGGTCAATCGCTCCACGCCACTGCTGCTTCACGACAACGCTAGACCACACACTGCGCAACAGACGGCTACTAAATTAGAAGAGCTTCAATTGGAAAGTCTAAGACATCCTCCGTACTCCCCGGACCTTGCTCCAACAGATCACCATTTTTTTCCAAATTTGGATAACTTCTTGCAAGGGAAAAAATTCAACTCCGATGGGGCAGTCCAAACCGCCTTCAAAGATTTTATTGATTCCCGTCCGACTGGTTTTTTTAATAAAGGGATCAATGAACTACCTATGAGATGGCAAAAGTGCATAGAAAATAATGGTTCATACTTTGATTAATTAAATATATTATATTAAAAAATATTCGACTTTTTGTTCCTCCCATACAAAACGCCAATTTCATATGTAAGGACCTAATACTTAATTCGACAAAAGGGTTTTTATTACTTATGGTGGAATAACATGAAGTAATTTTTCTGTTATAATTATGTACATGCTTATTATTAAAATAATATTTAACCGTTAATTTTCAATTACTCATGCTGTCATAATATCAGTTCTATAAAGTGGATGGTTTCATTCATAACATGGAGGGTCATCAATTGCGTTGCTCTTGGTAAATACGCAATGCAATTGAGACAGGGCTGTATGCTTTCAATTCCCATAGATAAAAAATATTTTAGCTTGAATATTTAGCTTAAATTAGGTAATAGTAAGATAACTATGTATAGGCTTATGTATGGGATGAAATTTGGAAACAGTCAAAATATTTAAAATTTTGTCAGAGAAAAGAAAAAAATAATCGTTTTACATAATTTGTATAGTTCTGTTGAATTAAAAACTAAAACAATTTTCAAATAAGCCAAAATATATCTCGCTTCTACGTGACGTTTCAGCTGGATCATAGTAGTATAAGCCTGTGAAATCTGCTATTGTAAATCCAGTATTAGTAGATCTTCCGCCGCGGTATAATCGGACCGGCATTACAACGGTTACTGTCTATAGAAAGAAACCGAAGAATCTACAGATTCTATTAACTTGACGGTCACCTTCATTCTATTATCTTATAATCATCAAATAAAATGTAGTTTTTACATTATGGCTGGAACATGACTTTATACATATTGTAGTAAATATTACAGTTTAAGGATAAAATAAAGCATCAGTATATTTTTACGAGCATTACAACTCATGAAAGGAAACATTTGCTTTGAAAAAGTGAAAGGAAATTTTGCTGAAATATCCAATATGCGTTTACAGTGGGCTCCAACATCAAAACCCTTTGTAGCAATAAATCTTTTTGATTTCCATTTACGGGACAATTGAATCCAGGTATTACGTCCACGACTCCATTCAAATTTCCAATGGATCAAACGATACCGCATTTATAGTCCAAACCACTCTATGATATTTCTACGCTACAGATCACGAACAAAAATAATAAACCTATTGAATTTGAGGTATATTTTTATATAATATATTTTTTATTTTCATTACCTTTAATGTATATTGGATATTCTACATTTTTATAAACACAAACGTTACGTTATTATATACAGTGGCGAACATAAGTATTGGCACAGTGGGGTAATCAAAATTATTATAGTGCTAGCAATTATAAGGATACAAATAAGATCTGTTTTATTTATTATAACAATACTTCCATCCTTGATACTTCATTATATTAAAAAAATCGATTGAAAACAATTCCGTAGTTCAGGAAAAAAATAATATAAATGGCATCAACTATTTTGGCCGGAACAAAAGTATTGGCACAGCACACAAAAATAACGAAAAAAAATTAATCAATATTTAGTTGGCAGCCCTTTTCCTTTCAGTAGCTCACTCAACCTATCAGGCAACGAATGCACTAACATAGCCACGAATGAGGGCTCGATGGCATTCCATTCTTCCACGATGATTCTCTTGAGATCGGCTTTACTGGAAATATAATGTTTCCTTATCCTTATTTCCAGTTCGTGCCAAAGATGTTCAATCAGATTGGGGTCTAAGGATTGTGGTGGATATGGTGGCGTATGTGGGGTGTTGAAAACTATCCATTGACGAATGTTGTAAGCGTCTGCTTTTGATCGTTGTCATGTTGAAAGTAAAAATTACGTCCAAGATTCAGATCATTAACACTTTTATTTAAGTTCTTTTAAAAAAAATTATATATACATACTGGTCCATTGTTCCTTCAATGAATACGAGATTTCCAGCTTCAGATGAACTCATACAATCCCACACCATTATCCTACCACCGCCATGTTTAACCGTAGATAGAAGATTTTTCGCCTCAAGCTTATTGTTGAATTTTCTCCACACTAAAATTCACCCACCGGATCGAAAGATATTAAATTTTCTTTCATCCGAGAAAAGTACTGTGTCCCAAAAATCTAATTTTCATACAAAAAATATTTTGTGAATTCGATCCTCTTTTTTATTTATTTTTGCTTTGCACACTATAACGGCTTTTATAAATAGTTTTGCAATTCCTGCGTAAAGTTTATTTTGATTGTACAAATTCAATATAATTGTTCTCTCAGACAATGTCGTTTCTTTACCTTTACGTTCTATTATTATATTTTTTTACTTCTTTTTACTATACTACATAGATAATTCCTATAGCTATAACACTGGGATTCCCCTCTAGTTAGTTACACTCACCTACCGACAGAATATAGCAACATAGAACGCCTTGCCAACGTATGTTTTATACTGTGCCAATACTTATGTTCCGGTAAAAATAGATGATGACATTTATATTATTTATTATTATTTATATTATTTATTTTTTTCCTGGACTATGAAATTGTTTTCAATTGATTTTTTGACTGCTATTTGCACTGGAAGGAGTACTTTGATGAAAGGTCGAGGGAAAAGGGAATATGGTACAAAACGATTCAACCACACCCACTGAAGGCTACATGGATCGACAACAGCATCCTTAGCAGAGAGCAATCTGTAACTAGTCTGAGGCTACGCTCGGGATATATTCCAACAAATAAATTCGCGTTTCTGATGCGCAAAGTGCCGTCGCCAAAGTGTACTTCTTGTGGCGGTGACCGCATAGACGATATATATCACGTGCTGTTGGAGTGTGTCCGGGGCGCCGGCGCTAGGTCTAGACTCAGTGCATCTGATGCGTTCCACACCACGCGATTCAACTCCATACTAAGCGACCCCCTATCGCATGACGCAATTGTATTGTATAGTATTAAGTTTTAACTTGTGTATATTTGTTTATTATTTGTTGTTAATTTTCTACTGTTAAATTAAAATATAATGAAGTATCAAGCATGTAAGTGTTGTTATAATAAATAATTCAGATATTATTTGTATTCCCATAATTGCTAGCACTATAATAATTTTGTTTACCTCGCTGTGCCAATACTTTAGTTCTTCACTGTATCTATTTACGTTATTTTATATTTTTTAAAATACTTATCATATATTAGATAATACAGATACTGATAGATGAATGAAATTATTTTCATCAACATCTAGCTTTGAAATATTTCTCTGCGAGTAAAAGATAGTTAAATAAACATATATAAAATGTGAACGATGACGCATACTCGATACACGCTTACGACTACAAAAATTTTATGTTATAAATTGTAGGCACCGGCAGCAGTTGCGATAAGCGGGTGTAAAGTTTTGCTAGTTATTGAACATTGGGGTATTGGCCTTTCCCGAATATGTTACAGTAAAATGTGCAACCTATGAACATCTGCGCTGATAATTGATGTTGGTGATTCTAAAATTTGCAAGGCATTTTCTGAGTGACTCCTATTTGTTACTTTTCCATGCTCATTTCCCAAAATTTTAGAGTTCCGTTCCTCAAAAGGAAAAAAGAAATCCATATTAGTTTATTTCGTTCTTCGTTTGTCTGTCATTTAAGATCCCTTTTTTCAGGAATGCGGAATGAATACACCAGATGGAAATTAATATTAGGTCCTTACATATGAAATTGGCGTTTTTCGTACTGGCCACTTTAATCACAAATTTCTCCTCTTTGGTAAGGATTTCCAAATTCAAATTTGTACAGCTATAGACTCTTGTATTTGTGCTTCGATGATCGTAATTCATTTGTTTTTTTCTTCAGTTTTTTTCTGTTTGCGTCACTCATTTTACAAAATGGAAAACTTAAAATATCGCATTATTTACGAGTACGAGTTCCGCCGTGGCACTAGTGCTGCGGAAACAACTCGAAGGGTGAATGATGTGTATGGCGGTCGTGTTGCAAAAGAAAACACAGTTCGTTTTTGGTTCCAACGTTTTCGTTCTGGAAATTTCGACCTGCAGAACAAGCCCCGTGGACGGCCTGAGACTCAAGTTGATAATGAAGAGTTGAAGGCTATTGTGGAAGCGGATCCATCGCAAACCACGTCCGAGTTAGCTGCAGGCTGCGATGCTAGTGATAAAACTGTTTTAATTCACTTGAAGCAAATTGGGAAGATTAAAAAGCTTGAAAGGTGGGTACCTCACGAATTGACTGAAGCAAACCGGCAAACGCGCGTCGACTGCTGCGTTACATTACTAAACCGGCACAATAATGAAGGTATTTTAAACCGAATCATTACCTGTGATGAAAAATGGGTTCTTTACGATAATCGGAAGCGCTCAGCGCAATGGTTGGATCCTGGCCAGCTAGCCAAATCCTGCCCCAAGCGAAAATTAACCCCAAAAAAGTTACTTGTAAGAGTTTGGTGGACTAGTGCCGGTATTGTTCATTACAGTTTTCTCAAATCTGGCCAGATTATTACGGCTGATGTCTATTGTCAGCAATTGCAAACCATGATGGAAAAGCTAGCGGCTAAACAACCTAGGCTGGTCAATCGCTCCACGCCACTGCTGCTTCACGACAACGCTAGACCACACACTGCGCAACAGACGGCTACTAAATTAGAAGAGCTTCAATTGGAAAGTCTAAGACATCCTCCGTACTCCCCGGACCTTGCTCCAACAGATTACCATTTTTTTCGAAATTTAGATAACTTCTTGCAAGGGAAAAAATTCAACTCCGATGGGGCAGTCCAAATCGCCTTCAAAGATTTTATTGATTCCCGTTCGACTGGTTTTTTTAGTAAAGGGATCAATGAACTACCTATGAGATGGCAAAAGTGCATAGAAAATAATGGTTCATACTTTGATTAATTAAATATATTATATTAAAAAATATTCGACTTTTTGTTCCTCCCATACAAAACGCCAATTTCATATGTAAGGACCTAATATGAAATGCTTAGGTCTGCATTCCCTTGTAGCTCTGAATAAATCATACTGCTGGTCGTACGTAATTCATTCATACTGTACACAATCAAAAAATACGTCAGCTTAGGCCATATTTTATAGTTGATATTTTATTTGTACGAAGCCCTCTGTGCGTGAAACTGATTCAAGCTTGGCCAGTTTTTACAACAGGTAGACTAACGCTTCGCCTCAAAGACACATTATGCAAACTGATAATGACGATGATGATGGAGTTCCTACGTTCAACAAAGATTGATATACTCGCTGCTTGAAAAAACTGTCATATCATATGTTGTTAGAAAAGCAAACCCTGGTAGCAATGGTCAAATAAAATTAAATAAATTGTACTGGCTGGGACGTTTTAGAAATAAAAACAAACACATCATTCTACTTTTTGGAAACAAAAAAAAGGAAAAGTTTTGTTTTTTAAACTGATTTTTAATCGCGTTTTTAAATTGCGAACCATACACCGTGTAAAACATGAAAATGAGCTTAATATAATACTGCTGGAAATTGTGTTAAGTTAGTGGGATTTATATCCAGAGGATGTCACTTTGTGACTTATTTACGTTAAGTTCTAATGCGTATTAATCAAAGTCAAGGTGTGTAAACTTGAAAGCTACATAAATCCTTAATGTTCTTTTTTGAACATTTACTTCATTATCCTTTAAGCTTAGAGTGAACTCTAATATTTCTACAGAGGATTACTCGATCAAGTACGGAACAGTCAAACTTTTACCGTCTTCATTGGAGCGACTCTTTCGCAATCAAGTCACGGAGTTTGGCGAATTGGCTTGGAGTGAAGACTATTTGTTATGCCGATGAAGCTAATAGTTACCCACTTTTCTTATAACTTGTATGTGTAGAGAAATGGCGGAGCGTAATTTAGATTCGATTTTCTAGTAACATAAATGTAATTTTATTATTTTAAACGTTTAGCTAAACTATATAAATATTATATCACTCTGACACTGCATTAGAGAGCCTCTCATAAAGATATAAATCACGAACTACATTACATCCGTTTCTAAAACACAACAGAGTTATGTAATTGTGAAAGTACTGTAGCTTACACCGTTAATTTAACTTCATTTTGCTTAAGGTTATCAACAATTCGTTGGAGAATTATGGATCGCAGGCTCTGCTGAACACAGAGTCAAGAGACAGCCTGGGGGTAACAACCTGGAGGACAACAACACCTATTGGCTAATAAGTCAATAGGAGTCTGGCATTCCGGGTTCGCTACCCTCATTGAGACATTCATGATTCTATGCAAGATTTTATCCCGCTACCAAAAATGGTTCGCAACAATAATATAGTAAATTATTATAAATCATTATATTGACAATACGACGTCGACTATTGGACATAAGCCTCTCTTAATGTTTTCCTGAGCGACCATTTGGAAGCGGCGTGCCTCCCAATGTCGTCTTGCGATCAGGAGTAAGAGAAGACACCTAGACGCATGAGTCTAGAATACTCCAAGAAGGACGTATATGGGTACTTCATCCAATGACACGTACGTAATCGCGGACAGATATGAACGTCATCGTCAGGAGTTTCGCCCCGAAAGGGTTTCCCGCTTCCAGTCCCCTTTCATTGTTATTATTTAGGCTAATTTTTAAATTTTAAATACATACGGCTACCTCTGTTGTTGTTTTTATTTATATTCCAATTTTAGGGTAAATTTTTGTATATATATGATAAGGTTTTGTTCCCTGTAAGTATAATTAGATTTTGTGATTACGTGTAAGTACAGGTGCAAGCTGCTTTATAAAAGCTTTTACAGAGAGCCTTTTTTACCTTATCAACGGATGGGTGAAGGAATGAAAGGCAGTGGAATGTGAATGGTGCGAAAATTTAAATTTAATTTGATCTAGACTAGGTCTGTCAACTTTGTTGCTGGAAGTATGACAGTGCGCTTGCCAGTACGCGGCCTCCATTCGAGAACTTTGTGCCCTACGAGCTATTTGCTCTACGAGCGATGTATCCCTGCCTACTACCACTTTAATGTACTTATCTGCGGGGCTATGTCGGTGACTCTTGCCATTAAAATTATAAATATTTATGAAGTAAAACCGTGGTGTCCAGCAGTAATATTAGGTCCTTACATATGAAATTGGCGTTTTGTATGGGAGGAACAAAAAGTCGAATATTTTTTAATATAATATATTTAATTAATCAAAGTATGAACCATTATTTTCTATGCACTTTTGCCATCTCATAGGTAGTTCATTGATCCCTTTACTAAAAAAACCAGTCGGACGGGAATCAATAAAATCTTAGAAGGCGATTTGGACTGCCCCATCGGAGTTGAATTTTTTCCCTTGCAAGAAGTTATCCAAATTTTGAAAAAAATGGTAATCTGTTGGAGCAAGGTCCGGGGAGTACGGAGGATGTCTTAGACTTTCCAATTGAAGCTCTTCTAATTTAGTAGCCGTCTGTTGCGCAGTGTGTGGTCTAGCGTTGTCGTGAAGCAGCAGTGGCGTGGAGCGATTGACCAGCCTAGGTTGTTTAGCCGCTAGCTTTTCCATCATGGTTTGCAATTGCTGACAATAGACATCAGCCGTTATAGTCTGGCCAGATTTGAGAAAACTGTAATGAACAATACCGGCACTAGTCCACCAAACGCTTACAAGTAACTTTTTTGGGGTTAATTTTCGCTTGGGGCAGGATTTGGCTGGCTGGCCAGGATCCAACCATTGCGCTGAGCGCTTCCGATTATCGTAAAGAACCCATTTTTCATCACAGGTAATGATTGGGTTTAAAATACTTTCATTATTGTGCCGGTTTAGTAATGTAACGCAGCAGTCGACGCGCGTTTGCCGGTTTGCTTCAGTCAATTCGTGAGGTACCCACCTTTCAAGCTTTTTAATCTTCCGAATTTGCTTCAAGTGAATTAAAATAGTTTTATCACTAACATCGCAGCCTGCAGCTAACTTAGACGTGGTTTGCGATGGATCCGCTTCCACAATAGCCTTCAACTCTTCATTATCAACTTGAGTCTCAGGACTAGAGATGAAAATGCCCGAAAGTTTCGGAAAGTTTCCGGGAATCTTCCCTTTATTCCCGGGAAAATTGGGGAATATTCCCTGAAAGTGTCCAAAATTCCTAAATCTCATCAATTTTGTCAATCATAATTTTCTCGATTCGTGCTTTCTTAAGGTTGTTTTTAAGGTGTAATTTATACTTAGTACTAATAAACCTCGGTAATATATTACATTACAATGAAATTATTATAAACTATGTGATTAAATTTAAAGTTAAAGGGAAACTATGACATTCGTACCTTCCGGCAAGCCGAACCCATGTGTTTTTTTTTATTTCACGTATGAATTTTATAAACAAAGGAAGGCGATATTATTCATGAGTTAAATAAATAATATTTATTTAGTTTTAACCTATGTTCAAAAATCTATATACATATGTATATAAAATCACTTGTCCTAACATTCATGACATAACATTCATGTATATATCATCGTTAAGCTCAAACGACAACAGCCAGAAACATGAAATTTGGAAATTGGTTTTTACTACTAATTGGTATGATGTAGGTATCCACAAAACGCAGAGTTTTTGTGATTCCATCGTTATGAGGATGTTGAAACTATGGTTGGAAAAATGTTTGAAAAATCTGCCAATTTTGAAGTAAGCACTATCAAAACCAGTATTTCGACTATTGGTTGGAAATTAGAAAAAAAAAATGTTTCGACCTTATTGGAAAATCAATCCCTAAGAAGATAAAATAAGGGTGAAAAGTTTGTTTGTTTGTTTAAAATCCGTCAATTTAAGTAAGCCCTATAAAAATTGATATTTAGTTTTTTAGTTAGAAATAAAAGAATATGTGTTTCGTCGTTTTTGAAAAACATATGGCGAAGTGAGTAAATTATTTCTTCCCGAGGAACGCCGGGACACACAGCTAGTGTGTAATGTTTTTTGTGTATGTACACGAACTACTCCAGATTTGTGTATTTTTTAATGATATTTATTATATATATAATTTATATAATATTTTATAGTATAAATAAATCCGGAGTAGAAGTTTTTAGATCCACTGCAGGTGACAATCTCCTAATGGCGGTGTTTCAGGTAGTTCTTTAAATGTTTGACTGGCGTTTAGTGATTATTTACCAGAGCTATATTCACTCTCTGCTATAATAATATTTTCTGTATCTTTTTACATAATGTATATGTAGGTACAAAAATATAATTACACTGCATTACTTTTTAGAAGTCGTTATTTGAAAAGGAAAAGAGAGCCTTTATAGAACCAATTCCTTGTCTGTCTGTCTGACACTTTTCTCAAAAACGCCCAGAGGTATTAAGCTGAAATTAAAATCAAATACTGATATTAGCAATTCCTTGTACCTCTAATTTTACTTTTAAGATAATACTAACAAAACATGTGCCCTTTTATGTCGCATATTTTACAGTTTATGATGTTTTCACAAAGGAATCATATTTTAAAGGATATTTTCTGTTCATCTAGAATCATGAAGATCTTAAAGAAAAGTACACAAAAATAAAATAAATTCATTCTTTAATTAATTATTAAGACTCTCATCTGTGCGGCATTTTTGAGCGGTGACATAAAAGTGTCAGCGGGAACGTCTTGCTGCGCTCTCACTCACACGCTCACAATCTGTATAATGCCGTCGCATGCGTTGTTTGCCTCCGCGCAACTTGTCGCTTTGCCGGTCCACAGTTGGTAAACATATCGCAGAATACGAATAAAATCCGTCAAAAATATTTTGTAGTATAGCGGAGGTGGCCTAGTTGATAAGGGACCGGTTTCTATGCGCTAGAGTGTGAATGGTCGTAGGCTCGAATCCCGGTACGTACTTCTGGGTTTTTTCAGATTAAATACGGAATTAGGCATTACATGTTTACCGGCGAATGAAAACAACGTGAGTCAACCTACATGGCATGTGATAGAAATATCATGTGTAAGTGCCTTGAGAACGGCGATCAGCTGTACTTCTGGCCACGTTAGGCACAACATATAAGCGCTAAGTGGATAAAACTACTTTTTTTATCCCGAGGAAAATCCAGCATAGGACCATTAGGGACGCCGTGAGGGCAGCGACCCCGGTGTGTCAGACTCCTACTGACTAAAAACCCCCGGGGTGTCCCTCTGATTGCTCCACCCGGGCCTGGGAAGCCAAATTCGTCCAGACGTCCAGGGTACAGAAAGCCTTGTTGAGGCTACCTCTCTGTGAGGGGTAGGAGTAAAGCCCACCCCTCCAAAACCAGGCGGCGCGCCGAACACCGTGCACCGTCTCGGATAAAACTACTACTGTATCTCTGCTCACCCCGGATTATAGTGTGACGATATATTAGTATTTATCATGATTTTTTTTTTGTTCAACAATAAAAATATTTTAAATAATAATATACAAACATATCTATTTTTAAATATTTTGTGGTTTATTACGTCTCAAATCATTTTGAAAAGTTTGACCTCTTCATACACACACAATTTATACACTACACTCGTGTAACTTTCCTATATAATAAAGACACCATCCATAAATAAGTATAAATAAAAAGTTTTTTGATTATTTCAAAATAGTTATGACTTCATCCGGAATGAAATAGCAAAGGTAATTTATTTTTTATATTTAAATTTTAAGTAAGAAAATAAACTGCAATATAAAAGTCTCGTTTTGATATCATATGTGACCATGTTTACAATCGACCCACAGGCCATTATTTTATTTCGGAAAGAAACTTTAAGAAATAAACGTATATTTCTGTTTACACGTTCCATGGGAATATTCCCGGGAATTAACGGAATGTTCTCGGGAATTTTGGGCACTTTGGGAAAATTCCCGGGCATTTTCATCACTACTCAGGACGTCCACGGGGCTTGTTCTGCAGGTCGAAATTTCCAGAACGAAAACGTTGGAACCAAAAACGAACAGTGTTTTCTTTTGCAACACGACCGCCATACACATCATTCACTCTTCGAGTTGTTTCCGCAGCACTAGTGCCACGGCGAAACTCGTACTCGTAAATAATGCGATATTTTAAGTTTTCCATTTTGTAAAATGAGTGACGCAAACAGAAAAAAACAGAAGAAAAAAACAAATGAATGACGATCATCGAAGCACAAATACATGAGTCTATAGCTGTACAAATTTGAATTTGGAATTCCTTACCAAAGAGCAGAAATATGTGATTAAAGTGGCCAGTACGAAAAACGCCAATTTCATATGTAAGGACCTAATATAATAAACTCCATAGAAGCATTTGTAATTTTTTTTGTGATTTACATGCCAATGCTTGACCTGAATTACACTTGATGGAAGATGAAGATAAGACCGACGATGGACCGCGTCCAACTAACAAACGCCTATTCACTCGTCTTTTAATGGCTTCATATCATAAGAATGTGCAAATATGTGCGCTGGAATAATATTTCTCTCCTTGCGATAACGGGACAACTAAATGGCATAATATATTTATATGTTTTTTTTTTACACTGGCTCGACATAGTGACTACAGAGTACCTGATGGTAAGTATAGTGTAGTCCAAAAACGAAAGTGACTATCAAAGTATGAAAATCCGTTGATAGTCTATATCGTCATGTCGGCCCACATATACCACGACTGAAGGTTTCTAGGTATATGAGCTACTGGATATACACAAGCTGACCCCGAAACGCGACAAGCCGAAACTGGTCACTATGACGGGCTTTACATCCATGTATCGTGGTCGCGATCCAGACGGGCACCGACGCCCTACCACCTCGCTGCTGCTCGTTTAGCACCACCCAGGAGTCATGTGTAGGGAAACTAGGGTAAAGCCTACGGACGCGAGCAGCTTCGACTCCCAAAAATAATGGTAAACCATATGTAATATTAATGGTAAACCAGTTCAAAAACTATATTAGTATAAAATAATTTAATAAACTTATTTTTTTTTTAATTTGTGTCAATGTTAATTTATATTATTAGAGATCATTTAATATCCTTCTTCATTTCTTTTTGGTGGTATGGCTATTGCCCGAACTGGGTCATGACCACTGTACACAAGTATAAAGATCATTATAGTGACTCGCTTTGGACTGTCGCGTTTTGGGATCAGCTTGTGTATAATTAACTCGTAAACTTAGAGACCTTCTGTCGTTGGATATGTGAGTTAACATGACAACGTAGACTATCAACGGATTTTGATCCTTTGATGGTCACTTTCGTTTTTGGACTACACCGTAGTTACCATCAGGTGCATTGTAGTCACTTTCTCAAGTCAGCGTTAAAAAAATATGATGAATATTTTAGCTGTATTCTGGATTTAATATAAGCCGAATGTCTTTGATACATATAAATAAAATAATAATTATAATTCAATTAATTACAGATACAATTACAATAATTATCAAACTATAAATGTTATATCATCTGTGGAATAAGTTATACATTTTGTAGATATCAAAATATATACGTATGTATCATACTTTGTCGTAGTAGCTAAGTATTAAATATAATAACATACCAATATAATAAGTGAAATAATAATGTCTTATACAAATATAAAGAAGTGGGGACTTTCAAATAATAAAAAGGGCATCTTAAGTCACATGTGGTGTGACGATTTGAAAGCAATCAAAGGTTCCAGTCAACAAGTTTATCCCATATCACCCTTGTCAAAGAGATGACGCCCTCTTATTAGGAGTTAGGACGTACCCTAACGTTTCACACTTGTGATCAAAGGAGTTTCAGGAGTAATTTTAGTTTAGATCATTTGAGAAATCATTAAGATAAAACATTTTGGAAAATCATGTAAATTTATCCTGCTAATGTTTTAATAAACAATCAGTAGGCAGTTGATACTAGATATAAATAATTTATTGAAATTTCACAAAGGCCTGTGCAATTTATTTTTGCAGAGGTAAGTCATGTGTCGTAAAAATTTGCAGTGCTAATACGATAAGTTCATGAAAGGGATGATGAATAAAATGAAGGAAGATCTTTTCCTTATTTAATTATACAGGCTGATTTTATAAACGAGGGAGATATTTAAGGAGGATATTCAGCATTCGATTCTAATTCCAAATATATAGGAATAATGATATCTTAATATTTCCATTAAAACAAAGTAATTTATAGTCACCACATTAGGGGCAATTACACACATGAACGAAAGGATAACGAGTCAATTACCTGTTTACCTAAAATACGTAAAAGTAATTTTATCTACATGCCATTCAATCGTGCACCACAGGCGCTGCGGTGTCCAAACTTTTTACGGATCAATTCTCATTTGTTCATCAATGTTTCTTTATGATTTGTTAACAATTTGCTAACAATATTTGTTATTTACACTTTTATTAGTTGTAAGGAGGTACAAATTATTGTATTCTGAAATGTCTCCCTCGTCTATAAAATCAGTTTGTATATTACCATTTTGTTACGTATAATAATCGTAATTACTATATCCCTGACATATTCGTAATACAGTCAGATATACTCAATAGATATTATATAGAATATGTAGTAAGAAAGCAATCTTAGCTTGTAAGGCTACCTGATCCCTATTAGTGTGTAACAAATACGGTAAGACGGAAGGGTGTATACTTGACACAGTGAAACCGACTATCCATCTCAGTCAAGCCACAAGTAACCACAATAATACGACAAGCTAAAACTTTGCGTTCTGGTTAACCTCAAAAAATTTCCTCAAGGAAAACTCAAATGCTTTATTTTCTATTAAATTTTGCCACTTTCGTTGGCAAAACATCTAATAAAAATAATAAACAAAAGCTTTTTTCTACCCTAATCGAATACAAGGTCGAATACAAGTAAAAATATAATTTGTGGATAAATTTCTAATCCATTATTTTATGATCACATTTTTTCAACTATTGATCCATCCTTCTAATATTTTTTATATCTGACGAAGCAGACATCGTAATAAGTCACTTGATGGAAATAGGTCATTATCACCTATTTTCGATCATTCGTTTTCGTTTAATCAAATAGAAACATAAGTATAGAAAAATTGCGTTTAGTAACGACTTTTTTCAAGCCTTACATGTTTTAAACAACTTTTAAAAACAATTTTAATCTATTTTTATAGTTTTACTTTATGTAATAAAATCATTTTAGTCTCAGTTTTGCATAATAAAGATAAATAATTATATACATATAAATATATTCCATTAAAAACAAACAACATTGTAACAGTAAGGAATGATCGTGGAATTAACACTCATAATTCAGGAACTATGAACTAGAGAGCTTTCGTAAATTTACTGTTCAAAACCCGTGTAATTTAATTAACACTACAAAATTTTCCACTCAGACTTTATTACAAGCATCCCCACTTGTTACGTATAGGCAGTAATCACCAGTGGAAACAAATGTTCCTCGGGGAAATACTTTACTGCCTCCAGACTAGGTTCCGCAATGAACCTAATCAGAATAAAGTTTTAGTAGGTCTCTAAAAAACGAATGGCTGAATCCTAATCTATTTTTAACAAGGTCTCTCATAAAACATATGAATGATCGTTAATAAATATTAAAGTTTTGTCTAAAGTAATTGAATATACCTAACCTTTATTATTTTTATAAGAAAAGACGGTAAGATGAACAATCCGGTATATTGCATATGTACCTATGATAGTGTTTGCTATTTCATAATTTTACTTAAACTGATAACAAAGTTTTTTATGTGTAAATTATATCCAGTCTTATATAGATACTGCTTACATGTACAGGTTTTTTTATTGCAGGCAGGCTTCCGCTCTATCGGAGGATTGAGGTCTACCTCAATCTCACTAATGGAAAGTGATGATGGAGCACGCTCACCCACCAAGTACCGATGCACTCGTCGTTTGAAGATTCCCATGTTAAAGATGGGGAAAACAGACGCATGAAGCGAACTCCAGTCCCTGGCGAATCGCAGCTAAAAAGAGGAGGCAAATCACCTCGTGCGAGCAGTTGGAAGTTTAACCACATAAAGGTGCAAATTCACACCCGTAATCCCGCAAAGGATGTAACTTAATATAATATTATAATTACAAGTATTTATACTATTTATAATTGATAAAGCTAAATCCACTGACTCTTAAAAAATATTTTCAAATATTTAGCATCCAAATATTTTGTAGGTGCCAAATTTAATAAAAAAAATTGCCACAGTTACATTCTGCGAAAATCATTTTTTCAATTTCGTATTCATCACTCATCCAGTTCGTTTGGGTTAATGAAATTTGAGTATATCCAATAAAAGTTTATAAATATTTAAATGCTTAACGTAATTGCCGGTTATGATTTTCAATCAGCGGCTTTCAAATATATCCTTTGAGGCAAATAAATTTCCTGCGGTTCCTAACTCAGGATAAATACGTCATTTATTTTTCAATCTATTTTGAACATATGTCACCATCCGGATCGAATGTTTCTACTTTCAATGCCTGTTTAATTCACGGTTGAAATTTATTTTTTTTTGCAAAAATAGTAAGATAGCATGTAAAAATTGCCTACTTTTCTGTGTACAGCTTACAAATATCTTCACAAATTATTATTTTTATATGCTATTTTAAAAGTATGTAAACAGTACTTCGTGTCTAGGTAAATATTTAGGTAATAAGTAGAAAAACACCTATAAAAATGTCATCATTGCCTTCCAATTGGATGTATGTTAACATGTATTTCTTTCCAGTTAGCCGTATGTTTAGTGAAACATTTAGTGTGATGATTTGTGAGCTAATTAGTGTTTTCATTTGTATTTGAATTAATCAAGCTTAGTAATATCGCTGTGATTTTATTGAAGACCCCGAGCTCTCTCCGAGATCTCATAATCATTAGTCGAAGGTATATTATTAATGGTCCTTAACCTACTCTTCACATCTTTTTGTGTTGTTTCATATGTAAAAAGTATATGTTCTATATATATATATATACTTATATATGTAGCCACAAACTAATGAGATATTGTTTAGATCTTTCGTTACGAAAATGTTATATTATTGAACTAGATAGCTTTCACTAATTACTCGAAAAACCATCATTGTAAATGTAGTAAAGCCGAAAACGTTTTTATATATAATGTGATACTTTACTTGTAATTGGAACTAACATGAAGTAATTATGTAAAGCTTTCACAATAATTATTCCCTGACTAAATAGTAAATAAACATAACTCGAATAACCCTGTATCAACATCTTCAGTACCTACTAATATTTAATTTTTTTTACTTATGAACCGCTTAATATAACTGAACATTAATGGGAAACAGATTTGTAACATTTTCCTTTATAAAACTTGATTAATTTTGATTACTACAAGGCAGACTGTGTAAAATTTAATGCGACGAAGGGAGATAAAAATTAAATATACAAGAGAGTAATAAACATTCCGTACACGTTCCGCCGTATGGGTTTTACAACTTCCGAGGTACCACAGCTAGATTTCTGCTATAAATATACTCGACGGTGGATCAATGTACCCCAACTACGAGGTCAAAGAATACACAACACAAGACACAAGTTAAGATACAAGGCAAGAAATAAGACTATCATAGTGTAGGTAAACAAAACTTGTCTATTGTACTTTTATTTTAATATGTTTGGATTTACTACGCTTTAGAATTACCGTTGTTAATTGCGCTCCTTTGTCAACGATTTCTAAAGCGTAAGACCTTTTTAGCAAGAACTCAATAGTCAATCTGACATCGTGACCAATTGCTATGAGTTTGCCGCTAACGCACCTGCGTAGTTAGAAAGCCTGTAAAAAGTGAAACTCTGAAAGCAGTACGTTCCGGGCTAGCAACAAGTTCACACTGAACTTCATCAGAATTCCATCGAATGCGACATCAATCCCGCACGATATAATCACTCCCAAAATAGTACAATATTAGTACTAAGCTTGTCTAGGTTAAGTTTTAATTTTGTAAAATAAAAATACTCCTCTGTTGTTGTTTTTATTTTATAAATTAAGATTTAAGTTAGTTCATTTGTACGTAGGTTAAGGCTGTAGTTATGTTTTAGTTTAAATTAAATCATAAAATATAGGCTAAAGTTAGGTTTAAGGTTACATTTGTAATTTGTTTAAATAAAGGAAACCACTCAGACCTTATCAGCGGACGGATGAAAGAATGAAGTATGAAAGGTAGTGGAACGTGAGTGGTGTGAAATTTGAAGTTTTAGTACTAAGCTAAGAGCCCTTCGGTTATAGTATATGTAGGTAGGCGTGACGATGGTGTTTGATAATGTATTATTGCCAAAATCATGGAGACTAAAGGATATTCACCATCATTCTCGTAATGCATTCCATTAGGTGCAATGTAGTAGCTTTGTCGTACCTAGAAATATCAAAGAATCCTTTTTAGATATTATTACAAAGAAGGATAAATTAAGCTTATATAAATCGAAACATACGTTTTTAATTATTACTTGTTTAAATTTGAAAGAAATAAAGAAAAAGTTTATTGAGGCAAAGGAAACAACACACAAAAAACATATTTATACAAAAAAAAAACAATGAAAGAATAATACATAACATCACATCATGTATCCTGTGTGCTGCCACCCATCTCAAAGAGCACTCGGCTCAGCGTGATCTGGGCGACGCTGTACGCGCCATCCAGCGCTGATTCTCAGCCGAGGCTCAGGGGAACCGATTGCAATTGTGGTTACGAATTTCAACCACTAACGATAAGGATTTTTTTTCAGTACAAAGTTTTCAAACAAAGTGCACAGTTTATCGCTCTAATACTAGTAAACAAATAATTTAAATCTGTAAATAATGACTATTACATATTAGCGAAATGTGAAATGTTATTGCCACAGTTCCGAAAAATCCTTTTTCCGTAATGTTAAAATCAAATACAAAATACGACTAAGTCTCCATTCTCCATAAACGACTAGTATGTATATACTGGATTTGGGAATTAAGGATACTGGATTTGTCAATAAATTGATTCCGGTACTAAATAATGTAGATGAAATATAAAAATTATTCTGAATGTCATGATGTGGCATTTATACAAATGGTACGCGTACTGAAATTCATTACCATTTATGACTTTATTTTATTATTGAAAGTCTTCATACTTATTCAATTCTTAATTGAAAATTATAACATTTGTAATCAATATAAGAGCGAATGGTAAATGCGAAACCTTTTCAAATGGTATATTTTCTATTGATTACTTTTATAAAATAACTCAAACTCCTTGAAAAGACAAAATATGTTTTAAACCTTATAATTAGCATTCATTTCATAATTATGGTTCTCACATACAAAAATTTAACACTGGAGTATAATAGATGAAGAAGACATATGTTACGAAATATATTTGTGAATATATTTTTTTAATAAAATAATTATGTTAATTAATAAGTATTGAAAAATATTATCGGAATGATCCTGTAAGTCGTAGTATTATGAAAATAATTTATAAAAAATGTTAAATCTTTTAATAAAACTTCTTTTAAAAGATTACTCAAAAGTTCATAAAGTAACGATCTGTAACGAACACCTGGTCGAAGTAATAACACTGAAATATCTCTGAGTATTTATCATAGAAACGAAGAATTTTCAAACAAAATTTGCATGCATAAATAAATTTGAATATATAAAAAATTAATTTTATCTATAATTTAGTCTTAAGATGCATACATATTATTAGATATAATAAAATTAACAACTATTCACTTAATTATTTATCCAACTTTATAAATTACTGGATGTAATTGTCATTGTGAATCGTTGCTTATTCAAATGGTGATACAGTAAAATTTGTAAGACAAACTATTTTGAAACAACTAATCATTAATATAAAATATAAATACATAATATTTCCATGACCTCTAGCGATATCTTTTTTCCACTCCATTATGGTAGGCATCTGGATTTCCAAATGATCTTCCTTTTCTTATCAACATATGTTGATATATGGTATATAGCTTCCCATTATCAAATATATTGGAAATATGGAATAGTTCTTTGTCACAGATATAAAATTAAAAATTATTTTTTCCTACCCATCTGTCTATGTATAACCTTATCATTAAATACATTTCAATCGGCTCAGGTTATATATTTCTACTGTTGGCGAAGAGTTGAGTATCCTACTAATTTGAAATAATGCTGCAATATTAAGTCAGTACAATTCTGTCATTATAACGTCATTGGTCATTGGATGCCAACTTTTGAATCAATGAGAACAATCATACCAACTTTTGACTTTAAATTGTTGTCCATATATTTTTAAATCACAGTTAAGAATACTTAAACAAAAAAAGTCCAAATTGGTTTATCCATTTAAGAGCTAACATATGACCGATAGACACACAGTTACATACGTTAAACTTATAACACACCTCCTTATATTCCTCGACACCGGCGCCGCCGTAAAAGAAGGATAGTTCAGTCGACTGTCGTTAACCGGGTCATTTTCGACCCGAGACGCAATACCTCTCCGACGCAGCCTTTAGTTTCTTTCGGCGTTTTTTCTCAAGGTAGTCGCTTCCGAAACTCTAGTAGATCACCGTTCGTTTCGTTGTTACTGGCTGGCCGCCCAAGTCGAAGTCCGTACCCACAGGGGTGCATGAATTGCTAGCTGAGCATCTTAAGTGCTCGCCCACTCGAGCCCGGTGAAGTTGTATCGGCCGTTCCCGGTCAACAATAAAAAATCCCGTCAAAAAAGACCCTATTTATACATCGGGATATAAAAAATAAAATAAATTAAGAATAATAATCAAATTAGTTACACTTTTTTTTAACTTGGGGAAAATCCTCATAGGACCGTCCCGGCCACGAAGGAGGTGGCAGCTGGGGTGTGCCGGACTTTTACCAGCTAAAAACCCCAAGGTGACTACTTCTGCGAATTAGTGGGGACTGCGGGTCCTGTAATCAATTCGCCGCAGCCCCACTACGCCGCGCCTGACAGACACAATCACGGGAGGGGGAGACAACCAAATTAGTTACACTTATCTTAACCTAACGTAAACATAATCAAGCCATAATGTTTTCCTAGGGGTAGGTACATCATTTAAGTCGAATGTAAACATATACAAACGCGTTGATCCGGAACGCTAATCTTTTGTGTCTGTTAGAAACATTGGCGCGACAAGCGTAGTTCGAATGAGCTTTTTTCATTAAAATTCATGATAGAACATCTCGATTAAGGTTGCTTTTGAATTAACCGTTTTTTAAAGAATATCATATAAATGAAATAAGTACAAAACCCTTTCAAAATATATTTTACAATACACTTGCTCTTAACGAGTACCAACCATTGCTTTTTGGGGCATAGATCTGTACTAATGTACTATTATTTTAATAACAAGTGCATTAATGGCTGTTGGTATTCAACATACAAATAGATTGTTTATAAAATGGAGCTCAAAAGTGGCGTGGAACTTTTACAAATAGTGGCAATGTATGTATAGACTATTAAAGTATGATAAAAATTATGACATATCTTAATCTTATCTGGGTAAGTTTCGATTTGATTCCGATTTTTAAACACCTCAACATAATGCTGATATAAAGATCCTCCGGATTTATTTTACAAACAAGAAGTACATAATATTTTGTACACGTCGAATAGATAGTGTTATACTTAACAGAAATCGAAGTGAACGTAATAACGTCGTGTAACTCAATTTTCCGTGTCTCTCGAACATTATAATATTGTCAGTGTGAGCTGCCGATAATTCAAGTAGAGGAACACCCGACGCTCGGTATGAGACAATGTTAAAAGCTCTTTTCCATAATCTAATAAACTGAAGACGCTCATGGATTGAAAAGGATGAAGAAATTTTCCTTTACAACTTCACGTAATTGAACTCCTGTAGGGTGCTCTACTATGTTCTATCTTTGTAGGATTTAAATTGAATAACTAGTGATATGTTGTGTAACGAATTTTTACTTTTATAAAATATTGACGATTTAAGATTGTATTTATTTGTGATATTTAATAACTGTTTATGACTTTTTATGATATCGTTTTCTTGTTTATAAAATTTTGGTGTAGCTACGCTTATTGATAAAAAATGAATAAAGATCTATAAATATATATTAAACAGCATTTTTTAGATAATCTTAAGACATTTTGCACTTAGCAAAAAGACGTGCATAAACCTTTAGTTCTTCTACCTACGAAATTAATTAATTAGGTAGTGAAATGTTTACGGAGCCATTTTACTGTGTCATATGGTTTATACTAAATTATATTTCTGAAAATGAAAAATATTCATTATTGTAGGATTTTTTATGCAATTGTTACTTCATTCATAATCCATAGATGAGATCACGATATTTTTGAAAAAAAAAAAACTTTAGGTTTGTAAAGTGGATAGAACGGAGAAGATTTATCAAAGACAACAAGTTTGATTAAAATTTTATATCATTAATATTAAAAATACGCAATGTTAGAATTTATCAGATTTTAAACTTTAACAACAAATATATTGTTTGGAACATTTAAAATGAGAACACTTTGATCTGATGTAGTCTATTTCAATAAGTACTTCGTTAATTAAAAAAAAAAAAATCTCCTCTGGGATTTAGTAGTGAATCATGTTTCGTTAAGCAATATGGCGGCACCATCAAGAAAGTTTGCTATTGATTAGTTTGTGTTTCGATATTTTATCGTTATGTGTTTTTTACTTTAGGGATAGGCAAGCATTTATTCCAACCAACCAAGGTTTTATTTAATACAGTTATTGATAATTCTTTATATCCTGACACGGAACAGTGACATCACCTCGCCTGATGGTAAGCAGGGTGTAGTCCAAAAACAACAGACTACCAACAGCAAAAGAAAACCATCGATGGCCGTAGCAATTATGCCGGCCTGCAAAAGTATCTCTTCACACTTCGCTTAAAAGACCCAATATCATAAGATGATGGGAAAACGCTCGCTGGAAGACTATTCCACAGCCCAACGACTCGGTAAAAGTAAGAGTTAGAGAATTCCTTAGCCCCAGCCGGGATGTAAGTTACCGGAACGCTGTGACTCCAAAGACCCACGTGTGTGGTTCTGCTATGGAAGTGAGAGGGTAGAACAAGGTTAAATAGCTCTTCAGAACATTCGCCGTGATATAGATGGTAGAAAACGCTCAATGAGGCAACATCATAACACTAATTATAATTTAAGTAAAGACTATTATTCGATGTTATGAAATATCTAATAACCGATAAAGATATGCATGCTTGTAGTAAGGTTGCTAAAATTAATTCTGAATCGGTCCTGAAAAATTTTAGTTACATTAGCATCCACACGCAAGTTTTTAACGCAGCCACACATTTTGGAGAGAAGGAAGGAGGCTGTAAGGGATTTATTTGCCGGAAAATACACACACCTGTGATTTCTTGACATTGAACTCAACCAAATTCTGTTTGCTTCACTGACATACCGCCTTTATGATGATAAAAAAGTTTTAGAGGTGATATATAATTATAATTATAAATATTATAATTATAATAATAGATTAAATTTCATAAATAATCAAATACATATACGATAAGTCATTATTAAAAAAAAATAATTGAACAACATAAAATGTATTCATAGTTGTCTATATGTTGACCGGTGTAGGAAAACCGCATGACATCGAATAAAAATATCATATGTAAATGCCCTACTGTGGTACTAGTCGCGTTGGGCACGACAAATTAACGTAAAGTGGATACAGGCATTAATGTATGTCTGCACACCCGGAAAGTGATATAGCTTAACGATATATTATTATTATATATGTTAAATAGATCCTTTGCGTTTTTTTGTGGTACATAAATGTAACACTGCTAACCCTGAAAGGGATATAACGTGACAATATAGTATAATTATTTGTAGTTTTTCTTTAACATGTAACTACGTACATATTTTACATTTTAAAATAAACAGTAAAAAACATAAATTTAAAAATAAAAAACAGAAATATTGTTATTATGTTTGTAGTTTTAAAATTGATTTTGGAAATAACCATATTTAAATCAAGCGACAACTTCTCTTGTTTTAAGACATAAAGTATAAAATTCATTGTCTACAGTTTACCATCCAATTTTAGTGGAGGCGACTCCAATCCCCCGAGGAAATCTCGTTCAATATTTTCACGTCTCTTGTTTGTTTGTATCATTTTCTGTAAACTAGGGTACATACATCCACCTTTCTATTTCCCAACCCTTAGAATATCGAGACGATATTAATATGTGTATACAGGGTTATAGGTAACTAACGCACAGCCTCTTAAGGGTGGCTTTGATTTATCAAGACAGACAACTTTTGTTGTACGACTTTTTCTAATTCAATTACTTTTTTTCCCATACAAAAAAAATAAAAATCAGATTTGCATTTCTGAACTTTTTAACTCTTCGTAAGGCGACGATCGCGCCACGCCGACAAAGGCGACCGAAGACAGACTTACGTAGTGCGCGGCGTCTTGTGTCGCTACTAACAAAGGGGTCTGCGGCGCGGTGAGCGGGCGTGGCGACATGTGCTTGACTACTGTGTAACACGGGTCATGTCAGTCGCAAATTTGCTTGCGTGTGCGCCGGCCGTGACGTGTTAGTTGTCCCAGTGACGCGTTCGTTTCATAAATCACAATGTCAAATCGATACACTAACATTGAATATACCGAAATGGTGCGTGTTTATGCTCGGTGCGGTGACAATCTGTCTGAAGCTTGCCGTGAGTCCGCGAGACTATTTCCGAATGTGTTGACACCGAGTAAATAGATTTGTGAGTATTTTTGTAAATAGTTTAATTATTGTAAATAGAGTGATTCCACTTTTTAAATACGCCTATATTAAAAAATAGTTTGCAATTATCTATCTTCAAACAGACCGCGCGCCTCTTTTGGTGCGATGAATTGCTTGATTACGTATCAGTGTTCGTGTTTTTCTATTTACTTTTTTATTTTTTAGTGTAGCCAGTCCTAAGCCTGGATAAGTATGAAGGGATTGTGGATTCAGTGTATAAATATGTACAGATTGTACAACCTTTGAAACATTAACTTACGTAGAGGCCTTTACCTTGTTCATTTTACGATGTTCCCTATGGCAGACAAATAATAGGTTGGTTTTGTTTGTGAAACAATTATTTAATGTTTTATTTTGATTCTAGTTTGTTTTAATAGTGTATTAGTACGTCAATCAATAAACATTTATTTTCACTATATAACTAAATATGGAAATTTACGTTCAAATAATTGTTATAAGCGACTTTGTAAAATAAACAAGGTATAGGGTTAATAAACTTTCTGCTACACGATCCTTAACGCTGCGTAGCAACGTAACTTTGCGCACGACTGCATAGCACCAGCTGATTGGATACCTACGCCAGATCGAATGAAAGTTGGAATATAGAGCTAACGATGACTAGATATTCACACTAAAACTAAAAAAAAAAAAATCTAACGATGTATTAGGTTTTGGCAAAAGTCGTACAACAAAAGTTGTCAGTCTTGATAAATCAAAGCCACCCTTAAGAGGCCGTGCGTTAGTTACCTATAACCCTGTATATGCACATAATATAACAATATCCAAAGAAAACAAATTTGCTTCGTAAGATAATAATGTAATGAAATTGTACGTAGATAAATAGAAAACACTTTATATGAACATTCATTTTGTTTGTCTTGTTTTTGTAAACATATCATCAATTTCCAATTTGTATTAGCATATATGTAACATAATATTGCATAAAATTGTTATTGTGTATTCTGATTTAATTGTTGTCTTATTTATAAGTATATTGAATATGCACAGCATAATAACAAATCCATATACATAGTACACATATTGAAGCCTCGTCCTGTGATTTCCTTTCCTGACCTAGGGAGCTCAGCAAGCAAATATCTTAGCCTGTACTTTTGTATATACTATTAACGTTAATTATCACATCCTTTTTGCAAAATGTATTTCAATTAGACCCTCCAAGATTTTTTTATCATTATGTAGCTTGAGTCATTTGCTCACTCTGAGCAAAGTCAAAGTGACCAGTAACGCGTAGTGAGCGTTCAAAAGGAAAGCTGATCAACATAGAGTATGCGTTCGTACCGTCAATATGGTTATTATATTTTTGTAAATATGACATACTTTTCAAACCGTGCCGACCAACTCAGCGATTCTATTGGGTAAGATAGGTTACGCTCTGCGTCAGGTCCATACCCGTGAAAATAAGTATCTAAAAAATTCGGACCGAATTCGAATATTGCTTTAGGCACTACGTCTGATCTCAATCCATCAAAATATGTACTGATCTAAGAAACCACTCAATCCGGGAACAACGAAAAAATGAAATTAATACATATGTAAATGTATGTACTTAATAACTACAGTAGCGCTCAAAAGTATTGTGACAAGCCTAATTTTGTTATTATCTCGTTTCTCTGTTCATCTAAATGCGTACGGCTATTTCTTTATTATTATTTACGATGCACCTTAATTACTGCGACGTACAAGTTGGACCTTATTTATTTACTTTCTGCGTAAACATGAAAACACGTTATATATTATAGAGATAATCTATATAAATAAAAATGAATCGCTAAATGTGTTACTGAGCGCAATACTCGAGAACGGCTGTACCGATAGGGTTTTCTTTTTTGTTGTTTTAGAGGAAATCTGAGGTAGGTTCTTGTGGAGCGAAAAAAGAAACATAAAAAAATACGAGGAACATCGAATTTTTGTTTGTAGACTACAATATGTTGAACCACAAAACTTTGTATTAAATACAAATTTTACTTCAACGGAGCGGAAAAATAAATGTGAGTACATTCTGAGGTTACAAGGATGTTTGTTTTATTTTTAAGTAATTATCCCAAAGGTTCATTAGCGCATAGCGTCGTGAAACAAACTTAGTGCCCGTTTGCAGAAACATGCGAACTGTCGTAAAAATAAAACTTTACGTTTACGGTAGCGGCTTTCTCGCCGCTAAATGGAGAGTTTCTTACCATAGTGCTTTCAAGATGTTAAGCGAGACATCGCGTCATTCTCTAGCCATACTATGCTCTCTTATAACAATTCTGCTTTAATCCTACTCTCATATTTCGCACTATAACATCCTAAAAGTAAACTTACTCTTATGCCAGTTAACATAGATGTTATATTGAAATAGTTAACACAATTTCCAACCCGGCGAACAAAGCCTAAAAACGACAGTGCGATATAAAATGTCTTGTAAAACTTCGATTAAATAAACATTCTATCTCTGTCATATAAACTGACTATCCATTTATTCCAATAGCATCGTAAAAGCAAGATTAAAACTATCTTGTTTCACGTAAGTCATGAAGTAAAGTACGCCTGAAGAAGCATTACTGTTATAAGAGACCGTAGTACAGCTATTATGAAGTTATTACTAAATGCCGGGTAGAAGCAGCAGGGTGGAAGTTCATTGATCATAGAAACAAAGGGGATAAGTAAGCACATAATTAAATTAGTCTCGACCTTCCTCTCAGTGTTCCTCTTCATTCACAATAGAGATGGAAGCCTGCAGATTGTTGACACGTTCTGAATAATTTATTTATGAAATTATTTGTCTACGTAGAAAATTTCAGATTTTCTCTTGAGTATTTCTATGAAAGCATAATAATTTTATTTATCTATTTACTTTACCAATTTACTCGCTTGGTTATTTATAAAAAAATTTGAATGTGCACTATACGAGTACAGATGTTTTTTATTGTTACAATATATAATGAACGCTTCGAATTCTACTAAAGAAAGATACATTTTTTCGTTGTCGATGATTTTTATTTTTATTTAAAATATGAATTTTACGAATTTTAAAAACCTTGACACATGACCCAACATTTTATACATTACTTTATTACAATATTTTTAATGTCTACAAAATACATATACATTTATTTTTTTAAGCAAATGTGTACACTTCTGATATTGTTCACTGTTTTAGATAAAAATAGCAAATTTCCATTAAATATCTCTAAGCTTATTTGTCACATATTAAAATAAAAAAATCGTAGGTGCATATTAAATTAACTTGTGATTAGTGATAACTGTAAAATATAATAAATAATTATAACGTGGAAAACATGTCCAAAACTAAAATATGAAATTGGGGCTGTACAAAGAATTATATTTTTCTTGATAAAGCACGAGCGCCTTGAGTTACGACTTTGCTGCAAACCGGTTTATTACGCCGGGAACTGCGTTATTGGTTGCAGATACAACGTTATTGACTATCGTGATTTTATGTTATTCAATAAAAGGAACAGTTGTTGGTCGAAAACAATAGCATAAATGTCAAACGCATAACATGGTTAAAGTTACTTATCAAGAATAACGTATATTTTTACAAAATAAAACTATTTTTGTGACTTATCATACCTTGCTTCTTTATGATTTTGCACGTAAATCTAAATTTCTTGTAGATAATATGTAAGACACTATTTGTTTGTTTGTTTTATGATTGAGTTTTGCTATATCAGTGGTTTTGGTATAGTTAGGCTATATCAATAAAATTAATATAATTATTATCAGCCTACATGGTTATACCGTGAAAGCACTCTGTCTGGACCTACACCTACAAGGTGTAGACGTTAAGAATGTCCAGTCAATTATTTCATCAATATAAATGATAATGCAAAACTTTAAGCTGGTATAGAATCTACATTGGTCTAAAAAACAAAAACATTTTGAAAGAAATCGGGACAAGCAATAATATTTTTATTTTGCATCTCCCATGATGATGATGATGATGATGATGATGTCCTAGCCGGTTTCGGCTACGGCGACTGTTTCAACACCGGTTAAGAAATTCGAGGTCCAGTTTTCGGAAACAGTCAATTGCGCAGAAGATATTTAAGTGCATAGCTGGACGCGCAGCCAGAAAAGCACTCTCTCGTCCGATGCAGGTTTGGTCGAGTTTTCCTTCTCTGAACACCTGGTTGAATTGCGGTGTTAAAGAGATACCTTAGTCGCCTTTTACGACACCTCGGCAAGAAGAGGGGGGTGCTATTCTATTCTGCCGGCAGCCACCACGGCGGCATCTCCCATATTATATTAACTATAATATGATTTATTTTTAATATTCTAACATTCTGTTGCGAAATATTCTTTAAATTTGAACCAAATTTTGTTATTAAATTTAATTTTCTTTGTTAAAGTAACAAATGAATGTTTTATTAGTATTTAAAATAAACTTTAAATTTAAAGAGCATTTTGAAACAAAATAACAATGATATTCACAGAGCATGTTGTCATGAGAAATATACGGTCAGGTTTTCTTAATTATGATTTACAGGACTCTCTTTAAAGTATTAAAGATTATTTATAATAAATGTTCGGCCGACCACGTCGAGGTTGGTACCCACAGGGGTGCTCTTACGTTGCCACCCAATCCATAGCTCGCTGACTGACCATCTTAAGTGCTCGCCCCCTTCGTCCGATAAAGTTGTAAAGGCCTTTCTCGGCCAACAGAAAATTGTCCGGCCGAAAGAAAAAGTAAATGTTTAGTAGTCTGAAGAGAACAAATAATGATCCCTGGGATATAGGGAATTGTTTTAAGTCAATTTATGCACCTAGTATCGCATTTTAAACGAAAAAATATCGACTGGAAAAAGCAACGTACCCATCCCATACGTGTATGGCGTCACCTATGTTCATACTTAACTATTTGTCGTCTTTGTTTAAATAATATTTTATTTTTTATTTAATTATGATTAGTATTATGATTACTGGCAAAAGGTTTTTTTTGTTAACCCGGTAGAAATCCCTTCGGACTTTCAGGGGAGTGGTGAGTGCCACTCCCCTGGTATGTCAGACTTGCACCGACTAAAACCAGCGAGCTGCCAACTATGTCCTCTTTTCGCCTTCGCCGGGCTTGTGTATCCATATACTTCCTACGGACCCGGCAAGCGACTGGCCTTGACAGACCACCTCTCTGGGAGGTGTTAATCTCTCTCCTCTCAATTGTTACACCCTCACTACCTCTCATTGTAGCGTCATGTGGGCATACATACGACGCCTTGTCCTCTATGCCGGACGGCGGACGCCCTCAACGTCCACCGCCTAGCTTTTGTCAAGAGGGGAGCGCGCCCCAACTGCAAAAAAATAAGATAACAACTAGACAATTTTTTAAATAAAAATAATATAAAATGCAGCTGTGGATTAGAACACTGCTTGTATTGACGTAATAAGTATATTAGGTAATAAGAGCCGGGAAACACGATACTTTTTAACGCCGAAACGTTGTTACGACTCTGCTTAATAAAAGAGTATAGGAAACAACTACCGTTTTAGCACCGCAATGCGTACACCACTTTCCTAATTATCCGGTATACATGTAGTGTGGCACCGGAACTCACCGTGTGAACTACCATGTAAATATGTAAACGACAGAGTGACGCCGCGCAGATGTACTGTTTTTTTTTTTAAATGACGCGCGTTGATTGTCCGGTAAAGGTCTTCACAACTAAACCGGGCTAGTGGGCGAACATTGAGGACGGTCAGCCAGTCATTTATGGGTTGGGTGGAAATGCTAGGGCACCCCTGTAGGTACAAACCCTGATTTGGACCGATCGCAGCTGCAGTGTTTATTGTATGTACCCCAAATGCTATGTAAAATTGTCGTAGGCCATTACTAAGCTTTGCTACGATAACTGCTACACCGACAACTGACGATCGTAGCATTTTGCTACGAACCACATTTGTTGATTCAAATACTGACATGAACATCTGTGTGGGTATTTAAATTAAGACTAGGGCATAGATGGGCAAAATATAATCAGATTTATAAAAATGATTACAATTACATTTTACGCTTTTTTTCCATGAATATGACTGTGTTTCGTACATATATGTTTTAAACACTATAGAATCCCAGACTGCATACACATTTATGATTTTTTAATGTTTTAAATGGTTTTAATCATAATTGCAGAGCAAGAAAATTAAAATTATGAGTACATTTTGTAATCGTTAATCATTAATCAGATAACATTTTGCCCATCTCTGGACTAGGGTTAAGCACCACATACTTGCAGGTGAAAAAAAGCATCGTAAGGAAACTCACATGTCACCGAACAACTAGGTCACGTAAAGTGCCCTGAGCAATAAGCTCCGCTACTAATCACATGGAATAACAGAAACAAACGCAAATTGTAATCATTAATGTTAAATCTGCTGACCTGATAGAAATGCAGCGTGATTATATAATTAGTAATAAAGTATAGATTGATTATTATTAGAGAATCTAAGCAGGGCAAGACCGCGTAGCTGCAAATTTGTTTTTAGTCAGTTGCATGCATGTATTGCGTACCAACAGCGACTCCTAATCAAATATCATATTTTTGCAAAAATCCATTGAAATTTAGTAACCGGCATAAGGTGGTCATCTTAATCATTTTTCTAACAAAAGAATACTCGATTTCCAAACAAATTCAATTTATAGCACTATTTGGTGCTGACAAGTATCTAAGCACAAAGCACCCTCTATAAATGAGAATTAAAAATAAGATAACACTGTTTTAATATTACTTCAAAATGTGTCAAAATAATAATCAATGCACTAGCGTTAATGACTGTTAATAGGAATGCATTAGGAGAACAATTTGTCCAAAGAATGGGAAAATTATAAAGCATCTTGCGAAAAGTTTTGTCGGCGTCTCGGCGAACAAAACTTGCCCGGCATTAACCGGTCTAAACTTTGGAACTGTTTTACATACAAAATTTCCTGTGAAACTGGAGTCATTTTTCCAAGAGAACAAATATTTAAGATGCAAACACATTAAGTATTTCCTTTTTTTTATCATTTAATACTTTAAATGCTTTACTCATCCTAAGACTTAGCAACTTCTTAATATAATACTTTACACACCTTTGTTCTCGTACAAAGAATATTAATTTGAATGCAAGAAATTCAAACTTAGATTCTTTGTTACTATTGACTAAAATTATTATATCTCAATGTAGAATTGTCAAGTCATTATAGTGCTGAATTTTAAAGCAATAGTACTGTTCTACTTTTAAAATTCTTAGACTTTACTTTTTCGCAAATCTTATATCTTTCTTTTGCGGGACCGAGATTTGGTTCCATTTTTACAAGAAAATGTGATGGTGATATGTACATTGAGTCGTTCTGGGAATAGTTTCAGTTGTAATCCATCACGTATTACTAACTTTTATAAAAAGTCCTAACGAAACACAATCAATAACAACTGGAATTGACGTTAGATGGAATCGTATATTACTTTCATAAGACCCTAAATGTAAATGACGGAATCACGTTTTTTGCTATTTGCTGCCAACCACGATAGTGTTCAAACGTGGCGCTGAACAAATATTGACTATAGAACTATATGTTTGAACAAACACCGGTTGTTATTGGGCGACATCCAATTCTATATCAACAATGTATTTTTGTACAGTTTTCTCATCATTTCTTATATATATTTTTTAGATAAAAACTGTTACAGTTTTATAGAGGAAAATAAAATGACCATGTAACCTTTGTACACGATTTTAGTTTTTGTTTGTTTTCATAAATTTCATTATGTACGTCATCTTAGCCAAAATCTTATAAATTAAATTTGCATGACAGCTTAAAGTTTACATGTCAGTAATTGTGCTTGTGAAGTTAGAAATTCTGAGTTTGTATACTGACAGTGGTAAGTAAATTATTCTCTGTTAACAGGGCTGAAACAATTGCCTTACCTTTTAAGATTGTATTAAGTTTTTTTTTTAAAGTGTAGTATAGTCACAAAACATAATTCTTATACCTTCATTTACACCTTCACCTCATAATTTGTTTTTTTTTAAATACCTATACAAACGAAAAATCTATACAAATGTTATAATTATGTGACATATTAGATTTTAAATTGAAGTACTGTTAAATTTATGTTGCCATAAAAAGACTGGGGAAGGTGCTTTCAGCGTTAATATTGTTTTGACGTTTTATGATAGCCATTCCTCATAATTTATAATGCAATCCGGGGCCACAAAGACTGATATTAAAATATTTGATATAGTTGAATGTATCCTCTCAAGGGATAAATATTTACGCATATATGTGCGTAAAATTTACTTTTTTTCAAGTATATTAACAATATCATCACGCTATACCTTTGTTGTGGTTATCAGAGATACATCAGTGGTTATATCGACTAGTTTCTCTATAGAAACTACTACTACTGAAATTGTAAAAATGCTACTATTTTTACAATATAATCTAGAAGAATAAAATAAAATATACATACATATATATAAGTATATATAAATAATACAATATTATAATATGACATTCACGGACAATTAAACACATTAGCCTTGCCCTAAACTAAGCTTGGGTTTATACTGTGGGTGCGTGATATAGACATACTTATACACATCTGTTAATTGGGACGAACTCATCTGCTCAAATATTTGCTGGTACTGAAATTTTAAACCAGGACCTTTATCGTCCCAAGTAGACTCATTACATACTGCGCTATAAGACCGTGATATATTATCATTTTTCTCTTTATTCATCATAATTACAATATTTTTAAATTTTAAAATAAATACATATAAAAAGATAATATATACATTTTAAAATATATACACATGTATAATTCTACAAGGGCGAGGCCTAAGGTCCACGCCACCGGTAGTTAGGAGCTCAGAGTGAGGAACCTTCTAACAATGCGTGCCGTATCGAGTAAAACTGCCTTCTGTATCCGGCTCTTGATCCAACAACCTAGCGAGAGACTCTTAAGATAGCAATCGAAGCTCTTCGCGACCAGTCCATTAATCGATACGACTATCGGGACAATAATCGTAGAATCTACATCCCACGTGCTGGTAATCTCATGTGCGAGGTCCTAAATATTGTGATGAATTTATCATTATTATTATTATTATTATTTATTAATTTATTCATTACATATATACAATATAGTTACATTTTAAAATAAATACATATAAAAAAACATATAAATTTTAAAATATAAAAATATGTAGACCTACAGGGGCGAGGCCTAAGGCCCAAGCCACCGGTAGTTAGGAGCTTAAAGTGAGGAACCTCCTAACAATGCGTGCCGTATCGAGTAGAACTGCCTTCTGTATCCGGCCCTTGATCCAACAACCAAGCGAGAGCCTCTTAAGGTGGTAATCAAGGCTCTTTGCGATCAGCCCATTAGTCGATACGACTATCGGGACAATAATCGTAGAATCTACATCCCACATGCTGGTAATCTCATGTGCGAGGTCTAAATATTTTGAAAGTTTCTCTTTCTCAGCTTTTACGAGATTTTCATCATGTGGTATGGTGATATCAACGAGTATTGCCCGGCGCGCCGACCGATCTACTACCACAATGTCAGGTCTATTAGCAAAAATAGTCCTATCAGTGATAACAGATCGATCCCAGTACAGCATTGCACGACCATTTTCAAGAACTGGCTGAGGTACATACTGATAGTACGGTACCTCATTGTCCACAAGACCATATGAAAGAGCAAGTTGCTGGTGTATGATCTTGACCACTTGATTATGTCTGTGTAAGTACTCGCCGTTAGCAAGAAACGAACAACCAGAAACCACATGCCTCAAAGATTCTCCAGGACGGTGGCATGCCCGACATATGTCGACCGTACCGTCCTTGAGGATATACTTTCTGTAGTTGTTTGTCTTGATAACCTCGTCCATAATTGCACAGATAAAACCTTCGGTTTCCCCAAAAAGGTCGCCGAAACGCAGCCAAGAAACGGAGGCAATCGAATCTACATCAGGCGCATGAAGAGTCCGATAAAACCGTCCATGAAGCTCTTTGCTCTTCCATATATCCCTGCGATCCAAGGTACTCAGTACCTTTGGATTTTGCCAGTTCCTATTTGCCAGATAAAGCGGAGTTAGTCCTTTATCCACCTTTACTACATCCATATGCATATCCACTTCACTGTGAAGGAAATAACTCCTGAGATTGCATATCTCACGGTTATGTAGGTCCTTAGCATTAAGCATGCCACGGCCCCCACATTTCCGCGGGATATACAATCTCATCACCGATGAACGTGGATGATGCATACGATATGCAGTAAGTAGAGTACGGACTTTTCGATCCAGGGCATCCAATTCGGTTTGAGTCCATTTGAGTATGCCAAAGAAGTATAGCAGCAAAGGCATAACCCAGCCGTTAAAGGCGCGGATCTTATTTCCACCTGACAAAAGACTCTTTAAGACCTTAGACAGGCGGTTAAAGAACCGTTCCACCAACGCCCGTTTTACGTCTCTGTCTGCTATACCTAAAGCTTCAGACATACCCAAATATTTGTAAGTTTCGTTCCCAGAGATAGATCTGATTCGTGTATTCTCTGATAATATGACATCATCAGAGACTACAACTCTACCTCGCTCCACATGGATGACCGCACACTTGTCTACACCAAACTCCATATTGATAGAATTACTGAAATTTTTAGTTATTTTCAGTAATTCCATCAAATGTACTTTATTTTGTGCAAACAACTTGAGATCATCCATGTAAAGCAAGTGAGAGATTGGTTCAGATCGTCTCTGTAGATGGTAGCCTAACTTTGAATGTCTTAGTAATGTACTAAGAGGATTTAAAGCTAGACAAAACCACAAAGGACTCAAACTGTCGCCTTGGAAAATACCCCGCCTTATTTTAATTGGTTCTTCACAACCGGAGAACTCCACACCACCTGGATACCTAAGAATGGTGGTCCACTGCCCCATACACGACCCAAGAAAGGTAGTGACATTTGTATTAATTTTATACAAATCCAACACTCTCCTGAGCCATGCATGAGGCACTGAATCATATGCCTTCTTATAGTCAATCCAGGCAGCAGACAAATTTCTACGATTGCGTCGAACCTGCTGACAAATGGTCATGTCAATGAGAAGGGAATCTTTCGTACCACAGGATCCAGTCTTACATCCACTTTGAGTAGCAGCCATAATTTTATTTCTATTAACGTGGTCCGAAATTTTTGCTCTCAAAATGGATGTAAGAAGCTTATAGATGGTGGGTAAGCACGTGATGGGTCTGTAGTTTTTAGGATCTGTGGTACTACCCGATTTAAAAAGAAGGTGTGTGACTCCTGTAGTCATAAACATTGGAAGTGTACCATTAGAAATGGCTTCTTGGAATTGTGCTGCTAAACGAGCATGCGAACTGGAGAAACGTTTTAACCAAAAATTGTGCAATCCGTCCAAGCCAGGAGATTTCCAATTTTGTGTTGAACGGATCGCAACAATTATATCGTTTTGGCTAATGTCAATGTTCTCCATTGGTGTAATAGTTTCACAAGCCCGTTCAACAACGCTACACCAATCACCCTGGTGAGTGACCGGCAGCGACCAGATATTCGACCAATACCTATGCATTTCTCGTCCATCCGGAAACTGCCGTCCACTCACACTAACTTTGGGACACTCCCACTGTCTATACACCTTCTTTTGATCTCTTTGGAAGATACAATTTTGGCGGAATCTGTCAACCCGCATTCTATATCGGCGAATACGGTTTGCCCATGCATAAACTTTCTGTTTCCAAAAATCGATACGTTCTGTTACACAAAGCCTGTAATCTTGGTATTTAATACCAGTTCCTGCAAAAGCTTGTGTAACAAAACGCATCACCTTCGGTCGGGTGTTGCCCGACTGGAAGCAGATTAGCTTACTGATGAGGGTTCGAGCCCTGTTAATACGCCCCTGAATCCTACTCTGCCAAGCAGGTACAGTTGCTTCACCTCGCATGATCTTGTCTTCATTAGGAAAATGGACATTAGCCACACGACACGAAGCAACAGCCGCACAGTATAGGATTAAGTGCGTATCAACAAGGTCCCGACTGGACTCCATATAATCTATTAATATAGAGTTCAGCTCCCCCACCAGTGCCAAATTCCGTTTATGCATCGGCAGACGTGGTATCCGCGGTCTATAGGATGCAGGAATAGAGCAGAATTCCGTCAATGCATCTTCCAAAGACCTTCTCAACCGCTGTTTATCCTGGTTACATACATTACTATCCAAAGCCATGTCCACTTCCTCAGCAACCAAATCAGATGAAATTCCCACAAGTCAGGTTAGTTCCCCCCTCCGTCGCTCCATAGTAGGCCCGCATGACATTTTCATTTATTGCTTTTGTCCATCTCATGCGGTGCACTACTCCACCGGTGACGGGGGCCACAGGCAGGACACTAGGCCCCGTAGGTCCCAAGTCGACCGATGTAGGTGGTCGCCTTCTACGCCGCACAGGTCTTAGTGGCGGCGGAGGCGACAGAGGCTCGTCGCGCAGGCTCGACGCATCACCGCTGGGCGACAACGGTGGAGTCGCTGTCGCCGACGCCCACGATGCGGAGCTCGACGAGCTCTCAAGGGGTGTTACGCGTGCGTTTCGTCTTCTGGCTGTGTGCTTCATTCTTTTAACTTATTTCTATTGATTTATTTTTGAATTGACATTTGTTCGTGTCACATTTTTATGTTGAATTTTTATATTGTTTAATGAATGTTTCTATTAACGGATATGAAATATTATTTAAAATAACATATTTGAAAATCAATAAATAGTAGAAGAAAATATATATACTCAAGAAAATAATTATTGAAAAAATTTTTTAAGTCAAAAAGACATGCCGCCGAAAGTGTTGCCAGATTATTATTTATTATTATTATTATTATTATTATTTATATATAATTTATGGATAATTGTGTATATAATCGCTATTATTAATTATATGTAATTTATTATTAATTGTAATTTTCATTCTTTTCTGCATATTTGGTATGAGGATTAATAAGAAAAGGTTTAATTTTAGAAAAATTTACATGTTATTATAATATATAATTGTATAACAGTCAGCTATTGGTGATTTCTTTACTTATGTATCTCTCATAAAAAAAATCTATATAATTGTTTATATAAATGAAATAAATAATTTTATAGCATGTAGACGTAACCCGATACGCTCTTGTCGCCCTAAGGGTTGTTAGGGTGTTACGAGACGTGCGGGGTAAGAGGATGCGCGTGCGCACGGCTCTAGGAAGTTAGTCGACTACCGAGACCCAAGGCGGGAGTACGTGTGTGTACGTCGCAGTTCGGTGTGCCTTAAAGTGCAAATAAACTGTAAAACGCCAAATTCGTATCTTACTATAACCACACCCACGACCACCGGTCATATCTGGCGCCCATACGTGGTTATATATGTGTTTGGTGGTTTTTAAGTGAACTTTGTGTTTTTAAAGGAACTTTGAGTGAACTTTGTATTCCGCGTGTTCGCCACGTGGCACGAACTTTATTGACGTTTTTTCCGTATGTTACTCTGTGTTAAGTTTAAATTACGTGTAGTCGTTTCTTTTTGCGTATATATAGTTTTGTTCGCGTCTTCATTGCCTCAAGATGCCTAAGAAACAACAAAGTTTGGAAGATGGGGACAGCTCGGACAGTATCTCTTTGTCTGCTTTGACTGGCATATTAACTACCTTGCAGCAGTCGCAAGCCGAGTTTTGCCAGCAGCTGTTACGAGAGTTCCGAGATGCCACGTCAGTTCAGCCAACCTTCGCCGCGGCAAGGAATGCCGCCAGATTGGTTTCTGCTGCCACGCCCGTCCCTTCCGTCACGTTTGCCGGTTGTTCTGCGAGGTATAGCGGCCAGGATGAGGAATCATTGGAAGGATTTTTGGATGCCATCGAATCCTTTAAGGAGTGTGTTAATATGAGTGATGAAACAGCACTTCGAGGGTTCTCCATGCTCCTTACCGGTCCTGCAGCTATTTGGTGGCAAAGCGTTAAGAATAATACGCACTCATGGTCAGAAGCTTTACTAAGATTACGCTCAGCTTTTGGAGACATCCGCCCACCACATCGGATATATCGTGATCTGTTCGCTATGGTTCAAGGTCAGGAGCACACAGATCGATTCATTGCGAAGGTGAGGGCATTACTTGCAAAGTTGCCTAGAGGGGATCTCTGCGAGCGTGTCGAGCTAGATATGACCTTCGGCCTTCTTGACCGTCGCATAAGGAAGCGACTTGTTGGAGAGTCAGTGTCCACTTTTGATGAGTTACTTCTGAAGGTTCGAAGTATTGAGGACTCACTGAAAGAGGGAAAGGACACGTCAAATGTCGACACGTTCTGCGACAAAAAGTCGATGTCGACGCTAATCACTTCGCCGTCTACAGAGCGCTCGTCACGCATTAGTGCTCAACAGGAGAACAAGCAGCTGCTGTCATCGGGTTCCAGCGAGGCTGCCGTTCGTCCTAAACGGGAGTATTGCGTGTATTGTAGACGTGCCGGTCATCTACGAGAATCGTGCGAGAAGTTACGGTTAAAAAATTGATAGTGAAAGCAATAACGCCAGTTCTAATAAACAGATAAAATGTTATGGCTGTGGAACATTACGCGTCATTCGTTCTAAGTGTGAAAAGTGCAATCCGTGGGAACTAAAAACATCTGCGTTCCATATGTTCGAATCAGGTGTTCAACACGTTTCTACGAATGCCAGCAAGACTGCCACATCTGGTTTTCGAACATTTCCCGTCCTAGCGTCCGCAGCTCGTCAAACAAAAGGAACAGGTAGTCACACAAACAATGCAAGGGACTTTATTGCTATTGATCCTGTGTTACATTAAAAAAAGTGTTTATTAGCAGTAGATAATTTTAACCATTGTAATAATTCTGTTTTTAATCATTGTTGTTGTGTAAACCGAAATCCTGTTAAGAAAAGTTTCACATGTAAAGGGGAGTTTCCATCACAAAACGATAGTAATTCTACACTTTCAGTTAAAGGGGAGCTTACACCTGAAGTTATTCTTTCTTGTGACCTTTTTTCGTCTCAGTCTGTAAATGGTGTACCATGGCGTCGTCCTACACTAGATATTAACGTTTTAGGCAAGCGAGGTATTGCCTTAATTGATTCGGGTTCTAGGAATTGCATTGCGGGACATGCTTTGTACACTATTTTCAAACAGAAGGGTCAGCGCTTTAATTCTTCTAATAAAATTGTTAAGTTAGCTGACGGGGTCACTAGAGAAATGAATATACTTACCACTGAGGTCGAGGTGTCGCTCAGGCATAAAACTATGTTAATAACCTTCTTTGTATTTCCGGAATCCGTGAACAATGATTCGTTACTAGGTATAGACTTTTTAACAAAATTTGATTTAACTGTTAATTTTGGAAAAGCTACTTGGTATTTTAATGATGATACGAAAAATGTGTTTAAACTTAAATTTGAGGATTCTGTACGCTCTTTATCATGTATCTCGTCACTTAATGTATTACGGGATGATGAGGCGACTTCCTTAGATAGTAATCAAAAAGAAATTCTTGCTCGGCTTATTCAGGAGAATTCAGACATATTCGGTCCTGTTGGTGAAGCTACTCCTTTTGCAGAACATTGTATCGACACTGGTGATCATCCTCCAATTGCAGTACCACCTTATAGGTTGCCTCCAGCCAAGAAGGAGCTTATGCGTGCTGAACTGCAGAAGATGTTAGAGGAGGGGATCATCGAAGAGTGTGAGTCTGCGTGGGCTTCTCCAGCTGTTCTAGTTCCGAAAACCAACGGCAAGGTACGTTTTTGTGTTGACTATAGGAAGCTCAACGCTGCAACAAAGACAGATGTCTATCCAATGCCATTGATAGACGAGCTTGTTCAGTCAACCAAACGTAATTGTTACATGAGTACATTAGACATGCGTAGTGGGTTTGGGCAGGTTGCTGTCCGTGAGAGTGATCGTGACAAGACTGCTGTTGTTACTTCGTTTGGCACCTACCGTTTCGTACGCATGCCGTTTGGATTAAAGAATGCACCCTCGACGTTTCAAAGACTCATTGACCGTTTGCGTTCTGGTTCGTCTTTGCAGAATGTAACATTGTTAGCTTATCAGGATGATTTGCTTGTAATTTCGGAAAGTTTTGGAAAACACATTGCAGACCTGAAAGCTGTTTTTGAAAGGCTTCGTTTGTTCAAGTTAAGGGCTAACAGAGATAAGTGTGTTATGGTAAGGAAAGAAGTTAAGTATTTAGGCCATGTAATTACGCAGGAGGGTATTTCTGCCGATGCAGACAAGGTCCGTGCCGTTTCAGAAATGAAACCTCCTACATCTGTGCGTCACTTGAAAACTTTCTTGCAAACTTGCTCCTGGTTTAGGAAGTTCATTCCAAATTTTTCTTCGGTGGCTCAACCTTTGACTATGTTGCTTAAGAAAAACCAGGTTTGGTCATGGAATGTTGAGCAGGTTGCTGCGTTCGAAGAGTTGAAAAGACTTTTAACTTCTGCGCCCATTCTGATACAGCCTGATTATAGCAAGCCTTTTGTTCTTAGAACGGATGCTAGTTGCTATGCTGTGGGGGCAGTTTTGCTGCAAGGGGAGCATAATGATGAAAGGCCTATCGAATACGCCAGTCGTCTCCTCACGCCAGCTGAAAGGAATTACAGTACCACTGAACGAGAGGCTCTCGCCGTTGTGTGGGCTTTGGAGCGGTTTAGGGGCTATGTGGAAGGACACCATCTCATCATTGGTAGTGACCACCAGCCTCTTAAGTGGTTACTCAGTATTAAGTCTCCGTCTGGTAGATTGGCACGTTGGTCTCTCAAACTGCAATCTTTTAATGTTGATTTTCAGTATACTCCAGGTAGAGTTAATCTTGTTGCTGACACTTTAAGTCGTCCCACCTGTGATGAGGCAAATAAAAATGAATGTGGTGTGTGTTCAGTGTTAATAGACCTACCTGCAAGGAGTTCCTCAGATCTTAGACGTTGCCAACTTGCAAATCCGGATCTAAAGAAAATTATAGATGACTGGGAAGGCGAAGTGGAAATTAATGCTCACCGTTGGACAGATAGGGGTTATTTAATGGAGCAGGGAGTGCTTTACCGTTATAATCCTGACTCTGATAGTGAGGAGCCTCAGCTCGCCGTTCCTGTTGATTTGCGAGATGAAATTTTGAAAGAGTGTCATGATTCTCCTCTTTCAGGGCATTCAGGTGTTGAAAGGACCTATCAAAGAATCGCGCAACGTTTTTTCTTTCCAGGAATGCGTCGCTTTGTTACAGAATATGTGAAGACATGCCCGTCGTGCCAGCGCTACAAGGCGTCGAATGAAAAACCGCCTGGCCTTTTGCAGACTCCGGTTCTTCACCAGCGTAACGAGGTTCTTGCGATTGACTTGTTTGGTCCTCTGCCGACTGGCCCTAATGGTGAAAAGTGGATTCTTTTGGTTGAAGATTCAGCAACTAGATGGGTCGAGCTGTATCCGTTACAAAATGCAACTGCCGAGGCGTGTGCTCGTCTCCTTATAGAGGAATATTTTCTACGCTTTGGTTTCCCACGTCGAGTTATTTCAGATAACGGGGTCCAATTTATCTCAGCAGTCATGCAACAGTGTATGTTTGTTTTAGGTATAAAGCAGGATTTGTTGCCCTTGTTTCATCCTCAGGGTAATCCTGCAGAGAGGAAAAACAGAGATCTTAAGGTACAGCTTGCGCAGTTAGTAGGCACAAACCATGGTTCGTGGCCTGCTCATTTGCCCACCATTCGTTTTTCGTTGAATTCGTCTCGATGTCAGTCTACTGGGGTCACGCCCGCATATTTGTTGTTTGCTCGTGAATTAAGATCACCGCTGGAGGTCGCTACTGATCCTCGTGCAGTCCTGAAGAAGGAAAACTTTGTTCCGCAAATTACTCCGTATCTTCGTCGGTTTTTAAGCTCTCTGGCTACGTTTCGCGAGAGAGTGGAGCACCAGCAGGATCAGAGAAAGGAATACGCAGACCGTTCCCGCTGTATTGGTGATTCTCTAGAGGTTGGGGATCAGGTGCTTCTAAAGTCGCATGTAGTAAGTAAGGCGACTAAAGCACTCACTTCGAAGCTCGTACCAAAACGCGATGGCCCATACCGCATTCTTAAAAAGTTAAGTCCCACCACATTCTTAGTCGCTGGTTTGGACTCTCCTGATAAGGTTCTGGGTAAGTTTCATAGGTCTGAGCTTAGGCGCTTTTTCAATAGAAATGATTCGCCTCCTGATCCCGTTGTACCGCGACGTCCAAGAGGACGTCCTCGTAAGTTGATTAATGTCGTAAATGCTATACCAGATAATGTTGTTAACGCTGTAACAGATAATGTAGTAAATGCTGTACCAGACAATGTTGTTAACGTTTGTAACCCTTTGGAACTGCGAGGTCAGGCACGTAACCTTTGCCGTAACCTAGAAGGGGAGGGTATAGCATGTAGACGTAACCCGATACGCTCTTGTCGCCCTAAGGGTCGTTAGGGTGTTACGAGACGTGCGGGGTAAGAGTATGCGCGTGCGCACGGCTCTAGGAAGTTAGTCGACTACCGAGACCCAAGGCGGGAGTACGTGCGTGTACGTCGCAGTTCGGTGTGCCTTAAAGTGCAAATAAACTGTAAAACGCCAAATTCGTATCTTACTATAACCACACCCACGACCACCGGTCATAATTTATCTTTTTGCCGTTTACTATTAATACTATACCAGACAGACTTTACAACTTAGATTAGAAATAAAGAGAAGATTTATATAAAATATTTTAAAGTTTACCAAAGACAAGCGATTACAAACTATATGCGTGAAAATGATATAATATCAACTTTCAGATGAGTTGCGTTCCATTTCACTCAATAATGTCACCGATGTCTTACAACTTATATAAACATTGACATAACCGCACTACAACCGAAAATATTTTTTCGCGTGTTTCGCAAGCACAATTCAAGGGTCGGTAATAAAACACTCATTCCCGCTTCGTACATGTGCCATGATTTAATAAATGTTTATTTCCTTTTCGCTCCAGTCGTTCTCTTGAGATTTAAGATTTGTTTTCCTTCTTCAGCTCATCAGTGAAATATTTCTTCCTATCCTTACCTCAATAGTAAAAATATCTCAGTTTTTATAGGTATAAAACCACCTCACACATGTTATGACCACAGTGCAAAAGTGTAAAGACTATCATAGTGACTCGCTTTAGCCTCACACGTTTCTTGATCAGCTTGTGTATATCTAGTAACGCATATACCAAGAGACCTTCAGTCGTGGTATATGTGGGCCAACATGACGACGGGGACTATTAATGAATTTTCATCCTTTGTTGGTCGCTTTCGTATTTGGACTACCATACACTGTAATTACCATCTAGTGCACTGTAGTCATTGTGTTGAGCCATTCTAAAAAAAACTATTGTTGTGGACTATACAAAAATATTGAAATTGTATTCGTTCATTTTGAGAACAATATTTAGATTAGAGGTCATTGTTGTTCACATCCATATATTTTATTTTCAGCCCTAAACGTGTTCACTGCTCACGGGTGATATTGAAAGAATTAGGAAATATAAAGAATCCATACACGCATGCCGAAAGTAAAGTCAAAATCTGTTCTTAAGTAGAACAATATGAAATTTCAACGATCTGTAGGAAGTTGACGCGTTGTTAGCTCCTGATTTTAATTAATTTTTTTCATTTCTGTGTCGTGATTGTATCAAGAAATGCTACAATATATATGCATATGTATAGAAAATTGCTTCACTTTTAGTCGAACCTTTTCTACTAGATTATCTTTCTACGTATTTCGTAATTCAATAGTGATACTATACGAGCAGCAGAGTATACTATATAGTAAGGTAGCTGAGTCCAATCAGCTCGTGTTAAAGGCTGTGAGTTGCGAAGTTCGTTGCCGTAACTTGCTTCGAACTCTCATTTTCAGATCAGTCCGTGAATGTCTAGCTCCTGTTTTCTTCAAGATAAGAAACATACTTTTGTTATTAATACAATAGCAGAATATAGTTATAAGCTAGCACATGCTTTCCATCAGGTAAGATGACAGTTTGATTGCTATTTTTTTATATAAACATCGAATATTTTACTCGCACATATTATTTTGCAAGAAAGACCATGATCGTTTAACGCCATCAAAAACAAAAAAAAAGGAAAAAACTCATTGATGTAATGAAAGCTAATTGAAATAGTTAATGCACTGTAATAATTTTAATTTGCTGGTAAATAAATAATACCACTAACAAACAATGAAATAAGTTTGCTGACCTTTTACAGTAAAAGGTTTTCCTAATAAAGGTCTAAATAAATAATATGTGACTGTGGGACAAGTTGATACATTTATAAAACAAACAAAGGCAACTTTCCACACAAACATTACATGTGAGTAACACTTTTGCTGATTGAGCTGGCGATAGCGTCATAAATAACTTAGTTTTCTAGTACTTCTGATTTATTTAGTAACAGTTTATATGGTTTTATATTAAGCGAATCCACAAACAAATAATATTTTCTAGTTATTTTTTCCACCCCGTTAATGTTCTATTAAGAATCGGTTATTTTATAAATTAGGATTTAACGATTCGTAACCAAAACTGGAATTTCCATATATATAGATATAGGGGATATATGTATAGGACATGTATTCAATTGATTACAAAAAAGAAAACAATATAGTGTCAATGACTCAGGATTCGATCAAATATTGACGCTTGAACGTTATGACGAATTGCTCCATCCGGGCCTTGGAAACCAAATGCATGCAGACGCCCGGAGAGCGAAAAGCCATGTTGTCCTCTCTGAGAGAGGTAGGTATAAAGAGTTCAGCCCTTCAAAAGTGACGCGACATTACGCTAACAACACAAATCTGTTCCCTTAATTTTTTTCCAAAGGTATACGAAAATTCTTTAAATTTATTTATAATATTATTTTACTCATAATATTATTTTACTCATCTTTTGTTTTTGTTCACTTAGTTACAATTTTGTTTTATATTACAAACAAGAATAAAATTGCGCTTTAAATCGAAAATACTACTTATGTATTATAAAAACCTGCAATTTTTTTAGTAGACTTCAATAGTGTGTTTGAGTTAATTACACTTTGTAGATTTGTTTAGCAGTTTTGTTATTATTATGTTATTTCTACTAATAATTGCTTTTTAACGGACCGAATCCAAGCCATAGGTAGATATCAAGATAAATAATCACCGCTATTTAACATTAGGTGCTGCCAACATTAGTCTTGTGAACACAGCGAGGTAGATTTATTGCTTTGTCTTTAGCCAAAAACTTTCTCTGAGCTGAAGCTGTGGGCGGTCGACATCGAGACGTATGTACTAAAGGCAGATTTACACTCAACTACAGAAATTTCATAATAAACTAAATAGAAAATGAAGTGTTATTAAAACTTTAAATTTTTATTCGTTAATAAAGTAATTTAAAGTATCCATATATTCATAGAAGAAGTAACATGACATTATTCTTTATACTTTCATGTTCAAAAGTATTTTAAATATATTTTACTATTGTATGTATAATAAATAGTAACGTAACCTGAATATACAGTATAGTTGAAATACCTTAATACAGAACACGAAAAAAATTTCTTTACAAGTTATCATCTGCTGACAAAATTCTGTCATCGATGAATCTAAAAAAATGCCAAATGCCAAACAGAATACACTAATGAAACTATCAAATCGTTTACATTTTAAAATGTTTACATACGCAAAAGTGAGAGCATTAATTTAATCGGATTTTAACATTCATACCCATGGCATATAGTGTGTCAGTAACCTAAAACACATATTTGCTTTGTTTGTTATATGTAGTTGCATTCCGTCTAAAGACGGAGTATATTCAAAGTTTATCAAATTAACCTCAGCTTGCAACAGAAATGGTTAAATTAAACCTTGAATCATTGTTTGATACACAGCCAAGTCTCTTTTATCTCTCAGTACCTATATGTATGCATTCTTACACCATTTATCACATTTCTGCTCGATTAAATAACACGAGTCAATGCTCACAACGTTCTGACCTAGTTATTTGCAGAAATTAATCTTATTATATATTACATCTTATTGATAAAGAATTACATATATAACTTAAATATAGATAGATTTTTTAGTAATCCGGGGGGAAATCTTGAATGGGACCATCAGGGTTATTGTAAGGGCAGCGACCCTAGTGTGTCAGATTCCTACTGACTAAAACCCCGGGGTGTCCTTTCAATCACTCCACCCGGGCCTAGGAATCCAATTTCTTCCAGACAGTTGGGGAGCCAATAGCTTGTTTAGGCTTTTTCTCTGGGAGGTGTGAGTGTGAAGCGCCCACCCTTTCAAACCTTTGTCACGGGAAGCGCCTGGCATAGTGCGCTGACTCCCTCTCATCCATGTGATATATAGATAGATATTGCAACCTATCGTCATCTCTTTCTATCAGGTAATCTGTCTTCTCCAATTAGTTAAAATTGGATAAAGCTTTATAGAAATTACTCCATTTGGATACAATATTTGAGAAAAAAGGATTTATTTAACCTCTCTAGAACATCAGCACTTATGTATACGTTTGATTTTTTAAATTATTTAAAGAGAAATTAGGTAAAGTTTTATCAGAGAATATTTCATCACAGAAGCTCTAAAAGAAATAGTTAAATACAATCGCACTGATAATAGAATATTCTATTTTATTGATGGTGTTGTGAAAACATTTCAACGATCATTTTTAAAAAATTCGTCACAGAATAGGTTAAAGTAATGAGTGCTGGGCACCTTCCGGAAAAGCGAAGCAACGACGCGTAAATTGTGGCAGAAAAATAATGGATGGGAATAGTCAGAGACTGGGTTCTAAGGCGCTCGTTAGAAGACGCCAAATTTCAGCAGTAGACTAAGGCGTATGATGATGATGATAATGATTTATTTTAACTGTAAAATTATAAGAAAAGTTTTAAAAACAGTTTCAGTAAGTTTTAATTAGTAAGTAAATATTTATTTAAATAAGTGACTTTAATATCAGTAACCGGTTAACAGTGCTTCGAATTGATTTTGGTTTTACGATCTACATATATATCTATACTTTTAGATCTAATACTATGATTACCTATCTGAAATAACTTCAGTTCTTGATCTATCTTTTATAACGGATGCAAATCCAATTTTAATATAATCTAATAATCACATTTTCGAATTAAATTATAGCAAGTTTGATAAAAACATCTTTACGCTTCACGAATCATAGCAAACGATAAATTAAGTTTCTGACGATAAATAATGTTACCCAATCGCTCGTTTCCAAATCATTAGACAGATAAGGTTAGAGCGGCAAAAGTTATATTGAAATCGACACCTGTTCACATCTAACTTTCTCAAAGAACTTTAATCATGAAAAGCCGGTTTGCCATAGTTACAGCTTACTATCTACTTTCATCTTAATGCTATATTTTTAAGGCTTTTAATTGTATATGAATTATATCTCAATATATAAATATATATGAATCTAAACAAAAAAACATAGTTATTTTACTCACTTTTTTAATCTATTATCATTGTAAAAAATATATACATTTTTATACACAACATTAGTTTATTCAATATCGTCATTACTACTAAGAATTTCAATATTAACAATACATAGTAATTATAAACCTTGTTGAGCAAGTATAACAAAACATTGTTTCTCAGAAGCAATCTGGTGACTCGATTCAAGTGCGGTAAATAGCACCCGAAAATATTATGACTTGCAGTTTATATAAGATATTTATAAATCGCAAGTCATAATATTTTGAATGTAAAATGAAATATTTTTATAGTAATAAAGAACAAATCACAATTGGGACAAATATTAGATATTAACCACGAAAAATAGTTTTACAATCATACACTTATCGAATAAACCAAAAAAATAGGTCTATTAAACATTTTTAAAACATCTTTTTTATTCCTATATGTTTAGGATTTAAAGAACAACGAAAAATTATATCTTTATTTAAAATATTAATAAACACTAGTAGTAACAGTATCGCGAGAGTATTGATTTTCTTTTAGGCATAAATATCTTATCCAACCTATATAATACTTCCTTTCATATCGCAAGCACACAAGTATGTGTTTTTATAAAATTTACTTCTCTACCTTTTTATTTTCTATAAATTGACCTTATCTGTTATATTTAACAAGTGACATACAGCTTCCTTCTCTCCTGGATTATTTGGCAATTATAAAGCTTGTACAAATTATAAAATAAACGATTTCAAGAAGTAAATTAACAGACTCCATCCTCGGAGCTGCGTTACTTTTCATATTGTCCGTTCTATAACATTTCGTATTCTAGGGCGCAAGTGTCAAATGGAGAACGAGTATCGTCCTCAAAGTGCCGTAAAACATTCTCGAAGGTTGGCGGCGGATGCGATTTTAGGATTTATGTGTCATCCCGAGTTTCGTATGGGCACGCACGATAAAGGGCAACATTCTGGAAACACCAGTTTCGTTTAGCTTTAACATTTTTTCAGCCGTTATATCAGAAATTCGTGGTTGTGTTATATAAGCATTAATAGACAGCTGTTAATATTCTGTTCAAAATAAAATTGGATAAAACAAGGTGCTTGTAAAACTTGGAATAGTAAAGACATATGTATTTATATAAAATCTAAAACACTAACGTAATTTCTTACAACTGATAATTATATTTATACTAAACTCTTGATTCTATAGTCTAGAAAATAATGATATAGTTTTTGTTTCTTTTACACCTATCATTTGCTATAGTTTACCACTAAAGCAATATAAAATCAATACATGTTTATCTGCGTCGTCATAGTGACGGTAGGAAAACTCATAACTTTGTGCTTAAAGCAAAATCATTATATGTGCGAACGCTCTAAAAATTTTCAAAGATGAATCAAGACGGAAAGAAAATTGGAAACACCATCTACGGTCGCGTCAACGTGCCGGTCCTCGAAAGGTGCCGAGTTAACTTTTGCACTGACTTAGAAAAGTCGGTTTTAATGAGCAACTTCGAGCGACGCGGATGGAATCAAGTCGGCCCAGATGATGAGTGGAACTTCTACTGGGCTTCAACGCAAACTTGCAGAAATTTATTTAGTGTCGAAAGTGGTTACCGGATGAATGACAACCAAATGATTAATCACTTTCCAAACCATTACGAACTATCGAGGAAAGATCTATTAGTGAAAAATATAAAGCGATATAGAAAAGAATTGGAAAGGGATGGAAACCCCTTGGCTGAGAAAGCTGAAGTTATTTTACACGGAGGACAACTTGTGACGCGATATGTTCATCTAGACTTTGTGCCTGTGACTTTCGTTCTTCCAGCAGATTACAATATGTTCGTTGAAGAATACCGCAAATCACCACAGAGTACGTGGATAATGAAACCTTGTGGCAAATCTCAGGGTACGGGAATATTTCTCATAAATAAGTTATCGAAATTAAAGAAATGGTCCCGTGAAGCAAAAACACCCTTTCATCCGCAACTGAGCAAAGAGAGTTACGTCATTTCTCGATATATAGACAATCCGTTACTTATTGGAGGCAAAAAGTTTGATCTGAGACTTTACGTATTGGTCACGTCTTTTCGACCTCTGAAAGCGTATCTATTCCAACTCGGTTTTTGCAGATTTTGCACGGTAAAATATGACACAAGCGTGACAGAATTAGATAACATGTACGTACATTTAACAAATGTTAGTGTGCAGAAGCATGGAGGGGAGTATAATAATATTCATGGCGGAAAAATGACTGTACAGAATTTAAGATTGTATCTAGAAGGAACCAGAGGCAGAGCGGTTACGGAAAAACTTTTCGCTGCAATGCAATGGTTGATTGTGCACTCACTTAAAGCTGTGTCTTCGGTTATGGCTAATGATCGACATTGCTTCGAATGCTATGGTTACGATATTATCATAGACAATCAGTTGAAACCGTGGTTAGTCGAAGTAAATGCGTCTCCATCCCTTACTTCCACAACAGTCAACGACAGAATACTAAAATATAAGCTGATAGATAATATTTTATCCGTCGTTTTACCTCCGGATGGCGTGCCCGATGTGCGCTGGAATAAAATTCCAAGCGCAGAATCTTTAGGTTATTTTGAATTGCTTATCGATGAAGAACTTTTGGAAAAAGAGGAGCCTAATAACTCTAGTGGCCGTAGTTCAAAAACTAATAAGAACAGATGAAGAAAAAAGTAAAATTATATCTAAAGCAACGTGTACTTATACTATTCTAGAAACAGCTGTGTATATTTTTTGCTTAAAGCACCACTAGAGCGTGTTTTGGTATGATGTATATACAAGCTGTGATTACATTTTAATGTTTGTATTTTTATATAAATTCACCAGCACCTTGTGTCCATTCTATATGCAAATCAGTTGGAAACTTCCGTCGGGGCAATATTAAACAAGTTTTATCTACTATTAAAACTTACCTTTTAGAACGAGAAATTTTCATAATTTTACGCTTGTTATTTTATACAAACTACATTTACAGTAATACCTTGGTACATTTATTTCATTATATTAATTGCTTTGTTAGACTAATACACAGCTGCGGAAGTACTTTTTAAGTATAAAGACGGATTTAAACATTAACAATTTTTTTACTAGTTTTTAAAAGCATGAAAATAATTATTCATTAGTCCCTATTAAAATCGTAATATAAAATACATGATATGGAGCTAAATAATTTAATTAGTTACTTAAATTATGAATTTAACTATTTAATTTAATATCTCTAAATACTCTTACTTCATTATGTTATGTATTCAGGTATATCCTTTTGAAGAACGATGCGGTTCTTTATTATTTCTATTTAAAGTTTCACAAATTTCTGCATCAGTCAGCCTATATTAATAATGATGGAAAGACGTAAAGATATCTAATTATATCAAGTTAGAATTATAGCATCAGCACAAAGAACATAATCATGTTTTTAAAAAGGCATCTATTCATTATTCCAGTAAGGTATGTTTTTAACACAGTACTTTCACACGTGTAAAGATTTCCATAGCGTTCTATGGCAGCGAAATAGGCGGAAATTGCACTCAATTGGAAATTCCATTTCATGCCTACATATTGCCAGTGTAGTCGCCTAACAGAATATTCAATAAGAACGTGTCTGTGATATTTCAGGATTTATTTCTTGGTGTTCTGTTATTGAAGGAATATTACTTCACTTGAAAAATAAGGCTTTTTAGTTGTGAATATTTGTAAATAGAATTTTAGTTATAAAACTTAAATTCCGGCTCTAAATTTGATGTAATTATAATTTTCTGTATAACTTTATACTTTAACTGATTAAAATCCTGGGAGGTGGCAATTCGATTCCAGGCAAGAAAATATTGAATATACAATTTACGCAGTCTCACTAGGACGTAGCTAATGTGTACGCATAATATTATAACAGTAAAACAACGCTTACATATTTAGATTTAGAATAATTACAAGATATCCTGGCAGCCCCATATCCTGAAATTTATGGAGGCGAGGCAAAAATTTAATGTCTACTGCCCCTCCCCGCCTGTATTTTTATCTTTATTTTTTAATTACATGAATTCATCCAATACAGCAAAGAACAGCAGAATGTAGAGCAAAATAGTCACGAGAAACGATCTTTGACATTGCATAACTGAAGACGCGGTGATGATATCTTATGAGACTTTTGAGCTTACATTTTAAACGTCAAAATAACGGCTTGAACTTTTTTAGGTATATTATTCAATCGGTACGCTGAGTAACGTAAATTAATCTCAAGTTTTTTAGTGTCCAAATTGTACAAAGGAAACGGAATACTAGCAAAGATGAAAAAAAACAATCAAACATTCAGGTCAGTGGTGGCTTCAATTTTAATTTTCTATTAAAGCTCCAATCATTTTTGTTGAACGCCTATAAAAACCTACCACTTGAATACCTGTATTATGGAATATACAAGGAAAGTTGGTTGATATTAAATTAATGTGTGAAATTATGGATATATTTTTATGTACTCTAATCCCAAAAATTACCACTGATTCGAGTTGTACATAGCAAGTTTTTATACCACAATGTCCTCTGTTACTATGTATTCGTGTCTCATTGTATGTTAATTTAGCATGATGACATTTACCACCAGTATCACGTAGTAAGCAAAGCTTCGGAGCGTCTCGCAGTAATGGGCTTTGTTCCGCTACTAAATGCCAATATATGGATAATATTCTATTATTACGACAAAATACAAATGTAATACAGATTTTATAGATGTTATTCTGTACAACTAGGTCACATAATATGATCAGTCTTACGAAATGTAATATAATTAATGTAGTGTAATAAAATGTAATGTCAATGTATTGTAATAGGGAATAATAATTTGTGTTGAAGTAAGATATGGTGGGGGGATGTGAGGTTTTGATAAAAAATACAAGTTGTTGGCTTAAGGCGCCTATGACAACTGATGAAAACTAAACTCTCTTTATTAAAACAATACAATCGCTTATATACTAATGTTTTACAAGTGGGGATGCATGCACTTGGTAAACAAATCATTAAATAATACTGTAGTGATTGTATGATTGGTTTGTAAAATAGGTTAGTTATATTTGGCACTATTCTCGGAATTGGCCATTTAATAAAAAGTACGTTTATTTTTGAAAAGGTTAGAATATCTAATTTTAAAACTTGAAGTTTAATTTGAGGTTTTCAATTTGATTTGAGACAGATTGAATGGAAAAATAGAATAGGAAGGTTCATATTGTAAAAATTACATTAATAAGATAAGAAATATACATGTAAACTTTACTTGAAATATATATGGGAATACAAATTTAAATAGTGTTATTATTCTAAAGCGAGTGAGCGACCAAACCCATAGTAAAAATAGAAAATATAGTACGCCAGTAAGAGCGTACTACAATACTTATAAAGATAATAGTTGATACTTATGACTAATGATTACAATTAACACACTAATGCTTCCTATTAAGATATGGTATAATGATGTATTCCGATCCTGGTATGTAGGTTGCGTGTGCTATGCCTACATAACTAGTAGCAGTAATGAAAATTACAATTAAGTAAAATATCTTCACATACCTATTCTTAACACTCTAATGTTATGTATTATTACTACAATATAATTATAGACATTTATATTTAAATTAAATAAAAGTAATATTAAAAAATATCAATATCTTTTTTTGCATAACAGTCCACCGGCTTACAAATTTCATTATGAGAATAGATAGCCATATTTATGCCTATTCCTGATTTGTCAGGGAATAACAGTATGATATAGACATGCTCGGTATAGATAATAACAAAGTATTATATTCACGAGTAGTTATTTCTATAATTACTTGGGTGGTATTTTGACATGCCCATTATGTCACAGGAGATTCCGCGCTTGTGTGGGCTACGCAAGTCATAAGCGAGCTCACCTTCGCCGATTGGAACTGCAGCCTGCGCTTACTTGATATTATTTGGAAATGTCGCCAAAGCCGAAATTGGCTAAGATTTCATCATCTATATTCATAAATTACTATATTTAAATTAGTGCTGGTTTATTGCCTCTTTTTGTGATTGATTTATACGCATACACCGAGTTAATCGTATATTGCATATTGAAATACTTGCTGATCCGGCAAACGTTGTTTTGCTATATAAGGTTTTGTAATATCTTCTAAGATGTTCATTGAAATTAAGTGATGTCAAAGACAATTTTGTTCACAATTAATACTCTTAATCAACAACACATTTATTTGAATAAAGATTAATATTATTACGTTGATACAACTCTTAACAAATAATGCATTAATTTCGACCAAATTTGTTTACCATAAAAACGGTTCTAGTGACTTAATCTTAAAAGATAGACATATACTGTCGTTTCATTTTTTTAGATCATTTCAAGAGGAATAATTCTTTCTTACATATATTTTTGGTATCTTGATCCGTTTTTGCAGCGCACGCAATGGAAGCCCTCAAGGATGAATAGTTTTGCCCGTTTTTTTCACATTTTCCATTATTTCTTCGCTCCTAATAATTGCATCGTGATGTTATATAGCCTAAAGCCTTCCTCGATAAATCCTCGATAAAGGTCTATTCAACTCAAAAAGAATTTTTCAATTCGAACCAATAGTTCCTGAGATTAGCGCGTTCAAACAAACAAACAAACAAACAAACTCTTCAGCTTTATAATATTAGTATAGATAATAAATACCTCAATTATCGATATCATATCAACCAAATACACCATTAAGGCGCTATTAAAGTTCTGGTAATCTCACAATAAAACTATTTAAATCATTTACAGTCAAAATCTGTTATAATGATATCGAAGGGACTACTCATATTTAGTCTTTAACCGATAGTCGTAACAGCCGGTGATGTTTCGAGATACGAAGTCCTATTTTTTTGCCGGGACCTTTGTTCTGGGTCAATATAACCGGTACGTTGTTCTAAACGATGTCGCCATAAAAGGTTTTGACTGTATTTAAATACTTTCATAAGCTAGTTCATTGTTTTTTACATTACCTTTAGCTATTTTAACCTAGCTACTATATATGGTAAGTTGCATTACTTTAGATGAGTATGTAAGTAACCATTCATTATATTGTATACAATAAAACCTCGATAACCTATAACGATGTATCTGCAACCAATAACGCAGTATCCAACATAATAAACTGCTTTGCAGCAAAGTCGTAATTCAAGTAACACGTACCTTGCCGTGCCAAATGCAATTCTATGCGGAATTCAGTTTCAATTTAATAGGTTTTGGATAAGGTCTTTACAGGAACCTCTTACATGAAGATGCAATCTTGTCATGGCGTTCTTTTCAAGGATCGCCATCTATTTTGAAGATTATGAAGCTATTGCAAAATCACATTCTATTAGACGAGAAATAATTCAAGTATTGTATTTATTTATAAATAATTATATAAAGTTTTCATAATCAGAGTGACGTGCGAATGTGTGAACCAAGAGATATCTTCAAAACTAGTAGATCCAAATTAAATGGGCTATTCTGGAGTAATAGTACTGTATAAAAATTGCAATGCTATATCAATATATATGGTAAAAATCGATTATATTTGTAGAAAAATAATGTTACATGAGTCAGTTTTTAAAATATTTTTAAAAGCAATTTCATTTTTTTTAGCAGGGGAAAATCTATCATAGGACTTTTCGGTCATTATGAGGACGACGGCCAGGGTTTTGTCAGACTTCTACTGACTACAAACCCCTGGATGTTCCTATCGCGACGCATAAATTGGGCTCTGGAAGTGAACTACGCAATTTGCCATGGTACCAGCATGCGGACGGCCATTTTGGGCCTCCTCAAATTATGGAGTTTGGGTAGAGTTGGCCACCTGCAGAAAACCATGGTAATAGAATAGAATTGGTGTGGACACATTCACACTCTGCCTTTCTCATGCATGGGTAGTGGACTCCCTCAAGTACAACTGCCTAAAGAGCAATTTCTTGCAACAAATTATTCAAACACCAAATTTGCACTTGGCTATTGCAGCTTCATATCAACTCTGGTACTTTAGTATATAAAATATTATTATTTTATCTGAAGTTAAATTATTAATAACGATAGATTGATATAGAACAAACTATTTTGTTTGTATTTAGTGTCACGCAAGTATACTAATAAATATTAAGCAATAAACTTTGTTATATATTTATTAACAATTTCTCCATTGTAGGGTTTAGTTGTATGTCGTGACTACTGAGTGTATTAACAATCATACATTTCTCATGCACTACCATCTAGCCTGGGAAATGTACATGACATGTATGAGTTGACTGTTACTTCAACTTTGCTTTCTTTGTTAGTTTTTAAATATTGTCATTCCGTAATTGGCACAAACATTTAAAACTGTACCGTATTTTTTTTTTACACTGGTCATACAGGGAACCTGACAGTAAATACAGTGTAGTCCAAAAACGAAAGCGACTATCAAAGGATGAAAATCAATTGATAGTCTCCGTCGTCATGTCGGCCAACATATAGCACGACTCAAGGTTTCTAGGTATATGAGTTACTGGATATACACAAGCTGATCCCGAAACGCGACAAGCCAAAGCTAGTCACTATGACGGTCTTTACACTTGTGTACTCTGGTCATGACTCAGTTCGGGCAATCGCCCTACTACAAAAAAATCGTATGTAATATATTTGTAAGTGCTGTTTAATGATACTGAATAAATAAATAAATAAATCCAGGCAATATACGTATATGACGAGCTTTCAACACATACAAACCAATCACACAGCCACTGCACCAATCGAGTCATTAATGGAACAAAACATATGTCTTAATGGTATTTCTGTAATTATTTCTATAACAACAGCTACTTATATTCGTGAAGATATCAAAGACGATTTCGATATGTCTAGGCTTAATTGGATTCAAACTCATCCTCTTTGTTTCTAAGATCTGTGAACTTGAGCGTTGTTTGTTCCCGGCATTCAGTAATAACTTCACAGAGGTACGCGTCACGGTCCTGGCTCATTCACTCTGTTGGTACTGTATTACGCAATTCAAACAGTGTATTGCCCAATTCGACATTTACTTATGTTAAACTCGGAGATAAAATCAGCGTTTTATTTTTACGGCTCTTCCGAGTGTTTCTGTGAATGAGTTTTGTTAAGGATCGACGAGCTTCATTATATTTGATATTAAAAATTTTATTACGCTTTAGTAAAATCGTATTTTATTAAATTACTTCTTTGTAGTGACCCATTTTTTTCAAAAAATCTGTTCCTATTGAATTTATCCATTAAAATCAGCTGTAAAAGCACTTTATTTGGTTATTATTATTTTAATCATAAAGATACGTAACTAAAAATTATTATGTATTATAGCATGTAGGCGTAACCCGATACGCTCTTGTAGCCCTAAGGGTCGTTAGGGTGTTACGAGACGTGCGGGGTAAGAGGATGCGCGCGCGCACGGGACGCTTGAAAGTTAGTCGACTACCGAGACCCAAGGCGGGAGTACGTGCGTGTACGTCGCAGTTCGGTGTGCCTTAAAGTGCAAATAAACTGTAAAACGCCAAATTCGTATCTTACTATAACCACACCCACGACCACCGGTCATAGTATATATTTATTTTATATAATACAAACAGATATTTTAAAAATACATGTAATACTGTGTATTGATGTATGTCCATTTAAAATTTTAATATGTAATATTTTAGCATCTATTAATTAATATAAACTATGGGCGAAGCTTAAATTTCAAAGTAATTATATTACTTTTAGGCTAAAGTCGCCAAAACGTACCAAGTCATTTCCATTTTATTTCAGTTTTCAGCCCCATGTCATCATAAAACAACTAGACACCGTGTCAGATACCATCCGTGTGTGGTGAACGTTCCTTTTGACCACACGAAGAAATTCACTTCTAAATTCATCATGCGAATAGCTAAGAAGTGGAATATGCTTCTAGTTAGAATACTTTCACGATCTTATGATTTAGGAGCCTTTAAGAGAAGAATGTATAGGCATTTGTTGGGCGGATGCGGTCCATCGTCAGACTTAACTTCGCTTTCAAACAGGTCTGATTGAAGACAAGCATCCGCCTGTAAATCATAAAAAAATTGAGGAATGTCATAAAAATCACGTATAAAAAATATACTTATAATTATTATAAATGGAAATATGTATTATATATCAATTAAATTTTAATATATATTTTACTAGCGTTTAATTTTTTTAGTGGACAGAGATATTTCTAATACATTTTTGCCCACCACTTCTAAGTAAATGTGAAAACATTATTTATTATTACACCAGGTCAAGGGCCTTGCTTTTGTACATTTTGTATAAGCACACCAATGAATAGGTCGTGGGAGCTCACTGACGAGAATAAAAGAGGAATGAATACGGACGGCTCTTTCATACGGGTTCAGGTTCATTAAAACATCGGTACTTGGCCAATAACAGCCTACGCTTTTATCAAGAAATAGGACGCTCTATGTGTTGCTTTTATTATTATCTAGGAATTGTAACCACAACTTTTTTCATATTTTTTAATAAATAGCCGACCCGGTTTGCCGTCACACGAGAGTCTAAACGTGTAATGTCTTTTGACAGGAATTTAAATAAAATACAGCCAATGTTACTTCTGAAAAAAAACCATGAAATTTAATATTTAAGGCATTCTGCTAAGTATAGAAACATTCTCCTACCTAGTAACAGGCTGTGAATATGGCTAAAACTTTTAGATTTTATTACATAGTTGCTTTGATATTCTAGAGTACTTTATCTCACGCTAACCGCTACTGCCACAGAATACAGATGTGAGAGATAAAAATATACATTTCAAAAAGATTCGTATCCACAGTTACAGTTTACCTTCGTCATGCTACTGTCTGACTCTTCTATAGTAGATGTTTTGATTATTTTTATATTATTTAGGTCAGTATATTTCGAATATATATATAAATCATGTCATCATCATCATATATCTATAAATCAGAATCTAATCATATTAGATACGATAATTTATATAACTATAATATTTTATTTTATTTTTATTTTTTAATAAAAAATAATAATATCTAACAATTAAGACGTTTTACTTCGATCCTGTATCATGCAAAATATATTTACCGTTTTTTATTATCCTAAACAAGATGGCGAAATCTCAGAATGAGCACTAATTATTAAATAATTATTGAAAAAACAAATTATTTTTAAAGCATGTTATTAAAATAAAATCAACATTTTGTAGTTACCAGATTACACATCAACATAGGTATATAATTCCCCGGTGACAATAGCCGGGCAGTAGGCTTGGGAGTCTGCAGAGAGGCAGCCTCAATAAGACATTACGCTCGTCACGCGTCTGTATGACTTTGGTTTCCCAGGCTCGGGTGGAACGATTAGAGGGACGCCCAGGGGTTTTTAGTCTGTTGGAGTCTGACACACCGGGGTCGCTGCCCTCTCAGCGGCCCTGATGTCCTATGTAGGATTTTACCCCGGGATACCAAAAAAAAAAACAAACGTACGAGTAAGTATATAAATGCAATTCAACTTGTTGATAAATTTAATTATTTCGTTGAACAATTTACAACATTAGGTTGTGCATAGAATTATTATATTACATCTTAGATGAATTATACCTTATTCTAAGTTATATGATATATACATATATCAATATATACTTCATGGAATAAAATAGAGAAAATAAAATCAACAAATGTCAACATTCACAAAAGCGTATAATATTTAAAATAATTTATACATTTTATCTAAAATATTTTTATTTTTGTAATCATGTATTCGTTACAAATTTGATATCTTTATATAAACAAAATAAATAATTGATCTTACTGAAAAATACCATGGATAAAAGCAAAGTAACCTATTGCACGGATTTAGAGAAATCGGTGATCATAAGCAACTTTGAAAGACGCGGGTGGATTCAAGTTGGACCTGAAGATGAATGGAATTTCTACTGGTCTTTCACACAAAACTGTCGCAATATATTCAGCATTGACAGTGGCTACAGGATGACCGACAATCAAATGATAAATCACTTTCCAAACCATTACGAATTGTCTCGTAAAGATTTATTAGTGAAAAACATCAAGAGATACAGAAAGGAACTCGAAAAAGAAGGTAATCCGTTGGCAGAAAAGATGGAAATTCCGCTCCCAAACGGACAAGTTGTCACTCGATATATACATTTAGATTTTATACCCGTCACGTACGTTTTACCCGCCGATTATAATATGTTTGTTGAAGAATATAGAAAGTCACCGCAGAGTACGTGGATCATGAAACCCTGTGGGAAATCACAAGGAGCAGGAATATTTCTGATCAACAAACTTTCAAAGCTAAAGAAGTGGTCACGAGAAGCGAAAACTCCTTTTCATCCACAAGTAAGCAGTAAAGAAAGTTACGTAATATCGCGCTATATTGACAACCCCCTTCTGATTGGTGGAAAGAAATTCGACCTTAGACTGTATGTGCTGGTAACATCTTTCCGACCGCTCAAAGCCTATTTATTTCAGCACGGCTTTTGTAGATTTTGTACTGTAAAGTACGATACAAGCGTTACCGAATTGGATAACATGTATGTACATTTGACTAATGTAAGCGTTCAGAGGCATGGAGGAGATTACAACAGCTTACACGGCGGTAAAATGAGTATTCAAAATTTTCGACTGTATTTGGAAGGAGTAAAAGGGCATTCTGTGACGGAAAAACTATTTGCCGAAATGCAATGGCTTATTGTGCACTCGTTAAAAGCTGTCGCCCCGGTTATGGCTAATGACCGCCATTGTTTTGAATGTTATGGATACGACATCATAATTGATAACGCTTTCAAGCCTTGGTTGGTTGAAGTAAACGCTTCTCCATCGCTGCAGTCAACAACACACAGTGATAGAATATTAAAACACAAGCTAATAGACAATATAGTGTCAGTAGTGGTGCCACCAGATGGTGTACCTGATGCTCGATGGAACAAAATACCTACTGCTGACGCTCTGGGAGATTTCGACCTACTAATCGATGAAGAACTTATTGAAAGAGAGGATGCAAATTCGCGATATAATAAATTCCACAAAATGAGACAATAATTTTTTCTAATATATTTGAAAAATGTTAATACAGAGAAACATATGACTTATTATGTTTACTATGAATATAAAAAAATAAATAAATAACTGTAATTGCCAAAAACTTTAATTAGTTACTTTTTAACTAGTTACATTACATTTTTTTTTTCATTGGGTCTAATCCTTCTTTATAAATGGACTCCTCGTCTATAAGTACTTGGAACTCGCCTAATGCATCTTTAGAAGGAGTTTTGTTCCAACGTACATCGGGCACACCATTCGGTGGTAATACAACTGCCATAAGATTATCAATTAGCTTATCTTTGAGTATCCGGTCCTTAACTGTCGTGGCCGTCATTGAAGGCGAGGCATTCACTTCAATGAGCCACGGTTTCAAGTCGTTATCTATGATGATGTCATAACCGTAACACTCAAAGCAATGCCGGTCATTTAACATCACTGGCGCCACCGCTTTCAGCGAATGTACCATCAACCATTGTATCTCTTCAAACAACTTATTCGTGACTTGGTGACCGCGAGTTCCTTCCAAATAAAGCTTTAGATTTTGAATGCTAAGCTTTCCACCGTGTTGCCGATTGTATTCTCCGCCATGTTTTTGTACACTTACATTTGTTAAGTGCACGTACATATTGTCTAGCTCGTTGATACTCGTATTATACTTCATTGTACAAAACCTACAAAATCCATTAGTGAACATATACGCTTTTAAAGGTCTAAATGATGTCACGAGAACGTAAATCCTCAAATCGAATTTCTTCCCGCCGATCAAAAGCGGATTATCTATATAGCGTGATATGACATAAGTATCTTTGCTAGTAAGATTATGTTGTAAATATTTTTTCGATTCCCGAGACCATCTTTTCAATTGTGACAGTTTGTTTATGAGGAAAATACCAGCACCTTGGGATTTTCCACACGGTTTTAGAATCCACGTTGTCTGTGGAAATTTGCGGTATTCTTCAACGAAAATTGTGTAGTCTGAGGGAAGTATATAAGTTAGAGGAATAAAATTTAAATATAAGTAGCGAGTGACGATCTGCCCATTGGGGAGTTTCACCTCGGCTTTTCCTGCCAAGGGATTACAATCTTTTTCCAATCTTTTCCTGTATCTTCGTATATTTTTCACCAATAAATCTTTACGTACTAGTTCGTAATGATTGGGAAAGTGGTTAACCAGTTGATTGTCTTTTAGCCTGTTTCCAGTATCCGTTTGGAATAAGGCGCGGCAGTTCAACGTGTTTGCCCAATATATATGCCAATCACATTCCGGAGCTACTTGTTTCCATCCTCGCCTTTTAAAACTGTTGATCACTATAGAGTTTTCGAAGTCAGTACAAAAATTTATGCACTGAGCGTCAATTGATGGGTTTTGAAGGCGATTGAGCATTTTAGCATATTAATATCTGTTTTATTAAGTGATCAATAAATATTTTGTATACATATGTAGATATAATTATATATATGTATTTATTTATTATACAGGTTTTCACAAAGATAATAAAATAGAATAACTACGTACACCACACGTTACAATGTTTAATGAAATACAACTATGAAATTAAACATTGACGTTTGTAATTGTAATTTTTTTTTTTAATATTTCTTATAGGTTGGTATTAAAAAGATTATATATGGATGTATAGTCACCATAGTAGGTTTGTGATAATTTGAAAATAGTAGCACGATGTAAGTTTTACTAAAAGATAAATAATAAATAATTCACGTGCGTGGCCGTGCATTTGCCATTATTAACACCATCGTTGTTATGAATAATTTAACCTACTTCAGACGTCGTGGGAATGAACCGCATCACCTTAAATATTAATGATGTTTCTTTGTCGGGAATCTCAGTAGCGTGCGTTGTTTGGAAGAGAGTTGAAAATCCTATATCGACATGAATATAAAATCACTTTAAAAATAGACTAACGGATTCAAATTAAGCTAGAAATATAAAAATAGACGTGCCTAATTGTACCTAATGAAATAAGTTAAAATTAAATACAAATATTTTAAACATTTGGAATGGTAACAAAAATACTAAAATTTGGATTCTGAGTTTTGAGTTTATTTAATCTTAGTATTGTGTAAAAATATTAAGTTGTAATATTCATTTCAGAAAAAAATATTATAACTAGCAGCCAATTTTATAGTACATATTTAATAATGAACAAATATTATATTTTTGGAACATAATATGAGACAAAAAGTAACAATCGTACAATATTGCAATCTATTATATTAATGGTGACGCAGACACAATACAAATACAAGAGAACAAGACACGGAACAAGTGGAAACTTGTGAAATATTGTTTGAATGATAAATGGAGACCGACGTTATTAGAGCGTGGTCGGTTATACATCTGCGTTGTGTGTTACAATATGTCGGCTGACTTGCGGGAACCGTCCTCATACCTCTAAATTCACTTGTTACACTTGTCACAAATGCTTTTTTATACTACTCGATAAATTAACTACCCTACATTTTATGTTAAGCAAAGCGTAAGAGAGTGATTCGATTCCTATTAGGTAGGCGCAATCCATCTTCGGCCTTATCTTTGCTTCCCATCATGAGTGTTATTATATTTTTGTCAAATGTAAGCCTATTTGTAATAAAAAATGCATTGTAAAAAATAACGGTTGCAACTATAGAGAACTAGATGGTAATCATATTTAAATTGCTGTGATCATGCTAGTTTTCACAAAAACCTCATTATGTTTCTTAGACAATATTTAAAGAAAGACGAAATACAAGTAAAAATGGGAAAACTTTTTAGTGTTCCAAGGTGGCTTGTAAATGTTATAACTCCTTTTATTTTCTTTGTTTTTTTTTAACACGGTGTTCCACATTGGTATTTTTATTCATATCAAAGTTACGTTGGTACGTTGTTGGCACAAAGGTGCGTTTATAACCAATAAACGCATATTCCATAAAGATATAAACATCCATTCACGAAACCACTATTCTTACAAATTAAACTGATCTTGTACACAAGTGTTGTTTACAAATAAGTTTTTTTCCTATGGAAATTGAATTCGTGACCTATAATGAAAAATATTATTTTATTAACATTAAATAATATTACGTCATTCACCATCGAAAAATAATTAAAAATATGCAAGATGACCACAACTTTCTGAAGTTAATCGGAATTAAAACAAAATGCAATTAAATTAAATATAATTTAATTAGTTGGTTCTATGATAATATTAAATAAAATAGAAATACTTAAGAGCAAGACTTTTACTATACAAACACGATGTTCCATGTATACGATATTGGTAAGTGGGTGTCGAACAATCAGTTTTTGTTTCCCGAATATTGCTTGTTTTTACGTGAACATCAGCGGCAAGAAGGGCGGAAGGAAATTGCTTTCTGATTGCCAAGAATTTGTTCACGCGATACCAGAACAAGGAGATACATTTTACTTTAAGGGCTGTTAAAACACATTTTGATAGACGATACTTGTTCCGTATTTTAGTTTCCATGGATAATTATGAAAATTAAATGCATGCTTAAAAATACTTACATGTTTTTTCTTAATTAATAAATTTACTTATATAATTATAGCTATTATTTGAATAATTATTATGATATAATTCTAATTTGAACTGTGATAAACTATAGCATTAAATTATGTATATATCCGTGCATAAAATGGTGCAACTCCGCCGCAATCCGTCCACATCCATTATACTAATGAAAAGTAATGGCAAGAAGAATCTTTTTACATAGTTTCATTGAGAAGAAGGTCACAAAAGTCTTAAGCCAAAGTCGGCAAACAGTCGCCTTGATAGTCTAAAGTGAAAGCTTGAAAGAGATAAATTGTAGGTTTTTTGATGGATTGCCTAGGCGTTAAATTTTCAAGTAAAAATTATTACGTAACGTATCTTTTGTGCTTCTTTCTTGCTTGTGCTCTGATGTTCTAAACATAATTTACCATTGTCAAAACTTTCTATAATGTGTTAGCATTTGAAATCAACGTATATTCAAATAAATATTACGTGAAGTTGGCTTTACATAGATATATAATATAAGTTCTTTATTGTATTATTTTCAGTTAAAATTCAAAAAACCTTTAGAAGTACGTTACTATTAGCTGTTACAAATTGTTAACTATATATGATTAATCAGACATATTTGTTACAACTTCGAATATAGTTGAATGAAATAATGTCAGAACTTGTAAGATCTTCAAAAGATCTCATTAGCTAACAAACTCAAAGTTTACGCAATGCCTTTGTATTATTACTAATAACAATAGTTAATATAATTTTGTAATAAGTTTAGTCGAAACATTTAGCAAAATCCTCTAGACGTCTTTAAATATCATCTCAAAGAAAACATATTATAAAACTAAGACTAAGATGATAAGGCTACATTGATCATGTTTTGAAAACGAGTCAGTCGTAAGTATTGTTGTAGTCAGTATTAAGATAAATAACTTTTGTCTGAGTATATTAAGTAACACGATAGAATACTAATAATATATATAATATAAACGAATGTATATATGTATAATGTTTGAAATCAAGATTGGAGCTATGCAACACAACACGTAACATATTGTGTGACTTTTTTTTACTTGGGATGGCGTTCGGGGAGTGAGTGTGTGACGGACTCGTACCAGCTAAAAATCCCAAGCTGCGAATTAGTGGAGACTATGTAACATGTATTGTGCTGACACCCAAGATACAGGAAGTCCTAGTTTGGATGTCAGCTGACTTTAATGTGTCGCTTTGTAATTTTTTTTTCTTATAAATAATCTATAATTATTATTACTTATTTGTTTCACAAATGAGAATTCATTATAGTTAAAGGTATTTGTGGAGATATCTGATTTAATGATATCTATTTCTCAAAGAAGGATTTCTATTTCTCAAGAATTTCTGAAGAAATCCTTTATTCAGTCTGCTTAGTGATTCAGACAAAAGCGATTAATAGCAGTGGTTATTGGTTCCTCGCATTATCGAATCCAACAGATCGTGAAGACAAAAGCTATGAAAAAGTCTTTCGAAATACGATAATAGATGATTAATATTACCATTAGCACAATACTGGCATAGTTTTTTAACTAAATGCTACTTATAAATACTCTTACCACCTTTGGAAAAGATTCTAAACTTCGCATTAAAAAATACGATGGACTAACATTGTTTTTATACTTATGCATTTTAAAGAATGAAAAGAAGATTGGAGTGCCCAGGGTACTAGAAAATGTGGTCGTTCCGGATGAACATGGCGACGCAGGGTCCTGGCGTAGTTGAAGGGTATTGATAGGATTTGTTTTTTTTTTTTCGAACTGGGCAATACATTGTTGGCCGGGATAGATCTTCACAACTGAACCAGTCGAGAGTGCAAACATTGAGGTACACCCCTGTCGGTACGACCTCGACTTGGGCGGCTAGCCAAAATACGAAACCTAACGGTGATCTACTAGCGTTTCGGAAGCGACCACCTTGAGAAAAAACGCCGAAAGAAACTCAAGGCTGCGTCGGAGTGGTGTATTGGTAGGATGAGGCGCACATTGAAGCATAATACATATAACATGTTTGACCTGTTGATATAAAAATGACATCCCTAAATTATGTCAGCAATAATTAGCTAGAGTCATATACAATTTATCATACTAAAATATTTCCCTTCTATGTATAACAGTCATTATTATTATTCTTTAGTGAAAAGTCACCGCAATCATCTTCAAAGCCTCCTGAGTTTCATTAATCTAAGTTTTGCAGTTTAATTAAAGTTCTGTAAATCAACTTACGACCACTAGCCGTGTCGACCGTAGAGACGCTTTCACAAACAACACTAAAAGCCGTTAGTGTTTGTAATAAGATTCTCTTTTAGCATAATACAAAAACATATGCGTGGATTAAACTGTGCTGGCTTTATTAATTCGCACGAATAATTAAAATCTACTGCAATAATCCAAACCAAATAACATACACTCCAACCAAGAATCGATACAAAATCATAGATTTTTTAATGAGTTTTATAATATTATTTGGTTGAATAGATTTTTTAATGAGTTTTATAATATTGTATTATTTGGTAGGAAGTCACGGTGATTAGACTTGATGCTTGTGGGAGCTATTATCCGGAGAAAAATCTTGGTACTATGAGAGCAGAAAAGACATAATGGTCAGATATTATTGAAGTTAGGCAGGTGTTTAGTAGGTCTAGCGGAACCTCAAATATATCAGACGAAGATTTAATTGGAACTGAGAATTTACTGATAGGTGTTCCAAAATCAAACATTTAGACATAATTGTTAGGTTTTATAAAAAAAATTCACCATTGAATGTCATAGATATTATTACGTATTCTGTGCTATTAGGTTTTCTACAACTGTTCTACTGCCAATATGTTTCAAACCGCATTATGCTTGAATAAAGTAGACAGAATTACGTCTAAAATATGTAATAAATTTAATAAAATAATACTTTATTGGGCTTCTCAATCAATTCGTCATTTACTTATCATAAGGTACATTGTCTTCGTTTAAATTTTTTTGCTTCACACATAGTCTACTTATTAAGTGGACTAAGTAACACTTATATCATTTTCGTTGTATGTAGGTATAGCTTACTATTTAATCAACAGAGAAATGAATGGTTTAAATAAACTGTTTGTAACTGTCTAACTTTGTACCAAAATAATATCATTTCATAACAAAATAAAATGTTACGTCAGCCACACACCGCAGACGATTATAACTTTTGTATCACCGGACTCGGGTATTACAGTAGTTAAAAGTTGGAAAACATAGGATTTTTGCATAAAACAAAGCTTTAGATTTATGGTTGGTTTGCTTTTAACAATTATTTCTAATTTTAAAATAGTTTATATAAAGCATAATTTATTATTTCGAAATTTGAAGTAAACGTTTGCCTATAAATTTGTATTGTTTATACTGATCTCACTAACCGATCATAAGCCTATGTAACAGGGTTGATGCCTGAAGGGCCTAGCTCAGTAAATAAAAAAAACAATCAAAACCTGTTACATAAAATTTATTAAAAAAAAACTGGAAATAATAACACGCGACTCGCGAAAAAAAGATTTGAGCGGTGGATTCGGGTGTGCTTGTTGTTCCTTTTGGCTTTAAAAGGAACAGAGGACTTAACAGAGGAATCGGCGACTCAGGCGACCCCCTAGGCTGGTACGGTCGCAGGTCGGCGACCCTGGGACGAACGCGGCGAGACACGCCGGGGCTCGCAGTCCTCGAGGCTGGGGGCGATACTCGTGGCCACTCCCAGGCTCCCGCAACCAAGTGCAGTTCCTTTTTAAGGGAACGTGTAAAGAACCCGGTTATACTAATCCGGGTTCACGATAGGCACGACCAGTTGGCACCGTCGGACAATATTCGGACTATTAATGTACGTCCTCTCACTGCTAAAGTTGAAAGAGCAATGACAAAATGCGTTTGTCTGGGGCAGTAGGATAATTAATCTACGCCGCGCAAATAGATGTTTCTCGAATTTGTGGAGAGTTGTAAGCCCTAGCATAACTCCTTCAAAATATGTTATATGTAAATACCAGTTATGTAAAAGAGGGAGGAAGTATCATAGCGTGACATAAATCAACGCTACACCTAATAGGACTTTACAGAATTTTTAAAATATTCATCAAATAAATAAAATATATAAGTATTACTTTATTTTATGAACTAAGTTTTATTATACTGAAGATAAAACATTACAAACCAAACGTATTTATTATTTAAAAAACTTAGTCTCAATTTACTTCGACAGCAAAACTATTGTATTAGCAGTGAACTTTATTTGGATATATAACGAGTGATAAACAAAAAATTGTTTTTTTTTTCTGACTAGGCTGCAGAAGAAACAAATAGTGTAAAATAATTTAACGTCTTACAAAATGATACAAATTATACTTTGGCTCCAGAAAACACATCTGTCAACATTATTACGCCCTCATGGCAAAACAAAACAGTAGCACGAACATGAAATATTACTTAATATTCCCAGTCGCAGACAGTTGGGGAAATAGCAAGAATTCCATAACTTTCAAGTATTAGCGACAACGTGAATAATTTCTTATAATTGCGCGCGTACATCCCCGAGGAAATATGTACATATCACAATATGCTATTAATTTTCTACGGCCTGACTTTACTAATAAAGTGAATGTTTCTTCAATATATTATAATTAAAAAGAAAGAAACAAAAAGACACGGAAAAAATATTTTACACCTTTTTTCCGACACATTTTAGTTATTATATTAGGTCCTTACATATGAAATTGGCGTTTTTCGTACTGGCCACTTTAATCACAAATTTCTCCTCTTTGGTAAGGAATTCCAAATTCAAATTTGTACAGCTATAGACTCATGTATTTGTGCTTCGATGATCGTCATTCATTTGTTTTTTTCTTCTGTTTTTTTCTGTTTGCGTTACTCATTTTACAAAATGGAAAACTTAAAATATCGCATTATTTACGAGTACGAGTTCCGCCGTGGCACTAGTGCTGCGGAAACAACTCGAAGGGTGAATGATGTGTATGGCGGTCGTGTTTGCAAAAGAAAATACAGTTCGTTTTTGGTTCCAACGTTTTCGTTCTGGAAATTTCGACCTGCAGAACAAGCCCCGTGGACGGCCTGAGACTCAAGTTGATAATGAAGAGTTGAAGGCTATTGTGGAAGCGGATCCATCGCAAACCACGTCCGAGTTAGCTGAAGGTTGCGATGTTAGTGATAAAACTGTTTTAATTCACTTGAAGCAAATTGGGAAGATTAAAAAGCTTGAAAGGTGGGTTACCTCACGAATTGACTGAAGCAAACCGGCAAACGCGCGTCGACTGCTGCGTTACATTACTAAACCGGCACAATAATGAAGGTATTTTAAACCGAATCATTACCTGTGATGAAAAATGGGTTCTTTACGATAATCGGAAGCGCTCAGCGCAATGGTTGGATCCTAGCCAGCCAGCCAAATCCTGCCCCAAGCGAAAATTAACCCCAAAAAAGTTACTTGTAAGCGTTTGGTGGACTAGTGCCGGTATTGTTCATTACAGTTTTCTCAAATCTGGCCAGACTATTACGGCTGATGTCTATTGTCAGCAATTGAAAACCATGATGGAAAAGCTAGCGGCTAAACAACCTAGGCTGGTCAATCGCTCCACGCCACTGCTGCTTCACGACAACGCTAGACCACACACTGCGCAACAGACGGCTACTAAATTAGAAGAGCTTCAATTGGAAAGTCTAAGACATCCTCCGTACTCCCCGGACCTTGCTCCAACAGATTACTATTTTTTTCGAAATTTGGATAACTTCTTGCAAGGGAAAAAATTCAACTCCGATGGGGCAGTCCAAATCGCCTTCAAATATTTTATTGATTCCCGTCCGACTGGTTTTTTTAGTAAAGGGATCAATGAACTACCTATGGGATGGCAAAAGTGCATAGAAAATAATGGTTCATACTTTGATTAATTAAATATATTATATTAAAAAATATTCGACTTTTTGTTCCTCCCATACAAAACGCCAATTTCATATGTAAGGACCTAATATAATATTTTTCGTTTTATAAAAACCTATAATTATAAGTTCTTTGTCTAAGTATTCTAAAATAGCTGGGAATTTTGATTACTACTTATATAAACTATAGTATTAAATATATTATACCAATAAATACCACCTTAGACATTTTCTGATATAAATGCCAATATTTAACTCTGATCATTTTTCACAACTCCTCAAAGGGCCAACTGGAAATTACTTTCTGATTGTATAACCTTTCGGCTGCCACTTGGAGTTAAAGCATTTGTACAGGATAAGGACTACGCTAAACTCAACGGTCTCAATTTAATAGCTTTACTGAACCCATCTATCATTTATTCCGAGCCGAAGTTGCTTACGATAACTAAATTCAGTTTATTAATATATTAATACAGAATACTAATAATCCATTAAGAATAGATCAAATAGATACTATGAAAATTAGAATTCATTTTTATTTCGTACTTGATATGTTACTTTTCTTGGATCTTAATTATTATCAATAGACAGCAAAAAAATAGCGTTCCATTCTTGCTGCCTGCTCCAACAGATCTTATAATTAGAGTGATGATACTATTTATTTTTTAAACATAAACAAAGTGTTCCACGTTTGTAATAACTTTCATGTCATTGCAGCTTTTATGGTCCTTATTTATTGTGAAACTTATTTGGAAAATAAGTAAAAAATAGGCCCTGACATACAGGGAATTCTTTTGTAGCACCGAGATGGGATCCGCGTAATACGTTGTGCAAACAGGGCCTTTTTTATAATAGAACTGTAGCACAAAAGAGGTATAAAAGAAAAACAAGATAAGGCGTATGAGAACACTGCGGGTCGGTCTAGTAAAATTATACCTATATTTAATATACAAAATTTCGTTAAAAGTTGTTACTTATGCATTCTAAAGTATAATCTTTTTATATTATGTCTATGTATGTATAATCCTTTTGTTATATTTTAGTTATTTGTATCAATTGTATTCTGGTAACATTAACAGTTATATTTTAGTAATTGTATTCTGGCAACATTATATGTATTTAGTTATGAGTAAATCTTAATAATAAAAGGACATTCTGCTTCGAGCCTCGGTAGAGGAAACACGTCGAGAGAACCGAGCTAAAATAATAAATAAGTGAATGTTCAAATAAAGAGGAAGAGCATTTAGGAGGCATAGTTTTATTCTCTTCACTTCTGACGATATTTCTAACAACTCAGAAGTGGGATAAGGGTAAAATATCCTTCCACGCCTGCATCTAGCCGTTAGGATTTTTAAGGATTATCGCTGGAAAACTAAGGTACGATTCGATTATTAAAAGTATTTTACAGATAAAACTTTTTCGTTAAAATTCTATTAATTTTGCCTTTTGTTTTTGTAAAAATATTTTTCTGTGTTTTTTTAATTAGTGCGCATATGAACAATATGTATATGGTTTTTTTTCTCGATTATTGCGACTACCGTTTTTTTTTTTAAATAAAGTTAAAGTAGTCAATTTATGATGGATGTTCTTTCCTCTTTTAATGAAATAATATTTTACATTTACACTATTATGAAAATATTATCGTAGGCGACCATAAACTCAATGTTTTTCACAAGTTTCAGTGTATCAAAATAATGACGTCCGGAGACAAGGACAGTGGAGGAGTAGTGAGAAGATTTTTACCACAATATACGCAAGGTCGCCATGGCCGTTTGGAATCACGCACTTTGTCACCTGAACGGAATCGTCGTGAGCATAAGAGTCGTTCACGATCTTTATATGATCGGAGAGTACGACATAAGAAACGTCGGAATCGATGTGAAGAAACATCTGCGAAGCGCAGGCACAAGAGACGGCAGAGGAAAAGACTACCAATCGTGAGTAGATCATCATCTAACTCCAAGAGGAGCTCTTCTAGTCTTGACCGTGACATGACATCCTGTAGGAAACGTTCAAGGAAAGAAAATTCTAGTTCACGTAAAATTGATGAAGCATCTTTGACGAACATTAACGCACAAGAATTCTTGGATTTGACTAAGTCGCTGTCCTCTACTTCTTCCTATAATCATTTTTCAATGAATAACAATGTTGGTCCTGAATTCGATCCGTCTAATAAGGAGCAAACTGTTTCCGTGTGGATAAATAAGGTGTGAAATTTACAATAAGAATGCTATAGACTGCATAATAAATGGTTTGGATGATAGGAGTATGAGGTAAGGAGCCCAAGCAGCAAATTATACTGAACCTGAACAATTATTGGCTTATTTAAAAACTGTAAAAAATAGAAGTTATAAAAGAAGGTCAGAAGCCATTAACTACAACGCGATTTGAAAATCTCGGTGATAAGAATAAAAACCCGTCCAATACAATTAAATGTTTCAATTGCGATGAAATAGGGCATCCCAGTTTCAAGTGTTCAAAACCACCGATTACTTGTAATATGTATATGCAATCGTCTTGGCCACCAGTCTTCTTCGTGTAGACGACTACAAAGTAATAAATATAATTATAACAACCATCAAAATAATCAAATAATAAATCCATATAAGAAGTAAAACTAGCTGGTATTACAGATGATAAATATAAATTTACCTATTACCATTAGCAATAAACCTATTACGTGTTAGGTCGATTTAGGCAGCCAATGTAGGCTTATATGACAAAGTGAATTTAAAACAATTAGACACATTATATACCAAAACTGTTCTACCTGCATTTATAGGATTTGAGGATTCGCTCATATCTCCTATAATATTAAAACTAGTGAACATTTAAAAAAATTACTTTTAAAAATTATTTTTAAAATTACGAAAGCAAAAAAAAAAAAAATAACGATTTGAAAATTGAGAAATTAAATTTACTAGTTGGAATCGACGCTAATAAATTCTATGATTTCCGTACCGATTATCGTAGATAACAAAATAATTAGTTGCAATGTGTATATCCGAGGATCTATATGACATTATAATAAATCTTATGTAGTTCCGCGAAATTACACAATTAGTCATGGGGTCGGATGTGTATTAGTAGTTATTTTCAGTCTAAATGATTCCCATAGATAATAATAATCTAATTATAAGAGCCCAAATAGGCAATGACAAAAAAATATAGTAGAGGTTGACAAAATTGACACAGAATAGAATTAAGCTAATTATAAATCAAATATCCATACAACACAGATTAGGCTCTGATGAAATTTCAAAATAATAGTTATTATAAATAAATAAATAAAATAAATTGTTAATAATTGTAAATTAGATAATTATAGGGATTGTTCTCGTTTGATTTAACGGCTTTGGGGTATAAATTTATATGATGTTAGAGCGGTCGTATGCAAACCATATCTATACTAATATTATAAAGCTGAAAAGTTTGTTTGTTTGTTTGAACGCGCTAATCTCGGGAACTACTGGTTCGAATTGAAAAATTTTCTTTGTGTTGAATAGATAATTTATGGAGGAAGGCTTTAGGCTATATGAAATCACGATGCAACTATTAGGAGCGAAGAAATAATGGAAAATGTGACCAAAACGGGGAAGATTATTCTTGCTTGAGGGCTTCCATTCCGTGCGCTGCGAAAACGGTTCAAGATACCAAAAATATATGTATGAAAGAATTATTCCTCTTAAAATGATAAAAAAAAATGTTCGCGACCGTATATGTCTAATCTTTTAAGATTAGCTCACTAGAACCGTTTTATGGTAATCAAATTTGGTCGAAATTAATGCATTATTTGTTAAGAGCATTCAACGTAATAATATTAATTATTATCCAAATAAATGTATTGTTGATTAAGAGTATTTAATTGTGAACAAAATTGTCTTTGACATCACTTAATTTCAATGAACATCTTAGAAGATATTACAATTTTAAAATAAATAACTAACTAAAATTCCCAAAATAACTATTCCACGCGGACGAAGTCGCGGACTCAGCTAGTCATTTATATTACGTGGAAAAAGAGAAAATCAGGGGAATGATACAAGAAAAGTCATATACTGTAATTATGTTCCAAAACTTATGTTTGATATTTGGGAATAGAAACAGATGATTGGCTACTGTTTCCTCAGAGTAGTGATGATAAACTTTTGAAAATGAAATAGATTTTGGAAAATCGTACTCATTAAACATGATCAGAGTTTATCAAAACTATAAGATTAAGAAGAAGGCATATAGATTGTTAAATGAGCAAATGAAATGGGTGGTACCTAAAAGCGCCAAATGGCAACTATTTAAGAGTAAACCATAACGAAACTGGTCACTTTGGCGTAGAGAAAACCCTAAAAAGGCAAAAGAACATTACGGGTTTCCTAGTGCGAGATTGGTAAAAAAAAAAGAAGATTTTGTGAATAAATAGGCAAAGGTCATGTTCTGAATAATGGGATAAACATTTAAAATCGATACAACTAGGCTTGAATACAACCGTTAATAAAACCACGGGTAAATATCCGTATAAGATACTTAAATTGTGATGAAAACAGTGAATCAATAAAACAACAGAATGAAATAATAGTAATAAAAAAAAAACAATGGATTATATTAATAAAACAATTGAATGAAATAAGAAACTAAGTTAATTTAAAAGTAACAAAAAAAAAAAACAAATAGAGAGTATGACCCAGTTAATTCCGTAGATAAAATTTATCCACGATAAACGTGATTCATATACTCAAGATTATTTAAATTAGTCGAATAGTGGATCGGATTCAGAGAGTGATAATTCAGAGTATGATGGTCCAAATAATACAGAGGTTGAAATGGGCAGCGACATTGATCGTAGGGATGACGTGGAAATTGAAAACGAATAAGATAAATAAATATGAAAATAATTGAAACGATGTAAGATAATGAAGTAATGATGATAAATATGATTAAGGGTTAAACAATGCACATGAGGCCGATAAGCCAACTTTGGGAGCATTTGTTTACTTATTAATAGTTTATACGAATATGATATGTGAAGGTGAACAATGCACATGAGGCCGATAAGCCAACTTTGGGAGCATTTGTTTACTTATAAATAGTTTATACGAATACGATATGTAAAGGTGAACAATGCACATGAGGCCGATAAGCCAACTTTGGGAGCATTTGTTTACTCATGAATAGTTTATACGAATATGATATGTAAAGGTGAACAATGCACATGAGGCCGATAAGCCAACTTTGGGAGCATTTGTTTACTTATAAATAGTTTATACGAATACGATATGTAAAGGTGAACAATGCACATGAGGCCGATAAGCCAACTTTGGGAGCATTTGTTTACTTATTAATAGTTTATACGAATATGATATGTAAAGGTGAACAATGCACATGAGGCCGATAAGCCAACTTTGGGAGCATTTGTTTACTTATGGATAGTTTATGCGAATATGATATGTAAAGGTGAACAATGCACATGAGGCCGATAAGCCAACTTTGGGAGCATATGTTTACTTATTAATAGTTTATACGAATATGATATGTAAAGGTGAACAATGCACATGAGGCCGATAAGCCAACTTTGGGAGCATATGTTTACTTATTAATAGTTTATACGAATATGATATGTAAAGGTGAACAATGCACATGAGGCCGATAAGCCAACTTTGGGAGCATTTGTTTACTTATGGATAGTTTATGCGAATATGATATGTAAAGGTGAACAATGCACATGAGGCCGATAAGCCAACTTTGGGAGCATTTGTTTACTTCTGTTAAGGTATCTGCATACAGGAGGCCGATAAGCCAAATGAAGGAGTATGCGAGATACTTTAAATATTTGCACACATGAGGTCGATAAGCCAACCAAGGAGTGTGTATATGTATATGTAATATTAAGGGTTATTTTGCAATGATGATATGTAAATGAATTTCAATCTGGTTGATTTGGTTGAAATGAGATTAATATGTGTGAATTATTATATTTTGGTCTTGATATATATTATATCTACTGGATAATTATAGAGAAACACCTTGTAATGTGAAATTGATGCAACAATTTTTATTATCACAGATGGCCGAAGCAGTACAAAATTATAAAAAAAAAATATATATATCGACGTAAAGTGTTTAAATAATATTAGTCAAAATGTAATACTCGAAGTTAGTTATAATTATTACATATTTTATTAATTAAACAAAATTACGTGAGGACCCGTAATATGCAGTATGGCCGACTGTTATATTTTAGTTATTTGTATCAATTGTATTCTGGTAACATTAACAGTTATATTTTAGTAATTGTATTCTGGCAACATTATATGTATTTAGTTATGAGTAAATCTTAATAATAAAAGGACATTCTGCTTCGAGCCTCGGTAGAGGAAACACGTCGAGAGAACCGAGCTAAAATAATAAATAAGTGAATGTTCAAATAAAGAGGAAGAGCATTTAGGAGGCATAGTTTTATTCTCTTCACTTCTGACGATATTTCTAACACTTTTTTTTTGCATTTTACTAATATTCTTTACTGTAAACTAGCATTATATATTAATTATTATGCATTCTGTGGTGCCCTATAATTGTGGGGACATTTATGTGTTCTATTTCGGTATCATGATAGTTTTGTTTTCTTACTCAATGTCACCCATGTTGAGCAAGCACTCCATTATGTAAAAATAAAATAAATATTTATACGATATTTTGTTACATTTTCTTTACTTTAAAACATTTTAGAGTGAGCACTACTTTATAACATGTATTAAATTGAAATAGATAAATAAAATATTGAACACTCCAATGCTAATTTAGTGTAATAAGTATTAACTATGTATATGCTGTTAGTGAAAAAATTGAGCTAAAATTAGAACATCTACCAAATGCGAATATGAAAAGAAAAAAAATTAACTGGCTACATTGATCGGCTGGCTTCGCATAGCTTCAATCGAATGATTACATTATTTTATCTTTTCTCGAATAACTAACTACAGTGCACCTGATGGTAAGTACAGTGTAGTCCAAAAACGAGAGCGACCATCAAAGGATGAAAATCTATTGATAATCTCCGTCGTCATGTCGGCCCATATTGGCTACGACTGAAGGTCTCTAGGTAACAATATGAGTTACTGGATATACAAGCCGATCCCGCAACGGGACAGGCCAAAGCGAGTCACTAAAGATGGTATTTACACTTGTATAATTTCACGTATCATTGATTATACTCAATGACCTTTATCAAGATTTTTTCCTAAATGTTGCTGAAAATTATATATTCCCCAAGTAGTTTTTTTAATAAATATAATTCTATACCATACATTGCGATAAAGACACTTCCTACGTATCGTTTAGATATAAAAAGTATATGCTAATTTGCCCATTTCAGTGCGGTGTATTAATATTCACTGAATGATTTCCCTAAAATTGGTACCTGCGAGCTAGCTTTAAACTTTGCTCGTTTATATTCAATGCACGCGCTCTATTTGATTGGCTCAGTGTATTATTATTGCAAATTCCATATATTGCGAAAATACATATATCTCCTGCTTTTATTTTTATGCAAACATACAGCTCCGGGTCTTGAATTTTTTCTAAGCGGGGCATAAACTATTGTCTGCTGACTCCCCACCAGTATTTTTATCTATTTTTCACAATTATGTGGATAAACTCTAAAACAAAAATCGTCATAACACAATTTATAGAGATTTATGAGCTTCACAATTTTTGAAGACAGGCAAAGGATTATTCACGATAAAATCATAGGGAGGTCTTACTTTTTTAGATTTATTATTCAGGGTGATGTGCTCACTGCCGCCTTTAAATTTTGGCCCTGGCTAGGCTCTGGCTCTGTTTGCTACTCTGGATCCAGGGGGGGGTTGGCGTATCCAGAACTGCAAACTTATTACACGTAGATAAGTCTCTCTCTACCCCATCAAGTTAATATTGCGAATCATATTAGAACTGGCTAATTATAGAAATCTTATTGATTTTCTCCAGTCCCATATTTGTTTAAAAACGGGAATACAGGCTTTTTTTTACTTCAACTCGAATTTGATGGTTTCTCATTCATATATGTACGAGTATGATGTTTATCAATAAATAACACATTGTATCCTGTTTTCCTGGAACTAATAATAGTCGTATTTGTTGCCTATTAGTTCAATACATCAGTGGCAATTTTATAGTAGACGGTATTTCTTTTTCTATTTTAAGCACAAAGCTTTAAGAATTTATAATAATTATTCGTCACGCTATACACCTTACGGGGTGAGCAGAGATACATTAATGGCAGTGTCCACTTTGCGCTTATATGTCATGCCCAACGTGACCAGCAGCACAGCTGATCGTCGTTCTCATGGAATTTAAACGTGACATTTTTCTTAGATGTCATGCAGGATAAGAATTTATACTTTTCATTATACCTATATCAATGCCTTATGTTTCAAACATTTTAATATTTATTCATTGATGGGTATAAATTAGGGTTTTTATTTCTATATGGAGATGAGCGAACACAATACAGGGTCATTTTAACAAATAAACACTGGGGTGACATAATAGGAAGTGGTATCCTTCCCGGGCAATAAGCGTGAGGGAATCTGATGCCCGGATGAGAGGAAGGCAGCGCGCTATGTCTGGCGCTCTGCCCGTGGCTGTTCGCTCTACGGGTGTCTAGAAGAATCTGGCTTCCCAGGCCCGGGTGGAAAGATTGAAAGATTACCCCGGGGATTTTTAGTTAATAAGTGTGACACACCGTGGTCGCTGCCCTCAACAGTGGCTCTAATGGTCCTGTGCAGGACTTTTCCCTGGGTTATAAAAAAAGAGGCACCCCGTAAATTAATTTAAGCAATTTCAAATAAAATACTGTTCTTAGTAATATAAAATACTGTTCTTAGTAATATAAAATACTGTTCTTAGTAATATAAAATATTTATTCTAAAAAAGGTATATTTGATTAAATGTACACTTTTATGTATATTTAATTACAAACAAATTCATACTATAATAGCTATGTACTTAAAAATAATTAATTAATATCAATTTCATTAAAATTTTAGAACCACAAGCCATCTTCAGCTTCCTCTTCACTGTCCGTCACTTGTAAATCATCTTGTATGGCAGGATCGGGCTGTTAGTAAAAAATAAATAATTAAATAAATAACTAAATTGTATTATTATATTATATTTTCCATCATTATCCGTTTCATAACACTATTTATTAAGAAATTGGTAATATTGAACAATATATTTTGAAGAAAATACTACCAGTAAAACATCTTTCATCAAGCTGATCGTAGAACATGCGAATTTTTAAAGGTTATGCTTGAAAACCTGTAAATGATTATCATCTTACCTGCCAATTCTCTGGTGGCTCTTCCTTGAATTGTGGCGGCGGTTCCATAGAGCCTGCAGGCATCATCATAGATGGATCCATGTTCATATCAGGTTCAATAGGCTCCTCCTACGATTATAAAATATTATCTTTACTATCAATTGAAGTCGCTATTTTCGTATATTAGTGTGATATCCGAAAATAAATCTAAAGTTGAAATAAAGCTTGTGGAGGCAGAGAGTTTGTGCATGACTGATACCCGGGGTTCTAAGACCGTAATAGCAACTCGCTTCGGCCATACGCGTTTCAGAATCAGCTTGTGTACATACAGTGCTTTTTTTCTTCTTACTCAAAGTTGGTTGCACGATAGTAATCTAAATCTCCTAGTAGATACAGGTGACAATAATCAATTTCTATAATGTAAGTTCCCAACCTGTTTGTCATTTTCTAATATTAAAAATAATCGCTCGCATACGGGTGCCGGTCGGTTAGTTGGTTACATATAATTTCATCTCTTTGATTGACATCTGGCGCCGTATTTGTAAGTCACAGAGCTCTTCGGAAATGAGTAAAAATGCGCTTTTGTATATCAGCCGCGTAACGATGACACTTCGTGTTTGAGTTGTTCATAAAGGACCTGACAGTGATCGCGTGCAATCAGGTAAGCTAAACATCTGCTTTGTTGTAATACCTCTGCATTAAAATAATCGTAACGATACTTATTTTTAATAACGTAACTAGCCGAGATGCTAGCTGATTGATGCGTCCCTCGGGCCATTGGTTTTTTTCGAAAATCTGCAGTTTTCATCGACGTTTATATGGAGTGCAAATGTTTAGAAATAGTGCGACAGGCAAGAAATGAAGATGGATAGAAAATTGAAACTACTTCAGAGATATTAAAGAGCGGCGGGAACACGTGACAGGAAATTTAATAAGAGTTGACAAGAAAAGACTCCAGATATGGCTGTATTGCGTGACAACCTTTGTCTTCCCCACAAAGTGAGAATAAAACAAAAAAAAACGTAACTAGCATGTTAGAATTATTTTAGTACAATCATTATTATTGTGATTTTTATATTTCAATATTTAATTTACATACGAAGAAATGCTTATCTTCATAACAAAAAAAAAATGGAGTCTAAACTCTATATGTTTGCCATCCTTTTGAATAGAAACACATAATACCTTGACGACTGGTGGGAAGGTGTAATCTGTGTGCTGGTCCAGGTCGACGTAATCGTCAGTCGGATGCGGCGGCTCATCGGGCACCTCGCGCTTTATCAGGAACTCTGATGTGTCGAAGCTCATGCTTGTCTCACCGCCCGGAATGTCGTCTTCTGATTAAAAAAAAATCACTTATAGATGCTCAGTTTTGTTAAGACTAATCATAAGGAAGACATCAATATACTTTTTTTTTCTTCTAGCACATGAGACTTCCACAATCAGCCTGATTCAAGTGATATCAAAATTATAGTCATTCAAATTAACACGTTCGTCGGCCAGCGCGATTCATTTGTTTCTCGTTCTCCTGCGATCTGGATTAAGCCGTCTTTCTACTTTCTAAGTGAACAATTGGCACATGCGCTTTCCAGCACATCTCCACTTGAGAACTTTCCTGCTACATCGGACATTCTATGAGATGTAGTCTGCTCTAGTAATAGTGCATAAAAATTGTAATGCTATAATGGCACTTTGTATTATAATTGAAGTAAAAATAATCACGTTAAGTATAAATCGGGCTTTAAGTGATAATAATATTTATGGACAATGACTTAGACCCAAAGTTGCAACCTGCTTGCGCTTGTGTTATGGGTACAAAGCAAAAATATACATAGATAATTACATATACCCATCAATGACTCACGACAAATCTATTCATAAAAAAAGGGTTCGAACACAGGACATTCAACGTTGCAGGTAGGGTTAGTTCCATTACAGTAATAAGCGGTCAATGTATTATTTTAAAAAGCAATATTTCGTCAGGCTTATTTCACTTGGGCCACTCTAGTTTTAATAGTCTCATAACATAACTACATTTTTTTAAATTATTATTTTATTTATGTAGAAAAACAAACAAGCACATATCTCATGTTGCTTGCACTTGCAATTACGTGCAAAAATTATACCCAGACTCAAAAAGTTACCCGTATGCCATACAAATGATTGTCTTGTGTCGAGATCAGTTCCACTATCCATAACGCTAAACTCGATCTCAAAACAACAGAGCAAATCGATCCGAGAATGACATAGAAAAAAAGTGCCTTTAAAAACAAATTTCATTAATGAACTCCATTATTTTTATCTCATATTTTTGTATCTCCCTTTACAGTTCTCTAATTGCTTATGCATAGAAACATACCTGGTTTCACAGAAAGTTGTACTGTAGTTTCATCCCTTTGTTCCACTTCTTCTAACTCTGAACTACCGCTATCCGAATACTGAAGATCTGTATCAGATATTTTCAATTTATAGAAAAACCAATATCGTTAATGCGAGACCGCTGCAAAAATTTCTAGTCCCCGCGAGCACTAAAAACACCAGTATAAAACATTGTTTCGCATATGTAAAACATGCGTATGCGAAATAACATTTTTGTCTATGGGAAACATGTACACATTTTAACTTTGCCAGCTCAAATAGAGCCAAATCGATTTTTAATAAAAATAAAGCTAAATTTACTAGGAACTGATTGAAATAGTTAAATACATAATTAACTAAATAGGTACATTTATTTAGGTAGATACTTATATTTTTAAGTTAAAACCACGTATAAAATGTAAAATGTTATCATAGACAAATATTTGTTGTAAATGTTTTTCTAGAAGTAAAAAGCAGAAGACGCTTGTATCCATAGACCAAAATGTTTTGTACCGATATTTTTTATACCGGCAAGTACACGAAACAAGTGTACCGCACACATCATTATTCAGCCAAACTAAAAAGAGTGGAAATTATAAATATAGGTACATAACCATGATAAACATTGTCAGGCTTTTTTTATTTCTAACATTAAGTCAAATAATTGCGAACAGAATTTATATTTTTTTTGTGATCACTAAGCTTACGGTCTGTTTCAGACATATTCCTTAAATTTAAAATGCTTTTAAACACTAACCCTCAATAATTTAGCATGTTTCAGGGTGTAAAAAAAATAAACTCGTACAATACACAAAATATAAAAAAATAGTACGTATTATAAAAAAACCACGTTCAGTTTTTTTTATAAATATAAAAAATTTGAACAAACCTTCTTCCAAAGAGTTCTGATCTTTCCTCGGACGGCCACGTTTTCTCGGTGTTGCCCCTTTATAAAAACAAATCAGTGAAATAACAACAAATCTATACTAATATTATAAAGCTGAAGAGTTTGTTTGTTTGTTTGTTTGTTTGAACGCGCTAAACTCTGGAACTACTGGTTCGAATTAAAAAATTATTTTTGTGTTGAATAGACTATTTATCGAGGAAGGCTTTAGGCTATATAACATCACGATGCAACTATTAGGAGCGAAGAAATAATGGAAAATGTGAAAAAAAACGGTGAAAATTATTCATCCTTGAGTGCTTCCATTGCGTGCGCTGCGAAAACGGTTCAAGATACCAAAAATATATGTATGACAGAGTTATTCCTCTTAAAATGATCTAAAAAAATGTCCGCGACAATATATGTCTATCTTTTAAGATTAGCTCACTAGAACCGTTTTTATGGTAATCAAATTTGGTCGAAATTAATGCATTATTTGTTAAGAGTTGTATCAACGTAATAATATTAGGTCCTTACATATGAAATTGGCGTTTTTCGTACTGGCCACTTTAATCACAAATTTATCCTCTTTGGTAAGGAATTCCAAATTCAAATTTGTACAGCTATAGACTCATGTATTTGTGCTTCGATGATCGTCATTCATTTGTTTTTTTCTTCTGTTTTTTTCTGTTTGCGTCACTCATTTTACAAAATGGAAAACTTAAAATATCGCATTATTTACGAGTACGAGTTCCGCCGTGGCACTAGTGCTGCGGAAACAACTCGAAGGGTGAATGATGTGTATGGCGGTCGTGTTGCAAAAGAAAACACAGTTCGTTTTTGGTTCCAACGTTTTCGTTCTGGAAATTTCGACCTGCAGAACAAGCCCCGTGGACGGCCTGAGACTCAAGTTGATAATGAAGAGTTGAAGGCTATTGTGGAAGCGGATCCATCGCAAACCACGTCCGAGTTAGCTGCAGGCTGCGATGTTAGTGATAAAACTGTTTTAATTCACTTGAAGCAAATTGGGAAGATTAAAAAGCTTGAAAGGTGGGTACCTCACGAATTGACTGAAGCAAACCGGCAAACGCGCGTCGACTGCTGCGTTACATTACTAAACCGGCACAATAATGAAGGTATTTTAAACCGAATCATTACCTGTGATGAAAAATGGGTTCTTTACGATAATCGGAAGCGATCAGCGCAATGGTTGGATCCTGGCCAGCCAGCCAAATCCTGCCCCAAGCGAAAATTAACCCCAAAAAAGTTACTTGTAAGCGTTTGGTGGACTAGTGCCGGTATTGTTCATTACAGTTTTCTCAAATCTGGCCAGACTATTACGGCTGATGTCTATTGTCAGCAATTGCAAACCATGATGGAAAAGCTAGCGGCTAAACAACCTAGGCTGGTCAATCGCTCCACGCCACTGCTGCTTCACGACAACGCTAGACCACACACTGCGCAACAGACGGCTACTAAATTAGAAGAGCTTCAATTGGAAAGTCTAAGACATCCTCCGTACTCCCCGGACCTTGCTCCAACAGATTACCATTTTTTTTCGAAATTAGGATAACTTCTTGCAAGGGAAAAAATTCAACTCCGATGGGGCAGTCCAAATCGCCTTCAAAGATTTTATTGATTCCCGTCCGACTGGTTTTTTTAGTAAAGGGATCAATGAACTACCTATGAGATAGCAAAAGTGAATAGAAAATAATGGTTCATACTTTGATTAATTAAATATATTATATTAAAAAATATTCGACTTTTTGTTCCTCCCATACAAAACGCCAATTTCATATGTAAGGACCTAATATTAATCTTTATCCAAATAAATGTGTTGTTGATTAAGAGTATTTAATTGTGAACAAAATTGTCTTTGACATCACTTAATTTCAATGAACATCTTAGAAGATATTACAATAACTTATATAGCAAAACAACGTTTGCCGGATCAGCTAGTTAAATAATATATTTCGGAAATCTGGTATTTGCTAACATTTCGAAATTAGTGGTATGGTATATGATCGATTGTTATGCGAACGAATTCAACACAACCTACGCGTTACGACAGCACATCCCGCTACAAATGAAGACTATCGTGTGGTATAATTCAGTTAATTAAAATAATATATTTACATCATTCAAAGACTGTGAACATAGTCTTCAAAGTCTATAGTCTTAAATGGAGTCTTTCTCACTTGTATAAATATCCATTGGTCAAGTAAATTTAAATTACGACTGTCGTAATGAAATATTAGAAAAAATGTGTGTACTGGTCATACGCTATACAAATGGAACTGTATAATATATTCTATATAATTATTTCACAGGCTTTAACCTATAGTGCTAACTTACTATAGCTTTAACTTATGTGTTTGTATCTTTTTAGTATTGATTTTTCGTTACATATAATTTAAAACACGATATTTAAAAAATTGTGCTTAACATCATATACTGTCATATTATCCGATATGTTTATCGGATAATATGATTATTGTGGGTTTTGTTATTATTCGTATGATTTGAAGAGTAATAATGTGTGCGCAGCAAAAGCTTTGCAGTTCGTAAAAAACATGTCTTATTTTAACCGTGTTCTTGTAATTATTTTGTGGTTTTTCGAACGCGGCGAGACGCACGAGACAAAACATTGCGAGAAAGTGAAAAGTAACTGTAAATACAAAAAACAAACATGTTATGCGAAACCTGAAACATTTGCTCCGGACGCATCATAGCACAGACCAGTTTGCCGTGGCCAAGCGTCGGTGCGCTGCACCGCTAGTAACATTCGTGCCCATAATTACAATCAAGATCAATCAAATGAAATCGATTTTTATTCCAATAATCGATTCTTTTTAGTAACAATATTCTATCGCTAATTATCTAATAGGTTCAAATAATACCGTCGTGTGTCGAAGTGGACGGCTTGTGCTTCCTGGGGCGACCTCGACCTCTCTTCTCGTCCGACGGCAGCGAGATTGGTTCCTCTGGCTCCGGCTCCGATTGCTCTGCGTCCTCCAGCATCTTTTGCTGCACTCGTGCTATGTTCGCCTCGAGTTGACTCACGTGCTCGTCAAACTGAATTAATATTGTACCGTTTTGTATTCCCATAAAATTTGGTATAGCAAGACTATAACCACAAAGCACAAAAGACATTAACAAAGGAAACTAAATAAGTTAGGTGGTACAACTCTATTATTATAAAATAAACCGGAATAAAATTCTGTAATTTCTAGATGTAAAAGAATTAATAGGGTCGACTACTTAAAGATTCCTGAAATATATATTTTTTGTTTGTTAGCATGTTATGTAAGAACTGTCGAAGTGATTTTGACAAGATTTTCCCAGTTTCAACACAAAATGTCTAAAAAATTTGCATTTAATTACTGAGTTAAACCAAATATACAACTTCATCCATATATATATATATATATATTTTTTTTTTTTTGATAGCCCGGGGTAAATCCCTAACGGACCTCAGGGGGCGGTGAGGGCTGCCTCCCGGTGTATCGGACTTGCACCGACTAAAACCCCCGGGGTGTTCCTTCTTCCCGTCTGACCGGGGCCAGAGGAACGACGTCATCCTCTTCTCCGACCCTTGGCAACGTCTGGCCTTTTGTAAAGCCGCATCTATTCATCAATATATTATACCAACTGCTATTAACAACGAAGGTAAATATAAAGAAGGAAGTATTTATTGCTCCTATATTATAATTATTTAATTAAAATCGATTGGATATAAACTAAGATATATGGTAACCTCTCCATAGTACTCCTCTTATAGTAAATAGAAAAATCATATGAAATTGATATTCTATGTAACATTATAAACAAAATGTACGAATTTAATTCGTTGTAATCCTATAACATTTTATTCTTTCTGCACTGCTGTCTATTACATTGACTATTTTTCTGTTTTGTTTTTTAAAACCATACAATTTACCTATATTTATTTCAACTTTGATACCATAAACAAAGTCATAGACAAAATTCATGTTTATTACATACCTGTTCAAGCGCTTCCTGCGTAACTTTTAATATCGCCTCGGCCTGTCTCGTGAACTGCGATACTGGTCCGTTGTAAGCGCGGCAGTTGTCCACTAGCAGCTGAACGTCCCGTAAAAATTCTTCACGACTGTGGTATTTATGGGCTGAACAAACAAAATGTATATAGACTTTAATAGTCTGCCTGCGAATATGATAATAGAGTCGAAGTAACTTGTGTGTAGCAGTTTTGGAATGGGCTTCCAGGCGCAATATTTCCTACCGGGCGGCACACTTGAGGAAGTGTGTCGTCTAACAAGGGTGTGAGCGGCGCGCGATGTGTATCCACGTGCCGCTCTACAACACAGAGGCATGAAAGGGATGGCTCTATACACCACCCCTCCCCAAACGAGTAGAGGCCTATTTAAGGCCGCACGCATAGCCGGTCATCGAGGATAAGACCCCAGTCGTGCCCTCGATGCCGGTAGGTGGAAGGTGGAACAATCCGGGGGTTATATTTCCTCTAAATTACGACATGAGTCTCTACAAAAAAGGAATGAACAACGCTCTCTTAGGCAGAGTAATGATGACAGTTTATAGTTAAACCCATTGTTACGACTTATTACTCTTTTTAGTGACTATTTATTAGTGATTGGATAGACACCCCCCTGAGGTTTTTAGTCAGTAGGAGTCTGACACACCGGGGTCGAACAGCGGCCCTGATGGTCCTATGCAGGGTTTTTCAGCTGGATACAAAAAAAGTCACCAATAGTACAATTTACCTTGTATTTTCTTCCCCATAGTTTCCATGTCGATTGGTTTCTTTATGACGTTGTAGTAATCTTTCACTTGTTTTTTATTTACCGGTTTCAAGAACGGCCAAGCTTCGGGCATTATTTTTAATTTAGTTGCAAGCAAATTTTCAAATATAAACGAGAGAGCCACCTGTAAACATTAGGAAATACAAACATTATTCGTTGTATCACATTTTTTAGCACAACTTTAAGAGCAGTTTGAACAATAATTACTTGGTCATTATCATCAAGCAAAGGATTGATTTGTTTCTCGAGTTTCATAAGTTGTTCCTCCTTTTCGGCTAATTTTTCGACGCAACGCTGCAACATGCGTTGTGCAGCAACTGTGAGACTACTCGTCGGACCTAAAATATTATTCCTTATATTATTCCTATCGCTATTACTAATTAATTTTTTTTCTATTAAGTTCTATTTTTTAACATATTTTTTTATAAAAGGTATTGTATAATGTGAATATTTTTAGTATTTTAATGTTATATATTCTATATTTACATATAAGTGTTTTTCTCATTAAATTCCTTTTCGAAATCCCACTGGAAATCCTATTAAGTTCATTAAGAAAGACGTCACTCATATTCGAGCGTCGTGGCGACGCAATCTATATATGTCTATCATAGTTAATTTCTAATTTTCTACAAAAGTATATATCGAATATATTCCGGATGATAGGTGAGTAGTGTGCCTGTGGGTGGGTGTGTTTTTATTTATTTTAAAATAGCAATAAAAAGCTTCCGTGTTGACTGACTGGATCCGCTAAAGTAACATACCATTGTATAGAGTGCTATTTTCGACAATCTGGTTAACATCAGCAAGGAATTCTTCCCTACTCTGATAGTGCTTCTGCCGTAAATTTTCCCTGATAGTCTGGAGATCCATTGGCCGGGACACGATGCGATAGTAATCGGCGACCAGCTGTAAACATATCAAACTACGTTTAAACAAGCCTAGACACGTAATTATAATATATAATTAGCTGTATATTTCGCTTATGACTGTACTATATTGTTCTCATGCTTTTCCGATATACGTTTTTAGTGACTATAAAATATTCACATTAACCCTTTGACGCCCGCGGGCGTGAACTCACTTTATTCATAATTTAGTCATTTTTATACCTTTATGGATTATTTTTGGCATTGGTAACTTTACCAACGTGTGCTTTATAGAACCAAGTGGCTCTATGGAATTTCACTTTACTTGGCTTAGTAGAAAAAAAAAAAAATTTGACACTTTATTTGGCGCGATCGCGACCGTTGCTGTGTGGTTTTCAAGTGTCAACTATAAGTGGTTATTTTGTGGCGCGCCCTCAAAGGGTTAATTGTTTTGTATTATTTAAGAGCCGGGTGCTGGTAACTGAAACATGGATTGTTAACTACAGCAGCCATTATGGTTTGATTTTTTTAATTGTACTATTAATCTGACTAAAGGTGCGATTCCGATTCTGCCAGACACTTCTATACAGCGGCTGTAAGTTCACGGTGTACCGCTTTGTATGTATTTATAGGTAAAGGTGTACGCTGTACGACTGCGCGGCTGTATCAAGCTCGTAATCGTGAGCTGCGAGAATCCAAAGCGCGTCTTATAAATAAATAATAATAAATTTACTTTTCTTTTCATGCTGTTCTTCTGGAACGTTCTCAATATTATGATTATTACCTTGGGGTTGACCGGGAAGAGGAACGGCTGCACGTCGGGCAGGTGGCGCATGTGGTTGAGCACGGCCTCCAGCAGCGAGGAGAGCGTGACCAGCGGGTCAGTGCGGCGGCGCTCTGCTGGCCGCCGGACCAGGTACTCGCAGGGGTCAGCGCCGGTGCCGCGGCGGTTCGAACGGCTTAGCGCCCGAATTTCACTACGGCGGGATCCGCCGCGACGTTTCAACTCTTCAGCTGTTTGCTGCAATATTATCAAGCTTTTCAAATAATATTTTTAAGCAATATACACATTAACCTAACCCCAAAGTAAGCTTGTCCTTGTGTTATGGATACCGAATACAGGTAGGTAGACATACTTAAATACATATATAGTATAATATATCGTCAAGCTATGTCCCTTTCGAAGTGAGCAGAGATATATTAATGGATGTATCCACTTTGCCCTCATATGTCGTGCCCAGTGTAACCAGTAACAAAGCTTATCGCCATTCTCAGGGCACTCACATATGTTATTTCTTAGATGCGAGATTCCTCACGATGTTTTTCTGGTGTGCAGGTGGTGCCTAAATTCGTACGTAATCTGGAAAAGTCCAGAAGTACGTGACTCGATTCGAACCTACGAGAATTCGCGTTGATATTTTTTTCTATTCCTTACCTGATTTAAAAGTTTCAACATATCAAAATTAAATTGTAATGTACTGTAGTGATTGTATGATTGGTTTTTAAAATAGGTTAGTTATATTTGGCACAATTCTCGGAATTGGCCATTTAATAAAAAGTAAGTTTATTTTTGAAAAGGTTAGAATATCTAATTTTAAATAATGAAGTTTAATTTGAGGTTTTCAATTTTATTTGAGACAGATTGAATGGAAAAATAGAATAGGAAGGTTGATATTGTAAAAATTACAAGAAATATATATGTAAAACTTTACTTGAAATATACATAATAATACAGATTTAAAAAGTGTATTATTCTAAAGCGAGTGAGCGACCAAACCCAAAAATAGAAAAGATAGTACGCGAGTAAGAGCGTACTACAGTACCCAACATAGTAACCGTACACGAAATTCGCAATGAATGAACAATATATAACATTACTAACCTTGACAATCTTCGAGGGCAAGGTAAGCTTAGTGCCGTCAACGTAGCCTAGGTCGTCGTCTTCGGGTTCTAGGGGAGGTGGTTCGACGTCAGTGTCAGGAGGGGAGGACGCACCGCCCGCCATAGAGCTCGTATACAACGGACAAGCTTTATTCGTACGCATGTGTCCCACTTGGCCGCACGCACCACACTACAGAAAAATATGATTTCCTTTTTTTTAGAGACTCGACAAATTCATTCTCTAAACTACAACAGTCAATTTTGCTTGAGTAATTATAAGTTTTGTCGGCAAATTTAGGGCAATTCTATTGTTGCTGATTCAAATTATTGTAAAGCAATTGTGACATAAATTGGTAGATAGTAATGTCTTCATTTAATTGACCGAGCGAAGTGAGGTTCCTGAGCCAAGGTGGGGAGTTCGGCTCATTATCCGTCCGTTAGAAGCCTGTAATTTCTAAACCAAATAAGATCACTATTTGAAATTCTATTTTGTAAACCATTGACGCAATGGCGAGAATATTATTAAAGGTAATGAAAAAACAAAATTAAAGGGGCCTCCCATACATACAAATAGATCTAGTTTTTTTTTTTTGTATTAATATTGTGTGGGGTATCGACGCGAACAACCTTATAAGATGAATTAAAACCGGCTTCTTTTTCTTGTTAATTCTTATTCTTATATCATTTAAAACCTCTTTCTTATATTTGTTCTTGCACAAACACTTACCTTCAATTTCAAATCAGGCTTTAACTTGGCGCGTCTTCGCGACGGGGTGTGTAGATCTGGCTCTTGTTTGATTTGTCCTAACGGTATTAAGCCCTGCGATGGCGGTGCTAAATCCATTGAAGACATACTCAGTGCTGCGAATAACAAGTGACACAATAACAGTTCTGTAAGGTAATGATAAATATGTACACTGCTAAAATAACTTTCCTAGTTACTTTAATTGTCTATTCAAGTCCAAAATATATCGAGGGCTATTTGGTTTAAGCGACGTTTTTTGGTGATATAGTAATATATATATATATATATATATTTGGAATCGGTAAAAAACGCTGATATGTAAAAATGCCTTATAATACTTTTACCAGCATTTACTGCTTTACTTTTACGATTCAACAATGGATATGTATATGCGTGCTTATTGTAAATTTCATTTTTATACTTGCTGTACAAAGTGACTAGAGTACACCTGACGGAAAGTGTAACATATTCCAAGAACGGCAACGATACCCCAGAGACGAAAATACGTTGACAGTCGCATTATCTATGTCGGCCCACATATAACCACGACGGATCTCAAAGTATACGAACAACTGAATATACATAAGCTGATCCCGAAACGCGACAAGCCGAAGCGAATCACTATGATGGTCTTTGCACTTGGGTACTGTGGTCACGATCCAGTTCGGGCATTATTCAGCCATTCGGGCCTACCGGCTTAAAAAAAGTAGACGTCATTTTAATCATAAATAAGCATAAATAAAGTAAAAATAACTCAAAAACCTTATGGTGTATCTAAAAATAATCGCTTAAATTGCATAATGGATTTAAAATTCTTATTCGGTAATAAAAAACAACAAAAAGTAGTAGTTATAAATATAATATTACACAAAACCCTGACTCACTATCAGAAATGCTCGGTCCAGGCACTGTCACATTTCCAGCCAATCTTTCTCTTTCCTGATTCCTTTTGATTCTTCTCAATTGTTCCTGCATAAATGATTTAAGAAATATTAACAATAGTTAAATCCATAATATAAAAATGAATCGCTAAATGTGTTGATAAGCGCGAAACTCGAGAACGGCTGAACCGATTTAGCTGATTTCTTTTTTGTTATGTTTGTTGAAGTCTGGGGAAGGTTATTACGGAGAGAAAAATTAAAAAAAAAATGTCTGAAAAAGTCTAAAAACAACACTTTTCTATATTCCCATACAAAAAATTCGTAATAATATTTAAAAGTCATTTTGAACTTTAACACCATACTATAAAGTTCAAGTGTTAGTGGACAGGTTCCGGGAAGGCAAAACAATTGAGTGACGTATAAATATTAATGTCAGTATTTGTCAATTCTTATACATATAACATTAAGGCCAGGTTCCTTTAAACAATTTTCAAAAAACAGCCGTCAGGCCAATAAGTTTTGGCAGAATGAAATCTGACGGAGAAGCTATCAGGTTCACACGGGCTCATTTTCCGCAACTCGACGTCTGAGTGCGCCTATTTTGCGTGAAAGACGGAGAAGCTAGTAACATTAAAAAAAAAAATGTGACTTTGTTTCAGAGAAATAGGGCAGAACAAGGTCTGTCGGGACAGCTAGTTGCTCATAAAAACATTATAAGAGAAATGCTGATTTTCATGTTTTTAAATGACTGTTCTTAGAATAAAGAGTTAAAATGTAATGTACCTGAATTCTTCTCTTCTCGCGTTTCATTTCTTCCTTCTGGCTCTCGTCCATAGATGCGAATTGGCGTATAAACATATCGTCCTTAGTGGAACGTATCTTAGTGTAAGCTTCTATAACGGCTGCTTTGCGTATTAACTCGAAGCGCGTGTATCTACGACCGGACGGCTCACGATACGTACGAACTATTCGTAGTACGCGACCTGAGACAGATTTTTTATTTTTTATTTTCAAATGACAATACATGACACGTCCCAAGCTGAGAGGCATATAATTATGGCATATACAAAGTCGTGACAGCAGAGGAAAGAAATAATAAGATCAAGTGACATACCTTGGTTAGCTGATTGCTGCTGATCAGTTTGATTAATCTGAGGTTTTTTCTCTGACTGTCCCATTATCATTTTCCTTAGCTCAGCTCTCTCTGCCTCTTCCCTTTCCAACGATAACTGTAATGAAAATAGGCTTTTGTGGTGGTTTTGTGGTTGCCCGAACTGGGTCATGATCACAGTACACAAGTGTAAAGACCGTCATAGTGACTCGCTTTGGACTGTCGGGTTTTCGGGGTCAGCTTGTGTATATCCAGTAGCTCATATACCTAGAGACCTTCAGTCGTGGTATATGTGGGCCGACATGACAACGTAGACTATCAATGGATTTTCATCCTTTGATGGTCGCTTTCGTTTTTGGACTACACTGTACTTACCATCAGGTACGCTGTAGTCACTATATTGAACCAAAGTAAAAAAAAGAGTCATAAATGTCTTCTTCAACGAAAAAGAACTAATAAAACCCAAATTATTTAATTCTGTTACAGTAAAACTATTATGATATAGTTTCTAGAATTATATGATTTTTATCCCCGTTACCTACAATAGATAAAAACTTTATTTCTGTTTGTTTACTCAATTCATACTTTTTATAGATATTAATCTAGACCTATTCAAGGTACTCCATATAACCCTATGTACAAAACAAAACGTTTTCGAGTTATTCATACAATACATTACCTGTTCCGTGGTCTTCTTATTGGCGAGCATGTTTTCAATGTTTTTACCCATTTCCTCCAAGTCGGACTCTTCACTGACTGAACTTTCAGCTTCATCAGTACTCAATACTTCTGTACTTTGAAGAACACGGTTTTGCAGTTCAAATATACGTTGACATTCCTCCTTATATCTGCACACAAAATTATGTGGATATTTAGATCACTTTCTATTATTGATTTCAATACTTATTACAAAGTTTGAAATTGATATATCCAAAAATATCACTTGAAATTTTTTTTTTACATTTTTTTTTATTAGGGGCTTTTAACTTACGTCATATCAGCCCCATCGTAGCCAAATTGTATTCTAGTATACCAGCACGAGCCTACGTAGCATCCAGTAATTAAGTTCCAGAAACTTGTTTATTTAGTACTTTTATTTCAATCATTTTCAATTATTTTAAATATTTTTCATGAACATATTTTTTTGGTTGACATTACTTATAGTAAAAGAATGCAAACGAATTCATTTACGAAAAACTATGTCTGGTTGGGAAAAAAGATATGTTTTATTAATTATAACAATCTAAATTCGTCTGAGGTCTGAGGAACTAGCTCCATTAGAAGACACGTAGTATACGTAAAATTAATTACCTTTCTTGATGTTCGGCAATAGAAAACCTATTGCCTCTGGAGAACTTCGTCATGCCTTCTTCACCAGCTTTCGCTTTCTCAGTAGATAAAGTTCTCACGACGTCAATTACTTCCCACCTAGACAGCTTTTTGATCTAAAAATGGACCTTGTCGCTATAACTTATTTGTATTGAGAATCAAAATATTTTTATAATCTTTTATTTTTTCGTTCACTTTTGTATAAACAAGTTTTTTTCTTTTGTTTTGTACAAAAAAGAAATGTATTTTAAAATATATTAATTTGGGTATGTGGTCTATTTATTTTAAGTATTCTCTATGTAACACACAATTCAAATAAGTGCCGCTGATATTATTAAAATTGGAGATAATATTATTGTCATTTAAACCTTTTATTAGTGATAAACGATGACTTCAAAAAATGGAATTGTATTTTTTTTTAATTTGCTAAGCTCACCTCCTCTTCTGGGACGCCAAATTTCCTCAAAAGCGCCTTAGCATTGTTCAAACTTAATCTTCTCAAATCAGCGTCCGTACCAGTGACGGTACGTTTCGGTTGTTGCTCGTCTGTTGGCTGCTGGGTCGGTTTGTTCGGCACGCGGACGTAGGAGAACCCTTCCCCGCAACCGGTCGGGTCCGCTGGACCGATCAATTGCAGCAAGCATTTACCTCTCATCGCTTGGATGTATGCACGGGTGGTGTTCCATGGAGCTACTTTAACCTATGTAAAGAGAGTAAAGCATGTTTTGCCTAATGTGTTTCGTTTGGGAAATTCAAATTAATTGCATTAACCTTTATTATAAAACAATGAATTAATTATTATCGTAGTAGTTACGTTTAGCAATCTAAGTAAAGCCACAGAAAGAAGCTTGAGACTCGAGATTACTGCTTCATCGAAATTGTCTCATCTGACTATACAGTTAAAATCTACTATAGCGACATCAATAGGACTACTAATATGTAGTCGTAAATACCGATAGTCGTAACAACCGGTGATGTTTTCAAGATAAGAAGTCCTATTGTTTTGCCGGGACCTTTGTTCTGGGTCAATATAACCGGTACGTTGTTCTAAGCAATGTCGCCATAAATGATTTTGACTGTATATCTAAAATAGAAAATCTAAATAATTATGCGAGTAACAGATATATATTTACAAAGGCATATGTGTCGAGAAAGATAGAAGATGCTATTTGGCATTTGGAGCGAACGAACAAGTTCCCTGGACATTGGGCAGCCAAGACACCATCGCCGAAAGAACGTGTTCGCTCGTAATGAGCGCGACATCCCTCCGTGACACTCACCGGGCAGGAGACTTGAGGGAGTCTGCTGCCCGGATGAGAGGGACGCGGCGTGTTGTGTCCGGCGCGCTGCCCGTGAGAAAGGTTTGGAGGAGTAGGCTCATTACACGCACCCCTCCCAGAGAGGAAGCCTAAGAGGCTGTTCGCTCCCCGGATGTCTAGAAGAATCTGTACTCACAGGCCCGGGTGGAGTGATTAGTAAGATACCCTTGGGTCGCTGCCCTGATAGTCCTATGCAGGATTTCAACCCGGGTCACAAATAAAAGCTTGTTGGCAAACCTCGTCATCCATTTTCAGTTGCATCTCTTCATCGTCATCCTCTTGCGGGGTAAATATAAACTTCTCTCCGTAACCAGCGTCTTTTAGCCTCTGTTCGGCAGCGGCCATGCTGAAGTAAGCGCAACACTGTTCCGGCGAGACCATAGCGCGGATTTCTTCTTCAGATGGTAAACGGAAATCTGGTTTTATTACCCACCTACAAGAACATAACAATGCTATACACACCCCATTTTATTTTTATTTTATTCGAAGGAAAAGTAAGGAAGTAGAACAAATCATAGATTTTTTTATTTTATTCTCCCCTATGTGTGGAAGGCAAAGGCTTTCACACCATACAGCCATGTCTGAGGTCTTTTCTTTACAAGTTCTATTATTTTTCTGTCACGTCTTCTTGTCACGCTTTAATATTTCTGACGTAGTTTTAATCTCCTAACCGCCTCTTTTCTTGTTTGATGCACCATTTTAAAACGTTTACACACAACATAAACGGCGAAAAAGACTACAGATTGGCGGGAAAACTCAGTAGCCCAAGGGACGTATCCCTCCGCTAACGTCTCGCCGAAAATCCATTGATTCCCCATCGCACACAGTCGGCTGAGGATTCTACTGCTGCTCAAGCCCACAACACAAGCTCAGAAAACAACTGAAGACCCAGCCAACGGCCACAACAAGAAAACAATTATTCAGTGAGAGTGCAGAAGAAATGCAACCACTCCGGCTTGGAAGCTTTGTCGCCAATCACACAAATCATAGATTCTAGTATTTCTTTTTTTTTTTATTATAGAATTACTTAAGCTGCGTTACCTTTTTGATACGTTTTAATTTCTTGTCTGTCCGATAGAAATTTTCAACACATTACTTTGGAAAGATTAGTTATCATTGTTACCGATTGTTAGCATCATATTTAATTATTGTATTCGTTAAATATGCAATAGGATAATGATAAATATAATTATCTTATGCTTATTAGGTATCGACACTGTAATATTGTATTAATACTAACTGACCCGGCAAACGTTGTTTTGCCATATAAATTATTTCTAGGTGATAATTGATCAGTTATCAAGCGGGATGAAAAATGATTACATTACTAAAATGGCTATTAAAAATAGAGGTTGGTGATAAAAGGGTAAACATTTAGGGTTGTATGTATTTTTTAATGCCACATTATAGAAAAATAAAAACAAAAAAATTGTTCAATAATTTAAAAAAAAATTTAAGGGTAAACAACCCTTATCACTTAGGGGTATGAAAAATAGATAGTAGCCGATTCTCAGACCTACTGAATATGCATATAAAATTTGGTAAAAATCGGTAAACCCGTTTCGGAGGAGTAAGGTAGCTAACATTGTGACACGAGAATTTTATATATATATAGAGATAAGATTTCAAATCGCTACATTAGTTTACTTATTTTCTTATATAAAAAAATCACTTACCAATTCGAGTCTAATCCAGTTCGCTTAAAATCTGCACATAACTTCAGACGTTTTCGAATTGAACTTTCGGAATGTGATGGGAATGCCTTCTTTATATCATCCATCTTAATACGTCGCGGACGGTCGCGAGATTTCCAGAACAATCTGTATATGAATACCTGTAAGAAAAACCAATTCAAAAATATCATTTATAGAATAAATAATTGCATAGGTCTTATCAAGATTTTGTCTTGCATAACTAAATTCAATCATTTCAGTTTTCCTAAAGGAAGCTGCAGTGCCTTTCTGTGTGTATAGCAGGCATGCTACTGACATCCAATATTGTAACAATAATAAAAGTATGAACCTGATTGAAATATTTGATTGATCTATTTATTTATAATACAGTCAAAACCGTTTGTGGCGACATCGTTTTGAACAGCATATCGGTTATATTGACCCAGAACAAAGGTCCCGGCAAAAAAAGATTTCGTATCTCGAAAATTTCACCGGTTGTTACGACTATCGGCTTTTACGGCTAAATATGGGTAGTCCCTTCGAAGTCGTTATAACAAATTTTGACTGTATTAACTTTTTTATAAGTATGAATCTATCACTTCTACCTGTAAGAAATCCCGAACGAAATTATTCGCCCTTTTCGAATTGGGACCGGGTACTTCATAAAGAGGGCATTCTTGACCGGCAACATATAACGCATCGACTTCGCGAATGTAATAAGCTTGCCTGAAATTTTAAAGTAATTAATTCTCAAAAAAGTGTTTGAAATTGCTTATTATTGTATCTCTTTACTCCGTATTCGCCTTTTGACCTTTTGAAATGATTAACGAATATTAAAGATGTCAATCTTCAGGTAGAATTTTCTTATTATAAAAGAAGATAAGTTCAATCAACTAAACTAAGATTTATAACCACAACTTTAAGTTTGCTTAAACTTTACTTAAATATTACAATTTATATTACTCAATGAATGCCAAAGGATTTGGTATGTCAAGTTCCTATTATATATTTAGTTTTTTGTCAAAACGAATTTATTTTTTCAGAACTTTGTTAAGCAAAGTCGAAATAGCGTCTATAAATCAGCCTTAGAGCTAAATGAACATATTCACGAAATTTAACATAGCGTCTGATATTAAAAAAATCGTATCATAGTTACTTACCTCGTTCTGATGACGAGAAAATCAGTTTGCGGCATAGTATGCTCATATATGGGCGCTCGATACATATTATTCTCGACAACAGGTTGTGTAGCTCCAGGCGGCAAAATCCCGAGAAACGGTGATGTATGAGCATAGGCTATTTCACCGTATTTCAAGGGTTTGGGACCACTATCCTGGAAAAATAGCATTCATATGTCACTTTTTGTGGTGGTAGGGCGATTGCCTGAACAAGGCAATGACGTCTAAGTGATTCACTTCGGCATGTCTCGTTTCGGGATCAGCTTGTGTATATCCAGTAACGAATATACCTAGAGACCTTCAGTCGTGGTATATGTGGGCCGACATGACGACGGAGACTATCAATGGATTTTCGTCCTTTTATAGCCACTTTCGTTTTTCGATTACACTGTACTTATCAGGTGCATTGTAGTCGCATTATCGAGCCACTATAAAAACAGAACTTATACAAAATATAATATATCACAGTTAAATCCAAACTGTATGTTAAATATTTAAATTAACAGGGTTAAATAATCGTACAAAAGAATGCCATTAAACTTTAAAACTAATTACCTAGATAAAACATATAATTTTCTCTTAAGTGTAATGATTTATTCTATCGATATATGCACTGCGTTATAGATTTACTTTAGCAATGCATAGATCAGTGATTCTCAACCAATGTGTCGCAGCACTTTTGTGTGCCACGAAATTCTAAAAGTGTGCCGACAAATTTTAGATACATGATTACGTTAATATTATTAAATAATATGATTTAAAAAGAAAAATTCTTTTAACAGGAATAGATATTTAAATCCATTTTTTTAAATTATTTCATTATTTGTTTTGAATTGTTTCTTTCTTAGAATCATAAACGTTTAAAATTATTATCATAATCTATTTTGCGCAGTGTTTAAAGGGATGTAAATATTTTTTAAACTTATCCTTTTCTTTGTGCCACCAAATTTTGAAATCGTTAAGAAGTGTGCCGCAAAGAAAAAAAAGGTTGAAAATAACTGGCATAAATCATTGTTATTACCACCATACTGATTATATTTGAAGCAAATTTTACAAGATGGATTGAACTATTATAATAATGATGACATTAAATTTAAATCAACACACTCGATCACATATCTTTTTATGAATAAATGACGAATATAATGACGAAAAAGTTGTAACAATCAAATAACACATACCTTGGTGGCTGTGCGTTTGTAATAATTCTTAATCTTAGTACACATTCCGACTTGACTGATTAATGGAGGATGTTCTTCACAAAACTCTACCAGAATCAGTTCACCATCCCTCCCGCTCAAGTCTTCAGGTGACCGCATGAAGAAAACATCACCACCTCCTGATGCTAATCGTTCAGCCTCACGTTGCTGCAGAGTACAAAAATAGAAATATAAGTAGCTAGCTCCATGAACGCCGAGATGTGCAAAATGTAATCAGATTAATAATAAACCCATTAACGCACAACTTTTAGAAATTAAAAAATAAGAATTACTTTTTTGCTTTTTTTAAGAAATAACGAAAAAAAATTTTTTTGTATCCCTGAGATAAATCAAGCAAAGGACCATCAGGGACGCTGTGCGGGCACCGACCCCGGTGTGTCAGACTCCTACTGACTAAAAACCCTCGGAATGTCCCTCTGATTACTCTACCTGCGCCTGGGAAACCAAATTCATCCAGACGCCCAGGGAACAAGAAGCCTTGTTGAGGCTACCTCTCTGGCAGGGGTAGGAGCAAGCCCAGCCCTTCAAAACCTCTCTCCCAGGCGGTGCGCCGGACACTGTCCACCACCTCCCTCTTATCCGGGCAGCAGACTCCTTCAAGCCTACTGCCCGGCTATTATCATCAGGGAATATCACGCTCGCTTCAGGAAATAATGAAAATATAGCCTGTCCTGCACTGGTAATTAAGCATATCTATAATAGGTATATAAAGCTATATAAAGACTCAAAAATACTTTTTTTTGCAATGTCCTTTAAATAGGACGCTGGGGTATAAAGGGTTAACTATTACAAAATGTAGTCGTAATTTTAATTCTGTTGCTCTGTAATCATGATTAAAACCCTTTAAAACATTAAGTAGTCATAAATGTGTATACAATTGAGGATTCCATAGTGGTTAAAACATAGATGAGCAAAATGCAGTCATAATAATAATAATGAATAACGAAAAATGTAATTGTAATCGTTTTTCATTAATCTGATTACATTTTGCCCATCTATGCATGAACATCCGTGAACATATCGAAGCATCGGCAATTTTCTGGACATGATTAAATAGCTGACTCAGCAAATTTCCTACTGCCCCAATAAACCTGGCATTGCGAATTTTCTTATAGTGGCACGCAAGTCACTCTGTCTATAATTGTAAGGATAAGGCAGCCCAAAAACAGCGGCGACTGTAAAGAGAAGTGACGGCAAGTTGAATTGTTAAATGTGAGGGCTGAATAAAAGCCAAACGCTACACCACAGCCCATTTGTTATTTTAGCCTCTTACGCCTGGAATTTAGTGATGCCCCTGATAATTGTCACACGTTTATCGATCTCGTTAACAATTTCCCTTCTAACACAAAAAATAGCGATTGTAGAAAATGCTAAAGGGGAGATTCGGTATCCACTTTGCGCGTTTACATATCGTGCGCAAGGAGACCAGTGACACAGCTGATCACGGTTTTTAGGGCAATTGCATATGACACGTCTATTAGATGCCATGCGGGTATCCTTACGATGTTCTCCTCTACCGGTGAGCATGTGGTACCTAAATCCGTACGTTATCTGGAAAAACTCACGAGGTACATGCTGGCATTCGAACCTACTTTACTCTTTACCATTAAAAATAATGGGGATATGGGGCAAAAACTCTTTCTACTTAAAATCAAGATGGTGGTGAAAATACTCTGGCGGAGTTGGTTTATTATTGTTACCGATTGAATATTTACATGTATTAGAAATAGTGCTATTCTTTTTGACGTAATTTATCGATACGATATCGATATTTCTTTTAACCAAGCAACAAACAGCACTAGTAAATAAGAAGCATAGAAAGTTGAAAGCTAACCTTTGCTTTCTTGCTGATATGTTTCAGTAGTGACTGAACAGGATGCGGACCAGGAGGCGCCAGGGGTCCGTACGTGTGTTTCCTTAAGGGTGGCCTGTGGAAAGCTCGCAGTCTCGCCGGGCCCATGTGTGTTTGAATAAACGGCGCTCGCAACTCCACCACAGGCGTGCTATGTTGAATTAACTGCCCCCCGCCTACTTTCAGTCGTGGATTCTGCGACTTCGGTTGATAATACCTAAATAAATAATATAGAGTATAATAAGTGACCAGCTGTTCCGAAATCAGACCGAATTTTATAGCTAATCATTTTCACCTGGTCAAATTTAACTAGTGTTATGACCATGGATGGGTAAAATGTAAACGAATAACGATTACGATTACATTTTGTATTTTTCTCATTAATAGAATTACATTTTGCTATGTTTTAAACACAAAGAAATCTTCAATTGCATACAAATTTATGACACCGTAATGTTTAGAAGGGTTACAATCGTGATTACAGAGTAATAACATTAAAATTACGAATACATTTTGTAATCAATTTTGTCGCTTGGCATATATAGAAGTAAATTACTACAATATATATATACAACAAATATAGTTTTGTTTATGCCAAGTGAGTTCTTACTATTTTACTGTTCTTGATAGTTTTTAAACAAAATGTTCTCATGTAAGTGATTTGTATCTATCTTTATGAGAATAAAATCTTTGAACTGAATCATTACTCATAATTCAGATTACATTTTGCCCATCTCTGGTTATAACATATACAACCAAAGTTATCACATATGTTGATTTAACATTGTACAGCAAGACATAACAAGGTCATTCGCGGGTTACGTGAAACTATGCTCCACAGGTTGGACACCCCGTATTTAATAAAGTCAAATCAAGACTTGAAAGAATTTTTATTCACTCCTAACTTTCCATAAGAGATACATTAAACTTATTCTAGCCTATTCTACAACATATAATATTATAAAGACATAATCTTGATGTTACAAAAAATAACGCTCTATTTTTCTAAAAAAATAATTAAAAAATCTTATTCTATTAAATATCTTAGGCCGATGATTTCAACTAATATGAAAAGAGGAAAGATATGTATTTTTAAACTGTCAACTGACCGATGATAATAATTCTTTCAAGTTGTAGGCACTAGTTGTATAATAATAAGTATGTCTATGGCGGAAAATAAGTACTTGCACAACTTACACATCATTGGAGATGTTAAAAGGATCTCTATCGGGAGATTTAGGGGGCGGCGGTGGTGCATCCTCTTGCAAAACATTAATAACACCGGCTTTACCCAAAAGTATCTTCGATTTCTTAACGTGCGGGTGAGGGATCTTTACTTTTGGTTGTGGACCTCTTTCTGCAAATAGTATGAAGAAATTCATTAGCCTCTTTATAGTAAAAACAAATACTATAAGGTAACATGTCGACACGCTACATTCTTTTCAAGATGAACTGAGATACGTTCTTTGCTGCATTCGCTTCAATAACACAAAAGTCAATATTGAGTACACATTTAAATTAACATGTTGAGCCCATGTCGGCCCCAGGGATCGTATTAAACATTCCGTTGGGCCCTGGAACATCTAAGTATTTCTAAAGTGTACTTTGCCTTTTATGACTGGTTTCTTAGTGACCACTGCAGTCTCGAATGGAAGACCCAACAAACTATGTAGATTTCGTTTATTATATGTTAGTAAGTTTGAATATTCCCGATTACTGGCTCATTGCTAGCTAGACGCAAAGTACAGCAATATCAATGCCCGGCTCAACGTGTTAATAACAGTAATAAAATAAATATTTTCGTATTTCTGCAGAACACACATTTGTTAATTAAATCAAATAATAAAATACTGTAACGTGCAGTCTACTGGCCCACTCTCGCTGACGCCGTAATGTTTAGCCGATCGCTTGTGCACCAGCCGTGGTGGACGGTAGGCGAGATTCGTGCGAGGTTTCGTGATTAACTACGCCTTGTAAAATATAGCTCGCTTGTTTATTACTTATTTTATGGAGTTATTATTGTTTAATATTATTTATTAGTGATGAAGTATGGTATTTAGACTGCATTTTAACATTAAAATAATATTATATACAACCATTACACCGTAAAATAAGAAAATCTTTACTAAACAATAACAATTGTAATTAATTTGATATAGTATTTTCGAACTACAATATATACTAACCTCTTGTAATCTTTGATGGATCCACATCATCAGGTATCCCCAGTATAATATTCTCATCATTAGGGTCCAATGTCAAAATCTTTGGTTTAGGTATTTTGGTCATGTTCTCCGCATCCCATATAACTTCGTCCTCCCAAGTGCCATACACAAGTTCCTCATTCTCAACAGGGAATATACTGTACCAGGTGTTGCCTTCACCCTCTTGTTGTCCAACTCCTGTTTGATTATTGGTTGCAGTTGCCGTTGCAGATCTACAATTTGAACTCATGTTTATAAATCTGTAATCAACTGATACATATACAGTAAAATCTCTTTAGCACGAATGTTGAATGGGAAACGCTAAAAAAATCGAGATAATGAGATTTCGACTTGACACGAATTTCGAGATATAAAGATTTTTAACTGATCAAGTTTCGACATAAAAAGGCGAAATTTCTATGAACATTTATTAAAACAAATTATGTGCATCGTATGAGTCAAGTCTGAGTATTACGAAGTTACATTGAAAGATGTAAACGTAAGACGTAATTGAAAAAATGTAATGTAACTGAATATCGATGTTATTAAATAATTGATACAAAATCTGTTATCTTCTTTGATTAAAGTCATTTGTAGATTTTTATCAATTATATTTTCTAGTTTATATAATAAACCGAATATATGTTCTTCTATACTCATTACTTTGGTACACAGATAACTTTCCGTGTATACATACTGGGCACTACAGAAGTTTGATTATAGGTATATATGAGCTGTAATTCTAACGAATTGTGAAGATAATGATTTTGAACGAGAACATTTTCAGAATTAATGCCACTTGTAATTTCATTTTGTTTTTTATATTATTTTTTTACTTATATATTTGCTTATTTTTAATTTCATATCCTTTTTACATTGACGAAATAAACTTTTTCTTGTCTTACGGTGCATATGCATATATACTTATATATTAAAGCATACTTCAGTTACACTTATATATACTGTGTAAATAACCCGTTAGTTGCAAATCTTCATTAACAGTTAATGTGTGCTATCCGGTGTGTAAATTTAAAGTACCTTTAAATAATAATGAAAATTATATAAAATCACAGACGTGGGTGGTTTCGGCTGTAAAGGCGCAGGCGGCTGGGGCCGTGGATGCGAGAATTGCTGCGCCGTCCTGCTCACTGAAGTGGGCACCCAACCTGCTGCGTTGCTCTTGCTGTTTAGGCGAGCTAACACCTGACAACAATAATGTTACCTTTTATCAGATAGTTACGGCACTATGGCATAGCCCATTGTATTAATTGTTGGCTGTATGTAATAGTTATCTTTGCCTATTAATCTAAGTAATATAAAAACATACTCTGTCTGTTCTCACTACTACTAAAAATATATTAAAACTAAATTGCTTCTGCGGGACGTCTTTCTCTTAAAACCTAAAACTAACAACATTAATCTCCTTTCCAATTTTGTGTTTCCCTTTTCTATTCAAATAAACTATGAATATAAGAAAAATGCTGTTTCTTTAGCCTTCCTCAGACGGCAGTAGGCATAATGAAAAGTATATTATTTTTTAAATTAAAAAAATCATCCCATATTGAGGTGCATAATAAAAGAACCAATTGCATAACTTTTCAAATGCTAGGCTACTTATTTAAACAGTAATATTTTTTTAATTTTTCACAAATATAAATTCAGCATTACAATGGTTTACTGACACCTAAACAAGGCCCAATTGCTTGTATTTTCGTTTATATTAATAATAATTTAATGTCTTTAAATCATTTAATTTATACAAAAGAGTTCCACTGAGTTTCTTAACGAAATTTGCACTGATGTCCTTTCTGACGTTCGTTTTTGAAAAAAAAAAAAAGAAAGAAACTGTTTAACCCCTCAACTTCAAAATTGTTTTTCTATGATATTATGATAGATATTTGACTAATATCAAAACAAGTTAAAACCTATAAATTTGCGTTATATTTCATATAACGTCATTTGAGATCTACGAGCAATTGCATAATAAGCGGCAGGCAGTGTCTACCGTCTGTATCATGGCGAGTGTTCTGAAGAGTTGTTTAACCTTGTTCCATCCTCTCCCTTCCTGAATAGAACCACGCGCGCAGGTTTGCGGTGTCACAGCTATACGGTATCTCACATCCCGGCTAGGACTAAGAGGTTCTCTAACTCCTTTTGCCGTGTCGTTGGGCTGTGGAATGGTCTTCCGGCGAGCGTGTTCCCACCATCCTATGATATGGGATCCTTTAAGCGTAACGTGAAGAGATATTTGTGCAGGCCGGCATGATCCCTGCGATTACCGATGGGTTTTTTCTTACCTTTCGATAGTCGTTGGCGTTTTTTTGGACTTCACCATGCTTACCATCAGGTTTGGTGTAGTCACTGTGCCGTGTCAGTGTAAAAAAAGGCAAATGATAACTAAAAATACATCACCTGAATTTTACCTAAATTTTAAAACATATTTCTGATGTTTACCTAAGTCGATTGTGTTGTTCATAAGCAAATTTATATGAGATATGCTAAATCTTTTAAACTTTGAGAATTAATACTACAAGAGAATAATAGTTCTGCTTCTTACACGCACACTAATACTATCGAACATATCTTATGCCAATCAATCCCGGTGACTTTCAAATAAATATAAATACCTTATGTTTCATTTCACTTCCATCCCATATGACGTCATCCTCCCATTGCAGCTGTGATACCATAAGGAACGCGTCATCAGTAAAATCAGCTGGTTCTGAAGGAGAACTTTGCTGTTCCGTTGTCGTTTGTTCTATTTCTTTGGATGTATCTTCATTTTCAGATGATAGTGCCTATGATACAAGTTTTGGATCAAAATTTTGGCAAAAATAAGCCAGCTATATATATCTTTCACATTACGGATATATTAATGACTGTATTTTATACTTATAAGTGGTATCCAACATGAGCAGTATCGCAGCTGACTATCGTTTTTGGCGAGTATATCGAAGCTTGTTAGATGACACGCGAGTTTCCTAATTAAATTATCCCGTACGGACGTTACGTACGGGTATGTGTTGCTTGAATTCTTATTTAAACTAAATAACCTAGATTAAATAAAACCATTAACGTTTTTACAAACAAATATCTGTGTCTTATCCACGTCATCATCATAGGGTGCCATCTTTATAATTAAATCTGGAGATCGATAGGCAAAACTTCTTGCCATCCCATTCCATGTTTTTTGAACCACTTAACACCATATAACCACCATAAATAAAACTTTATTATTTGTTGATAAAGCTTAACGGCACATTGCCATTATCATTATTTTCTGGATCCATCTCTGGCTGCCGGGCGATCGTGGATAGGCGGGCGAGGAGAATTAAAACCACGTATTTGAAGGCTTTACACTATCCAATAATTATTTCAACGAAATATTAACAGTAATACAATCAGCACTTTCGATATCTATGATAATGTAACGACGCTCCACCAGGCACGTCTTGCTTACGAGAGAAGCCAATGGATTCTGATCCGTCCGCCTCTGCGCGCGTACAAAAAAGCCTGAAGTTGCGTCAGAGTGGGGAAACGTCAAACCCCACTATTCCAAATGTCCATTATTACTTTTGACGTTTCTAGACACTGTTAAAGCACAGTGGCGCCGTCAAGCTTATAAAACTGTTTTTCAATTTTAAAAATAAATAAATAAACAATTATTGCAATTTTACCTTTAGTTTGAATCCATAATCAAACCCTTCGCCTGTTTCTGGTACATTTAACATGTCATACCACACTTGGGCAGGACCGAAACGCCAATGGGCTGGTGTTGGTCTTTGTGACTTATCCCCTGAGCTAGACATTTTATCTTCTAAAGACGATTGCTGGACCTCTTCCATTGGTCTAAATTGTAAAATACCATACACATATTTAATATTTATTATCTTAATCATATAAAAAAGATATAATATTATATAAGTATTTGACGTAATAGCAATAATAAAAAAATAGGACATTTATTCAAAATATAATTCCTTTATATAATTAAACTTTTCTCAGTACAATTTAAACATGAGAATTTAACATCAGTTTAAAATTCCTGCAAAAATATCATTGAAATTCTATATTTCATTATGTTTCTCAATCTTATCTTACTACATTAAAAAGTGAGCACATTCTTTTAAAAACCCACGACCAAAATATACTCAACTTCATCTAAGAACACCTGATTAAACAAAAATAATTATGTACAGTTGCAAAAACGCTCCTTAAAGTTTGAAAAGCTTTTAAATGCTAATTATTCATAAATTTGTGTGCACTAGATGATTAAAAGTATTTTTGAAACTGAGTGTTAGTACCACTAATAATTTTATACTAATATTTCTAAACAAAATTTAAAATAGTCTTTATTAGATGCTTTATGTCTTGGTACTTTTATATAAGGAATTTTTGCATATTAACAACTAACACACACACACCACACCAATGACATAGAAAAAATAATCATGAAATGCGTGATAAATAAAAACATAAACAAATCAAATACAAAGCAAAATTATATAAAAATATTCACCTGAGAAGTTTTTCTTCATCATCACTAGCATATTGAGGCTCTTGGTTTTCTAGTAACTGTGGCGGAGTATCACTGCTAGTACTGCCACTTCGCTTGCGTCGCCTGCGCTTTTTTACACCGCGCCATATCTGAGGCAAACTCGAAAGCTTGCCAGGTCCGAAAAGACGCGAAAAGAGTAAAACCTGAATAATAGAAGAGTTAAGTATGTATTTAAATTATTATAAATAGTATTCACATTCAAATACAAATTAAGAACAATAATATCTTTAAATAATAAAATAGTACAAATTATGAATTGTAAATTGTATTGTTTAATAACTCGACTCTATTATACTGAGGTATATTTTACATTCCACTCAAATTTAGATAATATTGATAATTGAACAGTATATTTAAAGAAATAAAGAAAATTCATGGGGGTTTATATTGTTTACAATTTTACCAGTTTTCCTTGGAATTTACTAATATTAATAAATTCAGTACAGACATCTATCCATATATCCATACTTTTTTTAAAATTTGGTATTAGACTTACTTTATCAGGTCTGAAGTCTGGGAACAATTCTGTGACATCTGTATTGGCATACTTCGATGGAAGCATGGCAGCCAAAGGTGTATCCAACTTTTTTGGTTTTTCAATTTTTGGATTACTGTAAATTTAAAAATGAGAAAATACTTAATTCAACGCAACAATTAATATAAGGAATGTCTAACTATACTAATAACAAACACATCCATACACTCTTTCATTTTCATAAAAAGTTCTTATTTATATGTTAATTGCTAACTGGGCAAACTTCAGTCCACCATGAATAATGCGTTTACCTACTCCTCATCACCCTTCTTGTTTCCAATCCCTTTTTCCCTCCTCTTCTCATCTCCCCTCTCCCTGTGTAGTTCATATTCTATCATCCTTTAAAAAATTTTATAAATATGTAGTGAATAATTTATTTTTAATTTTATTTCACCATCTGTGTGAGCCCATCACTTGAATTAATTTTTTTGCACATCAATTGTTATTTTGCCTTACTCCTAGGATATTCATAAAATTATATGGTGGGGTTTTGTATTATAAAATGCAGTGATGAACAAAATCACTAAACTTAAAATCATCTTTAGTTTGTATAATTACATAATAATAATAATAATTGATTGTGATGATATATGCCCTCAAGGTAAGCTGAAATACATTAGTGGTTTTATGTACTTTTACATTTATGTTGTGTCCAATGTTAATACATAATATGTCACTATAAAAGATTTGAATAAGGTATTTACTCAAAACCACTTTATGAGATAATTCAGTGCCAATGCTAGGTTTAATGGTTTATGTCATGTAAATGTGGCATAATATAAAAGCAGTGTTTACTTACGGGATAATAGAAGGTGGGGGCATAAGTCCACCTTCACCCTCCATGTCGCCTTCATACCCTTCATCATTAGTACTCTGTACCTCTTGTTCGTAATAGTTTGCATCATCTTTCCAATTATCTATTATTACTTCTTCCTTAAAATCACTCTGTGGACAATCGCTTTCAGATTCTTCAATCCTAACCTCATCTTGTATATTGTCTATTGGTTCCGTCACCACTGTGCTTATTATGTTTTCATCACCCTTAGATTCTTGGTTAGTGTCAATGTTTACATCCTAGTGTTAACACAAACAGTGTAAAAATAACATAAGTGGCCTTAAAGTACATACAATAATAATACATAGTGCATATATTATTTACAATAATATGACCAAAATTAACAGAGGTTGTATTTCTTTTGGTTAGTGACAAATGAACTATTATTCATTTGACATTATTCATTCATAATTTATTATAAATTGTCTGGGACTATAGTCCAATCTTAGAAATTTGATTGTACGTACATTGTTATATTTCATATCTATTCTCTATATTGTGGAACTTAATAAATAAATCATCACAATCTCGGTACCAGTACATATATAGTAAGACTACCCGTTGATTACGAGCACAAAACAAATACAACATAAGACAATAATCCAACACATAGTATTATTAACATATATATAATAAAATATTAAATTAAAACAATCAATATTAGTAACTAACATCAATTCCCCAAATTACACAATTAAAAAAAGAACCCTTATTATTTTTTCTCCACTAAATTTTATAATTATTATTAGATAACAGTAACAGCAGATTTTTGTTGATGTGCATATATTGCAGTTGGTGTGTATACATACAATACTCAAATTGTGAAGAGAACAGTTTACTGAGACTCATATCAAAACGATTTGTTGATGGGTTATCAACTCTGTCTTGAAGCACTATGATAAATAATAAGACGAAAAACCAAGACATTTGGTTTTAATTAGCTAAGAATTATACACATATTATTATATATAGAATGACAATAGGAAACATGACAAGTATATTTTTTATAAATACAAAGGAGTACGACATTCATCCCCCCTTTCTTTATTTTACAACGTAATCTTGAAGATATGAAGGGGGACGTCGTTCGCGTGAGGATTGTCTTAGGTTATTGTTTTCTGTCTCTACTACATGATTGTCTGGAATTTGATTTTCGACAGAGTCATCATTTCCTGTATTCTCTAGAGCATCTTCGAACGTTTCTTCGCCATTTTTATCACGATCAATTAGTACATGTTCTTCGAATTCAGGAAACGGTGCCAATTGCCTATTTGATACCGTGGTTTCTCGACCATCGGGTAATTTTATATAGGAGTAAGAAGGATTTGCTTCAAGAAGTTCTACCATTTTAACCAGGGAATCATATTTAGAAGATTTTACATTGTTTTTCAGTAATATTGGACCAGGTGTCATAAGCCAAGTAGGAAGAGAGTCTCCACAAACTGATCGTCTTGTATGGTTGAACATTCGTTCATGAGGAGTTGCGTTTGTAGAAGTACATAATAAAGATCGTATTGAATGTAGAGCTATAGGTAATGCTTGCTCCCATTCGGATAGTTCTAAATTATTAGAACGCAGATAGAGTTGAATGGTCCTCCATAAAGTTCCATTTAATCTTTCTACTTGACCGTTTCCTTGTGGGTTATATGGAGTAGTCCGACTGGTTGCAATACCAAATGATAGAAGAAATTGTTTTAGATCGCTGGATATAAATGAGGTTCCTCTATCAGAGTGAATATATTGAGGAATGCCAAATGTGAAGAACACATCTTTTAAACATTTTTTAACAGTTTCTGAAGACAAGTCTTTACACGGATAAGCAAATGGAAATCTGGAGTATTCGTCTATGATAGTTAATAAGTATTTATTTCTCGAGCTGGATGGAATTGGCCCTTTAAAATCGATACTAAGTCTTTCAAAGGGTGCGATAGCTTTTATCAAAGTTTCTTGCTTTTTCCAATATCGTGGTTTTATTTCGGCACAGATAGAACAGTTAGAGGTCATAGCTTTTATTTCATTCATCGAATAAGGTAAATTCTTTGCACGTACCCAGTGAGCCATTCTAGCTACACCTGGATGACAGAGGGAGCTATGTAATTCATACAATTTATTCGAATTTGTGCTAGCAATAACACGTGATAACGCGTCAGCTGTTATATTTTCCTTTCCAGGACGATAAATTATGTCATATTTGTAACTGGACAGTTCTAAACGCCATCGTTCAATCTTCTCATTTTTAATTTTGCTTGAATGAGATTGCTTAAACATAAATGCAACGGATTGTTGATCAGTGATTAACAAAAAATGTCGTCCAATCAAGTAATGTCGCCACTTTCTTAAAGATTCTACAATAGCACAGGCTTCTTTTTCAATAGAAGAATGTCGACGTTCTGATTTAGTCAAAGTACGCGAAAAAAATGCGACAGGGCGTTTATTTTGTGATAGAGTAGCGGCAATCGCATACTCGGATGCATCAGTTTCAACAGTGAAAGTTTCTTTAGGATCAATTGCTGTTAGAGCAGATTTAGCAATATCTAGTTTTAAACTTTCGAAACATGCTTTAGTCTTATCATCTAAAGGTAGGCGTGATACATTAATTAAAGGACCAATTTTTCCTGAGAAATTCTTTATCCACTTTGAATAATGTGCAAACATACCAAGAGCTCTTTTCAAGGAAGCTGTATCTTTTGGTATTGGTAAGTTCATTAATGGGCTTAAACGGTCCTTATCTGGCTTTATGGTGTTATTTTGTATTGTATATCCTAACAAATTTATAGTATTAGTACCAAAAATGCATTTTTGTTCATTTAATGTTAATCTATATTTTTCGACAGCATTCAAAAATCTATTTAAATTAGCATCATGATTTTGTTTGTCTTTGCCACATATAGTTACATCATCTAAATAGGCGAAAGTTCCTGTTAAATTTTCTGTAGTGATGATGTAATCTAATGCTCTCTGAAACGCAGCGACACCATTGGTAACACCGAAGGGTATACGTGTAAATTGATACAAATTTCCACACGCTTCGAATGCTGTATAAATCTTTTCAGATTCTAGAATAGGAATCTGGTGATAAGCGCTTTTCAAGTCAATTTGACTGAAATAATTATAATTAGCAACTTTGCTAACAATAGATTCAATATTAGGTAGAGGAAAAGCATCAAGATATGTAAACTTATTGATTGTCAAAGAATAGTCGATAACAAGACGTTTGCGATGCGTACTACTTTTTGTTATCAGTACTTGGGCTCGCCAAGGAGAAATGCTGGGCTCAATTATTTTATCTGCCAAAAGACTTTCGATTTCTTTTTGAATAAATTCGTTATCGTTTTCACTGAATCTTCTAGATTTAATAGCTATAGGCCTGATTTCGGGTGAAAGATTTGAAAACACAGTAGCAGAAGGAACAGATGCCTGCTTAACATTGCAAATTTTTAATGGTTCCAATCCACCTCCGTATTTTATTTCCACAGATGAATGATTTTCCAATATATCATTACCAATAATTACGTTATGACATAAATTTTTTACTACTAATAAACGTTTTTGACCATAAATATGATGAAATAGCTTAATGGTAGCAAAACACATTCCATCGACAACGGAAATATGATCCTTTGAGGCTAAGGTGATTGTTTCATGCCATGGACTTTTCTTTAATCCCGCGAGTTTGGAGAAGTCTAAGTCAATGAAGCTGGTCGAACTTCCGCTGTCAATTAATGCAGTAGTACCTTTATTATTTATAGTTACTGGCACAGTGGTTTTATACAAGCCATTATATTGAGAAGCAGCAGAAATAGCAGGTAATTGATTAATAGCATTAACGTTTGCTTTCTGGTTTCCACTGTGACAAACTTTTGCAAAATGTCCTTTTTTGAAACAAAGTTGACAAATAGAATTGCGTGCAGGACATTTAATACGTTGGTGGATATTACCTCCACAGAAAAAACATCGCTTTTGAGGAGTTGTGGCAGTTATTCTTGAATTACAGTTATCAGGTTCGAATGTCGGAGGAATACTATGATCAGTAACAAAATTTATTTCATTTTCAATATTATTTGAAAACGAACGCGAGTTATTTTCTGCCATTTCAAGCGACACAGCTTGATTATATGCCTCGTCTAAGCTGAGTGTTACATTTTCTAGTAATCTTCGTCGAATAGTTTGCGACGAAATACCAGCAATAAAAGCATCCCGAACAAATTCATTTTTGTTTTGTTCAGCTGTAACGGCTTTAAAATCACAATCAAATGCAAGTTTGTTTAAAGCTCGTAAATAATCAGCAATAGATTCCTCCGATTTTTGTATTCTTTTAGATAAAATATGGCGTGCATGTATTTCATTTTTAGGCTTGTCAAATAGATTGTCAAGTATTTTTAAGGCACTTGAATAATCTTTACACTCTCGTATATAAATATAAATTGTTGGAGCCAAGAGATTAATAAGAATTTTTAGTTTCATAGAACTAGATATTTCTTCTGGTTCTTCAGATAAAAAATTTATAAATGTATATCGCCAATGAGCCCACCTTATGTCAGCTCCCGCAGAACTTGGATCCACATCGAAGCGTTCTGGTTTCAAACATTGATACATATTCAGAGATAATTTATTTTTTTCCATCTTAGCTAATTAAATTGATAAATAATAAGACGAAAAACCAAGACATTTGGTTTTAATTAGCTAAGAATTATACACATATTATTATATATAGAATGACAATAGGAAACATGACAAGTATATTTTTTATAAATACAAAGGAGTACGACACACTACAAACATGTTTGATGTGTTTAAAGAGCTGATTTCTGATATTTAGGTACATCTTACCTTGGTGTCTTCTGCAACATCATCAATGTCAAAAAAGTCAACTGCGGAGGGACTTTTTTGACTGTAATCTAAAAATATATCAGGCAAATTATTAAACATCCCCATATTATATTTAGTGCAATATGTTCAAAGAAATCTATAATTCATAATGATTGGACTCTTATTCTACAGGATAATAATGTGAAATAGGTTGCAAATAAGAACTACTTAACTGCATATAACAGGAAAACAACCTAAGAGTAATTCATTTTTAGATTTCTTCATATCTAAATCTACAGATTTTTAACAGTAAGGTTTATTTCTAATGGAAGCAAAACATTACTTTTATGGGTCTTTTCAATCTAATCCAAACTTTAATACAGATTTCAAATTAAATTTTTCTTAACTAATCTGTTTTTCTATTTATTGGTTTAACATTTAAGAAAAAATCTTATCCTATAGTAAAAGCTATGAAAGCCATATTGTAGGCCTATTTAAAGTCAGTGAATACACAGACTACAACTAACCATTCCCTTGATCCTCTTTATTAGGCTCCTCTGATTCCAATACTTCAGATAACATAGAGCCTAGTCCCAATCGGCTAAGCGATGATAGCATGCGTTTAGAATCACCATCTAGAAGACTATCATCCTCCAATTGACCACATTCGTCAATATTTCCAAACAAAAATCCAGTCAAATCTAAGCCAGACTGACTGGCGTCGCCAGGATCATCGCTATCACACATTTCTGCTAATTCTCACTGAGTAACATACTTCTTTCACAAATTCGATGAAAATGTAATGAAGGATAATCCTTACAAGAAACAATGCTCTCATTAAGTAGTCACGTGTAATTGCTTAAAAAATCAAAAAGAAGACAAGAAGAAAACAATTCGTCAAGAATAAACAGCCTAGGCATGTCTATCTGGAATCAATTAGTCGAAAAATCGATTATTTAGAATAAAATATTCAATTGTTCAGATCGATTTGAATTGCTAAATCGATGCTATGAATTGATTCATGAACCCCTCGAATCAATCTGGTTCAATTCAATTCAAGAACTAGCAATAAAATTCCTTAATTGGCTAGGACATTTTAGTTTTTTAATATTTTGCTGTTGTCAGACGCAGTGATAATTTGAACGCATAAAATAAATATTTATGAACGCATTCGAATATCAGTATAGAAGGTGGCCTTACTTACTAATAAAAAAAAAAGTTGTCACTACTATCAGTCACTAAGAAGAAAGTAAAATTTTATATAATGTTATTAAATGTCTTTTTTATCATTACATTATTTAAATAACATATTAACTACACTTTATTAACATTATAGAAGAGTATTTCTTTAGCAGACTTAATACTTGTAACATCGATTTCTATCGATTATTTTTAATCTGTTGCACAATCGTATTAACCATTATGTGTGACACATCACTAAGTGGGCGGTACCCATCCATAAAGTACAAATATTATTTGTATGACATTTGTACGTAAGCAATACAAAATTAAATGAGCCCGAGCTGTCAAAAGACTGATAATATGATGGACAGAGTATAACCTATTAATTCTGTTTGTGCAGCCTGTGCAGTCAATTTATTTTATTTATCAAACATATAGTGTGAGTAAATATTATATTTTAAAGTAACGACATGACTATGATTGACTTATTTAGGTTAGACTAGAAATAGACTGCTTTCATGACCCCAGAAGGAGGCTGCAGAGCGAGAACGGCAGAAGGCCGCTCGAAGAAGATGCTGGGCTGTCGGTAACCGCCCCGGCATACCAGTCCCAGCGGATCGGTCGAACCACGACCGGACAGCGGATGCCTTAGGGGTTGTGGCTGTTCAGGGTGGGGGCTCTGAGCGACCGGTTAGCGACCCCCGAGAAGTCGGCGGTGCGTTGTGACGCGCTCTGTCGAAGTATACTAGGTGGTATCGGGAGAGGCGGCGTCTCCCCGCCGTGATTGTGCCTGTCAGGCGCAGCGGGTTGGGGCTGCGGCGAATTGATTACAGGACCATCAATCCCCACTAATTCGCAGAAGTAGTCACCTTGGGGTTTTTAGCTGGTAAAAGTCCGACATACCCGGATGCCACCCCCTTCGCGGCCGGGACGATCCTATGAAGATTTTCCCCAAGTAAAAAAACAGGAACAGACTGCCTGATTGGTCTCCTACAATTCCTATTATAAATTACATGTATTAACGGTAAATTATCATCAATAATGCTCTGCGTCTATATAAGGCAAATTTGAAAAATTCTCGAATAAACGAAAATTAATTTTTAATGCTCAATTTAATCGAGAATCGATTCTAGTCTGTTTGATACGAATCGATTAATAGACCGCTTTTTTTCAAGTGATTCGACAAGCCTAAAACAGCCCATGTAATTTTCTAGTGACGTCTGCTAGTGCTGACTATTTATTAGTCTGTGGTGCTGACAGTTCCGGACAAGAATATCCCTCTTACATTATTTAAAGTAACCCTTAAACATATTTATAGTATTCAATTTGTACTGAAAATATTGTTTTACTACTTTAATCCTAAATTACGAAAGGTTTATACATTAAAATTTTTATAAATACGTCAATTATAAAATTTTTAAATATCTAAATATATAAATTGTATTATCTCTGAAACGTTTTGTTATCATAATTAGCAATATTAAATATTGGTAAAATATGTATAAAATCGTACATAGGTTTATACTTCTTTTTTCTTAAATAAACAAAATACTCTCTAGTTTTAAAAGATTCAAACCGGAGTGGTTGCTTCTCTTCTGCACTTTCGATAAATAATTGTTGTTTTCTTGTTGTGGCGGTCGGCTGCGTGTTCAGTTGTTGTCTGAGCTTGTATTGTGGCCTTGGGCAGCAATGGGATGTTCGGCTAACCGTGTGCGATGGGGAATCAATGGTTTTTTGGTAAGACGCTAGTGGATTGTTGCGTCCCTTGGGTCGCTGAGTTTTCCGGCTAATCTATAGTCTTCCTCTCCGTTTATGTTTTATGTGTTTAGATTTAACAATAAGCTTGCAGAAGCTAACTTCGACAAGCTAAAATCATGTCAACATTTCAAGCAAACTAACTTTTCATCTTGCAGCAATTGTTACAACTTATACTTATAAACAGGTGTTTGACATCGCTGCAATAACTTCTGACTATGTTTTGCGCGCACAATAAGTTTTCTATATATATACAATTTGTTTGATGAATAATAGTTAACATTCAGAGTAAATAGTACTTGCTAAAGTACTATTATAAAGTTATTACACAATATACCTACAGTATAATAAATTTATCGCATCTATTAATATTATGAAGTTGTTAAAAGCTAATTATGTTATCTCAAGATATTAAATTTTAATGAAAGTCGACTGGGGTTACTATTCAGAGGTTTCTGAATACAATGCAATCGTTCTAGAAACAGAAAAAATTCTGATTGTTTTATATGTTCATATATTTTCGTAATATTAATACATATTCTTCCACTTAATACGGAAGTAAAATAAACTGGAAGATCTTGTAAATCTAAACAGTGTTACAAAAAATTGTAGGCATATCTTGTCGGACACTTGCCAAGGGCACTATTGCAACAAATGTTGCATTTAGTGCAAACAAAATAGCAAGTCTTTGCACAAGAAATTAAGAAAATGACTTGCTAGTGTAAACCCGTCTTTAGATCTTCACAATATAATCCTATTGTCTAAAACAGGTATAGACGAATGATATCGAGGTGTGAAAGGCTATTTGGTTTAAGCGTAATTTTCTGGTGATATAGTAATACATATATATTTGGAATCAGCGTTTTTAACTGTTTCCAAAAATATATATATTACTATATCACCAAAAAATGTCGCTTAAACAAAATAGCCTTCACCCCTCGATAAGGATTACAGGCAGTTGGACTTGTCTCATGCTGCTGTTTTTTGTGTAGAATCTAATTAATTTATCTAGTCTAGTACTACAATAGGACTACTACATTTAGTAGGTATAATTAGTATATTGCTTTCTAACCTTGTCTTCGTCTACATTAGAAATGATGCAAGATCCCTTCTTCCAGTTGAACTATATTCATCTATGTGTACTGTTTGTTGATGAAGCTATGTTAATGTTGTGGAGAAAATCATTGTATTTGACCTTTGTTTTTAATTTTTAGTTTTACGGAGAGTTCAAACTTTAACTCTGTTTTTATCGAATCGACTTTAATTAAACTTGTAAGAATGTAGAGATTATATTTGTTTTCCTCAAACTCATTTAAGCCTTATCTCGGGTTATGCTCAACCGAAATTGGAAGAAGTACATTATTAAAACTGCGGAATTCTTATCAAAATTGGTTGTGTAGTATCAGCATGATACGAGTGCAATGATTCGAAAGTATTTAAGTAATTTTGCTAAATATTCTCACTAAGTAGTTACTTAAGAGTTTTTGAAGTGTTACTTATAAAGAATGCATATAAAAGAGAAATGCAAATTAGCGCCATATCTCAGCACTGAGTGGCCCTCCGTTCGAATGTTCCTTTACCATGCATTTAAAGCGTTGACCATACTGACACGGCAGGCGATGGCGCGGGCACTGCGATGGCACATGTGGCAATCGAATATATTATAACATAAATAACATATCTACTTAGGTATAATACTTGGCACCTTATGGTATATTCCAACAGGGTTGGAAATTGGACTAATTCTTAATCTTTTACTGTAATAAAGCCAACGGTAGAAACTTTCCTTCAGGTAGACTGTCAGCTTGTTTAGCATCGTTTAGTAAATGCCCTCATTAAATGCCAACACATGTTACATCTGACCGTCCGCCAATGTCACGACAGATCACGTCAGTGTAGTTAAGTCCTTAAGCTTTTAGATTATTAGGGGCTTAGACTATCAGCCACATAAGTTTTACACTTTCCGTACTACTGACTTAAGATTAGAATTCATTAATGCCTTACATTAAAACACCAAATACAAATATATTATAATTTAATAATAGGAAATATTTCACATCAAAAGGTTTTATATAAAACATAAAAATTTAAATGTAGTTATGAATGCCCCCTATGTGTGTAGGAGGATTAGAGGTGGAGCGAATAGAGGGACACTCCGGAGGTTTTTAAATAGAAAGAGTGTGACACACCGGGGTACACAATACTACTCACAGCAGCCCTGATGGTCTTATGCAGGAATCTCACACGAGATAACAAAAAAAGTAAATGGTAAATAAATTTGGCATAATGGCACGTCGCCATTTAACTCGAGAAAAAATTATCTTCATTAATTTTTTTTGTTCGTTTTACTACAATTTTATTTCAAAATACAATCAAGCATAAAATTGCGCTTTAAATTGTATAACATTGTTTATTTACAATATTAAAATTTTTGAGTAGACATCAAAAGTGTGTCTGTCTAAGTTTTAGACATTGTTCATGTATTTATGTTTATATAACTGTTAATAGGTACCACAACAAGATAGAGGGAGGTTTAGAAGGGTCAGTGAGGGCAAACTCTAGGAACTAATTTCACTAATCGGATTACAACTATTACGTGCGGTACATCCAGCTAAATTGTTCTCTATACGCTCGGATGATCTGCTTAATTGATGTAAGGTACTTTACTGATGATAACTATCAGAGCTAGTTTGCTTTTAGCGAGAGGTTTCTTCAACGAAAATGATAAACTCAGGAACATCTTAATTTATTTACTAATAGACACAATTTTTTCAATCCAATAACCGGGTACGACTAACGAAAGGCAATTAATTACCATGACAAAGATTGATGGTATAAGCGAATTACAATTATATTATATAATGCGTATAGATCACTGCAACTATAATATACTAGATATGTATTTCTTCGCGCTATATCCCTTTCGGGGTGAGCAGGGATACATTAGTAGAGATTTTAGAAATAATTATTTAGAGTCCGACCGAAACTGGTTTTCCTGCCGAAACCGAAACCGAATATTCGGCCGTGGTCAAGTATAAAAGTCAACGTGGTCAAGTAAAAAAAATGAAACAAAAACTTACATGTAATCAGTTCCATCAAAACATAGCCTCTAAAGAATGTTTACGTCGGGTGATAACGCACTGACTAAGTTGTGTTGCTATAGAGCAATGCGAATTAGATCCGTCAACTGTCGTCTAAACGACGCAGTTACACTCGGACGCAGCCTTGAGTTTCTTTCGGCGTTTCTTCTCAAGGTAGTCGCTTCCGAAACGCTAGTAGATCACCGTTAGGTTTCGTATTTCTGGCTGGCGGTCCAAGTCGAGGTTCGTACCCACAGGGGTGCCCTTGCATTGCCACCCAACCCATAAATTGCCGGCTGAGCACCCTCAGTGTTCGCCCACCCGCCCGGTTAAGTTGTGAAGACCTTTCCCGGTCAACAAACACGCGTAAATTCGAAAAAAAAATAAGCAATGCGAACGGCGCACGAATCCCGAACAGGGCCACCAGCGTCCGCCAAAGCGTTGCCGCGAGAAACGAAGTTACGCAAGCATGTACGACAACTACCGAAATCAGTTTCGGTTTCGGCAAAAGTTTCGGCCAATTCTGGCCGAAACCGAAACTGCCGCCGAAACTTGATTTTTGGCCGAAACTCGGCCGAAACCGAAACCGAAACCGAACTTTCGGTCGGACACTATAATTATTCATTATAGTGAGTTAATCAAGAATAGTTTTTGTAAGGTTTCACAAAAAAGTTTAAACTAATGATCAACAGCTGGATCTATAGTAACAATAATCATGTAAAAGTTTTAATTTATGTCTTAGTATATATATTTTTTTATATTTATATATTTAATTTGTAGATTTTTAAACCGGAGTTAACATTAATTATATTTCGTAATATTAAAATAGCTCTATTAAGTGTACCTATTTACGTACTCAATATAATTTTACTTAAAAGAGAATATTTTATCAATTTCTATAGCAGACAAAGTCACGTGAAAAGACTAATAAATCATGAAATTATTATATACTTACTTAATACTTTGACATAATTACCTTACTGTTGTCGTAATTGGTTAGATCAAAAGATTCCATTTAAAATATGCCTCAAGGTATTTACTTACAAATAAATTTCATTATTAAAGAAATACATCATCAGCCTTAAACTCGCTTTATTTTACATACAATTTGTGGGTTATTTAGTTGATTCGAACCTTAAGAATGAAGATACTTGGGAAATAGGGACTCGCTTAGTTCTACTATGTCGCCCTTATTAGGAAGGCTCACAAACGCACTGAAGGCCATAATCTCCAAGAACTCTCCAAGGTAATATTTAGTAGCGGGAGTTCACTAGCCTCTCAATGTTCTACTGGGGCAAACTTCACCTATTTGTGTTTCAATGGGACATAATTTTGACTTCGTGCACCTTTGTGAAAAATGAGAAATATCGTTAAATCCCTGTGTGAGATACTGTCATTGATAACAATTATTTTTAAGAAAATATGAACTGTGACTGTTACGGAGACGAAATAATGCAGAATATTATGTTATATTTTATTTATTTGTAGCAATTGTATTCTGGTAACATTAACAGTTATATTTTAGTGATTGTATTCTGGCAACATAATGTGTTCGCCGGATGCCGAGGAAGATGGCTTGGCTTTGCCCTTAGCATCCGGCAGACGGGAGAAGGAACACCCCGGTGGTTTTAGTCGGGGCAGGTCCGACACACCGGGGGAGCGGCCCTCACCACTCCCCTGACGGTCCGTAGGGATTTCCTACGGGTGAACAAAAAAAAAAAACATTATGTGTATTTAATTATGAGTAAATCTTAATAATAAAATTGAGCCTCAGTAGAGGATACACCTCGAGAGAACCGAGCTAAAATAATAAATAAGTGAATGTGAAAATAAAGAGAAAGAGCATTTAGGAGGCATAGTTTTATTCTCTTCACTTCTGAAGATATTTCTAACAATAAAATTTAACAGAAACGAATAAATGTATTTTATGTCCAGTCGGGTTTGTGAGTACCTTTGATCTGAGCAGACTAGATGTCGGGATGTTTAACAAAATCTTAACAGTACTATTATCTGATGAGGCGTCTGGGCTATTCAGATCAATAGCCCTAAATGTCATGTGTTAGGTATTTCTGTATTAGAGTACGATGGGCCTGACATACGTAAACACGTAAAAGTCCCTTAAATAAATAGAATAAAAAAAAATGTCCAGTTGGAGATGTGACTTAAAAAATTAACAGAGAACATAGACTTTTAGAAATCAAGGACGTGGTCCGTTTGAGTTTATAATTATACTCCAAAAATTCTAGAAACATATTCTACTAACTTAATTTTACCCAGGGGCGATGTTATAGTACACGTTGCATTATAAATAATTACAGTTATATTTTGGAACTAGGTAGTAAAACTGGATTCCTGTGGATATTTGAAAAACCTTATTTATTTACGTAAAAACTGTTTTATTTAAACAATAATAATTGTTGTCAAGAAGAATAATACGTGATATCTGTTATCTACATAGGCATGGATAATAATTTTCGTCTTACGGCTGACGCGTGCCGACTGCGTTGTAACGAACGACGTTTTTTTTACAGAATTCGGTGTCTCTGGAGTTAGTTTCATTTATGTACCTAATTATATAAAATTTGATCCTGTATTCTGAATTGGCGAAACTTTTGGTTTTTAATATACATCAGGTCCAATCAGAAGTTAAATAAACTTTTCTCTTAAACTTTTCTCATTATTAACTTAAATTAATATTAACGTAATTGAAATATGCCTATTCCAAAAGTACTTTTAATATTATTTTTATAAATTATTAATAAAATGAACCCATCATTGTTTCGAAATACAAGATCTACCGAGAAAACACCACGTAATATAAACAATCTGCAAGAGATTCCCTGGTGGGAGCCTTCAGTAAGAGGATAATTGATGTAAGCATGGTCTGCAGGATTTAACTGAGACCACACTCAGTAGAAGCAGAGGAATTGTACAGGCCGATAGCTTCTCACTAGAAACAATAGCTATAAAATTATTGTTCAGTTGATTTGGCTGTAAATTTAGTTAACTAATATGTATTTGTATAATTTGTTTGATGCTGCATTGGAAATATCGAATCTGGGCAAAGGAAAAAAACCCAACGTCCTTAGCAGTTGATAAAAGCATACAGTGTGAAATTAATTCAATCAATTACAAAATTTAAATGAGAATGTTGCTAGAAACTGTTTTGTACTTAAACTCTTTGTTTATAATATTTAGAAACAGAATAATTATGTTTAAACTAAAAGCAAGCAAAGTATGGGTTGATAGGCAAAAATTGGACAATTTACGGTATATTTCTATCACAAAGGGTAGATGGTACGGCCAGTTGAAACCATCATAGATACTATAAAGAACACGCTAAGGAGACTCCTTTTGCATATCGCGTTCCGGAATCGGGCAATATATTTTCAGTAAACGACAAGGTGGTAAGGTCACGTCCTTGTACGACTGAATTGCAACTACAGTACATATAAATAATCTTATAATTGTGGTGCTTTTGTGGCGATTCTATTTGAATGAATCAATTAATATAAATTCAATCTAAGAATAGTTAAGAAGAAATGGCATTTTTCTACACACACAAATGCGAATTTGTTGCCTAAACAATTAACAATGTAAACATTTTCATACGCATAGGGCATCTTATTTGGACAAGTCGCCTATCTTATCTTAGTCGACTGCCTCGCAGCGTTTTACCGGTTGCACAGTTCTTAGGGACTACATTATCTGATTCCACCAGCCCCATTTCACCATAAAACCACTAGATACCGTGTCGGATACCACCATACATACAGGTGTATCTGGTGGACGTTCCTTAATTCGCTTTTTATCCAAAATAATTAAGGCGAAATTAAAATATAAATATAATACAATATTTAATGTATGTTTTTTTTTTCGTACAGTATAGCGATAGCCACATTGTCTATGTAAATATGTTCTAAAGTAAATATATTTTTGTTTGCCAATGGAATATTTTCGTGTTGTTTTCACAGCCGGAACGCAAGTTTTTGTTTGTTCGTCATGTTACCAAGTAAGAATATTCATTCACTTTAGATAAACAGGAGGAAATTTGAAAGTTGCTTATTTACGTAGTCAAAGTTTTGGGTGTGCATGTAATATTATTTGCTTCTCCTAACTTTACCAGCCCTTAAGAAATAACAAGATAGGTACGCCAAAAGATTTTACTTCTTTCGTATTCAAGGAAACTTTGTATTATACATAAAAAAAAATTTTAGAATCTTATTAATTCATATTTGTATTAACTTTTGTTCAGAAGATTATCTAATATTCCATCACAGACAAAGTATCCATTTCTTTGAAACTTTAAACATGTACAATGCTAGGTTTTACTTTGTACTCTGCTATAATCATCATATTATATATCCTTAATTATGATTATTAATAAAAGGCCATGTGATCGCAGATTTTCAAAAAGATTACAAAAGCGGCAAATGCAAGAAGCGGATTGAGTATTTAAGAGTGTATGAGCTGATACGCGCGAGAATTTTATTATGTTAAAATGTAAATAAAGAAGTTGAGATTGTGTTATAAAACGCGCTAAACAGTAAGTGTACATTGACTGATTGTTATACAGATATAATTGTTTGCAAATACAACATTAATTGAAGAATTTGTTGTTTCGATGCGCCGGATTATCCAATAATAGATAGAGCTAAGATAATATAGATTAGGGATGTAACGGAGGCAGTTTTATCGTAACCGAAGTCGGAGCTGGAGTTTTTAAATTTGATTTATCGGAGTCGGATTCGGAATCGGTGTCGGAGGCAACGTCAGTCACAAGTGACGGCAGAATAAAATAGTTTTATTAAGGGACAAATAAAAACATTATTCAGTGAACCTTTTTAATTAGAAAGTGATAAATTTACAAATACACAGACAATAAAAATTGCTGTTTCTTATTAACATTTTCATAGTACTGTGAGAAAGCGATTACCTGAGCTACTGGTCGCGTAGTCCACGACATTTAAGCGCAAAGTGGATAAAACCACTATTGTATGTCTGCTCACATAGCGTGATAGCGTGAAGATATGTTATTTATTATATCTTAAATTTGATCCCATTTTAATATGGTGCAGGATTGATACATGTCTTCGAAAGTATAAGCCAGAACTTTTGAATAGACAATTGAATCCATTTCTCTCTACATCTCCCTCGTGTGTAGACAGATGTTGAGAATCGAGACTGTTTCCAAGCGTATATCAGGTTTTTTTTTATAGCCCGGGGGATATTGTTGACGGACCTCAGGGAGCTTTTTGGTTGTCGGACTTGCACCGACTAAAACCCCCGGGGTCACACAGCGCTCTCGCCTGGATAAGTTGGGCGGCACGCTCCCTCAAGCGCATCGCCGGCGTATATCAAGTTGGGTCTACACAACACAACACAACACAACACAGCCCAACACAGCCCTTTTTTTTTTTACTTGGGGAAAATCCTCATAGGACCGTCTCAGCCGCACAGGGGGGTTGCGCGACCGAGGTGTGTCGGACTTATACCGACTAAAAACCCCAAGGTGACTACTTCTGCCCATTGGCGGGGACTGTGGGTCCTGTAATCAATTCGCCACAGCCCCGTCGCGCCGCGCCCGATGGGCACAAACTCGGGGGAAGATGATACGCTTCCCCGATACTGCTCGTTGTATTTAGGCAGAGCACGCCACAATGCCCTGCCAACTTCTCGAGGGCCGCTAAACCAGTTGCTCAGGGCCCCCACCCTGAAACTCAGGGCCCCCACCCTGAACTCAGGGCCCCCACCCTGAGCTCAGGGCCCCCACCCTGAACCCCCTGAACCGAAGTCGGAACCGAAGGTGTATAACGATCGGAAGTTCCGACTTATCGGAGTCGGAGTCGAAGCTCCGTAACATCCCTGAATACCATAGATAAATATTGGGTTTTACAAAGAAACATCGTAAGCGAACATTTACTACTAAGTCCTAGTTAATATTTTTCTCATCTTAAAGGCTGTATCACGATTAGTGATGAAAATGCCCGATAATTTTCCCAAAGCGCCCAGCACTTCCGCGAACATTTCGTAAATTCCCGGGAATATTCCCAAGCATGTTTTGGGCACTTTGAGAAAATTCCCGGGCATTTTCATCACTAATCACGATGAATGCACTTCTGGTGTTCTATCGATTAAAATATTCCTTCCTTCCACATTCAGTATATCACCTTCCGCATATAATATTGGGTCATTTAAAATAGGAAGAAATTTTTGTTCAGACCGGACTATCGACATCATGACTACCGACAAAAAGTATTAAGTTTCTCAATATTTACGGTTGCTTTTAGAATAATGTTCTGCTTAAAATCAGGTGCTCGCCATTTTATGAAGATAGTAATATATAAAAAATAGACGAATGTATAGCGTTGTTGCACCAGCTGTGCTCTCACCTTGTTAGCTACCTTATGATAAAAAAATACGTTAAAATACAAATTTAATTACGTAGATATAAATAAGAATAAACACATTAGCACATAAAGTGTAAAGTGTCTGAAATCACGGCATGCGCCTCGCGTGCCGTCGGTTATTCTTTCTAAATGTGTGTTTGTAACATTTTTATAGCAGTTAGAGACCATAAATATACAAACGTTTCTACGTCCCGCCACAAATGCCTCTTAAAGCTTACTGCTTATGTATCGGGAATATGATTGTTATATACTAGACAAACTTATTTAATTAAATGATAGGTCCCCTACCTTATACATACATACTGTCCACAGCTTCTTGATTCTACAAGGCTATCAATTTTTGTTGTACCTATTTTTCTACAAAACAAATTACGCTCTATTTAGATTTAATCCAATCTATTAGATATCAATAGATGATAAGTAGTTACCTGATAAGACATAACTTTAGTAATTAATAACTTCCAAGTCAAAGTTATACGCTTTATAGTTTTACTCTGTTCGGGAACTGTGATAAAAATTCAACAGTAGTGGCTTCAGAAATCCTGCACCGCACGAGGAGTTGCGACGATCGGGGTATGCGGCAAGCACCCACGCGGCTGCTTTCATTCCAGCGCCCAGGAGTGTCGTCCATACTGTCTGAAAGATTGTCCGCGTCAGTCTGCCTTGTATATCAAACGTGCTATATACGTTGTGAAAATATTTCGAGGGGTGAAAAGCTATTTGATTTAAGCGACATTGTTTGATGATATAGTAATATATATATTTTCGGAATCACGGTTTTTTGCCGATTACTCGATTTATAATTTACTTTTCTTTTTCAGCACTAGAATTAGGGTTAGTGCAGCAACCCAAAAAGATATATTATGATTCACACAAAAAATTAAAATTTTATAATACTATATATTCAATAATATTAAAATGCATGCACATTTGTGCAATACAACATGTATTGCATTGTAAAAAAAACTAAAATATACGAACTTCATAAAAATGTGTGTAAATTATATTTTTTGCAGAAGTACATTTTATGTTAAAGTCTTTAAGGCTTTTATCTACATTTATATAAATCCCTCGAAATATTTCGTCTATGAGAAAGCTTTTTAATATAGGCACTTACAGTATCTACTAGCATTGCAACGTATTAATGAAACTCAAAACATATTATTCCTGGTAATTGCAATATTTAATTAAAATTTCTCTATATATTTAAGAAAACATTGATTTGAATTATAATTATGTAACTTGTATATACATACATATAAACTCAGGGCTCTGGCTTATTTATTTGTAGTGTGGATTACTGGGTTATATAACCAAGGTATACCCAAGATTTCAAAAATTTATTTTACAATGAACTTTATCGCATTTCTCACAATAGTCACGCTTCTATCATAATGAAGTGGAGCTAATCTGAACAAAGCATAAGATAACTGCATTGACTGCGACATGAATACTACTACGTTATGTTGCAGAGCTATTTTGTCTTTCCAGCTGCGTTAGTTTATTAGGTTTTTATGCGTAAAGTACATACAACATTTATATTATCAATAGTTTTTTTTATTTGGAAACCACAAATAATCCATTCTATAATTTTTTTTTTAAATATCTTACAATTACAGTTTTTGTCCCAATTATGGTTTTGTAATGTTACGACAAGAACCATTAAATCTATACTAATATTATAAAGCTGAAGAGTTTGTTTGTTTGTTTGAACGCGCTAATCTCAGCAACTACTGGTTAAAATTGAAAAAATATTTTTGCGTTGAATAGACCATTTATCGAGGAAGGCTTTAGGCTATATAACATCACGGTGCAACTATTAGGAGCGAAGAAATAATGGAAAATGTGAAAAAAAACGGGGAAAATTATTCATCCTTGAGGGCTTCCATTGCGTGCGCTGCGAAAAAGGTTCAAGATAACAAAAATATATGTACGGATAATTTAAATGGCAGAACAACGTTTGCCGGATCATACGTAATAAACTCGTTCCGAAAATACCATAGGTATAGAGATAGGTATAGATTACCGTCTTAAGGTTTACATAAAGCTCATTACCCGTCGCCTTTCATTAGCGCTATCCGTAAAAGTTACGTTGAAAGTTTTAGAGTCGAGAATAATTAAAAGAGTTCAGCTTAGCAGTTTCAAAGCTGATTTCGATCCCATGTGTTTCCGTGTAGGCAGAAGAGAGTAACCTCTTTATTCTTAAGTAGGGTGTATTTATTTTGCTTCCTATAGCTCCGGTTCACTGGAACGCTTTGAGGGCCTTAAATCTAATTCAATTCCAACTTTGGAACTTATTGCTTCCTGCTATTACATTTCCTACGTATGTATCTTACATTTTTGGTTGTAAAGTACTCGTTTAAATTTAAATTTTGATATTGTAATGTGTTCATATGTTTCTTGGAAGGCCTAATCTAAGGCTTTTAAATGAGTATTTCAAACTGCTACAGTAAGTAATAGTTATAGGAATAGGTCTGACTTTAATTGCCAATAGATGACAATTTATTATGCGAGTCTACATACCTCTGCCAATATTATCAACTAGTTCTGAACTACGTGTTATCGACATATCAAACTGCTTTCTCTACCTTTCTGTGTAAAGCTCATAAGTGTGTGTAAGCTTTAGTTACAGCATGTCTCATTTCCAGATCAGCCCGTTGTACATTCAAATCTTTAAAAACTATAAATAATCCAAAAATGAAATATTAACATACAATATACTTTTTATTTTTGTCGAATAAGGAAATAAAAACTTCACATATTTCTTGTTAAAATTATTAGGTAAAAAGGTGGCTGGGAAGAAACTGGTTGGCCAAAGCTCGCGTCCATCATGAGTGAAAAAGAATGAAACAGACTCCGTATTAGATATTTCAGATACCTACCTGAAGGTCGAAAAGGAATGTATCATCTATAATTATTGTTTTTCCTATAAGGACGCTCCTGGTATGAAACAATAGTAAAAAAGGGCAATTTTGATTTTTCGAAAAGCTTAATTCCCTAATGTCGACATTTTTCAATAATGAAGTGAATATAATAAGATGGATACCGTGCTTTTAACATTTAGTTAAAACAAGACAAAGAAATATTACAAATGTTTCTCAAATGATCCGATAGAGGCGCTGATCAATAATTCACAATTCTTCATTTTAACGTGCAACAACTAATTTGAACAAATGTCAGAATCTGCAATTGGTCTTCCAGAAGCAACATTTAGATGGACTACGTTAAACTGTGATGTCCGATAGAATCGAATTCCCTTTTTTACTGATCGCCACATACCTCCGATTCTTCATAGCGATAATATGGTTATCGGACAATTCTCCGTCACGGCAATAAAAACCTATTTTCTCTTTGTCAATAGATGGAATAACTATAACAGAATTTATTTTTTATTGAAAACATTTGGCTTTTACTAAAATACAAATCCGTCTCCCGCAGCAATGGTAAGAGAGAACGTTTGAGTTATTGAATTAATTGAAATATTGTTCAGTATGGTTGGTGAACGTTTTTGTTTACATTATCGGAATTTTATTTTTATAGTTTACATACAATTTCGATTGTTCACTTTACTTTATGATAGAAATTTGTCAACACAAAATATCGATAGAATACAGCTGCTTAAAAAGTAATTTTGCTGGATAACTTACACAGGATTTTTTTAATAATACCAAGTAAATTTGATAAATCTTGGTTTAGATTGTTGATGCTTTATATGATCTTTTATATCTTTGTATAAAAGGCTTACATTTGACCTTAATCCTAATTAAGGGAAAGCAATGACAAGCTCGACGATGGAGTGCGTTCGCCCAATAAATACATATCCAATCATTACTTCAAGACTCCCATACCATACCCCTTCTTACTCCACCCTATCACACTTTGAATTCCTAAAGAAGCATCACTCCCTTTGATTTAAATATCACTGAACCTTTTATTGGAGTTATTTACCATAAATATGATGATATAATGTATCTATAGTTATTGAAAACTAATAATAGTATTTGGTAATTAATAATTATCACATATACTAAGAACTTAAATAATATGTAATAATAAAGGCATTTTAAAAATCACAGAAAATAGGAACGAACTAGATAGTGTTTCTTTATATTTTTAAAACCTTTTACATCTTTATTTAAGTTAAACTTTTTTTTACTATCTCTTTAATACTATTAATTGAGAATGAGAATCAAGTCTAATGAAAGGATGTTCAATATTTATAATACAAGTTTTCTTTGACTTCACTTATTAGGTAAGTTGCAAACACCTTTACAATCTCCTTGAAAGTCTGTAAGCTGTAAAATGATACCCTCCCTCTGAGAAATCAGGGCAACCCTAGTCAAAACCGATAATACTTTGCGCATAATATAAAATAATATGAAAAGATATATTTAGTGTTTTAAATTTATTATACCTAGCTTTTATAAGCTCAATTATTCGGCAATATGGCCTCATTAGCTACGGTGTAACATAAAAGCTATCTGCACAATATACCAATTTGCTGTTGTCAATTCAAAAGTTCTGGCTTATACTTTCGAAGACATGTATCAATCCTGCACCATATTAAAATGGGATCAAATTTAAGATATAATCATAGATGGGCGTAATCATGATTACTTTTAATCAGATTAATAATCAGATTACAAGTAATCATGACGAATGTAATCATGATTACTTGTAATCTGATTACTCTTAATCATGATTATATGAGTAATCATTAATCTTGATTACAGTAATCATTCAATTAATCATGATTATTTTAATGATTACTTTTGAGTTCTGGCTGAGAGAGAGACCGATTTAAATACTCGTTTATTTAATTTTTCAAGTTATTTTATTTCGAATTATATATGACCCCAAACTTCCGTCTAATAGTGGGGTGGTGTCCAGAAAAGAGTGGGGGGTGGCGTCCAGCGGAGAGAGGGGGGGTGGCGTCCAGTGGAGAGGGGGGGTGAAGTCCAGCGGAGAGGGGGGTGGCGTCTAGGGGAGAGTGGGGGATGGCTTCCAGCGGAGAGTGGGGGGTGGCGTCCAGTGAAGAGTGGGGGTGGCATCCAGCTGAGATTGTGGGGATCCAGCGGAGAGTGGGAGGTGGCGTCCAGCAGAGAGTGGGGGGGGTGGCGTCCAGCGGAGAGTTGGGGTGTCGTCCAGCAGAGAGGGGGGATGGCGCCCAGCGGAGGGTGGGGTGGTGTCGTCGTGTGTGTGCTCACACGCCGCCCCAATGGGAGGTATTGTTTGGGTAGTTTTGCGACCCTCTCCCAGGGAGGACACCTGTCTAAGACCAATCGCTCGCCGGGCCCCTAGGAAGTATCTGGATTCCCTGGCCCGGCGAAGGCGAAGATTAGGCAGTGCTGGCACCCGGTGGTTTTAGCCGGAGCAAGTCCGCCCCCGAATATCCGTCTCGTTGAGCGAATCATAATCCTTATAAGGGTCTTTGCAGTTGTGTACTGTGGTCACGAGTCACGACATTGTTCGGCCAATAAACCTACCAACTCATAGAAACTGGCTTCGACCTGATTACGTTCAGGACCATTTTTTGTGTTCTTTCAGCCGTTTGAGTTGGTAGGTTAATTGCCAGAATTGGGTCGTGACCATACCACAATAGTGAAAAAACTGGCATAGTGACTTGCTTCGACCTGACTACTTTCAGGATCAGTTCGTGCTCGGTGGCCATTAAGTAAATCCAACGAAATCTAGCTGATCATAGATACTTATACTATTGTTCTGAGTGATTCCTGGACTATTAGAAGTGATTATCAAAGTACCGCCATTATTTTACTGAAATACCGACTCCTACCCGATAATCCACGCCCGCCTTCGAGATGGAGAATACTTCTGATAATGGCCAAAGACTTTGTGTGCAATCCTTTAAGTTAAAGTTAAATTTAAAAACAGAAAAATCAAGTTACTATTTTTTTACTTTTATTACTCATTAAACAATATATGTACATATATATAATTTGGTAAACAAAAAAGCGTTTTACTGAGATAAAAATGGCGCGTGCCCGTATGTCGATTTGCTTCTTTTTTCTGAGTACTATATTTTTTAGGCTTTAAGAAACTAGAAGGCAACTGCAAAAAAAAAAATAAGCGAATTGAGAAAAAAAACTATGTATGTGTCCCGCTGATATATTGTAAGAATCAAAGTTATTAGATAGAAGGACAGTTATCCGGAAAAAAAAACAGATCTATATCTCAACTTTAATTACGAGTTAAAATTCAAAATACGATACGAACGTGCGCGGCGGCTCGGTTTACATCAAAGACGAAACCGAGTCAGTAGAGAGAGACGGATGACCAAGAAAGGTGATGTTGCGCTCTGCGCAACAGAAGCTTGTGTAAATTTGAGAAAATAATGTCTTATTCTGATCAATTAAAATATTGCGCTATCTTGCTCTGTCTCTCTATCTCCATCCCGAAGGCGGGCGTGGATTATCGAGTTGGAGACGGTATTTCAGTAAAATATGGGCAGTAGTTTGATAATCAGTTCTAACAGTCCAGAAATCACTCAGAACAATGGTAAAAGCATCAATGATTAACTAGATTTCGTTGGATTTAATTAATGTCCACCGAGCACGAACTGATCCTGAAAGTAGTCAGGTCGAAGCACTAAGCGAGTCACTATACCGGTCTTTGCACTATTGTACTGCGGTCACGAGCCAGTTCGGGTAATCGCCCTAACACCTAACTATGTGGTGGTACTCAGTTCGCCAGTTTAGCTAGTAGTAGTCGTATACTAAAAATAAAAAAAGGCGAGCGCCGCTTTGCTGTCGGCAGCGCATTTTACGTATCAAACAGAAAAGTAATCATAAAAGTAATCATGATTAATTGTAATCCGATTAATGATTAATAATCCTTAATCACCGAAAAATGATTACTTTTTTTGATTAATTTCGTTAATCATTAATCATGATTAATGATTACAAAATGTAATCGTAATCGTTAATCATTAATCTGATTACAATTTGCCCATCTCTGGATATAATAAATAACATATCTTTACGCTATCACGCTATGTGAGCAGACATACAATAGTGGTTTTATCCACTTTGCGCTTAAATGTCGTGGACTACGCGACCAGTAACTCAGGTAATCGCTTTCTCACAGTAGTATGAAAATGTTAATAAGAAACAGCAATTTTTATTGTCTGTGTATTTGTAAATTTATCACTTTCTAATTAAAAAGGTTCACTGAATAATGTTTTTATTTGTCCCTTAATAAAACTATTTTATTCTGCCGTCACTTGTGACTGACATTGCCTCCGACTCCGAGTCCGACTTCGGTTCCGACTCCGATAAATCAAATTTGAAAACTCCGACTCCGACTTCGGTTCCGATAAAACTGCATCCGTTACATCCCTAATTCTAAATTAGTAGACATCGAATAGATATTAAAAGCGGTAAAATGCAAAATCTTAAGCAATTATTTTGATGTAACCCGATTTTATAAGGGTTGATATTGCTCAAATTTCTTGGGTTAGAACTCGATACTCTATACTTGAACTTTGAGTGTTGCTAAACGAATAGCAGTAAGTCGGATGTCCGTTTATACCCTAGTAGATTGTAACAATACGCACACACTTGCTACATGCTTACAAATATGGACATGGCTGCGAAGCCTATAATACCGAACATAGATTGGCTATGCCCTCTCATATTTCGGGATTTTTCTCGCGTATTCATATTCCGTTACTTATATAAAAAAAGTAATAAGTTATACACTATGTTAGATTGAAGAATATTTTAAATTAATGTAAGATAGGTAGTTGCTAATTATTCACGTAATAATTGATAGGCATCTGGTTGAAATTGATTTCGCAAGCCCGGGTGGAGCGATTAGAGGCACACCCCGAGGGTTTTAATCAGTAGGAGTCCGATCCTATGCAGGATATACCCCAGAATATAAAAAAAATGATAGGCAAACCTGGGTGGAATTAATTATAGCTTCTTGAATTATATAATTCATAGACATGAAGGTTTGTGTATTAATACATAAATAGCAGATTTAGATAAATAATTGCTGTGTATATAGAATACATTGTTAATGTTCCCCGAGGTGTTACGATTGGCGCAAAAGCCCTTACAATTAATGAGTAAGGTTGCACCGAGGTCTTTAGCGCTAATCAATTACGGACTTTGAACATTTTCTATTTTGCTTCTTGTAATGTGCTGAGCAGTTAAAAGTATGTTTCAATTTTAACGTACAATGAAAGAAAATGAATTAACTAAGCTTTATTGTTTTCGCCTAAAACAGTATTTAGACAGTTTATGCTTCTTATAATAGTATATATAATAAAGTTTCATGCCTATATAGGTCAATATATCTATGTAAACTATATATTAGATATATATAACTTTATAATTAAACAAAAAGCTATATATTTGCTACGTTTTATTATACTTGTTTTTAAAGAGAACGAATCATTTACTCATTTTTCTAAACAAAACAATTTATTGACAAATACTATTCCGAAGAAAATTAACTTATTTTCTAGAAAATTCCATTTGTTGCGTACACAGTTTAGACATGATTAGCAATTTTGTGAACTTTTAGTCCCCACACATTTTCTAAAGCAATTAGGTTTGCAAAAAATTGCATTTGTCCTGTCCTAATGTATCATTCATGCTTGTTCTGTTAACCCATGTTACCTGTTGCTATTCTTTTACATATAAAAAAATAAAACATTAATAAAGCTTAGTATCGTATCATATATTTTTATTTATTTTATATACTATAAACACAAATGTCTGGCGTTACTATATAACTTTATATTATAGTATAACTAAAATGGCATTTTGACAACCTAGCTTGTAGCCGCCAGTATGAAAGTCGTACATTCTATGAGTAATTAGACCTTAGGATATACGTATAATCAGAGGTAGCGGTAATATATTTATTTTGAATTTATAACAAGAAGAATAACAGTTATATTCGAAAAGTATTTTTAATTATATTAACACAGGGGTTGTCAGTGGATCAATAAATTATTTCATTCATAATATACATGAATGAAATGCAATTATAAGTGTGCAGTGCCTTTTAAGGTATTCACAACATATATTAGAGTGGCCTGTTTTATGCAGACAAAAGGCGTCATTATTAGTCATGAAAAAAAAAGTGCAAATAACAACGCGAAAAGGTTAAGTCAAACAATACTACGAATAGAAAAAATATAAAGTTAAGTGTGTATATAAGTTGCCTGTCTCATAGAACTCTTTAATATTTTTTATTTTTGGGATTTAAGAAATATAAAACACTCTTATTTAATAAATAAGTCTATATATAGAGAACAAAAATTAAATAACAGTACACAGTAAATAGAAGATAAACAAAATTGACTGCGAAGTCAAACAATAGTCGAGTGCATTTAAACTACTGATTGGCAGAATTTTCACACGGAAAACTTTTAGCCAAAAATATATATTTTATTCATGTCGCACTGTCCACCATCCGGGTTCGATGAATTTGTATGACGTAGATAACCCGTTTTATTGTCACAGTTAGTAAATAAATTTTCTCGCATCCACCAATCATGTACAGGGATCACGTAACAAGCCTGTCCGATGAAAGGCATAATCCAATCAATTATAACGCCCGTGCTCCAATTCTAAACTCGAATGCAAAAGAAAAGATTTTATTCTAGAACACTATTCGCTGACTTGACTAGTTGCTTTCATAGTAAGCTGTATACAAGTTGTTCCGTGAAGAGTGTATTCATAAAATTATGGGAACTGGTAATTTTGAAGATCATTAGAATAAACTTAAATGGTAATATTTATCGCCAATACTTAATACAATAATTTATAGTATAACTAGCTTTTGCCCGCGGCTTCGCTCGCGTTAAGAAGTATTATAATTAATTAGATATAGTTTTTGTAGCTTTACTTTTGTTTAGCGTGTGTAAAAAATTAGGAATTAATCTGTCATTAGACACTAAAACTATCAAGTTATTATTATATTATAGTCAAAAATCTGAGAAGATTTATATAAACTTTTATCCCCTATTTTATCCCGTTGGGGGTGGAATTCATCAAAATCCTTTCTTAGCGGATGCCTACGTCATAACGTCTACCTGCATACCAAATTTCAGCCCAATCCGTCCAGTGGTTTGGGCTGTGCGTTGATAGATCACTATGTCAGTCAGTTAGTCGGTCAGCCAGTCAGTCAGCCAGTCAGTCACCTTTGAGTTATATTAGGTCCTTACATATGAAATTGGCGTTTTTCGTACTGGCCACTTTAATCACAAATTTCTCCTCTTTGGTAAGGAATTCCAAATTCAAATTTGTACAGCTATAGACTCATGTATTTGTGCTTCGATGATCGTCATTCAATTGTTTTTTTCTTCTGTTTTTTTCTGTTTGCGTCACTCATTTTACAAAATGGAAAACTTAAAATATCGCATTATTTACGAGTACGAGTTCCGCCGTGGCACTAGTGCTGCGGAAACAACTCGAAGGGTGAATGATGTGTATGGCGGTCGTGTTGCAAAAGAAAACACAGTTCGTTTTTGGTTCCAACGTTTTCGTTCTGGAAATTTCGACCTGCAGAACAAGCCCCGTGGACGGCCTGAGACTCAAGTTGATAATGAAGAGTTGAAGGCTATTGTGGAAGCGGGTCCATCGCAAACCACGTCCGAGTTAGCTGCAGGCTGCGATGTTAGTGATAAAACTGTTTTAATTCACTTGAAGCAAATTGGGAAGATTAAAAAGCTTGAAAGGTGGGTACCTCACGAATTGACTGAAGCAAACCGGCAAACGCGCGTCGACTGCTGCGTTACATTACTAAACCGGCACAATAATGAAGGTATTTTAAACCGAATCATTACCTGTGATGAAAAATGGGTTCTTTACGATAATCGGAAGCGCTCAGCGCAATGGTTGGATCCTGGCCAGCCAGCCAAATCCTGCCCCAAGCGAAAATTAACCCCAAAAAAGTTACTTGTAAGCGTTTGGTGGACTAGTGCCGGTATTGTTCATTACAGTTTTCTCAAATCTGGCCAGACTATTACGGCTGATGTCTATTGTCAGCAATTGCAAACCATGATGGAAAAGCTAGCGGCTAAACAACCTAGGCTGGTCAATCGCTCCACGCCACTGCTGCTTCACGACAACGCTAGACCACACACTGCGCAACAGACGGCTACTAAATTAGAAGAGCTTCAATTGGAAAGTCTAAGACATTCCTCCGTACTCCCCGGACCTTGCTCCAACAGATTACCATTTTTTTCGAAATTTGGATAACTTCTTGCAAGGGAAAAAATTCAACTCCGATGGGGCAGTCCAAATCGCCTTCAAAGATTTTATTGATTCCCGTCCGACTGGTTTTTTTAGTAAAGGGATCAATGAACTACCTATGAGATGGCAAAAGTGCATAGAAAATAATGGTTCATGCTTTGATTAATTAAATATATTATATTAAAAAATATTCGACTTTTTGTTCCTCCCATACAAAACGCCAATTTCATATGTAAGGACCTAATATATATTTAGATGATACGTACGCAATGAGAGTACATAATATCGACAAAAACGGAAAACCAAAGTCCAAGAGGTTGTGAAATTAATTACGTCTCTCAAATAACCATGGACAGGACCCCTAGTTAGACGAATGCACTGCTGCCTACCTGGCTACCGGGAGATGGTCAAGGGATTCTATATATACCTGTTGGCGAACTGACTGCGAGGTGGGCAGTAGAAGCTATCAAGGTTATGGGCAAGTCTTCAAAATGAACGGCGCACGTGAGATCTTTGTGATATGAAGAAAAGGTAGACTGTTCAATACATGTACCTTTACTGAGAATATTAATAACTACTTGTGATATTTTTTTCGTTAAAATAGGCAAATAACTGTTACTCCACCTCGCTGGTGTTATTTGAATTCAGTCATCGTAAAACTGGATATGCAGTGAAACTTTAATTAAAAAAACCCCTTATACGTAAATTCCATATGAGTGCAATTACTATGACTAAGCCTGAGATTTTTAGAGGCTTCTTTGTCTTTGCTTATAATTCACTCTAACGTTACATTTTATATTACTTAATAAATATCAAAGGATATGATAAGTCACCGATTTCGTAAAATTTAAGTTGGCTCTGCAAATACTTACTTTGTACTCAAGTTCCTATTATATATTCAGTTTCTTGCCAAAATCAAATTTATTTTCTGAGCACTGCTAAGCAATATCAAAGTAGCGTCTATAAACCTCAGTCTAAGATTTATCGACTTTACTATAATCAAAAACTGAATATATAATAGGAACTTGAGTATAGCCTTCTATGGCTATATGAATACTAATTTGTAGAGCCAAGTCTATGTTGAAAAAATCCTTTGATATATATTGAGTAATATACATTGCAATATTTTAGTAAAGTCTAAGTAAACTTAAAGATGTGTCTGTTAATCTCTATGAGTTTTAAAATTATGTATATATTGTGTTATTTCTATTAAAAATAATCGATATTTGTCGAAAATGTTTATAACTTTCTAATGCCAATTTTAGTAAAACCAATGTAGGTAAATGCAAGTCAAGATAACTAAAGAGCTTACGGTGTAAAATCAATATTATAATTATAGAAGGAGCCATAAATTTGATGGATAACAAAGATTACGGCTGAATTTGAATAATGACATACTAAGCGAATAGATAAATATTATAATAGGTCCCCCTTTATCAACAATTTGGAGAAGCCTAAAGGACTTAATAAATTTGCGTCAAGGGAGTTAAGATTTTAAGTGTTCTTCAAAGTAACTCCTAATTGAATATTATGTTACAAAATATTAACAACCATTTTGTATTGTGCATATCATTTAGAAACTATTGATCACTCATGCTTTCATTTATTTTTTTTATATCCATGATGCTTAAACTTAGAGAAACGATCTATTTTGCCAGTTTTTCACTAAACTAATGAATTTACATTCGTTTATTTTAAAAAATTAAATAGATAGTCAACCTATTTACTATCTTTCGAAGCAGTTGGCATATAAAAATAAAACAACAAAAAAATTATTGAATTGTCTGTATTTGTAGTCACAGTGCCCACGAATATAAAAGCAGGTAAAAATATGTAGACATTTAAAAAAATTATATCTTCTGTACTGCTTGGGATAATTCTTTTTAAAATATTAGGTCCTTACATATGAAATTGGCGTTTTGTATGGGAGGAACAAAAAGTCGAATATTTTTTAATATAATATATTTAATTAATCAAAGTATGAACCATTATTTTCTATGCACTTTTGCCATCTCATAGGTAGTTCATTGATCCCTTTACTAAAAAAACCAGTCGGACGGGAATCAATAAAATCTTTGAAGGCGATTTGGACTGCCCCATCGGAGTTGAATTTTTTCCCTTGCAAGAAGTTATCCAAATTTCGAAAAAAATGGTAATCTGTTGGAGCAAGGTCCGGGGAGTACGGAGGATGTCTTAGACTTTCCAATTGAAGCTCTTCTAATTTAGTAGCCGTCTGTTGCGCAGTGTGTGGTCTAGCGTTGTCGTGAAGCAGCAGTGGCGTGGAGCGATTGACCAGCCTAGGTTGTTTAGCTGCTAGCTTTTCCATCATGGTTTGCAATTGCTGACAATAGACATCAGCCGTAATAGTCTGGCCAGATTTGAGAAAACTGTAATGAACAATACCGGCACTAGTCCACCAAACGCTTACAAGTAACTTTTTTGGGGTTAATTTTCGCTTGGGGCAGGATTTGGCTGGCTGGCCAGGATCCAACCATTGCGCTGAGCGCTTCCGATTATCGTAAAGAACCCATTTTTCATCACAGGTAATGATTCGGTTTAAAATACCTTCATTATTGTGCCGGTTTAGTAATGTAACGCAGCAGTCGACGCGCGTTTGCCGGTTTGCTTCAGTCAATTCGTGAGGTACCCACCTTTCAAGCTATTTAATCTTCCCAATTTGCTTCAAGTGAATTAAAACAGTTTTATCACTAACATCGCAGCCTGCAGCTAACTCGGACGTGGTTTGCGATGGTTCCGCTTCCACAATAGCCTTCAACTCTTCATTATCAACTTGAGTCTCAGGCCGTCCACGGGGCTTGTTCTGCAGGTCGAAATTTCCGAACGAAAACGTTGGAACCAAAAACGAACTGTGTTTTCTTTTGCAACACGACCGCCATACACATCATTCACCCTTCGAGTTGTTTCCGCAGCACTAGTGCCACGGCGGAACTCGTACTCGTAAATAATGCGATATTTTAAGTTTTCCATTTTGTAAAATGAGTGACGCAAACAGAAAAAAACAAATGAATGACGATCATCGAAGCACAAATACATGAGTCTATAGCTGTACAAATTTGAATTTGGAATTCCTTACCAAAGAGGAGAAATTTGTGATTAAAGTGGACAGTACGAAAAACGCCAATTTCATATGTAAGGACCTAATAAATAAAAAGAATTGAGGTTAATATTGTGCCACTATCAAAGTACCTGAGATTATTTTAGAATGTTTAAAAATTGTTACAATTTACAATGTAAATATCCTATTAATATTAGGTTTTCTACGTGTATTAAATAATACATGTTATTAAGTTTGCTTAAACAACATAATTGGATAAGCGAAATATCTCAATTATCAACGACCTGTCATTTTCACAAATACGACGATATCAACAGAACGCATGAGCGAATAAACCGTAGATAGATAAGCCTTTTCGCAAATAATATCTAGCATTGGTATTCTATATTGTTTCTGAAAATATAAAATTACTTATATGTTCTCTCTTGTTTAATCGAGAACCAGAAGATTGCTTAGACTATGTTATTAATGTTATTTCAGACTAGTAAAAGGCAGTAGCTTGCTTTAGATAATTAATTCTAACTAGGAAATATTTATATATTTCAAGAAACATCTAAGTTCTCTAATCTGCGTTAATTTAATATTAATTATTAATGAATTATTTATTATGGCTATTCTTTAACAGTTTATGTAAAATGTAATAATTTAATACAATTTCAATTCCTTGAATATTTTTACTTAATATATTTATATTCCTGTTAGAATTTTTTAAAAAAAGTATCTTAGATGTGAGTGATGGCACGTCGAATACAAATGTCTCTGGTTTGATTAGGAAATTTATTAAAAAAAAAAGAAACATATTAAAAACCTTTCAATCGCAAAATTATTACATGAAAGTTACATTTATTATGGGCACGGCAGATAAAAAAACGAACATATTGATTCATATAATATAAGCGTTTCAGCAACTTAATATTCCTTTCCTTGTGATAATATTATGACTAATTCTGCCATGATACAAACGCGCTTTCATTAATGTTTGATTAAACTAGAAATAACACTACATCCACTGCCTCGTTAAACAGTATTACTCGGTATATAAAAATAAATATCTTACAAAAAACTACCAATACTCTAAGATCAATAAAGTACATTTTGTAATATTGACCCCAATACTCGTATAATTAGAAGACTAAATAAATATTGAAAATTTACATTTGGTGATTTGGTGAAGACAGCCTAGAAAATGCGCTGAGAACCACACGACAGTCAAATTGATTAAGTTATAAGACAGCATTAATCCCAAAGGTCAGCTAAAATCTCTATGTATTCAATAGCAAGTAGCTATTTTTGTCTATAAACAACAGCGATTAAGTATCGCCGTTGCGTAACCGTTCTGAAGAGGAAAAATTCAACTTCAATTCATTTTCTCACAATATGACAGTCTAGTGAATTTTTGAACTTTGCTTATCGTTGGTCTACGACGGATAAGGTAAGGCTAGTTCACATTATGAATCTAAATATTATTAAATACAGCTAGAGTGTTGTCAAATATTTTTGATTTATTGAATCGATCAAACATCGAAAAGTAACTTTAAGAGAAATTAGTTCATAGATTTTTTAATCTACCATATCAAATTACATACTATGTAGTCTTATAAGACTTTAGTTAAGTCACAACTGTGTTATTAAGGGCAAATTGCACAAAAAAATTAAATCTAGTTTAGGCTCGTATAAAACGCTTTTTAATTGAAGCGGTTTAATTCGATCTCAATGCCGGTTTAAATTTGACAGATGTTAAAACTGAATAATGCTTCCGAGAAATGTAATAAGCACAGTTTAACGGTAAATAGATTTTTATATAAGTTTAAACTAGATTGAATTTGTTGGTGCAAGCCGCCCTAAATTACTTAATATTGGATAGATGTTATTATTGTGAAATAAACATTATTATTACTTAAGATTGTATTGAGTACAAAATAAATATGTCATATTCTAAGATTAATTATTTTATAATCTAAGGTAACATTTAAAATAAGTTAGTTTTTTAGTGTATTAAAGTACACTTAAATTCATTATTTAGAAATTACCTTAAACAAAATATATGAAATTACTTTGATATCTAATCCGAATGCCTAATTATTTAATATGGAGCACGTGTCATTTTACGGTAGACTTATTATAATTGAACTAAAATTGAATCAACTGAATTTGCCAGGTCCACTGGTATAATCAAGTTACGAATAACTTATTACTGTGAGTTAGACTGCTTGCTTAGCGCTTACTTTACTGTGACTATTAGTAATCCTATTAACACATAAAAAAAATAAGATGACATTCTAAGTTTAAAAGTACACTTTTTATATTTACCTAAATACTTTCTCTAAATAACTCAGTTACAGAAATATTTTAACAAATTTCAAGGATTTGGATTAACCCTCATTAATCATACCTGCCAGGGATAATTTCTGATTGATTGATGACTCTCTACTCATTATGAAAACCTTTAACACCTTTTTGTTGTTCGCAAGTAGCTATTGTCGAACAGAAAAGCTATTGTGCCAAATTTAAACTATTGTACATAAAAACAAATATAAAACTAAAAAATAATTTTGATATAATTTTTCAACGTTTTAAAAACAATGGCACAATTCTTTAAAATAATTTATAAAAAAATATTTCTGTGATTTTAAATCCATATTATTATTAAATATCACAATTGACTTATGGAATAGAAATGTAGCTACATATACTGAAATTATCTAAATAAAAATGTATTAAAAATAATATTAATGTTGTCTAGCATACAGACCAATGCAAAGTAGTTGCAAAACCACCTCTTTTGTCTTAATGTCACTATTTAATAGCAGAATTGCTTATATAAAACCACAGATCTGAAAAGCATTTAATTTTTTCCAAGTCGACTCAATGATGAATGAAAATGAAGTGGATGGCGAGAATAATGGCGGGAGGGCTTTTAGAAATTGTTGAATGAAAAACGCTTAATTTGAATGTTATTTATATATATATATATATATATATATATATTATTTATTTCTACTGATCTTTACCTACTTGCAATATTATAAAATATAAGACAGACTTAAGCAGTACTGTAAGTCAAAAATACCAAATCCAGCAAAAACAAATGAAAATAAAAATGAATATAACGTACTGAAAGAGATGGCTCTTCGTTATTTCAACTTTCAATAATGATGACAAATAGGCAAATTATTGTAAATTTATACTTACATATAAACGACGCTTGCTGTTTCAACTTAATTATTTGCTTGTGTGGGCTACTTTATCGAATAGTTAATTATACGGAATAATGATTTAAGTTTGGTTTTAATATAGCCCTCATGAACAAACCTATTGTCAAAAAGTTGAGGACATAGTTTTCTGTGGTTGACATAGAATTAGGCACGACAATGTAACCAATGTAAGGACCAAAGTACAAATTAGAGCATGGCCACCGGTTTGCGCGTCACTTATTGCAAATTTGGATGTATTTTTGGATTAATTGCACCACACCACTATTATCACAATTATCCAGTAGCTATCTGTAAGGCTTCATTGGTCAACTGAATAGCAACCGCATTACTGTATGTTTTCGTCTTACAGCGATTTCTCGAACTGGGTCGTGACCACAGTGCACAAGTGCCAAGATCGTCATAGTTCCTCGCTTTGACCCGTCCCGTATCGGGATCAGCTTGTGTACGAGCAGTCGTTTATAAACCTAGACCTTAAATCGTGGGGTATGTCGGCTTACATGGGTATAGCGACTATCAAATCAATTTCCGCCCCTCTATAATCGAACTACATTGAACTTGTTGTCAGTTACATTGTAGCCAGTATATAAAAATAAACATGGGCGCAAAGCATAGTGACTCTTTCGTGTCTATCGTATTTAGTTATCAACTTTATTTACATAGAACGACATGACAACGATTACCATCATTGGAGTCTCATCTTTTGACGGTTACCGCCGTTTTTTTTTTTACACTGGCTCGACATAGTGTCTACAGAGTTCCTGATGGTAAGTACAGTGTAGTCCAAAAACGAAAGCGACTATCAAAAGATGAGAATCCATTGATAGTCTCCATCGTCATGTCGGCCCACATATACCACGACTGAAGGTCTCTAGGTATATGAGCTACTGGATATACACAAGCTGATCCCGAAACGCGACAAGTCGTAATTGATCACTATGACGGCCTTTACACCCATGTACTGTGATCGCGATCCAGACGGGCACCGACGCCCTACCACCTCGCTGCAGCTCGTTTAGCACCACCCAGGAGTCACGTGTAGGGAAGTTAGGGTAAAGCCGTTCTTAAAATACATACACTATACCGTCATTTACAATGCAGTTACTTTGCCGTACCAGCATATAAAAAATCTCCGTATCTCTCTGTGGTAACGCTACAGATAACAAATTAATATATTATCTGGCTCTTATTGCGTTTAATTGCCACCCAGTCCATTTAGTTTGTCAAATTCATATGAATTCGTTCGACTTTTGCATCAATACGTATGCGTCGACGGTTCACCTTACTGATTCATATTTGGTGGTTTTATACAAATCCTGTGTTGTGAAAGTTGATGACACATATCTCCGGGACTTCTGAGCAGCCTAACAGGTGGGTGGCAAAAGCTTCATATCACATGAGCCAAAGACCTTGAAAAAACTACAATCCACTTAAATTCCGTTGAACCTTCCAAACAAATGGCGGTTCCACCATGAAATATTGTTTTATTCCATAAATCGAAATTTTGACCGCGCACCTGTACCTTGTCATAGTAAATCATACGAGGATATCAATAAATCGTGGATTAAACATGGTTAATAATATAAGCCTCCCGTTTTCTCTATATATGTATATGAAAATGTTCAATATGTTTGATAAATACTCGTAGCTCAAAAGACGTAGTTACTATATTTCGCCAGATGGTGAGAGATACTGTGCAAGAATATCTGAATATTGAAAGTCATCGTCGCAATTCCAGCCTACATACACCAACAGATATCATTTCTTAGTGAAATATATAAGTGGACAGTAAAACCTAATTTTGAAATCCAACAAAACGAATCGGGTCACTGTGATCCGTCAGATAAACCAAAAAATATCAGGTAGGTGTAATTCAGTAATGATTTATATGGAAAAATATTTTACTGCCATATATTAGGTACAACTAATATCAGAGAACACCCGAATTGATTCTGTTATTGAAATAAACTCTTGTAATTATATTTCCAAGGTTTTGTTTATACTTAATCGTCTTTGTTAAAAGACAAGTTTTGAAATTTTAGAAACGATTTAAAGTATTTTTATATATAATAAGATATAAACAAATCTTTGTAACAACTAATTTTTGTTTTATTTAGATAATACAACACCAATTATACTCAAGTGTCTCTATAGAATCGTAGGAATATGCCTCAGTAAGTATTAAATGCCTATAAAGAATCAACATCGTTTTAATTAAAGAGGATTCAGATTGCAAGTTAATCCAATAAGATACACGGTTAATTAAAGTCAGTCGTTTACGTAGCTGTAGCCTTTAATATTAGAAAGATCAAGTCGGGAGATAGCACTAACTGTTAGAATCGATTTATGTAATTATCCTAGTGAACCGCTTAAGGACTTTTTAATTAGTACCGAAAATGAAGCAAAAGTAACGTATTTTAAGTGAATATTCATCATCAGCCCACCCTGGTCTACTGCTGATCTTCAGCTCTTCTCTTCCATTCCTCTCAGGCGAACTTCTGTGAGTCGTTGCTCTTCCTTGCGGGAGGCACCCTGCGCTACGCTTGCCGATTCACGATCTCCGCTCAAGAACCCGTCTGCTCCAAAGACGATTAGGCCTTCAACATATGTGAACACCCCACTGTCACTTCAGCTTGCTATTACGGAGAACTATGTAGAAAACTTTGGTTCTCTGTCGAATAACCTCAATTTGGAATATATCCTTCAAAAGGATGCACAACATAGCTCTTTCCAATGCACGCTGAGTTAAGCTCATGGAGCAGCCCAACCGATAGTGTACATGTCTCAACTCCGTTCGTCATTCTTGGTAGGATGGATGGTTGTTGCGGGATGCCTGAAGGGGCTACCACTTAACGAAACTCCGTCGGTGTCGTGCGTGATCCCACGCACCACTAGGCGGCGGGAAGGTGACCACATCCCATCTCCTCCACACTTTGAAGTAGCCCGTAAGTGGGCTGATTGGGCGCCGGGCTTGCAGAAGTCCACGGTGCACCTGGATTCCGGTGCAAACACGAGTGAAGGATCACCCCAGAGGTTTTAACCGGTGCGAGTCCGGCACACCAGGGGAGTGGCCCTCACCACTCCCCTGACTGTCCGTTAGGGATTTCCTCTGGGATACCAAAAAAAAGGATGCATGGTTGAAAATTATAGTTTTCAGGCATAAATTTAGTACCAAAAATTTAATATTTCTATCAGATTAAGTGCTCGGCCTTTTCACTGCCTACCGCTACTTTCCATACTTTTTATTTTCGGTGACGAGTACTAGAGTAATACAACCCTGCCAACTGCAACCCTCGGCGCCGCCGCAGAATAAGGCGGCTCAGGAGAAGGGAGCAATTCGCGCAGGACTCCCAGCGCGACGAGCTACCCTCCTGACACAGGCTGGGCGGGTGACGTTGAGGGCGTCCCCGTCCAGTGTAGAGAGGAAGGGTTGGCGTGTGTGTGCCCACACGCCGGTCCCACAGAGAGGAGGCGAGGGGTTTAAATCCCCCTCCACGAGAGGAGGCCTGCCCAAAGGCCAACGCCCGTCGAGCCGTCGGAATTATTCGGATTCCCAGGCTCGGCGAAGGCGAAGAGAGGGCAGTGCTGGCACCCCGGTGGTTTTAGTCGGGGCAGGTCCGACACACCGGGGGAAGTGGCCCTCACCACTTCCCCTGACGGTCCGTAGGGATTTCCACAGGGTTAACAAAAAAAAAAAGAGAAATACAAACCTGCTGCCACGTCACTATTGTTCATTTACCACCAACCGCAGGAAACATATAGAATGAGATGATAGGCCTATTACCTAATTGGATCGTAACCTCAGTGTATAAATATCGGGACTGAAGTGACTTTCGAAGAACTCCCGTCCCTTGGCGGTCACTGCCGTTGTTAAACTATATTATTCTTTCAATTTATAGAGTATAAAAAAGTGTACAGGGAGCATACGGACGTGTAGTGATAACCCTAAAACAGCTGTAATTATACAGATAGATTTACAGGTAAACTTAATATATATTAAGAGAATATTAAAGCTTATATAAGTGTAATGATGTTTTGTTTTAGCAGACATTAAGGAAGGGTCACTTAATGGTTCCTATTAAATTATGACAAGTGAACCGACCACATGCCACAAAACGAGAGGGTTTTTGCGAGTATAATTATTTAATTACACACCCACTTATGTGAATTTAGATCAAGCCCTTTTGACCGTACAACCATTTACAATTGATCCCTTGTGTATTTAATTTATTCAAGTTTAAAGAAAACATTTTTCTTAATATAATTATATTCTTAATATAATATAATATTATGGGGAATGTAACTCAATTTTACATTTCTTATTTAACAGGATGAATTCTGGACCTAGAAGACAAAAGGAGCCTCCAGAGGCACAGTAACCTTACCTAAAATATTGCAAAATATAATTTGATATGGATAAATTGACGATTAAAAATATCTTAAAGGTTTATTGATATATTATTATTTTACCTGTGACTGTAATCGATTTGGCCATTCATATTGGTATATCATTACAATTTGTATGCATTATTACTAAACCAAAATAGACCATTTAATTTGATTATGACGAAATCATTTGAATAAAATGTAACTTTCTCATCAAAATAGTTATACTGTAATAAAAATGACAATATAGTGTTTTGTTTTATGTACCCAAGTCCACTTAATTTTTTTTAGCCCGTGTACGTCCACTTTTCTGTGGTTAATAAACCAAGAGAATTCCTTTTGTATTATATTTAAGACTCGTGTCTTGAAGGCATATGTAGTTTAATCAATTCCTTAATGTCCAGTACAATATTTAAAATAATTGGAGTTGTAACACATAGTATGAAAATAATTATATAGGAGCAGTGCAGCGCTACGTCAATAGATGGCGTGAGCGGTCAAATTGATCACGCAATTGTTGTGTTTACTTAAAGCATGGACCTGACCTAGTTTGTACGGAGTAATTGAGAGGCAATTTTTAGTACCATAAATAGGAACTCGACGCACGCCGATAGTCGCATTCAAGCTGTCTACTGTTGTTTAAGAACATATACAAGTCAACACCGGTCCGGAGTTTCTGTCGAAATACCTTCCAATCCGTTTTCCGTATTAGCCTAGATATAAAACTGTATTGTAATCAGCATCTAATTGATACTATTATAGTTTTGTTTCTTTGTGTGTTCAGTGTTTGTTTGTCGCATCCCACCGGAACGAACCCCACAACTGTTATAAAAATAAAAGTGTTAAAAGAAGTGAGCTCGATATATATATTTCTGTTCGGTAAGAAACCAGTATAGCAGCATAACATTTTTTAATACAAATCGTATCATATAATAATGATTATCTAAAGTGTGATAACGAGTATGAAGATTCAAACTTGGATATATATTTTTTTAAATATAACACAATATACGAGTAATTTCCATGTGTTAATATACTCTTTTACCCCGCCCGCAACTATTTGCATATTAATCATATTTTTTCAAGCTCCGTAATACGTGGGAGTTTTTAATATTAGAAAATTTGTCCGATATTTGCATTTACTCGTATATAAGATTTATTCAATTTAATGATATTTTGTAACCTTTTAAGTATTTTGGGTTAATTCATTAATCTTTATAAAATGTTGAACTCATTTTAGTAATCATTTTTTATTCAACTTCATTTCCTGATATGTATTTTCCTAAGATCTCGTTCCTTTTTAAATATTAGGTTGGCTTCCCACGACCGAGTCAGGTCAAGCCTACGCGCCTTTGAAAGGGCACTCTTGAAAACGCCTCGACTTGTTATGGTGGGAAGTTCAACGTACCGACTCGTGTGGACCGTAGAAAAAAGTTTCGTTTACGTTTCGATTAAAGCCGGGTCCAGCACCCCTAGACAAAGTAACGTTCGATAAACGATAACGCTAGGGGAATGTAAAAAATGTATGAAATTTACATAAGGTTTAAGAATATCGTCATCACGTTATGTCAATTGCAAATATTTTACACTTTCCTTTATTATTATTGTATATCGAATGTTATATTATCTAGGCTCTCAGAGGCACTATCACCAATATTTGCAATAATGTATTTGTGGGGTAAATAAACTTAGGCTGTGGAATTTTAAAATTCAAGGTATACTCGGATAGAAAAACACCAATCACATCTTACTCATATACTCTTGGTACAGCGGTGGTTATGAGTTTACATTGCTGATTTCAAATTTTGCGGGGCACCTTCATCTTTCTCGTAAGGGCGGCTTGCACTAACGAATTAATCTAGCTTAAGCTTGTATAAAACGCTTATTCATTGTATTGGTTTGGTTCCATCTTAATGATGATTTCAGTTTAAGTGTTGTTACAACTAGATTTTGATTTAGTGCAAGACAATAAGTACAGATCAGCGCTAAATAGCATTTTATATAACTCTAAACTATATTTAATTTTTAGTGCAAGCCGCCCTTAGAGGCATTTGGTGTACTTTCTATATGGGAACATAGATGAGCAAAATGAAATCGGATTAATGGAATACGATAACGACTACATTTAGCATTTTTCATCATTAATATGACTGCATTTTGTTCATCTATGTTTTAAACACTACGGAATCCTCAATTGCATACACATTTATGACTCCTTAATGTTTTGAAGTAATTTAATTATGATTACAGACCAACAAAATAAAAATTACGACTACATTTTGTAATTAAATGACATTTTGCCTAACTCTGTATGGGAACTCCTCATAGTGGACCTAATGAAGCCTGTCCATCTTGTAGTTGGTATTTACATGCAGTTACTTTTTTTATCCATACCACCTGTTTCAATGTATAATAATAAATGTTGTTGTAAGTAAAAGAGTTAGTAAATTACATGTAATAATATTATGTTGTCGCGCTATATCCCTTTCGAGGTGAGGTGTTTCATATTCCAGATTATACGAATACGTTATCGCAAATATTCGTACTATAGCCTCTAGGCAAAGATTAGCGTGTCCTGTCTTCTATCCGTGTTCGCAAGTTAAATGAACTCGGTATTGTGCGGCTCGATGCAACATGCACTGTGGAATACCGCCATAAGAACATTGACCATTCCGTTTATATTTACGAAATCAATAAAAATCTAATATTTTCGTATTTTAAAATTAACAATATTCTATGCCATTGTCTGGTTTGTAGGTTACGCTACAAAAATTACTACAACAGATAAATATAGGCATGAACATATTATAACACGCTTGATAGCGCAATGGTAGCGACTCTGCCTGCAACGCTGAAACTCCTAGGTTCGAGTCCTGGCAACAGCGATTTTTTGGTGATATAGTAATATTTATATATATTTGGAATCGGTAAAAAACGCTGATTCTGAATATATATATATATATTACTATATCACCAAAAAATGTCGCTTAAACCAAATAACCTTTCACCTCTCGATATTATTATAACATGTTTTAATACTTATTAACTGGATATAACAGTGAAGATATAGCGCTTACTTAGTACATTATCCTAACCTGAATTATTGATCAAACAAAATATGTCTTATTTCTTCATAAAACACAAAACAATCTATTATAATAGCACCGGACAGTGGCCGACACAGTACAAAGGATGATGACAGGCCACAGAAAGACATCCAAAAGCTCCATTTGTCTGTTACATTTAGGCAAATTTAAATAAGCAAGTATTATTTTGAAGATTATGTATATATCTTTGATTCTTATTTAAGGAATTTGAAATGACTTATAAATACATTCTGTACAACTACTGAAACATTAATTAATTGTTAAATTAAGAATTATCACCATACAGTAGGTATCTATTAATATAAAACATGTTATCTTAATAAATGAGGTATTTGGTATTTAAAAACTAAACCGATTTTAAATGTGTTTTTGTAAACATAATAAATTTGGTTGTTTTCAAATAATAACATGGCAAGTAAACCCATATTATGCAGAACTTTGCTAGTTATTTGGGAACAAACATTAATAGTGAATAATTATTATTTGGTTTCCACTGCCGACAGTTAATACACAGCCCAACAACGACAATAAATAGGTTTTGTGTTATTAAAATTCATAGGTCAATTTATTTATTTTATTGAGCTTTGTTATGTTATCAATGTTACGAATTTAATGTACATATTTCTAGCGCAATTGACAAATTAAGTAATAATATTAACAAGCTTTTTATATTTAAATTACTGGATATTCCTTTTGCCCCAAGAACAATGAAAGATTAAGTCATAGTTTTACTTTCGACAGTCCATTGGGACCAGTAAAACACACGTCAATCTAGTTTATAATAGATTAATATAGCATATTACTAACTCTAAACATCGTTCAAAACAATTTATGGAGCCCTATTCCTTCGAGGCTTCGGCTTATGCCACCTTGTAGTCTAGCAATCCACCTTTAGCAAAACTCCTGAAGCCGAAAGTATCAAGCAAACTCTAAAATAGAATGAACTGTAACAAATGCACACGTTATCTCGAAATGTCATTATTTTGTAAAAAGTTAAGTAAGGTAATTCAATCTCCAAAAGTAATTTTTATGGACTTAACAAAAACCTTTCACTTAAAAGTTTTTATAATAACTATTTTATTAAACTTTAGTTAATTTTGACCTTGATTACTTATGATTTTTAAGCCTTCGATTTCGGTCGAATAATAATAGGCATATAAGACTATTCAAAAAAATTACATTCGTTTTTAACATAATAAAATATAAAAACAAAAAGTTGCTCATCTTACTTTTTTATTCTCGTTACTAAAAGATTGAGTGATTCGGTGTAAGTAGCCTTACCTATATATGTTAATCATATTATTTAATGGATTCACGTAATTTTACAGTTATAAATTTATAACAACCGAATGAAAATGTATATAATTAAAGAAAAAACTGTAAATTATAGGTTGCTACGAAGACAGATATCAAGCATACTACACGGCATTTGTGTTAATAAATAAAAGGTGTTAAGTGTGTTTGTTGCTGAAATAATAACTGAAACTTAGATATACCTACACACAATTATAACCTTGATCTCGAAGTATTGCGAAGTCAGTTCCTCTACATACATAAATCCAGGTCAATACAAAATATAGTGACAAAGTACTAAAATTTTTGCGAGAGAAAAGACAGTAAAAACCTGAAAGTTTAGCAATAATAACATGGACGTAAATCTTTTAGTTCGTTCATGGAAAAAGTTATTCTACAGTTGGGGTTAAATGTATGAAAATACCGTGGTTATTATGTTTCTATGTAAATTTTTGTATTTATAACGGCATCTTTCTCTTTTCTTTGTGATAATGAAAGCTTATCGTAACAAAGTAAGGTATAATATAAACAAATACTAATATCACGGTTTAAAGCTTATTATTTACCTAAACTTACCGAAACGTAAGTTTGAATCGTACTTCATTTCAAATTGTAGAAAAGACTATCCTGACTTGTAATAGCGTTAGGAAATACTTATATAAGTCCTCTATCTATCCACTATCATTTCATGCGATGCATTCATTCATAAAATTTATAATATCATCTGCGTAGAAGATAGGTACTAATAATCTTAAAATATTTTTGTTAATTTTATATAAACCGATTTGAAACCGGAATAATTAAATCAGGAATGAAAGACATGCCGTAGACATGTGTTATTTTTTATTATTATTTCTGTAGAGCATTGTGTAATAAAGTTTCCGTAGAGAGTGAATCCGTTTTACCGGTAACTATATGTTTGAGAAACAAATATGTAACTATGTATGTATATCAAATTTTTAAACATTGCGTTTGATCATTTAAGCGGAAAAGTATTATAGACGACAGTAATTATTAACGACATCAACTAATAAAAAAACTACCTAACAACTAGATAAATAGACTTACCGCTAAATATATTCTACAATCCAAAATAAAACTAAGCTTACATAATTCCTAGCCTAATTTTTTTTTTTTGTTTTAGTTTGATGTAGGCTAATAAATATCTAAAAAGATCTCCTACCCAGGTGAGATGTGAAATAAATGCAAATATTTATAAACATTGAATGTACAATTTATTATTATTGAGCGTTGATGTATAATGTAAAAACAACAAATCAGAGTTTTTCAAACAATATTCGTTTCATTCCTAAACGGAAATTAATACTTAAAACAAAACTGTTAGTATCGTCTACATTTCACACTAGCTGATCCGGCAAACGTTGTTTTGCTATATAAGTTATTGTAATGTCTTCTAAGATGTTCATTGGAATTAAGTGATGCCAAAGACAATTTTGTTCACAATTAAATACTCTTAATCAACAACACATTTATTTGGATAAGATTAATATTATTACGTTGATACAACTCTTAACAAATAATGCATTAATTTCGACTAAATTTGATTACCATAAAAACGATTCTAGTGAGTTAATCTTAAAAGATAGACATATACTGTTCCGGACATTTTTTTAGATCATTTTAAGAGGAATAATTCTTTCATACATATATTTTTGGTATCTTGAACCGTTTTCGCAGCGCACGCAATGGAAGCACTCAAGGATGAATAATTTTCCCCGTTTTTTTCACATTTTCCATTATTTCTTCGCTCCTAATAGTTGCATCGTGATGTTATATAGCCTAAAGCCTTCCTCGATAAATAGTCTATTCAACACAAAATATTTCTTCAATTCGAACCAATAGTTCCAGAGATTAGCGCGTTCAAACAAACAAACAAACAAACTCTTCAGCTTTATAATATTAGTATAGATTTACTGTAATAACTAGTCGGTTTACGCTGGAAGACTTCATTGCTATCTTACTCATGGATGTACGTTTCAACACATAGCTAAAAGTAAATATTGAAAATTTAAATTTTAGGTTACTTCTTACTCGGTAGGTCGTGAATGCGTTTACAGATAAAAATTTAACAGATACATAGATCAACTATCGTCCAATTTCAGAAATGATACTGAAATTTAAAATGCCTTTAATCACTAATAAACTATTAATTTGCTATCAGTTTAAAGATTTACTTCTACATTAATTATGCGAACAGCTAAGGAGTGGAAAACACTTCCAGCCACCATATTCTGGGATCTTAAGACCTGGGAGTCTTTAAGAGAAGAGTGAATAGGCATTTGTTTGGCGAACGAAGCTCATCGTCGGATTTATCTTCAGCTTCCACCAGATGTGATTGAGGTCAGGTGTCCACCTAGAAACCATAAAAAAAATACAAACAAAGTTTGTGTTTCAAACGTCTTAACTTTAAGGAGCGTTTCTGTAACTAGGCATACAAGATGTAAATAGACATAATGAATGAGTTAAATATTATAGTTACCATAGAAATATTTTCATTAATTTAAACGTTTATTTAGGCTCATAGATAATATACCGGAAAGTTATGGCGTTTAAGCTCATTACCAATGCATTTTAAAGCTTATCTTATGGCAAGGACCATGCTACCTGAGCGGGCGGGAAAATAGCACAAAACTTTTACTATATATCTCTATCATTCATTAAATAATAATGACAAATAGTAAGAGACTACGCAGATCAGTAGCGTTAATTCCATAAATGCCTGAAAGCATTACGTACCCTTACAATAAAAAAGTCTGGAATAAATTCCTTTAATTTAAACAACAAAAGGAATCCTTTATATTCATATCCATTCTATCTTCATGCCATCTATTTTCCATATGAAAGTCATATAATATTTATTATCATTATATAGTATTCTAATTCATTATGTGAATCTGCCTACCCTGTCCATATAACCTATGCACGCCACTGACACAGATAGATCTCTCTCTAGGATGTTTAAATATAATGTGTATGTTCTTCGACCTTAGAATAATACTTATTGTAACGCGGGGGGGTATACTTAGATCGTTCGCGCATTACGGTATACCTCTTTCCCCTCACCTCTCGGTGGCCCGCGCCACAGATCGCAGCGCAAGCATTGTAGCCCGTCCGCCGTTCGTGTTGCGCGCGTCCTTTTCTTTGTTTTATTTTTATATATTTTATTACGTGTACGCTCGGACTGTGTTTGCAAATAAACAATCGAAAACAGAAGAACCCCGTTTCAATTAATCTCCGTTAGATTATGCAGTTTATTAAAGGATTCCCACATTACGACGGAGACGTGCGTTATATTTCAGAGAGGACTTGATTACTCAGATGATAGCGACGTTAAGTTCGAATCTCGGTAATGACATCTTTTCTATGATGAACAAAGTAGTCAGCAAAGCTAGCTTCGAACTAGGTCAGTCTATTTAACTGTCCATAACAATGAATTGATCGTACCTAAACGTTACATTATAAACTGGCATATTATCCGAAAGTAGCTAATTGAGTTTTAACGAAACTTTAGCATAATACTGAGGCTAAGATTAATAGAAGCAATATTAAGTTTGCTTAGACTTTACTAAAACATTAAAATTTATATTACTCAATGAATGTCAAAGGATTTGGTAAGTCACCGATTTTGTCAACATGGATTTGGCTCTACGAACACTATGGCTATACTCAATTTCCTATTACATATTCAGTTTTTTGTCAAATCAATCTTATTTTTTTGAGAACTTTGTTAAGCAAAGTCGAAATAGCGTCTATAAATCTCAGCCTTAGTGATACCGGAAAAATGTTACCCAAAGAATACAAATAAAACAATACATTATTGCAATCTCAGATTCGTTCGACATTATAACATGGCAATATCTAGATATGTCTTTTTTATATTTATTTAAAACACATCTACTGAGAATTTTCGTCACAATACTCTTTACTAGGTAACATCGATATGCTACTCGGTTTCTTTCTGATGGATATCAATATAATGCCCAAAGTTTTACCTCTTTATTTGAATATTAAACAACTGATCTGTTTTTATTATCCCCAAGTAATTTAACAACGTCATCTGTTCTTAATTATACTCGTAGTAGATAGCAAGCTGTTTTACATTGCTGCCTAAATCTTGTTATGTTTTATCTATACTTACTAATATTATAAAGCTGAAGAGTTCGTTTGTTTGTTTGTTTGTTTGTTTGTTTGAACGCGCTAATCTCTGGAACTACTGGTTCGAATTGAAAAATTATTTTTGTGTTGAATAGACTATTTATCGAGGAAGGCTTTAGGCTATATAACATCACAATGCAACTATTAGGAGCGAAGAAATAATGGAAAATGTGAAAAAAACGGGGAAAATTATTCATCCTTGAGTGCTTCCATTGCGTGCGCTGCGAAAACGGTTCAAGATACCAATAATATATGTATGACAGAGTTATTCCTCTTAAAATGATCTAAAAAAATGTCCGCGACAGTATATGTCTATCTTTTAAGATTAACTCACTAGAATCGTTTTTATGGTAATCAAATTTGGTCGAAATTAATGCATTATTTGTTAAGAGTTGTATCAACGTAATAATATTAATCTTTATCAAAATAAATGTGTTGTTGATTAGGAGTATTTAATTGTGAACAAAATTGTCTTTGACATCACTTAATTTCAATGAACATCTTAGAAGATATTACAATAACTTATATAGCAAAACAACGTTTGCCGGATCAGTTAGTTTTATATATAGAGAAAGTTAAAGATGTTTTACTATCTACTATTCTATACAGGATCAAAACCATTTTATTTTTTCGAAACAAAAAATAACATTTTCCAGCGCTCCGCCCTCTAAATGCTATGAAATATGTAGAAAGCCTTAATAATACAACAACGGTTGCCCGATGCTCCGTACATCTGCACTGCAAAGTCGGCAGTTCACCAACGCTTGGTTTAATTAGCACAGACTTTCGGATTGAAATTTACGTTTGTGTAATATTCCAGCAGTGTTTTTGTTACATTAACAATTACATAATTTAAAATACTGAGGTTTAAGCTTCGCATTTATAAAATGTTTTTAGAAACTATTCTTTACCAGATCATACAAATAAAGGTAAAATGAATATTTTTGGTTGAACCTTTGTTATGTACTTTTGCTGTTCTTTTATGAATATAGCCGTAAATAATTCAATGTTCAAATTTAGACATACGTATAAAATAATAAATTAACATAAGTATAAAATCAGCAACATAGGTAATAAAATGTACTTAATTGGAAAAATCCCAATAATACCTTTTAACTAAGTAACTTTTGTTTTGGTAACCCGAGGGAAATCCCTAACGGACCTCGGGGGGCGTTGAGGGCCGCCCCCAGCGTATCGGATTTACACCGACTAAAATCCTCAGGGTGTTCCACCTTCCACCTACCGGCATCGAGGGCACGACTGGGATCTCATCTTCGATGACCGGCAAGGCGTGCGGCCTTAAGTATGCTTCTACTCGTTTGAGGAGGGGTGGTGTAAAGAGCCACCCCTCTCATGCCTCTGTGTTATAGAGAGGCACGCGGGAACACGTCGAGCGCCGCTCGCACCCTTGTTGGACGCCACACTCCCTCAAGTGTGCCGCCCGGTTTAACTAAGTACCTGTAGAAGGACTGTAAATGCAATGATAACTTCAAAAGCAAATTTGTAATATATAAAAAAAAATACAATAAATATTATTTTTGGCTGTCATGACATTCTATTTATTAAATTAAACAATAAAGTTAGCAAAAATGTCTTTAACACAAAAGTTTAATTTATTATTATTAAAAATACATAAAATCGATAAGTTCAGTATTTGGATATAATATTTATTAATCCAACATTAATAAACTTTTCTATACTCAACAAAACAAAAACATCGAGCAAGTGACATTGTATAAAATATGTGTCACTACTCCGCTACACAGTCGAAACGTGTAGTAAAAGTGTGTAATGTATCTGTAACAAAAAAAAAACGTGTCCTAAAAAATTTATACAAAATATGTTGTCTTAACAGCGTTAAATTTCGTAAAACATATTTATCCAACATCAAATTCACTCTAGTCTCACGGCTTCATAAATTTTATATTAGGGACTTTGCTTAATTCAAGCTCACCTAAGATCTTTGAGTCAGTCAACCCACTTAAAGCGAGATACTTTTGCGTTTGATATTCACATAATTACTAGAAATAATTCATTTACGTTTATTTAATTAACTGCATCCAGTAATTTCAAGTATCTTTTGTGTAGTGTTGCTAAGAAACATGTATCATGAATGACTTTCTTTTATCCTGATTTGGCATAGTGACCACAGACACGTCTGGTGGTAAGCATGGTGATGTCAAACCTTTTCTAATATGGGAGTTAATGTCCATGATAAATGTTTCGATATTCGGTTCATTCGTATTATATATAATATATATAAATAATAGTACCTTTCAATAAAATCTGGCAATTTCATAAACAAATTCAACTTTGCGAAACAAAAGCAAAATTAGTCGTAAATTTGCTTTTGTTTGTCGTAACAATGACGTCAATATTCAAAATGACTGTAAAGATATTCAAGAAAAACTAAATAATTTTCCTGTAAAATTTACTTTTTACGATTACCGATTTATTACACGTGGGCGTCGTTATTTTTCCGGATTCTATTGAAATAACATACACAATAGAAAGTACGACATTAAAGGAATTTATTACAATTATTTATATATCACCATAGACTTGTTGGCGATGACTCTTCGTTGGAGATTAAAATGCGGAACATCTAGCATCGGAGTAGAGTGGCCTGCCTTGCAGTCTTTTACCGATTGCGCAGTTGTGTTCTCAGAAACAACATCACCTGATTCCGCCAGCACCAGTTCATCATAAAACCACTAAAAATCGTGTCAGACACCATCCGTATGTGGCAGATGTTTCATATATCTGCACGAAAAGGTTTGCTTCTTCATTCATCATGCGAACAGCTAAGGAGTGGAATATGCTTCCAGCGAGCATATTTCCATGATCTTATGACCTAGGAGTCTTTAAGAGAAGAGTGGATAGATATTTGTTGGGCGGACTTAGTCCATCATCGGACTTATCTACACCTTTCACCACGTGTGGTTGATGTCAAGCGTTCGCATGTAAATCATAAAAAAAGGAAAAATTATAAAGGTAATTATTATTCAGAAGACATGACCTCTCAAGGACTCAGTTATTAATATTCCAAGTAATAAAGTTTTTAAACAGAAAATACTTCGTTCCAGAATATTACTAAACTCCCATTTTCGTTTCACTGATGATCAAAAGACAATAAATATGTTTAAGGTTTGGAATACGAAATTGTTTGATACAAACATTATTGTAACTAAACCGATGAAAAACTATTGAGAGACGAAAAGAATTCTAATCGAAACATTTACAAATGTAGGAAAGATTAATGACTGAGAGAAAAGAAGTTGGGTATACGTTTTATTATGTCGTCGTAGAAGAAGCATATAATCATTTCTGTCATGTATTTACTTAAATCGATATAATATTACCTAAAGGGGTAATATTATTTAAAACAAACACTTTATTTTGGTACTGTAACAAAGTTTTAAGGTTAAAATCATATTTTTTATTTAAACTGTACAAAATAATTTATTCTATGTCTAAATTTGTTTTTGTAAAGTAATTTATTGTAAAAATTAATACCAGTGGCATGTATGTAGATTCCTTTCGTTAAACTTTGCCCGAACCGGTAGTAAATTATACTGTTATTAAATAAGTATTGTTAATGATTCGTAAGTGCCTTTAAAAGCCTTTATGAACAAGGATATAATATTTCATATCATGGATCATGAAGTAATTATAAGAAAATATTTTGTAGATAAAATAAATACATTTGTACTTATTTACTGTATTTCGTAGCTGATGAAAAATCCTTCTGCAAATTTAAACATTTTGCTCTGAAATCGCGTTTGAACTAATAAACTATCTAAATGCATATGAGTATATATAAAGCATAATGTTTTAATAAATATAATATTATTAATTTTCAAATTGTTATAGTTTTAAATTCATCAATGAATCCGAACGATGATTAGAATAGCAATCATAGATGTTTTTCTAGTGAAGTAATTTTTTCGATAATATGTTTTGAGGCTTTTGGCTGTAGGGTTGGTATAGAAATGGATTTATATGGGGGTCGTGGCCGCTCACGGTGGGGACCTGAGCGACTGGTTATCGAGTCTCGAGAAGTAGGCAATTCATTGTGACGTGCTCTGTCTAAATACAAAGAGCAGTGTCGGGGAAGGCATCACCTTCCGTTGAGTAGGTGCCCAGCGGGCGCGGCGCGACAGGCCTGTGGCGATTTGATTACAGGACCCGCAGTCCCCGCCAATGCACAGAAGTAGTCATCTTGGGTCTTTAGACTGTACTCGTCCGCCACACCTCAGTCGCGCAACCCCCCTGTGCGGCTGAGAAAGTCCTATGAGGAATTTCCTCAAGTAAAAAAAAAGGATTTATGTATATACTGTATTTGATTTCATTATATATACTAATTGTTTGGTTCCAGTACCATTCGCAACCATTAATTTCTATCTTCTATTTACGCATATGGATGAAAGTCTAATAATATTCAAGTGAGCAGCTTTACTCGCTACGAATATACCTGCTACAAGTAAAGTGAAAGACACGTATTTATACGAAGTTTAAAATGATCCAACTTTGTAAGTTAAATATTTTCTCGCTCCACGCTTTGGAAGTGTGGAGATAGTTCATGCGAACTGAAAAGGGCTGAGTGATGTATCACACTTATTTACTTTAAAGCTGTATAAAGTATGTAATAACTTGAAAGTTTGTTCAGACTTTTAGAAAACGTAAAGAGGCATTGAGCGTAAATGTTTAATTGTTTTAATAGTATTTTGAGAGAACTTTTCAAAGTTTCAAATTGGTATTCCGTTTTAATAATATATATTATGTATATGTATAACTCATCCTTTTGTGTAATTCAGACCACAATGCCAGTTTCAGAAAAACTCCTTAATTTTCAAAATGCCTTTAAACAATAATGAATAAATAAAAAATCAATTGCAGACAAAGTTATGATTCGTTTGTGTTTTTTCTATTACATATTAATGTAGTTGATAAAGTAAAAATAAAATTGCAAATTAAAAGTAACAATATAACATGACAATTCGAGTTAGCTTTGTACAATAACAGAAATACAGGCAAAAGCTCGGACTAAAAATAATATCAAATAGCGATAATTTTAATAAAAAAAGTTTTTGAAAATAATTAAATTTTCACAAATGGAAAACGAAAAGTGAAGTAAACAAAAAAGCTCACGATCCTAACTAAATAACACCGTAGTTGATCAAATAGCTCGATCATCCTCTACGTTGTTTACTGTGGAACGTTTAAAAGGTAAAATTTTGTATCTAAAATTGAAATAAGTAGTGCCTTGTGACTTCTGATTTTTGTAATAGTAAATTTAGTAGTAGTTATTTAGTTTTGCTGTATTATGGGGGCGTTTATAGACTAGAAATTCCCTTTTATTCCACTTCATACTATTTAGAACCCACGGTTTGATTTTCGGAAACAAGCCAATTAACCTGTGCAGAGTCAACCCCCAATCAAAGCTTATGATCAACAATGGGCTGATACGAACTATAGATAAAGATGATGACAAAACATAAGTTCTAATTTTCGGGCGTCTTAAATTAAAACAATTTCATCGGGAACAGATAATAAAAGTGCTTAGAAAATATAAAATGCAGTTACTTTCCACTTACCGTTGCGTCGTCTAGGGGCAAACTTGTAGAAGTTTATAAAATGAACCCTTGCTACGTCGCTTCCAGCCCCTTTCCATGTCGCCTGACAATAGCCGTAATTTCTTCCTCAGCGAATAGAATAAGAAATGAAGATTTTTAGATTTCATAAACATTGGATTTTATGAAGTCGCAAAGAAACTTAACTTGTTACAAAACGCTTTTAGGTAGATAAAAATAAAATCTTAAGTTACGAGAAATCATTAGATATTGTTGAATAACGTTGTAAATATATATATGTAGACTTTACTTCTTATTATATACATGTCCATAAGTGACAATATCCACTTATCGACAGGTAGTTGATAGCTTGTTGTCTTTTCATTTATATTGAAAAAAATCTCAATCAAATAATAAATTATACTCAATTAATATAGTTACAACTTGATGTCTGTTTTTTTTTTCAATTTTAGTATATGAAATAAATTTAATTATAGTAAAAATAAATTATTAAGTAGTAAAACGCAAAATATCAAAATTGAAAAAGTACTGATAATTTTATTATTTTTAATTAACTCCGCATTAGTCTCTATTATATTTTTATTAATAAAGAACTACGTAAATTATGTTTCTATGTTTTTATAATATTAGGAATCTATAGACTTTTAATTAATATTATCTCTTGACATAATATAACCTGTAAGATATACATTATTAATTAAGCACTCAAAAAATTAGTCTATAAAAGGTTGGAGCGGATTTTCGTCGCACAGATAAGTTGGTGGGTAATCAAATATTTCTACTTGCAAACCCTTCGGGAAGGTCTGGCGTGAAATTCTTAATTAGAGCAAATTTAATTACAATCCATGAAATTTTAAGAAATACAAAATTACTTTCCTAGGAGTCCGTTCGCATCGCGGTTTAAAAATAAACATAACCGAAAAAGGACACGTATAGGACACGGCATTGAATAAATAGGTGTTAATTACCGTTTTAAACTAAGGAAATGCATTAAGTACTCTACTTTTATTACTTTTAATTAAATTTTTAGTAACAATTGTAGTTTTTAGAGATATTTATGTCATTCAAAGATTAAAGAAATTGATAGATCTATGTGAAATGTTAAAGAATAATTAGTTGCCGTTGCTGAGCTACTTAAGGACTAGTCCACCCTGTGAATTTTTATCGCGTGCTATTTTTCTTCAAATTCCGTAATACTTGAAATCAATTGTACCCACTCGCACATGCGAAAAAATTCTGCTCAAAATTGTATTAGAATGACACGTGGCGCGGAAACATACCGCGTGGAGATATGATAAACCACGCAGTAAAGTATACGTACGTACACGCAGTGCAACTTGGAGATCCTTGACCCTAGATCCTGGATATATACCTGGATATCCATCCTAAGTTTGCATATCTCATCTACAAACCTCAAAATCTCGTATATACTTTTTTTATGATTTATAGGCAGACGCTTGAACTTAATCACACCTGATGGTAAGTGAAGATGAATCCGTCCGCCCAACAAGTGCCTATTTACTGTTATCTTGAAAAATCCCAGGTCATAAGATCACGTAAATATGGTTGCTGGAAGCATATTCCACTGCTTAGCTGATTATTATATTAACGCGTGATAAATGTAGAAGCGTATCTTTTTGTGTGGATATAAGGAACATCCATTACATACGGATGGTTTCCAATACGATGATAAAAAAAGAAGTTAAATATCAACATGTGCGTTGGAACGAACACATAAAAAATTATCTTTATCAACTTTATATTTTTACCGTATTACGTCTTGAATGAGATATATATTTATATGAGAGGGAGGCGGTGCACCGTGGCCGGCGCACCACCTGACAGAGAGGTTTTGGAGGGGTGTGTGTTTTACTCCTACACTTCCCAGAGAGGGAGCCTCGACAAGGCTCTTTGCTCCCTGGGCGTCTGGATGAATTTGGTTTCTCAGGCCCGGGTGGAGCAATCAAAGGGACTCCCCGGGGGTTTTTAGTCAGTAGGAAACACACCGGGGTCGCTGACCTCACAGCGTCCCTGATGGTCCTATGTAGGATTATCCCCCGGTATACAAAAAAAAAAGATATATATTTATAACCGACATCTCCTTATGTATGTATGTATTCATATCGTCGGATCAAAAGGATGTGCAGAGCCAGGTGTGCGTTAGGGGTCGAAACTTCAACGTATGCGATAAAAATATTATTGGCCAAACTTGAGGTAACGTTCCCCTGATGCAGCAAGTGAATATGTAAAATTAAGCAACTGTGTCCAACTTTCAAATAAGTGTACACACGGGAGATAGAGTGTTTGTATTGTTTGAAAGTTATGTCTACAGAGTTCCCATTTTATAGGTGAAACTCATAACTTTATCCCAAAGTAATTCCGATAATAATATTTATACTTTCAAATCATCTAGCATTATTTTACCTTCAGTTAAATACCCAGTTCAACGCAGTTAGTTGAAAATTAAAAGTACCTACTTTATTTACACCCCCTATACATTTATGTTTTATTTACACTGGCTCGACAATGTGACTATAGTTTATCTGATGGTAAGTACAGTGTAGTCCAAAAACGAAAGCGGCCATCAAAGAATTAAAATCCATTGATAGTCTCCGTCGTCATGTCGACCCACATGTTCCACAACTGAAGGTCTCTACGTATTTGAGTTGCTGGATATACTCGAGCTGATCCCGAAACACGACAGGACAAAGCTAGTCACTATGACGGTCTTTACACTTGTGTACCGTGGTCTTAACCCAGTTCGGACAAACGGCCTACCACCAAAATGCTGGTTTACTGTGTATGTATGACTTACATACATTGTTTGATAACGACAAGAAGTTAATTGATTAATTATATTATATTTGCAAGAGTAATATAGACGTAAGAAAAACAGAAATATAATTTATACCGATCACCTATACAACATATATATGATATTAAATAAATTATGAAAAATAAACTATAGTTCGCATTTCATTTTATTGTTTAATAAAATATTAGTATATATTGTATCTTAGAATAAAAGTCAATTTCGTATTAGGAATACTTTTCTATGCCTATTTACATTCAATGGAAAAAATAGGTCTAGAATTCTCTTACAAAAAAATATTTTTTATTCTATGCTCCTATAAATAAAAAAGATCACTGGTTCAATATTGTCTGTATAAGTAAATATCTGCAAAAATAAAAATAGAAATTATATAGTGAATTCAAGCTTTTCAATCATATACAATATTAAACTAGCTGACCCTGCAAACGTTCTGCCATATAAATTATTTCTAGTGAATATCTTCTCTATTATAATATACAATTTTGATCATAGTGGCTTCCACATAAAAGGTGGATATATGCAATCAACTTTTATTTAGAACTAATCAAGACAAACAATCCTACAGTACATCATCTTTGTGTAACTCCAATGGTTTAGGCAGTGTACGTCAAGATAGCTCTCAGAGGCCAGATTTTTTCCTGACTTAATTGACATGTATCGTTATTTTACAATTACATTAAACCACTACAAATTGTAGCCTATATGTTATTCCGATGTATATTCTATATTACTGTAAAAGTTTCATGCGAATCCGTCCAGTAGTTTTATCGGGAAAGAGTAACAAACATATTCACAAACTTTAGCGTTTACAATATTAAGTAGGATGTTTACAGGAATCGATACCGCATAAGCTTTAAGACCCAGCTAACATACTCACTATGATTACCCTCAACTTTGGCATAAATAATTCACTGTAAAGTAATAAGGTGCAAAAGTGGCGAGTTCTTGATGGGCCGAACATCAAACAGACCACCTGAGCATTTTGAAATGTGGATAGCATTAACACTTCAGCGCGGGCATTAGTTGCTTCCCTTTATTATAAGGATCTCCAGTTTACTGTTTATTTTTGTAAGCTTTACTTAATAGCCCACGATCTATAATAACGTTAGATAAACAGGAGATATTTATCATGTTTAGTATTCCAGTATTATAGTTTTTATTTGTTCATTAATTTGTTCGTAAAGAGAAACATACTTTAGGTATTCAAAGTTGTTTCAAATTTTCTTATTTGAATTCTACCATATGATTTTTATTGATAGTTTTTTTGATATCTCAAATTACATTTTTCATTTATATTTTAAATGATTTTTCCCAAGATGAGCAGAGAATGCAGAAATACAATAATATCTGCCTTCTGTAAATAGTGCAGCCTATCGCTGCGGAAAAAATACAGCTTGATAAAATATTATTATTTATATTACTTCTTACTATATGAAAGCATTAAATGCGTTTAAAAATGCAAAATATATAAATCAGCTATTCAGTTTTTTAAATTTCCACGACATCCGATATTTATGAAACAGTCTGTGTGAATATCTCCGAAAATACGCGAAATGCATCCGCCCTGATTCTGATTTAAATGCAAAGCCTCGAAATTGAATCGGGTCCCAGACGATCCGATCGTTTATAGATTTTCATTGTATTTTTACTGTCAAAAGTGAACATAAAGCACACACATAGAACAAAACTCCAATGAATATTAAAAAGTTGCATTACGTCAGCATTTATAATTTTTATATAATTACTGAACCGCACCAACCACTAAAAGGGTAAAAGGCTGACTAAAGCGGACGGATGCCAGCTGAATACCCCAAGGTCTACATTATCTTTTGGTTTTGAGAGTGGGTTCTGAAGCACAATGACACAACAGTATCGCCTTTGTCAATATCCCTTTTGACTCATTCTCAGAGAGATTCAGGAGTTCATCTCGAAAATAGTATTTTTTGCGTAGCGCAGACACCGGGCTTAGCTGGCTTCTCCTTGAGTTATTTCTACTAAACTGTGTCAAATAAAATTCGCATATTATGATCATTTTACATAACTCAAGTATTTGAACTTTATTTAAAAAAAAAACTTTAAATAGAAAACATTAATTATATATATTAGGGCGTTACAAAAAAAATATTGTTTTCCTCGGAACCACGCTCAAAAGTTTCGTTTTAATGCCAAAATAGGCCTCCGAGAATATGAGCCCTTAATATTAATATTTAGGTTGTCCGCATCGCACTTTTCGATTTCCCATACAAATAATACGGGACAAAGGTTTTTACAGTGACGAACACAGTGACGAACTAAAGTATTGGCACAGCGAGGTAAACAAAATTATTATAGTGCTAGCAATTATGGGAATACAAATAATATCTGGATTATTTATTATAACAATACTTGCATGATTGATACTTCATTATATTTAAATAAATCAATTGAAAACAATTTCATAGTTCAGGAAAAAAATAATATAAATGTCATCATCTATTTTGACCTGAACATAAGTATTGGCACAGTATAAAACATAAGTTGTCAAGGCGTTCTATGTTGCTATATTCTGTCGGTAGGTGAGTATAACAAACTAGAGGGGAATCCCAGTGTCATAGCTATAGGAATTATCTATGTAGTATAGTAAAAAGAAGTAAAAAAATATAATAATGGCACGTAAAGGTAAAGAAACGACATTGTCCGAGAGAACAATTATATTGAATTTGCACAATCAAAATAAACCTTATGCACGAATTGCAAAAACAATAAATAAAAGCCGCTATAATGTGCAAAGCGTTATTAAAAATATAAAGGTAAATAAAACGTCGAAAAACGTTCGCAAAGCGGCCGCCCACCCAAGCTCAACGAGAGAGAGAAGAGGAAAGTGGTCAATAAAGTCATACAAAATCTGGAAATTTCATCAATGGCGATAGCAGCAACATTAAGAGAAGACCTTGGCACAGTTTTTCATCCCATAACAGTTCTCAGAGTCCTCAGGAGTGCCGGGTACAATGCGAGAGTCGCAAGAAGGGAGCCCTACATAAGCAAAAAATAAATAAAAAAGAGGATCGAATTCGCAAAATATTTTTTGTATGAGAAATTAGATTTTTGGGACACAGTACTTTTCTCGGATGAAAGAAAATTTAATATCTTTCGATCCGATGAGTGAATTTTAGTGTGGAGAAAATTCAACAATAAGCTTGAGGCGAAAAATCTTCTATCTACGGTTAAACACGGCGGTGGTAGGATAATGGTGTGGGATTGTATGAGTCCATCTGAAGCCGGAAATCTCGTATTTATTGAAGGAACAATGGACCAGTATATATATATGATTTTTTTTAAGAGAACTTAAATAAAAGCGTTAATGATCTGAATCTTGGACGTCATTTTTACTTTCAACATGACAACGATCCAAAGCAGACGCTTACAACATTCGTCAATGGATAGTTTTCAACACCCCACACACGTTACCATATTCACCGTAATCTCTAGACCCCAATCTGATTGAACATCTTTGGCACGAACTGGAAATAAGGATAAGGAAACATTATATTTCCAGTAAAACCGATCTCAAGAGAATCATCGTGGAAGAATGGTATGCCATCGAGCCCTCATTCGTGGCTAAATTAGTGCATTCGATGCCTGATAAGTCGAGGGAGCTACTGAAAGGAAAAGGGCTGCCAACTAAATATTGATAAAAAAAAAATTCGTTATTTTTATGTGCTGTGCCAATACTTTTGTTCCGGCCAAAATAGATGATGCCATGTATATTATTTTTTTCCTGAACTAAGAAATTGTTTTCAATGGATTTTTTTTAATATAATGAAGTATCAAGGATGGAAGTATTGTTTTAATAAATAAAACAGATCTTATTTGTATTCTTATAATTGCTAGCACTATAATAATTTTGTTTACCTCACTGTGCCAATACTTATGTTCGTCACTGTATATTAACAACATTTTACATAGCATCATTTTGAAGTCATCATGTAAATATCTGGGAAAATAAAAATATAGTTTTAAAATAGGCCAGAAACTTACAAGTTATCTACACATGTAATAATAAATCTTGATATAATTTACATATTAAAAAGGTAAACTTTTGGTAGGTACTGCCTTCTAATGCTAATATTACTTTCTTTGTGTTTTATTTCTAAATATTATTTACAAAAAGTAAATATACAAATTACGGTTTTTTTATGTATTTAAGTATATTTTTAACAACAAAAACATAGGTTTATTTAATAATTCTTTAGAATATTGTTTAACAATATAAATAAGATAATTAAGCGATATAATATTACGAGTGTGGAGTAATAATATGCCGATTTTGATGGACAATCGATTCATTAATCTATAAGAGTGAATAATATTAGAACGCAGCCGCAGAAATGTCTCGAAGCGCAACCGTGCGCTTGCATCATTAATTTCGGTAACATCGTTGACAAATCACCGGAAATTTCAGAAATCCGTCGATGAATGCTCTCGGAGTTCGGTTGTCGAAAACCAGTTGAAATGTTCGCACGTAGATCCACTATGCAGTCGTAGTACTCGTATGTTCGCAAAAGTTCTTTTTAATCAATTGAGATATCGCTCTGTAACACTCTCCAAATTGAATTGTGTTTTAAAATTATAATCATGCGATTCCAGGAAGCCTAGAAATCTAGGGTTAAAGTTTGACCCTAGTTCCGTCGTAACAATGATATAATTTAAAATGAAAGCAATGAACTAACAATATAATTTTGATTGTGGTAGAAGTGATGCGTTTGGAATGAATACGTATTGTTACATTGAAAATAATAGCAACGTAATTTTTCGTAATTTTTTATGAAGTGTTTCGTAATTAAGTTGTACTTTTACTTACTACTTATAGACCGTAACTCTTATGTTATTAGGGTCTAAGCCATAATTATTAACTACCGGAAGAAGTAGCAATAAGAAAAATGTGTATTTAACTTAAGGAAATATATTGCGGTTAAAGAAAATACGTTTTTATAAAACGAAAATCATAATGACTGATCTCATTATTCAGAACAGCGTTTTAAAATAAACATAACCGTGAGCACTGCTAATATAGGGTTTTATAACTTATTTATTTAACAATAGAGTGCAAGAGTTATTCTATTAGAATAAAACTATTAAGTTTAGTAACACAGGCTAAAGAAAAGAATTAGACTATGATATTTTCTAAAACATTCCAGCCGAAGGGGCTGAAAGAATGGATTTATTATATGAAAGTAACGTTATTTTTTTTAAGTTTATTACGTATAATTTTTGTTGTTTAGGCTCTCATTGACAAATAAAAAATAGTTTTATGATATAAAATTTTTAGAAGTCATCTCTTAAATATAATTATATAGGGGATAAAATATAATAGGCAGAATCACACGTAGAGTAATTAGCTGTATAATAATAAAAGATTATATTATAATAAAATAGTAAGATGGATGTTTATCCCGGTATAGCTTAAGGCCTAGCAAGCTTAAATGCCAAGTAGCGCAACAATTTTTTACCGCGCGGTATATTCCCGTTACCTGTTAATCTTGTACTTTTCACACGGATTTTTTCGCAAGCGCTATTTTTCACACGATTCGAAATGTTATAGAATTGGCGGTAAAATACCACATGGTAAAAAATTGCAGCGCAGCCTCAATATGTTAATCTCATGTCAATCTCAATATGTTGATGTCGTGGTTGGTTTGTTCATGATTGATTAAGTATAACCAGAGATGGGCAAAATGTAATCTGATTAATGATGCATGATTACAAAATGTAGTCGTAATTTTACTTTGCTTACTCTGTAATCATGATTAAATCCATTTAAAACGTTAAAAAATGATAAATGTGTATACAATCTAGGATTTTGTAGTGTTTAAAACATAAATGAGCAAAATGCAGTCATATTAATGGTAAAAAACGAAAATGTAATCGTTAATCAGTTTTATTAATCTGATTACATTTTGCCCATCCATGAGTATAACCAGATATATAGCTTTATTTCTTCGTAAATAATACTCATAGTCGCCGCTATATCCTAAGAATGCCGAGAGAAAAAGGTCAATAAGCCAAATCCTTCAATATGCTCTACTTAATGAATGCAAAGCCGATAAATTCTACCTTCAAGATTTTTGGTCAAGATTTCGTTATGGTAGAAAAATGTTCGCATAATTTATTTTCATTCACTGTTTTCAATAACTATAAATGCTTAAACTGACTCAAGCTAGAAGATTTCCATTTATAACGCAGACAAAGACATGAGCACAAGCTAGCAATAAACACATAAGTATATAACAATATTCTTAATAATAATTTCTTAGTACGGTGACGGCAGCGCATAACTCACAACACCGCTATGCGCAGTAACAAATGGTTCACAATATAATTGAATTATGTCACCTGGACACTGGGAGGAAGCTCAATTTAGCCTAATTTATAACTACAACACACAGTAAGGCGACGCGCAGACTTCAGACTAAGCTCAAGGTAGACAATATTTCTACAACTTTTAAGATAAGATACAGGTACCTGAAAATTATTTACTAAAAGTGTGAGGAGACAGCCCTACAAATCATGTATTTTAGTGCAGGTCAATGAATCACCATTGATCAAACGAATTCAGATGGACACATACCTAGAAACAGACAGCCTATTGACTTCGTACTAACTTAGCTATATTATAGATTTGATTATGCTAATGATCATGGCATGCTAACATGAAGCAAAAAAGTTTTAAAACGTATTTCTGAGAGTACGATTAATAGGCTATTCACTAATCTATGTAATTGAAATATCCCGAAGACTCCCGATTAATTATCCACGCGGTTTTGGAAACAGTTCTAGGCATAGGTTCCATAGATACAAGGTTTAAATTAGTCGGTTTCGAATTGTTATTGTAAACGCACACGGAACATTAGCATGCAATATGCTTTTTATAAATTATATTTTACTGCTAGTTTTTTTATTTATTTATTAATATAGTTGTAAATTACAAAGAAAATGAAATTACTAATTAAAGACTACAAAGCCTTATTGTCATGTGTACAATGGTTTTGGTGTCGGTAAAAGTGATCGTGTTATTTCAAAAGCCCATGGTCATGGATAAAGAACACAATAATACGACTTGGAAATAGAACAAATCTCACGTGTAAATAAAATACCACCAGTTTTATTTTAAATGTGCAAAGTATCACAAAACTTAAAAGGTTGGTCATTGTATTTCAATTTAAAGAAAATACTGTGCAATATTTCTTAATTATATCATAACTTTTTTTTTTTTGGTAACCCGGGGGTAAATCCTACATTGGAGCATCAGGGTCACTGTAAGAGCAGCAACCCCGATGTGTCAGACTCCTACTGACTAAAATTCCCCGGGGTGTCCCTCTAATCACTCCACCCAGGCCTGGGAAACCAAATTCGTCCAGTCGCCCGGGGAGCGAACAGCCTTATTCAGGCTTCCTCTCTGGGAGGGATGGGTATAAAGAGCCCACGCCTCCAGTACCTCTTTCATAGGCGGCGCGCTAGACACTGCGCACCGTCGCCCTCTCATCCGGGCAGCAAACTCCCTCAAGTCTACTGCCCGGCTAAATTATATCATAACACGAATTTTGTCGGATCAACTCATAGCAAAGGTTAAAACAATTTAAAACAGTATAAATAAATGCGTATACGCGTATGTGACCTTTTTCACTTGTTTCCTTAATTCCGTTCACGGGCTCTCGACTCGGCTCGGTGTAACTTGCTCCGTCTACAAAAATATGATTGTCAGGATTTTATAATTAATAATATTATTTAAATTTAGTATGAAACATGAAATGACGACTTTTAGGACATTTACTATATTCCTATGAGAGTATACACGATAACTATTCAACCAGGCTTGACGTTATATCCTTTCCGACTTACCGTGTATACAGATCACCGTAATATATAACTTGTGGTTCTAACTACATCCTATATTTGAAACATCCTGACCAGAAGGCCGAGGCAGGCTGCTCCACCGTTATTCTCATTAGTACGCTAGTGGATGATTGCGTGTACTGAAAATGAGATATGAAAAGCTGTAGGGTGACAGAGTAGTATTCGTATATCCGCAATACGGAAAAGTGGAAAAGATTTACAAAGAAACCAGACTCCGTCACAAGGTGAGATAATCGTTAGTAAGAAGAATAAGGAATAGTATACACTGTGTGGTAATTACTGTGAATACATAGGTAAATGTGTAAGTTTTGCATTAAACTATTGTAGTGAATAAGATTTGGCAAGGGCATGGATTATACAAAATATCAGCGCTCATCATCGACGAATAATTTAATCGTTCTAATCTACGCGAAACATAACAATTGAATTTAGCAGTGAGATATCTGATATTAAATGGTATGTGATATATCTAAATGAAAATTGTACAAATATTGTAACACAATACTAAATTAGACTCTCTGTGCAAATTTTTTAAAATCTTATCAATTTTTAGTTTATACTTATGAATTTATGTGTCAATAACTCAAACATATCGGTGGTATTTATCTAGGAAGTACCTATCTAGACTATTATTTTTTTATTGTGAGCGAATTATAATATTCCTCTAAACTATGCTTGCTCTTAAACATAGGTTCAAAATATCTACTCTACGAGAGTAGTAGGGATTCACAGGTTCTAGCTCACTGATCACGGCGGCAACCCTAAAAAAAAAAAAAAAAAAAAAAAAAAAAAAAAAAAAAAAAAAGGTTTTCAGGGTCGCTGAATCGAATGCAAGTATTTAAAATTGCGTAGCTTTAACCGTTTCAGAGATAGCATAACATTAACTACCCTATAATAATACAAAAGCAATGGGGTACAATTAACAATGGATCATCCGAGCAAGGGTCGTCTATTGTTCGGCTCGAACGCTATTGTTGTGTTACGGTCGGGGGGTCTCAGGTACTTTTTCTATGTATAATAAAAAGCCGTCTACATTCCTTCATTAGTCATATTCATTTATTTTAAAACAGTAATTAAACAAATTCCATAATAACATATCATTGTACATGGTATCGATGTCAAATTGATTAATAAAGTAATTCATTGTACAGTTGTGCAACTTGTAGTACAAATACATTAAACAGTATTGACCACATACTGAAGTCCAATTGTTTTGCAATATTTTTTTATTGAAACTCCATCGGTGGCTATTTCTCTTTAAGAATGCATAGTGATATCCAGAAGGTGGTCGTCCATAGGAGTCGAAAAATTCACCAAAACCATTTTTGTCTATATGTAGTGCAACCCAATGTGATCCAGGTTTTGTATCGGGGTCCAAATTACTAATTAAATAAGTAGGAGTTTCCATGTATATCGGTAATCTATTTGCAGCATACACATTATACCGCAAACTTGGATGTATTTCGTTCAAATATTTCTGTAGTTCTATTGTATTCATATTTATTTAAAAATACAACTTTCCAACCCCAGAGATCGCAAACATGTGTGCGATTGTAATTACAGTAACTTATTATATATCGAAAGGGTGATTATTAAAAATAATACAAAGTAAGTTCATTTTAATTAATTTATTCAAAAATGTACACACAAAGAGATACATACAAATATTACAAAGTTAATATTTTTACAATATATATATATATATTCAACTATTATAATCGACGGATACATTGCGGTTTTTATCTATCTCAATAACATTATCAAATTCGGCGTAAACAATACAGTTAATAGTTTGTACAAGCGTTGACTCAAATCGAACTTCTAATCTTACAGTGCCATGTCTTATAAGATTCCAATGACCTGAAGAGTTGGCTGATAAATCCGGAGTTAAATCAAAAGCTAACAAACAGTAACCGTTCGAATATTGTTCTCTCGAAATTCCATTCCCTTCATTTAAAAAATGTATACCCGTACCCGAAAATAATGTATGATAAGCCGTGGTGAAAATATGGTTTTCAAACGAAGGTTGTAAAGCTTTCGAAGGTATTTGTTGACCATCAATATATAAACAAAATGTGTTAATGTTGTAATTTTCGAAATTAAATGGATTTTTAGTGAGATTACCGTTAAATGCCCCGTTATCAACAAACCCAATAATACATCTTTTTGGGACTTGCCCCAAAAAAATGTTGTCAAGTGTTTTGCCTTGAATCCCAGATGGTATAGTTAAAACTTTCACTTCAGCTCGAGTGACGGGATATTTTGCTGTAGAAAAAGCCAATGCTTTTTGATGTACAAGTAAAACAGTTGGATTGATTCGTGCTTTACGAACGATAAGTGTTGCATCTGTAATGCATACTTTAAACTTTGAATCACTTGAAGGGGCCATTAAGTTAAATGTTTCTCTAGAGCGAACTAATTTAACTGACATTTCTACACCATTGATCAAGAACTTTTCTTGGTTAAATATATCGCCATGTAAGTGTCCAATCATTTCAATTTCTTGACTTTCAGAAGCTAATTTTTGTCTTTTAACAAATCCTCCATTTTCCTCGCCGGTTTCATTCATTTTGTTGGTTGTATCTTCATACCAAAGGCCACACGTAAGATGAGATTCTTTAGCTGGTTTAGCATAATTCAACAAAGTTTCCATGTAGGCACGATACGCATATGTATTATTTGGAGGTGATATAAGTTTTTGATTTAAATAGACATCAAGTTGACTGAAGATTGAATGCAACCAATTATTAACCGGAGCCACTACCGTTGAGGCAGCTACCTTAGAGGAATCTTGATGCAATATCCTGGCTTTTATATGAATCAAAGTATGAGACAGATCTATATAATCTTCATATCTTCTTACCGTTTTGACGAATGCATTCCAAAATTTGTTAGTTATGACTCAAACATTTTTAACAGTTTCATGTTACAACTTGTTTCATTGTCTGATAACAGAAAAAAGTTCCAAAGTATTTCAAAAATTTCTAAACAATGAGTCAAAATATTTTTAACAATAGTTAATGGAAAGATGACTAACAAAGACACCTTACAAAATGTTATAAACCTATTCATATCTTTTGTTCATACCGAAGCCGGAATTCATTATCACAAACCTTTTGTGCATTGGACCCATGAGTCATGGTGTAGGAGCGATATTTTCTATATATATAGGGTTGGAACTGTTTAAGTTACATTGTGAAAGTGTCTTTTCTATAGTGAACATTTAGTTTGTTATATTTCGTGTATTTCTAAGTGAAGTGAAATACAAGTATAAATTTAATTTACAAAGTATTAGTGACATAGATTCATACAACAATGAATGTAAGTAATTTTGTTATTACTTTATACCACACTTATATACACTAAAAAACCATCGCTACACTACGAACATCCATCAATTCAGATTTAAATTTATAAAATATTTTTACAGAACTCACTGGAAATTATTGATGAAGAAAATACTTTTAAAAATTACTACTATCCTCTATCGGATGAAGGTAGTCAGGATTTATTTAGTAATGTACAATCAAAACTAAAGAAAAAGAGGGAGCAAAATATTATTACCAAGAATTTAGATGAATTCTTTGAAGGTCCTATAATAAAACGAAAAAAACTTTCATCCACTGTATCTCGAATCGATGAAGAAGGTAATACCGTCTGTTTATCAACAAACGTTGATGATGGTTCCAGCTCAAGTAAACTTATTAAAATAGAAATATATGACATGAAAAAGATTGCAAAAATAGCCTCCACAGAACATTGGAAGCACGCAGATTTTAGAGTTAAATATTACACAAATGATAAACACAAAAATTCTGCAAACGTTAGAAACATTGTTTACGAAATAACTAAAGAAATTTCTAAGACTGAAAATTGTAAAAAATCTCACTTTAGTAATAAGTAATAAACGCATTCCATTTAATTAATATTCGTGTATATATTATTTACTTATAGTTTCTGAATATAATAATCATGTGTATTTTATAGCTAGAATATAAAAAAACTATTTTTTGTAAATACAAATTTTTGTTAGTACTTTCTTTAAATAAGTTCGTGTCATATATTTCCATTTTATTGAAACATAATCTAAAATTATATCTGTACCTTTCTTCAACGCAAATCTAATATGGAATGTATAATTTGTGGGGAATAGTTCCAGAGAGTGGATTGAAAGACTCCACATATGATGAAGAATTGTACAATATTTGTGCAGTAGTTGAGGAAAACATAGCGTGAGTATGCCTTCTTAAATTATCTCAAAATTTACAGAATTATTTTGTTCTTCTTCTATAAATATGTTTCTTCTTTGTTTTAGACAATCAAAACAATCATATCAAATCGGGATGGGGTCTAAGAAACTTTGTAGTACGAAGGATGATGACAATAATAAGAAAAAGACTAGATATGAAGATAGGCCATCAACTTCATTATCATCGATCGGGATATCAGCGGACCTCGATGTCGACAAGGTGCAATGTAACACGTGTAAAATTTTGATAACTAGAAAATACTTTACCAATCATTTGAAAAGCAAAATTCATAATAATAATGTTTTAACTTCTCACACATCTCTTAAAAATGTATCAATTGCTGAAACAGCCTTTGGAAATAGAATAATTACATATAAAATTAAAAATAAATCTGATTTATCATCTATGTTAGATTTTGAAACGCCGGAATTGTTTTTAAGTTCTATAAAAGATGATGTGCTATTTTTGATTGAAGAATCTATGCAGAAACATACTGCTTTTAAAGTAAATTTTATACTACACGCAGATTTTATACAACAAACTAAAGATATTCTAAATTCATTTGATTTTCAAACATGTAATTATATAATTTTTCGAGGTGATGACTTAAATATTTTCTTTTCTTCATTATGTGATGCTATAACAAATAAAATAAGTGCTTTTGAACAAAAAGACAGTGGGTGGAGTCTTAAACAAATTAATTGCTTAGACATGAATATTAATAAATTTAATCCGCTACGTGGTACGTCATATATTGATTTACCTAAAGATATTAGTAATAAAAAAGCTGTGATAAACGTAAAAAACTCTGACAATTTATGTTTTCAATGGGCATTACTTTCGGCATTATATCCAGTGAGTAAGAACGCAAATCGAGTATCGTCCTATAGCATGCATGTAAATAAACTAAAATTTAATGGTGTATCTTTTCCCGTTAAATTAAATGATATATCAAAAGTTGAAAAATTAAATAATATTAGTATCAATGTATTCGGTTTAGAATTTAATAAAAAAATGAAAAGGCATAGTGTAGTGGGTCCACTATATTTAACAAAATGTCGTAGAAATAGTCACATTAATTTATTACTCATAAATAGAGAAAGGACTTACCACTATTGTTATATTAAAAACTTATCAAGATTGGTCAGTAAACAAATTTCAAATCAAAATCATGCGGTTTATATATGCGATGGATGTTTATTGCATTTCCCCACAAAGGAAAGGTTGAATAACCATCAACAATATGATTGTTCACATATTACTGTAGAACTACCAAATATAGATAAAAGATATAAAAATTGGTTTGGACAACTAGTGTCAAATACTCAATTAAAATTTGAAAATTTTCATAAAAAGTTAAAGATAGCCTTCGTTATATATGCAGATTTTGAAGCCTTTTTAAATCCAATAAAAACGTGTTCTAACGATCCAAATAAACCGTATACTAAAAATGTTCACAAACATGAAGTTTATAGTTTTGGATATTATATTAAATGTTCATATGATAATAGTTTGTCAAAATATGTAACGTATAGCGGTCCAGATTGTGTACAGATATTTATGAATCGTTTATATGATGATTTAAAAATAATAAGTAAGAAAAATAGTTTTCAAAAATGCCCCAAACCATTGACTGCAGAAAATGAAAAGGAAATTGTGAATTCTAAACTCTGTTGTATATGTGAAATAGAATTTTCTGATGATAAAAAGATTTCATATTTTGATTGGTATACAGGTAATTTTAGAGGTGTTGCACACGATGTTTGTATAAGCAAATTTAGGATACCACATCATGTTCCAGTATTCTTACATAATCTCAGCCACTATGATGCACATTTCATTGTTCATGCATTAAACTTTGTAGAGGGTGATGTGGATGTCATTCCCCAAAACAAAGAAAGATACATATCTTTTTCTAAAACATTAATAATAAATAGCCAAATTTTGAATTTAAGATTTCTTGATTCCCTAAAATTTTTACCATGTAGTCTTGAGCAATTAGCTAAAAATCTCAACGATGAACAATTTATTACTTTAAAAAATAGTTTTCCAAGAAATGAAGATTTCAGGTATGTTAGGAGAAAAGGTATTTATCCTTATGAATTTATGACATCATACGACTGTTTAAAATTAACATCTATTCCCACTAAAAATCAATTTTACAGTTCATTAACTGATTCAAATGTATCTAATGATGATTATAATCATGCACAGAATGTTTGGCAACATTTTGGTTGTCAAAATATGCTGGATTACTCTAACTTATATCTGAAAACAGATGTTATATTGTTAACTGATGTATTCGAAAACTTTAGAAATATTTGTATAACAACTTATGGATTAGATCCTGCTCATTATTATACAGCACCGGGCTTGAGCTGGGATGCTATGTTAAAATATACAAAAATAGAGTTAGAATTATTAACAGACTTTGATAAAATTGCTTTCATCAAGGCAGGTATTAGAGGGGGAGTATCACAATGCAGCAATCGTTATGCTAAAGCTAATAATAAATTTTTAGATAATTATGATGAAAATAAACCTACATCATATCTTGCTTATTTCGATGCAAATAACCTTTACGGTTGGGCTATGTCTCAATATTTACCTGAAGGAGGATTTGAATGGGTCAGTCCAAATACAAGTTTTGATATACCCGACACGTCTGAATTCGGTTTTATTTTAGAAGTAGATTTAGAGTACCCAGTTGAACTTCACGATTTACACTCTGATTTTCCACTTTGCCCTGAGAAAATATGTATAAGTAGTGATTCTAAAGAAACCAAATTAATACCAAATCTTTATAATAAGATCAGATATAAAATTCATTATAGAAATCTTAAACAGTGTCTGAATATGGGAATGAAAATAACAAAAGTTCATAGAATACTAAAATTTAGACAGAGCTCATGGCTGCAAAAATACATTGATTTAAATACAAAACGTAGAATAGAGGCAGTCTCGGATTTTGAAAAGGATTTTTATAAATTAATGAATAATTCCGTGTTTGGGAAAACTATGGAAAACATTGAAAAAAGGGTTAATGTGAAATTGTTAACGCATTGGGAAAATAACGGTAAAACTCTAGGTGTACAAGATTTGATTGCAAAACCGGAATTTCACAGTTTATCGATTTTTGCAGAAAACTTAGTTGCAGTACAATTGCGAAAAACAAAGTTGGTTCATAATAAACCCATTTATTTAGGATTTTGTATATTGGATATTTCAAAAACTCTTATGTATGACTTTCACTACAACTACATGATGAGGAAGTTTGATAATAAATTAAAATTATTGTATACTGACACAGATAGTTTAATATATCAGATTTTTACAGACAACTTTTACAATGATATTAAAACCGACCTCGTTTATCGATTTGATACATCCGATTATCCATCAGATAATACATATGGTTATCCAAAAATCAATAAAAAGAAACTAGGATTTTTCAAAGATGAAAATAATGGAAAAATTTTAAAAGAGTTTGTAGGTCTAAGATCTAAAATGTATGCATTTGACGTCGAAAATAAATTGACAGCAAAAGCAAAGGGTGTTAATAAATGTGTTACAAAAAAAATGACCATGGAAAATTATAAGGCTTGTCTCTTCACTAAAAATATCCAATTTTGCAACATGTACAGATTCAAATCAATTAAACACACAATTTTCACCCAGCAAATAAACAAAAGATGTTTGTCTTATAACGACACAAAGCGTTATATTCTACCCAATAATATGGATACACTGGCGTGGGGTCATTACAAATTAAAATAGATTATAGAAAAATCTGTATGTAAATAATTCTTTGTTAATATAATTTTAATATATATTTCTATTCAATGTTCTAATTAAGTACCTTAATGTTAACTAAAATATGTATGTATTTCGATTAGTTTATGAATATAATATTTGTAAATATGTTGCTGTACACTGCTGTATTTGTATACTAGTCTTAAGATGTATCTTTTATTCAATTATTATTGTCAATAAATAGTTAATATTTGTAAATACTTTTTCTTATGTTTATTTTTTAATATGCATGTAGTAAGTGAATATATAAACCAACAATTGAACGAAATGTTTTATTTCTCTCTGTAACTCTCAAGCATTTACACACGTGCAACGTGATGTTTCACTTTATTCATCCATTTACTGCAATAGTTGCAGGTCCAAGTGGCTGTGGAAAATCAAATTTTGTTACAAACTTCATTAAATATATTAATGACATATGTAGTAGGGAGTTTACACAAATTACTTGGTGCTTTGATGAAATGCAACCTTTATATAACTTGCCAAATGTAAATTATCATCAAGGTATACCAGATCTTAATATGTTTGATGGGAAGAACGCAAACCTTGTAATAATTGATGATCTTATGAGAGAGTCTGATGGTCGCATTGTTGATATTTTTACCAAAGGAAGCCACCATAGAAACTTAAGTGTATTTTACATCACACAAAATTTATTTCACCAAGGTAAAGGACAAAGAGACATTTCTTTAAATTCAAATTATATTGTTTATTTTAAAAATCCCCGAGATAAAACTCAAATACGATACTTAGCACGCCAAGTATCACCAGAAAATCCAAAATTTCTTGAAGATGCCTATCGTAATGCAACTATGGAAGCACATGGGTATTTAATGATAGATCTTAAACAAAACACTGATGAAATGTGTCGAATTAAAACAAAAATATTTCCTCCAGATGTACATTGCGTTGTTTATGTCCCCACCAAAGGCTTTAAATATAGCAAGAATCAACAAATTCCTGTCATTTACACATAATGCCGCGAAGTCTAAACACGCATAAAGACTTACTGAGAGCACTACATAAGCTTAAACCTAAATATAAGAAAGCTCTTTTACAATCGTGTGACGAAAAGGAAATTAACTGTATTTGTGAATGTATACATAACGTCCTCCAAGGTAAAGTGGAACTACCAGAAAAAGAGAAAAAAAAACTTAAACGATATAAATCTATACTGCGGAAATTGTTACATAAAAGTTCTAATAAAATAAGAAAAAATATTATTATTCAAAAAGGTGGTGCATTTCTACCAATAATATTGGGTTCAATTTTGAGTGGCTTAGTTAATTATTTTATGTAATAAAAATGGAGCAAGCTAAGAAAATGTTGCTCATTGAACCAAGTTTGATGGACAAACTAAAATACAACCAAGTTCCTGATAGACCCACTTCTAGATTAGATGCTGAGATGAAAAATATTTTGAATAGTAATATGGATGATAGGAAAAAATGTATTCTATATCTACAAATTTTACAAAGATATTTACACTTTACTGGAGAAGACCGTCAACCTCATGAAATACCAATAATAACTAAAAGTATTGATACTACCACTCCAGAAGTAAAAGTAAATACATCTAATAAAAGTAATTATACCGACGACAAGAGTTTAGTTACAGCTCTGCCACCAAACACTGAAGATAAAAATCAGGAGAGTACTATATCTTATGAAAAACTTCCTTACACGAAAGATCAAATTCTTAGTTTAATACCAAAAACCTATGTAAAGAAAGGTGGGTCTTTATTGGAATTGCTAACTCTAAGTACAAATAAAATTCATTGGAATGATGATGGTACAGTCATTATAGATAACGAAAAAATTCTTGGAAGTAATATAGTAGATTTGTTAAATGATGCAATTAGACCGTTAAAAAAAAGTGATCCAATAGGTTGGGAAAAGTTTGCAACAGCATTGAAGGATATTAAAGTACCGTTGACTTACGTTGGGAATCCAGCTAGAAGTGAATACATACACCGGCTTCAATTAAAGGATATTGACCAAGTATCTACAGATGAAGAGTTTAATGATAAAAAAAACAATCTAGAAAAGATAAAAAAACCTATAAGAAAAAAAAATAGTTGGGAAAAATGGACCCCATACTAGAGATAACTAAGATTTATTATGATCCATCACATCCTGCTGGTTACAGTAGTATTGAAAAATTGTCGAAAGCTATGAAAGGTAAAATGACGAAGGAAGACGTTAAAAAGTGGCTACGGTTACAAGAAACATACACGTTGCATAAACCAGTACATAGGAAATTTCCTCGAAACAAATATATTTTGTCCAACCTAAATGAACTTTGGCAGGTAGACTTAAGTGATATGAGATCTTATTCTACACATAATGACGGATTTAATTATATACTTTGTGTTATTGATGTGTTTACTAAATATGCTTATGCTAGACCTATGAAAAATAAAAATTCTGAAACAGTTAAATCATGTTTTGATAGTATTTTTAGTGAAGCTAATACCACACCAACACATATACAATCTGATAAAGGAAGTGAATTCCTTTCAAAAGATGTAAAGGGTTATTTAAAGAGTAAAAATATAAATTATTATACAACAAATAACCCTGATATTAAAGCCAGCATTGTAGAAAGATTCCAAAGGACACTAAAAATGAGAATGTGGCGTTATTTCACTCACAAAAATACCCATAGGTATATAGATATCCTACAGAACTTAATATACGCATATAACCATAGCTATCATTCTAGTATTAAGATGTGTCCTTGCGATGTAAATTTTGATAATATAATGACTGTTTGGAATAATTTGTATGACAAAGAAAAAGTTAGTCAACCTACAAATATTCCACTTCCAAAATTTCATATTGGTGACTATGTAAGAATCACCAAACACAAACATATCTTTCAAAAGGGATATGAATCCAATTGGAGTGATGAAATTTTTATTATATCTTCTATAATAGATAGATCACCGTGGGTAGTATACACATTAAAAGATTTACAAAATGAACCAATAACAGGAACTTTTTATGAGAAAGAGTTACAAAAAATATCTTATGATCCTACTTCAAGTTATAAAATAGATAAAATTATCGGTTCCCGCTATTCCGGTAACAGAAAGCAAGTGTTGGTCAAGTGGAAAGGTTATCCGGATAAATTTAATAGTTGGATATTGGCTTCTAGTTTAAAGAAAATATGATGAAGGAAAGTTTTTATTTAACACTGTTGAGTAATAGCTCCATGGAATACTTCCCAGAAAATACGACAACCCAGTTTTCAACCAAATTACCGAAACCTATTATACTTGAAGGTAGATGGTCTGTTGGTGTCGTTGAATTTCAATATCCATGCACGATGTTTACAGTTCAGGAACATGAAAATATTGTTTATATAACAAAATGGGCTGTAATGCCCCATGAGGATAAACCTTCACTAATATACTACAAACATTATATACCAGCCACCAACTATGATGATATTAATCAAATTTTAACAGCATTAAACAGCATTGATGATAAAGTTATATTTCGATATGATGAAATTTCAAAGTTTGTATCTGTAACTGTAATGGATGAATCAATAAGATCAGTTACGTTAGCACCTAGCTTAAGTCTTCAACTAGGATTTGAACCAACTAGAAACTTAGCACACAGGGGTGGTTTTGGAAAATGTTCAGCGAATTTACATCTAGGGCTACCATCCCAGTTATTTGTTTATAGTGATATTATTGAACCGCAAATTGTTGGGGATGTGATGACACAATTATTAAGAATAATACCACTAGACCCTTCAAAATACATATATGGAGCTAATAAAATGCATGTTTTCTCACCACCTCACTACATACCTGTTATGCGCAGGGAGTTTGATACGATTGAAATAAATATAAGATCAGGCACAGGACAAAAAATACCATTCCAGTTTGGGACATTGTGCATTAAACTCCACTTTATGAAACTATAATGTATTCCAAAGAATATAATGAAATTTGTCCTTATGAGCACTATTATTCACATCAAGCTGGTCACGGTATTGGTGTGATTTATCGAGGAGCACCGTATCAGCGTGGACATGGAATTGGTAGTTTTTTAGGAGGCTTATTTAGATCTGTTTTACCATTGCTCTCTAGTGGTGCTAAAGTAGTGGGTAAAGAGGCTTTAAATGCCGGTGTGGGTCTATTATCGGATATGGTTAATGCACGCCCCATGGAAGATTCAATAAGAACTAGATTGAAAGAGGCCAGCTCAAATTTACACAAAAAAGCTCAAGATAAAATTAATCGAATTAACATGTCCGGTTCAGGATATATAAAAAAGAGGAACCGTTTGAATTCTCTCATTTCAGCACCGAATGTCAAGGTGAAAGGTATCAAAAAATCAAAGTCAAGTCATACTAAAATCAAAGACATATTTTCATAAAATGTCATTTCTACATAACAAATCATGTGAGTGCATTAAATCAGAGTTAGATTTATTTGCATTACCCTCAACACAAATTAGTATAGAAAATGGAATATGGATACATTATAAACCTATATCATCTCTAGCTGATGATGGGCCCCTCGAATTTCAAGTACCAGGAACTGGTGAAGATTATATAGATCTGTCTCATACTTTGATTCATATAAAAGCCAGGATATTGCATCAAGATTCCTCTAAGGTAGCTGCCTCAACGGTAGTGGCTCCGGTTAATAATTGGTTGCATTCAATCTTCAGTCAACTTGATGTCTATTTAAATCAAAAACTTATATCACCTCCAAATAATACATATGCGTATCGTGCCTACATGGAAACTTTGTTGAATTATGCTAAACCAGCTAAAGAATCTCATCTTACGTGTGGCCTTTGGTATGAAGATACAACCAACAAAATGAATGAAACCGGCGAGGAAAATGGAGGATTTGTTAAAAGACAAAAATTAGCTTCTGAAAGTCAAGAAATTGAAATGATTGGACACTTACATGGCGATATATTTAACCAAGAAAAGTTCTTGATCAATGGTGTAGAAATGTCAGTTAAATTAGTTCGCTCTAGAGAAACATTTAACTTAATGGCCCCTTCAAGTGATTCAAAGTTTAAAGTATGCATTACAGATGCAACACTTATCGTTCGTAAAGCACGAATCAATCCAACTGTTTTACTTGCACATCAAAAAGCATTGGCTTTTTCTACAGCAAAATATCCCGTCACTCGAGCTGAAGTGAAAGTTTTAACTATACCATCTGGGATTCAAGGCAAAACACTTGACAACATTTTTTTGGGGCAAGTCCCAAAAAGATGTATTATTGGGTTTGTTGATAACGGGGCATTTAACGGTAATCTCACTAAAAATCCATTTAATTTCGAAAATTACAACATTAACACATTTTGTTTATATATTGATGGTCAACAAATACCTTCGAAAGCTTTACAACCTTCGTTTGAAAACCATATTTTCACCACGGCTTATCATACATTATTTTCGGGTACGGGTATACATTTTTTAAATGAAGGGAATGGAATTTCGAGAGAACAATATTCGAACGGTTACTGTTTGTTAGCTTTTGATTTAACTCCGGATTTATCAGCCAACTCTTCAGGTCATTGGAATCTTATAAGACATGGCACTGTAAGATTAGAAGTTCGATTTGAGTCAACGCTTGTACAAACTATTAACTGTATTGTTTACGCCGAATTTGATAATGTTATTGAGATAGATAAAAACCGCAATGTATCCGTCGATTATAATAGTTGAATATATATATATATATTGTAAAAATATTAACTTTGTAATATTTGTATGTATCTCTTTGTGTGTACATTTTTGAATAAATTAATTAAAATGAACTTACTTTGTATTATTTTTAATAATCACCCTTTCGATATATAATAAGTTACTGTAATTACAATCGCACACATGTTTGCGATCTCTGGGGTTGGAAAGTTGTATTTTTAAATAAATATGAATACAATAGAACTACAGAAATATTTGAACGAAATACATCCAAGTTTGCGGTATAATGTGTATGCTGCAAATAGATTACCGATATACATGGAAACTCCTACTTATTTAATTAGTAATTTGGACCCCGATACAAAACCTGGATCACATTGGGTTGCACTACATATAGACAAAAATGGTTTTGGTGAATTTTTCGACTCCTATGGACGACCACCTTCTGGATATCACTATGCATTCTTAAAGAGAAATAGCCACCGATGGAGTTTCAATAAAAAAATATTGCAAAACAATTGGACTTCAGTATGTGGTCAATACTGTTTAATGTATTTGTACTACAAGTTGCACAACTGTACAATGAATTACTTTATTAATCAATTTGACATCGATACCATGTACAATGATATGTTATTATGGAATTTGTTTAATTACTGTTTTAAAATAAATGAATATGACTAATGAAGGAATGTAGACGGCTTTTTATTATACATAGAAAAAGTACCTGAGACCCCCCGACCGTAACACAACAATAGCGTTCGAGCCGAACAATAGACGACCCTTGCTCGGATGATCCATTGTTAATTGTACCCCATTGCTTTTGTATTATTATAGGGTAGTTAATGTTATGCTATCTCTGAAACGGTTAAAGCTACGCAATTTTAAATACTTGCATTCGATTAAGCGACCCTGAAAACCTTTTTTTTTTTTTTTTTTTTTTTTTTTTTTTTTAGGGTTGCCGCCGTGATCAGTGAGCTAGAACCTGTGAATCCCTACTACTTACGAGTGCAACTATAGCTGTAGCTGGAGGCTATAATTTTGGCCGTATCGACTTCTCCTTTAAATATTTATCGCAACTAAAACTAATAAAGATTATTTAGTTTGCTGAAGCTCCTAAATGACAATCAGATTTGTATCTGCCATTTCCCCTTGATACGATTTGATTGTGTGTATGTAAGGACTTAATGAATTATTTGGCATAATAAATTAGGCCTTCGTGTCTATATTAGGCGCCCGCAATTTATTCACTATGAATAGACCTAATATTAACAATAGGATATACAAAGGCAGTCTAGAAAATGGTCTATATTTCATATACTAAATTAACCAATAACCAATCAATCAATACAAAAGATCATTAATATGTGTTTATTAAAGTAGTTTAATTGTTCTGGAAGATGGTTATTCTTCCTTTACCATATATCTAAAGAATTGAACCAGCATTCTAATTCATGGAATCTTTGTTATACAGAACTTTTGAATTTGTATTTTTAATGTTACGAATAAAGATCTAAATATATTTCGAAATTATATAATTAGTAAGAATGGTTATTAAATGAAAGTGTATAATAATGTGAGTAATCAGAAATAACCAAGAAAGAGAAGCAAATTATAAAATTATACAGTTATAATAGTTGAATCTCTGTAAACGAAGACAAGTCGCATAAATTCTGTTCTACGAAGTTAATATATACTCGTAATAGTGTCAGTGTTTTTGGCATTTTTTATTTGCTAAAATATAGAGTTTAATTAGGTTAAAAGATACTTCATTTTAAGCATGGCCAAATCTAAAAAGAAATGTAAACAGTACAATGTTGATTATTGAAAATTTTACTTAGTTCTGTCCTTATCGGACAGGCAGTTTTATGCAACAAAGTTTCAAGCAATGACCTATAAAACCAGATGGTTTTATATAAACCATTGTTTAGATAAACCGGAGGATTATTTGAGACGATAACACCCTGATAGTGCAAATAATACTTTCAAACATTTGAAGATAAAGTAGATAGAATGTTCAGTGCAACGTTATGTCGAGACGATTATGGTTTGCGAGATTCTTACAATATCTCGCTACTTATTACAAAAGTCGAAAAACCGCCTTCTATCGGGGAGTAGCGCGGAGTAGCGGAGTAAAGAAAAAACAGTTTTGCACATATCTGCAACTGATGTTATAATACAAGGTGTCTCAAAAGTAAGTTCACATTTGCTTATCTTATTACGCGAAAGCAACTATTCTGAGGGGCGCGGGGGGTATGTCAGTCGGTAGTCTGGCTCTTGGGAATTTAGTCGCTATGGAGCGTTTCTCTGGTGCGGACCGTGCGTTGTGCGTACGTGAGTTTTACAAAAACGGTAATTCGGCGACTGTAGCGCGTAGAAAATTCTGCAGTATTCGACATATTCGTCACTTAAATGATGCGCCTAGCACTCGACTCATTGCAAAATGGGTTGAGAATTTTGAAGAGACTGGGTCAACTCTGGAGAAACCAAAATCTGGGCGGCCAAGAACATCAAGAACAGCCGAAAACGTGGACAGTGTTACTCAGTCTATTCGAGATGATCCAAACCTCTCGATTCGGAAGCGTGCTGTTGCTTTAAATGTGCACAGATCTTCATTATGCCGCATTTTACACAAAGATTTAAAGCTGCACCCGTACAAAATTCAGTTAGTGCAAGAACTGAAGCCTCAAGATGCTGGTCAGAGGCTTGCCTTTGTAAATCAGATGATTGAGCGCTTTCCAACGTTCACCAACATCTTGTTTTCCGATGAAGCCCATTTTCACCTGAATGGGCATGTAAACAAGCAAAATTGTCCTTACTGGAGTGCAACCAACCCAAAACAAAAACATCAGAAACCGCTACATTCACCCAAAGTCACCGTATGGGCAGCGATGTCGGCGCGAGGAATTATCGGCCCTTACTTTTTTGAAGATGGAAGGGGACGCACACTCACAGTGAATTCAGAGCTTTATGTGGAGATGTTAGACGAGTTTTTCGTACCCCAACTGCAAAACTTTCCTGGTTACAACCAAAGAACATGGTTCCAGCAGGATGGAGCAACTTCACACACGTCCAACAGATCTCTGCCTCGAGTTCGAGAAATTTTTCCGAACAAATTAATCTCCAGGCGAGGTGACATAAATTGGCCTCCACGGAGTCCCGATTTAACGCCTATGGATTTTTTCCTATGGGGTTATGTCAAATCAAAAGTTTACGCTAATAAACCGACTTCCCTGGCACAATTAAAAGAAAATATCCGTCATGAAATGGCAGCCATCACGGAGACTACCTGCCGAGCTGTCATAGGCAATTTTAGTGCCCGACTAAATGAATGCCGAGAGCGCAACGGTTTACATTTGGACGATGTTATTTTTAAAAAAAAAAATTCCCAAACAGTGTACTTCAATATAAAATAAACATTTTTCCAATAAAGCTAAGACTTTTCTTTTAAAAAAAGATTTAAATGTGAACATTCTTTTGAGACACCTTGTATTAAAACAATTCTTACACTAACCGAGGCGATTCGAGATTAAGCCTAACTAAATTGATACCAAATATTGAAAATTTATTATCAAAGTATCAGGTTCATCACTCTCACTAAAAGGTAATAAAATAATAGATATATAATATATTTTAATTTAGTTTTGTTAATATGAATTTCATTGATAAATATATAAAGGTGAGTATGTATTTTTTATAGTTTACACATGAGTAGAGTCAGAAATAAGTCAAAAACACATTTGAAAGTGAAGAATTTACAAAATACAATATTAGTTTAGCAGTGGGTTTATCCAAAATAAAAAAAAAAAACACGGCAAGGATTCTACGAGACAAAAAAGTTTGGGAATCTATGTTCCAGACAACCGTTTGCCAAAAAGACATCTAAAATACAGTTGATAAGATTTAGATATTATAGGTTTTAGTTTTCTGTGCCAGCCTGTATGTTCTACAGAAAAAACAATGTTAAAACTATTATTTTATAAATTATTTACATACCTTAATAACTAAGGACTCCTAACCACTTCTGTGTGTTAGGACTCCTAACCAGGTAACCTAAGTTTGTTCGTGGTTAAAATTGTGTGTGAACCCAATAACAATAGACTTTTCAAGTTGTATAACCTAACTACCGTCTGTCTCGAAAGCTTGAACAAAGTTAAGCCGTTTTGCGTTTCTGTGAAAGAACCATTTAGTTCGAGCCGAAACGCTTCGGGCTTACTTGAAAAATTACTTTATACGCTACTGTAAATAGTAAATTTGAGAAGTTTTTTTTAATTTCAGGTCATATTTTAATCATTCTGTAATCGCTAACAAATACTTAATGAAAATAGCAAAATATTGCGCATTCGTTAAAGCCATTTTTAATCGTATTCTCATAATTTTATTAATATTCTTACAATGATTATTTTTTAACTTTTGTTTGTTTTTTTTTTTTGTTCGGTATACAAATTTATAACATTGTAGAATTTTTGATACAGTCGACTATTTTATTAATTTAACCTTTACTTACCTGCACGATTTATAACTTGTGAACATGAAAAACCCTTTAATAATCTATTTATTAATTTTACATATGAGTTAATTATTTATTTATTTATATCACAACATATTCGCATCGGACAAAGAAAACGCCCCCTAAACTTTAGATCAGTATAAATGGAGAGCTGTAATCCTGCGCATCCCCAGACGACATGCCTCATCACGAAAATCCGTCAGGAGTATTCTTCTGAAAAGAAGAAGAATATTATATTCTTTTACTGTTATGAGTTTTCCACAAATATTACAATTAGAAAACGAAACTTTGTAACATATAGAGGTATATATGTATTTTTATAGCCATATAATTACATGAAAATAACAGACTTCGTTTGACACACCCAACACAATATAAACTTATAGATGTCAACTCCAAAATTTTCTCATGAAACTTCTGCCAAGTATAACGCACATCCTCGTACAGACCTTATTGGCAGCCCTTTTATCCACAGAGGCTCTTCAAACTTGGGCTATTAAGCGTTGGCGAGGCCTGAATTTGCTTGCAACTTGCATTAAGTAGAGATAATGGTCCGACTCGCTCCACAGAGACATTTGTGTCTGCCTCTCGACTCGCTAAAGAGCTGAGAATATTAACCCTTGCTATCTCCGGACTAAAATGCTAGAAATTATTTATTTAAACACTCATTTCATGTATTCTCAAGGTTATGAACTATCGCGTTATGAAACGTTAAATATTATTCTGTTACGTAAAGATAAACTATAATTAACGGTATATTATTTAATTTATATTCCTTAATTTGTTTAATTATTTACGGTATGAATCCATATGTTATTGTGAAAACCCGTTTTAAGTTAAATCTCGTTATTTCTAGTTAAATTGTATTTATTCAGAGTGCTCCTTGGATACCAGGATTTATTTACAGTTAAATAAATACTATAAACGGTTAATAATTTGACAAGAAATAAAAATCCGGTTTCTCAATAATCTCTGATACGGTTGATAGTAAACAATGTCTTAAAACGTGGTTAATCATAATTAAAATTTAAATTATTAATTAATAAACTAAATATTAATTAAAAATTAATTGGTAAACAAAATTCCCAATAATCTAATTAACTAAATACATGCAGGAACAGGCTCGTTGTCAGCGGTGAGCCGCAAACTAAATTGCGGATTGGAGTGCGCAAGATATGTGGAAGGCAGCGCGGATGGCAGTCAACGCGAATGTAATTAATTTATAAAGGCTTGATTTCGTGGTTTACGTGTTAACTCAGTAAATATAAGGCTCATATAATTACGGTTTAATCACTTCTATATTTAAAATACTTAGGGAAGCTTGCACGAACACATTAACTATAATTTAAACTTGTATAAAACACTATGTATCGTTAAGTTATACTTATTGTCTGGCTTGGAAGCATTATCAAATTTTAACAACTGTCAAATTTATCGCGAATTAAGCCGCTTTAAATAAATCCCGTTTTAGACAAATCTAAACTATAATAGCTTTAATTTGTTGATGCAAGCTGCCTTTACCGTTTATAATAATTAAACTGGCGATTATTATTTATGTTGCTTAAACTTTTACAGTTCTCAACATTTACGAAAGATAATAAACCATTTATTAATATTTTAAAAGTTTATTTTATCCTAACTCCGTAGTAATGAAAACATTTAATTGATTTAATTGTAATAAAGTAAATTTTTATTTCATAAAAGCCACATTTAGTAATTGCGATGTCTAAAACTTGCTCAAAGGCTCAAATAAGCTATTTCCTTCATTTTATCATATTATCATATTTATTTTATTAGGCATTTTATCATATTTTGAACAAAAACATTTACTTTTTATATATATACTTACTCATTTCGTCAAATCTGTGTCCCCATTTGATGTGAGAGTATTAGTTCGAACGTTTTTAAGTATATGAAGCCAATTCCTTAGTATAATTTTCCTACGAAACCTTAAAGGTACACTCACAATCAATATTCTTTACTCTTCGTATGAAAATAAATATCGATAAATAGCAAATAGGAAAGAGATAGTAACCTTCCCTGTCAAGTTTATCGTTCTTAAACATGTTTCTCAAAAAAACACTCATTAAATTGATATTTTTGTATTTTTTTAACAATTACGTATTGTAAGGTGTATTCATTTCGGATTTTGCTACGAGTTGCTACGGGATACCCTTAAAGGTTACGAATTCTGAAACTCAAGTAGCGTTGCTATTTTTATTGCTTTGATATAAGCCGTATGGAGTAGATAAATATTATAATACCCTTTCATATTTTAAGTTATAAGCCTCCATTTTCGTAGCATTTATTGCTTACATAAAATGTATTAAGAATACTCTTTTATTATTAAGATTTCATAATTAGATCAGGTAATAAATGCATTTACTGACACGGCACAGTGTCTACACCAAACCTGATGGTAAGCATGGTGCAGTCCAAAAAACGCCAACGACTATCGAAAGGTAAGAAAAAACCCATCGGTAGTCGCAGCGATCATGCCGGCCTGCACAAATATCTCTTCACGCTACGCTTAAAGGATCCCATATCATAGGAAGGTGGAAGCACGCTCGCCGGCAGACCATTCCAAAGCCCAACGACACGGCAAAAGAAGAAGTTAGAGAACCTCTTAGTCCTAGCGAGATGTAAGTTACCGTACAGCTTTGATATAGCCGAAAAATCGACGCTATTAACCAAAACACCTATTAAATTTCTATTAATATTGTTAGAGTGTCATAATAATAAAAACTATTTAAAATAATATTTATATACATAACAATAGAAATGTCATGTGTAAGTGCGCGAAGAATGGCGATGAACTGCGTTACTGGCGTTGTTGAGCACGATATATAATAGCAAAGTGGATGCAGCTACTAATATATCTCTGCTTACCATGAAAGGGATATAGTATGATGATTTTTTGTTAGTACATGATATTGTTTACATACAGACAGAAAATTCAGATTTAAAATAATTCGATTATATTTGTATTCCAATTTCAAAAGTGGGAAGACTTAATTTTTCTCAAAAAATAATGAATTTCTTCCATTCATTATCTTTGATTAACAAGAAATCATAGCAGTTAGGAGTAAATAACAAAACTCCGAAAAGTATCTAAAGTTTGTTGTTCTTTTAACGACTTCCCGTTAGCTGCCTGTTATACAGCTTGATTGCTATAATAAAATACGTGGTCATCTAGACTAACTGGCATGAAAAACCAATAGAACTTAGTACTAGAATAAGTAATGACACTGCTATGATGTGATATAATGACTCTATTAAAATTATAGATATTTTGGTAATGTCGTGAATTAGCTCACTTGAAAAATTTTTTTAAACATTTATAATCTACATTTGTTTTTTAATATTTAACTGTAACAACCTCGTTATTAAGAAAGATTCGAAAAAACACTAGCAAAAATAAATTGTCTATTATTTTACTACTTCATTTTGTACAATTTATAGACAATGAGGTTCTCGAAAATATTTTACGCCTCACAGGAGTTATTTGCTAACATTTTTAAAGTCAGAGCCATACTTAGCTGCAGGTCTTGAGTCTTACCGAATATTTTACTCTTCTTCCAGGTCTAGTTATGATGTAAATTCACATAATATTGCATTCATTGTAGCTCGATTATGGTTCAACTTTTCAGTAATCACAGACTATTATTTTTTTTGTGAAATATACATTAATTTGCAAATTTATGTTTGAAATATATCAGTAAGTGAAATACCGTCCTTTTCTCGCAACGGTCTACTTTTCCTTCTTTTTTCCATTTATCTTGGCTTCCCACTCTTATATTAAAGTACTCAGGTTCTGTAAAATTATCATTTTTGTTCAGATTATTTAAAATAGAATCTGTTAAAATCAACCAGACAAGTTATTGTGCTGCCTTCTAGATATCGTGAAATTAGTTTCATGGCTCTTCAAGTGATTGTGTATCTCAGGTTGACATTTATAGTCGCAACTTTAAGTTTGCTTAGACTTTACTAAAATATTTTAATTTATATTACCCAATGAATGTCAAAGGTTTTGGTAAGTCACCGATTTTGTTAACATGGGCTTGGTTTTGCGAATACTATGGCTATATTAAATTCCTATTTTATATTCAGTTACTTGTTAAAAAGACTCTATTATTTGAAGACTTTGCTAAGCAAACTCGAAATAGCATCTATAAATCTCAGCCTCACTACTCAAGCTAAGCTCAAATTACTCGAATTTATTAAGACATATGTCTATGGTTTTATTGATTCTAGTTTAATTGACTTCCTATTTTATGACGTTAAAGTTTATAAAGCCTTAAATGACAGTGTGAGTATTTATGGAATGTGTAAACATAAAGCATAGCACAATTGGACAAAGAGTAAGTGGCCGATTTCAGCAGCTAACCGCAGTCGTTAGTTAATTCACGGGTACACCGACAGAAACGCATCGTATATGTCCGTGTATTTCGAACTACAGCCATAACTCAACGGTCGCCGATATTTATAGCCTATTTGCGAGGCTTAACACGTTCGAGTGTTTGCTGTAACAACGATAAATTTCCAACAAATAAGGGTTGGTGTTTTCAATTACTCGCAGAAATGCTATTTCTTGTAAAAAAGTTATAAGTCAAGTAAATTAATATATTTTTCACCAATCGACAACTAGGCGGTAGTTAATTCAAAAATCAGTCATTTCAAAAATAGACAAGTTGGAAAGCGATTCTAAGTCTAATCTTGCCTACATTCAGATACTGGAAGAAAAAATTGAATATTTAGACCGTATTTCAAGAAAATCTTCCATTGAAATCAGAAATATTCCTATAAGCAAAGGTGAATCGAAAGAACATTTATTAAAAATGTTTATGAATGTTGGTTCATGTCTAAATGTGAATCTTAAACCCTTCGATGTCCGAGATATATACCGTATAACTCGGAAGCCTGGTACTTCCAGTAAAATTATAGTAGAGTTATCCAGTCTATTTGTAAAAGATCAATTGTTGAAATCTCTAAAGTCCTACAACAAAAAAAAACAGTGGAAATAAATTTAATACCAGCGACATAAAGATTAATGGCCCGCCTTGTCTCATCTTTATTTCAGAATATTTGACCTCTAAGATGAATAGATTACACTTTCTTTCTAGAGACTTTGCAAAGTCTAACGGGTATATCTTCTGCTGGACCATAAATGGCAAAATTTATATACGTGAAAAACAAGGCTCCCCGGCGATACGTATTGAAAATGAGAATGATTTAATCAAGTTAAAGAGAGATAAATGACTAATATTCTATAATTATTTATTGTTTTTTGTACCTATTATGCGAACTGTAATAGGTTACTTTAATCACTTTATGTTTTTTATAATGTACCAGTGTTGTTATGGAATATATTTATTATCTTACTTACTCCTTTTTACAGACGTGTCACACAACTATTGCTCACATACCACACACTGTATTACAAATGACCTACACTCACATTACGAATCATGTTTTTTGTTCTCATATACACACTTTTTCCCTTCTAAAAATTATTTATTGCTATTAATTAGATTGTTATATAAGTATTCTCAATCCCTTTGTATATTTTGCTTATACCTACAGTTTCTATTTTTTTGTAGCATACGCAGGATAACTAAACAAGCGCAGCGTCCTTGTGTAGCCATATTCATTTTGCATTTCTTTTATCGATTTTCCCATAACGATGATATTATTTTTGTATGGATATATATAACTTGTTTACTTTATTCATATAATTATACTGATAATAAATTAAATTATACAGTTAATCGATCTAAAAATTATAACGACTTGAGTCAAATTATATTTTTAACTGTGGAATCGAGAGAGCTCATACTTATTTTGGATCATTATATATATTATATTATTGATATTATATGGCTGCTTTATTACAGTTGAATAATGATATAGAATCTATTTCTGAGTCCATTTTCTTCCAATGCAAACCAGAACAGTGCGGTATTTATATTGACCCAAATAATAATAAAACTCTTAATATATTGCATATGAATATACGCAGTATTGATTGTAATTTTGAAAATGCCAAAATTTTTATTTCTAAATTGCCAATAAACTGTGCAGTGGTCATATTTACCGAATGCTGGCTAAGCAAATCTCCAAATTTACCGATCCTTGAAGGCTACGTGAGCCATAAATCGAGTTTCCAAAACCAGAATGATGGTGTCATTATTTATGTACAGTCAAATTTGAACTTTAAAATACTTGAACCTATTTTTAAGGACGCAAGTTGTTTAATCTTTACTCTTAATCAAACTTTTGCTGTTGTAGCCTTATACAGATCCCCTGCTGTTAAGAATGCTGCGAACTTCCTTAATAGTTTGAATGAGACTTTGTTGTCACTGAATACATACAAAACTATTGCTATTATAGGCGATATTAATATTAACATTGCTCCTTTAAGTAATGAAGATGCAACGAGTGATTATTTAAACATTACAGCGTCTCATGGTATGCTCCCAGCTTATTTATCACCTACTCGTGAAAATAGTTGCCTGGACCATATTATTCTTAAATCAAATATGAATACAACTGCTCTCATTTTAGAAGCCTCTGTTACGGATCATTTCCCTATTATTCTTAGCACAACCTTTAAATCTAAAACAATTAAGCCAAAGAATATTAAGAAACGTATCGATGTATCTGCAGTGGTGGAAAGCCTAAAAGCTACTGATCTCTCTTTTGTCTCGAATTTAACTGATATTAATGAAGCTGTGGATGGTTTGGTTGCAACTATATCAAACATAATAAAATTACATACGGCTGAAATAAAAGTTCCACATAAGCGTGTAACGCTTAAGCCGTGGGTAACACAGGGTTTGTTGAGATGTATTCGTAATAGAGATAATCTTCATATGCAGGCTAAACGCTCTCCGGATAACATCGTTCTTAGAATTACTTATTCTCGCTATAGAAACTTTTGTAATAAATTGCTAAAAAAACTTAAAAATGACTATGAGATTAATGAACTCCGCAAAGCCAAAGGTGATGCTAAAACCACTTGGGATACTATAAAACGTATTACAAACATTCAACAAGTCCCAAATTCCTCTGTTAATCTTCTATGTTCACATATGTCTCCATATGATTCAATAAATATAATTAATAACTATTTCGCAAATATAGGATCTAGACTATCTGAAGACGTTCGGAGAAATAATCCAACTCGCAATTTTCTGACCAAAGCTAGAAATACCTCCTACTCTATGGTTCTATTAGACACGGATGAACAGGAATTGGATAGTATCATTATGAGTCTTCGTAGTCATAGTGCTGTTGGCTGGGATAACATTCCTACTACTGTTCTTAAAGCCTCAAGAAAGATTCTTCTCCAGCCACTTAAACTCATTTTTAACCGATGTTTTTCCTCTGGCATATTTCCGAATGCCTTTAAAAAGGCTATCGTTCACCCCGTTTACAAAAGTGGCGATAAAGACAATGTGTCTAACTACAGACCTATTTCAATTTTAACTGCTCTTTCTAAAGTCCTAGAGAAAATTCTTAATAATCGTCTTATTAGTTTTCTAAATAAAAACTCTTGCATATCAAAAAATCAGTATGGATTTCGTAAAGGCATTTCTACAGAACATGCTGTCTTAGGTTTGTCAAACACCATTGTAGATAATATTGATAAAGGATATAAAACAATCGGTATCTTTCTTGATATTTGTAAGGCATTTGACACCGTCTCTATTCCAATATTATTAAATAAAATGGAAAACCATGGCATACGCGGCTTGGTTTATGACATCTTTAAGAACTATCTTACTGACCGAAAACAGACTGTTACTATAAGTGGTTTCAATAGCAAAGATGAAATGTTGACCTGCGGAGTTCCTCAAGGTAGTATTCTAGGTCCAACTCTATTTCTCTTGTACATAAATGATCTTTGTGAGCTCGATATTCCAAATTGTAATATTTACACTTATGCAGATGATACTGCTCTAATAATTCGAGGACAGACTTGGCATGAAACAAAATTGCTAGCAGAATCAGCTCTTTCTGTTGTTACAACATGGCTATCATCTAATCTTCTTACATTAAACGTTGACAAGACAAAATATATCACCTTTGCTTCCTCAATCAGATACCTGCCAACTTCAGACAATTTTTCTGTGATTGCTCACTCTTGTAGCCACCCGCATATTAATAAATGTTCATGTCTCCCACTTTCAAGAAGTACTTGTATAAAATACCTAGGTATATTAATTGATAATACTCTAAATTGGAAAACTCAAATTGTCTCTGTTACATCGCGCATTAGAAAACTTATTTATGTTTTTAAAAAACTCAGAAATGTAGCTGCTGATGATGTTCTAAGAATGGTCTATTTTGCTCTCGTGCAGTCAATTATCTCGTATTGCATCACAGCTTGGGGTGGTGCCTGTACTAGTCATCTAATCCAACTGGAACGAGCACAGAGAGCTGTTCTTAAAGTCATGTTTAAAAAACCGTTCTTATACCCAACAACACTACTGTATAATGAGACTAAAATCATGACTGTGAGACAGCTCTTTGTGCTCCAAACTATTGTTTTTAGGCATGACACTCAATCATTGGAGTTAGGCATTCTAAATAAACGTCTAGGGCTTACTGTCTGTAAAACTGAATTTCACCGCACCTCGGTCGCCTCTAGACACTTCAAAATTTTAAGCGCTCGATTTTACAACAAACTAAATGTAATTCTCAATATATATCCCCTTTCCCTTTATGAACTAAAAATCAAAGTCAAGGATTACTTGTTGCAGCTCGATTTTATACAAACTGAAAATCTTTTAAATGCTCATATATAATCTGCACTCACACACAACACTCTTTACTCACCCTTTTCTACACATAACACACCTATACACAACACGTCTGTATATTTTTGTATATTTTTCTAATAATTTGTATTCTCTGTAATGGTGGGCGCTGACGTCTGCGACACAGTCTCACGACTAGTGCAGGCGTCAACGTAAATTTAACTATACTATGTAAAATTTTTGATCCAATAAAATTATTATTATTATTATTATTATTAATTAAGAAGCCGTTTAATTTTAACACAATATATTGTTGTTCCCTATGTTAATGAATGTAATATATATCCATATATTTAATTACATGGATATATATTACATAAAAAATATTTGGAATATACAAAATAGATTTTAAATGTTTTCTTTTTGTGGTGAAAAATGTATTATTAATTAATTTCATCCCATTACACGTTATTCTCTGCATAGTCCCGTAATTACGATTCTATTCTTATGCAATAAAAGTAAGTTTAATAGGTAAGTTTTTGTATATATATTTTTAAATACAAGATATTGAATGTAAAACAGATCAGTTGCTTTCGATTTTATATTCATGTTCGAATTAAAACTATTATATTATTATAGGTTTTTATTAATTTGTTACAATCTTGCTCGGAGAAGTCTAAAGGACTTTCCCAGCCAACAGCATTATGTTTTACCGATAAAAAAGTGTTACAGTAAAACAAAAATTAAAAGTATAGCCTTTGATGTAATTTACTAGCTCCTACTCATCGATGTTCGCTTAGTATTCTATCACCAATCATAGCTTTTCGCCGAGAGGGCGCTACAAATGCTTCATTAGCCCCTTCACATCCTTAGTGAACCCCCTTCCACCCACCCTAAAGATTCATAGCGATGGCATTGATTATCTAAATGTCTGATTTAGTAATAAAATATTTTATGGAAATTTAATATTCAGATCAGAAAAAATCGCTAAGAATTCAAAGGAAAACTTAGAATTTATATTTTTTACAAGGCGACAGATTTTTTATATGAATTACTAGTGTCAAGTACTAAGCCAAGGTTTCGGCTACTTTTGATAAAACGCCTTTGTCAAAACCTTCCACATTAGTAAAAATGGGTCGAAACCGAAAATGTCTGTCTAGCAAGCATCGAAATTGAGGTGCACTAGACTGGCCTAGGAAATTAAACTGATTATAATATTACTTTAAAGTTTTTAAAATAATTATTTTTAATCTATCTTGAAGTAAATGTTGTTAGGGTTTTTAAAATTCGATTTCAGTAGAAACGGAGCTCCATATTGAAAGTGCGCATATCAAACACGCACAGTCTTTAGCGTTCAGGGCCAAAGTTTTGGCTCAAAACGATTTTCATTCGTTTTCAGAAGAAAAATAATACGGGTGAATAAAATAATATAGTCACCCAGGTGTATAAGCGATGTTTGTCAGCTGGTGACTATAACTCAGGGTGACGGTAACTCAGGGTGAGATAACAATTACTCTATATTCAGTAATACAATTTTTTTTGGCAAAATTCAATGACAAGATAATAATTATATTTTATATAACATTCCTTTTTTTATAACGCATCGATTACTAACTTTATTTTAATTTATCATAATTTATACTACTACTTACTTAAAACAGCGCTTTCTTAGATATATACTGTGTCTACAATGTATTTCTTCATATTTTATGGCGGAATGTAAAAAGTCGTTGCTAAAACTTTACGACACATAACACTCGCGAGAACTACTCTATTTAGCGCCGAAAACTATTTCCGTATTTTACTATTCAAATTTTACTCATGAATACCAAAACAAGCAAAAAAAAATGTATATTCGTACTGATTTTATTATTGCTCGACTATGTTAAATAAATTAATTCTTAATATATTAGTGCATTTTCTATTTACAATTTCTCCTCCTTGTTTCTTTTATTTATTTAATACTAAAAACTCTCCAGGTTTTTTTTTTGTTGTTGGTATTTTTATTATATATGTATATTTTGTGATCTGTGTGCATTTAGTGTTTTCGTGCAGTATTTTTATTTGTCGCCACGACCCCCTGGCATATGCCAGCGACCTTGTCTTTTTGTATAAATTATTTGTCTCTATCGTAAAAAACTATCCACGTTTACTGGATGTTAAAAACAACTAAAATACGTTAAGAGATATACAATTTAATTAATTTTATGCACAAAATTAGTAATCAGTAGATATAATTAATACGTTAGTAATCGATCTTTAAAAGCAAATTTAAAAATTTCGTGATACTATGGAAGTTAAATCTAGAACAATGTAACGTAGCCTTGCCATCAGTGTGGCTTATTTGGTGTAAATAAAATGTGGGAGCTTCTCTTTCCGAATGCAAAGTGTGGTTCCGAATGCTCCCCTTGTTTACAATCCAAGACGACTTAATTGAACAGATTGATTTTTATCAGTCTTCATAGGGCTCTTGTATGTTTAAGAGCAAAATACTTTCGAGTTTTCGTGTCTTTTTAAGATGTAGTACCACGTGTATACTACATACATAGAGTTTACAATGTAAAACATATCTAAAATCACTGAATATCATCTTGAAGGAAAATGAAGTATAGTGTAGTAGTACTAGTATTATAGTAGAATTTCAGTATAGTAGTGAATACTTTGATATTTTTTTCATATCAATGTAATTTTAAATGTAGTTATAAAAAATCATACGTGGATATAGAAATAATGAAATCTAATTGAGACAGACCAGGGATCCCCAAGGTATCTAAAATATTTGTTTTATTAATACAATAAGTTAACCAGCTAAAACCCAAATCAAGAATCTAGAAGACCATTGTTTCGTTGTAAGCCACAATGTTGGATTAGGGTTTTAATTTGAACAAATAAACAACAAATAAGAAGTGTCCTAAACAAACAGGTGTCTGTTAAGTATAGGCACAAACTGGAAACTACTAATTCTGTGCAATTACAATTCTATTGTTCTATTGAAATCAAATTAACTCTTATATGAAATAAATTACAGTCGCTTTTGAGTTCAGAACGCCATAATAAATATGGAATTACTGATCTTAAAAAAAAATGAGTCAAAGAGAAAATTATGTTGTTTTTATATATATAAATGTAGTGTAATTATATTTTAAAATGAACTCAATTGTAGAAATCTCGTTTATGTTTAAAATCATCAGTCTAACGGTGTATATATAGTAAAAACTCTTGTCCTTACTGACATATTAACTAAGAAGATGAAACTATGAAAAGCCGATATTTAGATTTTGGGTATGAAATAAATGGTAAATGAAATTTGTTTTTTTTTGTGAATGGTATTTCTTGGTTTTTGGAAAATCAATACTCAAAGGTGTAAATTATTTCTACCCGGGTAACGCCGTATCACTATAGCAAGTTGCTAATAAAAAATATTTACATAAAAACATTTCTATTATGCAATCGGTTGCAAGGAAGATTTAATCAACTTACATGATGTTAATATAAACTAATGGAAAGAGACGTAGTAACAAGTTACTACGTCTCTTTGCTATTTTGATATTCATTTATTTAAGATATCGTTTATTTAATTGTAACCAATTTTTTTTTATATATTTATTATGTAGGTAAATATACCAAAAATCATTGAAATATTCATAGTAACAATTCTATACTAATATCAAACAATCTAAATACAAAAAGTAATGTTTGCCGAGTAAATATACGTACTCAACTTCAATCATCCAAGTACTTTGATCCCTTAGAGAATTCAAGCAAGAATATCAATATCTAGCTAGCTAGGCGTTCTCCGACGAAAAGTATTTTATTTCTATTTCATAATACTTCTTTCCAATAAACATACGAGTACATCGAGTAGGCTTTACTTAGATATCCTCATTCTTCTTTATCATTTGGCTTCAGTATTTTTTTTTATAATTTACAGGAGGACTTTTGACCTCAATCATACCTAATGAAAGGTGAAAATGAGTTCGACGATGAACCGCTTCCACCCAACAAATGCTTCTTTCCTCTTTTCTTAAAGACTCCCAAGTCATAATATCGTGGAAATATGGTCACTGGAAGCATGTTCTACTCTTTAACTATTCGCATGATGAATGTAGAAGCGAATTTCTTCGTGCGGATATTAGGAACGTCCACCACATAAGGGTGGTATCCGACAAGGTATTTAGTGGTTTTATGCTGAAATTTACCAGTGGGTAATTAGTATGTAATCTTAGCATTTATAAAATTTATACAAATTAACAATGTTTCTACAAACTCCAATTTTTTTTTTATGGTTGAACATTTATTCTGTTTACGCTTCATTTGACCACTTCGGTACGACGCCTATCGTCCACGAAAAGTTTCCCACAGCCGGCATACATCGTGCGTACGCTTCCTCGTTCATCGACAGATCTGTGATGAGATATGTGAGAGTTTCTTTTTTTTTTCAGTTATAAAAACGCTACAGATGTGAAACCGTTTTGGTCGATGGTCTGAACGAAATTAAAATTATGCGAGTAAGCACTCCGCAAACGCGGAGAGATAAGAGAAAATTCCTGGATGTCGCCTATAGTAGACGCTCGGCCGTGCGCGTTTATATCACGGCCGTCGACTAAAGGCGACGCTCGTACCGAAGTGGTTAAATGTAATAGATATATGTATTATGCTAAAATGTTTCATAATTTAGTTTTTTACGCCAGTAGAAGAAAATTATGCTTACTCAGTGGGCAATAATAGTTAGATTTTCTAAACAAAGTGAGTTGATATCACGAAACACTGTTCTAAGACCCGAATTTGGGCCTGCTGCTACACAAACCAAATATCATTATTTATCCCTTCACTCTTGCCTTGCCATTCGTTTTGTGTCAAGTTTATATAATTTCGGTAGTTATACAGAGAAAATATGAAAGTAAGTAAATAAAATGAAATTTTGTTACGGCATATGTTCCAGTTAATCCTTATGATTGTAATTGCACATTATTTAAATCATAATAGAAATAACTTAATTTTATGTTTCTTACATACATTGTATAGTGTATATTTATAGATATGTTTATCGAATTATTAAAACTGAATATATGTCATTGTATTCATTATAAAAATAAAAATTACATTTTTATATTAATAGTGTTTTCTTAGACTATGCGTTGTAATTTACCATACATACTTATGCAACATGTAATAAGTAATCTATTATATTGCTATAAGGCTAACTGTAATATTCATAAATTTACATAAAATGGAGTTCTGCTCATAAAAATGTACAGCCATTTCGTAAATAACAACATGTCTTATAAACATGAAATATTGTTGCTTATCCATAATTTTTATTAACAACTGTCAGCTATGCTTGTATATAAAGTGACTACAGTTGATTTAAAATATCTAGGTGTATTTATTTATTTTTAGCATTAAAACAACAATATGTATGTACTTATTTTATAATTTAGTAATGCAATTTGTACAATTGACCAAAATTTCCAGAACCCATTTTACAAAAGATCAGCCGTGTACTCCGTAAGTACCTTTCATTATAAATTCTACTTCGGTCATAGGCTAAGAACATAATTAGGTATATGCTTTTGCCCTTTACAGCCCTCTTTCAACGAACCTCGGCATTTCTAAAGCTCACAAGTCAATAATCTTACTTTTATTCGAAAAAATGAAACACTTTACCAATCCTTTTTTCACCAGTCTTTATAAACGAGTACATTTTTTGAATTAATATTGTAGTGCTTGATTTCGTTTTAAAATATATTATATTCATGATTAAAAATAAATAAATAAATAAAAAAAAATTAAATAATTTATTAGAAAAACAATTACAAAGCAGCTCATTAAAGTCAGCTGACACCCAAACTAGGACTACCTGTATCTTTGATGTCAGGACATTTCACATAATTTGTTACATCCACCTTATATCTGCTGCGTAGCTCCAATCTTGACTCCAAATAATACTATAATATTACATACAATATATACTTAAAATATACAATGATTATCATAAATTGACTTATATATAAAATAGATCACTGTGTATCAATTAACATTTGATGTAATAAATTTATAGCGGTACGAAGGTTAATATGGCAATTTAATCCTAATTAAAGTTAAGGGGTTCGTAACTATTTGAAAGCTCTTAATTAAGTGAGGGATAATAAATAATCATAAAATATTCAGCGTTATTCAGAGATGGGCAAAATGTAATCTGATTAATGATTAGCGATTACAAAATGATGTTGTAATTTTAATCTTATTGCTCTGTTTGCTTCTCGGGTCCGTAGGAAGTATACGGATACCCAGGCCCGGCGAAGGAGAAGAGAGGACAGGTAGTTTTCTTCGTTGCAAGTCTGACACACCGGGGGAATGGCCCTCTCCGATCTCCTGACAGTCCGTAGGTATTTCCATCGGGTTAACAAAAACAAAATCTTGTTGCTCTGTAATCATGATTAAATCCCTTGAAAACATTTAAGAGTCATAAATGTGTATGCCATTGTGGATTTCGTAGAGTTTAAAACATAGATAAGCAAAATGCAGTCATATTAATGACGTAAAACTCAAAATGTAATCGTAATCGTTTTTCATTAATCAGATTACATTTTGCACATTTATGGTGTTATTTCGCTATTATCTATTTAGTACATATCGAAGAAACGAGTCTGTATCTTTTAGCACGGTGGTGTGATGAGCGGCAAAGCTTTGCGACAGTATTATGATCTCGGTGGGTCAGAGTTAAATCCTGAGCGACCAGCTCTTGGCAAGCGACCTTTGATGAGTCGGCAGGGCGGGGTGACGCACTTCATATTTCATAAATTTCCATTATCCGTGATAAGTACAAGTCCATACTTGTGCTGATGAGGTTAACAATACCGTGCGATAAACGTTAAAAAGGAAAGCAGGAAACATCTTATTATTATTATAGTAAAGTCGATTTTTGGGCTAGAATTTAGGTCTAGATATTACAAGTAGACAAGAAAACAACATCATTAATCCGGCTCACCCAATAGTACTTTTCGATCAATCTAAACGAAAAAGAAAGATAGTCAGTTGAGGAGCTTTCTCAAATAAAATGAAAGGTAGCTATTAAGCACCCACTCGTTTGTTTCAGAACGTTTATGATTCATGACAGTACTCGTATGTATAAATAGCACTTTCCTAAAAGCATAGACATGAATGTTTATTGTAATCGTTTAAATCTCGAAACAAATAATCACCTTTATATGTGGTGGTAGGGCGATTAGCCGAACGGGGTCATAACTAGTGATGAAAATGCCCGGGAATTTTCCAAAAGTGCCCAAAACTTCCGAGAACATTTCGTAAATTCCCGGGAATATTCCCAAGGAAGTTTTTGGGCACTTTGGGAAAATTCCCGGGCATTTTCATCACTAGTCATAACCACAGTACACAAATGTAAAGACCGTCATAGTGACTCGCTTTGGCCTGTCGCGTTTCTGGATCAACTTGTGTATATCCAGTAACTCATATACCTAGAAGCCTTCAGTCGTGGTATTTGTGGGCCGACATGACGACGGAGACTATCAATAGATTTTCATCCTTTGATGGTCGCTTTCGTTTTTGGACTACACTGTACTTACCATCAGATAGGTAGGTCCTGACGTGACTAAGCATCTTGAACCGCTTCAGTTACGTAGAGATGTTGCCTCACTGAGCGTTTTCTACCGTCTGTATCATGGCGGGTGTTCTGAAGAGTTGTTTAACCTTGTTCCACCCTCTCCCTTCCTGCGTGCGGGTTTTCGGTGTCACAGCTATACGGTAGCTCACATCCCGGCTAGGACTAAGAAGTTCTCTAACTTCTTTTGCCGTGTCGTTGGGCTGTGGAATGGTCTTCCGGCGAGCGTGTTTCCACCATCCTATGATATGGGATCCTTTAAGCGTAGCGTGAAGAGATATTTGTGCGGGCCGGCATGATCGCTGCGACTACCGATGGGATTTTTCTTACCTTTCGATATTCGTTGGCGTTTTTTGGACTGCACCATACTTGCCATCAGGTATGGTGCAGTCACTGTGTCGAGTCAGTTTAAAAAAAGGACCACTACAGACACTTTGTCGAGCAAGTGTAAAAAAATAAACTTAAGTAAGAAAATAGTTTGACAAAAATTAAATTATTTTATTTTCTTTGGATTTATCAGAAAATAATTCCAACTTTTCAAATAACAGTCATATTATATTTAGTATCCTGTTCTTGAAACTTCGCATTTATTGGAAAAGTATAAAATAAAACAATAAAAAGTCGTAAAGTATGATTGAGATGGACAAAAATCGTCTTCGTTTTTACTAAAGCAGGTGTTACATAAATTTCGATCGCTGATTTCAATTTCTTATCCAACATATTACATTATATTTAATCAATTATTATACCTTACCTTCACTTTTGATATAAAAAAATCACTAAGAGGTATAAAACACAAGGGAAATCATCGTACAACACTTAGACAAAGAGCTTAATGTAAAACATTTTTATTACTTTGAAACTAATTTGAAAACAAGATAATATTATACTGAAATATTTAGCTATATGAACTATTAGCCTAGAAACAATTTGATCAGTGGAATGCACTAGTTATTATGTAATTTAAGCAATCGATTATTAAAAAAGATAACACAGCCCACAGCCAAGTTTATTTGGAATATTTTTTCAGATTTCGAAACAGTATTTACTTTAAAAAAGTCGGTGAATACCTATTAAAGTCTAAAGCAAAATAATGCATAGTATATAACAAAGTAATTATTTATCTGATGCATTTTTGCTTAGTTTTTCCACATGGCTCGATAGAACGTGATACTGTTTTACCTTAGCATAGTATAAGAAATACCTTCGAGTATTAACAATCAGAGGGACACCCCGGGGGTTTTTAGTCAGTAGGGGTCTGACACACCGGGGTCACTGCCCTCACAGCGTCCCTGATGGTCCTATGTAGGGTTTTCCCCCGGGATACAAAAAATAATACCTTCGAGGATGAGGCCATAGTCGTGCCCTCGATCCCGGTGGTGGAAGATGTATTACCCCGAGGGCTTTAGTCGGTGCAAGTCCGACACACCGGGCGCGGACCTCTCCGCCCGCTGAGGTCCGAAGGGTTTACCCCCGGGTTACCAAAAAAAAGTATACGAAATACCTACATAAAAAATATTATAATTCACCTCAGATTAGTGCCTAAAAAGGTAGGTAACAAAAAGTTTTTGTGATTATAAGTACGGTTATTACACTGTAGGTAAGCAAAACTTGTCTATTGTACTTTTATTTTAATGCTTAGTTTTAGTGGATTTATCACGCTTTGGAATGGCCGTTGTTAATTGCGTTCATTTATCAACGATTTCTAAAGCATAAGACCTTTTTTTAGCAAGAACGCAATAGTCAATATTTCACGGTGTCCAATTATTATATGCAAAACAATTGCTATGTGTGATTTGCCGCCAACGCACCTTCTGACCGGTAGAATCTCTCCCAAAGTACTAAAATCACAAGACGTAAAATGTTTTTAAAGCTATATATTAGGTTCTTACATATGAAATTGGCGTTTTGTATGGGAGGAACAAAAAGTCGAATATTTTTTAATATAATATATTTAATTAATCAAAGTATGAACCATTATTTTCTATGCACTTTTGCCATCTCATAGGTAGTTCATTGATCCCTTTACTAAAAAAACCAGTCGGACGGGAATCAATAAAATCTTTGAAGGAGATTTGGACTGCCCCATCGGAGTTGAATTTTTTCCCTTGCAAGAAGTTATCCAAATTTCGAAAAAAATGGTAATCTGTTGGAGCAAGGTCCGGGGAGTACGGAGGATGTCTTAGACTTTCCAATTGAAGCTCTTCTAATTTAGTAGCCGTCTGTTGCGCAGTGTGTGGTCTAGCGTTGTCGTAAAGCAGCAGTGGCGTGGAGCGATTGACCAGCCTAGGTTGTTTAGCCGCTAGCTTTTCCATAATGGTTTGCAATTGCTGACAATAGACATCAGCCGTAATAGTCTGGCCAGATTTGAGAAAACTGTAATGAACAATACCGGCACTAGTCCACCAAACGCTTACAAGTAACTTTTTTGGGGTTAATTTTCGCTTGGGGCAGGATTTGGCTGGCTGGCCAGGATCCAACCATTGCGCTGAGCGCTTCCGATTATCGTAAAGAGCCCATTTTTCATCACAGGTAATGATTCGGTTTAAAATACCTTCATTATTGTGCCGGTTTAGTAATGTAACGCAGCAGTCGACGCGCGTTTGCCGGTTTGCTTCAGTCAATTCGTGAGGTACCCACCTTTCAAGCTTTTTAATCTTCCCAATTTGCTTCAAGTGAATTATAACAGTTTTATCACTAACATCGCAGCCTGCAGCTAACTCGGACGTGGTTTGCGATGGATCCGCTTCCACAATAGCCTTCAACTCTTCATTATCAACTTGAGTCTCAGGCCGTCCACGGGGCTTGTTCTGCAGGTCGAAATTTCCAGAACGAAAACGTTGGAACCAAAAACGAACTGTGTTTTCTTTTGCAACACGACCGCCATACACATCATTCACCCTTCGAGTTGTTTCCGCAGCACTAGTGCCACGGCGGAACTCGTACTCGTAAATAATGCGATATTTTAAGTTTTCCATTTTGTGAAATGAGTGACGCAAACAGAAAAAAACAGAAGAAAAAACAAATGAATGACGATCATCGAAGCACAAATACATGAGTCTATAGCTGTACAAATTTGAATTTGAAATTCCTTACCAAAGAGGAGAAATTTGTGATTAAAGTGGCCAGTACGAAAAACGCCAATTTCATATGTAAGGACCTAATATATATAATTACACAATATTGTAAGCTTTTGGTACTGTTTTCTAAAATTGCTAGCTGTTGTCACGTAATCAACTTCTGTAATAGTTGCCGTTAGAAGTTTTATTCAGTTGAAACCGATTAAGGAATTCTGTAAAGAACGCCTGTAATGTTCAATACGACGGCTCCGAATGAGATTCAACACGTGAGCTCGTTGGAACACTTTGTTACAAGTACTCCTTATGTCTTCCTATTAAAGAACTTAAAGTATTTAGGAATTGTCAAGGTTTCATTTGAGAAAATACACTGCAGCGAGGATAATATATTTGATGTGTAGAATTTTATTTTTGATAATTAGGATTGGTCGCACTGTTGTTGTTGTGAATTTACTCCATATGATTGTTTTTTCATTTTCTTCATTGGTATATTTACATAGAAGAATTGAGAAAAGGTTCGTTTAAAAATTTAGCTAGAATAAATGCGACGAGAACCCATTATCCGCGCGGAAAATTTCCATGTAAAGTAAAAAAGTCATTCGGGTATCAGAAGTTTGAAATCTCTTATTTTTAATACTAGTTCGATCAAATCGAGCACTGCATGCATTGGTAAACGCAAGGCAATCCAAGAATGGTTATGGTCAAGAACCAAATCAGTCTTGTAGGCCTAAAGTACACAAGCTGATGTCGAAACGCATAATATTTGGTCATAAAAATATAATTATTATTTTTTCTAAAGGTATAGAGACTTTCTCTTCGTCAACTTGTAATCTGATACTAATACTCATTCATATATCCGGGTTAAGGGTCATTAAACATTTCTCAAGTCCCGAGCCCAGCATTACTTAGTAACTGCCACTTAACGTATCGTAAATCTGCAGGAAGCCACGACTGTGCATGTCTACCCACGTCAAGCCCATATTTACCTACAATACCAGAGAAACACGACTATTATTAGGCTGTACCCTTCTCCAAACAACCAGCACTTCGCGTATTGTTCGCTTGTAGCCAAATTGGCTTTCGGGTTGACTGACTCTTAAAAAATAAAGAAAGATTTTCACATATAATATGTCAACCAAGAAATACACGTTAAAATGTCCTTAAGGAATTAATATTGATTATAAATTGATATCTTCTGTGAATTCCTTTTTTTTTGTCATAATGTATATTACAAATAATAAACATTCAATAATATAAGAATTTATAAATATATTAATACGTGAAGAAAAACTTTGTACCCCTTTTTACGAAAATTACGCAGACCGAGGAGTATGAAATTTTACACACTTATAGTTTATATAGAGAAGAAGTGTATAATATATTTTTTTTTAAAAAGAAAGCATAAAAATACCTTAAATCTCACAAAAAAACACTATACAGCTATCACGTATTTGACACGCATATATAATCTTTTGTTCTGGTTAAAGTCTGTGATCATATTGAGAATAGATTAATATTGTGTCTTTAACATTATTTATCTATAATCTTATTGTATGTTTAGTCTTTGACAATAGAACCATAATAATGCTTAAACTTATAATTTAAATTAATTATGGTCAAAATTCGACCACTGAACCACTAGGATAGTTGAATTTGAGAACATGAAGTTAATTTCACTATTTTATTAGTTAATATGTATTTCTAATTTAAGAAAATAAAAAATACATTTATTAAATAAAAATATGTGGCAATTTATATAATGGACCGCGCAAAATAGAACACAACAGGAAAAACAAAATATTTCTAAATATAATTACTGAAGGGAAATATGCGTGATATTCTGAAAGTTTAGAAAAATACGGAACGTGCTCGCACGAATTGCACGAAACGAATAGAGTTTTTAAAGGAAATGAGTTAACTTTCACTGGACTGAAGAATTTTCTTAACAAAATGGAATGTATTAACATTGAGCAATAGCAAGTTAAAGTCAAAACGTAAACAATGAATGACTATATTACCGCGTTTCTATTTAATAACGGTTTATAATATAAAATCTATGAGTTAAAAGTTATTTTCATTGTGTACAAGTTCCAGACATATTTATTATTAAAATAGGAATTTGATATAGCCACGTCAAATTGATGATGAAATATTAAACCTATAACAAAAGTTACACTGAATTTTCTAGATTAAATAAGGTAGAGATTTCAAAAAAAAATTCAGAATGTATTGTGGATTTGCTAATAAAATCATTTTGATATTGTAGCGGGATTTTTTTACTAGATTGTTATCCTAATGTATAGTTCGGAATACCATCACAGTGACTCGCTTGGGCCTGTCGTGTTTCGGGATCAGCTTGTGTACCTACGTATACTTAAAATTCTTTCGAGTTGAGACGATAGCTTCTATCAATGGATTTAACACCGAATGTCGAACTCATGTTAAAAATTTAGATTAAATTTAAAATCTTTAAGTAAAATTAGGTATTTTTTATTAAAGTTCCGTCTTCTTTATAATATCCGTTACATATTAACGAGAGAACCTTTACTTAATTGTAATCGTAAATGTGTAAAATTATAAGAGTTCATAATTAATTCGCTTTGAAAGCCCCCGTGAAACCTTACTCATAAATTGCGAGAGATCTTGGAACCATAGCTACACCCTCAGGTCGTTAACAATAAACCTCTCTATCGCCCTAACTTGCTACAATCAACTGTTATACAGTCGATGCTAATAAAACATGGATGTTGATTTTTCCTACATATCCTTTTTAGCGGCTATCTTTAGCATTTACTAAGGTATTTAAAAATAAGTAACATTATTATTTTTATTTGAAACTTTTATTTAAGAATATCTAAAATAATCTATAGTCTCAGCATAGGAGGATGCAATTTAACAGTGAGTCTTTTCTCTTAATATACGTAACTTGTTAATTAAATCAATAAGATTTTTTTTAAATATTTAAGCTTAAAGCGATATATAACGAAAAAAAAATCTTTAATCAATTGAAACATCGTTTTTTCCCGGCATTAATGTCTTGTAAGAGAAGCTTGATTCACAAAAGATGAGAAAACGACGCAAAGGTAGGCAGACGGTTAGAAACGTGGACTTGTTTTGCTTTTTATTGAACTCGAAAGTAGAAACTTTTTGGTCACATCTGACCGACATTCTGCTTTCAGCGGCACTGGATGCACATTTGTACCCTTATTTCTTTTACGAGTATATACTTTAACTCAGAGATGGGCAAAATGTAATCTGATTAATGATTAACGATTACAAAATGTAGTCCTAATTTTAATTTTGTTGCTGTTATCATGATTACATCCCTTTAAAACATTAAGGAGTCATAAATATGTGTGCGATTGAGGATTCCGTAGTGCTTAAAACATAGATGAGCAAAATTCAGTCGTATTAATTATGAAAAACGTAAAATGTAATCGTAATCATTTTTCATTAACCCATTAGCGCCTGAACGGGCGTTTTTCGACACAAACGTTCAGAGATTCACTACACGATCAAATTGGTCGAAAAAAAAAATTAAACCACTGTACACTATATTTTGAAGGTCACTCTTTCGTATGGTGATGGCAACAAGTCCATGAAATGAATTTATCTATGCGAAAATTGCAAATAAAAAAACGCTGTCTTTGTGAAAAGGAATTTTTTAAAACACATTTTTTTTCGTTTTTTTTTTACATGCTTAATACCCATGAATAGCGCGTCCATGGACCCTAAACTATGAGTTAGTAACTTTGAGTTAATGAAAAAACTAAAAGGTTTTTTCATACAAAATGGCGTCCGATACAATAAATTTTGGTTTTAATCTTTAGCAATTTTTTCTCGGTTTCTATGGGCTCTATGAAAAATTTCCTAACTATAAAACGTCTTAAAATTAGTCAAAGAATGCCCTCAAATTTTTTCAGAACCGTAAAAAATTTGCCAATATATTTGGAATAAAATTAAAAGGAAAGGTAATAAAAATAACAACGTTTAAAAACATATCATATATTTCATTTTTAAGTAATCTCTAGAAGACTATGTCTTTTACAACAATGTAACTAATGGATACGGATTGACTAAAGTTCAATAATAATTTCTATAGTTATAAATTCTACTTAATAACAAATTATATCATGTTACACGTTTTTTATTTTGTACAAACACCTTATTGAAAAGCTGTATTCATTTTATTGTAATAAAAACAGTCTACACATAATTAATAAAAATGTTAAATGATGTCCGTACGAATAAAGCTATAATAGTATGATATATAAAGTTAGAAGTAATGATATGTAATTTAATAAATGTACAATGCATCTAAAAATGTCTGTATTCCTGATGTGTGTAGGAAAATATTATTTTAGAATTTGTGGAGTGTTGTCTGATTAAATAATTATCTCATAATAAGTTAGCATATATGTAGCTTAAAGAATATGGTATAGTAGCTTTATCAATATAAATGTACTTATTAAAATTACAATAATACAGTTTAAGGTCTAGTTAAGTAACGAATGGTACAGTAATCTATTTGGGAACAAGACTTAATATTATTTGTAGCCAGACCTATTTCCATAGAAGCACTTACCTATATTATAAATTATAATACCTAATAAAACTGTAGCCATATTTATTAATCATCCAGAAATAATAAATAGGTCTACTCAATAATATTTAGTTTATTAATTAAATAAAAATAGTGGAAGCAATTATCATAAATCAATAAAAAATGGAAAATGGAATCAAAATGGAAGTAGTAATCATAAATATTTACAAATAAATAAAATAATGTAACATTCATTGGGGCAAGATTTAAAGTAACCAGCATTTATCTAACACCATAATAACATTGTAATAGGCCATTTTATTAAGTACCTAGTAATTGATTAAATAACAATTTTCAACATACGAAATTTATGGAAAGTAATTTAGTAACTAATGTATACGACGTAACACGGAATAAAATTTTAAGTAACATCTCTATAACAAATATAATATTTTATTTAATACATTTAATGTATTTGACAAAAACATTACCACTACATACTATATAAATCAAAAGTAAAATAAATATAACAAAATGAAATTAAAACAGGCTACAATATCAGACAATCTGTACTAACTAATTCGGTAATTTTCTCAATTAAATACAATTATAATAAATTCAAGTTATATCTAAATAAACGTTTAAATACGTATTAAATATCTTATTTAATCATTAATATATGTTTTGAGCAATAATATATACTTAAACATAAAGTTTAGACTATAATAATAATATGGCATATAACGATTTGTAGGCATTAAAAAAAAAGCTGAACAGCACGGTGAAATATAAAAGAAAATCACAGTACACAAATCTCTGAAGTTGTTCAACAAAGAGCTATAAATAACATTTATGCTTCTCTTTCCAGTACGTGCGATACACAATAGGTGATTTTTCAAAAATCACTTTATTGTAAAAGCATCGCGGTACAACTGCAAACTTGGCCCAAGGAAAACTTTTACGAGTATAAAACTTATTACGATATGAATTATTAAAAGAAACATTTAGAAGTATTTGGCTAATAATATAATTACATACATATATCTACTACGTAATTATTAATGTACAATGTACCAAAGGAAACGGGATTAGATATCACTGATTAGCAACTAAATAGTTTCAGACCTAAATCAAGGAACTGACACTTGCCGCACTCATTACCTCTCGGCTCACTGAATGCCTCAAATGTGGCCAGCTCGATTCGCGTCTATATTTCATTTCACTTCCATTGTTACGACGAATTAAGTAACGACTAAATTTCCAAGATAATGCGCTAAGTGGACAACTGTGACAGCAGCGATCAATAAAGCGCTACGGTGGTTATTAATCGCTTTGTTTGGTGACCCGCACTCCTGGCCTCGATACTCGAGGCAAAAGTTCTGTAGAATAAAACAAAAATTATAAGTTAATCAGTATTATTAAAAAAAAAACAAAGTTATTAAATCTTACAAATCCTGAATATCAACCAGTTTGACTTCTGTTATTGTCTTTATCCAATTGAATCCGTAATAACTTCAGTCGGTGTATACGTGAGCCGATACAACAACGGTGATTGTCATTGGATTATGGCCTTTTAGCGGTCTTGGATTATACCCTACTACCCATCAGGTGCGTGTAGTAACTTTGTCGACCTAATATGAAAAGTATGTATTATACACAGGGTTAATGGAAACTGGCCGTGGTCGCAATTGAAACGTGGGATAGAAGAACCTTTTTTTTTTTTTTTGGTGTCTCGGGGGAAAATCCTGCATAGGACCATTAGGGCCGCTGTGAGGGCAGCAACCCCGGTGTGTCAGACTCTTACTGACTAAAAACCCCCGAGGTGTCCCTCTAATCGCTCCACCCGAGCCTGGGAAACCAAATTCATCCAGACGCCCGGAGAGCGAAATGCCTTGTCTAGGCTGCCTCTCTGGGAGGGGTAGGGGTAAAGAGCCCACCCTTCCAATACCTATCTCACAGGCGGCGCGCCGGACACGGCACACCGCCACCCTCTCATCCGGACAGCAGACTCCCTCAAGTCTACTGCCCGGCTATTGTCACCGGGGGATGTCGCGCTCGCTCTGAGCGAAGATATCCATCTGGCGACGGTGCCTTGGCCGCCGAATAGCCAGAGAAGATGTTCGCTCTCTGACCCATTCGGCGGCCTCCTTCTGCTTCATCACAACCTCGCAGAAGGCTGTGACTCCTCGCCATGCCTCTTCGCTGCCAACCATGGCTTTTACCACCGCTGGCAGCGAGAGGTCGTCCCCAATGCGGTTCTGAAGGACCTTCCTATCTTCAGCCCAAGCTGAGCACATCTCAAGCGTGTGCTGCTTCGTGTCCTCGGGGCTCCCACACTCGTGACATTCCGCCGTAAGCTCTCCTCCGGACACCCGCCACCGGTGACGGCCAAAACTACCGTGACCCGTGAGGATCTGGGTGAGCCGAAAGGAGAGCGCGCCGTGTTGTCTGTCCAGCCACGAGTGCAAAACAGGGCGCACCACCTCAATTGTCCGAAGACCAGCGCTAGGTTGCTCCAGCCTGGACTGCCAATCCCTCACGGCCTGGTCCTGGAGAAGGACCCTCTGCCTCCGAATCTCCGTGGGGGCCGGCCGCAGTCCCCTGGCTCGCTTCTCCTCGCACCATCTGTAGAGCGTTGCGAGGGTTCGTGCGTCGAGATCCCACGGCACGGACCCCGCTAGTGCACACGCTGCCTCGTGCGATACGGAGCTGTATCCCCGGATGGCTCTTATCGCCAACACCCTTTGGGGACGGCGTAGAAGGGCGGTATTATGGCGGTTGAGAGCCTCCGCCCACACTGGGTCACCATACAGCCCCATGGAGCGCACGGCTTGGAGATAGAGCCTTCTGCTGGAGCCATTGGGTCCCTTCTGATTGGGCATTATGCGGCTTATGGCTCCTGCCATTGCCCTCACCCTAGGCATCAGACGCTGGAAATGGGCGTTAAAATTCCAGCGACTGTCCAGGACGAGCCCTAAGTACTTTATCGTGGACCCCACACCGATGCGTATTCCACTTACGACAATGTGGGCATCGGATGGAGTCGCACGGCGCGGTCCGTGAAAGAGAATGGCCTCAGATTTACCGAGAGCCACCTCCAACCCTAGGTCCCTAATCCGACGGACCACGTGAGCTGTTCCAGCAGTCGCTAGGATAGCCGCTTGCCGATAATCGTCTCTGCAGGCCATGACGAGGGGGTCGTCGGCGTAACACACGACCTCGACTCCCCGTAAATTGACCCCACGGATGACGTAGTCATAGCCGATGTTCCACAGGAGCGGCCCAAGAACCGACCCCTGTGGAACACCGCACGTGATGTCATATCTTTCCCAGTCGTTTCGCCCCGGGTACACGACTGTGCGCTCTGACAGGTACGCCACTATAACCCGGCGGAGGTAGAGCGGCACCCTGTGGTATTAGAGGGCTTCGTGGATTCTACACTAGGGCAAAGTGTTGAAGGCGTTGGCGATGTCGAGAGACACCGCCAAAACAACGCCGCCCTGGGAAACCACTTGTTGGGCCCTGTCCCGGACCTGCAGGGTGATAGAAAAACCTAAAATACAACAACTTAAACCACTCCAACGTAGGGGCGAAATTTAATAGTTTTTGAGATATTTAAACATACAATTATTTTATATTTTATAATTTATTATTTTGTTTCTACATTATAAAAAAAAAACTTCAAATTAAATGGATTGTATTCGATCGTATTTAAACAGCTGGCAGTTCCATTAAGCTATTAGGTGCTCCCTAGGTATGTAAGTCAAGATGTATTTTCGGTACTATTAACTAACCTAGAAGGGTCAAACGTATTGATAGTTTTAAGTTGGAAAATATCGGGTTGAAAATGCAATCCTACGGTTTATATACTGGATGAATATGAAAACTTACTGTTTGATCAATTTTCTGAATGAAAGCTGTTCAGTAATAATCAAATATGTAAAAAAATGTGCCAAATGTTTCAAATATAATTCCACCGAGACATCTTCCAATAAACCAAGATAAAATATGTATTTAAATATCTTTTGTAGATTTTTTTGTTATAAGAAACAGTAATTGCAACATCTTAAAATAGTATTTACAATTACATTACAGAGTTAGGTACGAAATGAATTAGTTACATTTAACTTTCCGGTTCAGTTTTAGAAAAGACGTAATCTTATCAAAGACATAATCAAGTTTGAAGTTAGAAAAAGCTCAGTTGTAGTTATCTTCTTTTAGTCGAATTACTTGTTTTGTAGTACAAAAAAGTTTTTTTACCTTGAGTAATGGTTTACTACAATCTGCTAGATTAACCGAAAGAAGACAAAGAAAAAGGAGACTTGACATTTTCTTAGAAATGTTGAAAAAGTCCTATATGATTACCATTTATTGGTATATAAAAAGCTTTTGATAGAATTTGTTAAGCAAAATTAATTGTTAAATTGTTAAAAAATTAAGTTCAATAAGAGAATTTACCAAATATTTAATCTTCTATCAAGCTGATATGTAAAGTATTTAAACAAAGTTTTACATAAGGTTGTTTATTAAGTTTTAATAATGTTACCTAAAAACCAGTGACGTGCAGTATTTGGACTGGGTAGTTAGAATTCGCGTAATTAATTTGTGTATTATATTATGATTATTATATTGTTTTTATAGGAAAGATAGACACGAGAATATAGAATAGATATAAATATAAATGGTTCCTTTTTTTTGTTTAACTTTAAGCAATTATTCCAGACTTATTTATCATAAGGGCATACAATGCTTGTATGTATCTATGGAATGAACGCTATTGCTAAAACATGAAACCCAATAAAAATTTAGTGACATTTTATAGTAAACTCTGTATATATATATGTGTGTGTAAGAGTATAGCGTAATAAAATATCTTCGACAATCACCATTGCTATGAGAGAATAACATTTTCATTCCCAACTACCATAGAAATAAATGCCCTCAGTAATTAAGGTTTAATCACCATTGCATTTGCCATCAGTACCCAGTTATGTGCGGATGTGCCGGAAAATCATAAATGTTAATGTTTGGTCTTTTAAATAGTACTACACTTTAAAGCTACCATATTTTGATAACATGGTTAAATTCAATAACTTCCATTATATTATAATAAACGCACCTTTATAATATTTGAAGCCATTCGCTTCAGGAACGCACTGGTGAATAAAGCCGCTTCATCTCCACAAGACCTTTGAACAGTTTGCTCGGAACACATTAGATATTCTTGGAATGAACTGAAAAATTAAAAAAACATAAAATTGTTACACTTTGAGAACTATTAAAAAAGCGGACGATTTTTTCGAAGGCGAAAGTATTTTCATTCTTATATTATGACACAATATAAGTATACATGTTCACATTTAATCGTTCAGTAATAAAAGTTTCCATGAATAACAAAATTTATTGGATGATGAATTTATTCAAAATTTATTCAAATGAACGAGCTAGATGAGCCACTTTAAAATTATAAGCTCTAAGATAATCTTAAACGTTACAAGTTCCTAAACTTAATTGAAAGTTTTACGATTTAATGAACTATAAAGAACTGAATCGCGCGTAATCATTTAGTTGAAATGCTATTTTATTCGTGCTCTAGTTGGTATGATACAAAAGTCTTGATTATATTATTATCTTCAAAATGCCTTAGTTATTTAGTATTCTAAGTATAAAAAAGTCTAATAACATTTTGTATATGTAATACTACAAGTTAAACGACTAAATTACATGAATATTCGCGAAAAACAAAATACGGTTCTACGAAGGAAAAATATTTGCTGATGGGAAATATAAAGAGTTACAGACTATTTATTCATTCTGTATATGAAACTTACTTTCGCAAATACCTTGTTTGAACATATAAGTAAACAAATAATAATGAATAATTACTGTAAATATTATAAAATCATTTTTATTTAAAAATATTGAAAATGCATAATGGTAATTTGTAATATAAATGCCGAATTACAGATATCTAATAACAGGTTTTTTTGTTCATCTACAACTATTTCATTTAAGTTATCCAAGTACGCGGAAAGTATAAATTGCTATGAGTAGGAACAATGAAAATCAGAACGCCGAATGTACCTAACTTTACAAAACAAAAACAGAATCCTCAAATAACATATTCATCATACAATGCCAACAGATCTCACTCTGTAACTAATTGGTAATATAAATAGCTGAATTTAGTTTCAGAGTTGTTTCCACCGTTATAATATTCTCATATTATTTATTCAAGCAATTTCATTTTAGTAATTAAAAACTGTAATATTGATGTCCGTATCTCCATTAATCGAATGTATATAAAGTAATAAATATAAAAATACCGAGAAGAATTCTCATCTATACAAAATCTATATTTATGTTATAATAATGGCTAAAAAAATTTTAAGGATCACATTCAAAATGTATGATTGTAAACTACATTCAGCTGAACACTGCAATAATTAAATTACAAGAGTTTTAGAATTTAAAACCACACATAAATACAGCATACATTCCTTCTATATACTTTTAAAAAACATAATTTTCATGAAGATTTTGTTAAGTCTTTACGAGTTCATTTAGGAATCTTTATAAAGAATTTAATGATTTTTTTTAAATAGTAGACTTCAATTATTTTAATATCTAGTTTTAAACAAAATATAAAATCTATATAATACATTTATTATTCAGGCCAGTAAACAAGATGAATATGAAATATGCAACTAAATTGTAACAAAAAATATCATTCCCGCTTTTTCAAAGCATTGCATTTCACCACTATCACAGTTCGCACTTCGTTATGTTATTACATTTTCATACTTTTCATAGAGCATTGTTTTTGTCCACCTTGTATTGTCAGGGCATGGGCAGCGATGTATAAATCCTGTGATAGCGTGGCTTTATTTTAACTAGAAAAACTCGTAAAGCGCACTTCAATCCTGACAATGAAATTGTAATATAATGCTTTATTCATATCTTTATGTACAAAAACGATATTTTAGTACTTGTTGAGTTGTATTAATCAGTAAAATATGTTACGAATTTAAAACACTTATTATATTCACCAAGCATTGGCCGCACAGAAACCTTGTGGCATTAACTAATTGCATTTTGTTGTTAGTTGTAAATCGAGAAGTATCCGGTTCCATAATAAAACATGGTTCTTTAACGTCCTTGACCTCAAATTTGTCGAATGTACGTACTACATATTTATATTCAGATGAATAAGAGTTAAAAACCAATGTAAAAAAAACCTTTACATTTTAAAACATTTAAACGATAACCAAGATTACATTGTTATCATATTTTTACTGCAAAAATATCCAGGATACAGTGCATTAGAGATCTATGCTTGCAATCTGGTTAATTTTTACATACCTATATATATTACAACAAAACAAAAAAAAAATCTATTAATTGCTATTAAAATAAGTCCCTATTTCTACAAAATCGTAAAATAAATTAATTTTATATGTTTTACAATATTATGTAACATATCAAATACATTCATTAATGGGAATAAAATTAGGGATTCAATTGTACGGAATGACTGGGATAAAGAAGTCGTTAACTTGCCAAAAAAGCCTTAAGTGCGTCAGTTAATCCGAGTCGAATCCTAATCAGCCTTTAATGGCGGCGTAGGCAACACAAAAAGTGTCCTTGGAATAGTATTATCAGATAGCATTGAGAAATTCGAAAAATATTCAGCAGAAACGTTAATATTAACGACGATCTAAACTTTTACATTTGAATACTTACATAAGGCTAGTCAATATTTAAATAGTCAAATATATCTATGATTATAAACGATATCGAAATAACAATAAAATTTAAAACATCGCGGGAGATAGAGATTTTTTTTTCTGTATGACCGTGTTGTGCGGCCGGGAAAGGCCTTCAGATCTAAACCGGGCTTAGTGGGTGAACGTAGAAGACGCACAGCCAGCAAATTTTTTGGGTTGGGCGGTTACGCAAGGGCACCCCTGTCGACTTGGGCGGCCGGCCTGTTAAAAACTAACCTAACGGCGATCTACCAGCGTTTCGGAAGCAACTACCTTGAGAAGAAACGCCGAAAGAAACTCAAGGCTGCGTCGGAGATAGAGAAACTTATTACTAAATCTATAGAAAATAGGACATTAAAGGATATTAGTTTGACTAATTACGATGCGGGTGTAAATATCCAGAGTGTTTATTTATTAATTATCAAATGAAATTGGAATCAAATCACGGTTTAGTGTTTTCCAACTATGCAGGATATTACAGAAACAATAATATTGCTGATAACAATTGTGACAGGTACCATAATTTTATTTTATAACCATCTATTTTTACCCTCGACGGGAAAAGACAGATGTACGAGTATAAGTTTAGCGCGTAAATTTGTGGCGTATATTGTGTATTGTAATCATAGTTTTTAATATTATCACAACATCAAAATATCTTGATTGCGTGAGACACGTTATCGTTTTTCCTTCACCGATATAAAACGACATGGATAAATTAAATTGCATGGCTGCACTTGGGATTTTCTTTCTATGCATTCATTTCCAAGATAATCTTTATGCAATATTCAAAAGAAACTTCCGACTGTATTTTTATATATATTACCTAAATGTGTAATAATATGTAAAATAATTACGTATATTATTAAAATTCCTAGGTCCTACCCCATCTCGGAACATTAACCTACTGATACAAATCCTTAGCATAAATTAATGATGTGTATTCATCGCATGACCCATCCCGTGGTACAAATAGTCTAAGACTAAGAATTACAAACGCTATTATGGCTTATCTTAAAATTTGCTCATAAAAAAAGTATATCTTAAAAAAAACTGAGTATATAATATAGAAATTTGAGGATAGCTAAAGTAATTACAAAGCCATGTTCAAGTTGAGAAAACCGGTGACTTACCATGTACTTTCTTATTAGTGATGTAATATAATTTGTAATGATGAAGTAAACTCTAAGTAAATTCAAAACAGCGTTTATAAGTCTGAGCATTAATCTGAATGAAGAAGTGAACACTAAGCCTATAAGACTACTGTTGTTTTGTAAAAGTATTTTAAAAGAATCAACGAAAATATACTTATAGTATAAAAGTGATATTGAATATTTCTATTTGGTATTCATAAATGTAGTCTTAAGAATCGATATTGGAGTTAAGACGAAATCACGTTTTAGACGAGTAATTAATACGGAGAAACCAGTTCGGTTCGTTGAATATTTTATCATCGCGGATTATTCAATATTCAAGACTACTCGTCTCTTTGAAGTATCCCTAAGAGTTCTCGTGATAACTTCCATGACAGTTTAATTTGCGGACCTCAAAACGGGTGACACCAATCATTACGAAACGTCCTGGTAGATATCCCGGCCGAACTAATGTTTTTGAGATAATGATATGATGAATTAATTTATAATATTTTCGATAAATTACAGAAATAATTATAAGGAAATCATCTTAAACTTCTCAACCAAAGTAATATAAAAAATAAATCATAAACTATCTATCCAAAAGATAAGAGTGAAATAGTTATGCAGTGTTTTCTGAAATATAGATAGGTACTGATGAAATATTTACATAACATATATCAATAACATTATTACAAGTGTTTTTATGTGTGTAGCAAATTTTATTTTAGACACAAATTAAGCGTATTAAATATATTATGATGAATGATAAGATAGTAATATTTATTTTACTATCAAAAAGCGTGTTATATTTTATACCTATAAAGTAGAAGTTTACAACAAAACTAATAACATGACATTTTAATATTTTTTAAATATAAAATATGACTACATGAAGTTACAACTTACCTCTTAGGTAAACAGATAAATGATAATTTGAAAACTATAAGGCATAAAATTATAATAATACTACCGGCTCGTGTTTAAAACATACATTTCAGAAATAATTAACTTATTTCACTTTTAAGAACAGTTTAAAACGGAAAGTGTTTGAGAAGAGATAGTATAAGAATGTAGCCCGGCGTAACCTTTTCAAGATAATCATGGCCGGTTTCAAACACATCTCGAATTTCTAGTTTATTTTCCTATTCATTAGGTATCTGTTTTACATAAGATTAAATAAATACGTTATGCTAATAAATAACGCCGCATTATTGAGCTTTATCGAGAAATTTGAAAACCGTATTTTATTGATAAATTTCAGCTTACCTTTTATCCTTACAATATTAAAATTGGTGATCTAAACCTTATCTACTAATAAAAAGCAAAGCATTGAAGAGAATATTACTAGATAGTATAAATGGGCCTTGATTAAATGACTCACCAACAAACAGTTCTTTGATACTCTTCGCGTGTGGTCCCGATACTGATTTCGTCAGTTTGATACTCCGTTTGTTGTTGATTGTTCAGCGTCATAAGTGTTGTTTCATAGTTTTTACTGCAGACTTCGTACTCTGGCCGCACGTTCTTCACGCAATCCGCATGTTTTAAGTATTCGTCCTGATATTCCCCACGAGTGCATAGATCTTGAACCACATCCGTGATACCGGCATAAATTCTTAGGAAAACAACCTGTTCGTGTTTCTCCATGCATGTTTTAGTGAAGTTTTCTATACATTTTATGCCCGCTCGGAGTTCACTGAAACAACAATAAGAATCAATTCGGTGATAAACTTAAATATATCGCAACAAATGGACGTACCTAAAACTAACGTAAAAGCTGTTGACAGGATAGAGTAAACACTAATATATTTTATTAATAGAACCATTTAATTATGTATATCTTATGTTATATAGATATATTTTACATTACTAAAATTTTACAAAAGAATAGAGTTTTTGTTTTTATTACGTTAATTACCATGATTGTTAAACCAACATGGTGTATAACTTAAATGCTTTTGAAAATAATCCCGAAAAATGGAAACTTATCTTCAGTTTTTCTTATGATGATGTCCTAGCCGGTTTCGGCCACGGCGACTGTTTCAACACCGATTAAGAAATTCGAGGTCCAGTTTTCGGAAACAGTCAATTGCACAGGAGATATTTAAGTGCATAACTGGACGCGCAGCCAGAAAAGCACTCTCTCGTCCGAGCTCCCTCAGGCCCGATGGAATGGAGAACCAGTACGATCGGGAGGGAACAGGATGCAGGTTTGGTCGAGTTTTCCTTCTCTGAACACCTGGTTGAATTGCGGTGTTCAAGAGATACTTTAGTCGCCTTTTACGACACCTCAGCAAGAAGAGGGAGGTGCTATTCTATTCTGCCGGCAGCCACCACGGCTTTTTCTTATAATAAACCGCTAACCAACCCTTTTTTTATTATCCAGTGGAAATCCATTATGGACCGTCAGGGAGCCGTGAGGGTCGCCCCCTGGTGTGTCGGACTCTCACTGACTAAAACCGCTGGGGTGCATCGCCAAGCACAGGGTGCGCTAGACTACGGGAATGTGACGTTGGTCTCACCGCGGTCCGGCGCGTGATCGGCCCAAAGGGCTTCCTCTCGCTGATAGGGGGGGTGGGAGAATAGTGAGACCACCCCCATCGCCAAGTGGCCGCTAACCAACCTTCAGCAAAATAGTTTTTTTTATATATAAATATTTTCGTGAATGAATTGAAAGAAAGAACACAGCTGATCAGAACTTTTAGTGCGTATATAAAATTGGTCGGATTTACAAGAACTTCATATTCATTACTAGGAAATAGTAAGAACAGTATTTTTTAGGATTCATTATGGTCAGTGAAAGACGTCTAGGAATAATTAATATTATCCACATATAAGATAACTGAGTTCTCTGTTTCGGTTAGAACCTTGCTATTATTAATTTATAGTTGGTTATTACATTACAATTGTAGATAATACAAGCATAACAATAGTGCTTAATCTCGTTATATCGTACGACGGACGTAGATTATAATATCACCAGAAGTCATGAATAACCAGAATTACTCTTCTAATGTTGTGCAATATCCTACAAAATAAGCGTAACTATAACTTATATAAAGTTTACTTTACTGAGTACTATATATACTATCCGTAACTTCATCTGCGTTAATAATAAAACACACTTTTATATGTACTTATAAATAAACTGTTTAACTCTTAGGGACAGTAACCAAAAGTCTTGAACTCCTATTTGTGCACTGTAGGTAACACTGAAAGTGTAAACAACATCTCTCTTTCTGTTTATTTTATTCTAACTAGTTAAAATATAAAGACTGCAAATTCATACTTTCCTCGATGCCAATCATGAAAGATAATTCGTAAATTCGACCCAACCAATCATAACCAAATATAAGTCATAAATTGCAAAATATGTATTAATAGCTTTTGCCCGCAGCTTCGCTCGCGTTACGAAGTATTATTATTAATTAGGTATAGTTTTTGCGGCTTTACTTTTGTTTAGCGAGTGTAAAAAATTAGGGCCTACAAAATCCTTTCTTAGCCTCTACGTCATAGTAGCTTTACGCATGCAAAGTCTCAGCCCGATCGGTTTAAAATTGACAAAGTTTCATACAAACTTTCATCCCCTATTTTATCCCCTTGGGGGTAGAATTGATCATAATCCTTTTTAGCGGATGCCTACGTCATAACATCTACCTGCATGCCAAATTTTAGCTCGATCTGTCCAGTGGTTTGGGCTGTGCGTTGATAGATCACTATGTCAGTCAGTCAGTCACCTTTGAGTTATATATATTTAGATTGTAATTCTCGTCAAAACCGCCTTATTACTTCCGATGTGATGCCGGGACAAACATACAACAATACTAAAAATGATTGATGTCTCTTCAAAGCTTCGAAGTCGGCATTTGCTCTGGTGGTAGGGCGATTGCCCGAACTGGGTTATGACCACAGTACACAAGTGGAAAGACCGTCATTGTGACTCGCTTTCGCCTGTCGCGTTTCGGGATCAGCTTTTGTATATCCGGTAACTCATATACCTAGAGACCTTTAGTTGTGTTATATGTGGGCCAACGTGACGACGGAGACTATCAATGTATATTCATTCTTTAATGGCCGCTTTCGTTTTTGGACTACACTGTACTTACCATCGGTTACTCTGTAGTCACTATGTCGAGGCAGTATAAAAGTGTATTATTAAGTGTGTATTAAGTGTATTGTGTAGTGTATTAGTGTGTAGTGTAAGTGTATTATCTGAAATATGGCCCCTTTACAATTTTTCATATAGAGAAGATAATATTATATAAGAATTCCTTATTGAAAGTTGTAGTAATTAAATGCACTTACATACAACTTTTATCCAGTTCTTCCCGAGTGAGAGCAAATGTTATCTCAGGAGTACTTAACACTGGTAGCTCCATGGAACACCTCTGTAAGAGATCTTCTTTCCTATTGCAGTGCTCCTTTATCGCTCCTGTTAACAATAAAGAACAAAGAATTGATATTTTTCATAACTGAATAAAATATCTTTTTTACTTTCTTTTCATGTTCTTAAGTTTCAAGAATAAGCGTTTCAACGACCTGTTATAAAAAAAATAGATCTATTATCTATTATGAATTAAGGAGTAAGTTTTAAATTATAGTAGTATTTTATATATGAAAAATTAAAATACCCTTGAACATAAAAATGCCATTTCCTTACGTCTCCTTCACTCAAGTATGACTTCCGATCCCAACCCAAGTGGAAAGCTCTTTTGGTACGCCCTTGTTTATATTATTATAAGCTGATACCTATATACGAAATATGAATGTATAATATTTGAAATTATGTTTGATTAATATTATAAGAATTCGTTTGTACTTAAATAGACTTACTAAAATTATATAACAGTGGAGTACCTATAGATTAAAAGGTAAAAGCACCAATGCTCGACGATGAACTAAAGAATTACATTTAAAAAAAAAACATTATCTGTTAAGAATAATAATCATTAAAATAATTTTATTACTGATTTAAAAGATACTTATTCTATGTGGTCAAAAACTTACATATGTACACTTTAATAAGCAAAATTTAAAATGGCATCAGTCGACAGTAAACAAATTGAAGGAATGAACTTGTGCACTATTTTTCTAAAGGAGAATTTGACATAAATGAATCGAATAATCGAATTCGTTATTATATTGTGTCACAAGTATTCTAGAAAATTGTTAAAACACCTCTTATTTATTATAATAATTTATAAAGCACCCAGCTACTCGGATTTTTAATACATATAAATAACTAAATGAAAAAAACTTAAAGAAAAATGTGATAATTTTATTTAATAAGTATTATCCGAAACTAGTCGGATATACAAAAAAAAAACTATTATTATTCCTGGTCGTAACTAAAAAAGGAATTTTCAATTCTGCATATATCTTTTAATATCCAAAATCACATGGCCTTAGCAATCTTAGTAAAGACAACTACTACTATAAAAAACATAATACCAAAATACAATATTTCATTTAAAGTCTTGAATAATGTAAAAAATTCTATGAGTATCTAAAAAAACCGAACAGAAATAAAACACTGCGACCATTTTGTACTTGAGATTATTTCAAACTGTGATATCATTTTACAGGTTGTTTATTTCGAATTTCTTAAAAGTGTCGCGTTATCTGGCGGCACAACACAACGCGCATGCATGTCACGACAGCCAAGCACATTCATTTAGCAATCAACTGTTGTTTACTACACATGACATTATAAAAAGACAAACGACAAGTAGATTGGCCGATTTTAAACCTTCGGCTTATAAAATAATAATAAGTCGATTAATAAAGCGATTTGTAAAATGTAAATGCACTTCATCTAGAAACTGTACCCTTTATCATTTTAAACGTAATCTTTACGGTGACTTTAATAAAAAAATCAAAATCTTCCATTATCTAGATATTAAATGCTATCGTAAACATGATTAGTATTGAAATAAAAAGACTGTTGTATGTAAAATAAATATCCTTTTATAAATTTCAAAGTTAATGTCTTTGAAGATGACGATATCGTGTGTACCCACCGCGTCGGACAGGTAGTTATTTTTAACAGTGCTGTTCTAAGAACGATGCATTCCGATGTCGTGGTAGGGAGACGAGCCCACCACGCTACGGTATTTCATTGGCCAGTTCACATCGTACGATTTTTATAGATGTGTGTGTATTGTCTACCGTGTGTATTACACCATACACTCTCGCTATATACAATACTAAATAGACGCACGATCGTGGAACAATTTTCAGTATTCGCAGGCAATCATCAATCAAGCGATTAAATTGCTCCGATGCCTTAGGAAGTCAATATTATCATGACACTATGACGTCTGATTTCAATTTGTGCTGATTTAATGCTGACCTACAATTGTTTACAACAAAAAGCAACGATGCATTTATTTATTATTTACATTTGTTTGTTTACTTTTTTATATGAAATTACTTCGTGCGGAAATGGGAAACGCAATAAGAGTGAAAGGAAAACTGTTAAAATGTTGTGTTACATTAATCTAATGATTTATTGAATATCTTATCAACAATATCTTCATACACGTGCGTAGGTAGAGCTTTCATGCCATAAGCGCATATTCAATACTAGGATAAATGCGGTTTTAAATTTAGATTACTTTCTGATTGCTAGGTACTATTTAGAATTCAAATTGTTCTGGTTTCCCTAATTTCAAATGGAATATTCCAAACAGGGATTACGAATAACAAAATAAGTTTTAATAGTACCTAATCGTGAAATATATAACTAATAAAACCTTCGAGATATTACGGTAGTCGATTAGCCAGCTGAAAGAGGCCTACTAGTCGGCCGATCACGGTCTCGGGGGTGTATTGCAATTACGGCGACAATTTGTTTACAACTGATTCGCGCTCAAATCGTTACCGCCGTTTTGTGAACGTATCGGAGAGCATATATTGTTACCTTCGTATTACGTCTTTGTTTTTTATTTTGCACCCGTCAGAGCAGTGTTTCTGTACAACTGTGACAATTATCCCCCTTTTATATTAAACTTGTGGTCGTCCAGTGGTCAAAATTCGACCATAATCAATTTAAATTATAAGTTTGATCATTAAGGTTCTAAAGTCAAAGACTAAATTTCTATTATCACAGATTTCGCCGTGGCTAATTTGCATTATTTTATTAAATAAAAAAAAACTTTATTTGAGAAAAATATAGAATATCTTTTTTAAATTTTGTCTATTCAGTAAAACTACAGACATAATATTAAAGACAAACAATATTCTCAATTTAACCACAGATTTTTAGCATAAATAAAAGAGTATATATATATATATATATATATATATATATATATATATATATATATGTATGTATATATTCGTGTTTGTGTCAAATGCTTGCTGGTATTGTGTGTATTTTTTTTTATTGATGCACTATATATTATATGCATTATTTTTAAAAAATATTAGTATTTTACACACCTTTTCTATAAAACTATAAGTTTGCCAAATTTCATACACCTCTGTCCGCACAATTTTCACAAATTCGCAAATTTTTGCTTATATATATAATATGTATTATTATAACAATCAATGTTGCATTTAATGTAATTCTCCTTATATATATTTTACTGAGAAATACATACAAAGTAAGCAGTCGGATTGTCGGAGCTCTTTGTCGCCTGTTTACTGACTACGAAAGTGGCCGAATAGTCTGGTTTAATAATTGGAACATCATTAATGTTGTAACTTGACCTTCCTTTCAATTACAACCTCTAACAATATTTATTTGTATGAGTTTCACATACTTGTATATAGAGTGTTACAGGTATGTTGGGCTCTTTAGTTGTAGTGCACAGTAATCAATTTATGGTAAGTAACGACTGTTTTGACGTGCGCGAATCTAATTCCCACTTTTTCGCACATAGCTCAATTACACGCCTCGAACTCTAAAATAAGTAATTAGCCTTCAATTTCTGAAAAGTTTCTTAAATTTAAAAATGGTTTTAGTCAATATTGAATTACATACAATTGATAATTCAATATTATTAGTGTTTAAAAAAGTCTTAAAATTTAATGTGCGTTTCTGACACAGCACGATATCTATTAAGAATCCTTAGACAAAGTAACATTAGATAAAGGATATCGCTAGAGTTGTATAGTGAAAAATATAACATCGACAGAAGCTTTTGGAATATCACGTCATCACATTATGCCAATTTAAAACGTTTTATAATTTTTTTTGTCGTTATCGTTTATTGAATGTCACTTTGTCTGGAACCCCTGTTTTTGTTGAAGAATTTAATATATCAGCCTTAGTTAAATATACCACCTTATTTAAATAGTAATGTCATGATAAATTAGTAATGACTACATTTATTTCACGTATAAATTTTCATGGACATTGTAGACTGTTTTCCCCTTTTACAAAAACTTTTACGTATCATTAGATAATAATATTAAGAATATAAGATTTTCTTGTAACATTTAATTTAAATTAAAAATTATGATACATTGAATGATAGATACGTTGTCTGATTAGTAAAAAAAATTAGTTCAGCATTTTCCACTTGAATAAACTTTGGTACATAATATTGTGTACACGATTTTAGATAAGCTAGAAACGCGAGAAACGTTTTTTTTTTTTTTTATTGTTTATAAGGGCTTTTGCCATTTTGGCATATCAGCCCTATTGTACCCAATACGGTGAAAAACACCGCAGTTCTGAGAGAGTCACTGTTGAGTCAGTGCTACCATGTCCACCAACAATTTCATAGTATTCCCTGTCGGATCACATAGGACGCCATGAAAGGCACCTATGTCACATAAGCTGACTCTGCATTGGATCATCAGCGACTCTCTTGCACTTTTATTCCGGTCACACTCCATCAGCAAGTGATGCAAATCCTCCGTTTTCCACAGGTACTGCAATTAGGCGATTCTATTTTCCTCGTAAGATATGCAAAACTTGCCGATGGATAGTGACAGAACGAAGTCTTAACGCTACCTTGATGTAGTGTCTACTCTGTACGCTATTACTAAACCATGGGGAATGCAAGGGCTGACACTGTATCGTTTTATACCAAATTCCCTTCTCCTTACTTCTTTTATCAAAATGCTCCTTCCAGCTGTCAGCCATAATTTGCTTGTATTCTCCTAAAAATCCCCAATAATTTAGTTTAATTTTGTATTCAATACCGTTCGTTGATCCTAAGCAAGAATTGTATAGACAATAATTTTCATTCCAGTACATATAACATTTTGGTTTCGAAGTGAAAAGCAATCACAGGCGTCTGGTAATTTGATTAGCGAAATAATTCTTAATTCAATTCGAACTAATATTACGCTGATAACTAATCCGTCAAGGAAATTTCCTTATTAATAGCGATAAAGAGATAAGATATAATCTAGACCTACGACAGTCCTATCACAATAACGCGCTTATCCTTATCGTCAGTATTTTTGCGATTGTTATTCTTATTTTTGCGCTAATCTATCAAAACGTATGATAACAATTATTACATATAGCCTTAACAGACCATATTAGTTCTCTACACTTATTGAGCTTTTATGATTCAAATAATTTTTGCCTTGTATGTGCCTTTTGTATTCCTATATAATTTTTTTTGATACTACATAAGCTTAGACTTTCGACTAATTCGTTTGTAATTGTATTAACATTTGTTATTGTTCAAGACCTAAATTCTTAACAAAAAAAGTTACGTAAAATTGCAATTAGATGTCGCCACAATTTGTTTATATCGCGCTGACAAGATTTTAACTCAAATAGTTAGGTCAATTGATTTTGTTCTTTTAATACAAGCACCTCTGGACAACTAATAGTTTCATTTACTACCCGCATCCGCAAAAAGTCAACAGTGCAAAAAATAATTGTGAAAAAAGTGAGCTATCAAAGGTTAGGAGTTCAACAGTTATTGTGTTATATTTTATTGTATCTGAAGAACGTGTGACATGTGTTTACGCATAACATAAAATACTCGTATAATGTAGCACTAGGTCAGTGCATATTATATGCACCTTTTTTTTTCTGATGCTGGTATTTACAAAGCTTGATTTATTGTCGTCAAGTATCAAGATGGGATGGTTTAACAGAATTCTGAGTCAGTAAAACATGTACTCATCAACCTCGTCGTAAGTCAGAAATTATCAAGTACATTGTCATTTAAGAAAATAACCTGTGATTCTTTACATACTAGTTTTTCAAGGCACGTTATTAAAAGTATATACTTATGAGTTCTGGAAATTCAAATAAGATTCAGATACAAACGGTCTCATTTTCCGCAACTCGACATATAAGTAAGCCTATTTTACGTGACTTCAAACAGATTATTTTGGTGTATAAAATAGCGGACTTAAATTTTGACCACAGCTTTGTAAAATTTATTTTGTGTCTAAGTAAATCGGAAATTATTTTCTGATCTCTTTAATACACAGTTAGAAAGCATTTTAATATATTAATTTTACTATTATGTTCTTTAAGGGGTACGCTTTTCGTAGTTAAATTAAGTGAAAGCCCATAGTAATAACAATATAAAAATGAAAAATTAGCTATTTCTATAAAAACGTAATAGATTAATCAAATAAGTTTCATAAAAAACTGATTGTTTACATTCATATCCATATATTAATAAAAAGCTAGTTTTGATCGTATTATTTGAATTGGTAAGTAAAGCAGAAATGAACTATTCGGGATCCAACAGATTGCGCTCACACCAAAATAAGACTGTCGAAAAATTAAAGAGTACTATTCTGAATAATATACTAAGTCTAAGTATATTATTAACAGCTAATTTATATACCTTTGTATAATATTTATATATCAAGTCACAGAATTAGAGTAACCCAAATGATTTTGGGAATCAAAATATTTATTATTTATATTAATGCCTTTAAAAAAAATTGTTAAGCTTACTGTGGCTTTACTAGCTCTATTTCTACCTTTAGTTTTTCAACCAATCATACATTACCTCGCGCCTATACTTATAAAAAAAATTTGTAAACATCATTACTATATCAAAACCGTTTTCTCGTGGTTGGGTGAGATTTTGACGTAAACATTTAATCTACTTTGATTTATAGATTATCTCTAATAAATGACTTATTGTTTAAATAGCTGAACAAAAAATAAAATGCATACAATCGGAAGTACATTTTAGTAAGCGTCGACTGATCAAAAAAATGATGGATATTAAATCAACTGTCCTTTCCTTCATACTCGGATTGTGTTATTTGCCTAAGCTAAACGAGGTCCCTCAAATGTCTCAATGAAACCATATCCCTTAGGAATCAGTGCCAGGAGCGGGGTTACAAAGCTGCGAATGATCACGAAGCAAATCGACCATTTTGCTGATGTCTCGGGGCCCGTGTCGGTCATTTGTCATCGCTCGCTGAAATGGGGTAGCTTTTTGTTCGAAATGCTGACTTCATCACAACTTTTGTAAGGAAATCGTGCCCCTCTATCGCTAAGCTAATGTGTTTTATGTTTATTAATAAATTCGAAATTAAGATAACAGCATTATTGCAATTGCGTTTTTCATTATGCACAAGTGGGGTATTTAGGTTAAAGTTACAAATAATAACTTATAGTATTTGTTTACCATTGCTTGTTCTTACATAACTACATAAAATAAAAATATTCAATTTTGCATGATATAAATATAAAAAAATAATATTAATAAAATAAAGAAATACAAATATTTTTAATTTATTAACTACCGTATAAATACATTTTAGTTTTAATACAGAAATAAATTATATCATAAGCAAATGTTTGTATGTTAGTTCGAGAAAAGTCTTTAAAATATTATATTTACAAATTTCACTAAAAATTTAGGTTTTAAACACAAAAATCCTACCGAGAGTAGCTATTATTTCATTTATTTATATAAACAGCATCAGATTTCCATAGAAAATGTTTAAGCTAGCCTCTTGTGGGTAATAAATTTGGATAAAACAATTTCATCTGACTGGAATAGCACCCCAAACTATGCGGCTTACCTCATAAATCCCGATTAGGCTCAAAGTGAAAGAAGAATCAATAGATTATTCTGCAATAATGTTTATTGTACAAACAACGATTACATTAGCTATTTCATTGATACGATTCATAGACGCGCAAAATGTAATCAGATTACGATTATATTTTTCATCATTAATATGACTGCTTTTTGCTCATCTATGTTTTAAACACTACGGACTCTGCAACTGAATACATATTTATGACTCCTTAATGTTTTGAAGGGATTTAATCATGATTACAGAGCAACAAAACTAAAATTACGACTTCATTTTGTAATCGTTAATCATTAATCAGATTACATTTTGCCCATTTCTGATATGATTACATACATCTACTAAAATAATTAAATATTATGCTTTAGAATCGAACAAAATGAAGATTCTTTATACGTGCTAACACGTTGGGTCGATACACTACAATTATACTAATATGTCGGTATGCCATGTCCATTCCGAGGAGAGATACAATTATTGGCTGTACCCACATTGTGCTTCTATGTCGTACCTCACCTGGCCAGTAAAGCAGCTAATCGCCATTCTCAAGACGATTTTTTTTTAAATGCCAGATGAGCTATCTTATGATTTTTTTCCTCTCCGATGAGAATGTAGCGCCTATGTTTGTACGTGTGGAAAATTTAGAAGTAGTATTGGGAATCGAACCTCCTTTTATTTTCGTTTTTGCACATGAATATTATCTATTAAGCCATAATAGACACAAATTATTAACATTATGTAAAATAATCTAATGTATACTTTGCAGGAATGGAGACAGCAGTAGTATTTCATAGAACACATAAAAAATACATAACAAAATAAAACTAACTTAATGCGACCCGCTCAAAAATCAACGAGTGCCTGTTTTGCCCACAGGGGAATTGTTCCCTGCTAAAGTAATCATACACCTTTTTGGAACAAGGGTTACAAAAATATTAAGCTTTTCAACCCTTTATTTATACGACATTACTTTTATGTTCACAATATTAAATGTATAACCCAAGTAATGTGTTTCTATGTCTCATTTTCATCTTACCCCTAATAATTACCCGTTCGACATAGCTCCGGGAAGTTGGCCCCGCATTTTTCGCGTAAGAATTTAGAAATTTTTTGAGGGACTGCCCATCGATTGCCCATTATTGCCCATCATTTAAATTTTTTTGCCCACCCCTATAAAAAAAGTTATGAAAGATTTATGTAGGCGCGGGCCAGCGTCCGAAAAAATTTCAAAAAATCGAAAATGTCAAGGTGGATTCTTGAAGTTTGTCGACTGCCCACTTTTGCCCATCCTTTACTTTTTTGATAATTCAACTCCTAAGGGATGGAAATGGGGGTGGAAAAAAAAATTGAGGGGTCAAGAAATTTTGAATTATGCATTTTAATCTACATCGATTGCCCACTTCTGCCCATATTTTACTTTATTGATAATTCCACTCTTAAGGGATGAAAATGAGAATGGAAAAAAATTGAGGGATCAAGAAATTTAGATTGGAAAATTATGGCTTAATAAGGTATATTCGTATTCTAAAGGACATCCTTTAGATTGCCCATCATTTCTTTTCGAATGCCCACCCTTAGTTACAGAGTTATTCTGCTTAGAATTTGACATACCGCACTGTTGTAGGAACATGTTACATTTTCGTTAGTCCACTAGATAAATTTTGGAAAATAAGGGCTCAATAAGGGTTATTCGCATTCTAAAGGACATCCTTTAGATTGCCCATCATTTCTTTTCGAAAGCCCACCCATAGATACAGAGTTATTCTGCTTAGAATTTGACATACCGCACTGTTGTAGGAACATGTTACATTTTCGTTAGTCCACTAGATAAATTTTGGAAAATAAGGGCTCAATAAGGGTTATTCGCATTCTAAAGGACATCCTTTAGATTGCCCATCATTTCTTTTCGAATGCCCACCCTTAGATACAGAGTTATTCTGCTTAGAATTTGACATACCGCACTGTTGTAGGAACATGTTACATTTTCGTTACTCCACTAGATAAATTTTGGAAAATAAGGGCTCAATAAGGGTTATTCGCATTCTAAAGGACATCCTTTAGATTGCCCATCATTTCTTTTCGAATGCCCACCCTTAGATACAGAGTTATTCTGCTTAGAATTTGACATACCGCACTGTTGTAGGAACATGTTACATTTTCGTTACTCCACTAGATAAATTTTAGAAAATAAGGGCTCAATAAGGGTTATTCGCATTCTAAAGGACATCCTTTAGATTGCCCATCATTTCTTTTCGAAAGCCCACCCTTAGATACAGAGTTATTCTGCTTAGAATTTGACATACCGCACTGTTGTAGGAACATGTTACATTTTCGTTAGTCCACTAGATAAATTTTGGAAAATAAGGGCTCAATAAGGGTTATTCGCATTCTAAAGGACATCCTTTAGATTGCCCATCATTTCTTTTCGAAAGCCCACCCTTAGATACAGAGTTATTCTGCTTAGAATTTGACATACCGCACTGTTGTAGGAACATGTTACATTTTCGTTAGTCCACTAGATAAATTTTGGAAAATAAGGGCTCAATAAGGGTTATTCGCATTCTAAAGGACATCCTTTAGATTGCCCATCATTTCTTTTCGAATGCCCACCCTTAGATACAGAGTTATTCTGCTTAGAATTTGACATACCGCACTGTTGTAGGAACATGTTACATTTTCGTTAGTCCACTAGATAAATTTTGGAAAATAAGGGCTCAATAAGGGTTATTCGCATTCTAAAGGACATCCTTTAGATTGCCCATCATTTCTTTTCGAAAGCCCACCCTTAGATACAGAGTTATTCTGCTTAGAATTTGACATACCGCACTGTTGTAGGAACATGTTACATTTTCGTTAGTCCACTAGATAAATTTTGGAAAATAAGGGCTCAATAAGGGTTATTCGCATTCTAAAGGACATCCTTTAGATTGCCCATCATTTCTTTTCGAATGCCCACCCTTAGATACAGAGTTATTCTGCTTAGAATTTGACATACCGCACTGTTGTAGGAACATGTTACATTTTCGTTAGTCCACTAGATAAATTTTGGAAAATAAGGGCTCAATAAGGGTTATTCGCATTCTAAAGGACATCCTTTAGATTGCCCATCATTTCTTTTCGAAAGCCCACCCTTAGATACAGAGTTATTCTGCTTAGAATTTGACACACCGCACTGTTGTAGGTTGTCCAGTCAAAGTAAACTGTCCCTTAGAAATAAGGTGACACTTTACAAGACTGTCATCAGACCGGTGATGACCTACGCCTCTGTAGTATTCGCCCACTCCTCCCCGTCCGCTCTGAACACCTTTCAGACAGTTCAGACTAGATTCATGCGTAGAGCCGTGAACGCTCCACGGTATATACGCAATGTCGACCTCCATGAGGACTTCGGTCTGGAAACGATCGCCAGTTACATGCGTGAAGCGTCTCGTCGTTACTTCGACAAGGCGCAGCACCACCCTAATCAGTTAATCAGTAAATCTTGCGTCTACGTACGCAAGAGTGAGTTTGCACCCGCCATTCGTCGCCCTCGCGACGTGTTAGAGGATCCGGATGATCCAATCACAGTGGCTGTAAAAAGAGCCACCGATCGATCAAACAGTGAGGTACACACACACACTAGTTTCATTCCAAGACACCGGCGTCGCCGGCGGCGCCGAAGAAGGATAGTTCAGTCAACTGCTGCCAACCGGTGCGTTTACGCACCGAGGCGTAGTTCTACTCCGACGCAGCCTTGAGTTTCTTTCGGCGTTTCTTCTCAAGGTAGTCACTTCCGAAACGCTGGTAGATCACCCGTAGGGTTAGTACTTTATTTGGCTGGCGATCCAAGTCGAGGTTCGTACCCACAGGGGTGCCCTTGCATTGCCACCCAACCCAAAATTTCGCTGGCTGAGCACCTTCTGTGCTCGCCCCCTAAGCCCGGTTGAGCTGAAAATGCCTTTCCCGGCAATCAGTAGTTAGTCCGCTTCAAAATGCGAATGAACCTTATTGAGCCCTTATTTTCCAAAATTTATCTAGTGGACTAACGAAAATGTAACATGTTCCTACAACAGTGCGGTGTGTCAAATTCTAAGCAGAATAACTCTGTATCTAAGGGTGGGCTTTCGAAAAGAAATGATGGGCAATCTAAAGGATGTCCTTTAGAATGCGAATAACCCTTATTGAGCCCTTATTTTCCAAAATTTATCTAGTGGAGTAACGAAAATATAACATGTTCCTACAACAGTGCGGTAAGTCAAATTCTAAGCAGAATAACTCTGTATCTAAGGGTGGGCTTTCGAAAAGAAATGATGGGCAATCTAAAGGATGTCCTTTAGAATGCGAATAACCCTTATTGAGCCCTTATTTTCCAAAATTTATCTAGTGGACTAACGAAAATGTAACATGTTCCTACAACAGTGCGGTATGTCAAATTCTAAGCAGAATAACTCTGTATCTAAGGGTGGGCATTCGAAAAGAAATGATGGGCAATCCAAAGGATGTCCTTTAGAATGCGAATAACCCTTATTGAGCCCTTATTTTCCAAAATTTATCTAGTGGAGTAACGAAAATGTAACATGTTCCTACAACAGTGCGGTATGTCAAATTCTAAGCAGAATAACTCTGTATCTAAGGGTGGGCATTCGAAAAGAAATGATGGGCAATCTAAAGGATGTCCTTTAGAATGCGAATAACCCTTATTGAGCCCTTATTTTCCAAAATTTATCTAGTGGACTAACGAAAATGTAACATGTTCCTACAACAGTGCGGTGTGTCAAATTCTAAGCAGAATAACTCTGTAACTAAGGGTGGGCATTCGAAAAGAAATGATGGGCAATCTAAAGGATGTCCTTTAGAATGCGAATGAACCTTATTGAGCCCTTATTTTCCAAAATTTATCTAGTGGACTAACGAAAATGTAACATGTTCCTACAACAGTGCGGTATGTCAAATTCTAAGCAGAATAACTCTGTATCTAAGGGTGGGCTTTCGAAAAGAAATGATGGGCAATCTAAAGGATGTCCTTTAGAATGCGAATAACCCTTATTGAGCCCTTATTTTCCAAAATTTATCTAGTGGACTAACGAAAATGTAACATGTTCCTACAACAGTGCGGTATGTCAAATTCTAAGCAGAATAACTCTGTATCTAAGGGTGGGCATTCGAAAAGAAATGATGGGCAATCTAAAGGATGTCCTTTAGAATGCGAATAACCCTTATTGAGCCCTTATTTTCCAAAATTTATCTAGTGGACTAACGAAAATGTAACATGTTCCTACAACAGTGCGGTATGTCAAATTCTAAGCAGAATAACTCTGTATCTAAGGGTGGGCTTTCGAAAAGAAATGATGGGCAATCTAAAGGATGTCCTTTAGAATGCGAATAACCCTTATTGAGCCCTTATTTTCCAAAATTTATCTAGTGGACTAACGAAAATGTAACATGTTCCTACAACAGTGCGGTATGTCAAATTCTAAGCAGAATAACTCTGTATCTAAGGGTGGGGTTTCGAAAAGAAATGATGGGCAATCTAAAGGATGTCCTTTAGAATGCGAATAACCCTTATTGAGCCCTTATTTTCTAAAATTTATCTAGTGGAGTAACGAAAATGTAACATGTTCCTACAACAGTGCGGTGTGTCAAATTCTAAGCAGAATAACTCTGTAACTAAGGGTGGGCATTCGAAAAGAAATGATGGGCAATCTAAAGGATGTCCTTTAGAATGCGAATGAACCTTATTGAGCCCTTATTTTCCAAAATTTATCTAGTGGACTAACGAAAATGTAACATGTTCCTACAACAGTGCGGTATGTCAAATTCTAAGCAGAATAACTCTGTATCTAAGGGTGGGCTTTCGAAAAGAAATGATGGGCAATCTAAAGGATGTCCTTTAGAATGCGAATAACCCTTATTGAGCCCTTATTTTCCAAAATTTATCTAGTGGACTAACGAAAATGTAACATGTTCCTACAACAGTGCGGTATGTCAAATTCTAAGCAGAATAACTCTGTATCTAAGGGTGGGCTTTCGAAAAGAAATGATGGGCAATCTAAAGGATGTCCTTTAGAATGCGAATAACCCTTATTGAGCCCTTATTTTCCAAAATTTATCTAGTGGACTAACGAAAATGTAACATGTTCCTACAACAGTGCGGTATGTCAAATTCTAAGCAGAATAACTCTGTATCTAAGGGTGGGCATTCGAAAAGAAATGATGGGCAATCTAAAGGATGTCCTTTAGAATGCGAATAACCCTTATTGAGCCCTTATTTTCCAAAATTTATCTAGTGGACTAACGAAAATGTAACATGTTCCTACAACAGTGCGGTGTGTCAAATTCTAAGCAGAATAACTCTGTATCTAAGGGTGGGCTTTCGAAAAGAAATGATGGGCAATCTAAAGGATGTCCTTTAGAATGCGAATAACCCTTATTGAGCCCTTATTTTCCAAAATTTATCTAGTGGAGTAACGAAAATGTAACATGTTCCTACAACAGTGCGGTATGTCAAATTCTAAGCAGAATAACTCTGTATCTAAGGGTGGGCATTCGAAAAGAAATGATGGGCAATCTAAAGGATGTCCTTTAGAATGCGAATAACCCTTATTGAGCCCTTATTTTCCAAAATTTATCTAGTGGACTAACGAAAATGTAACATGTTCCTACAACAGTGCGGTATGTCAAATTCTAAGCAGAATAACTCTGTAACTAAGGGTGGGCATTCGAAAATAAATGATGGGCAATCCAAAGGATGTCCTTTAGAATACGAATATACCTTATTAAGCCATAATTTTCCAATCTAAATTTCTTGATCCCTCAATTTTTTTCCATTCTCATTTTCATCCCTTAAGAGTGGAATTATCAATAAAGTAAAGGATGGGCAGAAGTGGGCAATCGATGTAGATTAAAATGCATAGTTCAAAATTTCTTGACCCCTCAATTTTTTTTTCCACCCCCATTTCCATCCCTTAGGAGTTGAATTATCAAAAAAGTAAAGGATGGGCAAAAGTGGGCAGTCGACAAACTTCAAGAATCCACCTTGACATTTTCGATTTTTTGAAATTTTTTCGGACGCTGGCCCGCGCATACATAAATCTTTCATAACTTTTTTTATAGGGGTGGGCAAAAAAATTTAAATGATGGGCAATAATGGGCAATCGATGGGCAGTCCCTCAAAAAATTTCTAAATTCTTACGCGAAAAATGCGGGGCCAACTTCCCGGAGCTGTTCGACATAATTACTTACTATTCGTATCTACAAGTAAATTGTAAATCATTTTCAATATGTTCGAAATTAAATATTTTTATTTTATTTAGTTACGCGAAGATCATATTTTATGTTTTAAAAGTTTGTAGTGAAAAAATCGCAACAGTTAATATTATTTTAGTTGATATAAAATTATTCGTTGGTCTATATAAAATACCTAACAATGTGATAATTACATTAACTTTTACGTTTTTTTCTTGTCTAAAATTTAATAAATTGTTTGTATAATACGGTAGTCAGAAACTACTGGATATAAAACTAAACATAGTATCAAAATATATAAATACTAACATCTCTTAATGGTAGAAAAAATAATAATCACCATTAACTTGTTCGTTGACAAGTTATATATGTGTCGTGCGTTCATACATAATTAGCGGCTATATTAAAGTAAACCTGATTACCGTTCTGAAGTGTAGTGTTTACTGGTTTATATATAACTAAAGTGTAGTTGATTTATTTACCTTTAAGCTTTCTTCTAGGCTTTGTCAGTTTTATATTTAGATACTGACTTTACTTTTCTTTTTTTAGATGCACACGAACACTTAAATTATCTATTTATTAATATGTGAAGCAAAAACTTTGTACCCCTTTTTACGAAAATTACGCGGACGGAGGAGTATGAAATTTGGCACACTTATAGTATTGAGGAGTGCAGAATGCTAATATTTTTTAAGAATAATGCATAAAAATACATTAAATCAATATAAAACATTATACATACTACCATGCATTTGATACGCAAGCATACAAAAAATCAAGCAAGCAAGCAAGCTCTTTTGTTTATGGTAAAAGTCTGTGGTCAAATTGAGAATAAATTAATATTGTGTTTTTAAAATTATTTGTCTATAGTCTGACTGAATGTCAAACATAACCAGATCAAACTTATAATTTAAATTAATTATGATCGAATTTCGACCACTGCGCGACCACTAGTTATTATCTATATTTTAATTAAATTCACTAACAAGACCAAGCCTCTACATCATTATAATTATAGAAATGGCAGTTATTTTAGACGTCATAACTTTCATATGATCAGTGGATTTGGATGTGATCGAGTTTGATAAACATATGTACGTATGTCAAGAGACGAACCGGGTTTTGAAAAAAGCAATATCTTTGATCATATTTTTAACGAGGTTAATAGTGAGTTATATGAACTTGCATTAAAAAACGTATATTACGTTTTATTTCGAATTCAATGTCATTCATGACGTGTTTTAAGAGTAGGGGTGTGACTTGGAGGATTTTATATTTAATGGCAGAAGTATTCATGTTAAAATATAGTTTGACGTCATGCTATGAACACAACATTTCATTCAGACGACGCGACGCAACGTAACAGATTCCGAAATAACCTACGTTATTTAAATTTATTATTAATTTGCTATTAACAATATTATAACACAATCCTGACATTAAACAAAGATATGAATAAGTAGCGTTTTGAAAAATCCAGTCAAGTTTTGTAATGTCCAAAGGGCCATCATCGATATTAACTACAATATGCTCATTGAATCGAATAGAACATAATTGCTCACCAATAGCAGAGTACAGCTCCGGAAAAAACCGTGCAATTTTATGCGATTTAATTTATTATAGCATGGTCTGATACCGCCCGCAGCAACAGTTGTGACATTGTCATTTTATCGTTACTTTTGTTTTAAATTACGTTAACATCGGTGTTAAAAAACATTCAACAGTATATAATGATAGAAGTGTGTATAGTCTGTAATGACCAAAAGTAACACGTGTGCTATACGCCATTTTTCATCACACTTGTGAGGAAATTGGCAGACTTATTTTATGTTACTAAGTATTAATCCTAAAAAAAATTAGAGTGCAATTCTCAGTATTGTGGCAACTCGCGTTTCGTGTCTCAATTATTAATTTCGACAGAGGTAAGCCCTGGTATGGGGGGTATATCTAAGGCTGAGATTTATAGACCCTATTTCGTCTTAGCAAAGTTCTCAAAAAATAAATTCATTTTGACAAAAACTGAATATATACTAAAAATTTATTACATACCTACTATTAGGATTAATTCTAGTAAGATTATATAATAGTCTCCATAAATATCTTGTTTATTTACGTATATTACAACACTTCAAGTGTACCTAGCTGGAAACTTCCAGACTGTGCTGGGCGGAATTATAATTTGAGACTGTGATAGCTCCGAGTTGTTTCTTCAATATTTTAAGTTTATTGAGCTCGTCTTTCCATGACTGTGTGTCTGTTTGTATGTAACAGCGGCACTAAAAAACTAACTTATAAGCTATCCTTCTACAATTATTAAATATCTATACAAATTAATTATATAAATGGATCACTGAGTAACGTCAATAAACGAAATTATCTGAAATTTTCTAGGTTGAGTAAAGCAACATAATTAAATGACGTAATCTTGAAGACTCAGACATTAATTCTTGAAATATATTCGTACGGTGGAAAGAATTCTCACTGTGACGATAGTTGTATGCGTTTGGATGGACGCCCGAAGTCGCCACGCCTCGGTTTATAAATAAATAAAACCCAACACTAGATGCAATTCCGATGAACTTGCTAGGCGCCGTAAACAAATTCAGGTGACGTCGAAAAGTTAGGTCACATATAATATTATTATTTTAAAAAATCAACCGACTTTAAAAGTATATAGACGTAACTTTAAGTTTGCTTAGACTTTACTAAAATATTAATGTATATTACTCAATGAATGTCAAAGGATTTGGTAAGTCACCGACTTTGTTAACATGCACTTGGCTCTGCGTATACTATGGCTACACTCAAGTTCCTATTATTTATTCAGTTTTTTGTCAAATTTATTTTTGAGAACTTTGCTAAGCATAGTCAAAGTAGCGTCTATAAATCTCTCAGACTTAGTCATTTTTGAAGTCAGCGCCGTGCAATATATTTTGTAATTGGGCACTGACTTAAAAAATGACTTAGTCTGATTGATAGATTTAGAATTATTATTTACTTTTTTGAAGTCGATTGATTTTTTTTATAAAATATTGTTTTTTTTGTGGTGTTGAACCATCAAAGTCATGTCAAATATCTTGTTCGAGACAAAACTTATTGGAATGAGCCAAAACAAGATTTGGCATATCAAGGTAAATTTTCGTCAGATATTCAACATATAGTAGCTAAAACGACTATTGTGTGTACACTATTTAATAAAAAAAAGAGTAATTGGGATCGGCGTATGTATGCCGAAGATATACAGGGAAAAGTCATAGATTTTACTATTGTCCATTCAAGCGTTATGGCCTTTATCTCTGAATGTTTTCATCGGAACTGTACCATATTAAAACGGGACTATCTTATTACTACATCCTGCTGAACAAAATTTATCTAAACCGGTTCATAAATGGCGGTGTAATCGGTGAACATATATAAAAAAAAAAACATACAGTCGAATATGGAACCTCCCCCTTTTCGAATAAGGTTAAAAATGTACAGATAAAAGTCGAAATCTGTTTAATAATATCAATACAATGCCTGTACAAATATCCAAACAGCTATTTTTAATAATTACCAGGAAAGAATAGAGAATAAATTCGAATCACAGTTATCAGTGCATCAATTTGATTTATTGATTTTGATTTAGTTTAACTCTCTAGTTCATTGTTTATCAACACGTGGGTCGCTACTCCCTGGCGAGTTTCGAAGCCTTTTAAGGTCGCGAAGCTTCAATAGCAGAGTTGCAAAAGGTTAGGAAACATAAAAAAATGTGTTTTACGTACTTAATTATATATTCATCCGAACCCTAATTATAAAAATGAGTACATATGTTGGATTGAATATTTCTCACAAAATAATATACATGAAAAAAATAAGAAAGGGTTCGTCAAATACTTTTACATACTAAAGGGAACGTGTCATGGAAAAAGAGTTGAAAAAAATCTCTATTTAACTATATTCGCCGGGTAGTAAACTTGAGGAAGTCTGTTGCTCGAATGAGAGGGAGGCGGTGCATGGTGTCCGTCGCAGCGCCTGAGAGAGAGGTTTTGGAGGGGTGGACTTTTACTCGTACCCCTCCCAGAGATGTAGCCTCAACAAGGCTTTTTGTTCCCTGGTCGTCTTGATGTATTTGGTTTCCCAGGCCCGATTAGAGTAATCAGAGGGACACCCCGGGGTTTTTAGTCAGTAAGAGTCTGACACACCGGGGTCGCTGCCCTCACAGCGTCCCTGATGGTTCTATGCAGGATTTACCGCCGGAATACAAAAAAAAAACTATATTCAACCATGAGTATTGAATAGATATTACTAAGACTTTGCCTGAAGTTTTCGTAATATCTATTCAATAATCCTAGGCACAAGTATAGTTTTAATATCTAACAATTTCACAAGCACTCAAAGTGACGCTATTAAGCTTCAAGTTTAATGTTCATTAAGAAGCAAAACCGTGTATATGATTACGTATTTCAACGCAAACTTCTTTACAAAAGGGATTAATTAAAGAACAAACTTTAGAACACGTTAAAGTATTCTGTATACAAATAAGTATTAAATTGGAAATTTAAAAACCTCACGACTCAGCTATTTATCTATCTATAACTTTTCATTAAGACCCGTCCCGTAAGCTTAAACTTATGTTTCCTTCTGCTGTAAATTAGTAGAGAATTGAGTACTGTAGTGATTGGATGAAAGGACTAAATTAAAAAGAGGTTACATATCTATAACATTAATATAATGTTGGCCGTTGGGAAAAAAATAAGTTTTTGTAAGATCGCATTAAAAAAAAAAGAAGATCGAATTTTGAATTTCGAATTGAATGTTTTTTATTGTGATTCGAAAAATTGCATCTTGAGCTAGGAAAAGGAATGGTTATATAAAAAATTAGAATATAAAAATATTAAATAATATTATATAAACGTATTAATAGTTGATATATATATATATATATATATATATATATATATATCGTGGGAATAAAGAACTGTTTTAATTGAACTAAGAAGGTGCTCGTCTACACAAAATATTGTACATCGACCACATCAACATATGAGCGAAACCCCCTACGTAGCGAAGACGTACGTTATAGTACACTGCCGTTTCCAGCTGACGTTGCGGCATAAGGTTAACGTCACCATATTATTGTAAACATTGATATCATAATACATTTTGAATCAATCAGACTAGTAGAAGTGATTCACATTCCTTCACTTTCTAGAAAAGAGCTGATTATCTTTAAGCGACTGATTATTTTTTATCAATAATAGCTTAGAACATTCTCGACCAAATCACCTTTCAAACAAAAAAACCACATCAAAATCTGTTCATCGGTTCATAGACTGACATAAACAGCCACAGATCGACAAATACATAAATATATTAAACTGATAACACCTTTCTTTTTGCGTCCAGGGTTAAAAAACCAGGCTCGACGCTTTGTAAAGGTGAGAATGGTGATGATATAATAGATATCTATGATTTTTTTGTATTTACTTTAAATGATTAACTTGACTTTGTTTGGTGCTAGTGTGATTGTCCGAACTGGGTCATGGCCACAGTACACAAATGGAAAGACCATGATAGGGAATCGCTTTGGCCATCCCGTTTCGGGATCAGCTTGTGTATATCCAGTAACTCATATACCTAGAGACCTTCAGTCGTGGTTTATGTGGGCCGACATGACGACGGAGACTATCAATGGATGAAAGTCCTCCTTTTTATAGTCGCTTTCGTTTTTGGACTACACTGTACTTACCATCAGGTACACTGTAGGTACTTTGTCGAACCAGTGTAAAAAAAACTTCAATCACATTTAGTGATCAGCTAAATAGGCATTCGTAAAAATGCGCGCCTGTCTGGTAAATATCAAGGACAAGAACAATTTAAAAAATTTGTAAAGTCTACATTAAACATCAATCTACAGTTCTAGTAGAGTAAGATTACTAACCTACATATAATATTTAAAGTAAATAAAAAAAACATTGTTTTACTGCGGCATTAATGCTAAGGATAATGTACACATACGTCATTAACTTGTTTAGTAAAAAGGAAAACGTTTCATTTCTTAAAACACCTTACTACCTAGCAGTAAGGACTAAATTAGAGAGACAAACAAAAAATATGAGAACACGCAATAAGCACTACGTAGCACAATACGTCTTAGAATAATAAATATATTCTGAAATAAAATTGAGTATTTGAGTAGGTACTGTTTACGTTAACATAGAGTTTTGTAAGTCAGATTGAAAATAAATAAATGATTGATATATTTTTTCCTTTATTGCTTCTCCTTATAAGGAATTAATTGTCATTTCACCTTTTAACGTGCATATATTATTACGTTAAATGAAATTAGAAGTTGCTCCCCGGGCGTCTGGATGAATTAAATTTCCCGGGCTCGGTGAAGCGATTAGAGGGACAACCCGGGGGTATTAAGTCAGTAGGAGTCTAACACACCGGGGTCGCTGCTTTCACAGCGGCCCTTATGATCCTATGCAGAATTTTCCCCCAAGATACAAAAAAAAAATTAGAACATAAGAGTACCCATACTTTCTCTATTTCCAATTTCGTTTATTTTTACACAGGATTTTATATTGATTAGAATTTATTCAATAGACCTTTTCAGTTTGCTTGACGTAAGAGCCAAATAACTACGAAATGTTATCAGAAGTTAAGGATTACATCCAAAGTTTAAGTACAAAAAAACGGCCAAGTGTGAATCGGAGTAGCGCACTGAGGGCTCCGTACAAACTTGTTGGTATTAGTTCATAATCACAAAAATCACAATCACATAAACGCATTGAGTCGCTATCTGATCAATTCAACGAAAACACTTAGGCCCTTCTGATCTGACGGCCTGATATTATGTATATGAATTTGTTAATTAATATAAAAATATTCACATATTTCACAAGATTAACGAACGACGAGACTACGAGAAACGAGTAGACACGTAAGTATGCAAGATTTTTTTTTAATATATCGCGGATTTCGTTTTATCTCTATACGAATGTTCAACCCAAAGATGGTTGTGCCTGTTATTAAATAAATAAGTTATTTTGCAATAATTAAAAGTATTAGCTTTTACTAAATTATCATTTAAATATGTTTATCTTGGATATTCAGCTGAAAGTGTTTATTCGTCAAAACTATTATCATATTTTTACCGGAAAATAGCCCGATAGAATTAAAATTAATTCAATCGTTTTAAGAAAGTGAGAACAACTTATTTGTTTTTATCGTAAAAATCTATTACGGTTACAAGCATTACGAAATGACTATAAAATTATTTATTTGATTTTTAAAGCTGTAAATAAATAGTTATTAGTGTAATGATAACAAACGTTGCGTTGTTAATAATGTATACATTTGAATTTGGAAATATTCCAAAACCCTCCACTTCATTCAAAATTTAATTTTATGCACTTTATTTTATAAACTTTCGAACAGTTGATTATTTATTCAAAATAGAAAATTACCTGCATTTTTAATTCAATAAATAAAGTGTGCCGAAATGGAAATTAAAATTATTTTATTTATGCATTATAGGTCTAATTTAACTTTATCTAATTTAACATTCATACGTTTCTTGCGTACCTCAAAGTAATAATAGGGACCTTTAGAAATACATATTGAAGGTGTGTGCATTTATTAACATCGATCAGCCTTGAACAAAATATAACAAAAACTGGCACATTGCATAAAGTGAAAGTTGTTTACATTAATTCTAGAGCATTTAAAATGAATATATAATTTTTTACTAATAAACTTGACAAAACAAGACTATTTTTCCAGCAAACATGTAAAACGGATGTCTACACAAATATGTGTTTTTAAATAAAATATATCTTACCAGTTAAATTTAACATAATTATGATGAGAAAGCAACAGGCGATATTTTCTTTCGGCATTTTGTTAAATTTAAAACTTGAGAGTGAATTTTTATATTATTTATTTCAACAATTTCTTTTCCACTTAAAGTTTCAGAACACTCATATATGAAATCTTAACTATAATAGTTTTACAGAAACTGACTATGAATAGAATTTTGTCCTTTATCGTAATAAATTTTTTAGGCAGGTACAACAACCACACTTACACATTACTTTAGTCAAACTGATTTTTGAATGAACTAATAATAAACGCGCGAAAGGTAATGACCGAATGAAAATACAAACTACCTGTTGATCGTTTTTAGTCTGGATCTTTTTAATATAGCGTATAGAGCAAAAGTGGAATTTTGTTGCCATTGTATAAAATCAAAGAAAAAATTTACAATGACTTTAAATAGCCTATTTCTACAAGACATTTCGTTGTGGGCTAGAAAGGCCTCCATAACTACACCAGACTAGACCTCTACACCTAATTTGGCTATTTTTTTGTAAAATGCTTCGACCTTGAAATAAACTTAATTATCTATTTGACTTCAAGGTGAAATAATGATAAATTGAATTCCATAGTATTTGAAAACTTTGGTTGTTTCAGTGATAAATTAATAAAAACAAAAAATAAATATTTAAAGAAAATATGCACGTAATAGTTTAATAGGAACTGTTTTACGTATCTTTTCACTAGAGCTTGGCAGCACTGTGAAGCTCATAAAATGTCAGAAAACAGGTGTCATTAAATTCATTTATTGTTAACAGGTCTAAGTACAAGCTTTTTGGAGCCATGCATCAGCGTTGTTTCTATTAAAGTTCTTTTTTTTCGGCAGGTTAATTGTTGGCGGTCTGTAGAGACATTCACAACTACACCGGATGAGAGGGCGAACACAGAATATGCTAGCCAGCGATTTATGGGTTAGGTGGCAACGGCAAGGCATCCCTGTGGGTGCGGACCTCGACTTGAGCCGCCAGTCGAAATAAGACATCTAACAGTGATTTAATAGCGTTTCAGAAGCGACTACCATGACAAGAAACGCCGAAAGAAAGTTAAAGCTGCAACGGAGTGAAACGCACCGATTAGCGACAGTTAGCTGAAATATCCTTATTCTACGACGCCGCTGGTGTCGTGGTTTGTATCTGGTGCATGAATGTACCTCACTGTTTTTCAGATCGGCGATTATTAAACCGGCACTAATTGGATCATCGGGATCCATTAGGACATGACACGAGCGGCGGTAAAAGCGCGCGTCGCCGTTAGACGGTGTGTATTCATACATGTCACGAAGAAGTTTGTTGGCATGATGTGGCATGTTGTCGAATTAACAGCAGGACGCAGTATGCATGTAACTGGTGACCGTCTCTAGTTCGAGGTCGTCGTGAAGGTCGATTCATTGTCATTGCGCAAATAATAAGGGGCATTTATTTTGGATAACCTGCAACGGTTGAAAGTATATGTAGAGAAAAGGACGAATACTAAGCGTAAGTCATCACCGGTCTGACCACTGTCTTGTAAATTACCAACTTATTTCTAAGTGACAATTTATTTCTTTTGCACACTATGCAGTGCAATCTACCAAAGATAAAGGCAGCGCGATTGCGCACAACCGAAACGTGGGACTTGAAATTTAGCCTCTAGAGTGACTACTAAATGCTTGACCTCATATGCTCAAAGGATCGTTGGGTCAAAAAGCTTAATGTTAAAGGTGAAAAAAGAAAAAAGTATTACTAAATTTTTTAATTTGTCATTTAGTCCAATGTTACCAGAATATTAGTAATGTAGTATTTTGTTTTACTTTTAGCCCTGTTGCGTTATATTAATGTTATTGTACTCATAACGCTACTTTTCTTAACAAACATCACTGTTTAGATCTTTATTTAAATATATATTTTCGTTTATTTAGACAAAAGATTAATTAAATATTCAAGTTACATGTTATGTATCATACTTTCTTTGGCTATTTTTTTTCTACTATTGAAATTACTTCTTATGTTTATCAATATTAAGTTTTGTGAAGATCCTTAGTTACGTAACTAGTCATATTACGTATAAACAATCTTAGAGTAATACTTTCCTAAAAAAAGGAAACTAAAAATGCATTGCTTTTTTAGCTTTGTACTATCGAGTATTAGGAACTCTAATTTAGTCATAAATGTCAAACTAAGATGATCAGATGTCAAAAATGTTGCTTTTTTAAAATTTACCTTTGATTTAGGTTATAAATTCGTTTTCCTAGGTGTGTCGAATTAAGTTAACAATATTTGAGTATAAACTGGACCGTTTGTATTAAGTAAATGTTTAAATAACTGAAAATATGTTGAAGTAAGTCGTAACATTATTTCGACCCAAGAAGTGGACGATTAGAAGGATCCTAAACCTATAATTTATTTCGATCAATGGCTACAAAAATGTTACGAAATATTTTAAGGCCTGGAACATCGAATATTCTGTTAAAACGATGGAAAAACACAGAGAAACAGATAACTGTATACGATCCTTTCATGACACGACCTAAAAAGGACAAACAATCCTACCTAGAAGCAATAAAAATATTTGAAGACCGGGATAACAGACGTCGAGGACATGTAGAGTTTATCTATGCAGCTTTAAACCGAATGAAAGAGTTCGGTGTACAGAAAGATTTGGAGGCCTATAAAGCTTTGCTGGATGTATTGCCCAAGGGAAAATTTATTCCGACGAATATATTTCAGGCAGAATTTTTTCATTATCCTAAACAGCAACAATGTGCTGTGGATTTGTTAGAGCAAATGGAAGATAATAGTAAGTAAATATGTCTATCCGTTTAGATAACATTTTTATTCCAATTACTGATCACTTATATTTCATTCCAGAGGTGTTACCTGATACAGAAATGGAAGCCATGCTATTGAATATATTTGGACGTAGAGGAATACCTCTCCGCAAGTTCTGGCGTATGATGTACTGGATGCCAAAGTTTAAAAATTTAAGTCCATGGTATTTACCTGATAATCTGCCTGCTGATACATTGGATTTAGCAAAGTTAGCTATAGAGAGAATAACATCTGTTGATCCCGATATGAAAATTAGTGTTTGGCAGGTGAAATTTTTTCCAATAGTTACTCTATATTCATAATACATGACTAAGTAAATTAATTAAAATTATTGTGATGCTGATAATAAATATGAGGGCCTAGTTTTTTTTTATGAGTAAGAGCTTAGCAAATAATTGATTTTCCTAAAACTGTCTTCTATAATTACTATTGCCTGAAGGTTTAAGCCAATTAATAAGCTATCACCACAACCTTCCACTCAATCCAAATTTGGAGGTTTAAAGTTCTAAAAAAAAATTTTCAAGTCTGACTAAAGAGGATAAACTAAACAATTCAACTAAAGTTAAGTAATATGAGCCTCTATATGATATCTCAGCTTTTTGTGTCTAGTTAACCTTAAAGCATCATCAGGTCTTCTTGAAAAATGCTTAACGTCAATCTTAAAGTATCCTTCTTAAGTATATATTCAATACAATAGATTTTACCTATATTGATTTAATATTGTACATAGCCATTAATGTATCTGCTCACCACGAAAAAGATGTATTTTTGTTGACAATATATACATATTGATATTTTTATTTATACTATTGTACATTAAGTAATTCCATTCCATGTCAAAGGTTTTTATCCAACATTCACCATATTAAACAAAATGCAATGTCTGTCTATATTATTTGGAAAAAAAAAACATTTGGATCAGTCTTAAGTATTATTGATATATAGACGGCAAATATAGGTTGTGCTATTTTTCTGACTTATATCTATGCCAAACTTAAACCTGTATCAAATTAAAACAGGACTAACTTTACGCTACACACTATTGAATAAAGAAACTTATCCAAATCAGTAAATATATGGCGAAGTTACAAGTTTACATACATAAAACATAGAATGCCCTCATTTCTTGATTCAGTTAAAATTATAAAGATTTTAAAATAATTTCAGTTTGTACAATTCTGAAACTTGTTCAGAAACCAAAATTAGCAGAAGAATGAAGGTTTAGCCAACGCAGAAGCTTCTGTCCCACACTAGTAAATTACCCACAGCGAAATATTAAAAAAAAAAACAGAATAATTATTACAACCTGTGGTCCATTTGTTATCCACATTAATATTTTGATATTTCTGTCAGACAGAAGAAATAGAAGCTTCACTAGACAAAACTTGGATTGTAAGCGCACAGAGCCCAACTCAAAGAATCTTGTTAAAAGAACAGCCACTGGAAGAACCTCTAGTGGTGCGAGGCCCCTTTGATGTATATTTAAGAGATCAAATTGTCACATATTTCTTGCTTCTAGGCAAGACAAGGCCTGAGATTAAAGATGACACAGATCCTGATGGTATGTTTAAAGATAAATCTTTCAAAGTTTATAATTATGAACATTCAATATAATCATAATTAATTTTACAGTATTTTTTTATAGGAACCAATATCTTGTTATCAAAAATCGCTAAATTATACAAAATAATAATTCTGAGAGCTGGAGAAATTAATTTATTTGATTTATTTTTAGATGTCTCCAATCTGAAGAAAACTCCTGGCATTCCAGGTTTCTTAGGAAGTACAAAACTACCAGCTGTAAGATGCACAGTACATGAACAAGATGATGGAACAATTGTTTCTGTGTGTGCTACAGGTTTTGTTGATTCTTTGAATTATTTTAAGCATGTGTACATATGTATGTATGTTATAGTATATGGACTCTTTAAATCAGTCTATCTACAGATCTGTGAAGGCACAGAGCTTATTCACTCACTCTGTTATAAACATAGATGGGCGTAATCATGATTACTTTTAATCAGATTACAAGTAATCATGACGAATGTAATCATGATTACTTGTAATCTGATTACAAGTAATCATGATTACATGGGTAATCATTAATCTTGATTACAGTAATCATTCAATTAATCATGATTATTTTAATGATTACTTTTGAGTTCTGGCTGAGAGAGAGACTGATTTTAAATACTCGTTTATTTAATTTTTCAAGTTATTTTATTACGAATTATATATGACCCCAAACTTCCGTCTAATAGAGGGGTGGTGTCCAGCGGAGAGAGGGGGGGTGGCGTCCAGGGGAGAGGGGGTGGCTTCCAGCGGAGAGTGGGGGGTGGCGTCCAGTGGAGAGGGGGGGTGGCGTCCAGTGGACAGTGGGGTGGCGTCTAGCTGAGAGTGGGGGGTGGCGTCCAGTGGAGATTGGGGGGATCCAGCGGAGAGTGGGGGGGTGGCGTCCAGCAGTGAGTGGGGGGGGTGGCGTCCAGCGGAGAGTTGGGGTTTCGTCCAGCAGAAAGTGGAGGGTGGCGTCCAGCAGAGAGGGGGGGGTGACGTCCAGCGGAGGGTGGGGTGGTGTCGTCGTGTGTATGCTCACACGCCGCCCCAATGGGAGGTATTGTTTGGGTAGTTTTACGACCCTCTCCCAGGGAGGAGGCCTGTCTAAGACCAATCGCTCGCTGGGCCCCTAGGAAGTATCTGGATTCCCAGGCCCGGCAAAGGCGAAGATTAGGCAGTGCTGGCACCCGGTGGTTTTAGCCGGTGCAAGTCCGACCCCGAATATCCGTCTCGTTGAGCGAATCATAATCACTACAAGGGTCTTTGCAATTGTGTACTGTGTAGTAACTCGCTTCGACCTGAGTACGTTCAGGACAATTTTTTGTGCTTTCAGCCGTTTGAGTTGGTAGGTTAATTGCCGGAATTGGGTCGTGACCATAGTACACTAGTGAAAAAACTGGCATAGTGACTTGCTTCGATCTGACTACTTTCAGGATCAGTTCGTGCTCGGTGGCCATTAAGTAAATCCAACGAAATCTAGCTAATCATAGATGTTTTTACTAGAGTCCGACCGAAACTGGTTTTCCGGCCGAAACCGAAACCGAAACCGAAATTTCGGCCGTGGCTTCAGTTTCGGCCGAAACCGAAACCGAAACTCACGTGGTCAGGTATAAAAGTCAACGTGGTCAAATAAAAAAATGAAACAAAAACTTACATGTAATCAGTTCCATCAAAGCATAACCTCTAAAGAATGTTTACGTCGGGTGATAACGCACTGACTAAGTTGTGTTTCTATAGAGCAATGCGAATTAGATTCGTCAACTGTCGTCTAAAAGACGCATTTACACTCCGACGCAGCCTTGAGTTTGTTTCGGCGTTTCTTCTCAAGGTAGTCGCTTCCGAAACGCTAGTAGATCACCGTTAGGTTTCGTATTTTTGGCTGGCGGTCCAAGTCGAGGTTCGTACCCACAGGGGTGCCCTTGCATTGCCACCCAACCCATAAATTGCCAGCTGAGCACCCTCAGTGTTCGCCCACCCGCCCGGTTAAGTTGTGAAGACCTTTCCCGGTCAACAAACACGCGTAAATTCGAAAAAAAAAGCAATGCGAACGGCGCACGAATCCCGAACAGGGCCGTCAGCGTCCGTCAAAGCGTTGCCGCGAGAAACGAAGCTAGGCAAGCATGTACGACAACTACCGAAATCAGTTTCGGTTTCGGCAAAAATTTCGGCCAATTTTGGCCGAAACCGAAACTGCCGCCGAAACTTGATTTTTGGCCGAAACTCGGCCGAAACCGAAACCGAACTTTCGGTCGGACACTAGTTTTTACTATTGTTCTGAGTGATTCCTGGACTATTAGAAGTTATTATCAAAGTACCGCCCATATTTTACTGAAATACCGGCTCCTACCCGATAATCCACGCCCACCTTCGAGATGGAGAATACTTCTAATAATGGCCAAAGACTTTGTGTGCAATGCTTTAAGTTAAAGTTAAATTTTCAAAACAGAAAAATGTAATTACAATTTTTTTACTTTTATTACTCATTAAACAATATATATATATATTAGGTCCTTACATATGAAATTGGCGTTTTTCGTACTAGTCACTTTAATCACAAATTTCTCCTCTTTGGTAAGGAATTCCAAATTCAAATTTGTACAGCTATAGACTCATGTATTTGTGCTTCGATGATCGTCATTCATTTGTTTTTTTCTTCTTTTTTTTTTTTTTTTTTTTTTTGGCGTGTCCTACGTTGGTGGCCTGGGAAAGACCTTCACAACAAAACCGGGCTTGGTGGGCGAACGCAGAGGGCGCTCAGCCAGCGAAATTTATGGGTTGGGCGGCTACGCAAGGGCACCCCTGTGGGTACGGACCTCGACTTGGGCGGCCGGCCAATTGAAAAACGAACCTAACGGTGATCTACCAGCGTTTCGGAAGCGACTACCTTGAGAAGAAACGCCGAAAGAAACTCAAGGCTGCGTCGGAGTGAAACTGCGTTATTTAAACAACAATTGACGGACCTATCCTTAATCGTCGTCGTCGGCGCCGCCGGCGACGCCTTTTTCTTCTGTTTTTTTCTGTTTGCGTCACTCATTTTACAAAATGGAAAACTTAAAATATCGCATTATTTAAGAGTACGAGTTCCGCCGTGGCACTAGTGCTGCGGAAACAACTCGAAGGGTGAATGATGTGTATGGCGGTCGTGTTGCAAAAGAAAACACAGTTCGTTTTTGGTTCCAACGTTTTCGTTCCGGAAATTTCGACCTGCAGAACAAGCCCCGTGGACGGCCTGAGACTCAAGTTGATAATGAAGAGTTGAAGGCTATTGTGGAAGCGGATCCATCGCAAACCACGTCCGAGTTAGCTGCAGGCTGCGATGTTAGTGATAAAACTGTTTTAATTCACTTGAAGCAAATTGGGAAGATTAAAAAGCTTGAAAGGTGGGTACCTCACGAATTGACTGAAGCAAACCGGCAAACGCGCGTCGACTGCTGCGTTACATTACTAAACCGGCACAATAATGAAGGTATTTTAAACCGAATCATTACCTGTGATGAAAAATGGGTTCTTTACGATAATCGGAAGCGCTCAGCGCAATGGTTGGATCCTGGCCAGCCAGCCAAATCCTGCCCCAAGCGAAAATTAACCCCAAAAAAGTTACTTGTAAGCGTTTGGTGGACTAGTGCCGGTATTGTTCATTACAGTTTTCTCAAATCTGGCCAGACTATTACGGCTGATGTCTATTGTCAGCAATTGCAAACCATGATGGAAAAGCTAGCGGCTAAACAACCTAGGCTGGTCAATCGCTCCACGCCACTGCTGCTTCACGACAACGCTAGACCACACACTGCGCAACAGACGGCTACTAAATTAGAAGAGCTTCAATTGGAAAGTCTAAGACATCCTCCGTACTCCCCGGACCTTGCTCCAACAGATTACCATTTTTTTCGAAATTTGGATAACTTCTTGCAAGGGAAAAAATTCAACTCCGATGGGGCAGTCCAAATCGCCTTCAAAGATTTTATTGATTCCCGTCCGACTGGTTTTTTTAGTAAAGGGATCAATGAACTACCTATGAGATGGCAAAAGTGCATAGAAAATAATGGTTCATACTTTGATTAATTAAATATATTATATTAAAAAATATTCGACTTTTTGTTCCTCCCATACAAAACGCCAATTTCATATGTAAGGACCTAATATATATATATATATAATTTGGTAAACAAAAAAGCGTTTTTAGTGAGATAAAAATGGCGCGTGCCCGTATGTCGATTTGCTTCTTATTTTCTGAGTACTATATTCTTTAGTCTTTAAAAAACTAGAAGTTAATCGTGAAAAAAAATTAAGCGAATTGAAAAAAACTCTATGTATGTGTCCCGCTGATTTATTGTAAGAATCAAAGTTATTAGGTAGAACGTCAGTTATCCGGAAATAAAAACAGATCGATATCTCAACTTTAGTTATGAATTAAAATTCAAAATACGATACGAACGTGTGCGGCGCGGCGGCTCGGTTTACATCAAAGACGAAACCGAGTCAGTAGAGAGAGACGGATGACCAAGAAAGGTGATGTTGCGCTCTGCGCTATAGAAGCTTGTGTAAATTTGAGAAAATGATGTCTTGTTCTGATCAATTAAAATTTTGCGCTATCTTGCTCTGTCTCTCTACCTCCATCCCGAAGGCGGGCGTGGATTATCGAGTTGGAGACGGTATTTCAGTAAAATATGGGCGGTAGATTGATAATCAGTTCTAATAATCCAGGAATCATCCAGAACAATGGTAAAAACATCAATGATTAGCTAGATTTCGTTGGATTTACTTAATGTCCACCGAGCACTAACTGATCCTGAAAGTAGTCAGGTCGAAGCGAGTCACTATGCCGGTATTTGCACTATTGTACTGAGGTCACGACCCAGTTCGGGTAATCGCCCTAACACCTAACTATGTGGTGGTACTCAGTTCGCCAGTTTAGCTAGTAGTAGTCGTACACTATAAATAAAAAAAAGGCGAGCGCCGCTCTGCTGTCGGCAGCACATTTTACGTATCAAACAGAAAAGTAATCATAAAAGTAATCATGATTAATTGTAATCTGATTAAAGATTAATAATCCTTAATCACCGAAAAATGATTACTTTTTTTGATTAATTTCGTTAATCATTAATCATGATTAATGATTACAGATTGTAATCGTAATCATTAATCTGATTACATTTTGCCCATCTCTGGTTATAAACTTATATTTTTTTCTGAAATTCTGTATAACATACAAGTGTTCTAGTAAGATATTAAAATAGTTTAGAATTCAATATTAACGTTATATTGGCCATAAAGTTTTAGATTTAAATAAAAGACTATGTTTGACTAAATTTGACTTTTAACTCAAATATACTGAAACTGAAATGCCTACTAAAAATTAATTTATACCATATTGTTTATTTATTAATTCCTTCACATATTATATACATAAACCATTCAAATATAAAAAAATAGTAATCAAAATAATTATCATATATTTTATATATTAATAATTCACATATGTTAAAAAAAATAATTAATTACATTTTTGCTTGCAGGTACTTCATCAAGAGATTCATTACTATCCTGGATAAGGTTACTAGAAAAAAATGGCAATCCAGTTTTATCTAACCTCCCGGTTATATTTACTCTCACTGCTCCACCAACTGATGTCTCGTTACAAGAAACCCAACCTGCCATAAAAGAGAACAGCAGTTGAACTGCAAATAATTAAAATTAATTAGTATAGTGGATGCAGTCAGTAACACTCACCCTGAAAGGGATATAATGTGACGATATATTATTATTAAATATTTAAGTATCTAGTAAATTGTTTTGTTGTGTATAACTTTATTTTCCTTGGTTCATGGTTGTCAGCTATTAGCTACTCTACTGGTCACTTAGGGCTCGAAATGTAAGCCTAAAATGAATAGTCCTTATAATGTATCTCTGCTCACCAAGAGACGGATATAGCGTGACGATATATTATTATAGTTGTAATAAACAAAATTTGGTAACTCTTATACTACCTCCCACCACAGTTACTTTTTCTCATTACAAATGAAATTGCATTTTATAATCGGTTTTCAATAATACACATTTAAAAATTTTTTGAGTAATAATCATGTTTATATTATAAAAAGTAAAAGAAAAAATTATATTAATTAAAAATTAAGTTTATTTTATACTATTTATTTACAATTTTATATACATAGAGGTAGCCTTAAATAATAAGGAAATCCACTAAATATCATCCCAAGAGTCCATTACTTTGTAACTTATATTACAGCAGGCGGTCAACATTGCACTTAGAAACTTTTTTTGTCAAAATGTTGACAACTGTACAAGTACAATACTCAGAATTGAGGTGACAAGATTAATCTGAAACGGACTAAGTAAACTATTAATCTATGTCCAATCATAGTCCTCGTCAACCTCAAATGAAATAGTACCCCACTGTCAGGTAATGTTGTGCCAATCTGTCTGTGGCAATAAGTATGTTTCATTATCACTCCGAATTACAGTCACACCAGCACCATAATATGGAATGACATATGCTGAACCATCAGAAGGACCTACCACCTGTAATAATACAATACATGATTTAAAATGTATTACACCTGTTTGGATATTAGTGTGTAAGTATTGTTAATTACAATTAATCCAATTTAGTTGTTCAATGTTGTCTAAGTGCATAAAGAGCCTGGAATTGTGCAGAAAGTTTTATGTTTGAATCCTGGCACATATTTCTGGGTTTTTTCAAGATTAAGTAGAAACTTAGATACCACATGCTTATTAATGGAGAAAAACATTGTGAGGTATTTACAATGTGCTATAAAAAATATATGTAGCGCGTCAGCTTTGTTACTGGTCACATTGGACACAAAATACAAGTGTAAAATGGCTGAAGCCCATGATGATTAAAGAATCATCAGGTCATTTGTGAGCAGATGTTCACTCTGAAAAGGATATAGTATGATGAAATATTAGTAAAGATAATTCATCAGTTTTGTGGCAAGCTCCATTAGATCACTCAGGAATGTATGTATATGCTTTATTTGCAACCCTAAGATATTATAATAATTTATTTTAGGTGCACTAATAATTAACAGAGTGAGAAATTTATAAATCTAAATTTTGATTTAACATTACATAACATAAAAGGATATAATTGAGTGTTAATTTCTAGAAATAAAAATTTTGAATTTATCAACTATTTACAAATAGAACAGTTGGAGTGATTAATACTCACTATAGTTCAAGTGAGTAATAATATTACAAAACATGTCAATAAATGAAATAAACTTTTCTTTACACCATAGAACACCAGTATACACACCTGTGCTGCTATTAATATAATATCCAATAATTGTCCAAGAAACATAAAACCCAATGTGCATAACTTAGCTAATCCAATACCAGGGTACCCTAGGTAGAACCTATCTAAACCAAACATTCCTAGAAACACTGAAAGTAATAAAGCTACCTCCAATGAATATCCATTCCTGTAATAAAAAGTTTCATTTTTACTGTTATAAGTTTAATTTTTAAATATAATTATTTCATTTTATAAATTACAGCTTGGGCAGCCCATTTTAGACCAAAAACTATAAAAAAAATTAACATTTTATACTCATTTGATTGAGGATTTATAACAAAAGATATTTTTTGAAAATATTTTGTAGCTAAATTAAATAATTCATAATATAAAATATCTTACGTCCATTTGCATGGCATTTTCCTCCAAAAAGTTGTGTTTTTTGTATTGTTACAAATTATGTCATCAGCTGCTATACATTGCACTGAAATGACAATGATTCATTAAATAATATACATTATTAACAAACTTCAATGTTCAAAAACAGCAATTAAAAATATCATATTTTTATGTAAATACAACTATGAACGCTGGTGTAACATGTTTGATTAGTGGACCCTTTTCATGACATACTCAAGTATATATCAACAAAAACATACTTCCACATCCCTACCATATTAATGGAATCTTATTAGAAGTGAAATTTACAGCATAAGAAATGTTTAATATGTAAGATAATTACTGTTAGTAAAATCATTGTGAAAATTGGAAATTTTATAGATAAGTGTTTCTGACTCATTTCTGAAGATTAAAAAATGATATAAGATCAAAGGCGAAACTGCGAGAAAAACTAGTAATATATTATGAACATTGTTGAATAATTCATATTGTATGAGTCATTAAAATTTACCTTCTGCCTCCCCATCTGCTGGATTTTCCTTTCCTTGAACACAACCTTCAAATTGTTGAGTGTTTGGATTTATTTGGTTGATTGCCGGATCTGGGCAGATGTATTGCCCTAAGCGTAAAGTACTGCAGTCTACTGGCACTTGATCACCTTTGGCTTCATCTGAAGCTTTTATTTCAGTGCACAAGAGGTAACAAACACAAATAACGTATATGAGAGTCATGATGTTTTTAATAATTCTACGACTATTAGGAGACCCTTTCTGAGACCATTGTCGAATGACGTACAATCTATTATTGTAGATATTAAGAATAAAGAAAATTAATTATAATTAAATCCTCAAATAAATCACTGTGAAAGAAATTTTAAAATGTTGCAACTTGCATAATAGCAGATATTGACATTGGCAATTGTAAATAAATAGTAATTTATCAATCATTCCTTCTTTATATTTTTGACATAAGTCAAGCTTCTGTCTTACGAAGAGTGCAAACCAAACCAAACAAGAACAGCTGTAGCCACTAACACCTTTTTTTTTGTATGTTTAACTTTACTTTTCTTCTTATTGGACACCGCATATAGATAATATAATACAAAAAAAGTTAAGGTAGATAACAATCCGTGAGTGTTGCAATCGTTGGTCAACGACTATTATTGATATCTTAGCTTTTTAGGCGCGAGTACACGAGTTTTCTTCGTCCATCGGAGGATTGCTGATTTGTCGATGTTGTGGTCTTCTGGCCGTGTAATACTGTGGTGAGTTGGTGATTTTTCTGATGGATGAGGTATAGTGTGCGTTGCTTGGGTCGTTGATTTTGACATCGGTTAGAAATTACTGAAAATTAGAAACTAGCTGATCCGGTGCTCTTTGTACCGCCATAAATGTCTCTTCTCTCTCTCTCTCTGCCCTCCTTTTCCGTCTTCCTTCTTTTCCCTCCCGTGTTTTTTATATAAATCTTCTTTTAAATTGTTTTACAGAGTGAAATCTAGTGACGAATTTATTCGTATTTTTGCGTGCGTTTATTGTTATTTTGCGATAATTCCTAAAATATTCATTTCAGTCATATACTTTAAAAGGGTTATAATAATCCAGTAACATGCTTAAAATGCTTAAGGTAAATAAAATATTTATGTTGATATTTTTTAATACTGTATCCATCTAAACAACTTTCTAGTTTTCGTATGTATAGTCCAGTCAAATAACTTTTTAAATCAAAATTTTGACACTCAGGTTTGCATTTTTGATATTTTGTACTTCTAATAATACAATAGACCTGTAAAAGTTTTAGTGTCAGAAACCCCCGGCAAGTGTTAAAAAAAATTTTAAAGTATTTTTCCACAAATACTCGAAACCGGTAATAGTTAAAGAAAAAAAATGTAAGCAAAATATATAGAGCTTAAAATCTATACTAATATTATAAAGCTGAAGAGTTTGTTTGTTTGTTTGTTTGAACGCGCTAATCTCAGGAACTACTGGTTCGAATTGAAAAATTCTTTTTGAGTTGAATAGACCATTTATCGAGGAAGGCTTTAGGCTATGTAACATCACGATGCAATTGTTAGGAGCGAAGGAATAATGGCAAATGTGAAAAAAACGGGGATAATTATTCATCCTTGAGGGCTTCCATTGCTTGCGCTGCAAAAACGGTTCAAGATACCAAAAATATATGTATGAAAGAATTATTCCTCTTGAAATGATCTAAAAAAATGTCCGGGACAGTATATGTCAATCTTTTAAGATTAAGTCACTAGAACCGTTTTTATGGTAAACAAATTTGGTCGAAATTAATGCATTATTTGTTAAGAGTTGTATCAACGTAATAATATTAATCTTTATCCAAATAAATGTGTTGTTGATTAAGAGTATTTAATTGTGAACAAAATTGTTTTTGACATCACTTAATTTCAATGAACATCTTAGAAGATATTACAAAACCTTACATAGCAAAACAACGTTTGCCGGATCAGCTATAGTGTCTTGATATCTGCGAAACTCGAGCACGGCTGAACCGATTTGACTGATTTCTTTTTTGTTGTGTTTGTTGAAGTCTGGGGAAGGTTATAACAGAGAGAAGATTTTAAAAAATTATCTGAAAAAGTCTAAAAACAACACTTTTCTATATTCTCATACAAAAGATTTGTTATAAGTCAATTTGAACTTTAACACCATAGCATAAAGTTTAAATGTTAGTGGACGGGTTCCGGGAAGGCAAAACAATTATTGAGTGACGTATAAATATTAATGTCAATATTTGTCAATTTTTATACATATAGCATTAAGGCCAGGTTCCTTCAAACAATTTTCAAAAAACAGCCGACAGCTATTTACATTAAAAAAAACAATGTGACTTTGTTTTAGAGAAATAGGGCAGAACAAGGTCTGCCGGGACAGCTAGTTATACATAAAAAAGGTAGTATGACTTTTTTTCCTCCGGCCTAAATTAGCCATGTTAGGGAGGTTTTTAAGTTTAAGGGTTTTTAAATTCCGCGCCGTTGCATAAAGTCACGAGGCAAAAAGAGAGGGACTATTGCTGTCTCGCTTACTCCCATTGGTACATGTGACAATGAGTATTGCGTAGGCGTTCACTATAAAATGTCCGAGCAGGGATATAAAACACACTTAGACTATAAGGTAGTGTGAGTTAATGTATTATTAGCATAGCAGTCGGTTCGATTAAGGGAATGTTAGTAGGTATAGAAAAGGAATTAGTTTGGTTATAGTAATCGAGAAAAGTGGATTGGTGTAAATTAATTATGATCATAATGAATATAATTCTTGAACAATAGTTTAATTGGAACAGCTTGCATTTAAGGATTGGAAGAAGTTGGTTGAAGCAACTTGTTTTATTTTTTATTATTTTAAGTGAAGTTAATCTCAATGCTGCCTTAGGATGTGAATATTTTCAGGCTTTTAGGTGGGTTTTTTAAGAAAACTTAATCTTCTTGTAACATAGTTTATCAAAAATGTTTAATCTAATTAATTTTTTTTTTGGTTTTTAATAGAGCTGAAGAATAATTTCTCTAGCAGAGAGCATTCACAAATTTGTAAAAATGTTTTTTCCCCACATAGGTAGGATAGTTGTTTTGTATTGTATAAAAAAATTAATAGGATTATTTAAAAAATTTAAAAGGAAAGGGAGGATAATGTTGTGATTGTATGTAAGGAGTACATAAAATTAGGTAACATGTCTGTGACATAAATATTATGTTTAGTAAAATATAATATTTTGTATGAAAGAATTGGAAAATAGGAAGATCGTTTTGAATTCGAAATTCGAATTTGAACAAGGACTTGATTATTCTTGAGATTGTGTACTGAGCTTTAAGAAGGAAAGGTTGAAAAATTAGAATATACAAATAACGAGAATATTATGTAAATGTATTAATGGTTTACACAGCACAACACAACCCAACACAACCCAACACAAAACAACACAACACAACACAACCTAACTTGGGCCAATAAAAGCTGTTGTTCACAAAGTGTTGGATATATCAGAAACCGTTATCCTCCAGTGAACATTGTCCAGTGAACAAATTAAATCAAATTTGCTGCAGGGTTGTTTTTGTGTTAATTTCTATTTTACTTAATTTAATGTAAATGTAAAATAAAAAAACCTTTTAGTAATAACTTTAAATGTACATTTAGTTTTAAATTTAATAATTTAATCATATTTTTTTATCTAAATTTTACAAAATGTCTTCTACAAATTAAGTAGCACTGATTTTTTGATTAATTGATATTATGTTTCAACAATATATAAAGTAAAATCAAATGAATTGACTGCAACAGTGGTGGTGACCTCCGATGAATACCTCCGATTAAAAAGTTTCAGAACCGAAGGTGTAATAACGATCGGAAGTTCCAACTCATCGGAGTCGGAGTCGAAGCTCCGTAACATCCCTGCTCTGTAATCATGATTAAATCTATTTAAAACATTAAGAAATGATAAATGTGTATACGATCTGTGATTCCGTAGTGTGTAAAATATAGATGAGCAAAATGCAGTCATATTAATGGTAAAAAACACAAAGTGTAATCGTAATCGTTTTTATTAATCTGATTACTTTTTGCCCGTCTATGTTTATTACCCTGATCTAATTTAATGAACAGATGCTTAAATAGAATGCGAGAAATAATTCTCCGATAATGCTTTCTCACTCTTACTCGGACATTTTATAGTGAACGCCTACGCAATACTCATTGTTACATGTATCAATGGGAGTAAGCGAGACAGCAATAGTCCCTCTCTTTTTGCCTCGTGACTTTATGCAACGGCGCGGAATTAAAAAACCCTTAAACTTAAAAACCTCCCTAACTTGGCTAATTTAGGCCGGAGGAAAAAAAGTCATACTACCTTTTTTATGTATAATTTTAAGCTCTATATATTTTGCTTACATTTTTTTTCTATAACTATTACCGTTTTCGAGTATTTGTGGAAAAATACTTTTAATTTTTTTTTAACACTTGCCGGGGGTTTCAGACACTGAAACCTTTACAGGTCGTTTTTGTATTATTAGAAGTACAAAATATCAAAAATGCAAACTTGAGTGTCAAAATTTTGATTTAAAAAGTTATTTGACTGGACTATTAACTTGAGAACTTTTTTTAGAAGTTGGAATGGGTATCATAAGCTGTTCTTAAAAGATATAGATATGTGTTATGAGGGACTCCTCTGTAAACCTATTATATAAAGGAGGAATAATAACACCATACGTAGTTTTGTTATATCTCAAAGGGATTCGGCAATGTTTTCGATGAAAGCTCTACGACATATGGACTTGTCATAATTATCGTTATATTTCGAGCAATTTACACAAAACCATAACAAATTATATACTAGAATAATCATCATAAATCACTCCGTTTATTTAAAACTGCATAAGAATCCGTTTAGTAGTTTTTAGGATTCTCGTGAACAGACAGACAAACGCGGCAGGGGCTTAATTTTATAATACGTAGTGATAATACGAGCTCAAAAGGACTTGTAACCAGGGTTGTAAAATATAATATAAAATAAAAGACAAATGGTTGGTTATTTTAGTATAAGCGATAGTGTCTCATTGAGGTTTCGACCTCCGGCCAAAAAACTACTATTGGTCGAACCTTTGACAAAATTTTGCCGAAGCCAAAGGTTTCTTGAAAGCATCAGAACTGTACAAACTGTTACGAAACTATTTCGAATTCTTATTATTTTTAAATGAATTCAAAAAGTAGATAATTCAAAAAGATATTCTATATAAATATTTATGAATGCTAACCCGTAACTCCACCATTTAACGTCCGATTTGGATAATTCTTTCTTTATTCAATATTGTAGCGTAAAAATGAATCCGGTGTAAGAAGATACAGGTATGATTATGAACTGATCACTATTCTCAGTGACACAGCTACATTTTTATTAAATGCCACGATTGATTATAATAAATGTTTTTATCGCCATTTTAACATTAAGCACCTTTGGCAAACAAAAGTGAGTTACGTTAGAATTTGCTACGACCCACGCAGTGTCTATACCCTTCTCTGGTGATGGTGAGTACCTATATATAATATTTTAACGTATCTATAAGTATTTGTAAAAGTAAATCTTGATTAGAATTTAAAGTAGGAGATTGTGTAAATATTCTATCAAACTCCTTTAACTATATGTGCCTGTCAACTAATCTTAGAACGAAGTAATATAATAATTCTACAAATATATTTAACTACCCTTAGAGTATTTTATTTCCCCGGCACGAAATCCAATTAGTCAAAGTGGTCGCTACAAAAATATGAAGTACTTCTGTGAGTGCACTCTAATAAATTGACCAATGCTCACTTTGCGACATTTACAGAATATTATTTATCGACAATTTTCAACACCCATATACAGTACCTGTAGGTATAAAACATATGCAATGAACACAACTATGTTACAGTTAAGTTATATCATTGATGGGTAACATGTAATCAGATTAATGAAAAGCGATTATGATTACATTTAGCGTTTTTCATCATTAATATGACTGCGTTTTGATCATCTATGTTTTAAACACTACGAAATCCTTAATTGCATACACTTTTATGACTCCTTAATGTTTTGTAGGGATTTGATTATGATTACAGAGCAACAAAATTAAAATTACGACTACATTTTGTAATCATTAATCGGATTACATTTCGCCCATCTCTGGGTATAATATTTTCGATGCCTTAAAAATTATTATAGAGCTAGTAAAGAGGAAGATAGCTAACTTCTTCAAGGATTAAAGTTTTTCAACTTAGTTGAGCCTCATTATACATTCTGATAACTCGCTAACAAACCCTATGTCGTCGTCTCCTACGACGGATTTCTCTGCATCCGGGCAGACATCAGCTAACGAGGGAACTCCGGAAAGTTGAGGGATTTTAGTTCGTTTCAATTGGAATAAAGGTGATCTAGTTATCACAAAAGTTTGTTCGCCTCGGGTCAAAGTTTCGAAAAGTTTTACGTTCTTTGTAACTTTCGTAATAAAGTTTTATTTAATCAATTTATAATACGCGGGTAACTAGTGGAAAAATACCAGCCACACGCTGATGTCCTAAAAGAAGATTGCACTATGCAACAAAGGATATGCATTTTACCGTGCCGCTATTGTTTATATAAAATTTATGATCAAAGATATTGATTGATGGTATTGCTGTTCAAATGTTACTTTGCATAAGCCCCCTCTGGACATCGCATTAGATTAGTTCGTCCCACGGCATCACCAGGACCGTATTATTGCCCCCGTAGATAAAGTAACTTTCGATAAACGATAACGCTGATAAAAGTGATGTATAAGTAACTTATAACCTTTCGGAGTATCACGTCATCATGTTATGTCAATTTTCGAATATTACTTTGTTTTAACCCCAGGTGTGTCTGCGATAAACATTCCAGCATAAAACTTGTATGAATATGAGATCAGTCAAGGTTTAGTTTTCATTTCTTTAATCGGTATACTTTTTAAGCAATCTAGTGATTAACCCATAGTGCACTCATTGGTCATAAGTTATTGTAGCCTGTGCCGTGTTATTCGTCGAGTGCAATTTAATAATTCTTGTCAGTGTAATTGAATAATAATCATATATCTTTTGATATTATTCAGGATTTTTTTATAACTGATGAAAACTTATAAATGCAAAATAAATAATAATAATATATCGTCAAGTTATATCCCTTACGGGGTGGGCAGAGCTACATATGTGGCTGTATTAACTTTGCGCTTATACGCCGTGCCCAACGTGATAAGAAGCGCAGCTGGTCGCCGTTTTCAGGGCACTTACATAAGACATTTTTACTAGATGACATGCGGGTGCGATGGTATGCGGGCAAAATATATTGTCACTGAAAAACAAACCTGAATAAAACCAAAATTAATCAGATAATTGAATCATTTATTACGTTTCAAAATTACGAATATATTGTAGTAATACACATTAAATACGATATGATTATAATAAACAATTATATGTGACTTCTACGCATTCATCTTCAGTAATTAACTTTAGCCGCGCCATCCAGTGAAGGAAGGTGATCTGCAAGTTAATCATATTCGTAGTTACTAACAGGCACAATATATTTGAATCACACGGTAAACACAGTTTAACGAAATAAGTGAGCTAACTGTATTATTGAATTGTATAGGTTCCTGAGTGGAGACCATGGATAGGCAGACGTTGCGGCTCCCACCGGCAAGGTGGAGTGACGACTTGCGAAGAGTAGCCGGAAAGGATTGACTGAGAAAAGCCGAAGACTGGGCTCAACGGCACTTGTTAGGAGAAGCCTATGTCCAGCATTGGACTAGGATAGGCTGATAATGATGACGAACTGTAGTATTGTAGTCCCTCTTGTAATACTAAATATACAGAATGATTTTATAGACGAGGGAGATATTTCAGAATACAATAATTAGCACCTTCTTATAACTAATAAAAATGTAAATAACAATATTCTCTAACAAATCATAAAGAAACATTTATTAACAAATGAGAATTAATGCGTAAAAAGTTTGGACACCGCAGCGCGTGCGACTTATGATTGACTGGTACTTACCAGTCAATCATAAATTGCCTTTTACGTGATTTTAGATAAATAGGTATTGACTCACTTCCCTTTTGTACTTTATCCTGGCTTAGAAGAGACAAAATACCTACTTAATAATTAATTGTTATTTATTCTATCATGTGTATAATTGCACCTTAATATGATGACTATAAATTACTTTGTTATAATGGAAATGTTAAGAAATCACTATATCTATATATTTCGGATTAGAATCGAGTGTTGAATATCCTCCTTGAATATATCCCTCGTCCATTTAAATCAGCTTGTATATATAAACCTAAAGCTTAGATTAGGGGAAATGAAAAATTTGTTACTTACGTATTAAAGCTCGGCGCTTGTTGTGGTTGCTGGCCAGATTGCTGAGCCAAATTGCCGAACGTGAGGGTATTCTGGGTCGCTAAGCTTTCGAATGTTGCATTCGATTGGGTTTGTGCAAAATCTGTTAAAATAAATAGTATTTGGAAAACAAACAAACAATTATTAAGTTTTTTTTCTAAATCTACAAAGCGACATTGATACACACTATTGATAAGTGAAAAAACTGGTTCTATTGTCAATTCGTAGAAAAAAAAAACTCGAGTGCCAATGAAACTTCACTGTAAAAAGATGTAATAATAGGCGAATATTTCTTTATGAATTTACACTCAAACGGTTGACCTGAATCCCATCTAGTAGGTGAAGATGAGGCCGACGATAAATGCGTTTGTACAACAAATTCTATTCAATTTTCTTTAAACGTAAATGGGTTTAAAATCTTAACATAAATCATTTTAATACATTAAAATATTCTAAATATCGTTACTTCGCATGCCAAAACAGAAATACAAAAAAAAATTAAGATACCATGAAAAACTAAGTATGTATTGTTAAATATGTAAGGTAGTTTTAAGAAAATTTCATAATCTTCCTTCCGCAAATATACGCTTGCTAAGTCAGTTATGTTTTCGTGGTGCTTCCCGAAATTCCTGGTGTCCTGGACATTCATCTTATGTATAAATAAAACAAATGCTCAAAATTCGTGTTTTGAAATTTAAAAAAAGTAATCCAAGCAAACATCCGTCTTAGAAAGTATTGTTTTAGTAAGTAAAAATCATATTTTCGCAATAGCTTTTCTGGTTTTTTTTTTTGTAAGGGAAACGACAATGTTTCTTAAAGTTCAGAAAACTCACTAGGCGTTGGGGCAGCGCCACCAAAGACTTTGCCGGGGGATGAGCCTCCAAAAGCGGTCCCGCCGAAAGTCGGAGTCCCACCAAAGCTCGCCGGCGCTCCAAAACCGCTCGTAGGACTCTTATTAAATCCGCCGAATGCCCCAAAACCACCTCCAGTAGGGGAACTGAAACTGATGGTTTTCGTTTTAAATTATAATTATTACGTTATTCAGAGTTTATTTACAAATTTTACGTACCCTGCAGATTGACCAAATCCTGGTGAACTGCCGAATACGCCAGAACCGCCAAACGCAGATCCTAAATAAAATATATTTAGTGTTATATGAAAGTAACTGATAAATGTACGGGGCAGTGCCAATAAATTAAAAAAAAAATTAGGTCTATTTGCGCAATATTCCCAACTTTCACATCTCACTACAAATAACAGTATATTTCGTGGGACATGCTAGACATAATTTTAAGTGGTGAATAACTTTATTCGCTTTAAAGAATTAGTTCCTTCATGTGTAGTGCTAACTTCAAAGAGTGGAAGAAGCATTCAAGAAAGGCATTCGTTGAGAATACATATGGCATTATTAGTCGCGTTCCATCTTCTACCAGTTGATTGAGGTTATGTATAACGCTCCCAACATACTCAGACTTCATGAAAAAAAAAACACGAAAACAAAATATTATAAAAATTATTCTAACCGGATGGTTGCGGCGAACTAAAAATCGAGGGTTTATTTTCACCTCCACCGAATGGTGTGGTTTGTTGAGGACTACCGAACGCTTGGCCTGCAGACTGCGGCGAACTGAAACTACCTCCTGAGGTGTTGCCGAAGATAGAAGAAGCTTGTGTTGTTGCTTGTTGACCTAAAATATTTTCATTTTTATTAGGGTTACGTCCTAATTTTATGTAATGATATGGCGTTGTGGTTGATTTGAATAGATAAAGCTGGCGTTCCCTGCTGCGGAGCTGTGGAGAATTGATTACAGGCGCCACAGTCCCGTTAATGCACGGAAGTAGTCGCCTTGTGGTTTTTAGCCGGTGTGAGTCCGACACACCTTGGCCGTCAAACCCCTGTGCTGTTGGCTGTATGTAATAGTTACCTTTGCCTATTAATCTAAGTAATATAAAATACTCTGTCTGTTCTCACTATTACTAAAAATATAATAAAAACTAAATTGCTTCTGCGGGACGTCTTTCTCTTAAAACCTAAAACTAACAACAGGTCATGGGTCCAGGTTGCCCACAGAAGCGTAAAAATATAAATAGTGTAATAACTAGTGAAAGTGTAAAAAATAAAAACTTAAAAACTAATAACCTAAAATTAACAACCAACTATCTAAAGACAATCAAAAATGGCTTCTAAAAATCAACACGAAGAAAACAATATACAAACATTAAATGGTATAGACACCTACCAATTGTGGAAATTTCAGATAATCATTTTATTTAAAGCAAAAGGTTTATACAACATAATTAATGGGGAGTCGGTATGCCCGGCAGTCGAAAAAATATCCGATCGTGAAACGTGGCTTACTAAAGATGCAATATGTCAGAAATTAATAATTACAACCATTGATAAAAAACATTGTGTGCATTTATTATCTTGTGAAAACTCTAAAACCATGTTTGAAAAACTTTGTCAGCTATATGATGGCAACGAACAAAGAAACAAATGTCATATCATGCAAGACTTCTTTAATTATAAATATACAAATCAACCAGTAATTGATTTTATTACTGACATAGAAAATATAACCTTCAGACTAGCTAAAATGGGTCATAATATCGAACAAGACTTAATAATATCTAAAATATTAACATCACTACCCGAAAATTGGAAATACTTTGTAACAGCATGGGAATCTACACCATATAAAGAAAAAAATTTAGAAAATCTTAAAAATAGACTGCTTTCTGAAGAAAACAGAGGAAATACACCTCTAGATGAACAAATTGCATTTAAAGCTAATTATAAAAATAAATTATTTTGTAAAATCTGTAAAAAGACAAACCATAGTGAAAACCATTGTTACTTTAGAAAAAAGAAATGTAAAATTTGTAAGAAAACAAATCACGAAGAAAAAGATTGTTATTTTAAGAAGAAACATAATACTATATCTTTACTAACAGAAGAAATATCTAATAAACATTTATTTAACAATGAAACCTTTGTAGTAGATAGTGGTTGCTCATCACATATGACCAACAACTATAATATTTTATCAAAACCTAAAGAATGGACTGTAGACATAACAACTGCTAAGAAAAATTACACCATTGAATCAAAATTTAAAGGAAAGATAGAAAGCAATATATGTAACCTTGAAAATGTTCTCTATGTACCAGATTTGGAGAAAAACTTAATATCGGTTAATTCTATTACAGAAAAAGAAGGAAAAGTGATATTTACAAAAAATAATGTGATTATAGAAAAGGAAAATAAAGTAATTTTACGAGGCAAAAAAGAAAATGGTTTGTATAAGATAAATTTAAAAACACAAAATAATGAAAATGTTTTATTAACAAATAAAAATGAAACTGCATTAGATTGGCATATCAAACTCGGACATCCTAGTAAAAATACAATGATTAAGATCATAAACTCAGTTGAAGGTATTAATATAACAAAAGAAGAAATTAATAAACTAACCTCAACATGTGATATATGTACAAGAGCTAAACAAACACGTCTACCATTTAATTCTCATCTAAAAAAAGCTGAAAGAAAACTTGAAATTATACATAGTGATGTATGTGGACCAATAACACCAGCAAGCTGGGATAATAACAGATATATACTCTCCTTTATCGATGACTACACTGATTATACACAAACATATTGTATTAAACATAAAAGTGAAGTTATAACTTACCTTCAAAGATATGTGGAAGAAGTAGAAAGAAGCTCAAACCTAAAAGTAAGTGTGATTAGATGTGATGGAGGTGGAGAATATACTAGTAATGAACTAAAACAATGGTCGCATAAAAAAGGCATAAAATTACAATATACAATACCTTATAGTCCTCAACTTAATGGAAAAGCTGAACGCTTTAACCGGACACTCATGGAGAAAGTAAGATCTCTTCTCTATGACTCAGGTCTACAAGAAGAAATGTGGAGCGAAGCTGCTATAACAAGCACTTACCTCTTAAATAGAATTCCTAAAAATAATGAAACTGCAACACCAATAGAAAAATGGACAAATATAAAACCAAACCTAAAAAACCTAAAACCATTTGGTGCTGAAGTATACAGTAAAAAACTAACAAATTTAAAAAAGCTAGAAGAGAGAAATGAAAAACTAATAATGTTAGGATATGCTCCAAACGGATACCGTTTATGGGATCCTGTAAAAAGGAAAATACTATTAAGAAGGGATGTTATCTTCATAAAAAGAAATAATAATAAAGAAGACGAAAAACAATTAAAATTAGATAAAATAAATATACGAGAAGATGAAAATGAATACTTACAAACAGATGAAATAAATGAACATAAAAATGAATACTTTTCAAGTCAAGAAAGTGATTATGATGATGAAAACGACATAGAAATAATGCAAGAAGATATTATTGAAGAAGAAGTAGATAAAGAAGAAAATAATATAAATAAAAGTAAGAAAAAACGTGAAGAAAATAAAGAAACTAAAACAAAATCAGGAAGAATAATAAAACCCCCTCAAAGATACAATGACTATGTTCTTATATCATATGAGGAAGCAATATCAGGAGAAGATAAAAACAAATGGCTCAAAGCTATTGAAGAAGAAAAACAATCATTACTTGAAAACAATACCTGGGAAACGATTTCACATATTCCTGAGGATAAGAAAATATTTACAAGTAAATGGGTATTAAAAATAAAAGAAGATGGAAAATTTAAAGCTCGCTTAGTGATAAGAGGCTTTGAACAAACAGAAGGAATTGATTATAACGAAACATATAGTCCTGTTATAAATACTAGTCCTTTGAGAATATTATTCACCCTAGCACAGAATAAAAACTATGTAATGAAAACATTTGACATAAAAACCGCCTTTCTGTATGGATATCTTGATGAAGACATATATATGTATCTGCCAGAAGGAATTAAAAATGGATCAAAAATATGTAAACTGAAAAAAGCTTTATATGGCATGAAGCAAGCACCTAGAAACTGGAATAAAACACTGACTGATTTTTTAGAAGGTGAAGGACTAAAACAACTTAATACTGAATCACGCATATTTAAAAATGAAAGAAATACTATATATTTAGGTATACACGTTGATGATGGCATACTTATTGGAAAGAATGAAAAAGATATAGAAAATCTACTAGAAAAAATAAGAAAACAATTTAAAACTACCATAGAGAAAAACCCTAAGAAATACATTGGAATGGAAATAATAAAAACTAAAAATACATTAAAATTAAAACAAAAAAAATTAATTAGTAAACTAATAAATGACTACAATATGAATGAAGCCAAGAGCGCAAAAACTCCAATTGATTCAATAAAACCAGATATAAAAAATAATCAAAATACTAAATTTCCATATAAACAACTACTTGGAAGCTTAACATATTTATCAAACAAAACAAGACCAGATATCAGTTTTGCAGTGAATTATTGCAGTAGAAATACAGAAAACCCCAAAGAATCAGATATTATAAACATAAAAAGAATCCTAAGATACCTAAAAGATACAAAAGACAAAGGATTACAGTACACAAAGGAAAATGAAATATCACTCATAGCATATTGTGATTCTGACTATGCAGGTGATATTGAAACAAGAAAAAGCACTACAGGCTACATTATTTATTTCTGTGGCTGTCCAGTTAGCTGGTGTACAAGGAAGCAACCAGTGGTCGCTCTCTCAACGACTGAGGCTGAATACATAGCTGCCGCAGAATGTGTTAAAGAACTGCTTTACCTAAAAAGTCTGTGTGAAGAACTATTAAATGTGAATATAAGTGCTGAGATTAAAGTGGACAATCAAAGTGCTATAGCTCTAATAAAAAGTGGAGTGTTAAATAGAAGGTCTAAGCACATAGATGTAAGGTTTAAATTCATTCATGAAAAAGTTGCAAATTGTGACATTAAAATAACTTATTGTTCTACAAATGAACAAATTGCTGACCTATTTACAAAACCATTAAATAGTGTTAAATTTAAATATTTCTCATCAAAAATGATTGGTTAAAATTGTATAACTTAAAAACTTGTCAACTTAACTTCAATGATTGCTATAAAAATTACTTAATGCTTAAAAGAACTTAAAATTTGAATTTTACAATATTTTTACAATTTTGTATATAATTAAGTATATAACAATTTCAAATATCAATCTTTACTTTTAAAACAATATCTTATACTACTGTATTTGATATTAGAAGTATACATAGCTGTTAAATTAAAATAAAATACATAATTGTTATATTGCATATGTTTAATATTAAGGCTGTGTTATAATGTCATGTAAAATGAAGGCAAAGCTTACACCATTAGAGGGGTGTGTTGGCTGTATGTAATAGTTACCTTTGCCTATTAATCTAAGTAATATAAAATACTCTGTCTGTTCTCACTATTACTAAAAATATAATAAAAACTAAATTGCTTCTGCGGGACGTCTTTCTCTTAAAACCTAAAACTAACAACATGTGCGACCGAGACAATCCTATGAGGATTTTTCCCAGGTCAAAAAAAAAAGGTTCGCGTCCCCTGGTCCCGGTTTAGTATTTATTTAATTTCATATTACGTATTTTGACGCTTTTTCGCAGATTTAGGTGCATACTTTAAGCATTTATAATATATACATATATATGTATATTTATTAAATATCCAAGTATAACAAGGTACTCCTCTCATGGGATGCACGCCACTGAGAAATATAATTTTATGGTCATTTTTAATTGTATATAATGTAGTCAGTGGTGATAGGTTACGTTTAGTGGTAAAAGCTTGGACAGTAACTTGTAATTCCGATGTAAAATCAAAAACTCTTCATTATAAAATACTCAAAAAATTGTTTCAAGGGTATTTTAGTTCTTTGGATTCCTTGTCTGTTTATTTCTAATAATAAAACATTTTTAGTAGTACGCTCGTGTTTCTTTTAGTTCTATCCTACCACCCATTAGTGTCTAAATCTAGAGCGTCATAATTGCAGTTATTATAAACTTAATTCTTATCATTTTGAACATGCGAATACGAGAAAACTTTCTAATATAATTGTACAAGTAAATAATGACACACTTGGAAGTGTTAAAGAATAATTACCAAAACCGCTAGATCCAAAAGCAGTCGTTCCAGTGTTGGTATTCGCGTTTGCCCAGAAATTGTTTGCCGATTTCTGCCCAAATGATGCTCCCCCACCGAATATAGAGGCGGTTGTAGTATTAGGCTGCCCGAATGCAGTTTTACTTCCAAAGACATTCGTGTTACTGTTTCCAAACACCGATCCAGATGACCCACTAGAATATCAAGATTTTATACAATCGAAATGGAAACTTTTTCGTTTTAGGATAGCTTTTATACTTTGAAAAATATAGAACTCGTTTATATACACTAAAAAATAAAAAATAATCCAATAAAATGTAGTTATGTAAATAATACGTTAATTAAAAATTTGAAAATTGTGGGACTTTGTTTAAGGCAATAGAGATTCAACGTCCTAGGTATTTTTATATTAAAGTTACAATATATTCTTGATCTTTTTAAACTATATGTATAGTAAACATTTACTTAACACTAGAAAGACTGAATATAGGTATAGCACATACGTATATAGGGAATAAAGAGAGGGAGGAGGTAAGTACAACTATTAATGAATGCTATAAGATAATATAAAAAGTCATATTATTTAAAAATTGGTTCCTTATAAATATCTTCTTTTTTTTTTATACAACTAAACTTTAAAAACAGTTAAAATGACTGCTCTGGGCAATCTAGTGTTAAATCTGATAGGAAAAATGAACTGATGCAATAACGACATTCGAATCGTATGTATCACAATGAAATTGAACATATAATTTTTTTATAATACCAGGCTATCGTCATTGAAATCAGAGATAGGCAAAATGTAATCTGAATAATGATGAATGATTACAAAATGTAGCCGTTATTTTAATTTTCATGCTCTGTAATCATGATTAAATCCATTTCAAACATTAAGAAATCATAAATGGGTATACAATCTGGGATTTTGTAGTGTTTAAAACATAAATGAACAAATTGCAGTAATATTAATGGTAAAAAACGTAAAATGTAATCGTTAATCATTTTCATTAATCTGATTACATTTTGCCCATCTATGATTGACATTATTGTATTGTCAGTATTTCTTTATATTTATCCCGAATTCGAGATTATTCGAATGACTGAAAGAAGGCAAATTTTAACTGAAAATTTCATTGCATTCATAAAGATGAAGTTAACATAAAGCGTATAATAGTAAAATTAACTTACGTCCCACCAAATATGCTGCCTGAGCTGCTCTGAGAAGCGTTTGTTGTTGAAATGCTAGCTGAAGCGAACAAATTAGCTTCAGCACCTCCAAAAAGTGATCCAGTTTGAGCATTCGTAGAAGGGGTAGCGAATACGGAAGCTTGGGTAGTCTGCGTAGGTGTTCCGAACACTGATATTTGAGTACTTGGTGTTCCGAATACAGAAGGCTGAGTAGTTTGGGTAGGCATCCCAAAGATAGAAGATTGAGTAGTTTGGGGTGGAGTCCCGAAGATGGATGGTTGAGTAGTTTGATTTGGAGTCCCGAAGACGGATGTTTGAGTGGTCTGAGTTGGAGTCTCAAAGACAGATGATTGAGTGGTTTTCGTTGGAGATCCGAATACAGAAGTTTGAGTGGTAGGCGTCTGAGCTCCGAACCCAGACGCTTGTGTTGAAGGGGCACCGAAAATAGATTGGGCTGTAGGTGAAGTAAATCCAAAGACAGACGTTTGCCCAGTGGAACTGCCAAACAGTGGAGCCTGCGTTGAGGGAGTAGTTGTACCAAAAACGCTTTGTGTTGTAGTTGTATTAGAAAATAGTGAAACTGCAGTAGTAGTAGGACTAAATGTACTGGCTGTGGCTTCCGTTAATCCAAACGTGGACGATTGCTCTGTTGTAGTTTTAGTGCCGAAAAGTGAAGCTGTTGTAGTTACAACAGAAGGGTCACTTTTAGATGGTACATCCAAGGTTGATGAAGTAGCGTTAGTGGGGGTGAATGCAGATTCGGTTGTTGTAAGAGTTGATATTTGTTGCGGTGATGCTACAGTTGACTCGGATTCCTTTGTTGTTGCTCCGAACACAGATGACGAGGACGTAATTTTAGGTGCGCTAAATACATTTAGTTTTGATGCTTCACTGGTAAAAGCAGACTTTGCGGAGACGGAAAATACAGAGTTGGTAGTAGTTTGAGATCCAAATAGTGAAGTTTGAGCATTTGGACCAAAGAGACTAGGAGTAGTTGACGCAGATGACGTGTTGAAGATGGAACCAGTTGGTGTAGTTGGTTTCGGTTGTGATGCAACTGCTGTAGCAAATATGGAAGATGAAGAAGGTTTCGTTGTAGGTTCAGTTGCTGAAGATTTTGGTGTAGTTAAATTATTTGAAGCAGTAGATTTATTAATTGTTTCTACATTGTATTTAGATTCTACTGAAGGTATTGAATCTGAAACAACAGCAGATTGGGATTTTGGAACTGTAAACAAATGAAAATGTTATTAGCCAACGTAAAAGTATAAAGGTGAAAAAAAAACCTAAAATAATATTATTTTACCAGAAGGTGCAGTTATATTAGCTGCAGCGAAGAGAGATGAAGCATTTGAAGTAGAAATATCAGATTTTTCGTTTATATTTTGTACTTCCTTTTGTATTTCACTTTCTCCCGCTTTTCTTAAATTATCTAGAATAATAAATATGTAAATTAACTAATTTAACGTTTACCTCAAATATGTAACTAGTGTTTAGCATCACCTAATACATATACGATGTTGCTTACCTAATATATTGGAGGAGGAATCTGAGTTTAGTGTTTTCTGATTAGTATTAGAATTTGATTTTGTTGTTGATAAAACACTTATGGGCTTTGAAAGGTTTTCTTTTAACTCTGGTACTGTTTTTGAAATAGTTTTGGACACTTCTGGGACATTCTCCTTTGTTTTTCCATTGTTGTTCATTACTTTTTGAGCAATTTTGACCTCAGGTTTTGGCAACACTTGTTGATGACTTTTCAAAACATCAGGAACATTTGGAGTGTTTGAAATGGCTACTGGTGTAGTATTATTGGAAAAAATATTAGCAATAGGTTTCTCTGTTTTTTTACTATCGATTCCTTTGACTATTTGAGCTCCCTCAGGCTCCCCAGTTTCATTAGATTTAGGATTCACTGACAACTGAGGTTTTATTTCTGGTGCAAACGTTTGAGGTTGGAATTTGTTAAACACACTGTTATCAGGCTTGACACTAAATATATTAGCTTTTGTAGAAAAATCCACAGGTGCCGGTTTATCTAAAAGAAATACAATCAATTCACAGTATAACCATATCAATCAGCAACATGAACATCAATATATTATATGAAATTTAAAACTTACAGGAAAATGACGAAGGTGAACAAATATTTTGTCCCATGAAAGTATTAGAATCATTTTGAGCATCAATATTCACTTGGGATTTGTTTTGTAATAGATCTTTAAGTACGCTTCTCGTGGCAGCCGAAGCAGTTGTTGAATTAAATGGAGCAAAACCTTGCGACACAAGCTTTGCTGGCTGTTGTAGAACTTGAGAAGCTGGTTGCACTTGAGGCCTGACTATTTCTTGTTTAGGTTCTGCAAGCGATAAATTCAACTATTCGGAAAGATCGCATTTACTTCAATACCATGGTTTTTATAATTGAATCACGACTTAATATAAAAGGTTTTTGCTATTCCATTGTAGGTAAATTAATAGAAAATTGGATAAGAACTCACCATTTGCAAACAAATTCCGAGCGACATTCCCAAGTGACGACTTTGGAATTACATTGTCCACTGGTGTAAATGTGGAAGGTACTATGGTAGAAATTGGTTTCAACACTTCTTTCTTAGGCTCAACTTTTATCATGTTTATGGGTGCTAAAATAATTTATTACATATAATTAAATGTATTTATAATAATAGGTTCACATTTTACATAAACGGTTTGAATCTCCGAAATTTCAAGAGTTGTTTTAATATTATAGGGAAGACGCTGCCAAAAATGTTGTAGCCAGCGCCTCCCGATTACGCTCCGTAGCCTCCTTCACGGCCAGCACCCACTCAGCGAACGGAAGGACCGTCCTCCATGCACCCAATTTTTTTTTACTTGTCCTTGGTTAAAGGCAGACAGTCTATAATCATGGAGACAGGAAATAAAAGAATAATAGGACTCTACAGGAGTTTCTAAAAACATTAAAATCTGGAAGATTGCCTTTGAATATTCTAAGACAGTTACGCTATTGTAGTTTAATTATGGAGAGAAAAAAAGCAGTAAAATTTACCTTTTTCTTTCATAATTTCTGGTTTCAGCGATCGCGGTTCCTCTTTTACTTTTATTTGTTCATCGTTAAATTGAGCCACTGGTTTCTCTTGCAAACTCTTTTCATAATTCTTCCGTATTTTAGCTAAATGCTGCCTCAATTCTACACTGACTGGTTTTATTTTAACGACTTTGTGATTGGACAACATGTCTCTTAAAGCGTCAAATTTTTGCGGTGAGAGCAAAGCTTCTTTCGTTTTAGTTTGTGGTTCGATGCTCATGTTTAGTATGTTTTTCGTTAACTTAGACAGAGGATCTCTGTAAAATTAAAGTTTTTATTCATAATATGAAAGAAAATACTAAACTCCAAAGTCATAACTTATATGGCACAAAATACTAATTACTTTTATCTCAATAATTTCCTGTAATCACAGACACTGATTATAAACATTGAATTTGTATTAAATTGATATCAGAAATAAAATCTACTGTTCTGTAAATTATGTATTATGTATTTATGTAAATTAGATATTAAATCGTAAAACGTTGTTTTTTTAATAATATTCCAATAAATCATATGAAATTTTCAACCAAGCTGTATATTCAATAATAATCTACAGCAAGCAAAATCGCTATATAAGTTAGAGTAAAATAGTTTGCGCGCGGTAGATGTGAATTACTAGACAGAAGACAAATGAATAAATGCAATGAGAGCTGTGGTGCATATTTCTTTTTCTTCTCTTTCTACACACAAAGAACCCCGTAAAACCCGTGTAAGCCCGTAACCCAAATAACCCGTGTAATTTATGAATAGGATTGGAAATGGTGGAGCTAATTAATTCCTTATAAATAACTCACACTCACTGGAAAACATTGGAAAAAAAATGTTAGACTCATTAGTTATTACTTATCATTTCCAGGCAAATGTGAGTGAGAGGTAATGTATAAGACTGAGAATTATAGACGCAACTTCTAGTTTCCTTAGACTTTCCTAAAACATCACAATTTATATTATTCAATGAATGTCAATAGATTTGGTACGTCACCGATTTTCTCAAGATAGACTTGGTTCTGCGAGTACTATTGCTATACTCAAGTTCCTATTATTTGTTTAGTTTTTTGTCAAAACGGATTTATTTTTTGAGAACTTTGCTAAGCAAAGTCGAAATAGCATCTATAATTCTCAGCCTTAATGTACGGCATTTTCACTCCCATTCTTTTTACCTGCATGAGTAGTTTGAGGCGTTTGTCCACCTTTAATGAATTTTGAGATGGAAGGGTGATTGTCCAACTTGATTATGACCACAATACACAATTGCAGAAGCCATCTTAGTTTTTCACTAGTCTTTATCAAGCTAGCACTGAAGCAAATACTATTTAAAAATTAATGATAGAGCAAAATATCCGACTCACTTATTTCTGAAAGGCGTACTTCTCAGTAGCGACGTAGATTTAAACACCGGCGCAAATTCGCACTCCTTGAGAGTGTTGCGTAAAGTTCGCAACACTGCCTGCTGTCGACCCAATATCTCCTGTTGTTTGACGAGCGGCTGATAAACATCATCCAATTTAGGACGAATCATGCGTTGTCCAGGCCTGGAATAGGGTAAATGGTGGAAAATATGTACATTAAAAAAATGTAAAGGATGAAAATAAAAATTAAAAAACAGCGCTTACAAAATTGTATCCTTATTTCACACTAATACAAAACTATATTTTAAGTAATTATTTACAATTATAGTTATTTCTATACCCCTTCACTATATCATGATTAATTATCAATATTTAATGATACTTTTGCGTTTTGTTTACTTAAGATCGTTTTTCAAACGTTCCGTGGGTTACATTGATTAATATTTAATAATAATAACAACATATGTGGTCATATGTTATGCCCAACGTGATCAGTAGTGTACCTGATCGCCGTTCACAGGGCACTTACACATTTTCGGCGGGTGCCGAGGTTGATGGCTCAGCCTTGTCCTTGACACTCGGCAGGCGGGAGAAGGAACACCCCGGGGGTTTTAGTTAGTGCAAGGCCGACACACCAGGGGGCGGCCCTCACTGCCCTCTGAAGGTCCGTTAGGGATTTACCAAAAAAGGGCACTTACAAATGCCATTTCTATAATAAATAAATAAGATTTTTTCAAATATACTTATTGAAATGTGGATCTCTAGAGACTATCTCATTCCACTTGAAATCCAATGATCTTTGTGCTTGCTCCAGTTGGGTCTGCACGTAGTATGCAAGTTTTTTAACTGATGCCACACGTTTGACTGTTAACGGATCTGCTTGAGTCCATTGCTGGGCATCTTTAACACTGAAAAAGTATAAAATAATTTAAAAATAGGAATATTGTAGTGTATCAGTCAAGCAGAGGTAGTAAAAGCATAAATGAAACAAGTTACATAATTATGCAGACAAAATAACTAAGGTACTGACTTAAATTCAAAAGTAATCCGAATATTACTTTACAGTTTATTCTTTTTGCTTATTCCAACAGGTTCTTAGCGTAATTATGTACAAAAACAGAAGTAATGTCAGGAAACGCAATCTTAGTTTTATTGCACATTGTTGAAATGTGAAAAATGTAATTTTATCGTGTGTCTTAAATGATTACAAGTTCGTCGCCATGCCACCTAAATATGGATGACGATTTTCATTTTGAAGTTAATAGGATTTTTAGTTAGATGTTTAAAAAGAATTTAGTGGAATAAGCACTTATATATAAATATATGATATAACACATTAAAATACTAAATATAGTCATATTATAAAATACCAATTATTAATTTATAGTGAGTAATATATTACATTATACTATGTCGCATGTTTTTTCGTTAAAACACTGTAAACACATTTGAGGTGAGGTGCAAAATGCTTTGTGATAAATAGAAGATTATAAATTATTTATTTTACACACAAGTAAACAAAGCAAAAAAAGATCAGCTTCATATAGTCTGTGCCAAAAAATTGGATTTATAGTAGCATCGAAAGAAATATCACAGAGCAAATATTTTAGGGTAAGTTAAACATACTATTATTATGTTGTTTTTCGAAGATTAACTTTTTTTTAAGCTTAACAAAGCGACTACGATAATTTTGATGGAATGCACAGTGATAGTCCAAGACCGGCAATGATCGCCAAGAGAGGAAAATCCGTTGACTGTAGCTATCGCTATGTCGGCTTACACATGACTGGATATACAAAAACCGATCCTGAAACGCGACAGGCCTAGTGATGAAAATTCCCGGGAATTTTCCCAAAGTGCCCAAAACTTGTATGGGGAATATTCCCGGGAATTTACGAAATGTTCGCGGAAGTGCTGGGCACTTTGGGAAAATTCCCGGGCATTTTCATCACTAGATAGGCCGAAGCGAGTCACTACGATGGTCTTTACACTTATGTACTGCAGCCATGACTCAGTTCGGGCAATGACCCTACCACCTCAAAAACTCACTGGAATTCACATAGTTTTACACGAAATGTAAGTTAATAAGTAAAGTACTTACTCAGCGTGAGTACGGGCTTCGGCGACGACTGCGCATGCGCGTACTAACTCTAGTTTAAGTTGAACTACCGCCGTTCTCAAATCGTCCAAGGAGCACTCTTTCTTCAGTTGCTCAGCGTCCAAAGAGCTTGGACTAAAGTTTGTATTGATAGACTCGATGTCGCGTTGGAGCTAAATGATTTTCAAATTTAATAATTAATTTACAATTTTATTATTTTAATATATAAATACATAAGAACTTGAAATAGACTATCTTATGAGAGCTTGATGGGATTTTTTTCTAACATAACTGTCGCATACACTGTCTTAAATAATGAAAGGAAATACTAAATTGAATCCAATTTTATTATACATTGAAATTGACCGCAATATATTTGATTGTTTAAAAACAAAATACAGTCTAAATCTGTTATAACGACATCGAAGGGACTACTCATATTTAGACGTAAAAACCAATAGTCGTAAAACCGGTGATGTTTTCAAGATACGAAGTCCTAATTTTTTTTCCTGGACCTTTGCTCTGGGTCAATATAACCGGTATATTGTTGTAAACGGTTTTGACTGTAATAACAAAAATATTCACTGAATAAATTGTAGGACTGTAAAAATGTTTACCTTGGCCTGTGTTTCCTGCGTTTTCAACATGAACCTATATAGATCCATTTGAAAATCATTCACTTCCTTGACTAGCATGTCTTTTAATTCTTGATTGGCTTTCATTTTATTTAGCCTCTCTTGTTCAGCCTTTAATGCGATATTTTCTTGTACTTGCGTTATATTGTGCGTTTGGTTTACTATTGGAGGTTTGGTTTCTACCTGCTGATAAAATTATAATTATATGTAAGTGCCCTGAGAACGGTGATTAGCTGGACTACTGGTCGCGTTGGGTACGACACGTAAGCGCAGTGGTGACAGTCACTAATGTATCTCTGCTGATCCCGAAAGGAATCTAGCGTGACGATATGTTAAGTGTAAAATAAATTAAAAAAACCCAAGTAACTTAGATTTAAGTAAATTTATTTTTCAGTATAGTTTCATTACAATGAATATCAAATTACAATTTTAATGAAGAAATTATATTTGCAGGAGAAACTTATAATACATATCTATATCATCATGCTATATTCCTTACGAGGTGAATAGTGACTGTATCCACTTTGAGCTTAAATGTCGCATAACTTTTATAATTTCTGGAAATAAATTTAAATCTGGCTGAGACTTTAAACGAAATGCCAGAAAATAACAATCTATAATAACTCTTGCTGAATATAAGTACTATTATTTTGTGCAAGAAACACTATTTTAATTTTAAATGTGCTATGTCTGTATAGCAAGAGATGTTAGCGAGTTGCGAATTATACTCTTCAATTTATAAAGTAGTAAATATTTAAATATCATACTTGTAGGACTATGTATACTAAAGCTAAATGATATAATATTAAGAAGTAATTTAAAATACTAAATTCAGAACTTCGATCAATATTTTTTACTTACTATAGGTTGTGGCACGGCGACTGGAGTAATTTCTTTTTGAATAGGCAACTGATTGGCAGATGCTAAAAAAAAGGAATTAAAAAGTTATGAATTTATAGTAAGATTTAAATTCCGTTTATATAATTTATAAGTACATGATAATTATACGTGTAAACTTTAATTATTATTTAACATTTCAGCCTTGCCCTTTTTTTTGTAATCCGGGAGAAATCCCTAACGGACCTCATGGGGTGCTGAGGTTTGCCCCCCGGTGTATCGGACTTGCATCGACTAAAACCTCGGAGTGTTTCATCTCCCGCCTGCCAAGGACAAGGCCGGGCCTTCTTCCTCGGCACTTGGCGACGTCTGGCCTTGTTCAAGCCTCACCTACTTAGCGGAGAGTGGTTGAACAGTCGCCACTCCCCGCATCTACCTAACACATTAACGAGGAGGGTGGTGTAAAGTATATATATATATATATATATAGGCCTTGCCCATAAAAAGTATAAACCTTTTCTATGTATTAAACACAACTATTAATAAACGAATTTATATCACTATAAAAAGTTTCATAATTCTGTTAAAAAAAAAAAATCTAACTAAATTAAAAGGCAGTTAACACAGTATAGATTTCTATAACCCTCGGAAAATAATAAGCAATATTAATATATCACCTGATATAAATCCGGAGCTAATTAGCGGCTGTTGAATGTTTTGAGAGATGGTATTACTCGTTGATATATTTGCAGGAGATTCGGTATTCAAGGTTTGACTTGGGAGTGGTGCTGCTTGCACGGGCGGCGTTTGTGGCTGCAGTTATTAATTATAGTTTGTAATGTCAAAATTAGTTTTTCTTTTTACACTGGCTCGACAAAGTGCTTCCAGTGCACCTGATGGTTAGTACAGTGTAGTCCAAAAACGAAAACGACCATCAAAGAATGGAAATCCATTATAGTCTCCGTCATCACGTCGGCTCACATATACCACGACTGAAGGTGTCTAGGTATATGAGTTACTGAATATACATAAGCTGATCCAGACACGCGACAGGCCAAAGCGAGTCACTATTATGGTCTTTACACTCGTGTACAGTGGTCATGACGTTAGAGCAATCGCCCTACCATCTAAAAAAATAAAGTTTTTTATTTTAACTCGGTAACTAATCTGCAACATCGAGAGGAAAAATCCTGCCGACAGTAGCTGCGATCATGTTGGCCTACATCAATATTTCTCCATAACATCGTTATAATTTAAGAACCAATATCATAGGACGAAGGGAACATATTACAAAGGCTAGTCTTATAATATCTTTCATTTTATCTAGTAAAGAATTTTTTTTGATAACCCGGGGGAGTCCCTGTCGGACCTCAGGGGGCGGTGAGGGCCGCTTCCTGGTGTGTCAGACTAGCACCGACTAAAACCCCCGGGGTGTTCCTTCTTCCCGGTTCTTCGGAGTGTTATCCTCTTCTCCGACCTTCGGCGACGTCTAGCCCTTTTGCTAGGCCGCATGTCTGCACTGCGAGGAGTGGTGTAAGGATACACCCCTCGCTCACCACAATGTCTTAGAGCGGTGTGCGGGAATACGTCACACACCGCTCTCGCATGGATAAGTTGGGCGGGACGCTCTCTCACGCGCACCGCCCAGGCGTCGTGTCCGGTTTTAAGGAGGAAGGCCTTGGCGAAGGCCTTCCTCCTCTGTCCTGTCCTGCGTGGGCGGCGGATCGGATTGTCAGGGCCGGCTGTTGCCTCCTTGTTCCTCTCCGCCGCCTCTTTTTACACAATGATTTTCTCACAATAGGTGAGGACCGCCATGCCCTGTCGCTGCCGACCATCGCGCGAACAAGCGCCAGCAACGACAGGTCACCACCCACCACCCTGATCTAGTAAGGGATCTAACTTGATACAGTTTAAGGACTTTTTGATCTTGAGTGGACCGATTTTATATATAAAGGGCTTGATTAACAACATAACATTATGAATACCTTTGGTTGAATGATAGCTGGTTGTGTAGGAGGTGTAGCGTGTTGTTGGGGCGTATCATCCGGCAAGACACTGAAAAATGTAACTTTAATAATATATACTATAATTGAAGCAATCTTGCAATACTTTCATACTAAAATATCTAACTGATCTTACTTTTAATTAATAAAAGTGAGACATATAAAATTAACCGTTTTATACAAAAGCTGAAGAACCCTTTTAACCCCTTAGAAATGTGAAATTATTAAAATCTAAAAGAAGAAGAAATTACAAAAAGGCATATCCGAAGGAAATAGTCCATTTAAGAATACTAATAAGAGATACCTTGTCATGGAGGCAGCAGGCAATGTCAATTGATGCGGTGGACTGCAAAGTTGAGGTGCTTTTTCATTCAAATTGACTATATTGAATATTGTAAGAAGTCCAGTTTGAGATAGCACTAGAAGTAGAGGCATGTAGGGAAGAATTATGTTTTCACCTGCAAAATATATCTATTTAAATATGTTGTCTAAAAGACATCACCATTAAAAAAATATTTTAATTTGAAACAATATTATATATGACAAACTACGCTAACATATGATTTATAATCTATTAAACTAACCCCAAGGTAATTGATGTATAGCACACGTGTCGATACATAATCCAATAGGATAGTTTTCTAGCCTTTTATCTGTTAGCGGTAACTCCGGTCTTGCTTCATCTATCTAAAAAAAAAGAAAACTAAATTATTGAACCGTGGATGCACAAAAGTAATAATATACATTTTATAATTTAAAAAAAAATCAATAGCTTTATGACGGTATTTTGTAGTGGATGGTTTATAACAACACTATTTATGACAACATGAATTATTCCCTCCTGTTCAATGCTTTGATTTCCTCAATGCGAATCCTCTTAGGATGTCGTCCGCCATATGGTGCTAGGCAAGTCCTCTTTATTTTTGGCATCGTGGAGAATATCGTATAAGTTTTTATTTAAAGTGTCGCGGATTTGATCAGTTTTTATTAATGGGGTTAGATCTCTTGAACGTCTTCAATCAACTTTACTAATAACTATCTGCTGTTTGAGATATGTCCAAAAAATTTTAATATTCAAGGCAAAGGTGGATAGCCTCATTAGTACGAAAGGGCGTCCAAGGGATTTGTAGCATTTTCCTCCAGCACCACATCTCGAAGGCATCAATGCGATCTTGGTTGGTACATACATAGCATAGACATAAAACTAATAAAGTAATATTAAATTATCCCATTTACCTGACACCACTGAGACCAATTTGCACCATCTGATGAACCTAGCGTTGCTATTTCCATACTATTTGATGATGCAGCGAGAATAATATTCCTGAAGAAGTTTTTTTTTTTTAGAAAATTATAGTATATTTTTGATCGTTTTTCTGGGTCATAGTCAATAGAACCACACTGGCAGCAAAGTTTAATAAATATATAACAAGTAACCAATCTATAATGTTTACTTAAATTTAAACATTAACTTAACATAATATTACAATGTTTTATAGCTCTTATTACAAATTGAATTTTATTTTAAGTTAGATTATTTATTTATTTTAACTAAACATGAGACAAATTACAAAGGGCATGCCTGCTACTAGCTTTATCTCTTGTTGCACGAGTAGTTTAGTAATAGTGTTATCTCTGTCTTGGTTTCTTGGGTTTCATTTATTACAGTTAAAGCACGAGTGATTTCAGGTTTCTTACCATATCTATTTGTAACACATAAAGTATCATATGTAATAATGAGCTGGAAATGTAGTTTATAACAACACTAAAAAAACATTGTTTTTTAATACACTATATAGTTTTTACTTACCACTGAGCTAGTCCTTGTAGGTAATAGTACCAGGGTCTGTTGTTGCCCATACTGTAGCAGATGTCCTCATAATTAATACAGGTAGGTTGGCCAGTCTTGCCTGCATTTACTATAGCTACAGCTGTAAAATCAGTTGCTTTTAAATTAATAATATCCAGTTAAAGTTCAGTACTTTGTCATGATATTAAATGCCGCTGGATTCATGTTTATAATTGATAAATTCAATTGGATTATTAGAATATTTATAACAATATTTACCTTTTTATCTATTTGAAAATCCATGGAGACAATAATATCCAAAAAAAAGAATATATTGGAAAAAAAAAATTGATTATAGAAATAATGGAGTCATTCTTATTTTTAATAAATAAGGTACCTTAATAAGTATCTATTCATTACGTTAAATATTAAATTCGGATCAGTAAATAATATATTGCAAACTCTGATATATATAACATAGATGCTTAAAACGTTTTACATGTTTTTTTTTTACAGAGAACTACTAACATATTGTGGCTGCAGTAGCCTACTGGATAAGGAATCGGTATCTAAGCGCAGAAACAGGAACAGTCGTAAGTTTGAATCCCGACATGTACTTCCAGATGATTAAGAATCACCCCTAGCTAATCAAGTTAGCTATGGATTTAAGCACCACATACTCATCCTTAAAGGAAAACATCGTGAGGAAACCGACGTGTGATCTAATAAAAATGATATGTGTGAGTGTCCTAGGAATGACAATTAGCTATACTACTGATCACGTTTGAAAAGAGATATAAAGGCAAAATGGATACAGCCACTATTGTACCTCTTTTTTTTGTTAACCCGATGGGGATCCCTTCGGACCGTCAGGGGAGTGGTGAGGCCACTCCCCCGGTATGTCGGACTTGCACTGACTAAAACCACAGGGGTGCCATCTATGCCCTCTCTTTGCATTCGCCAGGTCTGGGTATCCTTTTACTTCCTACGGACCCGGCAAGCGACTGGCCTTACCAGGCCTCCTCTATGGGAGGGGGTCAATTGTTACCCCCTCACAACCTCTCAATGAGGCGTCATGTGAGCACACACACGACGCATTGTTCTCTCTGCAAGACGGTGGACGCTCTCAACGTCCATCGCCCGGCCTGTGTCAGGAGGGAAGCGCGCCCAAACTATTGTACTTCTGCTAACCCCATAATGGTTATAAATATTATAACTTTGCTTTTAAAATATTATTATGTGCTCTGTAATATAACTTAAACATTTTTTATAGCAAATTTCTCTATGCAGAAATGTAACGTTCCTTTAAATACTGGCTCCACGGCTGCTAATTGAGAGTATAGTGTAGCCTAACAATGGCAGTGACTATCAAAGGGATGGGAATCTCCTGAACAACACTGTTAACATGCCTGGCCACATATAAACTACAACCATGACTAAAAGTTTTTAGATATTCTAATTGGATAAAAAAAAATCACTTTGGTTTTGAACAGATACTATTATTTGTAAAAGCTGTATCAAACCTGGTCGACTATTATTGGTAGCATTCTTATACACAACAGCAAATTGAAAAGTTGATATCCAGTACAAAGCGAGAGCTTCAACAGGTGATCCTTCAAACAGATTTGGTGCTGGAATCATCTTTGCTAATGTCAAATCCGGTTTGTACTGACACAGTGTACCATCTCTGTTGCCAGTCACAAGTTGTTTGCCTTTTGGACTCCAACATATACATCTAAAAAATAAAATACCAAGTGAAATTGAGTATTTCATAATGTTTAGGTTTAAATACCAAAAAGTAAGTTTACATGTGCCAAATATCTTGGTATGGAATATGCTATAATAGGGGAATACATGCTATTAGGTGTCTCCTTTGCAAGCATAGTTTTCTCATAGTGCCATCTTAGTCTCCAACTGTGTTATTTTATTTTATCTGTTGTTCAAGAATAGGTTATTTTTTATCTATACAAATATCACGTTTCTTTGAGCAAGGCAGTGTATTCTTAATGTCCTGTAACTTGATGTCTAAATGAGCTGATTTTACATGAGATAGTGTACCTCTTTGTCCAGAAAACCTCTACCCCTTGGGAATACGCTCGTTTCCAGGATTTTTGTGAACATATTTTTGAATTCAGTATTATATTGGAATATAATATTAAAATTAACAATATTCTATATACTTAGCCAATATTACATTGCATTGGAGCTCATAGATTTTATGTAATAAAATTTACACAAAATCTGTTCTTAAATATCCTTTTTGGAAGCACACGGGAGCTCAAGAAAACCTACAAGCTCCTTAAAACATGTTTACAAATACAAAGCAGGTGTACTACATCATTTAAACAACCTTGGAAAAAAGTAAAACCACAGTACTATTAGACATAACTATTACCAAGATAATGGATGTTCTAAAATTTTACATTCATCATATATACATAATTTACCTTGCTTTAGATTGAATTTTCTTCACTTGCACTGTGCTTAGTTGGATCACAATAAGTGTGCAATCATAAAATGCTAGAGCCAGTGAGTCAGGAATGCATGGGTTCCATTGTATTGCAGATACAAAGGTGGATGCATTCACTTCAGTCTTAAGAGATATTAAGGGTGAAACATTCTGAAACATAATAATGAGTAATAATTAATTTTATTCAGAAAATAACAAGTCAAAAGAAAGATTAGTTGTCAGTGAAATATATTTATGGATTATGTTTTTAATTTTTCTCTAAATATGAACCCATGGCTTCAAACAAGGTTTATCTCTATTAATAGTGTAGAGATTTTGCTATAAGAACCTATATCAAATATTTCATACTAAGAAAGCATAACTTGAGTGTATTAAATACCTACATATATTAGCAGTTACTAGGTTTAAAAATTAGTGATTTGATAATTCCATAACAAATGTTAAATAATACAAATGAAATATATTATCACCTGATTTTGAAAGTCAGCAATCTTGTAGACACAAAGCAGCTGGCCTCCAGTAACTGCTAAGAGTTCCTGGTCACAGCTGACACTCACATGCGTTGGCTTTTCCTGGAGTCTCACAACCATATGCTGTGGCTCACACTCCTTGTTAATGAGCTGATTTAAATAGTACACTAGAAAATTGAGGATACCATCATAATTTTCTAAAATATATGTACTGCATACTTCTTAGTTAGTTATGAGATAATTTCTATATAGTTGTTATGAAAAATAGTGCTATTTAAGTATAGCATCAAACCTTAAGAATTTAGTCAGCTTACACCGATTTAATCTTTTAAAGGGAAAGATTTCAAAACATTTCTTTTAAATTTCTTGTAAATAATTTTTAAAGTTTTTAAAAATAATAAGTATCTGTCTAAAAATGAAATATATACATGCTAATTTGACTTTACTCAAAACATGATAAATTATATTATTTAATTTATAGCAAAGTATATGGTAAGTTACTGATTTTCTCAACATTAACTTGGCATTGTGAATACTTAGGCTATACTCAAGTTCTTATTATATAACTTATATTAATTTAATTTGATATTAATTTTTATTTTATTAATTTACATAACTGATTATATAATAAAAGCTTATTAAAAATTTTCCTTTTTATTTTGTTTTTTATTTTTACATAATTAATGGCGGCCAGTGGCCAATACACTACAAAACAATTTTAAAAAATTGCAAAAAATGTACATTAATGTGTTGCGCTGTTTAAGGCCATCACATCATGCATCAAAAACATAAACAATATGACTTATAAAATATACACATTAACAAATAAGAATAAATCAGTCACAGTGAAAACATAGGCAAAAAAAATCACAACAAAAATTAAAAGAAAAGAAAATCATTTTTAATTACCCTTTGAATAGTGAAGGAACAGATTTACTCGAATAAATAATGGAGATATGTGTGATGGTTTCATTCATAATGAAACTATATATGAATAGCTATATATTTGATTAAATTCTGCAAATGGCACTACGCATATTTTAATTGTAACAATAAATGGTTACTACTTGTATTTGAGGATAAAAATTACCTTAAAACAATATAAATACCTGCAAGTGTCCCATCAGGAACACCAATAAATACTATTCCATATTTGCTGCTGCTTGCCACTAAATTGTAACCGTGATTTTGCAAAGGATCTTTCGTGCTAAAAACTTTCACTTTGTTTTGTAATTTATAAAGTAGATTCTGAAAAACAAATAATGTTTTTTTATTCATAGTATGGTCCTCATAACATCCTAAGTGTAGCAGGCTACAAGTATTAGTTCAGCTCTGTTACGAATTGCACATTAGTCAAGTTTGGGCCTGGTTTAAATGTATTGATGTGCCCAAAAATAATTGCCATTATTTCTCATGTAGCTTAACTTATATGCTTTAACTTTAAACAAATGTTTTCAATATAATTATCATCAGTTTAGTTGCAGATTAAAAGTTAATCAATATTTAAATAAATTATGCTGTGGTGTTTAACTTACATATGTTTGAACCCTTTACAGCGTAACCGGGCAATAGGCATAAGTGCTTAATTTTTTAGCCACAGAAATAGCAACTTTACGCAAGCAGAAATAACTGTTTGCCTTGAGAAAAAAAAAGGGAAATACATCTATAAATAACAAAATCCCATATGTCCATTTTAAGTAAAGTATGGAAAATAAACTGAAATACCTAAATGAAATAATAGATTATAATTTTTGACAATATACTTTAGAGCTTTTTCAAGTTAATATGAAGAGTAAATAGCATAATAGTAATTTAGCTACAAAATGTCTTATAATTTGTATATGCTTGGGTGTGATTTACGAGATTTGATATTTATTGGCATAATAAATGTAGATTTTTTTATAATTATTAACATGTGAATAGCTTCAAGGTTTAGGATTTCAATAAGTCGTTTCTCACAGAGTGATAACCACATTAGTATTATCAATATGTCATAGCTAAATAACCATTAAAAGAAAAACCTTTCAGTTGATCCTTATAAAGCTAAACACATGCATATTAAAAAAAGTTTTATTCGCAATTTGAGATATACATTATGGCATTTTACTCACTAGTTCGTCCACAGAATTCGGCCCAAATTGCACTTCCATTGTTCTGATAAAACTCAGCAAATATGATATTTTACTTACTTAAATACAAAAAAACAACTGCTAAATGTTTAGTACCTAACAATTATCAATGAGAAATATTTACTATTCAATAATCGTCAAATTATAATTTAAAAGCTTAATTTTACAGAATTATTTGAATCGACAGTCGTCAATGTTGCCAAGCCCTGCCAAAATTTCTCCCTGATTTTTTATAATCGCCTTACAATTGCTGCGAATATTTCTAGCTAGTATTTAAGTTTAGCTAGTATCTAGTAGTAGTTAAGCTAGTATTTAGGTTTTAAGTATAAGTTATTATAAAACCTATGTCTGTAAATTTTCTGCTAATATTGCACCTTGTTGATTTAAACAAAAATATTTTAAATAAGATTTCAAAAATTCCTGCACCTGATATCCAATTTTTACGTTAAAAGTCAATTACAACCAAACTAAGGTTAAAACTTACAAAGTGGCAACATTGTAAATAAAAAATAGTATTTTTTATTATTGTACGACCCTGGCTATCTGCTGTAGGGATGACACCAATACCCTTGCAGTGTTACTAGCGACAACCAAAACATCCAAAATACAATTTTGTGATTCTTTGAAATCTTTTTTGTGTTAATATATCAAAATTTTAGCTTATATCTTCACCAATTCTGTAATTTCGGTAATAAAAATATTTTTGTATTATTGATATTTTATTAGTGCATATATTAAGGACACTTATAATGTGAAGTAACATTTTAATTTAAATTTAATATCTAAAGTAATAAATATAGTGATCTTAGTAAATATATTAGATTGAATAAATTTTAAGGCAGTGTGTGAAGAAAATTTGCTTCATAAAACCAACATTATTTTAATCGTAGTTGAAAAAATAATAAGTCATTATTGTAGCTAAAACTTTAATGATTAACTTATGACGTCTAGGATTTTGTAGCATACTTTAAGATTAACAGTTACGTAATACTAAGCATAATACATCAATTAAATATTACTCGTATAATTTAGTCAGCTTATGTCATATAACCACTCTTAAGTCTTTTTTGGTCTCGCTTAAAACATTAATATCTTTGGCATCTTTAAATATGACACAAATAATTTATACACATAAGTGATCTGTAATATGTCTTCAAAATGAGAGTAATAACCGTATTATTATTAGATATATAGTTTAAAACATATGAAAACATACATAGATTCAGAAAAGTATTGTATTTTGCAAAATTTTTGGTCTTATTGATTAATTATGCCGTTTGATGTGTTATTTATTTATTATCAATAGCCTGATATATTCCTATGGATTTTTTGGTTACCTGAGCCACAAGTGAACTATAATTCAGTTTCGCATCGATAGTTAGGCCCAATATTTTATTCTCATGAGCTAAGTCTAGTCGAATCGTAAGTTTAGTTATGTACGCTTCTTTAGGCTGAATATCGCTGCTATAGGTGCGTAACTGTAATTACTTCATACAACTGTATATAATTTTAATTTTGCTGAACTACTCAATTTCATTAAAAGTTGATTAAAACTAAGATCAGTAGAGTTAAAACTTATAACTATTTTTTAGTTATCGACTTTTCTTAGAAAGCTTTTGTCGAAAACTTTACATTGGTCCGTAAACATGTTTTTGACGCTCTTGAAATGTTGGTATTTTCAAAAAATGTGAAATTTACCTTTTTAAATGAAATAAACAAATATCATTTCTCACATCCTTTATTATGAAGCTTCAGGAAAACACAGGAATTTCTTTATTAACCAAATGTGAATAAACTCAGGAAAAGGCAGCTTAAATAAATTGTAATAGAACATATAGCGCCAGGATTCTACTTTATATAAATATTTTGGGTTTTTATCTAATAATGCTTTCATAAATGTTTCGATCACACGTTCATCAGTCATTGAATCGAATCTTGTATCTGCAGCTGAAGCTAATTGTAGATAGGCATTAAGTGTCGTTATTTTCTTCTCATAAAATGTTTTTTGTTCTTCATCCAAATGATCAAGCATGGCTTCTGTGTGGGTTCCTTGTCTTGAAATAATGTTACTGGTATTTACGAAGCCTCCTAAAAGTTATAAAAGTACAAAAACTAAAAAAAACTTAAATGATATAACTCAGTTTTAAACACATTCTATAATTAGGTAAATAGAAGATAATTAATGTAGGCAGTGTGATTTAATTAAGCGTTCACTCACTGGGTGGTCGGAGAAATTTAGACTCTCACACCGACTTGCAGCGAGATGGAGAGCACCCCGGGGATTTTAGCCAGTAAGGCTGAGGATTATATACGCTACTTTGACTTTGCTTAGACATTTCAACATTACATGGTATACTATTTAGTTAAAATCAAAGTGTATATATATATATATATATATATACTTACTTATATATATATATATATATATAGTAAATTACCGATTTTTTCAACTTGGACAAGGCTCTGTAAATACTTAGACTGTTCTGAAGTTCCTGTTTGTTTGTCAAAGTTTTTTTGTCAAAGACGAACATATTTCCTGAGCGAAGTCTAAGCCAAGTTAAAGTCATTTTTGTTCATTATTTGATCTGACTTCTCTATGTAATGTTTGTTATACATATACATTGCTTAATTACACAAATTATAAATTGATGATTTAGTACGATATTATTATAAAGAGTCTATAACTTTCAAAGTTTACTTTTATAATAATTGAAATGTCACATTACCCATCTGTGATGCTGTAAAAATATAAAGTTAACAGACGACTGAAATAATTAACGTTAAAAACTCTATAGTTACTTTTTTATTTATTAAACTCAGTTGATACTGGAAAGAAATAAAAATCAAAGGTGTTTTACCAGGAACAAAAGCGACGACACTTAAGCCGTGCTCTCTATGCTCGAGTCTCAAAGCTCTAGTCCACGCGAGCAGACCGGCTTTGCTCGCGCTGTACGCGCTAAAGCCCGGTAGCGGTTGCAAGCCGCAGTGACTGCCTACGTTGATTATGCGGGCTTTTGTTACGTTTCCATTCTGTAATATAATTATAAAGGCTCATACATGTGTAGCAAAACTATTTTATTTTATAATGTGATTGACTAAGGGCGAAAATTAATAACCTATCAATCTTTAATTCGTTGATTGATAGCTATACCTCTCCCTTTCTAACCTGTGTATGCGAAAAGAGATGTACTATAGTTGCTATAATAACAAATCTAAGATAGGCGATAGGATAGGTTATTAATTTCGGCCATAAGTGGATAAAAGTCTAGAAAAATACTTGTTGAATCGAATTGTCGCTATTACCATACGTTTAAACATTTTCATACCTCTACTTTTCCATTTTATGTACGAACATAATATATGCTCAACCATATATCATCGACAATTTTCCACGCTACTGATCCGAATACTTCAATTTGACATTTATAAGATGTATTCTATGTGTATCTATATTTTAGATATTAGAAACTTGTTAATTTTGTGTAAAGTAAATTAAACCACACATATCTATACTAATATTATAAAGCTGAAGAGTTTGTTTGTTTGTTTGTTTGTTTGTTTGTTTGTTTGTTTGAACGCGCTAATCTCAGGAACTACTGGTTCGAATTAAAAAAATATTTTTGAGTTGAATAGACCATTTATCGAGGAAGGCTTTAGGCTATATAACATCACGATGCAATTATTAGGAGCGAAGAAATAATGGAAAATGTGAAAAAAAACGAGAAAAATTATTCATCCTTGAGGGCTTCCATTGCGTGCGCTGCAAAAACGGTTCAAGATACCAAAAATATATGTAAGAAAGAATTATTACTCTTGAAATGATCTAAAAAAATGTCTACGACAGTATATGTCTATCTTTTAAGATTAAGTCACTAGAACCGTTTTTATGGTAAACAAATTTGGTCGAAATTAATGCATTATTTGTTAAGAGTTGTAGCAACGTAATAATATTAGTCTTTATCCAAATAAATGTGTTGTTGATTAAGACTATTTAATTGTGAACAAAATTGTCTTTGACATCACTTAATTTCAATGAACATCTTAGAAGATATTACAAAACCTTATATAGCAAAACAACGTATGCCGGATCAGCTAGTTTTAAATATAATAAACTAGCTGTCCCGGCAGACCTTGTTCTGCCCTATTTCTCTAAAACAAAGTCACATTGTTTTTTTTTTAATGTTAATAGCTTCCCCGTCAGATTTTATTCTGCCAAAACCTATTGGCCTGTCGGCTGTTTTTTGAAAATTGTTTGAAGGAACCCGGCCTTAATGCTATATGTATAAAAATTGACAAATATTGACATTAATATTTATACGTCACTCAATTGTTTTGCCTTCCCGGAACCCGTCCACTAACATTTAAAATTTATGATATGGTAAGTTCAGAATGACTTCTAATGAATTTTTTGTATGAGAATACAGAAAAGTGTTATTTTTAGACAGTTGCAGGGAATTTTTAAAAAATTTCTCTCCGTAATAACCTTCCTCAGACTTCATCAAACACAAAAAAAAAAATCAGCCAAATCGGTTCAGCCGTTCTCGAGTTTCCCGCTTATCAAGACATTTAGCGATTCATTTTTATATATAAGAAGATAGATATTAATATATCGTCACGCTATATATCCCTTATGGGGTGAGCAGAGCAGAGATATATTAGTGGCTGCATCCATTTTGCACTAATATGTCGTACCCAACGTAACCAGTAAACGAAATGAAAAAAAAAGTAGTGCAGCTGGTCGCCGTTCTTAGGGCGCTTACACATGACATTTCTATTACATGCCATGCGGACTTCCTCACGATGTTTTCCTTCAACGGTGAGCATGTGGTGTATAATCCGTACGTAATCTAGAAAAACCCAGAGGTAAGCGTCAAGTTGCGAAAGTACCACCATTCTTGTTACCGCGCAAGGAAACAGATCCATTAATCATTAATCGCTAGGCCATCATAACCTCATTTATTGATAGTCAAATAAATAAATTGATTTAGATGATTAAAACAAATCCTAAAATGATACCTCTAAAGCACTACGTCTTATATCCGGAAGGAAGGCAGACACAACTCTCATAGGGCCCAGTAAATTAATGTTAACTGCACTTTCTATCATCTTTGATGTTTGCCATTCATAGTTTCCGATGGTCATTACGCCAGCGTTGTTTACAACAGCATGAAGTTCTGTAAATATTTAAATCAAAGAAAACAATTCTGAAAGGTGTTATTATTGCGTGTGGTTGCATCAGTGAAAACATTCATGATGATGGTGCCACAAAAATAAAAAGGATATTTTTTTTACACTGGCTCTACAAAGTGACTACAGTACACCTAGTTGAAGCTGCTCGCGTCCTTAGGCTTTAACCTAGTTTCCCTACACGTGACTCCTGGGTGGTGCTAAACGAGCAGCAGCGATGTGGTAGGGCGTCGGTGCCCGTCTGGATCGCGACCACAGTACATGGGGGTAAAGCCCGTCATAGTGACCAGTTTCGGTTGTCGCGTTTCGGGATCAGCTTGTGTATATCCAGTAGCTCATATACCTAGAAACCTTCAGTCGCGGTTTATGTGGGCCGACATGACGATGTAGACTATCAATGGATATTTATCCTTTGAAAGTCGCTTTCGTTTTTGGACTTCATTGTACTTACCATCAGGTACTCTGTAGTCACTATGTCGAGCCAGTATAAAAAAAAAAGAAAAAAAAGGTATATGAGTTACTGGACATACACAAGCTGATCCGGAAACGCGACAGGCCAAAGCGAGTCACTATGAAGGTCTTTACACTACTGTACTGCGATCATGATCCAGTTCGAGGCACCCTACCATAATAAATTAGAATAGAATAAGTACAATATCAAAGATAATTTTAAAATTACTGCTGTTATCAGCAGTTCTTATATACTACCTGGAATGTAATTTGAGACGAGACTTAATTTCTCTTTACTCGCGAATAAACATTTTCTACTGCGCATTTAGAATATTTTTCAAATCAATAATTTCATTGCACTTATAAATATTTTAGAAAACACTACTGTGTAACATATTTCTTACTTGATATTCCTATTTTAAAGAGATAACAGAACAAAATCGGAAACTTACTGTAATTCGGGTTATTGTTTAAAAGGCGCTTCACATATTCTTGAAATTCGGCAACGCTTTTCGGATCAGTGACATCTAAAGCACAAGGGTGAGCGCATAGCTTCCTGAGGCTATCAGCCGCTTTAGACTCCGTCCCGTTGTACATTCCAGCCACTGTGACGAGGCCTTCCCGAGCACAACGAGCTGCGATGGCCCAGCCAAGGCCACTGTCGCATCCCGTTATCGCCACTACGCGGTTAATTGACATTTTATATCGTTGTATGTTATTCTAAACACTGTCGATATTTCAATATACTCAATAGAATCTAAACGGAAACTACCTACACTATTTTAAAAGCAAGCTTCAAATTATGGTCTTAATAATGATGAAGTCAGCGAGGAACTGACTGTTTCGTGATAAGTTCTGTCTTATTGCATATGAAACGGGTTTCGTATTTCTTTGTATACATACATATTTACAAAGTATATCAGTTTAGTTTTTCAATCTACTTGACTTTTAGATGCCTCTATGAGTGAAAAAGATTATGTTTACATTATATTAAAGGAGACGTTTTAGAGGGCATTTTACTTTTTAATGTTTTAAGACGACGGTTGCCATACCTACATTTAAAAAATATAAATATTTATGTTTTATCTACATCCACCAATTCAGGAAAATATAATTAATTCACATAAATAAAAATAATATATTGTTACGCTATATCCATTTCAGGGTGAGCAGAGATAGATTAGTGATGGTATCAACTTTGTGCTTATAAGTCGTGGCCAACATGGCCAGTAGCACAGGTGATTGCCGTTCGCAGGGCACTTGCATATAACATTTCTATTAGATGCAATGCAGATTTTCTCACGATGTGTTCTTTTACCGGTGAGCATATGGTACCTAAATCCGTACTTAATCTGGAAAACTCCAAATGTGCGTGCTGGGATCCGAGCTTACGATATAACGCATAATATCTCTAAAAAATATTAAATGCCGTGCGCTGAAACAACAATCTGTTAATGGTAAGTCAAAAGGATCTTATGCGAGGATTAACTAACCTTAAATATGGCAGGACTTTTCAACCTGATTACCCAGACCATGGTCACGAGCATAATATCGTGAAATGGAGCGGCGGCATTCTTTGTGGGCGGGAAGTTTTTTTTTTTACATTGGCTCGACATAGTGACTACATAGTACCTGATGGTAAGTACAGTGTAGTCCAAAAACGAAAGCGACTATCAAAGGATGAAAATCCATTGATAGTCTACATCGTCATGTCGGCCCACATATACCACGACTGAAGGTCCCTAGGTATATGAGCTACTGGATATGCACAAGCTGATCCCGAAACGCGACAAGTCGCAACTGGAAAAAAAGCAAAAGTTACCTCTTGTACCATCTTTTGTTCTTGACAATTTAATTAGTCACGATAAACAGCATCCATAGTATCAACATTTTTGCAAGACAACATAAAATGAGACCCTAGGTTTGTTCTTGCGGCACGGAATTGTGCTCGTGACTATGGTCTGGGTATCCAGGACGAAACGTGGAGCCATAATTAAAAAGTAAGTAAATTCGCGTATAAACCCGTCAATGTATTTTAGTACAAAATGCAAAAGTTTTAAATGGGGCAAATTAATGGACTATAGAATCACTTTTGTTTAGGGTTTTATTTTAAGTTTTACATTTAATATTGTATTCAGATTACTTCCAACACTTTCTAAAACTTTCGCCTAAAACTAAAGTGGACGTAAATATTGGATGAAAATGTCGAATTGTTCGACAAAGAGACGCCAATAAAAGAGGATCGTTTCAGCACGAATACCCATTTGAACGATTAGACTTATCGAACGGAAACAATCTTGTGTTTACTGGATGACTTAATCTGAAATCAGATCTTTAATAGAATTAAGGCAGACGTTCTACTTGATGTATAAATACTAAATTTCTTATACATTGACAAAACAAAATAAAGTAAATGTATAATTATATTTGTAGGTATTGAGTTTGTTGATATTTAGTTATTTTATTTTACATTTTATATAATTCGTTAAATAAAAGTCGTGCATTACCTCTTTTAAATTGTTAAAAGTACCTTTGAGCCTTTGAGGCATATATATTTTAAATCGAATAATAAAGTTATGCAAAAATCGTATCAAACAAACGTAAAAACAACGGTGTCACGTACGTCTCTCCCCACGGAGACAGGAGCTAACTGCGTCACAGCATATATATTAACCATCGTCGTATAATTCGTTATTTGTTGCATTGATTTTACATAAATTTACCACCCGTCGGGAGAATCGACAGCACAGATCGTGTAACAGCGTCCAGGGATCACGGACGAGAACCCTGATAAATTATACCACGTTTTTTATGAGACAGTTTTAGCTGTCAGTGTTTTGTTAATAAAGATTGATTCATCTCGTTCATTTAAAAAAATCTATACAGTATATTAACAAGAAAAAAAACCTTCTTTTCACACCCGGTGGAAGGTGAAGATGAGGAAAATTTATACTAGTTCTTTCTAAAAATGAATAGACGATAAATAATTTTACTTTGTACGCAAAACATTAATCTAAATACAGATAATTTCCAGTAATTTACAGAGATTACATTATATTTAAAGAATATAATACAACCGTCAATAAGTAAATACGTTTAATCATTAGTCTTTTCATCATCTTCCACCAAGCTTAATTAAGGTTAAGCGTAAGCCTATGGAAGTATATGGAAGAAACCATTAGAAAGCTTATTTTAAAAAAAAGACAAATACACAAGTGTAAAAACCGTCACAGTGCCTCGCTTTGGTCTGTCGTGTTTCGAGATCACTTTGTGTATATCCAGTATACCTAGGGACCTTCCGTCGTGGTATTTGTGGGTCGACGTTGCGAGAGCGACTGTCAACGGATTTTCGTACCTTGATGATCATTGTAATTCTTGGACTACACTGTACTTTCCATCAGGTGTAATGGAGTCACTTTGTTAAGTCTGTGTAAAAATGAAAATGTATATATTTTTGTGTTTAATGAATGATAAACTCAAAATTATTAGCCCTTAATTACACGAAATTTTATTGTTAAATAACATTAGAATTCAACCGGACAATGAAGGTTTTTCTTTAGTTATAAGAAAATGATGATGTCCTGGCCGGTTTCGGCCACGGCGACTGTTTCAACACCGATTAAGAAATTCGAGGTCCAGTTTTCGGAAACAGTCAATTGCGCAGGAGATATTTAAGTGCATAACTGGACGCGCTGCCAGAAAAGCACTCTCTCGTCCGAACTCCCTCAGGCCCGATGGAAAGGAGAACCAGTACGATCGGGAGGGAGCAGGATGCAGGTTTGGTCGAGTTTTCCTTCTCTGAACACTTGGTTGAATTGCGGTGTTAAAGAGATACCTTAGTCGCCTCTTACGACACCTCAGCAAGAAGAGGGGGGTGCTATTCTATTCTGCCGGCAACCACCACGGCTTAAGAAAATACTGATTCATTTACGTACATCATCAAAAATAGTCACTCATTGAGTTCTTCAAATCTAATGTAACATTTCAAATTAAATAATGACTATGATTATATAACAAATCACAAAAATTCACGAAATAATTATTTTTAGCATTTACAGGAAATATAGCATATTTAGCATATCAGGTATATACAGGAAAATTTTATTTGGTACGCGATCTCTGTGTATCCTTGTATAGTGTAAGGTTTACACTTTAATTTATTTGAAAATTGGCGCAGATATGTGAACAATGCTCTTTTAACGCATTTGTAGAACCGTAAAAAAACAATATACAAGAGTTGCTGCATAAAGCTTACTATTTAAAATATATAGTGCAGATCTACATCATTGTACATTTAAGAGCTAAAACGACTATTTAAATAAGTCTATTACAAAACACTGTTAATCCTTCAATTAAATGAAACTACAATCAGTTCTATGATTGAATCAGTCCTTTTTCCGGGTTCACGATAGAGTCTATGTTTATACCGAAAAATTCACTCATGGATCGTGTATTGAATAGCGGTCATCCGACCGACACTTTTAAGGAGAAGGGTACTCTTGGGAAATCTGCACACCCTCACCGCACTCCTTGTAATGGTGTTTGCTCATTTGAGTGTTCTTCTGCAGGGTTTTGTTTCGTTACGCTTAATAGTATAGGGAATCTTAGGGGTGCCTTTAAGAGCCTCATTGTCTTGCAATAATTAATAAAGCAATACCTAAGTAGCAAGCTACTCTAATGAGCATCATATACGATAATATAAGTGTATTTATAGCTTCGTAGCTAGGTAGCTACAGACTTTTCTGTGATGAGTAGATTCGTTTATCACGAGTATTAGAATTAATTAATAATGAATTAATTACTTCAGTATGTATCTTTGTCTAGTACCCATATAGTATAAGCGTAAACTTAATTTAGGACTAGATCAATGTGTGTTATTTTTTATAAATAGTATTATTATAGCTAGTAGGATAAAATTATTTTAGACAATTAACAAACTGACAACTGTAGTAATTAAGTGCTATAGAAAATCCTCATCTATACTAATATTATAAAGCTGAAGAGTTTGTTTGTTTGTTTGTTTGTTTGTTTGAACGCGCTAATCTCTGGAACTACTGGTTCGAATTGAAAAATTATTTTTGTGTTGAATAGACTATTTATCGTGGAAGGCTTTAGGCTATATAACATCACGATGCAACTATTAGGAGCGAAGAAATAATGGAAAATGTGAAAAAAACGGGGAAAATTATTCATCCTTGAGTGCTTCCATTGCGTGCGCTACGGAAACGGTTCAAGATACCAAAAATATATGTATGACAGAGTTATTCCTCTTAAAATGATCTAAAAAAATGTCCGCGACAGTATATGTCTATCTTTTAAGATTAACTCACTAGAACAGTTTTTATGGTAATCAAATTTGGTCGAAATTAATGCATTATTTGTTAAGAGTTGTATCAACGTAATAATATTAATCTTTATCCAAATAAATATGTTGTTGATTAAGAGTATTTAATTGTGAACCAAATTGTCTTTGACATCACTTAATTTCAATGAACATCTTAGAAGATATTACAAAACCTTATATAGCAAAACAACGTTTGCCGGATCAGCTAGTAGAAAATAAAATTGAAAGTATAGAATTGGCGAGAGTGCATAAAAACATATTTAACCTCCCGTCCGTGAAATCCCATTACAGGACTCTAAATCTAATGGCAATTTTGTATAACTCCAATTAGTTTTATCAATAAAACACATTTCTTTATGTAATTTTGTACACTACGCTTGACTTTGAATTAAATTGCAACTGTTTTATGAGAAATAATATGAGTTAAGAAGATAAGGAAATTTTACCGTATTCTGTAATGGGACGCGTCACTAACGAAAGGTTAAACGGACTTGCTTCTCCCTAGCATTGACAAATCAATCAGGTTAGTTCAAAACAAGCAATTAGTATCTTCACTTAATACCTCTTATCAGTTGTACCTCACAGTGAATGATAGTTTTAAAGTTCTTGAGTCTACATAACATAATTTTGGAATGATATAATATATATTTTTTTACTGTTTCACGACTATCAATAGGTTATATACGAGACAAATATTACATCAGATTCAAAGTTATTAACTGTGTTTATTTTGAATATTGTCTCAACTTAGAAGAATTAATTTATTTTACCAATGGCAAGCTAATTATAACCTTAACTCGTCATTTAAAAATAAACAGTTTCAAATATATTAAATGTAAATTTTAAATGCATCAATTATTCTCATCACTGCATAATTTCACAGCTGGTTACACTATAAATATGCGAATAATTTATGAGGTTACGATGCGAACCTCCCTCCGTACTAAAAATTTATTAAACGATGTTTAAATATTAAATGAATTGATCAATGCATTTTTAATAAAAACTCGTCACATACTTACCTCCTACTTTGCGATGTATAGAATAACTTCGTGATACTGTCGGATACAATAATATATATGTACATGCTTTTTCATATATGCATTGACGCTATTTTAATCATCATTAAAATTGACTCAGCTCTCATCGATTGAAAAACTTCTTTGAACATTTTTCTTTATATCTTATTAATTCATATTTAAACAGCTACGTAAATTTGAAAAATAAGTATATTACATTGTAAAGCATTATCTATTTGCACCCGCAATCAATACTTATCTTCTAAGTTTAACAATTCGGTAAATAAAATAGTAATTACAAACAAAATAACTTTATTTTATCTTGATCAACAAAGAAATACATCACTTTTTGATATTACTTAAGATCCAGTCTAAGTAATGGTATACATTAGTATAAAGGGAGGGCACAGACGTTCCGCATGGGGTGTCGGCTCGCTTTCCACTGACTACACCTACGACATAGTACCTTCCGCCGTATACCGTCATTAGGGGCCCGCCGGAATCTCCTTTACATGTGTCCTCGCCAGTATACCCGGCAGCGCACAAATGCTTCTCAGTCAGCGACGGATAATATTTTTTACATTGTTGCTGTGGCACTAAGTTGATGACTGTAGACTGCTTAATGTTAGTATTGTATGGACCGTTGCGACCCCAGCCGACCACACCGAGACGTAAATTTGAATAGTTCGGACTGTCTATATTGATAGGCAGTAAGCAAATTGGTCTTATGTATGCTGAAAATTTAAAACATTCAACAGATTAACACATAAAATTTAATTTATATGTAAGATTGAGATTTAGGTAAGGTTGTGAAGATAGTGGCCATTTAGTGAACCTGGAACAATAGTTTAGCACATCGCAAGTAGTACCTGGAGCGTTATAACGCGCTTTGCTAAAGTACACCGAGCATCGCCGGGAAATGTGGTGCATCCCTCAGTGTTCATCTCTTTAGGGCACGGGGCGATGGTACTATTGTGAATTGATCACAAGTTTCACAGTCAATATCAACAATGCATGAAAGTAGGCTCCTTGAGGTTTATAGCCGCTAATATTAGCCGTGGGTTTACTGGCAGAATATAATAGTGCCTTAACCTTCATCATACTAAAGTGTTGTAAGAGCCGACTAAAATATACAGCATGCCAAATTCCAGGTAGATTGCTAGCCAAGATGTGTAAAATGTAATTAGATTAATGATTACCGTTTACAAAGTGTAATCGTGGTTTTAATTCTGTAAATCTAAACCTGGACCAAAACCCTTTCAAGCATTAGTAAGTCATAAATTTGTATGCAGTTAAGGTTTCTTTTGTGTCTAAAACATAGATGGGCAAAATGTAATCATATGAATGCTGCGAAATGCATTAGTAATCATAATCGTTTGTCATTAATCCGATTACTATATTGCTAGCATCTAAGCTACTGCATGTACCTTCTCTGGACATATTGCACACCCGCCCACACGCATTGGATAATCGTGGTTGGTTAAATTTACAAATCCCTTCTCATGGATTTCACAAATATAGTGGTTAAAGGGAAGGAATGCCTTTAACATGCAGTGGGATGAAATTATTTTAATTGACGTACCAGTATAAGGTGCAGCTGCACGAAGTCTTATCAACGCTATGTCATTCAATAGCTTAGTATTATTATAAAGAGGGTGTAGAATAACATTTTGTCCGTTAATAACCAAGTTTTCAATACATTTTTGTCCAACACCAGCAACATTTTTACAGTCAATAGGAAACGTTTGTTTGTCGTATTCTGATAAAAATACTTCGACACTGGAAAAATAAATTGAAATAAGTTCACAAAGACAAGATGTTTATAAATCATGATCTGCTTTTGTCCGATCTCCCTTCGAAGACACTATTGTTTTCTCTTTTGAATTTTACACTGTGGTATTTTATGTCTCGCTACAGATGTTAAAGTGTACCTCTAAGAAGTAAGTATTCAAAGAAATTATATAATTGTTGCGAAACGCGACTTCTCAAATTCTACAATTGGCTGTTACATTTTTAAATTGTTGCTCGATTGTATATTCAAATATATTTTCAAAATATCTAGACAACTATTTAGATATACTTATATCTTTTTATTTGCCAAAGACATGGCTCATTTCATTGTTAGTACCAAACATATTTTCAATATCTATTTTTACCCTTTTAAAGGTAATATGTAAAAAAATATAGTAATGGAAGTTAATACCTGCTAATAGTGCCATTTGTATCATAAAGGCAATGTGCAGCAGTGAGGACATATATAGAACTGATAAGAGAACCTCCACAATTGAATGAAACCTTACGGTCGCCGTAATTAAAGGTTGTTTTCAGCAGAACCGTCCACGGAAACTGCTCAAATTCTGTTTCTTTACCGCCTGAAATATAAAATAAACACAATAATATGCCATAAATACAAAAATATATATATGAGTGACATTTTGGCCACAGCTAGAGTACTGCTTGGTTTATTTCGTAATAGACGAGTCTCTCCGAACGAAACTTTACGTGGCAAAAAAAAACATTAGTAATTATGGCAAAAGGCTTAGATCTATTATACTTTGACTGAAACATTCCCGATTTACTTTTACCACCCGATACAAGCTGAAGTTCTAACACGAATATTTGCGATCATTAACATGTATGGCAAACCACCTTTTTTTCTCTTATTTTTTGGTATCCCGGGGGAAAATTCTAAATAGAACCATCAGAGCCGCTATGAGGACAGCGACCTCGGTGTGTCAGACTCCTACTGAATAAAAAACCCCGTGATGCCCTTCTAATCACTCGAACAGCGAACAGCCTATTTAAGCTTTCTCTCTGGGAGGGGTGGGTGTAAAGAGCCCACTACTTCTTTTGCGTGGTAGGCCGCCTTATTTCGAGAGGTATTCTGAGATTGATACTGTACTTCAAGGAAACTAATTAAAAAATAAACCAATTACATACAATTTACCCATTTTTTCACTGCCATATATCGTTAAATATTGTAGTTAAAAAAGTTAATAAATTGCATATGATTAGCGTTATTTAAAAGCTTCGGAATATAGATTTTAGAAACCTTAGGAGTAAGATGGCTTATCATAATAATATGTTATCGAAAATACTGGCGCTAGGGGCCTCATCCCAACACACGACTGAGTGAAGCGAGCTGTAAAGCACTTTGACACTATGAACTATGTTTCTGTAGTCACAATCCAGTCGGAAAATGGCGTCCTACCATCACTGCTACTTGCGTACAATCATCCCGATGTCACTTCACATGTGTGTGGATTGTATTAAGGGTTAATGTATGCAATATTGTTGTTAGATTATGCTATTTTTTTTTTAATTATGAACTCAAGATGTTACTAAGTAAACAACGATACAAGCGCAAAGTGAATACAGCCAGCGAAAGTGAATACTAAGTGAAAGGAATATAGTGTGACGAAATGCTATTATTTGTTAATAAACTTACAAAATTTACATTACCACATACATAAAGATATGAAGCATGAATAACATACGTTACAAATATGGGTATATTTAAAAGTGTAAACAACTTACACGGAAGAAAAGAAAAATGAAAATAAAAGCAACACACGGACCAGAACAATAACAAAAGAACATTAAAACTGATTTGAAAAAAATTAACACAAAAGAGATGAAAATAACAAACAATATACAAATAAAAATCTATTTCACAATCATTTCAATGAACATCCTTTTTTTAAATTTCAAAATGTTGTTGATAGAGTTATACAGCTTTATCATTCTGCTTAAGAGCAATTATTTAAAGATTCAGTTAATTACCTGCTATACGACTGTCGATATTTACATTTAGCGTATTATCCGCAACGGCACGTCTTTTTCTCAAATGCAGAGGCATTGGCCATGGCAATAAGTGATTGTGCGATAGGGGTGGCAACACATTATCAAGCATCCAGCTATTTGAAGGATTTTTGGGTCGTAATGAATTCCTAGGTTGCGATACTGAACAGAAGTGCAAAGAAATTTGTCAATTTGAAAATTAGTTGTAATTATCTATTAGTATTGGAAAATTCGTGCAAAGCTTTTTGTTTTGTCGCATTCTCTAAAGTAAATTATTCGTCTAAACAATGTTCACCAGTGTTTAATAATAATATTACAATAGGCTTATACATATTTATTACAATATTTGAGTATAACTTTATACAATAAGTATAATAGTTATTGTAATGAACATTGCCTATACTATGTTATGTAAATATACAATTAAACAATTTTATAAATAAATAACTAACTGTATTAATTATCCATTTATAAAATCGTTTATTAATTATTTTTGTAATTTATATAGGAGCGACGGAATATCCGGCTTCTGAAGGTTAATTAAGCCTTTGTTTCATATTTTAATTAGAAATGAAGAGTAGTTTCGGGTTACTTGCCTATGATCCTGTCAGAGTCAGTCGCTTCAAGGCCGCAACATCCTGTTTCAGGTTTCGGTGGAAAGATTGTCGAGACACACCGGCCATCTGTAATTTGTTGCTTTCAAAGAGATAGATGTTTTTTTTTCATATAAAGATCTAATAAGTTCATTAATCCAGGTTTAATTAAATAAGATTTTTCAATATTACATTTATGGGCTAAAATTGTTAATTTTAAATGGATATTCAGATTAACTGTATCATTATTATGAGCAAAAAATGATAAAATTGCGCATTTCTAAAAATAAAATTAAAGGAAAGTGAACATATTATGTTACATTTTATAGTGTACACATTTAGCAAAGGTGTTTATAAGTAAGTAAAAATAATTTGAATTATGTGTATAAATAAACTATTAAAACTAGGTTCGTTACTACTTATTATTGTAATAATTAATCGTATCATAAAAAGTATAAATAAATCTGAGCTTTTATATTTCTTATTCTCACTTATATTGTATTAATGTAGGATTTTATTATATTGTACAATAATATATGCGTAAATTAAAGGTACATTAGTTATGCTTGTTTACTTTGGAATTAAAGTAATTAAATTTTATTCTTTTCTAGTTGGATGTATATTGTAGAAAGTCAAATATTAAATCATTTACTTTGAGCATTAGATTTAAGAATGTTTTAAACTTACTATTTTGTATCGTATTTGTCCCAGCAACAATGCATATTATGAAAAAAAATATGATACACTTCATGATTATAATTCCAGAATGCCGATCACTTTACACTGTGCATTCTTTTTATGACATTCTGAAGACTAGTTAAGCTATCGCACTATAACTATACAAATACTGTCTAATGGCTGATCAATGGAGTGATTCTGGTATTTACTACTAATTACACTGGTCATGAACATTAATAGTTTCGATGACAATCGCTGACAACAATTAACAAATTAAATAATAAATTTCCTCAGAAAGGAAAATAACTGTTTCCTTTGTATTGTGAGCACAACGGAAAAATAGCAAAGAAAAACTAAAAGAGCGTAGTTACTAAATACCACAGTACCTGATCACTACAGTTCTGGCTATAAACTAGTCCATAAAATTTAAAATTTCTTATTATAAACAGTTTCATATTTTAAAATTCCTGTTAACTAGTTTTACAGGTTTTAATTAAAGTATGTAACGCAACATGTTTTAAAATTAACCTATTTTTTAAGTTTAATACGTCTTTCTGTGCAATTAATTCAAATCTTTATTCTTTTTGTAAAATAGTCCGTACAAAACCTACAGTAGAATGTAACAAAGTGTATTTGATATTCTAAAATCTACCAGTGCAGTCGGTTTAAAGCATTTCAAACGACTCCCTGCTGGAATTTCTGTTATTCGCAAAGTGAATTGAAAAGCGATGCTAATTGACAAATTAGTACTATGCAACTGAAATACATACAATAGTTAAGCGTGTCTGATACTCGTTTTCAATTAACGGGAAACGCTTTAAATTAAGCACGTGAAATAAAATAGTGTCTGACCGTATTATGTGACATTAACTAACGTAATACTAAAGAAAAATTATTATCTAACGTATGCATTTCTTTTGTATTTAGTGATAATTATAATACTGAATTTTTCAGATTACATTTTGTTTTTGTATTTTATGTAATTATAGGCCTGTAGTATCTATGTGATATTAAGGAAGCATTATATTGTAATCATTTAAGTGATGGGCCATAACATTATCCACAGTCCATAGTACTCTCATTTTAAGAAGGCTAAAGCTAAAATTCATCAAAGTATAAATTAGCTAAGAAAAAGCTTTTTCATTGAATGAATAATGTTTTTTTTATTAAAGCAAAGATGTTGTTTTACGAGTACCATCTTGAATCCGGAATCTTTAAGATGTAATAAGGATATTTACTAATAGTTACCTACCACTATTGTTTTACTGATTATTCTTGCAACAGCATCCAAGAATTTTTATTGATCTCAATTAGGTGCTATTAACAATTACCTGCTGAAGAATCTCTTTGTTCCAACTTCCAATATAATTAAACTTAGAATATAAAACAACATACATTGCATGCTTGGCTTGCAATAACAAGATGAAACGTCCCAGTTTCAGTCAAATTAGTTTCCTGTATATATTTAAATTATTAGAATCCCCGCTTAGTTGTTCGCAGTTTCCCCACTGTCCTCTAGTGATTTTCGATGTGAGAAACTGCTAAGTTTTTCTTCCATCACTTAGTTGAGTAATAGTATCCAGTTTTATCTCTGTCATTTTTCTTGCTCGTGCCCGTAATTTTTGTGATGACTGCTAGGAGTTTGGAGGGTCTTGGCAAATATCTGGTTTCAATTTTCTCTCAATTAACTTCAGGTTACGTTCGATTCGACAAGTGCCACTTAGTTCTAATGGGACGTTAGAGTGAGCGGGCTTTGTGGAGGGGCCCACCCTTGTATCGACAGATATTTTGAAAGAGTTATGTTTATACTAAGGCAGCATTGTAAAAGTTCTATGTCTACTTAATTATCTCTTTCCTTTTTATTTTTTTTAATTAATTTATAGGCGAATACTTGACCTCAATCACACCTGGTGGAAGATGAAGATGAGTCCGATGATGTACCGCGTCCGCCCAATAAATGCCTATTCACTCTTCTCTTAAAAACTCCTAGGTCATAAGATAGTGGAAATATGGCCGCTGGAAGCATAATCCACTGCTTAGCTGTTCATACGACGAATATATAATAGAAGCGAATCTTTTCGTGCGGATATAAGGAACATCCACCACACACGGATGGTATCCGACATGATGTCTAGTGATTTTATGGTGGAATGGTGCTGGAACATAATAAATAAATGGATATTTTAATAGTTTTCTCTACCTCTCTCCTTTTTATATCTGATATATACCTATAATTGGTGCATCAGCAATCCTAATATCTAAAGCTATAAATTTGCGTAAAACTTTGTCTTTCTAAATTAAAGAATGGTTAACTAATTCCTAGTCAGTTGCAAATACTAATAGATTAAATACATCTTGCTTAAAACTACGTATTCATTGATATCGAGAATAACTTACTAATTATCAAAATACACTATCGTATATTACTATAATTTCGATCACAAGGAATGATGTATCTGATCAACTTTATCGTTCACTTTTGTTACAGTATAATGTCTTTTGTATAATACATTTTCATCAAACAATATTGCATAATAATGTGCGCTTTTGTACTTAAAGTGAAATTTCTTACTTACACGTCTTTGTTTATATAATATATATAAATAATAATATTTACATTAAACCTAGTAAAAAAGAACTTATAAATTTGTAAGTATACAAGTTCTTATGATATGTAAGTGGAGATAGGCAAAATATAATCAGATTAATAAAAATGAATACGATTACATATTACGTTTTATACTATTAATATGACTGCATTTTGCTCATCTATGGTTTAAGCACTACATAATCCTTGATTGCATACACATTTATGATTTCTTAATGTTTTAAATGGATTTAATCATGATTGCCGGGCATGAAAATTAAAATAACAACTACATTTTGTAATAGTTAATCATTAATCAGATTATATTTTGCCCATCTCTGTATGTAAGTATATGTATAACGGAGAATATCACATAGACGTGTTATATTTCCCAGTTTAACCTATGGAATTTATTTAGCCCCCGAAGCAAAAGTTAATAAATGACGTGCATCCACCCCACACAGAACGTGTCGAAACATCAATCATAGTTCTTAAGCGAATCAAAATCTAGGGTTGTTGTCCTACGAACTGTTCTTCGCCCTCGCACAACTAAATTATTTTTATACAAAAATCCGACAATGTTTTATGTATAACACGTACATTTCACGGCTTATCATGTGTGTAAATGGTAGTTTAAAGTATACCTTTACATTTTTTTTGTTAAAAGTCCTAACTAATCCTCTTGTTCATAAAAATATCCTACTGAAAGGTAAGAAGATTAAAAGAAACAATTTTTTAGGGTTTTCCATGAGTATGTATTTACCTAAATAATTTTTAATACATTATAAACCATGAACGACGTGTAAAATAATCAACTAATGCCCACTTTAAAAAACGTTTTTACGTAAGTGTTTTAAGCATTAATGACTCATTAATTGCAAACAAATGTGTCTCACGAGTATTAAAAAGTGTTTTAAAATTTAAAGATCGTTTCTGGAATAGGACATTGGTTGCTGATACCTTTTCTTTTAGAATTATTTGCTGAATTCATTTCGGTTATTTTAATATAGATAAGATTTTTCTAAAATATGTACTATTTATTAATTGTTTTCTTGCAAATGAAATTATATCATGTCCTCTAAATTATATATATATACGAGTACAGGCACGCATTGTTTTAAAATAAGTGAATGATGTCTCGGAATAATTTACGAAAATCAGGTCTGGTTAAAGAAAAAGTTATATTTGATTAATCAAAGACACTTATAATTTTTTTTATAAGCTTTATAACAACTTCTTAATATTATTATGAACGAGAACATAAGTCTCCAAGGCATTTACTTCGATATATTAATTATTGTATTAAATCTATAAGATAACATAAGCTCTAACCTATTTCAGGTAGGATTAAGTTGGGACGTAATGACTTCTGTAAGAACTATGAATTAAATATTGGCTTCAAAATTAATCCTTCAAAAGGATGTTAGTTGCCATCTTTGATAAACAGGAAATCATATTGTAAATAAAATTTTGTGGTTGACAAGTGAAATCCTTTAGTTAATTTTTCAAGTAATTTGAGAGAATGAGTTTTTAATTATTATTCGGTATTAATAGCTATTCTAATTTAACATATAAGGTGTTTCCAATCGTTCATTACACCTTATTCGTTTTACGAAGTCCACCATGATAGAAAAAATATAGGTTGGTTTTGTTTGTAAAATAATTATTTAATATTTTATTTCGATTCTAGTTTATGTTAATAGTGTTTAGTACCTCAATCCATAAATATTTATTTTCATTATTTATACTAAATATGGAAATTTACGTTCAAATAATTAATTTAAGGGACTTAGTAATATGAACAAGGTATAAAAACAGAATTTACATTGCCATCAATTTGCGCTTAAAAGGATAGATCTTCATATAAAAAATCGTAAGGAATATATACATAGATGTATGTAGATATTTTACAGGTGATTTATAAATCTATACACAAACAGACACTTATTTCTCACCAAATAACTTCGATTACTGCTCCTTGGGAAGTTCGGAAGCAATGTTAATTTCCGTAGTTAAGCTTTCTTCGCTGTAACAAATTTGACGAATTGCCGCTTGCGGAGATTACTAATTTTTGCTTGTAAATGATTTTACTTTTTCCTATTAGCAAAAGTACGAATTGAAAAGAAACACAATTTGAAATCAACTTTCTCGTATACAACCTAGCATTGCTACTTACCCACGTATCTATACTGAATGAATATGTATTCTCTATTAACTTTACCAAAAACTGTATATATTTTATACCTAGTGGTTAAGTAATAATGTCTAAATTATACTATTCTAGTCGTTTGTAGCAAACGGAAACCTCGCGGCATAGACTATAATGACACGGAAATAGGATTTTTCGGATCCTTATCGTAAACACTTCGGACTTACCACTTTTAATGTAAAACCGTTTATAAAATTATATATTTTTATATATTATTATATAAAATTTGAAAGAAGAATTAATTAAAAAACCGGTGCCAAGTAAGTATCACATTCGTGTACAAAGGGTTCCGTAGAAACAGACCTACTGACTATATGATATTAAATTTAACTCGACAATTCCCCACGTTCCTGAGAAAAAAGGTCTTGACACACAGATAAACAGACATAGGAGTTACTTTATATGGATCCGTTTTGCTTTCAAGCTCCTTAAAAAAATACTTTTATAATACAATTTAAAATTCTATGGTACTATAAGTGGCATTTTAGGTAACATTGTAAGGAAAGTGTATCAAATTTCATACATTTTGTATTAAGATGAAAAAAGTATTTTATGATGGTGAAAGGAAGCAGTCACTTTCTTAGAAAATTCGTTCCTTTGTGTTGCTTGTAATTTTTTTTATAAACTTTTGTTAGTTGTCATTATTTGTTGTTAAATTACATGATGTAAGCTAAAATTAAACAAACTTATCAACTTCATTTTTTCTTAAAAGATGAACAATGTATTATCCGTGTATCTTAAGGGCTATTTTAAAATTCTAAAATACATACTATACAAGTCAATATGTATGTTTAAAATTTTTATTTATTACTTTAGTGTTCAAAGATTTCAAGTGGACCGAAAACAAAACAGCTATGTTGGTTCTATGAAAAATATAACGACTCTAAAGAATAATATGAATAGAACCCATAATTTAAATTATTTATTTATTTATAGGGCAGCCAGTGACCGATAAATTATAAAAAATATTATAATGACAAACATTAACAAAAAAAAAGAAAACATTAGAATGTATCAAACGGTGGAGGCTACCACAGCATGTACCAAAAGTAAACAAAAATAATAATAACAATCTTAGTAAAAAAAATTACATCAAAGCCAAATAATTAAGAATCGAAGACAAAAAGACATAAAGAACAGAATACGCGCACGACATAACGAATACCACAAGAACAACAATAAAAAAAATAGTAAAATTAAAACAAAAACACAAATATAAATTATGGGTTCAAAATCATGATTTACAACAAAATTTTCGTAAGATAACATTATTTATAAGTTATAATCAAAGCTCTAACTATTATGATAGCTTTTACTCTGATCTATCGATGTCTATATTGTAAATATTGTTTTTAAGTTTAAATTATGCTAAAGTTAGAATTTCATCCACAAGCAAGGGGTTTTAATGAAATCAAATGGGATCCCTTTATGCGCATATTTATGAATTGCTTAAAAATATAAATTTAACAGCCGGCAGCGATAAGCCCAAATTGTTGGAAATATATTCCAGGCAAATAAACATAGTATTTAACAATGTAAACATATTTATTTGTACTTTTTTCAGTACTTTAGCTCATATACCATACATTAATTTCTCCTTAAAACATTAGTAAAAACAATTTGGTTTAATATATTACAGCAAAACACCAAAGTGATGCCAGAACTAAATATTTATCACACAAGAATGCAATAAATGGTATGACAATCTGAGTGACGAAATCTATAATTTTAATAAGAAAATTAACTCTGGATCAATTTGACAACAATATACTTTTTTAAAGGGCATAAACTGCAGAAAACTAAGATTTCATAGTATTTTTATTTTTTTACACTGACACGGCACAGTGACTACACGAAACCTGATGGTAAGTGTACACGATGGACAACACTCGATCGCTACTCGTAGGGGTTCTTCAATAAAACGCTTCTTTGTTCGTAGTTCGCTTCTTTATTCGCAGTTCTTGAGGGTAGCTCCGAGGGAATTCTTCTAGTCTTCGATCTTCGCTGCCGACCAACGATTAGGTCGCTATATATATCCCCTCGGGCTACCCTAACAACTAGTACTATATACAAAGTATTCCTTAAAACTAAGTCCGCCAATAGCGACGCCGGATTCCGCCGTAGTTCCTACGTCCGGCCGCCGCTGTCGCTGCTGTCGCCCCGGTCGACGTGCTCCTCTCCCGCACCCCTATTCTTGCGTCTCCGGCGCCCTGGGCTCGCTGTTCGTAACATCCTCCCCCCGGCGTAGCTCGTCGAAGCCTTCTTTTTCCAGCCGGAGAACAGCCAGCTTCCTTGCAGGGCGCACGAAGGTTCCATTCCGGCTCAGGCATCGGTCGAGCGCACACGTGTCCCTGTACACGCCGTGCCTCCCCCCGCCTCTCTCCGTGCGATCACATCTGTTCGCCAGACGCGCGCTTTCGAGCGCGACGCCCGGCAACACGTGCTCCCACGTGCGTCCGTGCACGCCACGTGCACACCACCGATCTCGCCGAGGCGCCTTTATCAAGGCGTCCGAGGCGTTAAGTTTCTTTAAACGATTGACTTAGTCATACGCCGTTGAAAATCCACGCTTTTTAGTGGTTAGACCCGGGGATACCTGGCGGTGTTTAACGAACGGGTCTAGAGCGTGCCCCGGGCGCTCGCGTTTGCCCTTCAGGCAACCGCGCATACCGGACGGGGTCGGACCAGTTGGCACAGGGAGCGACCCCCTAGTCAACCCCGACTATCGCCCTCCATACCCTCCTATCCCGATTTCCTGCCGCCACCCGGTTTGGCTTGGGTCTGCTAGCGCGGACCCCTGTCTCTGCGTGGCACGATAGGCACACAACCCTTGCTAGGGACGCTAGGATACACACCCCTCGGGCTCTAAACGGGTCTGGGGGACCGCCCACTTCTTGTTAGAATTATCTCATATGATTAGGAAAAATTCTTACTAGAAAAATGGAAGCCCCCGATACAGTAAAGGTGCTCATCGAGCACATCTGTAAGTTGCCTGTGGAACAACTGCAGCAACTCACAGCTACCTTAATCCAAATGCAAGCCGCCTCCAACGTGCATTACGTGCTGGAGTCACCCGCCTCCCCTGACGAGGAGCCCCTCGCTCCCCGCCCCCCCACTCATGCCGCGCCGACAGGCCGCGAGCCCCGCGTCCCGCGCGACGCGTCATCCACCCGCGACCGATCGCCCGTTCGTTCGTCCCTTTCTGACGCCGACGGTCCCTCTCGCTCTCGCGACCCCTCGCCCGCGATGTCTATCGCGAACGAAAACACAGACGAATCGGATTCCTCCGATTCATCCGACGCTCCCGCGCCCGCCGACGACGGATTCACCCCCGTCCTAGGCAAACGCAAGAAAACCCGCGTTGACGGCCCGTCCAAGGCCGCCAAACGCACACCCGACGATTCGGCGCGCGCTCCAGCCGCCAATATTCCCAAGCCCAAAAAGGCCAACCCGCCCGCTTTCCGCCCCGGGCCACCTCCCCCGGTAATCATCCGGGAGAAAGGCGCCTGGGCGCAAATTTCCGCTGCGCTCAAAGATAAGCGCATAAATTATACACGGGCCACCGCGACTATGGATGGCATCCGGGTGGTCGTTCCCACTCCGGACGACCATAAAAAACTGACCCATTACCTCCGCGAAAAGAAAATAGGTTATCATACCTATTCTCTCCCAGACGAGAAACGACTCCGCGTAGTCGTAAAGGGACTCCCGAAAGAGCTCAGCACTGAGCTCATAAAGGAGGACCTTCTATCTCAGGCCCTGCCGGTGGAAGAAGTCCACCGGATGCACAGGGCGTCCACCAAAACACCATTCGATATGGTGCTTGTGATCCTGCCTCTGACTCCAGAGGCCAAACAGATATTTAACGTTAAGTCCGTCTGTCTTCTCAGCGGCATTAAGGTTGAGCCTCCATACAAAAACGGAATGCCCGGACAGTGCCATAACTGTCAATTATACGGGCATTCGGCACTTAGATGCTTCGCGCGCCCTAGGTGTGTGAAGTGCCTGGGAGACCATGGCACTTCACAGTGCGAGCGCACCAGGGAGGCACCCACGCCTCCGAGCTGCGTCCTGTGCGGTCGTGAGGGGCATCCCGCGAACTATCGCGGATGCCCACGCGCCCCGCAGCCGCGGAGCGGGACTTGGGGGCCTCGCAGGGCGCCCGCGCCGCGCTCTCGGCCCGCGGCCATCAGACCACCTCCGGCGTCAGACTTCCCGCCGCTTCCCGCCAGGCACGGAGCAGCTCTCCCGCCTAGCGCCCCCGCTGAGCCCACCGGCACCGCTGCCGCCCCGGCTCAGCAGCCATCTCGCACCGGCATCGCCGGCTCCCAGGCCGCTAGGCCCCCCTCCGTTCCCACAAACACGGGAGTGCGTCCCCCCGCGGCCGCTCCTCCCGTGCCTGCTCGCACCCAGAACCCCTGGGTGCGTCACAGAGCACCGGCAGCACAGGCGCCCTCAGCGCCCACCCTATTCTCCGCAGACCTCGACGAGGCCTGTGATTTCGCCTGCGCAATTGACGTCGACGAAATCACGGAACTCGCACGGGAGCTCCGCGAAACCGACCCAGCTCACAGGATTGCCTTAGTAGTGAAGCACGCAGACCTACTAAGGAATCTGAAAAAATACAGTCAATCTAAATCCAAATAGATGACTGTCCGTCTCTCTTCAATCTCCTTTTGTTGATCCAATGCTCTTCACTACGAGTAGGATCAAACCGCACGCGTTGAACCTCGCATGGTTTAACGCTTACGGTCTCCGCAGACAGAAGGATCTCGTCGGTGATTTCCTTCGCACCCATCAGATCGACGTCATGCTAGTGCAAGAGACTCTCCTCAAGCCGAGTGATAGAGGGCCCCGTCTGGCCAACTATCACCTGGTTAGGAATGACAGGACCCACGCTCGCGGCGGGGGCACTGCCATATACTATAGGAGGGCTCTGCACTGCATGCCGATCGACCCGCCTCCCCTCGAAAATCTCGAGGCCTCGGTCTGTAGGCTCGGCATGAGCGGTCATCCGTCAATTTATATTGCTTCGGTCTATTTGTCACCGAACAAAGTACTTCTCCGAAGTGACCTCTACGCACTTCTGGACTTAGGTCCCGCAGTCATCATCGCAGGCGACCTCAACTGCAAACATATGCAGTGGGGCTGTCATTACTCTACTAGTAATGGCAAACGCCTACGTCTCCACAGTAATGTCTACCCTTTCGACGTACTGTCTCCGATGAGTCCAACTCACTTCCCCAACATTATTAACCACAGGCCCGACATCCTGGACATTGCGCTGCTAAAGAGCATAACCTTACGGTTGCGCTCTATAGTCACGCTCAGTGAACTGGACTCGGATCACAGACCTGTTCTAATGCAGCTCGGCTCCTCTGAGCCGGAGGCAATCCCTACTAAATTGGTGACGGACTGGAAGAAGCTAGGAGCGATCCTAACCTCGGATGGTCCGAAACCACTCCTCGACCCGATCCCCGACTTCTTCTCCTCAACAGAGGATACAGATGCGGCAATCGACGCCGTCACCGGCCACCTTCAAGGCGCTGTCGCCGAAGCCACCAGGGAGGCCCCAGCGGAAAACTTTTTCCTTTTTTTTTTGTGGTCCTGGTGATGACCGGCAGTGCCCTGGCGTGCGAATGCGCGTGATCCTGCGCATTCCGGTCCCGCACGCTGTGGGCCAGGAAGGGCGAGCTGGCTGCTCCGAAGATCATCGAAGTCATCTTGAACTGCTCCGGAGGGTCCTTTCTGTTGTCGCCTCTCCACAAGAATGACTGCGCCGGTTGATCTTCCGCTCGCACCTTCACCTGCAAAAACATCTCAGAAATGTCCGCTGTTACGGCGATCGGCCGTTCCCGGAATCGAAATAATATTCCGGGAAGTGATTGTAACAAGTCCGGTCCCTCGAGTAAAAAGTCGTTCAAACTTTTGTTCTGTACGCGGTGCGCTGCGTCAAACACTAGCCGTATCTTGTTTGGCTTATTCGGGTTTCGTACGGCGAAGTGCGGTAGAAACCACTGTATAGCGCTGTCTCGTTCACTCTCGCTATACTTTTCCGCGTATCCTTTTTTCAACAAATTTTCAATCTGGCGCGTGTATTCCTCTTTAAATGCCGGGTCGCGATCCATCTTTTTCTCTATGCCCCTGAGGCGTATGAATGCTTCACTGTAGCTCGGCGGCAGCACGATGTCATCGGTGCGCCACGGTAACCCGACTTCGAATCGATTGTTCACTCGGCGCGCCGTTTTGTTGAAAATCTCGATCGCTCGTCGATCTTCTGGCTTTTCCTTGGTGGTCAGCGACACACCAAGCGCTTCCAACGTGAAGTGCTTCTTCACCAGTTCTTGAAGACGCTCGTCGTCTTCTTGCTCGGTGCTCGAGGGGGTGCTGCCGCAGTCTCGTTCCGCTGCGTGCAGATGCAGCGCGATTCCGGCTCAGGCATCGGTCGAGCGCACACGTGTCCCTGTACACGCCGTGCCTCCCCCCGCCTCTCTCCGTGCGATCACATCTGTTCGCCAGACGCGCGCTTTCGAGCGCGACGCCCGGCAAAACGTGCTCCCACGTGCGTCCGTGCACGCCACGTGCACACCACCGATCTCGCCGAGGCGCCTTTATCAAGGCGTCCGAGGCGTTAAGTTTCTTTAAACGATTGATTTAGTCATACGCCGTTGAAAATCCACGCTTTTTAGTGGTTAGACCCGGGGATACCTGGCGGTGTTTAACGAACGGGTCTAGAGCGTGCCCCGGGCGCTCGCGTTTGCCCTTCAGGCAACCGCGCATACCGGACGGGGTCGGACCAGTTGGCACAGGGAGTGACCCCCTAGTCAACCCCGGCTATCGCCCTCCACACCCTCCTATCCCGATTTCCTGCCGCCACTCAGTTTGGCTTGGGTCTGCCAGCGCGGACCCCTGTCTCTGTGTGGCACGATAGGCACACAACCCTTGGCCAAGGGCGTTAGGCTACACACCCCCTGGCTCTAAACGAGCTAGGGGACCGTACACATTGGTCCCAGTTCTAATAAGAATTATTCCTAATTGGATTAATTCCAATTAGATTAATTCCAATTGGATTAATTCCAATTAGACCGTTTCCACTTAGAACCATCTAAGATGGAAACCAGCGAAGCGTTGTTTAGCAACCTAGTTGCAAAGTGGCTGCTCAAGCAGCACAAATCAGTTATGAACGAATTCGTTACCGAACTTCGTTCTTTCCAATCAGGCGTAGGCGGCCAGCAGATCGGTGAGCTCATCGATACTGCTCTCCCGGCCGAACTAATACCCGCATCGCATGAGCCTTCTGCGAGTGCGCATACCAACCTTTTAAATAATAATGCTTTCGCATTATTAACAACCGAGGAGGCCATGCCAGAGGGAGACAGCGTCAGTGCGTCCCCCGCTCATGCCCAGCTTACAATCGAGACGCCCGCAACTCCCCGTAGGGACGCGTCCGCGCAATCCCACTCGCGCGAGCGATCGCCGCTGCGCGCGCAACCACAGGACCAAAGCGGCCCTTCTCGCGTCCGCGAGAACTCGCCCGCTATGTCAATTATCCAGGACCCTTCCTCGGACTCCTCTGACGAGGAGTTCACAGTTCATAAGGGGAAGCGCAAATACAAAAAGACCCGCGGTCCGTCCAAGACCGCTAAAGTGACCGACAACACTTCGGCGCGCGTTCCCGCCGCCATATCTCCCAAGCCTCCCAAGAAGGCTTCCACCACTGCCCAGTTTAAAACTGGACCTCCTCCTCCCGTGGTAATCCGGGAGAAATCCTATTGGGCGGACGTCTCAGATGCCCTAAAAAATAAAAGAATCAATTACACTCGCGCTACAATGACGTCGCAAGGCATCAGAGTAGTCGTGCCGTCGCCCGATGATCACCGGGCTCTTACCGCATACCTTCGCCTCAAAAACATAGGTTTCCACACCTATGCCCTCGAGGAGGAGAAACGACTCAGAGTCGTTATCAGGGGTGTCCCGAAGGAGCTCGCCACCGAGCTCATTAAGGAAGACCTGATAGCCCAGGGTCATCCTGTGGAAGCGGTCCACAGGATGCACAAAGCCTCTACGCGCGAACCATATGATCTGGTTCTTGTAATCCTGCCTCTGACTAAAGAGGCCAAATCCATATTTAATTTGAGGACCGTCTGCATGCTCAGCGGTCTAACCTTAGAAACACCCAACAAAAAAGGAATGCCCGGGCAATGTCACAATTGCCAACTATACGGGCATTCCGCTTTTCGTTGCTTCGCCAAGCCCAGGTGCGTCAAGTGCCTGGGTGATCACGGCACTAAAGAGTGTGAGCGTACTAGGGACGCTCCCACACCGCCTAGCTGCGTCCTGTGCGGCCTCGAAGGGCACCCTGCGAATTATCGCGGTTGTCCGAGAGCGCCTCACAGGAAGCCGCCGGTAAGGAAGCCCCTTAGGGCGACCGCACCACGCGAGCAGAACGCGGTCGTCAGGCCGCCACCTGTGTCGCATTTCCCACCTCTTCCCGCGAAATCCGGAGCTGCGCTTCCGGCCCGCGGTCCCGCTGACCCAGCCCAGCAGCCCGCTGTCACCGGCGACGCCGGTTCCTCAGCAGCACAGCCTGCACCAGTATCTGCCACGGCGGAAGTGCGAGCCCCTCCGGCCGCCCCTCCTGCCGCACCTGCCACCTGGGCGCGCCTCGTCGCGCCGGCATCTACTGCGCCCTCTGCGCAAGCCTTATTCGCTGAGGACATTTCTTTGTTCTCAGAGTTCACAAGTCTTTTTGACATTAGTTTAGTTTCGCAGTTCGCGAAAGAGCTTCGCGAAACAGATGGCCATCCCATGCAGAGGATGCAAATGGTTGGCAAGTATGCCAACCTGATCAGTGCAGTTCAGCACTACCGCGCGTCCAAATAGATGGACAACCATCGCGCACATCTCTAATAACTAAAAATGCTCCCTAATATAGGTAGGATTAAACCGTTTGCGTTAAACATTGCGTGGTTTAACGCCTTCGGCCTTAGGAATCAGAGAGAACTCCTAGGAGAGTTCATGTACAACAACGTAATCGACGTCATGCTGGTGCAAGAGACACTCCTCAAGCCATGCGATAGAGACCCTAAACTGGCTAACTATCGCTTGGTTAGGAATGACAGGACCCACGCCAGAGGCGGGGGCACTGTCATATACTACAAGAGACTCCTGCACTGCATGCCGATCGATCCGCCTAGCCTCATTAACATCGAGGCGTCCGTTTGTAGGCTCGGCATGAGCGGTCATCCCCCCATCTATATTGTCTCGGTTTATTTGCCGCCAGACAAAGAACTTCTCCGAAGCGACCTCGATGCACTTCTGGAATTAGGACCCTCTGTAATTATAGCAGGCGATTTAAACTGCAAACATCAGCAGTGGAACTGCCACACCTCCAACACTAATGGCAATCGCCTGCACAGGTTTAGTAACCTTCTACTCTTCGACGTATTGTCTCCCATGTTCCCGACGCACTTTCCCAACAACATTCTTCACAGGCCCGATGTGCTGGACATTGCGTTACTAAAAAACATAACTTTGCAGTTACGTTTGATAGAAACGATCAATGAGCTGGACTCGGATCACAGACCTGTACTTATGAAACTAGGCCCTTCCGGCCCAGCAGTCATTCAGACCAAGAAGGTCACGGACTGGAAGAGATTAGGAGCGATCCTGACCTCGGAAGGTCCCAAACCCTTACTAGACCCTATTCCAGATGTCATCAACTCCAAAGAGGAGACTGACACGGCAATCGATGCCCTCACCAGTCACCTTCAGGCCGCCATGTCTGACGCCACCAGGGAGGTTCCAGCGGAGGATGTCCACCGCTGGAGGCTCCCTGAGGACGTGAGGGAACTGAAGAGGGCAAAGAATGCCGCCACCAGAGCCCATGATAGGTATCCCACTGAGGAAAACAGAGTGAGGCTGCGCTCCTTACGGAGGGAGGTAAAGAAGCGTATCGCCGAGCTGCGAGACACTCAGTGGGACAAATTCCTCTCAGAGATTTCGCCCTCCCACCAGGCTTACTGGAACCTGGCGAGATCTCTCAAAATAGACAATGACCGCAGCATGCCTCCTCTCGTAGGGCCTTACAATTCTGTCTCTTTCGACGATGTCGAAAAGGCCGAATGCCTGGCAGATAGTTTAGAGAGCCAATGCTCTCTTAGCACGCTTCCCGTGGACCCAGATCATGTCACTGAAGTCGACTCTGTCGTCGATCACTTAGTGTCCCTCCCCGTTTTCGAAAGACCGGCGACCGTCACAGTCGAAGAAGTCCAGGATATCATTAAATATCTCCCCACAAAGAAAGCTCCAGGCCTAGACGGCATCACCAACCGAGTCCTTAAGACTCTGCCGGAGCAAATTATTCTTCTTCTCGTCGTCATCTTCAATGCGGCGCTGAAGAACTGCGTTTTTCCAGACGCGTGGAAAAACGCATGTGTCGTTGGCATTCCAAAGCCAGGCAAGTCCAAGATGCTCCCGACCAGCTACAGGCCCATCAGTCTCATCAAGACGATGGGCAAGCTTTACGAGCGGTTACTACTAAACCGACTCCAAGATTTTGTCCACACCAACAACGTCCTTATCGACGAACAGTTTGGGTTCCGTCCCAAACATTCGTGCGTAAACCAAGTGCACCGCATCACGGAGCACGTCCTCCGAGGCTTGACTCGCAAGCGAGGCATTCCGACGGGGGCTCTTTTCTTCGATGTGTCGAAAGCATTCGATAAAGTCTGGCACAATGGCTTGTTATACAAGCTATACGCAATCGGCGTGCCAGACAGTCTCGTGCTCATCTTGCGAGACTACTTATCGAATCGTCACTTTCGATACCGCGTAGAGGGAGCCCTCTCCTCCCCACGTCCTATCCGAGCGGGAGTGCCGCAAGGCTCTATTCTCGCTCCGATTCTCTATAGTTTGTACACGAACGACTTGCCAAAATTCTCAGGCGTAGAGCTAGCTCTTTATGCGGATGACACCGCACTCTACGTCTCGAGTCGCAACTTAGATCGTATCCACCGGCGTTTGCAAGCCGCAGCTTCTCAGTTAGGCGAGTGGTTCCGCAAGTGGAGGATCGAGGTGAACCCCGAGAAAAGCGTAGCAATACTCTTCACTCGGAGGAATCTAAGCTCCTACCACATGCAATCACTCTCACTTTTCGACCGAGAGATCCCCTGGGTCCTGCAGGTCAAATATTTAGGCGTCATTCTCGACAGGAGAATGTCTTTTCGTCCTCACGTTAAGGCGGTGCGCGATCGTGCCGCCTTCATCCTTAGTAGATTACACCCGATGGTAGGTAGGAGAAGTAAAATGTCACTTAGAAATAAGTTGACACTTTACAAGTCAGTGGTAAGACCGGTCATGACCTACGCCAGCGTAGTGTTCGCCCACTCCTCCAAATGGTCCCTAAAACGCCTACAGCGTATCCAAAACAAGTTCTTGCGCAATGCCGTGGGTGCACCGTGGTATGTGCGCAACGTAGACCTCCACGATGATCTTCGACTAGAGACGGTCGCTAGTTTCATGCAGACGGCGTCTCGTCGGTACTTCGACAAGGCGTCGCACAGTTCGAACCCTCTTATTAGGAAAGCATGTCGATATAATGTACAAGACGATGTCGCGCGCGCTAAACGTCGTCCGCGTCATGTCCTGTCGGATCCCGTCGATCCGATTACCGCGGAATTGTTTTCCGCCGATCCTCAACACAATCAGGTACACACATGCACCAGATACATTCCTCGGCAACGGCGCCGCCGGCGGCGCCGCACTAGAAGGATGGGTCATCCGACTGTCGTTAACCGGGCCGTCCTCGGCCCGAGACGCAGTATCTCTCCGACGCAGCCTTGAGTTTCTTTCGGCGTTTCTTCTCAAGATAGTCGCTTCCGAAACGCTAGTAGATAACCTTAGGTTTAGGTTTTAATCTCAAATTGGCTGGCCGCCCAAGTCGAGGTTCGTACCCACAGGGGTGCCCTTGCGTAGCCACCCAACCCATAAATCGCTGGCTGAGCACCTTCAGTGCTCGCCCACTCAAGTCCGGTGTAGCTTTAGAGGCCCTTACCCGGGTCACAAGTAAAGGTCACGCAGAAAAAAAAAAAAAAAAAAAAAAAAAAAAAAAGCAGATGCAGCACCGTGTTCTCCCCCCGTCGATGGAGCAGGCGAGGCTCGATGCCGTAGATGACCCACCCTAGGCTGGTGAGTGATGCGGCGGGCTCGTTCTTCTTTCCGGTCCTCATCTGCTGGGAGACCATCAGGTGCCAGTTGTCGACACCTATCAGGATCCTCGGCTTCGCGTTCTCGAAGCAGGCCTCCCGGAGATCTTGCAGGTGGGCGTACCGCGTCAGTTCCCGCGGCGCCCGCTGTCCTCGCAGGTCCAACTTCTTGACCGTGCGAGCGGTGATCTCGTGTGCGGCGCGTTCTCGCCGCCCTCGGATGCTGATGCTGACCCGCTGACTGCTGCTCTCGTGCTCCGTTGCGTTGACACCTCGCAGCCTCAGTGGTGCCGGAGTCCCCTTGGCGCCGATGCTGTCTGCCAGTTCTTGGTCGATGAGGGTTATTGACGACCCCTCATCCAGGAGCGCGTACGTAGCTACTTCTCCCCCGGGACCTGTAATGATGACGTTGCAGACTTTTAGCAACACGCTGCTGTCTTCACTAGGTGTCGCTATTGACATCACTGCTTCTTCTCTGGCCGGGCGGGGTGGTTCCTCCTCATCGCTGGATCGCACCTCTGGCTGCGCTCGCACTTGCTCGGTGTCGTGCAACAGCGGGTGATGCGGCCGGCGGCAACCGCTGACACCGCATGCGTCAGCTTGGCAGTCGGCCCGACGATGCCTCTTCTTCAGGCACTTAAAACAAACGCGCGCTGACTTTGCCCAGTCCCAGCGGGCGCTGATCTTCATATTCTTGATCTTCTTGCATTTATCCGTAGCGTGGTCTGCTCTACAGCAGAAGCACCCTTGTGGTGCGCGTCGCTCCTCTACCGTTGCGTAGACGGCTGCCCCACGCGTCGTTCGGCGTGCTGGCTTCGTGTTCTGCTGCCTCGGTCTTGCTGGCGCGGCGTATTTTGTAGTGCTGACGGCGCCCGATGTGCTGGATTGGCGCGTGTAGCTGAATGCCAAGTCCGCTTCGCGTGTGAGGAAGCGAGACAGAGTGATCACTTCGCACTCTTCCATTCCTCGGTGCAGATGTGCGTAGTCTCTCCACCTTGAGACTAGCAGCGGGCTCATTCGTTCCATGATTTCTCCCGCCAGCTGAGGATTCCGTAGATAACCGCTGTGGCCGACGTTCTTGAGCACGGCGATTATGTTCTGCACTCGTACTGCAAACACGTTGAGCTCTTGCGCTGTCATTCCTGCTTGTGGCAGCTGGCGCAGCTTCTCCATGGCGTCGTTGATGATGGTGTCCGGCTGGCCATAACAGCGCTCCAGTGTGTGCATTATGGCATCCGGGTTCTCCGCCGTGTGCAGTAGAGGCGCCACGGCGTCCCTCGCTTCTCCCCGGAGACACACCCGTAGCCTGGCTAGGTTCTCCGCCGCCGAGAAGTGGTACATTTTCGTGCTATCTCGCATGGCTGCCTTGAATGGCAGCCACTCGTTCGGTGCCCCGGTGAATACTGGTAGGTCCGAGGCTTGACGTGGCGGCACTCGTTCCCGTGCCGTCATCCTCTTCAACGCCTCGGCCAGCTCCTCGATCGCCCTTGATCTGCCTCTCGTGGGCGTGGGCGAACGTGTGCGACGCCGTTCTGTCGCATCACGTTGCTGTGACCTTTCTTCTTCGAAGGTCACTCGGGCCGCGGTCAGCTCCCCCCGTTGATCGTCGGAGGTGTGGAGGGCCGTTCTGCCTCCCTGTTCTGCTGATGGTGTCTCGGCCGGGTACGTCGAATCCCCCTCGGTCGCTTGTTGCAGCCAACTGTTCACGCGTTCGTTCGTTTGTGACATGTTGCTGCCCTGTTCGTCCTCTTCTATGTTCTCGAGGTCCACTTCTAGTCTCTTCCTGACTAGGTCCGCTTCCATGCGCAGTTCCCGCCGTTGGATCTCGGCGAGACGTTCCTGCGCTTGCAGCTCCAACTGCAACCGTAATCTGGCAGCTGAGCTTGTACTTGTGCGGCGTGACCTTGCTGGCGAACGTTGTCTTGCTGCTATAGGGAAAGAAACTGCGTTTGACGTTTCAGCGTTTGACAATCGAGCGTTTGACAATCGAGCGTTTGACTTGTCACATGTCAATGTAGCGTTTGACCTATTGCATGTCAATGTAGCGTTTGACCCCCCTGTCGTAGTCTCAACAGCAGGCCGCACTGACGGAGAGCGTGGTGGTTCAACATGACGCACCGAGGCCGGTGCGTACATGTCACACTCGTCCGTAGTATCGGCCCCCTGCGATCGAGTTTTGACCATTTTCCCCAATTCTTGATGCAATCTTCGATAAATCGATGCGTTGGTTCTACTTTCTTTCTTCTATTCGGCTTCCGATGGACCAGGATGTACACGATGGACAACACTCGATCGCTACTCGTAGGGGTTCTTCAATAAAACGCTTCTTTGTTCGTAGTTCGCTTCTTTATTCGCAGTTCTTGAGGGTAGCTCCGAGGGAATTCTTCTAGTCTTCGATCTTCGCTGCCGACCAACGATTAGGTCGCTATATATATCCCCTCGGGCTACCCTAACAACTAGTACTATATACAAAGTATTCCTTAAAACTAAGTCCGCCAATAGCGACGCCGGATTCCGCCGTAGTTCCTACGTCCGGCCGCCGCTGTCGCTGCTGTCGCCCCGGTCGACGTGCTCCTCTCCCGCACCCCTATTCTTGCGTCTCCGGCGCCCTGGGCTCGCTGTTCGTAACAGTAAGCATGGTGCAGTCTAAAAAAACGCCAACGACTATGGAAAGGTAAGAAAAAACCCATTGGTAGTCGCATTTTAGCAGATTTTGTTCTATTGGCCTCATTATTGTATCTACCTATCTACTTATCTACTACGGACTTACTCGTCACTGCAATAAGCGAGAATAATCCCCAGTAATTGTTAAAAGTAGCTACATCTTGAGTTCTTTGTCTCAAAGTTTCAGTGTTGCGCGTCGCAAAGGGCGCCGGAATAACAATGACCAGCAGTAACAAAGATGTATTCACTTTCGCCAGGTTACAGCGCCAGGGACTCGAGAACTTTACAAAGGTAAAAGTGTACTCTTAAATGTGCAAAAAATATGACTACAAAATAAAGCGAGTATAGTCATGAGCGAATGCGGTGGTAAGAGGTAAGACATTTCAGTAAAATTTTAATATAAAGTTTTTACTTTACGTATGTTTATTTTTATCATTTTTTACGTAACTACAGCAGTTGACTTTACACGTTTACATGCTTAAACTGTACTTTGTGATGTCATTTAAATATGTTGATTTCTAATATTTATTTTCCCTTAAACAGTTTACAAGGGATACGGCCGAAAGAATATGTTTTTAAACAATTTTCACACGAATCAACGTGGCTCTCCACTACGACGCAACTGATTTCGCAGGAGTTTTATATTTGCGCATGTAAATTACCTTTTTACTTCTTAGTAGCAAAAGCACTATAGACGTGAATCAATTACTTACGCATCTTTGCTATTGAATTATTTTTATTTTACGTAGGTTTTATATCAAGTAGTGTAGACCCGTATGCGTGTGGTAATGATTAAATTAATTTACTTTATCTAACAACCATTGAACAACCATTTCAACTTGTAATGCGATTTAACTTTTTAAATAACCATAATGTTTATAACTAAAATAAATTGAACTACTGTGAGGCAAAGTTACCTCGATCATAAATATAAATGACGTTAATTTATTTGATGAGAAACATTCGTAAAAATAAAAATTCCCAATATTATTCCACTCACTTCAGTAAATATGAGATTTCATTATTTCCGCGGTTTTATTATGGCGTAATAAAACATTATTCGTCTCAGCCGGGGCGGTATGGTGGTATGTCGTTGTTATTTGTGGTTGCACCAGCAGAGGGCGAGTCAAGACATTAAGGCAAGAACACAACAGTTTCGGTTCCATTACAGCGTAACAGGGCGACATGTGCTTTATTGTTGCTAGTATTAGATTACAACATTAGACAAAACGTAGCTGCTGTCCATGTATCTCATTGAGAAATTAATGGTCCTTGATTTGCTACAGTTATGATCAGAGTTAAAATATGACGTTCGTCATTGTTAATACTAGAAATAAACATAAAATAGTGCTAATTTTATTATTGGCTTAAAAAGTTCATAGTTATTACGAAGGTATTCATCTATATAACAAAAAAAAATGTCCACTTAAATATATTTTGGACCTTATTTGTCAAAATTAAAGAAGAAAAGAACCAAACAAACAAATCTTTCTGTAAATTACCTAATCTAATTTCTCAGGTTCCTTCATAAATTATCTGTGGCTTATATGAAGACAGTTGCAAGTACATATCTTTAATGCAATCTCAGTCGTGACTAATTCATAAAGTAAGTTATGATGCAAACTCTCCCTTATATAGAGGGGTCCCTAAATGAACTCTCGTGTGCTTGTGGGCTATGATATTTGCAAATCTTTAATAATAAATGAACCGTTTGTAAGGGATGGTTACGGCGACATTTCGTTATCTATATTTTACAGTATACTATTACGGTTTGCTTACACAGTAAATATAATTCATTTGTTGCAATTGAAAGAATATAACACTTCATTGACATGTATTTACATAGGTAAATGATTAAATTTTGTATTCAAATAAGAACATCTAATAATTGGGGAATAATCTCGAAGGTTTAAATATTTCATCTTAGTATTTCATATTAATAGGCTCGCAGTTTTCATTATATTATCTTTTTATAATAGTTGTTGTAAAATAGCGACTTTGAATATTGCTAACGTGTTTTTATTAGTAAAAAAATGTTGTACATTCTGTAATTAACTTTTAAATGAATAATTTTTAATGTCAATTTAACATAACTATAACAGAATCTGTCAAAGAATTATTAATGTATTAAGATGCCCATAACAATCAGTACATAATAATATCTAATGTAAATAGTAGCACTTACAGCAAGATATATTTCTTAGAAAATACTTACATATATATAGTTAATTACGTTTAATAGGTACCTAGTTTCCTAGAGTTCTAGACGAACTTGCCTCCTGACTCTATTACATAAGGAGCAAGCTCGAGTGTCAAGCGTTGAGATGCGATTAAATGTAAGGAAACGCTCTAATTACGCTGCGTCGTTATAAACGGGAAAGTTTTCTCCACGGCCAGCGGTGAACCACAAGCAAAATGTTTCTAGTGCTACCGACATTGAAATAGGATATTCTGTAGAACTTTAAGAAAATACTAACCATTTTAATTATAAACGCTAGAATTCACTAATGCTAGAAAATTAGCAGTTTACATTGCACCCTGAAATAGAAAAAAATGTTAATGGCGAAAAGGTGAATTAAGTCTGTTCCACCAAAAAAGGCCAATTATTTATAGAAACACATAATCTAGTAGGAGTAACAAAATTTTGATAAATTCCGATGACTAAGGATCTATTTTGTATTTGTACAAATATAGATAAATAGAAACAAGCACATGGTCACTATATTGATTATAGCTTGTAACTGACATTGTCCGTAATTTAAGTATTATAAATGTTTTTAGATAGTGGCTTTAAAAAAATACATATTAATTATTAAACAAATGCGTCAATTGAATTTTAGTTTTTTAGTTTGTATTTTTATGATATATTATTTTATCCCAGATAACCAGTATATTTTCAAAACTAAACAAAGCTGTACGGATATTGGTTTTAAGAATAAGTAAGCGGCTTAATTTTACTATTTATTGTTATTATTTTAAATACTACATACCATTAGGTAGCAACATATGCGCTTTTATATTGCTTACTGTTTAAAACAGTTTAAAATCGCATCTTTCTGTACAGTCATTTGCGTAATGTTCTCACAACTAAGTTTAGGAAGATAGATAGATGGATCTATTTGAAACTACACGACAAATTGTTAGCCAAGGAAATTAATAATGAAGGGATAACTTTAGTTTACGTAATATAAATTAATTTAAACTCATTCATAACATAATAATTAATTATCTAATTTATTCTGTAGTCGAAGTCGAGACCATTGGACTAGTAACAATTTTTCTTATATGCCTTTTTATTTCCTAAATTAATCTCATTTTATCTCTGTCTTATAAACTATATGTACCATAATATGGAATTTTATATACATACTTGTCTGAGAAACAGACAGAGAGAGAAAAAGGTATGTGATAAGTAAAGGATGTTAAGCACTATACCTGAACTTTAAGCGCTTCGCCGCAAGTACTAAATAGCTATAAATCAAAGATTTCTGTAATTTATCCTTGGCTCATTTTCATAAGAATAAAAGAATATTAGTGCATGACATTATTATGATCAACTTACAGTTCTCTAGCCCATCATACTTAATTAGATTTTGTGTTTTAGCATCAGCTAATACATCAATTTTTAAGTATACATTTACCTGCCATTAAATCTTAATATATCGACATGCTATGTCTCATACGGACTGAACAGAAATACATACATGTCTGTACTGAGTATACTTTACTATTAATTATAATACCCAACGTGACCAGTAGCGCAGCTGATCACCGTTCTCAGAGCACTATACAATACACATGACAGTTGTATCAATATTATGAGGACTTCCTCACAATATTTTTATTCTTGAGTAGCACGTGATGCCTATTAGATTTTAAGTATTTTAATGCGAAAGAGTTATTGGTAATACACCCAACATACGTATCTCTTATGTCTATATAATTATATATGTGTAACAAAACCGTTTAAATGAAATTGCTTATTCGTTCAATTTCAAACAGAGTAAATTGCAAAATAGTACACTCGGATATCTCCTGTTACATTTACTTAACTCGTGACATCTAACATTTGTTTTCAATTCACGAGAGATTTTCCTGACGCTCTATGTATTTCTCTACCGGAATCCATTTGAATTTTTACAAAGTGTGTTGTGTCTTTTTGGCAGGTGAATATTTAACTTTAAAGCATATATTATATTACGATGCAACATACAATATTCTTACAAAACGATCAAAAAATAAAATAAATGGATCCTTTTTTTTAAAAGATACTAGGTAAATGTCGTTTTCATGAATTTAAAATAAGTATAATCCAAATGACATAAGTGCAATATTTATTATTTTAATATTAACTTTACAGCATCTTACAAAGTTAATTATATACAAAATAGAAAATAAAATAAAAAAAACTACAGTGCCAGTAACGAAGTTACGCTTACATATTAAATTTAGTTAAAATGTTTTGGGTCGCTATCCGTATCCGAGACAAGCTAATAAGGTTTGAATAAAATTGTTTCATTTAATTCATTATACTTGTCTACATACCACATGAGTAAATATCGTACATAATACGGAACAATTGCCTATAATCTCAGATATTGTATTTCATACAAAATTATAAAGCTTGCATGCCCACAACATATCTGGGCAACAAAAATAGCCAAGTCATTTTCATTCATGAAATAAGGTAGTTCGATATGGCGGATTACGTTATAATGCCTAATGTCCACATTACATGCACTCTCATACAATTATCAATCACAGCAAATAGTAATAATTATGTTTGAATAATTGTATGCAGGAATAATGTCGACATTACGTACATTAATGCTAATACAGATTTCAAATAGTAGCAAAAACTATAAATTGTAATATTATATATATACATAACATATGTGACTAATGCAATCAGCTATATAAGTCTATATAAGTCATCGTTTTAGACGGTAGGTTACCCGTTAAGTATGTTACGGTGATTATGGTTGAATGCACAGCAAAGCTTATTATCTGAAAGTTTCCTGTGATGATAATAAATGTTTGCTATGTATATTTATAGAATACCACACTAAAGTTATGTCTCCGCGACGGCTGTGAAATCGCAAAGTTAGCCATCCCATCTGTTCCCCTTGATCCCTAACTATTCAGATTATGAAACAAAGATATTGTTACATGGATAACTCAATCCCCATTAAGTACCTACTATTCACTGAAAATGCTAAAACGTTCTTTCAGACGTTATCTCATTCTAGATTTATTATAGAAGTAAATCTAGATACGACAGTATCGAGATGCGTTATAAAATATGTCACTTAAAAATATCTTTGAATATTTCATACGAAGACGAGTGATTAAGTAATTGTGAGGCGGTTGCGATCCATTATCGGCCACATCATTCCAATTTCTAGCAGGTGTGATTAAGTTTACATAAACAATAAAATAAAGTAATTATATACATAAACACAGAAAAATCTTTAAGTCAAGCAATATATTTTTACGTGTAAGGAAATCCAGGATCTGCAACTCAGAAGCTGATTGTTCGGCTACTTCATTATCTAAATAGTAAAAAATTAATTATCGAAACAATTGATAAATTATTCCCTAATAGCCCAGAATTTATCTATTTAACAATATAACTGCCTATAAAAATTCCTTTATTAAAATGGCCGTGTTTTCCAAGCCAATATCGGTATAATATGTGTATAATGACGCTATTGTCCCTTCCACGGACTAGATGGTTATTGTCACAGTCGTAAAGGGCTATGGAATGTCATTAGATCCCACTAAATATACTTAATATAAATAATAGGCTAACTAACCGGACAGTAGTCTATTAATTTAGCTCACAACTAATTTACAACCCTAACCGTTACAGGTTTCATCCCGAAACATACTATTGCAATTTCTTTTTTATTTGGCCCATTATTTCATTACCTGTATCTTTAGGTGTAGAACATTAGGTGAAACAAATCGCTATATATCTACTGATTTATTCATTTCAATAATCAGTGAACGATTCTGTAAAATGGTTTATTTCAGTGTAAGGCGCAATAAACTTTTTTTTTTTTTACACTGGCTCGACATAGTGACTACAGAGTTCCTGATGGTAAGTACAGTGTAGTCCAAAAACGAAAGCGACTATCAAAGGATGAAAATCCGTTGATAGTCTACATCATCATGTCGGCCCAAATATACCGCGACTGAAGGTCTCTAGATATATGAGCTACTGGATATACACAAGCTGATCCCGAAACGCGACAAGCCAAAACTGGTCACTATGACGGCCTTTACACCCATGTACTGTGGTCGCGATGCAGACGGGCACCGACGTCCTCCCACCTCGGTGCTGCTCGTTTAGCACCACCCAGGAGTCACGTGTAGGGAAACTAGGGTAAAGCCTACGGACGCGAGCAGCTTCGACTCCTTATATTTCAATGATAAAGAACTAAAGGCAAGGTAAATAGAATACAATTTTTTTATTCTGGGTTGAGAAAGTGAGTACATGACATCCGATGGAAAGTATTAAAAATACATAAATATGGAAATGAAGTCATTATTATTATAAAAAGCTTTTATTTCCAGATATTAAACAAAACCGAGTGGAGTCCACTATATAGCCGCGTCTGAATGCGTAACAACAGTTTAAAAAAAATTATATGTTTGATCGGTTATCACGTTATACAAGTGAACAGATTTCGGCGGATATTTCGCCATATTACTACATATTTACCAAATTAAAAATGGACTACAATTGATGATGATTGGTTCGAGCGTTGATAGAATCGATAACACAATTTCACCAATATACGAGTATAATGAGAAACTATCCACGTTACAGTTTAATATAATATTAATAAAGAGCTGTTTGTAATCTCTTTTAAAGTCAATTAAATGAAAATAGATATATCAGTAGATATTTCCGTGATAGTAATAATCTTTCACTAGAGAGGTAAAGTGAAATGGACTACTTTATAACATCAATATAAAGTTATTTACTAAATGTATACTGCTGTATGTTCAGACTTAATAAGGGGGATGTTTCCTAAATGGATAAATCCAAGGGCAGAGACTAGCATTAAATATATTTAAAAAAAATATCTACTTAAAGGTAGGTGTACTATGGTAAAACTTTTAGTGTCCAAATGTAGGAAACAGAAGACATTTTTCATCTGGTGGCCTCGTAGCCTGTTTGTAATCTTTTAATATAAAAAATAAAATCTGTTATGATTAGATGATAAGTAAAGATATCTAACATTTATAAACTTTCTTCGATTCAATAAAGCGGGGTTGTTCAATTTCCTTAATTGTATGTCTTCTTTCGTTATTCAATTCATGTTTATTTCCAATTTACGACTTACATTCACTGTCAATATACGGAATTTCCAAAGAATCGCCCATATATATTTTTACGATGGAAAACAAAATTTATTAAGAACGTGTAAAAGTTTCGGCAATTGAATTATATTTTCCCGTTGAAATACATATATTTGGATATGAAGTTACTGCCTTTTCTCTGAGAATATAAATCATTGCTAGACATACCTCGAGGGAAGATGAGATAGAGACAAATATTTGTAAATTAATATCAACTAAATGTAACTTATAAATCACATTGGTTTATGGATCCTTAGATACTTTTTTTTTAATTATTGCTTAGCATTACTTTTGTAAATAATTTCCTAACAAAATCAATAATAATCATTTTGAGGTGGTAGGGCGATTACGCGAACTGGGTCGTAACTACAATACACGGATATAAAGACCGTCATAGTGACTTGCTTCGGTCGATCGTGTTTTGTTATCAGTATGTGTATATCCAGTTGTTCATATACCTATGGACCTTTCGTCCTGGTATATGTGGGCTGCCATGGCGATGGCGGCTGTCAATGGATTTTCGTCCGTTGACGGTCGTTGTCATTCTTGGACTACACTGTGCTTTCCATCAGGAGCAATGTAGTCACTATATCAAGCGAGTATAATATTTTTTAATAAATAGTAATTGATATTTGAATATGGCCTTTTACAGTACTGGACATACTATTATTGTATTTTGTTGCAGTTATCCAGCTCGAAGGACCAGAAGTAGATGCTGTTAAAACGTTTCCAAATATAATAAACATATTGAAATTTTATTAATAGCACACTTTATTAATAAGTATTCATATAATATAATTACATACACATATGTTACCATTATTCAATTTTTTAATTTACCAAAATAGCAGTTTTAAATGTCAAAATAATTATGCTTAGCCCTAATATACTTCTGGATATGAGAAAACTCTCACGGGTTTCATAATAATCAGGAAAATAAAATATTAATATTGGATTTAAGCTTGTCATCTAGTCATGTTTTGTGTAAAATTAGATTAATAACATTGATAAATTAGGCCCTCTGTATAACGGCGGATTAGCTTGCAAAACTTACTAAATATACGAGCGTAACTCCTTGATGAGGAAAATGAACATCGCTTCAGGCGCCGCCTTGACGTTAATTTGTTATCTAATTATTTGGATTGCCTTGGACAAACGCCGATACGTTCTGTCTCAAACTACGCTAACGAACCGTTCTTAACGAATGTAAATACAACATACTATATTCAGGTACGCCTGTACGTTTGATGTCTAATATGTGATTACTCGCTTAGTAATAATATTAAGTATGAGTAAATACGGGTTTGGGCAATTCTATGCTCACCGGTGAAGGAAAACTTTGAGAGGAAAACCGTATGGCACATAATAAAAATGTCATGTGCAAGTGACCCTGAGCGCGGCGATCAGCTGCGCTAATGGTCACGTTGGGCGTTATAATTAATAGTAAAGTGTATACAGACGTTTATTAATCTAAGCATAAAGTGTAATATATATCTGCTTACTAATACTATCTCTTCTCATCTCGAAAGGAATATAACGGGAAGATATATTATTATTACTAGTAATTTCTAGCAAAGGAAACCTCGCGGTATGGTTGGATAGTAATGACACTGAAAAAGGATTTTTCGGAGCCTTGTCCTTAGCACTTCGCATTTGATATCATTGAAAAAAACGATTTCCTTATTTGTATCTTATGATACTTTAACCTATATTTTAGGTAATGTAATTATTTTAAAAATTTAACTTGCTCAATTGCTTAACTCTTGCATTATAATGCATATATGGAGACGATACGTCTGCGGCAAAGGAACAAACGGCCAAAGTTTATTTCCCCAAAGAGGTCTTGTCGGAAGATCTGCGTAGTATTAACCCAACCGCCTTCTGCATGTATGTTGTGACTTACCATGAAAGCTCGGCTAATAAAGTGATTTCGGCAGCTGGCTAGGATAAAACATTTGATGGTTATACTTATTGTGAATATTTTCGTAGGAATGCTTCAATAATAATACGTAGCCATCTCATATATTAGATCGGAATACTTGTTTTATAACAATTTCAGTTTTCATGAGGATCCGGTGTGTCAGACTCTTACTGACTAAAAACCCCATGGGTGTCCCTCTGATTGCTCCACCCAGGTCTAGGAAACCAAATTTATCCAGACGCCCAGGGAATAAAAAACCATGTTGAGGCTACCTCTTTGGGAGGGGTAGGAGTACAAGGCAACCCCTCCAAAACCTCTTTCCGAGACGGTGAGCCGGCCACCGTACACCGCCTCCCTCTCATCCGGGCAACAGATTCATAATTGAATATCAAGTTTCCCCATAATTGAAATTGCATAATACTAGTGATCGGATACATGTATGACTTGGCCTTAAAAAAATTGTTCTTCTTCTTCTTAGAGTGCCTCTCCACTACCGGAGGTTGGCCGTCAGCTCAGCGAACTTTCCTCTATCCTGAGCCAAGCGAAACAGGTGTTCGACGCTGGCAATACTAGTCCACTCCCGGATGTTGCGCAGCCACGACTTCTTTCTCCTTCCAGCGCGTCGCTTTCCGTCTATTTTGCCCATCATTATTAACTGGAGGAGTCGATAAATTGTTGGAAGGTGGAAAAGACGCCGTCGATGGACTTCGTTTGCCTAATGATACTTATTTACCCTGTTTCTAGTGACTCCTAGAACATAAGGGTTACAACAACTACTGGTTTTATGGTGAAATGGGAATGATGGTACCAGAGTAAAAAGGTCTTGTGGAATGTTGAACTAAGGCATTATTGAAAACAACATCACCTTTAGAGCAATTATCGTTTTTAACTTAACTCGGTAAAATAACTGAATTTGCTTTGATATAAGTGGTGATGACATTATAAATCGATGGTCAAGGACTACTGTGAAAAACCTTTTTTAAAAAATACATTCCCTTAAAATTGTGGCGCGTTCCTTGAAAATATTAATTTACATAAAAATTCAACGAAAACGTTTCGTCTCATTTGTGTTGGGTAAGTAAGGAAAAATTGCAACAGCAAAATAGATTAACGGGAAATGGAATTTTAAAATAGTATTTTGTGTTCTACAACCTCATTAAGTGTTTTATGAATACCTTTGATTTTGGATTTGGCAATCAATATTAATATAAGAAAAAAATATGTTGATAAATTATGTTGCGCATATCTGTTTTTATCTCGGTATAATGCGGCATTTGAGTATTGAATATTTATTTACAGAATGATTTCTCTAGCAATTAACTTTCATTTTTTTATTTCTGCCTTTAAATTAACTATATCCTTTGTTTTGTAACCTGGGGGATTTTTTTTAGGCATTGATATATCCTATACTAATTATTATGGCAATTATATAATCAAACTCGTGAGAAATTATGGACACAATAGAGAAAATGTCTTCAAACTTTTAGATACTGTGGCAATTTTTTGGCTATATGTACTGTGATTAATATTCTAAGAAAATAATAAATGACCACATTTATTCTGTACTCATACACATGCGTAGTGACATGGTTATCGTCTTTCACAACATTAAACTCTAGTAGCTACGCCACTAAATATACTAGGCCTTGGAGTTTTCTTCTCCACGTTAATTAATCAGAAGGCAGGTGAGGTCACAATAAATGGGTACAATGTATTAGAAGTAAGACATTCATTGTGGTAAATGATCTTGCTCTAACTTGTCTTGGCGCTTTCTCAAGCGCTGCTTAAGTTAGGCAATTTATTTTTATTGTTATTCGTTTTCGTTTCTATAGTAAAAGTAAAATATTCCAGTTACTTCATTCGTCTATTTATTTTTTATTATTAGTTCTGAATTACAAATGAAAACCAAATACAGAATAAAAATTGCGATGTTACTACATATGCCAGGGCTATGGGCAGCCAGGTTAATATTATACAGTTTTCTAACCATAAATGATAGAATCCATTCATTAATTTTATTGAAGTAAACTAAAAACATCACAGCATGAGATGAATTTGTGTAAAGGTTAAATAACATCATATATTTTTTATTACTAGTTAATTAATTGGTATATTCATTAAAATATACACCTTTTCTTATCAAAAACATTTTAGTTCTAAAGTTATTAAAAAGCACAAAAGCATATATAGGTGAAAAGTTACCATAAATGCGTTCATTCTAGTTACAGATAATATTCATGTAGTTTATATTCAAATATACTTCTTTGATGTCGTATCTTATTAATTTAATAAAATACGTGAAATTTATTACTACAATAAAATACAAGTACATTTAGACTGGAGAAGTAATAAAAGTTTACGTATTAAAAACATATTTATCTTCTCAACCTTCATTAAATCTCTCGCTATAAGAATATGATAGGTGAATGTCTATTTGAATTGCCACGGTTAATCATAAGTCATGAATTTTTCGAAGCTGCTCGCGTCCATAGGCTTTACCCTAGTTTCCCTACACGTGACTCCTGGGTGGTGCTAAACGAGCAGCAGCGAGGTGGTAGGGCGCCCGTGACCGTCTGGATTGCGACCACAGTGCATGGGTGTAAAGCCCGTCATAGTGACCAGTTTCGGCTTGTCGCGTTTCGGGATCAGCTTGTGCATATCCAGTAGCTCATATACCTAGAGAGAGACCTTCAGTTGTGATATATGTGGGCCGACATGACGATGTAGACTATCAATGGATTTTCATCCTTTGATAGTCGCTTTCGTTTTTGGACTACACTGTACTTACCATCAGGTACTCTATAGTCACTATGTCGAGCCAGTGTAAAAAAAAAATTGTGATTTATTTGAAACAGCAATTTTTCTTCAATGTTATTAATTAATCAGGCTTAATTGAGGTATGAAGCAAGCGTGTTTGTAATTAAAAAACAATACAATTTACTTAACACCATTTTTAGTATTGTAAATAATGAAATTTATACATATATTATAATATAAAGATTATCTTCCTGTTAAATATACAACAAAACGGAAGGAAGACCTAACCCTCGTACATTTATTATCTGTGCGCATTCCAAATCAGATGAACGACGATATTCGATTTCCTTATTTGTATGTTTTCTTTCGTTAGATTCAATTCACCTTTGTTCGCAATTTACTTACTTCCACTTGTGAGGATTTCGAGATACCATTACGAATAAGCGCTTTTTTCAGTATAAAGAATTCTTCTCAATTGACTTATATTAACATGTATATCCATATACACTGACAAAATGTGTTCATACTTGGAATTAAAATATCTCAAGGAAGATTACGCCCAGTTTCAGAAAGGCTTCTTAAATTTTAAAATATTTTTTTATTTGTAAGTTATTGATAATTTATTCTTTAAAAACGTTTTAAATTATTAGAGGTATACCTGAAATTGGGTGGCAGAGGAAGAAAAAAAAATGACAAAGCATTGTAATCCTTTATTACTAAAACGTAAAGTGAATAGTTTAGATCGGAACTTCTGATGTAGCCAAATATTTTATGAGTTTAGTGCATTGTAGTAAATAATGTTCTTATTTGAAATCTATTTTTACTTTCGTTTTACTGTTATTTAGTACAATATATATATATATATATATATATATATATAAGGTGATTTAATAGACGAGGAGGATATTTCAGAATACAATAATTTGTACCTTCTTACAAGTAATAAAAATGTAAATAACAATATTCCCTAACAAATCATAAAGAAACATTGAACAAATGGAAATTGATCCATAAAAAGTTTGGATACCGCAGCGCGTGTGGTGCACGATTGAATGGCATGTAGATAAAATTCCTTTTACGTAATTTTAGGTAAACAGGTAATTGACTCATTACCCTTTCGTACTTTATCCTTAGGACATTATTACTTTATGGCTTAGGACAGACAAAATACCTACTTAATAATTAATTGTTATTTATTGTATCATGTGTGTAATTGCCCCTTAATATGTTGACTATAAATTATTTATTTTAATGGAAATATTAAGATATCACTATTCCTATATATTTGGAATCAGAATCGAATGCTGAATATCCTCCTTGAATATCTCCCTCGTCTATAAAATCAGCCTGTATATGCACACAAAGTAAAATGTATACGAGGAAACGTGAGCTTAAAACATACATCTGTATGTCAAAGGTAAGACCTAAGAAGACTCGTGACAAATCCGTATCCCAGACATCTATTGTACCTGTATACGAAGAGATTTGTAACAAATCTTTATTACGAAATTCACGAACCCTTCTAACCAAACTTAAGTATTTTTAAAATTCAATTACTCCTTCAAAGCTTTACTTACGGTTTTTACCTTTGAGGAAAATAAAAAAAAAATGGTTTGATTAACAATTATATCCAAGTCTACTTTTACTTTTTTTTTTTTTTTTTTTTTTTTTTATTCTTGAGAAAAAAGAGGCTTTTGACTACGCAGTCATGTCAGCCCCGTAAACATACAAATTTAAGTTCTAATTTCTAAAAATGTTTTAACAAATTTGTAAATTAGCAGTGCCTGGGCACTCCCGGGCTCGGTTAAGTATTGATGGAATGCACCAAGATCCATCATATTTATATTAAGGACTCGAAAAAGAGTCTCCCTTTCCGACTTCATCCGAGTGCATTCCATCAATACGTGTTCCGTGTCTTCCTTAACGTTACATATTTCGCATTTATCTGTATTCTTAATTTTCATTAAACTTAAAAAATTATTAAGCGGCATGTGGCCGGACCGTACTCTGTGGGCAATAACAATTTGGGATCGAGATAATTGAAATTTTGAAAACCATGGAACATGCGGAGGCTCACTAACTAATGTTCTGTACCAAATACCCTTGTCTTTGGATCTTAAATCAAAATATTCCTTCCATTTCCCTAAACACATTTGCTTATATTTTGGTATAACTTCTGAAGGAACTGGTTTACAAAAATATTCACTGCCAGACTCGCATGCTATCTTAGCTAAGCGATCAGCTTCTTCATTCCCCTTTATTCCTATGTGTGAAGGTATCCACTGAATCGCTAATTCTGAACCATTATGCTTAAAATAAAGAAATTTATGTAAAATTGCATAAGCTGTCGGCGTGCCTCTTTGACCAGAGGCAGAGAGAGCTAAATGCTGTAGTGCACTCTTACTATCAGTAAAGATTACTGTACGCGGGCATCCTAACCTATAAGCATATGATAAGGCTTTTAAGATAGCTATTAGTTCTAGAGTCATAACAGAAACTTTGGCTTTAACTTTAAATTTTTCATTATAGTTATTATAAGAATCAAAGAAAGCAACTCCTAAACCATTATTACATTTAGATCCATCAGTATAAAGCTTGTACCAGTCATTGTATTTATTAGTTAACTCTTCTAATATGTTACATCTAAGAATATCATTATTGTAAGTTTTTTTACTATTTTTAACGCAGTCTATATTGGTCCTTATAATACTAAAGGTATTAATATTTGTTACCCATGTGTTTAAGGAGAACATGTCTAATAAATCCGTCCTATAAACATCATCGACCTCTATATCTTTCGAAACCATGGTTAGTAAGGGTTTTTTGTTCCTAACCCAGTAACGAGATTGACATTCGTTGATATTTTTAAATTTAGAAACTAATGAGTTATCGGATAATACGTTCGTTTTCAAGCAGTATTTATAAGCCAAATATGTTCTTCTAATACTTAAGGGAGGGATGCCGAGTTCGCACTCCATGACATGGATTGGAGTAGTTTTAATAAAACTACCCGCAATTCTAAGCGCTTGATTTTGTATCTTGTCCAGCTTAAATACATGAGTTTGGGCACTATTATTATATAAAAAACAACCATAATCCATTCTGCTACGAATTAGTGATACATACAATCTTCTCAAATGAATAGGATGGACTCCCCAAGTAGAACTTGCCAAAACCTTTAGTATATTAAGAAATTTACAACATTTTGAATAGGTTTCATCAATATGCTTACTCCAACGAAGTGAACTGTCCAACCACATACCAAGATATTTAATGTTCTTTTCTGAAGAAAGCAATACATTATTAACGTATAGTTTAATTTGCTGTTTTCTATGGCCTCTACTAAATATACAGAATTTTGATTTCGTTTCAGAAAGTTCTAATCCTAATTTACCTAATATATTTACAATGGTATCCAATGATTGTTGTAGTCTATTTCGACTTGTATCTAAAAGTGTATGGCTTGAATATAGTACAAAATCATCCGCATATTGTTCAATAAAGACATTATTAATTCTTTTACAAATATTAGATGTAATAATATTAAATATTAGAGGAGAGATAGGGTCTCCTTGGGCCAAACCTTTGTAAGTCCATCTAGTTAAAAATTCATCTGGAAGTTCATTATTTATTTTCAAATGCCTTTGATTGAGGAAAGACCATAGGTAGTTACAAATTTTCGTGCCAATACCAAGGCTGTCTAGTATCTTTAAAGCTTCCTCGGGCAAAACATTATTATACGCATTCTCTATATCCAGGAAACATGCTACCGTTGGTACGTTGTCTGTGAAACCTATTTGAATTTGAGTAATAAGTCTAGTTAAGCAATCGAGACTAGACTGACCTCTCCGAAAGCCTGAAGTATTAGAGGGGAGTAATTTATTATGTTCTGCATACCATTCAATCCGTTTTACAATAATGGAGTGAAAAATTTTACAAATACAGGATAATAACGATATAGGCCTTAGTTTAAGATTTACATTATAGGATATATTATTTATTTTAGGTATAGGAACTATTATTATAGTTCGCCATTGTACTGGTACACATCCCTCAGCCAGAATCCGGTTATATAATTTAAGCAAAAATAGTTTTCCTACATAGGGAAGTTTAGATAACACTGAATATGTAATTAAATCATGTCCTGGGGAAGTGTCTGTCTTCTTAATTCTTAAAATATGTTCAATTTCCTGAATAGTCATTTCTTTTTCAAGGTCGATGTTTTTAGAATTAAATGTGGGAGTAATATTTGTCACGTAATCAGGTGCTAAGTTACAAAGTAAATCATGTTTAGATTCCTCAGAGACATAAAATTTGGAATATTTCTTTCCTTTAATCCAACGCATTTTTTGCCACAATTCAGTTATAGATGCACATTCATCTAATTGGTTACAAAAATTTTGCCAACTTAAGTTTTTTGCTTTTCTAATGGCGGATTGTGCATCTTTTACTTTAATTTCTAGCAAGTTTAGAAAATGCGGCGTAGGATTTTTACGAAAATTTTTCAAAGCTAATCTTCTTTCAGCAACTTTTTTCGAAATAATCGGATTCCAGTAAGGTTTTGGTTTAAAAGTAGTATTAGGATTATTATTTATCTTAATAATTGGTACGTAAAGATCAATAGCAGTTTGAATTTTATTAATAAAAAAATCATATGTCTCCTGTACACTCAAAGAATCAATATTTTCAATCAATGCAGCTCTCAAAAATTTCTTAAATTCATCCCACTTTGCTAATTTGAAATTGTATTTCACCTGATAACTATTTTTATAAACATAGTTCATTGTCATTTTAATGATCAGGTGGTCACTGCCTAAATTCTCATTAGTAACCTTCCAGTCAAAACTAACTGCTAAATCTGAGGAAACGAAAGAAACATCAGGCGAAGATTGCTGCAGATATTGATTCACTAACTTCACGCGTGTAGGAGCCCCGTTATTAATTGAAATAAAACCATATTCTAAACAAGAATCTAAGAGTTGTGTACCTCTGTTATTAATCTTATACGACCAGTTTAGATGGTGACCATTAAAATCACCTGCAATTACGGTTTTTGTAGAAAAAATAGAAAAAACACTATCCCAGTCTGCCTGAGTGGTGTGTACCGATGAAGGACAATAAACAGCCACAATGTTCTTTAACGCATCAATATTTAACAATTTAACAAGAAGAAGTTCCACCCCTTCATTCCTTATAGACAATGGATGAATTAGAGCTTTTATCGATTTGTGTACTATTATAGCTACTCCACCGTATCCATCGACTCTATCTTTTCTAAAAATATTATAATCACTTAAAGTGAAAGACGATCCAGGGTTTAACCAGGATTCACTTATTAAAGCTACGTGTATATTTTCTTGGTTTAACAATGAGTTAAAAGCTATACTTTTAGGTTTTATACTCTGCGCATTCCACTGCATTAAATTAATAGAGGAGCCTTTATCCATTACGGAAGTAGTTAAGTATAGACCCTTCACATATATTTTCGACGATCCAAGTTGTTAACCATTCAAAACTAACTACAATAATTTCTTTGATTTTGTTACTTACAGCAATATCCCTATCAAGAATAATGTCTTTCAATTTTAAAAGTAAAGTGCTAAAAGACTGTTCCCTATTACTGCTTTTCTGCCTTGTTCTGCCTTCTATCTCGACTTTTGTTTCTGCTTCTACATGATTGTCTATATCAGAAGAGGAGCTCCATAAATCTGCGTCCTCTAGTCGCGTTTTGTCCTTTGTATTTTTTTGTGTCGGTAGTTTTTGGGGTTTAGATTGTATAAGAGCTTTTTTTGGAGTTTTCTTGAGTACACTTGAATATGATACAGAGTCGTGTACTACATTATCCATTCTAGTAGGCTCCTGGGGCTTATCTGGCTTATCTGTTTTATTGTGAGAAGAAGAATTATCTCTATGTGGTGGCGTAGAAGTTTGAACGCACATGGCTGCGGCATTCTTATACGTGCAATTAAAATCTGCCATAACATCGCGTATTTTCTTCTCCTTTATATACACTGGACATTCTTTAGCGGTCGATGGATGACTTCCGGAGCAATTAACGCAACTATAGTGATTATTATCGCAAGAAGAATGATTAGCTCCACATTGTGGACAAATTATTTTTTTAGATGGGCATACTTTGACCATATGCCCATACTTCCAACAACGTATACACTGTGTCACGGGGAATATGTATGGATAGACTGTTACCCTCATTCCTTGGATGGATATGTGAGGTGGTAAAAAGGGACCTTTAAAGCATATTTTAATAGTCTCGCTATCTGTCCAATCTGATCCATCGTTTGCTCTACGTTTAAGACGTTTTATGTATACGATACTTATTGAGCTCTTGCAATGTTCTTTAATCTCCTCTTCAGACAAGTCTAATTCAATGTTTCTAATTATTCCATAGGACAAGTTTACCACAGATGGTTTATGAAATCGCCACCCAAGATCTAGTAGTGCCTGACAACTATATAGTTTATTCAAATCGGTCTCTTGCTCAAATTTAATGGATATTTTGTATGGATTTAAATATTTAACCTGGCAAATATTAGTGATTCCATTAGTTTTTAGGATTTTTGCTAAAGCAAATTGTTTTGGTAACATATCTTTGTGGGTAATATATACTTCAATAAAATTATCTTCATTGTTTATTCTCTTTTTGTTTCTCGATACAACATTCCACTTACCCTCCTCGTCACTCATGACTCGTTTTCTTTTCTGCGCCTGAACAGATTCAACATTTATATTTTCTTCGGAGGTAGATGCTTCGTCTATACTTATATCGCTACCCTCACAATTGGTTAAATCATGTTGTACAGAAACTTCCATGATATATGAATATCATAGTTTCTCGGAAGAATAACAGTGCACTCGTTACTGCAATTTGACGTGCAATAATAAAAATAAGCACTAAAAGTTTGTGACAGAAAATTAACACAAACCACGTCTTGTTCGTTTAGACTCGAACACGATGCTGACTTTTACTTTTAAGATTGATTAAAACTGGACTTAAATAGAGAAAAAGTCTTTGCAAACAGATGTAGCTGAATAAATTTGCTTGGTAAACATCTGAGAACAGTTTCGTAGACGATATTGAGTACTAAAGAAATCGTTATTTGAAAACATTTTCCTGGTAAAATGAGAAGTTTTAGTGAACGGTAGACCGGACAATGATCCGACATTATCCATTGCAATCACAGTTAATGGCATGTGTGTGCAAAATTCGTCAAGTGACTCCCTTTGTCCTGTCATATTTTGAGTCAGCTTGTGAACGTACAATTATACCTAAAGATTGTAAGTTGATCCTTAATATTTTAAACACAAATTCAGCCGTGATATAGACTGGCAGGATGGAGGTGACTGTCAATGAGCTTTCGTCTTTTGGGGATCGCTACCATTGTTAGCCTACATTTTATTTATCATCAGATGTGGTATAATCACTTTACAATGTCACCACAGGTAGTGCCAGGGCAGATTGGCTGTATCAGTTTGCGAAACGGATTTCAAACATCCTGGTTAAATGAACTTATTGATGAGGAAAGCAAGCGACGTTTCAACTGCTGTCAAGACATTAATGTGTTATCTTATTAGGCGCATTGCCACGGGCCAGCAACGCGTCGACGGCACATTCCGCCTCAAACTGCACTAATGATCCTATCGAATGTATATATTGCTATAGCTACATACGTGTGAATACTAACATTTTATTTACGTACACTACCAACTTATATCTATAGATATGATTATTTATTCTCCTGCACAGTTTTTAAACAACTATTATTAGTGAAATTTAAGCGTGAAATAAAATGAAATATAGTTTTAAATATTCAAATAGAATCCAACTAAACTCAATCAAATAAACTCCAAAGCATTTTTGCATTGTCAAAAGAAAAGAAAATGGGAAGCAGATTCTACCGAGAAGATCTGGCATGAAATTCTGATAGTCGCTCTTTATAATAAAATAAGGTACAAAACAAAACAAATACATATATAATACAAAATGCAATGCATGCCCCGTGAGACAAAAATATGCATATTAGATTTAATTGAAAAAATGCAATTGCATTAAACAATCTTTAGTGTATAATATTTATTTTGCTAAAAATGTCATTTTTATAGTTCATGTGCTACTACTACTACTTACTAATTTTCTATAATTCCGAGGGCAGTTGTGGTCAGGTGTAACGTTTGGAGGCACGCAGCGCTACAGCTCTCCATTTATCTCAGACTGATGGTTGGCAGGCGTTTTCATTGATTGACGCGTTCGTCAAAGCTTAGGTATCTCACACTACGTAGATCATTATTCTAAATTTATTTATTGCTACGCTTTATTCATTTCATTGTATGTTGTTACAGAGTAACTGGTAGGTACTATATAGGAAAAAAAAAACAAAGAAACTTAAGTATCAACTCAGGATTACTAAAAATTATATACCAAATTTTTGCTACAGCACAGACCTTCATTTGAAGACGTACGAATAATTAAAAAAAGAATTGGGTGCAAAAGTACATCTCAGGATATATTCTCGTAATTTGAAGGAAATTGCGGGGATTCCAAAGCATTACTCCAGGCAGAAAACGAAACTACGAGCCAAAGTAATTGCTCAACTTACATTCTAAGAACAGGCTTTAATATCTCTTGTTGTACAAGAAATTGGAACGTAAAAATCCTATCAAAACTTATTCTAAGTACTTTCAGAATTATGACTTTTATATTACCCTGACATTCTTTTTACAAGTTAACAATAACAAATACAATTTTCTATCAATCATCAAGCTCGATCCACAGTGGGGTAGACAAGAAAGAACAGAAGACGAAGGAAGTGGGTATTTCTTTCGACCTTCACACAACATTTAATTATAATTAGTAGTTCAACTTTACTTCAAGCAAATTATATGACCCGTTATCCATTATATACAGTCCTTCAAACGAAATTAAAACATTATCGTCATTTTTTCAATGTAGTTTATACACTCAATAGACTCAGATTGATAAATATGCTGTGAAGTGATGGAATATTTATTAAATCCATAAATTTTTACGTGTAATATATTTGTAATATAATAGTAAAATAAGCCATACGCGTAATATGTATTGACAGCGTAGTCCGCGTTTTACAAATATGCCTAAAAGCTTTTACGGAATAACTGAGAGTTCAAAGAAGATATCTGTCGTGGGAGATGCCAATGAAATTTCCAGCCACATCCCTTGTGACGTTGTAAGTATGTCGTCCTACGTCGAGAATTTCTTAATGGCATTCTAGATAATAGTTTCACTCACACCATGTGTGGCGCGGAATATCACGTGAATTCCTCAGAAATTTGAAACTGTTAGTTGCATATTAAATGATATTTATTACACATTATATATATTAGATAATTTGAAGTTTTAAATTACAATTTACATTTAAGTGTTCAAATCGGGCGTACTAACAAGCAAACATCAAAATTTTTTTTTTTTTTTGAAGCGGACTAACTACTGATTGCCGGGAAAGGCATTTTCAGCTCAACCGGGCTTAGCAAACATCAAAATAGAAATATCCCAAATATATTGAATTTCGCCACTACGTTGGGGGGTTTAAATTGTTGCATTTTAGGTCTTTTATCACACGCTTCCATTAATACAACCAATTTCACAAAAACTTTGTATAGGCTACATTCAAATAGGTGGGAAAATATTTATATAACGGCTTTTATGAACAGATTTCAATATTTTTTGTGGTTGTAATAACATAAAAACTTTATAATATGACTGTACTGTGTACTTCAGGCGTTCGAAAAATTGATCAAGTACTCGTCTAAATACAAAGAAAAGTAATATATTTTGTAAAAGTATTTACTTGTGCATAAATGATAATTAGCAATGAAAGTAAATTATCTTTATTTCCGTTTGCTTTACAAAGTACCGTAATAATTGAGATGTTGTTAGTGGAGAGTGGAAGCAATCGTTATATTTTACGGGTATCCGGGGCTTCTGGCAAGTGCTAACCCTTTAAATGTGTCTAATGGCTCTTAAGAGATGCAATAAACTTTAATTATACCTTTAATGGCACTCTCGCTTACACTCGATTGTGCGATTTTTAAGTCAACTGATGTAATAATCACCTAACAAGTTGATAACCTATATTTTGTATGAGCTTACATTATAGATATATGTATTTTTTAAACATATCAATTAGATAACTAACAAGTATGGCCCAATAAGCACAAAAGTTCATATTTCAAAGTATAATTCGGAAATCTTGAATCATTAACACTAGATTTACCAAACCAGTCAAAATGACGGGTCTTTATTTTTCTGAGAATTTTTTCTTCTCTAATATTTTGTCTTTTTGAAAAATATTATGTCTTTTACTAATACAAGATATTTATAGATATAATGAAATTAATTTTATTAATAACAAAGGAAATTAAACCATCTTATACCTATTTCCGAAATAGATGTAAATTGATTGCCGGTAGATCTAGTATAACAACAATCCTCTTTTATTACAACGAGAAGTCTCTTGATACATTTGATTTTAAGTTAAAATTTAATAATGAAAATACGTACGCCACAGTGTTTCCTGTAAATAATGAGTGGCAACGCCTCAACTTAGTAAAAGCATTGCTACACCCGCAGATTAATGGTCGGGGTAAATTATACATTCAATAAACTCGAAGATACCTGAGAGTTTAGATAAAGCAACTATTGATCGCCGTTAACGTTAAAGAAAAAATGCAGAGTGTATAGTTGTATATTAATTAATATATAACATGTCGATGTGAAATTGCCAAGGCGTATGTCAATATCATACATTTTTTACTTTATACTAGCGTTATCGCTGTTCACATATTACTTTGTCAAAGCCCCTTTGATGTATCTAGATTGAAAGGAAAATATTCGAAGTATAATTATTATAATTATCTTTATAATTTAAATAAGAAATGAGAATTTAAAAGCTTATTTGTTGTTATCTCAGGTCATTATAAATGATCCGGGCGGCACGCTTGAGGGAGTGTGTCGTTCAACACGGGTGCAAGCGGCGCGCGATGTGTTCCCGCGTGCCGCTCTACAACACAGAGGCACGAGAGGGGTGGCTCTATACACCACCCCTCCCCAAACGAGTAGAGGTCTACTCACGGCCGCACACCCAGCCGGTCATTGAGAATGAGACCCCAGTCGTGCCCTCGATGCCGATAGGCGGAAGGTGGAACACCCCGGGGGTTTTAGTCGGTGCAAGCCCGACACACCGGGGGGTGGCCCTCACCTCTCCCCGAGGTCCGTTAGGGATTTCCCCCGGGTTACAAAAAAAAAGGTCATTATAAATGATGGTATTTTTATGATTTCTACATAATCGGTAAGACAGAAATTGAAATACAGAATGACCTCCCATGAAATCTTAAACAGCTCCAGTTGTGCACAGATATGTCTTCTCTACGCTTTTTAGCACTTTCGCTTTTTCTGTATCACGGCGAGTATTCTGAAGAGTTAGTATTAACCTTGTTCAACCATCTCCCTTCCACAACAGAGCCACGCGCGCGGCCTTATATAGTCACACTTTGATAGTAACTCATAGGCCGGCTAGGAATAAGAAATTCTCTAAATCTTACTTTTGCTGAGTCGTTAAGCAGTGGTATGGTCTTCACATTCACTGGAGTGTGTTCCCATCGTCCTATGATCAAAAACCAAAAATTTAGTTAGTTTTCGGTCCCAAAAACGAAACGTGAAGAGACATTTGTGTAGATCGGCATGATCAACGTGAATTTGACCGGTATTGATAAGTTTTACTTTACTGATGATAGTTGTATTCGTTATTGGCCTGCTCCACTCCTATAATCAGGTGGTGGTGTAGCCACAATACAGTATCTGGTAAAAACAACGTTTTCTCCGTTGCAATAAAAAACTTTACTGAATACAAAAGTACGGATTTTGATAAAATTTTCACATTTTCTACATTAAATTTATAATTTAAAACATAGAATGTGTTTGAACATGGTTGATAGCAGAACACCCAGAGAGGTAGCCTCAACAAGGCCTTTTGTTCCTTGGGCATTTGAATGAATTTGGTTTCCCAATGGTTGATAGTAGAACCTGACATATAATTTGAACAATTTAAAACAGAAATCATTATTTCAGACAAAATTTAATAAAATGAGGGTGTATTTATAATGTCTATAATCGATGTAAAATCAACTGGATAGAAACAGATAAAATTACATCTTTAAGTAGTTATAGCTATTACATACGAGGTCACAGGCTATAAAGGTTATCAATGATTAATAATGATGAATATTTTTTGTACAATTTATGTACTCTCATTCGATTACACAGTAAGTCATAGAAACAGTGAGGTCCTCACAGTGCGAGCACTTTTCCCCTAAAGGGAGCTTTTGTACTTTATTGACATTTACTTTCCGTCAGTAAACATGGCAAGAGCGCTTGTCTATCTTGCCTTCGCCGCATAATGCCACTTTACCTTTTCCATTGTTTTTGTTAGCACGGTTCTGATTTATTGATAAAATATTTTTACTACGTCTAAGTCCCAATACCTACATTATTATTATATTACATTAGTTTATTTAAAAAATCGGATTTCTGTCGTATTTCTTTTAATAACACTACCAAACAGTAAATAAAAATAAATACAGTTTTAGCATAAAATAAATAGCAAAGAATAGTTTCTAGTTAAGATGTTATTAAATAATTGTGTAGGAAAACAAGAAAACAACGAAGTGTATTTTCGAATAAAAATATTGGGATTAAAAAGTTTCATTAAAATTATTTGTTGCAGTTCTAATAAAATATCAATTATGTTTTCGGTTAGGACCAGCCCTCAACTTAATCTATTTAAAATTTTTAAAAAATCCGTTGATCCATATCAACAACTTTAGAAATTTATGAATAATATTAAATTATTGTTAAAAAATGTATTGTATCCAGTAGTTTTACTCAGTATAAGTATTAAAAAGTTATTTTAATACAAAGGATATAATTTTTGATCTACAAAGTAGAAAAGAGCAGGCAAATCTGAGATGAGGCAGCACTTGGCAAAGTATCAAGTGGGACAATAATAAACGGGGACGATATGAAATAAGTGTCAATTGCAAGTATCTTACTTTTTCGTGAGTCTAGACGCATTAACTTTCGAGTGCATAGTATGGGAATTATTACTGAATATGTATTCCTAAAAATCTTTATTTCTTCACAAGCGTTGTTTTCGCAAAATTAAACTTAATTTCATTTTGTACAGTTTAAACACTAACAGGACTTTTTTCAGATAAACATAAGAATATGTTATTTACATTTATTTCGTACTAACTGATCCAGCGAATTTGTACCGCCATGGATGTCGTTACTCATAATGAATAATTATAACTAATACAAATCAATGCACATAAAAAATATTTTAGAGCTACTATATATACAATAGAATAGAAAATTTTGTGTAAATACATTTAATGTTTAACAATAACTGACGAAAACATTTATTATAAATACAAACTATACGTCAGGAAGATTTAATGATAATGACAATAACAACTGAAACATGAGTTGCGTTACATTTTACTAACACATTTTTTCCAATAAATGTTCTACGTGTTTTTTCAAAAGGACATAATTTTTTTATTTATGAAATGATTGAAATAAAACTAACGCTACATGTTAAATGCAGCTTTCCTAATACATTAGTGAAAACCGCATTTAAAACGGTTATGCCGGTTCATTGAGTAATGGGCACAAACGCGTATAGATCAATTAAAGATTATCCTTTATTTTTACTAACCTACATCGCGTAAGTGAAGTTTTACTGATCACTTGCACTGCACACCGAGTTGCAAATCATAGCATCTACGAAACGTCGGAAAGGTGGCAGCGGAACAGATTTATTATATGTATTTGTATTGGTGAAGTTCAACTATTAGAAGTTTGCTGTCAAACCATTGTAGCACGTGAAAGCAAGCACGATTATTTTGTTAGATATTTAGTTGCCTTTAGAAGCCAGATATCGCAAGAAAGGCAGGTATACGCTTTGGTAAATAAAGGTTAATATATTACAAAGGAAATGTATGTAAATATGTCAATGTCTATGTTTGACATTGATCTATCGTGAACCGCGAAGGGTTTTTTTACTAACAGTTTCAAGGCTTTTTTTCTTTAGGGAATAGCTGAAATCGAACAGGGATGATGTGTTGTAAAGAAAAGAGAATGTTAATAAAATATTTATGTTTATATATTTATTAATAATATATCATTACGCTACATTTCATACGAAGTGAGCAGAAATACATTAGAGGCTGCATCCACTTTGCGCTTATTTGTCGTGTCAAAGGTGGTCAGTAGTGTAGCTGGCCGTCGATCTCAGGGCACTTACAAATGACATTTATTAGATTCCATGCGTGTTTACGTACGATATTTTCCTTCACCGGTGAGAATGTAGTGCCTAAATCCGTACGTAATCTGGAAAAATCAAGAGGTACGTGCTGGGATTCTTAGCTACCACCATTCGCGTTGCCGCACACGGAAACCAGTCTATTATCCAGTAAGCCACTACAGCTACAACTCCATATTTATTTAATCAACTGTACATACATATTACAAGCTGTTTCTCATCAAATAGGCTTGAAAATCTGATAACTCGAATTTGTAATCTTTATATACCTAGTACAATAAGCACATTACACATGGAAGTAATGTAGTGAAGGATTAATGAAGTTTTCGTAACGTCCAATGTCCAACGTACATGTTTTTCTTTAAATAATAATATCTGTTTATGTTTAAACAAGTTATTGTTTATACGGCTACTCAATATAAATTAGGACAACGAACCAAAATGGACTTTGTGGCGTGCGCAGGGCTGCGGGTTGGCATCGAAATGTGATAGAGACCTCGCCGCGTTGCCAAATTGCCCTGTACACTTATCATGTGGATTACAGAGAAGCGTCAGCGTAGCTGCGTTGTGTGACGAGAATTTTCTTGGTTTTAAATTTGAATATAAACGAGATTTCACGACACGACGCTTGATAATTTGTAAATGTTATCTTACACTTTTATAGACTGGAATGTTAAAAGCTTGTTTACACAATAAAATACTACTTAGAAAAAATAGATTTTTACACTGTCTGTAAGTACAAATAGTCACAGGTATACTGTAAAATACAATATTTTTTCACATTTTGAGCCCTCGCTTGTATGTACGATGCAAACAAATTCTTTATTTGGTGTTAAATGCGAAAAAAAAAACTGTTTACATGTACAAGGTCCGATATAGTGATAACAATATATTATGTAGTTTTTCAGTACATATTAGTTTTGTAAATTAGTACTATAACATGCTCAATAAAATAACAGATTTCACGTTGTGCAGCGAAATTCAATAGTTTTTTTTGTTTTAGTGGGATTAAAATGAAATCCGTTTTTGAGGCTCGAGCCATGTTGCATTCGCATCTGTGACGCGTGCAGCGGCGTTCGTGAATTTAAAACTTTCCGCATATTTTATACACAAATGTTTTTCCAGACCGAGGCGCTTAAAGGAGCCGATGACTTGGAAAGCATTGGTCTCTTCGCTCGATTTGTCCTGCAAATTGATTTTTATATTGAACGAGTGTAAGTTTCTTCCATTCTGTTACTGTGTGAATTTTTTGTTCCAGCAATATTATTCTATTCTATTAACCTTTCATGTTAAAAGAACTCAGGAAGTTGTAAAAATACACGATAATATTTCGACTTAAAGCTAAAAATATATGCCTATAATATCCCTTTTATTTCTAGATTTTATAACTTATATTAGCATGTTAAACAATAGTTGAAAGAAGTTTGCTAAAGCCTTATTCGATATAAAGATGTTTTTTGAAATTATAATATGCATAATGGAAAAAATAGTTCAACATTAATCTAAGCTTAATAGGTATTCCTTTTCATATAGCAAGGTTAAGGTTCCCATAAGCAGAACTTCCTGTCGGTCACAGAAGTTTCATTCATTATAGTTCCCACATGGTGGACTCCACCCAGAAGAATAGGGTTTAAATTTACTAAAAATTATGATAAAAAATATGTTCGTTACATTAAATCTTCTCCATGTAAACTATAAGTGTGTTACATTTCATAATCCTTGGTCTGCTTAATTTTCGTAAAAAGGGGTACAAAGTTTTTACTTCACGTATTAATATATAGATGTTGATTAAGGAATATATTTTTATATATTTTTATGTCATTGTCAAATGCTTCCATTTCTTTTAATGACAATATAGTGTTTTCCTATTTGAAGTTGAAGTCAAATACAAGTCCAAGTATAACTTATAAAATATTATATATGTAAATTGAAAATAAACAATTCCATTGATATGTAGATATTACTGATTACTAGAATCTAGTTTACATAACTATACAACAGTTCTTATGCAATGAAACAATCACATAAAATGTTGTATCCAAATAATTGACGAGAGGCAAGAAGCGTTCCCTTGAAACGCATTACATACCGCGAGAAATATTTCCTTTGGTGACACTGTTGGCATTTCACTTCCGGCTGCAATCCCCACCGGAGACACGAACATCATAAATCATTGGCCATTGTCACACCGGGGCAATCGACGCTGATTTTTCACCTTTTCTTATAACAACCGCGTCATTCTTATGAATTTTTCCTATTTCGTTAACTTTTAAAGCTGATGTAACGAGGAATAAATTGATGTACCTATGTTAGTAATTATGTAAAAAAGAATGTACTATTATATTCGTGACAGTTAAAGATCAATAAAACTAGTTGCCATAAATGCTATTGATTTATGTCTAATAACCAAGTAACATCACCTTTTCAGAGGATATTTGTATTTTTGTGGGTTAAGTGTATAGAAACCACACAACTACGCAACAACGAACTAGAAGTATGATTGTGTAGGGTGTACGGAAATTGTAACATAATACTGAGGATTCTTAATTGAAAACTATGATATCTAAATCCAATGATATCTAAAAATAATAATTGTGAAATACTTTTTTGAATTCATTCAATCTCTTTACGTTAACATTTTGCTTACAATATATTTATGCATTAACGAATGCGATGGAAAAAATTCAATCTATGTGATTCGAGATCATGAAGATTACCAATTAATTATTTATTTTTACATTTATTCCCAAAGATATTGTTCCCGAGAGTTATATTAGAGCACAAAATTTATTTATAAACTTTATTTGAAAGTTTTTTTTTTACACTGGCTCGACATACTGACTACAGAGTACCCGATGGTAAGTACAGTGTAGTCCAAAAACGAAAGCGACTATCAAAGGATGAAAATACATTGATAGTCTACATCGTCATGTCGGCCCACATATACCACAACTGAAGGTCTCTAGGTATATGAGCTACTGGATATGCACAAGCGGATCCCGAAACGCGACAAGCCAAAACTGGTCACTATGACGGGCTTTACACCCATGCACCGTGGTCGTGATCCAGACGGGCACCGGCGCCCTACCACCTCGCAAAACCTCGTAAGTTGACATCCTATGATAATAATTATTATAATTTTGTCGTAGTTCATTAGTACTAATGATTACATGAAATACAAGATAAAAAAGTCATAAATGTTAAGGGGGTCCTCTACTCTCTCGGGTCGAAAAAATCGTATTTTTTTTTCTCACAAATCATATCTACAACATGTGTAGAAAAGGTGTGCCAAAAGATTTTTCGATATTCAATGTGGTTCACAAAGTCACGGCCCTGGAACGGAGTAAGTATACGGAGCACCGCGCTCCGAAAGCGAAATTTCAAACGCGTTTTTCTCGAAACACGATTTTTCGAAACGGTGACCACGATATTTCAAAAACTACTACACCGATCTTATTCAAATTTACACAGCATCTTAAATATGTTATAAGCCAGCGATTGAACTAGGATTATCATGATTGCTTTGATAGTATTTTTTCTACGAGCGAAAAACTTAAGAAAAATGAGTAAAAAAATAGAATAAAATTTTCAAAAGTGTATAACTAAGCCAATTTTTGTAATTTAAAATTCACTCTAGTTCAATCGCTAGTCTCAAATATGACGATTAAAATGCCGTTTGATTTTTTGATTTCAGATAAGCAGAACAGCCGCAATCTTGGTCACCGTCAAGCACCCTTTTTACTTGATGTCTTCCTGTCGGCTACTACAAATTTTATTCTATTATATATTTTGACTTCAAAAAATTTGTAAAGCTTATTTAAATGTGAATAAAGATTAGGCAAAAACAATGAGACTGATTATTTCCGTGGATTGATTGCCCATAAAAAAATATTGAAAAAGCTGTCAAAAAACAGCCGAGAGAGTAGAGGACCCCCTTAAAATAACTATCTTTCTGATAAAAATAAGGAAATAAAACAGACTCTTTAGATTACTGTAAAAATTGTGATATATTTCTTTGTTAAACAATGAATATTTAACTGTACAAAATAAATGGTGTATCTAATTTACATTTAATATTAATTAACAAAATAATTATAATAATATACGCATATAAAATATTACATTATTCAATGGCCGGTGACGATCGATCATTTGTTAATGCTTTCCTTAGCTTCACAGTGGCAAATTGTTGTGGCCTGTAAAAATATACAATCCTATAACAGTCCTTAACAAATAATCCCTTAGTGCCCCTAGTAAAACAAACTAGTTTTATTTTTTTTTTATTTGTATCCCGTTAATAAATTTGAAAAATACAACATAAGTGATACTTTCAGTACACTTGAAAATTGTTTCCGAAATAACTATATAACATTTACAATACTCCATCTACAAAACATAAAACAACAATAATAACGAGGCAAGTAATCTATGGATATGCTCAAAAAAGAAAAAAAAACACACAAAATAGACCTCTTACTATTTCTACTTATAGACTGCAGTTTCTCGACCCCACAAATCATACCACGGCCCAAAAGTGTGGCCGTCTTCTGGAAGATCATTTCCATCAATCGTTCTCTTTAGTAGTTTTGTACGTGGAAGGAGTTGAGGTCTCTGCTGTTTTAAAGCTTCGTTGAATTTTTGATCATCAGATTCACTATATGGACCCTCACTCCGTCTATCGGCAAAACGCCTGGCTTCCAACCTTGCTTCTTCTTGACGGATTTTAGATTTTTCTGCTTTTTTGGAGTCTGTTTCGTAGTCGTATCGAGAAACACGCTTCTCTTGGTCACTAAAGTATGATATGTTTGCTTCATAGTATCTCTCTTCTCGACGTCCATTGAATGGCAGAGAACTATCATCATAGCTCCTGTTCATTCTGTTCTTATTTCTAGAATCTCTGATTTTGTTATCTGTGTATTCCTTTCTCATTTGCCGTCTATCTAAAGAATAATCAATTCTAGGCTCCCTTTCCCTACTATCATACGAGGTTCTTCCCTCTTTCTTTTGACTTCTGATTTCTGCCTGAGGATAATCTTTCTTGTGATTTTTGCCATTTTCAAAATTAGCTTGAGGGCGGCTCTTCTCTTCATTACTGGGACGTTTTTTGTATTTCAGAGTTCCTTCATCGTGACCATTGTAAGCATCTTCGTCATGAATATCGTTATTGTTATTTTCTATTGGAATACCGTAGCGATCAGTACGTTGTTCATTGTCTTTGTATTTCAGTGTTTCCGATGAAGCTGAAAATGTTTTAATCTCCTTGGAAGAATCCTTGAATGTTTTAAACTCCATTATCTTAGGCGACGATCGTTCATGTGGGGAATTTCTAACTTTTTCTGTTGCCAAATTACCTCGAGTATTTGGTTTAATAGGATTAACTTCGATTTCTTCGAATTCCGGCATGTAAGCATTTTCTTTACGCTTTTTAACTTCGTCATCCATGTTTTGTGCTTGCCGACGTTTTTCAAGTTCCTGTTGCTTCCTGGAAGTCATATGATCATCTACTATGATACAATCATAAGGATCTGTACTTGAAGCAACAGAATTAACGTCAGAACTACTATCATTATCATATCTTTGTAGTATTTCTCTTCGTTTAACTGTTTTCATTACGAATCCTTCACCATTTTCATCATTATAAAAACTATTTTCAAAGTTGGTTTTTATGGTACTCGTATTAGTTAAATCCGAATGTCTAGACTCATTTCTTGGAACAAAGTCCTCATGTTTCTCTTCAACAATTGATTTTTCAGACATACTTTTTTTGTTAATAATATGATTTTGTTGATATCCTTCAAGAGATTTCCTGTTCTTTTCGATTCGCTCTTCATTTTGAATAGAGCCAAGACTTCTTGCCTGACGTATTCCATTAGTAAGTTTTGGTTCTATTCTGTCAGCTGTCTCCTTTTTCTCAATTATTTCTTTAGGACGCGAATGTACATTTTCTTTTTCAGGGCTCGCTTGCTTTCTTATATCAGGAACTTCCGGTGCCGGCCGTAATTCTTTTTTAATTTTTACGAATAATTTTTTCTTAAACTCTGGCACTGTGTCTACAATATCTCGGTGTTGCCAAAGGGACATACCCTCCATTATTTCTTCTGTAGTCGTACGTCCGAATTTCCAAAACGACTTCGTTCTTTTTACTTTTTGAGAATCTTTATCCATTTCCAGCATATTCCGTAACAATAATTGTTGATCATCCGTTAAGTATCCATTTGCAGTACCATTCGGTTTAGGTCCGCGTTTTAAGCTTTGAGTTTTGAGTAAATAGGCTCTATGTTCATTGGCTTGCTGAGCAGTTTTACTACAAACAAAACAAAACAGAAAATATACTACTTAGCATTTCTACGAAGCAACTAAAACTTTTAATCACAAACATTGCAAAGTTGCAAAATATGAGTGGAGCTATAGATACCTGATTGGTACACGTAATCGTTGAGCTTCTTCATCACTATAATCAACATCCGGTTGAGGTGGAGGCTCATTAGAAAAGCCAGAGTCATTAGAGCTATGTAGCGATACATTTCCTACAGCCCCAACCGCTGACACAACAGTTTTTGCAGGACCAGCTTTGTTCTGTGCCACCTAGAATAAATTATTGTTGAAATATAAAATATAATTTCAAATGTAATAAAATCAAACAATTAAAATTCATACCTGGGAACGCATAGGTAGGGTTTGTGGACCAAAGCTTCTTGTTTCTATAACAGCATGTGTCGTAAAACTGGCTGCAGATGTAGAATTTTTCATAGCATTGGTAGTTGCTGAAGTTGGATTAGAATGGAACGTTGCACTAGCAGAAGAACTTATCGCACCGGGTGATGGTGCTGGCAGTGTTGGAGGTAATCCCGGTGAACTACTTCCAAGACGTCCCTGTAGCACAATACAAACATTATTATGTAATGAAATTCGAAATTACAACATCTTTATAAGAATCAAATGCGATGTGTACCTGTCTTTATACGTGGATATTATGTTAAAATATATTAATGAGAAAAGTAAAGTGGTACAAGACGTATTAGAATTAAATATACCTTATTAACATGATGTGCAGTGACTGTATCACCAAACATACGAGCAGGTGGATGTGCCTGGGAATGCCCTTGCATTGGGCTTGGAGTGACTTGGGCATGGGCTACTGGAGCTGGAGGTGGAGCTTCATTAGGTGTTTGAGCGGTGCTCCATCTAGCTGGAGAATTGCCTCTGAAAATAATATTAATTATAATATCCTGTCTCTGGTATTTAAGGTTTTATTTAATTGACAAAAGAAACATACCCGGCATCTTCATTAGCAATTGGTTCAGTGTAAGCTAGTGGAAACCATCCAGCATGATGTGTGCGTAAATTTTCACCATATTGCCATCCTTTTGTTCTTTCTCCCAATAAAGCTAATATGTCTCCTTGTTGGAAGCTGAGTTGGTTATCACCAGCTGCCGCATATGCATAAAGTGCTCGAGCCAAAGGAGGGTCCCTGGTAGTGCTAATAGGTGGGGCTAATGATGATGGACGGGTTGAAGTACGAGGATCCGTGTCTGTAATTATACATATCTTCAAATACATCAAATCTACTTATATAAAATTGATGAACATCTTAATAATAAGGTCATACCGTTGTCTTCGTTATGTGAGCTCGCTTGTAGATTAAAGTCGGATTTGGCTCTTGATAATCCCTGCGCAGGTGATCCTAGCTCTCCAATAGATCGTACGTCAAGGCAAGAAGCGTCAACTGATCTGGTCTTCCTCAAAGCCGATCCAACTGAGGCTCGATCGTCATCATCAGCCCGAGGGCTGGCGTATACGTCTTCGTCGGCCCAAAATGATACTTGCTATAAAGAAAATACATTTTCAAAAATTAAACTATTATTTAATACTATTACGTTCTTTGCGTTTTTTAAACAATAAAATACTTAGTTAATATCTTTAAATATTATTTTAAGGATAATGCGTAGTATTGTCTTAATTAGTATATAAATTTACCCTCATTCTGCTGACGAACATAGCTTCAACATTTGGCGGGAGATACTCCCTTGTCCTGGACACTTCGAGCCATTCATCAATACCGGCATTGTATGACGCCGCACCTGATGTGTGATATGCAAGCCAATGTTTAGCGAGTGAGCATTGCCTTTCTAGTACAAAGCCGTAGCGTCGACGTTCTTGAGTCATTGCCTGTCATAATAAAAACAATGTTTATTAAGGAACTTTATTTAATAAATATTGATAGTATGTTAGTACTGTGTAATTTTAACGGAATCTAGTTGCAGCTTATAAAAACATTTGATTTAGTAAATTTTCTTAAATATAAAAATATTTATAGGGTTAATTTATTTGCAGAATTGTAATTATTGTTTCTGCTTTTTTTTTTGTAAATAGCGCACGTATAAGAATTTCGTTACTTATAAAGTATGATTTAGAACTATAGGTAAAGTTTATATCAACATAAGTTTATTTTAACAATTATATGTATAAATTGCTTACATTTTTCAGGCTTTGTTCACAGAAAGCGTCCAATTTTGTTTTTTCTTCTTCCAAGATCTGCATGTTCTGTCACATGATTTTATGTTAATTTAATTTATAAAATTGCTTCATAGTATTGATTCATATAAGGAAATCTAGATATATTATTCTAATATAGTTACTCATAAAACATTAGAAATAATTCGAAAATATTTTAGAAGTCGCCGACATATTTTAAGAGTTTAAGGAGCAAATCTACAAGAGCCAATTAAAAAAAAATTAGAAACTTTTTAAATCAAAATTATGTTTTTCCATATTGTAGCGAATCTTACTAGATTTACCAATTTATTAATTGAAAACTTTTATTTAATTGTTTTTAATGTTTTGTTTACCTTCATTTCTTTGTCCATAGCAGAACCAACTTTAGCGACATTCGGTTTCTTCTTCCTTTGCTTTTTAATAGTAGCCGCTGCCTTGCTATAACTCTCTGAGCGTAATTTGTGTTGTTGAAGAAATCTCTTCTGTTCAGACTATAACAAAGATTGTTAGGTCAATAATTCTATAATATAAAAATGAATCGCTAAATGTGTTGATAAGCGCGAAACTCGAGAACGGCTGAACCGATTTGGCTGACTTTTTTTTGTTGTGCTTATTGAAGTCTGGGGAAGGTTATTACGGAGAGAAAAATTTAAAAAAATGTCTGAATAAGTTTAAAAACAACACTTTTCTATATTCTCATACAAAAATTCGTAATAATATTTAAAAGTCAATTTGAACTTTAACACTATACCATAAAGTTTAAATTAAGTTTAAACAATTTTCAAATAACAGCCGTCAGGCCAAAAGGTTTTGGCAGAATAAAATCTGACGCGGAAGCTATTAACATTAAAAAAAACAATGTGACTTTGTTTTAGAGAAATAGGGCAGAACAAGGTCTGCCGGGACAGCTAGTTATTTTAATAAATTGTAATATAACTTATTTGTGTTGGACTCAAAGTACTGATACAAGATTAGTTTGAGACAACATTAATATATACAATATTTTAATATTCATCGTTATTATTATTAAAGGCTTTTAATTTAGATGTGGTATTAGTTAATTTTTTATAGTGTGTATCTTGTTTATGTTAAGATTTGATAATCATATAACATTCGACAAACTTTAATAAATAGTGTTGAAACAGTACAACACTAATGTAACAGCACCACCCCAGCAGTCTGCCATAAAACTCCACTATGTTTAGAGTTATTTTAGAGGTTATTCCAGCAAGTAGGCCAAGGGTCAAACTAAATCAATTAAATTTATCTGAATAATTTAGTACGTTATTTTATTCATATCCATAATTTTATTTACACTTTTGCCGTTTTGTGGAAACGAATTATGAGTATGATTACATTTTATATAATTGGTCTTTCGTCATACTTTATGTAGCTGCTAGAATAAATGTTTTAATTGCTATTTATGATATTTTATCATAAAATATGTAGCTTAAAGTCAACTTGATATAAATATACTTGGCTAAATGACTTGATCTAACCCTCTAGGACAATGCAGATCAAGAATGATACACCAGGATCAATTTCATTAAAAATAAAGTTTTACGTGTAATTTAAAAGTTACAATTCGTAACCACCCCGTTTCTACCAGCACCTTGCTTTGCAAAGCTTTACTTCTTATCTAGTCTCATAAATAGTTTTAACAATAAATCAGGCTTATGTTAACATTATAACAGCAGTGTCAACACGAGTAACAATTCCAATTACGTGTAGGCGATATGTTATGAAAGGTTCACTGCCCGAAACTTTTTTAATAGAAGTTCTTATCGCACCGGCAAAGGCGATACTTACTAAGCTTATTTCAACTTCGACCCTATTCCCGTGTCTAGTAAACAATCCGAACCACCTTGGGACATCGCGTTAAAGGTTATGAAAGGAAAAAATCTTATTTACAAACCTGAACCACTTTTGTATCCTTCTCAAGATTTGTTTCCAAGGGCACCAGTAAATCCACGTAAAACGCCTTCAGCTGTAACAAACAACTCGAGAATTATCGAATGAAGAAAATCACATAACGTTACGGTTCATTGATAAAAGTATAAGCAAAAGCTGTTATTATTTGTTCTTATAAATAACGAGTACGATATTGAGGCTTGTCGAATGAGATATTGTTATAGAAATACGCGAAATAACTTACAATATTCATTTGTTGATCCTGAATTTCTCGATATACTTCTACGACCTTCATTAAGGCGGTACCTGTAATAACAGTAATTTTTATATGAAATCATGAATATGTTAAACATTAAGAAATACTTAGTTGGACATTCAATACATTTTTTTTTTCCTTATAATTTAATATCAGATCATATAATATATTTTTTGTCGTGAGATAACTAACTGTTCACTAGATTGGCAAACTATTAATAAAAATACAAAACAAAGGAAAATTAAAATCAGTGAAATCTTATTATTGCTGACCTGAAAAACGTCAAAGCAAACCCAAAAATAAATTTAGCATTCCTTTAATTAGGTAGCCCTAAAAGGAACTTGAAAAACTATTATAATATTCGTATCTGACACACAAATCTAGAGCTATACATTTTGCTAATTTAAATCTCCGTGAGGGTCGTGCGGTATCTGATTCAGAACGTGATTGTTTTGCTAAATATTTTTTGTTTTAGATTATCTCGGGAAAGACAATTTGGGTCATGTAAATGTAATGAATGAAATAAACGATATTATTATATTTTCGAAAGGTTTACGCAGGAATAAAGTGTAATGTAAGATGACTTTTAATGTTACAATGTCTTTATTATCTAAAAATATTGCAAATGAAAGCATGTTAATATAAGATTCGTTTACAAGAATATTCTTGTAATAACACACTGAGATTAATATATAAATAATAATAATATTCCATAACACTCTATATTATTCGGGGTGAGCAGAGACACATTATTGTTCGTATTATTTTAGGCTTAAATGCCGTGCTCAGCGTAACCATTAGCGCTACTGATCACAATTCTAAGGGCATTTATACATGTTATTTATATTAGATATCATGCGGATTTTCTCACGATATTTTCATTTACCGTTTACCAATTTGGAAAATTCAAATGTACGTGCCCAGATTGGAACCTACGATTGCCTCGCCACAAATGGATATCGGTCCCTTATCCACTGGGTCATCACGGCCCCCATGAATAATAATAGAATTTTATCATTACTTTTTGTAATTAAATTTAGTTTGTAAACAATAATATTTTGAAATTAAATATTTAGTTTTTACATAATGATTATAATGAAATTGATAAAGTTTTTACCTATATCCGCACATCCTCCCCAAGTCCCTTGCTGCGCTTGCCTTCCGAGTTTTCCCACAGCGTCAACATACAACCGGGATGCCGCTGCTGCGCCTGTAATTATAAGCGTGTTATAATATTACAATTTATCAGATTATTCATGTGGGCTATAGTTTTACTTATATCATTGTAGTTACTATACATATACTTTTGTCTAATATGCGATTCTCTTACCCCTAATAAACAAAATGATTTCATCAAGACGATAGTGAACCAAATTAAATGGGCTATTGATCTAGTAATAATGTACAATAAATAAAAAATTAAATAAAATAAATAAAAGAAAAAAAGATAAATGATATGATAATATTATTACATAGATAAAAATATTAAATATATATAGAAATGTATGCTGTGTAACAATCAGGCTTTAAGATATTTTTAAGAATATTTATCTACAGTAACCTGTAATCGCTAAAGGCTTTATTTGGGTTACTTATTTTTTTTTTACACTGGCTCGACATAGTGACTACATAGTACCTGATGGTAAGTACAGTGTAGTCCAAAAACGAAAGCAACTATCAAAGGATGAAAATTCACTGATAGTCAACATCGTCATGTCGGCCCACATATACCACGACTGAAGGTCTCTAGGTATATGAGCTACTGGATATGCACAAGCTGATGCCGAAACGCGACTAGCCGAAACTGGTCACTATGACGGAAAACTCAACTCTTCTTAACTCTAGAATGCTTCAATATTCTTTAAAGTTTTATTTAATTCATAATGAAATAATTAAAGATGCCCATTATAATATCCCCTGTGCACTAATGCGCAAATTCGTATATTTTGAGCTTACAATGACCAAGTAGTCCTCGAGCTACTCCACTAATTGCCATTCCAAAGAAACTAAGGCTGATTTATAGACGCAACTTTAAGTTTGCCTGGACTTGAATAAAAGATTATAGTTTATATTACATAATCAATGTCAAAGGGTAAGTCACCGATTTTGTTTATATGGACTTTGCTTTGCGAATAATATGGCTATACTCAAGTTCCTATTATACATTCAGTTTTACGTCAAAACGAATTAATTTTTTGACAACTTTGCTGAGCAAAGTCGAAATAGCTCTCAATCTAAGCATACGGCATTGTTTTAATGTGTAGATTGTCTGTCTGTTTTGCTTTACCATCAATTTGGTGTATTTCATTGCGTCATGATGTTTTTATCAACTCTATATACTATAGTCATCAGGAAAAATGAAAAATCTGTTTTTCAGCCGAGTTCCGGTAGGTATATATTCAAATATGATATTGTAAATAGTGTTAAGGAATGTGTAATAGGTTTGAATATGATTACTATTGAAAAATTGCGTATTACACCTGAGAAGTTTGTACAACGGATACAGCATGGTTTTACGGTTTGCATAATGATCTAATTATGTATTTTAATAGGTATAGCGACATTTTTTTAATTTTTTTAGATAAAATTCCGCACTGAATTATTTTTTTTAATTCCTGCAGCAGTATATGGAATATAGAAAATGTTGTCGTATATCTTTAACGAATACGAATATCCTTGGCATTTGATAAATTTTTTTTTACATTTTGACTCAACACAGTGACCGCACCACACCTGATGGTAAACATGGAGCAGTCCACAAAACGCCAACGACTATCGACAGGAAGAAAAAAGCCATCGGTAGTCACAGCGATCATTTCGACTTGCACAAATAGCTCTTCACGCATCGCTTAAAAGACTTAATATCATAGGATGCAGGAAACACGCTTGCCTGAAGGCCATATCACAGCCCAACAGCTCGGCAAAAGTTAGAGTTAGAGAACTTAGTCCTAGCCGGGATGTGAGTTACTGAAAAGCTGTAACTCCGTGAGGTAGCGCGCGAGGCTCCGTTATGGAAGGATGGTGGAACAAGGTTAAACAGTTCTTCAGAACACTTGCCATGATACAGACGGTAGAAAAAGCTCAATGAGGCAACATGTCTACGCAATTGGAGCGGTTCAAGATGCTCAGAAACATCTGGATCGTTCACAATGCGGACAGCCCTACGCTGCATCCTATCCAGGGCGTCGAGTAAGTACTGTGCAGAACCGTCCCACCGGGTATATCTTTAACGAACACGAATATCCTTGGCATTTAATAAGCTTTACAATCAAATAAAACGTTAAGCACTTGTCTAAGTCGTTTGGTAATGGACAACGAACTGCCAGCTTTACTTTTACTTAAACTCTTGTTAGACTAATGGCTATAATAACTTTGTTTAACGTTAAATTTTTTTTTTTACGATGTTCGTTTTTTCTTATCACTGTGTATCTTTTTCTAATACCTATTACTATCCTTGTACCTTATACTTATACAAATGCAAGGTTTGCTTAGGGCTTGGTCAATGTATGTAATTGTCCAATAATATTATTATTACAACTGTAAGATATACATACATATATGAAACCATCGGAGTTAGAGTGGATCAAGTGAAGAATTTATGGTCGAACAGTTTTCTGCAGAGAAATGCTCTTAAAATAATCTTAAATCTAGATTTATGTATGATTATTTTTTCTACTAATATAATGAATATTTTGTCATAGTATTGTAATCACCAGACCAGCATAGAACATTTAATTTAAGTCGCTATCATTTTGACATTTCTTTTCATTATTTTATGGTTGTGGCGCGACTGCGCGAACCGGGTCGTAACCACAGTACACAAGTATAAAGGCCGTAATAGAGACTAGCTTTGGCCTGTCGCATTTCGGGATCAGCTCGTGTATATCCAGTGACTCATATACCTAGAGACCTTCAGTCGTGGTATATGTGGGCCGACATGACGACGGAAACTATTAACGGATTTTTATCCTTAATTGTCACTTACCTTTTTGGACTACACTGTACTTACCATCAATGCACGGTAATCACTTTGTCGATCCAGTGTAAAAAACTTGGCCTCTGAATGTTTCTGATAGCCTTATATATAATGCAAGTTTTATTAAAAACAGAAGAAATGGGCTTATCAAATAAAGGGACTCGGATCTTAACGTAGTGAATTAGAAGTGGCCTTGAGTCTGAAATGGCTTTAAGTTAGAAATAGATTTTCGGAATCTCAGTGTTTGTATTAATATTAATATTTATAAGGACGTGATAGTTTGAAGCAATTAAGTTTGAACTTGTTTACGTTGTGTTTATTTCTATTAAATATGCTATAAATGTTAAGCACCGACAATTTTCTGAGATTAGTAATTATAAAACAGGATTTGACTCCATGGTTATGACCTTGAGACACTCGGATCTGACTGCGTCATGTACATTAATAATAACTGGTTTACAAAAGGTCATTTGGGATCGCGTGCTTTAGATAAACCAAAATTAACCGCAAATTATCTTTATATAAGTACCGACGAACATCAAGCGCCATACATCCTGAACAATGCCTAAGTTTATTGCTACAACAAAGTCCGCCATAATACTCCAGATAAGCCAGCAGAGACAATTTGGCACAAACTACACCCCAGTTCTGTAGCCAAGCAAGCGTGTTACTCCGAGGCACTGAGGTTTTGCATATAGATGCGTCTATTTGCCTTACAGTGCATAAATTAATTGTCTTCGTTTCAATGAATACGTGTCAGTCAGATTTATGAATGTCGCGTAGGGGATTTTGCTTTCTTATAAGATTACATGATTTCTATGTGACATATAAAACCACCCTGATGTTCACGTCAGTATTGGATAACATAATAATTCAGTAGCATTTATTCCATAAATGCATGAAAGCATTGCATGCCCTTACGATAAATAAGTCTGGAATAAATTACTTAAAGTAAAACAGAAAAGAGAACTATTTATATTTATATCTATTCTATATTCACGCCATTTATCTTTTCTATGAAAGCAATATAATATTTACTATCATTATATAATATTCAAATTAATCACGCGAATTCTGCCTGCCCTATCCAAATACCCAATACACGTCACTGTAATAATTAGTATGTTTATAATTTCAAACGCTCATACACAATTTACTTCGTACCACGTTAAATTAATAGTGGATGACATGCCAAAAATACAGATAATACAAAAACTCAATGTACGCAAATTTTAATAAGAACCTGATTTTGTAGTAGGATACTTGAATACTGTTAACCTAATTTACGTTCAGTTGATGGGACCTGCAATTTTTTTTTTGTATTCCGGGGGAAAATCCTGCATAGCACCATCAGGGACGCTGTGAGGGCAGTGACCCCGGTGTGTCAGACTCTTACTGACTAAAAACCCCCTGATCTGATTGCTCCACCTGGGACTAGGAAGCCAAATTCAATCAGACGCCCAGGGAACAAGAAGCCTTGTTGAGACTACCTCTCTGGGAGAGGAAGGAGTAAAGCCCATCCCTCTAAAACCTCTCTTCCAGGCGATGTGCCGGACACCGTGCACCGGCTCCCTCTCATCCGGGCAGCAGCCTCTCTCAAGTCTACTGCACGGCTAATTGTCACCGGGGAATGTCGCGCTCGCTCTGGGTGAACGCGTCCGCTATTTTATTTTTGATTTAACACACTGTTGTATATCCGATATATCAATTGTCGAGTATTCTATGTCATCAGTATTAATTGAGCTACACAAATAATTGTTATAATTTATACAAGAAGGACTCGATGGCATTTATACAAAGATTTTGGCTTGAAATAATTATTATCATAATAAAAGACCTACTACCACGCGAATGAATATAATGAATAAAAAAGTGTTTCTAAATTGTAAATATTAGGTCCTTACATATGAAATTGGCGTTTTGTATGGGAGGAACAAAAAGTCGAATATTTTTTAATATAATATATTTAATTAATCAAAGTATGAACCATTATTTTCTATGCACTTTTGCCATCTCATAGGTAGTTCATTGATCCCTTTACTAAAAAAACCAGTCGGACGGGAATCAATAAAATCTTTGAAGGCGATTTGGACTGCCCCATCGGAGTTGAATTTTTTCCCTTGCAAGAAGTTATCCAAATTTCGAAAAAAATGGTAATCTGTTGGAGCAAGGTCCGGGGAGTACGGAGGATGTCTTAGACTTTCCAATTGAAGCTTTTCTAATTTAGTAGCCGTCTGTTGCGCAGTGTGTGGTCTAGCGTTGTCGTGAAGCAGCAGTGGCGTGGAGCGATTGACCAGCCTAGGTTGTTTAGCCGCTAGCTTTTCCATCATGGTTTGCAATTGCTGACAATAGACATCAGCCGTAATAGTCTGGCCAGATTTGAGAAAACTGTAATGAACAATACCGGCACTAGTCCACCAAACGCTTACAAGTAACTTTTTTGGGGTTGATTTTCGCTTGGGGCAGGATTTGGCTGGCTGGCCAGGATCCAACCATTGCGCTGAGCGCTTCCGATTATCGTAAAGAACCCATTTTTCATCACAGGTAATGATTCGGTTTAAAATACCTTCATTATTGTGCCGGTTTAGTGATGTAACGCAGCAGTTGACGCGCGTTTGCCGGTTTGCTTCAGTCAATTCGTGAGGTACCCACCTTTCAAGCTTTTTAATCTTCCCAATTTGCTTCAAGTGAATTTAAACAGTTTTATCACTAACATCGCAGCCTGCAGCTAACTCGGACGTGGATTGCGATGGATCCGCTTCCACAATAGCCTTCAACTCTTCATCAACTTGAATCTCAGGCCGTCCACGGGGCTTGTTCTGCAGGTCGAAATTTCCAGAACGAAAACGTTGGAACCAAAAACGAACTGTGTTTTCTTTTGCAACACGACCGCCATACACATCATTCACCCTTCGAGTTGTTTCCGCAGCACTAGTGCCACGGCGGAACTCGTACTCGTAAATAATGCGATATTTTAAGTTTTACATTTTGTAAAATGAGTGACGCAAACAGAAAAAAACAGAAGAAAAAAACAAATGAATGACGATCATCGAAGCACAAATACATGAGTCTATAGCTGTACAAATTTGAATTTGGAATTCCTTACCAAAGAGGAGAAATTTATGATTAAAGTGGCCAGTACGAAAAACGCCAATTTCATATGTAAGGACCTAATATTTGTACGCCTGTACAAACAATTTTTACAACTTCAGTCATTACTGATAATTAATAGAGAATCAAAAATACTAGCAATATTAGTATTTTAGTAGCGGTACTCAATATTTATAGAGTTTGTATAAAGAAAATCTTTTTTTTTCTGGTAACCTGGGTGAAAATCTTGCATAGAACCATCAGGGCTGCTGTAAGGGCAGCGATCCCAGTGTATCTGACTTCTACTGACTAAAACCTCTCAAGATGTCCCTCTAATACTTCATCCTGGCCTGGGAAACCAAATTCATCCTGAAGCCCCTGCAGCTAAAAGCCTTGTAGAGACTATCTTTCTGGAAAGGATGGGAGTAAAGACTCACATCTTATAAACCTCTTTCTCAGTCGGCACGCTGGACAGTGCCCCTCACCTCCCTCTCATCCGAGCAGGTGACTACCTCACGTCTATCAATAATAGTGCTTTCGAAATTACATATTTTTATAATACTTTCATTTACTAATTTATCATATATTTTTAACTTACGAATTAAAAATGTTTATACTAATAGAATGGGTTACTTATTTATTCTTATTATATTCTTAGCTTACCGTGTAAAGCTTTCAAATAAGCTTTTCCGGCTGTGATCATTTGTCGTGCCCCTGGATTGAATTTATCCAGAATATTCTGAAACAATAGAAATGGGGTGTTAATAAGGCTAACAAATAGGATTGTATAATATTTATGTGTTTATCATTATTACACAATGATTAGGCTGCTTTTTTTTAATACACACGTTCGCTTGTTGTAATACACAAGGAATACAACAGGCCAAATACTAAAATAACACTATAGCAACATAAAATATTATATAATAGTTTTGATAATGAAGAATTATCATCAACAATAAAGCGTAGTTACGTTATTTTAGAAGTATGTATGTGTTTTTACGCCCATATCCAGATGTGTAGAGAAACACAAAAATATCCTTGAAATTTTAAATTTGCTTCTTAAGGTATGCAACTATAGTTTTATGTCTTTGTAAGGCAAAAAAAAACGATGTAATATTAATGATATAAATATTTTATCAGATTTTAAACAGAATTCACTTATTTCGACGTTGGTTTCGACCTAATTACACAACAGTTACAATATCAGTTTTATTTTAAAATTAAAAAAAAATTGATACATAAATTATTGGTGAAACAACATTAAAATAAAAAAAAAACTAGGTCGCAATAATTTCAATGTCTTTGTATAGGAAAACAATCAATACGTTAACGAATCGAAAAGACATCAATCAATCAAACAATACTAGTTGTTATGTAAATGTCATTGCACTCTTGGTATTTTTTTAAATAATGTAGTTACGACAAAGTCATTAGCGGTGCTAATAGATAATTAATAAAAAATAACAAAACGAATTAAAAAACGAGAACTCAGACCGTTAATGCGCTTTATAGCTGGAATGTGGCCTTTCAAGGATGCTGCAGGTTGTGTAGTGCTGGCCTCAATAGAAGGAGGTGTGCCCACTTGCTAGCAAGCTGACGGCATTCCTTTGCAACATAAGTAAAACCCACGGTTCCTTAGAAGCCTAAAGCACGAATAAAATCACTCATTTGTCTGCACACGTAAGTTAAGAAGCTCTTCTATGAATATAAAACATTTATTCAATGTACATATAACTCGAATAGGCATGTACAGTGCGCCAGCTGTGGCGTTTATGTAAAATAAAAATATCCACTCTACGAAGTCATTCCGGAATTTTTTCAACAGAAACAAGCACCCGTTTGTTTTTACTGCGCGCTAAAATTCGTAAAACAGTCGCTGTATGAGAAAATAAAACGTATTCTAAACTGGTTACTTGCAGTTTATAATACAACTAAGAAAACGTGCTTTCACTTTGTAAATATTCGAGGGCTGAATACGATTTTCGTAAGATTTCGGGCCAATACCCATCTTGTCTGCATTGGTCATTTTAAATTCCCTAAATTTATACCTTTCTAAGACAATATTATCGATGTATAATCCCTTTGTTTTGTTAAAAACAAATTTTTTATTTTTAGTATTAACGCGACTTTCCTACGCATGTTTTCTTGGAATGTAAGTGAATTTTCTACTACCATTATTATTTTTATTATGATGTTATAAACAAACAATATAGTGAAAGGTGTTGTGTCAAAACTTACACAAATATAAAAGTTAGTATTTCATAATCGAGTAATAGTAACTTTTAGAAATCTTGCGTGGTTGTTGTAGACATGTCAAATGTGAAATTAGTATGTTTTTCCTTTTCATACACGTGTATAATATATAAGTTTTATAGTAGGCTACAAGGTAAAAAATCGTGCGTCAAATGCTGATTATCTACATGGTAATCGTTATAGGGTATAAGTAAGTGCGTGGAAGAGAAAATGGCTGAATATTCGCTTCGACATCGACCGTCCTAATCCCCAGGTTATGGCCACATTACAAAAAGCCAATGCATTTTCCCTTTTACCCCAATATTGCTGGTCTTTCGACGGCATGTGCGGGGTCAAACTACGTGCTAATGTGTTTTACGATCTTGCCAACTCAAAATTTTTACGTTCACATATTCGTGTAATGGTTGTTTGATGTTTAATTCATTACGAATTTATTTGCTAGTTAGTAAATATTACAAAGAGACATATTATGAAGTATTTTGTCTTGGTAATAAATATTCTAAGATCAACTTAAATTTACAAGCGAATAGCCAAAGACGGCCTAACGGCGCGCAGTCGAAGACCTACGTGCAGCGGTAGACAAATATGTGCTAATTATGACGATGATTACAAGTAAACATTTTAACTACGGTTGCTTTTAATTTTGAAAACAACCTTTTACATTATTTAACGAGAGTATTGGAACCGCCCACTTAGTTCTAGTAATCTACATGAGACCCCAAGGCGGCGCTAAATCAGTAGCAATGAGGTCGTAGGGTCAAAGTGACTGACTCGCATATCACAGTATATGAGTATAAAAATTAATATATATATAATAAATAAAAAGTAACGAAGTTGGATATAGTGACTCGCTTCGGCTTGTCACGTTTCAAAATCAGCTCATATATGTCAGGTTATCTTAATAACTAGATATCTTTCACCGTAATGTATTTAAGGTGGAATGATGACAGTAATTGTCATTGGACTCTCGTATTTCAGTGGTCGCCGCAGTTCTTGTACTACACTATATTTAACACTAGATTGCCCATAGCAGTTATTTTGACTGTTTTTAAAGTTTAGTTATATAAAAAAATATATATTTATAAGGAACCTTTTTTTTAATATTATGACTTTTTAAATATTACCTTATAGCATTTATTAATAGTTGTACTTACCTTCCCCCTCTCTTTATTCCTTAATACGTATGTGCTATCCCTATATTCACTCTTTCTAGTGTTAACATCAGGGGGCTTAGACAAAGTACCGTTCGATTGGAGATAACGCTAATAGAAAAGTTTGAAATGTACGGAAATGACAAACATTCGAATCATCACGTCGGCACGTTATACAATAAATTTATACATTTTGGATTTTTATACCAGCTGTAATGCTTGTTAATCGAATTTAACTGTATATACCCTCTGAAACTGTATAGTCACATTGTCAAGCTTAAATAAAAAAGAACGCCAATCAGTGGTAAGGCAAACTGTAAAAAGTTATCTATTCCTCGTCTTGGCTCGTCAGGGTGACTGGAATATATGGTTTCTCGGTCGGGTCGGGCGGGAAATAATTTTTCACTGCACTCAGATGTACATTTTTAAAATAACGAATGACTGTCGTGCGTAGGCTCGTTCCAGCGGCTTATTGCAGGCGTCTCGTTCGTAAATCTTACTACGGAGGGTGTCTTGCTCACAGATAGCCAAGGGTGAAAATGTGTACGCACTTAGATAAATTAAGTAATGAAACTTGAGAGTACAAAAGAAAAGGCTCTTATTTTTTAGTGTAAGTAAGCATACATTTATACTAGTTGATAATTAGCATTTAATTTTGTACTAAAATGAATTTAAAAAAATCATTTAACCGGTCTTTACTATCCGAAACTGTATTGATAATGACATTTATAGTAATAAGATATTTAGAAGTACATTACGAACAGTGAATTCGCAAATTAACCCGATATATTATTCTATGTTAATGTTTTAGCCAAAGTGTTAAAAATTAAAATAATCAAAGAGATATATAAAAATTAAATTGAAACATTACTAATAAAAGTACGAGAACGAAGATCTAATCAACAGTGCGAAGTCAGGTTTCTGAGTCAAATTAAAATGGCCGACACTTTATCTATGTGTCTGTTCGTCTGTCAGAGATCTGTAGCTTTGAAACAAAATAATATAAGTGATTCGAAGTTAGGATATAGTATATAAACTTTTGACGTAAAGCCGATAATGTTATTAAATGTATAAAAATTCAAATTTGAAGGGGCCTCGCATACATGTAAATGGAGAACATTTTTTTTTACTTTTACTATTACGCGTGGGATATTATTACAAAGAACTTTTAAGCTGATTTGATAAGGGTTTCCTTACCTTTTTCTTACATTTTTTCTACGTCAATATTACACAATTAGGCATGTCGACAAAGTGGTCGTTTTTAGATCGTATCTCTAGGACTCTATCATAAACTAATCGTATTTATCGTATTCAGTTGATACGTATGTTGAATTTTAGCTTATATCCTACTCTTTAACAAAAAATAATGAAAATTGGCGAAAGTTTATAAAACAAAATAGTTATAAGCAACACAAGAGAACAATTTTTCTAAATAGACAGTATATTGTTATATATTTCAGGTACGGCTTTAAGGCGAAAGTTATTGTTTTTATAAACAATTTTATTAATATTTTATAATAAAGCCGTTTTAACATAGCGTTTTATAAACATCGTGATTCTTTTATTTGTGTGAAATATGCTGACATCCAAGATACGAGTTGTCCTAGTTTGGATGTCAGCTGATTTTTAATTTTTAAAGCTGTGTATGTAACAAAAGCACAAGAAGCTATATTTTGAAAACGTGAAAAGAAAGTTGTGTTTGTTTTAATAGTATTCATATATCAAGCGTGAACGCAATTTCCTTGTTGATAAAGTAGGCGTCTTTATCCATCTGCTTCTTTATTTGTGAGGCACGTACCGCGCGACATTCGGTACCAAATTGCCTCAAGGAGACTTCGTGACGTTGCCTATTCCCTTTCTGATCCTTTCGGCTCTAATGTCTTACGCACACGTACGATATTTTTTGTATCGTCCACCAAATGATATTCCGCATTGAAATTCATATGTAATTTTACGAACCCAGTCTTTAATAAAAACTGTGTCCGTATTCATCTTTGTTAGATTTTTTGTAAATATAATGATGAGAACTCTTTTATAATGATTACTTCAATTTTCGTTTAATAAATGTTTTTTAAACCTATTTCGAGACTATTCGGTAATATAAACTTTTTTTTACGTAAGAACACTTAAACGATAATTAAAATACATATAAAGTTTAATAGCTTAACATTATAAAAATTGTAAGCACGAGGACATACGTAATTACGTATAATCTATTAACATTAATTAACCTAAAATATTTAGGTATCTGTACTAATAGCTCTGTTTATAAAGCTATTCAACATATGAGGCCTTCAGAACCAGAGCGGCTCAAGTGATGTCGTTAAAATCATAGTGATCCAAATTGAATAAGAATGAGTAAAAATTGCAATATTATACCAATATAACATATAATTTAGAACGGGAAGTGGAAAGTGACTGCATTTAATTTATATGTTTTCTTTGAAATAATTCACAGAATCTCGTTTATAGTTCTTAGTTATGGTATTACACAATATCTCAATATCTTTTTATATTGTGTCTATATATATATATATATATAATATTACATATATATATATATATATATTAATATCACTACGATAATCTTCACTTTACTGTAAACTAGCATTATATATTAATCATTGCGTATGCTTTGGTGCCCTATAATTGTAGGGGCATTTATATGTTCTATTTTAGGTACCATGGTTCTTTTTTTTACTCAATATCACACACGTTGGGTAATATATTGGTTAGTATGTAAAATAAAATAAATACTATTGACAAAATCTATTATAGTGGTAAAGAGCATCATCAATCAGGCTTTAAGATTTTTTAAGAGTATTTTTGCAGTAAACTATTCGAGCACAAGATTTTCACTTATAACACTATGACTCTGAGGGCCTTAACACCCATCTCTATAACTCTTTATGAAATTATTTACCTATTAAAAGATTATATTATTCTTTGAAAGCGTTATAGTGAAGCCCGACAGTAATCGAGGGCGGTAGTACTGCATGCCTCCAAACGATATGCCTGTTCGCGATTGCTGTATAAAGAATATATTTTTGAGCTGATTATTCTTCAGTGTTAACAAAATTAAAAGTTGTTAATTAAAAAAATACTCTACAAAAATTTTGGAGAAATTTATGAGTAAAAGACTTTCGAGGCAAACAGAATCGTATTTGATTCAGTAATTACCAGGTATAATAATTAAACATAATTATTATCCAAACATATTCTTTACATTTATTCTTAAAAAAATGCTTCAAATTTAATCGATAAATAATATATGTTAATCAAATGGTATATGTGATAAAATAAATAAATTATTAGCACTTCAATACTATTATTCCATCAATCAAGATATCATTAATTCACATAAATTTGCTTAATTTTAATAAAGAAATATCGAATATAGCAATGATGCAGACACAATTTCAACTTTGATAACTTATTAAACAATTTTGCATTCAAATTAATTTTCATTAATTATTTACCTGTGTATATCGAAAATAAAGGTTAAACATACCGGCTTTATGAAATAAGGCTCCGCAATATACGCACTCTGTAGTCATATTGCGGTCGATTAAAGCAATGTTGTTTCAATCTTACTTGAATTTATTTGTGAACATTACAACCAATATATAATATGATTGATTGGGTCCAAATTTAATGATGTTTTTTAATAGAACGAGATGACAAATTAAACGAAATAGGAAGGTTTCATATTTATTGTAAACGAAGAAATATTTCATATTGCATTGTTACTCATACGACTGGTGACAAATCGAGTGAATGATTCTGTCAGCCTTTAATTAATTAATCATCTCGGAATTAAGTATATAGGTTTAGGTTTTGGGGTGTCAAAAGTAAAATTGAAACAATATTGTTATAACAGAAAGCAACGCAACTGATCTACCAACAAAACTTATACGATACTACAAAGATGTTTGCTCAGAACACTTGTTGCCACTCGAGTCTAGGCAACATACGAAGGAGTCTTGCTGTTTACAAGACAAGAAACTTTATAAACAAATGACATAAAACTTAGAACTATTTATCTTTAAAGGGGGTAAAAGTTTACTATATGGAATTGTGTACAAAATTATTATAGTTCTAATAAAGAAAGCCATTTGAAACATAACTGCGTATATCTAGACTTTAATAATAAATATATTCCTAAATTGGTTTCACTTTAGCCCCTGATACATTACGGTTTATAAACTTAATAAATGCTGGATGTCACTTATTCAAACCGATGATTTGTAAACGGTCTCTTCTCGACTTGCCTTGCTTTGCTCTTGGCTTGGCAAGTTGCCAGATCATGAGCGAAAAGGACTTTAGTCATTGTGACTGCCATTATATAATATGTAGTTAAAAAAACAAGCTTATAAGTGAGATAGAAACTAGATTAAAAAACTAGGTATACCATGTGTAATAGAAAGTGGAAAGCTAAGGACATTATCTATTAATTCAAACAATCTCGGCAAAAACAGAATGAACCCTAGTGTCAGTATTAATAAAAGTTTAAGATTTTAAAAATATTATCGACGTAAATTGATCCTAAATATAAAATTACAGGAAAAGCAAGGAATTTCCAAAAGTATTATACCAGGCTTCTTTCAACTTATCCAGGCGAGAGCGTTGTGTGACGTGTTCCCGTGCACCGCTCCAAGACATTGAGGTGAGCGAGGGGTGGCTTTTTTTCACCAACCCCTCGCAACAAAGAGATGCAGCCGAAATATCGGTCAGACGTCGCCGCGGACCGGAGAAGAGGACCACGCTGTACCTCAGGTCCCGGCTAGACGAGTAGGACGAATACCCCGGAGGTTTTAGTCAGTGCAAGTCCGACACAGGGGGGGGGTGGTCCTCATCACCCCCTGAGTTCCGTTCGGGATTCCCCACGGGTTACCAAAAAAGGCTTATTTTCGTCATTTTCATTTTGCTGAATTGATATTCAGAAAAAAAAATACATTATAATAAATATAATATATTACACATTATTCTGTTAGTACTCTGATTTCGCTGACTTACACAGAAAACAACATGGATAACAAATAGACACAATAATCAATGTAAACGATGGAAAATTATTACCCTGAGCATGCTACTGTAACTAATTTTTGTATTCATATGTTGTAAAGAAATGTGTAGTTTCTTCCGTCGTTCATATAATGCCTTGAATGTAAAAGTATTAAATTTTTGAAGCAGTAGCGAACTGTTTAGGCTATAATTACAGTACGTTGTGATCCAATTGAGCAAGAACGCTTTAATTGAAAAAAAAATTGAACAAGTTTTTTTTACAAAAAATCAATTTCAATTCGCTTTAGTAATTTCAGTTCCATTCAAACTGAAAGAAGGATAAATTAATGTTAAATTCCAATCTGAGCCCCACCTTTACTCGACGATGGACTTCTTAACGTAATCACGGCGTGCAATTTGTTACGGATTCAACAATGCACCTCTTAAGTTCTTTGCTAGGGGCAAAATAAAAGAGTTTCCTTTAAGTTCGCTAAATGGAGTCGACTACAAAAGACGGAACGGGCGTAATTCAAATGAACGCTGGTGCGCCGACCGCTCTCGCTTTGATTCTATACTTTCAAAAGTTTAATTTTTGCAAAGTTTTCCTCGCAGGACTTTGAAAACGCCCCCGACTCTTGTTTGAAACTTAAAATCTGAATAGTTAATCATTTTAATACCGTAATACGAACTAAGTAGGCAGGCGATGACAAAGATAGCAAAATGATGTTTATAATATATCTAAAGCCTTGTTTGCAAAACTTGACTCAGTTGATGCCTCTCAAGGCTGCATGACGACATTCAATTAAAGCAAACAAAATCGTTTACTACCATGCCTCTCGCTAAAGTACGTGTTAGTTGCCGGACTATTTTTAGAGAGGTTCTATTTTTACGAATCAATGTTGGTAGCACTATGGGATTTTATTTTATCAATGGCCTCATACTTCACCTACCACCAGGTTTGATTGATGTCAAGAAGCTTATAAATCATAAAAAAATAACGTGCGTGGATACTTAACATACCTAAGTACTTATTTTTACTTGGAGAAAATTTTCATGGGACCCGGCCACACAGCGGTTGAACGCTCAAAATTGCATCCAGAGATGGGCAAAATGTAATCTGATTAATGATCAACGATTACAAAATGTAGTCGTAATTTTAATTTTCTTGCTCTGTAATCATCCATTTAAATCCATTTAAAACATTAGAAATGATAAATGTGTATACGATTTGTGATTTTGTAGTGTTTAAAACATAAATGAGCAAAATGCAGTGATATTAATGGTAAAAAACGTAAAATGTAATCGTCAATCATTTTTATTAATCTGATTACTTTTTGCCCATCTATGATTGCATCCACAGTCGAGCGGCCCTGCCGAAACACAGACTACATTTCGTGCTGGTCGGGACCAGCAAATGACAGATGCCGGCTGAGATGAGTGACAAACACCCGCTCAAATAGTTTGTCCAGCAAGCATTTGGATCAGAACGAGACGAGAAACTCCGCGGTACTGCTAACCTTCTTGATGTGGACCAACTCAGCGAACTTCCAGGCCCCGGGGAAGGTACCAATGCGGAAGCAGGTTACAAAAAAACTGCCTCGACCTATCATCCAAGACCAGAGCCAAGGGAATGACCAGATCCGTAATATCATCTGGGCCTGGTGCAGTATTTTTGGCCTTCCAGCGACTGGCAGCTCGATTTACTTCCCCCTTTATTCACCGTATCAATACAACGGTGGAAGAAGTGTGACTAACGGACTGAAAACATTGCGATGGGCTTGTGGAAAAAAAAACAATCAACCGTTTTTACAGTTGACTCCGGATCCAAGGTTTGCGTCAGCGCAGATACCCACGCCTGGAGAACCTAAATGCATAGTTTAGGCAGATCACGACGCCGGAAATCTATTTAATAAGCTAATAACAATACAGTATTACGATATTATTTATGACGAATATCACGACGAATAATTTACAAGGTCAACATCTCAGGCAATACTTATTTATAGTAATCATATCAACTGCAGTTATTGTTGTGTCATAATTATGTAGTTAGGGATCTATTTACTAGACATTCACTGTCATTTATGTGACAAACAAGCAGCAAGGTCGCACCGAAATGACTCTATTAGGGTTGTTGTAATAACATTGGTATGTCATGAATTCCTGAATGCCAAGGTGGTTTTTGTCCTCAAGTTTGTTGTTAGTCGCTTAATTACTCGAAGTTGTAACTTGTTTATGCAAATAGACAAGACAACTGAACAATATTAAAACAAGAAATAACTTATTTTCCTACCGTTATCAAATTCGTAGATCGGTTTTGAAACTTGAAGACGTAATCCATAAACATGCCGCTCGCGCACTTGCAATGGGAATAGATCTTTGCAGCCGAAAGGTTAAAAGCTTGAGCCATTTAAGTTACGGTGTAATATTAATGTCAAACGACTTTTACTGACGAGCTTAAATTTATATTTATCGAGAATAACTTATGAATGCTCTGTTTACAAAAATTTGACCAAAAGTTACATTTGAAGTAATAAAATCAGTTGATCGTCTTGATTAATAGTAACTATATTACAGATTTCAATGTTTAGCAACAAACATTTTGACTATTAGCAAGGAATGAAAGAAAAATGTTTATTTATAAATTAATTATTATTTAAGAAATAAATTACTGAGTAGGTAAAAGAGTCTCAAGACAGATGTTGACAAAATTAAAAACATTTTACTATATAGTTACACAATTAATGGATTTATTATGTCATTTTTAAATTCAACTCATGTTTCCTAAATTTACAAATTTGTAATTAATTTAATTATAACCAAATCATTTACCAAGTACTCATAATCACTGGCAAGAAATAATGGTAGGTATTAACCAATCAACTACTGAATGTAAAGTGTTTTGCAATCATTCTTTGAGCATTTACTCAATATTAATAAAACGTAAATGTTGGCATACTTTTACTTCAGTATGTATAAATCAACTTCATCACTATTACTATAATATAATGTATGTTTATTATAAATATGTAAGATTATATTAAATACAAATTAAATACTTATTATCTTAAATATCGATTTATATATGACATTTATTTATATTATGGTGCATTGACGCAATGTTGATTGCTATTGAATTATTTAATAATAGATGTTTACTAAGTTTTATATTTTTATCCTTGCACCCGAAGAATTTTTTTTTACACTGGCTCGACATAGTGACAACAATGCACCTGATGGTAAGTACAGTGTAGTACAAAAACGAAAACGACCATCAAAGTATGCAAATCCCTTGACGGTCTCCGTCGTCATGTCAGCCCACATATACCACGACTGAACGTCTCTAGGTATATGAGTTACTGGAAATACACAAGCTGATCCCGAAATGTGACAGGCCAAAGCAAGTCACTATGACGGTTTTTACACTTGTGTACTGTGGTCATGACCCAGTTCGGGCAATCGCCCTACCACCAAAATATAATCATAATAATAGAATAATCAACATGAAAGCATACACGAAAACTATTAAATAATATATATTAGAAACATATTAAAATGTTTATTTAATATGTTATACAATATGCATTTTAGAATAAAGCCAACAAGAATCTAATTCTGCTGAACAACTTGTATAACAACTTACATCTTGTGAATTCTGTTTTATGTAATATGTAAGTATACTAAGTCACATTAAAAAGGCTATACTCATGTTTTTTACAGTGTTGATTTTTATCCGTGATATGAATAACCAGTTATGTTACTCACGTTCAAAGCTTCCAGTTTGTTAAGCATTAGATTAACACGCATCTAAGCGCTTACTGTATAAACGAATATATTATTGTATAAAAATAACTGGTATATTATGCGTATACATACCTAGACAATGTTATATAACTAATCTTAATCTATTTACAGATATTTTTAAAAACTTAGTCGTACTTTTAGTTTCCTGTGGTAATTTAGCAGTTATACGTTAAAATTATAATAAATAGTGTATCGATGAATAACTTTATAAGTATTATAATTTCGGAATAGTTTGCTGTTGTGGCTTATAATTAAACAACTATAATATATCTCGTCGTAGTTCGCAGTAATTTGCGGTTTTTGTACCGAAATTTTCGGACTTTTTGGTGAGCCTATATCTACTTTAAGCTACATGAGTGTAATAAATTTCACACAGAGGTTGGAATAACGTATAAATCAAAAGCATTTTTCAATCAATGTACTCTGTTTAAATTTGACATCAGTCGAGATCCCATGCAAATACTATAATAGTACCTAAGTTGTTGTTTTTGTTTTCATTTAGCTTCTTAATTTATCTTTGACTATATAAGTCTTACTTCATATTTCGTATCATTATTTCAGTGTTAACATTAATGATATATTATTACGGTTGGTCAAAAATTTATAAAACAATAATAATTTCAGCATATAAAGAAAAAAGTCTTGGACACATTTCTGTTTTTTAGATTAATAATTATTATAAATAATATGTTTTAACCCCTTGAGTGGAAATGACGAGCCTCGCCTGTCAAGATTTTCTGTACTAAATTCGAATTTGACGGGCGTCGCCCGCAGTATTCTTTTCATATGAATTTCTTTGAACTTGTAAAAATACAAATATTATTATTGTTCAACATAGTCTTTTTTATATTCTAGCTAAAGTGACCTTAATATAATTGCGCTAAATTTAATTGTCTGTACGCATACTATTCTTCGAGATTTAATCGTAAGGCAAAGGGTTACGAAAGGTTTTTCTGTGTAGCATAATGTTGATGGCAATTATTGAGATGTTATAAGCTAGCTGCGCATTACGCAGTCTAGAGTCTACTTGTAGTCACGAATTCGGCAAACGTAACCGCATTCCTAGCGTTCCGACACAAGGTGCCTTACACACTTAAGTGTATAAGGCACCTTGTCTAGAAACGAACATATTACAATATACACTTGAATACATTACTTCATATATGCTTCTTAGTATAAAATACTGCTAAAAATACTTATTAGAATTACCTACGAAATCGATTCCATGTCAATTAATTACCGGATGTATGATTGTAAATTTCGAAATAATTTACTTAAAGTTAACTGATTCAGTTTACAAAACAGAGATAATTAATAATATGATAAACAAGTATTTATGACTGTTACGATTTATGCAATTTTATTTCTAAAAATAATTTAAAATATTGATTTTGCAGAACTTTAAACACGATTCTAAAGGTTAATACGTTCAAATCGGAATTAATCCCGACTGACGAGTTTAGACTTAATGAAATTCTTTAAATGTCACCCTACACTTTGTAAATTAGAATTCACTTCATTAAGCATTCTTTTTAGATAAACTGAATACATATCAGAAATTGAAACAATATTGAAAGTACATTATTGTACGCTTATTTCTTGATAATATTTAAAAAAAATATATGCTTCCAGGTTTCAATTACGCTTAGATATCTTTATTTTAGTAGACGAGCATATAGTTCTAGCCTAACTTTAAATCGGAATATGTAACTAATAATAATAATATATCGTCATGCTATATTCCTTTCGAGGTAAGCAGAGAAACATGTAACTAGATTAGTCAATTCACGTATTGTTTGGTACATATATGTTTATCTTTTTATTTATTATCCTTATCAACAAATAATGGACTTTCTTGTAACAATAGGTATGGTAAGGCTTTAGGATTATTGAAAAATTCAAACATGCAAATATATAATCGGGTAACCGTATTCCAGCTATTAACTGTCCAATGCACGTAAGGTTTACAACCTGTCGTGCAAATATTTATCCACATCGGATTTACGTGTTAAACGTTTGGAATTGTAATAAGCTTGATTGGGAATGCGGCGTCGATTCCAATTACTCAGTATACAATGAGATTATATATTTCGTTTGCACGTAGATAATATATCTGTAGAAAATAATACATCAATTGTGTTAGGTTATAAACCAATTTCAACCAAGTAAGTTTTCAACCAATACATACTCCTATTTATGACGTACAGAGCCAAGACGTGGGCAATAATGGTTTGGTTTGTCCATCAGCTTAACGTCGCTCAGTGTACGAAGAAACGAGCTAAGTTGGGCAGATTTATGAAGGATAATATCCGGAATAAAGTTACCTGACAGAGAACCAAAGTTATTGACATGGTTCATCGCATTAGCAAGCTGAAGTGGCAGTGGGCAGGCCTCTTTTGCCGAGAAACCGATTATTATTGGATAGGGAGGTTCTTGTTTGGAGACCGCGAATCGGTGAGCCTAGTTTGGGGCGCCCCCAGCAAGATGGAGCGACGACCTACGGAAGGTGTCTGGAAAAGAGTAGATGAGAAAAGCCGAAGACCGTGTTGAATGGTGGTTGTTAGGAGAGGCTTAAGTCCCGTGGTGGACTAAATTGGGCTGATAACGTATTTGCGTTATCTAAATTCTTCTCTTCAACAATGTGGTCAAATAATATCAAGTAGTTATTTGGTATATCTGCAATATTTTAGATATTATTAACTTTACTGCATATATATATGCATATATGTATTAGGTATCAGATTCACACGGACTTATTTCTCGCAACTCAACGTCTAAGTGCGCCTGTTTTGTGTGAGACCGGGTCGGGGTGATTTCAATCATCCCAGGCCAGCTCCTCCTGGAAATCCGCCAGCCGTCTGATGTTGCTGGTTGCTTCCGGAAGGGACCTCGGTGTACCCGATATGCTGCCAGTTTGCTGCATTCAATAAGCATGAGCCTTTTTTTTTAGTAACCCGGGGGAAATCAATGAGCCTGGCTATCTCCTCTTCTCTCATGCATGCTCTGCACAGAGTTTATGTGACACCATTTATATATGTATTATATGTTTATAAAATTTCGATGCAAAGAGCAAGTAATTAAAAGAAAAACTATGTAACAGTATAAATGCTTTAAAGTTCTAACATATAATTTTATTGATTGATACCTAGTTGCAGAAACACTCCTTTATGTTTAAAATTGTCTTTAAATTTTAAGAGCGTTTCTACATCTACGTATACCTAATTGAAATAATTTTAAGAATTGTACGAAAATGTTAAGGTTTTATGTTAAACAACCAAATACAACATAAGATGAAAAAGAACGTTGCTAAGGAATAGCATTGTTGTTAAGATAATAAAATATGTTAGTTAATATAACGAGTATTATATTAAAATAATATCATTAAAAGTATATTAGGACTGAACATTTGGGTACATAGGTATTATAATTTTATGAATTTGAATGAGGACAATGATTATATAATATTACAAAGATTGATGTTTACGTAAAAATTCCAAATTTTTCATTATACTAAAAGGAAACTGCAATGTAATATACATATATGGAAAGGTATTGAGAAAACGAAGGCGTCACTACGAAAACCATATCCGTAAAGCGAATGTATGTATTTTATCGCATGACTATGTTTATCGGTGAGTTAAAATACATCATTCCAATGGAACTGTGTTAGTATAAAACTTTTAGATCAACATATTTCAATATTGTAAGCTACGCCAGAGTTATAATACAAAACCTAATTGCTATAAATTACAATGAGAAATCTGGATATATAAAATGTTTATCAATCTATTCTTACTAGCAAATTTCAATGTTAGTCATTGTCTATAGCATATTTATTAAACATATTAATATATTTTTTTAGTTAATTAACCGCTTCTTATAGAACCTCTTTATTGTCTATCAGTTTGTCTGTGAAAACCCATTTTCTCAAGAACTCGTAAAAGTTTCTAGTTGAAATTAATATAAACTACTCAGGTCTCTAGCCCCCGGAAGCTGTGATAACATTTCTATATTAACGCAGTCACAAGATGCGGCCGATCATATAGCATATTTAGCAGGAAATAGCAAAATTTACAGATTACTTCTATTGAACCAAGAATTATAAAACCATAGAATAATAAGAAACGATTTTTATAGCAATAGCTTAAGGCACGATTCGAGTTCTGGTAGCGACTGCTCCTGAGCTGCTGCCAGAATTCAAATCGCACCTTAAGCGAAAAAATAAAAACTAAACAAAAAAAAGTAGCAACGTCACAATTTTTTTACAATTATAAAACACTACCAATTTTGTAAGAAACCCTCGTTGCGCGAGTCTGGGTCGCACTAAATCGATATTTTTAATATGAACATTTGGATATCAAGGCAACTCATAACTTTGTAATTGTTTATCTTTATTTATATTTACCTAGCTACTGAACGTTTGAAACGCAATCAAAACGAGATTTTAATCATTGACACAAAAACTCCCTGAATATTTAAAATATAAGTCACAATAAAAAATGAAATTTAATTAATTTATTCCAAAAAATATTGGTAATGACATCGGTATATTTTGAAATCAAATACCTAGCTTGAGTTCTGCGTTTTATTAACTCGTTAGTATGTTTTTATTATCTTATTTTATTATATTATTATTGATCCATTAAATTCATATTTACATTTGAAATTAAACACTTTGCTTTATTATTTGTTTCATGAACTAGTAAAGGAATTTTAATAACGATAAAGCACTTAGTTTTTATATCTATCAATTATGTGTTTATTATTCTAAAGATTATAAACTATAAAAACTACTGACCGTCTTTGTAGACGATACCCAATGTTCTATTATATCAAATCTAGATGCTATATTTTAGAAGGACTGATTAATTCCTAGTCTTTGTATAAGAAAAAAGGCTACATTTGCATGGGGGCTCAAAAGAGCTGAGAATACCAAAAGCAGAGCTAGTAAAAAACAAATGATTGATTAGTTACTTGTGACATAAAAGCGAAAAGAACCCATAAAAATGCTTCGTAACTATATTTTGCGGTTAGTAGTCAGTGAATCGTGAAGGCTCGGACCCGTTTTGAATAAATCCTATTTTGTGGTGACCGTTAGGTGCTATTTCACTTAGAAAGTGAAATACAATGGGCGAACTCTAATTATTACACAAGAAGGTCATAAATATTTGTCACGCGTCAGTTTGGAAACGAAAACACTAAAGAAAGTTATGTTTACATTACTGATAATATTGATTTTGTCACTGTGAATATCAACACCGCAAAGGCACCGTTTGTTTCAGTACTGATGGAGAAATTTTGCTTGAAATTAACGTAATATAATTATAAAGTTGACTACAAACGGCGGTGTTTCATTACATTGTGCCCGGGCATATTCAATTAGTAACTAGCCTTACCTAAGTAAGACTTTGAAAACCTAAATTAAATTCTAATATAATTATAAACAATAAGTAATTTCATAGTCTCAACTATTGGCCTCTGTATTCTTATAATAAGGGCTTTCGTTTTAAATTTAAACCAAAACAAGAGGAAATTATAGCTAATTTGTTCTAAATAATTTATAATATTTAAGAAACACAAGTCGGATGCGATGTAAAATATCTCCAAAGATTTAAGGAACTATGTTTTAGGCTAAGATTTATAGACGCAACTGTAAGTTTGCTTAGACTTCACTAAAACATTACGGTTTATATTATTCAATGAATGTCAAAGGATTTGGTAAGTCACTGAATTTGTCAACATGGACTCGGCTTACCGAATACTATGGCTTGACTCAAGTTCCTAACAATATTCAGTTTTTTTTGTAAAAACTAATTTAATTTTTGAAAACTCTCCTAAGCAAATTCGAAATACAGTATATACGAGTATATCTCAGCCTTAGACAATTAGCGGCAAGTGTAATGGGAATTTCCTATAAAAAGAATTATAATCAGCATAGCAAATTTTACTATTGTCTCAAGGCGCATTAAAGATATTTCGTATACGGTAACTAATTTGCTATGATGGCTCGAGATGACGACCGCTATGGCAATTACACAAATGACAATCAACGCTAGAGATGTGGGACGAAAACTCGAGTAACGTAATTATACAGATGTGCCACGTTAGCGCCGCGCTCTGTGACGGCTGATATGCCGCTGGCGAAACGCTATGGCTAACGCAATTATAATGCCTCTGTCGCAGCAGAATTCTAGAACCCGCCGTTATTAAAAATACCTAGCGACTTCACAAAACAGCCCTGTCTTGTGCAATAAGTAATTAAAGTTTAAGAGAATTGTCTTAGCGAGGGCTTCTAGAATAATATTTGGTCAAATTGGTGACTCTGCAGTGTAGGTTATATTACTATAGTTATTATGTTTTTTATTATCTGATTCAGAAAGAACACATTTAAATGTACTAGGTTATTTGTTTTATTTAACTTTTTTTTAAACTACAATGATGTTTGGTTATGTTTAAAATATAACGATTCTTCAACTTTATGAAATTAAGTAAAAAATAAAAAATAAAAATATAATTAGTAAATTAGTTATATTAAACAACTAGCTGTCCCGGCAGACCTTGTTCTGCCCTATTTCTCTAAAACAAAGTCACATTGTTTTTTTTAATGTTAATAGCTATTGGCCTGTCGGCTGTTTTTTGAAAATTGTTTGTAGGAACCTGGCCTTAATGCTATATGTATAAAAATTGACAAATATTGACATTAATATTTATACGTCACTCAATAATTGTTTTGCCTTCCCGGAACCCGTCCACTAACATTTAAACTTTATGCTATGGTGTTAAAGTTCAAATTGACTTATAACAAATCTTTTGTATGAGAATATAGAAAAGTGTTGTTTTTAGACTTTTTCAGATAATTTTTTAAAATCATCTCTCTGTTATAACCTTCCCCAAACTTCAACAAACACAACAAAAAAGAAATCAGTCAAATCGGTTCAGCCGTGCTCAAGTTTCGCGGTTATCAAGGCACTATAGCTGATCCGGCAAACGTTGTTTTGCTATGTAAGGTTTTGTAATATCTTCTAAGATGTTCATTGAAATTAAGTGATGTCAAAGACAATTTTGTTCACAATTAAATACTCTTAATCAACAACACATTTATTTGGATAAAGATTAATATTATTACGTTGATACAACTCTTAACAAATAATGCATTAATTTCGACCAAATTTGTTTACCATAAAAACGGTTCTAGTGACTTAATCTTAAAAGATAGACATATACTGTCGCGGACATTTTTTTAGATCATTTTAAGAGGAATAATTCTTTCATACATATATTTTTGGTATCTTGAACCGTTTTTGCAGCGCACGCAATGGAAGCCCTCAAGGATGAATAATTTTGCCCGTTTTTTTCACATTTTCCATTATTTCTTCGCTCCTAATAATTGCATCGTGATGTTATATAGCCTAAAGCCTTCCTCGATAAATGGTCTATTCCACTCAAAAAGAATTTTTCAATTCGAACCAGTAGTTCCTGAGATTAGCTCGTTCAAACAAACAAACAAACAAACAAACAAACAAACTCTTCAGCTTTATAATATTAGTATAGATGACACACAGACGTGATATTTAGCCAAACTGTAGTACGCAAAATGCCATTACAAATAACGTTCAACCGTATTACAATACACCTACACCTTAACTAAATTTTTACAGAGTAGTGAGCTTAGACAAATTGTTATTCGAACAGCGATAACGCGAGTAAAAAAATCCTAAATATATGGAATGGACATAAGCTTTTCAAATAACACGTCATCACATTATGTCAATTGCATACATTTTGCATTTTTCTATTAGCGTTATTGCTTAAGGAAAGTTACTTTGTCTAGGCCTACCAACTCTTTTTATAAGCTGGCTAGCTGTTTTGGATAACGTCAGATCTTATTATTCGGCTGCTACACTTCCATAACATACGCATTTACATTCCAGATTGAGATCTTTGCATTATTTTACCCAAGGTGCGCCTAACGCGCGATGTTTGTCAGTGATGCTGTTATATTAGGTCCTTACATATGAAATTGGCGTTTTTCGTACTGGCCACTTTAATCACAAATTTCTCCTCTTTGGTAAGGAATTCCAAATTCAAATTTGTACAGCTATAGACTCATGTATTTATGCTTCGATGACCGTCATTCATTTGTTTTTTTCTTCTGTTTTTTTCTGTTTGCGTCACTCATTTTACAAAATGGAAAACTTAAAATATCGCATTATTTACGAGTACGAGTTCCGCCGTGGCACTAGTGCTGCGGAAACAACTCGAAGGGTGAATGATGTGTATGGCGGTCGTGTTGGAAAAGAAAACACAGTTCGTTTTTGGTTCCAACGTTTTCGTTCTGGAAATTTCGACCTGCAGAACAAGCCCCGTGGACGGCCTGAGACTCAAGTTGATAATGAAGAGTTGAAGGCTATTGTGGAAGCGGATCCATCGCAAACCACGTCCGAGTTAGCTGCAGGCTGCGATGTTAGTGATAAAACTGTTTTAATTCACTTGAAGCAAATTGGGAAGATTAAAAAGCTTGAAAGGTGGGTACCTCACGAATTGACTGAAGCAAACCGGCAAACTCGCGTCGACTGCTGCGTTACGTTACTAAACCGGCACAATAATGAAGGTATTTTAAACCGAATCATTACCTGTGATGAAAAATGGGTTCTTTACGATAATCGGAAGCGCTCAGCGCAATGGTTGGATCCTGGCCAGCCAGCCAAATCCTGCCCCAAGCGAAAATTAACCCCAAAAAAGTTACTTGTAAGCGTTTGGTGGACTAGTGCCGGTATTGTTCATTACAGTTTTCTCAAATCTGGCCAGACTATTACGGCTGATGTCTATTGTCAGCAATTGCAAACCATGATGGAAAAGCTAGCGGCTAAACAACCTAGGCTGGTCAATCGCTCCACGGCACTGCTGCTTCACGACAACACTAGACCACACACTGCGCAACAGACGGCTACTAAATTAGAAGAGCTTCAATTGGAAAGTCTAAGACATCCTCCGTACTCCCCGGACCTTGCTCCAACAGATTACCATTTTTTTCGAAATTTGAATAACTTCTTGTAAGGGAAAAAATTCAACTCCGTTGGGGCAGTCCAAATCGCCTTCAAAGATTTTATTGATTCCCGTCCGACTGGTTTTTTTAGTAAAGGGATCAATGAACTACCTATGAGATGGCAAAAGTGCATAGAAAATAATGGTTCATACTTTGATTAATTAAATATATTATATTAAAAAATATTCGACTTTTTGTTCCTCCCATACAAAACGCCAATTTCATATGTAAGGACCTAATATTATGTGTTTCATTATGTTACGATGCCTCCACATCCAAAGCGACTTCAGTAAAAGTTTGTGTGACTTACATTCGATAATGCCTTTTAACAAATATATTTTTAATCCATAAAAATAAAGTACTGGTTTTCCTACAAACATCATTTATGCCATTTAATTATATAATTTTGGAACTTTATTTGTTGGTGCTAGGGCGATTGCCCGAACTGGGTCACTACCACAATACACAAGTGTAAAGACCGTCATAGTGATTTGATTTCGTTTGTCGCGTTTCGGAATCAGCTTGTGTATATCCAGTAACTCATATACCTAGAGACCTTCAGTCGCGGTATCTGTAGGCCGACATGACGACGGAGACTATCAATGGATTTTCGTCATTTGATGGCCACTTTTGTTTTTGGACTACACTGTACTTACCATCAGGTGCACTGTAGTTACTATATGGAGCCAGCGTAAAAAAAAACATTACCACACCACAGTGAATCACCTAAATTGGGTTTTATGACCGGTGGTCGCGGGTGTGGTGGTAGAAAGATACGGATTTTGGCGTTTTACTGTTTATTTTCACTTTAAGGCACACCGAACTGCGACGCACACGCACGCACTCTAGCCTCGGGTCTCGGTAGTCGACTGAATTTGCTGAAGCATCCCTTGCGCGCGCGCATCCCTTAGCCCGCGTCTCCTATAACGCCCTAACGTCCTTTAGGGCGTTTACCACAAACGCGTATCGGGCGGCGTGGCGTCTACATGCTATAGTTTATAATTTTCACAGATACGATCGGACCACTCTGATTCTATTCTGATATTATATAATACTAGCTGACCCGGCATACGTTGTTTTGCCATATAAGTTATTTCTAGGTGATAATTGATCAGTTATCGAGCGGGATGAAAAATGATTTAATTACTAAAATGGCTATTAAAAAATAGGGGTTGGTGATAAATGGGTAAAAGTTTAGGATTGTATGTATTTTTGCCACATTATAGAAAAATAAAAACAAATAATTTTGTCCAAAACTTAAAAAAAAAGTTAAGTGTTAACAACCTTTATCACTTAGGGGTATGAAAAATAGATAGTAGCCAATTCTTAGACCTACTGAATATGCATATAAAATTTAGTAAAAATCGGTAAAGCCGTTTCGGAGAAGTAAGGTAACTAACATTGTGACACGAAAATTTTATATATATAGATATTTATCTATGCTAAATATTATAAAATCAAGACGAGATCAAATTTATTAGCGAATAAATTTGATTTTCTTCAGTGAAAGATATTTAAACATTTGTCTGAAATCGACTATATTTAGAAGTATCAGATTATGCTGTAATCCTTTTCCGATTTATTGTCTATTTATATTAAATAAGCATGGTACAGACACTTCTAAAATAATTTTGACGGGACTTTCACAGTCATAAATAAACAATACTTTCCAACATTAAATCTGTTATAGGTGTTTGGTATGCTCGCCTGTTGCTATAAAAGTACTCCTTCCCAAAAAAAAAACAGATGTCCATAAATTGCCCTTAAAATATGTAGATACCTACCTACTCCACTTCCTTTAAAAGAATTTATATAATGCTTACTAACCTACTACATTTCATTATCCAACGCAAAATCTAGTTGAAATATACATTTAATATCATTTGCAACTTCCTGATTATATACATCCAAATGCACATTAGCGCATTATATTACGTCTATAAATTATCATAATTTATTACAGTTTTATATAATCTTTTTAAATATGAGATTATAATTTTAACCATATTTGAATCTGAGAATACATCCTTCGTTAACGGGTGATACTTCAAGCTAAATACGTAATCTACAGAACATGTTTCCTTTGGTGTTCGCCTGCTTAATTAAGATAATAAGGAAAGTAAACCGACACGTTCCCGCTGCAAGACAACACCACGGTATAATAACTTTAATCATACTTGTAATATACAAAATGATTTTCTTAGTGATGGTATCTTTAGTAAAGGTTAAAATTGCAAATTTTGATGACTCAATTAAATTTTTTATATCATCTACATTAGGATCTTTATAATATCTACAGACTGAAGTTATAATATTATTATAATTGAACTAATGAAAGGGCATCACGCTATAAATTAATTAGAGCAGAAATATTTTTGAAATCAATATAACTACATTCACTAATATACACAGTATTTTTGCATTACAGAATGAAATTATATCTGTCTGTATTAACAAAGTCCTCATACAAATTAGTCTAGAATAACAACAATAACATTATATAAGTAATCTATAATTTTACATAGCATCGTATTTTTATACATTGCTTATTTGTATTAATGCTTCATTAGCTAAAACATAAACGCTTATTAAGAGAAACCAGTTTATAATAAAATAAAACCTTCTTAAGATACAGGAGGTGACTAAGGAGAAACAATAAAATTAAATCTCGCAGAGAAACTAATATAACAAAAACGTAAGTGGTTGGTTATAAAAATCTCATTTAAATAGCAGTAGTAGCTACATTTAACAAGAAAAAGACCCCAGGGTCGAAAGTTAAGCGGATTGCGAAACAAAATTTACGTTTGTTTACCAGTCGGCCGCAGTCGGGAACTGATAAAATGAAAAAACAAATCTGTTCTGTCTGAAACTGAACATTTTTACGTTATTCCATGTTCGACTTTAAAATGGGCAATTAAACGGACTAATTGTGTTCAGCGCTTTAATTTGATAGATATTTTTGTTTCCTAAAGCAGACACCTTTGTTTTATGTATGCATATTTATGTATGTAATTGATTTTTTTAATTTGTTGTATCAGTAGTTTGTTATTCACAAGAACTTTTCAATAACTGATTTAATTTTATAAACACCTACAGCTCCAAGCGATATCAAGGTACGTGACATTATAAAGGAAATTTTGATGACTTAAAACATGACTGCAAAACAACCTTGGCATTTCTCCTTAGAAAGATAAATAGCAAAAAGTTACTAGCAGTTGGTAATAATGTAGTCTATAATAGGTATGTATATATATATATGTATGTATATATTATACTGTGTAAAGAGATTTTATCAAACAAGGCATCTCAAGAGCACAAAAAGTAATCGAATCGTGTAACAGAAGGCATTTTGTATAGCACGTAGAACCGTTATCCCCGGCTGCTGTATAAAGCTTGGGTGTAGCGTAATTTTCGTGATCTATAAGTAATTCGAAGAAATGTCCATCTTGAGTTATAAAAGCAATGTCGAGCAAGCTTCTGTACCTTTTTTACACAACGAATACGATAAGAAATGGATTTGCAAAAAAAGAAAGACGAACTAGGAAATAATTGCTATTTTATTTTAATAGTGACATATCACCAAATGTAGGTATTTTCACATATGATGCCCCACATAATATTGTGGAGGACTGTACTGACATTACCTAGCCAAAATTCTTACATGCCTTCATGAAATGACTTCAAGAAAGATTTTTTATTTTTAAATAAAAACTTCACGGTTCATTTCCTTAAAATTAATTACACACGAATTAAAAAACTACAGTGCGAGTTAAAAAGACAAACTCGCAAATTACATTTTTTTTTTTAACTTGTGTTTAAACTGCTCCCCTGGTAATTTTATTTAGTGGCGTCATTATCGAATTAAGGCTGTAAAATATTTCAAAATAAAAGTTGAAAGCTACTTATATTGTATACTTATATTGTGTACTTATATTATATCTTACTTAATAATAAATCAAAATATTTCTCCATAATAATTTATTGTTAATTAAAACAAAAACAAACAGAAAAGTTAAATAAGTTTTAAATACACTTTCCAATATAATATTAAAATACCATTGATGCATAAACAAACAAAGAATTTCGACCAACTACATAGTTTTGGGGCAATAATGTGATCATATTTACTATCTGCCGGGCCGATTCTAAGAACTTGTTATAACGCTGAACCTAAGTGTTTTTGTCCATATTTGTAAAATTACAATCTGTTAAATTCCGTTTTAATTTTAACGTTATTAGGGATATTGAAAGCAGTACAGTGTCTTTTATCCTCTCTTCAAAAATATAAAAGAATAAGGCTTTTATTCATACAATAGTTTTTCGCTGCGATAAAATAAGCTCTCAATACATTTTCACAGAGTATATTTCTAGGAGTTTATAGGAGTATATTTATACTCATTCTTGTCTAATCTTTTAGAAATCCGTGTCCAGCATAAGGCATTTTCCGTGTCTCATACAAAAGCAGCTATAAGCTGACTTAGTCTTAAGCGTATCTTTAACTTTTTTTAGAACTTATTGTGTTTTATCTGGATATTATAAGAAAATGGTTTTATATGAGTATATATAATTTAATACTAGTTGATTCCTGCGACGTTGCCTTTCCCATTTTTAATATTTTGCTGAAAATATTCAAATAAATATTTGTTAATATTTTATAATTGCAATAATAATTACAAAGTAGAGTCAAACAAGTTTTACCCAGCCTTTTTCAACCAGGTAAATTTTTAATAACATAAGTATTATTGTAATTAGATGTAGGGACTTAATTTGGCATTGAGTATATTTCTTCAGAAAATCAATTGCCTTGTTTATGGTTACCGGACCATAATCGACCCGCGTAAAGCTGCAGAGGCTTTGGTGCTTAGAAGAAATCAATTACGAGTATTGGTAAGAGCACTGACTAGCCACTGCTGTCCGAACAAAGATTTGTTCGGCATTGGTGACCGGAACACTAGAGATTGCAGATTCTGCAAAAGAGCAGGCAAAACACTCAAACACCTCCTGTGTGAATATGACTTACTAATGCCCAACGTAACCGTATCCTGGGCCGCCACGTATTACACCCAGGAGAGGTTGAAGCTATCTCTGCCAATAAAGTACTACGGTTCTTCAAAACTATAGACCTGGACAAAGAGCTCTAGATGTAAGGTAGCGATCACAATAGATCTTTTAGGTCACAGTGATACAGGCTGAGTTAGACTGCATAACCCCACATTGCATAATAATAATAATATGGTTACCGAAAGTTAAGTCAATTTACAGCTTAAAAGAAACGAAACAAAAAGTCTTTTCGTGAATTGGTTAAAATTTTCATCAGTAAAATGTTATTTGACACCGAATGAGTTCTTTTCGCAGATACTCAGCTTGCGGTACTCCGCAGTCCTAATAACTGCCACACAGATTTAATATCGCATCTTCCACTTTGTACGGATTCTACCAGGAGGCAATTTCCTTTCTAAAATTGTATTTGAAGGAATACGCGTAAACTTAATACATATGCCACCCTCGAAGACAAATTGTATTTATATATTCTCTCTCAAAGTCATGGATCTGACGATGCTCTGTGTTTTGCGATAAGTTTAATATTGATAGGTTTATTTTGTCCATATTTTCGCTTATAACATAAAACTAAGTGTCAATCTTATAACCAAAATACAGGGTATTCACAATAAAAGGATATGTTAATTGAAAAATGAAACCTTAGAAATAAAGGCAGGAAGTGTTACAAGCCCTCGAGCTCTTTGATCATTTTATTCCGCGAAATAGAAAATATATTTACTAAACAGGCTTTGTTAGAATTGATGTCAATCGATATTTTCTTTTGTGGTACAAAAACCTAATTACCTCGTGTAACTTGACTACTAGTGATCAAGTTCAATTTTAATAGATATAGTAGTAGATTATACTAGTTAATGTATCTATGTTAGTAATTAAGTTATATATTTTAAAACAATCGACAAAACATTTAAAATGATTTTGAACAATTGTAGATAGGTAAGAGCATTAAAAAAATCGTTAAGGCAAACTACATATTTGCCGCTGTCATGTTATAACGTTATAGATCATCTTTCAGTTAATGTGATATCTTCCAATGATTTTTTTTATTCTTCAAACTAGTCGGGAAAAGAGATATTTATGGAAGTGGCTGTCCATAGAGTCCGTAACCTCAAAAGTCACTGATAATTTTGAGACTACATCCAACATATCATTAGGACCGACGACGTGCAGAAGTAGCAGCAATGATGGCACCTCTTGTGTTGAATTATTAGCAGCGGCAGTGACCGTTTGCCACTAGGTAGACTATTTTTTATATGCCGGGGTAAATCCTGCATAGAAAAATCAGGGACGCTGTGAGGGCAGCGACCCCGGTGTGTCAGACTCTTACTGACTAAAAAACCCTGGAGTATCCCTCTGATTACTCCATCCGGGCCTGGGAAACCAAATTCATCCAGACGCCCAAGGAACAAATAGCCATGTTGAGACTACCTCTCTGGGAGGGGTAGGAGTAAAAGCCCACCCCTTCAAAAACCTCTCTCCCGGGCTGTGCACCTCCTCCCTTTCATCCGAGCAGCAAACTTCCTCAAGTCTACTGCCCGGCTATTGTCACCGGGGGATGTCGCGCTCGCTCTGGGGTTAGGTAGATTATCCCCCTATGCTGCGCTCAACTATGTTAATATAAAAACGCTTTTAATAATCTTCCTTTATATATAAATAAAGTATTTTTTTAATTTATTTAAATGTTTCGATGTATAAGTTCGTTCAGGACAAGTATAGATAAATATGTTAAATATATTGTAAGGATATAATGAAATGTAGGCTAAAATAGTCTTCCCATCCTCGCTTCTTGGTTGACAAATCGGGTTCATTTCTGCAGAGAGCACCCGTCGTTTCTCACTGACTTCCTAGAGCGATTTATAAGAAGGTCGCGTGCAATTTTCCTATATCTGATTTTATAGGGGGTTAAACGGTTTGAATCTATTCTGATACTTTTAGTTTCTTAGCTTCCTTGAATTGGAACTTACTGATTATACTATACGATTTCATTTTTAGGAAAATTGGGTGGTTTAGTTGCTTGTTTTTAAAGTACAAAATTAAATAAAAAACAACTAAATAAGCGATATTTCAAAACATTACATTTATTTTTAGGCAAATAACGGGCAAAATGTGGTATGTACATTTTAAAGTAAAACAATGTTAATTAGTAAATAAGTTTAGCATTTAAATTAACACATCGGCAATCTAAATCGCCGATATCTACTATCAGTAATTGCTCTTCAAAGTGTTTTCATCGTTTAAAACGGTGAACGGAGTAACTTTATACTGCATTCAAAATGGCTACAATCTAATCAGCAACAAAATTTACATCATAAATTGCAGCATCGTATCAAATTTACTACAATTTTATTTTAAAATACCCTGTTACACATATAATTAAAATACGTTACATTTACTCGTATTACTGAATATGCATAGTGTCATTTCTACTTATTAACATTAAACTAGTAAAATTTTTGCTAATTTAATTAATGATATGGAAATCCACTAATTATAACTTTAATATAATCTTATGTTATATAAAGTAACGTAAAGAAGTTCATAGAATTTTCATAGCTAATAAAAATAATTGAAATTTGTAATGAATAAATCTTGCGGTGGTAAGACAATTGCCAGAATTGGATCGTGACTACAACACAAGTGCCAAGACCGTCAAAGTAACTCCCTTCGACCTTTCGGGTTCGTTTCGTGAACATCTTGTGAATAACCAGTTGTTTACTTGCCTAGAGGCCTTATATGAATATGCTAATTGAAAGATTACCTAATTGAATCATGTCTATAATATACGTTTATATGGCTAAGTTTTCATTTAAATAAGGCATGCACCCCTGTTGTTGTTGCTTATTTAACTTTAAGACTTAGGTTATTTTTATTAATATGTTAGGTTAAAGATTTTGTGTAGCCATAGTATTTAGTTTCTTTCTGTAATATATATTTAAGTTAGGTTTAACTATATATTGTAAAAATCTATTAAATAAATGATCCACTCAGACCTTATCAACGGAAGGATGAAAACATGAAGTAGAAAAGGCAGTTGAATGTGAGTGGTGTGAAAATTTTATTAACCTATGTATCATGGGATGTTATTAAGTGTTCCCAAGAACTACATTATTTGATTCTACCAGCCCCATTCCACCACAAAACCACTAGACATCGTGTCGGATACCATCCGTATGTGGTGGATGTTCCTTATATTCGCACGAAAAGATTCACTTCTACATTTATCATGCAAACGGCTAAGGAGTGGAATATGCTTCCAGCGGCCATATTTCCGCGATCTTATGACCTAGGAGTCTTTAAGAGAAGAGTGAATAGGCATTTGCTAGGCGATCGCATTTCATCATCGAACTCATCTTCCACCAGGTGTGATTGAGGTCAAGCGTTCGTCTATAAATTATAAAAAAAAGCGTTATAAAAGTATGTACAAATAAAATTGTTATTAAAAAAAATCTAACAAATTACGATAAGTGGGCATACGCAAACAAATCTGATGAACTAGCGTCTAGTCTGTCTCAGTAGAGAGTATACTTGCCCGGTCTTATTCAAATAAGTGGGAGCAGGGATTTACCCAAGGGAGATGTGCCAGTGTACACACAGCGACAGAGCACACACTATTCAACAATAGCTTGAATACTAGGAAGCTATGTGCTGCGGAAATCTGGAGATATTCGAGAGGGAACCTTATACATTCAGTAACGTACAATAGACTTTGTCATTTGACTAACACTATAATTTGGAATTCCTTGTTTATAGACTGTCTGGAAGTGGACAACGAATACATAATTAGTTCATATAAGTTACATTACACTACAAAGAAAAAGCGATTAAAATTAGAGACATCCACCACCGTACTAGATCACATTATAGGTATAGTTGAAAAAACATTAAGGTAGTACTTATTTTAAAACATATAGTAATTAATTTTAACTTTCTTAAAATTAAATTATTGTTTAAAGTCAATAAAAGTGCTTTTAATGATAAAGTTGAAGAAATCATATTTTTATGTACTGGTTCGACAAAGTGACTACAGTGCAGATATCTGATGAAAAATACAGTATAGTCCAAAAACGATAGCAAGTATCAAAGGACGAAATTCCATTGACATTCGCCTTGTCATGTTGGCCCATATATGCCACGGAAGGTCTCTTAGATCTCTCTGCTTGAAATTTAATCATAAAACTTCGATATAATATTATAACTTTATTTCATGTCACACTGCTATGTAATTGAAACATTATGACCATTCCATACAAGTGAAACCTCTCATTGAGAAAGGGAAATCACTCTTTGCCTACATACCACTAACAAACAGACGTGAAGCAAAATTTACATCAGGTCGGCTTAATGTTGCGAAGCAATCTCATTCAGCGCAGGAAACAGGGCATATTCCAACCAACGATAGTCGACCCTTGGAATGTCATTATTTCCTTCAAGAGGAAGGTCATACGGTAAGAGTCGTGTTATAACAGTTACGAAGAATCGTTTGAGATTAACAATGACAAATGCACTATATATTGCGAAAGTGATGGTTGAAACCTTGACTTTCTCACTATCGTAAGAGATAGAACGAACAAAAAAATTAAAAGTGTACGGCATTGTCATATCGTATGTGGGTGAAACAATTGCGATATTGTACTTTCAATATTTCAATGTAAAACCTACACATGGTTAGCTCGTTCACACCCATTTTTATGCCATTGGAAAGACGGTATTAATCGTAGATGAAACTATTACTTTCATAAGTAGAAGATCTTATCACCAAACGGTTACACATACAGATATATTAAACACATAAATTTAAAGACATATTTATATATATGTATCTAGTGCCATATATATTACGTTAAAAAAATAATAATATATCGTCTCTGTATCCCTTTCCAAGTGAGCAGAGAAACATTTATGGCTGTATCCACTTTGCGCTTATCTGTCGTGCCCAACGTGACCAGTAGCACAGAGGATCACAGTTCTCAGGGCACTTACACATGACATTTGTATTAAATTCCAAGCGGACTTCTTCACGATATTTCCTTTGCCGGTGAGCTACTACTAATCTGAAAAATTTCAGATGTATGTGCCGGGATTCGAACTTATGAACATTCGCGTCACCACGCATCATACACGATTTTACTAAAGAAATTTGTTATTATTACATTTGAAAAATCCGCTTGTATCATTGATTCTTCTACTGTATCTGTTTTATTATTTTAGCTATCTAAAGTCATGCAGAAAAACGAAAACAATAAATAAAAAGGACACGCGGTGTACTCGTATATAAATTGTACTCCGAACTAAACAAATATGGTACGAATATACTAGTATGGTGTTAATGCGAGCATTATCGGACATATGACTTAGTTTTAAGACCATATTTAAAAAAAATATTGTCACTACAATTTTATACAATAATATAAAACATCATCCTAAGTCCAAACTTATTTTTCTAAATGTATATTCCTGTTTCTGTTGAAAAAGTATTATTTATAAAATTGAAAGAAATAATTTATTATCTCTTTTGTTAATATTTATAGAATTTAACAACAACTGTCTAATTAATCACCATTTCACAGGACTGTAAGCGTCTTGATCTGTCTCAGATAACAGGACTTTAATGGAGGACGACGTTCGGAAATATTAGACTGGCTAATATTTATTGTCAAATAAATGGATTTCTAAATGGAAGACAATATTATTGTCACTTTTGTTAACAGGCTATATATGGAGCCGTATTTTCCAACAGATATTATTAACAAGGTTAATGTAAATTGTGTACAATTAAAAAAATGTCGACTAAGTAAAAGTATGTTAATTTAATTAAAAAAAAAAAATTACGCCACTAGTTATTTATATACATATGAATACTTGATAAAGTTGAATTATTTCCTTTTCCTCCAAATAATATGAAAACTATTACCCATATATTCAAAAATATGACTAACAATCTTTAAAAGTCATGAATTTAAGTTTTATGCTCGAACATAACTATATTTACTTATATATCTGTGTCATTCATTTTTAAAAGTCAAGATGTACTTCATCAATCAATCAGTTATTTTTACTTGCTATCAATAAATCTTTCGGTAACAAAAGATGAATTTTATTTTATGAAATAAATAAAATATATCCAAACAAAAATAATATATAGAACTATTAGTACTAAGAATATATACTACTATAACATAATCAAAAAGCCTAGAGAGGTGCTACTTAAAACCTTCGAGTTAAAATGTCTAAATATCATAAATAAATGGCACTCCGTCGTCTGATTCAAATGCCACGTAATTGCGCTGTTGAAGCAAAAAGTCCTAATTTCCCCTCTCGCTTTCCCAAGTGTCAAAGAAGTAAGCTAGAAAATTTATGGCAGTCACGTAAAATGTTATCACAGTTTTAGATTAAATCGTCGTGTTATGATTTTTTTCTAGTTACCAACAATTTTTCAACAGCAGAGTGGTGTTTTCCAGACGTAAATAAAGACGGCTTTATATATGATATTATTAAATGGAATATATTCAGATATTAAAATCTTTCAAAATGTTTCAACGCAAAGTTAAATTATGATTTATTCGTAGAACGTATAACGTGATAAGAGTATTAAATACATATTAATTAATAGAAATATTTCTATTAATAATAATTTACTTATAATCTTTTTATTGGATATTATCAATATACATATGTACTAAGGTTGAAATTGAAAGACGCTATTTCGACTTTACTACTAAACACACACACACACACATTTAATTTTCTCAAAAAATTTATTAGTTTAGACAAAAAACTGAATATATCATAGGAACTTGAGTATAGTCTAAGTATTCGCAGATTCAAGTCTATGTTGACAAAATCGCTGACTTAACAAATATTTTGATATTCATTGAGTAATATAAATTGTAATATTTTAGTAGAGCCTAAGCAAACTTAAAGTTACGTTTATAAATCTCAGCCTAAGTGTACTTGAAGATACAGATAAATTGAAATAGGACAACAACCTAGGTAGGTACATCAAATAATGGAGATATATTTATTATAATTGCATTAATCAATTGCTCCAGTATATTTTAATTACAAAAACGCTTACTTTGCATTAACCATGACAGTTCTTGGAAAACAACGAACTTTAAAAATATTTCAATAGATTCATCAGCGAAGATTCTAAATCCGCAGTAGGTTATATAATGATATTCAGAAATGGCTTACATAAAGCAATATGGATATTGCATAATGTTTCTGATTTAGTTTCTATTAAAAATTAAAACTCCCGTTTCGTATAAATATAACATTTTGGTAATTTCTTTAACTTTCACTCGTTATTAATATTGGTCATTGACATAATATTCAAATAAATACCGATGCATTCGATCCAATCATCGTGCTTTATGGTGTTATAAAGGCAATTCATATCCGCCTGTCTGATTGATCACAGCGACATCCATAAAAAAAGGTAGTGTTATAGAAAACTAATTTTTATTAATGATCTTATTTAAATTAGCTACCATTCGAGAATATTCGGGATTTGTATCTTCTAAAGGATCGTAAAGTTGATGAAAATGATTTGATAAACAAGTTAATCAAAACCGCCGAACGATAAATCAATCTTTTCATATTACCATAACTTTTGCCTAAACTCGTTTAAAGACTTACAAATTAACAAAAGGAAAGTCGAAATGTACAACCACGGAATGCGAATAAATATACATATTTATACAATAAACGTGGCAGAGAAATCGACGTGGATCCATTGGCATTTAAGCTCTTTCGGCCGTTTGACCTTAACACTATAATGCAGGTGTGCACGTAAGGGCAGTGAACGAATGTAATTGATAAACGATTGTCATTTTTTAGCTTTACCCGCTTTATTGTACACGTAGTCGGTCATTTGTTAACACAGTTGACAGCTAAGCAGTTAAGTCGCGCTTCGGTATGCTATCAATTGTCAGATTAGTGTGTCCGTAAAAAACGTGTTTCATGTTGTAATCGGAGGTTTATAGAAAATTATGAAGACCGAATAAAATATTATTTTCTAAATGTAATCACGGGCAGGCCGTAACTTTTTTATATAAAAAGAGTAAAAACATGTAATAGTAATTAAAATGTTGGTATCTAAACAAATTAATTTATATACTCGTATTTATTTCTTAATTTATTATATAAAAAATGTATTACATGAGTACTGCAGTGAAATAAGTATATGAAAATATGGATATTGTTTTTAAATATGATTGATTGCGTATAATTTTTGGAAAATCATCAATTAAATGTAATGTAAATGTAAAATATGCGATATGCTTACATATACTTATAAAATACTCGAAGGGGCCCTTATTTTGTCGGTTTTAGAAACGATCTTCAAATTTAAGAAAAAGTGAAGCGGTTCTTAAACAAGTTGTTACGTTAAGAGCGTATTCTACAGTAACGGAATAATACTCCACAACACTATATTATTCTCTCCGATATTGTTTTACAAGAATGCTTACATTTTGTACAAAAAAAAAAACAGAAATAATAGAGGGTTTTAATTTATAACTATTTGTTAGGATATGTTTGGTAATCTTATCTTGTAACAATGAATAAGTGTAACCTTACCTTATAAATTCCATCCACAAGTTTAGTAAGTTCCTCCGTCTCCATGGTTCAAAATTTTCAGTAAACTTATAGAGAAAATCGCTGGGACTACACGTGAAACTTCATCGGGATGTAAACAATAACCAAGAAAGAACGAACAAAGTTCGATTTTAGCACTGTACACATTAAATTCACATTTCAATACGCAGTCCCCAATACTATCCGCGTTCGGCAGCCTAATCACTCAAGCAAGCAAACTCACTTTCGAAGACATCTGGAACAAAGAAAAAAAGAACAATTAACTTTCGATGTTTAAAAACAAAAGCTCCTATCTTTTAAAACGACTAAAAAGTTCCAGAAATAAAAATGTTTTCTTATCTCTCGTTGTCGAACAAAAGAACTCATTTTTTTAAAGATGAACAAATATCTTAAAAAAAATTTCGTTCACCTATTCACTTAGATGATGTTGATGTGGCGAGGCGTGCGTCCGGCTCGAGGTTTGCCAGTAAAGTCACCAATCGCCTCACCTCGGTAGGTGTAGGTATGAATGCCGATTAGAGACAAACTGGCTGTGTAAGATCACTATGGTCTCGACATCAAGTCTAAATGGCGAATGTTTACATTAGGTATGCGGCTGGTTTGTACAAATTTAGTCGAAATTTTGAGGGGCCATTTTAAAGCACCGAGTTCGTTGACATTTCTTTAAGATAAATAAATTCTTATAAATTACTTTTAAACATTTCTTATACGGGGTATTTAAAAAAAAATTGAAAACTGCATCGTTATCTATCAGGTTTTTTACTTAAAAATAGTTTTCAAGAATGTTTACCGCAACTATTTACGCTTGGCTATCAAACTTAAGCTGCGATTCGAATTCTGGCATTCGTTGCTCGACAGTGCAATGTCCGATATTGATGGCTGCGCAGCGCTGGTAGTCGCCTACATCGAACCCTTTTCCATATATGTAAATACATACAGAGCGATACATTGCGGCCTGGCAACTGGTGCTGGTTCATCACTACCGAGCAACGACTTCCAGAATTCAAATTGTATCTTTTGGTGGTAGGGTGATTGCTCCAACTGGGTCATGACTACAGTACACAATTGTAAAGGCCGTTATAGTGACTCGCTTTCACCTGTCGCGTTTCGGGATAAGCTTGTGTATATACTGTTACTCATATACCTAGAGACCAGAGATGGACAAAATTGTAATCTGAATAATGATTAACGATTATAAAATGTAGTCGTAATTGTAATTTTAATGCTCTGTAATCGTGATTAAATTAAATCCTTTCAATGCATTAAGGAGTCATAAATGAATATGTAATTAAGGAATCCGTAGTGGTTAAAATATAAATGAGCAAAATGTAATCGTAATAATTTTTCATTAATCATATTACAATTTTCCCATCTATGCTAGAGACCCTCAGTCATGGTATATGTGGGCCGATATAACGACGGAGACCGTCAATGGATTTTCATCCTTTGATGGTTGCTTTCGTTTTTAAACTACACTGAACTTACCATCAGGTGCATTATAGTCACTATGTCAAGCCAGAGTAAAAAAAATCTTACCTTTAAATATGTGAGTTGAAATGTCGACGCGAGTTTGATTGCTCCGTGTGAAAAAGTTTCGATAATTATTTTTACACTTATTCCCCTATTTAGTACAGAGCATAGGTGGGCAAAATGTAATCAGATTAATAAAAATGATTAACGATTACATTTTACGTTTTTTACCACTAATATGACTACATTTAGCTCATTTATGTTTTAAACACTACAAAATCCCAGATTGTATACACATTTATCATTTCTTAATATTTTAAATGGATTTAATCATGATTACAGAGAAAGAAAATTAAAATTACGACTACATTTTGTAATCGTTCATCATTAATCAGATTAGATTTTGCCCATCTCTGGTACAGAGATTTACAATTTTTTATCAAATTGCTAAAAATGTTTACATATTTCTGACCGCTTCATATTCCTGTATCTCAGACTATTCTTTAATTGTGTTGATTTGTATCCCATCAGTGATGTGAAATCAACCCAAATTCAACGATGTTATTGCTTCAGGCTAATGTAAAGTAAAATCAAACCACAAATAATTAGTTTTATAGAATCGATTTTCTCCTTAAACAGGTTTGTAACATTTAATAGCCTATATTACTATATTTGATCATGCACGTTTCGATTCGATGTGTCTGTCGTGGTATATGTGGATACATATCGAGGGGTGAAAGGATATTTGGTTTAAGTGAAATATTTTGCTGTTATAGTAATGTATATAATTTCTGAATCAGCGTCTTTTACCGATTCCATATATATTACCATATCACCAAAAAATGTCGCTTAAACCAAATAGCCTTTCACCCCTCAATATATTAGGTCCTTACATATGAAATTGGCGTTTTGTTTGGGAGGAACAAAAAGTCGAATATTTTTTAATATAATATATTTAATTAATCAAAGTATGAACCATTATTTTATATGCACTTTTGCCATCTCATAGGTAGTTCATTGATCCCTTTACTAAAAAAAACCAGTCGGACGGGAATCAATAAAATCTTTGAAGGCGATTTGGACTGCCCCATCGGAGTTGAATTTTTTCCCTTGCAAGAAGTTATCCAAATTTCGAAAAAAATAGTAATCTGTTGGAGCAAGGTCCGGGGAGTACGGAGGATGTCTTAGACTTTCCAATTGAAGCTCTTCTAATTTAGTAGCCGTCTGTTGCGCAGTGTGTGGTCTAGCGTTGTCGTGAAGCAGCAGTGGCGTGGAGCGATTGACCAGCCTAGGTTGTTTAGCCCCTAGCTTTTCCATCATGGTTTGCAATTGCTGACAATAGACATCAGCCGTAATAGTCTGGCCAGATTTGAGAAAACTGTAATGAACAATACCGGCACTAGTCCACCAAACGCTTACAAGTAACTTTTTTGGGGTTAATTTTCGCTTGGGGCAGGATTTGGCTGGCTGGCCAGGATCCAACCATTGCGCTGAGCGCTTCCGATTATCGTAAAGAACCCATTTTTCATCACAGGTAATGATTCGGTTTAAAATACCTTCATTATTGTGCCGGTTTAGTAATGTAACGCAGCAGTCGACGCGCGTTTGCCGGTTTGCTTCAGTCAATTCGTGAGGTACCCACCTTTCAAGCTTTTTAATCTTCCCAATTTGCTTCAAGTGAATTAAAACAGTTTTATCACTAACATCGCAGCCTGCAGCTAACTCGGACGTGGTTTGCGATGGATCCGCTTCCACAATAGCCTTCAACTCTTCATTATCAACTTGAGTCTCAGGCCGTCCACGGGGCTTGTTCTGCAGGTCGAAATTTCCAGAACGAAAACGTTGGAACCAAAAACGAACTGTGTTTTCTTTTGCAACACGACCGCCATACACAACATTCACCCTTCGAGTTGTTTCCGCAGCACTAGTGCCACGGCGGAACTCGTACTCGTAAATAATGCGATATTTTAAGTTTTCCATTTTGTAAAATGAGTGACGCAAACAGAAAAAAACAGAAGAAAAAAACAAATGAATGACGATCATCGAAGCACAAATACATGAGTCTATAGCTGTACAAATTTGAATTTGGAATTCCTTACCAAAGAGGAGAAATTTGTGATTAAAGTGGCCAGTACGAAAAACGCCAATTTCATATGTAAGGACTTAATATGAATATTTATGCGGCTTTCGTCAATAGATTCTCAACCTTCTGCGGTCGCTGCCATTCCAGGACTTCAGTATATTCACTCACATCTGCGATGTATTCATAACTTTGTCAAATAAATAAATAAAATATTATAGGTACCTAGTAACGTATAAAACCCGACTAAAACCCAACACTAAAATTCGTGATAAAAAAACATAAAGCATTATGTTACGAAAGACAACTTCAATGTCATAATTGCAATCAACATCTATCTCAAGTATGCCACGTATCCACAACGAACAATTTGGTTGCTACATAGGGCTGTCAAAACGTATTAAGACTATATCGGGATCACTGTAAATTTATGTCCAAAACCTATGTATTGACAGCAAAGTAGAGTGCGCAATTTCATTACGACCTATTTTTATTTTTATTTTTAGGGCGAATTAATATTTGGGATACTTATACTTAATTGAACAGAGACTATATTTACTTGAGTAAAATTTCTTTTTACGTCTTTTTTTATATGAGGGACTTTAAATTTGTAGCTGCTAATAGTGCGTTAACTATTCAGAATAGCTTAAAGATTTAGTTTACCTAAAAACAATATCCCAGAATGCCATCCCTATCAGCATTTATTACCGCGCAGTAGACGAACTTAATATATCGTGACCTGCTATTTTGGTTACTTACGTATGAAGGCCACTCAACAGCTGTTCGAAAGCAAAGAACTATATAAATTGCTGCAAAAAAGCTTATGAAATAAGTGTAATTAACTTTAAAATGAAAACATACTTCTCAATAATAACAAGAAATTATTAACCCAGAATGTGGTTATAAATACACCATTCGTGTAAATAGTGAGAGTTGATCGTTTTTTTAATTAATTAGGCTTTTTTTCTTACTCCAATTATGCCTATTAGTGAGTTGTACAGAAAGTATAGAGTACATGAGTTCATATCGCATGACTTAATGAACTTTCGCTTTTATCACCGCCTACGGCAGCAAAGGTGAAGTTTTTATGAAAAATCGCCCACGGAAACGTTAAGTGGCCGGTCAGGCATAACATATAAATATTTGATTTCGTTGACATCGACCACTCCTAGATATTTTCACTTTTTAAATTGCACGTTCATTTCTATAAAGACTTGTTAAATACCTAAGAAAATATGTACGCATTAATTTTTTAATAATGTACACAATGTTTAAGTCTTAATAATTTATTTTAAATAGTGTATTTTTGATATATAATATTAATGAAATGCAAAAAGACGTAATAAAGTATTTGAAAATATAATATTAACAATTTTTCAGAAGTCATATAAGTAATACTTATATTGAGTGATGGTGTAACAGCGTATGTGTTATAAAAATTAACTAAGAACATTATTCATTTTACAGCTTATTAATGATATAGCTTAAATCCTGTTTCAGCTGTATCACTCACTAATCAAGCTGTGCACGATTTACAAGCGCAAAGTGAATACAAATCAAATGTATCTATGCCCACCCCTAAAAAGATAAGCGTGATTTATAAGTATTAAATTCAATAGCGACTGAATACTTGTTTTTTGTCCGCAATAATCGACGCATAACACGACAAAAACGATATAGATTCCTTCAAAAGTATCCATAAAGACTTTAGCTGCCGGATTCCTTGGAAAAATACAAAATACAGTTTCTCAGCGAGTACGAAACTTAGTTTTGAAGAGATTTGCGCCCTGACCCCGCTCCTCGTTCCACGCAGCCCGTGCTTATGCATCCGTACAGGAAATGGAGCTACCGTTTTTCTTTTTTACTCCAATCCCCAAGGCGAAGTGGAACAAGTGTGCGACGGCTGTTTATTTCACTTGGAACTTGTTTAGTCCGGATTGAAATTGTTTGATTCGGATTTTGTACTTTGAAATCTCATAAGTAACATGAGCTTGGTAGAAATAGGTGGCGTATAACAGCAAACTATAAAGTATTCATTTAAAGTAAACTTAAGAACAAACTGTGAGCTAGGCGGAAGTTCGTAACTTTGTTTTAAAAGTTTCACGAAGTCTTTGAATTCTGAATCAGCGAAATTTGATATTCTCTATCGAAATAATGCGATTGTGAACATTACAGCCAAGTGCCAAGAAAAGGGTGTAAATAAAAAGGCAGAATACAGTCGGTTTAGCAGAAATCGGTAGAGACGCGACGATCACGCGTTTTGCTGACGAACCTTGTTATCACAAGCGTTATATGCGAATGCATATTGCAGCTGAAAATTCATATTCTTGTCTGGAAAGAGCGCGTCAAAATAAATAGGATTTCTGTTTGAAGATATTCTAACCTAACATTCTCTTATTTATTACATTTTAACCAGTGATCAAGTTAAGTCTTTACTTAGAATAGTTTGTAAATATCCCTATACCATTAAGCTGAGATCTATAGAAGCCAATTGGACTTTGCTTATACATTGCTCAGAAGATATGTTCATGTTTAATAATAAACTGAATATAATTGAAACTTGAGAATGGTCTACGTATTTGCAAAGCCAAGCTCGAGTACTCAAAATCGACAAACCTGAAGTTTGATATTTATACCATTAAAAAAGGACTTAGCTTTTGTTCTTTTATTTAGCTAATCATATTTCAAAAACATGCTTAAGTATATACTTTAGCGAAGTTTTGCAAAGCAATATCCAAGTTCGTGTATTGATCGAGTGTATGAAATCATTCATCTGTCATTTGCACATGCGGACTTTCCCATTAATGAGAATCCCATTCGCTCCTGGGAAATTTCCCGTAATGTACTCGTGTACGCTGACGCCGTTTGCGTTCAATCATTCACGGCCTCTGTGCAAACTTCGATATTGTATGGCAATTAAGTAATCACTAGAGCAATCACTGATTGATTTCAACGGCCAATTGGATTAAACTTGAACGCGATAATTGTATTTACTACCAAAATAATATAACAACAACGAAGGCGTAAGGTCTTAATGTCTAACTGGTGACAATGATAAATTATTTCATTAGAAAATGGAGGATAATTCGAACTTGTCTGATGTTTAAATAAAATGTCAATCAAACATATCTTATAGGGTGAGCATACATGTGGTCGTATCCACTTTGCCCTTTTATGTGACCAGTGGGGTAGTTGGTCGCTATTCTGAATTTAGATTACTAGTAATGTGATCCATTTCTACTAATGCATAGGACTTAAAAGTAAACTTTTTTAAGCTTTATAGAATTAAAACTTGTAATGTAATATTGTAAATTTAAATACGTTTGATATGTTTGTAATTTTTTTTACTTTATTCAATGCTATCTGATTTTTCGTTTGTTTTTACTCTGTGGCAATACTGCCAATTTTATATGACTGTTTTCTCATAGATTATTTTTAAAAAGTTAGATTTAGAATTTAACATTCAACATTAAAAGAACCAATTACTGAAAAATTATATATTTGTAGATTTTAATGTATAAATAATATTATTCGATACAATTAATAACTTAGTAAATAAATAAATATGTTACTTGATTACAATTGTCTATCCATAGCAACCCTTGAAAAGTTAGTAGAGGTTTGACAGCTTCCTACTAAGCTAACCTTCTGCTCCGAGGACTAGAACGTAAATAGCCATTCTTGTACGCCTAATGAGTTAAGAGATAAAGCAACTGTGAACGATAAAGTAACTGCTAAGTATATTTATGCTATGTGAAAAACAACCGTATGAGACCATTTAGTCAGATGGTTTCTTGTATTACGTTGAAGTGCTAAGAGTGACTTGATACGAAAATATCAATTTAAGAAAACGTTTGCGATATATGGTTATCATTTTTTTTTATCTTTCAGTAAATAAACTATTCGGAAATATATAAATATCCTGTTAAATAAACTATGTCACAGTATATTTAAACGCCACCAGTAGAATCGTTCATTATTTCTTAACTAAGGATGAGAGTTCAAAGTTCATTCGCCATATAAAACGTGCAATGGTATGAAATGGCTGAACTCCAAACGGAAAGTCAGATAAATGTGTATATAAATTTTCTGACACTTTATGTTACTGAATGAACCTAATTTCGATGTTTTATTAACCTAATTTTCACGTTTTCTTACAAATGTCCATACTTTACCCTACTATGTGGTATATTTTGGCCGGCATAACAAGTTCGACTGTTAGAAAACTTTCGTCTTTTAGCATTCACTACCATTTTTAACCCACGCGGACTTATTATAAAGTATAACATTTTTACCAAATAGTATAAAAAAATTAAAGCTAGGAAAAATATTGCAGCAACTAACACTGAATGTCCCTAAAATTGCTAAAATAAAACTAATAATAAACGAATATACGGTCTTTTTTTTTATTTATTGATCCATAACTTATATTTGTTTCAAAGAAAATGTGGTAGGTTAGGTATCTACGTATAAATATTTTTCGTATTATATATTATTAGAATATTGAGTAAATTTTCCAATAGAATAAATTTTAACTTTAAAAGGTCGAAAAATAATGTTGTTAATAATTCTGATATAACCTACAAAAGTCAAGTTTATCTATTTTCAAATGTATAATTATTCTAACAGAGTTAAAAATGCTTTCTTTTCTAGATATATTTCACATAACAACGGAACGATTATGTTTCTCTAATACTTTAAGCGATATAAATCCTTAGAAATGTCAAAATTGAATGAAATAAGTTACCGAGTGAATAGGATAGTAGCTTATAAATATTAAGAAAATGTAAAAATATGGTAATACCAAAATGACTTAAACTTTCTATTATAATGTGTTTTAATTTTAAAATAAAACAAAGAAATATAAACAGTACCGGAAATTTTAAGGTGATATTATTTTTAATGCTTGGAGAGTGATTGCAAAGAGCTATTTCAAGAAGTAAATTTCAATTTATACTTAGTTTTTATATTTGTAAAATATCACCCAAGGCCACTTTAGACCAGACCAACGATGCTAAGGATGACTTTCATCAACTAAGCTAAAACGTGGTATAGGTAAGCTAAAGTAGAGTCAGTGTAATCAAAAGGTTTTGGCTTGCTAATACTCGTACCTGTTGAAAACAGAAGACGCCCGGTTTAGTTGTGAAGATCCTGGTCAATCAACGCGCGTCATTTCGAAAAAAAAAAAGAAGGACGTTTGTAGAATTGATTTGTACAAAGGAGACTTTTACCTGATAATATGTTATAGCAGGTAAGACATATCTAAAGTTGACCTAAAGAATTTAACAGGTCGAAACGTCGAACCATAAATAAAAGTAAATTTTTCGCTCATAAGGCACATTAAGTTAATTATAATTAATTATTCTTTTTTCATTAGTATTATCAGATGCTGCTAAAAAAGAAAGTAATTGACGTTAATATCTACTTTAGTTTTTTCTTACAATACTCTAGTCATTCGTGTTTAAATTACACTTATAAATTTGTGTAAACATTTTTGTAACAGACGAGACATCCAATAGCGTAGAGTTACCGTAACACCCCTGATGCGGTTGTTCAATTGGCGAGAAATTGCGACAGGAGTAAGCTTGCGTAAAATTGGCGATATCGTTAATATTCACCCAAAAGCCGCGGTTCACGCTGCGACTACAAATAACCGGCAGACAGCTCCCATAGATTTATGTTTTGTAGTTTTACGTAATATATAGCCCTCACAGAATATCCCTCGAGTCGTCGATCTCGTGTTACAGGCTTAGGAGATGATGTGTTCGAAATTAGACCGCCGAGCATATTGCAAGTATTTATTTTAAGTTATTAATAGAGTTATGTTCAAACAAAAAGTAAACTATTATATTTCATAATCGTTTAAAGAAATTACTATCATGTAATTCATATTTTTATAATTGTTTTGCTCTTTTTATAAAGTACCATTTTAATGCACGTTAGTTTATTCTAGTGCACGTTAAATATTTAATAAAGCGTTTTCAATAGAAAATCTATTATGTACAAACTTAGTTCAAAATCTTCTGTACGTATTTGCTCAGATTTTACTACCATATAGTGTAGAATCACTTGAAAAAACACACATTTTTGTTAGTCATAATTTATTTCAACGTGTCGCTTATATTTGTAACTTTACAGAAACTAATATGCAACTACTACTACTTGGGGATTTGGCAGTCAACTACAAAATACTATAACAGGTGCAAGTAAACTACAATATATATTTTCAGCAACTGCCCTTGGGACACTTTCACTTGGACTATGCACTTTCATCACATAATAAAAGCAAAGTATTTAACAAAAATATAATTATAAAACTATTTGGAACAACTTTATAAGAATGAGTGTGCGCCAACCGAGGTCAATATAAAACTTATACGATAGCTTTTCAGCCCCAAAGTTTCGGATAAGAATATAGTAACGTTGCCGGTATGTTAAGCCGATCATCGGAGGGAATTGGTGACAAAAATATTCCGGTCATGCATAGACCCCTTGTTACCGTTACCCTAAATATATAGAAAATTCCCCGCTAAAAATACGTCGTTATCTGGTAACTTGGTACGCTCGCAAAAAGTTCGTAAATATTTAGCGCAGCTGCACTTGTTTATATTTTATCTAAAACTGTTCTTAGTTTTTTATATACAATACTTTCTAAGCTTGATCTCTTTTAGTACGAATAATTCTTCAAATTATTGTTAACCTATTTTAAACTCATTTTATATTGACGAATAAAATTATTATAATAAACTATAGGTGTTAATAAATTGTCAAAAGAAACTTAATTCATCTTATGACTCTGCTAAAATACCATGTCATAAGTATAGATTTCCTAATCTGCAATGTTTTTTAATTTTTTTCCGCTTATATTAAATAATGTACTGTAAATGTGCTAGACACAGTCAATACAGTCCTCTAAACGTTCCTATTTTTGAAATAAATAATGAACAATCTTGATCAATATACAGTGTTTGAAGTGTGTGTTTACTAAAAACTGAAAACAGTTTTGTTTACATTTTATTTTTAGAATATCATGGTAATGTACGCTTGGATGAGAAATGTTAGAGGGATCACTTGATTCGGTGTAATCCATGCATAAATCACGTTGCGTGACCGTGGGCTAAAAGCTGCAACACAATTGACGTAGCATCAGGATATTTATTTTAAAAAAATCTAAAATATTTTTTTTACCTTGAATATTTTATTACATACTTAGGCATCGTCAACGGGTACGTCCTGTTTCCTTATTTTATGCAACCAATACCATTTACCTAAATAAATTAAATAATCTCGCATCAGCGAATCTAACCAATATTGTGAAAGAACAAACAATTGCCCAGATTTGTTGAGGAGAATTAATTTTAAAATAAACACTAAAACTACTAGACAGCCAAACTTGTTCGCCGTGCCGAAAATACATCACAATTACGCAAAGAACTCTGTAATACACAGATGCCTCGATACGTACAATAAGGACTTTCGCACTATTGAGACATTTTCCCAAAATAGAAACAAATTCATAGCCTCGGTTTTAGCTTTGCTAAAGTTAAAACGCCAATAGCAGGGCACAGACGCCACACTGCATTCATACACATATCATATATAGCTTTCTTACACTCACCTTGTCACAACAAACACACACACGCACACACATCTATCTCAAATTTTTGCGAGTTCACTGTTTTTTCATTTTCCTTATCTTTGTTAGTTTTTAAATATTATCATTTTGTAATTGGCACAGCTTGTCAACTGTACCGTATGTAAAATGTATATATGTGCTGTTCAATGATATTGAATAAATAAATAAATAACAAACAAGTATCTGTATGTTTAAAAATCGTAGTATTATTACATTCATGAAAATATTTTACTTAATAAATGCGAGGTGCTACTTTTAGTAGTGGTGAATATCGGTACATTGGTGTAATCGGCCAAACCACGGCTATTCCAGTTGTCTAATATAAAGAGCTATGTTGATAACTTTGGTTTGGAGGTACAAGTAATTGGTTATAATATTTATCATTTCAAGCTAATTTTATAATAGATTTATTAAACACTCTTAGCATACTCGTATTTCGTTGACATGGACATTATTTAATGTTCACTTAGTTTAAGAAATTTTTAATCATTATAGTTAAAAAAATAATTGAAGGTTATATACGTAAATTTAATTACTTCTATGAATATTATTATTTCTTTAAATTAAAACATCAAATATATTATATTTGTGGTATTTAAATGGCCCTTTACTATTTAAATAATTAGGTAAATAGCCTTATACTCACATAACGTACACGTATGTTTGGTTTTTTGCTTAGACAGAAGCTTTTAACTTTTAAGTAAATAGTTTGGAAGCCTAATGTGGAAGTAAGTTTAGTTCCAACTCCATGAGTACATACTCGAAACAACAAGTAAAGAAAATTAAACTTGAAGCAGGTAACACTTTTGGGGATGTAGCACATGTGGTTTACGAGATCGGCAGTCTGACATAAAACCGTTGTATTCCGTTTCTACCCTAATAATCATTCCAACCGCACACAATGCTTCACGCTACCTCCGAATGTTTCGAAAACGCTGCAAATATTACCCCTCTCTCGTTACGTAACAACCATATTTATTTTTACAAATAAAGTATTAATGAATATTATGCTTATAACTACAATTACCAAAATTAAATTCGACTGCTACTAGTAGCTAATTATTTTTGTAATTCTACGGGTTGTAAAAGGTTTAACTAAACTACGCCCAATATTTAAGGGAGCAAAAAATTCAATTTCTCCCCAGATTTTGATGGGCTGTATCTCTGTGAAAAATAGTTACAAATCTAAAAATAAGCATTTTGAAGGTTCAAGGCTCTAGTTTTACTATTTTTTTTTTACAAACATTTTTTCAGAGCTATGATTTTTGCGCAATCTTATGGTAAAGACCGGAAAAAACTTTTTGTTTTTTTGTTAAACGACTATTTATGAGTTTAATATTATGTCTATGTGAAAAAAGATTGATTATTCAAAGATAAGCTATAAACTAGCAATCTTCTTAAAGTACTGTGTGAGAATTAGGTTTATTATGCTCAACTCTACAATTAAATAATAAATTATGTTAGTTCTACATTTTGATGTGTTTATAAATTTATTTCAAAACTTGTTTATGACTTAATATAAATTCACATTGAAACGCGACTGTAACATTTAATATTATAAAATTAAATATATCAGCAGAAGTTTATACATGATATTCTCAAGATATAGGCTGAGATTTATAGATGCTAATTCGACTTTGCTTAGCAAAGATCTCAAAAAATTAATTTGTTTCGACAAAAAACTGAATGCATAATAGGAACTTGGGTATAGCCATAGTATTCACAGAGCCAATTCCATGTTCACAAAATCGGTGGGTTATTAAATGCTTTGACATTCATTGAGTAATATAAATTGTAGAGTCTTAGTAAAATTTAAGTTGTGTCTATAAATCTAAGCTTTACATTTCAAAATAGATCCACGTTACCGTCAACGAAGAAACCGCATGCCTAGAACACCTTTGTGAAACATTTAAAACGCTTAAATTGCTACCCGTTTCTTCATCTGTTAACCTATGGTGGGGGTTTAATGAGATATGTGGTTAACTATCACGAAGAAGTACATACTATTGCGTTAGTTACAATTGAGCAATTCATAGGGCGAAAGAGAAAGTTGTTACGCCCTACTAATAATCCTAGCGTACGTCAACATGTCATCTGGATAATATATCTTTTTGAATAAAAAAAATCCATTTGAAACTAATAAACGAAAAGTTGAAAACTTATTCTACGAGATTAAAAAACCTTACCTAAGTTATTATAAATTGATTGCTTTTAGACAATATTTGAATTACTAGTAACTTTGGGGAGAAGTTAAACAAGTGATATGTTTTCGATTACTGAAAACTTCCAAACAAAAGTTTTTTTTAAAACATATGGATAGTATTTTATTGACAGAAATGTATTTTTCAGTAACATTCTATAGTAGTTTATTTACACAGGATAATAAGGCAAAAACAATGAACCATGTGCTATGGTTTGTAAAACGCAATGACCATAAAGTTCCTTCCAAAAGTTACTACACCGAAATATATCTCACAAAATAGGTGTGTTATCTACATCAGATAGGAGGTGCTATAAAGTGAATGTAAAACCTTCAATAAACAGTGGTTAAGGCGGGTGCGTGAGTCCGTCCGCGTTGTTTTTTTGCCCCCGGTTATCCTCTCATGATTTATACTGTGCCTGCCCGGAATATGATTACCCGGTTACGTGTCGGAAGTACCCTTAATGGATATAAACGTCGTATTTAACCGGGCGGCAAATAGCGGCCGGCAGGCATGTAGCCAGCACCTTATGGAAGGAGATCAATATTTTCCGAAAATAATTTACACGTTTAATATTTAATCATCAATCAATCGGCTACTCTTTTCAGAAAGGACAAATTTCCAAAAATGGTAATATTCTATGTCATTCACGTTTTTAAAATACATACTCGTATATATAATGACGCCGCGTTCAGGATGAGTCATCTGTCTATACGTTGCCTATTTAGTGAGACATTTAGTATTAGTACAGTTTATATTTAAAACAAATAATGTAACAAGACTTTGTTGGTGTGTTTATATAAACAGTAATCTTGCTAAGATAAATCATAATAAATACAAAAGTGCATCGTTGTTTTTTGAATAAATTACATATACATATATTATATTTTTATATCAACTTTATTTAAAATATCCTCAATGCGTACCTGGAGGGTGGGTTTTTGTGTACTCTATTGTATTGCTCAATTGTGAGTGTATTATTTGGTGCCTGTTATAAGGCTGATCGTGCACAAATTGTTGTTATTTATGATGATTCGTGTCGTCACGCTTTGTTTTTGGTAGCAAATGGACGTGAAGGTCGGTAAAGGGTGCCTATGATGTAATCTCGTGGTCTGCCATTATTGTGTGTATGCACTGTACCGTATACTAACATACAAGGAAGTATAAAGCCGTAGAAGGGGATAAATATTTCATACGAACAACACAATAAAAAAATAGAATATTCTTAGATTGAGTTTTTCACTGGAACACGTTCCGGACAATAATAATTTATTAAATCGGTAAATAGTAATTTATTAGAATCTTATTATATTCAAGACAGGATATTAATAATGTTACTTTGGATCTTAGATTATTTTATTATTTAAGCAATGGACTCCTTTATGTGTGGCTAGCGGCAAACGCTAAGAATTCTAACCAGCACTGACAATTAACATAGTCATTAAAATATTTTTTATAGTACTTCTAGATTATCTAATCTTCTAATTTATATGTCATATACGAGACCTTCCGTTTTAATATATATATATATATATATATATATATATATATATATATATAATCAGTAATGCTAATTTGTGTTAACATAAGGGACGTCCGTGAGGTCCGTCCTTAAGCTACGATTCTGGTGTTAGCTTCTCGGCAACGGCAACCCAGAACGGCAGTCGGGTCGCAATATGCCGGTCTTTATCTGTTTAAATATACATATATAAAACAAAGTCGGGTTAGTTCGAACATAACTCGAGAACGCCTGGACCGATTTTCTTGGTTTTTGATTCGGTATATTTGTCTATGTCTCTAATAGCAGAATAACTATTAAAACCATTAGAAAATTGACGAACACAAATAAATAAATAAAAACATTTTCTTATACAATATGTTTATGGGTTTCGTAAATGTCAAACATTTTATGTTCATCCCGTCAATACGGTAAACTCTTCCCACAAATTAAAGAACGTATTTAAATAAATGTCTCGGATCGACAAATATATCCACAATATTCAGATAAAGGTGTATTTTAGATTTGAAAAAGGATTGACATATATTTTCAAGTACTTATGCGTGCGTTCAGAAATGTATTTTGTGTAAGCTAAGGAAAACATATTAAGTTATATATGTATAGTACTTCTCATGCTGCGAAATATATAAATAGTTAAATACAATCATGGCTTGATGACACGTGATTGATATACTTAATTATTGTAGTTTTCTTTAATTTATTTTTGTGTTATTATCTTAAAAGTACTGAAATAAATATTAAAACTATCACTGAAAATAATTTATATGACAGAACAACTTTGCCGAGTCAGCTTGTTTATTACATTTTAAGATATGAAAATGTAAATTGCTTTTGAAAAGAGACAAGAATAAAGTGATAGATTTAGCCTCTCGCGTAGAAAATCTTTACTCGTAATATCACATTTCTTCACTTTATTTCTAATAAACGTATGTAGTAATTATTTGATTTTACTCCAAAATAATATCTTAAATATATAACCTCTAAAATAAACGGAGTAATAACGGTAATTTGTTTTTCTCACATAACTTACATTTTAGTAGCCAGTTATTTTTAAGTATTCCGAACAGAGGGGATGTGATAAAAAAAACACGGGCAAGTAAAGTTTATGGAAGTAGCAACGAGTAGTATTTTTGTTGTGGGATCGTTCGTTAGGCGCGGTTATTAAGGCCTCGAGACCTACTAATGAGGAAAAACGTCTCTCGCAATGATACTGGACTGAAACTTCTCTACTACGGAGGAAGTTTCGCAGGCAATTAACTTGCTGGATACTCTTGATTTTGTGTGATTCATTTTACCTATTCTCTATACGTTATACCATGTAGATACTTCATGATTTATAAAATGTAGGTATTCAGTGTTCACTTAATTTTCTTTATTACCTTAGTTCAACATGTTTATTTATTTAAAAAATAATGCTAATTAATTATTTATATTTAGCTTATTTCTTTAACGTGGAACGAGTATAAAATAACTATCTTATATATCATTCCTTTATTATTTTTCGTATATTCATTATTGTAAGGAAATTTACAACATAAGATTATTTTTTAAAACCAATTTATCGTATATTCTCAAATATGAACTTTGCTTAATTATTTTACTACCGAACATAACCTATGCTTATAAATGTAACCCTTAATAATCTTTGAATTCTCAGCAATTAATAGTATATTAGTCAACAACTTTTTTGTAATAATGAATAAACGTACAGTAAAATGTAGTCTAAGAACAGCAAATATTACCAAAAGATGAAAATCCATTGACTGCCGCCGTTGGCATCCCGGCCCTCCTATACCATGATTAAAGGACATATGAACAACTGAAGGAGAAAATCAAGGCAGACCGAAGCGAGTCACTTTGACCGTATTTGCACTTGTGTAATGTATCCACGACCAAGTTCAAACAATGATCCTACCAACCCAAAATTAAGTAAATTAATTTAATTTTATATAAGAGTCTTCTCTGATAGTTTATTTAAGTCTGCATGACAATCAATGTAGTTTTATCAAATACTTTTCCTCGGACACCAGTTTAGTTATTTTTCTCGGCTTTTAGTAGCCGAGAAAAATCTTCTATATGGTTGAAATGTTCGTAACTACAAATAGAAGTTTAGTTTAGAGAGGAAAAGAAACTCTTCAGATGTCTACTTTCACCACCTGCCGAGTTAAGCCGCTTACACTGAAATAAACGTTTTCTCCGTTCGCACGGCGGGGCGGGAAAATATTTTACTTCTTTCAACGATCCAAAGTAGCATCTTCACGCCTTTTTATATTGTAACTATTAGATTGAAAATAATGTTCTCGCAGAATATTCAATTTAATTTTAATATGTAACTGCTGAACAATATTTAGACTATTATTTAATATTTTGAAGATCGATTATCCGAGTGTGTTAGCTCTTCTAAGTAGTCCCGATTTTTCGAATTGGCAGTAAATTCATTTTATTGATGACTAGCTGATCCGGCAAACGTTGTTTTGCTATATAAGGTTTTGTAATATCTTCTAATATGTTCATTGAAATTAAGTGATGGCAAAGACAATTTTGTTCACAATTAAATACTCTTAATCAACAACACATTTATTTGGATAAAGATTAATATTATATTATTACGTTGATACAACTCTTAACAAATAATGCATTAATTTCGACCAAATTTGATTACCATAAAAACGGTTCTAGTGACTTAATCTTAAAAGATAGACATATACTGTCATTTTTTTAGATCATTTTTTTAGATCATTTCAAGAGGAATAATTCTTTCATACATATATTTTTGGTATCTTGAACTGTTTTCGCAGCGCACGCAATGGAAGCCCTCAAGGATGAATAATTTTCCCCGTTTTTTTCACATTTTCCATTATTTCTTCGCTCCTAATAGGTGCATCGTGATGTTATATAGCCTAAAGCTTTCCTCGATAAATGGTCTATTCAACACAAAAATAATTTTTCAATTCGAACCAGTAGTTTTTGAGATTAGCGCGTTCAAACAAACAAACAAACAAACTCTTCAGCTTTATAATATTAGTATAGATTTGTAACTGCTTGTTACTGACATAAAGTTAAGTTTAAAAGAAGTTTAAGTTATTCCTTAAGTTTAATGCCGTGTTTAGGGCTATACGTATGATAAAATAACAGTCATTTATAAATAATAATACTTATAAATTAATTTCAATTGAATATTTACAATGAAATGTCAATTTTCATTAACGATTGTAGATTTGATTATACAACATTAAATACCTAATTATTTCCAGGCACATACCTAACATTAGCCTGAATGGGGCCTGAATTTCAATTAAAATTGGTTTTATTTTGCTAGCAGATTGGTTATATTACTGTAAAAGATTAAGCTTTTCAATTAAACTGGTATAAATAAGCGTACGTGTTATACTACAGACAGATTCAATTTAATGAGTAATATTTCTAAAAAATAAAAACCAAATAAAATAATCACACTTTAGTTAGGTTTGTAAATATTTATAATATTCTTAATGATTTAGAGAACATACGTCGTTTCAACCATTATTTCAATTGTACTCAATTTTATTGCCAATCGATAGTATATACTCACTAGATTTCCATTTTTTATTTTTTAATGTGTAAAGTACCTACATATATGTTGTTTTAGTAGGTATCCATTGTAATAGATACCAAGAAATGAATGATGTGTTTATTTATAAGCGTATATTTGCATCTTAACATTTACAATCGAATTATTATTATTTTTTTTTTTTAATTAGGAACACGCATCAAAATTGTCCTAGAAAAACAAGAAAATGTTCAAACTTTGCCTCATAAAGTAATAAAAAGCAAAGCACAACTTTTAAGTTAAACTTTACGACGCTCGTCTAAAAATAGTTTTCAGTTGTTTGTAGCGAATCATAACATTATGGTTTCAACTTACGAAAAGATGACGTTGTTTCTCATTCAACTTCTTCGGGCATATCCACTAGCGAGTAAAAGTTAAGGTAGCATGGCAGAACTTTGGAAAGGTGTGACATAATAAAAAAAAATCAGAAGACCAATAGACCTCCTTCAAGAACGTCCACTCCAGAAAAAAAAATTGAAAATATTTTGGCAACAGATGATGAAAAATAAAGTAATACAAAAAACTTTCAATGTCACATATTCGGTAAATTAACTTGTGAGTTTATATTTTCTTTGATGCTGTTTCCCCAATTACGTTTTTTTTACTTATTAATTACGTTGGTTTTTAGACTATTTTTCTAAGCAAATGTTTTTTAAAAATAAAATTATTTTAATGTTTACAGGCAATTTTTTCTAAAAGTAGTAATATATAATGTAGTATAAATTTAGTAGTAATAAACTATATCCATATTTTAAACCTTAATAGGATGTAATGTAACTTCTATTTTTAGAACAAAAACAAAATAGCTGTATGAAGTATCTGTATTTCGTGGCTTAGATATTCATTGTGTCGGAGGTGAATGGGATATTTTGCAAGACGCTGCAATTTACACTACACAGAACCTGTATAGGATTACGACAGTACCTGTTTACCGTAGAATAAACTGGGATTTTACGACTAAAGAGTAAACATTCCCGTTGTAAACAAACGCTTTATTTTACAAGTTATTTGTTTCCTGAGTAAACAATTTACTACTATAACACGAGCTAACTATTTGTTCCAATATTTGATATTTTAACCCTTTGCGGACGTATTAAATTTAGACATGGGTATCGTACTGGTCGAAATTAATTTCCGTCGAAAGAGCAGGGATACATAATACGTAAGATTACGATGGATAAATAAGATTTGGTAATTCTTTTGTGAACTTTAGATATCTATTTATTTAATACAGTCATCCATCCATCCTTTTTGTTTCGAAAAAGAGTAAACTGATACATTGTTGCATACAGCATAGAATTCGTATGGATCCTTGCTGTGGTGGCTGAGAGCAGACATACGACTGCAAAGGGTTAATATATTATACTAATTGTAAGAATTTTGAGGCCTTGTACTACTTGCGTCTGTGTCGTTCTCTTCAATGCCCTACAACTTATAAATGACCATCAAATGAAGTGAAACGAGTACAATTGAGTTGGTAGGATGCCAGTGTCCTTCTGGATCAAGATCATAGTATTGGGTACAAGGCCTGCCATAATAACTTCCTTACCTCGGTCGCTTTTCAGTCAGTCTTTGTAAATTTTGCTCCTTATATTATTTTTCGTCCAAGTCAAGTGCACGATAGGAGCAGATACACTTCATAGGTATCGCACAGGAACAGTAGCCACTTTCATCATCAAGTCATCAGACAGTTTGTATTCTTATTTTTATTAAAAAATATATCTACTTACGTTGACCAGATATATGTTAATATAAGTTTTTACACCTATAATAAAGATAAGCCACTACTATACTAGCAGTACTATACTGGCAGTAGATTTGAGGGAGATTGGTTCCCGGAGTAAAGGGAAATGGTGCGCAGTGTCCGGCGCGCCACCCATAAAAAAGAGTTGGAGGTGTGGGCTCTTTACACCTACCCTTCCTAAAGAGGAAGCCTGGATAAGGCTATTCGCTCCCCGGGCAACTAGACGTATTTGGTTACCGAGGCTTGAGTGGAATGCTCGGAGGGACACCCCGGGGGTTTTTAATCAGTAGGAGTCTGACACACCGGGATCGCTGCCCTCACAGCGTCCCTGAGGGCCCTATGTAAGATTTCCCAACGGGTTACAAAAAAAAAATTATACCGATAATTCATTTGTAACAATACTGAAAATATTTATTCCCGTACAGATTTGCGCTGAATGCGTGTTACCATTACCAAAGTACCTATACTGTGTCGCTACCGATGAATTTCGGTCGGTATTGTCGCAAATACCTAGTCTAGTCGATGCTAATCGGATCGCGTTCCGAGTTCAACGCCGCAGACGGTGAGGTGCACAAGCGTTAACAGAATTAAACACGATGCAATTACCGACAATGTGCTATTAACATTGCTATACCGTATGCTAGCTCCAACTGATTGTTTTGAACGTGCCGATTATTGTGTATTTACAATACAAACCAATGTACGTTGTATGAAATAAACTTTGTACAAAGATGTAAACGTACGACAATAAAATTATTTCTCGCTGAGTACAGTCTACATATTTTATAATACATACGTAATTGCGTCTTATAGAAATATTGGGTAGTTTTGTATCTTGAATCCACTTAGCATTTACAGGAGACATACTTCAATATTTATGTGTAATAATAATAATAATGAATGATGGTAATTTTATGGTGGTAAGGCGATTGATCGAACTAGGTCATGACTAGTGATGAAAATGCCCGGGAATTTTCATCACTAGTCATGACCACAGTACACTTGTGTAAAGACCGTCACAGTGACTGGCTTTGGCCTTTCGCGTTTCGGGACAGCTTCTGTATATCCAGTTACTCATATACCTGAGACCTCCAGTCGTGGTATTTGGGGGCCGACATCACGACAGAGACTATCAACGAATTTTCATCCTTCGATGGTCGCTTTTGTTTTTGAACTACACTGTACTTACCATCAGGTGAACTGTAGTCACTTTGTCGAGCCAGTGTATAAAAAAAACTGTATCAGATAAATTATCAATCGTGCAACTTTTAAATAATTAAATAATGATTTAAGACAATCCAACTGACTTATCATAGAGTAATAAATGTGTTATTGACCAAAATATATAACTTTGTTTCGTAGCGGCATTCATTTATTTAAAGGAAGACTCTGTTAGTCGTATATTATAATGATAAACTTAGTATATTAGTATTATATCAGACATAGGATTTAATGTCATTTGGCACAAGTATTGTTATAATCTAAAAATATTTCTAAAAGTAAAATAATTGAACTGGATTCAACTATTGATAGTCAGCAAACAAGTTTGAAGAATTTTGTTAACACAGAAAATGCCGCCGTAAAAATTTAACGGAATTTTACATTTAAAAAATCGATATATTTAAAAGAACAGCCGTTAATAAATCTTGGAATGTGAAACATATTGAAAATACATCATAAACAATTAAAATTAACAATTATATATTTTTGTAATTGATAATAATGCAGAAGTTTAAATGCAGTTGCATTGTAATTCAGGTGAGCTGCTGTATTTTCAGTTTGTTGGATGTAATCGGTTTAGGATGTCGGCAGACGTGCAGGGCTGGCCAAGCGCATTGCTTGCCCCGTACTTTGTCCCTTACTATCATCTCGACTAACTTTCACGCATTAAGAAGTCACACAAATCTTATTTGTTTATTATTGACAGGCAAACGTATAATCTTGACTTTACCTGGTTAAAAGTAAACATCAAGCCAATAGGCATTTGCGTTTATCCAAAAAATAGCCATTCCATTTTCTTATAACTATTTCAAATCATAAAAACGTGCAAAAATATGTACAAGGAGTGTATTCTATACCTTCGTTGTTTTTTATGTAACTGGTTGCTAATACAAGAGTAAAAAAAAAGTCATTGAGGTAATTTGATGCGTAAGTCTCAATATTAGGCCTTGTGTTTTTTGGTAAGCGTTTTTTTTTCTTCGACCTAATTGTTTTTATAGTAGGTTCACCATGGAAATATAGTATAATTGGGAAGGTGATACTCTAACTTAAAATTTATTACATAAAAAATTTAAATCTTTATAAAATATAAAGCTAGCTGTAAAACTATTTAATTGTCTCAGTTAAATACAAGTAGTTATTATAATATATCAATACTATTATAAATAAACGTTTGGGGAAATGGGGATATTTTCAAACAAGTCTGAGATTATAAGAACGATGAGAATAGCACAATAATCATGACAATACCTAAAAGAAATGTGACCTCGTTTCTCAAAGAATGTACAATACCGTAAGTTTCTTTGTGCGAAGATGTTGTGTTAAACCAGTAAAACTGGTCACAGACAAATATTTCACTTGATTTCACAGTTCTACGATAAAGATCTTGTGATGATCCTATTAAAATATTTAACGATATTTTATGCGTGTAATAAAAAAGATATCTGTTGATATATTTGAATTAATTTAAAATTATGGAAATAGATAATCTCGGATATATCTACTAATATACTACTCTCTACTTTATAGAATATAAAAAATTAAACTGAATAAATTAAAATACAAAGTATGTTAACCTTTACCTACGATATTTTTAAAATATCGATTAAAAATATTATTTGAAAAACAGTATGCAATCCTTAGATTATATAGATAGAGTCCGCTCATACATCGGACATAAAATTTCCGCGCTAAAATTAACACGTGACATGGCCTACTATATGCATTGTGGCAGGTGGTGCCACCAGATATAGAGTTGCCAGATTCACCCTAAATACCCTTAAAATTAATTATATATTCCAATACGGAATAATGCTAAATTTCTGTCATATATACTATTTTTCCACTCGGCTTGTCTTGAATTAAAAACCATTTATATATATTTTTTTAAAGAAATAAAAAAGAGGGTTGGAAAGAAAAGGAAGGATGTATGGTTGCTTGTTCGATCGTGAGAGCGAGTTCGCATGGGAGAACAAAAATAGGTTATTCGAAGTACTAATTCTACGTAGACGAAGTTACGGGCAAAAGCCAGTATTGTATATAGGTGGCGTACTCATGCATATTAAGGAGTATACAACTTTTTCAACTCTTAGATCACTATATCTCAGAAATGGTAATTCTTAGGAGAAAACGTGTAAGCACAATTGTTACAGATAATGGTATAATCTACAACTTTGACATACATATTTTTATGATAAATGTTAGTTTTTTTAAACATATTAAAACCCATATTTGTGAACTTAAATAAGTTTTTTTTTTTGTAGATATGGGATCAATGGGTATGGCGTTCCCAACATTCGTACCAGCTTTTAACTCTATGCGATTATCATAACCATGTATTTTTACCGGGCTAATAGCAATTAGCGCCTACCAAAAAGTTTATACAAATATGTATATTTTTCATTAACGTAGTGATTAATAACAACTATATCGTACTTGATGCCAGCTAAAGACAATAAAAATTAATATTTTCATGTTAAAGCACAGGTTAGTTAAGTCCCTAAAATTGAGGAGTTTTAAAAACTAAAAAACTAGCAACATTAGCCGGTAAAAATTATTGTTATAAAATTGAAAATTATATTGATGTTTTTTCAAAGAAATGCACACATATTTCACTGCTTACTTATGAAAGGAAATTTTTCCATTGCTTCCGAATTTCCTCTGAAAATTTCTGCACAATTTGATAGCACACCACGCCATGATAAAAAAATATAACAGAGCACAATACTGCACCGTTTCCAAGTGACAACTGTCGTCCATGAGACGTGTGTCATGTAGTATTACATGCCATTAACTTAAACTGTTTTGTGCGGTTAGTACTACTAGGTTGATGCAATCGTAACATTTACATATAAAAAGGAGTTGAATTAATATATATATTATGAAAATAAAAACAATTTTAAGCTGCTGTAAAAGGTTTTAGAACTATTGTAAAGGATTATAAAATTACATATGTGTAGTTTATTATGTTAGCAAAATTGTAGATTAGCTATTACCAGGAATGGAGTCACATTTTATATTTGTTCTTGGAAATAACTTTACATTACAATTTACTTCCAAGTTCCAACTTAAAACAGCCAAAATCAATGCAGTAATTTTATTTGCAAAAAAAAAAAATATATAGAGTCGTGTCCAATAAAAAATGTCTATATATACGTACTAGCTTTGCCCGCGACTTCGTTTACGTGGAAATACTACTTTTGTTATGGCAGTAATTATTTCAAGCTGTAATATTTGTACAAATTATAATATTAGGTCCTTACATATGAAATTGGAGTTTTTCGTACTGGTCACTTTAATCACAAATTTCTCCTCTTTGGTAAGGAATTCCGAATTCACATTTGTACAGCTATAGACTCATGTATTTGTGCTTCGATGATCGTCATTCATTTGTTTTTTTCTTCTGTTTTTTTCTGTTTGCGTCACTCATTTTACAAAATGGAAATCTTAAAATATCGCATTATTTACGAGTACGAGTTCCGCCGTGGCACTAGTGCTGCGGAAACAACTCGAAGGGTGAATGATGTGTATGGCGGTCGTGTTGCAAAAGAAAACACAGTTCGTTTTTGGTTCCAACGTTTTCGTTCTGGAAATTTCGACCTGCAGAACAAGCCCCGTGGATGGCCTGAGACTCAAGTTGATAATGAAGAGTTGAAGGCTATTGTGGAAGCGGATCCATCGCAAACCACGTCCGAGTTAGCTGCAGGCTGCGATGTTAGTGACAAAACTGTTTTAATTCACTTGAAGCAAATTGGGAAGATTAAAAAGCTTGAAAGGTGGGTACCTCACGAATTGACTGAAGCAAACCGGCAAACGCGCGTCGACTGCTGCGTTACATTACTAAACCGGCACAATAATGAAGGTATTTTAAACCGAATCATTACCTGTGATGAAAAATGGGTTCTTTACGATAATCGGAAGCGCTCAGCGCAATGGTTGGATCCTGGCCAGCCAGCCAAATCCTGCCCCAAGCGAAAATTAACCCCAAAAAAGTTACTTGTAAGCGTTTGGTGGACTAGTGCCGGTATTGTTCATTACAGTTTTCTCAAATCTGGCCAGACTATTACGGCTGATGTCTATTGTCAGCAATTGCAAACCATGATGGAAAGGTAGCGGCTAAACAATCTAGGCTGGTCAATCGCTCCACGCCAGTGCTGCTTCACGACAACGCTAGACCACACACTGGGCAACAGACGGCTACTAAATTAGAAGAGCTTCAATTGGAAAGCCTAAGACATCCTCCGTACTCCCCGGACCTTGCTCCAAGAGATTACCATTTTTTTCGAAATTTGGATAACTTCTTGCAAGGGAAAAAATTCAACTCCGATGGGGCGGTCCAAATCGCCTTCAAAGATTTTATTGATTCCCGTCCGACTGGTTTTTTTAGTAAAGGGATCAATGAACTACCTATGAGATGGCAAAAGTGCATAGAAAATAATGGTTCATACTTTGATTAATTAAATATATTATATTAAAAAATATTCGACTTTTTGTTCCTCCCATACAAAACGCCAATTTCATATGTAAGGACCTAATATAGATGCCGTCGATAGCTTCTTATATAAATTCAGTAACACAGCTATGAGCTACAATTTTATAAAAAATATAATATTGTGAGTATTTACCTGTAAGGACTATAGTCTTAGTCCGGTCCGGTAATATATTTAATTTGCCTCCGTCATAGTAGCTTTATGCATGCAAAGTCTCAGCCCGATCGGTTGAAAATTGACAAAATTTTAAAAAACTTTTGTCCCCTATTTTATCCCTTTGGGGGTAGAATTGATCAAAATCCTTTCTTAGCGGATACCTACATCATAACATCTACCTGCATGTCAAATTTCAGCCCGATCCGTCCTGTGGTTTGGGCTGTGCGTTGATAGATCACTATGTCAGTTAGTTAGTCAGTCACCTTTGAGTTATATACATTTGAGTTATATATAGTATTGTACACATACTTGAACATTAAGAAAAACTATTGAATTTATTTAAATATTACTTTTCAATTTAAATGTATGGAAGATCTATTGCACATTTGCAATAAAGAATGTCGGTACTACTAGGCACTTGTAAAAGACTATTATCTTAGAGAAATAAAAGCTTTGAACAAAATATTGTAATCAAAATGTAGATAGAATCAGTCATAAATACTTTCGTCACAAATAAATATACAAAATGTAACTTTCAAATCCTTATATATTTTGATTTATATTATAAATAATATCCATTTATATTAACAATTGTTTGACTTGTTCTGTGATCTTAATTATACAAGTCAGTTCTCCTGTTTTTTTTTTATTTTGCCATTTTATTGTATAGCTATGGATCCTTTGACATTGTTTGCTTATATTAAACAATGACTAAATAAACAGAATGGACAAATCGATTACCTTTTTGAATGAACTCTCCAACAATCAACTATGTAGGTTTACACCCGTCATAAAATAAGAAAAGCGATTAAATGTTCTCTTATTATTGTGTCGACGTTAAGACGGGAGCTGCCGGCACTTGTCGGAAATAAGACGAATGGAAAATAAATCAATCAAATCCTTGACGGCGTATGACAGACTGATTTTTGTAAAAACAGGACACGGAACATCGTTTAGAAGCGTTTATTCATTGTAAATATGCTTAGACACGTAAGAGTAAAGTTTAGAAATATATTACGCTTATCTCACAGAAACTGTAAAAAAAATATTATATGGTTTAGCATACAGATACTCAATAGAAAACAGCGATCAGTTGCGTTGCTAGCCATTAGGGAATGAGATAAAAATAACTATAGTTACACTATAGTATAAAAATGTATACACACACGTATATCAAAATTTTTCCTTTCATCATTTTCTTTTCATTTGTTTCTCTTAACCAGACATATATTAGTGGACTTACGTGACAGTTAGTAAATATTTTTAACTATAATAAAAACATTTTTTCTATAATTACAAATATTAAATTCAATTTTTTTCTTAAGTAATTGTCTAACTTAATTTATTTGTAAATTTATACATAAATAAAGTAATTATGTAATTAATCTTAGCTCACATTTAATTTACGAGTATTTAAGAAAGTGCTCTTAAGTTTTAATTACCTGAATATATTAACTTCGTAGCGCAGATTTCAGTAGCTTTCTATACTCCAAATAGTCTACGTAATGTGTTACTATTTACAGCAACCCTGAAACAAAAGATAAAACATTATTTAACCAATACATTCTGTTTCTATCAACTCCGTATTGTACAGAATGTGCTTCTTAATCCTTAAGAATAAAATAAAACCTAAAATAGTGTTTGGTTCATTTTCACATATGGTATTATATGCCAATAAATTAAATTTAACTATTTAATATCGATTGTTGTAATGTAACACCGCAATATTCAGCATCGATATTGATCGATGTGACATAGGTGGCCAAAGCACAATGAAATCAGTCGATTGTTAACTTTAACGTGTAGTTTTGCAGTCGCATAGTGCAGTGTTACCACACGGGGTACACTCCGATAAGAATGTATTAATAAGACAGATTAAAATTCACACAAACAAAACATTTTGACACTTCGTATTCATAAATAAATTGCGTCATTATGTGAATTCCAGGGCTAGAAATGGCATCATTTATTAGCAAAAAATTACATCATATTATTCATAATAACTATGCAGGATGGGAGTGTTCGATGTCTTCCATAACACACCCCAAAAATAAAACTTCAGTTTAAGTCTGTATGTGTGTATTACTGTAATCCATTGATTCCCAAAGTGGTCTATATCGACTTCCAGGGGTTGACGTTGAAATGACAAGGGTTCATGTGAATAAAAAAACGTTGAGGGCCTATGTAAACTGGGATGCACGATAGTCGATCTCATTGAAGTAGGTCATGACTTTAATTTAGCTTTCCCCGAATGGAATAATCTAATTACATGTATGTAATTAACATTAATCTTCTAAGATTAATGTTTAGTTTTTACCTGAAAACGTAATAAATACATCGAGTTTCCCAGTTTTTAAGTATATAATATTAGTAGCATATTAATCATATCTCGTAAAATTATGTAAGTTAGTATTTGTGGTTACAGTACATTTTGAACTTGTAGAAACTTACATATATAATAATTCCGGGTATCGTGTTCACAATAGGACTTAATAAATAAAAATGTTAGAAAATATGCGTTTTCCTTGTTTCTGGGATATTAAAAAAGAAAATGCTACTTAATTTTAAAATATTTTTATAAATATATATCAGTGCTTTGCATGTATACACAAATAAAAGTGTATCGATACATTTATGTTTTAAAGTGCCAGATGTTAACAATCTTATATTTCTTTTTTAATTGCTTTTCAACTCGTGGTTAAAAAATATACTCCTGATATGTTTCTCTACATATTTGTAATTTAAATACATTTCATTATACTGGATATACACAGATTTACAATTTGTTTTTCCCAATATGAATTTTGTTAATAAATGTATAAAACTGAACGTGCATTTCTTTTTTCCACTCTACTACTGCCAAAAATTAATCAAAAATAACTTTTAACGTGATAAATTTGCAAAATACAATATTAGCTTAGCAAGAGGTCTACACAAAACGGACAAAAAAGTTTGGACGAGGGCCTACATATGCCGGGCAGTAGACTTGAGGGAGTTCGCTGCCCGGATGAGAGGGCGGCGGTGCGCAGTGTCTAGCGCGCCGCCTATGAAAAAGGTACTGGAGGCGTGGGCTCTTTATACCCATCCCGCCCAGAGAGGAAGCCTGAATAAGGCTGTTCGTTCCCCGGGCGACTGGACGAATTTGGTTTCCCAGGTGGAGTGATTAGAGGGACACCCCGGAGGTTTTTAGTCAGTAGGAGTCTGACACACCGGGGTCGCTGCCCTCACAGTGACCCTGATGGTGTGATGTAGGATTATCCCCCGGGTTACCAAAAAAAAAAGGACCTACATATGCTCTGTACAAGTCCAGATAACAATTTGGTGAAACAATGTTGTGGATGTAGACGGATAACATAGCAAATTCGATACATAGCGAAGTAATCTCCTAGATTCTCCTTACGTTGTCCTATTAATGTAATCTTCTCTTACAAAATATATAAATTGCAGCTTGTGATATTAATTCATACATGTATTGTTAGGCAAAGCTTAGTATAGCATAGTAAAGTTAAATTAAGAACAGTATAAGATTAGTAGCCATAAAATGAAACAAATTAGATTATTAAATTATGATATATTAATAATATATTTATAAAAATATTAATGATGAATTATTAATTTATGATAACATTATAACAGTTTACAATAACTTCATTGTCGAATAAAAATAACAGAAGAAACTAAATGTACCGTCCATCCGCTCGAGTTCGCACTAGTCCGCGCCAGGGTGAGGAAGGAAAAATTTATGGGGAGTGGAGAGTTACCCTTCTATATGAAATGTTATTAAGGATGTTACTATAATAGACAACTACGAAAAGTATTTTTACAGGACTTCTTATAAAATGCGAATATCTCGAAAATAATTTTTTAAAGTCATTCTATTTCCATATTGTTAAAATCTAGTGTAAAATCGGCGCCAATCGACTGCTCTACTTTCATCTCGATATAGATTCGATGCTTACAAACCAACTAGAGTAAACCGTGTTAGGGGAACTGTCCACATCACAAATTCCGGACGTAAAACGCGTTCACACGGACTGCATCATAATAGTTGACCCACCCTACTTGTACGCCTTGGCATTCTCTCTTTATTGACTGTAAGAAAGATATTTAATATAATAGCTATAAACTATTATCATAAACTTAACTACATTTAACATGGTCATAGAGAAAGAGAGCCATCAATTTAAATACCAATGAGTGCCACAAACAAACTAAATATAAAAAAACGTAATTTATTAAAGTAAAAATATAGCAGTTCTGTTTTAACAAAAACTGTATTAAAATGGAAATCTATAATATAAAAATGAATCGCTAAATGTCTTGATAAGCGCGAAACCCGAGAACGGCTGAACCGATTTGGCTGATTTCTATTTTGTTGTGTTTGTTGAAGTCTGGGGAAGGTTATTACGGAGAGAAAAATTAAAAAAATTGTCTGAAAAAGTCTAAAAACACCATTTTTCTATATTCTCATACAAAAAAAATCGTAATAATTTTTAAAAGTCAATTTGAACTTTAACACCATACCATAAAGTTTAAATGTTAATGGACGGGTTCCGGGAAGGCAAAACAATTATTGAGTGATGTATAAATATTAATGTCAATATTTGTCAATTTTTATACATATAACATTAAGGCCAGGTTCCTTCAAACAATTTTCAAAAAACAGCCGACAAGCCAATAGGTTTTGGCAGAATAAAATCTGACGGGGAAGCTATTAACATTAAAAAAACAAAGTTACTTTATTTTAGAGAAATAGGGCAGAACAAGGTGTGCCGGGACAGCTAGTGTATATATATATATATAGAATAAGCTTCTTTTAAAAATATTCTTTATTAAGTACCGATTTTTATCTTATACCTACTCATGGCTAATTTTTTTACTTAAGTTTTATTGTGGGTATTTTATTTCCTTATTATATTCCTTTTAGTTTTGAACTATAAAAGAAAGGTCCTGGATATGCGGTTATCAGTCACCTTTATAGGGCACTAATATTGAATTACGATCGTTTCCCGACCCAGCCCGAGATTATAATGATAATTGACGGTGGAGCAGTTGCAGAGATGGGTTACCAAACTTAGATGTTATCGGAAGGAGAAATGGCTCTGATAGTACTTAGTTATGACATTTTTTTTTTGGTGTAAGATTTTTCAAATACATCTAAATCTAATTATTCACATTGCACCATTTAATGGTAAAGCTTAAATTACCATAATATGAATTCCTCTAAATCTATCACATTAAGGCGTAGTTGTTTATTGTTAGTTATAGTTAAAAGCAAAAAAAAACTTTATAAGAATGTTAAATAGATAGAATAACGTTAATTAAAAAGTTATTGCAAACCTTAGTGTAAATATTTTTAATTTAAAATATGAAACGGTACCTATTTATATTGAAAATAATCCAAAACTCGGCAAATATTTTCCACGATGAAATTTATTCAAGTCGGTGGGTTTTGACCAATAGAAACGAGTTGCAAAGGAAATAACATGCCCAGTGAAGACCAACGCAAATAGCCTGTAGCGTCGTTCAAAAATATATATTTTCTCAATTTAACACAATCTCTGAAGTTTCACCGATCAAAGATTAAAGTAGAAAATTATTTATTAAATGTGTGATGTGATGTATGTGATATTTGGACTTATTACAAAATTTGTGGTTCCATTTTTTTTTTAAAACAAAATTGATTGTATATATATAGACGCTATTTCGACTTTGCTTAGCAAAGTTCTCAAAAAATAAATTAGTTTTGACAAAAAACTGAATATATAATAGGCACTTGAGTATAGCCATAATATTTGCAGAGCGAAGTCTATGTTGACAAAATTGGTGATTTACCAAATCCTTTGACGTTCATTGTGTAATATAAATTCTAATGTTTTAGTAATGACTAAGCAAATTTAAAGTTGGGTGTATAAATTTTAGCCTGAGACTATGTTGATATGTGTATTATCTTATTCATTTTTCCAATTTATTTTATCACCTGTAAACAATTAAGTTTAAAAATAATGAATTAAACGTTTGTTTTTACTCGCTATAAAAAGATAGGATCGGTAAATATTTTCTGTTTTCATTAATACTAAAGAAAATTTACGGAAAATAAAAAATATAGCAAAAAGTCGACCTCTAATTTACGGCAGAAGAATTACGAAGCTATTTTAGGGGCGCCATAAATTAAATGGCGAAGAAAAACCCCGCAGGCGTTAGAGGCGACCAAGTTGGTGCTATGGGCTTGTTTGTCGTGCTCATATTGATTTATTTACGCAATAAATTTTGAGCCGGATTAATCAAGCTGGGTTTTGTCAACTCGGCAATATGTCGATTGTGTTACTGTGCAAGAGGAGTGCGCGTACAATTTTTTTCTGTAATATAAATGTAAATATCTCTTTACTATGACGTATCTACAGTATTTTCTATAATATTTATATCATGTATTCTCTTTTATTGTCTATTTAATATTTATATGTAACATAATATTTGTATGTTTTGTGCCGTGGTGGCTGCCGGCAGAATAGAATAGCACCCCCCTCTTCTTGCTGAGGTGTCGTAAAAGGCGACTAAGGTATTTCTTTAACACCGCAATTCAACCAGGTGTTTTGAGAAGGGAAAACTCGACCAAACCTGCATCCCGCTCCCTCCCGATCGTACTGGTTCTCCATTCCATCGGGCCTGAGTGAGCTCGGACGAGAGAGTGCTTTTCTGGCTGCGCGTCCAGTTATGCACTTAAATATCTTCTGCGCAATTGACTGTTTCCGAAAACTGGACCACGATTTTCATAATCGGCGTTGAAACAGTCGCCGTGGCCGAATCCGGCTAGGACATCATCATATGTAACATTGTTATCATAAAAGTTTTAATACAATTTCTCATAATAAAAAATAACCACTATCCAATATTATGAAACTACTAACTGTTCTAAAGTTAAAATAATCGCGATCTACCGCGACTAATTTCTATTGATAGCATAGCTATCAAACTTGTTAATGAAAATACCTACCTCAGTTAAATCATACAACTTGATGACAAAAGCTACCTAAGAGAAATTGATAGTCGGATATCACTTGGCTGAGAAGCATTAAATAGCAACTACCTGGGCTTGATCCCAGTGGAAAGCCTTGAGAGAGACCTACATAAGCAGTTCACTAACTTGGATTAGAATAGAATACAAATAAAGTAAAAGGAAATTATAAAGAGACCACTTTTACAAAATAACAAATAAGAAACTTGCTCTATGTCAAAAAGGTGTTTACTTAAACTCTACCAATGTACAACAGTTATTCAAAATGTCCAGAACGGAACGGAATTTTGTATAAAGCCGAATTGTTTAACCGCCCGGAGCACAAGCTAACGTTTTATTGCTCGGTAAGAGCACTGTAAAATTCTGTCCCGTCTTCCTGAGTTTTATAGAGAGTCGTAAGGCCAGATGACTGCAGTGAAAACACCCTTAAAAATAACCAATGGTGATTACAGGCGCTGACTTAATTTTCTTAAATACTAAAGGAATTTAATTTATTTTTCACGATTTATTATTCTCTTATACACATAATTCTGAACTTAAAATTTGTTTCTATAACGCAAAAAATAATGTTCTAAGACTACTCGGATAAGGTGTTTAATATCATTCTAAATTCTTATAATCCTATTAACTTTAATTTATAAGTCCTTCACGTGAATTGACGCCGTAATTTTTTGTTCCTAATATACTATCAACGTTGCAATCTTCTCATTGTTTATATATTTTCGAAAAAAATTTTTTTTTTATTCTAAGCATGAATATATGTTTGGGGTCTGTCTTATAACAATTGCAAATTTATCATTAGTAAACAAATTTCTATAATAAAATCAGGCTTCTAAATAACTTTCGACAGGTCGATTATAAAATGAGCTTACTTCTCGAATAATGCAATTTCTTTTCTTTTTTTTATGATTTTTTCTGTATATGGTGCAAAAATCCTAAAGATATTCAATCTTTAAGGACTATTAATTAGGCAATGAAAATGGACACTAATTTACGTTATAACTACGTAGGCTAACAATACAAAAGTACATAAGAAATATCTTTTACATTCTTATAAAATATTATTATCATCATGTAGTTTTCAAAACAACGAAGACCGTTCTGTATTAAATTAATCCTGCTGGTATTATGACGTAAGTGTCAATAAGAAAGAAAAGACAAATTAACAGAGATGTTGTTCTGTTTTTGTTCGTCACTTTTCTCCCAAGTGACCAAGGGGAAGTAGGTATTTCTGCCAAGATTAACTCATGCTAGTAATAACGGTCGTTTGTCCTAAAACAACAAGATATTATACCGTCGGTTGGTTCATTACCTAAGTACGTAACTAAGGCATAAAAGTTACAAGCCATTTTAACATTCACTTTTAGTATGGTGTTTGCGATTAACATGAAGAAGAAGCTCGCATTCATTTCCAAGTTATTATAATTTTAATACCAACTATTTTATTTTATTTTTTATTTTAATGAACATAATTAGCTGACTTTCTGTACATTTTATTTTTTATCAATTTGACATCAATATAAAATCCCCTAACATAATATGAAATAAATACGGAATCTGAGTCAAAGAAGGTTTAGATTGCCATATATTGGAATGCTAGTGGTTATTAAATCTATTTTTGTATCAGATTTCTTATATATAATAAACAATTAAAATAGTACATATAATTAACTAGTAAGTAACATACAGTTACAAAAGGTCTTGCTAAAACCTACATTATTGAATTAATTTTAACGATAGTATTTGCGGGTAAATATTGTATTATAAACATACTCGTATCTAACTAAATCGCATAGTTACGACAAACTCCAAATCCAGACTTAAACAATGTCATAAAATTATATAAGATCTAAATATATACGTCGTTCGCATGCCATAAATAATTTATTAGTCCTATGTTGCTTAACCCAAGGTTTTAGCTTTCGCTATTAAACTAAAAGAAAATTTTCTCCGGTTTATAGAAGTCCTTAATTAAATCGGTCAGCTTACATGGAAAGTGTAACATTATTTCATGTTCTAGCTGACCAGTTGTAAATGTTGACCCAATATAATTTAAGCATCATATGTCCGCGCTGAAGGAATACACCTTTTTTTTTTTTTACATTGACACGGCACAGTGACTGCACCAGACCTGATGGTAAGCATAGTGCAGTCCAAAAAAACGCCAACGACTATAGAAAGGTAAGAAAAAACCCATCGGTAGTCGCAGCGATCATGCCGGCCCGCACAAATATCTCTTCACGTTACGCTTAAAGGATCCTATATCATAGGATGGTGGGAACACGCTCGCCGGAAGACCATTCCACAGTCCAACGACACGGAAAAAAGGAGTTAGAGAACCGCTTAGTCCTAGCCGGGATGTGAGATACCGTATAGCTGTGACACCGCAAACCCGCGCGCGTGGTTCTATTCAGGAAGGGAGAGGGTGGAACAAGGTTAAACAACTCCTCCAAGAAATCGGCATGGCATCTAATATAAATGTAGTAAGTGGCCTGAGAGCGGCGGGCAGCTCCACTACACATGACATTGGGCACGACACATAATAAGCGCAATATAAATACAATCTCTGTTCACCCCAATAGGGCTGTAGCGTAACGATATATTACTATTTTTTTATTTTGCGTAGAACTTTATATTTTAAAATACTTTTATTTGAAAACAAGAACTGCTGATACATGTAATAAAATTGAAATATAAAAAATTAATATTCAACAAACAGGTTACTATCGCTGCAATGTGGTGCAACGGGAAATTGAATTTATAATACTCACAGCTTATAAAATATCCCTTACACAGAGATCAATGCATAAATAATGGTACTTTAATAATATACTTTTTTAACACTTAATAACGTCTATTAAATATGTCTTAATTGAATTCTGTGATTCAATTCTTGTATATTTTTTTCTGAAATCACTTTGTTTTACAACTAAAATGGAGCTTCTGTTACTTATATAATGGTTTTGTTAACCGTTTTATAAAGCTCACTTAATTATTTTGATATATGACTCTATTAGGGTATCCATGTAACTAATAATATTTTTATTAAATTTAATAAAATGAGTTGTAATATCGACAAATTATGTTAATGAAAATCGATGATTATCTGAATGTATAGGTTTCTGAATTTTTCATTTAATAGTGTCTCTTTTCATTGTATACTAATAGTTTTCGTACTCTATACTATAAGCAACAGTTTTAGTATATATAGAGTATAGTACCGTAGGATATTAGCATTATGAACAACATTCATTTTAAATAACCTGCGGTTACTGTAATCACGATATTATTACCAAATCTGTTGCCATTTGCTGCTGATGTGTGGCTGAAATTCAATCGCAGTACGTACAATTCGATAATGCTTTGTTACTAACACAATTGATTATTCCGTACGCAAACTACCGACATGCAATTATCGTCAGCACCGCATGCATATAAAGACTACAATCGTTTCAAAGGTAGCACTCAATTGAGAACCGTGATACCTTGAAGCTTTGATTAGAGTGTGTTCTATAGCGTAAACAAAACACTATCGGGGCATACAGAGCTCCGACGATCGCAAGTACTAGCAACAAAAGCGCGCTAATGAGGAAATCGTGTAGACATAGCACTCTGACACAACTCCGCGTCTGTTGCAGTGATGAGTGAAAGTAACCATCATTGTTTAGTACCGAACCGGTAATACAGCTGACGGTAACGATAATATTAACATTATGAACTTGCGTGAAGTACAGAACAAGTACACTGTAAGGAGGTAAATTTGCATTACACCTAAGTTAGACTTTTCTTGTTGTGCAAAATTCTGCTTGTAATACTACTAGATCAAAAGAATGTTAACGCTAGCAGCTTTTATGGAATGGAACTAACCTTAACATTAGACTAAAGAATACCATGTATACTTAACGAACCGTGAAATAATTTAACCCAGTTACATTTTGAAGTTATATTAGACATGGATCTTAAAATATTTGTTAAAACCAAACTAAGCTAGACAAAATTCTCGTAAATAATGGAATAACATTATTTAATTATAAATACTATTTGTAGAAAATGGAGTCACAAACCATTTGACGAAAAAATATAGCTTATTAATTTATACATTCATATCATTGATTAAAATAGATGATGATAGAAGGCAGATATGATTTAATTTCAATATGGGAGTGTGATAAGTAAATTTATAAATTGTTTTTATATATTAAAATACAATGCAAGATAGAATCACACGAACATTGTGTGTTAATACAAATCATACACTATAACAACTTTAATAACATTCAGCCATTGAATGTATTATATACTAAATCAATGCATTCAGCATTGATCGCGATTTGTAGATGTATTGGCATTTCTCATGCCATGTATTTTTATTGCTTTAGCAAGTTATATTACTACATACAAGAATTAAGGTCTTGCCGCTATTTCATAACGCGCCCTAGTAAAAATAAAATATCTACAGATATTTACAAGTTTGTACTTGTGTTTCATATAGAAATATCATTAACATCTTAAGTAACATTTATATACCAATTTTGTTTATTTTATTTGCTTAATACACCAAATAAATATAAATCAAACTGACATACGCACTCAGATATTAAGAAATATAGTTTGTGTATTCATTTTTAATGTCCTTAAGATGTAATAGGAGAATATTCTTTTTTTTCGAAATGACGCGCGTTGATTGACCGGGAAAGGTATTCACAACTAAACCGGGAGAGGGGAGAATAATAAATGAAAAATATAATATGTTGCTTTATTATCTATGAGTGGTCCAAAAAATGCTAAATATTTTAATAACCAAAAGAACGGGGTTGTATATGAAAGTAAATTAGAAAATTTATGCGAAACATATTTTAATTTTCGCTTTGTATTCTTTTATCGTATTCTGTCTACAATTATCAATATTTATAGTAAATTTTTTTATCAGTTTCAAATATTACGTCCGTAAAAGTTTTGACTATGGATGAATCGACTTTCACGCATAAATAATGTGCTTGTGGTGTCATATATAAATTATATAATATCTTATCTAATCCAAAATCTTTCTTTATTAAAACCTATACTCAACAAATTAAGTAAATAACCCCAGCTTATACTTTTTGATGATATAGTGAGGTATTATATTCAGGATTCATGGAAAAAAACTCCAAAAGTATTTTCCCAGAAGTTAGAGGTAACATCACGAACAGTATAAGTCACATTAACTTGGCGTTGCTAACACAGATGTAGTGACTTACTTTACAGTAGGATAACAACTAATATATAGAACCAATATATCTGTGCCCAAGCCGAAAGGCATACAGCGGATGATACATTAAAATTGTTCATTAATACAAGTATCTAGTTTAGTAATTAAGGTCTACAGGCCTACCCAATAGCCGTGCCTCCGAACAGTCGCGGCCGTGCCAAAATAATTGCAAAGTTCACGAGCACACAAACCTAATAAGTGTGAGAACACATGGGAAAATTTTAATTGTTTTCATTCGCTACACACGAGCCGTTCACACGACTTTGTTATTAAATTTCAAACGCAATCGTGCAGCTTACTTACGTAATGAATTGCTTCATTTAAAATAACTTGGACTACATTTTATTTGCAAATGCGCACACATGTTTTTCTAATCTGTTGAATTTTTGTACTGTATATTACGTACATATGCATAGGTATATATACCACTACGGTTTTACCTATTAATATTAGGGTGTAATGTTTAACTGTGATATAATAGCCAACAGCTTAGCTTTTATAATTAAAAACGTAAGTTTTAACCCATCCATTTTTTTTAAATCATTTAAGATTTTTACTGTGAAACCACATGTACATTTTGAACCAATGCAGAGAAATGAATAAAACGAATTTAAAGATCGCAATTTTGTATTTTATATTTTATGACACCATAATTTCTATAACATTGCATAGATGACACGTTCTAAATTCATTCAGGTCATTTACTTGTCTAATTTATATAAAATCCGTATTAACTTAAAGACTTCGACTTCTTCAACAAGTTTTATTTATTGTCTGAATTATTGTGGTATTATAACTATTTTATACATATATTGATTTAAGAACAATGACTCATCCTCATCATCATCATCAGCGTATCCTAGTCCTCGGCTGGACATAAGTCTCTCCTAACAAGTGCCATTGAGCAATGACTACAGTTAGATAATATGATTTCTTTGTCTATTATCGTCCCTTTGTCATCGCTCTAGGGCCTAAGCTGTAGTTATACGATAACGGTGGACACATTTATTACTTCGACAGTGATTTACTATTACTTGTCTCGATTATCAAATATTACATTAACGTAACAAATTACTTAAGACTTTAAATTATAAATATACATTATAAATGTTATGTGTAATTCTAGAATATTCATTAACTGTTACTTTTATATAAAATAGTTTCAAGGTGTAGTCGATCTTATCCCAAAGACTGTTTTGTATTATTCTAAAACCGATTCCTTTAAGGATAGAAATATTAAGGTATGTTGTATAAAGCCATCGAAGGAGCTGTTATCGGGAGATAAAATTCGCTTCGCTTTCGTAACTGCCAATGATAACTTATTCGGAAAGCCCATTTTGGACGAAATTTATGGTTGATTTAACTCGTTTATTCCGCAAAAGAACTTTCTTTGCTTACTGATGAGACAGTATGATAAGGTAATGGCGCAGTTATTTAAAACAAATACATATAATACAAAATAAATGTGCTGGATTTAATATACGATACACTTTAGATAATTTTAACAATATTTTATCAAATTCATGACATTGAACTTCAATTTCAAGTTTCAGGCTGTGCCATAAATATAACGCAGTCCGTTTAGAGAAAAAAAATGTTTCATGTAAGAGAATTATAAAACAAAGGAAGATCGATCGAACTTAAAAACATAAGAAAGATTTTTTTTTTATTCTGAAAATAGCGTCTTAGTTTTTCATAAGAAAAACTTGATTGTAAATTAATATAATTTATATGTAATTGTACGAATACTAATACAAAAATATATGTATATTATTAAAGTAAAAATAAGTGGTTAAATTGAAGAACAAGAACAAGACACTCCACATTTTACAGTACCCGCTAAGTAATACGTTAAGATTTGTATAGAAAATGTAGGAAAATATTTTGGTTTTTAATTTATTTCCATTGTTCAGGTTTTTCTACAAAAGATAACGACCCTCGCATGAAAATGAGTTAATTTCTATAAAGTTTTAACTAATGTTGTGTCTTCCAATTGAAATTTCATACGGGACCAAAATGTTAATTTTATTTTTAAATGAAAAGAAACCATATTATCGTAATTCTTATAGTTTATATTTTCTTACACTGTTCTCACAATATGAAACACTCTGTGTACTATTTTAGTAAAAACAGTTTTATGTTTGGCCCTAATCTCATCAGAATAATGGAACGCTCTTATCTAATAAATGGCAATTCACTCTTTCCTTGACTCTATTTATTAAAATCATGACATAAAATGTCAGAAAACAATGCAAATTTGTTTTTATCAAACAATCATGCTATGAACAAACTACCGGCCGAGTTATAAGTAAACACGTGTCAATAATTGATTTTGCGCGTGTGATAACGATAATGTATCGAGTAACTGGGATCGCGCCCCAGCGACACGTACTCCTGTCGGGCAACTCGGGGACGTGACGCGAATGTTACCTATTCGATAAGTTACCATTGTCTCAAGATCAATAGCCAAATTTTATAAGCCCAATAAACTTTGATAACGTAATGAGCACTATCGATGTCAGTTTCAGGTTTATTTGACTACCTAATGTCCAGTTTTAGAATCTCTGCTTTAGTTTTAAAACGCTTTTAAACATTAAAAAATAAGACATCTCTCTAAAACTGGGCGTAAGTCTAAAGTGTGATATTTTACACAATTCAATTCTCAAATAATTTGTGTTTCAAGCTTCTTATTATATGACCCTTTTTGTCAACGCATTCATGGAATCCTTTAGCAAACACAAATAGTAATAACTCAGAATTTTGTAATGTAAATAAAGAAATAATAATTGATTCGAGAAGTAAATTTTATAAAATCTCACAATCAGACTACCATTTGCTTAATAATTCATTAGATAATTCGGTAGCGACGCCAACAAAAGCACGTCCACTTTTCTTTAATATTACGTTGGCTGAGATTTATAGACGCCACTTTGAGTTTGCTTAGCCTTTACTCAAATATTATTTAATGTCGAAGTATATGATAAGTCACCGATTTCGACTCCTGCGTATACTTGTGCTACAATCAAGTTCGTATTATATGTACAGTTTTATGTTAAAGACGAATCTATTTTCCGAAGAAGTTAAGCAAAGTTTAATTAGCATTTATTAATCTTAGCCGTACCCTATCAATGAAAACTATAAGTGTAAAGTAACTACAAACAATACATTACTCTCATAGTGTAATCAACGAAGAATAATTTTCGTAATATATTTCCTGGGGGGCAAGCAATGAAATCCATTATTTATTACTTCAATACTGAAAAATGTAATATAATTCTATCTATACGAAAGCTTAAAAACGTATAAGGAAACTTGTTTTAAAGCTGAAAATTAATAATTAGCATTTAGGATCTCGATTATAAAAGAACAACTACGCGTAAATCATTTTATGAAATAAAACTTCTAAGGGTAAAGAATGGATCATACTTTTAGAACAAATTTAATTAACTTTAGCCGAGTTTTCTTATTTAAATATGGAGCAAGGCTTCCTCACTCCAGGGTTTCAATTAATTAACTATAAGTTCTAACACCATCACGGATATATTGAGCAGTGCATTAAATTTCGCTTATTCTAACATCTTGCATAGAATCCCGCCTTAATTGCAAAGAGCTGCGTCAGCTAAGACCTACCAATTAAGAGAATTGGGAGCGGAACCGCCTGCCCGCTCAGCTAGATTGCACTGCTCTACTGGGCTATGCAGGCTCAATAGACTCACTAGACCGTGTACATATGAACGTTTAAAAGATAATTTCTTACATCAGACATGCATACTGAATCACTACTTTAATAAAATTTAAAATATGCCGATGCTTGTAGATTTTGAAAAAATATGTAATATTCTCGTTCGCTATCCTTTATATTTAGAGTTATATATTTTTTTTGTATATTATAAATATGTAGAGATAAAAAAATAAATATAAGTGATATGTTATATAACTACTTAAAATTTGTCGTTACTTAAAATTTTATTATCTAGTTTTAAGGTAAGTAATTATTTCATAATTATTATGAAAAAGTATAGAATAAGATAGGGCAAACCGGCTGTTCCACCTATCAATGTACAGGGCCTGTCGCTGGCTTTAGAAATCTGAAATGTTTATACTAGAAACCTTATATAACACGTTATAATGTAGGCGTTGTTATTTAAATCAGCACAAGTCTTGAAAATCTTTTTTCATGCTGTTACAATATAAACAAAGTACCGCGAGATCACGATTCGCTACAATCTACTGGTTATAATATTGTTTTTAAAACTGTTATTATGAACTGAGCAGACGCAATGATTTTAACTTTTGCTATACGTGGTATCCCATTTAACAGCGTTCAACATGACAATAAATGAGTATTTAATAAATTAATTATCAATACTCTCATTTAGGAAATAATTTAATGATTTAAATTGCGAGTAACAGTCTATCAATATCTGGATAGCAAACCTTGGCATAAAAAAGCAAATAGTATTTACAAATATTTAAAGAACTTTAACCATCTGCTTAAAATACAACCGCAATTTCATTAAAAAATCCAATTCAATTTTTTTCGTTTTGTAACAAAGGATATTAGGCCGTTGGCAACAATTTTCATAAAAAAATACTTATCAAGGCGAAAAGTAATTCGGTTCTAACGAGGCAGGGTCGGAATTTGCCAATAATAATGTCTTCAAGACCCAAACCGGGTCGCAGTGTTGGAGTGCTTGCACAATAATGAGATTAAAGGAAGCATTTCTTAAACTTATCTATATCACCACCAAGTGAACCCTCCGTCTCTAATAAAGGACAAAAGGTTAAGAAGAAAGCTCAAATTAAATAAAAAGTGAATAACTGTCGCATCAAAATAATACACATCCATAGTACTAAAATTTATTTATAATAAAAGTATGTAAACAATGTAACATCTGGAAATCTTATATATAGAAAATCCAATATACTAAAACCACTTCAACTCAACGAAAAGTGTCCGATCTTACCCTAAATATCTACACTAAATCTGTTGGATGGCAGAACGATATTTGCTTTAATTTCAAATAAAACTATTTTAACTTACATAAGCATATGTAAAAGTAAGCAACGGACAACATTTTACTTGGTTAAGCTTCGCTTATATTTATTCCAAAGGAAAATTGTATTGCGATCTTTAAGTATTTTCTGTATTTGTTTTTCCGTAAAGGGATATTATTTAAACTCACAGAAAATTTGTCCGACTTCCAAATTTTTTGTAATTTTTGACGTTCATTAGTGGTTTTATTAGGTTCATTAGGACAGTACATGATGAAGCGATTAATTAAATAACGTGTCACACTATAACCATCCCCCGGATAATTGCAAAAATAATAGAGTTTGTTTGAATAGATATTTACAAATAACAAATAAGTTTCTTTAAAATTTAGATAGATTTTTCTGAATGTAGACATAAAATATACACCACCAAATTAATTTAATTAAATATATAATTTCATTTCATTAGTTTTTATTAATTATCTATTAGAAGTAATGAAAGTAGCACTTAATTTAAAAACTCGAATTAGATATAGCAGCACCTGCATAATCATTATTTACATGAACAGTTGCGAGTTGATATGGAGGTAATGTTTAATTATCTACTACATCAGAGGTAAATTTCCTCACCATACACGGGGTAGTTTGTAATAGGTACACACATCCCACACATGTAAACCAATTTAATTTTACTTTAAAACAAGCAAAGCAGATTATCCCTAGTTGACATAAACTCATTTGCCGGCATCAAAAATTAATTAAAAGTTGATGTGAATTCGAGTACCGCATTGATGAGCAGTTTTAGAAGACGACTTTCAAGTTGTATTTGGTTTATGTTTACGACATTATTATATGAGTAATCGATATTCCGGAGAGATAAAGAAGGTCCTTTGTACGATATATACGAATATATGTGCATATATGTAGAACTTGTTACCGCTTCCAATACACACAGCCCACCCTGCTCTTATATTAGGAATTACCATGGAATTTATATTATTTTCCCTATAATTGGGTAAAAATAATAATAGAGACAAGATGTATATTTTAATCAGACTTAGCTAAACACATTATTATTACTGAATATTCTGTATTAAATAACTTTAAATTTTTAAAGGGACTCTCAATCACGCAAATAAGAGAAAACTGTATCAATTTATGATTGCATGTTGTGGATTGCAAAGAGCTTTTTAAGCAGAATTAAACTTGATTTTTTTTACGTCCATAAATTACTATCTGGGAAGCCGACAAAGTGATCGTTTTTTAGGTTTTTTTTTTTGTATCCCGGGGAAAATGTATGTCAGACTCCTACTGACTAAAAACTCGGGGTGGCCCTCTGATTGCTCCACCCGGGCCTGGGGAACCAAATTCGTCCAGATGCCCAGGGAACAAAAGGCCGTGTTGAGACTACCTCTCTGGGGGAGGAGTGGGAGTAAAAATCCACCCCTCCAAAACCTCTCACTCAGGCAGCGCGCCGGACAATCGTTTTTTACGTACTTTATCCCTAGGTAAATGAATAAAGATATTGTCGTATTTTGAAGTGAATCTTTATTGTACTTATTAAAACCAATAAGCGACCTTTTCAGTTAATGGTTTCACTTTTATTTTGTTAATATTTCTAAAATTAAAAATGTGATATGAAATTTTACGATGTCATGTTGTTAATTTGGAATATAGAAAGTGAATATAATTTGGGATCTTCCAAATTTTTGTAAGAAGATATCAATTGTTGTTTTTTTTTTAGAAATATCTGCATCCCATAAATACAGCAAAAGAAAGAAGTGGGAGAAGGAGGATATGTCCGCTGCGATTATCGCTGTTCGAGAAAAGAGAATGAGATACTTGAAGGCAGCTCAACACTTTAACGTTCCCAGGTCTACCCTCTTTCGATTTGTTAATGATAATGATTCCTCGACTGAATCTGTAATTTATAAAGTTATTGGTCGAAGGCCAGTTTTGCGTACAAATATTGAAAACACGCTGGTTGAGTACATATTAACAATGGAGAATAAATTTTATGGGCTGACCAGAATGGATTTGCGTCGGTTGGCATATCAATTAGCTATAAAAAATAATATTCAAAACGCTTTTAAGGATGGATTTTCTGGAAGAAACTGACTGAAGGGATTTTTAAAACGACATAAGGATATTTTAAGAGACCTGAAAACTATAAAACTGTTACAAAAATACGTATTCCAAATTATCAGCACCATAAGTCAAATGAAGCTTTTGGAGTTTTTTAGGTTGATTAAAATTTTGATAATGTTCTTAGTTTTCGTTTTGTTTTATTCTTTCTATTATTCAAGTTTAGTAAATTTCTAACCTTTTGATGTATTTTTTATTGGGCTAAGCCATTTTCTTCTCTACTTATTCCAAAAAAAAAACCAGTATTCCAAATATGCTGCAGTTCCTCTACTGTATCCACCCATTTTATATTCTTATAGAACACTTTTAGATGAAAAACAAATGTAAAAATTAGGGCATGTATTACGAGTAATATATAATCAAATATGTAATCAAAGCTTTCATGATAATATCAATTTATTTTCTCGACGTCGATTAATAATGCCGAAATCGGCCGAACAAACTTGGACGCCATGTCTGGACGCATACTGCATAAAGAACGATACATTTTATTCTGATCTCTTTATTTCTCGTGCATTTTATGTATGTATTTCGCTTTCCTGCACGTGGTGACGTCATAATTACCACCCGATGGAATCTTTAGACGAATTTTAACAATTCCTCACGAATAAAGTATTATTATGAAAATGGTTGATGTGAAGCTTTGGAGTGGAATATGCTTCCAGCGACCATATTTTCGCGATCTTGTGACCTGGGAGTCTTTAAGAGAAGAGTAAATAGGCATTTGTTGGACGGACACGGTTCATCTTCGGATTCATCTTCACCATCCACCGGGTCTGATTGAGGTCAAGAGTTCGCTTATAAGTCAATCAAAAAAGGACGTAAATGTGTTGTTTGATTCAAAGAGTAATATATAGAATCTCCCAGTTTTGATTAGTTTACTAACTTCTTTAATGGAAGCACAAGTCTGTTATTAAAGCTTTTACTACAACCTAAATACATATTTACACGTTATAATAAAAATACCAATTATTAAAATTATATACAATTTGCAGTACAAAAACAAGAAAGAAACAAAAATATACGAAGAAGAATTAATCAATAGATTAACATAGAAAACATTACTTTTAAAAATAATGAATCTTATAATATTAGGTCGTTACATATGAAATTGGCGTTTTTCGTACTGGCCACTTTAATCACAAATTTCTCCTCTTTGGTAAGGAATTCCAAATTCAAATTTGTGCAGCTATAGACTCATGTATTTGTGCTTCGATGATCGTCATTCATTTGTTTTTTTCTTCTGTTTTTTTCTGTTTGCGTCACTCATTTTACAAAATGGAAAACTTAAAATATCGCATTATTTACGAGTACGAGTTCCGCCGTGGCACTAGTGCTGCGGAAACAACTCGAAGGGTGAATGATGTGTATGGCGGTCGTGTTGCAAAAGAAAACACAGTTCGTTTTTGGTTCCAACGTTTTCGTTCTGGAAATTTCGACCTGCAGAACAAGGCCCGTGGACGGCCTGAGACTCAAGTTGATAATGAAGAGTTGAAGGCTATTGTGGAAGCGGATCCATCGCAAACCACGTCCGAGTTAGCTGCAGGCTGCGATGTTAGTGATAAAACTGTTTTAATTCACTTGAAGCAAATTGGGAAGATTAAAAAGCTTGAAAGGTGGGTACCTCACGAATTGACTGAACCAAACCGGCAAACGCGCGTCGACTGCTGCGTTACATTACTAAACCGGCACAATAATAAGGACCTAATATTTGCGAATTGAGTGAAGTTTCCTCCTGTGACATTCGCGTATGGATTACAGATATGATAGTCAGCAACGTTCATACAGTGGCAGTTCATCTGGTATTAATGAGCTTGATATCGATATTGTACGTTCAGTGTAACCCCGGCCCATTAATTACACGCCTATTTCGAATTCAGCGTGCTTGGAGCCGATAAAGTGGATGGACCTAATAACTGACAATAATATCCACTCAGCAGTTCTGTTATTGCGATCCCGGACTATTTCGTCCCGGTTTCACAATACTCCTTTAATTGAATGCCCATTGTTAACTTTGTATTATATTGTGTTTTCTTTATGTAAATTGGGACATTGGACACCCAGGAAGGGGATTTGTGAGTATTTGGTACATAAGAAATGGTAAAATTAAAAAAAAAAATCTGTTCCACGTGTTGTTGAATATGAAACAGTGATCATCTTTCAAATAAATATACTTCTTTTATAAAGTAATAACACTTTTTTTAAATGATCATTTACATATCTAACTTTAAGCTATTTGTATAGATAACTTCAATGAGCTCAAACACGAAGCTGCTGCTGTAAGTTGGTGAAGAATTCAGTGTCTTGCTAACTTTAGATAATGATGCAGCAGAAGGTAAAGTTTACCATGTTTTTGTAATATAATTGAAGTCACAACATACTTAGTTTTGATTCGATCAGACCAGTACGAGTTGCAGCAGGTAGGAAATGACCTGTCGCTGCCCACACTTATTCGGGCAATGCTCGACAGCGACAGGTGATGGAAGGCGGTCCTCCTTTTTACAGAGGAGGTCCTTAAAGGGAAAGAGGAGGTGGAGCGTGAGCGGGAGAGGCAGGCTTCATCTTCCCTGTCCTTTCCGCCCCTCCGTCGCCCTCGCCGTACTGGACGCAGGAGATAAGCCTACTCAAGGCACTTCCCTCCGTAACGGATTGACGCCTGGGCGGCGCACTTAAGGGAGTCCAACATTTCCAAGGCGAGAGCGGTGCGCGATGTGTTCCCGCGCACCGCTCGAAGAAAATGAAGGAGAGCGGAATGGTGTCCAGGGGCCTTCCATCAATAGGCCAGACGTCGCCGAGTGCTGAGGAAGCTGGCACAGCCTTGCCCTTGGCCCCGGCAAACGGGAGAAGGAACACCCCGGGGGTTTTAGTCGGTGCGACTGCGACACACCGGGGGGTGACCCTCATCGTCCCCTGACGGCCCATAACGGGTTTCCCGCGGGTTAAAAAAAACAGACCAGTACGAGTTGTTTACATTTCTTCAATAACTAGAAAAGAATTGATTGTCTGTAAACAGCTGATCAGATTATTTAAGTATAAATAATCTCTTATAATAATAACTCTTAATTAATTCACCTTTCGAACTAAAAATTTAATCCAAATCAGTTCATCTGCTTACAAGCTATAATGCCATAGTCAGAGATACAAATACACAGAAAATAAAACTTATAACCCCTCTTTTTGCGTCAGGGCTTAAATACATACAGTTTTATACGTATGTTTAGGTATCATCAACAAAATAGACAGCTATAACAGTTATAATGACGTAAGTCATAATTCAATATATTTTTAGAAATGTTTTCTATACTGTCTTCACTAGTTCTGAAATTTAAAAAAATATAGATTAAAAAATTATCATTTCGCAAAATAGCTTATGGTAGTTATTATTCATATTAATTTTTGTTTCTAATTGTTATTTCATTTGTGTAAACAGTTTTAATTTGTAGATATATAATATTATCTCCAGTTATTTCAATCTAACAAATTGCTACGCAGCTGCGTGTGCTTCTAAACAAACACCGCAATGTTGTCATGACCCTGACATAAATTTCTAATATGCGATCTAGTCTGTTTAAAGCAGAGAAATTGTTAATATAAATGTTTGAAATATATGCGTTTTCGTCACCGAATATCTTTTGCTTATTTGGCTGTTAGAAAACAAATCGCTTGGTTACTAAATTTCAAATTTGCCTGAACTCTATTTTTTATCTTGATTTTAGACTTTCTTACTTCAAAAGTATAAATATATATATATAATTTAAATCTAAACAACTAATTATATCTCACGTGTGGAATAATTTGGAAAATTAAGTGAATATTCAATATTGAATAATAACTACAAAAACCTACGTCAATTCCAATGATAATATTTTAAAGATACCACCACTCTGTGGGATTAAGCTGGATAGAAACTGAAGCAAGTAGCAGAAGATTTACAAGGATTCTTAGTCGATCTCATCCTAAATGAAACGATTGTGAGCAAGGAACATAAAAATAAACTTTATCTTTTATTTTACTTATGCAGTAGGCCGCCAGATCATAGTGGCCCAAGTAATGTTATCCAAATGCTAGAGACCCAAATTAAACGAGCTACTCTAGACTAGTAATAATGTAAAAGAATTGAAATGATATAACAATATTAATGACAAATTATTTGTAGAAAAAAATAATGATAATTGAACTAGTCTTTAATATGTTTTTATAAAAGCATTTTTTTGGCATAAGATTTCTAAGCTCACATTTTTCACTTGGGCTATTCTGGCTCTAGCTACCTCATATACACAAACTGTCAGGGTTGTCTTGTGCCTGTGTTGTCAGATACCGGTGTGGCGATGTGCAAAGAGCAATAAGCCAGTGTTGAGGCAGATGCACGATTTATAACCAAATAGTTTGTAGCACAATCTTTAAAATGAACACGGCTTGTTTTAGCACTTTATTATTTGTTCACACGCATACCAAACAAAATTCCTCTTTGTATACAGGTAACTTGTACCTTTAAATATTATAACATCTTTTTAAAAACACATACATGTACATACATTTGCATACAGCCAATGTATCTCTACTCACTCCAAAAGGGATATATCGGGTCGACATATTAAAATTGTTTTTAGGTAAACTAGCTAATTCGGAAGTTAAACTTTGACATTCGTCATGTGTAAACCTGGATCCCTTTTCACGAGATTCTGTTACCGGGTGACGACACCGACGGAATTATTACCATATGTAAAGCAACGACTACCCTTATCTTTATATTTAACTTTAGTACGAGTTGACAATATCATTGTTTGGTACTAATACGTCATAATGACTTAGATCGAACCTTTTTGTTGACTTGGGAAAACTTCATAGGACTGTTTTAGACGCACGACGGGGTGACGGCCTTGTACCGGTTAAAAACCCGAGGGTTACTTACTTTTATTTTTGGTTATTACTTTTGCGCATTAAATACAGGGACTGTGGCTCCTGCAATCAATTCTCTACAGACCCGCAGCGACGCGCCCGCCAAGCACGATGTCGAGAGATGCTGCCGCCACCTACTACATGATGTATTTTAACAAAGCACTTCACGATGCCCCGCAGTTTTCTCAAGGCAATTCTCTCTTTATACCAAACTTTAATAAGATACAATGTGCACAAAAATTTAAATGAAAATATTAACTTATACAACTAATGGACAATAAAGATCCAAGCAAAAAAGGTAATAAAAAATAATAACATTTATTAAAATATTGCGAAAGAAACAAACAGCTGTGGTATTAAATGTGTTCCGAAATATTCAAATAAGCAATCCCTAAGGAACCAATCAGGGAAACAATGAATTTTATTAAACTGATCCCATGCGCAACATTATTTTGCGGAGATGTTTATGCAATATTTAATGAATATAGCCCAAATATAGAATAAGTTTATAAAAAAAAAAAAAGAATTATGTGTACACATGCTCTAAAATTTTGATGCACTTAAGAAATCCACGCTGTGTTTTAAAAATAATTAAAAACTACTTTAAATTTGTTATTATATTCCTTAGAACTACATATGCTATAGGGTTTACATTGGATTCACACACAGAGAGAGTAATAACCACGTCTTTATTAAACATTAAAAATGATAGGGACAAAACAGTCAGTCAGGGCACATTTTGTAAGCATATGTTGTTATGATTTGAAATAAAAAAAAAAATTTCATAAAGTAGCACTTAATACATGTTATAAAATAAATAAATATTGTTTTCGTATTTAATACAGATAGTCTAATATAACCATCTATATCAATCTAGCAAAAAGTATACAAAAACTTATTGTATAAATCGATTACGTACATCAAAATATTATATGATAAAATTAATATGTAAGCCAATTTATAATTTGATTTGTCTTATTTTGTTTCTCTCTTTTCGAATTTGAATCCTGCATAGTTATTATAAAATACGGCCGAAGGATTTAACACAAATTGGTCTTACTGTAATTTTAATAAAATATATTCCAATAAATGTCAATAATATTAATATTAAAATTACCGTTTATTCAATAGTAGTCAAAGGTACTTTTATTTATTTTATTAGAGAGAAATGGCGTTCCATTATGGGGCTTAAGGTGAAGATACTCCAGTATACTTTAGGACCCTTTTCGCTAGATTTACGTCTGAAACGACGCAAGCGATCACGAATTTCCTTAGATAATAGCGTTTCCAGTATTATATTATTAGAGACAGTTTTTTTTTAATTCTAATAAGGGGACTTATACGTGTGTACGTATGTCAGCCCCCTCGTACCCTTCTACAAAAATACTACAAATTCTACAAATATGACATGTCATATGTTAGGTATTTTTATAGGCACCACATGTGGTGCTATTGATCTGAAGAGACCAGACACCTCATCAGATAATAGTACTGTTAGGACTTTGTTAAACATCTCGACGACTAGTCTGTTCAGATCAAATTTAGTCAAAAACTTCTATCTTACAGATACAGATCAGACATATTCCATCAACAAATCGACAGAGAAACATCACTAAATACGATGGACGATAAATAAAAAAAAGGTGGAAAATCAGAAGTAAAAGCCTCATGCTGGCGGCTCACTCAATTCGCTACTATCCTTTATAGCAGTAGTTTGATTCATTTTATTTGTTGCCGGGTATTTTCCGATCCCCATTCACATGAATCAAACCGAACGGACTCGTTTATTTGATACCAACCGGCAAGATATGTACGTATCTACTATAAATTTGTAAGCGTTGACTAAATTGTACTGGGGTGGTGAAATATATCACAGCTAATCTTAATTAATTAATACTGATTTACGACTGTCACCATAAAAATATTACATTATATATTAAGTAATTTGTACAATGAAACGAAATTATTATTTTAAAATATGCATTAAAATTTAAGCGTCTTAAAAAAGAAAAATTACCAAAATGTAACCCATCTATCTATCATTTTATGATTCCAAACGCGACAGGCCAAAGCGAGTCACTACGACGGTCTTTACACTTGTCTACTGTGGTCATGACCCGATTCGGGCAATCGCTCTACCATCAAAAAAATATGTTTATTACATATGTTGTGTTATTTATTGTTTATGTGTAGTTATGTTTATTTGATGCTATTCATAAGCTTTCTAATTTCGACGGAGAACCCTGTCAAAGCAGATACGTTCTTCATTTTCCTATTCACGAACCTCATTTAAAATAAATTATCTTATTTCATTAGCTAATGAAGAGTGCTGAAGTAACCCAACCCTATTTTGTAATTAACACCAAATAAACTTACAAGATAGATTAAATCTGCAGCTTGAACAAAACTTTACAATATAGGTACGACGGTGAAGTTTTGCCTGTTTTCATTTTTTTTTACACTGGCTCGACATAGTGACTACAGAATACCTGATGGTAAGTACAGTGTAGTCCAAAAACGAAAGCGACTATCAAAGGATGAAAATCCATTGATAGTCTACATCATCATGTCGGCCCACATATACCACGACTGAAGGTCTCTAGGTATATGAGCTACTGGATATACACAAGCTGATCCCGAAACGCGACAAGCCGAAACTGGTCACTATGACGGGCTTTACACGCATGTACTGTGGTCGCGATCCAGACGGGCACCGGCGCCCTACCACCTCGCTGCTGCTCGTTTAGCACCACCCAGGAGTCACGTGTAGGGAAACTAGGGTAAAGCCTACGGACGCGAGCAGCTTCGACTCCCAATAATAATAAATAATTCAATAATTTCATAATGAAGAAAGACCCAGAGATGGGCAAAATTAATCTGATTAATGCTTACAAAATGTAGTTGTAATTTTAATTTTCTTGCTCTATAATCATGATTAAATCCATTTAAAACATTAAAAAATCATAAAGGTTTATGCAATCTTGGATTCTTTAGTGTTTAAAACATAGATGAGCAAAATGCAGTCATATTAATGGTAAAAAACGTAAAATGTAATCGTAATCATTATTATTAATCTGATTATGATTATGATATGCGTGTAATTTAAATCTTACCGATAAATAAATTAAAGCCATATTTTTCTAAAACAAGTTCCCATCAAAACGGAAGTACTAGATTATTATTTGTAAATTATTATATTAAATACTAATCCAATGCTATGCACAAGCAGATATTAACTAGTTAAAATTATACCTAACACATAAATTTTGAACAAAATCTTCTATGACATCGTAGAATATTTTTATAACAAGCTTTAAACTTTCGAATTTTCTATTTGCTCATACTATCCGCTACAATATTTATAAAAAAGATTTGTATATTTGACTTATTTTTAAAACGTCATAAGCTGATACTGTTTTGTAATAATTTTACTACAAAGCATTATTTCTATAATTATTAATTTAATTAAATGTTATGTAAAATAACAATGAAAGCTCTCTCATTCTAACTTTTACGTAAAAAGTACGCGCATTGCAGACTTGTTATTTATAAATAATACTAAAATGCAATTACTTCACACTATAATCCGCTGCGAGTGCAGCGTCTTAATTTGTATTTTATTTGTTACTGAGAAAAAAATTAAATGGTGTGAAAAATATTTTATCCAAAATATATATTTTTTTATTCTATTTATTTAAGGGACTTTTACGTGTGTACGTATGTCAGCCCCATCGTACCCTAATACAGAAATACCTAACATATTACATATGGTGCCATTGATCTGAAAAAGCCAGACGCCTCATCAGATAATAGTTCTGTTAAGATTTTGTTAAACATCCCGATGTCAAATCCAAAATATTGTATTTTATTATATTTAATACAATGAAAGTAGAAATTGTAGGTGTCGAACACGTCGTAATCTCGGACGTGATTAGCGATACACTTTTCTAAAATTAATTAAAACTCCGCACAAACTTTACCCGAGGGCAGCCTACGAGAACGAACGTGCCCAAAATACTTTTAAATCTCCCTTTTATATATTTTTAACACCCATTACAATTATTTCCAAAAATTCCTCTGCCACGAAAGTAAAATTATTTCGTTTGGAAAAATTGCATGCTGTTGATAACAAATGCTCATTATCGAAATTATTTTCAGCAAAAAATTTAATGAAACTAATGCTGTTTTTAATGTGTAAGTATAAACATAGATGGGCAAAATGTAATCAGATTAATGAAAAACGATTACAATTATATTTTGCGTTTTTCATCATTAATATGGCTGCATTTTGCTCATCTGTTTAAAACACAAGGGAATCCTCAACTGCATACACATTTATGACTCCTTAATGTTTTGAAGGTCATCATGATTGCAAAGCAATGCAATTAAATAATGACTACATTTTGTAATCGTTAATCATTAATCAGATAACATATACTAAGTAAATGAAAGTAGTTATAATATTTTATTTAAATTTAAAAATATTTAAGGTTGTGTTGTGTGTAAGTATAAATATGTATGTGGTGAAAAAATATTAGATAATAGTTTGAAAAAATTTACACATTTTAGTATAAGCTTGGATATTTACCAGTTGTCGATTTAATTTTTATATAAGTTAACAGGCAGTAGAGCGTAACGTGTTATGGTCTGCGGAGTCCAGTCGGCCATTCAACTAATAACTTGCACTGAATAATGCGTTATACAATAAACTTACTTATTGTAAACATTTTAAACGTTTAAAGGTCTTCACGAATTACACTTTAACATACCATACCCGAGCTATGGATATATCAGTCGTAGAATAAAATGACACGGTCAACCTTACCCACTAAAACGTAACAATCTCGCGTTTCGAATCCATTTATTACGGGCTTGATAATAGTTGCATCCAAATATCTTCTCATGTATTTTCTTATTGCCGCATAGTCGCCTGCATGCATGCATCGGTTTGGCAACGTCGCTTGCCGTGCTTAGAGCGAATTTGGCAGAGGCCAACGTTCCGTGCAATGCTACGATCTTAGTCAGTGACGGAACAGTCTAATGGACATAGCCTTAAATATATATATATATATATATATATATTATTACAGGAAAACCTGATTCGTTCATCGTACGGTCATGCCATGAAACGGTATAGTGGATCAAGTGCTTTAACTTGAATTTATACCCGTATAATATATTTAAATTAATTTGGCAGGCATTTGCGAATATTTATTTGTAAGAACTTTATGTCACATTTCAAATATTAATTAAAATGATTAAGTTATAAAATTTTGTAATGCATTACACGATAATATGAAGTTGAAATGAGAAAATAAATAACATTTAGTTTTTTTCTTTTGCATTTTGCAGTTCCTGTATACAATAATATCACAAAATAAACACTTACCTTAAATTACTATATTTTCCCACAGTAAATCATTCCTTGCTCCGAATCAAGATTATGAATTACCTGAAATATAAAAATTTAAATATAACATTGATTTTGAGAGGTACAATTTGTTATATTAATTGACTTTTGTAATGAATACTGTATAAACACATGCATCAATTAAATATATATAAATAGCAACTTAACATACATATGTAAACAGTTGGTTACATGCTGAAGATGAGATTGAAAGAGAACAAACTTTGTTATTTTCAATTAGATCCATTGCTAAAATTAAACTATAATGATTAGTAATTAATAATTCGATATAGCTGCAGGTAATTTTGAGCAAATTACTTTGAAACCACAGAATTATCTAAGCTAACAGAATAATAACATCAAAGTAAATAGCTAAGTTAAATTAATATTCCGCAAATCCTTGTTTACAAGTTATCCAAAGGATATAGCAAATAAACTGGTTCATAATGTTAAACAACGAAATTGATTTCCATAGATGGTAATCAGCTTAAAGCTGAAATTAACATCTGTCCACGGTTTTTATTGACTGTCCAATATATTGGTCCTTAAATTTTAATGAATTCATCCAACGTGCTGTCATTACGGCTTACAATAAAGGCAGTGTGTAGTTACCAGCACGCTTATAACTTTTTTTTATACTGACCGCACCACACGTAATCGTAACGACTATCAACAAAAATAAAAACCTATCGATTTTCACAATCCTGTTAGCCTGCACAAATATATTATATCTTCACGACACGTTTTTTTTTTTATAACGGACTAATTACTGAGAACCGGGAAAGGCCTATACAGCTCAACTGGGCTTAGGGGGCGAGCACAGAAGGTGCTCAGCCAGCGAGTTTATGGTTTGGGTGGCAATGCAAGGGCACCCCTGTGTGAACGAACCTCGACTTGCACCGCCAGCCAAATAAATATACTATCCCTACGGCTGATCTACTAGCGTTTCGCAAGCGACTACCTTGAGAAGAAACGCCGAAAGAAACTCAAGGCTGCGTCGGAGTGAAACTGCGCATCGGAGCGACAACGCACCGGTTAGCAGCAGTTGACTGAGACACTTCACGCAACGTTTAAACGACTCAATATTATAGGACAATGGGAACACGCTCGGCGGATGACCATTCCACAGTTTAACGACTCAGTAAGAGTCAGAGAACTTTATAGTCCTAGCCGGCGTATGAGTTACCGTAAATGTTACGTGTTACAAGTTATTTTCACTGACCGTATTCAAATTAGCGAATATACTAGTATGTATTAAACAAAAATCCTTATGAATTAATTATAATTAATTACTGAACAATTGGTTTAATTAACAATATATGTAATAGTTTTGGGAGAGATCGTATTATCTTCGATATTATATCTTAATTCGAAACTATTTTTATGAAACTTACTCGTATTAGCACTTATCAATTTGCATAAAACCCAAGCACTAAGTCCGCACAGCTAATGTGGTTACTAAAATTACGAACTAATATTGTTCCCAGTAATATACCAAACGATAACTTCATTGGAGTATTCCGGTGCACATTTCAAACTACCGCCAATCGCTTATTTTGAACGAAGCTTCCATTATATCAATCATATGCGGATAGTACGTAGTTTCACGTTTTAATTTCGCTAAAAGCGCTTATCTCATTGTGGTCGGACGGATGATCCGAAATTACCGCATCCATATGGGATAGAAGTGACACTACGCATGATAGATGTAAGACAATTGGCAACATTACGTTGTTACTAAAGTTATTAAAACATAAGCCGACATAGCTATGTAGTCAAAGTCCTTATTTCAAGACGTTTTAATTAAATTAAAACATTGATATTATATCTATTTAGATACATTTTTTGTACTCTTTATATAATATTGTTCAGAGTATACTTAATGGAAATATATTGATATTGTATGTGTTTTATATGAATCACTTTTTTTTATTTATTTATTGGCGAACGCTTGACCTCAATCACACCTGGTGGAAGGTAAAGATGAGTCCGATGATGAACCGCGTCCGTCCAACAAATGCCTATTCACTCTTCTCATAAAGCCTCCCAGGTCATAAGACCTTGGAAATATGGCCGCTGGAATCATATTTCACTCCATAGCCGTTCGCATGATGAATGTACAAGCGATATGATTTTTTATTACTGATAAAAAATAATTATTTAATGCAATAATCCTGATGACAGCTTAAATAAATTTTGAGTAATATATAATCATGCTGCATTTCTTTGATTTTATAATGAAGTGCTTTTCATTAGTTGTTTTCTACTCTAAGCTCGTAGTAATAAATACTGTCTAATTTACCCAGAATATATTAATAATAACAACTTAACAAGTTCCAAGTTAAGATATTTAACATCAAGCTACTGCAGATATTCCCGGGTGAATTCTAACGATTATTGTTAGCTAAAACGAAAGTCATTGCCCTAATCCTAGTAATTATTTCGTCGACCTACTGGTTCAATATAAGTCTATTTCTTTTCCAGATTGATACAGTAGATAATTAAGGCAAAGTTTACATAAAACCATTCAATTTCAAGTAACATTCTAAAGTGTAAGCAAATTACAGAATAAAAGGGCAAACGAGATAAAAGTTGTTAAAAAAACTGTATATACTTTTAATGTAAAATAATGGCAATCAGGCTATAGCAACTTTTTGGTGATATAGTAATATATATATAATATAATATATATATATATATTACTATATCACCAAAAAATATCGCTTAAACCAAATAGCCTTTCACCCCTCGATATCATCATAGTCCAGAGAAAATATTAAGCACGAACCACCACACGACACAAAATATATTTGTTTTATGTTAATATCATAATTAAAAAAAAATGTTCGCCATAACAAATTTAACAACGTATTCAACCAAGATTCAGGTTATGCCCGATTTTATACGAACTACATACCTTTACATAACACAAGTTTACTTGATAAAGTCTGCGTATAGACAAAACTAAGTCCCTTGTGATGAATAAAACTTATTACTGTCTCATAGCAGATGTATTCAAATTTATGGCAGATGCTGGATGCCATGGGTAATATACTCCCTAATATTATGTTAATATAGTACTGAAACTGTCTGCAAAATTTCTGTCGGTGTATTTATTTATTCCGTGTTGGAGCAGACAAAACGAGGCGGCTCGCAGCGTGGAAAATTGAACGCCTGCGTAGATATACCTACTTATTACGTATTGGGGTAGTGAAGTACTGCAAATTCGATGCCCAAGTGAGGGCGAATGGTAGAATCATTAAAGTGAACTGCTCCTCAGATTTTAATCCAAGTATCAGATTTATAATCATATATTAAGAATTCTTATGGACATATAATCATTTTAAAATACGATACTTGTGCTCACAAAAAAATTTAAACAGATACAATACTTTATTCTAAACATGTTAATAACTTCTGAGATCTAAATCCTGCACTTATTAAGACATTCATTTTAATATAATATAATATAACTTTTTGCTAAGTGGGTTAATGATAGTGGAATGGTACAAGTATCATATGCATTATGCAGCCACCCAAAGAAAACTGTGTTAAATAAAATAAATTTAATACAGTTTTTTTTTTACTAATCTCAGTAATTTCTTGTTGAATCACTGCATATTAAATTGTTCTGTTACCTCAGCTAAATAGATTCGCTCAAGTACACAATGGATTTAATATCCGTTTAACTGAAGCTATGTTTATTTTTACGTTTTAGTTCATTTCACTAGTGCCTTACTATGAAATACTATTTCTTTGTTCCATTCCGTTATTTCTAATTTATTTATTTGGTTCTAGTACTCTTGTATGACCTTTGAATTCTTAGAACAACAATCAAGTTTTGAAAAAAAAAACTATATTTCTATACAGGTTCAATTGAACTAACTGTTCCTACTTATTGTTAGTGTATCTGTAGGTTAATAGAGATATAATAATAATACTGTAATAAAAAAAAGAATCACAATAACCTTAATTAAATTTAACAAGTCGAGCTTGCATTCTGTAGGATTACATTCATAGCGATATAGATTTTCCTAGAGTAAATACAAATCTTAAAAAAATCGAGGGAAATATCTAATTTGTTAGATAATTTACCTTTATCGAGCATGTGTCAAGTCTATATTAATTGGCGGTGCGCTTGAGGGAGCGTGCCGGCCAACTTATCCAGGCGAGAGCGGTGTGTGACGTGTTTCCGTACACCGCTCCAAGATATTCCCCACTTCTCACAGTGCAGAGATGCGACCTAACAAAAGTCCAGACATCGCCGAGGGTCGAAGAAGAGAATAACACTTTACCTCCGGCCCCGGTCAATCGAGAAGAAGGAACTCTCCGGGGTCTTAGTCAGTGCAAATCCGACACACCGGGGGGCAGCTCTCACCGCCCACTGAGATCCGTCAGGGATTTCCCCGGGTATAAAAAAAAGTCTATACTAATAACGCTAAAGCTACACAGCTAAGAATTAGACCTTAATACCACATTTATCTATATAAAGCAATATATTATCAAGTTAATAAGCTATAACAACTAAAAATATACTTTGAAGCATATAATGTACCACACTCCATAGATTTCAATATAAATTTACATTAGCATTCATCGTTATTTACTCGACATCTGGTTGTAAATTTCAATTAATCACGAGCCAATGTAGAGGGTGTAAACAACCGTAAAGAACATAAAAATAAATAATAATTTCATTTTAGAATTTTAGTAAACATTTATGAAAAATAATATTACCTACAAACAAGAAGGGAAATGTTTAAAAAAGCCTTAATAATTACGGAAATCATTGCCGATGGACCGGGTATAATGGCGGAGATATGCAAACTTCAAGTCGCAGGGGTCACCGCCCAATATTGCGTTAGGTCAGACAAATTGGGATCAACCAGTGAATATATTACGGTCCCCTATACAAAGCATTGGTTTATTAATCGTTTCCAGTTATTTACAACTGTTTTAACTGTTTATCCAAGGATGCGTGTAATAGAGATTTTGAAACAATTATAATGCTTTGATTACTTTCTAGTATATTTGGATAACATTAAACTATCTTATATTTACAACTAAAATATTAATTGTTAATCATCATGTAAATAGTTTCATTCATTTAGATTATTTTATCAATTATTGTATTAATATAAATAATGTATCGTCACGCTATATCCCTTACGAGATAAGCATAGATAAATTAGTGGCTGTATCCACTTTTGCGCTTATATGCAGTGCTGAACGCCGTTGTCAAGGCACTTATACATGACATTTCTATTAGAAGCCATGCGGTTTTTCACGATGTTTACCCTTCACCGGTAAGCATGTGGTGTCTAAATCCATACGTAATCTAGAAAACCCAGAGGTACGTACCGGGACTCGAACTTACGACCATTCGCGTTGCCGCGTATGGAAACCGGTATCTTATCCACTAAGCCACCATAGCTACATATATATATATATATGTTTAATAATCATTAAATACAGGTTTGTAATTTTGATATTTGGGTGTAATGTAATCTGTCTTTTCATTGCGAAATTATTATGTATTTTTCCAACAGTATATCTTTTTTTACGATTACGATTTTTTTTTTATTTGGGTCGACGCTCATATACCCTATACAGGCTCTAGAAAAGAGTGCTCAGGGTACGAGGAAATACGTTTCTTGACAAATCTGGAGACGTGCAGTCCTGGCAGAGACGAAGGACATTGGTCAGATATGGAGCGATCTGAAGCGTGATGCCCAAAACAGGTCAAAGTGGAGATGAATTATAGGGGTCCTCTGCCTCAGACGGAAGCCATAGGACATTAATAATAGTGATAATAGCATTTTTTACACATTGAATCATAATATTAGAAAATATATAATACTAGGAATCACCGAGAACCTAAAGAAAAAATACCTGACCTTGCTATTACAACTAAAAGAGCTCTACTCAATTCGTAATTTTATATAACAAACTGTAAAAAAAACTCGCTAAAACTATATCAACACTAATATTATCTATTGAAATCCAGGTATAAAAACTTTAACTACGCATATATTATATAAAACTATATATCATATGAAAAACTTCGAAATATATTAAATATTAACGAAATATATGTTTTATCAAATACTTAATTGTAATATTTATTAAGATAAAATTCGTTTTCTATGATTTTTTAATTCTGACAATTGCAGCAAATATTTTTTAAGGAGTATACATTATAAAACGATTTTTTGCTAACCAAAACCATTTACAAAGTCTTTTCACTAATATTTATTTCAGTTATTTCCATTCAAAGTTATTATGTACGAGGATGCTTCCACATCTCATATCTATGCAGTATTCTATATAGATATAAAGAGGTTCTTTTCCTTTTTTGTTACTTTCAGCGCATAAAGTAGGCTGTAGACATAAATTGTAGGGTCGGAAGAAATTACATGCCGCCTGTAACGTATTCCGTATAGTAAGTGCCTTTACGGTACACAATGACAAAAGTTCATATGTGTCGGATGAATTCAAGTAAATTAAACTTTTCACTTCATTTTCCTGCGTATTCCACTTTAATCAGTATTTAATCCGGGTTTAATTTTGTAAAGTGTAAGCCGTTTGTTTAAAACGCCTGAATGAATCAACTCTACGCTTATTACTAAAATTATTTTATACATCTATAAAAGAAAATCGTAGCAATAGCGTATATTAGTTGTGTTTGTATATTAGATATTTAAAAATATATGTATCGAGATAAGCTTTGTTTTGGATCGATGCCATATCAATATTTTTTTGAACTTTTGTCAGTCTGCCTGTATTTTGGTTCATGTACAGACATTAAAAGTATGAGTACTAAAGAGTTATTAATGAAAATTAGCTTCGAGGTGACCAATATGTCTACTGGATTGAATATTAGGTTACTTTCTATATAAAGAAATTAAGGAAATCCTCAAAGAAAGTCGATGAGAATTTTTATGAGAAACACTTTATAACTAAATCTAGAGACCTAAAGGTTATGTTTAGATGCTCAGTTACTAGAAAACGTAATTTACCAATTTTAAAAATTCCTTCCCCACGTATTGTATCCTGCCTGGGCAAAGTAAGGCCTGGTCTGATAACCTTACTTAAGCTTAAAGAAGTATCTACGTATTATAACATCAGTGGCATTACGATCCGACAACAAATCAGCAATTTCTTAATTTTAAACTCACAAATGGCTTCTGTGCTGAAAAAGATCATGTAATTGTAACAAATTAAAAGCTTTAAAATTTTTATCCTTTTAGTATAATATATAATAATGTAATTGATTTTGTACTTTACATTTTTAGATAAAAAATATTTTTATCGACCATGCTGGCGGTTTCTTCGATTTTTTTAAAACTCAATGAAATAAAGTATTTTTGGACTATTGATATTTATAACTATAATTGTAAGCTATAGCTTCATGTTCTGGTATTCAATTCCAGCTATCTAAAATATATCCTTCCGCATAATGTATAGCACATATTATGCAAATGTATATGTTGTATATACTAATTGTATGTATGCACAACTTTCCATAATTTCGTTAAAAATCATTTAATAGTAAATCATTAGTTAACTATTTATTTTAAACTAATACATAAATTAAAGGAATAGTTTATAAAGTTACATTTCGTAGAAGGTCAAACTATAAAACCCTTGATGTGGTTATTACAATGCCGCTATTCCATATAGGATATTGGTAGCCCTCGACTATAGTTTTAAAGGGTACTTAAACAGTCCATAAATCATTGCGATATGTCGGGAAAATGCTCTGTTTCATCGGGAGCTTTGCTCCTGTGAAATATTGCAGGGATTATATCTACTCGGTTGCGTAGAAATTTGCTCTTAGATAATAACATTATTTCGTGTACTTTATGCCGATTCACCAGGCTTACGATCAGGTGTGGTGTCACTAAACCGAATCACAATAAAAAAAACTTTAATAAAATTAGACATTTAGCTTTTGTGATGAACTTACCAAATAACCATTTATTTTAAAAGAATGGCAGATTAATTAGTGAGGAAAAACTATTGACCATTCAAAGTGAATGGGTTTTATTGTCCGCCAGGAAGGACTGCCTGTGAACTTTTAATTAAAGGCCCCTCACATTCTCTAATATACAGGACATTTTTGCAACCCCTAACCCACACATCTGCAGAGCTTTTATACGGTCTACATATTATATTCGAATGCAGTGACTTTTACTAAAAAATAAACGATTTCCATTTGTTTTTTTATTTCAAAAATGATCGGATATCTATACCAATAACCTGACTATAAGCAGCTATCTTTTTCGATTAATTACATTAGCAGCTATTGCCACTATGCTTCTTATTTATATATTTATTTATTTATAAGTATACTTACTTAGCCTACATTATCACAAACAAAAAAAAACACATGAACAAGATACATTACAAATGCGACTATATTTAAAAGTGTAGACCACTTGCACAGAGGGAAATAAAAATGAAAATACGAGCAACACACGGATATGAACAGTATCAAAAAAAAAACACTAATATAATTTGCAAAAATTATAAAAATAAAAAGAAAACAAACAATAGCCTATTCCACAATCTTCTCGAATAACATCCTTTTTTTTAGGTTAAAAATACTTTCATTAAATAGATATTGACATAGAATTGTTTATTGTCGTTCTACTTAACTTGAAGTAAGGGAAAAGTATGAGATAGCTGACATATTCTAGCTAATCCTGAAACGCAACTGGTTTTGCATCCACAAACTTTTTTTCACATACTTTGGTCATAATCTTGTTGGACACAGACGGTCTACGATCTTATTTCTACTTGCTTTGTCGGTCGAGGCTAACGTGTAAGGTACCGCGGATAAAGTCGATGGACACGAATCAGTCTCAAAAATTCATATAAAATATCAAACAAAAAAGAACGTAATCATACCACAAGATAATAATCCACTGTAATATTATATAGACAATATTTTGTGTGTATTTTGTTACTTTTTCATGCCGCAACTTAGTAGTTGTTGTAATCAGAGATTTAGATAAAAATTTAGAACTAAAATAGACTATGACCTGAAGTAATTCGTAAGTTATTTATTATTTCAAAAATATACTCAATTCCTGTGTGAATGTAGTGCATATAATCTCTGAAACTACTTGACTTATCAAATTTTCACGCTTTTATTAAATTGTTATTGAGGTTATAGCCTACATATACATCTGTACCGCTCAACACGTTGACCCCAGCTCTAGCAAGCTGATATAGTTATTTTTATGATTGATCCATTATTATAATACTATGTTATTAGAGCTATCAATAATATCGCAGAGGCTTTCACAGGAAATTAAATGCAAAACAAAGTTATATTTATTTATTTTCATTTGAAATTCTATAGCTCGTTTTCTTTGCTCGGAAATAGTGTGGTAACATAAAAATAGACCGCTGAGAATAGAAAATAGAAAGCCAAAAATATACAGGGACGAATATTTATTTTATCCCGTAAACCGACGCAATATCTGGTGTATAATTTGAATTAATAAGAAACAGATATTTACACATTAGTTTCTTTAAGAGCATATAATTTGATTATATGTATTTCTGTGAACTATTATAAAAGGGGACGTACATATTAATTAAATATATTATTGTATTGCTTCGGTATATTACTTACAGGATAATGTTTGGAAATCGCTAATTCTTAATAATCTTATAAAATCTAACCCCGTAGTATAAGTAGTTAGGTACGAATACTAGAGTTTCATTTGTTATTTATCATACGACTAAGTTTATCAAATGGTATTTTTTTCTAAATGCCGTAATTTTCCGGTATAGCTAAATAAACTTCGTGCTCTAGAATCGTAGAAGTTATTTGCTTAGCCCAGGTCTAAATTTGAATTTAAAATACTCTGCGTATTCTTAACTAGCTGTCCCGGCAGACCTTGTTCTGCTCTATTTCTCTAAAACAAAGTCACATTGTTTTTTTTAATGCTAATAGCTATTGGCCTGTCGGCTGTTTTTTGAAAATTGTTTGAAGGAACCTGGCCTTAATGCTATATGTATAAAAATTGACAAATATTGACATTAATATTTATACGTCACTCAATAATTGTTTTGCCTTCCAGGAACCCGTCCACTAACATTTAATCTTTATGCTATGGTGTTAAAATTCCAATTGACTTATAACAAATCTTTTGTATGAGAATATAGAAAAGTGTTGTTTTAAGACTTTTTCATATAATTTTTTAAAATCTTCTCTCTGTTATAACCTTCCCCAGACTTCAACAAACACAACAAAAAAGAAATCAGTCAAATCGGTTCAGCCGTTCTCGAGTTTCGCGGTTATCAAGACACTATAGCTGATCCGGCAAACGTTGTTTTGCTATGTAAGGTTTTGTAATATCTTCTAAGATGTTCATTGAAATTAAGTGATGTCAAAGACAATTTTGTTCACAATTAAATACTCTTAATCAACAACACATTTATCTGGATCAAGATTAATATTATTACGTTGATACAACTCTTAACAAATAATGCATTAATTTCGACCAAATTTGTTTACCATAAAAACGGTTCTAGTGACTTAATCTTAAAAGATAGACATATACTGTCGCGGACATTTTTTTAGATCATTTCAAGAGGAATAATTCTTTCATACATATATTTTTAGTATCTTGAACCGTTTTCGCAGCGCACGCAATGGAAGCCCTCAAGGATGAATAATTTTGCCCGTTTTTTTCACATTTGCCATTATTTCTTCGCTCCTAATAATTGCATCGTGATGTTATATAGCCTATAGCCTTCCTTGATAAATGGTCTATTCAACTCAAAAAGAATTTTTCAATTCGAACCAGTAGTTCCGGAGATTAGCGCGTTCAAACAAACAAACAAACAAACAAACAAACAAACAAACAAACAAACAAACTCTTCAGCTTTATAATATTAGTATAGATAATGGTTTATTTACGCTCAAGGTTACTTTGCCTTCATAAAATATCTCGCAAGAATCTCATAAAGATACGAAAAATCTCCTAGTCCAAAGTCTTAACCAAGCTAACAAAGTTATCAAAAGCTATAAAAAAGTTATGACTAGAAGGTTATGTTAGAAAAACCAGCACTCGGTGCTTTCAAGTAAATTAACATTAGGTTGCACAAAAGCTTTTGGCAAATTCAAAGCTTCAACTGGAACTAAGACTAAATTATGAATTCTATATATTTAGTATTATTTTTACATCCATTGTGCAATGAAATAATTTAAACTACCCGTAAAAATTTACTAACAACATAATCAGTTATATTCTAATGCTCACTGATCATGTATCTGTCACCATAAAATAATAATATTGTATTTATTAAAGTAATTTCTTAAAAGGTTAATTTAAAAACTAATATGGTTCAAAGTTAATATTGCAATCCAATGTGTAATGTAGACAAACAAGCAAATCCTAATCATCAACTACGCACTGATTCCGCGTGAACACACATCACAATAATCAAACAAGATTTAATTACAGCGAGCGGTCATAGTTGCAAATATCAAACCCCGGGAATAGGGGAACAGTCGGGAATTTGCGGCGACACGTTTTAATGAGCTTTAGTCCGCTTATTAACGTTGGCAAATTGTTTGAGTAGAGTGGGTCATAGAACGGATACCAATTTACACTAAACATACAATCTATACTAATATTATAAAGCTGAAGAGTTTGTTTGTTTGTTTGTTTGAACGCGCTAATCTCAGGAACTACTGGTTCGAATTGAAAAATTCTTTTTGAGTGGAATAGACCATTTATCGAGGAAGGCTTTAGGCTATACAACATCACGATGCAATTATTAGGAGCGAAGAAATAATGGAAAATGTGAAAAAAAACGGGGAAAATTATTCATCCTTGAGTGCTTCCATTGCGTGCGCTGCGAAAACGGTTCAAGATACCAAAAATATATGTATGACAGAGTTATTCCTCTTAAAATGATCTAAAAAAATGTCCGCGACAGTATATGTCTATCTTTTATGATTAAGTCACTAGAACCGTTTTTTGGGGTTTTCAAATTTGGTCGAAATTAATGCATTGTTTGTTACGAGTTGTATCAACGTAATAATATTAATCTTTATCCCAATAAATGTGTTGTTGATTAAGAGTATTTAATTGTGAACAAAATTGTCTTTGACACCACTTAATTTCAATGAACATCTTAGAAGATATTACAATAACTTATATAGCAAAACAACGTTTGCCGGATCAGCTATTATTAATATTACTTCTTAACGCGAGCGAAGCCGCGGGCAAAAGGTAGTCTGTAATAAGTAACAACGTACATTCAAGCTGAGTTTCCAAGAAATTAATTTCCGGCATTTATTTTAACTTTCATTTTTTAATTTTTTCATACTTCTTGCATTACATTGCATAGTTGATGTGATAATAAAATTTATGTAATAGTTAATTTAACGGTAACATTAAATAGATAGTATATTATGAAAACATTTGCATACTTTTCATTTAGCAGTTTAAAACGTATACCGTTTATATTAAGAGTCATTTTAGATTTACGTAGACATTGTTTATAATAATTAATTTCAAATTAACTTTAATTACTTTATTATTCTTTTAATATATACATACTATTATAGCAAATATATCATTTTTTTTCTCTTTATTTTTGGATTGGGCTTTGTCGCACAGCAACGATGCCGCCCAGTAAAGTACACAAATATTACGAACTACACTAATTACTACAATTTAGATCTATTTTAACTAATTTAGCTATACTATACAAATATTTGGCATCAACGCTGAGTGGCCTGGCCAGTATGGATTGGAGTGCTCCTACATCCATTGGCAAAGAGTCCCCAGGACTCGAGCAAATATATCTATATTTAGAGTTTTCTACTTCAAAATAAAAAAAGGGAACCCTTATAAAATCACTTTGTAGTCCTCTCTGTCTGTCAATTATACCCTTTTTTCAGAAACGCGCCGATATATCGAGATGAAAGTTATATTAAAAATTTATAGGGTACTTCCTCGTCAACCTAAAATCATGATTGGCAAAAAGCAAGGTCTTAAAATTCACAAACACAGATAAAGTCTGAAACTCGTAAACTAATATTTTTATTTAAAAAAAAGTGCGAGTAATTTGTTTATAGGGATAAGAGTAAGGGGAAATCCTAAACTACAAGAGGTATAGCAAAACGGTGTTAGGAAATTTGAGCGCTTTTTATCTAAGCCTTAAATTTGGTTAAGCGAAAATTGTGATCAAGTGTGAACTTTCTACAAAAATCAACAAAATTAATGAAGACATATTTTTTACTGAAATTAACTCATTTCCACGTAAAGTTCATTATGACAAAAAAAATGAAACATTTAACATGACAAGTTTTTTTTAAACATTTTAAGTTTGTACGGAACCCTCACTGCACGAGCATGACTCGCACTTGGCTCGTTTTTTGTATAATAATAAACTGTTACTAAATAAATTATATATACGCTCAGTACTCCCAAATTAATGCACTTTGTAACATCAATATTGTCAAAGCTGATTATATTAATGAAAACTTTCATGTTATATGCAGTTACATCGAACCAACTTCTAACATAGAAACAAAAATTTTACTTTATCATCTGCTCAAAAGTCCCTCTTTAGGTACTTAACGTAAGCTTCACTGCAACACTTGATAATACAGAATTTTATTAACAAGCGCCAAAGGAGTACACTTACTGCAAGAACTTTAAGCAACTTGAGATACGAACATGTAAGTCAAGCCGGAAGCATAAGTTGCGAAACAACGCGGTCATTTTATATATAGTAAAGAAAACATAGGTAATGAATAATTAATTATTTCATTCAAAACTGTAACAGCAATTTATTTGTTTACTATTATGAAACTTAAAAGTTTATAGAATTAAATTACTGTGAGGAGAATTAAAACTATTTTATAACGTAAATATTTAAATATATATGTTGATAAATTAAAGAAACTTTCATTACAGATTTCAGGACAAAAGGAACAATTTGTTTTATTACTATACCTGGGTAATAGAATAGTTATTTAAAATATCAGTTTTTATTTTAAAGCTGAAATTATGTCATGCATATCAGTACGTACTGTAAATCGAAATTATTATTCCACAAGCGCAAATGTGTCTTGAGTGAGTTACTGTTAAGGCAACCTATAATTTAATTCATCGGTTCACTTATATTACAGAGACATCACTTAGAATACTTACGTAACTTAGTTAAGTAACTCTCGTCGTATTGCAGTCAAATTCGTAATAGCATTATCATACATAAAAGATCACTTTTAATAATAATATATTAAAACTGATCTATAATATATGACATCGATCAGTTTTTATCAAGTGAACTGACTTGATGATAGCCGCGCCGGGCTGCTTAGTGCAAACTGGTTATAAAATTATTTTATTATTATAAATTGAATAGAATTGCATTCTTCATCACAAAAAATAAACAATTAATATAATATTTTAATTTATAGAAAAACGCTCAGATAATTAATATGAATCAGCAAATATTTTATATGATGATTTAAGCAAACATTTATTGATATCCGTACGTAGAAACATATAAAGTGGAAGGCTAACTTGTTCAGCTACAATCTCTTTGATAAACTTGTTCTAGGGAACTTGGCTCCACGTACGGCTGTTTGCAAACTTGCACTTAACGCGCAACTTAATTGAATTGTCCAGAAGTCAATTTGATTCTTCATTGCAACTTCGTAGCTTCAGATTTTATTGTATTATGCAATACAATCATTTAGTCCTTTATCTTTACTCTCAATTTTCTCTATACCTAGTACGTTTATATAGGTTTAATGGGCAAGTTAATATTATGCTCATGTTTCTTGGCTCGTGACCTTGTTTATGTTTATAGAATTGCCGTATTTAAATATACACAAACCTACATTTTATATTTGTAGATAATAATTATAAAATTAAACTTGTAACCAAGGATATTTTTCTTATATAGCAAAATTTTAATACCTACCAATATAATTTGTTTAACAAACTCGAATAACATTGCAAAATATTATATATAAAACTAGCTGACCCGACAAACGTTGTTCTGCCATATAAATTATTTCTAGTGAATATCTTCTGTATTATAATAAAATGTACATTGTAAAATAATATCTAATTTAATTAAATTTATGGTTCACAATTTTAGCCATAGTGGCTTCCACATAAAAGGTAGATATATGCTGGCCTGGACTTTTATTTAGAACTATTCAAGACAAACAATCCTACGGTACATCATTTTTGTTTAACTCCAATGGTTTAGACAGTGTACGCCAAGATAGCTCACAAAGGCCAGATTTTTTTCCGACTTGATTGACTTGTTTTGTTATATTACGACGAAAATTACATAAAACCATTATAAATTGTAGCCTGTATGTTATTCCGATGTATAATCTATATTACTGTAAAAATTTCATGCAAAAATCCGTCCAGTAGTTTTATCGTAAAGATCAACAAACATATTCAGAAACTTTCGCATTTATAATATTAGTAGGATTGGTTAAAAAGCAATAGCAACCGAAATTTTGTAAATATATTGATGGAATTCATATTTGTTCAACAGGGTTCGGAGAATTATACGAGATCGTGAACAACGATTAGGGTGCCGTGGAGTGGTAATTCGAAGATGCCGTGATCCAGTTCAATTACTCAAGAACGATCATATCATCAAATTAACGTTATTAACAACAAGCTGTTTAAATTACACGATAATTATCAAGTGTCGTCTATTGTTACGTGAGATTTATATTATTAGCTTCTATTATAATAATGAGGCTGTGTGTGTGTGTGTGTGTGTGTGTGTGGGTCCCGAAATTATTCCAAAACAAAGTTTATCTTTTAAATAAGCTATAAATTTTCTTTTATAATTATAATTAAAAAATATATGTTTTAAACTATGTTAAATGATTTTCGTGCCATATAAAACATTATATTGAGGGGTGAATGGTTATTTTGTTTAAGCGACATTTTTGAGTGATATAGTAATACATATATATTTGGAATCGGTAAAAAACGCTGATTCTGAAAATATATATTACTATATTACCAAAAAATGTCACTTAAACCAAATAGCCTTTCACTCTAACAGAAATATAAACTAAAATCTACAAAAAAAACAAAGTTTGTAAATATCATTGTAAAAATTTATAAATACTTTTAATTTATAACACAATATTTAAGACACACAACCACAAAGCTTGCACACCTATAAATGGCGTCTACACAGTTGTTTACTGTTCCCCATCGATTGCTTTTGGCATGGTTTCAGCCGTCATTTTCGTAATAAAATATTTCATTAATATTCACAGACCTTGCCAAAGCGTTTCCATCTTGCAATGAATACGCGGGATCAGCAGGGAGTTAATCAAGCAGTGATTATGTTTTCCTCGGCAGGGCAGTCACGACCAGCAGCTATATCTTATGTTTATTAACAATGCACTGAATTACCTCATCATCATTATTATTATTCTTTTCAGTAACATTTACTAAAACCTCCATTTTCTCTTCTTATTCTTCAATGTTAGGAGCACAATGGCAATATTAATAATAATAATAAATTATTTATTAGAAAAACAATTATAAAGCAGCACATTAAAGTCTGCTGACACCCAAACTAGGACTACCTGTATCTTGAATGTCAGCACATTTCCACACAATTTATTACATCCAGTTTATATCCGCTGCGTAGCTCCAATCTTAACTCCAAATAATATTACATACAATATACAATCAAAGTATACAATAATTTCACAATAATGTTAAACCTGAAGTGCCTTTATTCCCACAACAGTTCCTCAGTATCATTATATCCCAGATTCAACAACCAATCTCAGCTTCTTACATTCGTAATTAAATAAATTGAAATTAAAAATTCAAATATTATTATTACTCTAAATATTAGGTCCTTACATATGAAATTGGCGTTTTGTATGGGAGGAACAAAAAGTCGAATATTGTTTAATATAATATATTTAATTAATCAAAGTATGAACCATTATTTTCTATCCACTTTTGCCATCTCATAGGTAGTTCATTGATCCCTTTACTAAAAAGACCAGTCGGACGGGAATCAATAAAATCTTTGAAGGCGATTTGGACTGCCCCATCGGAGTTGAATTTTTTCCCTTGCAAGAAGTTATCCAAATTTCGAAAATATGGTAATCTGTTGGAGCAAGGTCCGGGGAGTACGGAGGATGTCTTAGACTTTCCAATTGAAGCTCTTCTAATTTAGTAGCCGTCTGTTGCGCAGTGTATGATCTAGCGTTGTCGTGAAGCAGCAGTGGCGTGGAGCGATTGACCAGCCTAGGTTGTTTAGCCGCTAGCTTTTCCATCATGGTTTGGAATTGCTGACAATAGACATTAGCCGTAATAGTCTGGCCAGATTTGAGAAAACTGTAATGAACAATACCGGCACTAGTCCACCAAACGCTTACAAGTAACTTTTTTGGGGTTAATTTTCGCTTGGGGCAGGATTTGGCTGGCTGGCCAGGATCCAACCATTGCGTTGAGCGCTTCCGATTATCGTAAAGAACCCATTTTTCATCACAGGTAATGATTCGGTTTAAAATACCTTCTTTATTGTGCCGGTTTAGTAATGTAACGCAGCAGTCGACGCGCGTTTGCCGGTTTGCTTCAGTCAATTCGTGAGGTACCCACCTTTCAAGCTTTTTAATCTTCCCGATTTGCTTCAAGTGAATTAAAACAGTTTTATCACTAACATCGCAGCCTGCAGCTAACTCGGACGTGGTTTGCGATGGATCCGCTTCCACAATAGCCTTCAACTCTTCATTATCAACTTGAGTCTCAGGCCGTCCACGGGGCTTGTTCTGCAGGTCGAAATTTCCAGAACGAAAACGTTGGAACCAAAAACGAACTGTGTTTTCTTTTGCAACACGACCGCCATACACATCATTCACCCTTCGAGTTGTTTCCGCAGCACTAGTGCCACGGCGGAACTCGTACTCGTAAATAATGCGATATTTTAAGTTTTCCATTTTGTAAAATGAGTGACGCAAACAGAAAAAAACAGAAGAAAAAAACAAATGAATGACGATCATCGAAGCACAAATACATGAGTCTATAGCTGTACAAATTTGAATTTGGAATTCCTTACCAAAGAGGAGAAATTTGTGATTAAAGTAGCCAGTACGAAAAACGCCAATTTCATATGTAAGGACCTAATATCATTATTGATCTTATTTCAAAGTTTTATATAGTATAACCTAATTTTAAATCGTTACCTTATTTGATTTAAAAGTAATAGACCTCTAATAGACACACAGCCAAACGCACAAAATGCTGAAGCTCCTAACTTGACTCAAAAACAAGTCTTCGTTAGATCGACAACTACCATATAAGTCAAGCATTATACGTTATGCGGCTTCTTCTCTCCACATAAGGAAGGTGTCGTTTAGACAAACGTCTGCAATCAGTTATCATAAAATATATCTCAAGCATCAATCACAGATTCATTTTCATCACGGAAACTTTCTGTTTGTTCAATTTGGGTCGAAACCGACGCCGATTTCCTCTTAGTATTTTCCTCGATATAGTAAGAAGATACACTTATGGCTTCAGCCGGATTTCTTTATGGCACGGTTTGTTTATCCGGACAAAGGAGATTGCCAAACAAAGAACCGGCCTGCTCTATTTATTGTACACGGGAGGACAATTTAAAACGCCTCGAAAACCAATTTGACTAAAATTAGTTGCAGTTGTAGTGAATCACGTGCCACTAAACGGTTTTGATATTCAACAATGAGTTTCAATGTATCACGTAATTGTTGTAATTGTTATTGTGTATATATAATCACAAAATACCGCTTATTATTAACTTACCTATTGATTAAATTTATCTTTGAATGCATAGGTACGTGTTTGTAAGTTATCTATTATAACGGCTTTAGAATCTACATATATGTATAACGAATAATTTAATTTATGATTTAAGTAATTTAAGTACTTTTTATTCTAAAAAAGAAATTAAACTCAAAATTCTTCTAATTAACTGTAGGTTGGCACAGTTTGAACACAATTCATTCTCATAACAAAGCTGGAACGTTCCTCGGGGACAATCTTACGCGCACCTGATACAAAACTGGCTTTGAAGTAAAGAAACAACTATAAATCTTTACGCAACTAATCCAGAGTCCTCGAAAGAAAAAGTACCCGCAAAAGTGTATCACGTACCGGGGGTACCTATCTTTATAAACTGCGAGCGTTTATATTTATTGTAGTATACTGGGAAATGTATATTAGGACATATATTGCGAAGACAAATTGAAAGTAAAACTAGAAAGTAACATTTTAAATAATGTGATTTGAATGTGTCGTACGTAAAACTCGTAATTTTTACCGGCAATTAAAGAGAAAATTTGTCATACACTTTTAAATAAAACATAACATAAAGCGGTGGCAATGAACGTTATTTGCGTAGTTAAAAAGTTAAACAAATAAAATATTTTGTGAAAGCTTGTCTATGTATGACACACACACCCAAAAAAAAATCAGGATTTTATATTATACTCGTAGCGTAATATTATTATACAATTTAAAAGAAATATATGATTTCTAGTCATGCTAATTATAATTAGAAACCTAAATTAAAAATGAATAGTTGTGAATAAAAATCAATGTTACCCAAGTTTATTTAAAATGCTATACACTTTTTAAATGTATAGTTTTTTATCTTTACAATTCAAATTTCTTCCAAATTGTAAACGAAAAGAGCAATAGCAGATTTCTAGAAAAGTAATAATGTTCCGGTAAAAAAGTACATTTAATAAAGGATCTTTGGATAAAGATAAACCGTTCTAAGAGATCGGATTTCGTAAGGATTCCGGACCTAAATTGTTTTTGCTAGCAAAATCTACACGATCTCAAAAGAAACTAAAATCAAACTATTCTTATAAAAGAGAAGCCTTTTGGACCTTAATAAAATATTTTAAATCTGACAGTACAAAGTATTATCTAATTTTGTTACCTTCAAAAAATGACAAAGTTGGTTTCCATATCTTTTAGATATGATTATTTAAAGATCTAGGAATCTTAGTGAAATTCCTACTGTTCTAAACTGCCCTGGTTACATTAATATTTTTCATAGAACCTTGGTTGCATGAATTATGTGTTTAACTTTGTTTGAAACAAGTTTTAACCTACCCATTATGTGGAGACTGACTTGTAACATTCATGTGTAATGTACCATTCAGGCTTACAGTGTCCATAAATACTGCAAAGAGAGGCTCATCTGAATGCCTTAACACGAGTCTTAACACGACATTATTAAAACACACGAATCCCTTATAAAGACAAATCAATATCAATTAAAAATATTACAATATTCTTTAAAACTTACTAAACAACATGTTTTAATTTTAAAGTTCTAGTGTCATTATTTAATCTTAAATTATTAACATTTTATTGATTACAATGCTGGATTTTATGCACTATATATAACCAACTTCTTCAATTAAGTGACCTCATTCAGTATGAATTCCGATCACACAGTTGTAATCAGAGATGGGCAAAATGTAATCTGATTAATGATTACAAAATGTCGTCGTAATTTTAATTTTGTTGCTTTATAATCATGATTAAATCCCTTGAAAACATTAAGAAGTCATAAATGTGTATGCACTTGAGAATTCCGTAATGTTTAAAACATAGATGAGCAAAATGCAGTCATATATATAATGAAAAACGCAAAATGTAATCGTAATCATTTTTCATTAATCTGATTACATTTTGCCCATCTATGGTTGTAATTATATAATCGTTATGATACCAGTCTATAAATTCACCAAGAAAACTTAATTTTATGGCTCATCCTTAACAACAAAAACAAGTACTAGTCATTCAAAATTTACCCATATATTGTGTAAGCTTGTATGCGAATCCTGCCGCCCTTGACACATACTCCGAACGTTATACCCATGGCTAAAGAAGACAAGAGTATTCGCAACTTTGAATAAAATACATACACCTTATAACAACGTTGTAAAGAACATTATGGATATAGGCGTAGTAAAATAATAACTTTGTGAGCTTGTTAGCGTTGACAGGTACTTAATAGCTCGGCTACGTGGCTTCAAATATGCATAAGGCCATCTACATCACTTATGAAAAACACCTCACACTTGACTCCTTTAAACTAGTTAATTAACTCGACAACTATAATTTGTTATGAGTTAACTGTGGTTCTACGCTTATTATATCGACTTGAAATAATTAACATAATATTTACTGCTTGTGTATAAAAATTATTATTATTATCAGTAATGTTTACGTTAGAAGATTAATTAACTTTGATAACTTATTTTGGTTTAGCAATATCGTCTATAGGCCATGTTGTTATTATATTAATGTGAGAAAAATAATATTTTTAAACCACTTAGGAAATGACTTATGTATAAAGTGACGTTTTAATATAAAGGAGGTTAATATGTATTATATAATATATAATGCATATATTCAGTTGCACAGAGATATTGGCTCACTAAGCGTTTTCTACCGTCTGTATCATGGCGAGTGTTCTGAAGAGTTATTTAACATTGTTCCGCCCTCTTCCTTCCTGAATAGAACCACGCGCGCGGGTTTGCGGTGTCACAGCTATACGGTATCTCACATTCGACTAGAATAGGGAAGATCTCTAACTCTTACTTTTGACGTGTCGTTGGACTGTGGTATTATCTTCCGGCGAGCGTGTTCCCACCATCCTATGATATGGGATCTTTTAAGCGTAGCGTGAAGAAATATTTGTGCATGCTGACGTGATTGCTATGACTATTGGGTTTTTCTTACCTGTCGATAGCCGTTGGCATTTTTGGACTGTACCATACTTACCATCAGGTGTTGTGCAGTCACTGTGTCAAGTCAGAATAAAAAAAAAAATTTGATGGTCGAAGGCACATTTCGACTAATGAGTTTGTAAAATATATAATGAAAATACTAAATAATTTGTTTACAGTTTTAATAAAATAAAATGTTCCAGTGATCAACAGATTTCTTTATTTGTGATTTATTGATGTAAATAAATAGATGCATGTGTTTTTTGTCTAAAACCTGATACTTATGTAATATCTTGAAATATGTATATGAAATTGAAAAATTCTTAAGAGCTTAATTTTTTTTGTATTCTTAGTAAGTAATTGCGTAGTCACAAATGACTATTACTAATTCGTACTGTTAAAATTATGACATATTATAAATAAAAGCATTAAAGTTACTGTCACGTCAACAGCAATGCGTGATGTGAAAATGAGGTATTTAATGCACATAACGACTTGCAATTTTAAACTTCATGCCATTGGCAAAAGTAAAATCAGCTATTTTATAAATTGCAGCAGCGCGGGGTCCTTAGTAATTGTGCCCTCTTACCGATAACATCACGTAGTATCGAAGGCGTGAAGTAAATTTTATTATTAAGAGGGAAATTTCTCACGAATACCAAAATGCGGATTTAAGTTTCATTTATGACCAACAAAATTGATATGTTATGTTTTTCCCATCTAATAATATTTAGAACGTGTTTATAGAAATATATATATATATATAATGCTTATGGAACAAATATTGTAAGAATTTATAATAATGACACATTTATATATGTATATCGCAAATCGCAACCTACACTGTGTCAGTAGGAGTCCGGCATAGTAGGGCTGCGGCCCTCACGGCGACCCCGAAAGTCCTGTGGAGGAGTTCTCACTGGGTCACCCAAAAAAAAAACACACTGTTTAATTTTCCACTCCGACGCAACCCTGAGTTTCTTTCAGCGTTTCTTCTCAAAGTAGTTGCTTCCAAAATGCTAGTAGATCACCGTTAGGTTTCGTATTTTGGCTGGCGGCCCAAGTCGAGGTCCGTACTCACATCGGTGCCCTTGCGTTGCCACCCAACCCATAAATTTGACGGTAGAGCACCTCAGTGTTCGTCGTTTCGCCCAGTTTAGTTGTGGAGGTCTATCCCAGCCATCAACGTATAGCGCAATTAAAAAAAACTGCAATTTCAATCGATTTAACCATGTACAGTGGTTACAACGATAGGACATATACTGAAATATTAAAATACATAGGTTTATCACTTAAATGCACATCAAAAAAATATTTCATGTGCATTGTATTTTTATACTATTGTGTAAAAGGACCTACGATCTGAAATGAATTTTATGTAGATTAATGATAGCACTGATGGCACATGCCACACAAAATGAAAACAACATTATTGAATTCACCAAAATACTGTTGCTTAAACTTACAACTTAGACTTACAAATACAATTACTAAAAATTAATTTCTCTAAATTTCTAAATTTCTCTATTATTTAGAAATGTGATTATTCTAAAGGAGAATGTAATTTCATTATTGAAGTATGTGGTTTCCGGCTTACATCATTTCTATTACCAGTCTGAATTCATTTTTCTTAAAATCTATAAATATAATTTGACCTCTGTACATAATTGAGTTTAATTTGCAAAGTAGTATGAGATTTTTAATTGACCTTATTTCAGAAATTTAATTATTCTAAATAGTGCAGAAACTTTCGAAATTAATTGAACATGTTCGGTGACAAGAGTCGATTTGACAACATAAGTACATTATTCAAGTGAGAAATGAGCATTTACATATTAATTGAGAGCATCTGAACTCAATGGCCAGTAGTTTTGTGCGAGAAAGCACACCTGCACACGACATATGAAAGCAGAGGCCTTCAGTCCTCTAAAATTACTTGCGGTTCTCGAGGGTGACGTCAAATTGAGTCCCTTGTTGCGGGAATAACCCAATTTAGAATGACAGTAACGTATCCAAGGGACGACGCAAATGTACGTGGGTTTGCAAGTGCTGAGTAAGAAGCAGTTTTTCTTTTACTTAAGGGATTCATAACTTAACGTTATTATTACGGTGATATGTAACTCCTCCGTTTTTGGATGTCATCACCACTCCCATTTCTCTCTAATGGTAGACTCTATCTACCCAGATATCTTCTTATGTTATCTTTGTTACACGTCTTCCGATCCTACACTTATTTTTTGTAAACAGTGTCATTATTAATATACTTTAAGCTTTCCCGTTTTGTACTCATTATAAACTGTAAGTGATACAGCATAGTGTGTCGTGACTATTCAAATTAGCAAGAACAAAAAAGGGTAGAGGAAGTAAATTCCCGTCTCCGAAGAAAACTCCGCGGCGCGACAGTCTGCTCGTAACCATGGCCTGTGTAACCAGAGCGAAAAGTCGAGCCATAATTAAAAGTAAATTCATTCGCACATAAAACGTATTTATGATGAGTTATATTATTGTTTGTATCAGACCATCCAGCTTCAGTATCTACAGTTATAAGTCAAAACAAATTAGGAAACTTAGCTGCAATGAGTATGTAAATCAATATTACTTCTCTAAAATATTTTTTAAAACTTAGCATCTTATTCCGAAGATAACCAAGGTTATGAATTTAAGCCACAGAATATATTATAGTATTTCGTAATTTAACACTAGAATGACTGAATATAGGTATAGCACATACGTATATAGGAAATAAAGAGAGGGGGGAGGTAAGTACAACTATTAATAAATGCTATAAGATAACATAAAAAAGTCATAATATTCGTATATATTATAGTCGTTATCGTTAAAAATGGTTCCTTATAAATATATATATTATACAACTAAACTTTAAAAACAGTCAAAATGACTGCTCTGGGCAATCTAGTGTTAAGCCGTAGTCGAAGCATTTGAGTTTACTTGATTACTTTCAGTACAGCAGTGACTCGGAGAATGACTTCTCAGAGTGTTTTAATAGAATGAATGAGTATGCTGCTTAAATGTAAATTATAGTACAGCTATTATGACGACATAGCTGTATATACTATATAAACTAAGACAATATATGAACGAACTCATGTTTCATAGTTCTGAAAAAATAATGCATTTAATTGGTGTCGAAAACAGTTATCTAAAAAACTCATTACAACTACGCACTTTCGCAATCAGATTTACAACTATATTTCTAGTCTAGACGACGATAAATCAATCTCCCAGACAGTTCGGCTTTACTTTAAATATGTATGTGGACCGATTAAAGCGCCAAGTGCTCGTTTGGAGCGCCGCGGCCCGAGCAGGTATACCTCAAATAAAGTATGCACGCGTAAATATCCATTTCAGTAGAGATTTTATATGAAATGTTCAATATATGACCAATTTAAACCATTTTCGCAGTGAGTTATATCCACTTTTACAGTTATTTTATATGGTTTGGTGCTTATAAATAATTCCACGTTAAAATGCTTTAGTGATATAGCTTTATAAAGTTTTCGAGTTTTATTAGCGTGTTGAATATATTTGTGTGTATAAAATAAATTAGTTAATTGATAATTAATGTTCCTCTTGAAAATTAAACTCATAGATAAAATATAAAAAATAAATTACATAATCAAATAATATAAATTTTCCAAAGAAAAATGTATCCTACTACTTATGAGTTACAGAGTCGAGACGTGGACAATAAGGCCGGGATTTATAGACACAACTTTAATTTTGCTTAGACTTTACTAAAACATAACAATTTATATTTTTCAATGAATGTCAAAGGATTAGGTAAGTCACCGATTTGTCAACATGGGTTTGGCTCTGCGCATATTATGGCTGTACTCATGTTCTTATTATATATTCATTTTTTTATCAAAACGAATTAATTTTTGAGAACTTTACTAAACAAGGTCAAAATAACATCTATAAATCTCAGCCTAACTGTTGGGACAGTCCACCAGTTTGAGGTCGCTCTGCGTTTGAAATGAGCTATGTTGGCAATCTTTATAAAGGATAAAATCGTAAATGAGATTAACCTACACAGTACCAAAGTTGTTGACATAGTTTTATAGTAGTATTAATAAGATGAAGTAGAAGCAGATAGGCCATACATGCCAAAGAAACGATGTTCGTTGGAGCAGGCGGTTTTTTGAGTGGAGAACTCGAATCTGCAAACGTAACATGGTGCGTTCCCCGGCAAGGTGGAACGAATATCTATGAAAGATGACGGAAAGGATTGGAAGAGAAGAGCCGAAAACCGGGATCAATGGCGTTTATTGGGAGAGAGCTATTTCCAACAATAGATTAGGGTAGGCTTACGAGGATGATTAATATAAGTATAATATATGTGTAATAGTCGTATATATGTACATATTTTAATTTAACCCAACATCTGCTTGATATTCCATGCACCTATGTGTGATAAAAACAAACTCGAACGATAAATAAAATAAGAGAAACGTTACAATATGTTGCAAAATAAAGTATTATTTCATTTTCCCATACCCACAATCCCCTATAAGGAAAACAACTTGTAAAAATATGTTTTCATAAATTTAGAACACAAGTTATCGAGATCTTTTATCTACCTACTTGAAGTAAGCATATTGGCTTTATTTCTTTGTTCTGTTTATTAATAGTATGAAAACTATAATGTGATTATGCAAAGACTTTCTTATGATTATATTTACATACACTTTACATTTAATGCGATAGACTTGATTGATTTGAATTCTGTCTTATTTTTTGTTATTTATCAGTTTTTAGACATGAATTTAAGGTCCTTTTAAATTATTATTATAAATCAGTCTATCATAGATTCAATACAAGACGTAATATGTAATGGAAATAATAACTTAATCGTTGAAATTATTAAATTAATAGGTTTTATAAAAAGCTCCATAATTCACATAAAGGTGAGCCTGTTACGACTTAAATAAGTTAAATGGGCAAATAAGGGGCCATTCACAGCATTCCTGTTTCTGAAAAGCGCCCCTTTAATAATAAAAGTGACTGTTGACTTTAATTGCGCCGTAACCAACATTTCACTCCGGATACGCCGTTTTTACCACAAGTGCTTTAATGTACGTTGATTAACGAACCATAAACGTCATTTAAAAACACACAAAAGTCTCGAACATGCTGAAAAAGCGGTTTTTTTGGAAATGCAAAATGTTTACATTACTCTGAATATGTAATAATAACATGATTTTGCTATGTAAATGTAGGCTACATTATTGCTCGCTGTCTAATAAGCCTAGTGACATATAATGTTGCGATAGGATTTATTAGCAAATGGCACATGAAATAGAGCATGTTATCTTTATGATCAAATGTTTGTATTGTGCTGTCAACATTAAATTGGGTTATCACATATCTATTCACATTAATTTTTTTATGCAATAATAACTCCTTCGGAAGGTATAAAAGTAAATTCCATTCTTAACCCAGGAAGCAATCTTTGTTTAATATTGAAAAACATAAGGGGTATTTATCAAAATTTGGATTACATATCATGTACTGTACATATTTAGAATTACACTAGAAACATATTCCGATATAATTATTTCAACAAGTATACGTAATAAAGAAAGAAATTCGTATTTTTCCAGTACCTCCATATCTATTCGTTGTTTATTTTAATAAATTAATGTCAGTACCTATCAAGAGGAGCTTTTGAATACATTAAGATAATTTATACGAAACAGAACAGACAAATTAAGCATTAATTTGTTATCCTTCAAACAGAAATTTCCATATTTATCGAACCGTCACTTCATCAATTTAGATCTACATAGAAAGGCCCTATGACGAGCCCAATAAGCTTTGACCAGTTGATTTATTCAAAATATTATTTGTAGCAACCAATAAATCACTATAAAACCTTTTTTTTTTGTTACCCGGAGGAAAATTTTGCGTAGAACCATCAGGGCTGCTATGAGGGCAGCACCCCGGTGTGTCAGACTCCTACTGACTAAAAACCCCGCGGTGTCCTTCTAATCATTTCCACTGGGTTAACAAAAAAAAGAAAAAGAAAAAAGGGTGTCCTTCTAATTACTTCATCCGGGCCTGGGAATCCGAATTCGTTCAGAAGTCCGGGGAGCGAACAGCTGATTAAGGCTTCCTCGCTGGGAGAGGGTGGGTGTATAGGACCCACCCCTCTGGAAGCTCTATATGGTAGTTAAACAAACTTTGCTACAGGATTCATAGCGAGTTGTTGCACAGAGCGAGCGCGACACCCTCTGGTGACCATAGACACCCTCAAGTCTACTGCCCGGATGAGAAAGAGGTTTTGGAGGGGTGAATTTTATACTCCCACTCGTCCATAAGAGGTAACCTCAACAAGGCTTTTTGTTCCCCGAGCGTCTGGGTGAATTTACTTTCTCAGGCCTGGGTAGATCAATTAGAGGGACACCCTGAGGGTTTTAGTGAGTAAAAAGTCTGACATACTGGGGTCGCTACCCTCACAGTGGCCATGATGGTTCTATGGAAGAATTTCCATTGGGTTACAAAAAAAAATTTGTTATTTACTTATATAATCCATTGTAAAGAGAAAGATAAGACGAGCAAGTCGAACGACGTTCAATATTTATGTTGTGGCCGGCTGCATCATTAACTTAGTTATTCGAGCGTAAAATCGTTTATTGACTCACCATACCAACTAAGACCTATGCACGCAATAAGAACCCACTTTTCCCACTTCTATCTTCAACAGCAATTATACCTGCAAGCTTTAATTTTAACATTTAAAATAAATAATCACTGTGACATGATAATATTTGATGAGTTGCGCCGCATCTGGGATCTGTGCCACTGCACACGATTGTAATATTTCTTATTGTATACCAATATAGGCCATTGGTCGTTTTATTATTAAGGAGCCGTTTTTCTGTTTGCTAGCATTTTAGTATAAAATAGAATCGCATTTAGTTTATTCCGACTTGGCACAGTGATCGCATACACATACAATAAGCATCGTGCAGTCCAAAAAACGCCAGCGACTATCCACATTTAAGAAAAACCCATCGGTAGTCGCAGCGATCATGCCGGCCTGCACAAATATCTCTTTACGCTACACGTAAAGGATTTCATTTCATAGGACGATGGGAACACGCTCGCCGGAAAACCATTCCACAGCCCAACGACACGGCTGCAGTAAGATTTAGAGAACGTCTTAGTCCTTTTTTTTTACACTGGCTCGACATAGTGACTACAGAGTACCTGATGGTAAGTACAGTGTAGTCCAAATACGAAAGCGACTATCAAAGGATGAAAATCCATTGATAGTCTACATCGTCATGTCGGCCCACATATACCACGACTGCAGGTCTCTAGGTATATGAGCTACTGGGTATACACAAGCTGATCCCGAAACGCGACAAGCCGAAACTGGTCACTATGACGGGCTTTACACCCATGTGCTGTGGTCGCGATCCAGACGGGCACCGGCGCCCTACCACCTCGCTGCTGCTCGTTTAACACCACCCAGGAGCCACGTGTAGGGAAACTAGGGTAAAGCCTACGGACGCGAGCAGCTTCGACTCCCAAAAGTAAGTCCTACCCGGGATGTGAGATACCGTATAGCTGTGTATATATCTGGCTCTATTCAGGAAGGGAGAGGGTGGATCAAGGTTAAATAGGTCTTCAGAACACGTCAGCGTCAGTTGCTACAGCTGTGTTTATGATCAAGCTTAAACCAATCACTACGTAACAACAATTACAAATAGTTAATGCTGGAATACGTAATTAAACTGGGCATAAATAGGATAGATATATGTGATTGGTTAATCAGTAAAGAATTTATGGTCTATTACCTTCATTGCCAAACTTGTAATGGATAAAACGATAACTTTTAACATAAAACTGAATGGTATTAGTACAACGGGTGAGTATCTACGTGTAATAGATATAGGCCTATCCAAACTTTGTTATTCATTCAGGTGTAACTCATCGTTCTACGTTATGAACCGGCAGCAGATATTAAAACACTCGAAACCTCTCCGATTAATTTAATTCAGAGCGGTAAAACAAGAAAAGGTAATTTTTGTTTCAAACTAAACAAATTTTAACAATAAACCGTTCTGTATTTTTTTTATTTCAGACTCCAGCTTCACTTTGCGAAATTTAAATTAAATCTTTCAACAAGTTCTCGAAACATTTAATTAATGACGCGATGTGTTCCGAGAAAATTAAATATCCTCCGAAGTATGTCAGTCTCGACAACCGTACATGATTCTCTTAATCACGTATCATCTTAATGTTCATGTTCTTTTTTTAAATTACAAATAGGCTTGCATTTGTTTTCAATCTTGTCCTGCTCCTGTGAAATGTCTTATAATATATAAGGAATATTGGAAATATCGAGGGAGACCGCTCAGCCCAATAATGAGTGGCATATACTAAAATATCCCCAGCAGATTAGTTTCGTCGAAAACCGTACTGACGATTGATTTTTTTTACACTGGCTCGACGTAGTGACTACAGGGTACCTGATGGTAAGTATAGTGTAGTCCAAAAACGAAAGCAACCATCAAAGAATGAAAATCCATTGATAGTCTCCGTCGTCATGTCAGCCCACATTTAGTACGACTGCAGTTACTGGATATACATAAGTTGATCCTGAAACCGGACAGGTCAAAGCGAGTCACTATGACGGTATTTACACCTGTGTACTGTGGTCATGACCCAGGTCGGACAATCGCCGTAGCACCTACAAACCTTTTTCTGCCTTTTAAAAGAAAATACTCGCATCATTACTTTGTTGAAAAGACATTCGAGAATATCTAGAAAGACTGCGATGTGAAAAATAAAATAGCATTTTAGAGTCAGAAAAGGAAAACTTTAAACAAAATGGGCGCTTTCTATATGCAAACGATGCGGCCGCGCCGACGCGACGCGACGGTCTGGGGACGAAAGTTTCTAACGGCTATGTCAAACCTATCAGCTGCATCAACATTCGACAGGACATGATTCAATACATATAACATTTACTTAGGTCATATACCGAGATTTATATTCACATATTGGAAATAAATAACTTTATAATATATTAATTTCGTTATTTATAATTAATTGTATAAAATTGTAAATAAATATGTATTTATAATGTATAATTGCTGCCTTTTCTATTTTTGTTATGGATTAGAATGATTTCACTAACAAGTATAGAATATGAACATTTTCGTACATCTAATAAATACTAATACATTTTATAATATAATAATGTTTATCAGTTTTTTTTACAAATGATAACCATAAGACAAGGATAGCTGAATTAGGACTCCGCTCATCCTATGCCGTTTCGAGATCTGGCCCCGTTTGTTCAGCACCTTTCCTCTTCTTCTTCTTCAAGGTTGGCAGCATAACCACTGGTATTACACTCAGCTATATCCGAAAGCAGCCAATTCATATGAATAAGATGGAAAATATTCATATTCAAACAGTCAACTTGTTTGACTTCTTATGGCACACCATTTTTCATATTATACATAGAATATTATCATGAAAATTAAAAAGAAAAGAAAATCAAAGCATAATGGCAAACAATTTACATTCACACGAAGATATATTATACTTTATCCTGAGCTCTATATATTCCTAGAATATAGATAGTACGAACACGTCCTGATAAAAAAGCTAATCATTTTATTTTAATATAGAAGCATAACATAAACACGAATGCATGGTCTTTGAAAGCGCATAGTCTTGTCTCGTATAGAAAGGTTACGCCCAGCTGCATTGTAGAGATTTCAGAGTTTCATAATGCGCGGCACGTTGCAACGTTCTTTTAGCTTTAGAACACTGCACAAGGCGTATGCTTTGTTTTTATTACATCAAGGTCTATAATGCTTTTACGCTTTTTGCGCATTACCTGTATTTGACACAGAAAGGAAACTGTTTTTATGATGGAAAATTTCCTACATGCAAGAATCTTAATTGAATTTTTATTTTTATTCTAGACAATGCATCTACATTTTGAATTTAATTATAGCTGAGTCATAATGAAGCCTTCATCAAAGATATATTTACAGCCGTATTTATAATATATTACAAGTATACATAAAATTATTATTTCCAATATAGCTTTCATCTTCTTTTGTAATCTGCTAATTGCAGGTAGTTTTATGTTATAAGATTTTAGCTAACGATAACATAAATACAGACGGAGTCCTACCCAAATTGAAATATCACGCTTGCTAAAATTATAATTATAGAGATGTTGTTACCATAATTATCGCAACATATCTCCCTATGACAGTTTATACCAAAGACTTTTATCAAACAACGAATTATAAAATAAATTTTTGTTACCAATTACTGTCGATACAATATTCTATTTTGAAGCAAAATTTATGTTTTGAAGTGAACTAAATGAAAACAAAAAGAATTAGTCCTAAAGCTGTTGACAACAATAAGTTTACCTGTGGCGACTTCATATACAGTAGTTATATTGAAACATACTAATTATCACATGTATTAAGTATTTTCTTTATAACAAGGTATAGTTCACTCAATTAAAAATATTTACGAAGTACCTTCTAAACTTAACAGGGAATATAAAAGCTTTATACAACACAACAAGAGCTAATGCAAATTATATGGAATACTACGTGCTGTACTGAAATGTTTTATTTAGAAGTAAATCTCACACGTTTTGTTTACTAATTTCAAAACCCGAATAGAATTTTCATTCGAACTTTAACGAACTCATGTAAATATCAAAATATTCCTACTGACTAAAAGTGGTACTAAACACAGTTGCAACGTTGATTTGAAAATGTTAATTAAAAATCGGAATAATACAGAATGGAAAACGCATCAGACATTGAATGAAAAATTCCTTGATATATGTTTTTTCACGGAAACGACTTAATAAAGACTTTTGCGTTGGTTATTGCATGATTTATATCACGAAATGAAATGCCTCACACATATGTTCATTCGGAGGTAGCTTAATAAACTGTCGAGAGCTGATGGCAGCGAGCGGACTGTACTTTAAACGTATAATATTGAATATACACTCTACATGAAATCCTATGTAGAGTTGTTAAGGGATTTCGAATATTGGTTCAAGGTTTGTATTATAATATCTTTAGAAAACACTTAAAAATGGAAAGTTGAAGTTTAAAAATAATGTTAGTAAATAAAGATTATATGTTAATTTAAATTAGATTAATGATTAGAATTAAGACGGAAAAAATATGATCTCTACGTTATATATCAGGGCAACGCTTGCGAATCGTGTTATGAACGAAAAGATTCGTAGAATTGTTGGTTTGAAAAATAGTGTCATTGACAGACAGCATGCATAAACACATGCTTAGATGGTTCAGACACGTAAGGAGAATATATGATGAAATTATGACAAAAAGAATTGAATGTGAATGGAAGTAAGACCCGAGGCCGTGCGATACTTGCTCATACAGATCAAATTAAATAGAGTTCTTATGAAGGGTAATGATAAAAGTACGTGTAATCTATGAGAGGAAAGAGAAGTAACGTTCCATTTTCTCTGCCTACCACAACAAGGGATTCGGCGGGACAATAGATAGATAGAAAAATATATTTCTGTTACGGTTATGTAATTTGTACGATTTTCGAATAATTTCGGAAAACTTCAGTTATGAATATTTTTATAGACAGTACGGTATTTATAAATACTATAACTAAGTGCTAAGCAAGGGATGCTAATGTTATCACTTGAAATATCATTTCAAGTAATTTATTTCAAGTAATAAAACAATATAAATTTATCTAACAAGTCCTAAATAGAGATATTGACATTTTTAACGTTAAAATTAGTGGATATAGTTGATAAAATACGTTTTTTTTTTCATTTTACCATTAATTTCACTTAAAACGTCCAGAAATTTGGTAAGCTTCGCTTAACAAATGATCCGTATTATGTTCTCGTACAACTCGTTACGTGATGAAATCTTACATTTTATTGCCTAACCTATACGTGACTAGAATATTAACATAATACATAATAGCCACTTGAGGATCTATGCGCATTTAATAATTTACCGTGGAACTTCTCTAATCTCGTATTACTCGTATCTTATCCACCACTTAAGGGTGAAACTTCGCAGTCTTGCTGTAATAAAGATCCTGAACAGTATTACCCCTAACGTTTTCCCGTGTCGGCGCCTGTGTGTTATCGCTAGTTCTGTTCCCTCGGGAACTGTATTTACACTTGCTGTGTTATTCATGAGCATCGTTTGAATAAAGATGAACGATCTTCGTTCCTGTTGGTGGATTTCCGAACAGAACAGACATTTACCCAATATAGACGTCTTAACATGCCCCTTGTCCTACAAAAAGATCTTACTAAATTACACGATAAATCTGACAATACTATCAAGATTTGGGTGTTGAAAAAATAATCTGATTCAATAAACAAAGATTGCTTGTATCTAAAGATAGAAATAGGTTCGTAATCCCACACAAATACAGCTAGCAAGAAACGAAATGAATCTCAAAGGAGTCCTAAGCGGAAAATTATTGCCCAGAAGAATTTTAACGAAAATAGAAAACAAAACTCTTTTGAGAGTTGCTTTCATCAGTACCTCGAGCAATAACTTTTCTTTTAAGTTTTGCCAGTTAAGTCCGTAATCTGCGATGAAGTGGAAAATTTGTGGGAGGCTATTCATTTGGTATGATTTATCGTTCGATCGTCAACAATGGACGACGGTAGGACAAAGCGACCGCTTTAGAAAGAAGTAACTCTTAAAAACTGCGATAATAAAAGTCATATTGTAAATGTTGTCTTAAAAACACCAATTTTGAGCAAATGTTTTAATTTCAATAAGTATTCTAGTTCAGGCTTAATTTTATTATCAAATTGTTCTACTTTAGAATGTAAACATTTTTAATTAATAGCATTATTAAAAAAATTCTTGTAATCGCATGACTACTGCCAGTTATTACAAACATGATTGAGAAACCTTTTGTAAGCATCATATAAAGATGATGTATAAGAAGTAATTACCGTAAGACAAAGCAAAACATCGCATACTGATTCCGTAATGCGGAAAACAACCGAAAGGAGAGGCGTCCTTATTTCGCTCACATGAATTTCGGTTCGTTAGGAAATTCGTAAAAGCAAATAACGTCTAAGATATTTTATCCGTGTTTAGCAGGCCTTATAATTGTTTGTATAAATAAATTGAATTTATACTACACACAATAAAATAAAAATATCAGCATAAAAACATATCGAGGGGTGAAAGGCTATTTGGTTGAAGCGACATTTTTTGGTGATATAGAAATATATATTTGGAATCGGTAAAAAACGCTGATTCCGAAAATATATATTACTATACCATCAAAAAATGTCGCTTAAACCAAATAGCCTTGAACCCCTAGATATGGTATTATAAGCAAAATATGTTTACAATAAAGCAAAATCCTTATTAACACCTATTGAAACTATTATTACGGACATGATGTTATGTTTATATTATAAAATCTAGAGACAGAAGCTAAGAAACAATGGAATAAGAACTACAAATCTGTCTAGAAGATAAGACACTGTTGATAATAACTCGCACTTTGTAATGACTCTGGCTGTAACGCTAAAAGTCCTGGGTTCTAATCCTGATATCGGCAAACTATTCTATAGTGAATCATGGATGTGTATTTGTATAGATGTAAGCATTTTGTCTAGCGCCCATAATTCAAGGAATGCTTAGTTAGGGATTAGGTCAATGTACGTCCGTAATTTTTATGTTAATGCTTATTCCCTTTTTTAACTCCTTGCCTTACGATTAACTCTCGAAGAATAGTACGCGTGTAGACAATTAAATTGAGTTATCTATATTAAGGTCAATTTAGCTAGAATATAAAAAAAGACCATGTACAACAATAATAATATTTTAATTTTTACAAGTTTAAAGAAATTCATATCAAAAAATATATACTGCGGGCGACGCCCGTCAAATTCGAATTTAGTACAGAAAATCTTGACGGGCAAGGCACTTCCACTCGAGGGGTTAAACACCGTATTTGCTAATAATATAACAAAATTAAAAAAAATAATTTGTTTTACAAAATATTTCTATACGAGTAGTAAAAGCTATTTTAGAAAGTCTTAATAAGAAAACAATATACCAAACAAATACCTTAACACTTAACGGACGGGCCCCGTAGATTTACGTTTTTCCATTCTGACTTCCTAGGACGGACCACGTAGATCTACGTTTTTGCTTAAATTTTAGATACGTTGCGTTAGTTTTATTATTTTCCAGATTTTTTCTTGGTGCCATTAGTTACCACTATCTGCCTGTTGTTCTTACGGTGTAGTTTTTGGCCCGTCCGTTAAGTGTTAAGCAAATATAATAAACATTTCTCAACATTTCCTATTTGCTTTCAATAGCAATGGAATGTTGAAACAAGTGCATCGTGCAGTTTACGCTCTAACAATTCAGTATCCTTAGTAGGGTGACGATAACGAGCACGTGGCGTAGTGTAACTCTAGCAATACTCATTTATCACGAAAGATGAGAGGCGTAAGTAGTTGCAAAAGTGGTGCCCACTGGAGGGTAGTCCGCTTTTTTCATAAACGAAGATTGATGCGACCAGCTGCTACGTGAATATATAAGCTATAACTCATATTTTTTGCATTCTATTGATTTGGCTTTCTTCAACTAAGCGCGGGGTATAATTCAACTTTTACATAATATATTTAAATATGATAACCACAAAACAGTGTTATATTTCTAAAATTCTATTGAGTATTAGATAGGTAGAGGTCAAGATATATAGGTTGTTGTTTTTGCGAAAAAGTGGAAATTACATTCAAGCACGTCCAAAAAGTCTTTAACAAATCCAAAAACTATTCTAGAATGCTTTATAGAGCACAAATTATATACAACTCAATATACATTATTTCTCATATTGTAGTCCATTCCCTAAATACAATGTCGACTCACTACTGTTTTGTACAGTAAGTACATTTATTTATCAATTGAAAAATTTCGTATGATATTTTAACTTTTAAACATTTTAGTATAATGGTCATCTTCATATAGTTAAAATATGTAAACGTAAAAGTTTTAAAAATGTTTGCTCGCAGTTTCATTGTAGACAGCTTTTAAACACTCGGCAACTAATTAAAGCTCTTTCACTCGTATTTGTTTTTTTTTTGTGTTATAGCAGTCACGTTCCTGTAGAAAGTTTTCTATAAATTTGTTTTTAACTCAAATAAAATAAAATAAAACCTTTAAATATTTTAACTGTAATAATATAAACGAATTGTAGTGAGGTAAATATACATAAATATGATCCAAAAACCGTATCTTTCATATAGCAATTTCTTTATTTATTATACGGTATCTCACATCCCGGCTAGGACTAAGAAGTTCTCTAACTCTTACTTTTGCCGTGTCGCTGGGCTGTGGGATGGTCTTCCGGAGAGCGTGCTCCCACCATTCTATGATATGAGATCCTCTAAACGTAGCGTGAAGAGATATTTGTGCGGGCCGGCATGATCGCTGAGACTATCGATGGGTTTTTCTTAACTGTCGATAGTCATTGGCATTTTTTGGACTGCACTATGCTTACCATCAGATGGGGTGCGGTCACTGTGTCAAGTAAGTATAAAGTCTTAGCAAAAAAATGAGGAATATATTTTAATTAATATGCATTGCCATGAGCTCACTGGTAACATTAACCAGAAGGTTATATTTTTAGCCTTAATATTTTCATCTTTATTCAAAGAGGCCTATGAATAAAACAGGGCACACTCAGCGAGACCGATTTCTCGACTTCACAAGATGTTCCACGGTTATAACTTCATTCATTTTGTTGCTTAACTTAATTAAAATAGAGGCCTTAATGCACGAATCGTTTGCATTAATTTTAATTACGTAAAATCACGGAGGGTTGTGTTGGTCTCACAAAAGCATTCCGCACCACAGTATGTGTAATGCGGAGATATCGTTGGAAATGTAAATGAGGAATATATTTATGTGCCGGGTTAAGCTTCGCCACTTTTTTGTGATAGCAATTTAAATAAACAGATTTAATTTTTACAGAATGAAAATATATCCACAGTAACATTATATTTTTTGATAGAAATGGTTTCGAATTTGAAGTTAAAAATTAACAATTTATAAATAATGAAAATGGATACAACTTAAAATTATTATAAATAGAATCTACAATTGATAGGTTTTTTTATCACAAATTATTAATATAATTTAACAAATAGTAGTAAATATACATATATAATATAGTATATACATAGTTATATTTAAAAAAACTTTGCATATAAATTACGCTTAGATACTCGTCACAAAGCGACTACGCTTAGTAAGTTATTCATATCCGGTAATAGGACCACTCAGGACAAAATGTAATTCGAAATTGGCAGGAGTGTTAACAAAATGTATTTCAAAATTGGTAGGAGCGTTGACAAAGGGCCCATTGACTCTGTTATTAAGTCAGCATTGTGTGCCCACGTATGATGACGCCTGAGGCGTCAATACTTCTCCACCCCAATAAATAAGAAGCGGCTGAGCTGCGAACACAATTTAACTTGAAATAAAATTTTGCTACCCTTCGCAATGAATAGGTCGCTATATGGCTTGGAAAGGAAGGGCGCGTTCTTATCTCGCCTTATATCGTTTCGGGTACACCTCGTAAGTTTTCGATCCGACTTCTTTGTATTCAGAGCCTAATGACATGAGTAGACTTCCAAATGGTGTTGAAGTCAAATCGAACTTGTTATTAACCAAAATTGTTTCGAGTCTAAATTTATTATTTTAATGTATTTACCTTTGTATTAACTATGTGTAGGCTACCTTTTTATTCACACCTTTTTTATATTTTTTAATTATACTTTTTTATTAATGTCAATATGTAAAAGAATAAGAATTGAATTTATGACGTTCAATGGTGTTGTATATAGCTCTTAAGAAAAACTGTTTATATTATTAATATATTCATATTAACTTCTTGAGTATCTTAATTCTCCTTCCCGTGTTGTGGAAACTCCACCTCTACATTGGTGACCCCGACGTGATCACGAAAAATGAATGTGAGTAAAGAAGCTTGTACACAAAATTCTGATATTTTTTCCGACACTAGAGATGAAGGCGTGTCGATGTCAAATATCGATATTTGTAAAGTCGGCATACGAGTACCACCTTTTTGGCCAGAAGAGCCTGAGATATGGTTTACTCAGGTAGAGGGACAATTTACCAACTCGGGAATTACGAGCGACAGCACTAAGTTCAATCATGTCGTTGGTGTACTTGACAATCAGTTTTTAAGGGAGATTAAAGACATCATTCTCCGCCCACCCACTAACAACAAATACGACAAGCTCAAGACCGAGCTAATCAAAAGGGTAAGTGCATCGAATGAGAAGAAAATTAGACAGCTACTTATGTTTGAGGAACTTGGCGATCGCAAACCGTCACAATTTCTTCGACATCTACAGAGTTTGGCTGAATTTAACGTACCTGACGACATTTTGAAAACCATTTGGACAAGCCGTCTACCGCATGGAATCCAGACTGTTCTTGCTGGTCGACCAACATCGTCTACTCTGGAGGACCTTGCAGATTTGGCTGATCGTGTGAATGACCTAGCTTTATCGACACCTACCATTGCCGTCGCTAGCAACCCATCCTCTAGCTCCGAAATCAACGAGCTTACAAGGGAGGTTGCAGAGTTGAGGAGACAGGTTCAGGATTTGTCCCACAACAGGAATAGCAGGTCACGTAATTACACCACTAGAGCTAAACGCAGCGCCTCCATGCAACGATCTCAATCGAGCTACCGCAAACATCCTACTTGCTGGTTCCATCACAAATTCGGAGTAAACGCCAACAAATGCGTTCGACCCTGTGACTTCAAGGCAACGGAAAACTACAGGGGCAGTCAGTAATGGCGGCTAACGATTGCCCTTCCTCAACAACTGGCCGCCTATTCATCACGGACCGATATTCGAAGACGCAGTTCCTGGTCGATACAGGAAGCGACCTCTGTGTTTTCCCACGGACTTTACTTCGTGAGCGTCGTTCTCGTACTGATTATGTTTTATGTGCTGCAAATGGTACTAATATAGTAACTTACGGCTATGTAAATTTAAATCTAAACTTTGGACTTCGTCGTAATTTTGAATGGCGTTTTGTAGTAGCCGATGTGACGAAGCCAATTATTGGCGTAGATTTTATCAATTATTATAATCTCGTTATAGATATACGTAACAAACGCTTAATTGATAATTTAACATCGGTCACTACAGTTGCTACTTTAGCAGATTGTAAAAATGTATCTTCTGTTAAGATTGTTACTGGTGAGACACCGTTTCACAAAATTCTTAACGAATTTCCGGAGATCACACGCCCAGCTGGTATATTACGCACCATTTCGCACAACACAGTACACCATATCCGCACGACACCCGGCCCTCCAGTTAGTTGCACACCTCGTCGTTTAGCCCCAGATAAATTAAAAATCGCGCTACAAGAATTCCAGTCGATGCTGTCCAATGGCACAACTCGACCTTCGGAAAGTCCTTGGTCATCCCCGCTGCATCTAGCGCCCAAGAAAAATAATGGCTGGCGTCCTTGCGGCGATTACCGCAAACTCAACGCCCGTACAGTACCAGATAGGTATCCGATCAAGCACATCCATGATTTTGCTCACAGTATCTCAGGTTGTACTGTGTTTAGCGTATTAGACTTGGAGAAGGCTTATAATCAGATACCTGTCAGCGCTGAAGACATTCCGAAAACAGCTATTACCACACCTTTCGGTTTATATGAATTCCCATTCATGACGTTTGGCCTTAGAAATGCGGGACAAACCTTCCAGCGTTTTGTGGATGAGATGACCAGAGGACTAGACTTTGTTTACACTTATTTGGACGATTTTTTGATTTTCTCTCCTAACGAAACTGAGCATGAATCACATCTCCGTGAAGTTTTCACTAGATTAAAAAACTACGGGATGTTATTAAATACTTCCAAATGTACTTTTGGAGTGAAAGAAGTATCCTTCCTAGGTTACAGTATTTCCGCTGAAGGGTGCAAGCCATTAGATACCAAGGTACAGGCTATTAGGGATTATCCAGCTCCAACTAACGTGCGTCAGCTTAGAGCGTTCCTAGGCATGCTAAATTTTTATAGGAGATTTCTTCCTCGAGCAGCCGAAATACAAGGCCCGCTGCACGCATCATTAACTGGATCGGTTAAAGGATCACACCCCGTAAACCTGACCGGAGAAACTTTAATAGCTTTCCAAAATTGTAAAGACAGCTTGTCAAATGCTGCCCTGTTAGCACATCCTGACTGCACTGCTAAGCTTGCTGTAGTCACAGACGCATCCGATAAAGCCATCGGTGCAGCTTTGCAGCAGTGGCGAGATGGAGCTTGGCAGCCTTTAGCTTTCTTCTCCAGGAAATTAAGCCCTTCCCAAACGAAATACTCACCCTATGATAGGGAATTACTCGCAATTTACGAGGCCATAAAATATTTCAGGCACATGCTTGAGGCGAGACATTTCATAATCTATACTGACCACAAACCGATCAGTTTCGCATTCCATGAACGGAAGAATAACTGTTCGCCAAGGCAGTATAGACACCTCGATTACATCGCCCAATTTACCACCGACATTAGACATATTTCCGGCAAGAACAATGTTGTTGCCGATGCCTTATCACGTATTGAGGAACTTGAATTACCGATTAGCCTCGATACTTTAGCGCAAAACCAAGCCTCAGATTCGGAATTAAACCAATTATTAGATGGAGGTTCATCTCTGAGGCTAGAAAAGCATAATGTACCTGGAAGTTCGATTCCACTGTACTGTGACGTCAGTACTTCAACTTTCAGGCCCTATGTTCCAAAAATCTGTCGTAAACAAGTTTTTGACAGTTTACATTCCCTCAGTCATCCTGGCCCAAATGCCTCAGCAAAATTGATAGCTGATAGGTTCGTATGGCCAGGTATCAGGAAAGATTGTAGGGAATGGGCACGTTTTTGTATACAGTGCCAACGGGCTAAAGTTACACGTCACGTGACTTCCCCGCTTGGTACATTTAGTTTACCGCGTGCCCGTTTTAAACAAATTCACATTGATCTAGTAGGACCTCTTCCCCTGTCACAAGGCTATCGTTACTGCTTGACAATAGTAGACCGATTTACTCGTTGGCCGGAAGTGACACCGATTGAAGATATCACAGCAGAAACCGTTGCCAAAGCCTTACTGTCCACTTGGATTGCTCGATTTGGTTGCCCGACAGACATTACGACTGACCGTGGTCGTCAGTTCGAATCGGCACTGTTTCAATGGCTGTCGAAATTAACCGGATTCGATCACAAGAGGACAACGGCGTACCATCCAGCTTGCAACGGTTTAGTTGAGCGTTTTCATCGCCAACTCAAAGCTGCAATCGTGTGTCACGCCAATGACAGATGGACAGAGTCACTGCCGTGGATCTTGCTAGGCATCCGATCTGCCTTTAAAGAAGATCTGCAGACTTCTTCTGCAGAGTTGGTATACGGCGAGCCACTCCGTTTACCCGGAGAGTTCTTTGAGCCTACAATAACCGGAACCACTGATATGTCAGAATTTTCCGCTAGGCTCAGGGGTATTGCGGAAAAATTACGACCCGTACCAACATCTCGCCATCGCCAACCCAAAATTTTTGTATACAGGGAATTGAAAACCTGTGATCACGTTTTCCTGCGTGAAGACGCATCCCGCGGTTCGCTTTCTCCTGCTTATTCCGGGCCACATAAGGTCCTCGATAGAGGAGACAAAGTTTTTAAAATCCTCCGCAATAGTAAGGAAATGACAGTGTCCATAGATAGAATTAAGCCGGCCCATATACTGTCTATTTCTAATGAAGACCCTTCACCAGAAACGCCGAAAAGTTATGTAACCCAGTCTGGGCGACATGTAAGATTCCCAGACTTTTATCGCCCTTGACGGTCTCTGGAGGGGGGTGATGTAGGCTACCTTTTTATTCACACCTTTTTTATATTTTTTAATTATACTTTTTTATTAATGTCAATATGTAAAAGAATAAGAATTGAATTTATGACGTTCAATGGTGTTGTATATAGCTCTTAAGAAAAACTGTTTATATTATTAATATATTCATATTAACTTCTTGAGTATCTTAATTCTCCTTCCCGTGTTGTGGAAACTCCACCTCTACATATGTAATAGAAACTTTTGCTTTATATTTATATATTGTTTTAAATATTTTTTTATATATTTTGTAGATACATCACTGAATCATCAAACACTACAAAGAAACTAAGCGGATAATATAAATTTGCCCTTTATAAATATAGTATGTACTAACATACTAGAAAGTATATGATAAATACGTATCTAGAATGCGAAACTCGATTACAATAACAAATTACTATAAGCAAACGAAGATGCGTGTGTCAAGAGACCGGTATCAATTTCGCACTACTTATGAGCTTTGATATCTTGTGTGAACAAACAACCACAGAACTTTGTGCATCTCAACTGAAACTAACAATCGTGTGAAAATACACGGCTGTGCTTATCAAAGTGTGTTTTTACGACGATGTACCTCAAGTAAATTTTCCGGATAAGAGAAATTGTGTATGCTTGTCAATTATTTTCTATTATTATTATATTTTGTTTTATAAAATATACTTATATTTATTATTTAATTGTATTACGTATAGTTTTTGTAAATAAACATAATATATATTAATAATCTTATTACTAATAAAATATGTAATGAAAAAAAACATATTAGTTATTGTGTATTTATGTGAACTTTATAATAAATATTATTTTAATCCTAAATCATCATATTAAACCGAATAATTTATGGTGTTAATTTATAAACTCAGCAGCCCTCAAAAGCCTACGGTAGTAAGTAAAAGATATCAAATATAATTAATGTTTACTCTAGAATCACCAGCCAGAGCCCTCTCTGCATTTAAATAAACTGCATACAGTACATAAATACATAAACTGAATATTTTTACAGATATTTATATTTACAATGCAATACATATTGTATAACATCCTTGGAATTATTCTATATCTCATGTGTAATGTAGTGAAAGGAAATGACGGATGAATTGGAGGATCCGGATAAAACCATTAAATACAAATGATAAAACGCTATCGCTTTGGATTAATCTAACGCGCAACGCGACAAATATATTTTTCACAGCGACACTTGTATCCTTATAATATTTTCATTAACATAACAAGAAGATATGATTTTTGAATTTACGGTCTGCGGCTGAGCTAATATTTTGTTGGGAAATGCGAATTATGTAAGTGGGACGAATATTTGCCGTTTCATTGTCCATTCGCTTGTTTCATTCAAATATTGAGGCTGTGTTAAACGTATTCAGTTCAAACACTTCATGTTGCTTGAAATGGCAAAATCGCTTGCAACGGGCAAGTAAATATGCAGTTTCATTGCATAATTATTACTTATTAATTCTATCAACGAAACTATATATCCTTTTTTACTCGAGGACATAAAAGAAAATATAGTAAAACATTAAATAGGTCAAAGAAATTCTGACGACCAGATACGAAATATCATTAAAAAAAAAATTAACTACAGTCATTGCAAATAAGTTGTATATCTTTCAATACCTACTTATTATATTTCCACCTGCTGTTTAATCTATACTATAAGATGTGTAAAATTCCATCAAACAATAGATCGCATTTGTTTATTAACAAGGGATTCAAATCTCTTTCGTGGAATGGCTGTTGGTTTAATTAACGTTTCCTGAGATGTCATCATTAAGGCAGCGTTGTCTGTTCGCAACTGTTATACAATGGCTCAGATGAACCTTTGTTTTGTGCACATCCGTTGTTTAGCTGAAGCCAGTGACACAATAAACGAGGTAAACAAAACTCGAAGCTTACATTACTACCACACATATACATCATATTACTTGAAAATTCTGTTTTTTTTTTCGATGCTCGTCTTTTTTCCCTAAATACAATTTTTTACTGGATTTTTTCAATTAACTTCATCAAATCGAATATTTTACAGCTATGAGCGTAGATTATAAGCAATAAAAACGCAGAAAATTAAATAACCTGGCGGAAAACTCATATAGTGCTTCGTATTGCCTATGTTTGTATATAAAATACGGATTGAATTGTTTTTATATAGAAATATTACTATAATACATAAGTGTGTAAGGAGGCCATCCAAATAGTTTGCATTATCTGTTGCCCGAATAGATGATGACATTTAATAGAAAAAAGAATGAAGGTGTTTGACATAGAATAATAATAACAAAGGAAAATTAGAATTGTGGAAAAAAGGAGAAGGGATTTTATTCGATACATTAGGTCTGGGAAATTCGACAGGGAATGTAATATTAATTTATTTTTATTTTATTTTACATAATAGGGTGCCCAACATGGGTAATATTAGACAAGAAAACAAAAGGATCAGGGTACTTAAATAGAACATATAAATGCCCCCACAATTATAGGGCACCACAGCATGCACAATGATTAATATATAAAGCTAGTTTACATTAAAGAATAATAATAAAATTCAAAAAAAAGAAAAAACATATACATACATATATAGATACAACACAAAAGGATAATATTGTAGAATGTATAAGTAACAACTTTAAACGAAACTGTGACTGATTCCAAGTAACACAAAAAGTGACACAAAAAAAAGAAAAAAGAAATACAGTCACTTTCTACACGCTGTTCTAAATTTTGAAAGAGAAACAGTCAGGTCCAAGTCACCAAGTCGCGAGAGTGCGTTGTACTGCCTGCAGATCCTTGGCATGGTAGAAAACTGTCCAAGATTCGTTTTAAAGAAGGGTATAGAAAAAAAATGGAAAGCTGTTTTGCGGGGCAAACGAGAAAAAGAAAAAAAAAAGAAGAAAATTCTATAAATAAGAAAAAGTGTGTAATAATCGAATAGTCTTATAAAATATATATTAAAAAAGTTACAAGTGGTTTAATTGAAGTAAGGAAGACCTCCACGACTCTCTACAATTCGATCACACGACACAATGGTCATATTACCTACGTAGATAATGCATTCTATATTTATAGTTTTAATAGAACTGAATATATGTTACAATAACAAGAGCATCTCAATTTTGTTATGATAATTGGTATCAGACCGATATCCTAGCATGCTGTCCGCCTTTTGTTATCTCTAAATTATGCCTTCGTAACCAATTATGAGTGAAAACAACGCGCCGATATAATACGCATCCCAAGTGACGCGATATTGTTATATTCGCCCTCAATTTATGTTTCAGATTTGAATCCGGAATTAGTTTGTGTAAGATTGTTTAACTTAACAGAATAGCAATTATTACATACACTTTCGCAAATCCTAAATGGAATCTCTTTTCACAAGTTTCGTTTAAAAGGAATCTAAGGTATCCATCATAAGGCAAATGAAATATAATACTTTGCAGATATCTTGCCTTTTTTCTCGAAGTAAATTATATTGTCTCAAATGTAGTTTATGTCATTTACACGAATTTTAGACTTACATAAAAATATTATGAAAATAAGCGTACAGACCTTGCAAACATTTCCCTTCAACTATATGACAAAGCTAGAATAGAAAACTAGTGATCAGAATCGCTAGTTCATATAACGTAGAAGTTTTCAAGGAACTAGAAAATCTGTATTTGTTAGAAAGTACGTGCTTCACAATCGGCTTTATCCTCAATTTTAAGCATATGAGATTGAGATTGAGAAAACTTTTTCTCAGTCATGACATTTGACATTTTAGAAACTAATATAACATGTCAACTCAGTGGTTTAAAAGTACCGCTGAGTGATTTTGCCTGTATTAATTTTATCACGTTTGGTGCTTTTGGTAACTTTAAGTTTAAATGAAAATGTAAATTTAATGTAATCATTTCGGAAAAAAAGCAATGACCAATGAGATTATCCAATTTTACGAAATAATTTACAAAACAATACGCACTTTACGAACAGTCAAGTGGAAATAAGGAAATGTACTTTGCTCAACAGGCGTAAAGAATAGTTGGCACTTAAGAAAACAAGCTACTGTGTGTGGCAATTTCACTAATAACTGTCTTTTTATACCAACGTTACTAATGAATGTTCTATGTCCAGCTTAGATAACTGTAACCATTATTTATTTATTTATCTCTTCCCAAGTATAAATTTCTTGATCTTTTCAAGTATATTCTTACCATCCAATAAAATACTGAAATTAAGCCAAATGTGTTTTTGATACAAAACTAAAAACAAGTACGAAAATTAAAGCATGAAAATTTAAAATTCCTACATAAATCTAAAAGCTACCAACGCAAAGCGACGTTGCTAATATTGCTTTAAGTGACAATCACAATTTTTTTATTTAACATATCTTCATGACGTGTCTTTATTTTCTATTCAAAAAATAGTTACAAACTTGGTGAATTTACAAATAATATATATTACAAATGATATATGCATTAAAGACCTTTGAATTTTTTTTAATGTGTAAACTATAAAATAGATAAACCTTTACTGATTATTTCCTTTACGTATGAGCTTTAGAAATTATGAGGTTACGACATTTTTCCGAACATAATTTTGAAATATATACTTCTATATTGAATTACAAACATTTTTAATAATTAATTTCTTGAAAGTGGTTTATCAAAGAAAGCAGCAGTATCAGTAGACAGCAGCAGCAATAACACTGGTCGGCAGCGCGTTTACACAGTGTCGTGCTGCAGGCTGAATTGCTGCGTTATCGGAATACGTTCCTTGCCAAGGTTGGTATGAAGCGTATTATATAATAATAGATATAAACCAATAATTTTCGACTAATTAAACTATCTTTCTTTCAGATTCACAATCTCTCACAATCTACTTTTACGGAATATTAATAAAAAATTTTAACAAGAATCTTCGCAGAGAAAGTTTTTAAGAGAAAATAAATCATATTGAACACTACGAACTCAGCTAGCTGAGAAATTGATAAGCAGTTATTCACAAACTTTTCCCCTACTAATTATGAATTCTAAATTATAGTCTAAACCATTGATTCCCAAACTGGTCTATATGGGCCCCCAAGGGTCGACGAAGACATGCAAAACGTTCCCGTAAGCAAAAAAAAAATGGGGATCGATAATGCCGATGAGGTCGATTGATTTTTTAAGTTAGTATAAATTACAAACATAAAAGAGCTCCGAAATTCAAATAAAATAAATAAGGGTAAAAGGCCTTCCAATCTTTAACTGAACTAATTTTTTTAGCCTGATATTAAGGAAAGTACGAAAGTAGGTAATAGCTTAAAGGAACGAGAAGGGCGAAGAGAGTGAAGACCTTATCTAGCTGATTGCGGTAGTATCACAGTGAGGCGAACAGCCTCATTCGGCTTATGATAGCCATAAATCTAAAAGAGCTTACTTCACTTTCAGTGTTTTAAATTTAAATGAATTTGAGTGCTTTTTACTGTATACACATAATTATATGCTACCTCCATGTAAGTACAGTTCAATACATATAACTTCAGTCATAGTTTGAATGTGTTACCTACCTTACATTATATTTATAATCACCACTATAATATATATTAAGAGTTTATTATGCGATATGTTAAAAATATATTCACGATTAGACCGAATACTTATAATAGTAATGGTTTATCAAAATTAATTTATAATACTATATAAAATATTTCTTTGAAATAGCATTACACCAATTTTTAACAACTTACATATGCAAACATTCTAGTTTATATAAATATACTATTTTTAATAGAAAATCAGCTAGATTCAAAAATATTCTTTAAATTTTATACAACCATTGCATACTTTATGATTCTTTAAAAAAATATGGAGCTTCTCTAAACCTGAGCATATAACTCATACAAATACATCAACAAAATTATGCCCTCTTTTTCAGTTCATTTAACCAATCAGTTATATTAGTGTGCACTGCATACACATTCAAAACACCTACGGGTATCCTATAATTTATTCCAACTTATTATTGTGACTATAATATTCTAAACTTCTTTTTATTCTATAGTAATAAACTCTTATTTTAAGTATAAGTAGTACAAAAAGACAAACACAAAAAACGATACCTACAAGTCAGACATTGTTCTTTTTATCTGTCCTAATTAAGTTCAGAACAAAACTCACATAACCTTCATTGTCATGTTGACTTACTTAGGACATTGTCTAAATTTCCATTTTGTTCTCGGTTAGATGGATCCCCGCTGACAAGGGGATTACAAAAGCCTTGGCTGCGTACACCAACTTGAGGTTAGTCGATCCACATCGACTTGTAGACTGCGATCAACCGCCTAAACTCATATCGAGGATTACTCTGGCGGATCCCACCCGACATTGATTGCGTCTCCTTTAATCACTGAGTTAGAGACAAGTAAGCCGTCTAGAATTATTACTTTTAAGAAGCAAAATTATATGATCATGACTTAGCTATATTATAGGGTGAATGCAGATCAGTGACGTGCATATTGTTTTCACACAAGGCAAGCAATCAGTAAGAAAACTTACTTCGACTCTTCTATTGCTCTTTCTCTGTTATAGGACTATGAAAAAACGTATTTTTTATTTATTACATTCTCATCACAATCACAATGGTGAATTTATCTATTATTGATTGATTAATTCAGAATGTTAGAATTAGATGCTCGTAGAGCGTAGGGCAAGTATTGCTTTTATGCTTGTATGAGATGAACACCACTGATGCAGATACATAATCATTTAATTTTAGGATGAATTGTTTTAGCGAATATGAAACAAGATAATTTATAAAAGGCAGAGAGAATTTCATTAATAAATTTTTCTGTCTGACTAGAATCACTGCTATGTCTGACAGATAACTTATTGTATAAAGTAGGAACTTGTTGACTGACATAATTCTATATTTCTATGATTCAAGCTTTATTCATGACTGTTGATAACAACTGACAGTTGTAATGAGCCTAAACAGTATGTAATTATGCTTAGTGTTAGTAAGTAAGAAAGACAAGCTTTTTCAGATTAAAAGTGGGAATCATATTTCTCTGCATTTATTACTTAACATTGTCCCTAAAGAACACTGCGGGTAGTCGAATATTCAATTATATTAGGATACGTCAAGGGTTAATGTGACCTTTGAAGACATCCCTTGGAAACGTCAAGCACGTGTATCACGTAGAAAGTTACACGTTTTTTCTGAGTTCAAGAAAGAATATTCAGATGAATTAGTTTTTGTTTTGATACAGCCACTAATGTATCCCTGCTTACCCCGGAAGAGATATAGCATGACGATATATGATTGTTATTATTATTATTAGTTTGTGTTTATTAAGCAAATCGTCACAAGACATATTATATATTTTAATATAAATATATAAGTGATTGTAAATTTTAAGACAATACTTGTATTTTCTTCTTCACAAATTTTTCCAGCGCTATGTGGGTGTATTATGTCGCCTCCAGAAATTTTATTTCATTTCTGATGCCACTTATATAGCAGAAATTCTGTGTATTTACTGTCACACGCACCTGATATAAGTTAATATACCGAAATGACTTGCTACCCCGATGCCTGTGTCCCTGACACATGTATATATCGTCGAGTAATTGTTCCAAAGACCCCTCTCTATTATTCCATGAACTGTAAAGGGCCAGTAAATTTATAGGACAAGTTGTGACCGCACGACGTGCTAAAACGCCATTGTAAGCGATGATAGTCGTACCTATGTTAAAATGGCATACAAAGAAAACCACCTCGAGGCATTGGTTAACTGGAAATTCTTTAGCATGCCTTTTTGTGCGTAAATGATGTAAGACAACGCATTACAATGATATAAAAATTTATTTAAATCAATACATTCAAAAGCAAAGATGCAGTCTTACAAATCCGGGCTTTTTTAAAAGACGACTTACCTGAAACAAAAATAAATCATAAATTAGTAAACAAGGTCTTATTATTAAAGTTACATCTTTAACCGATGAAGTAGATTTATTTTTCTTTGTAACCCTGGGGAAAATCCTGCATGGTCCTATGTCCGCTGTAAGGGCAGCGTCCCCGGCGTGTCAGACTCCTACTGACTAAAAACCCTGCAGTGTGCCTCTAATCGCTACAACCTGGCCTGGGAAATCAAATTCATCCAGACGCCCGGAGAGCGAAAAGCCTTGTTTAGGCTACCTCTCTAGGAGAGATAGGATTAAAGAGCACACCCCTCCAAAACCTCTCTCTCTGGCGGTGCTCCCTTTCATCTGGGCAGCAGACTCCCTCAAGTCTACTGCCCGGAAAAATATATTATTGTTGTAATACAAGGTGTCTCAAAAGTAAGTTCACATTTGCTTATCTTATTACGCGAAAGCAACTATTCTGAGGGGCGCGGGGGGTATGTCAGTCGGTAGTCTGGCTCTTGGGAATTTAGTCGCTATGGAGCGTTTCTCTGGTGCGGACCGTGCGTTGTGCGTACGTGAGTTTTACAAAAACGGTAATTCGGCGACTGTAGCGCGTAGAAAATTCTGCAGTATTCGACATATTCGTCACTTAAATGATGCGTCTAGCACTCGACTCATTGCAAAATGGGTTGAAAAGTTTGAAGAGACTGGGTCAACTCTGGAGAAACCAAAATCTGGGCGGCCAAGAACACCAAGAACAGCCGAAAACGTGGACAGTGTTACTCAGTCTATTCGAGATGATCCAAACCTCTCGATTCGGAAGCGTGCTGTTGCTTTAAATGTGCACAGATCTTCATTATGCCGCATTTTACACAAAGATTTAAAGCTGCACCCGTACAACATTCAGTTAGTGCAAGAACTGAAGCCTCAAGATGCTGGTCAGAGGCTTGCCTTTGTAAATCAGATGATTGAGCGCTTTCCAACGTTCACCAACATCTTGTTTTCCGATGAAGCCCATTTTCACCTGAATGGGCATGTAAACAAGCAAAATTGTCGTTACTGGAGTGCAACCAACCCAAAACAAAAACATCAGAAACCGCTACATTCACCCAAAGTCACCGTATGGGCATCGATGTCGGCGCGAGGAATTATCGGCCCTTACTTTTTTGAAGATGGAAGGGGACGCACACTCACAGTGAATTCAGAGCGTTATGTGGAGATGTTAGACGAGTTTTTCGTACCCCAACTGCAAAACTTTCCTGGTTACAACCAAAGAACATGGTTCCAGCAGGATGTAGCAACTTCACACACGTCCAACAGATCTCTGCCTCGAGTTCGAGAATTTTTTCCGAACAAATTAATCTCCAGGCGAGGTGACATAAATTGGCCTCCACGGAGTCCCGATTTAACGCCTATGGATTTTTTCCTGTGGGGTTATGTCAAATCAAAAGTTTACGCTAATAAACCGACTTCCCTGGCACAATTAAAAGAAAATATCCGTCATGAAATGGCAGCCGTCACGGAGACTACCTGCCAAGCTGTCATAGGCAATTTTAGTGCCCGACTAAATGAATGCCGAGAGCGCAACGGTTTACATTTGGACCATGTTATTTTTAAAAAATAAATTCCCAAACAGTGTACTTCAATATAAAATAAACATTTTTTCAATAAAGCTAAGACTTTTCTTTTAAAAAAAGATTTAAATGTGAACTTTCTTTTGAGACACCTTGTATAATTTTACATAAAATACGTGACAAAAAGGGATGTAAAACGGTATTATTAATAGAAAAATGGTGGTTTTATTATTTTTTAATTGACACTTTCTTTTTTTTACCGATATTTTCCTTTATTGTATACTTTTCTATTCCTAAAAAAGGTTTAATATAGAAAAAAATGTACTTGCTATTATATAATATGTAGATACTCCAAACTTTAACTATTCATTTAACATGATCTCAGAAAAGCGATTTCGTGTCAAACGCGACATGAATTTCGTGGTAACATTAAACGCCAATTCCATATTCTATAGAATAATGTTAGAAGCCAATTCCCGTTTCGACATTTTGATATATTTTTCTGACGTGGCAATAACATAGCATTGAATGCCGCGCTTGAATTTATCAGACGTACAAAGTCAAGAGATAGTTATATTATTACACATACATAGTGTAATAAATAACCAGTCTGAGCCGAAAGAAGCATATTGGTGTCACGATTACATTGCCAAAATATAATTATTTATGAATATTAAAAAGTTACTGTCATATAAAATTCAAGGAATAAAATTATTTTACATGCGATCTAAACTCGTATTACTTACAAATATTAATATAAAAACTGATCCATGATTTTACTGATAAATGGTGCTTGGGACCTATGTATGTCATGCCCTACTAGCAGTATTATTTGCTTTTTTCCTTTATCTTACAATAGCATAATTAAAAGCAAAAAAGAAATTAATAAAGAGGATCAAACTTTATTGTATTTATTACAATAGACTAATAATTTTATTGCACTGATTTCTTTGAGATATAAGTCCGTGTGTCATTTGTCTCAGAGAGACGACTACATCTTTTATTAATTCCTACAATATTAACATTTGTACCATTAATAACATTTTACATGAGTTTTATGAGTTAACATCATTGAGCAAGTTGAAAATTAGCAGACAAAATATTGGAGCATGGCACGGCATTTTGGCCAATCCTTTGTCCAGTGAAGGAGTGGAACTCGCTTCCTGCGTCAGTGTTTCCGGCGTCTTATGACATGGGAATCTTCAAACGTCGAGTGAATCGGTATTTGCTGGGTGAGCGCGCTCCATCGTCGGCCTCATCATCACTTTCCAGCAGGTGAGATTGAGGTCAAGCGCAAGCCTGTATGTAATAAAAAAAAAGTCAGAATGCTGTGCCAGATGATGACACTTGCCCATTCGCGACTCCCCTAGGATGTAAGGACGTAGTTTAAGGCACAATGGGGCTGATATATTCACCTGAATAAAAGCCCCTAAACAAAATAAATTAAAAAAAAATCGTTCAAATAATTCATATTTTGTTTATATTAAAAAATATTCCGATGTAGTAAACCAAACCCAGATTACTAATCCGTTAGTAAAAATAAACTGAATGGTTTTTGTAGTCAATTATAATTAGTATTTAAAATTAATACAAACTACTTAAACTTGTCCGTGTTTGTCCTCTGTGAATCCTAGGAGGACCTTATTCAACAACTTAGGTCCATAAAAGTTAAAAGGGACATTACACGAACTAATAAACGAATAAAGGACCCCTAAATTAGACCAACGTAAGTACCACCACTGATCTCCGTCCTCTATTTGAAATAGGATAATTATGATGCTGTTATTTACAGTTTCGTGTTTACAAAATTCGAGTTTGTGGGAACATAATACATATAACAAATTATTTAGATAGGCAGATTAGTTCTAGGACGAGACGATGGAACAAAGTAATAAATTACTTTAGTCATCCTTGTTCAGTTATTACATTTATCATTAATTTATACAGTCGCCCTGAAAGGGTGCTTCTTCATTATATTGTAAGTCTTAGCAAAAATGAGATAATAACTTTTGCAACTTACAACATAATTTGGATAGCAATTATATAAATGATGAATACGTATCTTGCCATCAAAAAAACCGATTTCAAAAAGAATCATTGAGTTAAAAATCCGTAAGAAGTAAACAACATTTAGTTTACAAAGTGTTTGTGGCAGACTGGAACGTGTACCACAATACGTCTGTCCCAGTGACTTGCTTTGCCTATTGTGTCTTAGGATCAGAGTTCTGCTCTAATATAAACAGATCTGGACATCACGTCATGACAAGATAACAAGTACAGAACAACTAGCAACAACACAACAATAATAGCAACTACAAGGTCATTAAATGATACATCTTTTTTTGTTTACGTTCCCCTATGAGGGCTTTCATGCCATATAGCCATGTCGAAGGTAATTCCTTCATCATATTTTCAATTTTATAAAGGCCGTAGCCATGTCTGAGTTATAATGATACATCAGTAATTGTGATAACAGAATTAGGATTGTAGGTAGTTACTGACATATAGCATCATTAATGTACATTTTGTCATATAGCCGTACCAATAAAAATCATAAAGTTAGCCTGTTGAATTACTTACATTTTGCTGTTATAAATTTTCGACCACTATGGAAGAAAATAAAGATTTTCACATTTTAACCTGAAAATCAATGTTATTTGTACTTTATAAGGTAATACCTTTTTTAAGTGACTTTTATAAAATGGAGATAACGCACCATGTGCCGACTTACGCAAAATTTACATCATTTTGAATATGTTTCAAATATTGGACATTAATATAACTGCTATGAATTATAGTTGAATACTTATTATATGTATTTTTTTTTATTAGTGTGCCTCGTGAAGTACTCACAAAAATGCCTCTGATTTTGTCCAATAAAAATTCAGAACTTTTTGGGTAGTTGGAAAATTATGAAATGTAACGTTTATTAGTAGCCAGCCATCTTTAGTTTTACTCAAATATCTATCATAGATTCTTATAAAAATTATTTTTGAAGTTTGGGGCCTTGCCCCTTTCTACAAAAACTATTATAATAAAGCTAGAGGTTTGATAATTGTAAAAAAATAATTTCTAACAATAATACATTAAAATTACCAACGTCCTAAAAGACGCCAGTGCAAATTTTAAAGTAACCTCGGTAAGATCCTGTGTAGAGTGATCAAGTCCGCTTTATAGCCTTGTCGTGCTGTATTTTTACCAATATGAGAAACATTATATTTAAAAAGGGAAACTGTCAAGTATAGTTTGTAGTAAATGTTTATAGGAAAGGCAGCTAATTAACGCAAAATATTACATTAAAATAAAAATGTAATGTAATTTAAAATTACAGATATACGTATTATAATAGGTAGATTCGACTGCGTGCCCTACTTCGTGGTGCAGTTTGAATTCAATGTCGAAACCAACCGCCACCGCACCCGACGCTGCGGTTATGCTTGAGCATGCCGCAACACTGTTATATTTGAACAAATATATATCATATAACATAGGTATATAACATTACTTTTCAACGCGTATTATTAAGAAGTTTTATTATAATCCTCTTCTGTTACACCATGTTTTTACTTTAAAAAATAGAGCGAGAAAATCAAAAATATTGAAGTGAGTAATATTTGGAGCTCTGCTTTCAAGTAATATTTAGTCATCTTACGAATTTAAAGAGTGTATTTTATTTTTATTTAAATTTCAATTAAATTAATGTTGAATAAGGGCGGCTTGCACTAACAAATTAAATCTAGTTTAGAGTTATATAAAATGCTATTTAGCGCTGATCTGTCCTTATTGTCTTGCACTAAATCAAAATCTAGTTATAACAACTCTTAAACTGAAATCATCATTAAGATGGAATCAAACCAATTCAATTAATAAGCGTTTTATACAAGCTTAAACTAGATTAATTCGTTAGTGCAAGCCGACCTAAATTCATAAAAATTAAAATGAAAATGTATTTATTTCGCCACAAATCAATAAAAAATTAAAAATTAAAATATAACAATACAAACAACACACAAAAACAAAAGAAAATACAAAACATATAAACATGGCAAAAATGGGACCTTAATCAGCCTAAAGCCACAGAGGTAAATAATATATATATGTACATATTTATATAATTTTACTTTCTTGTACGCCAATAAAAGTATTGTGAAAATTTTATTAAATCTTCTGAAACACCACAATTAAAATTAAAAGTGAAACAGTAGTTAAGAACTTAATACATCAATAAATCGGGTGTTTATTGATTTTTCTCAATAACGTGATCTATTAAATTTAGATCTGTACAAAATTTGTCGAAAATTCAATTTAGTAAATAATGAATATTAGCATTTTAAAGACAACAAATTGTCTATTTATTATCAGTGGAAGTGGTGCTACTCAAAATTACTGCTGCTCAACATAAAATTTCATTAGCCTTAAATTCAGTTATGTCACAAACGTCAACGAACGGTGGTATTGAGTTAAGAACTAAAAGTTAAAATAAGCCGAGAACGAATAAGTAATTTATTTATTCCATTTACTATAGTTTTACATTTAGATTAAATATGTTTTAAAATGGGAAATATGAGATTTTTGTAACAAAATGTTTAAACATAATTTTTTTAATTATTATATAAGACCGTTTTAAGTTTTCTGTTGCATTTTCCGAGTTGATTATTGCAATAAAAACAAACTCGGTCAAGTATAAAGCTGAAGATATAGTTTAACTACTATATTAAACTGTTGTTAATATGTGCCTTGTTAAACCGAAAATACAAGTGATTCAATCAAATCAGTGATTAAAAGATTACGATGGCATAATATGCTAATACTAGCAGGAATGAAGAGACACATCATGAGCATATTATCGTCGATATAATCCTGTATCGTTCAATACAACTGTCAAAATAATACACCAGTTTCATAATGATTGACGGGGAAAGTATTAAAACTCATGTACGTGTTCCTATACACTTTATACCTGCAGAATTCAAGTTTAAACAAGTAAAGTTATGTTTCTAAGTTGGTAGGAAAGTGGTTGAGTTGCATTTTAACAGTTTCACTCAGGACAGGCTTTCTCTGCAATAGGGCAGTTGCTTTTCTTAACTTCCTCTATATTATGCTGTTATTTAAAACATGACAGTTCACATAAAATAACATCAGAAATCAACTAACCATAAAACCAAATAGCTCTACAAATACATAATTACTATAAAAAAATACACACTTAGAATTATCTATACTAATATTATAAAGCTGAAGAGTTTGTTTGTTTGTTTGTTTGAACGCGCTAATCTCAGGAACTACTGATTCGAATTGAAAAATTCTTTTTGAGTTGAACTGACCATTTATCGAGGAAGGCTTTAGGCTATATAACATCACGATGCAATTATTAAGAGCGAAGAAATAATGGAAAATGTGAAAAAAACGGGGAAAATTATTCATCCTTGCGGGCTTCCATTGCGTGCGCTGCAAAAACGGTTCAAGATACCAAAAATATTAGGTCCTTACATATGAAATTGGCGTTTTGTATGGGAGGAACAAAAAGTCGAATATTTTTTAATATAATATATTTAATTAATCAAAGTATGAACCATTATTTTCTATGCACTTTTGCCATCTCATAGGTAGTTCATTGATCCCTTTACTAAAAAAACCAGTCCGACGGGAATCAATAAAATCTTTGAAGGCGATTTGGACTGCCCCATCGGAGTTGAATTTTTTCCCTTGCAAGAAGTTATCCAAATTTCGAAAAAAATGGTAATCTGTTGGAGCAAGGTCCGGGGAGTACGGAGGATGTCTTAGACTTTCCAATTGAAGCTCTTCTAATTTAGTAGCCGTCTGTTGCGCAGTGTGTGGTCTAGCGTTGTCGTGAAGCAGCAGTGGCGTGGAGCGATTGACCAGCCTAGGTTGTTTAGCCGCTAGCTTTTCCATCATGGTTTGCAATTGCTGACAATAGACATCAGCCGTAATAGTCTGGCCAGATTTGAGAAAACTGTAATGAACAATACCGGCACTAGTCCACCAAACGCTTACAAGTAACTTTTTGGGGTTAATTTTCGCTTGGGGCAGGATTTGGCTGGCCGGCCAGGATCCAACCATTGCGCTGAGCGCTTCCGATTATCGTAAAGAACCCATTTTTCATCACAGGTAATGATTCGGTTTAAAATACCTTCGTTATTGTGCCGGTTTAGTAATGTAACGCAGCAGTCGACGCGCGTTTGCCGGTTTGCTTCAGTCAATTCGTGAGGTACCCACCTTTCAAGCTTTTTAATCTTCCCAATTTGCTTCAAGTGAATTAAAACAGTTTTATCACTAACATCGCAGCCTGCAGCTAACTCGGACGTGGTTTGCGATGGATCCGCTTCCACAATAGCCTTCAACTCTTCATTATCAACTTGAGTCTCAGGCCGTCCACGGGGCTTGTTCTGCAGGTCGAAATTTCCAGAACGAAAACGTTGGAACCAAAAACGAACTGTGTTTTCTTTTGCAACACGACCGCCATACACATCATTCACCCTTCGAGTTGTTTCCGCAGCACTAGTGCCACGGCGGAACTCGTACTCGTAAATAATGCGATATTTTAAGTTTTCCATTTTGTAAAATGAGTGACGCAAACAGAAAAAAAACAGAAGAAAAAAACAAATGAATGACGATCATCGAAGCACAAATACATGAGTCTATAGCTGTACAAATTTGAATTTGGAATTCCTTACCAAAGAGGAGAAATTTGTGATTAAAGTGGCCAGTACGAAAAACGCCAATTTCATATGTAAGGACCTAATATATGAATGAAAGAATTATTCCTCTTGAAATGATCTAAAAAAATGTCCGCGACAGTATATGTCTATCATTTAAGATTAAGTCACTAGAACCGTTTTTATGGTAAACAAATTTGGTCGAAATTAATGCATTATTTGTTAATGTATCAACGTAATAATATTAATCTTTATCCAAATAAATGTGTTATTGATTAAGAGCATTTAATTGTGAACAAAATTGTCTTTGACATCACTTAATTTCAATGAACATCTTAGAAGATATTACAAAACCTTATATAGCAAAACAACGTTTGCCGGATCAGCTAGTTTCAGATAAAACTTATGCACTATAAGATGAGCTTATATTGGTTTACTTAAAAACTCTGAAAATTTTCAACTTCCAGTACAAAATAGAGGTAATGCTTTGTGCATTATGAGTTGTCTGTGGTTACAAAAAAGAAAAATATAAATCAAAACACCATCAAGGTACAAAGTACTCTGAAAGATAAGTTCATTCCTATTTCACAAAATACAGCCATAAATATTTTGGCCTTTTCCATTTTGAGATTATGCTTACACTTTGATGGCTACTTTCAAATGCGATATTTCATAAAAATCTTATGTAGCCTTCACAAGTAACAGAAAATGTACACTATTAGCTTTATAACAATCTATACAGATATAAACTTCAGTATTTTGCAATATATATACGTAAGTCTCATTTTTCAGACAATTTGAAACATTCATTTAGTGTGTAAGCTTTGTTCAATGGTTCAGTTGAATTTGTGAAAACTTATTGGTAAATAAAATGGTAAGATGTCATAAAAATATATTACTTACAATCAACGAACTCTTCCAAGAACTTGATTATCGGATTCGTTCCTTTTGGAAGTCTACTCTAATTGCGTTTGTTCTTACTTTGAAAAAGTGGAAGTTGCAAAGAAACCGTAAACAAGTTCCCGTAGGCTTAATATAAATTCTTGTCTTACGTTTGTGATGCACGGCCCATTAGGCACTGCCAGGTGATAAAAGCCCTAAATACGATTAGGAGGTCCCTAATGGAACTTTTCCAATAACACCCGATACTCTCCCTTATCACAATTCGACCCAATTTCCTCAATCACCAGGATCAAGGAGAAGTAATGAAATGAGCGTAATCATTATCTCATTCGCTCATTCTTTGCGTTCGCCTCGGCTCCATGTAGCATTAAAGGACTGCTGCGGATTATCACACAATTTATTCAGGTGCTTAATTTGAGCGGCTATCCACTTTGAGCACAATTTATTTTTATTTCACTTAAATGTGAGTCCCAGGACTGTGAAGATTTACCTTCAATTTTCATTATAGCGTTTCTTTGTATTATCTGATAGGGAAGCAAATTATGGTCCGCTGATATTTTTTGCTAAGAGGTAATTTCAAGTAATCGCATTCATTTTTATTACCAAATCGCTTTATTTATTTATTACTAAAATTGTAGAATTATTATTTTACTCTTTACATATATCTACAAATTAAAAATAAACTATAATAAAAGGAGATATGTTTAGTCGAAATTGCTCCACTCAAAATATATATGAAGTATAAAATAACTCGTCTTCACGTACAGATGCCAGTTAAACAAACAATTGTAATTCTCATTAAGAAAATCGAAATGAGCGGTTCTTCAAAGTTTTCGAGACATACCTACATCAAACTTATAACGAGTTACATGTGCTCAACGAGAATGCTCCGAACATCGCACCGTCCAACTTTCAACAATTATGGAACTGCAAATACGCATTAGATTAATCTCATATTTCGGATGCACTTATTAAAGTACGATCACAGCTCTCAGTCCATATGAGTGGAACGTGTGCCACGATTGCTCTCGACTGAACGGTTGGCAGTCCAATCGAAACTTTTGATTAAAATCAAGCAAACCCGGAGCATAGTGCACCGATATAAATGAACGTACCTAGATATCTTTATTTGAGTTTGGTATACCGTGCTCAAATTGGTGATATGCTATTAGAATCGAATGTTTGCACTATCGATTAACCGGGCACACATTGTTATGGGAATCGTTTCAGTCGAACTCTTCAAAAAAAAATCCATTATTTGTTTTCTAACAGATGATACCATCTGATATGATTCTCTTTTTTGCGATGTATGTATGTATTCTTCAAAAAAGTTTTTAACATTACATTCTCGAAATCTACAAAAACGTTTATTTTAATATTATATTAAAGAATATTTCAAATATCTATTATATAAAAATAAGTCCGGTTTTCCTTCCTGACGCTATAACTCGAGAACGCACAAACCGATTTCCACGGTTTTGCATTCGTTGGAAAGGTCACAGGGTCCATGAGGTTTATAGCAATCAAAATTCTGGAAAAATTTTAACAGAAAAGCAGGAAAACGGGGAAAATAATTTTTCACAATCCAATATGGTTTTGCATGGTGGTGAAGCAGATCGCACCAGTATTTTAAGTAGATTGCGCCGATGAGTTATACATTGTTTGACAGCTACTCTGCTCAGTTAATTTCATGTGACATTTATTATGCGCACGTTCTTTCAAACGTTAACTAAAAACCAAAACGAAGCCATCTGGTGGCGAAACGAAGTTCGCCGGGTTTGCTAGTTTCATATAAAAATAAACTCTCCACTCCCCGCTAACGTTTCCTTCCTCTCCATGGTGCAGACTGATGAGTACTGGAACGAATGGACATAATATTTCTATTATATCTGCTGTTAACAATGAAGTTACCAAAAATTAATAATTCATTATTACTAGTTTTTGTTTTACGTATTATATCATATATTTATTATTATTTAACAGCGAAATTTGATTATTTTTTATATGGCTACTGATAGTATCATTGAGTTCTTAATTGCGTAAACAAAATGATATTTCATGACTTCCGTCAGCGTAAGTAAAATATTGGAGATCAGTTAATCATTTAGCTAACTTGCTACGTAATCCGTCTGCGTCTACAATATTATTTAACTACATATATTGTGATCAGGATTTTAATATATCGCAATACACGGGTTTACACAAAGACCGCAGTATTATTTTTGGGGAATAATATTGATGACATTGAATATTTCCATCCTGGCTCGATAAATACATAGATAGATGTACAAATTATAATAAATTGTTTTAAATTTGTGGTCCGATAACAATTATGCACAATTTATGATAGCTTGTGTGAATTTTGATTTGTCAAACCCATACAATTTCGTCAGAGTGTCTCTCATGTCATTTTATCGAAATACAACAGTTTCTATTATTGAAAGATAATTGTTACTATATTTATTTATTTATTTCAACTGCTAATTTAGTTTATGGATAATCAAATAAAGATAGGTTATGGTTGGATATTTATCAATATGAGGTAGATGTATTTAAAAAAAATCTAAAAGCAAAGAAATTTGATCACCATTTTAAACTAACTACCAAAATAAATTACGCAGTACTCGTGCTCCACTTCGATTGTATTAATTAATATTCATTGCTCATTCCGAAACAAAGCTTGGGGTAAAATTGTCCCCTCTTTGGACAAGGTGTTGGATTAAGGGAAGGTTAAAATGTCACATGCAAAAATCATTTAAATACAAGCCATGAACCTTACGGGAGGTGCCTTTAGGAATTAATACGATTAATATGAGGGTTGGGGGAACGCGAGGGTGGTCCCGTTGGATTGAGCCGCTATGTTCCGCCGGACGCACTCTGCGCCGCGTCGTGTTGGCCTCTGATGCGGAAATTCCATTAACGAACAGGAATTTACTAAAGTTCGCAGAATTTAGATCGTTTCTATTTTATATAGCAGCTAACTACCATATCATCCATTAAATTCCGTTTTCTGCCGTCTGTATCATGGCGAGTGTTCTGAAGAGCTATTTAACCTTGTCCCACCCTCTCCGTTCCATAGAAGAACTACGCGTACGCGTCTACAGAGTCACAGTTTTTCGGTAACTCACATCCCGACTAGGACTAAGTTCTTTAACTCTTACTTTTGCCGAGTCGTTGGGCTGGGGATGGTCTTCCGGCGAGCGTTTTTCCATCGTCCTCTGATATTGGGTCTTTTAAGCGAAGCGTGAAGAGATTTGTGCAGGCTGGCATGATCGCTACGGCTATCGATGATTGTTTTTTGCTGTTGGTAGTCGTTGCCGTTTTTGGACTGCACCGTGCTTACTACCATCACCAAAACAACAGTGATCAACCATCACTGTTGTTTTAAATTTAATATGCTAAGATTCTGTGTATGATTTTGTTTAAAAGCTATTACTGTCATGAACCACATATCAACATCACATTTCTTAGAAGAAAATAAAGCTATTGTCACAGGTATCACAAGTAAGTAAGCGTAAGTTTTCTAGGAAATTGAAAAAGAAAATCTCATTTAATATGTTAACAGTCCCTGATATCATGTTACTTACTCTTAAAGCACGTTATTGTTGTCGGTCTTCAATTTTGTAAGAAATTATATATTTGTGCATGAGTTTTAATGTGCGTCATTAGATGAAAGCTGTTATTAGTTACGTAAAAATTTCAGAACGCTTCAACGGAAACCAACACTACTTAAACGCTGTCACATTAGTGAAAGGGGCAGAACAAGTTGTCAACTCAAATGAGATTAGTTCTTATCACAATATAATATAATTTTTGTGCGTAATTCTATAGATATACTTCGTAAATAGATGTAGAAATAATATGAAATATATATGAATAAATAATCAATCTCATGAAAAATACTTTCTTGTTAGCTTAAGTAACTTTTAAAAAACATTTATTCCGACAGAATTGTAATTATAATTAGGTGTTGTCTTACGTCGAATTCAATGTACGTACTATATAATAAATTGTAGTATCTTATGAAATACTAACGTCGGAATTATTACGTGAAATGACTAAGGAGTTTAAAGTGAAATAACATTATCACTTACCGCTTTGCTTTGCTAATTCCACTTTCACTGCTTAGAGGACTATTTTGCTAATTCATAAAAGTTACACAACTGTTAACATAACTACTCTCCTTTACTAAATTTATGTAAAAACGACAAGCTTATAGATGCAGTATAAGATTTCCTTCCGTATTTAAACTACATAAGTACAATTTTCTGGTCATTTTAGTAAATCAAAAGTGTATCTCATCATTCATTATAAAAAATGTACACATATACATATGTATATTTGTATTTGAAGAAAATATTAATAATAATAAAATTATCCGCGATATGAAGCAACAATTAGCAAATGTATTGCATTGCGGCCAAAAGGTTAAAAACAAATTATCATAACAAAAACCTACATCTTTTTTTAATCTTTTTAATCTATTCAATATTACATCAACTTTGACAGCTATACGAATCAACAGTGCTCTGCTCTTGTACATATGAAAACTAATAAATATTAATTTACCTACCATTCATCTGTCAACATCGAGACTTGAACGGTTGTCTTGGATATGGTGCCTTCCCACGGCGCGTGTTATAACTGCTTAGTCACGCGCTATCTCTTTGATACTTTTCCAATCGCCCGCAGGAAAATATTTGCTCTTTGCTTCGTCAAACGCTACATCATAAGATATGTCACTTCAAGGGATGCTTTTTGTACACGACACAACTACGACGATACGTAAGCTCCGTTTATCTCGTATTTTGACATGTCTCATGGGACGCCATCCTTTTAAGTATTTGAACTGATGCTAGGTGCAAACATTTGAAAGGTATGTTCTCGGCACAGTTATCAATGACTCGTCGAATTTCGCCTATTGCACTGGTATATAATGTTTGATATTATATTTATTCATAATCAGAGAGAACTGACACGCCCAATGCTAATTTTATTCATATTTTATTAATTTTATTATGTGCCTACACCTTTTGAACCTACTCGTTTAATTTAATTTTGACATAAATACTTACCTTTCATAAACATTTTTTAACGCTCAATTTAGACCGAATTTCCGCGTTCGTCAGAACTCAAAGTTATTTATACAGTAATTAACTATTTATAATTTTTATGTTGACCGCTTTTAACTGATGGAAATAAACGTTTATCTTTCGATACGCACGAATATAAAATAGACGTAAAGTCATAGAAAGTGAGAAACACAGTTTAAAGTAGGTGCACCAATACTCGCATTAAACAGTGAAAGTGTTAATTTTTTTAAAAGAATAAATGGTTCGTTCAAGATACATAATATTTAAACAAATGAATATATTATCGTTTATTACTTTCACGAATCGGAACAATTCAAACTTCATCTTTTGAATGCATAAACGTTAATTATTATTCTTAAGGAGCAAGATAATTATATTCACATGCATCTGTAATAAAGAAGCGCCTCAATAATTAAACGCATGTTCCATGCATATTACTCAAATTGTTGTGGAATTTGTGTTAACAAAACGGTTCTAACAGAAAATACATAAATATAGATGGATATGCAAAAAAATATCCGACAAAACACTGAATACCGACAGAGATATTGAGGCCGTCAATAATATGAACTCTATTGTCAGCAAATATTCACAAAACATCTAACGTTGAGTTTTAATATTTCTAAGAAATGGTAGTGTTTGCATTTTATCGTTTGAAGATATTAAACTGGGAACCAGCTTTGAATGTAATTTATATCGTCCTTTATTTGTTTCGTTATTTGACAAAACATATATATTTACATTAACTTAAAAGAGAGCTTCTCTACACAAATATTAAAAAGCTTTTTTAGACAGTTAAAGTTCATGTATTTGGTGAAATCACTTATAAAATATTAAAGTTAATAATTTGTAAATATTTTTGGAAATAAACCGTCTTTCTCTACATTTAACGTCTACAATCATTACTATAAATCAATCTGCATTTCCGTAAAATAGTTGATAATCGGTCATCACGGAAGTTTCAACTGTCTATCATCGAGAGTGATCGTGCACGGAGAAAACGACTGTTTTACGGTCAGCTGATAATGATATCTGACGTCGTTAGACTTTAATATCAATTTAGCACCGTATAAATGTCTTTAAGAAGTCAATATATAAAACAAATTGCTACTCACAATATAATACCTTTTTCTTACAATATTTTTCCTTAATTTATCATTTTAGGTCTTAATTTAAATATTTACATTATATTTGTCTTTTACAAACCTAAACAGTACCTACTACATAGGTAATAAAACAGGATTTAAATTCAATAAATTGAAACAGTAATGAAATACCGATATTATCGCTTAAATGTCACGTCAAAGGTGTAGACAAATGAGGTGAAATAATGAATAACTCGTTCCAGGTCGTAAGGCTAACAAAACAAAAATCGCGTATTGTTTGTTAGTAAAGGTTCATCGAAGCTCGAGCTCAATCGTAGACGAACTAACGGTACCTATATGCCAAATACCGGCACGTCCACTAACGGTCAACCTCCCTATCGCTACAGAATACTTGTCTTTACATCTCGAAGACCGCTCATCAGACACGCATCAATAGAGTTTAATAACTATCAAATATCGAGACTACAAGTACAAGATTGAATCAATTCGTAAGTTATAGCATCATTTTAATTATATACATGTGAGAGCTCTTTACAGTATAGTGATACAATCGAATTCCATTGTTTAGTATACTTACTACATCTGAATTATCTCTTATTTCTTCCTGTTTTCTTTTGTATTATAACTAATTTTTCTTTTTGATAAAAAACAATATCCTGCCACGCCACAGTGACCACACCATACCTGATGGTAACGATGTAAGAGCAAGGTGCAGTCCAAAAACGACAACCAACAGCAAAACAAACGTCGATAGCCTCAGCGATCATGCCGGCCTGCACAAATATGTCTTCACGCTTCGCTTAAAATACCCAATATCATAGGACGATGGGAACACACTCGCCGGAAGACCATTCCACGCCCACCAACTCGGCTAAAGTAAGAGTTAGAAAACTTCTTAGTCCTAGGCGAGATGTGAGCTACTGAAAAGCTGTGACTCCGCAGACCCGCGCTCATGGTTCTGCTATGGAAGAGAGAGGGTAGAACAAGGTTAAATAGGGCTTTGGAACACTCGTCATGATACAGACGGTAAAAAACGCTCAATGAAGCAACATCTCTACGCAACTGGAGCGGTTCAAGATGCTCAAAAACGTCTGCATCGTGCACTATACGGACAACCCTACGCTGCGATGTATCCAGGGCGTCGAGTAAATACTGGGCAGAACTGTCGCAGAGATGCGAACAGTATCCCATACAAGGCCTGACCTGGGCCTTAATTTAGTCATAATAAAACTTAAGATAAATGATTGAATCTTTTATACAAGTTTTGATGAATGTAATAAACATTAAATAACCAATTTTTTACAGCACATTATCATAACGATTATCTGTGCCATGCTTATGAATAATCAATAGCATATTACTTCATAAACAACATTCCTCTGTTAAGATCACGGTCGGCTACATGTTATTATATGAATTTAATTTCAAATTGTAATTCAAATGACCTCGACAACATCTCGCAACCAATCATTTTTGTGTTTCGCACGATTCATAGAAAAGAGCCAGTTTCCTACTTACAGAGTTTGTAATCGTTTTAACTGCGGACCGTGAAATTTTTCGCAATAATTTTAATTATCATATTTACTACATTTTTCATTCTAGGGTTGACAGTTAACGTTCAATTTTATGTATAAATGGTCTTGACTATTTGTACTTCTAAATATACAATTAAATATTCTAAAACTTGAAATCTTTAGTTTTAAAATGATCAGATCAATGTCAAATGTTGTCCTCAGTAAGAATTTTTCCTGTATCATGGGTGGGATCACAAACATAAATTCTTGGTACTACCACTTGACTTGGAATGTAAGTCATCCTTTTTTAATATAAAAACTGAACCTCCAACCGGTACCTAGCGCAAACGCCGTTGTTAACTACTGCACCGATTGAATTGTCGTTGTCGACATAAGAAAAAACAAGAATTATTTAAATTCTAACGTTTACAAGATACATCTTTATACTAGCCAAAATGATTCATTCATTTTAATATCGAAATAAATAAGAAACATGGTCCCACTACGTACCTCATAAACATTATTTATTTATGTAGTATGTATCTATTAATGAATAGATTTCTCAAATAATAATTTTTATTTAAACTATACATTTATTTTTCTTTCAAGAGGTGTCAACCATGATTCTTACAATAGAACGGTAAATGCCGTTAGCATATTATAATGTGCAATGAAACAGTCTCATTGCATCTATTTTATACAGTTTCACAAGCTTAGACTAAAGTTGCAAGTCAAATTCCTTAACAAGACATTGAACTTTTGCTTTATCGAATATCATAATAATACCTAATATGTAACTGATAAAATCTATAACAGTTTTCCCAATTTTAAGTTATTAAGGTTGTCAACAAATAAAGTTCTTTATTAACAATTATAAACTCATTTTGTTCTATTGCTGAATATATTATTCTTTGTTACCACGTCCTTCGTGACAACCATTGCGCTGTCTGTCGTACCGAAACCAACTTAATCGAATAGACACAAACTCGTTTTTATCCAGTCACTAACTTTGACGATAACGAGCCAGAATTTAGAGTTAAATACTTGCTTGGATACATTTTGCAAAATAAAAACGAAAGTCTCCAAACTCTATTGGCAGTTTCCGGCATTCTCTAATTTTCTGTTTCGTTTAACTTTTAATTTCTAATTGCAACTGCTTATCGTAATCTTTACGTATCTTAGTATCTTACAAATTGTGACTATTGAGATATCTATCTCTATAGATAATAGATAAATAGTTTTGTTCAGACTGACATAACATCGTATGTTACAGCCTTCACTACTGAAGCTAGAATACATGAAGGTTTTTATGACGTAGGCGCAGAGTACATCACATCTGGACGAACAGGCTGGGTCCGCTAGTATTCTTATAAGATAACAATAATAAAAATTAAACATATAGATAAGATCATTATATATTTTAAGATTGTAAACCGTTATAATTATAAAGTTAAAACGATTCCAGGGATTGTTTGATCTCTATTTCCATCTTCAGACAATGGCTATATCCGCTACTTTGAATGACCCATTTTATTTCATCCGGGAAAGGATGTTCGAACGATTCACCAATCGACAGATGAGGTCAACTGTAATGTATGCGAGTCAGAGTCCATCTGAACAATCGAACCCGTCAGTATCCCATTGATAAAGTCTGGAGGTTACACCGACACGTAACACAATCTCATTTATCTCTCCACACTTTTTATTCTTAAGAAAATAGTGTTAGGAAACTTTTTATTAGCTGCTGTGGTTACAGAATAGAACCGGAGCGCTTTCCCAGATTTAATGTCGAATATTACGGCATAAAATAGTAAAACTTGTCTGTATGTTGTAAAGTAATCATTTTATATAGTTTATATATGATTATATATATAAACTATACTATAACTACTTTACTATATACTATAATTATGATACAAATATGATACAATTTACACATGAACATACGAAGAATCAAATTTAAAATTTCATTATTTGATAAAAACATTACTTTCTGGAACCTTTTTTGATTTTATTCCATATTCTTATATTTATTGAAAACCTTTTATTACTATAAAGAAATTCTACATAAGTATTCGAGTATATGAAATTATGTGAGTCATAAAAACAAAAAATATATATAAAAAAATTTTGTACTTTTATAAAATTATATTAATTACTAATAAATAAGAGAAGGAAATTAACCAAGGACGGTGTGACCATATGTCGAAATAAATAGCTCTCAGCTGTTAATCATTAATCTCATCTTTAAGTATCCAAGTCACGCAACTGTAGAGAAAAGCCAGCAACGCCGCCCTTTCTGGAAAACTGTCTGTGAAGAGTGCCAAATTATTCTCATAAACAACAATTAATATTTACGAAATTCTTTTCAAACTGCGCTTCAATTGTTTTAATTAGTAAAAGAATGTCGTGTCCCTACATTGCGGATTTTTAGAGTCTAAATATGATTTTTTTTTAAATTCTAGAGCAAATTAAGAAATTCTCTCATTTATAATTTTACCGTATTATCGAACAATCTATGTAAATATAGTTTTCTTATCATACCAAGTCTAAAATAACGTTTTTGAAAGTAAGCCTGAAAAAACATTTGTAAGGGCCGTTACGGCTTATTGTTAATATAATCCAATCTCAACATAATCACGTTCTGGTCTACTTTTAACGTAACATATGCTCTGGTCATGCTAGAGTTTAAAAATGAATATTAAATTTAAATAATCCACAAATTAAATCAAATACTTTTTGTTACAGATTAAGTACAATGTAGTGCGCCGCTTATTACTATATCATTAGATATTGAATAAGCGATAAAACAACGCCTATTATCATCGGTTTTCACTCAATAACGTCAATTCAATAACTAATACAAATAATACAAATACAATACAAATAACGTCATAATCACTCCAACGATAAAGTGTAGTACAGAATATTGTTTATTTTTGTTGAATTGTTGTTTTACTTTAAAATATGGAAAAAAATCATATCGAGGGGTGAAAGGTTATTTGCTTTAAGTGACATTTTTTGGCGATATTCTGTAATACACCTCTTCGGAATCAGCGTTTTTCACCGATTCCGAAAATATATATATTTCTAAATCACCAAAAAATGTCGCTTAAGCCAAATAGCCTCTCACCCCTCGATATAATAAAATTAAAACAGAAAAGATAAAAGTTATGTCGTTGCCGTTTCTCTGTATACATAATTAATTTATGATAATTCATGAAGGGCATGAAGGGACACCAAAGGGCCACTTATGTTTTTATAATCATATTTCTACTAACTTTGTACGATTTGCAATATTAATTCTACATTGCTATCAAATATGTAAAGAAATACGGACATTAAACATTTGTTCACGAACAAAAGACGCGCTACTGTTTGAATTTGTATTATCTGATGAAAGTAGCAAAATGCTTGAGAATATTTTTTTTATGTATGGATGATAATTTACATACAAAAAAGGTTCATTGTTATTCTAAGTAACAATATAGAGAAATTTAAAAACACTAAAGATAAAATTACAACTATCATGTAGTTAGTAGTGTTAAGAAAAAAATCGAGCACAAAATTTGAGTCTAAATTAATTATAACTGAATAATACCAATATGTAATACAATTTAATAGGCCCATTGAAACACATGCCATATCAACTTATTTAGGTCTATGACTACGTAAATTGGTTACAAATTCAGTCGATTGAAAAGAGGGATCGATTATAAATTAAGTATATTTATAATCGGTTAAATTACATTCATTATCTCCTCATTACTGGAGAACTTTATATAAATATATAATATTATTTCTAGAATCGAATTGAATCGGTGAAATTCAGAGATCTGATCTGGTAGTAACATTATTATTAAAAGGAAAAAGATTGGGAACATATATATTTTTGTAACCTGCCGTAGTAATTTAAAACTGATTTTTATTATGGAATTCACCAAAAATTGGCATTTAAAATATTTTCTGTCATATTATATACCTTAAGAATATAATTCAACATTTTTTAAAATAATTATGAAAGGAGTCAATATCTATAGTTGCTCAAATCTGACAGAAGGGCATTCTTAGTTTGTGACACATATAGTTCCTGAAACACTTATTCAAATGTAATAACTAAATTATATTGACGCTTTTACTTGATTCGGTAATGATTTAAATTGTCATAAAATTTAAAAACGCGTCTGCAACTGGGCTTTCGTGAATAATGTCTCTTTTATACCCATCGATAGAATACAAAATGTGTATACATAAATTCCATGTGATGTTAGAACATATTACAAACACTTGTACCACATTCTTAGATTCGTTGTTAAACACTTTATTGGAACAACTGGATCATCTAACTGGAACTAGAGTAAGTATAATAGATTTTACCAAATGTACATACTTATTTTAAAGCCTATAAAAATATCGCGAAGTTCATAGAATGTAATAAGTTAATACCGATTACCGATTATGTGCTGCAGTGATTGATTTCAGATGACGTCAAATAAAAACCCTAATTCTTTGCAATTTAAGTACCTCGCACAATCTATAGTAATAAATACATGGAATCTCCAAAGAAATACATAAAAAAATAAAACGTTAAGGAAGCAAAATATATTTATACTTGAAAGACCAAACAAAATTATGAAATACTGAGTACTGATACATTGATACTTTTATTAATAAGTTAAGAACGTGACGCAGTTTGCAAAGAAATAAAGTTAAACTATATTTTATCTCTCGTTTTAATCAAATTTTTTACTTCAATATACACGATACGATATAGAAGCTAATAAAAGTTTTTTCCGGCGTGCAAATTGGTATTTAATTGGGAGCAAGCGATGCGAATCGAAGTACTTACGTTAAGTACGTAATCTATATTTAGACGCTCACTACATACTACTGAATATAAGGAAAAAATTACTAAGGTGTATGGGATCGATTACAGATAAAAAACTTCATTGTATCAATAAGTACTTTGACTTGGACCATCAATAAGTTAAAGTACAAAATTAATCTACTTAATCAAATAAAAAAGGTGATGCCGTTTCATTGTTTTAATAAAAATAACTTAAGTAATAAGAGAAAACTTTTTCATAAAATTCATACAAACTTTTGCTGATGAAGGTATTTTAAAAATTATATTTCATTAGAAGTAGTCTTTCTATTTATTTAGTTTATTTATTTAACCATCAGTAGGAAATGCTGTCATTTTTTATCGCACTATTGATATTTTAATAACATAGATACTTCTTACTTATATTGGGTTACTCATTCTAAAAACAGGTCAGAATTACGCACTACTTGAATTCATTGGATAAATAATTAAACACACTTTATTTCAGTTCTAAACTCTTAATGTTAGGCATTGTGCTACTTAAGAATTTCTTATTATACTTTACTGCGCTAATTTCATGCTATTTAAATGAAGAAACTTAGACAGTTCATTTTTGTTGAAGTGTGTTTTAATTAAATGACCCGATTTCAAAGTTCACAGAACATTCTATTATTCTTTCATATAAGTCTAATATGTTATGTTTATTATACGGAACGTCTTTTCCAGATTCTTATTTATATATTTTATGTTTCATTGGGGCTTACAAATTTTGAAGTACTACGTACATTACTGAGATTTTAATCATTTTTTAAAAACCACTAGTTTTTCAATTAAATACAAATCCAGAATTCAACACATTTTTCTAGCATCACAAATTTTATCACTACCTTGGTAAGTGCCAATATTATTTTTTGTAATAATATTATTTGTAATATTTGTAAACTATATGCACTTACATTAGGGGGTTGACACTCTCCAAACTATCTTGTACACATGCAAGTCTATACCACAATACGTTGCATACTTATCAACTACATTAATTCAATAATACATACTGTACGGTACTTCGATAGCTCCGCAAGTGGCACGGGCTGCCTAAAGAGTTTCACTTACCGTGATCACCAGTTCGCCAACTCCTCAGGGGCCCCTGCTTCTCCTCCAGGATACTGGTGTCTTTGAGGATCTTCCAAGCACACTTATACACTTTGGAATCGGATAATTTCGTTGCTTTTAGGAATATTTGTATGTTTTATGTCGTTACTCGGCGGATCGGTTCGAGCGAGAGCAAAACTCAATTGACAACCCGTACGGTGTTGCCAGAGCATAATCGAAGTTGTCCGCACATTTATTAGAATACGGAACATGCCGCCGACCTTAAAATACGTAGGATTTTAATGAGACCAGGACGAATATCCTAGTCTGAATAAATAAGTTACGACGATGTCCTAACTTGGAAAAGATTGAAGCAGAGATAGTACTCATGCTTCGGAAAAGATGTGGTTTGTAAATGTAAATAATTCACCTACGTATATTGCGAGTGGAAAGTAGTTATATAGTATGGTATAGTAGTAGTAGTTATATAGTAGTAGTACTTATGTAGTAGTAGTAGTTATGTTATATGTAGTAGTAGTCGTTATGTTAGTAGTATAATATATGTGTACAAAACTAAATAAAAAATAAATAAGAATGATTATGTGAACTTAAAACTAAAGTTATACCAACACGTAGTGATGGTGGAAATATTGTTTGATTGTCGATTGGAAGTGGAAATACCTTAACGACAGACCGCTTGGTGTAGGAATTGCCCACGCGCAGTGTTACAGCGCGGACAACGCCGTCGTGGCCAGGGTGCACCTTGTGTACACGAGCTAGTTGCCACTGCATCGGTGGCAATGCATCGTTCTGTAGTAATACTATAGCACCCTCGGTAATCGCGGTTGTTTTGTTGTGGTACCATTTACCCCGCTGCTGGAGTTGTTGGAGGTATTCGCGACTCCATCGTATGCAATGATGTTGTAGCATTTGTTGAAGCATTTCCCATCTCAGCAAGATGTCGGTTTGCGAGTTGGACCAGTCATACTCAGGCAACGAGGTCAATGGACCGCCCACCAAGAAGTGCGCCGGAGTTATTGGCAAAGGATCTGATGGATCATTGCTAAAAACACATATCGGTCGGAAGTTAAAGACTGCTTCGATCTGATATATTATAGTGTTAAACTCGTCGTAAGTTAGGATTCGAAAACCTACAACGCGGAATAAATGTTGCTTGTAACTTTTCACTCCGGCCTCCCATATACCACCAAAGTGACTAGCGTGAGCAGGTTGAAAATGCCAATAAATTTTTAAATTGATAGAATGTTGTTCGATATTTGACTTATAAGTTTTCAAGAAAGCGTACATCTTTCTTAAGTACGAGTTACACCCCATAAAATTGCGTCCGTTATCCGAATAAATGTCGGAACAAGCACCGCGTCTTGCCGTGAAGCGGCGAAGAGCTGAAATGCAAGCTTGTGTGAATAAGTCGGGAACCAACTCAAGGTGTATAGCCTTGGTGGACATGTATACGCAAGATTTGAAGGTTTTGGAATAACGAAGGGGAATAGTTTTCATTAGAAAAGGACCGACGTGTAAATTTAATTTAAGAAAATGATTGATTGTTGAAGTGATAAGTAAGTAAGTTAAAATGTTTGACTTAGGTAAGAGTAATTGATATTTTGCTTTGTAATGTAGTTTTGAATTATATATGCGGCCGCCGACCCTGACGACACCAGCATCATCGATGATAGGCTTTAATTTTTGTAAATTAATTTTTTGAAGGACCATGACAATATCCTCTTGTAGTTTAGGACTTGTCAGAAGATTGTTGTTTGATGATCGTACGTTAGTAGTGGGACAGGAATCATCGAATGCAACTCGAGTTTTCGTAGCTGCATCTTGTGTTTTCACCACGTAGTGATGAGGAAGAAAGTACCTTTCAGATACAGATAAGGTCTCTGAAGAAGGTGGAATAAGTTGTATGTGCCCAAGATCTATGTATTCTTGTAAGCACCGATTGTAACCTTGTTGTAAGCAAGAGTTACGAAAAAAACGTTTTTGTAGTATTTTAAAACGAAGTAATGTGGTATCTCGCGATTCGCCGAGCGGTAGTACGTTTGGTTTGAATGGTAACGAAACCGAATATCTGACAGAAGAGTGTCTTGTGTGATGAGTGTTGATGAAGAGCGTTTCACACAAGGCCTCGTCGGGCGAAAGTGTTGTAGTTGCTGGAACAGAGTGTTGAATATTGGCGTCCGTTTGGAAGGAAGTTACACAAACGTTAAGTGTTGTAGAAGGTTTATTTGATATTTTATTCGAAAAAACATACCCAAATATTGTATTTATTGCAACTGGAGCACCGCGATTACCTCTAATGTTGTCATCGAGAAGAATCACATCGCTGTAGTCTGCTCCAAATAACAGCTCGACCGGACGCGCGGAAGAGAATTCCGGATCGGCTAGTGGTAGGTTGCAAATGGGTGCTAAAGTTGTATTTTGAACCTGTGGCGTGCTATTGGTAATTCTAGATATTACTAAGGTGTTTATACCAATAGATGGCTTTAGTGGGTCATGAGGTGTGACATCACAAGAAATGACACCGTGGGGTTGTACGGCTTCTCCCTCTCCTACACCTATAATAGAAATATTTGACCGGGCGCTATGACTTTTCTGTCCCAACCGCTGAGCACAAGCCTCCGTGAATTGAGAAGTTTGAGAACCGGGGTCGATACGCGCTCGAACGGTGTGAGCCGTCACAGAAGTGTTGCCGCGGAGACGGATGTCGTAAGGTGCGGTCGCGAGTAGTACGGAGTATTCTGTGTCGCATAGTTGTCCGTGGTCACCATAAGCGCGTGCGGCTGAGGCGCAGCTCACTGCTGCTGACACTGTGATGTTCGAAGTGGCTTGTTGTTCTTTACCCGAATTTGCCGACGTTTCTGTATTACTGTGCAGAGATGTATGATGTTTTTGTTGACATATCTCACAGTTTAAACGTGAATAACACTGCAGCACCATATGTCCATGAATGAAACAATTCGGACAAATATTTTTAATTGAAATAAAATCTTTACGTTGTAAAATTGATAAGTTAAGAAAAGCCGAACATTTATTTAACGAATGTGCATTAGATTGACAGTAATAACAGAAAAGTTTGAGTTGAGTAGCAACTTTGTTAAGGTACGGTGATTGTGGTGTGGCCGGAGAACTATGCGCTATAGTAGCACTGAGCGCGGGCATCGAGCGGCGCGGTGAATACGAACGGCCGGGGCGAGCTGAAGCAGGCGCGCTAGGTTTAGCGGACAATTTGGCTTTGTAGTATAAATCTTTAAATTTATTTCTATGTTCAAGCTCCAGTTCTGAATTAAAAGAATCATATTTAAAATATATTTTTTCCAATTTGGACTGAACACGTGTAAAATTATTTTTTAAATGTGTTAAGTTTTGTGCACGACGCATAAATTGGTCAGTATCCATGCACTCGTCCTGTAGAAACTGTAACATTTCCTCTAAATCACTATAAATGGCATCACGTTCAAAAGTTAATTGTTTGATTTCTGTCATTTTAAATAGAATAACGTGATATTTGGTAGTTGAATAAAAAAGTATAAGTTTCTATCACGTTATTAATAGAAAAGTAGAATTTATTGTTAGTTGAAGGTAGATCTGGGTAGTCGTAATGAAAAGGTTCCAAGCAACACAAAGTAGTTAAATAATATATCGTAGATATAGATATGTAGGTATAACGTTTGTAGGATAATAATGTAGTTTACGGATGTAGTTATATGAATGATTGATTCCAAAATGTATTATTTGTTTGTAGTTTTGTTGTAAATTGTTGTTAGGATTTGTAAGTAGTAATAATGAAATTAAATTAGAACATTCGAACTTTTGTAGGATAAATGAAAATAATTAAATGTATAAGCCGACCGAATGAAGGTGACTACGCTTTGTAGGTTAGCCAGGTTCCTTCTTTCACGTAGTGAAACTGGACGGGTTATAGCTAGTGCAGTATTACATTTATAACCGACCGAATAAAGATGACCGCCGGTAGTACAGCAAGTCGTTTCTTTGTTGTAGTAGTAGATTTGGACGGATTATAATTTCAAATACCTTGGACGTTATGGAATTAAATTTTGGATACGTTATGAATGTTCTGGATTGTAGTAATTAGCACGAAATATGTGCTATTTTCGAAAGATTCGTATCGTAGGAACAAAATTATGAAAGATCCGGCTCGGAGGAACAAAATTATGTACGGTACTTCGATAGCTCCGCAAGTGGCACGGGCTGCCTAAAGAGTTTCACTTACCGTGATCACCAGTTCGCCAACTCCTCAGGGGCCCCTGCTTCTCCTCCAGGATACTGGTGTCTTTGAGGATCTTCCAAGCACACTTATACACTTTGGAATCGGATAATTTCGTTGCTTTTAGGAATATTTGTATGTTTTATGTCGTTACTCGGCGGATCGGTTCGAGCGAGAGCAAAACTCAATTGACAACCCGTACGGTGTTGCCAGAGCATAATCGAAGTTGTCCGCACATTTATTAGAATACGGAACACATACTTTTTAGTTTTTATACTTATGAATATACATCTATAGCACTATTGCTATTAAAACAAAATTTAGATTAATAATAACAACTATAATAAATAAATATAATATTAACCTTTTTTACACTTGAAAAAGGCACAACTAGTTACCGTTTCTATATTTTGTTTTATAAATACGTATCAACTTTTAAACAAAGTAATATCATTAAAATAAAAAATAAAAAACTGAGTTGAATCAATTTTGGTAACGTACACAATAAAAATACCATTAAAATATTCCATGATCGTCTAACTGTACCCTTTAAAACTTTCTGTTCATTTATGTGAGGTATTTTATTCCAAGCGGTTTCATTGTTAATATTAAATTATTGTCCCCGATCAGGCTGTTGCGACATTTTCCTAACGTCATTACCTTTCTTCACTTTTCTTATGAATACTTAAGTTTCTACTCCCCCATTACATTCTTAGCTACGGGTTCTTAAAAGCAATTTCCATGAATCACGGTTATTTTCGTCAAAATTATTTTCAATATTAAGTTAAAAAGCTTACATTAAATTTATATACGTATTATTACTTATTTATTGTTTACCTTTGTGTTGTTTCTTGGTGTTACCCATTTAAAATATTATTATATTTTTTTTAACAAGAAAATGTTAATCAAATATCACTAGTTTCATTAAAATGGTATTATTGTATCGAGTTTTTATAACATGTCCAAAGACATATGTATTCTCAAACCATTTCCTTTGCTATAACAGTAACAGAGATGCAAAACTATGAATGAAAACACCTTTCAAACCTGGATAGCTACTTTAACATATTGCGGTTCCAACAAAAAGATGAACTTAATAAATATATTAAAATCTAACGAAAAATGAGTTCGCGTTTGACCTCAGTCCGCCACGTGAGAGGTGCGCTTAAGCCGACGAGGATTACACTTAACCAACAATGAATGATCCACTTTTCCTTCAAAAACTCTCATATATTTCTGATTCTCACTTGGCATAGCGTATATACCATTCCTGTTGGAACGGACAATGTACAATCCCAAAACGATATAAGTTATAACCAACCTTATTCACGTAGGTATGTCATATTGCAGCAACCAAATATTAACCACTTGCCCAAGGAATCAACCCTAATTAAATTTTATTTTGGTTGACGTAATTTTGTTAACAATTGAAGGAATCATAGGGTTGAATACAACAAAATAAAATAATGATGTTGCCTTCGTTAAGTGAAGTGTATTATATAATTATATTTTACTCCGAAATATTTAACGTTATAAATATGAAAACCAAATCAATACTCTCAGTCTTGTTCTGTCACGAACACATGGTCAAATATAGCTTACATAATATGCGCCATCACGAATGTTTATGAAACTTGTGAATATGTAATATTATTTTTGTTTATTATGCGTGAATGTAGATTAATATTATAAATATAATACGGAACGAAAAAATATAATTATGTAAAAACTTACCACTTCTTGGGAATTTTAACAAACCAACAATAATCAAGACACAGTTTTTAAAGCAAAACTGCGCTGATATCGAAAATAGTCTGTAAAGTTTTTGATAATAGCAAGTATTGCCCACTCGTAGCACTAAATTTATCAACGTTTTCTAATCTTTACACAATCTGTTATCACGTCTTAATCATTTCACTTTCTACAAAGCATTCGTGATCAGTCAAGACACTCGTAGCCCAGCACCGCGCCGGTGAAATATGACTGCGCGATGTCCGCAAAACTTAAGCCAAAGTGAACGTAAATAGCATCGAGAACTCAATTCGCCCTAAAACAAGCACACCACCCGACCGTCGAGCGGCGACTGTGAGTTGTGATAACGACACTTCCTACGAATGAGCAGAGCCTGCGAAACTCGCAAGCAGTAAGCTCGACTCTATAGCCGCACTCAACTGGCTCACCTATAACGCGTTCTGAACTCTCTTTTCATTAAGCGAAGATACAAATTTCATTTAAGCACCGTTCTTCGAACGCTTTTCGTTCGGTACGCGTAACGAGTTTACGGTACGTAAATCGTAGTAGATTTGTTTTGCAGTTCGGCCACTGTAATCCGACTCTTCGCATCATAGCCCACACAGCGCTTTTTTCCGAATCAGTGCTCGATGAAAGAACCTTCTTTTTGTGCAAACTGCCGCCTGGTAGCCTATGTAGGGAGTGTGGAATAACCGCTTCGGACAAGATGCCAACTTTCTAAACTAAATCTATAAGAGAGCACTATTCGGATGGTGAATTACGTTGTTTTCATTAGAAGCGATCCCGTTATGAACAATAATAATAATGCATCAAAAAAATTGGTTCAGCCCAGCAATTGACGCGAGACATGTTGTAATTTTATGGAACATTTTCCAACAGCAATTCGACGATTGGGCGCAGTATTCCGTTTGGTATTTTGTGGTTTTACTTTCGGCGTCCATTACGAAGGTTGCGGTCGAAGCCCCACAGTAACTCGATGGTAAATTGGATAGCAACGTTCTGAACTAGATTAGATCACCTTGCGAAGGAAATATTGCGTAAGCTGCGAACGACTAACATTTTCAGCTGAAAAATAGTTTGCGAGAGTAAACTGTTTTGTTTACTTCGAAGCAAGTGTTGTTCGATAGGAACTGCATTGCGTAAGATATGGCAAATCGCGCATACGTATGAAGGTTCCCTAATATTAAAATCGTAAACCCTTCGCGTCATCCCGCGACTATTTCGAACTGGGTCAGCAATGTAAGCCTGTAAGATTAGGTACAATTCACACGAGATAAAAACCAAAAATTTTTCTTCACGCATATGAAGAATTCTCAAAGAGATACATATATTAACTTATATGTATATTCCAATTTTTATCTTAGACAATAAGTGAATGAATGCTTGGCACATTTCAAGGCTTATAATATTCTGCGCATGACTCACGTAGGTCGTGATAGGTCGTCTAAATTAATGAAGTATTACACGAAATACCTTTGGGTATTACTATACAAATTATATCTTAAAACTGTTTTTGAATACTAAATATACTAGATACATTAATTAAATGTTATTAAAGTACCTTTTAAGTGATTTTTAAGAGACTGTTATTTTGAGGGAAATGGTTGAAGTGAAGTTTAAAAAAAGTTGTAGCGACATGCGTCTAGTTTTCAGTCTTAAACGGAGACATTATTTCACAGGTAGGGTTCTTGAGTAATCGTAAGAAAAATACCTAAAAAATTATTTTCCAATATTTTTCTCGTCTTCAAATTGATCTATGAACTTTATATTTTTTATTCTATAGTTTTATTTTAAAATTCATTAGATAATCTAATTATTTTTCATTTGACCTGCTCACGAGCTTTTAAAATTGGTTCTGTAGGAAACCTTAAATTTTTATAAATAAAACAGTACTTTTAAACACATTAAATTAGGCTAATATAATTACCCTAATGTGTAATGTAATATCATGTTCGGTTAATCTTTGTGTGAAGACAGTTTCAGATACTAAGAAGGACATAGAATAGTTTTTATCCCCAAAATCATTCTTCAAGAGAGTGAAAATAAGGATGGAAAGAAAAGGGAGGATGCAAGGTGAAACCTTTTTCTGTCCGATCTTGAGAGTGTGACCGCAGGGAGAACCGCGGGGGGAAATATAGGTTATGTGAAGTGCTAATTGTACGTAGAGGAAGTCGCGGGCAATAGGTAGTATTGTAAATAGGTGAAGTACTCATAAATATTAAGGCGAACGCATCTTTTTTAACTTTAAGAATAGCTATATCTCAAAAATGGTTATACTTAGGCGAACAAATATAAATAAATACCCAGAGCCGTAAAACTTAATTATTAAAATTGTTGTAATAAAATCTTTCACTTCTTACCTACGAAAGCATTTTTTTACATTGCGTTTGCCTTTTCTCCGATTATTTCTACACAACTTAACAACTCATCACGTCATGATAAAAAAACTTTTACAAAACTCATGGCCAGCCCTTCTAAGTGACAACTGTCGTTTATGAGAATCGTTTGATGTATATTTCCCTCCAATATATTGGACGTGTCCTGCGCGGTTAAAACTAGAATATTTGTTTACTGGTATGATTATTTATGAAAATTCTTCATTTGTATTACGCGGAATATAAATTGATTCTCGCTTTAAATAAGAAGCTATGGTTCTATCAAAAGTTTATCTATTTTCCAGCTAACCAATAAAACATATATTTTCTTCATATCGTATTAAAAACCATTGAACTGTTAGTATAATAATAAAGGGACTGGATTGTAAATATCTACGTAACACGATGTTTCCATATCAATGGAATAAATTGATTTATTTGAGATTTTCAGCACGTTTATATGGTGTTCGTGATAATATTAAAAGTGTCGTCTTCATGTACTCGTATTCAAAGAAAATATGTAATACTTATGTATATTTTTTCTTTCCATTTCGTTTTCACTTAACAGCGACCGTTTCATGAGAAGACTTTAAAGTTATATTCAATTTAAGAAATGAAAACTCTGAAATAGAAGGCTTTAAAAGCAATTAGGGCATTTTGCATAACTTAACGTTGTTCACTTCATTAATTGTAATTAATTTTCCTTAAAACAATACACAATGCGAATAGAACCGTAAGAATCCATTGATTTCATAACCATTGCAGCCCATACACTGGTTTGATAACACAAACGATATAGTCCGAACGGCGGGGGCGACGCGTCGGGTACATTTTTATAGCCCTGTTATTTTTTATGTTGTCAGCAGTTTGGCTAGGATTTACAGGGTACTGCAATAAGAGCTCAGCGACTGTGTTAATTTGTAGCAATTTATATTTTTCATAGCTATTATGTTCTTGATAATATACTAGCTGGCCTGGCCTGACTTCGTTTAAGTGCGATTCACACTTTTAACTGGAGGATTTTCAAAATAACTTTCATTCCTTATTTTATCTTCTTGGAATATTAATAAAGATGCCTGTAGTGAATGCCTACGTCATAAAAAATCTCAATGTGAAAAATGTATTTATCTAGCTTTATTTAAACTATTCCACGATGATATGACAATCATGTCAAATCTTTTTATATTTAGGGTTATTGATAACTCGCCGTATTCTTGGTAGTATATTATACAGCAGTAGCGGTCATTCCGTAGATGCATGAAAGCATTGCATGCCCTTACGATAAATAAGTCTGCAATCAATTGATTAAAGTTAAACAAAAAAGGAAACATGTATATTCATATCTATTGTATTTTCATGACATTTATCTTTCCCATAAGCGCAATATAATATTTACTATAATTATATAATATTCAAATTCAATACGCGACTTCTGCCTACCTTGTCTAAATACTAAATGCACGTCACTGTTATAGAGGACCTAAATTTTAACAATTTATGTTACTCAATATACGAACTTAATTAAATAGTTTTCAAGATATATCAAATTTAAGACTTTTTATTTGTATGCCCAATTTAGACACTTGAATCTAAATGGTAAAAAACTTCCAATAAGAGGGATTTTATTTGGATAGCTAAAACTTTAATATAGCTTTAAAAGAGTCCAAAATTATATTACAATCTAAACCCATGGTGACCCTTGAGAGAAACAAATTTAGGTTAAAATTACTATTTATATTACAGAATGTGTTGTCTAGTTAAAAACATACTATAACACAAAATCTGCAAACTACGAAAAATCATATCCATCAAATAAACCATATAACGAACGTAAAAATAATACGGTAAATAAAACATGCTTTAATTAGATTTTATATGAAAGTACAAATGGAATGTAGATTAGATTCTTATACAGTTTATAACCCGTAAACCCAGAAGTAGGATCAAATAAAAGTAGGATTTGCCATTTCTGTGCGAACGGGCGGAAATTTCCTGTTTCACAGGAAATCGAGACCGCAAACGGCAATCCTACGCAAGCACCAGCTTAGATGATATTGGCGCTATATGAAACTTCAGTAAATATCTTTGGCGCGTAAAGCCTTGTTATATTCTATGATAATAGTAAAAAAAATTGAAATATATTTTATTTATCATCACATTATTTATTAACAGTAACCCACAGTCAATATGTGGCACTATTACAATTAAGTACATCCTTATTCATTGAGTATAATAAGCAAGAAGATTACTCTGTGAAGAATATAAGATATTAATAAGTTACTATTACAATTAGTTTAATGAACCAATGCTAATTTCACTTTTTATTGCTACTTTTACACTAATATATGTTGATCAAATAAATAATGGACTGAAATATCTTTTTCTTTCTTTTTTTCCTATCCCGGGGTAAAATCCTGCATTGGACCATCAGGGACACTGTGAGGTCAGCGACGCCGGTGTGTTAAACTCCTACTGACTAAAAACCCCCGAGGTGTCCCTCTAATTGCTCCACCCGGGCCTGGGAAGCCAAATTCATCCAGACGCCCAGGGAACAAGAAACCATGTTGAGGCTACCTCTCTGGGAGGGGAAGGAATAAAGCCCACACCTCAAAAACCTCTCTACCAGGCGGTGCGCCGGACACCGTGCACCGCCTCCCTCTCATCCGGGCAGCAGACTCCCTCAAGTCAACTGCCCGGCGGACTGAAATTTCTTCAGACAACCTTTATTATCATAAATGTGTAGGGCTCTATATACCATACATGTGTTTAGCCGTGGTGGCTACCGGCAGAATAGAATAGCACCCCCCTCTTCTTGCTGAGGTGTCGTAAAAGGCGACTGAGGTATCTCTTGAACACCGCAATTCAACCAGGTGTTTAGAGAAGGGAAAACTCGACCAAACCTGCATCCCGCTCCCTCCCGATCGTACTGGTTCTCCTTTCCATCGGGCCTGAGGGAGCTCGGACGAGAGAGTGCTTTTCTGGCTGCGCGTCCAGTTATGCACTTAAATATCTCCTGCGCAATTGACTGTTTCCGAAAACTGGACCTCGAATTTCTTAACCGGTGTTGAAACAGTCGCCGTGGCCGAAACCGGCTAGGACATCATCACATGTGTTTAGGGGTTTTTAGACATTGCAAATTAATTATTAGCAATATATAATTCATCGATAAGTAACTTAAACTAGCTATAAGTAATTAAGATAGCTTATGATTACGCGTACAATCTAATAATATCAATATCAACATAAACCATTAGGTCGTCAGTCCTTCGTGATAATTTAATTTAACTTCAAGATTATTATACCGAAATTACCTACCACAGCTACCGGTGAATTGCCTGTTTATTGGTAATCACTGAATTAATCCGAAATTAATTGCATAATAAACGCAATGCGGAATATACCTCAGTAAAAATTACTTAGCACCGTAAAATGCTTCTTGTAATATCCTATTAAGAATTTGCTAAATTTACCAAGCTATTGGTTTAACAATAACAAAAATTTTACTTCAATTATTAAAGGTCTAATAAAGAGTTCTAAATACTTAAAATGTATCACCGATTAAATAGAAAATAAATTTAACTCAGAGAATTAAATACGTTACTAACATTACTCGTACATTAAAAGTCAGAATAAAAAAATGTTTGAATTATGTAATGGGTTTCTTTTTTAAAAAATAAATAAATCACAGTAAACACAAAGGTGTTATAAATAAATGTAAAAAGTTATCTGGGTATTTAATTCTAAACTGAGTGTAAAAATTACGATTATCAACATACAATAAAGAAAAGCCATTATAGTATTCGATTCAAATTAGCATTATGTTTCCATACAAAATATTCCTGTTTTGGGGACTTTTTTTAAACTTTGAAACTGATAAAATGTTATGAAAGAGAAAATGTGAAGACAAAATAAAAAAGTTACACAATATTGGCGGGTTTTCAGCAAAGTTTTGTATTATGAAACAAGTTTACTCATTTGCCGTTTTCTAAACTGAATCTATGTACAAACATGACGTGCTATTGAATGAAAACTGTGGCATCTATACGCCACAATAGGTTCTATAGAAGCTTAACTCACTTCAATAGATGCCGCATAAAATGAATTATTCATAGGACACTGGTGCTTCTCGGAAAAAAACGAGGAGATTAAATTTTGCATAAGATATTAACTACTTCAACTTAAACTGCATCTATATTTTATGATTATTTTATTAATATTATTTACTTTGCCATTTTTGTTCTGGAAACTCCAATTTCTTCTGTTGGTTACAAATTTACTCGTTGTACTAAATTAAGGCAAAAATTTAAATGTCATACAGACAAAAAGCCGCTGCTCTTATTTGTATAATGCATAATGTAAAAAAAAAAAATTAAATTCAGCCACGTCTAATAAAAAATGACTACGAGGGCGTCAATAGAATTATTCTACCTCATGCATATCAGGAAAGTCAAAGTCACCGGGGGAAATTGACAATTAAAAATATTTCCTTAATACATTACCGTCTTCATCTCTTTTTAGTTTACTGCAAGACTAAAACTACATAAGTACCCCGCCCGGTTATGTTGTGAAGACCTTTACCGGTCACCAGTGTATGGACAATCCGAAAAAAAAAAAATTGTATGTAATCTGACTACAACAACTAAAGACGTTTTTACGTCTTGTCATGATATTAGTTTTTAAGTGTTATTAATCCTTTGGGGAATACTATTTCATAATAAATGATATTGCATTCTTTAGAAAACCTTTGTTCTAATGTTACACATAAATGGAAACAGTGTCTTATAACATTGAAAAATATTTACTTTGTAAAATAATATAAAAGTATAAATATATTTCTATGCCAACTGTATCCAGAAACCCTTATCTAATTTGGCATGCACATTCTTTAAAGGTATTAGAATGAACGAAAAGGGTTGAAAAGATAGGTAAAAAGTAAAAAACTTGTAAATCGGGTCATCTGTCTTAAAGTTAACATCTTAGTATATTACTTTGTTACACAAATATTTCGAAATGAATCACTTCGTTGAAATTTCGTAATCAGTGTTCACTGTGATTGTGCTTTATACATATATTCTATGTATTGTATATTTTTTCCACAATAAATAATACGGCTAACTTTATGACTTTACACTAGCTAACATATTTATAAAATATTTTTTCTTGTTTCTATATGTTCAATTTTTTATCATTTAACGTGTATACAAAAACCAACACCAACACTCAATTCAACCTTGTGTAATCCTTTCAAAATAATTTAATAAGATAACTTAAAAAATTGTAAACGAGGGTGTTGCCATGGATACCAATTTTCTCTTAAGACTAAATATAATTTTAAATCAAGGACTTTTGCCATAATTTTTAAACAAACTTTGAAAAGGGGAAGGAAATTATTCGAAAGCATTCTTTTGTTAATAATTATTATGCCGTTGCATCGTAAAAATTAGCACGATATGGTTTTAGTATCTCTACTACTAAAAACTGTCAATCCATTCATGTATAGTGCTCATATACTAGTATGTGCGTAAATATATATAAGGTACTTAACGATTTTCAACGATTTAAAAAAATGCAAAGTCTGTTTTTGCTCTGAAAATCCATAATTTTTTTTTAATACATGATTACTTACATGTTTTTCACAATGTATATAATTATTAATATCACTATACCTGAAAATCTAAAGAAACGACAGTTATTTTTTTTTTATGACTTTTATTGCAATTTCGAAAAACGCTTTTTCTAAATTAAAAAATATACCATGGTCGAGTCTCTGTGACGATTGTCAAAACAATGTCCACAGTTTATATAATATTCTACAGGCATAGACTGTTTCACATACAGCCGCACGAAGAGTGAATATTTAAATCAAAGGAATTGAAGGAAGTATATTTCCTTTACATATATTATATTATATGTCATCCTAGGTTCAATATAATGAGAGTACGGTTTACATATGTATGTCAAATGTCAGATTTCTTCAGATACTATAAAGTCTGAAAAGTTACCTAGAAGATGACCAGAACATTATATAGACTTTACTTGTCACTAAAATCAAGATTATAGCCTAATGTACCTACTAAGATGACTGTACCTATATAAAAAAAAACGATAATTAATCCCAAATCAACTAGGTAATATAACACTGCGTACAGACATATTATAATATGAATAAATGGAACTAAAATAGAGCATTAACGAAATATTCGCTGCCTATTACCTACTCACAAAATATAATTCCATTTACTTAATAAGATTAAACAACCAGGCTTCGCTTTGTTCCAAAATAACATACGATACTCAAACTAATTACTAAAGTGTTTGAGAATTACATATGTGAATCGTAAAAATAAATAACTTTTTTTCAATAATGTCTCTTACGTCAATCTCTTCTACGTCAGTCTCTTACCTACATTTGTAATTTATATGTTAAATACAAAATATTCATATTTGATTACTAAATTACAACATGAAATAATTAAATACAAGAACGTATTTTAATATTTTTTATTAAAATAAGTGGTAGTACTTGACGGTTTTATATCAAGGTCATTAAATATCCGCCGGGACTAAATAGTTAATTAAGCATAAATAATTACATATATTAATTATATTTATTAGTCAGACGAATGTACCTCGACCTCCTGGGAACCTAAAAAAAGTACCTTTCGATAAACGACAAAAAAAGTGCAAAATGTATGAAATTGACACAACATGATTTTGCAAAAACTTATCTCCACTCTATATATTTTTCACTAATACAAGCCTTGTCGACTATTACATAGTAAAGGGGGTCTCATCTCTTAGAAAAAATTGTTGGGAAATTGTGACAGAATTATTAGCTAATGCTTGTTTTCACTAAGTAAGAGCACAGATACACTCAACTTTTACCTTGTCATTCCTAATTCGTTTCTACAAAAATGTTTTTTCTTAGCATAATTTTAAAAATCAGGGGGAAAGTCCTACATAGGATCATCAGGACAGCTGTGAGGGAAGCGATTCTGGTGTGTCAGACTCCTACTGACTAAAAACCCGCGGAGTGTCCTTCTAATCGCTCTACCCGGGTCTGGGAATCAGCATTCGAATTCGTCCAAAAGCCGGGGAGCGAAGAGCCTTGTTAAGGCTTACTCGCTGGAAGGGGGTGAGTGTAAAGAATCCACCCCTCCGGAACCCTCTCAAGCGGCGCGCCGGACACTGCGTGCCGCCTAGTTGAAATAGCAATGCTATTAGCTCTTTACATCGTGACCTCAGATTTAGATTTTTAAAATCAAAGACCCTTAAAATAAAGACGTTACAAAAATATCATTCAAAATATTACATGCTTTAGCAGGCAATACATATAAAATTATAAGATATTGACTGTCTACATGTGAAGCCATTTAAAATTAGCTCTAAGCTGTAAGTACGGCTTTGCGAAGACGGTTTCGGATATTAATTAAAAAGCCAATTCTATGTTACGTCACTGGCGCTACTCAAAGCGAATTCATTTTTTACCTATGAGAGTCGTGTAATTTGGAATCATAAGGAAATTAACATCACCTTATAATATTTTGATTAAACTTACGTTTCAATATATTACATATAACAATAAACGCCTTTAGAATTTCAATAGCAACAACGTGTCTATACAAAACATATTATTCGATTATTGAAGTACTGTTTGTGATTAAAGAAAATATAATTTTGTTGTGTAATATTAGTTTTAGGGTAAATAAAAACAAAGATTGTGTAAATTTAGAGTTTTAGAGATGGACTCTTATTTGCGTGTCTAATCCACGTGATATAAAATAGCCATACTGTAAGACAAACAACACAATCACATTAAGTAAAAAGACATATCTCGCTATGCATTCAAATAAAAACGAAGTCACACAATTTTTCTTTGTTGATTTTTACAAAATCGGGTTTTCCAATTAAAGGGTATCATTATTACAGTATTGATTTTGAATGTTTTAAAATCTTATTTAATCGAACAAATCTGTTGCAGGGTCTTGCAGGCATAACAATGACATAATACAATTTTAAAATAAAACCCAGATTATCTAACCAGCCTAATTTTAACATTTACCTACAAAATTCTGTGTGAAATTAGATAGCGTACCTACATTCAAAACTACAATGCGACCGTAAAATTTTACTACAACATTAAACGTAATATATTGAGTCCAGGGATACAGTTACCATGTGTCAGCTGTACCACACACAAAATGTCAGGGGTTAGAATCTCTACCGCTATTATTGTACATTCGTGGCGGTAATAAGTTCTGCTATTTGAAGGTATTAAAACAAAATTAATTTAGAACAACTACCTTATTTACAGACTACCGAACAGAAACAATCATTTTTTTAAAATGATGTCTGTACGTAAATCTCGCAGAAAAGCAAAAACTACAAAAGCGAAGATGCCAAGACCATAGATGGGCTCTAATGGACTCTAATCATATGAATTGTTGTAGATGACGTAGGGGAAATAATAAATTTTGCAGAGTTTCCACCTTTTTCGTTTATTTCTCACTTGCTATACAATATGTAGTACTTGCTTGGCGACTTGAGTATCGAATGCCCTGATACTTCAAATGACATGGTTTTATATCGTTGTTTGTTTACATTATTATTATAATATTGGCTATACTACTGACATTAGATTTTAATAAATTAAATATATAAAATAAAGATATATAAGACTAGAAGTTTTTAAATTTACAATAGTATCTAGTAATTCTTAAATAATGTTATATATTTACTTTATAATTAAATAATATAACTCGAATCAAGTTGTGATATTTGCATTATGTTGGTACTGCACATATGTATTCTATTTTAATTAATAACTCGTCTGTAAAAGCATATATTACGTATATAATGTGACGTAGTATATGATTTTATGTTTTAACACAGATTATATTAGGTATTAAGCTTAGAAACTTAGTTTTTACTTAGCTAATTACAAGTATTGCCATCATTAAATTATTCGTCCAGAAACAGTAAGAGTATGACTATTAAATATAACATTCTATTCTAAAAAATAATAATAACAATCAGCATATTAATTTAATATTATTATGAACACATTTAAATAATAATAATGATTACTGCCGTCTGATGTTAGTGCTGCCAGCTACTTAAATAGGAGGTAATATTGTATCATTAATTATTGGCGTCTGTTGCCAGCTCTTTTAACAGAATAAAAAAACGATTACCATTACATTTTGTGTTTTTCATCATTAATATGACTGCATTTTGCTCATCTAGGGTTTAAACACTACAAAATCCTCAATTTCATACACATTTATGACTTTGTAATGTTTTGAAGGGATTTAATCATGATTACAGAGCAACAAAATTAAAATAATACTACATTTTGAAGTCGATAATTATTAATTAGATTACATTTTGCCCATCTCTGGCCTAGACATCTGCTCTTATAATACGTAATATCCATTTTAAAAAAAGAAATATATCCATTCGTGGTTGGTTGAGCAACTACAGAGATATAGCGAAACCAATGCTTATTATGAACCACTAAGGATTTGGTTAGTAATTAAAAAATAAAACGCATTTATAGTGAACATTATTATAAAATTGAGTCAAGTCAGTTTGATAAGAATAGTATCTCTATAGATACAGCTGGGATTCTCCGTAGGATTTGCGACCTTATAGCTGCTAGGAAGGTCAAGTAGTTTACCATCTTAACTTTAAAATAAATGTAAACTAAGCAAATATACACATCTTATTTGTTTCAGACGAACGATTTTATCACTATAACAAAGCCGATATCGCGGACAGATTCTAGTATACCTACTATATACATAAAATATAAATAAACATACAAATAAATAGTATATCTACTATAGTCTAACCCCGACAAATAAACGCGATTACATCTAATTATGTAGAACACGACAAAATAAAGTGGTGGGTCGATGAAAGGACGAGAAAAATGGCTTAACCTGAATTTCCTGGCTTCCTAACACATTATCACAGACACCAGTAAATATTTGTTTAACCGTCTCTTTTGGGTATTCATTTCCCAAGCTTGTTTATATAAAGGTTGCGTTTCTTAGTACCAATAGCGTATAAATGACATATAATTATGTTAAACTATATTATAAATTGAATTATCAGAAGTGTATTTAAAATATTTGTTTTAGGTGTGCCATTTTAATGTGTTGGCTATTTATATGGACATTATTTTTATATCAAGTAGTATACGTTTTAATAGGTTGAATTAGAAATGTTTGAGTTTAATAGTGTCTTTTTCTAATATTTTAAATAAAGTTTTTTATGAAACATTTAATTGAAAAGTTACAGCTGCCAAATACAAAAAAAAAATGCAATTAATTGATGAAAATAATTTCTGATGTTTTCATCAATTAATTGCAATGTACATATAAATACTTATAGCCTCGATAAAATGAATCATTATTAATAATGATTAAATAATAATTTATCTGGCTATACAGATCGTGTCCTGTCACATAACTTATCCAGAATGTACACTGTAAAAAAAACTTAAATACAGGCATTTCTCATGCAGCCGTCTTTTGTAAATGACCTATACGAGACATCGACCTGTATGACTTGATAACATAATCATATTTGTAAGACCATATTAATAAACGTTATTGTAATAACAAACATTAACCAAAAAATTTAAACATATTTTATTAATTCTCAACTGATCTGTTATTTATTTAATAAAATCTTATAAACAATGCTTATTTCAAATATATAAATAAATAAATCTCTTCACATATGTTTTGTTGTAGATATCTGATATATTTTAGAAGAGGAAAAAAAGACAATATTGCAGTATTTAAAACTCATATTCATAAAAATAGACGAAGTAAAAATCAAAATATACCAAAAGAACCATACTGTGTGAAAATATAAAAATATAAATTCTAAAATCAGTAAAAGAAATATTGTAGTTTCATAGTTAGCAGAGATATTGTTCTCTGTTCAAGTGAGCCTAACAAGTTACAATAAATAAACAAACACCAGTCTCAAGCAATTATTCCTGCCCAATACGATCAAATATTTGCGAATACTGGATAGTCGTCATATTATTGTCCTGTTTATTTGGTTTTATCAAAGCGATTTACAAACTACGTTATACTTATCCATAACCTTTGCCACGGGTGGTCAAGCGCTGTCTCGCTTCTCCATTGTATGTTTCGACGCAATTACGCGAGTACAAGTATCCAGCAACTTTATGTATATATGTATTATTTATACCACCGTCCACCGCTCAGTAATCGCGCCACATTCGTTTGAGCTACGCGTGCATTTATAAACCCACCAACGTGTAAAATAAAAAAAGAAATAGAAAATGGCGCCTTTGAGTGCCGTGTACATCTCACTCGCGTGCCTTCTTACCGCTGTTGTTGCTGACTTATCCCATCCGCTGTCAGATGAGTTTATAAACTTAATCAATTCAAAACAATCCTCATGGACGGCTGGCCGGAACTTTCCAATGCAAACACCGTTTGCCCACATCAGGATGTTAATGGGAGCATTGAAAGACGACAACTTATCGAAGCTACGGAAAGTGACTCATGATGCTGATCTAATCGCAAGCCTTCCCGAGAATTTCGATCCTAGGGACAAATGGCCTGATTGTCCGACTTTAAATGAGGTAAGAGATCAAGGATCGTGCGGAAGTTGCTGGGCTTTCGGAGCGGTCGAGGCAATGACGGATCGATTTTGCATATACTCTAATGCAACCAAACATTTCCATTTCTCCGCTGAAGATCTCCTTAGTTGCTGTCCTGTTTGCGGTCTCGGCTGTAATGGCGGTATGCCGACTTTAGCTTGGGAGTACTGGAAACACATTGGCATTGTATCAGGCGGGAGTTACAATTCAAGCCAGGGTTGTAGGCCTTACGAAATACAGCCTTGCGAACATCACGTACCAGGGAACAGAAAGCCGTGCACTGGTGATACTAAAACACCCAAATGCCAGAAAACTTGCGAGGCGGGTTACAATGTACCTTTCAAGAAAGATAAACGATATGGCAAGCACGTTTATTCTGTATCAGGAAACGAAGATAACATCAGAGCTGAATTATTTAAGAACGGTCCTGTTGAAGCCGCTTTTACTGTGTACTCAGATTTACTGAATTACAAGAAAGGTGTGTATAAACACACCGAAGGAAGTGCTCTCGGTGGACACGCTATTAAGATTTTAGGGTGGGGCGTTGAAAACGGTAACAAGTATTGGCTTATTGCAAATTCATGGAATTCGGATTGGGGTGACAATGGATTCTTTAAAATATTACGCGGTGTAGATCACTGTGGTATAGAAAGTTCTATAGTCGCCGGTGAACCTTTATTCACAGCTGATTAGTATCGTAGAAACTAATTATTTTACAAACGTCTTGCCAAATAAATATTTTATGTAATACTTGTACCTATGATAAATAGCTAAGTTTTATAAATATGGAATTAAGAAGCATATAATAAAATATAATTAGTAAAATATTGAGATTTTTATTTAGTCGATATAATCCTATATTTACTTTATTTAATTTTTTTTTTTGTAAAATGTCTTTATTCTATAACTTTTAAATAAATTTCATGAATTTTATGACTACAAATTAACATTATTTTTTGAACACTCCATCAATCATTTAAATAAGTATACGGGAATATATCATTTCTACTACCAATTTCCCTGTATAATGTAATTGTAATTATTTATTAATATTTATTTATTAATACCTAACAATACATTACAATACATTCAAAGCTTACTAAAGATACATTCTAATTTAAATGCTTAAATCCAAATAATTGAGTAGTTGTTTACCGAAGAATCTTGTTTAGGCTAATATTACTGTAAAAAGCTCGTATTCAATCTCATTGAATTAATAAAAATAATATATCGTCAAGTTATATCCCATTCGGGGTGAGCAGAGATACATTAGTGGACACAGTCAGTAATGTATCTTTTATAAATTATTTAAAATTAAGGCGAAATTATTGATGTACGCGACTTTAGTAATGATTACATTTGAACTTGATATACCCTTCTCAAGTAAGATAAATAAATAATTAGTTAAGTTGTTACTTAAATACACTGTTTTGTTTGTATACTGTACAAATTTATAATCTAAGTATCATGTAAGGATAAATACAAAATAAGTATATTTAATTTATACAGTAATCAAATGTTTGAATAAAAGTTAATTTAAAGTAGGTTCCTTCTAAATTATCGAATGCAACCCCCACATCGAAAGTTTAGCTTACTAATGCCTATTGTTAGAGTAATACTTGTTGTAAGATAATTATGTGTTGAGGTATAATATTGTAAACACCGCTAGTTTTTAAGGTGGCTGTATTTTAGAAAAACAAAATTCGACTGCATTTATAAATAAACAAATAGGCTATTCTCTCTTTCTGCATACTTATAACCTGTTCCGTACCTAACAAATATGCCATAATTTATTTTCAAATAATGATTATTTAATAATATCATACTTTTCCAAAAATATGGAATTGCGACGATGTCGACACCGAGGGAGTCATATTTAACGCTAACTTTGTAAATAATGATGATAAATGTTTATTATTTTCCTGTCCAAGACAGCCTTCGCAGCCCAATAGTTATTTTAAATCAAAATATACATTCGTTTTAAACTAGAATAGCAGATGGATTCACTGCAGTCTGCAGCGTGTCTGGTTAGGCAGATCGGACTGCTGACCAAAGTGTGTCCTATGGAAGCATAAAAAGCACTGCATTGTTATACTTGAATATCAAATAAATATTACATACATGATTAACGATTACAAAATTTAGTCATAATTTTAATTTTGCTGCTCTAGTTATAAAACCTAGTTCCCTTCAAAATATTAAAGAGTCATAGATGTGTAAGGAATTAAGGATTTCGTAGCGTTTAAAACATGAATAAACAAAATGCTGTCATATTAATGATGGAAAACGCAAAATGTAATCGCAATCATTTTTCATTAATTTAATTACATTTTGCCCATCTGTACCTATAGTATATAGCCCGCTATAGTATAGATATAGTAAGAAGTGGTGCCACAGTGAATTGATATGTATTTATGTACTGAAAACAAAATGTTTAAAGATAAAAAAGTCTCTTATTGGCTTCTATTAAGATATCCAATTTAGCCCAATTAAAATAAAAGTAATATTAATAGTTACACATTGAATTATGCCATCATATAACGTATATAACAAAGTACATTTCATATTATCATATCAAGCAATGAGTGTAGAGCAGACTCAGATCCGCCCACAAAAAGTAGGTACATAGGTACAGAGCGACCATCGCTCGCTTCGTAACTGTTGATAAATAATATTTAAAATGATTCATACTAACATGCAAACAAATTAATAAAATAGTGTACCTACTTGTTATTTGTATAGGATGTTTTGAATAGAATGAATGCGTATTAAGAACAAGACAAATCCATTACAACACATTATTCTTGATGTTAAATTCATGTCATATTATCAATAACCTATATACTCCTTTAATATCTATAGGAAAGTATAACAAATTTTTTAACCAAATGAATTAGTTCAGAATTTCATTTCTATGGCACGTATTGGACATATCTATAACTTGTTTTTGTAACCTGCGGATTAGTCTGCTGTGGCGATAATTAAATACCCCCCTTCAAGACAAAAATTACAATATAGATACAATACCATTTCACTTTATCTATCTAGTGTATGATGAATACCATAATAATATGTATTATTATTATATATAATAATGCATATTATTATGTATAATAATATATATTATTTTGGTAAGACAAAGCAGCATCTATGTTTCAATTTAATCGATTTTATAAAATTGATCTGTATATAGAGAATATAAAATAAATTCTATTTTTTACATGATTTTTTGTTGTCTTTTTTTTCGTGGTTAAGTGGCTCCGGTGGTCTAGCAGATAATGGACGGGTTTCCATGCGCGGCAACGCAGATGGTCGTAGGTTCAAATCCCGGAACTTACCTCTAGGATTTTCCAGTACGGATTTAGGCACTAGATACTTACCGATAAAGGAAAACTTCGTGAGGCAGCCCGCATGGCATCTAATAGAAATGTTATATGTAAGTGCCCTGCGAACGGCGATCAGCTGCGCTCTGAACACGTTGGGCACGAAATATAAGCATAATACAACCACTAATGTATAAGATATACATTAATGGCTGTATTGTGCTTATATTCTAGGATTATATCTTATATCTGCTCACCCCTTAAGGAATATAGTGTGACGATATATTATTATTATTTTTATATGTGTGTTTTTATTGTTTTTTCCATTTTTTTCTGGTGTAATCCTGGTAAACATTTTACTCTTCATTTTATAATTTTCAATTATCATAAAATCGTTCAAGAGTCGAAGTCTTGTCTCAAAATATTTAATAAAGCTGAATAGGTTCGGCTGTTTACAAATTTCTAAACACAAATCAATCGTATAGCCTATAGGTATTATATTTATCTAGAACTTATTGTATAAGCAGCTAAAACACTTTCATTGTTGTTATGATCAATATCTATGTTCAGAATTCAGTAAAGGAGACGCTCCGTATAAATACTGCAAAGTAAAGAGCATTTAGTCATTAAAAACTTTTACGTTTCGCGACTGTGCTTTAAATTAAGCAGTACTTATGGGACTTTTGCATCACAAATGCGGTTCATTAAAGGGTTCTCTGAGAGGTCTATTTAAAACAGTACTCGTGTATTCGTTATACGATTAAAAGAGTTTTAAGGATATTTAAATGTTTAAATTTTAACGCGATGCTAAAAGTGGAGTGTCAACTTAATAAACTAACCCATTTTTTAAATAAACCTACACTCAGCATCAGAAACATTCCTTACGCTTAAAGACGCTTTTAAACACTAATTAATCATAAGTTTGAATGTAATTCACAATTTCTTACTATTTAAAATATTTTTTAAATGTAACCCAGTAGGTGCTTAGCACAGTCGCAATTTCACTCGCCACACATTCCACTGCCTTTCAATCAACCTTACATACATCACACAATCGTCCATCCGCTGAAAAGGGTTTGTGGCAAGTCATCTATTCAGAAAAAGTGCCTACAAATATATACATTCTAACTTATAAACTAACTTAAAATCTATACATTCGAAACACTAATCTAAACTAAACTATGACACAAACTTAATCTAATAGGACGGACGAATCTTACGTGCTATATTTACAATACTTAATATAAAAATAAAAATTGGGCAAAGCCTTTATTTACAAATATAAAAAAAATTGTACAATATAGAAATGTATGACGGGACGGTTTGAGGGGATGTGGGGAAACCGTTTCAAGCCTGAGCTTCTGACGGTGGCACTCATCGCTGTCCGCAGCTACGGACAGGTCGCTGGATTGAGGCGCACAGGCGTCCTTCATGGTGGTTTATCAGTAAGTCTGCGTCTGCGTGTCTCCTCTTGTGAATCGGGTAGTAAAGATGTGCAAATCTGTATCGCACAATCCGCCTAGAACTCTCCAGATGCCCTCTTCAGGGCAGTCTAGGGACGGACTAGATCGAGCGCTTTTGGCTTCATTTTCTTTCGACGTCCACCTCGATCGCTATCACTATCTGGCGGTCTTGCGTGCAATGGCGCGATGTCCTGGAGGTGGACGTACGCCGACGAATCCGCTCTTTTAAACATTCGTGTAGCGAGGTTGCTTACGAAGTCATCCAGGCTCTCTACTTTGAGGTCGCGGGCAATGGTCGCGTTCCTCACGTAACGCGGCGCGCCTACGATCGACCGCAATGCCAGGGACTGCTGCGCTCTAAGCCTTTTTTTATTGGTTTCAAAAAGGTACGAATACCAAGCCGGGGCCGCGTACGTGAGCCGCGATCGGATATACGTTTTATATAAACCAATGTGCGTGCGAAGCGGTAATCTCGAGTTGAGCACTGGAGCTAGCATTCTTCTCGTGACTTTTGCCCGCGCGATCGCATCTTCAGCGTGACTCTTGAATGTCAGGCCTCGATCTATCGTGACACCCAAGTATTTGACTTTACTCAGCCATGGTATAGTCTTTCCGTGGAGCGTCAGAGGTGGTAGCGCTACCGACCGCACTCTGGTTATGATAGCTTGTGTCTTGCCTACGTTCACTGGCAACCTCCATTTCGCCAGCCACTCAGGCAGAGCATCGAGTGTGGGTTGGAGCTTTCTAGCGGCCCTTCTGGCCTTGTATGTGGTGGTATAATATGCCGTATCATCTGCGTAAAGTGCGAGCTTCGCCTGACCGACTAGCGGAACATCATCGGTATACACAGCGTACAGGAACGGCGACAGACAGCTGCCCTGCGGGACCCCCGCCCTCACGGGTATATCCCGGGAGGAAACGTCCTCCACCACCACCCTGACGCAGCGGTTTTCCAGAAAAGACTTGATAATGTGGATGTATCTATTGGGGGGCCGTAGACGTCGACAACTTGTACAGCAGCTCCACGTGCCATACTTTGTCGAACGCCTTCTCCATGTCTAATAACACGGCAGCGATGTGTTTATCTTCTTCATGGTTGCGGGCAACAGTGTCGATGACTCTTGTGAGCTGGAGGACAGTTGAGTGCTCCTCTCTAAACCGGAACTGTTTGGCTCTCGGAGTGAAGTATCGCTTCAAGTGCGTGAGTAGTAGCCTTTCGAACACTTTAGACAACGTACACAGTAAAGTGATAGGTCTGTAGCTCTCTGGTTTTTGCAGGTTTCTGCCCGGCTTTGGTATCATTATGACCGTTCCCTGCTTCCAGTCCGCAGGAAAGTGGCCACTTCGCGGGACTCCGTTGTATAATCTAGTCACAGCCGCTACGGTCTTAAACGGCAAGTGACATAACATGGCATTCGTTATGCCGTCTGGGCCGGGAGCTTTACGAGGCTTTTGTTTGTAAATCACCCGCTGCACCTGTCGCGGAGTGAAAAATTGAGCGGTGCCGTCGTCGCTGCAACCGGCGACAGGCTCTATCGGCTTCGACAGGTACTCGTCTAATAGTGTTCTGACTTCAGTGTCGTGCTGGAGATTTGACACTGGGTTCCGGGAGAACTGTCGCTCCAGACACGAAGATTTCCGCCCGATCGTTTGCTAAGAATCGTGGGTGACCGTATGTATCCTGTAGGGGACGTATAGGTTCAGGCGTCTCCGAAAAACATCGGCACAACCTGTGTATTGAGGACATCTTGTCCCCTATGTTGTCGATGTGCTGTTCCCACGATTCCGCTGCATGGTCATCGAAAGCTGCCTTAACTCGCACTACCAACGAATTATGTTTAGTTTTCGTGGAAGAGCTCCATGTGGACTGCCATTCCCTCCTCAGTGCTCTCTTCTTGCTTATAAGTTCCTGAATCCACTGGGGAAGCGGTGGAAGCCGCCCCCCGGATGGAATGGTGTAGGATGATTTTCGTAGAGCATTTTAGATGCTCTGGGTAATGGCAGTGGTCATCCACTCCACAACTTCTCGAGAGGACATCGATCTCGAGGTGGTGGGATTCTCGAGCTCCTCCGCGAACGCAGCCCAATCTCCCCTTTGACGAGATGCTGGAAAGGGCGTACGAACTGGTAGTGAATCGGAGAATTCGAGAAGGACTGGTCGATGGTCGGACGGCAGGTCTGGGAGAACCGTCTGCCTCGGTGGTGCTCGGAGTCCTCTGTAGATAGTGATGTCCAGAACGTCCTGCGATCGCTGGCAATACCGGGTCGGCGCATCCGGCCCAACGATTTCGTAATTGTTATCTACAGAGCTGAGATAAAATAATCTACCGCCTGCAGTGGTGTAGTTAGAATTCCACTGCGTGTTCTTGAAGTTCAGGTCGCCGGCAACTACGATCGATGTCGAGTCACTCAGCAACAGATCTTCCATCTCGGTGCAGAAGGACTGGATACTTACTGTGCCCGGTGGTCTGTATGCCGAGAAAAACTTGACGAGTTGTCCGGACACGCTGAGAAGCACACCAAGCGCGTAGAAGTGGTGGTATTCCTTATAGGCGATAGGTTGGTGTATAATGTTCCTCTTGACGAGGTGCTTAGCACAAAATAGATCTAAAAACTACTTTATCTTTCTAACTACTTTATCGGCTTACCAAATTATGCATTAAAGACAGAACATTTATAAAAACTGTTTTACAATCGACTTAAAGCAATCGGCAATGCAATACCATTAAAATAATAATATTTTATTAACGTGTGAGGCACAATATTTAAAAGCGAAAACAAAATGTTGCCTCCATTTATGATATATACCAGCGATGTTACGGAGCTTCGACTCCGACTCCGATAAGTCGGAACTTCCGATCGTTATTACACCTTCGGTTCCGACTTCGGTTCCGAAACTTTTTAATCGGAGGTATTCATCAGAGGTCACCACCACTGTTGCAGTCAATTCATTTGATTTTACTTTATATATTGTTGAAACATAATATCAATTAATCAAACAATCAGTGCTACTTAATTTGTAGAAGACATTTTTAAAAATTTAGATTAAAAAAATATGATTAAATTATGAAATTTAAAACTAAATGTACATTTAAATTTATTACTAAAAGGTTTTTTTATTTTACATTTACATTAAATTAAGTAAAATAGAAATTAACACAAGAACAACCCTGCAGCAAATTTGATTTAATTTGTTCACTGGACAATGTTCACTGGTGGATAACGGTTTCTAATATATCCAACACTTTGTGAACAACAGCTTTTATTTGCCCAAGTTAGGTTGGGTTGGGTTGTGTTGTGTTGTGTTGTGTTGTGTTGTGTTGTGTTGGGTTGGGTTGTGTTGGGTTGTGTTGACCCAACTTGATATACGCCGGCGATGCGCTTGAGGGAGCGTGCCGCCCAACTTATCCAGGCAAGAGCGCTGTGTGACCCCGGGGGTTTTAGTCGGTGCAAGTCCGACAACCAAAAAGCTCCCTGAAGTCCATCAACAATATCACCCAGGCTATCAAAAACAAAAAAACCTGATATACGCTTGGAAACAGTCTCGATTCTCAACATCTGTCTACACACGAGGGAGACGTAGAGGGAAATGGATTATGCTGTTGTCAATTCAAAAGTTCTGGCTTATACTTTCGAAGACATGTATCAATCCTGCACCATATTAAAATGCGATCAAATTTAAGATATAATAAATAACATATCTTCACGCTATCACGCTATGTGAGTAGACATACAATAGTGGTTTTATCCACTTTGCGCTTAAATGTCGTGGACTACGCGACCAGTAGCTCAGGTAATCGCTTTCTCACAGTACTATGAAAATGTTAATAAGAAACAGAAATTTTTATTGTCTGTGTATTTGTAAATTTATCACTTTCTAATTAAAAAGGTTCACTGAATAATGTTTTTATTTGTCCCTTAATAAAACTATTTTATTCTGCCGTCACTTGTGACTGACATTGCCTCCGACTCCGAATCCGACTCCGATAAATAAGATTTAAAAACTCCGACTCCGACTTCGGTTCCGATAAAACTGCCTCCGTTATATCCCTAATATATACCTACTTCAAAGTCCTTCTTAGATTTTATTTTTTGTGATTTTAAGTTTCATCTTCAACTCAGAGCCAAAAGTTTAGATTTATTACCTCATCTTATTTCGTTTAGAAGTTATAGGCCTCTGCTAAATGAACGGATGGAGGGAAAAAGTGGCAAATCTCCCAAGGTGCTTCAGAGATTTCGATTCGCTCGGTTAATAACCAGCATGTATTTTATATCTCAAACCAATTAAGATATAATGGTTTTTATCTAAATCGATTCAATTCTAGTAGAAATGTACTAAATACCGTTTATTTATAGGTTCTTTCCAATCTTTGATAACATTATTAATCATTCGCTATGGGTTCTTATTATGGTAAATTATCAAGATACATGACCATCCACCATTAAATTATCTATCCATCCATGATTAAATAACATGTGAATACTGATTAGGTAAACGTTTATAATAATAGAGCCATTGTCACTAATTTTAATTGATTTGTCTATTCTATATTAATAAATAGTGCGGAGAGGTCAAGGTTTATGTAATGTAAATATAAGAAATGATGATTGTTGACTATTGTTAGCCCTTTGCACCCGAACTTTTAGTATGCAAAGAGTTCGATGATGCTCGCATCTGTAGTTTTACTCTCAGTACCCCTAAACACCGATTAGTGTACCCTAAAGCAGAGATGGGCAAAATGTAATCTGATTAATGATGAACGATTACAAAATGTAGTCATAATTTTAATTTCTTGCTCTGCAATCATGATTAAATCCGTTTAAAACATTAAGAAATTATAAATGTGTATACAATCTGGGATTTTGTAGTGTTTAAAACATAAATGAGCAAAATACAGTCATATTAACATTAAAAAATGTAAAATGGTTAATCATTTTCATTAATCTGATTACATTTTGCCCATCTATGCCCTCAAGCAGTAATTAGTTGGTAAGGCATCAGTCAAACTGGATTGAGACACAGTACACAGATACAAAGCTTGTCGTAGTGATTCGCCACAAGTTGCGGTTTAGGATCGTTCAGTATACCTATGTCCACTTTTTTCCTTTTACATTCCTACTGTTTCAGCTGTTTATATGTAATTACTTATTGTCGAGTGCTATGTTGTTAGTTGGCAACGTTTGTTTATAAAAATTAGATGTTTAACACGAGAAAGCTATTTGTTAATTTGTTTGGACTTCGCTGATAAGATTATTTTAAAATTTTGACGGCCTCACTTATTTTTAAATCGAAATAGCAGACTTTCGCATTAAGATATTAGGTATCGTATTCATATCTAAGCACTGACTAACTGTAACTGTCTAAGGTTCACAGATTTATTATTATAGATATCGATTGAAAAAAAGACTACTAGGTAGGTCTATATTTTGTAATCAGACCGGATACTGGAAACCTTTCTCCTTGTTTATGTGAAAGTAAAGCAAACAGGCATACAGCCCACCTGCTTGTAACTGGTTACTGTCACCTGTGAATAAATCTAGCACTAAGGCCGAGATTTATAGACGCTACTTTAAGTTTGCTTAGACTTTAAGAAAACATTACAATTTATATTACTCAATGAATATATCAAAGGATTTCGTAAGTCATCGATTTTGCCAACATAGACTTAGCTCTGCGAACACTATGACTACACTCAAGTTTCTATTATATATTCAGTTTTTTTGTCAAACCAGGTTTTTTTTTTGAGAACTTCGCTAAGTTAAGTCGAAATAGTATCTATAAATCTCAGCTTAAGAATCATCTTTACGCACACGGCCGAGAAGAATAATTTAATAATTAATAATAATAATAAAATTAATAATTAATAATAATAATAATTAATAATTAATTAATTATTAATAATTTTAATAATTTTTTATTTAATTTAGCCGGAGCGATTTCCGATGAAATCAAGTTAGGTATGGATTATTATATTCCATCCTCTGAGATCGTCTGTAATCGTTCAGGACGCTCCTGGTTCAATCGCGAATGCTCTGAGGCTGTCGCTCAGAGGCAGGTTGCATATCGTGCTTGGATCAGGGGCCGCGCAAACATGGATCCTTGTGTATCCTCTCTTAAGGCAGCCTACAATAGAGCCACCAAGTCGTGCAAGAGGGCTTTTGTTGCTGCGGATGCAGAGCGCATTGCGCGGATTGGCCAGAAATTAATAGGGCACCCAACCAATGGTCGGGCATATTGGGGGCTGGCCAAGGCCGTGCAAGCGAATTTTTGTCGCCCGTCTTTCCCACCGCTGAGATATTCGGACGGATCACTGGCTTACGAGCCGCAGGAGAAAGCCAATTTGTTTGCTCATATCTTCGCGGCAAATTCCAATCTCGATGATCGTAATTCTCAACCACCCACTATTATTAATAGCGGCGTCACGATGCCTAATATTTCTTTCAGGCAACGTTCTGTGCTGCGTGAGTTGCGATCACTCGATGTGCGGAAGGCCAGTGGTCCAGATGGTATCCCAGCGATTGTTCTCAAGAATTGTGCAGCCGAGTTGTCTTCTCCACTTACTCGCTTATACCGCCTGTCCTATTCTAGCGGGGTCGTGCCTCGGGTTTGGAGGGAGGCTAATGTGCAACCGATTCCTAAGAAAGGGGATCACTCAGACCCATTAAATTATCGTCCCATTGCTGTTACCTCAGTGTTGTGCAAAATTATGGAGCGTATCATAAATTCAAATCTTATCCGCTACCTGGAAGATCACTCACTTTTAAGTGATCGTCAATACGGTTTTAGATCGAATAGATCGACGGGTGATCTTTTAGCGTATTTATTGCACCGCTGGGGTGAGGCAATGGATATGCACGGTGAGTCTTTGGCTGTTAGTCTTGATATAGCCAAGGCTTTTGATAGGGTCTGGCACCGAGGTCTTCTCTCCAAGCTTCGTGCGTACGGTCTTCCCGACAATCTGTGTTCATGGATCTCTGGCTTTCTGCACGAGCGTAGAATTCGTGTCCTTGTTGATGGTCACAGTTCGCAGTTCGTGTCAGTTAATGCCGGAGTTCCACAAGGCTCTGTGCTTTCACCCACCCTGTTTCTTCTGCATATCAATGATATGCTGTCTTTGGGCAGTATACATTGTTATGCAGATGATAGCACGGTTCATGGGGGCTATTGTAGGAAGCCCGCTTGTTGTCGGGAGGACACCGTCAGGAATCGGCATGATTTGGTTGTTGGACTCAATCGGTCCTTGAGCCTCATTTCTTCTTGGGGCGACAAGAATTTGGTTGAGTTCAATGCCTTGAAAACGCAGGTGTGTGCTTTTTCTAGCAAAAAAACCCCTTTCTCCCCCCTTCCTTCTCTCCAGAATGTGTCACTTGCAATATGCGACAGCCTTAGTATCTTAGGTATGAATATCCGCTGTGATCTCAATCCTAGGGATCATTTAGGATCTGTCATCTCTACAACATCACGTAGGCTTGGTGTCCTGAATAGGGTGCGACGGTTTTTCACGCCGAATCAGCTGTTCCTTTTATATAAGGCTCAGGTCAGGCCTTGCATGGAATATTGTTCGCATCTTTGGGACGGTTCTGCCCAGTACTTACTTGATGCCCTGGACAGGTTGCAGCGGAGGGCTGTCCGCGTTGTGAATGATCCTGAAGTGACTAAACATCTTGAACCGCTTCAGTTGCGCAGAGATGTGGCCTCACTGAGCGTTTTCTACCGTCTGTATCATGGCGAGTGTTCTGAGGAGTTGTTTAACCTTGTTCCACCCTCTCCCTTCCTGAATAGAACCACGCGCGCGGGTTTGCGTTGTCACAGCTATACGGTATCTCACATCCCGGCCAGGACAAAGAAGTTCTCTAACTCCTTCTTTTGCCGTGTCGTTGGGCTGTGGAATGGTCTTCCGGCGAGCGTGTTCCCTCCATCCTATGATATGGGATCTTTTAAACGTAGCGTGAAGAGATATTTGTGCAGGCTGGCATGATCGCTGCGACTACCGATGGGTTTTTTGTTACCTTTCGATAGTCGTTGGCGTTTTTTGGACTGTACCATGCTTATCATCAGGTATGGTGCAGTCACTGTGTCGAGTCGGTATAAAAAAAAAAAAAAAAAAAAAAAAATATATATACTAATTTTATGTAACCTAAGTGTTCAATTTATTGCATTCGTGCGAAGTTAACAGTATTCATTGTTTTCAAAATAAATGAAAAAAAAAAATACGGGGAAATAACAAACCACTATATAATTTTCATAACATTTTATTAGAACTACTAATTTACAATTATTACATTGTCGCTTTAAGGTAAAACTGCTGTTTTTATGTAGTAAATGTACCTAACATGTGGTATGTATATTATCAGTAAATTATTCATTGTTATAAGAAATAGACTCTAAAAATTATTATATAGGAAATTCAATGCTATATTCTTGAGTACCTAATGAATTAATCCAAAAATCATCATGGTTATTTTATTGTAAGCAGTTTTTCCTTTATATAATATTCGTATTAATACTTACAATATTCTAATTCGATTAATCCTAATATATCACAAAACACGACTGATGTTTCTAAATTCCGACAGTCCGTTAATAATTACATTAATTATGACATCTATAATGTGTTTTTAATTGGTACAGTGCGTATCAATTACACTACCTAGACTAGAATCAAAATTTTTATATGAATATTTCACATACATCAAGCTTTTATTGTAGAAATCAATACAAATAATCGTACAAACATAAAAACTTCATAATAATTGAGATCATTATTAAGAAACCAATTTACAGATAAATTAATATCACAAAAAATTGAAAATAATCTGCAATTAAAAAAATATATAAAAATTAATTCAATACGGTATGTTAATCCATTAAATTTTTATTATATTTTATATACAACATTTCATATTAAAAAAAAACACCTATCAGCCCAAATAGGTAGTGTAATTGAATAATAGAATTAATACAATAAAAATATCAGAAAAATATCAACAAATGAAAAAAAATCTATAACATATAACCATACATAAAACCTCCGGTCAGTCTCGAAAGTACCATTTGTACTGCGTTTAGAGAAACACATTAATTACTATTTATTTCATAAACAAACCAATCCACTTTCATGCAAAATATTTGGAAGATTCTAATCACTGGAGATTTAAAGCAATATTACGTTTACTGTATTTTATATCTTGTATCATTTTATTTTATATCTGTATAATAATACATCGTCGTGCTACATCCCTTTCGGAGTGAGCAGATATACATTAGTGGTTGCATCCACATTGCTAGTTATTAGTAACCAATGAAACCAGTGACCTTTAGTGACAATAGCTGCCGTCGTTCGCAGAGGGCTCTTACACATGACAATTACATAAAATATAACTCTAATTTCATAATTTAAAAAAATACGCATTTTATTCTGTAAATAAAAGACACGCTTTGTAGGCAAGTTATATTATTAGATAAGGCCACTGGTAAAAAATGTGACTGCTCAATTGAATTATATATTTTTGCATCTTCTAATAAATTAAATGTAATAATTTAAATTAAACTCTTTTATGCCCATTTTCAGAAATGGTCCTGTAATTTTAATATGCTTTTAAACTAATGAATCTTAAGTTTGTATGCAATTGACGATTATTTTGTGTTTAAAAGCTTTTTAAATTACAAGGAGCGTTTCTTAAACTGAGTTTTAATTATCATTAATGCAAAATAACAAACAGTTCCATTAAAGAATGTATTTGTTCAAATGTTCACTTTGTCTTTTTAGCCACTCAGCAATTAACGAAAGAATTTTATAAAACAAACATCGAAAGGTATTATTATTAGATACGAAACAACGTAGAAATTTATCCTATTAAAAGGCATATAGTTTTTTCTTATCGATCAACATTGTTAAAAAACTAATATGAGATAATAGGACAAAATGTGTAATGTTTCTATTATTATAGTTTCAGAGACGTCTTAGAAATAACGGAATGATTTTTACAAAAATATAAGATTTTAGGCTCTATTTATATTAGTTTTATGTCATCGAATCGTACCTAGTGTCAGGGGTGAGTGGATCAGTGTCGTCTCGATGCCGAAAATTGAAACTATTCCTGAAACTGTCCCTGAGTCGTTCCGCGAATGTCTTGTACTCTGGATTCTCTTGACCGAAATCGAAATCCGCAACTTCAACTGTGTGTCTGTAACAGAATTTGTATGGATACTCTACATTAAAATTATTGGCATAAGAAAACCATTTTTTAAATCAATTATGATATAGTTAAATGTTAAAAATTTAACGGTTATGGAATATTATTGATTCACCTTTTTATACAATAAGAACGTTTCTAATATAATATTAGAAATGTTAAATTCTGTAAACAACTAACTGTACTTAAAAAACCTTATTAGAATATGAACTGTTAGAGATATTTTTACATTAATTAATAAATACCTGGATCTATGTTGGTAGTATGCTATGCCAAAAACTACTAGAATAACGGCAACCAAGCAGAAGAAGACTGGTACCACAATAACCGACAATTGAGGATGCACTGACACTGAAAATATTAGAATATTAGAATTTTCGAATCGCTACTAAAAACTAAATAAATTTTAATCACGTCATTGTATACTAAAAGACAGCAAGTTCACTGTATAATTATCACGACGGAACTAAGTTGAAACTTGAACCCTAGATTTTTTGACTGTATCACATACTAGGATTTTGATACGCGGAAACTATCTTAAGGTGCCCAACGAATGGACTATCAAATCAAATTGCCAATGATGACTGAACATAAAGGAGTATCGCCTACCTACATACATTCTTTATTTAGAGAAATGAGATACGCCAGACTCGAATTTTAATTAGACAGCTGTTCATCTGTGAAATGTCGAGCCGCGGAAGATCGATAAAAAATTCTGGAATATCCGGGCAAATACATAAAGTGTACAGATCTATCTAAATTATTCTCGAAAGTGCTGGAAGACTGATGCACCGACATAAATACCGGTAGGGACCCGACCGCAGGACAGTTATCTGTTTGGAAGCAACACAAGCGATATCTCCAAGTGATCGCATACGAATTTGGCAAACACACTGGATTATTCAGACTACTGCGATTGGTCAATTGTTTCTGCATGCGAATATTTCGACTAACTTTTGCGACTGGATTACGGAAACTCTTTGCTATTGGATTTTTGTCAACTGGACTTTATGACACCCAAATTTGGGAAATTTCATCGACTGGATTTTTGGATTCTTTGGCGGGATCATTCGTTAGCTGCACTTCGAGACGATTGCAACACGAGCGATATATTACCCCACGCTCGTAACAATATTTTGTAATAAATATAAAAATATGTTTAAATATAAAATGTATAGTATTTTTAATTGCAGAAAAAGATTAAATAAATACATATTTATTTAATTATTAAATAAATATACAAGTTTCATGTCTAGGAATGCACTAGGAGTGATGCTGTCATTTACTCAAGCTAGGATACTAACAAAAAGCCATAAAAAAACGTTTCTTTTTATAAAGTTCAAAAATTCTATTTATTTTTCAAATTCGAAAGTCATATTTCGACACACGCAGTAGAACATAAATAGGACATTATTGTAATTCTTTTACTAGCTTTTAAAATAGTAGTAAATAGAAGTAGTAGTAATATGTAACGTAGTATAAAGAAATTGAGCTATTATTATATCTAACAATTGATGAAAAAACAATTACATTATTTACCTTTATAAATATTAATAGTCGCTCTTGCGGCTACCTTCCCTACATCATTTTCAACAATAGCTACGACAGTACGCTGATCACTATCAGAGAAGTAGTGGACCACTGGGAAGTTGTTAGACAGTATCTTTGTTGTACTCGAACAAGTTTCATTGCCAGTGATATTGTATTGGCCTGGCTTGTACTGTATGCAGTAGGCGAATGGGGGAGAACCTGTGTACTTCACTTTTAAATTTAAAAGGTCTCCGTGTTGAATCCAATTGAGGCCAGTAATATTTAGGGTAGTAATTGGATCTGTGGGATGAATAAAAAATACTTTTTATATTTTTACAGTACTAAAGTTTATTTAATTTCATTTGTAAATAGCATCATCGTCATTAAGGTTATCTGTGGAAGTTTTCCGCCAGAGGACTCCGGGGATTGAAGGAGTGTGCCGTCCAATCAAGCGAGAACGATGTGTTCCCGCAAACCGCTCCAACAATATCAGTATAGAGGCGAGTGAGGGGTGACCCTTTACGACCCCCACCCCCTCCGGCAATTCATAGGAAAAGCTGACAGAAGGCTAGACGTCGTCAGGAGCCGAGGAAGTTGGCATAGCCATAACCTTAGCCCCAGCAGACGAATAGGAGAAACACCCTGGTTGTTTTAGTCGGTGAGAGTGTCGGTGTGTCAGAACACACCGGGGCGATGCCTTTGCGGCAGGCCAGACATCCTTGAGGATTTCCACAGGGTCAAATAAAAGAAAGGCATTTCGTTTTTTTGTTTAATCATCTTTACGACATAATAATAATATCAAAAATCACTTTTTGGTTAAAGATTAAAATGTTCTCTCTTTGTAATTATTGATATATAATACTTCTTTGTTTTATATATACTTCCACAGAAAAGAGCAAAAAGTAATTAAAATAAAAATACTATATGAGAAAGATTATTATAAATTGTTAAACAATGGCAAAGGAAACAACCACGCTGATATGTTTTTGTTATACAGTATGTAATTAGAACCCTGTTTTGACTCATGAATACATTACGCGATATCGATATTAAATTATATTTAGTTTATCGTTTTTAGTTAAAGATCAAGTAATTGTATGATATAACTTTCTGGTATATTTTGGTAATATTACCGTATCACAAATATGCGCCTTTCGGGACGGAAAAGGTTTTGAAGAACATACTGTATAATAAAATGGGACATGACATTTTTACACCACAATATTTACAAAAAAAAAAAACCACAGAAAGAGAGAAAATAAAACAAAATAAATATGTGGATATAATAGAAGTTAATTGATATAGAAACAAAGAATTCATAATACAGCAGTATGAAAAGTCTTTTATTTTATGTATTTTAAAATGTATAGGTATAATATGATATTTTTATAACCGCCATATGGTTAGCAGTAGTTTAAAGGTCAATGTATTATTTTTATATAATATAAAATAACCATAATAGAAATTTCACATTGCGCTTTTTAAATTGAACTGTTTTAATGATATAATGTTAACTTACCCCTAACACTAATAACCTGTTCATAACGTCCATATGTATATTTCTTCCCAGTCGGTAGTTTATTATTACATTTAAACTCATCTCTATAATTCTTGAATGTTCTGTTTGATATGGCTCGTTTTTGCACCGTGTGTGCTGGAGTGTCATTATGTGATTCTGTTAAAGCTGGCTGGACAGTTGTGAGAGCCGCTACAGTTGTTGCATTGGTTGTGTTAAAGGGTATTGAAGTTGAAATTGGGAGAGGAGTAATAGTTGTAGTTGTAGTAGTAGGAGTAGTAGTTGTAGTTGTAGTAGTGGTAGTTGTTGTGGTTGTAGTAGTGGTAATAGGTGGTAACGGTTCATTATCAGCCATAACTATAGCTTCTACATGATGATCAGTCATAGTGTCATTGTATGTATAGTTGAGTGAAAAATCTGTTGTTGAACCAAAAAATATGCAATCTATAAACCAGTTGGTGACAATAATGGACGAGTTCTTCATCAAAAACTCCATTTCTGGGTCGGGTAATTTAACATAATGTAGAACAGTTTTGTTCACAGCGACAAAGTTATTTGGCCTGTCAGTTTTATCCTGACTTAACATTAATTTACCATTCAGGGTATCTGAAACATAAATAAAAAAATATTTTAATGCATGAATTACTTTACATTTTCAAATGACTTTATGTAAAACATGCATATCTTTATCTGGCTAGTACATTAAAAAATACTTTGTCTAAGGAAATACATGTAATTTTAGCTCACTCACTTCATTCCTTTTAATGACTATTGTTTTCACAATAGTGTAGTCATATTAAATGACATGTTGAGAGTTTCTCTGTTTTAAACTAGTGACAGCAGTGAACAATCAGGACAAAACGTTTATAGATAAAACAGATGACTCAGTCCTCTTTTGTGACATTACATAGGGAACAGGAATTGTGTGGGAGTGATCAACAAAGAAAATTTTATCTGCTTGCCACACTTAACTTCTTAAGACAAGACATAAAAAAAATCACCTGTGAGGACAAATGTAGTCCTGTTCTTCGATTCTGTTATCCAAAAACCAAAGTAATTTTTCATAAGTGTTACTGATACTTTATATTCTCCAGCCTCATATAGATCTTTGGGATATTCCACTATCCATGTTGATGTGTTGGCTGATAATGTAACCTGTTAATTAATCATCAAGTCTATTAACACCTGCCATGTATGTACAGTTAACTTCCAGAAGTGCTGAGTAATATTTGTAGGAAATATATTAAGAAAAGAATTTTTTTTAAGGACATATCGACGCCATAAGGCGATCTTGTCTTATCTCGAAATACGCAACTTTGCACCAAAAATGAATACGCAACTTTGCCAAAACAATATCCCAAAAATGAATAACTTGTAAACCAGAAAACTTAAAAATACCATTTTTTAGCGATTGAATTTTAATAGTATAGGCAGCAATTTTGTTTTATGTATTTTAAACTAGCTGATCCGGCAAACGTTGTTTTGCTATATAAGGTTTTGTAATATGTTCTGAGATGTTCATTGAAATTAAGTGATGTCAAAGAGAATTTTGTTCACAATTAAATACTCTTAATCAACAACACATTTATTTGGATAAAGATTAATATTATTACGTTGATACAATTCTTAACAAATAATGCATTAATTTCGACCAAATTTGTTTACCATAAATCGGTTCTAGTGACTTAATCTTAAAAGATAGACATATACTGGCACAGACATTTTTTTAGATCATTTCAAGAGGAATAATTCTTTGTTACATATATTTTTGGTATCTTGAACCGTTTTTGCAGCGCACGCAATGGAAGCCCTCAAGGATGAATAATTTTCCCCATTTTTTTTCACATTTTCCATTATTTCTTCGCTCCTAATAATTGCATCGTGATATTATATAGCCTAAAGCCTTCCTCGATAAATGGTCAATTCAACTCAAAAAGAATTTTTCAATTTGAACCAGTAGTTCCTGAGATTAGCGCGTTCAAACAAACAAACAAACAAACAAACTCTTCAGCTTTATAATATTAATATAGATAACAAACTAGCGGATTTTGGTTCATTTACAACATTTTTTTGTGTTAATTTCTAAATATTAAAAAAAAATCAACTATCTAAACAAGAATTAGGCCTAGAAAAATGAAACCCAGATCATTTGATGCAGTATTTTTTTCTGATTCCAATGATGTATATAACTCATATTCACATTTTTTTGGGATACAACAAGATCGCTTTCCATACTACATACCATATATACTGTTTGCCTTAGAGTTATAATAGATCTTAACAGATATTAGTTTGTTATATGTCATATTAAATAGTGTAATTCAAGAATGGAACCCACTGCCAAGAGATGGGCTCCAAGGACAGACAATATAATCATGACATCCTAATTATACCATAACTGAAGGTTTAAGTGTATTATGGACATAAAAAGAGCAATATCCTCTACAAAATGTTTACAGTGTTTAGTGAATATATGTATATCTGGGTTATTATATTTATAAATTATACATGAAAACAATGTTTAATTAGTTGTTTCAATGTTGTATAGGTACAAAAGTTTACATTTTATTTACGAGTTTAACAATTTTATGAGGAAAATATCAAGGTAGTATTTTTATAATGGGATAAAATTATTTATTCCTATTCAATTAATACTGGATATTGTGGTTTTAACAGTGTAAAACTAAAACATGTTTGTTTATTTTGAAAAGTGGTTACTAAGGTGTCTGCCATAGCAACCTGAGAAACCTTGGAGGGTTGACAAAAGAGTCATGGTACACTCTGTCTAAAATATGGTGATTTTATGTACTAGATGCCTACCATGGCTATTTCAATTGTTATTTTTTAAATATATATTTCTAAATTTAACTAGAGTTGCTTTGATTTGTCTTTGATTAATGATGCCATCCTATCTCAGTTTTAAATAAAATTATAAATGCTAAAGTCTTTTTTACACTCCTTTTCTTATTACCAACAATAAAATATGTGGAGTATTTTATGGTGAGGGTCTCTTATACTAAATAATTTTGATAATTCTTGAGTTAGGTCCATGACAAGTATGTGGTACATGAGAGAAATGCATGCAGCACTATCTACAACTAATTTCTACAAATGAAAATGTCCCTAAAATAATTAATAAACTTAAAACTAAAAATATTATCTTTTTTACACTGCCTCCACAAAGTATATCTACTAAATATTAAGTAAATATTTTAATCTCTATAAAGATGCTTAAATATATAAAGGCACAAATCACAGTCCAGCAGTCTCTACTCTGCAGCGGCATTCCAACAATAGCTGCCAGGTCACAATGTACCACTCTGTGTACATTTATATGGAAATAAGTCCAATATAGGCAAATGCACAGCACTGTCATGCAGCTTATCAAGTCTGCGATTGTGACAGATAACAGTGCTGCACAGTCTCCTCTGTTGCACAGTAACTCACTGAATCTGAATTGCACTATAAGATACAACTAGGTTCACATGGTTGCTCAATTTGGATAAGTCTATCATAACACTAATTTTATATTATAATAGGCAGAAAGAAAAGTGCACAAATTTTCTCTAATTTTCCAAACAAATATTGCCTCCTTGACATTTAATTATACCCCCTCCCTAGCACTCTCACTACACAGTGACCAAGCACTTAGTTTTTTTTAATTATCTAGAAATGTTCTTGTATATCAAATAAACCACTACAACACCACATTATAATTATTTACAGTTTTTAGTAGTTTTACATTCCATTGTATTGTATATTGTTTTTTTAATTCACTACCTACCTACAAAATATTAAGGAAAATAAAATATACCAAAATAATATATCACATTTACCTGATTTAGGAATATATATATATATATATATACAAAATCCTCAAATTCAGAGGCAGTCTATTAGTGCCTTATAGTTTTACCATAAAGTGTAAAACTGGACTACTTCTAGCATGGGTGGAATAGGTAGCATAGAGCATAGGTTGGGTAACAAAGGAGCTAGAAATGTTACCCTATAATTATGAAAAAAAAACAGATCACTTTTAATAGAAACCAGTATAACAATTTTATCTATTATATTAATCTAGCATAGGCTAGAATCTAATACAACACATTAAGAACTTTATGTTCACCCACTATGGACCCAATCCAACCTATAAGACAGCCTCTTACTGAATCAAACCCATATTTTTGCCAAATTTAACTATTGATCTATACTCACAGAAGATTTATGCTGGGGCTGGGCGTTATCTGCGTAAACAAACCGTAAATACTCTCCATCATAGCCCAAAACTGATGCAGTAAACGTCACATTTGATCCACGAACAACCGGGCCATTGTTACTTATAGTCACGACCAAAGCTGATACGCCTACTTGAAAGTAAAAAAAACATTACAAGTTATATTTAACTTTTGAGTTTAGTTTCCAAGTAGTAATTTCATATAGATCAAACAGTTTACCTTGTTCTAAAATTAAAGACACAAAAATGCAATTTAAAAAAGAGACCATAACGAAGAACTTTTGCCTGTTTATGAAACCGATTCAATAACGTATTTAAATTCTAACTACAAATTAAATACCACTTACAATATTACTACTAATTATTATTGATTATATTTGAAAAATAAAACAGACTTCAAATAAATTAAAAACATTTGCGTCGTCACTACAGTAAATGAAAATTGCAATCTTTACATTTTATTGACATTTTATTTTCAGACGTTTAATTTGACTTAGTGATGTAGTAACTACACAAGTTCGTAAAACATCGATAATGTGCGTAAATAATTATTTACAAAATTTGTATTTACTACAGAGCGGCCGCAGCTAATGCTTCTTTGTCTGTGAGTACACAAAACACCAGTACAAACCATTTTTGTCTAGGGATACAAGCGTCGACTACTTTGTATGTGACTACCACACATTCACACAATACCTTTGTTTATAATCACGGATTAGTATACTATATTTCTATATATCATAGTTTTAACGTAAAAATATAAGCAAGGACCTACTTAAACAAATATACTTAACTATTTCTTTCAGTTCTTAACATATTTAGCTTTATTTTTATTAAAATTTATTTATTTTTGTTTATTTTGTTTGTCGATTTAGCTATATTTGTTCCGTTAAAACTAAAATGTGTACAGTTTATCCATCGACAAAACATTGTTTTGCATACACAAAATGTTGTGTATACATACAAGAATGTTTTGTACTGGTATTGTAGTACTCGCTGGTTTAAGAAACATATGTAGCAGTCACACACTTAAGTTATTTTTAATGAAATTATCGATAGTAAACATAGAAATATCAAACAGATATCTCTACAATGATAATAATAATCTCTACATTTATTATATATTAATATCGTGCCGTATATATGATAAAACTGAAATCGGAATACTGTTACAAGATTTTTGTTTATAAAATCGAAATATTTGTATTAAAAAAGTTATTCATGTTTAAAACAATCAAATAGTATTCGACTTCAGTACTAAAATATTGAAATTATATAAAATTGATGATTTCATGAATATTAAATATCGATGTTTACTAAACAACACTTATTGATATCGGCATTTTTTTTTGTTCCTTATGGCACAATTTGACAGTTGAGGGCTTGAGTGTCGTAAAACGAGGCTAATAGAAACAATTCCAACTTTCAAACATAGAACTGACATGTAATACCGATCGATAAGAACGGGCTTAAATTATTTTAATTATGGGAGCTTTATGCTGTTTTACAACTATATAAAAATCGGAATTTCAAATAGTCAGTGATCATTTACTAAAAAACCGCAAAAACTACGAAATTTCTGTTAATACGGAGTACAGGGATGGATGCACAAATAGAATTAAAAGAGACAAATGATAGGATTGCAAAAAAAATATTGACCAAGCGAAGCTACGACTGTGATTTAACGTGGATGTTCGGCACTATCCAATCTAACCATATATAAAGAGGCTAATTTGTAAAATATATAAAAATTTGCTACATACTTATCGTATACAAAGTTTGTATTACAAACTTGTGGTTGCAAATCAAGAAAGTAGCTTATAATTACAAAATATATAAATAGGTTTCTCTTATATGTATGCAAATAGGGGCAATAAATTCAAGCTGAAAATAATAAAAAAACATATATGTGACCTTTTGCTAAATATTTTAAAAATTGATATCATTACCATGTCTATCAGCTATTTAGTCATTACTACTTTTCATCTTTCACATTGTAACTAATGTAAACATTCTAAGACTTTACTTAAATTGACTACGAATAATAATGTTCTAAATGAGTTACAATTGTAATATAAGCTTAAATGCTGAAATTATTCCAGAAGTAAATTTTTGTATGAAAATAATGAATATGATAAATTTGCCAAGAAAGTTTTTATCAGCATAAATCTCAACGATTCAACAAATAAAGTTTGAAGCTATATTTACTGATATTTAATATTTACTAACTTACGGATACTCGCGTATTCTCAAACTTTGAGAATGATGTCCTACATAAAATGGGCACAAAAAATAAAATAATTGAAGTATTTCCAAGATTTTAGCAGTACTCAGAAATTCCCGTAAATATCTCTATTAACGCCCATACATCTATTCCCCTGTTTTTACGATAACTATTATCAAAACAAAAACATTGCTCTGTGGTTTAAACAGTGTGACCACCTTTTCAGAATCCTGCTAGCTTAGTAAGTTAGACAAATTGACAGTTTCTAGCTGAGTATAGAAAATGATATTATTTCATCTTATAAGATAAACCTTTTGCTATACTAGATTAAAGTTTAATCAACAAAGTTAAAGTATTGTACGTTTTATAGGATTGACAGTAAAGAATAATAATAATATATATAACATATGAGTATTGTTTGCGCCGTTTATTATTAATTTACATTTATTTTATTTTTTATTCTTTATTTATAATATTTTAATATATATTCTCTTATATAATCTATTTATACACTATCAACACTCTCTCGACATTTTTATCCCCCTACTTACCGCATCCGCTTTCCTCTCTGGGTTCGAACGCTTCGAAAACCACATCGCGCTCGCTGTAATAATCTCTCTAAAAATATATAAAACGCTACAACGCTGTGTAATACAATTGGTATCAACTCGAACGCTCTGCTTACCCCAATAACAGAGAAATTGTGGTGTGGACGCCCGAACCAGCGCCGTGGACCGGGATCTAAACAAGTAAGTTCGTTCCCGGAATTCCTTCTTATTCCTCGTCAACTCTCACGCACCAAGTATATTATTTAGAACAAAATATAGAATGCTGAAATAATAAATACATAAATGATTTTGTATATTATTTAATTTTAACAGAATTTGATAAGAGTCACGCCTTTCAATAGTCATTCTCGATTTTTGTACTACACCGTACATTCAATCTGGTGTTACAATATAAGAAAAATTGTGGGTCATAATAAAAAAAAAGTCTTTAACAAATTCCAACAAGGAAAATTGGTTAGTTTGGTTAGTTTTATTCTAGAAATCCCTCCACTATTTGTCAATAATTCAACTCTTAAACAAAAATTTACTGTTGAATTTGATAGTAGGTTTCAGCAGAAAACTTTTTTTTTTGCAGTTTTGATCAAGCATTTAGTAGGTTCTTCAATTTGAACTTTGTCACACAGGGTTGAAAACTTGTGGCAAGCGATTTGTTTTTCTTGTGTTTGCGTAGGAGATTTGTAATTTGCATGTATTTTTCTAGACCGGACGCGACAATCGTATACTTTCTATTATTTATTTATTAAAATAAGCACAATGTACTTTTAACTTGAAGTATTTTACGAGATTGGTGCTTGAATATAGTGTAAAAATGGCTACCGTATTTCATAGTCCTTTTATCAGACAACGTTTGCATCGACTGCGGAATCGTGATTACGATTTTGATGAAGATCAAAGATTCGGAAGATGTGACTGCACAAGCTATTCTTACTTCGTGCTTTCTATGGTTCTTTTTTCTGTTGGTACTGTTATTACAGTACTAGCCTTGGGGGATGCGGATGGTTACATTCTTAGTAATTTAGGACACATGTGGCTAGTAGGACCTATTTTCATATGTTCCGGAATGATGGTAGCCGTCAAAAGCATGCTGTATTTACGGAGAAAAAGTGTCATACAGATGCTTCTTCATCAAAGAGCAATTATAAGGGTGAGGCTTTTTGTAATCAATTTATTGTAAATATTAGACAAAAAAAGAAATTAACAAAAGTTTGTCAAAAGGATAGATTATTTCAGAATAAAAATAGAATGTGTATGTTAGAAATAATCACAAATTAGAAAATAAAAAAGTATCTAAAAGTAGTAAGATGTGAAACTGGATCACCTTAGTTATAAATAAAAAGGTCTAAGATTTATATTTAACTCCAGAATTCCATTTATCTATATATTTTTACCTGCTTTGATCAACTCTTAAACATAGGTGTATTCTTTCCCAAGGCTTACGACAGATTTCTATCTATCAACTCTAGAGTTAACTATCTTGAAATTTTTAATAATAACTACTGACCATAACTCATCTTTACTTGCATTATACCAATAATTAAATACCTAAATTGAATTAAGTTTGATGTGTACTTTTACATAGTAAACAAATGTAACAGTCTAGTATTTGATGCCAAATATGGAAATTCAATGTAATTCAACGGAAATTGTATGTTAGAATACTTTTAAATGAAGAAACAGACAACATAAAATTATAATTGATTTTGGAGCTGATGGGCTTCAGTTCTATATCAGTAATACTATCAATTAAATAAATTTTTTTTTTAATAATTATATTTAAAAAATAATGAAATTTACTGACATTTACTGATATAGAATGAAAATTATTTTTAGTTCATAAATAACTATATGGATGTTTTTTTTATACTATCATATCTTAGTGTTTTTGAAAACTAAGAACTTTCCTTTATCATTGAATGGCAGATTTCAATGTTTATAAAAACTATTATTATTTTTCAAAAAAAATATTTGAATGATATTATCAATACAGCAAACCATACTGATGACCTTTCACTTCAAAAGGCTATATTTTCACATTATATATGTACAATGTTTTGGGACTATTAGTTTTTATGTTTCCAGTAGAAATATTGACTATCTGTTTAACACTTGTGGCAACAGGGCCAAGGTTGTGTTTGACAAATATTGCAAGATTTTATATAGTCCTATGATAATAAATTAAATTAGTGCTGTTCTTGAAATCACCTTTTATGATATATCCACATTATGATAGTAGTATGATTTAAATGTTTTCTTTATGGCTGTAATCTGAGAGGATTTAAAATAAAATTAACATCATTAATTAGATCTTCTAATTTTTTTTTGAAAACATCCTTAATATGTATAATTTGTTATTTCTGTAAGTAAACCTATAACAGTAGGATACTTCTGATGACCTCAGAAAGTGTTGAAAGTAAAATTTCTTTATTAAACAACTTATGTATCTATTTTATTTATTTTGTTTTACAAAATTGGATGCCCAACATGGGTGACATAGAGTAAAAAGAAACGATCATGGTACCAAAATAGATAATAAATGCCCCCACAATTCAAGGGCGCCACAGCATGCACAAAATCTATCTAATCATATATGCATCTATCTTCAAAATTGATTTTCGTTACATTTCTCAATTTATTATTTAAATTATTAGACAGCTAAAATACTACTAATAATAGTACTGAGCAATAGTTCAGTGCTCAAAGAAACTGGCCTTTGGATGTTACTTGTACAAAAGTTACAAAGATTCCCATTTTCAGGACATGGCTGCAGTACAAGCAGAACAAGCCTACAGTGGACAAGTTCCTCGAACAGCTTCTAGTGCCACTCTTCCACCTTCATATGATGCTTTAATATCAAATGCAGCAACTAGTAAACCCCCTCAACCATCCAGTTCAGAGCCACCACCTCCAACATATGATGAAGCAATGTATTTAATAGATGATGAAAAATCAAGATCACATGACAAATGTGATGAAAGTGCTATGGAACAAACGATTGATCAAACTGAGATGGACAGCAAACCATGAAAGATACAAGCACTTTGTTACATTTGTTTATTTTTAGTTATGTAAGGGTAACTTAATTCTTCCTTTTGTACTTATAATATTAGGTTATATGGTTACTATGGTATAGTATTCTCAAATGTGCCTAAAGTATACTTCTATATAATAACATTATGCAAATGTATAGCTAACTTCATGAATGATACTATATATAATTAAAAAAAAACTAAGTAAAATTACATTATATAGAGGAACCAATTAAAAAAAAAGACTGTCCAGTATAAAAATATTACATCAACTTGTAGTAACATCATCATAAAACTATAATTTTGAATCTAGGCACTTCTCATAGCATAAGCTATGACAATTTTGAAAATCTACCCGTATGAATCTCCTCATTTAATATATTACGGTCAAAATCTTTGCTTAATCATGTTTCATCAATGGCAATGCTCTTGAATTTTAGCAGTCTCATTTTGTGTTAACCCATTTCGTCCCAAATGTCCAAAATTTTTACACAGTTTTCAACGCGATAACTTTTGACCTAAACGTCCCAAAAAAAAAATTGAAAAGTACCAATGTCGATGGTTTTTGATGTCCTCTTTCGAAATCCGAGGTCTATTTTGGCCTTGGATTTTTCGATAAAAAGTTATGACAATTTTTTTGGAAAAAAACGCGATTTTTTCGATATTTTTCTCTAAAAATCGTATATTTTCACATCGAATAAAGTAGAATCGACCGTTGAAAATAATTGTAATCGAGGATTTTTTATATTTCCTTTTTCGTTGCGTTGGAATTTTTTGAAAAAAACAAAATGGCGGCTCGAAGTCAATTTTTTCGTTTTTTTTTTCTCAAATATCGACGATTCCATTGTGATTTTTGGTAGAAAGTATAATATGTCATATTCCTCATCGTCTGTTTCATCTCCGTCACTTTCATTGTCAAATTCAGATTCGAGATCAGAATTATCCTGTACTGGCAAAATCGATACCTGAATGTGATTATTCCGTTCCGACATTTCGCACGAGTCACTTTGCAAAATTCTTACTGCTGACTCGATGGAAGAACGTGTACGAATTCTTTTTCTCGAAGACATTTCGGAATTCGAATTGGCGTTCACTCATAACAAATAATAGAGCGAAATATACTTGGATGGCAAGGAATGAAAAAAGTTTTAGTTTAGACTTCGAGTCGCCATATTGGAGCCGCCATTTTGTTTTTTTTTTTTTTCAAAAAATTCCAACGCAACAAAAAAGGAAATATAAAAAATCCTCGATTACAATTATTTTCAACGGTCGATTCTACTTTATTCGACGTGAAAATATACGATTAGAGAAAAATATCGAAAAAATCGCGTTTTTTTCAAAAAAAATGGTCATAACTTTTTATCGAAAAATCCAAGGCCACAATAGACCACGGATTTCGAAAGAGGACATCAAAAACCATCGACATTGGTACTTTTCAATTTTTTTTGGCAACGTTTAGGCCAAAAGTTATCGCGTTGAAAACTGTGTAAAAATTTTGGACATTTGGGACGAAATGGGTTAAAACAAGACATTTAGCTACATGACTTATTAATGAATAATCTCTAAAGGGCCAAAATATTGCAAAACTATTAAAATCCTTATTAGGATTCATAGGTAAATTAGTGCTGGACATATTTCTTTAGTGATGAACTAAGTATATAAAGAAAACCTTGCGAATGAAAACTAGTTACAAAATTTAATTTTAATTAATTTGCTGAATGGTATAATAATCAGCCAATATAGCTTGTTGATTATTTGGATGTTACTTATGGTGGATGTGATAAAAAAAAACATATAAATTAAAGGAAATTGATTTTTTAATATTATAAAAATTGTTTGAATTACAGTAGATATGACAATGTTGTTTTGGTTAAATTCAATGTTTTCTGAAATAAAATTTATTTTTGTAAGCATTTACAGTGATCAAAGCTAGAAATATAATACTATACCCAGTGTTAAACTTAATTAGAGAGAGTTTTTTTACTCCACTATTTTGTGTAATATATTATAAGTATTACGTTTACGTTTTCTGTCAACAATGGTAGTGCATTTATGAATAAAACATAATAATAACACCAGCATTGTATGTGTTGTTGAATGTATAAATTGATCTGATTGGAATATTGTATACCAAAGTTGTATTATAAATTGTACATGGGACACTAAATGCATTTAAAACAATATCCTGTTATTAAAAAAAAGAATAAAGCCATATAATTTGGTCAAGGCTTGTTTAAGGCGAGGGCAGTTGTGTTAGTAAATTTTATAAAAATGAACTTCAGTCTACTTCCCAGCCATAAAATTGTTTACCACTGTTATGTACATAACAATGCATCTGCAGAAAATAATTTGTTTCCCAAAACATCGTCGTTTTCTTTCTGATGTATTTCCATTTTTTTCTAGCATGCTTTAGAAATGGTGTGCCTGTGTATGGAAATATTGTAAAAGAAAAGCAATTACAAATTATAAAGAAAAAGATGAGCAGACAACGTTTGAAACATTGCTGAAGACACATTATAATAAACTCCTTTCTATTTTACAAACTGCTACACCACTTCAATTTTCAGATGCAAAACAAAAAACATCTATGGGTCCATTCTTTCTTGTGTATTCTCGCAATTGTTTCGCAGGTATACGAAAAACTTTTGTCTATGGCGTGCATGAATAATTATAATAAAAGAGAAGAGAAAGGCCCATAATTGTTTTGTATCCTTGTTTTTTTGTCTGGTGAAACAGAAACATTTACTGTAGACAAGCATTATTAGTAATTTTACGAAATAGTGTTTTGTTTCAAAATTGAAAAATAAAGAAATGCCTTTACATGAAATATTAATTAATTTTGACAACTTTCTCAAAAGATTAAATATATTTCTATTTCTTAACATGTTTGTAAAGTGGACATAAAAAGTCACTTTAGACTACTTACTTTTACTTTATGTTATTTTAGATTTAATAGTGTCAATATAATTTACAGATGTGCACAGTAAATATTATGTTTTATTATATTATTATTTTTATACACTTAATTTTTAAAGTAGGTAGCATTTTTAAGTGAATGAAAATAACGATTTTTTAAATTAAACGGCAGAACGACTGCTATAACTGTTAGTAAAAACAATGCAGTTTTAAGAGCAGTATCTGATGAGCAGTGATATGCATCCCATAGAAGCATAAAAAACATTATCCTGATATTCTTGAACATTCTATAAATATGACTTAAAATTTGGTACAATTTGAATTCTGAAACTGAATTTAGTAATTATCAGATTTTAAGTTCATATTTTTATTAAATAACAATTATAACGAGTTGATGGTTTTTATGCCACTACAGGTGCGCGCCACTACTGATCTGACTGATCGTCGCAGTGATCATATTGCGCTAAATTACTATATATTATACGTTGGAAGGCCTAAGTATAAAAATAACTGGACGTACGCGACATGGCTGAAGTATTTCAGAGAACTCACTTTAAAATGGAAACCCTCATCATATTGCCTCGACTTAAACCTACTTACTCAAGCAAATGCCCTTAGCAAAACAGTATTTGACAAGGGCGGGAAATAAAATTCGAATTCCGCTTTAGGTCTTGTTTACATTTTTATGTAGTTATTAAACCAAAATATTCATAATAAATAGTCAGTTAAAGATTAAACACTAGGGGACTCTGATGAAATTTGTGTATTTCTCAGTATACCTATTATTTCAACTCTAATACGTACCTTTTGAAAATCAATGGGTTATAAAACCCTAACATTATAAAAGGCCACCAGAGCCACAATCGCCCAAATGAAAATTTTGTGAATTACAGGTTGCTACAGAAAAAAAAATATATTTTTTTCATAAAGAATAATTGATGTAGTCTTTACTAAATTTTGATGATTATTTTATTAGAGATTGGTCATTTTAATGGAGTGCCCTGGACCAGAATAATAAATAATATATCGTCACGCTATATGCCTATCAGAATTAGTAGAGATATATTAGCACATATTTAAAACAAATTTAGTTCTGCAGGCCGTATATAGGGTAGAAAATATGAACAGGCTAAAAACGAAAAGTACATTAAATATTGTAGACATAAAATTTCGCTCACTGGAAACTTTTTATTTTTAAAAATCATAATTGTCACAGATTTTCAAAAAAGCTTTAAGAGTGAATCGGTAATTGAACCAATGGAGACCCTACTAAGGTATGAATAAAATTTTTCAACAAATATATTTTACAATTATAGAAATCTATTATTTAGTTTATATCAATTCGACCGTAGGGCATATCTAGTTTCATATTATATCTTCACATTAGAATCCATACTTACAAATAGTATTATACTCAGAAAAGACAACACCCATAATATTATTGCTAATGATTAAATGAGCTACATCTTCCTACAAACCGCGTATTTCTAAAGAATTATCTCTGAACATTAAACACAGGTACAGCCATAGACGGGCAAAATGTAATCAGATTAATAAAAACGATTACGATTATATTCTGTGTTTTGCATCATTAATGGCTACATTTTGCTCATCTATGTTTTAAACACTTATACTACTACTATGCACTAGAGTACTTGTATGCAGTGGCATATAATCGTTAAAAAAATAATGTGTTAATATTACTTTCAGAAAATAATCAATATATATTATAAAAGTGTCTCGCTACAACTTCAAAATGAATCAAAGCACAATCAAGAGACTTGCATGGGTTGATAGCTCTTTATCCTCTCTCTTTATAATGGTTACTTTAGTTTTTACACAAAGGTTGTACTTTCAGAGATATAAGGACTGAAAGTTTTGCCTTTTCTAATATCATACAGAAGCTCATGCTATTCATGTGTTAGGAATCTACAACATTCAAGAATTTTCTTGAAAGATTCAGACTGTTCCCAAAAATCTTGAATATTCAAGTATTCTTTGAAATATCTGTCTTGTTCTAATAGTAATATCTCTTTTACTCTTATGAGAATTTGGCTATTTACTGAAATATACTTCACAGGCCCATGAAGAGAAAATGTGTTTTCCGATTATGATGCTATTTGATAGAGGGTAGTCTAAAATGATTTGAAAACATGTTTCAGGAACCTATAAATGACTGGAACTTGAGTAAATGTTTCAATATGTAATAGACCTACTCTTTAAATAATCCTAGGTAATGTTTTGCACAGGCAGAAAATGCCTTAAAAGCCTAAAAAAATGTGTTTAACTTTGTTTACCAGCACAACACTATATTAAAATAATACTCATGAATGTTTTGAATTGTTCTAAAAATCTCTTTAAGCTTTCAGACTGTTCACAAACAGTCCAAAACATACTGGAAAATTCCAAATGCAGATTATTGCCATTATTACCTAAGGAGCATTACTTTTGTAGGTATAAAACATTCAAAATTAGCCCTCTGTAAATTTCTACAATGATTAAGATTAGAACATAACATATTCCCAAGGGTTATATATTTAAAATTTTTGAGAACTGCTTATCACTTTGTTCTAATTACAACATAACCTTATATCAAATCTTAAGTGAAGATGGATACTCCAGGTAGTATGATTATAAAAACTGCATTGTGCTACAAACTAGGAAATCTGCCAGTAACCTTATCTGTGCCTATCTATATATTAACATACAATTTTTTAATAGTATAAGATATTGAAATGAATTCACCTAAGAATTCTTAACAAACTAGTTTCAAGATACCAACTTATTATATTGCACCTTTCACAATTTCTACTGATATTTTACTGTTCATTAATAATTACTATCCAACATTTATATACAAGTTCCAGCTATTAAAATGTTGTATTAAAACCATTCAAAACCTAATTCCAATTTAATTTCTATCTCATATAACTCAAAAAGGACATTAGTTTTATGAACAAATGGAACAACAACAAATGGAAAGTGAGATTGAAAATTAACTGAACCTAAGAGTACCTTTTAGTCACTATCTTGTTGATATGAATTATATTTAGGTCAATCTGCCAAAATATTTTGCTCTAAAACATTTGTCTCGTAGCTCTGGCCACTGAACTATAATAACATCAGCAAAATATTCTAATATCTTACCTGTCAGTGATAAACCACGAACTCTACATATACTTTCAATAAATACAATTCTACAATCTACTATAAACAAGCATCTCAACAAAAATGCAACTATACAAATTGGTATACAAGTTCCAGGGCCATTACATAGTATCAAATTTGGCTTAAATTTAAAAAGCAGAGGGATGGTATACAGAGTTGCATAAAAAGTAGTTACAATAGATGTAATGAAAGGTTGGTGCACATTTCTGCTTCTTGGTATTCTCTTTATATCAAAAACTCTATTTTCATTTTCCAGCCTTTTTATTTTAGCTTCACTTGTAAGGTCATTATCTGCTAATACATAAAGCCGAGGTTGATATTTGCTGTTATTTAGTCTCTCCACAACACGTAATAGTTCTGTAGTATGGCCACCTGATCCAATACATAGCAATGTCCGCACAGGAGTTTGTTTTCGCAAGGAGCATTCTGCGATGTAAATTATAGTAATCAAGTAACAAACTCGTAATACAAGGAATGATAACAAAATAGACCACAAAACGTTCACAACATTTAAGACTTCCATTTCTTTTATTTCAGTGGTGATCTTCGAATAACAATAACTACGACTAGTAACAATTTCTTTAATTACAACTCTTCATTATCATATTAGTGTTTTTAAAATTTAATGATATAGTTTAGAGCACACTGATCAAATTTTTGAGACATTACTGGCAGTTGAGTGACATGACATCAATATCTAAATCACTATCGTTTTATTTTATACACCTTTTGCTATCGTGTACATATAATATATAAATTAAAATTACGATAACAACATATTATAGGCTTGTCGAATAAATATCGATACATCGATATATCGATATTTTCAATACAATATATCGATATTTTTGGGCGATATATTTTATAATGATATATCGATACAAAATATCCAGTATCGAAAATTGTATCGAAAACGAAATTTTTCCAATTTTTATGATAGTGAAGTCGCTGAAATCTGAAACTGTAGAAGATAGGACCTAAAGAAAAAAAAAACTATATTGTCTATGACTGTTGAGTATTAAGTTTTGTTACGTTGCATGCATTGACATCTGAAATTGTTACATGTAAATTATTTGCCGCCATTTATTTATTTAATTTTGTTTGATATCTTAAATAGGTCTTAAAGTTAGAAGATAGTCTTTTAGTTCTTGATATTTTTGTAATTTTGTCTAATAAAATGGAATACTGGTAAAATACTTTCGTGTTTATTGAGATTTAATGGATATATCGATATTTTTCCTTTGATATATCGACGCCGATATTGATATTTTAATAAATATCGATGTAACGATATTTTTTTTCATTTTCGACATCCCTAACTACGCTCCAATATCTATGTCGTAGTTTCAATTTGATCTAATTCATCTTCATTTCCTGTTCGTAGCGCCCTTTCTATACACACAATATATACATACTATACAGGGAGGAAGACTATGTACATTGGCGGGAAAACTCAGCGACCCAAGGGATATATCATTCCACTAGCGTCTCGCCTAAAAACTATTGATTCTCATCGCACAAAGATGGGCAAAATGTAATCTGATTAATTATTAACGATTACAAAATGTAGTCGTAATTTTAATTTTCTTGCTCTGTAATCATGATTAGATCCATTTAAAACATTAAGAAATCATAAATGTGTATGCAATCTGGGATTCCGTAGTGTTTAAAACATAAATGAGCAAAATGCAGTCATATTAATAGTAAAAAACGTAAAATGTAATCGTTAATCATTTTCATTAATCTGATTACATTTTGCCCATCTATGCCATAGCACATGGTCAGCCAAGCAATCCATTGCTACTCAAGCCTACAGCACAAGCTCAGACAACTAATCAGCCAGCCGACCACCACAACAAGCAAACAATAATTATTCAGCGGCAGTGCAAAAGAGATTTAATCACTCTGGCTTGAAGCTTTGCCGCCAATCAGAATAGTTTTATTCTCCTCTTTAAGAGGAAGGCAAAGGCCTTCGCGCTATACAGCCATGTATGGGGTCTCTTCTTTGCAACTCTAATTAGTTTTCCTATCACGTCTTCCAGCCACGCTTTAACGTAATCTCTAACGTAGTTTCAATTTCACATCCATCTTTTCATGCTTGTTGAATCATTTCGTTTACACTTAATATAAAGGGCGAGGAAGACTGCAGGTTGGCGGAAAAACTCAACGGCCCAAGGGACTCATCACTTCGCTAGCGTCTCGCCATACATTTTGAAGCATGGTATTTATTCTTCCACTCATTGAAACTGTTCTGCGTGGTTAGTACTACATCTAGTGTTTTTAGTATGTGGCTTAATAATGTATGCCGCCATACTTATTAGAAATGGCATAATATATTATAAATACCATGTACTCCTCTGTTACATTAAGCATCATGTTACAAACAGGAAAGAAAAATACAGCCTGATATTGTATAAATATTGGTGTACTTTAACATCCTACAAATATTGGGTTCTTATCTTGATTGATAGACCTAGTGTTAAGTAGCAGGTTTTTTTTTTACTAAAGATTATGAAATCCAAAATGTGTATAAATATCTATACCAAGCACCAATTCGATATTTATGCGTCACCTCTAGTGAAGTCTCAATGCAGAAACGCAGCTACTGCAATACCGATTTATTTCTTATCTCTCGTTAAATTCGAATCACCCCTATTTACGGTATTCATTTGACAATGTCATATTCTGATTTGTCGCAAGGAGGATATAACAGTTTGTCGCATTTTATTTAAAGAATTGGGGGAAGTCATTTTAAATGTGATGTATTTGATAGTTTCGTAATTGTAATGACGCGCTTAATTAGTTCTTTAATTTAATCAATTCCATAAAAACATTAGGGATTTATATTATGAAAATGCTAAAGGTTGTTGATATTAGCGTTTTTCAAATTTTATCACTTATTTTTGTGTTGTTTTATCTTTTGGGTATTTTAAATTTACATTTTAGCGACAGACATGACTACTGTATTATGACTTATATGTTTGAATATCCTCAGTTTGTGGTAAATTAATTATAAATAGAAAAGCATTATTTTATTAGTACTTATACGCCTATAAATAATTTTGATTAATTTACAGCGCATAGGTGTAGCAGAAAATAAAATATATCCTCAGTATGGATTGTATGCATACAGTGAAGGCAGGTTCACAGAAAAAGCACGGAAAATGTGGTATGTATGATAAAGCTTAATTTTTTTTTTAAATATACATAACCAACTACTTCTGTGATAAATATGTATACTACAATATAATGGTTATTTAATATTTTACAGACACCACCTGATATATGATATATCAGTTAGCAGTTGCTTTCCTATTATTTTGTAATAATAAATTATTGCTTGTCTACCTTAAGTTAATTCTTCCTTATTAACTTCATTTTATAAGTATAGTATTGTTAAGAATATTAAGCTATAAAATTATATACATAAATTTGGCATTACTTCATATGAACAAAGATCCTCATTCATAATCCAGTCTTTGCATTATTAACTGACATTATTTTACTGTATTAAATTGTATGGTTGGGATTTAATGAAAACAATACAATTTCCTAGATTAAGGTGAATTCTTTATTTATGCTTTAGTTTCTTAACGACATGTCTAAATTTCCTTGTTACTATATTTTGATTATTCTGTATTTCTAATCTTATTAAGAAAATTGTGATTTTAATACATTACAAAGATAGTACAGAAAGACCTAAAAAATATAATATTAAACTAAATTTTAACAGGTTTGATGGTGTTCCTGTATTGTTTCTGCCTGGAAATTCTGGAAGCCATATGCAAGCCAGGTCTCTTGCATCTGTAGCCCTACGCAAAGCAATCTCACAGGGTAAAGATTTCCACTTTGATTTTTTCACAAGTGAGTATTATATAAAAAAATTGTGATGTTAAATTTAAAATTGAAATAGATTTTTATTCTTTTAATTATACTATGTAAATAATTAAAAAAAAAAACAAATAAAATTGTAGTATGATTGTAAATAAATAATATTCCTATTAAATTTAATAACATTGCAAACAGGATATGATATATTTACTATATTAAATTGGTAGTCTAAGTTTCTTATTTTATTTCTAGTAAGCTATAATGAAGAGTTATCTGGATTGTATGGTGGAGTGTTGCAAAGTGAAACAGACTTTGCTGCAGCATCAATTTCAAAAATTTTAAGCCTTTACAAGGAAAATAAATATACAAAATCCATACCCACTACAGTTATTCTCATTGGCCACTCTATGGTGGGTAAAAGTAATGATTAATTTCTCCTTTTTTCTATTCAATACTCTATCTAAAATAAATTGAATTAATGTATAAAAACCTGCTTGTAAATTGTATATAGTATCATTAATTTGATTCATGCCTATGAAATTATAATGTAGAGGGTTCATAATACATTAAATGTGTTTGCATGTGTCACCAGAAGCTTTATAATTAATTGTGAGGCAGGTAGTAGACAATTACAAACAAAAAAAAATTGTGGCTTTTGTATATTTACACACAATTTTTTTTTAAATATTGATTCAATTTAAAGTTTTGATGCAATTATTTGCACAAAATTACATCATAATTTAGAAAACTACTAATAAAAAGTAACAATTTTAATAATCATGATAAGGTGTGGATTTACTGCAGGCTGATTAGATATTTCCACTGATAATTATTAACTTCCTGTGTAATATTTATATATAACCTAATTTTTTAAACTGACTACAAAGGATGACAATTTATTTTATTTGTTTCTTGAATTAAAATTAAAATGATCACTAAAGGATCAGTTTATAATTAATTCAATAAATATTCAATCAATTACATGTTATCTAGACTATTCTCATAAAGGTATGATGTTCCAAGATGATTTTGATCTTTTAAATTTATTATATATACAGCCAAAATCGGTTATAACAACATCGAAGGGACTACTCATATTTAGTCATAAAAACCATTGATGTTCATCCCATATAAAACATAAAAAGCATGATCTTGTTATACTTGGACATTTTATAAATATGTGGACTTAAAATCTGGTGTTAACCAAAATAGCATTCTGAGAGTCCAAATCTGATCAAATTTTAAGTTATATATGTGTGTTAAATCATATAACGAGATTATACTTTTTATGGGATGTACGCCACTGGTAAAAGCCGATAGTCATAACAACCGGTTATGTTATTGAGATACAAAAGTTTTTTTTTTTTGCTGGGACCTTTGTTCTGGGTCAATATAACTGGTATGTTACTCTAAACAATATCGTCATAAATGGTTTTGACTGTATATATTTGTAATATAAATGTCAGCACTATATAAATGCAATCAAAATGCAAAGAAAATCTACCAGTGTCTTATAAAACTCCTTTTGAATCATGTATTAATAGTTATTTTATAAGGGGGCTGGTCACCTGAACAAAACAATACTAGCTGAAGTAGACATGTTTTAGGTGGAGAGTGGGAATCAATAAACATAGTGTGTTGTGCTCCCAGGCGTGGTGGAGCTACAAGTTGACAAGAACCTTAGATCAGAATTATTAGGAGAACCTAATAAGTGTCATTGTGTGTGATCTTAAGATGTTGTGTTCATTTTTGGACTAAAGTAGGCTGCTAATGGTATTACAATAGCTATTTGTAAATATTATAAAAATATTTAATTAAAAAAAATTCTAGGGAGGACTCATAGCTAAAAGATTATTAGCGTATGGTAGTACATTAAACTCCACAAGTATAGCTATTTCTCTGGCTGCTCCATTAGAGGCACCTGTTATTAATTTTGACATAAAAATGAATGACTATTATACCTTGATGAACTATGAATGGGAAAAATGTATAAATAGCAATAAAGAAGTGAAAAATAAGAAGATACTGCTTAGTTTTGGCAGTGGACCCAGAGATGTGCTGATGCCTTCAGGATTGACTTCATCCAATGATAGTTATATTAATGTTTTGGTGAGTTTAAGAAAGTATAAATATTGAAATGAATTCGATTGTCAGTGTAACCACTACCATAGGTGTGCAAAATGTAATCAGATTAATGAAAATGATTAACGATTACATTTTACATTTTTTACCATTAATATGACTGTATTTTGCTCATTTATGTTTTAAACACTACATAATCCCAGATTGTATACACATTTATGATTTGTTAATGTTTTAAATGGATTTAATAATGATTACAGAGCAAGAAAATTAAAATTACGACTACAATTTGTAATCGTTGACCATTACTCAGATTACATTTTGCCCATCTCTGGTTACTACCAACTGTGTAAAACCAAAATTTTTTTTTTCTTAAATGCCAGGTTTTTCATCTAATGATTTATCTACTTGCCTCACCCAGTGAGATCACAATACCCATCAAGTGTACCACTTGTTGTACTTTGTTAAAAGTGGAACGAATTTTGCCTAATCATCTAATTTTATATATTTATTTTATTTAAATACAAAAATGGGAAAATGATAAAAAATGTTATACAACTATTAGAAGTGTTATTTTGGAAACATTGTACAGAGATATGAAAACATCATATCCCATATAAAATGTGGCGACTTGGACGTTGCTCTTCTCCCTATTTACCCTGATGGGATTCAGCGCAGTGACGCAGGCTTCTCCGGCGACTCTGGCCTGCTGGTAGGCCAGCGGCCGCGCACACTGTCCAATTGGCTTTCGTCCTGCACTCTTGGATTTTATGCCCCGGCTGAACAAAGTATAAATATTAAATATGTAATCTACGTACGAGTAGCAACCCTAATCGTCATAAACTTTTCGAGATAGTTTCTATACAAATAAACCATTAAACTTACTCTTTTTTAGACCACTTCCATACCAGGGGTGTGGGTGTCGCCGGACCATGTGAGCATTGTATGGTGCAAGCAATTAGTTATGGCGATAAATCGATTTCTGTTTTCGACAGTAGATCCAACTACTGATCAAATTTTTCAAAATCGACAACTTTTGCTGGCAAGAGCAAAGCAATATTTCCAGGTGAATACTTTTAAAATTTAAAAATGTTGATGTTAATTGTTTAGATTGATAGTTGTTAAAGACAAATGTCGGTATTCTATCAAACCCGTAACTGGCGTTTATATTACTACAATAATAATCATTTGTACTAAAATTTGTAGGAAAATGTATCTACCAGCAAATTACAAATATATATGCGCGAAAAAAAATTTGATATTTTTTTTAGCATTAAAGTAACTATAAGTTAGATAATATCGATAAACTTATTTCTCATCCTTAAAGTTATAGGTAGGTAAGTATAACGAGGCAACGCAAACTGTGTTTATTGTGATCCGAAAAGAATAACACATCATTCTCGCTGATAACTTCACTCGGTATATTATATTATTAAATAAACTTTATCGTATTTTCTTTCTGTACACTTGAACAATGCTATAATGATTTATGTACTTCCCCATAAAAATCGTGCGCTATAATGAGACAAATTATAACAGGGGGCATGCTTGCTTATTAGCTTCATCTTTTTCGCACGGGTAGTTTAATCATAGGACTATCTCGATTTTAGTCCGAGTCACTTTAATTTATCAAGGTTAAATTATCACTGATTACATGTTTTTTATTAATAATTATTTAGAATTTCAACCTTTTGTGAACTTTTTAGGCAAATAGATCAATGGTTTTATCTCCAGATATTGAGCGTGCTAATACGACAATGGTAGCTGACGCTTTCTGGTATGAAGATAATAGAAGAATCTATCAAATATCACGACCAGAGATTGCAAAGTAAGTTTACTATTCAGGCTTGCGGTCGGTTTCAAGCTTGGCTTCCATTTTTTTTCGAAATGAAGCGCGTTGGTTGACCGTGAAAGGTCTTCACAACTAAACCGGGCAATTGGCTTCCACATTCGTTCGTGCCCAAGATGGTCTTACGAGGATTTTCCCTAAGTAAATCAAATACTATTTACTAATATGTAAGATTTTTATATATATTCGTACGTGTATTTACTTCTGAAAAGAGATAAGAATTACAAATTTCGTAAATGTTTCAAAACATTGATTAAATCATATAGTGTAATCAATTCATAAGGCTAAGTAAGATTTATAGACGTTATGTCCACTTTGCTTAGCAAACTTTAAAAAAAAATATAATAGGAACTTGAGTATATTGAGTATTCGCAAAGTGAAGTACCTGTTGACAAAATCGCTGGTTTACCAAATCCTTTGATATTCATTGATTTTTTTTTATATAAATTGTATTGTTTTAGTAATGTCTAAGCAAACAAAGTTGTGTCTATAAATTCAAATTTCAGCCATAGATTACCAACAAAGGTAAATTCTAAAATATGTGATTTAATCAAATGTAAAGCAATATCAGGTCGGCTTATGTGTGACAAAATAAAGTTAACATAATATTTCGTGTGATAAATCCAATCTCCTAGTATATCTGGCATTTATCCAAATAGACGTGTATGAAGCAAAGAACTATTTCTGAGAGTCATTACGTCAGTCATGTTGCTAAATATTTACGTGTTTATATAATAATAATGTTCGTGTGATATTAAGGGTTTCCATGAAAAATGCTGCTAACAATTTTTAACGGTAAAATATTAAAAACTCCTCTTTAGTTTTGAAAAATTATAATAAACGTCATGATAAAATTATTTTATAAAAAAAGGTTTATTTTTAAATATAATAAAACCAATAAACAAATATTTATTTATATGTGTAAGTGCTCTGAGAACGGTGATCATCTGTACTATTGGTTACGTTGGGTGCGACATATAAGCGCTAGGTGGATACCGCGACTAATGTATAAATAATGTATTATTATTATTACAAATATATTTTGTTGTAAATATTAATTAAGCTATTGAAATTACTTTCCGCCATAAAGATGAAATTTTAATGAAATAAAAAATTATTAAAATTGAATAAAATATGGTGATTCGATTGACGCAGTGGGTGAACAATGACCGCTCTTCTGTCGGTCGTGGGTTCGATTCCCACTTGCGTAAAATATTTGTGTCGACTATATTTCGTTATTCTGGATCTGGATATGTGAGATGTTATGTTTAATGGTACATATAACACAGAAGTAAATCTAATTATAACCAGAATCCATTGACAATTGCCGTTATCTTGCCGGAGTACATAGGTTACTGCAGAAGGCCTCTAGGTACAGCTAGATGTACACGAAATAAGTTTCAAACGTTTCAACTCGAAGTGAGTCACAATAGCGGCCTATGCATTTATGAACCATGTATGTAATGTGTAATACCGATGTTTTTATTTCATCATGATGTTGTTTTCAGAACAACCTATTTGATGATAAGGCTGGTGAAATTCCCACAGAATAGATTTGTCGCCGTTGAAGCTGTGAATGTTTCTGACAGAGACTGGATTTTTGGATGTAATGCTAAATATGTATACAACACGCATAGATATTGGTATGTAGCTAATTTAAATTAACATAGACTAGCTTTGATTTACTATTGAATAATAGACTTCTATATAACTATACTCAAAGTGCATACAGAGCCTTGCGTGTTCAATAAAATTATGCATTCCGGACGTTGTTGTGGCTCTTGCTTCTGCAATGCCTCTGCCATGTTTGCTGAGGCGCGCACCGATTGCTCCTTCGCAACTCTGCGCAAGCGGTACGCGTTTACTCTGCTACGTATATAGTTACTAGCTGTGTCCGCGACTTCGTCCGCGTGGAATAGTTATTTTGGGCATTTTAGTTAGTTATTTATTTTAAAATTGGAATATCTTCTAAGATGTTCATTGAAATAAAGTGATGTGAAAGACAATTTTGTTCACAATTAAATACTCTTAATCAACAACATTTATTTGGATAAAGGTTAATATTATTACGTTGATACAACTCTTAACAAATAATGCATCAATTTCGACCAAATTTGTTTACCATAATAAAAACGGTTCTAGTGAGTTAATCTTAAAAGATAGACATATACTGCCATAAACATTTTTTTAGATCATTTCAAGAGGAATAATTCATTCATACATATATTTTTGGTATCTTGAACCATTTTCGCAGCGCACGCAATGGAAGCCCTCAAGGATGAATAATTTTCCCCGTTTTTTTCACATTTTCCATTATTTCTTCGCTGCTAATAATTGCATCGTTACATCGTGATTTAATATAGCCTAAAGCCTTCCTCGATAAATGGTCTATTCAACACAGAAAGAATTTTTCGATTCGAACCAGTAGTTCCTGAGATTAGCGCGTTCAAACAAACAAACAAACTCTTCAGCTTTATAATATTAGTACAGATTTACATTTTTATTAGTTAAAAGAAGGTACAAATTATTGTATCCTGAAATATCTCTATCGTCTATAAAATCACCTGTATAATGCTATAGTATAATATTCGATATTTTTTTTTAAATTTAACTTATGATATAATTTATTTGCAGTAAATATGCAACATCTCTGTCTGAAATGAGTCGATGGACTGGTGCAGCTACTGATTTTGGCAAAAGAAAGTTGGCCACGGTACACTTACATAAATTAATGCAGGATCATCCTGACTGGACTCATGTTATTGTTCGAGTCTCGCCTACCAGAAAACCGGTAAATATTGGTAATTATATGCTTTTTTTTTTCAGATATTACAATACGATTTATTTTAAATACTGTTATAAGTCAAATGTCACGTACGTATATTTTTTTATGAATATGTATAAATCAGTAGCGTTCATTCCATAGATGTGTGAAAGCATTGCATGCCCTGGCTATAAATAAGTCTTGAATAAATTGCTTAAAGTTAAACAAAAAAGGAACCATTTATATTCGTATCTATTCTATATTCACGCCATCTATCTTTTCTATGAAAGCAATATAATATTTACTATCATAATGAAATATTTAAATTGATTGCGCGAATTCTGCTTACCCTGTTCAAATATTCTATGCACGTCACTGGTATAAATATTCTTAAAAAAATGTTTTAAATTAGTTGTTGTATACTGTATGCCAGTGACGAGCATAGGGTACTTGAACAGGGTAGGCAGAACTCGCGTTATTAATTTGAATATTATATTATGGTCGTAACTACTACATCGCTTTCATAGGAAAGATAGATGGCGTGAATATAGAATAGATATGAATATATACGGTTCTTATTTTTTGTTAAGCTTTAAACAATTTATTCCAGACTTATTTATCGTAAGGGTATGCAATGCTTCCATGCATCTATGGAATGAACGCTACTGCTCATCATTATATTACTCAATAAATGTCAAAGGATTTGGTAATTCATCGATTTTGTCAACATAAACTTCGCTTTGTGAATACTATCGCTAAACTCAAGTTCCTATTATATATCCTATTTTGAGTCAAAACGAATTTATTTTTTGAGAATTTTGCTAAGCAAAGTCGAAATAGCGTCTATGTATGTTAGCCTAAGAGTATTAGGTCAAGGACTGCGAGCCCGTCGCGTTAGATTAAACGCATGTTTAAAAAACAAATTAAACCCTTTTTACAAGCCGTTTGTTATTTAATTTGTTTGTCAATATTTTTCCAGTATTATAAATGATGGTTAAATTCTTAAATATGTCATTTGTAAAAAAAAAAACTATTTATATACTATTATTTTGTAGATAACTTTGAACGTTGATGTGAATGACCACGCATCTAGGGAGATAATAGTTGATTTGCCATCAGAGTTTTCTTTCACAAACGAGGTCATAATAAAAGAGACCGAAAGAGATAGTTTGTACTACGAACTTATTTTACGTGACTTCAATTATTTACATCAAGCTTACTTGTTATTTGTGGAACCATCGGCTGATTGTAAGGCCAGCCAATATCACGTGTCAGCGGAATTACACGTCCCTTGGGCGAAAAATCACGAGTATTATCATTACTTCACGTGAGTTATAATTTTTTTTACTTTAGCCCATTTTCTTGGTTCAAATTGAGGGTAATAAAAAAGAAATTCATTACAATATATCCGTGATTCGAGGCGATAGTAGTATTATATGGTTCTAGTCATAAATATACCTCTCTCATTAGACACGGAAACTGTATTCGTAATGCATTGTGCTGAAAGTAGCTACTTTTAGATTTTTTTAAATCTTATTTAATTTATTTGAACTGATAGTAAATTTATGTTGATGTGGTTTTGTTTCAGACACGTTAAAAAGTCCCGTATGAAATTGCGCTTGTTCAAAAGCAATCCGAATGTGACGTACGGCCTCGATGTGAAGGAGCATGTGAAAATAACTCTTCTCTTAGATCCGCAATGTACTTTTACTGTCAGGTTGGTGAATGAGTTTTTTTAGTTAACCCGGAGTGCTATCGACTAAAACCACCACACTGGTGGTACCAGCACTGCCTACATTTAGACTTCGCCAGGCTTGGGGATCCATATACTTCCTACGGCCTAGCGAGCGATGGGCTATAGACTCTGGGAGGGAGCGCAGGATGATTGCCTCCTAATTTCCTTTTAAATGGGCGGCGTGAGGGTACACACGATACCCTCTACTCTGTTGGTGAATATATATATATATATATATATTTCATTTTGGTACCCCGGTGGAAAATTCTGCATAGGGCCACTGTGAGGGCAGCGAACCCGGTGTGTCAGACTCCTATTGACTAAAAACCCCCGGGGTGTCACTTTAACCGCTACACCCAGGCCTGGGAAACCAAATTCATCCAGACGCACAGGGAGCGAAAAGCCTTGTTGAGGTTATGTTTCAAGGAGGTTAGGGAGTAAAGAAGAAGAAGAGAAATAGGCAGCAGATCCACTCAAGTCTACTGCCTGGTTGGTAAATGTAATGTTACAAGTTCCTGTAATGTCGCTTTTATTACAACAACATCGCAAATGAGCAATAATACGATTTTATAGGCATAGATGGGCAAAAAGTAATCAGATTAATGAAAATGATTGACGATTACATTTTACGTTTTTTACCAGTAATATCACTGCATTTTGCTCATTTATGTTTTAAACACTACAATATCACCTATCGTATACAGGTTTATGATTTCTTAATGTTTTAAATGGATTTAATCATGATTATAGAGCAAGAAAATTAAAATTACGACTGCATTTTGTAATCGTTTATCATTAATCAGATTACATTTTGCCCATCTCTGTTTATAGGTAATATATTACAAAAACTTTGTATTTTTTTTTAAATCTTTGTATAACAGCCTGTGATTGGTGAAATTTCTGAGATTTAACCCAATAGACGCGCAATTTAATTCTCTATTAAACATGTTTAAAACACATTTGTATACCGATACAATTCCATATTCGCGGAGTTATAATACAGACAAAGCGATGACGTAGCATGTATTAGCAATATTTTTGTTTTAGTATATCATCATCTTGGTATCACCGCTTGGCCCAGTTCGTTCGGTATTACACTCCAACGTTAGTGCCTTACGTGGCTGCTATAATTCTTTTGGCAGTACGAAGCAACATCGTAAGTCTGCGGGATCATGGCACCTGTCTTTCTATGCACAGTGCGTTGATGAGTGAAGGGGTGAAGCCTTACTATGCGCTGGTTTTTGCGAGATTAGGCGCTATGGTTTTAATGTAAGTTATTCTTCAATGGCGTAAGGTTTTATTTTTTTAACGAAAGTTATGATTAAAAATTATATTTGTATACGGAATTATTTTTGAATCAAATTTGATTTTATTGCAGGTCGCTACCATTCCTTTCTTTCCTGTTTGAGAACGCCAGTTGGACCAATATCGAAGTGCAGTATTTCATTCGGTCATTGCTTGTTCTTCCGGTATATATGATCGCATTAGGCATTATTAACATCGCTGCTGCGGCTCTGATTGCTGCCATGGTTTTCTTTTCACAAATAACACACAAATTGTTATTCAAGTGAGTAGCAAAATTTTTATTTTTACACTGACTCGTCAAAGTGACTACATTGCACCTGATGGTAAGTACAGTGTAGTCCAACAACGAATAACGTGTACTGTGGTCATGACCTAGTTCAGGCAATCACCCTACCTCAAAAAGTGTACATGATGTCTTATAAATACATATATATGTAACTTTTGACTGAGTTGATTTATCCAAAATTGACTTCAGACCTTTTTTGTAGAGCGTTAAATTCTCTACAAAAATAATGAAAGGGTATTGAAATTAGTGATGCCACGAATAGTGAATTGGCCGAATATCGAATACCGAATATTCGGCAACGCTGTCGGCCGAAGCGACGAATATTCAGCCGCCGAATATTCCTGGAAGTAGCGTGTTTAGTAATAATAATAATAATAATCTTTATTTCAACACAAAACTTATACATATATACACAAGGTGATAAGTCTCTCCAATTAAGTAAATCTTATCTCTGGTGAGACTCGCACTTCCGTTCGGGTTATTCAAGGGTGTTTTGTGTTTTTATATGGATATTCACGGTATAAGTTTATTAGTATGTGTGTGAGCGAGAGAGAGAGTGTGTGTGTGAGAGGTTGTTTTCTGAGGCTGGTAACATTTACGGTGAAAAGCATAGTCGTTTGCTACCAAAAAATGCTGAAAAGCTTGTTTTTATCCATCACAACTTACCACTGATCAATTTTAATTACTAAAGTGTTGTAATTTGGAAATAAATACATAACTTTGAGTAATATAACGTGTCTTTTTTACATGATTTGGTATTCGGTATTCGGCCGAATAGTAGGTATTATTCGGCCGAATACCGAATAGCAAAAAAAGTGGCCGAATAGGCCGAATACCGAATAGTTACCGAATATTCGTGGCATCTCTAATTGCAATACAATATATCGTTCATTAGCTATAGAAATCAAAAAAAAAAAACTTTTGTCCTGTGTTATTTGTATGGGAAATCGAAAAGTGCGATGCGGACAACCTAAATATTAATGGCTCATATTTTCAGAGGCCTATTTTGGCATTAAAACGAAACTTTCGAGCGTGGTTCCAAGGAAAAATATTTTTTTTTTTTAAACGCTCTAATATGTATACTATTTGTTTAAGGTCTTGTTGAGAGTTAAACTAATTTTGTGATGTTATTTATTCTAATAATTTGTTGAAAAATAAAATATTCCTTTAAGATTCAAATATCGTAAAAAAATATTAGAAAATTTAATTAATTATTAATATAAAAGTAATGATGCATTTTAGAATAATATGGCGGGGTGGTAGCAATGTTGCTGCTAAGGTTGCTTCTGGTTTGGAGAAGGTTCCTATGATAGTAAGCGTCGCCTTGATCTGTGCAGCTCCTATATCTTGTGGAGCCGCCTCACTTGCTGTTGGCACAGCTTATTACGCTTATGTGGTAAGTCACTTGCACGATAAACTTAAACTGTATACATGGTTTCAGGATGTGAAGCCCGAGCGTAAGGTTTTACAAGATTTATTTTTCATATTACTACAAATAAAAAAAAATATTTAAGAACATTGATTTGAGGCTCTGATCAAAAAGTTCATACATCTTAAAATGTTTTATCTAAATAAAACGTTTAAATATTATATAAAATTACAACCGGGTCACTGTTTTAAATCGTTTATTTAATGCATATATAAAATAGTTTTAAATAAAATTTATTATAAATTACTTCATATTAATAGCGTTTTTAAAAAAAATATTACTTCATTTTCAGCTATCTAGAATGTATGAAGAATATTTAGAAGATTTTATTTACAAATTAATAGCTAAAATAACGACTCGAATATGTATATTTTTAAGAATTAAAAGTAATAAGAATAATAAAGTGTCTAACACTAAGCAAGAATCTAAAACCTCAATAGGCCAAACCAAAAACAATCTCGAAACTCCAGAAGATAGCAATATAGTATTACAAAATGCTCTTATTAATAAGGAACATGAAAATTCTGAATTAGTTGGTAATCTAACCAAAGAGGAAAGCAATGAACAAAAATGTAAAGAGGTAACGCAATCGAACGTCAATGATAATGTAGATGACGAACTAAACAGTTTAAATTTTCATGTAATGCTTTTCTTCATGTGGTTCTCGGTGGCATTTGTTAATATTCCTGCATTATTAACGTGGGCTAAAAATTTCAAGTAAGTATTGTTTAGTTTACCCGTAAATATTTATACATTTTATTTAATAAATTGTGTAAAAAGATTTTTATTCACATACAAGTTCATTTTTTTACAGTGGCTCAATGACCAAAAGCAATAACAAATTGCGAAAATTTCTTATTTGATGCGAACTAAAATTGCCTCTACAGATTTTTATTATCGGTATTCTAAATTAAACCAATAATGTTGTGAAACTAAATAAGTACAATGCTTTAATTATAATGCTTTTGTTCAAGTTTAAATAATTTAAGAAAAATAAAATATTTGAATGATCCCTAGTCTTAAATTTGTTGTTTGACATTGCTTAACATAATCCGATTCCCATTATCACTATCGGATTCCCATTTTAACAGTCATAAAATCTGTCTATACTCTTGACAATGTTTAGTCAAGAAGTTCTTTGAAAATATTCAACCAATATGTTCATGATATAATAGTATATGACGATCAAAATATAGAATGACAGAGAGTTATGTTTATTTTAGATACAGTATGGTGCTCACACCGGATACATCGTATCACACTGGACTTATAATGTCTGTTTGTTCAATTTTTGTTTGGCAAATGAGTGGACCAAAGAGAAATTTGTAAGTATTTAATAGAAATCTTTATAATTAAGTAATATTACGTTATTATTTAGAATAATTAGAATTTCCTTATCACTTGGTAAAAAATATTATTTTAATCAGGCGAGAATTACATAATAATTGATGATTTGTAATTGTTTTCTGATGTAGCAATTTAATATTATACAACAACAACAGAATATTGCTTTTAGTCAAATTATTTGGACTATTTTATAAATTAAGCATTTAATTTTGAAAGTTGTTTATAAACGAAACATCGCTAATTTAGAGATAATTATGTGATTAATAATGTATTTATTGTTCTGTAAACATACTGATTTATTTTAATAATTTATTGCAGAAGGTATTATGATGCTGTGGCAGCATTACTCTTTACCATGGCAATATTTATACTGATCTTGGGTCCATTTTCACTGACAATAGTTAATTATGGAGTTACTTTTATGTATGTTGTAATAACATTACAACAAATGTTTGATGTGGAAGAGGGTAAGAATGATATTGATCAGTCTACTGAAGAAAATATGCAGAATCATCAAAATGCTGATGCTAATCCTAACGAAATGGCTAAAGAAGATGAACTTCCTGAAACATCACATAATAATGAAAGCCGAGAAGAGGGCATTAATAATGTTCAAAGTAATATAAAAGCTGAAGAGTGTGACCCATGTAATGAAAACAGAATATATAATATGTTCAAAAAGATTCGTGATAAACTTAGTTTTCAAGATGCTTTGTAATATGTGCTAACAATTATTTTATTTCGCCTTTTATTAATGAGCTGACATAAAAAAAATACATCTATACAAAATTATATTTGACTATTTAAAAGCCTAAGTTTTATATTCAAACTTATATTTTATAACAGGTTATAAAACAATGGTTTCTAAAATAAAATGTGAGTTTATGATTTTTACCTCATTGTTACGAATTATTTTTTTTTCAATTTAAAAGTAGTTTTTATTACTTTACACCAAAATATAGATGGTCTATAGAAGAATTAATTTTTATGTTTTATTTTAAATACTTACCCATATATGATGATGATAATTTGCACAATTGAATCTTATATTTTTATCTCTTTGCTTAGAATTAGTGATTAAAATTATATTAATATACCACTCTAAAGGGGTAAAGAAAGATACATATAGTTGGCGATTTGTTTGAGAGTCCATTTGAAAGAGCACCTTGAAACTGTCTAGTATTTTAAAATCATAGCTGTGCGATATCAATAAGTTTAGAAATCTTGGGTTCAAGTTGCACTCTAGTTCCATCATAACATTATGTTATTAATATTTTCTTTGAATGATTACTGCCTTTGGGAAATTATGCAAGGTAAAAGCAGTAACGCTCAACAGTGAATTAAAAGATGACACTTTCCAAAAAAAAGATTATCCACTAAGAAAAATTATAATTTAAATAACTATTATTTATTTAAAAGATACCTAGAAATATCTAAAATATGTGGTTAAAAACTTACTTTCCTAAGCAAAATTAAAAATGACATCAGCTGACAGTAAGCAAAGTGAAGGAGTGAACCTATATGCTGTTTTTCTTATGTATATTCTTATATATTTTACAGTTCTAATTTTTATTACAGTTTTACTATTATTGTTACTTTTTGTTTTGGATTCTAGAAATGTTATTATCAATGAACATACCTTTCTTATTTTAGTAAGACCTTCCAATGAATTATAGTGGTGTCAATGATTAGTTCAAAAATTAGTGAAAACCTTAAAGCTGAACCAGGGGCCATCTACCAGCGTGATATTGAATTTCACAGCCACCAACACGAACAATCTTTCACCGGCAGTATTTGCATATGTTTTTATGATATATATTTACACCAAAAAACAGCCTAATGCAATTTTGATGTAAATCTTAAACATAAAGATTGTATATGAAAAACATAATTTTAACATGCTACTATATACTTTGTTTTGTCCTTAAAGTGTCAAGCATTAATGCTTTTAACTTAATATAATCACATTTCTAAGAATAACTGCTTAGAGCAAATTACTTTCTATTTTCAATTCTTTTGTTTTCTAAAAATACTTATATGTTGTATTATTAAAGGTTTTATGTTTAATAAAAAAGCATGTAGATATCAAGTCATGTTTTTAGTAAATAAAATTGATATTTTGAATATGATATAGAAATTTATATATTTTATCTAGTCATAAAATTGAGTCAGTCAGATGACTTAATATGTTGTACAAAGCATGCAACAAGAAATTTTATTTTATTGGTGGTATAAAATTGTCTACATTTATTTATTTTTATATATAAAACAGTAAAATATTTTTGAACACCTTTGTTAACACCTTAATTATTGTAATATATATTATTATAATGAAACAGATAAAATTGTTTTATTTCATTATTTTTGATGTTAAAGAATAATAAGGTAACATACAGAGACAAAAGTGAGTGTAATATGAAACAATAAGACTATTCAATTGATTAAGGTTAATTATTATAAATTAAAAATTGTCTTCAATTTTTCAGCAACTTTGTTAAAACTCAAGTCATTACTCAATCATAATTAAACTTCCAATTTCAGAAATGCTTCTTAAATTTTAAATCCTTTGAAACATGAATTATCAATCGAAGATTTATTGGTGTTTAAAAGTGACTTAAAATTTAAGGGGTATTTCTGAAATTGTGTATTCATTATGTAAACAAATAAGTTTTATTTATCCTTCAATCAGAAATATGAAAATTTATTACAACTGGTTTGTATAGTGACTGAAAAAATAAATTCTACACTATGGGTCATGAGTTCAATCCCCACATAATAAATATTTGTATTGTTTACTTGTAGTTATTCTGGGTGGCAACTTTTTTTGATATTTCACTTTTTGTCATGAACCAATATTCCACATTTTATATCATTTCTCACCATCAGCCTAATCCTGACATGTTAAATTATTACAGACTATATAGGTAAAATAGATGCCTCTACATTAATCTTCTATAAAACAAAGTAAACTTTTTATATTCGATTTTTATCTGAATACCAAATCTATATAATTAAAAGTATAACACTGTTCCAAGAGCGACGTGGCAGTAATAAGTTTAGATGCATAGAAAAAACAAATTACTGAGCATATAAACATGTTCACTATTAGTTTATTTTAGCAGAAAATTAGATAAACATTACTGTAGGACATAAAAAAGTAAAAATAAACTTTCATATAAGAATTATTTTATTAATTGAGATAACTGAAAAAAAATACGAGAACGTTTACTTTTTGCCTTTCTTCCCTGTTGGTTTATCATCGGAATTACGTGGATTCTGCCAGTGTAGAGGATTTCTGCGATACATTGGCCACGGAGGTACCGTCAGAATAGCAGCAAGAAGGAATCCAGCACCAAGAATATACACCGATTGTGAGAACTGTTGAACAATATAACCCCAGACGAAACCAACTATGCTGAATAAAGTTATTATAGCCCTGTACAATTTTTCAGCCTTTGCTTGTCCAACATAGTCAATATGTGTAGGTATAGATGAAAAGAAATCCATTATTGCTACTTTTAATAGTAAAAATCCTTATAAAAAACGTCAAATTGAAACAGCCACCGTATTCAGTAATAATTTTTAGACGGCATTAACAACTGTTTATAAATCAACACGTCATATCGAAGTTTACTTTAATATTAAGTTTTACGGCTGCGGGTACAAGCTTTTTTAGTTGACGGACGCGAAACGTAACAACTGATTGTGAATATTGCAACAATCTATGTAGCGAGGTAACACGAACTCTGTGATATTCCATCGCTATGTTTTAGGTATAGTATCTTTTAATTAAAAGTCACTTCACTATCCAAGTTACCTTCGTCGTCGTCTTTCAGAATACAATAGAAACCTTCAATTTGGCATTTTAACAAATGTATTGTACTAACGCGTCAATAATAAATATGCTTGTTTGTGTATTCTTGTTTGAAGTATTTTTTAAACCAGTAACAGAAATAATAGTAAAATCTTAATTCATGTTGATTTATCATAAAATTCTGCACATCCCCATTCTTCACAAATTCTCTTACCAACATTTTCACCCATGCCAGGAATTAGCATGTGGGAAAATTTTCCACAAATGGGCATCACTGGTTCTAGTCTACTGAGAAAGGCAAAGATTTATTAACAATCATCTTAGTTTGATAAGTATAATAATGCTTCCATATTATAACGATTACAAAGATTTTTTTTAAACAAAATATATTGAATTTACTTCTACGTATTTTGGTGTACGAAAAATATCCAAATGTCTTTCTCGGGCTTCTCTGCCATGGCTTTTTCACTGTATTATAGTAGATTTTATTGTTCGTAGCTTATAGCAATTCTGCTATGCACTTTTCCGTCAGTCGATTGTCAACATTCAGTACGATCGGACTCATTAGGTTAATTTTAGTTTAACAAAGATATTTAAGTTTATTTTTTTAAAGTACAACAAATCAAAATTATTTAAACAAAATGACAACATTTAAACAAGTTCCTCTCACATGCGGTGGCCATACTAGACCAGTCGTGCATTTGGATTTTAGTGACGTTACAAAGGATGGATATTATTTAATTTCTGCTTGCAAAGGTGAGTTTTCCTCGTTAATTAGCTTTTTTGGTGCCCTTTCGCCTTGACCTAATTCTGGGTGGAAAACGGACAAGTGTGTTTGTATTTTTCGATTGATGTTTAATATGACAGATGTTATGCTTCTAGCTTTAGGGCCTTCACTTTCTTGTTTGTCGGAGGTGGCTACTTCGTCGGCGTGCATTCTATGCATGTTGTGACCTTCTTTTTCCGGACATACAGGAAGCACCTTGAATATCTGCTCGTTCGTTTCCTCAGCGCCAGTTCGCCTTGGTGTTTACGTTGTTGTGTTTATTCATGTTATTGTATGACAAATGTTCCACACTTATGTGTGTGTATGAAAAATAGGAAATTTTGTTCCTGCATTGACATTTCACCCACTGGGTCACCTTGTACCTGTTCAAGGTTTCATGTACTTGACATGAATAGTACAGGAGGCTTATATTTATTTCAAAACTACTTTCATTGAAACAAGGAAAATAATTAATGTTAATTGATGTTGCAAGTATCTCGCTTCCTTAATTTGATTTCATAATGATTGATTATCAATCATTGTTCTTTATCTAGTTGCTATGTTTTTAAAGAATAGCTGTTTTGTATCAATTTTTTTTTTTTAGGATATAAGGCATTACCACATAAAATCAAGTCTTTGATAATAATTTATAGCTTATTACCAGATAAAATCATATAATGTTTTTTATTTAAATAAATATTTTGTAATAAAGAGGATCCTATAAGATTTCAATATATGTAATATATTCCAAGTAAATGTTTTTGCTGTGTGAAAAAATATCATATATGCATAAAAGGTCTCATGTTTATTTATTAATATTGTAAATCAGCTGTTTTATAATTTTCATATCAAATAGGTAAAATAAATTGTTATTACTTTAGAAAAATATTTATTTATATATTTGTTTAATATATAATTGTGAAATAATACAATTATGGTTAAAATCAAAGTTTCATTTAGCAAAGGAACTCTTTAGTATTTCGAATTCCGGGTGATTTTGCAAAATATTTCCTTATAACAATAACAATATTCATGGCACAAAGCCAAATTGTGAATAAGTCTATTTTTTATTTATAAATAATCTTGACTCATAACCAAATACCCTGGCTATCTTGTTATTATGTGTTAATTAGAATTAAAATCTCTTGAAATTGATAATTCTTTTTTTAATTTTTGATTTTTACTTAATATGAAATTATTCCATATTAATTCACCAAAAAAATTGCATAATTTTCATACATAATCTTGCTTGTACAATGGAAATCAGAATACCATTTTTACACAGAATAACATTTTTTAGTCTCATTACTCTCTGGAATAGTTTATATACACTGTAGAACTATACAATAAAAATGGATCTACCAACAAATCAAGAGTAACAAACCTTTCAGTTAATACATTGATCTGGTCATACTAAAATATTATGAATGCTGTTATGTGGCATAATAACAACAATGGAATCTATAAAAGGAAACTTAGTATTAAAAGTCAATGCCTAGCTAGCTTCTTTTGATGAATTAATAGAAATGATTTCCTTTTAAGATGGCAAGCCTATGTTGCGGCAAGGTGAGACAGGTGACTGGATTGGCACCTTCGAGGGTCACAAAGGAGCCGTGTGGGGGGTAGCTTTGACACAGAATGCTAATCTTGCAGCTAGTGGAGCAGCTGATTTTACAGGTAATATACATTATTATTACATTAAAATACATTTCTTTATATTTTGTGTTATGTTCATTATTTATCTATAAACAGTCATTATTTTTGATAAAGTTAATGTGATAACATAAGGAATGAAGAATTAAATTATGTTTTATTAAGAAAGCATACTTATATATATTAACTTTTAATTTTAGCTAAATTATGGGACGCACGATATGGTGAAGTGACACATACTTTTGACCATGAACATATAGTAAAAAGTGTCAATTTTAATTCTGATGATACTCTGCTGCTCACAGCAAGTAATGAGAAAATTATACGGATTTTTGACTTAAATAAACCTGATGCTGGACGTAAGAACACTTAATTATTTTGTTGATTGGGTAAATTTTCTTGTGTATGCAATGTATCCATGTCGATTTTGAAAAGATAATTTGTGCATATTCTCTTATTGCATACAATGAAAATGGCAATTATTCTTTTCAATCTAGGGATGGACACACTGTAAACAATTGTGTGTAGTAGAAATCTTGATTCAACTAAGATATGTGTATTACATGATGGAAATGGATGAGTGGATAAATGAGAACTGATATCACATTAGCATGCTTTTGCCAATGTGAAGTTGGTTTTGCATATCACTGCTGTGCTGAATTGATAGACAAACATTAATGATTTTCAGCTTTAGAGAAGATAAGTGCTCATACGAGCAGTATCAGGCATGCAGTTTTCTTAAACAATTCACGCATTGTGAGTGTGAGCGATGACCTTACCATGCGGGTATGGGATCGAAATAGTGGACAGGTAAAATATATCACTACATAGTATAAGACAAAGTTTCCCATCACATCTATCAGTTACCAATAAACACTTAAAACTATGTAAGTTATTTTCATCCAACTTTCACTAGAAACAATTACAATAGAATAACTCAATAATATTTAATACTCACTCTGGATTAATCGACGATTCCACATTCATACATTGGGCCTTCTCTTTCATAATTAATGTCTTGCGAAGTTCTTTCTGCTGAACGCGCTGTTCTGCCTTTTTTTGAAGCAGCAGGAGCTCGCAGGTCAGAGCGATCAATCCTAACTTCGTTTCATGTGACAGCAAAATAAAATCCGCTGTATCTCCGAAAATAATTCGAATTTTGAAAAATCCGTTTAAGGTCATATTTTTGAAGCTCTAAGCTTCGAAAATATACAAAAAAAAAACGATCTTTTTTCAAATTTCTAGACCAGAATTCTGCCTTAATGCATTTAAAGGTTTAAATGAATATCTTAGGAGTTATCGCAAAATAAGAATTAACGGGCGAAAATTTTAAATCAAGCGCGGCTCTCATACTGATTACGATATATAAATAAAAATAAATTAGTTACTGCATATTTTTAATAATATTTTGAAAAGAAGATAGAATATAAACAACTGGTTGAGAGAAGGGAGTGACATGGAGGAGGTGACCCGGCGCCGCAAAACTTTTGTCACCGGAGGGATGTGATCGCTCAGTATAAGCGCGACATCCTTCCTTGATACTAGTCAGGCAGAAGATGTGAGGGTGTCTGCTGTCCGGGTGAGAGGGAGACAGCGTGAATTATCCGGTTCGCCGCCCGTAAGAAAGGATTGCGCTCTTTACACTCACCCTTCTGAGAGATGAAGCCTAAACAGGCTGTTCGCTCCCCGGGCGTCTGGAAGAATCTGGATCCCCAGGCCCAGATGGAGTGATTGAAAGGACACCTCGAGGGTTTTTAGTCAGTAGGAGTCTGACACACTGGGGTCGCTGCCCTCACAGCGGCCTTGATGGTCCAATGCAGGATCCCAAGTTACAAAAAAAGAGACGGAGGAAGAAAAAGATTTAAAGATGGCAGAGAGGAAAGGGAAGGAAGAGAGGGAGAGGAGTATAAGTCAACACAACGCGTTTAACGGTATAAAGTTAGTCGGGCCAGCTAGTTCTTGTATAGATATTGTATAATTATGCATGTATTTAATTCCTCTATAGACAGAAATAGCTTTGCATCTTCTATTTGTTACAAACAAGCTTATTGTGGAACATCTTACTCGCAAGACATGTAGAATATACTAAAAACTATTTATATTTGTACACTATGATATAAGAATAATCATGAATTTTCAGGAAGTGCACAAGGTTGAGTTTTCGACTGTTCCAAACAGTTTAGAACTGTCTAGAGATGGTGCGATATTGACTGTGGCACATGGTATGTTAAAATATTTTTGGACGCTATATTGAAATCTGATTTATTTATGATATGATTATTTTCGTGAATTATTACTATAATACATTTGAAACCTCTTGACCTTTACCAAAAATGATTCCTAATTGGTTTCCCAGGGCATTTAATTAAAATGTTCATTACAAAAAGTAACCAATGAAGAGTTGAAATACCAAATGTTCTAATAGTTTAAGTTATAACTGCAAAATGTCCGTAACTTTAGTTAGTACAGTGCAGGTCAGTTGCATAACTGCGGCGACTGCCGAGTGCCCTGACTCTAATTGTAGTAGCTGTGATGCCGACCCAAGTATACAACCACTGAAGGTTTCTAGTAGGGATGTAACGGAGGCAGTTTTATCGGAACCGAAGTCTGATTCGGAGTCGTAGGCAATGTCAGTAATCACAAGTGATGGCAGAAGAAAGTAGTTTTATTTAAGGACAAATAAAACATTATTTAGTGAACCTTTTTATTTAGAAAGTAATAAATTTACACATCCACAGACTATGAAAATGAAAATTGCTGTGTTTCTTATTAACATTGTCCCATTAACAGTGAACTAATTAAATTAAATTTGCTCCAGGGTTATTTTTGTGTTAATTTCTATTTAATTTAATGTAAAAGTAAAACAATACCTTTTAGTAATAAATTTTAATGTTAATTTAATTTTAAATTGAATAATTTTAAGTTTATTTTATTTTAAACAAATTTTTAAAAATTTCTTCAAATTAAGTACAAAATTTTATTTTTATTAAGTATATATTATTAGGTTCAACGAAAGTTTCTTTAAATTATTGATTGTTTGATTAATTGATATTATGTTTCAACAACATTTAAAATGAAACCAAATGAAATGACTACTACAGTGGTGGTTACCTCCGTTTAATACATCCGATTAAAAAGTTTCGGAACCGAAGTCGGAACCGGAGGTGTAATAACAATCGGAAGTTCCGACTTATCGGAGTCGGAGTCGAAGCTCCGTAACATCCCTGGTTTCTACCTATATAGATAGTTTGGAACCTTTTGGATAAAGTGAGGTTAGGAAATAAATGTAAATTTTATTAATATTTTTGTAATTCCAGGTACAAACGTGTCATTTTATTCTTCGGACACAATACGCAAAATGCGTGAATTCCCAGTGCCAACTAAATGTTATTCGGCATCTTTGGCTCCGAGTCGTGCTACTTTCGTCTGTGGCGGTGAAGATCTCAAAGTTTACAAGTTCGATTACAACACTGGAACTGAACTGGGTGTGTTTCTTGCATACTTTTATATAGTAAAAATATAAGTAAGTGTAATTGATGGCCAAAAGAAAATTGGAGGTCAGGTGTTTAAATAAGTATACGAGCAAGATTTCTTGTACTGAACATATTATTTCAATCTATAAACACCTAGCACACATTTTACAACATAATTACATATTCATATTGACTACTATAGACATTGTTACCTATGGACTAATAAATGGTTCTGCTGCACCTTAAGAGTTTACCATATTAAATTTTCAATAAAGAATAACATTAATAGATTATATTTTAGAAAAAAAAAACAGTCGAAGTGGTATAGATAATAAAACTAATAAATAATTGAAATGGCGCCATTGTCCATTTGTCCATTTGTTAATGTGATTAAAAACGATATTGCGTCGTTTGTTGTTGATCGCAATATAAAAACAATAAGAGGTGGCTTAGATTTTTTTTTTACACTGGCTCGCCATAGTTACTACAGAGTACCTGAAGGTAAGTGCAATGTAGTCCAAACACGAAAGCGACTATCAAAGGATGAAAATCAATTGATAGTCAACATCGTCATGTCGGCCCACATATACCACGACTGAAGGTATATGAGTTACTGGATATACGCAAGCTGATCCCGAAACGCGACAAGCCGAAACTGGTCATTATGACTTTACACCCATGCACTGTGGTCGCGATCCAGACGGGCACCGACGCCCTACCACCTCGCTGCTGCTCGTTTAGCACCACCCGGGAGTCACGTGTAGGGAAACTAGGGTAAAGCCTACGGACACGAGCAACTTCGACTCCCAATTCGAAATGGGGTTATAGTAACTCAAGGCAAGTAATAGTGTGTTTTAAATGTCAAATTTTATGTAGGTTTTATGAGCACCTTGACCGAATCATTAGAGAAATGTGAACACTACAAATAGATGTTATAAATTTTGTCTTTATTATCGTTATACAGTTTATAATTATAGTAAAATTTATTTTACCTATTTCTTAGTTTGTCTTAGTACTAAGAAATGTACGAAACAAATCCGCTTGGTTATAATATCCTTAACACGTTGAACGCCGGTGACCCCCAGTGAACTTTCCGTTTGGACCGTTGGGGGTGCACCGGTGACTCCCATCTAAAAAATTCGATAAAACGCAGATTTATAACACTAGAAATGATAAGAATAACATATTTCGAAATAGAATTTATTGTAGAATAAAGAGATTAAAACGGCCTGAACGGGAAGTATTGAGAAAAAGGGCCGGCGTTCAACGTCTTAACAGGAATTATTTAGATATGTGAAATAAATTTTAATATCTACATAAATATATCTCAAATGTTTTTTTTTAATATCCCTATCTCAAACCGTAGTGCAAGTATAAATATAGCGTGTATTTTTTGTATACAGAATCCAATAAGGGTCACTTCGGTCCAGTGCACTGTGTGCGATGGTCCCCTGACGGCGAGCTGTACGCGACCGGGTCCGAGGACGGCACGGTGCGCCTGTGGCAGGGGGTTCCGGGTCGTGTCTACGGCCTGTGGCGGAGGAATAACGAGCACACGCCCCTTACCAACGGGTTTAAGGAAGTAGCCGCCAACTGACCCTCGACATCGTCGCAACAGGTACAACAACCTTTCTCTATACCGTTGATATCTAAAGTGATTTTTTTAACTTGGGAAAAATCCTCATTCGACTGCGTGGCCGCACGTAGGGTTGGCGCGGTCTAGGTGTAGCGGCTAAAAACCCTTTTTTTTTTTGGTAACCCGGTGGAAATCCCTACGGACCTTCAGGGGAGCGGTGAGGGCCGCTCCCCCGGTGTGTCGGACCTGCCCCGACTAAAACCACCGGGGTGTTCCTTCTCTCGTCTGCCGGATGCTAAGGGCAAAGCCGAGCCATCTTCCTCGGCATCCGGCGACGTCCGGCCTTGTGCAGGCCTCACCTACTAGGTGGGGGGAGGGTTAAATAGTCGCCGCCCCCCGCGTGCACCTAACACATTTCGGGGAGAGTGGTGTAGAGAGCCAACCCCCCATCTCCTTGAAATTGTCATCAGAGCGGTGTGCGGGAACACATCGCACACCGCTCACGCCAGGATCTGGGCGACGCACTAGCGGCTAAAAACCCTAAGGTGACTACTCCTGCATATAGACGGAGACTGTGGGTCCTGTAATCAATTCTCCATCTTGTTACTAGTTGAAACTAAGTTTTTTTTTTTTTTGAGGGAGGCGTGATATTGCACCAATGATTGAGTAATATGGAAACAGTAATGGAACAAGACTGGATATTTGATTTAAAATGGGTCTTTCTATGTCAAACAAAGTTTTCGATGTAATGTTAAAATGATGGACCTTTGTTACACCTAATATAATGTCATGTGTATTCAATAAGAATGCAATTGTAGCGACAATATTATGCAGTCGCACCAATGCCTATTCAACCGTCTCAGACTCAAGCGGGCGACGCGGGGGTACCTCGCAAATGATTGCCTGGATTGATTGGTGCGCTGGGGAGTGCTACCGACACTTTCCTGCGGACGCTACCCTCTAACAAATTTCTCAGATCATGTAAATAAGTTAACAATAATTAAAATAAGTGACAATTATATTGGTGGTGCATTTATTCATATGTGCTCACCCGCACCACCCATAAAATAAATATGATAAACCACAGTCATAGTACTATGTCATAAATATCAGCGATTTACTTCTATTTGTATATGGGTTTGTTTGTTGTTGAGCTATAGATTTGTATTTAAAACGTTTTTTATGAGATTTATAAAACTCATGTTATTTTTCAAATCAAAAACATGTTTGAAATATAAATAATCTAAGTAATACATGAATATCTGTTATTTTAACTGGTCTGGTTTGGTGATGAGTTCAAGTGAAAATGGTTATTTCTCTGTTTCTTTTACTAGTTAAACTTATTTATAACACGTCTGAAACTGAGTTATTCTTTATTAACGGACGGGAATAATACGGTAACCTAAAAAATATTAAAATTAATTGTTAATTGTTGTAGGACTATTATTCGTAAGGCGCAGTGAGAGTGCAAACAAAATTGTAAGCTTGGAGTAGTATCGACTATTATTGAGTGCATATGCTGTTAAGGCATTTGTTATGTGACATTAAGGAGCGTAAACCCGAAAAAAATCAAGACTAAATAATTAATTTTATTGGTAATGTTTTAAATTGTGTTTGTTTTTTTTTTTTGACACACGTTTTTATACTTAAACGTCATGAATTTATTGTAAAAAGAAACGATAAGGAATAAAATAAAAAAATATAATAAACTGAATTGTAAATATTGAATGGATTTTATTTGTTTTATTTTTTTAATTTCATATTTTTTTATTTTAACCAGTTATAATAGAAAATTGTCTTCACAGTGTTCATTCAGAAGTTAATGGTAGTGAAACGAAAGTAATAATACTGTGATTGATGTAATTGTGGTGTATTTTTTAAATAAATAGTTATAACATTTTAAATATAAACGAAATTTGGATAGAAAATAGACAATGTAATCGCAACTTTGTTCAAGGAAAAGAAATGTTGGTAATAAAACACGATTTATAAAAAAATTCAATGTATTGAATTTTCATTACTAGGTGAGATTCGTATTATTTATAAAACTAAAAAATAATTAAAACTAAAAATTATAATAATGTCCATATCATACAAAATAATTTACAGAAGTTCCATAACTAGGCAGTGAAGAACAAATTACAGAAATCTTAAAAATATATTTCAATTAGGTATAGGTGTGCAAAATTGCATTTTTTCACTGTATTATGCTAATATTCGATATGATGGGGTGATACTGTCTCATTTATAGACATTTTATAAACTTTATCAGTATCTTTTCAGTTTTTATATGTTTTAAAATTAAAGCTAAAGATGGCATCAATATTTTACGAAAAAATTATGTATGCCAAGTTACATAATTCTTAATACTTTTTCATAATATAAAAACAAAAATCATCACATATCTCATTTCCACAATTTTCTTCTATTGATAATTTATTGTTTTTTTCTACATGCATGCTACCTATTTATAGCTGAATTTAAGTTTGACAGTTTAAGGGTCTAGGCCGCATCGAGAATTTTAGTAGCGCGGTCTATTCCGTAATTCTGTAATATTTGAAATAATGCCCGCATAAAATATACTTGCTTTGGGAAAAAATCAGCGTGGCATATATTCATAATGCGGTCTAGCTATTAATCACTTCGTGCATAATAGAGCGACAGAAATAATCAACCTTAACTTAGTAGGCTCCAAGATTTATAGAAATAGTCAAAATGTGTTATAACGACATCGAAGCTACTACTCATATTTAGTCGTAACAACCGATAGTCCTAACAACCGGTGATGTTTTGAAGATACGAAGTCCTATGTTTATGCCGGAATATTTGTTCTGGGTAAATATAACCGGTATGTTCTTAACGATGTCACTATAAACTGTTTTGACAGTATTCTAGTTTGTGTACATCTGAAATAGTTCGGTTAAGCGATCTTTTCATAAGTTACGTAGAGTATATATGGCCTCTGGTTAGAGAAATATATTTATTTCATAGATTGATTTCAACCTGGGAATCACTATTTTTTGCTCTATTATGGACGAAGCGCTTGAGTTTAATTTTTAGCCTATTTTGTTTACTTAAAAAAGATTTTAGTGATAATGAATTTACAAATGAATTTTGTTCCAATTATGGGAACGTATGAAATTGTATAAGTTTTATTACAATAATTACTTGAAGGATAAATAAATTATTTCTATAAATAATGCTGTTGTACAAATAAGTGTCAAAATCGTAGTTTCACTGGCTCTAATAATATTTTGTGAACTAAATGAGCTTTTGAACCAAGAATTTGTCTACCTAACGCGTACATTTATCATTGTATTACAATAAATTGTTATCTTCAAAGTCGATAAATTGAGCGTTTTTGTGACTATTATTTAAGGTAACTATTGTGATATGGTAAGTTTTTAATGTATATAAAATTGTAATATAAAGTACCTTTATCTAATATTATATTTTTTCATTGATATCATATTGTAGCAATGGATGGTACCTGTAGGGCATTGTACTCCGTACGGGCCCTTTAAGACTAGCTTTTACAAGAAAATTCCCTAATATGTAATTATTAAATAGAAATTTTCATAAAATTTACTTTGTTGCGATTTTCTAAATACCCACTAAACCAAAAATTTTCGTACTGGTATACCTTTTTCAATATTATTACTAATAGCGCCATTAATTATATATAAATTATTTAAGCTTTTTTATAAGCACCTTTAATAAATTGAGTATTCCAGTTAAGTTATTTTATATAAAAATAATGTGGACATATCCTGAAATATGATGTGAAAAGAAGACTATCGTTATAAATACAGTGCAAACTCTATATAACGACCTTCAAGGGACTGTGCATATTTTGACGTTATAGAGAGTTGTCGTTGCATGGTGAGAAGAAAAATCCGTATTACAAAAAGGAAAATCTTTGTCAATACACAGAAATTTTCTCTTACTTGCCATGTTTACAATTTGAAAGTTTGTGAGCAACTAAGAATATGATGACGTATAGATAATCCATTACTCCTACTAACAACAGCCAACACGTGCAAGCAATCCCAATTTGTAAACAAAAGAACGGATTTCTTATAAAGTTCGGTATGTGTAATTCCGATAGTCGAGTTTATTACGGGCTAGGACAATAAAGCGACAAAAGAACGTACACAGCTGCGCAGTTTTTACTAATTCTGGCGACTTAAAAAGTACTTATTATTAAATTGCTGTCGTTATTGAGAGTGGTTGTAATGCTATACAGAGTGTATCATTGTATGGGAAACAAGCTAAACCAACCAAAGCCGAGTGATATCGACGCTTTAGGGAGTTTGTCGTTAAATCGAGTGACGTTATATGGAGGTTACACTGTATTTGTTGACAAACTCGAAAAATCGCATTTTGCCAATTATTACCATTTTAGCAAACATGACAATATTCAAAATATTTTTTTTTTTATATTAGGTCCTTACATATGCAATTGGCGTTTTTCGTACTGGCCACTTTAATCACAAATTTCTCCTCTTTGGTAAGGAATTCCAAATTCAAATTTGTACAGCTATAGACTCATGTATTTGTGCTTCGATGATCGTCATTCATTTGTTTTTTTCTTCTGTTTTTTTCTGTTTGCGTCACTCATTTTACAAAATGGAAAACTTAAAATATCGCATTATTTACGAGTACGAGTTCCGCCGTGGCACTAGTGCTGCGGAAACAACTCGAAGGGTGAATGATGTGTATGGCGGTCGTGTTGCAAAAGAAAACACAGTTCGTTTTTGGTTCCAACGTTTTCGTTCTGGAAATTTCGACCTGCAGAACAAGCCCCGTGGACGGCCTGAGACTCAAGTTGATAATGAAGAGTTGAAGGCTATTGTGGAAGCGGATCCATCGCAAACCACGTCCGAGTTAGCTGCAGGCTGCGATGTTAGTGATAAAACTGTTTTAATTCACTTGAAGCAAATTGGGAAGATTAAAAAGCTTGAAAGGTGGGTACCTCACGAATTGACTGAAGCAAACCGGCAAACGCGCGTCGACTGCTGCGTTACATTACTAAACCGGCACAATAATGAAGGTATTTTAAACCGAATCATTACCTGTGATAAAAAATGGGTTCTTTACGATAATCGGAAGCACTCAGCGCAATGGTTGGATCCTGGCCAGCCAGCCAAATCCTGCCCCAAGCGAAAATTAACCCCAAAAAAGTTACTTGTAAGCGTTTGGTGGACTAGTGCCGGTATTGTTCATTACAGTTTTCTCAAATCTGGCCAGACTATTACGGCTGATGTCTATTGTCAGCAATTGCAAACCATGATGGAAAAGCTAGCGGCTAAACAACCTAGGCTGGTCAATCGCTCCACGCCACTGCTGCTTCACGACAACGCTAGACCACACACTGCGCAACAGACGGCTACTAAATTAGAAGAGCTTCAATTGGAAAGTCTAAGACATCCTCCGTACTCCCCGGACCTTGCTCCAACAGATTACCATTTTTTTCGAAATTTGGATAACTTCTTGCAAGGGAAAAATTTCAACTCCGATGGGGCAGTCCAAATCGCCTTCAAAGATTTTATTGATTCCCGTCCGACTGGTTTTTTTAGTAAAGGGATCAATGAACTACCTATGAGATGGCAAAAGTGCATAGAAAATAATGGTTCATACTTTGATTAATTAAATATATTATATTAAAAAATATTCGACTTTTTGTTCCTCCCATACAAAACGCCAATTTCATATGTAAGGACCTAATATTAAATGGAATTATTCAAGTAATTTATGTCGTTTTTCAGGTCATGCTTTTACATCAATATATTCTCTTTTCTTGTATCTACCAAAGATTATGTAATAATATGAATAAAAACAAGAAAAGTTTGTCGTAGAAACCATTAATAAAATTGTATTAATCATGTAACTTTGTTTTTGTTACATAAACTGTTTTGCGAGCACATATCTATCGCTTACGAAATTTTGGTATTTTAATTAAATTTATATCATTTAATTCAGCTAAATTGTTCGTTATCTTTATCCTGATTAAGAGTTAAAGCCACATTCGAAGAAACGTTTAAAAAAAACGTTCAAAAAGTTCGAACTTCGTAACAATTTTCTTGGGTGTAATGGATCATGCGATGGGTAAGTATCTATATCTAAGGCAGAGATTAATAGACTCAACTTTAAGTTTGCTTAAACTTTACTAAAATATTACAATTTATATTACTCAATGAATGTCAATCGATTTGGTAAGTAACCGGTTTTTTCAACAGGTACTTGGCTTTGCGAATACTATGGCTATACTCAAATTCCTATTATAAGTTCATTTTTTTGTCAAAATGAATTTATTTTTTAAGAACTTCGCTAAGCAAAGTCGAAATAGCGTCTAAAAATCTCAGCCTAAGCCCAGCACATCTTCGTCTTTAACTCATTACACGATTCACATTGTAAACTATGTATTTAAAACAAACCTATAATACCCCCAAAATTACATTATTTCATTTTGACTCATTAGGCAAAACATTTGGGAGGTTGTTCACCCGAGTGATAATCCATTTGTCTTTTATATTACGTAGGTGCATACGACATGCAGTTGCCTCATTATTCGTAAGTACCGAGGTTTCAAGCAATCGATTTTGGTTTCGCCTAAAAACTATATACTGGTGATTTTATAGACGAGGGAGATATTTCTAAATCCAACAATTTGTACCTTCTTATAACTAATAAAAATGTAAATAACAATATTCCCTAACAAATCACAAAGAAACATTGATGAACAAATGAGAATTGATCCGTGAAAAGTTTGGACACCGCAGCGCGTGTGGTGCAAGATTAAATGGCATGTAGATAAAATTGCTTTTATGTAATTTTAGGTAAACAGGTAATTGACTCATTACCCTTAAGTACTTTAACCTGGCTTAGGAGAGACAATATACCTTCTTAATAATTAATTGTTATTTATTCTATCATGTGTGTAATTGCCCCTTAATATGATCACTATAAATTACTTTGTTTTAATGGAAATATTAAGATATCACTATTCCTATATATTTGGAATTATTATTGAATGCTGAATATCCTCCTTGAATATCTCCCTCGTCTATAAAATCCGCCTGTATAATATATAAACCTTTGTTCTATTTTATTATAAATATGTATTTATAATCAAAGGTACAAACAAACTAATCCTCGTTTTCACAAACAATACCTCTCATAGTAAACGATGAACCCTTTGTAACATCAGACATTACTCACTGTTTTATTGACAAGCCTGTGTATCCATAAACATAACAATCTACAACATTTTGCACGTTTTACTATATGCTCTGAGTTCCTAGACGCATAGTGCTGTTGTGAATATCGGTGTTAAAAACCAACTCAAAACATAGAAGCATTATTAGCAAAAGTACCCAATTTTTATCGAGTCTCTGTAGGCTTTATTACGTTTTGACGTGTAAAAAACATGGCAAATGGAATCTAAGCATCCATAAAATAAGGTCTACATTTAATTGTAACACGTTCTTAGAATAATAGGTCGAATTATTCTAACGACGAAAAGCTTCCATGTCTTACTTTAAGTTAACTGGGTATACAAAAAGTTAAGACGCACTTAAGGGTTGTTTGGCATTTTACTTTGCAATGAAAGGCGATAGGTCAGGGAACTTGAAGTTGATGGGTGGCCGTCTTGCGTTCCGGGCGGTGTTTGATGGCGCTGCTGCACCACATTGCGCTGTGCAGACGTCATCGCGCAGTACTGCTTCTCTGGGCCACTCACGGAGAAGTTGCCCGCAGTCCGTTATACGCAGCGACGCGCACTGAGCCTGTACAACGTTGTAAAAGTATTACAATCTCTATATCAACTAAAGGTTGGATTTTGGCAGCGGTGGCCCAGCCAAATCTGCTAGTACTGCCAAGTCGTGATGTTCCAATCTCTATGCATTTATATACATAACGTCGCGACAGTCTGAAATCGACGTGTGCCGTAATACGTAATCATCACGCCGAATCCCTATTGGGGTTTGAGAGAATGAAACGCCACTTCTCTCTATTCTTGCAAACCTCTTTCGCTTCCTTAACATTCATTAGTCCTTTGATGCACTCTCGCCGATTCCGCGTGCTTTTGTCACACTAATACATTAAGTATATTTTGTTTCACCTAGATCCTAGTATGGCATCAGGTTTGATTTTTGTTTAACTATGTGTGGAAATTATTTGTCAACGAATTACACATGAGAAATGATAATATAAAGAAAAGAAACATATTTTCTTAAATAAAAAACAAAAGGATTAATTACTAAATGTTTGCCTACGCGAACTTCCTTCATCTACATGAAGGAAATGGTACCTCAAATGTCCCGAGTGCCTCAGACTTTTTTAAAAATTAAAATGAGTTATGTCACATGTCATTTTGTGCGATAGTTCTATTTGTTCGGATGTCTACTTCTCTATGGTCATGTACGTTACGGTCCACAATACTAGCAAAACCTTACGTGGTGCTACTCTTTTGTGTTAATCGCAAGCAGTGTAAGGCTGGATTTACATCAAACGAGCGAATGCTCATTCTATCCCCACTCTATCAAATTCGGTTACTGTAAACAGACATCGAGCGTTTTTTCATTGTTCTTCCTGCGCTCGCAAAGATTCTATAGAATATTCTAAGAATGCTCGTTCGCTTTATGTAAACAATACTAGAGCGTGGGAACAGATTTTTAGAGCGTTCTTGCGTGTTCGGACGCGCTCGCCCGCCGGAGCGGTCTCTTCAAAGTGTTCTTGTGTTCGAGCGATCTCGATCACTGATCTGAGTATACTCGTCGATTGAACTATGTATTGGTCTCAAGAAAAATGTCTATTTATGATAGAAGCCTACCGACATTCCAAATGTCTGTGGGATCCGATGTTTGAACACTACAAAAATACATATCGCAAACAAACTGATTGGCTGGAGATTGCAAATATACTAGAATTCAATGCTGAAGAAGTAAAAAAAAGATGGACTCACTTCTCGCATCTTATCGCTGAGAAAAGGTATGGTCACAGAACCACAGAATTATAACGAATGCGCAATGAGCATTCGTTCGACCGCTAAACACCTGAATTCTAGTTCTTGATTCTCATTCTTGCTCGTTGATCGTTTGGTGTTAACGCTAAGAGCGATATTTCGTTTACACTAAAAGAGCGAGAAAGAATGCTCTTGTTCTTGCTCTAGCTCTATGTTCGTTTGATGTAAATCCAGCCTAATGCGAGCTCTTACCCCTTCGGCTGTACAAATGCAGGAGGTGCACGGTGAAGGAAATGCTGACTCTCCCACGGAAACAGATCGACCTGCGATGAGGCATCCTTGTGCCGAGCTCTCGCGCCATGCAGACAAGTCCAGTTTGGGTAGGGATGAACATGGAACTCGAGGATTTCTATGAAATTTTAAATAATTTAAATTCTTCTTTTATCTCTGTTATTATCTACAAATCAAATGGTTAAGGAATGTTATTAAAATAAATAAAAAACCTTTTATTCCTCATTTCGCAAGGTAATATATCCGTTTTGGTTACCAGTTCAAAGGTTTTGTCTAATTTACTAACTATATCACATATTGAATAGTTTGTGGCAATTCAATATGTAACAAAATAAGGAATATGTTTTTTATTATTATTATTAATTAATTGCAATCAAAACATAAATTGTGTTGCTTATTTCTATTATAACTCGTTAGTTTTTGACTGCACTTTGTTCACTACTTATCAGATATTCAGGATAACAAAAATCACTTAATACTTAAATTCCCAATTTGTTATTAAAATTTTATTAAAAAAAAGAAAGTATAATGACATTGAAACTTACAAGAAACTACTAGGCAAGTCAAAAGCGGCTCTTTGGATATCACCAGGGATATCAAAGTTCTCACACATAATTTTTGATAGCGTCGCTTTTCTAACTTCAGCCAGTTGTTGCTCTGTGAAACGTGCGGCCAGGTTGTCATTTTCGTACCTTCAATTAAAAAAAATATGTAAATTTTGCTCAAACGGTCTAAAATGTGTTACAATGAACTGTAAAAAGTATTTATTTTTATTAACGAAAGGAGCATAGAATAGAATTTGAACCAAAATACATGTCATCTATATATTTTAAGTCTAGTAAATAATAAATAACAAAATAGATGTAGCTTTACTTTACGAGGTACCTACGCTAAGAAGAGGATTAATTCTAAACCGGGTTATAATTATTTGAAATTTTAAGCGATGCTGCAAATAGTTTACCAGAAACGATCGCATTTCCTGAGTTGTCTGAACTGGATAGCTATGATACAGGCGAATGTTGGTCCTACAAGTCCTCCTTGAAGCGGTCGCTCGCTCATACCTCCGGGGAATAGGTCGATATCATCCACAGTCGCGTATATTCTCTTGAACCTATAATTATAACAGCATGTTTTTTAATATAAACAAAACCTTTATAATTTTGGTGAAGTATTATAGTTTTAGTGGGGATTTAGTGAATTTGTATTTAGTCAAGTCTCCAACAATCTACTTACTAATAATAATTTTATTAAGGTACGTTGACACGTTCGCTACCAGCGCCGCATATATGCGTCGTCTCAGTTCTTGGATTTGAGCCCGCCGCCGCAAATGAGCGACGTGTTTACTTTTTCAGTCTATTATAAATTCTTACAATTATTTTTCTCCGAAACAGTTTTAATGGCTTGTAAAAGAACATAATGGAGGCAGACTGACCTTGGTCTGGAGATAATTACGTAATTTGTTAAATAAATATAATAATAAAAAATTCAATACTATTTAAAGTCATATTATAAAAAAAAGCCATGGGCTTGGTTCAAAATTTTATTCTCAAGAGCCGGTAGCGAACGTGTTAATAATGAAAACCAAATGATTGTAATTCGAGTACAACAATGAAATAGTGTCAAAGTAGATATAAGCTTTTTGTAATATATAAATCCGTAATACCTAAGTTTAGAGCTCTTTATAGTAGTAAACTATGACGTACCTGGCGATAACTTCATCAGGAACTTCTCTAGCCAAATCTTCGAAAGTAGCTGCTCTCTTTAAATTGCAAAGGGCTCTGTAGTTATTGTAGCTAGGTATTCCATGGTCTCTGGCTCTTTGAATGTTAAGTGCGATCAAATCGATGCCAGAGAATGGTATGCGCCGATCTTCGAACAGATGATTGGTCACTTCACCGGTGATGAACTGGTCGAGTGTTTCCATAGGAGTTGAAGATAGACCGCGCATAAGTTCGTCGACCAACGGTGGGTGCTGTAGGAGATAAAAAAAACATTGTTAAACCTAATTAAGATATCAAACTAGTGTTTACATAGTGAATTTAATATCTGCGATGTTAATAGAAAAATAAAGGAGACAAACAGGAATTGTATGTTAAGAAACAACTTTAAATACTGTAAAATAGGCTTTAAAGGCAATGAAATATATAAACATTAAGTATATCTTATTCTAACCTGACTGGGATTATTAATATTTGGTGCAAAATATTAAAAATACAGTCAAAGCCGTTTATGACGACATCGTTTAGAACAACATACCGGTTATATAGACCCAGTACATAGGTTCCGGCTGACTGCCATAGGACAGCGTATCTCGAAAACATCTCTGACTGTTACGACTATCGGTTTTTAGGACTATATATGAGTAAACTCTTCGATATCGTTATAATAGATTTTGACTGTATATGTAAAAAATATCGAAACAAGTAGTCAAGTAGTTCGATTTGGAGCTCAGAGAGATCTAAACACTTAATATATTTGTCTTCGGTTTGTGGACCTGTTTTTATTTGTTTAAAAGCTGTGTAGTTCTCAGTCGAATGAATTTCGCTTTTAAAGGTCTTATAAAGGAATGATTACTTACTGTCATAAACATGTCAGGTCTAAAGAATCCGTCCCTGAGGAGAATTGGTGGTTCCACAGGTTGGTAAGTATGAGACAGACGTGGTAAGTGAGGCCTCAATAAAGAATGACCGATCCTAAAGGCGGCTGACGCAAACTCAGTTACAATAGCTGGGTTACAAGTGGGAGAGTATTCTTTGTAATATCCTAAAACATAAAAACACATTGTAATGCTCCTTACGAGTAGGTATATATTAACGTTTGTGATGCATACAGTTTAAGAAAAAAAAAACAAATGAAGATTTCCTTGGTATAATAGATTGAGCAAACATTTAGAATAACTCGAAACTTTTGATACACATTAAAAATTTACACATTACAATAGTCATTTTTGGTGGTAGGGCGATTGCCCGAACTGGGTCATGACCATAGTACACAAGTGTAAAAACCGTCACAGTGACTTGCTTTGTCCTGTCGCGTTTCGGGATCAGCTTGTTTATATCCAGTAACTCATATACCTAGAGACCTACAGTCGTGGTATATGTGGGCCGACATGACGACGGAGTCTATCAATGGATTTTCATCCTTTGATGGTCGCTTTCGTTTTTGGACTACACTGTACTTACCATCAGGTACACTATGTCGAGTGTCAGTGTAAAAAAAACTTATCACACATTTTTGGAATAGACTTTCAGTCAGTCTGTTCCCTCTATTTTGTGATATTGGATCCTTTAAAAGAAATATGAAGAGACATTTAAGCAAGTCAGGATCACGTCAACTATCGATGGAACCATCGGAGTTTGATATTTGCGGCCGCATTCAGGACTGCGCTGTATTTAACCATATGTATGTATTTGCAGTCAGTTTATCGAGATAGGAGATTAATAAAACTTGCAAGTACCTGCAGGCAATAGTTTTAAACCGTAGAGGTTAACAGCGTTCCAGGACAGTAGCCTGGGCAAAAATTCGTTGTAGATGACGTGAGTGAATTGTGCGGCAACGATGCGGCGGGCGTTTTCGAACAACAAATCAGCATCCCAATGGGGGTTGACACCTCGTAGGCCCTCTACTATTCGGTTGTGTTCCCGCAAGAAGGTAGTATGAATCGCAGTTAGCCCAGGTTGCTCTGATGCTCTGCCGTCACCTGTATAGAAATATAATTATTAAACCTAATACTCTCAAGATTTTATAACACGATATAAGGGTTACAAAGTATAGTAATTATGTAGTTTGTGACTCGCTTTAGCCTGTTGCGTTTCGGGATCAGTTCGTATACATATACCGAGTTATTCATATACAGTCAAAATCGAATATAACGACATCGTTTATAACGGGTACAGCGACATATTGTTTAAAACGACGACACTTTCGAACGAACTTTCGACGAAAAATTCATCTGCAATAACGGCCAACCAGTTACGTGTTCCAGCAAAACCATACAATACGAGCAATTTTCAACCTTATAGTAATCTCTGAAGGAATAATTTGACTTATTACAAGCTACACTCCTCCTTCAGTATATTTCACGACTTTATTAGTGCAACAGTTGACTGTGTGATTGACAGGTTGATCACAAAAGTTTTGCTTTAGATCACACGATCTATAAACGGCACTTAATTTTTTTTTCATAAAATAATTTAATAATTAAATTAATTAATTTTTTTCTTTCTTATTTCTCTTTTCGAAATTTTATTTGAAAATGAGCTCATTTGCATAACCTATACCCATACAACATACAACGAATTACTAATAATAATGATTAATATGACTACTTGTGTATATTACTTATAACAACTATCGGATATAACGTCCGAATGATACGGACCCGGTTATATCCGGTTTTGACTGTATACCTTTATTCGTTGTAAGTCAAGGCCGCTTGATGAAAGCTCTCACCCCATAGCGATAACCGTTGTTTGACTGTATTGGACTAAACATCAGATGAGGTTGCTTTGCTGTATGCTCATCAAGATCGGAAACGCAATAATGGCACGTCTAATGTTGCAGGTATTCATAGATTGCAATAACTATTTACTTACCAGGTGGACTGTCAATCTGTTTGCTTTGTATTCACATATAAAAGTAAAACATGTGCCATGTTACATCATCCATGTATCGTATCTATTATGGTTGGATATTTCGCTGAAGCCAGTGAAATAATTGATCTTACCGGCAATAAAACAAAATCCGCTGGGAGCTTTACATTCTGGATGGCTGTCAGATCTGGGTAGGAGGTCCTTGCCGTTAATTGGATTATTCGTGGCATTAAGTCGCCCGTTGAATCCACGCAACTTGCGGACGATGCAAGGGTTCTCGCCGTATATCACAGAACCATCGATAAATGCGGTGTTTTGGTTCACTTGTTCACGAGGCCCTGAATAATGAATTAGTGGCATAAATTAGTTTAACATATTTTGATTGATAAAGTCTATACTCTCATCAGCATGCAACTGTTACGGTGTGTCTGCAACAAATATTTCTATTTCGCAAAAGGGAAATAATTGTAAATACTCTAGAAAGAAAAATATCAGTAGATATTTAGCTAAACACGAAACATTTTCTGCGGATTCACCATTGTAATTCTAAATGCACAAATATAATTCAAAAACTATGATTTTTATGAGGTTGGACCCTCTTTAAATATTCGCAACTATAATATAGGTATCTAAGTTATCAAATTAATGTTAACACTGAAACAAAAATCTATTGATGTCTCATAAATATCTCAGTTTAGAGTATTGACGTAATGTACGATATTTAAAAAATCCGTTAAAGTAGTTTGATTAGTAATAACATTTCTTATAACATCTTAGGGGACGTATCGAATATTAGTAAGACTTACCTAATTGCTGCTGACCAGGCAAACTTCTCATGAACGGGAAGCAGAGTCTCTCGCCAGACGTCACATTTACTTCCGGATAGTAGTGATCCCCTCTGGGCACCGGGAATGGGTTGCATTCTGGATGTACTGTCCTTGGTGAGTCGCAGGAACGACAATCGGGTATAGACTCGTGGAAACCTGTTATTAATAAAATAACCGAAACTTAATATAAGTAATTAACCCTTTGCACTCAAGGCCGTTCCTGCACGCATATGATATTATGGTGTACGAGAATCACCTCTCGAGTGTAAAGGGTTAACAATAAATTTTTCATTTTACGAAGTCGTTTATAATAATTTTTTGAATGTACATTTTTATATTTATACTTAAACGTAAAAATAAAAATTTATCTACAGAGGGTACAAAAATACTGTTAAAATAAAGTAAAATCAAAATGCAATATTATATGTGTGATTATTTCATAAACAAAACCAATCTATTCTTTGTCTGTCATGAGGAACTTTGTAAAACGAGCAATGTATAGTAATTTAAATATTTTCTCGGCTTTAGAATATAATATCAAAGCAGAATTTTCAACATAGAAGTCAATAATAAAGTATAGATAAAAAAGAATTAAATCTATTTATTTAAAATATAAGTTCAAAGATATGACATAGAGTGTTAAAAAAAACTTTGACTGAAGGAGTATCAGCTGTCGTAAAGATTAGCTAACTTCTGGTTACCTTTGTGTATGGGCGTCATAGTTAGCTCGTGGTCGAGGAATTGTGCAAACTGCATCACCATCAAAGTATACCGAGTATGCAGGTTGGATATGTCGGGGTGTATGACCGTTGAGATGACTCGCGGAGAGGGCAGTGGAGTGCCAGCCACCGAGTTGATACGTGGTCGACTCACACCTTGAAAATAATGTTTCATTTATAAGGATCTAGAAAATTGTTAGCGTAAGACCAAACCGGAGGAGACTAGCTAAGTGCTTCTCGACGACCATTTTATATATAAAAGTTAATAAATGAATAAATAATTACCATCTTCGTAAACCGGAGGCAATAACCTTGCGAAAGTAGTCAAGCTCTTGCCCAGATTTGGATTCCTTAAATTATTACAATATCCAGTGTAACTTCTGAATGGACTGTCAGCATCACAGGATCCGGTGTCGTCACACTGCGGCTCGATGGTGGGCCCTCCTAATTGGTCTTGTCCAAGGAAACCGCTGATGTCTACTGATTGGAGGGAGTCGGCGAAATCATTGGTTGTACTAAAACCAAGTGTATCATCGAAGATTTGACGCTTACGACGGTGCCTGTAAAATAAATGATTTATATTATTTATAAGATTCATAATAATATATCGTCACGCTATATCCCTTTCGGACGGGGCAGATATATATTAGTGGCTGTATCCACTTTGCGCGTATACGTCGTACCCTACGTGACCAGTAGCGCAGATGATCGTCATTATTATCATAATAATTATAAATTACAAAGTAATTGTTGTCATTTAGAATAATGAAAAATATATTCTGTGATTGATATTTAATCTAGTATGAAGTATGATAAAAGACATGTATACCTCAAAGTTTTAGTTTAAAATAGGTACTGTAGTACGCTCTTACTGGCGTGCTATATTTACTATGGGTTTGGTCGCTCACTCGCTTTAGAATAATACACTTTTTAAATCTGTATTCCCATATATATATTTCAAGTAAAGTTTACATGTATATTTCTTGTAATTTTTACAATATGAACCTTCCTATTCTATCTTTCCATTCAATCTGTCTCCAATAAAATTGAAAAACCTCAAATTAAACTTCAAGTTTTAAAATTAGATATTCTAACCTTTTCAAAAATAAACTTACTTTTTATTAAATGGCCAATTCCGAGAATTGTGCCAAATATAACTAACCTATTTTACAAACCAATCATACAATCACTACAGTACCTATTAAATATAATTATTTATTTTACCCTGAATGTATAGAGTTGAGGAGTTCATTTGTGGCAAATTCGAAGAATAGTGATGTGTTAGCTAGTTTCAGGGCGTATTTGTTAGCCTTTGAAAATGATGCTGCGGTACCAACGGGTGACTTGGGATCAGCTCCACCATCTAAAAAAGAAACACTCAGATTTAAGATATACTTTTCATAATTACGGATAATTTTAAGTATTCTTCTGTTCATTACGATTTTTAATAAAACTATTAAATCGGGATTTTTATAGTGTAATAATCTATACTAATATTATAAAGCAGAAGAGTTTGTTTGTTTGTTTGTTTGAACGCGCTAATCTCAGGAACTACTGGTTCGAATTGAAAAATTATTTTTGTGTTGAATAGACCATTTATCGAGGAAGGCTTTAGGCTATATGACATCATCATGCAGGTATTAGGAGCGAAGAAATGATGGAAAATGTGAAAAAAACGGGTAAAATTATTCATCCTTTAGGGCTTCCATTGCGTGCGCTGCGAAAACAGTTCAAGATACAAAAAAAATATGTAGGAAAGAATTATTCCTCTTGAAATGATCTAAAAAAATGTGTGCGACAGTATATGTCTATCTTTTAAGATTAAGTCACTAGAACCGTTTTTATAGTAATAAAATTTGGTTGAAATTAATGCATTATTTGTTATTAACGTAATAATATAAATCTTTATCCAAATAAATGTTGTTGACTAAGAGTATTTAATTGTGAACAAAATTGTCTTTGACATCACTTAATTTCAATGAACATCTTAGAAGATATTACAAAACCTTATATAGCAAAACAACGTTTGTCGGATCAGCTAGTGTTTAATAAAATTAGGTTTTACTTAAATAAAAGGCAAATCAAACTTTCTAAGCAATGTTTCATTGTGATAGGGTAACTACCGGCGTTCATATTCGTTTTATATATTATGCTAGTAATAATAATATGCTTTAATAACTTAAGAGCGTTTCCGACTGTTTGTTAACTATAAAAATAAATTATTAACTTACGCGTTTCCCACAACATATATTCGAGTTTCTTACGGTCGGCCATCTCTTGCTTAGCTTTTTCTATAGCTGCGCCGAGCATATCTTGTGACAGTTGCTCAGTTGCTTTGGCTCCCGAGTGATCTCGCCATGCTGTCAGTTCTAAACGGTTGTGCTGCGAGCATTGCTGGGCTGCATTTCTAAAAGCATAATATTGTAAACTCATCTCGCTCGGCTAATATATACGACAAATAAAAAATAACAAAATTTTAGGATAAGCATAACGCAGAATTCTACTTTAAGTATACGTGAGAAAAAAATTGTGTTCTTTCTTAGTTTCTTGAAGATACATTTTGAATTTTAAGTTAAATCAAGCTTAGAAAGTAGATTGCGAATATGACAAAACCTTATTGTAACAAAAATAAAGTCTCGTGGATTTTATAAGGCAAATAATGATTTTTTTTTTCATATCCAATTTAAACTGAACTACAACTTATCAAATATTTTTGAGAATTTTACTCTGTTGTTATTTATTACGACTTACTTTAATTCCTAATATATTGCAAAATAACATGAATATTTATTAATTTATTTTAAGAGTTTCAACTGGAACTTGAAAGCATTATGCAACCAAAATAAAAACATTGAGTTATTGACAGATAATATTTAAAAAAATGCTCACAAATATGGATCTTCTTTTACAAATGCTTTGGGTTGAATTTTGATAAGAGTATCTTCAGCAGCACACAATAGACCAGATAACGAAACTTTCCTAATAGCTCCTAATTGATCAGGAGAGAACGATGACGGAGGAATGTCATTTTCGTACCAGAACCTAGAAAACATTGATACATTTAATGTATGGTCATCAGAGTAATTTAATAAACCTTAAAATCAGTACAGCATTAGACCTTTTGACAAAAAGAGACCAAAACAGTTAAACAATAACGATTGTTAATATATAATACTTATTTTAAAGAATAATTTAAGAATGGCCTCTCTCTGGAAGCGTATGATAAATTGTTAACTTTAGGTATATATTTTATAGGTAGAACGACACTAATGTTTAGTTTGGAATTGGTTATTACAAGACCTTGATAATCATAGAGACCAAAATAAATAACCATTTATTGCTAATTGTACAACTTTACCTGTCACTTTTCTTAAGGTTAGCAAATTGCAACGCTAAAACACACGCCAGAGTCGAACCCACAACAGCACCAGTTGCTGCCTTTTCCATAGCTCCTCCGATCATTAATTCTATATCTTCTACATTTCTGAAATAAATCAATATAGTTATTATTGACATGACAAGAGAAATCTTGTACAGATGTAAGGTTTTATTTGTACAATGTAAAATATATAGGATGCGACCTACCCATATATAATTTGATATTTTTATAATATTGTATAGTTATTAGATATTTAACACGTTCGCGCCGGCGTGACCCACCGGTGGGTCAAACTTGACTGTTCCGTGGAACGAGGGAAGACAGTCCGGCCTCACGCGAAAAAACGTAGATATTCGCCCCGGCGTGATCGTGTTAAAAGAGAGAAAATGGATAAATTAAATTATTTTTCTATGTGCTATCGATTTATAGCTCCTTCAATAAAAGAAGTGAATTTTTAAAGAAATTATAATAACAATAAAAACGGTGTATAAATAATTACTAACCTATACATATCTGCCATCATCTCCTGTTGCGATCTATCAAATCCCATCTTCTCTAAGTCTCCAAAGGTCTTGATAGTTGACATAGGCTCACAAAGCCTCAATGCTCTCAGGTAAGGGGAAACCCCGTGATCTCGAGCACGATTTAAGTCCCATTGGGCTGATGGCGTGAATCTGGATACGCGATGGGCACTCGTGTGCACCAAATCGTGTATACTGATTGAAACATTTTTCTGGAAAAAACATCTTTTAAGTTATAATCAACGTTTTTATTTTAGACATTCCTTTTTTATTTTTTACTATCTTTGTTTAAAGATGCCTAATAACTACATATATAGACTATCGAGGTACTTTCACTTCCTTATCAAGAAAGGAATTCAAGGAATTTTTAATGTTTGACGTCTAAAAAAGAGTATATATTTCTAGACAGATTTTATGAAAAAGGCAACAGGAAATCAAGATGTTTAAAGGAATAATTTAATTTGTGTATTATATATAAATACCAGATTCTCATTCATCATTGCGTTAAAAATTGGCGCAGCGGCAACAAGTTCTGTGTAGACACCAGCACGATTGGAGCTAGAGTAACCACGCCAGAAACCGAGGGAAGTCAGCTTTAATTCTGCTTTGGCCATGCCCACCTGTAAAAAAAATAATAATAAATAACTATGTAACTCGCATTCAGACTTGAACATTGTCACACACTTTTTTCTATACCAAAGGGTGACATGCGTACTTGTCCTGATGGAAAATGGCTAATGTTGCTAAATACAAGCGCGTCACCAGAAGTTTACTTACACGGAAAGATACATATATATCATTGCATACACGGGCTGATCTTGAAACGCGACAGGTCAAGGTCAGTTATTAAAATGACATTTGCCAACTTTGCGTTTAGTTTTGAAGCCATCAGTAATACCGATATTCTACAGGTGAACCTTAAATGGTGCTAGACCACGGTATAGGCGAGCAAAGTCCGTCTAAAGTATTCGAGCAAAGTGAATATGCCTGAAGGATTACGGGATTAATTCGTGTAATATAAAGAATAAATCATCTTTAATAATAATGTATCAACACGCTATAATCTTTTACAAGTGAGCAGATATACATTAATTGCTGTGTCTCCTTTGTAGTTATATGTCGTCTTCATTGTGGCCAGTAGCCACTCATCGCTATTCGCGGGACCTTATTTATCATTTATTAAAATTAAATTAAATGCGGACATTTTAAAATAATTGATATATGTATATACCATTACAAGCAGTATACACTAGGCATAGAAGGGCAAAAACGTAATAAGTTTATTGAAAAACGATTATGATTACATTTTGTGTTTTTCATCATTAATAAGACTGCAGTTTGTACATCTATGTTTAAACACTGCGGAATCCTTAACTGCATATACATTTATGACTCTTTAACATTTCGAAGGGATTTAATCATGATTGCAGAGCAACAAAATTAAAATTACGATTACATTTTGTAATCGTTAATCATTAATTAGATTATATTTTGCCCATCTCTGATACTAGGCTTACCTCACCAAGAAGAACCGGCAAGAACTCGTTAAATGTTATGTGTTGGATGACAGCAGCCATCGCTCGTCTAGTCTCCAGGAATAGCGTGGTGTCATCCCAAAATGGATTTAGACCATATAGTTCACCAGCGATACGATTGTGTTCAGAGACCAGCGTTTTGTACAGTGGTGAGGTGGGAGAACCGTCGTTACATCTGCAGAAAAAACATGTGAAGTTTTACATTGGTGGTATGATGATTACCCAACTGGATCGCAAGTATAATATACAAGAGTAAAGATAGTCATAGTGACTCGTTTCGGCCTGTCGTATTTTGAGGTCAATTTGTGTATATCCAGTAACTCATATACCTAGAGACCTTCAGTCGTGGTCGACATGACGACGGAGACTATCAATGGATTTTCATCCTTTGATGGTCGCTTTTGCTTTTGGACTACACTGTACTTACCATCAGGTGCACTGTAGTCACTATGTCGAGCCTGTGTAAAAAAAGTCCAGTTGTTCATATAGGTACTATTCATTGTCGTGGTATACATATGTGAGTTGATAACAATCAACAATGTTGTTGGTCTTTGCCAATTTTGGACTACACTATACTTTCCTTTAGGCGCGTGGTGGTCACTTGGTAGAAACAGTAGAAAAAAAATCATGTCATTACACTAAATAGTAGAACCATAATGAAAACATAATATTATAACTATTACATAATAATAACTATTGTAATTTGTGCTATGTATTCCGTAAAATCACATACATCGCAGGTTGTTCTGCTTAAGTAATAATTTTTAGTTGAGAATAGTCAGAGATGGAGAATATGGTATTAGTATTTTATTGTTTCTGGAATAAAAGATAATAAAACTGTTAAACATAATCATCAAAAAATACACAATAATAATCATTCAAAATCACTACAGACTTGTTTCGGATAATATTGAGATTATACATCAATAAAGGAAATTAGCTAATTAATAGTACATTTGGATACAATGCGGATGTCAATGAGAGAAAAAATCACGACTATGTGTGAAGGTTATGCGGTGGTAAAGAACATCTACTTCCCGGGTCGTAATTACAAGAATTTTAATTAATAATCATTTACAATGTAATCATACATTTAATAGGTCGTTTTTGTTCCCGCAAAGTTTGAGAATCTCTGTTGTACTTTAGTACATTATGTCATATATATATAGGCAGAGTATATATTTTGTATCATGTTAAAATCATAAAAAAATAATTTAAAATAATTTCCCGAACATATTTACCTATAGGCCAAAAGAGAAATATTATTAAAACGGGGTAATTTTAAAACCTTCGTTTCATGAAACTAGAGAAAATGTTATAGCGGGTTTTGAAACTAGACGCCTCATATGTGTACCTACTCTATTTGATATCTAAACTTTTTTCACCAATATTTAGTATGAACCTTGAGGGTGTTTATATAATATATATTATCCCATTCTTGCTTAAATGGAAATTTCATCTCATCATAGCCGCGGGCAAAGGCTAATAAAATAAAGGATGCATAATATTAGCAACTTCTAGGAGCCTTTGCGTTTATTAATCGATGTCAATACATGTCAATGCTTATTTGCTCACGATTGAAATCTTTGCCTACGTGAGAATGTAAACCATGGCAAGGTTACGTACTAGGTGTCTTCATTTGCATACAATTCTTACGATTGACAACATCGTGGAATTTAATCTTCCCCACGTATTTTACAAGTTATTATTCTATATAATTAATGTCGTGAATCCAAAGCAATGACATCGCTGTTAGGATGAAATATATTATTATATTTACAATTTGAGTTTTGTTTTGAATATTTACACTTGCAGTATTCGCACATACACCACAACACACATTACTTTATTTATATTTACATTTTGAGAACAAAAAAGACTAAATACATTTTTGTATCATTAACAATTAAATTTAATTCTCGTTACTTGAATTTGACGTTATTATAGATTTTTTAAAGTGATAATTTAGCAAAACATGATTTTTTATTTAGTATCCTTAAAAGCCAGAGTTAGCCAAATAAAAACAATGAATAATTTAAAATAAGTTTTGTTAGCGGTCAGTAAACAGCGTTTGGCATAAATGTTAATGAGAGGAATAATTATCATTGTGCAGTAGGATTCTAATAATAATATAAAAATACATATATTCTAAGTAGAAATATAACAATAGTATAACAAGTGCACTACTGGTCACGTTGGGAACGACTTTAAGTGAAAAGTAGATACAGTACAGATTCAGATTATCCCCAAAGGTGTATAGCGTGACGATATTATTCAATTATAAAAATACATATAACATTACACTACTCATGAATAGATTCATGTAATGCATTAAGATGTATATGGATGTGTGTTAAGCATTATAATAGGAAAAAGTCAAATTTTCATACATTTTGAAACTTATAGAATCTTGCCTCGGCACTCTCGCTCGACTAGGGGTGCCTATTTCGACTTCCTAATTGGGTCAAAACATGAAAACATGTTTGTTTTTTTTTTGTTTATTTTTAATTAGAAGCTTTTAACAATGCTATGTCATTCTTTACGTAGCCTTCAACAACTTTATAAATCGGTTCTAGTTTTGCCAATTGGTCGAATAATGTGATAAATAATGAATTTTGATAATTTATCAAAGTTACAGCCCTATTTGACTGGTTATTTCTTTGCAGCAGGAGAATTGTTGAGATTTTAACAATTAAACTGGACGAGTCACAATCAAGCCAGGCGAGAGCCAATTTGACTGGCAATTATATATATTAAGAGGGCATTATAAATTAGGCTCTTATTAACTTTTTAGTCCATAACATATACATAATTCCTAAAGAGAAGTCATCATCATATTTACATTCGATTAGCAAAAAATCTGTAATTGTATGTTAACATGTTATGATACTCGCGTGATTCATTGTAGTAACATCCGTATCCGCTAAGCGTTACGGTGAATTAAAGAAATCGTAATAGCCATGATGAGGTATTATTTTGAGAACTTGTTTGTTTGTATAAAATCTTTATCTAATAATTGACAGAATAGAAGAGAATAATGAGCTTTACATATAGTAAATGCAAATATTAAGGTATATTTGAACAACCATGGGAGCTGGGAGACCTGTATTTAATTTCTCCGAAATCTCACGACTAGCCTTGCTTACTATAGCACGATCTTTAGAGAATGAGTTGAACTGCCTTATTTTAAATACAAAATAAAATATCAAATAGCGCATACCAATGGCATTGACAAATAAACACATATTTCTCTGTGTATGTTTAAATTGTAAGCCTTTTAGGAGATTTTGTAACAATTTATAAAACATATACATATAAACATTTAGTTGCTAATACGATTACGGTAATAAGGTTTTTTAATTACTCAAATCAAATACATCAACTGATACTAGAATAATATTTATAAAGGAGTCAGGAAAACATAGGCTTTTTTTATAATGGCTCGACATAGTGTAGCGTAGTCGAGGAATTACAACTAACTTGTCCAAGGGATGAGAATCGGCTATTATTATGCTGGTCTATATACTATAATATCACGACTGAAGTTCTTTAGCTTAAGAGGAACTGGAAATATACAAATTCCAAATCAATCAATTCAATTGGAAATTGGAAATGGAAAATTGGTTGGAAGTACCAGTTTAGGCTAGTCTTACGACCTAAATTGTACTGTAATTTAAATTGTACTGAAGATAATCAACATTTAAGTACCGGGAAGTTAAAATCGATATACTCGTAAAGGACAAGTTGTCTCACGACTATTTTAAAATTTTATGTTTATTATTGTAATTAGTTCACTACAAGGACTTATTAATGTATTTGAGTCAAATATTTTACAGACATCATGTAGGATTATAAAAAGGAAAACAAAATAAGAACAATGGAAGTCTAAAAAATTATCGCAATATATTTGAGTCTCACGAGTGGGCACATGACATGACTATGGGAATTGTTCACACAAATGTAAAGTTTCAATAATATCTTATAATCAGTATTGTTCGAGTATTTTCCTAGTTCTATGACGCAATATAGGTACACTATTTTTGACTTCTTCCGCTGTAGTTAAGTATATAGTAGAGATCTGTTTGGTTGCAGCTTTAACTTTAACTGCAACATTTCTCAGTATTTCAAATCAGAATTAAATTACATACCACTGCGTAAATGTATTTACTATATGAATCTTAAATGCCTAAAATGTATATGAAAATCGGCAAAAAGTGGTACATTATGCATCATTGAAATATAAATACTATAGCGGGACGAGGAATGCTATCTAGGACAAAATCCCAACCGGGCATTGACGCTGGTAACATTGTCTCAAATCGAAACAATTCTTGTCAAACCGAGACGTATACCTACCTACCCTACCTTAATATAATATATCATAGATGGGCAAAATGTAAACAGAATAATGAAAAACGATTACGATTACATTTTGCTTTTTTCATAATTAACATGACACCGTTTTGCTCATCTACGTTTTAAACACTATGAAATCCTCATTATCGTTTCATTGCATACACATTTATGACTCCTTAATGTTCGAATTTAATCATGATTACAGAGCAGCGAAATAAAAATTATGACTATATTTTGTAATCGTTAATCATTAATCAGATTACATTTTGCCCATCTCTGTAACGAATTGATCTATTTTAACTGTAAAATTAACCACTCGCAAGTTCATATTACAATAATGCTATATATTTGTTATAATTATTTATATAATCATTTATTTTAGCATATTAAGAGAGCAATATTCGTTGTCAGTTTTCGAAGGAAAATTTTAAGGGTGTATTGATGTATAAGGGAGGAAAATGAAATTAGTAGATTTATTAATACCGTTTACCTTCTGCAAGAGCCAACATCGAGTTTGCCGGCATCGTACAAACGTAGCGAACGGAGTTCTTTTTCAGAGCTGCCATACAGCGCCGACCCATCAACAAATGAAGTAGCTAAGTTCATCTGTTCCCGAAATTCTGGTAAAAATATAAACGAATATAAATACTTACAAAAAGCAGACAATTTTTCTTAAATATTTATTTAGATACCTATTATATTGTTTTTATATACTTAGCAAATAGAAATAACTATTTACAAAAAAAGTGTACGTAATACACATCTGCTGAGATTCATTAAGTAAAATATTTAATTGACATTCAATAATAAATTCTAAAATATTTAAATTTTATGGGATACCACAATTAAAATGAGGGCCGGCTCCATCGGTTGTAGAATGTCATAAAAATAAACTAGTAGCATTTATTAACTGTAGGGAAATGAATGAGTTAATTTTTGAAATAGGTGTGTCTAGCGTTGATTATGTGACCATTACAAAATTAAGACAAGATACGTTCACCGAAACCAGTTGTATGGGACAGAGGCTGACTTCCTAGTGCAACGTTTCAAACAACTTTGCAGCCATTCACCGTGAAATGTTCGCCCACGATATACGATACTAAATAAATCACGTGATAAACTATTAAGTGAAATGAATACATGTTATAAATATTCATTAATTGTTTTATAAATACATTAAATTTAAGATATTTTAAGACAATGCAGAGTCAGCTTATTTGATATAGGTGCCTTTCATGGTATCCTATGTGATCCGACAGGGAATGCCGTGAAATTGTTGGTAGACATGGCAGCACCGACTCATCAGCAACTCTCTCAGAACTGAGGTGTATTTCACCGTATTCGGTATAACAGGGCTGATATGCCAAAATGGCAGAAGCCCTTATAAATAAAAAAATAATAGAAAAGTGTATTTTAGAATACACGTTGTTATATCTTCATAGTATGTGTATTGTTGCAACAGAAATATCATCCATCGAGCAGACTTGTGGGAATCTGCTGCCCGAATGAGAGGGAGGTTTTAGAGGGGTGAGCTCTTTACTCCTACTCCTCCCAGAGAGATAGTCTCAACAGGGCTTTCCGCTTCCGAGCGTCTGCATGAATTTGGTTTCCTAGGCCTGGGTGAAGCAATTAGAGGGACACCCTCGGGGTTTTTGGTCAGTAGGAGTCTGATACACCGGGGTCGCTGCCCTCACTCCGACTCTGATTGTCCTATGCAGGATTTTCCTCCGGGCTACAACACAAAGACATAGCATCTATCTATAAGCACGTTCACGCCGGCGCGTACAACCGTTGACTCGCACATTTCTGCCTCATCGGGCGGCGCGTAAAACCGGTGGCTCGCAATTGATTGTGATACTAGACGGTGTGTGCCACCAGAAATATAAATCGCATATTTAGTGTAATGGCAATAATATAGGCAAATATACAGGATAAATGCTAACCAACTTATATTTTAAAAAGATATTCATTTTGTATAAATTTCGACACAATGGTAAACACCTATTTAATCCCTTATGTATTTAGACGCCTTGTTAACAATTGTATATATATTTAATATTTTAGTGCGGGCATATACGCTCAACACATAACAACAACGCTAAAGAATAATGCATAAAACCCTTTGATAATCTTTCGTTGGAACCCTTAGTTCAGGCACGTCTGATAGAGTGAAAAACTTTAAGCGCAGCCGTCTATAGGCGAGAGATATGAATTCCAGCTCCGTCATGAAGATGATAGTATATATATTTTTGTTTTTATTTGAATTGAAATTACTCACCGAAACCACAGGAGTCTATATTTCTAGCGGGTGCTGAGCGGACATACGGACAGTAAGATCCTTTGCAATCCTGAAAAAATATAGCTGCAAATAATAAATACAGCAAAAAAGTCGAAGTCTAAATTAATTGCAATTTTTTAGTAGGCATCAAAAGTATGCCTGTATTTGTCTTTAATTTTGTTGAAGGGTTTATTATTTTACAAAAATATAACTTGTGCATAGGTGTTACAGAAGTATGCATTAATCAAGTAAGTACTGAGCAGAACCAACCCAAAGATGCGAATAATATTCCATGCAGGGCTTGACCTGGGCCTTGTACAATAGGAATCAAATGTAGACGAGAGGTTGAATATCAACTGCTACTATCCCGCCCCGGTTCAAGAAAACGTTGCAACTTGCTTTGTTTCAGCATTGGTTTAGAAATTGTTCAACTCTCAGCGGTGATAGAAAGTAATAAAAATATGTTAATAATCACACTTTACTAAACATACCGTACTTCAAGAATGCCTCAAAAAGCGCTACATTTTCGTTGCGTAAATTATTTCATTAGATAAAGCATACTTATAAGAGTTTTCGTTGAATTTAAATGTATCTATGTTAACTACATAACTTGACGAATTCTACTGTAGAGGTAAAGGAAAATCAATAAACAATACCCATGTTTGTATGTAATTGGTTCAACAATAACTTTCACTTTATGTACATGTGCTGGATACGTAATACGTACCCACGTATCACGATTTGTGTTACTAAAGTAAATATTACGTAAAATAGCATTAGCTTCACTGTGTCATACAACCGAGTTAATTTGAATGAATTTGAATATACTCACGACTATTTTATGAATTATATGACATAGAAAGCTTAATTTTGTAAAAGATGAACACGATACCGCTGCCGTATAAACTCCAAGAAATTAAAATGGAGAATACACATGATACACGAGTAAACAAAGATTGTTAAAAGTGAAGTACGTTGACTTACACAAATAGACACGTGAGAAGAACAAGATTCACTTTTTCCTCTTATAATATTTCATTAATCATCTAATCATAAATTAGGGATAATACTGCCAGCACATATACTTCTTAATCGGAACAAAATAATTAATATAAATAAATGTTTATACAAATTCCTCTTCTTAGCATTAATTTACATATGGTTTTATATTCAAATAAGGTTTGATATATTTTTACATATAAAACAACTAACAAAAAATACTTCGCTTTTAATGTATATGAATTATGTTTAATAGGTAATATATACTAAGAACTAACTATGCCAGCGTGGATACCACCCATATATGAATGGGCTGTTTGCCTATGGACAAAAATTGGTTTAAAAACATATAGCTTTCTTTAAAAACATACTCAGTGATTTTATTTGTATACTGTGAAATTCCTGAATCATTTTATACATTACTTGTAAAATCAAGAGTGAATGAAATTGCAAATGAATTTGACTTGTCTTATTTTTAAATTCAATTTTAACATTAGAGTCGTTAATTTATAGCAGGAACTTGATTGCATTTGCACAATAACCTGTGCTTCCTGTATCGGAGCTGTTGTGTGAATCGGAGAACTGAGAGTTTAACTTTACGTTGGTATTATCCATCATTGCTTTCACCGCATAACCTTACGACCCCGCATATTCTGTCTGGTATGTATTCTTGTCGTAATCACTCATATATAATCATGTATATGTTTGTGTGTGTGTCAACTAGTAGTATGTCACGGTTTTTGGTATATTGGCTAATTTTCGTTAAATTTAGCTGTGTTTTGGAATCATAAATTAATTATTTGATATTTCAAATTCATTGTAAATATATTTAAATGAACCGATTATCCTCATTCGGCTTGATCGTCATTGTATGAGCTTAAAAACCTAACCAACATCTCACAAAGGTTTTATTAAAAAATACTTTTTTGGTAGTATGAAAATAAACATTGAAACTGGATTGAGCGCAATAGATATAAATTTAATTTAGACAACCAAATAATTAGGTACGTTTAATACTAGCATTTTGAAGTGGAACTTATAAAAATAAATCCTGATTCATACCGACTTTGCTCAATGAAGAAATATAGAGGTTAATTTATTAACATCATCAACACTATCTATATTTCTATATATATAGTACAAGGAAGTAATATTTGTAAGTTTTTTTGAATATAGGGCCGTAATCTTCGAAACTATTCATCCAATGCAAATCGCATCTGTCGTTATGGTAAACATTAGCGGATACCTGTGTCCCAGCAGAGGGCTTTCTACGGCTCCTATAATGAGGGTGACCCTCCAATTAAAAAAATATCATAAATATTTGAAATAGATCTTAAGGCTTCACATATCGAGGGTTGAAAGGCTATTTGGTTTAAGTGTCATTTTTTGGTGATATAGTAATAAATATTTTTAAAATCGGTAAAAAACCCTGATTCCGAATATATATATTAATATATCATAAAAAAATGTCGCTTAAACCAAATAGGCTTTCACCCCTCGATATTATATATTATTCCGGTCCCGTAAGTAACATGCACGTGGGCGACGCTGCGTGCACTAATAGTTAAAAACAACTAATAGTTACAATGTATTCGGTATAATTACAGACTGATAACATTACGATCAAGTGCAATTGAATTAAAAGAAAAACAAAGGCTAAGTAGTACATAATTTTCTCGAATGATTAGACACGCATCCGCTGCGGTGCAACTTGCGAGTTGTGACATTATCCGTACCCTTAACAAAAAGTGTATATCTGATGGCCTTATAGCAAAAACGTAACAAGAATCTGCATTTTCAAGGCATCGCCCAAAATACCATTGAGATAAATAATTGTCTAGAATTACAACACGACCTTTTCATTCAAGCCGACATAAAGTATAAAGTAACTCGCGTGACGTTTGTTCGCCGCTTTTATTTATATTTGTATTCAATACGTTGCTATAAATAAATATTCAAATAAGTTAAGAGTCTTAATATATAGTTGGGAATATTTTATAGGACAATTTGTTTACACTTAGGCTGAGATTAATAAACGATATTTAGACTTTTCTTAGCAATGTTCTCAAATAATAAATTCGTTTCGACAAAAAATAGAATATACTATAGGAACTTGAGTATAGCCATAGTATTCGCTGAGCCAAGTCTATGTTGACAAAATCGGAGACTTACCATATCCTTTGGCATTAATTGAGTAATATAAATTGTAATATTTTAGTAAAGTCAAAGTAAACTTAAATTTGCATCTATAAATCTCAGCTACAGTGCCAGTAGTGTTCAGAGATAATAACGCTAGCTTGTTGTTTGTATTCTAATATTAAAAATGTGCAGTCAGTTTCTTATTGATTTCGAAACTATTTACAAGGAAGGATTGAGAATTAAACTTACTTGGTTCCCATTCACCGTAGCTACTAAATCGTCCATAAGCAATTGGCCCCAGGCTGCCAGAAGACTGGTAACATAGTCGTGGTCTGCAGGCTGAGTGAGCTGAGCAGCTGCGCGAATGGCTAACATAGGTGCCGGTAGATGTGGATCTGACTGTGGTTCAGAAATACCTGGAATATATATAAATTATTTGTAGATTTGTATTGTCAATTTACATTATATTAATCACTACAGGTACTTGACCCTTTCATTTCAGTAAAAAAATATGCAAGTCCTGATAGCACTTATTATATTTTCATGACTGAAAAAGCCTTCGCGAGAGTGGCATGCAACAGTCACACCGTCTACATATTTTGAGTCTGATGCTCGGTTTAAAAAAAGTCCCTTAAATTTTAAGACGTTTTTAAAAACGAATTAATTCCGTACTTTTAAAGTTCATCATTATTTATATCGTTTTTAATTTAAGCAGCACTTTCGAAACTTTACGTAACACATGATCAATAGTTGTCTGATGGCACGCATTACTTTTATGAAGCAAAGACCAACCAGCTAAAATCTTAATTTTTTTACGTTTTCACGATTGCGATATGTAACCCGACTCTTCCAATTTTCAACGTTAATACCGATGGAGCTCATGTCACGGTTAACGCTGTTCTAGTGTTTTAACTAGTAACTATTAACTGACCTCATCGCATCCTTCATTATATTATGCATTTTATATACATATACATTCTAATTCATAACAAATACCGATTTTAAAGAAATAGTTCAGACGGAAGTTTTAACTCCAATCCGCAACTACGTATTTAGGTCCTAAGGATGAAAGTGCTTAAGCTCGACTTTTTTACCTTAGTCTAGACCTATAGACTCGTGTTATCACCCGGACTAAAGGATGCGTGAACCTGTATTAAAAACGTTATGCGTATAAGTTTGTATTATAATTTTATGAGTACTTGATTCGCCTTTCTATCTAAATGTTACAAAACAGTTTGGTTAATATGCTTACTTAAATCGATTTCATGTCTAAAAAAATACACTGTTGATTTGTAGGACTGGTGGTCGTGGTTGAGTTTGTAGAAATGCACGGATTTTGGCGTTTTAGTGCTTATTTGCACTTTAAGGCACACTGAACTGCGACGCACACGCACGTACTCTAGCCTTGGGTCTCGGTAGTCGACTGCCTTAGCAAGAGCATCCCTTACGCGCGCGCACCCCTTACCCCGTGCGTCCCGTAACACCCTAACAACCCTTAGGGCGTTTAACACATGCACGTATCGGGCGGCGTCTACATCCTATATTTGTTAAATAAATAAATATATAATAGATTTATCTATTTATATACTCAAAATAGTTTGAAAATATGTCTTAGATAAAAAAGCTACTATAATAATAATATATTGTAATGCTTCAATTCTTCAGGGTGAGTAGAGATACATTAGTAGCTGTATCCACTCTGCGCTATATGTCGCATGTAGTAGTACCGCAGCTGATCGTCGTTACCAGGGCACTAACACATGACATTTCCTAAATAATCTAAATAGGCTACTAAGCTTCTTTGATTAAATTAATAAAGTCTTTATAAGTTCTGGAAAACTTTAATTTTTGGATATCTTGTTAGAAACCTAAATTGGAATTTTCTATTTTGAATTCATAATCGATTTAAAATTACACATTGCTTAACAGCCCTAGTATATGTCGCACATCCAACAAATACTTTCCAGTTTGAATTGCGTTATTTTTCAGCGTTCATACCAGTACTGGTGTCTTAATAAAATGGTATATTAACTGGTATATATTTATAAGATTTAAACTGTAACAACAATATACAATTGTTTATAGTACTATTACAAGTGGGTGTAATACCACAGGGCCCTTAGAATAATAAATATTGTAGAAACCAGGGCCTACATCGAATGTGTATAGTAAATACCTTAGAGATAATCTAAATATCGATAGGAATAAATTAAGGATGATGATGAAATCGTTAATTTGTTTACTTGTTATTTAGAAGGGAATAATGTTACTAATTGAAAGGATGAATTAATACAGCGTATATTCATCGGTCTTATTTTAAATAGCATTTAAACTTAATTAACGCAGTTATTTATATTCATGTAAATTGATACTAGTAAATATTTAATCTGCCTTATGTTATAATACTAAGTGAAACTTAAATATGATTTCAATTTTAATACTAGGCTTACATAAGCACTATAATTAATGCTGTAAATAATGTTTTTAATGGCTGGTAAGGACTTCTATACATATTAAATTGGAATGTAAGTAATATTATGCCATTGCTTGTTAGGCTTACACATCATTCCAGTTTTAGTATTATTAAAATTATGTGTCTGCTACGTCACGTGTTTCTAAGCAGGATGTTATTGGATAAACATTTTATTATTAATTCGTACACGTAATTCTTGCAAGGTGTCAAAAAACTTTGCGGATCTCTTGACGCACAACTCGGTTTGTCGAGATGCGTGATCGATTGATGTGATGTCAAAAAAAACACTTATGAAGATCTTTTTTTTTATAATAATGTAAACTTATTATTTAATGTGATATGAGGTACATGAGATTTTTATTTCAATTCAGTTTTGTGTAGTAAGCTGAAAAGGAGCTTAACAGTTATTTCAAAGAGGTTTTATTCTTTGGTTGGAGAAAGAAAATGCATTACAGTATATTCGTTATTATTTGTTCAATTTTAATCAATTACTTGCTATATCTAAATGAAAAGCTAAATAATTTATTTTTGAAATATACATTATTCAAGTATATTTCTTTGTTATTCACATTTCAAAATTATAATAATTTTTGTTAGTCCATTAGTAAGTATACTTCGGCACACTTGAGGGAGTGTGTCGTCCAACAAGGGTGCGAGCGACGCGCGATGTGTTCCCGCGTGCCGCTCACCAATACAGAGGTATGAGAGGGGTGGCTCTTTACACCACTCCTCCCCAAATAAGTAGAGGCCCACGTAAGGCCGCACGCCTTGCCGGTCATCGAGGATGAGACCCCAGTCGTGCCCTCGATGCCGTTAGGTGGAAGGTGGAACACCCCGGGGGTTTTAGTCGGTGCAATTCCGACATACCGGGGGCAGCCTCCACCACCCCGTTCGAGATTTTCTCCGGGTTACCAAAAAAAAATTAGTAACTATACTTATACAAACCTACACATAAATACTTATATTATAAGCTCATAATTTGCTGGAACGAGTCTATGAAAATGTCGTCACCGGTGAAGAAAATCATCGTGACCGGTGAAACCCTCATTTTATCTAATAGAAATGTTATGTGTAAGTGCTCTAAGAACGGCGATCAGCTACGTTACTGGTCACGTTGGGCATGCCATAGAAGAGCAAATTGTACAACCACTAAAGTATCTTTGCACATCTCCAATGGGATGAAATATGACTATCATCAAATGATAATAATCAGCAAATGCTGATGGTATGTCGCGAAGTTGTTATTTTAATATTTAAATTATGGCACAATGGACTTCCTGATTCATGACTGACCTTACATTTCTCCAATTATATTTAAGATCGATAATTATTTCCGATTCACTACTATGGAAAACAATAAGGGTCAGTTACGGACGCTGACATTACCTTCAAAGGTAAATTCAATATAAGTTTTTTTGTTGGTAGGGCTATTACCCGAACTGAATCGTGATCACAATATGCAGGTGTGAAGATCGTCATGGTGACTCGCTTTGGCTTGTGGCATATCGGGATCAGCATGTGTATATTCAGTAACTCATATACCTAGACACCTTCAGTCATGGTATATGTGGGCTAACATGACGACGGATACTATCAATGGATTTTCATCCTTTGACCCTCGCTTTCGTTTTTGGACTACACTGTACTTACCATCAGGTGCACTGTAGTCATCATATTGAGCCAGTGGAAAAAGAAAAAAGTTTGTTATTCGATTAAACCTACATTACTTGGAACATCAGAATGTTATTTCGAGAGATTGCAGCTTATTAAAAACGGTATAGTTATTTAACGACACTTATAAAATATACAGGAAATATTCAAGACTCCAATAATTGGCGCTTTTAATATAAAAAAGGCGTGCTCAGAAGTAGCAGACGTGTTGGCCTTATTATTTGTATTTTGACTGCGACAAAAAAACATGTAAAGGTTTTCGACGGCTTTGGGATTGACGATAATGAAACTGAAGGCGTTTACGCACTACACCTGATGCGAATCCGTGAAAAATATTGTCGGAACGAAATAACCGTACTATTATTAGTGGAACGCTTGTGAACTGCGTCTGAATCTAATCCGATTTATATCCGAGAAGCGCGGTGGACAGTGCAGCAGGGGAAATAGTAATATGTTTCGGCATGGAATCCATATTAGATTTAAGTTTTTTTTTAATTGTTTTTTTAATATAAGTATACACATAAGCACATTCATTTATACATTTATTCATATCATATGTTGTTCCCATATTCCGTAGTTACCTGGATCTGTATTTTGACGGATTAAACTCGAAAGCAAATCATAATGCAATATCAGAAGTCAGTACGAGTTTTCTAGTTCCGTATTCTCATGGATTCGGAAGGGCCATAGTGCGTAACTACTCTGAGCTTTACTAGAAAGTTTTCCAGTTTCAAATATCAGTTTAAAACGAGTGTCCCCCTATGTTCAAAGATAAAATGGAAGTTTATAATTGAATGTATTAAATAAAAATGGTTTTTCGAAAATTATTATCAAAGCCGCAGTAATTACATCAGAGAAAATCCAGGAAGAGTCTAAGCTACCGAAGTAAATAAGAAATTAGGACAATGAATTCTATGTATGATGTAAGCACCCACTGAAGGTTTTTTTATATTCTGCCTCTAAGGGGGTAAAATAAGGGATGAAGATTTATTTGAAAATCCACTAGTTTTGAAAGAACCTGGGCAAGGCCAGCCAAGTCAGCTAGTAAATTATTATTTTTTTGACAGAATATATTAATTGGTAACAGATGATTTCAAAGCTATTTTCTCTTAGCTAGATATAAGAAAATGTGTTGACAACATGGTCGTCGTTAATTATGTTAATAATTAGTTTTGATACTGATAATAATATGTTAAAGATTAGTTTTTAATCCTGACACAAAAAGAAATATGTTGTAGCTTAATGCGTATATCTGTGGATCTGTGTATTTGTATGTCTGTCTATGGCATCGTAGCTCCTAAACGGATGATTCGATTGTAATTAAAAAAAAAATTATTAAAAGGGATTTTAATCGAAATGTTCTTTTTTAGCTGTGATTTAAAAAAAATTAGTTACTTGAACGTAATCAACTCCTTTTTTATCTGCTGAAGGAATATGTAAATCGATTCTAATGGCTTAATCGATTCGGAGTTTAGTATCCTGTTATTTTAATGATATTACAATGATATGATAACCTGGACATGATGCTGCATCTAGAACCAACAGAAAACTCAACTCTTGATTGACTTACAGCATAATAGAGTCGAGGGGGGTTTTAAATTTTAAATTTAATGCTTAGAAATACAATAATTTTAAAAAGTATAATTTATTAGTGATGCACACAGATCATTACTATCTGAGGTTGTACGGTAGGCGCCGATAGTGACTCATGAGTTAGATAATAAATCGTTCAAAGAATGCATTTAAGCAGCTTTTATTGAAAAGTTAATTCGGAGCTTACGATTTATTGATATTTATGACTAGTGGGTAAAAAGAGAGATTTAGTACATCATAAAGATCATGACAACTAAAATTTAATTTCATGAATAACTTTTTTATAGGGAGATATATTGCCATCTTCTTTGCGATTAGAGTAAAATTTAAGGAAAATCTGCAGTGATAAATAATATTCAAATTCTTGCTAAAGTATTGAAGTCACAGCAGGTATCTTCCTCAATTCCAAGATTTGATAGTATCATGGTTCTTAAACAACTTAAATATCACGGTATTTTTTATGTTATAAGGAAATTACGTCTTCCATTGTTTATCCAAGAACACGTTCAAACTACTCAGAAACGCAGTTCGTTAAATTTATCTACTGTATTTGAACTTGTGTGAATAAACGTTTATAATAATATACACATTTAGGTATTGACATAAAATAATTACTACTTTATAATAGCTGGAAACGATTTACTAGATAGAGTGATTTTTATTATTGATACGTTTAGTGGTATTTTGCTGTAAATATTGGAATACATTACCATTTTTAGTAACTAAGCACTTTTTTAGGTATGTAACCTAAAGATGGGGCCTGCAGAAGGCTAGGCGTCGCCGGGTGTCAAGGAAGATGGCTCAGCCTTGCCTTTGGCACTCGGCAGACGGGAGAAGGAACACCCCGGGGGTTTTAGTCAGTGTAAGTCCTACACATCGGGGGGCGGCCCTCACCGCCTCCTGAATAACCGTTAGGGATTTCCCCCGGTTTAAAAAAAAAAGGTAGGTAACCCAACGATGCCATTTCTTGCGTCATAGTTGTCTATAGGCAACAGTGATCACTTCTCATCAGGCACGCTGTTCTCCTGTTTTCCTTCCTCTCACATAAAAAACAAGGATAATACTTATGAATAAAAAAAATCTTTGGCACTTCACTTTGTCTTAGGTGTTTTTTTTGTTTTCATTATAGTCAGCAAGCTGTCTTCATTTAAGATATAATCAAACTAAAACAAAATTAACTAACAAAACATGTCTCTGAAAATACTACAAAACAAAAGCTAGTATTCCGTTTCAATAAGTTCTTAACCATTATATATATTTATGTCATGGAATCCATCTGTACAGTTTATTGTTATAGTGCTTAATTGCATATAGACGGATAGCGTGAATCAAAATGATTTGTTCACACTTGATGATAGTAATTTAGTAGCAGTACTACAAACTTAAATAACACCTACTATAAACGTTTTAAACGCCGCTGCTGTCATGTGGTTAACTATTTTGTAAGGGGCACGATCCACGAAACATTGACTTTTAAGTTTATTTGTTATTCAAATCTATTATATTATATGCATATGTAGGTTAAGGTGAATATAGTTATTACATCAGAAATCATTGATGTTTTTCCAATTACGCGTTTATAAATAATAATTTTTTGAATTGTCGGATAAACATTAAACAAAATATACATTCATTATTATGCTAGACAATTTAAGCAGAATTGTGATGTTTTTAGATTTGTAACATTGTATAGGGTTAGCACATAAAGTAATATAACCGGTCAGTAGACTTGAGGCAGTCTGCTGCCCGGATCAGACGGAGGCGGTGCACGGTATTCGACGCGCCGCCTGAGAAAGAAATTTTGGAGAGGTGGGCTTTTACTCATATCCCTCCTAGAGAGGTAGCCTCAACAAAACCTTATGTTCCCTGGGCGTCTGGACGAATTTGGTATCCCAGGCCTAGGTCAATCAGAGGGACATCCCGTGGGTTTTTAGTCAGTAAGAGTCTAACACACCGGGGTCGCTGCCATATAAGAACCATAAAAATACTTGTTTTTGTAGATTTTAGTAAAATATATTTGGGAGTAATTATATCGGTCGGAATTGATGTCAACCTCGATGAAACTTTTCATGAAGTTTAGTGTGGACACGTTGCCAGCCTGGGGACGAACTGTGATGCAGCGTTTTTCTTCTTACATGCTTGGGTCTAACTGAACCGGTCTGAACGCAGGTTTATTGGCAACAAATTGCATAGCAATCGTTAAAATTAACAATTGGTCAGCGTGCAAAATTGACTATTGCATTATTACTAAAAAGGTCTTACACTTTATAAATTGTTGACAAAGGAACGCAATTAACAAGGCGATTAACTAAAGCGTAGTAAACCCAAAAATATAAGATATAATAGACACATTTTGTGTACCTACATATACAATAATAAAACATTATAATGTCAAGGTATGATTACCATTAGAGTAGTTTGGAGGCATCAGCCTGAGGAAGACATCTCCTCTTCTCCCCCACGGTCGATGCCTGACGTTATTGCACTCTCCGCTTGGACTGCGATACTTGCTTGGCGGGCAAGGGGTATTGCTTATCTCGTCATTTTCCGATGTACAATTTTGTCTAAATAAAGAAAAATTATAATGAGATTTAATTATAAAACAAAACAGTTTTTAAGGGAATAGGCCGATTGCTCAACTGTCCTGACCATAGTACACAAATGCTAAGACTGTCACTGTTATTAATCTAAACTAGTCACATTTCGATATCAGCTTAGGTATAATCAATTGTTCATATAACTATAGACCTTTTGTAATGGTATATCTGGGCCAGCAGAGGTGACTATCGATGGATTTGCATCTCTCGCCGCTCAATGTAATTTCAGGACTACATTTTAGGATCGGCAAGGCGCGTTTTAGTCACTTTAGCAAGGCAATATAAAAATAGTCCTATGAAATGATTTCGATAAATTGGAATCTATTTATTATACAATTTTCACTAACTTTAAATATGAAGTTTTTTTTTACTAATAGTAGAAAAATAGGAAATTTAAAGTAGATAGAGCTTGTTAAAACATTTTATGATATTTTTTAATTTTAATTCACTTTCTAATGCAGAGACGCTGTACTGAATAGACAACATAGTTTTAGGACAAGTAACATAAAAGTATAACTTACGCATCATTAGCTCCTAATTGAAATCTTCTTTCTAAAGCTAATGCTTCGCTTACTGCTCTTCTTAAATCACTGGGAACAGCTTGGATGCTGTCGTCTGATTTGCTTTTTTGTGCAAATATTTGTACTATGAATGCTATCACAAAAAGCAACAGACTTTGCTGCAATCTGGAACAAAAAAACAGGGACGTCATTTCTTTGCTCTCGGTATATTAATAACTAGTTGTGTCAACGGCTTAATTCGTGTGGAGTACACGTTTCCCGTTGAAACAAAATAATATATGTCCTATGCCCGCTCTGAAAGTCCATTCTAAATATCGGTTGATATATTTTTTAAGTCAGGTGGAAGGTTGTGAGTTTTACTTCTTCCAAAAATCTTACAAATACTTATTACATTTTTGTAATATATGTATTCGATATTTAGTTTTCTTTTTTATATAGCTGTTATCCTGCTGAGTTCGTATTAAGGTGGATACAAAGAATTATAATATAACTATCTTTTCTTGATCCTTACAAACTACTTTCTCTTCTTAACCCTTAACTTGGCAGAATGTACTGTCTTTCAATATCAAAATAATATTCATACCGTTTGACCCTTATGTTCCAAGGATATCTAATAGAAACTAACCGGGCGTTCATAAAATAAGAAATTACCCAAATATTATTATAAAAATATTAAGCTTGCGCTAAAAACTTATGGCAATAGGTTTTGTAAATTCTGATGTATCTCCACAGATACACTATCAAGGAAAGGGTTAACATTTCCTTTCCTTTTCCATTCGTTTCATGTCCTCTCATAAGTTCCGAGTGTTTCACTTTATCCCCTTAATAGATATCTTCTTAGTGTTAAATTAATTTTAAATAATAATGTTAATTTACTACGGATGTAATATACTTTCAATTGATAAATTGAAATAATACCACGGTTTTTTACTAATAAATATTTTTTTCTTTGTTTATTGTATGTTAAAGAAGCATTCGTTTCGGGAATGTGATAATGATATACTTTACTTAGGCAAAGGATCTTTCGTATATGAAATTATCGTATGCAAGTGAAATATTTATTGACATAATTGTGCCCTTAAAATAACTATACGTACATAATGGCACCTATACTATACGTAAGCGTGAATGTGTCATTAACCTGCATTTTTACTACATGCCAATATCTAAGTTCAAGGTGTGTGAACTTAACAAAATAGAAAAACAGGTTTATTACTACATATAGATAACATATAGGTATACTTTTGTCACTAACAAAGTAATATCCATTTAATATAGACAAGATAAAAGATAAATCATTGCTGCGATGATCTTGTAATTACAATTACACTTATCCCCCGATTTACACGGTAAATACATTCCTGAGAAAAACGTGTAAATCGAAAATTAAAAATTTTCAAGTCAAAACCGTGTAAATCGAAAAGCTTGCAGAAAATGCATAATTTTACTATTTATCAATTGTGATATTTTTCAATATTTTTAGGTGTACACAGAAATAAAAATAAAATGCATTGACAGTTTAAAATGTGTAATATATTATGGAAACACTGTTTTTTTATTTAATTACAACACATTAAACAGAAGAACAAAAAATAAAACCAAAGGTGTTTTATTATCCTTCATCAGGTGCAGCAAGTCAGCACATAAGCTCGGGATTCCCCGTGAGATGTGTACACAGCGCACGTGTTCAAACACAGTAGCATTTAGTAGAGTGCGATAAAAAAAAAAAGAAAAAAAAACGTATTTGGAAAACCGTGTAAAAGCGAAAACGTGTAAAACAAGTACCGTGTAAATCGGGGGATATGTGTATTTATTATAAAGTTTTGATGCTATGGGGCTGTATGGTGCCCCAGTGTGGGCGGAGGCTCTCAACCGCCATAATACCGCCCTTCTACGCCGTCCCCAAAGGGTGTTGGCGATAAGAGCCATCCGGGGATACAGCTCCGTATCGCACGAGGCGGCGTGTGCACTAGCGGGATCCGTGCCGTGGGATCTCGACGCACGAACCCTCGCAACCCTCTACAGATGGTGCGAGGAGAAGCGAGCCAGGGGACTGCGGCCGGCCCCCACGGAGATTCGGAGGCAGAGGGTCCTTCTCCAGGACCAGGCCGTGAGGGATTGGCAGTCCAGGCTGGAGCAACCTAGCGCCGGTCTTCGGACAATTGAGGCGGTGCGCCCTGTCTTACACTCGTGGCTGGACAGAAAACACGGCGCGCTCTCCTTTCGGCTCACCCAGATCCTCACAGGTCACGGTAGTTTTGGCCGTCACCGGTGGCGGGTGTCCGGAGGAGAGCTTACGGCGGAATGTCACGAGTGTGGGAGCCCCGAGGACACGGCGCAGCACACGCTTCAGGTGTGCTCAGCTTGGGCTGAAGATAGGAAGGTCCTTCAGGACCGCATTGGGGACGACCTCTCGCTGCCAGTGGTGGTAAAAGCCATGGTCGACAGCGAAGAGGCATGGCGAGAAGTCACAGCCTTCTGCGAGGTTGTGATGAAGCAGAAGGAGGCCGCCGAAAGGGTCAGAGAGCGAACATCTTCTCTGGCTATTCGGCGGCCAAGGCACCGTCGCCGGAGGGATGCGTTCGCTCAGAGCGAGCGCGACATCCCCCGGTGACAATAGCCGGGCAGTAGACTTGAGGGAGTCTGCTGTCCGGATGAGAGGGTGGCGGTGTGCAGTGTCCGGCGCGCCGCCTGTGAGATAGGTATTGGAAGGGTGGGCTCTTTACCCCCACCTCTCCCAGAGAGGCAGCCTCGACAAGGCATTTCGCTCTCCGGGCGTCTGGATGAATTTGGTTTCCCAGGCTCGGGTGGAGCGATTAGAGGGACACCCCGGGGGTTTTTAGTCAGTAGGAGTCTGACACACCGGGGTTGCTGCCCTCACAGCGGCCCTGATGGTCCTATGCAGGATTTTCCCCCGAGAAACCAAAAAAAAAAAAAAAGTTTTGATGCAAAATAGTTAAAATTCCTGTAAACAGAACCGTCACGACTATTGACAACAATATATTGGTTGAGAGATAGTTAAAAATTATATATACTTAGGTATTTAAATAAATGTCGTGTAATATTAGAAATAATTTACTTTATACATTGTTTAATGGATAAAATAAAACGAAGCAATAAAGAGCTGCCTTCCAAACAATTAACGTTTAAATAATTTTTAATATCTATACTTAATATTATAAAGCTGAAGAGTTTGTTTGTTTGTTTGTTTGTTTGTTTGTTTGTTTGTTTGTTTGAACGCGCTAATCTCTGGAAATACTGGTTCGAATTGAAAAATTCTTTTTGAGTTAAATAGACCATTTATCGAGGAAGGCTATAGGCTATATAACATCACGATGCAACTATTAGAAGCGAAGAAATAATGGAAAATGTGAAAAAAACGGGCAAAATTTTTCATCCTTGAGGGCTTCCATTGCGTGCGCTGCAAAAACGGTTCAAGATACCAAAAATATATGTAAGAAAGAATTATTCCTCTTGAGATGATCTAAAAAAATGTCCGCGACAGTATATGTTTATCTTTTAAGATTAAGTCACTAGAACCGTTTTTATGGTAAACAAATTTGGTCGAAATTAATGCATTATTTGTTAAGAGTTGTATCAACGTAATAATATTAATCTTTATCCAAATAAATGTTTTGTTGATTAAGAGTATTTAATTATGAACAAAATTGTCTTTGACATCACTTAATTTCAATGAACATCATAGAAGATATTACAATAACTTATATAGCAAAACTACGTTTGCCGGATCAGCTATGTCTTGATAAGCGCGAAACTCGAGAACGGCTGAACAGATTTGACTGATTTCTTTTTTGTTGTGTTTGTAGAAGTCTGGGGAAGGTTATAACAGAGAGAAGATTTTAAAAAATTGTCTGAAAAAGTCTAAAAACAACACTTTTCTATATTCTCATACAAAAGATTTGTTATAAGTCAATTTGAAGTTTAACACCATAGCATAAAGTTTAAATGTTAGTGGACGGGTTCCGGGAAGGCAAAACAATTATTGAGTGACGTATAAATATTAATGTCAATATTTGTCAATTTTTATACATATAGCATTAAGGCCAGGTTCCTTCAAACAATTTTCAAAAAACAGCCGTCAGGCCAATAGCTATTAACATTAAAAAAAACAATGTGACTTTGTTTTAGAGAAATAGGGCAGAACAAGGTCTGCCGGGACAGCTAGTTAGTATTATAAAATGTTTAAAACATTATTAATTTTAATATTGTACTAAAATTTTGCCGTAACCTAATATGTACGAGTATAATACGAATCGACAACGAATCAAGTTTCTTCAAAGTTAAACGAATTAAATAATTTCGCATAAAGAACAAACGAGCATTAATTTGTAGTTCCTAATAAATAATGTACAAAAAGCTTATAGAGACCTGATTACCTGTACAGGCACTAGTATGATGTTGCGGCGTAATTCAAGTTTCAGCTACTCGATTTGTACAGGAAGTAAATGTTACTGGTTTGTCGAGTATTACATATTATAAAAATATATGTATTACATAGAGTATATTAAACCTAAAAGTGTGTCTAACGTTTTTATGTCTTAATGCAAATAAATTCTCGTACTTATACGTTAATCATTAAGATATTAAAATAACCCGGAAAAGTTTAGGTATTTTAGTACGTAGCATTCCTCAGTCTTCTCGGAATCAAATTTGAATTAAATTATTGAACAATTTAAAGGTGTTTTTCTTGAAACGGTCCTACGATATACATTTCCTTTTGAATATTACTTGGAATAATATTTTTGACCTAAATGTTACTAGATGATTTTATGTGCAACAGTATACAAATTCAGTGACTTTTGTTCAGGTTTAGAACTAAGAAAATATATCGTAACAAACAAAACTGAACTCTAAAATCAATGTCACCTTACGTCTTGTTCTATCTTTAATATAATTTGTGTAACGTTGAAATTAATCCTGGTGTTTGCACTTTATTAAACAGTATAAAATACAATATGACATCGTACATTGGTCTACTGTGACATGCTTTCCATCACATGTATCTTTGATCTCTCAATATATCATATACCGGTTGGAACACTTCATACTTTCTATTCGACTTATGTCATTGACATTGTTCAATAAGTAATCATACGTAATAGTATGAAATAATGTTTTCGCCCTTCGGCTATTTCGCGTCGTACACTGTAATTACTCGAGGTTACACGAACTGATTCAATTTTGAATTTAAACAATATTAGGGTATTTTCATTAAGCTTTTACTTTTGCCCGTTAGAAAGGGCTGAAGGCGTGGGGTCTTTACACCCACTCTTCTCAGAGAGGAAACCTGAATAAGGCTGTTCGCTCCTCGGGCGACTGGACTAATTTAGTTTCCTAGGCCCGAGTGTAGCGATTGAGGGACACCCCGGAGGTTTTTAGTAAGTAAGAGTCTGACACACCGAAGTCTCTGCCCTCACACTATTTTAAACAACTATTTTAAATCTTTATTCTTCATATTTGCGACATACTATTAGCTAATATTATATTTCTATGGAAATATATTGTGTTAACATAAATTTTCATGTGTATGAATAACAAAAAACAAATCTGCTCAAAATTTTAATATATATTGTTTTTGATACATGACTGTATTTTGGATTTCCTTTTTTTTTTGTAAAATAATCTCGATACATACAGAATATTTTTGGTTAGTACAGTTTTTTGTTTTTGTCAGTATTTATTCGCTTAGTTACCTTTAGTGTCTGCAAAGTTAACCAATAGGTATACAATTTAACGCGACGTGCATGTCTCAGTTACAGCGTTGGTAAATGTCAACTTGTTCGTTACTTTCAATTCTCCCGGACTTTATGTTCTATTATCTCCTTACGAACATTGTGAATAATTCACATAAAGTGACAACCTCCTATGATTTAAGCAATGTTGTGTCTAAAAAATACTTAGAACGTTTTTATTTGCGTTTAGTATTTCTGATTTATTACATATGGTTTTTAAGATTTAGCACTAGGTTATTTTACATTCAAATAAATAATTTATTGTGTTTAATAATGCTTACTGACATTGTTAGAAAAATATTTAGTGTTATTTTCCTCTGTACCCACATTCATAAGGTATTTTAGATTTTTACCTCTGATATCTATAAGAGATTATATATTCCTAGTCTAGGAGTAGTAGTGTCATATATATTATAGACCAATTTTATTTTATAGACGATTACTGGCCTCATGTGATGATTAAAAAAACCTTCATTCACATGATTGTTTGTTGTTTGTTTGTTTGTTTGTTTGTTGTTTGTTGTTTGTTGTTGTTTGTTTGTTTTGTTTGTTTGTTTGTTGTTTGTTTGTTTGTTTTATTTATTAAAAGGAAACTCAGCGGTCACTTCTATAAATTTGGCTTATTTCTAGCATTAGGTATTGCCATAAATTTTACTATGTTTATTTTTTTCTGGGCAAAATAACTGACGGTCCACCTGATGGTAAGTGGTTACTATCTCACACGGTCGACTGCAACATGTCATTGCGTTGCCGACCACGAAGGACATTGTTCACTGCCTTCTTAAAGAACCCAATTATCATAGCTCTGAGGAAACAATGTACCCGGCAGTTCATTTCACAACTCCAAATTCCGTAAAAAAAAATCTACAGATTCGCTGCCGTAGTCCTGATTGTGTGAGGCTTTTGAGTGTGGGGCATACGCCAACGACCAATGGCGAATGGTGCCTCTGTAAAGTGACGCTGGAGGTACCATTTTTTCTTTTGACGGGATATTTCTTTGGTGACCAGGAGAAGCCTCTTAAACTTCACAGGAAACGAGTGGGCGAGACTTAAAATGCTTAGTCAGTGATGTATGGCTTGGATGGCAACGCACGGGCATCCTTATGGGTACGGACCTCGACTTGGGCGGCCAGCCAGTAAAAACGAACCTAACGGTGATCTACTAGCTTTTCGGAAGCGATTACCTTCAGAAGAAACGCCGAAAGAAACTTAAGGCTGCGTTGAAGAGGATGGAGGTACCAGTTTAAATAGTTCATATTCTCTATTTATTTATGATGCTTTTATGATAACTAATATAAATCAACATAGAAATGTAAGTGAAGTAATTATAAAGAATTTTAAACGTAAAGAAAAAATGATCTTTGATATATTATAATGATTAATGCATGCTATTAACATGTTATCTAATAAATGTATAACTTATGTCAAATTTTATGAAGCCAAATTAATATTCATGTATGTATGAAGAAGTAGGTTAGACTGGAAGCTTATTATCATAATTCCGATATTATGCAATATTTAGTAGTACAGTTTATTATATTTAAATGGTACGAGAAGTGACATATCAGACAGTAGATAATATAATATATACTAGCGTTTGCCCGCGTGTATACTCACGTATAATTCAAAGTATCAAATTATAAATCATGTTCTTTTTTAATCATTAGAAGATGTATATACGAAAATTTGAAATGGATTTGTCGCATAAATACAATTGTGCAAGACACAATTGTGTCTGTGTTGTGTTAGGTTTACGCCAGTGTTGTGGGTGTGATTACAAAGACTAATATTCCATGTATATTCCACAACGCATTTACGCCAAAATTTGGAACAACTATCCGTAAGCAATACAAATATCTCATTGTATGGTGGTTGAGATGCCGTTGGAGACTCATAGCGCAGAAATAGATTGCTCAGCAACTGCGTCTACTCAATCGATTTGTCAAATAGAAATGTGTATAATTTTTTTTATATTTAATTACGACAATAATGAATAAATTTATTATCAGGCTGTGACCCTTTTAAGCCTTGTAGATATAAATACTAGTGATTATAAAATATTTCAATATTAATTAATATATTATTATTTTTATGGTGGTACGGCCATTGCCCTAACTGGGTCGTGACCACAGTACACAAATATAAAGACCGTCATAGTGACTTTCTTTGGCTTATCGTGTTTCGGGATCAGCTTGTGTATATCCAGTAACTCAAATACCTATAGACCTTCAATCATAGTATATGTGGGCCGACATGACGGCGGAGACTGTCAAAGGGTTTTCATCCTTTGATGGTTCCTTTCGTTTTTGGACTACACTGTACTTACACTTACCATCAGGAGCACTGCAGTCACTTGGTCATGTCAGTAAAAAAAAACCTGTATGTAAAAGTAATTCGAAAGCTTTTTTGTACAATGTCATATTTTTTATATTTTAAGAGAGTATTTTGACATAATGATAAATTTGCTATTTTGTTGAGTTGAAAAGAAAATATATTGTTAGTAAATAAACAGTTTAGAGAATCTTAAGTAATTGAGAAGTGCCAAAGATTTACATATGTACATATAGGGGCCGGCGCACCCTTTGTAGTTAGTCCAATCAAGTTCCAAGCAATAACATTCTAAATGTTTTACTTTCTGGAGTCTTGTATTCCCAACTTTAGAATATAATGACATAAAATATGGTATATTTATGTTTTCATTATATATAAGACAAGACTAAGGTTTGTAGATAACGTGTTAATTTTTGCAAGTACTGAATTGTTTGTTGTAATGTTGTTAAACAAGACATTTTTCTATCTAATCATATTTGCAGGTCGCAGTTATGCACGAGGGCAAGTTTTGAAATATGCTTCTCTATCACGTTCAAATTTAGGTGTATAAATAAGGAGAAAAATAAGTATGTAAATTTAAGTACAAGTGTGTGTGTATATATTTTTATGTAAGTAAGCTTCATTCGCTTCGAATAGATATTTATTGACCACAATGGAATGAAAACCTATTACGAATTACGTAAAAACAATCCACTAAGAAATTTAAAAAAACTTGTCAAATAAATTAATAATTTTACGAGCTGATTGCATTACAATGTTTTAAGTAGTTAATTGTTGCCGGATCCAAGAATAGTTTTTTGGCACCGCTTGTGCAAGAGGTTCCCATTTTTTTCAAATTCAATGTCGAACACGCAATGAAGTCATGAAAATAACTGCTCGCAGCCTCGACAGTTTTGACATTAGTTACCTAAAGCGAAAGTGCGTTCATTCGCCAACAATACGTGACCTAAAAGTTTAAATTCTACAAATGGTTATCATTCCGCGAGTAAGTTGGACAAGGTCGCCAGAACCGTTTGTCAAAGAAAAGATATCAACGACTCCATCTTCATTGACAAAAATGTTTATTTATTCTTTAAATATAGTTTCTCCACATGTATTTACCTTTTATTCTTGGATCATACCTACTTTAAATAATGAATATTATAATATTTTAATACATATACATATAAAGGTATTAATGTTTTTAATTTAACTTTCACAAGAACAATAAATGTCAACGGAGTTTTTAATTGTTTTACATTAATCATTAAATTGCATTATATCTTTGAAGATACAAATATTTTTGGATAAATCTAAACTTGTTACGTCATATAAACTCTAGGTCAAATGAATTTTAACTTCTAAAAATAATATGAATGAGAATTGATACACTTGTTGAGCTTAATAAAAATGGACGTATCAATTCAAGCTATTTTTTAGAAAATGGGTTCTAGAGCGATTTATTTAAAATGAGTGCATTAACTGTAAATTATTGATAAGTGTGCAGGTAGTATATATTAGAGATTGACTAGAATTGGAATACAAGATTTTTTTATTAATAGCGTTAATAAATAGAATTTGATTCAAACAGCACATGGACATTAAAAAAATCATCTCACAAAGTTTTGATTTTATTTTTATTATTACTTATATAAGTAAATAAATTATTATTTATTTATTTATTCACAAATCTACAGTATATAATTTTATAATTTAATACAGGAAAACGTACAAATAATCGGATTAACCAAGATGAAAATAAAAAAATGCTTAAAATTATAAAATGCTTTTATTTTTTATTCATTCTTTTGTAGAACTATCGTGATAAATGTCTCAGTAAAACAATTTTTATTAACAGGTATTCGAGTTAATAATAAGCTTCGAAATGACTTTGTAAAGACATTGCTGCCCAGGTCTTTAACCTTAACGTGTTATGATGAAGTTTATTGATTAATTTTAAAATTATTATTAATTGTTTTTGTCGTTGTTATTATTATTCTTAATTGCTCTTATTATTATTGTTGTTCTTGGTCGTATATTTCATTAATGAGGTCATTCTGTTAGTAATAGTCAGTGTTTTTAAATAATCGATTTCTTTTATATTATTATTGGTGCTTGTAAAAACTAATCTTTTGTATTAATCAAAGGGAAAACTGTCGCTTTTTTAAACAAATTTGCCAACAGCAAAGACTATTTGTTAACTTCCAATAATGTTTTTCTTTATTAATTATCGATTATAGTTAAATAAAAAGATGCTATTATTATCATGTTGCATAAACCAACAGATATATATTTTATAACACTCTAAATGTTTAAATACAGTCTTACATATTGCAATTTCCTGGAAAAAAAAACTAAACAGCATTTATATTTTTAAATTTAAAGTATTTAAGTAAATTTAAAGAATAAAATTAATAAGATCTAAATTAATACATATTAGGGCAAACTTTTGTGAAATTAGGAACTCGAAATCAATTAAGAATTTTATATTTTACAAAAAAATATCTAGACTTAGATGAAATTTGAAATCAAAAGATTAATCATAATAATAAAAAAGATTTGCAGCATACGAAGACACGCGATTGGAAGACATAGGACGACCTTACAAGCCGGACTCAAGTTGACCTTTACTTTACATTACATCCTGTATACTTGTCTTCAGTACACGTAAAATGTAAATAGCACGTGTTTACAAGAATTAATATTGTTATAAGAATTTTGCATATTTCGTGTTAGTATATGTAAAGCTTTAAAGATTTTAATGTCATGATAAGGTTTAATAGTGCATATCAGAATTATCTGTTGTAGATAATCTCTTTTGGCAGGGACAGACGAACAGCGTCTAGCGGACCGCAAGTAACTTGCTGAAAATCTTGTTGTGGTCCATTACATGGATAAAATACAGTCAAAATCGTTTATGGCAATATCGTTTAGAACAACATGCTGGTTATATTAACTCAGAACAAAGGTCCCGGCATAAAATACGACTTCGTATATCGAAAACATCACCGGTTGTTTGACTATCGATTTTTACTACTAAATATGAGTAGTCCCTTCGATGTTGTTATAACAGATTTTGACTGTAAACATACACATTCAAAACCATTTATGGCGAGATCGTTTAAAACAACATTCCGGTTATATTGACCCAGAACAAAGGTCCAAGATTGACTATAAGAGCCGAATTTCAGAACGGATATTTTGCACCAGGCCGCAATTAACTAGTTGTGAGTTTGGTGGATCGATGCAAAATATTAGTTTTGAAGTTTTGGTTCTATAAAGGTACGAATCGAATTCCAGTAGTTTCGACCTGGAAGACACTGGCAAGTCTTCAAACTTCGGTGCCTTTATTGTACGGTTGGTTACTTAAGAGTATTCAAAACTGCGCTTCATCACAATGGCAATGTTTACTTCATACATTATAAGATGTTCGACTAGGAATAAATTAACAGTATTTTAAATGCTCTCAAGTCAGTTTTTTTCTTTGTAATAATGTTTTTCGTAAATGATCGCTTCCGCAAACATCTGTGTGTGTTGCAACGGAATGTTTCATGCGGGTCTTAGGTAATCATTTGTGGACAAGCGACTCGTTTCTAAACCATCGTAACACTGTCTAACTTTGTCTGGAAATGCATTTGTTGTTGTATGCTTATTTATACACTTTTTATATTTATTACGAAAACTGACTGCATTGCAGGTGCGCGTTCTTAGACCAGGTTGTGTAAAAATAGCCGTGATGAATGAATAATAAGTGAAAAGTTATTTGCTCACAATATGGATTTATTTTTATTAATTTATAGGCGAATGCTTGACCTCAATCACACCTGGTGGAAGCTGGGGTTGAGTCCGATGATGAACCGCGTCCGCTCTACAAATGCCTATTCACTCTTCTCTTAAAGACTCCCAGGTCATAAGACCGCGGAAATATAGCCACTGGAAGAATATTCCACTCCTTAGCCGTTCGCATGATGAATGTAGAAGCGAATCTTTTCGTGCGGATATAAGGCACATCCACCACATACGGATGGTAGCCGACATGACATCTAATGGTTTTGTGATGGGATGGGGCTAGTGGAATCAAAGAATGCGGTTCCTGAGAGCACTCTCTACCATGCAACTGGTAAAAGACTGTGAGGCAGGCAACTTTACTTCGATGCTCGATTCTCTGCTATTTAATCTTAGTCAAAGTATCAGCGCCAATAAGTCTACGAGCAAACGAACGAACGTTGGAGACTGTAACAATACGAATAAAAGATAAATGGTTCATACAGTGAGCTGGTTTCTGCTGTAGATATACCATACCACCTTTCTGAGTTACAGGTCACCAGCACTGGTTCAAGTGTGCAACTAAATGATCACATACGAGCAGCGTGAATCTTTTAGTAGACGCTATAATTTTTTTTTTACACTGGCTCGACATAGTGACTACAGAGTACCTGATGGTAAGTACAGTGTAGTCCAAAAACGAAAGCCACTATCAAAGGATGAAAATCCATTGATAGTCTACATCGTCATGTCGGCCCACATATACCACGACTGAAGGTCTCTAGGTATATGAGCTACTGGATATACACAAGCTGATCCCGAAACGCGACAAGCCGAAACTGGTCTTTACACCCATATACTGTGGTCGCGATCCAGACGGGCACCGACGCCCTACCACCTCGCTGCTGCTCGTTTAGCACCACCCAGGAGTCACGTGTAGGGAAACTAAAAAAAGGGTAAAGCCTACGGACGCGAGCAGCTTCGACTCCCAAAAAAGCGTAGCGTAAATTTAGTAGCGTTCATTCCATAAATGCCTGAAAGCATTGCATGCACTTACGATAAATAAGTCTGGAATAAATTCCTTTAATTTAAACAAAAAAAGGATCCCTTTATATTCATATCTATTCTATTTTCATGCCATTTATTTTCCATATGAATGTAATATAATATTTATTATCATTATATAGTATTCAAATTCATTATGTGAATCTGCCTACCCTGCCCAAATACTTTATGCACACCACTGTTATAATTACTCGTATTCCAGCTGGCAAAGGTATATCACGGTAACAGCTGATATTTCTATAAGTGTTCAAGTAACTGGTCTTTTATGAATTAATGCTAAACACCATGTGCTTCGCAAGTTTATTTACACAAAACTACATATCTATCTATATCTACGAAGAACATAGAAGGAAAGAAAAGTTAATCAGCGGTACCATCGGTTTTAATTTATTAATAAAATAAGTTATAAAAGGCTTGTAAGATCTGTTTTCTGGAGGAAGGAAGGAGGAAAGAATAATGATATTATTTGATGAACTAAATCAACTGTAAGTAGGTACTCAGTTTTGTCTATTGCGTTTAGAGTACAGCTCCTGTATATTAAGTTCTTTTTTCTGTTCTTTGTTAAGTTTTGCCAAAGAAAATACTTTTGGTGGTGTTCTTGTGTAAAGGCGACAGTAGCCACTCAATGGGAATGACTGTCAAATTGTTTGTTACTTTTAATACACATATAATCAAATACCATCTTTGTACAAAATATTGTTCAGTTACGATGCTGATAGTGAATTAATAAATTACACATTATTTTTGAATTTAATAACAAAGTTTTTTTTACTCAATATTGGACATTCTTAAGAGCTGGTCCTTATAAAGACCCAGTTCCAGGTTTGTATTACAGTTATACACGTTACTTGAACTGCATCGTAACCACAACACAAGTGCAAATACCTACATAGTGACTCGATACGGCCTGCTACGTTTCGGGATCAGTTTGTGTACGTTTAATTTTTTATTTGTCTGGAGACCTTCAGTCGTAGTAATGAATTCTCGTCACTTGATAGATGCTACAATTTTTGGACTACTCTTACCTTTCTATCAAGTGCGCTGTAGTCGCTTTGTCTAACTTGTATAGGAATATACCTTAGTATGCAAATGCTTCAAATTCTTGCGATATGGAATATACTATAAGCACATAAGAGAAAACATGTTTTCAATGAAGCAGACCACATATTTGTCGTGAGAATTAGTTCTTACTGTGCCATCGGTGACAACATGATAAAGTAGTAAAGTATTTTTTAAATTACATGAATGTTTATATCGTTAACAACAGTTTACAAAATTACAGAGTAAAAATCTAAAATTACATTTGCTTCATAGTTTAGCGGAACTTAATCAGAGTCAAAGATTTGTCACGGTTGGTCGCACCCTACCGACCAACATTGGTGCTGTCACGTGATTTCGACGCTTGGAACCCCGTTAAATCTAAAATTATACTTCTACGTCGGCGTGAATATTGAATAAAGTGCTTTTGTAGTTGGCAATTAAGCCGGTGACTTAGTGAAGCAATGCGCTTGCGAAAACTCGCCAGAACGCGGGGAAAATGATTACCTAATCTCTCTAACAATACTGGTTATGTTGGTTTATTTATATATGTACTTGTGATGTGTTTACAAGGAGATGACTCCACACGGTATTTCCAGTGAAGCTAAATTAAAGGATATTTTTTGGAATTCCGTTTCCTTTATCCTCATTCATCTCCTATATCTTGATATCTATATGTTTTCATGATTGAAGTTTTGGTACTTTAGTGGTTTTGATAAATTACAATATAAAAGAATATTTTAATGGCCCTCATGCACATATCGTTGGGAGAAAAATGTAACACATCCCAACACATATAGCAGGGTGCATCCATTTTATGTATACTTTGAAACTACGGCGATTATTAGTTCCATTCATCAAATTACGAGAAATAATATAGATTCATTTGTAAAAATTTAAACGTGGTAAATGTTTAACTTGATATATTTTATTGTTATAATTTTAAAAAGTTATCATTTATTGCTTTGCAGACGAACCAGCGTAGTTTTAATATAGTTATATAGAAACAGGATATAAGGTGGCTACTTAGTCAAGAATCGTTAATTTTCACAATTATTTACACAACTTTTTGAAATATGTATTATGCATTATTAAATATAAAAAATATGTATTCTTTTGCAATAGAAACATTCTACAAAATTAATATTCAGTTTTATAAAGCTGCATTTCAATATTGAACATGTAGGTAACAAATGACTGTTTTTAGATTCACTATTTAAGCGTAACCTTGCTGTCTCGAATATAATTTTTGCAGTCAATACACCCGGCTACTTTATATATGGTAAGTAATTTACAGCAAAAAGCCGGTGGGTCAAGTAAGGTTAATAACTTAAAGTACAAGGTTTATTGTTAGTTGTAAAGTTAATTCATATACCATTATTAATTATTAATATTAAAATACGCAGACAAGATTAGAGATTTATTTGGAAGTGAATCAAGGCTGGTATTGTCAGAGTTTATTTAGAGGATTTACTTTGAACTTCTACTTCTTTTCTTCTTTTTTTTTACTAGACTAAATAAGGACAAGACGAGGTCTATATATTCGTAGATAGAAATAAATAGCCTTCAATGTTTTCGTGTCTTTGTTTTACTTGGAGAAAATTCTCATAAGACCGTTCCAGCCGCACACGGGAGTTGCGGCCGAGGTATGCCTTGTACTAGCTATAAACCCTAAAGTGTAATCACTTTGCGAATTATTAGGGACTGCGGGTCTTGTAACGAATTTGCCGTGGAATGTTTTCCTGCCTAGCTCAATAGAGAATTAGCGTGATGATAGTTTAAATAACAAGCTTCAAATTTCTGTATAACGACAATACATCTCATCTGCATATGAGGTCGGATGTTATGTAACTTATTTCAAACATGTAATTACTTGGTAAGTTCTCCGCGTTTACCTGCCGTTTAATCGGCGTGAGGCGTCGGAACGTTATTTATACGACGAGGTACTTTCTCACGACTCTGATTATCGCTCATCCATAATAATTATTTATAAATATATTATTTGTAGGCATTACGTTATATTACGCATGTATTCATAGCCACCAACCAGGCTTTGATTTAAATCATATATTTTTTATCACATATAAATTCTTTGTAATATATAAATTGTAATGGGCAATATCACTCCTAAAAATTATATTTCATGAAAATTTATTAATTTTAGCACTCAAAATATATTTCTAAGTGTCAGATTACAATTATTTGTTTCCTAATTGCTTCTTGCTTCAGAAAAATACTTTAGCTTAATTCCATGGTACACTAGAAGATTTAATTACTTTTGTAGTTTTTAGAAATACCCCTGAGTGTGTCATTTTATTTACTCGTATAAAGGATGATACAGAAGTATGAAATAATACCAGATTGATATAAGTCCATAAGTATTGTATTTTTTTTCACAAATATATCTATTGTATATTTCAACACTTCATTACCGTAAATAATGCTTAGTATTTATCGAGTAATAAATGTTCAATTCAATTATACTTTCGTGCTGCACGTACATTTGTGATGTACCGTGCCAAAAAGCCGTAACACGAAATAAAGTTTTTTCAAACATCTAGACATCTGCCTAATTGAAATGTCAACAACGTTTAGCATCGAACTATTGTGAGCATAATAGATAGTTTTTATTAATACATTCGCACGGAGTCCTTAGAGTTCAATCACGCACGAAGTTTTTATTCTGTTATATTAACATTAACACGTGTTTGTTGTCATGCAATTATTGTATACAGTCTTGGGAAAACGAGTCTGAAGGTATGTACAATACGGCTATCGGCTGTTAAGGGTGTATACACCACGAACTGAAGAAACGAAATCATTACTCATAAATTAAGACCAGACTGTTGTGGTTGGACAGATTATATTAACAATACATATAAAAAAAACACAACAAATATAAAGCAATACCATACCACCATATTTTCTTTTATACTTGCTATATACTGCTTTTATAACGCATAATTAAGTTTTTAAAGGAAATATGGCTAAATATTCATGTATTTCTTGTACATAAATAAACAACAACACATTATAAACTTTCGTGTTTTGTGTTCATTATAAATTATATATGGTATATATATATATATACTATATTTATTATTTTTATGGTGGTAGGGCAATTGCCTGAACTGGATCGTGACGACAATACACAAGTGTAAAGACCGTCTTAATGACTCGCTTTGGCCTGTTGCGTTTCGGGATCAGCTTGTGTGTATCTAGTAATTCATATACCTAGAGACCTTCAGTCGTAGTATATGTGGGCCGACATGACGACGGAGACTGTCAACGGATTTTCGTACTTTCGTACTTACCATCCGATGCACTGTAGTCTCTTTGTCGAGCCAGTTTGAAAAAAAATTCAACGGGTGTTATGCGCGAAATAACTTAATTTAAATTATGGCTTGATGTTTTGACCTGGTTATACAGGTCATGGTCAGGAGCAGACTGACGCGCCGCGGAGTTTTGTCACCGGCGGGAAGTAATAACACTTCCTCTATCCTCTTTTGTTCTTGATGATTTGATTAGTAGGGACACACAACGCTAACAGTATCATCATTTTTACAAGTCGACATTAAAAGAGGTCTTCCTAGTTTTCTAATTACTGGGCCATGTTAATGGAAACCATCATGATTAAAAGTTTTATTCTTCTTACTATCTATCGCTTCTCGAATTAGCTATGGACTTATATATAATAGGAACGATTTCTGGAGAGGATTTCTCGATACTGTGACCTGCGTAAGTCGAAACGTCAAGTCATAATTAAAAGCAATTTATTCGCGCATAACACCCGTTTAATTGTAATATTTATACTTATACTTTAACTAGACAGTCATAGATCATTTTCATAACGTGCTTTATTATGATGCACTTAACGTGTCGATAATAAGTTTAAGATCATCTAATTGACCTTTAATTGCTTCCTTACATGAGTAACTTAGTCATGACCTTACTTAGTTAAGCACGACTTGCTGTTGACCGAGAGATGTATTAAGTTTGAGATCTTACTAACATCAGAAAAGCATGAATTATAACAGTAATTTCATAAATCTATTAGTGAAGCATATTTACTTCCTATAATGAATTATTGATCATATCCGAGTACATTATATTATGAGCATTAAGTTAGATAATGTAACAGACGAGGCTAAAATTAAGTTACCTTTGAGTTTCTATGGAAAACAAGCTCAAATTAAAGACAATTTTATTTTTATTTGATCTCATCTGCCTAGAATCACTGCTTTATTTATGCTTGATGACAAGATTAAGTAGGAAGGATTTGAATAGAAGAAAATAGATTTAGAATATAACCTACGAAGAGGTTATCATTTTTTTTTGTCTATTGATCACCAGCCAACATCGCCAAAACGGTTGTTGTTTTTGATTCTATTATTGTGTGGACATGTGTTTGGTATATAAAACATGTTTTTTAATAATCAGCTTGTCGGCCTTCACTGTATTATGTGAAACTATGGTGGAAGGATTTAACGTGGCTTATAATAATTACAATAATTTTTAAATTAAGTTTTAAACTACGATAATTTGCCTATATGTAATATATTTTTAGAGGTGTAGGTAGGTACATTGTATAATTGTTTAACTTATAACATAAATAAATATTTTACTTAATTTATTACAATATTCCTAACAAATGAACAGTTTTAGTAAAATCAGCGACCATTTGAAATACGAATATTTGTAAATTTGAATAAGTAGTTTTAAGTATTTCGAAAATAAGTACCACGCACCGAATAATATGCTCGCCGGTGAAGGAATCATTTATGAATAAAACCGTAAATCATTTAACAAAAATCCAATCTTTCCGGCCAAAAAGTGATATAGCGTGATCAAATTTTTTCATTTAACCTTTGCAGGTTTAACATTGAATATCGTGAATTATAAAATAAAAATTATGTACGCTGTCATAGTGGGTGGCGTGACCTATGTGAATATAATTATTAGGCAATCATTGTCACCAGAACTTGATCAATGACAACTTTGTTTGTACCTTTACAACTTTAAGAGCGGCTTGCATCGACAAATTAATCTACTTTAAGCTTGCATAAAATGTTATTTATTTGAAGAGGTTTAACTTTGATACAATAGTGATTTAAATTTAACAGTTGTTATAAAAGGATAATGTTTTCTTGCAAGACAATAAGCACAGTTTATCGCTATATATAGCTTTTTAGACAAGTTTAAACTAGATTTAATTTGTTGGTGCAAGTTGTCCTTAATTTTTTTTGTTTAGGCTATCAGTGACCCTGGATTGTCAAACTCCTATTAACTAAATGCCCCTTGGGTGTCCCTTGAATAGCTCCATCCGGTCTGAGAAATCAAATTCATCCAGATGCCCGGGGAATGAAAATCCTTGTTAAAGTCGTCCTTAATAAAGTAAGCGTTGTTTTTAGATAACTATCATAATTTTTCTTACACATTTTATATACATTTTCTTTTTAAATTACTATTTTTATTAAGTGACATTAATTTAAAACTAAGAAGACAATAAAAAGTTAGAATCTTGTAATGTATTGTAGAGTGCGTAAGGAAGGAAACGTTAATTCACTATTATGCAGTAATTTGAGCGTATTCATGCGCTCTTACTTAACTTCAAGTGACCGTAATATTTCGAATGGCGGTCATTTGCTGTTTTATTATTCTTGGGAGAATGAAATTGACCCGTATAGTTGTTGAACTATGAATATCTTTTATAATACTTCTATTTTAATCTTCTTACAGTATTTTAGGCGTAAAATTAAACTAATAATTTCACTTTTTAGATAACATTATACTGTTCCAAAGTGTTAGTTGAAAATATTCCTAATAACCTAATTTTTTTAATATAGTATAATATTTGTTATATCAATACAAATATAAAAAACAAGTGTAAAAAAGGAAAAAATTGAAATAGGAAATATTTAAAAAACCTATTTCTGTCTTCACAATTAGTTATTATCCTGTCACCGCAGCTTCTATATATATTTTTATTTTATTTATATTATACAATTCCTATCAGTTTTTCAAAATATATTTTAATAACGGAGTTTTACCCGGAATTTTTTTATAATAATATGGAACAGGTTCATATTACCAAACCTATTAAATTAATTTTTCATTGTTACTTTCTGACATTATAGTCAATATATATAATTTAGACTTATTAATAACAAACTTCTATGAGGTTTGTTAGTCTATTTACGATCTGCTTCATTTTTTTATCAAATTAAGACCCATAATCAGGGATTATAAAGACACAAGATAGAGGTACATTGATTGATAGGGAAACTTTCTTTCGAATGCTGTCCTTAGCGCCGGTCGTGTGTCGTTGTTAATGATCCATTAGCTGCTTATGCAATAAGCTATTCGAAGAGGCAACGATGGAGATCGCACGTGCTTTGAATCACAACTGCGACCTGTATTCAACCTATGTCATGGTGAAATTGCATCAACGTTTTTGTTGTTTCATCACGTATATCTGAATTTTGTATAATTTCTCATAAAACGCGAGCTGTGTTTGAAGCAGAGAGCATCTACAATGTATTTCACAAATACACTTGTTACTTTTCCACTTTGATCAACGTGGGTTGTAAAATTATGCTTGTAAACGCACCCACGATATAGGAGTGCCTAATGAGGTAACGTACAACGTTTTTTGAAATCGAAAAATAATGACAGACCTAAATGTAATTGTATTGTAGGAAATATCTTATGCTTTACGTTATATATTTAATAAGTTTGCGATAAATATTATACAAATCTAAATTATATTTATATTTGTAATTCCCAAGATAAAGCTTAAAAACTGCATAGAAAAGAACATGGGTTTTGTATATATTTCTATAAAACAGCGGTCTAACACTGCGTGATTCGTGTGTTGTTTATGAGTATTTTTTGTCAAAGATAATATAATAATTGTTCGATGAAGTTAGTAAAAATCAAAAGTCTTACAGTATATTTTATATTTTAAAATAAACTCATTAAATAAAGATTTTTACATAAGTAAGTTAAGTATGTGACAAAAAAGCACGTATTGTGTATTAATATAAAATAACGTTATACTTTTTTTAATAATTGTCTGAAATAAATGAGAAAATTGCTTAGTTAGCAATTATTTCTGATAAGCTTCAATTACTTCAGTCCTTTAAATATCTATAATGAAACAAGAAAAACAATTACTGACAGAGGATACAGGATGCAATAAATTATAGTAATTATTTTGTAATTTATCTGACATGTAATGTTCGATGTCTTAATCGGAAAATTATATACCCTTCGCTATCTATTGTTTCTATAAATATAGCTTATTATCACAATAGCCCGAAAAAATCTCGTTCATCAGATCAACTTTTTTCTATGCTATTGATTTCAGGTAATAAATATCTGGATCAAAATACGTTTACATTCAACAACAACATCAAAAAGATTATATATATATATATTGTTTGTATAAAACAATACTCGTTAGATGGTCTAAAAATAAGGCGCTTCAGTTCTCACAACGAAATATCACCTTAGCATAAGAATTACGCTGTTTATAGACTGAATTTTTATTTTATACACTACAAATATCTATTTTTATTTTACAGGACCTGTACCTATATTTAAGCAATACGCATATTTGGTACGCGACAAAATTAACAGTTTGCTTTGTATGAAAACCACAAACATTCTCTATTGTAGGATCTTTAGACGTTTATTAGATCCTCAATGATGAAACCTTGGCACAAATAATTTGTGCAATATTTATTTTATTTTCAACTAATGGTGTAAATATTTTGTGTAAGCGAGAACCTTTTAAACCGTGCTCATAGCAACTACAAACCTTATGTAATAACAGTACATAGAAAGGATCTGTGCCAGAAATTCAACAAACGCTATGAGATAATCAATCTAAGTTGCCTTTTGCATAATATTATTAAATGTATTATAATTCGAATAGTATAAATTGCATAGTAGTTTATTTAGTTTAGTGAGGTGATATCGGTAGGCATTTTTTGATATCGCTATATTGTTATATTGTATCAAGTATCATTATGTCGCATTTTGTATCGGTCCTTGCTATAGAAAAGTTTGAGTATTTTGTCTTCAGTTTTAAGTAAAAATAATACATATATTGTTACGCTATATCCCTTCCAGAGAACGTAGACATACATTAGTGGTTGTATCCACTCAGGTTTATGTATATGTATGATATGTACGGTTTCCTTCTCCAATTATTTTACTAACTTCGTCAGTGCTCCAGGCGTACGATGCTACATTCGACGTAATGTGACGTGATTTTGAGAAATCGGCTCTCTCGATAATTATTATTTCTTCGACAAATAACAGATATAATCAGACCCTTATTACGAGAGCTTAAAAGCTCTATTAAAAATTACGATACAGAGAGAAATTAGATGACCTCAGGAAGCATTAAATAGTAGTGATAATAAATAAAACTGACTTGTAAAGTTTAGTTTGATAATAAACCTTAAATTGAAAAGTATAAGATTCAATATATTTAAAATATAAATACGTTTATCTTTTATATATCCCGCGCTTTGTACGGTTAGTGGGATTTCATGAGCTAATTAGGCAATTTAAATAATTTACTTGGATCTTCTATCTTATTAAGATGATTAGTAATACGACCGACCTTCCTATTAAGAGCAAATGTTTAAGTCGTGCGATACTGGCGACTTTACTTGAAAAGAAATTAGATTACGTAATGGATCGTTTTTGAAGTACTGACGCTTCATAATTTCTGTATAATCTACTAATGACAAGACGTGGTTGTTAGTAGATCAAATAATTTTCCTTATTTTCACTCCGACGCAGCCTTGAGTTTATTTCGGCGTTTCTTCTCAAGGTAGCTGCTTCCGAAACGCTAGTAGATAACCGTTAGGTTCATTTTCACTGGTTGGCCGCCCAAGTCGAGATCCGTACCCACAGGGGTGCCCTTGCGTCGCCACCCAACCCTGAAATCGCTGGCTGAGCACCTTCAGTGCTCACCCTCTCAAGCCCGATGTAGTTGTAAAGGCTTATCCCTATTACCAAATAATGACACGTCGAAAAAAAACTTTTCATAATACACAGACTTTAAAATCGTCTTAAGCTTTGAAATATACTATCTTTGCGAAATAAAAACCCTAAGTTCACGTTATTATCTCATTAAATTGTAATTATTATGAATACAAATACAACTAAATACGGATATATGAAGTAAAATTAGGCAGGTGAGTTTTACAAGAATTTTGTGTTGCAAAAGTGGAGTAAATAGCATCCTGAGATTCAAGTTATGTAATTCTACAACAAACTACTATTGAATTTACCTAGTGGTTCCTTCAATACAATTAGTGATTATTTCTAAAACTTTTACTATAATATAGTATCTCAATTAATTTAACATTGATAATTAGAAATTGTGTTTATTTCCTGGCTACAGATACCAGAGATATATAAAAAAAATCAAAATTTTGTAATAATTGAAGTCATTACAAGTTCCTGGATAGAGACGTTCATAAAAAAATAGGTAATTTTGTATGCTTATAAATAAATTGTAACTTAAATTTTTCGATTGTGTTGTCTTCTGTGGAGCAATGCATTTAAGTTATTTAAAAGCTTACAAGGTCACCGAATTAAGGTCAAATGACATTTAGTTCATATAATAGGTGTCCTTTGTGTTTTAGCACTTGGTAACGACAATCTTATAATAATTGTATAAAAGGATATGATAATTCGGTGTGTTAACGATTTATTTTCTTTTTAATTTTTTACTGGCGCTAAAGTTAACTTTGTCCTTCACTGTGAAACTGAAAGCTATTTTGTTTTTTTAGCTTGAAATATAAAGATCATATTCCACTTTAGTGTCTTAGGTTGTGCACTGTCGAAACAGATTTAAATAATATCGTTGTTTATATTTAAAATGCATAGAACTGTACTTACATTTTAAAAGTTCCCATGATGTCTTTGTAATACAATCGCAATACTTAATAATCAGCACTCAGAAATACATTTAAAATGTTAAATACAAATCACGACTAGTATAAACAAATACACTTGTTATTTATTCGAATGTTTGTGTAAAGGGTTGTACGCGGATTAGATCGGCACCGTATGGCGAGTGCGCGCCGTTCGCACCGAACGTGCTGGCTCAACGTTTGCCTCGGAATGAAGCTGCAGAAGTATCCGCCATCAGCCACCCGGGGGAGAAAGTTAAAGTTATCAAACCTCGCGGTTACGTCGCCCGATGACGCTATCTTCCTGCGCTGATTGCGTATTCTGTGACAAAATAAAATTTGCGTGTACCTGCGACGGTATGCGCTACTGACACACTGAACGTTTATCGCTTGCGCCGTTCCACATATTATTATGAGAACAATGTTTATTTGCTTTAATTACACAATGATTTATTTGAATATTTCGGCATATTTTTGATTCTGACTTGGTGGAAATTGCACCCCAACGAATAGTAAGCAAGGTACATTGATAAACGTACAAAATTGAAGTAACAAAAATTATAAACTTGTAGGGCATTAGCGACCAATAATTAAGGATCCTTTATAAGTTGACAGAGCTGAATAAGCATTCTGTTAAAACACTGTGAGGAATTGGGGCAAAAATATGCCTACCAAGGGGCTTGACATGATAAGCCGATAAATGATATAATGTATTGACTAGTCCGCGACTACGTGGATATGTAATCACCCTGAGAGATTTTTAATCGGTATAGGACCGTCATATCTCAGTCGTCATCCCCTTGTTTGGGACCAGAACCAAAACAGGATTATTTCTCAACTTAAAAAAATCGATGTCTGAACTGTAAGTCTTAATACTACAAATGTTGAACTTAAAAGAAAAATATATATTTACGCTTTTTGTATGATTGTGCCGAAGACTGTGGTGGTAGAGATTTATTTACAAGCGGGAAGTCTATATCAATGTGAAGGGCGAATCGTATTACCACAACAATTATATAATAAGATATTTAGTTCATTTAAGGTCGCTACACATCAGTGTAGAATAAATTCAGCAAGTGAAAATATACGATAAAACAGTATGTCGGTATTCTATTGTTGAACGAGTGAGCTTATTCTATCCTATATTGGTTTAGTCTAAAATATTAATAATATGTCGTCACGCTATATCTGTTACTGGGTAAGCACAGATACATTAGTGGCTGCAGTCACGCCAAAAGGCACAACCCCAGAACATTAAAATTAATAAAATGTAAACATACCCAAACGCAAGCGCCATCTGACGTATATCTTTACTTATATACTCGTACATAGCTGTTCACGCTTTTAAACCAAAACGTCGCATCGTATTCTTTTCTATGGAGAAAAGAATTAATGGATTTTTATTCTTTTCTTTTGTAATGGTACAATCGCATATAATTATTTTAAATTCGCTACATACATCACACATACTCACCGTCACCATACTCCAAATCATACACATGATGATGTCCTAGCCGGTTTCAGCCACGGCGACTGTTTCAACACTGGTTAAGAAATTCGAGGTCCAGTTTTCGGAAACAGTCAATGGCGCAGGAGATATTTAAGTGCATAACTGGACGCGCAGCCAGAAAAGCACTCTCTCGTCCGAGCTCCCTCTGGCCCGATGGAAAGGAGAACCAGTACGATCGGGAGGGAGCGGGATGCAGGTTTGGTCGAGTTTTCCCTTCTCTAAGCACCTGGTTGAATTGCGGTGTTCAAGAGATACCTTAGTCGCCTTTTACGACACCTCAGCAAGAAGAGGGGGGTGCTATTCTATTCTGCCGGCAGCCACCACGGCTTCACGGCTTTTTTATATTATACACATACCAAATACATAAACAGTGAGCGATTTGTAAAGTGCCTGACTACCGCTGCCAGCTGGTAAGTACTTTGATATCTGTCTCAAATTGTCACAATCTTTATTATTATAAATTATTCCGCCTACGAGGGTGCCTTTATGCAACGACATAAGTATATAGATTTGTTCCTACCCGAGTAGGCTGTATCCACTTTGCGTTTATATGGTGTGCCGAACGTGACCAGAAGCGCAGCTGATCGCTGTTCTCAAAGCACTTACATATGACATGTCACAACATGTCCCTTGTTTTATACTATGCAAATATAAATTAAATACAATTGAAGATATCTCGTGGGAAAATCCTGCATAAGATCATCAGGGGCGCTGTGAGGGCAGCGATCCCGGTGTGTCCCTCTAATAGCTCCACCCGGGGCTGGGAAACCAAATACATCCAAACGCACGGGAAGCGAAAAGCCTTGTTGAGGCTACTTCTCTGGGAGCTTACCTCTCCAAAACATCTTTCTCAGGCGGAGCGCCAGCCTCTGCGCACCGCCTCCCTCTCAAGAATATGAATAATTTATGCTACATATAGTAGTATATTATATACATATGCTGCTTGTCACCGAATTTAAGGCCTAGATCGTACTCCTGATTTTTATAACGCGGTATTTATTGCTAATTTTGTATCTATTATAATTATATCGACCACGTTCCGAGAGAAGATCGTAAATGAAAACAGGAGGTTTTTAGGTATTACTTTAAACGTGCATATAGTCTGTTTGTGATATTTTTATGAAATCTAGTTTATTTACTTAGTGATCGACTAGTTTAGTAACTTTTAACTACATAAGATTAAATGGTTACATAGTTAGATAGTGTTTGTGATAAAATCATCAAAAAAATAAAAAAAATAATTAAAATCATTTTCAATATTTTGTCTCTTACGATGTTCGTCCAAAACACGCATGTTATGAAAGGTCACGCATTGGCGGAACAATTCGCGTCGATAAATACAGCGCGGCAAAAATTCGTAGTTCGACATAAATTGTATGCTAGCATTTTCTTAAGCAGTTGGGTACAAGAGTGCTTTATTTATCGCTCATTACATAATGTACTGGTTAATATTTATTCGTTTATAAATTGTGACCATGCAACTTTCACTTTTGCGATATATTTAAGAAAAGTCTTCTGATAATCGAACATGATTTGTTTGAGTCAGCAACGTAAGATGCAGAGATGGGCAAAATGTAATCTGATTAATGATAAACGATTACAAAATGTGGTCGTAATTTTAATTTTCTTGCTCTCTAATCATGATTAAATTCATTTAAAACATTAATAAATCATAAATGTGTATACAATCTGGGATTTTATAGTGTTTAAAACATAAATGAGCAAAATGTAGTTATATTAATGGTAAAAAACGTAAAATGTAATTGTTAATCATTTTCATTAATCTGATTACATTTTGCCCATCTATGGTTAGATGTAAGGTGTCTTTTTATTTCAACCAGTTTTCTTTCAGTTTTTTTCTAATGAAAATTTTACTCAAAAGTGCGAACATATAATACGATAGTTAAATCTGTTAGAAACTTAGTTCTAAAGTTTTGAAAATGTTGTTACGGAATTTTTCGATTTATACAGTACGTTTAAAATCAAATATAAAAATTTAATGGACTACACAAAGGATACGATGATTTCATTAAAAAAATGAATAAATAGGAACTCATCTAATTTAAATGATATTTAAAGTGGCATTTGAAATTGAGGTTTGTGTTTGATTTTTTCTATGACACTCATTTTAGTTCATTTAATTTTTTTTTTGTTGAACATATACCAACGACAGGCTTCGAATTATGTTTTAGGTACAAAATTAAATGTCATATAAATTGATGATACAGACATTTTGTTTGTCAAACAAAACCTAGATTACACAGATTAATCCGAGTAATAAAAGCAGCTTGTTTTTATTGTTATAATAAATTGCTCCAGATATTAAGATGAGCCAAAATTAAAGGAACATCCCGAGAATTGTACAATAGTAATAATTGGGTCGAAATTTAGATCTATTTCCGTAATGTCAAGTTATGAACAAACTTTGTCCTTGTTATAAATAAAAATGTACCTTACACCTCAAGATCACAGGCACTTTGTAATAGGTTGATTCAGAAATATAGAAATAAGAACAATTTATGTTATTCAAAATTAGGATCATGATAGTTGAGCAATACACAACAACGATGCATAAGGAATGATACAATAATTACAATTAGTACTCAATATCTGGCGCCACGGAAGAAATTTTGTAATTGTATTTTTTCGCAATAATGAATATAATGCACAATTATCTCTATCTTGTAAGAGAGACATTATTTTAAGCTTTTGTCGACAGAAAAATTGCTCACTAGATTGTCAGTGGTTTCCGCCGCTAATGGTAGGAGGGTTCGAGCCTAAAGAGGGTTGTTATTGCGTTGCTGACCTAAAAGATTACCCTCTTGACGAACTCCAGTCGTAACTCTGGAGAAAAAATGTACTCGTCAGCCTATCCCATAACTCCAAAAAGCGCGGTATGAATGTTCTAGAAAACCGAAAGTATTTGTAAGTGCGTCAGACTAGTTGTAATAAAACTTTTATTCTAATAAAAATAAAAAAGCGATATTCAGACTTTGTTTAGACTTTGCTGAAATTAGTTCATCTTTGTCAAACTGTTGAATATATAATAAGAATTTTGTAGCCCTAGTATTCTAAGAACCAACTACAAAATGAGAAAATTGGCAGCTTACCGTATATTTTGATATTAATTACTTAATATACTCTGTAATATTGTAAAGTCTAAGTAAAGTCAAAGCAGTGTCTCTAAATCTCAGTCTCCGTTCACAACGGTATCAGTACCATAGTACACGGAGTGTAAAGCTCGTTATCAAATTGTTTCTGCGCTTTGTGTTTATTGAACTGCTCTTGTACATACAGGTAATCTATGTTGAATGTACCTGATAGAAGTTTATTGTACTGGAATATTTAGGTCGGCATGACTACGGTTACTATCGATGGATGTTCGTTTCATACTGGTCATTATGGGTCTGATTGTTATTTGTACTTGTATTACTCAAGTTTGTGAACATATCTACAATACAGAGGACAATTTTATGAAATTAAAAAAAAAGAAAAAAGAAAATGAAATATATTTATTTCGCCACAAAGTAACAAAAAACTAGAAATTTAAATGCAGTAACAGAAACAACATACAGAAACAAAAGAAAAATACAAAAACATATAAACATGGCGAAAATAGGATCTTTATCAGCTTAAAGCCACAGAGGAAGTCTGCAGCGCTGATTTTCGTGAAGGGCCCATGTTACATCTTATGCTGTGAGATAAAAAAATAAAAGGAAAAATTCTTTGATGTTTCATTTCCCATCTGATGTAATTAAATTAAATTACAATGGGCATGTGACCTATATACAGAAATTACTCGCTTACAATTATTGTAAATACAAACAACTGATATTTCACATTTAAGACGTAAACAACAAAAGGCTCCAGAGGACAAAGCCTTAAGCTTATTGCACAACAGTGAAAGTTACAGAAAGCCTCAAAACCTGTCCGCTGACATCATGTCAGCGTCTTATCTCGTCCTCGGATAATTGATGCCGAGTATTATCGGGTTGTACGACAAAATCTTCAAATTGAACGTTAGTGAAAAATATTTTAGGTTTTCGGTGTTATTAATATATAGAACAATAAAGTAGTAAAGATTTTTTTGTTCTTCTATTATACAAGATAATATTTACAGACACCCAGTGAACCAGCTCCAAGCTAAGCTTGCACTTGTTCTGCAGTTATTAGAATAAGATATGTACATACTTATGTACAGGTACATATATATGGCTCGTGAGAAACTTATTTGCTCACCACAGAAAAGATTGCAGGTACCAGGACTTGTCGGATCATATTTTATGTAAAAATATATTAGCTGACTCGCCGTACTTCGTTAGCCTCCGCCTAACAATTAATGTCTTGTTAATTCTTAGCTGAACCTACTCCTCTTCTCCTGCTCTTCTTCTCAAACTATCCTTTCCCTCATCACCTGCTTCTGCCCTCCTTCAAATTCTTCTTCACTTCCCTTATTTTATTAATATACTATCATCTTTATTAACTTTTTTGTTCAAACCATAGAATCACAAAATGCATAAGTGCAAAAATTGTCGTATTGACCCGCTCAGGACAGAGACCTTCAGTCGTGGTGGTTGTAGGTCGTCATGACTATGGCGACTGCTAATGGAATCTTGACTCTTATTTTTGGCCATTATTGAACTTTTTTTTTGGTAAATCGGTGGGTTTCCGTCATGGTCCGGTATGGGGCGGTGAGGGCCGCCTCTTGGTGTGTCGGACTCTCACCGACTAAAACCACTGAGGTGATCCTCCGAGCGCATCGTGCACTGGGCCGTAGCCCAACCCGTAGGTTGTAACAGTCTTTGAGGCCTTAGACTGCGTCCAGGCGCGCGCTTAACCCCATGAAGGGCTCGCCACAGAATGTAGGGGAAGCAGATGGTAGCTTCCCAACCGCCAAGTGCTGTGTGTATGCGCACGACACCACCTGACTATGGTCTAAGTGGGAGCAGGCATATCACCTGTCATTCCGTAGGAGGACCCAGCTATAAAGTTCGGCGGGGCCGAAGTTAGGATCTCTTCCAGCGGGACAGCAGTGATGTCGGAGACATCTTGCTGTGTCACTGTTGCCGTGGAGACGACATTTTGGGCATTAGTCCGCCTCTTTCTGCCATTATTAAATTACATTGTACTTCCCATCAAGTGTGATGAAGTCATTTTATCAAAAAAAAAAACTAAACACATTAAAAAACGAATCAAATTAATTTTAGTCTGACTATCGTGAAAAATGAAAGTAAATAAAAATATGTTGTGTTAAACAAATATAGATACTGCGAAATTTTTATTTTATTACACATTATGCTTACGATTCCATATTATTCGCTTATTTCTCACTATTCTTACTTAAATATGTTCCAATAAACATACGGTAATATATGACCACATTTTCCTTAATACACGGAACTAATACATACTTAGGAGCCGGTTTTAACAATTATTTTTGTAATAAAATAGTTTACATACCTATTTATGCTACATTAAAATATATGTATGCGAATTATCTGATATAAATTTATTATTTATAAGGTAGGTAGATCTTAGGCTACATCATGTACTAAGTTTTTTGCATTATATAAATAAAATCCTTTATATCTATGATTTTTGAAAGTATATTCAAAGAGAATAATGTTAAGAATTTAATTTTTGCTGCTAAAATGGCGTAATATTTTTTAAATTAATTCTTTCAGTTTTGTTCCTACTAAGGTTTTCAAGTTTTTATTAAATGACATTCGTTCAGTCAATTATCATATTGATTTCAAAAGTCGCTAGACATTATTATATAATAATATTCTAGAATATTATTATAGAATATATTTATAAATTAATTCTATAATAGTTTCCTTTCATAAATATTTCCTCTTCTCTTAGTTCATCTGCATGCACCAGGACAACTAATTCTATAAATTTTAACAAATTGAAATTAGTTCTAATAATAGGTAAAAAAAAGTATAGTTTTCTATTTATTATAGACAAAAAACATACAAATAACCAAATCATAATTAACCTCGAAAACGTATCTACACTTGAAAGTCCAGTAACAAGCTCTTTGTTTCTATGCCATCGAGAAAGCTTAACGAATTATTCGTAACTCATGTTTAAAGTTAGCTAGCTACACAAACAACAATGTTAGAGTAAAGAGTGAATCGCTTCTTGCCGCGTGTGTACCAAAAGTGAAATTTTTGTCAATATTGTCTTTAACTAACTATTCGACACATTTACGTAATCTAGTGTAATAATTATACAAACATATTTTCATTATTCCTAAAAAGCGAATGTACCGAAGTTTACCGTTTTCTAAATTAGCAGAATGTTTATTTAATTACAGTGATTATACAGAATTACTTATGAATGTATTTTAATATATTAATTGCTAAGTAATAGGTAAACGGACCACACCCAAAAATAAAATATTATGAAAGAACTTTTATGTATATTTACATATTGAGGATAGCAACAAAGATGGCTAGAAATAATATCATTAGCAAGTATCCATTAATCATAACGTTATAATAGTTGTATTGGAAAAGGAAACTTTTTAGATATCGAAAACTTCGACTTATATGGAGTGGTACACCGATATTTATAGCTAAATTGTCAAAACATTTATTTTTAACTTTAAAAGATGTTTTAAGAAGGAAAAAAGACTAACAACTAAATACAACAATAAATAGACCAATTTTTAGAAATTAAATAGTATTGTTATAGTTAATTATTAAAAGCAAAATTAGTTAGAAGTTTAATGTATTTAATAAACAACCGATTTAGAGATAAATGTCATGGATGTAATATTAAATTAATATCCTATTGAAAACAATAATAACTCTGCATATAAATAACTGTTTTACATGGAGAGGTCAAAGCACGAACATACCGCCAAGGACAGGGGTCATGTTGGGAAACGTACGTCTATTGTTTATTTTTGTAAAATTCACGTGATATTTTAACACATTGCAATATACATATGTGCAAGGTGAATCTGTTTCATGTCGTAAATACACTGGAAATTAATTAATTAATTACAAATTAGTATTAATTTTAATACCGTAAGTATTAGGACTTTGTAATACCTGATTTTTATCTGAAAGGGCGTCGCATAAATTTTGAGTAAGAAGAAAAATAATTACAGTTTTTACTATGGTATACCTAGATTAGATATATAACCTTGTACAGTTATTATAATATATATTATAGTGGGTTTGTTTCGTGTTGATGTGGTCGATGTAGAATGTGGCGTAGAGCTCCTACTCACGTCAATTAAAATACTTGTTTCTTTCCCAATGTAAATTTTGCTTAACAATTATTACATTTGTTTATTCATTATTATATTCTAATTTTTATACGACCATTCTTTTCCATAGCTCAAGACGAAATCTTCATATAATAAATCAAAATCCATTCAATTTCAAATATCGATCTTCCATTTTTTCAAATCTTTCTTACAGCAAACTTTTTTTATTAAATGGTCAACACTATATTATTGCCATAGACATGTAACCTCTTTTTAATTTACTCCTTCCATCCAAACACTTTAATATTTTCCATCAGTTGGAGTTCACAAAACAAAAAAAAAATGGTATGGTGCCCCCGTCAAGGTGGAGTGACTACTTGCGGACAATGGTCAGAAAGGATTGTATGAGAAGAGCCGAACACCGAGCTCAATAACGCTTGTTAGTAGAGGCCTATGCCCTGCAGTGGACTAGAGTGGGGTGATGATGATGAAATAGGTTATCATAGTGAATAGGGAATAAACATGGCAGATGTTTATTTGAAAAATGTGAAATATGTTATAAAATACATTATATTCATTCTTCATTCATTTCTACGCAACATAAACCCAGAAGTAGTGAGTGATTGCAAAATAATAATGTTAGGTGCACCTAACCTACTGCAGTAGGCATTGAGCGCTAATCATCGATTTTCCCGCTTTAAGTATTCATTTGAATGTTTCTGCTGTAATTGCTTGATTGGTACTATTTAGATACGGTCGGTGAAGGGAACTTAATCATTGTCAGTTTGAATTGGCTCCTTTAATAGGAACGTCCCGAATTTTACAATTCTATTTCATGATACAGACTAGTAAGAATTGTTTAACCTTGTTCCACCCTCTCCCTTCCTGAATAGAACCACGCGCGCGGGTTTGCGGAGTCACAGCTATACGGTATCTCACATCCCGGCTAGGACTAAGAAGTTCTCTAACTCCTTCTTTTGCTGTGTAGTTGGGCTGTGGAATGGTCTTCCGGTGAGCATGTTCCCACCATCCTATGACATGGTATCCTTTAAGCGTAGCGTGAAGAGATATTTATTTAGGCCGGCATGATCGCTGCGACTACCGATGGGAATTTTCTTACCTTTCGATAGTCGTTGGCGTTTTTTGGACTGCACCATGCTTACCATCAGGTATGGTGCAAACACTGTGTCGAGTCAGTTTGAAAAAAAGTATATGTATTGTTAAAATGACACTTCTTCTACAAAGTGATAATTATTAGTGTCACCCTTTTTTGTTTTTCAATATTTCATGTAGAAATTTTCAAACAATAAAGTAAATCATGCTCATTGTGGTAATGCATGAATCAATATTTTTCTAATTCATTTTTTTCACAATTCAGTGGTGTTTACTAATGAAATAGATGTTGGAGTAATTATAACTAAAGGTAACTTGCACCAACAAATTAAACGTTTGACTTGTATAAAACATTGTTTAATTGAAGCGGTTTAATTTGACTTTAACTGTGTTTTATATTTGCCAGCTATTAAAACTGGATAATGTTTCTGAGCAACACAACAAGTACAGATTATCGTTAAATAGCGTTTTATACAAGTTTGAACTATATTTAATTTGTTGGTACATGCCGCCCAAAAATTATATTTCTAAAAAATGGATTAGTTTGAAAATATTATGAAAGAAATTGGAAACGTTCATTAGTCACTTTTTAATTATATTACTTTTAACTAATTTATTTTTAACGTTCTTATACTTTTCATAATGCAATATAAATAGGTACATTGAACACATTTTCATTTCGTAAAGATTAGGTATTTAAAAAAAAAAGATGTTTAACTATCTATTACGAAAACATGAAATCCTCTATAATTGCAGAATGTAAAATATCTCATTTAAATACGAATATTATTTTTTATCGATTATTGCTTTGAAATGGACCATCTGCGTTATGAATACCGGTGAAATTTTATATTTAAGCTTATAGTAAAGATCGCAATTCTCTATGACTTTGCTTTCGCCTTAATTATAACGGTTATGGGAGACATTGAGAGATATTTTGGATTTCTCATTATTGTTTGTAAATCAAGTAAAATGAAAATAGTCGAGTAATAGAATATCAATCGTAAAAAACACTTTAATTAATATAGATACTTCTTGCACATCATAATATAATATAATACATGATATCATTATTGAGTGTAAGGAACACTTTTTTATTTATTTTGTTTAAGCAACCATGTTTATTCTATTTGTAACATTTTATTAAAGGTTTAGGTTCAAAATAGTCTCGTATACATTTAAATACTGATATATTTTTAAAATCAATCCGTCTGAATTTTGTGCATGGTAACCAATGTTCATAGCACTGAGGCGATTCTCATTGGAATCTATATTAAAATCGTAATGTTAATGTTTATTTATCATTATAACTAGCATAGATCAATTTTAGTCTTAATTATATTTATAAAAATACATTTGTTTGTGTGATATGTAGTACATAGTACGTGTAAGACTAAAAATATAGGTATTCACGTTGTAAACAGACATTAGCACATAACTGCTTGAAAAACATACTTGATTGTGTGGTTAATGCTTATAGTTAAGCCAGTGTCAGCAACCTATGGGTATAGAGAAGGGACAATCGTTAGCTTATAACCAAGGATGCGCGTGAGATTCACTCGTGACCAAGCACAAATATAAAGCCTTATTCACATTAAGATATACAAAGGGAAAACTTTTCAAGTCACTATAACTCAACGTATTTCACAATCTAATTGCTGTATGTCCGTATTAATCCTCAATTACACGCCGATAAATCTTTGACTGTATAGGTTTGTACAATGTATGTAAGTACAGTGTACACACATTACCCATACTCAAAGAGGCTAGTAAATACAATTGTTTTACTTTTATGTTTTTTCACGGACATTAGTGAACAATTGTTTTTTGATATATACAACCGGCAAGTGTGTCAAATCTGTAACAAATGAATAACTGACTGATATTTTGAATTAGGATGTACGATTATTAAAATGCGGGTCTATGTTAAATTTTCTTGTTCATTTCGTAATTAGTATATAACGTAGGTGTAATCTCATTAGGGTGGTGGGCAGTGACCTGTCGCTGCCGGCGCTCGTTCGCGCGATGGTCGGCAGCGACAGAGCATGGCGGGCGGTCTTCTCTTTTAGTGAGACTATGATGGAGATTAAGGAGGCGGCGGAGCGGAGTCAGGAGGTAATTGCCAACTCCGAAAACGAGAATGCGTATGTATGCATTTATATAGTATAAACATGCCTATAAACTTGTTTTTTGATATATTAACCCAAGTGTCTCAGTTAACGTATTATGTTTCTATATCATGAATAATTACTGTCATTATGTCTCTTTGATATACCGACTCTATTAAGCGATTGTGACATTCCAATATCTCACCAGCTAACTTTATATATATAATGGGCGTCATCATGTTTTTCAAGTATTTACATATACAAACGTAGTACGGTCTCTAATACGGTACCTGTGATGGCCTAAGGCATTCGTTGATCTTTTGTTTGAATGCCAGTTAAAATGAATGCTTCAAACACATGACCGTTTACGGATATGTAATATACAAAAAGATTGGTAGGTATGTGTATAGCAAAAAACTGAATGCGTATATATATGTAACGACTTGAGACTAATAAGGAACTCGCATTTAGTGCCATTTGTAAACCTTTTGTACACTTTATGGTACACCGAAGACATCAGTATATTTTAATATACTAGGGTTTGATGACCCGGATTTTAAAAGCCGTCTGACATCCAGTTGCTAGGTATAAAAAGTCACGATATTAAATACTCGTATTCTCTTTATAACCAAAAGTTAAAATCAAAGATATTTGCGTGGCATTATATATAATATTTACATTAACTGTACATCAATAAGACTTTCAATTAATTTGACTAGTTGTATATTTTTAAAATCCCTTTTATTTCATGTCTTTTGGTAAATGAATTTAATATTGATGTATGAAATTGTTATTTATTCATTTATTCATATATTTGTATATGCACATAAGAAAAGAATAAATATTAACAAAAAAGCATGAACTCTTGATTCTTTACGCGATTACATACAAAGGTGGAAAGAAAATCGAAATATTGAAATTAATAGTAATCTAGCAATTTGTTTCACGAATTTTCTCTGATTATTAATTAAAAACCATAATATAAACCAGAAGCTTCATTGATTTAAAAAGTTGCGCGTGGAGTTAGCTTTATATTAGATTCCTGTGATTATCCTAAAGGACTGATGTTGCCGACGGCAGTCGCCAAAGGTAGATGGCATTATTCATCATCATAATATCAGCCGTAATACGTACATTGCTGAAAATGTGCCTCCCTTAATGGTTTCTAGAACGACCAGAACAGCTGGACGAGAGCAGCTTGCATCTAGAGTGGACCTGTGATTCGGATTACGTTGTCAGTCCTCCTTGACATTCCATATTGCGCTTGCCAGTATGCGGTTTTCACTCGAGAACTATCCTGCATTCCTGCCTCATCGGCCGTCCTTTTTACGCACTGTGTTCTTTCTATCCACTGGCACTTCAACTTGCTAATCCGGTGAGCTATGTCGATGATTCTTTTTGCTCCACGGACTTCCCCGTTTCGATCATGTAGAGAATTTCTCAATATAGTCCTAGGCATGGGTGTTCAACATTGTTTTGCATTAACAGATTCCAAAACACTAATGCTTTGCGATAGTTGCATTTGTATGTCAGAAATGGTCTCATTAGTTCTATCTGCTGTGACGCCATATGCCATCGTCGTTTGCGGCTGTCTATTACCATGTCATACGGAATATTACCTCAATAGTAAGTTGAAGTCTTTTGATGACACTTTTGAATCAAATAAATAGAATTTCACCAAAGAAGTTGCTCTTTTAATCCTAATTATCTATATACATACAATATTCTATATAATGTATGCTATAGTAGTGTATTTTTTATATCTGCACCAAAATGGATAGTATCAATTTTATTACAGCTCCTATACTGACAGGAAAATATAAATAAATATATATATATATATATATGTATAAATGAGGAAAATATGGAATGGCTATGTTTTTTATTTTTTACCATACGTGTAATATGAATTTCCATGAGATATGAACATATTATAGTAATAATAGCAGACATAATGACGTCTCGGTCGTTCGCTAAAACCAGAATGAGGTTATCCAAAAACCACGTGATTCGCATTATGGCATGTAAAATAACCCAACCGGTCTGTGAGAGTAATAAAATTGTCTTCATCTGACGTAATCTAGCGGACGCGACGTGGGCCACCGAGTGCAGCCTTTTTACAAGTCTATGTAAATTGGATCCGGCAGAATAAATGATTCACCAAATATCATTTTGTACAAATTAATGTTTTTGTACATGTAAATTTATTAGAGAAAAATAAAATTGTAATACCATTCAATTCAGTAAATAATATGGTACAAGAATTATGTCTTTACTTTGACATTTTACACCCAAATGTTGTTATTAATATATCGTCGCGCTTGTTACATGTTGTTTCAGTGGTTACATTAACTTGGCGCTTATATGTCATGCCCAACATGACCAGTAGCGCAGCTGATTGCCGTTATCACAGCGCTAGTACACATGACATTTTTATAAGATATATTAGATATGACAGGTGAACATGTGATGTCTAAATCCGTACTTAATGTGGAAACATACCGATATACGTGCTTAGGATTTGAATCTACGGCCATTCGATACCTTATCAACTGGGCCACCATAGCCGTTGTTGTTATTAAAAATCCTTTTTATAAGTATTATAATTTATAATAGTTTCTACATATTTACCGATATCATTTTATGTTATATTTTATATGTAAAATTGAATGACAATAATTGTTCATTTTAAAAAAAGAAAAACATGGACAAGTGGTATTACTGAATATGTATAGTACAGGATATAATATATGAATTATTGGTATTTACAAGACGTTCAAAAATGCTTGAACAAACTTAATCATACGACAATTGTCGCTTAGCAAAAAATTGTGTTAATACGTAAACGGTACACGACATAATATTTCAAACTCAAGGTTTATATTAGGTCCTTACATATGAAATTGGCGTTTTGTATGGGAGGAACAAAAAGTCGAATATTTTTTAATATAATATATTTAATTAATCAAAGTATGAACCATTATTTTCTATGCACTTTTGCCATCTCATAGGTAGTTCATTGATCCCTTTACTAAAAAAACCAGTCGGACGGGAATCAATAAAATCTTTGAAGGCGATTTGGACTGCCCCATCGGAGTTGAATTTTTTCCCTTGCAAGAAGTTATCCAAATTTCGAAAAAAATGGTAATCTGTTGGAGCAAGGTCCGGGGAGTACGGAGGATGTCTTAGACTTTCCAATTGAAGCTCTTCTAATTTAGTAGCCGTCTGTTGCGCAGTGTGTGGTCTAGCGTTGTCGTGAAGCAGCAGTGGCGTGGAGCGATTGACCAGCCTAGGTTGTTTAGCCGCTAGCTTTTCCATCATGGTTTGCAATTGCTGACAATAGACATCAGCCGTAATAGTCTCGCCAGATTTGAGAAAACTGTAATGAACAATACCGGCACTAGTCCACCAAACGCTTACAAGTAACTTTTTTGGGGTTAATTTTCGCTTGGGGCAGGATTTGGCTGGCTGGCCAGGACCCAACCATTGCGCTGAGCGCTTCCGATTATCGTAAAGAACCCATTTTTCATCACAGGTAATGATTCGGTTTAAAATACCTTCATTATTGTGCCGGTTTAGTAATGTAACGCAGCAGTCGACGCGCGTTTGCCGGTTTGCTTCAGTCAATTCGTGAGGTACCCACCTTTAAAGCTTTTTAATCTTCCCAATTTGCTTCAAGTGAATTAAAACAGTTTTATCACTAACATCGCAGCCTGCAGCTAACTCGGACGTGGTTTGCGATGGATCCGCTTCCACAATAGCCTTCAACTCTTCATTATCAACTTGAGTCTCAGGCCGTCCACGGGGCTTGTTCTGCAGGTCGAAATTTCCAGAACGAAAACGTTGGAACCAAAAACGAACTGTGTTTTCTTTTGCAACACGACCGCCATACACATCATTCACCCTTCGAGTTGTTTCCGCAGCACTAGTGCCACGGCGGAACTCGTACTCGTAAATAATGCGATATTTTAAGTTTTCCATTTTGTAAAATGAGTGACGCAAACAGAAAAAAACAGAAGAAAAAAACAAATGAATGACGATCATCGAAGCACAAATACATGAGTCTATAGCTGTACAAATTTGAATTTGGAATTCCTTACCAAAGAGGAGAAATTTGTGATTAAAGTGGCCAGTATGAAAAACGCCAATTTCATATGTAAGGACCTAATATTAAAAGCGATGTAACCATTAATTTAGATATAGTAATATACTCGTACATGTCAATAGTATAATAATGAATATGATACTAATTCTTGTAGCTAGAAGATATGCCAATAAAATGTGTGTGTGTGCTTTATTATAATAATCGTTAAATTTCCCTGTTTTAAAATTATCAATATACACTCCTTTAAAATTATTATTCTCGTTAAGGGTTACATGCTTTGCGTTATATATTGAAAATAAATAAATAATAATAAAATGCGCTGGTTTCTAATGTTAGTATATTTCTATGGAAAATTAGTGAGTGACAATATCTATCAAAATTGAATATAATTCTAAGTAAAAAAGAAATCAATGTTAAAAGAGGATTTATAACACTCTCCCCGCACGTGAAAGAAAAAGATATTTACAATAATAAGAACTAAATAATAAGAAACCTAAATTACAAAAAAGTAAATAAACTAATTTATAGGTAACCTAATTAATTTCTTTGCTGGTCTTCGTAAGGTTCCAGCTTCGGTGGTTACATCGGCTACCCGTACTGAACCATCTTTTCCTGGGAATACTGCCGAGATACGACCTTTAGGCCAGGAACCCCGAGGAAGATTAGCATCAACGATAATGACTATATCACCAACGGATAAATTTCGGTGATCTGTCGAAGCTGATTGTCTTGGTACTAAAGTTGGCAAATACTCTTTAATCCAACGTTGCCAAAAATGGTCTGATAATCGGATAGCCTTTTTCCAATCTGATCGGCCACAGAGATCTCGACCAGTTAGAGACACCGGAACTTGTGCTCCTGAAGAAGTTCCCAGGAGAAAATGATTCGGTGTGAGAGCCTCCTCTGTTGCATCGGTTGGTATATATGTCAGTGGACGGCTATTAACAATATTTTCTGCTTCTGTCAGCAACGTCCATAATATCTGCTCCTGAGGGTGCTTCTGGAGTAAGGTGATTTTTAATGCTTGCTTTACAGATCGGACAAGCCTCTCCCAAGCTCCTCCCATGAATGGGGCTGCGGGTGGAATAAAGCGCCATTCTATATTTAAATTTGCTGCCGTATTTGATATAGCGTTTCCATAGAAGGCTTTCAATTCTTTATTAGCTCCAACAAATGATGTGCCATTATCGGACCAAATTTCTTGAGGTGTTCCTCTTCTCGCAATAAATCGCCTCAGTGCCAGAATTGCAGAATCAGCGGAAAGACTGTTTACAACTTCCAAATGAATAGCTCTTGTGGAAAGGCAAGTAAACAGTGCCACGTACCTCTTCTCCGTTCGTCTTCCTACGCAAACAAGGATAGGGCCGAAGTAATCCAAACCAGTAAAGGTAAACGGACGGTAGTTGTGTGCCAGCCGAGCAGCAGGTAGATTCCCAAAAGATGGACAGCTTACTGAAGCTTTGCGATTTTTACACAGTTGACAAGAATGGCAGATCTTCTTTATTATGGATCGCAAACGAAAAATAAAAAATTGTTGTCTCATCTCGTTCAGAACAGTTTCATTATTGGCATGAGCAAATTTTATGTGATAATGAAGGATCAGTAGATGTACAGTTCTATGATCTCCATCCAACACTACTGGTTTATTGAGATCTTCTGTTTGAAAGGTACTAGATCCAATTCGTCCCGACAAGCGCATGAGACCATCTTCAGTCAAAAATACTTCTAATTTGCGCAATTTACTGTCATGAGGCAAAGGCGCTCCGGTCTGTAAGCATCTAAGCTCTCTATTAAAGGAGTCAGCTTGACAGCTCTGCAGCACTTGTAGACGGGCGAACTTCAACTCCTCTGCCGTGACATTCACCGAAGCTGGAATATCAGGACCTCTAATATTATATGGCTGCGAAGTTAGTGTTAACCCTTTTTTTTAAGAGCCAACTGTTTTAGTTTTTTTATATATTTGTGTACATAAGCAGTTGTCCGCAAAAACCGTAACCAAGAACTAAATCTTCCAGGATCAGCTACTAATGGGTTCTTGGTGACGATTTCGTTTATTAAATTAACGTCAGCGAGTTTTACAGACGATTTAAGCTCGGTTAATGGAGTTAAATGTGCATTAGCATCATCTGGCCATGCGTTTGTTTCTAGAAAGAGAAATTTTGGGCCAGAAAACCACCGATCAGCTAGCGTTAGTCGCGTAGATTGGAAACGAGTGGCATCATCAGCCACATTAGATATAGTCGGTACCCAGCGCCATTCGCTAGCAGCGGTGATTTCTAATATCTCTCCAACTCTATGGGCTATAAAAGGTTTGAAATTACAGGCGTCATTTCGAAGCCAAGCTAAAACATTTTTAGAATCACACCAAAAGAATCTCTTAGTAGGCTTATGAACTACTGCCAAACAAATTGTAGCCGCAAGGCGAGCTGCAATTAAAGCTCCTTGCAACTCCAATCTGGGAATCGATATTGGTTTTAGAGGAGATACACGAGCTCTACTACAAATCAAAGATGTGCGAATAGATTGATCACGAAAAACGAATCGCCAATAAGCAACGGCTGCATACGCACTTTGACTTGCATCAGAAAATACATGTAGCTCTCTATTGACTACGTTATCATTATTAATAATAATACTGTCCTCGTTAGTGATATACCAGCGTGGAATTTTAATGAATTGAACTGCTTCTACGTCTGAAAACCAATCTTTCCATTTGATTTGGTCGTCTGAAGACAGTTCTTGATCCCAATCTAAACCTTTTCGCCAAGCTCTTTGAAACAATATTCTACCTTTAATTGTTAAAGGAGTTAATAAACCTAGTGGATCGAATATACGCATTAACTGCGATAGCACGTTTCTTTTTGTAAAAGTATATGAAAAGTTATTAGATTTATTAATATTAAAACCAATAGAATCCGTGGTGTGGTGCCAAATCAGTCCTAAGGTACGAACAGTTTGAGGAAAATTTCCTAAATCTATACCAGTACTATTATTAAGTCGAAAATCTGGTGGTATAAATTTCAAAGCCTCAGGATGATTTGTAATACCTATCGAATCTAATTTATAATAATTTTGGATAATAATATCTAAATCACTGGAGCTTTCACTCGTACATTGATTAACCAAATCTACGCAATCCGTTCTACTATTATTAAAACCGAAGAGAACCCATCCCAAAGCGGTATTACTAGCAACAGGTTCTGAGTTTAGGCCTCTACGAGTTTCTTTAGAGATTATTAAGTGCCAATTGTCTATTCCTATTAAAAGCATTGGCTTAACATTTTCATGGTATGATAAGTTTTCCGCTAAACTAGCTAAATGAGAGTAGGATTTAACTTCTTCAGTACTGATGGATTGTTGTGTAGCTAGATTAAGGTCCTTAATAGACCGCGCATTACGTACTCGATGTGTTTCGCTACAATTTTTACCTTTAATATTAAAATTTACCATCTGTACAGGTGCTTGTTTTGATAATCCACTAATACAATTCATTTGTAGCAATGTAGATGGTCCCTTGGCACCTATGACTTTAGCAATATCAGCGTCAATGAAGGTACCTGTAGAACCATCATCTAAAAGTGCAAAGGTGTCAATCTTACCTAAAGGACCGCTCAATGTCACTGCAATAACTTTAAGTAAAGGTTTAGGAAAACCAGACGGAGGGCTCAGAGTAGAAGAATGAGTAACAATATCACTGTTATGATTATTTTCTGCTGGTTGTGATATAATATGGAGAAGCTCGTGATGTTTCCTAGTACATCCTTCTACACCACAACGTTTCTTCGGGCTACACGATATATATTTATGTCCACCTTTGATTAAACAATGATAGCATACCTTTTGATCTTTGACCCAAATCCATCTATCTTCCACAGTTAAATTCAGGAATTCTTTACATTCTATGGTATTGTGCTGTGAAGATTTACAGAAATAACAAAGTATATTATTAACATTCGATCTGGACTTTTTGTTATGCTGAGGATCTACATTTCTAAAAGAGGTTGAATAACAATTCGATTTACTTCCTTTAATATTCGTATTAACGTGGGGTACATCATTAGTTGTTATGTAACCAAATCGATTCCGAATATCAGCCTCATGATCTAAGAAATTAGATAAAAGCTCTAGCTTACTAACATGTTTGTTGTTCATTTTGAAGGCGAAATGCGCCCATTGAACTTGCATGGATGTAGGTAATTTGCCAATAATTGTATTAGAAAGCTCTGGAGAAAATAAATATTCCCTTTGCTTTAAAAGCTTAATAGTTTCTACACAATTACGAACCTTGCAAGCAAAATCTGATACCTGCTTACCAGATTCAGATAAATTTATTTTTGGTAAGGCCTTGATTTTAGCCACTTCCTGTATAACGATTACCTCACTCTGGCCAAATCTTCTATTTAAGGCTTCGAGAACTTGATCTGGATCATTGGCGGCGATTAAAAGCGTGGATACGGATTCTCGTGCCGGTCCACGCAAAGCACCGCTTAGCCTGACCAAGTTTTCAGCAGGAGTATAACCAGGCTTGGTATCTTCAAATATACGTCTAAAAATCAACCAGTTAGTTGAGACACCATCAAAATGTGGCAGCTGAATATGACTCACTTTTATCGGAGCTGCAGCACAATGGCAAAATGGCCGTGAAGCCGTAGGTGGTTGCACCGAGCCAAGAGCCTCTGTCGGCTGCATCGGAGTGACCTTCTGAGTTGTGCCAATAATAGGGTTCTGAGCAGTAGTAAGAACATTATTTTTATCCAACCATAAATCTACAATGGAACGGCTACGACGGCTGCTACCAGCACTCGCTTCTTCAACAGCTGCAAGCTGAGCTTGCAGCTCTAATTCAGCCACAGCTCTTTCGCGTTCTGCAGCAGCACGCTCACGTTCTGCCTCTAAAGTAGCCTGTTTACGGGCATGCTCTGCAATTATTGCTAGTTTTTGAACTGTTTTTGATGATGATGTTGAAGAGTGGTGTGATTTTTTATCGGATGAGTATTTTGGAGAATGACTACCCAACTCACCTGTTGCTTGTGAGGATTCTTGAGAGGGTTCCTGAGCCATAAAATCTCCAACATTCTTACTCTCACGAAGTTGCTGTCTTGTTTTTACCATTTTTTGTGAAATATACTAACAATAATTGTTTAAATGCTATAAATATGTTCGAAGGACCAAAATATTGAAAATAAATAAATAATAATAAAATGCGCTGGTTTCTAATGTTAGTATATTTCTATGGAAAATTAGTGAGTGACAATATCTATCAAAATTGAATATAATTCTAAGTAAAAAAGAAATCAATGTTAAAAGAGGATTTATAACATTATATGTTTTAAAAAAATCATAAATGAATAATTTTCTATCGGTTAGTTTAATTTCTTTGAATCACAATATAGGCTAGGTAGTAATGAATAACTATAAATACTCTAGGTGATAGTTTGGATTCAATAATTCAAAACAGTTTTAGTAGATAGCCATTTTCCAATAAGTTGTAAGGTAATAGCAATAACTCTTATTCATTTTGGTTTGATAGTCCATTTTCACAATAAAACTAATTTATAAAGTCTAGAAGGGAATTAGTCACGCCAAACGGCGTAACCCCAGAGCATTAAAATTAATAAAAAGGTAAACGCACTGAATCCCCAACGCCACCTGGCGAACACATTCATTCTTTCTTACTTTCTTAACGTTCTCGCATTTTTTTAAACCAAACTCCGCATCGCATTCTTTTTAAAACTTTATAACATCGCATCGCATCCTTCTACATTACAATCGCATTTTTACTAACAATTACGTCAAACTCGCAACACACACAAATCCTCACAAACACCATACTCCACATATTCGCAATCATACATACATAGTGAGTGGTTGTAAAGTGCCTGGAATACCGCTGTTCGGTAAGTACTTGATTGTCTCAAATTATCGCAATCTTTTCTTTATTATAAGTCGTCCCGCCTACGAGGGTGCATTTTGTGCAACGGCATAAGTCAAACCTTATCCCGGCCCGCGTAGGAATGAATATATAAACTTTCATAGAATCTGTTTATAATATTATAAAGGTACTCAGAAATATTCATGCTTAATTATGATTCCAATAGATAAATGGAAATACCTTTCGTGTTGGGAATCCCTGTGAGATATCCGGAACAAGTGTTCGTTGGATCAATTTAAAAATTTGTTGCCTTTTTCCCCATAGCTTTAAAAGATGCTAATATGTAATGTATTTTGTTTTTAGAATAAGTTCGAAGACATTTTATCATATCGAATCTTCGTTGTAAACTTATGTAAATCTTATATAATACTAGCTGTCCCGGCAGACCTTGTTCTGCCCTATTTTTCTAAAACAAAGTCATATTGTTTTTTTTAATGTTAATAGCTTCCCCGACAGATTTTTTTGAAAATTGTTTGAAAGAACCTGGCCTTAATGCTATATGTATAAAAATTGACAAATATTGACATTAATATTTATACGTCACTCAATTGTTTTGCCTTCCCGGAACCCGTCCACTGACATTTAAACTTTATGGTATGGTGTTAAAGTTCAAATTGACTTTAAAATATTATTACGAATTTTTTGTATGAGAATATAGAAAAGTGTTGTTTTTAGACTTTTTCAGACAATTTTTTTAATTTTTCTCTCCGTAATAACCTTCCCCATACTTCAACAAACACAACAAAAAAGAATCGGTTTAGTCGTTCTCGAGTTTCGCGCTTATCAAGACATAGCTGATCCGGCAAACGTAGTTTTGCTATATAAGTTATTGTAATATCTTCTATGATGTTCATTGAAATTAAGTGATGTCAAAGACAATTTTGTTCATAATTAAATACTCTTAATCAACAAAACATTTATTTGGATAAAGATTAATATTATTACGTTGATACAACTCTTAATGCATTAATTTCGACCAAATTCGATTACCATAAAAACGGTTCTACCGGTTCGGTTCAACCGAACACAACCGAACACAACCGAACACAACCGAACACAACCGAACACAACCAAACACAACCGAACACAACACAACACAACCGAACACAACACAACACAACCGAACACAACACAACACAACCGAACACAACACAATACAACCGAACACAACACAACACAACCGAACACAACACAACACAACCGAACACAACCGAACACAACACAACACAACCGAACCTAACCGAACACAACCGAACACAACCGAACACAACACAACACAACCGAACACAACACAACACAACCGAACACAACCGAACACAACCGAACACAACCGAACACAACCGAACACAACCGAACACAACCGAACACAACCGAACACAACCGAACATCACCGAACACAACACAACACAATACAACCGAACACAACCGAACCTAACCTAATCTAACCGAACACAACCGAACACAACAGAACACAACCGAACACAACCGAACACAACCGAACACAACCGAACACAACCGAACACAACCGAACACAACCGAACACAACCGAACACAACCGAACAGAACCAAACACAACCGAACACAACCGAACACAACCGAACACAACCGAACACAACCGAACACAACCGAACACAACCGAACATAACCGAACACAACCGAACACAACCGAACACAACCGAACACAACCGAACACAACCGAACAGAACCAAACACAACCGAACACAACCGAACACAACCGAACACAACCGAACACAACCGAACACAACCGAACACAACCGAACACAACCGAACACAACCGAACACAACCGAACACAACCGAACACAACCGAACATAACCGAACACAACCGAACACAACCGAACACAACCGAACACAACCGAACACAACCGAACACAACCGAACACAACCGAACACAACCGAACACAACCGAACACAACCGAACACAACCGAACACAACCGAACAGAACCAAACACAACCGAACACAACCGAACACAACCGAACACAACACAACACAACACAACCGAACACAACACAACACAACCGAACATAACCGAACACAACCGAACACAACCAAACACAACCGAACACAACACAACACAACCGAACACAACCGAACACAACCGAACACAACCGAACACAACCGAACACAACCGAACACAACCAAACACAACCGAACACAACCGAACACAACACAACACAACCGAATACAACCGAACACAACCGAACACAACCGAACACAACCGAACACAACCGAACACAACACAACACAACCGAACACAACCGAACACAACCGAACACAACCGAACAGAACCAAACACAACCGAACACAACCGAACACAACCGAACACAACCGAACACAACCAAACACAACCGAACACAACACAACACAACCGAATACAACCGAACACAACCGAACACAACCGAACACAACCGAACACAACCGAACACAACCGAACACAACCGAACACAACCGAACACAACCGAACACAACCGAACATAACCGAACACAACCAAACATAACACAACACAATACAACCGAACAGAACCAAACACAACCGAACACAACCGAACACAACCGAACACAACCGAACACAACACAACACAACCGAACCTAACCGAACACAACCGAACACAACCGAACACAACCGAACACAACCGAACACAACCGAACATAACCGAACATAACCGAACACAACCGAACACAACCGAACATCACCGAACACAACACAACACAATACAACCGAACACAACCGAACCTAACCTAATCTAACCGAACACAACCGAACACAACAGAACACAACCGAACACAACCGAACACAACCGAACACAACCGAACACAACCGAACACAACCGAACACAACCGAACAGAACCAAACACAACCGAACACAACCGAACACAACCGAACACAACCGAACACAACCGAACACAACCGAACACAACCGAACATAACCGAACACAACCGAACACAACCGAACACAACCGAACACAACCGAACACAACCGAACAGAACCAAACACAACCGAACACAACCGAACACAACCGAACACAACCGAACACAACCGAACACAACCGAACACAACCGAACACAACCGAACACAACCGAACACAACCGAACACAACCGAACACAACCGAACATAACCGAACACAACCGAACACAACCGAACACAACCGAACACAACCGAACACAACCGAACACAACCGAACACAACCGAACACAACCGAACACAACCGAACACAACCGAACACAACCGAACACAACCGAACACAACCGAACAGAACCAAACACAACCGAACACAACCGAACACAACCGAACACAACACAACACAACACAACCGAACACAACACAACACAACCGAACATAACCGAACACAACCGAACACAACCAAACACAACCGAACACAACACAACACAACCGAACACAACCGAACACAACCGAACACAACCGAACACAACCGAACACAACCAAACACAACCGAACACAACCGAACACAACACAACACAACCGAATACAACCGAACACAACCGAACACAACCGAACACAACCGAACACAACACAACACAACCGAACACAACCGAACACAACCGAACACAACCGAACAGAACCAAACACAACCGAACACAACCGAACACAACCGAACACAACCGAACACAACCAAACACAACCGAACACAACACAACACAACCGAATACAACCGAACACAACCGAACACAACCGAACACAACCGAACACAACCGAACACAACCGAACACAACCGAACACAACCGAACACAACCGAACACAACCGAACATAACCGAACACAACCAAACATAACACAACACAATACAACCGAACAGAACCAAACACAACCGAACACAACCGAACACAACCGAACACAACCGAACACAACCGAACACAACACAACACAACCGAACCTAACCGAACACAACCGAACACAACCGAACACAACCGAACACAACCGAACACAACCGAACATAACCGAACATAACCGAACACAACCGAACATAACACAACACAATACAACCGAACACAACCGAACACAACACAACACAACCGAACACAACACAACACAACCGAACACAACACAACACAACCGTACACAACCGAACCTAACCGAACACAACCGAACCTAACCGAACACAACCGAACACAACCGAACACAACACAACACAACCGAACACAACCGAACACAACACAACCGAACAGAACCGAACACAACCGAACACAACCGAACACAACCGAACACAACCGAACAGAACCGAACACAACCGAACACAACCGAACACAACCGAACACAACCGAACACAACCGAACACAACCGAACACAACACAACACAACCGAACATAACCGAACATAACCGAACATAACCGAACACAACATAACACAACCGAACACAACCGAACATAACCGAACACAACATAACACAACCGAACACAACCGAACACAACCGAACACAACCGAACATAACCGAACACAACCGAACACAACCGAACACAACCGAACACAACCGAACATAACACAACACAATACAACCGAACACAACCGAACACAACACAACACAACCGAACACAACACAACACAACCGAACACAACCGAACCTAACCGAACACAACCGAACCTAACCGAACACAACCGAACACAACCGAACACAACACAACCGAACAGAACCGAACACAACCGAACACAACCGAACACAACCGAACACAACCGAACAGAACCGAACACAACCGAACACAACCGAACACAACCGAACACAACCGAACACAACCGAACACAACCGAACACAACACAACACAACCGAACATAACCGAACATAACCGAACATAACCGAACACAACATAACACAACACAACACAACCGAACACAACCGAACACAACACAACACAACCGAACACAACCGAACACAACCGAACACAACACAACCGAACAGAACCGAACACAACCGAACACAACCGAACATAACCGAACACAACCGAACACAACCGAACACAACCGAACACAACCGAACACAACCGAACACAACCGAACACAACCGAACATAACCGAACACAACCGAACATAACCGAACACAACCGAACACAACCGAACACAACCGAACACAACCAAACACAACCGAACACAACACAACACAACCGAATACAACCGAACACAACCGAACACAACCGAACACAACCGAACACAACCGAACACAACCAAACACAACCGAACAGAACCAAACACAACCGAACACAACCGAACACAACCGAACACAACCAAACACAACCGAACACAACACAACACAACCGAATACAACCGAACACAACCGAACACAACCGAACACAACCGAACACAACCGAACACAACCGAACACAATCGAATACAACCGAACACAACCGAACACAACCGAACATAACCGAACACAACCGAACATAACACAACACAATACAACCGAACACAACCGAACACAACCGAACACAACACAACACAACCGAACACAACCGAACACAACCGAACACAACCGAACACAACCGAACACAACCAAACACAACCGAACACAACCGAACACAACCGAACACAACCGAACACAACCGAACACAACCGAACACAACCGAACACAACCGAACAGAACCAAACACAACCGAACACAACCGAACAGAACCAAACACAACCGAACACAACCGAACACAACCGAACACAACCGAACACAACCAAACACAACCGAACACAACACAACACAACCGAATACAACCGAACACAACCGAACACAACCGAACACAACCGAACACAACCGAACACAACCGAACACAACCGAACACAACCGAACACAACCGAACACAACCGAACACAACCGAACACAACCGAACACAACCGAACACAACCGAACAGAACCAAACACAACCGAACACAACCGAACACAACCGAACACAACCGAACACAACCGAACACAACCGAACATAACCGAACACAACCAAACACAACCGAACACAACACAACACAACCGAATACAACCGAACACAACCGAACACAACCGAACACAACCGAACACAACACAACACAACCGAATACAACCGAACACAACCGAACACAACCGAACACAACCGAACATAACCGAACACAACACAACACAACACAACCGAACATAACCGAACACAACCGAACACAACCGAACACAACCGAACATAACCGAACACAACCGAACACAACCGAACACAACCGAACACAACCGAACACAACCGAACACAACCGAACACAACCGAACACAACCGAACACAACCGAACATAACCGAACACAACCGAACATAACCGAACACAACACAACACAATACAACCGAACACAACCGAACCTAACCTAACCTAACCGAACACAACCGAACACAACAGAACACAACCGAACACAACCGAACACAACCGAACACAACCGAACACAACACAACACAACACAACCGAACACAACACAACACAACCGAACATAACCGAACACAACCGAACACAACCAAACACAACCGAACACAACACAACACAACACAACACAACACAACACAACCGAACACAACACAACCGAACACAACACAAAAAAGTGTTAAAGTTCAAATTGACTTTAAAATATTATTACGAATTTTTTGTATGAGAATATAGAAAAGTGTTGTTTTTAGAATTTTTCAGACAATTTTTTTAATTTTTCTCTCCGTAATAACCTTCCCCATACTTCAACAAACACAACAAAAAAGAAATCAGTCAAATCGGTTTAGTCGTTCTCGAGTTTCGCGCTTATCAAGACATAGCTGATCCGGCAAACGTAGTTTTGCTATATAAGTTATTGTAATATCTTCTATGATGTTCATTGAAATTAAGTGATGTCAAAGACAATTTTGTTCATAATTAAATACTCTTAATCAACAAAACATTTATTTGGATAAAGATTAATATTATTACGTTGATACAACTCTTAACAAATAATGCATTAATTTCGACCAAATATGTTTACCATAAAAACGGTTCTAGTGACTTAATCTTATAAGATAGACATATACTGTCGCGGACATTTTTTTAGATCATTTCAAGAGGAATAATTCTTTCATACATATATTTTTGGTATCTTGTACCGTTTTTGCAGCGCACGCAATGGAAGCCTTCAAGGATGAATAATTTTCCCCGTTTTTTTCACATTTTCCATTATTTCTTCGCTCCTAATAGTTGCATCGTGATGTTATATAGCCTAAAGCCTTCCTCGATAAATAGTCTATTTAACACAAAAAGAATTTTTCAATTCGAACCAGTAGTTCCTGAGATTAGCGCGTTCAAACAAACAAACAAACAAACAAACTCTTCAGCTTTACAATATTAGTATAGATAAGTACCTTGTAAACTATAATTATATATAATATAAATACCTTTTTGTCTTGGTATCTCGTAGGAAATCCGTTATGGACAGTCAGGGGGGTGGTGAGGGCCGCCCCCGGTGTGTCGGACTCGCACCGACTAAAACTCCCGGGGCGTTCCGCCTTTCATCTACATACATCTACTTACATCTACAAGGATCGAGGGTATGACTTGGGTCTCATCCACGATACCCGGCTAGGCGTGCGGCCTTGGTAAAACCTCTGCTCACTCGAGGAAATAATATAAGCACCTACTATGACATAGAAGAAGAGTAATTTTAATTATCGTAACGAGAATAAGTAATATCTATTTATATTTCTGATTGAATATTATGTAATCGTCATATATACAAGGATATTAGAAAGTAGGTTAAAGTGACTTAGATAATAAACATTATAATAAATTCATCTCACAAAATCATAACACTTTTAAATAAAACAAAGAAACTTATTCAAGGAAACGAAGAGTGCATAAGTGGGTCAATTATTGTTAAAGGTGTCAACCCTGACCGCGACAGTCAAGGAATTTAAACGAAAGTTAACAATGTTACTTTCGGAATTGGAGTGTGATTATCGGTTAAGCGCGTAACACGCCGTGCCCTTTGCGTTGAAACCGGAGGGGGCTGGCAAACATGTCAAATGGTAGACAGTGCTGCCAATTTGTGGAAAATTCGCAATTTGCGAGTAATTATAGAATGATGAGGGTATTTTTGCCCAATTGCGAGGAAATTTTAAAGGAAGCTACTACTAGGTCGAATCTAAATTATAATATTAGACGAAAAAATTAGTAGGAATTTTAAAACTTTCTCTCTAAAGTATCTTAATTGAAAAAAAATGTTACAATAAAATGTTAATATTTAGAAAAATATTTCTGTTAACATGTGGTTTATTGTTTTTGATACATTTTTTATTTCAACACAGTTGAAATTACTATTAATAGTATACTTTAGATTGATTTTACGGAGATACTTTGTGGGGGAATCTGTGGTAAACGTAAGTTAAGTTCCCACATATTTGGAGAGTATAATCAATGTTGTTGGGGAATTAGGAACATTGACATCAGCAACATTGATGACAGGAGAAAGTGTGCACCGTGCGTTCTTCCGTAACTACGACATCGGCTGGGGCATGTGACTCGGAGCATGTGACCGTAGAACGCGGGCGAGGCAGTGTTTGCCACCATCCCCGCTCACAATGCATTGCGAAAACCTTTATGGGCCACAGCAAAAGTGATTGTAGTGTTATACTTTATTGCATTACACGACTGGATCATAGCATTCTTAGCTTGCACGAACTTAACGCCTAGACTATCTCGCATACTAACCTTATACACACAATACACTGATTATAAAATGTATACTATTTAGGTTTTTGTTCTAGTGTTATCAAAAGCAAAATGTTTTTATAAATTGCCATTATGAAATAATAAATCTTCTGAATTCGTGATATCATTCCAAGACCATTGAAAATTATTTTTTTTACTTACCTCTGCTACAGGTAATGCCCGCGACTTTGTCTTCGAAAACAAACGGATATGGATGGTGGTCTATCAAAATAACGATCAGCTTAAATCTAATTAGATAGTTTAGTCGAATTAGAAAGCTATGCATTATACTGTACCGGAAATGAACTGTTTAATTTGTTCTCTCTGGTATAAGATGGCTGATATTAAGGAGATTTGTCTCCTGTCCTATCCCCGTTTTTATTCAACTTTCATGTTTTTCAAAGTAAACAATGTAAACATATCCTCACGATATTTAATTTCATTCGTGAGGGATTATTTGTAATATTCGGTGGTCAAGCTATATTCCAAATCTGCTCAATCAATCACGATCCAATATATAATCCATGACTTAATTTGAAAATATTTAGATATTGTAACCGTGATAATTTCATCGAAATGGTCGCCAAAAGTTTCGATAATTTTTGTGAGATGCACGTACAAACATACATAGAAACATTTGTGCACAATTTGTGTTCATAAAACTTTCATTAATGAACTCCATCCGTTTTTTTTTATTTTAAATAACAGAGATCGACCTCGTTACATTTATCGATTTCATTATGAAGATGATATATTATATATGAATTCACAAATCTACTGTAACATATATATGTTTACTGTTTATATCTAAAATAAACTGGGTACATGCGATATCTTTGTGTTACGCAGTATTTTGTATTTCCAACATGTTTTTATTGTCATTATAAAAGAGGTTGCACAACCACTCACGCTTTGGTATTTCCTTGCATATGAATCAGGTGATTAGGCCTTTAAGTAAGGTTAGAAATAATGCTTAAACAGATCTTTAACTATTTACTCGTATTTTAGAAAATTGAAAGTTATAATTTAGAATAACTAGAAGCTAATCTTGCTCCTTCCTGCCCTGAGCAATATTAGCTTCTATTTTTATTTAAACTGAAAGATGTGTAATAAAATCAATCATTCGTTGAGAAATTAGTGGCCGAAACACAAGCTAAATAGAACGATATCGATGATCGGAGCTTGTTTGAATGACAGGAATATAGTATAATTTTAACATAGGCCTGTGACTTTTAGGTCTCATAAAACTACTGTCAAATATGGATCTATGGTGGAAACAGGGCTGCTACAAAAGTCTGTGTTATGGGAACTCAAATGTTAAAGAGCTTAAAGAACTGAAGAGATCTTTATACACATTTATTGTATGTAAATGTACAATGAGATATTTTTTTTTACACTGGCTCCTCAAAGGACCTGATGGTAAGTACAGTGTAGGCTAAAAACGAAAGCGACCATCACAGGATGAAAATCCGTTTATAGTCTCCGTCGTCATGTCGGCCCACATATACCTCGACTGAAGGTCATCTAGGTATATGAGTTACTGGATATACACAAGCTGATCCCGAAACGCAACAGGCCAAAGCGAGTCACTATGACGGTATTTACACTCCTGTACTGTGGTCATGAACGAGTTTGGGTAATCGCCCTACCACCAAAAAAAAAGATTTAAACAGAATACAATAACGTTGACAGTCAGCTGGAACATCAACTAAACGCAAAAGCAACGGTCAGACAAGCAGCCAAAAGTCACGGGGCAGACCTTATTTAAAAGAATCAGATTACAAAACCAAGCAAAAAGTCAGTAGACCAATTACTAATATTTCAAGGTATCAATTCTGGTAACTATGATTTATTTATTTTTTTAATTTATATAGCATATGTTTTTTAAAAGGACCTTGATAACGAAGTAGTACGTATATTACAATATAAAAAATAATAAAAAAACATTTCGTTTTATATTTCTTCATCTTATGTTAATAATTATATTAGAAATATTTTGTAAATTAAAATCATAGTATACCAGTAATCTGTATTACAAGGTGTCTCAAAAGTAAGTTCACATTTGCTTATCTTATTACGCGAAAGCAACTATTCTGAGGGGCGCGGGGGGTATGTCAGTCGGTAGTCTGGCTCTTGGGAATTTAGTCGCTATGGAGCGTTTCTCTGGTGCGGATCGTGCGTTGTGCGTACGTGAGTTTTACAAAAACGGTAATTCGGCGACTGTAGCGCGTAGAAAATTCTGCAGTATTCGACATATTCGTCACTTAAATGATGCGCCTAGCACTCGACTCATTGCAAATTGGGTTGAGAAGTTTGAAGAGACTGGGTCAACTCTAGAGAATATATATAAAATTATGACACGTATATATTATCCAGCCAATGTGGGTGAATGGAATGCTACAGTAGACATGTGGGAGTCTGTTGCCCGTGAGAAAGTTTTGGAGGAGTGGGCCTTTTACACCCACCCCTTCCAGAGATAAAGCCTAAACAGGCTGTTCGCAACCCGGACGTCTGAAAGAATCAGGATCTCTGGGCCCAGGTGGAGTGATTGGAAGGACACTCCGGGTTTTTAGTCAGTAGGAGTCTGACACACCGGGGTCGCAGCCCTCACAGCAGCCCTGATGGTCCTATGCAGGATATATTATACATTATTTGAATTTTCATCAATTATTTTTTTACACAGTCTAGACATGTGTCTACAGTTAACCTGATGCTAAATGTAGTGTTTCCAAAAATGAAAGCGACATTCAAAGGATGTAAATCCATATATAGTCTCCGTCGTCACGTCGGCCCACATATACCATGACTAAAGATCTGTAGGTATATGAGTTACTGGATATACACAAGCGTATCCCGAAACGCGACAGGCGAAAACGGGTCACTGTGACGATCTTTACACTTGTGTACTGTGGTAATGACCTGGTTCGAGCTATCGTCCTGCCACCAAAAAAAGTAATAATATAGTTATAGGTTAGTTATAAGTACCTGGTATAGTAAGTAAAATAGTTATTTTTTTAATAATGAAGATAATGATTAAATTTTATTTCTCTCCTTTGATTATTAAAATATTACATGCTTCATTCAGATAATAATTTATCAATAAATTTATCAATAAATTTATCAATAAATAATTTAAAAATAATAAACTAACTTTCACGTATAAAATAATTTACGACATGAAACAAAATTTTGAAATAAAAAAAGGGAAGTATACACTACACTTGTGTTTTTGAACCTTTTTTATGACACGACCCTATACTATGAATAAATAATTCGCCACATCTCTACCCATTGCTTTTTTTTTCATATATTTGATGACAAATATTCAATTCGACATATTTATTCATTTTCATAATTAAGGTTTGGATTAATATGTAAGTACGCAAAACACATTTTATTAATACAGTAGCTTTCCTAACCTTTTGGAACTCCGCTATAGAAGTTTTGCGACACGCCAGGGGGTCACTACCCACACGTTGAAAAACACTGCACTACAATAGCCACAAGCGACTTGTTAGATATATTAATTCTTGTAGTGATAGCTCGCATTGGGTTACCTTTCTTCTTATTAAAATTTGAAGTACAGTAGATATATTCATTATATGTAATGACGCCCTAAAATTTCAAAATATACATTGTAATTATTTTATTTTTAATCTAAGATAGCAGCATTGGCAACAATGGCCTAAATTTTGGAGTCTGAGAAACAGAATCGAGGTCTTAAGTAATCAGATACTTTTAGTATTTTAATGAGCAAAAGCGCCTACTTAATTTATAATGGCACTGCGTTCTCATGTATGACGGATAAAGTTGTAAACTGTACCGAGATCAGTAAAATTATGAAACAAAATCATGTGAATGTATATTTATGTAGTCCATTTAAATTTATAGAGTTGAAATAATGTGATGTAATCGTTGAAAACCCTTTATTTATACTTGCTTGCCAACTGACTACTGATAGCAGTAACGTGGACACATTTTCGAAATGTTTAAAATATAACTTAATGTTAATACCATTAATTTAGCGAAATATTTTTATTTATTTAAAGATTTAATGGAATTCATAATCTTTTTCCTATCTATGTTTTCTACTGCCTATTTTTATGTATACTATAAACCTAGGTTACAATTAAAGTATTACTTATTTAGGTACTTGTACGGCGTTCAAGGTATACGATATTAAATAACAGTTATCCTATTGTTTTTTTTTTGTTGATGTATATTTCTGCCTGAGCATTTATATATAAGAACACTTACACAGTCTACATTAACACCTACAAAAATAATATAAGACATGACCAAGATACATTACAAATGCGACTATATTTAAAAGTATAAATTATTTGCACAACAGAAAAGAAAAGAAGAATTTTATAAGTGTAATATAAAAATAAAATTTATTTTAAAGTTTCTATTTTAGTAATATATAAATGTAATTAAACAAGCGGACTCGACCTGTCGCTTAGGTGTGATTTACACTCAACTGGTGGATTTTCAGACAAACTTTGAACGCTTACATCACCCCTTTAAGGATGGAATATAAAAATATCTGTCCTTAGTACTCCAACGCAGCCTTGAGTTTCTTTTGGCGTTTCTTCTCAAGGTAGTCGCTTTCGAAACGCTGGTAGATCACCGTTAGGTTCGTTTTTAAACTGGCCGTCCCCTCAAGTCGAGGTCCGTACCCACAGGGGTGACTTTGCGTAGCCGCCCAACCCATAAATTTCGCTATCCGAGCACCTCTGCGTTCGCCCACCAAGCCCGGTTTTGTTGTGAAGGTCTTTCCCAGGTCACCAACGTTGGACATGCCGAAAAAAAAATGGCCTTGGTAGAAGTCTACGTTACGAAAAAAACAAGTGTACAAATTTCATGTTTCTAACATAATTAGTTTAGACAAAGACATGTCAATTAGAACAAGTATTTTAAATATATAGATTAATTAATTAAATTTTAAAGGGCAGTAAATTGCAATTATAATCCATAGTACTTTTATGTAGATTCCAATATAGAGAAATGATCTAAGGAAACATATTGTAGATATTAGTTATGACAAATCAAAAACTGTTTTAAACTGCCGATGATTTAAAGTAAGGTTAAATATTTGTGGTGGTCATATTGATTATTATAGTTTTCGGTTTAACAGTACAACCACGTCGTGTGAAGCTCCAACCGGTCGTTGTGTCGTCCTCATCGAAAAATGTCAAGGTTGTTATTGTTAAGCGGAGGTGATCACATGACTCGGTCACATGACGCTTTGAGCTGTTTCGCCAATGTTTAACGTAAGTTTGATTGCTCACAGATCCGCCGCATTCCTATGTCTATTTTAGTTGTTTGTTTGCTGATTGAACACACGTTTTGATATAAAAAACTACATAATTCAGATTTCGTTAACCGTGAATTAATCGCTTTTAAATATTCATTAACGCAATTTTAGTATACAATACTTTCATTGTATAAGAAATAAGGATATTCGTGAAATTATTTATTTATATAAAAATAATAAATTATTTTTTATGTAATAACTAATATATAATATATGAATACATTGTCATGGTAATATTGTAGAAATATACTGTTGCGGAGTTGGAAAATGCATGATAGAAGTGGCGTGCAACGTTTAGAAGGATAAAAAGGATTAATTTACACTTGGATATTTAATTTTTATTTATTAGTTCTATATTACAAGGAGAATAAATTACAATTTGAAGAGTGCGAAGACATACGTCAGGCTTATGAGCAGCCAGTGAATTCCGAGCAAACAGTTTTACAAGCATAGACTTCTTAATTAATCAAATTAATATGATTAGCTTAAATCAATCGTATAACGTTAACGTTAACTTATATAAATATAGTGACTCAAAATTTGGTGCAATTTGGATTTTTAAGCTCTAAATCCAGTGATTATCAGATTTAAGGCAATATATTTATTTGGACTTTAATTCCAGTACAAGATAATTATTTTTATGATTTTCATGGGATGCACGCTACTGCATAGTAGAGACAGTAAAAAAATTAATAAGAGAGTCAATATTTGTCGTAGTGCTTTAAAAAATTACTTAAATATGTTTAGGAATAAAGCATAAAAATATATTATTAAACAAACTAATTTAAAATAAAATTTTCTATATGGGCTATAGAATGGTAACTTAGTGGAACGGCGTAGGGAGTTGACGGCCCCATCGCCCACCAGCTCGCTGGTGCAGTCAGTCCGAGTCCTTGGTCTGAGTCCGGACCAGTTACTCGTCCTCGTCTCTTACCCTTTCTCATCTCCCTGCCCTTTCTCGCCATCTCTTCTCGAAAGAGAAGAGGAGCAAAGAGGGCCCCGTTATTCCCATCCCCACCCAACGCCTCTCTTCTACCCCACCCTTCCCCATCCTCAGTTATTCCTTTGTTCCTACTTCCTGGCTTCGTGTGTTAGGTAATTTTGTTAGGACTGTGTGTTAGGTTATGTTAGGTTGCATGTCTCTCCTGTTGTATTCCCCCGTTCTTCTCTTTTTTTTTTCTATCTTCTTCTCTCCTCCCTTTTTCATCCTTTTTGTTTTCTTTTTTCTTCAACTCCTGCGCGATGAACGGAAATCTGATGAATGAATGTTAAAAAAAAATAATGATGGCAGCACAACTTAAAGAGGAACTACCCCAGGAGGGTACCGGTCGCTCCGCGGCCGGAGAATCCCTCCCAGGGCGGGAGCTTCTCTCCTGTCCTGGCAGCCCCACGTTCTCTGGGGGGGGGCAAAGCTGTGCTCCGCAGTGGCGGCGGATCGCTCGCCTCTGCACCAGCGACCCTGGCATTGCACAAGGAAACTGAGCTTGCGCGTGGAAGGGAACTCCATGTGTCCCTCGAGCGCCTGGACGACTCGGACTCATCCGACGTCAGTCTTTTGTCGGTAAGCTCCGGTATAGACCGGAAGCGGAGCTACCGCTTATGTGAGAGCGACACCGAGGGGGAAGTGCCACACAAGATCCTGGCCACCCCTGAAGTGTCCCAAAAAAGAGGACGCGGCCGTCCCCCGACCCATGGGAAATACATGGGTCTTTGGGAGGCCAAAAAAGAGGTGATCGCGGCCCAAAAGGACGCGGAGGAGCTCAAAGCTCGAAAAGAGCTCCTGGAGACGGCACGGAGCGCCCGTCCCCGTCAGACTTCGCGACTCTCCGCGACAGCCACTGACGAAGAGGACGCCGCAGCTTGTGTCCGTAGCGAGCGGGTTCGCAAGAACGTGGGCTTGGTGAAAGATCTCTTCACCAAGTCCAACAACATAAAAGGGACAGTGATCCGCGATGGGAAGTCTGCCCTCGATGAGATCCTGGCCGACATGGAGGTCATTGTGTCCTCCACAGTGACCGACGAGCTCCGGAAACTCAACCGCCAGAACGCTCGTCTCAAGAGTGAGCTGCAGGACCTAAGGGAGGATTATGCCTCCCTCCGAGCAGATATTAGAGAATATAACAGGCAGGGTCTCTTGCTGCCTTCCGCCAAGAACCCTGCCCAACCACCGGACGTGACACAGCCCCACGACCTCGCCGAGATCCGCTCGGTACTAAGCGAGGTCGTGGGCACTACGAGGGACATGCAGCGGCGATACGACGTGCTGGAGGGCAAACTCCTGCGACCGCCGCTGCAGCACGAGAGGGCGCCTCCCCCGGCGAAGAAAGCCGCGCGAAAGGCAAAGCCCAAGCCGGCAGACGACGCCGCGGAAGACGTCCTCACAACAGATGTGGATGCACCGGGGCCCAGCTCCAACCCCAACCCTAAACCCTCCAAAGGTAAGGGGAAGGGAAAGAAGAGTCGCCCCGCTGCCAACACGGATGGGACATCCCTGGAGGCACCCCCACCACCTCCAACTTCGACTCAGCCCGCCGGTACCGAGGGCAACTGGTCAGAGGTGGTGAAGAGGGGCAAGCCCTCCAGACAAAAGATAGTGAACTGGGGCCCTTCCAAAGCGGCTCCTCCCCAGAAGAAAAGCGCAGCGCAGAAGATCAAGATCCGGCCACCCAAAACGGCCGGAGTGATCCTGCAGCTGACGCCTCGGGCGATCGAGAGAGGCGTATCGTTCAAAACGATCCTGGAGGAGTCGCGAGGAGAGGTGCACGGCCACCTGATCGGCCTCGGCCTCCGTGACATCGCCTTCAGAGGCACGCTCACGGATGCGCGCATCATTCGCGTGCCCGGCGAGCCCAAGGAGGCGGATGAGAAGGCGAACGCCCTCCTTGAGGTGTTGAAGGAGATCCTCCCAGCGGAGGACGTGAAGGTCTCGCGGCCATATAAGCGCGCAGACCTGAAGATCACGGGCCTCGATGACTCCGTCATCTGGGAGGATCTCAAAAGCGCAATCGCAATGGTGGGAGACTGCCCGGAGGAGCAAGTCCGGGCCAGCCAAATCAAAATGACGCGGTTCAGCCTCGGAACGGCCTGGGTAACCTGCCCAGCCACCGCGGCCCAAAACTTTCTTGAGAGAGGGCTAAGGATCGGCTGGGCCAAGCCCCAGATCCGCCTGCTGGAGCCCCGCGTGCTCCGGTGTTACCGTTGCTTAGAACCCGGACACGTGGGGCAATCGTGCAAAGCGACCACAAATCGCAGTGGTCGCTGCATTAGATGTGGCCAGCCCGGGCACAAAGCCCAGGGCTGCGAGGCTCAGCCTCGATGTTGTGTGTGCGCTGACGCCGGCAAGCGGGCTGGCCATCGGCTCGGCAGCGCGGCCTGTGCAGCGGCCAAGAGGCCCATCAAGAGGCCTCCGGGCAAAGTGAGGAAGCCTCCCGCCACCGCCGACGACATTCCACCGTCACAGGCGCGCGTGGAGCCCATGGAGAGGGAGGCCTCGCCAGCGGCGGCACCTAAGTCGCTGCTTGGCAGTTTCGCCTCGAGGGGAGCGTCGGGCAACGAGCCTGAGGGGGCCGTTGCCTGACTTTCAAGCTCCAGTGGTGTTGTGTGTGCTTCCGCGCACCATTAGGCGTTGGTAGAGGAGTTTTCCTCCCGATTGTGGAGAAGCCCACAGGGCGGATCGCGCGTCAGCCCTCTTGGAAGTCCTCGGTGTGCCCGGGGGCTGGCGTAGACGCGAGTGGAGAAGTACCCCGGGGGTTTTAGTCGGTAAGAGTCCGGCATACCGGGGGAGTGGCCCTCACCACTCCTCTGACGATCCAATGCAGGATTTCCCCCGGGTTAACAAAAAAAAAAAAAAAAAACTTAGTGGCTTAACATAATATAAGCGAATAGCTCAAAAAATGTTGAGTGTGACAGTATTTAACGATGTATTATTTTATTATTATTGGCGTAATAAAAAAAAACCCTTTTAATTATATAGAATACAAAATGTAAATAAATACGCTTAGCTTTGCTGTAGAATAGTCATATAAAACGCCATCTTTGTTCGTTGTTAGATACTACAACTGTACTTATTGCTAGCTTCGAGGAAAAGCTGCTTTTTGTTAAAAAAATTATTTTGAATGATACTGCTAAGGTTAATGTTGATGAGTTAGAACTTTAAGTTGTAGCCACTAGGTGGCAATACTCAGGATAGATAATCATATTTATGTATATTATTCTATGTATTTTTTCTGTTATGCGTGAATGATAGAAAGTGATCAATTAATGCCATAAAATTTAATGAGTTTTACATTAAATTTATTTTTATCTCGTCATATTGCTTTCTACTTAGGAATGTGATTATTATATAACTATATTTAAGATAATAAATAATTATTTATATTGATAAATGTAGTAAAATTTTTTGTTTCTTATTTTTATTTATTTACATATCTTTTGTTTCAGTCAGTATACAAAATTATGTACAAATACAATTCTGTAACGCGTTGATGTCTAATGTATATGGAACTTCTTATTGGATCATACGTATTATTCTGTGACGATAAATAAATAAATAATATATTATTTCAACAGAATATTATTGCTCTGTATGTTACTTACAACAATATTTGTGAATCAGTTTCTTACTAAACTACGTGATGTTTATTTTTTGTTAATAAATAGTATTCAAATATTTCTGTGAAAATAGTTATTTTATATTAATAGCAAATTAATTACAAATCACTTATTTTAAAATAATAAAATATAATATAATATAAATAATTTAATTAATTGATTATTATTTTTTTTTTTTAAGTAGTTTATAATAGTCAGTAACTAAATATATTGGTAGCTAGTTGGTTGTTGTTGTGTTAATAATCGAACCACCTTAGTAAGTGTACCACATGATAAAGAAGGGAATCCTTGTGCCGGTTTCGTGGAGGCGCGCAGGTACAGGCGGAAGTGAGAACGATGAAAGAAAGTACTTGCCAGCAACCGGTCGCGTTTCTGGGCCAACCAAGTTCATCGCCGCGCCGCACGGTGCGTCGGTCTCTCGGTCATTTCTATTAATGCACTGTCATACAACTGTCATACATTATCCCGTTAATAGATTGTCAATTATTTGTAAATATCGTTTCTTCATATACTACCTGTATACACTTACCTGTCATTCTCTTTTTATATACCAAATACCTACAATAATTTTAGGAATTGTTTTGACAGTAAAATAAAACGAAAATTATAATTTAGCACCACAAGTAGGAGATGCAATGGGATTTCATAGTTGAAACTAATTTTACACCTATCTAAATAAATACATATGCTAATCTTTTTTATGTTGTATAGGTAACCGCAGGTGACCTCGATCATAACTGAAGAAGAATAAAAATTAGCAAACGATGAAAACATCCCAATTAATGTCTATTCACCCTTGTTTTAAAGACCCTGAATCATAAAAGCTTTGAGTAAAAAAAGACGCAGAGAGTTTATTTGAAAACTCATATATTTATTTTATTTTGCACGTAAAATTTTGTAAATCTTTATACATTTAACAGCGACATGCACTAACAAATTAAACCTAGTTTAGCCTTGTATAAAATGCTATTTAACTAAAGCGAATAAAATCAACCTCAATGGTGATTAAGGCTGAGATTTATAGACAGTACTTGGACATCGTTTAGGAAAGTGCTCAGAAAATAAATTGGTCTTTGGCAGAAACTTGAATATATTATAGAAACATGAGTACAACGTAAGTATTCGCTCAGCCAACACAAATTTTACAAGATCTGTGATTTATCATATCCTTGGATATTCATTGAGATATGTACATAGTAACGTTTAAGTGAATTCTACTATAGGGTCTATAAATCTTAACCTTATATTTAACATTTGTTAAAACTGGATGATGTTTCCGTACAAGATAATAAGTACAGTTATTAGTAAATCTCGTTTTATACAAGTTTAAACTAATTTTAATTTGTTAGTGCAAGCCGCCCCGCCCGTAGTTAATATGTATAAACGCAGATTTAATTAAATAAAGCAAGTAAGGGGCAAGTTTAAATGAATTTTTGAGCCTAACTATGCCACAATGTATTCGATTACAACTTACAATGACCTTACAACAAGTGTCGCGATTTCGGAGTGCTGGTGTATTTGGTTGTACGTATTTATGTAGTAATGTTACAGCAAATATTAAAATAAATTATTTCGTAAAAATTACTAAGTTAACATTTTCGAAATCTTAAATGCGTATCATTTAAGATTTCAAATTACAATTTTTTTTGTATTCCGGGTAAAATCCTGCATAGGACCATCAGGGTGACCCCAGTGTGTCAGGCTCCTACTGACTAAAAACCCCCAGGGCGCCCCTCCGACTACTCCACCCGGGCCTGGAAAGCCAAATTCATCCAGACACCTAGGGAACAATAGGCCTTATTGAGGCTATCTCTCTGGGAGGGGAAGGAGTAAAGCCCAAACCTCCAAAAACTCTCTCCCGGGCGATGTGCCGGACACCGTGCACCGCCTTCCTCTCATCCGGGCAGCACACTCCCTCAAGTCTACTCCCCGGAAATTACTGATAATTTAATTTGTACAAAGTGCTACAACTGCGCATTATAACGACTAATTTAAGGAAAAAATTCAATGTTCACTCTAAGGATTTTTTTTCTTATACATACACAAACAGACACAATGCACACATTTTAATTTTATGTTGTACTCAGAAACACTCTTAACGCGTGTTTAACTAATTGTGCAGTAACATTTATAATTTTAAATTGAAATAACAAAATCAATAGCTTCATTAAAACCAAAACAAAATCTTGATTTTCTGTCATAGCTTATAAATCAAGATGTACAATATATAAGTTAACTTTATAAAGTTTATTATATGTTTTCCAAAATGCCAATTTGAATCGTCGTTACTTTTGCCCTTGATTGAGTTCAAACTTCATACATTTTCAACTGAGTACTTAATTAAGTTTGACGTATATATATTTGTTTTTTGTTGGCTATATCGTAGCACACATATTCACTTATTTTAATAAAATAAGCTAATACTCATTTGTACGTTAAGAACATTGTTTATTTAGACGCTTTTTGAAATGACAGATTCAGTAAAAAACTACTACAGAGTGTATGCAGACATATTCCGTATGCCAATGTGTTAGTGCTAGAGACTTGGTTGGAGTGAGAGAAAGTCTTCGGGGTCCATTCACAAGCCGCATACAAATATTTGTGGACGCCTGCAATACCAAAAACGAGTTTAGACCTTTCTACATTTACAGACGTTGTCGCGATATCGACCTTTATGAGTACGTTTTACGTCATGTAATTTTTAAATTTATTTTATTACTCTCTTCTGCCCGCGACTTCATCTCTGTTAACAATAAGGAAATCCCTCCGTTTAATTCAAGCTATATGGTATATGTGTATTGTTGACAATTTTATTTTAATGTTATGCATGTAACTATTTCACTTAAAATATCTATAGGATGGCTTCTATTATGTTCGACTGATTTAGATAATTCCTTTTTTTAGCGAATATGGTATATAATTTGTTGGCCCCATTCTAATATGATGCAAGCTTAATAAAGGTCTTTGGAGATAAATTCTAGAATGATTGAAACAGCAATAGCAAAATGTATCTTTCACCCTCTAGATCGCCGTTGTGCGTCGACCGATCTTGATGATTATTTTCTTGTTCAGCAGAATATACATCAAGGTTATATTAGATTTTATACGCATAAAAACATATTTATCGTGTTTGTGCTCATTTCAATGAAACGAAATAACCTGAATTTGTCGCCACAGCAATTTGATAAATAATTCAAATTAATATTCAAATTAATTAGTTAATTTAATTTTTGATTTTTTTGATTGATTCTTATAAAAAAAAAGAGTGTAATCAATTTAAAAAATTAAATAATTATGCTAAATCTGACAGCTAGATCTTGCCATCCTTGAAGTCAGTGCCTAGTTGAGAAATATATTCACCGGCACTGATTTTATATGTCGGAACACAACTAGTTGACAATATGCATCGACATTATGTAATATCCTTTTTTAGATTTTAACGATACTACTCTTCTAAGAATGATATATAGGATTTTATTTTTGTTTATGTTAAGTGAGCTCTTACTATTTTACTGTTCCAGATAGTTTTTTAACAAAATGTTCTCATGTGAGTGATTTGTATCTTTGTGAGAATAAACTCGCTTTGAACTAGAAGAGCTATTCAGATATGTTTTAAAAATTTGCGAATTGTGCTGGTAAAAGTAAGTTTTATGAATAATATCAGCCCTGATTACGATAAAGATGCAGCAATGTAGACAGAAACTTGTTCTATATTTTTGAAAATGCTTTGTTACACAGACATGAAAGTAAGGTAATGATTGGTAACTAAGAGAATGTCATCAAGTGTCCTGAGTGTAGTATACCATTAAAATTAAATATTAAAATATAATGGCTTCACTCCGGCTATAATCCTAAATGTGAGATTTGAGGAAAATAATAGGGATGTTTATAAATATATTGTATGCGTGTGATGACTAAATTGTTGTAACGGCTAAACGATGTACTTATACGTTGCGGTTAATAGGTTGGGTTGCCATATCGAGTAAATATTACAGTATATTCTATGGCTACTTTGCTTTTCCGAGTTTAGATATTTCTCATTATGAAATTGTGTTTGTAATTACACCCACAATACAGAAGTAAATATTACTAAGGATACAAAAAAAAGTGAATAATTGCCGTATAGAATACATAGATACGAAACCATTCAACTCTGTCAATACTGTAGCTTTCTTATCTTGCACTTAAAGTCGTTCTTTTTCTTGTGTTAAAGACGATGTATTGTTTTATTTATCAAGTACACTTGATTAGATAGCTGGTTGTGGAAGTATCTTCATTCACGGGATGGCAACTAGCAGCATTATTATACCTATTTGATAAGATAACGAGTCTCGATCTATATGGTCATTGTGCGTCCTAACACTTTAAAGAAAAAACATGTTAAATTATCAATATTCATGAAGTAATTGGTTCACAGAAGGTGTAATCAATTTTATATGCCTAATAATAATAGTTTATTGTTCCGCTATGTCCTTATCGGGGTGAGCAAAGATACATTCATGGGTGTATAAATTTTGCGCTTATATATAATGTCCCACGTGACCAATAGTGCAGCAAATCGCCATTGTCAGGACACTTATACATAACATTTCTATTAGATGTTATGCAAGAGTCTTCACGTTGTTTTCTTCAACCATTGATTGTGGTGCCTAAATCTATTCATAATCTAGAAAAATCCAGAAGTATGGTATATACCAGGTTTCGTATCTACGACTATAAATTAGTATTGCTGCACCAATCGTATACCAATCGCTTATCTAAACCATTACAGGCAAAGTATATTATATTTTTATAACTAAAATAATAATTACATTGTATACAGCGAGTATGGATATTGTGTTGAGAAGATTTTCGTTACCGAATCCATCCTTAATTAAAGTGACATCTACAAGGTTACTAGTATCTAACGTAAAAGGTAACTTAAAGGTAAAAACTCTTAAAGGTAACTTAGGTACATCTAGACTAACAACTTTTGTTCTATGACTTTTGCAAATATTTAACACATCCTAAGATATATTTTATTTCAGTTTTAGTGGGGATCTCTATCAATCGTTAGCTCTATGTTTAAAGTTCAGTCAGCTGATGCTACGAAATTGTTGCCCCAGTTGCATTGCACCGCCTTTCAGAGTTTTAAGAAGATCACAACTGCAAATTTGTTTTATTTATTTTTTGTATGGGGAATAAAAGATTGAATTAGAAAAACTCGTAAACAAAAGTTGTCAGTCTTGATATATCAAAGTCTTAAGACGTTTTGCGTTAGTTACCTGTATCTCTGTATAGGACAGTAAAATGTATTTAAAATATGTTTAATTCAAATTATTGCCCCTAAAATACAACAAATTGTAAAACATCAGTACGCTGTACACCTAAATTATTTTACAGTAAATCTTACTAATATCTATATCCTATATATATTTATATTAACTAATGTCCTGTTACAGTTTAGTCATTAATAAATATTTTTTGCATTAAATTAACACTGATTACTTATGTTAACTTTTAAAATAAAGGAGTAACAATAACTTATAATAAATTATTTCCTTAAATGAATAATTGTTATGTCTTTTAAATTTGTAGTTGTTATTTTCAGATGTGATTTCATAGAATTAATAATGATCGTGTTAGGAGGACATTTTACGTCATGATTTAAAGGTAAATTTATAAAATGACAAACATAATTAACTGAAATGTAAAATAATAGAGAAACAGAAAAGTGTTTACTAATTACAGGAAGTAGAAATTTGTGTAATAAATATTAATTACAATCATTCTTATCGTGACAGATAATTAAAGCTCCCATTTATTGAATAAGAAAAAAAGTAGTGTTACAATAATTCCTACAGCTTAAAAAATAATATGGTTAATAACTAAAATTTCTACATTCTAATTTAATAATATAAAATCTAATAAGAGTAGAACTAATCATTTTCTTAACGGGTATTTTTACACGTGGTAAGTATACTAAAATATTCTGATTAATCTACATATTTTCTACACTACCAAATATATACCAAATATATATATATTTTTTACAATGATTCGATATAGTTTTTACAGTGCACCCGATGGTAAGTATAGTGTAGTCCAAAAACGAAAGCGACCATCAAAGGATGAAAATCCATTGATAGTTTCCGTCATGTCGGCCCACATATACAATGATTGCAGGTCTCTAGGTATATGAGTTACTGGATATACACAAGCTGTATCCGAAACGCGACAGACCAAAGCAAGTCACTATGATGGTCTTTACACTCGTGTACCCTGGTCAAGACCTAGTTCAGGCAATGGTCCTACCATCAAAAAAGCCTAAAATAAAACCCCAAAGGGCAAAATTAAGGAGTATTACTGAGTATCGCTGGGTTACTCTAGCTAGTGAATTATAATTTCAAATTTCCCATAGAATTAAAATATGTTAAATAATTTGTCTGTCCGTTTTGGATAAACGTAAATAACATAATAGAAACAGAGTTTTCTCTTTATATAACAGCTTATGTTATTCGCTCTTAAATTAAATATTGACAACATTTACAACTAAAGATAGACAAGCAATTCAGTTTAAGTAAATTTGAGTACCGCTACTGTAAAACTCGTTTTCAGATTACTGCAATAAATATGGAAATTAATATTAAGAATTTCTATTGATTTGTATAGTATATGTAGTTTTTTGTAAGATAATGTTACCATGCTGTCTTGTTTGCCTAGATTACAAGAATATTGTGGTATATTTTTTGTTATTACTCTACTAAATTAAACCTTTTATTTAAAAAAATCTCTGAATTTTCTAATTTGATATAAAACTATTTCAACAATATATATTACACGCACGTGAGTACAATCACTTAGTAAGTCAACTGAGAAATAAAAGCTGTGTAGATTAGAACTCTAACAGCTTTGTTCATTGTGTTATCACTTTATCAATGCACATGTTTTCGTTTTTACGTCACACCGTTGATAACACTTAAATCGCGTTTACATACATAACCTTAAGTGAAAGTATGGTACCGGTTTCCTCATACTAATGTATCAGAATGTGTTAGGATTCCGTCACCACACTGTGCCCATACTTTTCTCCATCGAGACTTGGCGACTCGGTAAATAAGCTGAATATATTAATTAATCGAACGCGAGTAATAGTTCTTCCAATGTCATAGAATATAATATAATCTGTATATGTAGAACTTTTACATATATTTTATAAGTAAAAGAAAGTCAAATAGGCGAACTTCCTACCTGATGGTAAGCGGTCTGTATCGCCTACGGATAACTGTAACAAAAGAAGTGTCATAATTAAACTGTCGATTTAAAAGAGTATTTCCCCTCCTTTTTGAAGAGCCCGATATGAATCCAAAGGAAATACTGTCCCTGGAAGTCCATTCCATAACCTTACAGTGTTATGACAAGAGGATTAATTCCAAACATTTTTATGTACTATTTGGAATACTTAATCATAAATTTAATCATAAAATGCATGTGGATTAAAGAATTCCAAAATGACTAAAAACTTAGATGTTCAAAAGTACAACATCAGAATTCATGAATGTCAATCATAAAAAATATTAAAAGTTAACATTCAAAAGAAATAGCTCATTTTTATGGCAGTCATAACAAATATATTTTAATCTTTCCACCTCCACGTAAATGCTAGAAACCTAAGTTATTATTGGCCAATGTTTACAATAACGAGCATTCGCATTTCTTAGAAAAGCTGCGGTAAACGAACGTACTTTTTCGAAAGTGCAATTGCTTTATTTGCTATTTTTCAGACCGAGATTCAGAGAAAACAGGTGTTTATATGTTAAATGTGTTTTTCAATTCGATACGTACGTTACGTTTGTTATTGGACATTTGACCTGAAAATGGATTGATGTTCAATGTTCGTTTATTTTTATTTCTGCATTATTTATGTTTCGCCGTTGCGATGGAAGCTGTAAATATATCATTTGGCAGTTTCATATATAAGGCCAGTAAACTATATTGCGTGTCTGCGCGGTTGTTGTTCTTTGCCCGCTGCGGCTGCCATCACCACTTTTCCTTCCCTCCGTCTGTGACGTAATTCTATAAAAGAGTGCGCGTTGAAGACGCCTTAGCTATACCGTTTTTGCTCGTCAGGCTCGGCCATACCGTCCTGAACCCCGGCAGAGAAGGACGTGGGCGGACTCTTCCGCTAGAGGCCAAAGACAACAGTGACAGTCAAAAGGTGAAGTGTCAAGATCAGTGCACGTGCTTGTGTTCGTGATAGTGTTGTGATATCGTGATAGCAGCGGTGTCCAGGGAGGCACTGCCGCCGTCGCGACACCCGGGCGTTGTTACTAAAGGGCGTGCGTTTGTTTCAGATACGAGATGAGGTCGTTGTTCTTGTTGGCAGCCCTGTGCTGCTTAGTTTGGTCGGCGAGCGCTAGTCCTATCGCGCGGTCCGATGACAAGGAGATCGGAAGGCAGGCTGCTGCCCCAGCAGCGCCTGCCGCCTCCACCGATGACGACGATGATGATGATGACGATGACGATGATGTCGGACTTGATGCACTAGGAGGTATGTATTTCTTATAAAATTTTACCTATACTAATTCACAGTTGTAATCCGCAATTGGTAAGGCAGTTTAGGATCTACCATTACGAAGCTCGTCCATGAACACAAGAATGTTATCTATTTATTATCAGATTGGATGTTCGTTTTGGTGTTTTAAAGAAACTACAGTCATTTGAAGGGAACTTTTAAACGCACATATTCTTTCAAATTAATGTCGGACCGAGGCTGGCAAGTTACTTATTTAAGATATAGCATCTATTAGTGTTTAGCTATAATAATGAGAACTTTTGTTAGTTACGGATCAAGGAGGCCATTTATATTTATATGAATATTTACATTATGAAAGTTTTCAGTTAAATGCTATTACACAATGCATTCATTGTAAAGTTAACACAATGTATTCATTGTAAAGTTCGACACGATAGAGTGTGATAAAAACAAGAGCCCTCTTTCGCATGTCCCTAAATTTTCTATTGCATCTTAAAGTTATTTTATCGACTGTTTTACAGTTTCAACTGTGCGTACTTAGTCCTATTTTTTAAGCTTTATCATACCGACAAATATGTAACTAAAATTCTATCATTTATTTTATTAATATTATAGATGTAATTAATTTAGACATAATTGGCATTCTTATACCTACTAATCATCCAGCAAACATAAAATTTCATGGACATATAACAGAATATAAGGTTAAAATACACCTAATTTTAAAGATATTTTCTTTTTTTTTTAGTTTTTCCATTCAGTTTAACTTTTCATATGGGAATGGATAGATATATTTAATATCTTTAGGATAATAATAGAAGCAGTGGTGAACCAATTTAATTTAAATTTGAAATGACTAGTAAAGCTAATAATTATTAGTATGCAATAACCCCGTAATGCATTCAAATTAAGTAGTCCGATGGAAATATATCTTTAATAGTTAATACCTGGGCAGTTCATTATATGAGAGGTTAAAGATAGCAAAGGTAATTGTAATAAATTGTGTATCTCTATAAAAGTTGATTTTACAGAAATGTTTCTGTTTATAAAATAAAGTAAATGTATTTAAAGTTTGTCATAAAACATTAAATATTTTTTAGACATAAAGTATAAGTAATGAAAATAAATATAGGAATTTGCTGTCATAAAGCGTTTAAGAAATTGTATAATTTCGATAAAGTCCAACTATTTGCATTCAAGAAATATTCTAATCGTCAAAGTTTCATATACCTACCTAATAAATGTAAATATGTATAATATAGTCTCTGAAAATGTTAAAATATAAATAAATAAGGAAATACTTTTATAAAATAAATAGGAACGATTAATTTAGTTTTTATGTTGCCTGAAATTCAATTTACACTTCCACCATTTACTAAAAACCTTTCAAACCATATTGAATGATGGGAATACAGGCATAGGTTTTATTCCAAAAAAAAAATGTATTCACGTAAGTGTTGTTTCATTATTAAAAATTCCTGCGAATCAGGACACGGGTGGGCCAGTGCGGAATGCGAGCGCCGTGGCAGCCGCTCTCAATCGTTAATTAATTCACACACTAAGACTCAATCAGAGAAATTGGTGCTACGTTGCTTTCTAGCGACGAAAGCCCGCTCTGCAGGACGTCACGCACCGAGAGCCATCGGCTCGCAAACACTGATTAACTGCTTGTTATAACTGTATGTTAACAGTTTATTTGTATAACAGTCTATAAATGGTGCTAATGAGTGTTCGGTACGTGGTGGTTAAGGCAGGCTAGGTGTTTGGTCTGCTAGCAATATAGGTAATAACATGATAGTGGATTCAAATCACATAAGCAGCAATTTCACACTCTGTAGCGACCGGTCTATCATGACGTTAAGGGCTATTTATTATAAGATTTAACCGTTAAGTTGTTGTAAACGCTCATTTAGGTCCACAGCGCAATGATAGCATTTCTTGTGTAGCTGTTGTTCGTGGGTGACAGTATCCGCTTATTATTAGGTGCGCTGTTCACCAGTTTGCCTTTCTTTTTTCGTAATATATATATATACATGATAAGTAGGGAATTGTGCTATTATTGGACGTTACTATATTACCTGGAGAGAGTCGTAATCATGAGAAAAAATATCGATCTGGGTCTCCAGGTATCTTTTGAGAAGGATGAGTGAAAAACCGTTACAGTAGCAACATTCGTTAAATATCTATTCTTGCCAATTTTCGTAAGAAGCTTAATAGGCAGTGTTTTGTCTATACGTTGTTTCTAGCGAATATGCAGTTAATTTAATATTGCAAGCATAGTTTTAGAGCAGGTACAGCTCGCTCATTGGGATTCTAAGTTATTTGTTTCATATCATCCTTTGTTTTGGTAGTATTATCAAAGAAATAAAAACACATTGAACAGATTGGGCTAGTGGGTTTTGAACTTCATTTCTTATTATAATGTAACATTTTAGGTGCCTTATAAAACTTGACATATTTTAGCGGCCTGGCGTCCAAAATAGATTGTATTTTGTTTTTCATAGGTTAATTTAATTCATAATTTGAACACAGTTACTTGAAATTTTGTTTCTTGTAGATGATGATGATGACGACGACGACGATGACGATGATGATGATGACGATGACGAAGAATCGGATGATGATGAAGATGATGATTATTTGGAAAGATTCTTCGATGATATTCTTGGAGGTGGTAAGTTTTCCAACGAAACTCTTTACTAATGAATCATAGATCGACTATTAGACTATTATTTTCCAAATATGATACTTTTTGAACCTAAAACGAATTCTAAGGTTTCTAAGACTTTCAAATAATTTTCTCTATTTATATTTGTCCAAATATCAAGCAGAAACTGCTCCAAAAATCTTAAAGATTTTACACCCGCACTTTTATATTATAGCCGCAGTCTTAGATTAAAATCAGTTCGATAGAAGATTTTTCAAAAAATCTAAATGCAATGTGTTTGTAGCGTAAAAAATAATATTATTCCATTAAATGATCAATTATGGTGTAGGTAAAGATGTAAAATTTTGTGGAAGGATATTAAAAAACTGAATGGTTGTTATAGGAGATGATGACGAGGATGAAGAGCCCGCAGTAGCAGCGGCACAGCCAGTCGTCGCAGCAGCAGATACTGTGGCTGCAGTCCCTGCAGCCTCTTCAGTAGAAGAAGTAGCGGCAGCTTCCGAAGAAGTCGAAGCATCAGATACTGAAACTGAAGCAGAAGAACCCGAGGCAGGACAGAAAGAACCTGCTAGTGCAGAAGTAGAAGCCGCTGCCAGTTCAGACGTAGCTGCAGCCGCCGATGCTGAAGACGACGATGAAGAAGACGATATTGCCGATGCTCTCGACCCTGAGGAAGATGATGAAGAAGAAGAAGATGATGATGACGACGATGATGATGACGATGATATCACAGATGCTCTTGGAAGGAATATATCTGCTAAGCACTCACGTGAGTCCAAAAAGCTCAAGGCCAGCATTGCGGCGTATGCGAAAAAAAATGGGAAAAAAGCAAATTACATGGGTAAAGTAAAGAAAATTAAAGTGACGTCCGCCACGGCAGCAGCCACTGAACGCAAAAAGTTCAGATAGTGCGGGGCGCCGAGGGAGTCCGGGCGAGCCATGCCCCTTCATCCACCTGAGAGACCTCCACGGTCCCCTCCTTTAGCTTAGCTATTTATTTATTTTATTTATTTAATTTATTAAGTGAGTATGTGTGTTGTTTGAATGAGAAGCATGAAATCCAGAGATTTGTAATTAAATTAATGTCTAGATCATGTCACACCGGTCTCGTGGCAATTTATTTGAAATAAATCTGTTGTTATAATTTGTTGTGTCGAATCTTTTGTTACACCTTCACAAAGATTTGTTTGTGCGTTTGCAGTAAGGTTTTAGACGAGCAATTGTTCCAGAAATATTAATCGGTCAGAACACTAGTTCTTATTAAATATATGTTTGTCAGTTAATCGAGTGACATAATCTAGTATTAATTTAATATTACAAAAGTAAACATAAACTAGTCAGCTTTAATTATTTATACACCTTTTCCTTTCCATATTTATTAAATGTTTATTTATGATTATATATTACAGTATACATTACATATTTTATACTATTTATTGTAGATTTAACAATTTTGTACATATTAATACAATTACAATTAAAACAAATTATATTAACTAGCCTTTTGACCGATTTATATATGTATTTAATATGACGCACAAACTATCCTTTCCTTATCCTCAACGTCCTATGAAATATACCTGTATTACAAATATTAAAGTTACAACTATAATATTTTCTTACCATATACAATACTTGTAAGGTAGATAGTAATCTAGAAATGTGGCCAGTGCTCAGTGCGGACGTAGCAATGTTGGCTGTCGTTGCTATCGAATAGGAACTAGTTTATCGTCGATTTGTGTTAAGAGGTCAGCGACGTCTGACGCTTGCTTACTTTCCCAAACGGAGTCCGTGCGATGAACTCACTCGATTTCTTCTATAGCCTTGACTCATTTTATGACCTTGCTTAGACTGCATTCAGGGCTGACCTTGCCGCGTATCACAAATTGATTTCAATATAATCTATAGAAAGTATACATAATCAAAAGTTTACTCTCACTCTATGACGAAATCTGTCGCGAAATTTGAGTAGCATGCATCCGGCCAAGTGAAAACGAGATAATGAGATGCGAAAAGAGAAATTTTAAGCTTTTTTGTGGTGAAACGTTAGGAGTGTCGCGAAGACTCATACTCGACCTAAATATAACTAGTTTCGAATCCACACCGGATGTAATCCATCTGACGCACTGATACTCTCTACATTTCCTAGAAATATAATATTGGTCTGCGATGCTCTCTTATAAATACTACGAATTCTATATTCGGTTACGTAATTTTGTTTTCAAATTTGTTACGTAAAAAATTGTAATTATATGTTTGATTTTATATTTACCGTAAACATATCCAGTTACGTACACGGAATCTGCATTGGTTGGTATTAGATACACCTATGTACTTATTCCATAATTTGATTTCCTTGAATATGCGTGGCTCGTCGAGTAGTTTCTTTTACGTGTGGAAAATAGAAAATCCACCGTTGACTGGACGTAATAATTATAAACAATGATTAGAATTCAAGTGGGGCTCGTAGAGACATATGAACAGTTAGCTCGCGTGCCAAAGCAACGTGGTTGGAATTAGGGGTATGAATGTATTCAATAGAATAATTATTTAGCGCGTACGTTACACATACAAGAGCTAATTACAAGAAAACAATATGCCGTAGCCCGTAGAAACATAAATATTAATATATGTAGTTTACATTAGCGGCATTATTCTCACGGGTTATAAAACAATTTTAAGATATTTTAAACCTTGTCAAATCAATAAAAATATTTATGAATAATGTACAGTAAAAAATAAAATATAAGGAAACGACAAACTTAATTAGTATGCAGGTATTTATTATGATGCATGAGATCGCTTTGAATAGTAAATATGAAAAATGTTTTAAGGAAAATCTTAAAATAATAAAAGAAATCGTTTTAGCCAATACGGAAACTTTATTTTAAATAAATACGATTTCCATTTTACAATAAGTTCTACATGCGAAATGTGTGACAAAAAAGTGAGTGAATCTTAAATCGACTCCAATTAATTACTTAAATACTCTTTGACAAAGAGATTTAACTTATTGTATTGAAATGTAACAAATTAATATTTATAACAGGCGCTTTGAACGAAGATCCACCGAAAAAGGCGGTACCAGTACCTGCGGCGTACATTGTCAAGTATAATAGATTTGTAGACACAATACTCGAGAAGATGAATGATATTTTGAGAGCATCATATGATCCGGTAAGCGTAAAATTGCAACCAATCGATGCAAGCAAGAAAACTTCGAAGCCTAACAAAACAAAATCTACAAAGAGGTAATGGTCTTTGAATAATATTCGATCTAATTATTTTAGTTTAATATATTCTTAATAATTTAAGAGGCATTAATATTTATTTGATTGCAGGAAAAGTGCAACTAAAAAGAAGAATACGGCTCGACGAGGAGTCAATAAAAAAAATAAAAACGCTTCACCCGCAAATCATGCGATGGGTAAAGAAGAAGATCCTCAAATAAACGAAGTGAATATTAAAACTGAAGAAATTGGAAATGTAATAGTTGAGTCTCGAGCAGTAAAAGACAAAACAGGAACAGAAGCTAGCAAAGCGAAACCAGCAACTACTAAGCCTAAACCAAAACCACCTACCAAAGCTACAAAACCTAAACGTAAGCCACCCGTAAAAAATACAACCAAGAAACCAGCAGTTAATAAAAACAAAACTAAAACAAGTGAGAAAAATAAACCTAGGGCAAAAGGAACCTTATACGGTTTGTCATCTTTGAAGAGAGATGGTGATGTTGCTGTCAGCATTATGACTAACCACACCACAATTAAAAGTAACTTCATCGTTGGACCACTTATATTAAGAGTAGAAAAAGAGGTTTGTATTTTTAATTAACATATCAAATAAAAATATGTACAATATTATTATGCAAAATGGTATGTAACCTAACGAAAACTATGTTTCGCAGGTTGGTCGTGGAGCTAAAAAAGAGCTAAAATCAGCTACAGCAACAACAGCTGAGATGGTTGGCAAATTGAGCTTAAGAGTTAATAACCAGGGTGTGGCTACGCTACATTCCATAAAAGTTCTACAACCAAAACAGGTAAATACCAAATAATTTTTCTAAAATTATTCTAAGAATAATCGAATTAATTCTAAAAGTTAAATGGGACAGGTATATCCATGGGAGTGTCAATTTTTACCACGAATTAGAATGAAAATATATACTTTTTAATCATATTTTTAGAAAATTGCTGTAATACCTACATTCCATTAAGTTTGTATGCAGATGTTTTATTATGTAGCAACAACGCTTTTATTTTTTTCATGTATAAAATCTGAAACAAAGTCAAGATTATTTTTGATGTTTTAATCATTGATTATACTGCTAAGTGCTAGCTAATATTATTTTCTTGTAACAGGTTCGAGTAGAAAGTAACCATGAACGTACAAGAGAGCTCGTTTGGCAGCGAAGTGCAAGAATCGCTCACGTAGTTTCAGAAAAACTTTTATCAGCATCTAAACCAATGTTCTATCATCATTCAGTCATTAAACAATAACTTATAACCAGGTAGCTGCTGCTTAGCAATATAGAGCTTAATACAGATATTTTTAGAATGATTTATAAATGTAAATTTTAAGAAGTGAATATTTTTAGAGATTTGACTAAAATTTGAAAAAGCTATAGATATTAATACAAGAATAGTATTTTTCTTTCTAGGTTCATTATATCAAGAACTGGACTGTTATATTGCAATGGGAGTCTAGAAATAAGATTTTTGTTTTTTTATTTTAAAGGTTTTTGCGATATCATGAAAGAAATCTTCGTTGGTGTTTTCGTTCAACAAAAGTATTGAGACTATTTAAAAAAAAATATTTTGGTTGAATTTTTAGGTTTACTTTTACGAAAAACCCATCGATGGTTAAGACAAATATTAGTAATGGCAGCTTTTTTATGGTGATGGTTTTAGATTGGGAGATTATTTTTTAAATTTGAAATGATTTTTGGTTATTTGTTAGGAATTATTGGACTGATTCGTAAGGTAGAAAGCTAGGTATTGTACACGCTAGATTTAATGACTGGTAGTTTCCTAATTATTATTAGGGTACTCATTATTCTAATAGTCAGAAAATGCATTTACTATTGTTTAGTATCAACGGTGCTACGTAGATTTTTAAGACATATTAATGCGTAATTATTTATATTTAGGTATATGAAATTATTTTTAATAAATTATTTATTAATATACCTACAGTATTTTTATTATGTACAATGTATATATATGCGGAAAGGATCTTGTATCATAAGAGCACCTTAAAGTGCTTGCAGCTTCGAAAAAAAAAACAAATAGAATTTGTGCATAATTGAAATATTTTATTTAAAAAATTACTGAAAATTGTTTATCGATTTTGTTAATAAAATCATATTATAGTTTCGTTGTATGTCAAAACAGCACACTATAAGACATCAATTTTGAATTATTTTAACTAAAAATAATTGATACTTTCAGTTATGATTAGAGGGTAAATTAAAGTTAGTTTCCTCCGCAGTATTTGCCGTTAACACAATGAAGTTCAAATGTGAAGTTCTTTTTTAAGGTACCGTACTTCTAAAGTAAAAAAGGATCACTTCGTTGTTCGCCTGTCTATCGATCCAGTCAATTTTTCTCAGGAACGCGTGAAGCTATCAAGTTGCAATTTATAGTATTGATAATACTCGGAGGGTCTATAATTTTTGAAGTTCTGAAAAGTTTTGATACTTACAAGGGAATCAAAACTTATAGTGTACTTTCTGTAAACCAAGAATTATAGAATTTGGCAAGAATCTAACCAAGAAACCACATATTTAATTATATTACAATAAAATATATATTTTTGAGCTCGATTCCCCTTACAGTCGAACTGTTTACATACTTAAAAGTTTATACAATACCACTGGTACCATTTGGGCGGATTTTTCATTTGAAATTACTACTACTAAGCACATTTTTTGCATAGGACCATCAGGGCCGCTGAGAGGGTAGCGACCCCGGTGTGTCAGACTCCTACTGACTAAAAACCCCTGGGGTGTCCCTCTAATTGCTCCACCCGGGCCTGAGAAACCAAATTCACCCAGAAGCCCAGAGAACAAGAAGCCTTGTTGAGGCTACCTCTCTGACAACTAAGCACAACATAATGTAACAAACAACATACCATTAACCATAATTGGTAAATGGGTAAAGCTAGTTTAAAATAAAACGAGAATTAGTAATTGTACAGTGATTTAATGTCAATGTCATTCTATAAAGTAGTCAAACAAAATGAGATTTTTCCTTAAATTTATTATTTAATATTGAAATGGAACACGTCATGTTTAGAACCGAGTTATAAGTAAGCAATCCTTACACATATTGAAAACAAAACACTTCTATTACCACGTCGATACCCTAATAGGGTAGGCAGAGAGAACGGAACGCCATTTCTCTCTATTTTTGAAAACTTCTTTTGCTTCCTTAACATTGATAACAAAATACTTGTTATATAAACAATAAAGTTGCGAGAGCAACAAATTCTCGAAATATTTAGACACAATAAAGTAGAAAACTCACTGGGTCACACAAAATACACTAAGAATGGTATATTACATAGTAAGCGACAAATAACTAGAACCAACGTAGAGCAATTATATTTTGCATCTATATTAAATTTTATAAAAGATAGCATCATTATATCCTAGATTCAACTAAGCTGGAATGATGATAACAATGATTTCACTTGTATTTTTATGAGTACAAAAGGAAAACGAATAGTGTATGAAAATAAATAATCTAAGTGATCACCGATATTAAAATAAATAGATATATTATCCACGTAGCTAAAGAGTCCTACTATAGTAAAATAAAAAAATTGAAGTAACGATTAAATTGAAAATAACTGGATTTTATTTATTTGTGCGGAGTGATAGAGGTTTTTCATACTGTCAGCTCGGAAATACTCGCCATTGCTATAGTTATGCGAGAAGCTCTCCTCGGTATCTCATCTAAGCACACTTAAAAATTGGCAACAAAGTAGGTTCTATTTATATTTCGCGCACTATATTAGCCTCGCATCTTTGGTACCTAGGGCTTATAAAGTAGATCCCATATTAAATAGGGGCTAAAATATAAATAATCTTTAGAAATCGCTAGACCTCAAACAGACCTAGTGAAACGTGAATATGAGGCTTAACAATCTAAGCAATTGCTCAATAAATGCTTAATCTATTCTATATCTAAAATTTCTCTATAATACTTCTATTACATCTAAAATTTACATGCATTGTTGCACCAATGCCCTAAATTAATAAACTATCGATTCTTGTTTGACATTTGTTGATCTAGCACATCATTGTTGATTAGTTGATACAGGCTGATTTCATAGACGAGTGAGATATTCAAGGAGGATATTCAGCATTCGATTCTAATTCCAAATATATAGGAATAGTTATATCTTAATATTTCCATTAAAACAAAGTAATTTATAGTCAGCATATTATGGGACAATTACACACATGATAGAATAAATAAAAATTAATTATTACGTAGATATTTTGGTCTCTCCTAAGCCAGGATAAAGTACGAAAGGGTAACGAGTCAATTACCTGTTTACCTAAAATTACATAAAAGCAATTTTATCTACATGCCATTCAATCGTGCACCACACGCGCTGCGGTGTCCACATTTTTCACGGATCAATTCTCATTTGCTCATCAATGTTTCTTTATGATTTGTTAGGGAATATTGTTATTTACATTTTTATTAGTTATACAAACAACAAATACAAATACAAAATATTGTATTCTTAATTAATTAATTTGTACAAATTATTGTATTCTGAAATATCTTCCTTGTCTATAAAATCACCTGTATATATAGTACGTCCTTTTTCTTGCGCATGTTTGAGAGAGTAATGTATAATTATCTAAGTAGTGTGATTGTGGTGGTTTAGTAGATAATAGACAGATATCCATACGACGAAACTCGAATGGTCATAGGTTCCAATCTCAGCACATACCTTTGACTTTTTTTTTTTCAGATTAATTACATACTTAGGCTCCACGTGTAAGTGCCCTGAGAGCAGAGATGGGCAAAATGTAATCTGATTAATGATCAACGATTACAAAATTTAGTCGTAATTTTAATTTTCTTGCTCTGTAATCATGATTAAATCCATTTAAAACATTAAGAAATCATAAATGTGTATACGATCTGTGATTTTGTAGTGTTTAAAACATAAATGAGCAAAATGCAGTGATATTAATGGTAAAAAAACGTAAAATGTAATCGTCAATCATTTTCATTAATCTGATTACTTTTTGCCCATCTATGCCTGAGAGTGACAATCAGGTGCGCTACTGGTCACGTTGAGCACGACACATAAGCGCAAAATGGATACAGCCACTACCGTACCTCTGCTCACCCCGTAAGGGATATAGGGTGACGATATATTACTATCATTATCGAATAATCGATTAATTAGGCAGGCTAATAATGTTTAATCCTCAGTTCGATTGACGTATAATGCGTCGTGGTATTTGTAACTGCAAGGTATTTGCTCTACATTAATCAAATTTTGATCCAGAGATGCTTAAGTTTCGACCTTATATTAAATAGTAATGTGCGAGGAAAATAAAAAAAGAAAACAGCTTCCTATTTAGTATTTACGTATATTCTATTTACGATTTTTAAGCCAAAAGAAGAATTCAATTAAGCAGCATAACCGAGCAGTAGACTTGAGGGAGTCTGCTGCCTAAAAGAGAGGGAGTTGGTTCGCAGTATACGGAGCACCGCATGTGAGAGGAGGCGTGAGGTCTTTACTGACTACTGGCTTCCCTTTTTAAAATTTATCGCGCACATGTCTAATTAAAACTATATTATTTATACACACGATACTATAATAATTGTATAGTAAAATATCACGTTCCATTATCATTGCGTGTGTGAGATTTCACAGAGCCATTTCTGTTTATAAGCGGCGTTCTATTTTGTTCTTCGGGTATGACTATTTCAGTTATATCATCGTCCATGTTTAGAGAGCTGTAATTCGGAGGTGGTGTGTGTCCGTTCAATACTGGCAGTGGAATCTGTCCGGTAAGATCTGTAAAGTAAATTATTTTGTTTTATAACAGTGTTACACTAAATCTAAGATGACACTGTAGGCACACAATAGAAATGGACAGAACCACTTCTTAAAACAAGCATGTAAAGTTTATAAGGGTTGTCACAGATACGTAAAATAAATTATTTATCTGCTAATTTATTAAGTGCATTGAATATTATGTACACAAATAATATAATAACTTACAGTAATAAATTAGAAATTGATAAAAAAAAAATCGCGCTGTTGAGAATTGTAGCAAATTTTATTCTCCTCTGTTTACTTTGATTATTATTACCTATTATTTGCGAAGTTTTTTTGCTTCTTACTCAAAAGAAACGAACATATGAAAATGGTAAAGAACCAAAGTTATAGAGAATAAAGTTTACAACAATTCCACCCTATACCACAAAAACAAATTAATTTTGCAAAAATATCAACCAAAAACTGAAATTTTAATAACTAAAAATTAAAAAAATTGTAAGAGTTGCCTTTGAGAGAAGCATGTGATGACATATTTTCCTACGTTTCAATAAATATAATATAATTATATTGATTAATGAATACATAATTATTGAACGTAAAACAAAAACTGATAGCGTTGGACAACCCTGAGTTTGTTCACTGGCTGGGCTGATGTAAACCGATTTTGGCGTGTACGTAACAGGCAACCAGTAAATATGCATACATGTTTGTAGTAGTGTAATCATTTTAAAATTATATAGGGAATTATATTTCTGTCGGTATTCTACTACGGGAGTGACCAGAGTGAGTGGGTATATGAAATAACTCAGTTCTCGCTTGTGATTGGTTTATCTATAGCGTAAGTAATAATATAACACATTATTACTTTGTAATGTGATGTCCAAGTCGGTGTCCGCAAGCACGACGACCACGCTGGAGCCAGCGTTGCTAAACACTGAGGCGACGCTCTCCCGCGGCGATAGCAGCACGAGCGGCTGTCCGCGAGACGACAGCGAATTTGATAGAGCACACAAACCTTTTGCCGCTGTAAAATCCGCACCTGTAATAATAATATTTATGGATGGATGTGCGAAGTTGATCATTATAACCGATTTTGTAATTATCTAAATGAACACGCGTGTTAGACGACGTTTTTCATCTCACTTGTTAGGGAACGATAATTTTATATTAACTTATTTATAGTAATAATAATTGAAATTATTGAAAGTACTATTTTAACGGTTTAATGGCAATAGCTAATACTTGCGTTTCGTACTTGAATATGTATTTCCGATGAACTCAAACCTACAGCATTACTTAAAGTTGACATTTTTTAAAAATATATGCCTAAAAACTCAAATTAAATAATTACTTATTATTATTAAAATAAGGCGTTAATTTTGTTTTTTTATGTCACGCCAGAAGTACAAACATAAAAAGAAACAAGACAACATACAAGAAAACATAGGCTGCTCGCACCCGAGGCGTCTGGAAGAATCTGGATTCCCAGGCCCGGGTAGAGTGATTGGAGGAACACCCTAGGAGTCCTTAGTCAGTAGGAGTCTAACACGCCGGTGTCGCTGCCCTCACAGTGGCCTTGACGGCCGTATAAAGGATTTTCACCCGGGTTACAAAAAAAAGGAAGTATGCAACTCATAGTTAACTTTATAGCTTATTTAATACTTTTTTTTTTTATAACTTATAGGCGAACGCTTGACCTCAATCACACCTGGTGGAAGGTGAAGATGAGTCCGATGATGAACCACGTCCGCCTAACAAATGCCTATTCACTCTTCTTTTAAAGACTCCCAGGTCATAAGATCGCGGAAATATGGCTGCTGGTAGCATATTCCACTCCTTAGCTGTTCGCATGATGAATGTAGAAGCGAATCTTCTCGTGCGGACATAAGGAACATCCACCACATACGGATGGTATCCGACACGATGTCTTGTGGTTTTGTGGTGGAATGGGGCTGGTGGAATCAAAGAATGTAGTTCCTGAGAACACTCTCCACCGTGCAACCGGTAAAAGACCGCGAGGCAGGCAACTCTACGTCGATGCTCGATGCTTTGCATTTTAATTTTTGACAAAGAGTCGTCGCCAATAAGTCTATGAGCTCTACGATCAATCGAGTCCAAAGCCGCCAACTGATATTTAGCGGATCCGTCCCAAAGGTGACAACAGTACTCAACACCCGACCGCACCTGCGCTTGATACAGGTTAAGAAGTTGCGATGGTGAAAAGAACCGTCTGACCTTAAAAAGGACACCCAATTTTTTTGCAGCTGTTTTCGCTCTAAACTCAATCGACCGCCCAAAGTTCAAGTCAGCTGTCAGCTCTAAACCGAGGAGCTCAAGACCATCAGTCACCGGCAAGGAAACACCCTGGAAGGTGGGAGTCAGGTGAAAAGGACTCCGTTTAGCGGAAAAAAGACACGCCTGTGTCTTGGTAGCATTAAAACTAACCAGATTCGCATCGCCCCAATCAGAGACATATTTAAGTGCTAAATCTGTTCGCTTCACCATAGCCTCCCTCAGCAGAGAGATCTCGACGGCATCTGCCCGCGGTCCAGATAAGTACCTATCATACAATACATAATTAAGCTACGGTTACTTACCGAGAACGTATCGGCAATCTATAACTACAGGCATACTGCAACCCCCTTGCTTTTTGGCGGCCTTTTCCACGTATTGTCTGATGTACTCCACGCCAGGAAAATAAAGACTGTTACCAACAGTCACCATCAAGTAATTAAGGCCAGACGCGTTCTGAAATAAAGTGAAACAAAACATGGAGTAACTGAAAACAATTTCTTAGTACACATTTTTAATTAACTCACTAATATTTTTGTCCCTTGCTCATGTCATTTCACTCGAATAAAAGAACCAAGAAGTGCATTTTTTAATCTAAAATATTTAGCATTATTATTCGCAAGTCCCCGTTCACTCTTTTCATCTTGAAGTATGAACACAATTTATCTAAATAACATATCATTTACCTCGACCTTCAAAGATATATTTTGAAGTCTTGACCAATGAATCGCTAGTCAATTTTTACGTTGACCCAAGAAGTGCATTTTTTAATCTAAAATATTTAGCATTATTATTCGCAAGTCCCCGTTCACTCTTTTCACCTTGAAGTATGAACACAATTTATCTAAATAACATATAATTTACCTCGACCTTCAAAGATATATTTTGAAGTCTTAACCAATGAATCGCCAGTCAATTTTTACGTTGACCCAAATATATAATAACTAGTATTTATAAAACAATGATAATAAATGTGTAATAATCGAACATAATTCTCTATTCGACAACCTTGTACCACATGTGAGGTGATTATATATTTACACGCTCGACTTTACTAGTGGTGATTAGAAAAAAAAACGCGAAAATGCGAATTTTAAAATCAACGTTTCCAATAATTCTATATATGTCTATATTATATACCTCTATATCTTTTTTCACATCCTCTTTTTTATTCTCAGCCACATATAAGATTTTGCAGTGCATGTTAATGTAACATGTTTTTTCGCTTTTTTTTATGATTACTTTTTTCTATATGCCCAATTGATTTATATTAGTGTTATTAGATTACATTGCTGTGTTTACTGGTTAAGAACATACATTTTGCATTATTGCTTTAAGTTTTAGTTTTATTTAGGTTGTTGTTGTAGATATGTGAACCAAACAAAAAAACAAAACACTTTTCATAGACAATGTAAACAAACGTGACTATAGAGCAATGAACCAAATAGACCTTATTACAAAACTAAAATTTCTACTTAAAACCAAACGGTTGTAAAAATACTTATTCAGATTTTGTTTCTTTTAATACAATTTTTTAACCTTCTATTTCTAATAGTGCCGTTTATTAATATAAGGTGTTTAAACGAAAAGTATTACAGTACCGTAACTATCTTCGCGTCTAAATGCGGTCTAGCGCTGGGGTAGAGCAATAGAATAACGTTTACAGAAACCCCGGCAAGGATGCCGAGTTCAACGCCCACTGACAAACAGAGGGCGAATGTTGCAAACGCTGGCACCAAGTCAGCCCGTCGAGAGCGCCACATCGGTTTCACTACCTGCAATTATACTAATCTGTTCTAGCGTCAAGCATTCTGGAATATAGAACAACGTTAAATATGTTGAGGATCGCCAAGCCTCTTGTGTACAATTATGTTTAAAATAATAATATATTTAGAATATATCATCGTAGCGATGTACAAAATTATTGTATAGTGAATGTAACAATGCGATGTTTTAATGTCTTTTTTTTATTAATTTCTATGCGCTTACTTTAAAAAAAAACGCGTAATTCGCGATCTTGTACTGGTAAATTTAAACTAAATCTAGCACATAGTCTATTATATTACACAATTATATATGGGTGCTAACAACTGGGTATATCATTAATCAATACAACTCAAGTATAAGTACTTTTGACCGCAAACTTTAATTAGTTAGGCATATAATGATTTTGTAGATAATTTGATTATATGGTAATTTTAAATCATATGGCAATATATAAAAAGACCGATAAATGTTTTGTATATAGTTAAGTTGTCGAAATTTTTACTTTACCATAAATTACAGTATTAAAGTAGTGGTGGCATCAAAATCGCTATTAAATTGATAATCACGTAAGAGATCCAATATGTTATTGTGAAGGTCAGTGGCAAGCACATCAATTTTACATCGGACATGCAAATTTTTGGTTAAAAGCCCGCTATTACTAAATGTTTATACTTTTAGATACATTGTATTATTATGATTACAAAATTTTGGTACTCTCTTAGTTGGTATGACCGAGAGTTGTAGATGTGGCTAAACATAAAACGTCTATAGCACAAAGTTATTTCATATTTACTTCGTTTATTGTAGGCGGCGTTGTGTTCGCATAATAATTATTTATTAAATTGTATTAGCAAATATTATATTTGTCTTATCGGAGCGATAGGTGACCTGAAGATGCAACATATGATATTAATGTTTTCTTTATTGCATTAAGCTTTTAGTCATTTAACCAAGACTTATTTATTGTAGTGTATGTATTGCTTTTATGTATATATGAGATGAACGTCCCTGGTGAAGATAGATATAATAAACAAAAAATATAATGCTTCTTATAAGCCTATGTAACCTCTTATATTTACCTCATATTCTATCATAAATATTACAGCACAAATCACAACGGCTGCCAGCGCCGCTTTAGGGATATAATAGAAATATGGAGTTAGAAGGCTCAGAGCTAGAAGCACCAGTGTACCTGTTGAAAATATCAATCGTTATCCTAACAATATTTTATCATCATTTTGCTTTAATCTATTAATGATTTTGAATATTTCCATCTAATATTTTCCAAGTTTTACGTGTGATTTAGCTATGTTATTGCAGTAGCTCATTTTGCAGTTAGCATAAAACAACATTAATCACAAGTCCATATATTATAATGAATTGCTAACTCAAATACACTATGACGACATAAGAAATTATATTTTAACGTTACGTTGCATTCCAAAGAAGCACACGCAAAATAATGCAATATATATCGAGGGGTGAAAGGCATTTGGTTTAAGCAACATTTTTTGGTGATATAGTAATATGTCAAAAATGTCGCTTAAACCAAATAGACTTTCACCCCTCGATATAATATTATAATATATCATACTTTGAGTTAACTATTGCGAAATGGTTGGTAAACTATTCGGGTTGAAATCTTATCGTAATCATATATTTAATTTTAACTGTAGTGACTTTTTGTCTTTCCTAAAAATTTTACAATGACTATAGCTCATAGTTTTTGCTTATAACATTAGGAATACAGAAATTTCAGTAATGAAACTAATTTTATAATATTCGCAATTTTTCTCCAAATATAATTATAAACCATTTACATCGTAAAACTTTGTGAATTTTTAGAAATATCTTAAATTTAAAAAGATTCCGGATTTCTGAAAATAATTAAAATTACCAAGTATTTCCTAAACGCGCTGGAATTGGGAAATTCTATTTACAGTAGGCTATAGAACTACCGTTTTGCTATCAGCCCTTTAACTATGGACGTTGACTTACAGGTCACCTGTATGTACACATTGTCTGAGCGTGACAGATAGACGAGTTTCAACGTGCCTAAAGAAGTTTTCACTTTAAAAATCGTACTTTGCAGCGTAAAGAAATTGTGTCGGAATATTGAATAATAATTTGTAGTAGATAATTATGAGGCTTTAGCTGATACTAAAATATCCTTGACATTTTTATTCAAAAACACTGAATATAAATGAAATATTAGTTTAACTTAGCGGATGTGTTCGAGTTGCAAAGATAAAAATTGTTAGATTATTAATAAACATTCTGCCTTAAAATATTAATTCATTATTGTACCTAAAATAAGATAAATTTATTACTCATATACTATTCAAAATTACGCAATGTTACAATACAAGCTGTTCGAGGAGTCAAAAGTCCCTAATTAATTCGTGACAATATATTGTGTGATGAGAAATAGAAGGAATATTTAGGGTTATCTCTAGATATCGTACTATCTTACGTCGTTAGAAACAGTGAGCTTTTTTTTCAAGAAATTTAGTGTCTAAAGTCATGTCGTCATTCGGCAACTAGTACCGCGAATGTAAAATTGAGTAACTTTTCATGAGAGACAAAAACTAATTTATTCATAACGTACTTTTATGTTTATGATAGACTATTTAACACTTTTATAGTATTTTCTCTATTTTAGATTGCTTTCTGGTAATACGTCAAATATACATTTGATGAAATACTATCGAATAGAGCAAAAATAAAAGTTATCCATTTTTTCACATTCTGGATAACGAGCGGTGATTTTATTAAATACATAACGCGTTATTAATCAAATGTACTTTGTACACGCTATCAATTCGAAATATATTTAAAAACCTAAACATATTATACCGAGTTTAAATTGAGGAGTTTCCACAAAACGATGCATCAACAAAACATGATTTTCCGTTAATAGTATTTTTCGTTTATTTGTCATTGGGTACAATTACATAAAACCGATACATTACGAAACACGCTGTATATATATTTTTTATTTACATGCACATCCAGAATATCTGTATGCCCACAAAAGGCAGGTTAGTATTGCTATTTTACATTAAATTCACAACTTGGACCTTTCATGTGTAAAATGTGATAATTACCAGTAAAGATACTGCCACCCTGTGTAGCGACGCCACTTGCGTGGTTGACTGCGCTCCTTGAGAATGATCCTGTGATAGGCATAGCGCCCACGAATGAGCCTAAAATATTCGCCAGCGAAAGAGTGATCAATTCTTGAGTCGCATCTACTGATTCACCGCTTGCTGTAATAGAAACAACAAGCGAACATTATTAGCAATTATTATATTCATTATTTATTTACGTTTCGCCAACACCAAAAATATATAAATTAAAAAAAAATCAAAGGTTTCTTTTTTCGACTGGATATTGGTCTATGGTCAGGCTAGACCTTCACAACTAAACCGGGCGAGAGGACGAACACTGAGGTGTTCAGCCGGCAAATTCATGGGTTGGTTGGCAACGCAAGGGCACCCCTGTGTGTAGGAACCTCGACCTTGGCCGCCAGCTAAAATACGAAACCTAATGGTGTAATGGTAGCTTTTCGGAAGCGACTACCTTGAATTATCGCTCATATTAAAGAGGTATAAAACTAAGTAAAAAAAAAGCAAAGCAGGGCGCTACCCAACGAAAAAATTGAAAAGGGTCACGAGATTAAAAGATTAGAAACCTCTATTGAAGTACAAGTGCGTAAGCGCGATATTAAAACAATAATCCAACAGGATTAAATAAATATTTCCTAGATATTTTTGCCGCTATTGAAGTTAATGTTACGATTTGCGATTCTCAGAATAAAACTTAATGCATATTTAATGTACTTTATCTTATGCATAATAACTATGTTTTTATGTCATGTAAATGCCCAAATAAAATACACTATGCAAAAAATATAATGTAAAACTATTTATTATGGGGTTGGGCAATTAGATCTGTTATATATCCTTCTTTCATTAGTTTGTAAGCTTTTTATTGTATTTCAATAAAAGGAACATCAGTCTGACAACGTCACTGTAAACAATGTAATATTATAATAAATACGTGAAATTCCATATATTTATTATTTAACAAATTGGCGACGATGGAAGGAGAATTGGTTACCTTGAAACGGCTACGTAGCGCAATCAAGGGACAAATCACAAAACTAAACAACTTACTAAGCAACTTACAAGACATATCTGAATTCGAGTACAATACAAGAATTGCAACGGTACATAATTATGAAGAAAAATTTGACAACATACAAGAACAAATTGAACAATTAAGCCCGATGACCCAAGATGAAACCGATTTACGATTCGAATTTAAAGAAGAATTCACGCAATTAAAGTTGACGTTACACAACAAGAAATTACCGGCAACTTCAACTTCATATTTAAATAACAGTAACATACACACGAACATTATTGCAACTCATAGCCATGTACCTAAAATGAACTTCCAACCATTTCAAGAAAATGAGAGCTTTAGTAATTTTTACAAACGCTTGGTTACATATTTTCATATTATCGGCTGCCAAGACCGAAATATGATGACTTATATATTATTGAACTCCTTAAGTACAGAACTACACGAAAGAACATATAACTTGTGTTCTCCAGAAGATCCCGCAGAGATGGACTTCAAAAAGTTAGTAGAATTACTAGAACAGCACTTAGATCCTAAACCCAGTATATGGGCACGTCGACATAAATTTATAACACGAACCCAAAATGCCGAAGAAACCGTACAAACGTTCAGCACAGAACTTAAAAGACTAGCACATGACTGCGACTTTACCTGCAATAGCTGCAAGAAATCGATAAACGACAATTTCTTAGCTCTGCAATTTATAAGAGGAATTCGCGACAATGGAACACGCACAAAAATTTTACAAGAGAATCAAACCGCTACATTCAAGGACATTGTGGAATTGGCAATCACTAGAGAAATAGCTAAAGCAGACAACGAATTCATTAACGAAAGAACACTTACAAACAATAAAGTACCAATACATTATGTTAAGAATAAAAATTATTCTCATATTAGATCTAAACAACCCACTCAAATAAAATCAATAAGAGATTTAAAAGGGAAATGTTTCCGCTGTGGTAACACTCACAGATCAAACGAATGTCGATTTATAAACACTTCTTGCGCAAAATGTAAGAAAACAGGTCACTTAGCCAGTGTCTGTCTACAATCACTATGGAGACAAAACAGTAACAATCAAGTTGACGAACCAGATATAGATGAAACGGATAGCATCTGTGATATCTACATTATGAATACAAATTGCACAGATAAATTTATGGTTAATGTTACAATCGAAGACAAGAAAGTTCAAATGGAATTAGATACAGGAGCAGCACTATCTTCAATGTCTATGAAGAATTTCAATAAATTAAAAATAAAAAACAAAATTTTTAAAACAGGAATACGTATGAAAACTTACACAGGAGAGCTAATTACGCCAGTTGGAGTAGCTTATGTCAACTGCAATTACCGCGATCAGTACTTCAACGAAAAACTATACATTATCAAGCAAGACGTAGACGCTATTTTTGGCAGGTCCTGGATACGTCAAATTAAATTAAACATAGCAGACATGAAATCAGTATCGTTAGAAAATTCTAAACATTTAAAATTGGATAAAACTCTTGATAAGTTTTCAAAGGTATTTGATGGAAAACTGGGATGCATACCAAATTATAAGGGGCATTTAACATTAAGTGAAAATACAACACCCATATACATCAAACCTCGGCGCATTCCATACGCACTAAAAGTGAAGGTGGATGATGAAATTGATCGCTTATGTCAAGAAGGTGTGATCACTAAAGTTGACAATGCCGAATGGGGAACACCTGTAGTACCCATAGTGAAGCCCAATGGAAGTATTCGTTTATGTGCTGATTATAAAATTACATTGAATAAAGTAATTAAAGACGAACAATACCCGATTCCTATCATAGAAGATATATTGGCAGAAATGAATGGTGGAAAAATTTTCTGCACATTAGACATTAGTCAAGCATATTTGAACATGCAGATGGATGAAGAGAGCGCCATGATGCAAGCACTTAGTACACATAGAGGTACTTTTAAAGTTAATAGGCTGATGTTTGGAGTTAAGGTAGCTCCAAACTTATGGCAAAAATTCATGGACAGAACCCTAAAGGATATACCAGGAGTGAAATGTTTCTTTGACGATATAATAATACAAGGTACCACGGAAGAACAATTACAAGAAAGACTAGAAAAGGTTTTAGAGAGACTTTTAGACAACAATCTTAAGCTCAACAAAGATAAATGCAACTTTTTCAAAAAAAGTATCAATTATTTAGGACATACAATTGATAGTCAGGGACTACATAAAAATAAAGATAAAATTCGAGCTATTTTGGAAACAGATAGACCAAAGAACATAAATGAATTGCGAACATTCTTAGGTATGACTAATTACTACAACAAATTTATACGTAATCTATCCTTTATTACCTCACCTCTAAACGAACTTCTACAAAAGAACACCAAGTACATATGGTCAGATTTATGTGAACAGAGTTTTAAGAAAATCAAAGAAGAAATCACTAGTAACAGAATTCTTATACACTTTGACATAAATAAACCACTTATTCTTGCAACAGATGCATCCCCAACAGGTTTAGGAGCAGTACTGTCTCACCGAATGACAGACGGCTCAGATAGACCTATCGCTTTCGCATCACGTTCACTGACTACAAGTGAGAAGAAATATAGCCAAATTGATAAAGAAGCTACAGCTATATACTGGGGATTAAAAAAATTTTTTCATTATTGTTATGGTCGAAAATTTACGCTTATAACCGACCATAAACCACTAACAACAATTTTTCACCCGAACAAAACATTACCTGCAATGAGTACGATGCGTCTATTCCATTACGCTCACTTTCTGTCCGGATTCGACTATAACATAGAATATAGAAATTCAGCATCTAACTGCAACGCAGATTATCTTTCCCGATTTCCAGTGGAAATAACTCCTGACAACAAAATAGACGTACACTCTAAATTTCAACAACATCAAATTGATTTACTTGCCATTAATCGTCACAAAATAGCAGAAGAAACAGCAAACGACAAGGAATACGCAATGATAGTAGACACTCTAAAGAAGGGTCGAACTTTAAAAACACTTGGACAAAATGATAATGAAATTACATTAGAAGACGGCTGTCTCATTAAAGGAACGAGAATTATGATTCCTGAAAACTTACGAAATGATATACTAAAAGAATTACATTTGGGACACCTTGGAATGTTGAAAATGAAATTACTTGCACGTAGTTATGTATATTGGAAAAATATCGATAAAGACATCGAGGAATTGGTTGGGAAATGCCGTGAATGTCGACTTAAACAAAACGAACCACAAAAAGCACCGATACATCATTGGGAAACACCATCTGAACCATGGCAACGTATCCACATAGATTTTGCCGGACCAGTAAATGGACACTACCTATTCATTATAGTTGATGCAATGTCTAAATGGATAGAGATTATCCCAACGAAATCTATCAACAGTGCCTGGTGTATTTCAAGACTTAAAAACTTATTTGTCGATTTTGGCATACCGTATATTATCGTATCAGATAATGGACGACAATTCATATCACAAGAATTCACAACATTTTTACAACAAAATGGTATAGTACACAGGACATCTGCACCATACCATCCGGCGACGAACGGTCAAGCAGAGAGATTTGTTCAGACAATTAAAAAAACACTGCACAGTATAAAGAATGAACCAGGATCAATTCATGAGAAACTGTTAAGGATCAAATCTCAAATGAGAAGAACTCCAAACATAACATCAGGTAAAAGTCCGTACGAACTAATTTTTGGTGGGCGAACAGTGAGAACTTTGTTACATGCCCTGTTTAAGAAAACTCCAATACAATCGAGAACACCAGCGAGCTTCAACGTTAAGATAAGAACGTTCCAACCGGGCCAGAGAGTTCAAACTAGAAAATACAATTGTCCCAATACAAAGTGGGAATTTGGAACAGTAGTAAGGCGATTAGGACAACTTCATTATGAAATATTAACGGATTCTGGCCAACTGTGGAAAAGACATATTAATCAGATCCTGATTACGGCGGTGGCTAAATAAAGGCGGAGACTCTGTTATATATCCTTCTTTCATTAGTTTGTAAGCTTTTTATTGTATTTCAATAAAAGGAACATCAGTCTGACAACGTCACTGTAAACAATGTAATATTATAATAAATACGTGAAATTCCATATATTTATTATTTAACAAGATCAGCTTCTGTATAATAAAACGCCACACTATTTAATAGCACTTATATTAGCACACACCATCTTTACAAGCGGTCGGCGGAAGGAAGAGAGATCACAGACAACAAACTTCTATATCTACTATTATATACTATATATACTACTATTATATACTATATTCTATCTACTTACTATAAACTCTATTCTAAACACTATGGTGCATTTTATTGCCATAACAATACTATTAGTCTTCACATGAAGAGCTTCCTGATTACAAATTTCGGATTGAATAGCTGCCAAAATGATTTATATTTGAATTCATAGGCTATTAGGACGAACTTTGTACTAAGCAGATGTTTATTCGTAGTATGGTTGTAATCAAGGTAATAATGATGTAATAATTCATCAAAAATCATCCTAGTGACAGAAAACTGCGTAGTTAAGTCTAGAATAAAAATTTATGAAGCCTTTGTAAAACAATGATCATATTGCTATCATTAAAAACTTTATTTTTCATAGATAGCGCGCATTAATATTGTGTTAAGTGGTATTTATAATTTATTGTTTGCGTGTTTGTAATTTACGCTGTTGAATTGAAACATAATCCTGTTGTTCAATTATAAATGTTGTTATTTATTGGAACGTATTGTGAAATATACCAAACTGCTATTGGTACTACATCGGCGATAATTTGATGCACGTATGTAATGATTACCATATATATTAACTACCTATAAAATATTATTAAATAACAGTAGCGTTCTTTCCATAAATGCATGAAAGTATTGCATGCCCTTACGACAAATATGTCTGGAATGAATTCCTTTAATTTAAACAAAAAAAGGAATCCTTTATATTCATATCTATTCTATTTTCATGCCATCTATTTTCCATATGAAAGTAATATAATATTTATTATCATTATATAATATCCTAATTCATTATGTGAATCTGCCTACCCTGTCCAAATACCCTATACACGTCACTGTTAAATAGTATAGTCTTAATTTTAATATATGATCTTTCAAACAAATATTCAAATAATTCCACGGGAGAGCACTAATTTCTAAAGGCTTAAAGTTTATCTTTGATACACCCTTAAATTATTTACATTGAGAAATCTAACTATATTACAATATTTTAATTCTCAATATGAATAATATAGAAAACACAATCTCACTTACCGAAAGCCTTTGCGATAGCCACATTACCTAATACTGCTATAATAGGAACCAGTATAATAGAAGTTCCGAGATCAGAGCACATTTCTAGAAAGGACACTTCTCTGCCACCGTATTCTGTTTTGAAAGGCGGCAGGTTAAATGACGGTAAACCCTGCCTAAAAATATATTTTCTTTTAATATTTGCATAATTATATTTCTTGTTTTAGAAGTAATAACGTTCACTATTATCTTAAAACTGTAATGTAACGTCAGGTGAAATTATTTAAGCAAATGTATTATTTCAAAATGACTATATAAATTAAAAACCATACCAGTGGATCCAAAATTTAAACAACATACAAGCAAAATATAAATGGAATACATTTTAATTAAATACTAGAATACTGTACCTTACTTCTCCTGTTAGTTTAAATTGCGTTTCTGAATATCGTTCAAATATGAATGCTATTAAGGAGCACACAACAACAATAATAGCATTTCTAGAGGTAGATAACAGCCAAAGAATTTTCTTTAGGCCCTTTTGCTTTAAGGGTAAGTTGATATCTTTCAGTTTCTGAAACAAAAAAATACTTCTAAATTATCTTTTATTCTATTCTACAACTAACGGATGAGTAGCGCAAACCGTGAATTTGTACTTATTTAGAAATAGAGCCGTTTAATACATTAAGGTATTATGCTTTTAGCAATGACGCTGTCTACGGCGGTGGTTTGATGTACAATTATAGTAGCTAACGAAAGTGTTAGATTACCATATACTTGACATATATACTTCTAATTTTTATGTTTATTTCATAGTTTCTTTACGATTCAGAACACAAACTTATTTCACCGTTGAAAAATATTAAAACAAAAATATTATATATATAAATAAATTATACTTACGCGCATCACAAGAAGTATAACTATACATGATATACCTAACGCGCTGTCCGCTATCCTAGCGTTAGGTATATTAATAAAAACCTGAAAATAAATAACATCTTTAAATCTCCATTAATTTTATCAGTGGTCCATAATTCTGAAATTTATTGTATTTATTTATTTTAATTTTGGTATATTAAAGAAACAAACGGTGCGCTTTTTTACCTTTTTTACTGTATCTAAGAATCCACCGGATTTGAACTGCATGCCCAGCAGTCCTTTAAATTGTGACACAGCAATTATCACAGATGTCGCTGACGTAAATCCTACAGTCACTGGTACCGATATAAAGTCTATTAAAACACCTATAAGAGAAAAAGAAAATCATAAACATCAACTATATAAATTAGATGGCTAAAGAGTTTATATTTGATGCAAAGTATGGGTATTTAGACAAATTATAAAGTGAGAAGTGCATTTTGATTAAAATAGTAGCCTTTTCAATCCGCGACTTCTGTCTGCATTAGCAATAAGAAAATATTCCTGCTTATGTCGAATTGGAAGAATAACATTTAGTTATAATAGTAAAGATATTTTCAGGTTACGGAAAAACCACTTCACTTGACCTATCCAGTGCAGAAGGCAACTAGTGCAGAGAGCTACATCTGATTTTCAATCGATTTTATAAAACAAGTAACAGTATAGATTATAAATATGTCTCCATTTATAATGAATCTTTGTTATGAATAACCTTCAGCTGTATCTCAAGTTTTGCCAAACCAATAGTGAGCGAATATAAACTATGTTTAAAGTTGTGATTGATAATATTGAGAAACTCTAATAAATGCTTATTTTATCAAAACAGTAAGATTTACAAAGTTAAGGTCTGCCCATTCAAATTATCAATTACAATTTTTTTCAAGAATTGAGTCTTTAGGAAACATTAGCACTCTGATATATATTTTTAAAGATACCTCATCCATATTTCTAGATATTTATACATATTTCTTGTTATACTAATAATATAATATAATATTCTATCAAAAAGTATTTCAGAAAACCAAGAAGTACCTTAGAGATCAAAAGTCGGTTAGAACAGAAAATCAGTGTGTAATTTTTATATGGACACAAATCAAATTGGCAACGTATGCAATAAGCAAATGAGGTTTGGTACATTTTATAATACTAGTAACCATATTATTACTCATATTTTGAAAATTTTGACTCAAAAACAGTACACAGAATAAAATTATGAAAAGTTGAGAATACTTCAAATCGCTTTTAAAAATCTACGCCAGTATCCATTTGCCTTGGTGAGGATATTTTCAGATTATCCTGTATCTTAAACTATACACAAATCCGATACTACATATTGTGAATAACCAATTTTGTCATGAGACCTGAAATGTCTACTCCATCCACACGATATTTGTTACGTCAAGCAGCGAAGTTCTGAAACTTACCAATAACTCCCTAACGTAGTTATTGTTTCTAGTTTTCGTAAAAACTTATAGGATTAATAAAGTAGGTCGCACTGAATTACTACTATATAATACTACGTATCGACAATGAAAACGGGAAGTCGATATTTTACGCGACTATGTATAAAAAGGAAACTATATTTATTATTTCACGCATGGGCTAATCTTTTAAATTATTAGCTCAAGTAGCGAACGTGAATGCATCGACATATGGACTAATTGCGTTCAAATAATTTATTTGACTTGGGCAAATAATGGTCGTTTCAGGGCATGAAGGAATTCCATACAGTGAAATCGCTGATGAACTAGCGAGATCTGGAGCAGCGATGACGCAATGTGGTCCTGAGCCATTTTGTGGTATGCCCAAAATCTTGGTTCGACAGACCTTAAGGAACTTATAGTAATTACTAGCTGATCCGGCAAACGTTGTTTTGCTATATAAGTTATTGTAATATCTTCTAAGATGTTCATTGAAATTAAGTGATGTCAAAGACAATTTTGTTCACAATTAATACTCTTAATCAACAACACATTTATTTGGATAAAGATTAATATTATTACGTTGATACAACTCTTAACAAATAATGCATTAATTTCGACCAAATTTGTTTACCATAAAAACGGTTCTAGTGACTTAATCTTAAAAGATAGACATATACTGTCGCGGACATTTTTTTAGATCATTTCAAGAGGAATATTTCTTTCTTACATATATTTTTGGTATCTTGAACCGTTTTTGCAGCGCACGCAATGGAAGCCCTCAAGGATGAATAATTTTGCCCGTTTTTTTCACATTTTCCATTATTTCTTCGCTCCTAATAATTGCATCGTGATGTTATATAGCCTAAAGCCTTCCTCGATAAATGGTCTATTCAACTCTAAAAGAATTTTTCAATTCGAACCAGTAGTTCCTGAGATTAGCGCGTTCAAACAAACAAACAAACAAACAAACAAACTCTTCAGCTTTATAATATTAGTATAGATTATAACACCATATTAAAAGGGGACCAACTTTAGGCTAGACCTTATTGAACAAAAAAATAGTTATTCAAATCGGTCCACGAATGGCGCAGTAATCGGTGAACATCAAACAAATAGATATGTAGAAAAAGAGAAACTTCTCTTTTTGATGTCGGTTAGTAAGAAGTATTATTGCCTCCATTTATATAAGTACCTAAAATATTAAGTAAGACCAGAGAAAGTAAGATTAATTTGCATTACATTTACATAAAAACCTAAGTTAGTTATCTGTTTTACAATGGGCGACAATATAAAACAGTTGTACAAGTATTTACTCTTTTATCATGTGAAAGATAACGAATTTACTTTAACGCTCTCTCTTTTGCGAAATGTTATTAATTATTATTATATCAAGTGACCTTCGGTGAACGAGGAAACGTGTAGTATACATCAGTGACGTGCATTCGATAGAAGCATAAAAAAGCAATATCTTCTAATACTTAGCCATTTAATACATGTATTGAGTAAATATTGGGTCGATTTTGAATTCTTAGACTTCTAAGCTGAAAATTATCAGATCTTTGTCAATATATTTCTTAAATATAACAAGGTAATGCTTTTATGCTTTTATAGGATGCACGCCATTGCTTTACATAACAATGAAGGCGTCTTTAAGATCTGTTTAAGGAGGACTGTACAAATCAGTAGATTTTACCAACGCGACCGCAGTATCATGAGACTACTTGGTAGTGCTAAAAGTACAGAATTGTGATTATAGAGTGTAATGTGGATGGATAGCCATATTAGAACACAGATGCAAAATTGTCGTTCAACAGGTCAAGAATAAAAGAGGGCAGAGGAAGTAACTTCCCACTCCCGACGAAAAATCCGCGGCGTGTGCGGCGTCTACTCGTGACCACCATGACCTGTGTAATTACCTTTTAAATCGAAGGTATGCACTTCAATGAATTATAGACAGATACTTCGAAACTTCTAGGTATTAGGCATACCAGAGATATAAATTGTAAACTCCATACCCTAAAATGATAATCTCGAATTGTGAAAATTTCACAAGCAAAGAAAACCCTAATAAATATGGTTGAGTACGCTTACAATTTTCTTAAAAAAAAATGGACAAACATATTTTATCGTGTAATTAAGAAAAACCAGTTGTGTACACAAGCTGTTTGAATGGAAAATTAACTGAATTGAACGACAAAACAAGCCCAGGTATTTGATACAATTTAAATAAAAACGTGCTTCATAATGATATGTTAATTTTCAAAAACGTTTTCGTCGGTGTATTTGTCGTTATTAAATAATTATAAAAAGAATAAAACAGATATCAGATCAAATAAAGAAATATATACGTGCGAATTTTATTTATTTTTTACCTTAACTTCCCATAACCCACAAAAATGGAATTATTCGTTAATACTGGAATGTTTATAGCCGGATAGCTTCATTACAATGTTCGTTTATAATACTCGCTAACTATACTATAATATATAACAATATTTGCTAATTATTATAAAACAATTATTACTTATACCGGGTATTATACAATAGTTGAGTTACTAATCTAAAACTAGTTAAAAATAATAAGATTTATGACAGTAGGTTCAATTTTGCCTATAGCCAGAAATATTCAGTTTCGACTTAACCTTTGGCTCATTTTGGTCAAAGTGAAAAGTGATTTTTAACGGAAGCGAAGATTCGGTCGGATATTTATAAAAAACACCGTAAATAAAAAGAGGTGCCTAAGAGATAAAATCAAGGTTTTGAGAAATATTTTTTCCAGAACTAATTTGTCTTATAGTACATACATGCATATCCTACAGTATTGGTTTTCACACCTGTAACACTCTGTGCAAAAGAAAATATTATTCTCCGTTTAATAAAACAGAAAAACTATTTATATATTTTTTTATCAATATTCTCTTACAATATGAAGTATGTAAGTACTCACCTAAATGCAATATACCCATAATTAGTTGTACAACTCCGGAGAGGAAACAAAGTAGGACAGCATAATCAATGTTCCTTCCTTGGATTTGCTGATATGTCATGAGCGCTAATAAAGCTGTTGGTCCCAAAGTTATATCCTTACATGACCCAAATACCATGTATACGAAACATCCCATAAAGGACGAGTAAAGGCCATACTGAAACAAAAAATATCATTAGAGGAACGTACTGACAGCTTATTATATTGTAACAAAAATACATATATTAATGACACTAAGTCTTGTTTTATAAAATTTTGTATTTTCAATAATAATTTCTATAGCAATATTAAAACTCATGAAAATACTGAAACGATGAATAGCCTGTGTGCAACGATCGGAAGTGTATACACAAACAAACAATTACTCCTAAAAATAAACTTTTAATAAATATGATATTAGTAATCGTATCCGTCATACATAAATAATTAAATTAAAAATCATTTATGCAAACTATAAACTGCATTCATCATCATCAACCTGTATCCGACCACTGCCGGACTTAGGCCTCTCCCAATGTTTACCTAAGCCTATTGTTTGGCACTTCTCATCCAATAATTGGCTGGTATTTTACGCAAATCGTCGCTCTATCTAGCCAGAGGCAGTCCTGTACTACGTTTACCGAGCCATGGTCTATGCTTAAGAACACGTGTACCCCAGCATTTATCGGTTCCTATCTGTTCCTTCGGCAAATATAATGAGCCCACTGCTAATTCAGCCAGCCAGTCGATGACTTAAGTTTTCTAATGGATTACCTCATTTCCGATTCGCTCCTTCCGAGAAATATCGAGCATAGCAAAGCACGTTTAATTGCACGTTGAGCGACCTTAAATTTGTGGACTAATTGTAATGTGAGTGCCCACTTCCCAGCACCGTACGTCATTACAGATAGTGGCTACTGGCTGTAGACTTTCGTCTTCAGGCTTTGTGGCATAGGTGATGAGAAAACTGGACGTAATTTGGCAAAAGCTACCAACCCAGCTGTATTCTTCTGTTGGTTCCTTTAAAGTTGCTTTTACCGATTTGGAACATCATTCAAAGGTACACGTATTCTTAAACAAATTCAAGAAGAATTCTATGAATCAACAGCTTTGTATTCAAATTTCCTTTGAGCATCGAAAATAAATTTTGTATGAACAATTAATTACCTGAGGTTCCAAGCCTGCTAGTGTTGCATACGCCAAAGCCTGCGGTATAACAGTCAATCCAACTGTAATGCCGGCGATCAAGTCAGCGATAAGTTTTGTAGAATTATATTCTGGTAACCATTTGGAGATGGGCAGTCTTTTATGTAATAGGCGTTTGCATTTGCTTTGTTGCTTTATTCGATGTTTCGATGGTGAGGACATGTTTGATAAATGTACTTCTGTAGACAAATGAAATCAAACGTAAAATTTATTGATATGAGTATAATAGTTTTTATAATAAAAATATATATTTAATTATTTAGATTTGTAAATATAGTCAAGACTAGAATCACGAAGGAATAAGATTATAGAAAAGAAGAAAATGACATATTTTATAGTTGCAATAAAGAAAAACAATCGTTTTTAGCGCTACAACTATAAAAAGAATCCATGAGATTCGATTTACAGGAGAATAATTTTATTACAAAACCTAAGACAATAATGTGTAGTTGGAAAACTTTGTTACATTCAGTAATCCCAATTTTAGAGATTTTTTGTGAGCAAGGTACCATATCCGCGCAGAAGAGACCAATATTATTTGAAGAATACGTTTTGTTTTTCATTTGTTACTAGATTTTAAAGATATTTTTTTTTTCGATATATCGTTATTTTGGCGACCGGAAAAGGCCTTCACAACCAAACCGGGCGGTTTTAAAGAGACATACGTAAATCGTGGATAGGTACGTCCTACTTCAAATGATATATATTAGAATACCCTTGAACTTAGATTTGTTTCCCTATTTTTATTCTAATTGAAGGATAATTTAAGAATTAATCGAAGTTTTCGGGATATTCGTCTTTCAATCAGCTTACAAAGGGCTTGAAATATTGGGGCAGTTGATTTAATTTAAGATCCTTTTGTGTCGCACACTTCCAATTTCCTAATAAAGGTCCACTCGCTAAAAACGACTAGCGAAAAACAAAAGCCTAAAGGGCTGTTGTTACATATGAAAGAGGCTCCATAATCGATTCCCTCTCCATTATTGTTTGAAATAACAAATATTACGCGTTATTGCTATAGTTCGCCAGGTTATTGTAAGCTTTGTTTGGGATAATGGAAATGTCTGTAAAATAAGATATTGTAGATGTAATAAGCAACGAAATATATGATGGAAAAATTGTATGAATAGCTTTCTGTATTATCCTGCAAAACATTCAAATTTAACTCCATTGTAGATGTGAATACTAAAATTTTCTTTTAAGATAGCTTACTAAAAATGGGCAGAATCAAAATAAATAGATAAATCAATAATATATTTACAACATGAAAAAATTGTCCGAATTGACAAGACAATGAAGGTCCAAAACAAATACAAAACAAACTTTTGTTTCTTGTCCGAATAGATACAATAGATAAAAGAAAAGAACAAATCAATTACAGTCAGTAATAATTCACCTCTTTAAGTAGCAACTATTGGAAGAAAATTACCTATTAGAAGGAAGTATTGTTGGAGCAGTTTCGGTCATATTTCTGATAATTCCGAGGACGTGTTATTTGGAGGGTGTTAATTTGGGAAGGCATATTACCTCGAGTCCTTACCAAGGCAACGTGAAAAATGTTAGCGTGATATTTTCTTAGGTGAACTCAGGTGTTTCTAATTAATTATTTAGTGAGGTTAAAATTAGGATTTCTATCAATATGAGTGTTTTGTAATCGCCTATGCTATGGTGCATTTCGACTATATCTTCGTTTAAAAAAATGATGTATTAATTGAATGTACATAGGTATTTTTCACGTAATTGACAGGATGCAATTAAAAAACTATAAAATAGCAGTTTGTAATGATATCTAATGTACAAAACTACGATGATAGTATGCTATTATCTACAGTGCCTTTGAATGTAATAATACCGTTTGCAAATATTGAAATAAGCATGCGAGTTTTAAATTTATTACTGCTTTAATAGAATAAAGTGTGTTCAAATTTTTTGTCATTAAGATACTAACGCAAAATTCCGCTAAATTTAATTTGAATGGTAAATTTATAAGCTTCATGTATGTTACAAAAATAGCACTAAAACAATTATTCCGTAAAAGGAATCTTCTCCGTGTATACTATCCACTAGCAGTAGTACCTTGACATTGAAATTTCTGCCCATGTTCTTGAAACTGTTACATACGTATTATATCAGCACACGTGATATGTTTGTTTATAATTAAATCAGGAAATATATGTATCATGGTATTAACAAATACACGGAAGGACAATCTAGTACAAAACATGTGAATCAAAGTGAAGCAATATGTTTTCTATATTCTCATAAACTCACACTCAGCATGTACCATCGTCTTTTTTCTTAATTCTGTAGCATTTCTTGTAATAAGTGCGACGCAAACGGCATAAATTAACTTAAATCAAGAGATCGTTGAAAGCTAATGAATGCTGTTCTAATTAATAACGTATTATTTGGGCACATTTTTGACGCGTGTGCGTGGTTTCTTTACATTTCCTTATTCTATGATATATATGTGATTTGGACTGATTTGAAAGATCCGAATATACGTGACATTGTTATAAGTTTTGAGGTTGGTATGTGGTTTTGTCATTTTGTCGAGTTAGTATTAAAATTAATTTAAGTATTTGACCTAAGTTGCTACTCAGTAAAATAGTACTTACATAGTGAAAACAACATGTGCGCAGTGAGTATTGCGTCATTGGGCAGTTTTACGGCACTAATAACTTTTACCTATTGTAATTTAATTTTTATTTGTATTTTAATTGTATAGAAATATATAATGTCAAACTCCTTCCTACGTTTTGCTATGTTAAAAAACTCAAAAGAATTTTAATGATAATTATATTAAAATATATAGTTAAATAATGAATGAATACGCAAGAAATTAAGTATAAAACATAACAGTGGTGAAACTTTTTAGGAATATAGAGCAGGAAGGTTTCACTGTCCTTGAAAAGAGAGTATAGGAAAAAAATAAATAAACTACATTTAAAATGTTTTACCGAAACATATCCATTAGGGTTATGGTAAACAGTCTGTTATAAATATCGATATAAGGATCAAAGTCGTACTTGCAATATAATGCTTTCGTGACTAAATTACGGGTAGTAAATATCTCAAGAGTTCGTTTACGGAAATTGAATTTCTTTAATGGTTTACCTATAAATATGTTGAAAATTTTTAAGCATCACGTATTACATAAGTTGTAGTATTTGAAAACTAAATGTAAAATACGTACTTCCAATAATAACTTTTCCAAGCAACAAGTACAACAACACCAATACAAAAAAAATCTAACAAATATACATAACAAACTTACTTCAATATGTTCAGTTATTATATCAACGTAACATAATTAAGGAAAAAGAAACAGCATGAAATAGTAATAATTATTTTATTATATGGTTCTAAAGTAGTTTTTTTTATCTTATAAATATTCTGAGGATTTAACGGAAAATATCTATTTCTGAGCAGACCGGTTGCTCGTTTTTATAACCGAATATAACGCAAAATTAGAATGTAAGCTTACATCTATTTGACGTATTGATTTAATAGCACAATAACACATTGTTACAATATCATTGCTTTCGATAATTGTGACTTTGACCGCGAGAGTGCGATAACTAGCAATTTATTACGATATCGAAATTCATATTTTAGCATATTTACAATACGCTATTGCTATGTTCGTTTCTTTACTTTCATTACATTACAGATGAAGCAATGTTGGTGCTATTGAAAAGTAATCAATTACAAGCAGCGTGTTATTAGAATAAAAATATATTTTTTGAACTAGACTGTTCAACTCGTGACAGAGCAAAGTAATCAAAATTAAACATTCTTATTTACGCACTTGATGCCGGAGAAGAATTTTGATATTAAGATACAAGTAATAGCTTTATTTATTATAAATTAGACTAAATGTAAATATAATATACATATTTACAAATTTTCACTTTATTTTTTCTGGTTAAGCTTACCGAATATGACGTTAGACAAGATTTTGCACTCGTCTTTTAGTCCAGTCAAATAACTTTTTAAATCAAAATTTTGACACTCAAGTTTGCATTTTTGATATTTTGTACTTCTAATAATACAAAAACGATCTGTAAAGGTTTTAGTGTCTGAAACCCCCGGCAAGAGTTAAAAAAAAATGATTTAAAGTTTTTTTCCACAAATACTCGAAAACGGTAATAGTTAGAGAAAAAAAATGTAGGCAAAATATATAGAGCTTAAAATTATACATAAAAAAGATAGTATGACTTTTTTTCCTCCGACCTAAATTAACCAAGTTAGGGAGGTTTTTAAGTTTAAGGGTTTTTAAATTCCGCGCCGTTGCATAAAGTCACGAGGCAAAAAGAGAGGGACTATTGCTGTCTCGCTTACTCCCATTGATTCTTGACAATGAGTATTGCGTAGGCGTTCACTATAAAATGTCCGAGCATGGATATAAAACACACTTAGACTATAAGGTGGTGTGAGTTAATGTATTATTAGCATAGCAGTCGGTTCGATTAAAGGAAATGTTATTAGGTATAGAAAAGGAATTAGTTTGGTAATAGTAATCGAGAAAAGTGGATTGGTGGAAAATTAATGATGATTTTAATTAATATAATTCTTGAATAATAGTTTAATTGGAATAGCTTGCATTTAAGCATTGGAAGAAGTTAGTTGATGCAACTTGTTTTTTTTTTAAATGAATAGGCTTTATTATTTTAAATGTAGTTAAATGATCACGATGTTGCGTTAGGATGTGAATATTTTCAGGCTTTTAGGTGGGTTTTGAAAAAAACTTAATCTTCTTGTAACATAGTTTATCAAAAATGTGTAATTTAATTTAATTTCTTTTTTTTAATAGAACTGAAGATTAAGTTACTCTCTAGCAGAGAGTATTCACAAATTTGTAAAAATGTTTTTTCCCCACATAGGTAGGATAGTTGTTTTGTATTGTATAAAAAATTTAATAGGATTATCAAAAAATTTTAAAAGGAAAGGGAGGATAATGTTGTGATTGTATGTAAGGAGTGCATAAAATTAGGTAACATATCTATGACATAAATATTACGTTTAGTAAAAATATAATATTTCGTATGAAAGAATTGAAAAATAGGAAGATCGTTTTGAATTCGAAATTCGAATTTGAAAAAGGACTTGATTATTCTAGAGATTGTGTATTGAGCTTTAAGAATGAAAGGTTGAAAAAGTAGAATAAACAAATAACGAGAATATTATGTAAATGTATTAATGGTTTACTAAATTTATAGTTTAAAGTGATATTAAGAGTTTGACTGAAGAAGGAAGAACTCCACAATATCGGTCACACAAGTTCCCCTTCCACAATATATTAATATTTATCTATATATATATATTACAATTAGTTATTAAAAAATAAACATTAACGTGATGTTCTGTCTCAAACTTAAGTTTTTACTATATCCTTTATGTCGCTTATGTTTTTAGCAAGCACATAAAAGTGGAGAAATTCCAAATAAACATATGTATTTATTAATTTACTTTAATTGATAAATTAATAAAATAATAAAAATATAGCTTTTCATAGAAACTAAGGATTTTAAATAGAAATAGAATTTTTACTGTAAAATTTAAATTAAATATAGACCTTCAATTATTATATTTCAATTATTTTTTTTAGATTCGAAAAAATATTACTATCAACGGAATTTCATCCTTGGATGGTCACTATCGTTTTTGTACTACACTGTACTTATCATCAGGTGTACTACAAATCACTATGTCGTACCACACGCCCGGTTGAGTTCCCCGCCCGGTTGAGTTGTGAAGACCTTTCTCGGTCAATCAACGCGCGTAAATTAAAAAAAAAATCTATGTCGTACCAGTGTAAAAAAATAACTTGTCATATGAACAAGTTGTTTTCAATTTGCAAACCCAATATTTATGATAAAAAAGTTTAAAATTAATCCTAACATGTCAACTAAGATAAAGATGGCGTCCGCTCGTACGTCGGACATAAAATTTGCACGTGACTTGGCCTATTAGATGCATTGTGGCAGATGGTGCCACCAGAAATAAAGTTGCGACATTCACCCTAAGTACCCTTAAAATTAATTATATATTTGGGAGTCGAAGCTGCTCGCGTCCGTAGGCTTTTACCCTAGTTTCCCTACACGTGGCTCCTGGGTGGTGCTAAACGAGCTGCAGCGAGGTGGTAGGGCGTCGGTGCCCGTCTGGATCGCGACCAAAGTGCATGAGTGTAAGGCCAGTTTTGGCTGATCGCGTTTCGGGAACAGCCTGTGTATATCCAGTAACACATGATTGGCGACCTTTGGCACAGTATTGGGGTTCTGACTTGACGTCTTCGCTTGCTCCCTTATGGGGGGGGGGTACGTTGAACTGCCGGCCAGGGAGACCCGTAGAAACGGTTGTACTGCTGGCCGCCCGCGGTATAGTACAGGGGCCCAATCATAGCTAACCACTATGAGAGGCTGCTCCACCATGCCGCGCATAATCTTGGGTAGGATCGTCGTGCCGGATGGTGACCGGTTTTCGGGACCCGGCGACCTATTCCGGGGGGGTACGGGGGTCCTTCCGTCCGTTGGTTCAGCTTACGACCTCTGGGGGTTTTGGCGTTGGCCCAGTCTGCTCTGTTCTCCTTTTGCTGTGTCGAGGGTCATTAATTCTCTTCACGTCTTCTTAACTTTTGCTTCATGTCAGCGCAATATAATAATTCTGGTAATTCAGCGGTGTTTAATCCCGAAAACACCTTCTTTATGGAGTTCACTAACATCCGTGGACTCCATTCTAACTTAAATGCTTTCCACCACCATCTTGTGACAGTCCGGCCTGCACTTCTCTTTTTGACGGAAACTCAAATACACCGTCCGGCTGATTTATTTTATTTGCATTTCCCTGGCTATCAGCTTGAGGAAAACTTTCATGCAAAGGCCGGGGTCTGTGTGTTTGTGCGGTCGGACGTGTATTGCCGTCGGTTGCGCTGTTTGGAGAACCCCTCTTTTTCTGTCCTGTGGGTGCATGTGGATGTCGGCTTTCTGAGTCGTGTCTATGTGTGCCTATACCGATCTCATAATGGGGACTCTGAGACCACTCGGTTGTTTGATTACCTCAGCCAGGCGGCTGATGTCGTTCAAGAGCAGTACCCTGCAGCAGAACTGGTAGTTTTGGGGGTTTTTAACGCGCACCATGAGTTATGGCTGGGATTCTCCAAGACTGACCATGCAGGAAGGTCTGCTCATGCATTCGCCCTGCTTCATGACCTCTCTCAACTGGTTGTCCAGCTCACCAGGCTTCCAGATGTTGTGGGTCATGCTCCCTCTTTGTTGGACCTTCTGCTGACGAGCCATCCTTCCGGGTATTTTGTGTCGGTAATTTTTTTTTTTTATTACATACAGGCTTGCGCTCGACCTCAATCACACCTGCTGGAAAGTGATGATGAGGCCGACGATGAGGCGCGCTCACCCAGCAAATACCGATTCACTCGACGTTTGAAGATTCCCATGTCATAAGACGCCGGAAACACTGACGCAGGAAGCGAGTTCCACTCCTTCGCGGTACGCAGCAAAAAGGAGGAGGCAAATCGCTTAGTACAAGCAGCAGGAATGTCAACCACAAAAGGGTGCAAACCAGCACGGCGTCTCGTCAATTTATGGTAGAAGGGGGAGGATGGAACTAAATCATACAACTCAGCCGCACACTCTCCAGAGTATAGTCTATAGAAAACCGAAAGGCAAGCCACTTTACGCCGGTGTTCCAAACTGAGTAGTTTACGCGACGTAAGAGCCTCATCGGCAATGAGTCGCCGAGCTCGGCGATCAATTGAGTCCAAAGCAGCCAGATGGTGTTTGGCGGAACCATCCCAGAGGTGGCAGCAATACTCCACACACGACCGTACTTGCGCCTGATACAGGTTAAGAAGTTGGGTCGGCGTAAAATGCCGCCTAACCTTGAAAAGAACCCCCAGTTTCCGAGCAGCTGTTTTAGCCTTAGCTTCAATCGAACGCCCAAAGTTAAGGTCCGCAGTTAGCTCCATGCCTAGAAGCTCGATGCTATCAACCAATGGTACGCTAACACCCTGGAAAGTAGGAGCCAAGACGAAAGGGCTCCGTTTGGCGGAGAAGAGACAGGCCTGCGTCTTCAGCGCGTTAAATCTGACCAGGTTCGCATCACCCCAATCGGATACGAAATTTAAAGCCGTATCAACACGCCGAACCATCGCCTCCCTCTCTTTGCAGATTTCGATTGAACCAGCCTGAGGCCTGGACAAGTATTTATCAACAACAGTGCTATCATCTGCGTACCCAATGCTCCTTTGGGTAATTCTGACCATTGCCTGATTGGTTTTTTGGTGTCCCACGCCCTCTCACCATCTCCTCATGAGGTTAAGCGTAAGGTATGCCATTACTCGTCAGCAGATTGGGATGGATTGCGTGAGTACTTTGCTTCTATCCCGTGGCGCCAACGCTGCTTTAATGAGTGTGATCCTTCTGCGACTGCCGATGCGATTGCCGACGAGATCAGGCTTGGAATGGATTATTACATTCCATCTTCTGTAATCGTCGGTAATCGCTCTGGACGCTCTTGGTTCAATCGCGAATGCTCTGTCGCTGTTAGTCTGAAGCAGAATGCATATCGTGCTTGGATTAAGGGTTGCGCAACTTGTGATCCTGATGTCAACGCTCTTAAAGCAGCTTATAACAAGGCTACCAAGGCTTGCAGGAGGGCGTATCGCGGGGCGGATGCTCAACGTGTTTCGCGGATTGGCCAGATCTTAGTAAACCACCCGACCGAGATAGTCGAGCTTATTGGGGACTGGCCAAGGCCGTGCAAACGAATTTCTGTCGCCCATCCTTTCCGCCGTTAAGATCTCCTGACGGGTCGCTGGCCCATGAGCCGCTGGAGAAAGCCAATCTGTTGGCTCACATCTTCGCGGCTAATTCCAAACTTGATGATCTCAACACCCAGCCGCCCACAATTCCTTCTTGCGGCTACACGATGCCTGACGTTGTGATAAGGCAGCGTACCGTATTACGTGAGTTGAGGTCACTCGATGTGCGGAAGGCTAGTGACTCTGATGGTATCCCAGCGGTGGTGCTGAGGGCTTGTGCAGCCGAGCTTGCGTCTCCTCTTACAAGCCTGTACCGCCTGCCTTTCTCGTCCGGTGTTGTGCCTCAGGCTTGGAGGGAAGCCAACATTCAACCGATCCCCAAAAAGGGGGATCGTTTCGACCCAAACAACTACCGCCCCATAGCCGTCACCTCAGTGCTCTGTAAAATCTTAGAACGAATTGTAAATGTTCAACTTGTCCGTTACCTAGAGGATCACTCTCTTATTAACGATCGTTAATATGGTTTTCGACCGAATCGTTCCACGGGTGATCTTCTAGCGTACGTCATGCACCGCTGGGGTGAGGCTATGGAAAAGCATGGCGAATCTTTGGCTGTTAGCCTGGATATAGCCAAAGCCTTTGATAGGGTCTGGCATCGTGGTCTTCTCTCCAAGCTTCAAGCGTACGGTCTTCCTGACAACCTGTGTGCGTGGATCTCTAGCTTTCTGCACGAACGTAGAATTCGTGTCCTTGTTGATGGTCACAGTTCGCAGTTCGTGTCAGTTAATGCCGGAGTTCCACAAGGCTCTGTACTTTCTCCCACCCTGTTTCTTCTGCATATCAATGATATGCTGTCTTTGGGCTGTATTCATTGCTATGCAGATGACAGCACGGTTCACGGGGGATATTGCAGCAGGCCCACTTATGGTCGGGAGGAAACCATTGGGAATCGAGAAGATCTGGTTATTGATCTCAATCGGTCCTTAAGCCTCATTTCTTCTTGGGGTAACAGGAATTTGGTTGAGTTCAATGCCAAAAAAACCCAGGTGTGTGTTTTTTCCTCCAAAAAATCCCCAGTTTCTCCTCTTCCTACTCTCAAGAATGTGCAGCTTGCTGTGCGTGACAGCCTTAGTGTACTAGGCATGGATATTCGCTGTGATCTCAATCTCAGGGATCACATAGGGACGGTCATCTCCTCGACTTCCCGTAGACTTGGTATCCTGAATAGAGTGCGTCGGTTTTTCACACCTGATCTTTTGTATCTATTGTATAAGGCCCAGGTCAGGCCTTGTATGGAATATTGTTCGCATCTCTGGGATGGTTCTGCCCAGTACTTGCTTGATGCCCTGGATAGGTTGCAGCTTAGGGCTGTCCGCATAGTGAACGATCCAGACGTTTCTGAACATCTTGAATCGCTCCAACTGCGTAGAGATGTTGCCTCATTAAGTGTTTTCTACCGTTTGTATTATGACGAGTGTTCTGAAGAGTTGTTTAACCTTGTTCCACCCTCTCCTTTCCTGAATAGAACCACGCACGCGGGTTTGCGGTGTCACAGCTATACGGTATCTCACATCCCGGCTAGGACTAAGAGGTTCTCCTTCTTTTGCCGTGTCGTTGGGCTGTGGAATGGTCTTCCGGCGAGCGTGTTCCCACCATCCTATGATATGGGATCCTTTAAGCGTAACGTGAAGAGATATTTGTGCGGGCCGGCATGATCGCTGCGACTACCGATGGGTTTTTTCTTACCTTTCGATAGTCGTTGGCGTTTTTTTGGACTGCACCATGCTTACCATCAGGTTTGGTGCAGTCACTATGCCGCGTCAGTGTAAAAAAAAATCCAATACGGAATAATGCTAAATTTCTGTCAATTATACTATTTTTTCTTTCGAATCGTCTTGAATTAAAAACCATTTATATAATTAATACATAAAAGAAATATAATATACAAAAAACGTATTAACGTAATTAAACAAAATAAACTACATATTCATTTAATTTATGAACGTAAAATTAAAATTAATCACTGTCTGATGAGTCCATAGTGGCTGTTGTTGTAGGTCGACTTTCTTTCACAAAAAATTGGTCCAATGTTTGTTGAAAAGCTATTTTCACAACGTAAAATAAATTTCCTTGTAGCAATTGATATTAAGTTTGTATAAAATAAGTATAAAATTGTATTAAATTTGCGTTGATTTTTAGTTAGAAAGGGAATCCCCAAATTTTGATGGCATGGTGCAATTAAAAATAAAGGTGTTGCCATATTTTAGGAAATAGAAATTCAAAAAAACATTAAAGACTCGAATCAAAAACAACGCAACTTCGAAAATCTAACGACGCGCAGTGAAAATCAATAAAAATTAAGCAGCGACACAACTTCGAAAAAAACGCCAAACGAAACGACCCAAAGCGAGGTATTGGTGTACTATATCTAGTATCTTAGAATGTCAAGTAATTTTTTCGAAACTTGAAATTTACAATCGATATATTTATTACCAGAGATGGTAATCAATAAAAAATGTAATCTGATTAAAGATTACAAAATGTAGTCGTAATTTTAATTTTCTTGCTCTGTAATCATGATTAAATCCATTTAAAACATTAAGAAATGATAAATGTGTATACGATCTGTGATTTTGAAGTGTTTAAAACATAAATGAGCAAAATGCAGTGATATTAATGGTAAAAAACATAAAATGTAATCGTCAATCATTTTCATTAATCAGATTACTTTTTGCCCATCTACGTTTATTACCCTGATCTATTCGAATGAACAGATACTTAAATAGAGTACAAGAAATAATTATCCGATAATGCTTTCTCACTCTTACTCGGACATTTTATAGTGAACGCCTACGCAATACTCAATTGTCAAGAATCAATGGGAGTAAGCGACACAGCAATAGTCCCTCTCTTTTTGCCTCGTGACTTTATGCAACGGCGCGGAATTTAAAAACCCTTAAACTTAAAAACCTCCCTAACTTGGTTAATTTAGGCCGGAGGAAAAAAAGTCATACTACCTTTTTTATGTATAATTTTAAGCTCTATATACTTTGCTTACATTTTTTTTCTCTAACTATTACCGTTTTCGAGTATTTGTGGACAAAAACTTTAAATCATTTTTTTTTAACTCTTGCCGGGGGTTTCAGACACTAAAACCTTTACAGATCGTTTTTGTATTATTAGAAGTACAAAATATCAAAAATGCAAACTTGAGTGTCAAAATTTTGATTTAAAAAGTTATTTGACTGGACTATTTACTGCATTGCTCCTAATAATAAGTAGGTATAGTACAATTCAACACACTGAAAGTCGGAGAGATGAAAATTAATATGATCTTGGAAATGGATGTCGATGATTTCGGATTTTTAAAAGCAGTTACACAGGGTTTATTTCAATTTACATAATGGTCGACTTAATCGTGTATAAAAAACATAACATAATGAAAAACACATACATGAAATTGGCGATAAGCATTTGATACAAGACCTTTATAACTAGTAAAAAAAATCAAGAATTGATAAGAAAGATACTATCAAAAGTACGTGCTTACTCCCGTTTCGGAGAACTTGCAAACGTTGGGAGAAATTTGTCAATCAATTTTCACGACCAATCTGTATCAATAGCTGCAGTGATAAGGACGAAAGTAGGTATTACGATCTTTACGGTCTTTATCGACGGGACGGAAACTGTGGGAGTAAACGAACTATCACATTGGACGTCGGCAAGGGATACTGTAATAATCTACTATCCGGAAACGGCCATCTATCACTTTGAGGGATATTTGAGTATTTTCTAGATCGATCTACCGATATTTACACTGCCTCTCATCTCATGTAAGTGGTTGAGAGGGATTCTAGATAACTAACGTAGATGGTGGACACTACAATTAAATCGATAATAAGGCTTTTCAAAGACTTATTTTTCTAAGAAATTCAAGCCTGGTGTCGGCATTCTTTTTTATACTTTGTATACTGAGACAACTATAAACCGGCCTCAAATATGGCTGTAAAAAATAGCGGAACGAACCTTGTAGTACTCGAGATGATGATAATATAACCTAATCCGATCGGCGGATGTCATTAAACAAGGAGTGAGAAGAATTTTCTATCTTGTTCTGAATTACATTTATTAAAGTTGGTATAAATTATCAATATCTTCTTCTTATATATAAAAATGAATCGCTAAATGTCTTGATAAGCGCGAAACTCGAGAACGGCTGAACCGATTTGGCTGATTTTTTTTTTTGTTGTATTTGATGAAGTCTGAGGAAGGTTATTACGGAGAGAAAAATTTTAAAAATTCCCTGTAACTGTCTAAAAATAACACTTTTCTGTATTCTCATACAAAAAATTCGTTTTAAGTATATTTGAACTTTAACACCATAGCATAAAGTTTAAATGTTAGTGGACGGGTTCCGGGAAGGCAAAACAATTATTGAGTGACGTATAAATATTAATGTCAATATTTGTCAATTTTTATACATATAGCATTAAGTTAGGTTCCTTCAAACAATTTTCAAAAAAATCTGACGGGGAAGCTATTAACATTAAAAAAAACAATGTGACTTTGTTTTAGAGAAATAGGGCAGAACAAGGTCTGCCGGGACAGCTAGTTTTTAATAGATCTTAACTACTATACACAATGGTAACCGGCTTCACTGTGCAAAAATGAGACTGAGAAATAGTTTTTTTTTTAATACGTACTTTTAGAGTTCCAGCAAGTGGGATAATTTTATACAACATAGCATTAACAAACATATTCGAAGGCACTTCTCACATGGAAATCTGGGTAGGCAAGGTAAATCATGAACGACAATATGTTACCAAGTTGATCCGTAGTTAAAATCCAGTTTCGGGTCATTTTCATGTGAGATTTTTCATTTAAAACACGTGCCAACAAAAATGTTGGTTTGCATCTTAGAGATTTTTTTTTTTCGAGTTTATAGAGAACATAGATAGCCAATATATAGAAAATAGATAGTCAATATAGAGAAAATAGATAGCCAATAATACTATTATGAATCTCCATAATTTAAAATAAACTTTATTATAATTTGAGTAAAATATTTCAGCCATTTGTTATCATCAATTTATAACACGTTTCTAACTAGAATTTAGGGCTCTAAATACCAGAAAAACTTTCACATATGAGGCCAAAAAAGTTTGTCATTTGTATTCAAATCAGATATTTAGTGCAAATGTCTCTAGACCAAACATTTATAGTGTTAGAGGTACAACAGTTTGTCTATGTGGCGATGGGCTATCTTGAGGATATGAGTGAAACATAACTGTCATTAACACGTATATTTTACCCCATACAAGAATAAAAGAACAATCCTATAGACAATATTGTCAACTATAGTATTTGTATTATTGTTTTAACTATTATTTCTGTTTTTTATTATATTTTCTTGTGTGATGTTTGATTGGTGAAGACAATTTAAAAAAACCTATAAGTCACAATTTTGGGCTAGATTAAATTGGAAAAATGGATGACAATTTATCTGAAATGAAATCACCGCGGCGGAGAACGCAATTCGAATCTTTTTAAATTTTTTCTTCGTTTTATCTAGGATAATCTGTGAATTTCTTTATCAAAACAGAAAACGTATATTTCATAACTTCCACTAATTCTAAAGTCATCACCAAGGAGTACGATCATTACTGTACTTATGTTAGTTACATTGCATATACTTTGAAAAAAAAAAGATTGGAAACAAAACATAAGATTCCTCTGAAAATTTACTGTACTTTGTAAGATAAAAAGGATTCAAATCCGTATGTATTTCATACGAGCTGAGGCTCGTATGTACTTAAATACTACTCATAGTATATATTCCAAAACAAGAACAATATAAAATTGGAAATAAGTTTTAATATGTAAGACAAATATATTTTACATTCTTCAATTATCAGCATATCAAATTGCCTATGTAAATAACAAAGAAAATGTTATAAATTGTTAAAATGGTGCAATGATAACATTAATTGTAGTGATATTTTACAACTCAATGTTGTTATGTAAATGCTTTGATATTTACATTATTGTATTAACTGGTGATATTCATATCGAACTTAGCCATTTGGTAATCTTTACATGCCAATTAAAGATTAAGACCTGGTCAAGTTCATTTGATACATATTTAATTATATGAGCCCACACGCAAAGCCAACGTTGTTAACACGTATCTTATCTGTTATCAGTTTGTCGTTGAAAGCTGTTTAAAGATATTGGGGATACCAGAAACCATATGTTTACTGAATATACTCACAATTCATTATTGGTACATTGAAATTTATATTAACACTAGCTGACCCGGTAAACGTTGCTTTGCCATATAAATTATTTATAGATAATTTCTAGTAGAAAAATAAAAACAAAAAATGTTGACCATAAATTAAAAAAAAAATGTTAAGGGTGAACAACCCTTATCACTTAGGGCTATGAAAAATAGATAGTAGCCCATTGTCAGACCTACTGAACATGCATATAAAATTTGGTAAAAATTGGCAAAGCCGTTTCGGAGGAGTAAGGTAACTAACATTGGGACACGAGAATTTTATATATATATATAGAGATTAATTTTGGTATTCCTTAAAGAGCTCTGAATTTCATTTTTTTTTAATTCTTTGACCAGTTTGTGATATAATTTTAACATTTATAAATGAAATGCTGTTACTAATTGCCAGCAATGTGAACTCGTCGATTACGCGACACCAGTTTATTTTTCGTCCTCACTCAAGCGAGGCACATGGCGACCATACAAACTATTCGATATCTGGTTATTACTACAGTGACTTTACACTCTCTGGTACCTTAAAATTAAGCATTTTGCATGCGTTGGCCCGAAAAATAAGTTTTCAACTGCGACGCAAACGAACTCGTCGCGGTGTTGGTGCCATGAAATTAAGAAGTAGAAAACGTGCAGATAAAATCGAAGCTACATATTTATTTGTTTTTTCGTAGGCTCATTCTTGGTCATTTGGTTTTATCGCGTTTTTACTTTATCTCTGTAGCATATTTTGATACAAATAAGTAAGAAAAACGGCATAATATTGTAGAATTGAAATCAGGAGTTCATGTTAATTCAAAACCGAGTGTAGAAATTTCATGTTGCTCTATTTAAGAACATATTTTTGGTATATCGTTTGGCGCGTGTGATTGGTTTCTTTATATTCCTTAATTTTATGGTTAGAACATGTGATTCATTGCTTTTTCATGAAGACGCTTGGTTATCGATGACGTTGTAACTGTTGTGTTGTTACGCAAAGTACGACTTTTACACTGGCGTCCACGAGTTGGGTCGCCGACGAGTTTTTTATTTTCGTAAATATTCTGCACGGCACTTCTTAAGAAAGAAATAGACAATATTGGCTATAGAATTAGCCTGCATCTAAAATAATGAAATTTTAGTATGTTCACCAGGTACTTATCTGTAAGAACTATGTTTATGAGTTTTTACGAACACAAAATTTAGATTAAAACCTGTTATAATATTTGTATACGTAAATACATTATATTCTTTAGGATAATATGAATATTACACATTTTTGCATTTATTTGGTATTTCAAATTAAAAATATCATTGTACTTGAGCTTGAAACATTGGCTTGTATACATTTTTGTTCAATTTTAACCGTAAAATATAAATCATTTTAAAGGTATATTTCAAAATAACAAGTTTTATTTATACACTTTTCATGCATACTTAGGTATGATTTTATTATGGCAATAAAGATACTTAAGATCTTCATAATTGAGCTGTTGACTGTTATCGGTCATCGAAATACATTTTAAATAATTAAGTCTCCATTATTAAAGCGAGATAATTAACAATAACGTGGATTTCTTAATCATACTAACCTACGATAGCTAAAGGTCGCGTACAGAACAGACTGAAGAAAAATAGTCTTAACAAGATTTTCAAATATTTTCCACGTTCTGCGTAAAGCTAAACCAAATTACAGTAACATATTGCATTTAATATAATCTTGAATATAATTCATCTTAATAGATAGCAAAAAGGCTCGAGTAATTTAAAAATGGGTCGCGTATTCGTTTGCAATAAATGATAGTGCACATCTGCAGGGGTCCTACGAACTTTCGCCTAACAAATTATTGGACCCATGTTAGTCCAACGATTACAAGTCGCCGATTCATCAAGGGTCGCGCCGGACGGCCCAGCACGTACTTCTCCCATCTATTCTTGCCGTCGGAGGACCGATCAGTCAACGCTATCAGGAGTCAGGAGAGACGGTTGCTTTCCCTTCGCTGAGCAACAAAATTAATTTTCCTAAGGTCGTTTAATTTCACCTCGACGTTAAGATATTTCCAAGTTTGATCAAAATAAATGTAAAATATTTACTGGCGATATATTTCACAAATACAAACAAACTTCTTGTTCATCTATAATAACTATAGAGATAGTTTGTTGGAAAGTAACAATAAATTCCTTCCACAAAGCCCTTAGCTTTTTTCGTGTCTCATATGTACTGCCCTAAGTATAATTTTATATATAGCCTTCTCAGTTCGACGGTTTTGTGGTTGATTAAATCAATGGATGTCAAGACCAGGCTCCGTTGTACCTAACACAATTAGTTGGCTAGGGTAGCGTCTGACAAATTAATTTCCTAGACAGATCAAAAATATTCAGTCCGAGCAAGTTCCACGGACGACTGTAAACATGAAAGTACTTGGTACTATTATATTTTTTGTACAAAACTAAGGAAATTCTTGAATATATATCTACTAATAGGCAAGTTTTGTAGGTGTGAATTATTGGTATATATTTGTCATATATTGGTATATATAGTTGTGAATTATTGGTCATAAATAACGTAGTTTATTATCCTGATAAGCCGATACAATCGTATCTATACTAAAAAGTGATCATTAAGCATGATACGATAGATTGCAAAAGTGATATAACTACAGTATGTAGGTAAGTACGTATTAATAACTGATATGATAATATTTATGTTAAGATGATTTCATCTAAGTGCTCCTAATAAAATGAGTTTTTTTAACATTATTAACGTGTTCGCTACCAGCGCCGCGTATATGCGTCGTCTCAGTTCTTGCATTTGAGGCCGCCGCCGCAAATGAGCGGCGTGTTTACTTTTTCAGTTTATTAGAAATTCTTATACTTATTTTTCTTCGAAATAGTTATAATGGCCTGTAAAAGAACATAATGGATGCAGTCTGACCTTGGTCTGGAGATAATTACTTTATTTATAAATATAATATTAAAAATTCAGTGCCATTAAAATCATAAGAAAAAAATCCATGGACTGTGGTTCAAGATTTTTTTCTCAACCGCCGATAGCGAACGTGTTAATTTAGATATTTTGCTTTCTTTTTCAATCCTAAATCATTCATAAGCAACATAATCAACATCAGTCCGAACTAGCCCATTGCTGGACAAAGGCTTTTCTTAATAAGCGCCATTGAGCCAGGTTTTCAGCTTTACTCATCTAGTTATTGCCGGGAATCTTAATCGACCGATAACAAAGTTCAGGAAAATAATACCGCACCATAAACCCATTACATATAATTGTAACAATGTTACCTCTATAAAGCCCATTAATCTTCAAATAAAAATGAGACAAAGAACATAATTAGTAATAATTTGACATAACATTTAACTTTCTGGAAAAATTAAAGAGATTAATTAATTATTACATTACCAAGTTTGCCAGAAAGCTATTGACTACACATCGGACCACATGCCTAGATAAAAATCTTTTGTGTTAGAGTTTATGAAATACGTTTCTCCAAAATATATGGAATTGACATACGCTTTCAAAATATCAATGTTAATTTGCAATGTTAAATTGCATAGATTTGCAATTTTCTACTAGCGTTATCAATAACCGAATGTTACTTTATCTAGGGACCCAGAAAACGTATATAAAATTCAATTATTTTAAAATGTAAGCGAAATATAAAATGTAGTCAAGTTTTACTTTCAGTTTTGTTATATTATAGTTACGTCAGCACAATTACCTTTCGCCAACTTGACCGTAGTTCACTGTCGCGTAAATATACAAAAATGCAAGTATCAAATAACACAAGAATGAACTTAGTCTAGACAATGTGATAAGCGCAATGTGGTTACCTACTCGAATATACAGTTTACATAAATAAAGAAGTGTACTAATACATTATTTTTTTAGAAATAAATATTTCATATAAGAAACGATCTTTAAAGTTTATATATCCATAATAAAGTATACTATTTAATTCAATCGGGTCATATATTGTTTTAAACTTAAACACAATAAATATGTGAATTAAGATATACTTCTTGTTTTAGAAAAGGCCAAACATTCATAGAATCACAATTAGGCGAATCGCAATCTGGGAAATAAAGTGGGAAAATATGGTTTTCATAAAGATAGACAATGTATAAATGCTGAAAAGGTTGTTCGTGGTTGGGCGTACGGAGAATACTAATACAGAAAATCATATAAGAAATCAAAGCGTGTAGCGACTTTGAAAGCTTTGTGAAAATATAATAGAAGCGAGAAAAATTGTTGTTGGTTGATACATTATTGTTATTATTGAAGTAATTTATACAATATTTGAAATTTGTCTATTACCATAAGCTAACCCAATTATTTTAGTGATGATTATGTTTATAGAACGGTAAGTAACATCGTAGTAACAATTTACATGGCTACTTACCGAATCTATATGAAGTAGTGTCCGACCGAAAGTTCGGTTTTCGGAAAACTTTTGCCGAAACCGAAACTGATTTCGGTAGTTTTCGTACATGCTTGCCTAGCTTCGTTTCTCGCGGCAACGCTTTGACGGACGCTGGCGGCCCTGTTCGGGATTTGTTGACCGGGAAAGGTCTTCACAACTTAACCGGGCGGGTGGGCGAACACTGAGGGTGCTCAGCCGGCAATTTATGGGTTTGGTGGCAATCCATGGGAACCCCTGTGGGTACGAACCTCGACTTGGACCGCCAGCCAGAAATACGAAACCTAACGGTGATCTACTAGCGTTTCGGAAGCGACTACCTTGAGAAGAAACGCCGAAAGAACAAGAAAGAAGTGTAACTGCGTCGTTTAGACTACAGTTGACGGATCTAATTCGCATTGCTCTATAGCAACACAACTTAGTCAGTGCGTTATCACCCGACATAAACATTCTTTAGAGGTTATGCTTTGATGGAACTGATTACATGTAAGTTTTTGTTTCATTTTTTTACTTGACCACGTTGACTTTTATACTTGACCACGTGAGTTTCAGTTTCGGTTTCGACCGAAACTGAAGCCACGGCCGAAATTTCGGTTTCGGTTTCGGCCGGAAAACCAGTTTCGGTCGGACTCTAATATGAAGTAATTTGGTATAGCCTGATACAACTAAAAGTCCTTAGAATAAAATAAGCGAAAGAAATGGCAAACGTAATATCGGTATTTTAATAAAAAGGTTAACATATTAAGCATAATGTAGATGTAAAGAAGGTAAAATTCAGTAATACATTTATCGCTAATTTAATTTCTACGTGGAGCAACGACTCCCTAAAGGCGGCCGGCAAGAACTACATGAGAAGAGCAAAAGATTTGCTCTTTTTTTAATTATTTATAGGCGTACGCTTGACTTCAATCACACCTGGTGGAAGATAAAGATGAATCCGATGATAGTCCGCGTCCGCCCAACAAATGCCTCTTCACTCTTCTGCTAAAGACATCAAGAAGAGTTCATAAGATCGCGGAAATACGGTCGCTGGAAGCATATTACACTCCTTAGCTGTTTGCATGATGAATGTAGAAGCGAATCTTATCGTGCGGATATAAGGAACGTCCACCACATACGGATAGTATCCGACTCGAAGTCTATTGGTTTTATGATGGAATGGGGCTGGTGGAATCAAAAAATGTAGTTCGCTTATTAGGATAGACATATGACCGGCAATGAACTAACGTTGATTTATGATGATTATCAGTTTGATGTAAATTTGCAAAAGATACTGTTTTTTTATTAATAACATTTTTTTATAAGTATCTTAATATTATATAAAACATGTTTTGTTTATACATTTGCTGATGGCGACGAAGTCAATAACCTCTAAGAATTAGAACGAATAAAAATGTAATCGAATTAATTTATTGAAATGTAAAAAGTACAAGTGTATTTAACGTATACGATTACTTAATGTTTATCCGTTAAAATATTACCATGTTCAATTTAGTATAGGTATTTATGTATAAAATTTAAATAATTTATTGTATTAATGTTAGGAAACCCAATTTCTATAAAAATATGTATATTAAGTGATACCTTTCATAAGTAACTCTAAAACTGTTTTAATAAACTTAGGCCATACTCTGAAGTATCTGAATTATAAGTAACCTTTTAAGCAATTTTAATATAAGATAATACCTATATATTATATATATAATCACATGTGACTGATATATCATTATAGAATTTAAGCTACTGAATCTAGAAACATGAAACTTGTATATAGGATTCCTTTTATGACTAGGCACCCACTAAAGTTTGGTAAAGAAATTTTGATTTTCTACCTGTAAAGGATTGAAATGGGGGTTGACCGTTTGTTTGAAGAACTGTAAATTTTGAAGTAAGCACTATGAAAAGTGGTATTTCAATTTTTGATTAGAAAAAATGTACGTAACAAAAGGAACTAATAAGTAAACGTCATAATTCCCCTTTAAATTAAAAAAATAAGTGCCTTTTAAGCCACCAAGGTTCTCTTTAACAGTTACTTGGAATTTATACAAATATGTGTTACATTTGGGGTTTAAACCGACAACCTACGGGGCACACAATACAAAGTAATGTCAGTACGTTAGCGAAGTCACAAAAGAGTCCTTGGAATAAAGTTATAACAAAACCTACGGGACAAAAGTCGAAAGCTTGACAACTGCTCCAACCGAGTCGTCAAATTAAAATTGAGCTCAGGAAGACAACTAACAGTATGGAATGATTTCATAGAATCTTCATACTCATGTATTGTAACGAGGATTAACAAGCACCTTAAGTAGTCTAATATCACAGAGCACCTAATAACTTAATTACTTCAACAATACAAGCGGAACTATTTTCATAATCGCAGAATTGTAATTGCATTATCTTAACTTTTATTTTAAACCTTAATGCTTAAAGCATTTAAAGTATAAATTGGTCTATGCCTCTCATTTATTAAAAAAAAATCTTACCACGGTTTTAAAGTCACTACTATAAGGTGTAGCTTATTTAGGCCGTAAAAAAAAACACTTTCAGCGCGTGCGCAAAATTCCTACTTGGTTGGTTACGTTCACCGTGCGAACTAACCAAAGAGCTACTGACACGATGTGGCTGATGAAAATGAAAACAGACGCGTGCGCATAATAGCAAACCGTAATGTACGAAAACACCGAAATTTAATAATTACGTGACCTGAGTTCAATTCTTTAATCATTTTCTTTTACTTAAAAAATGTATGATGATTACAATAAAGGGCGTTTTTCTCTTCTTCTTCACGGTTAGCAAGGTTGCCGTGGTCATGTTGATGACAGTTGTCTTTTCCCATCAGGTGAGAGTCAGCGTCTTTGCTAACTTTTAGCATATAAATAATATGCATTAAAAATAGTGCATTATTAGCATATGTTAGGCTCGAAGTAAAATAAATATTTATGAGAGTGTCAATATTATTTGGGTTAGACAAACTTTAGCTGGTAAAAGGTATTATCAATATCTCTATTACATTAAATTTATTTGGAGTCAAATGTATGTCAATTTCTAGATATTAAAACAAATGAATGGAATCCTGTATTTAGAGGCATAGGAGTCATTTATTTTTGAAATTTTTGGCTGTTCATATTTGTTCATGCATTGAAATTACTGATCCATTCTTGGTGAGGCCTTCACAATATTAACATCATGTCTTCCAACTTAAAGTTAGGTTCATATTTAGTCACAATTAGTTGTACCGAATGAATATACAGGTTGAACAATGTATAATGTAGATGACTATTAATATCTTGGGTATAATATATATCATAATATATGGGATAAATTGGGACATATTCATAGAATCTACAAGATTATAAGTTGTGTGAAAATTGGTTAAGTAAAGAATAACTTGATCTCATAATACTAGTTGTAGTAGTAGTAGCCATCCTACACTAGAGAGGTAAATTGTAGGCAAGAATAAATGGTTTCCATCATAACTGTAATATAGTGTAATAAATTAAATTTATGCATCCATATAATTGGAGTTAAATAAATGTGTATCATCATTGTGACTGTAAATAAAGTTGTAGTCTACAGAGGCTTGCACAACTGTTTACTTAAAATAGAGAATCAGTTGTTACTATTACATTTTAATTTAAGAGTGCGTTAAACAATACTTGCTAGTCACTGTTATTATCATTTTGAACAGTGTCTTAGATAAAAATAATTTAAAATAAAAAAATAACAACAGGAAAATTATCAGGTAGTGAACCATTCTCTAGGTTTTATTAGTAATACTCCAATGGAAAAGCCATAAAAGCTTTTCTGTAATTTTAACCCTTTCGAGACTCATAATATGTACAAGTGAATGTTTATCCAGATTTAACGCTTTAATTTTAAGCACATTTGATATCATGTAGTCCTATAGTATCCTAGGAATACATAAACGTTTTATCACTTTCTAATATAAAATATATCTTAGACTTACAATATCATAAAAAAGTCGAAAAGTGTTTATTTTTTGCAAATAAAAAATCATCTTGAAGGGTTCAAAAAAGTCTAACTTTATGGTTTTAATGTTGAGATAAAAATTTAAGATTGGACAAGGTTATACTTACATATTAATGATGTTAATCACATAGAAATCATCATCTTAGGTATATCATTTCTCTGTGAAAGGAATACAAAAATATATTTGTTAAAGTTAAAAGAATATATGCCTATAACTTTGATAAAATTTACTTTTAAATGAATGAATTAATTTAAGTATATCTAATACAAATTGTTTTGGGTACTTATAATATTTGTTTACCATATATTTAACATTTTAATATGTATATTAATTTTGTCCTCTGCGTAATTAAAAAACAAAAAGTAAAAAAAACAAGCCTATATAAATACCTTTAAAACATACGCTTTGTTAAAAAAATTAATAATTTGGACGCTTTTGCAATAACTACTGAATATGTTTCGAAATAAATAGAGCTCAAAATATTTATTTGAGCGACAAAACTTTAAAGAGACTAAAGTATCAGATTTTTTGTACTACTAAAAAAATATTATTGTATATTAATTCATATTACATTTACTTTGATTAAATTTCAATGTATTTCGTCAGTATTTACCGTAATTTCAACGTACACAAAACTCCACGAAATTAATCAACACAACTGAAGTTGTAGCTAGTGCCAATTTGACAGTATAGTTAGATAAAAAAAGTTATTCAAAGTTGCAAGAATAATACAAAAATCCCCTCATAAATATTTTTAAGGATTCTAAAAGGCCTTTTATCTTGTTTTTAGAAGATATCGTCTCTACATATTTATCACTTCAATCATAATATATATTGCTTATTAAATTCATATTTTGTTAAAGAATGTATAAATTCGTCAAAATTCACAGATATAGTAGTATGCAAGTAACATCATGCATTTTTTATTAACTATCAGACACATCCAATTATCAAAATAATCAAAATGGTCAAAACCAGGTTTGGTTAATACTCAAAATTGACATATTTAGAAATACATGTTCAATCCATATTTAAATATCAAAACGTCATAAAAAGAGCTCCATGTCAAAATTGAATTATTAAAACTTCATTACTTTTGGCTGCACAGTGATATTTAAGTCAGAACATCTGAAAGAAATCTGTGTCTGTAAATAGATTAACGGATTAAAATATCTGTAATAATTTTACCACATGTAATCCGCCTTTTGTCAGAGGATATTTTTAAAGTAAAAGTAAAATTGTAAGGCTAGCATCACTATTTAGTCATATGTCAGTTCTATTGAACTGTCACTGTATTAGAAGGCTATGTTCCAGAGCTCTATAATAAAACGGTTTTAATATACATAGTAAGAGTGAGATAAATAAATACATTAGCTTGAATGGTAGTTGAATACGAATTATACAGCGATATAAATCTGTAAAGAACAAAAGTCTTCAACGAAGCTAAAATAAGTTTTGAAATTTTTATGTGTTTTTAATGATAAAATTGGTTATTACTCAGCTTTTTGCAAAATTCAAGATTCAATAATATTTAAACTGTTCTTTAAAAGTCAAGGAGCTTTTCTACATTTGGCTTAGATAGAATAATTGTAGACAGAAAATAAGTCTTGTTGTGATATAATATGTCCTAAAAGTAAAATAATCTCAGAATACGATTCCTAACGGCGCGTGTGAGTTGAAAAGGAAAAGAAGGAAATCCGGGAACGAGCTTATATATCGGCCTGGGTCCACGGCGCTGGTTCAGGCGTCATATATCACAATTTCACGCGTTTGTGGTTCATGAAGTGTTTCAAAGCGTAAAGAGTTTAAATTTACACTGATTTTGCACAGCATAGAGTACAACGCTTAATGCATTTTTAAGAGATTTCTTTAAAGCGAGCGCATTGACAATCGAGGCAAAGTGTTCGAAGCCAGAGAGAAAAGGACGAGCTAAGTAGGGGGATAAAAATTGTAAGCGTGTGAAAAAGGTGATTAATAAAGAACAACTTATAATAAAATATTGTAAATAAAAAATAAGATATAAAATAAAAGTAAACTAATAAACAGCACAAACATCTAATAATAATATTCTAGTGTTAGAATTATGCATACTAATTTATTTACCTATGTTAATATTGTCAAAAAGTATGTACATATACATATATGTATGTATTTATTTATTTATATTAGAACTATCCGTCAGAGTGCCTCATCTCAGTTTTTCGTAATCAGCGCTTGTATTTCTAGTTTTGTCTTTCATCTACATCAGTCTATAGCACGATGACAATACTTCTGGTGTTATTCTGGATCTCAGGTAACAATAACTACTTTTCATTCATAGATGGGCGTAATCATGATTACTTTTAATCAGATTAATAATCAGATTACAAGTAATCATGACGAATGTAATCATGATTACTTGTAATCTGATTACTTTTAATCATGATTACATGAGTAATCATTAATCTTGATTACAGTAATCATTCAATTAATCATGATTATTTTAATGATTACTTTTGAGTTCTGGCTGAGAGAGAGACCGATTTAAATAGTCGTTTATTTAATTTTTCAAGTTATTTTATTTCGAATTAAATATTACCCCAAACTTCCGTCTAATAGTGGGGTGGTGTCCAGCGGAGAGTGAGGGGTGGTGTCCAGCGGAGAGAGGGGGGTGGCGTCCAGCAGAAAGTGGGGGTGGCGTCCAGCGGAGAGTGGGGGGGTGTCCAGGGGAGAGTGGGGGGTGGCTTCCAGCGGAAAGTGGCGGGTGGCGTCCAGTGGAGAGTGGGGGTGGCGTCTAGCTGAGAGTGGGGGGTGGCGTCCAACGGAGATTGGGGTGATCCAGCGGAGAGTGGGGGATGGCGTCCAGCGGAGAGTGGGGGGGTGTCCAGGGGAGAGTGGGGGGTGGCTTCCAGCGGAAAGTGGCGCGTGGCTTCCAGTGGAGAGTGGGGGTGGCGTCTAGCTGAGAGTTGGGGGTGGCGTCCAACGGAGATCGGGGTGATCCAGCGGAGAGTGGGGGGTGGCGTCCAGCAGAGAGTGGGGGGTGGCGTCCAGCAGAGAGTGGGGGGGTGGCGTCCAGCGGAGAGTTGGGGTGTCGTCCAGCAGAAAGTGGGCGGTGGCGTCTAGTAGAGAGGGGGGGTGGCGTCCAGCGAAGAGTGGAGGGTGGCGTTCAGCAGAAGGTGGGGTGGTGTCGTCGTGTGTGTGCTCACACGCCGCCCCAATAGGAGGTATTGTTTGGGTAGTTTTACGACCCTCTCCCAGGGAGGAGGCCTGTCTAAGACCAGTCGCTCGCCGGGCCCCTAGGAAGTATATGGATTCCCAGGCCCGGCGAAGGCGAAGATTAGACAGTGCTGGCACCCGGTGGTTTTAGCCGGTGCAAGTCCGCCCCCGAATATCCGTCTCGTTGAGCGAATCATAATCATTATAAGGGTCTTTGCAGTTGTGTACTGTGGTCACGAGTCACGACATTGTTCGGCCAATAGACCTACCAACTCATAGTAACTCGCTTCGACCTGATTACGTTCAGGACCATTTTTTGTGCTTTCAGCCGTTTGAGTTGGTAGGGTAATTGCCGGAATTGGGTCGTGACCATAGTACAAAAGTGAAAAAACTGGCATTGTGACTTGCTTCGACCTGACTACTTTCAGGATCAGTTCGTGCTCGGTGGCCATTAAGTAAATCCAACGAAATCTAGCTGATCATAGATGCTTTTACTATTGTTCTGAGTGATTCCTGCACTATTAGAAGTGATTATCAAAGTACCGCCCATATTTTACTGAAATACCGACTCCTACCCGATAATCCACGCCTGCCTTGGAGATGGAGAATACTTCTGATAATGGCCAAAGACTTTGTGTGCAATCCTTTAAGTTAAAGTTAAATTTTTAAAACAGAAAAATGAAATTACTATTTTTTACTTTTATTACTCATTAAACAATATATATATATATATTTTGGTAAACCACAAAGCGTTTTTAGTGAGATAAAAATGGCGCGTGCCCGTATGTCGATTTGCTTCTTTTTTCTGAGTACTATATTCTTTAGTCTTTAAGAAAATGGAATGCGAAAAAAAAAATTAAGCGAACTCAGAACAAAAACTATGTATGTGTCCCGCTAATTTATTGTAAGAATCAAAGTTATTAGGTAGAACGTCAGTTATCCGGAAAAAAAATTAGATCTATATCTCAACTTTAATTATGAGTTAAAATTCAAAATACGATACGAACATGTGCGGCGCGGCGGCTCGGTTTACATCAAAGACGAAACCGAGTCAGTAGAGAGAGACGGATAACCAAGAAAGGTGATGTGGCGCTTTGCGCTATAGAAGCTTGTGTAAATTTGAGAAAATAATGTCTTATTATGATCAATTAAAATTTTGCGCTATCTTGCTCTCTCTATCTCCATCCCGAAGGCGGGCGTGGATTATCGAGTTGGAGACGGTATTTCAGTAAAATATGGGCGGTATTTTGATAATCAGTTCTAATAGTCCAGGAATCACTCAGAACAATGGTAAAAGCATCAATGATTAACTAGATTTCGTTGGATTTACGTAATGTCCACCGAGCACGAACTGATCCTGAAAGTAGTCAGGTCGAAGCGAGTCACTATGCTGGTCTTTGTACTATTGTACTGCGGTCATGACCCAGTTCGGGTAATCGCCCTAACACCTATGTGGTGGTACTCAGTTCGCCAGTTTAGCTAGTAGTAGTCGTATACTATAAATAAAAAAAGGCGAGCGCCGCTCTGCTGTCGGCAGAACATTTTACGTATCAAACAGAAAAGTAATCATAAAAGTAATCATGATTAATTGTAATCCGATTAAAGATTAATAATCCTTAATCACCGAAATATGATTACTTTTTTTGATTAATTTCGTTAATCATTAATCATGATTAATGATTACAAATTGTAATCGTAATCGTTAATCATTAATCTGATTACATTTTGCCCATCTCTGTTTTCATTACATGTTCTGTTAGCATGTTTGCCGGAATCAGGACTATTTTTTAATTTTTTTTTTTAATGGATTTTTTATCGTTGTGTGTCAATGATAAGGGGTTGGTATGAGGTTTTACGAGATTTATTCCTCCGATAAATGTATATTTTTTAACACATTTTATCGAATTTGTTTCCTAAAAAAGTTGGTAGAGGCGCTGTTATTGATCTTTACGATTTGACATTTTAAAACTGAAATTGGTTCAAGTATATGAGCTTTTATGATCTTATAATACAGTGGTGTAGGAACAATAATAAATAGTACCTGAAAACTGTTCTTATAAGTACCAGAACAAAATAAACCGTTATATTTAGTTGTTGTGTATAATATTATATTAATAATTATGTCTGTGCTTGTACAGGCATGACTGTTTTAACTACTAAACGGAACGTCGGCAATCTTTTTTTTTAAATTAATATTTGCCTTCATAAAATATTGGTCAAGATTAGTGGTGTGGAACCACAAAACAGAAGATATTTTAACTAATATGTAATATATAACTTTATAATCTTTGTAATATATACATTTTATTATAATCGCTTGGATAGAAAAAAAGACACAGATTGAAAAAGTAACCATTTTACACTAGAGAGGTGAATTGAAATAGATTATTCCATAACGTTATTAATTAAAAATATAACATATGTACGACAATATCAATGCTAGTGCAGAGGAAGTCAAGGGCAGAGGCTAGTGATAAATTAATACATATACAGGCTGATTTTATAGACGAGGGAATATTCAAGGAGGATATTCAGGATTCGATTCTAATTCAAAATTTATAGGAATAGTGATATTTTATTATTTCTATTAAAACAAACTAATTTATAGTCATCATATTAAGAGGCAATCAGACACATGGTAGAATAAATAACAATTAATTATTAAGTAGATATTTTGTCTCTCCTAAGCCAGGATAAAGTATGAAAGGGTAACGAGTCAATTACCTGTTTACCTAAAATTACGTAAAAGGAATTTTATCTACGTGCCAATCAATCGTCGTGCGGCACACGCGCTGCGGTGTCCAAGCTTTGGATCAATTCTCATTTGTTCATCAATGTTTCTTTATGATTTGTTAGGGAATATTGTTATTTACATTTTTGTTAGTTATAAGAAGGTACAAATTATTGTATTCTGAAATATCTCCCTCGTCTATAAAATCATCCTGTATACCTACTTGTGTATGTATATTTATCCCACTGGGTTGAGTTTCTAACATAATATGGTTCAGTAAACTTGCTAAACATGTTTGTACTTTGTTATTCATTGGGCCGGACACTAGATACCTGGGCTCGTACTTAACCAAGTTTATTTGTTTTGTAATACTGTTAACGTTTCTTCTGCATGGCATTTTATATCAATTTTCTTCGGTATGATTTTTTAGTTATTTTGATTTCGACAAAACGTAATTTCTATAATATGTATTTATATCGTTACTTTCGTGATTTTATTGTATTAGGTTTTTGCTTGAGGAGATTGTATAATTTGAGGGATGAAGGGTTATTTCTTTTAAGAGACATTTCAAAATATTTTTTTTTTCGGCGTGTCCTACGTTGGTGGCCTGGGAAAGACCTTCACAACAAAACCGGGCTTGGTGGGCGAACGCAGAGGGCGCTCAGCCAGCGAAATTTATGGGTTGGGCGGCTAAGCAAGGGCACCCCTGTGGGTACGGACCTCGACTTGGGCGGCCGGCCAGTTGAAAAACGAACCTAACGGTGATCTACCAGCGTTTCTGAAGCGACTACCTTGAGAAGAAACGCCGAAAGAAACTCAAGGCTGCGTCGGAGTGAAACTGCGTTATTTAAACAACAATTGACGGAAGACATTTCAACATATCAAATATAATTGCAAAATATAATAATATCGCAGCAGATAACCTTTCAGCCATCGATATTATTATTTAGGTAGATTAATAAGTTGATGGTTATTAGTCCAGCTCCAGAGATCAAGCAGATCCGGAAACTTTCTAATTTCTTAATGGTGTACAAACATACACGCAAGACTAAGGCTGAGATTTGTAGACGCTACTTCGACTTAGACATTACTCAAACATAAATTATGTCATTTATTATAAGTAATATCAAAGTTTATAATAAATTACCGATGTACTCAACTTAGATTTGGCTCTGTGAATACTTAAGCTTTTTTTTCAACAAGACTATACTTTACTGTCCGGGTAAGGTTATTACAACTTGCTGGGCTTATAGGACGAGCACTGAAGGTGCTCAGCCACAGAATTTAAGGATTGAGTCGCAGTACAAGGGAACCCCTGTGGGTACGGACCTCAACTTGCGTAGCTAGCTAGGGAACGACGCCTAAAGGTGAACTACTAGCAATTCGAAAGCGACTATCTTGAGAAGAAACGCCGAAAGGAACTCAAAGCAGCGTCGGAGTGTTTCTGAAGCTGTACTCAAGTTCCTATTAAATAGTTTTTTTGTCAAAGACGAACGTATATCCTCAGAAAAGTCTAAGCTAACTGTAACTAGTGTCTATAAATCTCAACTTAAGTTGTTGGTTACACGTTGATTTGTTATATGGAGTGTGAAAATATAAGTATTAACTATAACGTTGTTAACTCTGATGGAAATTTGTGTTTGCGAACTCACTCAAATCGACGCCCATCTTTTATCTTTAATTGTGCCCATTTCTATTATCTACTGGGCTACTATTTTAATACATGTTGAGCTCACTTTGGCTACAAATTTTGATCCTATTCATACACTTTCTGTTTCGTCTTTATAGATTATAGATAGATAGATTATTAGATCAGCTACGTTTCTATTGATAGTTTCCAACTTAATCTAAACTAATCTTGATCCCTATTATAGTTATCGAGGGTGAAACTTTTAAAGTAAAGTGTATATAATCTACTTATTTACCTACTTCTTTTATAAAGAATTCTTAAAAATTTTAAGAAATTGTAAAAATATTTCTAATTTTATTATTTTGAATTTCAAAAGTTAAGAAATATATTTAGGTACCTTCGTAAAATGGGATCTATTATTTCAGAAACAATAAAACACCGTAAGACAAACGCTTCATTTTTTAATGAAATCTTTAATTAAATACACAAAACGTTGTGACCCTTCTGCGTCCGCCTTCATGCCTGAGAACAAAACAGAACAAAAACTTTCACATAAATTCTGAAAATGAAACAAGGCCTCCCTCCTCAATGGCGGTTGAAAGGCCGTTTGTTATACTCTACTACACACAGATATTTTTTTACCCTAATATAAAACTATTTATTAAAATTAATTTAATGTTACATAATAGAAAAAAATCTCGGTGTGAAATTATAAAATTACTTATGGAGACATTTAAAAAAGCTTATTTTTGAGTTTTATCATCTAATATGATAGCTTAGGAAGTAGGTGTATCTAATCTAATTAGGTACACCTACTTCGTCATCTACACACGTACTCAAACATACATTATATAGATTCTTATAAAATTTTGAGTGAAAATTGTTTTATTTTTAACTAATGGAACACAAAAATTTTTAATCGAATCTTTATTACAAAAAATGTAATTCAACCGTACGATTTCATAATACTTGTCAACAGTGATTTTGTTGCCCTGTCTACAAAAATGGTTTAATATAGTGAAATATATTTATGCCAAAAATTCACGAACTATAACGGGTTTTAAAATATTGGCTCTACTTTTTATAATACTAATTTTCATTTTATATTCAAAAAAATAGCAAGCATAAGATTTTTTTTAATGAAAGATATATTATGAAAATGACATGAAACATTTCGGCCTAGTTAGCCAGACAACAACTTGAAAAACAAAAATTAAAGTAGAAATTATCTTATAATTCATGTTTTTGTCCAACTCATTAGTATGTACGTAACATTAAATAGTTATTTAAGTATTCTGTACTGTTTCTGTCAAGACTAGCTATTATACTATTTTAGACTATTTTTATTAAACGAGTCCTTACTATTAAGTCAAAAATATTTATATTTCGTGATGATATAACAAAAGAGTAAGAGACAATAATCATCCACTAATTATTATTATATTCTCCTTGGTCAAATATATACATATATATATATATATATATATATATATATTAGGGCGTATAAAAAAAATGTTTCCTCGGAACCACGCTCAAAAGTTTCGTTTTCATGCCAAAATAGGCCTCTGAAAGTATGAGCCCTTAATATTAATATTTAGGTTGTCCGCGTCGCACTTTTCGATTTCCCATACAAATAACACAAGACAAAAGTTTTTTTTTCTTTTGACTTTTATAACTAATGAACGATATATCGTATTGCAATACCCATTCATTATTTTTGTAGAGAATTTAACAATTTTGCAATTTGTTTGGCACAAAAGTAGACATTTTTTTAAATATATAAATAAACACGTGGTTGACACTGGGGTAAACTTTATTGACTTGAATTTGAGGTAACATATAGTACTACCTAGCTGATGCGTTACCGTATGAAATTTCATGCACAGAGTGCCGCAACATCATCTTTTAAGAAACAGCGAGAACTTATTCAAGGACCTAATATATAACAGGAAATAAAAGATTATTAATATATTAAACTAGATTCCAAATTGTCGATTGGACAGACAAAATCCCGGTAGATGGCGTTCTAATTAGTTTAAAAATAAAGTGCCTGATTAGCGCCATCTATGGTACCGGTGCGATTTAATAGATAACTACATGTAACTGTATTATGGTAGTAGATGACATAATGGTTATATGCTCACATTTTCATTTGGTCAGTGATAATTAATTCTACACTTATATTAAATTAAATTTGAGAGCACAGAATATATATTATATATGTGTGTGTGTATTTGAAATAAATTAATCTCTATGTAGGATAGAAGAGCCGTATATGGTACAATATTTGAAATATTAAAAAGTATATCTCTTTGTAAAGGTGAACTAGAAATAGATATACTTGCCCTTGTTAAAATATTGGTAAAACTAGATTTGTTTTTTTTTCCGATTTTTTTAATATGTGGCTGTGGTGGCCTCCTGGATAGGGAACTGGTATCATTACGCCTCAACCCGAAAGTTGGTAGGTTTGTATCCCGACATGTACTTTCAGGATTTTTCAGATTAAGTACGGATTTAGGCATCATAAGCTCACCGATGAAGGAAAGCATCGTGAGGTAATCCGCACGACATCTAAAAGATTGTTATGTGTGAGTGCTTTGAGAACGGCAATCAGCTGTGCTACTGGTCACGTTGGCTACGACATTTGAGCGCAAAGTGAAAACTGCCCCTAAGTATCTCTGCTCACTTATTAATAATTAATTAATTTTCATAAATTATTCATAAAAAATAGACGGTAAAAGAAAAATAGATATATAACATTAGTATGCAGTCCCTGACTTAAGTACTCGTAATAAGTGATTAATATTAATAACTAGCTGATCCGGCAAACGTTGTTTTGCCATATAAGATTTTGTAATTTTAAGATGTTCATTGAAATTAAGTGATGTGAAAGACAATTTTGTTCACAATTAAATACTCTTAATCAACAACACATTTATTTGGATAAAGATTAATATTATTACGTTGATACAACTCTTAACAAATAATGCATTAATTTCGACCAAATTTGTTTACCATAAAAACGGTTCTAGTGACTTAATCTTAAAAGATAGACATATACTGTCGCGGATATTTTTTTAGATCATTTCAAGAGGAATAATTCTTTCTTACATATATTTTTGGTATCTTGAACCGTTTTTGCAGCGCACGCAATGGAAGCCCTCAAGGATGAATAATTTTCCCCGTTTTTTTCACATTTTCCATTATTTCTTCGCTCCTAATAATTGCATCGTGATGTTATATAGCCTAAAGTCTTCCTCGATAAATGGTCTATTCAACTCAAAAATAATTTTTCAATTCGAACCAGTAGTTCCTGAGATTAGCGCGTTCAAACAAACAAACAAACTCTTCAGCTTTATACTATTAGTATAGATATATCGGCATGCTATAGCGGCATCTTTCGAGATGAGCAAGCGTATTTCGAATACATCACCGATTGTTACGACTATCGGTTTTTACGACTAAATATAAGTAGTCCTTTCGATGTCATTTTAATAGATTTTGACTGTATGTGATATAAAATCTATTATTATAGCATGTGGACGCCGCCCGATGCGTGCTTGTGTAAAACATCTTAAGGGTGTTACGGGACGTATGAGGTAAGGGGTGCGCGCACGCAAAGATCGGGACTTGCTGAGGGAGTTGACTACCGGGACCCAAGGTGAAAGTACGTGCGTCGGAGTTCGGTATGCTATAAAGTATTATACAATAAACACTAAAACGCCAAAATCAGTGTTTCCTATCTACCCACCCACGACCACCGGTCATTTTATAAATAAATATTGGGAGTAAGTATATATGTAGATATATATGTAGAATAGCAACTACGGATATAAATCAAAGAGCAGGCATTATGCACATAATTCTCCGGCTGCGGACCACTTGACATTACCAAGGTTGTTCCATGTTATAGAATTAGTTTAATGCATTCCTAGATGTAGCATGGAGAGAAATAAATTTGATTTTGAAAATATTATAAAGTTTAACATTATTCAACTAAGTTTGTTGATTTGTATAATAAAGAAAAATACAAATAAAATGATGACTCGTGTTATAAAAATAAAAATTGGACATAAAAAATACAAAAGTACTGCGTAAGAAGTAAAAAACCACGACATTTCGAACGCAAACATACATTAGACGCACGGTATTTGTGATACTCGTGGTATTATTGCGATTTCTTGCTAAACGAGTATCAATAAAAAAAGTATACCTACTACTAAGGGAACATCATGATTACAAATACATTTTATAAACCTGCTATCAACCGTTCATAATATCTACTAATACAAGTGGTAACTTGTTTGTTTACAACTAACAGGTTTGTAAGTACAAAACAGGTGTTCTTCTTACACATAGATCTGATATGTGACCTTGGTTCGTCAGGACTTAAGGATTTTGATGACTTAACACATAAATAGCTATTTTGATACCTATATATTAAAATCAATAGTCAATATTATTTATATTTATTTTGAACTAGCAGTCCCGGCAGACCTTGTTCTGCCCTATTTCTCTAAAACAAAGTCACATTGTTTTTTTTTAATGTTAATACCTTCCCCGTCAGATTTTTTTGAAAATTGTTTGAAGGAACCTGGCCTTAATGCTATATGTATAAAAATTGATAAATATTGACATTAATATTTATACGTCACTCAATTGTTTTGCCTTCCCAGAACCTGTCCACTAACACTTGAACTTTATGGTGTGGTATTAAAGTTCAAAATGACTTATAACGAATTTTTTTGTATGAGAATACAGAAAAGTATTATTTGTAGACAGTTGCAGGGAATTTTTAAAATTTTTCTCTCCGTAATAACCTTCCTCAGACTTCATCAAACACAACAAAAAAAAAAAAAACAGCCAAATCGGTTCAGCCGTTCTCGAGTTTCGCGCTTATCAAGACATTTTGCGATTCATTTTTATATTATAGTGATAATGTATATCATCATACTACATGGTTGTATCCACTTTATGATTCTGTATCGTACCCGACGTGACCAGAAGCTCAGTTGGTGGTCATTCTTAGTGTACTTCCACATGACATTTCTATTTATTTTTTTATTTCGGATAATTATCAGTTATATACATAAACATATCAAAATGTTACCTAAATAAATATTTCTGCAAATAACAAATAAACAAAAATTTTATAGAGTTTTTGTTTATTTAACCAAAATTAATTCTCATTACTATATTTGGTTCGTGATCACGATAAAAAATCTACTTTACTATAATTATATTTTATAAAATAGTTCCTAGAAATTTTAAATTAATTCAATAAAAATAATATTGCTATTAAATAAACTAAAATATTATATTTAAATATAGTTATAGTCTCTGCACAATTTGTAAAATAATATATGCTTATGTTTGATCTGTACCTAACTTAATCGGAACTAGAAGGAACAAGAAACTAATGTCGCATATAAATAAAATTCACAACAAAATATTATATTATATATTTATTATTTTATTACTATATTTGGTGGTAGAGCTATTGCTCGAACTGGGTTGTCACCACAGTACACAGGTGTAGAAACCGTCATCGCCGGGTGCCATGGAACATGGCTCAACCTTGCCCTTGGCACTCGGCAGACGGGAGAGGGAATACTCCGGGGGTTTTAGTCGGTGCAAGTCCGACACACCAGGGGGCGGCCTTCACGGCCTCCTGAAGGTCCGTTAGGGATTTACCCCGAGTTACCAAAAAAATAAACAAAAAAAGGTGTAGAAACCGTTAGTGCTCGCTTTGGCCTGTCGCGTTTCGGGATCAGCTTGTGTATATCCAGTAAGTCATATACCTAGAGACCTTCACTCGTGGTATATGTAGGTCGACATAATGACGGAGACTATCAATGGATTTTCATCCTTTGATGGTCGCTTTCGTTTTAGGACTACACTGTACTTACCATCAGTTGCACTGTAGTTATTAAGTCGAGCCAGTATAAAAAAAATATCATTTTAATTTCAGACTGCTCTTGTTTAAGGATTAAAGTTAATAATACAATTTTCAAACTGCTTAATGGTAATATTAATCATTAGATATTTGAACTTGTCTTATCTAGTATACTTTACATCTCTGACTGATCCCTAGCACCAGTCCCGAGATTGTACGAAGAGGTTATCAGTGGGACCTAATTTAATTCATTACGCCGCCTTGTGTCGACCCTTTCCAACAAGCTGAAAAGGTCCCTATGCAAAATTCTTTCGGCATTATTAATGGGACTCAGTTAACAGCAGTGCGGTTACTTATGACCTCTGTCTATATTGTATAATCAGGGAAGCTATAAATAAATTGAATGTAAACCGACAAACAATATTATATTGAAAAGTTTTTGTTTTTCAAAATTGAGTTCTTTTATTGGTGGCTTTGTTCCTTGAAAAAACTGCAGAATGAAAAAAAAAACTCAACAATAGCCGTGGATACAATATTAAGCCTTTTAATTAGTATTATAATTATTATATTCGATATTTTTGTTATAAATGTATTTTAAGTTTAAATAGTCTTATATTTTTTGCTACAAAAATTACTAGAATAAATTTATTCAGAAACATTTAAAAAGATACGAACTTTAAGGGCTATAATAGAAACGAGTATATAATTGTAATTAGTAAATTCATAAGCAATTAGATGATTGCCAAATACACGATAAATTTGAAAAAAAAATCATATATCTCAAAAAAGAAACACTTTCTTCTTAAACTGTTTATATAAAAAACTACATTGGAAAGAGAATACACTAACATAGAAAAATATACATATAAACCTACAAATTAAAATTTATATTCAAAGCCACTCGAGCTGAAATTCCATATAAAAATGTTTAAACGAGTAAAACTCCACTATCAGAGCTTTCCTGCCAGAACAACGCTTTGCACTAGATCTGAAAACTAAAATTTATTGATATTATGAAAATAATAAATAAATGCACGGTATTTAATTAATATTACTATTAAGTTACTGGATATACACAAGCAGATCCCGAAACGCACAGGCCAAAGCGAGTCACATGATATTGTCATTTAAAATAAAATTTTAGTCAAATGATCAAAAAAGAGATGTTATAATAAAATACATATAAGACAATTAAAGTACTGTATGTAGTATGCTGGAAGTTCCAGAATTTAAAATGGTTTAAGGTATTATTACAGGAATATATTAACCCAATCAGTCTTATAATAAAATCAATAAAATATTTTAACTCACTGGTTTTTATTAATAAAAGCCAACACCTCTGCTGGCTGCCATTTCCTTTTCATCTAAATCCGCAAACATATTAATATCGGCGGAGGAGGAACCTCTTGCGTCTTTATTGAGATTTATAATTTCCAATAAGTTTTTGACGAAATTACTGTAATGTTTGTTGTATTCATCTTGGCTTGTGTATTGCTTATTATAGTCTTTTACAAATTTGTTAAATAATTTGGGCGCGTCTTTTATGTCATATTTCGGCTTTTGCAAATCTTCTGTATAGGATGATTGTCCTTTAGATCCTGTGTAATAGCTGCTATCCGATGCATCGTAATCGTAGTCACCACTTCTAGCGTCATACTCGAGAGAACTAGCTAAATTTATAATATAAAAGCAAATAATGATTGCTGTTAATTGTCTCATTGTATTAATTTTAAGGCACGTGTACATCAACTCGAGCTGTGTTGAAATATAACTAATCTTATATAGCTTGCATTGAGACGGCCACGGCCTTGAAAACTTGTTTCTCGTCTATAGGTTTGACATTTCTGCAAGTTAATAACCCGGTTGTAAAATAAAATTACATGTTTGTTAATAATATGTCGACTGGGTTTCCATTATATGGATGTAAAGATGCGGATTTCCTTACAATATTTTCTTTCACCGATGAGCATGTGATAGCTAAGTCCGTACTTAACCTGGAAGCCAGGTACGTGGTGGATTGGGACTTATGAAGATTCATATTGTCGCGCTAGGCCCGACCGCCCCTGTCCTCAGAAATAAAATACGATTAAAATATATCGACGTTAGTTCCATAAGGTCGGATGTGTGGTCCGGACTAGTGATGAAAATGCCCGGGAATTTTCCCAAAGTGCCCAAAACTTGTATGGGGAATATTCCCGGGAATTTACGAAATGTTCGCGGAAGTGCTGGGCACTTTGGGAAAATTCCCGGGCATTTTCATCACTAGTCCGGACCAAAATAATTTTGACAGATTTACATAATTTTTCGAGCTCTTTCTAGTCATCTAGGAAAAATAGTTACATCCTTATAAATTTAGAGATATGAACATGCAAAAGGTCCGGATCTTGCAAATTTTCTAAGTTATGCCTAGGCATAGAGGCTTCTTTGTCACTTCATTGCTTATGCTTGAAATACTGAATGTTTGGGTTGGATATTTGTACGACATTTTGCTTTTAGATTTCCTTGAATAATTTATCAAAAACTGAAATAATCTGTTAGACATACAAGTATATTATTGCTATTGCTATTGGTTATATATAAATTTTCTTTTAAAATGAGTTTAAAGTTTATGCCTCTAAAATGTATTACTGAATAACTAAACACAATTATTCTGTGCTTAAGTATTTTTTTTACCTGTGGTTATTATTAGATTTATATTAGTTTTAGCTTGGATATCATCCTTTTTTTTAAACATTTGCGTATGATTACTAAAATAAGCTTTTTAACAAAAAGTATATACATTAACAAGTGTTGAAGTTGCCGAACGCTTTAGATAAGTCTTTTCACCAAAATATAAAAATAATATTATAATAAATAGTGGTTGCAATCCGATTCATATTAAAATTGTCTTTTGGCTTTCCTAAAATGTTGGCATATTACACATCCGACCTTATGGAACTGTGGTCGATTTATACGGAACGCTTATAAAAAATACAAATTTGTACTCGAAGTATAATATTTTTGGCTTCTTTTTTATGATTTTATTAAATAATTTTTTTTATGTACACTCTTTGCAGAAACATTTAAATTATATTTTTTTTATAATGAATACATCATGTGTATTGTCGCCTAACAAACTCGCCAGCGAGTAGAAGTTTTGGTAAGAAAGTTTTAATCCAATAAAATGTAGTTACAAATTTTGCTCTTTGATTAGTAACAGAATTACTTTGACAAGATAATAGGGATATAGGTGATAAATGGGTTATGAAAGTTAATTTAAAATATTCTGTCGTAAAGAAATATTGGATACGTATTACTTATAGAAATACGTGTAAAAAAAATAACTAAGCGGAAGTTAATTAAAGTTCTCTCGAAAATCCGGGTTATAGTACTAAAATGTAGTATCGTTACATTTTACTTAATATGGACATTGCATTCGGAAATAACATTGTGCCAATCCATTATATACTGAATTTATTTATTTATTTAGCATTTATGTGTGAAAATTAAAAATAAAATAGTCTTAAGCATAGTTATTTCTTAAAAACACGTTTATTTTACATCTCTACCTTAAGTTAGAAGATAAACAAGTTTGTTGCAGAGTAAAAAAAAAACAATATAAATTTTCCACTTCGAGTCACAATAACACAAAAAGAAAAGCAAGTTCCATTGTCTGTATAAGATTTTTAATTTAAGTGTTACGTCAGAACGAAGACGGTCCAGTGGCGAAGTGAGATAAGCTGACAAAGGTTTATCAGCTAATTGCAGATATGTAGTCAGATTTATTTTGAAATACTTTGAAAAAAGAAACCTATTAAGCTTCAAAATATATCTCTTTTATTATAGTAATTTCGATCCGATATCAAAGAGGTTAAAATTCTTAATTTGTGCGCTTCAAGATGGGAGCTTTTTTACCAGTGATAACTTGTAAGATGTTAATTTAAATAGTGTAGTGTTAGAATAATTTTAACTAACATATTGTGTTTACGGTAATTTATATATTTAGTTGCATAAAAATTGAAATCAACTAGGTTCAAATTTGACAAAATTTGAAAAATGGAAATGTCTATCACGAATTATCCCCAGAAGATGGACTTATACTCTATCTACTGTAGGCCTTCTTTAAGTCCTTTAATTTAGTATTATATCGAATCAACGTGAGATTTGGTCGGAGCAAGCTATGAAAACACCTTAACAACGTCTATCTCTAAAACAACTATCATCACAAATATCATTTCTCAACTACATTCTTTTAAATTGAATATAAATTTTTATACAAATAATCCTTTAGAAATAAATTTATAATACTATGCTGAAAACCTGATCCAGATGTGTTGTGTAGCTTAGATTATATAGGTAAGCGAACATACAGACAGGCAAAAATAACATTTTATACTGTAAAGAAAAGGATTAGCATTAACATATGTCAATTGTAACTAACAACAGTAACTAATAACGGGCAAGGAACTTTGATGGATACTAGACATAGTATATTAAATACAGATAAATAATGTCAACCCAAATTTCTCTCAGCCTTGGGCTACATACAGAACATGAGTTCCACAATAAATTTCTATACCTTATTAGGAAGGATAACTAATTCTCTTAAATGTAAGATATATACGATATTAAAGAAGATATATAAACATAATGGATTGAGTGAAGATGTCAGGACGTAATTGCAAAATTTTACCAGTTTTTTAAGCTTTAGTGTGAAATATCTAGGCTCCTAATAGTACTTAAATTATAATATTAATTAAGCCGTGGTGGCTGCCGGCAGAATAGAATAGCTCCCCCCTCTTCTTGCCGAGGTGTCGTAAAAGGCGACTAAGGTATCTCTTGAACACCGCAATTCAACCAGGTGTTTAGAGAAGGGAAAACTCGACCAAACCCGCATCCCGCTCCCTCCCGATCGTACTGGTTTTCCTTTCCATCGGGCCTGAGGGAGCTCGGACGAGAGAGGGCTTTTCTGGCAGCGCGTCCAGTTATGCACTTAAATATCTCCTGCGCAATTGACTGTTTCCGAAAACTGGACCTCGAATTTCTTAACCGGTGTTGAAATAGTCGCCGTGGCCGAAATCGGCTAGGACATCATCGTCATCATCAATTAATTTTTTTTGAAATAAAATAATTAAATATTATATGAAAAAAAAAAATGTAGCAAAACTTCGTAACTGGCACTGTAGTTTTTTATTTTATTTTCTATTTTGTATGTAATTGACATTATAATATGCTGTGAAGTTAATATTAAAATAAATAAATAAACAAAATTATAATAGTAAATATATTTATTTCTTAAAGAACAAACACGACAATACATATAAAGATTTTTTTTTGTCTCTAAATTAAGCCTATTTTACTAAATTATTTTTTTTTAATAAAAAATATTACGTAAACATTCAGATGTTTTATAAAACTATGCAGTTATTAGTCGATTAAAAATATCACTACACGTACAAAATAAAATTTTTATTACTAGTAGACATTAGTGGATTATCCACTTTGCGCTTATAAGTCGTACCTAACGACTGTAACATACATGGCAATTCTCACGTTTCGGAATTTAAAAAAAAAATATGAGAAAAGAAAAAATATCTTCAATAAATATAAAAGGCAGTAATTTTGACTGATCCGGATAGTGTTAATATTATCTCACAGATGACACAGGTTAAGATTCTCTGTGAAACCCTCTAATTTGTCTTTAAATTTCTTGAAATCTACCCAAGACTCCGGTATAATACGTTGTAATTTCGGGGCATTGAGGCCTAAGCCTCTAGACTCCTTGGCTCCGGTCCTGTCTTAGCTGTAGGCACGTAGAGCGCAAAGCCGTTGAATTACGCTACCCCAGAACCCCGACTTGGCTCGCTCTTATCTGTCAACAAAACATTACCTGGTATCTAACGAAAGGGTAACTGAAAATAAGGGTAGGTGTAGATTAAACTGGTAAAACATTACATAATCTGCGTGTTTGTGACGTAACGAGGCAGTGTCGCGAAGCTCTCTTTATTTAATAATAAAACAGATATTCGCTCCTGTGACATAACAGAAAGATGAATTGGTGGATACCTATTATGTTTCGTTACTTTGAAGGGTGAGGTTCTATATAAATAAACATTCATACGTTACGCATTAGCTTTGCGGAAAGATTAACGATAAATAAATACCATATAAACAATTTTGTAAATATATATTGTATGAGTGACTGTTTTTTACATAGATGTATGTTGGTTTTTGCACTGTACATAGTAAACAGGTTTGTTATTAATAAATGATGTAACAGTGCCGGAATCGTGCTAAGAGAATTATCTTTCTAAATAATTATGTAGAAGGACTCGTAAAAATATAATTGTATGTATTTTTGGGCATATATTAGGTCCTTACATATGAAATTGGCGTTTTTCGTACTGGCCACTTTAATCACAAATTTCTCCTCTTTGGTAAGGAATTCCAAATTCAAATTTATACAGCTATAGACTCATGTATTTGTGCTTCGATGATCGTCATTCATTTGTTTTTTTCTTCTGTTTTTTTCTGTTTGCGTCACTCATTTTACAAAATGGAAAACTTAAAATATCGCATTATTTACGAGTACGAGTTCCGCCGTGGCACTAGTGCTGCGGAAACAACTCGAAGGGTGAATGATGTGTATGGCGGTCGTGTTGCAAAAGAAAACACAGTTCGTTTTTGGTTCCAACGTTTTCGTTCTGGAAATTTCGACCTGCAGAACAAGCCCCGTGGACGGCCTGAGACTCAAGTTGATAATGAAGAGTTGAAGGCTATTGTGGAAGCGGATCCATCGCAAATCACGTCCGAGTTAGCTGCAGGCTGCGATGTTAGTGATAAAACTGTTTTAATTAACTTCAAGCAAATTGGGAAGATTAAAAAGCTTGAAAGGTGGGTACCTCACGAATTGACTGAAGCAAACCGGCAAACGCGCGTCGACTGCTGCGTTACATTACTAAACCGGTACAATAATGAAGGTATTTTAAACCGAATCATTACCTGTGATGAAAAATGGGTTCTTTACGATAATCGGAAGCGCTCAGCGCAATGGTTGGATCCTGGCCAGCCAGCCAAATCCTGCCCCAAGCGAAAATTAACCCCAAAAAAGTTACTTGTAAGCGTTTGGTGGACTAGTGCCGGTATTGTTCATTACAGTTTTCTCAAATCTGGCCAGACTATTACGGCTGATGTCTATTGTCAGCAATTGCAAACCATGATGGAAAAGCTAGCGGATAAACAACCTAGGCTGGTCAATCGCTCCACGCCACTGCTGCTTCACGACAACGCTAGACCACACACTGCGCAACAGACGGCTACTAAATTAGAAGAGCTTCAATTGGAAAGTCTAAGACATCCTCCGTACTCCCCGGACCTTGCTCCAACAGATTACCATTTTTTTCGAAATTTGGATAACTTCTTGCAAGGGAAAAAATACAACTCCGATGGGGCAGTCCAAATCGCCTTCAAAGATTTTATTGATTCCCGTCCGACTGGTTTTTTTAGTAAAGGGATCAATGAACTACCTATGAGATGGCAAAAGTGCATAGAAAATAATGGTTCATACTTTGATTAATTAAATATATTATATTAAAAAATATTCGACTTTTTGTTCCTCCCATACAAAACGCCAATATCATATGTAAGGACCAAATATTTGAGATGGCATGGCAATTGCTCAAACTAGGTCGTGGCCACGTACACAAGCGTAAAGATGCGTTATATGTGTCTGGATAAAATAGTTCATATACGTAAATATAAATAAAGATTATTATATACCAAGAGAATCTTTCTCTCGTGGCACTTTTTTTTTATAACTTATAGGCGAACACTTGGCCTCAATCACACCTGGTGGAAGGTGAAGATGAGTCCGATGATGAACCGCGTCCGCCTAACAAATACCTATTTACTCTTCTTTTAAAGACTCCCTGGTCATAAGATCGCGGAAATATGGCCGCTGGTAGCATATTCCACTCCTTAGCTGTTCGCATGATGAATGTAGAAGCGAATCCTGAATTTAGGCTGCATGATGATGGTGACGGTCAATGGATCCTCTTTCCTTGGTGATTGCTCTCCTTCGTGGTCTATACAGTACTTTACACCAGGTGTGATATATTTATTTCGTGGAATTAGTATAAAAACTCTGTTTTGCCTCCTTCATTAAAATATTTAGTACATAAGATTGCGAGTGCTCGCCCCATTAGACTCCATTTTATTTGGTCCTGTCATTGAAAATTATTAATATAAGGAAATATTTTCAAGAAATCATTAACCAGTTAAATAAAAAACATGAGAGGTAAAATGGTAACTCAAGAGAAAAATGTAATTTTTATTGTCAATTGTTCTTACAATAAAATTCAAATTTAAGCTAAACGTTAACGTTTAATAATATTCGTAATTAGGAAATTGTTCTCAGTCATTTTACATAGATTGTGGCATCATCTTGGGGATGTTACAAATTATTACATTTACAAAACGCGGTCTCTAAGTACCTACTCCCATACTCGTATATAGGACTGCCTTCATATAAAATATAAAAACCGGATTGACGTTGTATTAGGCTGGAAAGTTTGGTCTAAAACTGGAACATTATCTTTTTTAGTAACTAAACATATTTAGTATTTACCTAGTAAAAGGATGTACGTTAGTTTAAAAGTTGGATATAGTCTTAATATTTAAAAAACTCTATTCAATAAGTAAGTTTTTTACTATTGAATTGTAATTTATTACAATCAGTTATAACTAAAACAATTAGTTATCAGTCCTATTTCTATCATAATTTGGTAGATCAAAATGCCTACTTTCAACTGGATAGGCCGAAAACAATATTTTACCGGACACGACCAAAAAAGCCGAACATGCTTTGCTAAAGCCGAACAGATGGCAACACCGTTTTTATACAAACAACGTTTACTTATATTAAATTTCAATGTTTATTTATTTATTTATTTTAAAGGGAAACATACAGCAATATAAAAATGATAACAATATACACAAAAAATGTTACATAAGCCAGCAAAGTTTCCACAAAAATTAGTACAAAAATAAAAATCAAGCAAATAAATAACAATAAAAGAAAAATCAATCAAATATACATACATATATATGTTACATATACATTTATATTAAAAAAAACTACATTGTAGAACAAAATTGAACTTGGACTAATATTTTCTCTCTCACCATTCGTTTAAAGGGCCCAAAGGCACAGGACAGTATATCTATATCGCTAAAACGTTTATTATATAGATCACAGGCACGAAAAACAAAAGTATTATTAACATAGTTTGATCTTAATAATGGCACCTTAAACAGCGAAAAGTTCCTTGCATTGAAATGCGGACACCTGCAACCTATTTGACTAAGCAAATAGGACGAGTCCACGAGACCGTTAACAATTTTAAATAAAAAAAGTTGATCCCTCTCAATTCTACGATGACATAACGCAGGAATTCAATAATATATAAGGAATATTCAAGCAAATATCTAAACTTCGTGGAACAGAAAATTATTATTATTATTACTGTAATAAATTAAAAAATACACAGTTATTATAACAATATTATTAACCAAAACGAACAAAAGAAATGTCGTACCCAGAAGTAGTGAGCCTTGTGACATAAAAAAAAATTGTTCACTTCAGTGTTAAAACAAGTCGAAGATTACAACCTACGACCAGTTTTAGAAACGGTTCTTAAAATTAAAAACGGTTTTAAGCTCTAAGGAATTAACTGCAAATAAATTTAAGACTCGTTACTGTTTAAAATAATCTTACAATTTCAAAAACGTTTTTGGGAAGTATAGTTATATACAGGGTATAAGACGTTAATAACATATAACTTTCCGAAATAAATTGTTACGTAATATCGTTAATTTTTCATAACTTACAAATGGAGGTTAGATACATAGGATAAAATAAATTTGTATTACATACTGTTATTTAAGGGCTTTGTCTTGATATGTTTTTATTAACTGAATTAGGTAAATATTCTTATTTCGCGTGTTCTGTTTAGTATGTTTTATATTTTAACAAACTGATGTATGTAATTTTTATATCGGATGTGTAATATTTTCGCCTCAAAGCAACTCCGTCTCAAGGGGATAGTTTAGCGACAATGTTTAGACATTCAGACGTGACCCTTGGCTATAAACGTGAAAGTTTTATGTTAATGACACTCTCTTGCGGTATCCATCCGTCCGTATTGTATAAGTTGACTAATAAATTAGTCGGTCTCTTCTAGAGATAAGTAGAGAGACAAAGGATTACAGTGTTCCATGAGTTCACAAGTTCAGGAATAAATTTAGATAGTTTTTTCATTATACGATGCGATAATTTTAAACGTAAAACCGCAAATCTTAGATAAAACACGACTAGACGTCGAAATTGACATAACCTTTCTGTCCTTCATGTGGATATTTTTATTTGTTACTATATCAACAACATATATCACGTTCCTTTTCGTATTACATGCTTAACAGAGAAAGATATAACTGTCTAAACTGTATTTTTATAGTGTTAATATTCTACACGGAAAATTGTTATCGGTGAATATATTTTTTTATCAGTAGGTACCGTCTAATGTAAAGGCTGCCTAATTTTTTTGTTGCGTTACGTTGGTCTCGTGGCTAAGGTAAACTGTTATGGATTAGATAAAAGTAAGACAAATGAATAAAACCTCACTAAGCATTTATTAAGAACTAAAAGTTTGTGATAAACATGAATATATAAACATTTTTTGAATTTTATCACTAGACCAGGACCTTGTTATTTTTGCTTTTAATGATGATATAAAAGAAAAAGTGTTTTTAGTTTCGTACCTATGCAATAAGCAAAAATACAATAGCCGTTTTAGGTTTTGTTATATTTACTTATTTTATGCTTTTTGACTCCTTACTTTCTTGAATTTTGTTTATCATAATTCCAAATTCAGACTAGGGACTTTTTATACAAATATTTTTTGTCTTTTTATTTTAAATAATAAAACAATAAATATGAGGACACTTTTAACTTAATGTATAAAATGATGATAACTTATCAGAGTATAAAATATATATAGGAAACAGATAGATAGATTCCATTAACAATTATCTTATTCATATTGAACAATAAATATTATCTAAGACCATGTTTCTTTACATTTGATATAAGTTGACTAAAAAAAGAAACAAGTAATGACGGTCTTACACAATGATTTGTCACGATAAATAGTACGATAATGGTGTGATTTTGCTACGTCATTTACAATATGCATGATTTACTCAGTTTCAAATCATTCATTAATTTAAAAATATATACAATTGCTTCTAAAATCTAATTTTAATATTAAGTAATGAACTACATTATCTTTTACGTTATGTACAATTGTGTTTACGTTGATAAATAAAAATCTCAAAGAAAATCTTGAAAATAATAGAACAATAAACTACTATGATTCTTACTAAAACTACCTAAGTCGTTAGTTTCAACGTAAAAAGCGAAGAAAATAAATCTTAGTGGCCCTGGTTCGCGTATATCTTTCGTTCCAAGTTAAGTGCTGGCTGTATGTTCCTAATAGGACGTTAGGGAAATCTTGAAACAGTTTCGTTTCCCTAAACTCTACAGTTTCGCTAGACACCAATTTTTTGCCGATTTTACTGTCCGAGGATAAATAATATACTAAGTGAAAAACGTCTCATTCCTTTTTAGTCCGGGTGACCCTTGAACGGAATAAATTGCAAGCAATTTTCGGGGTCGTTTACCACGCTACGGGATGTCAATGATACGGTTCTCAAACTCGTTTGGGCCATACAAAAATATACAAATAACCATAGTCTAAATGTGCTCGTATATTACATTATTAGATTGTAGTTTTTGTAGCCGATTGAATACATCTTGTTATCGTTATTGTTTATAGGCATTTCGGTAACTTGGTCCTTTACTCTTAGACATATGTAATAGAACAGAGTTAAAATCTCTACTTCCTATTAATCAATCATTAAAGTAAATGTTCTATTTAAGGGAGCTATCTCACTTGCTACAGGTTAAGAACTTTTGACGAGCTTTATATATTCATTAATAAAGATTTAAGTAACGCAATTAATTTACGTGTAATGACGTTATACTGAGCTGAATTCTTTTTGGTATATAATTGCAACAAAAGTTATTCTTGATGTTTTGTTGGCTACTACCATCATTATTCCATTATTTGCGATAAGTTTGTACTTACAAACTAAATCCACAGTTCAAACGCAAGAATAGTCCGGGACTAGGTCAATGTGTGTAACTGTCCGCAAATTTATGTATACATTTTCTATTTAACTAGTTCAAGGTGTCAAGCGTCATATAGTTTCGAGGCGTCTTTCCCTAATTGCTCTTACCCAGACACTGGTCCGAGTTAAAGTTTCAGCATCTTAAAGTCTTAAGCTTATTAGAACATAGCATGGATGACTGCAAGTCTTGTCTTATGTAATCATTTCGTAGCTATACATACCGACATAAACAACATATAAGAAAGTTTATTAATTGGAATTAATCTTTGGTTTGTAACAAAGGAAATATGCTGTAATAAACAAGATATAATAAAAATACCGTGGTCAACAATTTTTTTTTACATAAATAATGTGAGAATACAAAATTTATTAAATTAGTGTGCCTTATGAGTACATCTATAGATACGGTTCTATTCTGAACGAGCCTCGCGTCAAACAAAAACTTTAGTCAATTGTGCTAATACAAATCCTAAAGATGTTGAATTATACCATCCGCAACTTTCGTTTTGAATGGATACAGTCCCTGATGTATTTCTACTTACCCCGGAATGGATATAGCGTGAAGATATATTATAATTATTTTATTCTGAAATATAACATGAATTTTAGTAACCCAAGAAAGTACAATCAAAAATATAAATAAACATTCTCATAAACCTTAGGAAATGTTAAAAAGAAGTATCTAATATCTTCATAGGATGATCAAATATTATAGCAGTGACTCTCAAATGCACAGATAATTCCGGAAAAAGTTTTATTTTATTTTATTTATTTTATTTAAAAGTTTGTCGATTTAAATATACGAAATCCTAAGATGACCCCAAATCATTATTTCTTACTGACATATAACTTTAAATACATTATCACAGGAATTTTACAGTATTAAATAATATTTTCCGACTTTAAGCGATAATAGAAACAATCCCAAGACAAACCTTGACTTATGAATATTATAAAGCTTCAATTACCACAGGGATCAATAAAAAATATTTGTATATTTTTTATTATTATAAGTTTTTAAAACGTAGCCAGTGTTATTTATATACTTACATATGAAATTGGCGTTTTGTATGGGAGGAACAAAAAGTCGAATATTTTTTAATATAATATATTTAATTAATCAAAGTATGAACCATTATTTTCTATGCACTTTTGCCATCTCATAGGTAGTTCATTGATCCCTTTACTAAAAAAACCAGTCGGACGGGAATCAATAAAATCTTTGAAGGCGATTTGGACTGCCCCATCGGAGTTGAATTTTTTCCCTTGCAAGAAGTTATCCGAATTTCGAAAAAAATGGTAATCTGTTGGAGCAAGGTCCGGGGAGTACGGAGGATGTCTTAGACTTTCCAATTGAAGCTCTTCTAATTTAGTAGCCGTCTGTTGCGCAGTGTGTGGTCTAGCGTTGGCGTGGAGCGATTGACCAGCCTAGGTTGTTTAGCCGCTAGCTTTTCCATCATGGTTTGCAATTGCTGACAATAGACATCAGCCGTAATAGTCTGGCCAGATTTGAGAAAACTGTAATGAACAATACCGGCACTAGTCCACCAAACGCTTACAAGTAACTTTTTTGGGGTTAATTTTCGCTTGGGGCAGGATTTGGCTGGCTGGCCAGGATGCAACCATTGCGCTGAGCGCTTCCGATTATCGTAAAGAACCCATTTTTCATCACAGGTAATGATTCGGTTTAAAATACCTTCATTATTGTGCCGGTTTAGTAATGTAACGCAGCAGTCGACGCGCGTTTGCCGGTTTGCTTCAGTCAATTCGTGAGGTACCCGCCTTTCAAGCTTTTTAATCTTCCCAATTTGCTTCAAGTGAATTAAAACAGTTTTATCACTAACATCGCAGCCTGCAGCTAACTCGGACGTGGAACGAAAACGTTGGAACCAAAAACGAACTGTGTTTTCTTTTGCAACACGACCGCCATACACATCATTCACCCTTCGAGTTGTTTCCGCAGCACTAGTGCCACGGCGGAACTCGTACTCGTAAATAATGCGATATTTTAAGTTTTCCATTTTGTAAAATGAGTGACGCAAACAGAAAAAAACAGAAGAAAAAAACAAATGAATGACGATCATCGAAGCACAAATACATGAGTCTATAGCTGTACAAATTTGAATTTGGAATTCCTTACCAAAGAGGAGAAATTTGTGATTAAAGTGGCCTGTACGAAAAACACTAATTTCATATGTAAGGACCTAATATTTGATTAAAATTAGTTGGAGGTAATCTGAAATAAATCTACACCTCTACGAATAATTAACGTAGAGTGATCTAGAAAAAAATGTAACGCTAACTTGTATACATTAAATTTTGAATATTAACTATAATTACATGTATAAATTGACTTATATAAGGGTTGCATTAGGAAAGAACCATAGAAAATGTTGTATACAGAGGAATAGGAAGGTTGTAAAGAAGGAAGATAAGAAAGTTGTATGTAAAAGGAGTAAGCTGTTCATTTTATGAGATAGTATTTGCTAAGGTTGTTAACCTAACATATATTATTTTATATTCATCGTGTAGTTAAAACAAATTAGATGTTTACAATGTGTAACTATATTATACATTTAAATATTGCTCACATGTTGCCCTCCAGTGCCCTTTTATTTAATTTACAGCTGATCAATGTAAATTCGAAGCAATTGCGACTAAAACTCCTCTTTATCATTACCTGTAAATACTTAAGAAGATTTATGCTCTTTTAAGCCTCTTTTTTATTACAATCACGGATTTAGACGTATCACTGAAAAATACAAAGGAGAGTTGGAATTATATTTTGAGGATCAGCAAATATTTGACGCAAACTCGAGTATTTATAATGTGACTTTTCACGAGACAATTGAGTCGGAGGATTGTCTGAGCGTGTTTTTGTCAACAGTCACGTTCCCGACGGTTGCTTAATCATGAATGACACGTTTACGTATTCAGGAGGCTCGCCCCACCCGCTAACGAGAACACGAGATAAGTTTACAAACGTCGCAATCTCGAATTCCCGTAAGCATTCAGTCGCAGTGTTGATAATCCTGGATTTGAAATGAACTAATTAGCGAATTATGTGTATTTTAACTAGAACGAAAACATTTTTAATGAATTTTTAAGACTTATTGATAGATAGACACCTATGTAATATGTAATAAAGACAAATATGTAATAAAGTTTTCTTTTTATAAGGGTACTTACAGACTGAGGAAAGTGATTATAAGCCTGATTGTAAGTTATGAGATGTCCGTGCAGATTGTAGAAGTCTCGACTGGACGAATTTGGTTTCCCAGGCCTGGGTGGAGTGATTAGAGGGACACCCCGGGGGTTTTTAGTCAGTAGGAGTCTGACACACCAGGATCGCTGCCCTCAAAGTGACCCTGATGGTCCAATGTAGGATTTTCCCCCGGGTTACAAAAAAAAAAAAAAAAGATTGTAGAAGTCTAAATCCTATAGGTATATGAATATGAAGTAAAAAAATGTCGTATAGCAAGATTTTCTTTTTATTAATACACTAGATACAACATAATACAACTATAAATGTTTTTTAAACTTTATGTACGAAGATACATAAAGGTACACTGTTAACATGTTTGTAGAAAAGTTTAGCTGGATTTATAAATAATTAATTGTTTTTATTATTAAACGATCCCTTTCTCCCTAAAAAGCCCTATCTATAATAATATCAAAATATTATAAGCTTAAGCGAGTAAACAAAATATATTGTTAGTATTCGCAAAAAAATGTAAACAAATTAATTTGCTTTTCAGTGTTACATGAACATTTCTTTTAAGAATAGGTTTTTCGTGTCAATAAATATCAATTCAAACCTGGTAAATGTAATAATGAGGTGCTAACGGGAAAAATGTATCTTGTTGTTGAAGATTTGCTTTATACGTTTGTAGAGTAAGGCTTGAAACAGGAATTCGTACGTGTTTATTTGAATACTGAATTGAGCTTTGACAGTATGTCCTTGATGCTTCCGCTCCTACGTACAATAGGTGCCACGCACACACGCTTCTTGTATTGTAAAGGGAACACGTCTAACATGTGTATTTGGAAATTGGTTGTGTATAACTCACTTTTGTTATGCGTGCTATGCGAGCTATACAACTTTTCATGAGGTTTTTAACAATCAGTAAACATTTGTCTTCGTAACACGGTCATTTTTATATTTTTAAACTAGTATACATTGTGATTTCTTATATATCTCAGTAAAGTGACTATACTATACCTTTTTTTTTGATAGCCCGGAGGAAAATCCTGCATAGGAGCATCAGAGACGCTGTGAGGACAGCGACCCCGGTATGTCAGACTCCTACTGACTAAAAACCCCCGGGGTGTCCCTCTAATCGCTCCACCCGAACCCAAATGGGAAACCAAATTCATTATACGCCCGGGGAGCGAAAAGCCTTTTCGAGGCTGCTTCTCTAGGAGGGATATGAGTAAAAAGCCCACCTCTCCAAAACCTCTCTCTCATGCGGCGCGCCGGACACTACGCACAGCTTAGTCCAAAATTCAAGCGCAACTATCGAGAAACAAGATACTTTTTCGTAGAGTCTCCGTGATTATTCCGGCCTGTTCAAAAGTCTCTTCACACTTCTTTTAAAGGACTAAATAAAATAAGAGTAAGGGGCTACAGTAGTTGTTTTTTTTTTTAAATTTTCTAATGATATGGCAGGGAAACTAAGAGATACATCATATCGCGGGGTGAAAGGCTAATAGGTTTAAGCAACATTTTTGGTGATCTGGTAATATACATATTTTCGGAATCAGCGTTATTTACCGATTCCAAATATATATTACAATATCACTAAAAATGTCGCTTAAACCAAATAGCCTTTCACCCCTCGATATGTGTATGAAGAATTTTAAAGAAAACATTAAAATAAAGCGTGTAATGGAATAGCGAAAATGTTTTGAATCTATTAAATTAGTATATATTAAAAATTTTCTAAATATATCATCGAGAAGTAATGGGCTTTCATAATATTTTCCATTATGACAATTTCAATATTAGTTTTTTTTTTTGTTACACTGACTTGAGATAGTGACTACAGAGTACCTGATGACACAAAGTACAGTACTGATGAGTACAGTGTAGTCCAAAAACGAAAGCGACCATCAAAGAATGAAAATCCATTGATACTCTCCGTCGTCATGTCGGCCCACATATAACACGACTGAAGGTCTCTAGCTATATAAACACGACAGGCCAACGCGAGTCACTATGACGGTCAGACACTTGTGTACTGTGGTTATGACCCTGTTCGGACAATTGCACTACCGCCAAATATAATAATAATATAATAAATTTATAAGTACAAGTAAAGAATATTCATTATCTAATTTATAATAATTGAAAGGAAACTAAGAGAAATAGAAATAAATTACATCTAGGTAAATATTCCATTATGATTTGATCTAATTTTGCGTAGGCTTATCTAAGTGAACTCTTTAATAATAATATTGGCCGATTTATAAACTGTTCCGATGAAAAGGATCTGACTCATTATGTATTTAATTTTCTTGAGCAAATGATAAACTGGATCTCTTTGTGTTACTCGAAATTAAATTGATATAATTCCAAAATATTTATATACTTTAGTAGCAGAGTAATTCTAGTGGAGCGTTTCTAATGAATCATTAGTCCTAAGCTAATATTAACCCCAGTTGTTCAAATAAAGAGTTTTAGGGCGTACCTGTTATATCATCAACGGGGTGAGACATGAAATGAGTTACTTGAGCTTCTGTTTCGCTTAAACAAATGCTCTTTCATTTTCTAATGGATCGGCACTAAGGGCATATTTCGTTAGTAAACTTTCACTACACCGGTCTACACGTAGGTAGATGTTTACACGACCAAAAGAAAAGGATAAAAGAACTGGATGCTTTGGAAACGTATTCGACTTATGAATTCGGGTATTCAAAGAGAATTCCACGTAGTTTTATAATAATAATATAATATGATATAGTATAATGTAAAATGATATAGTATGAAATAATATAATATGATATAGTGTAATGTAATATGTTATAGTATGATATAATATAATATAGTATAAATAAACAGGCCACTCTGACGTATGTTGTGGATGCCTTAATAAGAACTGTACAATTTTTGATTGTAACTGTGTATATGTATTGTGTAAATGAGTTATTGTACCGGGCCACTGGCAACCCTGTAAAAAGTAAATAAATAAATAATAATATATCATTACGCTATATCCTTTTCGAGATAAGCAGAGATACATTAGTGGGCTGAATCTATTTTGGCTTATATGTCGTACCCAATGTGAACAGTAGCGCAGCTGATCGCCGTTATCAAGGCACTTACACTTCCATTAAATATCCATTTCCATTAAATATCATACGGGTTTCCTCAATATTTTTGTACATAGGTGAGCCTGTGGTACCTAAATTCTTATTTAACACGTTCGCTACCGACGCTTGAGAAAAAAAAATCTTGAACTACAGCCCATGGATTTTTTTCTTATAATATGACTTTAACACTAGATTGCCCAGAGCTGTCATTGTGACTGTTTTTAAAGTTTAGTTATATAAAAAATATACATATTTATAAGGAAACAATTTTTTAAAATGACTTTTTATATATTATCTTATAGCATTTATTAAAAGTTATACTTATCTCCCCCCTCTCTTTATTCCTTATATACGCATGTTCTATACCTATATTCAGTCTTTCTAGTGTTAAATATCGTTGATTTTTTAATAATACATTTATAAAAAAAAAACGTAATTATCTCCAGACCAAGATCAGTCTGCATCCATTATATTCTTTTACAGGCCATTACAACGGTTTCAGAGAAAAATAAGTGTAAGAATGTGTAATTAACTGAAAAATAAACACGCCGCTCATTTGCGGCGGCGGGCTCAAATGCAAGAACTGAGACGACGCATATACGCGGCGCTGGTAGCGAATGTGTTAATCTGGAAAAACCCAGAGGTATGTTCCGAGATACGAACCCACGACCAATCGTGTTTCTACACATGAATATCGTTCCCCTATCCATTAAGCCATCACGTAATTGGATTATCAAATAATTTTAATTTGGATTTAAGGTTATATTTTATTTCGTTATATTTTCAAAATTTAGTTTCGTGCCATCTATTTCTTGTCATCATATATAGCTTATATAACTAATTTTCCATGAAATATACAGATGGGAACGTCTAGATATCGCGTGGCATGGATATGCACTACTGCAGTAATTGTAACTTGTAGCCGCAGGTGATCGCGATTTTAGCTCATTACGCTTGGCGTCTGGCTAGTTCCTTTGTGAGGATTTCTCATAAGCGTCAATCATCCTCTTTACTGAATGCAGTCTTTCCAATCACTTCACATAAAGTGATTCCCATTCAGAAAGTATTTGTCCTGTGTCGTTTTATCACATCTTTGAAACACATCAGTAATTGCCTTACTTTTGCAACCTCGTTACTGTATTATAACTTTTTAAATTAATATGCATACATAGACCGGAGCAGACAAACACGTACCAACCCAATTTAAATATAAAAACTTTTAAACGATACGAATGTCAAAAATACTCGAATTTGGCAAGAGTATACTTGAAGACAAAAGAAATTTCGAGAAGAGTGAGGTCTCATTTATATGCTTGCCTTCGTGAGAATTCACCGTAATAATAATGTGTAATACACATTTTAAAGGTAGCATTTACTTACGTATGTATTTATTTATGTATCTTTGTTATAACGCCTTGAAAGAGCAAAATACTGTGTGATAATAAGCCATAACAAAAACATGGGGAAAACTGAACGCCCGAAAAAATAGATTATATTTTTATTGAACTTTGTTGTCGTCGTATCTTCTTAAAGCCTGAGGGGAAAGGGTCTCCCGTGACAATGTTATCGACACACAACAAGAAAACAAAAAATCTGGATAACAAAGAGAAAACAAACATTACAGAAATATTCCTATGGTACCTCTTTGATGAAACAAGCTTTAAAGGTGGAAGAAAGTGATTTGATTATGGATTCGTATTTAGACTTATTACTTTCGCTTCAATCAGAAATATTATATATTTAGTCTGATCATATTTAACTCCACACCCTGGTGTTTTATGATGTGTAGGATGCAACACACGAGAAATAATAAGAATTTTTGGGAGTCGAAGCTGCTCGCGTCCGTAGGCTTTACCCTAGTTTCCCTACACGTGACTCCTGGGTGGTGCTAAACGAGCAGCAGCGAGGTGGTAGGGCGTCGGTGCCCGTCTGGATCGCGACCACAGTACATGAGTGTAAAGCCCGACATAGTGACCAGTTTCAGCTTGTCGCGTTTCGGGATCAGCTTGTGTATATCCAGTAGCTCATATACCTAGAGACCTTCAGTCGTGGTATATGTGGGCTGACATGACGATGAAGAATATCATTGGATCGTCATCCTTTGATAGTCGCTTTCGTTTTTGGACTGCACTATGCTTACCATCAGATACTCTGTAGTCACTATGTCGAGCCAGTGTAAAAAAAAACAATCTAGTAATAGTAAAAAAATTTAATTCACTGCGTGTATAAGAAAATTTTATATTAACTGCACTGAGTAGCCTAATAAACCAAGACAAAGAATACGCTGTATTTTTAAGATTTGAATTCAATCAACAAATTCATAATTTTAGCATGACTTTAGCAATAATAAAGCTTTTTGGTTGTAGATTCTTTCACCTAATGGATGCTTCTCTGTTAAAATATTAAAATATGGAGTTCTAGCTTTTCCTTTACTCACCACTTATAAAAAGCTTTTACGTAATTTGGTAGCTTTGCATAAACAATGTAAAGTGAACTATTAGGTAGTTTTATCTTATAGTACATTTTTTCTGCTTGTTTTTGTTCTAATCTTAAAGGCTTGGTCAGCGATGGAGCGATAACTTGATGTTAACATAGGTATGGTTTTTTTTTTTGGTAGCCCGGTGGAAAATCCTACACAGTACCATCAGAGTTGCTGTGAGGGCAGTGACCCCAGTGTGTCAGACTTCTACTGACTAAAAACCCCGGGGTGTCCCTCTACTCACTCCAGCCAGGCCTGGGAAACCAAATTCGTCCTGTCGCCCGGGGAGCAATATAGATATAGTCAGATTAAGAAGTTTTAACTAAATAATAACATTAATTAAATTTAAAATATGTTTTCTTCTTATTTATTATACACATATAATTATTTCATATATTAGAATTTTTTGTAATATATATAAATATCCTTAAAAATTGTGCATAATTAAAGTATAATACAATTAGTTGATTACTCTTTTGTCAAAGTTGTCCCACCGGACTTAGATACTCGTATATTCATCAAATTTAGTGGATACGGAAAATCGATAAGCAAACTTACATATACTTTACAGTATTTAGGATCCTATAGAGATCTCTTTATATAAGTCGTTGATCCACGGTAATGCTATGATTTGTAGTACTTATTAATAATATGGAAATGGTATAAACAAACTTAATTTTTTTGTGCTAGGGCGATTGCCCAAACTTGGTCATGACCACAGTACACAAGTGTAAAAAACGTCACAGTGACTCGCTTTGGCCTGTCGTGTTTCAGTATTAGCTTGTGTATATCCAGTAATTCATATACCTTGAGACCTTCAGTCGTGGTATATGTGGGCCGACAGGACGACGGAGAATATCAATGGATTTTCATCTTTTGATAGCCTCTTTCGTTTTTGGACTACACTGTACTTACCATCGGGTACAAAGTAGTCACTATGTCGCGTCAGTGTAAAAAAAAGAACACATTACATTTTGCAATCAGAGATAATTATATTTACATTACTAGATATTTCGATGACATTGCTAGCAGGTCATATTTGTGTTGTTGATCATAATATGACCAGGTTTTGCACGATACCAAAAAGTTGCTTTAATAAGTAATTTAGATCATCCTGCTGTATCATATACATCGAATCTTGAAGAAGCAGCTTGTTGAGGTTGAAAAACAGATATCGCGAAGCAGCGGAGGTATAAATATGTAGCTATATTAATATAATGTTACGGCATGCTTTCGTTACTTCGAACAGATAAAATAAGCTATGAGTACGCAAAACCGTCATGGGTTTAATTCTTTCTTTTTAACTCTTCAATTCCCAGTGTCACTTGTAGGTGACAGTAGTTTAATATGTTTTTTCTACGACATAATAATTTATTTTTTAATTCTAGCATTATTACAGCAAAGTTGAAGAGTAAAACTATTTATATATTTTTATATGTGCCATATGGGGATCAAACTCACAACTCGAACACTTTCAAGTCCCACGCGCGACTACTGCGCCAATCAAGGCGTCAATTATACAAAAATATTGATAAATATTAGAGAGAAATGTTTACACAAATCGAGAGAAGTGGCGTTCAATTTATTTTGTCTATCTCAAAAGGGTATCTGTGTGCTTATAGATCTATGTTAATGTGATCAAAAAATGGCCTGACAAACAAATAATAAAAAATGTGCTAATCCGGCAGAATTAATATCGTCTTTATTTTTTAGTAGTGGCCTTAAGCGGTATTGTATATATAGCCTTCGCAATAATTATCGTTGAATCACGGAAGTATTCAAAGCAACGAGTATGTTATTATATTTATAATATTTTAGCTTTACTATTATTTGAATAATTTATACTTATCTGATTACTTAGATATGTTTTATGAAGAAGTTACTGATTAGTTTACTGCCTAGTTAAGACATAACAAAATACTTAGTCAATAGTTAAGCATAACATTAAAAAAGTTTCCTCTTTCTGCGTATCTTATTGTTGGTGAGAAAATGAAACAGTGTCAAAATGACATTCAACTCTGTTTAACTTGTAAACGCTTGAGGGAGGGCACCGAAAACTTTCTAGCACGATAACATTTTCATATCCACTTCGCAAAGAGGGTTTGTTTAACGTGTTTACGTTATGACCCTAATCGCGTCTTCGTGCGTTATCGAGACATATATTTGTTTTATTCTTAAAACTACGCCTACAACAGTAAACGTCATCCTGACATAGAGCTATCTGTTGTTATTTACTTAATTTCAAAACCACATGAAAATCCGTCCTATCCATACATAGAAGCATTAAGCAAATACACAGACAACCTACTTTGCTTTTTAATAAACGTATAACACTAGTAGCAATGATCTATATATTATACTAGCTGTGCCCGCGACTTTGCTCGTGTGGAAGAAATACTTTTGTTATGATAATAGTTATTTCAAGCAGAAATTTTGATATAATTTTTCTAAGTTTATACAAAATAAATTTCTGAACGCATGCATAAATATTTGACACCCAATATATCTATTCTTTTTCATTACTGATATTATTCTACATTTTTTAAATCTAAAATACGCTTTTATCCGAATATTGTGGACATACGAGGGCGGTTCGATAAGTACTTAGCCTCACCGCCTTATGGCGCCACTATCGCAAGGGAAATTTACCATCGTGTAATACATTATTTTAGACCGCTGCTGACAAAATTTCAGCCACATGAGGCTCGTAGTTTAGATTTGACTCCGTGTAGAAGCAAGCGTTTTGGCGAATTTAAAAAAATGGAGAAAGAGCAGTATCGGTCCATGTTAAGATTCTTGTTTTTGAAAGGAAAATTGCGCAGCGAAATCAAAGAGCGCTTAGATGCAGTCTACGGTGACTCTTCTCCTTCGATGGCGACCATCAAAAATTGGATTACAAGTTTCAATGTGGTCGCACGTCGGTTTTTGATGAGCCACGTCCTGGTGCCACAAAAACGGCTACCACGGAGGATAACGTGACAAAAATCCACAATGTCATATTGGCAGACCGCCGATTGAAAGTACGCGAAATAGCTGAGACTGTAGGCATCTCAAAAGACCGGGTGGGTCATGTCTTGCATGAAATTTTGGGCATGAGAAAGCTGTCGGTACGATGGGTGCCGCGTTCGCTCACTCCGAACAACTCCGAACAACACTTCAAAGCAATGTTTGGTGCTGTTAAAGCGCAATCCGAAGGAGTTTTTGCATCATTTCATAACCCTAGACAAAATATGGATCCACTAGTACACGTCAGAGACCAAGGAACAGTCAAAACGTGCTCCGAAGAAGGCAAAGACTGTCCAACCGGCCGGAAAGGTAATGGCCACCGTTTTCTGGGATTCACAAGGTGTGATCTACACCGACTACCTGGAGAAGGGCAAAACGATCACAGGGCTCTACTATACTGAATTATTGGGTCGATTCAATGTCGAGCTGAAGAAAAAACGGCGCCATTTGGCGAAAGAAAAAGGTTCTTCCACAATGATAACGCACCGGCTCACACCTCCGCCGTCGCCACTGCCAAATTGGTCGTATTAGGCTACGAACTGCTGCCCCATCCACCATATTCCCCGGATTTGGCCCCGTGTGACTTTTTTTTGTTTACAAATTTGAAAAAGTCATTCGCAGAGTAGATATTTTGGTCGAATTAGGAGGCCATCGCCGCCACGGAAGCTTATTTTGCAGAGCTTCCGAAAACTTTTTTTCAGACAGCTTAAAAAAGTAGGAGCATCGCTGGATCAAGTGTATCGAGCTAAAAGGAAACTATGTAGAGAAATAAATCGCCACTTTTCCAAAATTTTCGTTTTTCTTTTGTAGGCTAAAGACTTATCGAACCGCCCTCGTATCATGTCAATTCGAAATCTTTATTTAAATACGTTCTATGACCGGTGGTCGTAGGTGTGGTTGTAGAAAGACACGGATTTTGGCGTTTTACTGTTTATTTGCACTTTAAGGCACACCGAACTGCGACGTACACGCACGTACTCTCTCTCGCCTTGCGTCTCGGTAGTCGACTAACTTGCAAGCATTCCGTGCGCGCGCGCATCCTCTTACCCCCCACGTCTCGTAACACCCTAACGACCCTTAGGGCGACAATTACTTATCGGGCGGCGTCTACATGCTATAGTTCTTTAATTTGAGGGAAGAGTTTACCGTATCGACGGGATAAACATTAAATGTTTGACAGTTACGAATCCCAGGAACATTTTGCATGGGAAAATGTTTTTATTTTATTTATTTTTCTTCAATTTTCCAATGTTTTAATAGTTTATTTTTTAGTTTAGTTTTTTAGTATTCGGGACAGAGACCAATACGAAAAATCAAAAATCATGAAAATTAGTCCAGCCGTTCTCGAGTTATAAGTGTTCAAACAAACCCGACTTTGTTTTATATACATACTTGTAGATTATAGTCTCATTAACAATAAAAATTACTAATTAGTTAATACGATTTTTATATTTATGTAGGCAGTTAAATTTGTTAGAGCAAAAGTTTATTAGAAGAAAAGTTTACAGTTTAATTTCAATTACTAAACTTGCAGGCGTTTGTCTAATGGAGTCAGACACTACTGCTCACAATAAGCTGTGTACTTGTTCGTAGTTTCAGTTACTAATTTACATCAACAAAGCTAGTTTATAGAACTTTACACTTTCAAAGTTTAGCTACGAATTATTATTGAAATATGTATTCAACTATTTCTGATGAAATACGTATATTTATTTCTTTATTATCAGTGTCTAGATAACCAAGTTTATAGGCATAATTTTATAAAACCGCACATTCTATGAAAATTACAAATTATTTAAAATAAATATGAATGTATAAGTAAGTCTGGTTATACGTGTTGAGTACCTACCATGCATAACATTATAAGGTACACTGAAAAAAAGCGTAGCAAGTATGCATAGCTTGCCGAAGAGATAAGGTAAGTCTGGTAGCATTAAGAAATATATGTGCTGCTGCTTATTCTCTCCACCATTTGATTATCATGAAGCGTTTGTCGGATGGTCTAGATAATCTGTGCCTTCCGGCAGCTCTTCGGGATAACATGCAGAAAGCTGTATTACTCTGGATAACCGCCATTGTCCGGCGTCATACACCTTAATTTCAGTAATTAGGTAGTTGTGTTGCCATAAAACCCACACTACCAAGGTCAGGACATTTTTACGAAAAGTTATAAAAATAAGAAATAATAATAATATTTTCTGAAATATTTGTAAAGAGTGTCTGACCTAAAGTCGATTTGTGGCTAAAGTCGAAGTTTCGGTCGGACACTAAAAATATTATTTAGGGAATTAAAATTTCAAGTTTTACTGTCTTTGTTTTCTTTTAATCCAGGGTGTACGTTACTTCGATAGCTCCGCAAGTGGCACGGGCTGCCTAAAGAGTTTCACTTACCGCGATCACCAGTTCGCCAACTCCTCAGGGGCCCCTGCTTCTCCTCCAGGATACTGGTGTCTTTGAGGATCTTCCAAGCACACTTATACACTTTGGAATCGGAATATTCTTGAGTTTATAAATATTTGTATGTTTTATGTCGTTACTCGGCGGATCGGTTCGAGCGAGAGCAAAACTCAATTGACAACCCGTACGGTATTGCCAGAGCTGTCGAAAGTTACCCGCACATAAATACGAATACGGAACACAGGCTATAAATCCTGCATTTTGGTCACCAGGGCCGCTATGGGGGCAGCAACCCCGGTATGTTGGACTCCTACTGACTAAAAAACTCCTGAGTACTCCTTCATTCGCGTGGATGCTAGCCGTGTGCGCGAACTCGCATTCTTCCACGAACCGGCGCGCGGTGGCCCTTATAAGGACTCCTCAGTAACTGGGAACGGAGGAGTAATAACGCACCTCTGTGTTTCAAGTGTTAGTTTTGTTACTTTATATTAAACTAGCTTTTGCCTGCGGCTTCGCTCGCGTTAAGAAGTATTATTATTAATTAGGTATAGTTTTTGCGGCTTTACTTTTGTTTAGCGTGTGTAAAAACTAATCTGTCATTAGGCGCTAAAACTATCAAGCTATTGGGTGAACTTACTCGTGAGCAAGCAACATAAAACTGTTCCTGAGAGAAGCAATGTTATTTCAAGTCAATACCCACAAATTTGAGAGTTTGCCCATGAATCTTGTTTATTGTCATGGCAAAGTAGACTTCACCTATCTACATGCCAAATTTCAGCCCGATCCGTCCAGTGATTTGGGCTATGCGTGTGTGTGTGTCCAGTGGAAGTGAAAATGTAAGAAGATTTATACAAACTTTCATCCTCCATTTTATCCCCTTGAGGGTAGAATTTATTCCCTTGGGGGTAGATTTGATCAAAATCCTTTCTTAGCGGATGCCTGCGTCGTAACATCTACCTGCATGCCAAATGTCAGCCCGATCCGCCCAGTGGTTTGGGCTGTGCGTTGATAGATCACTATGTCAGTCAGTCAGTCAGTCAGTCAGTCAGTCAGTCAGTCACCTTTGAGTTATATATATTTAAATAATATAATTGGTTTATATCCTTATGTTTTTTTCGTAAGTTTTCACAATTTTAGTCATTTTTCTCAACGATTTTTAAAAATACCTTAATTTTTATATTTTATTTAAACATACTGTTATAGCATTGTGATATCAAATTAGGCAATGAATTTGCCAAAAGTACCTATTCGTAGAAGGGTAGGGAAAACTTTACGGTAAAGCGTTGAAATTTTGACAAATTACACTTGAGGATTACTGCACAGAAATATGACGAAAAGCACGAAAACCACGCGTTCCCGCAAATTACTGACTCGTGACAAATGTCTTGGTAGATGACCTACAATTTATTCGGCTCCCAGTCTAGTTAATGGCAACAGCCTGCAACATAATAATATTGTAGGAAAGTGGTATGTTCATTGTATCATAATTGGAATGTTCTGCGAGTAATTTATGTGGGGCGATAATTTCGTAGCTCTTAATTTATGTGATAATACTAATCACGTAAGTGTTAAGAAGATATATTTAATACTAGCTTTTTTTTACTTAGGGAAATTCCGTCTCAGCCGCACAGTGGGGTTGAGTGACCGAGGTGTGTCGGACTTGTACGGCCTAAAAACCCCAAAGTGACTACTTCTGCCCACTGGCCAAGACTGCGGGTCTTGTAATCAATTTGCCATAGACCCATCGCTCCATGCCCACTGGGAACAAACTCGGGGGAAGATGATACCTTCCCCGACACTGCTCTTTGTATTTAGGCAGAGCACGTCATAATGCTCTGCCGACTTCTCGAGGATAGCTAACCAGTCGCTTAGAACCCCCATACTGAGCGGCCACGACCACAAAGATATCAACCAACCATGGATCGACCAATTGTGTTGCTGTGCATAGACAAAGTACCGGCCCTAATCCACTAGGCCACTATAGCAACATTTACTATCACGGTTGAAATCAGTAATTTACAAATAAAACAGGATATAACAGAAAAAAATCGTACTCCTGCCATGTAATTACACTGTGGAATGATTTTCAAGAGTGTAGATATTTCTTGTATGTTTAAATTTTGCTTTCTTTAATAGAATTTTGAAGTAAAGAAACTTTTGAGCCGGCCGGCTTTAACATAGTCACTATAAACGGACATTATCCAGTTTCTTGCTAGTTGTGGTTAAATTTTAGATTATGATATGCGTAAAATCAGGTACAGAGTAAAACATTTTTTGACGTAGTATAAAAAAGGGATTCACAAAGAGGTTCAATTTAAATTGCATGCATAGAACGATATTTCGAAAAGAACGTCTCCCACAGTTACTTGCCAACTTTTTTTGGTTTAAATTTTAAATCCCAAGCCGGTGGTAGGTTTCTTTCCTTGGCGATTTAAAAGGGCTTGTCATAGGTTTTTTTGTATAAAGTTATTTGTAGTTTAAATTATGGATAAAAATAGCTAAATATTCTAATATGTAAATATCTATAGATAACTTAATTATATTTCTAAATAAAGACAAGCTCTATTTTTATTATAAGTACAAACTTTTAACATACATTTTTAAAAATTAGTACAGAAAGAAATATTCTCTATGTTTTATTAAGTAATAGCAAATAAAGGTCATTCATAAGATTAAACCAGCTTTTATTATGTGCCTTCCTTTACGTTATGACAAACACCTACATAAAATTCCGATATTTTTCCTCTAAAGACATCTTGAAATATTTTATCACTCGTCATAACTAATTAATTGCACTGGTAATAGTTGAATGTTGGCAGATACATCTTTTACGTTTATGTAATTTTATTAGAATATTTATTTATGAACAATAAAACAAATTGAAGGGTGCGCAGACTTCATTGTTCTTATAGTCAACTTTATTTCTCTCAATTTACTTCCTTGTATTATAAAAGTAGGGATTTACTGTATTACCATCTAAAAAGAACGAAATGCGTTACACATTCCAATGGGAGATAAATATTTTATGTCATAAATCATCTGGGCTATAAAAAGGGTGAGTGCAGACACCCCAGTGACTTCAAATGATTTTGCTACGTTCGCTCCGGATGAGATGGTTATAATCCCGTCTATATGATGATCATCTTTACTCCAATCTGGAAATAAAATCGTGTGGGCTTGTGTATTTTTTGTATTTTAAAGTGAACTGTAAATACCTATGAAGCTTCGAAGGTTTCGAAGGAAATTGTAATGCAACTAAAGTTAATTGAATAGTACATTCTGGAAACGGATACGAATATCAACAACCTGCTAAGGATAAAACTAGATGAACACGTCATGTGATACGTAGATCGAAGTTAATTGCGCATATTATAACTTATCTTATACATGTTGACAATGAATACTTAATTTTTTATTTTAAACATTGTATCTCACTGTCTATCTGGCAACTTTATGTACTTTCAATTTCGACAGAATGAGAACAAGATTCCGGATTTTGGTCTCCGTTATAAATGACGGAAGCCACTTTCCATCAGGTAAGAAGTCAATTTGATTGGCATCTTATGAAATAAAAAAAATGTACTGCTCACTAACAACTACGAACTCGAGTTGTTCATTGTTCTTGATTTCATTATTTTCTTAATTTATAACAAGAGTTCAAAAGATGCCTATAAATATAAACAAGAACCAACAAAAAGTTGGTAATTTCTGGAAATTACCATTAATATAATTGGAAAAGTTTCACCACGCGACGAGGGGATGTCTCGGAAGAACTATAAAATTGCAGTTATCGAGAACTGAATGCTTTCTCAATACTATTATGCTGAAATACGGTCTAATTGACTATCTTACCAGTTTCTTCTGCTGGGGTAATAATGGTATAAGATCTATCTATCTAGATTTAAGAATAATTAATTAAAGGGTTTGTTTTAAAATTGCAGATAACAACTGACGTGAGTTAATAATTGTATTCTAATTTAAGATAAATTGATTTTGGTATAGTGTTCTCGGTTTGACACAATTTATTATATTATTATTATATGCCATTTTCGTCCCACTGCGGGGTGATGGCCTCTCTTCCCACTTGCAATATATTTATAGAATCCATGAGAAAGGGTTCGGACATTTAACCCACCACGCTTATCTAATTCGGGTTGCCAAGTACACTAAATGCAGAAAAATTTCATGCAACTGGTTAGATGCTAGTAATCTGCGCACATTATATGAACCATCGATTGGACGAAGGCAATAAACGTCAGTTTGTTGAAAATGAAATTGTTACTATTTTTGTTTACTAAAAACGTAACGCTATTTATAGTAGATTCAAAAATTTATTATAAATTGAAATTATTATTTTTTTCAATTATTTCAGTTTCTAATTCTTGGATTTACTTTTTTCTTGCAATTCGTGATTAATATCTAATATTAATTATTAATGGTTATGTATGTACTTATACTCTCAAAAAAGTAAAACTAAAGGAAATTTGCTACTTAAACCTAAGGCATATTGTCTAGACCAGGTATTAAAGAACAACTATAATTTAAAGTACTAAATAAATCCATAAATATCATTATTATTAGGGCTTATTATACAAAACATATAGTGTATTTTAGATTATAAAAATGATTATTCATTATCTAAATATGTAGTTAATAAATATAGGGTCAAATCATATTTTATTTCTCAAAAGTAAAACCCAAATCCATTAGAAAGAGCGTAACATAAAAATTGATAACTGATTCCAAAGCAAATTAAATGTCATGTTCGTACGAGCAATAACAACATTCTGTTAGATTATTTCTTTGCCCGCCTTCTTTTTTCATATAATTATAATTTTCGTGTGTTTTTTAACAAGAAAGGTTGTCCATATAGGTACATATGTTAAAACAATTTGTTTGTTTGGCTAAAACAGGTACACATACGCTTTGCAGTATGTTTGCACGACAATTTTGAAGTTTACATAATAAAAATACTTTTTTAATGTTTAGCAACCGAACATTTTCAGGGTTGTCATAGTTATAGTAATATTTACGACTGTTTGTATAATATATATTTTTTTTATTTATTTATGGCTTTATTCCAAGGACTTTGTATAATATTATCACATGAGTAAATATCGCATAGAGTATTTGCTACCCACGCAATTGCCAAATGGTTACACTACTACAAACAAGCGGTAATGATGCGTGTCCACTGAATGCCTGTCACGTTAGCGCCGACACTAGGTTACGTCGGCACAGCCAGTGGACAGTAGACTCATGGCTGTGCAAAACGTGCCGTATTAAATAAATGTTTCGTTTTATTCATCTTATCCGTCTGTGACAACCTTTATAAATTGGGCTGTCATTTGACAGCTTCCCAATAAGCGAACCATCTGTTCGGGCCTACATATTCTTGTGGTACTACCTAGCTAATTTGACATTTATGAACAATAAACCGCTATGGTCAAGAGTTTTCCTCCTTAAATGATTAAATATTTGCACTCATGGTGAGCAGGGCCCTTACCAATAAAATAAAATCTTAAATATATTTCAAAATTAACTCAGTACACCATTTAGACTTGTATTCTTTAAATATAAATTTCATGGTATTTTATTAAGCAATATTATACACAGAGATGAAAATCTTCGTTAGTTTCCTTTATGAAAGATTCTTCCGTGAATTCTTAGTATCTAGAGCTAAGAATCTATTTCTGTTCACTCTAAGAATATATTCTTCGATAGAATGAACATTGTATTGATTAATATCTATCTAATTTTTTCGTTTTTTTTGTACGTTCCTATAGAATATGTAACTAAGGTTTTGAATTCTTTCGAATGTTTTAAAATGTATTTATAGACACAAAACGCTTATTAGCTATCTCTTTTAGTTGTAACTTTACATTTATTTAAATTTCTACTTAGTATATATCGTCACGCTGTATCCATTAGGGGGTTAGCAGAAATACTTTAGTGCTCATATACACTTGACGATTATATATCGTGCCCATTGTGATCAATAGCGCTACTGATCGCCATTCTCGGGACACTTACAAATAATATTTCTATTAAATGCAATTCACAGGTGAGCATGTGATGCCTAAATCCATACTAAATCTGGAAAACCTAGAGATACTTGCTAAGATTCAAACCTATGATCATTTACGATGCCGGTCATGAGAAAGTTTAATACTTACTTATAACATTTCAGTAGATATTAATGAAATTAATCAATTCATTTTTATTGACCACAGTTGTCAATATAAAATAGAGCCATTCATATATCTTATAGATCCTTTAGGCATAATCCCAGTATTTCTATGAAAGCCAACATTTTAAAATCTCTTTTGTCAACCCTGTAGCGTGGAATGTGCAAAATTCGTTAATCAGTGGCAAAGCCTTGCATACGCCAATCACCGGCGTGCATTTTTCGCCGCTCTACGTTCCCTACGAAGCTTTTTGGCTGCAACTCTTTGTGTTGAAACATCACGCAGTCGATACAATAGCCGCAGAGTTGAAATATGTAGTTTCCTAGTTATTACGCTTTAACTAATAATAAATTTATACAATATATCGTCTCACTTATATTACTTACGAGGTGAGTAGAGATACATTAGTGACGTATGCACTAGATACGCTTTAAATATAGTAACATTAATTTGTTACTATATTAACATATAATACATATATAATTAATACATTTCTGTTGCTACTGAAAATATCTTTCCAATAAAATTCGATTCTAAAATTGTAGAAAAACCAGGAACGGATATGACACTTTTACTACACTGACAGTTATGACCGGTGGTCGTGAGTGTGGTAGTAGAAAGACACAGATTTTGGCGTTTTACTGTTTATTTCCACTTTAAGGCACACCGAACTGCGACGCACACGCAACAAGCCCTTTAGGGCTTTTAACACATTTACGTATGAGGCGGTATCTACATGCTATACAGTTAAATTACATTTAAAAGCTGTGTCACTATATTATTATTTTTGCAAGTGTATTTATTATAATAACAATATATTTAAATATTTAAAATTGAATAATTTATTTTAAATAATTTTTCACAAATATAAAATATGATATTGTATTTATTAATATATTATTTTAAAAATGACAAAAAAATGAATATTAAAACAGAGCTAAACTTTATTAGGTGATACCAAAAAAAATTATTATATTCAAAACCAAATTAGTTGCCTGTTTTAAAAATCATTGTAATTTTTTGCTATACTATTCGTTATTAATATTTTACAGTTATGATAAAATCTTGGTTGATTTCGGCCTTGGCGACGTTAACAATCTAACCAAGTAGATATGGGTTGCAGCCCCATTTAATGAAGGTGAGTTTGCTGATCATTTGTGTGACCAATTTTAGCGCGAAATGTCCTTTGACACTATGGGCAGGTCAGGACACCACCAACACAATACGAAGTGGCTATAGGTGAACGGGCTTCAAAATAATCCCGTTTCTCATTCAGCTCCATCCAAGGTCTCATGTCAAATTCAGCCCCACATTGGATTGCACAAGATTCCTCTACTCTGAGCGATGCACCGCATGCGTTGGCCATTTTAAACGATACTCAATACAACAGTATACTTAATATCTGATACTTACAGAGCCACTTTTTATAATTTACAAGAACAGTACGGATATAAAACAAAAGAATAGTAAAGTATCTAATGGAGCGAAGCTTAATACAATCGGGGCTAGTGGGGATATGCGACAACGAAAAGTGGATTTAGCGATGATATCTTACGTTAAAGCTCCGATGCCTAGGTCATATTACTGAAGGATATAACTTTATGAGTCCCCATAGCAGTTTTCTTTCAGGGAAATACTTCCAGAATATTATCAATATCGCAATCCATTGGAGACGGACGTGTTTAAAAAGTTTAGAACAGGAATGAATGGTATATATATGCCAGTTTTTACTTATTACTTCGTGTGCAGAAAATATTTAATGAACCTTGAGTAAACTAATCTATATTTATCCTAGCAATACAGGCTAGAATATCAACGAAAAAGGAAGGTTCATAGCAAAGGAGTTAGCGGGAGCGATTTGATAGATAAAAATTAAAATTAAGCAGATTAACTAAAGGAATTCAGTATTATTTGGTGTCAGGGATATTGAATGCAATACATACAGAAAAAAAAACGAAATATGTTCGAATATTCTTACATTCGGTAAATTTTATGAAACTGGAGGGTATTACGAAAAATGTAAAATTTGTAACTTACAATTTTGTTACATTAATTTCCTTGTTATTTTATTAAATGAAATAACACGGAAAAAAAAATACAATTATATAATAAGTAATAAAACTAATTTTGTAACTATTTTAATCATTTCAACGTTTAGGCTTGTGTAGAGCCACATTATGCCAGAAGGGAATGTAGTAATATCAAACGTTGAAAACTTTTGGTCGCACAGAAACAGTTCCACAAATTGCGTGTAATTTGCGCGGTTGCCTGAAAAGGAATCCACTAATGGCCGAGCGGAATCTGTCTCTATAAGTTAAAGCGTGTAAACGTGAACGGAGCAGGCTATTTCATTGAATTCAGTCACATTAAGATCCTACTCATAATATCAAAGCAAACTGTTTGTAGAAGCTATATTCCAGAAATGTACAATTTTAATGACAACAATTTAATAAAATAAATTTGTTTCTATGAAATATTCATTCGAATTCTGTTCTATTCGTATTTTAATATCAGTATAAATTTTAATATTAACTGCAATATAGCAAATTCTGATTTATATATCGCGATTTGATATTTGCATGAAATTATACTTACTTGTTTGCTTGAAATCGTAGTTTTTGTCTGACAAATTAAAACAACTGATATGTTGTTTCATTTTTATTTAATTGTCTTACATCATCATTACAGGGTCATAACCGCAGTACACAAGTGTAAAAATCGTCGTAGTGACTTGCTTTGGCCTGTCGCGTTTCGGCATCAGCTTATACCCAGTAACTGATATACCTAGCGACCTTCAGTCGTGGTATATGTGGGCCGATATGACGACGGAGACTACAAATGAATTTTCATGCTTTGATAGTCGCTTTTGTTTTTGGACTACACTATACTTACCATCAGGTGTATTGTAGTCATTATGTCGTATCAGTGTAAAAAAAAAACATGAAGTTCGTATTATGATATATAAATTAATAAAATTGTGGCAGTATAAACATTAGCAAAAATTTAGATGACGAGAGTTGTACAACGTACAGCTTTTGTTGCCAAATGCCAATCTTTGATTGTGGTTCAGGAAAGCATCCAATGTCTACAATAGCTGTTTGATTTACTGTGGGAATTCTACATTGAAAACTTTAACGTTCTCTCCTACAATTTGCTAGTGCTGTAAAATCATAAGTTTCACAGTAAATATTTGTAAAAGATACACATCTGTATATTTTATATACCACTGTGCGTATTTTAAATATTTTAACATATTTTCCGAAATGGTATTGATATATAATAATTCAAATAGCATATATTCACTACAGATACGAGTATTGACATAAAACACAGATTAAAAAAAACAATTGGATGTCATTTAAAATAAATATATATCATGAAAGTGAATATATGTTAATATAAAATTAACGAAATTTTAATTATCCAACAGAATACTTAAACAATTAATAACACCCATGCCGGGTGAATCAAAGGTATCATAACACAGAACACGCTAAAATTCAAACAGCTCATTAATCCTAACATAATATTAACTTGTTACCTATATAAACATGACCCTACGAAAATCGGAGCTGGTATTTCAGTTCGCTTTACAAAACATCGCAGAAGTTAGTATTGACGTTGGACAGGCGACCGCAGCGACACCTTCGTTATACAATACGGTGACAATTTAGGGTTTGAAAAGTTTTTCAGATAAGTGACCCCAAGTAAGCGTATGATATATAACATAATACATTTTCGTTAACAATACTGAGTTTTATAAAGTAGTGAGAAATAATATAGAATGAGACACAACTTTCATAACATATGTTATTATTCATTTTATATAATCGATTTAAAATATGATTGAAATACAAGTGAAGCAAATTAATTGTAGAAAACTATTGAGTATGATATCAAATGAAACACTAAATGAATATGTGATTCCGTTATTGAACTATTATTTGATTCCTAGCGTAGTAAATATAATATCACAAAAGATTTCGAACTCTATATACCATCGCATGAATGATACATCAAATAATTTTCTAATATCAGTTTCTTTGCTTTATTGCTTTTTTATAGCGCGATTGTAGAAAAGTTAGTTATAACGCAAATGTTTAGTCATAAGGAAAGATTTATGAATCTTGTTACAATGATAATATTTTAAAGCCACTGAGTCTCTCATAAAGGTCAGACTAAAGCATTTAGTTCACATTAGGCTTAAAAAAAAGTTCATCCCGTAATTTATGCAGTTTGCAAGTGAAAAAATTTTTATTTATTAAGTAACAAAGATTTCAATTACATAGTAATCATCTAATAAACAAAAACTGTTCCATTAAATTCTGTAGAGGTAATTCAAATGAGCGATAAGCTACGTTTTTGTCGGCTGAGTTCCTACTAAGTTAGTTCTGGTACTTTTGAGCTTCAAGCATTATCACTATGCTGTCGGTTCATTAACTTTTACTGAAAGCACCCGGCCTTTAACAACTTTTTACAAACGCCGTCGCGTAGCGCAAGAAAATATTGCAGTAAGATGCGCTTTTAACTGGAAAGGCTTTTTAGATATATTTTATACCAAATAATTCTTGAAATAAAGATAATAATAACAAGTACGCATCTATATACATATATACATGGTAATATTTACTTTATTAAGTATCACAAATTACATATATATTTTTTTTCTATTTATTTAAGGGACTTTTGTGCCTCGGCACTAAACATGCACTACTAGCATTTATTTCTGATGGGGAGCCATCAGCCTGAACAACTCCTTTGCTTCGGCCATATAAAATTTATTTCGGTATAAATATTCGTTATCAAAATATATGAAACGTTATGTGTATTTACCGAATTAGTTTAAATTTTTTGAATTTTTATAAAAAACGTATTTAAACACAAAAATTAATAAAGGTATTAGATAAATCTGTGTTTTGCATTAAATTATAAAAAAATAGTTAAGTTTTTTTTATATACTAGCAAAAAGTAATAAAGATGAATGTTAAAAACGAGGGTCGCACCGATAAGGGGCTACGTTAGAACCTGATGAATCCTCGGCGAGGATTAGCCCTTACAATATGAGCACCATTTCACAAATGCCAAGGGTCTAAGGGTGACAAATGCTGGCGTGAACGTCGTACAATTTATACGCGGTGTCCCGCCTCGCATAAACGTACCTCCCAACTAAATATATTTTCTAATAAAAATGGTAATTTGAAGTATTTTTAACCGCCTTATGTGAGCTCACGTCGTATCGTAAAATCATACAATTATCTGTTGCCACTGTATGAAAGCGTTAAGTGTAGCTTCACTTGAAAAACGAGTCGTGATAGCGCACGAGTTTATAGAATGTTTTGAACGTAATGTTATCTAGTTTAAAACAAGATATGGGTCTGGCTGTCTGGTTAGAAATATTAACAAAACGTATTTTAAATAAAGGCACTTCTAAAGTGATGTGAAATATTTCTTTGCCACGGTACGAAGGTAATATAAAAATGATTTATAAAACAGGTACAATCAGTTTAAAGACTTGTATCAAAAAACTATTCAAATATAAACAAAAAAAATATAATTATATTTTACTTAAACTCGATAATAATATATCTAACCCACACGTATATATGTATATGGTAAGCCAGCGTGGCCCGGGTAGAAATAGTTTATTCTTTTGGGGGCTTTGTATTTATTTATTTTTAACCAAAAAAGCTAAGTACTAGTTTCCATAGAGCTTACTTCATAATTTACAGATTTTCAAACATACTTTCAATCCCTATTTCAACCTCCTGGGGTGGAATAACAAATAACCCGCCCTTAGTGAATATAACATCATAAAAAGAATCCAATGTCCAAATTCAATGTTTTTGCTTTAGTTGTTTAGGCTGTGTATTGATATGTCAATCAGGGCAACTCTTTTAATATATTTATGTAAATTTTCGTGGCTACCGAAGGTATTTGCTTACTAACGGTCTATACAAAATTCACATTGTAATGATAATCTTAACTATATTCGGCTATTAGTGTACAATATTTTTTTATAAAAATGCTAAAGGTAAAACATATTCAATCTAAATCGTGAGCGATGGTTTACTGTTCAACGTTATTATTTTATGCCAGTTATTATGGTTTTTATAAATATTGTAAACTCAAAAATAAAAAATGCGAATTGTAAATATCCCGGTTTATTTTCCTCTATACGCGATGGGATATTTACTTTTATACGACACAGTCATTGGAAAATTGCTGATCGGCTCACAGGCAATAAAACGATAATAAACGAAATAGGGTGGATTGGTTGATGGAAACGTTGAATTTGCGTTTGATGTATTACTCTTGTTTTGCTTTTAGAAAAAAATCCCGAACCATTTCCAAATTTTAATTAGATTTTTTATAATTACAGTTGCTAATTTTAAAAAGGCAATATTATATTCTCTCGATAAAATCAGTCATCGAAAAATCATTGAACCTTGTAGTGCTTGCATAAGAAAGGCAACATCTATCAAGGCAAAACAAAAATCTACCCATAGTCAATGTCGTTATGCAAGCCTAAAATACCTAAATAAGATTTTAATTTTGGGGTTGATCCTTAATTAATGCTCTATTCTTCCCAATAAACATTGTTACAGGTGGCTACCATTAACTTTTGTGCTGTTATTTTACTATGTAAATACAAAAAAAAAATCATCTATTTATTCCTTGTTTGCTGATGAAATTTTTAACTACTGCTATTACATATTTCACAGTAACTGACTTAACATTTTTCTGATTTTAAAACAACGCGTAATATGTATGCGGGTGTGTTTATGGTGGTAGGGCGATTGCCCGAACTGGATCATGACCACAGTACTCAAGTGTAAAGACTATCATAATGACTCGCTTTGACCTTTCGCGTTTCGGAATCAGCTTGTGTATATCCAGTAACTCATTTCCCTAGAGACCTTCAGTCGTGGTATATGTGGGCCGACATGACGGAGGCTATCAATGGATTTTCATCATGTGATGGTCGCTTTCGTTTTTGGACTACACTGTACTTACCATCAGGTGCACTGTAGTCACTAAGTCGAGCCAGAATAAATATACATATATACGTATGAGTATTGTCTATACTTATAGTTATTTATTCAAGCGAGCACAGCGTACCTTATTACGATTTTATTATAATTTTATATAAGAATCATAAAACTTCATCGTCACCTAGCTAACTTAAAGGTCTACCAAGCATTTGGGAATTAACATCACGGACGTAGGTCCATGATACCACACATGCGTTTGTTTCTAATTTTAGCTTCATTAATTTTTATCCTTTGAGCCTGATCAAAAGACAATCTTAACGATATAATTAGGTCGTAGGTTAATTTATAATTAATACAAGTTCAATTTAAATAATTGTTATTGTTGAATATAAAAAATAATAATCATACCATTTTTTCCTTGATACGCAATGATAATTGAGTACCTACATTATATGGCATAGCAATAATTACATCCACTTTAAGATTGTATTTCGGAATATTATGTACCTACTTCATTATGTAGAAGATATTTTGAGCTAAGTTTATTATTGAGTTACTCAAATATTAAGTTACTGTTAAGGGTAAACAACATTGTTTGTGTTTATTAGTACAAATAAATGCAATTTACATGAATTAATTGTAACACAAAGAGGTACAAACTAAAGTTGTTGTACATGGATGAGTTAATTAAACCAAACGAACTACGATTACTAAGCAAACATTAAAATACGGCGGGGAAATTTCATTACGGACCTGTGCATAATACCAGATCTCTATTATACTGACTTTTAATCAGGCTATGTATTTTTATTAACACGTATCTTTGAGTTTTAGTTCATGAATAGACTTATTAATACAATATTGTTTCATTGTACTTCTAGTACGTCCACTAGTATTAATATTATTACAGTATAAATATTAATTTTATAAAATACAAATCAGATTATAAAATGCGGCTGATAGAATGACAGATCAATCTTAGTGAGGAAATATTGCTATAGAGGGATAGTCCCACGCAAAGTTCGTTCAAAAACATGGTAATATTAAAGCGTTTCGTTTCACATTTCAACAATGTGAATTGGTGGTTTTGATGCATGAGTACAATGTTTTTATTTCATAACCTTTTTTTATTTTTATCAAAGATCATCTTACTAGGTTGAAGTAACTTTTACAGTATGACTGAACGGCAGAAAGAGCTACATGTCACTTGTCTGGTCTTTGAAGATAGTCAGCAGTTCCGACTTGTTCGTAAATTGCAAAAACTCAGAGAGATACTCAACGCTTAAGGCTCGCTACTATATGACGCTCAACATTTGACGATCGTTGCCATATATAAAGCCCTGGGGTTACGAACCCTATCACTTCCAAGAGCGTTTTTGTAAGTCTATGTTCCGCTTGATCCAAAGTGTTTTACAATGCTATTATTCAGTTTTTATCAACGAATCGTAATACAAAGTTAACTTACACCAGTAGCATGCATCCCATATAAAGCAAAAAAAGCATTATCTTGTTATACGAATACTTGGACGTTTAGTAAATATATTGACTTAAAAGCTGGTGCTTACCAAAATAGAAGTCTAAGAGTCGAAATTGAGTCAAATTTTATGTATCTATATGTTTGAGGCGTCTAATTTCAAAACCCGCTAAAACGATTTTTCGTACAAAATTACTTAAGAGTCCTAATAGTAATTTGAAATGTTTTTATCAAAGCAAATATTATATATGATGTTTCTTTTTGATTTTTCATTCTAGAATAATAATTTAAATACATTATAAGATTGTAATTGTTAAGTCAAAGATTAATTACAAGTTTTTATAAATTTATGGGATTTGAAAAAAAAACATGTTATAGTGGGTTTTGAAATTAGACTCCTCATATATGTGTTAAACGTCGAAATATGACGAGATAATGCTTTTTATGCTTTATATGGAATGCACGACACAGACTTTATACCTATAAAGATAGTTTAAAGTTGGAGATAATCTTATGTATGTATTCCTTGCTATTTACAATCATAGTACCATATACAGGCTGGCATGAAGATGATAACAAATTTTGTGCTGAGACTGTCTAAAAAGGAAGCTGTTACTTTAAACCCATATCTACGTTTGTAAAGTCCATATTTATTGATTAGTATTTTAAATGATGGTGGACTAAAAGTATTTTCGCAGTACGGATTTAAAGGATATTCTAATCTGTTCTTTTCGTTATAAATATTGTCCAAAAATACCGACTTTAAGAACATTAGCTATATTTTGTTTGTCTATAATGGTTTAATTTCTGGATCGTCACCGCACGTCGTGACGATGGTTGTGATATTGATTCGAATATCTTAGCCGTCGCTGCCGCTATTAGACATTTTACTAATTCAGAATTTTTCCGAGTATTCGAGATACGGATACTAAATTACACGTAGACATGTTACGCAAATATGTTACGAGCATCACAACATATAACCGACATTACTTTGATTTATCTTATAACTAATATGCCAGGGAAGAAAACGACGAAGAGGGAAATGATAGAATGATTACTATTTGCGTCGCTCGAATGAAAAATATTTCAACCGACCTCGTTTACACTCGCTTCGTAATTCGCCCGGGCCATGGTATGGGACGCGCGCTTTTTTACGGCATGGTGAGCAGATGCGAACTTAGGGCTGACGCGACATAAGTGTTGATTTTTTGTAATAAATCCTGTTTGATATATGCCTTAAGCTAGCCTTATATGGACATCACCCTATTAGGCAAACTTACAAGTTATATTATTCTTATTAAGTTTTACAAAAACATTAATACTACACTTGAATAAACCAATTCATAATCAAGTATTCATTAGTTATTAATAAATGAGTTGTTATACGTTAAAAATATAGTTATGTTTTAAAAAATATACAAAAGATATGAAATTAACATATTTCATTTCAATTCTTTGGTCATGCCTACAAATATGAAAACCAACAATAACAAATAAAAATAATAGCTATTAATTAATTGCTACAAATTAGTTTCCATCAGTCCTAAGATAATAATCCTGGCTTAAATCTAATTTACTCATATTTTCGTCCTACCTGCTCATTTTTTATCACATAATAACAAGACTTTATGAGATCAATTCTCATTTTATATTCATAAAACTGTTGAAAATTTGTAATTAGTTTTAGAATTCAGTGCAACAGAGCAAATAATTGAAAATTCCAAAAGTTTTCCCTCTGTAAAAGACGTAGTTTTAGAACGTTATCTTCACGGGTTGTAAATACTTCTAGCTTGCAAGTTATAAGTTCTTTTGTGGTATATTGTGATAAGTTATTTCGAGGTAGCAAATTTAAATTGCTGTATAAATATCTATGACAATTTTCTACGTAAAAATATTATTAAAAGGTAACCCTAATGGTATTGCAACAACAACCGGCGAGGAATCAAAATCCCCTTATCGACCAGAAGCATAAAGCTTAAAATTGAAATTTAATAACTTTATACAGAGTATAAACCCAACCAGCTTTTTTAAAACGTTATTCCTATATTTATGTTTACTTGGTTACAATTAGCAGATATATTACAATCACTTACTTTAAACTTTTAAGTTCAGTGTTTAAAAATAAATAATTTTATAACCATTACTAGGTTAATATGTACAATTAAGGTATATATAAATAAGTAGTATATATAATTAGTTATTGTACGTATAATTAGTTAATTATATATAGTGGGTATATATAATTAGTTATTGTCACAGACCTCTTCAAAGATATTGTAATTGTACTAATAAACAGTTCGATATAACTATTAAAAATAAGTAAAATTTTCTAAGAATTTGAAAAAAATTATAAAGTTTTAAATCAAACAAGTAAAGGTTCAATGACTAAATAACACAAAACTTGGTAAAACTATTGATTATAACATATTTTTAGGAATTAAGGTTCTTTTTTTACACCGACTCGACATAATGAATACAGTGCACCTGATGGTAAGTACAGTGAAGTCCAAAAACGAAAGCGACCATCAAAGAATGAATATCCATTGATAGTCTCCGTCGTCATGTCAGCCCACATATACCATGACTGAAGGTCTCTAGATGTACGAGTTACTGGATATACACAAGCTGATTTCGAAACGCGACAGACCAAAACGAGTCACTATGACGGTCTTTAGACTTACGTACTGTGGTCATGAACCAGTTCGGGCAATAGCCCTACCACCAAAAAATAAACGTTGGTTAACGTTAGGTAAACGTTGGGCTCTTTAGTTGTGGATTGAATATATTTTTGTTTAATATGATCATGAAAATATCTTATATAAAATTGAGGAAAAAAAATTGAAGTCAATATTTGAATGCGGTTATAGCAAATATTCCAACTGCTCGGCAGCAGCGCATAAAATAAGGATATAAAATAAATTTAGTGACGGCACGTGGAAGTAAATAACAAAGATAAAGCTAAGGAAAAACAGACGCTTTACGGCGGCTCTGTTGGGAAACGAAGGATTGTTTCACACCCATATATTTTGTGCTGTCAATCACGCGCTCTGCGACACACTGAATAATATATATAGGTATTTATGTAGCAAAAGTCAGGAGTCAGGCGTCTATTTTTAATGATATAAACCAGATCTTGTCCCCAACTCATGTAAAATTCAAATAATCCAGAATAAATTTGAAGGAATTCGTGTAGCAAAATGTATAATCTGATATATTCTGTATGCCAAGCAAGAATCCTACTTTGTGAAGTTGGCGTGAAGTAATTATCTTACAACGATAAGAACTCTCTTCACCGTAACATGCAAAACTCTCAACAATGAGAAAATTAACTTGCTTATTTTGTTAAAATCAAATAAGCTTGTCGAAGAAACAAAAGCTGTATTAGAGTAACGTATACCTTTTTTATTAAAATGTTATTTAGTATATTTATCAAACGATACATGAATTACATATAATAGGTACATTTATCATAATTTAAGAATGTCGTTTTGTAAATACAAGCAAAGATAGAATGTATCTAACTTTTAATCAAATCAAAATTTAGAAATAAAAGACTATTTCAAATTACTTTATTAATTGTTACTGATTTACAACCCGGGCATTGGACTTGAGGGAATCTGCTGCCCGGATGAGAGGGAGACAGCGCGCTGGTTCCGACGCGCTGCCCGTGAACAAGGTTTGAAGAGTAGGGCTCTTTATACCCACACTTCCTAGAGTTTAAGCCTAATCAGGCTGTTCGCTCCCCGAGCGTCTGGAAGAATCTGGATTTCCAAGCGCCGGTGAAGTGATTGGAAAGACACCCCAAGGGTTTTTAGTCAGTAGGAGTCTGACTTAGTCTGACTGTTTTTCCTATGCAGGATTTTCCCCCGGGTTACAAAAAAAAATTTACTGATTTATTTAGATACTTATCTAAATAAGGTGTTTTAATATGTGCTAATACTTGTTATTACATTATTTAAAATGTTTATTATTGTCAAACATATTCTATAATCATTAAAAAGTATTTTTTCACTGGTTTTCAAAAACGGATTATGTCTACACCTAATGGTAGGAAGTACAGTGCGATTTAAGAACAGCGGTGATCGCCAAGAGACTTGAAATTATTATATCCGTACTCAATGCTCTTGATATAATTTCTTTTTTAATGTTTGAATATTGCCATAATTATAGTTGCAATTGTCACTATTGTCCAATTAATTCAGATTCTTCTCAATTTGATTCAGTGATTAAGTTAATGAATGGCAGGGCGTAGTGTTAATAAGCCCATCGTCGCGCTACTTTTGGCAAGATAACATTATTTGGCTCTACATAATTTGTATTCACCCCGTTTTTATACGCAACTTTCCGCAACGACCTGCCAAATGCAGTATGAATTAAAATTTCGAGAAGTCGGTATCCATCCTTGTATTTCCTTCATGAAATTGTTTTCTTTTAATGTCTGTAATTTGCATATTTTTAATTATAAGAGGTAAGCATGCTTTCAAATAACTCACATGCATACATTAAAGCTACTCAGATATTTTGGAATAATACAATTATTTTTTTATAAAAACGCGTTTATTAGATATATTATGATATTATTAGTACAATATAATAGTATAAGCAGTATAAATCTCAAAGTTTCTGCAGAAATTGGATGGCACTCATACAGTCTCTTAATTGTTCCAATAAAATCTACTTGTCTAAGACTAATTGACAAAACATTATATCATGCACGGGAGCGCGCTTACGAGTATAACAGATAAAACAAATTGCAGAAATGTTTTTTCTACATGTTTACCATTTTTATAATAAAGTAAACATACCACCTGATCCATGATAGATTTTTGTCGTGTTGTTCAAGTGGGCGTATAAAGTTAAATGGTAAGTCTAGATCTAAAATGAAATTAAGTAAAACATGCTTATATTAAAAATTATTCTAAGTAAAAAAAAACATTTGCAAGAGTTTGCGTTGAGTAAAAACAAAACATATTTTTTCCAATACAAACAAAATTATGAAGATATACTACAAAATGAATTTTAGAAGTAATAAAATAATGTTATAATATGTTCTTGATACACAATTATTATTTAGATGATTTGTGCGATTGCCCTGCTAGGTCATTACCACAATACACAAGTGACCGTCATAGTGACTCGCTTTACCCTGTCGCGTTGCGGGATCAGCTTGTGTATATCCAGTAACTCACATACCTAGATACCTTCAATCGTGGTATATGTGGGTCGATATGACAACGGAGACTCTATAAATTTTCTTCTTTTGATAATCACTTTCGTTTTTGTACTCCACCGTACTTAAGTCTGGTGCACTGTAGTCACTTTGCCGAGCCAGTGTAAAACAAATTAAATCGAAATCTTATTATCAAGTACCAACACAACTATTAGCATTTTTTTTAAATTAATTATGTTCAAAAATATTATCTATAATATAAAAATGAATCGCAAAATGTCTTGATAAGCGCGAAAATCGAGAACGGCTGAACCGATTTGGCTGATTTTTTTTTTTTTTGTTGTGTTTGATGAAGTCTGAGGAAGGTTATTACGGGGAGAAAAATTTTAAAAATTCCCTGCAACTATCTAAAAATAACACTTTTCTATATTCTCATACAAAAAAATTCGTAATAATATTTAAAAGTCAATTTGAACTTTAACACCATACCATAAAGTTTAAATGTCAGTGGACGGGTTCCCGGAAGGCAAAACAATTGAGTGACGTATAAATATTAATGTCAATATTTGTCAATTTTTATACATATAGCATTAAGGCCAGGTTCCTTCAAACAATTTTCAAAAAAATCTGACGGGGAAGCTATTAACATTAAAAAAAACAATGTGACTTTGTTTTAGAGAAATAGGGCAGAACAAGGTCTGCCGGGACAGGTAGTATTAAATAAATCTGTTTGTACACTCTCGATAAGTTTTACGTGGACGATTATACAACATCTTTAAAAAAGTATCTATGCTTTGAGTATCACTTTGTGAATAGTAAGGAATTTATAATATCTAAGAAACAAGTATACTATGATTATATTAGATATACCAACAACATAACAAATATGTGTTAAAATAATAAAATTACTCATAATTAATTGGTTCCACCGTGTAAGCAGTTGTTTGTTAAAACATATATTTATATATACAACAAAATTAATTTGGAAAAATAGACAATCTTGCAAGAAACGCTGTTCTAAATATTTAATAAAATAACAAAAGGGTTTAATTAATGAAATAAATAATTCTGATGATTATAAAGTTACGTATGCGGGCTTTACTCATTCGTACATGTAAAAGGATGTTTTATTTTTACTTATATTTATATATTGTTATGTCACGATAAGATTTCGAGTTGAATCTTTCTATTGGCTGAAACCTTTTATGTAATTTTCATTCTGCTGGTATACCGACTTTGTTAGAACACAATGCTGAATATTTCATTGTTTAAAGGCTTTAATTAATTTCGTTTACTTGATGATATTTACAAAATATTCATTTGCTCTTGATTTATGAAGCATTCATGGCAAACATCTACAATAGACAATCAATAATATTTAAGAAAAAGCTCTTTACAATCTCTGATAGTCTTCTCATTGCCGGGCCCTCGGTAGTAACTGGATTCCCAGGCCCGACGAAGGCGAAGAGTATTCAATGCTGGCACCCCGGTGGTTTTAGTCAGTGCAAGTCTGACACACCGGGGGAGTGTCCCTCACCAATCCCCTGACGGTCCGAAAGAGTTTCCACCGAGTTAGAAAAAACAAAAGATAGCCTTCTCATGGTACGTATTGACCCAAGTATTTCTATTAGATTACAGAATTGACATTATTTGGGATTTTCATTACCTACGAACACAAAGTAAATATTATTATTGTCTTGAGAATATTGTAAATTTTATGGTAAAGTCGCATTACGTAGCTATAAAGTTATCAAGCCTATTATTGGTCAACAGTCAATTTTAACGCAAAGCTGTATTGCTACATAGATCGGTATGTATTTTACGTTTTCTTTCATATGAGCCCGTCTCAGCCTGTGTGGCCCCAGTGAAACTTTGTTCTTGAACAGTTTACTGTAAAAAATGCTCTTAAAAATATCTTATCGCCAAATTAGTATGTTATCTTCTCTACATTATTAATTGATTTCGCTATTCATACTGTTATAGCTTTGCAATTTTTATGCAACATTGCTAGACCAGAATAGCCCGTTTAATTTAGGTCACTATCGTTTTACTTCATATAAACATTTATATTGGAGCAGTACTGTGTCGAATAGTTCATTCAATTGGTGTATATTGTTGTCTTACGTTTCAAACAAGTAAGACCGATACTTATTTATATGAGACGATTTTCCACGACAAATAACCCAAAGGGATATAGCGTGACGATATGTTGTTATTGTATAAATCGCATTTCAATTAATCGATTAATAGATACTAATTAGTGCTTTGACCAAATGCTATGTTCTAGGTATAGAACAAGAGCCTTGTTCATCCGAAATTCAGCCACGGGGCAAATCGATTTGCTCTCATTCATAACAAGTACAATGGTCAGCGTTGTTTGCATGTCAGCCGTCATCGCTAATAATTCAATTAATTTGCTTGTAAAATCGGTTTATCCGATTAATTTACATTGTGTTATCAAAATAAATAAATAAATTTGTATAATTCATGATTATATGTAATTTTTAATATAACTCAAAGACTTATGTATATGTTAAATAAATTTAAAAAACAAATAAAACCATCTAAGACGTCATTCAATTAGCTAAAAAAGCAAAAATTTTATGCTCTTGTGAATTACACTTATATTTATTTAAATTTTCATATTTTATATTAATCATGAAGGTAATTCTCAGAAGTAACTACATAATACTATCCTATTTTATAAACTTTTATCCAAAGTTTCAAATCATAGTTGACGTTGAGAAGTTAGATAATTAAAACTAGAAAAGTAGAATGTTGCAGTGTGATGTATGCTCTCAAAGTTTCTGCACGGAGAAGTAATTTAAAGTTTTCTGAGTAACATTAATTATTTCTATGTATGCGGTTTCATTCTGTGGTGAATTTAATGTTAAAGTGAATATTTTGAAATATCTTGAAAACTTTTGAATTTGATTCTATCACAGTAAATGTTTATTATATTGTTGCACTTCAAGATTTAGGTCCTCCACCATCTTGTTCTATAAAAATAGGAAAATTGGAATTAGTCGCTGTACCTATAAGACCAGAAAAATAATTTTACTTATATTTTTTTTATTACTTATAGGCGAACGCTTGACCTCACACCTGGTGGAAGGTGAAGATGAGTCCGATGATGAACCGCGTTGGCCTAACAAATGCCTATTCACTCTTCTTTTAAAGACTCCCAGGTCATAAGATCGCGGAAATAATATATATACTTATGTAATATACCAGCTGACGCGGCGAACTTTGTCCCGCCTTAGAGGCAATAAATAAGCAGATTTTTGATGTAATTTAGTTTTTTTGTTTTATTAATCCAGTATTTCTATGATTTTTTATTACGTACACTCTACAGTTAATTACCTTGTGACACACGACATTTTTGTTTTATTATCAGGCGCAAGAACAAACAACGCAGATGGTTTCCGACCCGTGAACATGCCACATATAATTGACCATGTGAAAAACATTGATTTTCCAGATTCAGACCACAAACTTTCAAGGATTGGCCTTGTGATTTGTTAATGGTCATGGCGAATCCAAGACGGATCGGAAATTCAAGTCTTATAAACTCAAACGACATATCGGTTGGGATCATCGGAATGCGAACTTCCTCACCTTCGAATTTTCCTTTGAGTATCGTCGCGTAAATCACATTGTTCATCAATTTACATACTACCAAACGCGTACCGTTGCAAAGTTTTGGTGAGTTTATGTTTCGAAGCATGATTACTAGGGAGCCAACTTTTAGGCGTAAATTCTGCGGTGGTAAACCAGGCACATCCAAGGAGTTTAAAAATTCAATTCGATAGTTGGTGGCTTCATCTTCATTTGTTATACAGTCATTGGATTTGAATGTATGCATTGTTCCAATGATATCATTCTGAGTTATGTACTTTATCTACATCTTTATTCTTAGTCCCTGAAATTGCTCGCTCACTCAACCATTCATTATTTTTGTAGTTAGACGTTTGGGAATAATTTGTTGAAAAGTTCGTCTTGCGATGAGACAAAGTTACAGAAATTCTGAGGAAATGAAATCAATCCGCTCGATTCGTCGACAGGTACTAGACAATTACCGATAGTCAGCAAATGCTCAGAGAAATCTTCGGCAGATGTCTCATTAAGAATTGCAACTCTCATGTTTGTTGTCAGCTTAAGTTTCTTCACATAACGCCATAGATTCGATGATTTGGGGCAAGCCTTTATTTCGTTGGGAGCCGTTGATCTTGGAATTACTGGCAGTATTTGGCGGAAATCGCCAGACAGTAAAATAGATATTTCAATATTCGATTAAATGCTTCTATTGCACGTTTATGCGCAATTGTGCATTCGTCCGAGATGATGATTTTTGATGCTGATAAAACCTTTGCTATTGCGGAGTTTATTGAAATATTACATGTTGGTTCTTCAATAGTTTGAAGATTTAACGGCAATTTTAATGCCAAATGAGCCGTACGGCATCCTTCTCACAACGTGGCAAAATAATTTTGTATACAAGTTAGATGTGTACTGCAAATTAAAACTGTCCTCGGATGAAGGATCGGCAAAAGTTAATGAATGTCTGAAAGGTCTCGGTCACTTGGGACAGGAGTTCGTGATACTTGTATGTGTTACGCAATTCTGGCACCGAATATTGGTGTGCCAGTTTGTGAAAAATGATGCGTAAATCGGTATACAATATATATTATATATACATACTAGATATGGAATATAAAAATATTTGGAAGTATAATTTAATACAAAACTCACAGCAAAAGAGAAGAAACATTTTTTCTATGTTTACTAAAGCTTATTCAGGTTAATTTTAGTCTATTGCGTTTTTTATTTAACTCTGTATCATTGCATGATACATTTTCAACACATAAACGATATAAACTAGTAAAAACCAGAAGAGGAGAAGGCGTTAATTTACTACAGATCATAAAAATTTCGTGTTGGTCTATCTAAAAATATAAATTTAGCAAAATGTTTTCCACATGTGTGTGGTTTCTATATATTAACTTATTTTACGATACCGAAGCTAGTACTATGTATTAAGAATATAATGTTATCCTTAAGGACGCAGTCATAACCTGGAAGACAGTAAAAGAAAGATATTCCTAATTACCTCACTAGAACCTACTGTATGTTACGATCTCAGTCAAATGAAGTTATTAATTCCCAACTTACATTAATTTAGTTAACGGTTTATATCAATTTAAGGATGAATTTCATATACATAATAATTTAGCAATATTTATTTGCGTATCTTCTTTTGAATCACAACTAGGTTGTAGCTTGACCATACTTAAAAATATATTTAGCTATTTCGTAAAACCCGAGATTTGCTGCATTTAATTCATTATATTTAGCCGGCGATAAAATTATACTATGTTTAAATGTAAGGCACAATATATTCAGGAACACATCTTTGATTAAATTGGAATTTAAATATTATAATGTCGGAAGTTGGTAGAGTGATCAGGTAGGTACATCGGTGAAACATTGTAATCTGATCATATTACGAACATATAAGTCGAAAGTTTATTAATTACTTTCGAATAATAGTCAAACTATTTCTTATAACGTTTATTTAAGCTTCTAGGACACGTGGATTATTTACGAATGAGAATATAATTTCAAAAAATATGTAATATATGTATGTGTAGTGACAGTGTATGATTTTTATTATAATCTTTTGATATTTTCTTTGTTATATTTCATAAACTCTTGAATCAAACGTTGCCATGTCCAGCAAACAAAATATTCAATAAATGTTGTACTCTTCAATCTTGATGAGGGTCCAAGAAAGTAGAAAATATTTATTTATATCAAATTATACCAAAATATCTTCGGAAGGTAAACCTTTCTTGTAAACGTAACGAAACTTACTGATTGATCGACAAATCTCCAGTTCACGAACAAAATGCTTAAAACCTTGTTGGGAAAGATCTTTGTCGTATTTTGTGATGTACATAAATAGATTGTATATTTAATTAAGATTTTGTTATAGATATTGCTTTGATTTTTAGAATGGTCTTATTGTTTGTTATTTATTTTTTACTAATACATTTATCGATAATTTCAAACATTGTAAATAGCAGGTAAATTCTAGCCTGTATATAAAATTATGTGTGAAATTAATTGACCTCATCTTATTAATTTGGGTTTATCTGTAAATCTTATACAACGTTGCTTTTACTATTAAATTATTGTTTCTATTAATTATTAAGATCATTACTTAATTTTTTAACAATACCTGCTTCAGAAATAAAAATTAAAATAATGAAAATCGAATGATAAGAAAATATCATTACTTAAACCCTTCTTAAAAGATTTTAGCGGTGTACACATCGGTTAACTTTGAAAACGACAAGTCCAATATAAAAGTATTTTCAAAGTTTTTCATCCCGTTTATTCCCTTTATTTACTACGAATTGAATTAAAACTAATTTAATCCGTAAGTAGGAGTGTTCACTTCTTATTTTCGTTAATCCCAACAGGCGTTCTGGGAAAGTAATTACCGTCCTAGGTGCCGTAATCAGTGACAGGAAGTTATTTGACCAAGGAAATTCTTAGCACTGGGGAATACTGAAATGTTTTTTCGGTATTTCGGCTATTTACTGATATTTACAAACTCAAATATTTTACGAAGATTTACTATTTTAGAGACAACAATTTTTATTTCAAGGATTAAACTAAAAACCGATAAACAGTTTTTATCACGTTGAGCGCCACATCAGCCAGCGATGGCTGACACTAGACTTTCCGTTTAGACTGCGTCAGCCATCAGTGGCTGACACTAGACTTTCCGTTTAGACCGCGTCACCCATCGCTAGCTGACAGCATGTAACATAATAACTATAAAATTTACACTATTTTATGAAAATACAGAAAAATTATTTAAAATTTACTTAATTTTATTTGGGCCGGTGTTTCGATCGGAAACAGTACCAGCGCGTAGAAGCGGCGCGCGTGGTCTGAAAAGGATTGTCTTAGAAATACGCGTGGCGCCCAACGTGTTACGGTAACATTTTATTTTGACCAAAACAATGACTAACGCCCTGTTTTAGAAACACTCCATAAGTATTAAGACTCTTTTAAATACTAATACTCTATACAATACATCCATTGGTATGCAATGGTAGATCTACAAGTGCTCTAAAGCGTTTTAAAAATTCTGGAGCGATTCTGGAACGGGACCTTAATCTACATCGTTGAAAGTATATATGCCTAACACTAATGCTCCACAAATACATTATTCAGTTCGCGGAAGAAAGCGTGATTGACACTATGACATATTATGTAGATGTGAAGAACTGTTTTTCCAACATTGTCTTCGTGAAGCGTTTGTTTTTCGTATCTTTTTTATTTACTTACACTTGTCGTTAATAAATTTCTATCACACTCTTATTCCCCTTTTTGTTTTTTTTTTTTGGTATCCCGGGGGAAAAATCTGCATAGGGCCATCAAGGGCGCTGTGAGGGCAGCCACCCCGGTGTGTCAGACTCCTTCTGACTAAAAAGCCTCGGGATGTTCCTCTAATCGCTCCACCCGGGCCTGGGAAACCAAATTATCCAGACGCCCGGGGAACGAAAAGCCTTGTTGAGGCTACCTCTCTGGGAGGGGTAGGAATAAAAAGCCCACCACTCCAAAACCTCCCTCTCATCCGGGCAGCAGACTCCCTCAAGTCTTCTTCCCGGCAATCTTATTCAATTGATCTAAATTAATACAAATCATGGGGTATATGTCTCTATCTATAACTTTTCATTTTTCACTTGTTGTTATTATTTTTTTTCCTTGTATTTTTTTTAAACTTATTGTAAACATATTACAAGTAGATATAGTGTACTAAGTCATTATATTATATTTTTATGAATGCATATATTATAGTTTAAAGAGATAAGTAAATAACGAGTACATAATAAATAAACCAGTTAATAAACAAACTTATTTCACTTGAACAAATAATTAAGTAGTGGATTAGATACATTTCTAACTATATATGTATAAATAACAATATAGGTAAGTTCAATTACTTTTACATTAAATATACCATTCCTTGCATACAAAGTAAAAACAATATCTCGTCATGCTATATATATTCAGGATGAGCAATTTGAAGTGACACATTAATGGCTCGCCAAACGTGATCAGTAGCGGAGTTGATCACCGTTCATATAACGTTTTTGGAGTTTATTTATCTAAAGGAAAAACAGAAGCCTTATAACATCACTTCGTTTTCCGTCTGTTTGTTAAGTCGCGATTTCCTAAAAAACACGTAGAGATATTATGACCGGTGTTCGTGGGTGTGGTTGTAGAAAGATACGGATTTTGGCGTTTTACTGTTTATTTGCACTTTAAGGCACACCGAGCTGCGACGCACACGCACGTACTCTAGCCTCGGGTCTCGGTAGTTGACTAACTTAGCAAGCATCCCGTGCGCGCGCGCATATTCTTACCCCGTGCGTCCCGTAACACCCTAACGACGCTTAGGGCGTTTTAACACAAGCACGTATCGGACGGCGTCTACATACTATAATATTAAATTGAAATTAACACTAGATTACCCAGAGCAATCATTTTGAGTGTTTTAAAAGTATAGTTATATAAAAAAAATATATGGAGGGGTGAAAGGCTATTTGGTTTAAACGATATTTTTTGGCGATATAGTAATTAATATATATATATATATATATATATATATATATATATATATATATATTTGGAATCGGTAAGAAACGCTGATTTCGAAAATATATTACTATATCACCAAAAAATATCGCTTAAGCCAAATAGCCTTTCACTCCTCAATATATTTATGAGGAACCAATTTTTTAAAATATTATGCCTTTTTATATAATCTTTCTTATTATATAATTTTATATCTTGTTTTTATATTATCGTATAGCATTTATTAATAGTTTTACCACCCCCCCTCTATTTATTCCCTATATACGTATGTGCTATACCTATATTCAGTCATTCTAGTGTTAATGACAAATAGTCAAATCTAAAGTCCCTTGTATGTAGGTCCAAAAAATCTAATTTCTAAGTTTAATCTGTAGGAAATAACATGCGAAAATGTCATTAATATTTAAATAAAACACCTTTGAATGTGAACAAAAGAGCATAGTTCATAACTCATGCGTTACATAAGTCACAAATGGGCTACGCACGCAGTTACACGTAATAAATTACCGCGATAAAATCGTGTGAACGCTACCTAGCTATCCTCATGCTCGGCGCGGCGCAAAAACGCGCGCGACTCGCACCGTCGCGCAGCGCGGCCCGTGCGGATTACGATGTCGATGTAAACAAGATCAGTGGATATGTTTTACTGGCGACCCACGAACACGGCAATCTTTCTGCCATTTTCTTTATGTTATCAACGTTTAATTTGAATAGCAAGGTAAGCTTAAAATGTCGTTGCACTAAAGGAAACTTATTTTAGAATAATATGTGATTTTTCTTAGAAAATGTTACACAAAATTGATTTAAAAAAAAAGTGACAAAATTATGTTAATTTGCCAATATTTTTTGTGTTGATCCATCTTTAAATTGAGTCCACTTATCTCATTCGTGATAAAATTCTAATTTGAATAAGTCCAAAAACAAAACGTCTACTGTATGACTATCTAAATGACCTTGAAAGATCATGAAGTCTATTTCGACTTTGCCTTACATCACCCGCTAAGTATACTATGTAAATACCTGTTAAATACAATAGATTTACTTAACTTATTTACTGTTACCTATTACGGAATTCCATTAATTATCGAGGAAAGACTTCATTAGAACTCCATCATATTAAACCTACATACATAATACATTCGTGGTGTATATGAAAGAAAAAAAATCAACAAGATACCAATCATTACTTAATTTCTGCTCACGACAGAAATTTACAAGGAAAACCATAGATTCTGATTGTCGATTCAAGAGTTCTGGCCTATATCTCTGAAAACGTTCAACAGAACTGCACCATATTACAATGGTAATAACTTTATAATATATCCTACTGCTTTAAAAATAATAATCTAAGTCGGTCTATTAATGATGAAATAACTGGTGAAGATACATGGAAAAACAAACAGTCGAATACATACCTTCTTCTTTCTTAAGTCGGTTAAAAACAGTCGTTCGTGTTGAGTTACGAAATCATATGTTCCGTGTATTATATTTTCAAATATTAAAATGCGGCAACATATTTTATGAAAGGAGTTACATGATCAATATCATTACAGTTGCTGAAATAGGTACGAAATCAAAAGCTAAGTTCATAACTGCACATGATCCATATACTCTGTCACTAATTAGCCTGCCTGTTTGAATAGAAAATATCAATACCCCTGCAATACAAAATCTTCTATAAAACATTTTTAAGTTCAATTTTCTTCTCAAAAATGATCGAAATTATGTTACAATATTTTCATAGTTCGTGTTTGTGATATTTGTATTTATTATTATGTAATACTGAGCTATGCAATCTAATTCAGCTTTTAAAGGTCTTAGTCCAGTCCTGTAGTTTTGAAGAACTGTCGTACTTTATTGGCAGAGATAGCTTGAACCTCTTTTGGGTGTAACACATAGCGGTCCAGAATACAGTTCCGTTGAACTATTAATAAGTCATATTCATACTGGAGGTATGGTTTTATGGTGGTAGGGGAGTGGGATGGGGAGGCTATTACCACCCCTGATAACCCAATCTGCCGCCCAACTCGGACAGGACGCCGAAGGAGAGCCTTCGCCTGAGGCCCTCTTCCGTAACCGGATATACACCGTGCGGCGCGTTTGAGGGAGCGCGTCTCTCAGATCCAGACGTGAGCAGTGTGTGATGTGTTCTCACACACTGCTCTAGTGACAACTCAAGGAGATGAGAGGAGGATGGCACTTTACACCACCCTCTTCGCCAATATTTTAGGTGGATGCGACTATTCAACCACTCCCCGCTACGTAGGCAGGGCCTTAACAAGGCCAGACATCGCCGGGTGCCGAGGGAGCTGGCCCGGCCTTGCCCCTGGCACTCGGCAGACAGGAGAAGGAACACCACGGGGGTTTTAGTCGGTGCAAGTCCGACACACCGGGGGACAAACCTCATCGCCCTTTGAGGTCCGTTAGGGATATCCCCCGGGTTACCAAAAAAAAAGGATTGTATAAAAATTTATTGAAACACTTATTTTCGGAATCTCATATAAGTACATTTAATTACGGAACATCATAAGTAATATCCCCCTTGTCTGAAGTAAGGAGGGGTCCGTACTTAGTAATAATTAAGTAAAATTGGTTACTTAACAATACATAAGTCCTTGAAATATCAAACGTAATACAGTTCGTAAATTAGATCAATTCGGAGTGACTCCCTGGTGCCCAAAACAATGTCCACATCCCATCAACGGATCCGGTTTGTATCGTTTTTATTGACTGCGAACAGATCAAAAATTTTCAAACGACAGCTTCCTACGAAATATCCCTTATATCATGAAAAGTGAAAAAAATAAACAGAAATGTTTATAATTCTCATTAAATGTTTGAGTAAGCAATTTGAATAAAACCCAACGCAATCGAATGGAAAAATATGATTCCGTTTGATAATCATTTTACCCAAATGGAACGTTTCGCAGAATTATTTTTGCTAAATACACTTCTATGTTACTCTCCTAATGAATAAACACAATGCTTATATTATGGCACATTAAGTTTGAACCCATAGAATTTTCCCTAAGAATCTTATTTTAAAACCTATTTAACTGAGGTACTTTAAAGACTGACATATAAACTGATGATGTGAAAGTAATAATGTATTTATTATGGGACTGACAAAGCTAGTTTGTATAATACAAAAAAAATAAGAAAATAAAAATTAAAAACATATTTAAATTAAAAATAATTTATTAACACGAATTACAATCAACTTTATTTTTACGATACCATAATAATTTATTTATTCCACGATTTAAAACAACAATTGTACCCTTTTTACACATATATATTATCATGTTTGACTACAGTCATATATTTTATATTTTAACTTTTAGTATTTTTTTTCTATTGCAATCTACTAAACATACAGTATTTTTACATGGTCATTGATATTCGAGGCCTAAGCGTTATTGCGTCGTTTTTTATTATTAAAAGAAGTGCCAAAGATATATTGTCTAACACTAATCCCCTTTCCTCTTTTACTTTGCTATAGTTTATAACAAGTATAAATTGTACGTAATATCCTGAAGCAAATCGCCTGGTAAACAATAATATTTTAATGAAAATAGCTTATGGATGCTCATACACGTTCAGCCAACATATTCTGTAAATCGATAGATGCACGGGCACGTGTTAAGCGCTATGAGCTAAGACGATTCTGACCTACATGTATAATTTCGTATAGGTACAGGAATTATAAGAATTTGCTTTCTCAACATCTTGTATGTTTGCATTAAAACAAATTAGTATATTTAAAGCATAAGACACTTATAATCCCTAGCAAGCAAGGCTCCTAAGCTATAACGCTTAATGATTTGTTCTCAATATTCCTTAATAACATTGGCCATTGACATAGTAATTTATAGAATAAAAAAGGAAGTATATGCTAAAGAAAAGTCATCCAAAGGCTGAGGGTATTTTAGTAAATAAGCGCTATGCCGAAATATGAATACCTATTATATTACGGATTGTTCGACGTATTTGCATGTTTTTATGTAGGTAGGGAGTGAATTCATAAATGATATTATAATCTTTAATTTAGTGGCAAATAAACAATCATAAGTGTAACACGTATTTCATTGAAATAATATAACAATTGAAAGTCCACCTTAGGTACTCCAATACGGACTATATTTACAAAGTTTGAGTTGTACAAAGAGTTACGGAGTTTAATATCGTGCAGTATGACGTATTCTTTTTTTATCCAGATTCGTCATAGTAAGCACACCATGTTATATGGTAAGCATAATGCAGCCCAGAAACCAACTGCAACTAACAACAGTAAAGAAAAACAATCGATAATCGCAGTGGTTATGTCGGCCTACACAAATATCACTTCACGCTTCGCTTAAAGGAATCAATATCATAGAATGGTGAAAACATGCTTGCCTAAAGTTTATTCTACAGATCAAACGACTCGGTAAAAGTAAGAGTTCGAGAACCTTTTAGTCCTACATTATCCTTAATTCGGATATAAAGATATAGGGAATTGAGTCAGGAGGCTAAAGTAAAGCTGGTCAGGATATTCATCAACAATATATATTCTTAATTTTTAGAGAGCGTTGGAGAAAATTGATCTAGGAGTGGGAAATACCAAAATGATCTGACGAGATACGAAAAGCATTAGGAAGTTATTGGGTAAAAAAAACACAGGAGCGCGAAGAATGGTACTCGTATAAGAAAGACGATATAAGCTTCGTCTCAACAACGGCAACCCGTGGGCTATTTTGCTAAGTCCATGTACAGGCTGTAACAGAAATATGTAATGAAACTTAAGGGTATATGGTTGAGCACATACCCTAGTGTAAGACGAATTATTCATGAAAATATTATTGCTCCAAGCTGTGAGTTTACCTTACAAACGTCTACTGATATTAACTGTATCGTTATTGACAAACTTAAGCCATGTGATAATAAAATTAACGTTTTAACGATAATACTTTCACAGTTAATTCTTTATAACGTACATATGTACCATTAAATATTATTTCATAGTTCTGTAATACCCAGTATATATAAGTACGTAGCTCTAAAGGTCCAAATTAGTAACATTCAAACACTGAAATAAATTAAAATACTTGAAGATGAATTTCGGTCGAATGATTTCACTCCCTTAAGGAGATACATTTATATCCATTTGTTTGGCGAACATCCCCAACTGTGAACCAACGACGGCAGTGGAATGAAACGGATGGATACATTTCTATTGCCTTTGAGATATTTCATTGGCTTTTACAAATGCGGATGCTTGTGTCATCTAGATCGAATGCTCGCATAGAGTATATTGCGACCCTATCCAAGATACGCTCCTTTATTACAACTTAAATTTCTTCTTAAATTTTTAGTTTGTTATATAATCTATGTAATTTGTTGTATATTCTGTGTAATAATAAACATATGTTATCAGATTAGTATTATTACAATACTGAAGTATTTATGTTCTTATTTATTTCTCTCTTATGTTCTTTTAAAGAATTAATTTACTTAACTATATACTTATGAAACTAGGTGTTAAAAAAATTACATCTCTAATGTTTATTTTATTTTACCTGCTTTTAGTGTATACACCCACTAAATTATCTCTGCTCATCTTGAAAGACATATAGCGTGACAATGTATTATTATTATATTATTTTATATAAATAATTACACATATTCCTATTTTAAATGAAAGTACATAAATAAACATAAATTTTCAAATATAAAAATATGTGGACCTATGGTATCGAGACCTGAGGCCCAAGCCACTAGTAGTTAGGAGCCCAGAGTGAGGAACTTCCTTACAATGCATACTATATCACGTAACACTGCTCTCTGTAATCGACCCTAGATCCAACAACCAAGTGAGAGCCTCTTGAGATGGTGGTCGAGGCTCTTTGCGATCAGCCCATTATACCTATCGGGACAGTAATCGTTTATGTATATCCCAAATACTGATTATTACCTGCATATACGGGTTGGAAACTTTCAGCGGGGCAGTAAGGAGAAGTACCTTATCCGTTGCAGTTACATGAAAGTGGTCTTAGGAGACTATACATATTTTTTTATGGAATTCTGTTTCCCATTCAACAGATTTAAAAATAAAATTCAAAGTAGAGGTTCAAAGTAGAGCGCGTACTTCGACTATTGTGAGGTGGAGCGCCATCTTGTTGAAAAAACATTCTTCTTGATTCCGCCAGTGGTAAATCATCGACGAGGTTTTCAAGATTCTCTAATATTCTGTTGTTATAAATATTGGAATTCAGGGTGCCTTCATAAAATTCTACTATTACAACTTGGTTCCACATTACACCACACCAACAATTAAAAGAAAATCGCAATTTATTTCAATTACATAAATTCGGTACAAAATGTACTGGAAAAGTCTTTTACATTTTGTAATTTTTTGAGTACTCCAACGATGGTAGGTCCCATAAAAGTTTTTAATCAATATTAGTAACAGGATCGATTGGCATCAAAAAATTTTTTTGTATAAAATTGCTATTTTTTGCTAACTGTACATTTTTTTGAAAATCTGTTGAATGGAAAACAGAATTCTATAAAAAAATATGTATAGTCTCCTAAGACCACTTTCGTGTAACTGCAACGAATAAGGTACTTCTCCTTACTGCCCCGCTGAGAGATTCCATCCTGTATACAGAAATGGGTAAAATGTAATTAGAATAATAAAGTTGATTAACAATTACATGTTACGTCTTTTACCATTAATATGACTGCATTTTGCTCATTTATGTTTTAAACACTACAAAATCTCAAATTGTATACACATTTATCATTACTTAATGTTTTAAATGGATTTAGTCATGATTACAGACCAAGAAAATTAAAATAACGACTACATTTTGTAATCATTTCATCATTAATCACATTACATTTTGCCCATTTCTGCATATATATATGTTTCTTTTCTATGTATATTTATTGCGCGAAATCTACCGAAAAATATAGTTTTCATTTTCACTCTTTAGTTTTAATAAACTGAAAGTCATACTTTTTAAACGTAATGACAAAAAGCTTGTGTCAGTATTTCTTGTTCTTTTTCTCAAATATGAAAATTTTATAGATAATACCCAATAAATTCAACGAATGTATCTAAAATTTCACTAGGTAGGCCGGGATGCGAAGTTATACAAAGGTCTGCTGGTGGGCGGGCTTAGGTCGGTCATAGTGACCCGAATCCAGCCGCGACAAGGAAAGGGTTGACCGGAGAAGCCCTTGGGGCCGTTATCATAGTAATTATAATACCCTAAAAGAAAACTCGATATTCAGTAACATTTTACACAAGCTTACAATAAAGTACCCTCACATATATCACAAATAACAAACGATTGGAACTTTAAAATATCCATATTTTACTGTTTAATTATAACAAGTAACTATTATAATTCATACAAGACTTCATATACAGGGATACAGGTAACTAAAGCAAAACCTCTTAAGGTTGACTTTGGTATATCAAGACTGATAATTTTTATTATGCGACTTTTTCTAATTCAATCTTTTTTTTTTTTCAATTTAAATAAATAAATCAAATTTGCAGTTCTGATGTTCTTAATACTCTGAAAGGCGGCGCGATGCAACTGGGGCAGACGATTTCGTAGCATCTGCTGACTGAACTTTAAGCATAGAGCTAACGATTGATAGAAATTCTCACTAAATCTAAAAAATGAAATATTTTATTAAATATTTATAATAATATTAATTATTTTATTTATTTATATAAATAATCATATAAATAGTACTTAGCTTACAAAACTTAAATATTCAAAAGTATTAGATTTAAAATGTTACAAAATGTCGTAAAAATCTATACTAATATTATAAAGCTGAAGAGTTTGTTTGTTTGTTTGTATGTTTGAACGCGCTAATCTCAGGAACTACTGGTTCGAATTGAAAAATTATTTTTGTGTTGAATAGACCATTTATCGTGGAAGGCTTTAGGCTATATAACATCACGATGCAAATATTAGGAGCGAAGAAATAATGGAAAATGTGAAAAAACGGGGAAAATAATTCATCCTTGAGGGCTTCCATTGCGTGCGTTGCAAAAACGGTTCAAGATACGAAAAATATATGTATAAAAGAATTATTCCTCTTGAAATGATCTAAAAAAATGTACTCGACAGCATATGTCTATCTTTTAAGATTAAGTCACTAGAACCGTTTTTATAGTAATAAAATTTGGTAGAAATTAATGCATTATTTGTTAAGAATTGTATCAACGTAATAATATTAATCTTTATCCAAATAAATGTGTTGTTGATTAAGAGTATTTAATTGTGAACAAAATTGTCTTTGACATCACTTAATTTCAATAAACATCTTAGAAGATATTACAAAACCTTATATAGCAAAACAACGTTTGCCGGATCAGCTAGTATTAAATATTATAATATGTATTGTATTAATTCGATATATTGCAATTTGTAAGAGTATCTTGTTGAATATACAAAGGAAGTCAGTCGTAAAATTAAAAATGTAATGCGAGTTTCTTACGGATAGATCTGTTCTCGTTTATACAATCGCTCTAGGAAGCAATAGACTTAAATCCATAACAATCTATTGTTATGGGCCTAACCTTTACGATTTGAATGGTTTACTTTTACGGTGTCCCGCGTAAGCAATATAAGTTCGTATGTATCGAAGGCTGGATTAAAGTGTTAACAGAAATATATTCAGTTTCTTAAAAAATAACTTGGCTAGAGCGGTCTCTATGGACCATTCAATAAAATGATTGGCTCAAAACAAAAATTAAATCACAAACTGTTCGTGCTTAAAAGCCACTTTGGCCAATAAGACTTTAGAACTGTTCGTATTCCATGGAATTGTTCAGATTTCCGGTTAGATGAATTATCCCGAAGGGTTAAGCTAGTTTTGAAGTTAATGTTTGTATTCAAGCAACTTGTCATAAATATTAGAGCTTCTCTAAGTTGAACGAACTAGATCAAACTGTTTTGTAGACGCCAAGTTACTCAGCTCAATATCCTGTTACTAGAGTTAGATATAAAGTCAAATAATTGCTCGGTCCTAATGAAAATTTTATTACAATTTTGATAGCCCATTTATTTTATTTTGATAATATAACTAAAATGTGGTAGATAGTTTGGTTAATACTGAAACACATCAAAGTTCTTATATTTGTCGTTTGCAAAAGAAATCTTATGTGATGGATATTTCTTATATCAAGATGAAATTTGCTTCTACACTCATCATGCGAACAGCGATGGAGTGGAATATGCTTCCAGCATGTATATTTACATGATCTTATAACCTAGGACCCTTTCAGAGAAGAGTGAATATGCATTTATTGGGTAGATGTAGATGCGGTCCATAGTCAGGCTCATCTCCACCTTCGACCAGGTGTATTTGAGGTCAAGATTCAACTTATAAATCATTAAAAAAAACTGAAATTAATATAGCTATTGACATTCCCCCAAATTTTTATATTGAATTTAACAATAACGTGTTTATAAATATGATTTTTGGCATAACGCCAGAGAACTACCATCAAAACAATAATAAAAAAAAGAGCAGTAGCGTTCAGTCTATAGATGCATGAAAGCATTGCATGCCCTTATAATAAATAAGTCTGGAATACATTGCTTAAAGTTAAACAAAACAAAGAACCATTTATTTCATATCTATTCTATATTCACACCATCTATATTTCCTATGAAAGCATTATACTATAACATTTACTATCATGATATAATATTCAAATTAATTACGCAAAATTTGCCTACCTTATCCAAATACACTATGCACGTGACTGACAAAGACCAGGTAACTGGATAAAATAAAATGTACCATATTAGTTTACAATTTCAAAAAATACGTTCAAACACAACAACAATGAATCCATATTCTCTTCAATCCTTGTTTATATATCTTTCCCTTCGCTATAACTAATGTTTCCTGCTGATAAACTTACTGTACCCTGAGAAGGAGCGCTAGAATGACCTATAAAATATATATTCAATACAAACTTCAGGGATATGTCTCAGTATAAACATTAATTCCAATGACCACTGTACAGTTATTATTAAAAGAAATTACATTTACAATTTAAAAATCAGTTAAATATTAAATTATTACAACAGCAACTCTACATATATTTTGAAATTTATCATTAAATATTAAATTAACACTAGACAAAAGGAGAACTGCGCGTCGTTAAGTAGCCGTGGTTCACTGCTATTTAAATGAATATAATGAAATTTTTAAGATGAAATATAAATATATATAGAATTATATATATATTATTACATACAATTTATTATATTTTTTAATATATCTTTGCTCACCCCGGAAGGGATATAGCGTGTCAATATATTACATTTACAATATTTATCGTTGGCTGAAGCTACTCAATAGCCAGCCTGGCCATGGGTATTACTGTACTACGTGACTTTCTTAGAAGAAAACTGGCTGCGTGCTCGTTCGATGCATTTTTCACGGGAATAGGTTTGGCGAGAGGAAAAATTGCAAATTAATGCAGCATTGCTTGGAAGCTCGAAACTATTTTGCATTGTTTAGCTTTAACCCATACTAAAATTATTCAGATTATCCTTACCTTGAGATTACAGAGGGGATTAAAGATTTGATATAAATTATAAGTAGACTTTTCCAGTAATCATTTTTAACAATAAGAATTAATTATATTAGGTCCTTACATATGAAATTGGCGTTTTGTATGGGAGGAACAAAAAGTCGAATATTTTTTAATATAATATATTTAATTAATCAAAGTATGAACCATTATTTTCTATGCACTTTTGCCATCTCATAGGTAGTTCATTGATCCCTTTACTAAAAAACCAGTCGGACGGGAATCAATAAAATCTTTGAAGGCGATTTGGACTGCCCCATCGGAGTTGAATTTTTTCCCTTGCAAGAAGTTATCCAAATTTCGAAAAAAATGGTAATCTGTTGGAGCAAGGTCCGGGGAGTACGGAGGATGTCTTAGACTTTCCAATTGAAGCTCTTCTAATTTAGTAGCCGTCTGTTGCGCAGTGTGTGGTCTAGCGTTGTCGTGAAGCAGCAGTGGTGTGGAGCGATTGACCAGCCTAGGTTGTTTAGCCGCTAGCTTTTTCATCATGGTTTGCAATTGCTGACAATAGACATCAGCCGTAATAGTCTGACCAGATTTGAGAAAACTGTAATTAACAATACCGGCACTAGTCCACCAAACGCTTACAAGTAACTTTTTTGGGGTTAATTTTCGCTTGGGGCAGGATTTGGCTTGCTGGCCAGGATCCAACCATTGCGCTGAGCGCTTCCGATTATCGTAAAGAACCCATTTTTCATCACAGGTAATGATTCGGTTTAAAATACCTTCATTATTGTGCCGGTTTAGTAATGTAACGCAGCAGTCGACGCGCGTTTGCCGGTTTGCTTCAGTCAATTCGTGAGGTACCCACCTTTCAAGCTTTTTAATCTTCCCAATTTGCTTCAAGTGAATTAAAACAGTTCTATCACTAACATCGCAGCCTGCAGCTAACTCGGACGTGGTTTGTGATGAATCCGCTTCCACAATAGCCTTCAACTCTTCATTATCAACTTGAGTCTCAGGCCGTCCACGGGGCTTGTTCTGCAGGTCGAAATTTCCAGAACGAAAACGTTGGAACCAAAAACGAACTGTGTTTTCTTTTGCAACACGACCGCCATACACATCATTCACCCTTCGAGTTGTTTCCGCAGCACTAGTGCCACGGCGGAACTCGTACTCGTAAATAATGCGATATTTTAAGTTTTCCATTTTGTAAAATGAGTGACGCAAACAGAAAAAAACAGAAGAAAAAAACAAATGAATGACGATCATCGAAGCACAAATACATGAGTCTATAGCTGTACAAATTTGAATTTGGAATTCCTTACCAAAGAGGAGAAATTTGTGATTAAAGTGGCCAGTACGAAAAACGCCAATTTCATATGTAAGGACCTAATATTAAGATGGAGACTGACTTGTAGCGTTTTAACAGTCACTTCATACAACCATGCCCTTCGTCTTTTGATGTATAACGTCTCGAATGATACATTACATTCTAATGTTACAAGGCAGTATGTCTTCAAATTAAGTGGTTAATCAATAAGGTAGTAATAGTAGGCAAACGCCGTTTGTTATGAGGAGGAATGTTATTACCATATTAGTACATAATGTAAATGAAAATACATCTAGAACTTTTTAAATTTACAAATAAAAAATTGATCTCAGAGTACTAAATCAAATGTATAATAAAAAGTTATACTTTTAATTAACCTAAAAAATACTCATTGGGTTCTTTCAACACATCAGCGTTTTCATCCAATTTTGCATCGATACCTTCGAATCGGCTTTTATTGATACCCACAAGTGTTTTAACAAATCTATAATAATGTAGTAGACGATCTTGTTTCTTAGTATAATTATTTTTATTAAAGTTCTTCAAATAATCTTCAAACAAATTTTCTGCGTCATCTAAATCGTAAAATTTTGTAATGTCTACATTGTTTTGTTCTTTATTTCTTAAGGCTTTCACCTCTTCAGAATTTCCAATATTGATATCTGCAAAAGAACTTAATTTTAATGTGAAATATTAACAAAACAAAAATTATTCCAGTAAAAAAATAATGTAAATCAAGTAGTAAATTATTTTAAAAATCATTTTAGACTTTTGACTTTAGTATACTTTGTAAATACTTTAGCGGGGTTATGCGAGAAAAAAATAGATTTAATGTCTGTCGACACAGGATTACACAAGCTATGGTCGCGATCAGTCTGGATCCCCGTGGTGTTTTCGATGGAGGCAGGAAATTGCTTGGACTACTAAGCCTTCCCGTTGATGATTTGTCTTAGCACACAAACAAACACAGTATCATATAAATATTTGTAATAACGTAGAAGACTTGTTAAAGTATTTTTATTACATGTATAAGTTATATTACTTACATGGTTTAACACTAATAGCGTATTGTTCTCTAACTTCATCGACATTCACGTCTGAATATTTATTTATGGTATAAAGTGTGCCATTATTTAAAGATTGTTTGTTGAGATCATTAATTTTATCTACATTATGGGCAAAGTTTTCCAAAGCTTGTTCTTCTTCATCTCCGGTTTTAAAGAACCAGTTGTATTTATCTTTGTAATAATTAAACATTTTTGTTATATTTTCACTACTCTTTATACCATTCAGCATGATTATTGATATTAAAATAACTTTTAAAATCATTGACAGCTGTATAATTTATACTGTTAAAATAAAATAAAATAACTCGATGTTATACTATTACTTATAGCAGTATTATTTCAATCTTACTTTTTTAATTCGTACTATAACGTCCTAAACGGAAGATTATTTATTTTCATGACAACTTATAAGAACGTTTGAATTAACTCGTTTACTCAATTTCTCGTTTTACTTGACTCTAACAGGACGAGGCTTAAAAGTGACGATACTGTATGTAAATTATACTCTATCTCTTTAGTTCAAAAAATATTGCTAAAGCAGAACTAAAACAATCTTATATCACGTGATTGATTAAAACGATGGTATTACAAGAGATCAATACGGCTGCTACTTTACCAATCTTGGTGACTCAATATTTTTTATTATAAAATCTCTAATTTGCTATACTACAAACGCAATTTTAACAAAACGTGTTCTTTTTGATTGTAAGCTACAAACAATCCTAAAAACGCTCACCGTGTAATCATGAAATCTACCGTGAAATAGCTGAGCTTGAAACGATTCAAGTGACGTAGAGCTATCTTTTTAAATCAACTGTTCTCGTAAACAGAGTTCTCAATGTGCACAAAACTTTTTAGTTTCATCTATCTGCGAATATCTAAAAAAGAAGGAGAACACTGAATGAAATACTGTGTTAAATTTCAAATGTAACGTTGTAAAATATGTTTATATAATAAAAAGAAAATAGGCGAATACGTTACCAATAGTAAATAGGTATATAGTATTATATCTGTCATACACCTGTACATTTTTGTAAATATTTACAAAACATATTAAGGACTAAATTAAATTTAACATTCATATGTAAATGTGTAAAATCCTCGGTATCGCAACCGGGAAAATGAATTTATATTCGGCCCTTTGATCTAATGTTCCATTGCGGACACCAACTTTAAATTCGTTAGGACCATTCGTAATCTCTTCATGCTCGATCTAAGGGCAAGTGATTAACATTACCCTTAATTAAGAACTGCGGCCATTTGGTTGCGCCATACGAGATAAATTGTTGATTATTTAGTAGATATATTTTGTGACTAGCTGATCCGGCAAACGTTGTTTTGCGATATAAGATTTGGAATATCTCCTAAGATATTCATTGAAATTAAGTGATGTCAAACACACACATTGTTCACAATTAAATACTCTTAATCAACAACACATTTATTTGGACACAGATTTATGTTATTACGTTGATACAACTCTTAACAAATAATGCATTAATTTCGAACAATTTGATTACCATAAAAACGGTTCTAGTGGGTTAATCTTAAAAGATATACTGTTGCGGACATTTTTTTAGATCATTTTAAGAGGAATCATTCTTTCATACATATATTTTTCGTATCTTGAACCGTTTTCGCAGCGCACGCAATGGAAGCCCTCAGGATGAATAATTTTCCCCGTTTTTTTTTCACATTTTTCATTATTTCTTCGCTCCTAATAGTTGCATCGTGATGTCATATAGCCTAAAGCCTTCCTCGATAAATGGTCTATTCAATACATAAAGAATTTTTCGATTCGAACCAGTAGTTCCTGAGATTAGCGCATTCAAACAAACAAACAAACAAACTCTTCAGCTTTATAATATTAGCATAGATTAATAGAATGTAATGGAATTTATTTCTATTTGTGATACTCTTCTGGTAGTACTAACATGAAGTTTTTTAACATGTTAAAATCAGCATTTCAAGGCTTATGTCCTTGACAAGGATCAATATCACCAAATTGTGTTTATTTTTTACCATTTGTCGTTATAAGTATCAAAGTACTTCAAGTGAACATTTCGTCAATTCAAAGATTAACTGCAGCAAAGCTATTACAAAATGTTATAGCCGGGGTGAACAAATCTCGAAATATTCTATAAACTTATTTTACACATAGTTTATATGAGACGGTAATTTAATATGTAGATGGAAATTAACACAATAAATATTTTTTCCTAAATATAGTAGTAACTATGTATGTAACCAAATTGGCAATTTGTCACTTAATTAGAATAAAGCAACTTTTCTCCCTCTATTATTCAGTAATAATAAAGGGAGAAATAGTTGTTATTAACGTCAAAGTCAATATTTCGCTCAAATATGTAAAGAAGCAGTTTTTATACATAGATGTTGTCAAAATATTTCTCGTTTAGACAATTTTATGTCACACATTTTTACTCTTGTTTACTGAAAATTGTATGTATTTCATCCCTTTTCATATTCCATCAAATTCAAACCTGGGTAGTGATTTATTACACAAATATCGGTAGGCGCGAGCAACCACCGCTAACGAAACGACGCGGAAAACGTGTTTCACTAAAATTATAACACACAATAAATCTGTATTTTATGGTGCGTATGAAAGGTTTTTATAAGATAGGATGGGAGTATATATTATAATCAATAAGCTCGTCTGTATGTATGTAGTATTACTATACCTTATATTATATATTTTTATCTACAGATATAAAATTATTTACAATGAGAAAATGTTTTGACTTTTTAAACAACGCACTGAAAACCTTATTCGTTGAGTAAAGATTAAAATGTATTTTGTAAAATTTTATCAAGAATTGTTCTGAAATGCCCAACAAAAAATTACAGAATAAATTTAAATTGACTTTACAGTGACGATATTTGTTTCGCCTAGGATCTATGTAAAATGTATAATGATTAATATAATTACTTCTCGATCAAATTATTTATCAGGTCAATAAAACCTTTTTAAACCAAAGTTAAGCTTTTATCAGGATTTTCACAATAATTATTTGAACACGAACTTTGCTAACCACGGACAGTGTGAAATAATTATAGACTTTTAATTTAAATATGTTCTTAATTGATAATTGTACAATGCGAATGTAGTTACCATTTTTGCCTATTTTATTTCTTAAATAAAATTAAATATATTTTTTAATCGTACAATCTGTCTATATCTTTCTCTTCTTGGTGCACACGTGAAATATTATTAGAAAATGCATCGCTGTGTATATAATAAGAAAAAACGATAAACAGGTCTCTAATTATTTTTTTTTTTGGTAACCCGGGGGTATATCCTACATTGGACCATCAGGGTCACTGTGAGGGCAGCGACCCCGGTGTGTCAGACTCCTACTGACTAAAAACCCCCGCGGTGTCCCTCTAATCACTCCACCCAAGCCTGGGAAACCAAATTCGTCCAGTCGCCCGGGGAGCAAACAGCCTTATTCAGGCTTCCTCTCTGGGAGGGATGGGTATAAAGAGCCCACGCCTCCAGTACCTCTTTCATAGTCAGCGCGCTAGACACTGCGCACCGCCACCCTCTCATCCGGGCAGCAAACTCCCTCAAGTCTACTGCCCGGCTATTGTTACCGGTGGATGTCACGCTCGCTCTGAGCAAACGCGTCCCTCCGGCGCCGGTGCCTTGGCCGCCGAATGGCCAGAGAAGATGTTCGCTCTCTGACCCTTTCGGTGGCTTCCTTCTGCTTCATAACGGCTTCGCAGAAGGCAACTACCTCTCTCCAAGCCTCTTCACTGCCGACCATGGCTTTCACCACCGCTGGCAGCGAAAGGTCGTCACCAACAGGTCTCTAATGTGTGTTATGTTTACACCAATGGGGGATGCGTTGGTGTTGTTAATTTTAGCAGTATTTATACGATTTTAGAAGATAATATTATATTTGTAAAATTATTTGCTAAAAAAATGTATGTGTAGCGGGTAGTTTCCCTTTTCAGTGCGTTCGGTAGTTGTCTTGTATGATTAAAGCTTGCTAAAGAAATTTTTATCAAACATTGCCTTTTCGTCAGTATCAATGTTAAGGGTCAAAATACAACATTGTTTTATATAGTAAATCACTATCAGTATTTGCATATCCTCGAATAAATAAAATGGACTAGTTATTATTATATTCAACACAATAAATAGTGCAAACATTTATTGATATACAAAATATATAGATTGATTATGCATAAATATGCATAATATGTCGCAGTAAGAAATTAATGATATAATAATATCCTTGGGCAATAATAATATTCCAGAACATAATATAAAGATTTTATGATCGTTCTACTAAGGATATTATTATAATCATGATATCATCTCAATCTAGTGACACACTAGAAAAACAGAATTATATAATAATGAGCAAAGGTTAAATAACACAATATAGTGCATGTAATTTTTGATAATCAATTTTTATGGTCTTACTTTATTACTTTTTATGGTTTAATAATGGCATTTAAAAATAAGCTTCTGTTATCATTATTCCTTGTCGCCTTGCGATCACCTGTCTTATGACGCTATTATTCTTTTACAAGTCGTTCGTAGCCTCCATAATACGTGACTTTTTTTAGAGATGAGAGTAAAATCGGTACACGGCTAACACTTTATCGGGGTAAATTGATTTCCTACAGGAAATATTGCAAATTTTCCAGCGACGTTCGACAAGTATACAGTGTCAGCAAAACCAGAGTGTAAATGGTAAAAGTCTGTTGAATATACAATTTTAATAAATTGTGAACTCATAATATCTATTGTAAAGAGTATATTTAAATAATTTCAAATCATTTCTTCAAATTACTTTTATTGATTGTAGATATGAGGAAAACCACTTTTTGACGCATTTGGATTTTTTACTTTTTTAAATGAAACTATATATGAATATTAATTAAATTAATGTTTGTTTAATTTTGTTTGTTAATTTAACGCTTACTTACTGCGTTTCATTATTTTTCCTATTTACAAAGTGTTCTGTTTTGGTCTGAACAGTAAAAAAAATTGGACGATATCAAAAATATAACATACTCGTATTTCATATTAACAAATACTGTACCTCATAACTGTAACATGTTTTCTAAATAGACTGACTCACTTTTAATACTTTTGACTGTAATTTAAAGGGTTTGTGGGAAACAAGCATTGGATATTATCGATTTGGTATTAGAATACGTATTAGTGTATTAAGTAGCCAATTAATCTAATATACTATGAAATTAGGCTTAGACGTATGACCAAAGCGATCAACTCTTGAATTTCGTAGGTGAAATACGACAGTTTTAGACGTTATCCGAACTTTTCTTTAGGTGATAAACGGCCTCACAAATTGCTCACATTTATTCGAAGTTGTAGGAAACCGCAGCTAATGTGAACTAAGAGGAATTCTTTGTACTTTTCACTTCTTCATACACTCGACGTATTCATTCGCATACCTTTGAATTTTACTGGAACCTCGTTGCAAATTAATTGACTCAACATTTTGCTTTAAAAGCATTTTATGGTTCGGTATGGGATTATCGGGAATTGTTCATGTTGAATTAATTACATTTATTTTCTCTATTATGATCTCATTCATTATACTATATTAAAAATAAAATGTTACATATAGAAAAAGTAAACACGATGTAAACAGAAAGTTTATAAAGACGGAAAGAAGAAATATGTAGAAATTTATTCTTTTATCTACTTGTCCTGTTGGAAACAAAGACCGCAAAACATCTGTTCGTGATAAATAGAGAGCTTTAGCGTTGCGTGTTTCCAAACAACAAGCCTGATCACGACTTAATAGCATATGAATAAGAAAAATTTGAGACAAAGTGGAATGATAAAGAGATGGTGACTATTCATTCACCCCTTTCAATCTCAAATGAAAGTAAAGAATATATTATTGTTGATATGAATTTACGTGAAGTCGTCTACATCCGCATGGTAATTATAACTATTTATTAGAGAACTAAACGTCTGGATCGAGACACAAAGGAAGTCGCTGATGAGCAAGTTGAAAATTAATAGACTAGCATGGCACTGCATTTTAGCGGATCCTTTGTCTAGTGAAGCCAGAATATTGTGCCAGATGGTGACGGTTTTTAATCGGCGACTCCCCTAGGACGTAGGGACATAGGTTAGAGCACAACGGGGCTTATATATTCGTTGAAATAAAAGTCCCTAAATAAAATATATAAAAAAAGTAACTAAATGTAATTTGTTTCTGATTATTTGTTCTACTTTTGTTTAATTTAAGATATACTGGATCTCATATGAATAAAGGTTATCTTGATATAAGCAGTAAGAGTATAAATAATTGTCCAATGTTTTATTAAAGCTTTAAGGAATTTATGTAAAAAATACAATATAGAAAATAGTTTTGATTACAGATAAAGTTCGTGAAAAAAATCAGATCAACACTGCAACGAAAGCAAAAGAATAATATGTTTCTATTTGGATTTTCTTTATTTTGTATCTAAACTCAGAATCTCATTGGCTAAGCGCTACTGAAACTTGTGTCTGTTTTATTTATTGCTTTAACAATCGCGTCTTAATCCTTGTTGCAACCTCTCTTCCGATTTACTCTGGAATTTGTTAATTATGCACGACTTTACTTGCACAATAATTGTATTTTGTTTTCTTAATGTATGACTATAAACAATGCATTGTGCAAGTTAACTTTAAGAGACCAATTATTAATATAAAATAAGTAATGATAAATTACAAATTAAATACGATACAAAGTAAGAAGTTTTTATTATATTCATCAATTAATGAATTTAAATAAAGACTTGATATTTGGCATAGTTTGTGACTTCATAATGGCTTGAAGTTCAGGATCAATTCTCTTGTCAATTGCTTTATTATTTATGGCTCTCTCATCTTGAGATAGATCAGCAAAACGATTAGGACCAACTTTTTTAGAATTAGGATTAGAATTGATCACATTTATTTTCTTTAGTGTTTCTACAAAAATTTTGTATCTATTCTCGTAGTCGTATTGTCCACTGAATGTTTTATTATATTTGTTAATATATTCGGAAAATAATGTAGGTGCATTTTCTATATTATAGATAAACGGATATTTCAACTTTTCTCCTCTGAATGAATACATTAATGTTAATATAAGCGCGATAAACACAATGCACTTTCCCATCACTTCAGTGTGCACTTAATGCAAAATCAGTAGGTCGTTAATTGATTGGTCTCAAATATGAAATAATTTAACGGAGTTTAATTTATGCATATTTTATCTTCATTTTTAATGTAATTTTAATGTTCATAGTTTCAGTAGCTTTTGGTATATTAATATTAAAACTAGACAAAAGGTTTATATTTTATGTAATTAATGCATGTAATTGCGACATCTCACAATTAACATGTTATTTTTAGTATTCTACGTATAGCTACAGATGTGAACTCCATTAAATCATTCTATCATTAACTAGCAGACTCGCCTGACTTCACCTAAGTATGATTTACGCAGAATATTTACGTATTTTAAAAATACTTTTTCACGCTATTTCACCCTCTTAAGAGAGGAATGTCAAAAAATCTGCCCTTAGTGCATGCTTTGTTATAAAAGAATCAAATCTAAAAAATATATGTCTCTAGCTCCAGTAGTTTAGATTCTACTTTGATGTTTCAGCTCGGACAAGTTATTACAGCTAATTTATTATTATAGAGGAAAACATATTCCAAGTTTTAAAGTATTTTTTACAGAGAATAAAGAAATGATAGATATTTCTTTCCAAATCCGGTTGAAACAACTTGCTGAATTAGCTAACAACGCTTTTAGCAGGTCACTGTGAGTAGTGACCAGCTATAATGTTCAAAGGAGTCCAGCCCTTTTCTTGTACCTGAGAAAGCAACGTCATAATGTCACCTACATGCTCGGACAGTGAGTTGATTCATGAGTTACGTCACCTCACATTTTATACTTCTGTCTTTAGATTTTCGTTCTAGTGATTATATCTATTACAATTTAAGAAAACGAAATTACATGTAATTGTTTATTCGTTTAATAAATATTTTACAATATTTTATAATTTTTATTGAGGTATATACGGAATATATTTTAAGAACGAATTTCTGGCGATATTCAAAATAAAGTTCAATTTTAAATTACTAAGACATTTTCACAAAAAGAAATCTTTAATCTCTTTCTTTTTAGGAATAGTGTTGTTATAACATCCATTCACCGAATTTGTCCGATTTAATTCGCTTCTACCAAAAAATACTATTTATTTATATAAGATTCTCCAACATTATTAAGTAAATACTCAGAAACAGGCAAAATCCTTGTTTAGATACTTCACAATATTCGTTTAGTGTTGTTTTGATTATTACCTAACTATTTTATACATTTTTACAAGAAAGAAATCAATTTTAAATATCATTTACAATCGGATATAGTTATCGGATTTGATTGAAGCTGAAAAATTTGATATTAAGAGAGAACTGAATCCAACTGTTTAGAAGTATGTATATATAATTTCAAATAAATTTCTCGTTTCAATCTGCTAAATTTGTTGCTAATTTTGATTTACTTGGATACATTTCTAAAAAGGTTCATATATTAGTAGATTCAAAACTAGGATAATTTTATTTAAATAGGAATTAATTTTATTACATGCATTTTTATATCGTGAATATCATTATATTGACGAATCTTGGTTCGGAAAGCAGGATCTGCCGATAAAAGCTGGAAAGAAACTGTGGTAGTCTTTTTTATAGATTGTTCATGAGATACAAATTAAATGAAGTATATGACCATGAATGAATATGAAATGAAATGAAAATATGAATATATCTCACCAATAAGAAATACAACATTATAACCACACAATTATTCAGATAAATGTAAGCTTTCTTTATTAATTATCTTTTTATTAGACTTAAATTTCATGTGTCGGAATGTGGAAGTGTAATTTGATATGTGTCGAAATGAGCATGTTAAATGGTGATAGATATTCTTACCTTATTTTATACCTTATTTTAATGTATCGAAACGCCTTTGAACAATTCATACTTGCAATCTATCTTTTGTCTATCGTTTCACTATCTTTCTGCCATATCGGTATGAAAGATTCGTAACAAAAAATACAATATTTATATAACAAACTTAAAAGAAATTATAATACTACATTTATTGGGAAATACGTCGAAATAGGCTGTTAATATAATGAAATGGTTACCTTCCTTTTCTGTCAGCAGAAATATATCATATCAGAATATCATATTTTACTTAACGGTACTTCCTGCTGACTATTCTGGTAATATTATGACGGCCTGGTAGCGCAGTTTGTAGTGACCCTACTTATTGTAAGATGCTAATGTCTTGGGTTAAAGTGCCCGTGGTGGTAAACTTTCTATATATATATGTATCTTTGTCTAGTACTCATAGTACAAGCGCCAGCTTTGTTTGAGACTAGGTCAGTGTTTGTATATATTAAGAGTATTATTGTTATTTTGTTCTTATAATTATTTACATTAAGCAATACTGCAGCTGATATATGTCCATGAGATGTGGACGTGATCCCCTGGTGGCGTTAAACTAGCGGTTGAGAAATACATTAAATCATAACCATATTACGTATGTGCAAAGTATGTAATAGTGACTCGCTTGAGTCCGTCGCTTTTCTATCAACTCGTGTAAGTTTGGCTATTCATATATATATCGGAATGGGAACGTCTAAATTGTTATTAATTGAAACCTCAGGTTTAGTGCCTGGATGGAATTAGAGATGGCGTTATAATCGTAATCAACTATTCGATCTGATACAAAATTGAATTATGAAATTGGCAACACTGAATTAAGGAAAGTTGGTCGGGATTCATTCAATCATTTTCGAAGGCACTCATATTTGGACGGTCGCAACTATCGGACGCATCTCAGAGATCGTCGCGTTTCCTTTCTACAATGAGTGATGAAGACAGTGCACGTGGCGCCCTGACAGGCTATATCCCGTCATATATTAGGTCCTTACATATGAAATTGGCGTTTTTCGTACTGGCCACTTTAATCACAAATTTCTCCTCTTTGGTAAGGAATTCCAAATTCAAATTTGTACAGCTATAGACTCATGTATTTGTGCTTCGATGATCGTCATTCATGTGTTTTGTTCTTCTGTTTTTTTCTGTTTGCGTCACTCATTTTACAAAATGGAAAACTTAAAATATCGCATTATTTACGAGTACGAGTTCCGCCGTGGCACGAGTGCTGCGGAAACAACTCGAAGGGTGAATGATGTGTATGGCGGTCGTGTTGCAAAAGAAAACACAGTTCGTTTTTGGTTCCAACGTTTTCGTTCTGGAAATTTCGACCTGCAGAACAAGCCCCGTGGACGGCCTGAGACTCAAGTTGATAATGAAGAGTTGAAGGCTATTGTGGAAGCGGATCCATCGCAAACCACGTCCGAGTTAGCTGCAGGCTGCGATGTTTGTGATAAAACTGTTTTAATTCACGTGAAGCAAATTGGGAAGATTAAAAAGCTTGAAAGGTGGGTACCTCACGAATTGACTGAAGCAAACCGGCAAACGCGCGTCGACTGCTGCGTGACATTACTAAACCGGCACAATAATAAAGGTATTTTAAACCGAATCATTACCTGTGATGAAAAATGGGTTCTTTACGATAATCGGAAGCGCTCAGCGCAATGGTTGGATCCTGGCCAGCCAGCCAAATCCTGCCCCAAGCGAAAATTAACCCCAAAAAAGTTACTTGTAAGCGTTTGGTGGACTAGTGCCGGTATTGTTCATTACAGTTTTCTCAAATCTGGCCAGACTATTACGGCTGATGTCTATTGTCAGCAATTGCAAACCATGATGGAAAAGCTAGCGGCTAAACAACCTAGGCTGGTCAATCGCTCCACGCCACTGCTGCTTTACGACAACGCTAGACCACACACTGCGCAACAGACGGCTACTAAATTAGAAGAGCTTCAATTGGAAAGTCTAAGACATCCTCCGTACTCCCCGGACCTTGCTCCAACAGATTACCATTTTTTTCGAAATTTGGATAACTTCTTGCAAGGGAAAAAATTCAACTCCGATGGGGCAGTCCAAATCGCCTTCAAAGATTTTATTGATTCCCGTCCGACTGGTTTTTTTAGTAAAGGGATCAATGAACTACCCATGAGATGGCAAAAGTGCATAGAAAATAATGGTTCATACTTTGATTAATTAAATATATTATATTAAAAAACATTCGACTTTTTGTTCCTCCCATACAAAACGCCAATTTCATATGTAAGGACCTAATATATAAAACAACAGCTTCAGTCTTAGATTTTAATAATGTAGGCTCCATGACGTCCGTAACTGTCATTGGACATGCGTTCTTTGGCTCGTGTTGTCGAAAGTTGTCTTGCGCTGTACTGACAGTCAAGCGGGATATCGTTATTTAGTTGAGCCCCTATAAAATAACATACAAACATATTATGGAAATAGTTATACATAGGTAATACGTTAAAAGTATGTTTTGAATTGTTTCTGAGTAAGGTTTGGCAAATACTAACAAACACTCCTTTAACAATCACGCTAATAGGAATTAAGCTACTTTTGTATGAAGTTATAATTAATTTAAAGAACTACAAGTGCAGTTAGGGAATATATTATAATTTTGTTTGACTAAAAAGTTTCCAGGGATATGGGAAAAATGGGAACGTTACTTGCTGCTTTGTATATTCCAATTAAGGCAGGTACTCCTTACAGTAAAAAAATAAAAACGTATATGATTTTAGTATTTTGAGAATAAGTAAGAAGTATCTTTTTTTTACACTTGCTCGACTAGTGACTACAGAGTACCTGATGGTAAGTTTAATGTAGTCCAAAAACGAAAGCGACTATCAAAGTTGTCATGTCAAAAAGTCTTGTTGGCCCACATGTACCACGACTGAAGGTCTCTAGGTATATGAGCTACTGGATATACACAAGCTGATCCCGAAACGTGACAAGGCGAAACTGGACACTATAACGGGCTTTACACCCGTACTTTGTACCCGCTTTGTACTGTGGTCGCGATCCAGACGGACACCGACGCCCTACCACCTCGCTGCAGCTCGTTTAGCACCCACCCAGGAGTCACGTGTAGGGAAACTAGGGTAAAGCCTACGGACGCGAGCAGCTTTGACTCCCAAAACTTCATCTACATCATTCTCATTATTATTTGTTTTATAAGAACATGCAGTTGTATTATTAACTATTTACTTACTTACAAGTTGTCTTAGACATATTTTTATAATGAACATCACTTGAATATTTATCAATATACTGCTATGACTGGTGGTCGTGGATGTGGTTGTAGAAAGACACGGATTTTGGCGTTTTACTGTTTATTTGCACTTTAAGGCAAACCGAACTGCGACGTACACGCACGTACTCTCGCCTTGCGTCTTGGTAGTCGATTGACTCGCAAGCATCCCGTGCGCGCGCGCATCCTCTTACCCCGCACATCTCGTAACACCCTAACGAACCCTAGGGCGACAATTACGTATCGGGCGGCGTCTACATGCTATACTGCGTTTTATTTTAATATTTCTTTGTAAGAAGACTTAGGTCTGATAATTTGTAGAAATAAATCTACCAAGTATGGGACTGACATGGTCAGCCTGATCCAAAGTCCCAAAAAAAAAACCGGAGATAATAATAAAAAAAATAATCTACCAAATAGCCAGAACAACAATAGTTCCATACGTAGGTGTTTCATTTTATCTTGTAATATATCCTTTTTTTTGTTCGGCAACGCAATAATAAAGCTATTTCTGTCGCAGTCGTCCTTAGGCGGTAGTAACCATTTTACATCAGATACACTGTCAGTGTAGTAGCCAACAAATGATTTAAAAAACACTCCATAATATAATGCGTAAATATTACCATATATTTTTTATTGAAGGGACATTTATTTAACTGCAGAGATCAATTAATCCAATAGCCATTTTAAAAGTTTCGTGTTAATTTGGTTAAATTCCAACACTCCCTATGATCAAGCAGATTTCGATTGCGACCGAACATTTGTAATTATAGCTTCGCTAATGTGTTAGCTTAATTATTATCGCTTTACAGATTAAGCATTCATTTATCGTCATTCTAGATAATGTCTGATTTAAATCTTATGCTCGCTTCAAAAATGTGATTTATTTTGTGTCGTAATTTGGGCATAGGATTTATCACGTCGTACGGATTTGTTAACAGAGTTGCTGACGCTTAGCAATATATTGCAATAAATCATGCCTCAGGTTTGAGCTTGGTGTCGTTATTTCAGGAGGTTCATTTACTCATAAATATAAAACCGAAACAGACGGTGAAAATAGTACATTTAACTAAATGTACTATTAATGTTGAGAAAGATTAAATTTTCAATAAATTTATTATTGTCATCAATTTGTGCATTTTTACACTTGATTATTCACAAATTTTAGTGTTATTTTAAAGAGAACTGAGCCTAGTTGTTGTTTATTTGTATCAATTTTTATTTGTTTATTTTTTGCTAGCATGAAATGAATAGGATTAAGTTATAGTTTTTGGGAGTCGAAGCTGCTCGCGTCCGTAGGCTTTACCCTAGTTTCCCTACACGTGACTCCTGGGTGGTGCTAAACGAGCAGCAGCAAGGTGGTAGGGCGTCGGTGCCCGTCTGGATCGCGACCACAGTACATGGGTGTAAAGCCCGTCATAGTGACCAGTTTCGGTTTGTCGCGTTTCGGGATCAGCTTGTGTATATCCAGTAGCTCATATACCTAGAGACCTTCAGTCGTGGTATATGTGGGCCGACATGACGATGTAGACTATCAATGGATTTTCATCCTTTGATAGTCGCTTTCGTATTTGGACTACACTGTACCATCAGGTAGTTTGTAGTCACTATGTCGAGCCAGTGTAAAAAAAAAAAGAAAAATGTAATTGGTTTTTGTAGTCTGCAATGTTTTGTTTGCATTTTCGTAGTTTTTCTATTATTTGATTATTTAATAAAGTAAAAATCCTGTTTTACACAATACGTTAGGTTTCAGTACTATTTATATAAATAATACATCTCTTGGTTAAATTAAGGAAGTGCTGGTTCGTTCCTCAAGGCGATGTGCATAGAATAACTTGGGAATAATTAATTCGTGACGAACCTACTGATTGCTTCTTCCCGTATTGAAGGGATATTTCATATTCTATTTTATTGTCCTAAATAAATTATATAAATACCCAACGTGCTTCGAAAAAACATCGTAACGCAAGCACTTACATTTTTACAAGAACATATTTTCCTTTAGTAACTCGGAAACATTTATTGCATTATTATAATAATTTCATAGTATCGAATTCATACGAGTACAATCAGTAAGTGATCAGTTAAATAACAGTTAACTATATCAGATTAAGTAATTACGTAAGGACTAAGTGACTTCGATGGTCAAACCCTCTTCAAGATTTTGTCTCTTACAATATTCTTCCGGAATACGTTCTTTATAATACATTTTAATTCCTATATTTTAAAGTAGTTCTATCATCATAGAAGCTATTACTGGATTGTGAAAGTGTATGTGTGTGTGTGTGTGTAACAATGCGTTTGCAAATAAAATTAAAACAGTTATCTGAAGACTATACAAATATTAGGTCCTTACATATGAAATTGGCGTTTTTCGTACTGGCCACTTTAATCACAAATTTCTCCTCTTTGGTAAGGAATTCCAAATTCAAATTTGTACAGCTATAGACTCATGTATTTGTGCTTCGATGATCGTCATTCATTTGTTTTTTTCTTCTGTTTTTTTCTGTTTGCGTCACTCATTTTACAAAATGGAAAACTTAAAATATCGCATTATTTACGAGTACGAGTTCCGCCGTGGCACTAGTGCTGCGGAAACAACTCGAAGGGTGAATGATGTGTATGGCGGTCGTGTTGCAAAAGAAAACACAGTTCGTTTTTGGTTCCAACGTTTTCGTTCTGGAAATTTCGACCTGCAGAACAAGCCCCGTGGACGGCCTGAGACTCAAGTTGATAATGAAGAGTTGAAGGCTATTGTGGAAGCGGATCCATCGCAAACCACGTCCGAGTTAGCTGCAGGCTGCGATGTTAGTGATAAAACTGTTTTAATTCACGTGAAGCAAATTGGGAAGATTAAAAAGCTTGAAAGGTGGGTACCTCACGAATTGACTGAAGCAAACCGGCAAACGCGCGTCGACTGCTGCGTTACATTACTAAACCGGCACAATAATGAAGGTATTTTAAACCGAATCATTACCTGTGATGAAAAATGGGTTCTTTACGATAATCGGAAACAACCAGCGCAATGGTTGGATCCTGGCCAGCCAGCCAAATCCTGCTCCAAGCGAAAATTAACCCCAAAAAAGTTACTTGTAAGCGTTTGGTGGACTAGTGCCGGTATTGTTCATTACAGTTTTCTCAAATCTGGCCAGACTATTACGGCTGATGTCTATTGTCAGCAATTGCAAACCATGATGGAAAAGCTAGCGGCTAAACAACCTAGGCTAGTCAATCGCTCCACGCCACTGCTGCTTCACGACAACGCTAGACCACACACTGCGCAACAGACGGCTACTAAATTAGAAGAGCTTCAATTGGAAAGTCTAAGACATCCTCTGTACTCCCCGGACCTTGCTCCAACAGATTACCATTTTTTTCGAAATTTGGATAACTTCTTGCAAGGGAAAAAATTCAACTCCGATGGGGCAGTCCAAATCGCCTTCAAAGATTTTATTGATTCCCGTCCGACTGGTTTTTTTAGTAAAGGGATCAATGAACTACCTATGAGATGGCAAAAGTGCATAGAAAATAATGGTTCATACTTTGATTAATTAAATATATTATATTAAAAAATATTCGACTTTTTGTTCCTCCCATACAAAACGCCAATTTCATATGTAAGGACCTAATATTTATTCTATGAAAGTATCGACCCAACAGCACATACCGCAAAAATATATAGTATATTTTATGACTACGCCTATCGATTTAACAAAGCTTAGCAAATTGAAATCTAGTTATATATTTCAAATATCGCGTTCATATCAACATCTGACTTACAAATGAGCAACAAATAAAATGAAGTTTAGTAAACTTTTGTCGATGGTTATGCTACAAAGGGAATAACAACTGAACAAATCTTACAGTGTACTTACGGCCGACCTTTGACTTTGACAATTTGCATATTCATACTAATAATTGTTATGAAATAACCTTTCTGAAGTGTCTTGAAACTAAACCAGTCGACGCTAGCGGTCGTTGGTTAATAACAAATGTAGCTCGTATACTCGTATATCTCCTTCAGAAATTTGAGAAACTTCAGAAATGCCTTAGGCATTATGATATATACGAATAAGTATAAGCTTTGCTCCACTTTACTTACTACGTGCTGTGTATTGGTCATGTTTGCCATTAGGTCATGTTTTATGACCAAACATTGACAAAAACGCACAGTCCACGTAATAAAGAATGCGTGCGTAATTTGCTGTAATTGTAAAATAGTTTTTTTATATAAATAAAATTCAATCGACTTTAAAGAGTATAAAATAATCGTAACCAATCAGATTTTGCAATTTTTAAGTCAATGCCTTGTAATAATATTCCGTGACAAGACTCTAATTTCAAAAATTAGAAAGATTGATTTATAGGATTAGTATTTACTTTTTGAATAAAATGTTTCTATTTTATAATTTTTTGTGTTGTCATAACATCCAATTCGGATAATTTAGCAGGTTTAAGGTAAATTCTTAATTGAAACGAACCCAAACACGATAAATAAAAATAATAATTACTAACGATTACACCCCTTGACCTAGTCCCAAATTAAGCTTATTCTTGTACTGTGGGTACTAAGCAAAGATATACATACTTAAAAACATATAAACAACCATGTCTCGTGACAAACCCATCTGCTCATCTCAGAAAAGCTTACCACTATCGGGACTCGAATCCAGGATCTTAGCATGGTAAGTAGGGTCTCTACAAACTGCGCTATCAGTTCATCAATATGCTAATAAATCTGCTGTATCAAGAAAAATCTTCATCAAAACTCAACAATATCAAACCATAAGCCATATCAACGTTGGTGTATATCTTATTGAACAAAAAATTAGCATTAAGAACAGTTTCTAATTCAGTGTCGAAATTCGATAAGCCGTCATTATGACAGTCCTTGTAATTGTGTACTTTGGTCAGGACCCAGTTTGGACAATCGCCATACCACCTTAAAGCTCATTGTCATTACTATACGCGATATACAAAATGTATGTTTAATATAAAATATAATAGCTTTCGAGTTGAAATGGTTTAATGTTAGACCAGACTACGGAGGATGTGCGCACGTCCTAATTCCTAAGGAGCGCAGTCGTGTTACCATTTAAATTAAAATATAATTCATACGTTGAATTTTATGAATATGGATGTCCGTGTCACGTACTCGCTGGTTAAGGATAGCATAGCGCTAGACTTCGTTTTTAATGTATGTATAGTCTTAAAAACGTTTTTACATTTTGGTACGTGGAGGTAAAATGTTGAAAATTCATAAGAGAATTTCATACTTTTTATAATGCTAGAGTCCCCAAAACTTTTTGTATCGTAGATTCCTTGTCATATCTTTTGGCTTTCAGTAGACCCCTGGTAAGAGCTAAAAGTCCAAAATCTCTAAATTTGTTTTTGTTTATAAATTAATTTGCACTTGGTAAAAGGACCGTTGCCTATATTAATGTATGGGAGCAGTCGTTTACCAACGGCAGTTAAGTTTGTCCCTATAACTGATTTGTTTCCCTTAGAGCAATATACAGTACACCTATCCCCCGATTTACACGGTACTTGTTTTACACGTTTTCGCTTTTACACGGTTTTCCAAATATTTTTTTTTTGTTTTTATCGCTCTCTACTAAATGCTACTGTGTTTGAACACGTGCGCTGTGTACACATCTCACGGGGAATCCCGAGCTTATGTGCTGACTTGCTGCACATGATGAAGGATAATAAAACACCTTTGGTTTAATTTTTTCTTCTTCTGTTTAATGTATTGTAATTAAATAAAAAAACAGTGTTTCCATAATATATTACATATTTTAACCTGTCAGTGCGTTTTATTTTTATTTCTGTGTACACCTAAAAATATTGAAAAAAATCAAAACTGTTAAATAGCAAAATTATGAATTTTCTGCAAGCTTTTCGATTTACACGGTTTTGACTTGAAAATTTTTAATTTTCGATTTACACGTTTTTCTCAGGAACGTATCTACCGTGTAAATCGGGGGATAGGTGTACTTTCATAATTTATTTGTACGGAACAGTCAGTGCATGAGCCTTACTCGCAATTAGCCAGTTTTTTTAGTTCTACATTTGGTTTGAAATGATCGCGTAGACAAATTCCATAACACTCTGTTAAACTGACAAGATGCTGTGCGTGCTTACACTCTTATGTAGTTGACATTACACCTGCTCGCACGAGGCGATTTGCCTCCACTGTGTTGCAACCTGCCGAGGAGTGGAGTTCTCTTTATACGTCTGTTTCTCCAGCATCTCACGACATAGTAATCTTAAAACTAAAAATATGTGAATCGGTATTTATTGAATGAGCGCGCTCTATCATTGACCTCAACATCATTTTTCATCAGGCTATATTAAGGTCAATAACAAACCTGTCTGTAATTATAAAAAAAAACATTCCTTCCCTTTTATCCATATGTAGATATTCAGTACATGATTAAATAATTACATATATACATGAAATTGTGATTGATTCAATTTAAGTTTTGCATATTGAAAGCTTCGCAAAGAATACACAGTTAGTACCCAGTATCTCCTGGGGTGAATCTGTAACATACGGTTTGGACAAACGTTACATTTAGTACCCTCGTTGTTTCCCCGCAATGTATAACGATCGTGATCGGGGTCTCGACGTTGTTTTGAGGACAACTTGACTATAAACATGTCTAGTCGCGTTTTCAATTTGTGTTTATATTGTGCCAACGTGCGACCTCACATCTCCCAGGTTAATCAAGATTCCCGCGGGTACTGTATATATTACGATGTCACTGCCCCACGAGTATGTGCTGAGATGTCACTAGTTTCTTCCGTATTTGTATAATGTTAGGCTCAGATTTACAGACGCTATATTGTCTTAGCAAAGTTTAAAAATTTTAATAATTTAAATTTTAAAAATTTCAACTCGGTCGTTCATATAAAATATTCAAACACTGCTTTAGAATCTTCAGTACTCACTAGGAGCGGTAGTGACTTCGTTGAGAGTAAATTGAAATTATTATAGCCATATTTGTAGTGTAAGTAATTCCTCATAGGGCTTGGCTCATAAAAATCATTTTTGTTATAAAAATTAAAAAAATTCGAAACTTAATAGTTTATTCTCTCTACATACTTTTTTTAACGTTGGCACACACTATAAAATTATTCTCACAAATCCCCCGATTAAGTAGTTAATATTCTGTGTCATTATTTATAGGAATAAATATATTCCATATCATTACAATACCAAGTAATATCGCGAGATCTCAGTTTGCTACCAATAACTAATACTACTTTAAAATAAAAAAATGACCAATTGAAATTCAAATAAAAGCATTTAGTAATTCTATTCATTGCACGTACACATCAGTACTATGTAATAAATAATACAACGGAATAAACTTGCATCTCAATTTATACTAAGACTGAGTTGGCAATAAAGTTACGCTCCAATATTTTACGTTGAAGATATATACGTGTGAGCGTCGTGTTCATAAACTCTAGTATTAGGATCAATAATATAGTTTATGGTGTCCATTTGACATGGATGGGAAATAAAAAAACCGCCATTACGTATACTATATGACGTAACAGATGATATTAGGAGCAATCATTTCGATGAATTGCTTGATTTTATGGCTTATAAAACACCGTTTAGGATATAATAACAAAATTCATAAATATATGATTTGTTGAAGTAAATATTTGCATGTTTTTTTATGTTTATCATATTTATTATTGGTGTGTTTAAATATAGATTGTAAAGCTATATTTCTTAGATTTTGCAATCACTAAGCTACATATATTTGAAAAGAATGATGTAAAGCTGTTTTAACCGATTTCAAAAACAAACTTGTTCTATGTTCGAATATATGTATTCTTTGCATCTTGCGATCTTATCTATACTAATATTATAAAGCTGAAGAGTTTGTTTGTTTAAACGCGCTAATCTCAGGAACTACTGGTTCGAATTGAAAAATTCTTTTTGAGTTGAATAGACCATTTATCGAGGAAGGCTTTAGGCTATATAACATCACGATGCAATTATTAGGAGCAAAGAAATAATGGAAAATATGAAAAAAAGATCAAGACTGATAATTTTCTTTATACGACTTTTTCTAATTCATTCTTTTTTTTTCAATTTTAATAAATAAATCAAATTTGCAGTTCTGATGTTCTTAATACTCTGAAAGGCGGCGCGATGCAACTGGGGCAGACGATTTCGTAGCATCTGCTGACTGAACTTTAAGCATAGAGCTAACGATTGATAGAAAATCTCACTAAATCTAAAAACTGAAATATTTTATTAAATATTTATAATAATATTTATATGATTATTTATACAAATAATCATATAAATAGTACTTAGTTTACAAAACTTAAATATTCAAAAGTGTTAGATTTAAAATATTACAAAATGTCGTAAAAATCTATACTAATATTATAAAGCTGAAGAGTTTGTTTGTTTGTTTGTTTGAATGCGCTAATCTCAGGAACTACTGGTTCCAATTGAAAAATTCTTTTTGAGTTGAATAGACCATTTATCGAGGAAGGCTTTAGGCTATATAACATCACGATGCAATTATTAGGAGCAAAGAAATAATGGAAAATATGAAAAAAACGGGGAAAATTATTCATCCTTGAGGGCTTCCATTGCGTGCGCTGCAAAAACGGTTCAAGATACCAAAAATATATGTGTGAAAGAATTATTCCCCTTGAAATGATCTAAAAAAATGTCTGCCACAGTATATGTCTATCTTTTAAGATTAAGTCACTAGAACCGTTTTTATGGTAAACAAATTTGGTCGAAATTCATGCATTATTTGTTAAGAGTTGTATCAACGTAATAATATTAATCTTTATCCAAATAAATGTGTTGTTGATTAAGAGTATTTAATTGTGAACAAAATTGTCTTTGACATCACTTAATTTCAATGAACATCTTAGAAGATATTACAAAACCTTACATAGCAAAACGTTTGCCGGATTAGCTATAGTGTCTTGATAACCGCGAAACTCGAGAACGGCTGAACCGATTTGACTGATTTCTTTTTTGTTGTGTTTGTTGAAGTCTGGGGAAGGTTATAACAGAGAGAAGATTTTAAAAAATTATCTGAAAAAGTCTAAAAACAACACTTTTCTATATTCTCATACAAAAGTTTTGTTATAAGTCAATTTGAACTTTAACACCATAGCATAAAGTTTAAATGTTAGTGGACGGGTTCCGGGAAGGCAAAACAATTATTGAGTGACGTATAAATATTAATGTCAATATTTGTCAATTTTTATACATATAGCATTAAGGCCAGGTTCCTTCAAACAATTTTCAAAAAACAGCCGACAGGCCAATAGCTATTAACATTAAAAAAAACAATGTGACTTTGTTTTAGAGATAGGGCAGAACAAGGTCTGCCGGGACAGCTAGTGAGAGATAAATTGTATAAACCTTGTGTTTTGTCCAAAAATAGAAATAACTAATTACATAATTTTATAAATTAACCTTAAAATTGTACAGTTCTAGATCATATGAAAACGGGTTTATATCAAATAAACATTAATATTGGTATCATTATATAAGCGATACTTATATAAATTGCTACATTTTCTACTTTCAGCGACATCGTACCAGTCGCTCCTGAATAAATCCATCATCCCTCCTCTCGATCAAACCTGGGTCAGGACGTTAACTTTTTTGTTATCTGACACCTATGAAATTTCTGTGCTATATGCGTGAAGTGGGTAAGTTTACGACGGCCCCGAGTTGTAAAATGAGACTTATGCGGAATAAATTACTTTCACTCCACTTTTGTTTGTATCAAAGTTCAATACAGTTTTTTGCTTTCAATGTTTGCTTGTGAAGGGGAAATATATTGCAGTTTGATATGTTACGGCACTCAGGGTATTGAACGTCTTAACGGTTTATTTTGGTCGTTTCCGTGATAGGAAACGTTGCGTTTATGCGGAAAATGGGTGTATGTAATGGATTACATGTCGATGAGCTTTCAGTGAATTTTGAAATGGAAACGTCTGGACTACAGCTAGCAACGTTAAATATTTAAAGCAGGAATCAGTTGATATTTATTTCTATTTTCACACAAGGTTTAATTCAAACGGGAATGATTTTGAATAAAAATGAAGGGATGATGCGAAGGGTTAAAAGTAAAAGGTCTCTTATTTGAAATTTTACATGATAAGCTTATACATATAGTCTTTCAAAGACTTTTCGTTAATTTAAAGCATCTACTCCCTTTCATATTACATGAGCTTTGCACTGTAAGGCCGATAGTCCAAATTTTAAAGTGAATTTGGAATTTTTAGCCTTCTTGATAAACTCTTTTGGGCATCCTTGCCGGCTAAGAATGAAAACACGGTGATTTTATATAAAACTACCTGTAGTTTATTCTAATCCAAGCAGCTAATAAGATTTTTGTTTCATTTATGAGGGCTAACAAGCTACGGCCTATATGATAGTATCCATTTAGCGTCTCCTATGGATAAGTACAATACAAGGAGCGTTGTTATTGTGTTACCGACTAAGAAAGACGCTGTTCACTGCCCTGTTGAAGAAACTCATGTTATAGTTCCAGTGAAACATCTTATCCAGCAGTCCATTCCGCAACTTCTAATACCGCGATAAAAATGGTCTAGTAAACTGTTCGCGGTTCAATAAGGCTTTAGATTGAGATTTAAGGAAATCAGAAAATAAATTAAAATCACGGACAGTAATTTTATTCAAATTCGTTGCGCATTAAAGAAAATAAAATTTTCCGTCTCAAATCGTATCAATTGAATTACATATCTTAAAATTTCACACACTAATCGCATTTATTCTATATTTTTATAAACGATACGTTTTATAAAACTGAATAAAATTTCTTCGGCATATGCTTAAAATATCTCGATATTGTACAAAAAAAATAAGAGAACTAACATAGACGTGACGATAGAATTGATAGAAATATGATAAGGGTGTGACAGTCAAATTTCGATCAGGACAATATAACCAGTAAAAAACCTGACATTTACATAATTTGTAGATGAAATGTTGCATTTGAAGATGTCAGAAGCTTATTTTATAAGGTAAATCGTGTCACAATAATTATTATTACGTAAGTTGAAAATGTTAAAAATCAAATTTAATCAATTTGTTTCGTCCAGGTATACGTTCAAAATGAAAACAACCAAATATATTTTTCTGCTAAGCAAATGACTACACACAATTATAATTATTTATTTTCATAATGAAAAATCTATTAATACACAACGTTATATCTTATTTGTAAGAAAATAAGCTATTAAACATTTTGATAAACGTTTTAATTTCATCCTTTTTTACGGATATTTTAGTCTTTTTTCTTTATTCAAGAAATGATAGAAAATGGATAAGAATGAATTCCAACTTTTTAATAAATCATATATAAGAGTGTTGTTATCTGCCTAAAAGATTGTTTGATAAAGTAAATAAGACAATTTGTCTTGATTCACTTATAAGTAACTGGATGACAAATTAATATACTCGCACCCATACAAAAAGATGAAAATCAATTGGATACCCCAAAAAATATATATATTACGTTTGTATTGTTTTCCAAATTCTTCCATCGGCAACGGATCTATATAAATCGAATTAATTTTATCAATTGTCAAAGTTTAAAAACTTAATCCACTTAAGGTCTCTTTAAGGGGCGTACACACTGCGCATGACATTACCCTAGCGGGAAAACCCAAGGACATTAAGCGGACGGCTCGCGTGGGGTGTGCACGCCCCAAACGTATCAGACGAATATGGAATATATACGAGATCGGCGATTTGTAAATAACTAGCAACTATTATCTTTTGACATATTTTTGTGTCTGTTCTAAAGTTAATTTTTTTTCAATAATTATAATGTCGGATAGTGTAATTGTGTAAACGTCCAGTGTTAAATGAGATGTGATTTGATTATTTTATAATGTGACTGAACTTATACTTTAAGTTCAATAGTGAAATGATAAACATATAAATGTTAAATATGGAAAAATTGGATAAACACGTAAAAATGAAGATATTGGCCTTAATTGCGTTTTGTGGTGAGTATTTATCATAAAATTATAAAGATAAGGATTATTTTAAAAAAATGGCAAATAAATTATAAAAAAATATATATTATGTTGGGCACGATTTTTCACTAAGCAATTTTATAGAACTGTGTAGCCCCTAGCTAGTCCTAGACCCTTCGTAATAATGTGGCGTGAGATTTATGATTATATCCTCAATAAACGGTCCAAAGTTTTAGTAGGGGCCTCGTTGACCGGCTGCTAACCTGACGTCATTTCTTCACATATTCTCTATAAATATAGGCGAATACGGCTTCAACCCTCTAACTGCCTAAGCCCTAAAATACTTATTTGTACGTTCGGAATATATTCCGAAAGGTTCCCTACTATAAATCTGGGCTCGATAATTTCGATTCGCTTATTTGCTTTTGTAGGTATATATTTTTATAATATGAGATTCTTTATTGCTATGATTTATATGAATTTGTTATTTGTGTAACAGTTGGTTTACTAACGTATTTAACTAAAATTTTAACACATTGTTAGAGTTTCTTCGTATCGCAACATATGGTGTTTTGTTTAAAATAATGATGGGGTCAGTTTCCAAGCTCGCTGTGAATAATTAATAAAACAGATGGTTTGGGATAATTTGTAAAATGGTTTATATATTGTTTTATAATGGCTACATTGGTTTACTTCAATGAAATAAGACTATCTGAACATAGATGAAATTAAACGTCTGCAAAGCTGATAAAAATATCAATTTGCTATTCTTGTTAACTTTGTTTACAAATATTTATACGTTTCTTTGGATTTAGGCAGATTTTTATTATATTACGTAACAGTCGAAGCTTAGATTTTGTATCAGTTATGAAAGATGTGAAAAGTACAAGGTCAGAAAACAATGGAGACAAAATGGATAACAATGCCGTGACAACACAAATCTAGCCAATGGACGTAGAAAAACATTATTAAATTTACACATATACGTATGTACAACGTACATACTTACGAATAAACGTGTGTCTGCGTAAGATAATGGATTGGAGGGTTGGCGAGACATACTTTAGTGGGTGAAAAGCTTCGCCCTGTAAATAGGCTGGGATACATTAAATATAGAGGTCGATTTGTAGAAAACTGATTCAGCGTAGCCTTTACCTCATGAGTTCGTTTTTAAGTGTATTAGTTAACAATGTATCTATGTGTACAATTTTGTATTTCTACAGGGTGATTAAGAATTAGCTGGCATCCAAGAACCATATTCTCTTGCTTCAAAATTTATCGTCGTTTTTTAATCCTATAAAATTGCGACAAAATAATAGCAGAAAATAATTCTTGTAATTTTATAACTTTATGGACACATTTTTTAAATTACAAATAATATAATTATTTGAATTATTATCGTACAAGTTCGCTTTACTAACAATATATATAATAGCTACCATATAAAATATACTATTTTATGAAACTTTGACAAAAAATTTACATAATTACCTAAACTACGGACCGATAAAATTAATAACTACATTAAAATCCCTCTGGCATTGAACTATGGGTAGACAGACACACAAACAAAATTTTCAACATTGATTCCCCTGAGCCCAAAGGCGTTTATTTATTACTTAGTAAATTTGAATAAAGGGTTGTTTTTGAAACTATGTACTTTAACTTATAGTTAACAAACTAAATCAATTATTTTTAAGAGAAGTGTGGATTTTGCTGATGGATCACTTGCATATCTACTTGACGAAAGCAATGGAAGATTGATGACCTAGCGCGCTGTGTGAATACCCCCATTATTTTTGGTACCTATCAGAAAGTTTTCTACAACTCACTATTTTATATTTATCATAATATTCCCTTTTAAAAGTAATGCAGTAAAGTATGTTAAAACGAACAGGTAATTATGATTGACAAGGCTGTCAAAAACTTACCAATGATTGTTTTATGGAAAATATAAAAACTATGCTACCACTAACTAATGAGCAATGTTAGTTATGGATGGCCAATAGATCAAATTGCGTGGATGAATCTACATCGTCAAAACCTAGTGGAGTGTATAACGTGATAAAGCTTCCCGAATGGAGACACTTTGCCTATGCAGCAAAATTACAGATTTATCGTCGTAATGATAATGATAATCGCTCGGAAAAATAAAATTTCTGAATCGCTTCATTATAAATCTACGTAATCATTATTCCTATTGATTTTTCTCTTATTATAATTTGAATGTTACGATACTTCAATGAATAGCAAGGCGGCATTCTATGAAAATGGCACGAAGCGTCAAGCTATTTCCGGTTTCTGAGCTTGAAAAAGAAAGTATGTATTCCACATTTCCTCTTGTGAAAGGAAACATTGTGATGAAATGTATTTAACAAAAGCGGTGTGTGTTTTATGAGAATGCGTACAATAGTTTTCAGCGAACTAATACTATTCTGCTCATATTAGTATGGCTGCAACTATGAGAAACTGTATTTACTTGAACTTATAGTTGTTTTCTTTATGTTTATCAAAGTTATGTTATAAAATAAAATAGTTAACATATTTGAAACACAAGGGTATATAATGTTTTTGAAGTAGATAGCTTCGTATCGCTAGTGTCACACAAAAATAACCTTGTAACCCGTAAGCTATCTACGTACTTGCGTTTTGATAACATTATATTTTTATATATTATATTTTTCTTATACCGAGTAGGTATGTGTTTAAATTTTTTTCACAGAAGTACTACACATATTTAAATTTAAGTTTTATCTCGAATGCTTACAGTTATTTTGAAATAAATTTAATAAGATATCCGGACAAATAATAATTGATAGAAGTTATTCTTATGTCATTTATTTCGTTTATAATATTGTTAATAATTTATTTTAGTAATAATCCTTATGTTCAGATACCAAGAGACTAAAATTATTACCATGTTTCAACATTTTAATTCCGTCAAAGCTTACTTGAAACAACATTCACAGACAAGTTCGTTAACGTCTTAAATTAATTTTCCCTTTAAAATTTGTCAATTGTCGTCGAAATTAAACGAAGTTTGTCGTTTCTTGACAACGTTGGGTGGTTGGCTTTCGTCCAAGCATTATTTTATCTTAACTTTGTCTTTTATACAAGTAAATGACCAACAATGCGCTTAAGTACATAGGATTATAATATAAAAACAGTAATAAATTATAAAATTACCTAACACATGCAAAAAGCTCGCTATTGTTTGCAAACACGACACGAAATAGAAAAGGACCTTTATCTTTAAGCGCGGAATCCTTGTTAATTATTTTTTAATTAAAGATGAAAATTCGTCTCTATACGCTTTTAGCTTTTGTTGAAAATCGTCATAATGCGGAGATAATTAATTCGAAATGACAAACGACTTCCTTTATTTATCGTAATATAAAGTTGTTCCCAAGGGCGAAATAGATGTTTTGTGGATATTAATTAAATTTACATTTTAATAGCGGTATATTTAATTCTAATATGTATTGTATATTTATTTCATACTAGTTTTGATAGCAAAGCTTTTAAAAAAAAACATTTCCTTATTAAGTAAACCACAATTTTTAGAAATAAAGCTTTTTTTCTTCATTTATCTGAATAAATATTATATGTTACATGTTATTAGCATGTTTTATTTTGTTTGTGATTACTAAATCCTTTCGTCACAGTATATTTGATAAGTCTTTCTTTTATCTTTAATATTTTTAATAAATTGTTTGAAATTTTGGTTTTTAATGTGGATATTTGTATATCGAAAAAATAGTTAAGAATCTTAGATAAAAATGACAAAAATGTTAAGTAATTTTAATGATGTAGTCGAAATGGATATTTATTTAAGTTAATTGTTTATAAACGTTCATTTTATGTTTATTTGTTACTCTTTTACCTTATACACATGCTTAAGGCAGATTCATATAAAAAATCAGTTTAATCAAAACTGAGCTAGCTAATTAAAAGGTTAGTGACAATCTAACAATGTCGATGCTGACGAGATTTAACGTGTCAGAGCCAGATATCGGGCGATCGAGCCGTGTTTCTGGTGGGAGGTGGCCGACTTTATTTCATCGGTGAAATGGGATATTCGATGATATTATTTCCACTTCGAGTTGTTTGCTAACATTAACTAGTTCGAAAATTTTTAAATATGACTACTCCTGCATTTTTGTTCCTGCAGCAAGTAACGGAGCTAGTATGAATTATATATAATATAAGAGTAATATATATCTTTAAGAATGTTAAGAATTATGATGTTAGTTTAGCATTGAAATGAATTAATTATGATATTATATTTAAGTTTTTTTCTTATTATTTTGCAAATAACTAATGATCAATTGAATTTATATTCTTTAATATTATTTTTTGTATTGGCTCGAAACCGTGACAAAACATTCAAAGAAAGTACAGTATAGAACGAGAACGACTATCGAGCCAAGGAACGAAAAGCCGTTGGTAGTCAGTCATACCGGCTTTTATATACCACAACACAACAGCACTACATCTGTTTGTAACATTTCTTGCAGTTTTATATAGTATTATTATATTATAAAGAAAAACGATATTTACATTAAATTATAGAATATATAATGATGAACCATTAATATAATATAAATAAACAAGCCAATCTAAAGTATGTTGTGGATGCCTTAATAGGAACTTTACATTGTTGATTGTAATTGTGTATGTGCTGTGTAAATGAAGTATTGTACCACATATATCTACATTTTATACTATCCATACGTATATTGTTACAGTTATTTTATGTATCATCTCGCATATTTCTTATCCTGGTAGCCAAAAAGACTGGATTATCACTTCTATCGATATTTGCAAAATTTCGCCATTTAGCATTCAATATTTCCAAACTCAAAATTACTGCATAAGTACCATTTGTATAATATTGTGTTACTTTATTACATGAATACGTTGTGTACGAAAAATTGCTAATTCTATTGAAGCGAAACACATAGGAAACCACGGACCGGGTCCCGCTTCAATGGCTTGGCATTCTTCCAGTTAACGATTGTGCAGCACTACGACATATATGGCGGTTATTTTCACTGTTGCACCATTCAAGCTGCTTCGAGAACTAACGGATGAATAGACACGAAATATTTTTCATACAACGTTCACCTATGTGCGTAATGACGTTCATTCTCTTTCAAAGATGCAGTGCGCCCAAATCCTTCTGCAACTGAGCTGAAGCTGTGAAAAAGTTTATTCACAATTAAAAAAATAATAATTAAACAAAATGTAAATAGTAAGTAGTGGCGGCTTTTATAATAATTTTCTAGTGAATTAAGCTTTTTTTTTTTTTGTTATCCCGGTGGAAATCCCTACGGACCGTCAGGGGAAGTGGTGAGGGCCACTTCCCCCGGTGTGTCGGACCTGCCCCGACTAAAACCACCGGGGTGCCAGCACTGCCCTCTCTTCGCCTTCGCCGAGCCTGGGAATCCGAATACTTCCGACGGCTCGGCGAGCGTTGGCCTTTGGGCAGGCCTCCTCTCGTGGAGGGGGATTTAAACCCCTCGCCCCCTCTCTGTACTGGCCGGGGACGCCCTCAACGTCACCCGCCCAGCCTGTGTCAGGAGGGGAGCTCGTCGTGCTGGGAGTCCTGCGCGAACTGCTCCCTTCTCCCGAGCCGCCTTGTTCTGCGGCTGCGCCGAGGGTTGCGGGGATTGACGATGTGCCTCTCCCTCTCCGCCGCTTCTTTCACCCTCATGTAGTGAATTAAGCTTAATTTTTTTTATACCATAGATATAAACTTTTAGACATTTTTCCTAATTTGAATAAATATAACATATAATTGTATATATGTTGAAATTAGAGGCAAATTGAACTGTGGCTGAATTATCCTCAGACTCAAAGCCGCGACTGGTAATGGTTACGGTTGAAATATCAAGTATCGTTAATTCATGTAATATTCTCTGATATCGATAAATTATACAAGGAAATACGACTCAATTGTTGCTATCGACTTATGCGTTACAGTTTAATTCCCACACGGTATATGTAAGTACTTATATAGCCTACAGTTAGTTGCTTCGAGTTTCGGTGTCTGAGCCGGTATGCATGTGGAATTTACGTTTGTAAAATGCTTTTACGTCACATGAAATTTGTTGTAACTAATAATTTATTTTAAAAAGGACAATTTATAAAAACTCATTATATCCAACATTATCCATGAAGACCCTTTGATAGATTATGAACAACGCTAGAAAGTATGAATAAAATTTACAAAATAAGAAACAATTATTTTCTCCTTAATAATTACAAGTACGTTACATTACATTTGGACAAATTCCAAAATGAAATACAATATTAAATTACTATGACATATTTAAAAACAAAGACGTGTTCATTATTCTTCTTTTTAATAAAGGTGTCGCTATAACATCAGTTCTTTGAATTTACCTGATTCCATTAGATTCTACCAAAAAAATATCATATTTTATTTATTTCAGGGTCTCCAATAGCAAGAGACAATATTCAGAATATACATTACGCACGCTACTTACGTGTTAGAGACGTCGCGATATAGGTCCATCGTTGTTTCGAATAATTATGTAACTATATGCTATGTAAAAAAAGAATCAACGTTTCAATAACATTTTACAATTTATAAATTTTATTTTTACAATTGATTATGGTTATTGTGATACGATTGAAGTTAATCTAAGTAAGTCTAACCGATTACAAATATATTTAATTTCCAATCGATTTCTTGACACAATGGGCTAAATTTGTTACCGACTTACTTGATTACATCATTAAAAGAGTTGATTTGATGTGTGCCTAAATACAAAAAAGCCACCAAAAAGTAATAAATATAAGTATTTATTACACCTGTTACAACAGTTTGATTATTGTACTCGTACTTGTTACAACTAAATCTAGACTCAATTTAGCTCACTCAAATACATTTTATTTGTATCACTCAAAGGTATCATTACTACATATATTTATGTAGTATATAATACTTGTCTGAATCTTCAATAAAAGTTTTACGTAAACCTTACAGAAAATATTATAACTGTACTCACGAGTATGTTGAAACGGTTTTTTTTTAATTATTTTGATGATTTTGACAATACTTATTAAATAATAACAATTAATACTATAATACTTTTTTGATTTTAATTTCAATACAAATAATGAATAATAATAAAAGTAAATGTTATAATTCGAGACGTAAATGCGATAAAAGCACCCGTTATCTTGCGATTCTCCATTGGTGGCGGTAACCACATACCACCAGGTTGATCGTCAGCTTATACGCAGATAAAAGTTTAAAAATCATATGATTAATTTATTATTACTATCAAGTTCAATAACTGAAATAAACATTTTTTTTCTTATATCTGTATTTCCTCTAATTGTAATTTTGGGTAATTATGTTATCATTTATTAAAACTGAGCGTTAATATTGATCTCTAAATTACCCATAAAGTAGGATATTAGATTCGCTTTCGATAACAGCGCGTCATTCCTCAAGCCTCACTTGAAACTGCCTTAATCAATATCCATTTAAAATCCTTCAAATCGCAGGCCCGGTTCGCCTTTTAGCCGTTATAATTAGTTACCCTTTTATAAAACAGTACAATTTTCCCTACTTGAAATACCTTAAGCTATTAAGCGAATATCGAAAACAGCATTATTTTACATTTGTTTGCTTTTGTTAAACCTTTCCTTCGGTTTACTACTCGAGGTCGTGCTTACTTTTCCTGTAATCCGATGCACCATGCGATAAGAGGAATGACCCGGTGGTTTTAGCCTGGTAAGGATCTGGCACACTGGAGACTTCACCCTTACGACAGCTCAGATGTTCCATATGAGTTTCCACCAGGTTACAAAAAAAAAAAAAGTTTGGTATCCGAACAGTGTGCGTAAGTAAAAGTTTAATATGTTCCTGAGAAAAACTTATTAAACGTTTAATCAAAGTAAAAAATCTATTTAAAAATATGCTACATCAGAAAATTTGTTTTCTTTTTTAATAAGAAACTCATAGACTAGTCGTATCCATATCTGATATTATGTATTCAAGACCCATGATATCGTTGTTTACTACTATTATAATATTTTGAATATAACTCTTTCCAAATCAAAGCTTTTTTTTTTATAGTTATTAGTAGGTGTAGGAAATAAACTGCTTACGTGTAACTCGATATCTATCCATATGCAACCTTAACGATCACCCTGACCATTGGTTACCGTAATTACTTCGCTATCCGTATAATATCGAAGGTTCGATTGACGACTGCCAACCCTTTGCAAACGAACTGGTGATTTCATTTGTGAAGGTAAATAGGCCTAAATTAAGGTTTAAGTGATTAGAGAATCATGATTATTTTTTATTTTACATCCACAATTAAACATTAGACTAATGGTATAACTAAACTGTATAAATTATTTATAGGTCTAATTCACATTGCCAAACTATTGCGGCAAATAGTATTGCCTGAAAATTGTTTCACAATAATTTAATTATTTTTCATAGATATAGTATTTAGTGTAACGAAAGTATTTTCTGTTTTTATAATATTATTTTATAGTATTAAATTTAAAATAGGTATATTGTATTTATTATTTTTGAAAATAATCACCAGAAATCTTAACATAGTATAAAAAAATGTATGTAAATAAAATAGCCTAAGCAGTTGACAGGATTAAAAAAAACTATTACTTTGTCTTATGTAATTTTGTGATTATATTACAGTAAGTATTAAATTATATAATTACAATAACAAATATATATATTACATTTAGGTTTATAGTAGCAAGTTTGTTGATGTTTTTTTTTTTATTATTTTCTTATCTTGTGTGCGCCGTAAACGCAGAATTATAAAATGAAAGTGAAGAATGATGTCTTGCGGCGTTCGGGTGTTTTTATGGGTTTTAAAATTCTGCATCATATCTTTTTAATAATAAATCATATGACCGGTGGTCGTGGGTGCGGTTTTAGGAAGACACGAATTTGGCGTTTTACAGTTTATTTGCACTTTAAGGCACACCGAACTGCGACGTACACGCACGTACTCCCGCCTTGGGTCTCGATAGTCGACTAATTTCCAAGCATCCCGTGCGCGCGCGCTTCCTCTTACCCCGCACGTCTCGTAACACCCTAACGACCCTTAGGGCGACAACTGGGTATTGGGTTACGTCTACATGCTATAATCATCATTTTAAATAATAGATTTATAATGTGTAGCTTTGAAATTTAGAAAATTATTACAACCTTAAGTGTAACGCTTTTAGAAAGAAAGATTTGCCCTTTAGTGGTTTACTTAAATAACCGAAATGAAATACCGCGGATAAATTGTAAAATTGAGTTAAAATTACTATTCACTCCTGCTTTAGCTATTTCCTTCTTATTTTTTGCTGTAGCAACTCTTCCTCTTGCTGTAGCAGGTAAGTTATTTTAACTTGATAATGTAGTTATATTGTTAGTTCTAAAAATATATAACTATAAGCGTGTTTGCATGTAACCTAGTAAAAATATTACTTACATAAGGATTGGTTATTGAACTTTTACCTAAATAATAAAATTATAAATATCCAATTAAAACATCTTCAAACTACCCATAACTCGATTAAAAATAAGACGTTTTTTAACTCGTATATTTGCCGGGTTATTGAGCTGTGAAATGATCTTCCCACAAGCTTGTTCTCACCGTTATATGCTCTTGGATCCTTTAACGAAGTAAGAAGAGATATTTGAGCAGGCCGGCATCAACACTGCGACTAGCGAGTGGTTTTTATTTCCTCTCGATAGTCGGAGTCGTTTTATTGGGCTGCACATATGTACAAGCGTAGTGTGGTCAATAAGCCGAGACAGAATATAAAAATAATTGCATAGCCCCTTATAGAGTAAGCAGAGAATTAATAACTATTGAATTTACGTTTAGAATACTTGTTCAACGTGATTGCTAACGCAAATATGAGTTCCAATTTATAATTAAATAACATTGATTTATTATCTTTTTGTAGTTTTCTTCACTGTCGATCATTTGACAAAACTGTACATGTTTAGTAAAGACATATGCTGGTTTCTATTAGATCCAAACCTAAGCAGGTAATATCTCTTTGTGCAGCCGATAAAGTGATTTTAGTTTCGTGCATTTAAATATTTGTCTCAAAAAAAAAAAACGTAAACTAATCAAAACTTTAAACCATTTATCAAATATTAAATTGCTTCATTTTAGATTAAGCGCACTTCGTTCCCAGTAAAATTCGTCGGTTTTACTTTGACCATGGTTCAAGTTAGACAGTGGCGTATTATAAAAAGTAATTGATAGTTTTGTGGAATCCTGGCTGCAGGCCAAAGCCGGCGACAATCCTATCTTTTTGCTGTCGATATCATTTGAAATGGCCATAAAATTTTTCACCTAGTAGCGTTTCGCAGCCAAAATAAAAAGACACTCTGAAACTGGGTTTCGTGAAAAATATGACAGTTGAATTTTGAAGATATGCATATTTCATTTACGCTTTGTTGATTCTGCTTCTGTTCTTTTTGTTTGATTGTTTTTTTCAGGGAGGAAAGTATTAAATTGAACTTAGAAATGCTTAAAGCTCTTATTAAATTAATTTGTAGTTTCAGAGAAATTGAGTATGATTAAACAAACTGAAGGCCCGTCTTATGATGAGCAGTAGTAACTTCATATGGACAACTACATAAGTATATATGTTATATGGCTGGCTTCTTGTATTAGAACATTAAGTTGAAGTTTTCAACTCTAAGCATCAGTGATATACGTTAAAAAAAGTTGTATAATTGTAAAGCATGTCTCAAAATAGAAAAATATTTAAGTGTCCACTAGACAAAAAGTAAAAAAATATATATAGAATGTTAGGAGAGCATGTTGGCACTAATTAACGTACGTAACGTGTTTTCGGGCAGTAGAAATGAGGGAGTCTGCTGTCCGGATGAGAGGGTGGCGGCGTGCAGTGTCCGGCGCGCCGCCAGTGAGATAGGTATTGGAAGGGTGGGCTCTTTACCCCTACCCCTCCCAGAGAGGAAGCCTCGACAAGGCATTTCGATCTCCGGGCGTCTGGATGAATTTGGTTTCCCAGGCACGGGTGGAGCGATTAGAGGGACAACCCAGGGGTTATTAGTCAGTAGGAGTCTGACACACCGGGGTCGCTGCCCTCACAAAAACAAAACGTAACTTGTTTACATTTTAATGGTTAATACTATTGAATTATACGCATGTGTAATGATAATTTTAGCTCTGATTACTGTATCAACCACATTGTTTACGTTTAATAATGTGTGCTATTAACAATAGCGCGAATAAAGAAATTAATTTTGTATTATAATTAATTATATTCTGAATTATATCTACAACAAACTATTTCACGTTTACGTATGTATTTTTAGCGCTACACTGAATACAATTATTGTTACGTAACTATCCGTTAATAATTTTAACGTAGGTAGTTAATTTAACTGTTAATGATAATTGACCGCTCCCTATTTCACGTGACAAGAATAATTTAAAATATACAGTAAAAACTTAAAATAGAAACGTCAATGGTTGCCATTACTTAAATAATAAATTACAAACGTATGTATTTGATAGCAATATATTTGCGTTAACCTAATTATATTGCACATATAAATTGGAAATTTTTGTGAGTATGTAGTGTTGGTTAGTTCTCGCGAAATTAGTTTATTAGCTAAATCCCCAGGCGTAAACTAGGGCTTGGCTGCACGCAAGTATTATTAAAATAATACCTACCTTTACTAGGAATAGTCGTGCCTGAATAAACTTATATGCTATCATAACTTAAAATAAATATATTAATTATTACATAATACCCGTCTTAATGTCAAGCGCTTGATTTTACAAATCTTCAATCACAAATAAAATTTATAAATACAGCCACATTGCGACCCTATATCAATTAGCAAGGTTACCACGATTAACGTAATAATAAATAAATAAAAAAAAATTGCTGTATCGCATGATATTCTTCTTTAGTTAATTTTAAAAAAATCACCCAATTTATTTTGATATGAATACAATAAAAAACTAAAAATACATCAATATAACAATTACAAATTAACAACATATCTAATAACTATTACAAAAAATAATAGTAGGTGAATATTAAATTAAAATATACAAACAGACAAAGAATTCAATAGTGGCTTAAAAATAAATACATAAAAAACAGATTTGCCCAGTGTAGTTGTGAAGGTCTTCCCCGCCTATCAAAATATTGTCCTGTCGAAAAAAAAAAAACAAAAGCAAAACTAATAAATTCGGGACTGGTACGGCTCGCGGACTAAGATTACATACGGCTCCCATTTGCATGTGTGTCCCAGGTGGCAGTACTTGGATGGTAAATTAGGGGCAACATACTCTTTGTGTTGAACTAAATAAAAAATTGTCTATGAATTACGATGTTATGCTGATGAAATAGTTGTAGTATTAATAATATATATGTACTCATTTTGTCGTAGCCTGTTTGGATAAGGAACCGGTCAGTATCTATGCGCTGAAAAAAGAACAATCATAGATTCGAATATTAAATATAAATTAAGACGCCACATACTCATTGGTTGTTAAAGAAAGAAACTGTCAGGTATTCTAACAAAACGTCATTTATAATGCTCTGAAAACAGCGATCAGTTTTGCTATTGGTAATAAATCATAATAGGCATGATATTTAAAGTCAAAGGGAATTTAATTGCTCTTTTTGTATGTACAGGTGAATTTCTGCTCACCCTAAAAGAGATATAGTGTGCCGACATATTAATTATTATAAAATATTACACAGACGTGTAATTTATTCTAAATGCTTGATTTTAGAAATGCGAAACGTCAATTCGTTGAAGTCGTCATAGCAAACCAACTTAAGTAAATTACTTAGTGGGACCCTCCGTCGTAATTATTATTCAACCTTTATCTGAGGCAAATCGAGTAAATTTGTTCCAAAAATTACTTTTATTAAAACCATTTCTTTCCCTCCACCAAACCGAAGTGGTGAAGTAGAGTAAATGGACTGGAATTTCCGTTTGACGAATAAATTATGTAAGTACGTGGTAGTAAATAACTCTTTGAAGATTTTATTTTCAGGGGCTTCGACGTCTTCAATAATTACATTTTCTTGAAGTTAGTACTACTAAGTATTGTTCACAAGAAATTCGATTAGTTTAAACGTTGATAGTTTCGTCAATGAAAGTAATTCAAGTTGGAAATTTTGTTTAACACAAAACCGATTTAATTGAAATTCAAAAGTTTATATGCTTTTAAGGCTAAGTTACTAGAAGAAATTATGAATTACATTATTATATATGTTCTTATATAAGGTCATTTAAATGAAATGAACATAGATTTATCGTATATTTAAGTACCTATTTGGTGTTGAATAAATATATTAATATTTATAAAATTGGGGGTAAGAAAATTGACATACGGTACGTCGATCAACAATTAATCCTTTACATAACTCCATTCTGTAAATATATTATATACTTATTTTTAAATGTAGATACACTGGATTGTGATAAAAATCATACCGATTTTATGACGCTCCTACATAATTTATTATTCTAGGCTAGGAGTATCAATTAGAACTAAGATGTTTAGAAATAAAAAAAATGGAACTATTGTTATTTTTATAAGATACAAATTCGCTCTAGAAAATAAATACATTTTACTCTACAAATTATATAAGCGTGTTTTGAACGAACTGTAATGTATAAAAAAATGTTTTATTTCAAAAATTGTAAATAACAATTTGACAAAATAGATTACAAAATTTCCTGGTTCGGTAATATACAGAAATTTGTTGTCAAATTGCCAAATGTCTTTCTGTAGAAGACCTCTGTAATGTAAACGAAATAGGACTTGGAATGAAGTTATTTGCATTTGGTTGGACTATTTTGCTTCCCATTATTTTTTTATTACAGTGTGGTTAGTATTCATAGGTTTCCGGCTCCTACAATCGCGGTTGAATGCTCTGGAGATAATAGCTTACAAACAATTTGCATTAATTCATAAATCTATACATAACTGTCAAGGACAGTGTTTAGAATAAATTTAAGACCCTCAAAAGTACAATGCCAATGTTTTGAATAACAGTTACTACAAAATTATCATCATCATCATCACCAACCCATATCCGTCCACTGCTGGATATAGGCCTCTCCAAAGGTTCGTTAATGCGCCCGATCTTCGACTTTCCTTATACAAAAATTACCTGGTACTATGGAAATCGCAAATCGCCGCTCCATTTAGCTACAGGGCATCCTATACACTTACTGTAGCGTGGTCTCCACTCAAGAATACGTCTACCCCAGCGGTTGTCAGTTCTTCGGTAAATATGACCAGCCCACTGCCACATCAGCTTGCTAATATCCTCTGAGCTATATCGATGACTTTAAATCTCTGAACAATCACCTCATTTCTGTTTTGATCCTTCCGAAAAACACCGAGCGATTAGTCGTACCGTGAGTGTCTACATCACAGCACTGTTGGAAATCCTGTCTTCAAGTTGAAACCATTATCGTAGGACATTCGCGTAATGTTCCTACGTGATGGTTAAAATCTACTTTGTGCCTTCTGTAGCTTTGGGACCAATTTAACAAAATTATCATTTTATTTTTATTTTTTTCCTTAAGCTCTTACATTAAGTATTACTATTCCTATAATAAAAAATGACTTAGAAAATATTGGTATTGGTAGACCAGAACAAAGCATTTAATATAGGTCTAACATTTTTACTATTTTTGGATCACCCTTGTTTTAGTACCCTGGTAAAAAATATATTATGCTATATATTTTTAATAATAAACAAAAATATATTATATGCTGGGATACGATCTTACAACCATTCGCGTTTGCTAGCACGAATACTGGTTCATTTAATTCAATAACCGTTATAATTGAATCAATTTACTACAAAATTACAAAATATATTTATATTTCATTTGATATTCTAAATGTAACTTAACACCCAGTTTCGAAAACGCTCTTTAAATTGGAAATATCGCCAATTGTGTCACACCCCAACTATAATTAATGTTTAAAATCGCCTTAAAATTAAAAGAGCTTTCCTGAAACTGGACGTAAAACATGTCAAAAATACATGCACTGCCATACAAAATAACATGTAACTCATACATGAAAGTTTTGTTTACGTAACATGAGACAAGTCTTTCTCTGTACCTACTTGAAAGTTTTTTAATATAAGTAATACTGTCTCGAATATACTAAGCGCTAGCTAAACAGACTACGTTTCCCAAAATTTCTTGAGTCATGTACTTACTACAGTAATATATTGTATGTCAAAACATAGTCATATATTTTAATTGTTTCAAATTAAATTAGCTTACACCTTTACGCAGTAAAATTTTTATTTATAAACTTAGTATATTTTATTTTTGTAACCCTGGGGAATATCCTGCATAGAATTATCAGGGCCATTGTGAGGGCAGCGACCCCAATGTGTCAGACTCGTACTGAATAAAAACCCCTGGGATGTCCATCCGATCACTCCACCCGGGTTGGCTTATCCAGATTCTTCCAGACGCCCGGGTAGCGAACACACTATTTAGGCGTCATCTCTGTGAGTTATGCGTGTAAAGAGCTCACCTCTCTAAATATTTTTCACGTGTAGAGCGCCAGACATAGCGCGTTGCCTGCCTCTCATCCAGGCAGCAGACTCCTTTCAAGTCTACTGCCCGGAAAACTTAATATGTATGACAACACGTATTTAATTAAAAAATATTAATTAATCTAATAAGAATATACAGTTCAAGTTTTTATCCCCATAACGATTTTTTCCAGTGGCCCGAAGCCGAGGTTTCCTACCCACAGGGGTGTCTTAGTGTTGCCACAAAATATTTATAAATTTGCGGACTGACATCCTTAAGTTTGCTCTCTCAGTCTGTGAAAACTGTTAAGGCCATCTTGGGATAAAATATAAATAATACCGAAAATAAAGGGGATTCAGTTATAATGTGTAAAAACATTTCAATTTAAATATAATTTTGTCTACAGCAATATCGTCTGCACACAATATTACGCAGCTAAAAGTTCCGCTCTACGCCGATCCTCGAAGGGCCGCTGAATTGAGCTGCCACTTTCAGATGGATGACCAAAAGCTTCACTCTGTTAAGTGGTATCGAGATGTTAACGAGATCTTTCGATATAATCCTTCTCAAAAGGTAAGATAAAAATGTTATACAACTTCTTTTCTACATTTTTTTAAATTATTATTACTGCCTTATTAAATATGGAATATAAAAGTTTTCTATATTTAATTTGAAAAATACGTACTTCGCGATTAAACTTTCTTACAAAAGTAATCATTACTAAATATAAAGAATACACAATCGCAAAATTAGATACATTCGCACTTAATATTTTTTTAATAATTTTAGAGATGACAACACTCAAGCCTGTATTGCTTAAATCCAGGTTAAAACAATAAGTTAGGATTTTTGTGCCTAATTAGATAGCATATAAAATGCATATTAGAATTACAATAGTTTTCTTTGGCCTCTTACTTATCAATACTGGTCGTATTCTCTAATAAAATCTCTAGAAATCCGATGTCACAGTAGATGCTATGATGCAGGCTGGCATGACGACTCAATAAGCTACCTTAGACTCTATTATAATTGTAATCAAACAAACATACTGTTTTCATTTAAAATAATACTGACAATAATATAGAGCATAAATGCGATGAATTCTTTTTTATTTCAAATGGTTTGGCTTCAGTTTATTTAGTACTGTAATAAATTCTCAGCAAAGCAATTCCAATATCCTATATGATGGCATAAATAAGTAGTAAAATTCATAGTCTTAATAGAAAATGTTTCCTCTAGCCAGCAATACGGCTGTTCAACATAACCGACGTTATGGTGCAAGGCGGCGACTGTCAGGCGGACTCGTGTATGGTGCGTGTGATGCCGTCGCCGATCGCAACGAGAGCATCATACACCTGCGAGGTCTCGACGGAAGGTCCGAAGTTTCAAATCGCAAGAAAAACTAAACACATGACTGTTGTTGGTGAGCCTAAATAATACTTAAAATTACATGCACACAAATATATACACAGAGAGACACGTACATACCCAAAGATTATTGGCTGAGATTTGTAGGCGCTACTTTGACTTTTCTTAGACTTTGCTAAAAAAAGTTCGTTTTTGACAAAAAACTGAATTTTTACAATGAAGTTAAGGGCCTAAGTATTCAAAGAGCCTAGTCTAAGTTGAACTCTCGATATACTTTGATATTAAATAAATCGAACGGTGAAAGACTATTTGGTTTAAGCGACATTTTTTGGTGATATATATATATTTTTATAAATCGGTAAAAAACGCTGATTCCGAAAATATATATATTACTATATCACCAAAAAATGTCGCTTAAACCAAATAGCTTTTCACCGCTCGAAATAATATAACTTATGATGTTTTAGTAAAGCTTAAGCAAAGTCAGAGTAGCGTCTATAAATCTCAACTTTAATTTATTCTTTTTATTTATATGTCATCACGCCGATTCCCTATATGGTTAAGCAGAGAGAGGGGAACACCAGTTTTCTTTATTTTGTAAACTTTTGTCGTTTTCTTAAGATTCATTAATCCCGTCATGCACTCCGAACATTGACCTCCATCAAACTTTTCTTTATTTGGTCGATGTAGATAAGTCTGGGCCGGTCTCGGTTCTCACATTCATATTTTTTTCATAATTGCGAGTAATCTGTTGTTTGTTTTATTATTGTACATTGTGTAGCTGACACATTGTATTCTGGTTAAAGGTAAGGTTGTAGTATCAGGAATCTGCAAGAGTACATAAAGGGATAAATGAATGTTAAGGAAGCGAAAGAAGTTTGCAAAATAAAGGAGAGACATTTAAAAACCCTATCTGCTTATCTTGATAGCGTACCGGAATGATGTTTTATTTAAATAGGATTCAATGTAAAAGTGTTACGGGTACAGTGATACGAAAGGAATAAAAAATAATAAATAAATCAATTAATGACAAAATTTGATATCGTAGCTTTATATGTATATTCGATATGGTAACTATATTCCACCTAATGGTAAGCGGAGTGCAGTTCAAAAAGATTGTAGGATGGTCGCTTCGATTATGTTTGCCTTCGAAAATATATATTCACGCTTCGATTACACTCCAATATCGTTGCTCGAAGGGATCATGTTAACAAAAAGATTATCTCAGAGTTCAACGATGCGGCAAAAGTAGGAGTTAAGGAATTTCTTGCCGATAGGAAAGTTATCGTGTAACTGTGGCTACGTAACCTAATGCGGGTGGTTCTGTTAAGAGAGAAAGTAGTATAGGATTTCTACAACTCTTCAAATACTTGCCGTAGTGTAAACAGTAGTGTTAGACTGATTACATGTTACGATATTGAAAGAGAGAACCTAATACATTAAGTGTAAATAAGGGCTAACATTATGTTAAATCTATTATGTGTCAGGATCCGGGCAGTACACTTGTGAGAGTCTACTGCCCGGATGAGAGGGAGGCGGTGCACGGTGTCTGCGCGCCGCCTGAGAGAGAGGTTTTGGAGGCTTGAGCTTTTTTTTTACTCCTACCCCTCCCAGAGATGTAGCCTCAACGAAGCCTTTTATTCCCTGGGTGTTTGGATGAATTTGGTTTCCAAAGCTCGGGTGAAGCAATCAGAGGGACACCCTGGGGGTTTTTAGTCAGTAACAGTCTGACACAACGGGTTTACTGCCCTCACAGAGACACAAATGGTCCCAAGAAAAATTATGTGTCAGGATCGACTTACCCATATCACGGTAATAGAGATATATCTGAGATGTAAAGTTATAGATTGGCTATATCAAAGAGTGCCATTATAAGGTACGGTGCGATTATGACAGTCGCTGCTCGGCTGTGGCGACACGTAGCGGTGGCCAGATTGCAATATACCGCTCTATATTTAGTTATACGGGAAAGAAAGCGATGTAGATAACTGCTTGGTACTGTCAGCCATGTAAATCTAAGGCAGGTAAAGCATACAGAGAGGTACAAGGCGATCTGACACTCGCTGCTAGATCACCGTGGCCAAATAGCGATTGCCAGATCCCGAATCGTATCTTAAATGATAACAGCGGACGTACTACAAACTCTTGTAGCAACTTTGTTTTCATTATACTTTCATACTTCACAGCAGTTTGACGAGGCATCGCTATAAAAAAATACACAGTATCTCTGTCATTCAAACAAAATCCCATTAACAAAATTGTTTTATTTAGCTTATGGTACAACTGCTGAACTAAAACATTTAGACTATATAATTATTTCTGCAAAATTACTAACTTAATAATATTTCTTATTATTTTGTTAAACTAAATGAAAATCTCATTTTGAATTCACGTTTATGTTCAATCATAAATTTATGTTTTTAACTAAGATTTTTAATAATCTAGATGGTGTTTGTTTCTATGCCAATCATAAAATATCCGCATCATAATTTGTAAATTCATGGCTTACTAGATTATGCACCGTCTACTGACCAAAATTAGAATTGGCACATGTAACCCTATATACAAGTACAATAAAAATTGATTAAAAACAATATTTCCATAACATATTTTTTCATGTAATGCTTATATAGCCCTGGATCTTACCTATATAGTTTAAACGCCATAATAAAATTTATTTTATGGGCGCAATATAACAAGCCTCCTAAGTGACAACTGTCGCTAATGAGAAGAGTTGGGTGTATATGTCAAACCCATTAATTTTATATCTCCTGCGCGATTAAAACTACATTTTAACTATTACTAATATTTTCAACTAAAGTATGATTTAGAAAACACGCTTTATCTTACTGTTTTTTTAGTTATGTAGATTTAAACAATCCCGCCCTTTGTACCAATATCCTTAGTTTAAGTAGTAGACAGAACAATGTCAACAATGTTTTAACGGAAGTTTTACGATCAATATGTTTTGTAAAAGATATATAATCATTAATTTAAAAATAAAAGAAGTCCCTGTCACATCACCCTTTTATTATTTGAATACGTTATGATATGATACGTAAAGGTTCGCAATAGGAACGAAAATGTATTTTTATTACCGACATAAAAGGTTATATTCAGTACGATACACTGAAATGGTCAGAGAATAACCTCTCTTATCACAACTGGAGCAGTATTGGTTAATAAGTAGCCGTCCCTATCTGCATTATAAATAGAATTGTAAAGGATTGGTAAAGTTGTGGTGTAAATGTTAAAATAGGGTATACAGTCCTACTGACTGCAGTTCTGAATAGGTTACCAAAGACGAATGACCTCTTGGTTTCAATTTTCACGTATGTTAATATTATATAGTTTAGTTTTTATTTTGTTTTGAGATATTAGGACGATATCCCGAACTGGATCATGAACACAGTACACAAGTGTGAAGGTTTCATAATAATTTGTTTCTTCCTGTCTCGTTTTGGGACCAGCTTTTGTACGCCTAGTTGTTAATATTCCTAGAGACTTCTAGTCGTGGTATAAATGGGCCCACATGAAGACTACTGTCAATTGGATTGTTCCTTCATGGTTGCTGACATTTTTGGACTTCACTGTGCTTTCTATTAGGGGCGGAGAAGTCACTTTCTCGAACCAGTATAAAAAAATTACAGTAGCATTATACCTAAAAAAACAGGGAGTACGTATTTTGTTGCTAAGTTAAAAATATAGCCATATTTGCTCTTTTAAAATTTTTATACGTTAGTATAAATGTGTTATTATATATATATATATATATGTGTTACTATAATTAGCAATATGAAGCCTTCAATCTATTTGCATATTCTAAATAGTGTATAAAGTTATAACAGCTTGATTGAAATTGTTGATTTATTCAAATCTGTTTCCCTCTAGCGATGCCGGACGCAGACCCAGTGATAATTGGAGCACCGAAAGTGCTGAAGCCGGGGGAACAAATATTCCTCAACTGTACATCCGACTATTCCTTGCCGCCAGCCGACATTAATTGGTACATTGACGATGACCTGCAAAAGGTTGGTATACAAATGTTCAGATGTAACTCATCATGCGGTTAATTCGATTTGATTTGAATAGGCATTGAAATGTTGGTTATGTCTACATTGAACTAAGTATTTCACCGAATAGCAAACATTAGAAATATGAGTACATCTGCAGCAATATTATTGTAATAAATTCCTCGTTCTTTTCTCGATTTAAAAGTGCTTATAAACAGGAATATTAACATAGAGTTTCATTTCATATAATAAAATATTTAAAAATACAGCTTATTTACGAATATTAACCTCTATTTGTGGTCGACGTATCCAATATGTTTACCTACTTTATACATAGCTCTATTTGATATGTAATTACTGTTATTATTTTGTCTTGAGATAAGAGAAGAATATAATTTATCTTCAATATGGAACTTCAACATATTGATGGAATAACCCGCTCTTTAAACAGTTAAATAAAAAAAAAAAATACAATAAAGTGTAAATAATTAATAACGTTTTACTTACATTAATATTTGTAATAATTAAAATAATAAATTGTCACACAATACCATTTTCGGGGTAAGTAAAAGATATATAGCAACAAAACACAGATAGATTTGCGTTTTCCACTTTGCGTTTGTACGTTGCGTTAAACGATAACGGTGGCGTAACTGTACGCTTCTTTTTAAACCTGTATTAAAAACATATTTATTCAAATAAGTTATTTACATTCTTTTACTTTAGTAAAATCATAAAACACCAATTTACAATTAGAACATATGTAACATCGGCATCACACCAATAGGAGCCGCACAATGCACTCAACAGATTGCTTTTAGCCTGTTCTGTATGTTCTCATGGTATACAGGAATCCAATTTGAGAGTTCTAGACGCCCTATTCAATGAGTTGATTGGAAACGTTAAATTTAAATCTAATACCAAACGTGTAGGTTGAAAGCACTACGTCATTGCTTTATAATGACTGAATAATGCGGTTGAAGTGTAAACGATTTTCTAACTTACGAATATTCACTGTAAAATACTTACTTATTAAATATATTCAAAGTATTAATAAATTTTTTACCAGGTTAACTGATGCAAATATTTTGCGTGATACATTTTGACATTGAAATTTCTTTTCAATGATTTGCTTTTTTGTTTAATATAAATAAGTTTTATGAAATAACTTAATGTATCAATTTAATCTAAGAAATTAATTACATTCAAAACCGTTTATGAAAATATCGTTTAGAACAACATATCGGTTATATTGACCCAGAACATAGGTCCCGGCTGAATGATATATGAGCGATCGTAACTCGAAACATCACAGGTTGTTACTACTATCGGTTTTTGCAACTAAATATAAGTAGTCCCTTCGATGTCGTTATAACAGTTTTTCAGCATAATTATTAAAGTGTAGGTATTATAAGATCACTTAAGAGTTGCTCTTATTGTATTTGGCTTATAAGTTCAAGGTACTGCAATTGAAGCTGCACTGTTCGCATTTTATCATTCAGGTAACTTGTCCTAGAATAGTATTATGAGAAGTCTGCTCCCACTTAACGACTCGGGGGGGCATTGTATGGAATACGTTTGCTTTGTTTGCATTACAGTACCTCATTGTTAAGCGACTTTAAGCAGTTGAGGTACTCTTTAAATCTTCGCTAATGGCCTTTTAAAACGACCAGTATATTTTGCCAAAACGCTCTTCCTTTACGCTCGGCAATAAACCTTGAAATGTTTATATAATTAGAACTTGGTAAATAAACAGAGATACTTCGAAATCTTGGGAAGTTCTGATGTTATATTTTATGTAGCATCCACGCCTTGCGTTACAATTAAAGCAATACTTTGTAAGGATTGCTACTACGTCTGTTTACTTTGTATATTTCAAAATTATTCTCTATGTTTTTTGTTTTGCTTATTTTAAGAATTAAGTTACCTAAATAATCATTGATGATTTTATGGTGGTAGAGCGATGGCTCGAACTGGGTTATGACCACAGTACATAAAGACCATCATAGTGACTCGCATTGGCTTGTCGCGTTTCAGGATCAGATTGTGCTCGTATCTAGCTTCTGATATACCTAGAGACCTTCGATCTATATGGGCCGACATGACGACGGAGACTATCAATGGATTATCATCCTTTGGTGGTAGCTTTCGTTTTTGGACTACACTGTACTTACCATCAGGTGCGCTGTAGTAACATTGTCCAGCATTTATCTCGTTTTAATAACTAGCTATTTATATTAGAGATTGAAATGTCATGGTATTGAATTATGGTGTTTTAAACATTCTAAAGTGAAAGCTGCCTTATACGCACTTATATTAAGGGACCAAAAAATGTGAACCTATTCTAGTACACCTATTTGATATAGAATTGTTTTGTAAAGTGATTATCTTGTTTGTTTTGGTGTCACCTTTATACAGATACCGACAAGGTCGTGACTTTTATTGTCCCTTGCGTTTTCGTTCATTGACATTAATTCGACTTAGATCTAAGTTTAATATTGATTTAGTCCTACAAAATAATTAAAAAACCAGAATAAACGTTTACTGGTTACGTCAGGCACGACATATAAGCACAAAGTGGATACAGCCGCTAATATATCTCTGCTCACTCCGATACGGATATAGTGTGACCATTTTTTATAGCCTGAAACCTGGCAGCGAACCGAATTGAGTCCTACGCAACCGGGCGGGCTACGGCGCTCGTGGCGTGTGCTACGGGTGCGCGTCCCGCCGACAGCGAGTGGAGCCATACGCGTGCGATGTGAATCCAAGCTTTTAGTAGAGCCGCCAGTGGTGCGAGATGCTAACACCATCATAACTATACATTCGCGTACAGAGCTCTCAAAATATGTTTCTAATAACAAAGGTAAATAATATTTTATTACGTAAAAATTCATACTTCGACGGTTCCGAGATACAATGTCGTAATAGGCTATTACGACAGTTTTAATGTATTTTTATTTAGGTATTTCTGAGTCCTTACACAATTACTGATTTTCTTTCATTTTGTCTTTGTATAAATGTAACATTTCAGTGTAGGAGGCGAGATATTACTAAATAATTGGTTTTGTTCATACTGTAAAAATAACTTTTTATTACGACCTTACTCTGCCTCACCGTTGAATTCTCATTTTATTTAATCGGATTTCATTAAAACTTGGCTGTGTTATTTTTGTTATATGCACAATTTTATAGATTCTCAGCAAGCTGAATAACTGCCCATAAATATAAAATAATAAATAATTATTTTATTTTATCAAGTAATCTTTCAGCGAGGCCTAAAAGAACAATTAATATTCTATTCAACATTGCGTATCAATTTTACAAAACCAATTTAGCGTTACAATTTACATAAGAGCCTTTTATTACCAAAGTTACATAAAACTGAATGAAATTCGATGTGTTACAAAGGCTCAATTATTATTCAATATGAATTTATCAGCTCTAGTTTTGTTCTATTAAATGTTTTATTTGTAATAAATAATGTAAAGTTTATATGGTAATATCATATAGGGATATAATATTATATAACACGAACATTGATTTTGTTTTCATTATAAATTCTCACCAATAAATTCTTGAAACCATTTTTAACTACAGTAATTATTACATACTGTACTTGCCCTATAAAATACAGATTACAAATATAAAAATAAATATTAATATACTTTTGAAAACTAAGAACATTATTTTCACTGTGACGTCATATCGAAATTAACTATAATACATTTTTGTTTTATTTTCATAATGTGAAGAGCTAAACAGTTGAATAAAAGTAAGAGACAAATGTAATAACAGAAGTGACTGTAACGTCAAGATTACTTCAAGCAACATCTCAACTCATCTCAGCTGTGACAAGAGTGTTTAACTTACTTTCGTCGCGCTTCTTTCGACTCGGGATTCTTGAATTCAAAACATAAGTTGATTTAATATGCATTAAGATCATGAAATACTGAGACATTTCACGTACTACGCCGCTTCAGAATTAGGATCTTGGAGGTGTTCAATTTTACACGTGAATGTTTGATATAGCACCTTTGTTAATATTAATATTTTATTCCAGAAAATACATTATTCCTATTTTTCCCTTAACGCCGGAAATGGACCTGGATTTGGCACACGGGCTTTTTTTAAGAGTACACAGGGTACGAGAAAACATGACCGTCCCAGAGAAACCTAGACTCACAGTCCCAGCGGAGTCCAGAGACATTGGTAGGGTGTGGTACGAACTGTGAAGTATGATTTGCAATCAGTTAAAAGCTGGGATACATTGGGGACGTCGCTTGCCCCAGACGTTGGTCATAGGACAATATATATATTAGTTTATTCCTAAGTAATACTACAGTTTTTTTTTTCATAATCTTATAGACAAATAACTTATTTTTTTTTTGTTACAGGTACATGCACGAATATAAATAATGATATGCTATTAATAACGATTATATGGACATTTAAACAATTAATAAGGGTAAAGAGCTTATGAGAATCAGTGTACATTGTCCTGTGGTGATATTAGTTCTTAAGTGTAGATAATTGCAGTCCTGCATTACAATAGAAATAAAAACATAAATGTATAACAGTAGATCGTGTTTTATAAATGAAAGCAACATATTATAGACACAGTAGCTTTACTACGATTTCTAATAAAAGTATTTTTCAATTTTACTTTCATGTATTTCGTACAATGGGAGCGAAAAATAAACTTAAGTGACGTCGTGGTACAGATATACTATATTAAAATAAGATTGAAACAATACTGTTATAAAACATCGTGGTATCACTACTGAACTATACTTAAATATCGGAACAATTGATTAAAATTCCTTCATAAGATCTGGGGAATTTGCGCCCCGCACCTAAAGGACTAAAATAGCTTGTAAAGGTATAAATTATGGGCAAACCTGCGCTACGTTGAATAGAAATTTTAAATGTATAGCGTTAAGTTCGGATATGCTATACTATATTCATCAACTTGAGAATATTTCTAAATTGTAAAATACACAACTTTAAATTGTTATATCTTGTATATAATGTATTTGTTAACATACCTAGTATTCTTTCCTTGAGTAATAAATTACTTTTTTTTTTTTTTTTTTTTTTTTTTTTTTTTTTTTTTTTTTTTTTTTTGTTACCCGGGGGAAATCCTCATAGGATCGTCAGGGGAGTGGTGAGGGCCACTCCCCCGGTATGCCGGACTTTTACCGACTAAAACCCCCGGGGTGTTCCACCTTCCGCCTACCGGCATCGAGGGCACGACTGGGGTCTCATCCTTAATGACCGGCTGGGCGTGCGGCCGTGAATGGGCCTCTACTCGTTTAGGGAGGGGTAGTGTATAGAGCTACCCCTCTCTTGCCTCTGTGTTGTAGAGCGGCACGCGGGAACACATCGCGCGCCGCTCGCACCCTTGATGGACGACACACTCCCTCAAGCGTGCCGCCCGGTGTCGCCGCTAGAGTCGGACGTTCCTGAGAAACGCCGCTCTGCGGCGCCCTGTTCTTATAGGCCGTCGGGCAGGTGGGGACTGCGCTGCCAAAGATGTTGTAGCCAGCGCCTCCCGGACCCGCTCCGCCGCCTCCTTCCTGGCTAGCACGTCCTCGGCGAACCGCAGGACCGCCCGCCATGCATCTTCGCTGCCGACCATTAGAGAAACCAATGTCGGCAGCGAAAGGTCTCCACCCACCACTCTCTCCAGCTCGGCCCGCTCCGAAGCCCAGGCTGGGCATATCTGGAGCGTGTGCTCAGCCGCCTCGTCGGGGCATCCGTCACAGTGGTGGCATTTCGGTGTTGGTTCACTACCGGCTGACCTGTGCAGATATCTCCCGAAGCATCCATGCCCCGTTAGAATCTGCGTCAACCGGTAGGACACCGTGCCATGGCTACGATATAGCCACTCCTTGAGTGCGGGACGGATTGCCCCGACGGTTCGCAGGCCGGCGCTTGGTCGCTCCAGTCTGGTCTTCCACGCCTCTACTGATTCGGCGTCCAATAGGCGCCGTTTGGCTCGCAGCTCGGCCGGGGCCGTCCGCTGTCCCTTGACCCTTCGCTCCTCACGCCATGTAAAGAGTGACGTGAGGGCTCGGGAGTCTAGGTCCCACGGAATGGACCCCGCCAGCAAGCAGGCCGCTTCGCATGACACTGTAGAGTACCCCCGTACAGCCGCAATCGCCAGTGCCCTTTGAGGGCGTCTCAACAGCCTGATGGTATGGCTGTTGAGGGCATCGGCCCATACGGGGGCACCATACAGCGCCATGGAGCGGACTATGTTTAGGTACAGGCGCCTAGTGGACGCGCCTGGACCTCCCACATTTGGCATGAGCCGCTTCAGCGCTCCTGCGACACTCAGCACCCTCGGCAACAGTTGGCTGAAGTGTGGGACGAAGCTCCAGCGGCCATCAAGGAGAAGACCAAGATATTTCATGGTCCCCCCGACGGCAAGCCTGACCCCGCCCACTACGATGTTAGCGTCTGGAGGCGGCGAAACCCGAGGGCCGCAAAAGCACAGAACCTCAGATTTGTGCAGTGCCACCTCCAGGCCCAGCGCACGTATCCTCCTAATTACATGCGCCGTGCCAGCTGTTGCCGAAAGTGAGGCAAGGCGATAGTTCCTTGCGCGGGCCGTGACCAGAGTGTCATCTGCGTAGCAAATCACACTGACACCCGGAAGATTCGACCCGCGCAAGACCCAGTCATATCCGATGTTCCACAAGAGCGGCCCTAGGACTGACCCCTGTGGAACACCGCAGGACATCGGCCTTTCACCCCACCCATTCCGCGTCGGATACCTGACGACGCGATCCGACAGGTATGCTCCGATTACTCGGCGCAGGTATAGCGGCACTTTGTGGTGTCGCAGCGCCTCCCTTATGCAGCTCCAGGGCAAGGTGTTAAATGCATTGGCAATATCCAAGGACACTGCCAGCATCACCCCGCCTCTGGAGACTGTCTCCTGCGCTAGGAGTTTCACCTGCCGGATCGCATCAACAGTGGAACGACCTCGGCGGAATCCAAACTGTCTGTCGTCCAGATTTGGACCCTCGCCTTCCAAGTGTTTGTTGATTCGGTCGACAACCACCCTCTCAAACATCTTTGCCACCTCATCGAGGAGGACGATGGGGCGGTACGAAGAGGGGGAATCGATCGGACGCCCTGGTTTTTGGAGGAGGACCAACCTGCCCATCTTCCACTGTCGTGGAATCTCGGCTTGGGACAGGCAGGCGTTAAAAATCCTCCTCAACCACTCCTCCAGAGCATCGAAGGCGAGGGTCCAGACTCTGGCATGGACGCCGTCTAGACCCGGAGCTGTCGATTTGCCCCTCAAGCGCTGGACTACAGCCTGTAGCTCCTCTCTGGTCACTGGTGGTGTCTCTGGGTCCTCTGGGATGTATTCCCAGGAAGGCACCATCGGTGGGGGCTGATGTTCTGCCCTTTGTGGAAACAGAGAGGAGACTACTTGCTCCACCAGTTGGAGTAATAAATTACTTGTTTTAATATTGTTTATCTGTTTTTAGTTGCGTGAAATTTTCAATAACAATGTATATTTTTGATATATTCACTTTGTTTTAATTTGGAGTTATTCCCTCTAAAATGGTAACTGTTATTAACAAAAATTTATTAAGAATCAGGCTTTTATTTTAACAAAGTATAGCGTAGCGCGGTTAATGGAGGGATTGATTAAAATACAAAGATATAGAAGCATCCTTAAACAATGTTTATACAAAAATATTATTTTTTGTAAATTATAAAAACTATGCCATCGAAAAATGTAAAAATAAATTATATAAATGTCTAGTAAATTATCTTTGTATAAGAAATATCACTTATGGTTTAAAATAATTCACTTTTTTGTAGCTTATTTGACGTGGATTAGTTCTAAATAGTTTTAAATAGTGACTAATTATAGGCATTAATCTATGGCTGTGTTTTCACTTAAGGTAACGTCAATTCTTTGCACGACATCATCTTTTAACTAATTGTACAGATACACGAATTTGTTATTTTAATTTGTTACATTGTATTAAATTTATTGTGTAATATTAACATTGAATACGTAAATATAAATATGATACGAATTTAATCCTTTTTCATTTTTTTTATATAATTTTAAAGAGCACCAAATTTACACTTCATGCCTAGATAATAAAATAGCATAAAAATACGTATTTCAAAAAGCCAATTGTTTAATAAATAACAAAAGATAATTAGGTCCTAAATATGCCCTGTGTATTAAGAGATCAGAGAGCATTGGAATTTGACTAACATTCATTTGGTCTGGTCTGAAACTTCATCATCATCGAAGGCCATAAGTATGTGTAAAATATGCTGTAAACAGCGTCACGATAGCAGCTTCTTTGGGGCTCAGTAAGTCGATCCGAAACGACAACCAAATACCATATCAGTCGTATATTTTACTGCTGCATAACATAACTGCTGCACTGGATGCATTCGTGTTCAACTGATTCTCGTCTTGTCTGTGTTGTATGATTAGGATATATAATTAATTCCTCTCTATTAGAGTGGCTTTTCAAAGTAACTACGCCACATCTGATGAAAAGCTCAAAGTAGTCTAAGGTTAAGATTTATTGACGCTACTGTGACTTTGCTTAGCCAAATGCACAGATAATAAATTGTTTTTGCCAAAAAACTGGATATATAATATGATTTCTTTTTGTGGTAGGGCAATAGCCCAAACTTGGTAATGATCACAGGACATAAGTGTACCGTCATAGTAACTCGCTTTGGCCTGTCGCGTTTCGGGATCAGCTTGTGTATATCTAGAGACCTTCAGTCGTTGTATATGTGGGCCGGCCTGACGGCGGAGATTATCAATGGATATTCATCAACTGGACTACACTGTACTTACCATCAGGTACACTGTAAGCACTATGTCGAGCCAGTGTAAAAAAGAAAAAAAAATGTCTTTCCCAAGTATTCGTAGAGTCAAATCCAAATTGATAAAATTGGTAACTTACTAAATCATTTACTATTAATTGAGTAATATATTTTGTAATGTTTTATTAAAGTCTAAGCAAAATACAAGTAGCGTTTATAAATCTCAGCCTAAGAACGTCAGGGGTCACAATTTTTTTATATATCTTCAGAATGTGTTTAAAAAATTTGTTTTTTTAATTTGATAGTACTTGTTATTTTGAGGCATCAATAATTTATTATACAAAAAGCTACCTACCCGTTACCAGGTTAGAGCAATTCATCAAAGTTTTCGTGAAAATTATTCCTTATTACTTATCTTTCGTCCATCAAAATACGCTGATAAATGATTAATGACCTGACGAGCCTAGTCTAGTAGGATAAATTCCTTTATTATATTGTTCGATATTCGATAATCTAATAATATGATTAGACTTAAATATTATTTTCTTGTAACATTTCTATAATGGTTCGTAATTTATCTTCCAATTCTGATAGTCTAGTCCTACATAAATCAAATATTTTTAATCTTAATTTCTTGAAGATATTTAAATATTTGTTTTTACAAATGTAGTATTTCCCTTGTATTCGTAAATTTTTAATTATGAAATGCCTAAACATACACTTACTTTTATTGTGTAAAGGAATTTAGAATAACATTAAGAATGAAAATATAAATAATATTGAGGAAACATTTAACTACATGGGTATAAACTGGGGGCTTCCTTTACTCCTGGATCATGTACATACATATAACTCCATATTATCTACCGTGGTCGATAAAAGTTTCTATATTGCAATAAGCAACTGATGGCGCATTTTTTGAAAATATATAAATAACGAAATAAATACAAGTAACAGAATATTTTTGCCCTTAGATGAAGATAGCCCTAGAATTTTTACTGGCAATGCCTTATTCCACTGCTACAATTGAAAGGTCATTCAGCACACTCAGACGTTTAAACTGGCTGTAATCAACTATGATCGAAGACAGAATTAATGAGCTTTGTATGCTCCGTGTAATTAAAAAAACCCGTTAATGCTATGGGAGCTTCTTTCACGGAAGACGTCATTAAACGTTTTACTGAAGATCCTCGAACGTTGCTTTTAAAATAGCTATCTTATACAATTAGAGAATTTAAATAAATAAAGGTTGTAACGTTTGGCAGTAAAACACCGTATTTCCATCGCAGAATCCTTTAAAGATCATAAATTAATATTGAACAATAATAAACTCGATAAATAGGCATTAACCTAGCGAGCTACGTATACAAGGCACGGTCGCTCATGAGACGCCCCATGACTCTCTCCTACCGTCCACCGTGACCGGTGCGCAAGCGATCCGTATAAACATTACGGGGTCCGTGAGAGTGAGCAAGAGAAGTGCACGCTACAAGACCAATTATAGTTTAGGTTGTTTTTGTTGACTGAGTACCTATCTATTGTATAAAAAATTAGCAGGATATCCTGCGGGTGTTTTCGTATATAATTGGTGTACAGTGTAGGTATCTGCCTGTAGTGTGTTAAGCTAGCATGCTGGACCCGGCTTGGAAAATTTTATTTGCAGGCCCAGAGTTTGGGTACGTCCATGCTTAACTATAAACTACCGTTATAACCAAGCAGTTTTCTAGGTAAATATTTATCAAATAAAAAGTATCAGGAGAACTTTTAATGTGATCCAAAAAGAAATATCAAAAGCTAAAACAAACATCGTATTTTGACTTTACATCGCAAATTTACTCTTTCGCTGAATTACATTAGCCTAATAAAATCACTCTCACCATACTCTGTGAAATTGAAAAGAAAATGAGAATATATTGTATGTCGTGAGAGAATATACTGATACGTGATGATGAACGAATTCGTGCAATTGTAATATTAAATGGTGTTTCATAAAACAATAATAGGTTTAGGTAAGGGCGCTAAAATATTTATTATTTTAATTTTATAAAAGTTTTACTCTGTTTAATACTAATTGACATACCGTGATGATAATATTTATTAGTGCCATGGAAACAAGAGCGATGCATTTCGCGTCTTACCTATGGAACAAATGTACGAAATCTACAACAATGGATAATATCAAGTTCCTGAGAGTGGGGTGATGTGAAAGGGTCCCTTTGCCGGAGAAAACTGATAAATTAAGCCCAATTTGGCGCCGCGTGTAAATGTGCACCCTCAAAAGGAGTTAGAGCAAACGAGTGTGCTTATGGTGTTTGTATGACAGTCATCAAATTCTGATGGCCATTGTAGCAGGTGTTTCTGTCATAACTTCTTGTTTCCTGGGATTATGTTGATAAATTACACCATTCTTATTATGTTATTTGGTATCAACTTATTTTACTGGCTCGACATTGTGACTACATTACACTTGATGGAAAGGACAGTGTAATTTAAGAACAACGACCACCAAGGGACGAAAATGCTCCGACAACTGCCATCGCTATATCGGCACTCATATACCAAGACGGAAGCAATACGGGAGGTCTCTAGGTCTATGTACAATTGAATATACCCAAACTAATCCCGAAACATGACGGATTTCATACTAATTCCATTTAATTTAATATTATGTATCTCTTAGCATGAATCCTTTTCTTTAAAGCTTTTGATAATAACACTTTGTCAGACCTTTTGCTACCCGAATCTTAGCTAAAGTGTAAGAAGTAGTCTCTGTATGGAATATAATAATTGTATTATTCCCATAGTTGGATAAATTGTGAGGCACTTGTAGTTCAATAAGCTAAATTAAAATATTAAAATAAAACAAAAGCAAATTATGGAAGCAAATAAAACTAAAAAAATGTTCAATGGCTGCGCTCGAACTATGAAATATTTGCATCAAAACGAGGTCAGCGCAACAATAAGATGGAAATGTAGAAATTCTACTCAGAAGTAATACATACTTTCCGCTTCACGCTAATGGATAGCTTTATATTTTACTGAAATTGGCTTTAAAATTAACTGAATAATACAAAAATTTTGGATATATTTTCCATAGGGAAGAATGATATTTTCTACATTTCTATGAGATTTTATTGTCTATAAAAGATATTATTTAGTTGTAAATGGTTGTTAACAATATGTTTCTTTGGATATCTTTTTTTTTACACTGGCTCAATAATATACAATGATTGCAGGTCTCTAGGTATATGAGTTACTGGATATACTCGTACACAAGTTGATCTCGAAATGCGACAAGTTAAAGCGAGTTACTAAGACGGTCTTCACAACATATGATTGATATGAATATTTCTCGTGTAAAACTGTATAATTTTGATGAAAACTCTAAAGTGTATAAATAGATTGCGCGACATAACGGTCCCGTCGATTTTAATACTGAGATCTTCCCCAAGGAATCTCTGAAGGCTCCCTAGCGCCGTGGACTGATATTGTTAAACTTTTCTTCGACGCAATCTACATAAAAAATGAGCGGAGGGTTCGTGGTGACCCGCTAGTAAATGAGAGCCTTTTGAACTGTTAATTTTGTTTGCATATAAAATGAAATGTTACATGAAAGTATTATTGACTTGATCTTAACAAAGCTTTCTGTTTTTATTAGATCACGATGGGGTTAAATCAAAAGAAAGCATGTTTTAAAAGTGAATCTAATTTTTATTCTGATTTTTTTATGATTTATTTTACAGAATCCTCAAATGACTACATCAATAACTTAGTCTTATAGTATATGTAAGTTATATGCAGTCCAAAAATCAACAATGACTATCGAAGGGCCGGAATTCGCTTATTATCGATTGATCATGCCTTTGATTTTATCTTAATTTTTATAAAACGTAACTCAAAGAAAGGTATGAGACCAAACGTTTTGACATATCTGAATATCAATCATGAATTATTTTTTTATGATTTATATCTTAAAACTTAACCTGGATCGTTCCTGGAAACTGGGCAGTAGACTTGAGGGAATCTGCTGCCCGGATGAGACGGTTCTCGAGGAGTTACTTCTTTCCCCCCTCCCAATGAGGAAGCCTTAACAAGACTGTTCGCTCACTAGACTTCTCGACGAATTCGGATTCCCAAGCCCGGGTGGAGCGATTAGAAGGACACCCGGGGGTATTTAGTCAGGAAGAGTCTGACACACCTGGGTTGCTGCCCTCACAGCGTTCCTGATGGTTCTATACAGGATCTTCCCAGGGTTAAAAAATATGGATCATACCTGGAAAACAATTTGTTAGATTTTTCGAAAATTAATCTGTTCGTATGCAAATCACAAATATATTATTGTAGATGTAAACAAAAATTTCGCAGTTACACTAGACCAATTAACCGAAATATTTTTTATTCCTAATATTAAAATGGATTTTCTAAATATAAATACGTATTTAATTGGACTTATACCAAAGGGGTATGTTATTGTTACTGTATTGCATTGAATAATCGCTGGAGGGTATTGGATTATCAGAACTCTGGAACTGGTAGCATTTTTGTGCACCATTTTTGCTTACAGTAGCGAAACGATAATCACAGAAACGTACACTTAATTATCTCGTAACGAGTGGAACATTTTAATTTCATGCACAATTTCACTGAATGTGTTGTACTGATTGCTTTATTCATACAGCGACGATGTACCCAGATGCATGTTTACATGATTATGTAAATACAACAATTTATTATCAACTATATTCAACCCGCTACTTCGCTCCTGTAAAATTCCCGCTCCGCGTGAGAGCAACCCTAAAGATCCATTCTAAATATTGCTGAGAACATTTTAAAAATCGGATAGATAATTCCTAAGATACCTGAAACATACATACATACCTCGTTATTAACATATCAGTGTAGATGGTTTCCTTTATTACCAATTTAGTGGGAAGTCTGTAATTATGACACGAAGCACCACCAATATTTTAGGATCATTTCTGTATAAATACTCATATAAACATAATCCTAGTTAATTATTATAATACAATACTTACTCTGCCTGGAATATGAGAATTAAATTCTAAAACACCTGTGACGTCCCGCCATTAGCCTCTGACGACTGCTATATAAATGCCATAAACTTAGTCGATTTCAACGAGAATACACTTGTATAGTAGCCGAAAAACTTATGGTACCGAAATGATTTTATTTTTTAAAGATATCCTCTTTTTTTTTTTTTTTTTTATAAATATAACAAATATGAAGTAGTTGATAAACTACTATCTGGAAACCCGCCAGAGCGTTGAACGAATTGTGGTTTTTATATAGACGCACGAAATTCTCAAACAGATATACGTATACTAGGTTTTAATTTACCCATTTTGGCTCGTCCCAACGGAATTGCGGATCATTTGTTTTAGGAATACAGATAATATGATCCGAGAGGCAAAGACAAAATTACTCGACACCCCTCCGAGTGTTAGTTGTTTGCGATATTATGAACCTACTTCGTGCGAATAAAGTTACAAGCTAATTTGTAAAAATAATTTACCGACCGAAAACACAACACAGTGGTTCACATCGTAATGCTTTATTGTATCTATTTGGATGACGTATAGTTGGAAAAGCTTATGTAGTTACTAACAGCGCAAGAATAATTATTCTGTCCTTGTTGATTGAACTAGAAGGGTAGCTTAATGTGAGAAGCTGTAAAACGTCTGCCAAATTTATAAGAGTTTATCATAGATAGATAAGATAAATCAAACAAAACATTTATTTAAATCGCTTGCTTGTAGTAGTAATATACGTAATCACTGGACAATTCAGTGGGAAAACAACAGTCTGTAAACTTTCTGCTACTATCCTTTTTGATCCAGTCTGCTTTATTCAGGTGTGATTTACACTCAAAAATGACGGATTTTCAATCTTTTATCCCTTGTTTTACAGTGTCAGAGGTTAATATTTTAAAAAGGTCGAAATACATGAATATTATTTCTAATCTAAAAGCTAAATACATTTACAAATTTACATAGTGCTAACTTTAAAATTGACTTATTTTTAAACACTCTTTCCGCTCATATTGAAGGTTGGAATATCAAAATAAATCGCCCTTAGTGGATGCCTACGTAAAAAAATAACCCAATGTTCAAACTTGTTTCTAGCTTGAGTTGTCTAGGCTCTACGATGAGATGTCAGGGCAATTAAATAAGGGTAAGGTAAGGGTAGGTGTAAGGGTAGGTGTAAGGGTAGGTGTAAGGGTAGGTGTAAGGGTAGGTAAGTCTATATTATGTATGAGTATGTGGATTGGTATCGTAGTAGAGATATTTGTTGTTTTGTCACGGTATGTTATACGGGATAAATCGCATAAGTTCGCCTATATTCCATGGGAAGAATTCGCCTCCTCCTTTTTGCTGCGAACCGCGAAGGAGTGGAATCTTCAAACGTCGAGTGAATCGGTATTTGCTGGGTGAGCGCGCTCCATCGTCAGCTTCATCATCACTTTCCAGCAGGTGAGATTGAGGTCAAGCCCAAGCCTATATGTAATAAAAAAAAAGTAGTTTCTTGTGGTACAGATATCGTAACGTCAACTATCATCATTCAATTATTCTGTATTATAGTACTTTGAAAGTTGATCTGTAAAAATGAACATTATCTAATTCATTAAACAAATACTAAATAAAATACCTTAAAACGAACTATAATATATTTTCATGTCTTTTACAAGATACATTAGTGGATGTATCAACTTTGCGTTTATTTGTCCTGCCTAAGGGGACCAGTAGCGTAGCTGTTTAGGGCACTTGCACATGATATTCATGTAAAATGCCATGTTTGTTTTCTCACGATGTTTTCAGGTAAGCATGTGATACCTAAATCCGTGCATAATCTAGAAAAACGCAGAGGTATGTGCAGGGTTATGAACTTACAACCGCTTGCGCTGCTGCATATGAGTACCAGTTCCTTATCCACAAAACCACCACAGCCACCTACAAAAATCTAACTATTACCCTTAGCTATTTATTACCTTAAAACTTATACGAAATTATTATTTATACTAGATTTTCCATTCACACGTGCAGTTAAAGTCACAGTGACTTGTTTCGGCCTGTCTAGTTTCGGAACGTTTGTCGTTGTGTACGTTCAGTTATATTATACTTAGGGAACATCTGGTGGTGTATGTGGGACGAAATAATGGGGAGTACTGTCGATGTATTCTCGTTCTTCAGCCACTGCTGCCATTTTTAACCTGTACTTACGATCAAATGCGGTGTAGTCACCTTGTCCTGCTAGTAAGAAATATATTCTTAAAGAAAAATAGATGTATGACCGGTGGTCGTGGGTGTGGTTGTAGAAAGACACGGATTTTGGCGTTTTACTGTTTATTTGCACTTTAAGGCACACCGAACTGCGATGTACACGCACGTACTCTAGCCTCGGTTCTCGGTAGTCGACTGAATTTGCTAGAGCATTCCTTGCGCGCGCGCATCTCTTACCCTGCGCGTCCCATAACACCCTAACGTCCTTTAGGGCGTTTACCACAAACGCGTATCGGGCGGCGTCTACATGCCATAGATTTTAAAATTCTGAATTCTTTTATTGTAAAACTTTTACGACTTGTACTAAATAGATACATATGTTTTCAAACGAGGAAGTTCTCAACTCAAACTGCCATTCTTACGTAGATATAACCGGGATCGCTTGGAAGCAGTTGTAAGCGAGACGGTTATTTCTTGCTAATTAACGAATGCAAGACCTGTATTGTTCTTGCTAAATAGGTTTCCTGGAAACTTACACGCGTAACTTTGCTTTAATAAGCTTGAGGGCCGGAAGAATCACGTGAACAACTGAAGTAGTAATTCAAACATTAATTAATAAAATTATTTCGTTACGCTGTGTTACTTTTGAGGTGACCAGAGATATATTAGAGGTTGCGTTTTTTTTTTAGACTGGCTCGACATAGTGACTACAGAGTACCTGATGGTAAGTGCAATGTAGTCCAAAAACGTAAGCGACTATCAGAGGATGAAAATCCATTAATAGTCTACATCGTCATGTCGGCCCACATATACCACGACTGAAGGTCTCTATATGAGCTACTGGATATACACAAGCTGATCCCGAAACGCGACAAGCCGAAACTGGTCACTATGACGGGCTTTACACCCATGTACTGTGGTTGCGATCCAGACGGGCACCGACGCCCTACCACCTCGCTGCTGCTCGTTTAGTACCACCCAGGAGTCACGTGTAGGGAAACTAGGGTAAAGCCTACGGACGCGAGCAGCTTCGAGTCCCAAAACGCGCGTCGCGTCTATGTGTCGTGCTCAACGCGACCTTTAGTGCATTTAATAGCCGTTCTCAGGGCATTTACACATGATATTTCTATTAGATATAATGCGGTCTTCACGATGTTTGCATTCACAGGTGAGCATGTTTCCTAAATCCGTACTTAATTTGGGAAACTCAAGTAAATATTGTATTAATTAAATGTAATCACTATGTCTAATTCCAATATCTTTTTATATAATAGTTTACAGTGAGTTTTTATATATAATAATATTGTGGTCTCTATAATAAACCCGTTAGAGCATGCAATATTGTGTTTTGTCGAGGTACGACAAAAAGATGTACCAAAGGAATCATACTTACATATTTAAAATTATAAATTGTGGTATGTGGTACTGGTACTTTGTAAAAAGCTCCATTAAACTTAAATGTAATATTTCACATTACTATTTGATAATTAAAATATATGACTAAAAAAATAAAATTAAAATTCCCGGATTCCGTCTCCTTAATAATTCACGAGCATAGATTTTACTTATACCAGAAATAAAGAAATCGAAGTAACCAGGGGATTTATATGGTAACCATTCGTACGTTATACTAAAATTTATTACTTAAACCACCCTCGTAATGGTAGTTCCCATAATCGAAACCTCATTTAAAATACATCGGGGAACGTATAAACAAAACCCTTGTTATTGCTGATTGAACACTACTTTAGAATCCATTTTAGATGTTATTTGTGATAAAATATCTACTTCAATAAAAAATAACGAAATTACGTAATAATATTGTGATAATATATTTATTTTGGGTGTTACTATTTACACAAATATATTCCTAAAGTACTTAAGTAATACATAAGTATAATAAGTATACTATATTAGTACAAGTTTTTTGTTTACTTTTAGTGCATGCTGCGGTAGCCTTCACTGGTTGATGCATTTTAATGTTTTTTGTCAATGATTATCAGTGTTATATTTCTATATAGTATATCGGCCACTGACTGCCCTATAAATAAATAAATAATAAATTTATATGGACCTTAAAATATTATCATCATTAAAAACATTGTCAATCAAATGTATCTACGCCAAAACTTGCCGTTAAATCTAGACTTAGAGCAGTAGAGAATCAGATCTCAATATAACGTAACTAGGTCAATAGTACTCAGAGTTCTTGAGGAAAAGGTCAATCAAACTCGCCTTCTAATTGAGTCGGATAAAACGGCGATGACTGCTAAGTTAGTTACGCCTTAACATAGCTGTTATGGAAACTTTCTCAAATTAATTTTAATAAATAAGGAAAATGCTATCCAATGTACCGTAGTAACCATTTTGTATATGATACGTGTGTTCTTATAGAAAAGGAAACATTATATTTTTTGATAGAATCATAGAATGGTATTATACATTTGAAACTGTGTAGTAAAGCATTATTGATTAATGTAAAGAAATTGTTTTTCTAAATTATAGGAGAAATATGGTTTGTAAAATTGGATTTTAATATACACTATTTGATATCATGAAATACAATTTTTGTGCCATAAAACGAGAATAATATATATTCATTGTTATGCCAAGGCAATAATATAGTTATCTGTTTATTACAGCAAGTTATAAGTACAATTATCTGATGATATTATAAAAAAGAAAGAATATTTATTTACGGAAAATCTAGTAACAGATTTACCTTAAAGAAAATACAGTTAATAATTAATCAATAAAATCAAAGTAATTAGACCCGTCTGCCGAGTACATAAATGAACAGTAATATTTTCTTGATGCAGTTTGCTTCAATTTTATAGATAACTGCCATTTTATGACCCTTTATCTAGTTTAAAGCGCATGGTGAGGCATTAAAGGTGCCCAGAATATTGGGAACCTTGAGCATCAGTCGATTTTCCTCTAACAACTAATAAAACAGTGCTATTGGAAAAGAACGGAGGTCTTTGGTATTTGGTAGATAGACGCAGTAGCCGCCAATATTTCCAGCATTTGGAAGCAGGTGATAATCATGAAAATTTAATCTATCGCCTATTTATCCCTAAAGGTTAAGTAGTTTATTTGTATCGCAGAATACGAGTAAGATACTTACTTACACGCTATAAAACGCCAATGCAAAAGAGATTTATGTTAATGCCTACTCGTACCGTATATATATAATTGAACCTTATGCTAATTAATTTATAATTCTAAGTTAATCAATTAGTGATTTGTTTCAGATAGCTTATCTTTAATCATTATTTAAATATCCCTTCATTAACCCTTTCGTTACCAGCGCCGGCTTTAGACGGCTTTCACAAAACTCCCCGCGTGCAACCAACATCGGCTTTAGTCGGCGTTCATTTTATAGAAGAAAAAAAAAACTTAGAATTATCCTAATTTAATTTTTTATTTAATATACCAGCAAAATCTTTAAATTTACACTTCAATGAGAAAAATTCGAACATCAATTTGCCATCATGCAATGTTCACACTTCCCGGTGGACTGCGGTAACGAAAGGGTAAAGGAAAAGTATTTTTTTGGATTATTTTGTATTCACTTTACTATTATAATTTAGAAAATAGTTATTATAATTGATAAATACAATACATAGTACAATATACTAACTACTACTTAATATACTTGTAAAATGTACAAGTTTAAAGGTGTCATCAAGTGATTAAATTAATATTCACAATGGATTGGTTAATAATATATGAATGAGGATCTCGCGGAAACCGCACCGTATGGCGCTGTATGAAGTAGAGTTGCCAAACATAAGGGATATCAGATATGAATACAGATATTCAAAAGAGAATTCTCGTCTACAGATGTATATATCGTTTTGCGGATATATGGAAAGTTTCGTATGATTCTGGCAATGGATATTTTCATAGAAAGTATTTTAATTCAATTATTATAATAAAATATGTGAAAATCTCAGCAACATGGTTCACATTTAAGTTGATACACAGTGAAGCCAGAGAGTCCTTTATTATTATTTTAATGTCGGAATAACCCTTTGCTAGCGGCGAAAGGAGGCTCTAGTCACTATTTATAACGTCGTTACGTATAAACCAATAAAGACGTGCTATTGGATTTATTTTATTATTATAACTTTTTTAGAGAAGTGGTCTACATTACACTTGTAACTTACATACCCTTTTTGGTAACCCGGCGGAAATCCATCATGGATCGTCAGGGCCACTGTGGGGGCAGCGATCCCGGTCTGTCAAACTCCTACTGAGTAAAAACTCCCGGGGTATCCCTCTAATTGCTCCACCCGGACCTGGCAAACCAAATTCATCCAGAAGCCCGGGGAGCAAAAAGCCTTGTTGAGTTTACCTCTCTGGGAGGGGTGAGAGTAAAGAGCCCATCCATCCAAAACCTCTCTCAGGCGGTACACCGGACACTGCGCACCGCCTCATTCTCATCCGGGCAACTTACATAAGCATGTGTTAAGCACTGCCAACCTACACTACAATCCTGTATCATAAATACATACAAAATCTACCAGACTACACCTACAGATTCGAATACTTGAAATCTAACAATCCTCGAGTATACATCTAACAGATAGCCTGAGCACCCTTTTCCTAGAACATTCATGACACTCAAGATTGAAGCGCGCAAAATAACAGTATAGTTAAAGACTAAATAAAAATAAAACTTATAAAAGTATTTTCAGATATTTAGAGTGTTTTAAATCAAAAAATTAAATTCGAAATCACGTGACTCATATCAGATATTGAGGGGTAAAGGCTATTTGCTTTCAAGTGACATTTTTGGCGATATTTTGTAATATACGTTTTTGGAATCAGCGTTTTTCGCCCATTTCGAAAATATATATATTTCTAAAACACCAAAAAATGTCGCCTAAGCCAAATAGCTTTTCACCCCTCGATATATATTTCTTAACCACCAAAAAATGTTTCTTAAGAAAAATAGCCTTTCAAACCTCGATACGGTTCTCCATAAAGAAATGAAATAACTTCGGATATCCGATAGGTTCAGTTACAGATACGGATATTTAAACATCCTTCGTTTATACCACTCATGGTAAATTAAGGAAACGAGTGAGTGTTGACGACTGCACACATTGACCCAATTTGCTGGTTCTGACAAATTACATCCGACAGTTTGGACCGTTTATAGCAAGTAAATATATTGTCACAAAAAGTTCCGTCACCATCGCGAATGTTCGTATTTGTCTCAATTAGAGTAATTTAAAGAAATTAGATCGTAGACATATGCTTTTTATGACTGGTTTTCAGATTCTGATCGAATCTTCGCCTATAGCCACCTTTTGACAAGTTGTAAGGCAATTTTAAACGTTTATAAAAAAACATTTAAACGTTTTAGGAATCATTGTTTTATTCTCTTTAGACGTTGCGACGCCGCAACACATCCAGTGCACCGACACTTGGCCAGAATGGATCTGATATTTTTAGGATTTCAAAACTTTCCACTTGATTATAACCGTCGGCTGCATATCTACCTATAATTAGATACTTATTGATATAGCAATTACATCCCGATCAACCAGTGTTATAGTGTTACCTTAAGATATAGTCAAAATTTTGGTTCCTTTCAAAGTTTTACCGTATATGTTTTTTTGCCGAAAGTGGTCGAGGGTGAAGCCGAACCTATCGGTCGGACCCTAAGAGTTATATAATATAACGTGACTACAGCAAACCTGATGACAAGCATAGTATAAACCAAGGACAGATCCAATTAACATTCAAAGAATTGGCAAAGATTCCATTGAATTTAGAATATAGTCTAAATGATAAATATATTGACTTATTGAGCTCTATTGGTATTTTTAATGTCAAGATAAAATTACGTATCTACTTATATGATAAGAAATGCTGACTGAAGATTAAGCGTGCGACAAGATTTACCAACTATTAGACAAGTTTAATCAGCTATATGTCGGATATCCTATATTAGCGAAATGATCAACTAGTTTATAAATTAATATAATGTAAAAATTAGATACAGCATGTTGGTATAGAATATATACTAAATAGTAAATAAAATCTAAGACAACCATCTGTATTAAAATCTATCATTTATATTTTTAAAGTAATATCGACAATTTCCTATGATAAGTGTATTATTCTTTCGGTGTTATTGATTCGTATGTCACGACATATACTTATAATTGCATTGATTTAAGAATTTGCTATCAGCTGTTTAAAACCAGTTTTTATAACCAGGTGGAAAACTTCATGGACCGTCAGGGCGGCGGTGAGACTAGTTGTAATGGAATAAGAAACAACTTATATTTACTTCAATATTAAAAATATCTCAAATTTTGTCCTAGGTATTGTTAGCTAAAAATATATTTAATAAGATAGATAATAAAATGTATAATTTGATATATTAGTCGAATACAAAATAAAACATTTCAAAATAGCTTTTTCTTCGCGATGTATGTGCTTTTTATGGCAACTTTATTGTCCAACAAAAGAAAGACTGAAACATTTATTTCATACGATCTGAGCACGCTACCAGTCGGATTTAGTTTGTTTTTAGACAACTTTACAAAGGATTAGATACGAGTTCCTTGCTTCATCTCAGTTTCTAGCGTTGAAAAATTTAATAATATTAAACTACAGAAACAATCTAATATATGTCTTTTTATATTTTTATAATGGCTTGCGGCTATAACAGAATAATATATTAAATAAACTCTATACTCTTAAATATATAAATAATGTCTTGTACGTATTTGTAAAAATATCTTTTTTCTATATTATATATATTTTTTATAAAATAATATATTGATTATTTTGTGTTATATAATACTAAATAGATATTAAAATCACAACGAATTGTTTTAATAAGAAAATACTTTGTAGGTAAAATGCTTTAGACTATGAAATAAAACAAAAACGAAACACAGAAAACCAAATAGAAATACAGAAACATTTGGCAGTAATATTCGAGGATACAAGGCTTACTATACTTGTTCCCTTTTTACAACGGAATCCTAAAATATGGGTATTACAATACATTTTACATATATGTAAAAAGTAATTTTAAGATAATTATTATCTACAAAGTATAGTTAATAAAAACTTCGGTAACTAATGACGCAACATGAATCTAATTCATAAATAATCAGCCAATAAGTATATAAAATTACACACAACTTAATTTGTATTTTAAAAAAATCAGTAAAAAAACTAACACGGTTTATTTTTTGTATTATTAAACATTATAATTTCTGAACTTAAAAGCATTTATACATGTAATTAATTTGTTGAGGGTCTTAATAAAGCTTTTAGAAAAACGTAAATGATCTTTACATAAAAGATTTTTTCCTTGCTGTATAATACAAGGAAAATTAAACAAAATAGCAAACATGTTCGGTAATTAGACAAAATTGAATATAAATACAAATTTTGCTTTATCGTGGAATATTTATTGGGGAAACATATCTAATGAAAGTTTTCTGTTACAATAAACTGTCGTATTTCTACTGAAATAGAGAAAAAAAGTTTATAGTAGGTGATACAATCAGACAATACAAATAAGTGAACTTTATGAGTCGATATTACAGCTAACGTTGAATATAGATAAAGCGTCAAGTTTATGTTAATAGAAAATATTATCCAAAAACGGAAAAGAGGTAAGCATAGAAGATGGATATTATTGAAATCGTAGTGGACTTGCTAGTCTATATCTATATAGTCGCTATTCTCGTACATTAAGCACAGAAAAATGAAATACTGTAATTTGTAACCGCACGGGACCGTGTTTCAGAAGTACAGTTTACATACGAGATAAACATTAACAATGAAGTCTCGATAGCTTTAAATATAGAACTATAATTCCAACATAATTACGCATTATTGCATTAAAACAGTACATATTAATTAGGGTCGTAGTTTATCCACATTCTCGAGTGAAAACAAGCGTCCTGAGATATTCTGTACGCATAATAAACGTATGATAATCTTCTTAGGGAGCCGTGGGCTGACAACTAATCAGGTTAGATATGCATATGTTAGAGAAATCCAGTCTTGCGTGCCGAATATATCCGATTGTTTGCAGTCCTTCCTGTTAACATTATTATTATGTGAAAAAAATCGGTTTTTATTTATATATCTATGTATATCTTATTCTAACAGATAAATATAAGCCATCAAGCTATTTTTAATAATAAAAAAATATCGCCACGCTATATCCCTTTAGCAGTGAGCAAAGATACTTAGTGACTGTTTCCATTTTGCGCAAACATGTCGTGGTGAACGTGATTATTAGAGCAGTTGATCGTTTCATGGCTCTTACACATAACATTTCTATTAGGTTAGGTTTTATTTTATTTAAATGAGGCCTTTATCATTCGCCTACGCCAAGTTGCAAAGTTCTTTAGCCCTATAGCAAGTAAAGACGGTAATAATCTCGAACGGGGGATTGGTAGCATACGAAGATACGACGGAAGGTATCTTAGGGTGATGTTCAAGCCTGAGTTTTGAGGAGCACGACGCGAACAGAAGCAGAAAAAGTATTTGTGAACAAAGCTGATTAATCGATAAAGGAACCGCAGCAATCAAAATGATTGGTTTAAATATAATAATTATTTATGATTGGTTTAATGGTTTATATGGAGCGTATTCTGTCAAAACTAGCTAGGGTTCAGAGGTATTAGTAGTCCGTATTTGCGCTACAGAGATGTTATCAAGTATCATCTCGTCTCATGCGACATTTGTCCAAGAAGCTGTGCTTGCGGAACGGAGGTTAGAATGGCGCTGCTCTATTAGTAGGACTATTACTTTGTTTGAAATGAACCGCCTTTATACCTTGATGAAAAATACGCTAAAAGATCCGTTTCAAGCCCACATACAGCCCCATTACATCTACAACTCTGCTAGACAGGTGCACTGTGCGCCGTGCGACAAGACCATAAGCATTAAACTTGGGTTCGTCAACTATATTCAAGCTGATGCATAAAGCAATAAAATTTGATTCGCTTTTGTATATTCTTTTAAACAAAGCAAGATTTGCCGCAGATATATAACGTCAGGTAGGACTTCACCATTATTTTGACGAAGTAGCACCAGCCATTGGCAGCGTTGCTGCTTCAAAATACCTTGGAGCACGCGCCGGGTCTTGTTGTGAAGGTCTATCCCGACCAACGATGTATTGCCAGTAAGAAAAAAAATCCTTAGCAATTAATTCTTAGAAAATACTTGAACAGTTCTATTAAAATGCTAAGAATATTTCTTGCATACAAACCTTAAACTATTGTATATTTCTTTTTGTTTTGAATATATTCTACCTACGTAAGGAATTCAATTGATTTTGATTACATTTGATCGCGGAGCCGTAGAACAATAACGACATATTTTATTTAACTGGAGAACATTGTTTACATTTGATTTGTTTTTTTTTTTCAATACTTCAATACTGTCTATATATACATACATATCGAAGGGTGAAAGGCTATTTGGCTTAAGCGACATTTTTTGGTGATACAGTACTATATATATTTGGAATCGGTAAAAAAAGGTTGATTCTGAAAATATATTAAAAATTGGCCACAACCAGTGAACTAAAATAAAACTCTTATATTATTTTTAGAAAAATGATAGCATGAAAGTTTAATAGATTTTTAAACTATGGCATTGACAATTAAGCCCGGTTTCAGAAAGGCTCCTTAAGTTTTAGAACGCTTTTAAACACTAACTTATCATAAATTGGTATGTAGTTGATATATCATTAGTGTTTATAAGCGTTTTAAATTGAATGAGCCGTTCTGAAACTTTATGTTATTAAGTTAAAAGATACTTGGTTTTTTTACAGACAGTAAAAATAACAATATGCTATAATAAGTTTTCCCTTACCAATTCCCGTGTAGTCATAACAACATTCTGAAATTCAATGAGCATAAAAGGCGAGCATTCGATTGCTCTCTTGAACCAAATTAGATTTTGCTGTTTGAAGGTAAAGTTTTATCTTTGGGCGTCATATTAGGGTGAGTATACAATGATATTGTTCTTTAAATATTTAATAGTTTTTACGAATACTTTCGAAAGAAATTTTACACACAATTCCAGTTTTCGTTTTTTATACTCATTCGATAAAGTGATCGTAGCGCACCTGATGGAAAGCGCATTGCAGTCTTAGAATGGCAATGACTACCAAGGAACTCTATCAGGTGTGGTGTTGTCATTGTGTCGAATAAGGATTTTTTTTAAACTACCTGCGCACCACTCATCCTGCGCCAGTGACATCTTACAAATACTCTATATCTATCTTAATCTGCATATAACATATATAAACAATGTTTAGAGATTATTAAAATGACATCACAACTTGTTAAAACATGAGTAAAGCCAAAGCTGAAACCGAAGCATTGTTTGGACTCTTCATATACATACATTAATTATTTCAATATAATATTTTGTACTCAGTTTTGTAAACTCATTATTATGATCTAAGGAGAATTCAACATATAGAAAATGTATATGCTTTATAAACATTGGCTACGAATGAAACAAGTGAACGTTTAACATTGGTACAATATGAGGACTATCGCCGCTACACAAAAAGTTGATTCGATTTGAGTCTCGATGCTCACTTGTTCTTGACTTGTTTGGTCGGCGAAAGCAACCGATGATGACAAGGCGAGTTGATTATCACTTAGCCAACGTATATTGAAGGCTTTTAAAGTGAGTAAATTGATCCATATACGTGTATACATGTTATAATTGCATACTAAAAGTATGCAATTAAAATTAAGTATAAAAAAGTTAACAAAAATAGTATAATGAAATACAACTGTATATTGTAAAGGGAATATTATTTGTTCGATCTTGCCACAACTGGGTTAATTGTATCAAGTATACTAAATAATAATATAAATAACACAAAAATAATAATTAGTTAATTAATAGTCAGTAAACACAATATTACTGAGAAATATATCTGGTGCAAAACAATTTATTTTCTCAGAGTAAAGATATTTAATAAAGGAATAAACAGAGTGTGTTTATTCTTTACGTACAGCTAGTCTTGAAGTAAATATACGAAAAGCTTGTAAGGAAAATATTATCTTTACCCACATTTATCAGATAAAAATATTAACTACTTTTATGTCCATATTTGAAATAGTACTATAATTGATTTCACATTTATTTTAGCAGTAAATTTATACATAGTCTTGATATATTTTGAAATTAAAAATATGTTTTTGCTAAAATTTACGGAATGTTAATATTTTCGCATATAGTATTTATAAAAAAGCGGACGAGCTTTCTTATAATAAGTGACCTTTTCTAAACGATTTTAACAAGGAATTTTGTCATTAAAATGCCATTCTTGGAGAAAGAGTTTTTAATTTTCATCCAATATTGACAGAAAATTTTATAGGACGATTATTTATGACAGATATTTCCTGTCTTAAATGAATTTTAATAGTATGCTTAACTGAAGATCACCATCAAAGCATGATGTCAATTAATAAGATATTCTGAAAATTGATTTCAGAAAGTAGATTTGCTACCAGGATAAAGGAACTAATATTAAATTTTAATTACTTTTTCTTAATTATTCCTCATAAGCATTCATCATATTGTGTTCAAACTGCTTTACGGCGCTATAGAGGAACACTACCAGTCAGCACTTATCAAAGGTAATACTCTTTTATTCCACCTTTTCTACTGCTGGCATTGCTTCAGGCAGACTTAAATTTTCTTTTTTTTTTTAATTAATTTTTGGGAACTCCACTGACAGTTTTGATAATCGCCGTATTGCCTTCTGTATTACGCACTATTATTCTCCTTTCGTTTAGATATCTATACAGGATATTGTATACATACTGTGAGAATTTCCAAGTATTTACTTTTAACAGAATCTGATTTCAAGAGGTGCAATCAAAATAATTTCGTACATCCAATGCTATCGCCACACATAGTTTTCTAGTACGTAGCGTGGATTGTCTAGCAGATTCAACTAGACTGATTACTTCTTCTATCACTCCAAGTATTCACCGTCTTTTATGAAATCTATGTTGCATATTGGTTAACCCGCAGTAATGTACCCATCAAAAAAACAAGTTTATGTCTAACCTGTTCGTCAAATGTGCCCCAAATGCATTTCTAATTAATAATACCAAATTATTGCGCTAAAGTATATTATTTTATGTTGCTTTGAAATAATTATTCATATAAAATTAACCGCACATGTTACCTGAGTTTGTCACCGACGACAATGCAAGTTGTGGTTACCTTAGTTTAATGAAAACCACCAGATAATTATCATGACAGACAAAGCGCAATAGCGTCTGTGATTAAAAGTGGTTAAAAATACATCATATGTAAGTACTTTTTAAATTAAGATAATGTTACATAAAGTAATAAACAAAACCAATTAGAAGTTTTCGCTAACATTTACTAATTTGTAAGACTCAATGAATAACTCATATTATCAGTGTACCGCTGTTCATCTAGAAACTCCGAATTCTATGAAAGATAAAAATTAAAAAGCAATGAAAGTCATTTAAGTTTTAGACCAGCTTGCTTAATATTTTGACAATTTTTGTGATGATTCAGTATTTTTTAATTCATGAATGATGTTATAAATTTATACAGTGCTATTGGTCTGATTTATGGTAATTTTAAAAGAAAACAATGATTAAAATGTTAAGTAATATTTGATTTGATTTTAATACAGCGCTATCTAAAAAAGCAAAGTCTATAAAAATAAAATACTTAAGGATAGTACACACAATGAAAATGACTACCTTTATAATATTAAATTAATTCCCAAGGAAAACACTCATGTGTTAGTTTTAATTAAATCTTAGTTTAATTAATCGTAAATTTACTTAGAGGAATTAAATTTTAATTAACAATTCCCAGCCCCGGTTGCTTTCTTATATAACTTCAAATGAAATATAATTAATTGATTGCGATAACTTTGCTTTCTTCCGCATCGGCCTGGGTCCGACAGCCTCATTATACTTAAATACTCATATTTAAGTATATATTAGGTACATTTGTTATTATCGTCATAGAGTACGGTTTGTTCACCAGAACGTTTGTTCCTGCTCTGCTTTCATTTTGTGTTCGCTTAAAACCACACGAAGTTTTAATAACGAATGTAGTTTTAAAAGCTCGGAAACCAAATGAGACTGTTTCTCCTCTTTCCGTACCGGTTTTTGTTAACATGTATTTCTCTTTTAAATAACATGATTTTATGTTGCTTTTGTCTTAACGTGTAAATCCACGCGTTCAGCAAAAGGGTGCTGTATATCCCATTTTCTTAGTTAATGATATATCAAAGAACACACACTGTATACAATGTTTTCGAAACACTGGGACTAGTTTCATTTTTAGGAAAATATATTACATACAGTATTTTAAAAGTAAATTGTTAATTTATTTTTTTATAATATCAGTAAAACATGCACCAATATATAAACAATAAAACAAAAGTAAAGTTTACATAAAAAAACGATATTATTTTTGAGAAAAACAAATAAAACAAAAAAAAAGTAAAATATAAAAACTCAAATTTTTAACGTAAATGTGTTTTTTTTTCTTTACAGTGACATCTCGTCATCATTGTGGCTTACTTTGATCTGTCACGTTTTGTCACGATTTATTTATAATACCTTCACTCACGGCATATTTAGGACAACATAGTAATGTGAATTATCATTAAAATCTTGTCTCTTGACGGACACCGCCGTTCCTAGACTATACAATACATACCGTCAGGTGCGATGTAGTCACAGCCATGGCACTAAATAATTGTACATATACATATGTATGTATATACATGTACATAGCTGAGGGGTTTGTTGTTGAATCTGGGATATAATGATACTGATGTACTGTTGCGGGAATAAATATATCTAAGATTTAATATTATTGTAAAGTGTATTATTTGGAGTTAAGTTTGAAGCTATACAGCGGATATAAACTGGATGTAACATATTGTGTGAAATGTTCTGACACCCAAGATTCAGGTAGACCTAGTCTGGGTGTCAGCTGACTTTAATGCGTTGCTTTGTAATTGTTTTTCTAATAAATAATTTATTTAATTATTTATTTTATTTTATATATAAAATATATAACAAAATATTAATTATATTACATCTAAAATGTAAATTTCAGTTTATACTTATTCCATATAAACTTGTTTAATTCGTTGATATTTTACGGAGCTGTTTTCGTGAGTAATTAATAAACAGCAAAATATTGGTCCGAGGAGAACCATTAGGAAGTATTGTTGAGCGTTTCTGTACGTCTAATAGCAGCCGGCTGTAATTCGCTTGCTTCGGTCGGCCCCGCGGTCCTGGTTGGGTATAATAACTGTAACCAAACGCTGTTACTTTGTTTTAGCACGACTTACCACCATCACGGGGTTAAAACGCGCGGTATGTTGATGCACGTAAACAGGAAAATTTATCCAATTATTACGATGATTTCCTATATTCAAACATAGGTATGTGATAGTTACGTTACCCTGCATCAATTCTTAAAGTGAAAAATTAGATGCCTTTAAATCATGACTTTATCTTAAATTAATTTTCTTACTTCACATAAAAGTATAGGATCCTTAAAAGGGTGAATCAAATTTTTGTTGACCTTGCTCCATTGTCGTCGTCATCATCGCTTTTCATCAAGTTTGATTAAGGTTAAAAGTTAACCTTTTTGTAACAAAAAATGGATAGTGTTGAATCTGGATCAGGTTATTTTCATTTTAACTGAACTGATTAATCTTAATTTAATTACATACCTGGATTAATACACACTGAAGTACATTTTTGTCTTTATATGGACTTCTGAAGAAAAATGTTGTTAATAAGCTCACAAGCCATTAAAATAACAACGACAGAATATGGTATGTCATTATGTCCCAGCCGATAAATCGATCCACGACCGGTTGGCTGATGTCTTTGGGGTCGTGACTACTCAGGGTGGGGCCCTGTGCAACTGGTTAGCGACCCTCGAGAAATCAGCAAAGCATTGTGACGTTTTCTGCCCAAATACAACAAGCAGTATCGGGAAAGGTATCATCTTCCCTCGAGTTTCTGCCCAGTGGGCGCAGCGCGACGGGTCTGTGGCGAATTGATTACAGGACCCGCAGTCCCCGCTTATGTGCAGAAGTAGTCACCATGGCGTTTTTAGTCGGTACAAGCTGACACCCCTCTGTCGCGCAATCCCCTTATGCGGCTGAGATAGTCCTATGAGGATTTTCCCTAAGTAAAAAAAAAGTCATTATGTAACGGGATAATAAATAAAAATCTAAGCTTAAAGACAGATGTGTAATAATAGAATAAATGTTTGTTCATGTTTTATATTACAATGGTCATGTAAAATAAATTTTCTGGAAATAATAAAAGTTTATTAGCTTAAAAGTGTTTTCATTAGATTAAATCAACATTCATTTTGTTCAAATATTTCAAATGCTCAGTCAGATCTGTTATGGAGGTGAACATTGATTAGTGTCTGATGCGAAATTATTGTTTGAATTTAATTTAATTGGTGTATTGTCTGGCTAAATATATTGGCGGTAATTTAACAGTTCATTGTGTTTGGTTTTCTGAATAACTTTTGTTGGTAACACAATTTGAGGAGCTCATTCAACTATTAATAATGGCTAATTAATTTTAAAAGTTCTAATATACTTTGCGTACATAATACTTAATTTTAATAATAACGATAAAAATGCATCTCAACAACAATAAAATTAAATAAGGGAAATTTATTTAATTGTATTTTTGTGATTGAGAGTAATTGATTGTTAAAAAATAATTGTGTGAAATGATTAGCATAATAAAGATTTTTATAAGTAGCTATCGTCTTAATTAAACTTTGCACAAAATATTCATGTCAACTAGAAGTTTTTTTTTTTAATATAAAAAAATAGTTTAATAGGGCTATGTAAAATTAATTGATAAATTTGTTTCATCGGGGTATGTAAAATTCATTAATAAATGTGTTTCATTGGGTTATGTAAAATTATTTAATAATTTGTTTTATACATTTTATGGGTTCCTCCTGGTTCTAATTAACATTATTTACTGCAAGGTACTAAGGTAAATATAATATTTGATAAATATTTTCAGTATAAGCTCCTTATTTACATTTAAATACAAAATCAACGGTTAAATAAGGATACAATTAATAGTTACTTGTGTAATAAGTGGCAAACGATATTCGTACTGAAATTACGTGGGTTATATTGCGTAAATTACGTGCAAAATGCAGCAAGCACCAAGACTCGAATAGCCACAGGAAATTAAAGTGAAGCTTGGTTGGTCTAACTTGCATTAAGTTTGGGAGTATTTCACAAGTAACTATGTATATGTACAAATCATATATAAAACATCAGAATAAAGAAAATAAACTACATAATGTATAATATATTATATAATATGTAGTTTATTTTCTTTATTTGTTAAAAACTTATAAGTTTTTATCCTTCTAAACTTAATTTATTGATTACTCACATTACTGGGTCATGGCCACAATACATAAGTGTAAAAACCATCATAGTGATTCGCTTTGGCCTGTCGCGTTACGGGATCAGCTTGTATATATCCACTAACTCGTATACCTATCACCACCTTCAGCACCTTTAGTCATCCTTTGGTGGTCGCTTTCGTTTTTGGACTACACTGTACTAACCATCAGGTATACTGTAGTCACAATGTCGAGCAATTGTAAAAAGAAAATTAATATTAATTTATACTAAGTGGTGTAAACATATAACAGTGTTATATATACATTTTTATTCTGATCCTGCTCGTTATATATACATATGTATGTATGTATTTATTTCATCGGCAGGACTGTAAGAAATTACCGCCGGCAAAGGGCAAATACAACACAAGAAGCGTTTTTATTTCATTGTGTTATGTATAATTATTATTACCATATATTTGTAGGTAATGATGTATCTGATATTATTAATAAAAGATTATATCAACATTTATAATAGTTTCCTAGTTTACATTCGACGTTTCGTATCATATCATACGTTATAGACTAATTTGTAATGGCAATAACCTCAAACCCCAGGCCAAATTGTGAATTTTTACCGTAAAGTATTTTTTCTGCGCACGGTTTCCATTCCACGCCGAATTTCGTGTAGTTTTTTGGCCAAAGCGTACACTTTCATGTAATTCCGAGTGTTACGGAACTTACAGTAAAATACTGCAATGTAAAAATTCGCAATGCGACCTAGGACTTAAGAACATGAAATTACTCTTATAAAAACTAAATGCTGGTAAAAACTTATAAAACATTAGAATTTCTTATTAATCATCCAATCTTTTAAAGAAATCGGACAATAAAATAGAGCAGCTAGTTATTTCTGAAACGAGGTCGAAGAATTACTTTTTCTCGCTTCAGGCAATCGATATCTTTTTCTTCGCCAGTTAAAATCATTCGTTCAAAGTTCGGTCTGGCAAAAGCAAACTCGTGCTAATTGCAGATTTATTTTTAGCTCGCTTCTTACGTTCGATGACGTTGAAAAGGCTGAAAATTCCTACAGATTACTGTAAAAGGACAATTAACAAATAAACATCTCAATTTAATGACAAAAATGTATGTTCCAATATGTACCTACATGGTCCTTTGAATACGAATCGCCCATTCTGAAAAAGGAGGCCAAAATAATTAATGATAAATTAATTGATGAAATCGGCCGTTAGCATGCCAATATATTTTTAAGCTAAAGTAACAATTAAAATCTATTTGTTTTTAATATACTGTATTATGACAAAATTTTACAGCAAGTGTTTTACATTTGATGACACTAAGCATATTATATAGATTCCTAGTATTTAAAAAAATCCAGAAATATTCTGTATTACATGAATTACTAATTTAAAGACATATAATTAGGAAATATAAAGAAACTGCATATGCGAGTCAAAACTGTAGCATCATAAATATTTCTTAAACGAAACTTTTTTTTTTTCGAATTCGTCGCCCGTTTACGACCAGGAAAGGTCTTCACAACTAAACCGGGCGGGAGGGCGAACACTGAATTTATGAGTTGAGTGACAATGCAAGGGCACTCTTGTGGGTACGAACCTCGACTTGGACCGTTAGCCAAAAAGTACGAAACCTAACAGCGTCGTAAGATGCGTCGTAATCTCTGGGTTATAATTACATAATGCTGTTTCTGTTTCATAATTTTATTTTATTTTTTTTACACTGGCTGGACATAGTTACTACAGAGTACCTGATGGTAAGTACAGTGTAGTCCAAAAACGAAAGCGACTATCAAAGGATGAAAATCCGTTGATAGTCTACATCGTCATGTTGGCCCACATATACCACGACTGACGGTCTCTAGGTATATGAGCTACTGGATATACACAAGCTGATCCCGAAACGCGACAAGCCGAAACTAGTCACTATGACGGGCTTTACACCCACGTACTGTGGTCGCGATCCAGACGGGCACCGACGCCCTACCATCTCGCTGCTGCTCGTTTAGCACCACCCAGGAGTCACGTGTAGGGAAACTAGGGTAAAGCCTACGGACGCGAGCAGCTTCGACTCCCAAATTATCAAGCAATGCTTTAGAGTTAAAGAAAATACACAGCAGAACAAATTGAGAATTAATCACATTACAAAAATATTTTGTCACTTTCATCCGCGTGTGTTGTATCAGACAATTTTTCCATATATCACGCTGATAAAAGTGTTATTCGGTGAAATAGTGCGCTTAATACGCTCTTAATATACATATATGCAAAACAATTCCATACCATCTGGACGTGCGGTTGATTAGTACTGCCTGAAGCGAGTTACATAGGGGTGTTGTGTAAAGGCAGAATTCGGTATTCCGAAGCGCCGTAACCTGCATTTAAATTGTAAAGCAAACAGCGCCGAATTGAACATACAAATAAAAGGAACTTTGTATTTCACGTGGTGACCTAAATAAAAGTTCTTCCTTCTATTATGTTATATTGCATCCCGAAATGTTGGTACAACTTTTCGACATGGTTATCAACAGTCAATTTAGTTCTCGAACTAGTGCAATTATGCAGTGTGACTACGAAATTTCAGTGAACTATTAGAGGTAATAATTATATCTTTATAAGGAATATATGGCAATTTCTTTTAATATTGAAAAATATATCGAAGTGTGAAAGGCTATTTGGTTTAAGCGACATTTTTTGGTGATATATATATATATATATATATATATATATTTTTTTTTTTTTTTTTTTTTCGAAATCAGCGTTTTTTACCGATTTCAAAAATATATTTATATATCACCAAAAAATGTCGCTTAAACCAAATAGCCTTTCACCCCTCGGTATAATATTATTATTTTATCTGTAATGGACCTGTGCACTACATTCTTTCGTAGTTTATTTTTGCTGAAAAATCAGTGAAGCTTTTATATTTTAAGATTGCAGTATCGGATAGTTAATAAAAACGTCTCTTATTCTAATATAAAAATCTAATAAGTTCCAAAAATATACACAATAGCAGAAAAATATTTTTATAAATATTGTATTTGAGCTATCCGTCTGTCATTGAACAGGAAGGACTATTCTTTGAAAATTTGATAAATATTTGCACAATATATAGAGTATAGAAAACTTATAAAAAATCTACTTTACTACTTTCATTATTATGAACATGTATGTTTATCTATGTATCCATATATGACACAGCCCTTGTAGACCGGAGAGACGACAAAGAGCGATGTTGTGGATTGACACAATGTAGGCTCAACGTGTGCGAGGAAACTAGACAGCGTATCAAAACAAAAGTTGTTTAGGAGAAATTGTCAGCAGTGAACATTTTTAAGACAAAGTGTTATAGTGAGAGGGATGTATCATATGGAATCACGTGGGTGAAAACACATTTGTAAGCTAAGTAAAGGATAGACTTGGCTTCTTTGAAAGTGAATGCGGTGAATAGCAGGCACTTAAACGCGAGTCCCAACACCACCGCGACCACTAAAGCCGGATTCTCACTTTTGTGACGTATAATGTATTGTGAAATGTTTGGCGATTTCTTTATTTGAATGGCCTTACATATGTGTAGACCCAGCTTTAACTAACTAAAATCCATTGAGGTAGTTTGTCCGATTTTCATTAAATCAATTCTGTTTATAGTTTAAATCTTTATGAATTTACTGGTCAATATCTTTTCCAATAATATGTTTTTTACTTTTTTATAGAAATATTTTCCAGGAAAAATTTAGCAGCTGCTCACATTAAGTTAAAACCGGCAATATCCGATAACTATTACGTTTTACTGCAGTAAGTTACGGGATTTACATAGTGAATTTATCGACATACCATTTTTATTCCTATATGGTAGTAACATAAATTATTATTTCTGAATAACATTAAGAGCTTTATAACCGAGTATATAATTTATAATAATAAAAATAACAATTATCTTAAACATTTTTTTAAATACATTTTTGGGAATAATTGTTAAAAATATAAAAGGTAAACGCTCCCAAAACGCTGGTAGGATATTGTTTATCGGATGATACTTTCACTACGCCTCTGTATGATTATAAAAAATGTGCTATAATCTAGAGGCTAAGATGAAGTAATATTAAATAAACGATAACGACAAAGAAAAGTGTGAAATGTACGAAACAAACAATGTGATGACGTGATATTCTGTAAGCAATGTTAATTCCATGCATTTTTCACATTCGACAGGCGTTCCCGTTTATTGAATCTTATTTTGTTTAGGTCTTCAGCGGCCGTACCACAAGTTAAATTCAACAATATTGCTGACTGTACTTTATTTGATTGACAGAGATATAGTATAATTTTTATACACCGCTGTCACTTTCATGCTTCGTCAAACTGCTGTCAAAGATGTATGATGATTGCTATCATTGTCTTGCGACAAGGATAAGTCTGTGACACCCGCAGTGAAATATATTAATATCTCAATAGTGCTACGAAGCCACGTAGCATTTGGCTGCCGTGAAACCTAAGCGCCCGCGAGAATTCTCTACTCAATACACTTAGAGTGCCTACTGTCGCAAAGAAAAGATAAAGCTTCCTCGGGAAATGGGCCATTCTGCCCTTTCCCAGAGCTATCGGGTATTAGCAATTTGCTTTGTGTTAGACAGTACGCTCCTGAAAGTATTGAGGAAGGATAAGGAAAAGGGACTTTGATAATTAACTCTCAAAGCGTTCCAGTTAAGCGCGAATTAAACGAATCCGATGGGACAATTTGTCGTATCGTTTCTGCTGCAACGTAATTTAAATGTGATTTATAGGAAACTGAAAATTATATTTTTGTTTTAATTATATAAAAATTTCGACCAATAATGTATTATAGAGATAAAGATATGACGATCTATATACAATTTTTTTTCTTTTAACTTTTTATTGACTATAGCAAAGACATCAGGAATATATATCAGGATATACATCAGGATATATATATATATATATATATATATATATATATATATATATACGAATATAAAGATCGCTAGTTATTCATGCAGTCAAATTATGATAGTCTTAAAGCTGAGATTTATAGACGCTATATCGACAATTCTTAGCAAAGTTCTCAAAAAATAAGTTCGTTTTGATAAAAAACTGAATATATAATGCAACAGGAACTTGAGTATAGCCGTAGTATTCGCAGAGCCAAGTCCGTGTTGACAAAATCTGTGACTTATCAAATCCTTTGTGATATTCATTGAGTAATTTAAATTGTAATGTTTTGGTAAAGTCTAAGCAAACTTAAAGTTGTGTTTATAAATTTCAGCCTAAGTTTCAATAAAGGTATCTTGTTTATTAGATCACATTCTTAAAGTATAATAATTGTTAAAAATATACTTGCAATGGAACGGTCAGTTCCTGAGGAAGGAAGAAGCAATATTACCAATCGTTCAATTACCTACATATATTTAAATAAATACAGAACAACAAACGGGTTCAGTTTCGGCTGTCGAAAACGGTAACGAAGTGTTTATCTGAAACCAATATTAGCAAAACGGAAAGCAAAAACTTTATCGCGCCAGACCCGTATCAAAAAACGGAAAGGATTCTCATTTGATCGTATCTTATCTTGTCGAACTTACAAAGAATTCCAATACAGCCTAATCTTTATAAATATTCTAGAAATCTGTCGCAATAGGAATAACAATGTTCTTTGTCTATTTCAACAAAACGCGTATTTTATAAGTAGCGGGCTTAATATTTGTTGTTAAGGACGTATGATCTTTATCAAATATAAACGAATATATATTGTGATATCTAGTTATAGACGCATAACTAATTCTAACATTCGTTTATGATCGGTGGTCGTGGGTGTGTTGGTAGAAAGACATGGATTTTGGCGTTTTACAGTTTATTTGCACTTTAAGGCACACCGAACTGCGACGCACACGCACGTACTCTAGCCTTGGGTCTCGGTAGTCGACTGCTTTAGCTAATGCATCCCTTGCGCGCACGCACCCCTTACCCCGCGCGTTCCGTAACACCCTAACGACCTTTAGGGCGTTTAACACAATTACGTATCGGGTGGCGTCTACATGCTATACGTTTAATTTCTCATTTGCACAGTATAGTATAAGACTTCGTTGATTCTGTCTTCTTGGGTCCTAGATTTTACAAAATACTAAATATAACCATTATTTTATTTTCATCTAAAATAAATTTACGTTGTAAAAGGTCCACTTTATCCTACCTACTCGTGCTACTTAATGTTAATTATTTTGACCAGAATAAACTACATTAACGAGATTATATTTTACCAAAAGAGAAATTAACAATAATTTAAATGGAAATGAGTCAAATTAAATTAAAATATATCAAAATTTCTTAAAGTTTTAGATTCAAAACATTGGACTGTGAACGTTTACAACTATGCAGAAAACCTTTTTTTTATTTTTTTTAAAGAAATTGTGTATAAGCCGCTCTTAAAAGTTGTTACAATTAGCTATTATACTTATTTTATAGTTGCAACAAAATATACTTTCATTATTAATATTGCCAAGTGATAATTATTGTAATTAAACAGTTTTTTTTTTAATCTGTGCAACGCAACTTTTCATGTATAATATATATAAAAGGAAAAATTACTGACTGACTGTCTTTGTCATCACGAAAACTCGGAAACAATAATATAATATCTACAGACATGAAATTTAGCATGTAAGTTCGTTTTCATGTGTAGCTGAAAGTTTAGAAAGGATTTTTAAAAGTTCAACCAACCCATAAGGGACTGAAACACGAGGTTAAAGTTTATATGTAATTACATTATCAATTTAGTTAGAGATGCGAGACTTCGTACGAGGACATTACTTTGGAAATAAATAAAACATAATTTATTACTTTTAAGAAAATCTACCGCTTTTTTAATAGGAAATTGGGTTTTTATTATTTTTATGTTAGAACTATGAAAATTAAATATGATCACACCATTATAATGGGAAAATAAATGTGTTTTTTTTTTAATCTACACCTTAAGGGTAGCTAGGGGTAAATATCGGGTGTAAGTTTGTATGGAGATTCGATAACATTAAAGCTATTGATCTTGTAAATATTTGATATAATAATAATAAACTGGTAACTGATAGATATAACTTCTTTTATACCACTTAATAAATGCAAACGAAGCTGCGGGCAACAGCTAGTGACTGTGTAAACGCTGAAATAAGATATAATAAAAAAGTCAATTTATAATAATTTTCTTTGAAGTACGTAAATTACGTAAAATGTAAAAAAACTCGTAATAATGACGTGACAGCTTCACAATGGCCGCGATAATTAACGTGTCATCACGAACAGCGGCGCCTCTCGAAAATGATGTTCGTGTCCACGCGGCAAGAGTATATTGTGCTTTATCACTTCACTATACCACTCCGAATTGATACAAAAGTTTATCATAACACGAGCATCAGGGGATGAAATAATATCGTTGAATTTACTTGCCGTGCTAGCAGTTGACTTGAAGCAAGACTTACCATTTTTTCTTCTTCTAAAACCCGTATTTTCCCGTTGCATGGGAAACTGGCGGCGCTTTGCTGCACGAAGTATACATTAAAATAGCATCTCATATGAATGTAATTTAAAATACAAAATGTACATTTGGAATGGATAATGATATATTTTCTTCTACGTTAAGTGCTCTGGATTCTGTCTCTTCCTGTAGTTCACATTTTATAAGTACTTTTTCAACCTGTAGTGTTTAAAATTCTTGTTTTAATTATTGCCTGGTATCCATAGAACAAGCACGAACTTAGTTTTATTTAGGACTAAGTCGATGTATGCAAATGTCCGTAAATACTAATGTTATTTTATTCTTTTATTTTTACGCAACTCTATTTTTTATTCATAACTCAGAAATCTTTCTTGTTTTAGATTAAGATTATAGGCATGCTATCAATGAACGTTATATTATGTAAATCGATAACAGTTACATGTTTCAAAAGTTAATATAAATTTGCTAACTTACAAGTCAAATATTATTGAATTCAATAAAAGATAGACCAGCTGTTATTATGCTATGGTTGCGCTTAAATCTAAATAAATATATATTTTACTAACTAAATATAAACTATACGAGAAAGTTTTAGTTCGTTACTAAGTAATTCACAATAAATGGGCGAAATATATAGTAGATAGTAAATAGCTATCAGACCACTAAATGTAAATCAGTTACAAACAAAATGTCTATTGTTGCATCGTAAAGCTTCAGACAATTTGATTTATTTGAACTGCTGTAATCTGTCACAAGTTTCTTGCTCGGCACAAATCGTAGAAATCCATCAATTCAGCACCACAGAGTGAGGAATAAAGTTAAGGAGGGAGAGAGTTAAATCTTTAAAATCATTTATTATTTTACTTCCGTGATACATGAGATTTACATTTACACTACACAACAGTACATATATAAAACTAAAGTTTTAATGTAATGGAGAGCACTCATTGGAAACCTTAATATTATTTAATATTTTGTATTAAGAAAGAAGTATACAGATGCTATTTAAATTTGTTATACAAGAAACATTTTTTTTACACTGGCTCAACAAAGTGACTGCAGTGCACCTGATGGTAAGTACAATGTAGTCCAAAAACGAAAGCGACTCCTAAATGATGAAAATTCGTTGACAGTCTCCGTCGTTATGTCGACCCACATATACCACGACTGCTGGTCTCTAGGTATATGAGTTGCAGGATATACACAAGCTGATCCCGAAACACCACAGGCTAAAGCGACTCACTATTATCGTCTTTACACTCGTGTACTGTGGTTACGACCTATAGACCCTACCACCAAAATTTATTTATTTATTTATTGAACAGCACATACAAACAATTTACATAAGGTACAGTTAACAAGCTGTGCCAATTACACAATGATAATATTAAAAAAAAAACTTCAAATAAAAGGAAAATAATAGTAAAGTCGCAGCAATAAGAAATAAATGTGTGTATGCGTGTGTGTGTTAAAATAAAATAAATAAATAAATTAAAAATACGTAATTTAAATGTGTCGCTCAAACTATGTTTATTTCCTTTCATCTAAGTTTACCAGTGAGTTTCGGATACACTTAATCTCACTTTTATTGGTCTTCTTATTTCAATTGTCGCGACGGTCATCAATTTTATTGTCTCTGGAAACTAACCGCTAATAGTAAATTCAAAGAAGCAATTTATTTCGGCTTAGCGTAGGTTCGGTTACCATCATTATTCTGGGTTCATACATAATGCACACACGCGCACAAAAACGTTATTTGGATATGTTTTATTTTGTCTAAAGTTCGGATGAATTGTTTGGTAATAATAAACCAACCTTGGAACGAATTTTATTGGTCACCTTTTTGTAAATTATTTCATGTAGTAGTACTATAGTTATATATTTACTGCTCTCGTAAAGATTATTTTAATAACCTAGATAACAATTATTATAAACTTATTAGATTTCATTGTTTTATATAAAAAATAAACGGTGTATTTGTTTAAATATCTGCAATACGTTAATAGAGTACAGTTTAAAGGTTTAATTTAGATAATTATTCCCACAATATTATAAACATACATAGACATACCTTTGAAGCCAACTAGAAAAAAAAGTTATACGATTTAAAGAATAATTTTATGCTTGCTCATAAATTTAAAAAATGTAGTCAAATGAACCGATAAATACAAGTTTATTAAAAAAAAAAAACTCATTATTTTAAGTAGACATTAAAAGTATACCCGAATCTTAGACTTTGTTGATGTGTTTATATTGCACAGTCTCATTAAACTTAGTTAAAGCAAAAAAAAAAGACAATTTCTTCAAAATTTAAATTTTTCTTAGGAATACTTTTATTACAAAGAGGCTTACGATTAACTTCAATCATATCTTACGGATAGTGATTATGAGGTCGACGATGGAGCTTGTTCGTTCAAAAAAAAACAATTCAAAACCTATCTTGTTTGGGAAGTAGAAATTCGTCAAGGCTTCCTATAAGATGATTTATGGTGTCGATTTCGAAGTCATAAAAATCAATTAATTCTTAGGCTTTGGCAGAGACCGTCAACCTTGTCGACTATACTATCCTTTTCTTCAGTCATACAGTCCTGGTGGAAACGGTATCTACTTGGTTGGTTGCGGCTTTTGCGAGATTCTTCCATATTTCTCACTAAGAGGCAATGCGTGTGCATTCTATTAGGGGACAACTTATAGAGGAGTTAACTCTGTTCACTTTGTGGGTGATCGGCTGCGAGAACTTCGATCTTCCATGGGTAGCCGATCACCCACTCGCGAGAACTTCGATCTTCCAATTCTCCTAACATCATCAAACATTCTAAAGAACTTTTATTTCGGATAATATAACGAAATATCTTTAGGATTCGTACTAGAATAATTAACAAAAGTCTTGTTTAATTTGAAACTCTTTTAGGATGGAAACTTTAGCGTGGAGTGCGCTGTAGTGCTACGGGCATCAATCTTTTCGAAATATTTTTGATTGATCGTCCATGTTCATGTCGTTTAGATCCATCACATCCATTCGTGCCAATTTTCCCGGCAAAAAAAACATGTGTTCAATTTTAAAAACTAGCTTAATATAAGTTGTAATAAGAAAAATCTAGTCGTTTAAAGAACATCTAATTATAAGGGGAAAATATGAAAAACACATCTCTGATACAGCTTCACTCAAGTCACAAACAAGATTACAATGTAATCAATCAGTCGGGAGGGGGGAAGAAGACGTCGTTGGCAATTAATCAAGTGATGTCGCAGCAGACACTCACGAGAACAGAATAAAAACCAGAGGAGACATTTTTCATAAGAAAAAGTAAGTGGCAAATATGACATCAATTTCGTTGTAACACACTATACAAATTATTGCTTGTGCTGGGAGCAGCCGTTTAAAAAACAGGACACGTCGTAAGTTGCACTTATCTTCAAACCAATAATAAAAAGTATTAGCTTTTCTAAAGTAATGTTGTTCTTATTTCTAATTTTCATAGGTACAAGAATAAAGATAAATTACACTATTTTAATAATAAAATATTAAATATATAAATGCTTAAGAACGTATACGTAATTAAATATTTTATACCAGACATTTTATTATTAAGAAGAGTTGTACCTGCCTCTCTCGCGACTAGTCACCGGGTCGAGGCTGCACAGGCGTGGGCTCCTCGTCAGCTCCAAGCTCCTCAGCGGTCGCACGGACACAAATCGACGCGGGCTTTGTTCTTGAGGTGGAGAAAGAGTCACTCGCGTAAGTCTTTGCGTAATAACACTTGGTGGACGCCTTTGTAGAACGTTAGCGCGAGATTCGGCGGGAGCGGTGAGCGAGTAGGTACTTTCTCCGCGGGCTCGGGCGTCTCACTTTGAGATGGAGAAAGAGTCACTCGCGATAAGTCTTAGTAATAACAGGCTAATGTCTTTGTAGAGCACTAGCGCGGGTTTCAGCGGGTGCGGTGTGCGGTGTGTAAGAACGTGTTTTCTCCACGGCCTCGGGCGTCTCACTTTGAGGTGGAGAGAGAGTCACTCGCGTAAGTCTACTAATAACACTTAGAGCGGGAGCGGGTGCGGTGTGGGAGGACGTACTTTCTCCGCGGGCTCGGGCGTCTCACTAATTACTTTTTTGAAGCTTTTTGAAAAGCGTCGCTTGCTTATTTTGGCGTCATAATGCGGTGATTTTTTTGGTTGATTTTGGCGGCAACCAATGAATTTTTAGCGTGAAAGAGCGGTTTGTCCAAAGTGTGGAAAAGGGAAGGAAAATATAAGGATAGCGGGTTAAATATTTAAATTGGCTTGTCCAAGAGTTGAAAATAATGGTATAAAACATCGCAGATTTCAATATAGTTTTAATTAAATTAATTGTGCTTTTATCCTAAGCTAGGTTAATTAATTCACGACTCTCAAAATTTCATTAAATTAATCTAGTATTACAAATTACTTGCGTTATAATATTGACGAATTTAGGCGATATTCTAGATTAGTCTTTATTCCCGCGTTGACAGCGCGGTCTCCGGGACCCAAATCTGGGTTGTATTAAAAATGTACAAGTCTCTATAATGGCCGGCAGCGTATGAGCCATATGAGATATATATACAATATTATGGCAAGCATAGACGGACAAAATGTAATCAGATTAATGAAAAAAGATTACGATTACATTTTGCGTTTTTCGTCATTAATATGACTGCACTTCGCTTATCTATGTTTTAAGCACTACGGAATCCTCAATTGCATACACATCTATGACTCCTTAATGTTTTTAAAGGATTTAATCATGATTGCAGAGCAACAAAATAGAAATTACGACTACATTTTGTAATCGTTAATTATTATTAATCAGATTACATTTTGCCCATCTCTGATACAAGGTAACTTTCATTATACAACGTTTTTACCCTGCAGTTTATAAACCTTTTTATATTAATTAGTTAGTACATTATTTGAGTTTGGTTTCGTAAGGTTTATTCCTTTTTTTAGTATAATTACGCTTAGTTATAAAATTGTCTCAGGTAGTTTGCATATTATTGTATTGACCGATTGTTTTATTAAGACTATTATTATATGTAGCCAACAATTATCAACTTTACATTAGAAAAACCCAGATTGTTTGTACTACAAGAATAATAGTTATATTGAATTAAACAGTATAGACGGTTAAAGGGCTAAATGAAATTAATTAAACCGATACAACTTTGGAGGCTTTTATTGTAGACCGAACTCCTAATTACGATAAAATGTAGAACATTAACGCGCCACAACAATGCTTTGTAAGAAAACATCTTAAACTCGAACATAATAGATACTTCTATATGTGCAGTCCTAAACAAAATTAAGGCTCCACTTCCAATAAAATGTTAGAGTGAGGTCTAATGACACCAGACAGCTTAGACGCAGGCAATTTGACTGAAACAAACCCAATTACGTAGTTTTATTTGAGTAAGAGAATATATGCTGCTTAGAAAATAGTGTTACATTTCATTTGAGTGATTTGGTGTTGTGTTCTGGTAGTCTTTTGTGTACAAATGAACTTCACACTGAGTGTTGTGTTTTGTTTTTTCATTCAAGTAGAACTATTGATTTATTCACTATTCGTAGAACTATCTATGTCCTAAACAGAAGTTAGAATAACGTAATAAATGAAAGATGCCATTTTCTGATCTTGTAATGAATCGAGATTGTTTAGCTAATATATTGATAATATGATATAACTTGTTTAAACAATTATATGCCATAAATTATCAAATGCACAGAAAAAAAACATTGAATATACAAATTTCTTTGATGCCTATATTGGATTGTCGTCGACAGTGGTAACAACTCATTTTTTTGAGACCATACATAAAAAGTAGGAAATATCACGCATATATTTAATAGGAACATGAGTAGTAATCACTAAAATTATTAATAATAACATATCGTCACTCTCTGTTCCTTTAGAGGTGAGCAGAGATACATTAGTGGCTGTATCCATTTTGCTCTTATATGTCGTGCCCAACGTGACCAGTAGCGCAGCTGAACGCCGTTCTCAGGGCACTTACACAGGTAATTTCTATTAGATGCCATGCGGGTTCCTTATACTGTTTTCCTTCACCGGTGAGCATGTGGTGACTAAATCCGTAAGTAATTTGGAAAACCCAGAGATACGCGTCTGGATTCAAACCTACGACCATTCGCGTTACCGCGCATGTAAACCAGCCCGTTAACCCCAAGACCACCAGAGCCACACTAAATTGTTTTAAAATTTAAGTGTTACAAATTAGTAGAACTTTATAAGTGTAGAACAAGTAGGCATAAATAGAATGCAAAACATCCCTAAGATCATGTACATGGTATACCGGACAGTAGACTTGAGAGAGTCTGATGCCTGGATGAGAGGGAGGCGGTGCACGGTGTCCGGCGCACTGCCTGGGAGATAGGTTTTGGAGGGGTGGGCTTTATTCCTTCCCCTCCCAGAGAGGTACCGATAAGGCTTCTTGTTCCCTGGGCGTCTGGATGAATTTGGCCTTCCAGGCCAGGGTAGAGCAATCAGAGGGCTACCCCGAGGAGTTTTAGTCTGTAGGAGTCTGACACACCGCGGTCGCTGCCCTCGCAGCTTCCCTGATGATCTTATGCAGGATTTTCCACCGGGATACAAAAAAAAAATGTACATGGTATTAAATAAAAATGATCATACTATCATTTACGCATGAGCCCTATATAAATATCTAAATATGCGTAAAGAACGAGGAGTTAAGCTTGTTTATTTTAGTTGGACATTTTTCGAATGTCAGTCATGTAGACTGGACTTTGTCCCTCATTATCCTATTTCGTTCATTTCCGAACGCAGCTGGGGCACGGGTCGCTGTTCCGCCTTGCATCGAACTGAGCAGAGTAACGAACTTAACCGTAGTTAATGACTTTCAACTTTGCTACTTCGTTCGCTCGTAGCAGGCGCCGATACGGAATTGGTCTGTAACTAACATTAACTTGACCCGCAATCGGAAGATAGATTGGCGAGCGTTTTGTTCATTTTCACAATTTTTGTTCCTTTTGTTTTCATTGCTTTAGAGCTAATTTTCTTTCGAACAGCGGGATTTTATTGTGTTTTATTTCTTATTGCATCTGTAAGTTAAGTTTTAATGTCGTCTATGATCTTTTCTTTTTCCAAACTGTATCCGCTGTGGCACAATAGAGGATATCCAACATTTGTTGATGGAATGTGTCCAAAATAAAAAAGAAAGAGAAAGCTTAAGGAGCACCCTAAACATCAACTTTTTGGACTTAGGCATTTATCAAAGCTATTTAAGTAATCCCAGTAGTCGAGAATCTCGCAAAATTTATAAATTTATTTACAAGAGTTTAGTGGAACCTTAAGGTTTCTCTATCTCCTATAGTGTGCCTATAACACTTAGTGTAATGTTTATATTTTTATTTTTTATACCTATAATTATGATGTAGCACGGTAGGGCTGGCATGACTGCATGCGGCAGTCAAAAACCCTTTTAATAAATTGATAAAAAAAAATCTTTTCTTTCGGTAACTGATATGAAATATAATAAACTCTTAGCAATTAAAACTTGTATACACAATATTACTTACTTTAATAAATTTTATTATAACTGCTTATCTTCAGATTTTCAGATATTACCGGTTACGAAATTAAATAGCACTGTAACTAATCTATATTAATTTTACAATTGTAATAATATGCATTGTACCTAACGTGACAGACATGACATACGACATGTTTAGATGATACGAGTATGCGGGTTTTCTATTGAATCTGTACTCTGCCGGAAGAAACTAGAAGTATCACACAAATCAAATCTATTACCATTATTCGCATTTTAACTCACGAATGCTATTTTTTTACCAATTTCGTCACCATAGCCTAATTCGGACATGCCATTTATACGGTATTTAATAATATGAATATAATTTTAGTAAGTAATACAAAGTTTATTTTCCGACCAACTGAGCGCGAGACGAGCGTCACAATGCAACTACCGGGGACTCGTTAATTAGCAAGGAAATGCCGCTCAGCACAAACTTAGTCGGTTGCAAGGCGAAAACTTTACTACTAACTACGCGAAAAGTGATAGTGTGGATGAGAAGTTATTTCGCTTGCCAATACCTAATGCATATTTTATATTAAATACATACACTGGAACGCTAAAGTTGCTGAAATTATAAATTTTGCAATTTTTTTTTTCATTAAAAACTTTAGCCCTTAACCTCTTGAGTGGAAATGACGGGCTTCACCCTTCAAGATTTTCTATGTTAAATTCGAATTTGACGGGCGTCGCCCGCAGTGTGTTTTTTTCGTATGAATATCTTTAAACTTATAAAAATAAGAATTATTATTGTTGCACATGGTCTTTTTTATATTCTAGCTAAATTAACCTTAATATTGATAACTAAATTTAATTGTCTGCACGCGTACTATTCTTCGAGATTTAATCGTAAGGCAAGGGGTGAATATAGCTGGATAACATAGTATAAGCACAAAGTGGATATAACCAGTAATGTATCTCTGATCATTCCGAAAGGGATATAGCGAGACAATATAAGATAATTATGTATTATGTCTATAATTTCCGATAAAAGAAAACTTTCTGAGGAATCCCACATAGCAGCTAATAGAAATGTCATATGAAAGGGCCTCGAGAACAGCGATCAGTTGCGCTTCTGGTCACATTTGGCACGACATATAAACGCAAGTGGATACAGCTTCTAATGTATATCTGATCACCCCACAAGAGGTATAGCGTGACGATATATTATTACTATTATTATATCTAGAAAAAAGTAAAAATGAAGCTGATGATGGATTGCGTTTACCCAACTAATATTTATTCGTTCTTCTATTTAACACTCCCAAGTCATAAGAACATGAAAAAAATATACACAGGAAGCGTATTCGAATACTTCGCTATTTACATTATGAATGGAGAAATTAATCTTTTAGTGCCGATGTAGGGAATATTCGCCACATAAGGGTAACAATCAACATGATGCCTTGCCTAGAATTAGAAAATATTTTTATTAATGGCCTACTCTACATAATATGTAAATTCTGTATGCAAAATATTGTATTTTCCGTATCTAAATGTTATAGATTGAATAAGTAAATTAATTGTATTTTATTTATCTCTGATCATGGTCGTCAAAATATCACAAGGTACAGTCAATGAATGGCTTTAGCCTCTTGATAAATATATTTTGCAATGAAATAGTCAAATGGGCAACTATTTACTTTCACACATTCAACCATTGAACAGTATTCTATTATTATATTATACAATTTTTTAAAGTTTATACAGTATAATAGACAAACTATTTCATAATTAAAATAAATAAGAACAATATTATTATAATAATGCTATGAAATAAGCAGAAGAAATATGATCGATCGAGGCTCAATACATATTTTTAGCAAACTTCCATTGAAAATTTTTCTGAAGGTCATTTGTCCCATTAATCACCATCCAAACGATATGAAGGATCATCTGTAAGTTGTCAGTATATAAATCTGAGATTTTTAAGTTTTTGATATTCTGAAAAAAACTACTTCTAAATGTTACGGCTTAAATTAAAAGAATTTGTAATAGACCTAATTTTGTTACCTAGATATCCTATTTACTTGCAAATTAAACTTGGCTTAGTCTGCGTATGCTGGCTACAATTGGATATAGTTAATCACTAGAGGTTGAAAATAGACGAGGATATTATCAGACCAAAAAAAAAAATTGTGTCGGTGATACAAACTCCAAAAACAAAATGCTGTTTATTTACCATCAATTTTGCACATATTTGTTATTTATCGACGAACGAAAACAAAAAATCTGTTGTTTATTTATCTTGAGTTTCTTTTTTTGACTGGGCTACTAAAACTAAAATCTATACAAACAGTGATAAAATAAATGCATTAATCTATGAAGGCTACCACCTCATGCACCGTCAGTAAACATACAAACATCACAATCACTATAAAAATAATAATTGAATTAAATTTAACAAAAAAAAAAATGCTACCCAAATAATTACTTCAAAATTAAGAAGCTGAGAATTAGTGTTTACAGATTGACAAATGCGACATTGTAAAAATTGTATTATAACTAAATGTGGGGACAGCATCACCCGCGTGGGAATGGGATAATGTGCCCTGGAGGTCCATTCTAAATCTTGGTTATTTGTATTTTATTTTAACTTGATGGATTATTTCAAATATTTTGTACATCCAAATTTAGTCTCTTTATTATGTTAGATAAAATAATCCGATCTCTCACAATTTTGTTAACATACAGATTTGTCATGAAAGGGATGTTTCAAAAGTGTGAAACCTTACATTCATTATATAACGGATATTGTTACAAATAAGATTGTATCTGAATTATATAGAATTTACTTGAAAGGTTATGTTCCTAATATCAAAAATAGCCGTATTTCTCCCGTATGTAACCCAATATTACGTGAAACAGAAAGGTTTCGTTATACTTTGTCTAATATAAATATTTGCTTTAGTAAATCTGATGTTACAACGTTCTAATTGAATGGTTTGTATTTCCTTTTTACCTCATGATTGGTTAAAAGACGAGAGTACATAACAGTCGCCCACGGCATGCTGGCCTAATTAAATATACGGTACTATGATTTAAAGTCTCCAGGCATATCGACGCTGAAAAGCACCCCGTGACTCTAAAAATATAAACTTGAACACAAAAGAATAAACCTTTAAAATAAAAAAAAAACATAACTAATAATCTGTTACCTGTATAATGTTTATATTTAATTTATTTATTTAAGTGTAGTTTTTGCAAAGCTAAAATAAGATCCTCTGAATTTCTTAAGTTTCTTGGGCAAGATTTGATATGGGTTACAGTAACTTGAACTTTTTTTGTTGCCTTAAAAGTGCTATAACCATGTTAAACAAATTATAGTAGGTCAATTTGTTAGGAATTTATTGAAAAGAGTAAATCTCGTTACTAATATTCCCTTACTATAAAAATATTGTAATCCGATGACTTAATTTGAACATAACAGAATCCTGTAACCAATGAAACGGATAGAGCTCTAATATCAATAAAAAGTTGTAGCCATCGTTTGAAGTTAAAACAACACAATTTATAAGAAGTTAAAAATAAATATTTTTATTTACAAATCTCTCTTAAAAATGACAATAATTTTAATGACTACCCGTTATAACAGTACCGAACATTTCTTTTCTTATACTCATTTATTATAATCAGGGAAATATACAGCAACATAAAAAATACATAAACAAGATACACAAGCCAGCATCGTTTTTTAAAAAATACTAAACAAAATAAAAACCAAGCTAAGAAACAAAACACAAATAGGTAACCCACAATTATTCAATTTTTTTCAAATTCGAATGGTATACAAAACATATTTTCTAATTTTCAAAGTTTACAGCATTATGCCTTCCAGTGTTCATATGAATAACTGAAAATACATGAACTGATCCCGAAATGCGACAGGCTCAAGCGAGTTGCTATGACGGCCTTTATACTCATATATATGGTCGCAATAAAGTCTCATTAATGCCGTACTTTTACTTTTTTTTTTAAACGGGTCAGACTGAATTGTAATAATATGAAACATCTGTATTATATAGTAACGAGACTGGACGGTGAAGTTAACAAAAGCCCAATCTTGTCATGCCTTGAACGCGTTAGGTCGCGTTACATAGTTGCGTAGATGTGTGGTGTGATTTTATCTTCAATTGTCGCTATATCATTGCCTTCATTTAACTTTTATAATTTATAACTGTTTTTTCTCTGCTATAGTGTAAATATAATTCTGACGCTTGTTTAGCTATCATAAAGTAGCTACTGGCTTGATTTTGCGAGTCTTTCGTAGGTCGTTTACACGTTCTCCAAATAAAAATCAAGAATAAAATTAGGCCATAATTGATTGTGTTGACACAGTACTACAGCTTGATACTCCGTAATATCCAGGTAGTCCAATAATTTTGTTGTATCTCCGTAGTATTAAAATCACTTACTAAAAGTACATTTATTTTCAGAAAGTTAATTCAAACTGATGCAAGTATCTTGTTACTGAATTTACAGACAAAGTTACCGACAAAAGGCGGAACAAAATTAAGATTTATTGAATCTATATAATTTTTATATATTTGAATGAAGACAGCTTTTTTCACATCTCAGCAGCGTAAAGTTAAGCAATATTAAATAACCTAGAAATATTAACAGAGTTAGATCCTACGCCATTTAATTGGAACGTCAATATAAATCTATTTATTATTACCTCTTAAGCTACTATAGATCAAACAATTATAGATAGCAAGAATATATTCCTAATATATGCTCGTATTAATTAAAGCCGCCATAATAATGAAAGGTCGCTCTTCCACACTCCTCTCACGCTTGTACTACTGTAATGATTGTCAACATCAAACATACAATGGGAACTTATATGTTTATATTTGTCTACGCTAAATTACATATATGTATGCGAGTTCTATCTGCTGTGGTATTCATATCTCCGTAATGGGTTTGCAGACACATGGAGCTTTGCTTTGCCAAGACTATTTATCTTTCACATGAGCCTTGACTATATTTTGTTGTACAGTAGCCTACTAAGCATTATATTGATAACTAGGTAGACCAGTTTGTTCCACCCGGGTGTGATTTTAAAAACCATGCTTTAATTCTTTGGGATTGGGTTTTCCAAAATTATCGAAATATGTATTTTATTTTATTATGAACAAAAGTTAAATACCAGATCATGATAGGTATTTTCATCGAAATTGACGGATTTTCAAGCAAACTTACAACCCCTATTTTAGCCTCATTGGGTAGGAATATCAAGATATCAGATGTTAGTGGGAAACGTCACAAAAAAAATGTAGAAATTTCAGGTTTTAGTTTCCGTAGGTCAGGCTCTAGGATATTATCAGTCAGGTCAAATGGTTTATATGTGTGGATTAATTATTTTAGATTAATGAAAAACAATTCAACAATTTTTGGGAGTCGAAGCTGCTCGCATCCGTAGGTTTTACCCTAGTTTCCCTACACGTGACTCCTGGGTGGTGCTAAACGAGCAGCAGCTAGGTGGTAGGGCGTCAGTGCCCGCCTGGATCGCGACCACAGTACATGGGCGTAAAGCCCGTCATAGTGACCAGCTTCGGCTTGTCGCGTTTCGGGATCAGCTTGTGTATATCCAGTAGCTCATATACCTAGAGATCTTCAGTCGTGGTATATGTGGGCCGACATGACGTAGACTATCAAAGGATTTTCATCCTTTGATAGTCGCTTTCGTTTTTGGACTACACTGTACTTACCATCAGGTACTCTGTAGTAACTATGTCGAGCCAGTGTAAAAAAAAACAATTTGCAATATTCGGAATTAGAATGAAAGTAATACATAGTAAGAATGAAAGAGCTATAGTCAAATCGTAAAAGTTTCAGACATTTTTGATTTATTCCAACTGCTGTAATCTGTCAGACAAGTTCTTGCTCTCCGCAAATCGTAGATATCTATCAATTCTCAGCAGAGTTTCGGTTTCGCTCCGTCCTGCTTTTATTAATGTTCTTATTTCATTTGTCGCTACGATCATCAATTCTATTGTCTGTGGCAACTGCTTATAGTATATTTAAAGAATAAGTATTTCGGATATTTTTCTTTATATAAAATTATTTAATTATTATAAAAGTTCAGAAAAATTATAATCAATGAGTATATATTGTTCTTACGTGAAACAGATTCGATTATATTTGTTAGCATATTTCTTTTAAGATTAACTTGCAAACACACATATCAAATCATACTTGTCATATTTGAAGGTAAAGATAAAGCCCATCATGAGTTTCGTTTACTCAAAAAAAGACCATTTGCTCTTCTTTAAGTTGACAAATCTTTAGAAGTAGCTTGACATCATTATATAGATTTTATAAAGTGTTTTGTAAAATTTTAACTTACTAATATGATAAGTAAATAATAATGTATCTTATTTTACACTTGCTCGACAAAGTAACTACGGTGCACGTGATGGTAAGTACAGTGTAGTCCAAAAACGAAAGCAACTATCAAAGGGCAAAAATCCGATTGTAGCCTCCGTCGTCATGTCGGCCCACATATACAATGATTGCAGGTAAGTATATGAGTTACTGGATATACACAAGCTGATCCCGAAACGCGACAAGCCAAAGCGAGTAACTATGACGGTTTTTACACTCGTGTACTGTAGTCATGTCCCAGTTCGGGCAATTGCCCTACCACCACAAAAACACGCAATATACACACATAATATATCGTCATGCTATATCTTTACGGGCGGGAGCCGAGGCACATTAGTGGCGGTATCCAATTTGCGCTTTTAATGTGCATAAATATTATTAACTAGCTGTCCCGGCAGACCTTGTTCTGCCCTATTTTTCTAAAACAAAGTCATATTGTTTTTTTTAATGTTAATAGCTTCCCCCACAGATTTTTTTGAAAATTATTTGAAAAAACCTGGCCTTAATGCTATATGTATAAAAATTGACAAATATTGACATTAATATTTATACGTCACTCAATTGTTTTGCCTTCCCGGAACCCGTCCACTGACATTTAAACTTTATGGTATGGTGTTAAAGTTCAAATTGACTTTAAAATATTATTACGAATTTTTTGTATGAGAATATAGAAAAGTGTTGTTTTTAGACTTTTTCAGACAATTTTTTTAATTTTTCTCTCCGTAATACCCTCCCCATACTTCAACAAACACAACAAAAAAGAATCGGTTTAGTCGTTCTCGAGTTTCGCGCTTATCAAGACAGCTGATCCGGCAAACGTAGTTTTGCTATATAAGTTATTGTAATATCTTCTATGATGTTCATTGAAATTAAGTGATCTCAAAGACAATTTTGTTCATAATTAAATACTCTTAATCAACAAAACATTTATTTGGATAAAGATTAATATTATTTCGTTGATACAACTCTTAATGCATTAATTTCGACCAAATTCGATTACCATAAAAACGGTTCTAGTTAGTTAATCTTAAAAGATAGGCGGCATATACTGTCGGGGACATTTTTTTAGATCATTTCAAGAGGAATAATTCTTTCGTACATATATTTTTGGTATCTTGTACCGTTTTCCAGCGCACGCAATGGAAGCCTTCAAGGATGAATAATTTTCCCCGTTTTTTTCACATTTTCCATTATTTCTTCGCTCCTAATATTTGCATCGTGATGTTATATAGCCTAAAGCCTTCCTCGATAAATAGTCTATTTAACACAAAAAGAATTTTTCAATTCGAACCAGTAGTTCCTGAGATTAGCGCGTTCAAACAAACAAACAAACAAACTCTTCAGCTTTATAATATTAGTATAGATATGTGTTGTTGATTAAGAGTATTTAATTGTGAACAAAATTGTCTTCGACATCACTTAATTTCAATGAACATCTTAGAAGATATTCCAAATCTTATATAGCAAAACAACGTTTGCCGGATCAGCTAGTTTATTATATCTTAAATTTGATCCCATTTTAATATGGTGCAGGATTGCTACATGTCTTCGAAAGTATAAGCCAGAACTTTTGAATTGACAACAGCATAATCTATGTCCCTCTACATCTCCCTCGTGTGTAGACAGATGTTGAGAATCGAGACTGTTTCCAAGCGTATTTAAGGTTTTTTTTTTATAGCCCGGGGGATATTGTTGACGGACCTCAGGGAGCTTTTTGGTTGTCGGACTTGCGCCGACTAAAACCCCCGGGGTTACACAGCGCTCTCGCCTGGATAATTTTAATTAAACACAACACAACACAACACAACACAACCGAACACAACACAACACAACCGAACACAACCGAACACAACCGAACAAAACCGAACACAACCGAACAGAACCGAACAGAACCGAACAGAACCGAACAGAACCGAACAGAACCGAACAGAACCGAACAGAACCGAACAGAACCGAACAGAACCGAACATATCCGAACGCAACCGAACGCAACCGAACGCAACCGAACGCAACCGAACGCAACCGAACGCAACCGAACACATCCGAACACATCCGAACACAACCGAACACAACCGAACACAACCGAATACAACCGAACACAACCGAACACAACCGAACACAACCGAACACAACCGAACACAACCGAACACAACCGAACACAACCGAACACAACCGAACACAACCGAACACAACCGAACACAACCGAACACAACCGAACACAACCGAACACAACCGAACACAACCGAACACAACCGAACACATCCGAACAGAACCGAACACAACACAACACAATACAACCGAACACAACCGAACACAACACAACACAATACAACCGAACACAACCGAACCTAACCTTTTTTTTTTGTTAACCCGGTGGAAATCCCTAACGGACCGTCAGGGGAAGTGGTGAGGGCCACTTCCCCCGGTGTGTCGGACCTGCCCCGACTAAAACCACCAGGGTGCCAGTACTGCCTCTCTTCGCCTTCGCCGAGCCTGGGAATCCAGATACTTCCGACGACTCGGCGGGCGTTGGCCTTCGGGCAGGCCTCCTCTCTTGGAGGGGGAATTTAAACCCCCTCAGGACCTCTCTTGGGGAACGGCGTGTGGGCACACACACGCCGACCCTTCCTCTCTGCACTGGACGGGGACGCCCTCAACTTCACCCGCCCAGCCTGTGTCAGGAGGGGAGCGCCTCGCGCTGGGAGTCCTGCGCGAATTGCTCCCTTCTCCCGAGCCGCCTTGTTCAGCGGCGGCGCCGAGGGTTGCGGGGATTGGCGACATGCCGCTCCCGCTCCGCCGCTTCCTTCTTGCATATGACGGCCTCACAAAAGGCCGCCAACCCTCGCCATGCCGATTCCCTGTCAGTGGCCGCTTTGATTACGGCCGACAGGGAAAGGTCGTGGCCGACGACCTGCCGTAGCTCGGCTCTCTCATTGGCCCAAGCTGGGCACTCCTCCAGCGCGTGTTACGCTCTCTCGACGGGGCAGCCGTCACAGTGGTTGCACATTTCCGTCGGCTCGCTCCCGGGGGTCAGACACAGGTATCTCCCGAAGCTGCCGTGCCCCGAGAGAACCTGTGTCATCCGGTATGTGAGCGAGCCATGACCGCGTGACAACCACTGTTTTAGAATTGGACGGACTGCCTCGATAGTCCAACGGCCGGCGCTAGAATTGCCCAGCCTGGACTCCCACTCTTCTATGGCGCTCTCATTGAGGAGTGCCCTCTTCCTCCTTACTTCTGCCGGGGCCAGCCGCAGGCCCTGGGCTCTCTTCTCCTCGCGCCACTGGTACAGCTGCGCGAGGGTTCGTGCGTCCAGGTCTCACGGCACGGACCCAGCCAACACGCAGGCCGCCTCGCACGAAATCGTACAGTACCCCCTGATCACTCGGATGGCCATAGCTCTCTGTGGGCGACGGAGGAGAGCTATGTTCCGGCGGCTTAGTCGATCAGCCCACAAACCGAACCTAACCTTTTTTTTTTTTTTTTTTTTTTTTGTTAACCCGGTGGAAATCCCTAACGGACCGTCAGGGGAAGTGGTGAGGGCCACTTCCCCCGGTGTGTCGGACCTGCCCCGACTAAAACCACCGGGGTGCCAGCACTGCCTCTCCTCGCCTTCGCCGAGCCTGGGAATCCGAATACATCCGACGGCTCGGCGAGCGTTGGCCTTTAGGCAGGCCTCCTCTCTTGGAGGGGGAATTTAAACCCCCTCAGGACCTCTCTTGGGGAACGGCGTGTGGGCACACACACGCCGACCCTTCCACTCTCCACTGGACGGGGACGCCCTCAACGTCACCCGCCCAGCCTGTGTCAGGAGGGGAAATTGTCGCGCTGAGAGTCCAGCGCGAACTCAGACCTTCTCCTGCGCCGTCTCTCTCCACGGCGGCGCCGAGGGTTGCGGGGATTGGCGACATGCCGCTCCCGTTCCGCCGCTTCTTTTTGTGACATGACGGCCTCACAAAAGGCCGCCAACCCTCGCCATGCCGATTCCCTGTCGGTGGCCGCTTTGATTACGGCCGACAGGGAAAGGTCGTTGCCAACGACCTGCCGAAGCTCGGCTCTCTCATTGGCCCAAGCTGGGCACTCCTCCAGCGCGTGTTGCGCCCTCTCCACGAGGCAGCCGTCGCAGTGATTGCACTTTTCGGTTGGCTCGCTCCCGGGTATCAGACTCAGGTATCTCCCGAAGCTGCCGTGCCCCGAGAGAACCTGAGTCATTCGGTATGTCAGCGAGCCGTGACCTCGTGACAACCACTGCCTAAGGATTGGACGGACTGCCTCGATGGTCCTTTGGCCGGCGATGGGATTGCCCAGCCTGGACTCCCACTCTCTTAAGGCCTCCTCATTGAGGATCTCCCTCTTTCTTCTTATTTCAGCCGGGGCCAGCCGCAGGCCCTGGGCTCTCTTCTCCTCGCGCCATTCGTAGAGCGACGCGAGGGTTCGTGCGTCCAGGTCCCACGGCACGGACCCGGCCAACACGCAGGCCGCCTCGCACGAAATCGTGCAGTACCCCCTGATCGTTCGGATGGCCATAGCTCTCTGTGGGCGCCTGAGGAGAGCTATGTTCCGGCGACTTAATCGATCAGCCCACACGGGGGCACCGTACATGACCATTGAGCGGACGACCTGCGTGTACAAGAGTCTGCAGGCTACGCCCGGGCCTCCCACATTGGGCATTATTCTACTCAGGGCCCCTAGGACCTTCTGTATTTTAGGCAACAGAAGGTCAAAATGGGGCCCAAAGTCCCATCGGCTGTCGAGGACGAGTCCTAGGTACTTCATCGTACTCTCGACGCCGATGCGGACACCACTCACGGTTATGTGTGAGTTAGGGGGAGGCGCTCTTCGGGGGCCATGAAAATAGATGGCCTCCGATTTGTGGAGCGCTACTTCTAACCCCAACCGCCTTATCCTACTCACAACCTGAGCCACCGCGGCGGTGGCCAGGATCGTCACGTCCCGGTATGTATCACCGGTTGCCATCACCAGCGTGTCATCCGCGTAGCAGGTGACTTCCACCCCTCGGAGATTAGCTCCCCTGAGGACGAAGTCGTAGCCGATGTTCCACAGGAGCGGGCCAAGGACTGACCCCTGTGGAACACCGCACGTCACCTCATGCTTCCCCCACTCATTCCTCCCGGGGTAGACAATGCTTCTCTCCGAGAGGTACGCTGCTATCACGCGGCGAATGTACCCTGGCAACCGGTGATATCTAAGCGCTTCATGTATGCACTTCCAGGGGAGGGAGTTAAACGCATTGGCGATGTCAAGCGAGACCGCCAAGGCAACCCCTCCCCGTGCAACCGTCTCCTGCGCCTTTGCCCGGACCCTCATGATCGCCGAGATGGTGGAGCGATTGCGGCGGAAGCCGAACTGGTTTTCCGCAAGGTCCGGGCCTGTCCCCTCCAAGTGAGCGGTGATACGATCGACTACCACCCGCTCGAACATCTTATTAACCTCGTCCAACAGGACAATGGGCCTGAAGGACGAGGGGGTCTCATCTGTGCGCCCTGGCTTCCGCAGGAGGACAAGTCGGCCTGTCTTCCACCTGCGCGGAATGGTGGCTCGCGCTAGACAGGCGTCGAACGTCCTCCTGATTCGCGGTTCCAGGGCGTCGAAGGTCATGGCCCAGATCTTTCCATGGACTCCGTCGAGTCCAGGGGCCGCTTTCTTGGCCTTGAGCCTCTCTATCACCCTCTCCAGCTCTTCCCGGGTGACTGGTGAAACCGAACCTAACCTAACCTAACCGAACACAACCGAACACAACACAACCGAACACAACACAACACAACACAAAAAAGTGTTAAAGTTCAAATTGACTTTAAAATATTATTACGAATTTTTTGTATGAGAATATAGAAAAGTGTTGTTTTTAGAATTTTTCAGACAATTTTTTTAATTTTTCTCTCCGTAATAACCTTCCCCATACTTCAACAAACACAACAAAAAAGAAATCAGTCAAATCGGTTTAGTCGTTCTCGAGTTTCGCGCTTATCAAGACATAGCTGATCCGGCAAACGTAGTTTTGCTATATAAGTTATTGTAATATCTTCTATGATGTTCATTGAAATTAAGTGATGTCAAAGACAATTTTGTTCATAATTAAATACTCTTAATCAACAAAACATTTATTTGGATAAAGATTAATATTATTACGTTGATACAACTCTTAACAAATAATGCATTAATTTCGACCAAATATGTTTACCATAAAAACGGTTCTAGTGACTTAATCTTAAAAGATAGACATATACTGTCGCGGACATTTTTTTAGATCATTTCAAGAGGAATAATTCTTTCATACATATATTTTTGGTATCTTGTACCGTTTTCGCAGCGCACGCAATGGAAGCCTTCAAGGATGAATAATTTTCCCCGTTTTTTTCACATTTTCCATTATTTCTTCGCTCCTAATAATTGCATCGTGATGTTATATAGCCTAAAGCCTTCCTCGATAAATAGTCTATTTAACACAAAAAGAATTTTTCAATTCGAACCAGTAGTTCCTGAGATTAGCGCGTTCAAACAAACAAACAAACAAACGAACAAACTCTTCAGCTTTATAATATTAGTATAGATAATTACGATACGAAATCTAATCATGTCTGAAACGATTTTAATCTTACTAAGGCATTTAACACACTTATACGTATGGTTATATTTTCCATTGTTAACAACACCCGGTTAAGAATCTTCAATATTTCGCAACGACAACATTTAAACGAGTATATTCGGCTTTAAGTTAATTTTTATACTCAACCCCGCTATTTACTACCATCGTAAACGAGTAAAACTTTATTATCAAAATTTTTAACTGTAATCAAATGTAACAGCATTCATAAATTTTAATATAGTTTAACAACCTTTTCAGTGATAGCATTGTTTTAATCCTTTAAATCATTAAATGTTATAGTAATTTTTATTTTCACGATTTACATGTTTATCCTCCAAATAATATAATTACGTAGAATTTATTTTTACGTACACATATACCTAAATAATATGTGTCTGAAAAATATAAGCTAATTTATTTTAATTGTGGTAAAAGTGTCATAAAAATATTTAATATCTATCTTAAATTATAGTATTTATATTTACGGAAGTAAGGAACTTGTTTAACCCCGAGTAAGTTATCTATATTTAAATAAAAGAGTTTGTAATATACATTTAATATTTATTTATAAGGTTAGTTCAGAGAATCTGTTATATTTGGCTGCGGAGTTCATATTTCAAGCAATATATCAAGTCATGTAGGAGTACGGTCATATATGAGCTGTCTCGACGTTGCCGCGTTGGTGCGCAAATGTCTCCGTAGTAAAAGCTTTGAGGCGAGGGCAAAACAACCATATAACCACACAACTCCTCCCCAACACTTCGCATGAGACGTGGTATGAGACAACATTTTCACACATTATTGCCCTCTTAGGAACAATTTCTGTATTCCATTTCATAACTTTATGTTTAATAAAAATATCCGGAATCAAAATTTATAATGTACCTAACGCTAAGTGATTTTTCTTTTACATTTCTTACAAAGTGGATATAGTCATTAGTTTTCTAAACAATACATATGTATATATATTGTTCCTGATTTAGTGTACTTTGAAATTAAATCGAAGCTTACACTTTCTGAAAGCCGAATATCCATAGCCTACATACAACGTGGGATTAAGCTTGTACAGGCTTAAAGCGTACGAACGAAAAAATAACAAATTGTTGGGTCGTTGAAAAGGTCAACGATGCTAATTTATTTTGTTGGCTACGAAAAAAAAGTTTTTTTATATCAAAAGGTGACAGATGGGCTGATAACCTACCTGATGGAAGGAGGCCAGAGTCGCCTATAAACGAGTACTAAACCAGAAGTGTTCTTATAGTACTGTCCAACTGGAAGAATAAAAATGAAGAGGAAATGGATATACGCAGCCTGATCCCGAAACGTAACAAGTCGACACTAAATCGCTTCAATTAAATAGTGATTGATAAACAATTGAATGACATTCTATATCTTGGTAGTATGTTTAGTAGAAATTGTGTGTGTGTGATGTCGATGTAGAGAGGCAAGTTGCTGCTAGCAACAAAGTTAATGGTGCGATAGGTGCCGTTCTAAAAAGTCAAAACATTATGCAAACAGCACGAGTAGCATAGAGAGCTCTAGTTGTCCAGGTATAAAGCGTTGAGACCCGAGCATGTCAGAAGATCCATGAAAGAATTAATGCAATGGAGATGCGATCTGTTCGTTCTATATTCGGGGTAACGCTTGCGGATCGCGTTAGGAACGAAGAGATGTGTAGAATGGTCGGTTAGAAAGATAGTGTCATCGATAGCAGGCACAAAAGCGCGCTTCGATGATTCGGGCATGTAGAGAGGGTGAAAGGTTGACAATAAATATATACAATACGAATGTGAGTGGAAGTAAGAGCCGATACCAACCAAAATGTATCTACAATAGAGTTCTGAAGAAGGGTAATGTCAAAAGTACTTGGAATCAGCGATAATGCATGAAGGCACTGATGAATTCCTTAACGCAAGTGAAATATGTTTGCAAGAATAGAGAGGTGTTGTTCCATTCTCTCTGTGATGGTATATAAATTTAAATAGCGTTTTATACATATCTAAACTAGATTTAATTTGTTGTTGCAAGTAACTCTTAGTGCTTAAGTATAAATTGCTTTATCAAACTATAGATACCATATGTTTTATAAATCCAACAAATTCGTCCGTTGAGAATTCTCATACACTTGAAAAAGGTCGACAAATAAAAGATTTTCTTCCACAATACGCAAACATGTAATTTCTATCTTTTTTTTTTTTTTCACTTGGGGAAAATCCTCATGGGACCGTCTCGGTCGCACGGGGGGTTGCACGAAACCGAGGTGTGTCGGACTTGTACCGACTAAAAACCCCAAGGTGACTTCTTCTGCGCATTGACGGGGACCCCGGGACCTGTAATCAATAATAAACCCCGTCGCGCCGCGCCCGCTGGGCACAAACTCGGAGGAAGATATCTTCCCCTACACTGCTCATTGTATTTAGGCAGAGCACGTCACAATGCTCTGCCTACTTCTCGAGGGTCACTAACCAGTCGTTCAGGGCCCCCACCCTGAGCGGCCGCGACCCCAAAGGCATCAGCCAACCGGTCGTGGATCGACCGATCATGTGATTTCTATCTAAATTAACTAGCCTTGGATAGTTATTTAAGCAAATAATATAATTTTAACCAGTTCTGAAGTAGTTGAGGTTTCAATTTGTACCCATATGTATTGACGCCTCAGTTACTACAATAGCTGACACAACACATTTTACGCCACTGTATCTCCCCTTGGAACAAATATTTATATAATGTACAAGTCTAGGTTTTTGAGTATATATGTAATTGAACATTTTTAATACACGTAAAACATATATACAATAATATACTGTCTTTTTAATACAAATAAAAATCCGTCGATATTCTCTACGCAGCGGAAGTTTTTACAGTTTATTCAAAGATGTTCTTGAGGTGGTAGGACAATTGCCCTAACTGGGTCGTGACCACAGTACACAAATGCAAAGATCATCATAGTGACTCGCTTCGGCCTGACGCATTCCGGGATCAGCTTGTATAAGTCCAGTTATTTACTATCTACTTTTTTTTACTTAGGGAATATTCTCATAGGATCATCTTGGCCGCAGAAGAGGCCATGAACTAGATGTGCCAGTCTAGTACGGGGGCTAAAACCCCCAAGGAGACTACTTGTGGACTTTGACGAGAACTATGGACCCTGTAATCAACTCTCTACACCTTCACCGTGCTGCGCCCTTGCGGGCACTATCTCGGGAAAAAGCGCTGCCTTCCTTAGGTTTCCATTAAATTTTACGACAGAACGCGTTACCTTACTCTACCGATTATTTGAGGGTTGCTATCTCGTCGCTCAGGGTCCCCAATCTAAGTGACCACAACTCAAAAGGCATCAGCCGACCTGTCACGAATCGACATATACTCCGATATACCGCGATACTCCGAGGGGGTTGCCGGCGTCCCGAGGTTTTCTTTTTGATCTAGAGCTGGCCCTCTCCCTGATCCCACTCAGCGATCTCTATCTGGGACATGATATCCTTGCAAAAGGAGAACAAACCCTTCAAATTTCAGCGCGTACAGCATACCTCGTCAAGATGCACGCGCCACCTCCTTTAAGTAGATTGAGGTACTTTTGCTTTCAGCCTCTCCAGCACCACGGAAGGCACGTTTTCGGTTGTATATGTACCAAGAGACCATTTTCGTGGTATATGTAATTCGGCATAACGACAGCTAAGCGACTGCCAATGAATTTTCATTCTTTTACAGTTGCTATCGTTCGAGGCAGTTTCCATCAGGCGCACTGTACTTACATTGTCGAACCAGTATAAAAAGAAAACCAATAAAATTACATAAGTTTTAATTATTTTTGGTATAATATTATACATGCCTTATCAGATATCATGTCAAAAATAACAATTTCGTATCTAGGGTAAATAGTACAAAATAAATACTTTGTCTCAAAGATGCTCACTTATACAATTTTTACAGTTTTACGAGTCCCAGACGTCTCTCCATCAGTCAACTACTTTCTTGGAATTAATTTAGAATCACGCTTGCATTTGTGCTGAAATTTGAGGCCAATAAAGATTTTAATATAAAGCTAATGATATTAACTAAAAATCAAATTACAGAGGCAATTTAAAATATTTATTAACATTGAACGTCATCACAGAAAATATATTTTTATTAAAAAGCTTTTCTCTTGGAATTGACGTATTTTATAAAGATATTAAGTGTCCAAAATATTTATTACAAGGACGGGGCACATGGGATTCAGTAAATACAATATTAAAAACTGTTTGAGGTCACGGATGACCCCCATGGCGATAGGCTTGTCAATAATAAATTGTTTATAAGTCGCATTCCTTCATATATTATATATTCAGTCTAGACGGGACTTCAACTCTTAAAAAGGTTTCATTTTAATACATGTCATTGCAATCAATGTTAATATCTGTCATTACAATCATGGACTATTAAAGAAATCCCACCTCTGATCACAAATAATCTGAAAATTAGAATATTATTTTAGGAAGCTTCTATCTTATAGTTGGCCTTTAAATATAATAACACTTACAAACGATGTTTTTAATAGGATAATTTAATAAAGTTTCAACCTGAAGTAAGTATTTTTTACATTACATCGCCATAAAATGCACTATATCTTATAGAGCAAATGCTACAACGATCGGGAGCACTCTTATTGCTTTCTCGATTTATAAAACGACCGGTACTTACGTTGTTTCGTATTTGATGTGGAATTAGTTTACCGACAAAGATTGAGTACATCGTATATTACCATTTTCCCAAGAAACACCTTAATGGTAAGAAAGGATTTATAAGTTTTTATTTTTATTTTACTAACATAAAAGATCAACAATCTATTGCTTATCTAAAGCTAATGGATTTGTTTAAAGCTTTTTATTTATTTAAATTAAATCACACTTACAATTAGGACGTTCCACATAAAATAATAATTAAAAATAAAACCAAATTAAAACTATATTTTACAGGATTAAATTATTTTTAGATTACAAAATTTTTGGCATAATTTTAAAAGAGGCATTGTTAAATATTAAGCTAACTCATTGCAGTTACGTTGAGTAAATAATATTTAGATTTATTTAGATTTTAATTTTTTTACTGCCGATTAAAAGCTCTGTGCAGACTTACCTAGCTTTATTTTATATTTATATTCTCTTAATTTACTTCCTAGCACCTTTTCATTTACTTGTACGCTTTTTATAGTACCTTGAATAATTTCCTGCTACTTGCCTTTTAATTAAGAATTTTTGAATGAGATCTAAGTTTTCTTTTCAAAGTAAATAACAATTTATTTTAAGACTAGCTGACCCGGCGAACGTCGTACCGCTATGTATGTCGTTACTTACAATAGGTAATAACAACTAACACAAATCAATTCACATAAAAATTATTTTTGAGCTACTATATACATATACCGCCGACTAGAAAACAATACATTTAATGTTTAAATTTGAACGTCGGAGAGATGGCTGCCGAATGGATTTATTATAATTATGGATTGTTTACTATTTCTTATTTATATTTTTATATTTTCGGCATTTCCATGTATAAAATTATAGCCATGTATGTTTAACTACAGGATAAGCTGATTTGCTAATCACAAATATATATGAGAATATTATATATTGAATGTAATCAATGAAGAAATGGATCTCTTCTGAGTTGAAATATTCTTGGATTTTTTATTTTATTGCAATAAAATAAAAAATCCAAAAATATAAAACATTCAATTTATTTGTAATACTTTTATAATTACAGAGCATAGCGTAATGGTGTCTAATAAAAAAGGTACGTACTATATATAAAAAGTGTACTTATTTTAAGGATCAAAAAGAGAAGGACCTACGGTTTTCTAATCTATAAGAATTGACAATAATTTTAAACATGCAATAATGTGCTAGGAGGTCGGCCATGAATCAATTTATTTAATTTTTTTTTTTTATATTGTAGTCATAAAATAATGAACTTCGTCTGCCGACGTCAAAATTATGAAATTTCCGAGCTGTTTTCTCTTTGTATTTTTCCTTATCCATTTTCTCTCCATTTATGTAACGAGTCTCATTAATTAGCATTCATATTCTGTAAGTACATCTGTTCCGAGAGAGCAATAAATTCCAAAGTTAGTGTTATATTTTACTGGAGTTAAGAGCGATATTTCTTATTACAAAAGTAACCTCTCTTTTACATATTTTATGTGCATATAAATATTATACACTTGTATTCTTCTTTTAGTAATCTTCTTTATCCATTTTAATGGGTGACAAATTTTATTGTCGACACTCTTATGTCATAGTGAAGCACGAAATAGTGTTTATATTTAATTTCAAGTTGTATTGAACAAATTAAAATGTGCTTATTCAGATGTATTACTCTTATCTAGAAGTAGATCTTTCTTAATTGCTGTGTACCAAACAAAAATAAAATAGATGAAAGAATTTGCGATATACTGGATGTAAATCAGTTCAATTTTCCATATGCCAATATCGAAATCCTTACGTCACGAAATAGATTTTATAGTAACTTTTTTTTTAAACATCTTTAGACATATTTATAACTGCACAAATCAAATGTATTAATAAAGTAAGTTTTGTAAGTAAATTAGATAAAAGATTATGTAGCATACTTGACAGCAGTATTTGAAAATATGTTATATGATATTGTACTTACTAACTTAAAATTTACTGTGGCAATGTTGTATTTGAGAGCGTTGTAACTACGCCTGGGCACTCCTACGTCGCCTCAGGGAACGCACCGCATTGTGTTCAAACATACTCTATGCCCAGGACAGTATCGCTATCTAGGTATTGTAGGTCGGCGTGAAACGTATGAAGTTTTGTATTCACACAAGATAATGGGAGCAGTTTTTATTCTGACTTTATGGAACAGGCGAAGGATAAGATGAGCTGATACTCAGTCGATACTCAATCCAATCATTGGCATCGCCTACAAGATGTTAAAGGTTATATATGGCTAGCCTGGATCTAACCATATGTAAATATTTTAAGACTGGCTTCTAAAAGTATCTAATTGTATTAATCTGTCAGTAAAACATATCGAAAACAGCAACAACTGCCAAGAATTGAGTTGCCATTAACAGTTACAGTTATTTAGTCAATGTAATATATATACGCACGACAAATTGTCATTGAAAGGTGACGAGCTAATTTTCAAACTCGATAGAGTCACTATGACGCGTTTGGCGGTCATGTTTAATAGTTGTAATTTAATCGAGCATCAACGCGTTATAACTTAACAGTGGTTTATTTAACTCCACGTGGAAGTTACGTGTATACTGATGCGAGTATATATTACCTGAGAAGCCACGGACATATGCATTGCCAACTTCCAAAAGACTAGTTAGTAAATACTACTCGCTGCGTTACATAGCTGCGATAATTTTCTGAAGATTACTTGTTAATAATCTAATGTATTTGGTTTAGCTTGTTTCGTGTCTCTTATACTTCAAAATCTCAGGAACTTCATTGATTTGGAACTATGATTCAGTCTGTTACTCGTATAATATTAGACTGAGATTTATAGACGCTTATTTGATTTTGTTTAGGAAAAAAGTTCGCTTTTGACAAAAATCTGAATATATAATATAATAGAAACTTCAGTTTTGCATAAGTATTTATAGAGCCAAATCCAAATTGAGAGAATCGGTAGCTTACCATAAACTTTGATATTCATTAAATAATATTATATAGGCCTCTTCCAAGGTTCGTCACTGAGCCCAATCTTCAGCTTTTCTCATTCAACAATTGCCTACAACAAATCGTCGGTCCGCCTAGCCTAAGGGCGTCCTACACTGCGCTTATAGAGGCGTGGTGTCCACTCTAGAAACTTTTATCCTAGCGGTTATCCGTTCTCCGGTAAATTTGACCATCCCACTGACATTTTAGCTTGCCAATCTTCTGAGCTAGAGAGGTCCCAGAGGAGCAGCCTCAATTAGGCTTTTCACATCCCGGGCGTCTGGATTAGTTTGGTTTCCCAGGCCGAGGTGGAGCGATTAGGACACCCCAGAGATTTTTGTCAGTAGGAGTCTGACACACCGGGGTCGCTGCCCTCACAGCAACCCTGATTGTCCTATGCAGATGCAGATATTCCCCGTGATACTAAACAAAAAAACCATATATTCATGTATATTCGTTTCATAAGAAACAAGAATATACTATTAAATAATATTGTTGGATATTTAACATTGCAGAAGTACCACAGATAATATAGACGGATTTATATTAACATGAAAGTTATAAATTTTGATAATATGTTTCATTTTCTTCTATTAATAAATATATTTCTATCACTTATTTTAGTTTTTCAGCTCCATAAAGCTTTACTTCGAAAAAATTAAAACTATTTAGTATTTCATGATAAATATATTTGAACTGAAGTCTTACTGCTACATTTAGTCCGAAAAGAGGATATAGCCCCAAGAATTCCTAAAATAACCATCGTGCCTGGTGCGATGCAATAAATGCCCGAGTTACAGCAGCGATGGTGGCCATTCGATAACCAATAAATTTCACTGGGACGTTGAATTTATTTGATAAACGTTCGAGATAAAGATGCGGCGAAACCTGGCCTCAACGCTGCGGTCAGCGAAGCCAAAAGCTCTTCAGCCACCAACATTCTTTCAATTGAATGGATTACATTTGAAACTCTAATCTTAGAATTCCTATATTTTTGTATTTTCCTGTTATTACCACAAGGGGACAATTCGTCTAAAATATATGGAATTGATAGACCACGATCATCTTCCACGCACTTAATAATAACTTTATTTCAGATTAATACTACTGATGTTTCTCTGCTTAGCCCTAAAAATATATTTTAGTATATTATTTATTCATTTATTATTTTATATATTTTTACTTAATATATTTGGATTCTCAAATAGCACTGTCTAAGCTATCAAATAGTCAGCAACAGTGAGTGTCTATTATTAAGATAGTCTCGGGGGCTAAATTAAAACTTCAGAATCACTCTCAGAGTAATTAAAATGTTAGACACAGGGCTTTTTCTCATAAAAAGACATTGTAAATTAACTCCTAACAGAATAGACCAACTAAATAGTTGTGAAAATACCTTTGTTTAGTATAAGTTCTTATTGTTGTACTCGTATAGTTTTGGTAGGTTTGTATTAGGAGCATGATTAGATTATCATAGGTACTTAAATTAAAAAATATGATTTATTTGTTACAAGAAATTTTATCTTTATTAATAACTATAGTGGTCTAGTAAAAAGAACCCGGGCGCGCATGCGTGGCAACCCAAATGGTCCTAGGTTCGAATTCCGGCGCGTATTATACCTCTGGAGTTTTCCAGTTTAAGTACGGATTTTGGTACCACATTTTTACCGGAAATGAAAAACATCGTGAGGAAATGCGTATGGTATCTAATAGAAATATCATGCGTAAGTATCCTGAGAACGGCGCTCAGCTGCGCTATTGGTCACATTGGGCACGACATATAAGCACTAAGTGGATACAGCCACTAAATTATCTATACCCACCCTATAAGGGGTATAACGTAACGAATGCATACATGCGTGTTAAATTATTATTTTGAAATTGATGCAGCAAATCCTATGAGCATTATAACTTTATAGTAAGTAATATTGAATTCATTATAGTTTCCTTTTTTTGGTGAAAATCCTCATAGGACCGTCCCGGCCGCAAAAGGGGGTAGCAGCCAGAGAATGCTGGATTCATACCAGCTAAAAACCCCAAGGTGACTATTTCTGCGCGTCAGTGGAGACTGTGGGGCCTGTAATCAATTCGCCGCATTAATGATTACCTAAGACAACAGGTGTAAATCAAAATTTATTACGACTTTGTAGAGGTTTGATTTATCGTGATCAAAACAAGTGTTCTGCATTGTAAAAGCAATTAAGACATAATGATAATGGTTTTAACCATTTTTATAGGTATTATATTACAAAGATATTATTTAAAAAAAATCCGATATGTAGATATTTATTACAATTTTGCATTGAAAAATACTATGTAACAACAGAAATACCCACTGAGCATACTTTTATAGGAAAAATGTGTCCCAAAAAGATAACAAACATCGTAAAGCGTATCACACTTAGGCAGTTTCTTTGAATCTCACCCAGTCATAAAAAGTAATTGACACTCAAGACATTCACGCCATCAATATTTTCATAACCACGTTATCGTACGTATAAAACCACTAAATAGCAATTTAAAGCAATTTATATTCGTCTTAAATCTTACCTGAGATCGGAGTTCATCTTACAGCCAAATTATGTTTGAATAAGCGTTTAGAGGTACATCAAAAATTAAATTGTGTAAATAGCAATTTACTTTAATTTTCTATAAGAGCAAATCTTTTTTTTTTGTGACCCGGGTAAGTCCTGCATAGTACCTTCAGGGTCACTGTGAAGGCAGTGAGGATGTGTCAGACTCCTACTGACTAAAACCACCCAGAGTATCTTTCCCTCAAGTCACGGGCCTGGGAATGGCCCTCACAACAAACCTATATCATCATCAATTTACCTGTATCAGGAGCAAGTACGGTTGTAAGTGGAGTATTGCTGCTACCTCAGGGACGCTTCTGGTAAACACCATTTGGCAGCCTTTGACTTAATTGATTGCCGAGCTCGGCGACTCATTGCCGATGCTCTTACGTCGCGTAAACTACCCGGTTTGGAATACAGGCGTAGAGTGATCGTCTTTCGGTTTTCTATAGACTATATTCTGGAGAGTTTGTAGCTGGGTTGTATAATATAGTTCCCCCTCCCCCTTCTATCATAAATTGACAAGATGCAGTGCGAGCTTACACCCTTATGTCGTTGACATTGCAGCTGCTCGTACGAAGCGATTCACCTCCTCTTTTTTGCTGCAAACCGCCAAGGAGTGGAATTCACTTCTTGTGTCTGTTTTTTCGACATCTTATGACATGGGAATCTTCAAACATCGAGGGAATCGGTATTTCCTGGGTGAGCGCGCTCTATCGTCAGCCTCACCATCAAGCAAGCCTGTCAGTAATAAAAAGTAAAGGAGAATTTACTGCATTCTTTTTGAATTTAATGTTTGATGAAAAAAAAAATGTATAACAAAATAATGCCATTTATAATAACATAGAATAGAACTTCGTAAGGCAGAATCGAAAAAGAAATATCTTTAACTATTTATATCGTTTTTTTCATATCGCACGACTTTTGTCTTCCACTATCTATACCTGTGAAAATTTCCTTTCTATGTCCAATATTATTTCCGGCTCAATGGAAATATTTCCAATAAGCATTCGTCTCAGATTTTGCATTGTGTGTCGCCTCGATTTTCCTTTGAATACCCTTCGAGTCCGCACTAGTATTTATTACTTGCTGTTTGTTCTTTGAAGTTCTCCTTTTTTGCTTGCAAATATGTGAAATATTTATGTGTGAACCATAAAAAGACACTGTACCCCCAGGATTTCCGTGTAACGTAGGAAAATATAAAAAAGCAGAATATCCCGATTTTAAGAGCAATGTCAATTCAAGAATATAAATATCAGCTTTTATGTGTTAAAATTAAATTTAATTATTAAAAAAAATAGCAATACAAAATTATTTTATAGGTTTTTTAGCACTGATTCGGCAAAATAACTATACTATATCGGATTGAATATTAGTCTACCAATGGAAAAAATTATCAAAAGAAGAGATTCCATTGACAGTGATCGTAGTCAAAGTAGTCTAAATATTCTACAAACACTCCTATATAAATGACCAATGAACATTGATCCCAAATCGTGTGCAAGATCAATATTACAGGCTCTGTAGATACATGTATGAGTACCATATATAGGGGATTGTAGTGATCCAGTGAGGACAGACATCTTTGCAAATTGCTATTGATAAATTTCATATCTGTCACACAATAATTGGTATTTCCATACTCCACAACTTTAATAATAAGTCGGAAAGTTTCATATAGGTTTAAAAAGTCCTATAAAAACTTTTATTTACTCAAAATACATAATGAGTATCACTGCAAAAAAATAGATATGGCGCTTGTTTGCTTAAAAGCTACGGTCTCATCTGGCAATAGTTGGATTATGTTTGTAAAATTCAATAACTTCTAGAGAAGCAACTGAGAGAGTAGGCATTGTAAAGTTTTTGGCCGAAACAAGTTACTTTAAATAATCAACTTTGTGTGAGTTACCTCTATTAACAACCTAAATGTAACTAACTTTCGGAGTATAATGGCATAATGTAAGCTATAATTAAAAATTTAAAACTAACGCGCTCTTTTAGAAATGCTTCTTAAATTTTTAAACATTAACGAGTCAATTACGCACGTTTATATACATTCGTTTTTAAAATTTAAGGAGCATTTGTAAAGCGATAACCTCAATATTATAAAATAGTAGTTCTTTGAAATATTATATTTTCAATTTCGAATAAGTATGAATTTCTTCACATTAACGAGGAAGAAGATATATTTTTTTAAATCCATTGAAGAATTATTTGTAATATAATTCACTTAGCGAAATACCCTGCTAATTTTTTAAAATGATATATTTTCTATTGGCTGTGGCGGCCTAGTGGATGTGAGACCGGTTTTCATCTGCAACAGCGCGAATGGTCGTAGGTTCGAATCCCGGCACGTACCTTAGAGTTTTTCCAGATTACGTACGGATTTAGGCAGCACATGCTACCTGGTCCAGAAAAATAGCGTGAGGAAACACGCATGGCATTTAACAGAAATGTCATATGTACTAATGCTTTGATAACGGCGATCAGCTGCGCTACCGGTCACGTTGGGCACGATATATAAGGGCAAAGTGGATACAACAACTAATGTATCCCTGCTTAGCCCGAAAGAGATATAACATGACGATATGTTATTATTACAATACATTTTCTACTTTTATCAGTATCTAACAAATGAAAATGGAATCGAGCTGTTGATATCTATGTGTTCTATTTTTATTAAAGCACTTCTTTGTAAATTGAGTCCTATTGCTATTATATTATAATAAGTAAATATATAATATATTTTTTTTTTATAAAATAAAACTAGCGTTAAATAACGATAATAATTAATAATATGTCATCATGCAATATCCCTTTCGAGCTAAACAAAAATAACCCAACTACAGTACGAACTACGTTAGTGTCCTTTGCGCCTCGATTTTTTCAGTAGAATCATTAACGACTGCAAAACCACGCTTTAATCATTATATTATTAGTATAATAAGATAAGTATATCTCGATTATCGCAAAAAATTTCTCAAAAAGGTATTTTTTTTTAATATTTTCTCAGATTTATTTCTGTAACGAAAAATACATTCACGGATTTAACATGTTTTTTACATTATTCACTCACTAACTGAGAATGAAGACTTTTTGAACAATTATGTATATAAGTATTTCTGAGTACCAACAGAGGGACTTATAATCCGATTTATAACTTCCCACGTTCTTGTAATTCATAACATTGTGATAATCCATTGTTATTTTACGTCGCTGCCTTGAGGCTGTTCTGGAGGGTTTCTTGAGAATTAGGCAGGAATTATACTTTGGAATATCGAATTACCCATCAAATTCGAGCAAATATTATCTTCAGGTTAGTCAAGAATGCCGCTTGTATATCTTCTGTGAAGTAATCACCAATTTATTCCATTGAATTACAACGCTATTTAGCTTAACATTCGAATTGGAAAATCGTTACTAATTTATAAAATCCCTCTTTTTTCTTGGTGAAAATCCTCATTTGACCATCTCAGCTGCACGGGGGACGGTGTGTAGGACTTTTACCGACTAAATACCCCAAGGTGACTACATCTACGCATTGGCGGGGACTGCTGGTCCTGTAATCAATTCGCCACGACCCGTCGCGCCGCGCCCACTGGGCACAAACTCAGGAGAAGGCGATGCCTTCCTCGACACTACTCGTTGTATTTAGGCGGAGCACGTCACAATGCCGACTTCTCGAGGGTCGCTATCCAGTCGCTCAGAGCCCCCCATGCCCTGAGCGTCCACGACCCTAAAGATAATCTATAAAATCACTTACCTTAACATATCCTTGTAGAGCCTAAATTACTGAATCTAGAAACATGAATGTTTTAACCAAGTTCTTTTTTATGATATAGGCACTGGCTAAGGGCGGATCTTTTAATATTCCAACCCTAAGAGGGTATAATTAGGGTTGAAAAATTGTCCGGGCAGTAAACTGGACGGAGTCTGCTGCTCAGATGAGAGGCAGGTGGCAGGTTTGGAGGAGTGGGCTCTTTACCCCTACTCCTCCCAGAGACGACGCCTAAACAGGCTCTTCGTTTCACAGGTGTCTGGAAGAATCTGGAATCTTGGTGAGTGTCCTTCCACCCCGAAGTTTATTAGTCAGCAGGAGTCTGACACACCGGGGTCTCTGCCCTCACAGCGGCCCTGATGACTCTATGTAGGATTTTCCCCCGGGACACAATAAAAGGATTGAAAAATTGTTTGAAAACCCGCCAATTTTTAAGAAAATACTATGGAAATGGGTATTTAGTTTTTAGGTTTGAAATAATAAAATACGTGCTTGGACGTTTTTGTAAAATCAATCCCCAAGGGATTAAATTATATCTGCCAGGGCAACACCGCGTCACTTCAGCTAGTCTTGTATAAAACAAATATCAAATACCATTCAAATAAGTACTAACTTTCTGTTTTACGTTGTACAATTTAATCTCACAACAAGACTCGGATAAATAATATACAAATGTAAAAAAATAGAAGTATCTTAACCTAACAGCTGAAATTTTTAAAACTTGTTAAAATATAGGATAACTAAAACAATACTAAATGTATTAATAATATTATGTTTTTAAAAACAACATCAATTATAGATTGCGGTCTGCAAAAATAGTATAAGAACTGACAATAACAAATAGTAAAAAATGGGTTTCGTAGAAAGCATTGAAAGAATTTTTTTTTCTTTGATGTAAAATAAGTATCTGAGCTAACAGAAAACTTAGATAAAGGCTTACATAAAAATATTTTTCTTGCTAAATTCCCAAATTGCCTATATAAGGACGCCTTTTGATCTATTTTAAGCATTTTTCACAATACAGGCTAATATTCAAATGAACTTCAGATATAAATATAAAATAGGAGTACTTACGTAAGTATAGGAGTGTTGTCGTTGATAGCATAAATATCTCGCTTGATCACTGAGCACTCAGAAGAAGACGTCAAATACAATACATATCTTTTGGAAATGGATCAATTAAATTACACTAACGAAATATGACTTCAACTCATATAATCTCAATAACTGCGCAAGTATTGTTGGCTGGTTGATAAATTAATCAATCATCCTGTAGTTTTCTATCAACATAGTCCACCTAACCCAGGGGTCGACGACCTGCGGATCTCATACCATATGCGGCTTTTTAATTCCATACGTAAATATTATTTACTTTAATATAAAAAAATTAAAAATCGTTCTGACGAATGAATAAATATTAGTTTTCATTTGTTATCAAAAAACTTACGCAAGTACCAATTTGTTGTTGGCAAGAAAATTTTTGTAGTACTTTAAAAACTTTGAAATTTGGAAATTGTACTATAATTTTTGCCTCTTCCGACTCAAAAAGTTGCTGACCCCTGCCATAACCCATCGCTATAGAATCATCTGAGAGTCATCAACCCATTTGATTATATGACGTTTATAATTATTGAATACGTCTATGCTTTTGATGAATTAAATTTTGAACATGATTATGGCTGCTTTGAAAATTGATGTAACGTGTATCAAAGCGATCTTTGTACGGTACATTAGTAAATGATTGACAGTTTAATTAATGCTTGTGTTCTCCCACCTTGCGAGGGATCGTTTCCGGATACACGTTTAATAAATTTAATAGCTTCTACAAGATTACATTCACCGATATTATAAGGCCAACGGAAACAGATTGGGCCAAAATGGCGGTTAAAATTATTGTAAAACACCTTGTACAAAGTGTTATTAAATATTAGGTCCTTACATATGAAATTGGCGTTTTTCGTACTGGCCACTTTAATCACAAATTTCTCCTCTTTGGTAAGGAATTCCAAATTCAAATTTGTACAGCTATAGACTCATGTATTTGTGCTTCGATGATCGTCATTCATTTGTTTTTTTCTTCTGTTTTTTTCTGTTTGCGTCACTCATTTTACAAAATGGAAAACTTAAAATATCGCATTATTTACGAATACGAGTTCCGCCGTGGCACTAGTGCTGCGGAAACAACTAGAAGGGTGAATGATGTGTATGGCGGTCGTGTTGAAAAAGAAAACACAGTTCGTTTTTGGTTCCAACGTTTTCGTTCTGGAAATTTCGACCTGCAGAACAAGCCCCGTGGACGGCTTGAGACTCAAGTTGATAATGAAGAGTTGAAGGCTATTGTGGAAGCGGATCCATCGCAAACCACGTCCGAGTTAGCTGCAGGCTGCGATGTTTGTGATAAAACTGTTTTAATTCACTTGAAGCAAATTGGGGAGATTAAAAAGCTTGAAAGGTGGGTACCTCACGAATTGACTGAAGCAAACCGGCAAACGCGCGTCGACTGCTGCATTACATTACTAAATCGGCACAATAATGAAGGTATTTTAAACCGAATCATTACCTGTGATGAAAAATGGGTTCTTTACGATAATCGGAAGCGCTCAGCGCAATGGTTGGATCCTGGCCAGCCAGCCAAATCCTGCCCCAAGCGAAAATTAACCCCAAAAAAGTTACTTGTAAGCGTTTGGTGGACTAGTGCCGGTATTGTTCATTGCAGTTTTCTCAAATCTGGCCAGACTATTACGGCTGATGTCTATTGTCAGCAATTGCAAACCATGATGGAAAAGCTAGCGGCTAAACAACCTAGGCTGGTCAATCGCTCCACGCCACTGCTGCTTCACGACAACGCTAGACCACACACTGCGCAACAGACGGCTACTAAATTAGAAGAGCTTCAATTGGAAAGTCTAAGACATCCTCCGTACTCCCCGGACCTTGCTCCAACAGATTACCATTTTTTTCGAAATTTGGATAACTTCTTGCAAGGGAAAAAATTCAACTCCGATGGGGCAGTCCAAATCGCCTTCAAAGATTTTATTGATTCCCGTCCGACTGGTTTTTTTAGTAAAGGGATCAATGAACTACCTATGAGATGGCAAAAGTGCATAGAAAATAATGGTTCATACTTTGATTAATTAAATATATTATATTAAAAAATATTCGACTTTTTGTTCCTCCCATACAAAACGCCAATTTCATATGTAAGGACCTAATATTAGATTGATCTGCGAGTTCTATAGAACAATACAACTGCGCAAATTTATTTCAATACTGACACTATTGAAACTCTATACTCGTATTTATTCTTGTTGATAAGTTATTGAAAATTGAATGAAATACTTATTTTTTATACATTTTAATAAGGGTTATATATTAATGACTAAATAGTTCGTAAAAAATAGAACATAAATACAATTTTTTTCGATATATATATGGGTTGATAGAGATCCTCCCCAAACGAATAGAGGCCTACTTAAGGCCTCACGCCCAGCCGGTCATCAAGGATGAGACCCCAGTAGTGCCCTCGATGCCGGTAGGTGGAAGGTGGAACACCCCGGGGGTTTTAGTCGGTGCAAGTGTGATACACCGGGGTGCAGGGGGTTTTTCACAGATTACAAAAAAAATGATCATAAAGTGGTATACTAATTTTTTCCCCTTCATCTACAAATTATTGCGCAAATTTTGAGTGATATCATGATTAGAAATTGAAAAGTTTTCACAATTGACACACCCTGTTTTACATCCATAAGGTTGACAGTTATCACCCTATCAGTTAATTGTTAGTTATTTATAACTTTTAGCTATGGCGGCTTAGTGGGAAAGGGATCGGTATCCATATGTCGCAACGTCAATAATCGTAGCTTCGAATCCCGTCACACACCTCTGGGTTTTATCCTGCTAACGGCGATCAACTGTGCTATTGGTCACGTTGAGCACGAAATATAAGTGGATACAGATAACTAATGCATCTCTGTTCACCCTAAAAGGGGTATAGCGCGACTATATAATGTTCTTATTATCAGTTACTTGTAAAAAAAAATCAAATATCTATCGTAATAATTTTATCGTAAAATATTTAATATGTAAACGAATTCTGTACCGTTGTAGCTTTAAAATACATTTTTAAAGAACAATTGACGTAATTTTACTTAAAGTTTATTCTAGTTAAATTAATTCTGTAAAATATTACTCCATTATTTAGCTAATTCTAGATATTACTTATAATGTTAAATTTTTTATCAAAATAACTCTTTAAATATTTTCGCTTCGATAATCTTTGCTTATGTGTATTATGTGTATTTGCTTTGATATAACCTTGATGTTACAGTAAAAGTAAATGATTTGATGTAATCACCGCCTTAATGTCAAGAAAGCTCGTAGCTTTTACCTCTTCTATTAAGGGGGACCCTCTGGCTTGGTTAATCGTTTAAATAATCCGGAGATTGATCCGTTAAGCCTCCACGTTTTAATTTACCTACAGGCGTCTCAACGTATGTAATTATTTCTGGAAATTTGATTCCTAGGCTCGTGTAAGAATTTATTTGGCATGTGATAAGGTATACATAGGAATAGCATTTAGCCTTAATGTTAACACTCTATATACATAGATTGATAATAATAATAATATATCATCAAGCTACATCCCGTTCGGTGTGAGAAGAGATAACTTAGTACGTGTATCTGGGAAGGCCATTTGGCTTATGTGTAAGTTAGTGCCTTCGCTTTTGGGTTTATATTTAGGTTTTACTAAGAGGTTTTACTAAATAAACATTTTTATTGGTTTTTTAGTAATGTATTTTTTACATATATTTTTTGACAGCTCTATTTTTTATCAGAATGACAGCGAACAATCTTCTTTTTGTTTTAAAAACATAAAACTTAAAGGTTGCGCCTCTGAGTAGGTCGTTCGCGACCATTTGGCGTGAACAGTATCCACGCCTTAGCTTATAATTCGTGCCCAAAGTAGCACAGTTAATCGTTGTTCGCATTTCCATGGAACTCCTTTCTATATAGCTTTTTAAAATTATACTATTAATTTATATTATTAATCATTTGGCGGCTTTGGACTCAATTGATCGCCGAGCTCGGCGACTCATTGCCGATGAGGCTCTTTCGTCGCGTAAACTACTCGGTTTGGAACACTGTAGAGTGGCCTGCCTTTCGGTTTTCTATAGACTATACTCTGGAAAGTGTGCAGCTGGGTTGTATGATTTAGTTCTCACTCCCTTTCTACCATAATTTGACAAAACGCGGAGCGGGTTTGCGCCCTTATGTGGTTGATAATCCAGCTGCTCGCACGAAGCGATTCGTCTCTTCTTTTTGCTGGGAACCGCCAAGAAGTGGAATTCACTTCCTGCGTCTGTGTTTCCAACATCTTATGAAATGGAAATTCAAACGTCCAGTTAATCGGTATTTGCTGGGCAAACGCGCTCCATCGTAGGCCTCATTATCACTTTACAGCAATTTGCAGCAATTGCAACCTTTCTTTGATCACAGTGGTCTTTTCACTAGGAGCGATGTAGTCACTTTGTTGCTCCTGTTTAAAAAATACCTGATGATGAGATGATGGAATGCATTTCCATTTCTCTTTTAAATGCTTTCAAATCATATAATAGAAATATAATCGTGAATAACTCATAATCCAATAGATAACGTTCGGTTTTTCAGTAAAAGATTTATTAACAAAGAATTACATTTGGCAAGGTTGAGCACAGACGTGAGATATAACATGTTTTTTTTAATACGTGAGTTAAGCGAAACGTTGATGATTTTAAAAGTACGTTACGATTTAAGCCGTCGCGATGCTTGAAACGACTACAACGTTTAGGCCCAAAGCACAAATTGTAGATACTTTTTCTTTAAATATTATATTCGCAAACCAAAAAATATATTTAAGAATAACTGTTATTGTAATCGTTTAAATATTCATAGTAATATTTCATGCATTATAATTTATCTTTAACAACTAAACGCCTTTTTTTGCTGAATGTGAACGTGTGTTTACCAAAGAAAGTCAAAATAAAGAAAAAATTGTAATAAATTTCACACTCTTATAGACGGAAAAATGTATCACAGGCTAATTGTGTACGAATCACGAACATTGTATTGAAAGATTCTCGAAAACCAAACGATCGTTATATAATATGCAAATATTTTATAACTTTTAATAAACAAAATACTTATAAATTAAAATTATTAGATACCCCTCTTCTGTTATACGAGTCGTAGGTTCGGTTCCTATACAGAACAAAAAATGTTGTAGTGCTTGTGTAGTAGCTGAAAGTGTATATGTATGTTAATGAATGCAATTGCATTTGTAATAGCACATACAGACAATAGTATATCCTAAAGCTTTTTTTAGCATAAAATATAGTATCATCGTTTTAACTTAATACATGCCTGACAATACACCCGGGCTATGTATAACAATATGACACCTAATGGCAGAGAAATGTAAAGGTGAAATGCAAATAACGTTTGGCACTGAGACGTGCTTCGCGAAGTTTGCCGGCAGGAGTTGAATACGAAAGTTGCGGCGCCCCTGCACTGGGATAACTGGCGCAAGTGACTACAATATACTTTAAAGTCGGTGTAAGCCGGGAGAAGCGGTTGCCCTTATCGCACACGTGATTTGAATGCTTCACAGACTTTTATTCGACCAATATGACAGCTTTGAGAACTGCCATGCATATCTAAGCTGACACCTTTGTTTTTAAATTTTCTTATAAGTCACCATAGGAATTTTTATACTATATGTAATAAAAACCCTGTCAGACCAGTGAAAGCATTACTCGACATTAGATTATATTTAAGATAGCCTTCTTCTTTAAAGAGCAAAAATAATACGTTTTTTTTTATTTTTAAAGACACTTTTGTTCTTTTGAACAAGCCAGCCCCATCATACCATAACCTAAACGTACAAAAAACATTAAACCTAATAAAAAATTAAGAATTATGCAATATTTGTACATGTCCCACAACACTCCAGCGGCACCAGAGGCTGGTTCTGCTAGAATGCTATTAAACATGCCTACATCATATAAATTAAGGTTCAAACTATTTACAAGGACAGATCTTTCCTCCTTATTCTTGTCACATTCCATCAGGAAGTGATGGACATCGTCAATTTTGCCACATGTTTAACAAAGGGGTGAGTTGACCAGTTTCATGAGATATCCAAACTTCCTTGATGGAATGTGACCTGATCTTAGCTTAAATACTGCAGTCACACAGGATTAATTATAATTATAATATTAATATTAGCAGATCTTAGGTAAATCAAGGAATTGGAGGAGGCTGGCACTGTAGCGTCTTATACCAAATACCTTTTTTCTTTAGATATTTTATTAAAATATTTTTTCCACATAGCCCGAAAAATAATACCTTAATAAAACAAATTAAATACGATAACTTACATGGCAACACTGGGAGCATGTGTAACCCACTCTCCCTCTAATAAAGACCTCAAAGGTCATGAACCCGTTAGACTCCATGTACCGTTTATGGGTTAAGTCGTTTGATTATTCTTTACACCAGGGCTTCTTAAACTATGGGTCGCGACCCCAAATGGGCTCGCGTAACAAAATTTTGGGGTCGCGAGAGATTTTAATATCAAATATTTATATGTACCATTTTATAACATCACTAGAGTTGGCGGAATACAGTGGAGTTGCAGCGTCTAGACACGCGCATTAAGACGGTCAGAATCCACTTTTATTTTTGAAACTATAATAAATACAATTTTATAATTTTTTGTGCAATTTTTAATTTTAGATTTTTGTATGTTTCAATACGGATTCTAAAACTATATATTTTCATATGTATATTGTTACCTAATAAATAAATCAACAAAAAATATTAATTTATATTTCTTTTATATTTCTATGGGGTCGTCAAGAAACTCGCAATCATAAATGGGGTCGTGATTGACAAAAGTTTAAGAAGCGCTGCTTTACACTGGTTTTTGTTAGTAATCCGAGCTTAGATCTCATGGAAGATAATTCAATGCTTTAAATTTTATATAGCACTAACTTTTTAATATTTATCAATTTTCTGATGTATTTTTTTAATGTTATCCTACCACCAATACGCCCCTTTCGGGTCAGACAGGATATTTATTACGCTCTATATATAATTATATATAATTCTAACGGTCTATAAGTAGATATATGTTATAGAGGTCGTTAGGATAAAGCCTCACGGTGAATAACTAGGTAGGTGACTACTGACAGCGTGAAACATTTGACGAGTAATCTAAGAAAATTCGAGAAGGAATATTCGAGAGCTGTCACACTGACACGAGATTACACCACAGGGGGACACTCCAACGAAAATATATGGATTTAATAGATCAGAATTCACACAATCATAACATTATGACAATTAGAATATATTAACAAATTGCAGTATGGTATGAAATTCAAAGATAAAAACAGCAGTATTTTATAACAACAAATTACGTAAAGTAATACTCCAGTCTAAGTCTATAGGCGTATATTACTCTATATAAAAATCGAATCACAGTATAGTTAAATGATATGGTCGATGGGGACGAATAAATTAAATAAAACATGTAAAAAAAAACAAAAATAAACAAATTTAATTACATAGTAAATTATTAGTTTGTGATAACCGGTAAACCTATAACAGTTTACAATTACTTCATTACCAAAAATAAACAACAAACAAAACAATACGTGCTGTCCGTTTACTCGAGTACGCATCAATCCGCACCAGGACGAGGAAGAAAATGTTGGTGGGGAACGAAGAGCTTACATGCTAAGTGAAATGAGCGATGAGTGATGAGTGGTGGTGTGGGTGGGTGATGAGTGTGTATTATGAGTGAGTGAGTGAGTGATGCTTTTGGGCCATGCTGTGGTTGTCTATTATTGGTATCCGTTACCGACATTTAGCTTATGCATGTGATTCAGATTGTGAATGTGAAGTGTAATGGAGCTGTTGACAGCCCATAAATAAATAAATAAATAATAATAATAATAAATATTATTATGTATATGTGTCAACACATAAATTACATAGTAGTTTCTTAATGACATAATTCAGTAGTCTGCTAGAGTCTAACTCGCAACGTGACTTAACACTATGCCCTATGTGTTAACACTGCTGACTTATAATGATGTATCCTTTAGTGTAAATTAGGGTAAGTTCACACAGCGTTCTTTTTCACGGATTCATTTCATGAGGAATAATTTGATTCTGCGGTGCCCTTCTTAGTTGTGTAAGCAAACTCACCACAAGACAATATTCCGGATCCAATAAATACGTTATTTTTACAATAGATACCTAGTAACACGACAATGTTCATCCTTGTAGAATGTTGGTGGTGTATAATGGTCGGTATGCTGTGTGAACATTACTTTCAGTGCGAGGGACCTATTATGGAATGGTTTGTACATACCTTTACTAGCGATTGGTTTAGAACGGACTTGTATGTACGGAGTGACGTGTGAAACAAGTATTACGTGTTATATATAAATCAGTGTTATATTAAACAGAATTTAAATAAAAAGTAATACACTGTTATAGACAGTAACATGAATATAGATTGGGAATAAACGATTGTGCTAATTATAATTGTTTGGAATATAAATACTTTTCGCCGAGCCGTCGGAAGTATCCAGATTCCCAGGCTCGGCGAAAGCGAAGAGAGGGCAGTGCTGGCACCCCGGTGGTTTTAGTCGGCGCAGGTCCAACACACCGGGGGGAGTGGCCCTCACCACTTCCCTTGACGGTCTGTAAGGATTTCCACCGGGTTAGCAAAAAAACTTTAAGGATTCTTATGCTCGAAGAAACCTATTTTTAAATACATTTCGATGTTTCGGCCTGGTTACTCTCGCCATGCAGAACGCGAAGGTTTAACGTATGTTAATAATGAATATATTATTGTATAGATTTTAATATAGGCTAATAAAATACGATGACACAGTTGTCTAAATTATAATTATAAGTGTTATGATATTGAAAATGAACCGATTGGATCAAAAAGTTTAAGGTAAACAGATTCGATAAAAATTAATACAAATATTCGTGAAATATAGCGATGACATAAACAATACTTGTACTATAGAACTTTCCACCGATTCCGATTGCCTTGTAACCTTGTATAGTAGAATCATTCTATGCGAATTTCGACGTAGATCATTGAGCACTAGGCCGGTGTCCGGGTACCTAATGTGCGGAAACGCGAGGCTCACCCGAACCCTCCAATTCAAACGGAATGAATCAATACAACCATAATGTAATCTGTAATGGCCTTCGAAATGCGAAATTTGTACATCAAAGGCAAAGAAACCTTTTAAAAATTGTTTTTGTATTAAATAACTTTTAAGGTTTGACCTCATGGTCTAATTCACAGTCGTTATTGTTCATTAAATTATGTCACAAGAAATATTATTTTAACTCTATATTTACCGAACTTTTATATTTGTCTTCGAATTATTTGTAAAATATTTGTTTTCTTTAAAAATTATTTGACTTTTTCTTACCCCATATATATCATACATTTAATTTTATTACAAACAAAGGAAAATTTACCATTTCTAAAATATTATAAAAAAGGTGTGAGTTGTTCGCCGGTAAATCTAGTGTTAATTTGCATTTTTAATACTAAAGTAGTTTAAAAGTTTTATTGATTAACGTCCATTTTTGAAAACTCTGCTTATATAAATAAAATAAATGGCTTTCAAATAGCAATGAATCATAAATTGCATATAATTCATTAGTGTTTAAAAGCATTTTAAACTTTAACTTTAACATCTTAAAATTTTAAGAGTGTTTCTGAAATTAGGCGGTGTTACGTCAATAAGCCCATAAACGCTATTTTAATCAATTTTAAAGTATGACCGGTGGTGTGGGTGTGGTGGTAGAAAGACACGGATTTTAGCATTTTACTGTTTACTTGCACTTTAAGACACACCGAACTGCAACGCACACGCACGTACTCTAGTCTTGGATCACGGTAGTCGACTGCTTTAGCTAGAGCATCCCTTACCCCGCGCGTCCCGTAACACCCTAACGACCTTTAGGGCGTTTAACACAATTACGTATCGGGCGGCGTCAACATGCTATAAAAGTAATATTTATTAATATGATAAAAATGAATAATAAATATTATTAATATATCGTTAAACTATATCCTTTCGGGGGTAAGCAGAGATGCATTAATGATTCTATCCACTTTGCGCTTATATGTCATGCAACGTGACCAGTAGCGCAGCAGATCAGCGTTCTCAGGGCACTTACACGTGGCAATTATATTATGTTATACGGATTAACTCGTGATGTTTAGCGTGTGATGCTTAAATCAGTATTAAATCTGGGAAAACCTCGAGCTACGAGCCTGGACTGAACCTATGACCTTGCCTATTGAAAAAAATTGACACACTATATATGAGATCTATGAAAATATTCTGTTATTAATTAATACAATATACAATTTTCAAATAGATGATGAAACTTACTTTTGAATATTAAAACTTTGTATTTATTTTAAAAGAGTCTTATTTATTTTATATTACCAGTGGGTACTTGAAGTTTATTCGGAAATAATAATTTTAAGTTATTTACAAAGTATACTTTTATGATCGTCTTATAAAAGTAAATAGAATTGAGATCTTATTCGCCTGAGAGCGATAGCACCATCTGGCACTTGTGATTACTTTCCTAAATTTAATAACTTAAACATTACCAATAAATGCTTATTGTAAGATTTTATGTAAATCGGCATTACTCCATTATACATTGATGTTTATTTCTATTATACAATGTTATTTCACTTCATCTACTGTAACGTGCAATTATTGAAAATGTGGTAATCTTTGCATATCAGTACTTAGATTCCATGATGTATTTTAAACTGATAGAAACTTTTTAGGTGGTATGTTAAAACCGTCATAGTGACTCGCTTTGGCCTGTCGCGTTTTGGGATCAGCTTGTGTTATGTCCAGTAACTCATAGAGACCTTCAGTCGTGGTATATGTGGGCCAACATGAGGACGGAGACTATCAACGGATTTTCATTCTTTGATGGTCGCTTTCGTTTTTGGTCCACACTGTACTTACCATCAGATGCACTGTAGTCACTATGACGAGCCAGTTTAAAAAAAGTTATGTGCATCAAATTTTATCTCGCTCACAATACAGTGGAATGAAGACCGTCAGAATGAATTTCCTTAGCCAGTAGTGTTTCGGGCTTGGTCCTTGTATATCCAATACCTTTTCCTTTTTTTCTTCAAAGTCTGCAGCGCTATTGTAACTTTTGGTGATGTATTTATAAGTGGCAGTTACCCCTCTGCATCATGCGGCCTATCAGCCTATTACCACATTTTAATATAAAAAATCTATTGTATTTTTATTACTCTAATGGTAATAACACGTCAGAAATATTTAAATCAATGAAAAATTATATTATCCTTTCTGTATACTCCGATTTACAAGATATTTAGGTATTAAAATTTTATTACATTAAACTTTATTTGGTATACCAACATACAAACCTAGAAATTGACAGTAGTGTGATTTAGTAACTTTAAAAGGATTTGCATAATGGGGAACTATCTACATAAACTATGCAACAAGGATGGAGAAACATCTTGTACAGTGCGCCGGGCTTTATTTGTTTTCGCGGAAGAAAATACCAGATTCAAAACACCCCAAGGCTTCTTTGTCTTTGTAGCTTAATAAAACAGCAGAAGTGAATTTAAATTGATATGTTACTGTGTTGTTCTTTGAAAACAAATTATAAAGCTTCGTATTTTTCCAATTGTTTATATTACATTTTATACATTTGCTCGGACAAATTATTTTCTACATAAATATGTAACCTATATTTTTTTTTATTTTTAAATGATATGCAAAATTTTTTACAACTCATCCACAACCAACACTGCTGATATTAAAAAAACTTTTCGTTGATATTATAAAGAAATCGTATCACTCGGTAAAATTAATAATATTTGTTCCGCATACATTATATTTTATATAGGTAAAAAATTAACTTGTTCGATATATCATTTTACCGCACTCCGAATCTGACAGTATCATTATAGCCCTAGTACATTTTTTACATAGTTATAATTCTACTTGTAACGAGCAAATATAATAAATATATTATAAGAAAGGTTTTATATTTGTAACATCGGTTATGACAACTTAGATGAAGTTTTTCATAGAATTACATAGTCTATTTACCCGCTGGCAGCAACTAAATAATCCGTACATCCTCCGCAGATGTAATCCTGACATGCAATCTCCGGCGCCATCAATCAGGACGGGAGGACCCCCGCCGGGCGGAGACTGCGTTCGCCACACAGTCACCGGATTATATCGACATAATTATTCCCAAAACGATTGAATGCCCGGATTAAATCTTGCACAATTAAACGATAACAACATTCATTCGCGCGTACCGCACTCAGCTTTGATTCGAGGGTGTCATCCCACTGTGTAATATATTACGAGCTGCACCGTGTCGCATAGAAACAATTTATAAACAAATGATACAGTTTCGAGTGCGTTTACATAGGTATTATGCGCACAAATGAAGAAAAGATAGACAATCATGTATGTGAATCGTCACCCTTCATTTACTTTGCAATTTCCCTCGCAGTTCATCGTATATGTAGTTTAGAAACAGCTGTGACAAATTTTGATAAATATTTGAAACAATGAGTAACAAACCGAGCTTGTGTCCCATACATTGAAAATCGACAACAAGACTATTCGTGCCATAATGGATCGCGCCACTTCGAATGACGGCATTCGTATGCCCGGGGGTTCTATGTTTCAAAACGCACCATGAGAGACCATACCAACGAATAATTCAACTCGATATATGTATAATGGTACACATGATTATATTTGTAATGTATACAATGGTACTGTTTATATTCCATAAATAAATTCAATGCTTAGATACATTGAAGAACTTAATTAAATTAATTAAGTCAATATATTATGGAATGCGACTGTTTAAGTTCGATTTAGCCTTGTTTTAATAATTTTATATGGTCGTTTATATACTTCAAAAACAATAAAAGCATTGTCAATTTAAGTATCTCCGTAATATTCCATTATGTTCAGCTTGGAATGAAGTACTTTAATGGAAAATATAAGTACTTAAATGCGAAGATTATTAATCACTGCCAAAAAGCCTTAGCGACCTTACCTAGTATACAGTGAGTGTCAAAAATATTCGTACACCTCACAGATTTTCATATTTTGTTGTTATTTTAGCATTTTTAAGTATGTTGAATTCTCTCTCAAAATGGGCAGTGTACGAATACTTTTGACGTCTATTGAATTGATATTTATTTTCTTATTTTGACACCGAGTTTTTTTTTTATTTCCGATTTTTTGTTCCCGGGATCAATAGAGCAGGATGTCTACTATGAAATATACTTTCGCTGCAACCTAAAAGTACTTAGAACTGCCTAATTAGCATCGAATTATGAAAAACCGTTAGGTGTACGAATAGTTTTCACTCTCACTGTACCTTGCAAATACTAGACATATTCAAGAAGGCTCCTTACGTTCAAGGAATATTCTCTTTATGATTATCCAGAAAGGCAAATTCCATACAGAGAATTATATCTATAATTAATAATAATAATAATAATAATTTTATTGGATCATAAATTTTACATTGTATAATTTAATTTACGTTGACGCCTGCACTAGTCGTGAGACTGTATCGCAGACGTCAGCGCCCACCATTACAGAGAATACAAATAATTACAAAAATATATAAAAATATACAGACGTGTTGTGTATAGGTGTGTTATGTGTAGAAAAGGGTGAGTAAAGAGTGTTGTGTGTGAGTGCAGATTATATATAAGCATTTAAAAGATTTTCAGTTTGTAAATAATCGAGCTGCAACAAGTAATCCCTGACTTTAATTTTAAGTTCATAAAGGGAAAGGGGATAGATATTGAGAATTACATTTAGATTGTTGTAAAATCTAGCGGTTAAAATTTTGAAGTGTCTAGAGGCGACCGAGGATAATAACAATAATATAATTAAGAGGATAATTAAGATGAACAACAAAAAAATGTAATAATATATCTACTGGAAATATAGACCAGATGCTGATGACCATCTGAGTCACAATGACTAGCATTAATACAAGTATTAGAGGTAGATGCGGCGATATTTCCTTTCCAGCTATACCTCTATTCGCCTCGTTACGGGGATTTTGGACAAAATTAATAGGGATCGTTAATCAAATACCCTCAGCGCTGAAAGATGAGGAACGCCCCTGATACCTACTAATGTTTTTCTTAAGACTCCGATGCCCCAATACAAATAAAGTTATAATAATATATAATACGTATATAAAGCTTTGTAATAATAACCGTACTTGTAATATTAAACTATAATTAAAAATCATATGAACGGTTCATAAAATTTAAAGTGGTTTCAAGGACTGGAATATTTAAGTATGATAATAGGTGTCACGTGCAAAATTGTTATTGCTAAGGAACGTACAATTATAGAGTCTAAGTCTAGGAATTTTAAATATACTGTCGCGAGAGTGAGCAGCATTATTTATAAACCAATTGACGCATAGCTAAGTCTATACATGATATAAGATAAAAAGTGTGTAAGCACGTATTATAATACAGCTACAGCTCAGCTTAGTATTATATTTAGCCGTGGTGGCTGCCGGCAGAATAGAATAGCACCCCCTTCTTCTTGCTGAGGTGTCGTAAAAGGCGACTAAGGTATCTCTTTAACAACGCAATTCAACCAGGTGTTCAGAGAAGGAAAACTCGACCAAACCTGCATCCTGCTCCCTCCCGATCGTACTGGTTCTCCATTCCATCGGGCCCGAGGGAGCTCGGACGAGAGAGTGCTTTTCTGGCTGCGCGTCCAGTTATGCACTTAAATATCTCCTGCGCAATTGACTGTTTTCGAAAACTGGGCCTTGATTTTCTTAATCGGCGTTGAAACAGTCGCCGTGGCCGAATCCGGCTAGGACATCATCAATACAGCTCGTCCTTACCAAATAATCAATGATTTCAACTGATGATATTATTGCCGTTCCTGGAGAACGACAAAATATAAATATAATAAAATATAAAGTGATACGTTCTCAAAATATTACTACAATCAATATAGTATATGGTGTCTTAGATTTACAAAACTGACAAATTACATAATAAAGTCATCTATCTTCGTCACGTTATACGATGCTAGGTTGTTTATATATGTTCCTTTCTTTCAGAGTATTACAATTTTATTCGTCTAATATAGCATCGTAGTTTTCGCAAACTTATTAACACTTACTAATGTCATATCTTAAGTTTTTTATTATGGGCTATATTTGTAGCCTACTTCTTCTTCTTCTACTTCTACTATCTTTCTACTTCTGTCCTTTCATACTATGTCATGCTTTGGAATCATGTGTAGCGGGCGGTAAGGTTGATGACCAGCGCGCGTAGGTATATTGCGCGGTCGGTCCGCGATGCGAGCGCCGCAATCAACTCGCTACAGTCTTGCTATCACATTAGACGCGCATTACGTTTCTTTCACTACCCATTCTTAACCCTCTCGTAGTTATTGTTTTTGTGTTTATTTCGTGTATTCTTGTGTACCACGCTAAATATTTTTTACAAACATGGTAATAGTGTACATACGTTTCTTTCCAATATATTATGTTGCATTGCATGTTAATTTTAATAGAACTACGCGCACAGGTTTACGGATCCAACAGTTTCATCATCCAGATTTGCTCTTGTAAATCTTATCCAGGCTATGACTAAAAAGTTTTCTAACTCTTACTTTTGCCGCGTCATTGGGCTGTGAAATGGTCTTTCAGCAAGCGTGTTCCCACCTTCCTATGATATAGGGTCCTTAAAGCGTAGCGTAAAGAGATATTTGTGCGAGCCTGCATGATCGCTGCGAGTACTGATGAGCTATTCTTTACTATTGATAGTCGTTGTCATTTTCTGGACTGCACAATGCTTACCACCAGACTTGGCATGGCCATGGTGCCGAGGCAAGATAAAAAACCTAGTGTAGAATCTTAAACTAATTTGTTCATTGTTAACTATTGCAATTAATTTGACTTCATATCGTATTCTAAGCAAACAAATCACTTTTAATTATATTTCTTATATAAGTACGTCTATTTCAAGATTTATATCGGATATTATAGCGAAATGATTGGAACAAGTATTTACAAATCATGTGTATTAATGCAAACAATTTCGAAGTAGATTTTTCTATATAGAGCCTTTGCTCAACAATCTAGACCGTGCCTAAAAGTTTGTGTATATACAGCTTGAAATGATGGTTACCGGACAGCCGGGTCTCACACAACATTACCAAAATTGGTATCCGATTATCATCATAGCAAATATGTTATTGTAATTTTTCACACAAAGGTTTTATAAAGGTTATAAACACAAGTTATGCAAAAATATTAATTGTATTAAGCCTTAAAATATTTCATTAATACAGTAAGATCACCTAAAGCAATTGTTCAAATATTTAACTTAATAAAAAAATGTCATGTGATAATGTCGTCAAAACGAAGAATAGAATTCGTTTTCCTTGCAAGAACTGCTGAATAACATCCGTCGTGTATTGAATACAACTAAAATATATTATCATGGAAACCGTTCAATCACTAACATGCCTGAGCGCTTTTAAAATGCGACCCGGAGCAGGCACGTAAGGGTGCAAAACTGGCACGTCAAATAAATTCTTGTCACTCGTAAATACTTTGCATAAATTGGATTCAAGGGAATTCCCGCCACAAAGACGCCAGACGGCTCTACCAATAAAAGAGAACGATTGGACCGCTTTTGACGGAAAGGCAGAGCGCTGAATGCTGGGTCTCTACCATCCTTGTTTCTCATTTAAAGTTTTTGCTACAAAGCAGAATGAAACCTTACATTTGAACAACGTAAATCGACTTATTTTCCCATTTTGCATAAATCGAAAATAACATGGTTGCTAGACGGTTTTCGTTTTAAGTTCTTTCTGTCACAAGTTTCTTTTAACATAAGATTTACATTTGATGTACATTTTGTATGTTTTTTTTCTTCATTTATATCATTTTGATTTACATTTACGTTTATATAACGGGTGTGTGGCCTGGGACAAGAACATTGAAATATTTTCGGATTCGATGCCGGCCTTCAAGCAGAAAATTAGTGAGCAGGTGTGTTAAGCTCGGTATTGTTCTTGGTATTGGTATTGTCTATGTGTTAACTTGTGTTTGTCGGAATTTTTATTAAGGTATTTTTTTTCCTTTCGATTTTTGTTTTTAAATTTATGTAAATGTAATATTGTTGGTCAATGCTTTTGAGACTTTGGCTACGTATTATTAGTATCCATTGTCGACATTTAGCTAGTGCATACGATTTTATTATTAATGGTACATGCAATGATACTGTTGATAGCCCATAATTATATAAACTAAATTTAATTATATTTTCAATATATTTTAAATAATGTAATAATTATCCATACTTAAAAAAAGTCTAGACCGATTTGCTATTCGCTTATCTATAATAACTAGAGTCCGACCGAAACTGGTTTTCCGGCCGAAACCGAAACCGAATATTCGGCCGTGGCTTCAGTTTCGGCCGAAACCGAAACCGAAACTCACGTGGTCAAGTATAAAAATCAACGTGGTCAAGTAAAAAAATGAAACAAAAACTTACATGTAATCAGTTCCATCAAAACATAACCTCTAAAGAATGTTTACGTCGGGTGATAACGCACTGACTAAGTTGTGTTGGTATAGAGCAATGCGAATTAGATCCGTCAACTGTCGTCTAAACGACGCAGTTACACTCCGACGCAGACTTGAGTTTCTTTCAGCGTTTCTCCTCAAGGTAGTCGCTTCCGAAACGCTAGTAGATCACCGTTAGGTTTCGTATTTTTGGCTGGCGGTCCAAGTCGAGGTTTGTACCCACAGGGGTGCCCTTGCATTGCTACCCAACCCATAAATTGCCGGCTGAGCACCCTCAGTGTTCGCCCACCCGCCCGGTTAAGTTGTGAAGACCTTTCCCGGTCAATAAACACGCGAAAATTCGAAAAAAAAATAGCAATGCGAACAGCGCACGAATCCCGAACAGGGCCGCCAGCGTCCGCCAAAGCGTTGCCGCGAGAAACGAAGTTAGGCAAGCATGTACGACAACTACCGAAATGAGTTTCGGTTTCGGCAAAAGTTTCGGCCAAATTTGGCCGAAACCGAAACTGCCGCCGAAACTTGATTTTTGGCCGAAACTCGGCCGAAACCGAAACCGAAACCGAACTTTCGGTCGGACACTAATAATAACCTTTCTGTCTTCCTTATAATTTTTAATTTCTTTTACTTTCTATAAAATTAATGTAATAATATAATTTACATAATATGGACACACCAATAAATATTATATTATCTACAGATTTTTTTCCTATTTTAAACTCTAAATTTGGCGTACTCTCATTGAATAACATTGTCAATTACCAGTTAGAGTAACCGCTACGTAATTAAAAAGTTGTTTTATTCGAATTATTTCTAATCTATTGTTCGCTTCGTAACAAGATTAATAAATAAACTTCAAATTTCTAAGTCAGCTCCTTTAAAACATTTCGCTTATGGAACTTTACCCACTCAAGATATAATTTATAAACTTGTTTGGTAAAGCCATTTGATTTATGGCAAGCAAATCTGTGAAGCGGGTAAAACACTAGACATCAAAGCGCTTGTAGAAATGTAATTGACGTCTTCATTAGCAGAAGATAAGATTAATGTTTCGATAGATGTTAAATTTTATTTGAAGATTATATAAAAAATAAGTTCTTACTTACTGTATTGAGTGACAGATACCAATCAACAATGATAATAAATGAAGTAATGATAATGAAAAAAATAACGAAACAACAAGGAATGTTTCTTTTATATTAGCACGATTACACTGTACCTAAGGGACATACCATTGGACAGTTCAGAAACAGTGACGACTACCAAAATATGACAGCCTAATAGCCGACGCAGTTGTCATTATTAACCTTTTGTGCTCTTTTTAATATCACAAAAAGAAATTTATCTTCAGTAATTTTAGTTCATTACATTTTTAGTATACTTACATTTATAAAATATTAAATGTCGGTTTTTACAAAAGACAGCTTATCTCATTTCTTTGATGATACATATTTTATAATCCAAGGTTTCTTATACATGAATAGTAGAATACTTGTTAACACGTTTGCTGCGGCAAGGAAAGTCATAAACCTTCTCCTGGTGCGGCGGTAGGTCAAAATACACCAACCAACGACTATCCGCCAGTGCGTATTAGGTCTTTCTCGACCCCCAGCACTAGGGTTTACTAAAATGCTGTAAATTGGCGAAAACGTAACGTATGTAATTTTTTTTGTACTCTTAGAACGACCTTGATCCCAACTTCCTTGGTTTAGCTTCGCTCCGGGATCTATCAAATATTAAACGAAAAGTAAAGCAGAGAAAACAGCGGGCTGATATCGACCTGGTCCGCACTAGAAAGTGTTTTTTAGTAGTGATGGGACAGATAAAGAATAAATAGGGGATGTGGAAAATAAAACAGAACTATCGTAATAGAAAAAAAACTTGTTTAATGAAAAACTTATTAATTAATAAAAAAAGTTACATTAATGAAAAAACTTATATTGTTAGCATTAGTCTGCCTGTGAATGCTTAGTTTTAAAACACGTTTTGCAAAGGTTCTGATTGCATCTCCTGCAAAATGATTTAATTTTTTTAACTTTTTTTTTGTTTGGGTAGTATTTAAAGTTCTCCGCAGTCTCTCATAGCACCCTGCACAATTTTTTCGTTTAGTGGTCATCTCTAGAACATGGCCACTGTCCTTCGGATTTTCTTGGTTTTCTGAATTTAAAATGTTTTTTGAGTTCTACCACATGGCTCACAGTTATGAACGAAATATTGTATGGGACTTGCGATGAGGAATTGTGTTACTCCAAATTTAACGTAAGCGAAGGATTAAAATCAACTGCGCTGTCATTTCGAAGTATCGCACGAACGACTAGCGTTAATTCGCCTCGATAGCACGCACAACACTAAATGGCGGCGCGCGCGCTCAGTGCTACAACGGGTCGCGGGCGGCCTGCTGGGAGGGTAGGCCCAAATAGACCTGTTGCCGCACTGAGCTGATGTTTTTTACCGTCTGTGCGTGGTAGGTCAAAAAGAGCCTACCGTAATGTTTTGATTGGGAATACCTACAATTTTGACCACAAGCTGAAATATATATTTGTCTCTGTTGAACTCTTACAAACACCTGAGATACTCGCTCCGCATTGGCGGGAGGGACATAGTTTTGTTCGTCCGCACCAGGCAAAAGTACCGTGGTAGGACGAAATAGGCCTGTTCCGCAGCAAATGTGTTAAATGAAAAGAAAATTATCATTTGTAACGAAAGATTTATAGAGTTTTTACTACCGCACTTAAATAACAATAATTTAGATACTAATGTCCCATATAATTGTTTACTCGTGGACTGTAATTGCCCGAATTGAATAGTGACCACAGTACACAAGTTTAAACACTGTTATAGTGTCTCGCTGCGGCTTTTCACGTTTCAGGATGAGCTTATATACCTCAAGCTTTACATATTCGTAGAGTCCTCCTGTTGTGGTATTCGTTGACCGGCATGACAACAGCAACTAGCAACTGACATTCATCCCTAGGCAGTCGCTGCAGTTCTAGGACTATTATCTGGTGCGGCTTCATCATATTGTCAAGTCACTATAAAAAACGGAGCACAATTATACCACTATCTACACCGTTTGAAACGGTTCGTCACAATTGAAATGGGTAAACGCGTGAAATTTTACGCCAGAGGTAACACATTCGACAGAAGTGATTCAGGTCCAAGCTGAACACAAAATGGACACTCTACTCTGTAATCTGTCGCGACAAACCGTGCACTGCATAAATTAGCTGTAGTTAAAAGCGTCCTTTTAATGGGAACTCTAAATGAATGGGCTGTTGCGAGCGGTTCCGAATTACATTCTGAAGCCGTAGAAGTATTGGTGTTCTATAGGACTAATTAGTTTAAAAGTCTATAAAACATTTATAGCAGAACGAAAAACGAACAGACAAAGGCCTTCCTTCGTATCTCTAATTTTAAAAAAATTATGACAGTATTTCAACAATTAAACGTTATAGCATGTAGGCGTAACCCGATACGCTCTTGTCGCCCTAAGGGTCGTTAGGGTGTTACGAGACGTGCAGGGTAAGAGAATGCGCGCGCGCACGGGACGCTTAGAAGTTAGTCGACTACCGAGACCCAAGGCGGGAGTACGTGCGTGTACGTCGCAGTTCGGTGTGCCTTAAAGTGCAAATAAACTGTAAAACGCCAAATTCGTATCTTACTATAACCACACCCACGACCACCGGTCATAACGTCCAGTTACTCATATACCGAAAGACCTTCAGTCGTGGTATATGTGGGCCGACTCGACGATGGAGACTCAACGAATTTTCATCATTTGATGGTCGCTTTCGTTATTGGACTACAATGTACTCACCATCAGGTGCAATGATGTCCCTTTGTCGAGCTAATGTATAAAAGTTCAGATTCAAAAATATTCTTTAAACTTTAAGACGCTTTTAAACATCAATAAGTCATTTTGTAATTGTGGATTCATTAGGTGTTAACAGTGTCTTAAAATTTAAGGGACTTTTTTTTTTCCTCTGGCTCGACATAGTGACTACAGAGTACCTGATGGTAAGTACAGTGTAGTCCAAAAACGAAAGCGACTATCAAAGGATGAAAATCCATTGATAGTCTACATCGTCATGTCGGCCCACATATACCACGACTGAAGGTCCCTAGGTATATGAGCTACTGGATATGCACAAGCTGATCCCGAAACGCGACAATCCGAAACTGGTCACTATGACGGGCTTTACACCCATGCACTGTGGTCGCGATCCAGACGGGCACCGGCGCCCTACCACCTTGCTGCTGCTCGTTTAACACCACCCAGGAGTCACGTGTAGGGAAACTAGGGTAAAGCCTACGGACGCGAGCAGCTTCGACTCCCAAAAACGTTTTCTGAAAGTGGAAGTATGGGAATGAAAAAAATTCAGCATATATTTTATATAATATCAGTTTTAGAATTATGAAGGATTTACCAAGTAAATAAGTTTTTTTCTCAGGTATAATTTTTTTGTGGTATATTTTAGTTTTAATGACCAAACATACTACAATTTACTTTAATTCTTATATCCGTTTGTTTAAAATTTACTTTTCTATATATTTCATTCATTCAAAACAACTCTACAGATCCATAGTGCATAGCTGAAACGTGTCTGTTCACCGCAAGCATTTAAATTAGCGCTTTGCTTCGACGCGCCTCTTGTACAGGCGAATTGATCGACGCCATGTTCATTTGTACAATCAACGTAAAATGCGGTTTATTTTACTTGATAAAACTGTTCCGAATGTTTTCATCCGCTTTTAAATATTATTTGTTCCCACATATGTTAGAGCCAATTTTGATCCATGATTTACTGTAAAGGTAGGTTTTGGTGAGATTCTCTCGAGATAGTTTCATTGTCAACTCCTCTGATTGCTGTTTTATTACGCTGATCATAATCCGAAATTTGTTGAATTTAAATAATCGTTGTACATACTTTCCCAGATATTATTTAGCTTAAGTAATTATTTTTAAACGGACAATAAGAAATCAAATCGGTAATTATATCATTTAATTTTTTTAATATTGTGTCTACAATATTACATTATTTTTTTTACTTCTATAAAATGTAGTAAAACATTAAATTCTGCATTATTACAGTGTAAGAATACTTTCAGCATTACATTAAAACGGAAATTATTTGGTCAGGTAGCTATGATTTAAGTTGGAGAAAGTCAAATCTATATTCTAATCAAATCTATATCTATAATTTCAATGTCTTTTTATTTCTTTTTTTTTACTTCAAATTTGCCATCTTTCAACAGTTAATACTATCTTAGCATGATTCTTCAAAAGAATCTCGATCTAAACCTAACTCCATAATATCTCCTATTTATATTACGAGTATAAAGTTCCCGGCGCTATAGCGCTCTTTCTTGTTTTTTGGGTGGTAGGGCTATTACCCGAACTATGTCAATGACTACAGTACACAAGTGTAAAGACCGTCATAGTGACTCGCTTTCGCCTGTCACGTTTCGGGATCAGCTTGTGTATATCCAGTAACTCATATACCTAGAGACCTTCAGTGGTAGTACATCTGGGCCGACATGACGACGCAGACTATCAATGAATTTTCATTCTTTGATGGTTGCTTTCGTTTTTGGACTGCACTGTACTTACCATCAGGTACTCTGTAGTTAATATGTCGAGCCAGTGTAGAAAAAAGCAATATTATGAAAATAATGTGAGTAAAAAAGATCACGCGTCAACAACATGTACGACAACAAAGTATTCGCGAAAAGAAGAAAAGTACGTACTCAACAAAGATACTTTGGCACTTTGGGCTGTTATCCCCGTCCGACTGATACAGCACATTTCCACGGTACGTTAACATTTACGAGAGATCCCTATTGTGATATAAGGACTAGATAATAAAGCTCAGGTGTACTCTGTTCATTGTATAACGCTAATGCGGAATTTAGGTACTGTAGACGAAGAATGAGCCACGATTACAAACGCGTGACTCTTATATTAGACAAATATTTACTCTTATCTTGAGACGTGATATACATATCTTGAACATGTATTAGACTAGAATAATACGTGAAAGTTTAAAGATAGAAAGTTAAAGGGATCTAGAATAATTATAAAGGAAAATAGATAAGGTATTAACTTCGGCAGCTTACATACGTCCAGTGGTTTATACCTACATAAAAGCCTTCTCTAGTGTTATATGTGGGCCGCCATGACAATGGCGACTAACAATTTTCCTCTTTTGACGGTCTACCAACTAACTACACGGTACTTTCTCTGAAATGCAATAACACACACACACACACACACATGTCACATGTCGAGTCTGAATAAAAAAAAAGTAATAATAAATCAAAAATAGATATTTTTCAAAACAATACCACAGTTATATTCTAGCTTTGGTGTGTGAAATTTAAAGCGAAGAAATAATGAAAATTATCAGATTTCGAACTGATGAGTCTATCAAGCATTTCTATAACCCACGATAATGTTCAAATTCTGTAAATTTATATTTTGATCACACTTTCGTACACTTAACCATGTAATCTAAGCCTAAATTAAATTCTCCAGGTTTGATCTTTAGTTGATGCAACAATAATATTAAAAGTTCATAAAATGGAATGAGCTTAAATTTTTTCAATTCAACTTGACAATATTGAACAGCCCAGGATTAAAGACCACAGTAAAAAAAATGCCGCCGATAAACAATAATACCTGTCTATTGAAGATAGAAATGTGTAAACAATTACAATATTATGTTTAAAAATTGGGAATTAGGGTATTTCTCTATGGGCTAATATAATGAAAGTTAAATATTGCACAACTAACTGCTTGAAAGCTGCAAAGTTTCCAACATTATTTATATCCCTATATGCTTTGAGGATACAAGAAAACAGCGTGAATACAAGCCTAACTTACGTCTCTTAATCTGTTCTGTAAATGTTACTTCATTTGCATGCGGCAAGAGCGACTTGCGCTGCGGTTATGCGAGATGTCGTGACTACTGTTCAAACAGCCAGTACTCAGTACTCGGGCCAGAATAAATTTTAACACAGTTCCATTGTAAAAACACTTTCGTAGGCGGAATAATTTTTTAAACGTTGCTTAAACCTCTTCGGAAAAGAGATACAGGACTTTAACGCCGTTCTACGACGTCCCATTCATGCGGGTCGGCGGGCGGGCTGGGATGACGCTGCTGAAGCAAGCGCCTCCCGAACCCGCTCCGCTGTCTCCTTCTGTGCCAGCACCTGCTCGCTGAAATTGAGCACCGCTCTCCATGCACCCTCGCTGCTGATTATAAGTGGGATGAGCGTCGGCAGAGAGAGGTCTCCATCCACCACTCTACATTATAAAATATTGATTGAAGTACTAAAAATACCGATAAAACATTTAAGAATAGCATTAATAGTAATGCTATTAGTAATTTTTTTTGTATTCAAAGGTTTGAATACAAAAATATATAAAAAAATTCTACAAATACATTCTACCTTAAAAGTATTTTAATATTTAAAATAATTCTTCAATAAAATAATTTCTTTCATAAAATAAAGTTCTTATAGGTTGAAACATCGTAGCTATTGTTTCAATTGGCAATAATGAAAATGAATCTATTTTGAATTGATACTTTGTTATTAATTCATAAATCCTAAATGTTTAGAGTAAAACCAAAAGCTTTTGTAAGAAAGGTTTTTAGCAACCCGTGTTACGCACTTAATTTATGCTCAGTAAATTTATTATTGCAGATCTCAGCCAACGAAGCCACGGAAAGAGTTATTCGAGCTATAAATAACAGCAAAATATCTTTTTGTCGCACCGTTTATGGGAACTTAATTTGGAATTATCAACAATTTACTTTGTATCAACGTTTCATTCAAATACTCATGTGCGGTTACGTGAATATTCGTAAACTCGAATCCAAGATTTTGCAGATTTAGTAAGAATATAGATACCACATGCTTACTGGAGAAGGTAAATCTCGTGAGGAAAACCTTTGTGGCGTCTAATAGATGTGTAATATGTAAGTGTACTAAGAATGGGGATCAGTTGCGCTGTTGGTCATGTTGGACACGACATATAAACGCATAATAGATTCAGCCACTAAGATATCTCTGTTCACTCCCAAAGGAATATAGGGTCACGATATATTATTTACTAGCTGATCCGGCAAACGTTGTTTTGCTATATAAGTTATTGTAATATCTTCTAAGATGTTCATTGAAATTAAGTGATATCAAAGACAATTTTGTTTACAATTAAGTACTCTTAATCAACAACACATTTATTTGGATAAAGACTAATATTATTACGTTGATACAACTCTTAACAGATAATGCATTAATTTCAACCAAATTTGTTTACCATAAAAACGGTTCTAGTGACTTAATCTTAAAAGATAGACATATACTATCGCGGATATTTTTTTAGATCATTTGAAGAGGTATAATTCTTTCTCAAATATATTTTTGGTATCTTGAACCGTTTTTGCAGCGCACGCAATGGAAGCCCTCAAGGATGAATAATTTTCCCCGTTTTTTTTCACATTTTCCATTATTTCTTCGCTCCTAATAGTTGCATCGTGATATTATATAGCCTAAAGCCTTCCTCGATAAATAGTCTATTCAACACAAAAATAATTTTTCAATTCGAACCAGTAGTTCCAGATATTAGCGCGTTCAACCAAACAAACAAACAAACTCTTCAGCTTTATAATATTAGTATAGATTATTTTAATATTTATGAGTATAAGCCAAGATTAACATTTGCTTATTTTTGAAATTTTATAACATGTTTCATATATTTGAAATGTATCTTTAACCTTAACAGGAAAGTATGGAACACTCAGGCTTATTTTATATTGGTAATTCATATGAAAAACATTGCTAATAGTTTTTATGGCTTCTTTTTAATGCGAACCTAGAAACATTGAAACTGCAAACATATTATATTACAAAAACTAAGTTTATCCTCTATTTATAATACTACAATATTTAAATACGAATATGAAATATGTACGAGTATTATTATTATTATAAATTCAACCAGATTCAATATTTTATACCATACAAAAGTATCGTATAAATAATAAAACACTCAGAATTCATACAGGCTTACTTATGAAACCATTGTGATATATGTTGACACTTAATCTTCCTCCGACATAACATGGTTTGGAATGCACCCGACCGTTTCTCCGCGGGAAATAAATACAAGCTGTGGAAAGTGCTCAATTTGTATAAATTGTAGGAGACGCTTGCTTCTTGCGATACCGACGCTGCGATTCAAGGAACAGTTTAAACAAATCTACATTGTTTCTTTCGTAATTGAGTTTAACGGGATTTGCAAAATTTAGTCATTCAGTCATACTACAAAACGAGAAGTTATTAATAAATAACATGAGTTTAAAGTAATAAAAATTCATTATTATAAAAAATACATCTTCTGTATAAAATACTGGAGCAACAACAAAAAGCGACCGGCTACTGCCGTAAATACTGGATACGAAAAAATGGAAGATCGAGTTCAAGAGCCTCTATTACAAAATGCTTTTGTCCAATTGATAATGATGAGATAATTATTAATAAAACAGCGAAATCTGTCTGGTGATTATTAATACTGTCGAAACATTGTAAAAAAGCTGTTATTATTCACATGGTCCCTATCATTCACACTCGTACCTAGATATGCATTTCAAATAGTGATAAAACACAATAAGTTTAGGTAAATATTTCTTTAATTAAATAATTTTTATATGCATTGTTTTAAGTTACTATATAATCAGCATGTGGCCGGGCAGTAGACTTCAGAGTGTTTGCTACCCGGATGAGAGGGAGGTGGTGCGTAGTGTCCGGCGTGCCGCCTCAGAGAGAGGTATTGGAGACGTGGATTTTCTACGGCCACCCCTACCCAGAGGAAGCCTGAATAAGGCTGTTCGCTCCCCGGGCGACTGGACCAATTTCCCAGGCCTAGGTGGAGTGATTAGCGGGACACACCGGAGTTTTTTAGTCGGTAGGATTCTGACACACCGGGGTCGCTACCCTCACAGCAAACCTGATGGTCCTATGTAGGTATATAGTTACCAAAAATAATAATAATAATTACCATGTGACTTATTTATTGTAAGAAATAATTTGGTTCGCTTCACTCGAAATAGGCAAAACTGATTGTAAATAGAACTATAAAAGATAGATTGATGATAAAGATCAATCTTAATAGGCGTCACTTATATACAAGATCCAGTAAAATCAACATTGCAGAAAAGTATGTTTATAGTAAAACAAAATTCATCGTGTTGACTTCTTTGTGTTCAGGAACACTATCTCTGTCGATACAGTTCAGCTTTCCATTCAATATGGAGGAGCTGTGCTGGCAGGTAATCCTATAAACCTACAAGGAAATGCTCGCTTTCAGGAACTTCATAATACTGTTATATTTTTCCGTAGCATCGCTAAAGCGGGAAGTAACTTTAGCGAAATAGTTATTGGTAAAATTTTGATCAAAGTGTACACGTACATAATCTTTATAGCTTTAATTTTATCTTTGTCTATTTTATCATTGCTATTTTATGAACTCGGCGCATACCACACATATTTTGTACGAAATTAGACATTTTATATTGTGATATGAATTAAAAAAGCCTCTGGTGGCACCAATAGAAGATGTGGATAAGTTGACTATATATGCAATATTTATGATTATGTATATAGGTACATAGGAGACATGGAAAGTAACAAAAAGCTTAACAATCACATTTTTTGCTTCTACTTCAGGTTTTGTGCCTCCGTAGTGTTCTCAGTATTTTTTAGCCCAAAAAGATACCCAATGAAAAACTGAGGAATCCCTGCGGAGGAGTTCCGATCGACCTTCTGATCAAACGCCGAAAATGGACCTGGATTGAACACACATTCCGTAGGGGCGACCCTTATATACCCAATCTGGTTCTGTATTAAAGTAGGTACTTAAGGTACGAGGAAACGTGGCCGTCCTAGACCTAATGACGTACGGTTCTGGTAGAGACGAGGAATATTGGTAGGTCGTGGAGTGAGGTGAAGCGTGATGCGCAGAATAAGTTGAAATAGATATACATTATTAATAATAATATAATATGCGGTATTTAAAATGGAATTAAAAATTAATAAAAGGGCATACACTGATCGTAAGATCCTCGCAGCTCTTGTCACATCATCTTCTCACTTCTTCTTCCGTTTGTGTTACGAACATAATACTTGAAATATATTAGTAATTATTACCACACTCGTGTGCTCGGTAGCGAGTGAAATAGGGCATATACCATAATATCTCGCGAAAATACAAATAATTACAGGACGATGAGGTGTCCTCGCAGGATAAGTTGTCCGGCCCGTGAACCAGCCCGCCGGAATAACGTATTAGACAACATTAATATAGCCGTGCTAGAAGCACGGGCGTTGCATAAAAAGGTGAGGATTCGATAATACCATAGGGTATATATTTATTATGTATAATTATTGGCGCGACTTACATCTAAAACTATGTTTTGGTATGTTTTAGTAACTATTTAAGTATATGATATTATGTAAATTGTGTTTTTAGGTTCATTATTAACTTACAAAATTTCTAAGTACTCGTATTTACCAAGACCGTATTTAATTATGTAGGTTTATGAGCAAACAAGGCTGTAATACAAGGTAAGGTGCTTCGTCATAATTTTCCTTTTTCGGACACTGCGGGAGTTTGTTATTATAGGTGAAAGCACATTTTATCATTATTATAGAAGCAAAACATAATTGAAGACAGAATGTATTTTCTGGAGTGTCAGTAACAATATGGTTCATTAATTACTGTAATCGAGCGTCGTGTTTAATTACGTGATAAAAACAATTATGACAACCTTTACACAAAATCGTACAATGAATAAGCCGACTCGTTTTTTCATAACACTTTAATATAATACTTATTAACTTAATTCTATTTTTCCTACACGTTTTCATGCATTTCACATTGTGTCAAGAATATACTAGTTTTTATAAGTATGCTACTAAAGTTTTTTTTATTTCTTAATAAATACATAACTATATATAATAATTATAGTGTTATGTTTCAGTTGGATTTAGGTTCGAGGTTTCTAAATAATGCATCAATTATAAAAGTCTATACCTAATATATAATATAATAATCCTCCAGTGATACAAATAATTGGTCAATATTACTTAGGTAATTGTTTTATTGTTTTTAAAAAACATTATTCTTTACAATATTGTTCCTTAAACTTTACAATTACAACATCGACAATTTAAAACATTGTTCATTATGAAATTGCTATATTTTGTAATGAATATTCATAGCATCACCATTTTAACACCAGTCTAGAAGATACTTTATTTCTACAATAAAATTCTATTGATTTTGTAATCGTTATAACTTTAACTTAATATTAATATAGTTTAAAGACAATTATCTTTTTAATTAAACTAAGACCTATTTTAAATTTTCCATTCTTCATTATTTAATCTATGATTTAGAAATGTTCCGCGTAGTATTGTCATGATAATAATTGTCTTTGCTAATTAGCCCTTGCCTGACCGAGAATATAATCACCGTGAACAATATTCCGATGAGCATGTCAAACACATAATCCTGATCTAGCCTACTATAATTATCTATCACGAATTGCTTTTGGAAAATGTTTGTACCAACTTGTAGGTGCATTGAATATAAAACTGTTAACAATTTGTAGAACCTGTTTCCTTTTTTTTTAATTCATCTTCAAGGTCAGTAATACGCTTACATTTTGGTATTGTACTTATTTATAAATAACATTCACTGTTCGTCAGGTAAGTTGCCCGTCTATCACCTTTAAGTATAAAATAAAAAAAAGTTAATTATTTTCTTTCATGATAAACAAAAACTACGATCGTTCTCGCACGGTTTAGTTATGAAAGTCTATCACGGTCATCGACATAGTGTCCTGTTCGAAAAAAAAGACGATCGTTAGTAGCGATTGTCATGGTTCTTATACAATTAACTAGCGTTTATGCTCAACTATTTATTTTTAATTAAAAATGATAAAACTACTTGCATTAATTCATTTTATAACTGGCAAGTTAATAACAATATATTGCCAGGTCTTTAACATGATTAGCATATAATTAATTAACATTAAGATGGATTCCTGTTATTTTAGTATTTAAAATTCATAGCATTTTCAACGTTTAAAAAAAAACTTTTAAAAAATTTCAAAACATACTTCAATTATTTTACATTTATATTGCATAAATAATTTTATCGATAATAATAGGCAAAAACTGATGACATTAAATAATCCATTTTTGTTTTTCAATAAGCTGTGGTTGATATTGACAAACCATATTCTGTAAGTGTACACACTCAATAGACAACATTAATCTCTGGTACATATTACACATTATTGGCTGAAGCTTTCGTGCGATATTTGAATATTAGCATATTTACTATCCACCGAAGTGTTCATAACGGGTTGTATTTATTTGAAAATATATTACTGTAACAGGCTGATTATTTAATGACCGTCTCTTATTGTTTCTACCTTATTTAATTATTATATATATTTTTTTTTTATAATTTTCCATTTCAAGATCTGGTTTGGAGACTGTATCCCGACAAGCGTAGTATGACACCCAGTATCTAGATGGACTGACGACTTTCGAAAGACAGATAAATGTTTTTGGATGCCAGCAGTGCAAAATGAAGACGAGTGACAAGCCTTGGGAGAAGCCCATGTCCAACTGTGGATCGATGTAGGCTGAAATTATGAGGTTGATTATTTTATATGAATGAATACTACAAATAACGTTCATTATTCCACAACCCAGTGGCGTGCATCCCATATAAAGCATTATCTCGTTATACTTCGACATTTAACACATATATACTTAAAATTTGGTTCAATTTAAACTATCAGACTGCTATTTAGGTAAACATCACATTTTAAGTCAATATATTTATCAACTGTTCAAGTATAACAAAATAATGCTTTTTATGCTTTATACGGGATGCTCGCCACTTTTTTTTTGGTAACCCAGGGGAAATCCTCATGGATCGTCAGGGGAGGTGAGCGCCATCCCTCGGTATGCCGGACTCCTGCCGACTAAAACCCCTGGGGTGCTCCTTCACTCGCGTCAGCACCAGCTCCCGGGCACACCGAGGACCTCCAAGAGGGCTGGTGCGCGATCCGCCCAATGTGGGCTACGTCACGAATCGGGAGGGGCCAAGCCCCTCTACCACCGCCTAGTGGTGCGCGGAAGCACGCACGAAACCACTGGAGCTTTCAAGTCAGGCAACGGCCCCCTCAGGCTCGTTGCCCGACGCTTCTTTCGAGGCGTACATGCCGAGCAGCGACGGAGGTGCCGCCGCTGGAGAGGCCTCTTCCTCTATAAGCTCCACGCGCACCTGGGACAACGGAATGTCGTCAGCGGTGGCGGGAGCCTTCCTCGGCTTGCCAAAGGGCCTTTTGATGGGCCTTTTGGCCGCTGCACAGGCCGCGCTGCCCAGCCGGTGGCCGGCCCGCTTGCCGGCATCTGCACATACGCAGCAGTGGGGCTGCCCCTCGCATCCCTGGGCTTTGTGTCCAGGTTACCCACACCGGAAGCAGCAACCACTTCGGTTAGTGGTCGCTTTACACTCTTGTCACACGTGCCCGGGCTCAAGGCACCGGTAGCACCGGAGCACGCGGGGTTCTAACAAACGGATCTGGGGTTTGACCCAGCCGATCGTGATGCCTCTATCCATTACAGTCTTGGCGACGGTGGCTGGGCAAGTTACCCAGATCGTGCCAAGATTGAACCGTTTCATTGTTACGGATGCTCGCCACTGCTACAAGCTGTATCAAATATAAGAACTAAATAGAAATAAATATAATAAACTTGAAATTACTGATTATATTTGTATTTTTACATAGGTATGTATTTCAAACAAAACTCGTATATTTACATCAAACAAAAACCAATTGGGAACCTTCAGGTACGAGTACATCTCATACATATTTCAATATGACGAGTTCAGACGCGAAGAGTCGGTTGCGAAATAACTGTGTTAAATTCTGAATGCATTTTTCATACGAAAGTTTATAATGCTACAATACAGTGACACCTGACTTTCAATTTTTAAAAGGTTCAACAATCTTACATCATTACTTCGAACTGTCTGGGCTTTAAATTCAGCATTAAAACTAGATTCTTCTTTTACATCGGTGTACTTACAGAGCTAAGAGTAGGTGCCTTAAGATATTTGTAAGATACTCACTTAGCATGTATATATTTACTTAATTGTAAATAATTTTAAAAAAATCATGTATAATAGAATCATGTATTATAGAAGAATTGTTAAGGCATTTATAAACACTATTTCGACTTTACTTAAAGCTTAATCAAACATAACCAAAATTGATTATTTTATTAATATCAAAATACCATATATGGTAATTAATTAACTTTCTCAATTTGGACGTAGCTCTGTGAATACTTAATTGGCTCAAATTCCTATTATATATTCCATTTTTTTTTCAAAGATAAATTTATTTCCTGAACAAAGTCAAAGTAGCGTTTATAAAGCTCAGCCTTTAAACCTTTAGAAATAAAAATATATATACACTCCGAAAAAAAACCCAAGAATAATACTTTAATCAATAAATTAAACGTCTAAAGTATCTTCTATGAAATTCCTTACATTTCATAGCTATAATTTAAATGTAATTCAAATCAATACAATCGCAGTCGTAACACGAGGGTAGAAATATATATACATTACTTATATATTGAAGGGATAACACTCGGAAACTGTTTCTTTTCGCAATGTATATTTTATTATTTTCCCAAGAACGCCGGCGAGACTGTGCTTGTGAAATGTAATAATATGTTTAATATCTCCTTGTAGAGAGTGTAAACATTTTCTTATGAATTCTTGTTGTTTTCTTGGGTATAATTTTAACCACTTTTTATTTTGATGTCATTCTTCTTAAGTCGTGAAAGCTTGTTAGGCATACTTGCTGCCCTTTACATATTTTAAATATTCTCCTGTACCTTTTTAATACGAGCCCAAACTTAGGACCAAAACATTTCTTAGCAAGATATGCACAAAACTCTTAATCGGTACGTTGAATTTAAGTTATCAACGTGTGAAACCCAGAGATTATAAATCTAAAGTTGAGATTTATAGACTTTACTTTGGCTTTGCTTAGGCTTTATTCAAACATTACAATTTATAATAAGGGGTGTCTCAGAATGTTTTTCGTTTTTGAATTGACCAATACGCGCCGATCGCTGGTAGCAGGGGGAGGGGAGTGGTCTCAAACGCTTGGCCGGCTTGTTAAGTTTAGTAGCCATGAATCGTTTCACGGGACCGCAGCGCGCGTTTTGCGTGCGAGCGTTTTATAAAAACAACGATTCCTACACTATTGTTCGTCGTCTCTACAGGACACATTTTAATTTAACAAGCTTAAAACATGTGCCAAGTGCCAATTTAATTAAACATTGGGTGTGCAAGTTTGAAGAGACTGGGAATACAATGCCGGACAAATCATCTGGGCGCAAAAGGACATCAAGGGCGAGCACGAACGTCGACCGCGTTCGCCAGTCTGTTATGGACGACCCACGACAGTCGTTGAGATTGCGCGCAGCTTCTCTGAATTTGAACAAATCTACGGTTTATCGCATTATTTCGAAAGATTTGCATTTTCACCCATATAAAATTGTTATTGTTCAAGAAATGAAGCCTGATGATCCTGATAAACGAGTCGAATTCTGCAGGACAATGAAAAACCGTTTTAGGAGTTTCAATAACATCTGGTTCTCCGACGAATCGAATTTTCACATCAACGGTCACGTGAATAAACAAAATTGCAGATATTGGGCTACCGAGAATCCGCTAGAACTGCATCAGAAGCCCTTGTACTCACCAAAAGTGGTTGTTTGGGCTGCCATATCAAGTCAAGGAATTATCGGTCCTTATTTTTTTTAGGATAACCGAGGTCGAACTCAGACCGTTAATTCTGATCGATATTGCCATATGATCCGGACTTTTTTGGCTACAGAAATGCAAAACCAGTCTGGCTACAACCGCAACACCTTTTTCCAGCAAGATGGGGCCACTTCTCATGTAACAAATGACTCATTAGCTGCTCTTCACGATTTATTCCCCGGAAGAGTGATAAGCCGCCGAGGAGACATAAACTGGCCACCGAGGAGTCCTGATTTAACGCCTGCTGATTTTTTCTTATGGGGCTACCTAAAAAGTAAAGTTTACAATCCATTGCCACCAAACCTGAACGTTTTGAAGCAAAGAATCACTGAAGAAATCAACGCTATATAAGAGCAATGCTCAAGCGAGTGATTGAAAATTTTAGCTCCAGGCTAAATGAGTGTGAACAAGTAAATGGTGAACATTTGCAAACGGTTGTTTTTCATAAATAAACTTCAAGATCTGCTCTTTAATTTAACAATAAATAAAACAAGTTTTAATGGATAATGTTGTTTTTTATTTAACATCAAAAAATGAAAAACATTCTGAGACACCCTTTACTAATATATCGTCACGTTTCGGGGTGAACTGAGATACATCAGTTGTTGTGTTCACTTTGCGCAGCTCATGACCGTTCTCAGGGCACTTAGACATGACATTTCTATTTGATGCCATGCGGGCCTCCTCGCGATGCTTTCTTTCACCGGTGAGCATGTGGTGCCTAAATTAATACTTAGTCCGGAAAAACTTTAATTTACGTGCTGATGTGATATGAACCCATTACCACTCGTGTATCTCTGATACATTAGTGGTTGTATCCACTTTGCGCTAGTATGTCGCACCCAACGTGACCAGTAGTGCAGCTAATCGCCGTTATAGTAACTTAATTACTATCAAAGTATATAGGAAGTCAACGATTTCGTCAACTAGGACTTTGTTATGTGAATACTTTAGCTATACTCAAGTTTCTGTTATACATTCAGTTTTTTTTCTCAAGAATAAAATTATTTTCCGAGTACTTAGCTGAGCAAAGTCCATGTAGCATCTATTGATCTCTATAATATCAATAAAAAGTGCGGGTAGAGGAAATAACTGCCCACCTCCATCTGAGACCACGCGGCTCTCCAATCTGCTCGCGACCATGGTCTTTGTAATCAGGTGGAAACATTGAGTCATAATTAAAAGTAAATTTCTTTGCACATGAGACTCGTTAAAAAAATTATAATAATATTTCATCATAATTTTTTCTTAAGCTTCTGCCTCTATTATATATATTCATTCATTTATTTATACTCTCTTGAGGTATGAAATATTTATTAGATAATAAAAGCGCTTAATTATTATTATCTATTTCGTTTTGAGAAAACAAATGATATATTCTACTAAGCTTATGATAGTAATAACAAATGTTAGTAGAGGACTCAGAATGTCTTTAAGGAGACGTCAATAGAAGCGTGAAGAGAGGCAGGTTCTCAAATAAGGACGCTGAGATTTTACTTATCTTTTCTTTACTTTGTTCCCAAAGTGCTGAAAGTAGCTAAAAGGTGATTAAGATTCAGCCGATTAGTTGAACTTGAACATAAGATATTGCTTCTACTTTTACTCCAGTTTTTGGGAGCACAGATAGCTGAAATTAAATTTTCTAACATTTTGCCTGTCGTCGGTTTGATGTAATGGATAAAATTTTATTGATTGAGAGGTTATTTTAAACTTTGATAATAAATAATTTACCATTTTTTTTTATATTATTAAACATTTTTACTAAGATTTTTTTGCTGTAAGATATTATGCTGTTGGCCTGGGAGGGCCTGTGGGTACTTGGGTACTTGCTACTTGGACGGCAAACAAGGGAAAGAAGCAAAGACGATTTACTAGCGTTTCGGAAGCGACACTTTGTCAAAAAAACTCAAGGCTACATCTAAATGGAACTGCGCCTCGGAGCGTAAACGCAACGGTTAGGTGCAGTTGACTGAAATACGCTTCTACGGTGTTAACGGCGACGTCGATATTGTTGAATGAATTTAAACGTATATGTACCTCACCGTTTTTTGGAGCTGCGATTCCTAAAGCTGTGGTAATTGGTTCATCAGGATCCTACAAGACATGACGCGGGCAGCGTTTTATGCGCGGAAATGGTGCGTCACTAAGAATCTTATTGGGTTTGATGTAATCATTGAGATGATTGAGAAGTAACAATTTACACAGCTTACCCATTATCTTCATGAGACTGAAAGGCCTGTAGGTAGTATGGCCATTTTTGGGCATTACCGGTTTCGGAAACCCAATGACACATGTGTCTTTCCACACATTTAGAAAGATCCGATTTTTGATCACGTCATTAAAAAGGACAACGAGAAGAAAGATAAAGTGCTCCGGTAATACCTTAAAGACACAGTTTGAGATAACGCCAAGGCACAGAACTTTCTTAATAGGAAGATATCGGATAAATTTCTTAACTTCTTCGACAGTGATGGTCGTCAGATCAGCGGTGGTTGTGACACTAAACGTTCGACTTTGGAGATTACGTTAGTGACGTAAGTCGGATCTACGGGCAGCGTACTAAGAAAGCATTAAAACTCTAAACTATCTGCCAGGCATACAACCGTTCAGCAACAATCGACATAATCGAAAGAGATGGAGTTGTACAGCCCTATGAATGGTAGCAAATAGCGATTATTATCGATTTTGAGAGATCTCGCCAGAATTCAGAAAAATTGGTGGCAGAGCGAGATGTCTGATAAAAATTTACCCTACTATGTGCCTCGCATCTCGGCAAAGCGTTCCTTTACCTTCCTCTGTAAAGAACGCTGCCTCGCGCGGTTTGCCTCAGTGGCATATCTGTCGTGGACTCTGGTGGCGGCATTCTTTGTCATCAACAAATCCCCCACGTCCTAAGAGAGCCCCTAGCGATGAATATCCTCCACTGGAAAGTCCGTGGTGGCGTCGGCGATAGCACTTTAAAGATCACAACAGTGACGAGGAGTTGAAGTCCGGGATTGGGTCTATCAATGGCTTAGAACCTACGGAGACCAAGATTGCTCCCAGCCTTTTACAGTACGTCATCTGCTTAGTTAGCGGTAGATAGTAGGAAGCGAGGAATAACTAATCGCGCGGATGACTCCAAAAACTGGATTACCAAAGCAAACCTTTGATCCAGACTATTTTTGTCATGCGAATCTTACTTGCGGTCTTGCTTGTCGGTCGACACTTCGCTCATGTCGATGATACTCACAAAACGAGAGACCGGAAACAATGCCGCTGGGCTCAGCGGGAGCACAACGCGAAAGTGCAGCTTCTTCCCTCACGGGAAACGGCGGCATTGAACTATAGTCAACTTTAATCTAATCGAAATAATTTTTTTTGCGAGTAAATGGTAACGGACAATAAGTTCTTATATTTTTATATTAAAATTAAATATGTAATATATTATAATACTGTTTCATGGTGAAAAGCTCCGTACGTACATACAGTATGCATAATGTATAATTATAATAATTCGTTAAAAGTTGAATTAAAATACATATTGTATTATACAATTTGTATACATACTAAGTAATATACATAAAATTGTCATAAATATATTTACAATATAATAATAAAAAAATTATTAATGCCTTTACATTTAGATTTTAAGTTAGACTTTTACTATGTGATTTGTGTGCTGCCAGCATTCCTTTGCATGCGCTGCGCTCGCCTCGTAAGATATTGGATATTTGTCATAAGTCACAAGGCTTCACATGGCGACGTTATAATGTTCCTATATCCAGTTTGTATGCATGTGTATAAAGCGCTAACATTTGTCTCTCGGACGTACTCTGTGTCCGCTATTTATTTTAGAGATTCCGACAAAATACGAGTCTGCTCCATTTTTTCAGGTAATAAAAAGAAAATCGCGTATTATTACAATTTCTAAGGAAGTTTGATTTAAAAATATAAATAACTATAATGATAATCTTGTTTCTTAAAATCAAAAACCATTAGTATTATATTTGCAAATAAGAAATAATTTGGCTACTCTACTAAATATTGCTGGAATAAAAACGTGCAATTTAATGAAGATGACTTTCAATAAAAGTTAAATTTATACTAGAATTATCATCTTATTCAATGTGTATATATATTGTATTTGTTACTTACTTTATTAAATCTTTTATATAGAATCGGTCTGGCATAAACTTTATAACGTAACATTTGAATGATTATACTAAAGTATTAATTGTATTTCCTACTAAAAATGTAACTTGTAACCAGACGCGTAACATGATGACTTTGGTGAATAATGGTGTAACACATAACTGAGATTACAGTAAATTAATAACTAGAGAAACTATACGGCGAGTTTGCTATTCATAAAGCCGAGTAGTCATTTAACGAACCGGAATAGACAACGATGCAGTGAGAACATCTCCGTACTTATTAGCTCCCGTTCCATTCGGACATAGTAAACACAAGAGTTTCCGACACCATTCCTAATTGAAAACTCGGTTGAGTCGTTCTATGTATATAAATTTGAACCGTAAGGGTTATAAAGCTCGGGAATCACATTACGATGAAATATCTGATTTTGAATATACAATTTAGCATATGGCTGATATTTCATCAATATCTTGGAATATAATGGAATGGAAAAAAAAACTTAACATATGATTATGAATGTCATAAAAATGCTTTCAATTAACATAAAATACGCAACATTGAGTATCAGAACGTACAATTAGCTCTACCTGTGACTTCTTTTCTCTTAGAAATAATAAAATTCTCCCTTTAAGTAAAGGTCAAAGTGGTATGATATTAAGAATTGAAAACAACTATAAACTGTAGGGTTCGCTCTTGACGTCTGGGATAGATAGTACAAATAAATCAAGTAGTAAAAATGCAGCCAGCACGACACGTCTGATCACTCTGATGTCCACCATAGTAATGTCCAATTGATTTGTCGCGGCCTGACATTTATTACCATACACATTTCCGGGTATGTTACGCCCACAGATTGATTTATGTCAGTATGCTACAAGCAAAATGACTATGCATTCTACGCAATGCCTATTATAAGTATTAGGTGGATATAATATATACACTCTACATATGTTTTTTTAATATATAAAATCATGTTGTATCTAACCCAAAAAAAACATAGATACACAGAAAATGGTATCATAATTATAATGAAACAAGCTGGCACGTACTAGCTGTAATTTTCTTTATAACGGAACCTCCCGCTGTATTGTAATACACGATATTGAGTAAGAGCAGTGTGGATTCTCTTATAATCCTTACATTGCTCTTATATCCTGCTGCGAGCAGATATTTTATTATACCTAGGAGATTGTGTTCTATAATTTTTCCTTCTCGTATTTTTGTGTATCTTGAAGCAAACAGTAGCAATTTATTTATATACGAAAATGATAATATAAAATAATTATTGTAGTATATTAGCTAATATTTAAAAATACCATATACAATCCTTAATTGTATTACATGTTATATAAATAGTAGAGTCCGACCGAAACTGGTTTTCCGGCCGAAACCGAAACCGAAACCGAAATTTCGGCCGCGGCTTCAGTTTCGGCCGAAACCGAAACCGAAACCGAAACTCACATGTTCAAGTATAAAAGTCAACGTGGTCAAGTAAAAAAATGAAACAAAAACTTACATGTAATCAGTACCATCAAAGCATAACCTCTAAAGAATGGTTACGTCGGGTGATAACGCACTGACTAAGTTGTGTTGCTATAGAGCAATGCGAATTAGATCCGTCAACTGTTGTCTAAACGACGCAGTTACACTCCGACGCAGCCTTGAGTTTCTTTCGGCGTTTCTTCTCAAGGTAGTCGCTTCCGAAACGCTGGTAGATCACCGTTAGGTTTCGTAATTCTGGCTGGCGGTACAAGTCGAGGTTCGTACCCACAGGGGTGCCCTTGCATTGTCACCCAACCTATAAATTGCCGGCTGAGCACCCTCAGTGTTCGCCCACCCGCCCGGTTAAGTTGTGAATACCTTTCCCGGTCAACAAACACGCGTAAATTCGAAAAAAAAAGCAAAGCGAACGGCGCACGAATCCCGATCAGGGCCACCAGCGTCCGTCAAAGCGTTGCCGCGAGAAACGAAGCTAGGCAAGCATGTACGACAACTACCGAAATCAGTTTCGGTTTCGGCAAAAGTTTCGGCCAATTTTGACCGAAACCGAAACTACCACCGAAACTTGATTTTTGGCCGAAACTTGGCCGAAACCGAAACCGAAACCGAACTTTCGGTCGGACACTAATAAATAGACACTTTTAATTATTTTTTCGCGAAGACAGGTAGTAAATAGACTAAATAATTACCTATTATCGCTTCATGGCACGACGTCGTCTAACTAGAATTCAGTGAGTATGAATCCGTCGAGTTCAGTGACACTGACATGGGTACAAAAAGGACGATGCGAACAAAATAATAGTGAAAACTGTCTAATGTCAGATTAATTTATAATCTTGATTAATTCTTTATGAATCATTGGAAGTTTTGAGGAAAGATGAATGACGATAAAAATTTAAATTAGCAAGTTTTAATTTATTTGATTTTTACAACTTTCCTCCCTTCTTACTTACTTAAAAGTACCTCAAATGTGTATTCTATACAAACACTCCGATTTCGGTGTTCATCACAGAAGCCATTTAGCCGTGGTGGCTGCTGGTAGAATAGAATAGCACCCCCTCTCTTCTTGCTGATGTGCCGCAAAAAGCGACTAAGGTATCTTTTTAACACCGAAAATCAACCAGATGTTCAGAGTAGGAAAACTCGACCAAACCTGCATCCCGCTCCCTCCCGACCGTACTGGTACTCCATTCCATCGGGCCTGAGCGAACTCGAATGAGAAAATGCTTTTCTGGCAGCGCGTCCAGTTATGCACTTAAATATCTCCTGCGTAATTGACTGATTCCGAAAACTGGACCTCGATTTTCTTAATCGTTGTTGAAACAGTTGCCATGGCTGAATCCGGCTAGGACATCACCATCATCATACAGAAGCTTTCTGACAAAGTACATATCTATCAGTATGAGAACAGCGACTAGTAATTATTTCTCTTCCCTAAAAATATCATCACACTATATCCCTTTCAGGATAGCAGAAATACATTAGCGGCTGTATCAACTTTGCGTTTATATTGACTACACTATACTTTCCATCACCGGACCCTCAGAAGTATCTGGATTCTCAGGCCTGGCGAAGGCGAAGAGAAGGTAGTGCTGGCAACCCGGTGGTTTTAGTCAGTTCAAGTCCGATACACCGGAGGAGTGGCTCACCACTCCCCTGACAGTCCGAAGGAATTTCCACCGGGTTAACAAAAAAAAAAACTTTCCATCAGGATCGGTGTATTCAGTTCGTAGCTTTAGTATAAAAATACTGAACTATTCTATAGTAAAAGTTTTTTTTTACTGAATCAAAATTACAGCTCGTTACAAAAACATCTCTTCATAAACATATATATAATTATTATTATGTATGTACATATTTTCCATAAATCAATAGAACAACTACATAGTTAATATACAGTCGAAAAGTAACATATTTTATGGTCCTATAAGTAAATGTGCCAGTCTAAATATTTGTGCATAAACAATTTTCATTTGTAAACATAACCGCTACACACAAGAAAAATCTACTATGGGGCTTTGTTATAAAATAATATATTTGTGGAACAATAGAACTGTTGAAAAGAGTAAATATCGGAACTGTTTTCAATGATTTTTAGTATATTCTATTTTCTAAACAAGTGACAGAATAATTTACTGGGAAAGAGATTGTTTATTATACGCATATAGACTAAAAAGTCATTTTGAGTTTAAATTATCATTAATCTTTACCTACGTGCCTAGCTAGACATATAATTCTTTCCGTATCAGGTATTTGAACTGAATTACCATATTTACGTCATACGGAGTGTAATATTATATCTACGTAATACCTGACTTAATAGGATCTTATCATAATCCCCTATCACCTGTACAGCAATCAATTGGTCTTTAGTAATAACAGGCATTTGCTAATTATCATTACTGTATCACGTATTAATTAGCAGAAATAAAATATCCTGTTATAGTAAAGTTACTATTTTGAGTGTACATATTTTGAAATGAAATGAAATGAACATGTATTTATTTTGCCATAAACTAACAAAAAACTAGAAATACAGTAACTGAAACAACATACAGAAATAAAAGAAAATACAAAATCATATAAACATGGCGAAAATGGGACCTTCATCAGCTGAAAGCCACAGAGGAAGCCTGCAGCGCTGATTTTAATGAAGGGCCCCGATTTCGTATTTGATATATTGAGAAACTCTCAATTATATATTGATTGATTGATAGGAAATTAATGAACTAATTATGAAAAACAGAATATCACTTTTGAGGAAGCACAACTCTACAACGCGTTACCCTGCTGCATTAGAAACGCGGGCTCGCTTGGCATGTCCAGAACTAAGTTACTACAATATAATTACGCGGGCCGGGATAAGTCTTAACTTATGCCGTTGCACAAAATGCACCCTCGTAGGCGGGATGATTTATAAATAAAAGAAGATTGCGATAATTGAGACAATGAGAAAAGTACTTACCGAGCAGCGGTATTCCAGGCACTTTACAACCACTCACTATGTATGTTTGTATGCTGAATGTTGAGTATGGTGTTTGTGAGGATTTGTGTGTGTTGCGAGTTTGACGTTATTATTAATGCGATTGTAATGTATGAAAAAAGGATGCGATGCGATGTGTAGTTTTAAAATAATGCGATGCGGAGTTTGGTTTTAAATGCGAACGTTAAAGAAGAGTAAGAAGTGAATGAGTTCCCCAGGTGGCGTTGGGGATTCGGTGCGTTTACATTTTCTTTTTTTTGATGTTCTGGAGTTGCGCCTTTTGGCGTGACTATACCGCCGGCTTTGAAAGGATCCCTTTCGAAATAATAGAAAAAATAAAAGTAAGAAATTTTAATGAGTAATAGCGGATATTACGTTTGTGACATAAAACTAGCGTAATGTAAAAATATAAAAATTAAAACTAAAAATTAAAAAAACTAATATTAAAGAGAAGTTGCACGTTACTGTGTCGGTAGCGGACACAGTTTTATGATAGGTCTAAAGTAAAGACCTGGTGCGGCTTTTATAGTTGCAATGCGTACAACTTCATCGTGACCAGGATGACATTTGGTGATTACATCGAGGTACCATTGCAATGGCAGGAATTTATCCTGCACGATCACCATTACAGTGCCAGTATTAATGGAAGGTGTCGAGATGTTCCACCTTTCACGGTCCTGTAAAGTGGACATACCTTCTGTGGACCACCGATCCCAAAAGGATTTAACAATCTTATTGAGCGATTGAACTCGCTCTAAGCGATGTGTCGGTTGGTCTTTAGTGTTGAACGTAGCGGGTAAATATTTTATTGGCGTAAGCGTCAGAAAATGTGAAGTAGAAAGAACTAAAGGTTCGCGCGAATCTTGGCTTACAGTCGTACAGAGCGGGTGTGCATTTGTAAAATTCTCTGTTTTGAAGAGAACAGTGTTCAGCATCTCATATATAAGAATTTGTGATCCCATTATTCTATATAAATATGAATTGACCAATTTAATTTTCATATATTGAGAATACTTGGGCCACGAAGAAGTTCGTTGAGTGAGGTGATATAACAGCAGGGAGTCATCTACTGTTATAGTGGCGGAGGCGAGATAAATTTAAAGTTGGAAAATTTTAAATGTAAGATTTTCTTTAAAGTACGTTAAGGGCCAGTTTTTCTCGTCCAGGGCTGTCCAAGAAGGGTTGGTCAACACAAGCGGCGGATCACATAACCGAGAGGGCAGTGATATGCGAGATAAGCAATTGTCATTTAGAATACCAGAGATGTGGTACAATAATTTTGTTGTTTAATAATTGTATCTGCGAGACGCGGTTGGCGACAAAATTTTGAATGCGATGCGGGGATGTGGCTATCCAATGAAGGGCCACAGCGGAATCAAGAAATGCGAGTATTTTATTTATTTTATAGCGCGGCGTGAATTCCTTTAATGAGATTTGTTAAATATGTTTGATAAAGTCGACGTTGAACTATTTAATAGTGCTTAATAAATATTTAAATGCGGGTGTCGTGAATGAAATACGGACGTTGTTATATCTATATTTAAAGTCGGATTTTCCCTGACACTTGCGTTCAATTTGTGCAATGAATTGCCTAAAAAAGTAGGTTTTTCTATGGAAGTTAATGCGACGCTAAAATGGCCTGAAGGAATGCGTTTACTCTTTGAGTTGTACAAATTCTTAGAGATATTATTGTGCGAGTACTTTACAGGAATGTCTTTTATATTCTCTAGTTTCGGATATTTACTTAGCTCTTGTTGATGGGTCCACTCAACAGTTGCGAGATGTGAAAATGACGTATCGGTTTTACTATCGATATTCGTATCGATATGTGCATTACCCATCACTACATACCCTAATGTGGTTCGGAACGCAGAAGGAAGGTGAGGCTCAGCGACGATTTTTCCGGGTAGTAAAAAATCTATAAATAGTTGAGCACCGAGAAGAATCTCTACCTCTGACGGTCTAAAGAAATCTTCATCGGCAAGCGGTATATCTTTCAGATACTCAAGCGAGCTGGTTTCGATTAGAGCGGTAGGCATATAGCCGGTGATGCAGTCTAAAACCAGTAAATCGGTCGTGTAAGAGTGATTCTGATCGACGCGGCTTGAGAATGTTATTTTCACTTTTCCCTTAGCGATATTTGAGTGGTCACCGAGACCTTTAATTATGGTTTTGCGATTTAACTGTTTAATGTTTAATCCTAATTTCCGGCAGCACGCGGCGGTCATGAAGTTGCTTTGCGATCCTGGATCGATAATACATCGACAGGGAATAATTTTGTTATTGCGATCTAAAACATTAATTACAGCGGTTCCTAATATAATATTATTTTGCGATTGAATATTTTGTGTATCGGAGCACGAATAATTATTATAAAAGTCTGTACAATCAGCTGATAAACAAGCAACAGCGCTGTGAACATCTGTAGCTGTCGCGGCGTCATGATATGTGGGAGCGGGAGCGATATAGTCTTGTTGAGCGGGCGGGACGGAGCGAGAATTATTCCAAGCGTTTTGAGTCGGCTGCAGCGCTTGCACTGCATCGCCACGGAACGAGACTACTTTATCTGTAGGCGAACCCGTTGGCTGCAACGTATTATGAAAATTTAGCAAATGAATAAGCGAATGATGACGCCCGCCGCACGTTTTACATACTCTATTACTTCTACATGCCTTCCATTTATGTTGAGAGCTTAAACAGTTTGTACAAAAATTATTTTCCTTTATAAATTTATATCTTTGAATTGGCAAGAGGTTTAAAAATGATTTACAGATATAAATTTGAGTATGAGTTTCGTTGCATAAAGAGCATGTAAAATTATTTTTTTTGGAAGTTCCGGTAGAGTTGGAATTTAAGTAAGTATGCGTGATTTTCGGAATAGGGTATGATTTTGTCGGAATATTTAATTTAGTTGTGGATTTAACATTTGATTGTTTCATTGATCTTTCATTAGTACGTTTGACAATTTTTACTTGACTTTTGATAAAATCAACAAATTGGTCATACGTAGGCATATCTATATTTCGAACAAACGTTTCAAATGCTTGGGCGGTGTCTCTGTCTAAACCCTTTAAACCTATATACATAAAAACGTATCCCATTAAATCGGGTAATTGTAAGTCTTGAAGCGCGGCTATGGATGCAGCAAATTTTTCTACGAACATTTCAAGTTGTTCGGCAGTTGCAGGGTTAGGCAAAGGTTTTAATTCAAAAATTGAGTCTAAATACGTATTCGCCAAATAGCGTGGATCTTGATATTTTTTAACTAATGCATTCCAGATTGTGTTATAATTATTAGCGGTGGGGGTGATACCCTCGTAAACAAGCTGCGCTTTACCCTGTAATTTCCCTAATAAATAATGCAATTTATCTTCTTTGGATAAAACAGATTCGGGTTGACTGTGAATAGCGCACTTAAATGTTTCATAAAATGTCGTCCACTGACTGGGATCGCCGTGGAAGTCGGGAATGTTTTTTCGTGGTAGTTTGGCTAATGAAACAGCTGGTGATGACATCATTAGTAGGTTGGTTTGCGAATTAGAGGGTAGTAAACTCTTTTTAATGCGACGTATTTTACAATATATGTCCTCGAACTCATTGAATGCCGTGAAAACTGGAACATACTCAGGATCCAGCTCCATGCTTACTGAATTTATATTGTTTAAGCATTGCAAGTATTGTTCGCGTATGTCATCGATGGTTTCAGCGAGTGTTAAAAAATTATCGAGTGCGGAGTTATCATTTTCGATGTTATGCGATACAATAGAAATATGTTGAATACGCGAAATATATGTTGCCCGACAAGTTTCGTGCATAATCAATTCTTTTTTTAGTTTGTTAATACGTGTGGCTGCCATATTTATAACCTTTTACAATAGCAAGGAGGCAGTTGTTAATGTAAAAATATGAAAATTTATACGTTTAGCAAATTTCTTATATAAAGAAATATTTGCTTAATGCGATAGTAATGCTTGTTATTATGTCACAAACAGTAATATTAGCGAAAAAGGGCTCTAAATGCGGATGTAGGTATTTACCGTTATGTCTCAAATTTAAAATATATTTTAAAGTGAGGAATCCGTCCTCACAGGAGGCACCAAAAAACTATACGCGGGCCGGGATAAGTCTTAACTTATGCCGTTGCACAAAATGCACCCTCGTAGGCGGGATGATTTATAAATAAAAGAAGATTGCGATAATTGAGACAATGAGAAAAGTACTTACCGAGCAGCGGTATTCCAGGCACTTTACAACCACTCACTATGTATGTTTGTATGCTGAATGTTGAGTATGGTGTTTGTGAGGATTTGTGTGTGTTGCGAGTTTGACGTTATTATTAATGCGATTGTAATGTATGAAAAAAGGATGCGATGCGATGTGTAGTTTTAAAATAATGCGATGCGGAGTTTGGTTTTAAATGCGAACGTTAAAGAAGAGTAAGAAGTGAATGAGTTCCCCAGGTGGCGTTGGGGATTCGGTGCGTTTACATTTTCTTTTTTTTGATGTTCTGGAGTTGCGCCTTTTGGCGTGACTAATAATAAAGATAAATACTAACAAATATAGTTCTGTTTCTGCCAAGTGAGTTCTTACTATTTTACTGTTCTTGATAATTTTTAAATAAAATGTTCTCAAGTAAGTGATTTGTATCTTTATGAGCATAATCTCTTTGAACTGATAGCATTTATTATATCATATTTGAATATTATGTAGGTTAATATATTAGTGTTAAAACTACGGAAATACGGACAAAATATGTTTACTTGTTTATGTGAGATGAGTATATAAACACCCTTATTAGGATCTTCCACGAGGTACTTAGAGATGTTGTAGCAAATAAAAAGATAATTCATTTCGACGATATTAAAAACCAGATTACGTTATGAAACACAGTATCTGTTCAAATACTGCGAGAATTTTGCGAATGAATTTGTCACAGTCGAGGAACACAATTTGTGACAGAATTGTGTTTGTACGGAGCTTTATCATTTTATGTCCGTGTGTAGTTGCTGTTTGAAATTTATTTGATTCGTTAAATTTTTGATGGACGTCAACAGTTAATGAAAGCACTATTCTCCATTACATACAGTCAAAATTTCCTTTTTTATAATGATCCAGATGAAACTTTTTATTGTATTAATACCATTTATGTATGTACTTTTAAGTCAACGACTTATTAGTTATTAACTTATAATTTAATTGCCAATATAATTCAAGTAAACTTAGTAAAAATGTAGACATGTAAAATATTACTAACTGCTCTTATTTTTACTTAACTATTGTCACGGTTAATATACGCAACAATTTTTACTGTTAAAAACTGCATCGATTGAGTAATATATAATATTTAAATAAAATAAATACACATTCCTAAAAAAAAATTGAGTTTATAATAAGAAGTACTTTCGACTTTTTTTTATTAAAATTCCATCGACATACAATATTTACGCATCTCCTTATTAAGGTTACACTGATTTTTTATCGGTCGGCCTTGTAATAATATTATACAAACTTATTATATTATTCTAAGTGTCATAAAAGTAATCAAAGCAGATAAATTATATTTACACCAAATAAATATCTAGCAATATCGCTTATTCAGCCGGCGTCGGATCAAAAAGAAATCGGGGCGAAATAATAATTGAATTTAACATGCTATATGTCTCTCGCTTGTAAGCTATCCCGCAAGTAATCCCATCCAGACATCTCTCTTGGGATCGTACTTTCATGTGATAATTATTATTCTCGTGACGCCGACAGCCGCTAGTACACAAGACACTCGATTACGTTGATTGGTGTAATAACAAAAGCTTTCTCAACTTTACAAGGAAACGACCGCCCCATTTATTCTTAATCGGGTTTTGTGTTTATCTGTACTATTTTGATGTTATTTACAGTTGATAAAAGTAAAATTGTATTCTAATTTTTTTCTATTTAAATATAATAACTACGTATGCTTGATAACGAAGAAGATCGTATACAAATATATCAATTAATTAAACTAAAATATGTTTCTAATTTTATATTAATTGGTAATAAAACTCAAACGATATGTGTCTATAATTATTATTATATTTTTGTTGTTATTTTTACATACAACGATTGAATTTCTTAGATAGAAATTATTTATAATCTGTATGTAATCGAAATAAATTATCATAGCTTAAAATAATACTAATCATTTTTAAAGATATCTATTTCATTTAATAAAAACTTATTATTATTTATACGACATCCAAAAATAAGAAATTTTATCTGCATTAGTACTTAGTAAAATAGCTTTTAAAATATCAAGATGTGTTTAGGTAATCCTTAAAGTATAACAATCGAACAAAATAAATAAAAATCTTGTAAAATAATTTTATTTGTCATCCTAAATTATACACATTTTATACGACATCGTTATTATTGTGAACTGGTGTCTCACGTAACACTTATAATTTTCTTTGTAACAATACTTCGCATTATGTTTCGAGACGCCAAATTGAGCAATGTCGGTTGCCGCTTCTCCACATTGTTTTACATTGTGCAGCCTTGGAAAGCGGATATATTACAATGGGAAAATGATATTTTGAGGTACTTGCTCTAATTGAACGCGGTTATTCTAAGGGCTTCCAATTTAATATAAAGCTTTACAAAGCGCTCTGTAATACAATAATAATAAACGAAGTAATTGAATACATATTTTAAAATGTATTATTTATTTATAACGTCTGTAATAATATTATAATTATTTTCATTTATAATGTTACTTTAACATTTAATAATTACCTAAAATATCTTCTTCAGTCTCTTTACGAATTATCCAAATAGTAATTTAATACTTGTGTTTCCCTCTGTTATAAAGACTGTTCAGTTGTATTACAATATATGTATGTATCTATTATCAACCTGTAACGTCCCTCTGCAGAATAAAAACCTCTGCATATATGTATCTATTAAAAATACATCAAGTTATAGAAATATACATATAATATAATAATAATATTTAATAACAATTACACACATTGACCTAGTCCCAAATTAAGCTTACGCTTGTACTATGGCTACTAGACAAAGATACATACTTACATACATACATACAACCATGACTCGTCACAAACTCATCTGCTCATCACAGAAAAGCTTACCACTACCAGGACTCGAACCCAGGACCTTAGCATCGTAAGTAAGAGCACTACAAACTGCGCTATCAAGTCGGCAATACATTTATAACATCATATAGCAAAAGGAAATTTTTAAAAGTGTAATTTGATATCTCATGAGAGATAAAATAATATTCCAAATGGACAGATAACTGGGAGAATCGGAATACTCATAGAACACAAATCAAGTTAGAAAAATGAAAAGAAAGAGGTATGACAAAATGTCGGCTCGATCGACAAGAATTTCGATGTGAAATATGTGTTATTTTGTATGAAAAATGTATTCGGGTTTTAACACAATAACGCGGTGAACGGCAGTACGTGTTCCGATATGCATGAGTTTTAGATACCTCTTCATGGCTTTTGTATTTAAGTAGCTATTTTATGGCACGCTACATAAGTAGCGTCAATTCACATTGTATTTACCCTTTTAATTAAAACAAATTTTATTTAGCTACGTATAGCATAGAGTTATTTTGAATGTCAATCCCTGTTTTTTACTCTCGTGCCTCTCAATAAATACAAGTGGACTCAGGATGCATTTAAATGGATACAATTAGTTTTTTTTATCTATAATAACTCCTTAGATGTTCATATTTATTTGGATAAAGATCAATACCTACTAAATAGCTCAAAATAACGCTACGAAGACACTCATTAACAATTTAGCATTAACCCATTAACATTAACCCAAAAACACCCTATCGCGTTGTGAAATATAAAAAGTGTACTATGTGTCAAGCTTAGAGGATAGATACATATATGCTTTTCTGTAAATTTTTGGAAGACTTGCGCATATTATTCTATAGGACATTGGATTCGCGCTACTCTTAAAGTTCAATCCGCGCACGCTATGTAACAAACCTAAAAACGTCGTCTCAACAGAATCATCTAGATTTCTCTGCTATAGTTTATTTTAATATACATTAATATATACACAAACCATCCGAATTAATATCCTAAATAATCATGAAAATTGCTACAAGTTCCTTTGAATAACCTAGGAACAACAATTTCAATAAAACTACATAAAGATTCTAAAACAATCCTATACATAACCTTTATTATGTAAAATAAAATGTTTAATTATTTTTACAAAAATATTCAAATTATTCACCTAGTAATGCTTGTAAATTAGACTAAATAAATGATAGTATCTTTGTATATCTATGTTCTCAGTTTGTAAAATTTCTATATTCTATCACTTCATCTCCAGTCCTAATTTTGCTTATAAAACAGACAGTATTTATGGCTACCTGTAAAGAAATAGAAAAGTTAAATCAAAACTCGTTGAAGTTTTAAGAATTTCAGCAGCGTCTGGGCTCCAAACCGTTTTCGTATGCACAGAGTGGTGCGCTCAATCAGTTCTCAAAGAAACGCAAAGGAATCGCGAATACCGCCGAGATCAAAGGTTGGACGGGACTCGTTACGGCACAGCGCTTCCATGTACCTACACTCAGGTAATACCCAAGTTTATTGCTTTTGAATTACACTCATCAAAGCTGTGTTACATCGATTTCAATAGCATACTGAAGCTGAATGCTAAAGGATGTATACTTCCAGATATACATATATTTCATCTCGATGTAATGATTATTGGCAACTCAGTTCAAATATAAATGTATACAGTCAAAAAAGTATTATTTACTGTAATTTTCCGCTACAACAATTTGGAATTTACAATTATCCAGTAATTGTTATGCCACTGTCGTCTGCCCTTGATGTTTAAATAAACAAATAAATGTAGCAATTACATTATAGAGATAATTTATATGAATTGTTTGAAGGATTTTGAAAACTCCAACTGCGGTAAAACCTAATCTTCAACAGTAATAATAACTTCTTTAACAAAATATTCGTACAATAAAACATTGATACAGTATAATAGGATTTTTTAAATTACCCGTAAAAACATCCTTCAAGATCCAGGTTCAAAATGAGTTTCTTTCTATGAAATATAAAGTTGTTGAATGTGGTGAGATCTTTTCGTATGCACATGGGGCGCTACGCTCAATCAACTTGCAAAGAAACGCAAAGGAAACGCGCATGCCGATGATATCAAATACGGTGTTACCTTACTAGAAGGTAGTATGCACTTTTATTTAAATTTATTTATGCTCAATACATTTTTATTGAAAAAAATCATGTCAGCAGAATAATTTAAAAGTATTCCTTTAGTATTTATGATATATTATAAATAAATATCCTTTCAAAACCTAGGAACTTCTATTCGCAGAAAATTTTCATAAGGTTTACGGGTAAAACATTATCAAAATCATTAAATTTTGAAAAAAATTGTCAAATCCAGGTTATACATTTAGTCAATTCATTGATGGATTAAGGCCTGGCAACGTTTCCAAATTACATCAAGCAGGGGTGAGCTGCAGCTATATTCGGCGAAGGTGATCTCGCTGATGCATATATGTGGGAGCTGCCAATTGCGCAGGATATATTTAGTGCGTAAATGCTTACGCTTGCAATAACACCTTCTCTTCTAAGCCCCTCCTCATCTAATGGGATGGAAAACCAACACAACTAGAGAGAGGCAGGATGCAGTGTCTAAATATTGATATTTGACTCCTATCAGCAACCTAGGCCTTTCAGTTTGCCTTACTATCTCACCAAAATAGTTGAAACTAGGCTTTCATTACCACGACCGGTGACTAATAATAATATAATATATCGTCCCGCTATATTCCTTACGGTGCGAGCAGAGATACATTAGTGGTTGTATCCACTTTGCACTTACATATATGTCCTGCCCAACGTGACCAGTAGAGCAGCGGATTGCTGTTCGTAGGGCACTTACTCATAACATTTCTATCAGATGTCATGCGGGTTCTTCACCAATAAGAATGTGGAAAAATCCAGAGGCTCGTACCAGGATTCAAACCTACGACCATTCACGTTGCCGCGCGTGATAGCCGGTTTCTTCTTATCCACTAAGCTACTAAAGCCACATGATGAATAAGTAGGCTACACTAAGCACTAAGCGAGGAGTCCGCAACAACTTGCCCGCTAAAACATCATGCAAGTCCCCTCAACCAGATTTCGCTCACGAACCGACGTGGTTACCAGGGTGTGGCCGCTCTGTGGTATAAAGCTACTACGAGTCACTTGTAAGAGTTAATGGAAACCAACGAGTTTAACTAACTTAATCAATTATAGCAGATATTTCAATTCATTCTATCGACACTTTTTTATCAAGGTTAATAATCAAAAGATTGATTATTTTTCGCTAAAGTTTAATTTCTTTGTTTCATACTCTAAGATCGCGTGGTCAGTTAGATTTGTAGAATAATAAAATAAAATTAATTAATAAGCAAATGTATTAATATAATTGAAAATATTTATATTTCAATAACCCGAAAAAAATTAATACTCAACATAATGTTTGCGGACTAACCGAAGTTTCGCAGGTAATACAAATACACCGGGTGAGCATAAACATTAGTTACCTTTATGTTGACCAGGCACAGTCGAAGCGGGTTAAGAACCCTCATTATATCGAAATATGTCGTTGTTACTTTCAATACTGATTTCATTTTGCACCTGAACAAATATTTTTATAAAATATATCTCATATTTTCTGACTAAGCTAAAATGTGGGCGATACTTGAATTTTGTCATTTTCATGACTGTACTTCTGTTTCTCTTGTTATAATTTTTCCCTTACTACCCTCAACTACAACTCTGGATCAATACATACATGTTCAAATCCTCTTTTTCCTATACTTCTTCTACTCTAGGAGCACGATTACAATACTAGTAGTGTTATACTCTGTTATAAGTGAAAATAAATAATTTCTATTAGGTGCGACAACATTATTTTCTTTCTTTTGACATAAAAAAAAGAGAAAGCTACTGTATTGACACAAATGTTTTGACCAGACCCTTATTAACTTAGAATAGCTTAAGCATGACATAATACATTAAAGTAGAGTTTGCTGACGGAGTTTGTGTGTCCGATCTCAATCTGCAAGAAATTCTCTGATGAGGGCCTTTATAGCCTGAGCAAATTTTATGTAAATATGTTCTGCGGAATTTCAGCGAGACCTTAGCCGAAGAAAAATATTTTTTTAAGCTGATGGATGGCTCCCCACCACAAATAAATGTTAGTAGTGTGTTTTAAGGTTACGATGGGATTGGCATGTGCTTTGGCATAAAAGTCCCTTAAACAATAAGAGAAAAAAAACTAAGTAGAGGCCGAGGAAGTTGGCTTGGCCGTACCCTGGGCTTCGGCAAACGAGTAGGAGGAACAAACTGGTGGTTTTAGATATTGAGAGTCTGGCACGCCAGGGTACCGCCGTCAGGGCATCCTGATGGTTCATGAGCATAAACCACGGGTTACTAAAACAAAAAAGGCATAATATTGATACTAATAAAAACATCATGAGAACTTTTGAGAAAGCCGGCATGATTTCTGTTTTCCAATGGCTGCGATCTCTTTCTTAGCTGCACTGTTCATAACATCAAGTGCTATATAGTAAATTGCCCAGAATTTTGTAAAGTTAGTATAAAATAGATTTTATGAATTTATTTTATTTTATTTAATATACCAACGATATATACACGAAAATAAAATAAAAAAAACATATACATGGGTTCTAAAACAGCGTCTTATATTCTTAGAGGTATAGCTAGCTATACAAAACACAAGTATATATAAAAAACATCAGTTAATCCTGTGATACTCAAGAGGATCCAGACGCATACAATGTCATCAAAGCCGACCGAAATCCTGGCAGTGAAAGATGTTAATGTCACTAACTTTGTTATATGTCTTTTTCATTCGGTACACAATTAAATTTAAAAAAAATCAAGATATACAATCTTAAATATAGTAAATTTCAAAATACTACAAAAAAAAAATATAGAATTATAAATTAACGTAACACATATAACTAATGAATGTTCGCAGTGACCAACTAATTCCCAGCTATATAATGAACGTGACAACGCGGAGCCGGAAACTGGTCCAATCTCCATCTACATACTTCGCATAACACACGCTACATGATACGAAATATTGTAAGGGTATTTTCACATTACATAAATTTCCCGGTGTATGGATATAAACGCGAAAAAACTTCTTTGGGTAAGAGGCTCTTTAGTGCTGTAAGCCGATGAAGAGTCAAACGAGATTAACCCAAATGGTGTTTTCTCGAATCTTTTATTATATTTTATAAATAGCATAAAAGGTAACAATGAATTCTCAAATCATAGCAACGTCTAAATAAAATAGTTCCATAGTATTACTGTTACTTTTTGTTTTTTTTTACCAGATTTCACTTTAATATTATTTTATTTTTATATACTTTATTCTGAAGTCTATATTTATTTAGTTAATTTTTCTTTGAGCATATTGGTATGATTCTTATAATATTCTCAGAAGGAAGAAAATAAAGTTAAAACAAATTGAGTATCTAAAGAAATTTGTATTTTTTACGTAAATTATTTTTGCCTTATAAAAACTATGTACCAATGGCTTTACGTTATGTTATGAAAGCTAAACTAAGGGACAGAAAATGGGGCCTTGGAGGAAGTATGGAGGTAAATAAGGTAATTAGTGAGGTACGAAGTCGTAGATATGGCGGCAAGCTTTTGTTTTAGGTCCCGCATCTAACAGTTACTATTTTCCTTGACCTGTTAAAGTGTGCTTATTAAATTTAATTTCTGTTTTTCATTGGTGGGATTAAATAAAAGATAATATATGTATATTATATATGTGGTTGCTATGAGAATATTCTTTATTACCTTTTCGTTCAAATTCAAACATGTAAAGCACTCCCCTTTCAGTAGAGTGTTCTCTGGTTATAATGGTATCTGTAAATCTTTCGATATCTTTCACTCTTCCTTCCCCTTAGCTAAACGTAAGATTTTGCAGGTGTAGCGCGTTTTTTCGTTTTCTGATGATTCTATGTGTCTGATTTATTTATCATAGCATTATTTACTTTGCTTGTTGTGTTTACTTGTTAAGGACACACCTTTTGTATTATTTTAGTAAGATTCGTTTATGTTTTGTATGTTTTTGGGTGATGCCCGGTATGTGAACCAAATAAAAAAAAAATGTAAACATTAACTCCCGCCTGTGATTTTCTAGAAGCAAATAATTATTGAAAAACATTTCTTAAATATATAATAATGAGTTTAAAAAAAGAATTATTCTATTTATTATTTACAGCTTTTAAATAGCTAAGATTTGTCAACATTATTAGTTATATATGTATAGTATAACAAACCTTATACACTTATAATTAATATCACCATTGAATATTTATTCGTACACAAACAAGGTTAACGTAATTAGTTAGATATCCCTAAAGTCTTTCATTTACGTTTATAATATTTTATGTTTACCTACAGAATATACTGATATAGTTATTATGACGTATTGTATGTATTGGCAAATTTTCTTGGATTATATTTTTTTAGTCGTACGATTACAATTACTTATCATTTGTTCAGTTATAATGTAGGTGCATAATTTTATTTGTACTTTAAACCAAAGATGTTATCGTATAGTATTATAATATTTACAAGCTTGCTTCTTCCAGAAATTGGTTTTAAAGACGCGCTTCGAATTATAGCAGTTGCGACTCGGTAGAAGCAGCCAGGTCGCGATATACCGCTCTGTATGTAGTAGGTAGATTTATACAGAAAAAAGTCCGATGTAGGCGACTGTTTAGGGCTGTAAGGTATCGCAATCGTGAGCTTGACACACCGCCTGAACCGCGCAGTTGCCTACTTGAACGTTTGCAACCAGGTAGCAACTGCTGAGTCATCGCGGCCGGGTCATGACTGTTAGAATCCAAATCATTCCTTAAAACTCCAAAATGTTCAGAAATTACTTTTTTATCTTGGATTCTATTTGTAGTCTACAAATCGTTAGATTGATAAAAATAAAATAAAATAACTAATAACACGTATTTTCAATAACATGTCTTTTACAATATTTGAGCCAAGAGGTATCGGTATATAAAATTGTATCGGTTACGTAATCGCCCACGTCTACTGGGTACATGGAAACAAGCCATCCGAACTAATATCTACAATTCTCACCCCAGCTTCAGTATTGCTTACCGGTTGGAATTCTCTAACTCTCCCTTCACATTGTCCCGAGCCAGATTGCCTGTGCTTCAATGAACAATTAGCTCGATTTGTTTTGTGTATCGTCTATAGCACTGATTAAAAGCCTTGAATTGCTCCCGGACCCTATTGTTTCAAATTGCCACTACAAATCTCTTGATACAAACTCTTTGTTTGTTAATGAATAAGAAAATCGAAAGATAGTGAAATTATTTGTCTTACTTAAATTAATTATTTCAATTATGGTGCATAACGAGCCGAATAAAGAAACGAAATGAAGACCAAAGTAAAAATAAAATATATTATCAGTGAATACCAACATTATATATGTATCTATTACGGCGGAACTCGTACTCGTAAATAATGCGATATTTTAAGTTTTCCATTTTGTAAAATGAGTGACGCAAACAGAAAAAAAAACAGAAGAAAAAAACAAATGAATGACGATCATCGAAGCACAAATATATGAGTCTATAACTGTACAAATTTGAATTTGGAATTCCTTACCAAAGAGGAGAAATTTGTGATTAAAGTGGCCAGTACGAAAAACGCCAATTTCATATGTAAGGACCTAATATTAAGTAAAGGTGTTATGAATTTGGTTTATGTATACCTAGCCATTTTTAAATGGATTACCTATATCTACGTAATAAGGTCAACCTTGTCTAAACGAGTGAGATATTGGTTAAATACAGGAATATACCACTTCGGCATGTCAAGTCTAGTGATTGATGGTTCGACTTAAAGATTTCTTCGTGTTCACTTTTACCGACGTCTTGGGAAGTGTAACATCTAAATCTCGCTCAAGGTTTCTAGTTACAATAATACCTAAAACGTTAACGAGCAATTGATGCTATACAATTTACTTCTCTAACTTATTTTCTTAACTTATTAGGTAGTACTATTCTCTACCACCTATTTCGATGGTTTGGAATTTACATTTGACATGGAAACGGGATAATATATTGTGTATAGCCTTTATCCACCCTAAAGATTTATTTTAAATACTGGAAAAAAAAGAATCGGATGGATAGTTTAGAAGATATATATTGATTTAATAAAGCTTAAAATTTAAATTTATTATATATATTTGTAACAGAGAACACAATATATTAATTATTATTAATCTAATTTTTTTTACGTGTACTTGTCATTTTTTTATTTCTGTGGTTTACATTTGTAAAATATATATACTTGTTACTGGCTGGATATTTAGAATAAAATACTATATAGCCTGTTTGTATATAAAGTGGAAGATAGTAGAAAGAAATCGTTTCAGCATCTATTAGTGCTGACAAAAGTGCCTCAAACAAAGGAAGGCCCTACCTAATTTCACCAACTGACACTAAGTCCACAAAGACATTACTGAAAAACCTCTTTGTATTTGGCATCACTTCCCACTGAGAGCTTACTTTAGGCGTAGGAAAACACAAGAACAATTTTTCTTTGAAGGGACGCGTACTATCCATTAAAGGACTAAATTGAGTCGCCCAGTAGCCGTGAGCTTAGAGCGTTCGCCACGATGACGATCTTACTCATATTTCCCCTTCTTTCTAATTACAATTTTCAACGTATTAAATAGGGTGATTTTAAATTTACTTGAGCCCATTAATGAATGTTTGAAAGTAATTATCAAGATTTTTTTAGATAATAATACCTTTTCAGTATTAATTTAAAAAAAATGATGTACCTATAAAAATATACAAGAATTATCTACTAATATTATAAAATCCATGTTAACAAAAAGATTTTGTCAACATGGACTTAGCATTGCGAATACTATGACTATACTCAAGTTCCTATTATATATTCAGTTTTTTTCAAAAATAATTTATTTTTTGTGAACTTTGCTAAGCAAAGTCGAAATAGCGTCTATAAATCTCAGCCTTAGACTTGGTTGATTTATTACACGGTTAAATTTAGAATACTCCTTTTGCACACATTACATTTTGCAGCGAAGCACAAACTTAACTTAATTAGGGTATCACATTACCGCACTCCGAGGGTAAAAATATTATTATAACCCTGCTGCATAATTTAGATGTTTATGAGCCTAAAAGCGATATAATAACACACACGTTACGAGAAAATATGAGAAAAAAAACATTTTGTTCAATTCAGAGTTATTTGGTCTATTTACTTCACTGCCCTCCTTTGTTCCAAAAGGCTTAATTGTCCGAATAAAATTACTTACCATTAACGATCTTATTACACAGCAGCGCACCAACGTTTGGATGAAAGTTTTTTGTGTGTATAAATAGTAAGATGCCTACCGGTAATTGTGATACAGCCTCGCTTATGGTTTATCTCAGGAAATCCGACATCTCCGGCGGATACACCATCCCAATGTTAGTCGAAACCTTGATAAGACTATCATAAGACAACATTATCAAAAGTTACGTATTATCCAGATTTATTTATACTTTTGTGTGTATAAATTAATTGCCATAGAAACTATAAATTAAATACTAAATGACGTTTCTTATTGATCGCAAAAATGCGTCACTTTAAAAAAAAATTATAATGAGAAAAAAATTGAATTTAGTTAAAATTTAAGACATAAACATAACATTTACGGTCAATTACACACATTGACCAAATCCCTAACTAAGCTTGAGCTTATGCTATGGGTACTAAGCAAAGATAAAAATACTTATTTATATATTAATACACATCTTAGCCTTGCAACAAAGTACATCATAAAGAAACTTTCCAGTACTAGGACTTGTACACAGGACCTCCAGTGTTGCATTAAAATTGCGCTATCGTGTCGTTACAAGTCCTTAGGTAGCTTTGGCTACTCTTAGTATGTTTTTTAACTGTTGTCGGCAAACTGACTGGCTGCATATCTGATGGTAAAGGGCCTGAATTAGTAAACATACATATAATTGTATCAGAATAATGCTATTCCATTTTTACATAAATAAAACAATTCTATATGTGAATATATTTTATTCTTACGATTATTTTTAGAAGGAGGATATTTAGAGTTTCTCTCGAAAATCGTTTTACATTTTCGTGAAACATTTTAGCAGACATAATGACGGTATATTTTCAGACGAGTAACGAAATTGTATATTGTTCCCTTCTAATTAACATTATGGAAAATAAATAATAACCCGAATAAATTACGGGCTGTTATTTGTAATTATTAATATTGTATACGATGTAAGAATAATTGTTGTACTTATAATATAAAGTTAATGCTGCTTTTTATAATTTGATATCGGCACGTATATCATCATTAGAGTATGTAAAATTTAGAAAATTATTGCTTATTTACTGATTTGTTTCTTTAAAACCGATATGCAGATGTTTATTAAAATTCAGATCAATAAATAAAAGTTTCCACAAACAACTATAGCATGTAGACGCCGCCCGATACGTAATTGTATTACACGCCCTAAGGGTCGTTAGGGTGTTACGAGACGTGCGGGGTAAGGGGTGCGCACGCGCAAGGGATGCTCTAGCTAAATCAGTCGACTACCGAGACTCAAGGCTGGAGTACGTGCGTGTGCGTCGCAGTTCGGTGTGCCTTAAAGTGCAAATAAACAGTAAAACGCCAAAATCTGTGTCTTTATACAACTACACCCACGACCACCAGTCATACAACGAATTAAAATTGTTACGTACAGTCACAGAACATAGAATGCCAAAATAAAGCCTCAATTGAAAGCTCACTTTATTAGTAATAAAGTGTACAGATCTTTAGTAGCACAAATCTGTTACTAATAATGAAATATTAATAAATAAAAATAAATGTAAGTAGGTTTATACATATTCGCAATCCAATATCTCAAGATATCCACATTATGAGTGAACCCTGTATCACGAGCTGTCTCCATATTACAATATGGTTATCAATATAATATTTTTTAAATTATAGTAAGTCCAAAGTGTTTTTTTATAGATTTTATTCTGTAACTCAAAACTGTTATAAAATATTCAATATCAGCCTTTGCTGTTACTAACAGGCTCTGGGAGCTCTCAGCTGTTTGCGATGTCGATTGAATGTCATTTCTGAGTGGAGTAACAAGGCTTTTATAAACCTTTTGTTTTAACTCGCAAGTAGTTACTTAGGGTCAAGGCTGAATAAATTCCTGGAAACATTAAAATGAAAAACTCTGAAATCAAAGAGTGTACTGTGGTATTTTATATTATGTTTAACGAATTTCTCTATAATACTTCACTCCTTTAATAGATCTTCCTATTAAAGGAGTAAATTAAAGGAACAGCCTGTCTCTCTGATTGATTGCCTACATTCATTATATATTTATTGCATGTGCATGTATTCTAGTACTACCCTTTAACCCACATTCAGACGAAAAATATTCCATAAATTAAATGATTGTATAGTCGCGTGCGGCAAAGAGTTTAGTGCTTTTAATCACAATAACCTTTAATATAATATTAGATAATATATTATCACGTTATTATCCCTTTAGGGATGAACATTAGTGGCTGTATCCACTTTTGTGTTTTTTTTTTTCGGCGTGTCCTACCTTGGTGGCCTGGGAAAGACCTTCACAACAAAACCGGGCTTGGTGGGCGAACGCAGAGGGCGCTCAGCCAGCGAAATTTATGGGTTGGGCGGCTACGCAAGGGCACCCCTGTGGGTACGGACCTCGACTTGGGCGGCCGGCCAGTTGAAAAACGAACCTAACGGTGATCTACCAGCGTTTCGGAAGCGACTACCTTGAGAAGAAACGCCGAAAGAAACTCAAGGCTGCGTCGGAGTGAAACAAGCACTTTTGTGTATACGCCTAACGTAACCAAGGGCGGACTTATCGCTGTTCTCAAGTTATTTACTATAACACTAAGTCAACACAGACATCATTTTTTTATAATAAAAATATTTTTATTATTAATAATTTTATAATAAAAGTTAATAAGATTAGGAGATATATGAATACCCTATAGTTGGAATTTTCTCCCCTGGTTACCTAGGGCTCTTAAATTTTTGTTTATATAATTTATTATGTAATAGGTCTACCGAACCGGTCAAAATAACCGCTCGTTTTATTTGTTTTAGAATTTTTTTTTCTTTATTTTTTCCTTCTGAAAAATTATATATGGCTTGCTAATGAAAAATAGTGATAAATATTATATTATGGATTCAGTTTTATAAGAAAGCACAATAAACCACATTATATCTATTTCTACAATAGAAATAAATTGTTCGCCGTTAGATCTATTGTTAAATACCCTCTACTACTACAATAATAAGGGTAAAAAAATAGCCTAATAAAAAAAAACCTTCTTTCTTCAGAGTTTGTCGTGTGAACGCATCTTATTCGAGAGCTCGTGAAACGGATGCACATTGCAGTTACACGGTTAATGAATGTGCACCCACACTATTATTTTCCAATGAAATACTGCCTTTGTTAACGCCGATTGGCGATGGTTTAGAGTTAGGATGGCACTAATGGAGCGAATAAAATTTGCATAATAACACAAATTTATTTATTAGAATATTAATTCATGTTTTGACCGTCCGGAAATAGTGATGTAATTGCCTCAGACTTTATTTTAACACTTAAGAGACGGGTCGTATATGCTGTCTTTCTTAGTTTCCGGGCATTTTTCAGGGTAATTAAATAAACATTAATGTATACATAAAAAACAAACGCAGTGTACCTAAAATTTAAGCAAAAACGTAGATCTATGTGACCTGTCCTAGGAAGTCAGAATGGAAAAACGTAAATCTACGGGGCCCGTTCGTTAAGTGCTAAGTTACATTTATCCAGTAATTATTGTCACTGTCGAAAGTAGATTAAAATATTCTAATACAAAAATAATACGTTAGACATGCGTCAAGCAACGCCCAATCAAAGAACGATTAAAGTATCAGCAATCCCTAGAGTCACCAAAATATTGGCTTTTGTACAAAGAAATATACATTCCCGCGTCTTAACAATAACTCCGGAAAAGAAACATTTTCACAGACAAGAAGAAGAAAATTTGTATTATCCGGTGTAATTTTCTTATTTCGATCTTATAATTTAAATTATGTTATATATACTTAATTAATTTTTTAATATTACTAAATGCGTATATATTCAGGCAAAGACAAAACATACAATTGATAAGACGATATATTGTTGTTTATATATCATATAAATATTTTTCGTTCTTAGTAACTTTAACATGTACAAGAACTCACGACAAAACAATGTCACGAACTCAATCTGCATAAATTTGCAGTTGACCCAAGAGACAACTGTAATACCAGATACAGCAACCAATTTATGTACGTCACAAATTTTGTTATCGCTTGACGCAGCGAATCGTTGCGTAAAAATTTACGTACACATTGTAAATACTAGATGGGCTTATGCGCGAAAAACTGGGTTATATTTGGTTTACGTGATGCTTTGACCTGGATGCACTATCTAGTGACCATCTGGTCAGGCTAGGTCGAAATAACGAGCCACATAACATATGTAGTAATTACTATGTTTTTTTTTACACTGACTCGACATTGTGACTACAGTACACCTGATGGTAAGTACAGTGTACTCCAAAAATGAAAGCGACCATCAAAGTATGAAAATCCATTGATAGTCTACATCGTCATGTCAGCCCACATATACCGCGACTGAAGGTCTCTAGGTATATGAGCTACTGGATGTACACAAGCTGATCCCGACAGCCGACAGGCCAAAGCGAGTCACTATGTCGGTCTTTTTAATGTATGATGATATTATAAAAGCACGCTAAATTAATTAAGTATACTTATACTTAAGTTTTTTTAAGCTATATGTTATTCTATTTATTGTGTCTTTTTGCTTATAGATATTTCTAATAAGATGTAACACGACCGGAGCCCTCCTAGAAAATCAGCGCTGCAGACTTCCTCAGTGGCTTTAAGCTGATGGAGGTCCCATTTTCGCCATGTTTATATGTTTTTGTATTTTTTTTTTGTTGTTGTTTATATTACTGCTTTTAAACTTCTAGTTTTTTGTTAGTTTGTGGCGAAATAAATACATTTTCATTTCATTTTCTAAATCTTGTTAATTAATTGCAGATTATCCACATACTAATACACTCCTTTTTCATTATTTATAAATGTAACCTAGCTCCAACGATAAACTTGATATTTTGTTTATCATTCTAATGTCGGGAGTTTATTGAAAAATATGACTAAGGTAGCTATAAATTTCTTCACAGCTATTTATACTTTATTGTTTGTTTTATGCGCATTACTTACTTGCGAATAATAAAGTATATTTTGTGGGTAACCTCAATATCATTTTATAATAAAAGGCGTTGAAAGGATTCCCTAATAAGAAACGTAGATATGAGTTTCCTCCATATTATATAAACAGCGGATAACTATAAATTTCCCTTCGTTTTTATGTTCTAAATAAGTGCCTTTCAACGTTTAATAAACACGGCAGTTGTAGAAAATTTCCAGGAAGGAACTTTAAGTAAAAGTGGAATTAAAACCCCATCGCAGAGAAAATTAAACCGCGAATAGTTAATGGAACTTAACTCGATTCAGAAACGCTAACTTTGTCGGGAGAGACTCGTTGACTTCAATAAGATTCAGTCAAGTTTGGGAAATTTGCTTCTTGGTAAAACGATGGACCATTTAACTATCTCAAAGACCAGTATAAATAAGATTAAGTCGAGCCTTAATGCTATTGTTACAATTTACGCATGTTTTAAATCGTATTATTTTAACGTTTTCCTGTATTTTGTTTTATTTATAAAGTGCTTTTGTTCAGTAAATATTAAGAGAAAACTTTGTCAAATAAAAATTAGCCTTATGTTCACTACACTTAAGATATATTTTTAATATCTTTAATAGCCAACATTAAGAAGATAGCTTAACGTTCTTGAGAGCATAGTGTCATATCTTTAAGCACAAGAATAACTATTTCCGCTCTTCTGTGCTTCAAGGTAGTTATGCTTATTTGACCTTTCTAGACCATCTTGTTACTACTATTTACTACTTTAGTAAAAGAGACTAAGCATACTATTCGCGTAATTGTAAATTTTGTATTAAAGTGTATATTATTATTATAATACTGAGACATTTTTTCTTAGTATACAAATACTACAAAAAGAAAACATAGCATTATTAAAAAAACATGAACCCTTGTGCAAATATTCGTTTGATATCATAACATAATTTACAAAACCCTATACACAAATTCTTTGTAGCTACCACGTGAATAATGGATTTAGTATCCATGAGTGTAATTTTATTTAAAACGTTCTAACACTATCTAAATAACATTTTTATAAACAAAGAAGTAAACATAGAAGTAGGTCATCACCCCTATTATATCGTAGTTTCCTCCAAAAGAGTAAGTTTAATTGAACCCAGCTTCTGTGCAAAGCTTTTAAAGAAAATAGAAATGAGAGAAAAAATGAATTGCACACGAAGCTACTAGAGCGGACTATACGCACGGTACTTTCACAAAGCGCCACTTAACATGGCCGGCGCTTGGTTACCACCTACAAACACTTTAATAAAGTCTATTCAGTAGTGCCAAAAATAAATTCAAAGTCAATCAATAAATGATACAGAACTCATGATTTTTTCTAATAGTTGATTAAATAACCAGAAATGAAAAAACTACATATTATTATTACTATTCACCATTCTTGTATTATCCTAATTTCTAAACGTATTAACATGACATGGTTTTAGCCATAGAATTAGGAAATATAAAGAATACACTCACACTCACCAAAAGTAAAACCAAACATATGTAATTACATAGTAAAACAAAAAAATTCAACGAAATATAGTTAGTCGACCCGTCGTGATCTCCTGCCATTATATTATTTCTGCGTCGTACAGGTATCAAGAAATGCAACTAATACTTTGACTAAGATTAAAATACAGAGCATCGAGCACCGACGTAGAGTTGCCTGCCTCAGTCTTTTACCAAAAGTACAGTGGAGAGTGCTCTCAGGAACTGTATTCTTTGATTCCACCGGCCCCATTCCATCACAAAACCACTAGACATAGTGTCGGATACCATCCGTACGTGGTGGATGTTCCTTATATCCGCACGAAAAGATTCGCTTCTACATTCATCATGCGAACGGCTAAGGAGTGGAATATGCTTTCAGTGGCCATATTTCCGCGGTCTTATGACCTGGGAGTCTTTAAAAGACGAGTGAATAGGCATTTATTGGGCGGGCGCAGTTCATCATCGGACTCATCTTCACCTTCCATCAGGTGTGATTGAGGTCAAGCGTTCGCCTATAAATTAATAAAAACAAAAATGCCAGAGTGTTAAAAAATACGAAAGAATAAAATGAGCATGTACGAGTATATGAAAACAGAAAATATATTGGTTTACTTTTATTTGCACGTTTTGTACCAGATTTAATCTTAGATTTGATGATCCTTCCAATTTCATGTTTTCACGTAATCACTTTTATACTCAATATGAATCAGGTGAGTGCTTTGATGGGGCGTAACAAGTATCATGGATTTCATGTTATTACCTACTACTCATAGATACATCACATTATAGATATATCACGTTTAAGATATTAAATGAACAAAAATAATGAAAAGTACTAAGAAAAACTCTGCCGAAGAAATATATTTGCTAGGCTAAACAGTTTCCTATATTTAAGTGGTACATTGACGTACCAACTTACTAACTCACATTCACATAGTGGCAGCAATCATTAACATGTGAATAATAATTAAACTAAACAGTTCCGTGTGGGAAAGTGTTTTCAGCGCAAATAATTCATCAAAGTCAAGTCCCTTAAACGCTAACTTCGTTGGAGAGACGGAGACATTGTATCGCAAAGTGATCACTTATCTCTCCTCTATTATTATAAAACACTTCAGGGCCAAACTCTATTATTTCGAGATATTCAAAAAAAATTGTAGCGCCAATAATTTAAAGGATACTGAACACATTTCAATCGATTTCAAAATTTTTCTTTAATTGATTGTTTCTTTGGGCATGTTGAAAGTACTGAAAGGCTCATAACGGAATTTGAACTTGAAATATGGGCTTTGTATATCACGTAACTAAAGCCTTATTCATTTTAAATCACATTTTTAGTGACCTGTCATCAATGCTTTCCTTTAATCAACTTCTTGAAAACTAAAATTATATAATAAAAGTACTTAACATATTCCAATCTGTATGCAGAGATAATTAAAGATGTTCAAGCATCTTGTTTTATGAAATGAACACAGGATCTCTCCACACTTCGTGGGTAACAGTTAATTAACTTGGAATTCATGACGCAAACTAAACTTTCGGGTAGGCGCAACTTCGTAGCCTTTTCAAAGGATTTTCTGCGTCAACTTCGCCCTTAGAGAGGTTTTCTTCCGATAACTCATTAAAAGCAAATTTCAGACATCTTCGTTGTGCCGTCATGTGGGAAAACTTATATATTAATGTGCACCAAAAAATATATTGTTTACTGTGTAACAAGATCCAAGAAATAACGTTGAATTTTCTAAGTTTCTTGCCCGTCACGTTTCCATCAATTTATATTCTGTTTGTTTTAAAGAATTTTCGAAATATTTTCTATACCTTTCGGGTTAAATAAAGGAGATATATTAAAATTATTAATATAGGAATCATTTCGTAATTTGTAATATATTTTTAAGTAGCAATGGAACTTCAGTTAACTTGTAGGTAGTTAAGAATGTTGTATAGATTAAAAACAATATGTTACCCTGTCATATCTCTCTTGGGGTGAGCAGAGTTATATTAATGTCCGTATCCTCTTTGTGTATATACATCGTGTTTAAAGATGCATCGAGACTTGTGATATTTCACCGTAACAAAACTGGAACCGTGTCATTTAGAGTGTCAGTATCTACAATATGAACAGCATTTTGTTATACTAACATTTGTTATGATGCATCGTTACTATGATACGGTTACGGTATCCCATTACAGCAGCGTATCTATCACAAGTGTGGATACAGCTTTATATACTCCAAAATGAAACAGGATCTGAAATTAAGCTAGAACTGTCACAAATTAAAACATTCAATGTAATATATAGAGTCAAATTAAGGGATTAAGCAGGGCTTGAAAGCTCCCAGGTGGCTTAAATTTTTCTATTTTTTTAAACATTGCCATCATATTTTAAACAATTTACACAAGCCCTTCCTCATGAATCTATCTATAAGTGGAAGCCGCTTGAAAATCCGTTCAGTAGTTTCTGAGTTTATCACGAACAGACAGACGTGACGGGCCACTTTGTTTTATAATATGTAGAGATAAGCATGCCACGTAATCGCCCTTTAACTGCCCTTTAAACTTGATTTAGATCAAGCAGTAATTTCTATACAGTGATAACGGTAACAAAAGAAACAAAACTATAAATAAGAATAATAAACGGACGTAACTTTTCATGCGCAGATTTAAAAATTAAAAGTATGATTTTTATAAAGATGCCAGAGAGTGCAAACCTGAGTCTTTGATATTAATTTACCTACACACACTCCTGCGAAAAAGGGTCTTGCAGACAGATAGACGGGCAGCGAATTTATAAAAGTTAAATATTTCCCTTTTAGGAACAGAATTCTAAATATATAAATTTAACTCAGTCTTACTTACTTCCAGAACTGAAAAATTGCTAACTACAAGTTAAGACAAAACATTTACTTAATATGGTGAAAATCTTATGACTGTACATGTGTAAATGAAATCATTTGTTTTGTCTTTGCTACGAGCTTGTGCATTGGGATTGAATAGAGGCCGTATCAAATCAATCACAGAGCGAAGTGGGACCTGAAACAGATTTCGACTTGCCATTCAAAGTTCTGGGACATTGATTTGTGCGATAGCATCTGTCGGACGGTGCAACGTGTGCCAACATTGCGGTGCTTGGAAATTACTCGTCAGAATATAATGGTCCGGTGGATTGTATCTAATAAACAAACCTCTATGCATACTGAATACAGACCAAGCTTGCTAATTAAGTATATTTCATAACATTCCTATAGTAATCATTCCTTTAACAAATTACATTCAATTTACGTTTATAGAAATAATAACTTACCTCGAGGGGTGAAAGACTATAAGCGTGGTGACTACAGACTATTTGGTTTAAACGACATTTTTGGTGATAGAGTAATATATTAGGTCCTTACATATGAAATTGGCGTTTTTCGTACTGGCCACTTTAATCACAAATTTCTCCTCTTTGGTAAGGAATTCCAAATTCACATTTGTACAGCTATAGACTCATGTATTTGTGCTTCGATGATCGTCATTCATTTGTTTTTTTCTTCTGTTTTTTTCTGTTTGCGTCACTCATTTTACAAAATGGAAAACTTAAAATATCGCATTATTTACGAGTACGAGTTCCGCCGTGGCACTAGTGCTGCGGAAACAACTCGAAGGGTGAATGATGTGTATGGCGGTCGTGTTGCAAAACACAGTTCGTTTTTGGTTCCAACGTTTTCGTTCTGGAAATTTCGACCCGCAGAACAAGCCCCGTGGACGGCCTGAGACTCAAGTTGATAATGAAGAGTTGAAGGCTATTGTGGAAGCGGATCCATCGCAAACCACGTCCGAGTTAGCTGCAGGCTGCGATGTTAGTGATAAAACTGTTTTAATTCACTTGAAGCAAATTGGGAAGATTAAAAAGCTTGAAAGGTGGGTACCTCACGAATTGACTGAAGCAAACCGGCAAACGCGCGTCGACTGCTGTGTTACATTACTAAACCGGCAAAATAATGAAGGTATTTTAAACCGAATCATTACCTGTGATGAAAAATTGGTTCTTTACGATAATCGGAAGCGCTCAGCGCAATGGTTGGATCCTGGCCAGCCAGCCAAATCCTGCCCCAAGCGAAAATTAACCCCAAAAAAGTTACTTGTAAGCGTTTGGTGGACTAGTGCCGGTATTGTTCATTACAGTTTTCTCAAATCTGGCCAGACTATTACGGCTGATGTCTATTGTCAGCAATTGCAAACCATGATGGAAAAGCTAGCGGCTAAACAACCTAGGCTGGTCAATCGCTCCACGCCACTGCTGCTTCACAACAACGCTAGACCACACACTGCGCAACAGACGGCTACTAAATTAGAAGAGCTTCAATTGGAAAGTCTAAGACATCCTCCGTACTCCCCGGACCTTGCTCCAAAAGATTACCATTTTTTTCGAAATTTGGATAACTTCTTGCAAGGGAAAAAATTCAACTTCGATGGGGCAGTCCAAATCGCCTTCAAAGATTTTATTGATTCCCGTCCGACTGGTTTTTTTAGTAAAGGGATCAATGAACTACCTATGAGATGGCAAAAGTGCATAGAAAATAATGGTTCATACTTTGATTAATTAAATATATTATATTAAAAAATATTCGACTTTTTGTTCCTCCCATACAAAACGCCAATTTCATATGTAAGGACCTAATATATATATATTTGGTATCGACAAAAAACGCTGATTCTGAAAATATACTATATATGTTACTATATCACCAAAAATGTCGCTTAAGCCAAATAGCCTTTCACCTCTCGACACGAGCTTTAAAGAGTGGATTATCTCTTATGGCTTTTTATAAATTATAAATTCTTTTCAAAAACAAAGAAAGAAATGAGATTCATAGAAAAAATAAATAATTATAACATATTGTTACACTATATCCCTTTTGGGGTGAGCAGAGATACATTTTGTAAACAGGTATTTCAAAGAAATACACTTTAAATCAATCCGTCGTGTAAATCTTGATTTTAATTAGAGTTATTATAGATTTGCCCATACTAAAATTAATTTGTTATGTAACTATTTGTTGCTAATGGATTAAAAAATTACTTAATGTCTTTAATTAAAACCACGAGTGACATACGCCCCTAATATTTGGCAGAAAATCAAACACGATCACCAGTTTGTGGTAACGTAGTGCCTGTATGATGTTGCACTCGTGGAAACACATGGCGCCAATTCAGTATGCGGACCAATATTTGGAAAGCTTTGAATAAAATCGAATTTATAACTGCTTTTGAAATAGTGGGATATTATCATTTGCCCAGTAAGCTTGTAAATAATGTATCATATCGAGGGGTGAAAGGCTATTTGGTTTAAGCGACATTTTTTGGTGATATAGTATATATATATAGTCAAATCTTGAGAGCGAGATTTTATGTTTTTAAAAAAATACACAATTTATTACTTAAAGATTACAATGGCCGATTTTTAGGGAGTACAACTAACTTAATTTAACTTGAGCCGATATAGAGGCTCCTATCCTAATCGCTGCTCCCAATACAAATCTGTGGCGTGGAGCGCCGCGCTCTTACTTATAGGCTGGCCTTTTGTAAACAGGACCTTACTCAGCCCTCTTCCTATTTGCTGAATAAGCCCCTGCCTCAGTCCAATATGCCTGGGCGAGGGGGATGCATAACTATATGTTACTATATCACCAAAAAATGTCGCTTAAATTAATAAGCCTTTCACCCGTCGATATGTTGCCGGCTCTTGTTAGAAAGAAAAATTTATAATCAACTTAATATCATACAATCATGGTTAATGAAATTCATGAAACAGCACATACATTACCTTCATAAGCTTTGTCTAGCACTGCTGAGGTTCACACGATTTTCTTCTTCTTTAATCAGAAGATCTGCCTATTTTGCTCATATACTCGTAGATTTCATCTCCGAAGATTCTGGTCACGATCCTATACAATTTCCGAATTTGTGCTTTGGGTTTACTTTTATGTCGCACTATTCGTGTATATTATGCAACTATATGACAATGTGTCATTTGTTTACGTGATATAGAAGAAATATACTACTAGTAAAACAAATACTTAAAAGTTTTTACCGCAGTTTGAACCATTATTAATCGTAACCTACGTACTGTTAAGCGATTGTCAGATATAATACAACGAATAGCTTTCCTGTAGTGTAAATATTCTAAAATGTGAATTATTGCAAATATATTCCGAGTCGGTTCCTTTTGCAGCCGCATAAATTGCATGCCTGATTTCATCTTTACTTCGGTATTATGTTTTATAGTGCACAACATTCAAACTGACTTAAATAGATGATTTTTGGAAATAATTGTCAAATAATATAAACTCAATACTTATGGTACAAACATCGCATTGTTGTTTTGTAGTTAACATTGGAAAATATATCAATTTAGTACATAAAAGCTTTTAATGGAGAGAAAATTTTCATAACAAATTGATCTCAATTTCGATTTTGTACATACTCTCAATAAAACGCAGCAGGGACAACAATTTACTTTCATAGATTTCGTTTTAAAATCATACTTTTAGACTTTTGTATTTTCGTAAGTCTCGCATCGTGTCAATTATAAGTTTTTTTTTATATAAACTTCGCAAATAAGCAAACGTATGAAGTTAACATTTTTCTAAGAATCCTGTACAAGTGGAAATTTAAAACACCCTGAGATTGACGTTTACATACGAGAACTAACTAATTCGTGAAATTAACTTCAAAAAACTTTCACTTGGGTCTCAGAATATCACATAACAATGCATAACCTTTTTGGGAATACTTTAATAACTTTTTCCTGTCATTTAAAAACGAATTGTGCCAAGAGGGATATCAAAAACATTGTGTAATTTTACGATCTGGGGTTGTGCCCATTCCACACATTCCACGTTATTGAATCCTTGGAGTTGATAATAGAAAGCAAATAATAAAGATATTTATTTAATTTGAAATACCAAAGATAGGAGAGACTTCTAACAATACTTTCTGAAAGTTATCTATAATAAATAAATAATATAATAAATTGACCTATTTATTTGTAAATAATGAACATCAGATTTAATTAATTTAGTGGCTGTGATGGCCTAGGGATAATGGACCGTTTAACATGCGCGGCAACGCACACAATCGTAAGTTCGAATCTCGACACTTACTTTTGGATTTTACAAGGAGAACTTTGAACCCTTTTTACGAAAACCGCGGACGGAGGAATATGAAATATAGCACACTTATAGAGAAGGAGTACAGAATGTTACTTTTTTTTAAATAATGCATAAAAAATACATTAAACCAACAAAAAAAACATTACACACACTACCATGGATTTGGCACACACACGCATATATACTCATGTGTTTATGGTTAAAGTCTGTGGTCAAATTGAGAATAGATAAATTAATTTATTTATTCATTTTAAAGGGAAACATACAGCAATATAAAAATGATAACAAAATACACAAAAAATATTACATAAGCCAGCAAAGTTTCCACAAAAATTAGTACAAAAATTAAAATTAAGCTAATAAATAATAATAATATTGTTTTGTCTTTAATATTATTTGTCTATAGTCTTTCTGAATGTCAAACATAACCATACTTATTAAATAATACATATTTGTGATTTATATTGTAACGAAATTCATTTATTACAATATATTAGTTATTAGTGAAATATCGCTCGCTCAATATACAAATAAAAATTTAATATAAAATCTCAATATATTATAATAAGACAGTTGTGTAGCAGTAATCTGAATTAACAACATCATACAGGTAAAAAAATTCAAGGTTCAAATATCTTTTGTATTTTTATTATTGTGACAATAGAACTTTAATGGACAAACTTATAATTTAAAGTAATTATTGGCGAATTTCGACCACTGGGCGACCACTAGTATATATAGACTATAGACTATCTATCTAAATATATATAACTCAAAGGTGAATGACTGGCTGACTGACTGACTGACTGACATAGTGATCTATCAACGCACAGCTCAAACCACTGGGCGGATCGGGCTGAAATTTGACCTGCAGGTAGATGTTGCATGTTGCTGTCTAAAGTTTATCCAGACATTATTTATATACTTGACAAGCCTATTGAATGGTTATAATTAATAATAATAATAATAATAATAATACTTCTTAACGCGAGCGAAGCCGCGGGCAAAAGCTAGTATCAAATATAGCCATAAACATATTTTATTCAGTATTTTGTAGTAATAGCTGTGAAAATTATTACAAGTATAGTGGTGACATTATATACAACAGTACAGTCATTGACCAAATTATATATCTATCATATATCTTCTAGAATTAATTTCATAACTGTTTATTTTTATTTAGATAATTATGTTTGTTTGAATCTAAATTCAGTATGATTACTTATGCGTATTCGAATTATAACTTGGTAAGTTTTCGTTAATCATTTTAATAATGATAATGATTTTTTAAATTTAATTAGCAGCCTATTCGTATAAATAACAGTACTCATGTTTATAGAATTTATTAATATTTCGAACCTCTTCGATGTTTTCAATTATAACTCGGCGATTGTCTCAAGAAGACTTTCAAGACAACTTCGAGGGTTGTTTTTACAAGCTGTTTACTCTAAACATTATATTGTTATAGAACAATTACCCTTTTAATAAATAAACAACAATTCTAAATAATAACAGAAATATATTAAATTTTAAATCATATTTTAGTACTTACTTTTGACTCTTGACAATGCTTAATTTACTCTTGTGTTTAAAAAATGTTTATTACATTGCTTTACACTTTCTCAGCTTAAACTATTTATATAGTTATTATTTAATGCTAAAGAAAACCAAACATCATTCTAATATGATTTACATTAACGGAATTCACTTAATGTGACAAGATTCCGTAGACACGTGTAATAAACTCAAAATAACTTTATTTAAACAGTCCTATTGTAACACTTTTTAATAGTCAATAAAATAGATCTTCTACCAGATCGCGAAACAGGATCTACCGAGAAGAGCCGGCGAAATTTATATAGTCGAAGTCCAATTCGAATTCTAAGTCGTCCAGAAGCCGGGGGAACGAACAGTCTTGTTGTTGTTGAACAGGCTTCCTCGCTGGGAGAGGGTAGGGAGTGTAAAGAGCCCACTCCTCCGAACCTTTTTAATTGGTGAAGCACCGGACACTGCGCGTCGTCTCCCTCTCATCCGGGTAACGGACTCCTTCAAGTCTACTACCCGGAAAACATGTCATACTATATCATTATACGCCGTACCAAACTATTAGTATATGATATTTTAATAAGGATTTTACGCTAAACGTACGCGTGAAAACTTTACTGTAACATTAATGCCGAATATTGCTGAAAAAAGAAATACACTGTAATACGTTTGGTAAATTATTTTATTTGGGCTATTAAGACCTTTAGTAGTGAACGAGATAATAAAAAACAATGGCTAAAGTAGCTTTAAACAGTTAACCTAAGTGTAACGCTTTAAACAATTGTAAAGGCAAACAGGTATAAAAACAAATGTTACTACTTTATACTAAAAACAAAATTATATAATCACACTGCAATTGGAATTGGATAAAATACCTCTACATCGAAAAGTTATAAAGTACTTTATAAAAGATCCGGAGCCATAACTGATAAATATTCTGATTGTATGCTTTGCTTGACTGTTCTTTCAAAAGTCAATAAAAGATAATAGTACTCTAAACAACAGCATAAATCAAGCAATTCAAACTGAAAGTGAATCTCTCTTTGTAAGAAAGAATGTCTTTGTAAGAAACGTCTGTCTAATAAAGATAACAATATGACGCAAACTTTCTCAAAGCTCTTCGGAGCACTTCATACGCAACATTAAGCGCTCTCGGTAAATAAAGACGAAAAAAAAAACAATTCCATCGGTGAATACAAGCAGTCAAATACTTCGTGACGTGACACATAAGAGTCGCAAAGTCGTGCCAAACTTCGCAATACACTTACCAGGGTGAGTTGTCGTTTGACCTCGCTGAGAAAGCGCGCTCCACCAAATGCGATGTGTGAGGGCTCGGTTCCATACCCCCGGCGAAGTTTGTACCCTAGCTTTAAAGTTAATTAAGCGCCAGACTCCTGAGAGTTCGCCTTGTATTGTTAAATATGTGGTGTATGGAACTTTATTGTCATTTACACTGTCTTAATTGTGCATTTGAGTCTGTTTTCGTGTCGAGCAATGCATCTGCGGAGAGGGATGAATAAAAATTGACTTATACATGCTCATAGCACAAACACGCTTCTAGACATAATTTCTAAAGGACTGTCTGAAAAGATGATAATAACTAAATATACGTTATAATAATTGATAAATATAAAAAGTATTCATGTATATTCACTAGGCTAGAGAGAGTGAATGGAATGTCATTGCTATCAATCTTTATAAAGTTGTTTTGCCTCCTTAACACATTTGGCTTGGCAGTTTGGCTTAACTTAAAAGTGTATCTTCGATGACAATGCACTTATTTACTAGAAAAGAAAACTCTTTTAACCAGCAAAATATTAAATTTTTTAATAAGAAATGTAATAATTTTTAGTAACTGCGAAATACGTAAAAAAATAAAACTATATGTAAATTATAAAAATACTATTTCAAGAAGTTAAAAATATATAGGTATATGTAGTGAATTTGATCGCCGATATTATCTATTTAGTAGAGATTTGTTAGCGAATATATCCAGAGATCAGCCGTAATAAAAAAAATAAAGCTAATAAGATCAACAGAATGTGACAAATCACAGGCAAACCACACAAAAATCATTCAAGTTAACGCCATACAACGATTTGCACTTCGCGAGTTCGTGACCTGTGACTCGTCCATTTTTCCCGTTTGTAGTGACAGCTCTTCGTAAAAACACACAAAATGTGCAAAAACAGAAGTAACTGGATACACTCGTGCCTGAAATATTATTGTCAGTTATCTCTTGGAACATGATTTGTTGCATTATGGTGTGAAGACATTATTGACAACATAGTAACAACCCTTACAAATCTTATCAATTATATTATAAAATAATATTTGATGTGGCCTGTCAAGTAGAAAAACAATTTAGGTAATACTTTTGGGGATTGATTCAATTAACAACATAATCTACCTTACTTTATATTTTGTTTTATAGACGCTACGAAATTCATTAACGCCGTCCTGTTTAATCTCAGTCTAATTAAATTTCCATCTGATATGTAAGAACTCTTGCTGTGTTGAGTTTTCGATTATATATTAATAAATGTGAAACTTTAAGTGTAATACCAGATAATTTCTCACATATCGGTACTTGTATAACGATACAATTTCCTTAAAGAGATCTATACCAGATAAGATAGGAACATTCATATTATTGATTGTACAACGACACGAATAAGCTTTAATAATTGATCATTAAACATCGTCTTATAAACTAATGCACTAGCGAATAATGTTACAGCATGAACAAGTTCATACATGTTAGAGTGTGAATGATAATGTAGACTTATTTTTAATATGATACAAGGCGAGTCTAACAACATAATTATAATAATAATATGTACTAACAATTACACCCATTGAACTAGTCCCAAATTAAGCTTGCTCTTGTACTATGGGTAGTAGACGAAGATAAATATATACACTTAATTACATATATATATAACCATGACTCGTGACAAACCCATCTGCTCACCATAGAAAAGCTTACAACTACCAGGATTTGAACCCAAGACCTTAGCATCGTTAGTTGGGTCACTACAAACTGCTCTATCAGAAACTCTATCAATCAGGAAATTTAAAAATATATGCAAGATTTTGTTACATTTGCCTAAGTAAACGAGCGTCAAAATATTCTATATTCCTAAGTTTTACTTAAACTACTTATATTTCAGAATATACCTTCTACAGACTTGCGTTTGCGTAATCAACGAAACAACCATAAAAAATAAATGGTCTAAATAAAAACTTTATGTATTTAACCAACACAAAGCAGGAATATTTAATTAAAAACCTTCCTATGAATTTGACACAATCGCCTTGGTTGACTTTTTAAAATTATTATTAATATAGTTAACATATGTAGACATATTTTGATATATATAGTTATAATTATATAATAATAATAATATATCGTCACGCTATATCCCTTTCGGGGTGAGTAGAGATACATTAGTGGCAGTACCCAATTTGCGCTTATTTATCGTCTCCATCTTGACCAGTAGCGCTAAAACCAGTTTAATAAAATAGTATAACTTTACTAAAATTAAACAATTATAAACTAAATCGTCGTTATTATATATTATAACAACGCTTTACGATTGATTTAAGCTAACTGTATCAGTTTTATTGATTAAGTAGTCTGTGCTTATAAAAGTGTTTGGCCTGAATTTACTAGCTGCTCATAAGCTTGGCATACGGCTTCGCAGTCTTTTAATTGTGATTTATTCTCCTTGTAATTTAGAACTAATAAATAAAAAAAGTAAATATATAGCTTACCTATAGATACCATAATGTGAACGTTTATTCTTTGTGTATCTTTTGGCAATAGATCTCACGCATTTAGAATTTTCATCGAAGAAAGAATATTCGAGCTTAAAAGCGCGTTTATGCATAATTTTGCGTTTCGCATCCATTTCGATGAGGTCACGCTCACTGAACCTAAATCTACCTTGAATAAGTTAAAAGCTTTAATGCGTGGTGACTTAAAGGAAATTGCTGAGAACAATTTGTTCGCGGCTTGGTCGTAATGTTCTCGATTTTTTCTTTAACTTCTTTAAAGGAATATTTCGAGAGCAATATGTAAATACTTTGGAAACTATGAAAAAACTTTTCTATTGAATAATAAATTATCAAAAACTTTGCTTCTTTATAAACCATCATCCTAATTAAAGTAAAAACAATGTGATTTAGGAAGAAAATGAATTAATTTGGTTACCTTACATTGGCTTGTTCACTAACAAGGCAAGGTTTGTATTATACAAATCAGTTTCCAAATTAAGAACTCCGTAGTATTGTTTGTACTTTGACTTTACCAATATTCAAGATATACGTGAAAGTAAATGAAGGTCTTATGTGTAGCTTAAACATTGCATCGCTTTCCCGTATCTAGCTGTCTTAGTTTTTGAATAACGCATTGATCCTCCCAAAATAGCTAATGAGGATAATAATGAAGCTACCTCTTTTTTTATAATATACTAGGGGACACTTAATCTCAATCAAATCTGGTGAAAGGTGAAAATAAGTCCGGAAATGTACCGCGTCCGCCCTACAAATGCATATTCACTCTTCTCTTAAAGATTCCCAAGTCATAAGACCGTTGAAGTATGGCAACTGGAAGCATATTTTACTCCTTAGCTGTTCGTATGATGAATATAGAAAGGAATCTTGTTGTGCAGATTTAAGGAACATCCACAACATCCGATTGGTATCCAGCACGTTGTCTAGTGGTTTCATGTTAGAATGGGGCCGGTGGAATTAGAGAATGTAGCTCTTTAGAACACTCCATTATGCGACGGATAAAAGACTGCAAGATTGGCAACTTTACGTCGATGATCGATGTTCTGCATTCAAGCCTCAATTAACATACATACATATCCATACACGCTATCGACAAACAAACATATGCTTATCATAAAGAGACAATTGTCATAATTAAATGCCATTCAAAATCTAGTCTCATTTGAACTCCGATATCACGTATGTCATAAATATTATTATTTTAGTGTATGAAACGTCCAATATAACAATGTAACAAGGAGTTTCAACGGTTAGAAATAAGAAACCAACTCTTTAACATAAATTTATTACAGGAATAAAACTGTCGATATAATGCGCACGTGAATCAACAGCCGTATAGTTCACTCCTTTCAAGATATGACAGAGAAAAGAAGGGACTTAGCTGGAGGGGACGGCGCGTCCAAGGGCCGATGATAGTTTTTGCTTAATGACGAATGCAGACCATTCTCCGTTAATGATAAGCTCGCGCAGAATTTCGCGCCGCGCTGAATGTGTGTTTGCGGGCGGTGAAGCATGCCAGGGTCCTAAGGTGCAAGCCATGGTGAATAACTGTCAAGAGAAACCCAAACAAGAAAAATCCAAAGAGAGATCTTGAATCTCACCGGGAAAAGGGAGTACAAGATGCATAGAGTAATAACATGAATATGTTGAGGTAAGACTCGGCACATACCGAAGGCTTGCCTAGTGCCGTGACTTTCCCCACTGACTGACTTTTGAATACCACACCTCACGACCTACACCCGGGGTTTCAGAAAGAAATAACAATAGCATCGTATAAATAAATGACATTTAGTATACATATCGAGGGGTGAAAGGTTATTTGAATTAAGCGACATTTTTTGGCGATATAGTAATATATTGTTAGGAATGTCTGGGTACCTCACTAAAAATGAGTAGTAGAGCAGGACAGCATAGCAACATGGCGCGCACTATGGCATTACTGTTTGGTGTAGTAAGGTCGTGGTCGTTGTGATTTGTGTTTATATCGAGCATTTAAGTTATAAATGGTTAAAAGTGGTTCTATAAGTAATATTAGTAAGTCATGTGGTTATGTAAGTTCTTTATAAAGTTTGTATTGGTGATTTCTTTTTGTATTTCAAATCATTAGCAATTTATGATCATTTTTTAGGTTAGTTTACGAGTTTGTTAAATTAATAATTATAAATGTAACTTATGGTCATATTGTACTTATTTTTAAAGATTCCTACTTCTGGATCCTAAATTCAGAAGTGGGATAATACTTCCCACGTATGCCCACACTTAATTTTAATAATTGCCATTTCGTTTGTTCAAAGCGTCGGTCAGCCATATTTATTTTGAACATCTGTTTTCAATTCTGAATACAACATCACAATAATATTTTTTTTGTTACTTTTATATTGTTTCGGATATCATTTTCTTTTAATATTTTATGTCATAAAAACATAAAGTAATTGTTACATTGAATTTTGTTTTGAGCGATAGCATTTCTTGAGAAATAAATCACCAATTATACTTTTACTCGTATACCGTATGTTGTGTACTTTTGTTCTTGTTAATTTGGTGTTTATATGTTCGATTTGAGGCAAAGTGTACGTAACAAATCACTTCAGCCCGACCACGACACGCGTAACCGAGATAGTTCGCGGGCATAATCTCGATAGCGATATCGTATTCACAAAATTCTTCTAGAAGTCAAACGCGACGATGCAATATGAGGACACGATCACCAGATAGGCCCGAATCGCGTTTGTTAATTGTTGACAGCTATTGACGTTCACTTTCTCACGGTAGCCAAAGACGTAGGAGAGCAGATAAATGTCAGGACTTATCAGTTTCACAGTTAGGCCAGCAGTGTTACTGTGGCCATGACCAGACCTCGGTTCCTGGACTGTTTACAAGTTATGTCATTAATAATCTCATGTTAAGTGAAACTGAACTTCAGTAGTCGTATTCTTCGCAGACCGTGTCCACCTGTCCTGTACTTTGGGAGACAGTTTATTGAGTCGAGTTAAAGGTCACAAATGGTCTACGTTATTTAAAGCTGTCATCGACGTGGTTTGTTCGCATAGAGCTTGCGATTATTTCATTTCTAATTTTGATTTTTAACTTTACAGTGGAAACACGTAAGAGGTAAAACGCGTTTGAGATATACATAACTGACGTGAGTCCGGATTGTTGTCACAGATATCGTACAGGTACTAGTGTGGTGATTATCCTAGTGGATCACCAGTGAACTCACGTCGTTCAAATAAATGTACGAGTTAACGCTGCAAACTGACATGGACTTAGATTTCGCTAAACATTTCATTCGAGTCAGTGTCATTTTATAACTACTCACTTATGCCGAATACGGGTGACGAATATGACATCGAAGCCATAAGTGTGGCTTTCCCGAGTAAAGCTCACGATTACTTCGTTTCCTGTTTTTGACCTTGATCTTCACAGTGAAGATGTGTATAGGTATATCATGTTAGAAATGTAAATAATTGAAGTGTCCTTGAGTGCTTATCACAAATGTCATGTTATTTCAAAAGTGACTTCGAGATAATGTGATCCTAGTATGTTAATGATCACACGTGGCTCTTCAGGTACGAGCTTGCCCTGGTCTACCCCAGCCAGTTATACTTACTAACATTTTATTTAAAAACAGTGAGAAGACAAACGCCACGAAGTTTTATAACTTCCACTATCCGAATATTTAATATTGAATACGCATAAGAAATATTACTTCGTCTTACGGTAGAGTCAGGATTGAATATGGAACTTAGTAACATTGTAATACGTTGTACCGTATACATGGTAAGGACAACGCTATATGCGTGGTAGCTACAAATACGAATTTAATATTTGAGAAAGTTATTCCTGTCTGATTTTTTATTAAATTTTGAAAGCTGAAAAATAATCTTAAGTTCTCACCTTAAAACAATTGTTTCATTTAAATTGTTTAGACAATAGTGAGAGGAAGCGATAACCCATTTGTAGAAATTAAGGTGACTTTCTTGTAAATTCTCCAAACACCAGAGCCTTAAACTTACTTTAGCATCATAAGATCCTGTAGCCCTTTTGAAGTTATACTCTGATAGAAAATACTCGTTTTGTACAATTTGTGGCCATGTAGCGAAAACGTCCTTTAGTAAAATTAGATTCACAAGGTGTAATCAACATTAAGTCAACTTGTGTTCTGATTTATCCAAATGGGAGATATTTGGGTCACACAATGTATACCGACTGCTTTAGTGTAGTCACTATGCCGAGTAAAAATAAAATGGTAATGTAACTGCTGTCGTTTTTGAGGGTATACATATGAATATGCTTATCAATAGAAGAACATCGAACACTTTTCTTATTTCTCCATACTGAAATATCTCACGTGTAAGCTCAAAACCTAGATAAATAGAGTTTCACAATAACTTAAGAGTTCGTTTAAAAAAAAATATCCTAATGTATATTGGTACCGATGTCAGACTCGTTTGAAAAGGACATAATTAGGCAATTTCATTCTAAGTATGTGAATTCAACAACATTGGTCATGAATCATGACAGGTTGCTTATCCAACCTATTTAACGACTGCTGTGTTTTCAACCAAATGACTGTAAACAATGTTTTTTTTACTATATCGATATCTTTGTATTTCTGAACTACTTTTGTGTTATTTTGTTACATTGAATGCTGTCCACATTGGAGCTAGAGCGTGTTGCCACGAGCAGCAAAAAGTCATCATGAGGAGTGCTGAGCCATGTGCACGACACGGCGTGTGCTGACCATCGCTGTCGGCACCAAGTGGCTCCTGCTACTACTCTGCGCGAGGGTGCTACGCACCTCCAATGCGCGCCTAGGCGTGTCGTGCGCCGTAGCGCCAGCTATGGTGTGTGCTGCTTTACGGCGCTGCGGGCAGTCTACAGTCATCGTGAGCCGTGCTGACTGGCCTGCGCGACATGGCGTGCAGCTGCCGTTGCTGACCCTGCCGTGCCGCTGCTGGTACTCCTTACCACCGCGGTGACGCATACCGAGATGCTGCTCTGCCGTACGGGGACACCACGGTGGAGGCAAGTGAAGCCTCTGGGTGTCGGTGAGCTTCGGGCTTAATGTGTGAGCGACTGGCATCGTGCTGACTGCATTAACGTCACTGCTTGGACCATATCGGCGGTAAAACCACACACACGCACACTAAATTCCTGTCGAGATTGTTTTCGAGCAAAAATCAGGTTGACTTTGCGTCAACCTAACAAACCTAACTTAGACATAACTTTTATTTAAACTGTACTTTAGTAGTTCGTTTTTCTTATTCTTACCTCATTTTTATGGAAGTTTTCATGGACGAAGTAAAACGCAAAATTGAGCAACCAAAATCTGATATTCGCAAAAAGTCCAATTTCCTTTGTAACCCCAAAATTAATTTTATAAATGGTATCGTAACGTGAATATTACAACAGGTTCATATTTATGCATGGTTGCGAAAGTTATGTAATTTTTAGAAAACTAATATCAACAGTTACCAAATAAAAATGTAGCTTTCTTCAGATGCATGCAAAGTATATCCTAATACGAGTTTCAATTCCTTGTTAATTTGGGCGTACCTGGATGCGGTTGATATGTCATCGAGGATGGTGGTACAGCATCAGGGAGGCCTATGTTCAACAGTATGCCAAAACGTGTTGTAGACAATGACGAAAAGGTTGATCGTCAGAGGCAAGATTACGGGAAAGAACGGAAAAGACTAGATTTTTAGAGACGAAAGTGGCTGGATGACATATAAAAGTAAAATGATCTCGCTTGCTTTGAAAGGCATATTATGGAATTCTAGAAAGTTTTTCTTATTTAATTGAACTCGATATTTCACTACGAATGTGACAGCGTATGATGGTAACATTAAGTCATTTTACTTTCATAAAAACTATCCTTAACTAAAGAGCAGAATGGCCGAGCGCTAATAAAATTGTTAAGTTTGTTTAATACTGTTAAATCTGACTTGACTGGTTGGAAATCATTTCGACAGATGTAATCTAAAGAGATCAGTTTGTAAGAATCAATTCGATTGTGACTTGAGGACGAGTATTACAGACTTCGAAAGAAGTCTTTTGTATTTTAATTCGCTTGATTCTAATGTTTCATACGGTGACAACTAGCGGGCCAAATAGAGGTTTTGCTTCACGTTGGATTGGAGGTATCACCGTGCAAGCTGTGGCTGTCGGGCGGTAGTAACGCCAGAGCGTTGAGGACGGCAGCACTGTGAATGGCGCTCCGGGGCGGCAAATGACGCCCGAGGATACGAGCTGAGTATTCATAGATAGAGTGTCTGATAGTCATTATGTCAGCTCTACGAGCATTGCTTACATTATTGTTGAATGTTATCCTTACATAGTAGGTTTCAGAAAATTAACTTTGAGCTTCACACAATCTATTTCTAGGTACACATACAAAAGCCAATACACACATCTTACATTTCTTAGGGCTTACTTATACTTAGAGTAGGGAGTTAGTGGATAGCTTTCAACGGTATTGTATGTGATGTCTGAGTTGGGATGATTATTAATCAGAACTGTGCCGTCACAACTGCGGGAGGGCTTCTGCTCTGGTCTCGCATCTGACGATTAACGGACTTACTTGGGGCAGATAAACGATGTAATCGTCTGAAAGGAATAGACACTAGAAAGACTTGTAGTGAAGTAGACTGATCGATAAGCACGCCGGGTAAGCCTACTGTATGCTCTGAGCTCGACGCCACTACCCTGACGTTTCATAACTCACGGGTAAGCCTACTGTACGCTCTGAGCTCGACGCTACTACCCTAACGTATCATAATTCACGGGTAAGCCTACTGTATGCTCTGAGCTCGACGCTACTACCCTAACGTTTCATAATTTACGTGTAAACATAGCGTATGTTTTAAGCTCGACGCCACTACCCTAGCGTTTCATAATTTACGTGTAAACATAGCTTATGTTTTAAGCTCGACGCCACTACCCTAGCGTTTCATAATTTACGTGTAAACATAGCGTATGTTTTAAGCTCGACGCCACTACCCTAGCGTTTCATAATTTACGTGTAAACATAGCGTATGTTTTAAGCTCGACGTCTCTACCACAGCGAAACTGTACATGTCTACTAACCGACACGTTATTCTCCTGTATAAAAGACGTAAGGGACGCCTTCGTCTATTCTATGTTATGTTCACAGAGACAGCTGACAGAAGTGAAATTCATCGTGACGTATATAGGAAGAATCCAAAAGCGCTATAATGGTAATCTAATGGGGTTATAAAATGAGAGCTCTCAGATGTTGTTTCTTATTATGTTTTTTTTTTTCTCTTATTAGGTAAAACTAACTACTAACAATGTAACAGTTGAGAAGGTGCATTGCTATAGATTCTTATAGGTTTGTTTGAAAATGTTAGATGCCTTTATTAACCCTCTACCAGGCTCAACACCACCTATTGCTGATGTTGAAAACCCGTCTAACCTGGCACAAGGACATGAAGATCCGTACACCTGGAAGGGGAGGCAGATCCGTCGGGGACGACGGAGAGTCAGGAACGACCGAGTTAGGAATGTCTGGGTACCTCACTAAAAATGAGTAGTAGAGCAGGACAGCATAGCAACATGGCGCGCACTATGGCATTACTGTTTGGTGTAGTAAGGTCGTGGTCGTTGTGATTTGTGTTTATATCGAGCATTTAAGTTATAAATGGTTAAAAGTGGTTCTATAAGTAATATTAGTAAGTCATGTGGTTATGTAAGTTCTTTATAAAGTTTGTATTGGTGATTTCTTTTTGTATTTCAAATCATTAGCAATTTATGATCATTTTGTAGGTTAGTTTACGAGTTTGTTAAATTAATAATTATAAATGTAATTTATGGTCATTTTGTTCTTATTTTTAAAGATTCCTACTTCTGGATCCTAAATATATTATATATATTCAGAATCAGCATTTTTTACCGATTTCAAATATACATATATATAAATCTTACTGTATCACCAAAAAATGTCGCTTAAACCAAATAAACTTTCATCCCTCGATATAATGTGACCGCTTCAATAGTGGTGGAATAAATGTAAGATGGGTTAGCAATACAATTAGGACAATGTTGATATTCTAGGGATAGAACCAACTTACCATTTTCCTGGGTTCAGATAGCCTACGGACTAGCTGAAGTAATAACGCTGGCAGGTAGTAATGAATACGTGTACACAGCCCAAGCTCGCTCGAGAAATCGAGAAGTGGTGAAGTAAACTTTAGAACTCGCGCTTTCAGCTAGTTACAGTGATGTAACGCAGAGCGATTCTCCCTATATCTAGGGTAACATGGGTTGATAGTTAGGGTGTTACTACCCATAAATTGATCTACGCCGGAATATAACGATGAGAATATTACAGCGTTTATGTTATCACGCAGCAACGTGAAATCGAAATGCGACGGAAACTTGATCTCAAATAAAATAAAATAAATTGTCCGTCAGAATTCGAAACCAGGACTTACAGCAACGCAAGCTGGTTTTGTGTAAAAAAACCACAAAACTATGAAGCCGCGAAATAAATTATGAGATAAAATAAAACGAAAATAAAGATTTAAAATGTTTTTATACTTTTTTTTATTTCCTATATAATAGCGTTACGGTATGACACTGAATGTAAAACCATTTCAACTGAACTAAAAAGCTCATATACCCATTCATATTTTCCTATTAAATTTGCTTCATATTCCAATTTTGGTAAAGACCGTTCTAATATACCAAGCCACTCGACTACTACGACCATGTTAACGACTTCTAATCTCCTTTTAATAGGGAATGCCACACGATAGTACAAAAAGCCACGAGCTCGATAAGAATTTACGGTGCAATAATACGACGGGGCTTGCACTTATGCTGGCAGTTGGACTTATATGAACGCATAAAACCCGCAGAAAATGTATTTTCGAAGCTTTTCACCTTACTACAGTTAATTTTCTGCTTTAACAAGAAAATTAAACTTTAAATTTCTCTAGATACTTTTAGACTATGATAAGTACAAATATATCGAAGAAGAAAGAATATTTGGCTTAAGCGACATTTTTTGGTGATAAAGTAATATAATATATATATTTTCGGAATCAGCGTTTTTAACCGATTCCAAAAATATATATACAGTACACTCTCCAGAGCATATAGAAAACTGAAAGGAAAGTCACTCTACACCGGTGTCCCAAATTTAGTTACTTATTAAACGTAACATCTTATTGATAAAAGAAATTGAAAATGTTCCTAAATAACTTGGAATAAAGTGACGATTACTGAACCCTTCGGAATAAGCTGGTTTACGATATGAATACGCACTCGCAAATATTGGTAATAGGGACTTAGTTAACAAAATAAATGTATTCTGTTAAACGGCTGGAAAACAACTCACCTATACTCGTAATACTACAAGAGTTAATAAAATGGATGTAGCTGTGGTAGCCTTAAAACGATATAATAAATTGACTTATTTTAATGTCTTTATATCGGCAAGAACTGCCGAAGACCATCATTAAAGACCTAATATATTTCAGAGAAAATGTTCACAACGGGATCTCTTAAAATAAGGATAACAATATTCATAATTGCAATACAGTTGTAATGGCGCAAGCGTTCTAATCTCGTTTTCATAGGGAGAAAATATGTACGTATAGAACAATACAAAAAGTTATCACTTGGATTTACGGAGCAATAAACCGTCTGGGCTTGGCTCGGATCCAGCTATCGCGATTACGTTTAAAGAGATAATGTGCTAACATCCACCCTTCAATTGCAAACGAAAGTTCAAGCTTAACTGAGAATTACATCTATTTCATCTTTCTCTCTTTATTTACCCTTCAGTCACTCAATACAGAGTAAAGATATCTCTCAATCAATATTTCCCGTTTAGGCGGTCTCAAGCTCTAGCCAACCAGTTTCCAACTACCATCACCATACCATCGATCTATCTGGTCGACTATTTCCTCCATATTCCTAAGACCGATTTTCGGCTTCATACCACTTGCTCTAGAAAAGTTAATTTAGCTAAAAATAAAAAAATCTATCATCATATAGTTTCCCTTGGGGTAGAATAAGAATGGAATGTCACTTCTTTCTATCTTTACACACTCTTACATGAATCACTTCATGCAGTCTGAACCATTTCTTTTTTTAGACTTTTAAAATTTATATACAGTTATTTCAAGCTTATTGATCTAGAAAATTTCCTTTCCGAATACACTCTATGCACTTTTAATGCTAAAGAAGAAGAAGTTTTATTAATATTTATTGATATTATGAAATAATTAAAAATCTTGGTTCAAACGCAATATTTTTTTAGATATTTCACAATGAAAGAAAGGGTAATGAGAACAATTAGAATCACTTCTATATACCTGCATATGTCCAATCAATATGATAGCGTAAAATATTTTCGTTTTTTCAACTCTAAATTAACTAACAGAATTAATCAAGCATTCGTTAAGGCCAAAAAAATTAAATGCAATAAATAACGGCTTCAATTTTGATAATGAGAATACATCAATCAAACACCACTGTTATGATCGTGTTAACGACTTCTAAATCCGATTTGATAGCAAACAGCCCTCAACTAAGTATACTAAGGTCGAATGAGGATTTACGTTGCAATAAAATGGTTGGACTTGCATCTAAACCAAACGTGGCGTCGATCTATTTCTGCACAAAAGGGAGCGAGCAGCTTAGAATCGACAATTGCCAGCGAAACCTCATACTCGTTGACTTTAATGACGTTTAAATCCACCTAGAACGTAGGCTTGTCGAATAAATATCGATACATCGATATATCGATATTTTCAATTCAATATATCGATATTTTTGGGCGATATATTTCGTACCGATATATCGATAGAAAATATCCAGTATCGAAAATTGTATCAAAAACAATTTTTTTTTTATTCTTAGGGCAGTGAAGTCGCTGAAATCTAAGGCCTATATAGTTCTATATAATATATTAGAACTGTATAGTTAGACAATATGTCTATGACTGTTGAGTATTATGTTTTGTTACGTTGCATGCATTGACATCTGAATTTGTTGCATATATATTATTTGCCGCCATTTATTTATGTATTATTTATTTTTGTTTGATATCTTAAATAGGTCTTAAAGTTAGAAGATAGCCTTTTAGTTCTTGATATTTTTGTAATTTTGTCTAATAAAAAGGAATACTGGTAAAACACTTTCGTGTTTATTGAGATTTGTTCGATATATTGATATATTGATATTTTTCCTTTGATATATCGCTACCGATATTGATATTTTTATAAATATCGATACATCGATATAACAGTTTTTTTTTCATTTTCGACATCCCTACTAGAACGGGACGATAGACCGTTTTACGTATTCTCGTCATATTTTAGATATCAATGATTAGATTTATTTTATCATGGACAGTTTTAGTCACTAACCAATGACCATATATTAATATGGTCATAATATAATTAGTTGGAATTATCCAACTAATCATATAATTAGTGATACCTGTGGTCTCCCTGTTAGAAGTATATAACTTGTTTAAAGTGTATTTAAAGTACGATATTACAAAAGATTTATTATATGTAATCTTATAAGGATTTATTTATTGTAACAAATTACAATTAATTTATTTTAAGAATGAAACATTTGTCTACAAAACCTTTATACTTTAAAAACAATTATTATTATTAGTTTCGTTACGTTAATAATATTTGGGTATTATTTATTTACGTAGATGTTTTGTTTAATTTATTCTTGAAAGATAGTTATATTTTTAATATTTCCAGTATTTAAATAGTCTAAAACATTTAATTTATCTGTTTTATCCCTAATTTAGGTCTCTTAAACAGTTAATAAACGCGTGTACTTTTAATATTCATAACGAGACGCTGAAAAAGCTGTTGGGCTTTTAATAAAAGCATTTAGAAGCTCCGACCGTTTTTATTTCGCATATAAAATATAATTGGCTAAAATTTCAGAGGCAATATAATTATTTTTTAATTTCGCTTTACACATACAATTTACTTCGCGAAAAGATCATTTACATTATATTTCGTAATTATTGTTATTTGCTATAAATACTTGAACTATAATATTCTACTTTTACAACTTCTGTACGACCATTTTCCTCAAAATAACAGCCTCTTAAAAATCACCTAAAAATTGGTGACTTTTTTAATATCCTAATTAATGCGTCTAGTAAATACATATCTCTTATCCAACTAAACTAAGAACTGTGTTTTTATGAACGTATTTTCACAGCTTATTATATTCAGGCAATTTTCTACTTAGAGAAATCGATACTAGTTTCACAAATACAAGTTCTACTTACGTGATAAAAAAGTGTACATAATATTATAAATTATAATTATATTTTAAATTAATTATATACTTATATATAAATATTCATGGACAAGACCGCATAAAAGTAAATTATTATTATTGTTATTAAGTTTTACAACGACATAAATGCGTAATTGCTTGTGTACTCTGCTAACGCCATCATTAAAGTGCAAACGACTTTTACGGTTTAGTTGACTTTTATGCTATAATCTACGTGTATGTAAATTGACTCGAATGTTATCACACAAATTATAAATTTAATCTTTTAGGTTTCAAAAAATATTCACGCAGTTTTATATGGGAAAAAATTTCATTGTACTCTTTTAGTCGTAGGTGGTCGGGAACAGACGGAATGTACCGTACTGTTTAAATCTTACATGATAGAACGTTTTGGCAAAGCTATAGAGCATTAACTACATGACTCACAGTCCTTGATAAGGTGCAGAAGCAGTCACTTTGGAGTTTTGAACAAGTAAAAGTCCGCCACACCTCGGTCGACATCCTCCTGTGTGGTTGGGAAGGTGCTTTGAAGATTTTCCTCCAATAAAACATATAAACACCTCATAAGTGTACGTTACACTAATAGGTCACCCGGTAATAGGTGGTTATTGTCGCCGATGAGTAAATATCCTGTCCTGTTACAGACCTTGAAGCACGTTTTAATATTTTTAAATGAGTCGCATATTTTATAAAATTTAAAAAATTGATGCCAAAGTACGTTAAATTAATTATATTATATGTAAATATAGGGTGGTGGGCGGAGACCTCTCGTTGCCGACGCTCATCCCAATTATTGACGGCAGCAAGGGTACATGGAAAGCGGTGCTCAGTTTTAGTGAGCAGGTGTTTGCATTGGAGGCGGCGGAGCAAGTTCGGGAGGCGCTTGCTTTAGCAGCGACATCCCAGTCCGCCCGCCGACCCGCAAGAATGAGACGCCGTAGTGCGGCGTTTCTAAGAAACGTCCGCCTCTAACGACAGCACTGGGCGGCAGACTTGAGGGAGTGTGTCGTACAACAAGGATGCGAGCGGCAAGCGATGTGTTTCTGCGTACCACTCAAGAGCGCAGAGGCGAGAGAGAGGGTGGCTCCTTACACCACCCCTCCCCAAGCGAATAGAGGCCTATCCATAGGCGAACGCCTTGCCGGGTATCGAGGATGAGGGTCTAGTCGTGCCCTCGATCCCGGTAGGTGGGAGGTGGAACACCCGGGAACTTTAGTCGGTGCAAGACCCCCCCTTATCTCCCCCGGGCTACAAAAAATTACAAATGTAAATTAATTATTATTTTATATCTGTAAGTTAGAGAATTGACTTGTAGGATAATATTTATATATATTTTATAATACAGATCTTTCGTTTCACAAACTGATACTTCGTTACAATGTTGTATCTCTCATATAATAATGGGATTGATTTTTGAAATATCCACGTTTATAGTGAGTAGTAACATTATAAAACAAGTCATTCTATAAATTTCTGGTTCATAACTTCAGGGGTTTTCGCTATACGTTTTACGACTCACAACTTTGTCTTTTGTACGATGCGTGAATCTAAAAATTTTCTTATATCTACCTTTATTGTATACTTTTGTGAGAAATATCGCGAGTAAAATTTAAGTGTACAATATTTTTTATTGTACTTTTAATTTTTTTACACTGACTCAACAAAGGGACTACAGTGCACCTGATGGTAAGTACAGTGTAGTCCAAAAACGAAAGCTATCATCTAAGGATGAAAATACATTGATAGTCTCCGTCGTCATATCGGCCCACATAAACATCGACTAAAGGTCTCTAGGTATATGAGTAACTGGATTTACAGAAACTGTTGCCGCGACAGGCAAAGCCAGTCACTATGACGCTCTTTACACTTGTGTACTGTGGTCATGATCCAGTTCGGGCAATCGCCCTACCGCCATAATATTAGGTGTTTCTTGATACAAAAATTTCATCTATTTAATTTAATGAAATTTGTATCCCTAAAGTTGCATAGTCCATAAGTATTATTATTTTCACATTTATCATTATGACAATTTTATCATTTAAAATCGAATCAGTTTCCAAAATAGACATTATTAAAACGCACTCACTGTAGGATTTAATATTAAAATAACGAAAGACTAATTTTAACGAAGAACAAACGCAAACTCAAACGCTTCAGGCATTTGCAGGTAATCGACGTAATGATTAAACAAACGGTTAACCCTTTTGAAATTTATTTCATCCCAAATCACCACCTTATAATAAAACCATATAATCGTATATATTTTACAAACGGTATGCTATATTTTACTCGGCTTGATCTGAAACTGGTGGTAATTATATCCATTTTGTAAAACGTAGCTTTTTTTTTATACTGGCTCGACATAGTGACTACAGAGTACCTGATGGTAAGTACAGTGTAATCCAAAAACGAAAGCGACTATCAAAGGATGAAAATCCATTGATAGTCGATATCGTCATGTCGGCCATCATATACCACAACTGAAGGTCTCTAGGTATATGAGCTACTGGATATACACAAGCTGATCCCGAAACGCGACAAGCCGAAACTCACTGGTCATGACGGGCTTTACACCCATGTACTGTGGTCGCGATCCAGACGGGCACCGGCGCCCTACCACCTCGCTGCTGTCTGGTTTATAATAACATTATTTACTAACAATTAATTACGCACATTGACCTGGCTCCAAATTAAGCTTGCGCTTGTACTATAGGTACTAGACAAAAATATACATACATATTGACTTATTCAGTACTTACTTCACGACCTGGATAGGCTGCAGCGGAGGGCTGTCCGCATTGTAAATGATCCTGACGTGACTAAGCATCTTGAACCGCTTCAGTTGCGCAGAGATGTTGCCTCACTGAGCGTTTCCTACCGTCTGTATCATGACAAGTGTTCTAAAGAATTGTTTAACCTTGTTCCACCCTCTCCCTTCCTAAATAGAACTACGCGTGCGGACTCACAGCTTTACGGTATCTCACATCCCGGCTAGGACTAAGAAGTTCTCTAACTCCTTCTTTTGCCGTGTCGTTGGGCTTTGGAATGGACTTCCGGCAAGCGTGTTCCCACCTTTCTTATGATATGGGATCCTTTAAGCGTAGCGTGAAGAGATATTTGTGCAGGCCGGCATGATCGCTGTGACTACCGATGGGTTTTTCTTACCTGTTGATAGTCGATGGCATTTTTTGGACTGTACCATGCTTAACATCGGGTGCGGTGCAGTCACTTTGTCGTGTCAGAATAAAAAAAAACATATTTACAACCATTTCAAATTTCTTTAAGCACCATGAATTAGATTCAATTTAAAATTAATATGTCATATAACAGTCGCCGATGCTGAGTAATTCTAATTTATGTTATCATTTAAAGGTAATATTCATGAAATACACAAATAACAGTACGTTATAAGTGCCTAATAAATCAAATAGTTCATTAATTCTTTTATATTAGGTCCTTACATATGAAATTGGTGTTTTTCGTACTAGCCACTTTAATCACAAATTTCTCCTCTTTGGTAAGGAATTCCAAATTCGAATTTGTACAGCTATAGACTCATGTATTTGTGCTTCGATGATCGTCATTCATTTGTTTTTTTCTTCGGTTTTTTTTCTGTTTGCGTCACTCATTTTACAAAATGGAAAACTTAAAATATCGCATTATTTACGAATACGAGTTCCGCCGTGGCACTAGTGCTGCGGAAACAACTCGAAGGGTGAATGATGTGTATGGCGGTCGTGTTGCAAAAGAAAACACAGTTCGTTTTTGGTTCCAACGTTTTCGTTCTGGAAATTTCGACCTGCAGAACAAGCCCCGTGGACGGCCTGAGACTCAAGTTTATAATGAAGAGTTGAAGGCTATTGTGGAAGCGGATCCATCGCAAACCACGTCCGAGTTAGCTGCAGGCTGCGATGTTAGTGATAAAACTGTTTTAATTCACTTGAAGCAAATTGGGAAGATTAAAAAGCTTGAAAGGTGGGTACCTCACGAATTGACTGAAGCAAACCGGCAAACGCGCGTCGACTGCTGCGTTACATTACTAAACCGGCACAATAATGAAGGTATTTTAAACCGAATCATTACCTGTAATGAAAAATGGGTTATTTACGATAATCGGAAGCGCTCAGCGCAATGGTTGGATCCTGGCCAGCCAGCCAAATCCTGCCCCAAGCGAAAATTAACCCCAAAAAAGTTACTTGTAAGCGTTTGGTGGACTAGTGCCGGTATTGTTCATTACAGTTTTCTCAAATCTGGCCAGACTATTACGGCTGATGTCTATTGTCAGCAATTGCAAACCATGATGGAAAAGCTAGCGGCTAAACAACCTAGGCTGGTCAATCGCTCCACGCCACTGCTGCTTCACGACAACGCTAGACCACACACTGCGCAACAGACGGCTACTAAATTAGAAGAGCTTCAATTGGAAAGTCTAAGACATCCTCCGTACTCCCCGGCCCTTGCTCCAACAGATTACCATTTTTTTCGAAATTTGGATAACTTCTTGCAAGGGAAAAAATTCAACTCCGATGGGGCAGTCCAAATCGCCTTCAAAGATTTTATTGATTCCCGTCCGACTGGTTTTTTTAGTAAAGGGATCAATGAACTACCTATGAGATGGCAAAAGTGCATAGAAAATAATGGTTCATACTTTGATTAATTAAATATATTATATTAAAAAATATTCGACTTTTTGTTCCTCCCATACAAAACGCCAATTTCATATGTAAGGACCTAATATTTATTTTAAATAAATTTGTAGCTATTTAAAGGTTACGCGACTGATTTCCTAGAAAAAAGCTAAAATTTCCATCATAAATATACATACGAGTACATTCGCTTATATTTGTAATACACGCTCTTTTGTTTATAGGATATAGAATTAGTCTTATAATAAATTACTATTTGAGAAATACCTATCTAACAGTAACGTTCATTCCATAAATGCCTGAAGCATTGCATGCCCTTACGATAAATATGTCTGGAATAAATTCCTTTAATTGAAACAAAAAAAAGGGACCCTTTATATTCATATCTATTCTATTTTCATGCCATCTATTTTCCATATGAAAGTAATATAATATTTATTATTATATAGTATTCAAATTCATTATGTGAATCTGCCGACCCTCTCTAAATACCCTAAGCACGCCACTGCTCTCTAAGCTTACAAAGTTCGTACTTACAAGTAGGATACGCTATTGAACTACCATTGGATTGTGAAATGGGTAAAAGAATAACAAAATGTCGTATAAAATATTTTAAAGGGCGGATTACGGTAGCAACTTTCAGCAAAGGAGCAGTAATTCAGAGTTAGTGTCGCATTATCGTTAGCATAATCAGGGGAACAGCTGCGGTTACCGTAATACCTACGTTTTAGAAAGCACCAAAACATCGGAACGAGGTTTTAAAGTGAGCTTTAATGGATTTCTTTTCACAGGAACATCGGCCTTCGCCAAAACGTGTGACCTGCCAATCGGAACAGAAACCTTGCGAAACTTTTATAACGAGTCCACTAATTTGTTCCATTACAGTCGATTTTGGAAAATTATTACTTCTTCCAGCATACTATATAATATTTATTATATAATAGCCGTAAGTCTTTTTTTTTTTGGTAACGCTGGGAAACCCGTTATGGACCGTCAGAAGGCCGTGAGGGATGCCCTCCGGTGTGTCGGACTTGCATCGACTAAAACCCCCGAGGTGGTCCTTCTCCCGTCTGCCGGAGCTAAGGGCAAGGCTGTGCCAGCTTCCTCAGCGCCCAGCGACGTCTGGCCTGTTATGGGAGGCTCTTACGCACGGCAGGCTCACCTTCGTTGTCTTGGAGCGGTGCGCGGGAACACATCGCGCACCGCTCTCCCCTTGAAAATGTTGGGCGGCGCACTTCCTGAAGTGTGCCGCCCAATAGCTGTAAGTCTTCATCAATTTTCTCTAATGAAAAGTTTTAAGTTAAATATGCAGTGGCAAAAATTTGTAACAAAAATGTTTTATACCTAATACAAAAAATCTTAGTACTTTATCAAGAGCTATTCTATTATTATTAGCAATAAAATAACTTGTATAATAGCCACCATTACTTAAGTTAAAACTAATTTTCCAATAAAGTTGTGTATAGTTCAATGCTATACTATTGTTTTAATAATTACAAATTCATTAGACTGCTTTACGAAATAATTTATATACATTCTCATTTAAGAATAATTGGAAATAAATAAATCTATGATAAATTCCTCTGTAAAAGTTAACTTTACAGAAAGCTGCGGAAAGATGTGGGCACTTACAGCATGGAGTTCCGTTTCCTGCGAATCACTTAGCAGCTAGGCCTGTCGCAGCCGTAGCGAAAGGTTTGATATACATATATTGGAAATTTTAATAGCGTTAAATTTTAAATACTTTGTCTAATACTAATACCTATACATTATATTTACAGTCAGCCCAAAAAGTTTAAAAGCAACGGTTTAAAAGCAATTGAAACCATTTCAAGCCCATTTCAACACAACAAACAGATTACCGTGTAATGTTGTTTGAAGTAAAAGTTAGACGTAACACGAAGACGAAACTGAGAATAATGCCCGTTTTAAGCTGTAATGGCTAACAGCACTTCGCTCTATGCCGTAATGACGGCCATTTCGTTATAAATGAAAACAAGTGGCTTAAACGAGACATCGCCTAATGATATTAATAAGCTTGCGGTGGCTCCAAGCCAATGGTATCAGAGAACTTTTAAAATCTCGTCTTATTAAAATTTTAGTCTAAGGAGCAAAATGTTGAACAAGTCCGATGCTTAAACTTCAACAGTTTTCACTTAGATAATATGAAATGAACGAAACTTTGCTATAGTTTGTTGATTAAAATTGCTAATCATCATCGTCTATCTAATTTCGACTAAGGTGACGGCTTCATCTCAGTGGATATAGACGCAAAATTGTGTACAAAGATAAATGTCTACAAAACTAATGTTCTCTAAAGAATTATATTTGGATATTTCATACTGATTCGGCCGTGTCAGTATAGTTATCAGCCACAATAGTTATCAGCCCAGACTAATTCAGTGCTTAATATAAAGACCGTGTTCTCCGTCTGTGAGAATATCATATCTCACAAGGACACTGCAGAGCGGGAGCGGCAAGTGCTAATTCTGATCGTAGGCGAAGACGCCGTGCTGCTGGCAATCGCTCCGACACGTCAATTCCAGCCGATCGGCTGATAATTTTAGAATCACGGGTGCTCAAGGTCAAGGCTCAAGCCCTGGGCGCTTGATTCGCGATATGTCACAGGTTAGTGGAGTGAGATGAGTACTAAACCTAAAATTCCGTGAAAGGAATAAGGGGATATGGGTAGCGATGTGTTCCTACGAGACAGAGCTTAAAAAAAGGAAAAAGGAAAAAGGAAAAGGAAGGAAAGGAGAGTTACAGGGCCCACAGTCTCGTCTTAGTGCAGATGAGGTCAACTTGATATTTTTAGTCGGTTAAAATCCGGCACACCTCGGTTACCATCCCAATATGAAGCCGGGAAGGTCCAAAGAGGATTTTCTCCAAGTAAAAAAAAGGCCAGTGCTTAATACAAGCCTCTTCTAATGAGCGCCATTGAAATCAATCTTTAACTCTCCTCGTTTAACTATTTCACAAGGCGTTGCTTTATCTTGCCGGAGGGTGCTCCGAATCTTGTTTGCCGATTAACGGTCTCCACTAAAGAATCCACCTATTCCAATAGTCATCGATTCTTCGGCCTATGTGACCTGAGTATACCACTTCAGGTTGCTAAAACAAAGACTATCTTGTAAAATATTAGTTTAATTAACTTTTTCAAATAATTCCACTATATGTAAAAGTCAATACAATTTAAGAAAGATCACGACCGTCAATATATGAGATTCTATCTTAATAGAATGTTAACATCATCATGGTAATCAAGATATACTATAGCTGAAAGCGTTCCGGAATTTGAAATTGAGTAAAAACTTATTAATTTTGTTTTTAAAATATATTCTTTAACGGTATAAACGCTAACCCGAATTGAGTAAGCGTGGTGGGTTAAAACTCTATACCTCTTATCATGAATTTCACAAATATAGTGGAAAAGGGAAGGGAACTGTTTGTCCTACAGTGGGATGATATTTGCTAATATTAATAACGGTATGGACTTTTTTTATATTAACTAACATCTACATTACATAAGTGTGCATATATGTACATATGCGGGGCAATTTCTATAATTCACTCGTTTTATTACCGATGTACTTGTTTAGGTATCAAAACACAATTTCTAATCTTCAAAAAATAGTAAAGTAATTCATTTTCTATAAAAGTTAATGCGATTGAATTTTTGATTAATTGATTGAATCGAAAATTTGAAATCAACTTACCAGACAGTACAGAAGTCATTTAAATCAAATAAGCTTGAAGCAAAGCAATAAACAAATATAACGTTGTTTTAACAGGCTGCCAGATTTATGGTGTAGCAGGTGGGCCAAACGCAAACAATCATATTTTAATAGGAGTAAGTAGCAATACCTTTGTCTGAATTATCAAAACGTGAACAGTCCACCTGTCCGCTTTGAAATATATTTTGAGGCTTATTATTATAAAATGTTATAATTTTGACAAGGCAACTTAACTGTAACAACAGTTCATAATATAATTTCGACGTAATAACGTACTACAAAGAAAAAGAAATATAAATTCATGTGGTTATTGTGTTTATTAAATAATGTATTATACTAATGTTAATAAGTGCCTTGTAGCAGTTCTTAGAGCAAGAACTAGTAGCGCAACCGGTCCAACGGCGATCAGCTGCGCTACTGGTCACGTTGGGTATGACATAAGCGCGCAAAGTGAGTACAACTACTAATGTATCTCTGCTCATCCCAAAAGGGGCATATCCCTTTCAGGGTGAGCTATAGCATGATGATATATTTTGATTATACTAATGTTATTTTATATATCGACTGGTGAAAGGCTATTTGGTTTAAGCGACATTTTTTGATGATATAGTAATATATATATTTTTGGAATCGGTAAAAAATGCTGATTTCGAAAATATGTATATTACTATACCACCAAAAAATGTCGCTTAAACCAAATAGCCTTTCACCCGTTAATATTATAAATACTTAACAAACCAATATCCGATAACAAACTAAACAGAAAAAAATTACAAAGAATATTTCTATCTAAACACAAAAGTACAAGTAGGTATAGCTTTGGGATTTGCCTGTTTCTTATTTACACAAAATTTGTTGTATATTAACAAAATGGCAACACTTCTGGTATATTAGTCTTTACAAAGCAACAGCAACTTACCATTAGGTGGGCTGTCAACTTGCTAGCCACTATTTGATATAAAAAAGTAATTAATCATGTAATATACCGCACAGTTACAATCGCATCATTTACATGGGACATCCATACTCATATTATCTGATCAATTTAGCCTATATTGTCAAGCAACATAAATTAGCGTCGTATCTAGTCACGCCATCGAAGCAAACACACTGATACAAGGGGCATGAGTCGATATCATTATACATAAATTTCACTTATCTGTTACATTTGGTACAATTTGCTGTCGCCCTGATGTTACATAGTGTCTATAACAAATAATCCTTTTTATTTTGTTTCCTTTTCGCACCTTACCCATTTAAAAAGAAGTAGGATTGAAATCATATAAACTCTAATTTGTTTCCGAACTCATAAGACATCCCTTTTTTGGTGACCCCGGAGGAAAATCCTGCATAGGATCATCAGGGGTGCTGTGAGAGCAATCCTAGTGTGTTAGACTCCTACTGATTAAAAATCCCGGGGATGTCCTTCAAATCACTTCACTCAGCCCCGGGAATCCAGATTCTTCCTACGCCCGAGGAGCTAACAGCTTGTTTGAGCTTCATCTCTGGGAGGGGTGGGTATAAAAAGCCAGGCCTGCTTACTGCCAACAATAGCTTTCACCTCCGCCGGCATCGGGAGGTCTTCCCAATGCGGTTCATGAGGACTTCTTACTCTTCAATTCAAGCTGGATACTTCTCCAAGGATAAGACATCCCTCTAACAACCAAACCTATATCGATACATATAAAATTTTAGTGATCACAATATTCTATAAAGCCATACAAAGGTTTAGCTTTGTAAAATAATGTATTTACTTAAAATCTCATGATTAAATAAAAACCTTTCTCTCGGTAAACATATTACCTGCTCACGTATATCCGTGATATATATGGCGATCTTTGGTCTTTTTACAATATTTTAGAGGTTGATGTTAAATTATAATTGTATATGTACTCTGAACGCTGTTGTTAATTTTTTTAAATGTCTGTTTGTAAAACCAACAGTATGCTGCTAAATTCTACGTAGGTATGTGAACACTGACCTAGTTTTAAGCAATTCAAACGACACAACGTTAGTCTGCCATAGTTTAAAATTTCATTAAAATCTACCAAACAGACCAGACTGACAGATAGGTTAGATTAGAAAAACGCAACGCTTGGAAATGTAGTTTTTCACTAAAAAATACAAGGCACTACAGAATGTAATAGAAGCAATTTATTTTATACTTTAAAATTCTTTATAAATATGATCTTTACGACTAAGGTTTTAAATTTTTATGTTTTTGAGGTTGTAAAACGCAGTCCAAAGCACTATACATCTAAATTACATTCTAAAGCTTTGGTTGAAAAGTTTTACTTTTTGGCAAAGAGTGTTTCAAGTTATTATGGCTATGTTTTTAGAAAGTTTTTACTTTTTACTGTATTTAACAAAATAATATTAAATACTGTAAATCACCTTACTGTTGTAAATCGTGAGTTATTTATTAGAAACATACATTGGAAACACGCTTAAACCATAGTATCTTAGTGTGATCTTATGAGAACACCCGTTTTTATCTAACTTTATTATCCCAACAAAAGCTCGTTAATTCATTAACTAAAAATATTAATTAATCGATATTTAAATCAGAGAAAATAGAATTCTCTATTAATGGCAGAAGTACGTAATTGTATTATCGAATTTGACATTTTCTTCAAAAGAACCAAATTTCCATTTAAATTTGCAAACTATCTCGGTCTTATTAATTTCCAGTCTGCTGAATTTTGGTCGTTTAATTAGGTACCGGGATGTTCATCGTTTGGTCTGGTATTGACAGCAGCGGTTTGAGCTGCAAACGACTGAATAACATCTACAAAAATGACGCACTGTTACTATATTTTTGTTAATTTATTGTTTTACTACCCGACCAGAGGACCTACGCAATGTAACATTCGACAAACGATAACGCTAGTAGAAAAGTGCATAATATATGCTACGTGGTATATTAATTCAATACGAAAGCGTATATAAATTCAATATATTTTGCACTTTCTACTCGCGTTATCGTTTATCGAATGTTACTTTTTATAGGCCTGCTGTTCGCTTCGTACGGGTGCACATATTTTTGCGAGTTTCATCTTTCAATCCATTTAAATGATGTAGAATTCAGTACATCTTTTGTTTATTTACTTTTTAATAATCCATTTATTATTTCATAATCACAGGAATATTTATACCATTCATGTTAATCGACGGTCAAAAAAACTTCCTCTCATCATTCACCAATCTATCATTAGTTTTTTTTTTAATATAAAAACATGGGTCGGCCTAATTAGATAGGCATACTAGTTCTTTGTGGCAAACGGAAACATCACAACGTTATTAGATAATAACGATACGGAATAAGGATTTTTCGGAACTTTATCCTTACACTTTACATTTAGCACTTTTACAATAAAATAAAACCATGAGTAAATAAAATTACTATGCTTTAAAAAAACAATTTCAAAAAAAAATCTTATATTATCTTTTTTTAGACCTCACCGAAAACATCGAAATATTTCTACCATTATTAAAGTTAATACAAATATTATTATAAATATAAACAATCCGATTATCTTCTGAAGTTATGAGAAAACAACATTGTTTGTGTAGCTTAGAAGATATAAACGAAGATACAAACGGGCAAAAATAATGACATTATAATATGTAAAAATAGACTTTATTATTTGCCGTTGATCCAATTTGTAGGCTCTACTGTTTCATATCGTTATATTGTAGTTATGCTTAAACTAAGCAGAACAATCCTAAATTAGGTTGGAATTCAATAAAGAGACTTCTAAATATATGGCAATACTTACATTTCAAAAGGCGTCCAAACGGCCAGTTATTTATCTTATGCTCTTACGCGAACGTAATCGCATCGTAATCAAAGAGATTGGAGGCAGCGGCGATATATTTTGCTGAGTAATCCGTGCGCCTAATGGGGCCTGACAATTTCATTGCAAATAGATCGTTCTGTACCTTTTATCGTAACAAGCACTTAAACTTATTCGTGAAAGATGTATCTCTCACTGAATTGTGGCTTAATCAATATGAAACTTTTTGAATTTTTTATGAATAATAGCATAGATTCGATTTTTTTTTACTCTAGCTCTACATAGTTACTACAGAGTACCTGATGGTAAGTACAGTGTAGTCCAAAAACGGGAGTGACCATCAAAGAATGAAAATCCATTAATAGTCTCCGTCGTCATGTCGGCCCACATGTACCACTACTGAAGGTAGGTCTCTAGGTATATCGGTTACTGGATATACACAAGCTGGTCCTGAAACGTGACAGGCCAAAACGAGTAACTATGATGGTCTTTACACTTGTGTACTGTGGTCATGACCCAGTTTGGGCAATCTTCATACTACCAAAATATCATTAAACAAATTCGATAGTATTACAATATTGGTTTAAATTAATACAGTGACAAAAGTACGGTTAAAAAAAATAGCTTATTTCTTATATAAAAATCTTAGTTCTATATGAAATGCTAGTCTATTTTTGATCTAAGCAATAAAATATATTTTATAATAACTGGGTTTTTCCACGTTTAGACCTTTGTTTAAGTGTAACACGTAAAATACGTCTTCTAGTAAGCCCAATAATAATGTTCGTATCATTAGCTCTATGGTAAAATATATGAATTGAATGTATTAATGTCTTTATCTGGCTTTTTATTTATTTATCGATATTATTGGAATAGGTAGATAAAAACTGAATGACACTTCTCTTTACTTTTACAAACCTATCTTTTATATAAATTTGTTATTTAAATCTATATCGGAACTTTATTTAGATAATTTCTTATGTAGTTTGGTTCATTATTATATTAACACCAGTAAAATAAATATTTCTGCAAAAAGACATCTTCTTGTTCAATAGTTTAAAAACTATAAGTACCTAAAGTAAGTTTCCTACAATACTTTTAATATAATAGTTTGATTAAATATATATAACTAAACTTTAGACGGTTCTTGCAATAAATCATGTGTTTATTTAGTATTTTTATGTCTCAAAAGGACTTTTAGTATTAAAAATGTTAAAATAATCTATAACTTTGTATATTAAGAACTTTTGTATATTTAGGACCGATTTGATTGAGTTATTGTACATTTATATTATTGGTTTTCTTCTTTATTAGATCCGGAAACATAAAACTGTCAATATCTCTTCCCCAGAAATTCCCGCAATAAATTGAAAAGTTACATGTAAATTCATATTTAAGTTAGAGATGTATCAGTATTTAAAATCATATTTCTACGTTCATAATAATCGCTTACGGAGAAAATATTTAATATAAACTAATCTTATAAAATGTATAATTCCAATATTTTATTAAATAAATTTAGACTACTAATAACTGTCCATCTAAGTATTTTGTTACGTTTTTTTTTTACCAGGACAAAAATCTGTTATGGACCATCAGGAGACGGTGAGAGCCGCCCCCCGGTGTGTCGGACTCTCACCGATTAAAAACTCTTGGATACTCCTTCATCTGCATTAATGCCGGCCATGGGCGCGAGATAGCAATCTGCCACGACCGGGCGTGCGTTGAACCTTGTTAGGCGTCCTCAGGACATGGGTCTGAAGAAGTCCCTGTCATCCTCAGAGATGAGCGGTCTGCGAGAGTACGCACACCGCCGCCCTAGTTTTCCGGCAGTGGACTCCCTCAAGTACCACTGCCCGCATCAATGTCACGGCGAGGGGCTGCGCAAATAGTAGCGCGCGAAAGCCCCCCCGCCGCTGCCGAATGGCCAGGGCAGAGGTGGACGCCCTGGTCCGTTCGGCTGCCTCCTTCCTCTGCATAACCTGCTCAGCGAAGGCGTGCACCACGTCTTTTGTTACTTTGTAATGTAAATAGTGTTATAATAATAAAAATAGTATAAATAGTTCTGAAAATATTAGAATAAAACAAATAGCAAGTAGAAGATGGTGAATTGGATTTTAATATGTAATAATTAATTTGTTACGATGATCAGTAAATTTCTTTTTTTTATTTAGTGTCTGTCGTCTTGTGATAGTGCAGTCCAGGTTCTTTGTTTAGATACTGTGCAAAATAATTATCTTTAATCTATAATATAAAAATGAATCGTTAAATGTGTATAAGCACGAAACTCGAAAACGGCTGAACCGATTTGGCTGATTTCTTTTTTGTTGTGTTTGTTGAAGTCTGGGGAAGGTTATTACGGAGAGAAAAATTAAAAAAATTGCCCGAAAAAGTCTAAAAACACCTCTTTTCTATATTCTCATACAAAAAATTCGTAATAATATTTAAAAGTCAATTTGAACTTTAACACCATACCATAAAGTTTAAATGTTAGTGGACGGGTTCCGGGAAGGCAAAACAATTATTGAGTGACGTATAAATATTAATGTCAATATTTGTCAATTTTTATACACATAGCATTAAGGCCAGGTTCCTTCAAACAATTTTCAAAAAACAGCCGACAGGCCAATAGGTTTTGGCAGAATAAAATCTGACGGGGACTATTAACATTAAAAAAAACAATGTGACTTTGTTTTAGAGAAATAGGGCAGAACAAGGTCTGCCGGGACAGCTAGTATTTTATATTCCTGAGTGATTCTGACCATACTATAAACGAAAACTGTTGAAAATTGTCTCCGGATTATCGGTAAACTTTTCGCAAAATATAAAAGTGACAATTTTAAAACTTATTCTATATGTTGTTTGCTCATTCAGAATAGGGTTGTTAGTGGTTGAGGTTTCGGATATATATTTTCGAATATCCTGATAACTTGAGATAATTTTTAGGTAAGTTTTAGGTATTATAACAGAAAGTGATAATTAAAACTAGAAATTTATTTAGTATTATATTAATTTGGTTTTTATTTAGACTGACTCGGAAAAGTGACTACAGTGCACCTGATGGTAAGTATAGTGTAGTCTAAAAACGAAAGCGACCATCAAAGTATGAAAATCCGTTGATAGTCTCTGTCGTCATGTCGGCCTACATATACCACGGCTGAATGTCTCTAAGTATATGAGTTACTGGATATACACAAGCTGAAACCGATACGTTCCGAAACGCGACAGGCCAAAGCGAGTCACTATGACGGTCATTACATTTGTGTACTGTGGTCATGACCCAGTTCGGGTAAACACCCTTCCACCAAAAACAAATGTTAAAGATAATTACAACTAGAAAGTATTGAAATATATTTAATTGTAATAATAACAGAACTAAATGCTATGCAAACTGAGTATAAATTATTTTTAGATTATTTTGAAATATAGTGCTTTTATGATAAATAAGGAAATCTAAAACTATAGTTTGATTTATATACGATTAAAGGTATAGTTATTCATAATTTCACAGCGAGACCAATATTATAAAGATGTTTATTGGTGCATTTGAAGTCTTACCAATGAAAACAAGCCTTGCTGTAGCGACGGGTCGAGGCTTTGCCAACTGCATACAATAGTAGAACGTAGAGAGCTTCAGAAAACCAGAGAAAACATGCGTTATACGCTCGCATTTCGGTTACAGATACGGTTAACCATAGCACCCCTAATTCAAGATAACAAACAACATCTTTTAAACTTAGATATCGAAGTAACAAACACACGCTCTACTCACATGAACATTTTGGGAATTTTCAACTTTTTAGATATTGAAAACTTGCCAAATGAGAGAAAAGTCGGAGCTTGTTATTTTCCATTTTTGATATATATTTTCTATATTGATATATATAATCATTTCACCTCAAAATTACCCAATACTGTTACAAATAATCAAACTCTTAAATCGATTCACGAGAACATTCGAGAATTTATGCATAAATAATATTCCAAGTGCTATAAAATACTTAATTATTGAAACTATATCAATGTTTATTTACTCACTCACATTTCAGAACCTAATACATGTAGATATAAAATTTGGATAGTATAATGAGATGAAAATATTAACCTCTGGTTTTTAAAAAACAAGTTATTTTAGTATGTGTTTTTTTTTAACCAACTTTAAAAAAGGAGGAGGTTCTGTATTAAACTGTTTTTTTTTTGCACGTTAACCTATAACTACTTTTATGGACTGGTTAATATAATTATTAAGCTTTTGGAGATATCATAGAGTTGGTTCCATTTTAATATGGTCCTAATGAAGTTCTTCGGAGATATAGGTCATAATCCTTGAAGGATTAACAACATTAACAACATTTATCAACTTCGGACTCATTTCGATCAGCATTTTGTTACATGAATTTGATCCCACAGTAACACACAAATTGTATATTTTAATAAAAAAGTAAACTTTTTATTTAATTATATTTTACTAAAAATTTTAAAAAGTTAATAAAAATCCTAAAACCATTTTGACTTTGTAATTTTTTGAATTTGATAAACTTAGAAAAAATATTTTTTTTTTGAATACGGTTGAATTTTTTTTAATGAAAATGTTTTTGTATTACTATTGAAATTACATATGTTATCAATTATTAACTGCTCGCAATCTATAGGTTTATCCCTTAATCCAACATAACCCTAATGATGCTAATCTAAAAAAGTATGCACGCAACTGTTAGTTACTTCCTGATGTATATGAGGGGCAGGACGGGGAAGTAGCCAAATGTCAACCGCCGCGACTTTTACACGTTAAGTCCAAACACTCATGAGATAAATGCTCTAAAATGGGTCCGCCAAAACAATGACTAGGAAAAAATGTTATTTTAAATGAACACGGGCTATTTCTCAGACAAAGGGCGACACGGAAAGTATCGAACATAAATATGGTATTACCATTAATAAATTATTAGCAGAGACTACTGGAGTATCAGCTTGCACCGTAATGAAAATTGTAGCTGAAGAGAATTTAAGTCTACAATCATCGGAAATTACAAAATTTCCATCTCCGCGGAAATCTTGTGTGGGCTGATATAAAGAATAATTTAGTTTCAAATTACATAAATTCTTCATTGGACGTTAAATTTCCAATTACCACAAGATTGTTTTCTGAATTAATTTCGGTAAAATGGCAAAAGAGTGACGACCACGTAAAAAAAATAGATAGCCAATATTAGGATCCTGACATGAACTTTAACAATATGGTAGACGAGTTGATCATAAAACTGGGAAATGAGTCAGATTCTGAGTAGGATAGGGAAATTGAAGGCGTGTCTAGTAATGTAGAAGATATGTATTAATTTTGTACTATAACGGTGATAGTTAAAAATTATATCTTGATTGAGAAATGTTAATTTGTTTATAAAACTGTTTTGTATCATAAATACTAAAATTTAAAGAACACTTTTATATGTTTGTGTTTTTTTTATTTAGCCCTGAAACAGAAAAAAATTTATATAAAAATGTGCCTATAACAAAAGTTCTAAGCATAGTAATCCGGAGATTTATATGTCCCAAAATATCTCATGTGCATCTTGTCAAACGCGCCCTCCCCCATCTCACCGCTTGCATACCTCAAGCGGGTACTAGCACTTCCGCGCAGACTATAGAAAGTCTACACCTGATTGAATACCGGCGACAATAGGATTCTGCTTTAGTGCTTTGCCTGACTTGTCATATTTCGAAGTCAGTCAAGTCCACTTACCTATTATAAGCATACAGGCTCTCTGCTCTTGCATATACAGACATACATGACAATGGTGATATTTAACGCCTATAAAAGCAAAATAGATAAAGGTGCTAATTTTTCCGTGAAGAATATTGTTATGATTGTTTCCGATCACTAAATGAACGACTATAAACTGAAGTTTAATACTTAAGTACGACATTAATAATTCATGTTATCTGTACAGCTTGTAAACAACCTTCTGTCTTTGAGATTTTTAGGAACTGCAATATTTTTCTATGAACAAACAACTAATCGCTGTTAGCAAAATTAATATACTCCAAATTAATAATAGTGATAAATAAATAATTTTCTACATCATAAATCGCGTATAACAACAAGAAAACTGCAAATTTATGTAGATTTGGTAGCGCGACCGCGTGTCGCCGACGTACTACGAGCGATGCCCTGCAATGTACTCGCTTCAATGTGCTTATGGTAATATTATAACTAAATGTATATTTAAACTAGATTTTTATGTTTAAATACATTATCAAATTTTTGTATACATTGAAAAAATCTAGCATCTTTTCCCATCTATAAAAGCCTTTGTTTAATATATTTGCTAACTCCCAAATGTTTGCATTAATAAACTACTCAGGCTAGGCTTTTAGGGTTAAATGTTTAAAAAACTTTAAAACTATTTATGAAGACAAATGTGATTTCTATATATTTTAAACACTATTTGTATTTAAACTTAATTAATTCAAGTGATGAACTTCAAGTGTAAACAACCCTAAAGGGGATTTTAATAAAAGCATTTCTAATAAAAGCAGTTTGATGCACGCCCATTTCTCGTTCTTCAAACGCTATGGACAGATCATTGGCAAAGCTCCAGAAACGTCTCGCTTTAGGTGTCGACGTAAGACTACGAAATGCAGTAAAAGCGCATCTATATACTACGTGCTGACGTTTAAATGATCAAATAGGTACAACCTTACAAATTTCTGCCGTCTAATAGCTGATCGATCTTAAAAGGAAAATCATCTCTGGGCCGCTGTAATAGAGCATTAAAAGTTATTTCATTAAATAAATGAATCTTCTGTTAATAGGCTTCCAAATACAGATAATACATTTTTGAAAATAGTCTTATATTTTTACTACACAAAAACTACTCTACAAAAACGGAAAGTCTGTGGTTAACCATTATTAAAATGAACGAATGAATATCAATCATGAAGTTTAACTTTTATACGGATAGTGTCATACGGCTTTTGTCTTCATCCTAACAGATATCCTTTTTTTTATATGGGGGATTCCTTCAAAGGAACATCAGTGCAGTGTGCATTTACGCTACGTTCTGTCTTTGCTATTTAATTTTTTATTTCCGTACCATCAGATTTTAATCGTATCCTTTGTTGTATTTCTAACAAAAATGGATTTTTAATATAAGGTCTAACAAATATTTAACTATTTTAAATAAATTCCTGTTACACTACATAAAAGAGTCTTCATCTTCCGTTATCAAGACTGTTCGGACTGATAATTTTGTACCTATAGAGCTAAATTAAGAACCGATTTTTAATTTAGTTTAGGGAGGAATAATCTGAATTTTATCCTTTGAGGGATCTCAATTTTATCATTTAAATTGGTGTCGCCTAGAGCGAGCGAGATTCTGCCAAAGGCAGTTGGCGTCAGACGCCACCAAGTACTTCCAGAAACTTCGATTAACGAGTTCCGAAGATTTAGTGGCGTTGTAATAGCATAAGAATTACCTACCTCTTTTGAAACTTGCTCGGGTTTTTTCCCGCAATTTATGGCCACATAAAGGTATTCTCTACTACAATGTAATGTAAGCTTAAAACATAAACACCATACAACATTAAACATTGATTATTATTATTATGATTATGATATACCAAAGAATTAAAGTTAGTTATAATACCATATCGTCATGCTATATATCTTACGAAGTGAGCAGAGATCCATTAGTGGTATTAGTGGCGGTCCCAACAATTGATCGCCGTTCTCACAGCAGTTACCATTACATTTTTATTAGGGACCATGATGGTTTCCTCACGATGTTTCCTCCACCAGTGAGCACGTGATGCCTAAATTCATGTGTAATCTGGAAAAACCCAGAGGTAAGTGCTGGGATACCATCCTACGACAATTCGCGTTCTCGCGCATTGAAACCTGCCCACTATCCACTTAACCATCACAATTACATAGTTAGGCTAAAGTTAGCTTTTTTAATTTAAAAGATTTTTAAAGTTTTTATAATGTCATTGTAGTTAATAAAACTTTTTAGAAAACCATTCTGATTTTGTATATATATGTATATGTATATATATATGGATTTTAGTTTTTCTGTTTATAGAATTTTTGTTTAGTTGATTTAAGAGACATTTTTGTTAAGCTATTTAAATTATCAATATGGTTTCATTTCAAAGTTACTTGCCTGACTGCAATGCACAAATTTCAGAAATATTACGCGAGCCCGTCGCGATATTACTTAGCGTGACGAACTCCAATCTCTGAGGCTTGATCTTTGAAATTAGCTCGCTCTACTAATTATCATAAAGTTTTAACTGCGACGAAGTTTTGGCAACACTATCAACGTTTTAACTGAAATTTCTGGGAATATTTGAATATTAAGTGAAGTTATTTTGGCACAGATAATCCCGTTTTAAATTTTATGTAGAATAGCTTTCATTATATAATTTTCATGTAAATATCAATTTGAGAGGAAGGAAACCTTTAGTCAAGTACCTGTTATACGAAATACTTTACATGGAATTTTTCTTTTAAAATAATTATTGCCTTAGAGTATAATTTTTGTGGAACTTTTACTCATTCGAGAATGTAAAAATATTGCACGCCACAGTCATGGTTTGTGTGGGTAAATATCAAAAACCTGAATATTTATTTTAACTTTTTACTATTTTTGGGCTAGCTTCTTTTTTGTTAAGAAGACAAATAATAATTAGGTATTTTGTAGTCAATTTCAGTAGCGACGCAAAAAAAAAATGCAATAACGATAACATTTTTTCTTGATAATGTTAAAATAACTGAAGTCATTATTAACTCCAATGAGTACTTTTATAATTTACCTAAAACTACACACTTTTAATTATTATAATGTAGAAACGCATAAATCTAATTTTTAAGCGAGTGCCCGCCTGTTAAAAGAGTCTTACGTAACTTACTTTGCTCTACGAGCACTTTGATAGTGAAAAATTCATTTGAGGAAAGTTTGTATCTAGAATGCATTTCAGTGAAATCCACAAGAATAATGTTTTTTAAATATACTTGAAAGTATTTTCCTCGTATTTCATTTCCACTTAACTCGTTATAGTTATTCATAGTAATAACATCGTTTATTCACCTCCGCATGTGCAGTGTTTCGCAGAAGTAGTCACCTTGGGGTTTTTAGCTGGTAAAAGTCCGGCACACCCCGGCTGCCACCCCCTTCGCGGCTGGGACGGTCCTATGAGGATTTTCCCCAAGAAAAAAAGGGGTATTAGAAACTCGCCGTATTAATGGAAGCATGTGGTACAGGAGCTAAAATGCAACTATTTAAGCTACCCAATGTCGGAATGAGATTCAGTCATGTTCTAGATATTTTAAGATTTTTTGTTAGTATGTTCGATTTCGACACTTATATGTAAATTATAAAAAAAACTTCAAAATTAATAGACTTTGTTGGAACACATTTGGTTAGCTGCCACTTTAATTATGCTATTGCCTATATAAAATTTCCAAAGCTTTATCACAATCTAAAGTGATGATCCCATAGAATCGAATTAAAAATTAAAATGAAAATCAAATTCAAATCGAGTGTAAAGACCATTATAGTGACTCGCTTTGGCCTGTCGCGTTTCAGGAACAGCTTGTGTATATCCAGTTACTCATATACCTAGAGACATGACGACAGAGACTATTAACGGATTTTCATCCTTTAATGCTTGCTTTCGTTTTTGGACTACACTGTATTTACCATCAGGTGCACTGTAGTCACTTTGACGAGTCAGTGTGCCGGTGTAAAAAAAAAAATAATGCTAAATTACAAATTATATTAACATTAAGGTATTTCAAAAACTATTGAATTTAGCTCGTAGATTGGCTTATATTATTACATCTTAGCTCCTCTAACACACGCATCCATTAATACGGTGAGTTTCCAATAACGGTATATATAAAGTTGCAAGAATAGAGTGATAAGATTTTAGTCTAATTGTTTATTACAATGACTCGATTGGTGCAGTAATCGTACGTACGACTTCATTAAATTAAGTCATGGGTTTGACTTCCAATTGAAACACATATTTGCCTAACCCACAGGTATTTTTATGTCAGACGAACAATTGAAACAGTGATTTTTTTACTTTTGATATCTTTTGTTAACTGTAGTCTAAATATATATACATATATTGTTTCGAGTTAAGATTGGAACTACGCAGCAGATATAAACTGCATACATACAGCATATTGTGTGAAATGTGAATTATGCTGACACCCAAGATACAGTTTAGCCCTAGTTTGGATGTCAGCTGACTTTAATATGTTTCTTTGTAATTGTTTTTCTAATAAATAATTTATTATTATTACTATTTTATTGTTTGTACCGGGTCTGGGTGCTTGTGACTTTGTGTGTGTAGTTCAATTTTGCAAACATGCCTACAACAAAGAATTAAATCCAAAGCAAAGATGTGATGATGTGTGTGTGTGTGTGTGATGTGTGTGGTGTGTGAAGATATGTGTGTGATGTGTGTGATGATGTTATGGAGCAAAGATTTTTTAAAATGATTTAAAATAACAACTGTTCTAAATTTATATTGCTAGGTTATTCAATGATAATATATTCAGGTTAAGAGTTCATGTGTGGTATCTCTATGTTTCTGCGAGGTTGTGATGAAGCAGAAGGAGGCCGCTAATAGGGTCAGAGAGCGAACATCTTCTCTGGCTATTCGGCGGCCAAGGCACCGTCGCAAGATGGATACGTTCGCTCAGAGCGAGCGCGACATCCCCCGGTGACAATAGCCGGGCAGTAGACTTGAGGGAGTCTGCTGTCCGGATGAGAGGGTGGCGGTGTGCAGTGTCCGGCGCGCCGCCTGTGAGATAGGTATTGGAAGGGTGGGCTCTTTACCCCTACCCCTCCTAGAGAGGCAGCCTAGACAAGGCATTTCGCTCTCCGAGCGTCCGGATGAATTTGGTTTCCCAGGCTCGGGTGGAGCGATTAGAGGGACACTCCGGGTTTTTTAGTCAGTAGGAGTCTGACACACCGGGGTTGCTGCCCTCACAGCGGCCCTGATGGTCCTATGCAGGATTTTCCCCCGAGACACCAAAAAAAAAAGTATCTCTTTGTTTTTTATGGGAACATATGTTCAAAAAAACTTGAGTTGAACTAAAATATAGCTATTAAAATCATCACTGCGTATCACTAAAGAGTTCTTCAAAACATTGGCAATAACAATATCAGTAGCGTACGGACCCTAAGCAATAAAAATAACACTATCGAACCTGATTGTTGAAAAACAAAATGCTACGTTTCATTCCGACCGAGTAACTGTACAAGGGGTAAATTGAAACGCGGGCTGGGAGATAGAAATTGGCAAGTTTGAACGCCACGCACAACCATTCCGAGGATTTGTTGGACCCTCGTAAAATTCTCATCCAAACAGAGTTGCCGTGGGTTTATCTTGTTTTGAAAAGCTCCTGCTCGGAAAGATGACGAGGCGTTTATAAGAACGTCGGGGGAATACGAGAGTTAATACTAGCTATACACTTTTTATAACATTCTGGTAGGTCTATTGATTATTTACTTAAAAAAATTTGTACTGATTAGATAAGCGGTCAGGTAAGATAGGAGAATTAAAAAAATCATAAAAAATAAGATTTCAATATGTTATTAGAACTCCGTTACTCAGGAGACTGCCAATATCTTGATATTATTTTATTTTTTTACATACTAGTTTAAAAAAGGTGTTTATTCTTTATTCTTCTTTATTTCCATATTATATTATATTATATTATTTATTTTTATATTATTCAATTGAAAATGCAGAGTTTTGAGGAGTGCTTAAAATATATTGAATACGTGTCTTGTTGTAAACGTTGCTATTTTCATAAAAGTTTTATTTTTTTACTTTCAATAACAAAGCAGTAATAGATATTATTTTCAGTATATTATAGTCATTGAATAGCTTTGTTTAAGCCTGAAAAATAAAATTTAGGCTCTATTACGGGAAATATCGTATGTCGTATATGTAATAATATTGATGAATTATTTTCAAATAAAACTTGTTTTGATTAAGTATCGACGTAAATATTTCATCATGCCAAGGAAAGCATCTAACATAGCACACGATCAGGTCCTGAGTATGGGTCAATAAATGCTCTACTATCTATTTTTATAATAAAATATATACATCGCTTAATACCCTGGAATAATCATGGTAAAATGTAGGCAGTGTACCTTCTTGTATCGAGAGAATCGATTCTAATCCAAGGACAGATTTTTTTTATTTAAATGCAGCTCAAAAGATACTACGATTATCAGAGGATATAAAACGTTCTGGCAGTCATTGAGATCATGCAAGACGTGTAGTTTGAAGAATCCAGCATCACGGGATAACTGAAATACTCTGGCTACAAAATTGTATCGCAGTTGAATATACGACAAGAGTTAGAGTGTTTGGAACAAGAGAATGGAAGCAACTATGCAGTTATGACTAAATAACTCGACACGCGTGCGTCTATTATAGTAGAAAGAATGCGGTATAAGGTTTAACGGTTCTTTAATATACTCGTCATAATATATAGGCCGTAAGGAACGTGTTCAGTGCGTCAATTAAACCCATTAACCCTTTCAGGACCATAAGATTTCCAAGACTAAATACGCGGTAGATACGAGGTATTCCTTTATAGAAGGCACACGCAGTGCCTATAATAGAGAAAGATGAAGGGATTTTACAAAAGTTGCAACTAACTATGTAGAAAAACCATGACTATAATCACTCTTCTTAGAGTATACGAATAAGAAGATGAAAACATTGTACTAATGTGAAAATTTACGATCGAATTCTCAATTAAGAGGCAAAATATATATTATATTGATGTCTGTTAATAGATATCTTTTTTTTTTTGAGCACTTATCCATCGGGGATCAGATTTCTAAATTCTGTCATAATATCAGTTTTAGATTGTTTTTATAGTAGGTAGGTGGGAGAGAAGGTACCCTTAAGGTTTCGGTTAAAAATAAAAAATCATGTTTCAGAGTTTTTTGACACGAATGTGTTAATCAAGTATTATAGTAGACAATAGTTTGTGACTTATGAAAGAAATAACACATTGCACACAAATTGATTATAAAAAAGCATATGATAATATAAAGTAAATAGTCAATGGACAGTAAAATGAAAAAAAAAGATATTACCAAGGAAATTTAATTTATAGAAGGAATAAATCCATTTAGTGTTTCCATTTCTTCATCCGTGAAATCGGCAAATTTGTCTATTTTAAAAACAGCATATGGCTCCTCCATATTTCTCTTATTTAGATATTTTAAATTCGCGACAAAATAGAGAAAATGGAGGAAACGATCGTCATTGTTCTTGTATTGTCTGTTATACGTAGAAACAAAATCTTCAAACAAACCGACTGCATTTTTTAGATCGTAATACGGCTTTTCGTTATTATATTTGGCGCTTACTAAAGCTAACAACAAAAATAAGGATACCAAAATAAATTTACTCATGATTAACACTTTCTATTATTCTGTTAATAAATAGCTTAAATATTTCTTATTATATACACTTTTGTGTAAGTTAAATATCAGTTTATTACGAACATTATTTCATTTGATACGGTGAAGTTACTAATATTACAGTATACGGGTAAAATTATTAACACCGGTCATCTCATTTTTTTTGAAAATTTTCATTGCCGGAAGGTTATATATGAAAATAGGAGTATTTTCATATTTATGTCGAGGGAATCTAAAATTGACAACATATTTCGACGTGATTAGAAAACGCCAATCACATGTAACTAACTTAACTAGTTGTTTGTGGTAAACAGACACCTCGCTATATTATTCAATTACAACGACACAGAAATAGAGTTTTTCGGAACCTTATCCATAATGCATTACCCTTTCCACTTTTAAAGTAAAACTGTAACTAAATAAATTACGAAATACTACACAAGGAAAAATAAAATAACACCTGCCAATTTTATGTGATTTCATTTAGATCTAAGAAAGTAATAAAGAAAATGTCTTTATAATATATGTTAGAAAGAACGTATGTTGGTAAATATGTTTTGCTGTCATTGTACGGAAATGAATTTTGATGAAATTCATTATCAACAATTTTTATGGAGTAATCCAGTGTGAAGAAAAGTAACAATGAAAAATATTTACTACCGTTATCGTGAATAATCAATTCGTTTTATGTAATCCTACAGCGTTAATTATTGATTATGCAAAACTAACTTTTAGTATGCCTGAAAGTTTTATTTATTTCTCGAATTTACATCAGGCATATTTTTGAGCTTTAATACAAAATTTAATATTTAAATAAACAAAATTGTACGATTGAAAGCGTATTTATATGCTAGTTTAAATAAAATTGTTAAATTTTAAAAAATGAAATAAAGAACAAAGTTGAGTAAAAAGTAACAAATAAGATAAGTAAGATACTAATTTCAATATAAAAAAATGGACATTAGATGGCATTCATTTATTACTAGGACCTCCTGCTGCACTGAATGAGTTTCTACAACTTCTCAGTATGCTTACAACCAGGCTGTCTGCAGCGACCTGGGGAAATCTGCTTCAAGTTCATGAGAAATTCAAGAAAAGATCTTGTTCTGTGCGTAAATTTTAAGGCAACTCTTCGAACGCCATTTTGCTGAGCAAATCCATCGATGCTCGATAGAATTCATGCCGCAAGACTACAGAGGTCGGTTAAGAACAGCGATATCAAGCTCATAAAACACATTCATCAGCAAGTCTGTGGTATATGTAGGTGCATTGTCCTGCATTTTTTTTTATTCTATAATTTGGTTAGGGCTTTAATCACACATGTGATTACGCCAGCCCTGTTTAGCTAAAAGAAGTTCACTAAAATAAAGATACATAAATAATAACACTACACTAAATTATTCTGCTAAAATTTTCAACAGCAACATGAACAGGGATCTAGCCGCATCAGAAGTGGGTGCGGCGAGTATTCCATTGAACATGCCAACGTCGAAAGGATTTATACTGTGCTTACTCATCATGTCCGCTCTCATAGTCTCGCTTCGGTCACACTCGACCAGAAGATGAAAAACATCCTCTAGGGTTCCGCAGACTCAGCATGAAGAGGATTCAGCCCTCCCCATCAGATGGTTGAAGTTGTTAAGTGGTATGTGACCAGAGCGAAGCCTATGCGCCATCACAACGAGATCTCTTTTCATATTGCTGTTTGTACACCATGGTATTTGAGGAGGATGAGGCTGCAATGTTCTATACCATATACCTTTTACAGTACTGGTATTAATATAACTATCTTTCCATTTTTCATAAATTTTGTATCTATATTTAGTCAAAAATTCGGTAATTTCTGGTATAATATAAGTTTCCACACCGTCAGAAATTGCTTCCTTCGCAAGCCTATCAGCAACCTCATTCCCCCAAATACCACAGTGTGATGGAATCCATTGCAGTCTCAGATCTACACCTCTATGTAGAAGAAATATAACTTTCCTTATAATTGCATATGCTACTGTGGCACTTCGCGCGATTGTCCTGCATGAACACGAAATCTTCGCAAGGTTGCTGTTGGAGTAGAGCAAGAACATGTTTGACCACCTAGTCGCAGTATTTTTTGGTAGTCAGGGTATCCCTTATTACAATTAGATCAGTTTTATTACCTACTCGAATTCCAGCTCAAGCAATTTTTTTTTACCCTGGCTCGACATAGTGACTACAGAGTACCTGACGGTAAGTACAGTGTAGTCCAAAAACGAAAGCGACTATCAAAGGATGAAAATCCATTGACAGTCTACATCGTCATGTCGGCCCACATATATCACGACTGAAGGTCCCTAGGTATATGAGCTACTGGATATACACAAGCTGATCTGGAAACGCGACAAGCCGAAACTGGTCACTATGACGGGCCTTACACCCATGTACTGTGGTTCCGATCCAGACGGGCACCGACGCCCTACCACCTCGCGAATTATTGTTCCACCTTGATAGACATGAACTTCCTCTGGATACCGATGCCATTCACCACATACAGAAGCTTGCCAAACGCGTATCCTTCTTGAATGAGGATGAAAACTAAACCTTGATTCTTCAGAAATCATGACATAAGCTTCAGACCATACATGGTGAAACCGTGCACAATGTAACCGTCACGCTTCATTGAACGAAGATCTTGAAATCAAAGCGGCCTACGAGACCTAAGGACGATCATATATATTTTTTTTTATTATCTTTTCTTGGTTTAGTTTAATGATTACTGTAAACCTACTTTTAATGTTTTCTGGCATTTCACTTTGCCGACAAGTATATAAAATTTATTAACCCTGTTAGGTCAGTAAATCTTTTTGTATTTTGCTAATATTAACGCTGTTTAATTATTGATTTGTTTTTGCTCAAAGGCATAGTTATAACCATCACATGTCTTACCTATGTATTTTTCGTGGCACTCCATCAATACTATGGCGTCCGGCGACACCCCAGTGGTGACGTACGCAAACTTTCGGTCTTCGAAATTTCATGAAAGTAGGGGACCAGGGTTGAGAACTTATGAGAACTAGCGATGAGATTAGTAAAACTTAACAATTTATAATCTTCTGATAATGTTAAGAACGGCCGGCGACAAGTCAAGTGATCCGAATTAGCGCTGCCAAGTGCCAAGCATATAAATATTTACGCATCGTGCGGACGGCAAAGTGTTAATCTAATGATTAATACCTAGAAAGAATTAAAAATAAAACAAATCTTGTTTAAAATTTTATTAAGATTTTTATCATTATAATTTGTTAAGACTATATTTTTAAATATTATGAATTTTTTTTAAGATAAATCACAATTTGAACAAATATTAACAAACTTATAATAATATAACTTATGGTATAATAATAGTAGTAACCGTAACAAAGTATGTAATAAACTAATAAATACATAAAAAATAAAACAATACACTTATTCTATTTACGTCTAGACACAGTTGTCTAGACACTATGGTTCCTTTGCTGTCACTAATGTAACTTAATATAGATAACATATTATACATAAAATAAAAATAATAAAGCCATTGTAATAAATATGCCATCGGAGTGACAAATATAGACCCACATAAATAGCCTACGTGACCACTTACTTATGTTTACGTAATTATTATAAGAATTGAAGTTTTACAGTTCAAACTTTGCGGTAACTACTAAAATACTTCTTTTTTATCATAATTCGACAGAGTGACTACACTACATTTCGCTTGATGGTAAGCATGGTGCAGTCCAAAAAATAACAACAAGTAACTACAGTTAAAAAAACCATCGCCAGTCGCAGCAATCATGCCGGCCCGCAATAAGTATCTCTTCACGCTACGCTTAAAGACCCCCTTATTATAGGATGGCGGGAACACGCTCGCCGGAAGACCATTCCACAACCCAATGACACGGCATTATATAATAAACTGAACAAAAATATTAAAATTACTAATTATTAAAACTATAAATGAAATTTGAATTTATTCAAATAGGCTTACTTCAAAGCACTTTTGAATCGTCAAAAAAAAGTGAATCTATCACTGATTCGCAAAGCAGAACGTACCGAGGAGAGCCGGCAAGAAACTCTGGTAGTTGCTCTTTTAACATAATAAGGCACAATAACATGTATAATATAGAAAGGATTGAATGCCCCACGAGAAAGATTGTGTATAGTAAGAACACGCATTTTTATCATTCAACAGTCATTGATTAAATAATATCCCTTTTTAAAATACAATGAATAGAACACTGCCTCTTTTATTTACTTATTTTTATTTTATATACACTTAACAGAATTACAAATGGATGAACTTTTTCATAGTTCATACTAATATCACAATTTATCACTGCTTTTTAACTTAACAATCCTAAAAAAAAACAGTTATAATTTAGTGATGCGTTAGACTTCTATTCTTCTAATGTAGTTATAATATTTACTTGGGCTTTTTTATTTAAAATATGCTAGTTATACAATTTTGTACATAATCATTTTGTATTTACTAAAGTATTTAAGCTAAAATGATGTTTACCGATCTATTTACCAATGTTTACCTGCTTATCGTTGTTACTTTATATATTATCCTGTTTAAAAGAAACATTTATTCTAGTAAACGGACGTTACTTACAATATTTAATATCATTATATGACATTAAAAACATAAAGATTATCTAAAATATCTCAAAATAAATTAAAATATTTTTTCTCAGTATTACATACGAATATTTCAATCTAGAACTATGTAAATATATACATATATAATAATCATCTATTTTATAAAGACTAAAAAAGTTTAATAATAGTGTTCATAATGCTATTATAAACACTTACCGTGACACTAATGAATTATTATAAGTGTTCACAACAGCGATCAACAAATAGATGAACAAACCTAGGTGTAAATCAAATACTAGAGCTCTAGCAGAAGCTATAAAGTAAAAAGTGTCCTACTATTATTCAAAATATAACTTTAAGAAGTTTAGAGTTCTGCTAGAGTGGTTGAAAATATAATTAATGCTTAAAAGAAGACTGGAGTTTGCAGTAACCTACCTTGATAAGTACTCAACCCAGCACGATCATAGGTATATACATAAAAAGGTAAAATGTAACTATCTAATTAAAAAATGTCAATATAGTGAATTTTGCTGGTCATGTTGCGAGATTCAGCGCTAATCGTTGAACTACGAAAAACAACATGAGCAGACCCACAAGGACAGAGAAACAAAGAAAGACCAAACGCACGCTGGGCAGATGACATTATAAACGTAGCAGGTACTCAATGGCCGCAAGAGCAAAAATTTAAAAGTACTGGTCATCTCTGTAGCAGGCCTAACCTTTCATAGTGAGGGTTCTTGCTAATTACAAATCAAATTACTACTTAACGAAACTGTACTTAGAGTAAGCAAGAAATAAAAGACTATTCTATTTATGTTAGTGATTTGTGAGACACAAGCACATACTCCAAACGTGAAATTAAAACATTGTATTTATCTTATAACCCTACAACTCATTTCGAATCGATTTGAATGCATTCAACCCCTGAGTGGGCAAAGGGATGACGTGTGTAGTTCAAAAATCTTGTACAAATAATTAGTAAAGAAAAACTTTTACTAGTATATTTTATATTTACATAAGATTAAGCTGAGAGATGGGACTAAATTAAGAAAAGGGAAATAACAGATTTGAATTAATTAATTAAGGAATGAATTTAGGAATAATATTTACATTGTTATATACACATAACGCTTTAAACAATTTACTAGAAATTAAACAACTAAAATCATAGAGGAGTGTCGTTAATGTTGGGTGTTAGTTGCTCCTCCACTTCTGGTCCTGCAACAAGAGTCGTGTTTAAAAATCATCTCACAACAATATTTCATAGTTTGTTGTATTACTTGGATCAGATCCGCTTTTTGTATATCTATTTGTGTATATCTATCTATTCTATATGTGGGCCGACATGACGATGTAGACTATCAATGGATTTTCATCCTTTGATAGTCGCTTTCGTTTTTGGACTACACTGTACTTACCATCAGATGCTCTGTCGTCACTATGTCGAGCAAGTGTAAAAAAAATATATTTATTATATCGCCGCATTTTAATCCGACGTCCTTTTTGAACTTTGTTTTACAAAACTTATTTCACATATATGAGATACGAATTTGAATAAGAATCGATTTCAAATGTTAATAGAATTGTCTCTCTCACATAAGGTATTAAAAAATCTAAGAATGGCGGTGACTACCATGTAGCTATCCATAGACAGTCTCCAGCGTTATGTCTAAGTGAATATACAATATATTTATCAAAAATACATTTTAGGTGTATTACATGAACTCTATTTATTGTAGTGTGCTTTATGTTTTTGCGGGTAAATTTTAGCCTATTTTCAATTATTAGATTTCAATTTTAGAATCCACGACACACAAATCAATACACGCCCATTTTACATAAAAAAAGATTTGATTTCGTTATACGAACATTTTTTAAATTTCTTTTAAAAGGTTCCATAACGCTGTTAATACTTTCCGTAGAAAAAAATATACAAAAGCAAACCAATTACAATAAACTGAATAAACCGAGTAATTGGACTGAGGATATTTTCGTTAAGGGAAATGTTGAATGAATGAATATTGGAACAAAAAATAATAATAATACTCACCAGTTAATAGTGATCCGAGCTGATCGCTGCTGCAAAATATGGGATTCATGAGAACATTCGATAGTTGTTCCTTGACAACGGGTCTGACGTCACACCATATAACACGCCCGTCAAGTGACCATTCAGTCACCATCATTTTAATACTCTAAAAACAACAGAAAGATGTATATTTGTAATATCTCTATCAAACATGGGATAACAGCCTTAGATCCATATCCAACATAAAAAAATATTATTTAAAATTTTAGAAAAATTTCATTAAGTGTTTTAGAGGATCACATGTGCTATGTACGTACTACGAAACATAAGGTTGATAAGAATAGAGGTGGGAAGAGACAAAGTCTGGATGAATTTGGTTTCCCAGTCCCAGGTGGAGCGATTAGAGGGATACCCCAGGGATTCTTAGTCAGTAGAAGTCTGACGCACCTGGGTCGCTGCCCTCACAGCAGCTCTGATAGTCCTATGCAGGATTTTTCCCGGGATACTAAAAAATAAAATTATGGACGAAACAAAACTCTCCATCAAATGCCTTTTATTCCAATATTTTGTAAATTACGGTGTCTAGCCCGGCCCGGCTAAAATCACTCAGAAATGTGTCCATTGCAGGTACAAAACGAATATATTTCATTACCATGTGAAGGGTTAAATATGAAGATGACAAATAATAGGTCGAAAACGGGAGTTTTCTATAAAGTTATTTTAAATTCCTTCTACCAGTCATATTATTTCGTTAACAATACCATTTACCGTTTGTTATATAAACATTAACTCTTTCAATTACAAATAAATTTCATCACACTAGACATATCCCTTCCGAGGCTGATGAATACAACCACAATAAATTAAAAACGGTCAAGTTTGAAGTGTGTAAATCTAGATGGAATGTATAAAACAATGTAATACATTTTTAGAACTGATAGCAACAATATTCCAACACACCTCAATCATTTTCCATTACGTGACACAATATTCGCCTTCTAAGACACGGTACAAGGGACGTGTCATATTAACTGTTGCCAGTTACATGAGACTAAACCATCCCTTTGCCATTTAATTTTCAGAGTGCCACACCGAAATCAATTATCGCCAAAACCGCTCAACTAATACGCTGTGAGAAATATATCAAACTCAGTTGTTCTGATATGAACATGCAATTTAACTTGAATTAAATTCATAGAAATTAAGTGAGCATTTGAAAACTTTTGCTCATCCTAATAAAAAACATGAAAGCTAAGATAAAACAGAATAATATGTAAATCTCCTTTTAATTAGGGGATAGTAAATTATGATTAATATACCATTTTCGATGTTTTTGTAGTGTGTTATGAAACTCGTGCCTGAATTGATTACAAACAGAGATGGGCATAATTTTATCTGATTAATGATGAACGATTACAAAATGTAGTCGTAATTTTAATTTTCTTGGTTTGTAATCATGATTAAATCTATTTAAAACATTAAGAAATCATAAATGTGTATACAATCAGGGATTTTGTACTGTTTAAAACATAAATGAGCAAAATACAGTCATATTGATGTTAAAAAACGTAAAATGTAAACGTTAATCATTTTCATTAATCTGATTACATTTTGCCCACCTATGATTGCAAACACGGTACGTAGGTACCAAATTATTTGAAAACCACGTTATAATGATTATAAACAAAATAAATATTCAGTAAGAGAAGACAGATAGAAAGCGAAAATTGATAATAAAAAAATGGCAAGAATAGATAATTAATTTGCCCACATTCATTCTAACAAGTTTTTGCTCTATTTCAGCAGTTCTGCTGTAATAGTATATATAATATAAAAACATAAAGAACAGACGGTGGATTTAATAAGCGAATTCTATTATTTCATTATTCATTAATTTGAGGTACTATGATTCCTAATTAAACGCAAACATGATCCATATGAACCGCGACGTAAAATTTAATCATCGTATATTAACAGCGTATATGAGCAGATATTACATTGTGATGATACAAGCACACAATGAGCGCGTGTGGCAGATATTTAAGCCAGAGTTGCGGTCGACACATCAACATTGCACGTGATTTCACATTGCGGCTTGCGGCCTACGGAATATTTCAAAGCTAATACAATACTACTTTGTCAATATTCACGGAATCTGTACCAAGTAACATGAAAATTATACTTAAGCCTGTTAAACTTAAAATACACTTACTGCCACGAAATATTTTAATACCCAGTTTTATTTTTCTATTAATTAACAACATTAGTTTCGTTTGAATTTAAAATTATAGCTTAAATTATTGTAATCCATATTTCTTACGTTTCTAAATATTTAGCATAGCCGTGAATTATCGAAAATTATTTGATTAAAGTTCTCTATGGAAAATACCTTTAAGAACTAAATGATTAGACCTACCAGTTAACGAATAAATGTAAATTCAGCTCCCTTGCTGATGACAGTTACTATCTAAAACCTTGTAAATAGTAATATTTAATAGACTTTACTTCATCCAAGCAACGAACGAAACGAATAAATCTTGTACACTGTACTATAAGGGAGCTCGTGTGACCGGTGCTGTGGAGTTCTTCATTTTTCAATGAAATTGTTTTGATCTGATTATATTTTGTATTATTATTATTATTATTTTAACATTTACATAGTATTTTTCACCTTTACTTATATATTAATTTAAATACAAAAAATTTTTTTCAAAGCTCAAGACGCAATCTCTAGAATAATCATAAATCCTTTCTCAATTTCACATTCAAACGATCTTCCATTTTTACCAATTCTTTCTTAAAAAATATTATGTTTTACTAAACGGCCAACATGATATTTATGTCATAGAGTTCATAATTAATTCATTTTAATTTCATGCTCTTCTTACATACAATCACTACAGTACCTACACTCCGGATAAGGCATTAAAGAATAATTGACGGTTCAAGAGCAGAGTTTATTAACTCTACTTGCGACGCTCAACATCCTGGGTACGAGTCCTAGTACTGGCAAACTGTACTTTGATTAACAGGTCAGTTGGCCGCAAGTCATTGATTTTTATATAGATATACATTTGTCTAGTATCCATAGCACAAACGCAAACTTGATTCGGGGCTAGGTCAATTCGTGTAATTGTCCATAAATATACGCATGTATACACACACACATTTATTTCTTATTGTTGCGAGCTTACTGCTATTTTCTTTGAAGATTTTTTTTAAATATTATCATTGTGTAATTGGCACAGCTTATTAACTGTACCTTATGTAAATTGATTGTATGTGCTGTTCAATAATTGTAAATAAATATTTAGGATTATATTAGCTTATTATGAAAAGTCTTGATCCTCAAATCGAATACTACACGAAAAATGCACTCATCCTATTAAAAATACACTAAGAAAGTCATTATAAAATCGCTTAGTTACCTGCAGAAAAGTATAGTCCAATCTATATAAAGCTTGACAGTATATCACCAACAAATTGATTGGTGTTCTTAGATTAAGCTCTGTATTGTTATTAACCGCATTAACGTGCTCATTGACCACAATAGAGTGCCCATTATCTGCGGAAATATGTTCCGCACCTCCATTAACTCGATTCTGATTGTCACTATCTGGTATAATAGTCAAGGTTTCCAGTGTTGGTACGGGCGTAATACTGCGGTTTTTAGGATCTCTTAAATCTAATAATTTAGATCTCACTCGTTCCGCACCAGCGAAGTGAAGGCCACCAATTGGGTGTATTGCGTAGTGCGGTGGTAAAATGCCGTTCTGAAATTAATATCTATTAATAGTTGTACATTGATTACATTAATTTCAATATTTAGTAAGATATACTGTTATTTTCAGGAACTTGCTCTCATGTTCATTGATGATGTATACATATATGAAATTCATATCACACAAAATATAATATTATAGAATTAGCAAATATAAAAAACCAGACACAGACGCCAAAAGTAAAGCTAATACTAATTATGTTTTTAAATAGATCATTCTAGTCTACCGTCAAAAAACTATGTACTACAAATTTAAGCGAATGTATGTCTATTTTTAACACAATTTTTCGTTTTTTTTTTATGGTAACGAATCTTAATATTTAATTAGCTACATAGTAAAATAAAATAAAAATAAAACAATTATTTGATTTAATGGCCCCATAACACGTTCAAGTATCAGTTATGATAACAGGAGTGATGTGTGTTTACAGGAGTGTTTTGTTTAGTATATAGTTTTGTTTTATAATTGATTATTAAAATGTATCTCAAAATGAGTTTATAATTTGATATTTCTATCTAGATCATGGTATCTACTTCCTTGATCGAAGGGTACATTACACTTAGTCAAAAAGGTATAATAAAATGATGGAATTGGCAAATCTTCAAAATCGCAAAAAGTATGTAAAAAAGACCAAAGAGAGAAATTGACAAAAATTTAAAGTGCGAAACGACCTCTGTACCAAATAATTTTGGTGATTACTGTAGTTAATAAACACAATAAAAGTGAAATTACTTTGAAAACAACAATTTTACATTATCTAATTGTTTTCTTTAAAAAATAAAATGACCCAAATACAAAAATAAGATTTTTAAAAGATCTATAGGGAGTTAACGTGTTATGATTTCCTGATTTTAATTAAATATCACTGTCTCTGCATCATGCTTGTATCAATAAATTCTACAAAATTGAATGGAAAGCACGATAGAATAAAATGAGCATAAATGACTCTATGAAAATATTTAAATTTTATCACTTCGCTTTAATGCGCGCATATTGTATTAGATTTTCCTTTCATGTATTTTGTAACTGTATAGAAATCACACGTTCTTAATGTTACTAACATAGTATAATTTCAAAAATAGTGGATTAAAAAATTGTATGAAAAATAGATTTAGAAACGATATCTTTTTTTTTACACTGTCTCGACAAAGTGAATACAGTGCACCTGATGATAAGTACAGTATAGTCTAAAAACGAAAGCGACCATCAAAGGATGAAAATCTATTGATAGTCTCCATCGTCATGTCGGCCCACATATACCACGACTGAAGTTATTTAGGTATATGAGTTACTGGATATACACAAACTGATCCCAAAATACAATAAGCCAAAGCGAGGAACTATGACGGTCTTTACACTTGTGTACTGAGATCATGACCCAGTTTGGGCAAACACCCTACCACCATTATCATCTTTAGTGAGACTCTAAAATATAAATCAAAATAATCTGCTTTATTCATACACACTTACATCAACATATTGAACATCTAGTGGAGGTCTCGAATAGTAATAAAGAAGAAGAAGCATGTCAATACCAACTCCACATATAAGTCCGATTTCGATACCCAACGCTAGGCAGCATACGAAAGCACCCAACAAAGGAATAAGATCCAATCCTGCGAAATAAGGATAATTTAAATTCGTACACATTTGTTTGAAAAACCTTAGACTATATCATATTAACAGAGAAGTAAATAATTAAACACATTAATATAATTGCAGTAGTAGGACGATTACTCGACTGGGTCGTGACCACTGTATACATTGGCGTTCATCCTATAATTGCATAAAAGCAGTACATGCCTTACCATATATAAGTCATGTATGTAAGTCAATAAATTAAAATTTGTAAAAATAATTTGTACTCAGCAAATCTTTGAATTTAATTTGTTACTATGTGTACGCTTGCACACAATAAAGTACCATCGTCGAGTTTTCAATTTCATACATATACAATAGTTAGAAGAATTCTAACCAAAAATTTGCATACCAACAATTACAATTACAATTTACATTTACTATATACGCCTCTGACTGTACACAGATGCAAAGGCTGTCATAGCGACCTATCGGGTACAGAAATCTGTATTTTTTAGGCCCGCTCGACATAGTGACTACAGTGCACCTGATGGTAAGTACAGTGTAGTCTAAAAACGAAAGCGACCATTAAAGGATGAAAATCCATTGATAGTCTTTGTTGTCATGTCGGCCCACATATACCACGACTGAATGTCTCTAGGTATATGAGTTACTGGGTATACACAAGCTTATCCCGAAACGCGACAAGCCAAAGCGAGTCACTATGATGGTCTTTACACTTGTGTACTGTGGGCATGACCAAATTCAAGCAATCGCCCTACCACTGTTTGTATACGTCCAGTTGTTCATATATATAGACATCTTCTATCATAGATATATTATATGAGCCGACATCATGAGAGCGAGTGACAATAATTTTTTGTACCTTGGCAGTTACTACCATTCTTATGCGACACTGTACTTCCTATCAGATGTGATTTAGTCACTTCGATGAGTCAATATCTGCTCTTTCATCGTGAACAAAATAAACAATATCGTTCAAGAGATGTGGCTTTAATATAAGTAAAGGGGTAGGGTATTCATTAAGCAATGTGTCCCTCCTCTTTATAACTGACCGTAATATCTGCAATCTAAAGAACGACTTAGCTAAAGTAAACAATTTTTAAAACCGTAATGGTTGATGTCAGACTTTATATGAATAATTTAGTACGAAGTCCCTTTCCGACCCTGGTCTGCGATGGAATAACCAAATTATAATCCGCAGTAAGATCACAAGGGTAAGTTAAGCACCTGACAGAATACATAATGGTATTACTGTAACGATAAAGCAGTGAATATGAAGAACGTGTCAATTCTTAGAAAGACAAAATACATGACATACAAATTTCTGATGTAATCTTTTTGTAAGCCTAAGAAAATAATCCCTGTTTAGAATATATTAAGAAGATACGAGCGTCTGTTAATTGTTCACACAAAGCTCTACATCTTTATTGATTCCAGTTTTATTATATTAAAAGGATTATTAATAAAAATACTGTTCTTTCTATTGGCTGAAGTCAATACTCACTTTAAAAATAAAATATAATCATTATTACGTTTAAGAAGAGAACTTACGAACGTATGAGCTCTACAAAAAAACTTTAAGCCGACAGAAACAACGTGTTAACGTAATTTTCATTTGCAAACTTGTTATTAATAATTACAAATGAAATAATAATTAAATTACTACCTTATCTCATAATTATAGCAAACCTTAATGTGTGATTGAATGTAAATTATATAAAGTCGTTAAATGGGTACAGCCACTAATGTATCTCTGTTCACCTTCAAAGGATATTTTCACTTGATTAATATATTATTATTATATGAAGTTATCAGAACTAGAGAGGCCTTAGTATATCTTTTGTGTTTGAACGGAAAAATCGTTGAAAAATGACCTTAAAAATATCTTAGTCTAGTTGGCATACCTTTATAATCCGTACGTATTGTAATAATATATTTTTGAATTTAAAATGCAAAAGTTTTGCCGGTTTTTATGCAATGTTAGTAAACCAAAATAGCCCATATAAATAATATGGGTTGCTATTACTTTGACGACATAATTTATTCTACTCTTCCACGCTGTACAGCAACAACTCATGGTCGCGAAAAAAACGTTAAGATCATTTGTACTCACTGCTTGTAGTCCATAACTTCTTCAGTATATCAGTATCGACCATGTGCAAGACAGCACACACAATAACAGCTGCCAGCGCTGCACGTGGAATGAAGTAGAAATACGGTGTCAGAAGTGCCAATGTTAGAAGCACTATTAAACCTATAAAAATGTATGATACAGTCAGAAATAGATTGATCTATGTTAACTAAAGTTGTTAAAATTCGGTACCAGATATTGTGGTGGAGCGTAGGATTGCATTTTGGCTTAGTAAATATTACTAAGTATATAATTAGAAAATAAAATATCACACTTATTATTATTATTACAATTATATTTATACTTTTTTTATTATTTATAGGCGTATGCTAGACCTCAATCACACCTGGTGGAAGATGAAGATGAGTTCGATGATGAACCGCGTCCGCCCAACAAAAGACTGCTCTTAAAGACTCCCAGGTCATAAGATCGCGGAAATACGGCCGCTGGAAGCATATTCCACTCCTTAGCTATTCGCATGATGAATATAGAAGCGAATCTTTTCGTACAGATATAAGTAACATCCACCACATACGAGTGGCATCCGATACGATGTTAAGCGGTTTTATGTTGGAATGGGGTTGTTGGAATCAAAGAATGTAGTTCCTGAGAACACTCTCCACTGTGCAACCGGTAAAAGATTGTGAGGCAGACAACTATACTTCGATGCTCGATGCTTTGCATTATATTTTACAGTCATATAATCAATTGCATCATGAATTTAATACAGTATCTTATATTGTATGAATGCTTTTAGATGCTAAAATAATAAAATATTGTAATACCTTATTGTAAATCATAAAGATTGTATATTAGTCAATACTTTTTTTTAAATATTTCAATATTATATTAAAATTAATGTTTAGATGAAAATTGGTAAATAAATGTACAAAAATTTGAAAATAAGAGTGAATGTTGAAAATATATTTCATTACAAAAAGAATTAAAGTCTTCTAGAAAATTTTTATCTTGTTTGCTATAAGATTCCCTAAACGTGCGTAGGCTTAAGATACTGTAATTACTTCAGAACTGGATTTAAGTGAAAAGAAAAATCTGTTCAATATTTCCTAAACACTGAAATAAATATTTATATTCCATCCCTATACGCGTGACGGTTTCTTAGAATGATATTGGAATCCAAATCTGTTACGTGATGTGATTTCACTCATCGTCGATTCTTTAATTAAAAGTTTTGAAAAATATATTTTTTTAGTGAGAATTATATTTCAACACGACGGGTGGTTGATAAAACTTTTTTAGTTATATTTATATCTATACAACAATATCTATATATCAAATAAAATAGTGTACAAATATGTGGCAGGGACGCACGAACTATATCCGTCTTTGTAATACTAAAACCACTATACAACTGTACTCCGTCGGTAAACAACGATATAAACTTTTAGATTTATGAAGTTCTTGTAAACTGTTTAGACGGCACCGCACGTGGAGAATGATTTATTCTCTGAATTTACAATTGTCTCTCTACAAATCAACTATGTTTTAATAAAATACAAATTCCTATGATAAAACAAATATTTCATTATTCTGAGTTAACCCTATGTACACTTTTTATTTATCTTTACTGTTTGATAAAATATCGTTAAATAGTTAATAGCATGGTTTATTCTTTTACATACTTATATTGATAAATTAGTAGATAATACATATATTGCCCATCTGCTGATAAATGGTCTTCAATGGGCTTAACAATACCCAACATTAAAATATTACCCAAGCCTGGCTGTGGTCTTAAGCAGTGCTTTACCATTGACAACCTAATGACCACTATTCCACTTTAACCAAAATAATAACTTAATGAGCTTAATATCCTACTTGATTATTATTGGAATAAGATAATATCGAGGGGTGAAAGGCTATTTGGCTTAAGCGACATTTTTGGTGATATAGTAATATATCAAAATAAATCAGCGTTTTTTACCGATTCCAAAAATATATATTACTATATCACCAAACAATGTCGCTTAAACCAAATAGCCTTTCACCCCTCGATATGGTATTGATTAAATTTTCGAAATACTATTAAAAGTAGAGAAAAAGAGAGTTGAAATAAAATGTTTCTACTTAACCTAATTAAGAGAATAGTAATATCCTGGCCCGGTCGGATCAGCGTTTAGCCATGAAATGTTAAAACCCAAATAAAATGTGTAAACCTTTGAAATATCTTCAAATCTTTATCAGTAAACTATTTAATAATCCTGCATCCTTATATTATTGCAGTTAAATCTGCTAAACTAAATATTCATTGAGAAGGCTTTTGAATAATTAAAATTCCAAACGGTCTAATGTTTTGAGACAAAATGCAATATGCGATCTTTTTCCTTTAATAGGGCTGTGAGAGGATTCAACGTTATTTGATCATTTTATACTATAATTGCTTTTTTGTATCCTGGGGGAATATTCTACATAGAACCGTCACAGCTGCTATGAGGGCAACTCTAGTGTGTCAGACTCCTACTGACTAAAAATCCCCGGGGTGTCCCTCTGATTGCTCCACTCGGGCCAGTGAGACAAAATTTATCCAGACGCCCAGCGAACAAAAAGCTTTGTTGAGGCTACCTCTCTGGAAGGGGTAGTAGTAAAAGCCCACCCCTCCAAAACCTTTCTCTAAGGCAGATAGATTTTCCCCCGGGTTACCAAAAATAAAACCTTTCTCCGTGTGAATACTTATTAGTAATATATGTGTATAAGTATTCTATCAGCTTCTGCATTTTTGTACTTAACGTACGTAATCTATCAATACTTATATAAATTATTTTTGAAATGTCTACCTTTCTGAAAGGTAATCTAGCCCGCCCGACACAAGTGATAAATTTGGTACGCTCAAGTTTTAATCACATTTTTATATGCGAATGTCTTATCTACTATAACCACGTACACCCACATACATATATATGTATGTGGGTATATACGATACCTTATTATACAATAAAAAGCACCGTAATATAATTTTTCTTCAAAAAATGTTGATAATATGAATAAATTATAAATTGACAAAAAATAATTTGTGACAAAGGCTAGACCATTATCTGACAATACTTAATTAAGACATTATATATTATTTTAAAGCTTGATAATTTATTATAAATTTATAAATTTGGGATTACTTTTTTTTGTAACATTTTTTATTTGGTATTTTCGTACAAATTATGGTTTAAAATATTAACGAAATATAAATAAATTATATTGTAAAACTTGAATAACAAGGTCCTTTGTATACTATACAAATTTAAAATGCTTTACAAAAGATTTCTATCTTTCTTTCACGGTAAAAATGTAGAATTATAATAAAAAGCAGTGTCACTGATGTGATCGTTGAATAATATAAATTTCTAAAATAAAGCGTTGTCATCTCGGAGTATATTTAAGATTCAAGACACTCACCCGTGTAAAATCCAGCTGCCGGTGTCCTAACGCCCGACGCATCGCTTACAGCGCTTCGTGTGAAGGACCCGTTTACTGGAATCGAGCGAAAAAAAGCGCCAACTAAGTTACAAGCGCCTAAGGCCACGATTTCTTGAGTCGCGTCCAACGTTTTCCCTTTAGCTGAAAACATATCGTCCATTTAACAAACTCTGTCAAAACATCAAAAGCTGTTTTAATTTATCCTGGTATTGTGTTAAAACACAAAACACAGTGTAATTTCTTGTTTAGAAAACGCAGTTTATTGATCTGATATGGAACAATTTTATATGATATATGCAAACGCATGATTTATATACCTATGTGCTTATATAATAGTAATACAGTACACAAGAGTAGTACGGCGTTTATAATATAGTATGTAAAACCCTGCCCGACCTGTGAAGGAGTTACTTAGTATTGATATTAGATTTACGTTGTTCTGTCTAGTTAAAAAGTAAAAAAAAAACTTGAATAAAATACAGATAATTAAGAGCAACTTGCACCAACAAATTAAATCTAGTTTAAATGTATATAACTAACATATACACTATTTAACCGTAAACTATATTTATCCTTTACACGGAAACATAAACATAAGTTAAACAACTGTTAAATTTAAATCATCATTAAGGTCGAATTAAACAGTGTTATACACAATTTATGCTAGATTTAATTTTTGGTGCAATCCATCCTAAATAAGGAATCCTAGATATTAACAATGCGAGCGTGCGTAACTATTTAACAAAGGAAAAGTGAAAGCAAAGTGTCATGCTAGTAGGCGATGACTTCATAAAGATCATAGGCCTCGTAGATTCGAAGCATAAATTGATCAGTCTTCACTGTATAATATTTACCTATCGAATATTGTAAGACTTCTAATCCATAGAAATATATAGCAGTAAAATTTTTAATTAAACTTCTCTAGAAGATCGAGGATATCTTCTAAATAACTACGAACTGATTAAATACAATTAAAAACGGATTTCTACGGATTTCACGGATTTAATATACTTCAAGAAATATAAAAATAGATGAAGTTCTTTGAATCTTCTATTTATAGAAACTATTTTGACTTTGGTTACACTTTACTCAAAAATTACAAATATTATTATTTAATGAACGTCCAAGTATATCTTAAATTACCGATTCCGTTAAATCGTACTTGATTCTACTAATTCTTAGAATGTACTCATATTCCTATTATATGTTTATTTTTTTGTCAAAGAGGAATGTATTATCTGAGTAATTCCTAATCGAAATCAAGGTAGCGGCTATAAATCTCAGCCTTAGTATTACCTTTGCCAGGTCATTGAATTATTGGAAGACTTTTGGCGAGCATGTACCGATCGTCCTACGATATCGAGTTCTTTAGTCGAAGCGTGTAGAGATATTTGTATAATTCTATATAATAGCAGTGATATAGCGATTCGTTGTACTTGGTTTTCGATTCGTTGTACTCTCTATAGGGATGTATCTCTGTATGTCGAGTCAGAAAAGCAAGTATTCTATTATTTATATATGTATGTTAATTTACATTATAATTAATTTAGTTACTAAAACTGTTGAAGGCTTTGAGACATGTTAAAGTTAACGCTGACACCACTAACCTTACGTTGACTTGATGTCGAAACTACTTTAAAGTTTGAACAGGAGTTTTGAAAGCTTTCCCGTATACACTTAGTAACGTTGTATTTGAAAAACAAAATGAACACGCTTAACTACCAAACTTTGCCTGTCAATTATGTTTAAAAGCTAGCTTTCACTACTCGCATGTCTGCTTTATATTTTATATCCATGAGTTCTCATGTACGAATAAACATCGCAATTATTAAACGTAATATAGTTAAGTTGATAAGAAGTATCCTATATTTAATATTATTTCTTTATATTTAATAGCCGCATATGAAATTATATCGTTTAGTATTACAATTCCTTTTTACCAGAGGTATTGAGTCAACTCTATTTTAAAATTTATAACTTATTATTAAACTCGTATAAAGTTAAATAACCTACCGTTTTTCGTTATTTCACCATTGTACTATATTTCGACTAACAGACGTTTTAACAGATTCCCTGACTTATTAATAGACGCCAATCTTCTCTAGCATTCTATGGTTTATGTATATAATTAATAAATACAATTTTTGAAATATTGATATACATTATATAATAAATATACTAAGACACAAATAGAATTATTATAAACGTCGTCCATATTTTATCCTAAACGACAGAATTTCTCACGGAAAGAATAAGTAAAAAGCTTCGCGGCTCCGTAAATGATGTATCTGTTTGATAAATAAAAACGTATAAGAACCTTACCGCGTGCTGAGGTGAGGTGAAAAGATTTATAGATACCTGTGTGGGCCATCATTAGATCTTTCTTTACTTTTTATTTAAAAACTTTTTAAGAAACTGCAATTACCATATAATATGTTTTTCTATTGTCAAACCAACATTTAAATCTTCGTATAATATTTTTTTTAAAATAACCACCACATATAATAGTATACATATATCACCTTCATTCTATATTATGGACTTAACCACTCTTTTTTTTCTATTTAACTAGGGGATTTTTACGTATGTACGTATATCAGCCTCATTGTACCCTTATACAAAAATACCTAACATATAACATATATTGACCTGACGCCACATCAGATAATAGTTCTGTTAAGACTTTGTTAAGCATCCCGACGTCTAGTTTGTTCAGAGCAAAAGAACTTACAAACGCCTCTCTAACAGATTCAGATCGGAAACGTTCCATCGACAAATAGACTTAGCCTATTATATTCTACCATATAGAAAACCGTGCTACGAACGTAACAGGTACGACACGAAATGATACAACTAATATGTCCACTAAAACGTATTAACCGGGTATCCATGCCCATTATAACGCACTTAGTGACTATAGCATCCCCGTGTCATTCATGTGCATACCGTTTTGATGTCTAAGTGCCCGCACACACCAGTTTGACAATGTCTCGTGCCATGCTTGGATCAGTGGCACACGCAAATACTCCGTACATAGCACGCAACGGTTTCAGTCCGCGATGGAACAGTCTAGTGGACATAGTTCATACAAAAATATTTTTTTGCCAGACACGAACTTAACACGGCCAAGGTGTAATAGGCAAGATACTTTTTACTCAGTAGTTACATATAGACTTAGACTTGATGATTATACACCAAAATAAAATAGGTCATTTTGGGTGTAAACACCTTTATATAGTCAGCGTAGAGGGTTACTGCCCATGGGCACGTTTTATTCACGTTCCATGCAGCGTTGAGCTGATATGACTATATTGCACCTCCTTTTGTGGATCCTAGAAGCCAATCATAATACCAATAATAAATGCAAATTAGTAGATATTTAATTTTTAATTCATATTTTTATTAATAAAGATTTCGCCTCACTCGTTGCTTCAGCACAAAAAGACGTTGTGACAATAATTAGTAAATATAATATATAAAGAATTTTACAGTGTACTACGTACCAAAAGCCTTGGCAATAGCGACGTTGGAAATAATGCCGACCAACGGCACAACCAAGAGCCCCGAACCCAGATGAGAAAACATGTCACCAGCGCTGTATGTCATGTTTCCAACTGATGTATAGAAGGCCGGAGGCTTAGGAGTTGGTAAACCAGGAGTTATGTTACCTGTGATGAAAATTAATCTTTGAAATCCAAATTATATATTAATTATCATACTAATAAACTTAATGAAATAAAAATGATCGACATATATATTTACCGGTCAATATCAGTGGATCTCCTTTATCTTCATGCACCATGTATGCTAATACTGCAGCCAATACAACGACTACTGCATTTCTAGAAACGCCTATAAACCAAAGAAACCTTTGCAGTATAATCGCGCTTCGACGCTTTTTCTCTGACGTAACCTCTTTGAATCTGATATCTTTGAGTGCCTGTAAATATTTTAAAAAACAAACTTTAAAATTACCATTTCTTGTGCCCATTGATATGAATTAGTTTTCAGGAAACGTAGCATGAAAATCTTATACGTTGTTACATAAATAATTGCACAAGAAGCAAAATCAGAAATAAGAAAAAAGTGCTATAAATATAAATCTCTTATTATTACCCAGATAAAAATAACCCACTTATGTTTTCTATACGTAGAGGAAAGTTTCAGAAAGAAAATTATTGTAACGGAGAATATTTTTACTTTATACCTTTGTCTTTATCAATGCAATAAACGTTTTGTTGTATCCTGGGAAGTTGGAGACAGATGAAAATTCGCTGAATACTAGATTAAAAAACCAGTAAGTTTTGGATATATAGTTATAAGAATATTAGAATTATATATCTTTATTATTTCTGCTAAAGATTAAAAAAATCATATGTTAACGTTCTAGAAATGTTCTTCAGACTCAGTAATGTCGTTTTGCCAAGCCTTTATATAAAAAGATCGCATAATTAGATGCGTCCAAAATATCTTCTGACACTTGTAAGTATTCGATCATACGCCCACATGTATTGAACGTCGGTACCCATTTAAATGTACTGCCACTGTTCATTTTACTAAAATTATAATTCGTAACTTCGAATTGAAGGTACAAGATTATTACAACATAATCTCCGGCAGCTGCGAAAATTAGTTCCAAAGTAAACTTTGGGGAACTGGTTGAAGTGTGACTTAAGTAAATAATGGATTTATCGAAGCTGGTCGAATTAACGAAGGCACTAACAGTAAGTTTATGTTAAGTAAATGATTAATTTATTACAGCTGAATTATTAATATTCTTGTGTATATTAATTACGTGGCTCTATTTTGTACACATACAATTATATCAAATTAAAACATTTTTGAACTATAAATACAAAGAACACTAGAAATGAGGACACTTGTTTTGCTCTATAAAATGTAACCTCTATCACCTTGCCTTCGTAATAAAATAAAAAAATATTCTAACAGACCCATAGACATATTTCTTTAAATTTGATTTCTAACACAAACAGAAATTATTCTTAATTAAGACAGAGTTTACGTAAAGTTTCAGACAAGGATCAAGAATGATTCAATATTATTTACAACATTATTATTGCAAACAGATAAATGGTGGAATATTTTTAGAACCGGTGAAATAACATTCCACTGTTTTTGCAACAATAAAAATCGATATTAAATATTTCTATTAATTAATTAACTTTAATAATTCGTCGCTTTTTTGTACTGGTTCGACAAAGTGAATACACCGCACCTGATGGAAAGCAATGCATATTAAAAGACGGGAATGCATTAACAGTCATCATTGTGTTGTCAACCTGTATATACTAGAGATGCCACGAATATTCGGTATTAGGCCTATTCGGCCACTTTTTTTGCTATTCGGTATTCGGCCGAATAATACGTACTATTCCGCCGAATACCGAATACCAAATCATGTAAAAAAGACACGTTATATTACTCAAAGTTATGTATTTATTTCCAAATTACAACACTTTAGTAATTAAAATTGATCAGTGGTAAGTTGTGATGGTTAAAACAAGCTTTTCAGCATTTTTTGGTAGCAAACGATTACGCTTTTCATCGTAAATATTACCAGCCTCAGAAAATAACCTCTCACACACATTCTCTCTCTCTCTCTCTCGCTCACACATACTAATATACTTATACCGTTAATATCCATATAAAAACACAAAACACCCTTTAATAACCCGAACGGAAGTAGGAGTCTTACCAGAGACAAGATTTACTTAATTGGTGAGACTTATCACCTTGTGGTGATAAGTCTCACCAACACAGGGTCACATACAGGGTATCACAGGGTGATATACACAGGTATGTGTATAAGTTTTGTGTTGAAATAATGATTATTATTATTATTATTACTAAACACGCTACTTTCAGGAATATTCGGCGGCCGAATATTCGGCGCTTCGGCCGACAACGTTGCCGAATATTCGGTATTCGGTATTCGGCCAATTCACTATTCGTGGCATCACTAGTATATAGCACGACAGAAGGTCTCTAGATATCTGAACAACTGGCAAGACAACAAGAACAAGAAACATTTTAACATGCTCGCTGCAGTATGACGTGATGTTGACACGATGAGATACACGTGGTGCGAGGAGATAAATAATGATATATGTTCAATATAACCTTGCAACGCACTGGATGAAAGTAATATGTCCCAATGCAAACCTATTACAGGATGGAAAATATTTATTAATTAAATACTTTTCAAATATTATAATATATCAAGTCGGTTATATAAATTATATAATATTGTAATTAACGACCTAATAAATGATTAGACCATTTTCTAAATTTATTCCGCTAGCAAATATATATACTGAAAAACGAAAATGTCTATGCCAATACACAAAAAGACAGATAGTTGTAAAGGTTTTTTTATACTAAGGTTATTATGGAATTTTTGGTCAAGTATAACAATTACACTGTAATAAATTCTACCAATCAAAATAAGGTTTAAAAATTCCCATATTTGAAGCTACAGAACACGTTAAAAGTACATAATTATAAGTTATTGTAGTAACAATAATTTTGTTTTCGTTTATACTTCTTATAAATATAGTGATAATCAAGTTAGTCTCTATCGTCTTGAATGTCACGTTATATTTCAAACTTTCCTCACATTGCGTTGTTATAAACACAATAAATACTTACAATTTATATTCTTTTGTCTAAATCAATTAAATAATTTTATTTATGTCAATTTTATTCTATGTTCGTAAAATTATAGCAATTACACATATGAACAAAATAAAGATATATTTTCCAAGTTTCGTAATAATGATCTTAATGCTTACACTAATATTTTAAAATATATTTTTTTTACCCTGGTTTGACATAGTGACTACAGAGTACCTGATGGTAAGTACAGTGTAGTCCAAAAACGAAAGCGACTATCAAAGGATGAATATCCATTGATAAGACTATATCAATGGATTTACATTTTCATTTTTTTTTTTTTTTTTTTTTTTTTCGATGTAGACACATCGTCATGTCGACCCACATATACCACGACTGAAGGTCTCTAGGTATATGAGCTACTGGATATGCACAAGCTGATCCCGAAACGCGACAAACCGAAACTGGTCACTATGACGGGCTTTACACCCATGTACAATGGTCGCGATCCAGACGGGCACCGGCGCCCTACCACCTCGCTGCTGCTCGTTTAGCACCACCCAGGAGTCACGTGTAGGGAAACTAGGGTAAAGCCAACCTAGTAGTACTAACCGCACAAAACAGTTTAAGTGAATGGCATGTAATACTACATGACACACTTCTCATGGACGACAGTTGTCACTTGGAAACGGTGCAGTGTTGTGCTCTGTTATATTTTTTTATTATGGCGTGGTGTGCTGTCAAATTGTGCAGAAATTTTCAGTGATAATTCGGAAGCAATAGTAAAATTTCCTTTCATAGGTAAACAGTGAAATATGTTTGCATTTCTTTGAAAAAACGTCAATATAATTTTAAATCATATAACAATAATTTTTAACCGCTAATGTTGCCAGTTTTTTACTTTTTAAAACTCCCCAATTTTAGGGACTTATCTAACCTGTGCTTTAACACGAAAATATTAATTTTTATTGTCTTTAGCTGGCATCAAGTACGATATAGTTGTTATTAATCACTACGTTGATGAAAAATATATCTATTATTTGTGTAAACTTTTTGGTATTTTTATTTTGGGCTAATTGCTATTGCCCCGGTCAAAATACATGGTTATGATTATCGCATAGAGTTGAAAACTGGTACGAATGTTGGGAACACCATTCCCGTTGATCCCATATCAACAAAAAAGTTATTTAAGTTCACAAATATGGGTTTTTACTTGTTTCAACAAAACTAAATAAAAATATGTATTTCAAAGTTGTAGATTATGCAATTATCTGTAACAATTTTGCTTACACGTATTCTCCTAAGAATTGCCATTTTTGAGGTATAGTGATTTAAGAGTTGAAAAGTTGTATCTTCTTAATATGCATGAGTACGTCACCTATATACAATACTAGTTTTTGCCCATGACTTTATCTACGTAAAATTAGTACTTCGAATAATCTATTTTTTTCTACCATGCGAACTCGCTTTCACGATCGAACAGGCAACATGTATGGTTGCCTTTCTTTTCTTCCCAACCATCTTTTTACTCCTTAAAAAAAAATTTCGGGAATGAAAGTATTATATGTGTTTTCCAGTGTCTGCAACGATCTTCATACCAATATTAACCGAACGTGAAATTACGTTGCACATTTCGTTAATTACATCAGCCTAGGTCTTCGAATTATTATTTATATATTAAAGCCTTCTTGCCTACATAAATACCATGCCCAACAGGGTCCATAGTTGATACTAATAAAAAAATAAAAATATTTACTAATTATATAAATTGCTCTTAGGCATTATATTAGTACAGTATACTATAGTTTTCATTTACAACATTTTTTAGCATCAGTGTTTAATCTTTGTTAATTATATTTATTTTTTGCTTAAAGTCCAATTTATTAAATAAATTATTAATTAATTGATATATTTCTGGAAATAATACTTAAATAGTTACAAGGTTGTTCGGAATAACACTATACCTACATCGTGACATCTATATGATATACAGGGTTATAGGTAACTAACGCACAGCCTCTTAAGGGTGGCTTTGATTTATCAAGACTGACAACTTTTGTTGTACGACTTTTTCTAATTCAATTACTTTTTATCCCATACAAAAAAAATAAAAATCAGATTTGCAGTTCTGAACTTTCTAACTCTTCGTAAGGCGACGATCGCGCCACGCCGACAAAGGCGACCGTAGACAGACCTACGTAGTACGCGGCGTCTTGTGTCGCTACTAACAAAGAAAGGGGTCTGCGGCGCGGTGAGCGGGCGTGGCAACATGTGCTTGACTACTGTGTGACACGGGTCATGTCAGTCGCAAATTTGCTTGCGTGTGCGCCGGCCGTGAAGTGTTAGTTGTCCCAGTGACGCGTTCATTTCATAAATCACAATGTCAAATCGATACACTAACATTGAATATACCGAAATGGTGCGTGTTTATGCTCGGTGCGGTGACAATCTGTCTGAAGCTTGCCGTGAGTCCGCGAGACTATTTCCGAATGTGTTGACACCGAGTAAATAGATTTGTGAGTATTTTTGTAAATAGTTTAATTATTGTAAATAGAGTGATTCCACTTTTTAAATACGCCTACATTAAAAAATAGTTTGCAATTATCTATCTTCAAACAGACCGCGCGCCTCTTTTGGTGCGATGAATTGCTTGATTACGTATCAATGTTCGTGTTTTTCTATTTAATTTTTTATTTTTTAGTGTAGCCAGTCCTAAGCCTGGATAAGTATGAAGGGATTGTGGATTCAGTGTATAAATATGTACAGATTGTACAACCTTTGAAACATTAACTTACGTAGAGACCTTTACCTTGTTCATTTTACGATGTTCCCTATGGCAGACAAATAATAGGTTGGTTTTGTTTGTGAAACAATTATTTAATGTTTTATTTTGATTCTAGTATGTTTTAATAGTGTATTAGGACGTCAATCAATAAACATTTATTTTCACTATTTAACTAAATATGGAAATTTACGTTCAAATAATTGTTATAAGCGACTTTGTAAAATAAACAAGGTATAGGGTTAATAAACTTTCTGCTACACGATCCTTAACGCTGCGTAGCACCAGCTGATTGGATACCTACGCCAGATCGATTATGAAAGTTGGAATATAGAGCTAACGATGACTAGATATTCACACTAAAACTAAAAAAAAAAAAAATCTAACGATGTATTAGGTTTTGGCAAAAGTCGTACAACAAAAGTTGTCAGTCTTGATAAATCAAAGCAACCCTTAAGAGGCCGTGCGTTAGTTACCTATAACCCTGTATAGACAGTCCTAGGGTGGTGCCTTGGTTATACCTCATGCTAAGTATTGATTCAATATTATGGAAAATTATTAAAATCATCATGTACCATAGAACTGTTTATAATTCTTTTATGTATATTAATTATATAAATGGTTTTTAATTCAAGACAAGCCAAGTGAAAAAATAGTATATATGACAGAAATTTAGCATTATTCCGTATTGGAATATATAATTAATTTTAAGGGTATTTAGGGTGAAAATGGCAACTCTATATGTGGTGACGTCACCTGCCACAATGCATCTAGTAGGTCATGTCACGTGTTAATTTTGGCGCGGAAATTTTATGTCCGATGTATGAGCGGACTCTATCTATATAATCTAAGGGTAAAGCCTACGGACGCGAGCAGCTTCGACTCCCAAAATTACAAGAATCCAGTCGGCGTACCACTACCTTTAAAAATAATATTATTTTAATCTTAATTCCATGTCATAGTATATATGACTCCGTATATAAAGCTAAAATTTTAAAATAATATTATTTTTAAAGGTAATTTTTGAGATCTTAGGAGGATAGCCGGAACTGGCTAGTGACCACAGTACACAAGTGTAGAGACCGTCACAGTGACTCGCTTCGGCCTATTGTGTTTCGGGATCAGTTTGTGTATATCTAGTTGTTCATATGCCTGAAAACCTACTGTCATGGTATATGTGGGCTGATAGCGGTTGTCAATGGGTTTTCGCTCCATGGTGTACTTTTCATTAGCTGTAACTTTGACGAGCCGATATAAAAAAATTAACGTCTACAAAATTTCTAAAATATCTCCATGAATATATGATTTTTTTATCAGTTAAGTAACCCTCCACTGTGTAAAAATATTATTTCCACTAACACAACACACTAGTAAAAAGTATGTAACTCAATAAAAACATTGAATATTATATACATTTGATATGACACTCGAAGCAAACCTTTTGGTACCTACGAACAGCAGTAGTTCTATTAACAACTTCGTAATCAAATACCTCTGTGTCTCTGTTCGTTGCAATACAGAGTACAGAGCGATTCGACAATCAGACATTATTTACTTTGTTACTGAGTTTGTGAACTCGCTGGTATCCAGACGTTTCAATTTAGTCTACAATGCTACGAAATACAACGTGACACGTAATAGGAACTTAAATGTTACTTGTATAAATATAAATGCGTTTTGATTTCAGTTTAACATAATATAATTAATTCACCTATCTATCTATACTTTATACTATACACCTCTGTTGAATTGAGAATGTATCATTTATAGTTTTTTATTTATTCAAGAGATGGCGCTGGCAGAGTATTGAATCACGCTATCGTTTTGTAACACACGATTCAATACTCTGCCACAATATTTAATAAAGGATGAGTAGCGATATAGCAACTATTTGTTTTATTTAAATCACATCCCGAGTCTACAGTGGTGACACCTATATAGCGTTTGTTCATGGTCCTTCGAAGTCGGGTTTTTGTTCCGGTTAAGTGAGTGTACCGTGTGCTTCGGTTCCCGAGAACCTTTTTTGGTGTCAGCGGCGCACCCAGGGGCAGTGGATCGCTGTTCGGGGCGCAATCTTCGAGTGAAGATACAAGGTATATTTTGGTGAATATCAAGTCAGCCGTGGCGCAATCATCGAGTGGAGATTCAAGTGAAGATACAAGATACATCCTGGTAAAGATCAAGTCAGCAGTGGCGCCACCTGACGGAGCGGTGGTAATTAAACAAGTGTCATCGTATGTGAGTGTGTTTGTGAGTATTGAACTATTGAATATTGAACCTTATTGTCATAAACAATATAACTTTGAAGAATTAGAAGTATTTAACTTGAACTTAGAAAATTTAGTCTAAAATTGAAGAATTAGAAGTAATTTACCTGAACTTAGAATATTTAGCGAAAAAGTGAAGTGACGGGGAACCTATGCCCAAATTTTATGGAGTTACAAAGTGTTACAAAGACTTAGAAAATTTAGAATACAAAATTTTACAGCGACTTAGAAAAATCACGATTGTTGGGTCTAAGTACAATTATCAAGAGGTGATTGAGACATTGCATTTATGTAAGCTGTTTATATTGTTATTCTAAAAAAGATGGAAGTTTATAATAGAATACAAGTAGAGACTAATACGGCGATAGCACGAGCGAGGTCTAACTTTAAAAAATCACCCAAAGATCGGATATCTAAGTCTTATGTCGAAGTGAGGTTGGAGAATTTGGAATCACAGTGGGCATCATTTTCTGACACGCATCGTAAAATATTGAGCGAAGTAAAGGAATCTGAGTTCAATAAATCGCAATATGGTTCGTCAAATATGTTCGAGACTACTGAAGATTTATATTTGGACTTCAAAACGGAATTGAGAGATGCTTTGGTTAAGTTGTGTAAAACAGAAGGTTCTCAAAATGCATCACAGACACGATCTTGTTCAGGAGACTGCATAAATAAAACTTGCAATGTAAAATTACCAAAAATTAGTTTACCAATGTTTTCAGGGCAGTACTCAGAGTGGGTCTCTTTTCGAGATTTATTTTTATCACTGATACACAACAACCAATCCTTAGATGATGTTCAGCGACTTCAATATTTAAAAAGTCATTTAACAGGAGAAGCCGATCAACTCCTGAGAAATGTATCTATTTGTAGCTCAAATTATCAGACTTCTTGGGAACAGTTAAATAATCGTTACAACAATAAAAAATATATGGTGTATAGTATTTTAGAGCGTTTACTTAATCAAAAAACCCTATCAGGCGAGTCAGCTTCATTGATTAGAAAATTATTGGACACAAGTAACGATTGTTTAAGTGCTCTTAAAAATTTGGGAATTAATGTTGACAGCTGGGACATGATTGTGGTATATATACTTAGTTTAAAACTAGATTCAGAGTCTCGGAAATTATGGGAAGCTAAAATTAGCGAAAATTCTGGAGAAATACCTACGTTAGAGCAGTTTCGCCAATTTTTACAGCAAAGGTTTCGCTCACTAGAATTTTTAGACAATAAATCGTCTAAAAATATTGTTACAAAACATGATCCTGTCACAACACTTCATGTAGCTAATTTGTCGTGCGCATTCTGTAAGGCTGATCATAAACTTGGTAATTGTAAAAAATTTAGCACTAAAGTCGTAACTTCACGGCGTAATTTTGTCCAATCCAACAGATTATGCTTTAATTGTCTCAGGCCGGGTCACGTGGTATATAATTGTCGGTTACCAACTAGATGTCGGATGTGTAAAAGAAAGCATCATTCGTTACTCCATTTTAAAGATGTGTCAACTGACCACGATTTAGAATATAAGCAATCAGTTGATACCAAACAAACAAATATCGAAGCAAGTAAGAAGGATGAGTATACAGAGAGTCTTAATTGTTTGGTTTTAGAAGATGACCACAATAATCGTTTAAAACTACTTGAATTAGACGGAATTACCCGTGTTGGTAGGTTAAAATGTAAAACATCGCAAATTAAAAGGCCCGTGTCAAAATTGTGTACACTGTCAGTTACACAATAGCAACTATTTCAATAAGATAATAGTTTTAAGTTAATAGCGGCTGCGTCCGCATCAGTGTCAGAACAACTAAAAAGTTGTTAAAAAGTTGTTAAAAAGTTGTATAAAAATGGACAAAATATTAACCTTTCGTCAGAGATGCGTCCCATTACAGGGTAAGGTGAGGAGATCTTGTCTTGTTAGTAATATTGTTTCTCGTGGAGCAGTTGCAATACAATTCAAGGTCAAGTTTAGTGTAGGCAATTGCATAAAAAAAAATATTGATAAGGCTAAGTAACCTTTCGTCAGAGATGCGTCCCATTACAGGGTAAGGTGAGGAGTTCTTGTCTTGTTAGTAATATTGTTTCTCGTGGAGCAGTTGCAATACAATTCAAGTTCAAGTTTAGTGTAGGCAATTGCATAAAAAAAAAATATTGATAAGGCTAATTGGAGTTATACAAGATTCCAATTAGATATGTAATGTATAAGGCAAGGTGGGCGGTTGGTCCATATTTTGTCCATGGTGGGCGGGATGTTGAATTGAGAATGTATCATTTATAGTTTTTTATTTATTCAAGAGATGGCGCTGGCAGAGTATTGAATCACGCTATCGTTTTGTAACACACGATTCAATACTCTGCCACAATATTTAATAAAGGATGAGTAGCGATATAGCAACTATTTGTTTTATTTAAATCACATCCCGAGTCTACAGTGGTGACACCTATATAGCGTTTGTTCACCTCCTTGTGAGTTGCGGGTACTTTAGACTCCCTAGAGACTCGCTTTGGCCTGTCGCGTTTCAGGATCAGCTTGTGTATATCCAGTAACTCATATACCTAGAGACCTTCAGTCGTGGTATATGTGGGCCGACATGACGACGGAGACTATCAATGGATTTTAATTCTTTGATGGTCGCTGACGTTTTTCGACTACACTGTACTTACCATCAGGTGCACTGTAGTCACTATGCCAAGCCAGTGTAAAAAAATTAAATTCATTCGGGTCTCTATGATTGTGATAATTGTTCTTATAGTAACACCGGGTAAGTATTTTATGTTACTTTTTTTTGTAACTCAAAGGAATTTTCTGCAATAGGAGCATCAGGACCACTGTGAGAGCAGCGACCCCGGTGTGTCAGACATCTACTGACTATAAACCACCGGGACGTCCTTACAAATCACTCCACCCGGGCCTGGGAAACCAGTTTCTTCCAAACGCCCGGAGAGCGAACAACCTATTTTTAGGATTCTTCTCTGGGAGGTGTGAGTGTAAAGAGCCCACCCCTCCAAACCTATCTCACGGGCAGCGCGGCGCACATAGCGCGCTGCCTCCCTTTTATCCGGGCAACAGATTCTCACAAATCTACTGCCCGGAGGATGTTACATTTAAAATAATCTAATTAAATGTTAACTCAATTAATTCCTTTTCATCCCAATCCGAAACCGCTTTATTCAGACGAATACATTACCAACATATATACCTTATAATATATGTAAAAATGTCTAGTAAAATTTAGTATTATAAAAAGATTTCAAAGAAAGCAATATTTATGCTACGTTTATTTAAGATAGATAAATCTAAATTGATAATATTAATTATCATCGAGTAAAGGCTTCCAAATGAAATTGGGAAAGATAAATTCCCAGATGAGGTCATGGAAGGTAGAGTTATGTAATTAGCAAGTAGAAACCCAAACTGGGTAAGCGAAGCGTAAAACATCCGGCGACCAGATGGACAGACGACATTGAAAAAGCCGCCGGGCTTGCCTGGATACAATCGACATCCTCCTTAAGGATTGTGGTATAGTATAAGAAAACTCTATGCATAACAGTGAGCTGAAACAAGCTGTGAATGATGATAATGAAATCTAAATTGTATAATTTGTAGATAAGTCAAATGATTTAGAAACCTTCTTTTATCGTGTTATAATCTATGTACAATATACACTACTTAACGAGACAAAAACATTTTATTAGCTATACTCAATAGGAGTTGCTAATAAATCACAAATGTCTCTACCAAATTGGAGCTCGGTAAAATTTCCTTTATATTAAGAGCAACAAGTATACTTAACAATATCTCATATTTCAAGAACCGCAACAATATATTATAAACAGAAATTGGTGTGTAGTGTGTGTTTGTGTCACCTACCTTGAGATTTTTTTAGTTAAAACAATGAACTTGTAATCAAAAAGCCTTCTGTTATGATATACGTACACCGCCAAAGAGTGGAATTCGCTTCCTGCGTCTGTTTTTCCAACATCTTATGACATTGGAATCTTCTAACGTCGAGTGAAGCGGTATATGCTGGGCAAGCGCGCTCCATCATCGGCCTCATCGTCACTTTCCACCGTGTGATATTGAGGTCAAACTGTTTGTAATTAAAAAAAATGTGTACTGGCATGACGATGGTGACTGTTTTTAGATTATCTTTCCTTAATAGTCGCTGTCGTTCTTAGACTACAATATACGTTCCATAAAGTATAATTTTGAGCCAGTTAAAAATAATATTTCGCTTGAGTTTCTTTTTTCTATCAAACTCAATTATTTATTTCTCTAGTTAACATGTGGTGCCTTCATCCGTATTTAATTTAGAAAAATCCAGAGGAACGTTTCAAGATACGAAATTGCGACCACTCGCATTGCCGCGCATTGATACCGGTCCGTTATCCATAGACCACCACAGACGCACACACACAGAGGTAATAATCTGTAATACATTGAAATATACGCAACTCATCAATGAATTGCTGTTAGAAATTAGACACAAACGTTAATACCTTCATTCCCATAAGTACGATGCAGCAAGCCAAGCTAAGCAGCGTGTCCTGCATCCTGGTTTCACCGATGTGCTCAAATAATCCCTTCCACGTCGATATAAAGGTCTCCGCTTTGAACTTGAGGCCGAGCAGGCCTTTAATTTGAGATGACGCTATTGTTATCGCTGCGGCCGACGTGAATCCAGACACCACGGGCAATGACACAAATTCTACCAGGAACCCTGAAAATTGTTAGTAAACTACATTAACTCACACATACGTAGAGAATTTAAAAAATGAAATCACTGGTGATTCGATAGAAACAAATGAAAATCATATGGATCGAGACTGAGATGGTAATATGACAAAACTATTCTTGGAAAAAAATGAAATGAATAGCAGAGCGTGCCTGTTATAATTTATCCAATGCCTACACATGTATCACATGATCACCGATACAGTCAAAGACCGTGAGGAAAGCTGCATGGCATCTAATAAAAATGTCATGTGCTCTGACAACGGCGATCAACTGCGCTACTGGTTACATTAGGCACGACATATTAATGGCTCAGTAGGTACAATGACTAATGTATCTTTGCTGACCTAGACATGGATATAGCGTGATGATATATCATTTTTATCACTACTTAAATATTTATAATTATCTTTTGTTTCTTCAAATAATTTACATCTACATTATAAACCTCCCTAATGCAGCTGTATAAATATTCCTTAATTATAATTTTATAAAATATATGAAATTACTCACTATTGTATAGAATCCGTGTGAAGTTCATAAGTTGATATTACAAATGAATGTATTTTCATTAATAATTTTCGTAATGTAAGTAATCTAGCATATTAAGCTGAATAACCAAAAAAAACTACTATAAGGCGTATAAAGTTTTCAAATATACAAAATAGCTGGAGAAAAAGAGCAGTAGTGCTAAATATTACGCAATAGTAATTATGTTAGTATCAGGATGGCAGGACCATCTTAGATTTTATCAGGCTAGCTTTGCTTTCTCGCCGAATGCCGAGAAAGCTGGCCCGGCTTTGCCCTTAGCATTCGGCAGACGGGAGAAGGAACACCTTGGGGGTTTTAGTCGGTGCAAGTCCGACACACCGAGGGCGACTCTTATCGCCCCCTCAGGTCCGTCATTGATTTCCCCCGGATTAACAAAAAAGAAAAAAAAGGCTAGCTTTGCTTAACTAAATAGTAGCAATGTAGGATGTATGATAAGGAGTTATGTCAAAATAAGCCTTACCAAGTTGCGCCACTCCGGCAAATAGCTGGACAATGCCAGCAATGAAGCACAGTAGCACCGCAAAATCTGCATTTGTGCCGCTCGTGTACGTAAAGGTCAATAGAGAGAGTAATGCGGTGGGACCAATATTAATTTGAGGACACGTGCCCATGACTGCGTAGACGAAGCCGCCCACAAACGAAGCGTATAGCCCATACTGTAATAATTGACAACAAGATTTATGAAACATTCCAGACGGCTTTATAACTAATAATTAAGAGAATTATCTGCAGATTTTGATGTATTATAATGATCTTCTAGCCACGATTTTTGATTTTAATAAAATACACTCCACGTTTGTAACTTCCTCATTACCTGACTTAGCCGTAACCCGAACCAAACCAATCTATGTATTCTACATACAATATACAACTATATACTATGCAATCTATGTATAGATCAGAAAAAATAGAGAAGAATAGAATACAAACACGGAACTCACTAAGTGTATATCTCGTTAAATTGTGTAATGTGACGTCATCCAGTATATCTAAGTACAGTGTCTATGTATAGCTAACTTTAAAAATGTTGAGAACGTTGGATCTGGTTCTTAAATTATTCTTATATTTTTACCTCAAAATCAGGCCCATAAATACTCGTAATAAAGACTATTTCGTTCTAAAGTTTCTACAATTTTATTGCTTATTTATTGGATACCTACAAGTTTTTATAGCATCAAATGTGATTACATATGTATACCGTTTTAATTAAAATACGACAATAATCCCAAGGCGATTAGAATATCCGCAAAAATGTTACATCACAAAAATAATTTGCGTATTTCATAAGTCAAATCCAACTTAATCAATGCACATTTACCTGTTATTTCGTATCCTGTATATAGTTAGTATACGTAAAGTGTTAAGTTGTTATGTCAATGTTGTTTATTATGTTATACGTTAGTAAGTTGTTAATACTGGTTAAAGTATCAATTTATCAAACAAGTATTGTTTGATTCTGTAACAAGGGCACGTAAGCATGGGTGTCAATTTCAAACACAATTAAGTACCAGAAATAACAACAGATCGAAGGGCATTCCTTAATCAAAAAATTATATAATGAAGAGAGCATGCTACCAAGACTTGTATGTCTTTATTATAATGTATTTAAATAAAAGCAACATGTGCAGAATATATTAAGTCTATAGCTAGGAAAACATAAATTTATGTTTACATTTGTATTACATATTAAAATAAGCATTAAAATCAAAGAACGTCATTAAGTTGTAATTTATCTTAAATAAAGTTAGCAAAGATAAGTGTGACAAAGTTCATAGTTCGAATGTGTTCATTTAACCATTTCTATTCTTTTTTGGATAAACCTATAAAGTTTTTATTAAAACATTTATTTTCTTGTCCTTATTTCGTTGACCAAATATGCAAGTCTACGTCAGTGATACTCATAATTGTAATAAAATTTAGGCAAGATAGAAGACATTCAGGTTTTCGTCACCTAAGACGAGTGTTACAAAATCCCGTATAAATTTTTAATTTGCGGGTTTGAAGACTCAAAACATATTACGCTTAAAGTAGTATTATTAGATTGTTATATTCACCTGGTCTTCTATTAAAAACAAGTCTACAATATTATGAAATTCTCAAAAATTGCAGTAACAAGGCACCGGTGAAATCAGTATTGCCAAATGTCCTCTAATGATTAAAAATTAAAAGATTGTTCTGTCTCGTTGATACAATCAATATATATAACCTAGAAAACGTTGTCTGGTATAGATTTCCTAAATGCAAAATGTGTATGAGTTGATTTATTTGAAATTATTACACTTGCCTTACTGTCACACTTGCCGTGGTTGACTTTAGATAATAAATATTTCATTGTGCTAATGTCCCTACGTAGTTTCTTTACGTAACGTGGTACTAATTTATACTATATATAGTTATACATACATATCTCATTATTAGGGCAGAGCATAGCATTATTAGACATTATAAGGGGTAGTCTAATAAATATTTAAAAAATTGAAGTTTATTGAAACTATTGCTAACGAGAATATCGTCAATACTCCGTAATAAAGTATCCCTTTATACATATATATCACTTACTCTTAAATTAACGGTGGGCAGTCTTTTGGCGAAAAAAGATCAATAAAAAAGTACAAATTACTGTTCAAATTTTTCTATCTAATTAAAAAATAAAAAGGTGAGAATTGGCGGTTTGATTTAGGTCATATAGTGATTATACAATAATAGAAAATAATATCAAATATTTGTTACTATTCCCAATAATTCTTTACGTTAAGTATAAATACGTGTGCCTCTATTCTAAGAACTTAATGACGACATGAGGTCATTTAAGAAGGTCACAGAATACAATGGCAAGTTACACAATGTGATCGTGCTCTATTATCAGTTATGAGGAAATGACAATCGTCGCATTCATTCCGAGTTTTATATGAGCAGAAGTTGGACAGACTCTCGTAAATAATATAAAAAAGGACGTGAGAATGTTTGTGATGCGAACATAATCATTCTACAAACATTTATTTACCTTTCCAGCTAAACCAATGGAATAAAATTAGTATTGACTAGGTATAGAATTGTAAACGATATTAAAAATTTAACCTTAAGTTGCCTCAATTCGTATAATGGGATTTTCATAAGTTCATGTTATAATTAAGTACTTCCTCTACAATTAAAGTCGCCAAGTTTGACATAGTAGATGCGAAAATTACAGTTCGTTGTCACGGATGTATTCCAAATCAACAGATGAAAAATTACGACATTAAGGTTTTGTTATCAAGATTTCGAAAATGTAAAATAAAAACTTTTTAAATTTAGTATTATTTTCAGATTAAAATTATTCCTGTTCTATAAAAGATTAAAATAGAAACAATAGATGTCTTGATAAAAGATTTATCCACGAACCCTTGAAAAACGAGACCCAAAATTGTGACACTTAGCAACGCTATCCATAGTAGATTGGTAGAATTAGATAATTTTGAAATTTTGCAAAAACTATTCTCTAACTTTTGTGTACTCAGATCGTAGAAATTGCTTACAGATATAATTTGTTCTAACGACCTATAAGTAAATTTCTTACATCTCTCTAAAAACGATAGCCTTCTAACACTTCTTTTACGTTTTATTGTCTTATCGTTTATTTGAAATTTACTTTATAGATCCCGTCATATTTTTATACCAAAATATGGTAAACATTCTGACAACCCGTCTGACGGAAAATTGACAATTTTGCTTGTAAACTAATGTAATATTGAAGTAGAGAAAAATGAACTGGACATAAACATGCCGATTCCGATATGGGATAGATCGAGATGAGTTCCTATCACAATCTTTGCATATATGCAAAGCTTATGCAACATATATGCATATATGTTTTGTGCGATTGAGTCGAACAAAGAAGTTTTACATCCTCTCATTTAATGAGAATATCTTTATTTCAGACTGGGAATATTCCTCGGTGACTCCTGTAAGACGAATTGTGGGGGGTAATTCAACGCTTTCCCCGAAACGGTACCTAAAGGACGCAACACACGGCCGTGCTATAGACCAACTGATTACAAAGCCTACATTTCCGTTTAAGTGGAGATCAGGTTTTTAGCCGATACAAATCCAGCACACTCCGGCAACCACGTCCATGTGTGGCCGGAACGGCCCAATGAGGATTTTCTCCAAGTAAAAGAAAATGTAAATAGCTCCTAGTAAAACGTTTAATTATAAAGTGATTCCGTTTTGCTACGCATTAATACAAAAGCATATGTATACAATGTAACCAATAATGAAAGCAATACCTGAGGTTCAAATCCGGCCAGTGAAGCGTAAGCAATCGACTGCGGTATTAGCGTGAGTGCCACTGTGATCCCAGCTATTAAATCACCGATGCCCGTTCTCAGGTCATAACTCTTGGACCACCGCAGTATCGGGAACACGTTGCACAGCAATCGCACTGGGTTGATATGTTTCACCATTATTCACACTGCAATAAAAACAATAATATTGATGTAATTAGCGCAGCGGCTGAGACATTATCTTCTACACAACAGAACGTAGATTCGATTTTAGGACTTGGTGTATTTGCATGTAGAATTATGTTAGTCAATGCACTGACCATACAAATAACAAGAGTAAAACACACACACCCGCATACGTATACACGAAGGGCAACATAAAAATAAAAGAAAATATATTAGTATTACGGAATACTGTAATATTATTATGCTTACATAATTTCTTTAGATTTGCAGATCTGATAATGACTTCCAATGTAAATTATGATTTGATATAACGGTGAATTTTTTTTTTCGGATGAATAGTTTGTTTGTATTACTTTTTTTTACACTGGCTTGACATAGTGACTACAGAGTACCTGATGGTAAGTGCAATGTAGTCCAAAAACGAAAGCGACTATCAAAGGATGAAAATCCATAGATAGTCTACATCGTCATGACGGCCTACATATAGCACGACTGAAGGTCTCTAGGTATATGAGCTAGTGGATATACACAAGCTGATCCTGAAACGCGACAAGCCGAAACTGGTCACTATGACGGGCTTTACACCCATGCACTGTGGTCGCGATCCAGACGGGCACCGACGCCCTACCACCTCGCTGCTTCTCGTTTAGCACCACCCAGGAGTCACGTGTAGGGCAACTAGGGTAAAGCCCACGGACGCGAACAGCTTCGACTCCCAAAACATGACTCATGATCATTGGGTGTGTGTATTCGTGCGTATATATTTATTTGATACTGGCACAAGGTCATGGCATAACGGCCATGGCACAAGGTGTATAACCTAATTTGATAGATACTAGCTTAGTTAAACATAACCATATGTTCATGGTTATTATAATAATTTCCACGTCCGATATTTATTAATTTAAAGGTAATTTAGTCATAACAAAATAAAAAATACGGATTGAAAGTAATGTAAATGTACTTAGAAGCCTTAGATAAAGGGAGTTTCGGAGAAATATTTTCGGGGAAATGTAAGCATACTTCAAACTCCTATTAAACATTAAAGCACCTAATTATTATAAGTATTATGAAAAGAATTAGAAAACTGGATATTTAATTATCTATTCAAACGATTCGAAATACCAAGAATAATAAACAGAAATGTACTCTTGGTATATGCTTATATGAAAGCTATATCTCGCATGTTTCCTATAAACACGGTGTAGTTATATACAATTTGAAACGGAGTTTGTATTGAATTACCTAAAGACACGACATAAATAATACAATCGTCATAGTAATACGATATAACGTTCTATTAAATTGTTACATAGAAATATAATACCTACTTACTTTGAGAACAAAAGAAATATACAAGAAACACAACATTTCATGCATTATTTAAAAACGTAATATTATATTTCCACGATTTTTAACAGTTTATTTGAAACATTTAAACTGAGCGAACAATTCACATAATTACGTTGCCTCGTGAATCTGATAAATTATGAGTAACTTATAGTTATTATATATTCTAGAGAGAGGTTTTGGGGAATGAGCTCGTTACTCCTACCCCTCCCAGAGACGTAGTCTCAACAAGGCTTTTCACTCCCCGGGCATCTGGATAAATTTTGATTCCCAGGCCTGGGTGGTGCGATTAGAGGAACACCCCGGGGGGTTTTAGTCAGTAGGAGTCTGACACACCGGGGTCGCAGCCCTCAAAGTGAGCCTGGTGGTCCTATGCAGAAGCGTGAAGAGATATTTGTGCAGGCCGGCATGATCGCTGCGGGTATCGATGGTTTTTGTTTGCTATTGGTAGTCGTTGTCGATTTTGGACTGTACCATGCTTACCATCAGGTGTGGTATGGTCACAGTACCGTGACAGGTTAAAAAAATTAAATGAATACTATACTCGTAGTACAATATATTTGGTTATTTTACAGAGTTTTGTGTTTTTAATATAAATAGCCTGAACACCAATGTTATCAAATTAGAATTCTATTTTATTCGATAACGTAATATTACTGCTTTATATTATATTGTTATAAGCTTGGAAGATTGTTACCAATATAGCGTGATTATTAAAAAAAAGTAAGTGAAATAAGTACCATCTTGTGGTTAATATCGAGGGACATAGAAATAGCTGATCAAACAAAAATGGTGTTTTATTTGTAAATTAATTGAACCTAATTCGCTTAAACTATAGCAAAATTCTTTTTCATAATAATATTATAATATATCATTACGCTATATTCCTTTCGAGTGAGCAAAGATATATTAATGACTTAATCACTTTTGTATGTAGTACCTAACGTGACCAGTAGGAAGCTGATCGCTGTTCTCAGAACACTTACATATGACATTTCTATTAAATGTCATACGGGCTTTCCTACTATTTTTTCCTTCACCAGTGAGCATATGACGCCTAAATCCGTACTACGTTCGTTTTCATATTATCAATAGCCTTTTACATATTATATAATACATAATTTGGTATATATTTATAGCAATAATTAATATAGTTATTGATATCACATGAAAAAGAAATAATATCAAAACTTATATTAATAACAATTTTTTTTTCCTCCTAAAGTAAAACACCGCTATTCCGCGTCGTTCTAAAATTTATATTATAATATATTTTGACTAGAGATTTTTCAAAACTTGTTTCAATCACGTTCAATTTAGTCGCTTTATTTGGCGTAATATCTTTACAGGAGGTACAAGAGTAAGTAAATTAAATATTATTGGCGTTTTTCTAATTATCTTGGAAAATAAAGTCGATTACAAAATCTACCAGAATAATATGACTTCCTCTTATAACCTAAACAATATTATTTTTATATGAAAAATGTATTGTTCCTCATTTGTTTGGATCAGGACCTAAAGCCCTTCGGAAATTACAAGCCTATTGAATTAAAACTTTTCAAATATAATGGGATAATACATAATTAAGCTTGTAGGTAATTGGTTTCAGTTGTTAAAAATATAGAGTGATAAAGTTTAGAGATTTATTTCGACCAGACCATATATTCCTATATCGACAACAAAATTTGGTTCTATACAGTGAGATATTTTGCTATGTGAAGCACATAAATCATAATTATAACGTAAAATTGTTTCTAACTCATCTAAAAAAATTATCTGCCTTTTTCTTTTAAAAAAATACTTATATTGTATTGAATTCAATGAAATTACGATTCATTCAAATCTACAATGTTATAATTCATTAATAAACGTGATTTAAAAAAAGTGTGACTATATTTACAGTATTAATATTTTTCGGTCAAATACACACATTGCCCTAGTGTCGAATCAAGCTTGCGCTTGCACTGTATGGATACTAGACAAAAATATATATACTTATAAATACAAATACACAACCAGGATTTGCGACAAACTAATCTGCTCAGCACAGAAAAAATTATTGCCACCGGAACTCAAACCTAGTATCGTACCATCGTAAGTAGGATCATTCTAAACTGCACTTCAGACCGTCATTTATATTTTCTTATGTATATTACGTTCACTATAGACGCGTGCTTAGAAATGAAGTCCTAATAATTGCATTAATTGTAATTTCAAATCTATAAACACCTTTCTAAATTATTTTAACAGTACAATTAAATATTCTTTTCCAGTACACGCTATGAACCGTGACCAATGCCAAGGACCTGTTTAAGTGTTTTCTAATTATTGGCTAAGTGGCGATTGTAGCAACTATATTATATTTGTAATAAAGAAACTATAATTCTAGCTTCTGGTAGCTGGATTTTCATAAATTAAATATAAATACTTCAGTGCTAAACTTTTAAAATATATTTTAAAGGAACACTTTTAGAATAATCCAAGGATTCTCAACCTTTTTTTTTTTTTTTTTTACTTGGGGAAAATCCTCATAGGACCGTCCCGGCCGCGAAGGGGTAGGCAGCCGGGGTGTGCCGGACTTTTACCAGCTAAAAACCCCAAGGTGACTACTTCTGCGAATTAGTGGGGACTGCGGGTCCTGTAATCAAATCGCCGCAGCAAGGATTCTCAACCTAATCTAACGCTACACTTTAGTCGTAATACCACATGATTTTCCGTAACTTTGTAGAGATTGCTGAGGATGCCACCGCTTTTTTAGTCGAAGCAGGAGCTCACTCAACCAGCGAGTCGACGTCGGAGCGCGGAAGAATGCTTCGGCGAATACACGTAGACCCGACAGCAGGCGGCACAAAGCTATACAGCTTTATATTTTTTAATTGATACTCGGTTCTTAATCAGTAACCCAACATCACCACTCGCAACCCACAAAGGTCGTCTTTGACTTGACCAGAGTGTATGCGAAAACATTTTCCTACCAATGAAAGGAATATTTCTAATCTGGTTGCGCGGGTAGCATAAAGAACTCGGTTTTGTTATATGAAGTTTAATGAGTTCGAAGTCTATTTTATTTTCTTATCTGGGAAACATATGCATTTTGAATATGTAATTTTTAACAGAGAGCCTGTAGAGTATAAAATAGGTTTACATCTTTGATGTTTTTTTTATTTAAGACCTCTATAAAGGTAGAGAGTCACCGAGTTAATCTAGCATGATCCATAATTTAAGTATCTTCATCGAAATGTATGGATATTCTTTTTCCTGCTTCCTGTTATTAATAATATTTTCGAAAGAATAATACAAAAAATGTGGATATAAGTACACATTCTACTTTATATATAAACACTTACTTTATATAAAAACAATACTTTATATAAAAATTACTAACACTTTACTTGTGTAAAGGAATCATAAATCAAGTTGGCGACAGCGGAAATCCATTTAAACCTCTTTTATTCAAAATTCAACTTGTTCAGGCAAATTATCCTGAAAATTAGGTCGATATACCGAAATACTTTTTGTCTAGAGCCAACAACCTAATATAAAAATCGAGGCGATTCAGTATTTTACTATTATACTTACGTTATTTAGATTTGTATTGAAAATAATACAATGATACCATTAAAACAGTCCATGGAAATTTATTACAGTTTAATTTATATTCACAACACTTTACATATATAAGTGCATGTTTAAAACTAACGCTATAACTGTTTCTAAACCGTATTAGTAATTTGTATGTGTATCAAAATATTAACAATCACATTACGGTTATCTATTACGCGAACATTTCGCTTTAAGATATTATATTTCAGTCGTATTTTTGAAACTCGCGCGCATGCGTCACGTACTTTTTTAACCTGCGCATTCCACGACGACTTGACACAAACTGCTTAATGGTAAACCAAGTACAATAATCTTGCAATCAGTTAATTTCCTTGTCACGCTTTATGATTTTATTCACCATAGTGACAGATTATAAAACACTTGTTTGTACTTAAGCACACAGTATTGGTTACGTGGTTTAAATACATTTCATTATCTTAGATTTAGCTTAAAAATGACGAGTCTATCCTAATTAGCCTTTTTTATAATAAATTAAATCATAATTTTAAGTAATTGATTAAATCTATTAGATTAAGTGTTAGTTACAGTTGACTTATAGAGGGTAGTGTTACCCGATACCGTACGCACTTTGAGGAAATTCCTACATTTTCAATTTATAATTACCGGTGGCTTGGGTCTCTGACCTCACCCTGTTAGTTCATATATGTTTATGTTTTAAAATCGTATATATTTTAATAACTGTAAAAAATAAATTGTTTGTAATAAAGTGTATGAATAAACATGATTTTAGCTGTGGTCGCGTAGTGGATAATGGACCGGTTTCGATACGCGGCAGCGCGAATGGTTGTGGGTTCGAATACCGCCACGTACATAGGGATTTAGGCACGACATGTTCACCAGTGAAAAAACATCATGAGGAAACCCGCGTGATATCTAAAATAAATATAAGCGCAAAGTGGATACAGCCATTAATGTATCTCTGCTGATCCCGAAAAGGATATATCATGACGATATATTATTATGATTTTAGCTAATCTTAACGACGAGCTATTTAGTTAAAATAAAATATCATAGTACGGAATCATCCATTCGATATCTCAATTATTACGTTATGTTATTACATCCAATGTATTCTGTGCTTAAAATTCACTTAATGTGTTTGCTTAACATTTTATGTTGTTATTCAAAAGTTCGTTATTATTTTAGAATCAACTTATTTAAACCATACAGTCGATAAATTTTAAATACAAGAATTGTAATGAAATTAGTTATTCGTGTAAAACAACATTTTGTATTCTTTTTATACTGAGGTTATTGCTAGGTAAAGTATGTCTAATGATGACACATATCTAAATATGGTAAAAAATATATAACAGTAATACCAACATTATAAGCCGGAATGATTAAAATTTCAATTATATCTCAATATGATAATAATGAGCAAAATTTTAAAACAAGAGTTTTTAATTTTTATCAAAACCCGTTGTTCAAAACCAAAATGTTAATTATAAAAAGTTATGTAAATTTACTAATATATGTCGCCACAGGTTGTTTGTATCGCGCTGACTTATTAGATTATATTTCGAATGGGTAGGTCAATTGATTTTGCTTTTATAACACAAGTACCTCTGGACAAGTGATTGTTTTATTTACTGCCCGCATCCGCAAAAAGTGATTAGTGAAAATAGTGAGCTATCGAAGGTTAGGAGTTCAATACCCGTCTATCTCAATGATTGCTTAAGTGACTGTCATTACCCTATTCTCAGATATGTATATTAATATCTTATTCGATTATTAAAGTATTTTTACAAGGAAACTATCAATTATATCTAAGCTGGAACCTATATGCTACATAATTTGATAACAATATATTTGCGTTAATACCGTTTCAATCTTATCTAACACCGGCGGGCAGTAGGCTTGAGGGAGTCTGCTGCCCGGATGAGAGGGAGACGGTGTACGGTGTCCGGCGCACCACCTGGGACAGAGGAGGGTTTTGGAGGAGTAGGCTTTACTCCTTCCCCTCACGGAGAGGTAGCCTCAACAAGGCTTCTTGTTCCCTGGCCGTCTGGATGAATTTGGCTTCCCAGGCCCGGATGGAGCAATCAGGGGGACACCCTGGGGATTTTTAGTCTGTAGGAGTATGATAGACCGGGGTCGCTGCCCTCACAGCGTCCCTGGTGGTCCTATGCAGGATTTTCTCCCTGGATACAATAATAAAAGGATTTAACACTAGTATATGTATATATTGAAGTGATATTTCATATTATTGTATTTATAACTCTTCAAATCATGTAAAGAGAAACTGACTTATAAAATTTAATCAATATTCCTTTTTAAACTAAATATAACTAGCTGTCCCGGCAGACCTTGTCCTGTCCTATTTCTCTAAAACTAAAGCTTCCCCGTCAGATTTCATTCTGCCAAAACCTATTGGCCCGTCGGCTGTTTTTTGAAAATTGTTTGAAGGAACCTGGCCTTAATGCTATATGTATAAAAATTGACAAATATTGACATTAATATTTATACGTCACTCATTTGTTTTGCCTTCCCGGAACCCGTTCACTAACACTTGAACTTTATGGTGTGGTATTAAAGTTCAAAATGACTTATATCGAATTTTTTGTATGAGAATACAAAAAAATGTGTTATTTTTAGACAGTTGCAGGGAATTTTTAAAATTTTTCTCTCCGTAATAACCTTCCACAGAGATCATCAAACACAACAAAAAAAAAAAAATCAGCCAAATCGGTTCAGCCGTTCCCGAGTTTCGCGCTTATCAAGACATTTTGCGATTCATTTTTATATTATAGAAGATATAGCTACTGACAAAAAAAATGAGCAAGGTATCAGTTTGTCTTATATTGTTAACATAGTAAATAATTAATTAAAAAAATATTAACAAAAACACCTTTGAATCGGTTGCTAACTACAAGTTAAATATTTGGCAACATACTTTATCCAGCATCGTTGTTATACTCAATAATCTGTACATAGTATAATGTGAAGTCACTTCCGCGGTCTGTTCGCTTAGATCTTTTAAACTATTCAACAGATTTTAATGCAGTTTTCAGCAATCGATAAAGTGATTCATAAAGAAGGTTTATATGCATAATACATGTATATATAGAATATGAAAGCCGAAAAATTCTAAGATTTATAAAGTGATGTCATAACTAGTGATGAAAATGCCCGGAAATTTTCCCAAAGTGTCCAGCACTTCCGCGAACATTTCGTAAATTCCCGGGAATATCCTCAAGCAAGTTTTGGGCACTTTGGGAAAATTCCCGGGCATTTTCATCACTAGTCATAACAAACATATTTTTGTGCGCTTAAATCGCAAACGCTGGCTAAAAAACCTTACGAGATAAAACAAATTAATGTAGTACGGAATTAAATATCTTCAGAAGATCGATTAACCAGTCTGTGATGGTATATGTATATGTTTCTCTAAATGATAACCCACAGAAAAATAATTTATATGGCAGGACAAAGTTTGCCGGGTCAACTAGTTTATCCAACAAAAAAAACATTTTTAAGTTTCTTTTTATTTAATCCTTTGCACAATTCTACTACATGGTACATGCAAGTAAAAAGTCTACCAAGACATGGAAAAACGCTACAAATACATCTTTTTCAGTAAAACTATATTCTTAATAGCTTTGAGAGCTTAGAACGTTGGAGTTATAGTAGCTGGATTTAATATCACAGCGGCCATATTTAAACATTAATTTCCCTAATAAAACCTTTTTTGCTTATATGTACCTCGAAACACTAAATTAAAGAATGAATGATATAATTAATACCTGATCATATTTGCAATTGCGGAATTGTTTGTACTATTAACTACTATTTAATAAACTACTATTACTTTTATTTACTAGTTATTAGTAACTTGGCAAATCTATAAAATATATGGGTACTTTTTAGATGAACTAGAAATATTTAAAATACAATATAAGAAAACGTTTAAACGGCCTATTATATCCCAATTTACATTTTTTAATGCATAATTTAATTCTATCATTCTACTCTCTTGTAATAGGGTTCTTACGTTCAGGCAAGCAATGTGTAAATATTTCGTTTGTGTCGTTGATGGTTTGTTGCGTTCCTCGCAGGTATTATGGACCCTTATGTTTTGCGGGGGGTGTTGGTCTCTTTTCCCCACGGTGACCAGCCGGCTTGGGGAAGTTGGAGGGACTTTATTTACAAGTTTTTTTGATCCTTATTTTTTACTGAGCTAGAAGTTGGTACGTTGTTATTGTTACCACACAAATAAGAAGACATGCTGACAGTCTTATTCTTTTTAGAAGTCTGATTCGCATCTTTGTCTTTGCTTAGACCCATAGTATTTGTTACCTCTGGAGAAACTGACATGAACCTTTTTCCTGTACGTGAGTTGTCAAGCTTTACGCTTTTATCTTTCAGTACAATGACTTTATCATATCGTAAGGCAACTTTCTTCCCTGCCTCTCTTTCTCTTTTTATTTCTTCATGTAGCTCTTTACGTCTTTGCAGTACACTCGGCGGGTAGTCCTCTTTTAGGTATATTGATGAACCATCTAAAGACTTTTTCTTTTTAAGAACTTCAATTTTCCGTCCCATACTTGTAAATGTCACAACTATAGGTCTAATTTTATTACCCTTTTTACCCATTCTTCTAACATCTTCTATCTCTCCACTTTGGCAATCGATCTTCATTTCATTTATTATAATATCCAGTATGTATTTCACCAAACCAGTGTAGTTTTGTTCCTTCTCTTCTACTCCAAAAAAGATTACATTTTTCTTTCTTACTTGTTTTTCTAGAATATTAATAACATTTTGCTGTTTTTCGATTTTATTTTCCAGCTCAGTAGTTTTCAAATCCATTTTCTTGAATTTTTCGTTTATATTATTGTTAATACTTTCTTCCATATTTTTCATTGCTTGCTTTTGCATTTTTAAATCTAATTGTATCGTTTTTAATATTTCCATCATATCTTCCATAGTAATTGTAGATGTATATGTTGAGCAAAGCGACCTCTTGTGTTAAATTGCTGTAGCAGATTGAGATGGGTGTTTTATGTACATAAACTTGTCAATAAGTTCTACTGTTGGCATACAGATGGCGTCACTTTTATACTTTAAGTTAGGATATCTTAATTATAAAACATAATGAAAGCATATCTGTTAAAAATCACAGGAAGCACTCAATTATTCACTGCAAATTTTAATTAGTACGTTTAGTTTATCCCAAACACTTTGAAATTTGTTTCATTTGCATATAATCCACAAATATCACCAAGAAACGGCCTATGTAATCCGGCTAAAGAATAGCTCCTTAATCTTCCAAATTACTTCCAGATAACAACTTGTACGGCTTCTTTAGGTTATGTATCATCAAATTTTTCACTTTTAATTCTGAATCTCCCATTAATTTTATTTTTAAAACGTATTAATTCCGGAGTGCAATGAAAGCAAAGTTACGCCTACCCGCCGAAAAAAAAAAAAAAAAAAAATGTTGTAGAAATAAAGGCTTATTTTATTTTTATTATAAGAAAACGTTACCACACACCGGATTTTGTTTTTGTATTCACATATATAAAAACCCAGACCAGGAAAAACCCAATTTTGTCAACTTTAATAGAAGAGCGAATAGGTATTTGTTTGCAAAGTCGGTCCATGCTCTTCATCTGTGTTAATATTATAATTTAAATACACGGGTATAAAGAATTAACTTTTTGTACAGTATATCCTTGTTTACATAATACAATATTTTCATTTTAGTTTGGATCTTTTGTGCATTACTTTACAGTAGTCTACATTAACTTCTGTTGTACTTCTTCAACATTGTAAAATATTATTGAACACTTTATCGTACATAATATTACAATCCCATTATATCACTTATCATCAACACTTCGTAGTATCACTTCAGCATAAAAAAAATTGCATTTCGATTTTTTTTTTCACTTTGTGTAATATTTTATAAGTATAGGCCGAGATGGGAAAAATTTAATCTGATTAATGATTACAAAATGCAGTCCTAATTTTGATGAATTGAATGATGATTTTAATTTTGATGCTCTGTAATCATGATTAAATTCCTTCAAAACATTAAAAAGTCATAAATGTGTATGCAATTGAGGATTTCGTAGTGTTTAAAACATAGATGAGCAAAATGCAGTCATATTAATGACGAAAAACGCAAAATATATTCGCAATCGTTTTCCATTAATTTGATTACATTTTGCCCATCTATGCATATAGGTATTGTATAAAATTCGAAATATCAACAGTGCTTAAGGTGTTCATGAATCTAGTATTTTGAAAAACTTACCAGAAGATACGTTTGAGGCATATATGCATTCCTAGATTACTCTTTACAAAAAGTGTATTTGAGTTAAGGTAGATTTAATATACATAAGTGTACAATTTAAATACCATTAATGTACCTTTGCTCGCCCTGAAAGGGATATAGCGTAACGATATATTATATTATTACTTTAAAAACCATATATTTCAATCCATAACACTTTTATAATATTAATAATCAGTGATAAGTGAAAAAATAAATATTATTTACATATTATAACTGTTGATACATTATAAATAGACCCAGGAACTTTATTAACAGTCCGTTATTCAGTTCACCGTAATAATAAATTAAACATTTATTTGAACAATACAGTACAACTTTTTTAAACAATCCAAGTTTCTTATTGCAATTTGTTTGGTTCGCGGTCAAATCGCTTTTGTAAACGTTGTCAATGTTTTTGCGTCAAGAATATAATACAAAAAGTTTATTCAAATATCTCTTATTATAAATATTGGGTAAGATATTTTCATGATTATAAATTATTACATTGTGTCTTCAGGCGTTTCTTGACGACTCAATCGGTGCAGTGATTGAGCGGTCGACTTTTATAGTACAACTCGTGGGTACAATCTTAAACGGAACAAATACGTACTTGTAGAGCCTACGGGTAGTTATTTCGGGTCCGAGGGTTTCTTTACATAGAACTGATTTTTGTAAGCAAACGCACGACTCAAAAGTAAATGATGATGATATCCTAGCCGGTTTCGGCCACGGCGACTGTTTCAATGCCGATTAAGAAAATTGAGGGCCACTTTTCGGAAACAGTCAATTGCGCAGGAGATATTTAAGTGCATAACTGGACGCGCAGCCAGAGAAGCACTCTCTCGTCCGAACTCCCTCGGGCCCGACGGAATGGAGAACCAGTACGATCGGGAGGGAGCAGGATGCAGGTTTGGTCGAGTTTTCCTTCTCTGAACACCTGGTTGAATTGCGGTGTTAAAGACCTTAGTCGCCTTTTACGACACCTCAGCAAGAAGAGGGGGGTGCTATTCTATTCTGCCGGCAGCCACCACGGCTAAAAAAAAAAAGTAAATACTACTCTGGGCAAATGTTCATGTTGTAACGTACGTTACATTACAATATACGAACAAATACACCGAACACATTGTTTATTTTTACGAAACGAATCATTTACAGAGTACTTAACTATAAGGTGCAACACAAACTAATCAGTATTTTAAATTTCAGTTTAATTAGAAATCTTATAACGTAATTTCTAAGTCTCTTGTATAATTAATCAGTAATTCGGATTTGCATGAAGGTTATGACATTAGCTAAGCCTACAAAGTACTGAGAGCATAAATATGCATAATTATATCGCACAAACTTAATTAAGGTGTAAAGAGATTCATCAAAAGATAAGGAAAAGGTCGCCGCCTAGTAACTTACGTGATAATGCTCCTCTTTGCGATTTAAAATATTTAGTCTCACCTTTTTCGAGAAGCAGTAACAGTATAATAATATTTTTGATAAAATCCTTTTAATTTTTCTCTATTTAATTGTGTACTTAAGCTCCACATTTGATTTCGTTATCCCCATCTAACAGTAGGACTAGAATACGCCGCACTTTGCAGACAAATCCCTCTATTCACCCCAAGTAAGATCACTTCGTGTGTAAAATGGACAGCGAAGAAGTGTGATTCGCTCCTTAGTTACATTTGTTTTACACGGTCATATTAGTATGGTCCCTAAAGAGATTACACATTTGTTTAGCAAACGTATTCTTTTATATCAAAGAACCTAAACAAAGCAACATTCGGTAAATGATAACGATATTAGAAAGTGAAAATGTATAAAATTGACAGCAGTCTTCAGAATATTACGTCACATTACTTTATCTAGACCTCTAGATGTGATAACAAGATCTAATTTGTCTGTAAATAATAAAAAATAAAACATTTTAAAATATACCTTTTGTCTCTATATTTTATAAGCGGTGCATTATGCATATATGTCATGAAACTCTGAAATAGCTATCAACATATCATGAAAAGATAAATTTCATCTAAGATGGAGCTGAAGCTAGATACAGTATTAATTTTAATATGTATATTCTCTTTGCATACATTACTTAGATCGTTGAAAGCATGTATTTATAGGGTCTGCTCTTGTAAATTTTAAATAGACTTCATATGCTGTGAAAAGATAAGTCTCATTACCTCATATTAGGCTGTTCGTTTTTGCTGCTCGCAACCCTAACGGCTATATGTCGCCAGTTAATTTCCATATACAACTTATCACGGCGCGACCGCGCTGCAGTGACTTCATAATATTTTTCTTGTCAAAAGCCAGTCGTCGTGAATATTCTTTCAATAAATTACTAACTATTCTATGACTTAATGCAAATATCATCACGATAAATACATTCTATGGAAATGGCTCTTTAGATTAATCCTACGAGATATGCTTAACCGCGGCTCGATGAATAAAACTTTTTCCTTTAAAACCTTCTCTTTATAGAAAGGTACGATTACAGATCGCCGCTTTATATCTGAGATATGGATGAAGAGACGTATCATTAAAACAGAATCAATGCCGTCCTCAAATATATAATCTTCAAACATTTTTCTTTTTTCGTGAAGTAAGTTTTAACGTGCATAGATATAAGGGAATAAAATTACAAATTTAATAATGATATATCGTTACGCTACATCTCTTTCGGGGTATGCAGAGATACATTAGTGGATGCATTCACTTTGAGCTTATAAATCGAGCCTAACGTGGCCAGTAGAGGAACTGATCGCTGTTCTAAAGGCATACATGGCGTACACAATTATATTAATAATTTGAAATAGTTAGAAAGAAAAAGTATTTTGTAATGTGTAAATATATAATAAGAAATTGTTTTCCAATGTATTGTCTCAGTAGGGCTTTTTTTACCGCCATCTGCTAATAAATGATAATAGTTTACCACCACCTACAACAAGCAGCGCTGTTATTGTTTTGCCAACAAATAAAGACGTTATTCATTGCCTTAAAGAAAAATTGCACTCGGCAGCCCAATCCAGATCACCAAGTGCATGAAAATAATGTTTTATAGAACCATTGGATATGGAGTATCCAATAAAAGCATCGCACTTATAGTGTAACTGAGTTATACCGTCATTTTGTTCAGTTTGTAAAAATATAAAATTAGAAGTAACATAAATATAATATACTTGCAGACGCTAACAATGATTCTATGAATTCGTCAAATTCCTACTTCAATAACTTTATACGTATATAAAATTATTGATGTTATAAATAGACATATTTTTGAAGCTCGTGGGTATAGCAAAACAAAGTTTATTTTAGTTTTTGCACGCCTTTTGCAAACAACGTATTTTCCATTGATGACGTGTGAGCAACGGCGTCTACCAGCCACGGATCTATGGGAGTAAGCTGGGGCCCGCGCCCCAGGCGCCAAATACTAGAACCGGCAGACAAACACATCAGCCAGCGTACCTACTAAATGGACCAACCTCTCCACAAAAAATTAACTATACAGGACTTTACAGTACAGGCCTTTAGCCTTTAGTACGCATAATTAAAGCATAGGTGAAAACACTGACTTGAGTTGAAGCAAGCAGATAGTAATTTTTGTCCCGCCTCGAAAATTTTTAAGATCCGGGACTGGCGCCTGCCCATAATCTTTGTGGAAGCACTTAGACTTACAGACTAAAAATAGTTTATGTTGCCAATATGTTAAGGTGTGAAAATGCATATTGCCTATATAATTAATAACTACCTTTATGGGGCGTTCAAATGGATATGAAATTGATTTTTTATAATATTATTTCCATTAGATATATAATTTACATTTCCAAAATTACCTATTTAAGATACTTCATATGGACTTTCCATATGATGGTACCATAGTCAGAGTTAATTATCTTTGAGACGTAAATAATTAGATTATATACTTTACATATATTCAGCTTTTTAGATGTCCACTACAAAACAGTCAATTTAGGGACGTTTAATTTGTTAAACTCCCAACTTCTCACAATAAAGGCAATATTCGCGATTTCTCGTCCATCTGCTGACAGCCACTTTGCTCAAGTCATCACTCCACATAGCCTGAAAGCCCTATATATAATACTAGCTGCAGTGACCAGTTCCCGATGGAAATCTCTTATTATATTCTTACCTCTAAGGGGCTGATTTTCAAAGAAACTTTCAGCCCATATTTTACTTATTTTTGAGTTGATATTTTTAAAACCTCGAAGTGCTTGTTTTTTATTTCTAACTAAAAAGCAAAATATCATGTGTCATCATCAAAATTTGCGGATTTTCCAACAATCTTCCAACCACTATTTCAACCTCTTGAGAGTGGAATAACAAAAAATCCTCTCTTAGTTAGTTCATAATTCATAAAATGAACCCAATGTAAATATTTCATGTTTCTAGCATCAGTAATTTTAGCTCTACAATATATGTCAGTCCGGATAAGGGTTTTATAGATGTATTATAGACTTAATATATAATAAGCCCTATAGTCAATGTTACAATAATTCGGCCTAAAATAAACACTTCTCTTTTATCAGAATTGCTAATTGCTTTATACAAATTAGAACATTCCTGTTATGTTAATTCCACTATCTATTGTAACAGGTTCAAGACACGTCTATAATACCTGTATAAGTACTAACGTCGCGTCGTTTATATTCCAAGAGGTACAAAAATTAAAATACCTATGTCTACTAATACCTAAAAACGACGAGATAAATACCCGTTGTATATAATAAAGTGTTCAAGTTGGGGAAGTTATATTGCTAAAAATAATAAAACATACATTGCATAGTATGTATTCCTAGATGAATTTCACTATTTGCGAGAAAAGTTTAATTATATCAATAGAAATACAGTCCAATGTCCTTTAATCTAGAACACGTTTAATTTTATCTCAAGTTTTCCTTATTTCCCCGTGGGTAAGCGAGGGCTGAATGAAAGAGTGCTTTAAGCAGAACGCCCGTTTGGAATCCGCAATGAGGTGAACAATGGATCATCCGGATATTGCCTGTCAACCCGACTACCTACTAACACGCAAACCGCTAAACGCCGCTAGATGAAACGCGCTGGACCGAAGCAAAACGGTTCCATAAAAGATGAAGTTAAACTAACACTTCCCTTTTCTTAATAATATTTTCATATAAAACTTTTCTGAACAGAGATCGATGAAAAAGTTTCGTTAAAAGGTACTTCCATGTTTTAAAACAAGCTTGGTAATTTATTCTGTTGAAAATACGGAAATGTTCCTAATATTTTAGTTTGTGTATAAATTTTAACGTATTTTTATTTGATCGTGTTTAGAGGAAACAACTTACTTATTTCATATTAGATATGGCAAGCAAGTGTAAAGAAACTGACAATGTAAAATGAATAAAGAAATACGATATGTATGAAATTTATTCTTTTGTCTTGTTTATATTGATGTAAATAATAAAGACTGTATTTAATAAGTCACGCATTTCAGAATATAATTGTCTCTTGATATTTTTAATGTTAAACTTCTGTTCAATAATACTTACTTGCACAGTGTCACAATAGACTTCTGGTATATTGTTATGGTCATTAGTTCTACTTGAAAACATAGTATCTATGGTATGGACGGGAACGTAAATTCCTGATTTAGATACCTTATAAAAACATAAAATATAGTATCAATAATTAAAGCCTCTTATTTACTTTTATAGGTGAATCTACGACGAATAGTCTTGTCAAACTCTGAAGTAAATAAGTTAGTGTCCAATTAATATATTAATATTCTGTTCTCGGCTTGGAGCTCGTTTGTAAGCAGATAAAATTTCAATTCTTAGTCACCTGTACCTATCTTTACCACCTGTATCTTTGTTTGCACGTAGGTTGAGCCGTACTTTCCTTAACTTGAATCACATTTTCAATTAACAATTCATTTTAGGAGTTTTGTCGAGAACAGGTACGATCATACTATAACCAAACATTTCACATGTATTTTAAATGAATATATTAACTTCTTTCCCCAAGTAATGTACTCGACATCTGACATGGCTATATGTTTACTTTTTTCATACCACAAAGTAATAGCTCGACGGATCCACTCCGACGCAGCCTTGAGTTACTTTCTACGATTCTTCTCAAGGTAATCGCTTCCGAAACGCCAGTAGAATACCTGTAGGTTTCTTATTTTTGTTGGAGGCCCAAGTGAAGGTTGTACCCATAGGGGTACCGAACCCATAAATTTGCCAGCTGAGCGCCTAAAACCCTTGCCCCCGGTTTTTGTTGTGAAGGTTTATCCCGATCACCAATGTATTGCCAGTTCGAAACAAAAAGGTTCAACGGATGAAAAGCTTTTATAGCTTTTAACAGATTGAAACACCAGATATTTCACAATCGTAGTATTGTTCGTAAAAAAATGAAGAGAAAAAGATCTGGATATGAAAGATCCTAAGACACAAATGTAAGTTTTGTACCGTAAGTATATTAGGTAACAAATAAATGTTTTCTTTCTTTCTTTCAAACGCAACTGGTCGAGGAGATTCAATGGGTTCTGATGGCAAACCACCACAGGGACCACCACCCGGAGGTCATATATAAGGATAGCAAAGGTTTATCTTTCATGATGCTTAACTTTATTGTACATATCTGCTGTCTCGTAATCATCACCATCACCGTAGTCCACTGATGACCATATGCCACTGAACCTGGTTTTTGCCTGTACTCATTTAATCCTTACCGTCCTTCCGCAAGTCATCGCTTCACCTAATCGGGGAATCTACTGTTTACCTGTATTTGTAACAATTTTTTCATTCGCAACGCTAAGTTATTATTACATCGTCAAATGATTTATTTACAATTCACTATTGGGGTGTTACGAAGGTTGACATAAACAAATGATCCTAAATACTATAAGGATAATTCTGAAGGAAAGGGTCATTTGAAACGCGTGAAGAATCCACAATAGATGACCAGAGTATTTATCATTCATTCGACATCAAACTACCAACAAGGCCTATTTCCGTGAAAACTAAATTACCTTTGCGGCCATGCATTTGTTATCCAAAGCATATGTTATACCTAACATGTTCGTTTCTACTAGACAGTTAGTTATCTATTATTTTCCTCGTGTTATTTGCTTCCAGAAGCCTGATTTCTCACGTGCGGAAAACGAGTTATGATTTTGTATTCTACCAGAGATTTCATTAAATGTATCTAATAACTATAGACACTAGCTAAGATTAAGTTTAAATTGGTAAAAAATTGTAGTACAGGCGCGATAAAAACTTAATGACTCACATCTCACAACTTTTATATAAACAAAATAACTTAATGTTATAAAACTGAAGTGTGAATGCTGAAGTCAAAAAGCAACTAATAAAAATAATATACTCAAAAGTCCCTTTTTCTCATCTCCGTCAGTCTGCAGGATTGATGGCAAAATGTACTGATGTTGTACTTGCCCACCGATGACAGTAGCCACGTTCCATGCAGAGATGGGCAAATGTAATCAGATTAATGATAACAAAATGTAATCGTAATTTTAATTTAATTACTATTAAATCATCATTACAACCCTTCTAAACATTTAAGTTTTATAAATTTGTATGTAATTGAAGATTCCTTAGTGTTTAAAATATAAATGGGCAAAATGTAATCATATTAATGATAAAAAATGCACAATGTGTTCGTAATCGTTTTTCATTAATCTGATTACATTTTGCCCATTTATGGTTCCACGAGAATGGTTATAAGCTTGTTTAAGAACCATTTGGTTTAATTTTTTTTAATATTGTTTTCTTTTACTTTATTGGTTAAAAACTAAAACAAACTATCAGATAAAAATAAAATCGTTTGTCATTATCCTGTTTTGCAAATTTACTTAAGTATTTGTGAAAATTATTCCAATAAAATTAAACTGTGCTATATACAATAATATGACGAAGGTGTTGTCTTTAACAAAACGTCTATAGTAATTTCCCTAGAAAGCGGTAGTCGAATTTACTAAATTAAATTATAACAGAAAATTACAAAATTAGTTCACTATAATTCGACCCACAATTTAATTCCTGGCGGTATTGTTACATTGTAAATTCGATGGATCAATAAACGTCTGCTAGCAGTAAGTGGTGACTATTACAAACTCAATAAACGATTTATATAACTCCCGTCACGCCGAACGAGCTCATTCTTCATTATCTTTTACCTTGACTACGATCAATAGACCTATTTCCGAACTCATAAGAAAACAAATAGAAAATAATATTGTTGTTGCGACCTCAACAGTGTACAGAGTTATGCACCTAGAAAATATTTAATGAGAGATCATTCGTAAACCTTACAATTTAATATTTTTATGAGCACGAGGCAATAATAACTAAACTACAAACGAACAAACCAAAATCAATCAGCTGTGAATCGTAACACAATGGGTAACATAACTATTGTAATAGCAAAATAATGTACTAATAAACTATAATTTTTGCAACTAGCCGAGCTGATGAAAGGAATGATTGCAGATTGCATGAAGAGTTTTTCTTTTATTAGTTATATTTTAATATTCAAGTTAATTTACAACCAGTTGCTACATTTTTCATAACGCTAAATAAAAATATCATGCAGCTACTTTAATTTCAGGATAAGTAGTCTCAGAACACATGTAATTTTTGTAAATTGACATACTTACTTCTTTTCACGTTGTTTTCGGGTACCGGTGGGCATTGCGTATAGCACTATTTAATGAAATTATGATCATTTTTCACATTTACGTGCTCGTCTTTTCTTTATCAATTTTAATTAGCACCATTATTAAAATAAGTTATCATTATTTTAGTTTACAACTTTCGTAAAACGTTATAAGAACATGCCTATAGTAATAGGTTTACAATAAATCATTTTTGTTTATAAATAGATGAAAGCAAGCTCTCATATCTATACCATGCAATCTAATAATCGATTGTTAATTATAAGAAAGGTTTTTTTATTGACATCTCTTGGTAAAGCAATAGGATACGGGATAAGCAATGTACATATATTATTAAGACATTCTAAGCACTGAACCTACAATTAAATTTCACGTGCCATATCAAGTCATATACGCGAAAAATTTTATTTTTTGTTTTGGCTTGATATTGCGATCTATATGAGACCCAATAATCACAATGCAAGGGACATTAGGGCAAATAACAATATCAAAAAGTATCATAATAAATTGTATTTATATTAAAATTAATTATAAATCCTTATTACAAATCAACAGAATTCTTTTAAGATTGAGATAAAAACTTTCCCTACTAAGGATACAGAACATTTCACTTAATAAAACGGTCCCCATCCGATGTACATCTGGCACAGATTATCGATGCTCGTCGCTTCCTCAATTAAATGATCGACTTGACCCTCCGGAGACAGAGATAGGGACAATTGCTTATTTTTAGTTCGCACCTGTTAACAAACCGTAAATTAATTTTCTCATCAATCATTGCTTTGGAAGATAAAAGATCTAGTAAGGATATAGACGTTTTTCCGATATTTATTAGCGTTATTTACATTTATGAATTTATCCATAAATAAAGTTAATTATAGGCGTTCAAGTAAAACAAGTGCAAGTTAAGACACATATTACACATGTAAATTTTTTGTCAACTTAGCAAACATCAAGTCACTAATTTAAAATGCAAAGACGGATACTATTCTGCAATACAAAAACAAATTAAGTTAACCTAGTCACGGATACATAAGGTTTAAGACAAAAAGATATATCTAGAACCAAGAAATCATGACATCATAAAACGAGGAGAAAAAATTATTTTCGATAAAAAGAAAATTATAAACCAAGGCCAGACAGATTTTACAAAATTCGAATGTCCCCCATTTCTCAATAGCTCAATCGGGAAATGAATGCCAATAAATTGTACCTCAGTAATGATGATAATAAACAATACCAATATTTCACGATAAGGAAATCAGTAACAATAGTTATTTTAATAATATTTCTTAATTATCTCCGCGTTCCTTCAACATAATAGGAACTCAGTAACAAATAATAACGATCACTTCTATACAATTGAATATTTTGTAAAAATTCTAAAGTTGTTACGATATATTTTGACGTTGACCAATTATGCTTTAACGAAAGTATATTTTTCAAAATATTTTTTTTTTATATTGGCTCGACAGTGACCACAGCAAACCTGATGGTAATCATGGTGCAGTCCAAAAAACGACAGTGACTATCGACAGTAAAGAAAAACCCATACGCGGACCGGGCCGGAAACCTTTTTTTTTAACCCGGGGGAAATGCCTAACGGACCTCAGGGGGCGATGAGGGTTGCCCTCCGGTGTGTCGGACTTGCACCGACTAAAACCCCCGGAGTGTTCCTTCTCCCGCCCGCCGAGTGCCAAGGGCATCTTCCTTGGCACCCGGCGACGTCTGGCCATGTTCAGACCCCGCCTTTTTGGCGGGGAGTGGTAATAGTCGCCACTCCCAGCATCCACCTAACACATTGGCGGAGAGGGTAGTTTAAAGTGTTACTCTCCCCTCATGCCCTTGAATTGTTACTAGAACCAGGCCGGAAACCTGTGCGGTGCGTAAAAGTGAGTCAATGAACTACTGTTGGCTTAAAAGAAATTTATCTGAAGTATAATGGAAATTGTTTTTTTTTCTATACTGACTTGACAAAGTCACTACAGTGCACCTGATGGAAAGTCCAATGTAGTTCAAGAACAACAACCGCCAAGTGATGAAAATCCGTTGACAATCGCAATCGCTATGCCGGCCCATATACGAGTATACCACAACTAAGCCGTGGTGGCTGCCGGCAGAATAGAATAGCACCTCCCTCTTCTTGCTGAGGTGTCGTAAAAGGCGACTTAGGTATCTCTAGAACACCGCAATTCAACCAGGTGCTTAGAGAAGGGAAAACTCGAAGGGGAAACAGTCGCCGTGGCCGAAACCGGCTAGGACATGATCATACCACGACTAATGGTCTCTAGGTATATAAATAACCGTCTAATATACAAGGTGATCCTGAAACGCGAGAGGCCGATCAGACTCAAGCTTGGATCTGAGACGGACTGCATACCAGATGTGTGTTGGCGGCAAACTACACAGCAAGTGACCGTGAAAGATTAACTATTGCGTAATTGCTAAAAAAGGTCTTACACTTTAGAAATTGTTGACAAAGTAACGCAATTAACAAAGGCTTTTCTGAAGCGTAGTAAACCCAAACACATTAAAATAAGGGTACAATAGACATATTTTAAGCTTTTAAGTATAGGTACCCACCTTCCCGTTCAGACGTTGTCTGATATGTTTCAGATGCTGCAATGCTTGCTCGTTGGTTCGCTCCCCGCAGTCGACAGGGCGGCCGCGGCCCCACGCCACGAGAGGGTCGTACACAAACGGTCCGATAATGGACATGAGCGCAGCGGTTTGAGCGCTCAACGCTCTTATTACCGCCTCACAACTTTTCCTGTCACATAATTCGAACCGTTGTAGGCAAACTCTCTTAAGTAATACACCACAATTTTTACAGTAGGTATAATCAAAGAAATTGTTTGACAAACATTGATACAGTTGCATTCTGTCAACGATAACGTAAGTAGAAAATCTAAAAATATGAGAAATTAATATAATGTAGATGATATTTCGATAGCTAACTTATATCGTTCACATTTTTTACTAGCGTTATCGCTAATAGAATACTACTTTGTCTAGATTTTTCAAAGTTTCCTCGATTATGCGATTGAATAAATTACACTTAAAATATATTACAGAATTATTTATTTGTAAGATTGTCATTACTATTATCATAATATATTTTTGTAACAATATCTTTATTGGAAATTAGTAATTTTAATTACTAATAAATAAAAAGAAACGCAACTGTTCCAATTTGAATACCGGCTTTCCTTTCCTTCAATGCTCTCTGTATTTTTTTTTTAAATAAAAATGTGCATACGATTCCTACGAATATTTCGGAATATAGCATACCAATTTTACGAATAATTATGTGTTAGAAATCTATTTCTTATTCATTCTACATACAAAAACCTAAATCTATTTTGAGTAATATGTATAAAAAGATGCATATCTTACCTAAACATGCCTTCACATTTGAGAGGACCCATCGCGGCCGCCATGTTATGAGTCAGTCGAAATGGCACTCTCTCGGGCCACTCAAAGGACTCGCCTTTGTTAAACAAACAATTGAAATCAACGTGAACTATATCGCCGTTAGTTGAATCAAACAATATATTCTCCCCGTGACGGTCACCCAAACCTTGAACAAATAAATACTTTATTAAGGTAATACAAATTAATAACTCGCCCCTCCCGGTTTTACACGAAAAGACAAGTTTAAGTCAAAAAACCCCCCACACCTTCCTATGTAGAATGACGGAATAGTTGGATTTTAAGGCTGAGATTTATAAATTCCACTTTGACTTTGCTTAGATAATATTCAAACATTGCAAATAATATTATTTATATATTTAAATACTCGTGATTAAATTTTAATTATTTATTATAAAGAAAACAACTTCCTTAGTTCTCTTATCACGATCCCAACCAATAATTACCATACTTTGATTCGACATGGTTTTATTATTCACAACATATCTAACAACCATTAGGTATAGTAAATTACTCACCCAAAATATATCCGACCATAGACATCACTGCTGCAGTTTTTATATACGCTGATCTGGCCTGATACCTACAAACGGTTTACATGTATTTTACGATAATACCTAAATCTTTGTACATTGTAAAGGTTGTTAAAGTGTATACATTGTTGATCGGTCACGAGTTAAATCGTGTATTTAAGCCCAAAAAATACCTTGCTGTTTAAAACTGTCAAGTAACGATGTGTTAATCTTAATAAAAGAATTTGTACAACGATTTTATACAAAACGTACAAATTTTAAGCGTCCAAAAATTGCATAATATGGCTTTACTTTCAAAATGACGGCACACGCGTGACACAATTTAAAAATTGAAAAATGCTAACAATTAGTCAAAATTGTCATGCCAGCCTGCAATGCTATATAAACGTAAAAATTCCCAATGTCCAATATTCCACACATTAAAATAAAATTAACAAAAGCAGAGGTTTCTAAAACACGAAAATACAAATATATTTTTTGTGGTGGTAAGGCGATTGTCCCTAACTGGGTCCTGACCACAGTACACAAGTGTAAAGACCGTCGTAGTGACTCGCTTTGGCCTGTCGCATTTCGGGATCAGTTTGTGTATATCCAGTAGCTCATATACCTTGAGACCTTCAGTCGTGGTATATGTGGGCCGACATGACGACGGAGAGCCAACAGATTTTAGTCCTTTGACAGTTAATTTCGTTTTTGGACTACACTGTACTTATCATCACGTACACTGTAGTCCCTTTATCGAGCAAGTTAAAAAACGGATTCGAAAACATTAAATTATTAAAATTTAACGTTAATTTGGATATAAAATAACATTTACCATCCATACGGATCTGAAAATGTTAACCTAAACCACTCCTGCAAGACAGGAGGATGCTTAGGTAACAACTGTTCCACGAATATTCGTCTCTTTTTCTCCACAGGGTCTTTATTTGCACACATCAATTCTTTTAACTCTCTGTTGTTTGTGGGTATGCCTAGAAATGTTTAAATATTTATTATTACATACATAGAGTCGATATATGCACTAATATATATTTTTATTTATTTTTATGAAAAGGATTAACGAAATTACATTAACGATACGGTATGACAAATCATACAGCTCATTGTATATAAATATTATGTATAGCATGTAGACGCCGCCCGATACGTGCTTATGTTAAAACGCCCTAAGCGTCGTTAGGGTGTTACGGGACGCACGGGGTAAGAGGATGCGCGCGCGCATGAGATGCTTGCTAAGTTAGTCGACTACCGAGACCCGAGTACGTGCGTGTGCGTCGCAGTTCGGTGTGCCTTAAAGTGCAAATAAACAGTAAAACGCCAAAATCCGTGTCTTTCTACCACCACACCCACGACCACCGGTCATATATGTTAAATAAAAAAAAAGTATTGTATAAAAACAACCACACCTTTTTTTTGTAACCAGGGAGAAATCCCTACGGACCTCAGGGGGCAGTGAGGGCCGCCGCCCGGTGAGTCGGACTTGCATCGACTAAAACCTCCGGGGTATTCCTCCTACCCGTCTGCTGGGGCTGGGGGCAAGGGCGTGCCAGCTTCCCGAGCACCCAGAGATATCTGGCCTTCTGCAGGCCAAATGCTTCTACATTTTAGGGGGTGATGTAGAGTGCCACCTTTGCTCTCCTCTAGTCTTTGAGCGGCGTGAGGGAACACATCCCACGCCGCTCACGCCCCGATTGGGGAGAAACAACCACACCTGCCCTAAACCTTGTACCCCTTCAACATTTATCATATCTTTGTATCTATGATTTTATTTTAATAAACGATAAATGGTATATTCTTGCTGATCGAAACTGTTTTATATTATTTTCTATTGAAGTCATACACTAAAATATTGATACTTTCAAAAAGTATCTTCAGTTCAACGAGTTTATTCTCTTTAAGATACAAACCACATATATGAGAACATTTTATTTTAAAACCTAGCAGTAAAGTAATAAGAGCTCATTTGTCATAAATAAAACTATATTTATTGGTACTTCTTTTGAATATATTAAAGTATCTTCAAAATATTATTCCTAATTTTTATTCTATATACGAGGTTTAAATTAATTTAATACAATTACAAATGAATGTCATCATAATGATGGTTTTTGTAAATAAACGATGACCGTGCCTATTGACGCTTGACAGTAAATACGGAATATTTGACCCTGATGTCCACGAAATGTAACAAAAGAGTCTCAAAGTAAATATATATCACTTCAAAGAGGCGATTGGCATACATAATATATTTCCATAATAATAATTTATAACATCTTGTGAATAGGATGTTTGTATGAGAATATTTTGACATAAAATATTACCGTATTGTATAGAAGAAGAAAAAAATGTTATTTAGAATTCTTTATAATCTTTGTTTTTTTTTACTCTTTTTTCTACATAAATGAGTATGTAGTGAAGCAATTCTTTATATTTACACGAAGTAAAGAAAACAATACAAAATCAATTTGTTCATTGGCTTTCTATAATAGTAAACTCTTGAGTCTACATTTTTTTCACGTTATAAGAAACCAAACAGCATTTAGGATTCGATCAGGACATATCCCTTTAAACAATTATTATTTTCTTATAAAAAAGAAAGCTTCCCCACTTTGTGACCGCTGCAAGGTGGTCGATGACATTTATCATCTCCTTTGGGAATGTAGTGGCAACGAAAAATTTAGGAGAAGACTTCTCTCTCAGGACTGGCGAAGTGTCGGAGAAATTAATATCATATTGGGAGAGCCGACGTCGGTTAATGCAAAAAGAATTTACAGACTTATACAGTTGTCACTTCGCTAGAAGTGAGTTTAAATAATATGACATACCTTACGAGGCTGGCATAGTCATCATGGATGCACTAAAGCCTCATTAATATATTTGATTGAAAAAAAAAAAAAAACAAAAAAGTTAGCCCAAAATATACGAATATAGAGCGCGACCACGGGTAGAATCTAGTAAAAAAAACCATACCAACCTTTCTGTTTATATATTTGTGTCAATATAGGCCTTAGTCCAACTAAGTTAGGGACCCATTCTATAACTCCGCATTCCTCATTCAGCGGCAGTACACAATAAGTTCGTATGTAGAGTCTACGAGAACGCGTCTCGGGAGCGTCTTGCAGAAATCTATTCACTACCCCGTTGAATTCCATCAAGCGGTAGTCTTTGCGGAGATCGTCATGTGGCTTCAACATTATTATATAGGATTTTCCGTCTGAACCTGGGAAAAGACATCTTTTTACTGAATGGGCAAAATTAGTACACCACAACAGCGGGATCACCTTAATATTATATCGTGGGTGAAAGGCTATTTGGTTTAAGCGACATTTTTTGGTGATATAATAATATCGAGGGATGAAAGACTATTTGGTTTAAGCGACATTTTTTGGGGATATAATAATATCGAGGGGTGAAAGGCTATTTTGTTTAAGCGACATTTTTTTGAGGATATAGTAATAACGAGGGGTGAAAGGCTATTTGGTTTAAACGACATTTTTTGGTGACATAGTAATATCGAGGGGTGAAAGGCTATTTGGTCGAAATCAGTAAAAAATCTGATTCCGAAAATATATATATTACTTACTGTTTGACTGTTTTTCTAACTAAAAATATATTTTTCAAAAACATTCATTACGGATGCATTACGTCCACAAATTTGTGACAGTTTTCTTGGACCTTTTTCCTGTAGTTACTAAAGTTGCTCTTAGTGCTGCGTCACAAATAACCACCCAGATATCAATATATAAAAACAGCTTTCAGCAGGAATATGATATCAGAAATCAAATAATAGTAACGAAACTGTAGCAGTTATAAAAAATAAAACATTTTTTTTAAACAACCAATAATTTAAAACTATTTCAGTGCTAAATCTAACCAGTAAGAAACTAAACGGGCTTGATTCTAAATAATAGTACTCTTACCAATTAGTGTAACTTTCTTTGGCTTTTGTAGTGACGGCAGAATCGAAATCTGCTCTTTAATGCCCAATATGTAAACAGGCGGTTCAGTTGGTATTACGAAATCGATGCGTTCCTGTCTCGCGGCCTTCGACGGCAGAACGATCTTGCAAAACTCTTCAAAAGGCATCATGATGTGACTGAAGTTGTCACTTGCTAAAAGACGGGGTAATGTGCGCACGAGGGCTGATACTGACGTGCTCTGCAATACAATTTGGGATCGTAATCAGTACAATATAATCAGCAAATATCGCTTTTATTATACATAATAAATACGAAAAGCGACTGAGATTAGGAAAGCACACAGCTATTAATCGGAAGGATAGGTTTAAAGTGTCTTTGGCGTGGGACCAAGTATTTATAAAACAAGGAGCACATTTTATGTCACTATATAAAAATGATGATACTACATTGTCTCCAACTCAGCCTTGAGTCTTCGAGGCAGCCTTGAGTCTCCGATGCAGCCTCAAGTGAGCATAGCAAATTTTCCCCGGGGATGCAATGATATAAATGTTTCATTTTTTGTATTTAATTTTTAGTAATCTATCCAAGACTTCTTCATTGTAAGGTATGCATTGCTTTTATCCATATATTGGATGAACAGTGGCTGCCTCGAGTCTAAAACACAGCCTTGAGTTTCTTACGGTGTTTCTTCTCAAAATTAGGTTCGTTTTCACTAGCCAGCCGCCCAAGTCGAGGTCTGTACCCACAAAGGTGTCTTTGCGTAGCCGCCCAACCCAAAATTCGCTGGCTGAGCGCCTTCTGCGTTCGCCCACCAAGCCCGGTTTAGTTGTGAAGGCTTTGCAAAAAATCAGTTCGAAAAAAAAACTATATTATGTGCCGTGATCATTTAAATGATCAAGAACTAAAGCGGGTTGAGGAAGTAACTTCCCGCCTCCGATGAAAATTCCGCAGCGCTAGTCGGCAGTAGTAGGGATTCACAGGTTCTGGCTCACCGCCTTTGGCTCTCTCATCGGTTCTAGCTCACTGATCACGGCGGCAACACTGACCTAAAAAAAAAAAAAAAAAAAAAAAAAAAAAAAAAAGGTTTTCAGGGTCGCTGAATCGAATGCAAGTATTTAAAATTGCGTAGCTTTAACCGTTTCAGAGATAGCATAACATTAACTAGGCTATAATAATACAAAAGCAATGGGGTACAGTTAACAATGGATCATCCGAGCAAGGGTCGTCTATTGTTCGGCTCGAACGCTATTGTTGTGTTACGGTCGGGGGGTCTCAGGTACTTTTTTCTATGTATAATAAAAAGCCGTCTACATTCCTTCATTAGTCATATTCATTTATTTTAAAACAGTAATTAAACAAATTCCATAATAACATATCATTGTACATGGTATCGATGTCAAATTGATTAATAAAGTAATTCATTGTACAGTTGTGCAACTTGTAGTACAAATACATTAAACAGTATTGACCACATACTGAAGTCCAATTGTTTTGCAATATTTTTTTATTGAAACTCCATCGGTGGCTATTTCTCTTTAAGAATGCATAGTGATATCCAGAAGGTGGTCGTCCATAGGAGTCGAAAAATTCACCAAAACCATTTTTGTCTATATGTAGTGCAACCCAATGTGATCCAGGTTTTGTATCGGGGTCCAAATTACTAATTAAATAAGTAGGAGTTTCCATGTATATCGGTAATCTATTTGCAGCATACACATTATACCGCAAACTTGGATGTATTTCGTTCAAATATTTCTGTAGTTCTATTGTATTCATATTTATTTAAAAATACAACTTTCCAACCCCAGAGATCGCAAACATGTGTGCGATTGTAATTACAGTAACTTATTATATATCGAAAGGGTGATTATTAAAAATAATACAAAGTAAGTTCATTTTAATTAATTTATTCAAAAATATACACACAAAGAGATACATACAAATATTACAAAATTAATATTTTTACAATATATATATATTCAACTATTATAATCGACGGATACATTGCGGTTTTTATCTATCTCAATAACATTATCAAATTCGGCGTAAACAATACAGTTAATAGTTTGTACAAGCGTTGACTCAAATCGAACTTCTAATCTTACAGTGCCATGTCTTATAAGATTCCAATGACCTGAAGAGTTGGCTGATAAATCCGGAGTTAAATCAAAAGCTAACAAACAGTAACCGTTCGAATATTGTTCTCTCGAAATTCCATTCCCTTCATTTAAAAAATGTATACCCGTACCCGAAAATAATGTATGATAAGCCGTGGTGAAAATATGGTTTTCAAACGAAGGTTGTAAAGCTTTCGAAGGTATTTGTTGACCATCAATATATAAACAAAATGTGTTAATGTTGTAATTTTCGAAATTAAATGGATTTTTAGTGAGATTACCGTTAAATGCCCCGTTATCAACAAACCCAATAATACATCTTTTTGGGACTTGCCCCAAAAAAATGTTGTCAAGTGTTTTGCCTTGAATCCCAGATGGTATAGTTAAAACTTTCACTTCAGCTCGAGTGACGGGATATTTTGCTGTAGAAAAAGCCAATGCTTTTTGATGTGCAAGTAAAACAGTTGGATTGATTCGTGCTTTACGTACGATAAGTGTTGCATCTGTAATGCATACTTTAAACTTTGAATCACTTGAAGGGGCCATTAAGTTAAATGTTTCTCTAGAGCGAACTAATTTAACTGACATTTCTACACCATTGATCAAGAACTTTTCTTGGTTAAATATATCGCCATGTAAGTGTCCAATCATTTCAATTTCTTGACTTTCAGAAGCTAATTTTTGTCTTTTAACAAATCCTCCATTTTCCTCGCCGGTTTCATTCATTTTGTTGGCTGTATCTTCATACCAAAGGCCACACGTAAGGTGAGATTCTTTAGCTGGTTTAGCATAATTCAACAAAGTTTCCATGTAGGCACGATACGCATATGTATTATTTGGAGGTGATATAAGTTTTTGATTTAAATAGACATCAAGTTGACTGAAGATTGAATGCAACCAATTATTAACCGGAGCCACTACCGTTGAGGCAGCTACCTTAGAGGAATCTTGATGCAATATCCTGGCTTTTATATGAATCAAAGTATGAGACAGATCTATATAATCTTCATATCTTCTTACCGTTTTGACGAAAGCATTTCAAAATTTGTTAGTTATGACTCAAACATTTCTAACAGTTTCATGTTACAACTTGTTTCATTGTCTGATAACAGAAAAAAGTTCCAAAGTATTACAAAAATTTCTAAACAATGAGTCAAAATATTTTTAACAATAGTTTAATGGAAAGATGACTAACAAAGACACCTTACAAAATGTTATAAACCTATTCATATCTTTTGTTCATATCGAAGCCGGAATTCATTATCACAAACCTTTTGTGCATTGGACCCATGAGTCATGGTGTAGGAGCGATATTTTCTATATATATAGGGTTGGAACTGTTTAAGTTACATTGTGAAAGTGTCTTTTCTATAGTGAACATTTAGTTTGTTATATTTCGTGTATTTCTAAGTGAAGTGAAATACAAGTATAAATTTAATTTACAAAGTATTAGTGACATAGATTCATACAACAATGAATGTAAGTAATTTTGTTATTACTTTATACCACACTTATATACACTAAAAAACCATCGCTACACTACGAACAATCATCAATTCAGATTTAAATTTATAAAATATTTTTACAGAACTCACTGGAAATTATTGATGAAGAAAATACTTTTAAAAATTACTACTATCCTCTATCGGATGAAGGTAGTCAGGATTTATTTAGTAATGTACAATCAAAACTAAAGAAAAAGAGGGAGCAAAATAGTATTACCAAGAATTTAGATGAATTCTTTGAAGGTCCTATTATAAAACGAAAAAAACTTTCATCCACTGTATCTCGAATCGATGAAGAAGGTAATACCGTCTGTTTATCAACAAACGTTGATGATGGTTCCAGCTCAAGTAAACTTATTAAAATAGAAATATATGACATGAAAAAGATTGCAAAAATAGCCTCCACAGAACATTGGAAGCACGCAGATTTTAGAGTTAAATATTACACAAATGATAAACACAAAAATTCTGCAAACGTTAGAAACATTGTTTACGAAATAACTAAAGAAATTTCTAAGACTGAAAATTGTAAAAAATCTCACTTTAGTAATAAGTAATAAACGCATTCCATTTAATTAATATTCGTGTATATATTATTTACTTATAGTTTCTGAATATAATAATCATGTGTATTTTATAGCTAGAATATAAAAAAACTATTTTTGTAAATACAAATTTTTATTAGTACTTTCTTTAAATAAGTTCGTGTCATATATTTCCATTTTATTGAAACATAATCTAAAATTATATCTGTACCTTTCTTCAACGCAAATCTAATATGGAATGTATAATTTGTGGGGAATAGTTCCAGAGAGTGGATTGAAAGACTCCACATATGATGAAGAATTGTACAATATTTGTGCAGTAGTTGAGGAAAACATAGCGTGAGTATGCCTTCTTAAATTATCTCAAAATTTACAGAATTATTTTGTTCTTCTTCTATAAATATGTTTCTTCTTTGTTTTAGACAATCAAAACAATCATATCAAATCGGGATGGGGTCTAAGAAACTTTGTAGTACGAAGGATGATGACAATAATAAGAAAAAGACTAGATATGAAGATAGGCCATCAACTTCATTATCATCGATCGGGATATCAGCAGACCTCGATGTCGACAAGGTGCAATGTAACACATGTAAAATTTTGATAACTAGAAAATACTTTACCAATCATTTGAAAAGCAAAATTCATAATAATAATGTTTTAACTTCTCACACATCTCTTAAAAATGTATCAATTGCTGAAACAGCCTTTGGAAATAGAATAATTACATATAAAATTAAAAATAAATCTGATTTATCATCTATGTTAGATTTTGAAACGCCGGAATTGTTTTTAAGTTCTATAAAAGATGATGTGCTATTTTTGATTGAAGAATCTATGCAGAAACATACTGCTTTTAAAGTAAATTTTATACTACACGCAGATTTTATACAACAAACTAAAGATATTCTAAATTCATTTGATTTTCAAACATGTAATTATATAATTTTTCGAGGTGATGACTTAAATATTTTCTTTTCTTCATTATGTGATGCTATAACAAATAAAATAAGTGCTTTTGAACAAAAAGACAGTGGGTGGAGTCTTAAACAAATTAATTGCTTAGACATGAATATTAATAAATTTAATCCGCTACGTGGTACGTCATATATTGATTTACCTAAAGATATTAGTAATAAAAAAGCTGTGATAAACGTAAAAAACTCTGACAATTTATGTTTTCAATGGGCATTACTTTCGGCATTATATCCAGTGAGTAAGAACGCAAATCGAGTATCGTCCTATAGCATGCATGTAAATAAACTAAAATTTAATGGTGTATCTTTTCCCGTTAAATTAAATGATATATCAAAAGTTGAAAAATTAAATAATATTAGTATCAATGTATTCGGTTTAGAATTTAATAAAGAAATGAAAAGGCATAGTGTAGTGGGTCCACTATATTTAACAAAATGTCGTAGAAATAGTCACATTAATTTATTACTCATAAATAGAGAAAGGACTTACCACTATTGTTATATTAAAAACTTATCAAGATTGGTCAGTAAACAAATTTCAAATCAAAATCATGCGGTTTATATATGCGATGGATGTTTATTGCATTTCCCCACAAAGGAAAGGTTGAATAACCATCGACAATATGATTGTTCACATATTACTGTAGAACTACCAAATATAGATAAAAGATATAAAAATTGGTTTGGACAACTAGTGTCAAATACTCAATTAAAATTTGAAAATTTTCATAAAAAGTTAAAGATAGCCTTCGTTATATATGCAGATTTTGAAGCCTTTTTAAATCCAATAAAAACGTGTTCTAACGATCCAAATAAACCGTATACTAAAAATGTTCACAAACATGAAGTTTATAGTTTTGGATATTATATTAAATGTTCATATGATAATAGTTTGTCAAAATATGTAACGTATAGCGGTCCAGATTGTGTACAGATATTTATGAATCGTTTATATGATGATTTAAAAATAATAAGTAAGAAAAATAGTTTTCAAAAATGCCCCAAACCATTGACTGCAGAAAATGAAAAGGAAATTGCGAATTCTAAACTCTGTTGTATATGTGAGATAGAATTTTCTGATGATAAAAAGATTTCATATTTTGATTGGTATACAGGTAATTTTAGAGGTGTTGCACACGATGTTTGTATAAGCAAATTTAGGATACCACGTCATGTTCCAGTATTCCTACATAATCTCAGCCACTATGATGCACATTTCATTGTTCATGCATTAAACTTTGTAGAGGGTGATGTGGATGTCATTCCCCAAAACAAAGAAAGATACATATCTTTTTCTAAAACATTAATAATAAATAGCCAAATTTTGAATTTAAGATTTCTTGATTCCCTAAAATTTTTACCATGTAGTCTTGAGCAATTAGCTAAAAATCTCAACGATGAACAATTTATTACTTTAAAAAATAGTTTTCCAAGAAATGAAGATTTCAGGTATGTTAGGAGAAAAGGTATTTATCCTTATGAATTTATGACATCATACGACTGTTTAAAATTAACATCTATTCCCACTAAAAATCAATTTTACAGTTCATTAACTGATTCAAATGTATCTAATGATGATTATAATCATGCACAGAATGTTTGGCAACATTTTGGTTGTCAAAATATGCTGGATTACTCTAACTTATATCTGAAAACAGATGTTATATTGTTAACTGATGTATTCGAAAACTTTAGAAATATTTGTATAACAACTTATGGATTAGATCCTGCTCATTATTATACAGCACCGGGCTTGAGCTGGGATGCTATGTTAAAATATACAAAAATAGAGTTAGAATTATTAACAGACTTTGATAAAATTGCTTTCATCAAGGCAGGTATTAGAGGGGGAGTATCACAATGCAGCAATCGTTATGCTAAAGCTAATAATAAATTTTTAGATAATTATGATGAAAATAAACCTACATCATATCTTGCTTATTTCGATGCAAATAACCTTTACGGTTGGGCTATGTCTCAATATTTACCTGAAGGAGGATTTGAATGGGTCAGTCCAAATACAAGTTTTGATATACCCGACACGTCTGAATTCGGTTTTATTTTAGAAGTAGATTTAGAGTACCCAGTTGAACTTCACGATTTACACTCTGATTTTCCACTTTGCCCTGAGAAAATATGTATAAGTAGTGATTCTAAAGAAACCAAATTAATACCAAATCTTTATAATAAGATCAGATATAAAATTCATTATAGAAATCTTAAACAGTGTCTGAATATGGGAATGAAAATAACAAAAGTTCATAGAATACTAAAATTTAGACAGAGCTCATGGCTGCAAAAATACATTGATTTAAATACAAAACGTAGAATAGAGGCAGTCTCGGATTTTGAAAAGGATTTTTATAAATTAATGAATAATTCCGTGTTTGGGAAAACTATGGAAAACATTGAAAAAAGGGTTAATGTGAAATTGTTAACGCATTGGGAAAATAACGGTAAAACTCTAGGTGTACAAGATTTGATTGCAAAACCGGAATTTCACAGTTTATCGATTTTTGCAGAAAACTTAGTTGCAGTACAATTGCGAAAAACAAAGTTGGTTCATAATAAACCCATTTATTTAGGATTTTGTATATTGGATATTTCAAAAACTCTTATGTATGACTTTCACTACAACTACATGATGAGGAAGTTTGATAATAAATTAAAATTATTGTATACTGACACAGATAGTTTAATATATCAGATTTTTACAGACAACTTTTACAATGATATTAAAACCGACCTCGTTTATCGATTTGATACATCCGATTATCCATCAGATAATACATATGGTTATCCAAAAATCAATAAAAAGAAACTAGGATTTTTCAAAGATGAAAATAATGGAAAAATTTTAAAAGAGTTTGTAGGTCTAAGATCTAAAATGTATGCATTTGACGTCGAAAATAAATTGACAGCAAAAGCAAAGGGTGTTAATAAATGTGTTACAAAAAAAATGACCATGGAAAATTATAAGACTTGTCTCTTCACTAAAAATATCCAATTTTGCAACATGTACAGATTCAAATCAATTAAACACACAATTTTCACCCAGCAAATAAACAAAAGATGTTTGTCTTATAACGACACAAAGCGTTATATTCTACCCAATAATATGGATACACTGGCGTGGGGTCATTACAAATTAAAATAGATTATAGAAAAATCTGTATGTAAATATTTCTTTGTTAATATATATTTCTATTCAATGTTCTAATTAAGTACCTTAATGTTAACTAAAATATGTATGTATTTCGATTAGTTTATGAATATAATATTTGTAAATATGTTGCTGTACACTGCTGTATTTGTATACTAGTCTTAAGATGTATCTTTTATTCAATTATTATTGTCAATAAATAGTTAATATTTGTAAATACTTTTTCTTATGTTTATTTTTTAATATGCATGTAGTAAGTGAATATATAAACCAACAATTGAACGAAATGTTTTATTTCTCTCTGTAACTCTCAAGCATTTACACACATGCAACGTGATGTTTCACTTTATTCATCCATTTACTGCAATAGTTGCAGGTCCAAGTGGCTGTGGAAAATCAAATTTTGTTACAAACTTCATTAAATATATTAATGACATATGTAGTAGGGAGTTTACACAAATTACTTGGTGCTTTGATGAAATGCAACCTTTATATAACTTGCCAAATGTAAATTATCATCAAGGTATACCAGATCTTAATATGTTTGATGGGAAGAATGCAAACCTTGTAATAATTGATGATCTTATGAGAGAGTCTGATGGTCGCATTGTTGATATTTTTACCAAAGGAAGCCACCATAGAAACTTAAGTGTATTTTACATCACACAAAATTTATTTCACCAAGGTAAAGGACAAAGAGACATTTCTTTAAATTCAAATTATATTGTTTATTTTAAAAATCCCCGAGATAAAACTCAAATACGATACTTAGCACGCCAAGTATCACCAGAAAATCCAAAATTTCTTGAAGATGCCTATCGTAATGCAACTATGGAAGCACATGGGTATTTAATGATAGATCTTAAACAAAACACTGATGAAATGTGTCGAATTAAAACAAAAATATTTCCTCCAGATGTACATTGCGTTGTTTATGTCCCCACCAAAGGCTTTAAATATAGCAAGAATCAACAAATTCCTGTCATTTACACATAATGCCGCGAAGTCTAAACACGCATAAAGACTTACTGAGAGCACTACATAAGCTTAAACCTAAATATAAGAAAGCTCTTTTACAATCGTGTGACGAAAAGGAAATTAACTGTATTTGTGAATGTATACATAACGTCCTCCAAGGTAAAGTGGAACTACCAGAAAAAGAGAAAAAAAAACTTAAACGATATAAATCTATACTGCGGAAATTGTTACATAAAAGTTCTAATAAAATAAAAAATATTATTATTCAAAAAGGTGGTGCATTTCTACCAATAATATTGGGTTCAATTTTGAGTGGCTTAGTTAATTATTTTATGTAATAAAAATGGAGCAAGCTAAGAAAATGTTGCTCATTGAACCAAGTTTGATGGACAAACTAAAATACAACCAAGTTCCTGATAGACCCACTTCTAGATTAGATGCTGAGATGAAAAATATTTTGAATAGTAATATGGATGATAGGAAAAAATGTATTCTATATCTACAAATTTTACAAAGATATTTACACTTTACTGGAGAAGACCGTCAACCTCATGAAATACCAATAATAACTAAAAGTATTGATACTACCACTCCAGAAGTAAAAGTAAATACATCTAATAAAAGTAATTATACCGACGACAAGAGTTTAGTTACAGCTCTGCCACCAAACACTGAAGATAAAAATCAGGAGAGTACTATATCTTATGAAAAACTTCCTTACACGAAAGATCAAATTCTTAGTTTAATACCAAAAACCTATGTAAAGAAAGGTGGGTCTTTATTGGAATTGCTAACTCTAAGTACAAATAAAATTCATTGGAATGATGATGGTACAGTCATTATAGATAACGAAAAAATTCTTGGAAGTAATATAGTAGATTTGTTAAATGATGCAATTAGACCGTTAAAAAAAAGTGATCCAATAGGTTGGGAAAAGTTTGCAACAGCATTGAAGGATATTAAAGTACCGTTGACTTACGTTGGGAATCCAGCTAGAAGTGAATACATACACCGGCTTCAATTAAACGATATTGACCAAGTATCTACAGATGAAGAGTTTAATGATAAAAAAACAATCTAGAAAAGATAAAAAAACCTATAAGAAAAAAAAATAGTTGGGAAAAATGGACCCCATACTAGAGATAACTAAGATTTATTATGATCCATCACATCCTGCTGGTTACAGTAGTATTGAAAAATTGTCGAAAGCTATGAAAGGTAAAATGACTAAGGAAGACGTTAAAAAGTGGCTACGGTTACAAGAAACATACACGTTGCATAAACCAGTACATAGGAAATTTCCTCGAAACAAATATATTTTGTCCAACCTAAATGAACTTTGGCAGGTAGACTTAAGTGATATGAGATCTTATTCTACACATAATGACGGATTTAATTATATACTTTGTGTTATTGATGTGTTTACTAAATATGCTTATGCTAGACCTATGAAAAATAAAAATTCTGAAACAGTTAAATCATGTTTTGATAGTATTTTTAGTGAAGCTAATACCACACCAACACATATACAATCTGATAAAGGAAGTGAATTCCTTTCAAAAGATGTAAAGGGTTATTTAAAGAGTAAAAATATAAATTATTATACAACAAATAACCCTGATATTAAAGCCAGCATTGTAGAAAGATTCCAAAGGACACTAAAAATGAGAATGTGGCGTTATTTCACTCACAAAAATACCCATAGGTATATAGATATCCTACAGAACTTAATATACGCATATAACCATAGCTATCATTCTAGTATTAAGATGTGTCCTTGCGATGTAAATTTTGATAATATAATGACTGTTTGGAATAATTTGTATGACAGAGAAAAAGTTAGTCAACCTACAAATATTCCACTTCCAAAATTTCATATTGGTGACTATGTAAGAATCACCAAACACAAACATATCTTTCAAAAGGGATATGAATCCAATTGGAGTGATGAAATTTTTATTATATCTTCTATAATAGATAGATCACCGTGGGTAGTATACACATTAAAAGATTTACAAAATGAACCAATAACAGGAACTTTTTATGAGAAAGAGTTACAAAAAATATCTTATGATCCTACTTCAAGTTATAAAATAGATAAAATTATCGGTTCCCGCTATTCCGGTAACAGAAAGCAAGTGTTGGTCAAGTGGAAAGGTTATCCAGATAAATTTAATAGTTGGATATTGGCTTCTAGTTTAAAGAAAATATGATGAAGGAAAGTTTTTATTTAACATTGTTGAGTAATAGCTCCATGGAATACTTCCCAGAAAATACGACAACCCAGTTTTCAACCAAATTACCGAAACCTATTATACTTGAAGGTAGATGGTCTGTTGGTGTCGTTGAATTTCAATATCCATGCACGATGTTTACAGTTCAGGAACATGAAAATATTGTTTATATAACAAAATGGGCTGTAATGCCCCATGAGGATAAACCTTCACTAATATACTACAAACATTATATACCAGCCACCAACTATGATGATATTAATCAAATTTTAACAGCATTAAACAGCATTGATGATAAAGTTATATTTCGATATGATGAAATTTCAAAGTTTGTATCTGTAACTGTAATGGATGAATCAATAAGATCAGTTACGTTAGCACCTAGCTTAAGTCTTCAACTAGGATTTGAACCAACTAGAAACTTAGCACACAGGGGTGGTTTTGGAAAATGTTCAGCGAATTTACATCTAGGGCTACCATCCCAGTTATTTGTTTATAGTGATATTATTGAACCGCAAATTGTTGGGGATGTGATGACACAATTATTAAGAATAATACCACTAGACCCTTCAAAATACATATATGGAGCTAATAAAATGCATGTTTTCTCACCACCTCACTACATACCTGTTATGCGCAGGGAGTTTGACACGATTGAAATAAATATAAGATCAGGCACAGGACAAAAAATACCATTCCAGTTTGGGACATTGTGTATTAAACTCCACTTTATGAAACTATAATGTATTCCAAAGAATATAATGAGATTTGTCCTTATGAGCACTATTATTCACATCAAGCTGGTCACGGTATTGGTGTGATTTATCGAGGAGCACCGTATCAGCGTGGACATGTAATTGGTAGTTTTTTAGGAGGCTTATTTAGATCTGTTTTACCATTGCTCTCTAGTGGTGCTAAAGTAGTGGGTAAAGAGGCTTTAAATGCCGGTGTGGGTCTATTATCGGATATGGTTAATGCACGCCCCATGGAAGATTCAATAAGAACTAGATTGAAAGAGGCCAGCTCAAATTTACACAAAAAAGCTCAAGATAAAATTAATCGAATTAACATGTCCGGTTCAGGATATATAAAAAAGAGGAACCGTTTGAATTCTCTCATTTCAGCACCGAATGTCAAGGTGAAAGGTATCAAAAAATCAAAGTCAAGTCATACTAAAATCAAAGACATATTTTCATAAAATGTCATTTCTACATAACAAATCATGTGAGTGCATTAAATCAGAGTTAGATTTATTTGCATTACCCTCAACACAAACTAGTATAGAAAATGGAATATGGATACATTATAAACCTATATCATCTCTAGCTGATGATGGGCCCCTCGAATTTCAAGTACCAGGAACTGGTGAAGATTATATAGATCTGTCTCATACTTTGATTCATATAAAAGCCAGGATATTGCATCAAGATTCCTCTAAGGTAGCTGCCTCAACGGTAGTGGCTCCGGTTAATAATTGGTTGCATTCAATCTTCAGTCAACTTGATGTCTATTTAAATCAAAAACTTATATCACCTCCAAATAATACATATGCGTATCGTGCCTACATGGAAACTTTGTTGAATTATGCTAAACCAGCTAAAGAATCTCATCTTACGTGTGGCCTTTGGTATGAAGATACAGCCAACAAAATGAATGAAACCGGCGAGGAAAATGGAGGATTTGTTAAAAGACAAAAATTAGCTTCTGAAAGTCAAGAAATTGAAATGATTGGACACTTACATGGCGATATATTTAACCAAGAAAAGTTCTTGATCAATGGTGTAGAAATGTCAGTTAAATTAGTTCGCTCTAGAGAAACATTTAACTTAATGGCCCCTTCAAGTGATTCAAAGTTTAAAGTATGCATTACAGATGCAACACTTATCGTTCGTAAAGCACGAATCAATCCAACTGTTTTACTTGCACATCAAAAAGCATTGGCTTTTTCTACAGCAAAATATCCCGTCACTCGAGCTGAAGTGAAAGTTTTAACTATACCATCTGGGATTCAAGGCAAAACACTTGACAACATTTTTTTGGGGCAAGTCCCAAAAAGATGTATTATTGGGTTTGTTGATAACGGGGCATTTAACGGTAATCTCACTAAAAATCCATTTAATTTCGAAAATTACAACATTAACACATTTTGTTTATATATTGATGGTCAACAAATACCTTCGAAAGCTTTACAACCTTCGTTTGAAAACCATATTTTCACCACGGCTTATCATACATTATTTTCGGGTACGGGTATACATTTTTTAAATGAAGGGAATGGAATTTCGAGAGAACAATATTCGAACGGTTACTGTTTGTTAGCTTTTGATTTAACTCCGGATTTATCAGCCAACTCTTCAGGTCATTGGAATCTTATAAGACATGGCACTGTAAGATTAGAAGTTCGATTTGAGTCAACGCTTGTACAAACTATTAACTGTATTGTTTACGCCGAATTTGATAATGTTATTGAGATAGATAAAAACCGCAATGTATCCGTCGATTATAATAGTTGAATATATATATATTGTAAAAATATTAACTTTGTAATATTTGTATGTATCTCTTTGTGTGTACATTTTTGAATAAATTAATTAAAATGAACTTACTTTGTATTATTTTTAATAATCACCCTTTCGATATATAATAAGTTACTGTAATTACAATCGCACACATGTTTGCAATCTCTGGGGTTGGAAAGTTGTATTTTTAAATAAATATGAATACAATAGAACTACAGAAATATTTGAACGAAATACATCCAAGTTTGCGGTATAATGTGTATGCTGCAAATAGATTACCGATATACATGGAAACTCCTACTTATTTAATTAGTAATTTGGACCCCGATACAAAACCTGGATCACATTGGGTTGCACTACATATAGACAAAAATGGTTTTGGTGAATTTTTCGACTCCTATGGACGACCACCTTCTGGATATCACTATGCATTCTTAAAGAGAAATAGCCACCGATGGAGTTTCAATAAAAAAATATTGCAAAACAATTGGACTTCAGTATGTGGTCAATACTGTTTAATGTATTTGTACTACAAGTTGCACAACTGTACAATGAATTACTTTATTAATCAATTTGACATCGATACCATGTACAATGATATGTTATTATGGAATTTGTTTAATTACTGTTTTAAAATAAATGAATATGACTAATGAAGGAATGTAGACGGCTTTTTATTATACATAGAAAAAGTACCTGAGACCCCCCCCGACCGTAACTCGATTCAAACAATAGCGTTCGAGCGAACAATAGGCGACCCTTGCTCGGATGATCCATTGTTAACTGTACCCCATTGCTTTTGTATTATTATAGCCTAGTTAATGTTATGCTATCTCTGAAACGGTTAAAGCTACGCAATTTTAAATACTTGCATTCGATTCAGCGACCCTGAAAACCTTTTTTTTTTTTTTTTTTTTTTTTTTTTTTTTTTTTTTTTTTTTTTAGGGTTGCCGCCGTGATCAGTGAGCTAGAACCGATGAGAGAGCCAAAGGCGGTGAGCCAGAAGCTGTGAATCCCTACTACTAACATCCGCATCCTTACGACCTGGGAGTCTTTAAAAGAAGAGTGAATAGTAATTTGTTGAGCGGATGCGGTTCATCATTGTAGTCTTCTTCACCTTCCACCAGGTGTGATTGAGGTCAAGCGATCACGAGTAAATGATAATAAAAAATATAGATAAGCGTTTGTAGTATTTTATAAATACATAATAACTCACCTAGTGAGATGAAAATTACAGATAATTTCTCAAAGTTCTCTCACAATAGACCTTTGTGAGGTCACATTAATACTGCGCGGCTAATGTCGCATTGTGTGAGGTCAACGACACCGTCGCTCAGTACGACCCAGATGACCTGAGACCGCCTTCAGAGGCACTTAACGACCTCCATAAGTAGGTAGGCTGATATTTGATTAATCTTTTATGTTATTGTAAAAACAGGTTAAAGTAGGAGATAATCCCCTACCCTCGAGAAGTAGGCAGAGCATTGTGACGTGCTCTGCCTAAATACAATGAGGAAGATATCTTCCTCCGAGTTTGTGCCCAGCGGGCGCGGCGCGACGGGGCTGCGGCGAATTGATTACAGGTCCCGCGGTCCCTGCCAATGCGCAGAAGAAGTCACCTTGGAGTTTTTTGTCGGTACAAGTCCGACACACCTCGGTTTCGTGCAACCTCCCAGTGCGACCGAGACGGTCCCATGAGGATTTTCCCCAAGTAAAAAAAAAGGAGATAATCCCCTCCAGTTGCACAGAGATTTTGCCTCATTAAGCGTTTTCTACCGTCTGTATAACGGAGAGTGTTCTGAAGAGTTGTTTAACTTTGTTCCACCATCTTACTTCCATAAAAGAGCAACGCGCGCGGGTTTGCGGAGGCACAGCTATACAATAACTTACATCCGGGCTAGGAGTTCTCTCTCTGACTTTTACCGACTCACCGAGTTGTGGCATGGTCTTCCAGCGAGCGTATTCACACCGTACTATGATATTGGATTCTTTAAACGAAGCGTGAAGAGATATTTATGCGTGCCGGTATTATCACCGCGTCTATCGATTATTTTTCATTACTGTAGTTAGTTGTAGTCTTTTTGGACTGCAGTATGCTTACCGTCAGGCGTGGTGTGGTCACTATATCCGAACCAGGATAATAAAAGGATCGCCGAGAGTGCATGAAAGGATTAATTAATGCTAAGGAAGCGAAAGAGCTTTGTAGAAATAGAGAGATGTGTCGTTCCATTTTCTCTGCCTACCTCTATAGGGTTTCAGCGTGATGACAGATAGATATTTTAATACTATGCACGTGCTGGGTTTCGAACCTACGACCTCTCGCGTATGCATAATAATGCTAATAATTTAAGGTGACAAATTATTGGCTATATTATGTTATAATTTCTAACACAGTCAATCTTGAAGGTAAAAGTTACAGTATTTATAAATATGAAATTAATTATACGGTCAAAATACCTGTACTTTACAGGTCCTTGAACCTTACTCAGTACCTAAAGACCATATGGTGCATATGACCTTCATCGAATGACTGCATAACTTTATATTAAAATTTAAAACCTACGCTGCTTTTTTGTAGCAAAATATATTCGATTTCCGGTCTCATTAATGTGTAGTGATGGGCAATTACGAGAGGTGTCAATAATCGAGAGAATCCCAGTTGCTCAGATTTGTAATCGAGTTTACAATCGAATCACCTAAAGTACACATCCTCATACTTTTATCTCGTCGACCTCTCGGGCTGTGTTTTGGTTTCGGATATACCTACTGCTAAACTAACGTTGTATTTTACAAATCAATCACCATCAAGTGTTTTTGACTGATTCCTGACTGTATTCAAGTTGAGAGTACAATCAAAAATACACGTTAAGTTTCCTACATTTATGAATTAAATTCAAATGGACAAAACCGAAACAAAGTTCGTTATGTATCTATTATTTAATTGCGTTTTAGTGGGAGGAATGCACCTGACGGTTTGATTATGTAAAGAGGTGTAAAGAGCCACCACACACTCGTTCATGTTATAGAGCGGTATATGTTCCCAAAACAACATCTATATCTGACGCTAGGATTTTTTTTTACACTGGCTCGACATAGTGACTACAGCGTACCTGATGTTAAGTACATTGTACTCCAAAAACGAAAGCGACTATTGATGGATGAAAATCCATCGATAGTCTCAATCGTCATGTCGGCCCATATATACCACGACTGAAGGTCTCTAGGTATATGAGCTACTGGATATACACAAGCTGATCCCGAAACACGACAAGCCGAAACTGGTTACTATGACGGGCTTGATATTGTGCGGCGTACTTCACGTGGGCTCCTGGCTGGTAGCCGTCGACCTCTGGGGGTCGATATTGACCATTTTTAGAATCAATGGCTTAAACGATTATAGAAAGATTTTTCGATTAATTAGATTAAGGCCCAACACTGATTCACCGAATCGCTTTGATAAATTTATTGATCGTCGAGTGTATCCGATTATTGTATCAAATTGAGTCATCGATTATTCGAATGACAAGAGGGAGGATTATAATATTAAATACAGTGATTATCGATTCGTATTATGAATGATGCTCATTTTCACACGAATATCGTTTTATAACATAATAAATGATATAATTACTATTATTGTTTGTTGTGTTATGTGGTCATAGTGAATAAGAGACCGATGTCCACGCGCGGCAACTTGAATGGTCGAAGGTTCAAATCCCGGTATGAACCTCTGAGCTTTTCCAGATTAAGTACTTGCTTAAGTAAATAGTGAAGGTCAGTTATGTGTCTGGTCATGTTGGGCATGACATATAACCGTAAAATAATTACAAAAACTAACGTATCATTGCTCTCCCCGAAATGGATATATTATTTTATTTATTTTTTGACATTTTCAGGGGAAACATACAGCAATATATTAACAATAAAAATACACAAAAAGGTATATAAGTAAGCAAAGTTTTTACATAAAAAAAAACCTAAGAAAAATCAAGCTACGGGGCACAAAACAGTAAAAGAAAACTAACTAACTATATAATAAAAAAAAAGATTATCTTAATATTTAAATAAAAATTGTGTTTGTGTGTAATCGAGAGATTAGAACAATCGAGTCAATCGAGTTAAACGACTTGTCATCGCCCATCGCCATTGCGCTATAACAATCCAGCAACTGTGCGCATGTCTGCTGACGTCACTTCCGGCTCTTGCACAAAATTGTCCGTCATTTTTAACATCAATACAAAGCCTTCCCGTTAATTACATTCGCAAATACCACTGGCATTTAAGTGCGATTGCCAAATGTCGTACAGATAACCCAAATTAACGGATAAATGAAATTATCTAGGTTTTTAGGACATAGGTATTGATTTTCAATTCGCTATATTAACGCATTTTATCAAAAAACAAGTTAAGGCTTTTACGCATTCAATCCGATACAAATCCGTGAAAATGCGTTCTGCAATAGCTTTAGAAAATTTGCACGGTATCTTACGCACTCATTCTTTATCCGAATTCTGTCCGTCATCGCGTTTTGGACTCATTAGAAATACTTTTACGGGTCTTATGCGCGAACTAAATTACTTTTAATTATATCGCCTTGTAAGTATGCTAATACTGTGAGTCTTGTGTGTGCCGTGAATATTCAAATTATCAAGAACAACAGTGGGTAGAGGCAGTAACTTTCTGCCTCCAATGAAACCTCCGCGACTCGTCAATCTGCTCGTGACGATGACCTGTGCAACCAGGTCGAAACGTCGAGCCATAACTAAAATTAAGCTAATTCGCGCATAGGACCCGTTAAAATATTTATAATAAACGAATGTACCTAAATATATTACAAAAATAATAATATATCTTCCTTTTCGGCGAGGGCAGAGATACGTTAGTGGCTGTATCCACTTTGCGCTTATATGTCGTGCCCAACGTGACCAGTAGCGCAGTTGGTCGCCGTTCTCACAGCACTAGTGCACTGCCACCGGTGAGCAAGCGGTGCCTTCGCACTTGATCTGGAAAAACCTAGATGTACGTGTCCGGATTCGAAACTACGACCATCCACGTTCCCGTGCATTGTTAATGGCCACACACATTGTCTACAAGGCCACACACAGGATCAACGAAGTGACACTCCTATAAAGGCAGTTTTCTCCTTTTCCACTATGGGACTCTAACAAAACTTGCCGGAATGTGTTAGACATCAATCACTTTAATGTGATGTAATATGAAAGCTAGGTTTTTACAAACATCCTGTATATAAATAGAATGTACATATTCATTGACTGCTTTCGGGGTGAGCAGAGATACATTGGTAGCTCTGTATCCACTTTGCGCTTATTTGTCGTGCCCAACGTGACCAGTAGCGCAGTTGATCGCCGTTCTCAGTATGCAAGAGGTCAAGAGGTCTCGATCTCGTTAGGTGCTGGTGAAGCTGGCACATCCGTACCCTTGGCCCCGGCAGACGGACCGGATGATCACTCCGGTGGCTTTAATCAGTAAGAGTCTGACGCTGGAGCATTGCCCTCACAGCGGCCCCGACGCTCCATGAGGATTTCCTCCGGGTAACCAAAAACAGGCTATCAGTATGGAAAACTGTAACTTTTTTTAAAATCCTGTGTTAGTTAAGACGTTGTTACATTCAAGGACCGTTTAAAAAAATTCTAGTGGATAAAATATTACCGTGTATATCGACATTAAGGATATGAATGTAAAAAATAATACATTAACTTTGCAATAATTCATATCAATTAAAACGCAATAGCCGCATAACTTAGTTGGGTTTTCCTCCAATCAGGTTTTATAATATATCAATATTTAATGATAGTCACAAAAACAATAAATGAACAAAATTTTTGTGTAAAATTAATTCATATAGACCACAGGTTTCCAAACTTCTTGTCTCGTAGACCCCTTGCTGTGTTTCCTGGTTTCGGATAGATCCTCTGCTAAGCTAACATTGTATTTTGCAAATTGATCATCTTCGAATCTGTTTTTGGCTGATTTCTAACTGTTACAACACACTTTAAGTTTTATAACAATAATATAACATCACAGAATATTCTTTCGGGGTGAGCAGGGATGCATCAATGGCTGTATTCACTTTGCGCTTATATGTCGTGCCCAACGTGACCAGTAGCGCAACTGATCGCTGTTCACACAGCACTAGTACGCGTGACATTATAATGACAAAAACCAATCGAAAATAGTTTCGCCATACGAGTTTGCGGAATATTCGTTCGCGGATTAAATTCGCGCGATATTTTTTTTATCCCGATACAGCATAGTGGCCATACCACACCGATGGTAAGCTCCGTGCAGTCCAAAAACGACCGCAACTGTCAACAGTTATGAAAATAATCGATAGTCGCAGTGATCATGCCGGCCTGCACAAACATCTCTTCGCGCTTCGCTTAAAGGACCCAATATCATAGGATGGTGGGAACACACTCGCCGAGAGATCATTCCACAGCTCCACGAGTCGATAACAGTAATAGTTAAGGAACTTCTTAATCGTAGCCGAGATAAACCCGCGCGCGTGTTTCTACTATGGAAGGGAGAGGGTGGAACAAGGGAAAACAACTCTTCAAAATACTCACCCTGACAAAGACGGTAGAAAACGCTCGATGAGGCAAAGTCTCTGCGCAATCGGAGTGATTCCAGATGCCATGTAACGTCTGGATCATTCACAATGCGGTCAGCCTTCCGCTGCAATCTATCCAGGGCGTCGAGTAAGTAAGAAGTAGAACCGTCCCAGAGATGCGAGCAGTACTCTATGCAAGGTCTGACTTGGGTCTTATACAATAGATTCAGTTTAGACAACTAACGACAAATTAGAGTCATCTACAGTTTATTTTCGCAGTGCGATTTACGTCTAAATATAAAAATAACTTTGTGTCTTGTGTTTTGTGGTCGATTACAATACATATATTGGTCGCCATATCATGATATTCTTTTGAATGTGTGCTCTAACGTGATCTGCATATCCTAATACAGACGGTCAAGTAAACCTGTCATGCCAGCTTTAAACGATTACCATATAAATGGTATTTGAATAAAATACCAGATTTCACTAGTTTTTGCTGGTATCGATGGCAAATAATGAATTATAAAGGTATGTTTACAAAGCAGGGAATGTAGGCAGTTGCATCGCGTTACTGCAATGAAATCGGGCAGTAGACTTGAGGGTATCTTCTGCCGAGTGGGGCGGAAGTCTGATAGAGAAGTTTTGAGGCATGGGCTGTATACACCCACCTCCCCAAGAGAAGGAGCCTCAAAGGCTGTTCGCTCGCCGGCTTTTTGGAGGATTATGGATCAATAGGTCAAATTAGTAGCGATTTGCAGAACACCCTGGGTGTGTTAGTCATTAGGAGTTTGCCACACTGGAGTCGCTGTCATCGCCGCGGCCCTGATGGTTCCATGTAGCATTTTCTCCCGGACAACGAAAAAAAAGTAGCTAAAGCGGCCTCTCTTCCCGAGATTATGCATGATGGGTGTGGCACAGTGGTTTGTAACGTATTAATAACTTTTTGGATAAGACTAAAATGCAGAACATCGAGTATCTGCGTAAAGTCTCCTGTCTCGCAGTTAATTACCGCTTGCACAATGCAATGTCCTCAGGAGCTATATTCTCTAATTCAGCCCCATTTCATCATAAAACCATTACCCTTTTGGAGAGGTTGGTGTACAGAGCCCATCCCTCAAAGACTCTCTATTAGGCGGTGCGCAGGATACGTACGCACCGCCACCGCCACGTCTTTTCAGCAGACACCTTCAACTGCCTCAGACAGCAATAGTTACTCTAAGCTTTATCTTTCATCACACAGAACCCCTACTAGGGTAGGCACAGAGAATGGAACATCACTTCTCTCTATTCTTACAAACCTTTTCGCTTCCTTAACATTCATTAGCCTCTTTTTTATTTTTTATTATTTTTATTCTGACTCGACACAGTGACTGCACCATACCTGATGGTAAGCATAGTACAGTCCAAAAAACGCCAACGACTATCGATAGGTAAGAAAAACCCAACGGTAGTCGCAGCGATCATGCCGGCCTGCACAAATATCTCTTCACGTTACGCTTAAAGGATCCCATATCATAGGATGGTGGGAACACGCTCGCCGGAAGACCATTCCACAGCCCAACGACACAGCAAAAGAAGGAGTTAGAGAACTTTTTAGTCCTGGCCGCGATGTGAGATACCGTATAGCTGTGACTCCACAAACCCGCGCGCGTGGTTCTATTCAGGAAACGCAACACATACCCCTGCATACATACTCGTCGATTCAGCATTCTTTTGACACTACCCTCAATCAGAACTCTTTTTATTTGGTCTGCGTAGGTTAGTCAAACTCAATTCTTACTTCCACTCACATGCATATACAATATATATATCTTTTTCGTCATCGTTTCATCATTCATCCTCTCCTCCTGCCCAAACTATCAAGGAATGTTTTTGTTCGATGACATTATCTTTTTAACCAACTATTTTGCGTATCTCTTTATCTAACTTAACGTTATTTCTGAGTATGTCCGTATATAATATATCGTGTTGTAGGCAATGAGAAAAATTATCCGATACTGATTTTATCGGTACCGGTCAGTGTAAAAGCGGTCTAAAACTAAAACATAACTTTGTTACAGACGCTAATAATATTTTATTGGCACTAACACGGGGTGTTAAATGTTTACGGTTATTTCATTTTATCATTAGAATACAAACATGGACAATACAATGCTTGAATGCTACGGTTCCGATGTGTTTGCTAACAGGAAAACACAAAATCATTTTATATAAGTACAGAAGTCTCGTCCACGCTATAAACATTAATATTATTACGGCGGCAAGTGTGAATAAAACTACAAAATTAGTCAAATAATTTATACACATCAAACGATCGCGCGAGTTTAATTGCAGGTTCGAATCCCGGCACGTAAAACTCGGTTTTTCCAGGTTAAGTAAGGATTTAGGCACCGATGTAGCATAACATCGTAAGGCATCTAATAGAAAAAATAATATATTCGTTACGCTATGTCCTTTTCGAGGCGAGCAGCATATACTGACGTAGTGGAAAAGCTGCTTTTTTTATGTAAAAGGAGGACAAACAGCTCAACGGATGGTAGACGGATATTATTATCATTGTTAGCCCAATTTAGTCCACTGTTGGGCATAGGGTTCTCTCATAGGAATCTCCATTGAGTCTGATCTTTGGTCCTAAGATACTCACATTATCTGTTGGAATTATATTCGTACTAATTTACATCTTTGTCTTTGTTCCAGGTGAAAGCTGCATAGAGAAGCCACTGGCGACGTTATGGCGGAACTACCAGCAGTCGACGAAGCCTGATGTGGTGATGAAGCTCTCCGTGACCAACTCCGGCCTCAAGGGCTTCACCAAAGAGCACGGACTAACCGAGTATTGGTCCCACCGCGTCACGTATTGCGCTAGCCCTCCTCACTACCCCAAGCTGTTCTGCTGGGTCTACCGCCACGAAGGCAAGAAGCTGAAGCACGAGCTCCGCTGCCACGCCGTCCTCTGCACCAAAGAATCCATATCAAAGAAGATAACCGAGGAACTACAGGTCAAGCTCAAGCAAGCGTTGGTCGAGTTCAAAAAGGACAGAATCTCAAAGCAAAATGCAAGGTTGAGCCTCGCTAACAGCGTGTATGACAACCCTAGTATGCCCCGAAGAAAAATCCTCTTAAGTGTTGGCGCTATGAACTATAGACCACCTCTAGAACGGTCCAAATCTGCTCCAAAATTAGGAGCGATTGAGGAACTCTGCTCTGAGGAAGATGAAGAAGAAGCTGAAATGAACGCTAGAGAGAGTATGTGTAGCGATTGGGCAAGAACATCCTTTAAGGCAAACTTTGGATTTGATGATTTTTCGTCGCAAACCCTCGATAGACGGCGACCAGAAGTGAAAAGTCCACGCAAGATGTCGTGCCCGGAGAACGTCATGCGAACTCTATCAGACTCTGGCAGCGGTGTGGTCGCCATATCCGATGAGCTGCTTCATCTCATCGTGCAGGAATGCAAAAAGAACGATGATACTAATCAGAGCGATGAAAAGCTGGTAGTGATCGCCGAGACAAACGAAATGATTGACGCAGCCACAAACGGTGAATGTAAATTAACGAGTAACTTCCTCGTCACGGATAGCGACGATGGATCTGTTTCCTCGGGCTGCGAGACCGCTAGCACCGCTGCTTCTGATACTGAACCAACTTCTCTTCCTTCCTTACCCCAGGAGGAACCAAAGAACAGACAAGATCAACCATTCGCACAAACTGCTTCAGATGGGATCTACACAAATGAGATCCAAGACGAGAGCGAAGTGAATCACATCCCGATCGGAGAAAAGAACGGTTTCCGACGCAGATCGACGTACCCTCCCTTGAATGCAAGTATCCTATCAAATTTCGACGAGAAATTCGAATCTCTGCTCGATAATTTAACAGATGTGGAAAGCCTGCATTCCAGCACAGAGACAGACGTATTTAAAAATGGTGGAGACAATGACAGCGCGTGCAGCGATGAATCTGGCTATTCGGAACTGCTGGATGGAAAGGAGAGCGTTATCGGAAACACGATTATGGTTTAGACAATTGTATTACAAACACACACCAAAGGCAGTCGTTTTGTTCGCCTTATAATAGTGTCAAGGTGAGAGTTTAAAAGTCTGTGGAGTCTTGTTATCCTCGAAATATACATAAAATTGAATAAATTTTAGTAAACATTATTAATAAAATATCACCTGAATAAATATCGTTTGGACATATTTGAATAGAGTTTACAAGGTGAATGAAATACAAAAGAAATGAAGCTAAATTCGAGACGTCGAGTGAAATATGTACATTAGGATCGGCTAAATAACAGCACCTTTCTGTTTTTATCACACGAATAAAAACTCAGTAATACGTTTGTTTGTTAATTTTATGTCGGTTGTTATCGTCTGTGTCATTAACGCTAATGTAGGTTATTCCCATAGATGGGCAAAATGTCATCAGACTAATGAAAAATGATGATATGATTTAATTTTGCTCACCTATGTTAAACACAGTGGAATTCTCAATCGCATACAAATTTATGATTCCTTAATGTTGAGAAGGGTTTTAAACATAATTACAGAGTAGCGAAATCAAAATTACGACTACATTTTGTACTCGTTCATTATTAATGTGATTACATTTTGCCCATCTCTGATTAGATCACAAAGTTTTTAGAAAACCCTTTTCATAACTTTTGATGTGATTCAATTTTGAAGGATCGTGACTTATAAATTCCTTTATGTTATATTTGTCTTCTGTTCTATTAGATGTAAATCTAAGCAAGAATAGACTCACGAAGAGGTATCTCAAATGATCTATCATTAACTAAAAACCCTACTTATTACGATGCCATATTCTTCTACATACATAAAAATGAAAAGCAACCATTACGCGTAAAAATTGTTTTACAAAAATCTAATCGTAACTGCTTACACGCAGTAATAACTATAAAAATCTTGTACGAGCAATGATTGCACATCTTTTGTTTACTCCTATGGAAATACTTTAACAAGTTTTATGTGCGAATTAACTTACTTTTAATTACGGCTTGATGTTCCGACCTGGTTACATAGGTCTCGTGCAGACTGACGCGCCGCGGAGTCTTCGTCGGGGGCGGGAAGTTATTTCCTCTACTTGTTCTTGATAATTTGAATTGTCATGATACAGAACACTAGCGCGTATTCCAGATGCTATCATAATATGTTGCTTTCATTTTTATTGTATGTAACGAACAAGAAATTATCGTGTAAACTGAGCTTTGAGTTGTAAAATTAAAGCGAAAACGCTTTTATAAAGTAGACAGTAAAATACAGCTGTTTTAGTGGAACACGAGTCTGAGGTTTTACAAAATACTTCTGAGGCTGTAAACAAAAACATTTTGTTTATTTCCTATCCCAATTAAGTTAGTTACGTTGATAACTGTGTCGACTAAAGCCAAGTACACACTTATGTAATATGACTGTGGAATGTGTCGCGATATCTGTGAATGCGCAACACTACGGCAATTTCCTCTCGTGTGATTGACGTGTAAGCTTTGAACGCGAGCAATTGTGTCCTCTATTGCGCTCATTGGAGAATTGCTTATTTGTCGTTGTAGTGTAGTGGCTTTCTGGACGCGGTGTCTTGTTTTTTGGGTCGATTTTGGGTCTGGGTAGCAACAAAAGACCGCGATGGCAAAGTGCTACGCGAAATCGGTGATTTTTTCTGATGGCGTGGGATGGAGTGCATACATATAACATTACACGGCAGATAAGTCGCACTTAATTATTGCCAAATGCGCTGTAATTTGTTATAAAAGTATATTTCGCACAACAATACATTTACTAATTTGTATATAGATTTTGTTGAGTAATTAAAAAGAAATGAAACTTCGGGCTCGTGTGTTAGGTTACACACCAATGCATTTTAACTGTAGATTAGCTGTAGACGGTTTGATGTGTAGATTGTAACATTGTATAACAGGGTAAGCGTACTTTATCCAGTAATTTTATTATTATTTTAAATATATGTTGTGTATATATTGTTATTTAAGTTCGGATTATGAAATTTGTAAGAGATTTTATTTGTATAATAAATATTTCAGATTATTTTATGTGGATGACCAAAAAGCTTTTTTTATTTATGCATATACGAAAACCTATCGGCAAACAGCTTTTAATTATGGCTTGAGTTTGCAACCTGGTTACGCAGGTATTGTAGAGAGCAGAATAACGCGTCGCGGAGTTTTCGTTAGGGGTTGAAAGTTACTTCTTCTACTCTATTTTCTTCTTGTTAATTTGAATAGTCCCGACACACAACAATCACAATATCAGCATGTTTACAAGGCGACATAAAACGAGCTTCTAATTGTCTAATCACTGGATGCCACTTCTTAATCTCGATCGCTTCTCAAACAGGGAGTCGAAGCTGCTCGCGTCCGTAGGCTTTACCCTAGTTTCCCTACACGTGACTCCTGGGTGGTGCTAAACGAGCAGCAGCGAGGTGGTAGGGCGCCGGGGCCCGTCTGGATCACGACCACAGTGCATGGGTGTAAAGCCCGTCATAGTGACCAGTTTCGGCTTGTCGCATTTCGGGATCAGCTTGTGTATATCCAGTAAGTCATATACCTAGAGACCTTCAGTCGTGGTATATGCGGGCCGACATGACGATATAGACTATCAATGGATTTTCATCCTTTGATAGTCGCTTTCGTTTTTGGACTACACTGTACTTACCATCAGGTACTCTGTAGTCACTATGTCGTGCCAATGTAAAAAAAAAACAAGTTTTGGATAATAGAACCGATATCTGGAGAGGATTTTCCGTTGATGCAGCTCAATTCAGTGATTGAGAACTTGTTAAGCAAGTGTTCCGCTAAGACTGATCCATGCACAAGCTGCTTTTTGATTAATAAAGGTTTAATTAGTAATCATAGTGAATATAAATCGCGAAAGTTTAAAATGTTTCTTATATACATTAATATATACATATTAAATTATATTTTTAACTTATTTAATATAGTTCAAAACAATATGGAGTACAGTTATTGTTACATTAATATTGAAGTAATCCGTAAAGAATGAGCTTAAAATATGTAAAACTCTTAGGATCATAAAACAATTGAGAATTTAATAGATTTGCATAGTAGTTTGACAATAACAACCCCAAGTCTCGAGCAAACCGGTCACAATGACGTAAAGATATGAAATATATAAAAATATACTTGCACATCTGTAAAATTAATATCAAGGTTATTGTATTGAATCCCGCCGACACACGCATCGTACACGCCACTGAATTTGTAACATCACGATTAAGTGATAACTCTTTGTTATTTATGAGTACATGATTACGATTTACCATTGCGCGAAATGAGATTATCCGCGGGAGAACCAGAGTTGTGGACACAGTACTCCGTATTACCCAACTAAAGTGGCAGTGAGCTGGGCAGGAGTAGGCGGACTCTTGAGTGGAGACCGTGAAGCGGTAAATGTACTGTATCTCCCGGCAAGGTGGAGCGACGAACTGTGGAAAGTGGCAAAGGTTTTTTTCATACTGGCTCGACATAGTGACTACAGAGTACCTGATGGTAAGTACAGTGTAGTCCAAAAACGAAAGCGACTATCAAAGGATGAAAATCCATTGATAGTCTACATCGTCATGTCGGCCCACATATACCACGACTGAAGGTCTCTAGGTATATGAGCTACTGGATATGCACAAGCTGATCCCGAAACGCGACAAGCCGAAACTGGTCTCTATGACGGGCTTTACACGCATGTACTGTGGTCGCGATCCAGACGGGCACCGGCGCCCTACCACCTCGCTGCTGCTCGTATAGCACCACCCAGGAGTCACGTGTAGGGAAACTAGGGTAAAGCCTACGGACGCGAGCAGCTTCGACTCCCAAAAATATAAATAAATGGATTTATGATATATTTGATGGTTTGGATGAGAATAGCCGAAGACTGGGCACAGTGACGCTTGTTAGAAGAACCCTATGCCCAGCAGTGGACTAGAGTAAACTGATGATGAGATAAAAGAAATTTTGTTATACAAATGACACCAATTAATATATATTTTTGTTAATTTATAGTTGTAGCTGTGATGGGCTAGTGGGTAAGAGATAGGTATCCTTGCACACCAGCCGGCTTGGTTGTAAGGTCGCATCCAGGCACTTACCTCTGGGTTTTTCCAGATTTACGCACCCCATTCTCACCGGTGAATGATAACATTGCAAAGACACCCCATGGCATCTAATAGAAATGTCTTGCGTACTAATGCTGTAAGGACGGCGACCAGCGGCGCTACTGGTCACTTTGGGCAAGACATTTAAGGGCAAAATGGGTGCAGCCACTAATATATCCCTGCTTGTCCTGAAATGGATATAGCATAACAATATATTATTATAATCATTTAATGACAAAAGAAGCTTCAAAGAAGCGAAACAAATATCCGACAAGGGCCGTCATATAGTCTAACGAATACTTACTAACTTAAAATGCAAGAGAAGCCAATTAAGCCGGCTTTATAGACAAACTTAGACAGTTTCCAAAGCGGTAAAACTTTAAACAAGCTAATTAACTATTCTCACTAGAACTACCTTCAACCTTTAAGTTACTTAACTATCAAGGAGATTTATATTAGAGATCGTAAACTTTAGTATCTTGTTATTTCATGATCTATAGCGCTAGTAACAAACTCTCGATACTAGATGGCGCTGTATTGAAACTTTAATTTGTTTGTCGTGGTCTTTATCAAAAAAGAAAAAAGGTAAAAAGGTAGGTTTTTTTTTAAAGGTATGTTAATTCATGAATATAAAGTAGGTTAATTTCAATTGTGTGGCTTATTCAATTCTAAACAATTATGTGAACATGACAACTGATATAAAGCTTACTCCAAATAATAAATATGACCACAGGCTGAGATCAGGTCACATTCCATCAGGCAAATTTAAACATCTAATGAAGCTTGTGGAGTCACCGAACTGCAACACATGTAAGAAAGTAGATGACGTACAACATTTGCTGATGGAGTGTGTCCGATCAGTCTGCAAGAGATCTCTGATGGGAGCCTTTCGCCTGAACAAATTTGATGTAGGCATGTTCTGCTGAATTTTAGCAAGACCTTACTCAGCCGAAGTAAAGGAGCTGTTCTGGCTGATGGCTCCCCACCAGAAATAAATGCTAGTAGTGCATGCTTAGGATACGATGGGGCTGGCATGTGCCGAGGCACAAAAGTCCCTAAATAAATAGAAAAAAAAAATGACATCAGAATCCAAACAACACTTGAGATATTTCTAAATCCTATACTCTTGAGTTAAAACGTTAATATTATATTTCAAACAAAATATAAAATGATGGAAGCTGTTTATTAAAGAGTCTTGTGTTGTGTATATTTAATATAATATGTAATATAGTTATAGTTAAGGTTACATTCCGTAGGACGCGACAGACGGCGATGACGTGTACCCCTAAGGCGGGCGGCATCATTATTATTGATTTTTATGAGTTTTATGCCGACATACGTCGACAATTCGTAATTTTAAATCTAACTGGTTAAATTCACTAATGGTAAATGTTATAATAGACGGCATTTTTTCTCTTTTATAAATACTAAGGATTATTTAAAAGATTTCTATAAATTATATCTATTGTCAATGGCGTGTATCCCATAATAGCGTAAACAAATCTAGGCAACGAAAGTTAAGTTCTGCTTGGAATACTGTTCGTCTCTGTGGGATGTTTGCGCACAGTACCTCCTTGACGCACTGGATAATTATGGTCGAGAATCAACCGATGGGCTGGGGCAAATGCACCGGCACGGTTGCCGACACCCCGGCGTCTTCTCCGAACGGGATGCTTCTAGGACATGACATACTCACAGAAAGATACCACGGCATGCCCAATACCACTGCCGGCAAGAAGAGGTCATGTTCGATCCTTTAGCTCAGGTCCTGCCACTCGCAAATGCCCACTTGACTTGTCGTGACCTGACATTTATTACCACACTCACTTCTAGTTATATCACGCTCACAGATACATAGATGTCAGAATTGTTCATCAACATGAATATTTTGTTTATTTATAGAAGGTATGAATCTAGAATTTTCTCACGACGAATTGTTGCCGCGTCTCTTGCAGTTATATTGCGACGGCACGTGTCATTGCAGTCTGCCGCGTTGTACGGAATCTCACCTTTAACGTTTCACGTAGCAAGGTGTGTGTGTACATGGGTTCTAACCATTCCATGTTGCTGCATAAAGCGGGTCATTCATCATATGTAGCGAAGAACATTTTTCAAGAATAAATGCTGAAATTTATATCTGACATTTCATTTTTATATCCTTTCCCTTTACCTGTATTACAGTACAAGCTGCAGGACCCGGCGTTGCCCGGTTAAAATTAAACATAAATTGATTATTATCTCTTTTATTTAAACTATAACAAGACTTTTACATTATAACATAAAAAAATTAGAATAAAAATAAATTAGACTCATGGGAGCGAGACCTGAGGCCCAAGCCACCGGTAGTTAGGAGCTCAGAGTGAGGAACCGCCTAACAATGCATATCGTATCGATTAATACTAAATTCTATACTCTGACTCTCGATCTAATAACTTAGCGAGGGCTTCTTAAGACTGTAATCGAAGCCTTTTGCGATTAAACCTTTAATCGACACAACTATCGGGGCAATCTCGTGTGCGAAGGCAATATTGTTATTATTATTAAATAATAAGCGAGCAGCTAGGTGTGTTCAACTATCACACATTGTCTAGCACTGTGTTGACCATACATTATGATCTGATTGAGATGAGCGCCATCTATCCAGTTTAATCTCGAAACTATTCGTTGATGATACGTCACTGTCCTGAGGTAATTTATCCTAAACTTGCATTATAATGCTTAATGTAATCCATATGATGTTTGTGCTTTATCATTGAAATTATCATATAGTTTTAATTTTTAATTGTCTTGTTTATTTTTTGACTGTGTTCGATATTATTTACAGTTACTATCTTTTGCAATTTTTTGCTTTATTATATGGAATCGGTCTGTTCTGCAATAATATTTAAAATCTTTATTAATTTAAATTCTATTATAGAGACTTTATTATACAGTGCTTACTAATATTTTATATTATAATTTTTTAATTGGTGTTAAATATTTTATCTGTTGGTCTTATATTTCTGTTCTTGTATATGTGTATTTTCATATTTTTTCTATGATACTTTAAAATTAGTGTATATGTACTCCATTGATCCCTTCCTTGCTGTTTTCTGCGCGTCGATTCAATAAATGGGTGTCAGCTGAAAATCAGCGCTGGGTGGCTCGGCTGGTCACTTGGCATTTGCTGAGCTGACTTCCCTTTGGCGCATCATCACAACACAGGGTGTTTACTGTTTTTGTTTTCTGTCTTTCATAACCTATTTTGTTGTGTTGTTTGTTGTGTTGTGTGCCAAATAAATGTTTTATTATTATTATTATTTATTTTATTATTCTGTTATTGAGTGAGTGGTAACTACTGATGAAAATCACGGGAATTTTCCCAAAGTGCCCAAAACTTCCGAGAACATTTTGTAAATTCCCGGGAATATTCCTAAGGAAGTTTTGGGCACTTTGGGAAAATTCCCGTGCATTTTCATCACTAGTGGTATCCAATATTTGTTCTCAAGCTTTAACGAACCTGCTGCATACAGTTCTCACAACGAGCACGGTGTAAATGATGAATTAAAAAAATATTGAATAGCCTGGAGCAGTTATATTTCATTTTTAATATTTTATATGTCATAGACGGATTTTTAAGCAGATAAACTAGTTTTTCCGCCTTGTGGGCTGAACATACAACCTTATCCACTAGCAGAGATGGGCAAAATGTAATCTGATCAACGATGAACGATTACAAAATGTAGTCGTAATTTTATTTTTTTTCCTCTGTAGTCATGATTAAATCCATTTAAAACATTAAGAAATGATAAATTTGTATACAATCTGAGATTTTGTAGTGTTTAAAACATAGATGAGCAAAATGTAATCATATTAATGGTAAATAACGTAAAATGTAATCGTTAATCATTTTTATTAATCTGATTACATTTTGCCCGTCTATATCCACTAGCCTGCTGCTGGAGTGCTAATTCCACGTAAACAAAGTCGCGCGCATATCACATATATACGTTATAATGTATGAGGATCTGCCTCTCGCTGCGTTTAACCGACATACCAACTGTGCCGGCGCCGCGGAGCGTGACGGTGACCACACACGAGCACGACTGGCTCGCAATAAAACACCTACAATTTTATATCATTTTGAACAATAAAGTGAAACATGATAGAGTAAATATATACATCGAGCATCGGCGTACAGCCGCCTGCCTCGCAGTCTTGCACCGGTTGCACAGTGGAGAGTGTTCTAAGGAGCTACATTCTCTAATTCCACCAGCCCCAATTCATTATAAAGCTATCCGTATGTAGGAGAGGTTTCATATATCCACACGAAGAGATTCGTTTCTACATTCATCATACGAACAGCTAAAGAATGGAATACCCTTCCAGCGAGCATATTTCCACGCTCTTATGACCTGGGAGTCTATAAGAGAAGAGTGAATAGGTATTTGTTGGGCGGACGCGCTCCATCGTCGGACTTATCTTCATCTTCTTCCAGCAGGTGTGATTAAATTCAAGCGCCAGCCTACAAATAATAATTTAAAAAATTAAGCTGAGATTTGTAGACACATCTTTGATTTTGCTGAGAATAAAATCAAATATTACAAATTAATATCAAGCGGAAACAGCCGTCAATCTAGCTCTGCTCATCACGAAACAGATGTAGCGTTATATCATTATTATTCTATTGTACCTATAGTCAGTTTACTTTTTTTTTTTTTTGCCTATGTATTTTGCTAAGCAAAGTCATAGTAGTGTTAAAAAATCTCACCTTTAAACACTTCAAAATCAAAGTAACCATCAAAGAAACTATTATCACATTGGTTCCCTACTGGGGTAGGCAGAGAGAAAGAAACGCTACTTCTGTATGTTTGCAAACCTTCGCTTTCATAAAATTTATCAACCTTTATGCACTCTCGCCAGAACTTTGTTTATTAGGTCTGTGCAGGTAAATCTCGGTCTGCCTCGCCTCTTACTGCCACTCACATTCGTATTGTATATCTTTCAAACCGTTCAGCCTCTTCACGTATCCAAATCAGCGAAATATGCCTTTGTGCTATCAGTTTTTTGACATGACAAAATGCTGATGTCTGGGAAAGTCTTTTTCAACTACACCGGGGGAGAGGGAGGAGTAATTAAGGTGCTCAGCCAGCGAGTTATGAGTTGGATGGCAACGCAAGGGCACCTTTATGAGTACGAATCTCGACTTGGGCGGCTAGCCAGGAAGATGAAATGAAAAATGAAATAAATTTATTTCACCACAAACTAACAAAATACTAGAAATTCAAAAGCAGTAACATTTCTGTTACAAGACAACAACATACAGAAACAAAAGAAAAAAACAAAAACATATTACTCGTAACATGGCGAAAATGGGACCTCCATCAGCTTAAAGCCACAGAGGAAGTCTGCAGCGCTGATTTTCGTGGAACGACCCGAATGGTAATCTACCAGCGTTTCCGAAGCGACTGCCTTGACAAGAAACGTCTGCAAAAACTCAAGGTTACGATGGAGTGAAACTGCGCTTTAGAGCGTAAACCGTACGTTTAGCGGACTGAACTATTCTCCTTCGTAATGAAATTCGTTCGTGTAGAATGTGTCGCGCTGTTGCTCGCAGCAGCTTCTAAGGTCATGGTAATTTAATCTTCGGGATCCTACAGGACATCAAGTCAAGTTTCCGAAGCGACTGCCTTAAGAAGAAACGCCGCAAGAAGATCAAGGTTACGTCAGTGCTGCGTGAGGAAAGGCCTTTCCTTCACTACTCTGCAGAACTGCTACTCTACTCTGGAGGAGAAACACCCCGGTGGCTTAGTGGGTCAGAGTCCGACGCATTGGGACTGCTGCCTTCGCCATTACCCTGCCGGTCCATGAGGAATTCCACCGAGTCAATGAAAAGGCGACCTCAAAGAATCGTCAAAATGTACCCATAGGTATGTATATAGCAAGGATGTTACGGAGCTTCGACTCCGACTCCGATAAGTCGGAACTTCCGATTGTTATTACACCTTCGGTTCCGACTTCGGTTCCGAAACTTTTTAATCGGAGGTATTCATCGGAGGTCACCACCACTGTTGCAGTCAATTCATTTGATTTTACTTTATATGTTGTTGAAACATAATATCAATTAATCAAACAATCAGTGCTACTTAATTTGCAGAAGACATTTTTTAAAATTTAGATTAAAAAAATATGATTAAATTATTAAATTTGAAACTAAATGTACATTTAAATTTATTACTAAAAGGTTTTTTATTTTACATTTACATTAAATTAAGTAAAATAGAAATTAACACAAAAACAACCCTGCAGCAAATTTGATTTAATTTGTTCACTGGACAATCTTCACTGGAGGATTACGGTTTCTGATATATCCAAAACTTTGTGAACAATAGCTTTAATTTGCCCAAGTTAGGTTGTGTTGTGTTGTGTTGTGTTGTGTTCTGTTGTGTTGTGTTCTGTTGTGTTGTGTTGTGTTCTGTTCTGTTCTGTTCTGTTCTGTTCTGTTCTGTTCTGTTCTGTTCTGTCCTGTTCTGTTCTGTTGTGTTGTGTTGACCCAACTTGATATACGCCGGCGATGCGCTTGAGGGAGCGTGCCGCCCAACTTATACAGGCGAGAGCGCTGTGTGACCCCGGGGGTTTTAGTCGGTGCAAGTCCGACAACCAAAAAGCTCCCTGAGGTCCGTCAACAATATCCCCCGGGCTATCAAAAAAAAACCCTGATATACGCTTGGAAACAGTCTCGATTCTCAACATCTGTCTACACACGAGGGAGATGTAGAGGGAAATGGATTATGCTGTTGTCAATTCAAAAGTTTTGGCTTATACTTTCGAAGACATGTATCAATCCTGCACCATATTAAAATGGGATCAAATTTAAGATATAATAAATAACATATCTTCACGCTATCACGCTGTGTGAGCAGACATACAATAGTGGTTTTATCCACTTTGCGCTTAAATGTCGTGGACTACGCGACCAGTAGCTCAGGTAATCGCTTTATCACAGTACCTACTATGAAAATGTTAATAAGAAACAGCAATTTTTATTGTCTGTGTATTTGTAAATTTATCACTTTCTAATTAAAAAGGTTCACTGAATAATGTTTTTATTTGTCTCTTAATAATACTATTTTATTCTGCCGTCACTTGTGACTGACGTTGCCTCCGACTCCGATTCCGACTCCGAATCCGACTCCGATAAATCAAATTTAAAAACTCCGACCCCGACTTCGGTTCCGATAAAACTGCCTCCGTTACATCCCTAGTATATAGTTAGGCACTGGATTGTTCTCGAGCTAATCACACGCGTGTTCGCTTATCAAAACACGAGCCAGCAGCATTAATTAATTTTTTTACCGGCTCGATAATATAGCTGCACTCATAGACAAAAACTTATAGACGAAACCTGCCATCAGTAGCGTGCATCACATAGAAGAATAAAAAGCATTACCTTGTTTACATTAAATATAGATATTGACTTCAAATTTGATCATTAGAATGACAACAGTCTCAGAAACCAAATTGGAGAACATTTTAAATCAATACAGCATGTTTCGAAAACCCTGTGACTGGAAACGGAAAATTGGTGACACGATAACATTGCCATAATAGATGAGGAAATTATATTATTTGCGAACATTATAAACTTATCTTTATACATACATATATATATATATTTCTCGTGTCACAATGTTAGTTACCTTACTCCTCCGAAACGGCTTTAGTGATTTTTACCAAGTTTTATATACATTTTCAGTAGGTCTGAGAAACAGCTACTATATATTTTTCATACTCTTAAGTGATAAGGGTTGTTCAACCTTAACATATTTTTTAATTTTTTAGTTTATAATTATACACTTACAATAAATTCGTTATTCTTTGTCTACACACGAAATTACTTAGAAATAATTTATATGGCAAAACAACTTTGCGTGGTCAGGTACTTGTTATATAAAATTTAAGAAATTGAATTATTTTACATGCGGTCTATCTCGGATTACACAAATCAGTTTAAAGACGAATAAAACGATTTCATTAATAAATGACGCTTGGAATTAACGAGGATCATTGCCCTTTTGACGTCATCATCTACTAACATGATCCTTTGCTTTCTTCTTTTCTTTTTTCACGAGCAACGCACGATTCCAGTATCGCAATGTAAATATTACACATTTAATTCATATAACTAATATTTTTCTTTGATTTGTTTTATTTTTGCTCTTTAAGTAAAAAGGATAATCTAAATAGAATCTAATGTTGATACCGAGTAAATCCTTCTCTGGTCGGACAGGGTTTTTATAACACACTGTATATGTGTTAAATGTCCAAGTATATTAAAATAATGCTTTTTTATCATTATTTTAAGCCTATATATGTATATATATATAGCCTATATTTTTATTTTATTTTTTATAGCATTATTTTTTTTAACAGGGCTTTTTAATCGACAATGGCATTATTAATCTTCCACCAGTTCGGAAGAAAGAAGAATTAGGCCCTTTTTTTTGTTTACCCGGTGGAAATCCCTTCTGACCGTCAGGGGAGTAGTAAGGCCCACTCCCCCGGTGTGCCGGACTTGCGGCGACTAAAACCACCGGGGTGCCAGCACTCCCTACTTTTCGCCTTCGCCGGGCCTGGGGATCCAGATACTTCCGAAGGCCCGGCGAGCGAAGAATTTACCCCTACTACCACAAAAACGAACCATTACTAATTTTTTTTCAGACGGACGCTGGACCCCACACGTTTTTACACCGTGTGAAAAGTGAACATGAATGCGACGATAGACCGCGTCCACCTGACAAAAACCTATGCATTCTTGTCTTAAAGACTACCAAGTCATGAGATCGTGGAAATGTAGTCGCTGGAAGCATATTCCGATCCTTAGCTGTTCGCATGATGAATGTTGAAACGAATCTCTTCGTGCTGATATAAGGAACGTCCACCACATGCGGATGGCATCCGACACGGTATCTAGTGGTTTTAAAATGAAATGATATAATGAAAGATTATTAATTACAAATTATTATTCGGAATTAAATAGAAATACAAAGAACAAAGCCCGGTATTTTTAAATAGAATAACCCTGGGTAAATATCACCGGCACGTATTAATAATTCCGTCAAATTGTGCAGGAAACCTTTTATACAATTGACTTTCCTTGGCCGGGACACGAACCGGGTCGTCTCTATGGCTACAGGCAACACAACACGGCATATATCATCAACCAGCATTGAAAATTAATGTCACGTATTTTCCGCTAATACAGTAATAATAAATAATAGTTTCATCACTTTATATCCCTAATGGGGTGAACAGAGTTTTATTTGTGGCTGTATCTACTTTGCGTTTATATGTCGTGCCCAACGTGACCAGCAGCGCAGCTGATTGCCGTTCTCACAGCACTAATGCACATGACATTAGATGCCATTTGGATTTCGACACGATGTTTGCCTTCACCGAGGGCATGTGGTGCCTAAATCCAAAAATAATCTGGTAAAACCTAGAGGTACGGTAACGGGAATCGAACCTAGGACCATTCGATTCACCGCGTACCGAAACCGATGCCTTATCTACTAGGCCACTACGGCAAGAAATTAAAAATAAAATTAATTATATTTTTGAATTGAATTTTCAAGGAGAAGTAAGTATAACATAAATAAATAAAAGAAAAAATATTATTGCCAGTTCAGAACGATAAGGCATGAAGAGATATTTGTGTAGGCCGGCATGAATACAGCGACTATCGATTGGTTTTTCTTTACTGCTGATAGTCGTAAACATTTTTTTGGACGGCACCGTGCTTGCCATCAGGCGTGATATTCACTATGTTGAATCAGGATAAAAAGATGTTTTAATAATAAAATCTTTACTTGCTTGCTTAAAATTTAGAAATAAAATTAAAAGAAAATATTAAATTTGTTTACGAACAGCGCCATCTATTAATTTAATAAGAAACTACGAATGTATTTATATTGAATGTATCAGATAAATTTAAAAATTATATTAGTAGCTCAATTTTAGAGAACAGCGCCATCTATTAATTTAATATGAAACTATGAATGTATTTAACAAGTTGTTATATAAACAAAAGATTTCCTTAGTAGTTCTGGATAATATCACTAGGTGGCGCTGTGTGTCATAATAATTTAATTATGTTATTTCGGTTGATATTCGTTCTAAAGACTGTCCATCTCGTTCGTCCTCTCGCCCGGTTTAGTTGTAAAGGTCTATCCCGGCCTATTGTCCAGTTCGAAAACAAACATTGTTATCATATAACTAGGCTAGTCATTTTTGTAGAGCTTACAGGTAAGATAGTAAGGAAGTACAAGTCGCTATAGGGTGTAGGTTTCTTTAGGTACGATGAAAGCTCGTAATAACAATATATCGTCACGCTAAATCGGAGTGAGCAGAGTTACATCAGTGGCTGTGTCCTCTTGACGCTTATATATCGTGCCCAACGTGACCAGTGGCGCAGCTGATCGCCGTTCTCACAGCACTGGTACACATAACATTTCTATTAGATTGCAATGACGTTTTCCTCATGATATTTTCTTTCACCGATAAGCATCCTGTGAAAGCTCATATATACTCATTTATAACACCCAGATTGTTTTTGCTAAGGTATTTTTTTTTTACACTGGCTCGACATAGTGACTACAGAGTACCTGATGGTAAGTACAGTGTAGTCCAAAAACGAAAGCGACTATCAAAGGATGAAAATCCATTGATAGTCTACATCGTCATGTCGGCCCGCATATACCACGACTGAAGGTCTCTAGGTATATGAGCTACTGGATATACACAAGCTGATCCCGAAACGCGACAAGCCGAAACTGGTCACTATGACGGGCTTTACACCCATGCACTGTGGTCGCGATCCAGACGGGCCCCGACGCCCTACCACCTCGCTGCTGCTCGTTTAGCGCCACCCAGGAGTCACGTGTAGGGAAACTAGGGTAAAGCCTACGGACGCGAGTAGCTTCGACTCCCAAATTTTACTAGCAATGACCATGCCGACAGGTTTTTTATTCTGACTCGGCATAGCGACTACACTGCATTCAATTCTATGGAAACACACTCGCCTGGAGCAGCACAGTGCTACGATCCGGCGATACTAATAATTAGATTTAGTAAGAAGAATTATTAAGAATCAGGCGTGGTGTGGTCACTATGCCGTGCCAGTATAAAAAAATGCACCCGACAACTCATGTCACCATACAAATATATATCTTTTGATCTTGATTCGGCATCGTGACCAATTTGTATCCAATACTACAGGACAAAGGGAACTCCACAATGGATGATTCGGCGACAGTTAGAATTAGATAAGTCCTTAATTCTCAAACTTAGCTAATTTCGACTTTGCTTTAACTATTCTCAGAAAATAATTTCGTCTTTAACAAAAAAACTTATTTTTAAACTAGCTAGAAAAAGTTACATTGTACCTAATGAAAAGTATTGTTTAGTTCACGAAGAGCAATGACCAATCCGTTGACAGTCGCCATTGCTATACCGGCCCACATATACCTTGACAAAAGTTATCCAAGTAAATGAAAAACTGGATATACGCAAGCTGATCCCGAAACGCGACAGGCCGGAGCGAGTCACTATGACTTCACACTTGTGTACTGAGGTACAGTGTTAATTAATCCTCACTTCTCGGCGGTCATCGTTCTATGAATTACACTTTGCACGTTTGGTCGTCAAGAGCGATGTAGTTAGACCATTAGATACTTTGCTCGGTCAGAATTATGAGAAAAACAGCCACACAGCTTACGCTCGCCATAAAAAAGTAATTGTTCAATAGTAAAATACCTTGAATCACATTATTCGGATCACCTGCAACGCTACCTTGTAAACAACAGTATTGAACAAAGGAAAACACCATCGGTAGCAATTTATTTGTCACACCTTACTACAAAGTACCGGATAATAAAGAACAGTACTCAACTTCCCGCGGCGCAGCGGGCCACACACACACATATATGGCTTGAATTTTTTTAATTCTGACTCGGCTCATTGACCATATCACACCTGATGGCTTACTATGATTATCAGTATGGTGCAGTCCAAAGAACGAGAACGACTATCAGAAGTAATAAAAAAATGGCGAATGTCATAGCGATTATGCCAACCTGCACAAATATCGCGCTATTATGCCGATCTGCACGATAGGTCGGTGGAAACACGCTCGCCGGAAGATTCCATAGCCTAAAGACTCGGCTGCAGCAGGAGTTGGAGAGCTTCAAAGCCCTAGCCGAGATATCAGTTACCGTATAGCTGTGACTCCGTAAACACGCGCGCGTGGATCTGGAAGGGAGAGGGTGGAATATGGTTAAATAGCTCTTCAAAATACTCACCGTGATACAGACAGTAGAAAATTCTGAGTGAGGCAATATCTCTGCGCAATCGGAACGGTTCAAGATGTTTGGCAACGTCTGGATAGTTCACAATATGGACAGCGTTTATTTAAATCTCACAGATTCTTATTAGGAATACAATATTTACGTACCTCTGGGTTTTTCCTAGATTTATTACAGATTTAGACACAAAATGATCACCGGTTAAGGGAAACATCGTTAGGAAACTAGAATGTCATCAAAATCATGTCAATATCATGTTAAAACATATACTTCCGAATTCAACTCTAGCTTCTGCAAGTATTGGGAAACGTCTTACTGTTCCTATCAACACCTTGTCAACATTCCTAAAAGTCACCTATAGCGACATTGTCGTAAATCAGTAGCGAATATTGAACAGGTAACTATTGTATTATAAAAAAGTATTTGTACAAAGTAAATATTTTGGTCGAACATAGTTCTGACTTACAGACACAGCGTGTTACTTATATAACATACTTCGTAACAACGAGGTAAAGTTCACGCTTATTGTCACAGGTAAGTGATGGCTAGTGTGTACTTCACGCGTTTTTAAAGCATTATAAAACATTTCAAATTCGTATTCAAATAGCTTTTGTAGTGGATAACGGACCGGTATCCATGCGTGGCAACACAAGTGGTCGTAAGCCCTTATCCCGGCACATGCCTCTGGGTTTTATAGATTAATTACGGATTTAGGCACTACCTGATCACCGGGAAGGAAAACTTCGTAAGGAAACCCGCATGGCATTTAATAGAAATGTCCTGGGTACTAGTGCTATGAGAATGGCGATCAACTCCGCTACTGGCCACGTTGGGCACGACATTTAAGCGCAAAGTGAATACAACCATTAATGTATCTCTACTCACCTGGAAAGTTTATTCTCGCTAGCTAGTAAATACTAATTATATTTCAAGCTGAAATCTTTGTAGAAACTATATAAATAGCATCGATTATTTTTTATATAAATTATAGCACTTGCCATATTTTTTTAATTTATGAACCGACAGAATTTAGATTAACTCTAAATTTAAATGAATCTTTCCACAATACATTAGTCAAAACTGCATCTAAATCGGTTAAGCCATTTTAGAGATCAGCGGGCACAAACGCGTACTGTGTATATTGATTGTGGATTCCGATACATTTTTACTAACCTACATCACGTTATCGAAATTGTTCCGCTAACGAGTGTATGGTATATAAAGGCTCCTGAATATTTTTTAATTTCCACTCCGACGCCGCCTTGAGTTTCTTTCGGCGTTTCTTCTGAAGTTAGACGCTTCCGAAAAGCTAGTAGGTTTTTTCCCTGACTGGCCACCCAGTCGAGATCTGTACCCACAAGGGTGCCCTTGCGTTGCCACCCAACCCATAAATTGGCTGGATGAGCATCTTCTATGCTTGCCCTCTAAGCCCAGTATAGTTGTAAAGACCTTTCCCGGCAATCAACGTTTGTCAAAAAAAAAGGTTTTTTTTTTCATGTAGATAATATTATATCGGGAGCTGGTGAACAGATTTATTTTATATATTGATTTAAGTTAATATATAGTTACAAATAAATCGACAATGCAGCTTATTCGCTTTGTCAAGCAACTATAACAAAAAGAGTAAGCATTGTTTTTTGCCTCTTTGACAGGCGTGCTATCTACTGCTACTTGAGCTATTGTTCAGAGTTTGCATACAGAGCTTTTGTACACACCTTTGTGCACCTTACGCAATTGTTTCAAAGGGATGTCACAGGCGGTCTCTTTAGACACACCTGAATATTTCATTTCAGAGAAGTCTCTCACTCGGGGACTGAACCTTCGACTTTTGTCCAAAATTACCTTTTTATTTTTTAGGTAAGTTTAAGGCTCGACTTCCCTTTTCGGCTTGGCGGTGAATTGATTTAATTTTTTATGATGACTTTAAGTTTTTGTACAATATTTTATAAAAACCTTGTCCGGCCCGTGAAGACGCCGTATTAATATTACATTCTATTCAGATTATTTAAATGTGGAAAACTTATATGCCAATACTGACAGCGAGTGCAGTTCGTGATCATAAGAAAAAAGGAAACCAAAGGATCATGCTAGTAGGTCATTTTTTTTTTGTTATCCCGGTGGAAATCCCTACGGACCGTCAGGGGAAGTGGTGAGGGCCACTTCCCCCGGTGTGTCGGACCTGCCCCGACTAAAACCACCGGGGTGCCAGCACTGCCCTCTCTTCGCCTTCGCCGAGCCTAGGAATCCGAATACTTCCGACGGCTCGGTGGGCGTTGGCCTTTGGGCAGGCCTCCTCTCGTGGAGGGGGATTTAAACCCCTCGCCTCCTCTCTGTACTGGACGGGGACGCCCTCAACGTCACCCGCCCAGCCTGTGTCAGGAGGGGAGCTCGTCGCGCTGGGAGTCCTGCACGAACTGCTCCCTTCTCCCGAGCCGCCTTGTTCTGCGGCGGCGCCGAGGGTTGCGGGAATTGGCGATGTGCCTCTCCCTCTCCGCCGCTTTTTTCACCCTCATGACGGCCTCGCAAAAGGCCGCCATTCCTCTCCACGCGGCCTCGCTGTTGGTGACCGCACGAATTACGGCCGGCAGCGATAGGTCGTTGCCGACATGTTGGGCAAGTTCGGCCCTCTCATCAGCCCAGGCTGGGCATTCTTCTAAGGCATGTTGTGCCCTCTCTACGGGGCAGCCGTCGCAGTGGTTGCACATTTCCGTCGGCTCGCTCCCGGGTATCAGACTCAGGTATCTCCCGAAGCTGCCGTGCCCCGAGAGTACCTGAGTCATCTGGTACGTGAGCGAGCCATGTGCGCGTGACAACCACTGCCTATGCTAGTAGGTCATGACTAGTGATGAAAATGCCCGGGAATTTTCCCAAAGTGGCCAAAACTTCCGAGAACATTCGTAAATTCCCGGGAATATTCCCAAAGAAGTTATGAGCACTTTGGGAAAATTCCCGGCCATTTTAATCACTAGTCATGACCTCAAAAGTATCCTGCCCCTGTTGATTCCCAGCACCGCTTATCAATTAAATTGATTCGTAAGTCATTAAACAGAATTTTGTATGTAATTCGAGCTTAGATCGCTTGTAAAATAACACATTTATGTATGTTATCGCCAGAGTCATCGCGTAAACTAGGCTGCCGTTAGCGCGACAGATGACAAATAAGTAGCCAGAATTTGATACTAAGCGAAGAGCCACCGCAACGACTTGCGCGATTAAATATCGTCCAGGCCATCGCAACTAAGTTTTGGCTCCGAGCAGGCGGACCAGGGCGCGGCCCTGCGTGCAGCACAGCTACTTAAAGCTACTGGTGAGAGTTCATGGAAACCAACAAGCTTAGTTAATTTCTTTTACCTCTGAATAGAGGTCGTCTGAGACGCTGAGTTCCCACTACTACCTATTTTTTTATTACTTTTTTTATAATTATAATAACACTAGCTGTCCCGGCAGACCTTGTTCTGTCCTATTTCTCTAAAACAAAGTCACATTGTTTTTTTTATGTTAATAGCTTCCCCGTCAGATTTTATTCTGCCAAAACATATTGGCCGGTCGGCTGTTTTTTGAAAATTGTTTGAAAGAACCTGGCCTTAATGCTATATGTATGTAAATTGACAAATATTGACATTAATATTTATACGTCACTCAATAATTGTTTTGTCTTCCCGGAACCCGTCTACTAACATTTAAACTTTATCGTATGGTGTTAAAGATCAAATTGACTTTTAAATATTATTACGAATTTTTTTGTATGAGAATACAGAAAAGTGTTATTTTTAGACAGTTGCAGAGAATTTTTAAAAATTTTATTTGCGTAATAACCTTCCTCAGATTTCATCAAACACAACAAAAAAGAAATCAGCCAAATCGGTTCAGCCGTTCTCGAGTTTCGCGCTTATACACATTTAACGATTCATTTTTATACTATAGAATATCATCACATAATATCCCTCTCAGAGTGAATAGAGATATATTAGAGGCTGTATCCACTTTGCACTTATATGTCGTGCCCAACGTGACCAGTGGCGCAGCTGATCGCGGTTCTCACAGCACTGGTACGCACGACATATCTGTTAGATGCCGTGCAGGTTTCCACACGATATTTTCCTTCACTGGTGTGGTTAAATTAATGCTTAATCTAGAATAACCCAGAGGCACGTAAAGGGATTCGAACCCACTACTACTCGTGTTGCTACGCATAGATATCATTTCCTTACTAATACGCCACAGCCACAAAAAATAAAATTAGAACCTACCCGAAATTGGATTAATTAAGGAATTTTTTTGGGAGTCGAAGCTGCTCGCGTCCGTAGGCTTTACCCTAGTTTCACTACACGTGACTCCTGGGTGGTGCTAAACGAGCAGCAGCGAGGTGGTAGGGCGCCGGTGTCCGTCTGGATCGCGACCGCAGTACATGGGTGTAAAGCCCGTCATAGTGACCAGTTTCGGCTTGTCGCGTTTCGGGATCAGCTTGTGTATATCCAGTAGCTCATATACCTAGAGACCTTCAGTCGTGGTATATGTGGGCCGACATGACGATGTAGACTATCAATGGATTTTCATCCTTTGATAGTCGCTTTCGTTTTTGGAGTACACTGTACTTACCATCAGGTACTCTGTAGTCACTATGTCAAGCCATTATAAAGAAAAAAAAATATGAATGAAAAAAATTGAATACATTTTCAAAACCCAATAAAATACAGTCGCAATAATTTATAACCGTACATAACACCGGCCTTGTAAGGTTCTCAAATATTAATCTCGAACATCCGGTATAAATAACAACTATGAATACAGTTGTCCCGAATGCCGACGAATTCGCAAACGTAACGCGAAAATTATGGAAAAAAACTCGAATAAAAAAACGCCACTTTAAGTTATTAAGTATAGATAATTAAGACTCATACCGTTACCCTTCTAATTAATCTATCCGATAGCACTGCGGGGAGGGTGGCAAGGCGGGCGGAGCGGTCAATGATACCATCTCGCAAACATTGTCCCTAAGTTGAGGGAGCTTTTGATCTAAAAAGGAATATTTTAGAGAGTGATACGTTTGGATTTTTTGTGATTATGGTTGTCAAGTGGATTCGGTTCAATCGGTTTCCATGCGCGGCAATGTCAAACTGATAAAACCGAGTGGTGCGTGCCGGCATTGGAACATATGAGTATTCGCGTAGGTGTGTACGGAAATCGATCAATTATCCATAAAGAGAATAAAAAATAGCAACATTTTATAAATAAAATTATACACAATCCAGCAAAGAATGAACGAAAAAGAATGGTCAAAATAAAAATAAGTTAAAACATGTAGATAACAAGCAACATTTATTGCAGTATGCATGAAACTAAGTAATGTTTTTGGGAGATGGTAGAATATTTTGAGGTGATATTTCGCCTGACGTTAGCAACACCGGCGCGATGGCACGGTTGCGCGGTCCACTTACATTTTGGGTTAACACCCGCGACTCCGCCCGCCGTGGCACGTCTGCAAGGTGCCTTACCGATCAACTTGCTTAGTTCTATCGCCTTCCACATATACACTATTGAGCAGGCCGGCATGATCACTGCAACTAGCAACCGTCAATAAATATCCAATTTTTCAACAGTCAGAGATGGGCAAAATGTTATCTGATTAATGATTAACAATTACAAAATGTAGTCGTAATTATAATTTTCTTGCTCTGTAATCATGATTAAATCCATTTAAAACATTAAGAAATCATAAATGTGTATACAATCTGGGATTTTGTAGTGTTTAAAGCATAAATGAGCAAAATGTAGTCATATTAATGGTAAAAAACGTAAAATGTAATCGTTCATCATTTTCATTAATCTGATTATATTTTGCCCATCTATGTCAACATTAGTAATATATCGGCAATTACATTCATGAATTAATGAATAACGATTAATTATCTAGAAGGTGTTTTGGCAGTCATAAGCCAGAATATAGTGTGAAGGAAAAACGAGTCAATACGTGTTTACCTAAAATTACTTAAAAGTAACTTTACCTACTTACCAATGAATCGTGCACCACACGCGTTACCATGTTCACACTTTTACGGATCTATTCTCATTTTTTCATAAATTTTACTTTACGATTTTTTAGTGAATATATTTAGATAGTTATTTATATTTCTATCAGTTGCAAGACGATACAAATTATTGTATTCTGAAATATCTCCCTTGTCTATATTATAAAATCACTATATATATATATACTAGCAAACCCGGCGAACTGCGTTTCGCCACCAGATGGCTTCGTTTTGGTTTTTAGTTAGCGTTTGAAAGAACGTGCGCATAATAAATGTCACATGAAATTAACTGAGCAGAGTACAATGAGTAGCTGTCAAACAATGTATAACGCATCGGCGCCATCTACTTAAAATACTGGTGCGATCTGCTCCACCACCATGCAAAACCATATTGGTTTGTAGTACATGCTATGTATCTGAGATGGCGCTGTACGTGAAAAATGATCTTCCCCGTTTTCCTGCTTTCCTGTTGAAATTTTTCCTGAAGTTTGTTTGCTATAAACCTCACGGAGCCCGAGACCTTTCCGACGAATGCAAAACCGTGGAAATCGGTTCGTGCGTTCTGGAGTTATAGCCTCAGGAAGGAAAACCGGACTTATTTTTATATAATAGATAATTATAGCTTAAGCGGTCACTAACGTTTTAAACTACACTGTAGTTATCATCTTGTGTGTAAAAAGATACAGTGAGTCAAAAAATAGTAAGGCAATATATTTAGTTCACAAGTTCGCAGAAAAATATCTTAACACAAATGGATATTATCTTCTATTAACATTTGTACACATTATAAGTGCATAATAAGTGAAACGAATCGCTTAAAAGTTAAAACACAACTTAGAATGATCAGTGTTCTTTAAGACGAACAAATGAAGTCATTGCGTTTTGTTTACAAAAAAGATATTTTTTAACGACTTTCTTTAGTTGTTTTAAAATGTTTTCCCTAAAATGTGTTCACGGTGTAACTGAAAACACATGTTGCTTGGGAATGAAACAATTGACAAAAGAATACTGCACGGGCTAAACTCTGCAGGTTGAGAATTATAGACGTAATTTGACATTGCTCCGGAAATTAGTTTGTCTTTATAAAACGGAATATATAATAGGTGATTGAGTATAGCTCATCTTTAGGGATCATATAGGGTCTGTCATCTTTGCGACATCACGAAGACTTGTTTTTTTTTAAACTGACTCGACACAGTGACTGCCCCATACCTGATGGTAAGCATGGTACAGTCCAAAAAACGCCAATAACTATCGATAGGTAAGAAAAACCCATCGGTAGTCGCAGCCGTCATACCGGCCTGCACAAATATCTCCTCACGCTATGCTTAAAGGATCCCATATCATAGGATGGTGGGAACACGCTCGCCGGAAGACCGTTCCACAGCCCAACGACACGGCAAAAGAAGGAGTTAGAGTTGGTACCCTGAACAAAGTGCGACGGTCAGTGCAATGGATCAGCTGTGCTTATTGTATAAGACCCCGGTCAGGCCTTGCATGTAATGCTATTCGTGTCTCTGGGACGGTTTTGCTTAGTACTAGACGCTCTGGATAGGTTGCAGTGGAGGGCAGAATAACCCAGACGTTACAAAGCGTCTTGAACTGCTTCAGTTGCGCAGCGATATTGCCTCAGTAAGCGTTTTCTGCCGTCAGTATCACGGTGATTGTTTTGAAGAATTATTTAACCTTGCCCTTCCCCCTTCCCTAGGACTATGAAGTTCTCTAACTCTTGCCGTGTCGTTGGCCTGTCGTCCTTTGAACGAAGTATGCGGAGATATTTGCGAGGCCGGCAAGATAGCTGCGACTTCCGATATGTTTTTCTTAATTGTCGTTTTTTGGACTATACCATGCTTATCATCAGATGTGCTGTGGCCGAATCACGATAGAAAATAATAATGCCGGAGCAAGACCTACGTAAAATAGAAATAACTTCAATAACGAGTAGAGAGATCCCAAATGCCAAGGCTTGCCGAAACACAACTATTGGGAACAAAAAATATCTTTTGTTTGTCGACTTGTATACAGTTATACAAAGACGCCTTAACAAGTTAATTGGCGTTCCGACAACACCATAAAACTGGCCTCGCTTTGTGTTATATATACATACTTGTTTATTATTTATTTATAACGGGGAGACCCGTTCTGGCGTTCATCGGTTCAAGAGACTCCGAATTGATCTTTTTTAATATATTATATATATCTAATTTCATAGGTTCCGCATAACGAGTAGGTATATAAAGCTCTAAGTTTATTAGTCGAGACTCGAGCAACATGTTTCCTGTGCATGATTATTTTTTCGTGTTAAAAAATATCATTACTGAGACTCTGCATATTTATCTTTATAGCGCGGAGCGGAAACCTGGCCTTGCATCCAGGTAAAAACAACGATATCTACTTTCCGAGGCAAATAGAAATTATTCGCACATTGTATTCAAGACGGTATGATAGGGTAGTATACAGTGATCCTTACCCGCGTCTCTGAAAGTCCTAGATATGAGTCCCGGAAACGGCAAACTGCCCTGTGATGCTCAGATAAGATTTTCGCGAGTTATGGATGTGTAATTCTGCCATCGCATTGTCTGCACACCACGCTTGTGATGGTAATTATGACTTAGTACAAAAAAATACGACTACCACTATTAACAATAAAGAACAAATCAATCGATAGTCGCAGCTATCATGCCGGCCTGCACGAATTTCTTTTAACACTTCGTTTAAAGGATCTCATATCATAGGACGGTGGGAGCATGCTCGCTAAAAGACCATTCTACAGCTCAAATTTTCGGCAAAAATAAAAGTAAGAGAACCCATTTTTTTCGAACGGTTGATATTTTGGGGGCCAGGAAAGACCTTTACAATAGAACCGGGCATGCAGGGTTTCACCTGAGCCTTATACAATTGAAATTACGTTCGTTGAATCAAAGAGCATGAGGAGAAAAACAAATATTCAACAGAGATGTAGAAGAAAAGGAAAATAATAATATATCATCGCCCTATGTCCTCCTCGGGATGAGAAGTCATATATTAGTGGCTGTATCCACTGTGCACTTATATGTCGTGCCCAACGTGACCAGTAGTGTAACTGATCGCCGTTCACACAGCACTAGTAGACATGATATTTCTATTAGATGTTGTGCCGGTTTCCTCTCGATATCTTCCTTCACCGGTGAGCCTGTGGGGCCTAAATCATTACACAATTTAGAAAAATCAAGAGGTACGTGCCTGGGCCTCGGATTTATGTTGCTATGAGATGATTATAAGCTGAAATAATATATTTTCTAGGCCAAAAAGGTTTCAGGTGTCCACATTCTAATGCAAGAGTTTTTTCACTTTTAATGTGTTATTTGACACTATAAAACATTATTACATTATATTATATACATTATTTGACATTTATAAACTATATATATTAATAATACTTTTATTTCTGGCACCTGTGACGTGTATATCAAATGTTTTCGTGACGTCGACATTCTGTCTTGTACATTTAGTTTCTTCTGAAGAATGTTGAGAAAAAATGTAGTTTAATTTTTATTTCTTTCTTTGTTGTATTGATTTTTCTCTTATTGTGTAATGTCCTTTAGTTTGTTTTTTTTTTGTGGAAAATTTACTAGTTTTTGTGTGTTTTTTGTTGTATTGTATAAAAATAAATAATATTATTCAGAAAAAAAAAATGCCAAAGATTATGTTGTTTTGGCGAGAATAGGAAAATATTATGAACATTGTATATTTTAGATCAATAAATAATATTCTAAGACTAAATCAGTTGGTCATTAAATCAGTCAAATCATGTTTTGCCGCAGAATTTTACGATCGTCCTGAATACGGCGGTAGCGGAACCGGCTCCCTGGACATACCGAAGTTTATATGTTTGCCGAAATATTAATATAGAGTCTACAATCAATCATTTCATTTTAATGTTGCACGCCAAGTGAAGAGGATTCTTTTAGAGGATATAATCTAAAGGATTTATATCTTACTTACCTTTGCCGTGTTTTTGGCTGTGGAATGGTTTTCCGGCGAACGTGTTTACACTGTTCTATTATATTGAGCATATTTACGAAGCGTGAAAAGGAATATGTGCAGGTCGGCATGATCACTGCAACTATCGATTATTTCTCTCCATCGTAGACAGTTTGAGTTGTTTTTTTGGGCCGCACCAAGCTTACCATCAGACGTGGTGATGTTATTATGCCCAGTGAGGATAAACAAAGGTTTGGTCTTTGAATAAAAATATATTTATTATTCCAGGTAGCTGAAGTAATAAACTTTGACAAATTTTAACCATTCCTACCGGGATGAAAGGTACAGTCGAGTAAATAGATTTTTTATGTCTGTCTATTGACGAGTTGAGACGCCGCCGTGCTCCTAAACTGGAAACAATTAAACGTTACTATGATTATTTTTATCTATGTTCAAATTAGATAAAAATAAGTACCGCGTGTTACAGGAGTTAAATATTAGGGAGGCTTTCGCAAAATACCTAACCGAAATAATGTCCAAGCGGTGCATTTGTGGGAGTGCGGCGCCGTCATATCCAGGAGCGGGGGGCCTTTTAAATCACTGATTCGAGAAGTAATTCAGATTAAGAACCATAAATATTTTCATTGGTATGATAGGTTTAAGTTACCATCGGCGTGGTGATTAGAAACCTAGGACCTCGCTTTATAAACATGCTGATACTGTTAGCGCTGTGTGTTCTATTCAAATTATCAAGAACTAAAGAGGGTAGAGAAAAAAACTTTCTGACCCCAACGAAGACTTCGTGGCGCAATCAGTTTACTGAAAAATGATTCCGATTACATTTTGCGTTTTTTTTTTTCATTAATATGACTGTATTTTGCTCATCTATGTTTTAAACACTACGAAATCCTCAATTGCATACACATTTATGACTCCGTAATGTTTTGAAGGCATTTAATCATGATTACAGAGCAACAAAATTAAAATTATGACTACATTTTGTAATCATTAAACATTAATCAGATTACATTGCCCATCTCTGCCCAAGACTATAACCTGTGTAACCACGTAAAAGTAAGTTAATTCGAGCCTAAGACACGTTAAAGTATTTATAATGAGTACAAAATGCGAATGCTTGTAATGTGTTATTGCAACCAATACTAGTGTCATTTATGAGATGGTTAAAACACTCGATAAACTTGCTCGATTTTACAACAAACTAAATGTAATTCTCAATATCTATCCCCTTTCCCTTTATGAACTTAAAATCAAAGTCAAGGATTACTTGTTGCAGCTCGATTATTTACAAACTGAAAATCTTTTAAATGCTTATACATAATCTGCACTCACACACAACACTCTTTACTCACCCTTTTCTACACATAACACACCTATACACAACACGTTTGTATATTTTTATATATTTTTGTAATTACTTGTATTCTCTGTAATGGTGGGCGCTGACGTCTGCGATACAGTCTCACGACTAGTGCAGGCGAGAACGTAAATTAAATTATATAATGTAAAAATTTTGATCCAATAAAAATTATTATTATTATTTTTACTTATCGATAAATATTCTCAGTGATCTCACAACCCACCCTGGGCGGCGCGCTTGAGGGAGCGCGTCGCCCAGCTTATCCAGGCGAGAGCGGTGTGTGACGTGTTCCCGCACACCGCTCCATGACTACTTATGAGGAGAGCGATGGGTGGCTCTTTACTTAGCCTCTCGTAAACACAGAGGTGAGGCCTACCGAATAGGCCAGACGTCGTCGCGGGCCGCAGAAGTGGACGCTGCTGTACCTCCGGTCCCGGCTAGACGGAGAGAAGGAACACCCCGGGGGTTATAGTCGGTGCAAGTCCGACACACCGGGGGGCGACCCTCATCCCCCTCTGAGGTCCGTCAGGGAATTCCCCCGGGTTACAAAAAAAAAGTGATCTCACAACTCTACTCTACCGTGTCCGACACATAGCTATGATGGTTTCGCAAATTAGTTAAGCTGTTTATTGTAGTAGTTTACTGTACGGCCTCAGCGCTATCCCGTTGTGTGGAGAATAGCCAAGGTTCATGAGTGGCGAGATGAACTGGGATGTCAATTAAGTTTACCACATAGAATAACATAATAGTATTCAATATTACTAGACATAAATGAAACATTTTCGAGTAGTTGCTATAGATATTTTTACAGTGGTTCGGCTAAATAATTATATTTCTGTTGAAGGAAAGTGCAGTAGTCTATGCTGCTGCGAGAAAAAGATCATCGCCAAGCTTTCCTCAGGTTTGTAGACTTCATCGTCGCGAAGGAAGCTCTAAGGCACAATTAAGCGGGCGGACACGGTGAGAGGAAGAGCGGGTACGCGAAAAGCATAAATAAAGACAAGAAGCAACTGATATTCATTTATGTGGTAACAGAAAATGTAATGGAAAATAGGAATATATGACAAAAATACTCTGTCATGTACTAGACGTGTAGAGATTGAGAAGTTGGCAGGGCATTGTGGCGTGCTCTGCCTAAATACAACGAGCAGTATCGGGGAGAGTATCATCTTCCCCCGAGTTTGTGCCCATCGGGCGCGGCGCGATAGGGCTGTGGTGAATTGATTACAGGTCCCGCAGTCCCCGCCAATGCGCAGAAGTAGTCACCTTGGGGTTTTTAGTCGGTATAAGTCCGACACACCTCGGTCGCGTAACCCCCCTGTGCGGCTGAGACGGCCCCATGAGGATTTTCCCCAAGTAAAAAAAAAAGACGTGTAGGGATTAAAAGTACAGCACTATTTTTATGACCTGACACAGTATCCACACTAACCTTCATGGTAATTACAGTGTAGTCCAAAGCGCCAACGGCTATCAACAGTAAAACAACCTAACGATAGTCACAGCGATTAAGCTGGCCTGCACAAATATCTCATCACACTCCGTTTGGAGGACCCAATATCATTGGACAGTGGCAGCATGCTTGCTGGAAGGTCATTCCACAGCCCAAGGACTCGACTAAAGTAAGAGTTAGAGAACTTTTCAATTTTAGCCTAGCTTGGTCTTAGGGATCTGATATAAGTAGCGTGAAGAGATATTTGTGCAGGCCAGCATGATCGCCGTGACTACCGTTGGGTTTCTCTTGCCTTTCGATAGTCGTTGGCGTTTTTTGGACTGCACCATGCTTACCATCAGGTATGGTGCAGTCACTGTGTCGAGTCGGTATAAAAAAAGAGTTACCGTTAAATTTCCTTCTTCCCATAATGCAGGATCGTTTAAAAGTGGGAAGAGATTTATGAGCAGGTTGGTATGATAACAGCAACTATAGACGAATAGACTTCTACTTCTTTGCTGTGCTTGAAATCATGTGCAGCGTAGAAAGACACTTTTCCGTGCTAGTGTAAAAAAAGACGAACATGTAGCGGCGTGTCGATCGATCTTCGAGATCAACGTACAGATAAACAGACAATAATCGTTAAATGTATCTTGACAACACGAATAGAGGTCTAATGTTCCGTTATTAACTGAGCGATACATATTTGAAATATCCTACAAGAGGAATGTAATAAATGATGATGTCCTAGCCGGATTTGGCCACGGCGACTGTTTCAACACCGATTAAGAAAATCGCGGTCCAGTTTTCGGAAACAGTCAATTGCGCAGGAAATATTTAAGTGCATAACTGGACGCACAGCCAGAAAAGACCTCTCTCGTCCGAGCTCCCTCAGGCCCAAAGGAATGGAGAACCAGTACGATCGGGAGGGAGCGGGATGCAGGTTTGGTCGAGTTTTCCATCTCTGAACACCTGGTTGAATTGCGGTGTTAAAGAGATACCTTAGTCGCCTTTTACGACACCTCGGCAAGAAGAAGGGGGTGCTATTCTAATCTGCCGGCAGCCACCACGGCTAAAATGTAATAAATATTAAAATATTATCAAGATATATCCTTTACGAGTTGAGCAGTGGGTAACTGCCCACTAATATTATTAGTCCCTTGTCCTTTTCAGGGTTGTATGTGGTACCCAACGTGACCAGTAGCTCAGGTTTTCGCCGTTCTCATAGCACTAGTACACATGAAATTTCCATTAAATACCAGTGCAGATTTAGGCAGCCCATGGTCTTCGGTGAAAGAATACATCGCGATGCATTTAATAGAAATATCATATCAAGGGGTGAAAGGCTTTTTGGTTTAAGCGATATTTTTTGGTGATATACTAATATCTTAATATATATAAATCTCCTGTCACGATGTTTGTCCGCGATGGACTCCTAAACTACTAAACCGATTTTAATGAAATTTACACACCACGTGAAGTTTGATCTAATTTAAAAGATAGGAGTTATAGATAGATAGATAGTTTTCATCTCAATTCATAGTCGCAATATTATTTTATTGCAAATTATTTGTTTATTATTTAGCAGTCATAATTTACAGTTAGCTCCAACCGATTCTAAAAGATGGCGCTATCCGTTGACTGGATTGAGTAATTATTCAAAAACCAGTCACAGCAAAGCGTGGCTGGTCTGCTATAATTTATATGGCAGAACAACGTTTGCCGAGTCAGCTAGTATATGTATATATTTGGAATCGCCAAAAAATGTCGCTTGAACCAAATAGCCTTTCACCCCTTGATATGTATTAGTGTTGTATGGACGGTAATCAGCTACACTACTGGTCATGTTGTTCACCCGGAGAGGGATATAGCGTAATAGTATTTAATATTAAGTTAACTGCAGCTCATATCCAGGCTAAAACTAAAAGTCTCTAATTCCAATTTTTACCGAGAAGCTTAGCTAAGAAATATTCTCCTGGTGAGCGTATTTCTACAGTCTCATTATATGCAGTCCTTTAAACGAAACGTGATGAGATATTTGTGTAGGCCGGCATGATAACTGTGACGCTAGCCACGGTACACGTAGCTTGTTTTTTGGACTGCAGCATGCTTACCATCATGTATGGAGTAGTTACAATGTTAAGTCAGTGTAAGATATAAATAGAAAATACTTCCTGATGGAATATGACTAATAGAAAACGTTAAAGGTGTTATCATCCTAGTGCCGACCTTGAAGTAGAAATAATAAACGAGCTGATTCGGAAGTGTATTTGGTCAAGGCGAGTCACTATGGGGGTCATTGCTCCCATATAGTATAGTCACGACTTCAGTACTGCTCGTTTAGCAACATAATAGCATATTTTATCAGTAATTTTACAGTTTTTAATGTCAAATTATGATAATGACTTGGCTATATTTACTAAAGATAAAACATGTTATACATACTTTGTTACTACCTACAAAAGTTAATCATTTAGTTCCCCTTCTACCATAAATTGACTAGACGCCATGCGGCTTGCACACTTATGTGGTTGACGTTCAAATGCCTACACGAGACAATTCAGCCCCTCGTTTTTGCTGCGAACCGCCAAGGAGTGGAGTTTGCTTCCTGCGTCTGTTTATCCAACATCTTATGACTTGGAAATCTTAAATCGTCGAGTGAAAACGTAACTGCTGGGTGAGCGCGCTCCGACATCTGCTTCATCATCAATTTCCAAGAGGAGAGATTGAGGTCAAGCGCATACCTGTCTGTAATAAAACATCCCTATTTATTAAATATTCTATATTAATTTATTAAAACATGTCAAAATAAAAAAAAAAGTAAAAGCTAACTGCACGTTTCTAAGACGCGTTGAAGTCTTTTGTTAGTGGATATTAGTGAAGGGAGAAAATTAAATTACAATTCAGTGCATTTCAAACAATGATATAAGAAATACAATATTTTATATTATAAAGTGCTTATATTAAAACTTTGTAAATATAGATAAATCATGTGTTCAGGGTGCTGTTGGGGCCGCCCTGGTTGTGGAGTGCGTCGGGGATGTTCGCCGCGGCAGGATTGCATGATTTATATGTAGTTATGCGACGGCGATCTGCTTCGATGCTGCAATGGTTGAGAAGCAGTTCTGATGGCATTCTGTGCATTTTGGCTAAGAGAGTGTATCAGCCTTTTATCCAGTTTTGTGTGAGGAGATTCATCCACTCTGATATTTATGTTATAAAATAATATCATTTAAGAATTATTATTATGATTTTCTATTGTCAGTTTTTATGTATGGAGGATGAGAGTGCATGAAGGGACACTAATGAATGTGAATGAAGCGAAAGAGGTTTCCAAGAATAGAAGGAATTGGCGTTGAACATTCTCTTTGTCTACGCCAATATAGATTTGGCGTGATGACAGATAAATAGAAGTCGAACACTAAATCGTTATGTGATAAAAAATTATTTTTAAAACATGTTTTTATCGTCGTAATATTTATCTAGCTATAGTATACATTTAATGTTAAGTACTTTACAGTTACTACACTAATCGATTATTAGTTATATGAACTAAATTTCTTAAAAATATAATATAATAAATACTTTAGAAGTAATAAAGAAAAATATTCTGTTGTAAAAAATTCGTGGTTTCATTTACAATTTTCTTTCGTCACAAGGTGGAATAGTATTTTTTATTAATGATTCAACGATATACATTTTTAGGTTCTAAAGACCAAAGTCTGGTCAAAAAAGTACAATGGCTTCCTCCTGGATATTGTAACGGCTTGGCTAGCCGAGTGTGTTAATCTGGTATAATAGTTTGACTTAAGCGGATAATAATTTCTAACAGAATAATAATAATATATCATCACATTATATCCCTTACGGGGTAACTAGAGAGACATTAGCAGCAGTATCCACTTCTGTTCTCTGCCGTTCTCATAGTAATAGTACATATGGCATTTCTATTACATTTTCCTTCACCGGTGAGCATATGGTGCCTAAATCCGAGTAAAAAAACCTAACTAAATTAATTACATATTTTTTTAATTTTTAGGGAAATATACAGCAATATATTAAAAATAAAAATACACAAATAAAAAAGATTATGATTATGACACATTTTGATTTAGATTCCAATTTTTGGTCGGGCTGTTTACATTTTTAAGTTAAACATGCAATTTTCACGCAGACATATCCGCAGGAAAACATTGATCAAGCAATAAAATCCCACACGCCGCGATCGCGGTAATAACATATCCGAAAATGACCCACAAAAAACAATCCTACATGAATAACTGTTAATTGAAACAGCATGTCATCGGTCAAATATTATTATTGCACAATACGGCATCATCTAGGGTGGTTCTAAGTGGGCCAGCGTGGGGCTAGTGATGCGACGTGTGCTCGATTATTGCTAGAGTCACATTAGTCACGGCGGGGCTGTAAAGACGTGCTTACAGTTTCCTCAGTACCAATGGCCAGAATTGTCACTACCATTGGGTTTATAGCCGGTACAAGTCCGGTACAATTCGTCTGCTATCTCCCTTGTATATAGCCAAGCCGTTGCCGTGGTGGCTGCCGGCAGAATAGAATAGCACCCCCTTCTTCTTGTCGAGGTGTCGTATAAGGCGACTAAGGTATCTCTTTAACACCGCAATTCAACCAGGAGTTCAAAGAAGGAAAACTCGACCAAACCTGAATCCCGCTCCCTCCCGATCGTACTGGTTCTCCTTTCCATCGGGCCTGAGGGAGTTCGGACGAGAGAGTGCTTTTCTGGCAGCGCGTCCAGTTATGCACTTAAATATCTCCTGCGCAATTGACTGTTTCCGAAAACTGAACTTTGATTTTCTTAATCGGTGTTGAAACAGTCGCCGTGGCCGAATCCGGCTAGGACATCATCATCATATAGCCAAGACAGTCCTATACACAGTACATAATTGCAAAGACCATCATAGTGACTGGCTTCAACCTGTCGTGTTTCGGGATCAGATAGACAGTTTCAGCCGTGGCGTCATGAGAGCTGGCATCACGACAACAACTACCAACGGATTCTCATCCCTTAGTAGTCGCTGACCATCTTCGACTACACCGTACTTACCATTAGCTGGGCTGTAGTCACTTTGTCGAGCCAATATAAAAAAATACTTTGCTTCTCTGTCGGATAACCTCATTATGAATTTTATCCTTCAATGGCTCGAGATATAGCTCTTTCCATTAACGGTTGCAGGAGAGGTTTTTGAGTAGAGATCTCAAATGAGTCACTCAAGAGACACGAGTGAATGCGGACTCAAAGTACATCACTAGCGTGGGCCACGCAGGGGGCCAGCGGGGCCCGGGGCTACGCGCCCTCGATTCGCTAACGGTGTGCGATCTAGGACAGAAGAACTGTTTTTTGCGAATGCCAAATCTTTTGACAACTTCGCCTTTAGTTCGTGTTGCGACTTGTTTAGCTTGTGCCTTTATGGTTTTATGGTAAGCGAATCGATAAATGATTGATGTAGATAATGTATAATTACGCCGCACCATGGGAGTTAACAGGAAACGTTTCATTAAAAAAAAAACTGCTAAAAACAACTTTTAAAAAGCAACGTACTCATAGATATAAAAATGATTACAAACTAGACTAGTGATATTATAAATTGTGTTGTTTGACAGCAAGGAAAACGACTAACTTGTGTACATTTTTGTGGACCGTACTCCGATGAAGTATGAGCTATCAAGTGGGAATGCTGCTTCATCAACATTCTTCTTTAAAACACTTCTTCTCACTGTGACTGCGATGGCCTAATGAAGACAGTACCGGGATCGGTGCGCGGCTGATCGTAGGTTCGTATCCCGGCACGTAGCTCTCGGTTTATTAGAGTAAGTACGGATTTAGACTCCACGAGACACCGATGAAGAAAAACATCCTGAGACAACCTGCACGGCATCCAATAGAAATTTCGTGTGTACTAGTGCTGTGAGAACGGCGATCAGCTGCGCCACTGGTCACGTTGGGCACGATACAGGCGCAAGGTAGATACCGCCACTAATGTATCTCAGCTCACACTGAAAGGCATATAGTGTGATGATATGTTATTATTAATAATATATCATTTAGTTCTAGTTATAGTATTCGCATATTTTGTCGTTTCTTTCTTTTTGTCATTAATTTTTAAATTATTTTGTTTATGACGTGCAAATTTAATTTACTAAATTGTATTAATAATATTTTCCTTTAAAAATGTATATAATAAATATAAAAGGCCTAAGCCATCGGCAATTAGGAGTCCAGATTAAAAGATCTCCTCACAGTGCATGCGGAATTAAATAATACGGCCTTCTATATTCGGCTCTTGATCAAAAAATCAAGCGAGCACCTCTTAAGACGGTAACCGAGCCTTGATTACTTTGCGATCAGCCCATTAGTCGATACGACTATCGGGACAATAATCGCTGAATCCACATCCCCCAGGCTGGAAATCTCATAAGCGAGGTTTTTATTATTCGTTTACTTCCGGTGCATGCTGTGGTCAAAGTTTGATGCATTTAGACGTTTTTTATCGTAAGTTATTGTTATATTTTTATGTAATACATCGGCCACTGGCTGCCCTGCAAATAAATAATCAATCGATTAAGTCTATATTCCCCAATTTTTGACCGCAAACACGGATACATCTAGTTATTGAAACTAGGTCACCCGTTTAGGTCAACTCAGTTCTCAGTAAACGCTCATTAAAAAAATAAGAACGTAAAGATTTTACGATCAATTTAAATGAGGTAAACAAAATTTAAAGAATCACTTTCAAATAGACGCAAATGGTTAATTTATATCTCTTTGCTCTACATGTAAGGAGTGTATGAATATTCAAATTATAATTTAAAACTTAATATAACAGATAAGTAGTAAGTTAGACAATGACATGATGATATTATGGATCGGAGTTAGTGTGCCGCCACGTATCATTAACTTTATGCCGAATCCAGTAAGATTAGTCGGGTGCGGCGATGGACACGAGCGGAGCGGAAGCGGTTTTTTTGGTAACTAGGGAGACAATCCCGGATAATCAGAGCCACTATGAGAGCAGCGACCCCGGCGCATCAGACTCTTTCTGACCAAAAGCCCCCGGGGTGTCCATCTAACCATTGCACCCGGGCATGGGAAAGCAAATTCATCCAGTCACCCGTGAAGCGAAAAGCTTTGTTAAGACTATCTCTCTAAGAGGGATTAGTTCAAAATCTCTCTCCCAGGTGGTGCGCCGTACTCTACGCACCGCCTTCAACTCATCCGGGAAGCAAACTCCCTCAAGTGTACTGCCTGGCTATTGTCACCGGGGGGTGTTGCGCTCGCTCTGGGAAAACATGTTTCTCCAGCGACGGTGCCTTGACTGCCGAATGGCCAGAGAAGAAGTTCGCTTTCTGATCCTTTCGGCGGCCTCCTGGTTCGTTATCAAAACCTCGCATTGTAGTATTACGACGAAACTAGGGTGAAATTTGAATCTTACATTTCTATGCTTATAGGTACCATACAGATATAATTTTAATAAACAATATTGCTATTTTTTTTTTTTTTACTTGGGGAAATCCACATAGGACCGTCTCAGCCGCACAGGGGGGTTGCGCGACCGAGGTGTGTCGGACTTATACCGACTAAAAACCCCAAGGTTTTTTTTTTTTTTTTTATAACTTATAGGCGAACGCTTGACCTCAATCACACCTGGTGGAAGGTGAAGATGAGTCCGATGATGAACCGCGTCCGCCTAACAAATGCCTATTCACTCTTCTTTTAAAGACTCCCAGGTCATAAGATCGCGGAAATATGGCCGCTGGTAGCATATTCCACTCCTTAGCTGTTCGCATGATGAATGTAGAAGCGAATCTTCTCGTGCGGATATAAGGAACATCCACCACATACGGATGGTATCCGACACGATGTCTTGTGGTTTTGTGGTGGAATGGGGCTGGTGGAATCAAAGAATGTAGTTCCTGAGAACACTCTCCACCATGCAACCGGTAAAAGACCACGAGGCAGGCAACTCTACGTCGATGCTCGATGCTTTGCATTTTAATTTTTGACAAAGAGTCGTCGCCAATAAGTCTATGAGCTCTACGATCAATCGAGTCCAAAGCCGCCAACTGATATTTAGCGGATCCGTCCCAAAAGTGACAACAGTAGTCAACACCCGACCGCACCTGCGCCTGATACAGGTTAAGAAGTTGCGATGGTGAAAAGAACCGTCTGACCTTAAAAAGGACACCCAATTTTTTTTGCAGCTGTTTTCGCTCTAAACTCAATCGACCGCCCAAAGTTCAAGTCAGCTGTCAGCTCTAAACCGAGGAGCTCAATACCATCAGTCACCGGCAAGGAAACACCCTGGAAGGTGGGAGTCAGGTGAAAAGGACTCCGTTTAGCGGAAAAAAGACACGCCTGTGTCTTGGTAGCTGACTACTTCTGGTGACTAGGTGAAGGTGACTACTTCTGCGCATTGGCGGGGACTGTGGGTCCTGTAATCAATTCGCCACAGCCCCGTCGCGCCGCGCCCGATGGGCACAAACTCGGGGGAAGATGATACGCTCCCCGATACTGCTCGTTGTATTTAGGCAGAGCACGCCACAATGCCCTGCCAACTTCTCGAGGGCCGCTAAACCAGTTGCTCAGGGCCCCCACCCTGAGCAGCCACGACCCCAAAGACATCAGCCAACTGGTCGTGGATCGACCGGTCGGCTGGGACTGATGTGCCAGGGTGGTTGCCGGCACCCTGGTGTCTCCTTCGAACGGCTTTCTGCCGTTCTCGCTCTGAATATTGCTATATAGCTTATAGCAACTATCTTAGATATCAACAGTGCCGTACATTTGTCAGTACTCGTAGAGTGACGGCATTACATCAGCTTTATGGAATTTATTTAATTGCTATCTCATCCAACAAAGCCACAACGTCAAGTCCATTTGATAGCGATTCGCGCGCCATCCGTCTTCGTAACGACGTACTAATGTACACTTACACTCGTAAATACGTCATTAGATAGTGAATATTAAAGTTGACAGTCTATTTTTATTTTGAAACTCAAAAAAGGATGATATTCGAAAGGAATTTGGAATAAGTTATTGTTTGCTTTTTTTCTCTTCCTCTCTTTTATATAATTTCTTTTGCAATTTAGATTATATTTTATCTTTTTGTTACTGTTTCTGTCTGCATGTTGCTCGTAATTTCATTTTTCTTTCCTTCCGTGCAAGTAGTCAATACTTTTAAATATAGTCGCATTTGTAATGTATCTTCTTCATGTGTATATATTAAGACATATATATTTATATATGTATGTGTTAACGTAGATGCAAGTATATTATTAAATAAACGTTAATTCTTAAAATAGCTTCGAAGACAAAGAAAGATTTTTGAGATGCCGATATCCTGACTTGTACATTTGGCTCCTTGAGAAGAATGGCAAACAAATAAAATTCAGTTTTTTTTTCTTTGTTTTGGTTGTTTTCCTTTATAAAATTAGTCAAATTTCTCTTATTGTTTTGAGTCCCTTAGCTTGTTTTTTCTGTTTGTAAACTTTGCTGATTATATTTTTTTTTGTGTGTATTTTTATTGATTATATATTGCTATATTATATTAATGTTTTCCTAAAGAAACAAAAATAAAATAAGCTCTCTTTATGAGGCACCCGATACCGTTTTACGTTGCAAACTGTAGAATAACTATACCTATAATACTTAGGTAATCCTTTTTCAGACGTAGTGGACAAAAGTTTGAAAGGTGGTGAGAGGATCTGCCTGTGAAATGGGCGCAATCTATTTGTAACTGCGTTAATACCCCGAGTAGACTTTGCACAAATAAAACTTCGAATGCAGTAATTTGTGTAACAATATCGTTGCCGACTGTACTTTAGTTGGATATACGACTGTTACCAACGGAGTTAGATAATTACAAATTTAATATAGCGGACCGATTTGTCGTGCACCGGAGTAATAAGGTTTGATGAATAAGAATTTTTGTATCCATTTAGTATTCTGTACTACATAGAATTAAGAAATATAGAGAAATCACAGACGAGCGCTAAAAACGAACCAAAAAAATAATGTTACATAGAACCACAGAAAATTTCTATGATCTATCAGAAATTTATGAAAACAAAGGCAAGGAAAAATAATAATAATATATGGTGACGTTTAATCCCTTTCGGGGTGAGCAGAGGTATATTAGTGATGTTATCCATTTTGCGCATATATGTATATCATACCCAACGTGACCAAGAGAGCAGCTAATCGCCGTTCTTACACACGACATTTCTGTTAGATGCCATGCGGGTTTCCTCACGATGTTTTCCTTCGTCAAGGAATATGTGGTGCATAAATTCGCTCTTAATCTGGAAAAACCCAGAGGTACGTGTCAGGATTCGAACTTACGATCATTGACGCGACCGCGCATGGATACAGATCCCTTATCTACTCATCTCACATAGTATATGATTTAGAAAACAAATTGTTTTATTTGCATGTTTCTCCTGGTACATGCCAAAGACCTTTTTATTTTAGTCACTTATATTTACATATTATACACTTAATTTTAAATTAAATCTGTTTACAATTTTCTAATTCATAAAACCTACGATTCTAGAATTTTTACTTTTCTTTTTGCTTCCTTCCGTTTTGCATTTTCTCGCGCGCTCCACTCCTCTCTTCCCCGACTCAGCTGTTACTTGTATCTCCTTCTAGCCCTCGTGATAACGTCGTCCACGAACTCGAAGAGAAAAACAGGTTAAACAAGGTAGAAAGTAGTAATATCAAAAACCTTGTCATGTTGCGTCAAAGGAAAAATCAGCTCAGCATATTATGCTAGGTGACCAGCTGAGTCATCCAACGTTGATTATCAGCAAACACCCATTTCTTGTGTCAACGTGCAGAAATCAGCGAAGAAATTATTTCAAAGTACACTTAAATAAATAATCATGATTTGTTACAAACTAATCATCTCATCAGAGGAGCTTGCACATACCGGGAGTCGAGCCCAGAACGTTAAAGTGGACCATTATAAGGGTGTAAACTGCATTTTTAGGATGTAGTGTCAAAACTGATTAAGGCTAATAGAAGTTTTATGCACTTAATGCAACCTAAGATTAGTTATAATTCAGTGCAAAATATCTTCTTTTTTTTACTTGGTGAAAATCCTCATCAGTCCCGGCCGCGAAGGAGGTGGCAGCCAGGGTGTGCCGGACTTTTACCAGCTAAAAACCCCAAGGTGACCACTTCTGCGAATTAGTGGGGACTGCGGGTCCTGTAATCGATTCACCGCAGCCCCACTGCGCCGCGCCTGACAGGAACAATCACGGGGGGAGACGCCGCCTCCCCCAGTACCACCTAGTGTACTTCGGAAGAGCGCGTCACAACGCACCGCCGTCTTCTCGGGGGTCGCTGACCGGTCGCTCAGAACCCCCACCCTTAACAGCCACAACCCCTAAGGCATCAGCTGGCCGGTCGTGGTTCTACCGATCTTCTGGGACTGATATGCCGGGGCGGTTGCCGACAGCCCGGCGTCTTCTTCGAGCGACCTTCCGCCGGGGTCGCTTTGCAGCCTCCTTCTGGGACATGACTTCCTCACAGAAGGAGACCAGTGCACAATATCTAGGTCATGCACATTGTATAAAACGCAGGCTAAATAAATAATAAAGGGATTTCAAGTCTAGGTTGCGTTTTAATCAATACACCTTCCACTAACCATCCTCCACAATCGGTGATCTCGATATCATAAATTACCGTCCAGAGGAACGTAACTTCCTCCACAAGGATGTAAAATCGTTTCAATCGCTAAATATAAAAAACATATAGCATAATATTAACAGAATTAATTCACACAAATCTTACATCCAATCGAAGCGATAATCGTTTAAAGACGCTAATGGTCCTTATTGTAGATAATTGACTATTGTGCAATAGAGTAATTAGGAGTTGTTATACGATGTCGTAAACAGTCTTAGTTCAAATTCATACTTCATGATACATTTTATGAAAATTCCTCTAAAACAATTAATGAGACGGCGGAGGAATTTATTTATGCATTCATTTATCTTCTCTTAATCTTCACATATTATGCATTCACACTATGTATTTATATTATTTATAAAACATGAAATAATTAGTTTTAAATGTAATAGTGTGCGATGTTTGTAGTTATAATTATAATAAAAACCTCGCTTATGAGATTTCCAGCCTGTGGGATGTGGATTCAGCGATTATTATCCCGATAGTCGCATCGATTAATAGACTGATCGCAAAAAGCCTCGATTGCCATTTCAAGAGGTTCTCGGATGGTTGTTGGCTCAAGGGCCGGACGCAGAAGATATTACTCGATACGGCACGCATTGTTAGGAGGTTTCCCACTCTGGGCTTCTAACTACCGGCAGCTTGAGCCTCAGGTCTCAGCCCCATAGCTTGACATATTGTAGCAGATGATGACATAGCTGGTTTACTGAGTTATGATAATACGGTAACTCACATCCTGGCTAGGACTAAGAAATTCTTTAACTCTTACTTTGCTGAGCCTTTGAGCTGTGGACTGGTTTTCCGGTGAGCGTGTTCCCGCCATCCTATGATATTAAGTCTTAAACGTAGTGTAAAGAGATATTTGTACATTGGGCACGGCCGTTACGACTACCGATTGTATTTTTTACTGTTGATTATTGTAGTCGTTTGAAACCGCACCACAATTTGGATCAGTCGAGAAGTGCTCAGAAGTCGGGATAAAAAAAATACAGAAAAATCACCCCATTAATAAAATATAGGTGTCTTAAAACCGGAAAATGATACACAACGGCACTGAAAAACCGATAAAGTGTCGTTGATCTTTGGTTGTTTTCTTTCACTATATCGCTGACGACCGCGCAACTACTATAAGTTATTCATAGACTGAAAAATAAGTTAAGTTGAAGTTATATTATTATAAATTTATAGCTGATCCGGCAAACGTTGTTTTGCTATATAAGTTACTAGCTGATCCGGCAAACGGTGTTTTGCTATATAAGTTATTGTAATATCTTCTAAGATGCTCATTGAAATTAAGTTATGTCAAAGACAATTTTGTTCACAATTAAATACCTTAATCAACAACACATTTATTTGGATAAAGATTAATATTATTACGTTGATACAACTCTTAACAAATAATGCATTAATTTCGACCAAATTTGATTACCATAAAAACGGTTCTAGTGAGTTAATCTTAAAAGATAGACATAAACTGTTGCGGACATTTTTTTAGATCATTTCAAGAGAAATAATTCTTTCATACATATGTTTTTGGCATCTTGAACCGTTTTCGCAGCGCACGCAATGGAAGCCTTCAAGGATGAATAATTTTCCCTGTTTTTTAACATTTTCCATTATTTCTTCGCTCCTAATAATTGCATCGTGATGTTATATAGCCTAAAGCCTTCCTCGATAAATGGTCTATTCCACTCAAAAAGAATTTTTCAATTCGAACCAGTAGTTCCTGAGATTAGCGCGTTCAAACAAACAAACAAACTCTTCAGCTTTATAATATTAGTATAGATTTTGATGCTTTCATTAAACCCATGTATATAATCAGAGGTGTGCATTGAGTGTCAAAAAGAGAAGTAAAGTACCTGTAGTCGCTGCGCTCATGCCTACACAAATATCTCTTCACGCTTCGTTTAAAGGGCCCAATATCATAGTACGGTGGGGGCACATTCCACAATCCAATGACCCGTCAATGGTAATAACTTTTTAGTTCAAATAAAATTAAACGCCATAAAATTTGCAAATCGGTGTCATTAATAGACACATCTCGGGTTCATAGTTTTTGGGAGTCGAAGCTGCTCGCGTCCGTAGGCTTTACCCTAGTTTCCCTACACGTGACTCCTGGGTGGTGCTAAACAAGCAGCAGCGAGGTGGCAGGGCGCCGGTGCCCGTCTGGATCGCGACCACAGTACATGGGTGTAAAGCCCGACATAGTGACCAGTTTTGGCTTGTCGCGTTTCGGGATCAGCTTGTGTATATCCAGTAGCTCATATACCTAGAGACCTTCAGTCGCCGTATATATGGGTCGACATGACGATGTAGACTATCAATGGATTTTCATCCTTTGATAGTCGCTTTCGTTTTTGGACTACACTGTACTTACCATCAGGTACTCTGTAGTCATTATGTCGAGCCAGTGTAAAAAAAAATAGTCACCGTGCCATGGTGACCATCAATAACTCGTGTTCGCCGTGACCTTATACTCAAGCGAAGGCAACGAAGAGCCTTGTGAGGGCCGCGCCGGGCTCTATAAAGAAAATCACTCTGACCCACTTCCCGTCGGGCGTTGGGCGGATTACGGAGCGTACAGCGCAGAACAAATTATGTTCTATAAGCACTGTTGTAGAGACTGTCCACGGTGAAAGCAATGTTTGTAGGTCTGTAGGCCTGGCGTCGATGTGTGCGTGCGCTGCGTCGGTGTACCGTGCGTGTACGCAACGGAGATAGCGCGCGCAGCGGCGCTCAACTTCAAGTGAAATGCGCCGCATTGCCAAAAATGTTTTATTTTACTACAAAATTTAAAAAAAAAATTAATTCATTTATTAATTTAGTAAAACAATTTAACCTTTGTCCTCCCTAACTCTCTTTTAAAGAAGAACCACGCGCGCGGGTCTTCGGAGTCGCGGCTAGGGCTAAGAAGTTCTCTAATTCTTACTTCTGCCGAGTTGTTGGGCTGTGGAATGGTCTTCCGGTGAGCGTGTCCCCACAATCCTATGATATATATATATTTTACACTGGCTCGACAGAGTACCTGATGGTAAGTACAGTGTAGTCCAAAAAGGAAAGCGACTATCAAAGGATGAAAATCCATTGGTAGTCTACATCGTCATGTCGGCCCACATATACCACGACTGAAGGTCTCTAGGTATATGAGCTACTGGATATACACAAGCTGATCCCGAAACGCGACAAGCCGAAATTGGTCACTATGACGGGCTTTACACCCATGAACTGTGGTCGCGATCCAGACGGGCACCGACGCCCTACCACCTCGCTGCTGCTCGTTTAGCACCACCCAGGAGTCACGTGTAGGGAAACTAGGGTAAAGTCTACGGACGCGAGCAGCTTCGACTCCCAATGGGCTCCTTGAAACGAAGCGTAAAGAGATATTTGTGCAGGCCGGCATGATCGCTGCGGCTATCGATAGGTTTTTTAAACTGTTGATTGCCATTGTCGGTTTTGGACTGCTTGCGTTAGGCTTGCCATCAGTACACCTATGGTCATACATACACGATGTGGTCACACTACCGAATCTGAATAAATAAAAATAAGAAGATTATCCACATGTAAGCCGCCACATGCTCACTGGTGAGGAAACCCGAATGGCATGGAATAGTAGTCATGTGTGGGCTGTGATAACGGCGATCAGCTGCGTTACTGGTCACGTTGGACACGACGTATAAGCGCTATATGGGTACAGCCACTAATGTATTTCTGCTCATCTTCAAAGGGATATAGCGTATTTAATTAAGATTAATTTTAAATTGAAAACAAAGCCATACTTAATGCTAACTAGATTTTTTTGTTTGTTATTGTCTAATGTCCTTTTTTACTTTTAATTATTTTGTGTAAACTAGCTTTTAAAATTAATTATTGTTTATGCTGCCATATAATTATGGGTAGTTTCATATTCTATTATATGTAACTTGTCTCTTTATTTATTTTTTTCATTAATGTTACCACTGTTTGACCTAACCTGTGCTACCGCTAATAAAGTTTCATTAAATGTTACAATAACTGTTGTAAATGTTATAAAATAGATCGAGAATGTTCTTGAAGGTAATTGACTAAAATACCTTCAGCCAACACACGTACCAGTTCATTGAACTATAACAAAACAATCATTGCATGCGCGGGCGCAACATCCTCAAATAAACTGCTTAAGGATCTATCGTAAGTTGCTATAACGCATAATTGCACCTCAATTCAACTATTTGGGTCGACAATTCAATTTTAAATCATCAAATAATAATTTGTGGCTGTGGTTACCTAGTGGGTATGCACCTTTGAATTTTTCACCTCACCGGTGAAGGAAAATATCGTGAGGAATCCAGTATGGCGTCTAATAGAAATGTCGTGTGTACTAGAGCTCTGGGAACGGTGATCAACTGCCCTATTGGTCAGTGTGCGACATATAAGCATAAAGTGGATACAACCACTAATTTATCTCTACTCACCCCGTAAAAGATGTCCCGCGATGCAGAAGGTTTTAAAATCTAAAAAAAAAAAAACAGAAATATTTTTAAAACTTTTAAATTAAAGGTTTATGTTGATGTATGTAAACAAAGTCTAGACATTATTATATATTTTACAAGTTGCGAAAAGGTGCCTAAAGCCGAATATTCGGCTAAAATTTCAGTCGAAAACAACATCAATCACACTTCGCGATCGTCCAATAAATACCAATTTACTTGCTGATTGACGACTCCTAATCATTATATAAATATATGAATACATAAGTAGTCAATTCAGTAGTCGTAGCTTACGGAGCGGGCCGCGGTTTGCCCGCGACGCTCTCTCGGCGGTGGTAGAAAATTTTTGGTGGGAAGTGAGTGGGGTGCGCGCGCGCCGCCAGTCGCTCTCAGACACGCGCGGTCCGCGCCCGTCCCGCCCCAGTGCAGTGCAGTGTACGAACAGACAATTCCAACAAAACAGAGATCGCAGTGACGCTACCTCGGAAAAACAGTGTACGTTTAAAAAAAGGAGAAAAATAATTCGCCCCCTTTCCGCCCAGGGGCTGTTCTGGGAAATGTTTGTAATTGGCAATAAAGTGACGTGACAGTGCCGCGGATTGTGAACCCACCAGTGGAAGAGCACTTAAGCAACAGTTTTTTTTATTTTACTTTTTATATTTTCTCTATATGTTAATTTTCCGCCCTCCTTGTAAATATTCGGGAGAATATTTTCGTTTGTTTTCGTCATCTTTATTTATGCCAATCACATATTTTCCTTGATTTTCTTTCCTTTTTACTATCGACTAAACGTGGCCTATTTACTAACAGCATGATTACTAAAGAATAATTCTACTATTTATAGTTATTTTAGAAATTTTTTTAAGGGGTTTTCTGTTAGAATCGATCGGAAAATTTTGATATTTCCCGCGTCGCTTTTCGGATAGCCTAAAGGTCGCTCGACTGGTTTTTTTTACAGTTTTAACGGCGCGTGCGCTCCGTTGTGTACGACACCGATAAAATTATAGCAACGTCTTTGTTTTTCGCGCTATTTGGAAGACCGCTATATTGTTGCTACCGTAATATCTCATTTACGCTAAAAATTTTCATGAACTAGCCATCTTAACCCACTTAAAAACTTGATACAAACCAAGTATTATCGTAGTAATTTTACATTTATGCCGAATTTTAGTATTTTCTATAATTAAAACTACTATTCAGTAAGCGCCGAGTTTAGTTATTGTTACAGGGTAAATATATACCGATCGGTGTTTTTGCTTCTTCATATCTTCTAAGCTATGAAATAGATTTTAATATGGTTTTCATTGTAATTTTGCAAATTTAGCTCGGATAGTTCATTTACATAACACATAAAAAATTGTTCGGGTATCATATTAATTAAGAGCGTATCGGTTTTAAGTTCAAAAATATTTTTTAAGCTTATATACAGAGATTTTTAGGAGTAGAGGCTCGGAAAATATTAGTCTCATATTTGCTAAAAATGTTAATATAATATATCTAATTTAAATGCAACTCATTACAAAATTGGGGTTATTATACGATTAAAGCCTTATAAAAACTCAAGTAATCGATTATTGATCAAATTAACACGAAGCGACTTAACACTCAGTTTGCTGAATATTTTTGTTGCCTATAAAGGATCTGTCTTGTTCTAGTCCCCCGCCCCCACTTCACCCCCTCTTGACACCCTGGATTGTCCCCCTGTGCGTTGTCGAAGGGATCCGGTGGCTGCAAGCAAAGACTGACCGTTATAAGTGGAATAATGACTTGGATTTGACATAAAGAAGAATTGCTGCGAACTTTGCTACGAGATTTGTGGGTAAGTCTTCTCTTGGAACAAAAATGTTTGTCAGGTGCATTTTAGAGGTGGTAGGCCGATTGCCCGAACTGGATCGTGACTACAGTGTACAAGTGTAAAGACCGTCATAGTTACTCTATTCGGTATATCGCGTTTCAGGATCAGCTTGTGTACCTACGTCTAATGACTCATATACCTTTTTATTACTTGGGGAAAATCCTCATTGGACCGTCCCGGCTACACATGGGGGATGGTAACCAGGGTGTGCCGGACTTTTACCGACTAAAACCCCAAGTTGATCTCATCCGCACTAAGACGGGACTGCGGGCCCTGTAATCAATTGCTCCACAGCCCCGCCGCGCACTGCATTCCTCAAGCTCTGTCTCGCAGGAAGGCGAATCTGCTCGCGTCCGTAGGCTTTACCCTAGTTTCCCTACACGTGGCTCCTGGGTGGTGCCAAACGAGCAGCAGCGAGGGGGTAGGGCGCCGGTGCCCGTCTGGATCACGACCACAGTGCATGGGTGTAAAGCCCGTCATAGTGACCAGTTTCGGCTTGTCGTGTTTCATGATCAGCTTGTGTATATCCAGTAGCTCATATACCTAGAGACCTTCAGTCGCGGTATATGTGGGCCGACATGACGATGTAGACTATCAATGGATTTTCATCCTTTGATAGCCGCTTTCGTTTTTGGACTACACTGTACTTACCATCAGGTACTCTGTAGTCACAATGTCGAGCCAGTGTAAAAAAAAGGCATTGCTGCTACGATCCCTCATCAGTCTCGTGGAATTTAAGTAGGATTACGGTGCCGCTCCACCAATCTCTACATATCGCTAACCAGGCGCCCAGGACCTCCACCTTGAGCACCCGCGGTCCTAAGGGTATCAGCCAATCGGTCATGGATGGACCGAGCGGCTGGAATTGTCGTGCCGGGGCGATTGCCAGCACGACGTCTTCTCCTGCGAGTGGTATTAGCTCTGTGCCGCTGACGCTCTGCGGCCTCCTTCTGGGACATAATATTTTCACAGAAGGAGACCTCAGCTCTCAGTGACTTATATACCTAGAGACCTTCAGTCGTGGTATATGTGGGCAGACATGACGATGTAGACTATCAATGGAGTTTCATCCTATGATAGTTGCTTTCGTTTTTAGACTACACTGTATTTATCATCAGGTGTACTGTACTCACACGGCCGAACCAGCGAACACATACAAACATTTTACATTATTATTTATATATAAGTAATAAACCTAAAATAATTTTATTCTATAATACGAAATAAAAATATATTTACAAGTACTTTCACAGGTCTTATACGCAAATTAGCTTACTTTTAATTATCCGCCGCGGATTTTTTGTCGGGAGCGGGAAAGTAATTCTTCTACCCTCTTTAGTATTTGATAATATGAATAGTCCGACACAGTTCTAGTTCTAATGGCTGGGTTCCACGCCGATAGGGACATAATCCTATCCTCCCTATTAAAAGTGTTATATGAATATATTTATACACTCATACACAAGTTTGTATGTAAATATATAATTACTTACACTTTTGCTACCGATACTTGAAACCAGAATGTAAATGAATGTATTATTTGATGATACAAACGTTTTGTTTATCAAGATATTAAATAAATACAGATGTTCCTTTTTCTTTACACAAGCATATTTATAAAGCAAAAAATATTACAATATTATTGTCCTTTAAATAATAAAATAGCACGTGACTTGTGAATATCTTCCGGGAGGGCAGACATGTGTCGGTAGTTTATTTATGTACTATATTTTTCGAATCCCGGTTAATACGACTATGTTTTTTAGATTATCTACGTATTTAGCAACGAAATGCTCATCGGTGAAGTAAAAAATCGTGAGGAAACCCTCATGATATGTAACAGAAATATCATGTCATCGACAGCGCTTCTGGCCGCGTTGGGCACGACACATAAGCGCAAAGTGGATACAAACACTAATATATATCTGCTTACCCTAAAAGGGTTATAGAGTGGTGATATATATGTTATTATTATTTGTACTGACTCGACAATGTGACTATATTAGACCTGATGAAAAGCACAGAGTAGTCCAACAATGACAATGATCGTTAAGGGGTGAAAATCCGTTGACAGTCGCCACTGCTGTCACGGTCCCTTATAGAGTCTCTAGGTAAATTAATAACTGGATAAATACAAGCTGATCCCGAAACGTGCCAGGCCGGAGCGAGTCACAATGACGACCCAACTCCTCAGTATAAAAGATTAGAGTAGGTACATTCATTTATTTCATTTTGTTTATTGTTTCCGCATTATATGAAAATGAAAAAGTATTCATTTCGCCACAAATCAACAAAAAAAAAACAGAAATTTAAATGCAGCAATACAAACAACACACAAAAACAAAAGAAAATACGAAACATATAAACATTGCGAAAATGGGACCTTCATCAGCCTAAAGCCACAAAGAAAGCCTGCAGCGCTGATTTTCATGAAAGGCCCCAGTCTATAAGAATAATCAATAAACAATAAAAATACATATAGCTTAAATAATAAATACAAAATAAATACGAGTGATACTAAAATAAACTATTACATACAATAAATAAATCGACTTCCAGATGTATTAGTGACAGATACTATAGTAAAAATACATGTATACCTAAAAAAAGAGCAAAAGTATAAGTAAAAATAAATGAAATAGACTACGTGTAACTAATAGATTATTAAATAAATATCATTTTAATTCTATTTGTGAAAACAAATTTAGATTTGGATATTCTAAGCGGCGGCGGCAAATTGTTCCAACATTTCGTAGCCTGATAGCGAAAACTACCACGAAATGTTATCAAGCGGCGTCGCATTACTGGCTTTCCTAGTTATTTTCACGGATTGAAATCGGAAACAGTGTTTAAAGCAGCATCTAAATTCAATCTGAGTTTTCTAGATCCATATTTACTCGGATTAAAATCGGACGCTGTCTGTCTATGTCGCTCGTCACCGTCTCGCCTGACCCACATACCAGGAATCTGTTCCGTACACCCACAGCAGAACGCGTGAGTCATTTTGACTCCTCAATGTTGGCCTTATAAGCTTTTAGGTGACGAACTGCCTCTGACCTCCAATCGGGTAGACATATTTATAATTACAACATATTTTAGGAACAGAATGACAAACGAGATAAGGCGGCAAGGTCTTCTACTGGTGACTCGAGATATATTTACCTAGGTGGTAGGGCGATCGCCCGAACTGGATCGTGACCACAAGTGTAAAGGCCGTCATAGTGACTCGCTTCGATCTTTTTTTTTACACTGGCTCGATATAGTGACTACAGAGTACCTGATGGTAAGTACAGTGTAGTCCAAAAACGAAAGCGACTATCAAAGGGTGAAAATCCATTGATAGTCTACATCGTCATGTCGGCCCACATATACCACGACTGAAGGTCTCTAGGTATATGAGCTACTGGATATACACAAGCTGATCCCGAAACGCGACAAGCCGAAACTGGTCACTATGGCGGGCTTTACACCCATGCACTGTGGTCGCGATCCAGACGGGCACCGGCGCCTTACCACCTCGCTGCTGCTCGTTTAGCACCACCCAGGAGTCACGTGTAGGGAAACTAGGGTGAAGCCTACTGACGCGAGCAGCTTCGACTCCCAAAACTTCGACCTGACTTGATTCGGGATCAGTTTGTGTATATCCAGCTGTTATAGCTAGTTTCCTTCCGTCGTGGTATATGCGGGCCGACTAGGTAGTCATGTTCGTGGACGTCACTGAACTTTCTATCAGGTGTGATCTAGTCACTTTGTCGAGCGAGTGTAAAAAGCCTGCGCCTAAATTTTTTTAATCACTTTTGTTTACAAATGAAACATTACTTCACAGGGTGTTACAAAAGTATGAATTTCATATGGGTGTAAATGTGTACCACGAGACTTATTTATTGTTTTTTTTTTACCGACTCGACACAGCGACTGCACCATACCTGATGGTAAGCATGGTGCAGTCCAAAAAACGTCAACGACTATCGATAGGCAAGAAAAACCCATCGGTAGTCACGGCGATCATGCCGGCCTGCACAAATATCTCTTCACGCTACGTTTAAAGGATCCCATATTATAGGATGGTGGGAACACGCTCGCCGGAAGACCATTCCACAGCCCAGCGACACGGCAGAAGAAGGAGTTAGAGAACTTCTTAGTCTAAAGGCGGCTTGCACTAACGAATTAATCTAGTTTAAGCTTGTATAAAACGCTTATTCATTGAATTGGTTTGATTCCATCTTAATGATGATTTCAGTTTAAGAGTTGTTACAACTAGATTTTGATTTAGTGCAAGATAATAAGTACAGATCAGCGCTAAATAGCATTTTATATAACTCTTAAGTAGATTTAATTTGTTAGTGCAAGCCGCCCTTAGTTCTTATTGTTGTTAATATAAAGTTTTACGACTTTGGATACAAGCCCTTTTGAGCCCGTCATTAATATTTTATAGTAATCAGTTGTCTTTGATTAATGTAAAATCAATGACCCAAGCGATGCGCACTCAATCCCACGTCATCAGAAAAATCACCAATTTACGCAGCACTTTGCGATCACACACACAACAACAACAAAATAGCAACTCTCCGATGAAACGAATTGAGGACACAAGCGCTCGCGTTCAAATCTTGGACGTCAATCAAATATTAGTTGTATCGACTCGGCGTTACTCCCGTTTGTCAAAAACATCTAAATACATTTTTTTTATATCTTACTTTTATCCTGACTTGCAAACTGACTACATGATGCCTGATGCTAAATATGACGGCTGGCACAAATATATCTTCACGCTTCATTAAAAGGGCTCCATATCTTAGGATAATGATAACCAGCGCTCCGGAAGACCAACCCGCAGCTCGACGACCCAGAAAAAGTAAGAATTAGAGAAATTCTTAGTCCTAGCTGGGATATGAGCTACGGGGGTGAGTTATGAGTATAAGGAAAAGGATGGAATAAGGGTGTTTCTAACAAAATAGCTAAGCTAAGGTTATTACACTCTCTTAGGGTTGATATTTTAAAAAAATCCGCTTTTAATTACATTACGCCTACGTAATAAAAAGCACCCAATGAAAACAATTCAGTTACATAGCTTCAGTAGCTGGCTCTGCGATTATTTGTCCATCTAAATATGTATAACTCAAAGGTGACTGACTGACTGACTGACGTAGTGATCTATCAACGCACAGCCGAAACCACTGGACGGATCGGGCTGAAAATTGGCATGCAGGTAGATGTTATGACGTAGGCATCCGCTAAGAATTCCACCCCCAAGGGGATAAAATAGGGGATGATCAACTAAATCAACATAAATCAACTCAGATTTTCGACTATAATATAATACAATAATAGCTGGATAGTTTTAGCGCCTAATGACAGATTAGGCCCTAATTTTTTATACACGCTAAACAAAATAAAGGCGCCAAAAACTATACCTAATTAATAGTAATAATTCTTAACGCGAGCGAAGCCGCGGGCAAAACCTAGTGTTAAATAAACACATAGATAATCTAATTTCACTAAGAATATTACAACTTTCAAACCTATGCTAAAATTAAAATCCGTATTCAAATAAGGCCAATAGTGGTTTTGAATCACCATTCTTATACAAGAAATCAACATTTAAAAATGAATAGAAAATAAAATAAAAATTATGTAAGATATTATTATGTATAAAATGAACACAATCAAAACATATTATTAGATAGTATAATACATGAACTAGGTCACGTTTTATAAAAAAAAGAAACTAACATTTTCATTTAAAATCTGTAATCGAAAAATGTCATACTATTAAAACGATCTCCACAATACCGATACAGTTAAGAATAAACGAAAAACAAAGTTACGAGGAACCTATTTAGCTAGCCTAGAACTTGAGGCTGGCTGACACACATACTGCGTTCTGCGGAACGGCGCAGCGGGGGACAACTTTCACTCCGTCGAGATGCGCGCGGACGGTCACCGCGCTCACTTAATGTCAAGTGCAGACACGGTGAAAACTTCAGACCTCGTTCGCACAAATTACCCAAACAATTAGATTTTTTTTTACACTGGCTCGACATAGTGACTACAGAGTACCTGATGGTGAGTACAGTGTAGTCCAAAAACGAAAGCGACTATCAAATGATGAAAATCCATTGATAGACTATCAATGGAGATTGTTAGATGTTTTTTAATTCAATAAGTGAATGAAAAGTTCATCATACGTATTTAGATCAGTCAGAATACCTTTAGACATTTTAAAGATAGATTTGATGTCGTTATCACCATTTCAGCTCACATCTGACAACAGCTCAATATAGGTATCTTCCAAAACTCGTCACTCTTTTTTTTTACACTGGCTCGACATAGTGACTACAGAGTACCTGATGGTAAGTACAGTGCAGTCCAAAAACGAAAGCGACTATTAAAGGATGAAAATCCATTGACAGTCTACATCGCCATGACGGCCCACATATACCACGACTGAAGGTCTTTAGGTATATGAGCCACTGGATATACACAAGCTGATCCCGAAACGTGACAATCCGAAACTGGTCTCTATGACGGGCTTTACACCCATGTACTGTGGTCGGGATCCAGACGGGCACTGGCGCCCTACCACCTCGCAGCTGCTCGTTTAGCACCACGCAGGAGTCACGTGTAGAGAAACTAGGGTAAAGCCTACGGACGCGAGCAGCTTCGGCTCCCAAAATATTGGAATATTAGTAGCATTTGCAATTTAAAATGTCGTTATAATTGTCAAGATTTTATGTGGCTGTTTGGATCAAATACCTTTACCGTTGTGGCAGTCGAAATACTTAAATAAAGTTCATTGTAATGTAATATCTCGTTTGCACAAATGACTTCAACAATTAGATTAAAATTAGTATTAATTATCAATTAAAATGATTTAGATTAAACATGGTTATCTGCATCATATACTTTGGTTATTATAGGAATTGATTTAAATAAAATTTTCAGTAATAAAATATGGTCTCTCGTTTGTACAAATTTCTTAAACACGGCTGTATGGATCAAATATCTTTGCCATTACGGGAATCAAATGACTTAAATAAATTCAATGGTAATTAAATATTATTTTTTATATTGGTACTATAAACTGTCTTTCTGTTACATAATTAAATAAATATTCCCATGAATATTTATTGAATTATAAAGGAATTATAAGAGAATATTATAAACTACCCATGGGGCTACTTTTAAGAATAGATAAACTTTGATTTTTTTATATTATATTTCTTCTGATTAAGCAAATACAGTGTTGTAAATTTTTTGATTCGTAAATAACGGAGATATTTTAATGAACAAAATATAGACATGCTTTGTCGTGAAATACTTGATTGAAGGTAAAGGTAGTATAATCATACAGCCAGAAAATATTAAAAAACTCTATTTCAGTAAACGAGACTGTGCTTAGTGTTTATTGTAACTTAATGCCTATACAAATTTACTAAAACTATCAATATTAAAAGAAGAGTACAATTAAATAACCAATATGAATAAAAAAATAACGGGACATATAGGACGTATGTCTCCACGCCCCTAAACCTTTCACTAAAATAAGACATTAAAACAAGGATAAATGATTGATTTAAGCTAGTCGCATTAATTTTATTAATTAAGCAGTCTATGCTTGTAAAATTGTTTGCTTCAGTGGCTGCCCCTAAGCTTGATATATAACGTCGCAATCTTTAATCTGTGATTTATTCTCCTTTGCAATTTAGAACTAATAAATAAAGAAACTTTTTGAATACACATCTTCTTTTCATAAGTCTAAGATTCCGCAAACTACTTTCGACATCTATAATCAGAACAATGAATCAGTGAGGTTTTACTGGCCGCTTCAAATCAAATTTACGCAAACTCCGTGTTGACTAAAGGCTGTTACGAAACCCAATGATGTTTTTGTGTATTTTTCTTTTCAATGATTGCCTTCGACTCTTAAACTACCAGCAGCAGAAATTCCTTTATCAGACATGACTTTTTAAAAAAGAAAACAAAGTAAATAGGTCCATATATTTTTATATATATCTAGAAAAGAACGAAGTTATATTCTACAGTATTTTTTTAGTAAATTTAGTTTTTTTTCTGGAACGTTCTCAAGTCTATTAATTTTCTTTGTATGCCATCACAGTTAGTAGTCCTGTTGCCTTCATCATCAGCCTACACTAGACCACTGACATAGGCCTCTCTCAACAAGTACCATTGATCCCGATCTTCGGCTTCTCACATTCAATCTTTTCCGGCCATTTTCAGAAGTTATCGCTCCACATTGCCGAGAGACTCCCCACGCTAAAACTGCCTATTCGCAGCCACCATTTAAGAACCGCCTGCTCCAACGACCATAAGTTCTTCAGCATATATGCCGACTGACGCTTCAGCCTGCTAAAACGGAGAGCTATATCGACAACTATGGCTCTCTTTCGGATAACCTCATTTGGGACTTTATCCTTCAAAGAGTGAGGCAAGTAAGCTCGCTCCATCGCCCTGATCGACCTTAAGCTGGTGGAGTAGCCCAACTGTTAGTTACGTCTCGCCTCTGTACGTCATAACTGGACGTAATTGCCTATTGGCTTATTGTATACAAACTAAAGACGATACAAAATATGTGTGTGTGTGTTTATGTTAAGTAGTTAGAGGAATTCTGCTACACGCGAGACGGTGGCGCGTCCATCGCGGTGAAAGCTACACATATCGCGAATGCCAGCTGATTTAATGCATTGAAATAGCTACTGATCTTTAAATTTTTCGAAGTGGGATAAAATCTACTGTCCGACACTCTCAGCATCCTAAAACTTACCTGCGGTTTTTACTGTTGTATTATGGAGAAAATCCTTAAACGTTTAGTGTTAATTTTATTTTAATCGGTTCATAAATAAAAAGTTATCTTACGTGTTGTAGATTGTAGAAGAAATAATCTATGACATTCATATCATTTGTACAAAGATTTCACATAATAATAATAATACTACTTCGACGTGAAAGAAGTCGCGGGCACAGCTTGTAGAAATATGATTGTTTATTTTTGATTTCATACTAATCATCGTCCATCCATTACTCGACTTAATTTTATGGCAGTTATGGAAAGTTCCCAATGAGAATATTTCCACGTTCTTTTGATTTAGCAGCCTTTAAGAGAAGAGTGAGGCATTGGTTGGACGGACGCCATCCATCATCTACCACCTTCACCTACCACCAGGTGTCATTGTAGTCATGCGTCTGCCTGTAAACTATACATTAAAAAAATCATATATATTGCACACTCTAGAGATAATTTGTAGAGGTAAATAAAAACTTATTGCTAAATCCTATATACATGTAATTTTTTTTTGAACTGGCTCGGTTAAATTACTACCATATATGTATATGATGGGAATTAGAGTGTAGTCCCAAGCCGGCTTCAACCGCTTAGGAACGAAAACCATTGGCAGCTGCCATCGCCATATCAGCCCGTAAATACCACGATAGAAGTTCTCTAGGCATATAAACAACTGGATACACAAACTGATCCCGAAACACGACAGGCCGAAGCGAGTCACTATGACGATCGTTACGTCTGAGTAGTGCGGTCACGACCCAGTTCGAGCAATTGCTCTAAAATCTCACTTATAAAGTTTTAATTGTAATTTCCTATTTATACCAAAGTAAACATAGAACAAGATATACAAAAATACATTAATCAGCAAAGTTACGTGGAAATATAAATATATATTTAAATATATAAATAAATCTAAGAAAATTAACTCGAGTATATGCGGTACGTATGACGACGCGGCCGAGAGAAAGCTGCCCATCTGGTGAAGCCGGTCGCTGCGGGCAGAGTGGGGGGCGCACACTAGACCTAAATCTAGCTTTAGACCAGTGTTGACCTAGATTTCAAAGCCCAGTTTTTAATATTTGTTACTTCCAATCCTACCTACCTACTTATTCAACATCTGTCGTGCTAATAGCAGCCTCGTCTACTTGACGATTCTGGCGAGGTAGCAAGATATTGTGAAAGATCTAGGGTGCTGATGCGGGGTTACCTGGACACTGCATCCTGCCTCTCTCTAGTCGTGTCGGTTAGATTACGAGGGGTTTAGATGAGAGGGTACGATTCAAATGTGTTCACGTACCAAAAATATCCTGCGCAATTGACTGTTTCGGAGTATATGTATTCATCAGCGAGCTTCCCTTCAGCGAATAGGACTGTAGTCTGTACTCGTTGATGTGTTATAGAATCGTCATCACGGCCGAAATCGTTTTGGACTTTAGACTGATTGGATTTTAGAAGCCTCGTGAATTCAGTCAGTGAAAAATGAACAAACATGAAACATGGATTTATTATTTTTATCACGAAAGAGATATAGTAGTGTGACGGTATTTGAAAGAAATTCAACGAAAATTGAGGACATCGATTTAAATTGCACGATTTTGGTTTATATTTGGTATTTTTAGCTTTTCGAGCCAAGGCTATAGCAGCCTCCGATTGAGGAAACAATTTTGCGTTTAAATGTGAAGAAGAAAAATATATCATCACGCTATATCACTTTCGGGGTGAGCAGAGATACATGGTTGGCTGCATCCACTTTGCGCATATATGTCATGCATATATGTTCTAGCAGCACACACATGACATTATTTCTATTAGATACCATTTGGGTTTCCCTATGTTTTACTTTAGCAATCAGCACGTGATGCTTATATATTCGTGTTTAATCTGGAAAACAGATATTGCTGGGGTTTGAACCTGCGATCATCCGCGTCGTCACAGATAATACAAGTCACACTACAGTCACCAAAATTAATTTTGTCAACAAAAATCGTTTAAGATACAAGGTACAATGAGTATCAGCTGAAAATCAGCGCTGGGTTGCTCAGCTGGCTCCTTAGCATTTGCTGAGCTATTTGTAACTTTTCATTGTCGCACGGACGGGGAGCGAAGGGTATTTGCTTTTGCTGTTTTATTTCTTGATTAACCCATTCTTCGGCATTGAATGTTGTGTGCCAAATAAATGCTTTTTCTTTCTTTCTTTTTTAAACATATCCGCCGGGCAAAGCTAGTTATTTAAATACCGAAATAAAACAGTAAAACGTGATTATAATAATTTGATATTTCAATGGAGCGCACGCAAGGCGGGACAATAAGGTCCTCGCAGACACATGTTTCCCAAAATACGAGCCTTGGTCCCTTTCTCACCGCGCGAGGCTTTCTCCCAGACCATAAAGGGCTGCGACAGATGTCCCGTGAACCCTTCAATCAGTCAATATTTGAATTCAAAGTAAAACGCAGGTAGTTGTGAAAAAACGAACATGTGTCTCGTGTGGGAATATTTGTATACATATTACATATATCATATGATATTATCAAATTATATTTTCGGAAATACACTCGGGTGTTCCAGATAATTGTTGCGTGATATTAATAATAATAATAATATTTATTAACAATTACACACATTGGCCTAGTCCCAAATTAAGCTTGCGCTTGTACTATGGGTACTAGACAAAGACATACATACGTAAATACATATATACAGCCATGACTCGAGGAAAAATCACCTGCTCATCACAGAAAAGTTTACCACTACCGGGACTCGATCCCAGGACCTTAGCATCGTAAGTAGGGTCGCTACAAACTGCGCTATCAGACCTCAATAACTGAAATAGTATAAATTCGAAGTGAAGCAGTTTAAGTCACGTGTCAAATGTCAATTGACATTTAATATATTTAACGTAGATTTTTTTTTCTTGAATCGGCACCGTGATGACATCGCGTTTGTTGGTAAACATGACGGCGTGCACAAATGTCTGTACCAGCTTCATTTATCATAGGACGGTGGAAGCACTCGCACCGGATGAAAATTCCACAGCTCAACTAACAAAAAGCTAAAAGTAAGATTTAGAGAAGCTATTAAGCCTAACTCTAGAATGTGAGTTACCGTGGAACCGTGACTCCGTAAGCCCGCGAGCGTGTTTCTACCAAGGCAGGGAGAGGATGGAGCAAGGGTAAATAACTCTTCAGAACACTGACCGTGATAGAGATGGTAGGTAACGCTTAATGAGGCAATATCTCTTCACAACTAGAACTACAAGATGCTCAGTGACGTCTGGATCATTAACAATGCGCACAGATCTCCGCTGCAACCTATCCAGGGCGTCGAGTAAGCACCGGGCAAAATCGCCTCAGAGGCGCGGACTGTACTCCATGCAGGGCTTGACCTGGGACTTATTATACATTAGGTATATACCAACTTAAACCGTGGTGGCTGCCTGCAGAATAGAATAGCACCCCCCTCTTCTTGCTGAGGTGTCGTAAAAGGCGACTAAGGTATCTCTTGAACACCGCAATTCAACCAGGTGTTTAGAGAAGGGAAAACTCGACCAAACCTGCATCCCGCTTCCTCCCGATCGTACTGGTTCTCCATTCCATCGGGCCTGAGGGAGATCGGACGAGAGAGTGCTTTTCTGGCTGTGCGCCCAGTTATGCACTTAAATATCTCCTGCGCAATTGACTGTTTCCGAAGACTAGATCACGAATTCCTTAACCCGTGTTGAAACAGTCGCCGTGGCCGAAACCGGCTAGGACATCATCATCATCATCATCATACACCAACTTGTAACTGACATGCAAAAAAAATACAAGAACTACTGCATTAATAAAAGTCGATAAGAATAAATAGGCAAAAACAATTATAATACAAAAAAAACAAATTGATCTTAACAAAAACCCTTTTCTACCCTCAACCCTTTACGATAATAGTAAACAACCCTCTATTTACATCCCTTTGAGATCCGGAAAAAACCGGATATCGGTTTGATCGAAAGCGGATGTGACGTGAAACAAGACACTACTGGGTTAATAGGTTTAGTAAACAGGATACCTTCACGGTTTAAATTCAATAAGGTACCTGACAGACTTTCAAAAACGGCTATCCTTTAAAAAAGTAACTTATATATTAAAATGAGCTATGATAAAGTCTGAAATTGGTAATAAATAGTACTCTATCATCACACCTTGTATCTATTAGCGTAAGCAGAGAGAAACATTGAAGTTTTTATATTACTCATTTTTTTACTTTTTTCTTTGCCAGGTCTTTGAATTGTGGAATGGCTTTAGGGCGAGCCTGGTCTCTTCGTCATATTGAGTTCTTTAAACGAAGCGTGAATAAATATTTGTGTTGGTCGGCATGATCGTGGCGACTGTCGGCATGCGGTTGTTTCTCAATAGTCTCTCTCTGTTTTTGGATTGCCCTGTCCTTATCATCAAATATAGTGCAGTCACCTTGCCCAATCTGACTAACTAAAATTACACAAAGTAACTGCATCTAACCTGATGGTAAGTACAATGTTATTTAAATTTTAAATCGTTTTACAAACGATAAGAAGACAGACAAGTTTTTAAACGCGGTAAGGTAACCGTGTCCACAGTACACGAGTGTAAAGACTGTCATAGTGACTCGCTTCGGCCTGCCGGTTTTCGGGATCAGTTTGTGTATATCCGTTGTTGTTATACTGAGAGACCTTCCATTGTGGATCTGTGGGCCGGCGTAGCGATGGCAACTGTCAACAGAATTTTGTATTTTTGTCTCTTGGCGGTCTTGAACTAGTAAACGGTGACAGTCTCCGTCGCCATGCCGACCAACATATACCACGACTGAAAGTCTCTAGGTATAAGCTACTGGATGTGCACAAGCTGATCCCGAAACGCGACAGGCCGAAGTGAGTCATTAAGAAGGTCTTTACACTTGTGTACTGTGGTCACGACCTGGGTCATCCAAAAATGTTCTATACTTTCGTTTTGTATGAGTTATACGGCCCTAGAGATTGTGTTACTAAGCTGTCTCAACTAACATAGGATTAACACAATATTATTTTATTCGCTTCATTGACTAGATGATTGTTAGATTTCTCAGCGTCTAGAGAAAGTATAGAAAGAGAGGAGAGCGCCATATTGCCCAGTCTAATTATGATTGTCGCGTTTTATTGCAACCAATTCAAGTTTACAGCATAATACATGTATTTATGTATACAGGCTGATTTAATAGACGACGGAGATATTTCAGGATATAATCATTTGTAACTTCCTGCGACTTTTGATGATGAAGGAATCTTGACCGATTTCGGCCTTGGAGATACTTTCCAATCACATCTAGTAGGCACAGGCTGCAGCCCCTGAGCTGAGCGCGCTGATGAATATATTTCGAAATAATCAATTGTGCAGGATATATTTGGTCAGTCGATGCTAGCGCTTGCTCAAATGTACTCACTCGGCCAAATCTCTTAATCTAATGGGACCGGTAAGCGATACAAATAGAGAGAGGCAGCATGCAGTGTCTGGGAAGTGATAGCTGACCTAGCGCCCCAGGTCTTTCACAATGCCTTGCTGCCTCGACAGAATTATCGGATAGACTAGGATACTATTACTACGACAGATAATAAGTACTTCCTGCAACTAATAATATGTTAATAATGATATTCCCAAACAAATCGTAAAGAATAAAAAAGGAGATTTGACTCGTAAAAAATTTCGTAAGTAAAAAGTTGTTTTACGTAATTTTAGTTAAACATGTATGGACTTGTTTTCCTTTCACATTAACTTGAATGAGCTTACAAACACGATGCTACGCAGGATTTTCCCCCAGGATAAAAAAAACCTACTTAATAATTAATTGTTATTCATTCATTCATGTGTGTAATTGTCCCTAAATATGTTGACTGTAATTTACTTTGTTTTAATGGAAATATTAATATATTTCTATTTTTACATATTTGGAGTTAGTATCGAATGCGGAATATCTCCCCTGAATATTTCTCTCGTTTATAAAATCACCTGTATATTTTGCTTGAGTTTTTTTAGTTTCTACCTGCTTACATTCTCTTATATGTCAAGTTATAGTTTATGGAAATACATAAAATTTATTTTTACTAAATTAGATTTAAATAACAGATACGTCGATACAACTTGAATTTTTATTTATATCGTAGTAATGGTCGTTCGAAATAGCCACCGCTGTGCGCGAAAAAAAAAACGTAATTTCAAATAAACAAAATTTTCCAGAGCGTCATAAAATAGATTTATGCATATACGGGAAATCATTGATAAAATGTTTTTAAGAAGTTAATGCGTAAAAAAAATAGCTGCACGTGGGTGTTAATTGATTTTTTAAATTTTAACGGTTTATGAGAAAGATTAAATAATTACGTGATGTGAAATTTTCAAAACATCTTTACTTGGGTTGTCTTTGATATACACATACCTACGTTATTTATTTTTTTACCTGCTTCATGCAATGGTGAAATAAAAATAAGCGACACAAGTGAATTTATGTTCTACTAGCTTTTGCACGCGGGTTCGTTCGCGTTAAGAAGTATTATTATTAGTTAGGTATAGGTTATGCGGCTTTACTTTTGTTTAGCGTGTGTAAAAAATTAGGGCCTACAAAACTTCTTTTTACACAATATTCTTAACTAATCCGTTATTAGGCGCTAAAACTATAAAGCTTTTGGGTGAACTCACTCGTGAGCAATCAACATAAAACTGTCCATGTTCTCTCAAGTCAATACCCGCAAATTTGAGAGTTTTCCCCTGAGACTTGTTTATTGTCATGGTAAAGCAGACTTCACCTACCTGCATGCCAAATTTCAGCCCGATCCGTCCAGTGGTTTGGGCTGTGCGTTGATAGATCACTATGTCAGTCAGTCAGTCACCTTTGAGTTATATATATTTACATTTCCGCTAAGGGCGCAGGTTGAAGACGCAAATCATCATACTGAATCATCTCTGCAGACGAAACGACTACGCTGCGCAAAAGACGCGATGTGTGAGTCTATCCGCGCCTCGATTAGCCAGATACGGGCCATGAATTATCGTACTGGTTTCCGAAGCACGTGTGGTACAGTTATGGCGTCCGCGTGACGTAGTGGCTAACTGTGAGCACGCTCCGATGGCCACAAGGCCGAGCGATACTCCCGGAGTACACGCTCGCTAATAAGCGTTCAGGCCATTATACACCTAACTGAATTACGCTTGAGTCTATATTCACCGATATATCGCTCCTGTTTATAAGTGTTTATTTCGTACACACACACTCAATATTTTTCGGAATTATTAGGAACTCATAAGAATAACAATTATATACGGACATCACATTTATGCAACAAAACGCTTGCGTGATTAAAAACACTAGTAGCACCACCTAGTTTGTGCGAATTGAACTAAATTTCCCAACAAAAATAAATTCACACATTCTATTTAATTAAACAATAAGTATCCCACGCATTGTACTCCTAACTGAATTACCCTTAAGCCTATATTCACAATGATACTACTCCTGTTTAAAAAAATCCACGCATTACACTCCTAACTAAATCACCCTAAGACTACATTTACCGATATATAATCCTTATTTATAAGTATTCCACTCATTATACTCCTAACTGAATCACCCTCAAGTCTATATTCACAAAGATATTATTCCTGTTTATAAGTATTCCACGCGTTTTACTCCCAATTGAATCACTTTTAAATTTATATTCCAAGATTTATTGTTATGAGTATTTCACACATTGTACTCATAACTCTATAACTTTTCGAGACATATTGGAAAAATAGTTTTATGTTGTATCATTTCACGCATTATATACTTCACTCAATACTCCCAAATTTGTATTTCCTGGAACAATATTCTGGTCTCCATTTTACACATAATCTTCTCTGCAAGACTGTTAGAGCTGACGTAATTGTAGTGCTCGCGGTGTGCCAGAATCATACTGGCTACAAACTCCCAAGTTGTTCTGTACTTGCGCCAAGGGAGATCCGTATTCCTCGTAAATATATACCCCTTATTAGTCCTTAAGTCGACATTCCCAGAAATAGTATTCCTGTGTATAAGCATTTCACGCATTACAATCCTATCTCAAAAAACTTCAAGCCATAGTTTCAGGGACTACGATTTTTCTTTCTTAGTATTCTCCGCAACGTATTACTAATGTAATAACTCCTATATAAGTTCCAATCCATCATAGCCCTGGGTTTCCTTTGAATTTATTCTTAAGGTAGTCGCTTCCGAATAGATCATCGTTAGATTCTTTCCCTAGCTGGCATTTGCAGTCGAGCTTCGCACCCACAGGAGTGTCTTTGCATTATCACCCAACCCATAACTCGCTGGGTGACTCTCACCTGGTGAGAGAGAAAAAACTCCTCTTGTTTCCTTCCTCTATTCTCCTGTTTATGGGAACTCACACTTTTAACTCTTTACCAGCTGTGTCAAATATCATCAAATCTATACTTTTGGGAAAATACGTGAGTATGAGACCCTTCCGCTCAATTTATACCTTTTATATATATACTTCGATAATTTCTGAGGTTTTTGAGATAAACCATTGCTGTCTTTAGTAAACTTTCTATACGTAGACCTATTTCTGTACCATTTCATAAAACTAATATTGGCAAGCACTCCCCTATCAGTAGAATGTTCTCTGGTTATAATGGTATCTGTAAATCTTTCGATATCTTTCACTCTTCCTTCCCCTCCGCTAAACGTAAGATTTTGCAGTGCGTGCAGGTGTAGCGCGTTTTTTCGTTTTCTGATGATTCTATGTGTCTGATTTATTTATCATAGCATTATTTACTTTGCTTGTTGTGTTCACTTGTTAAGGACACACCTTTTGTATTATTTTAGTAAGATTCGTTTATGTTTTGTATGTTTTTGTGTGATGTCCGGTATGTGAACCAAATAAAAAAAAATGACGAATATTTATATTAATCTTTTGTTTAATAGCTTTAGCGCTAGCGAATTTCGTTAGTAACGAAGAGATATGCAGAATGGTTGGTTTGCAAGATAGTGCCATTAATAGCAAGCAAAAAAGAATGAATATTCGGGCATAGGGAGAGGATAAATGACGTAAAATATATAAATATAAATGTGAGTGGAAATAGGAGCCAAGTTCGATAGAGACTTGCGTACACGGAGCAAGTAAATGAAGTTCTGACGGAGGGTACTGTCTTGCAAAAGTAGAGAGAATTGATTCGGTGTGATGCTAGATGTATACATGGGATTAATAGCACCCAAGATTAAAGCAGTTTTCCTACAGTGCATATGTAAGGAATGGCCGACGGTAGGTGGAGCGTGGAGGCAGTTACTCAACGCTTCTCGACGGCCAGCATTATAACTGTCTTGAGCACGTGTTTCCTCATTATATATTACTAGCTGATCCGGCAAACGTTGTTTTGCTATATAAGGTTTTGTAATATCTTCTAAGATTTACATTGAAATTAGGTGATGTCAAAGACAATTTTGTTCACAATTAAATACTCTTAATCAACAACACATTTATTTGGATAAAGATTAATATTATTACGTTGATACAACTCTTAACAAATAATGCATTAATTTCGACCAAATATGTTTACCATAAAAACGGTTCTAGTGACTTAATCTTAAAAGATAGACATATACTGTCGCGGACATTTTTTTAGATCATTTCAAGAGGAATAATTCTTTCTTACATATATTTTTGGTATCTTGAACCGTTTTTGCAGCGCACGCAATGGAAGCCCTCAAGGATGAATAATTTTCCCCGTTTTTTTCACATTTTCCATTATTTCTTCGCTCCTAATAATTGCATCGTAATGTTATATAGCCTAAAGCCTTCCTCGATAAATGGTCTATTCAACTCAAAAAGAATTTTTCAATTTGAACCAGTAGTTCCTGAGATTAGCGCGTTCAAACAAACAAACACACTCTTCAGCTTTATAATATTAGTATAGATTATATTTCTTACATCTCTTTGCCGGATAGTAAGATTGTGTTGAACAAATTTAAAAGCTCCATTTAAAAATAGTTCTAAAATTAGTGTACGTACTCCAAGTTCATCATTGTGCGGCATATATCATCGGACCTAATAACCACTCCCAAAGCAGTGACCCTGATGCGGTTTGAGCACAATTACCAAAATCACAAGTACCTACCACCGCACACACACTTGACTAGTCCTTACAAGCAGCTTTTTTTTTTAACCCGGGGGTAATCCCTAACGGACCTCGGGGAGAGGTGACCCCCCCCCCCCCCGGTGTGTCGGGCTTGCACCAACTAAAACCCCCGGGGTGTTCCACCTTCCGCCTACCGGCATCGAGGGCACGACTGGGGTCTCATCCTCAATGACCGGCTGGGCGTGCGGCCGTGAGTAGGCCTCTACTCGTTTAGGGAGGGGTGGTGTATAGAGCTACCCCTCTCGTGCCTCTGTGTTGTAGAGCGGCACGCGGGAACACGTCGCGTGCCGCCCGGTGTCGCCGCTAGAGTCGGACGTTCCTGAGGAACGCAGTCCTTACAAGCAGCTCTACCATCAATTTCTAACCAACATAGCAGATCCCATTGCAAAAGGTCTGGGAGACGGGTTAGATTTCCAGGTCATTATAAAATTTTTCCTAGCTTATGTATCTTCTTTATGTATTTTTTTTTGTTATGATCACGAGGTCCTATTAGAGAAGGTACGGGTATCCATGCGCGGCTACACCCGTGGTCATAGGTTCCCGTATCGCGACACATACCTCTAGGTTTCCCAGATTAAGTACGGTTTTTTTTACACTGGTGCGACATAGTGACTACAGAGTACTTGATGGTAAGTACAGTGTAGTCCAAAAATGAAAGCGACTATCAAAGGATAAATATCCATTGATAGTCTACATCATCATGTAGGCCCACATATACCACGACTGAAGGTCTCTAGGTATATGAGCTACTGGATATACACAAGCTGATCCCGAAACGCGACAAGCCGAAACTGGTCACTATGACGGGCTTTACACCCATGCACTGTGGTCGCGATCCAGACGGGCACCGGCGCCCTACCACCTCGCTGCTGCTGCTCGTTTAGCGCCACCCAGGAGTCACGTGTAGGGAAACTAGGGTAAAGCCTACGGACGCGAGCAGCTTTGACTCCCAAATTATGATTATTATTATTGGTGATTTAGGCACCACATGCTCTCCGGTAGTAAATAACAAATAAATAAGGATTTCTTTTTTGGTTTTCGATGCCGAACTCTAAAGAGTGTGGGGCAAGGATGTGTAAAGGTGGTGGTAGTTGATAGGAAGGCAGCAAGGTGCGGTGGTAGAGCAGCGTGCCGGGGCATAGACCCGAGAGGCGCGGCGCGTCCGCCCGGCCGAAACGCGCCCCAAACCGCCGCGGACCCGTTACGGCCAAGGACCTCATTATAAACGCGCGCTCAGCATGCAGCCTCAACTAAATTTTAACCCATGGATACATACAGCTTTATTGTAAACTTGATTTTAACTTAAGCTAAAGTTTAAACAGTGAAAAGATTCAATAATTATTTAAACGTAAATTACTAAAATAAATAAAAAAAAATGTAAAAAGAATTCATCTACGATATGAAAATAATTGTTCAAAATCTCTCTCTAACAACAAATACCGATTCACTCGTCGCATAAATCACCTCATACGAGCAGCTGAAACGGCAACCACATAAGGGGGCAAACCCGCACGACGTCTTGTCATTTTATGGTACAAGAGGGAGAGGGGGGGGATTAAATAGTAGAACTTAGCCGCACACTCTCAAGAGCATAATTAAAAAAAAAACCGAAAGGCAGGCCAGTCTGCGTTAGTTAGTTTTCTGTTATTGTTTTATGTCCCTTACCTTAATATTTTTGTGCACTTTTTGAGGAATCTTTGGTGGCTTATATATCTTTTTTTGCATTTTGTGTATTGTTTATATGTAGCTGTATATTTCCCTCAAAAAAAAAAAATATATATATAACAAATAAATTTGCAAGAAAACAAACGAGAAAAACAGCATAACAAATTATTTTTATTCATACTATGTGAACACGCCTTTATATCAGATTCCTTTTAAAATCACACTCAATGAAATGTGGGTCAAGTTTATTGACAAATCAGGACATTGCCCGGCCGCCTTCTCGCTTTAACGCGTACATTCGTCCCGCTTTACCGCACCGTCCTCCACAGATAGGACATGGTTTTTCAATAGATCCACCTTTTTGTGGGTAGTTAATTAAAGTCCGTGTCTTTAAGATAAATAATATTAAGAAGGACTTACATGTTAATGACTTCATTAATTAACAGAGATTCGGTAATTTATATCCGACTTCTAGAAATGTATTTTATGAATTAAGGGGGTAGAGTGATTGCGCGAACTGGGTCCTTAGCTAGAGATGTCACTTGGAATGGAAAAAATCTATTACTAAATAATCAATATTTCTCTCTATAAATTATATAGGTTTGTAAAAAAATCGATTTAAAAAGTTAATAAATATTTGGATGTAATTCGAGCTTTTCTAGCTATTTGAAAAATTCCTTTTTTGTATATAATAATAAAATTACCAAGTCGATATTAATCATTTATATTTTGGCTACATTGCTCAAGTCCAATAATGCATGTCTTATGTTTTTTTTTATTTTTTTACTTAAAAAATGAGAGTTAAAAAGAAAGAAACAGAGAGTAAAAATTCGATTATTTTTTCACATCTTTACAGTAGACTAGAGTAGACCGATGTAACGACTCTCTTAGGCTAGTCGCGTTTCGGGATCAGCCCAAATATATCTGCAGTATGGTTACATTTTTCTTTATTCCTTTTATTTTCAAGATAATACACATGTATTACCATACATATCATATACATATAAACAATAATAAACACAAAAAATACATACCTAACAATGCTACCGCAAAAAAACAAAACAAACTAATTATATTAAAAAAAATACACGGAATTAAACAGGATTATCAGGGCGTGGAATGATCTCCCAGAAGACATAAACTCAGCTCTAAATCTGAACCAGTTTAAAAATCACCTGGACAAATTACCAAACAACAAAAATAAATAATCTTATATATAAAAATGAATCGCTAAATGTCTTGATAAGCGCGAAACTCGAGAACAGCTGAACCGATTTTGCTGATTTCTTTTTTGTTGTGTTTGTTGAAGTCTGAGGAAGGTTATTACGGAGAGAAAAATTAAAAAAATTGTCTGAAAAAGTCTAAAAACACCACTTTTCTATATTTTCATACAAAAAATTCGTAATAATATTTAAAAGTCAATTTGAACTCTAACACCATACTATAAAGTTTAAATGTTAGTGGACGGGTTCCGGGAAGGCAAAACAATTATTGAGTGACGTATAAATATTAATGTCAATATTTGTCAATTTTTATACATATAGCATTAAGGCCAGGTTCCTTAAAACAATTTTCAAAAAAATCTGACGGGAAAGCTATTAAAATTTAAAAAAGCAATGTGACTTTGTTTTAGAGAAATAGGGCAGAACAAGGTCTGCCGGGACAGCTAGTTTAAAATAAAAATGAAATAGCAGGATACGGGTGCTTACCAGTTGTTTCAACTGTTTGCCTGATATTAAAAAATACAAAGAAAAATATGAAGAGCCAAAAGTAGAAGACAGAATTCTTGTCGACATCATAAAAACCTTTGTTATATTCACAGGCAAGAAAAATAAAAGTATTATTAACACAATTTGACTTCACAAATGACGCTTTAAAAAGCGAAAAGTTTGTTGCATTCTACAAGTATGGTATCTAAGTAAGTATCTATGAGGCCTCTAATAAGAGGCCTCTAAAAATTTTGAATAAAAAAAGTAGATCTTTGTAAATTTTACAATTATTCAACAAGGGAATTGAATGAAAAGGGAGCAGAATGCAGTTTGTGCAATTTTATATGTTAATATCAGAGTTTGTGACCGACTTTTCACGCGCGGCGACGCGAATTCTCGTAGGTTCGAATCCCGGTACGTACCTCTAGGGTTTCGAGATTAGGATGTCGGCACCACAAGGTCGCCGGCTAAGGAAAGCATCCTGAGAAAACCCGAATGCCATCTGATATAAATGTCATATATACTAGTGTTGTGAGAACGGCGATCAACTGCGCTGCTGGTCACGTTGGGCACGACATATAAGCGCAAATTGGATACAACCAGCAATGTATCTTTTCAATGGTATCTTTAGCTATTGTATTGTATAGGAGAATACTGAGCCCCATGTAAAAACCATCATTTTTTTACCTCAATCTGCCATCAGTCTCTATTTGAATGACGGTTTAACTGGCGAATGCATGAACGTGTAATGTGGTCATAACTTCTTTCAACTTAAGTTACTTCGCGATGACATCAAGATGTAGTCGCACTTGTCTCCGCATCGAGGTTTCGCGGTCAGAGGGGAGCGCGCGCGGGGAGTGAGGGGAGGGCATCTCGTCTCAAAAAGTGAAACGTCTCTAACAGTACTCGTGATTCAGAGCGATGTTTGGCTTAATGAGTGTTTGCACGTACGATACTGATCGGTTGATAATCATGCTCAGTAGCACGTAGTTCACGGTAGCAAAAAAACGCTGTCTACTTGACGATTAGTAATTAATTGAATTTTTTTATTGCTGTAGTCAGAAGGTTTCATTATTAAACAGACTTAAGGTATAAATGCTTTTTACTTAAATTCATTTTGAAAAAATTAACAGATATTTATTATAAATATGTTAATTAGTTTTCCAAATGTCAATTAGTTGAAGTTTTCCTTAGGAAGTGTTTTTAGTTTATAGAAACAAGAAAAAAACAGCTGCACTACTGGTCATTATGGGCACGACAGAAATGCTAAGCAGATACTCATTAACATATCTCTGTCCACCCCGTAAAACATATAGCGTGACATTAAAACATTACCTTACAAAAATCCTTTCGAATAATTCAACAAACACATTTCTCCCTTCCGGCGGCATTCATGTAAATTATTCCAAAAATATCATACAAGTGAACAGTTTTATCTCCGTCGATGCTGTAATACGACTATTATGGGTCAGTGTTGCCAGCACCCGACAAGGAAACCCCTCGAAAACCCCTGTAAATATTTTATACACAACAAAGATAATTTTTGTGTTATCTCAATCGTCATCATGTCAGCAGTTGGACGCCCACTGCTGGACATAGATGTCCTCTAATGTTTCCCAGAGCGACCGGTCATAAATGGTTTACATCCAGCGTCGTCCTTTTTTATCCTAACACGGTACAATGATCAAATACCTGATGGTAAGCATGGAACAGTCCAAAAACGACAATGATTATCTACACAAGTGACCATGCCGGCCTGCATAAATATCTCCTCCAGCTTCATTTAAAGGATTCCATATCATAGGATGGTGGAAACACGCTCGCTGGAAGACCATTCCACAGCGCAAGCTACTCGGCTGCAGTAAGGGTTAGAGAAGTCCTAGCCGGGATAGGAGTTACCGTATAGCTGAGACTCCGCAAACCCGCGCGCGTCGTTCTACTATGGAAGGGTGAGGATCCTGGGGTCTGGTTCAGATCGTTCTGTCCCACTTGTAAATAGCCGTCTTATACCGCGCTTGCCAGTACGTGGTCTGCTTAAGATTTCCCAGCGTTCTTCTTCATTCGTCTACGAATTTCTTCATTTCTGAATCGTTAATCATAATATCAAAAGCTTATTAAGAATACCTATATTTTTTTATTTTATGCTGTTTCTTTTATTTATATTTGCGAGGTGGTAGGGCGTCGGGGCCCGTCTGGATCGCGACCACAGTGCATGGGTGTAAAGCCCGTCATAGTGACCAGTTTCGGCTTGTCGCGTTTCGGGATCAGCTTGTACATATCCAGTAGCTTATATACCTAGAGACCTTCAGTCGTGGTATATGTGGGCCGACATGACGATGTAGACTATCAATGGATTTCCATCGTTTGATAGTCGTTTTCGTTTTTAGACTACACTGTACTTACCATCAGGTACTCTGTAGTCACAATGTCGAGCCAGTGTAAAAAAAAATACCCGCATGGCATCTGTAATAGAAACGGCATGTGTAGTAGTGCTGTGAGAACGGCGATCAGCACAGCTACTGGTCATGTTGAGCACGACATATAAGCGTAAATTAGATACAACCACTAATGAATCTCTGCTCTCCTCAAAATGGATATAGCGTAACAATATATTATACTATTATTAAAAACTGATTTTTCAATACTGTATCCGTTAAAAATATGTTAATTATCAAGGATTAATTCAGTAATTAAAAAAATATAGTCAAATTGAATATAAAATATTTTCAACATCTACAAACAGAAATTTTATAAGCCGATACAATATGACTTAAATCATACCGTTTCACCTTAATTTTCTTTTAAATTAGTGTGTTTGAATATAAGTAAATAACTATTACTCATAAAAAGTTCCTTAGGCGTATAATATACCCGAAAATTGAGGTTAAAACTCCAAACTTGACAACACAGTTTTGGGTACTAAAAAGCATGGATTGAGGTCACGCATCGGTCCCGTTACGTCGGGGAGGGAAACCTGTATAGGAGGCTGCAGGACGACGAACGCTTTTCAACAGAACTTCAAATTGTTCAATATTATTTTTGTACTGATATTTAATAATACACATTCTCAGTGCCACCTCAACATGTGTGTTTATTTTATATTTCGCGATAGTGAATACACACTTCGAGTCATTTTAGAAGTATTGAAAGAACATCATTTATTTTATCTTTGCAATATTTAATATACATTTTGATGCATTGATATCATGTTCTCTGTTTTTATTGCTTGTTATTTATAAACTTATTTTATTGAGACGTAAATAAACGACATTTATTTTATATTTCGCAACGTTGAAACACATTTTGAGCCATTGGTAAAATATTGTGTGTTCGTTGTTAATTGTCACTTAAACACAGATTTGTGAATTTATTAAACTGTTCAATCTTTGTGCTATGCCTAAACTATTTACCATTAATTTATAATTAACAATAGTATACTATAATTGTGTGCGTTTCTAAAAATATTTTATATTCATTATGTGCCTCCGAATGTGGAGCCTTTACTGTAAGGCTATCACTTTTCGCATAGTCCTTTTTCTTTTCGCTTTATCACTTATTTTGAGATAATTTTAAATTTTCTTATTTAGTAAAAATCAATATGCTAAACTAAGTTAGATAAGGGTTATTTAGTATATAAAAATTCCTCCAACGCTCTCTGCTGGCTGTGTTTTGAATACGGGATGATAAAACTCTAAAGTAGCATTTTCGTACACACGTGACCTGTCACACGGAGTAGAGTCATAAACCTACATCGCACCCACATTTTTGTGGTCAAATTACGGTTCAGATCTTCCCTCTCTATCGCACGGTCCTAAAAATTACACATTAAAAAGGATATTCTTAAATTTATGCATGCCGTAAAAGTTTAATATATGTAGACATATTTTATACGATTTCTTCTGTCATTTTTGAATTTTCTGAATTAATACTCGTATGAGACTACAGTCAATATGAACAATACTTGCTATAATGATGATGACGGTATCCTGGCCTATTTCGGCCTTGGCGACGTTTGCAAATATCATCAAGAAGATGGGGGCTCCAGCCCCTATTCGGCGAAGGAGAGCTCGCTAATGAAAATATTAGGAAATAGTCAATTGCACAGGATATATTTGGTACGTGAGTGCTAGCGGTTGCACAAACGCACCCTCTCATCCAAAGCTCTTTTAATCTAATGGGACAGAGGGGCGACACAATTAGAGGTACTATAATAATAATAATAACATATTGTCACGCTATATTCCTTTTGGAGGGAGCAGAGATACATTCGCGCTTATATATCATGTCCAACGTGACCAGCAGCGTAGCTGATCGCCGTTCTCACAGCGCTAGTACACATGCCATTTCTGTTAAATGTCATACGAGCTTATCCACCAGGTTTATCCACACGTAACCTGGATAAACCTAGAGGCACGTGCCGGGATAGAAATCTACCATTCGCGCTACAGAACTAGGATACCCGTCCCTTATCCAATAGGCGACCACAGCCATACTTAAAGTATAGATCTCATTTAATACAAATGTCTCATTGCTGATGTATTGTAAATGAACTTATAAATATGGACTCGTAGAGCTCGTAGACTTGCTGGCGCTGATTCCTTGACGAAGACTAAAATGTAGACCATCGATGTAGAGTTACCCGTCTCGCAGTCTTTTACTGGTTGCACAGTGGTGAGTATTCCCAGGAGCTACATTCTCTAATTCCATCAACCCCATTTGCTCATAAAACTACTAGAGATCGTAAGAGTACTGGTCTTTTTGAATATGACATTTAAACGCAAAGTGGATACAACTATTAATGTATCTCTACTGACCCCGAAAGAGATACAGCGTGATGTTATTATTATTGTTTTAATATTTATGTGTGGGCTACAACGTTAAGATCATACGTTAAAAAACTTTATTTTGACTTACTTTTATTTTACTATATTTATTTTGCATTTTATTCCGTTCACCGATCATTTAAGCAAATAAATTATTTAATTTAAATATACCAAAAAAAATATAATTTGGTGCGAGTCATAAGACAAAGGCTTTTTAATACCAGTGTGCTGATTATGACTTTGACTGACTAGCGGATTAGTCAGATGGAAGAGGCCTATCGTGATCTCGCGAATATTCGACAATTTTTATGCCACTTTGTTTAGAACTAATTCGCGCGCAAGTCGCAACTGCGGCCTGCGAACGTTTCGGAACATGTTTTGTTTGCTTTACATTAGTGTCGATGTAATCGTCTAGATTTTCTTTTTGGCAGTTGATGGCGTATAACCAGAGATGGGCAAAATGAAATCTGATTAATGATTAATGATTACAAAATGTAGTCGTAATTTTAATTTTCTTGCTCTGTAATCAAGATTAAATCCATTTAAAACATTGAGAAATCATAAATGTGTATACAATCTGGCATTTTATAGTGTTTAAAAGATAAATGAGCAAAATGCAGTCATATTAATGGTAAATATCGTAAAATGTAATCGTAATCATTTTTATTAATCTGATTACATTTAGCCCTTCAATGCGTATAACAACGTCGCTTAGCATACGCTGAGCCGAGTGCTCTTTGAGATTGGTGCTGTCAGAGGATACTTGATGTGATATTATGTATTATTCTTTTATTAATTTATGTAAATGTATAATGTGTTTTGTTCTGTTTTCTTAATAAACGTTTCTTTCTTTCTATTCTACCGGTAAACCACACGGCTAGAATACATAATAGAAACTTTTTTACAGCTGTAAAGAACTATAATTGCTTTGAATTCGATATTAATTTCATCTTGATTTCTCCACACGTTTTTAAGAAAAAAACCCTAATAGACAGGCAAGGAAATAGCTTTATCTAGGTTAATCTATCGCTTTTGAGTAACGAAACTCTGAAAATCGCTGTAATCTAAAAACTTACGCCATAGATTACATGTTACTACCAGAGCTGTCACAAACACCCAATTACATGATGCTTAGTATGGAACCCGTTACGCGAACCTTCATTTATTATTCCGCGTGTACCCGCACAAAAATACAGCGCGTGTGCGTCTATTCGCGAACTTTAAAAGTGTTAACGGGAATACTATGTTGCGAAATCATTATTTACAAGATAATATTCTTACTGAGTAACGGAGATTTAATTTACAAGCATGTTTCTTTTATATTATACGCATGCATGCATTCGTGTGAGTTGAAAATTAAAAAGACGGTAATAACTTCAAACATCTGATGGTTGAAGCCCATTAAAAGGTACTGAACAAATCAGTGACACTCTTATTAAAAACTTACACGATCTTCTCCGTGATGTCAAGAACAGAGAGGAGCGGCGTACCACCACACGGCGTACGACAGTTTAGGGGGACTCTTGCAAGCCCGGATCTAGAGAGTCAGGTTAATGCTTACGCTCCGGGCGACAAATTCCAGGTTTTTTTTTACACTGGCTCGACATAGTGACTACAGAGCACCTGATGGTAAGTACAGTGTAGTCCAAAAACGAAAGCGACTATCAAAGGATAGAAATCCATTGGTAGTCTACATCGTCATGTCGGCCCACATATACCACGACTGAAGGTCTCTAGGTATATGAGCTACTGGATATACACGAGCAGATCCCGAAACGCGACAAGCCGAACCGGGTCACTATGGCGGTAGGTCTGGTAGATGAGCACATCACCCAGCCTACCCAATCATTCAAATATCTTAAAAACTGGACCAAAATCTCCTTAAAAATTGAGAGAGAAGTACCAATCCTTTGATTATATGTTTAAAAAGTTAACTCAAAATTCTCGTAAGTTATCGTCACTTCTTAAGTTATACAAGTGCTTAAGTTTTTTGGTAAATCACTCTCCAAGGTAGTAAAGGATATCTACGGTGCTTATCACCCTTTCATCATTCATCTTCTCCACGTGCCCGAACTATCGAAGCATGCTGTCGTTGGCGCTATCTTTAAAACGAACCAATCTGCATATCTGCTCGTTCCTAATGCGATCCACAAGCGTTACTCCGTTACTAGCAATGTATTACACACACACACACACACACACATCGCACTACCATCCAGTTACAGAAACATTGTTTAAATCAAAGCGATAATATTATTGCCCGAGCTGGGTCATTACCACAGTACCTTTGTACTTGACAAAAGCCGTCACAGTGACTCGCTTTGAATTGTCGCGCTTCGAGATCCGTTTTTATACTTCCAGTTGTTCATATACATAGAGACTTTCAGTCGTGGTATATATAGATCAAAACGACGGCATCTATCAATGAGTTCTGACACCAGGAAGTCGATGCTGTTCTTGTACTGAACTGTATTTATCGTCAGGCGCGCTGTAGTGAGTATTTCGAGGTAAAAAATGAGTTTTGTGTTCCATCACAATTCAGTGATTTTTAGCTTAAAATTCTGCTTCACATGTGAATTAATTTAGTTACATTATAAATGCATAACGGTGCAAAACTCTAGATCTTAAAACAACTCCAAATATGTACACATGTTGATTTAATTAAAGACACTAGGAAACCGAAATATTTAAACAGCCTTATTTACTCCAACGGATTAATGATTTAAATTCGTGAATTTAAATTTTTAGACCTTTGTAATTATAATATATTGTGGATCCAATAACCGTAATATCTAATTAGCACTTATATGCCGTGCCCAATGTGACCAGTAGCGCAGTTAATTTCCCTTTTCACAGCACTAGTACACATGGCATTTCTATTAGATGCCCTGTAGGTTTTTTCAGGATGTTTTCCTTGTAAGGATATGGTGTCTACGTCCGTAAATAATTTGGTAAAATCTAGACGTACGTGTCAGGATTCGAACCTCATCATCATCAGTTCTTTGGTATACATGATCTGCCCACTGTCATTTCAGCTAGCTAATCCGGAGAGCTATGTAAACAACTTTGGTTCTCTAACGGATAGCTTCATTTCGGTCTTTCTCCTTCAGAGAGATGTCCAACTTAGCCCGCTCCATCACACGCAAAGCGACTTTAAACTGGTGGACCAGCCCAGTAAAAGTAAACACCCTAACTGAATTTATTTACAAACTAGCTGTGCCCGCGATTTCGTTCACGTGGAAATAAAACTTTTGTTATAGCAGTAATTATTTCAAGCTGAAATATTTGTACAAATTATAATATATACGCCGTTGATTGCTTCTTATATAAATTCAATAACACAGCTATGAGTTATAATTTTATAAAAAAATTTAATATTGTGAGTATTTACCGGTAAGGTCCTCCGTCATAGTAGCCTTATGCATACAAAGTCTCAGCCCAATCGGTTGAAAATTGACAAAACTTTTAAAAACATTTATTTCCCTTTAAGGGGATAGCCCTTGAGGGTAGAATTGATCAAAATCCTTTCTTAGCGGATGCCTACGTCATAGCATCTACCTGCATGCCAAATTTCAGCCCGATCCGTCCAGTGGTTTGGGCTGCACGTTGATAGATCAACCTTTGAGTTATATATATTTACATAAAGATTAGCGCTGTCTATGGCCGTCTTCTGTCTTCTCTTGTAGTGTAGGATTTATCCATACCGTTTCAGTTTTACACTGTGTATTTTCACTCCGAGCATAGCTTTGAATTTCTATAGGGGTTTCTACACAAGGTAGTCGCTTTGAAAATGCGAGTATGGTAGATTATCGTTAGGTTCTTTTGCTGGCTGGGCGCTCATGTGGAGGTGCGCACCCACAGAGGGGCATCCTTGCATTGTCACCGATCTCATAACTCATTGTCTGAGTGCCTTAAGTGCCCGTCCCTCTCGCCCGGTGAAGTTGTAAGGCCTTTTCCGGCAAACATCATTCTGTCCTGCCGGAAACAAATCTCTGTGGGTTGATGCCGCTCGATGAGGCGTTTAGATCGGTTGTAAAGATTGTCGCGCCGTGTTCGACTCACTAGTGTAGACCCACTTCTACACGATCTGAGATAAATGTAATTATGTTCCAAAAAAACTTAATTAAGTTTAGATATCAATGCGATTCCATCTTTCGATCTTTAAACAACTCCACTAGACAACCGCCGAGGCAAAAAGAATCAATCTATCAATACATTTTTAGTTTTAATTATACTGTACTGTACTGTACTTAAACATTTTAATAATAATAATATATCGTCACGCTATATTTTTTCTAGGGTGAGTGGAATTGGACAGCCGCTTAGGCGATACTCCAGTGATGTTGTGCGTGTTCCCACGCACCACTTAGCGGTGGAGGGGTGGTGACTACTCTTCTCTCCCACCCCTCCTACACTGTATGGCGTTGCCCTCTGTAGGGAGCACCACGCGCCGGGCCGCGGTCTAAGGGCTCAGCCTGTTCTGTCCCGCAGCCCGGCGCACTTTGTGAAAGGAGGAACACCCGGTGGTTTTAGCCAGTGAGAGTCTGGCACACCGGGGGGGCGGCCCTCACCATCTCCCTGACGGCCCATAACGGGCTTCCACCAGGTAAAAAAAAACAGTGAGCAGAATTACATTAGTGTCTGTATCCGTTTTGCGCTTTTATGTCGTGCCCAACGTGACCAGCAGCATAGCTGATCGCTGTTCCAACAGCACTAGTGGCACACATGACGTTTATAATAGACGCTATGCGGGCTTCCTCACATTACCTTCACCGGTGAGCACGTAGTGCCTAAGTACGGACTTCATCTTAAAAGACCCAGGCTTTGGGTGTCTGTATTCGAACCTGCGAGCATTCGCGTTGTCGCGCTTGGTTACCATTCCTTAACTAGTGTTCAATGAAATGTGAAATTAGTTAAGGGTGATTTGATGATTAACGCTACTAAAAATATGACATTTACAATCGTATCTGCCTACTACCTAACAGCAATATCTTTAATACTTTGTAAAATGAGCAATAAATTTAAAGTACATATTATTAATCTAACAGCAAAGTTAAAAACATTTTTAATAATTTCACTTCATCAACTTGACTAAGTTTCATAGAAAAGACATCAACGCGTTACACTGACCTACTATAAAATTTCGCTTGTGTGTTTTGTTCGCTGCACGTGTGTACACGTAGACATGATGTGTGTGCTACGTCTTTACGATTCGTGTGCGAATGAAAGGTGCTATGTGTGCGATGAAGCCGCAATGAAACAATGACGAGGTGAAAAAATGTGTGAGTGAGTGTTTGCTAGTGAAAGTGCGAATCGTAGGTACGCATTAGACAACTCAATAATTTCGTCGCTCATATAATTGTGTTAATGACCTTGTGTATTAAAGTTCGTGGGAATTATATTAATCACTAATTATACATTACAACTGTTTAATCATTAAAATATAATTAACTGCTCGAAATGAGTCGTGATCATTGCACACAAGTGCAGTGACGTGCATAATGTATTTGGACAGGGTAGGCAGAATTCTAGTAATTAATTTGAATATTATATTATGATAGGAAATATTATATTGCTTTCATAGAAAAGATAGGTGGCGTGAATATAGAATAGATTTTAATATAAATGGTTCCTCTTTTTGTTTAACTTTAAGTAACTTAGTCAAGACTTATTTATTGTCAGGGCACGCAGTGCTTGCATGCATCAATTGAATTAACGCTACTGCACAAGTGTAAGGACCGTGATAGTAACTCGCTTCGGCCTGTCGCATATTTTGAAAAGATGTTAGAATATTAACAACAGAGGGATATTGGTGGCGTAGAGGGACAAGGAAGGGAGATAGGAGTGTGAAATGAAATAAAAAAGTATTTATTTCGCCACAATTATACAAAAAAAATCAGAAATTTAAATGTAGCAATACAAACAACACACAAAAACAAAAGAAAATACAAAACATATAAACGTGGCGAAAATGGGCCCTTCATCAGCCTAAAGCCACAGAGGAAGCCTGCAGCGCTGATTTTCGTGAAGGGCCCCGGTCGTGTTACATCTTATAAGAATTATCGATAAATAACAAAATACATATAGCTTAAATAATAAATACAAGTGTGGAACTAGTTTTATCTAAAAGTGAGCAAGACATTCATTGATTGTTGTGCCCACGTCGATCGCCGGATCGGTAAAGACTTGAGCTTGTAGAACGATTGCCTGAACTGGTTTAGGGGCATAATATACTAGTGTAAACACCGTCATGGTGACTCGCTTCGACGTGTCGCTTTTCGGGATTAGCTTATGTACGTCCAACAAACCATATACCAAAAGACCTTCTGTAGTGGTATACGTTGGCCGACATAGCGGTGGCAACTGACAATAGGTTATCATTCCTTGGCGGTCGATGCTGTTTTTGGACTACTCTGTACTTTCCATAAGATGCAATTCAGTCACTTTTTCGAGCCAGTATAAAAACAGTAGACACGATGGTGACATTGACCGCAGAAGGCAGAAGTCAAGGTGGCTGCGTGGAATTAAAAACTTGAAGTTAATCAATTTGCGTATAACGTAACTCATGCGGCGAGAGCGCGCGCGCCGGCCGCTATCTCGCCGGCTGATCACTAACTTAAAGGTCACGATCAGTGTTCTTGTAAGAACTTAATTCTTCAAACATGTCGCGGTTATTTATGCTCTTGGCTTTTCTCTAAAATGTCTAAGCTGGCTGTAACACAGGGGGTGTTTATACAGTCAAGCTCTAGAGATTTTTGAATCGATTTCGGAAAATATTGACCGACATAGGTCGATTCATAATATTTCCTTTCGATGATTTTTAAATACGACACTGATTATCAAAGACAATAATACATTAACAGTCTCCGTCGTCAATCGGCCCACATATACCGTGACTGAAGGTTTCTCGGCACATGACTTACTGGACGTCTACAAGCTGATGCCGAAGAGATTCGCTATGACGGTCTTTACACTAATGTACTATGGTCATAATCCAGTTTGAGCTCTCCCCCGATAACCTCAAGTCCTAACTGATCGACGAACTGTGTACTTAGGTACCGCTTTATAATCAATGAAAACTGTGTTAACTTTTAGCTTCTTTTAGCTGTGCACTCTTGCTTCCTTTCTCTTACCCTTTAGTGCCCCCATCCCTCTCCTCCTTATAATCCATCAGTTGTTAATATTTTATGCTATTTTCAATATATATAAACTTTAGCAGCGTGGGCATGTATAATACGCGCTTAAAAGCTATCCTTAAAAGACAAATACATATATGCAATCACGGACTTTTCTGTAGACCTATAAATGAGAAATAATCCCACCCGATAATGTTTTGTTATATCTCAAAGAGGTTCTCGATTAAAGCTCTCAGACGGCTTACTTTATCCGACACTGTCAACAATTTTTGTCATATTTCAACCAATTTGCACAAAACTTTCTAATAATCACTCCATCTAGTGGTGAGAACCGCATGAAACTGCGTTCAACAGTTTTAAGTTAATCGCGAACAGACAAGCATACTCGGGAAAAGACTGTTTTATTATATATAGTAGTAACTAAAATCTAGGCTATTGTTAGTTATTATTATGATTTTAATGTGAGTGGAGGTGAGACACGGCTGCCACAATAGGATATAAATTAGATGAAAATCTTTCCATCTATTTATCTTGCGGAATTGACTCTTCCTGTATAGACAGGCCATTACGGGTGTCGATGGCTACGCATTATCACCTCTTAGAAATCTGCGTAGCGTGTGACTCGCATTCATTTCCTAAAGCGGTTATAAAAACCGGTCGTTTATGGAAATGGCCGATTGACCGAGTGACTGCGACGTGTGCATACCCGCGATGTGTAATGCAACTTTCTTTTGCGTACGCAGCGGCTCGCCGCGCCGCGCCGCCTCGTTTGTCAAACGCGACTGCAATTTTAACGTTAATACGATAACTAGACAGCCCACTACTATAAAAGGTTCTTAAATAATTTGTGCCTTTCTTCACAAAATATCCTCATAAATATTATCGATATGTTTTAATAATATAACACACTTCTTTGACAACGGTAAATGTCAAACACAGTCGTAGATTTTTTCTTATTTCTGTATTATTTTATAGGGACATATATATATATATATATATATATATATATATATATATATATATATATATATATATTATAGATATAACTCAAAGGTGACTGACTGACATAGTGATATATCAACGCAGAGCCCAAACCACTGGACGGATCGGGCTGAAATTTGGCATGCAGGTAGATGTTATGACGTAGGCATTAGGCAAAAGGATTTTGATGAATTCTACCCTCAAGGGGATAAAATGGGGTATGAAAGTTTGTATGAAACTTCGTCAATTTTAAACCGATCGTGCTGAGACTTTGCATTCATAAGGCTAATATGACGTAGGCATCCGTTAAGAAAGGATTTTGATAAGTTCCACCCCTAAGGGGATAAAATAGGGGATGACAATTACGGTTTTCAAGAATTACTGAATATACATATATATATTGACATAAAAGAGTTTCCGTTTGTGCTGTGGGTACCAGACAAAGATAATTGTAACACCTCTCGATCTAGCTTATGAAGATTATTGTAGAAAATGTGATATTGTTCGCATCTCTGGGACGGTTCTACTCAGTGCTTACTCGACGCCCTGGATAGGTTGCAGCGGAGGGCTGTCCGCATTGCGAATGATCCAGACGTTTCTTAGCATCTGAACCACTCCAGTTGCGCAGAGATATTGCCTCACTGAGCGTTTCCCACCGTCTATATCACTGCGAGTATTATGAAGAATTATTGAACCTAGGTCCACCCTCTCTATTCTACAAAAGCATCACGCGAGCGGGTTTGCGGAGTAACAGCTGTACGGTACCTCACATCCCGGCTAGGACTAAGAAGTTCTCTAACTCTTTCTTTTGCCGTGTCATTAAGCTGTGGAATGGTCTTTCTTCGAGCGTGTTCTTACCATTCTATGATATGGGATTCTTTAAGCGTGCCGTGAAGAGGTATTTGTGCAGGCCGGCATGATCGCTGCGACTACCGATGGGTTTTTCCTTACTATTGATAGGCGTTGGATTGCACCATGCATACCATCAAGCGTGGTGTAGTCACTATGCTGGGTCAAGATAAAAAAAATGGCAACGACCGCCAGGAGATAAAAACCCGTTGACAGTCACCATCGCTGTCTTGGCCCATATGTACCACGACGTAACGTCTCTAGGCATATCAACAACTGGATATACACAAATTAGAAGCCCGACAGGTCGAAGCGAGTCATTATGACGGTTCTTACATTTGTGTATTGCGGTCACGATGCAGTTAGAGCAATCGTCCTAACACCTCAAATGTCTCAATGTGGACTTATAGAGTCAATAGAGTTGTGTATCTATATTCTATAGGGCCCTTTCTCGCTGTTTTTTTTTTACACAGGCTCGACATAGTGACTACAGAGTACCTGATGGTAAGTACAGTGTAGTCCAAAAACGAAAGCGACTATCAAAGGATGAAAATCCATTGATAGTCTACATCGTCATGTCGGCCCACATATACCACGACTGAAGGTCTCTAGGTATATGAGCTACTGGATATACACAAGCTGATCCCGAAACGCGACAAGCCGAAACTGGAACTTTCTGCTTGTTGATACAATAAATGGGTGTCGGATGAAAATCAGCTCTGGGTGGTTCTGCTGGTCATTCAGCATTTGCTTAATTTTGTTATTTATTATGTGTATATCTTCATTAAATTATCCTTCTGTGTTGTATGTTATGTCGTGTGCCAAATAAATGCTTTTTCTTACTTATGGTGATGAAATTACATAAACTGTCAACGTAAGATATGTTTTGAACTAAAATTATAACAACTTTTACTCGGTAAATAGAAAATCACGGTCATTGACAAATCTTATCCCAACCGCATAAGGTCGTTTTTTTCTGTGGTATACCGCGAAGTTTTTCAGCTTTTACATTTCGCGTAGCGATGCTAACACAGTATTATATATATTTTGTGATGTTTTCTAAAAACTTCTTTTTTGGCGTTTATTTGCTGTATCGTGATTACATACTATTATATCTATAGATGAAAATGATGTATTAGATGTTATATGGACTGGGAAGAATGTATTTATACTTATATAGTCTTTTTTTTTTACTTGGGGAAATTCTTCATAGGACCGTCTCGGCCGCACGTGGGGGGGGGGGGAGGGGGTGCCGGACTTTTACCAGCTAAAAACCCCAAGGTGACTACTTCTGCGAATTAGTGGGGACTGCGGGTCCTGCAATGAATTCGCCGCAGAGAGTACTTCTTAGCCTAAGCCGGGATGTGTCACGTGATCTGTCTTTATTGTAAAACTCAGTGTGGGCGCCAGTGGACAATGGAGCGGTTGCTAGGAGAGGCAACACGAATAATATTACGTTCCTAGCACGGCACGTATCTCTGGGTCTTTTCAAATTACGTACGAATTTAGTTCCCACATGCCCTCCGTTGAAGGATAAATATCGTGAGGTATTCCGTATAGCATCTAGTGCTGTGAGAACGGCGATCAGCTTTTTTTTTATTACATACAGACTTGCGCTTGACCTCAATCTCACCTGATGGAAAACGATGATGAGGCCGACGGTGGAGCGCGCTCGCCCAGCAAATACCGATTCACTCGACGTTTGAAGATTCCCATGTCATAAGACGCCGGAAACACCGACGCAGGAAGCGAGTTCCACTCCTTCGCGGTTCGCAGCAGGAGGAGGCGAATCGCTTCGTGCGAGCAGCTGGAATGTCAACCGCAAAAGGGTGCAAACCCGCACGGCGTCTCGTCAATTTATGGCAGAAGGGGGAGGGGGGAACCGAATCATACAACTCAGCCGCACAGTCTCCAGAGTACAGTCTATATGTAACCGAAAGGCAGGCCACTGTACGCCGGTGCTCCAAACTGAGTAGTTACCGCGACGTAAGACCCTCATCGGCAATGATTCGCCGAGCTCGGCGATCAGTAGCTGGGCCACTGATCGCGTTGCGCATGAAATATAAAATCTCAACTGAAATTCTAGTTATTTATTTATTTATTCACTACCATTAAACAGCACTTATAAATATTTTACATACGGTACAGTTATCAAGCTGTGCCAATTACACAATGGTAATATTTTAAAACTAACAAAGAAAATGAAAAAACAGTAAACTCGCAACTATTAGAAATAGATGTGTGTGCGTGTGTGTGTGTGTGTTTGTTGTGACAAGGTGAGTGTAGAAAGCTATATATGATACTAGCTGTCCCGGCAGACCTTGTTTTGCCCTATTTCTCTAAAACAAAATGTTAATAGCTTCCCCGTCGGCTGTTTTTTGAAAATTGTTTGAAGGAACCTGGCCTTAATGCTATATGTATAAAAATTGACAAATATTGACATTAATATTTATACGTCACTCAATAATTGTTTTGCCTTCCCGGAACCCGTCCACTGACATTTAAACTTTATGGTACGGTGTTAAAGTTCAAATTGACTTTTAAATATTATTACGAATTTTTTGTATGAGAATACAGAAAAGTGTTATTTTTAGACAGTTGCAGGGGATTTTTAAAAATTTTCTCTCCGTAATAACCTTCTTCAGACTTCATCAAACACAACAAAAAAAAAAATCAGCCAAATCGGTTCAGCCGTTCTCGAGTTTCGCGCTTATCAAGACATTTTGCGATTCATTTTTATATTATAGATGTATATGAATGCAGTGTGGCGCCTGTACGCTCCTAATGGCGTTTTAACTTTAGTAAAGCTAAAACCGAGGCTATGAGTTTGTTTCTATTTTGGGAAAATATGTCAATACTGCGAAAGTCCTTAATGCCTGTAATGCTATTATGCCTCTATAGATATAAATAAATTACCCCTGAATTTTATTAATGTTTCGCAACTTTACAAACGGAGTTGAGAAACGGCGCGTGGCCTAGAAAAGTATGAAAGAGATAATGCAACAGTTAGCGGTCGATTTGAAATAATATCCGAATAATAACATGCACAGTGGTGAAATGAGTCTATTAAAACTTAACGCATTTTGTATAACTGCCCATAATAAAGTGCACAATATTGGATCTAAGCACCAGTCCCAGATCTTGAAATTTGTCAATGCGGGGCAAATAGTACTGTCTCTAGACCACTCACCCCCCTGCTACTCCTTTTACCGTGGCTTCTCAATATGTATTAATCCTTGGATAATGTTTTCCTTCGGTCATCAAGTGATACTTAAATCCATATTTAATCTGCACAAACGCAGACGTACGAGCCAGAGTTCGAACCTACGATAGGTCGCGTTGTCGCGCTTTTAAACCGGCCCGTTATCCACTATGCTATCACCAGTGACGTGCATAGGGTATTTGAACAAGGTAGGCAGTGTTCGGGTAATTAATTAGAATATTGTATTATTATAGTAAATATTATATAGTTGTTATACGAGAGAAACATAGAGTGAAAGCAGAATACGTATGCATGTATCTAGTTAGATATTTCCTCAACTTCAAGTAATTTATTCCGGACTTATTTATTGTAGGGGCATGCAGTGCTTTCATGCATCTATGGAATGAACGCTACTGGCTATCACGGCCATAAAGTAACACATTTTTTTACTTGGGGAAAATCCTCATCGGACCGTCTCCGCCGCACTGGGGGGTTGGGCGAGACCGAGGTGTGTCAGACTTGTACCGACTAAAAACCCCTAGGTGACTACTTCTGCGCATTGGCAGGGACTGCGGGACCTGTAATCAATTCGCCACAGCCCCGTCGCGCCGCGCCCGCTGGGCACAAACTCGGAGGAAGATATCTTCCCCGACACTGCTCGTTGTATTTAGGCAGAGCATGTCACAATACTCTTCCTACTTCTCGAGGGTCGCTAACCAGTCGCTCAGCCCCCCCGCTGAGCGCCATTAAATAACACTAGCTAAACGCATATACTTGTACTGCAGTTGTAAACCTTTCAAATACTCTTGCGTATTTTCTTCTAGTCGAAATTAAACAGCTTTTACATAAAGGTTAATGGATCCTGGTCATCTAGAGTCCTTTGTTGTACTAAAATGATACCAAATGATATTATCTAAAGGAAATTGGGTTCAATTTCGATCTTGCAATAAATATTTAACCTTTAAATTATAATTTTTTAGTCATTATATCCGCACGAAAAGATTAATTTCTACATTCATCACGCGAATTGCTAAAAAGTGGGTTATGCTTCCAGAGAGCATATATCTACGAGTTTATGACTTGGGAGTCTTTAAGAGAAAAATTAACAGGCATTCGTTACGTGAACGTGGTCTCTACACTGACTTATCTTCACCTTCTACCAGGCTTAAATGAGATTAAAGATCCGCCTGTAATTAATTAAAAAATAAAATAAAACCCACGGTGCCGGAACAAAAATGCTCAGGAAAGAGAAGTAAAGTTAGAAAGTTAGAAGAGTTTTTGGGAGTCGAAGCTGCTCGCGTCCGTAGGCTTTACCCTAGTTTCTCTACACGTGACTCCTGGGTAGTGCTAAACGAGCAGCAGCGAGGTGGTAGGGCGTTGGTGCCCGTCTGGATCCCGACCACAGTGCATGTGTGTAAAGTCCGTCATAGTGACCAGTTTCGGCTTGTTGCGTTTCGGGATCAGCTTGTGCATATCCAGTAGCTCATATACCTAGAGACCTTCAGTCGTGGTATATGTGGGCTGGGCCGACATGACGATGTAGACTATCAATGGATTTTCATCCTTTGATAGTCGCTTTCGCTTTTGGACTACACTGTACTTACCATCAGGTACTCTGTAGTCACTATGTCGAGCCAGTGTAAAAAAAGTTACATTTAATTTAGATAGGATTTGATTTTTTTTATGATAGCCTAAAAGATAAGGATTTAATAGCGGCAGAAGGTACTCCGTACAGTGCTTAGCAAACACAATGCGTTGTCATGGCGAGTGGCTGCAAGCGGAGGCATGTAAACAATAGATAACTGTACCGCGATTGTTGTACTTGACCTCCACCTACTCTCGGGATATACAGGATGTTTCTTTCATTATGCTTGTTAAAATATTTTTAATAAATATCCAATTGTAGGTCGATAACCGTCCTAATCAGCGATTGAGTTTAGAGCACAAAGTTTAGACAGCAGCTGCTAAAAATATGGGTGTCCTTTTTAAGGTCAGACGGTACTTCACAACTTTTTAATCTATATAAGGCACAAGCGCAGTCTGGTATGGAATACTGGTGTCAGCTTTGGAAAAGGTTCGCTAAATATCAATTGGCTGCTCTGGACTCAATTGATCACAGGGCCTGTAAACTTGTGGATGGGGATTCTTTTATTGCGCCTAAACTACAGAATATCGAGCATCGACGTAAATTCGCCCGCATCGCAGTCTTTTACTGGCTGCACAGTGAAGAGAGTTCTCAAGAGCTAATTTTTAACGAAAAACATGCGTCATAGTCAAACGTAATATTTTATACTATATAAATTAATAAATCAGTGAGCAGGTGTGTTGAGCTTGGCATTGTTCTTGGTGTTATATAATTTTTAATTTTAATTTGAGGTACTATTGTCTGCTGTTGTCTGTTTTTTTTTTTGTTTTTTTTTGTATTTTTTTTTTGTTTTTTTTTGTGTTTTGGTTTTAGTTGTCTGTTTTGATATTGTTAGTTAATGCTTTTGGGCCATGCTGTGGCTGTCTATTATTGGTATCCGTTACCAACATTTAGCTTATGTGTGATTCAGATTGTGAATGTGAAGTGTAATGGAGCTGTTGACAGCCCATAAATAAATAAATAATAAATAGTATTGTATAATGTAAATATTTTTAGTATTTAAATGTTGTAAATACAATATTTACATATAAGCAGTTATTCTGTTACATTCTTTTTAAAAATAGAACTAAAATTTTTATTAACTTCAACAAGAACAGCGTCACCCAACGAACGTGTTAAGTTGCAATAATGTACCGTAAGAAGCATCACCCTGTAGTCAGGTGCGCGGGAGTGGCGCTACGTCAGAACTGGTCTAGCGGCTCAGCATGCGTCACCGTACACATTGGCACAGCCGCACTCGTCACTCTACCTTTTAATTGACTTTTTTGTATCCATTACCAGTATACGGAATATCTATACTAATATTATAAAGCTGAAGAGTTTGTTTGTTTGTTTGAACGCGCTAATCTCAGGAACTACTGGTTTGAATTGAAAAATTATTTTTGTGTTGAATAGACCATTTATCGAGGAAGGCTTTAGGCTATATAACATCACGGTGCAATTATTAGGAGCAAAGAAATAATGGAAAATGTGAAAAAAACGGAGAAAATTATTCATCCTTGAGGGCTTCCATTGCGTGTGCTGCGAAAACGGTTCAAGATACCAAAAATATATGTATGAAAGAATTATTTCTCTTGAAATGATCTAAAAAAATGTCCCCGACAGTATATGTCTATCTTTTAAGATTAACTCACTAGAACCGTTTTTATGGTAATCAAATTTGGTCGAAATTAATGTATTATTTGTTAAGAGTTGTATCAACGTAATAATATTAATCCCCTCAAGCTTGTCACTCATCTCTGTTTCTAATTATTGTTATTATCGTTTCTAGCCATAGTTGCTGCCGGAAGAATAAAATAACACCCCCCTATTTTTGCTGAGCGACTGAGCTATCCCTTTAACACCGCAATTCAACCAGGTGTCCAGAGAAGGAAAGCTCGACCAAACCTGCATCCTGCTCCCTCCCGATCGTACTGGTTCTCCATTCCATCGGGCCTGAGGGAGCTCGGACGAGAGAGTGCTGTTCTGGCTGCGTGTCCAGTTGTGCACTTAAATATCTCCTGCGAATTGACTGTTTCCGAAAACTGGACCTCGATTTAAATCGGAGTTGAAATAGTCGCTGTGGCCGAACCCTTTTTTTTGTTAACCCGGTGGAAATCCCTACGAACCATCAGGGGAAGTGGTGAGGGCCACTCCCCCCGGTTTGTCGGACCTGCCCCGACTAAAACCACCGGGGTGTTCCTTCTCCCGTCTACCGGATGCTAAGGGCAAAGCCGAGCCATCTTCCTCGGCATCCGGCGACTGTGGCCGAATCCGGCTAGGACATCATCACATCAGTACCGATTCAGTTTAGTCTTCTAGACATAGCTGAACTCGTCTCCACCCTGCTGAATATAAGCCTATCCTAAGGCTCACCAATTGCCTCTCCCTGTACTTTTCGCATTCAAATACTTGCAGCTGTCTTTCATAAGTTGTCCGTATATCTCACCTGTGGCTATCCCGTATGCGTTCCGAAACGCGGCCTCCACTATAGGGCTGCTTAACCAAGTGATTTTCGGTTCCGTGATTGATCTAATCTGCGTATTGCCATTTCAGCTTGCTTACCAAGTTAGCTACATCATCAATTAATTTCTGCGTCTAATAATCTCATTGTGGTGCTATCCCACTGAGATACTCCGAGCGTAGTCGATGCAATAGGTCGTTAATCAAGTCAAAGCTGTAACAAAGTTGGAATATGCTTCCAAAGACCATATTTCTACGTTCTCGTAGCTTGGGAGCCTTTAAGTGAAGAGCAAATAGCCGTTTGTTGGGCGGACGTGATCCACCCTTGGACTTATCTTCTCACCTTCCCCGGGACCTGATTGAGGTCAAGCGTCCTCATGTAAATCATAAAATAAATGTAGAAAGGCAACGAAGCAAGTACGAAACGTTGTATAATGTATTCTATCTCATTCTTTCACAAGCTAAAACATATGATTAACCTGTTATATGTTTTAAGTGTTGATTTTACGTTTCAAGAAGCTTGAAATTGCAACAATTCTAAAGAAATATTACTTTAAGAATGTTTATCTGTTTGCCTATCATCTCGCCGAACTCCTACTGAGGCAGGCAGTGATAATGAAACGACTTCTCTCTATTCTTGCAGACCTCTTTCGCTTCCTTAATATACAATTATCCCTTCATTTACTCTCAACGATTCCGCATGCATTTGACATGAGCCTCCATCAGAACTTAATCTAGTCTGAGTGCGTAATTCTCGGTCGGCCTCGGCCCTTATTTCCACTCACATTCGTATTGTTAATCTTTATTGTCATCTTTCATCATTCATCCTCTCCAGATGCCCCAACCATTGAATCATGCTTTTGTGCATTCTATCTGTTAGATGTAGGTATAATCATAGATGGGCAAAATGTAATCAGATTAATAAAAATGATTAACGATTACATTTTACGTTTTTTACCATTAGTATGACTGCATTTTGCTCATTTATGTTTTAAACACTACAAAATCCCAGATTGTATACACATTTATGATTTCTTAATGTTTTAAATGGATTTCATCATGATTACAGAGCAAGAAAATTAAAATTTCGACTACATTTTGTAATCGTTCATCATTAATCAGATTACATTTTGCCCATCTCTGGGTATAATAATGTCTAATAACAACAAATGTATGTAAAAGTATATGAATAGAATATTATGTTGGGATTTATTGGTGGAGGGATGTTAGATGTAGGTATATTATAAGATCTTGTAAGGATAATTGATACGCGCAGTGCGCGGGCAGTTATAAAATAAACATGCTAGTGTCAGTATATGTTCTTTTATTTACGCAAATAACACTATCGATGGCAATATCTTTCTAATCAACCGTTCTGTACTCATATTATTTTATTCCTACGCGAACTGTAAGCTTTACTCCGCATCTAGAACGAAGAGATCGCATCTCCACTGCATTCATTCTACTTTCATGCTGTTTTTGACTTTTAGAATAGCACCCAGCGCACCAGCTCCCACCCAGCTCCCAGCTCCCCTCTCTACATCTATATCCCACATACCAATTCTTGTAAACATACTAAAAGCTATACATTATCATTCACTCGTAAAAATCTTTACTTTAAGTGAAAGGATATGTTTATTATTAACCAGTAATATCGATGTTCAGAAGTTTAACAAAAACAACTCTTCTCGTATATCATTTATTCCTATTTCCTTACATAGTCTTTACTGTACGAGTGCCACCCTTATGAATGCCCGTCATCCAGACGACGTTATTCCGTTATGCTTTACAATCAAAAAAATAATAAACATACTCTCAATTCATTCTTATAAATATTTAAAAATGTAACCAGACCCATATCCTATAATAATTCTAGGATATCATGTTTTAACTTTGATCACACTATAGACAGAAACGGAAACTAATGGCACTGTTTGTAAATTACACCTTACACCAGTATGTTTTATTTGTTCCAAAGTATTACCGGGTAAAGCAGAGTTGAGTGTATTATGCAAGGAAATAATATAAATACGAAGAGACCTGTAAGATAAGATGGTGTTACATAAGTGATTCGTATGCGGCGGTCGCTCCCCAAGGCCGCGCTTCGCCGCCGCCGGCCACGTGGCCACGGGTGCGATGACCCCGCTAGGGCTGCCTCCTTGCTGAGTGCCACGTATTTTCAAGGTCACAATTCCTTATTTAAGGTCACACAGCGCTAGAGTACAGCTAGATGAAATATAAAGAAGGCTTAACTGTCTGACATCAGCATAATCGCTGTGCCTGGAATTGATGGCCGGATAGCGCAGTTTGTAGTGCTATTTACGACGCTAAGGTCCTGGGATTGAGTTCCGGTGGCGGCAAACTGCACAGTGATGGATATAACATTTTATTTTGCTTAATAATACTACACATGTTGATAGATTGCCAATGAGGCTCTTTCGTCGCGAAAGCTACTCAGTTTGGAACACCGGCGCGGAGTGGTCAAGCGCAAACTTATGTGTAATAAAAAAAGGCGTTCCAAGGCATCCTTACTTCACGGCGTATGTGCACAGTAATGAAGGATTCTGAACTTGATTGCAAGCCTGTCTGTAACAATATAAAAATAATTTCCCTAATTGACACATCATTGTTGTGCCTAAAGTATTGAAAATAGAAACATGAAATATTTATATTGGATTCTTTTTATGGCATAGGCACCCACTTGGAGCGAATTTTTTGGCTTATCATACCCGAAAGAGTAAAATAACTAATGAAACTTTGTTTTTAAGTCTACCACTTTTGAATGTAACTCGCAGCCGGAGCGAAGCGGGCCGGGTCCGCTAATAGGATATAAAAAAGGAAAAAAATAAACGATTCTCCCGAGTGACAACCATGACTTGTATAACTGTAAATTTGGGCACCCCGATCCCGCGGCCGGCTATCCCGGGAGGAGTGGGTTGTTGACCCCGGCTGAGCAAGGACTCGGGTTCACGGTGGATTCGTTTTTTGTCGAGTTCATGAGAGTTTACCTTAAGAAAGCGCGAAATATTTAAATATTAAATTAAAAATTTTGCGAAGTAGCGTGTAAATGCACAATTAAATAAATGCGAATATATTCGTATCAGGAACTTTGTAATGCATATGTTGATGACATATATAATATATAACTGATCCGGCAAACGGTGTTATGCTATATAAGTTATTGTAATATCTTCTAAGATGTTCATTGAAATTAAGTGATGTCAAAGACAATTTTGTTCACAATTAAATACCTTAATCAACAACACATTTATTTGGATAAAGATTAATATTATTACGTTGATACAACTTTTAACAAATAATGCATTAATTTCGACCAAATTTGATTACCATAAAAACGGTTCTAGTGAGTTAATCTTAAAAGATAGACATATACTGTCGCGGACATTTTTTTAGATCATTTCAAGAGAAATAATTCTTTCCTACATATATTTTTGGTATCTTGAACCGTTTTCGCAGCTTACGCAATGGAAGCCTTAAAGGATGAATAATTTTCCACGTTTTTTTAACATTTTCCATTATTTCTTCGCTCCTAATAGGTGCATCGTGATGTTATATAGCCTAAAGCCTTCCTCGATAAATTGTCTATTCAACACAAAAAGAATTTTTTAATTCGAACTAGTAGTTCCTGAGATTAGCGCATTCAAACAAACAAACAAACTCTTCAGCTTTATAATATTAGTATAGATATCCATCCTAGCCACTTAAGAGTTAGGGAACTTCTTAATCCTAGCCGGGATGCGGGCTACCGTACAGCCGTGACTCTGTAATCCCGCGCGCGCTGTTCTACTATAAAAGGGAGAGAGTAGAACAGGGTTTAAGAGCTTCTTCTCCAGGTAGTCGCGACCGAATCAATATACTATAACACACGATTTAATATGTTCTCTTTGCAACCTAAGCCTCCTTTTTACTAGCAATACCTGTTTATACGAAGTCTATGATTTGTGCTTCTAACTACACAGGCCCAGAACTTGGAAGCTCCCCACCCGGGTTCCAAACTCCAGGGCCGGCAGACGAAAACATCCAGTGTGCCTACTGAATAATCTGCCAAAGTGTTAAAAATTTGCAAAAACCTTTGTTTTGACGTTTTAAAATTAACTGAAAAGTCTCATAAGTTATTGTTACCATGTTTTAAGTTATACAATGATCGTTTTTCTGGAATATATAGCTTGTTACGCAATAAATTATATTTACATTTTTTCAAAGATTTACAGGCAGGGAAGGAGATCAAATTGTACACGAAGAGCCATTGTGCTTCTCACGAAAGTCTATGAATCCCATCCTTTCAAGCCCAGTGAAACTGTAGAGGCCCTACCAATTTGAATACAAATTAAAATGACAATTACGATTGCACAGCTTGTAAACTTACTCGGTAAACAGAAAAAAAAACACTAGAATTTGTTTAGAATAAGAAATGAATATTTATTATTACAGAGACAAAATTAAAACGAAATTACTGGAACAATACAGTTCAGTGTTCAAAGACAACCCCATGTTGCAATAAAGACATTTAACATTTCTATAAGTTTATGGTCTCAATACAAATGTATTTCAAAGATTTTTTCCGTAAAGAATAGGTCTTATTATGCAAAATATTTCATAGAAATACATACAATTTGTCATCAAAGGGAAGTGGGGTAACAAATAATTATGACAGGACTGTGGAAAATTAACAACAGGAGCCACAGTGCCCTTCTATACATAAAAGTAGATGTATACAGGTGCGGACGGGTGTGAAATACTATTGTCACGTTTGGGACGGGTTCCCTAAATACCAAAGACATATTAGCGAGGATTCTCTGTGTGACCAACGATCTATGGTTACAATGAAGAGCATCGAAGTAAAATCGTCTATCTCGCAGTTTTTTACCAGTTGCGCAATGGAGAGTGTTCTCAGGGGCTATATTTTCTAATTCCCCCAGTCCCATTTCATCGTAAAACCACGAGAACCACAAATAATAATAATAATAATAAGTGGCCAAGATCATACACCAGCAACTTGCTCTTTCATATGGTCTTGTGGACAATGAGGTACCGTACTATCAGTATGTACCTCAGCCAGTTCTTGAAAATGGTCGTGCAATGCTGTACTGGGATCGATCTGTTATCACTGATAGGACTATTCTTGCTAATAGGCCTGACATTGTGGTAGTAGATCGGTCGGCGCGCCGGGCAATACTCGTTGATATCACTATACCACATGATGAGAATCTCGTAAAAGCTGAGAAAGAAAAACTATCAAAATATTTAGACCTCGCACACGAGATTACCAGCATGTGGGATGTGGATTTTACGATTATTGTCCCGATAGTCGTATCGACTAATGGGCTGATCGCAAAGAGCCTTGATTACCACCTTAAGAGGCTCTCGCTTGGTTGTTGGATCAGGGGCCGGATACAGAAGGCAGTGCTACTCGATACGGCGCGCATTGTTAGGAGGTTCCTCACTTTAAGCTCCTAACTACCGGTGGCTTGGGCCTTGGGCCTCGCCCGTGTAGGTCTACATATTTTTATATTTTAAAATTTATATGTTTTTTATATGTATTTATTTTAAAATGTAACTATATTGTATATATATAATGAATAAATGATAATAATAATAATAATATTTACTAACAATTACAAACACTGACCTAGTCCCAAATTAAGCTTGCGCTTGTACTATGGGTACTAGACAAAGATATACATACTTAAATACATATATACTACCACGACTCGTGACAAACTCATCTGCTCATCACAGAAAAGTGTACCACTACCGGGACTCGAATCCAGGACCTTTAGCATCGTAAGTAGGGTCGCTACAAACTGCGCTATCAGGCCGTCAGGAATAAATAGGAAGTGGAATATGCCGCGAGCATATTTCCACGATCTTATGACTTAGGAGCCTTTAAGAGAATAGTAAATAGGCATTTGTTGGGCGGACGCGGTTCATCATCGGAGTTATCTTCAGCTTCCACCAGGTGTGACTGAGGTCAAGCGTTCGCCTGTAAATCATAAAATAAATGGAATGTACAGTAAATTATTTACAATAAAAGTGTACCGTTATGTTAAAAAATATTTAAAATTACATTGCACTTGATCACTAAATAAAAAAAAATTGATAAAAATGTGAACTACGTGTTTTTTATTCCACCAGATTATTGTTTTCCGTATCAAATTGGACATAAAAACGGTATTTACTCTAGAATAAATTATTCATCGACTATATGTTGGAAAAAATGCACTAATTTTTAAAATCAATATAACCAAACATGCCTAAGACTGAAAAAAACAATAAAAAAATAGTTTATAATATATTTTTTTATTAGTAGAAACTAAAATTTGTGTAAATTTCCCTAAAACTGACAAAGTAAATTGAAATTTTTCGAAGTTATGATCAAAAACTGAAAAATTGATAGGCATTGATGTTTGATGATGAATATCCCGTAAACGCTTAACTTAATAGAAAAATTATAAGAGACCATTTTTGTAGAACAGTAAATTTCCTACAATACTAAAAATTTCACGATTTATAATGATTCTTTTTTTCATTGAGTTATAAAATTCATAAGAAAAAAACAAATCAGCCTTAAAATAATAAAATTTCAACCGTTAACATCTTTCAAACGGTTAGGGTTACGAAAAAATCGTAAGAGACCTTTTTTGTAGAGCATTTAATTTCCTACAAAATCTATACAACGAGATATTTTTTCGAGTGGTTGGAAGCGAGATATGAATTTTCTATCTGATGATAAGAAAAAATATAGAAAACTGTAAGACGGAGGACCTTTTCGTTATAATTAAAGCTCATACTTGGAGAGGCTTTCTTAGAGGTCTCTGAGAACCTATTTTTCAAAGCACCAAGCGAAAAAAAAAACATTCGTTGTTTTTGACCCACCTAATGTAAAGTGTAGTCCAAAACGGCCCACAAATACTGAGACGGCAGGTCTGTAGGTATGAACTGCTGGATATATACGCACTGATTTAGAAACGCGACAGGCCGAAGTGAGTCGCTATTATGGTGCTTATCAGTGACGTACATAAGTTATTTCGCCAAGGTAAGCAGAATTCGCGTAATTAATTTGAATATTCTATTATTATAATAAATATTATATCACGCTCATGAGAACGATAGACGGCATGAAAATAGAATAAATATGAATATAAATTATTTATCTTTTTGTTTCACTGTAAGCAAATTATTCCAGACTTATTTATCATAAGGGCATGCAATGCATTCATGCGTCTATGGATTTTTTTTTTATTTCTCGGGGGAAAATCCTGCATAGGACCATCAGGGCCGCTGTGAGGGCAGCGACCCCGGTGTGTCAGACTCCTACCGACTAAAAACCCCCGGCGTGTCCCTCTAATCGCTCCACCCGAGCCTGGGAAACCAAATTCATCCAGACGCCCGGAGAGCGAAATGCCTTGTCGAGGCTGCCTCTCTGGGAGCGGTAGGGGTAAAGCGCCCACCCTTCCAATACCTATCTCACAGGCGGCGCGCCGGATACTGCACACCGCCACCCTCTCATCCGGACAGCATACTCTCTCAAGTCTACTGCCCGGCTATGTGCGTCTATGCAATTACCGCTACTAGTGTTTATGCTAGTGCTAGTGTTTGTGTTTTGTGTGTTTAGTGTGTGTGTTTGTGTTTTGTGGTGTTTATGTGTTAGTGTGTGCACTGTGGTCACGGCCCAGTTCAGGCAGTCGTTCTGCCTTAAAACATAACCTCATTTTTTTTTAACTTGCAATTAGTTTTCCCGCTGTAAGCAATCGCCCAACACTACTGTAAATTAGTTATACGACGCCAAATTCTATCATACCGCTTTGCATTCCTAAATAAACCGTTGTGTTAACGGCACCGCGGCCTTGACACGGACGGACAAACACACAGCTATTAGTAAGGATCAAATGCAGACCGCCTTTCAAACAATGCTTGCTGTTGTTCCGAAGTTTTATATTGTCGAAGTAAATATTAGTTTTTGTTACTTGGAATTTCGAAGTACTGAGATTTTTAGGATTGTTCGCTGTAAGAAAGAAAGAAACGGTATTTTTTATTTATTTATTAGAACACTTACATAGTCTACATCAACACATACATACATATATAAGACATGAACAAGATATATTACAAATGCGATATGTTTAAAAGTGTAGACTACTTGCTCAGGAGGAAAGAAAAATGAAAATATGAGCAACACACGACTAGGAATAATAACAAAAAGAAAAAAATTAATCTAATTTGTAAAAAAAAAACATAAAAGAGAGGAAAAGAAAAAAAATAAGCAAACAGATAACCTATTCTAAAATCCTCTCAAATAACATCCCTTGTTTTCAGTTTCTCAATGTTATCAATTAATTAATGTTTCTCATTTGAATCTATCAAGATTACTAAATCACTTTATAAAATTATAGCCTTAACATTCTGCATAAGGGTGCACTGTGGCCTAAATTGTGGATATATAATATATTATCAGGCTTTATCGCTCGTGGGGTTAACAGAAATATATTCAAAAATATATAATTTGTGCCAAAATATATTGTCATTGTTCTTTTACACTGGCTAGAGAAAGTGACTACAGCGCACCTGATTGTAAGTACAGTGTAGTCTAAAAATGATAGCAACTGTCAAAGGATGAAAATCCGTTGATAGGCTCCGTCATGTCGGCCCACATGTACCACGACTGAAGGTATGAATTACTTAATTTTAATAACGGTCTTTACGTTTTTGTAGGCAATAAATTTTCTTCCTTTGGTAGTTCATTTCGTTTCTAGACTACACTGTAATTATCATCAGATGCAATGTACTCACTTTGCCGATACAGAGAAAAAAAACATAGTATCAAAACTTCGGCATATCAACAGTCAATAAATCCCATCATAATAAAAGAAAACCTTATTCATAAAGTTGTCAAATAAAGCGCGCGACCCACTGACCGATAAGGGCGCCTATACACAGGCGGATTCGGTAAAAAAACCTATCACGAACTGAATTTTCGGGTCAACCCACACGAGGCGCCCGCATCAAAAATTTGTCGCGCGCCGAGCGAGACGCAGCGCTCGATTGCTGCGAGAGCGAAAGAGATAAGCGTAACCGAATCCGGGCCGCATAACGGTACACACACGGAAGTGTGTCAGTGGCGTAAACGCGCCCGCAGAAGCGATAAGTCGCAAGCGACTGGAATAAAGCGAGCGAATTCCAACCTTGACCCGTCCACTTGCGGTAGGAAGTCGCTCGACCCAGAAACCGGTTTTCGTTTTTCACGCTGTTGATTCACAACAATAGAACGATGCTTCTGAACGGTCATTTACAACTTCAGTTTTTAAACCTACCTCAAGGATATATTTAGAACACATAAACTCATGGAGTAATAATAAAACAAGGTTTTTCTTTAGAACGGCTTAAAACATCGAGAGAAATCTTTATAATAAAATATAACTTGTCCCTGTAAGGAAAGTCTTATATCCGATTTTTTTCTGACGCGGTTTTTGGACTGTATCATGGATACCATCAGGCGTGATGTAGTCACTGTGTCGAGAAAGAATGAAAAAAAAAATTACTTTTCGTGAGCTTCATTAGCTGAGCTTCTGGTTACGTTGGGCACGGCATATAAACGCAAAGTGGATACAGCCGCTGATGTGTCTCTGTTCACGCCTAAAGGGATATAGCGTTATGATGTATTATTATTATGTATTTAGTGAAAGTTAACACAAATGTATTTAAATATATTAGAAAGCTAAAAGAAAGGGTTTTTTATATTTCTTTGCGTTATATTTATTAAAAAACTTGTATGTATAATATGTAAATAAGAATGGTTAATTTGTTATTTTAATCAGATTTTAATGTTAAGGCTTTTAATTGATTAAAATACAGCCTCTATTGCTAAAGATATTATCAACAAAGAAATGATTTCCGGAAAAATCCTTTTACGTACTCAAAGTACAACTACATCTCAATTCGCTACGAAATAATAGTCATAGCGAAATATTATTTTAAAATATTTTTTGGTTAAGAGAAATCTTATATTGATAATATATCGTCACGCTACATCCATTTCGGGATAAGGAGTGATACATTACTGGTTGAATCGACTTTGGTCTTATATGTCGTGCCTAAAGTGACCCAATGACGATGCCATGGGGGTTTCCTCATGATGTTTTCTTCGCCGGTGAGCATGAGGTGCTTAAATCCGTAAGTAATCTAGACAAAGTCAGAGATACGTGCCAGGATACAAAGCTGTGCTTTACACTGATGTCTTACCACTAGGCTGCTATAAACACAGTAAAATCTATGATCCGTTTTAAGCACTTCTATAAATATAACGTTAAGATGGTATTGAATGAAATATATTTTCATTATCAGAGTTTTTCACTGATATTGATATATTTTGTTGTCGCCAAAAATTTCAATCAAAGTAAATAGCCTTTTATACCTCGATATCACTGATAATAATGGTATATTCAACTTTTTAGCTGTGCTGGGCCAAGTGGGTTTCTGACCGGTGACTATGCATGGCAACGCGTATGGTTGTATAGGTTCAAAATCACGGCACCTATATCTGTGTTTTTCCAGATTTAGGCACCAGAGGTTCACCGGTGAAGGAAATTATCAAATGGAAACCCGCATGGCATTTAATAGACATGTCATGTGTACTAGTGCTATGAGAACGGCGATCAGCTGCGCTACTGGTCACGTTGGGCACGACATATACTATAAGCGCAAGTGGGATACAGGCATTTATATATCTCTGCTTGTCCCGGAAGGGAAATAACGTTAGGATATATTATTAATTTGACTCTATATCTTTATAACATTGATGTTATACAAAGTTATATATTGTATTTCATTTCAGATGATACAACTATTGTTTTTATATTATTATAAACTACGTCATTATAATATTATATAAGCACTGTAGATTACAATTGCCATATAGGACAGTTTTCCTTATAAATTTCGTTTTTAACTGCAACGAAAGTGTTATTTTTCTTAGAATACCACGTCCGAGTAATGGAGAAATGCGTCGTACGGTATGTTTAAATTTCCTGTTACTTTCACTCAGATTCGCTTACTGTTTATATCTTTATTAACCGACTTCAAAAATGGAAGTTCTAAACGTGTGAATATATGTGTTTAAAATATACGTTTCCGCATAATCAGTTACTACAAAGTAGGTTTATAAAAACGAATAAATATTTATTAGAACAAAATAAAAAAGAAACCCCATAACACTGTAGGACCGAATCATAACTTAATTTCTGTACATGAACTAAGCTCTATAAAGTTCGACTTATGTAGGTTGATTTTATAGACGACAGAGATACTTAGGGTATATTAAAACAAAGTAGATTATAGTCAAAACATTTAGAGACATTTAGACGCATGAATAAATAACAATTCATTATTAAGTAGGTATTTTGCTTTTCCTAAGCCTTACAGGAGCCTTTTGGAAGTCGAAACTGCTCGCGTCCGTAGGCATTACGCTAGTTTCCCTACACGTGACTCCTGGGTGGTGCTAAACGAGCAGCAGCGAGGTGGTAGGGCGCCGGTGCAACGTCTGGATCGCGACTACAGTACATGGGTGTAAAGCCCGTCATAGTGACCAGTTTCGGCTTGTCGCGTTTCGGGATCAGCTTGTGTATATCCAGTAGCTCATATACCTAGAGACCTTCAGTCGCGGTATATGTGGGCCGACATGACGATGCAGACTATTAATGGATTTTCATCCTTTGATAGTCGCTTTCGTATTTGGACTGCACTGTACTTACCATCAGGTACTCTGTAGTCACTATGTCAAGCCAGTGTAAAAAAAAAAACAGTGCGAAGGGATAACGAGTTAATACTTGTTTACCAAAAACTACACAAAAAGAACTTTATCTAAACTTTTTACGGATTAATTCTCATTTGTTCCCCAATTTTTTTATGAATTCTTGTGGAATATAGTTATTTACAATTTATTATTTGCAAGACATATATAACATTATATAACATAATTTTCCTAATAATTGTCTTATCGTATCATCACGCTATATCCCTCGCGGGGTGAGCAGAGATACATCAGTGCCTGTATCTACTTTGCACTTGTATGTCGTGCCCAACGTGACCAGTGGCGCAGCTGATCGCCGTTCTCACAGCACTAGTACACATGACACGTCTATTAGAAGCCATGCGGGTTTCCTCACGATATTTTCCTTCACTGTTGAGCATGTGATGCCTAAAACCGTGCGTAATCTGGAAAAATCCAGAGATAAGTGATGGGAATCGAAGCTACAGCTATTCGCGTAGCAGTAGTCAGTTAAGGGCAGCTTGCACTAATTAATTAATCTAGTTTAAGCTTGTATAAAACGCCAATTAATTTAATTGGTTTGATTCTATCTTAACGATGATTTCAGTTTAAGTGTTGTTACAACTAGATTTTGATTTAATGCAAGACAATAAGTACAGATCAGCGCTAAATAGCATTTTATATAACTCTAAACTAGATTTAATTTGTTAGTGCAAGCCGCCCTAAGTATAAACCGAGTTGGATTAGTTATTATAAATCTCAATTTAAGCAGTCGACTATATTCGAACCGAATTTCGGATTAAGCACGCGGCCTACATTTAGATAAAATGTTTCTAAAACGTCGAAAGATCGTCGCAACTTTCACTGCGATCCACCGGAGCGGATAATCGGTGGAATCTGTGACAGTTTCTCGGATAAACTCGAAAAGTAACGCGGATTTATCCGAAACACATTACTCTGTCACTAATCGTACTTATTTCCATTTAAGCTGTAATTAAGTCCTTAAGGCTATTATTTCTACACATTGGAATTTTGACTGGAATAAAGATAACCATGTGACCTCACTGCATTCTATAGAACGAACCAAAACCCACTAAAAATATATTTTTTAGTGGGTTTTAAGTCTAACTTCGTAACTGGCACTCTAGTATGGAATTTACTGATTGAGTAAGTAATTTGACACTAAGATATAGATTTTTTAGGCATAACTTTAACTTAACTCACACTTTGCTCAAACATTCAAAAACGTATTATTTAATTCACATCAAATTATAAGTTTTTGATTTCATCAACTTCGATCTGACTCTGCGATTACCTAAGCTGTACTCAACTTCCTATTGTATTTCATCTTTCTAGACAGATTTATTTTCTGAGTAAAGTATAAGTAAAATCTAAGAAGCGTTTAATGAAGCCTAAGATTTACAAGCATTTACAAATGTTGAGGAATTGCAAAAAGGTGCTAAAAATACAATACAATCTTATTTTTAGTGCGCATTATTCTCGTCTATTGTCCTTGTTCCACCCTCTCCCTTTCATAATAGAACCCCGTGCAGGTTTACGGAGTCACTCTTATAGAGTGGCTCAAATCCCGGTTATGACAAGAAGTTCTCTAACTCTTATTTTTGGCTAGTCGTTGAGTTGTAGAATGATGTTCCAGCGAGCGTGTTCCCACCGTACTATGATACTGGGTCTTTTAAACGAAGCGTTATGGGGTATTTAGGCATGTTGACATGATCACTGCGACCAAGCATGGTTTTTTTTTTTACTGTTGATAGACACCTATCAACAGTAAAAATTACACAGTCGTTTTTTGGACTGCACAACGCTTACCGTCAGGGGTGATGTTGAAATTATGCAGAATTAGGATTAAAAATATATAAACTGCTCAGTGAAAAAGCGATATAGCAAACAATGATAGTAACTTTATATATATCTTCTTTTTTTTGGTAACCCGGGGGATATCCCTAAAGGACCTCGGGGTGCGGTGAGGGCCGCCCCCCGGTATGTCGGGCTTGCATCGACTAAAACCCCCGGGGTGTTCCACCTTCCATCTACCGGCATCGAGGGCACGACTGGGTTCTCATCACAATGACCGGCTGGGCGTGCGGCCTTAAGTAAGCCTCTACTCGTTTGAGGAGGAGTGGTGTAAAGAGCCACCCCTCTCATGCCTCTGTGTTGTATGGCGGCATGAGGGAACACATCGCGCGCCGCTCGCACTCTTGTTGGACGACACACTCCCTCAAGCGTGCCGCCCGGTGCCGCCGCTAGAGCCGGACGTTCTGCGGAGCCCTGTTCTTTTAGGCCGGCGGGCAGGCGGGGACGGCGCTGCCAAAGATGTTGTAGCCAGCGCTTTCCAACTTTATATATCCCCTTGCTTAGCTAAGTGTGTGACGTGTTTATTAATATATTTTTTATTATGAAAGATAAATCCGATTTCAGAAGTAGGATTAAAATTTATACAAAGTTATAAAAATCGAGCTACCTGGCTGGTTGTTTTAAAATATTGTGTCCAGCGTCTTCACATTTATTATAGTGTCGATTAATTGTTCTTTAACAATATAGTTGTTTTTTTTTCTAAATCAGTCTCGGCTTGCGGTCACGTTCGGAATGCAATCGTGTTTGTAATTCATTTTTTTCGCTCCAATCGAATAGAGCTTGCGCCACGCGATTATAGGGTTGCTAGTTGAAAATAAATAAATTCGCTTTTCGTTTCAAGACCACTCGGTATCGAATCGATTTCTGTATTTCGATTGTCTAATGACCAGGTGTAAAAAACACTCTCACATAAGTATGTTATAGCAAAGGGTGAAAAGAAATTTTTCGCTTAAGGCGAGAGTTCGAGATACTCTTTAAGTTTTAAAGGTTTTAAAAAGACATAGTTTTTAAATCAGCTCGAAGAGTTTTAATATGTAAATAGAGTATAAGAATAAAGAGATACGTAGGATGCTCAATTTGGTAGATAGTGTCATGGATAGCATGCACAAAAGTATACTTCGAGGGTTCGGGCGCGTGGAGAGGATGAATGATGAAAAAATGACGAAGAAGATATACATTTTTTTTATTCTCTGTTTTTTTTTGGGACTTTGGATCAGGCTGGCCATGTCAGTCCCATAATCACGCTATGTAAATGCTAATTCAACAATGTAATAATAATTGTGGGGGCATTTATATGTTCTATTTAAGTACTATGATCCTTTTGTTTTCTTGTCTAATGTTACCCATGTTGGGCACCCTATTATGTAAAATAAATAAAATAAATAAAATAAAATAAATGTATACGTGAGTCTCCAGAGCATCTCAGCCGCGCAAGATGTTTGCTCAGCTAAGACGCTCTGAAATAGACCCACATCAGACCTGTTCCAACCAAATTGTTTATACATGATTTCTCTCATAGAAACGCTCCGAACACATTCCACCAAGAAATGGTGTATGTCTTCTGGGACTCCACAGAGCTCGCAAAGAAGATATATAATATGAATGTGAGTGGCAGTAAGCGCCGAGTCCGACCGAGACTGACCTACACAGACCGAATAAAGAGAGTTCTGGTGGAGGGTAATGTCCAAAGTAAGCGGAATGGGCGAGAATGCAAGGACTAATGAATGTTACGGAAGCGTTTGGATTGCAAAAGTGGTGTTCCATTTTATCTGCCTACCCCAATTCGGATTCGGCGTAATGATAGACATTTTGGTTTTTATTACATAAACTAGTGAAGCTAGAAACATGAAATTTTACATTGTGTTATTATTATGACATAGGTAGACACCCATTAAGCGCATTTTTTTAGATATGCTACCCCTAACATGATTTATTGGATGAAACTCCATCAATTTACAATAAAAATCGCACCTGAGGAAAGCAATTTGTGTCCTCTAGTAGATAAAATCGTGGACTGAATTTCTATTAAAAATAATACGTTGAAAATTAGTGAATTGCGTTGGCAACCCTACGCCGGTGCGGCCACCGACCCCTGCAATCTGACTTCTATTATCTCCGGCGAATTTGCGAAAACGCCCCCAAGGCCGCGCTCTTGGCAGCGAGACAAATCTGAATTTTAATAGTACTTTTTGTAGTATTGGCAAGGCTTGCGTGCCCACTGTTGGGCAACGCGGTGCGTGCTGCACTGGATTTTGCCAAACTAGGCTCGATAGTTATGAAAAACTTGCCAAATTGAGAACCATGTTGACCGTTGTCACAATTTTCAATTGAGTAATAATAATGGGTTGAACTATATTGAATAATATCATCACGCTATATCCTAATCACGGTGAGCAGTGATACATTAGTGGCTGTATCCATTTTGCGCTTAGGTGCCGTGCCTAACTTGACCAGTAATGATAAATAAGTTGCAACACGACCGGGGACTTCACAAAAATCGGCGCTGCAGGCTTCTTCTGTGGCTTTAGGCTGATGAAGGTCCCATTTTCGCCATGTTTATATGTTTTGTATTTTCTTTTGTTTTTGTGGCGAAATAAATACATTTCATTTCATTTAACGCAGTAGTAGTGTACCCGTGATGTATCTATTAGATGCCACGCGAGGAAACCGATATTTTCCTTTACGGTTGAGCATGCGGTGCCTAAATTCGTAATTTATCTAAAAACCCAGGAGGTTGTACCGGGATATGAACGTAGGACAACTCCCGTTGCCAGGCATTCAACTATATTTGACGTTTTAAAAGCAACATACTGTATTTTAGGCTTTGCTATCTCTTAGAGATGGTTGGACGATTTTTCGAATTGGGTACTTACTCAAGGGAAATTGTTTCATTGATAGTACAACCCTAGAGACTATTGAGCACTATATTTACCTCAGTAACATTTTTTTTTTACACTGGCTCGACATAGTGACTACAGAGTAACTGATGGTAAGTACAGTGTAGTCCAAAAACGAAAGCGACTATCAAAGGATGAAAATCTATTGATAGTCTACATCGTCATGTCGGCCCACATATACCACGACTGAAGGTCTCTAGGTATATGAGCTACTGGATATACACAAGCTGATCCCGAAACGCGACAAGCCGAAACTGGACACTATGACGGGCTTTACATCCATGTACTGTGGTCGCGATCCAGACGGACACCGACGCCCTGCCACCTCGCCGCTGCTCGTTTAGCACCACCCAGGAGTCACGTGTAGGGAAACTAGGGTAAAGCCTACGGACGCGAGCAGCTTCGACTTCCAAGCATCATACAAGTTGGTAAAACAGCCTCGAAAAAGAGATTGACAGCAGGATGCAGATTTTGACAATTCTACTATGTTTGAAGGCTAAGGATTTCAATCAGACCGTCCTATTTATAAGACGTTCAATTAAGAATACAGATAAATGCGAAATATGTAACGTTAAGACACGGAACACGTGTTGATTGAATGCACTTAGATTAAATCGTAAGGGGAGACTCTTTTTCGAGTCCTTAATATAAATATGATGGCTCTGGGTCCTTTCCATCAATACTTAACCGAGTCTGGAAGTACCCAGGCACTGAAAATGTACAGATTTGTAAAAAAAAATAAGAATTTAGATCTTAAATTCGTATGTTTACGGGGCTGACATGATTGCGTAGTCAAAAGCCTTTTTTTTAAGAATAAAAAATTAAGATGCTCGGAGTCGAAACTTGGACACTAACAGCGAGGCTGGTCCGCAAATTGTATCCGCACTCTTCGCGCTCTATCTCAAAACCGATAATCTTGTAAAAAAAAATGTTTTAAACGTAATTTGTAAATAGTTTTAATCTCTCCGCTCCAACTTTTGTTAAAATGCGAATAACATTTATGACATAGGTAGCGAGATAATGCTGTGCTGTGTATGCTTTGTTTTTTGGGAGTCGAAGCTGCTCGCGTCCGTAGGCTTTACCCTAGTTTCCCTACACGTGACTCCTGGGTGGTGCTAAACGAGCAGCGGCGAGGTGGCAGGGCGTTGGTGCCCGTCTGGATCGCGACCACAGTACATGGGTGTAAAGCCCGTCATAGTGACCAGTTTCGGCTTATTGCGTTTCGGGATCAGCTTGTGTATATCCAGTGGCTCATATACCTAGAGACCTTCAGTCGTGGTATATGCGGGCCGACATGAGGATGTTGACTATCATTGGGTTTTCATCCTTTGATAGTCGCTTTCATTTTTGGACTACACTGTACTTACCATCAGGTACTCTGTAGTCACTATGTCGAGCCGGAGTAAAAAAAAAATATACTGTAAACGCCACTGCGTACTTCAATACTTACCATCAGGTGTACTGATGGAAATGGATTGGAATCGAGCGAAAATCTGACTGCAACTATAAACAGTTAAGAAAAGTAATCGATAATCTTAACAATCATGTTTGTACAAATATCTTCACGCTTCCTTTAAAGGACCGAATATCATAAAAGACTATTACACAGCTCAACAACTGGATTGAACGAAGAGTTAGAGAATTTCTCATTTCTAACAGGGATGAGAGTTACTATGTAGCTGTGACTCCGCTAATCCGCGAGTGTGGCTCTGTTATGGAGGGGAGAGGTTGGAACAAGTTTGAGTAGCTCTTCAGAAATCTCGCCTCGATACCGACAATGGAAACCGCGTACTTGCTTACGGTACTTTGTCGAATCAATGTATCAGGTGCACACGGGCTCATTTTCCGCAACTCGACGTCTGAGTGACGCTATTTTGCGTTAAAAGCGGGCCAGGGTGATTTCAATCATCCCAGCCCAGCTCCTTCAGGAAATCAGCCAGCCGCCTGATGTTGCTGGTTGCTTTCGGAAGGTTCCTCGGTGTGCCGAAGTGTTGTGCCCGGTAACACTGCACTCGAGGAGCATGTGTCTGGCTATCTCCTCTTCTCTCATGCATGCTCTGCACAGAGTAGTTTCTGAGACAGCTAGATGGAAAAGATGTCTATTAAAATAACCGTGTCCTGTTATAGCTCCGGTGACTTTACGTATCTGTAATCTACTGAGATGCAGGATAGCTTTAGAAACCTTAGGATTCGCTCGAGGTAAGGCCTCCTTAGCTTGTGTCGAATCAATGTAAAAAAAGTTTAAGTCATCAGGACGAAAACGGGCAATGATTTGACGACATCGTGAGTAAAACAAGGTCACGTAGCAAACGTTATTCGGCCTGTGAATATAATTGGTAGACATTTTGCAAGGAGCGCAATAACTCGGTAACACCAATACCCGGCCGAGCGTGCGCTCTCCCGCGTTGCACGGCTAGCTCGTTTGTCTACAGCTCGATTATTGCCCACAGTCCAGTTGCGTGTCTTTATTACCAGCTAAAATATACTGCCTGACTTTGACTATTAACACTAGAAAGAATGATATTTATTTTACAAAAAAAAATACACTCTCCTGTAATGTAGAAACACTAATACAAGTCTCCTGTAACACGTAATTCACCTTTGAAATTAAATATGTTTCCGTTATGTTTATATGTCATGACTAGTGATGAAAATGCCCGGGAATTTTCCCAAAGTGCCCATAAACTTCCTTGGGAAGATTCCCGGGAATTTTCATCACTAGTCATGCCCCATGTAACCAAGTTGTCGCGTATGGATACCGTTTCATTATGGTCGCGAATTGTCGCCCTATTAGTACCAGCCAGGTGATCACGTGTATTGTAACGAGGCCCTTAGTAGCTACCACATCTGTGCAGACCATGGAGCAAGTAAACATGATGCACTTTGCTTGTTGCAGAGAGCGCGGCAGAGTGGCGGCGTCCAAGTATGGCGGCGGCGGCTTTTCCCTCGGCTCAGGGGTCGCGGTGAGGCGCGGCATGAAGTGCGCGGGGGTCGCGGGAGGCGGCGCCCCTCCCGACGACTTGCTGCTGCCCCCCTGCTGGCTTGACGCCAAGCTGGACCCCGCCTCGCCGCCTTCAGCCTGCCATGAGCTCATCGACTCCCTCCTAGCGCCGCCCCCGCTCGCAGAACTCAAGCCTCTACCGCCATTCACGGGCTACACCGGCCATTTATCTATCAACGGCATATCGGGACACCACTACCACGCGATCGCCCAGCGCCTGCCCGAGGAGAACAACAACTACCCCACGCAGAGCGGCTACGGCGCTGATCACGACGTGGTATCCTCGTCCACGTGCGCGCCTGACTCTGAACCTGCTGACTTGGAAGACGTTAAGCCGTTCGTGGAGCCCCCCGAAACTAAACCTTTCGCTGATACGGCATCAGGCGCTCCTGACTCTTGCGCGGCGTCCTGTTCCCCCCCAGTTAAGCTCTTCGACGAGAACCATAAACAGGACATGTATGAGATCAGCTCGATAGAGGACATTGCTGCGATTATCGGTTCCGCCATGGCGGATACCACTGTCCCGTCCCAGCCTGAAGATCCTGAGCCCAACGACTCTCGAGATAGCTGGCTAGATATAGAGTCCTGGATAACAGGCGCGTGCAACCAGCACGGGGATAAGATAGTCTCCCAAGACCTGGCGGAGTTCGGCTTACCGAATTCGCCACCCCCTGCCCCGCAGAACCATATAACAAACATAGACTTCCCGTGTAAGAACCAGGAATTCAGCAAGAACAGCGAGTTCTTGCAAAGGAATTTAGGGCAAGCGGGGTCGACGCTGCAGACTCTGTTGACTCAAGGGTACATGCCGCTTCTTCACAATCGGCTGCAGAACGGTCCTCCAGTGAAGCAGGAAGCGCCGAGCTCGACGAGCTACGGGATGGACGTCATATCGACGTCATCACCTCCAGGGAACGCTGTATCTACGACAGACGGCGTAGGCGGTCTGCTAAACGGCAGGTACGCCCCCCACTATGCTCTGAGCCTTAAACCCGACGGGCTCTGCAGTCCTGATCGGCTGTTAGGCTACCCGCACGCGCACACTACAACTTCCACCCCTTCGAGCAAAAGCAAGAGAAGCCGGGCTAAAGCGAAGCAAGGGAACAACTCAAGTCTTCACGGCAACTCCTTGTCGTTCCCATCAACGACTGCAGCGGACCTCAGCGGTCTGCTAGGCAAGGAAAAACCAGTGCACAGGTGCGGGATATGCAATAGGGGGTTTTTAAACAAATCGAATATAAAGGTCCATCTTCGGACGCATACGGGGGAGAAGCCCTTCAGGTGTGACGTGTGCGCGAAGGCCTTTCGCCAGAAAGCGCATCTAATAAAGCACCAACAGATTCACAAAAGAATCGGGAGAGACTGATCCGAACTCAGCAGGAGCTCAAAGCATTTAGTGTGTGTGTGTGTATGGATAAGGGGTGTTAGTGTGTTGAATCTCATGTAGATGAATTGCGTATAGACAAACAATATGTTCAGATATAACTTAGCATTCCTGAGGACAAGTGCAATGTTAACTAGTTTTAAGCGACTCCAGATTTTTATGTAGATAATTGTTTTTTATTAATTGTTTTTATAATCGAATGTTTTCGCGGGTTATTAGCATAAATACGAATTTCAAGTCTGTTTTATCATTCTTCAAATTTAATGACGTTTAATTCAAACGATCACTGGCTTCGACTGAAATTTCTAGATATTGTTCGATCTCGTAATCTCTGGATAAACCCTAAATATTCAAGTTTTATAAATCTTATAATATTATATTTTATCGAATCTTGAATTTCTTTAGAATTTTACACATTCTCTGATTCCGACAGACCCATTTCATCATAAAACCATTAGAGACCGTGTCGGATACCATACATATTTGATGGATGTTCCTCATATCCGCACGAAAAGATTCGCTTCTACATTCATCATACGAACAGCTAAGGAGAGGAATATGCTTCCTGCGAGCATATTTCCATGATTTTATGACCTGAGAGTCTTTAAGAGAAGAGACATTAGTTGAGCAAACGCGGTTCATCTTCCACCAGGTGTTACTGGGGTTAAGCATCCGTCTGTAAATCATTAATACAAACTTCATTTGCAGCTCCGGTTGAAAATTGTGATGGCCGATTAATATATATTATAATATTATATATATCATAGTCGAATGCTTATTAAAAGTAATTTAATAATCCCAATTAGAATATATCATTTTTCCGTTGCTTCCTTCGGTCGAACACCAATGATCATATAAAAATAATTTTATTTCAAATTTTGAAACTTCGCTATAACTCGTTCGCTAAATTAGCCGGCAATCTTTTAAATAACAGCGAAATTATTGTTATCCTTTATTACTCTATTACGATCTGTGCATGCGATTAATTAACCCAATTACCTACTTATAGTCAAACAGTTACTTAATTAAATTGTATAATATTAGAATTATTAATTAAGAAATAATGACAAAGCACACGAGGCTATACGTGTCTGTACCATTTATACATAATTACTTGTTTTATCCGAGGCCCTAGTGATAGTTTTTGAGGTTTATTTCTCAAATTAATTTATGTTTTATCTTAAACTCAAATATTTTTTATCAGCGCATCTGGAAAGCCAAGTTCACACAATTTTATATTTAAAAATGTAGATTAATTTGATGAGTCTATTAAAAGCTTGCACTAAAGCCTTTGAGAAGGAAATCTTCAAATTATAATTAGTTAGTAGATTAAATATATTTATTTGTCAATTCATGACATTTCTACTCATATTTGTATGTATAAAGATAGTGATAGTCACAAAATATATGAAATACGTAAATTTAATGAGCATTTTTTGTTAAATTCGTTGTGTATATGGATTTTTATTGTAAGTATATATAGTTTAATCGTCATTTTTCATCGCTAAAAACATTAATCTGACAGAAATGCTCGACAAATCAAATAAACTGCAACTACTTACGTAAATATACACTCATTTTATTACGGACCTGTATTTACAGCACAAGGACACACATACACATATATTAGGATACCAGAACTAAAAGGCCTAAGTAAAATATTCGTGGCTTTTGAGTTGCTTCAATGATACACAACACAATACATTTGCGAGCCACAATTGTACATATATTTTTGACCAATGTCAATCATATATCAGTTTGATTTTTTATATCATTATATGTTTTATGTATTATTGTTACATCTCAATAGCTCACTGTACTTCATTCGACTTATAACAATTTAATAGGGCCAGCCTGAAGGTTTCTTTAAAATAAAAAACGTGCCAAGCACATTGACAGCCCCTTCTTAAAAAGTGGTCATTGTTGCCTGTAAAGATATGCAATCATTGACTATCGTTATCATACCACGGATTTTGAAAAAGAAGAAAAATGCATTTGAATATTTACTGGTAGAGGGGTATTTTCTGTAAATTACAAATGCATATATCAAAATAGACATTTCGCAAATAAAGAATAATTTAACTTTACATTGAAATTAGATTAAAAGCAAACCAAAAAAGAAACAGAAAAATTGTTTTTCAGATTCCGAAAGGCAACAGGATTCTGAAAGGCAATGGATTGTATAAAATTCTATTCGTATGTGTATATTCGGGCAAATAGGGATATTATAAAATATCGCACCGTAATTTAGGGTGCAGGGTGTGCGCTATGGTAGCGATGCGCCGGCGCACGCGAGCGGCGGAAAACGCGCGTCCGGGAAGCGGACGGAAAAAACGAAAATTCATACCGGTCTAATACTTGCGATCCGGTATTGTGCAACTGAATTTTCATTTTACTTAATTATTTATTACCGTACTTCTGTTTCAATTACTTAATTGTTATAATTAAATAATTATTTAAAACTCTTGTCACGAATTTATCTTCACGCCGCGAACCCGTTGGGGTTGACAGAATTAATTACCATTTTTCACTTGTTCTCTTGCTGATTCCGACTACTTTTTGCGCTGAATAGGCACGATTTGGTCGCCCTTGGCCCTTAATGCCGCACAATCACACTGTACTATTATATATATTGTTCACGCACTGACAAGTTAATTGTGGCAGAATTGCAATCTACGTCTTTTTATGTTTACGGAATTTTAAGCCCCAACCGTCCTTTTGTTATAAATTCATTCAAATTCAATTATACGTACGTAAAACATCAAAATCTTTTTATTCTAACATAATTCTCAAACGTATATATATATATACGTATAGGTATATATATATATTTTATCATTCATTCTACAGGTATATAATATTCACCCTTTAAGCACTTCAGAATTCAACTGCGTCCTTTTTACTTAAAAAAATAATAACCATTACGAAATAAATTATCTAAAAAACTTAATTGCCTTTCGGTTTCTCATAGACTATACTCTGCAGAGTGTGGCGCTAAGTTATACAATTTAATTGCCCCCCTGCCCCTTGTATTATAAATTGATAAGACACCGTGCGGGTTTGCATCGCTGAGCGCGCTCCATCATCGGACTCATCATCACTTACCGTCAGGTGAGATTCTGCTCAAGTGCAAGCTCGTCTGTAACGAAAAAACTCGGAAAATAGCATCTAATATTAAATAATTTACTTCATTCTTGTTGAAAACGTATCTTTTATATCAAATATTTCACTCACTGTCGATTATTATGGAATCATTCGATTTTTTACATTAAACTGTGCTGTCTTGAGAAACAGTCTTTTTTGTCGAGATTAAAGCATGTTCAGTTATCACGTATTCAATATACAGAGTTATTTTTCATTCCCCGCATTGATGAAAACATGTGACAGAGAATCTCAAATTTAATAATTTAATCAACGAAATGTACGGATGAACGTCAATAGTTTTCGAGATATAACGATTTTAAAGTTTGTTTGTTAGAATGCCCGATTTCGATATTTAAATCTAAATGGTAAAACAACTGCTTCGCTGAAATTCTGATTAAGCTATTGTAGCTATAAAAAGAATCTAAGCTTGTATTAGGATCTCAAGTTATGGCCCTAAACAGAATCATTTAATTTATAGCATGACCTTTAGGGTGTTGTTACGGGACGCACGGGGTAAGGGGTGTGCGCGCGCAAGGGATGCTCTAGCTAAGGCAGTCGACTACCGAGACCCGAGGCTAGAGTACGTGTTTGTGCGTCGTAGTTCGGTGTGCCTTAAAATGCAAAAACAGTAAAACGCCAAAATCCGTATCTTTCTACCACCACACCCACGACCACCGGTCATAAATTTCAAATTACAATTTATGTTACAGAAAGTGTTGTCTAGTTAAAAAAACATATTAACTGCTGGAATGACATGTCCATCTATTAAGCTATTTAGAATTATGTATAAAAAACCACCGGGGTGTTGCTTCTCCCGTCTGCCAAGGCCAAAGGTATGGCTTGCCAACTTCCCCAGCTCCAGGCGACGTCCGGCCTCTTTTAGATCTCGCCTAAATTGTGTGGATATTTGGCGACGCATTCCCTTAAGTGTGTCGACTGTCGACTGGCGTTAATCCGTCGTCTTGACTTGCAGGAGCGACGGATAGGGTTGTTGAGATTACTAAAAAAAACTTGAAATTGAAATATCTCGAAAATTATTGAATTTTACCCGTATATTGGGACTTTTTAAATTGATGCATTTTAGATCCTCTATAAGACGCTTCCATTATACGGTCAGTTTGCATAATTTTGTATTTTATAATGAAAACTTCTGCTGTTCGATCAAGATACAAAAAGTATTTGCTCAGGTTGTCTTTCAATTACATCTACAGGCTAATATATACATTATATTAATTGTTTTACGAAATTTTAGCAACTGCGCAAATATTTCCCTATTTTATAGCAGTTGGTACGAATGTACTGCCATTTTGGTAATTGGCCATGAAGATACTTGCTTTTATTTTGCTAGCCGGTGGCATTAATTTTACACTCAAAATTATTCCTTAGCATCTAGTAAATTCAAATTTATTATCAATTTTCATTTATTTTAATCGAAACGTTGTGGTTGTAGTCACATTTCAATTGAGTTTCATTCCATTTCGTTAAAGATTCGAGTTACAATTAAAATAAACTTAAGAATTTAGTAAGCCTCGAAATCATTGAACATTCCATTACGTACATTTTAGGGTAAGGGTTTTAACACTCGTTGTAAAGCAGCGATCAAATGCTCGATGTAAGGCGATTAAATAAACGCCGTACACACTGTGGGATAAACGCGCGTATGTGAAACGCTAATTAAAAAATTCCATAAATTTTTGCAAAATTGTCTTCCAAAATAAATTTAGCATTATATAAAAATATATATACAAAAGATTATTTTTTAAGCTTAATTAACATTTTTCTGACCGGCAATTTTACACAGAAATTATCCCATATCACCGGCTTACTTTTTGGTCAGTCGTAGTTGACATTTTTGTAATGATTCTAAAATTGCTTTTAAAATATTTAAATTTATATTTTATTTCAACCTGAGGATCATAAATTGAAATAGATAGTGTAAGTGAAATGTTGAGCTAACTCGTCGCCAGTCAGCAAAGTGTCAATATGTATTACTACAATCAAAATGAATTTGTCTAGTTCCATATACTACATACACATTGTACATTTGTCTTAGTCTACATGATTGTAACCTTTGTCCTAAAACTAAACAAAATATATTGTACATTAGCATTATTTCCCTCCACAGTGCATTCTCAATGCTAAATACTTGATTTAGCAATTTATCAAGGTTTTTATCAATCATTTTAGTGCAAGATTAAAAAATAATTAAATTATAAACTTATGTATTACATATTATAAAATAAAGTGTCTTTTGTGATAGTTATTCTATTGTTAAACAATATAGTATGTATAAATAATTATGGTTTTGGACATTAGAAACAATGTGATTAATTATTTACTATAATAGCGTTCTCCTTTCTCCGACGGAGGCAAAGGTCATTAGGACGCATAAATTCAATTTATATTAATGTAAGCTTGTTATACAGTTTTGTTTTGATTCATATTTCATTTATTTTTATCGATATGTTTTTTCTCGGTTTTATAACATGAGAATTTAATATTGAAAATGTCAGTTTTCTTTATTATTTTTGATAATAAGAAATTATGTAAAGATTGTAGCGAATAAAAGACAAAAATATATTATTTTCTGCAAATTTATATACATATAATTGATGAAAAGTTTATAAAAGTTTATAAATTGTGACAGTTTCAGGCGTTTATAAAATCGTTTTGTTTATAAAATCCTAAAGTGTTTCACACGCAGCGTTTCTCACAGCTCGTGTAGATAGATCTTAATAAAAGTACCTTCTACTAGTTAAGGTTAGCGTGTAAGTATTTATTGGTAACATATTATTTTTGTATTTATATTAAATCCTTCCCTCACATAAATCATAGAATATAGCATATCAATAAACGTTTTTGTATAATTTTTAATGAACCATGGAATGTTTGTAGGTTACAAACTTAAATTTTGTAAATTAATGTGAAAATAAAATGAGATTTTTTTGTTATATCCGTCGCTTTTATTTTGCCGTCCCTTAAATTTTGAAATTACTTAGTTACATAACAAAAATATTGATAAATTATATTATTATTAGCCAGTTTGATCCCATTGCAAGGCAAAGGCCTCTCTTCTTTTTCTAGCATATTTGTGGAATCCATGGAAAGGGCTTTGGACATGTAACCCAGGACACAATGTCCAGTGCGGGTTAGCGGGTGGGCACTATGCGAAGAGAAGGTGTGTGGAGCAGCAGTGTGCTCGCAATTCGGGATGCTGTATACCTTAATTGGCGCTTGCGGTCTTACAGCACCTCAGTAAGGTGAGGAGTGAGGAGTGAGGAGTGAGTGAGGTGCTGGAAAACCCTGTAGCTAACACACATATATTATTTACCTCATAAACAAGAGGATTTGTCTAGCTTTATCCTTTGTCTAGATTTATCCTAGCTTTAGTTCCAGTCAGAGATGGGCTAAATGTAATCTGATTAATGATGAATGATTACAAAATGTAGTCGTCATTTTAATTTTCTTGCTCTGTTATCATGATTAAATCCATTTAAAACATTAAGAAATGATAAATGTGTATGCAATCTGGGATTCTGTTGTGTTTAAAACATAGATGAGCAAAATGCAGTCATATTAATGGTAAAAAACGTAAAATGTAATCGATAATCATTTTTATTAATCTGATTACATTTTGCCCATCTATGGTTCCAGCCAGTAATATTTAATTTATACATGATAAAAATATTAACCCAGCATTCTACCAATAAAAGTCCAACAGTTTAAGGTCGCTCTACGTGCGATGGAACTAGCTATGTTGGGCATCTCTCTGGAGTATAAAGTCCGAGATGAGGTTATCCGACAGAGAACCAAAGTTGTCGAAATAGCTCTCGGTATTGGCAAGCTGAAAAGGCGCTAGGTAGGTCATCAATGCAGAAGAACCGATAATTTTTGGAACAGGTTCTTGTGTGAAGGCTGTGAATCGGATTTTTTTATTTATTTATTTTTTTCAAAGGATGAAAATCCATTGATAGTCTACATCGTCATGTCGGCCCACATATACCACGACTGAAGGTCTCTAGGCGTATGAGCTACTGGATATACACAAGCTGATCCCGAAACGCGACAAGCCGAAACTGGTCACTATGACGGGCTTTACACCCATGTACAGTGGTCGCGATCCAGACGGGCACCGGCGCCCTACCACCTCGCTGCTGCTCGTTTAGCACCACCCAGGAGTCACGTGTAGGGAAACTAGGGTAAAGCCTACGGACGCGAGCAGCTTCGACTCCCAAATTCAATTTAGCGTGGGGCACTCCATGGTAAGGTGACTGGATAAGATTGGATGAGAACAGGTGGAAACAAGGTTGCATGGAGCTTATTAGAGGCCTATGACCAACAGTGGACAAAGGTGGGCTTATGAAGATAAAAAAAGGTTAGTATAGTTAAAAATGTCTGTTTTTATAAAGAAATAGATATTTCAAAATTTGCTGTAATCATGGCGGTCTGCGTAAAGTTCTTTAAAAACTGTTGTATTCATATAATTAAATCAGTAAATGTGTGAGTACGTGGTTGTATTGGTGTAGTAGATAAGGAGCTCTCCCCCCGTGATTGTGCCTGTCAGGCGCGGCATAGTGGAGCTGCGGCGAATTGATTACAGGACCCGCAGTCCCCACTAATTCGCAGAAGTAGTCACCTTGGGGTTTTTAGCTGGTAAAAGTCCGGCACACCCCGGCTGCCACCCCCTTCGTCGGTCCTATGAGGATTTTCCCCAAGTAAAAAAAAAACAATAAAGTAGATAAGGAGCTGGTATTAATGCGCGACAATGCGAATTAACGTAAGTTGGTTTTCGAGATTAAGTATGGATTGAGTTGAATAGACCATTTATCGAGGAAGGCTTTAGGCTACATAACATCACGATGCAATTATTAGGAGCGAAGAAATAATGGAAAATGTGAAAAAAACGGGCAAAATTATTCATCCTTGAGGGCTTCCATTGCGTGCGCTGCAAAAACGGTTCAAGATACCAAAAATATATGCAGGAAAGAATTATTTCTCTTGAAATGATTTAAAAAATGTCCGCGACAGTATATGTCTATCTTTTAAGATTAAGTCACTAGAACCGTTTTTATGGTAAACAAATTTTGTCGAAATTAATGCATTATTTGTTAAGAATTGTATCAACGTAATAATATTAATCCTTATCCAAATAAATGTGTTGTTGATTAAGAGTATTTAATTGTGAACAAAATTGTCTTTGACATCACTTAATTTCAATGAACATCTTAGAAGATATTACAAAACCTTCTATAGCAAAACAACGTTTGCCGGATCAGCTAGTAGTCACATAAAACTGCAAAGAAATACGTAACAAGTATAATAAAAGAAATGTTTACAAGCCATTAATAAAATAAATAGTTTTCTAAAAATAAATGTACAGAGTATGCAGGTCGCACGGCGGCGCTCGGCCAAACAAAGGTGTGAACGGAGAAAAAGCGACAAAGCTTCGCACACGTCGCCTCGGAAGAAAGTCGGATGTGAAAATTGTCATAATGCACGACGAATTACCTTTTTGCGACTCGCAAATAGGGCTGCCTCGACAAAATAACTTATAGCAACACGACCGGGGCCCTCCACGAAAATCAGCGCTGCAGACTTCCTCTGTGGCTTTAAGCTGATGGAGGTCCCATTTTCGCCATGTTAATATGTTTTTGTTTTTTTCTTTTGTTTTTGTATGTTGTTGTCTTGTAACAGAAATGTTGCTTTTGAATTTCTAGTATTTTGTTAGTTTGTGGTGAAAATAAATATATTTCATTTCATTTCATTTCATTATTTTAGCATGTAGACGCCGCCGGATACGTGCTTGTGTTAAAACGCCCTAAGGGTCGTCGGGGTGTTACGGGACCCACAGGGTAAGAGGATGTGCGCGTGCACGGGATGCTTGCTAATTCAGTCGATTACCGAGATCCAAGGCTAGAGTACGTGCGTGTGCGTCGCAGTTCGGTGTGCCTTAAAGTGAAAATAAACAATAAAACGCCAAAATCCGTATCATTCTACCACCACACCCACGACCACCGGGCATAGACTATATTAATGCAGAACAATGAGCATCGATGTAAAGTCACCTGTCTCGCAGTCTTCTACCGGTTGCACAATAGAGAATGTTCTTCAGAGCTATATTCTCTAATTCTACCAGTCCTCAAAACCACTAAAAGTCGTGTTGGATACCATCCATATGTGGTGGACGTTTTCTATATCTGCACGCTCAGATTTGCTAAGGAGTGGAATATGCTTCCATCATATTTCCTCGATCTTATGACTCAAAAGCTTTTAAGAGACAGGTAAAAAGGAGTTTTTTGGGCAGACGTGGCCTGTCGTTAGGACTCATCATGATTCTCTACTAGGTGTGATACAGGTCAGGTGTCTGCCTTTTTTGTTGTATTCCGGGGGAATATCCTACATAGGACCATCAGGGACGCTGTGAGGGCAGCGACTCCGGTGTATCAGACTCCTACTGACTAAAAACCCCCGGAGTGACCCTCTGATTGCTCCACCCGGACCTGGGAAGCCAAAGTCGTCCAGACGCCCAGGGAACAAAAGGCCTTGTTAAGGCTACTTCTCTGGAGAAGGGGTTGGAGTAAAAATCCACCCCTCCAAAACCCCTTTCTCAGGCGACGCGCCGGACACCGTGCACCGCCTCCTTCTCATCCGGGACAGGTGTCCGCCTGTAACTAATAAAAAAATGTATAATTTAACGGGTCTTTCGGGTCTATACGGTTACATAGACGAACGAGAATCGCAATAAATCGAAATAGCGGGTTAGCTACTTGAAGCGGCAGTGGGTAGGACACAGATCGTAGGGAGGATGATCGATGGATCAGGAAAGTTGAGTCGAGTAGAGATCGCGTGCTGGCAAGCGCAGTGTGGGGCGTTCGCCTGCAAGGTATACTGACGACATGATCCAGATCGCAGGATGACCCTGGATGCAAGCTGCTTCGGACCCGTCGCTCTGGAAAACTTTAGGTAAGACCTCTGTCGAGCTGTGAACGTTCAACGGCTGTTGTGAGGATGAACTGGTCTTATGTACAAAAGACCCGAAGTATCAACTTATAGTTTTTTTTATTATTACTTATAGACGAACGCTCGACCTCAATCACGCCTGGTAGAAGGTGAAGATGAGTCCGATGATGAAACGCGTTCGCCTAGCAAATGCCTATTTACTCTTCTCTTAAAGACTCCCAGGTCATAAGATCGCGGAAGCGTATTCCACTATTCCTAGCCGTTCGTATGATGAATGTAGAAGCGAATCTTCTCGTGCGGATATAAGGAAAATGCACCACATACGGATGGTATCAGACACGATGTCTAGTGGTTTTGTAGTGGAATGGGGCTGGTGGAATCAAAGAATGTAGTATATGGAGTATAAGTTATAATGTGTCTAAACTGCGAAAATGTAAAAAAAATATGTCACTCTATATTGAAAAATAGCAGTTACTAGAAAGGCATAAGACCCGTTAAGGTATTCATAATAAGTTTTCGAATTTAAAAATATTAATGTATCATCACGCTATATACCTTTTGGGGCGAACAGAGATACATTAGTGGCTGCATTCACTTTCAACTTATATGTTGTGTACAATATGTAGTATGCGCGGCTGATTCCCGTTCCCAGAGCACTTATACATGAAATCACTTTTTGATAAAAAAAAGGTCTATCTAAAAATATATACTGAATGAAAAAATCGTTAATTAGTAATTTCGTGAATTGTGTTATATAATAAATGTAAGAATTGTGAAAAAAAATCCTAGTTAACAATCTTGACAACCCTACTAGTCAAGGTTAATAAAAACTCAACAAGCGTAACGCATACACGCGCGAAATGTCAACTTTATATCACTGTGTCACTCACACATGTAAACATACTACGGCTAGCAAAAAAATTATGATTTTATTACTTAATAACAAAATTATCAAATATTCCCCTTTCTTTCTCGACCTTTTGCAGTCGCAGCCATTCTCGGATCACTCTGTACTTTCCATCAGATGTAATGTAATCACTTCATAGAGGTAATGTTAAAAACAAATAATTTTTAAATTAGTTAAGTGTTTAATGTTCCAAGATTAATTACGAAAATGTAAGAGCAAATAATAAAATTATTTAAAAAATAAATACAAAAATCGAGGAAACGTCCGATCAGTGAAGCGTTGAATGTTTCAAAACAATTGTACAAAAATAATTCCTAAAACGAACTAAGCTATATTGCAAAATGAACAATCAGCCTCGGTTGTTGACCTAAAAACTTGCCCTGATCTCGTCATATAAATAAAACTTAAATAATTTGTAAAAAAAACACAGTACACGAGTGTAAAGACCGCCATAGTGACTCGCTTTGACTTTTCGCGTTCCGAGATCGGCTTGTGGACTCGTATATCCAGTAGCTCATATACCTAGAGACCTTCAGTCGTGGTATATGTGGGCCGACATGACGATGTAGACTATCAATGGATTTTCGTCCTTTCATCATCGCATTCGTGTTTGGACTACACTGTACTTACTATCAGGTGCACTGCAGTCACTTTTTCGAGCCAGTGTACAAAGAAACTTCATCGCTTTTTAGTTTTAAGGATCTGGTAGCAAGTCCTTTTGAACCCATCGTTAAAAAAGTAAAAATAATATACGCTGTATCCCTTTCAGAGTGAGCAGAGATACATCAGTGGTTGTATCCACTTTGCGCTTATTTACCGAGTCCAACACGACCAGTAGCTCAGCTAATAGCAGTTCTAAGTGCACTTACGCCATTACAGTTCTATTAGATGCTATGCGGATTACCTTACGATGTTTTACTCCACCAGTAAGCATGTGGTGCCTAAATAACTACTATGACCGGTGGTCGTGGGTGTGGTTATAGTAAGATACGAATGTGGCGTTTTACAGTTTATTTGCACTTTAAGGCACACCGAACTGCGACGTACACGCACGTACTCCCGCCTTGGGTCTCGGTAGTCGACTAACTTCTAAGCGTCCCGTGCGCGCGCGCATCCTCTTACCCCGCACGTCTCGCAACACCCTAACGACCCTTAGGGCAACAAGAGCGTATCTGGTTACGCCTACATGCTATACTACTTAAATTGAAAAAAATCCAGCGTGTGTGCCGGGTCCGAATCTACGACCATTGGCGTTGCCACACATTGCTACTGGTCCATCCACTAGGCCTTCACAGCCACTAATGTAAAGTTATTATTTTTATATTGTACTCTTTAATTATCGTCAAAAGCAACGACCCAAGCAACGCGCAATCCACGCGTCCAACCGTAGCTTAGATAAAAACAGCTGCTCAATTGGGAATTCTTTTCAAGGTCGGATGGCATTTCATGAAGACCTAACTTTTTAACCTGTATCAAGTACAAGTGCGGTCGTTTGCGGAGTATTGCTGCCACCTTTGGTACGCCCCGACCATACATCGTTTGGCACCCCAGAACTCAATCGATCACCGAGTTTGGTTGCTCATTGCTGATGAGGCTCTTACGTCGTGCTACTCAGTTTGTAAAATCGATGTAAAGGGACCTACATTTTGGTTTTCTATAGACTATCCCCTGGATAATGTGCAGCTGAGTTGTATAATTTAACTCATCCCTCCCCACTTTTTTATAAATTGACAAGACGCCATACGGGCTTGCACCTTTACGTGCTTGATGTTCCCGCTGCTCGCACAAAGCAGTTTTCCTTCTCTTTTTTGCTGTTAACCGCTAAGGAGTGGAATAAGCCTCCTCCGTCTGTTTTTCTAGCATCCTATGACGTGGGAATCACTCCATCGCGGACTCCATTGTCGGTCTCATTATCTCTTTCCATCAAGTGGGATTGATGTCAAGCGCAAGCATGTCTTGTACAATCTCTGACACTTTCTTTGCTCACCGGCTGCTCCAACCTGCACACATGCCGGCAATTTACTAAGCTAGCGTTAAATAAATGCTCAAAAATAATTAATAGTTATTATTGTTTTGTTTCTGCCGACCGTACTAGGCCAACGCGCGCGTCGCCGAGATTCTTTCACTAACCCACTTACATAGGAGCGGTATGATTTCACCGGGCCAACGCCACTCGATATAAAACCGCACTTGAGTTACTACGAAACAACCAGTACCTCGGCAGGCAACTGTCTGGTAGATAAGAATATCGAATATATAAGATCGATATCGATTATAGGGCTCGTAAGTTTCTGGGCGACGTCTCTATGACTGAAGCTAAAATGCAGAACATAATCATAATCATAAAACATTTATTTGGCACACAACACAACAAACAACACAGTAAAATAGGTTAATAAAAACAAAAAAGTAAACACCCTATGTTGTGATGTTGCGCAAAAGGGAAGTCAGCTCAGCAAATGCTAAGTGACCAGCCGAGCCACCCAGCGCTGATTTTCAGCTGACACCCATTTATTGAATCGACGCGCAGAAAACAGCAAGGAAGGGATCAATGGAGTACAGATACACAGCATTAGAGACTAATTTTAAAGTATCATAGATAATAATATGAAAATACACTTAATCACATCAAGCATCCACGTAAAATCTCAAAGTTGGTTGTACAATGGAGTGTTCTCAAGAGCTACATTCTCTAATTCCACCCCATTTCTCCATAAAACCACTAGAAAAAGTGTTGGATACAGCTGGTATGTGGTGTATGTTCCTAATGACCGCTTCTGCATTCATCATGTAAACAGCTAAAGAGTGGAAAATGCTTCTAGCGACCATATACCTACGTTCTTGGGAGCCTTGGCCCGGCCGTGAAGTTCTAGGGGCGATATATGTTTATATGTTTTGTATTTTCTTTTATTTCTCTGTGTTGTTTGTATTGCTGCATTTAAATTTCTGGTTTTTTGTTGGTTTGTGGCGAAATAAATACTTTTTCTTTTTCATTTCATATACGATTAGAACACCCAGCGTACTTGCTAGAAGTGAGCTACGCTAGTAAATATAAGCAAATATTTTACTATTTAAAAGTAATCAAAAAAGTCTCATAAGATACTGTTAACACGTACAAGATTCAAGGTCACAAAATTTGCTTTTACGAAAATATTTCCCCATATATTTATTTTAACAAAAGTTGTTCAGCACAAAATAATGGTTTTTGCTCCACCTCGAAAAATATCAAGTTCAACAAAATTTTCGGAGCTTCAAAATAACCTAGGCAGACATTAGCCCACATATTTGCGAGGCGCTCGTAACCTTTGCAATTCGTGCGGAGATAAAGTGAAATGGATGTGAATAACAGAGTTGAACACGTTCCGCCTTGCCCTTCATACTTGAACTTGCAGCGTGACCTTAACCGGCCGCAAACGACGAGCCTTTAGCGATTCATTACATTTAATCTCAGATTTACTTATTCGATTTCAGTGATTCTTTTTTTATCCTAACTTAGCACAGTGACCACATCCGCCTAACGGTGTGTGCATTGATGTATAAACTACTAAAATCTATAAAATTGTTTTTTTTTACAACATTTCATTCAAATCTGAGATGGCTGCCAATGTGTAAAATCTCACAGAGCTATAAAATGTGAAAATAATCGTATTTAAATGATGTTTAATTTATACTTTGTTTTTGGGTATGTTTATGTTATAAAATACTCTAGATCAAAATTATTTTTTTAATATTGTTTTATAAAATATATATCAAATATATTTTATTGAAACGATATACTTTCCATTGTTTAAATAATTGAATAAAATATATTAATGCGAATTTTCTGTATTATGTAAATAGTATGTGGATATGAAAAAAATTAAAATTGCATTAAATTAATAATACTATTAGGAAATAACTGTTATTTTAAATTTGTAATAAAATATTTATTCAGTAATTATTAAATTTTATGTATTTTTCGTTATAAAATCAAACGGGTTTTATAATTTACGAATTAACTCATAAAATAAATAGTTTATGCATCTGTAATTAAAAATCTTTTTAGATTTTTTTCGGGGTAATGAAATAATATTAAAAGAATTTTCCTGACAGGAGTTGCCAACACCGGTGATAGTCTTCATTTCACCTGCCTTTGGATAAAAATCGTCCCATGGAGTCTTTCTTGGTTGCATACATATCTAACTGACACGTCATTGAAGAGACACTTTTTGATGGCGTAGGTAAGGGTGTATTTTTCGATATTCCAGCCCAAAGAGGGTAAAACAGAGGTTGAAAATTTATCCGAAAATCCACCAGTGTAAATTGCATCATCAAAAGCATGATCAGACTTGACCTGCGTGAAAACCGTGTCTCAGCTCGCGTAGCATAGGGACGCGCAGAGGTTAAATGGACCGACGTCTTGCGAAAGGCAACTGGATGTTTTTGGATGTTTGCAGCCCAGGATAGGGATAAGTGACGAATCTTGGAAGATGTCTATGATTAGCAGTGAATGATGGATAATAGACTAAAAAAATAATCTCTATCAGCTTCTGTTTTATGCCACATGACCTTTAAAGAAAATTTCAGGTTAAAACGATTAATGCGGATTTGAATATCGTGCGACTTAAGAAGATGACTGGCTCGAGTGAGCCTCGGTCTAGAACTCGGCAAAGCGAATTTTAATTACATTATCTAGAATCCAGGTCACTGGGGCAACGAGTTTTAATCCAGCTCACCAACAAGGCAGTATTTAAAATTTTATCTATCGAATATTGGAGATACAAACTATTGAATTGCTATAATCTTTCGAGGTGGTAGGGCGATCGCCAAAACTGAGTCGTAGAGTGACCACAGTACGTAAGTGCAAAGACCGTCATAGTGACTTGCTTCAACCTGTCATGTTCCGGGATTAGCTTGTGTATGCTAGTTACTCATCTACTTAGAAACCTTCAGCTGTAGAGAATGGGGGCTGACATTACGATGGCGACCGTCACTTTCTTCCTTTGATGGTCACTGTCAATCTAAGGCTACATTACACGCATGATGATGATGATGATGACCTAGCCGGTTTCGGCCACGGCGACTGTTTCAACACCGGTTAAGAAATTCGAGGTCCAGTTTTCGGAAACAGTCAATTGCGCAGGAGATATTTAAGTGCATAACTGGACGCGCTGCCAGAAAAGCACTCTCTAGTCCGAGCTCCCTCAGGCCCGATGGAAAGGAGAACCAGTACGATCGGGAGGGAGCGGGTTGCAGGTTTGGTCGAGTTTTCCTTCTCTAAACACCTGGTTTAATTGCGGTGTTAAAGAGATACCTTAGTCGCCTTTTACGACACCTCGGCAAGAAGAGGGGGGTGCTATTCTATTCTGCCGGCAGCCACCACGGCTAAAACACAGGCATACGACATATACATATCATAGCGACTCACATTGGCCTGTCGTGTTTCGGGATTAGCTTGTGTACATCCTGTAACTTCTATCCCTGGAGACATTCTGTCGTGCTATATGCGGGCCGGCATGACAGCGGCGGCTCTCAATGGACTACCCTGATGTTTTCATCAAGTGTGGTGTACTTCGACGAGCAAATAAAAAAAATGGTCTCTGTTTGCCCCGAAATGAATATAGCATGATGATACGAAATCAGATAGCTCGGAAACTCTTCCTTTGTTACATCAATATGTACTAATGAGCCGGAATAGGCGAAATTCGGGCACAACCTTGGGCAAAGCCGTAACCTCTAGGCCGCGCGTCGCACCGCTTCCTCAATTAAACCAGTATTGCCAGCCTCTACCGAACATTTCCTTAAAATAGTATTATTATTTTACGTAAATACACACCTCACACACACACATACACACACACACACATTTATTTCTTATTGTTGTGAGTTTACTGTTATTTTATTTTCCTTTTCATTAAAGTTTTTTTTAAATTATAGTTGTGTAACTGTCACAGCCTGTTAACTGTATCGTATGTAAATTTTTCGAATGTGCTGTTCAATTATAGTCAATAAATAATAAATAAATAAATGTTAAAATATAAAAACATGTAGACAGACCTACGGGAGCGCGGTCTAAGGGCCAAGCCGCCGGTGGTAAGGAATCCAGAGTGAGGAACTTCCTCACAATGCGTGCCGTACCGAATAATTCTGCCTTCTGTATCCGGCCTTTTATCCAACAACCAAGAAAGAACCTCTTAAGAAGGTAAGAGAGGTTATTTGTGATCAGCACATTAGTCGATACAGCTACTGGGACAGTAGTCGTCGAATCTTCATTCCACATGTTGGTAAACTCGTGTGTGAGGTCTAAAAATTTTGTTAATTTATTGTTTCTTTGTATTTTATTGTATGAATCTAATTTACTATAAAATCACCAGACGCTGTGTGTATCACACACATTTATATGTGGTTGATATTCCTTATACCTGCACGACTAGATTAGCTTCCACATTGTTTTTTTCTATAGTGTCTCGATATAGTGACTATAGAGTACCTGATAGTAAGTACAGTGTAGTCCAAAAACGAAAGCGACTATCAAAGGATGAAAATCCATTGATAGTCTACATCGTCATGTCGGCCCACATATACCACGACTGAAGGTCTCTAGGTATATGAGCTACTGGATATACACAAGCTGATCCCGAAACGCGACAAGCCGAAACTGGTCACTATGACGGGCTTTACACCCATGCACTGTGGTCGCGATCCAGACAGCCACCGACGCCCTACCACCTCGCTGATGCTCGTTTAGCACCACCCAGGAGTCACGTGTAGGGAACTAGGGTAAAGGCTACGGACGCGAGCAGCTTCGACTCCCCGGCATGTACATCCATAATGTGAACAGCTAAGGAGTGGAATATGCTTCTATCAATCACATTTACACATTTTATATCGTGGGAGTCTTTAGGAGATGAATTAACAGGCATTTGTTGGATAAACGCGATCCATCATCGACTTCATCTTCACCTTCCATGAGATATGATTAAGGTGAGACAGATTCCTTTGGTACTTCCCGGGATTTGAACCAGTAACTAATTGCCATTTTATAATAGATATTATGTATTGCATTTTTCCCCACAATATTATTTATCTGTGTCCCAGATCACTTATCACCACCGAGCCTGTATGATAACCATCACAATGAACCGTCGCCTAAAACTCTATAGTTTTGGGGTATTATATCTTAAGTAGCAACACTGTGGGAGGCGACAAAGCGCGCGCAAGACGCGGCGGCCGAGCGCGACAAGAAAGTGTGCTGTGGCACACTTACCGCATCCGTAAACATGCGCTAGACTCCGGACTGCTATCGGACACACAATACCGAGTGCAGACTAAAGCTAAGGCTGTATTTAATCGTATCGTATCTTTTTTTACTTGGGGAAAATCCTCATAGGACCGTCTCGGTCGCACTGGGGGATTGCGCGAAACCGAGGTGTGTCGGACTTGTACCGACTAAAAACCCCAAGGTGATTACTTCTGCGCATTGGCGGGGACCGCGGGACCTGTAATCAATTCGCCGTAGTCCCGTCGCGCCGCGCCCGCTGGGCACAAACTCGGAGGAAGATATCTTCCCCGACACTGCTCATTGTATTTAGGCAGAGCACGTCACAATGCTCCGCCTACTTCTCGAGGGAATCGTATCGTATCTGTGTTACCTGTATTTAATCTTGGGAGTCGAAGCTGCTCGCGTCCGTAGGTTTTACCCTAGTTTCCCTACACGTGACTCCTGGGTAGTGCTAAACGAGCAGCAGCGAGGTGGTAGGGCGTCGGTGCCCGTCTGGATCGCGACCACAGTACATGGGTGTAAAGCCCGTCACAGTGACCAGTTTCGGCTTGTCGCGTTTCGGGATCAGCTTGTGTATATCCACTAGCTCATATACCTAGAGACCTTCAGTCGCGGTATTTGTGGGCCGACATGACGATGTAGACTATCAATGCATTTTCATCCTTTGATAGTCGCTTTCGTTTTTGGACTACACTGTACTTACCATCAGGTACTCTGTAGTCACTATGTCGAGCCAGTGTAAAAAAAAAATCCAGATGTTCCAGATCAAAATATGACTCATAGAGATTCTAGTATTCCCCTCCCCATATTTCTATACTACTCGGAATATGGACCATTAAGGTAAGAGAAAGACAGCGAAATGAAGCATTAGAAGATGTGGCGTTGGAGACGGATGTTACGCATGTCGTGGGCCCATTGGCGCACAACTCTATTCTGACAATGACCTGCCGATAGTCGCCGCGATCATGCCGGCCTACACAAACACGTGTTCACGTTTAACTTAAAGAATATGTTATTGTAGCACGAAGAAAACACACTCGCCGGAACATCATTCTACAATACGATAACCCAATAGGGCCAATACAGGTAAGTGTTAGAGAAATTCTTAGTTCTAGCTGAAATAGAAGTCACCATAACTCTGGCATCGCAATCCAGCATCCGCGGTTCTGTTATGAAAGGGAGAGGGTGGAGTGTGGTTATAAAACTCTTCAAAACGCTCGCCATGATTCAAAGAAAAAGATGATCTATTCGGAAAATAGTATTCACAAAGGATAAATTAGGAAACTCCGATAATTGCTTTTTTTAGAATAAAACTTATATTGCGTGTCCTTTGAGACAATATATATCGGATAGCAATGCATTAAACTGTCATCCCTTGGCATTCTTACAGACTTTCGACTGGGGTTATGCATGGCAATATAGAACGCCAGATATTGCTGGAAAAATATGAATGTAATAATGTTAGATGTAAATATTGTATGTATGTAGATTAAGTTATACATCTATATACTGTCGAATTGAAAAGCCGATTGAGCAGAATGGAGAGTTCAAAGTATTTAGCCAACAACTTGAGAGGAGCCACACAACGAATCTAAAGACTTCTGAACGCCGAACCATCTTGACCAAGCATCAAGTTCTCGCTGAGATTGAATACTTCTATGGCCAGTTGAATGAATCTCACTCTGCTCACCCTGGACACGATATCAGAGATTCTAAGGGCCATGCTTACTCCCCACTACACTGATGAATTGCCGGATGTTAACGAATATGAAATCGGGGTGTCTCTGAAGCAACTTGAAATTGGAAAAGACCCTGTTGATGACGGCATAGCAATAGAGCTTGTAAAAACAAGATGAGCTTGCCATCAGGCAATGCCGTCATTCCTGCCACGAGTACTCCTGTCACGTGGTGATATAACCCTTCTGAAGAATTATAGACACATTTCAGTTCTGAGTCACGTGTACAAGTTGTTTTCCTAGAGTTACGGATTATCACAAATCGTCTTGCAAGAGGCTCGAAGAATTCAAACCTTCCGAGGAATACGTTTTAAATAACTAAAATTTTATAACAAGTTGTAAAGCCAATTAAAGTTAATTACTTTAAAACTGTTAATTAAATTAAGTACAGATATAAAAAACATCTTATTAAAGAAATCAAGTTCCGAATTATAATGTATTGTATGTTCTACATGTTAACACGTCGTCGAGTGATAAAGACATCTGCTAAGTAATTAAACTTAACTAACAAGATCAAGCCCTAGTTAAAAAGGTCAAGTCACCTGTACTTTAACTTGAAGTACCAGGCTCTCATAAGCATGTACAGTTTGCTAAGCACACAGCCGGCGTAAAACAGCTTACCTGCTCTTTTATTATTTTATCTTGACACAACATAAGGACCACAGCATCCTAGCGGATCGGTCGATCCCCGACCGGCCAGCTGATGCCTTAGGGGTTGTGGCTGTTAAGGGTGAGGACTCTGAGAGACCGGTTAGCGACCCCCGAGAAGTCAGCGGTGCGTTGTGACGGGCTCTGCCGAAGTACATTAGGTGGTATCGGGGGAGGCGGCGTCTCCCCCCGTGATTGTGCCTGTCAGGCGCGGCGCAGTGGAGCTGCGGCGAATCGATTACAGGACCCGCAGTCCCCACTAATTCGCAGAAGTAGTCACCTTGGGGTTTTTAGCTGGTTATAGTCCGGCACACCCCGGCTGCCACCCCCTTCGGTGCCAGGACGGTCCTATGAGGTTTTTCCCCAAGTATAAAAAAGGGACCACAGCAGTAAGAGTTAAAGAACTTCTTATTCTTCTTGTTTTTTTTTTTATGCTGGCTCGATAAAGTTACCATACCTCATCTGAAGGAGACACAGGGTAGTTCAAGGACAGCATAAGCTCCTTCCTGAATAGAACTCTGCGTGCGGGCTTGCGGAGTCACAGCTGTACGGTATTACACATTCCGGCTAGGACTAAGAAGTTCTCTAACTCTTACTGCAGCGGAGTCGTTGGGCTGTGGAATAGTCTTTCGGCGAGCGTGTTCCCACCATCCTATAATATATTTTTTTTATTACATACAGGCTTGCGCTTGACCTCAATCTCACCTGCTGGAAAGCGATGATGAGGCCGACGATGGAGCGCGCTCGCCCAGCACATACCGATTTGTGATGCCACGAATAGTGAATTGGCCGAATACCGAATACCGAACATTCGGCAACGCTGTCGGCCGAAGCGCCGAATATTCCTGGAAGTAGCGTGTTTAGTAATAATAATATCTTTATTTCAACACAAAACTTATACATATACACAGGGTGATAAGTATCACCAATTAAGTAAATCTTGTTTCTGGTGAGACTCGCACTTCCGTTCGGGTTATTCAAGGGTGTTTTGTGTTTTTATATGGATATTCACGGTATAAGTTTATTAGTATGTGTGTGAGCGAGAGAGAGATAGTTTGTGTGTGAGAGGTTATTTTCTGAGGCTGGTAACATTTACGATGAAAAGCGTAATCGTTTGCTATCAAAAAATGCTGAAAAGCTTGTTTTTATCCATCACAACTTACCACTGATCAATTTTAATTACTAAAGTGTTATAATTTGGAAATAAATACATAACTTTGAGTAATATAACGCGTCTTTTTTACATGTTTTTGGTATTCGGTATTCGGCCGAATAGTATGTATTATTCGGCCGAATACCGAATAGCAAAAAAAGTGGCCGAATAGGCCGAATACCGAATAGTTGCCGAATATTCGTGACATCTCTAATACCGATTCACTCGACGATTAAAGATTCCCATGTCAAAAGATGCCGGAAACACCGACGCAAGAAGCGAGTTCCACTCCTAAAAATATGGAGTCCCCTAAGCGTAGGGTAAGGAGATATTTGAGCAGATCGGCATAACCGCTGCGACTGGCGATGGATATTTCTTAACTATTACAGTCGTTGCCATTTTTGGACTGTACTATGCTTATCATTAGGTGTGGTATGGTCACTGAGCCGAAAAAAAACTTACCGAAGATCTGTAGACATATGAACATCTGGACTTATACAACCCGATCCCGAAACACACGTCTGTGGACACGAACCAGTTCGGGCTCTAACAACCTCATAATCTAGAGCAGAGTTCCCAAACTTTTTTGTGTCGTAGACCCCTTGCCATGTTTTTCGTGTTGGGTAGACCCCCTACTTACCTGATATTGATTTCTTGTAAATTTCTAACTGTAGTGAAGTTTAGTGTTAAAAACTTAAAGCTATTTGGCCCAAAGTGTGTTCCCGCGCCGTGGGACGTGTCAATTTAAAGCAGCCATTTCCCCTCCCCGTCTTCCCCTTTACTCCCTGTCCTTCGTGTTTCTATGGCATGGCGCTAGAGATAGTCTGTGCGACTATTCACTGGCGCTAACACATATACAAGGTGTCTCAAAAGTAAGTTCACATTTGCTTATCTTATTACGCGAAAGCAACTATTCTGAGGGGCGCGGGGGGTATGTCAGTCGGTAGTCTGGCTCTTGGGAATTTAGTCGCTATGGAGCGTTTCTCTGGTGCGGACCGTGCGTTGTGCATACGTGAGTTTTACAAAAACGGTAATTCGGCGACTGTAGCGCGTAGAAAATTCTGCAGTATTCGACATATTCGTCACTTAAATGATGCGCCTAGCACTCGACTCATTGCAAAATGGGTTGAGAAGTTTGAAGAGACTGGGTCAACTCTGGAGAAACCAAAATCTGGGCGGCCAAGAACATCAAGAACAGCCGAAAACGTGGACAGTGTTACTCAGTCTATTCGAGATGATCCAAACCTCTCGATTCGGAAGCGTGCTGTTGCTTTAAATGTGCACAGATCTTCATTATGCCGCATTTTACACAAAGATTTAAAGCTGCACCCGTACAAAATTCAGTTAGTGCAAGAACTGAAGCCTCAAGATGCTGGTCAGAGGCTAGCCTTTGTAAATCAGATGATTAAGCGCTTCCCAACGTTCACCAACATCTTGTTTTCCGATGAAGCCTATTTTCACCTGAATGGGCATGTAAACAAGCAAAATTGTCGTTACTGGAGTGCAACCAACCCAAAACAAAAACATCAGAAACCGCTACATTCACCCAAAGTCACCGTATGGGCAGCGATGTCGGCGCGAGGAATTATCGGCCCTTACTTTTTTGAAGATGGAAGGGGACGCACACTCACAGTGAATTCAGAGCGTTATGTGGAGATGTTAGACAAGTTTTTCGTACCCCAACTGCAAAACTTTCCTGGTTACAACCAAAGAACATGGTTCCAGCAGGATGGAGCAACTTCACACACGTCCAACAGATCTCTGCCTCGAGTTCGAGAAATTTTTCCGAACAAATTAATCTCCAGGCGAGGTGACATAAATTGGCCTCCACGGAGTCCCGATTTAACGCCTATGGATTTTTTACTGTGGGGTTATGTCAAATCAAAAGTTTACGCTAATAAACCGACTTCCCTGGCACAATTTAAAGAAAATATCCGTCATGAAATGGCAGCCATCACGGAGACTACCTGCCGAGCTGTCATAGGCAATTTTAGTGCCCGACTAAATGAATGCCGAGAGCGCAACGGTTTACATTTGGACGATGTTATTTTTAAAAAATAAATTCCCAAACATTGTACTTCAATATAAAATAAACATTTTTTCAATAAAGCTAAGACTTTTCTTTTAAAAAAAGATTTAAATGTGAACTTTATTTTGAGACACCTTGTATAATAAAGTAGCTGATCCGGCAAACGTTGTTTTGCTATATAAGTTATTGTAATATCTTCTAAGATGTTCATTGAAATAAAGTGATGTCAAAGACAATTTTGTTCACAATTAAATACTCTTAATCAACAACACATTTATTTGGATAAAGGTTAATATTATTACGTTGATACAACTCTTAACAAATAATACATTAATTTCGACCAAATTCGATTACCATAAAAACGGTTCTAGTAAGTTAATTTTAAAAGATAGACATGTATATGTCCTGTACATTTTTTAGATCATTTCAAGAGGAATAATTCTTTCATACATATATTTTTCGTATCTTGAACCGTTTTCGCAGCGCTCGCAATGGAAGCCTTCAAGGATGAATAATTTTCCCCGTTTTTTTTACATTTTCCATTATTTCTTCGCTTCTAATAATTGCATCGTGATGTTATATAGCCCAAAGCCTTCCTCAATAAATGGTCTATTCAACACAAAAATAATTTTTCAATTCGAACCAGTAGTTCCTGAGATTGGCGCGTTCAAACAAACAAACAAACTCTTCAGCTTTATAATATTCGTATAGATTTTTTACTTCATAGGTACTTTTAGATGGTAAATAATGTATATGTTTTGATATTATAAGATAGTATGATGTAAGTAAATAGGTACTATCAGTGTATGCGTTGAGATTTTTTTTCGCTGACGTAGACCCCTTGAAGGTTGTCATAGACCCCTAGGGATCGATATAGACCACTCTGGGAATCACTGATCTAGAGGTTACGTTTGAAATTTTTATGTTGAATGATCCAGCTGCTGTTTTTTTAATGGTTCAATGATGCACGTGTGCCGCAGGGTATGTAAGGTGTGCGGGGGGCAGAAAAGTAAAAGTCGCGTATAACAGTACCCGCATTCACTCTCGACCCGCGCCGATTGTGGCACAGTTACCGCGTTCGGCGGTACTGCAGCCTACAAATAATTGTTAACCGTTTGTACGACAAGTCCGCCATTCAGCGAAGTCAGGCCTAGATTTATAGACGCAACTTGGGCTTTTGGTCACGCTATAATCCTTTCGGGGTGAGCAGAGATACCACTGGTGGTATCTACATTGTGCATGACCTGACCAGTACATAACATTTCTATTAGATGCCGTGCGGGTATTCACGACATTTTCCGAAGAGGAGAACGGCGGAGAGTGTTCTCAGGAACTACATTCTTTGATTCCACCAGCCCCATTCCGCCACAAAACTACAAGACATCGTGTCGGATACCATCCGTATGTGGTGGATGTTCCTTATATCCGCACGAGAAGATTCGCTTCTACATTCATCATGCGAACAGCTGAGGAGTGGAATATGCTACCAGCGGCCATATTTCCGCGTTCTTATGACCTGGGAGTCTTTAAAAGAAGAGTGAATAGGCATTTGTTAGGCGGACGCGGTTCATCATCGGACTCATCTTCACTTTCCACCAGGTGTGATTGAGGTCAAGCGTTCGCCTATAAGTTATAAAAAAAATTCCTTCGTCGGTGAGAGTATGGTGCCTAAATTCGCTCTTGATCTGAGAAAAATCTAGAGCTAGGTCACGGGTTACGTCCTGCGACCATTCGAGTAGTCCATCGCAGCAAGAGACAGTCAAAGAAAAATATATCTACAAAAAAATTATGAAGGTTTATGAAATTGATAACATTACTTTACTACAATAAATTTGATAAAGAACAAAATGCAGTTCTTTATTTATATATTTATGTATGGGCTATCAACAGTTCCATTGCATTTTACATTCACAATGAGATCACATGCACAAGCTAAATGTCTGCAACGGATACTAAAAAAAGTTCTTGAAAATAATTAATTAATTAATTAAAAATAACATAGAAAGTTGTTTATATAAAGTCTATAAATATCATTGTTTTTAATAATATAAGAATCAGAGCTCGACACGGCCTGGCGCGTTTCGGGAACAGCTTTTGAGGTGTACATACTTACTAGAAACAAAATAGTATTATTTATCTTTAAAAAGTATAATGGAAAGTACAGTTATAGTCCAAATACGACACCTGATAGCGCAGTTTGTAGCGACTCTACTTACGATGCTAAGGTCCTGGGTTCGAGTCCCGGTAGTGGTGAACTTTTCTGTGATGAGCAGGTGAGTTTGTCACGAGTCATGGCTGTATATATGTATTTAAGTATGTATATCGTTGTCTAGTACACATAGTACAAGCGCAAGCTTAATTTGGGACTAGGACAATGTGTGTAATTGTTAATAAATATCTTCTTCTTCTTATATATAAAAATGAATCGCTAAATGTCTTGATAAGCTCGAAATTCGAGAACGGCTGAACCGATTTGGCTGATTTCTTTTTTGTTGTGTTTGTTGAAGTCTGGAGAAGGTTATTACGGAGAGAAAATTTAAAAAATTGTCTGAAAAAGTCTAAAAACAACACTTTTCTACATTCTCATACAAAAAAATCGTAATAATATTTAAAAGTCAATTTGAACTTTAACACCATACCATAAAGTTTAAATGTCAGTGGACGGGTTCCGGGAAGGCAAAACAATTGAGTGACGTATAAATATTAATGGCAATATTTGTCAATTTTTATACATATAGCATTAAGGCCAGATTCCTTCAAACAATTTAAAAAAAAACAGCCGACAGGCCAATAGGTTTTGGCAGAATATAATCTGACGGGGAAGCTTTAGTTTTAGAGAAATAGGGCAGAACAAGGTCTGCTGGGACAGCTGGTTATTAATATTAAATACATGAATGACTGCCAAGGGACGACAATTCACAGGTATTCGCCGTCGTTATGTCAGCCCGCTTACACCACGGTCCACGACGGAAGGTTGAACGATTGGCTGAACTGGGTCGAGGCAACAATCAACAGGTGTAAAGTCCGTCACAGTAACTCGCTTCAACCTGTCGCGTTTCGGTATCAGTTTGTGTATATGCCATTGTTCATATATCTACAGACATTCCATCTGACATAGCGATGGCAATTGTCAAAGAATTTTTGTCTCTTTGCAGTCGATATCGTTCTTGGACTTCGTTGCGTTTTCCTTCAGCTGCAATGTTGTCAATTTGTCCATTTATCATTGGGAGTCGAAGCTGCTCGCGTCCGTAGGCTTTACCCTAGTTTCCCTACACGTGACGCCTGGGTGGTGCTAAACGAGCAGCAGCGAGGTGGTAGGGCGTCGGTGCCCGTCTGGATCGCGACCACAGTACCCACCAGTACCAGTACCAGGGTACCAGTAGTAGGGGTGTAAAGCCCGTCATAGTGACCAGTTTCGGCTTGTCGCGTTTCGGGATCAGCTTGTGTATATCCAGTAGCTCATATAGCTAGAGAACTTCAGTCGCGGTATATGTGGGCCGACATGACGATGTAGACTATCAATAGATTTTCATCCTTTGATAGTCGCTTTCGTTTTTGGACTACACTGTACTTACAATCAGGTACTCTGTAGTCACTATGTCGAGCCAGTGTAAAAAAAAAATTAAAAAAAAATTAACGTTCGGAATAGAAGTAAAAATGTGGCTTTGCAAGACAATCCGCATGGTTCAGATGTGGGAGAGAAAACGTGAGATGGTTATGGAGGTTAAATAACTCAACAGATCGCTCCCCATGATGCAAAGGTTAGAAGACGCAAAGCGTGACCACATCTTTGCCGGGACTTTAACGTGTCTGCTGTTAAACGATGCATAGGTATTTTGCGCGCAGCCTGATAAAGAGGTCACAAGAAACTGGCACTTTAAACCCACCTCTCCAAGACATGGAGCTTAAAAGGCTATTCGCTTGCTGACCGTTCGAGGAATACTGATCTCCAGGCTTGGCTAGCAGCGATTTGAGGAACGCCTCGGTGAATTTCAGTCAATAGGAACAATGAAAATGAAAGGAAATGAAATGTATTTATTTCGTCATAACTTACAAAAAACTAGGAATTTAAAAACAATAACACAAACAACATACAGAAATAAAAGAAAATACAAAAACACACAAACATTGCGAAAATGGACTCTCCGTCAGCTTAAAGCCACAGAGGTAGTCTGCAGCGCTGGTTTTCGTGAAGGACTCCTGTCGTTTTACATCTTATAAGAATACATATAAGTAGGACACATTATGTTTGCCTACCTCACGGTTTCTCTGATTGTCCTATGCAGGGTTTTCTCCCTGGTTATAAGTAAAAATATTTCAAATGCGAATATCGAGAAATTCAGACCACGTCGTATAAAAACTTAACAAAATGTGTATCAATGAGGAATGATTATACATGAATGCGACATACATATATATGTAAATGCACACGTGAAAATACGAGCACGTGCGCCGGAGTCTAGATTCTATTCGCGCCTCAAATTCAATGAGCTGCCTACGTGAATACAATCAGCAATGACGTCGCCAGCTGATACCACGCGCGGGTTCGCTCACCCCGCGCGAATTCACTTGGCGCTCTAATTTTGAAGCGGAACTAAAAATGTCGAAGGTAGGCAAAAACGGATCATGCAAGAAAATAACGAATTTTTAAGATTTTATTTTACAATTATGATTAAAAAATTTACGATCTAGGGAGGGGCAATCCAGGGCCGGTGCCTCGGGCGCTAAATTCTAGGGTCTGCTTACGAATACATCATCCAGCATAACCATTGAATATAAATAGCCTTTGTTCCAGCTTGTTTCTTTTTTTTTTAGTTTTTTTCTTAAATTCGATCCCGAAGTGCGTTCTGTCAGCCGCAACGCTTGTCCAATAAGGTCCAAGGGCCAGTTTCTGAACGTCTTACCATCTTCTTGTTAGATATCCTCTGCGCCTAGGGCCGTCTCCTGGGTACCAGAGCATTACCAACTTGCAGCACTTTTCTTTGCTGCAATAAAGCTTGTGGCCAATCCGCTTCCATTTCAGTTGATCGATGCTTATTTTATGTCTTAGTTTCACTCCCAATATGCTTTTCTACATAGATCTTTGGCATTTAGCTTGTCCCCATTGGTCCTTGTTAATGCTCAGGTTTCGCAGGCATAAGTGGTACACGGTTTTTTTTGTTAACCCGGGGGAAATCCTCATGGATCGTCAGGGGGCGGTGAGGGCCGCCCCCCCGGTATGCCGGACTCCTACCGACTAAAACCCCCGGGGTGATCCATCAAGCGCTCTAGGGCCGAGGGGTATGGCTACGCGCCTTTCCCTGAGCCCGGTCCTGCGCGCTGCCCCATTACGGGCTCATCCTGAATGTAGGGGAGGCAAATGTTCGCCTCCCCACCGCCTTGTGGCACACGGCTGGATGCGGGTGTCAAAGATTTTTAATTTAACTTTGATGCTAATTTCTTTAATTTATTTTTTTAATCCTTTAAAGCGTAATGATGATAAGCAATGATGATGATTTCCTAGCCGGATTCGGCCACGGCGACTGTTTCAACACCGATTAAGAAAATCGAGATCCAGTTTACGGAAACAGTCTAATGCGCAGGAGATATTTAAGTGCTTAACTAGTCGCGCTGCCAGAAAAGCACTCTCTCGTCCGAGCTCCCTCGGGCCCGATGGAATGGAGAACCAGTACGATCGGAAGGGAGCAGGATGCAGGTTTGGTCGAGTTTTCCTTCTCTGAACACCTGGTTGAATTGCGGTGTTAAAGGGATACCTTAGTCGCCGTTTACGACGCCTCAGCAAGAAGAGGGGGGTGCTATTCTATTCTGCCGGCAGCCACCACGGCCCAAACTAATACTATAAAGCCTAATATTTTTCCATCTAATTGTTATAATTTTTAATTTCTTTTGACATATGACTCTTAGATGATATCGTTTGTCAATGTATCTTTAGAAGAGGGCCATCTTTTCCATATAAAATAGGCTGAATATTTGTACGACTTGTTTTGACTTTTTAAAAGTCAACTAAAAAGGTTTTTTTATGAGATAAATGATATTTACTTTCCTATAAAGTGGTAAAGGGGAGGGTGTCGACAGACAGTAGTTTCTTCTCCATCTTTAAATTTTTCTAGATCCGAAGCTGGAGTAACAAACGTCCTTCGCGCTGGGCAACGCAATAATAGTACTCTTTATGCTGTAGTCGTCAACAGGCAGCGATAGCCACTTACCATCTGATAGGCCATCCGTCTGTTTACCCAGAATTTTACATTTTTTAAGCAAACTATTATTTTATTATCTTCATTAATTTTCTAATGCCGGTTATAAAAACCTTTGCCCAGCTGTGGGCTAAAGTGGGCTAATGATAGTGAAAATGATGAGTTATTAAGATTAATTCAAATTATACTCTCGCTCGTCAAGATCATTAAGCATATTGATAATATGGACATTAAATTCGGGAAATAAATCTCGTAAAAATCGAACTCGGATCTCCGAGCATCTAAAATCTCAGACGGAACGCGTCTAGGTCAGGGTTGCCATGCGCTTTTTTCTTCCCATAAATACGTATTTATTTATTAAAAGAAAATAAACAATTACTAAAAGACATTAAAATAATATGCTAAAGATACAATCAATAAAATCAATGAAGTTTTCACAGTATGATGAAACACACGTAAAAATCTCTAAAATAAATAGAATTAAAATAAATAAGATGGCATCCCGTGTTGATAACTACTGCAAAAGAATGACTATAATTTTGGAATAGATAACAAATAAGACAATTCTAATGGAGGGTACTGTCAAAAGTACGCGGAATTTGCGAGAGTACATGAAGGGATTAATTAATGTTAAAGAAGCGAAAGAAGTTTTCATGAATAGAGAGAACTGGCGTTCCATTCTCAATACATATCCCAATAAGGAATACGGCGTGATAAATAGATATATTAGAAATTCCGTATTTGTCAGGAAATCTGTGCGCTGGCAGCACTGCTTTAAGCTAGGCTGGGTGCGTACGTGTGCGGTCGGTGTGTGTGTGTGCTCAGCGCACGGTACGCGGCCGCGACGTCGTCAGTGGGTCAACAAACAAGGTCAGGCCATTTCTCTGCCGCGGGGAAGGGCAGTGCGTAGGTGCGCACGCAGGGTTGTCACGCGCACGCCGCGCAACTATAACACGCTTTTATTTAATTCACAGGTTGACACAGATTGACCTCAATCTCAATCACACTGAACTTACCATCAGCTGAAATATAGTCACTTTGTCGATTTTTTTTTCGACGTGTCCCACGTTGATGGCCTTTGAAAGATCTTCACAACAAAACCGGGCTTGGTGTGCGAACGCAGAGTGCTCAGTCAGCGAAATTTATAGGTTGGGCGGCGACGCAAGGGCACCCCTGTGGGTACGGACCTCGACTTGGGCGGCCGGCCAGTTGAAAAACGAACCTAACGGTTATATACTAGCGTTTCGGAGCGACTGCCTTGAGAAGAAACGCCGAAAGAAACTCAAGGCTGCGTCGGAGTGAGAGTTTGTCGAGTCAGCGTAACAAGAAATGATAATACTAATTCCCGAGAAAGAGATAAAGTTTATATAATATTCTACAATTAAAAAAAAATGTTTGAGGGATCTCAATCTAATTCTTATTACTTTAAAGTTTCATTTTGATAAACCTTTAAACCGTTTGTTAAATAATTTGCTAATTATATGGCAGACTAACTAAAGACCTTTCTTTATCCTGATTTGGCATGGTGACAACACCAAAACTGATGGTAAGCATGGTGCAGTCCAAAAAACGAAAACAACTATCAACAGTAAACTTGGCAAAAGTAAGAGTACTTCTTAGTCCTAGCCGTGATGTGAGTTACCGCAAAGCTGTGACACAGTAAACCCGCGCGCGTGGTTTTTTAAGGAAAGGATGAAACAAGGGTAAATAACTCTTCAGAACACTCGCCAGAAAAGACTTAGAGAGGCAATATTTCTGTGCAGCTAAACCGCCTCAAGATGCTTAGTGACGTCAAGCTCATTGACAATGCGGGCAGCCCTTCGTTGCAACCTATCCAAGGCGTCAAGTAAGTACTGATGAGAGCCATCACAGAGGCTGCGAACAGTATTCCATGCGGGGCCTGACAAAAAAAGAAATCAATCTTTTGTTGAAATTTTGAAAAGTGGCAACCCTAAGAAATGCAGAGCTTTGCGCGTCGCCTATGATAAGTGGACTAGCTAAAGACCGCTCTAGGTTCGATTGCCCGGCTAGGTACTCTTATTAAGCGGGATATTTGAGTTACAATCATGAATCAAACGATTTAAGCTTATTGCAATAATTGTAATAATAAATCTAAGGCAATCATTTCAAACACAAAGTGGCTGAGGGGCCAAAATCATGAAAACCGTAGACTAGTTGGATATTAAACTATTCAACTTAATCTTCATTATGCATTAGTGTCTGTGCTGGTCTAGTGGATAATGGGCCGGTTTCCATGCGCGGTAACGAGAGAGGTCGTAGGTTACAACCCAGCACATACTTCCGGGTTTTTTCAGTTTAAGTGTGGATTTAGGCATCACATGCTCACAGTTGAAAGAAAACATCCTGAGATATACCAGTCCCGTGATAACAGCGATCAGCTGTGCTACTGGTCACGTTGGGCACGACATGTTAACGCAAAGTAGATACAATCGATAAGTTATCTATACTAATATTATAAAGCTGAAGAGTTTGTTTGTTTGTTTGAACGCGCTAATCTCAGGAACTACTGGTTCGAATTGAAAAATTCTTTTTGTGTTAAATAGACTATTTATCGAGGAAGGCTTTAGGCTATATAACATCACGATGCAAATATTAGGAGCGAAGAAATAATGGAAAATGTGAAAAAAAACGGGGAAAATTATTCATCCTTGAAGGCTTCCATTGCGTGCGCTGCGAAAACGGTACAAGATACCAAAAATATATCTATGAAAGAATTATTCCTCTTGAAATGATCTAAAAAATGTCCTCGACATCTCTATGTCTATCTTTTAAGATTAACGCACTCGAACAGTTTTTATGGTTATAAAATTTGGTCGAAATTAATGCATTATTTGTTAAGAATTGTATCAACGTAATAATATTAATCTTTATACAAATAAATGTTTTGTTGATTAAGAGTATTTAATTATGAACAAAATTGTCTTTGACACCACTTAATTTCAATGAACATCATAGAAGATATTACAATAACTTATATAGCAAAACTACGTTTGCCGGATCAGCTACGTCTTGATAAGCGCGAAACTCGAGAACGACTAAACCGATTTGACTGATTTCTTTTTTGTTGTTTTTGTTGTGTTTGTTGAAGTATGGGGAAGGTTATTACGGAGAGGAAAATTAAAAAAATTGTCTGAAAAATTCTAAAAACAACACTTTTCTATATTCTCATACAAAAAATTCGTAATAATATTTTAAAGTCAATTTGAACTTTAACACTTTTTTGTGTTGTGTTGTGTTGTGTTCGGTTGTGTTGTGTTATGTTGTGTTGTGTTGTGTTGTGTTCGGTTAGGTTAGGTTAGGTTCGGTTTTGTTCGGTTGTGTTGTGTTCGGTTGTGTTCGGTTAAGTTCGGTTGTGTTCGGTTGTGTTGTGTTGTGTTCGGTTAGGTTCGGTTGTGTTCAGTTGTATTGTGTTGTGTTGTGTTCGGTTATGTTCGGTTGTGTTCGGTTGTGTTCGGTTGTGTTTGGTTGTGTTCGGTTGTGTTCGGTTGTGTTCGGTTGTGTTCGGTTTTGTTCGGTTGTGTTCGGTTGTGTTGTGTTGTGTTCGGTTTTGTTCGGTTGTGTTCGGTTGTGTTCGGTAAGGTTCGGTTGTGTTGTGTTGTGTTCGGTTGTGTTTGGTTGTGTTCGGTTGTGTTCGGTTGTGTTGTGTTGTGTTCGGTTGTGTTCGGTTGTGTTGTGTTGTGTTCGGTTGTGTTCGGTTGTGTTGTGTTGTGTTCGGTTGTGTTCGGTTAGGTTAGGTTAGGTTCGGTTGTGTTCGGTTGTGTTCGGTTGTGTTCGGTTGTGTTCGGTTGTGTTCGGTTGTGTTCGGTTGTGTTCGGTTGTGTTCGGTTGTGTTGTGTTGTGTTCGGTTGTGTTCGTTTATGTTCGGTTGTGTTCGGTTGTGTTCGATTGTGTTCGGTTGTATTCGGTTAGGTTCGGTTGTGTTGTGTTGTGTTCGGTTAGGTTAGGTTAGGTTCGGTTTTGTTCGGTTGTGTTGTGTTCGGTTGTGTTCGGTTAAGTTCGGTTGTGTTCGGTTGTGTTGTGTTGTGTTCGGTTAGGTTCGGTTGTGTTCAGTTGTATTGTGTTGTGTTGTGTTGTGTTGTGTTCGGTTATGTTCGGTTGTGTTCGGTTGTGTTCGGTTGTGTTTGGTTGTGTTCGGTTGTGTTCGGTTGTGTTCGGTTGTGTTCGGTTGTGTTCGGTTGTGTTCGGTTTTGTTCGGTTGTGTTCGGTTGTGTTGTGTTGTGTTCGGTTTTGTTCGGTTGTGTTCGGTAAGGTTCGGTTGTGTTGTGTTGTGTTCGGTTGTGTTTGGTTGTGTTCGGTTGTGTTCGGTTGTGTTGTGTTGTGTTCGGTTGTGTTCGGTTGTGTTGTGTTGTGTTCGGTTGTGTTCGGTTGTGTTGTGTTGTGTTCGGTTGTGTTCGGTTAGGTTAGGTTAGGTTCGGTTGTGTTCGGTTGTGTTGTGTTGTGTTCGGTTGTATTCGGTTGAGTTGTGTTGTGTTTGGTTGTATTCGGTTATGTTCAGTTGTGTTCGGTTGTGTTGTGTTGTGTTCGGTTGTATTCGGTTGAGTTGAGTTGTGATCTGTTGTGTTCGGTTATGTTCAGTTGTGTTCAGTTGTGTTCGGTTGTGTTTGGTTGTGTTCGGTTGTGTTCGGTTGTGTTCGGTTGTGTTCGGTTGTGTTCGGTTGTGTTCGGTTGTGTTCGGTTGTGTTCGGTTGTGTTCGGTTGTGTTGTGTTGTGTTCGGTTGTGTTCGTTTATGTTCGGTTGTGTTCGGTTGTGTTCGATTGTGTTCGGTTGTATTCGGTTAGGTTCGGTTGTGTTGTGTTGTGTTCGGTTGTGTTGTGTTGTGTTGTGTTCGGATGTGTTCGGTTGTGTTCGGTTGTGTTGTGTTGTGTTCGGTTGTGTTCGGATGTGTTCGGATGTGTTCGGTTGTGTTCGGTTGTGTTCGGTTGTGTTCGGTTGTGTTCGGTTGTGTTCGGTTGTGTTCGGTTATGTTCGGTTATGTTCGGTTATATTCGGTTTTGTTCGGTTGTGTTCGTTTATGTTCGGTTGTGTTTGGTTATGTTGTGTTGTGTTCGGTTGTGTTCGGTTGTGTTGTGTAGTGTTGTGTAGTGTTGTGTTGTGTTGTGTTTAATTAAAATTATCCAGGCGAGAGCGCTGTGTAACCCCGGGCGTTTTAGTCGGTGCAAGTCCGACAACCAAAAAGCTCCCTGAGGTCCGTCAACAATATCCCCCGGGCTATCAAAAAAAAAACCTTATATACGCTTGGAAACAGTCTCGATTCTCAACATCTGTCTACACACGAGGGAGATGTAGAGGGACATGGATTATGCTGTTGTCAATTCAAAAGTTCTGGCTTATACTTTCGAAGACATGTATCAATCCTGCACCATATTAAAATGGGATCAAATTTAAGATATAATAAACTAGCTGATCCGGCAAACGTTGTTTTGCTATATAAGATTTGGAATATCTTCTAAGATGTTCATTGAAATTAAGTGATGTCAAAGACAATTTTGTTCACAATTAAATACTCTTAATCAACAACACATATCTATACTAATATTATAAAGCTGAAGAGTTTGTTTGTTTGTTTGTTTGAACGCGCTAATCTCAGGAACTACTGGTTCGAATTGAAAAATTCTTTTTGTGTTAAATAGACTATTTATCGAGGAAGGCTTTAGGCTATATAACATCACGATGCAAATATTAGGAGCGAAGAAATAATGGAAAATGTGAAAAAAAACGGGGAAAATTATTCATCCTTGAAGGCTTCCATTGCGTGCGCTGCGAAAACGGTACAAGATACCAAAAATATATGTATGAAATAATTATTCCTCTTGAAATGATCTAAAAAAATGTCCGCGACAGTATATGTCTATCTTTTAAGATTAACTAACTAGAACCGTTTTTATGGTAAACATATTTGGTCGAAATTAATGCATTAAGAGTTGTATCAACGTAATAATATTAATCTTTATCCAAATAAATGTTTTGTTGATTAAGAGTATTTAATTATGAACAAAATTGTCTTTGACATCACTTAATTTTAATGAACATCATAGAAGATATCACAATAACTTATATAGCAAAACTACGTTTGCCGGATCTGCTACGTCTTGATAAGCGCGAAACTTGAGAACGACTAAACCGATTCTTTTTTGTTGTGTTTGTTGAAGTATGGGGAAGGTTATTACGGAGAGAAAAATTTAAAAAATTGTCTGAAAAAGTCTAAAAACAACACTTTTCTATATTCTCATACAAAAAATTCGTAATAATATTTTAAAGTCAATTTGAACTTTAACACTTTTTTGTGTTGTGTTGTGTTGTGTTGTGTTCGGTTGTGTTGTGTTATGTTGTGTTGTGTTGTGTTCGGTTAGGTTAGGTTAGGTTCGGTTTTGTTCGGTTGTGTTGTGTTCGGTTGTGTTCGGTTAAGTTCGGTTGTGTTCGGTTGTGTTGTGTTGTGTTCGGTTCCCGCCACCGCCGACGACATTCCACCGTCACAGGCGCGCGTGGAGCCCATGGAGAGGGAGGCCTCACCAGCAGCGGCACCTAAGTCGCTGCTTGACAAATTCGCCTCGAGGGGAGCGTCGGGTAACGAGCCTGAGGGGGCCGTTGCCTGACTTTCAAGCTCCAGTGGTGTTGTGTGTGCTTCCGCCCACCACTAGGCGTTGGTAGAGGATTTTTCCTCCCGATTGTGGAGAAGCCCACAGGGCGGATCGCGCGTCAGCCCTCTTGGAGGTCCTCGGTGTGCCCGGGGGCTGGCGTAGACGCGAGTGGAGAAGCACCCCGGGGGTTTTAGTCGGTAAGAGTCCGGCATACCGGGGGAGTGGCCCTCACCACTCCCTTGACGATCCAATGCAGGATTTCCCCCGGGTTAACAAAAAAAAAAAAAAAAAAAAAAAGTGTTGTGTTCGGTTAGGTTCGGTTGTGTTCAGTTGTATTGTGTTGTGTTGTGTTCGGTTATGTTCGGTTGTGTTCGGTTGTGTTACCGGCGTCGGGACGTGACGACCCCATCGCCCATCGGTTCGCCGGTGCAGTCAGTCAGCCCTCTCCCCCTCCCACCTTACCTTTCCTTGTCTCCTTTCTTGTTTCTCTCTCCTTCCAAGTTAATCCCTACCTTTCTCGTTGCTCCCCTCCGCTCTCCTTTACCTGAAATCCTTACCTGTCATTTCCTTTCCCCGGAGTGGAGACGTGTCCGGCGTGTACTTACCATACCGTCGGGCAAGTCATCAGTCCTCGTGCTGAGAAGCTCCATCTTCTTCGATTTCGTCTGCTAGGATCACCTGTAATGTTTAGGGTGCTTACCTGTTGATTCTTGTGGTAGGATTCGTTGTTGATGTCTTCTTCGTACGGCGTCTGTTGACAAGCGTCAGGAGCTCGTAATCCGGCCTGCGGCGTCTGTGGTCATGTCTCACGGCTGCAGGTCTGGACCGAGGGTCTTGCCTTCATTGGCCGGGCTGCGAGGAGGACAACCTCTATAAAAAACTACCCCTAATCCCAAGCGGCGGCGCACCGTGAGGGGATGCATGGCTGAAGGGTATGTCAGTCTCTAGTGCGACCCCCGTCAGAGTACCGGCCAATCCTCTGACGGGTTACGCTAGGCTTACCCGGGTACAGGGGGCACTGCCCGGGTGGACGGTTTATTTCCCCCATACTCGTGGGAACAAAATTGAGATGTCACCTAAAACTAACAAAAAACCTAAAACTAAAAAGATGAAGAGTAGGGAGCTGAAGAGTCAGACGGAAAGAGGCGTGCTGGAGCACGAAAGGTCCAGATCTGACGGCGCTGGTAGCAGCGCGAGAGGAAACGTGGACGACTCAGGCGATGAATCTGATCAAAGCCTGATGTCGGTCGCGTCGAGTGCCGCCGGCAGAAAGAGGAGGTACGAAAGTGCTCGCTCCAAAAGCAGCTCGAGCAGCACTTCACCAGAGGGAACCAGATCACTGGAACCCCGTAGAGGCAGAGGCAGGCCTCCCACCACAGGCCAATACGTGGGCTTGGCTCAAGCGAAGGCGGACCTCTTACGTGTAGAAAGGGAGGCTATGGAACTTCAGGTAGAAAAAGAGTTCCTAGAAGAAGCCAGAAGCCTCCCAAAGACAAGATCGTCACGTCTGTCAGAGGCGTCGTCGAATGTAAGCGAGGACCAGACCGCTTACGAGATTGAGGACGTAGTCAAAAAATATACGGGCCTCATCAACAAGGTGGCGGACACGTCAGGCAACCTGAAGGGTACCTACGTGAAGCATCTTAAGCTGGCTTCGAGGGAACTCACCCTTGCCTTCGAATCCATGCATAAGAAGACGGTATCCGGAGAGACTGCGAAGCTCCAGTCAGACGTTGATAGGTTGCGGTCTGAAAACGCGGAGCTGAAGAAGCAGCTCGAGGAGATAAGAGTGGAGATGGCCAGGGGCGCAGCGCGGCGGGAGGAGGTCTCAGTCCCTCCGCCTGCGACAACTCCAGCGCCCCAGGCTGACAGCATCGAGCGGCAAGTTCTGCATGCCGTTGGCAAGCTGCTCGATGTAAGGCTCGCTCCATTCAGGAGTCTGCTCCCTCCGGAGCCTCGCTTGAGGCCGCCCCTTGCCTCGGATAGAGCAAAGAGCCGGGATGCTCCTACGCTTCCCGCGCCCACGGATCCGGACTGGCCAGAAGGAGAAGTGAACTTTGACGATGAGTCTTTCCCAGAACTGGGACAGCCCACCGCCAAAAGAAAGAAGAGGAAAATAGAGAAGGTGGCGAAAGACAAGAAGGTAGAGAGTGAGGACAAGGCTGGGAAGGGGAATACGGCCAAGCCTCAGGAAAAAGGAAGAGAAGAAGAAGAGAGGACAGACGAGGTCTGGCAGGTTGCAGGTAAGAATGGGAAAGCCAAGCGCGGCCCCAAAGGCGCTAAGCCCAACCAGCAAGCCCCGAAGAAAAAGAAGCTGAAAAAGAAAGAGCAGAAAAAGAAGAGTGGGCAGCCCAAGCTCCGTCCGCCAAAGACGACGGCTGTCACTCTAGTCCTGAGCGAGGAGTCCCAGAAGGCCGGGCTCTCCTACTCGGACGTGATGAGGAGGGCCAGAACGGAGCTCGATCTGGACAGTCTGGGGATTGAGCACCTCCACGTCCGGAAATCGGTTACAGGGGGGCGAGTCCTGCAGGTGCCGGGGCTTGAGAGCGGTGAGAAAGCGGACGCGCTGGCCGCTGCTCTGAGGAGCAAGTTCGATGACCCTGGTGTCAGAATCAACCGGGCCATAAAAAGAGCGGACGTCAGGGTCACCGGCATCGAGGACTCTGTCACAGAAGAGGAGGTGGTCGCGGCGATAGCCAAGGCCGGAGATTGTCACGTCAGTGAAATAAGAGTGGGGGTGATCCGGCAGAGTGTGAACGGCATGGGGGCGCTTTGGCTCAGTTGCCCAGTAGCAGCAGCCAAGCAAGTGACGGACGGTCGCAAGGTCGTAGTGGGATGGGGAGCGGTGCAGGTCAGGCTCCTACAACCGAGGGTCCTGCGCTGTTTCAGGTGCCTCGAGCCTGGCCACGTCAGGGCACGTTGCACCGCTGAAGTGGATAGGGGCAGCCAATGCTTCAGCTGTGGTCAGCTGGGGCACATAGCGCGGGAGTGCACGCAAAAACCGTATTGCACGGTATGTGCTCTCGCGAACAAGCCGGCTGACCACAAAGTTGGGGGCAAAGGCTGTGCTGCGGCCTTCAAGCCCACTAAGAAGAGGGGAAGCGGAACTGCTGCTACTGGGGAAAATCCCTCGACTCAGCCGCAGTCCGGTCAACCGGCGCCAGAACTGGTGCCGAACGACGTGCCCACTCCGATGACCACTAATGGATAGGTCTCGCCTCAAATTCATCCAGGCGAACCTGAACCACTGCACCAGAGCTCAAAACCTCCTCTCACAGAGCATGGTGCAGTGGGGCATCGGAGTGGGCCTCATCTCCGAGCCGTACTTCGTCCCCCCGAACAGCCTCGACTGTGTGGGGGACCGATCGGACTTGGCGATGATAGTGAGGAAACCCAATCTGGGCGTCCCCTCTTTTAGGAGTGTGGAGAGGGGCGATGGATACGTAGCCGCCCTGCTGGGCGAGATAACTGTGGTCTCGGTCTACATTTCCCCCAGTAAGACCCAGGCCCAGTTCGAGGGGTTCCTCGTCCGGCTGGGCGCGCTCATTGGACGGATACATCCTCGTCCCGTGCTGTTAGGCGGGGACTTCAACGCCAAGTCGCCTGCTTGGGGGAGCAGGACGACCAACGCACGGGGCGAGAGATTAAATGAGTGGGCAATTGAAATGGGCCTCTGCGTCCTGAACCGCGGTTCGGAGGACACGTGCGTCAGGAGGAACGGAGGCTCCATCATAGACTTGACATTCGCAAGTCCCTCCCTGACGGATCGCGTGCATAGGTGGGGAGTCAGGGTCAATGAGGAGACGCTCTCGGATCACAGGTATATCCGGTTCGAGGTCTCCGCCTGGCGTTCGGAAGGGGCATTTACCACCCGAGCCCCGAACGAAGTCTATCCCAGGTGGAGCCTCCGGAGTCTGGATCCGGAGATGCTGGAGGAGGCGGCCATTGTGCAGTCGTGGCTGCCCGTGCCAGGGGGTGAAGTTAGTGTGGAAGAAGAAGCGGACTGGCTGCGGGTGGCCATGACGCATATTTGCGACGCCTCCATGACGAGGATGAGAGAGCGTCCCTCCCTCAGACGTCGGGTGTACTGGTGGAACGACGAGATAGCTCAGCTGCGAAGCGAGTGTGTCTCGTCGAGACGCCGGTACACTCGTTATCGTCGGAGAAGACGGCGCGATCAGTCAGAGGAGGACCGCCTATACGGCCTCTACAGGGAAAAAAAGACGGCGATGCAGGTGGCCATCGCGCGGTCTATCGACGAAGCGAGGCAGGAGTTTCTGGAGCAGTTGGACGGGGATCCGTGGGGGAGGCCGTATAAGTTAGTGCGCGACAAAATGCGCCCATATGCCCCCCCGGAGACCCAAACTCTCCAACCCTCCAAAGTGGAGGAGATTGTTGGGGCCCTCTTCCCTAGAAGAGGTGACTACCAACCTCCGCTACCAATTATGGAAGAGGAAGGCCTTGAGCCTCCCCCACCAGTCACCCGGGAAGAGCTGGAGAGGGTGATAGAGAGGCTCAAGACCAAGAAGGCGGCCCCTGGACTCGACGGAGTCCACGGCAAGATCTGGGCCATGACTTTCGACGCCCTGGAACCGCGACTCAGGAGGATGTTCGACGCCTGCCTAGCGCGAGCCACCATTCCGCGCAGGTGGAAGACAGGCCGACTTGTCCTCCTGCGGAAGCCAGGGCGCACGGACGAGACACCCTCGTCCTTCAGGCCCATTGTCCTGTTGGACGAGGTCAACAAAATGTTTGAGCGGGTGATTGTTGACCGCATCACCGCTCACCTGGAGGGGACAGGCCCGGACCTGGCGGAAAACCAATTCGGCTTCCGCCGCAATCGCTCTACCATCTCTGCGATTATGAGGGTCCGGGCCAAAGCGCAGGAAACAGTTTCCCGGGGAGGGGTTGCCTTGGCGGTATCCCTTGACATCGCCAATGCGTTCAACTCCCTCCCCTGGGAATGTATACATGAGGCGCTCAGGTATCACCGGTTGCCAGGGTACATCCGCCGCGTGATAGCAGCGTACCTCTCGGAGAGAAGCATCGTCTACCCCGGGAGGAATGAGTGGGGGAAGCATGAGATGACGTGCGGTGTTCCACAGGGGTCCGTCCTTGGCCCGCTCCTGTGGAACATCGGCTATGACTTCGTCCTCAGGGGCGCTAATCTCCGAGGGGTGGAAGTCACCTGCTACGCGGATGACACACTGGTCATAGCAACCGGTGATACATACCGGAATGTGGCAATCCTGGCCACCGCTGCAGTGGCCCAGGTGGTGGGGAGGATCAGGCGGTTGGGGCTAGAGGTAGCGCTCCACAAATCGGAGGCCATTTATTTCCATGGCCCCCGAAGAGCGCCTCCCCCAGACTCGCACATCATCGTGAGTGGTGTCCGCATCGGCGTCGAGAGTACCATGAAGTACCTGGGACTGGTCCTCGACAGCCGATGGGACTTTGGGCCCCACTTTGACCTTCTGATGCCCAGAATCCAGAAGGTCCTAGGGGCCCTGAGCAGGATAATGCCCAATGTGGGAGGCCCGAGCGTGGCCTGCAGACTTCTATACACGCAGGTCGTCCGCTCGATGGTGATGTACGGTGCCCCCGTGTGGGCTGATCGACTAAGCCGCCGGAACATAGCTCTCCTCCGTCGCCCACAGAGAGCTATGGCCATCCGAGTGATCAGGGGGTACTGTACGATTTCGTGCGAGGCGGCCTGCGTGTTGGCTGGGTCCGTGCCGTGGGACCTGGACGCACGAACCCTCGCGCAGCTGTACCAGTGGCGCGAGGAGAAGAGAGCCCAGGGCCTGCGGCTGGCCCCGGCAGAAGTAAGGAGGAAGAGGGCACTCCTCAATGAGAGCGCCATAGAAGAGTGGGAGTCCAGGCTGGGCAATCCTAGCGCCGGCCGTTGGACTATCGAGGCAGTCCGTCCAATTCTAAAACAGTGGTTGTCACGCGGTCATGGCTCGCTCACATACCGGATGACACAGGTTCTCTCGGGGCACGGCAGCTTCGGGAGATACCTGTGTCTGACTCCCGGGAGCGAGCCGACGGAAATGTGCAACCACTGTGATGGCTGCCCCGTCGAGAGAGCGCAACACGCGCTGGAGGAGTGCCCAGCTTGGGCCAATGAGAGAGCCGAGCTACGGCAGGTCGTCGGCCACGACCTTTCCCTGTCGGCCGTAATCAAAGCGGCCACTGACAGGGAATCGGCATGGCGAGGGTTGGCGGCCTTTTGTGAGGCCGTCATAAGCAAGAAGGAAGCGGCGGAGCGGGAGCGGCATGTCGCCAATCCCCGCAACCCTCGGCGCCGCCGCCGAACAAGGCGGCTCGGGAGAAGGGAGCAATTTGCGCAGGACTCCCAGCGCGAGGCGCTCCCCTCCTGACACAGGCTGGGCGGGTGACGTTGAGGGCGTCCCCGTCCAGTGCAGAGAGGAAGGGTCGGCGTGTGTGTGCCCACACGCCGTTCCCCAAGAGAGGTCCTGAGGGGGTTTAAATTCCCCCTCCAAGAGAGGAGGCCTGCCCGAAGGCCAACGCCCGCCGAGTCGTCGGAAGTATCTGGATTCCCAGGCTCGGCGAAGGCGAGGAGAGGCAGTACTGGCACCCCGGTGGTTTTAGTCGGGGCAGGTCCGACACACCGGGGGAAGTGGCCCTCACCACTTCCCCTGACGGTCCGTTAGGGATTTCCACCGGGTTAACAAAAAAAAAAAAAAAAAAGTGTTCGGTTGTGTTCGGTTGTGTTTGGTTGTGTTCGGTTGTGTTCGGTTGTGTTCGGTTGTGTTCGGTTGTGTTCGGTTGTGTTCGGTTTTGTTCGGTTGTGTTCGGTTGTGTTGTGTTGTGTTCGGTTTTGTTCGGTTGTGTTCGGTAAGGTTCGGTTGTGTTGTGTTGTGTTCGGTTGTGTTTGGTTGTGTTCGGTTGTGTTCGGTTGTGTTGTGTTGTGTTCGGTTGTGTTCGGTTGTGTTGTGTTGTGTTCGGTTGTGTTCGGTTGTGTTGTGTTGTGTTCGGTTGTGTTCGGTTAGGTTAGGTTAGGTTCGGTTGTGTTCGGTTGTGTTGTGTTGTGTTCGGTTGTATTCGGTTGAGTTGTGTTGTGTTTGGTTGTATTCGGTTATGTTCAGTTGTGTTCGGTTGTGTTGTGTTGTGTTCGGTTGTGTTCGGTTGTATTCGGTTGAGTTGAGTTGTGATCTGTTGTGTTCGGTTATGTTCAGTTGTGTTCAGTTGTGTTCGGTTGTGTTTGGTTGTGTTCGGTTGTGTTCGGTTGTGTTCGGTTGTGTTCGGTTGTGTTCGGTTGTGTTCGGTTGTGTTCGGTTGTGTTCGGTTGTGTTCGGTTGTGTTCGGTTGTGTTCGGTTGTGTTGTGTTGTGTTCGGTTGTGTTCGTTTATGTTCGGTTGTGTTCGGTTGTGTTCGATTGTGTTCGGTTGTATTCGGTTAGGTTCGGTTGTGTTGTGTTGTGTTCGGTTGTGTTGTGTTGTGTTGTGTTCGGATGTGTTCGGTTGTGTTCGGTTGTGTTGTGTTGTGTTCGGTTGTGTTCGGATGTGTTCGGATGTGTTCGGTTGTGTTCGGTTGTGTTCGGTTGTGTTCGGTTGTGTTCGGTTGTGTTCGGTTATGTTCGGTTATGTTCGGTTATATTCGGTTTTGTTCGGTTGTGTTCGTTTATGTTCGGTTGTGTTCGGTTATGTTGTGTTGTGTTCGGTTGTGTTCGGTTGTGTTGTGTAGTGTTGTGTAGTGTTGTGTTGTGTTGTGTTTAATTAAAATTATCCAGGCGAGAGCGCTGTGTAACCCCGGGCGTTTTAGTCGGTGCAAGTCCGACAACCAAAAAGCTCCCTGAGGTCCGTCAACAATATCCCCCGGGCTATCAAAAAAAAAACCTTATATACGCTTGGAAACAGTCTCGATTCTCAACATCTGTCTACACACGAGGGAGATGTAGAGGGACATGGATTATGCTGTTGTCAATTCAAAAGTTCTGGCTTATACTTTCGAAGACATGTATCAATCCTGCACCATATTAAAATGGGATCAAATTTAAGATATAATAAACTAGCTGATCCGGCAAACGTTGTTTTGCTATATAAGATTTGGAATATCTTCTAAGATGTTCATTGAAATTAAGTGATGTCAAAGACAATTTTGTTCACAATTAAATACTCTTAATCAACAACACATATCTATACTAATATTATAAAGCTGAAGAGTTTGTTTGTTTGTTTGTTTGAACGCGCTAATCTCAGGAACTACTGGTTCGAATTGAAAAATTCTTTTTGTGTTAAATAGACTATTTATCGAGGAAGGCTTTAGGCTATATAACATCACGATGCAAATATTAGGAGCGAAGAAATAATGGAAAATGTGAAAAAAAACGGGGAAAATTATTCATCCTTGAAGGCTTCCATTGCGTGCGCTGCGAAAACGGTACAAGATACCAAAAATATATGTATGAAAGAATTATTCCTCTTGAAATGATCTAAAAAAATGTCCGCGACAGTATATGTCTATCTTTTAAGATTAACTAACTAGAACCGTTTTTATGGTAAACATATTTGGTCGAAATTAATGCATTAAGAGTTGTATCAACGTAATAATATTAATCTTTATCCAAATAAATGTTTTGTTGATTAAGAGTATTTAATTATGAACAAAATTGTCTTTGACATCACTTAATTTTAATGAACATCATAGAAGATATCACAATAACTTATATAGCAAAACTACGTTTGCCGGATCTGCTACGTCTTGATAAGCGCGAAACTTGAGAACGACTAAACCGATTCTTTTTTGTTGTGTTTGTTGAAGTATGGGGAAGGTTATTACGGAGAGAAAAATTAAAAAAATTGTCTGAAAAAGTCTAAAAACAACACTTTTCTATATTCTCATACAAAAAATTCATAATAATATTTTAAAGTCAATTTGAACTTTAACACCATACCATAAAGTTTAAATGTCAGTGGACGGGTTCCGGGAAGGCAAAACAATTAGTGACGTATAAATATTAATGTCAATATTTGTCAATTTTTATACATATAGCATTAAGGGCAGGTTCTTTCAAACAATTTTCAAAAAAATCTGTCGGGGAAGCTATAAACATTAAAAAAAACAATATGACTTTGTTTTAGAAAAATAGGGCAGAACAAGGTCTGCCGGGACAGCTAGTCTCTTATATTTATCATACTTCTGTGGTTGATATTCCAAATGCTCACATGGGGCAATTCGCCTCTTCTTTTTTACCCAGAGCCGCGAAGGAGTGGAATTCACTTCCTGCGTCTGTTTTTCCAATATATTAACATGGGAATTTTCGAACGAGGAGTGCCTCGCTATTTATTGAGTGTGCGCGTCCACCAGCGGCCTCGTCATCAGTATCAAGAGAGGTTGACGTTTAACACAAGCCAGTCTGTAATTTAAAAAATGCTGAACACAGGTCTCTCTCAAAGCTCGCCACTCGCCTCCGTTATTATTTGTTCGCATCCAGAAATTCCGCTTGCCTTTTTTTTTACCCTGGCTCGACATAGTGACTACAGAGTTCCTGATGGTAAGTACAGTGTAGTCCAAAAACGAAAGCGACTATCAAAGGACGAAAATCCATTGATAGTCTACATCGTCATGTCGGCCCACATATACCACGACTGAAGGGCTCTAGGTATATGAGCTACTGGATATACACAAGCTGATCCCGAAACGCGACAAGCCGAAACTGGTCACTATGACGGGCTTTACACCCATGTACTGTGGTCGCGATCCAGACGGGCACCGACGCCCTACCACCTCGCTGCTGCTCGTTTAGCACCACCCAGGAGTCACGTGTAGGGAAGCTAGGGTAAAGCCTACGGACGCGAGCAGCTTCGACTCCCGAAAATTGCCTTTCGCAAGTGGTCAGTCCATCTGGCCCCCGTGCGTCTCTCACTGCGCTTGGCGAGGCGCGGTCTCCACTTCAGAGCTCGTTTACTACAAAGGATATCAATTCACATTATGACAGTATGAAGTTGCTTGCGTATATCCAGTAGCTCATATACCTAGAGACCTTCAGTCGTGGTATATGTGGGCCGACATGACGATGTTGACTATCAATGGATTTTCATCCTTTGATAGTCGCTTTCGATTTTGGACTACACTGTACTTACCATCAGGTACTCTGTAGTCACTATGTCGAGCCAGTGTAAAAAAAAAGATCTCCTGGTCGGCTGGTTAATAACCTATAGGTATAATTACGGAGTTTATGAAAACACCTCCATATACGTAATCTTTTTCCTGTTGTAAGAAAGAGAAAAGATGAGGTAATTTGTAAACAACAAAGGAAACTATTAATTAATATCTGAGTAAAGATGAAATATAGTTTGAAAGATAGTAAAAGTTTCTAAAAAACTTTATTTGATGGAAGTAAACATACCATGTCATAGACGTAATAACTGAAGAAGGCACATATTTTAAAATCAATGCGGCGACGGTCGGCGAATGGTCTTCCTGCGACCGTGTTCTAACCATCTTATGATATTAGGTCCTTTAAACGAAGCGTGAAGAGATATCTGTGCAGGCTGGAATGATCACTGCGGCTATCGATTGTTTTTCTTTACTGTTGATAGTAAATGTTTTTTTGATTACATCAAGCTTGCATGAGGCGTGGCGTGGTCAGTATGCCGATTCGGGATAAGCCCACCACGTGAGGATGGTATTTATGCGGAAGAGAGGGTGATGGAATCGGAGAATAAAGCTTTGGACAGCACTCTGCAAAGTACAGCCGGTAAAAGCCTGCGAGGCAAGCGACTGTCTATAGATGGGCAAAATGTAATCAGATTAATGAAAATGATTAACAATTACATTTTACGTTTTTTACCATTAATATGACTGCATTTGCTCATTTATGTTTTAAACACTACAAAATCCCAGATTGCATACACATTTATGATTTCTTAATGTTTTAAATGGATTAAATCATAATTACAGAGCAAGAAAATTAAAATTACGACTACATTTTGAAATAGTTAATCATTAATCAGATTACGTTTTGCCCATCTCTGACTGTACATCAATGCTCGATAGACTGCGATTTCGCCTCAATTAGAGTCATTACTTATATGTCTGTGCGTTCTATGATCAAATCAGTCTGCGAACTTTTACTGCAAAGGGTGTCATCTATATATAATAATCGTCACGCTATATCCCTTTCGAGGTAATCAGAGATATATTAATATCTGTATCCACTTTGCTCTTATATGTCGTGCCCAACGTGACCAGTGGCGCAGCTGATCGCCGTTCTCACAGCACTAGTACTCATGACATTTCTATTTGATGCCATGCGGGTATTCTCACCTTGTTTTCATTCCCCGGTGAGCTTGTGGTGTTTAAATTCGTAACTAATCTAAGAAATCCCAAATGTACGTGCCGGGATTCGAATCTTATCCACAAGGTGCGATCTTTTACCAGAAATGTTTATCTTACATACGCAGTCTTTTTACTTAGTGGTCTAAGTTTACATTCAAGTTATAAAAAGTCAAACATTACATCAATATGCAAAAGCTTTAAAATTTAGCGTGACATACTGAAAATCTTTATCAAAAATTCGATTATATACTGTAAATTAAAGAAGCTAAAGTCGTAATTCTATTCAACAAGCCTTTAACACCAAAAAAAGCTCGCTTTTGGAGATACGATATTGCCAGTTTCAACTTTATTGATAGAAGGCTTTGTCTTAAAATTGCTTGCTGTGTTTGAATTAATGCAAAAATCGTGTGTATCCTGTAGTGTTTAAGATTGAAAATTCAATGGCAGGTAATTAGCCAAAATATCTTGGTTCCAATCCGGTTGATACGGGAATGTGTGTCATGAATGTAGGTTTAGGTTGGAGGATGGTTAGCTGCGAGGTCTAATTGAGATTACATCCATGTTACCTTCAGAGCAAGCTTGAAATGGTAGAGTGGACAAACGACAAGATCTTGCCCAAAGGACGACGTTGAAGAAATATGAATATCCAAAATGAATTAATTTTAGATGTGGTATGTTGATTGTCCTAACTGGGTCATGAGCAGAGTACTCAAGTGTCTCAAGACCGTTAAAGAGAATCCCTTCAGCCAGTCTGTTATAATCTGTGTCATAGACTTGTATTTAACATGGGATTGTCTATGACATCTCTTCTTTTTTTTCCTGTCATGAAATTAATAACTCGAACTTTTTGTATACACGTCTCATTAAATAAAATAAAGTGATGCAATACATCGGGATTATTATTTCTTGCTAATGGAAACACAGCACCAGTGCTATCCAGTTCTTCATATTCGTTGATACCTACCGTCATAGTTTTCATATGTGGTATAGTTTTTAAATTTACGAAACTATTAGTCGGAAAATAAACTATTTTTTTATAATAAATAAAAAAAAACATTTTATTATTATTTTTATTTATTCCCAATAACACCAAACCCTTAAAATATGTAGGAAAAATCAAAAACATATTAATGTTAGTAAAAAAACTTAATCAAATACGGAATACAATGAAATTTGTCAAACAATAATGGATATTTATTAGATGGATAATGAAAAAATATACAGAATTACTACAAAAAGAATTAATTGTATTATGTAAAATGATTTAGTGTTGATTTTATTTTAAACTATTTAATCGCTTTGTAAATTATATAAAATTTACAAAAAAATTACGATCAATATGTATCAGAAATATAAAATGATTGTTGCAATGTCATATTTAACTCATCAATGAGTCAACATCGATAAAAATTAAATATGAGCAACTTGACCTCGAATTTAATTACAAAGGGACAAAATATAGTCGATTTGATACAAATTATTTAAAATTACTATTGGAAAAATTTGATTTGAAGTACATTTTCGACCAACAGTCGAGTTTATAAAAATAGTATTTTATTAAACGACAAAAATAGGGCATGATTTTAAAGTACTTACATATAACTTTAAATCTGTAAAATATATTTAATGCTACCAAACATCATTCGTTTGGCAACTACAGTCAATCCTAGATTTAAAAATAAATCAAGTATTCTAGGATATTAAACAGTACTTATTTTCTAAAGCAACTTTTTCCAAAGTTCAATAAATAAAAATATAAACGAAACGTTCATTCTCATTTTGATCAATAACAGCGCCATCTCTGACAAAACAAATCAACTTTATAACAGCGCCATCTATAGTGACACGAATCAACCAATTACAAGATACGCTTTCTCAATGAAAACCAAGTTATCAAAGATATAATATTCTATTAATAATCAGATATTTTGTTATAAAGATTAAAAAAGCTGTGGTTTTTTCATCAAAAACTTAAAAATAGGGCTATTGTTCACAACATATTACTTGATACTTGTGAAAGATACATCGAGCTGTGTACACGAAATTTTTGTTTTTTATCGAAAATATATATATATATATATACATCTACAAAATGTAAACATTACATATAGTAATTAACTAAGCTCTAGGAATATATTTGTTTAAAATCTGAATCTGTTATCTGAATCTATTACAGTGATTTTTATATAGATTTTTTGAAGCGGACTAACTACTGATTGCCGGGAAAGGCATTTTCAGCTCAACCGGGCTTATTTTTATATAGATAATATTTTTGTGAATATCTATTTTTTTTCTTTTACATTGCTTGTGTCTAATAAAATTGAACGTATATGCCCTAGCCATTTACGTACGCAGTTGAAAGATATTTGCTTTAAGCGCCATCTTTTGGCGATATTCACCTATGTAAAGAATATTTCTCTAGTATATTGGAATTTACAGAGAAACCAAAGTTATTATTTCGTAAACTTATAAAATCACATTATACATAGCTTTTCATTCCTCTATATCGCCCCAACCATAGAAATGTCTCTCTGATATCAGTCCAAAGTGTCAAGCTATATTTTACGAACTGTCAACGATTTTAAGCCCTAAACACACACATGACATCTCTCTAGCACAAATCTTTCTCTAAAGCCGCCCAAAGCGGGTCTAAAATGAAGTTGTTGCGTGGCACGTGAATGTAGGCTGGCGTTGAAGGCAGATTACCGTAAGTGAAGTTACGATGCCCCGGCATGATGCGAAGTCTTCCAGACGCCATGCGATTGGACCGCAAAAAACCCGCAGACATCCTGCGTTCTAAAAATTTTACATAACAATTTTTATATTGTACTGACCTAAAAAATCTTCTAAAAATGGTTCAAAAGCATCTAAAGGCGCACGTCAGATCCTAGCAATTGTTATGAGGCAGCTTTGAGTTTCTTTCGGCTTGTTCTTTTCAAGGTAATCGCTTTCAAATCAAACGCGAACTCTTAAAACTCGCTGGCTGATTAAGTGTTCGCTAACTTTGTATTCGGTCAGAAAAAGCGAAGAGTTAACTCACCCTCTTCAGTGCTGTACGGGCAGTATCTGATGGTGTGAGCGTTGTCCCCGTAAGCGCCGCAGGAGGGGCACACAAGCTTGCGCAGTACGGGGCAGAGCACCCGGCCCAAGGCGTCTTTCAGGTAGTGCGAGCGATAGAACTCTTCCTGCTCCCTATTATTCCGGCAGAAGCCACACAATTGCTGAAGAACGAAATGAAAAAAATTACCTTATATAATTATTTTCACTACAATAATTGCACAAATAAAAACATTAACACCATTCTCAATAAACTTATAACTTACATCTACTACATCTGTCTTCTATAATATAAAAATGAATCGCTAAATGTGTTGATAAGCGCGAAACTCGAGAACGGCTGAACCGATTTATCTGATTTCTTTTTTGTTGTGTTTGTTGGAGTCTGGGGAAGGTTATTACAGAGAGAATTTTTTTAAAAAATGTCTGAAAAGTCTAAAAACAACACTTTTCTATATTCTCATACAAAAAATTCGTAATAATATTTAAAAGTCAATTTGAATTTTAACACCATACCATAAAGTTTAAATGTTAGTGGATGGGTTCCGGGAAGGCAAAACAATTGAGTGACGTATAAATATTAATGCCAGTATTTGTCAATTTTTATACATATAGCATTAAGGCCAGGTTCCTTCAAACAATTTTCAAAAAACAGCCGACAGGCCAATAGGTTTTGGCAGAATAAAATCTGACGGGGAAGCAATTAACATTAAAAAAAACAATGTGACTTTGTTTTAGAGAAATAGGGCAGAACAAGGTCTGCCGGGACAGCTAGTACTATATAAAGTAAACACCGTGTGCAAAAAAAAATCTAATCTAAATATATATAACTCAAAGGTGACTGACTGACTGACTGACTGACTGACATAGTGATCTATCAACGCACAGCCCAAACCACTGGACGGATCGGGCTGAAATTTGGCATGCAGGTAGATGTTGTGACGTAGGCATCCGCTAAGAAAGGATTTTGATAAATTCCACCCCTAAGGGGATAAAATAGGAGATGAAATTTTGTATAAATCTTCTCAGATTTTCGACTATAATATAATATAATAGCTTGATAGTTGTAGCTCCTAATGACAGATTAATTAAGAAAATTGTGTACAAAGAAGTTTTGTAGGTCCTAATTTTTTGCACACGCTAAACAAAAGTAAAGCCGCAAAAACTATACCTAATCTACAGTAATATTATAAAGCTGAAGAGTTTGTTTGTTTGTTTGTTTGAACGCGCTAATCTCAGGAACTACTGGTTCGAATTGAAAAATTCTTCTTGGGTTGAATAGACCATTTATCGAGGAAGGCTTTAGGCTATATAACATCACGATGCAATTATTAGGAGCGAAGAAATAATGGAAAATATGAAAAAAACGGGGAAAATTATTCATCCTTGAGGGCTTCCATTGCGTGCGCTGCAAAAACGGTTCAAGATACCAAAAATATATATATAAAAGAATTATTCCTCTTGAAATGATCTAAAAAAATGTCCACGACAGTATATGTTTATCTTTTAAGATTAAGTCACTAGAACCGTTTTTATAGTAAACAAATTTGGTCGAAATTAATGCATTATTTGTTAAGAGTTGTATCAACGTAATAATATTAATCTTTATCCAAATAAATGTGTTTTTGATTAAGAGTATTTAATTGTGAACAAAATTGTCTTTGACATCACTTAATTTCAATGAATATCTTAGAAGATATTACAAAACCTTATATAGCAAAACAACGTTTGCCGGATCAGCTAGTTAATAATAATACGCAAACGCGGGCAAAAGCTAGCTTCAATATAATAATAGGTTATTACTATCCTGTTAGTGTTTTCAATCCCAATTAAAATTCAAATCCTGATACAAGAAATTTGAGAAATAGTCTGATGCGTATTCGAGCTGTGGTGAAATTGTACTCACCTCGGTCGGATAAAAGGATCTACCGCTGTGAGCTGCGTTGCCGTCAACCTTAGAAAGGAAGCCATACAGCATATTGTCCGGAATCTCGCGGAACTTCTCAGCAATTAGCTGACATTCCGGAGATAGTTGCGAATATCCCCGGGCTCTTTCTGTAATTGAAAAAAAAAGTTTTTCATGCCACCGGTTTAAAAAAAAATATTTAAAAAAGTTCCATTGAGCCACGGCTGATAACCAGCGCTGGACGCCCAGCACGTGCTGGGCCGAGCGCGACAGCGCACAGGGTACATGGCGTCACATTACGTACCTTCTATTCTTTCATCTTAATATATATATTAGGTCCTTACATATGAAATTGGCGTTTTTCGTACTGGCCACTTTAATCACAAATTTCTTCTCTTTGGTAAGGAATTCCAAATTCAAATTTGTACAGCTATAGACTCATGTATTTGTGCTTCGATGATCGTCATTCATTTGTTTTTTTCTTCTGTTTTTTCTGTTTGCGTCACTCATTTTACAAAATGGAAAACTTAAAATATCGCATTATTTACGAGTACGAGTTCCGCCGTGGCACTAGTGCTGCGGAAACAACTCGAAGGGTGAATGATGTGTATGGCGGTCGTGTTGCAAAAGAAAACACAGTTCGTTTTTGGTTCCAACGTTTTCGTTCTCGAAATTTCGACCTGCAGAACAAGCCCCGTGGACGACCTGAGACTCAAGTTGATAATGAAGAGTTGAAGGCTCTTGTGGAAGCGGATCCATCGCAAACCACGTCCGAGTTAGCTGCAGGCTGCGATGTTAGTGATAAAACTGTTTTAATTCACTTGAAGCAAATTGGGAAGATTAAAAAGCTTGAAAGGTGGGTACCTCACGAATTGACTGAAGCAAACCGGCAAACGCGCGTCGACTGCTGCGTTACATTACTAAACCGGCACAATAATGAAGGTATTTTAAACCGAATCATTACCTGTGATGAAAAATGGGTTCTTTACGATAATCGGAAGCGCTCAGCGCAATGGTTGGATCCTGGCCAGCCAGCCAAATCCTGCCCCAAGCGAAAATTAACCACAAAAAAGTTACTTGTAAGCGTTTGGTGGACTAGTGCCGGTATTGTTCATTACAGTTTTCTCAAATCTGGCCAGACTATTACGGCTGATGTCTATTGTCAGCAATTGCAAACCATGATGGAAAAGCTAGCGGCTAAACAACCTAGGCTGGTCAATCGCTCCACGCCACTGCTGCTTCACGACAACGCTAGACCACACACTGCGCAACAGACGGCTACTAAATTAGAAGAGCTTCAATTGGAAAGTCTAAGACATCCTCCGTACTCCCCGGACCTTGCTCCAACAGATTACCATTTTTTTCGAAATTTGAATAACTTCTTGCAAGGGAAAAAATTCAACTCCGATGGGGCAGTCCAAATCGCCTTCAAAGATTTTATTGATTCCCGTCCGACTGGTTTTTTTAGTAAAGGGATCAATGAACTACCTATGAGATGGCAAAAGTGCATAGAAAATAATGGTTCATACTTTGATTAATTAAATATATTATATTAAAAAATATTCGACTTTTTGTTCCTCCCATGCAAAACGCCAATTTCATATGTAAGGACCTAATAAATCTCCTGTCACGATGTTTGTCCGCGATGGACTCCTAAACTACTAAACCGATTTTAATGAAATTTACACACCACGTGAAGTTTGATCTAATTTAAAATATAGGATAGTTTTCATCTCAATTCATAGTCGCAATATTATTTTATTGCAAATTATTTGTTTATTATTTAGCAGTCATAATTTACAGTTAGCTCCAACCGATTCTAAAAGATGGCGCTATCCGTTGACTGGATTGAGTAATTATTCAAAAACCAGTTACAGCAAAGCGTGGCTGGTCTGCTATAATTTATATGGCAGAACAACGTTTGCCGAGTCAGCTAGTTGTTTTATATAAATGTCTCAATAAAGGTTTTTTTTTTATAAAAAACAAAATTGGTTCATGAACTGTGAATTAGGACTATTATAAAGGGCAGACCATAGTGCCGGCCATTGAATGATTAATATTGATTTACAGCTGACATCCGTTTATATCATTCGGCCGATAATTTGGGCCACCGTCGGCCAAACAACCACATTTGGTAATATGTCCTAATGAGCCGAATATTTATCTAGAAATGAAAATGAAATGAAATGAAAAAGTATTTATTTCGCCACAAATATACAAAAAATCCAGAAATTTAAATGTAGCAATACAAACAACACACAGAAACAAACAAAAGAAAATACAAAACATATAAACATGGCGAAAATGGGCCCTTCATCAGCCTAAAGCCACAGAGGTAGTCTGCAGCGCTGGTTTTCGTGAAGGGCCCCACGAAACATAGGGCTCTATCTAGCTCTGTAACGCGTGTTTTCTCTCTTAGCGGCAACTTGGTGACGACACGACTGACTTTTCGAGAATCAATGAGAAAGTAATCTCGCGTGTCTTTTAGCAACACTCGAGCCACCTGTGTGTGTGCGTGTGTGTGTGTGCTCCGCACGATGAGGTAACCATTTGTGAGCTACCGGTGGTATGCGCCGTCCAATGAGGCAGACTTGTGCGAGCTATACTTATAGCTATCGTTGTTGTTTTGATATTGTTAGTTAATGCTTTTGAGCCATGCTGTGGCTGTCTTTTATTAGTATCCGTTGCAGACATTTAGTTTGTGCATGTGATCTCATTGTGAATGTAAAATGCAATGGAACTGTTGATAGCCCATACATAAATAAATAAATAAATAAATAAATAATGTCCTTACCGGAAGGAGGGGACCAATTCTTACTGATCCATTTATCTTCATTATCAACAGGGTTGTACGGCGTATCAACGCCGTTCATTCTAAAATCGTTCATTACGTCATTCAGAGTAGTTTTGCCCATCATAACTGAAAAAAGGAATATTATCACACTCATACTCTATTGCAGCAACGAATGATGATGTCATAGCCGGATTCGGCCACGGCGGCTCTTTCAACACCGATTAAGAAAATCGAGGTCCAGTTTTCGGAAACAGCCAATTGCGCAGGAGATATTTAAGTGCTTAACCGCTTGTCCGAGCTCCCTCGGGCCCGATGGAATGGAGAACCAGTACGATCGGGAGGGAGCAGGATGCAGGTTTGGTCGAGTTTTCCTTCTCTGAACACCTGGTTGAATTGCGGTGTTAAAGATATACCTTAGTCGCCTTTTACGACACCTCGGCAAGAAGGTGCTATTCTATTCTGCCGGCAGCTACCACGGCTATACTAAAACTAATATTAGTATATCGGAGAACCGACAAAATTAGAGAGAGGCAAGAGGTTGAAAATATATTTTTTTATCCGGATTGAAGATCCAGTCTAAAAAGCGACATCGACTATCAACAGTTAAGTAAATTCCATCACAGCGTAAATGCCGGCCTGCACAGACCCATATCATAGGAAGATGGGAGCACGCACGCCAGGAGATCATTCCGCAGCTCAACGATACTGCAAAGCAATAGTTAGAGAACTTGTTATTTCTAGCCGGGATCATAGACGGGCAAAATGTAATCAGATTAATAAAAATGATTACGATTACATTTTTTACCATTAATATTTTGCTCATCAATGTTTAAAACACTACAGAATTCCAGATTGTATACACATTTATTATTTCTTAATGTTTTAAATGGATTTAATCATGATTACAGAGCAAGAAAATTAAAATTACGACTACATTTTGTAATCGTTCATCATTAATCAGATTACAATTTGGCCGGTATGTGGGTTACCGTATAACTGTGACTTACGGTTAAAAAAGCTCGTGAGCGCCGCAGCATTTTGATTCAGAGTGTGTTGCGATAGAAGAGGTTCTGTCATCTGTTGATTTGTCAGAGTACCTATGTTCTGAAGAAAAAAAATCACAGGTAAAATAAACACATAATATTGTTAGGTTTTCCTTAACCCTTTCGCTACGGCAAGCCTTGCTTTAAAGTGTATTGCTGGAAACGGACCTCCGTGCTACCAATGCGCACATCAAATGCGCGCAGTCTTTAGCATTCAGAACTAGTGATAAAAATGCCCGGGAATTTTCCCAAAGTGCCCAAAAACTTCCTTGGGAATATTCCCGGGAATTTACGAAATGTTCTCGGAAGTTTTGGGCACTTTGGGAAAATTCCCGGCCATTTCCATCACTATTCAGGACCAATGTTTGAGCTCAGAAAAAGTTTTCACAATATAAACATTACGGGTGAATGAAATAATAAAATATAGTGTCTCATCATCTGCGGGCGGCGTTTTTTAATTGATGAATGTAGTCACCGATACTAGCGAAAGGGTTAAAAGGAGCTGTGACAGGATCTATTGTCTCAGGCAGTAGACTTGAGGGAGTTTGCTGCCCAGATGAGAGGGAGGCGGTGAACGGTGTCCGGCGCACCGCCTGGGAGAGAGGTTTTGGAGGGGTGGGCTTTACTCTTTCCCTTCCCAGAGAGGTCGCCTCAATAAGACTTCTTGTTCCCAGGGCGTCTGGATGAATTTGGCTTCCCAGGCCCGGGTGGAACAATCAGAGGGCCACCCTGGTGGTTTTTAGTCAGTAGGAGGTCTGAAAAACCGGGGTCACTGCCCTCACAACGTACCTAATGGTCCTATGCAGGATTTTCCCCCGGGATACAAAAAAAAGGATCTATTGTCTCTCAATCTGTCAGAAAAGCCTTTTTCTTTCAGAAGCACGTGGAGGTACAAGATTGAAATTAATACTCGGAAATAATTAGTCAGATCCCCTAAATTTCCTTAGTAAAATAATTAAAAGAAAAACAAATTTCTAAGTCAATACAATCAAAATATTTCGAGGTGGTACGGCGATTGCCCGGACTGGGTCATGAGTACAGAACACAAGAATAAAGACCGACACAGTGACTCGTTTCAGCTTGTCGCGTTCATATACCTCGAGATCTTCCATCGTGGTACATTTGGGCCGGCATAACGATGGTGACTGTGACCAATTTTTCGTCCCGTTGCGGTCAGTTGCTAGTTCTTCGACTACACTGTACTTCCCATCAGGAAAAATGCAGTCACCCTGTCAAACCAGTATAAAAAAACCTACCGTATATAAAGCATTCACGTTTTTTGTAAGGGAGTCAATATTTACGGGGTATCTCTGTACTGTGGTCGTAATGCTGGAGGACAACCGACCTACCACTTCAAAATATAATGTCGAGGGGAGGAAAGTCTATAGGTTTAAGCGACATTTTTTGGTGATATAGAAATATATATATTTTCGGAATCAGCGTTTTTTACCGATTCTAAACATATATATTACTATATAACCAAACAATGTCACTTAAACCAAATAGCCTTTCACCCCTCAATATTATTGCAATTTTGCTCACCTCGAAAGGTATATAGCATGGCGATATATTATTATTTTCTAATCATTCAAACAATTGGAAGAAAAAATATTGCTATAAAAGATAAATAGTACATTTGTGGGTAATTTTGATTCCAAGCTATAAAACCATTAAAAAATCCTACTTAATCTACTACCCGGTAAGTTTGCGATCTCAAAATTGTTTTATACTTTTAAACTAAGCTTACTAATATATAAACTATGTTCATCTTGCCTTTTAAGTTAATCAACATCAAAAGAAAGATATATCGGTAAAATAAACGATCGTAATATTTCACGACCAACGGGTAAGCAAATAACAAATTTATGTCGTAGTTAGTTTCATTTGTTATTATAAATAATAGCATTTATTGTAACCTTAAAACAGTGACAAAAAGGACTTTTTATGAGTTAAAGAAAGTTTGAAACGTATTACGATAGTGGTTAAATAAAAAAAAACTCACCAATTCCGTGTAGTTGTTGTCAGAAAGATAATTCTTAAATAACATTTTTTATTAAATATAGTAATTATTCAAATCAAACGAGTGTCACTTTACTATATCTCCAATAGGAATGAATACGCGAAGTTAGTTTCAACGGCCTGTTTTAGAATAAAACAAAATGGCGGTCACTTTTAGATTAAGGGCTGTCAATTATTTTTATTTCATTATTAATAAATAATAAAATTATATTATCAAATAAATGTAAACCTTCGTTTCTTTAGGTATAGTGTAAAATATACTATAGAGAGTAAATAATTTTGAAAAAAAAAATGTAGAATTAATTAAAATCACCATTATGATAAATAATGTACGCCACACAAATAAAATTACCACGCTTATTACAGAGCATTTCTCATTTATTTATCTTTTTTTTTTTAAATAATTTGTTAGCGACTATATATTACTTATTTACATTTATATTCGTTACAAGAAGGTACCAATTAAGAAAACTTCGAGAGGCAACTCGCATTACATCTAATACTAATATCATGTCGATACCTTAATTCAACAAGGCTGTATATTATTTTACTAAGATATTGAACTATATCATAATAGTTTTATTTGTAAAATGACGTATCATTTCGTCTAGGAATCATATTTTTACAACCAATAGAGTAGTTTTTACGTGACATAAAAAGACGTCGTAAGTAAAAGGTGTCGAATTTTGGGAGGAATCCAAAAATTGTATTCTTACTTGTGAAAGACGATTTACCATAAAAATACCTTTTCCAGCCTTTGTTTGTTTGCCATTACATTGTTATTGAAAGTACCATTTTATTGTCGCATAAACTAGTTCAAGAACTGATTATCATTTTATTTTTACCTTAACTTATAATTATATGATTTGATGAAAACGTTTGTAGGGCACATGTTTTTCGATATCTGATACATATATAATCTTCGTAATTTCAGTTATAATGTGTTTGTCGTGAGTATCTCTTAGAATCTATCTATTAAATCAGCGGTACAATCAATCAGCCTTGCAATGTTTTTGTATTGAAGTAATCAAATAATTTATTATTATAACTTGACAAAACTAGATTTCTGTTTAGTCTATTAAAATATGACTGCATTAATATAAAAGTTTACCTAAAATTTAATGGTCACATTGGGTACGACATATAAGCGCAAAGTGAGTAGAGACAGTAAAAGTGCTTACCTTGAAAATGATATAGCACGATGATATATTATTATTAAGAAGGTACAAATTATTGTGTCCTAAAATACCTTCTTCGTCTATAAAATAACCCTGTGTGTGTTCTAGTATTTACATATATGTCTACTAGCTGTAACAAACGCCAATTTACTATGGAACCAGCGCTATATGTGTAATTGTCCACAGAATAATTTAAGTTTATTGTAAAATACAAATAGGTAAAAAAATTACCCATCAACATAAAAATAGTTTTGCTTACACGTGACAACCCTGGCTAACTAAAACTGGGCGATATTTTAAACCGAGCTCGCGCTTCGAGATAAACACGGTTTTAAAAAAGTGCCATTATATTTTTAATAAGTGGGTACTTGATAATTTTATTGCGTTTTCAGCAAGTGGGTAGGTACTTAATTATTTTCATTCGAACTCAGTTGGTACTATTTAGATTTTAAAATATCGAATACATTTAACTACCCGGCGTTGTCTGGGTAGAAATGAAACTATAGTTCATAACAAAAACATATTTAATTTAGGGTCTGTCATCTCCGCAACATAACGTAGACTTTGTATCCTAAATATGATGGTTTTTCACGCCTGATCAACTATTCCTATTGTATAAGACCCAGGTCAGACCCTGCATGGAATATTGTTTATATTTTTGAGACGGTTCTGCTTAGTATTTACTTGATGCCCTGGATAGGTTGCAGCGGAGGGCTGTCCGCATTGTAAATGATCCTGACGTGACTAAGCATTTTGAACCGCTCCAGGTGCGCAGAGTTATTGCTTCAATAAGCGTTTTCTAACGTTTGTATAATGGCGAGTATTTTGAAGAGTTACTTAACCTTGTCCCACCCTCTTCCTTCCTTAATAGAACTACGCTTGCGAGTTTTCGAAATCCCGGCTAGGACTTAAAATTTCTCTAACTGTTACTTCTGCCGAATAGCTAAAGATTCGCTTCTACATTTATCATGCGAACGGCTAAGGAGTGGAATGTGCTTCCAGCGGCCATATTTCCGCGATCTTATGACCTGGGAGTCTTTAAGAGAAGAGTGAATAGGCATTTGCTAGGCGATCGCGTTTCATCATCGAACTCATCTTTGCCTTCCACCAGGTGTGATTGAGGTCAAGCGTTCGCCTGTAAATTATAAAAAAAAAGCTAAAGGAAATAAATAAATGGTTAGTATGCCGGGTCAGAAAAAAGCCGTTGTGTGTGAATTATAATCAGAGATGGGCAAAATGTAATCTGATTAATGATAAACGATTACAAAATGTAGTCCTAATTTTAATTTTCTTGCTCTGTAATCATGATTAAACTCATTTTAAACATTAAGAAATCATAAATGTGTATACAATCTGGGATTTTGTAGTGTTTAAAGCATAAATGAGCAAAATGCAGTCATATTAATGGTAAAAAACGAAAATGTAATCGTTAATCATTTTTATTAATCTGATTACATTTTGCCCATCTATGATTATAATATATCGTCACGCTATATCCCTTTCGGGGTGGGCAAAGGTATAGTAGTGGTTGTATACACTTTGCATTTATATGTCTTGCTCAGCGTGACCAGTAGCGCAGCTGATTGCCGTTCTCAGGGCACTTGGGCTGAGATTTCAGACGCAACATTAAGTTCGCTTAGACTTTGCTAAAACATTAGAAATTATATTTCGCAATGAATGTCAAAGGATTTGATAAGTCACTGATTATATTTACATGGACTTGGCTCTGCCAATACTATGGTTATACTCAGGTTAATATTATATATGAAGATTGTTGTCTAAACGAATTTGTTTTTTAAGAACATTGCTAAGTAAAATCGAAATAACTTTTATAAATCTCAGCTTTAAACTGAGATTTATATCTGCTATTTTGACTTTGCCTGAGTTTCACTCAAACAGAACGAATTATATTATTTAATTTTAATGCTAAAGTGATGAAACCACCGATTTCATCTACTTGGACTTGACTTTGTGACTACTTAAGTTACACTGCAGTTCCTATTATAAATTTAGTTCTTTGTTAAAGTCGAACCTATTTTTTGAGCTATATCTCAGCAAAATCAAAGTAGCGTAGCCTTACCCATGACATTTCTATAAGTTACCATGTGGGTATTCTCACGATGGTTTCCTTCGTCGGTGAGCACGTGGAGACCAAATACATAATTTAACTAAAAAAAAAACAGAGATGCCGGGATTTCAACCTGCAAGCACTCGCGTTGCCGCGCATGATTGCATATCCCTTATCAATTAGGCTACCATAGCCACAATAATAATAGTTTAGTCGGGCATCAATATTTTAAATTCGAGAATAGCGCCATCTAGTTAAATAAATGATCATTAATAAGAATTTAATACGCGTCTAGTAAAATTGTGTAAATGTTACAAACATATCTCAATAGATGGCACTGTTTTAAAAATTACTTGATATATGAATCTGTAATGCGTACCTAACCAGGAAGTAATCTAGAGGAAGGCTGCTGCCCGAAGAGGTTGAGGCAGTGAGTATGTGTTTTACGCGCAGCTTCAGAGTAGACCCTGAGGAGTGGGCTCTCTTCACACTCACTCTTATGAGATGGAGCCAGTAAAGAGTTATAATTCTTTTCTGCCGGTAAAGCCAACGGCTAAAAAATATAATCTACTTAAGAAAGCACTAACGACATCTATTTTCGGACATTGTAAGTCATTAGTACTAATTGAGTGCTATATACGTGTAATTATTATAAGAAACAATTGATGATGTTTGTATTATTTATACAAAGATTTTAGCTTGAAATAATAATTTTTATAACAAAATTATTACTTCCAAGCGAACGAAGGTAGTCTTTACAGAACACGTTTATTGCGATAATTGATTCATCCTTGTTGACTGTAAAATATACACCTACCGCTTTGAATGAAATCATTAATCATGATGAAATACTCTGAAATATGTTGCGAACCATGTATTATGGAGCTAGGAAGTTGTTTGTACGAAAGTGCTAATTATATCTAGTTTGTTTTAAATAATTTATAGATGGACGCTTGACCTCAATCACACCTGGTGGAAGGTGAAGATGAGTCCGATGATGAACCGCGTCCGCTCAACACGAATGCCTATCCACTCATCTCTTAAAAACTCCCAGGTCATAAGATCGTGGAAATATAGTCACTGGAAGCATAGTCCACTCCTTAGCTGTTCGCATAAATGTAGATTCTATAGCGTCTAGTTGTTTTATATAGAGAAATGGACTAGACTACCATAGATGGGCTAAATGTAAACAGATTAATAAAAATGATTAACGAAAAATTTTACGTTTATTACCATTATTATGACTGCATTTTACTAATTTATGTTTTAAAAACTACAAAATTCCAGATTGTATACACATTTATCATTTCTTAATGTTTTAAATGCATCATGGTTACAGAGTAAGAAAATTAAAATTACGACTACATTTTGTAATCGTTCATCATTAACTAGATTACATTTTGCCTATCTATCTCTGTACACTACTTACTTTAGTTTAGACTTGAGATAAATAAAAAACACTATTTAATTAAAGCTGTTTTATTCAACCTCAATGGTAAATTCAATTTAACAGCTTTTAAAACCGAATTGTTTCTCAGGAAAATAATGAGTACAGTGAGCTACAGTGTAACGCTAAGTAGCGTTCTAAATAAGTTTTTTTTTTACACTGGCTCGACATAGTGACTACAGAGTTCCTGATGGTAAGTACAGTGTAGTCCAAAAACGAAAGCGACTATCAAAGGATGAAAATACATTGATATTCTCCGTCGTCATGTCGGCCCACATATACCACGACTGAAGGTCTCTAGGTATATGAGCTACTGGTTATACACAAGCTGATCCCGAAACGCGACAAGCCGAAACTGGTCACTATGACGGGCTTTACACCCATGTACTGTGGTCGCGATCCAGACGGGCACCGACGCCCTACCACCTCGCTGCTGCTCGTTTAGCACCACCCAGGAGTCACGTGTAGGGAAACTAGGGTAAAGCCTACGGACGCGAGCAGCTTCGACTCCCAAGTTTAAACTATATTTAATTTGTTGGTGTAACCATAAGCACCGTCAGGGCCGCGACTCCAGACTCAGGTTCCTACCGACTACAAAACCCCGAGAGGTCCCTCTAATTGCTGCTAGCAGGGCCTGGGGTTCCGTATTTCTCCAACGACCCGGCAAGCGAATAGTAAGTCACAGGGTGTTTTAAATTTTTTATTTAATGTGATAGTATGCACTCTGCCGGCCCTCTCTCGCGGACGTCGTTATGTTTGAACGGATCGCTGGCGCAGCGGCCGCGGTGGGTAGGAGAAACGTGAGTTTCGTGTCGGCCGCTCCTTGTGGTAACTTTTGATGACATGAGCTCGCTAGATAATGTTAGCCGCGGTGGCTTAGTGCATATTACACCGGTTTCCATGCGCAGCAACGCAATGCTCGAATCCCGGCACAGGCCTCTGGGTTTTTCCAGATTACTAACGGATTTATGCACCACTTGCTCCCGGCGTAGGAAAGCCGCATGGCATCGGATAGAAATGTCGTGTACTGCTTACTAGGTCAGGGATGTTACGGAGCTTCGACTTCGACTCCGGTAAGTCGGAACTTTCGATTGTTATTACACCTTCGGTTCCGAAACTTTTTAATCGGAGTTCACCACCACTGTTATAGTCCATACATTTTATATGTTGTTGAAACAATATAAATTAATCAAACAATCAATGCTACTTAATACGAAACAAGATTTTTTTTTAATTTAGACTAAAATAAAACATTAGGTCCTTACATATGAAATTGGCGTTTTTCGTACTGGCCACTTTAATCACAAATTTCTCCTCTTTGGTAAGGAATTCCAAATTCAAATTTGTACAGCTATAGACTCATGTATTTGTGCTTCGATGATCGTCATTCATTTGTTTTTTTATTCTGTTTGCGTCACTCATTTTACAAAATGGAAAACTTAAAATATCGCATTATTTACGAGTACGAGTTCCGCCGTGGTACTAGTGCTGCGGAAACAACTCGAAGGGTGAATGATGTGTATAGCGGTCGTGTTGCAAAAGAAAACACAGTTCGTTTTTGGTTCCAACGTTTTCGTTCTGGAAATTTCGACCTGCAGAACAAGCCCCGTGGACGGCCTGAGACTCAAGTTGATAATGAAGAGTTGAAGGCTATTGTGAAAGCGGATCCATCGCAAACCATGTCCGAGTTAGCTGCAGGCTGCGATGTTATTGATAAAACTGTTTTAATTCACTTGAAGCAAATTGAGAAGATTAAAAAGCTTGAAAGGTGGGTACCTCACGAATTGACTGAAGCAAACCGGCAAACGCGCGTCGACTGCTGCGTTACATTATTAAACCGGCACAATAATGAAGGTATTTTAAACCGAATCATTACCTGTGATGAAAAATGGGTTCTTTACGATAATCGGAAGCGCTCAGCGCAATGGTTGGATCCTGTCCAGCCAGCCAAATCCTGCCCCAAGCGAAAATTAACCCCAAAAAAGTTACTTGTAAGCGTTTGGTGGACTAGTGCCGGTATTGTTCATTACAGTTTTCTCAAATCTGGCCAGACTATTACGGCTGATGTCTATTGTCAGCAATTGCAAACCATGATGGAAAAGCTAGCGGCTAAACAACCTAGGCTGGTCAATCGCTCCACGCCACTGCTGCTTCACGACAACGCTAGACCACACACTGCGCAACAGACGGCTACTAAATTAGAAGAGCTTCAATTGGAAAGTCTAAGACATCCTCCGTACTCCCCGGACCTTGCTCCAACAGATTACCATTTTTTTCGAAATTTGGATAACTTCTTGCAAGGGAAAAAATTCAACTCCGATGGGGCAGTCCAAATCGCCTTCAAAGATTTTATTGATTCCCGTCCGACTGGTTTTTTTAGTAAAGGGATCAATGAACTACCTATGAGATGGCAAAAGTGCATAGAAAATAATGGTTCATACTTTGATTAATTAAATATATTATATTAAAAAATATTCGACTTTTTGTTCCTCCCATACAAAACGCCAATTTCATATGTAAGGAGCTAATATTATTAAAATGACTAAATTTAAAACTACATGTACATTAAAATTTATTACCTAAAATTTTTTTATTTCACATTTACATTAAATTAAATTGAAATTAACATAAAACAATACTGGAGCAAATTTAATTTAATTTGGTCACTGATAGGGAAAATATTAATAAGTGTAAATGTATTACTTTCTAATTAAAAAGGTTCTTTAAATTGTTTTCATTTGTCCTTAAATAAAACTAATCTCTTCTGTCATCACTTGTGATTACTATTTTGCCTATTTTGTATTACTACTTTGCCTCCGACTCCGATAAATCAAATTTAAAAACTCCGACTCCGGTTCCGTTAAAACTGCCTCAGTTACATCCCTAGTGATAGTGCTGTGAGAACGGTGTTCAACTGCACTACTGGTCACATCGGGGAAGACATATAAGCGCAAAGCGGATAGCCACTAATGTACCTCTGCTCACCTCGTATGGGATATAGCGTGACGATATATTATTATAATAAAAGTAAGCCGTGGTGGCTGCCGGCAGAATAGAATAGCACCCCCTCTTCTTGCCGAGGTGTCGTAAAAGGCGACTAAGGTATCTCTTGAACACCGCAATTCAACCAGGTGATTAGAGAAGGGAAAACTAGACCAAACCTGCATCCCGCTCCCTCCCGATCGTACTGGTTCTCCTTTCCATCGGGCCCGAGGGAGCTCGGACGAGAGAGTGCTTTTCTGGCAGCGCGTCCAGTTATGCACTTAAATGTCTCCTGCGCAATTGACTGTTTCCGTAAACTGGACCTCGAATTTCTTAACCGGTGTTGAAACAGTCGCCGTGGCCGAAACCGGCTAGGATATCATCATCATTATAAAAGTATCTTGTGATGGACGTATTGCGTTTATACTGCCTTTTAACGTTAAAATGATTGTTATTGGAAAAATTCCAAGTCACAAAATAAAACAAAATTTCTCACACAGCGATTTATTACAGCCTCAATTGATATAAAAAAAACGATCTCTGTGGAATACTGAATGTTATAAATGAGGTAACATAAGGCTTAATGTACTCTGAGTGGCTTATTCGAAGGGAAAATTGGAGTTCCATTCCTCAATGCATAAATTAATCAACCCAGTGTAACATACCAACAATTGCTTATTATAATTTCACAAAAACATACTTCAGCGGTACTGAAAGACGAAATCGATGCGATAACAATCGAACCAACGGTTATTCGAATGTCGATTATAACGAAACGAATAAAATCGATTTTCGAATATATAAAATAATTCTAGCTCACAGCGCTCACTTTTCAATCGACTATTATAGAATTATACCGATTGTTATTCAAATGCATTTAACACAAGATTCACGTGTTATACAACACTGTAGATACAATATTAAATAATGCCGAATATTATTCGAATAGACATGATAATCGGTAATTCAATTATTTATAGCATAAATCGATTATCGTCAAAGGGTACCACAAATCCAATATCAATAGACTCACAAATTCATCTCTACAAGGTAAGCGAGATTCAGTATAACACTCCAATTTCCCGCATTCATAAGAAAAAATCAAAACATGAATTAGTATTCCACTCAACGAAATATTATCACAAACTGCTTCCAATAGTGCGTTAATTCTACGGAAATGATTATTAAACTAAATACAAGCTACATTTAAATATTGTTACGAATATTAACGACCACATTTTGATTTATTTAAAAATCTAACAGCGCAGGCGGACATGTAAGCATGATCGCAGTGATCATGCCGGCCTGCACAAACGTTTAGAAGACCTAATAATATAGAACGGTACGGTCGCCCTCCCCAGGAGACTTCCACAGTTCAACTGATGGAAAGTATAACAAATTCAACCAGCAACGAATACCATAGGATGAGGATCCCGTAGCAGTTGCTGGGCATATATATGAGTGACTGGAAATACACAAAACTTGTGATGTGCCATTCTAGTGGTGACAATATTCAAATGTAGCGCGAGGGTATGTTGAGTGATTAGTTGGCATCCACGAAGTACTCCTGGGCCGCCTTGGTGTCCGGCTTGATGGTCTTGGATCCTGGCTTCCAGTTGGCCGGGCACACCTCTCCGTTCTTGTCCGTGAACTGGAACGCTTGCACCAGACGGAGGGTTTCCTCAACAGAGCTGTTTACAAACGTGCTATAATTAATTGTCTATTTATTAAACACGTTATTTTTATTACTGTGACATTGTTTGAATAGTTTAGTTTAATATTTTTTACGTTATACAAGTTCTTAAATTTTGAAAAAGGTTTCTTCTTATTTTCAAATGTCTTAGAATTTTTTAATCGCTCTATGTTACAGTAATCCATAGCAAGCGGTAGGCAAAAACCACCAGATTAACCGTTCATCCTATAAGTTGCCTGTTTGTTCAAGAATGATAAAAAATTGTCTCGAAAGCTATTATTTTAAAGTGCTTTAGAAGTGTTTATTTCTACACAGGCCGGGATAAGTAATGTACTTATGCCGTTGCACAAATGCAGCCTCGTAGGCGGAATGACTTTTATAAAATAAAGATTTGCGATAATTTGAGACAGTTCAAAAACTACTTACCGGTTGGCAGCGGTATTCAGGCACTTTGCAAACCACTCATTGTGTATATATTTGAATGCGTGTGTGGAGTATGGTTTTTTTTTTCGGCGTGTCCTACGTTGCTGGCCTGGGAAAGACCTTCACAACAAAACCGGGCTTGGTGGGCGAACGCAGAGGGCGCTCAGCCAGCGAAATTTATGGGTTGGGCGGCTGCGCAAGGGCACCCCTGTGGGTACGGACCTCGACTTGGGCAGCTAGCCAGGGAAAGAACCTAACGGTGGTCTACTAGCGTTTCGGAAGCGACTGCCTTGAGAAGAAACGCCGAAAGAAACTCAAGGCTGCGTCGGAGTGAATGGAGTATGGATTGTGAGGATTTGCAATGTATATAGCGAGTTTAAATAATAATTAGATGCAACGTTTGTAGTTTGAAAGCGAGAACGGTTAAGTAAGAAGTGAATGAGTTCGCCAGATGGCGTTAGGGTTTAGGTGCGTTTACATTATTGTTTTTCATGTCCCGGGGTTGCGCCTTTTGGCGTGACTAATTTCAATGGGTCTTATTTTAGAAGTTAATATTTTAATGTGTCTACTTAAATAGGTCTTTTTAAAAAAATCTTTTAAAATTTTGAGGATTAGGTATTTCTATTGTCGTGGTGCCGCTTTAAGACCTTTGGGATTCACAAAATATAAAGTACAACTGACCGTCCCACAGGCAGGTCGTTGACGGTGATCTGCCTCAGGTTCTGCTTATCATCAATGATGAACAGTCCTCGGAACGGAATGCCGGTCTCTTCGTTGAGCACGCCATAGTCGCGCGCGATGCGGTGCGACTTGTCGCTCAGGATCGGGATGTTCATAGGACCGAGACCGCCTGGAAAGATGTTACAATTATTGATTGTTAAAAAATGTAGCATATTAAGGAGGTATATCTCGAAGAAGCGGCGCAATGCTGTCAATAAATGAGTTACATAATAAAGACATTCCATTAAAAATATTTTCATGTGAAAATATAGCCAAGCATCGACAACTTCTGCTAAAATGAAAAAAAAATTGAACTCAACTACCCATTCTACTTTCAAAAAGTCATGTCATTAATGGCCAAAAACATCTTTATTTATTTATCTGTCATTTTGATTTATATTTCCTAAATAATAATTGAGATTTTAACACGGTCCGTTGCGAAGATCAGAAGATAAAAGCAAACATACAGACGGACAACAATGATTTTATACTATGTAAAGATCATGATAATAACAACTACGTGATGACTGATCAAATCCCATACAGAAACCCACAACAATCGACACAGTACTGAAGTAAATTCACCAAATAATGGTAAAGGCCACATAAATATTCATTGTGTGGTTTAGATTCTGAGATTTTCAAGAAGCGAATGGACAGACAGACAAACACTTTATACCACGTAACGATCTGTGTAAAACTGAACATAATACTTAATACAGAGGCCAAGGGAGCGTTTCCAGCCTTGTCGTGGTTCCGCTTATTACAAGCGGATAAGAAGCGAAGACACTGTTTTTGCAGTTTCGCTCCCAGAGAAAGAAAATTTTCTGACTCCGTTACTGAAACCAAATACCGTGGGCACTTTGGACTCTTTCTAACCTCTAAACGTAGATCACTCAACCCCTGCTCGGATCTTAAATTATTCGAAACGGGGCAAAAACTAACGAGGGTACTATTACCTTTGTGGCATAACTTCATAGTAACGATATCTTATGAAACTTTTGAGTTAACTTTTCAAACAAAACCTTGTATAAATTTTCTGCCTATTTATATGGAGAAGTTGCTCGCTTTTTTAGATATGTTATTCAATGGATACGCCGGGCGACGTGCTCATCTGGTGTCTAGAATTTGACACATAATCTGGGCCTATCAGAGGAAATACATTGAATATAGAATAATTCTATCTAGTAGCATATCAATCGGATTACATTAATATTAAATCGACAAGTGGATGGCTTAAAGATAACTTGACCAATCAGCTTATACATGTTAACCAATATCACAAAACTAAGCCAACGTAAACATTTGATAAAAATCTCGCCCTGGTTTCATTGTTTAACATGCGATATCTGTTTATTTGTTGTCGTGGGATTCCGCGAGCGATTCATTAAAATAACTATCAGCGTTATTCGATAATCTTCGATTGTAATTGATAAATCCGAATATATTCAAATGTCTATTTATATTCGAACATGTTTATGAATAAATCGACAATCGAATTATCAACTGTTTAACACATTAAAAGCCGCATTAGGCATCGGCGGCTGATACTGGAATTTCTGTTTAGGCCACGCCAGCTACCGGCGGCTGTGATACACTAGCGGCTGTATCCACTTAGCTCTTATATGTCGTGTCCAACTTGACCAGTAGCGCAGCTGATCGCCTTTCCTACAGTACTAACACACATGGTATTTCTATTTGATACCATGCTGGTTTCCTCGCGATGTTTTCCATTGCCGGTAGACATGTGGGGCGTAAATTCATACTTAATCTGAAAAAACGCCGAGGTACGAACCAACGACTAAATCGCTTTGCCGCCGGTATCGGTCTCTTATCCACTAGGCTACACATGATATAGAACTAAAAATACATTGTTTTCAGGAATTGAATAACATTTATTTAAAACTTATTTGAATAAACATTGTATTGGGAAAACTAACGTCGGTTAACGTCGAAAAAATATACAGATTTATACAAATGTCACTAAGCGATTTTAAACAACATGATAAACCTTACGAGTCCGTTATAATTTTGGGAGTCGAAGCTGCTCGCGTCCGTAGACTATACCCTAGTTCTCCTACACGTGACTCCTGGGTGGTGCTAAACGAGCAGCAGCGAGGTGGTAGGGCGCCGGTGCCCGTCTGGATCGCGACCACAGTGCGGGTGTAAAGCCCGTCATAGTGACCAGTTTCGGTTTGTCGCGTTTCCGGATCAGCTTCTGTATATCCAGTAGCTCATATACCTAGAGACCTTCAGTCGTTGTATATGTGGGCCGACATGACGATGTTGACTATCAATGGATTTTCATCCTTTGATAGTCGCTTTCGTTTTTGGACTACACTGTACTTGCCATCAGGTACTCTGTAGTCATTATGTCGAGCAAGTGTAAAAAAAATCTTCTATTGCGTTATAATCTTCATTGGCCTGCAATACTAACGATTGTAGCTTACGCACATGGCTTGGCGAGGTCTTCGTTAACAGCCTCGGCGCTCTCCATGACGATTTAGTTTTACTTCAATGTTTGCTAATGCTTTGTCAAAAAAAAACGGCTCACCCTGCTTGCGCGGCGTGTTGATCCAGGCCAGGTGCGTGAAATGCGAATCAGTCGACGCCGCGATCACCTCACATCCGATCTTGCGGAAATCATCAGCGCGCTCAGAGAACGCGATTATCTCTGTCGGGCATACGAACGTGCTGCGGGAGGGAGAGAGACAGCGTTACTTGTAGATTTTTGTGTGGCGTCCACATGAATAATGTGTCAAATAAGCTAGGTGTTCAAAAACTAATGGCTATTTAACCATATGCCGGTGTCGTCTTTCTCGAATCTATACTAATATTATAAAGTTGAAGAGTTTGTTTGTTTGAACGCGCTAATCTCAGGAACTACTGGTTCGAATTGAAAAATTCTTTTTGTGTTAAATAGACTATTTATCGAGGAAGGCTTTAGGCTATAAAACATCAACTGATGCAACTATTAGGAGCGAAGAAATAATGGAAAATGTGAAAAAAACGGGGAAAATTATTCATCCTTGAGGGCTTCCATTGCGTGCGCTGCGAAAACGGTTCAAGATACCAAAAATATATGTATGGAAGAATTATTCCTCTTGAAATGATCTAAAAAAATGTCCGGGACAGTATATGTCTATCTTTTAAGATTATGTCACTAGAACCGTTTTTATGGTAAAAAAATTTGGTCGAAATTAATGCATTATTTGTTAAGAGTTGTATCAACGTAATAATATTAATCTTTATCCAAATAAATGTGTTGTTGATTAAGAGTATTTAATTGTGAACAAAATTGTCTTTGACATCACTTAATTTCAATGAGCATCTTAGAAGATATTACAAAACCTTATATAGCAAAACAACGTTTGCCGGATCAGCTAGTATCCTATAACCAAGAGGTGTTCTAACTGCGGTTCGAGAAACGCCTGAAATAAGCCGATTGATAAACTGGTTGCGGCTCGCGGACAGGCTTCTATCATATAACGATGGCAATTGTTACTAAAAATTATCTAATTTCCAATTTATTAGTATAGCAATCGTCTTTATTCGTTAGTCGTCGATTGTATCTAGCTACGTGGAATGCTTTTTCACATTTATTCGAATGTCGATTTTCATTAGAATGATACATGTCAACTGATAAATCGACGACTGGATTATCAATTCATTATCTTAATTGGCAACTCATATGATTATTTCTCCACAACGTGAGATCATTTCTATTGTAGATGATCTACAAAAGGTATCTTTTAATACGAAAAGGTAGCAATCACGCTAACATCTAACATACTAACTACTAAATAGAAAAGGGCTACTGGCATTTATAAAAGAGTTTGACATAGGGAGTATTATTATTATGCTGAGAGCTAACTCCGAAACGCGACACATCCAATCCGGCATTGTCGCTCAACGAAATCACAAATCAACTTACAAATCGAGAGGGTAGAAGAACAAAACGACGTATTTCCCCTTGAAGTCCGAGAGCGAGAGATCTTTGAATTCCCCGTTGACGACGGCAGTCGTCTTGAATTGCGGTGCTGGCTTAGTCAGCTGGAGCGGCATTTTGTTGAAGCTGTTGACAAAACATTCATTTTTTTATTGTAGTTTTTGTGAGTGCGCGTACAGCGGAGGTATCTTCGGGCACGCGGGCACTGGAGGGGATTTTACTATTTAAGTCCTTGGCGGGAGCTGGCGTGTCTAACCCCCACTGGATGATAACAAGAAACATTAGAGCGCTCTTGTGAGGAAGTAATATTATTACCATCGGTGGCGTACAGTCTATACAGGCATGAAAGCGCTTCCCACCTTTAATCTAATCAGTGTTCATTTATTATTAAATACACAGTAATGACCGAGTTATTATTAGTTTATTGTTACTACATAACCTTATCCTTTGCCCTTCTTTTTATAAGTCTTTATACAACCATATTCAGGCATCTAATCGTTTAAAACTAGATAACAATCTAGATTTTTTTTCGATGTTCTTAGGACCATTATGATTTACTGAAATTGGGTTAGTCCCAAACCTATACTGTGGGTATTAAAAAAAAGGGTGTCTGGTTATGCTTGCTGAGGCCTAGCAGATGGAGCGGTTTTCATGCGCTGCAACGCAAATGATCTTAGGTTCGAATACCGGCACATACCTCTGTGTTTTTCCAGATTACGTATGGATTTAGGCAGCAAATACTCTCCGGTGGAGGAAACCATAGTGAGGAGACCCGCATGGCATCTAATATAAATGTTATGTATACTAGAGCTGTGAGAATGGCGATCGGGTGCGCTACTGTTCCCGCCATTTAAATGTAAAATTGATACAGTCACTAATGTATATCTGCTTACCCGTAAGGGATACAGCCTGATGATATATTATTATTTATAGAAAAATATATAGTTAGTTACATACTTAATTGTAAACCAAACTACATATTTCTGATCTTTACTGTTAAGTACACTTTGATGACTACTCTATAATTACTAAACGTACAAATAAATACAGCAAAACTATTCTAGATGATTCTCTATGGCGTGATATTATGTAACAGTTGACATTAATTTTCTGTATGGATTTGATAACGCTTCGATGGGATTGAAAAAGTTTATCTTGTCAGTACAAGGTTGAGGTCAAAATAATAAATTTTAAAATAAATATTTATAAAACTATAACACTTTATTATTTTAAACTATCGCTATATTAATTTGTATAAAATAATAAAAAACATGTTTATATCATTCCACTACAAAAGCGGCTGAGGTGGCCAAGAGAATAAGAGACCGATATGTCACCATTATATGCTCACTCGTGAAGGAAATCTTGAGGAAACCTGAACGGCATCTAATGGAAATGTCATGTGCACTAGAGCTGTGTGAACGTCGATCAGTTGCGCTACTGGTCACGTTGGGCACGACATACAAACGCAAAGCGAAAACAGCCACTAATGTATCTTTGTTTTTTGTTGACCTGGTGGAAATTTTCAAGAACCTTCAGAGGTGTTCCTCCTTTCGCACAGTGCGGCCGGGCTACGGGAAGCACTTGTGTGCACAAAACCGCGGCCCGGCGTGCGAGCCTGCAAGGGAAACTTCCAGGAATTAGTTCGTCAGTCCTCCATTACCTAATGGTGCGTGGGAAGACGCACACACCATAGGATTATCGGCCAGGTTATCGGCCCCTCTGATGAACCACCAGCCATTAATGTATCTTTGCTAATCCCAGAAAGGATTGCACGTACGTGAAAGCACCTTAAACTGGAGTAACTAATTTGAATTCAGACAACGAAAATTATCTTCTCGATAATATTAAATAATTATTAATACAAACGAATAAAACTTTTGATGAGTTTATTTTACTTCACGGTTTTAATTTCGCAGTCGGGTATGAAATGCTACAAATAAAATTAACACCTGATCAAATACAATTGGAATTTTATCTAAGGTTCGTAATACTTACTATCTTTATTATGAGGGTAGTATAATAATTTTATTTTAGACTTCACAGCTAGGATTTAAATGATAATGACGATTATCAATCGAGACAAAGATAACAGAGTTTACTGCAAATAAGACATTAATATCGACACCTTAATTCAACACAATTGTAACTCAATTTCTATAGAATTTACAGGAAAGCCATTTTATAACATTAAATTTGCTCTCACTGCTTTTAAATAAAACAAAACCAATAATTAAATACATTAAAAATATACAATTTTATGTTAGTTTTTATATCAATGCAGTCATATTTTCATACACAAAAATACTGTAAGGCTAAATACGGTAGATTATAGTTATGGGGTAAATGCTCATGACAAAAAGATTGTAATTGAAATTATAAAGATTTCATGAGAATCAGAGATCACAAAACACGTGCTCTACAAACATTTTTTTATCAAATCAACAAAATTGTATGTTAATATACGAGTAAAATGATGTCCAGTTTTTCAACTAGTTTAAGCGACAATAAAATTTAAAATAAATGTTTATTAACACCAAATAAGTTTTTTTTTTACTATTTTAATACTGTACATACTATATTTACATATAAGTATATATTCCATTAAATTCTTATTAAAAATCCGATTAACTTCAACAAGTAGAGCGTCACCCAGATGAGTTATTCTGCCGTAAAAACTGCAATGCATTGTTGGAGAAGGCCTTTCTCTACGAAACCTATACTTAAGTTAAATTCAAACGTCACTCAAAACTGTCTATTTTTTGACATAGTCTATTAACAAGTTATAGCTAATAGCTACTTATCAAAAGATTATAATCATAATTAGAAACTAAAACACTCAGATTTTGAGAGCCTAAAGTTGTTACCGAAGCCTAGGTAAGAAATAAAAACGGAATTAGGTGATACAGTACTGCAGTAATGGGAATCTTACGTTACCAAAGGAAATGAAATATAATTTTATTCAAATATGCCTACTTCAAAGGACTTGAAACGTAAAATGAATCTAGCACCGGCTTTGAAAACAGAATCTACCGAGAAAAATACACAAAGGAATAGATGTCGCGTGAGAAAAACTGTATACATTAAAACCACGAATTTTTATCATTTAAACAGCCATAAATAATAAGCCCGTAATTGGGTACAACTAATTTGCGTTTAATTCTAGAATTGACTCTATTAATACAACAACTCGTCATAAACAGAATGATAGACAGCAGAGAATACAACACAAGTAGGAAGTGAAAAATGAACGAAATTGACTCAAGCTATCGAAATATCAGGTCTACACGTCATGTCAATTTTATAATTTTTGCACTTTTTATTGTCATTATAGCATATCAAATGTAAATTCGTCTATACCCGATAAGATGAGTCTAATCTACAATTCGTTGAAAATCGCTAACCCAAGCCCGAAAACAGAGAAATAGCTCGCGGCGTATTCGGGTTCCGCCTTGTGAATCTCATAGCGACAGAGATTTGTGAACCGCCACAATTTAGAAAGCAACTTCCCGTCGTTATTGTAGAAAAGGTCGGTCAATGCACCGCACGTGAGCATGTTTGTAAGCATTGCCTCGAGATTTTGAAGCCTGGGAACGACAAAACAAATCATTTTCAGTTGTTCTTCGAAGCGTGCGCTTGGCATTGTTTGAAAGAGCGGTTCCCACAGATCTTTAAATGTTACCAAGTGTACATACATACAGTTTTGGCAAATTATTCGCAAAATCAGCCTGACAAGCGTTAAATGAGACTGCAGCTAGTTTTGCTAACTCCAAGAGAGTAATGCTGTCGAATTTATTATAAAACTCCTTTAACCAGTAGCGTTTATTCCATAGATGCATGAAAATATTACATGCCCTTACGATAAATAAGTCTAGAATAAATCGCTTTAATTTAAACAAAAAAGCAACTCTTTATATTCATATCTATTCTATTTTCACGCCATCTAACTTTCCTAAGAAAGCAATATAATATTTATTATCATTATATGATATTCACATTCATTATATTAATCTGCCTACCCTATCCAAATACCTTATCCACGTCACTGCCTATAACATTGGCTCTCATAATATAACCTGATCATAGACCGCGAAAATTAATTCAGTAATAAATTTTCCATCAATTGCCAATAAATACCGCCAATACTATGGCTATGAAAAGCAAAAAAAATTACACTACAAATACAAGTGACGAGGAATTAGCAAATACACACGAAAACTTGAAATAAGAGGCCGAATTGTAACAACGCTTAGTCATGACAAAAGACAAGGTTTTTAGAAATGCTGATACAATGCTAAGCTTAATAAATTGAATTCCGATAAGATATAGTCTTTAACATGCACTGCTTTCGTGACGTTGCTAAGATAATGACCTTATTTTAGAATTTAGATAAATTTTAAGGCTTTTTAGTTCGGTACTATTATCTTTTTTTTTATCCCGGGGGAAAATCTTAGTTATAGGACCATCAGGGACGCTGTGAGGGCAGCGACCCCGATGTGTCAGATTCCTACTGACTAAAAACACCCGGAGTGTCCCTCTGGTTGCTCCATCTGGCCCTGAGAAGCCAAATTCGTCCAGACGCCCAGGGAACAAAAGGCCTTGTTGAGGCTACTTCTCTAGGGGAGGGTTGGGAGTAAAAAACCACCCCTCCAAAACCTCTCTCTCAGGCGGCTCGACAGACACCGTGCACCGCCTCCCTCTTATCTAGGCAGTAGACTCTCTCAAGTCTACTGCCCGGCTCATTATGAAAAAAAAGGCTTGAAATTTGTACAATCTTTTGTTTTGACGTTTTAAAAGTTTACTCAAAATTCTCATAAGACATTGTTACGAGTTACTTCTCGTAAATATGGCGGTAGACTTGAAGAGTGCCTACTGCATGAGGGAGGCGGTGCGCAGTGTCTGAACACACCGGGGTCGCTGCCCTCACAGCGTCCCTGATGGTCCCAGGATTTTCCACCTACCAAGAAAAATATGAAAATTCTCGTAAATATATCAAGCTTGCTGCAGTGACCCGGCGTTGTTCAGAAGAAACCCTTTATCATACCCTCATGGGGGGTTGATTTTTCGGGCAACCGTGGCCGACTAAATGATGTCTTAGAGCAGTGCCTGTGACCTTTTATATTATAGAGCCTAAAGGTTTAACGATCATTGCGCATAGGGTAGCGCTGTCCTTTACATATATACACGGATACAGGTAACTAACGCAAAACCTTACAAGGGTGACTTTGGTATATCAAGACTAACAACTTTTGTTATACGACTGTTTATAATTCAATCTTATTTTCTCCATAGAAAAAAAAAATCAAATTTGCAGTTCTGATCTTCGTAATACTCTGAAAGGCGGCGCGATGCAACTGGAGCAGACGATTTCGGAGCATCAGCTGACTGAACTTTAAACATAGAGCTAACGATTGATAGAAATCCCCACTAAAACTAAAAAAAATATATATCTTAGGCTGTGTTAAGTTTTGGCAAAAGTCATAGAACAAAAGTTCTTGATGTACCTAAGTTAGCTTTAAGAGGTTTTGCGTTAGTTACCAGTAACGCTGTATATATAAATCTTAAGTAAATGAGCAAAAAACATACAATCAATGCTTGTAAATCAATTTCAATGGACATTATCGTGTTACTTAATTGTTAATCAATTTAATAATCGTCTGCCCGAAAACATCATGATACAGGCAGTAAAAACGCGAATTCGATAACTTATCAGCGGGACCTTGACTTATACGATTGCTTTATAGAAATAGACTCAAACCGTCTGTACAATGTACAAGTTTTTTTTTACACTGGCTCGACAAAGCCACTACTGTGCACCTGATGGTAAGTATAGTGTAGACCAAAAACGATAAAATTAATTGACAGTCTCGGCCGTCATGTCAACCATAGATGGGCAAAATGTAATCAGATTAATGCAAATGATTAACGATTAAATTTTACGTTTTTTTTACCATTAATATGACTGCATTTTGCTCATTTATATTTTAAACACTACAAAATCCCAGATTGTAATCAGATTTATGATTTCTTAAGGCGGCTTGCACTAACAAATTAAATCTAGTTAAGTGTTATATAAAATGCTATTTAGCGCTGATCTGTACTTATTGTCTTGCACTAAATTCTATCATGTGTGTAATTGTCCCTTAATATGGTGACTATAAATTACTGTTTTAATGGAAATATTAAGATATCACTATTTCTATATATTTGGAATTAGAATCGAATGCTGAATATCCTCTTTGAATATCTCCCTCGTCTATAAAATCAACCTGTATAAGCTCAAAGTAGATACAACCACTATTGTATCTCTACTTCACCCGAAAGGGATACAGCGTGACGATATATAATACAGGTATTCCATTCGTATAATACAAAGGAAGGTAATAATTGATGGTACTTTTAAAAGAGAATATTGATTACCGAGTGACAACACGACTATCGGCGAATTCAAGGACGAAACAATTAAATGACGTCAGTTTATTGCCTTAAGAACATAAAATTTATAGCAATTTGTTCGTATGTGTAACAAATATGTCTTAAAATCGAATTTTAACATTTTATGGTGATGAATTCAACTTAGAGACCGAGATGACGTATAATTAACTACATATTTATATAAGTTAGGCAGGGGTAGGCATTTTTTTCCGCCATTTTTTTTAATAGTTTACAGACGGATGCTTCGCCTCAATCACACCTTATGGAAGATGAAGATGAATCCGATAACCGCGTCCGTCAAAAAATGCGACGATTAACGATTCCCAAGTCATAAGAACATGGTAATGTGGTCGATGGAAGCACATTCCACTCCTTAGCTGTTCGCACGATGAATGTAATAGCATTCACCACATAAGGATGGTCTCTAACAATGTAGGGTCAGTATCACAGTAACCGCATTACGAAGACGGGTTGACAAAATTTATTGCAGTAACATCATCCATGGACACGAAAGTAATGTCTACCTAACGTTTAGTTCATGAATTCCTGTAATAAATCCTAATAGGCCTGTTTACAGATAAATGCGGTTGCAAGCATAAGGCAGTTAAACACAAGTGACTACCATCGTGGTGCGGGCCCGACTAAGCACTCCCGAAGTCACGGATCAACAAATAAATGAACTTCGTAAAATAATTACACAATAATTTAGCTATATATATAGCTATTTTATAGACGGGGGAAATATTTCAGGATACAATAGTTTTTTTTTTGATAGCCCGGGGGAAATCCCTAACGGACCTCAGGGGGCGGTGAGGGCTGCCCCCCGGTGTGTCGGACTTGCACCGACTAAAACCCCCGGGCTGTTCCTTCTTCCCGTCTGACCGGGGCCAGAGGAACAGCGTCATCCTCTTCTCCGACCCTCGGCAACGTCTGGCCTTTTGTAAAGCCGCATCTAAAGGATACAATAGTTCATATCTTCATGTAACTAATAAAAATGTAAATAACTATATTTCCTCTCAAATCATAAAAAATGATAAATAAATGGATTTTTCCTTATTCCACTCCCAAGAGAGTGAAATAAGGGTTGAAAGTCTGTTTAAAGGCCTAGGCATAGCCAGACTGGGCCCACTAGTTATATGAGAAGCATTAAATTCTACTCTATTACCAATGAAATCCACTCTCATTTCTACGAAACTAAAGAATCAAACAATAATCTACACAAAGAAAATCTCAATGTCATGGAAAAGTGATTACTCTGATGATACTAGCATAAGGCAGTATTATAACAGTGGCCGTCGTCAAGTCGGCCTGCATATTTCACGACTGAAGGTCTTTAGGCATACGCATGAACAGCTACTGGATCTTGAAGTAAGATAGACTGAAGCCAGTCACTATGACAAAAACTACTCCTGCTTGGCTAGGCAATTCTACATCTCAAAAATAAAAAAAAGGGTTTAATAATCAAATCTATTTAAAGTCTACTGAAAGTAGAATATCAAGGAACCTCATAGAGAATGGTCTCATCATTGGCATAAGATGTTCAGGCTTGGCGAGGTCCTGATTGGATTCTTCATCGCCTCGACAGTAGCACCTATGTTCCATACTCATTCTGATGCCTGCACTTGATAATTTAACTGTTAAAATTAAGATTGACCAATAAAATATTTACATCTCTCATGAAATGTAAAATATTCAATAATAAAATGTTTATATCTCACACTAAATGTAAACAAATTTAATAACACTGTTAGTACTTATTGATTAATTTTAACAATATTAAGAAGTTTTGTATAAAAAAATAATATTTCATGCATCTTTGACCCCGCCTTGGAAAATGTAGACGCAGGGTTGTCAGTTGAGGGTACTGAGGTAATATTTTAAAATGTCATGAAAACTGATAAATTCATTACTATTAGGGACACAATTTTTAGGAACTTGTATAAATAAGAGGATTTGTGTAGCAATTCAAGTGTTAAAAATGTTTCCACTAAAATATATCTATGGCATTTTTAAATAGTCTCTAGAGCTGTATAACTATACTCTATTATTCTCTTCCTCTGTCTTTTTTGCACATTGACACCAGCATTGGTGTCAGCTGAAAATCAGCGCTGCGGTCACCTAGCATTGCTGAGCTGACTTTACTTTGGTGCATCCTCACAGCAGAGGGTATTTGCTTTTTATGTTTTCTATCTTGATTAACTTATCCTTCTGTATTGTATGTTGAATAATGTGGCACATAAATGTTCTTTCTTAGTTAAAATATTCATCTATCTACCTACCTATCTACTGTTGTTAATCTATGTTCCCATTTCTGATGCTTTGTAAAAATCATTCCAAAGTTATAAGATAACATAATTTATATGAGATAATCAATCAAATACAGATTTTGAGTACATATTTCCTTTTAGAGATTTCTTCTTTACAAGTTATTAATAATCATGCAAACATACAAGAAATACTAGCAGAATAAATAAAGATGTCTTTTAGGTATATAGCATATCAAATTGCATGCAGATTGCCAGTATCAAGCTCCTGCATGCAGCTTCTCCGCATATAGTGCACTCTCACCGACATGAATTGGGCAAGCTTGCTGGATTAAATATCCAAACCCCTTCCCATGAATTCCAAAAATATAATGCAAAAACGGAAGGGGAGCTTTTGTTCTGCCATAGGATGAAACAGGCTAATAATAATATTAGAAACTGGTAACTAATTTGGAAAAAACACTGAAATTTTTGCAAAATATATATGTCTATAAGGACAAATATATGTGAATTTTTCTGTTTAAGAATTTACTATATGCTATAGGGTCGAGGAAATATATGAGATATTATTGAATAACCCCAAGATCTTTAAACATTTTACATTAATTGTCTCAAGAATGATCAATTAAAGTCATATTGGACAAAAAAAGAACAAGTACAAAGTGAAAACAGCCACTAACATACCTCTGCACATCTCCATGGGGATTTAGAGTGATGATATGTATTTCATTTTACCATATTCAGTTTATTTCTAAATTAACCAACAGTATAGCAATGGAATGATAAACAAAACAGCTTGCTCATGATTCTTGGTTTCTTGCAACATACTAACAAAAATTTATTGTGCAACATTTTCAAATATTTTGAAATTAACATCTTTATGTCACTTCAATGTTTTGCTTGTTCTAACATGTAGAGTATTCACATACAAGATTTATTTTTCAAGTAAAAACAAGTAATAATAATTTTAAAAAGTTGTGGTATACAGAATACCAACATTTATCAGTTGCTTCAAGGTCAACCTGATAATTTAAAAAATGTATTTAATGGCTGTTGTGGGCTAGCCGATAAGGGGCAGTTTTCATACATACTACCATAAATTATTACAGGTTTAAATTCATGCACATACCACTGTGAATTTACATATTAGATGGGGATTTAGGCATCACATGCTCACCAGTGTAGAAAAAATTCAGGAAATAACTTGGATGGCATATAATGGGAATGCCATGTGTACTAGTGCAATGAGAATGGAGATCAGTTGTTCTACTTGTCATGTTACCCACAACAAACAAGCACAATGTGTTACTGCCACTGATTTATCTCTACTCACCTTGAAAAGGATATAGCATGTTTCATTCCTGCTATTTATTACCAACTATTTTTCCATAATTAATGTTTTAAACTTAATGGATGATATTATATACAATAAAATTGTTTGCATGTTTGACTCAGCCTAAGCAGATAAACATGCATGGTATTTAATTTGCATGTCACTTTAGACATGAATAAATATTGTCATGTTTAGTATTTGTGTGGCTGAAATTTGTTCAAAATTAGATACTGACCCTTTTTAAGTAGTGACAATTGTTCATCTGACAACAATTGTACAAACTTAGTAAAATTCTGTAGCAATAAACCTTGATATTTGACCTTGTAGTAGTACCCGCAGTTATAGTTTGGAAATCAAGGTACAAGGATGTTATAAATCTTTGTATGAATTTTGTTCTATTTGTATGATTGTTTTTTTTTATTTATTATCAGAAAAGCAGCTGCAACAACTGATAAGTGTATCCTAGCAGTATTATAATGTAGAAACATCTCAATTTCCATATTTGGTTGATTTTTTTCAACCTTCCACTGAAAACATGATTATTATTATTAAATAATAGGCAAGCAGCTATTAGCTGATGTGCCTATATCCCGGCTGGTGTGTTCAACTATTACATATTGTCTAGCACTGTGTTGACCATATATTATGATCTGATTGAGATGCGAGCCATATATCCTGTCTAATATTGAAACTATTCGTTGATGGTGCATCAAAAATGTCCTGTAGTAATTTATTCCAAGCATGTGTTGTTCTGTTGAGTGAACGGCAAACAATATGTGTATTCAATTATTGTAGCTTTATTAGGTAACATGGGGTGATGTAAGATATTAGTGGATTTATTATATATATTTTTTTACACTGGCTCCACAAACTGCACACCATCCAATGTTTATTACAGCATAGCACAAAAATGATAGTGACTATCAAAGGTTCAAAATCCATTGACAGTGTCACATATACCCACAAAACACAACTGAAGGTATCTAGGTATACAAGCTACTATGACAATCTTTCTACTGGTGTATTATGGTCCATAGTGTATTGTGATTGGTAGGTAGATTTTCCTATAAGAGATGGTATTGTCGTCTATATGTCTTAAGCATCACCTGATGGAGGTCCTGAGAGGAAGGTGTGAAGAGCTCACCCCTTTCAGAGATGGTGCCTGTAGAAGTGTAATGCTTGCAGACTTGTAAGGAGGAATATAGACTCAGGTTTGGTTTGGAAATAGTAGAGGGATAATCTGAGGGTTTTTATCTAATAGCTGGCTGGTACACAAGAGTCTCCGCCCTTACTGTGGCCCTAGAAATCCTAACAAATATTCAAAAAAACTACTAGGCATTAAAAAAATGCACACATCATGCATTCTTACCTAATAAAACAGTTATATAACAGCATGCAACAAAAAAAAAACTCATACATTTATCCATAACTAAATAGTCAAACATCTAAAAGGATATATGTCCCTTACACCGAAATTAAAATGGCATTCCTACCTTTCTAATAAGAGTCTATATGTAGTTTCAATTTCATCCTCCCACTCATCGCGAATTCTTTTCCTACTAGGACTTCCGAGTTCAGTCATTTTAACCTTCGATTTAGAAAAGTAACCGACAATGAAATTATCTAAAAATCTTATTGGAATAGACTACAAGAAACTCGAAAAATACTACCTAAGACGGCAGCATTAAAGCTTTCTAAACTTTTTAAAATAAAATCGTTGATATTTTATCAATTAATTGGTAAAGTATTTATGAATATGGTGTATAAAATCGTAAAAAAAAAAACGTTTTTGTAAAATGCCGGTAGTCCGAAACACATGTTTCATAAAGATTGGGATCATCTTCCCGATGCCAACGTACAATCGAACTTACCCTCTAAAATATATAACTATAACAGTTTTAAAAAGCGTGACACATCATCCTAGACTTACAAAATTTTGCAGTACGTAATACCGACAAAAAAATTAAACGATCATTTCTAGATTCATCTCTTACTGTCTTGGCATATATCGAAATTGTGCAATTTTACTGAAGTAACATAAAAATAGAATAACATTATGTTGAAAGATCTTCAGCAGTGAGCCAAAGCTTTAAATTTAAATATTACTTACTTTATTTTTTATCTGGAATAATTCGGAAACACAACACACCCGGCGAACTGTCGGCAACAAATTAGAAAATAAAATGACAATTCGTCAAAAGCGGTTGCCGATTGACGATGTGGTAGTGAAGTCTATTTCAATTCCACTACTCTATTCATAAACATATTACAATCAATTTAATTCAAATGTTTTATGTTCACATCACATCACATATATAAATTAATAATGCCAAATCAATCAATCTTGTGACCAACAAGAGTTATGTTTTAATTATAGATTCAAGTTGATTAAAATTCTGAATTTAGTTATAAGATTTAATTAAAACACTGGAAAAATATCTTTATCTTTAAATGCGATACATTTGTTTTGATATCCCAGTGAGAATGGAAATTGATTAATATTCGATAAATAAAACTTTATATAATCAGAACACTTGAATTACAAATTGTTTATTTTACAAAATTTCGTTTAATAAATATAAGTTCTAATAATAATAATTATTTTAAATTGTAAATTAAAATAATGCCTAATTAATAAAGTAATCGACTGCAACTATGTAAGTATAGAGTAGATATGATAATATATTCTTATAAATTGCAGATTGAAATAAATTACGTTCCAGAGGATTTATAATGAACAGACACAAAAACTTCGTATTTATTATCATGAAAAATACATTTAAATTTAGGTAATGCAGGCATTCAAAGTGAAGACTGGTTTTAGTTAAAATTAAAATATTTACTGTGCCCACATTCGAATCATTTAAGTATGATCCTAAATTATTTCAGTTCACTTGAGTAGATATGAAATCATACTTGAGCTCATCACTAGTTGAACCGCTCAATTAATTAAGAGGGTACAGAGCTGCCAGCCTAAAAAAATGGCCTTTGCTTTAAATTTAATATTTCAGTACCAGCAGCCAGTTAATATTATAAAAAATAATTACTATTTTTTTTAATTTATTACCTATTTTGTTGGAGCAGTAGTTTTTAAAAGTTACATTATAGTTTTTTCAATTGTTAATTTGAAATCTGAAATTAACGCCATCTAGACATAAAACTCAAAACAAGTTTAAATGCCAACTGTTTTTAGCTGCTTATTGTATAGTTCATTAAAACATAGATAGCGATTTTCTCGTACCTCTTAAAAAGGATATGTTAAAGTTAAAAAAAAATCTGACCTTGTCTGAGGACCATAAGGGTGGCTTGCACTAAGAAACTAGTTTAAGAATTGTTCCACCTAGATTTTGATTTTGTGCAAGATTACAAGTATAGTTCAGCGCTAAACAGCATTTTATGTAATTCTAAACTATATTTAATTTGCTAGTTCAAGCCACCCCAAGTGTTCGCTCTCAAACCCGGTTTAGCTGTGAAGGCCTTTGCCAACAACGAATAGTCCTGCCGAAAAAAGAAATAATAAGAATATAAAGTTAAAATCACTCTGGTATAGTTCTGTATTTTTACAAGTTATAATTAAATTGAATAATATTTAACGGAATAACTTATTTATGTATAAACATATTTATGATTTAAGGATTTTTTAAAATAAAAAACACTGTAAAATTACACTGATTTTTAAAGCTGGTGACAAATATTAGGTCCTTACATATGAAATTTGCGTTTTGTATGGGAGGAACAAAAAGTCGAATATTTTTTAATATAATATATTTAATTAATCAAAGTATGAACCATTATTTTCTATGCACTTTTGCCATCTCATAGGTAGTTCATTGATCCCTTTACTAAAAAATCCAGTCGGACGGGAATCAATAAAATCTTTGAAGGCGATTTGGACTGCCCCATCGGAGTTGAATTTTTTCCCTTGCAAGAAGTTATCCAAATTTCGAAAAAAATGGTAATCTGTTGGAGCAAGGTCCGGGGAGTACGGAGGATGTCTTAGACTTTCCAATTGAAGCTCTTCTAATTTAGTAGCCGTCTGTTGCGCAGTGTGTGGTCTAGCGTTGTCGTGAAGCAGCAGTGGCGTGAAGCGATTGACCAGCCTAGGTTGTTTAGCCGCTAGCTTTTCCATCATGGTTTGCAATTGCTGACAATAGACATCAGCCGTAATAGTCTGGCCAGATTTGAGAAAACTGTAATGAACAATACCGGCACTAGTCCACCAAACGCTTACAAGTAACTTTTTTGGGGTTAATTTTCGCTTGGGGCAGGATTTGGCTGGCTGGCCAGGATCCAACCATTGCGCTGAGCGCTTCCGATTATCGTAAAGAACCCATTTTTCATCATAGGTAATGATTCGGTTTAAAATACCTTCATTATTGTGCCGGTTTAGTAATGTAACGCAGCAGTCGACGCGCGTTTGTCGGTTTGCTTCAGTCAATTCGTGAGGTACCCACCTTTCAAGCTTTTTAATCTTCCCAATTTGCTTCAAGTGAATTAAAACAGTTTTATCACTAACATCGCAGCCTGCAGCTAACTCGGACGTGGTTTGCGATGGATCCGCTTCCACAATAGCCTTCAACTCTTCATTATCAACTTGAGTCTCAGGCCGTCCACGGGGCTTGTTCTGCAGGTCGAAATTTCCAGAACGAAAACGTTGGAACCAAAAACGAACTGTGTTTTCTTTTGCAACACGACCGCCATACACATCATTCACCCTTCGAGTTGTTTCCGCAGCACTAGTGCCACGGCGGAACTCGTACTCGTAAATAATGCGATATTTTAAGTTTTCCATTTTGTAAAATGAGTGACGCAAACAGAAAAAAACAGAAGAAAAAAACAAATGAATGATGATCATCGAAGCACAAATACATGAGTCTATAGCTGTACAAATTTGAATTTGGAATTTCTTACCAAAGAGGAGAAATTTGTGATTAAAGTGGCCAGTACGAAAAACGCCAATTTCATATGTAAGCTAATATTTTCTAATAATTCTAATAACCTAATATTTTCTATTGTAATTATGACTATGCTTAATAGGTGGCTAAATATTTTTATAGATTAGATGCATATCCAGGCGTGAGCGGTGCGTAGTGTTTCCACTCATCGCTCCAAGACAAATGAGGTGAACGAAGGGGGCCTCTTACACCACCCCTCGCAAAGGTAGAAGAGCTCCGCAGAAGGCTCGATTTCACCGGATGCCGAGGAAACTGGAACAGCCCCCCTGAAAACTGGAACCCCGACAGACGGATCAGACGAACTCTTCGGCGATGTTATTCTGTAAGGAGCTTGATACACCGGGGGCGCTGCCCTCACATTAGCTTTGACGTCCATCTATCCAAAAGAGGTTAGATTGATCAAGTCAAAGGTAAGGTTGCGCTTTACAAACCCATGATCCATGACAGAACCACGCGTTCGGTTTTTTTTTTATTTACACTGGCTCGACATAGTGACTACAGAGTACCTGATGGTAAGTACAGTGTAGTCCAAAAACGAAAGCGACTATCAAAGGATGAAAATCCATTGATGTACATCGTCATGTCGGCCCACATATACCACGACTGAAGGTCTCTACTCTCTAGGTATATGAGCTACTGGATATACACAAGCTGATCCCGAAACGCGACAAGCCAAAACTGGTCACTATGACGGGCTTTACACCCGTGCACTGTGGTCGCGATCCAGACGGGCACCGACGCCCTACCACCTCGCCGCTGCTCGTTTAGCACCACCCAGGAGTCACGTGTAGGGAAACTAGGATAAAGCCTACGGACGCAAGCAGCTTCGACTCCCTCTTTCTTCGGTTTCCACATTGACAGCTATATGGTAACTCACAATCCCGGCTGGGAATAAGAAGTTCTCTAACTCTTATTTTTGCCGAATCGTTGAGGTATGGAATAGTATTCTGGTGAGCGTGTTTCCACTGTTCTGTGATATGGGGTCCTAAACGAAGCGTGACGATATCTGTGCAGGCCGGCATGATCGCTGCGACTATCGTTAGGTTTTTCTTTACTGTTGATAGTCATTGTTGCTTTTTAGACTGCACCATGCTTACCATCATAGATGGGCAAAATGTAATCAGATTAATAAAAATGATTAACGATTACATTTTACGTTTTTTACCATTAATATCACTGCATTTTGCTCATTTATGTTTAAAACACTACAAAATCCCAGATTGTAAACTCATTTATCATATTTTAACGTTTTAAATGGATTTAATCATGATTACAGAGCAAGAAAATTAAAATGACGACTACATTTTGTAATCGTTCATCATTAATCAGATTATATTTTGCCATCTCTGCTTGCCATTCGACGTGAGTGGTCAAAAACGACGTCGGTATGTTGCGATGGGAAGTGAAGCCGTGAGGAATTTGCAACAGCGCAGGATACTGGCAGTCAACCGACGATATACGAGTTTGTTCCGGATGTATGTATTTATCGCCATTCAGTTTTCATTACTTCCGGCCACTATTATTCACGACAAATAACTCGACACTTCCTGTGAATGTTTGCTTATTTACACCTAAGTATTTATATATCTAACTAGCAAACCCGGCGAGCTTCGTTTCGCCACCAGAAGGCTTCGTTTTGGTTTTTAATTAGCGTTTGAAAGAACGTGCGCATAATAAATGTCACATGAAATGAACTGAGCAGAGTACAATGAGTAGCTGTCAAATAATGTATAACGCATCGGCGCCATCTACTTAAAATACTGGTGCGATCTGCTCCACCACCATGCAAAACCGTATTGGTTTGTAGTACCTGCTGTGTATCAGAGATGGCGCTGTATGTGAAAAATGATTTTCTCCGTTTTCCTGCTTTTCTGTTGAAAATTTTCCTGAATGTTGTTTGCTATAAACCTCACGGAGCCCGAGACCTTTTCAACGAATGCAAAACCGTGGTAATCGGTTCGTGCGTTCTGGAGTTATAGCGTCAGGAAGGAAAACCGGACTTATTTTTTATATAATAGAGATAATAATATATCGTCACGCTATATCACTTACGGGGTGAGTAGAGATACGCTGGTTGTATCTATGTTGCGCTTATATGTCGTATCTAACGTGACCAGTGACGCAGCTGTACACCGCACAGCACTAGCACACATGACATTTCTATTAGACGCCATGCGGGTCTCCTCACGATATTTTCCATCATCACATGTGGTGCGTAAATAAGGGGTGTCTCAGAATGTTTTTCGTTTTTGAATTGACCAATACGCGCCGATCGCTGGTAGCAGGGGGAGGGGACTGGTCTCAAACGCTTGGCCGGCTTGTTAAGTTTAGTAGCCATGAATCGTTTCACGGGACCCCAGCGCGCGTTTTGCGTGCGAGCGTTTTATAAAAACAACGATTCCTACACTATTGTTCGTCGTCTCTACAGGACACATTTTAATTTAACAAGCTTAAAACATGTGCCAAGTGCCAATTTAATTAAACATTGGGTGTGCAAGTTTGAAGAGACTGGGAATACAATGCCGGACAAATCATCTGGGCGCAAAAGGACATCAAGGGCGAGCACGAACGTCGACCGCGTTCGCCAGTCTGTTATGGACGACCCACGACAGTCGTTGAGATTGCGCAATCTGGAAAAACACACATATACTATCTGGGATCCAAACCCACGAGTACAGCCATTCGCGGTGGCGCGCATACTTTGACGCGGTTTATGCGCAAATTAACTTACTTTTAACTATCACTCGACCTTTCGACCTGGTTACACATGTCAAGGCTACCAGCAGATTGACGCGCCGCAGAGTTTTGTCAGGGTAGGAAATAAAGAGATTTATTTCAGAGCGGGACAAAGAAGACATAGCTACAGTCAAAAACCAGCATATGTATGTACATATCAGTCATATCGAAACACCTGCTCAACGAAGAACCCAATAACTCTATTGAGCTGCATGAGCCAAAAATCCTCTCCAGAGATTGTTTTTATAGTACAAAATACTGGTTCGAGAAGAGAGCGAGATTAAGAAGAATAAAACTTTTAATCGTGATGATGGGTTAGGTTATCATTGGCGTGAAACCAAGTCATTAAAAAACTATAGCCTCGTTTTATGTCCCCTTGTAAATATGCTATAATATAATTGTTCTGTGTCGTAAAAGAGGGTAGAGGAAGTAATTTCCCGCTCTCGACGAAAACTCCGCGGCGCTTCAGTTTGTACGTGATCCTGACCTGTGCAACCAGGTCGAAACATCGAGCCATAATTAAAAGTAGGTTAATTCACACATAAGACCCATTAAAGTGTTTATAATAGATACGAATTAAACTACGGTTTGTAATAAACTTGTATTATGATTCGGTCGGTTAAATATTCATAAGCTAACTTCGACTTAACTGAGCAATCTATATACCGCGCGCCATTAAACGTTAAAAGAGCATTAAGCTGTAATTATAAATGTAATGGAAAGCGGAAAGCGCTGCGCAGCGGTAGCAAACGCTTGAAACAATAAAGCGGAGAATGAACGCAACGTTTCCGCTAAGGGTACAATGGATCATGGACCAGATTCCCTACCAAGCTCTCTCGAAGAGACTCGAAGTAAGCGCTCGAAAATAAATCTCTTATCAAGGAATCTCTTATCTCTTATCTTCAAGGGTGGCTATTACTAACAAATTAAGTCTAGTTTGGTTTTATTTTTTCTCAGACAATATGTTCATCTGTGACAAAAACAGAATATATAGAATGATGTGATGTGATGTGTGTGTCTGTGATGTGATGATGATGATAAACAAGGAAGATATTTTGGGAGGGAGATCAGAGCTGCCACTTCGTCATCAGCAATCTTCGGACCAAAAAAATTACATTCGGTAAAATTTATAAATGGACCGAAATTTTAACTAAAGTACTAACTAAAGTACTAAAAACTACATCTATAGCATGTAGACGCCGCCCGATACGTAATTGTAGTAAACGCCCTAAGGGTCGTTAGGGTGTTACGAGACGTGCGGGGTAAAAGGATGCGCGCGCGCAAGGGATGCTCTAGCTAAAGCAGTCGACTACCGAGACCCGATGCTAGAGTACGTGCGTGTGCGCCGCAGTTCGGTGTTAAAGTGTTAAAGTGCAAATAAACAGTAAAACGCCGAAATCTGTGTCTTCCTACTACCACACCCACGACCACCAGTCATAAATCTTATTTCTTATAAAGCGAGGAAAAGAAAAAATCAAATAAACAATAACCGTCAAAAAACCCCATTCTCCACCCTTCCTTCTCTTCAGAAAGTGCGTCGAAAGAAACGTCGAGTGAATCGGTATTTGCTAGGCGAGCGCGCTCCATCGTCGGCCTCATCATCGCTTTCCATCAGGGGAGATTGAGGTCAAGCGCAAGCCTATCAGTAATAAAAAAAAAAGCTTACAGTGTGCGACAGCCTAAGTATCTTAGGTGTGCATATTTACAGTGATCTCAACCTCAGGGATCACATAGGGACTGTCATCTCGTCCACATCATGTAAACTTGGTATTCTGAACAGAGCGCGACGGTTTTTCACGCCCGATTAACTGAATCTATTATATAAAGCCCAGGTCAGGCCACGCACGGAGTAATGTTTGCGACTCTGGGGCGGTCCTGCCCAGTACTTACTTGATGCTTTGGTTATGTTGCAGCGGAGGGTTGTCCGCATTGTGAATGATCCAGACGTTACTAAGGCTAAAGTTTATAGATGCTTCTTTGACTTTGCTTAGATTGTATTCTCGACTTTGACAAAAAATAAATTTAAAGTAGTGTTTTAAGCATGGGCAGCGCGTTAAGCTAAGCAAAGTCTCAAGTAGGGGAAATCAGTGACGCTTACAACAAAAGATGCCGCTGTGTTACCAGATTCTGATTTGATTCTGATTCAGATTATGTTTTGTTTGATGACGATAATATAATATTTATTTAAACTTTATGACCGGTGGTCGTGGGTGTGGTTGTAGAAAGACACGGATTTTGGCGTTTTACTGTTTATTTGCACTTTAAGGAACACCGAACTGCGACGCACACGCACGTACTCTCGCCTTGCGTCTCGGTAGTCGACTGAATTTGCTAGACATCCCTTGCGCGCGCGCATCCCTTACCCCGCGCGTCCCGTAACACCTCAACGTCCTTTAAGACGTTTACTACAAACGCGTATCGGGCGGCGTCTACATGCTATAACTTTTATTTAATTTCCTAATAAATCTTGGATTACACATTCATTTTTTTATAAAGCTGTCAAATGCATATGATTTTATAATTCATTTCAATTAAAATATTCTTAGGGGCTTTTTTCTTTAGGGCTGGCTGCAACTAGATAGGTCGTTGTGTGTTAAGGAGGTGGCGGAGCGGGACCGGGAGGCGCTGGCTACAACATCTTTGGCAGCGTCATCCCCGCTTGCCCACCGGCCTAAAAGAACAGGGCGCCGCAGAGCGTCCGGCTCTAGCGGCGACACCGGGCGGCACGCTTGAGCGAGTGTGTCGTCCAACAAGGGCGCGAGCGGCGCGCGACGTGTTCCCTCATGCCGCCCTACAACACAGAGGCACGATGAAGATGACGAGGATGAGGAGGAGGATGAGGGAGGGGTGGCTCTATACACCACCCCTCCCTAAACGAGTGGAGGCCTACTCACGGCCGCACGCCCAGCCGATTATTGAGGATGAGACCCCAGTCGTGCCCTCGATGCCGGTAGGCGGAAGGTGGAACACCCTGGGGATTTTAGTCGGTGCAAGCCCGATACACCGGGGGGTGGCCCTCACCTCTCCCCGAGGACCGTTAGGGATACCCCTCGGGTTACAAAAAAAAAAAGGTCGTTGTGTGTTTATTTACTCCATGTTCCATAGGAGAAATACACGGGCAGGCTTACGGAGTCACGGCTATATGGTAACTCGCATCCAGTCTAGGACTAAGAAGTTGTCTAACTTTTAATTTTGCCGAGTCGTTAGGTTGTGTAATGGTCTTTCAACGAGCATTTCACATTGGGTTTTAAAGCGTGAAGTAATACTTGTGCAGGCTGGCATAATCACTGATAATGTTGATAGATTTTTCTCTTGAAAAGCATCCTGTTTTTAAGTTTCAAAATAATATCCTTAAATATATCGAAATCAATAGATTTCAACATTGAATCATATAGGATTGACATTCTGCATAAGGGTGAGTGCATTGTGACCTAAATTTCGAGTAATTTGGAGTTCGGAACAAGTTAAATTTAGATGCCCGGGTCAATCTAGTTGCCGCTGAAAGTGTATTGATAATAGAAATAAAATACTTTGAAAGAGATAAATCTTCAACTGATTAATAAAACATCGTGTGTGTCTCGAGGAACTGCCCGCAAAACAACGGTAAATCCTTCTTATAAAATAGGATGTATTGGCTTGATGGGTAAGGGATCATCGGTATACATGAGATTAATTAATAATTTATGCACCACATGCTCAACGGTGAAGGAAAATCTCGTGAGGAAGCCCGCATGGTATCTAATAGATATATCAAGCGTACTAGTGCTGTGAGGCGATCAGCTGCGATGCTGGTCATATTGACCATGATAAATAAGCGCAATTTTTTTTTTTAAACTGACGCGGCACATTGACTGCACCAAACCTGATGGTAAGCATGGTACAGTCCAAAAAACGCCAACGACTATCGAAAGGTAAGAAAAAAACCCATCGGTAGTCGCAGCGATCATGCCGGCCCGCACAAATATCTCTTCACGTTACGCTTAAAGGATCCCAAATCATAGGATGGTGGGAACACGCTCGCCGGAAGACCATTCCACAGCCCAACGATACGGCAAAAGAAGGAGTTAGAGAATCTCTTAGTCCTAGCCGGGATGTGAGATACCGTATAGCTGTGACATCGCAAACCCGCGCGCGTGGTTCTATTCAGGAAAGGAGAGGGTGGAACAAGGTTAAACAACTCTTCAGAACACTCGCCATAATACAGACGGTAGAAAACACTTAATGAGGCAACATCTCTACGCAATTGGAGCGATTCAAGATGTTCAGAAACGCCTGGATCGCTCACTATGCGGACAGCCCTACGCTAATACTTTGGATATCTTTAATCGAATGTTCTTTGTCTAAGCAAAGCTTAGTTGATTGCTTCCTCGCAACTCTGCGCAAGCGGTGCGCGTCTTTGCTGAGCAGAGTCCGGGCCAGCCGTAGCACCGTGCTGGCCATTATAGCTGGTAGGCTAGAATGCCCACATATAAACATTTGTATTTACCGCCACAAATCCTTGTAATTAGGCATAATAATATTTAGTTTTAGTACGATAATAACAAACTGAGTCATTGTAAATTTATTAAATTAACGAAGAAGATTTTTATTATTGAACATACGCTGTATAGATGTCACCACTGTATACTCGGGATGTGATTGAATAAAACAAATAGTTGCTGTGTCGCTACTCATAATTTATGTAATATTGTGGCAGAGTATAGAATCGTCTGTTACAAAACGATAGCGTCATTCAATACTCTGCCAGCGCCATCTCTCGAATAAACAAAAAACTATAACTCTATAGATTCAACAATTATTATTAAGCTCCTGATTGGTCCATCATAGAAGATTATTACCGGTATGCGACAAAAATGAAGAAACAGATTGTTTCGTAGGAGCCGCTTATTTTACAGTTTGAAAAGTCCTTCTTGTATATTGGACCTATGTTCTCAAACTTTAATCTCGTAGACCTTGCCGCGTATTTTTAATCTATACTAATATTATAAAGCTGAAGAGTTTGTTTGTTTGTTTGTTTAACGCGCTAATCTCAGGAACTACTGGTTCGAATTGAAAAATTCTTTTTGCGTTGAATAGATCATTTATCGAGGAAGGCTTTAGGCATTTTGCGTTTTTCATCATTAATATGACTGCACTTTGTTCGTCTATATTTTAAAAACTACGGATTCCTCAAATGCATACACATTTATGACTTCTTAATGTTTTGAAAGGATTTATTAATAATTACAGAGTAACAAAATTAAAATACGACTACATTTTGTAATCGTTCATCATTAATCTGATTACATTTTGCCCATCTCTGGATATAACTAACTCAATAGTGATCTTATATACTAAATAATTGTTAAAACGGTATGTTTGATATTTTTTCCTTCTATGTAAGTAGATTATGCCATCCATGGAAAGTCGAAATAAAAGGTATGACCTACTTATTATTATTAGGAATGAAAGACCTTAGCTCTTGAGAACAATCTCCATTGTCCAATTCGACGGCCTGATAGCGCAGTTTGTAGCGACCCTACTTACGATGCTAAGGTCCTGGGTTCGAGTCCCGGTAGTGGTACACTTTTCTGTAATGAGCAGTTGAGTTTGTCTCGAGTCATGGCTGTATATAGTACCCATAGTACAAGCGCAAGCTTAATTTGGGACTAGGTCAATGTGTGTAATGGTTAGTAAAAATATTAATTGGCAAAATCCTGCTAGGCAGGTGATTTTCTGTCGATGATCAATGTTCTGTATTTTAGTCTCAACCAATTGACCTCGCTCACTTGGGCTTCTGGTAGGTCATCATTGACCCCTGGGGGTCGATATGGGACCACTTTGAGAATCAATGTTCCATAGTACGCCGCGCCGCGTACGTGTTATGTAAAAATTTAACTTATTGCGGCGAGCTTCCCTGTTCTTCAGAACAGATATCAGAAGAAAATTAAAAAAAAGTACACTAAACGACGTGTGTGATAACTGATATTATTTATTTATGTATGGGCTATCAACAGTTCCATTGCATTTTACATCAACAATGAGATCACATGTACAAGCTAAATGTCTACAACGGATACTAATAAAAGATAGCCACGGCATGGTATATATGTTACTGACTATTTTTAGAGCTCCGTACATGATCAGCGCTGGGTGGCTCGGCTGGTCAATTAGCATTTGCTGAGCTGACTTCCCTTTGGTGCATCATCACAACACAGGGTGTTTACTGTTTTTGTTTTCTGTTTTTAATAACCTATTTTGCTGTGTTGTTTGTTGTGTTGTGTGCCAAATAAATGTTTTATTATTATTATCATTTATTCATTATATATATATATATATATATATATATATATATATATATATATATATATATATATATATATATATATATTATTATTAAAAGGAAAAACTGAACCTAACGGTGATCTGTAAGCGTTTCTAGCGATAAAATTGAGAAGAAACGCCGAAAAAAATTCAAGGTTACGTCGGTGTAGATATATCTTCATACAAACTAGTTTAATTAAACTATACGTTGACAAGTTTAAACAGGGGAGTAGCAGCCATTCAACGCTAGATTGGGAGTGCTCTTTGTCAGCGGTTCACCAGTTTGTCTAACGCGCATGCATAGAGTACGCAGGATGAGACGTAAGCTTTTTATAATCCATTAATGGAATAATATACAGTGGTGGCTGCCGGCAGAATAGAATAGCACCCTTTCTTGCTTGCTGCCCTTCACTTCTTGCTGAGGTGTCGTAAAAGGCGACTAAGGTATCTCTTGAACACCGCAATTCAACCAGGTGTTCAGAGAAGGAAAACTCGACCAAACCTGCATCCCGCTCCCTGCCGATCGTACTGGTTCTCCATTCCATCGGGCTCGAGGGAGCTCGGACGAGAGAGTGCTTTTCTGGCAGCGCATCCAGATATGCACTTAAATATCTCCTGGGCAGTTGACTGTTTCCAAAAACTGGACCTCGATTTTCTTAATCGCCGTTGAAACAGTCGCCGTGGCCGAATCCGGCTAGGATATCATCATCTTCATCATCAATGATATAATACTGTACCCTATCATCGCTATCTTTCTATTTGTTTATATTAGTCCCGTGTCATGCTTTGGTATCATATGTAGTGGGCTGTGAAGTTGGGCGCCGCTGTACACTGGCGCGCGTAAGTATATAGTGCGGCCGGTCCGCGACGCCAGCGCCTCAATCGTTCACTTTAGTCTCGATATCACACTAGACACTCGCTCGCTCGCCATTTGTACTGCTCCCGTTGTTATTTGTGTTTATTTTGTATTTTTATGCCATAAACTTTATTTCTCCTTGGGCTATGCTTGTGCTTCATCATTTTATATTGTGACTTCTTACTTTGTCGTATTAGACTTCTACTGTCGACATCGGACGATATACAAAATCGTCCATCATCATCAGCATAGCTTTAATACTAATGGTGATATGTCGACAAACCTGTGGCAGCAGGCAGCAGCAGCACTGTAAGTCGACTATCGCCAACGGGTGTGATGACGCACCGCAGCGCAGATCAACTCCTGACAGATTTGAGTTTCATTCGGCGTTTCTTCTGGAAGCTGTCGCTTTCGAAACGCTAGTAGATCTCCAGTAGTTTCTCCTGGCATCTGTACCCACAATGATTGCCGTTGTCGCAAGAATCCACAAATCTGCGAGCTGAGCGCTTTAAGCGTTCGATATGTAGACTCTGCCTCAGTAACTGACCATTTATTGTTCTAATAAAAATATATTCCCATGCTCCATCCATTGTGGGATCGGCAGAGATACATTATTGGCTGTATCCAATTTGCGCGTAGATGTCGTGTCTAACGTGATCAGTAGCGGAGCTGATCGCCGTTATCAAAGCATTAGTACTGATGATGTCCTAGCCGGATTCGGCCACGGCGACTATTTCAAAACCGATTAAGAAAATCGAGGTCCAGTTTTCGGAAACAGCCAATTGCGCAGGAGGTATTAAAGTGCGTAACTGGACGCGCAGCCAGATAAGCACTCTCTCGTCCGAGCTCCCTCAGGCCCGATGGAATGGAGAACCAGTACGATCGGAAGGGAGCAGGATGCAGGTTTGGTCGAATTTTCCTTCTCTAAACACCTGGTTGAATTACAGTGTTAAAGAGATACCTTAGTCGCCTTTTACGACACCTCAGCAAGAAGAGGGGAGTGCTGTTCTATTCTGCCGGCGGCCACCACGGCATATAGCATTAGTATACATAATATTTCTATTACATGCCAAGCGGGGATTCTTACGATGCTCTTCTTCACCGGAGCCTAAATCAGTACTTAACTCTATCTCTTATCTCTATTATATTTTATTTAGTATTCTACATTTTTCTATGCTACTTAAAAGTATTCTATGTATTTATTGTCATACTTGTTTGTTGTACGTTATAAGGTATGTTTTTGTATATTTGGTTCTAATATTTAAATAGCACCGTGACGTCCGCGCAATCGATTCCCCTGAGCGTCGGCTGAAAATCAGCGCTGGATGGCGCGTGCAGCGTCGCCCAGCATACGCTGAGCTGAGTGCTCTTTGAGATGGGTAGCAGCACACAGGATACATGATGTGATGTTATGTATTCTTTCATTGTTGTTTTTATATAAATATGTTTGTTGTGTGTTGTTTCCTTTGCCTCAATAAACTTTTTCTTTCTTTTCTTTCTTTACTTAGTCTGGAAAAACTCAGGGGTACGTGCCGGGATTAAACCCTACAAGTATTCGCGTCGTCGCGCATGGATACTGTTAACTTCGCAGTATTACCCGCCCTGTTAGATGATACGTCATGGGAAATCTATTGTATGCGTCTATGCTTGCAGGCTAGGGGCAGGCCAACTTTGTTGGTCCACAATTTGCATGCACTCAACCAAGTTCTGAATCGGCTGTAGTTCGGACTAAATCCGTTTAACGCTAAGGATTCTGATGCTTAATTGCGCGTTAGATGATCATCATTCTACATGAGTAAAAATCATAATATATATTTATTTATTCAATGGTAACTACACAGCATATTATAATATTATATACAAAAATAGGAAATAAAAATAATCTAAAATGCCAATAACGTAGTACACAACATATTAAATTTTGGTAAATGTTTGGGTCGCTCCCCGTATCGTACAGTGAGTGTTGAGTGCGTGATTTGTGAGTGTTGTGTGAGTGTGTGAGTGCATTTGTGTGCGTGTGTGTGCTCATATCGGTGTTGTATGAAATTCATCTAACTGCAGCCCAGAAATAATAGTGTTAATGACCTGATTACGGCTCAAGTAAAACATATCGATCTCTTTAAAATATTTATTTTAGTGAGCGCAACGTCTATAGATGACCGAGTTTTTTTTTAATCTATATTTTAGTTATGGCTTTAATCACACATGTGATTACGGCAGCCCGACCGAGTTTTGGGCAAATTATATGATCAAGTTATAGACTGCATAGATTAATATTCACATATTTGGGATAGTTCTGCTCATTACTTGAAGCCCTGGATAGGGTTTAGCTGAAGGCTGTCTGCATTGTGAATGACCCTAACGTGATTAAGCATCTTGAACCGCTCTAGCTGCACAGAGATATTGCCTCACCATTCGTTATTTACCGTCTGTAATACGGCAAGTGTTATGAAGAGGTATTATAGCATGTAGGCGTAACCCGATACGCTCTTGTCGCCCAAAGGGTCGTTAGGGTGTTACGAGACGTGCGGGGTAAGAGGATGCACGCGCGCACGGGACGCTTGTAAGTTAGTCGACTACCGAAACCCAAGGCGGGAGTACGTGCGTGTACGTCGCAGTTCGGTGTGCCTTAAAGTGCAAATAAACTGTAAAACGCCAAATTCGTATCTTACTATAACCACACCCACGACTACCGGTCATAGTATTTAACCTTGTTCCACTCTCTCTCTTCCTTAATAGAATCATGAGCGCGGGTTTTCGGGGTCACGGTAACTTACATCCCGGCTAAGATTAGGAACTTTTACTTTTACGTTGGGCTGCAGAATGATCTTCCGCCGAGCGTGTTCCCACTGTACTATAATATGGGGATCTTTATGTGTAATGTGAAGAGACAATAGGCTGGCATGATCGCTGCGTCTACCGATGGATTTTTATTAACAGTTGATGGTCATTGTCGTTTTTATTGGAGTTTACCGTGCTTACCATCGAGTGTGATGTAGTCGCTGTGCCGAGTCAGGAAACAGTGTGCCGTCACAGTGACCAGTTTCGGCTTGTCGCGTTTCGGGAACAGCTTGTGTATATCCAGTAGCTCATATACCTAGAGACCTTCAGTCGTGGTATATATGGGCCGACATGACGATGTAGACTATCAATGGATTTTCATCCTTTGATAGTCGCATTCGTATTTGGACTACACTGTACTTACCATCAGGTACTCTGTAGTCACTATGTCGAGCTAGTGTAAAAAAAAAGGAAAAAAATGTTCACATAAAAGAAAAGAAAACATTTTATTTGTAATTAATATGATATATTGAATTAAATTCATACATTAGAATATATAAACGTAGTTACAAAAATACGATGATAGAAACTCGAGTACAGAATTCATGTTATCGACGCAATCAATGTACGGCTAATGGCATGTGAACGCAAAATTTAAATACTTTTTAGTAGAATTTGTTACAATTACAACAATGAAATTATATTAATATTTTTATTTTAATCTATACTAATATTATAAAGCTGAAGAGTTTGTTTGTTTGTTTGAACGCGCTAATCTCAGGAACTACTGGTTCGAATTGAATAATTCTTTTTGTGTTGAATAGACCATTTATAGGGGAAGGCTTTAGGCTATATAACATCACGATGCAACTATTAGGAGCGAAGAAATAATGGAAAATGTGAAAAAAACGGGGAAAATTATTCATCCTTGAGGGCTTCCATTGCGCGCGCTGCGAAAACGGTTCAAGATACCAAAAATATATGTATGAATAATTTATATGGCAGAACAACGTTTGCCGGATCATCTAGTGTAAAATAATAATTACAAATAGCAATTAAGTTGAATATACAACATTTTTAAAGTCCTTTGATTACAAAAAAATTCGGCTTCAATGACGCGAGGTTATGCAAAATACTTTACTATAGAGAGGTTTTGGAGTGGTGGACTTTTATTCCTACCCCTCCCACAGAGGTAGCTTCAACATGGCTTTTGTTCCTTGGGCATCTGGACGAATTTGGTTTCCCATGGTGGAGGAATCAGAGGGACGCCCCGGGGGTTTTTAGTCAGTAGGAGTCTGACACACCGGGGTCGCTGCCCTCACGGCGTCCCTGATGAGCCTATGCAGGATTTTCCCCCGGGATACAAAAAAAAAAACGCAAAATTTAGTAAGCTTTCCGTAAGCGGCGCTGTGTTCGCGTAATAATTAATTTGTATTAGTAAATGTCATACTTGTCTTACCAGAACTATAGATGGCGTGAAAATGGAATATATTATAAAGGTATTAATATTTCATTTTTTTTTTGTATTTAACCTTTATAAGACTCATTTACTGTAAGGTATACATTGCTTTTATGCATATTTGGGAAAACGCAACTGGTGACAATGACCGATTAATTGGCTCGAACTAGCCGGATATCAACCTGTAATTGAATACTTATGGTTAAGTAATTTAATAGTAACAAACAGATTAATCAATCTTACTTGGGCTTCTGCTAGAAACTAGGTTAAATTTCGGTTAAAAACTACAATTTGTATCTAATACAGTTTTTTTGCCGAAGGTGTCCGAAAATAAAGCCGAAGCCTGCGGTCGGGCACTAGTATAAAACAAATTAGAAATCTATGTTCACAAATTTGTTCCGCACAAACGCTTTTATACCGTGGGCGCGTTGAGACTTGAGAGCGATTATGATGGCCCCTTGATGAGATACGGACTGAGGAAACGACTTCTTTTCAGATTCATTGAACAGGAAAACTTTTTCTACGCTAAATTGAAATTAACTTCACCAATATTATTTTTAAACAAAAAAGGCGCGAAGTACACCCGTGGGGAACTAAGACCCTTATTTATTTTTTTTACACTGGCTCGACATAGTGACTACAGAGTACCCGATGGTAAGTACAGTGTAGTACAAAAACGAAAGCGACTATCAAAGGATGAAAATCCATTGATAGTCACTACATCGTCATGTCGGCCCACATATAGCACGACTAAAGGTCTCTAGGTATGTATATGAGCTACTGGATATACACAAGCTGATCCCGAAACGCGACAAGCCGAAACTGGTCACTATGACGGGCTTTACACCCGTGTACTGTGGTCGCGATCCAGACGGGCACCGGCGCCCTACCACCTCGCTGCTGCTCGTTTAGCACCACCCAGGAGTCACGTGTAGGGAAACTAGGGTAAAGCCTACGGACGCGAGCAGCTTCGACTCACAAAAATAAATGGGATAAATAATTATATATGTTTTACTAATTGATCCGGAGAACTTTCTAACGAAAATAAAATATTAGTTTATTAAAACTTGGTCGATTTTGGTGCAGGCTGCAGCGCTACTCAACGAAGGTCAGCTCGCTGATGAATATTTTTAGAAATAATCAATTGCGCAGGATAGTTTTAGTGCGTGAATGCTAGCGCTTGCGTCAATGTACCATCTCGTCCAAGCCCCTCTTAACCCCAGGGTGGTGGGTGGTGACTAGTGATGAAAATGCCCAGGAATTTTCCCAAAGTGCCCAAAACTTGTATGAGGAATATTCCTGGGAATTTACGAAATGTTCGCGGAAGTGCTGGGCACTTTGGGAAAATTCCCGGGCATTTTCATCACTAGTGGTGACCTGTCGCTGCCGGCACTCGCTCGCGCGATGGTCGGCAGCAACAAGACATGGCAGGCAGCCCTCTCCTTCATGGAGAAAATAATGAAGGTGAAAGAGGCAGCGGAGCGGGTTCGGGAGGCTATTGCCACCCCCGATAACCCAATTCGACGCCCAGCTCGGACAGGACGCCGGCATGACAAATCAAGGAGATGAGAGGAGGGTGGTATTTTACACCACTCTCTCCGCCAAATGTGTTAAGTGTACGCAGGGGGTGGCGACTATTTAGCCACCCCCTGCCAAGAAGGCGGGGCCTGCAGAAGGCTAGACGTCGCCGGGTGCCGAGGAAGATGGCTCAGCCTTGACCTTGGTACTCGGCAGGCGGGAGAAGGAACACCCTGGGGGTTTTAGTCGGGGCAAGTCCGACACACCGTGGGGCGGCCCTCACTACCCCCTGAAGGTCCGTTAGAGATTTTCTCCGGGTTACCAAAAAAACCCTCTTAATCTAATTGACTGGGAGCCGACACAACTAGAAAGAGACAAGATGCAGTGTCTGGGTATTGATAACTGACCTCTCTCAGCAACCTAGGCTTCTCACAATGCCTTGCTACCTCGCCAGAAGCGTCAGGTCGACTAGGCTGTCATTAGCACGACAAATGATGAATAAGTAGGCTTTTGTACTGAGCGAGGAGTCACCGTAACAATTTTCGCGATAAAACACCGTGCAAGCCTTCTCAAACAGGTTTCGCAAACGAGCTGACATCGCTACCAGGGCGTGACCGCTGCGTGCTGCACAGCTACTAGGAGTCACTCACTGGTGAGAGTTCGTGGAAACCAACGACTATAACAATATGCAGGTCGGCTGATAGAATAAATGGTGAGTTCCAACTTCACCCCAAAACTAAACGAAATATAATTTTATTCAGACAACCCTAAATGCTTTTGAATTGTCAAAATAAAAAGCAAAATGAATCTATCACCGGTTCGAAAAGCAGAATCTATCGAGAAAGGCTAACAAGACACTCTGGTAGTTGCATTTTTCAACATAATGAGATACTGTTATATAATACACTAGCTGATCCGGCAAACGTTGTTTTGCTATATGAGTTATTGTAATATCTTCTAAGATGTTCATTGAAATTAAGTGATGTCAAAGACAATTTTGTTCACAATTAAATACCCTTAATCAACAACACATTTATTTGGATAAAGATTAATATTATTACGTTGATACAACTCTTAACAAATAATGCATTAATTTCGACCAAATTTGATTACCATAAAAACGGTTCTAGTAAGTTAATCTTAAAAGATAGACATATACTGTCGTGGACATTTTTTTAGATCTTTTTAAGAGGAATAACTCTGTCATACATATATTTTTGGTATCTTGAACCGTTTTCGCAGCGCACGCAATGGAAGCACTCAAGGATGAATAAGCCTTCCTCGATAAATAGTCTATTCAACACAAAAAGAATTTTTCAATTCGAACCAGTAGTTCCAGAGATTAGCGCGTTCAAACAAACAAACAAACAAACTCTTCAGCTTTATAATATTAGTATAGATAATGTCTCGTGAGAGAAAATATATACATTATTCCTTTACCTATCCCCTATCCCTTTGTTGGCAATTTTGTTTTAATAGTTTTTCTTTTTTAATTTTAATAGTGATAACTCTAAGATGTCTTAATCCTTAGTAGCCTGATTTACGAAAGTATTTTTTTTTAATATTACTGTGTTTGCTTGAGTGTCTAGATGAAGGGAAAAATAGCTAAAAAAATCACAATATTTATTTTACATATTTATTTTAAAAAACAGGTATCAATTTTGATACTTTAGGCATAAAAACTAATAGTAATGTGAACATTCGGTTTAAAAGATTGGTATCAAAATTGAAACTCTAGGTTATTAAGGGTTAAGGCATAAGGTTAGGGTATTGCATAGGTGAATACCGTATTACCAGCAGTCAATAAATTCCGCGTTAACTTTTAAATAAACCTATTTCACTTATGAAACGTATAGCAAAAAATGTTTTCTTCGGCATTTCTTCTCAAGATAGTCGCTTCAAAAACGCTTGTAGATCATCATTAGGCTCTTTTTCCTTTGCTGCCTTTGCGTTGCCACCCAACCCATAACTCGCTGACCGAGCATCATAAGTACTAGCCCCTCTCGCCCTGTGAAATAGTAAACGCCTTTACCATCAACAGCAGATACAAACAGAAACTCAGTCTATCCAATATCAATGTCGGTGTAGCAGACTTTTGGCATTTTTGACATATATCTAGAGAAATCGTTGTGTGTTCTGTGTGTCTATGCACGAATATTCCAGAAGTTGTTATCGAACTTATGCAGCTCGACATTCCACAGGTAAACAGCTGTCTAATAAATATTCAGATCACGCGCGTTTCTTTTCTCGGAATGAACGGAGTAGGAAGGCCGGCATCTTTGATGTTCACTTATTATTCGTGTTTTATTGACATTGTATTCGAAAGAGCATCTTGAAACAATATATACGTTTTAAAATCATAGTCTTGCGATACCTATATGTTTAGAAATCTAGGGTTCAAGTTTCACCCCAGTTCAGTCGTAACAATATTTTAACTACCTTAATGCATCCTATTTGATTATCGCCAGCATAGACGGAGGCGCGCGTAAAAGCTAGTACGTCGTAAAACAGTTCCATATGTTTTAGTATTCGACATTGTGCGTCCTATTTTATTACATCGCAGAATGGAGAACTTTTAACTACCCTCCCGGAGTGAGGCAATATACAGAAAAGGCCAAAACTATCCCGTAACGACTGAAGAGTTCAGCGCGGAGATCCATCCTGTCTCAACTCGGTCTGACTAAGGAATGTCGAGGAACTTTCTTCATATGCCGCTCGCAGCAATTCGTTACTCCTTCAGTATAAAGCTATAAGCGAAAGCGTGTTTGAATTTTTTTTTATTCTTATTCGGCACAGTGCTGTACTACATCTGATGGAAAGTACGACTACCGAGGGAAAACCTGCCAGTAGCCACCGCGTTCATGCTGGCCTACATTAATATCCCCCCACGCTTCATTTAGAACCATTCCACAGCCCAACGAATCGGTAAAATAAGAGTTAGAGAACTTTATAGTCTTAACCGGAATATCAGCTACCATATAGCTGTGATTCCATAAATCCGCGCGCGTTATTCTACAGAAGGAAGAGCGTGAACCAAGGTTAAATAACTCTTCAGAACACTCGCCATGACAAAGACGGTAGAAAACGCTTAGTGAGGCAATATCTCAGCGCAACTGAAGCGGTTCAAGATGCTTAGTCACGTCTGGATCATTCACAATCCAGATAGCTCTCCGCTGCGACTTATCAAGGGCGTTGTAAAAGAACTGTCTCAGAGATGTGAACAGTATTCCATGCATGGCCTCACTTGACCTAGGCTTAAAGAATATTTCCCTCGTCTATAAAATCATTTTGTATAATAATACATCTCCACGCTATTGATTGATGATGTCCTGGCCGGTTTCGGCCACGGCGACTGTTTCAAAACCGATTAAGAAAATCGATGTCCAGTTTACGGAAACAGTCAATTGCGCAGGAGATATTCAAGTGCATAACTGGACGCGCAGCCAGAGAAGCACTCTCTCGTCCGAGCACCCTCGGGCCCGATGGAATGGAGAACCAGTACGATCGGGAGGGAGCAGGATGCAGGTTTGGTCGAGTTTTCCTTTTTTTGATCACCTTAAAGTTAAAGTGATACCTTAGTCGCCTTTTACGACACCTCAGCAAGAAGAGGGGGGTGCTATTCTATTCTGCTGGCAGACACCACGGCTTAACCACCACGCTACACGCTATATCAAGTGAATAAACATACAATAGTGGCTGTATCCACTTTGCACTTATATATCGTGTCCAACGCGTCCAGTAGCGTAGCAGATCACTGAAAAAATCTTATTTTTTTCTTTAAATCGCTTTCGCCTATATTTTGTACTCTGAAAAGTGTTATATTGTACTTTTTGTACAAACTACATTCTTCTGGTCGTGTAATAATTTTCTTTTAGGTCTTGCTGAAACATGTTTCTTTTTTAGTTACGCGTATCTTGACTATTAAAACTTGCTAAGTTACAATATTTAGTAAACCTACTGGAAAAAATATGAAATAACTTTTAGAAACAATTTATTACTTATTATAAATATAACTTAATGTATGAAAGATAGCGCGTGTAAAGATGAGTGTAGATAAAACTAAGGTTTTGGTCTTTCAAAGGAATGTTGTAAAAGCATATTGTGTGACAAAGGTTAATAATGAAAGTTTAGGACAAGTGAATGATATTGTATATCTAAATATAGATAACTCAAAGGTGACTGACTGACATAGTGATATATCAACGCACAGCCCAAACCACTTGACGGATCGGGCTGAAATTTGGCATGCAGGTAGATGTTATGACGTAGGTATCCGCTAAGAAAGGATTTTGATAAATTCTACCCCCAAGGGGATAAATTCTACCATCCAGGGGATAAAATGGGGGATGAAAGTTTGTATGAAACTTAGTCAATTGTAAACCGATCGGGCTGAGACTTTGCATGCATAAAGCTACTATGACGTAGGCATCCGCTAAGAAAGGATTTTGATAAATTCCACCCCCAAGGGGATAAAATTGGGGATGAAAGTTTGTATAAGTCTTCTTAGATTATCGACTGATTGAACTAAAATTAAAGATTGGAGCTACTATGATGAAGACGTCCGCTTGAATACAATTTTGATATCTAAATATATATAACTTAAAGGTGACTGACTGACTGACTGACATAGTGATCTATCAACGCACAGCCCAAACCACTGGACGGATCGGGCTGAAATTTGGCATGCAGGTAGATGTTATGACGTAGGTATCCGCTAAGAAAGGATTTTGATAAATTCTACCCCCAAGGGGATAAATTCTACCATCCAGGGGATAAAATGGGGGATGAAAGTTTGTATGAAACTTAGTCAATTGTAAACCGATCGGGCTGAGACTTTGCATGCATAAAGCTACTATGACGTAGGCATCCGCTAAGAAAGGATTTTGATAAATTCCACCCCCAAGGGGATAAAATTGGGGATGAAAGTTTGTATAAGTCTTCTTAGATTATCGACTGATTGAACTGAAATTAAAGATTGGAGCTACTATGATGAAGACGTCCGCTTGAATACAATTTTGATATCTAAATATATATAACTTAAAGGTGACTGACTGACTGACTGACATAGTGATCTATCAACACACAGCCCAAACCACTGGACGGATCGGGCTGAAATTTGGCATGCAGGTAGATGTTATGACGTAGGTATCCGCTAAGAAAGGATTTTGATAAATTCTACCCCCAAGGGGATAAATTCTACCATCCAGGGGATAAAATGGGGGATGAAAGTTTGTATGAAACTTAGTCAATTGTAAACCGATCGGGCTGAGACTTTGCATGCATAAAGCTACTATGACGTAGGCATCCGCTAAGAAAGGATTTTGATAAATTCCACCCCCAAGGGGATAAAATTGGGGATGAAAGTTTGTATAAGTCTTCTTAGATTATCGACTGTTTGAACTGAAATTAAAGATTGGAGCTACTATGATGAAGACGTCCGCTTGAATACAATTTTGATATCTAAATATATATAACTTAAAGGTGACTGACTGACTGACTGACATAGTGATCTATCAACGCACAGCCCAAACCACTGGACGGATCGGGCTGAAATTTGGCATGCAGGTAGGTGAAGTCTACTTTGCCATGACAATAAACAAGTTTCATGGGCAAACTCTCAAATTTGTAGGTATTGACTTGGGAGAACATTGCTTCTCTCAGGAACAGTTTTATGTTGCTTGCTCACGAGTGAGTACACCCGACAACTTTATAGTTTTGGCGCCTAATGACAGATTAGTTAAGAATATTGTATACAAAGAAGTTTTGTTGGCCCTAATTTTTTACACACGCTAAACAAAAGTAAAGCCGCAAAAACTATATCTAAATAATAATAATACTTCTTAACGCGAGTGAAGCCGCGGGCTAAAGCTAGTCTTGGTAGTAAGCTTGCAAGCAGTGACGAGCATAGGGCATTTGGTCAGGGTAGGCAGATTCACATAATCAATGTGAATATTATATAATGATAATAAATATTATATCACTTTCATAGGGAAGATAGATGACGTGAAAATAGAATAGTTATAAATATAAAGGGTTCCTTTTTTGTTTAAATTAAAGAAATTTATTCCAGTGTTATTTATCGTAAGGCCAAGCAATGCTTTCATGCATCTATGGAATGAACGCTACTACTTACAAGGAATGGTAAGTGAGATATGGAAATAGAGAGGCAAGTCACTGCTGGCAACAAAATTAACGGTGCGCTGAGTGCCGTTAAGTGAAAACATTAAATAAAATAAAAAATAGAAAAAACAATTACAAAACTGCACATTAAAGTCAGCTGACACTCAAATTAGGAGCACCTGTATCTTGGATGTCAGCACATTTCACACAATTTGTTACATACAGTTAACAACCGCTACTGAGCTCCAATCTTAAAACAATACAATAATAATATTACATACCTACACTATACAATTAAAGTAAATAATAATTTCACAATAATTTTGGGAGCCGAAGCTCTCGCGTCCGTAGACTTTACCCTAGTTTCTCTACACGTGACTCCTGGGTGGTGCTAAACGAGCAGCAGCGAGGTGGTAGGGTGTCGGTGCCCGTCTGGATCGCGACCACAGTACATGAGTGTAAAGCCCGTCATAGTGACTAGTTTCGGCTTGTCGCGTTTCGGGATCAGCTTGTGTATATCCAGTAGCTCATATACCTAGAGACCTTCAGTCGTCGTATACGAGGGCCGACATGACGATGTAGACTATCAATGGATTTTCATCCTTTGATGGTCGCTTTCGTTTTTGGACTACACTGTACTTACCATCAGGTACTCTGTAGTCACTATGTCAAGCCAGTATAAAAAAAAAATGTTAAACCCCAAGCACATCTATTCCCGCAACAGTTCCTCAGTATCATCATATTTCAGATTCAACAACCAGTCCCTCAGCTACATCTTACATTCGTAATTAGATAAGTTCAAGATATTTAATTCATGATTAACCTTATTATAAATCCTTGAACCAAGAATCCTAAATGGTTTCTCTGCAAAATTAGACTTGTGAATCGGCATATGGCAAACATATCTCATCCTGCGAGGTTTTCTTTTGCTATCTGTCCCTATAAGGACCACTCTATGTTTACGGAGGACAAGTTTAGAGAAAAAGAGCTGTTTTACTGTTAAATTTTATATTGTTAAACATTATTCAAACAGCACGAACAGCAGTGCACAGAGCGATCCTGGTGCCGATTTTCTTGTGAAGCAGTAAGTCCTAGGTATGTCAAAAGATACCTGAAAGTAGAATTAATGCAGTAGAGATGGGATCTCCTCGTCCATCTCATATATGCAGAGTAATGCTCGTGAATCGAAAGATAGAGTTATCGACAGCACGCACAAATACATGCTTCTATGATTCGGGCACTGATAGAGGATGAATGATGAAAGGATGGCAAAAAAGATAAACAATATGAATGTCAGTGGCAGTAAGAGTCGAGGAAGACCCAGACTTACCTGCACAGACGAAATAAAAAGAAGAATTTTGATGGAGGGTAATGTCAAAAGTGCGTGGGCGAGAATGCATGAAGGGACTAACGAATGTTAAAGAAGTAAAAGAGGCTTGGAAGAATACAGAAAAGTGGCATACATTTCTCTCTGCCTACTCCAATAGGGATTCGCCGTGATGACAGATATAAAAAATAAAATACAGTGCAAACTCTATATAACGACCCTCAAGGGACTGTGCATATTTTGACGTTATAGAGAGTTGTCGTTAAATGAAGAGAAGAAAAATCTGTATTAGAAAAAGTTTATTTCAGACTAGTGTTAGTAATTACATAAAAAACAATTCTTATTTGATCACCGTTGAGTATAATCTGTTATTTTTGTCTGACGTCTTTTGCTGCACCAGTAATTTTGTTGTATTTTTTAAATATTTTATTCATATCTTGCGATATTGAGGCATCTTGGTGATGTTCGGTATATGAAATGCCGACAGTCGAGTTTATTCCGGACTACGATAATAAAACGACAAAAGAAAGTACACAGCTGCGCAGTTTTTACTAATTTTGTCAACTTAAAAAGTATTCATATTATTAAATTGCTGTCGTTATTGAGAGTGGGTGTAGTGCTATAGAGAGTGTATCATTGTATGTGAAACAAGCTAAACCAACGAAAGCCGAGTGATATCGACGTTTTAGGGAGTTTGTCGTTAAATCGAGTGACGTTATATGGAGTTTACACTGTATATGTAACACTGCCGAATGTCCTTTCTCACGGTCTGTCAACAATTAGAAGCTACTGGAATTAAACACGCCAAAATAAATGAGAGCAGAAGAGTCCCATTGTTGGGCTTCGTGAAAGGAATGTCACGTGATTGTAGGGGCTACAGTTAATTAATTAGATCAAAGTAATAATGAGACGTTGTGACGGCGGCGGAGATGATTAATTACTGTTACATTTGTTGATTTATTTACGGAATTAGAGTGATGTTTGTTCTTTTGTATTTTATCCTGACTTGTACTATAAATCAGGGATGTTACGGAGCTTCGACTCCGACTCCGATAAGTCGGAACTTCCGATTGTTATTACACCTTCGGTTCCGAAACTTTTTAATCGGAGGTATTCATCGGAGATCACCACCACTGTTGCAGTCAATTCATTTGATTTTACTTTATATGTTGTTGAAACATAATATCAATTAATCAAACAATCAGTGCTACTTAATTTGTAGAAGACAAATTTTTAAAATTTAGATTAAAAAAATATGATTAAATTATTAAACTTAAAACTAACTGTACATTTAAATTTATTACTAAAAGGTTTTTTTATTTTACATTTACATTAAATTAAGTAAAATAGAAATTAACACAAAAACAACACTGCAGCAAATTTGCGACTCCGACTCCGATTCCGACTCCGATTCCGACTCCGATAAATCAAATTTAAAAACTCCGACTCCGACTTCGGTTCCGATAAAACTGCCTCCGTTACATCCCTACTATAAATGCGAATGCTATAATATGCTAATATAATATGCTGATCGTACTTCTCACAGCATTAGTTCACGTGATATTTCTATTAGATGCCATGTGGGTTTCCTCACGATGTTTATTTCACCGGTGAGGTTGTGGCATCTGAATCCATACTTAATTTGGTAAAACCCTGAAGTTTGTGCCGGGATACGAATCTAAGACTATATGCTTTGCCGCGCATGGATAACGGTCCCTTATCCACTGGGCCATAACAGCTACTTATTTAAAAATTGAATTGTTCCCCCCATTAGAGGTTGCTACAGTCTTTGTTCAAAAAGCCAAAAGACCAAGCGAAACCAAAACCGTGGAAGTAAGATTAAACAAGCAAAAGTGAGACCCTTTTGAAATATTCTCATGGACCCTCAGAGCTGCTGTGAGGGAGGGTGCCTCCTGCCGGCAATAAACCACTGAGGTTTCATCGTCTCTTCCCTGCTAGGCGCACCTGGGAGACCGCATTCGTCCTTCCACCAGGCGGGCGAATGGCTTGCAGAGCTTTATATCTTGGAGGGGTGGATGTAAAAGTACACCTCTGTAGAAGCCGCACAAAAGATGTAATGACACCATAGTGCCTCAACCTAATCCAAGCAGCAGATTCTCTGAAATCTATTGCTCAATAATACTCAGGGAGGATGATCGCGCGCGAAAATTCCCTGCTGCGTCTTGGTATTTGACGCTGAACGAATATAGGGGACGCGGACTCTATGAGCTACACAGGAATGAAGACAATTATGGATCTAAAGCGTTGGCTTTAGCCGAAATGGGTTTGATGACGATAAAAAATTGAAACTGCAAAAGCTAGCAGTACCTAGAATTTGGTCTTTGGTTTCAAAAGCTATTTCAATAACAAAAATAGGACATTTTTTTAAATTAAACCTATTTTTTAACAGGAGACAAGCTTACAGTCCAAGGTTTGTCGGAATCCTATTGACTAAAAACTCCTGGGTCGCTCTGACATGTTTTCAACCCCTGGAGACGGGTTCTCCTGTTGAACCACCTCAAAACGTGGAGAAGCGAGGGCAATACTCTTACCTCACTAGGCCGTAAAAGTTACGCGGCATGCTGGAGTATACACCGTCTCCATCTTACGTGGGGAGTGGACTCCCTCAAGTTCTATTGCTTAGGTCTTAAATGGAACCTAACCAAACCCTCTGTAAGGGTACGGAAATAATTTTAATGCCAATATTTACAGGGTAGTCGTTCATTTGATAGAAATTTCCCGCGTCGCTACCCCGAACGCCCTCATCCTGAGCATTACGCACCGCTACATAACCTTTACACGGATTTACCGCTCCCTGTATATTTTCCGTGATTCAGTTAGAGCGAGTGATTTTATATTTTCAACGCTTTTTTTATTATTTAAATGTGGTATGAGTGAAATTTGTATTTCAAGGGAACGATCCTGAAGCAAAAAGGACGGAAAAAAGATAATGTATATAGGAAAATAATACAGAAAATTCTGAAAGTGTAACTAAGAGATATATTTCAACGTAAAAATAGAAAAATGTCACATTCCATGTGCGATTAGGATAGTTAAATTTTTAATCCTTTGTGTCTCGTATGCCAAGTTACTTCCGTTGTTTTGTTATGGACCGATGCACGGCAATGCGAATGGTCGCAGGTTCAAATCCCGGAACGCACCTCTGGGTTTCTCGATACTGCATATAAATTCAGTTATATGGATCTGGTGAACTGGAAAACCTAATGTACGTGCCAAGGTTTAGGACCTATGAAATTTCTCGTAATCGCGACTGGTTACTGGTCTCTCATCCACAAAGTCACCACAACTACTAAATTTAAAACCTTTTTAAACTTAAACACTTTCATATTTTAATAACAAGAATTTAAAAGCTTTCATTTTACTCTGTAACAAATTTTATAAAAACATTCATATACCTTTTGAAACATACATAGAATAGAGAATATTCATATGGCATAATTAAGATAAAAAATATACTAAAAATAATAACCAGCTTAAACAAACGTATATCTCGAACGGAACCTGTGTTAAAAATATGATATATCTTATGTAAAGTGAAGAAAAACAGTGTAAGAATATTCCGTGACGATTTTTATTTAAACAGATCTGTATGGCTAAAAATCAGCAGAAATACAATTTTATGGATAGCCGTGTCTGCTCATTCGTGAACCGTCGGCCATTTTGAGTGAACAGAGCGCGTGTAGGGATGAAGGACATTAGAAAAACGTTGGTATCAAATATCGATACAAATATGATTAAGTGGAAGTCTAAATCGAATAAACATTCCTTCATTTCGCGTTTTTATCGTTATTATCACAGCGAATATTCTAAAGAAGTGTAGAACCTCCACCTTCTGCCTCTTATAACAGATCCACGCGCGCTGGATCGCGGTGCCACAGTTATACGGTGACTTCTATTTCAGCTAAAACTTAGGTTGAGATTTAAACACGCTACTTTTCCTTTGCTTAGCTTTACTAAGACAATGCAAACTGTATTATTTGATTAATGTCTGAGTATATGGTAAACCATCAATTTTGTCAACTTGGACTTGGCTCTACGAATACATAGACTATACTCAAGTTCCTATTATATATTCAGGTATTTGATTAAGACAAACTTTGTTTCTGAGTTAAGTCTAAGCAACGTCAAAGAGTGTATAAATCTTAGTCTGAGAAGTTCTTTAACTCTTACCTTTGTCGGGTCATTGAATTGTGGAATGGTCTTTGGGCGCGTGTATTATTTTCGTCGTATGATATTGGATTGAGCAGGTCAGCATGATTGCGGCATCTATCGGCAAGCGATTGTCTCTCGATAGTTGTACTCGGTTTTTAGATTGTATTGTACTTTCTATCAAGCACGGTGCAGTCGCTGTTTCGAGACAGAATAAAAAAGACATCGATATTGTAGCGCCAAAAATATTCTTTAATAAGAAAGAACTTCTAAAAAAGACTCTTAAAATGTCAATTTTTGAGTGTGCTGGCCTAGTGGATAAAAAAATTGGTATTCATGTGCGGCACCGCGTTGTTTTGAACCCCGGTATGTACTACTGGGTTTTTCTAGATATAGTAAGGATTTAGGGATCACACGCTCACTAGTATAGAAATGTCATATGTAAGTACCCTTAGACCGGTGAACAGCTGTGCTATAGATCATGTTGAACACGCCATACACACCTAAAGTGGATACAGCCCATAATCTGCTCACTATGATTATGATGTCCTAGCCGGATTCGGCCACGGCGACTGTTTCAACAACGATTAAGAAAATCAAGGCCCAGTTTTCGGAAACAGTCAATTGCGTAGGAGATATTTAAGTGCATAGCTGGACGCGCTGCCAGAAAAGCACTCTCTCGTCCGAGCTCCCTCAGGCCCGATGGAAAGGAGAACCAGTACGATCGGGAGGGAGCGGGATGCAGGTTTGGTCGAGTTGTCCTTCTCTGAACACCTGGTTGAATTGCGGTGTTAAAGAGATACCTTAGTCGCCTTTTACGACACCTCAGCAAGAAGAGGGGGGTGCTATTCTATTCTGCCGGCAGCCACCACGGCTAACCACGGTTATCTGCTCACTATAAGAGGGATACAGCGTGACAACATACTATTATTTAGTATTAAAATAACGATCTATCGATGTTTTATATAATATGATATCGATGTGAAAACATCGATATTGTAATATTTAATATCGATGGTTGAATAACATTGATATATACGGCTTATCCCTAGCGTCAAGTTTTACCGGGAAACGCCATGACGGATGGCGTCGGTTGACAGGTAAGGCGTCCGAAACTCGTCGGTTACAATTTGTTATTCGTTGTTTGTTCGGAGTTGTGATTGAGTGTCTGAATACCAGAGGCTTTTGATAACGTTAGACGTATTGTTAATTAATTTACTGACGGCTACCGGTAAATATTTGAGAAAAATTACAGGTATTTTTGATTCTCTTTCATCCTTCAGACACCCAGTTTTGAGTGAAGAATCTCTAGCAATCTTTTTCATTACAAGGTCCAGTACAAATCAGCCGCATACTCTCCAGAATATAGTACATAGAAGACCAAAAGACAGAAAATCTACGTCAGTATTCCAAACTGAACCGAGCTCGGCAATTAAACAATGGTTATAATTGTCATAAAATTAACATCAGAAGTGGGATTAGAATCTTATCGAATATATTGCAACTCTCACAATGCCTGTGGATGGTACATCAAAGTTACACGTTTCAACTTAGGATTATTGACCAACTCAATATAACTTAGCTCGTCGCTATTCTGGATTCTGTTGGCAGAGTTGAAACGACATTGTTATAAAGCCTTTCACCTTAGCCATTTCCATTATAGCTTTCCAAAGAGAGTACAGACTGCTCTATAATACGCGTCGAATATAACACAAATCGCTCCGGTATATTAATGGGATAGTCCTCATGTAACTTCAAAAACGAAACACTTATATATCTAACTAGCTGATCCGGCAAACGTTATTTTGCTATAGTATAAGGTTTTGTAATATGTTCTAAGATGTTCATTGAAATTAAGTGATGTCAAAGACAATTTTGTTCACAATTAAATACTCTTAATCAACAACACATTTATTTGGATAAAGATTAATATTATTACGTTGATACAACTCTTAACGAATAATGCATTAATTTCGACCAAATTTGTTTACCTTAAAAAGGGCTCTAGTGACTTAATCTTAAAAGATAGACATATACTGTCGCGGACATTTTTTTTAGATCATTTTAAGAGGAATAATTCTTTCTTACATATATTTTTGGTATCTTGAACCGTTTTTGTAGCGCACGCAATGGAAGCCCTCAAAGATGAATAATTTTCCCCGTTTTTTTCACATTTTCCATTATTTCTTCGCTGCTAATAGTTGCATCGTGATGTTATATAGCCTAAAACCTTCCTCGATAAATGGTCTATTCAACTCAAAAATATTTTTTCAATTCGAACCAGTAGTTCCTGAGATTAGCGCGTTCAAACAAACAAACAAACAAACTCTTCAGCTTTATAATATTAGTATAGATAATTAATATAGATGATTTATCTATATTAATACATAGGTTTATTAACGTCCCCAAATAAATTAATAATAGTGTTACCTTAACATGGAAAGCGAGTTCATAATGAAAATTCATCAAGTTCCTTCCAGCCGGTTCCGTTTTTATTTGAAGTTTCCCTAATAAAGGCTGAAATGACCGGCGTTCAGGGATGTACTCAGAAAAAGCTTCAGGGCATCTAACTAACAAATATCTATTTCAGCATTACATTATAAATAGAACTTTGGACGGTCGATAGAACTTAGAGAGAATAGAGCTGTTTAAATATTAGGTGCCTTTTTTAAAGTCAGGCGATACTTCATATTATACAGGTGCGATTAGGTGCGGAATACTATTGTCGCCTTTAAAACAGGTCCGCAAAATATCAATTGGTCGCTATGTACTCAATTGATGGTAGGGCACTTGATAAACTACGAGAAGACACGAGAAGATTCGCTTCTGCATTCATCATGAATATGTTTCCACCGGCCATATTTCCGCGATCTTATGATCTAGGAGTCTTTAAGAGAAGAGTGAATAGACATTTGTTGGGCGGACGCGGTTCATCATCGGACTCATCTTCACCTTCTACCAGGTGTGATTGAGGTCAAGCGTTCGCCTATAAGCCGTAAAAAAACTTGTTTGGGATGGCTCTTCACTGAGGCTGTAATGCAGAACATCGATCATCGACATAAAGTCGCTTGCCTCGAAGTCTCTTATCGGTTGGACAATGGAGAGTGGTCACAAGAGCTATCTTCGCTAATTCCACCACCAGCATATATCAATATGTCAATTTTGGTTTAGCAGGTTAGGAACTGAAAATTTGCATGCCCGCCACTGCTGTATAAAGACTGATATCTATGACACGGACTAATTTAGGACCCTCATCCAATGCCGAGTTCAGCCCTGTCCCACCGCAGTAGAAGAGCCGTCTCAAGGAGTTGCGAAAACTTTTCAAGTACTCTCGGTCAGCTCTTGCTTTTTATTGTGAACTCGAGTCCGCACGCTCTGAGAGATTTCATTATTTTATCTTTAGCAACACTAATTCGACTTTATAAAGAAGGTTATTACATGGAACTCATTGACACGCAGCATTTAATAGAAATGTCATGTGTAGGTACTAGTGCTTTTTATTTGGTAGCGGTGGTGGAAAATTCTTCAAAGGTCCATCAGGATCATCCCCTGGGCGCCTGGTTAGCGATATGTAGAGATTGGTGGAGCGGCACCGTAATCCACCTTAAATTTCGCAAGACTGATGAGGGAAGGTAGCAGCAATGCCTTCCTGCGAGACAGAGTTTAATGGAGTGCGCGGCGGGGCTGTTGAGCAATTGATTACAGAATCCACGGACGTCTTAGTGCGGATGAGGTCAACTTGGGGTTTTTAGTCGGTAAAATTCCGGCTCCCCCCGGTTATAATCCCCCATGTGTAGCCGGGACGGTCCAATGAGGATTTTCCCCAAGTAAAAAGAAAGGTCCATCAGGATCGCTGTGAGAGCAGCGACCCTGGTGTGTCAGATTCCTTGCACCACTGGCAGTGAGAGGTCGTCACCTATATGGCCCGGCGCTAGGATGTACTAGAGCTCTGAGAACCACGATCAGCTGCGACGACATACAAGCAAACCCAGAAAGAAAACTGATTTAACAATCTTAGCGACTGTGTGTATTAAGGAAAAACGGCTGGGAAGGCCTACAATACTGGCGCTTACTAGTTTAATATATTATTTAATAGACGGCCTTGTACCGTCAAGCGTGTCGCGGGTGGTACATTGTTATTAATGTTGCTTCAGCCAGTGGGGCCGCGAGACGAGCTCGCATGTCGCACTGTAACTCCAAGAGTAGTCATTTTGTAATCAGTCCAATATTTCCGCGCCGCTGAGGACCGCAACACGCGGAGGCGCGTTGTCAGTACTGCTTTATGCAAAAATAAATATATGAACATCAACTAAAGAAAATCACGACGTCATTTAAGCCTTTTTATTGTAGTTTCGACATCTTTAAATGTAGTTTTTGCTTTTGTGACTTGTTTTTAATTTTATCTTTCGATACCGTTTTGGCAAACTTTTAACTTATATAATTGTTTATTTGTAACTACCCAGGACTGGCAAGCATATGTCATACACGGCAATATACAAGTATTATGGACTTTTCTTTTATGATGTATTAGTAGATCCCTGTTTTCAAACCTTGCTGAGTCAAATATCTTTTCCAAGTAATGGTCACCCTTCTTTTTTATCACTTCTTCTTTCTTTCGCACCAGATACTGTATATCAAATATATTATTAGACTTTTTACTAAAAGCCCGATTTATCATACGACTGTAGCACAAACCCTCTTAACTATAACTACAGGGGGCTTACGCGTCATACATTATCAGAATTACTCAGCCCATGTTACTTTCAACTATTCATTTCATTTATTTGAGAAAAACACGCTTCAGGAGATAGGGGAATGTTATTACGGGATAATGGCTGTGTTTTTACAAATATTTACATATCTTTATTGTATTTATGTTATACTGGCTTGACATAGTGACTATACCTCATGTAGTGTATAGTGTTTATTACTTTACTATAATCCTCAATTCTTTTTCTTATTTTTTTGGGAGTCGAAGCTGCTCGCGTCCGTAGGCTTTACCCTAGTTTCCCTACACGTGACTCCTGGGTGGTGTTAAACGAGCAGCAGCGAGGTGGTAGGGCGTCGGTGCCCGTCTGGATCGCGACCACAGTACATGGGTGTAAAGCCTGTCATAGTGACCAGTTTCGGCTTGTCGCGTTTCGGGATCAGCTTGTGTATATCCAGTAGCTCATATACCTAGAGACCTTCAGTCGTGGTATATTTGGGCCGACATGACGATGTAGACTATCAATGGATTTTCATCCTTTGATAGTCGCTTTCGTTTTTGGACTACACTGTCCTTACCATCAGGTACTCTATAGTCACTATATTGAGGGAGTGTAAAAAAAAAATTCGGCCCACATTTCGGTCATTTTTGGAAAAGTGTTTTTTTTTTTATTTTTGCCCTAAGGTCTCCGACATTCGCAGCTGAAACTTCGACCAATAACGACAGAAGATATCTAGGTATATAATAAACTAGATATACACAAGCTGATTCTGAAATGCGAAAGGCTCAACCGAGTCACTGTAACGTTCTATCTACCTACTTTTTTTTTATGTTGGCTCTACAGTGCCTAGAAAATCTGTTGACTGTTACCATCGCTATATCGGCACGCATATACCCCCACGGAACGTCTATATGTATATGAAAAATATACACAAAGTGATCTCGAATCGTGACAGGCCGAAGCGAGTCACTAAGACGGTCTATAGTGAAAACTTAAACACTCATAGTACACTTCCTTTATTTATAAAACATATAATTGAGCTTACAGTCGGAAGTCACAAAAACCCAAACACATATATCTTTTTGCTTAACATTCACCGCCGCGTGCGTCTATACCCAATCTGCTCTTATTATTATTCTTTTCCATCGCCTCGCTCCCTTTTATTTAATTATACCGCCATCTATCGAAATTAACTATTATTATGTTTACATTTTTAATTAGTGATGGCTTTCATTAAAAAGTATCCAAATATTATTTAACAGATAGATGGCTCTATAATTATTACATTGTATCAAGACCAATACGTATAATATTTTCAAACAATGACATATCTTCTTTTTTATATATAAAAATGAATCGCTAAATGTCTTGATAAGCGCGAAACTCGAGAACGGCTGAACCGATTTGGCTGATTTCTTTTTTGTTGTGTTTCTTGAAGTCTGGGGAAGGTTAATACGGAGAGAAAATTTTTAAAAATTCCCTGCAACTGTCTTAAAATAACACTTTTCTGTATTCTCATACAAAAAAATCGTTATAAGTCAATTTGAACTTTAACACCATACCATAAAGTTTAAATGTTAGTTGACGGGTTCCGGGAAGGCAAAACAATTGAGTGACGTATAAATATTAATGTCAATATTTGTCAATTTTTATACATATAGCATTAAGGCCAGGTTGCTTCAAACAATTTTCATAAAACAGCCGACGGGGAAGCTATTAACATTAAAAAAAACAATGTGACTTTGTTTTAGAGAAATAGGGCAGAACAAGGTCTGCCGGGACAGCTAGTATATATTATATTTATCATGAATAATATTATTTCACAGTAGTAATAGTGTCATAATTGGCATTTGCTTACAATAGACTTGTGTACTGTGGTCACGACTCACGACCCTGTTGGAGCAATCACCCTATCACCTCAAAAACTTTTGTACAGTGTTCCTTATCCAATCAAACCCTAAACTATCGTCACGCTATGTTCCTTTCGGCGTGAGCAGAGATACATTAGTAATTGCATCCACTTTGCACTTATATATCGTGCCCATCGTGACCAGTAGCGAAGCTGATCGCTGTTCTCACAGCACTAGTGCATCTATTAGACATCATTCGGTATTTCTCGCGCTATTTTCCTTACCCGATGAGGATGTGGTGTCTAAATTTGTAAATAGTCTGGGAAACCTAAAGGTACGTGCCGGGATACGAAACTGCGACAATACATGTTGATGTGCATGAAAAAAAAAACAATAGCCAATTAAAAGAGCTAATTAAAAACAAAAATTGAATACAGCAAACTCCAGTGTCGATCTGTAAACAATGAACTCAGGTACTCCAATCAATCCCAAGTGGGCACTGTCGGGGAATACCTCTCTACAATCTATATTCAGTTTTTTACTGAAGTGTCTGCGTGCTACTGCGTTAATAGCAATATTTAAATAGCACCGTGACGTCCGCGCAATCGATTACCCTGAGCGTCGGCTGAAAATCAGCGCTGGCTGGCGCGTGCAGCGTTGCCCAGCATACGCTGAGCTGAGTGCTCTTTGAGATGGGTAGCAGCACACAGGATACATGATGTGATGTTATGTATTCTTTCATTGTTGTTTTTATATAAATATGTTTGTTGTGTGTTGTTTCCTTTGCCTCAATAAACTTTTTCTTTCTTTTAATACCACAATGCTATCGTCATCAACCCGTATCCCTCCACCGCAGGACACAGGCTTCTCCTAAGATTCACCACTGAGACCGATTTTCAGCTCTTCTCCATCAATTACCTGCCACTTTGAGCAAACCGTCGTTCCAAGTAACCAGAGGGCGTCTTACACCACACTTGCTGAGGTGTGATCTCCACTCAGGAATACGTCTATCCCAACGATTAACAGTTTGACCAATATGACCAGAATTGGGAGCGGAAGCTGCTCGCGTCCGTAGGCTTTACCCTAGTTTCCCTACACGTGACTCCTGGGTGGTGCTAAACGAGCAGCAGCGAGGTGGTAGGGCGTCGGTGCCCGTCTGGATCGCGACCACAGTGCATGGGTGTAAAGCCCGTCATAGTGACCAGTTTCGGCTTGTCGCGTTTCGGGATCAGCTTGTGTATATCCAGTAGCTCATATACCTAGAGACCTTCAGTCGCGGTATATGTAGGCCGACATGACGATGTAGACTGTTGTGTATGTATTGGAGGTATTTGTAAAATAAACCAGTTGTTGTCTAACTATCGTTTCATTAACACAACATGGTGACAGCGGTGTTTAAAAAATTATAAATAGATTTTATTTTCGTGAAATATACTCTAAAATAGCATTATACATTGTACACAGTAATTGTTAAATACGTGAAGTGATTTTATATAGTGATACAATGGAGCACGCGAGACCACCTGCAGAACTTGTTATTGAGGGAGGACCTGTCGGCCGGGCTGACGGGTGGAAACGCTGGCGACAACAATTCCGGGTATTCCTTGACGCATCTGGGGTGTACAAGGAATCAGCAAAGGTCCAGGCGAGTTTGCTGTTAAATTTGATCGGCCCTGAAGGTTTCGACATTTATCAAACTTTTCAATTTGAAAAGGAGATAGATAAAAACGACATTAATGTGCTATTGGAAAAATTCGATAATCATTTTAGCACAAAATCAAATGTCACACTCGTCCGCTACAAATTCTTCACGCGGAATCAAGAAGAGGGTGAATCGATAATACAATACGTCACGGCCTTGCGACTTATCAGTAAGGATTGTGAATTTGCGACTTTAGAGGATGACCTCATTAAGGATCGCATAGTGTGTGGTATTCGGAGTGCGACTACCAGGAACCGTTTGCTCCGTAGTGAGAAACTAGACCTAGAACTAGCGGTTAAGCTGTGTCAAGCCGAGGAAATATCATTGGAAAGTGAACAACAGATCGGTCACAGTGTGCGTGTTGACGGCGTCGAGATGCGCGGTCGGACCAGCTGGCGCAGGGGAGCGCGCGGCTGGGGCGCGCGCGGCGCTGCGGGGCCGGCGCAGGCGATGCCTGCAGAGCAGCCTCGACGCGACCCAGTACGGGCGGACGGGCGGCGCGCGCCGTGCGACGGCTGCGGCGCCGGGTTCTGCGAGCGACGATCGTGCCCGGCACTGCACATTGTATGTTTTGTTTGCGGTAATCGTGGACATTTTGCGAGAATGTGTAAGTTAAATAAATCACTATTGAATGATACCAATAAAATGATGAAAGTGCATAACGTTGAGAAGGAGAACGACAGCGAGTCTGATTCAAATGAAACATTGTTTTTTGTCTTGACTGTGTCAGATAAAACTGATGGTACCCAGTCATGGTATAAGGAGTTGATATGTAATAACAGGAGTGTAAAATTTAAACTGGATACTGGCTCTGATGTCAATATTATGTCGTACAAAACATTTTCTAGGCTAGGTGTGGATGATACAAGGATTATTCGCAACAAACAAATATCGTTAGAGTCGTATACGCACACCGCGATACCCGTGGTGGGCCAGTGTTGTTTAACTTTTACACTTAACGATAAACAGTTTAAAATACAATTAGTTATAGCTGGTATGTTATGTGAAAGCGTGTTGGGGCGGAAATCTTGCGTACAGCTGGGATTAGTCCAACGAATAGATTCCTTAAAAATGGCAGATTATGATGATTTATTTGAGGGCTTAGGTTGTTTGCCGGGAAAGTATCATATAGTTATTGACGAGACAATTTCGCCGGTTATTAGCGCTTGTAGAAAAATACCGTTATCTTTACGTGATCGATTGGAGCAAGAACTTCAACAGATGGAACAATTAGGGGTTATTAGAAAGGTAAATTACCCTACTAGATGGGTAAATCCACTGGTTTTGGTAGCTAAAAAAAATAATGGCTTAAGAATATGTCTTGATCCCCGTGAACTAAACCGCGCCGTTCAGCGAGCACATTTTCAACTGCCCACGGTGTCCGAGCTGGCGGCACAGCTGCACACCGCGCGCTATTTCTCAGTTTTAGACGCGAATTCCGGGTTCTGGACGGTGCAGCTGGACGAACAGAGCGCCGATTTGTGTACTTTTGCCACTCCGTTCGGACGTTATCAATTCCTTCGTCTACCTTTTGGCATAAATTGTGCTTCGGAAGTATTTCACGCTAAGATACGTCAATTGCTAGAAAATTTAGAAGGAGTAGAAAGTTTTGTAGATGATATTTTAGTTTGGGGCAGCACGAAACAAGAGCATGATTTTAGGTTGAAAGCGTTACTAGAAAGGGCTAGAGAAATTAATTTAAAATTTAATAAAGACAAATGTCAAATAGGCGTGGAGAAAGTTACATATCTCGGTCATGTGTTTAGTGCTAACGGAATGAGTCCCGATTATAATAAAATAAAAGCAATAAAAGAGATGCCCGCGCCAACGGATAAAAAAAGCTTAGAAAGATTTCTCGGAGTTGTTAATTATTTATCTAAGTTTATTCCAAACTATTCTAAGCATGCAATACCCTTAACTAGCCTGTTAAAGAAAGAAAACGCGTGGCGTTGGGAAGAGAGCGAACGCGCTGCATTTGAAAGGCTGACAGCGAGCGTATGTGAGGCGCCTGTACTGGCGCTGTACGATGTGGCGCGCGACGTGACGCTGTCGGTGGACGCGTCCAGCCACGCGCTCGGAGCTGTGCTCATGCAGGACGGCCGGCCCGTAGAATACGCATCTCGCACTTTGACGGACGCGCAGACACGCTACGCGCAACTTGAAAAAGAATTGCTGGCTATCGTATTTGCTTGTGAGAGGTTTCATCAGTATATTTTTGGTAAAAAGAGTATATCAGTCGAAACAGATCACAAACCACTCGAAAGTATATTTAAAAAACCATTATTATCCGTCCCAGCGCGCTTACAACGTATGATGTTGAGAATACAAGGTTATGATCTTGTAGTAAATTACGTACCAGGTAAATATATGTTCATAGCGGACACATTATCACGTGCGCCGTTGCCAGAATTGTATAGCGAAGAGTTACATAAAAATGTCGTATATCAGCTTAAAATGGTTGTTAATTGCTTACCTATATCAAATAATAAACTAACTATCATTAAAAAAGAAACGCAATGTGATACTATTTTTAAGATATTATTGAACTATATAAACAATGGATGGCCAAACCATAAGTACAACGTTGTAAACGAGGTAAAATTTTATTGGTCTATTAAACATGAGTTATACGTCATCGACGGCGTATTATTCAAGGACAATCTAGTGTTGATTCCGAAATCCATGAGACTAGAAATGTTGCACGTCGTTCATGAAGGTCACATGGGCATAGATCGCTGTAAAAGACGCGCGAGGCAAGTTATGTTTTGGCCAAACATGTCCCGCGATATTGAAAATTACGTAAAACGTTGTCACGTCTGTCAGGAGAGGTTAAACGCGCCGACCAGGGAATCCTTGATGCCGGTCGACATACCGCCACTGCCATGGTATAAAGTAGGCTCGGATTTATTCGAATTTAAAAGAAATCACTTTTTACTAGTAATAGACTATTACTCTAATTATGTAGAAGTAAACAAATTAAGTAATATTACCTCGCGCACTGTAATACAAAGCATGAAAGAGATCTTTTCACGTCACGGTATTCCAAAGGTAGTCATGAGTGACAACGGCACGCAGTACAGTAGTTATGAGTTTAAAAAGTTTGCTAAAGAGTGGGGATTTGACCATGTTACGTCATCACCAAATTATCCCCAGGCAAACGGTAAAAGTGAGCGCGCTGTTCAAACAGTCAAAAATCTTCTTTCAAAATCAATTGCTAGCAACTCTGATTATTCATTAGCATTACTTAATTATAGAAATACGCCGCGGAACGGTTTGAGCTCTCCTGCACAGCTCCTTATGGGCCGTAGGCTTCGTTGCAAATTACCAGTGCATCCACAGTTACTAAAACCAGTATCAATAGATCCATCAGAGTACTTAACTATGATAAATAATCAAATAAAATCAAAAGAATACCATGATAAGTACTGTAAAAATCTTAAAGAATTAAAACCTAATGATGAGGTAATTTGCATCGACGGCGAACGCAGATCCAGGGGTACTGTATTAGGCGATGCTGGAGCTCCAAGGTCTTATTTTGTAAGAAATAATAGAGGCACAAAGTTCAGACGTAATCGCCGTCACTTAATACAATACTTTGACAAAGTAAATGCAGGTTCACAAATAACCGAATCAAAAGACCCTGGAGCGTCCGGCAGTGGGCATGGAGCGGCGATACAGTCTCCCGCACGCCTTTCTCCGCCGCTCACACGTAGCCGAGCGCGGAAATTGGAAAACATATAACTTAAAATAGAAACAAAAAAAAAAAAAACTATAATTATTATAAATAAACTTTAAAATTTTCTTTTAAAAGGGTAAGATATAGATATATTTGTTTAATGTATGTTATTAAATTACAATCAGTACCTATTTAAGCATATTTTAGTTTCTAAGGGGAAGATGTTGTGTATGTATTGGAGGTATTTGTAAAATAAACCAGTTGTTGTCTAACTATCGTTTCATTAACACAACATAGACTATCAATGGATTTTCGTCCTTTGATAGTCGCTTTCGTTTTTGGACTACACTGTACTTACCATCAGGTAGTCTGTAGTCACTATGTCAAGCCAGTGTAAAAAAAAAGAAAGAATAGTACCACTTCAGCTTGATAATCCTCTGAGCTGTGTCGATCCTTTATTTTATTTTATTTTTATTTTACTTTAATAGGCTTTCAAACAGAGTGTATACATTCAAAAATAACAATAGACATCATGCCATATACACATATAGTGCACCGCTCCAATTACGTGAAAGCAAAACATGTATTACAAAGCAAATTTCCATATAAACAAAGTGAAATTCGAATGCAAATATTTCTAATGGAACAGCGATAGGAGACAAGAGATCCTTTATACACAAACTATGAATTTTGAATTATAATAACCGTGAAACAATTTTAAAAGACTAGCTTTGAAAGAGGTCAGAGAACTTTTTTTTTTACACTGGCTCGACGTAGTCACTACAGAGTTCCTGATGGTAAGTACAGTGTAGTCCAAAAAAGAAAGCGACTATCAAAGGACGAAAATCCATTGATAGTCTATATCGTCATGTCGGCCCACATATACCACGACTGAAGGTCTCTAGGTATATGAGCTACTGGATATACACAAGCTGACCCCGAAACGCGACAAGCCGAAACTGGTCACTATGACGGGCTTTACACCCATGTACTGAGGTCGCGATCCAGACGGGCACCGGCGCCCTACCACCTCGCCGCTGCTCGTTTAGCACCACCCAGGAGTCACGTGTAGGGAAACTAGGGTAAAGCCTACGGACGCGAGCAGCTTCGACTCCCAAAATATTAGAACACCAAGATATTAGTTTAGAATTGATTAGAACACCAAGTTCAATCACGGCATTGTATAGCTAGATATTTTAACGACCATTATTAAGTACACGTGAACTCAATAACACCGGTTCTTGGCGACAGCAATCAGACATTGCGTTCCTTTGTTTCAAAGTATTGTAGTGCAGCCAATCGAGCACTGTTTTGTATCGCCTTAATTATATACACTGCGTTCTATTGTTCACAATATACGATGAACAAACGCATTGTTTTTATTCTTTATTTGGGTTTTCAGTTATGCTATACTCTAGTTCCAATTATATTCAGTTTTCTGTTAGAGTGCAATTTATTTTCTGAGTACTTTGCTAAGCAATGTCAAAGTACGGTCTATAAATCTCAGCCTTATCACGTTGTGAAGTAATGATTATTATAAAAGGCCTTATACGTAATAACGGCGGGATATAAACTAGTATCTGGCCAAACCATCCCCCAAAGTTTTACTTTTCTTGAAGTCGACAGTTAGTTTGAAATATCAATTTCTAGCTTAGTAAGGACATTAGGGGAACTTCTAAAACAATTAATCCTGTAATCAATAAACTTTCAAGAGACAATTTCTCAGGAATCCACTAGCTAGGCAAATTAAATTATATTGTTATTTACCTACATTTATTTATTATTGCGGGATGCGGGCTTGGCCAGAATTACTGCTTATTGAGCGGTAGGGTTGTCGTGGGATTTTCTCAATTTTTTTTTTACTTTTATCCAAGAAAACGTAATTAAAAATTAAATAATTAAAAAATATTTGAATATCAAGATACAAGTACGTACAAGTAAGTATCGAGGGGTGAAAGGCTATTTGGTTTAAGCGACATTTTTTAGTGATATAGAAAAAAAAAATTAATATTATTAATATTATATTTAATTTTATTTTTATAAATTCAGTATCAGCGTTTTTTACCGATTGGGACCTGTTGGAGCGCTCTCGTTGTAGTTAGTAGTTAGTTAGTTAGTGATGATATAGAAGACTTCACCGTCGCTTTTTGGGAGTTTGACCTCTGAAAGAGCGTCAAGCAACGAGCCTGAGAGAGAAGTGATAATGTGTTAATGCAATATTTCGAAAGCTCTTCTCATTATATTTTAAGCGTGGTAGGTATGCAGGAAGTATATAGTAAACCTACCGTAGGCTAAAGCGCAGGATAGCGTGTAAAGATGAGATGATGAAGAATGAAATGAAGAAGTCCAGACAGCAAGTTGATAGACGTTTAATGAAGCACAGTACAAAGTCCAGTAGAAGTAGTGAAGCACAAGTATGATAGTTCAAGTAGAAATAAAGTTCACGACACAATAATATAAATAACAAACACGAAAATAACAATGCGGGCGAAAACTATAAATAGCGAGCGAGTGGTGCGTGGAGCTAGTCTCAGTGTGATAGCAAGACTGTTTGCCGGGTGCGCGGGCGCTCGCGTCGTGTGTACATGTACAATCCCCCCGCGCGCGCCCGGTATCCCGCGGCTCTCTGGCTTAGCGCCGTTTCCATCGCACGACACGATATTAAAGATTAAATATCAAGTATGTTAGTACGAAATGTGTTAATAAAATTACTTAGATAAATAAGTGAAGATATAATAATGTTATTTAAAATAGTTGTTAGTTATAGGTCAGTATAGTATAAAGAATTAGAAAATAGATAATGTTAAGGACAGAAATAAATAAATAGATAGTGAGTATGCCACATATTTATTGTTAACTTATCTACTAGCGTTTATACTGATCGAATGTATTGTCTAAGCACTGAAGGTGTTAAAAATAAAATTCGGATAATTCGTGAAATATCGATATTGGACAACCCTACACTGTTGCCCGCTGCCGCAAGGCAAGTTACGTAATTAGCGAAACTTGATTTGCTGTAACCACATCAAGGGAACGGTTTGTGTTTCGGATTTATCCTTGATAAATATTACACGAGTTATGCTTGCATTTTCAATAGTCTGGAAAATGATTTATTTTCGGTAAATAATAATATAATAATAATAATAAATAATAATCGAGAGTTGACGTGAGGCTGTCTGCCTCGCAGCGTTTACTGGATGCACAGTGGAGAGTGTTTTCAAGAACTACATTCTCCAATTCCACCAGCCCCATTTCAGAACAAAACCATCAGACGCCGTCATGGATTTGTTCCTTATCTCCGCACGAAAATGTTCGCTTCTATTGCATTTTTAGGCTACACATTCATCATACGAAAAGTTTAGGAGTGGAATATGCTTCCAGCGACCACGTTTTCACGTTCTTATGACTTGAAAGCCTTTTAGAGAAGAGAAAATAGTTGCTAGGAGGACGCGGTCAATGAATGAAGTCAAGCGACCGTCTTTAAATCATAAAAAATACCCGAAATAAATAGATAGATAGCCCTACGTTTTTTACGACGTCTTTTCCTGAGTGGTCAATGAGTACACTCTTCGTAAAAAATCACAACTCTCTCTTGACCGGTTTATGTTTCAAAGGGCATATTTTTCCGCAAATTTCACAGCATCACTGACGTTTTATAAGTCAACTGCCTTATGGAGTTGACGAGGGTGCTATGGCGCGGGGCCGGGGCGAGCGCGGGGGGAGGGAAGAGACCATTAATTTCCATTTATTCACGTTGACAGAGGATCGGTTACATGCAAGCTGGTTAAAGTACAGTCACTGAAAACAAGCTTATAATGTACAGTGAGAAACATTTATTTTATACCACAACAAATACATTTTTTCATCGGTTGACTTGCATTGATGCTCGATTTTCAGCACTTTAGCCTCTGTTAGAGTCATCGCCAACAAGTCTAAAAGAAAACGTTTTATTAACAGCAGCCATATAAAAGTAACTACCAAAAAACAGCCAAACAATACATAAAACAAGTCTAGGCCGCCGCCAATAAGGGCCCTGTCTCAGCTTGTGCTGCAGAGCATTGGACTCTGCAGCGCTGGTATTCTGACAGGACCTTACGGGCGGCACAACCGCTTCACCGGGACAGCCCTACATATACAGTTATACAAATATACGATCATTTTACATAATAAAATACAGAAAAGACAACCAATCAACAAAACACAATCAGCACAAACGAAAACAAAAAAACTATCCTTCATAACCAATATACACCTTTAATCTTTGTCAGCCAAACCTTTTACTAAACTATAAAACTAAATACTATATATTATACCATAAAAAAAACAGATCCATGCATATCCATGAATTCTACGAGCTCTACGATCAATCGAGTCCAACAGCGGCCAACTGATATTTACCGGATCCGTCCCAAAGATGACAACAGTGCTCGACACCCGACCGCACCTGCGCCTGATACAGGTTAAGAAGTTCCGATGGTGTAGAGTACCGTCTGCTGCGGCTAATTGATTACAGGACCCGCAGTTCCCACTGATTCGCGGAATTCACCTTGGAGTTTTTAGCTGGTAAAAGTCCGGCACACCCAGGCTGCTACCCTCTTCGTGGCCGGGACGGTCCCATGAGGATTTTCCCCAAGTAAAAAAAAAGAGTACATTCTGACCTTAAAAAAATACACCTAATTCATTATTACATTTATGTAGAGTCGATATTTTTTTAGGTGCTATTTAGACGCATAAGTAGCGGATTATGAAAAAAATGACCTCTTATTTTACTGCCTTAGGAGATGAATATCAGATTTCATAGTTTTTACATTAAAATTCATGGATTTTCAAAACATTACTGTTTTTTTTTATTATATTTGTTTTTCTTTATATAATAAGTTAGTTTTCCTTTATTGTTTTTCTCCTTGCTTTATGTTTGCTCTGTAGTTTTCTTTTGTTGAAACTTTGCTAGCTTGTGTATTTTTGTTGTTTATTTATTGCACAATATTTCTCTGAAAATATAAACTATAGCTTAATTTACCCTAAAGGCATTGAATATATAAAAAAAAATACTTAGTTGGTCTGACTTCGTAAAAAATAACCCAATGTAATAATTTATGTTTCTAGTTTAAGTAATGTAGGCTTCTACGATGATATGTCAGTCAAGACAAGAGAATTATGAGAAAAGATAATAGAAGAAATAGATAAAAGATAAATTGTTATTTATCTTCTATCATATCAAATCTATATACCATAATTATTTTTGAAGTAAACATACTTGAACTAAAAAATAATTATGATCTATTTTTAAGGCTTCAAAAAAATATCTGTCTAAGTTCACACACAGCCTTTGACTTTTTTATACTGGCTCGACAAAGTGACTGCGTTGCATTTGATGGAAAGCACAGCGTAGTCCAAAAATAATAACAACCGCCTAGGGACGAAAATCCGTTGGCATTTGTCATCGCTGTGTCGGCCCATATATACCACGGCGAAAGATCTTAAAGTATAGGAAAAACTGGTTATACACAAACTGATCCCGAAACGCGACAGGCCGAAGTGAGTTACTATGTTGGTCCTTACACTTGCGGACTGTGGTCAAAAAAGAATTGTCGCCTCCACCCCCACCCCCTGTTTTTACTAGTTAGCCACAAATTTTCAGCTAATTTTTGTTATGAAGCTATTGGCCCGCTTTTTTTTAGATATATTATTCAGAAGAAATGCTGTGTTCTGTGTGTGCTGTGTGTGAAACATGTGTTCGTCTACAGCCCCTAGAACTTGTCTTTTGGGCACGGGCCCCGGTTTGCCCCACCCTACATCCGACCCTGTGCGTACAATTTATATGCGCGGAGATTTTCAATTTGAATTATTTAAGTAGTGAGGGCACAGGAGACCCCCACGACTTTCTCATTTCACGGTGCAGTGTGAACTAATACCGCGGTATGCTGCAGACGTTATTTTCCGCCCGTCTTCTCGCTGATTACATCGCGACAGGGCAAAATACGCATCAAAAACTGCGCAGACGAGCGATTTTTCGTCAGCCGGATACTAAATACCAGACATAGCCTATTCCAAGTTGATAAAAAGATAAAAAAAAATATTTATGACCGGTGGTCGTGGGTGTGGTGGTAGAAAGATACGGATTTTGGCGTTTTACTGTTTATTTGCACATTAAGGCACATCGAACTGCGACGCACACGCACGTACTCTAGCCTTGGGTCTTGGTAGTCGACTGACTTAGCTAGAGCATCCCTCGCGCGCGCGCACCCCTTACCCCGCGCGTCCAGTAACAACACCCTAACGACCTTTAGGGCGTTTAACACAATTACGTATCGAGCGGCGTCTACATGCTATATATTATATATAATTCCTCTTCCTTAAAATAGTCCCTGCCTCTTTATAATACTGAGGCGTCGAAAAAGCCGATTACGGTATACAGCATACCGAATTGCACGCAGATTGCTAGCATCTAAGCTGGTGCATGGATCTTCTCTGCCCATAGCGCACCTCCGCCAGCCTGCATTGGACCAGCGTGTTGAGTTAAATGTACACACACCCCTACACCCCTTCCCATGGATTCCACAAATATAGTGGAAAAAGAAAAGTTGTAAAGGCTCTTACAGCCCAATTGCACATTGCCCCCTTTTTTTGATAGTCCGGTGGAAATCCTAATGGGCTGTCTGTGCCGCTGTGAGGGTAGCGGCTCTTGTGTATTTGTTTCTTACGGATTAGCACCATCGGAGAGCTCCTCCTATCCATCCATCAGGGCTAAAGGCATGGTATTGCTAATTTTCTCAGCAATCTCCTGGAGGCCTCTACTCTACTCTGAAGTTTGCGAGGAGTGGTGTAAAGAGCTATCCATATCGTGTCTCTGGTATTAGAGCTGTGTGCGGACACACATAGCATTCCGCTCATGCCAGGATAACAGCATATAGTGCCGTCAAAAAAAAGGTTTTCTTCTCCGAGACAAAAAGAGGACGTAATCTATTCTGGTTCTTTGAGGACTTTAGAGCTAATCTCTCGTCTGCGCAGGCTTTTAAATGCATCTTGCGTATTTTTTACGCCTATTAACGTCTTACCAGACGGGTTAGCGTGCGGGTACCTCAAAGTTAGTCAGACTTTTTTTCAGCTGTGAACTGCTATAGTCTATGATAAAGTGAATAAAGAATGTTATAGAAGTTTACGATGGTATGGCGATTACCTAAACTGAGTCGTGACAGTAGTACACAAGTGTAGAGACTCATAGTGACTCGCTACAGCGTGTCGCATTTCGGTACCAGATTTTGTATCATATTCCTATAGACGTTCAGTTGCGGTATATGTGGGTCAACCGTTTAGCCGTGGTGGCTGCCGGCAGAATAGAATAGCACCCCCTCTTCTTGCTGAGGTGTCGTAAAAGGCGACTAAGGTATCTCTTTAACACCGCAATTCAACCAGGTGTTCAGAGAAGGAAAACTCGACCAAACCTGCATCCCGCTCCCTCCCGATTGTACTGGTTCTCCATTCCATCGGGCCCGAGGGAGCTCGGACGAGAGAGTGCTTTTCTGACTGCACGTCCAGTTATGCTTTATATATCTCCTGCGCAATTGGCTGTTTCCGTAAACTGGCCCTCGATTTTCTTAATCGGTGTTGAGACAGTCGCCGTGGCCGAATCCGGCTGGGACGTCATCATGTGGGTCAATATGACAACGCGACTGTCAATAAATTGTTGTCATTTGATACTCATGTCGATTTTGGACAACACTGTACTAACCATTAGGTCTACTGTAGTTAGTTTGTCGAGGCAATGTAAAAAAAGATTACTTCATCTAAAACGAATAAAGCTCTGTTATATCTAACGCAGGCGAAGCCACGGGAAGAGGGTGTAGAAAACAAAATTACACGTTTGGACTACTACCTCCCGGCAGAGGGTGCGGCCGTGCAATGAACAATGAGCTGCGGCCGCATCCGGCGCCGTTACAGCTTCCGGCCGGCCGACCTGTCCGGAAGTCTGCATTATGAAACATCCACCGCCCACGTGACTTCCGCTTTCCACGACAACCTATACTTACATGATGACAAATATGAGCCACTATCTATTTATTAATTTCAATAAATCATCACAATGAACGTAGACTTTGAAAGAGTTAGAGAGTTCCCTGAAATTCTTAGTCCAAAGTTAAAAGGCCGATAGAGGAACCGTTCCTCTATAACTATGTGCTTGGTGGCCTAATGGATGAGGTACCGGTATCCATGTGCGACGCCGCCAATAATCGTAGGTTCTGCATCTGGATTTTTCCAGATGAAGTACGAATTTAGACACCACATGCTCAATGGTGAAATGAAATGAAATGAAATGAAATGAAATGACAATGAAATGAAATGAAAATCTATTCATTTCGCCACAAACTGACGGCTGTCAGCGCTGAGCGGTCAGCGCAACTCAAAAACGCTATACATATACAACTACATACAAATTGACCCATCAGCGCCGACCGTCAGCGTGATACGAAAACCAGCCTAAAGTCACAGAGGAAGCCTGCAGCGCTGATTTTCATGAAGGGCCCCGGTCGTGTTACATCTAATTAGAAATATCTATTAACGATAAAAAAAAATACAATCAATGGAAATAGCATCTAGCTTAAGTAAAGGAAAGCATTGTGAATAAACCCGCATGGCATCTAATAGATATGTATTGTGTATATGTGCCCTTAGAAGGACGATCAATTTGTATCTTAACAGTTGTAATCATGATGGTAAATGTTAAAACCATGATATTTTTTATAATTTTCAGGTCCACACTTAAGCTCAATAACCCTTGGTGGAAGGTAAAGATGATTCTGACGGAGGATCGCGTCCGCCCAACAAATGTGTATTCAATCTTCTCTTAAAGGCTTCCAAATCATAAGAACGAGGAAATATGGTTTCTGGAATTATATTTTATCCTTAGCTGTTTGCATGAGGAATCTAGAAGCGATTCAATTTTGTGGGGATTTAGAGAATGTCCACGACATACGGATGGTATCAGACAAGGTGTCTAGTGGTATTATAATGAAATGGGGTTAGTCGAATTAGGGAATGTAGCCCCAAAGATCACTGTCCATTGGGCAACCGATAAAATTCTGCGAGGCCAAAAACTTTACGTCGATGATCGATATGATATATCGATATATATATCGATGCATTATGGCCTGATTCAAAGAGCTATCTAGTCTACAAGCCCTATAATCAATTGAGTCCAGAGCGATCAATTCTAGCACCTATGCCACAGGACACACACACACACAAAAACACACAGGTTAAGAAGTTGCGATAGTGTGAATTATCGTCCGATCGTAAAATACTATCCAAACTCTTCTCTCCACTTTGATAATATTCTCCAAAAGATCTAAATAAATTAATAAGTTATGCATTTTTACATTAAATGTTTGCTCTTTTCATATCTAAATAATAGTGTGCTTCGAGAGAAAATATTATAAATATTTCAAAGGCTATTAAAGCAGTTACATATCGATCTTTCGCGACTCGACATGCCACAGATAAACAGCTATCTAATTAATATTAGGTCCTTACATATGAAATTGGCGTTTTTCGTACTGGCCACTTTAATCACAAATTTCTCCTCTTTGGTAAGGAATTCCAAATTCAAATTTGTACAGCTATAGACTCATGTATTTGTGCTTCGATGATCGTCATTCATTTGTTTTTTTCTTCTGTTTTTTTCTGTTTGCGTCACTCATTTTACAAAATGGAAAACTTAAAATATCGCATTATTTACGAGTACGAGTTCCGCCGTGGCACTAGTGCTGCGGAAACAACTCGAAGGGTGAATGATGTGTATGGCGGTCGTGTTGCAAAAGAAAACACAGTTCGTTTTTGGTTCCAACGTTTTCGTTCTGGAAATTTCGACCTGCAGAACAAGCCCCGTGGACGGCCTGAGACTCAAGTTGATAATGAAGAGTTGAAGGCTATTGTGGAAGCGGATCCATCGCAAACCACGTCCGAGTTAGCTGCAGGCTGCGATGTTAGTGATAAAACTGTTTTAATTCACTTGAAGCAAATTGGGAAGATTAAAAAGCTTGAAAGGTGGGTACCTCACGAATTGACTGAAGCAAACCGGCAAACGCGCGTCGACTGCTGCGTTACATTACTAAACCGGCACAATAATGAAGGTATTTTAAACCGAATCATTACCTGTGATGAAAAATGGGTTCTTTACGATAATCGGAAGCGCTCAGCGCAATGGTTGGATCCTGGCGAGCCAGCCAAATCCTGCCCCAAGCGAAAATTAACCCCAAAAAAGTTACCTGTAAGCGTTTGGTGGACTAGTGCCGGTATTGTTCATTACAGTTTTCTCAAATCTGGCCAGACTATTACGGCTGATGTCTATTGTCAGCAATTGCAAACCATGATGGAAAAGCTAGCGGCTAAACAACCTAGGCTGGTCAATCGCTCCACGCCACTGCTGCTTCACGACAACGCTAGACCACACACTGCGCAACAGACGGCTACTAAATTAGAAGAGCTTCAATTGGAAAGTCTAAGACATCCTCCGTACTCCCCGGACCTTGCTCCAACAGATTACCATTTTTTTCGAAATTTGGATAACTTCTTGCAAGGGAAAAAATTCAACTCCGATGGGGCAATCCAAATCGCCTTCAAAGATTTTATTGATTCCCGTCCGACTGGTTTTTTTAGTAAAGGGATCAATGAACTACCTATGAGATGGCAAAAGTGCATAGAAAATAATGGTTCATACTTTGATTAATTAAATATATTATATTATATTCGACTTTTTGTTCTTCCCATACAAAACGCCAATTTCATATGTAAGGACCTAATATTAAGGTCACGCGCGCTTCGTTCGTTCGCTTGGAATGCATGGTGAAGGTAGGACGGTATCTTTGATGTTCACTGACCGTTGGCGATTTGTTTGACAGTTAGTCCATTCGAAAGAGCACGTCGATACAATACCTTTATACATTGAAGATGTGTGATGTCTAGAAGTTTAGAAATCTAGGGTTCTAGTTCCAGCCTAGTTCCATCGTAACAATATTTACATATCTCCTAGGATTTAAATAATTTATTTCAGTTGCTACTTGTCGAAAAAGTGGACCGGATCCTATTAATAAACATTTATAAAATATAATGTACAAAGAGAACGAGTTAGTAGTTAAAAGGTCTATTACAGTATTTACTTTTAATTTGCGAAGAACAAACGGTTCCCCAATAAACGTATTTAAATGAACTCCAAAAATACTTTTTCCGAAGGCTTTTAAGCGGAACAAATTGAGGTGTGAAAACGCTTAACAATTGCTAGGGAGTGTGGGGGTGAAAAAATTCAATCCGTTGGCACGGGTGAGGGTAAATAGAAAACTCATAAACCGCTTACGTTGAATATAGATATTTTGTTTTGCTTCTGTTGTATTGTGGTCTATGTTGAGAGCTGAAGCAGTTAGGTTAAAGGAGAGATCAGATCATAAATAAGAAATCCTTTAATTCTTAGTTTTGCTGAGTAGTTAGGCTATGGAATGGTTTTCCGGCGAGCGTGTTCCTATTATCCTATGATATGTGGTCGTTTAAAAAAAGCGTGAAGAGACATCTGTGCAGGTCAGCATTTTACTTTTCATCAGGTACGATGCAGTTATCATGCTTAGTGAGAATAATAAAAAAATGTAGTATTATAGTATCAATTTGGTGGCAAATTAAACGCTACAACTCATAACTTGTACCGCATAGTCAACCATTTTACCTGACACTCAACTCCAATATAAATTTAGTTCGAAATTTGATTTTATGTCAAAGTCGTCTGGATATTAATAACCGTGACTTCTTCAATAGGCAGAGTTTGATGATGTCAGGTCTATTGCCAATTCTTCTAAAAACATTAGCTGTATCAGTTGACTGATGGAATGTCGATTAGAGAATTGAGAAATAATCATCAATGAATTTTTGGGTTATTACATTATCTAATACTTTGTACCTTATTGCAAATAAGATTTATTGATTACAAAACCGCAGCTAGGGATCTAGAGGGTGCGGGGATGGGGTAAGCTGGAGCCCACGCTCCAGGCGCTAAATTCCAGGGCTGGCAGTCAATCACATCACCCTGGATACCCATTGAATAATATATCCAAAAAAAAAGGCACACCGTTCCGTAAAAAATTGGCTGCAAAGTACAAGTCTTTGGTTTTGACGTATTAAAAGTTAACTCAAAAGTCTCGTAAGATGTTGTTACCACATCTTAAGTTATAGAAGTAAAAGCTGAGGACGACTGAGATTTATCTACACAGATCAATAAAAAGAACCCTGATGGAGGGTAACATCAAAACTACGTGAAATAGGCGAGAGTGCATGAAGACTAATGAATGTTAAGGAATCGAAAGAGGTTTGCAAGAATAGAGAGAAGTGGCGTTCCGATATTTCAGCCGGTATTTCTATTTGTCTCTTATCTTCTCACGAGACATTCATTTGTTTGTGTATTATATATGTTGAAAGGTGCAGCTACCTGAGTTTCTTGCCAGCTCTTCTCGGTAGATCCTGCTTTCCGGACTAATAGTAGATTCATTTTACTTTTTGTGAAGATTCAAAGTAGTTTGAAAGTAGGCTTATTTTTACTATTGAATGGGCTTTTTCATTTCATTTCAATTTAAGAAGATCCATCCGATTTCAAAATATTTTTCATCAATTTTTAGACCAATATAATAGTGGACATGGTTTATATATTGTTAAGTTCTGATATGACACAGAAATTCAATAATGCCAAGCTGCGAGTAAAATCTATGAATGTATAAACATGACATTCGTGTGACCGATTGTCAAGCCTTCTAATTGTTTATTAACGGGTCAAAAGACCCGTCCTTCCGCGACGTAAGCCAGTCCCGGATTATATCTTTAAACCCAGTTTAGTAGGACAAGGGCTTTTAGTCAGAAACATTTTCCATGACATATATTTCCTTATCCATGTTTTCCTTGCTTTAGGTACGAAGAGATACGCAGAATGATTGGTTTGAAAAATAGTGTCATTGACAGCAGGCTCAAAAGCATGCTTCTACCTATGGTTCGGGCACGTGGAGAGAATGACTGATGAAAGGGGCAGAAGTGTTCATTCCATAGATGCATGAAAGCATTGCATGACCTGACGATAAATAAGTCTGGAATAAATCGTTTAAAGTTAAAAAAGGAACCATTTATATTCATATCTATTCTATATTCATGTTGTCTATCTTTCTTATGAAAGCAATATAATATATACTATCATAATATAATATTTAAATTAATTACGCGTATTCTGCCAACCCTGTCCAAATATCTTATACACGTCACTGGAAAGCGGGATGGAAAAGATAAACATTAAGAATGTGAGTCAAATCCGACCTTACCTAGACTTACCTCCACAAACTAAATAAAGAGACTTCTGATGGAGGGTAATGTCAAAAGTACGCAGAATCGACAAGAGTAAATGAAAGGAATAATGAATGTTAAGGAAGCGAAAAAGATTCGCAATAATAGAGAGAAGTGGCTTTCTATTCTCTCTGCCTACCCAAATAGGGAACGGCGTGATGATAGATATTTCCTTGTCAAGTTTCTGCTTATTTACTAGCAATAAAACAGAAGTATTGTTAAAAATTATTGAGTTCCTGAGCGAAAAACTTTTTTAAACTTAACTTTATGCGAAGGTAGGATGACCATTACATACACACATAAACAAAATTTAAGACTCAGTTCGTAAATTGAAACAGGTCGAAGCAAGTCACTATGACGGTCTTTACACTTGGAGAGGCGTGTAAATAGCCCTCCATATGAGCGGGGAACGTATCTTGGTTGGCGGTTAAGAGAAACAAAAATAGGTCAAAAACGAGTGTCAAGGAAACTTATCACTCCATAAATCGCAGCCGATATACCAGAATATCTGAATCACTAACCTGTAGGTCTGCAGCTCGTCTAGTAAATTCTACAGCACGGTGAGTGTCCAGGGTCCTGCCTCGGCCACGAGCACAGAAAAGTTTCACTCTCGCACTATTACACCTTATTTTCTCTTCAATAACAACGTCGTGTGGCGGTTCAAATATTAGTAAGGCGGTTTAAATATATTTATATTAAGAGCGGAGATAGCACGACGTCGCGGCGGTTGCATACAATTGTTATAATAGTAATGTAATGAATGACGTTTTTGTGACGTCAAACAAGAGCGGTGGTAATATGAGCGACATCTGTTGGTTTCACTACAGAATCAGGGATGCAGATAATCCTTATATCATTCGCAAGAAACATATGGAGTGATAGAAGAATTTTGGTATAAAGCGGAAATATCTTAACCGCCTCACCAACACTTGTGTTCTGTGGTCACGAGCAGACAGACGCGTCGCTGAGAGGCGAGAACTTACTTTTACCGGGTTTTTTTCTTTAAAATTTGAATAGTTACGACATAGTATGTGCACAGATCAGCCGTAGCAGAACGCCTGCTTAATGAAGGACCCAATTATTATATATGCGTTGTATAAGCCTAAAATTCATTCCAGAGATCGTTTTTATTATCCAACCCTCCACTATCCCCACGAGCTCATATTATAGAGACCGTTTTAGTCCGCTGTTACTAAAGATAAAATTTTAGACGTCATTTTGACTTTGCTTATACTTTGCTCTGAAAATGATTATAATATATCGTCAGGCTGTATCCCTTTCGAGGTGAGCAGAGATATATTTGTGCCCAACGTGACCAGTAGCGCAGTAGATCGTCGTTCTCACAACCCTAGTACAAATGACATTTCTATTCGATGCCATGCGGATTTCCTTACGATGGTTTCCTTCACCCAGAAGCCTCTTCACAAGGACTGTCCAATTAAGGGTCTGCTTAGATGGACTAGCGGGCCCCGGCAGCTCCATTTCCAGCATCACAGTGGCGGCTTTGGCTTTGCCCATCCTTTTATGTGCTCGGATGGGCAGATCGATAGACCCGCGGCAGCCTGAACACCCAGTGCGATTTCATTCAAGTTTTATTTTAAAATTATTTAACGATTGAATAATAATTAGAAAAGTAATCATATTTATTAACTAAGATAACAAGTAAATACAAAAAATATTTATCTTGTTTCACATAAAACATGGTCACCCTTAAGTTTCGAGCTATAAAAGTAAATTACGTGACATCTACATCTGAGCAGCGCTTTTGTCGCTTCAGATTTATCTCAGACATTATCCTGGGACGTAAAGGCGGAAAAACTTCATTCGCTCTTCTTTATATTGGATGATTTTGACTAGGTCGCATGTTTCCTTTTTTATAGCTAATTATTTACACTATACCCTCGCTTTCGTATAAATCAAGGACCAAAGTCCGTTGATTGCGGCTGGGCATAAAACAATCCCACACCCGTATCTTTCTAAATTATCCATTACGCATTTGAGAAATTTAACATACCTACTATAAGTTGAAAAATAGGCTTGCAACAAGAAATCATCTACAAAAATAAATAAAAATAATAAAATAAATAAATATAATGATACTGAGAAACTGTTGCAGGAATAGATGTGTTTGGGCTTTAGCATTAACATTCTTTTGAAATTGTTATTCACTTTTTTTTGTATAGTCTATTGTTTAGTATGTAATATTATTATTGTATTGTTTTAAGGTTAGAGCTACGTACCGGACATAAACTCCATGTAACAAATTGTGTGAAATGTGCTGATTTTAATGTGCTGCTTGTAATTGTTTGTATAATAAATAACTTTTTTTTTATCTATCACCATGTTGAATCTCTATTAGGGTATGCAGGAAGAATGGAAAGCTACTTCTCTCTATTCTTGAAAACCTATTTCACATCCTTAATATTAATTAATATTTTCATGCACTCTTGCCAATTCCGCGTGCTTATAGCATTATCTTTCATCGGAACTATCTTTATTCGGTCTCCGTCAGCCTCGTATATATTTTTCGTCATTCTATCATCATTCATCCTCTCTACGACTTCTACGTATTCGGTTGGGAGTCGAAGCTGCTCGCGTCCGTAGGCTTTACCCTAGTTTCCCTACACGTGACTCCTCGTGGTGCTAAACGAGCAGCAGCGAGATGGTAGGGCGTCGGTGCCCGTCTGGATCGCGACCACATTACATGGGTGTAAAGCCCGTCATAGTGACCAGTTTCGGCTTGGCGCGTTTCGGGATCAGCTTGTGTATATCCAGTAATTCATATACCTAGAGACCTTCAGTCGCGGTATATGTGGGCCGACATGACGATGTAGACTATCAATGGATTTTCATCCTTTGATAGTCGCTTTCGTTTTTGGATTACACTGTACTTACCATCAGGTACTCTGTAGGCACTATGTCGTGCCAGTGTAAAAAAAAAAATGTGCCCGAATCATCAGAGTAGACCTTTTTTCACGCTATCAATGCGCGCATCTGATCGCCGCTCTCAAAATTCTAGTACGTATAACATTTCTATTAGACGCCGTGCGGGTTTCCTTACCTTTACCGCTGAGCACATGCTCCCTAAGCGCGTACATTATCTGCTAAAAACCTTGAGAAACGTGTCGGGATTCAAACCATCGATCATTTATTTTCGTAATAAGCTTAAACCATACAGTCCTTCAAAATGGATCAGTAGCTCAGATTTGCGCCAAACTGAAAGCTCAAAGGTCGTGACCTATAGCGAAATGGCAGTCAATAAACTTCTCCGCGCGGCTAAGTGCGGCAAAGGATTGTGTCAGAAGATTAATCGGCTCTTTGGAGGTCACGACCTTACGCTGTGACAAATTCTACGCCAAAGCTATTAAAAATAAGCTTATTTAGGCGATACCTTTGCGAAATTAATTTTGTTTTCATTCATTCGTTTTTTTATACTGGCTCGAAGTTGTGACTACATTATATTTGCAGTGAACTCCAAGTACAGTAACGATTGCCAGTGGATGAAAATACGTTGAAGGTCGCCATCGCTATATCGGCCCACGACAGTTGGTCTTAGAGTATATTTGAACTACTGGATATACACAAGCTTATCGCGAAACGCGACAGGCTGAAGCGAGTCGCTTACGGCTTTACACTGTGTACTTAGTTTACGACCTAGTTCAGACAATTGCCCTACTGCCTCAAGAAAAGCGTTTCGGGATCAGCTAGCGTATATCCAGTTGCTTATATACCCTGAGATCGATTGTGATATGTGTGGGCCGGCATGAAGACCACGATTTTCGATGACGTGATGTCGTCACCAACCAGGTCAGGATAAAAAAAAACATAGAATTGATCCTCGATAACAATTGATTGATGGACCGGTGAAGAAAAAACATCATGAGGAAACCCGCACGGCATCTAATAAAAATGTCACGTGTACTATTGCTGTGAGAACGGCGATCAGCCGCTCTACGCTATATAAATCTCCTGCTCACCCCGTAAGGGATATAGCGTGATGATATATTATTTTATTTTTATTATAAAAATTGATCCCATACATGTTTTTTACAGGTACAGAACTCTGAAAATAACCATTAAAACACAAACAGAAGCAAATAAACAGTCTTATTTTTGCCTCATTTTATTACGCTGTGGAAGAAAATTATACCGGAAGCTCGGAAAATAGAGTTGTTGCATTTAAAGTTAATGGACTATCAAGTTGGTGTGTGTACGTGAAATGGCGAATTTATTTCAGTAGTTTTCACCATTTCGTTAAATTTCACGCTCAGCAGGGTTATAATTAGTTATTTAATATACACATGTGGACAGGTTTATAGTGACAATACTGAAATATTTTTATTTTTCAGTTTACTTTATTTCTGGCTTATTTTATTCGTTTGGCTGTGGTAACTCAGTGTAAGCTGTTTTTTTTTTCCGGTTAAGACACTATATGCTTACTGGTAAAGAAAATTATCGTCAGGAAACCCACCTGCCAACAGAAACAGAAACTTCATGCATACTAGTGCTGTGAAAACATCCATCAATTGCGCTACTGGTCACGTTGGGCATGGTATAGAAGTGCAAAGTGGTTACTAACACATCTCTGCTTACTTAGAAAGTGATATAGCGGAATGATATATTAATATTATAATTTTGTTAATTACTATCTTATACCAGGATAAAGTAGCGACCTCTGTTGTTCAGTAGATGGACCACCGCTCGTATGGCCATCTTGTGGCGAGTAGCATAACTACAGTCGCCAGTGTTGCCATCTATTGGAGAATAGAAATCGATTTTTAGAAGTGTCGCTGCAGGGTTCCGTGAACACTGGAATATGCGAGATGGATGTAGAAACTTCTAAGGATTACGTGGGACCTGCCGCTCCGCTATAAATACGCGGCAGGCTCAAACGAGGGAAGTAGTTATTTATAGAAAACGAAACTAAACTGAAGTTTTTCAAAGACGTTTAGTGTTTTGTGAATTAATTAACATTTTCATTTGTATTTGAGTAGAACAAGCTGAGTAATACCGGTGTGGATATAATGAAGACCTTGAGCTCGCAACAATATGCTATGTATGCCGGCCGTTGACTATTCTTGACTCGTGCTCGAGTTGATGGAATTATTTCATCTAGGGTTTCCTAATGCGGCCGCCTCGAGGGAACCTCAAGGGGTTTCTTGATTAATGAAAATGAATCTACGCAGTGCGTCTAGTACTTGACGCAATATTCTTAGCATTATAACATATTATTGTCCAAAATATAAGCAACTCTTTCCACGTTTCCTCTATCATATTCAAAAATTACAAAACCGATTTAGTGGAGATTTTCAGGGATGTATATTGTAATTTTATATTGTAATAGTAATAATATATATGGTTACGCTATACCACTTTCGGGATGAACAGAGATACATCAATGGCTGTACCCACTTTGATACAAATGACATCATACACATTTAGATAAAACAATGAAATAATAATACATCATGATACAAAATACTTTGCGCTTTTATGTCATTCCCAAAGTGACCAGTAGCGCAGTTACACACACAAAAACTAGAAAGACTGATTATAGGTACATACGTATATAGGGAATAAAGAGACAAGTAAGTACAACTATTAATAAATGCTATAAGAAAATATATGAAATGTAATAATATTTGAAAAAATGGTTCCTTATAAATATATATTTTTTATATATATCTAAACTATAAAAACATACAAAATGACTGTTCTGGGCGATTAAATGAAAATGGGCGATGAAATGGCTAGTACTAGCATTTCTATTGGATACCGCGCGGGCTTCCTCACGATGTTTCCTTCACCGGTGAGCACGCGGTGCCTAAATCTGTATTAATATGGAAAGACCCAAAAGAATTTGCTGTTATTCGAACGAATAACCATTTGTGTTGCCCCGTATAGATTCCGGTCTCTTATCCACTTCTTCTAGTCCACCACGGACACTCATACTCAAATTCCTAATATTTTTGTCAACGACAAATTTATTTCCAGAGCAAAGTGGAAGTAAACACAAAGTATCGTGTATGGATCTCAGTCTCAGAATAAATCCTACTGCAGAGCATTATAACAATGTAGACGCCGCCCGACACGTGTCCGTGTCTTTCTACCAACCCACCCACGACCACCGGTCATATCTGGCGCCCAACGGATTTTGGCGTTTTACTGTTTATTTGCACTTTAAGGCACACTGAACTGCGACGCACACGCACGTACTCTAGCCTTGGGTCTCGGTAGTTGACTGCTTTAGCCAGAGCATCCCTTGCGCGCGCGCACCCCTTACCCCGTGCGTCCCGTAACACCCTAACAACCCTAAGGGCGTTTAACCTAAACACTTGTCGGGCGGCGTCTACATGCTATAACTCATAATTAATCTTTCCTTTTATCATTATTTGACTAATGAAATGACTATGTTTGATCAAATGTTGGCGCCAACCGTTTTTCCATGAAGCCCAAGAGTAATGTTGGCGCATCACCGCTGTAATCGAGTCCCCATTATGTAATGACCCGGATCTTTCGAGACCAATGAACCGGCAGAGTCCACCGGATATTTTTAAACTGTTATTATTTTTAGGAACTGAATATTTAGGGTACCCGTAGGGTAGGCGTGCCTTGATTTGCTATCGAACAAAGGAGACCCGAATAAAGAATTGTCCATGACCCTTTCGTTTTTATATAGATCTCTGACTAGGCAAACATTGTTCTGCCATATAAATTGTTTCTAGTGAAAACTTTGCTTGTTAAATAAAAAATAACGTATATATTTATTGTGTACTTATGTGCCTAAGTCTTTACTTACTCGGGAAAAACGTAAAAGTACGTGTCGGGGTTCGAATCTACGATCAAAGACATTTCCGCGTATTGATCCCGACTCCTAATCCACTATACCGCCCCAGCCTCTAGTTATTATTAATTAATTAAAAGTAAAACCTCCAACGATATACACACGATTCTCCCGCACGTTATTCGTCACAGAAATTACAGTTAAGCTTCCCACACATCGTAGGGTGGGCCACGAATAGCATCCGATGCGAATGCGTAAAAAAAACGGATCTAAAAAATTCAAATATTGTTTTATGTACTGCCTCTGATCTCAGTCTGTCTAAATATAGATCTAGAAAACTTTTTTTTTAATTAATTACGGGCGGACGCTTGACCTCACCCATACCTGGTGGAAAGTGAAGATGAGTCCAAGGATGGACCGCGTCAGCCTAACAAATGCCTATGCACTCTTCTCTTAAAAACTCCCAAGATATAAGAACGTGGAAACATGCTCGCTGGCAGCATATTCCACCCCTTAGCTGTTCATATCATGAATGTAGAAGCGAAACTCTACGTGCAGATATAAGGATCACCCCCACATACGGATGTTATCCGATATAGCATCTAGTTGCTTTATGATGAAATGTGGTTGGCGGAATCAGACATTGCAGTTCCTGAGAACACTTTCCATTGCGCAACCGGTAAAATACTGCGAGGCTGGTGACTTTACGTCGATGCTTGATGTTCTGTATCATATCCTCGGCAAGGAGTCATCGCCAACTAGTCCACGAGTGTTAACCCTTTATGGCGCCGTGTTGTATTTCTGCAACATACCACTCAAATAGAAGCAACAATAAAATAAATGCCGACAGACTGACTTTGCTTGGTGTTATACGGTACCAACAAAGCATTCTTACGATTTAGTGACAATTCAGCTCACTAGGTGACGAGACTTGTGGGTAGTGATGTTTCATTGTAGTGTCGAACGAATACACGCCTGTTTTCAGGTTTTCAATTTCATTTACGAAAAATTAATTCTTGGTGAAATACTAATATTTGACTGTTGAAATTTTTTTAAGTAAACGGTAAGAGGATGTTTTTTAATAATCTGTTCCTAATTTTAAGTTTAACGATTTAGTACTAATCTAATGTTGCATTTCTAGTACATGCAAGGTTTTTAAGAATTATAAACGATACATTTTTAATATTTTTATAATTATTATTTTCGTTAACTATACACTATTTATCACCTAGTTTTTACAAAATTAGCAAATTTAACGACCTTGCGCCATAAAGGGTTAACACTAAGCCTATCATACAAATTGGGTGCTACTATAAAACCGTGGGGTTTACCGGCAGAATAGAATATTGATGACCTGTTCATCATACTGAGGTTTTGTAAGAGTGTAAAAGCCTATCAAGGTATACAGCATACCGAATTGCACGCTTAATGCTAATGTCTAAACTGTTGCATGAACCTACTTCACATTTTTTTTTCTATTTATTTCAGGGACTTTTGTGCCACAGCACATGCCAGCCCCATCGTATCCTAAACATGCACTACTAGCATTTATTTCTGGTGGGGAGCCACCAGCCTGAACAACTCCTTTGCTTCGGCTGAGTAAGGTCTTGCTAAAATTCCGCAGAACATGCCTACATCAAATTGGTTCAGGCTAAAGGCTCCCATCAGAGATCTCTTGCAGACAGATCGGACACGCTCCATCAGCAAATGTTGTACGTCATCTACTTTCTTACAAGTGCTGCAGTTCGGTGACTCCACAAGCTTCATCAGATGTTTAAATTTGCCTGATGGAATGTGACCCACATTGGACAAGCGTGCTCGGTTAAATGGCCAAACCCTTTTTAATTAAATTCACAAATACGATGATGATGTCCTAGCCGGATTCGGCCACGCCGACTGTTTCAACACTGATTAAGAAAATCGAGGTCCAGTTTACGGAAACAGCCAATTGCGCAGGAGATATTTATGGGCGTAACTGGACGCGCAGCCAGAAAAGCACTCTCCCGTCCGAACTCCCTCAGGCCCGATGGAATGAAGAGCCAGTACGATCGGGAGGGAGCGGGATGCAGGTTTGGTCGAGCTTTCCTTCTCTGAACACCTGGTTGAATTGCGGTGTTAAAGAGATACCTTAGTCACATTTTACGACACCTCAGCAAGAAAAAGAGGGTGCTATTCTATTCTGCCGGCAGCCACCACGGCAAAAAAAAGAAACATATTGCAAAAAAGAAATAAAAAGCATATTGAAAAAAGAAAAGTTAAGTTTTTGCCCTACATTGGCACGAAAGGAACTCAGCTTTTTTAAAAATCGATTTAAAATTAATTAAAACGATGACGGCCAGAAAACGGATTTCGTATGACTGACATTTTTTTTTTACACTGGCACGACATAGTGACTACAGAGTACCTGATGGTAAGTACATTGTAGTCCAAAAACGAAAGCGACTATCAAAGGATGAAAATCCATTTATAGTCTACATTGTCATGTCGGCCCACATATACCACGACTGAAGGTCTCTAGGTATATGAGCTACAGGATATACACAAGCTGATACCGAAACACGACAAGCCGAAACTGGTCAGTATGACGGGCTTTACACCCATGTACTGTGGTCGTGATCCAGACGGGCCCCGACGCCCTACCACCTTGCTGCTGCTCGTTTAGCACCACCCAGGAGCCACGTGTAGGGAAACTAGGGTAAAGCCTACGGACGCGAGCAGCTCCGACTCCCAAAGTGCGTATGGTGCCATAGAAATAGTTCTACTGTATCTCTGAAACGTATTTTCACGGACTGATATCGGATGCAGTGGATGAACGCCAGTAGCCAGCACAACGACAGAAATTCAAGGCGCGTGAAATTAATTCACGTCAAAACGTAAGCTTTACAATTGTAACGAGCGCGAAACGTTTTCACGTGCGCATTCTGCTACAGATGTGTTCTTGTATTACGTAAATACTCGCATTATTTACACTGCCTTGTTGTTTCCTGATACAATTATTATAATAATAAATAATATTTCTTCACGCTATATTTCTTTCGGGGTTAGCAGAGATCAGTGACGTGCATAGGGTACTTGGAGAGGGTATGCAGAACTCGCGTTAATAATTTTAATATTATATTATGGCAGTAAATATTATATTGCTTTCATAGGAAAAATAGATGACGTGAATATATAATAGATGTGAATATAAATGGCTCCTTTTTTTTGTTTAAGTTTAAGCAATTTATTCCTGTATTATTTATTGTAAGAGCATGCAATGCTTTCGTGCATCTCGAAAGTTCCATTTTGATCCCCTTTATTAAAGAAATTATACTAAATTGAATTTTTTTTTATGATTTACAGGCAAACGTTGGTCCTCAATCACGCCTGGTGGAAATAAAGATGATTCCGATGATATACCGCGTCCACCCAACAAATGCTTATTTACTTTTCCCTTAAAAGTTCCCAAATCATAAGAACGGGGAAATATAATACGTCGCTGGAAGCATATTCCACTCCTTAGCTGTTCGCATGATGAATGTAGAAGCGGATCTTTTCGCTTTTCTAAGGAACGATGAGTATATACGGATGGTATTCGACATTATGTCTAGTGGTTTTATGATGAAATGGGGCTGGTGGAATTAGATAATGTAGCCCCTGAGAACACTCTCCATTGTTCAATTGGTACGTGACGGCGAGAAAGCCGACTTTGCTTTGCTTTTCGATGTTCTGCATTCTAGCCTTAGTCGAAGATTCATCGCCCACAAGTCTAGAAGCTCAACGATCAATTGAGTTGAGAGCAGCCAATTGATATTTACCTTAATTTTAATGATTTCAAGTCCTTTTTAGCACAAAAGCACTATTTTGCAGTCTCACATTCCGCTAGGAGCATAGTAAAAGCTAAGACATGCGTAACACTTGCGTGGAACCCAAATCAATTAGACGGGGCGTACCACTCAGGGCCCGACACCTAACGCTCAATGCTGACGTCATTTTACGTTAGTCCCTACTCCTTCACCGATCCCTAATAATGGATTTAGGGGCTCTATTGTACCTTCAGATTTCCCCGTGTTCCTTAACTTATAGATGGGGGAAACCATAAACAGTGTTAACCACAATGCTAAAATGTTTCCGATAATGTAATTTGAAAGTATTGTTTCGACTGAACTAGGTTAAGACTTGAACCCTAGATTTCTAGGCTTATGGGTGTCACACGGCTATGATTTTAAAACGCGGAGGTTGTCTTGTAGTGCTCTTTCGAATGGACTAACTATCAATCAAATCACCAGTATTTATGATGAGATGTGTAATATATTGTTTTACGTTGTTTAACGCGTTTTGTACTTGACCGATGCATATACGCTCCATGGCTCTGTTTCACCCTGACGTAGCCTTGAGTTTCTTTTGCAGAATACCGCACGGGCTAAACACTGACGGTTGAGACGTAATTTTACATTGCTCAGGTAATACGCTTATCTTTGAGAAAAACTGTATTTAGAATAGGCATATAAGTATAGCTTAAGTATTCACAGAGCCAAGTCCAAGTAGAAAAAATTAATACTTTACTATATACTGTGAGATATATATATTTATACTCGCTCGATAAAGTAACCACACTGCACCTGATGAAAAGCACAGTATACTCCACAAATGGCGATGATCGCCAAGATCGAAAATCCGTTGACAGTCACTGTCGCCATATCGGAGCAAATATACCATGATAATGGTCTCTAGATATATTAAAAACTAGATATACACAAATTGATGCCGAAACGCGACAGGATTAAGTCACTTTGACGATTTTTATACTTGTATACTGTGGTCACCACTTAGTTCCGACAATTGCCCTATCACCCTAAAAAATTATAAATAATATATTAATTAAATAAATGAAAACAGTCTGTGATATTTGAGTTCCATTCCAATCCAGCCTTGAATTTCTTTCGGTGTTTCTTCTCAAGGTAGTCACTTCCGAAACGCTGGTAGATCACCGTTAGGTTTGTTTCTTGATGGGTCATCTAAATCGAGGTTCGTATCCACAGGGGTGCTCTAGCGTTGCCACTCAAGCAATGAATTGCAGGCTGAGCATCCTAAGTGCTCGATATCTCCTCCGGAGTAGTTGTAATGGCCTTTCCCGGCCAGCAACGTATTGTCCTCTGGAAAAAAGTTTTTATAGTACATTATAGATCCCGTCGATTCAATTACCGCGGCCCTTGCGACCGCTGATCCTATCAACAACGAGGTACACACAAGCGCTCGTCACATTCCGAGACACCGGCGTCGCCGGCGGCGCCGACGACGACGATTAAGGATAGTTCCGTCAACTGTTGTTTAAATAACGCAGTTTCACTCCGACGCAGCCTTGAGTTTCTTTCGGCGTTTCTTCTCAAGGAAGTCGCTTCCAAAACGCTGGTAGATCACCGTTCACTGCCGTTTCACTGGCCGGCCGCCCAAGTCGAGGTCCGTACCCACAGGGGTGCCCTTGCGTCGCCGCCCAACCCATAAATTTCACTGGCTGAGCACCCTCTGCGTTCGCGCACCAAGACCGGTTTTGTTGTGTTGTGAAGGTCTTTCCTAGGCCATCAACGTTAGTCCTTAATAAAAAAAAAGTAAATTATCTTTTCAAGTATTTTTTAATTCCATGTTGAAAGCAGTTTATCTTAACAGCAGTAAGGCGAATCCTGTGAACAAGCCGAAAGCTCGTGCTGCGGTTAATTCTGCTCTAGATTGCCCTGTCTAGTCCGTGGCCGCCCCTTCGCTGTAAGCAGGTATTGGATCGGAATTAGCTCTCCGCTCCGCTCTACTCCGGGGACATATTGTAATCCTGCGTTTGTACTATATTCATTTACATGCCAACTGAGTACAATTATAATATTAAAGATTTTTTTATAATAAATAACCATATATCTTCACGCTATACCCCTTTCGAGGTAAACAGAGATACGTTAGTGGTTGTATTTACTTTGCGCTTATTTGTCGTGACAGGCGCGTCATATATGTAAGCGCAAAATAGATATAGCACCTTTTTTTACACTGGCTCGACATAGTGACTACAGAGTACCTGGTGGTAAGTGCAGTGTAGTCCAAAAACGAAAGCGACCATCAAAGGATGAAAATCCATCGATAGTCTACATCGTCATGTCGGCCCACATACACCACAACTGAAGGTCTCTCGGTATATGAGCTACTGGATATACATAAGCTGATCCGGAAACGCGACAAGCCGAAACTGGTCACTATGACGGGCTTAACAACCATGTACTGCGGTCGCGATCCAGACGGGCACCGACGCCCTACTACCTCGCTGCTGCTCGTTTAGCACCACCCAGGAGTCACGTGTAGGGAAACTAGGGCAAAGCTTATGAACGCGAGCAGCTTCGACTCCCAAAACTACTACCGACTAATGTATATCTACTCACCTTGATAGAGATATAGCTGAGTGTACTCAAGTGTAGAGTGGAAAAACATAAAAAAACACACGTTAAGTTTTATACATTTATTAATTAAGTTCAAATTGACAAAACCAAATTAAAGTCCATTATGTATCTATTATTTAATGGTCTTTTAGTAGGAGGAATGCACCAGAAGCTTTGATAATACATTTTCAATAGTTTATTTAGGTTAATGTTATATACTAAAATTGGTCTATTTATTATGTTTTCGGGTAAAAACTAACAACAATCATTCATGTAAGTAAATTGTTCTAATCATATCCATACAATATAAAAATCATGACTTAATTAAATAAAATCCGTTATCATGTACCTTTGTTTGAATTTCATCAACTTCTAATTTTTTTTGGTCACATGGACCCCTGTGTGTCGATATAGACCACTGTGGGGATCACGTAACTTAAATTATGTAAATTTAAATTTTGATCCAATAAAATTATTATATATGGTAAATTATCTAGATTAATAGATAGGAAACCGACGGGCAACGAAGTCCGATAACGAACGTGAAACCTTCTTTACTTTTGAGGAACGCAACTATAAAAATGAACATTTCATATTACATTAGAATATTGTACATAAACCGTGCCGGAAATATAAAAATACAAGAATTAAGGTAAAAGGAAGCAATTCCTTACAGTGTCTCGAATATCCTCGATTTACCTTCCAGTTGGACGTAAATGTCTCTTTCGTATCTACAAATATTATCTCTAATAATATTTCTCAAAAGAATACTTTCTTGACTACAAAGCGGAAGATTTTATTAATATTGTCGTGCGGTTTTGTTTCAAAGAATTTTAGGCAGGAAAAGCTGTTGACTCTATAGTTTTTTTTATAACAGACAAGCAAACCCTGCCTGCTTTCCCGAAATCAGATTTACACTTAAATTGGTGAATTTTTAACCCAACCTTTCAACACCTACTTCACTCTCTTAAGGTTAAAATACAAAATTTTGCTGTTAGTTGATGTCTACCGGTAGGCAGAGAGAATGGAATGCCACTTCCCTCGATTTATTAAATCTCTTCCTTAACATTCATTAGTCCTTTGGTGCATTCTTACAAATTTTGCGTTCTTTTAACGTTACCTTCCATAATAACCCTTTTTATTTGGTCTCTTTAGGTAAGTCTCGGTCGGCCTCGGTCGGCCTCGGCGCTTACTTCCATTCAAATTCATATTGTATACTTTCTCCGTCATCCTTTCATCATTCATCCTCTCCACGTGCCCGAATCATCGAAACATGCTTTTGTTTATACTATCAATGACCCTATCTTTCAAACCAACCATTCTGAGTAATCTCTTCATTCCTAAAGCGATCCGCAAGCGTATAGAACGAAGAGACCACATCTCCACTGCATTAATTCTATTTTCATGCTTCTTCAGACATACCCAGGCCTTACTGATGTACAACAAAGCAATATTATTGCATAAGTATTGTGTTTGAGGTTATTGGAATAAACTCAGCGCATTTACAAAAAGATTAATTATTGAGTCGTTGGTGTTTTGGATATTTTATTTAATGGTAAGCCATGGTATCCTAGTGACCGGTATTCATTCGCAAAAAATCGAGAGGTCTTACGTTCGCATCCCTGAATATACCGTTTTCTAGTTTAAGTACGGATTTAGGTACTAATGCTGTGGGTATTGCGCTCAGCTGCGTTACTGGTCACGTTAGACAAGCAAAGTGGGTACAGGCATTAATGTACATATATTTGATCATCCTGCAGGGGATATAGCGAGATATGTGAGAAGATAATAAACAATAGTGCAAGGAGGGTGTGCTCCTGTAATAATTCGCTCGTTTGAGGATGGCAGCGACCGTCGGCCGTCGGCTGGAAAGCTAAGAGCCCATGAATATCACTGAACCACTCTATACATTGAATTAAAAATTATAGAAACGACAGAATTAACCCTTAGCAGCTCCGGTTAGTAGCGATGAGACGACACTTCGGGGGTTTTTAGCCAGTAGACATCGAGGCAACGGCCTTTGCGGCTTCCCGGATGGTTCTATGTAAGGTTATCCCCCGGGTTACCTAATTAAATGAATCTTTTTTTACTTGGGGAAAATATACCATTTGGGGCATAGGACCGTCTCGGCCGCACAGGGGAGTTGCGCGACCGAGGTGTGTCGGACTTGTACCGACTAAAAACCCCAAGGTGACTTCTTCTGCGCATTGACGGGGACCGCGGGACCTGTAATCAATTCGCCACAGCCCCGTCGCGCCGCGCCCGCTGGGCACAAACTCGGAGGAAGATATCTTCCCCGACACTTCTCGTTGTATTTAGGCAGAGCACGTCACAATGCTCTGCCTACTTCTCGAGGGTTAATAAAATGAATCATGTGACAAGAAGTCAGGTCTTAATATATTACTTTGAAGTAGCCTCCGAAGTCTTTCGTCGTTTCTTCTCAAGTCAGTCGCTACCGAAACGCTAGTAGATCGCTTTAAGTTCTTTTCCTAGTTCCTACCCCCAGAGGCGCCCTGGCGTTGCGACCCAAGCCATAACTCGCTGACTGAGCATCTCAACTGCTTGCATTCTTCACCAAGAGAAGTTGTAAAGGTAACAGCAAACTGTACTGCCAAAAAAAAGTATGGCAACTTGAGCAACTTTTGAAGACAACTGTATTTTGTAACTTTTGTATTTTATCGATGTCGCGAAATAACCTTTTTTTATTCTTCTCGGCACTGCGACTGCGCTTTATCTGATAGACACTATAGTTCAATCCAAACACTGAGTACGATAATCGAGAGATAGCCACTTTCCGATAGCCGCCTCTTCACGTGTCGTTTAAAGAACCTAATATTGTAGGACAAAGGGATCACACCGGAAGACCATTCCACAATCCAATGGCCCGACAAAGATTAATTAGGGAACTTCTTAGTTCTCGCTGAAATTGGAGGTACTTCTTCTAATATGAAGGTTTATTCTAGTGAGAATATATCTCTGTTCGCCTGCATTTCTCTGCAGAGCGGGATGCATACCATTGCGCAAGGTAACATTGAATAATTCCTAGCTACGAACTTGCCAAAATGAATTCTTAGCTACACGAGATACGAACATTTACTTCATATAGTCACTTACGTGAACGCATCATTCATACTGAAAATATTAAGATGGTACTGTGTTCAAGCTTTTGAAGTAAAATTTCCGTTTAAATATTATCATTAGCCAGTTTCGCTCTACTGCAAGAGAAGGCCTCTTTTCCCTTTATATTTCTGGTATGGGGGCAATGCACTGCGATATCTAGGTAACGCGAATTACATAAAACGCCCACCAAATAAATAACAAAAAGAATTCACGCTAAAACTGTCTTCTGATTCACACGCCTCCCACAAGTGTTGTCTATATCACAGTGGAATCCATAGGAAGGAGTTTGGACAATTAACCCAGCACGTTTGTTCAATGCGGGTTGGCGGGTGGTCACTGTGTTCAGATAAGGTGTATACAGCAGTTTAGTTGCTAGCAATCTGCGTACAATTTGGCATGCTGTATGCTTTTTAAACGTATTAACATGCATTTCATATTGTTCTTCCACTGTACATTTGAGTATGTTAGAAATACATCAAAACAGATTTGAAAGTTAGGAAAGATCAGTCCTTGTAAATAGTTTTAACCTAAATTTGTATAATGTAGGCATGTTTCACAGTATTCTAGCGCAACCAACCTCTGGTGTCGCTGGAGTGTTGTGGGGCATGTACAAATAGTTTATAAGTCGTTTTTTTTTATTTTTAGGTTAAGGTATGATGGGGCTGACATCTGCAGCGAATTGATTACAGGACCCGCAGTTCCCACTGATTCGCAGAAGTAATCACCTTGGGGTTTTTACCTGGTAAAAGTCCGGCACAGCCCGGCTGTCACCTCCTTCGCGGCCGGGACGGTCCTATGAGGATTATCCCCAAGTAAAAAAAAAATGATAGGGCTGACATGTTCAAAAGAACGAAGGTCCCTTTAAAAAAAATTGCAAAATACAACATTAGCTTAGCAGCTGTCCGAAACCAGAAAACACGGATAGGGGTCTACGAAGTAAAAATTTTGGGAACTAATAATTTTAAACCTATATTCTAATAATGCCAATATATACAATATTCGGTGCATTCGTGTATAAATGCATTAATCTCGCTGCCTTTAGAAATGACTCGCCATAACTGACTATCGGACGAGGGAAATCAATTAACACTAGCAATCACTACTCGATGTGTATTTCAAAACTTCATTTGTGAAGAAAATTGTATGATAATGAATGCGTTAATAGCAACGACCGTCATAGTTACTGCCTGATTGTCGCGTTTCGGGATCAGCTTGTGTATATCCAGTAGCTCATATACCTAGAGACTTTCAGTCGCGGTATATGTGGGCCGACATGAAGTCTGTCTATAGTTTTTTTTACACTGGCTCGACATAGTGACTACAGATTACCTGATGGTAAGTACAGTGTTTTGGCTAGTTAGGTTGTTTTGGTTGTTCAGGTATTTTTGTTTGTTCGAGCTGTTTTGGTGACAGTTGTTGGAGGCATTTACATGTTTATTTGTAACTCTGAGAGTGAAGACGGTCTTCCTCGTGCTAAAAAAAAAAAAAAACTAAGTCGGAATAAAGGCTATTTATTTATTTATTATTTAAGTACAGTGTAGTCCAAAAACGAAAGCGACTATCAAAGGATGAAAATCCATTGATAGTCTACATCGTCATGTCGGCCCACATATACCGCGACTGAAGGTCCCTAGGTATATGAGCTACTGGATATACACAAGCTGATCCCGAAACGCGACAAGCCGAAACTGGTCACTATGACGGGCTTTACACCCATGTACTGTGGTAGCGATCCAGACAGGCACCGACGCCCTACCACCTCGCTGCTGCTCGTTTAGCGCCACCCAGGAGTCACGTGTAGGGAAACTAGGGTTAAGCCTACGGACGCGAGCAGCTTCGACTCCCAAAAAGTTTCTTTTCTTCTGGTGTTATTAGATTACACTGTGCTTACTATCAAGTGCCATGAAGTCAGTCTGTCGAGACAATATGTAAAAAATGGTTAATAAATACATTCATATTAAACAAGATATTTTTAAGTATTTCGTAGTACATTAGATATTCATAGAGAGCGATTGGTACGCTCCGCATCGTCTGGTAACATGGACATAATATTAGAGTAGACATCGCAAATCGGATAAACTGTGGCGACGATTCTGTCACGTGGCGCGATGGATTACATTTGTCATGTTGGTAGACAACTCTACTCATATTGGTGTAACTTTTACAACTGTATACAAAAACATCGCAACTTTTGATTGTGTGTGCGCACTAATTTTTTAACAAATTATTAGTTTATTATTTTTATTATTAGTTTATTAGTTTTTAACAAATTATTAATAGTTATATAAAAAGCTATTTAGCGTTAAATTATGTTTATTATCTTGTATAGAAACATTGTCCAGTTTTAACAACTGTCAAATTTAAATCACTATTGAAGTCGAATTAAGACACTTCAATTAAATTGTGTTTTATATAAGTCTAAACTAGATTTAATTTGTTGGTGCAAGGCACCATTAGACTATTATTAAAATGTTACGATTTTATGATTTTGTGACTAATTTTTGTGGTCGATACCTCTACCGCTTGTGGGAAGCATTTTTTTTTACACTGGCTCGACATAGTGACTACAGAATACCTGATGGTGAGTACAGCGTAGTCCAAAAACGAAAGCGACTATCAAAGGATGAAAATCCATTGATAGTCTACATCGTCATGTCGGCCCACATATACCACGACTGAAGGTCTCTAGGTATATGAGCTACTGAATATACACAAGCTGATCCCGAAACGCGACAAGTCGAAACTGGTCACTATGACGGGCTTTACACCCATGTACTGTGGTCGCGATCCAGACGGGCACCGACGCCCTACCAGCTCGCTGCTGCTCGTTTAGCACCACCCAGGAGTCACGTGTAGGGAAACTAGGATAAAGCCTACGGACGCGAGCAGCTTCGACTCTCAAACTTCCCGACTTCTTCTTCTTCAGCTTATGAATCAAAGGTAGTCTTCACTTGAATCCTTTTCATTATTTATATGGCGCGAATTATATATACATATAATGCGTGTGACCTAGATATTAGAAATTATAAATAACCTTACGTTGCAATAAGAGCGTATAATTTCAATTAACCTTACTAAACATATACCTCACTATAATGTTGTCACAAAATTGTATTCGACGTCTTTCATCTCAGTGGTCTATGTGATGAGTCTATGTGTCGGTTACTTGAACCGAATTAATTAACAGTAACATCAATCTAGCTGGCAGGCTCGCATACAGCTCTGCATGTGAATGCCGATAATTGATCGATACCCTTTGCCTATCATGTCACATTATGCAGCCTGGTCAATCAAAACACGTCCGAATTGGACACCATATGTAGGATTGCATTGAATAAAATAATAATAAAATATCATCACGCTATATCCTCATTGGTGTAAACAAAGATACATTAGTTTCTGTACCCACTTTGTGTCATAGTATGTACGTCACACAGAGACGTTGCTAAGGAAACGACATGTCATCAGTGGTAACTAAGACACAAGGCATTGGTAAATGGATTACTGATTATTAAATCTTTTATTAAAAGTACATCGTACTTTCACACTTTTCACTTATATAACATGTCCAACGTGACCAGTAGCGCAGCTGATTGCCGTGCTCACAGAGATAGTATGAGTACCACGATATTTTTATTAGATACCATGCGAGTTTACTCACTATGTTCTTTTTTTTTTATACCGACTCGACACAGTGACTGCACCATACCTGATGGTAAGCATGGTGCAGCCCAAAAAACGCCAACGACTATCGAAAGGTAACAAAAAACCCATCGGTAGTCGCAGCGATCATGCCAGCCTGCACAAATATCTCTTCACGCTACGTTTAAAAGATCCCATATCATAGGATGGAGGGAACACGCTCGCCGGAAGACCATTCCACAGCCCAACGACACGACAAAAGAAGGAGTTAGAGAACTTCTTTGTCCTGGCCGGGATGTGAGATACCGTATAGCTGTGACAACGCAAACCCGCGTGCGTGGATCTATTCAGGAAGGGAGAGGGTGGAACAAGGTTAAACAACTCCTCAGAACACTCGCCATGATACAGACGGTAGAAAACGCTCAGTGAGGCCACATCTCTGCGCAACTGAAGCGGTTCAAGATGCTTAGTCACTTCAGGATCATTCACAACGCGGACAGCCCTCCGCTGCAACCTGTCCAGGACATCAAGTAAGTACTGAGCAGAACCGTCCCAAAGATGCGAACGATATTCCATGCAAGGCCTGACCTGAGCCTTATATAAAAGGAACAGTTGATTTGGCGTGAAAAACCGTCGCACCCTATTCAGGACACCAAGCCTACGCGATGTTGTGGAGATGACAGATCCTAAATGATCCCTAGGATTGAGATCACAGCGGATATTCATATTTGTTTTCTTCCCGGTAAGTATGTGGTGCTTGAACTGGCACTTAATCAAAGGCAAAGTTAAGCTTTTTTTTACACTGAATCGATAAAGTCACTACAGTGCACCTGATGGTAAGTACAGTGTAGTCCAACAACGGCAGCGACTACCAAAGGACTAAAATCCATGGACAGTCTCCGTCGTCATGTCGGCCTGCATATATCATGATTAAGATCTCCAGGTGTACGAGTTACTGGATGTATACAATCTGATCCCGACACGGGACAAGCCGAAGCGAGGCACTATGATGGTCTTTACACTTGTGTGCTGTGGTCACGACTAGTGATGAAAATGCCCGGGAATTTTCCCAAAGTTTCCAAAAACTTCCTTGGGATATTTCCGGGAATTTACGAAATATTCTCGGAAGTTTTGGGTACTTTGGGAAAATTCCCGGGCATTTTCATCACTGGTCACGACTCAGGTGGAGCAATCGCCCTATTATATCAAAAGTGTGTCGCATAACCATATACATTTTTTTAGAGCAATGTTCAGTATCTATCAGACAAATTTAAATATCTGATGAAGCTTGTGGAATCACCGAACTGCAGCTCGTGACACAAAGTAGAAGACGTAGAATTTTTGCTGATGGAGTGTGACCGATCTCAGTCTTCAAGAGATTCTCTGATGGGAGCCTTTAGCCTGAGCCAATTTGATGAAGGCATGTTCTGTGGAATTTTAGCGAGACCTTACTCAGCCAAAGCAAAGGATTTGTTCAGGCTGATGGTTCCCCACCAGAAATAAATGAAAATGAAATGAAATGAAATGAAAAATTTATTTAATTCGCCACAAATCAACAAAAAATCAGAAATTTAAATGCAGCAATACAAACAACACACAAAAACAAAAGAAAATACAAAACATATAAACATGGCGAAAATGGGACTTGCAACAGCCTAAAGCCACAGAGGAAGTCTGCAGCGCTGGTTTTCGTGAAGGGCCCCGGTCGTGTTGCATCTAATTAGAAATATCGATAAACAATAAAAATACATATAACTTAAATAATATATACAAAATAAATACGAGTGATACTAAAATAAACTATTACATACAATAAATAAATCGACTACGAGATCTATTAGTGATAGGTACTATGATAATGTTAGTAGTGTGTGTTTAGGTTACGATGCTAAAAAACTAAATTGCTAAAAAAGGGATATTATTCTATTAATGACTGGTTGAATGATAAAAGTGTGTGGTCTTAATATATGCAATCGTTCTCGCGGGGCATTCAATCCTTTATATATTGTACCTGTTATTGTACCTCATTATGTTAAAAGGAGCAACTACCAGAGTTTCTTGCCGGCTCTTCTCGGTAGATTCTGCTTTCCGAACCGGTGGTAGATTCACTTTGCTTTTTTGACGTTTCAAAATTGCTTGGAAGTAGGCCTATTTGAATAAAGTTATATTTCATTTATAGCATGTAGACGCCGCCCGATACGTAACTGTATAACACGCCCTAATGGTCGTTAGGGTGATACGAGACGTACGGGGTAAGGGGTGCGCGCGTGCAAGGGATACTCTAGCAAGTTAGTCGACTACCGAGACGCAAGGCGAGAGTACGTGCGTGTGCGTCTCAGTTCGGTGTGCCTTAAAGTGCAAATAAACAGTAAAACGCCAAAATCCGTGTCTTTCTACAACTACACCCATGACCACCGGTCATACATTTCATTTCATTTCGATAGGACTGACATGTGGCTCGGCACAAAAGTCCCGTAAATAAACAGAAAAAAAAATGTTCAATACTTTTAATGTTTATTTAGCTGGAACCCTCTAAATGTAGGTCTGGCTCGCACTTGGACGTATTTTTTTTTAAATATAGACCTATAACTATCCATTGTAATTCAAGAGCATACTCGTATTACAGTAGCACACGGATTGGGCCTAATTTTCTCAACTTAATACTAAAGAATTACATCAGACTCGCTCGAGAGATGGTTATTGTCCCCATTCAAGTTGCGGTAAAGAATCTTTTATGGGTTCCTTATCCCCTTAATGGGGCATGAAGGGCCGGTTTGACCAAAAGCAAGTTATTTATCCCTTCTTTATTTCTTAGAGTCACTCAACCTTGAATACCCCTTTTAAAGCAACCATTTGTTACTGTTTTTCTTAATAATCTCCATTATTTCTTCAGAATAAATAAATTGAGGCGTTAGAACGATTTCTTGTACTCGGTCATGACCACAGTACACAAGGGTAAAGACAGCTATAGTGGAAGAACTCGCACCCTGCCACGACCGGCGCTTAGTTAACCTAAGTGGACCTCCTCAATTATGGGAGACGGGGGGTGTACTTCCGTCTCTGCCTTCCTCGAAAATAGGCGATGTAAGGGATTAGCCATTAATGTTACGGCGAGGGGTTGCGCGTGCAAAAGCTCCTCACCAGCGACCCGTACGTCGGCACCGAATGATCAGGGTGTTAGTAGCTTCCTCAGTACGTTCAGACGCCTCCTTTTGTAATATGACTTGCTCCGCAAAGTCGAGCACGGCCTTCCTATTGGTTCCGTGGCCGGCCATAGCTTTGATGGCTGCCGGCAGCGAGAAGTCGCCTGCTATAACTGCGACAGGATTACAGCATTTATTGGCCCAGGCTGGGCAAACCTCGATGTTGAATAATTGGAACAGCAATGTTTCTTGGTAACCATAGTTATCTGCAGTCAATGCTAAAGATTTTTTTGTGGTCTATAAAAACGAATTAAAGTTAAGGCTGGAGTTACATAGCTGATATAAACTGCACGTAACATATTATTAGACATAAATAACTCAGAGCATCTAGCCAAGCAAGCAAGCAAGCTAGCAAGCAAGCAAGCAGCCAAGATGAAGGTAGTCCTAGTTTGGGTGTTAACTGACTATAACATCCCGGTTTCAAACAGTTTTCGGAGTCGAAGCTGCTCGCGTCCGTAGGCTTTACCCTAGTTTCCCTACACGTGACTCCTGGGTGGTGCTAAACGAGCAGCAGCGAGGTGGTAGGGCGTCGGTGCCCGTCTGGATCGCGACCGCAGTACATGGGTGTAAAGCCCGTCATACTGACCAGTTTCGCCTTGTCGCGTTTCGGGATCAGCTTGTGCATATCCAGTAGCTGATATACCTAGAGACCTTCAGTCGTGGTATATGTGGGGCGACATGACGATGTAGACTATCAATGGATTTTCATCCTTTGATAGTCGCTTTCGTTTTTGGAATACACTGTACTTACCTTCAGGTACTCTGTAGTCACTATGCCAGTGTAAAAAAAAAAAGTTTTTCTGAATAAATAATTTATTGTAATTATCTTTGCTTAGCCCAAAATGGATACAGGGTAATGACATTTAATTAAATATCATTTGATTTTTGTAATGTTCTATGCGTAGCTGAGATGGAAACCACATCCTTGGCACCAGCAAGCCCCACTTCCATCGCGACGGAGCGCTTAACCCCGCTACATTATCGCGCTTTGCGGTCCCTTTGTCTCGTGACGGCTTCGTAATTGAATATCAAACGCTGTTCTTGCTAATTAATATTGTTATAGCCAGCTCGTAATGATGAGGTTTTCCCTTACGTATCAAGAACATATGTATTTTTTTATGTGAAAGGAAAGAAAATCTGCGTACAGCATACCAGTTGGCTTTTTTAAAGATTTACAGGCAAACAATTGATCTTAACCACACCTGGTGGAAGGTGAAGATGAGTGGAAATATGCTCGCTGGAAGCACCTCCCGCTCCTTAGCTGTTCGTATGATGAACGCAGATGAGAATCTTTTAGTGCGGATATAAAGAACGTCTACCACATACGGATGATATCAGTATAGGTAAATAAAACTTGTCTATTATACTTTTATTTTAATGTGATTGAGTTCACTACGCTTTGGAATTGCAGTTGTTAATTGCGTTTCTTTGTCAACGATTTCTAAGGCGTAAGACCTTTTTAGCAAGAAAGCAATTGTTAATCTAACACGGTGACCAATTGTTGTGTATTATTAATTGCTATGAGGTTGCCGCCAACGCGCCTGCGTGTACACGTGCTCAGTGAGACCAAAGCTTGTGAAAAGGGAAACTGCTTAACAGTACGTTCCAGGTTAGCAACGCGTCAACACTAAACTTTACAAGATCCATTGAATGCGACATCAAACGGGACAATATAATCATTTCCAAATCAGAAACGGCGTCTAGTGGTTTTTTGATGATCATGATAGGTAGTGGTTATGAGGTGGGATGAGGAAGATAATGGTATGCTTACTGTAAAAGTATAAACATCGTGAGGAAACCCGCATGGCATGTAATAGAAATGTCGTGTGTACTAGTGCTGTGAGAACGGCGATCAGCTGCGCCACTGGTCACGTTGGGCACAGCATAGATTCACAAATAGGACACAGCCTCTAATATTTTATTATTTACTATATAAAATACCATAGTTGAAGGTTGAGAGAAGAACATATTTCTGGCAAGACAAGTCACTAAACTGAAAATATTTAATTTATTAAGATCAAATCTCATACAGCACTTCACTCAAAATAATATTCTAAAACTACTAGTGACTGACCGAATATCGATATCGGACCGTGGCCGAAACTAGAGCCGAATAATCGGCCATAAATAACATTCGACAGAAGTCAAAGTTATATATACTTGAGAATAGTTCAAAAATGACTAAAAGTTAATAACAAAATAATTTTAAAAACTTTGAAACGAAAGCTTCATTATATCATATCATAGGCCGGAACGAAACACTATAAGGGTCTTTGCTATAAGATACTATGGTCTCAACCAAAGACGGGCAAAATGTAAGCAGTTTAATAATAACAAAATGTGTTATATTAATAATCTGATTACATTTCCCCCATCTGTGGTCACGGTGCAGTTTAAGCGTTCGCTCTACGATCTTTCGACGTTTGTTACAAAGCCGAAGGTTTGCTGAAAATGGCAGAAGCCGAATCCGAAGCTTCGGTCCCACACTATAAGCTCTCCGTTGTTCAACGAGGTTAAAACCTTTAGCAACTGCAACACGCTATTCATAGCGAAATTTAAATGGAAGCTACGCTGATAAGAGGGGCTAACGAACTTTGCATCCCAAACATGTCTAGATTTGTTTAGACTATCTGCCATCTTTTGTTTCGTTTACATTTTCGGGCAAATAAAAGAGATGCTGAAATTCATTCTTTATTTTGGTAACGTGTATTATTACTGTTTTTGTTTGAGTTTTAAATTAGCAATTTAAAATATGTTGTCTTTTACTGGAGAGATTTTTATTTTTTAGGATCAATACCGCAAAAGTATTCTTTGGAAGGAACTTTTTTGTCTGTCAGTCCGTATACGTGACAAAGCCCTTTACCTAGAGACAGGAGTGTGTATTTTCTAATAAAAAACCCATTTCCCCCTTTCCATCTCTCCTAAACGTGTCGCTTGCAATGCACAGCCTAAGTTATTTAATCATCTATCAGTTACAAGTAGTCTATTTCATTTATTTTTACTTATACTTTTGCTTCTGTTTTAGGTATACACTAGCTGTCCCGGCAGACCTTGTTCTGCCCTTTTTCTCTAAAACAAAGTCACATTGTTTTTTTTAATGTTAATAGCTATTGGCCTTTCAGCTGTTTTTTGAAAATTGTTTGAAGGAACCTGGCCTTAATGCTATATGTATAAAAATTGACAAATATTGACATTAATATTTATACGTCACTCAATTGTTTTGCCTTCCCGGAACCCGTCCACTGACATTTAAACTTTATGGTATGGTGTTAAAGTTCAAATTGACTTTTAAATATTATTACGAATTTTTTGTATAAGAATATAGAAACGTGTTTTTTTTAGACCTTTTCAGAAAATTTTTTTAATTTTTCTCTCCGTAATAACCTTCCCCAGACTTCAATAAACACAACAAAGAAGAAATCAGCCAAATCGTTTCAGCCGTTCTCGAGTTTCGCGCTTATACACATTTAACGATTCATTTTTATATTATAGAAAGATATATTTTTGTTATAGTATCACTAATACATTTTGTAGTCGATTTGTTTATTATATGTAATAGTTTATTTTAATATTATTTATTTTTGAGTGGTGTATTTCTATTACTTAAGCTTATTGTTATACTTATACTTAAAATTATTTAAGCTATATGTTATTATTTTTTTTGTGTCTTTATTGCTTATAGATATTTCTAATAAGATGTAACACGACCGGGGCCCTTCACGACAATCAGCGCTGCAGACTACCTCTGTGGCTTTAAGCTGACAGAGGGCCCATTTTCGCCATGTTTATATGTTTTTGTTAAATTTTTAGTTTTTTGTTAGAGTATGGCGAAATAAATACATTTCATTTCATTTCATTAAGTATCTTAGGTATGGATATTCGCTGTGATCTCAATCTTAGGGACCATTTTAGGACTGTCTTCTCCGCGACATCACGTAGACTTGGTACCCTGAATAGATTGCGACGGTTTTTTGTGCCGGATCAACTGTGCCTATTGTATAAGACCCAGGTCAGCCTTTGTTCCACCCTCTCCCTTCCATAAAATAACCAGACGCGCGGGTTTGCGGAATCACAGCTATACGGTAAGTCTTACCCCGGCTAGAAATGAGAAGTTTTCTAACTCTTACTGAACCGAGCTGTTAAGCTATGGAACAGTCTTCCGGCGTATATGTTCCCCCCATCCTATACATCCATTGTTTTTCTTTACTGTTGATAGTTGTAGTTGTTTTTTAGACTAAACTATGCTTACCATCAGACGTTGAGTGGCCACTATGCCAAGTAAGGATAAAAAAGCTAATAAATGTATCAAGTTGAAATTGCAATTAATTACCGAAACATACAGTTCCTTGTAGCTTAGCAAAAATCGTATGTCTAAGTTGACGCATTTAAAAGATACGCTCGGTCAAGTTGGAAAAATTATGTCTATGCAAGGACATTAAACCTGCATGGTACTACCGTTTGACAAAGAAGACATTAAATTTTCAATAAGCAAAGTTTGGCTTAAAAAAGACAAATCTAAATATATATAACTCAAAGGTGACTGACATAGTGATCTATCAACGCACAGCCCAAACCACTGGACGGATCGGGCTGGAATTTGGCATGCAGGTAGATGTTATGACGTAGGCATCCATTAAGAAAGGGTTTTGATCAATTCTACCCCCAAGGGCATAAAATAGGGGATGAAAGTTTGTATAATCTTAGGTTTTCGACTGTTTGAACTGAAATTAAAGATTGGAGCTACTATGACAAAGACTCATACAAGAATTCAAGATTGAAATAATCATTATCATAGCAAAATTACTTTTTTCCACGCGAACGAAGTCGCGGGCACAACTAGTAAAGAAATATAACTTTATTCAAATAGGATCAAAGCCAAGTGCGTCGCTCGTATAATTTTATATTGACTATCATACCTTATGAAATACTTTAGCAATTATAATTCTATCTTTGGTCTGACATTATTTAGCTTAGAATAGATATCTTGCATCAACTGAATCTAACAAATCTTCACAGCCGCAAGAGTTCTTGTACTACGATATACTGCTATTATAGCTATAAACTCTGGCCCATACCTGATAAGTTTACCTACGGGTTATCTCATCCACAAATCACAAATTATAGTCTAGCTTAATCTCGAGATAGCTTTCGTTATTCTGGGAGGCATTAAATTTAATGTCGCCGTGTAACTTCGTTTTATTGCTCGTAAAATTTGTAGATGTACAATACTTAGCTACGACGGAGTGGAAAAAATAATAACTTGTTGGTGCCTGTTTATCTTGAATAAAGCAATTGATGTCATCTGACATATTTTCGTAAATTGGATTTCCAGCTATACCGTTATTTGGTATACCATATTTTTGTATGAAAATAAGACCTTATTTATATTTGTAGTCGTGGTTTTCCGGTAGAATAGACTAGTTTCTATCTCTGCATCTCCATTTTGAGGTGTCGTAAGAGATGACTGACGTGTACAATATGGTGAATCCCACGCAAATTGCTAGCATCTAAGCTGCTGCATCCACCTTCTCTATATATAGTGCACACCCGCCAACCCGCACTGGTCAAGCTTGCTCGGTAGATTATCCAAACCCCTTACCTTTCCAGAAGTAAACCTTAATTAAAAAAAAAAAGTTTGATTGGAATTACAAAAATACGTAGAAGAAGACAATTTAAAGGTTGATCTCCCTAAACGTTGGAGGAACATAGCCTAAGACAGTATATGTGTCTGGCGCGCCGCCTGTGTGATAGGTATTGGAAGGTTGGGCAGCCTTGACGAAGCATTTCGCTCTCCGGGCGTCTGGATGAATTTGGTTTCCCAGGCTCGGGTGGAGCGATTAGAGGGACACCCCGGGGGTTTTTAGTCAGTAGGAGTCTGACACACCGGGGTCGCTGCCCTCACAGAGTCCTTGATGGTCCGATGTAGGATTTTCCCCCGGGATACCAAAAAAAAGACAGTATATGTGGGAAGAACTGGGGAAACCTATTGTTTTTTTTTATTATTAATTCCCGGAGGAAAATCCTGCATAGGACCATCAGGGACGCTGTGAGGGCAGCGGCCCCGGTGTGTCAGACACCTACTGACTACAAACCCCTGGGGTGTCCCTCTGATTGCTCCACCCGGGCCTGAGAAGCCAAATTCATCCAGACGCTCAGGAAACAAGAAGCCTTGTTAAGGCTACCTCTCTGGGAGGGGAAGGAGTAAAACCCACCCCTCCAAAAGCTCCTTGGTGATGCGCCGGACACCTTGCACAGCCTCCCTCTCATCCAGGCAGCAGACTTCCTCAAGTCTACTACCCGGCTAAGAGGAGACCTATGTTGCAAGACAACCTGACCTGGGAGCTGATGATTAATAAAAAAATTGTACATGTATCATAGTTTAAAGAAAATAAAGTCTATAGCATGTAGACGCCGCCCGATACGTAATTGTCGCCCTAAGGGTCGTTAGGGTGTTACGAGACGTGCGGGGTAAGAGGATGCGCGCGCGCACGGGATGCTTGCGAGTTAGCCGACTACCGAGACGCAAGGCGGGAGAGAGTACGTGCGTGGCAGTTCGGTGTGCCGTAAAGTGCAAATAAACAGTAAAACGCCAAAATCCGTGTCTTTCTACAACCACACCCACGACCACCGGTCAAAAGTCTTCTTTTTATTTTTAAATTGTTTGATAGTGTCATTACGTTTACTTTGACTGCTGAATTTGTAAATCCAACAGGAAATTAACTTAAAAAAGCAAATGTTGAGGTTTGATAATATTAATATTGTAAGAGTCTACTTTAATGTTTAATATTGAAATGTTTTCCGAGTTTCAGTTTTGAATAATCTCTATATGATTGTCATGATATCAAGTTAATCCATTTATATGTACCCGGAATGTGATCCGCACGGCTGCCGTATAAATCCCATGGGCCCGTAATGGCTGCCAATAAATAAAACATGGCGGTTAGACAATGACATATAGTTTTATGACCTTCCCTATTGAGAATTGATCTGTGACTGCAATCGAGTGCTTATAACATTGAAATATAGTTCGATTGTATAAAATACTACGTTTTTTGCTATACGATAATAATTCTGATATGATTAACAAATTATTGGCTGTTATATATAAAAGTTCACAAAACACAAAACTGTTGTCAATATTTGCTTATAAAAGCAACAGATTAATTAAACTATTACAAACACAAATTCAAAACTAGGCGATAATATTATGATAAAGTGTTATTGGTTCAAACCATAACACACAGTGCTGAATTCAATATTAATGTTACGACGGAACTAAATACTCGAACCTTAGATTTCTAGCCTTACAGGTATAAGAGCTATGATTTTGAAATGCATAGATTGTCTCGAGGTGCTTTTTCGAATGAGCTAACTGTCAAACAAATCGCTAATGATGAGTAAATATCATAGATGAGTCTCTTTTTTTTTACTATGGGAAAATCCTCACAGGACCGTCTCAGCTGCACAGCGGGGGTTGCGCGACCGAGGTGTGTCGGCTTGTACCGACTAAAAACCCCAAGGTGACTACTTCTGCGCATTGGCGAGAACTGCGGGTCCTGTAATCAATTCGCCACAGCCCTGTCGCGCCGCGCCCGATAGGCACAAACTCGGGGGAAGATGATATCTTCCCTGATACTGCTCGTTGTATTTAGGCAGAGCACGTCACAATGCCCTGCCAACTTCTCGGGGGTCGCTACACCAGTTGCTTAGGGCCCCCACCCTGAGCAGCCACGACCCCAAAGACATCAGCCAATCGGTTGTGGATCGACCGATCCTCACAGAAGGAGACCACGGCCCTCCAGTTGTCATACCTTGCCAGCATCGTCGACACCACTGCTGGCAGGGATATAGGCGAGTCTCCACTTTAACCTTTCATTCCCAGAAACAGCACCTATATGATCTGAATGTTAATCAGAAAGCTGTTTATCTGTGCCCTGCGTCCTAATACCTCACCTTCGTAACATTAATATATCTCCATTTAAAACAATGATACTTTATCAATTAATTAAAACATAATTTGCACGGAATTATCGGGGATTTTGTAAGCCAATATCATAGATTTTTATATCTAAATATTAGTTAATGTCATGTTTCTCGTTAGATATTAATTTTATGCTTTCTTTTATTTATTTGTTTGATTGTGACTTTGTTTAATTTTTCCAAAGAATATGAGTTTATGGGTCTATATAGTTTATTGTAACTTTCACTATGTCCCGGTCATTTCCATTTTAATTTGTAATTAAGATATTTCACCGTTCCATAAATAGGATTTAGACACGAACGTGGCCGGTAATTATCTAGCCCCCACATTTCACGCAACAAACGAATGATTTGATATTTTCTAACAAAAGAATCTATTATCACGGCTGAAGGGAGCCGAACAAAGCGCGTTCGACAGATTTTTAATTAATTTTCACACACGAACCTCGTCGATGAAGGAAAATGGAAGACTTATTTCCTCGCTTTTTGTTCTATCGAATGAATTTTTAAGATGACGTAGATAGATCATCTTTACACAAAACATCTCTAAGTATATCATATTATATTCCAAAGTATTCAATATCTCATCTAAAACATCATGCATAAACGTATGTGGTACATACAGTGACGTGCATAGTATATTTAGACAGGGTAGGCAGAATTTGCATAATTCATTTGAATATTATGTTATCACAGTAAATATTATATTGCTTTCATAGGAAAGATAGATGGCGTGAATATAGAATATATATGATTATAAAAAGTTCCTGTTTTGTTTAACTTTAATCAATTTATTCCAGAATTATTTATTGTTAGGGCATGCAATGCTGTCATGCATCTATGGAATGAACGCTCCTGGGTACATATCCGGTCTCACAATCAAAACAATTTATTAGTTTTTTTGGTAAATGATCTCAAAAATAATTTTTATTTACCAAACGGGTGTGAATCAGCTCTGGCCGGCTTAGCTGGTCACTTAGCATTTGCTGAGCTGTTTTCTCTTTGGCGCATAATCACAACACACGGCATTTAGCTTTTGCTATAATTGCTACCTTTTTTTTTTGTTAACCCATTGGAAATCCCTACGGACCGTCGGGGGAGCGGTGAGGGCCGCTCCCCCGGTGTGTCGGACCTGCCCCGACTAAAACCACCGGGGTGTTCCTTCTCCCGTCTGCCGGATGCTTAGGGCAAAGCCGAGCCATCTTCCTCGGCATCCGGCGACGTCCGGCCTTGTTCGGGCCTCACCTACTAGGCGGGGAGCTGTTAAATAGTCGCCGCGCCCCGCGTACACCTAACACATTTCGGGGAGAGTGGTGTAGAGTGCCACCCCCCCTCACAATACTCAATACATCGCACACCGCTCACGCCTGGATCTGGGCGACGCGCTCCCTTAAGGGCGCCGCCCGGCGTATGTCCTGTTATGGAGGAAGGCCTCTGGCGAAGGCCCTCCTCCGGCGTCCTGTCTGAGCTGGGCGGCGGTTTGGGTTATCGGGGGTGGCAATAGCCTCCCGATCCCGCTCCGCCCCCTCCTTCACCTGCACAGTCTCCTCCGTGAAGGAGAGGACCGCCTGCCATGCCCTGTCACTACTGACCATCGCGCGAGCGAGTGCCGGCAGTGACAGATCACCACCCACCACCCTGGCTATATTAACTACCGTGATTATCCTGTTTTTCTGTGTTGTATGTTTTATTATCTACCATTTTTATCTGGTTTCTATACCGTTGCTTACTCCGAATACAATGCCTTGTCTTTTGTGCTAAATAAATATTTTTCTTTCCTTCGTCAAGTGTAGACTTAATCTATTGTTTCTCACGTAAAATAATTGATACATTATTGTTATATACTATAAAAACCATTCTATTTTCTGTATTATGTTTTGTGCTAAAGAAATATATTTTCCTTCCATAGATATCGCATAAAGGTATTGTTTCTTGGATCAATGGTAAATGAATCGATATTTTTTGTGGTTTATAATAATTACTGTTATACGTTTTTGTATTGTATTTTGTGCTAAATAAATATTTTTCTTTCCATTGAAAGGTGTCGTCTGAATCTATTGTTTCTCGTGTAAAAGGATCGATATATTTTTAATTAATTACTCACACGAGCAAGTGCTATGGCGACAATGAATTGATAGCCTATGGAGGGGGAGATGATTGATTAGTTTGGCAACAGAAAATTTACGGCACTGAATGCCTGTCATGCGGTGTTGAGTGGTATAGACGGTTCAAAGCTTTTAATACAATAGGTCTTTTGAGCTAAGAATATTGTTTTTTGGCTTTGAATTGCTTTGCAGTGAATTAAAGGTAAAGATTATGATCGATTATGTATATCACCAAGCCAGCTATAGTTGTGAAGACCTGTCCTGGCCAAGCTGGAAGGTACAATCGATAAAAAAAACAAATGCTGTTGACCGCGGACCGCGGAGCAAGACAGAGATTTATGCGGTGTGTACCGTTGAATTTGTATACTGCAAGCTATTGTAATGACCCCTGGGGAGTAGACTTGAGGGGGTCTGCTGCGCATCGCCTGGGAGATAGGTTTGGAGAGGTGCGCTTTACTCCTTCCCCTCCCAGAGAGGTAGCCTCAACTAGGCTTCTTGTTGCCTGGGCGTCTGGATGAATTTGGCTTCCCAGGCCTGGGTGGAGCAATCTGAGGGACGCCTCGGGAGTTTGTAGTCAGCAGGAGTCTGACACACCGGGGTCGCTGCCCTCACAGCGTCCCTGATGGTCCTGTGCAGGATTTTCCACTGGGATACAAAAAAAAAGCAATGGTAATGATATCAGCTTATTGCAGCATTCTTGTATTCTCATTTTTTTTAAAACGATGTGTCCCTTACATATTAGGCGTCTAGTTTCAAAACCCGCTATAACATATTTTTTTCAAATCCCAATTATTTATGAAAACTTATAATTAATCTTTTACTTAACAATCACAAGTCAATTTTATTCTTATAAGGTATTTAAATTATTATTCTAGATAAAAAAGCAAAAAAGAAAAAAATCATATATAATATTTGCTTTGATAAAAACATTTCAAATTACTCTTAGAACTATTAAGTTATTTTGTACGTAAAATCGTTTTAGCGGGTTTTGAAACTAGATGCCTCTTATATTCCTGTGTCATGGATGCGTTTACAAACATGAATTGTAAAGCAAACAACCACAAACACTCAGAACCAGAATAACTACCTGCAGTTCATACAAATATTTGTTATATGTGGGGACTGAACTCACAACTTGACGCGGGGAAGTCCCACGCATAAAATGCGCCAACCGCATTGTCAATTTATTTATTAACCATTTGAATTTAACTGTAATTACGATGCAATAAATTGGTGTCAGCTTAAAATCTGCGCTGGGTGGCTCGGCTGGTCACTTAGCATTTGCTGAGCTGACTTCCCCCCCCCTTTCCCTATGGCGCATCATCACAACACAGGGTGTTTACTTTTTTTGTTTTCTGTCTTTAATAACCTATTTTGCTGTGTTGTTTGTTGTGGTGTGCCAAATAAATGTTTTATTATTATTATATTTCTGCATTATATCATGTGCCTACGGTAGCCTTGTGGGTAACTGACCGAGTTCCATGCGTAGTAACGCGAAAGAGCATAGGTTCGAATTCCGACACGTTCATCTTTGTTTTGACAGATTACGTACGGTTAAGACCACATGCTCACCGGTGAAAAAATACATCGTGAGGAAACCCGCGTGCCATCCAATAGAAATATCATGTGTACAAGTGCTGTGGGAACGGCGATCAGCGGTGCAACTTGTCAAACCGAAAGTGGATAGAGATATATCTCACCCCGTTAGGGATATACCTTGATAATTCTACTCCGACGCAGCCTTGAGTTTATTTCGGCGTTTTTTCTCAAGGTACTCACTTCCGAAACGCTGGTAGATCACCCGTAGGGTTAGTACTATTTGGCTGGCGGTCCAAGTCGAGGTTCGTACCCACAGGGGTGCCCTTGCATTGCCACCCAACCCAAAAATTTCGCTGGCTGAGCACCTTCTGTGCTCGCCCCCTAAGCCCGGTTGAGCTGAAAATGCCGGCAATCAAAAGTTAGTCCGCTTCAAAAAAAAAAAAAACCTTGATAAAATATTATAATTTCTTTATATTTCCTATCACTACTGTTTTCAACATGAATATTATATCAGTGTCGTGCTCTTTTATATTATAGCCACATTTTTAAGAAAGCAACATTTCTCAATTACTTCCCTTTTAAAAGAATCTCTCAGAAAGTTGTCCCAGTAAAAATGAATTCGAATAACAACTTTTAAAGAGTCCATTTAGGAGCCCGCCGGATCTAGGTATCTAGGTTTTAATTAAGAATCGCCGAGATCTCTCGAGAGGAAAGGTGAAATCCAATTTACATTTAAAGGTATAAATCTAGTTTTCTAATGTTTCTGGTTGTTGAAATAAGAGATGAGATTTGAATATTAAAAGAAGTTTGTGTAATCTAATACTTCGTCTACATCCCATGACAATGAAGTATAGTGGCTAAGGCATAGTGGCTAAGAAGCAGGTAGTCAAGAGTCTTAGATTCGCATCTCTGGCGCAATTAAAGAAGAAATCTTATTCGCATTTTATTTTATAGAATTGACGGCGGCCGGTGAACAAGACATTACACAATAATAACTAACAGTCATACGAGTATACCCGAAGTAATGTTCTGCGCCGTTTAGGGTTACCACATCATGTACCAGAAAAGCAAACAATACAAAGATTTAAAATACGTGGAAAACATTTTAAATGTACTTATAGTTGTTAGCGTCAACAAATCACAATGACAATCAATTTTGGGAGTCGAAGCTGCTCGCGTTCGTAGGCTTTACCCTAGTTTCCCTACACGTGACTCCTGGGTGGTGCTAAACGAGCAGCAGCGAGGTGGTAGGGCGCCGGTGCCCATCTGGATCGCGACCACAGTGCATGGGTGTAAAGCCCGTCATAGTGACCAGTTTCGGCTTGTCGCGTTTCGGGATCAGCTTGTGCATATCCAGTAGCTCATATACCTAGAGACCTTCAGTCGTGGTATATGTGGGCCGACATGACGATGTAGACTATCAATGGATTTTCATCCTTTGATAGTCGTTTTCGTTTTTGGACTACACTGTACTTACCATCAGGTACTCTGTAGTCACTATGTCGAGCAAGTGTAAAAAAAAATGACATCTCTAAATTGTAGGTAGACATATGACTAAGTTATATATATATGTAGGAAAGTAAGAGGAATAGAACTTTTGATGCTAATGATATTAGAATAATAAGGAACGGTGTAAGAGTATGAAAGAGATAGGAAGTATGGGAGAGAGAAAGAGACAGGTTAGAATGGCGGAGGGAATAAATTGTTGTGAGACTAGTGGTGAATTTTTTTTTTATATTGAAGGTTTTTGCGAATAATCGTTTAAAAAACTAAATTCTGCCTATATGCATATCACAAAACAACAAAAAAGATATAAATAGATAAATAAAATCACACATTTATTGCGTGTCCATTAACCACCGGATTTCTTTCTTTTTGAAGACTTCAACTTCCACCAGATGTTATTGAGGCCATGCATCCGTCTTTAAACTAGTGATGCCACGAATAGTGAATTGGCCGAATACAGAATACCGAATATTCGGCAACGCTGTCGGCCGAAGCGCCGAATATTCGGCCGCCGAATATTCCTGGAAGTAACGTGTTTAGTAATAATAATAATCTTTATTTCAACACAAAACTTATGCATATACACAGGGTGATAAGTCTCACCAATTAAGTAAATCTTGTCTCTGGTGAGACTCGCACTTCCGTTCGGGTTTGGTATTCAAGCGTGTTTTGTGTTTTTATATGGATATTCACGGTATAAGTTTATTAGCATGTGTGTGAGCGAGAGAGAGAGTGTGTGTGTGAGAGGTTATTTTCTGAGGCTGGTAACATTTACGATGAAAAGCGTAAACGTTTGCTATAAAAAATGCTGAAAAGCTTGTTTTTATCCATCACAACTTACCACTGATCAATTTTAATTACTAAAGTGTTGTAATTTGGAAATAAACACATAACTTTGAGTAATATAACGTGTCTTTTTTACATGATTTGGTATTCGGTATTCGGCCGAATATCGAATAGCAAAAAAAGTGGCCGAATAGGCCGAATACCAAATAGTTGCCGAATATTCGTGGCATCTCTACTTTAAGCCATTAAAAAAAAGCCTTTAAAATATTCATTGTATTAAATTTTATTAAATTTAGTTTATTAAATACGTCACTATTAAATGTAAAATTGAAACATTTTACATTTACAAAAGTAGCCTTCTGATATTCAAATCCATCAGCTACAATAACTGGGAAGGAACGTACTTTGTAACAGGAACACTCGCCTTATTGAATTTAACACTGTCCGAGTGAATACAATGAGGTAGGAAACGGTAAACGGCGGGGCAGCATATTTACTTCATAATCAAAGCGAAATAAAAAATACATTAAAATTATTTTTGTGGAGTTTAATGTTACCATATTTATATTACATATCATTAGATGTAAATAGTATAATAGATTTTAAATAAGTGAATTTTCATTAATATCCAGTGACAAGCGATATTAATATAAAATTATTTCAAATAAAAAAAAAAACGATAAAGAATTAGTAAATTGTTAGTAAAGTAAACGACTAGTAACATTATTATTTTTAAGGAGAATAATAACCATTGTGTGTATATATTTTGCCTCAAATTACAGCGCCTGGAAATACGATTTATTCCTGGGACGGAAATAAAAATTATTATTATTATCATCAAATAATCGGCGAGCAGCATTCGGCCACGGCGACTGTTTCAACGCCGATTATGAAAATCGAGGTCCAGTTTGCGGAAACAGACAATTGCGCAGCAGATATTTAAGTGCATAACTGGACGCACTGCCAGCAAAAGCACTCTCTCGTCCGAGCTCCCTCAGGCCCGATGGAATGGAGAACCAGTACGATCGGGAGGGAGCGGGCAGCATTTAACTGATGAGTCTCAGCTAGCGTATGTGTTTAACTATCACAAATTATTTAGCACTTTTTTTCTTGTTGTATTATTTAGTACTGCGTTGAGGATATATTAAGCTTTGATTGATAGGAGACCTTTCTGCCTAGTCTAATTTTGAAACCATTAGTTGAATCGTCTAAAATTATTTTTCCACGAATATATAATAAAAAAGCTATAATGCATATTTTCGTAATTAGCTCAGTTAAATTTTTAAATTGTGCAAAGTTTGCTATATTTTTATGTCAACGATTATATTTCTTACCGCTTCCATCAAATTAAACACTACATTCCATTCGTCGTCAACCGTAATCTCCCCGATCTCTTTGAACTTTTGAAATGGAATATGACTCCAGTGGTTCACAAAGGCGTTCGTAGCCCTACGCCGCGCTTCATCTTAGCATTTATACCTTTATGGCACACCAACTGCCAACTAAACTAAGCGATTACGCCAACGAAGTTTTACAATCATATCTTTCAATATTCCGGTTTTACTTGCATTATATGATATTTAGTTTGGTGGTAGGGCGATTGCCCGAACAGAGTTATGACCACAGTATACAAGTGTAAAGACCGTCATAGTGACTCGCTTTGGCCTTTCGCATTTCGGGATCAGCTTGTGTATATCCAGTAGCTCATATACCTTCAGTCGTGGTATATGTGGGCCGACATGACGATGTAGACTATCAATGGATTTTCATCCTTTGATAGTCGCTTTCGTTTTTGGACTACACTGTACTTACCATCAGATACTCTGTACTCACTAAGCCGAGCCAGTGTAAAATAAAATCGTCACACTTTATCCCTTACGGGGTGAGCAGATATATATTAGTGGTTGGATTCACTTCACCCTTATAGAGCATGCCCTACGTGACCAGTAGCGCTGCAGATCGCCGTTCTCACAGCACTAATACTCATGACATTCCTATTAGATGCCATGCTGGCTTCTTCTCCATGTTCATCTTCATCGGTGAGTGGTGTACTTAATTTGGAAAACCCATAGGAATCTCCATATATGCGCGTTGCTGCACATGAAAACCGGTGCATTATCCACTAGGCCACTATAGCCGTAGGGGCCAAGGGTGCTAATAGGACGGCACCCTAGGTCTTTCACAATGCCTTACCGTCTCTCCAGAATCTGTAGTAGACTAGGCTATCATTAGCAGATGATGAATCAGTAGGCAGATTTTTGCACTAAGCGGGGAGTCACCCCAACAATTTGCACTTTTTTTTATCCCCCTCAAGGTTTCGTCCACGAGCCGACGTCGTAACCAGGATGTGGCCACTACTTCCTGCACAGCTACTGGGAGCCACGGGAGAATGTTCATGGAAACCAACGAGTTTAACGAATTTCCATCATCTTTAAGTAGAGACCAGCTGTCAGAAATAGATGCTGAATTCCCTATTCAGCTCATAAATACGAATATAGTTAGTTTATACAACACGAGGAAAAGCTTAGCCGGAAATGTTGCCGTAAGACTGTAATTAAAAGAAAATGCATGATAAATTATCAATACATTAAGGGCAAAGTACCCACTTAAAGTCAATTCAATGATAATCACGTCCTTTATTAAGGACTGGAACCCGTTAATTGAGGAAAACGGCATTAAAAGAACCCTAACTAGTCGTTAAGCGAATGGCGGAGCTCGGCATTGGAATGTCCGGCTCGAAGGACCAGTATTAACGTTACACGCCCGTTCAAAATTTGACGAGGCTGTAACGTTTTATTGGCCACAGTGCATCTTAAACAGTGGTTCAACATGCAGAACAACTAATAAAAGACTCATCAAATGCAAAATTTGCAAGATTTGGACATATAAAGAAGAGGATTGGTGAAAAATTCGTCAAATTGAGTCGGATTCACGCAACGAGAGTTTTGTACTGTTTTTCTTGTCCTCACTCAACATAGTAACCACATTACGTCTGATGGTAATCATGGAGCAGTCGAAAAAACGATTACAATAATCAGCAGTACAGAAAGACCTATCGATAGTAGCAGTAATCATGCCGGCTAGTACAAACATCTCTACATGTTCAAAGGTTCCAATATCAAAGGACGGTGGGAAATAGCTCGCCGTAAAACCATTCCGCAGCTCTACTACTTGGCAAATGTAAGAATTGGAGAACATCTACTTCCTAGCTGGTATGCAGGTTACCATACGGCTCTGACTTCGCAAACACACGTGCGTGGATTTTTTCACTTTTAGTTATATCTCGACGTTTCGTTTAGTTTAAGTCGCCTTATAAATATGCCGATACTGTGAATATTGTGTCCTGACTAATTAAATTATTAAGAACAAAAGACGGTAGAGCTATAATTTCCCGCCCCCGATGAAACTCCGCGGCGTGTCAGTCTGCTCGCGAACATGACCTGTGTAGCCAGGTCGAAAGGTTAACTGATAAAACAAGATAGTGTCACCTCAGAAAGACAAACACGTAACATCTGTCCAATCACGTGTCTCAAACTCGCTAATAATTACCGACACAGCGTGACACCGTGCCGTGACAAAGATTAATCGACGTGACGCGTGTCACGGCCCTAATTTGTGTATTATTATGTTTCATTATTACATTTCTATCGTTTCTACCATGGAATTACGAAACGTATTGAAGAATAATGTAAAACAAAACATTCGGATTAGAGTAAAGCAACACATTTTTATTAGATGCCATGCGGGTTTCCTCACGGTTTTTTCCTTCCCCGGTGAGCACGTGGTGCCTGAAACCGCACTTAATCTAGAAAACCCAGAGGTACATCCCGGGATTCGAACATTCGATCATTCGCATTGCCGCGTATGGAAACGGGTTCAGTAAAAATCTATTACGCAAGAAAATATGGCGATCGTTACTTTGAACTTCTTGTAATTATTGATAAATTGTAAATAATGAGAAATAAATACGAAAGGAACTGTTTATTGAAATTTATACCGTTTGACTCAGATCAAAGAGAAGCGAGAAATCGAAATAGGAACTGTTTGCGACCCGCTTTCGCGAACCGTGTCGCATTTTCCGGGCGGTGATCTAATTTGCGAGACGGCTGTCAGATTAAAAAAGCTACCAGCTACGGCTACGAGGGTTACGGTAAATTGCCGTAGCGTGCAAGACACGTGGGCAGAAAACGAATGCTTACAAAATTAAATATATCTTTATTAATATAGGCCCACTTTTAAATATGCGTCGTACTCCCATCTCGAAACATAAAGAAAGTAACTTCCCTCCCCCGACGTGAAGAAGTGCCGAAAGAAACTCAAGGTTACATCGAAGTGGTATATTAGGATCTTGTTTCTTGTCTTATTATTTTATGTTAACAGGAAATTCCCTGCGGATTATGTTTTTTTTTGCGGAAATGGTGTAAACGACATAGCATATGGTACAAATTGACATATGTCATATAGATTTACTAGCACTTTGGAAGCGACTACCTTCAGAAGAAAACCCGAAAGGAACTTAAGGCCATTATTGGTCATATTTATATCTCTGTAGTGACAGTTATCAAAAGAAAACTTCACAAAAAAGGGTACAAAGCGGCATTTCGTTAAATAAATGTCACATAGGGGTGTGTTCTAATTATGTGGACCGCAAACAGGAAGTAATAAATGAAATTAGTTTAGCAAACTTGACCGTTTGTTTCGAATGGTCGAATGAGCAGGTAAAAGCACTTTTCTTCGTTATTTATTGATAATTCTTTCCTTATTTTTCCCTGTAATTTCTTGCAGCTGTGGTGGTCTAGTGGATAAGAGACTGGTATCCAAACGAGTTCTAGGATCGAATTCCGGTACGTACGCTTGAGCTTTTTCAGATCAAGTATTTAGGCTGTGGCGTAGACCTCTACCACATGTGGGAGACTTGTGAATCAGAAGGCAGTCTTAGCGTGATTCTCTTTATTACTTATTTGGTGGATGTTTTATATAATGCGCGTGACTTAGATATCGCAGTGCATTGCGCTGACATCAAATTTCAAATAACCTTAGAAATGCATTGACTCCATAAGGCTTACTGATTAAAGAAAACATCGTGAGGAAATACGCATGGCATGTAGTAGAAATGCCACGTGTGGGTACACTCTAAGCGATCAGCTGCGCTGGTCACGTTAGACGAGAAATATAAACGTAAATTGGATACAGCCACTGATGTATCTGCACATTTAGTAACCGCCCCTTTTTATCTACAATATATGTTAATTGATAAGGAGGTGTAAGTTCTGCTTTAATTCCGGTAACAAATACACATTTTTCTATTTTTTTTACACTGGCTTAACATAGTGACTACAGAGTACCTGATGATAAGTACAGTGTAGTCCAAAAACGAAAGCGACTATCAAAGGATGAAAATCCATTGATAGTCTACATCGTCATGTCGGCCCACATATGCCACGACTGAAGGTCTCTAGGTATATGAGCTACTGGATATACACAAGCTGATCCCGAAACGCGACAAGCCGAAACTGGTCACTATGATGGGCTTTACACCCATGTACTGTGATCGCGATCCAGACGGGCACCGACGCCCTACCACCTCGCTGCAGCTCGTTTAGCACCACCCAGGAGTCACGTGTAGGGAAACTAGGGTAAAGCCTACGGACGCGAGCAGCTTCGACTCCCAATTCTATTCTTTTTACTAATCTATCTCTGCTTAACACGAGAGAAATATGACGTGAAAATACAATATTTGGTTTCAAATGTCTAAATCTCTAAATTCTGAAGTCCCTGAAATAAAAATACTGATTCTCAGTTTTTCTGAGTTTAAAAAACACTTTTAGTATAAATACTGTAACTGGTCTCATGCGCGAAACACTTTCGCGGCGGGTCAGTCTGCTTGTTACATTGACCTGTGTTTCTAAGTCAAAACGTCGCGCCACAATTTAAAGTAAAATTAAGCCTCATAGCCTCATTTTGTGAGGCTAAATTGCAGAACATCAAGCATCGATATAAAGTCGCCTGCCTCGCAGACTCCTACTGGTTGCAAAATGGAGAGTGTTCTCAGGAGCTGCATTATCTAATTCCACCAGCCTCATTTCATGAAACTACTAAACACCGTGCTGAGTACCATCCGTATGTGGAGGACCCTTATATACGCACAGAGAGATTCGCGTCTACATTAATCATGCAAACAGCGAAGGAGTGGAATATGCTTCCAGCGACGATATTTCCACGTTATCATGATTTGGAAGTCTTTGAAAGAAGAGTGGCATTTATTGGTCGGACGTGGTCCACAGTCAATTCGTCTTCACCTTCCACCAGGTGTGATTGAAGACAAGCGCCCGCCTGTAAGACATAAATAATATTAAAATGGAATAACATTTTTGTAATAGCAATTTAAATGGTCTCAAAAGTTGCACAATACAATGATAGTTGTAAGTTGAAACGACTTCGCCCGTGAATGGGACAATGTCGTTGCAGCTAACAGCTTGAACGATGCAGGGTTGCAACTGAGTAGCTGAGAGCCACTAGGGGAGTTGGAGACAATGTTTCAAAGTTTCAACAACCTTTATTGCATACTTTCCTACTTTACCAATTGTATAATATGTTAAGAAAATCCTGTCCGACCTAAGAGAAACCTAACACAATAACGTTACCAAAATACAATAGAATATTATATTATTCATGAACATTAAATTCCCCGATTACAAAACTCAGTTTAAAGACTAATAATAATAATAATAATTTTATTGGATCAAAAATTTACATTATATAATTTAATTTACGTTGACGCCTGCCCTAGTCGTGAGACTGTATCGCAGACGTCAGCGCCCACCATTACAGAGAATACAAATCATTACAAAAATATATAAAAATATACAGACGTGTTGTGTATAGGTGTGTGATGTGTAGAAAAGGGTGTGTGAGTGCAGATTATATATAAGTATTTAAAAGATTTTCAGTTTGTAAATAATCAAGCTGCAACAAGTAATCCTTGACTTTGATTTTAAGTTCATAAAGGGAAAAACGAACAAACGAAAAACGTGTTAATGAAACGATTTAAACGATAAACGGTGTTTTGAATCAAGAGAGTCATGATCTTTTTGACGTCATGGCAACTAGCATGGTCCTTTGCTTTCCTTTTGTATTTTGTTCACGCTCTCATTGTTCTAATATAAGTTTTTGCCATTTAATATTTTTTTATTTTATTCAGACATTTTTGCTGTTTAACTAAAAAGGATAACCTAAATAAAATGTATAGCATGTAGACGCCGCCCGATACGTGCTTGTGTTAAACTCCCTAATGGTTGTTAGGGTGTTACGGGACGCATGGACTAAGGGGTGCGCGCGCGCAAGGGATGCTTGCTAAGTCAGTCGACTACCGGGACCGAAGGCTAGAGTGAGCGCGTGTGCGTCGCAGTCCTATGTGTCATAAAGTGAAATAAACACTAAAACGCCATAATCCGTGCCTTTTTATCAACTCACCCACGACCACCGGTCATAAATGTAACATTATTACTGAGCTACATTTTCATGAGTCAGACAGTGTTTTTATAACATACTGTGTACCACTGTAGGTTTCAATTGTATTGTATTTCAAACTAAAGTTAATGTTTACTAAAGTTTTAGTCAAATAAAGTGATCAGTTATCTTAAACAATATTTTCTCAATGGATAATCGACGTGATATTTTAAACTGACGTAACTTTTTTATTTATTAACCGGTAGTATTTAAATTAACTTTAAAAGTTAAAGAAAGTTTCTCGCAATACATGAGTGAAAATCGCATTTAAATCGGTCACGCCATTTCTGAGGTTAGCGGTCACAAACGCGTACAGGTATAGCATATTGAATACCAATTCCGGTACATTTTTACTGAGTGATTTATTTTTTGGTCATTCGCATATATACAACTTCTTGCAAATCATCGTATCTACGGAATCTTGGAGAAATTACTGAGAAACAAATTTATTATATTTATCGATAATTTTATAGTTCGCTCCAAAATATTTTTTAAATACCTGTTCAAAGGGCAGAGAATTATATTTTTTAGTGGCAAATAGCTAGAATCTCTGCCAGTGGAACGCCGGCGTGACCTGAAAACAGAAGCTGGCTGAAAGGCTCCGCTCTGAGTGTCTGCAGCGATAGAATATATTTAAATAAGCTTCAACAAGCTATTGAAAATGAAGGCGCCTAAAATGGCGCTTTCGGGAAAATCGCTTTATTGAATTGTACGATCAAAGTTTTTACTTTGATATTTAAAATAGTTGATGCTTGTGTGTATATTTTAGACTAGCTGTTATGATTTGGTAAAATCTAGATATACGAGGTGAAATTTAAACCAACCTCTATTCTAGTAGTCTAAAAACGACAGCACTGATCAAAGGACGAAATTCCATTGACAATCTCCGTCGTCAACGACTGAAGGTTTCTAGATACGTCAATTACTGGACATACGTAGGCTGATATCGAAACGCGACCTCATAGGTTTGCACCTACCTACCTGTATGTATTTACGTGTGAACCCACCTCCCAGCGACGTTATAGCGGCCCACTTTACATATTTATAGGCATTGGAATAGCGATGAGGCTCCAGTGAATCTCTCATTCGCTTATTTCGAAGCCTTACAATTGCACTGCATTCGTGGCTGCCGATATAGCCGTTCTGGGCTGATTTCGGCCCTTAAAGATTATTTTTTCTACGATTTCATACTGCAAAAGGAAAAATTGATCGCGTGCATCGGCTCTCATAGGATTACTTCGTTTGCCGTCTGTTTTGTCACATTGTACTGTGATTATTATTGAATGTCTAATTTATGTTATATTTCCTTCTATATCTTCTAATATAGACTATTCACAACAAATAAGGGAGCAAAAAAATCCAAATGTTTTCTGACATATAATTTTTTTTTTGTATCCCGGGGGAAAATTCTGCATAGGACCATAAGAGACGCTGTGAGGGCAGAAACCCCGGTGTATCAGACTATTACTGAGTAAAAACCCCCGGGGTGTTCCTCTGATTGCTCCACCCGGGCCTGGGAAGCCAAATTCGTCCAGACGTTTCCGACACATAAACGCAAAGAGCATACAACCTCTAATATATTTCTGTTTACCCTAAAAGGGATATAGCGTAAGGTATTATATATTATGCTTATACATTTTTCTCCGATTTTTGACGGGTATACAATACAACCTGACAGTGAAAACTCAGTGAAAAATGCTCACATTGCATTAATATAAACGGCAGTTTTATAGAGCAAAGATTTTTGTTCAACCCAAACGGCTAGACTGGAAAAATATCCAAAATTCAACTCCCCTTTGTGTACATCGGCATGGCTGGCTACCCAAGTCGAGGGTTGTGCCCACAGGGTTTCCTTGTGTTGCCAGCCAAACTATAACTCGCTGGCTGAGTTCCCTAAGAGCTTGCTACCCGATGAAGGCCTTTCCCGGACAACAGCATTATGGTATGTGGACAAGCCAATTTAAATATTTAACCCGCTATCCTTATATTTTCCTTTCCTTTTCCACACTTTGGACAAACCGCTCTTTCACGCTAAAAAATCATTGATTGCCGCCAAAATCAACCAATAAAATCACCGCATTATGACGCCAAAATAAGCAAGCGACGCTTTTCAAAATGCTTCAAAAAAGTAATTAGTGAGACGCCCGAGGCCGCGGAGAAAGTACCTACTCGCACACCGCACCCGCTCCCGCTCTAAGTGTTATTACTAAGACTTATCGCGAGTGACTCTTTCTCCACCTCAAAGTGAGACGCCTGATTCCGCGGAGAAAGTACGTTATCGCAAACCGTTCCCGCTCCCCGCTCAAACCCGCGCTAGTGTTCTTCAAAGGCGTCCATCAAGTGTTATTCCGCAAAGACTTATCGCGAGTGACTCTTTCTCCATCTCAAGTGAAAGCCCGCGTCCGTGGAATAAGGACGAACCCGCTCCCGCTCAAACCCGCGCTAGTGTTCTACAAAGACGTTAGCCAATTGTCAATACGAAGACTGTTCCGCGAGTGAATCTCTATTTCTCTCTCTATCTCTCTCTGCCATATATGTGCGAGCGCGTAGCGATTTGTGTCGGTGCGACCGCTGAGGAGTTTGGAGCTGACGAGGAGCCGACGCCTGTGCAGCCTCGACCCGGTGACTAGTCGCGAGAGAGGCTGGTACAGTCCAGTATGTCCTGCGGATAACAAAGCAAATTGTAGTTCAAAAGTCAGGGGCTATAATATTTGACGTCTCTATGTTGAATAAATGGTACAAACTAGGGAATGATTTACGTGATCGAGATGAGGAAACCAAGACCTTCTGGCCCTCAGCCAACCGGCTAACTGCGACCAAACACGGGATTTTGCTATTCAACAAAGCGACCACATTAGAGACACAACCCAAGTTACAGGAGAACGCGATTATATTCGATTTATACAAATCAATTAAATTATTCTACTCTATGTATAACGATACGGGACAGAGAGCATAATCTATACTAATATTATAAAGCTGAAGAGTTTGTTTGTTTGTTTGTTTGAACACGCTAATCTCAGGAACTATTGGTTCGAATTGAAAAATTCTTTTTGAGTTGGATAGACCATTTATCGAGGAAGGCTTTAGGCTATATAACATCACGATGCGATTATTAGGAGCGAAGAAATAATGGAAAATGTGAAAAAAAACGGGCAAAACTATTCATCCTTGAGGGCTTCCATTGCGTGCGCTGCAAAAACGGTTCAAGATACCAAAAATACTAATATTATAAAGCTGAAGAGTTTGTTTGTTTGTTTGTTTGAACGCGCTAATCTCAGGAAATACTGGTTCGAATTGAAAAATTATTTTTGAGTTGAATAGACAATTTATCGAGGAAGGCTTTAGGCTATATAACATCACGATGCAATTATTAGGAGCGAAGAAATAATGGAAAATGTGAAAAAAACGGGCAAAACTATTCATCCTTGAGGGCTTCCATTGCGTGCGCTGCAAAAACGGTTCAAGATACCAAAAATATATGTACGAAAGAATTATTTCTCTTGAAATGATCTAAAAAAATATCCGCGACAGTATATGTCTATCATTTATGATTAAGTCACTAGAACGGTTTTTATGGTAAACAAATTTGGTCGAAATTAATGCATTATTTGTTAAGAGTTGTATCAACGTAATAATATTAATCTTTATCCAAATAAATGTGTTGTTGATTAAGAGTATTTAATTGTGAACAAAATTATCTTTGACATCACTTAATTTCAATGAACATCTTAGAAGATATTACAAAACCTTATATAGCAAAACAGCGTTTGCCGGATCAGCTAGTATCAAATATAATACGGAAAACTACAATCTAAGACTCTCTCTTCAAACAAATCAACAAACGGTTTAGAGCTTCTAAATAAATGCCAAGATGTGGCGTGTTTATAGTATACATGTTCTAATTCCGAAACCTAAGGACAGGGGGCTCCATTGGTCAAGATGAATATGACCAAATTTTAGCGGCATCAGACGAATATATTACTCAGCGTACTCACTTAATAATATAACTAAAAAAGTGGTCTAATTTCTCTATCTTATTTTTAAGCTTGAAATTGTTACAAAACTTTGTTTTGACGTTTTACAGGCTTACTCAAAAGTCTCATAAGACGTTGTTACCATTTTTTTTGTAACCCGGGGTAAATCCCTAACGGGCTTTAGGGGGCGGTGAGGACCGCGCCCCGGTGTGTCGGATTTGCACCGACTATAACCCCCCGGGGTGTTAATCGTACTCATCTGCCGGGGCCAAGGGTACAGGATTGGCCCCCTCCTCCGCACCCTTTTTTTTTTGTTAACCCGGGGGAAATCCTCATAGGATCGTCAAGGAGTGGTGAGGGCCACCCCCCGGTATGCCGGACTTTTATCGACTAAAACCACCGGGGTGCTCCTTCAATCGCGTCTGCACTAGCCCCGGGGCAGACCGAGGACCTCCAAGAGGGCTGGCGCGACCTCCTCCGCACCCCGCGAAGACGTTGTTACCAGATTTAAGCTATGTTAGCTGAGAAATCATTTTTTGTGAATATTTCCCTTCCTATGGGTTAAATGATATTCTATTTCATACAAAATTTGTAGAGGACATTTTTTTATAAAAAGCTACTTACCCTCAGGTGCAAAGTAATTACTTTGTAGAGCCAGTATAAAAAAGACTCATGTAGATAATGACAAAAAAATGTTGAAACTTTATTGGAACAGTTTAATATTTTATGATTACTTTGTCAGTAGACCCTGGTTATAACTTTAATTAATGTGATCAAGATGAATGATATTGTGTCGAGAAATGCTTATAACTTGGACCACACCTAATTTCTATAAACTTGTAACGAGACACAATATTCTTACAACTCTACATAATCGCTGTGATATCAATATATAACTTGAAAAACATATTAACCTATATAATTTATATGTATGTATGTATTTATATAACATTTGACTGAATAAAAATGATTCAGCATCTGAAACCGCTCCAGTAGCGCAGAGATGTTGCCTCATTGAGCGTTTTCTACCGTCTGTATCACGGCGAGTGTTCTGAAGAGTTATTTACCCTTGTTCCATCCTCTCCCTTTCATAGAAAAAGTACGCGCGAGGGTTTATGGAGACACGGCTAGCACTAAAAACTTGATTCTTACTATAGCTGAATCTTTGGGCTGTGGACTGAGTGTGGGCTGAGACCAAAAAACGACTATAATTATCAACAGTCCAATATTTTTTTTTTTACACTGGCTCGACATAGTGACTACAGAGTACCTGATGGTAAGTACAGTGTAGTCCAAAAACGAAAGCGACTATCAAAGGATGAAAATCCATTGATAGTCTACATCATCATGTCGGCCCACATATACCACGACTGAAGGTCTCTAGGTATATGAGCTACTGGATATACACAAGCTGATCCCGAAACGCGACAAGCCGAAACTGGTCACTATGACGGGCTTTACACCCATGCACTGTGGTCGCGATCCAGACGGGCACCGACGCCCTACCACCTCGCTGCTGCTCGTTTAGCACCACCCAGGAGTCACGTGTAGGGAAACTAGGGTAAAGCCTACGGACGCGAGCAGCTTCGACTCCCAATGCACAAATAGCTCTTCATGTTCGTTTAAAGGATCTGATATCATAACACGGTGGGAACACGCTCGCCGGAAGATCATTCCACAGCCCAAGGACTCGGCAAAAGAGTAAGAGAACTTCTTAGTCTTAACCAGGATATGAGTTACCGTAAAGTCATGACTCTGCAACTCACGCTCGTGGTCCTTTTATGGAAGGTAGAGGGTAGAATAATGGTCAATAATTCTTTAGAATACTCGCCGTGATACAGACAATAGAAGCCGTTTATTGAGGCAATATCTCCGGACAACTGGAGCGGTTCAAGATGCTTAGTTACATATATGATATATAAAAAGATATAGAAAGAACTATATTATTTTAACCAGTGACGTGCATTGGATTTTGAAACAAGGCAAGCAATCAGTGAAAAACTTACCTCGGGTCTTTTACGGCTCACCAGCTTAGTGCTATGCAGGAATTTTGCACTGTGTACTGTAGCACGCTCTTACTCGCGTACTATCTTTTCTATTTTTGGGTTTGGTCGCTCACTCGCTTTAGAATGATACACTTTTTAAATCTGTATTATTATATATATTTCAAGTAAAGTTTTACATATATATTTCTTGTAATTATTACAATATCAACCTTCCTATTCTATTTTCCATTAATTCTGTCTCAAATAAAATTGAAAACCTCAAATTAAACTTCATTATTTAAAATTAGATATTCTAACCTTTTCCAAAATAAACTTATTTTTTTATTAAATGGCCAATTCCGAGAATTGTGCCAAATATAACTAGCCTATTTTATAAACCAATCATACAATCACTACAGTACTATGTTAGTGGTGTTAAAAGGCTAGTCAAAACATATCCAAGTAATCTATTTGATTTACTTATAATATAGCCCTTAGTTTTCGCCATGTTTCTCTCACTTATCAAGTGTGAATAATTTATTATAATAGTTTCTCAATCGATCAATAGATGGCGTAAAAATAAGTTATTTAGAAAAAGCAAATTATTGTTGATTAATATTAATAATGTATTTATTTATTTTTCCTCACAAACAAAAACTGAAGTACACAATAACAGAAATATTTACAATAAAAATGTTTGTGAGGAACTGGTGTCTGCTGTAGGTTTTTTACCTGTGGTACAGATCACCAGATCCTCACGCCCGTTCCTTCACTATTAACAAAATACAAATAACCTAATTTAATTTTATAGTGTTTGTGTGTGCGTGTGTGTACGTGCTTGAGCATTGATTAATTATAATTCATAATATTAGAATTAGTAATTTGTAGAGCGTAGGACAAGCATTGCTTTTATGCGTGTATGATATGAACGTCACTGATTTTAACCATGTTTAAAGCTAGAATTTTCACTTCACAAAGGAACATTTAATAATTCCAGAGATTAGACAATAGCGCAAGTAACGGCGTCCAGGGGATTATGTCGAGGAATTCACTAATTCCTTAGTTTAGAGGACTTAGCAGCTGCGGCCCAGATGTTTCTAGTTAGTGCTTATATATTTCACTAAACAATTTATTTCGTAACAATTAACTCGACCGTGTACAGGCTTCATAATCGACGGCTTTGTAATGATGATTTTTTAAGGAGTAGTATTAGAGATCTTTGCTTTATAAAATTCGTATTATAATAAGGTCGATTGACTATTAAACATAGTTACAACCATCTTAAAACTCCGTTTTCTTTATAATTGAACGGGAGCTGTAAAAAGTTAGTGCAACATAAAACAGAGGCGCCGCTCCGTTATTGAATGTTCACAAATCTAATACAAAACACATAAAAAGTGACATAAAAATGAAAATAAATTACTAGACTGAGAGACTAGGAATATCATCGATGAATTTGGACTAAAGATAAATCTTTACTATACAGAATGATTCCATAAACGAGGGAGATACTCAGGGAAAATATAGCATTCAATTCTAATTAAAAATATGTAAAAATAGTAATATCTTAATATTAAGAAAGTAAATTATAGTCAACATATTTAGGGTTAATTACACACATGAATAAATAACTATTAATCATTAAGTACATGGGTACTTTACCTATCCTGAGCTACTACTCCTTCCCCTCCCAGAGAGGTACCCTCAACAAGGCTTCTTGTTCCCTGGGCGTCTGGATGAATTTGGCTTCCCAGGCCCAGATGGAGCAATCAGAGGGACACCCCGGGGGTTTTTAGTCAGTAGGAGTCTAATAAACCGGGGTCACTGCCCTCACAGGGTCCCTGAAAGTCCTATGCAGGATTTTACCGTGGGATAAAAAAAAATCCTAAGCCACGATAAAGTTCGAAAAGAAAACGAGTTTACCTAAAATTACATAAAAGAAATTTTATCTAATTACCAATCAATCGTGCGCCACACACGCTACGGCTTCCAGACTTTTTATGGGTCAAATCTCATTTGTTCATCAATGTTTCTTAATGAAGTGTCAGGGAATATACCTATTTACATTTTTATTAGTTGCAAGAAGGAACAAATTATTTTATCCCGAAATATCTCCGTCCTTTATAAAATCACTCTGTGATAGTAGACTTGTCTTTATTCTTCCAGGGGCCCAATTCTCTAAGAAAATTTAGCGATTCCTTGATTTGATATCGCGTCAATTACGTAAAAAGTTACGACATTTGCAAAAATCGTATTCTCTATTATACTTTGTTGAAATTAATCAGATTCGTTACCGTGACATGATATAGACAAGACACGATGTTAACGTGGTTTTCAAATGGTAAGATTTGAGTGTGAAATCTAAATTGTCATACAGAATTAGGCCCCAGATCGGATTTTCAAATAAACTTTCATCTCTTACCAGTTATGGTGACTTGGGTTGCCCGGGTAGAAATAATTTACTTCCTCCACTGCAGGGCAAAGTCTCCCTTCCATTTTCCACTATATTTGTAGAATATATGGGAAGGGGTTTGGACATGTAACCCAGCATACTTGTCCAATGCGTTTTGGCAGATGTGTTCTATGTGCAGAGAAGATGCCTACACCAGCTTCGATGCTAGCAATCCGCGTCGTTAGTTGGCTCTTACGAAGCCTCAGTATAATAAAGAGGGAGGCACTCTTATGTTCTTTTAGAGTAGAGAAAAATACATACCCACGAGATTTCTCTTTACTCTTATCAACTCTTAGCACAAACTTTCATGCAACAGTAACATATATTAGAGAGAGTTATGTAACCAGACCATACAAGTGGGGAAAAACGCCCAATAGCGAGGAAGAAAAACTTTTCCACGAAATATTAAATTTTCAATAGCATAAGTTCAACATTAGTTCTTATGTATCCCGATGGCACTCGTACTATAAACAATTTTCATAGTTTCATGAACAGATGTCAAAGTTTTTCCTTCCGGTTTAGTGATGGGATTTTACGATTATCGACAAAAAATATTTAGATGTGTATTTATTTATTATATTGAATAAAAATCACAGCTTATTACAAAACATCTTGAACTAGCACAGATTAAACAAAAAATTTGCCAAAATTTATTTTTCTTATTAAAATTAAGCTTTTATTAGACAAAAAAAACATTAAGGTATTCCTCAAATAAAAAAAAATCGGTCCTATATATATTTGTGCAAAAAGATATGTATCCGTGCGTGTGGCTGTATATGTATGTGTGTGTGTGTATGAGTTTGTGTTGCATGAATATAGCTATAATTAAGCAACAAATATACATCACCGTACACATTTATTTAGTGTGTAAGATTTTGTGTGTCTCTTTTCTGCAAGCTCGTCTGGAGGTATTAAACATGTCAATCGAGCCGAAATGCTTATATTATAAACACATTGGAGCCTAGTTGCCGGACCATTTCCAGCGTAATTTATTCGATGTCATATACATATGCTTATAGAGCAATTGGGTATGCCTGGTACGGCGTTTGGGTATACAGACTTGTTATTGTTGTATGCAGGGCAGGATTTGGAAATCTGAAGGCCTTGGGGCTGCGAATGAGTGCAGGTCCATAATTATTAATATTTTTTTAATGAAAGTTACTCTTGTATTTTTTTCTGTCATATCTTTCAAAAATGAGTTTTTAGTAAATAAAATTATTTAATGAAATAATTTGTACATATAATTTATTAAAAACAAAATTACCGCTATATCCCTTTCGGGGTGAGCAGAGATACATAAGAGGTTGATTCCACTTTGCACTTATTTCATGCTCAGCGTGACCAGTTGCGCAGCTGATTGCCGTTCTCAGGGCACTTTTACATGATATTTCTATCAGATGCCATGAAGGTTTCCTCACGATATTTTCCTTCACCGACGTGCATGAAGCGCCTAAAGCCGTATATAATCTGGAAAAATCCAGATGTACGAGACTGGATTCGAACCTACAACCGTTAGCATCGCCGCGCATGGGTATCGGTCTTTTATGCACTAGGTCACCATAGCTACAACGTTCCTGTTACGGTTGCAGTATTGTACGCCAAGTCCAAAGGTCTAGCATACCTACGTACGTACATACTAGGAATGTAACGGAGGCAGTTTTATCGGAACCGAAGTCGGAGTCGGAGTTTTTAAATTTGATTTATCGGAGTCGGAGGCAATGTCAGTAATCACAAGTGACGGCAGAAGACAATAGTTTTATTAAGAGACAAATAAAACCATTATTCAGTGAACCTTTTTAAGTAGAAAGTAATAAATTTACACATATACACATTACAGATAATGAAAATAAAAATTGATGTGTTTCTTATTAACATTTTCCCGTTAACAGTGAACAAATTAAATCAAATTTGCTCTAGGGTTGTTTTTGTGTTAATTTCTATTTAATTTAATGTAAATGTAGAATAAAATAAACCTTTTAGTAGTAAATTTAAATGTACATTTAGTTTTAAATTTAATAATTTTAATTATGTTCTTTAATATAATTTTTTAAAAATATCTTCTTCAAATTAAGTAGCATCGATTGTTTAATTAATTGATATTATGTGTCAACAACATATAAAATGAAATCAAATTAATAGACTAGAACAGTGGTGGTGACCTCCGATGAATACCTCCGATTAAAAAGTTTCGGAACCGAAGTCGGAACCGGGGGTGTAATAGCAATCGGAAGTTCCGACTTATCGGAGTCGGAGTCGAAGCTTCGTAACATCCCTGGTACATACGTATTGGTGCCTACCACTATACTCAGACTTACTGGGCGAGGTTAAAAAACATTGCAGTCAACTCTGGAATGAGTATTGTAATGAGCGGTCTCTTACTAAGGGCATCTGGTACAAAACTATTCAGTGTAGTCTGCCCCGGTATCCGTGGTTCGAACAATCCGATATTAGCAGTAGAGACGCTGTGACATTGTTCAGACTCCGTTCCGGGCATACTCCATCGAACAAATTCAAACATTTAATAGGAATCTCCGACTCCCCAAACTGTACGACATGTGGTGTGGAAGAAGATGTTTCTCATTTGCTGATAGAGTGTGTGCGGAGCGAAGCACAGCGTCGGGATATACCGGTTGTCAATTATCATGTGGGCACTTGCAACTGCATTTTGTCCTCTCCGCTTTCCGAGCAGGCCAAAATGTTAGTTGTACTTTACCTAAAGGTGGCTTAATTATAAGTGTTTTGCCTGTACGGGGGTGACGTGGTCACTCGGTGACAAAACCCCTTTAAATAAAAAAAGAAATAAAAAAAAGTCCATAGGCAATAAGTTACTTTCCATCAAGTGTGCTGTCACCTTGTCTTATACATTCACTACAAATTTAAGGGCTTACAAAATCATGCCCATTAGATTTAAAACATAAAGATTGGAATAAAATATATTTATCAATATATCGATAGAATATTGACATCACTATTCCGAAGACGGTGTCAGAGAAACTTCAACGGAAAATTCCGGACTTTATCGTTGAATTTTAACGTGAGAAAGTTTGAAAAGAATTCCTCGTGTCAACCCCAGGCTGAGGCAACGGTAGAAAGTTGCCAGCGTAATTGTTTGTATGGGCTAAAATTATTTAAACATCTTGCAAGTTAATGTTTTCCCTAAAATGTTTAACTGGTAATGTTTTTTTTTTATGATTTACAGGCGGACGGTTGACTTCATTTTCACCTGGTGGAAGGTGAAGATGTGTCCAACGGTGGACCGGGTCAGCCCAACACATACCTATTGACTCTTCAACAAGTCATAAGATCCTGGAAGTAAGCTCACTGGAAGCATATTAAAGCTACAGGTATAAAACCTATAGCAGACACCAGTTCCTCACAAAATCTATAGTTTGTTGATGTATTGTACTATTGTTTTCTACTATTGTATGTTCCAGTATTTGTTTGTAAAGAAAAATAAATAAATATATTATTATAATTATTACATTCCACTCCTCAGCTGTTCGTTTGATGAATGTAGATGCGAAACTTTCGTGCGGATTTATGGAACATGCAACACATTTGGATGGTATCCGACACAGTGTATAGTGGTTTTATGATGAAGTGGGGCTGACGGAATCAGAGAATGAGTTCCTGAGAACACTCTCCACTGTGCAACTGCCAAATGGTATTTGGCGAAACCGTCCGAGAGGTGGCAGCAATACTCTACACGCGACCGCACTTGTGCCTGAAACAGATAAAGAAATTCGGATCACTAGCTCGTTTCTTTTGACTTCACTTTGTTTTTCTAATGTATTTTTCAGTCTGATATTTTAAAGAACTTTATTTTTGAAAACTGTCTTTTGGTACAATATCCATACCCTCTTATATTTCACATTTTATCCTCATTCTATAAATCGAACAATGCTGGGAACGAGAATTCAAACAAACCGAAGCTTCCAGTCACTCTCATCTGCACACAAAACGGTCCAATTACTCGGACAGTTAACCTCATGATATACTAAAAGCTACTAGCTAGCGGTAGCGTGTATACAATATATATATTAAATAGTTCATGGAATAAACGAATTTTCCTTGTTACGGTTGGTTTCAACATCGCTTCATCAAGGCTATTAAAGCGAAAGCTGTAGCGTCTACAACTTATTAGCGCATCGTCCTACCGACCACTAAACTCCAACTTTGACTCCTCTCCATTCATTCCTCTCAACTCCAACAAGACACTTCAACTGGATACGGTGTAAGTAAATAATTATGTTGGTACCGAGTATCTTTCACTGCATCCCAATTGGGAGGCACAACTATCTATAGAAGACCCGACGGGATTTGCTATTGCTGCTGAAGTTCACACTATCTTGGCTTTGATGTAGCGATGCGAAATGATTCATAACATTGCTCTTTATTACAGAGAAAAGTCCCACGTGTAATATTTGATAAAACAGGTAGGATTTTTTATTTACTTGGGGAAAATCCTCATGGGACCGTCTCGGTCGCACTGGGGGGTTGCGCGAAACCGAGGTGTGACGGACTTGTACCGACTAAAAACCCAAAGGTGACTTTTTCTGCGCATTGACGGGGACTGCGGGACCTGTAATCAATTCGCCACAGCCCCGTCGCGCCGCGCCTGCTGGGCACGAACTCGGAGGAAGATATCTTCCCCGACACTGCCCATTGTATTTAGGCAGAGCACGTCACAATGCTCTGCCTACTTCTCGAGGGTCGCTAACCAGTCGTTCAGGGCCCCCACCCTGAGCGGCAGGTAGGGTATCATATCCTAACAATTCTGTTTTACAAAATTGACTCATTAGAAGTTAACACCTAAAAAATAGTGGTAATCAAAATATATTTCATTAAAAAGAAGTTGCTTTAGAAATCGTTGTGATTTGAAACTTCATGAAACGAAAAAGTGACGCCAATAAGAGATAAACTCATAAATCTATAGGTAAGCCTGCGAGTGGATGACCGGCGTAACCAGGTCGAAACATTGTGCCATAAAAGTGAGTTTCTTCGCGCGTAACATCTCACATAGTTTTTATTTCTGCGAAACGCGAAAGCTTAAAATGTATAACTGGGTCATGGGAAGCCATTTCTGTCGCCTTCGGACAACTGCAACACAAGATGTGCCATCGTCGCAATGTTGAATTAAAACAACGATCTTCATTCTTTTTTTGAAGAGCCTCATGTTCGATCCAGAGTATATACTGCGTCTGGAAGCTCAGTTCACAATTTTAACCGCACTGTTGATGCAAGCTGTTAAGCTTTTAAAATATGCCAAAGTTAAAGGCTTACCAATATCTAAGCTAGCTACCAAAATCTCGCTTACTCTCTAAGGCTTCAGCCCATCGTTGTCGGAAGAACAAGAAGGTCACTGGCTAATCGATTCTAGTGATATCCATATTGACGACCTAATAAATAAGCTAATGCTCAAGGTATTGCAAGAGCTGAGAATTGATGATCTACTTTATCACCTTAGAGTAAAGGCCTATAACTTGAAGAATCAGTATGGACACCCTTCTTAGGAATAGGATAAACGTGAGTAATTTCCCATGAAGTTGGAACCTGGACTCTCTGATTCTTTGTGGCTCTAGCTATTGGCCAGTTAAAGCGTAGCTAACAGTGTACTATGAGTATAATAGCGAGAGCGTGATTTTAATTAAGGTCCATTTTGCGCGTATTAAAGAGTTCGACTTTACCAGCGTTTAGTTTCAACGTAAAGCTTAAATTACTTCTGGACTTGACGTGAATACTTGGGATATATATTTTATAACTGCTTGAGGAACAAAACGTTTATAAAATTTGTCTTCATCACTGTTTATCGCCTGTGTTTTTAATCATATTCTTTCAGATGGGTATACAAACACATGGCTGGACAAATTGGTCAAGGAGTTGTATTGTAGTCTATCTAAATGAGAGGCCTTTAGGGTTAGGATTTACACTAACTTCTACAAGAGGTAGAGCTTGATGAAGGCTCTTCGCTCGCCGGGACGTTGGAGAATTGTGGATCTCCAGGATTTGCTGGCAGCGAGTTGAGGGATACCGGGACCACTTCTCTCATGACTGCCCTGGCGGTCCTAGGGTTTTCCTCCGGGTTACCAAAAAGGTCTGCTAGTCCTGAATTCTTTACCCTTAATAATATTTTAAATTTTAAAGTGGATATGTTTATATATTTTGTTTCAAATACAAAACGATTAAACTGATTCTGATGAAATTTATTATAGAAATAGATTGGATGTTGGAGACGGACATTGATTATCTTTCGTTGGGAAAATGGGAGAAGGAAAATAGGTTAGCAAAAAGTTAACATAATATTCTGAAATTAAATGAAATATAACTTTACTAAAATACACTTCCAAGCACTTTTGAATCGTCAAAGAAAATCATTGGGCAGTACGAAGTTTACCGGGTCAGCTAGAACCTATTAAATGAATTCACGTATTGTAATATATTTGATAAAACCTCGTTGGATAGAAACAGAGGTATAGCTAGGACGCAGAATAAAATCACAGTCATCCCAGTGGGAACGTGCGATAGAAGCCAAGTCGTGCATTCATGCAGGCAGCTCGCTGTGCGTGAATCATGCCCTTAATTTATCGTCAAAGCAATTTGCGAGAGCGTTTCGCTTTTAAAACGTACAAATGCTATTGTCAAAACTGCTTTAAAATATTATTTTACAACTCAAGTTGCACGAAATAACACTGCTTACTTCTGAGACGACTTTTAAGTTTTATAGCTTGTAGACGCCGATCGATACGTAATTGTATTAAACGCCCTAAGGGTCGTTAGGGTGTTACGAGACGCACGGGGTAAGAGCTGCTTGCTAATGCAGTCGACTACCGAGATCCAAAGCTAGAGTACGTGCGTGTGCGTCACAGTTCGGTGTACCTTAAAGTGCAAATAAACAGCAAAACGCCAAAATCCGTGTCTTCCTACCACCACACCCACGACCACCGGTCATAGTTTCGTATAATAAACCCACTCTATACAAATATTATAAAAATTAACTTTTTTTAAAAACTTAATTGTTTTATTGATTTTCATTTATCCTGATGCGGTTTAGTGACCGCACCACGCTTGATCGTAAGCATGATGCAGTCCAAAATATAACTACAATTATCTAAAGTAAAGAAAAAAGTCGATAGTCGCAGTGAGTATGCCGGCCAACACAATTATCTCTTCACGCTATGAATAAAGAACATAATATCACAAGACGGTAGTAACATGCTCACTGGAAGAGCATTCCACAGCTCAACTACTTGACAAAAGTAAGAATTAGAGGACCTTTTAGTCCTGGCTGTATAGCTGCGCACGTGGTTCTACTATGAAAGAAAGAAGGCAGAACAAGGTTAAATAGCTCTTCGGAATACTCGCCGTGATGCAGACGGTAGAAAACGCTAAGTGAAGACATATCTCTGTGTAACTAGAGATGCTTAGAAATGTCAGGAGCATTCCCAATGCGGACAGCCCTCCGCTGCAACCATCCCAGATATGTGAACAATAGTACTAGAAAAGTATAATGACGTATCAAAAACACTTTAAACGGTTGTCAGCGATCAAAAGAAAATAATTTTGAATAAAAAATAGAATTGTAAAAATGCATAGAATTTTAGACAAAATATTACCTGAAAGTTTCTTGGTAATGGAGGAAAACTATGCGTAATCTTTCGGAAAAGCAAAGCATATTTACGTCACAAATACGTAAGTAGCCGGGGTCGAGACTGTTTGTAGTTTGTACAACTACCCTCGTTTGTTACAATGTTAGTTTTAAATCTTCAACAGTTTTGTTTGCTTCCGTGGAACATTCTAGACAAATCTTTGTTGATTTTAGCAAGAACTGAAAAACATATTTATCCGTATTTTTTATATCTAACCAATGCACCCAACCAGTGATGACGTACGGAGTCAAGACATGGCTAACGGTTGGTCTAGTCGCTCAGCGTGCGATGGACCGAGCTGTATTGGGTATCTCTCTGAAGAAAAAGTTGAAGTTAACCGACAGAGAACCATAGTTGTCATTATAAATCTCAGCATTAGCAAACGGTACTGGCTATGAGCAGGCCATATATGTCAAAGAATCGATGATCATTGGAGCAGGCGAGTTCTTGAGTGTAGACGCCTCCTGGAAAGGATTGGATGACAGGAGCCAAATACCGAGCTCATTGGCGCTTATTAGGAGAGGTCTATGTACAACAGTAGACTAGGGTGGGCTGACGATGATGAAATAAAATTGTTATATTTATTTTTATCTGACGTGGCAAAGTGCCCACAGCATGTAAAAGACATTGAAGTGTAGTTTAGACAGGTACAGGCCCGTGTTTGAGCCTGCCGCGTGTTTATAGCGGAGCGGCAGGTCCCACCTAGGCTTGTCGAATAAATATCGATACATCGATATATCGATATTTTCAATTCAATATATCGATATTTTTGGGCGATATATTTTGTACCGATATATCGATAGAAAATGTCCAGTATCGAAAATTGTATCAAATTTTTTTTTTTATTCTTAGGGCAGTGAAGTCGCTGAAATCTAAGGTCTATATAGTTCTATATAATATGTTAGAATTATATAGTTAGACAATATGTCTATGACTGTTGAGTATTATGTTTTGTTACGTTGCATGCATTGACATCTGAATTTGTTGCATGTAGATTATTTGCCGCCATTTATTTATGTATTATTTATTTTTGTTTGATATCTTAAATAGGTCTTAAAGTTAGAAAATAGCCTTTTAGTTCTTGATATTTTTGTAATTTTGTCTAATAAAAAGGAATACTGGTAAAATACTTTCGTGTTTATTGAGATTTATTCGATATATCGATATTTTTCCTTCGATATATCACCACCGATATTGATATTTTTATAAATATCGATACATCGATATAACGATATTTTTTTTCATTTTCGACATCCCTAGTCCCACCAATTCCATAGAAGATTCTTCAGCCATCTCGTCTATTCTAGCGTTCTTGTTACTCTGCAGCGACACTTCTAGAAATCGCTTTCTATCTTGTAATAGATGACACCATAAGTGGCTGTAGGTACGCTATTCGCCACAAGATGGCATCACCGACGGTGGTTCATCTACTGGATAACTATTCCGTAGCAATATCATAAATTTAAAAATGAGAAACAGTTCCATTTACTGTCCACGAAGCGGTCGCTTTAGAAGTTAACAAACCATTAAAAAACTATACAATTCACTTTGGCGCTGTAATAGCGGTCAACGGGGCGGAACAGTCGGAACAGTCGGAACGGTCGGCCATATTTGCGTAACAAATATCCGAGGCGTTTGTTCGACTGTGCTCCTTGTTTGTTCCAGAGTTCGTTTGTACTTATAAATGTTAGTTTATAGATTTAAACTTTCTATTTGTTCACCGGCTTTAGCTTTAGACTTTGCTCGTAATATTTTAGCGCTTTAGCTACAGTTAATTTGTTCCTTGTTTCATAAAAGAATTGTAATTACCATGGTATATATTGCACTGTAACAAATTACCTGCTGGGTGAAATTATAGATCTTGTGGAGCCGAAGAGTTAATGTTCTTTATTTATTTAATTTTTAGGAAACAAACAGCAATATAAAAGCAATAAACAATAGATAAAATATAATACATAGTTTGGCAAAGATACTATGTCAGCTAGGATAAGTCGTTTTATATCTATTATATAAAAATAAGTCCGGTTTTCCTTCCTGACGCTATAGCTCCAGAACGCACAAACCGATTTCCACGGTTTTACATTCGTTGGAAAGGTCTCAGGCTCCGTGAGGTTTATAGCAAACAAAATTGAGGAAAAAATTCAACAGAAAGCAGGAAAACGGAGAAAATCTATTTTCACATACATCGCGATCTTTGATACATAGCATGTACTAAAAACCAATATGGTTTTGCATGGTGGTGGAGCAGATCGCACCAGTATTTTAAGTAGATGGCGCCGATGCGTTATACATTGTTTGACAGCTACTCATTGTACTCTGCTCAGTTAATTTCATGTGACATTTATTATGCGCACGTTCTTTCAAACGCTAACTAAAAACCAAAACGAAGCAATTTGGTGGCGAAACGAAGTTCGCTGGGTTTGCTAGTATCGGTTGAAATTATAATTAATTTAGTACTGAAGAGTTTCTATTATAAAAATAGTAAGGTTTTTCTTTCTAGCATTAATTGATTGACGTTCAAGCATCGAACGCGAGCGATTTTGTTCTCTATTTTGTTCACAGGAGACTTTGATTTGCCAGTTTTGTGGCCTTCTGGACTCGATATTTCTGTAATTGGGTTGGCGTAGGGGTCTAGACAGCGACAAGATCCTTGGGTGGTAAAATGCTGCGGAGAATTGGTGATCTTTCTGAGGGCGTAGGGTGGAGTGCCTGCCACTTGGCTCTCTAGTTTTGACTTTAATCAGAGACTAGTGAAAGAAATATCTAATAACTTATCTTTTAAATGCTGCCAAGTCATAAGAATGTGGAAATATTGTCTCTGGAAGCATATTTCACTCTTTAGCCGCTCGTATGATGAATGTAGAAGCGAATCTTTTGGTGCGAATATAAGGATCGTCTACCAAATACGGATGGTATCCAGCACGGAGTCTAGTAGTTTTATGAAACGGGGCTGGTGGAATACTATATCATTACACTACATCCTTTTTCCGGTGAGTAAAGAGATAAAACTAAAGACACAAATGGTTACGGACCTGAGTATTTGACATTAATTTCAACGTGATAGCTTGGCGCATTTCTGAGACATAAGGTCTTGACATAAATGAAGGTAGACAGCGGAGCGATCGATCCTATAAAGGTTTCTTATATCCTTGTGAGAAATGAAACCCTAATGAACAAAATCTATAAGTAATAAGCTACAAACTGTACTAAAGCATAAATAATACTCCATGAACTGGAGCGATTAAACTCTACTCCAATACAGAGCTGTGATTAAAACATACTTAATGGTATTTGGAAGATCAACGGAGCTTGCTATTAGATAAATTACGTTACCCATTATCTATAGAGCATTATCTTCATTAATTACTCACTGTTTGGCTATATTGCGCATAACTTATGCATATACATTATGCCTTAGTTTAGATTTTAATAGCGCAAGAGGAATACAGATTAAACTTTCAAATTGTTTGACTGCAAATTGCGAGATGTTACATTTTGTATTGTAAACCACCTTAGCGTGGTCATTTGATGAACCATTCCACTAAGTCTTCTTTGTTAATCTGGGAAATAATTCTGCATAGGATCATCAGGGCTGGAGATCCCAGTGTGCTGGACCCGGCAGCCGTGTGGCTGGATATCCCGTTGTGCCGGACTGTGCTAGCTAAAAACTCCTGAGGTGAACCTCATCTCACTACCAGTTGAGCCTGGTTATCCATATTCCTTTAACGACCCGGTGACCGAATAATCTTTCTCAGGCTCTATCTCTTGCAGGGTTGAATGTAAAAAGCCAACCCCTCGGGAACTTTCCATCAGGCGGCGCGCAAGATACATACACATCATCTTTCCATGATTCTTCCATTCATTCAAGCAGCGGATTCTCTCAAGACTACTATCCGGTTAATTCCACAAATTTAATCTAAGCCATTAAGAAGCAAGAATGTCTAATTAAATAGGCAGGTAATAATGCGGAATAAATTTTATATACAATTTTCAAATCATATAAAGGTATGCAATTATTTTTATCCAAGGCCAAAGTTATACATTTAAAAAACATTATAAAAATTGCTCTCATGACTCTTAAGAGAATTTTTCGCTATTTCTATTAGTTTTACATTTAGCCATATATTATATATTATATTATTATTTTATTTATTTATGGAGCTATAGCTCCAGAAATGTCCTTCGATTTGAATTGACTCTAAATTTCAATGTAAATTTTTAATTTTAATATTTAGTTTGTAATAGTCTGCTGTCTGACTCAACTTGTATACGGAAGTAGTGCAGCGCTACGCCAATAGATGGCGTGACTAGTCAAATAACTCACAATCATTGTGTTCACTTGGTTCATAGCTCTTCCCTAGCCTGTGAGGCTACTGTAAGTAATCATATGGGCTAAACATATGTGGGTAGTTGCTTTCATGCAATAGGACCTCTATCTATTGCTGTTGACAAATTATACAACTGTTTCGGAGATTCTTTTAAAGCGGCTTCTAGGCCGTACATCTTATTAGGTATAAACATAATTACCTTTGTAATTAATTTTAAGGTAATATAAACGATGACAAGGTGGAACAGATTCTGGATGGATTGGTCGCACGGACAATTAAATAAGTTGACATCGTACATAGCTGATATAAATTTTTTATTTTTTTAACCTTCTGTTTGTTTTTTTGATCTCACTCTAACGACGCCCTGTTATAAGTGTTTTTTTTTTAAATATTAATGAATTTGAATTAAAAACCATTGTAATTTTCCGTTTACGGTATTACCACAGGAATTTAATCTCATCTCCTACTGTTTCTGCAGTTTCGTTATTCCTAGTAACAATTATAAACGTCGCGTATAAATTCTGTTTGTAATAGGGTAACCTGCCTCCCATATTTGGTTGGATAATACTTCATGAAATTAAATATATTCTTTTACTTTGGGATCTAATATCTTAAGTTCTCTTGATGAAAAGAAGAATATAGTACAAGAACAATGACAAACACTTTTTATTTGATCCGGTGGGAATCCTTACTGACTGCCAGGGTCGAAACGAAGGCAGCGGTTCCAGTATGTCGGACTCTTATCGATTAAGGGCATAGAGATTTTCGTCCTACTCGTTTGCTAGGGCCAAGGGTACGGCCGCGTCAACTTATATTTCCGCGATCTTATGACCTGGGAGTCTTTAAGAGAAGAGTGAATAGGCAATTGTTAGGCGGACGCGGTTCATCATCGGACTCATCTTCACCTTCCACCAGGTGTGATTGAGGTCAAGCGTTCGCCTATAAATTAATTTAAAAAAAACTTTCTTGGACAATGACAACCACCTATTAAAGAGAGTTTAAAGATGTAAAGGAGAACGGAATCAAGGTTTATAAGCAATTGTATTTACCCCAGCTGTTACCACGTTATAACTTTTTTTGTTAACCTGATGTAATCTCCTTCGTACCGTCAGGGGAGTGGTGAGAGTCACTCTCCCGGTCTGTCGGACTTGCACCGAGTAAAACCACCGGGGTGTCAGCAATGCCTACTCTTCGTCTTCGCCAGGCCTGGGAATCTAGATATTTCCGAGGGCACCACGTTATAACCTAGTCTTTAGTCAGATTAGATTCACTCTGACCCTGATATCCAATTTATCCATATTTACTCTGATGCGGCATTATCACTGCGGCATTCCTGACTAAAAGCACAGTGCTATTCAAAAACTAGTTCGACTGACGAGAGACAACCGCTTGCCAACAGTCTCTGTGATCATGCCTGCCTATATAAATATCTCTTCCCGCTTCGCTTAAAGAATCCAATATCATAGGTCAAAGGAAATACGTTCGCCGGAAGACCTTTCCATAATCCAATGACCCGATAAAGATGAACTTCTATGACCGGTGGTCGTGGGTGTGGTTGTAGAAAGACACGGATTTTGGCGTTTTACGGTTAATTTACACTTTAAGGCACACCGAACTACGACGCTCACGCACGTACTCTAGCCTCGGGTCTCGGTAGTCGACTGCTTTTGCCAGAGCATCCCTTGTGCGCGCGCATCCCTTACCTCGCGCGTCCCGTAACACCCTAACATCCTTTAGGGCGTTTACCACGAACATGTATCGGGCAGCGTCTACATGCTATACTTCTTATTTTTGGCTGAAATAAATACTACCATAAAACTGTGGCACTGAATCCAGTGCGCGTGGCTCTGTCATGAAATGGAGATGATGGATTGAGATTATGCAACTCTTCATAACACTCAACATGATACAGATCATAGAAAACGCTAAGTAAATGCATTTTAAGATCTAAGAACAATAGCAGACATCTAAAGACGAGAATTTAATAAGAGTAAACTGTTAACGTTGTCACACAGATATAGATATACCGTGGTGAAAGTCCCTTAAATATATCGGTAACGGGATATATATAAATTGGTTCAGAAACACAATGAAATGAAATGTATTTATTTCGCCACAAACTAACAAAATACTAGAAATTTAAAAGCAGTAACGGAATCAACATACAGAAATAAAAGAAAAATACAAAAACATACAAACATGGCGAAAATGGGACCTTCATCAGCTTAAAGCCACAGAGGAAGTCTGCAGCGCTGATTTCCGTGAAGGGCCCCGGTCGTGTAGCATCTTATTAAGTAATAAAAAACACAAGAAATAGCATAACATATAGCTTAAATAATTTTAAGTATAAATTATAATAATGTTTAAATAATAGCAATACACCCGCTCAAAAATAATTAATACTAAATTAAACTATTACATACAATAAACAAATCGACTACAAAATGTATTAATGATACAATAAACCACTAAATACTCCAAGACCCTCACTACATGATCTTTCAAGCAATCACTGTCAACAGTGTGTGCGCAGGATAGCGTTGTTGGCGAAGGAACCGAAAGTTTGTGAAGCCGCCGGAGAGCGTCGCTGGTCTGCAAAGCAACTGACTATTCCGTAGTGTGACCGAGTTCGCCGCCGATGATAAGTGTAGCGATACCGCCGTGCGTACACATGTATCACCGTTAAGGACCGAGCGTGGAATGTGAATGTAATGGAATGTAGGGAGGCGGAAGGGATGTCAAGTACCTTTTTTATACTCATGCCCTGCGCCTGAACAAACAGTTAGAAATATTTTAATGATATTGTCTGAGATAATTATATCAGCTATTACTATAGTGTATATTTAAACTATAGATTAAAACATATTGTCTAATAGATCACTAACGGGTTAACCATCTATCTAATATGTTATAAAGCCGTGGTGGCTGCCGGCAGAATAGAATAGCACCCCCTTCTTCTTGCTGAGGTGTCGTAAAAGGTGACTAAGGTATCTCTTTAACAACGCAATTCAACCAGGTGTTCAGAGAAGGAAAACTCGACCAAACCTGCATCCTATTCCCTCCCGATCGTACTGGTTCTCCATTCCATCGGGCCTGAGGGAGCTCGGACGAGAGAGTGCTTTTTTGGCTGCGCGTCCCGCTATGCACTTAAATATCTCCAGCGCAATGGACTGTTTCCGAAAACTGGGCCTCGATTTTCTTAATCGGTGTTGAAACAGTCGCCGTGGCCGAACCCGGCTAGGACATCATCATCATGTTATAAAAAAATCCGTACAGTCCACAATAAAGTTAAATTATGGTCATCCCACAACCCAGAGGGTGAGTTCATGAATTAAGTACAGGTGCTCTAATTTATTGTCCGGATTTCTTCGTCGTCGTACATGGTTCGTTTTATGTACGCGAATTGTTTGTGCTCTAAGCATATTTATCTAATGAATTTTGTAACCTTAAAACCCTTAGAGAATTCCCAGATTCTCAGATATTTTTATACTTATGCATATACTCCTACAAAGACTTAGGTTTTGCATTTATCGCGTTTTTTTCTCTTTTAACCTTCATCCACTTAATACTGAGTGCAGGATAAAAAATTAAATAGAGAAAACGTAGCTAACAACATTGAAAACGTGGGTACCTCATAATCAAAGGCAAAAAGGAAAGCATAGGATCATGCTAGTAGGTCGTGAAGTCAAAAGGGTCATGATCCCTTTATTCCTACGCATCGTTTATAAATTAAATCGTTTCATTAGTGTTTTACGTAATTTCTGTAAGTAATTTTCTTTTTTTGGTAACCTGGTGGAAATTGTCATGCACTGTCCGGGCGCTATGATGGCGGCGCGCCGGTGTTACTGACTGTTACTGACTAAAACCACTGAGGAGCTCCACCTACACGTCTGCCGGGGCCAAGGGAACGGCTTTGCCAGCTCCTCAGTATCCGTCAACGTCAGGCCTTTCATGAGCCTCCTCTATTTTACATTTGCGAAGTGTTTTCTAAAAACCCATCCCTCTATCACCGCATTGTCCTGAAGCAATGCGTGGGGACACATCTCGAACCGCTCACTACTGAATCTCTAAGTAATCTGACCATAGATTGCATATAAAATACAATTTCTTCAATTTCCTATGACAGCAACTTGTAAAGGAATAATATAATTTTCTCATACGTTTTAGTAATGTTATCGTGTTGCCGCTATGCCCCTTTGAAGTTGGACAGGGTTTTTAAAATAAACTTTATACATAAAAATATTCTGTTAAGACTAAAATGAAAGGTTTTCATTGAGTTGTAACGTGACAATAAAATGTATTATTCTAAGAGAACGAGATATATCTATCTTAATCTTAGTTTCTTCGGTGATAATTAACCTCTAACTCAATTTAAGGGTTGTAGCTGGGAGCATTACGCCCCTTATTAGCTCGCAAAATTGGGTGCAGTCGGAGATTAATTGCATCGTGAAGCGTTCCAACGTTCCTGCTAAACTTTGCGAGTATGTCCCAAGCTTTATGTCTCTTGCGCTAGGAAACTCAGGATCTATTTATTAGACACTTAGATATTTCACGATTTAAATGTAAGGCTCAATTTGGGCATTAAATATAGTTAGAGGTTTAATGTCTGCTTGAATCTGGACTTTATTTTAAATTATTATTAAGGTTTGGTAGCTTTTTACAGGATTTGGCAACTATTTCCTTGATATTTCTCCATTTACTGTCGGAGTTTTTATTTATCTATTTATTAGAACACTTGTATAGCCAATATTAACGCATTATAAAACATAAACAAGGAACATTACAAATGCGAATATTTTTAAAAAACGTATATAACTTGCATAAAGGAAAAGAAAAATGAAAATACGAGCAACACATGGACAGGAATGGTAATAAAAAAAAACTAAATATAAAAAAAAACATAAAACAGAAGAAATGAAAAAAAGTACAAACAAACAATAACCTATTCGACAATCTTCTCGAATAAAAGCCTTTTTTAAATTTGAAAATATTTACTTTGAAAATATCGAGGTCTCAACATCGAATTATAGAGCCTCATCAAGCTTTTAGTAAATGGGTTAGCATCTATAAGCATATAGAAAAGATATATATCTAGCCCTGAAAAAACATAATACATGGATCTATTGATTTGAAATTTAGAGAATAGTATAAAGTAAGATCATATGTGGGAATTTTCCCACAAATACCGGACACAATATTATATCTGAAAAATCGCAAATGTTTTTCTTTTTTATAATACAATTTTTGGACTACACTGTACTTACCATCAGGTGCTCTGTAGTCACTATGTCAAGCCAGTGTAAAAAAAAAAATACAAAAATCTAATCTGAGCTATATCAAATATAGTCAAAATGCTAAATGATTTACTTTTGAATAAACCTCTGGAGTAGGAATATCGATTTGCGATTTTCTAATCAAAGAGTTAACGCTATAACCGCCAGACGTAAAGGTGTTAGACGATATTTAGTTAGAAACAACACGAACTAACACGTTTGATTTAGCAAACTAGATTAAACTATATCTAGAGCGGTCGCCGCAACTCTAGGAATCAGTACTTCGTTTGTTTCAACTGCACGGCACCGAAGCTCCGTTAATAAATTGATAGAAGTCACATATATGGCTCAAGTGTCGTCGGGAATATATAGTTTATTAATACTACTTGTCTGACTGTAGGGGTGTCTATGAGCTTTTCTTTGCTAATTATTTATGCATGGATGGAGTTTGCATCTTTATGTCTTGCTTGTATCTACCACATTTCAAGTGTGGTCTGCTTGTATCCAGTTTAGCTAGGTATACAGTATTATTAGATAGATTGAAAAATAGGAACAAAATAAACCGTTTCTATACACCTAATATAGAAACCGTTTATAAGCCGATGTAGACTCGTCGGCCGGGGGATTCTTGTTCGAGGCTCTGTGCGGAGCGGAGCTCTTGTTAGTTTACGTGAGGATTGTATTATTGTGTCAAATCTCTGACAGTTGTTGTTTTGGCTATCTCCGTAAATGTTAAATCGTACTTAGTTTAAGTCACCACGTATATTTGTTATTTGTTTATTTTTAGTAAAATGGCTTTTGATCCTGACATTTATTTATTTTTTTGAGTAAAATAATTTCTGATCCTAACAGTATGCTTTTTTTTTGTAACCCGGGGGAAATCCCTAACGGACCTCAGGGAGAGGTGAGGGCCACCCCCCGGTATGTCGGGCTTGCACCGACTAAAACCCCCGGGGTGTTCCACCTTCCATCTACCGGCATCGAGGGCACGACTGGGGTCTCATCCTCAATGATCGGCTGGGCGTGCGGCCGTGAGTAGGCCTTTACTCGTTTAGGGAGGGGTGGTGTATAGAGCCACCCCTCTCGTGCCTCTGTGTTGTAGAGCGGTACGCGGGAAGGTATACAGTATGCTAAAAAAACCCTGTGAGTCCTGGGAAGTAATTATTTCGTATTTACTTTACTATTTTGATTGCCCCTTTTAGTCATAGAAAAAATATTTAATAAAATAATAATATAAATTAATTAAATGGGGAAAACTTACATGGCAACACTGGGAGCTTGGGCAACTAGTGGACAAAGGAAAGTAAAGGATATACAATGCTACAAAAAGGTGTGTGTGCGATTCACACGCGATAGAAGCGAAACTTCAGTAATACGACAAAATAATGTGATGAGTATATATAACAAGGGTAGGATAATTACAAAGTTTAATTGTTTAAAAATGAAAGTATTTTGATTTATTGTTTTTTGTATTTGTTTTGTATTTGTTTACCAGTCGTTTTACATTTGCTCTCTCGCTCTGGCTCACAAATTTTTGTATTTGTGTCTCCAACCCGTCGTTTTTCCGTTGCATCCGGTTTGAAATCACAACGATTCTATAGAAGTTTCACGTTTATAACTTTTTAATATTAACAAGTAATATAATGATCCCATGTATTTTGGAAATGTTATCGTGTCACCAATATACCCCTTTCGGGTCATTCGGGGTATTCGAAACATTCTATATCGTACAGAAAAACTTAAGTTATAGGAGGTGTTTTAAATATTGACCGTAATAAATATTCAGAGGAAAGATTATATTAGAAGTTTCAATACGGGACAAAATATGATTTTATATATTTTTAAAAACAAGCGATAGAAAATGTCAATAATGAAGATAAAATCGGAATATCACCAAGTCATATTAATTTTAAAAAAGATTTTGAAAGCAAATCGATGGGCTGTAAAAAAATTACAACATCTAATGAATAGTATATTAGAAAAAAAAAACGTTTATTCCTGAATATTTATAATAAAGACAACATTGCAGCAAAGGTTTCTTCATGTACTATTCCATAGTAAATGTATCTAAATGATAGAAAGTCTGAATTATAATTAAAAATAGTTGTTATAAGTATCAAATATATAGAGAATCGAGTCCAATTTCAAAACTCTTTAACAAAAGAATTCCTTGTAAACGTTTTGAATCTCTTAATCCACAAAACCGTGAATTTCGTTGCACTGATAGTCAAGAGTCTTGCTGAAACACGAGCAACAACCATTCGGTTTAGTGTCGCGGCTTTACGCGGTTTATTTCGTGACGAGCTTGTAGTGCTGGCGAGAGTTCAGAGAATACAACTAAATTTGCAAATCGAGTTGCCTCAGCGAACTAAATCAGCGTGCTATGGAACGTGATTTCTCGGTGTTTTTTTAAAGGGTCGAAACAGAAATTAGCTGACTGAAATGGCACCGAACTCGTCACATTTGCCGAGGAACAGATAGAGGTGTTTTTGTATGGAGAAAAATAGCCTACCTATATTATAAAAATGAAACGCAAATTCTGTTGATAAGCGCGAAACTCGAGAACGGCTGAACCGATTTGGCTGATTTTTTTTTTGTGTTTGATGAAGTCCGTGGAAGGTTATTACGGAGAGAAAAATTTAAAAAATTGTCTGAATAAGTCTAAAAACAACACTTTTTTATATTCTTATACAAAAAAATCGTAATAATAGTTAAAAGTCAATTTGAACTTTAACACCATACTATAAAGTTTAAATGTTAGTGGACGGGCTCCGAGAAAGCAAAACAATTGAGTGACGTTAGTATCGTATAAATATTATCAAATATTTGTCAAATATAGAAGATATTCTCTAGAAATAATTTATAGAGCAGGACAACGTTTGCCGGGTCAGCTAGCATATTATAAAGAAGTATTAATGTTATATCTACACGCGTTATTCTCGTACACGTATTTTATTTCTACAAGCTTACCACTAGATGGCGTTGATCGGTACTCAGCGCATACACAATCGCTTGTCTGGACGAATTTGGTTTCCCAGGCCCGGATGGAGCAATCAGAGGGACACCCCGAGGGTTTTTAGTCAGTAAGAGTCTGACACATCGGGGCTGCTTTTTTTTGTAACCCAGAGGAAATACCTAACGGACTGTCAGGGGATTGGTGAGGGCTCCTCCCCCGGTGTGCCGCACTTGCACCGGCTAAAACCTCTGAGGTGATCCTTCACTCGCGTTTGCACCGGACTCCAGATGCACCGAGGTCTTCTGTAAGCCCGGTGTGCACACCGGAGTCGCTAACCACACATCATCCCTGATGGTCCTATGCAGGATTACCCCGGGATACAAAAAAAAATCCACATTCTCTTCGGAATCGCCAAGCAACGAGCATTGTAATTGCTTTGGTAGCCATCGTTTTTTAGATTGCTGATTTGGATTACCTTCTATTTCGGTTTATCGTACTTCTTCGGAGGCCTTTGTGATTTGTATTTAGTTGGTGTTATTAGTATGAATGGACATTTTTTGACATTAAGTCGACGTTACGTGCAACCGATTTTTGAACATTCTCATCAGCAGCGTGGTATCCCGTAGGCTTTACAGCATCAAGGCTTTTCTTGTCCAGATTGTAAGACACCACATCTTCAGGGGTAGGCGGAATAACTATATTGTCCAATTTTAAGGCTTGAATATAACTTCTCTAGCACCTATAAAATTACAGTCCACTTATATTTCCCGATACCACGAACCAGTGTATCCCTTTCCGGCGCGCAGTGTATCAAATACTAGTCTATTTTTTATAATAACAATAAAATATATTTTATCACAGGTGATTTTGCGACTGATAAAGGTTTGCCAATACTTACATTTTAAACTTTTTTTTTGATAAGGTCGATCATTTCTGGATATATGAACATATGGACGTACAGTAGCTGAAACAAAAACGCGACAGTGCGAAGCGAATAATTATGACACTCTTTGTATTCATGCAAAAAACATCTATAAATATAGAGATAATATTAACATATATCATGGACCAGGTTATAACTAAACCCATAAAATTGACACGTTGCACACGAAAGTTTTGGTTGTAAAATGTACTGGCAAGTGAGAAATTGTTAGAAGTTAGTAACTGGCGGTATCTAACGAAGCGTATTTCGAGTAGTTGTCAACTGCAGCTTTAACTAACTTACTGCAGTGCTAACGTGGCTTGGCTTTCCGTAAAATCAAATGTTTTTATATGTCTGCTTTGACGCATACTATTGTATCAATATACATTTTTAAATTCTCCCGTTCGGTGATTTCAAAGACTTTATCATAGTGGATTTAGGTTTCAATTTTTAATTGGTCTTGTTAGGACTTTGGGGCAGGCGGACCATGCCAGTCCCATAATTAAACAATGTTACCTATTTAAATAGTAGTTTACTTTCGATTTTGTATAATTTGGTTGTCTGCCTTTCTTTTTTTCTACATTTGCACGACCAAGTCGCTGCAGTATAGCAATGACACCTAGTAGAAATTGATGATAAGACGATGAATAGCCTCTTTTGTCTAACAGATGCGTATTTACACCAAATCCCAAATCGTGAGACCGTAGAAAAATAGATTAGGGAGCCCACTCCACACTTTCGTTGTTCGCATTCTGAATAAAAAAAATATTTTTATAGAGAAGATCTAGGGGACACCCTCCATATAAAGGTGATTTCAATGAAGGCATCTAATGGTTTTGTAGTGAAGAGGAGACGTTGTAATTATAGAACACAGCTCTCGAGCACACTCTCCTGAGTGAAGCCGACAAAAGACAGGCAGATGACGTTACGTCGATGCTCGATATTCTGTTTTTTCACCTTAGGTGAAGTGTCACGAAGAAGTCTGCGATTCCTAAGATCGTTTGAGCTTAGGAGCTCAGTTAACTGGTGTTTTGAGGAACCGTCCCAAAGACAACAGCAGTATTCCACACCCTATCGTATCTGCACCTGAAATAGATTAAATTTCAAATGAAGGGAAATAATCTGAAAACTGGAAAGTAATTACATGATAAATACGCGAATGTATACTCATATCTATGAAATTATATGGAAGCATCGGTCCTTGAATGATCGACACTTGGCTGTTTTATATTGGTTCAAAATAACTATACTACACCTATACACTGGAACATTACAATGAAATTGAACGTGATCAATATGCAATCGCAATGACTATATCGCGATCCTGCGTTGCTGGGAAACTTTTCCAATATACCGTCGTGTCCCAGCGTTATGCAATTTAGTGATACGACAGACTTTCTCAAAATATTGAAGCCCCTTTGCCCTATCAGAAACGTTTAGAACGCTCTTTATAATTCTGTTTGAATCCTGTGAAAAATTCGCATCAAACAAATATATTTGTCGATTCCGCTAGTAGGTATCTTAAAGATGAACATATAACTCGCAATGAAAGCTCTTAGATACCGCAAAGAGAATTGGAGGGTCGCGGAGAAAGGTGAGAACGCTTTGACAAGATTTTCATCATGTAGTATAGTGATATCAACGAGTATTGCCCAGCGCGCTGACTGATCTACTACCACAATGTCAGGTCTATCAGCAAAAATAATCCTATCAGTGATAATAGACCGATCCCAGTACAGGGTTGCATGACCATTTTCGAGCACTGGTTTAGGTACATACAGGTAGTCTGTACTTTATCTTCCACGAGACCATATGATAGATGAAGTTGCTAATGTATAATTTTAGCTACTTTATTATACTTTCCGACAGGGGTGCTCTTGCGTTACCGCCCAACCTATAAATTGCTTGCTGAGCACCATCATTTCTCGCTTACTCAAGCCCGGTGTAGTTGTAAAGGTCTTACCCGGTCATCAAAAATCGACACTTCGAAAAAAATACTTGATTATAGCAACTCTGAGCATGTACTAGCTGTTAGAAAGAATCGTTATTTGTCTTGTTATTCATTATACTTATGCTATTTTTGTTATAGTAGTCTCGTTAAAGCAATTAAGAGTAGCCATTGACACTACTTCAAAACTACCCAAAAAAACCTTGGGTCGATATATCCCTTGCCTTTTGTCTTCTTCTCTCGCTTACAGCTTTAGCTTTCTTTACTGCACGGCGTCACTCCTCGTGGCGTTCATACCACAGAAGCATAAAAAGTGTCATCTTATTTTACTTTTAATTTAAATTTAAGATATATATTGTTTAAAAATTAATCCGATTTTGATTATGGGTCTCCTATTCTGGTAACTATCAAATTTTAAGTCAGTATTTGAATTACATGTTCAAATACAAGGAAATGCTCTTTTTATACTTCTATTGGATGCACGTCGCTGGCCACTTTAAATATATGTTCAAGTTTTTAAAACGATTATTATTCAGAACTATCTCATCATCATAAAGCAAGGATATCAAAAGATTCGGAGACACTCTACTCCAGTAAAATCTTGCAGTTAAAACATCAAAATATTGTCATATTTTTGCAAAGCCGACACAGTATATGATGTTAAAGGTGAAAGTTGAGATAAGTGAAAGGTGTCATGTAGTACCAGGATTCATAATAAACGCGCGGGACACGAGCCGTCTCGACTTGGGGAAACTTTTCCAATATACCCGAGCCTTCAGTATCCCGACGATGTTATGCAATTTTACTCGTGTGACTAACATTGACACAGGCTCCCAAATTATTAAAGCTCCTTTTTATTTCAGTTCAAAGAATTTATTCTCATTAAGATACAAATCACTTACATGAGAACATTTTGTTTAAAAACTATCTGGAACAGTTAAATACTAAGAGCTCACTTGGCAAATACAGAACCATATTTGTTAGTATTTATCTTTAATACATTGTAGTAATTTAGTTCTGTATATGCCAAGAGAGCTCGCGTGTCTAATGCAGGGGGTAACGCGTTGTAGAGTTGTGCTCCCTCAAAAGTGATATTCCGTTTTTCATAATTGGTCCGTGGTTTAGGAAGCACAAGCCATCTACCATAAATTGACGAGACGCCGTGCTGGTTTGCACCCTTTTGTAGTTGACATTCCTGCTGCTCGCACTAAGCGATTTGCCTCCTCCTTTTTGCTGCGTACCGCGAAGGAGTGGAACTTGCTTCCTGCGTCAGTGTTTCCGGCGTCTTATGACATGGGAATCTTCAAACGTCGAGTGAATCGGTATTTGCTGGGTGAGCGCGCTCCATCGTCGGCCTCATCATCACTTTCCAGCAGGTGAGATTGAGGTCAAGCGCAAGCCTGTATGTAATAAAAAAAAAAAAAAAAAAAAAAAAAAAGCAAACTTGCTCGCCGAGCACTGCGCGCTGTATCAAGAGAGAGTCTTTTTATAAAAAAAATAAATTTAGATTGATTTTTTGTCAATATATTTTTTTTAAATGATGCATGTCTTATAAATATATAGTTGTTGTATATTTAATAATCCTGTTAATTAATTTTTATTTCCTTTAAAAATTAAAAATTTCTCTTAGTGTTCTGTCAGAGTTATAAAGTTTCGGCGGGGCGTTCTGCAGGGCGGACAAGCAGAAAGAAAGGCCGTTTACTGAGTAGCCTCAGCATATGCTCAGCGTTTGTGCGAACTGGTGAGGTTTACACCAAAACATCTGTGTCGTACGATGTTATCAAAATGTGCTTAGAAGAAAATGTCTGTCTAAAATATTGTTATGATTCAAGTTCCAAGTGTCATACTTAAACAAAGAAAACAATTAAAAATTTCTACGCTGTTGTTTTATTGCTAGATCCATCCATACTCCCATTGAAACAGTTCAATTTGTATATAACAAACGATAAAATAACTATCATTCAGCAATTTTTGCATTTTTATCATTATATTTTGGAAAACATCACTCACACGCTCGTCTCACGGCTGCGAAAGTACAAACTAAAGGTAAACATGGACGCCGCTTTACCGGCACTCAGAACATTGTTATACAAATGCATGTGTGTCAAAGGCTGTATGCTCCACTCCGCAGAACGCTCGATTTCAGCAGGCACTCAGGCTGCGCGGTCATTATCACATTGTACTTTACACCATCACATATAGGTATTTGTAATCTGTATCTGGCGTTGGTGCGGTCACCATTTAGATCTTTGGAAAGGGTTGGTTAAATATCAGTTAGTTTCTCGGGACCACAATCTAACGTATATTACTAAATATGTATTTTACCTCCTTTGCTTCCTTTCCTTTTATTTTCCTTGTTTCCTCTGAGCTTTTCCAGAATAACTATGGATTTAGGTTCTATACGATCACCGGCGTAGAAAAACAATGCGAGAAAACCCGCAAAGCGTCTAATAGAAATGTCATGTTCCATGTCTTGAGAACGATGATCAGCTGTGGTACTGGTCACGTTGGGCACGACAAATAAGCGGTAAGTTGATACAGCCACTAATGAAATTCTACTTACCCTAAAAGGTATATAGTGTAACGATATATTATTATTAATACTTAAACGGGTCTTATGCATCCTATAAGATAATTAATTTTTTTCTATGGATATTGTTCTTACTAACAATTGAAAGTTAATAAGATAGTCGCAATTATCTATCGACATGCTAACTAGCAATCAAAGATGGAACATAATTGGTGGTCGGGTGGGAATTCCCATCGCATACCGACAAAGACTGAAGTTGTTAACTTTTCCAATATCAGGCTCTTTGATTTTAACACCAGTCTGAGTGAGGAGCGATTGGCGTTTATAATTAGACGGTGCTGGCATCTGTAGGAATGAAATACTTTATTCAAACAGACTTCTAAATACTTTTGAATCATCAAAAGAAAAGAAATCTACTGAAAAGAAATGACAAGAAACTCTGGTTCTTGCTCTTTTCAATATTGAAGTATATGATAAACACGTAAAGGAATTATATTCCAGTGAGACAGATTGAATACATTAAAAACAATGCTTCTAATGAATTATAAAACCTTTGTTGGGATAATATCCTTTCTTATCACTATTTAGAATTACCCGTCAGTCTCTTTTACTTGAGATTATTCAGGGTTGTAAATGCAGTAGTTTTTGTGATATTGTGTCTTTTTTTACGCTGGCTTGACATAGTGACTACAATGCACCTGGTGGTAAGTAAGGACAGTGTAGTCCAAAAACGAAAGGGACCAACAAAAGATGAAAATCCATTGATAGTCTCCGTCGTCATGTCGGTCCACCATGACTGAAGGTCTCTAGGTATATGAGTTACTAGCTTTTGCCCGCAGCTTCGCTCGCGTTAAGTAGTATTATTATTAATTAGGTATAGTTTTTGCGGCTTTACTTTTGTTTAGCGTGTGTAAAAAATTAGGGCCTACAAGACTTCTTTGTATACAATATTCTTAACTAATCTGTCATTAGGCGCTAAAACTATAAAGTTATTGGGTGAACTCACTCGTGAGCAAGCAACATAAAACTGTTCCTGAGAGAAGCAATGTTCTCTCAAGTCAATACCCACAAATTTGAGAGTTTGCCCCTAAGACTTGTTTATTGTCATGGCAAAGCAGACTTCACCTACCTGCATGCCAAATTTCAGCCCGATCCGTCCAGTGGTTTGGGCTGTACGTACGTGTGTGTGTGTGTGTGTGTGTGTGTGTGTGTGTGTGTGTGTGTGTGTGTGTGTGTGTGTGTGTGTGTGTGTGTGAGTGTGTGTGTGAGTGTGTGTGTGTGTGCAGTGGAAGTGAAAATGTAAGAAGATTTATACCAACTTCCATCCTCCATCCCCTTGGGGGTAGAATTGATCAAAATCCTTTCTTAACGGATGCCTACGTCATAACATCTACCTGCATGCCAAAATTCAGCCCGATCCGCCAAGTGGTTTGCGCTGTGCGTAGATAAATCACTATGTCAGTCAGTCAGTCAGTCACCTTTGAGTTATATATATGAAGTTATTGAGAAACGCGACAAGTCAAAGCTAGTCAATATGATGGTCTTCACACTTGTATACTGTTGTCATGACTCAGTACTAGCAATCGCCCTATAGCCAAAATGATCAACCAAATGACCAAAATGTCTTTAGTGATTGGATCACAAACATTATATAATAGAAAAAAGTACTACCGAAATATATAGGTCTTAAATTATTAATTTTACACACGATTTTTGGATATAAAAAGAAAGAAAAACATTTATTTGGTACATAGCATACAATACAGAAGGACATATTAACCAAGATAGAAAACAACAAAAGCAAATACCTTGTACTGTGGTGCAGCAAAGGGAAGTCAGCTCAACAAATACATCAATTTTTGAAGTCAACGCGCAGATTACAGTGAGGAAGAGAATACTAGAGTATTGATATATAGACACAGGTCTAGAGACTATTTCAAAATCTCATAGATATATGATACGTAAATACGTACACAGGTACACAACATACGTCTATATATTTATAAGTATATTACATACATGCATGCATACTTTAAAAATAATTTTATTTTAATCTAAATATATATAACTCGAAAGGTGACTGACTGACTGACATAGTGATCTATCAACGCACAGCCCAAACCACTGGACGGATCGGGCTGAAATTTGGCATGCAGGTTGATGTTATGACGTAGGCATCCGCTAAGAAAGGATTTTGGTAAATTCCACCCCCAAGGGGATAAAATAGGGGATGAAATTTTGTATGAAACTTTGTCAATGTTAAAACGATGGGGCTGAGGCTTTGCATGCATAAGGCTCCTAAGACCTAGGGATCCCCTAAGAAAGGATTTTGATAAATTCCGCCCCTAAGGGGATAAAATAGAGGATGAAAGTTTGTATAAATCTTCTCAAATTTTTGACTATAATATAATAGCTTGATAGTTTTAGCGCCTAATGACAGATTAGGCCCTAATTTTTTACACACGCTGAACAAAAGTAAAGCCGCAAAAACTATATCTAATGAATACTTCTTAACGCGAAGCCGCGGCCAAAAGCTAGTTTAATATACAGATATACGTGAAAACCTACTGAAATAACGTTCAGGTGGTAGGGTGGAATCATCATTCTCCATTCGATCTTTTAGATAATCTTTTAGGTCTTTTAGATCTTTTAGGTGGAGAATCTAATTTGGTAATTCCCTGTGTGTAGTCATTTGAATGTGTCAATTTTGCTCGTTTCGGTCTGTCGCGTGTATTGCTAGTTATTCCTATATTTAAAGACCTTCTGTCGTAATATGTGATTGCTGGTATTATGCAACGACTGTCAACGGATTTTCGTCTGCTTGGTAGTCAATGCAGTACTCGGACTGCATTGTACTTTTCTTCAGGTGCGTTGTATGTTATGAGTGTCAAAAATTTACAATTTTACGCTAGCGTATACCTTATGCCATGGAAAATTTTATATGGAGTATTTATGAAGTGACCCCTTAAAATACCCTGCAACAATAGGGTTCGGGATCCGCTGATTGCCTTTGTTTGTTTGTTTCAACTTTATTAACATTATTTAATATTCGATTTTAAATCTACTCTGTTTTATGAAAAAGTTAATCTATGTTTGGGAAAAGGTTATAAATAAAGGGAAGATATAAACCTGATGCCTAGTTTAGCATAGAAGGTTTTAGATAATAGTTAAAACCTTAGGGTGGTGGGTTAGGATGGTCGGCAGCGACAGAGCATGGCACGCAGTCGTCACATATTGTGAAAGGGTTATGGAGGCGAAAGAGGTGGCGGAGAGGGTTAGGGAGGCAATAGCCGGCCCCGACAACCCGATCCGTCGCCCACGTAGAATAGGACGAAGGAGGAGGGCCTTTGCCACAGACCTTCCCCCGTAACTGGAAAGTTGCCTGGGCGCAGAGATGGGCAAATTGTAATCAGATTAATGATTAACGATTACGATTACATGTTGTAATCATTAATCATGATTAATGATTAACGAAATTAATCAAAAAAAGTAATCATTTTTCGGTGATTAAGGATTATTAATCATTAATCGGATTACAATTAATCATGATTACTTTTATGATTACTTTTCTGTTTGATACGTAAAATGCGCTGCCGACAGCAAAGCGGCGCTCGCCTTTTTTTATTTTTAGTATACGACTACTACTAGCTAAACAGGCGAACTGAGTACCACCACATAGTTAGGTGTTAGGGCGATTACCCGAACTGGCTCGTGACCGCAGTACAATAGTGCAAAGACCGGTATAGTGACTCGCTTAGTGCTTCGACCTGACTACTTTCAGGATCAGTTCGTGCTCGGTGGACATTAATTAAATCCAACGAAATCTAGTTAATCATTGATGCTTTTACCATTGTTCTGAGTGATTTCTGGACTGTTAGAACTGATTATCAAAATACTGCCCATATTTTACTGAAATACCGTCTCCAACTCGATAATCCACGCCCGCCTTCGGGATGGAGATAGAGAGACAGAGCAAGATAGCGCAATATTTTAATTGATCAGAATAAGACATTATTTTCTCAAATTTACACAAGCTTCTGTTGCGCAGAGCGCAACATCACCTTTCTTGGTCATCCGTCTCTCTCTACTGACTCGGTTTCGTCTTTGATGTAAACCGAGCCGCCGCACACGTTCGTATCGTATTTTGAATTTTAACTCGTAATTAAAGTTGAGATATAGATCTGTTTTTTTTCCGGATAACTGTCCTTCTATCTAATAACTTTGATTCTTACAATATATCAGCGGGACACATACATAGTTTTTTTTCTCAATTCGCTTAATTTTTTTTTTTGCAGTTGCCTTCTAGTTTCTTAAAGCCTAAAAAATATAGTACTCAAAAAAAAGAAGCAAATCGACATACGGGCACGCGCCATTTTTATCTCAGTAAAACGCTTTTTTGTTTACCAAATTATATATATGTACATATATTGTTTAATGAGTAATAAAAGTAAAAAAATAGTAACTTGATTTTTCTGTTTTTAAATTTAACTTTAACTTAAAGGATTGCACACAAAGTCTTTGGCCATTATCAGAAGTATTCTCCATCTCGAAGGCGGGCGCGGATTATCGGGTAGGAGTCGGTATTTCAGTAAAATATGGGCGGTACTTTGATAATCACTTCTAATAGTCCAGCAATCACTCAGAACAATAGTATAAGTATCTATGATCAGCTAGATTTCGTTGGATTTACTTAATGGCCACCGAGCACGAACTGATCCTGAAAGTAGTCAGGTCGAAGCAAGTCACTATGCCAGTTTTTTCACTATTGTGGTATGATCACGACCCAATTCTGGCAATTAACCTACCAACTCAAACGGCTGAAAGAACACAAAAAATGGCCCTGAACGTAATCAGGTCGAAGCCAGTTTCTATGAGTTGGTAGGTTTATTGGCCGAACAATGTCGTGACTCGTGACCACAGTACACAACTGCAAAGACCCTTATAAGGATTATGATTCGCTCAACGAGACGGATATTCGGGGGCGGACTTGCACCGGCTAAAACCACCGGGTGCCAGCACTGCCTAATCTTCGCCTTCGCCGGGCCAGGGAATCCAGATACTTCCTAGGGGCCCGGCGAGCGATTGGTCTTAGACAGGTGTCCTCCCTGGGAGAGGGTCGCAAAACTACCCAAACAATACCTCCCATTGGGGCGGCGTGTGAGCACACACACGACGACACCACCCCACCCTCCGCTGGGCGCCACCCCCCCTCTCTGCTGGACGACACCCCAACTCTCCGCTGGACGCCACCCCCCCCACTCTCTGCTGGACGCCACCTCCCACTCTCCGCCTGATCCCCACAATCTCAGCTGGATGCCACCCCCACTCTTCACTGGACGCCACCCCCACTCTCCGCTGGAAGCCATCCCCCACTCTCCCCTAGACGCCACCCCCCTCTCCGCTGGACTTCACCCCTCCCTCTCCGCTGGACGCCACCCCCCCTCTCTCCGCTGGACGCCACCCCCCACTCTTTTCTGGACACCACCCCACTATTAGACGGAAGTTTGGGGTCATATATAATTCGAAATAAAATAACTTGAATAATTAAATAAACGAGTATTTAAATCGGTCTCTCTCTCAGCCAGAACTCAAAAGTAATCATTAAAATAATCATGATTAATTGAATGATTACTGTAATCAAGATTAATGATTTCTCATGTAATCATGATTAATAGTAATCAGATTACAAGTAATCATGATTACATTCGTCATGATTACTTGTAATCTGATTATTAATCTGATTAAAAGTAATCATGATTACGCCCATCTATGCCTGGGCGGCGCGCTCGAGGGAGCGCGTCGCCCAACTTATCCAGGCGGGAGTGGTGTATGACGTGTTCCCGCACACCGCTCCAAGACAACAACTTACGAGGAGAGCGAGGGGTGGCCCTTTATCTCACCCCCTCGTAAACACAAAGATGAGGCCTATCTAAAAGGTCAGACGTCGTCGCGGGCCGGAGAAGCGGACGCTGCTGTGCCTCCGGTCCAGGCTAGATGGAGAGAAGGAACACCCCGGGGGTTTTAGTCGGTGCAAGTCCGACAAACTGGGGGGCGACCCTCATCGCCCCCTGAGGTCCGTTCGGGATTTCCCCGGGTACAATAAAAAACATAAAACTTAAAAATAAATTTAATGATAATTGCATATTAGAAATTGATGAGCTTATAAAAATGACCATTGATAAAGGTTTGTGATCAAGCGACTGCTTATAGATAATAAAATAGGAGTGAGCCACTTCACGTCATTATTTTACTTTGTCTAACAAGTATCAACATATATATGTGTAAATTGGATAATGCCATGTATATATTTCCGATGACCTCAAAAAGGATATAGGTTGACAGTTTAATAAGAGCTCAATAATCTACGAGTCGTAAATCATTTTATGATGATAGTAAAATTGAACGGAGCCCTTTAAATTCCTTACAATAAAGATGATCCTATTAACTCCGAGACATTATGTAATGGAAAGCTGCAAGTTTCAAGCGCAACTTGGGACTTAGCAAAAGCTGTTTATCTTAGAAGCGATTGGTGTTCTCTGATACTCAAATATAACTCAAAGTATAGTACAAGTACGTAGACTTTAACCAACTTGGAGTTTGAATTGTGTTTGCTCGTAGACTTATTGGCGACGACTATTTGTCAAAAATTAAAATGCAGAGCATCGAGCATCAATGTAGAGTTGCCTGCCTCGCGGTCTTTTACCGGTTGCACGGTGGAGAGTGTTCTCAGGAACTACATTCTTTGATTCCACCAGCCCCATTCTACCACAAAACCACAAGACATCGTGTGGGATACCATTCGTATGTGGTGGATGTTCCTTATATCCGCACGAGAAGATTCGCTTCTACATTCATCATGCGAACGGCTATGGAGTGGAATATGCTTCCAGCGGCCATATTTCCGCGATCTTATGACCTGGGAGTCTTTAAAAGAAGAGTGAATAGGCATTTGTTAGGCGGACGCGGTTCATCATCGGACTCATCTTCACCTTCCACCAGGTGAGATTGAGGTCAAGCGTTCGCCTATAAGTTATAAAAAAAAAGAATAACCATGAATTTTCAAAGCTTTGCTAATTTCTCCCTGCTTATTAATTTATTGTTCTATTGATGAAACATTTTTGGATATAAGTTTAGAAGAAGTACTAACACAGTTCTTAACCTGTTTTTCATTGATCACTCTGATATAAACATTCAATGCATTTAAGATATTACTATAATCTATATATATATATATATATATATATATATATATATAAATCAACTGATGTTCGTTAGTCTCGCTAAAACTCGAGAACGGCTGAACCGAATTGGCTAATTTTGGTTTTGAATTAATTGTTGAATCCAGGGAAGGTTTAAAAAGTCAGTAAATATGAAAAAAAAAATACTAGGAATATAGTAAAAACAACAATTTCGTTTTCCCAAACAAACCACTCTGTCCCCAGCTGTCAAACATATGATGTCATTCAAAACATAACAAAGTTATGCCTTCAAGTTGATTAGAGGTTGCATGTCATTAATGAAAATCATAATTTATACGCCAAGTAATCAAACAAAAAATAACCTAAAAATGTCCCATAAGCCATTACAGTAAAAATATCATTACCTTAGATATGGCTTAAGTCTTTCAATGCAATTTTATTTCTATTAGACTGCGACAGGCCAATAACTTTTGGTAGAATAAAATCCGACGGGACAGCCATTAACATAAAAAAAAACAATGTAACTTTGTTTTAGAGAAATAGGGCAGAACAAGGTCTGCCGGGACAGCTAGTTTTATATAAATGATTTATCATTTGAGGCTATCAACTGTGGTTAGTATGTTTTACAAAGTGCATAAAAATTAATTTATTGACAAATTTTAGATAATTTATCTATCATTAAGCGGAACCACTTCTATCTACTTTTAAGATTTTCTTTGTCTTCTTTAACATTTATTTATCATCATCCTCTATCGCCGATCCCAGTTACTTTTGATATTACCTTCTTTCAGAGTTCTCTTTATTTGGTCTGTGAAGAGAAATCGTGCCTTTATACATGCTATCGATAACACTATCTTTCAAATCAACCATTCGGTATATCTCTTCGTAAAAACCACTCGTAATTTTTTTTTTACACCGGCTTGACATAGTGAGTGCAATGCACCTGATGGTAAGTACAATGTTGTCCAAAAACAAAAGGGACCATCAAAGGATGAACATTGATAGTCTCCGTCGTCATGTTGGCCCACATATACCGCATCTGAAGTTCACTGGGTAGATGAGTTGCTGCTGCGGCGAATTGATTGCAGGACCCGCAGTCTCCACTAATTCACAGAAGTAGTCACCTTGGGGTTTTTAGCTGGTAAAAGTCCGGCACACCCCGGCTGCTACCCCCTTCGCGGCCGGGACAGCCCTATGAGGATTTTCCCCAAGTAAAAAAAAAGGTTATGAGTTACTGGATATACACAAGCTGATCCCGAAACGGTACAGGCCAAAGCGAGTCACTGTAACGGTCTTTACACTTGTACACTGTGGTCATGACCCAGTTCGGCAATCGGGTGATTTGGTTGGTTTGGTTGGGTTGATTTGGTGGTAGGGGTTACCATCAAAAAAGAATAAGAATGACTTGATGAAATAAATGGATATGGAGAATAAGTGGATAGATATTTCAACAATAGAAACTGATAGATTATTTCTAATAAATTATAGAAGGATACTACAAATATATTAGTATCAGTACATTTTAGCTTAGTAAATATCAAAGATCTCTGAGGCTATAAAATACAAAAACTATGACCGTTTGTCAAAAGCTAGATATTAACCCTAGATCATGTAATTCATTAAGATATAGCTGAAGTACTGATATATCGTCTACAGATAAATTAAATGGAATCTTTTCATTAAACGTTTTCATCTAAATTCACAAATTTTACAAGTAACAAATATATGACTTAAAGTACTTACTCGTTTAGAAGGCATCTTCGTAAGCGAACATCATCAAACTCCGAAACATCAACAAAGCGCTATCAACTGACTTTATTGCTTTCAACGTGAATTAACAACAAAAATATATAGGGTTGAATAAGGATTTCATTAAATTGATTCAAATCCCGAAATCGAAAGTCTCTAGTTTCGGGATCTTATTAAAACATTCTTGAAACTATTTTTGCTTTTATATTATAAATGCTAATTTCGCCATGTCTATATGTTTTTATTTCTTGCACTTTCTTCTTTTGCGTATATTGCTTGTATTTTTATCTGAGAAGAAATAAATGGTTTTCGTCTTCATTTAATTTCAAATGACTATCTGAGGCCAGTGATTTTAATCGCATTTGGAATGATTTCTGAACAATCTCAAACGTTTCTACAGCAAACGTTTTTTTTAAAATACGTTTAAAGATTTAGTTCTTTGTTTTAAAAGATCTCACACATTTATCTATTATCCAACTCCTTGGGGTTTAAAAAATTCCTTGAAATTGCTATATCATTTTAATTACCCATTTTTATTGTCTAATGGCATAATTGATTAAAAATTGCTTCTGGATGAAATTCTACATTATAGGTGATGATGATGATGAAATCCTAGACGATATCGGCCTTGGCCACGTTTCTAAATTACACTTGTGGGAGTCGAAGCTGCTCGCATCCGTAGGCTATACCCTAGTTTCCCTACACGTGACTCTCGGGTGGTGCTAAACGAGCAGCAGCGAGGTGGTAGGGCGTCGGTGCCCGTCTGGATCGCGACCACAGTGCATGGGTGTAAAGCCCGTCATAGTGACCAGTTTCGGCTTGTCGCGTTTCGGGATCAGCTTGTGTATATCCAGTAGCTCATATATCTAGAGACCTTCAGTCGTGGTGTTGAAATAAATGACTATTCCACTTAATTGTGAGCAAAAACTTTAATTTATATTTACAAAAAGTAACGTATATATATATATATATCGAACTGTCAAAGATCATAGAGTAGTGCTTCTTCACTATTCAAGGCGCGAAATTCGAATTACATTCTACATTGCCCCTGAATTCAAGCCTGTTTACTGATTATACAAAACATATGAAATAAGATTTTTAAACAAATTGATAAATATATATATAGACTCTAACACAAAATCACTATGACAGAGAGTTATATGTACACATTCCAAGTTTTGATCTTAAAAATTGAAATCTATCTTTTGACAGTGCTTTAGTGAATATATCTGCAAATTGATAATCACTACTAACATAATTTAATGCAATAATCTTTTCATGATATTTATCCTTTATAAAATGGTACTTAATTTCAATATGTTTACACCTTTTATGAAAGTTTACATTTTTAATAAGATTAATAGCACTTTGATTGTCTATATTAAGATACATTGTGTCCTGTTTGTAATCACCAATGTCACTTAATAATTGTCTGATCCAAATTGCCTCTTTAGTGGCTGCACAAGCTGCCATAAACTCAGCCTCGGTTGTGGACAAAGCCACAGTTTGTTGCCTTTGGCTAGACCAGGTGACAGCAGCACCGTTTTTAATAAAAACATAGCCCGTGACTGAACGACGTGTATTAGGATCGTTTCCATAATCAGCATCACTGTAGCCGATGAGCTCTGTGGGTTGTGTAGTGTGTGAGTAGCACAGCCCATACTCTTTTGTATCCTTTAAATATTTAAAGATCCTTTTCACTGCATTCCAATGACTTTGGTTGTAAGAGTTAAGGTATCGACTTACCAGACTGACAGCGAACATTATATCAGGTCGACTCACAATAGCCAGGTGCATGAGAGAGCCCACTGCTTCTCTGTATAATATATTTTTCTCTCGCTCTCCATCTCCTTTCTGCAATTTCATGTGAGGGTCGACTGGTATGCTGTTGGGGTTAACATCATTCATATTAAATTTATTTAACAGCTGTTCTATATATTTAGTTTGGTGTATAAATATATAGTTGTTAAATCTTTCTATTTGCATTCCTACAAAGTTGCTTGGTGTGTTTAATATTTTTATTTCAAATATAGCTTTTAACTCTTTGATTATTTCATTTAATGCTAATTCATCTTTTGAGAATAATAATCCATCATCTACATATAGGCAAAGGTAGCATTTCTTCTTATTGACATAACCAATATAAACACACTGGTCAGCTTTACTATTAAAAAATCCAAATTTATTTAGAACTGAATTGAATTTACTATTCCAGCAACGTGGAGCCTGTTTTAAACCATATAAGGACTTGTTCAGTTTACAGACCATATTTTGCTTGCTAGACAGACCTTCAGGAGGAGTCATAAATATAGTCTCTTCAAGTTCACCATATAGGAAGGCTGTTTTAACATCAAGTTGGATAATTTTAAACTTATTTTGAGCAGCTATTGATAGTAGTAAGCGAACTGAATCATACCTGACTGTTGGTGCAAATGTTTCTTGGTAGTCAATACCTGCAGTTTGTGCATATCCTTTTGCACACAGTCTCGCTTTATAGCGTGGACCCGTTGGTTCTTCTTTGATTCGGAACACCCATCTACATCCTATCACTTTGGCGTTTGGAAGTTTTTCAACCAATGTCCAGGTATTGTTTCTTTTATGAGCCTCTAGTTCTTCATCAATAGCTTTTCTCCACTTATCATTATTGACAGACTTTATGGCGTCTTTGTATGTAACAGGAATTTCAGACAGGATCTCTTCATGCTGACAGAGGTAAGAATCTTCCTCAGAATCATTTAAATTTATAATATTTTCATTTATTTTCCTTCTAGGTCTTAAGTTTATGTTACAGACTGAAGAAGAGTCAATACTGGTGTCAGGTAAGTATTCACTGTCTGAACTGGATTTATTTTCACATACTGTACTATATGAACTTACAGAACTTGTGTCCTCATCATTGTCACTTTGTTTATTTGTTGCAGGATCACATAGCTCTACAGGAACATAATCTCTTTTCACAGTAGATTCAAGAAATGTAGCATCTCTACTTTTGATCACTTTCCTAGTATTGGGTATAATGAATCTGTACCCTTTTGTATGATCACAATATCCAATAAAGATCATCTTTTGAGCTTTTGGATCCCATTTCTTGCGTTTTTCTTTAGGTAGATGAACCATAGCTTCGCAACCAAAAATACGCATATGATTCACCGTTGGTTTTCGACCTGACCACACTTCTTCAGGAGTTTTGAACCCTAAAGACTTTGTCGGGGAACGATTGATGATGTAGGCAGCAGTATGTATCGCATCAGCCCAATATTGTTTAGGCAGATTGGCATTCAGAAGCATACACTTTGCTCTTTCAATAAGTGTTCTATTCATGCGTTCCGCAGTCCCATTTTGTTCAGGTGTGTATGGTGTGGTTGTCTGATGTATGATGCCAGCATTTTTCAGGAAGTCGGAGAAACTCTTGTTGACATATTCCAAGCCATTATCAGACCGAAGAATTTTTATATGAGTATTTAAGTTATTTTCAACTTCATTTTTAAATTCTTTGAATTTTTCTAATGCTTCAGACTTGTTTCGGAGAAAATACACATAGATTTTCTTTGAATAGTCATCCAGAAATGTTATAAAATATTAGGTCCTTACATATGAAATTGGCGTTTTGTATGGGAGGAACAAAAAGTCGAATATTTTTTAATATAATATATTTAATTAATCAAAGTATGAACCATTATTTTCTATGCACTTTTGCCATCTCATTGGTAGTTCATTGATCCCTTTACTAAAAAAACCAGTCGGACGGGAATCAATAAAATCTTTGAAGGCGATTTGGACTGCCCCATCGGAGTTGAATTTTTTCCCTTGCAAGAAGTTGTCCAAATTTCGAAAAAAATGGTAATCTGTTGGAGTAAGGTCCGGGGAGTACGGAGGATGTCTTAGACTTTCCAATTGAAGCTCTTCTAATTTAGTAGCCGTCTGTTGCGCAGTGTGTGGTCTAGCGTTGTCGTGAAGCAGCAGTGGCGTAGAGCGATTGACCAGCCTAGGTTGTTTAGCCGCTAGCTTTTCCATCATGGTTTGCAATTGCTGACAATAGACATCAGCCGTAATAGTCTGGCCAGATTTGAGAAAACTGTAATGAACAATACCGGCACTAGTCCACCAAACGCTTACAAGTAACTTTTTTGGGGTTAATTTTCGCTTGGGGCAGGATTTGGCTGGCTGGCCAGGATCCAACCATTGCGCTGAGCGCTTCCGATTATCGTAAAGAACCCATTTTTCATCACAGGTAATGATTCGGTTTAAAATACCTTCATTATTGTGCCGGTTTAGTAATGTAAAGCAGCAGTCGACGCGCGTTTGCCGGTTTGCTTCAGTCAATTCGTGAGGTACCCACCTTTCAAGCTTTTTAATCTTCCCAATTTGCTTCAAGTGAATTAAAACAGTTTTATCACTAACATCGTAGCCTGCAGCTAACTCGGACGTGGTTTGCGATGGATCCGCTTCCACAATAGCCTTCAACTCTTCATTATCAACTTGAGTCTCAGGCCGTCCACGGGGCTTGTTCTGCAGGTCGAAATTTCCAGAACGAAAACGTTGGAACCAAAAACGAGCTGTGTTTTCTTTGTTGCAACACGACCGCCATACACATCATTCACCCTTCGAGTTGTTTCCGCAGCACTAGTGCCACGGCGGAACTCGTACTCGTAAATAATGCGATATTTTATGTTTTCCATTTTGTAAAATGAGTGACGCAAACAGAAAAAAACAGAAGAAAAAAACAAATGAATGACGATCATCGAAGCACAAATACATGAGTCTATAGCTGTACAAAATTGAATTTGAAATTCCTTACCAAAGAGGAGAAATTTGTGATTAAAGTGGCCAGTACGAAAAACGCCAATTTCATATGTAAGGGCCTAATATTTTGCACCTCCTAGAGTCTCTGTTTCCATCGGTCCACATATATCCGAGTGGATTAATTCCAGAAGGCTGCTGGCCTTTGAGCCTTCATTTTTAAAAGGTAGCCGTGTCTGTTTACCTTCCTTACACGTTAAACATATCTGATTTTCTTGTTTTCCTGAGAAAATTACATGTTCAGTGTTTTCTGTCATTTTCTTCAAACTATGAAAATTGAGGTGTCCCATTCTTTGGTGCCACAGGTAAAAATCTTGTTTTTCAACATCGGACATGCATGCATAGCCTCCTTTAGGCATATTAAGCCGGTACATGTTGTTGATAATACTAGCTGTTGCTACTACCTGACATTTTCTGTTCATAATAACACAGCCTGTTTTGTTGAATTTTACTTGGCCTCCACTTCTAATAATCTGGCTCACAGATAGCAGATTAGTTGCAAGTTCTGGAACATACAGAACATTTGTAAACAGCACCTTGTTTTCCTGACCTTTGTCGTTATATACATCTAAACTCACTTGTCCAGAGCATTGCACAGATAAAACTTTGTTGTCAGCAACTCTTATATTTTGTATAGCAGGAGTTGTTTCTGTCTGAAGCATATTTTTATGTTTGGTCATATGTGAAGAAGCACCGGAGTCCACATACCAAGCATCATCATGTGAAGATGTTGCCACAAACACAGCAGCATAAGAACTGTTTGACTGTTGTTGTGAATTCTTGGTTTTTGATTTACAATCTGGACTTTTATGACCATATTTATTACAAGTATAGCATCGTGGACCTTTTGAATATTTATTTTTATTTTTCTGATATTTCTGGTTCACTGTGAATGCTGAAGAATCATTGTTATAATTTCTTACATCTTGTAATAATTTTGCTTTTACAGAATCTGAAGTTATCTTTATGCCTGAGCTTTCCATAGCAATTATCATTGGCTGATAAGAATCTGGTAGACCGGAGAGTAGCAAAGTACCAAGCCATTCATCATCTACTTTAAAGCCAATGTTTCTGAGCTTGTGGGCGGTAGTCATTATTTTACTCACATATTCCTCTACATTTTTACATCCAGTTAATGAGGTATTGCAGAGATCACGCAGCAGACCAACTCGGCGTGTCAGCCCTGAGTCGTCAAAAGCAGCTGATAACCTGTCCCAGACCTCCTTAGCTGTGGTAGCTTCTTGTATGTGCACATAATTTGTCGAATCAACCAAGAGGATTATTTTTGCCTTTGCTTTCGTGTCCTTTTTTGCATCTACAGGGCCTGAATTTTCGATGCAGTCCCACAATTCTTCATGTTGAAGATATGTTTTCACTGCAAATCTCCATGTAGCGTAATTTTCACGACCACTTAACTTTTCTATAAAGGCTAATTGATTCGTTGCCATTATTTAACACTATTATACGACTGTTCTAGGCTTACTGGGCTCTTAACCTGTTGAAATAAATGACTATTCCACTTAATTGTGAGCAAAAACTTTAATTTATATTTACAAAAAGTAACGTATATATATCGAACTGTCAAAGATCATAGAGTAGTGCTTCTTCACTATTCAAGGCGCGAAATTCGAATTACATTCTACACGTGGTATATGTGAGCCGACATGACGATGTAGACTATCAATAGATTTTCATCCTTTGATAGTCGCTTTCGTTTTTGCACTACACTGTACTTACCATCAGGTACTCTGTAGTCACTATGTCGAGCCAGTGTAAAAAAAAAAAGATTCGGTAAAACTTGAGGAAAGAAAGTGATCGAATGGAAACCACGAAACTGTCGTAGGAGTGTAGGTAGGTAGCCGGATGGATGCACCGATAATCTTCTGAACCTGGGTGAAATTGGTGGGCCAAAGCTCGCGATCGTTAAGAAAGGAAAAGATTTGAACAAACTTTCACTTAGCGTGGAGATAAAAACACAAATATCGTAATTTTCAATGCGTTCTTGAGCATGTATTATTGGCAAATAAAAATAAAATTTAAATGTCTGCCATTCGGGCATTAAATTTACGATTGTGCGTCTTCGGTCGCATAGCTCATCCCTAGTTCGGATATCGAGTGGCCCGAGGCGAGGTTCGGCCGACTTCTAAGCAAAAGGGATAAAGGTCCAACTTTTCAAGGTTCATAAAAAGTTATGAAAGGATTATTTACGTTCATTTCCTATTGATGAAAGTGTCGTTAAAATGTTTATGAGGAAACCCGGAGGAATATATTAACTCCTGCTTAATATAGTACTGTTAATAATAAAAAAATGTTGTCAAGCTGTACAGAACGATTTTACAGACGAGGGAGATATTCACAGAAGATATTCAGCATTCGATTCTAATTCCAAATATGTAAAAATAGTGATATCTTAATACTTACATTAAAACGGAGTACATTATGTATTTATTTATAAGTACACTTTCATAGTCTACATTAACAATGAAAAATGTCCATTACGTTGATTTTTCACGAAGGATTTAAATAAACCATTCGGTAAAGAAGAGAACAAAGTCAGCTCGAATCTTCAAAAAGTTTTTTTCAGTACACCTTAGGGTTTAAAACTTATTTATGGACGGAATTCTTCCTTAACCCGTTATATGCAAAGTTATTTCAAGTTATCCAAATATCCTCGTATATACGATTTTTTACCTTTCTTCAGTTAGCATTTTCTTTTCAAAAAGTAATGTTTCATCAAACAAATTAATTTCATCTTATAGAGAATATTTCGTAGTTTACAAAATCTGGCTCGAGTCTCTGTCCAATCATTATTATCCAAGTAATAGACTGTCAAAGGCAATAAGGACTTTATTGCTTTGATCAACAATAACTCAGGATTAAATCATCGTAGAAAGTTCTTAGGTAAATCCAATAAAAGGGAATTACGTTATCTAAAAGAATTTTAAGATAAGACTAATGAATAAAAAAAATTAAAGTCCATAGGTCATTTTGTAGACGAGGAAAATTTTTCAATTTTTTTCACCCTGTATTGTTCTTTCGATTACTCAAAAACCCTACGCGTAAATTATGTTAACGCTTAAAACTAAAAACAAGACACTTGAAACTGTAATCTTCTACTTTTAAAACTTCCGTACGATCATTTCCCTCAAAATAACAGCCTTTTGAAAAATCACCTAAAAAATGGGGACTTTTTCAATACCCTTTAATGAATGCGTCTAGTGAAGTTACCTCGTTTTAATAAAACATTGTTACGAATTCATTCCACATGTTGTTCTTAATTTGATTAAATTAGCATTTAATTTTGACTAAACTACAATGAAATTTATATTTTCACCTACATTTGAATAAATAAAAGAGACGACCTTTACAATTATTGAAGGCTATTATTATCAAAATAATGTAAAGTGCTTTCTATGTAATTTTAAAATTCTAGAAATTACACTGTATGACCGGTGGTCGTGGGTGTGGTTGTAGAAAGACATGGATTTTGGCGTTTTACTGTTTATTTGCACTTTAAGGCACACCGAACTGCGACGCACACGCACGCACTCTAGCCTCGGGTTTCGGTACTCAACTGCTTTTGCTAGAGCATCTCTTGCGCGCGCGCACCCCTTACCCCGCGCGTTCCATAATACCCTAACGACCTTTAGGGCGTTTACCACAAACGCGTATCGGGCGGCGTTTATTTGCTAGAACTGGCTGCTTTTTAATAATTTTACTACACAATGTATTCTAATTCTTAGTTTCATCCTATTACGCTATTTTCCTAGTATTAGTTAAGTTGACTTCCTTTTAGCACATCATCAAAACACAGTGTATTTGCTTTTGATGTATTCCGTATTGATTGATCTATTTCTCTGTTTTTATTTTATGTACCAGATAAATATTTTTATATTCTATTCATGAAAACATATTCATTCATTTGCTTTATTTGTAACTGTTTTTCTTGTTTTGAAGATAATTACTTCCCAGTTTAATTACTTTAGGCTAAAACCTCATTAAATACCAAACACAATCACCTCCCCTTGCTGTTTCTCCCCTTTGTTCCCTTCTTAATTCATTTTTCTAAGATATTAATACTTTCCTTGTCGAATATTATGATTTTTGAAGTTGCCATTTGTCATCTGATTATTAGTTTTTGAACGTCTAGAAGATGTTACATGAGAACTTACGTGCACATCTCCAAATTTCTTTTTTTTACATTAACTCGACAATATGACTACATTGCACCTAATTATAAGTACAGTGTAGTTTAAAACGAAAGCGACTATCAAAGGACGAAAATCTATCGAGTCTCCGTCGTCATATTGGCCCACATATACCACGGCTGAACGTCTCTAGGTATATGAGTTACTGAATATACACAAGCTGATCCCGAAACGCGACAAGTAAAAGTGAGTTACTATAATGGTTTTTACGCTCGTGTACTGTGGTCATGACTTTGTTAGGGTGTAGTACCACCACAAAAGATGAAGAAGGTTAGAATATTTGTGAAGATGTCCACATGACTTTAATTTGAGATCCAATTGGGTTCACGTATGCAAGGTACGACAAAATTTATAAATTTTATTTAGAGCTCCAAGAAAACGAGTGTTGTACAAATAAAGACTTTAGCTACCGCATATCGCATTCCATTCACGTTTTCGGGAAATCTCAGCTGGGAAAACTCTATTAGTGAGAAACGAACTGAGAAACGGGAAGGAGAAAAATCAAAGCTTTCTGCGCCCAATTTCCATTTAGCGGAGTGGTTGAAACAGTATCTTGCTGTCCGTCGCGGTACGTACAAAGGAATGGCAGACCGAGGGTAAATACGAAACGAAATACGAATGCCCACTGGGGGGCATTTAGGTGATGCTTAGGGGGGCTGTGTTTCATAACTGGTAAGCTTTTAAGCCCACTTGAAATAACTGAGATGTTCCACAATACTTATATTGTAAGTTAGTAAAGAGTTGAGTCTCTCACCCTTTTTTTTGGTGTCTCGGAGGAAAATCCTGCATAGGACCACCAGGGCCGCTGTGAGGGCAGCAACCCCGGTATGTCAGACTCCTACTGACTAAAAACTCCCGGGGTGTCCCCGTAATCGCTCCACCCGAGCTTGGGAAACCAAATTCATCCAGACGCTCGGAGAGCGAAATACCTTGTCGAGGCTGCCTCTCTGGGTAAAGACCCTTCCAATACCTATCTCACAGGCGGCGCTGCACACCGCCTCCCTCTTATCCGGACAGCAGACTTCCTCAAGTCTACTGCCCGGTGAGTATCTCACCCCTTCCAAATGATGGAGCAACAGGTTAAATAACCGGATGCCTCTTTTATTTTGTTGTTTTAATTTGTTTTTTTATTATTTTTCATTTATTTTTGTATGTATAATATATTAGTAACAATAATGTATATAGTATGCGTGTGTAATATGCTTATATATTTGTAGGTGTATGTGTGTGTTCACATTTATGTATGTGCATATTAGGGCGTATCAAAAAAATAAAAATTTTTCCTCGGAACCACGCTTAAAAGTTTCGTTTTAATGCCAAAATAGGCCTCTGAAAATATGAGCCCTTAATATTAATATTTAGGTTGTCCGCATCGCACTTTTCGATTTCCCATACAAATAACACGGGACAAAAGTTTTTTTTTCTCTTGACTTTTATAACTAATGAACTATATATCGTATTGCAATACCCATTCATTATTTTTGTAGAGAATTTAACGCTAAAATGTTTTGGTTTCAATTTTTCTAAAATCATAATATTTTGCCAAATCAGTCAATAAAACAGCTGAATTGAGGGTAAGTTAAACTTCGATCTTGAATACCTTTTGACTGAGTTGATTTATCAAAAATTAACTTCAGACCTTTTTTGTAGAGCGTTAAATTCTCTACAAAAATAATGACTGGGTATTGCAATACGATATATCGTTCGTTAGTTATAGAAATCAAAAGAAAAAAAAACTTTTGTCGCGTGTTATTTGTATGGGTAATCGAAAAGTGCGATGCGGGCAACCTAAATATTAATATTAAGGGCTCATTTTTTCAGAGGCCTATTTTGGCATTAAAACGAAACTTTTAAGCGTGGTTCCGAGGAAAAATATATATATTTTTTTTTAAACGCTCTAGTGCATATCATTATCTATGATACTTTGAAATTAGTCTCTAGAGCTGTGCCAGCCTCGCTGTTTTCTGCGCGTTGACACAGCAAATGGATGTCAACTGAAAATGAGCACTGAGTGGTTCAGCTGATCACTTAGTATTTGCTGAGCTGAGTTTCCTTAGGTGTATCATCAAAACACGGAGTATTGGCTATGTTGTTATTTTATCTTCATTGGACTATCCTTCTATTGTATTTTTCCTCGAACTGGGCAATACGTTGGTGGCCGGGATAGACCTTCACAACTAAACCGGGCGAGACCGTGTTGTATGTTATGTTGTGTGCCAAATCAATGTTTTTTTCTTTCTTTGCATTTTCTTTCATCAGGCTTAGATTACTATATTTTTGTAATATCATTGGAATCAGGATGCTAAAGTTAGAATAAAATAATTTTCTTAAAAACTAGAAAATAACAGATTATTTTCCAGAAAACAGAAGTTCTCCAACTCATACTTTTGCCGAGTCGTTGAATTGTGGAATGGTCTTCCAGCGAGAGACGTCGTTAGGTGCGGAAGAACTTTGCAAGGCTGTATCCTTGGCCCTGATTTTTTTTTACACTGGCTCGTCATAGTGACTACAGATTACCTGATAGTAAGTACAGTGTAGTCCAAAAACGAAAGCGACTATTAAAGGATGAAAATCCATTGATAGTGTACATCGTCATGTCGGCCCACATATACCACGACTGTAGGTCTCTAGGTATATGAGCTACTGGATATACACAAGCTGATCCTGAAACGCGACAAGCCGAAACTGGTCACTATGACGGGCTTTACACCCACGTACTGCGGTCGCGATCCAGACGGGCACCGACGCCCTAACACCTCGCTGCTGCTCGTTTAGCACCACCCAGGAGTCACGTGTAGGGTAACTATTGGTGGAAGGGTTGGAGGAACACCCCGGCACGGTGACGGTCCATGATGGTTTCCAGCAGTTTATCTCATTGCCTTTGACATTTAATGTTTCCATAAACATTTCTGATTCCGTGTCTGGGAGGTCAAGAAATACGAATCTATCCGAACCGAATCTTCGGTATTATCTGTGTTCGCTTTATTGAAAGTCATTGTTGACTTTTAGAAAATATAAAATAAATATATTTTAATGAAAGTCTTTGGTATGTTTAAATTATATTTTTAATATCGGCTGAAGCGTCCATTCTTTTGTGTTCTTTTGATTTTGTATTATATTTTGCAATATTATTTCTTGAAGTAAATATTCTTTAAACAATTTTGCAGATATAATTAAAAAGCTTCTGTGGTCTAGTGGATAAGAGACCGGCAAACATGCGGGGCAACGCGAATAGTTGTAGGTTTGAATCCTGACCTGTAATCTGGGTTTTGCCGGATTTAGGCACTACACACTCACACATGAAAGAAAATATCTTAAGAAAATCCGCATGGTATCTACTAGAAATCTTATGTGTACTAGTGCTGTGAGTACGGTGATCAGATGCGCTATTGGTCACGTTGGGTATAACATATAAGCGCAAAGTGGATACAGCCACTAATATATCTGTTATCTCTGGTATCCATTTCAGTAGCTAGAAAAATTAGTTTTAACATGTGGTATACTTATTTTGAAAAGAATTCTGTGGTGAAGGGTATGTTGTATAAAACATCTCAATGTAGTCTGTGGCGATTTCCTTGGTTTGACTATGCCAGCCTCTCTAGAGGTCTTTTCGAAGCAGCATTTAGGATTCGATCAGGACATATCCCTTTAAACAACTATTATTTTCTTATAAAAATGAAGCAAGGTGCAAGGTGGTTGATGACATTTATCATCTCCTTTGGGAATGGAGTGGCAACGAAAAATTTAGGAGAAGACTTCTCTCTCAGGACTGGCGAAGTGTCGGAGAAATTAACATCATATTGGGAGAGCCGATGTCGGTTAATGCGAAAAGAATTTACAGACTTATACAGTTGTCATTTCGCTAGAACTGAGTTTAACTAATATGACATACCTTACGAGGCTGGCATAGTCATCAAGGATGCACTGAAGCCTCATTAATATATTTGATTAAAAAAAAAACCTCTGGTTTACCCAACAGGGTAAAACTTTTAATTTTTCTTGACGATTCAAAAGTGCTTGTAAGTAGGCCTATTTGAATTAAGTTATATTTCATTACAACGGGCAGTGAAAGGATCCTACACAAGTCTCGCTTTTATTTTTTAGCTCGGAACCATAAACGCAAACCTTACTTAAAAATATATCCACATTTATTCGTAAACGTAAATATTAATTAGACTGGCATGTTTTACGTTGTTAATGTTCTTATCTCTCGGAGCACAGTACTCTGAGGGTGCTTTAAGTTATTTATAGGCTCTTTAAGTGATTAAGCTAAACCACATTCCTTATAATTGTGGTTTTATTTGATAACCAGTACATTTGGCCGTTTTACTTGTAATAAAGAGTACTTTGAATAATTATATGTAAACGATTCTATGTCGGTACTATAAGCGCTTTGGAGAACACACGGGTAAATATTGCGTTCTGAAACGCTTCAACGCCCAGTTTCTAAAACGTTCTAAATGAACGTGTAAAGGTCGTCGCAGTGGCTTGTTTCAGACTGTAGTGTTTCGAGATGAGCTTGAGTACATCTAATAACTTATATATCCAGAGAACTTCAGTCGTGATATATGTGATCCGACATGACGACGGAGACTGATTTCCATGGTTTTATATTCGCTGCCGTTTTTGGACTAAACTTATGACCGGTGGTCGTGGTTGTGGTGGTAGGAAGACACGAATTTTGGTGTTTTACTGTTTATTTGCACTTTAAGGCACACCGAACTGCGACGCACACGCATGTACTCTAGCCTTGGGTCTCGGTAGTCGACTGCTTTAGCTAGAGCATCCCTTGCGCGCACGCACCCCTTACCCCGCGCGTCTCGTAAAACCCTAACGACCCTTAGGGCGTTTAACACATGCACGTATCGGGCGGCGTCTACATGCTATACACTGTATTTGACATCATTTTCACTGTAGTCACTTTGTCGAGCCAGAGTAAAAAAAATACTACAGGGCACTGCTTGGAAAGTACATCGCGAACGCAATCTACAGCGTATAAAAATAAAATTGTCCAGTAAACATTACAGTCGTATCCATTATTTAGCACTTTATTATAAAAATATTGAATCCCTATCCCGTCACCTCAGCATAAGTGAGGCAGATTCACCTCCGAAAAGTCGGCGGTGCGTTGTGACACGCTCTGCCGAAGTACACTAGGTGTTATCGGGGGAGGCGGCGTCTCCCCCCGTGATTGTGCCTGTCAGGCGCGGCGTAGTAGGGCTGCGGCGAATTGATTACAGGACCCGCAGGCCGCACTAATTTGCAGAATTAGTCGCCTTGGGGTTTGTGGCTGGTAAAAGTCCGGCACACCCCGGCTGTGACCCCCTTCGTGGCCGGGACGGTCCTACGAGGATTTTACCCAAGTAAAAAAAAAAAGGGAGTTAGATTCATTACAACAATGAGGAAATACTTGCTTCCGCATATCACACATAAACTTAATAAATTAACAATAATCAATAAATATAATAAATCTGTTCCTCAGCCACCTATGTACATAATATGATCTAGATGGAAATTATTAGACAAGAACATCTATATATTATATCATCTCTATATCACTGTACACAAATATATCAATTACGTGATGTAAGTTAGTAAAATTGTATCGGAATCGTTAATCAATATACACACAGTGGTAGGCGTTTGTGAATGCTAATCTCAGGAACGGTTTAACTGATTTAGATGCTATTTTCGTTCATGTTTGATGCAAAATAATAACCCGTATGTCAACTCCTTGGGGTTTTACAAATTGTAGGCGCAAGTCGAATTAATACGAGGCACCTTAATCGAATGAATTGAATTATTCAAACCCCGTCGCCGAGGGATTTGTCTTTGCTAAAGCTATTTCTTGAAATTTTCATCGTTTTGAATACATTTTCGTTGCGTTTAACGTTTCCAATTGCTGTTTAAAATATCTACTGTTTTATAATCCGAGGAATCTATTGTTTTATTCTCGCCGTGTGCCCAACCTGGATCTCTGAATGGGTCGACTTGATGCAAATTGTAGGAAATGACCTGTCGCTGGCAATACTTATTCTAGCAACGCTCCACAGCGACGGGTCTTGGAAGGCGTTTCTGCATTATTGTAAGAAGGTGCAGAAGGTAAAAAAGAAGGCATAAAGACAGTGGGAGACGCAATCGACATTTTTGTCTTCCCCGCCCATTTGTCGTCCCTGCAGAATGGGACGCCGGAGAGAGACTACCGCGAGATACCTTCTAATGGACATGACTCCTGGACCTCGTACTTGAGGGTGTGCGTCGCCCAATATTTTTAGGCTTGAATAGTGCGCAACGTGTTCCCGCGTACCACTCTAAGACCATGAGCTGAGCAGAGGATGTCCGTAGTAGAACGAGTAATGAGGAAAGCCAGACGATGGTGGGAGCTAAGGATGCTGGGCCTACCTTTTCCTAGTAGTAGAGGAGGAATACCACAGTGGTATTAGCTGGTAAGTGTCCGGCCCATCATATATACCACCGAATGATGATGATGTCCTAGCCGGTTTCGGCCACGGCGACTGTTTCAACACCGGTTAAGAAATTCGAGGTCCAGTTTCCGGAAACAGTCAATTGCGCAGGAGATATTTAAGTGCATAACTGGACGCGCAGCCAGAAAAGCACTCTCTCGTCCGAGCTCCCTCAGACCCGATGGAAAGGAGAACCAGTACGATCGGGAGGGAGCAGGATGCAGGTTTGGTCGAGTTTTCCCTTCTCTAAACACCTGGTTGAATTGCGGTGTTCAAGAAATACCTTAGTCGCCTTTTACGACACCTCAGCAAGAAGAGGGGGGTGCTATTCTATTCTGCCGGCAGCCACCACGGCTTAAACCACCGAATACTGATAGTACGATAGGACGTTGCTAGATATGTGAACACAAGCTGATCTTAAAACGCTACAGGTAGAAGCGAGGCACTATTGTAGTCTTTGTACGTGTGTACTGGAGTCATGACCCAGTTCATCTAATCACCTTAGCATCCTAAATAATGTAAACAATTTAATTTCTAATTCTACATTCCATTCATACGTAGATGCCTTCAGTCGATTTATTTTAACAGAAAAATGTTTTCTGATGCGATTTCTTCTAAGGCTATTATATTTTCATTTCGTTCACGGCACAACGTGCGTTTCCCCATTCCGTTTCGACCCAAAGTGGAGACCTTTGAAATTGCTCTATGAATTTTATAACTCTTCATGTAAGGGTATAGGCTCACACCTGTTGTTAAAATTGTGTGATTTTGATGCGCTTTTTGAAGCTAAAATCCTTGTGCTATTTTCTATATATGTGCTATTTCTATATATTTATATACATCAAGTTGTTATTATGGTAGATTTCGACGTTGTAACTGTACGAGAATGCAGTGTAATTCGGCAGCAAGCGGTCGGTGGCGTTACGGCGAGTGTGTGCAAGGCTGGAGTGGGTGTAGGCGGCGCTCGCGTTGCGATATACCCACACAATCTACTTACACGCGCCGGCGTGCAGCAGTGGCCAATCTCAGAGTCACTGTCTGCGTTTACAATATAAAATAAATATTAAGGTTGTTAGCAATAAATGTGGAGGAGTTGAGACAGAAATGCTTAGATAAGCAAATCTAAATATTTTTTATACTGTTGTTAACAGAGATAGGCAAAATGTAATCTTATCAATGATTAACGATTACAAAATTTAATGGTAATTATAATTTTACTCATCTGTAATCAGGATCAAAATACTTTTAAGCATCAATAAGTCATAAAGTTGTATACAATTGCAGATTCCTTTATGTTTAAATGGAACAAAACATAACTATATTAATAATGTAAAACGCAAAATGTAATCGTAATCATTTTTTATTAATCTAATTACATTGTTCCCATTTTTGGTTGTTAGTAACAAATAGATATTAGTATCTAACAATTAAAAAAAATAGAAAATAAATAAAAAGACAGTTTAAGATATAGTGTATCGGCTACACTCTATATATAGTTGCGTATTGAGATCTGTGTCATGATAGGAACTGATATTAGATTCTCGTTTTTTGAAGTCATAGAAGATGAAGTCAATGTACTTCCTTAAAAAAAGATTTAGCTCATATTTCAAAGAAAATAGGCTACCTTTATAGTGCTTTGTAGTTTCCTAGAGTAAATATACAGGATAATATGTAAAATGTTACAGAGTATTTATTTTTGCTGTTTCCTACCTCGATCATCTTGATTTTCTTCTTCATCATCGTTTCTTACTTACTTTATAGGACCCTTGACTGACTCTATCTTCTTTTTTTCCCATATTTTTTTGGTTGTTTTCCTAAATGGCTACTTCTATAATCCCTTAAAAGCATCGTCTCAGGTTAGATGGAACCTTTTATACTCCATTTGTACTAAGCCGTTCTCATGATCTAGTTTATGAAGACGTTTTATAATAATTATGGCAAAGTTTAAAACATTACCGGAACTAACGAAGTATTCATAAGCAATCATGAGTAGCAGGATCACTTCCTCAGTGTTATTAAACTTAGTTGATTCAATTTGAAACTGCTGCTCGAGTTACAGCGCGATTTTTCTAAACTTTGAAGTAAGGCACGCTTTAAATTACCGTCTTAGAAGTTTACTTTTCAAGTTTGAATTTTACGGAGTCGTTTATTTCAAAGTAATTCTCGTTTGCCACTTTTTTGTCCCTTGCTTCCGTTATTACGTATTTGGGTTTCCTCTTACATTAGCTTTGAGAATACTACTATTACCAAAAAGATATTATCACTGTTGATAATGATCTTCAAGGAGTCAGAGTACAATGACATTCGCCTTTATCCTGGATTTACCGTACTATGACTCGCGTGGCATCATACTACATCTAAGGCTGGTAGACTTATTTTATTATGGCTTTTTAAGTGAGTTGGGAACGCAAAGTATCGAACATCGACATAAAGTCGCCTGCCGCTCAGTTTTTACCCGGCTACACTCCGGAGAGAATTCTTAACAGCTCCATTTTCTAATTTCCCAGCCTGATTTCATAACAAAATCACTAGACATCGTCTTGGATACCACTTTTCAGTGCTAAATAATTCTGATATGCGCACTATATTTGCTTCTTTATTTATAATGCGAACAGTAAAAGAGTGGAATATCTTCGTCGCGTCTGTTTTACACGGTCTTACGGTCATCGGAGCCGTTAAAAGAGTATTTCAGAAGACTCATACAGAGGGCACAGGAGGAGAGGAGAGAAGAGAGTAGAATGAGGAGGAGGAGCATAGGAAGGTGAGAGGAAGGAAGGCGTTTATTGAGAAAATGCCGTCCAATGTCGTCCTTATCTTTAGTCGCCCCAGGTGTGATTATTAATAAATACAAATGAAGTTATGAAAGTGGAGAGGAAGGTATACAAACAACTGCGCATACCTTCTGAGAGGAAACCTATAGATGTGGGAGGTATCAGCCCTTGAAATGGGAAAGTGGGTAAATGGTGGTCGTTTTGCCATGGTGGTATGAAGCAAAAATCAAATGTGACCTTAGATTAAACTGTGATTGTATATTAATCCTTAATAAAATAGGAAAATTGGCCTTTGTGCCATATATCCAGTTTTTTAACAGCTGCTGTGGTCGGCTTTTGGACTGCTCTGTACTTACCATCAAGTGCATTGTAGTCACTGTGCCGAGATAGCATAAAACCCACTCTCTTCATAAACTACCCTCCTGTTTGCTTATTCACGGCGCCTAATAAATCCCTTGCAAATATTGATAAGTATCGTGAAAACAATTAGCATTTTCTGTTCTGAATCTCCACCAGTTAAGTAAAGTTAAACAAAGTTTTATAAAATTAAAAAGAAACAAGTATTTTTATAAGTCCAATTAACCGTCTAGAGGCTAGATGAGATGCGGTAAACAAGTATCCTCGCGTTCATAAACTACGCTTTGAGGGTAGCTCGGTTTTAAAAGTAAACTTTTTCTTTTACGGCTTGAAACTTTAGCCTTTTTACTTGGAGACAATTTTCATATGACTGTCACGGATATAAAGGGTTAGATTTGCACTGGCTGATATCCCCAAGGTGCCTACTTTTGAGCATTGAGGGAACTGCGGTACCTGTAATCAAACCTTCACAGCCCCGATGCACCACACTCATTGGATACAATCTGGATGGCAAGGAGACGCCTACCCCCTCGATATTATACGGTGAAATTGGGCAAAATACGCCCCGGTAACTAAACAATCACTCAGGGTTCCCACTCTGACCGGCCACGGCTTATTCAGTTGTGAATTGACAAATCAGCTGGTTTAGCACTGGCTAACTATTCTTATACATCTGGGCAGTCGGCTTGAGGCAGTCTGCTATCCGAAGCTGGCGGCGGTGCGTATTAGGGGTTTCCGTTTCGGTCATATTTCGATTCCTGGGACCGAGATTCCGAAACAGGACGTAGTCCTAGGATTCCCAGGAAATTGGAGACCTTCGGAATTTGAAAGCCATCTGTTTTTTAATAAAAAAATTAAGTCTAGTATGTGTACTTTTCGAAATTTACTTCTCGAAGTAGTTACGAGTAGGCTGGCCATGTTAGTCGCATATCGGATGAGTAGTTGGTCAAATACATCCAGCCACAAAAGTGAAACTGCTCATTGAGTTCAGATCAAGGATGTTACGGAGCTTCGACTCCGACTCCGATAAGTCGGAACTTCCGATTGTTATTACACCTTCGGTTCCGACTTCGGTTCCGAAACTTTTTAATCGGAGGTATTCATTGGACGTCACCACCACTCTTGTAGTCAATTCATTTTATATGTTGTGGAAACATAATATCAATTAATCAAACAATCAGTGCTACTTATTTTGAAGAAGACATTTTTAAAAATTTAGATTAAATAAATATGATTAAAATGATTAAATTTAAAACTAAATGTACATCTAAATTTATTACTACAAGGTTTTTTTAATTTACATTTACATTAAATTAAGTAAAATAGAAATTAACACAAAAACAACCCTGGAGCAAATTTGATTTAATTTGTTCACTGTAAATGGGAAAATGTTAATAGGATCACAGCAATTTTTATTGTCCGTGTGTTTGTAAATTTATCACTTTCTAATTAAAAAGGTTCACTGAATAATGTTTTTATTCCCTTAATAAAACTATTTTATTCTGCCGTCATTTGTGACTGACACTGCCTCCGACTCCGATTCCGACTTCGGTTCCGACTCCGATAAATCAAATTTAAAAACTCCGACTCAGACTTCGGTTCCGATAAAACTGCCTCCGTTACATCCCTAGTTCAGATATATCAATAAACTTCGATTATTTGTCGGGTAACCTCATTTCGCAATTTATGCTTCAGAGATAGCTCGTTCCATCGCATGCTGAGCGACTTAAGCTATTGAAATAGCCCAACCATTAGCATGCACGTCTCGTCGGTGTACGTAATAGCCAGTAGGAGGAATTGCTTGAAAACTTTCTTTTCCAGTCATTAAGAATAAGCGACGAAAAGGCATGACGTAATTTCCCAAACATTGACCATTGACCAACCCGACTATATTCTTTTTTTGGCTTTCATCTCCAAGTTGTGCTAACCCGTACCAGTTGGTGTAGTTGCCTAGAGTTCTATTTCAGCTAGAACTACGAAGTTCTCTAACTCTGACCTTTGTCAGGTCATTGGATTGTGGAATGGTCTTCTGGGAAGCAGTTTCCCTTCATTCTACGGTACTGGATTTTTCAAACGAAGCGTCAAAAGCTATTATATAGACCAGAAAGATCGCGGCGACAATCGGCAGGTAGTAGTCTCCCTATGGTCATACATTTGTTTTTAGAATGCATTGTTATTTCTATCAGGTTCGGTAAAGTTGCTGTGCCGGGAGATATTGTGGGGGGATGGGAGGTTTTGATAAAAAAATAACAAGTTGTTGGCTTGGGGAGCCTATGAAAACTGATGAAAGTAAAATCTCTTTATTAAAACAATTGAGGAAGTCAAAGCAAAAGTCAAAGTTTTGGGAGTCGAAGCTGCTCGCGTCCGTAGGCCTTACCCTAGTTTCCCTACACGTGACTCCTGGGTGGTGCTGAACGAGCAGCAGCGAGGTGGTAGGGCGTCGGTGCCCGTCTGGATCACGACCACAGTACATGGGTGTAAAACCCGTCATAGTGACCAGTTTCGGCTTGTCGCGTTTCGGGATCAGCTTGTGTATATCCAGTAGCTCATATACTTACAGACCTTCAGTCGCGGTATATGTGGGCCGACATGATGTAGACTATCAATAGATTTTCATCCTTTGATAGTCGCTTTCGTTTTTGGACTACACTGTACTTACCATCAGGTACTCAGTAGTCACTATATCGAGTCAGTGTAAAAAAGAAAAACAATACAATCGCTTATATACTAATGTTTTACAAGTGGGTATGCATGCACGTGGTAAACAAACCATTAAATGATACTTATAAAAATAACAGTTGATATTTATGACTAATGATTACAATTAACAGACTAATGCTTCCTATTAAGATAAGCTATAATGGTGTATTCCGATCCTGGTATGTAGGTTGCGTGTGCTATGCGTACATAACTCGGGCTAGAATAAAAAAAGGCGACATATAGAAAGAAGTACCACCACATACTGCTCAACGCGACGCACATATGAATCTATACGAACCAGTCGTTTTACTTGCGGTCGGTAGTATAATTCTCGCAGTTTCCTTTGAAATTTCACCGTTTAGATATTTAAAACAGCCTAAGAAGCAATGCAACCATTTAAAAGAAATACTGAAAAACAAATAAACAACATCAACATAAAACTATATGAAAGACTTTGCCTGAATAAAGAAGTTTTCAGTCGGCCGAGTATTTTTTTACATCAGACAAAAATATTGGAGTCCGTATTCTCTGACTGGGCTCCTTTGATGAATTGGAAACAAGTTTGTCCGGTGGTGCAAGTTAAAGACGGTATACTTTTAAAAATATTAATATTTATTTTTAAGAATAAGAAGCAAGGATTCTAATAAGTAGGAGCTGAAATTTAAGCAAATTAACTAAAGAACTTTTTATAGGACATTTTGTTCATCGATCATACTAGTGCTATTATACCTTGAACTATGGTCCTTACATATCAGGAGAGTCACACTCATGATTTTTTTATATCCGGGGGAAAATCCTGCATAGGACCATCAGGGACGCTGTGAGGGCAGTTGCCCCGGTGTGTCAGACTCCTACTGACTAAAAACCCCCGGGTGTCCCTCTGATTGCTCCACCTGGGCCTGGGAAGCCAAATTCATCCAGACGCCCAGAGAACAAGAAGCCTTGTTGAGGCTACCTCTCTGGGAGGGCAAGGAGTAAAGCTCACCCCTCCAAAAACCTCTCTCCCAGGCGATGCGAGAGTCACTGATGAATAGGAACCACCATTTAGTATAGCATTCTGGCTTTACAGGACAAAAGATCTGGCAAAATCTGTCATGCTCCAACATTTAACCTGTAATTTTATTACCTTCACTTAGTTGCTGTCGGGTACAATTATTTCTACATGCTTCGTTTAAAAGACCAAATATAGAATGGTATGAACACGCTCGGCGGAAAACCATTCCACAGCTCAACAACTCGGCAAAATAAGGATTAGAGAACTTGTTAGTCCAAGCTGGAAGCTGCGTTTGAACTTGTCGTTTTACTGAACAAGGGAAATAATGTTCTTCTTAGGGTGCCTCTCCACTACCGGAGGTTGGCCGTCAGCTCAGCGAACTTCCCTCTATCTTGAGCCAAGCGAAACAGGTGTTCTACGCTGGCAATACTGGTCCACTCCCGGATGGTACGCAGCCACGACTTCTTTCTCCTTGCAGCGCGTCGCTTTCCGTCTATATTGCCCATCATTATTAACTGGAGGAGTCGATATTTTTCATGTCGTAAGACGTGACCAAGATAAGCGATCTTCCTCCTCTTGACGGTTTGCAATAATTCACGGTTTTTGCCAACGCGCTGGAGTACCCTAACATTGGAAACCTTCTGTACCCAACTAATGCGCAGCATTCTACGGTAGCACCACATCTCGGAAATAATGTTAATGAGTCTAATAATATCATTACGTACTTGTTCTATAGCTCACTTGTGTATACCGTTTTAATCTTCTCTTTTCAAGTTAATTTCTATGTCGTCTTCTGTTATCTTTGCTTCTCTATCTTTACTTCCTGATTCTTGCTGCTTTTCCCATATAAAAGCAAAGATTTATACGCTGTAAGTTTATCAATTGACTGTTGAACGGAGCAACGTTTCGAAGAAAGAAGTTTTCAAGGGTCTCTTGTTAGGTTTCATTTGAATGTATAAATTAAAAATAGGCTCCGACGAATTTTCAGCTTTCTGTAATTCGTATTTCATTAACTTGTTTTACAAGTAATATCCATTCAAGTTACGTAGGAGCACTATAATAGAGAGGATTTTACATGACTATCTTAGAAACAGACTTTGCTAGTTTCGTTCATAGAAACTTTCTTTTATTTCAACTATATTACGGAACAATAAAGCGTGTTTAATATTTTCCCTTTTAAAATCCATCTTTGTTTATTTCTATAAAGTCATAATTGTATTAAATTATTTTCTTTCAAGGCTAAGAAAATGTACGCACAAAATTTTGTTATCCTAACAGTTACTACTACTACTACTAGAGACTACTACTACTACTAACTACTAGAGTAAACCGAATAAAGACTAACCTCGAAAGGCTTATGCAGTAAGGATACAGAAAGACATTCAAGGGGTCAAAACCCATTGCGATGGACTGACCCAATTTTTATCCATACTGTCTTGATAAAGTTACTACCGTGCACCTGACGGTATATACAGCAGTAGCGTTCATTCCATAGATGCATAAAAGCATTGCATACCCTTGTGATAAATAAGTCTGGAATACATTGCTTAAAGTTAAACAAAAGAAAAGGAATCATTTATATTCATATGTATTCTATATTCACGTAATCTATCTTTCCTATGAAAGCAATATAATATTTACTATCATTATATAATATTCAAATTAATTAAGTAAATTCTGCTTACCCTGATCAAATGCCCTATGCACGTCACTGATATACATTATAGTTCAAAAGCGACAGCGGCTACCAAATGACAAATATCCATTGACAGTTTCCGTCATCATGCCGGCCTACATATAGCACAACTCAAGGCTTCTATATATGTGACGTCTAAAGGTACACAAACTGTTCCCGAAACGCGGCAGACCAAAGCGAATTACTATGTTTTTTTTATTACTTATAGGCGAACGCTTGACCTCAATCACACCTGGTGGAAGGTGAAGATGAGTTCGATGATGAAACGCGATCGCCTAGCAAATGCCTATTCACTCTTCTCTTAAAGACTCCCAGGTCATAAGATCGCGGAAATATGGCCGCTGGAAGCATAAATAATAATGATAATAATGGTCTTCACATTTGTATGCTGTGGTCACGACCAAATACTAGAAATCGACATACCACCACAGGTAATTCATGACACTACCAATTAAAAAAAAATTCAATATAAGTCATAACACCAAAAAATGAGAGGCGTGCTACCACAGGCGTGCGCGCAAGCCAATTTGCGATTGTCGCGTAATAGGCTTGTCGAATAAATATCGATACATTGAACTATCGATAATTTCAATATTATATATAAATATTTTTGGGCGATATATTTTGTAATGATATATCGATAGAAAATAAGAAAATATCCAGTATCGAAAATTGTATCCAAAAAGGTTTTTTTTTTAATTCTTATGGCAATGAAGTCGCTGAAATCTGAAACTGTAGATTTTTGTTTAATGTCTTAAATAGGTCTTAAAGTTAGAAGATAGCCTTTTAGTTCTTGATATTTTTGTAATTTTTGTCTAATAAAAAGGAATAATAGTAAAATACTTCCGTGTTTATTGAGATTTAATCGATACATCGATATTTTTCCTTCGATATATCGACGCCGATATTGATATTTTAATAAATATCGATACCTCGATATAACGATATTTTTTTGCATTTTCGACATCCCTATCGCGTAACCCATAGGCGTCAAGGACATGTGGCCCGCCCGCTCACCTCCCCGCACCCCTTTCTCAGCGACGCAAGCTGTGTATTGGCTAGGCTTAGTCGCCTTTGCATCGCGCCGCCTTCCAGAGAGTTAAGAAAATCAGAACTGCAAATTGGATTTATTTATTTCTTGTATTGGGAAAAAAACATTGAATTAGAAAAAGTCGTAAAACAAAAGTTGTCAGTCTTGATATACCAAACTCACACTTAAAAAGTTTTGCGTTAGTTACCTGTATCCCAGTCAAAGATGGGCAAAATGTAATCTGATTATTGTTTAAGGATTAAAAAAATGTAGTCTTAATTTTAATTTTCTTGTTCTGTAATCATGATTAAATCCATTTAAAACATTAAGAAGTGATAAATGTGTATGATATCTGGGATTCCGTAGTGTTTAAAACATAAATGAGCAAAATGCAGTCATATTAATGGTATAAAACGTAAAATGTAATCGTTAATCATTTTTATTAATCTGATTACATTTTGCCCATCTATGATATTATCAAACTAAAGTTCTTAAAAAAATAAAGCAATGATATACGATTAAATAAATTCTGTTTTTGTCAGATATCGTCTTTCCATCACACACTAAATTCAAATCAAAAGTGATGTAGTCAGAGTTAATATAATCATAACAATTTAGTGTTCCGGCAAACATAAGAGGAATAAAATCAAGATAGTAACTATTACGGTCTAGTTCTGGCACCCCACAGGGCGTTAATGGGGCATTAAAATCAGCAGTTTCGCGGTTGGTTCGGGACGTGACGTTTTATAGAGACAATAAGATTTTGCAAGCCCTATCTGCTGTTTATACCGGAATACAAAGATGAATAAAACCTGAAACACGTACGTTTATATTCCAAAGTTGTATTTTTACTTCAATTAGATTTTTTCTCTATGTACTCGACAAATGACTGCATTGGCTGATTTAAATGGCAGAATGTATAGTGCAATTTGAACCGCTAGGTAAGGTGAAAGGACGAGAATTTATTCTATATTCTATGGTGCGTCATGTCCTATATCACATACTATGACGAAAAGATTAAAAGAAGGATTTTGGGAATCGAAGCTGCTCGCGTCCGTAGACTTCCAGTAGCGTCGTAATTTCCCTACACGTGACTCCTGGGTGGTGCTAAACGAGCAGCAGCGAGGTGGTAGAGCGTCGGGACCCGTCTGGATCGCGACCACAGTGCATGGGTGTAAAGTCCGTCATAATGACCAGTTTCGGCTTGTCGCGTTTCGGGATCAGCTTGTGCATATCCAGTAGCTCATATACCTAGAGTCCTTCAGTCGTGGTATATGAGCCGACATGACGATGTAGACTATCAATGGATTTTCATCCTTTGATAGTCGCTTTCGTTTTTGGACTACACTGTACTTACCATCAGGTACTCTGTAGTCACTATGTCGAGCCAGTGTAAAAAAAAAAGAAAAAAAAAGATAACAACTAACTAACAAAGTATACGAACAAATCGACGTGGATAAGCTGATTCCGAAGCGGTAGATGTTTGAGCGGGTCTTTATAGTAGTATTGTTGAGGATGAGACCCCAGTCGTGCCCTCGATGCCAGTAGGTGGAAGGTGGAACACCCCAGGGTTTTAGTCGGTGCAAGCTCGACATCGGGAGGCGGCCCTTACCGGCCCCCGAGGTCTGTTTGGGATTTTCCCCGGGCTACAAAAAAAAAGGGTCTTTATAATAGTATGGAGATGGTTACATTTATAGGTAACTAGCTGATCCGGCAAACGTTGTTTTGCTATATAAGGTTTTGTAATATCTTCTAAGATGTTCATTGAAATTAAGTGATGTCAAAGACAATTTTGTTCACAATCAAATACTCTTAATCAACAACACATTTATTTGGATAAAGATTAATATTATTACGTTGATACAACTCTTAACAAATAATGCATTAATTTCGACCAATTTTGTATACCATAAAAATGGTTCTAGTGACTTAATCTTAAAAGATAGACATATACTGTTGCGGACAATTTTTTAGATCATTTCAAGAGGAATAATTCTTTCATACATATTTTTTTGGTATCTCGAACCGTTTTTGCAACGCACGCAATGGAAGCCCTCAAGGATGAATAATTTTCCCCGTTTTTTTTTTCACATTTTCCATTATTTCTTCTCTCATAATAATTGCATCGTGATGTTATATAGCCTAAAGCCTTCCTCGATAAATGATCTATTCAACACAACAATAAGTTTTCAATTAGAACCAGTAGTTCCTGAGATTAGCGCGTTCAAACAAACAAACAAACAAACAAACTCTTCAGCTTTATAATATTAGTATAGATGATCAAGTTGTGGCATTGAATTGTGGAATGGTCGTACAGCAAGGGTGATCCCTCCGCTCTATGTTATTGGGCTCTGTAAATAAAGCGTGAAGAGATATTTATATAGACCAGTATAATTTTAGTGACTATCGGCAGTACGAATAATGACATCGATAATCGTACTCGATTTGTGGATTGCACTGTAATTTTTATAAAGTACGGTGGAGTGACAATGTCTAGTTAGAATAAAAAAAATGATCTAGATTTCGAAGATGGATCAGATATCCAAATAACTGGAGCTTCCTGTTAGCGCTGCACATAGCACGTTTCCGGAAAGAATTGCAGTCACGATATTCAGCAGTGAGACAATGACGATGACCAAGACAATCTATCCAATAGTCGAGACGCACAAAGTATTAGTGAGATTGGTTATGAATAAATCATTGCTTTATCATTGATAAAGGTTTATTACATAAAGTATAAAGATCGATACTTGGAAAATGTAACTAAGAAGTTGTAAAAGAAACTGCTAGTTTATCAAACAAACGTTAAAGGAAAACAGGTAAATCTCGTCTCCGTGGTATCGAAGAAAAAGTTACCCTCATTTTTTAATCTAAGGAACACGATCTACGAAACACATTACTTTGTCTACCGAGCATGACGCTCCAAAACTCACTGCGAATACGAATTAGGGGATGAAATCTTTGATGAAATCTCCAATTGATTCTCCACTTGAAGAGTCAGGAGTTACGGTTCATTTTAAATCAATTTCGCGTAAGCTTCGAATGGAAGCATCGTTAAAATCTAATCGTGCACGGTGCCCTATTACGAAATGGTCGACATCTCCATTACAGACTCACGTCATTGCATTTCCTTTATTTTAGAACTTTCTTATATGAATTATGTCGTGTTAAATTTCATATCCCTTTCAGTGTTTTTAAACAAACGTCAAATTATTAAAATAATAATTTTGTGGCATACTCACTATTCATTTACTTATTTCTGTCTTTAAGATTATCTATTTTCTAATTCTTTTCACTATACTAACCTATCACTAACAACTATTTTAAATAACATTATTATATCTTCACTTATTTATCTAAGTAATTTTATTAACACATTTCGTACTAACATACTTAATATTTGATCTTTAATATCGTGTCGTGCGATGGAAACGGCGCTAAGCCAGAGAGCCGCGGGATACCGGGCGCGCGCGGGGAGATTGTACATGAACACACGACGCGAGCGCCCGCGCACCCGACACAACAGTCTCGCTATCACATTTGACGCGCCACTACGTTCCTCTCGCTCGCCATTCGTACTGTTCTCATTGTTATTATTTACGTGTTGTTATTTGTATTATTGTGTCGTGAATTTTATCTTACTTGAACTATCTTACTTGTGCCTCATTATTCCTACTAGACTTTATACTGTGCTTATTAAACGTCTATCAACTTGCTGTCTGGACTTTCTTCATTTCATTCTTTCATCTCATCTTTACACGCTATCCTGCGCTATAGTGTAAGGCAGGTCACTACCATCATACCTACCACGCTAAAATTTCATCAAAACTTTAACACTTATTCATTTATGTTATAGATAAGATATTTTGAGGCTATTCCGCGAAACAGCATTTAGCAGTTTTGGTCTGTTGATTCCAAGGCTTAAGATAGATGTGTCGAAGGATGGTTGTGCCACTCACGTGGGTAAAATTTCCTGATTCACCAATCCAAGGACGTAGAATGTCCTGCTTTTCAATTTAAAATATGTAACAAGAAGGTTTTAGATGGTTATTACTTAGGATGATTTGGTTTACTTCTCCTTTTGGAGTAAGCAGAGATGAATTTGTGTCTGTGTGCATTTTGCGCTTATACATCCAATGTGACCAGTAGCGCAGCTGATCGTGGTTCTCACAGCACTATTACATATGAAATATCTATTACATGCCATGCTAGTTTCTTTAAAACTGTTTCCTTCACTGATAAACATGAAAAACCCAGAGGCACTACCTCTGGCCTCTCGTGCCGGGATACGAACAGTTGAAGCACTACGAGCACTTTTTTTTTGGGAGTCGAAGCTGCTCGCGTCCGTAGGCTTTACCCTAGTTTTCCTACACGTGACTCCTGGGTAGGGTCCGACCGAAAGTTCGGATTCGGTTTCGGCCGAGTTTCGGCCAAAAATCAAATTCCGGCGGCAGTTTCGGTTTCGGCCAATTTTGGCCGAAACTTTTGCCGAAACCGAAACTGATTTCGGCAGTTGTCGTACATGCTTGCCTAATTTCGTTTCTCGCGGCAACGCTTTGGCGGACGTTGGCGGCCCTGTTCGGGATTCGTGTGTAGAGGTGGAGTTCCCACAACACGGGAAGGAGAATTAAGATACTCAAGAAGTTAATATGTATATATTATTAATATAAACAGTTTTTCTTAAGAGCTATATGGCACATCATTGAATGTCACAAATTCAATTCTTATTTTTATACATATTGACATTTATAAAAAAGTATAATTAAAAATTTAAAAAAGGTGTGAATAAAAAGGTAGCCTACACGTGCGCCGTTCGCATTGCTTTTTTTTCGAATTTACGCGTGTTTGTTAACCGGGAAAGGTCTTAACAACTTAACCGGGAGGGTGGGCGAACACTGAGGGTGCTCAGCCGGCAATTTATGGGTTGGGTGGCAATGCAAGGGCACCCCTGTGGGTACGAACCTCGACTTGGACCGCCAGCTAAAAATACGAAACCTAACGGTGATCTACTAGCGTTTCGGAAGCGACTACCTTGAAAGAAACGCCGAAAGAAACTCAAGGCTGCGTTGGAGTGTAACTGCGTCGTTTAGACGACAGTTGACGGATCTAATTCGCATTGCTCTATAGCAACACAACTTAGTCAGTGCGTTATCACTCGACGTAAACATTTGTTAGAGGTTATGTTTTGATAGAACTGATTACATGTAAGTTTTTGTTTCAATTTTTACTTGACCACGTGAGTTTCGGTTTCGGCCGGAAAACCAGTTTCGGTCGGGCTCTACTCCTGGGTGGTGCTAAACGAGCAGCAGCGAGATGGTAGGGCGTCGGTGCCCGTCTGGATCGCGACCACAGTACATAGGTGTAAAGCCTTTCATAGTGACCAGTTTCGGCTTGTCGCATTTCGGGATCAGCTTGTGTATGTCCAGTAACTCATATACCTAGAGACCTTCAGTCGTGGTATATGTGAGCCGACATGACGATGTAGACTATCAATGGATTTTCATCCTTTGATAGTCGCTTTCGTTTTTGGACTGCACTGTACTTACCATCAGGTACTCTGTAGTCACTATGTCGAGCCAGTGTAAAAAAAAATACTTGCGAGATCTACACAGCCAATTTACAACATTTTAGAGAGAGAGAACATAGAAACCAAAGAATAACGACTAAGTAAGATATGGTAGACATAAAAACCATAACTTGTAACAACGTTCTATTTCTTAATTTTATTTCCTCAAGTTGGAAGTATTTTGTTTAAACAACTACAGAAGTGTTCTGCGCTGCACTCGTCCCAAATTTTTACCCCTAATCTAATTTCTACCAAATAAACATAGAATAGGAAATGTAAAGGAACCATATTATTATTATAATTTATAGGCGGACGCTTGACCTCAATCACACCTCGTGGAAGTTGAAGATGAGAATATTTCACTGTTTCGATGTAGTTATACTCGTAGCTACACGTTGGATCGCGCATTTTGTTTCTCATTTTCCTTCCACATATTTCTTAATTCTTAAATAAACACTACCCGAACAAATGTTAGAAATTTGTTTAAACGCTTCGAGTTACATTGTGTGTGATGTGTTAAAGCTGTTTTGATTATATTGTTCCTGGGTTAAAGTAATTACATGTATTTTTAATCGGTACAATTACGCTATGGTTAGTAGTTATAAATGCCCTTGAGTCCAACCTAATAGCATACAGGATACATGATGTGATATTATGTATTATTTTGTTCATTGTTTTAAATAAGTGTATATGTTGTGTGTTGCTCTTTTTGTCTCTATAATGTAGTGATTGTATAAATAGATATTAAAGTAGGTTAGTTATATATGGCACTTTTGTCGGAATTGGCCGTTAAATAAAAAATAAGTTTTATTTTTAAAAGGGATAACATCGAATTTTAAAAAGATGAAGTGGATTGATTTTTCAATAATTATTAGATAGAGATTGTGGTGCGTGTGAGTTGGCGAGGAAAATAGAAGGAATTCGGGAACGAACTTACTTGTATATTGTCCCGGTCCACGGCGCTGGTTCAGGCGTCCACACCACAATTTCACGCGCGTTGTTAGGGTAAGCAGAGCGTTCGAGTTGATACAATTTGTATTACACAGCGTTGTAGCGTTATTATATATTTTTAAAGGAGTTATTACAGCGAGCGCGTTGTACTTTTCGAAGCGTTCGAACCCAGAGGAAAACGGATGAGGAAGGTAGGGGGATAAAAATGTCGAGTGAGTGTTGCTAGCGTATGGATAGATTATTTAAGAGAATATATATTAAAATATTATAAATAAAGATTAAAAAATAAAATAAATGCAAATTAATAATAAAAGGCGCAAACATATCCCCCGGCCTGAGGGTATCCTTCAGAGAAAAAGAAGAGCGCAATTAAACAAACATAAAGCGGAAAAGCGTAGCGTTACAAACAAAATAATTAAATTGAATTGGAAAGCGTTTACAAAAAAAGCGAATGCGTTTATTGAAGTGGTAGCGGACAAAGGCGTATCACTGGACGAACGTTACCACTCCGTCCTTGTCGGGATATAGATCCTCAACAATATCAAGAGGACAGTTCAGAGGAAGCGATTTGTCTACTCGTATTATAACAGTACAACCATTATTAAAATGAACAGATGGAGTATTAAATTTAAAGTGATGTCAAGTGTACGAGACACCACCTGCGCCAGTATGATTGTAGCATTTTATTTTAGCAGCTGATAGCGATTCAGCCTGCTCTCTGAAGAGTCACTGACGTCCTAAGCGGTATAAATTAGCGGTGTTAAATTTAAACAATGCTTTATGTTCTGATGGATCTGTGCTCAAAATGCACAGAAAGCGGCTGTTCATAAATGTGTTTTGTATAAAAAATGCTGTGCTACATGGTTTATCAGTTTTTAATAAATAGACATCAGAATTGAAGTAATTCTTTTGAATAAAGCGATAAATATATTTTTCAGCGTTTTCCAAGTCTGGAACTGATGTTATTCTGCGTGTATAGACTAATTCAATAAAGCGTAATATAAACATAAGTGCGTAAATATTTTTATCCATTTGGATAAGCGTTCGGCTAATTCGTGAAAATTGTCTTGCGTTTTAATAATTAGAGTTATAAGCGAATAAGATACAGAATTTATCCACGAACGAGTAACAGTTGAGTTAGATTTTAATAATGTAGCAATTGGCAATAATGAAGAAAGTGGATCAAATAATAGAGCGGTTACAGAGAAAAAGATTCTTTTTGTGCATTTTGCATTATTTAAGTTTATTTGAAAAAAACAAAATATGTTAGTTAGTTTTCCACTGCAAACAAAATGTTTTAGTAGGCGTTTTGCTATTGAAATTAATAGTATTTTCAATTTTATGTTGCGTTGGAATGCTTGTCATTAATTGAGTACTGTAAGATATCCATTTTATAAGTTTGAAACCCTCGGCCATGAGCAACTGCGTTAGCTGGCAATATAGTCCTTCAGCCACCTCGACCGATGGTACTGAGGACACGTAGTCATCCATATAGAAATGGCGTTCGAGTGCCCATGCCGCGGCAGGGTAGCGCTCACCTTCGTCATCAGCTAGTTGCTTGAGAACGCGCATCACTAAAAATGGTGAACTTGACGCAGAGAATGAAACGGGATTATAGTTATATGTGCGAATAGGAATATTTTCGTTAAATCTAAAAAGTATGCGTTGAAAGCGTCGATGATCAGGCGATAATTTTAATTGAAAATATATTTTTTAATGTCTGCGGAGAGAACTAGCGAAAATAATCGAAGATTTAACAATAAATTATATAGATTGGTTTGTAAATTTGGTCTATCGTGTAAAATATCATTAAGAGTTTTATTTCAAGTGGTTTTAGCGTCTAAAACCATGCGAATTTTCGAGGTCGCTTTGTCCGGTCTGGTCGATCTGGTGCGAGCTGTTCCACTAAAGATAGATATCCGATACCTATGTATTTGCTTATAGTGGCGTTGTATCCGTCGTGTTGCAATGGGGTTGTAATTAGCTTGTTCTCTAAGTGTAATAAACGTAATTTTGCCTTAGATTCTGAGTTATCTAATTTAGTAGGATCTAATTTTAATGAAAGATTAACTGTGTAACGTCCAGTCGCGTCGCGTGAATAATTATTTAAAAAGTCGCGTTCACATTCTACATTATCTGGGTTAAAATGTTTTTTATTTGGTGTACTATCTAACTCCATGAAGCGTTGAGTTAAATTTTCTAAGCTAGGTTCAACGAATGTGTGAAATGATTTTATTTGAGAGCGTTCTATGCATTCCGTTCTTCCCATAACAATATAACCTAGAGTAGTCTGCATAGCAATAACAGACGAATGCGGGATTCTCACTTTGTGATTTCCTAAGAGGAACGGGAAGAGTTCACTGCTTATTAAACAGTCGATTTCAGACGGCGAGCAAAATTCATCATCGGCTAAAGGCAAGTCGCGAATGTGTTGTAATATATCAGTACTTACCGTAGAGTTTGGAATTCTGTCCGATATTGAGTCTATGACGCGTGCTTTAATTGAATATCTGCAGCGAGTATCAAACCGAGAATGTATCATGAACTGCGTATGTCCTATAATTGATTTTTCAGTATGCCCTAGTCCCTGCACTACGGAAGGTGCATCTAAAATATTTAATTTTAAGCGCTCACAGCAAGATTTCGTTATAAAGTGGTTCATGGAACCACTATCTAAGAGTACTCTTATTTTAAAACATTCACCATCACTATTATACATGTAAACAATTGCAGTGGGCAATAGTACGGTAGATACGTTGGAGTCAACTTTATTGTCGCGGGTATTTAATAAAGCAACATCATTGCTGCGTTGTAAAGAGTGAATATTATGTACGGAGTTTGCACTTGAATCGAGCTGTGCGGCTGCAGTCTGTGATGACGCATATAAACACGGCTGCGTAGCGGTAGCGGGGTTGGCAGAACTGCTTAGCGAGGCGGGCGGAGCGCGTTCGAGTACAGGTGTCGAACGATCTATATGCAATTTTGTATGATGCATACGATTACAAATAGCACATCTGTTATGTGATTTACAAAATTTTGTATAATGAAATCCTAAACAGTTTACACAGAAGTTATTTTGTTTTACAAAGTTATACCTGGATGACGAATCTAACTTTAAAAAGGCGTCGCATTTATAGAGTGGATGAATATTTTCAATTTTACAACATATACATTTAGGTACGGCGTTATTATTAATAATAAAAGTTTGTAAGGAATTTTTATTCTTTATTTGTGGAGAAAATTTAGTATTATTTTGAAATTTATTATGAGCGGGTTTATAAAAAGGTATTGAGTTCGATATCGTTGGTAAATTGAGAATTTTACTTTGGCTTTTTATAAATTCTGTTAAAGAACTGAATGTAGGTATTTTAATACCCCGTTGCGTTTGTTCGAATAATGTGACAGTTTCGCGGTCGAGTTTTGTAGTAGCGATATATGTAATAATAAAATCAGCCAAATTTTCTATTTTTAATTGTTTTAATGCGGCGTGTGCGGTACAAAATTGTTCGATAAATGTTTCTAGCGAGTTATGTGACGGATGCTGACTGCCCTTGAAATTTAACATTTGTTCTAAGTACATAGAACCTAAACCACGAGTATCTTCATACTTTTCTTTGAGCAAGTTCCAGAGTATTTCATAGTTGTCAGCTACGGGTTGAATAGTCCCACAAGCTGTCAATGCTTGACCAGAGAGTTTGCCTATTAAATATTGTATTTTTTCAGCGTTAGATAAATGTGGGTTGTTGTGAATTAATGAACTAAAGTTCTCGTAAAACATGACCCATTTATTAGGTGATCCATCAAATGACATCAAATCCAAGCCAGGCAATTTTTTGTTCAACCTTTCGTATTTAAAATTCGATTGAACTTGTTCTGCAGCGTTATTCATGAATGTTTGCGTTTGAGACAATACGGGAGTAATTTCGCTCTCGACTGACTTGATATGGCAGTATAACTCGTCAAATGATATTAAAGCGGCAAAATCGGGTTTGGCTTTAGGATTATGCGTGATTATTGCGATATTTAATTGGTCTAAAACCTCATTGAAGTCCGTGCGTAATTTTTCTAATGATTTTAAGCGAATCAGGAACATTTTTTTTGCATTTTCATCCGAAATATTTAAACTTAAATCGTACATGTTTTGTAAAATGCCAAACAGGCTTTCTTTTTTGGCTTGTAACATTACTACGGTAGTATCCATGTTTGACTGCGTTTTAAATTTTATCGAAGCGTTTATTTAACAGGATTATGTTCTGTATGTTTTCACAAACGTGAGATATGCGTACTACCGTAATGAAAAAAATGTAGGTACAATATTGAAGTAGAATAAACTATATTTAAATAATAATATGCGTTATATGAGTATTATATATGCGAATATAAGCGTTTAATATAATAAATCAATACGAAATAGAGTATAAACGTTTGAAATAACACGTAAATATTTAAATATGAGTAAAAATAACTGACAGCGGTAGGTATGTATAACGTGTTAAAATGAGTTTTTGGCGAGGAATAAAAGCGTGGCGAGGAAGGAAGCGTGAGGAATCCAGTGAAGAAGGACCAGAGAAATTATGGTGCGTGTGAGTTGGCGAGGAAAATAGAAGGAATCCGGGAACGAACTTACTTGTATATTGTCCCGGTCCACGGCGCTGGTTCAGGCGTCCACACCACAATTTCACGCGCGTTGTTAGGGTAAGCAGAGCGTTCGAGTTGATACAATTTGTATTACACAGCGTTGTAGCGTTATTATATATTTTTAAAGGAGTTATTACAGCGAGCGCGTTGTACTTTTCGAAGCGTTCGAACCCAGAGGAAAACGGATGAGGAAGGTAGGGGGATAAAAATGTCGAGTGAGTGTTGCTAGCGTATGAATAGATTATTTAAGAGAATATATATTAAAATATTATAAATAAAGATTAAAAAATAAAATAAATGCAAATTAATAATAAAAGGCGCAAACAGATTGAATCTAAAGTAAAAAAGGGAAAGTTGCATATTTAAAATTATATTATAAAAATAAGATAGTTGTGATAATTAAATAAAGAAATGCAATATAAATATTGAAAATAATAACAGAGTATCATTTCAAGCGAGTGAGCGATTATACACAGGGAATATAACACGACTGCCAAAAGCGTGTTATAATAAACATTTTTGTCTTTCTTTTCCAATCTAAAATGAAAAGTGTAGTGCGAATTTACTCTCTTAACGACGTGCCCAGATTGACGCACTGCTATGGATTTTTCTAGATCTGCGTTAGCGCAACTCGTAATATCACGCGAGTTTTCGTAAACCAATCAGAAATGTGTATGGCACGTCTTATATCGTCACCCGACTTCTGTCCCCGACAGTCTCCCGATCTAGCCTGGACCCTAAGGGCTCGACTTTCCACGAGCTTACCCTGAGATTCTAGTAGCCTATTGCTGTCCTCTTATATCTTAATTACCGCCGAGCCGTCGGATGTATGCGGATTCCCAGGCGCGGCGAAGGCGAGGAGAGGCAGTGCTGGCACCCCGGTGGTTTTAGTCGGGGCAGGTCCGACACACCGGGGGAAGTGGCCCTCACCACTTCCCCTGACGGTCCGTTAGGGATTCCCAACGGGTTAACAAAAAAAAAAAAATTCTTAATTAACGTAACGGTTACAGAATCCACACCACCATTTATATTTGAGTGTAATTAGTTATCTCTTATTTCTTTTCCTGTATGGAGTGTTCCTAGGATATCTCTTGACTTGGATCCATCCTATTTAGTACTGAGATCTTGTACTCATTTTGATATTATATGTTCAGTATCTTGTCAGTTTTGACATTTTTATTTCCTGAAAAAAGTCTAAGCAAAGTCTACCGTCTATAAATCTCTGCCTTGTTCAGCATGACTTGAGATTACTTGTAGACTGGCTAAAATGTATAGGAAGTTATCTATGAATAGGCAAGTTGACTTTCCCAGTATTCTCCCCATCTAGTTACTACGTTTGGATACAATAGCTTTAGCATCCGACAAACTATTCCAGTATCGAAATAAATCCCCGAACGCATAAAATCCGTAGGTACCCACGGCTGAAACAATTTCTCTTAACCCGTAAAATCCCTTCAGGCTCTATCGGACAACGTGTAAATCTACCCCGACTAGAATTGTAGGGCAGTAAAATGCGAGGGCAGCGCCCTAGAAGTATCAAGATTGCTTTTATCTTATATTGCTTATTATGTATTCATATATCCAAGATTTTGTTGGTCTGACACTTTGCATTGGACATAGTTTTGTTGAAATGTAGCGAGGTAGACATGACGATGGAGTCGTGAAGTAAAAGATTAAATATTCAAGGATCAAATACATTTAACCTATGATGATTTTTTTGGTCACTATGACGGGCTTTGCATCCATGTACTGTGGTCGCGATCACCACCGTTTAGCACCGACGCCCTACCACCTCGCTGCTGCTCGTTTAGCACCACCCAGGAGTCACGTGTAGGGAAACTAGGGTAAAGCCTATGGACGCGAGGAGCTTCGACTCTCAAAAAAATAAAGCTATTAAAAGCTATTATTTATTTATTTAAAGCTATTATTATTTAGCTATATATATTTAAAGTTATATCTATAAAAACCATGTTGCTGAGTGAAATATTAAAAAATCCTTCATATTAAAGTTCAGAGTCTAAAATATAAATTATGATATCGCTCTCAAATTATGAAAAAAAAAATGAAATATTTAACCAATAAAATAACCGCAGATGTCTATCGCCTCGAATCAAGTAGACAATTGTTGATATCGTAAAGCAATACAATTATCAACACTTCACCACTGCTAAATAAAAGCGTCTATTTATAGATTAATATGAGATTTACTATTTGAATAAGGACGCCCGCGAGATGTTTGATTCTCGGGAATTGAATTGTATTTTATGAAAAATGTAATGTTGGAAGGAAGATAAATATAGCATATTTCCTATCGTATATTAAATTTTGAATTGGCCCATAACCTAAAATGATTTTTAATCTTCTCAACGCTACTCTATATATCCGAGTTATACAAAAGCTTATGTAACCTTATAGATAAATTAATTTAATTTGAACTACTGTTCTGTAACCTTCACATCTTTGAAGTATATCATTATACATCCTCATTGTTACTAAAAAGAGTAGCTTCATTCATTCTATTTTTCTTCAATCTATCCAACATTATATTTTTAAACTAATGATTTATTATGCGCAAATAACACCAATTCTGGTAGTTTCATTTTATAATCTAACTTTTATTTGTGCTGTGAAAACAGCGATTAGTTGCGCAACTGGTCACGTTGTGCACGACGTATATCCGTGAAGTGGATACAACTAGTAATGTAAGCTCTGCTCACCTCGAAAGGGATATAGCGTCAAGACATATTATCTTCTTATATATAAAAATGAATCGCTAAATGTGTTGATAAGCGCGAAACTCAAGAACGGCTGAACCAATTTGGCTGATTTCATTTTTGTTGTATTTGTTGAAGTCTGGCGAAGATTATTACGGAGAGAAAAATTAAAAAAAAATGTCTGAAAAAGTCTAAAAACAACACTTTTCTATATTCTCATACAAAAAATCCGTAATAATATTTAAAAGTAAATTTGAACTTTAATACCATACCATAAAGTTTAAATGTTAGTGGACGGGTTCCGGGAAGGCAAAACAATTGAGTGACGTTAGTATCGTATAAATATTATCAATATATATTTGTCAAATATAGAAGATATTCACTAGAAATAATTTATATGGCAGGACGTTTGCCGGGTCAGCTAGTTATTTATAAAAACCACGTTAGATATTTTCTGCCACTGTATGACAAAGAAAACAGTGGTAACTACGTGCAACAAAAAAGCTATTTTTCAAAAAGATTGTATAAAAAATAATTGAAATACTTATCTCATTTTAAATTTTTAATCTTTAATTATTTTCTTAGCAGCCACTAAATTTACTGAAGCATAAAAAAATCGCATAAATATCCGCTGGCTGTTCATTTGTTATATCAACGCCGATTCGCACTGATCTGCGGTAAACGGATTTAATGGAAGCACCAGCGAAGGCAGCCATTTTATATCGCGACTCTGGGCTCAAATTGAATAAACCGAATATTTTCTACTGACGGCCTCGAGCCCTTACCGTTTGTCTTTGTTTACTGTCGAGTTTTGCGTCTATGAATTGTTATCTACAGTGAAAAGAAAAATATATATTTATTAAATATTACATACGTGTAACGACTATTAAGGAAATTGTTTTTTTTTAACGACGCAAATGGAAGTAGTTTTTAATAGCGGAACGTACCTCTGGGTGTTTCAAACTATAGTATGTAGACGCCACCCGATACGCGTTTGTGGTAAACGCCCTAAAGGTCGTTAGGGGTTTCAGGACGCGCGGGCTAAGGGGTGCGCGCGCGCAAGGGATGCTCTAGCAAAATCAGTCGACTACCGAGACGCAAGGCTAGAGTACGTGCGTGTATGTCGCAGTTCAGTGTCCCTTAAAGTGCAAATAAACAGTAAAACGCCAAAATCCGTGTCTTTCTACACCCACACCCACGACCACCGGTCATAAAACATATTTTTCAACAATATATGAAAATCAGCTTTCAAATCAAGTTCAATGAGAAGTTTGTACCGGAAAACTGGAGCCAGTAAATTATAAAAAAAGCGTAGTATACTTTCCAGATGAATTCCAATGGTACGGTCTATCGTCGATTCTCGTAAAATACGTTTTTACGACAATTTTCGGCGGTAACGTGATTTTGAATCGCTCGTATTTATTTTTTTTCTTCGTTCCTCACTCCGATAGTTTTTTTTTGTCGTCGCGTCTTATTTTCACCGTGTTATTGAAAACATCTTGTAGATTTTATGGTCCAAAAGGAATTAATGTTATCACAAAAAATGTTATTCTTTATTTTGTGTATTGCTATCTGAGCTGAAAAACTTCTTACCGCTATGATTTTCATATTAACTTTTAGCTAAACCTACCCCACCCCCTCTTCCTCTCCTTCTTCTATGCTCTTTCCAACTGTTAGTTTTATTCTATCCTATGTATATTCAAAATAACGAATTGATTTTTATTTATATAAAAAATAATTGATCTGAAATCCACGCTGCGTTACAGGAAAAAGATCTGGAGTGACTGACTGATTGACTGACGAACAGGCAAACAGACGGACAACAAAACTAAAAACCCCCGGGGTGTCGCTCTGATTGCTCCACCCGGGCCTGGGAAACCAAATTCGTCCAGACGCCCAGGGAAAAAGATGCCTTGTTGAGGCTGCCTCTCTGGGAGGGGAAGGAGTAAAACCTACCCCTCCAAAACCTCTCTCCCGAACACCGTGCACCGCCTCCCTCTCATATTACATACACATACCCTATATTATACGCATAATTTCATCTCATAAATCTAATTATCTTTATTTATATTGCTTGCTTGAAAATTGACGGATTTTCGGGCAATAATAGAGAAAATAGTAGAGTCAAATAACAGTGCCGTTTTTCCCTTAGACGTACGGATTCCTAAAAATGATAACAATGACGCCATAACGACTAACAAGCTCGTCAAGATTTAATTAAAATTTCATCTGATCTCGCTTTGAGCACGTTTGAAATAACACCCACTCGAGTCAAACAAAATAAACGCACTGGCTGGTTGGCACTTATACAACATGTAAAACAAATAAATTTAATTTTTTTTTACACTGGTTCGACATAGTGACTACAGAGTACCTGATGGTAAGTACAGTGTAGTCCAAAAACGAAAGCGACTATCAAAGGATGAAAATCCATTGATAGTCTACATCGTCATGTCGACCCACATTTACCACGACTGAAGGTCTCTAGGTATATGAGCTACTGGATATGCACAAGCTGATCCCGAAACGCGACAAGCCGAAACTGGTCACTATGACGGGCTTTACACCCATGCACTGTGGTTGCGATCCAGACGGGCACCGGCGCCCTGCCACCTCGCTGCTGCTCGTTTAGCACCACCCAGAAGTCACGTATAGGGAAACTAGGGTAAAGATTGAATGCCCCTTAATAATAATTAATAATAATAAATTTACAAGTATCTTTAAAACAAATATGATTATTTCTAGCAAAACCCCACGCTTATTTTAACCGTACGGGACAAAGCACGCGATGTATTCGAGCAAACCGGTGCTATCTGTGACAGGCTTACACGAGCTAACTGTAAAGGAGTTTGTACAAACCTGTCTGAATGTAGATGTCGCTGCAACCGCATGTTCCTCACCGAGTGTAGATTAGTTTGTCAAGTTTCTTGCTTTCGTGCGGTTAAAATGCACGTAAAGTAAAGCCTGAATAGCTAACTACTCCTGTGAAAATCTAGGTCAAAACGCACCGATAAAATATATAAAAGCTAAACGACATATTTTCTGTTTTCGTAAATATATTTATAGTCATTTGTTCTACAGTATTTTTCTTTACTTCTTAAGTAATCCATTATACAAGTACAAAAATTATATACAATATGATACGATGGAATTAGGTTTGTTTACTTATAGCTATCACAGAGCTATAATTTTAAAACGCGGACAGTTTAGAGGTGCTCTTTTGAATGGATTAACTCTCAAACAAATCATTAATAAGGATTAAACACCAAAGAAATGCGGCTCTACCTACACTCTTCATTTTGAGAAAAGAGACACGCGTGAACTGAGTTTTAGTTAGACAAACGTTTATCTTTGGAATGTCGACCCGCAAAAGATCGTTACGCAGTTCTGGAACTTCTAGCAAACATACAAGGTGCACAAATCTCTTTAGATTATTCTCTAAAATGCCGGAAGCCTGACGTACCGATATAAATACCGGCCGAACTCGTTCACAGGACAGTTTCTATTTGGAAGGAATACGAGCGATGTCTCTAAGTTATAGAACACAACTTTGGGGAACATACTGCGAATGAATATTACTTCTACGAAGCAATATTTCAACTTTTGCGACTGGACTACTAGAACTCTCTACGATTGGATTTTTAACGACTTTCTAGTAATATTTTCTTATTAACAATGTTTACATTATGTATGTCTAAAGGGATCTTCGTTTGGTTCAAATATAAAAACAACTAAAATATAAAAACATAGGTGGCAGAAAATATCGAGCACTGAATGTTTCAGAGGTATAATAATATTGTTCATTAACATTGCAAATATTTGCGCCAATGTTTGACCAAATTCGCGCAAATTACTTCCATTTTTATTGTTATGGGAATGTAAAAACCCTTTCAAACCGCAATACATTTCGCAAATGGCATCATCTGAACAAAAATATGAAGAGAATCGCGTTGGTTATTTATCTACGCATTTGCATTTATAGTGGTTTCATCTGTATGTCATACAGATTTTTTATATATGTATGATATAGCTTGTCAACAATTGCCAACAACAACAACAACAAATTGCTATAATTTCTGATTAATTGTGTCATACAGTAAAATAATATGTAAGATGTTTTTTGATCCCGGATCCCGGCGCGTTCTTCTAGGTTTTACCTGATTAAGTGTTCATTTACGCAACACATGCTCATTGGTAAAAGAAAACATTGTGAGGAAACCCGCTTGGCATCTAATGGAATGTCATATATACTAGTGCTGTGAGAACGGTGATCAGCTGAGCTACTGGTCACGTTGGGCACAACATATAAGCGAAAAAGGGTATAGTCACTAATGTATCTCTGCTCACCCCAGAAGGGATATAGCGTGACAACATATTATTATTATTAAAAAAAAATGAAAGGGTAGAATAACAACAATAAATGTTAGCTGAAGTAAGAATTGAGGCTAACCGAGACTTACCTACACAAACTAAATAAAGAGAGTTCTAATATATCTTAATTATCTAATATAGTTTAAGCTATTGAAGGTAGAAAAATGAAATTCGAACATTGAGTTCTTTTTCTAACATAGACGCCAACTAAGGTAAGCTTTTTAAATCTATACTAATATTATAAAGCTGAAGAGTTTGTTTGTTTGTTTGAACGCGCTAATCTCAGGAACTACTAATTCGAATTGATAAATTCTTTTTGTGTTGAATAGACTATTTATCGAGGAAGGCTTTAGGCTATACACCATCACGATGCAACTATTAGGGGCGAAGAAATAATGGAAAATGTGAAAAAACGGGGAAAATTGTTCATCCTTGAAGGCTTCCATTGCGTGCGCTGCGAAAACGGTTCAAGATACCAAAAATATATGTATGAAAGAATTATTCATCTTGAAATGATCTAAAAAAAATGTCCGCGACAGTATATGTCTATCTTTTAAGATTAACTCACTAGATCCGTTTTTATGGTAATCAAATTTGGTCAACATTAATGCGTTATTTGTTAAGAGTTGTATCAACGTAATAATATTAATCATTATCCAAATAAATGTGTTGTTGATTAAGAGTATTTAATTGTGAACAAAATTGTCTTCGACATCACTTAATTTCAATGAACATCTTAGAAGATATTACAATAACTTATATAGCAAAACAACGTTTGCCGGATCAGCTAGTATTTGATAAGAGAGTAAAATAGAGCTTGAAAGTTTGTTTAAAAATACGCCAGTGTAAAGTGTAATCCGCACCTGGTTGATGCAGGCTAGGTCTGCTAGTTAATAATTACTCCCACCCCTCCCCCAGAGAGGTAGCCTCAACAAGTTCTTTTGTTCCCTGGGCGTCTGGACGAATTTAGTTTCCCAGGCCTTTTGCTCGCCGAGCCGTCGGAAGTATCCGGATTCCCAGGCTCCGCGAAAGCGAAGAGAGGGCTGTGCTACCACCCCGGTGGTTTTAGTCAGGGCAGGTCTGACATACCGTGGGGAGTGGCCCTCACCACTTCCCCTGACGGTCAGATTTCCACCGGGTTAACAAAAAAAAGGCCTGCGTGTAGCAATCATAAGGACACCCCGGGGGTTTCTAGTCACTAATAGTCTAACACGCCGGTGTCGCTGCCCTCACGGCGTGCCTGAAGATTCTACGCAGGATTTTCCCCCAGGATACAAAAAAAAAATGCTAGTTAATAATTATAGAAGGAAATTAAAATTAGAAATAGAATAAGGCCTTACAATATGCGATTCGCCTGCTACGGAGAGATACCATTGGATCCCGTTTCAAAACAAACGCTTCGAGCCGTTCATTGTTTCGACACTTCTATTTTTATTCTGGCTGGATTTATCATGTGGCTGTGACAGCCTGGTGGATAATGGACCGGTTTTCGTTACAATATTTCCCTTCACCGGAGAGCATGTGGTGCTTAAATCCTTACTTAATATGAAAAACCCAGATGTACGTGCCAAGATTCGAACCAATAAGCATTTGCGTCGTCTAGTCCATATATTACTTGCTCCCTTCAAGTAATAGCGTAGTGTTTTTGTACCAGCACAGTAAACAAGATATGCTTAGTCCGCCTTGGATAAGGCACGGCCACCGGACAGGATCCCTCCGAGACGCCTGGAGCTCTTGCTTTACAAGCTGGTCCCAGCTTAGCTTCCAACGAATGTATACTTCAAAATAAATCTCTCTACATACTCTATGTTAAGGCGTATATAATAAAAAACAAAATCTACGTGTGACATTTGTTCTAGGACAGCGGTTCCCAACCTTTTTTCATTAGAGTACTCTACCTGATTGTTTACTTAGTGGGTAACCTTAACACACACACCAACACATATATATGTATACACACAAATAAAAAATCATTTAGTAATTTCAGATATACAAATATATTTACTTAAAAAAATACAGCTGAAGAAATATAAACGTGCAAACATATTTAATGTAATATGATGTTTAATAATGTCCAAATCAACTTTCAAAAATAAAATTAAAATGATGTTTATTTTATAATCTATCAGTTACAAGTAGTCTATTTAATTTTATTTTCTCTTATACGTTTGCTCTTGTTTTAGGTATTTATACATTTGTGCTATGGTGTCACTAATATATTTTGTAGTCGATTTGTTTATTGTATGTAATAGTTTATTTTAGAATTATTTATTTTTGAGTGGGTGTATTGTTATTATCTATACTTATTATTATACTTTATATTTAAAATTATTTAAGCTGTATGTTATCCTATTTCTTGTGTCTTATGTTTTTTATTGCTTAGTAAGATGTAACGCGACCGGGGCCCTCCACGAAAATCAGCGCTGCAGACTTCCTCTGTGGCTTTAAGCTGATGGAGGTCCCATTTTCGCCATGTTAATATGTTTTTGTTTTTTCTTTTGTTTCTGTATGTTGTTGTCTTGTAACAGAAATGTTACTGCTTTTGAATTTCTAGTATTTTGTTAGTTTGTGGTGAAAATAAATATATTTCATTTTTCATTTTCATTTCATATACGAGAAAAAATATAAAAAAAGTTGTTAATCCTAGAAAGCATATTTTATAATACTTTTTACCGCCATAATACCTTTTTTTAGTACCCCTAAGCAAACTTTAGCTTACCCCTAGTGGTACGCGTACCCCAGGTTGGGAACCGCTGTTCTAGGAGTATAATTCTATAAATGGGAACAGAAGAAAGATTTCTCTGAATTGTACTGCAAGCTTTGCTCCATCAGTTATTCATCTCACGCTACAATGCTATACGCCGGGAGCCAATAACTTCCATCAGACGCTGCTGTATTGTTTCTGTAGATCAATTTCTCTTAGGACAGTTGTAAATCAATATTCGATCTTTATTATATCACATCGGACTTGCCTTTAACTCCTCATAGAGATGTCACAGCTATATTTAGTTTACGGCCTGTGTTATTTTACTTTACTTAATATTTATAGATAATTAAACACTGTTTTTGGTTACCCGGGGGAAAATTCCTTCATATGAGCATCAGTGGTGTCGCAAGGTCGGCGATCCCGGTGTATCAGACTCCTACTGATTGAAAAGCACAAGGGTGTCTCACAACTCGCTGCTAGCCGTGGCTGGGGACCCATATTCCTCCAACGACCAGGCTACGCGTAAAGCTTTTTAAACTCCATCTTTTGGAGATTTCGGTGTAAAGCGTCTAACCTTCGAGACTCCTCTATCAGGCGATGCGTAGTATTGCAGTATTATTAGTAGTTGTATCCACTTTCCGCAGATATTTCGTACCCAATGTGACTGGTCACATTTTTTTACACTGGCTCGACATAGTGACTACAGAGTACCTGATGGTAAGTACAGTGTAGTTCAAAAACGAAAGCGACTATTAAAGGATGAAAATCCATTGACAGTCTACATCGTCATGTCGGCCCACATATACCAGGACTGAAGGCCTCTAGGTATATGAGCTACTGGATATACATAAGCTGATTCCGAAACGCGACAAGCCGAAACTGGTCACTATGACGGGCTTTACAGCCATGTACTGTGGTCGCGATCCAGACGGGCACCGACGCCCTACCACCTCGCTGCTGCTCGTTTAGCAACACCCAGGAGTCACGTGTAGGGAAACTAGAGTAAAGCCTACGGACGCGAGCAGATTCGACTCCCGACATTGCAGTGGCGCAGCTGATCGCCGTTCTCACAGCACTGGAACACATGACATTTCTATTAGATGCCATGCGGTTCACACGATGTTTCCCTTACCGGTGAACATGTTGCATAAAACAAACATATGAGCGGTGGTCGTGGGTGTGGTGGTAGAAAGACACGGATTTTGACGTTTTACTGTTTATTTGCACTTTAAGTCACAGCGAACTGCGACGCACACGCACGTACTCTAGCCTCGGGTCTCAGTAGTCGACTGATTTTGCTAGAGCATCCCTTGCGCGCGCGCACCCCTTATTCCGCGCGTCTTTTAACGCACTAACGACCTTTAGGGCGTTTAACATAAACGCGTATTGGGCGGCGTCTACATGCTATAAACAATTATTGTCACAGATTAAAGAGCCTAATTTAGATAGCTCACGTATTTAATAAAATCGAAGTCATTGCTGTAATAAAAGTGCTATTCAAAAATTGGGAACTTGACCTATTAGATTAGTGTCCAAGGTTGGTGTTCAGGTTTTTTTTTTTTTACACTGCCTCGACATAGTGACTACAGAGTTCCTGATGGTAAGTACAGTGTAGTCCAAAAACGAAAGCGACTATCAAAGGATGAAAATCCATTGATAGTCTACATCGTCATGTCGGCCCTCGTATACCACGACTGAAGGTCTCTAGGTATATGAGCTACTGGATATACACAAGCTGATCCCGAAACGCGACAAGCCGAAACTGGTCACTATGACGGGCTTTACACCCATGAACTGTGGTCGCGATCCAGACGGGCACCGGCGCCCTACCACCTCGCTGCTGCTCGTTTAGCACCACCCAGGAGTCACGTGTAGGGAAACTAGAGTAAAGCCTACGGACGCGAGCAGCTTCGACTCCCAACCTGAACCTGCACTCTGCTTCGTCCTTCGCAGTATTGGTGATCTGCCATTGTTGTGGTCTTCTGGACGTGTTGTGCTTATTGCCTGGATTGTGGGCTTTGACAGCGATAGGATTTTCAGATGACAGAGTGCTAGAATAATTGGTGATTAAAAACGATAACGATGGGCTTAAAAGAGCTTATTCCCAGAACCGTAAAACTTAATCTATACTAATATTAGGTCCTTACATATGAAATTGGCGTTTTGTATGGGAGGAACAAAAAGTCGAATATTTTTTAATATAATATATTTAATTAATCAAAGTATGAACCATTATTTTCTATGCACTTTTGCCATCTCATAGGTAGTTCATTGATCCCTTTACTAAAAAAACCAGTCGGACGGGAATCAATAAAATCTTTGAAGGCGATTTGGACTGCCCCATCGGAGTTGAATTTTTTCCCTTGCAAGAAGTTATCCAAATTTCGAAAAAAATGGTAATCTGTTGGAGCAAGGTCCGGGGAGTACGGAGGATGTCTTAGACTTTCCAATTGAAGCTCTTCTAATTTAGTAGCCGTCTGTTGCGCAGTGTGTGGTCTAGCGTTGTCGTGAAGCAGCAGTGGCGTGGAGCGATTGACCAGCCTAGGTTGTTTAGCCGCTAGCTTTTCCATCATGGTTTGCAATTGTTGACAATAGACATCAGCCGTAATAGTCTGGCCAGATTTGAGAAAACTGTAATGAACAATACCGGCACTAGTCCACCAAACGCTTACAAGTAACTTTTTTGGGGTTAATTTTCGCTTGGGGCAGGATTTGGCTGGCTGGCCAGGATCCAACCATTGCGCTGAGCGCTTCCGATTATCGTAAAGAACCCATTTTTCATCACAGGTAATGATTCGGTTTAAAATACCTTCATTATTGTGCCGGTTTAGTAATGTAACGCAGCAGTCGACCCGCGTTTGCCGGTTTGCTTCAGTCAATTCGTGAGGTACCCACCTTTCAAGCTTTTTAATCTTCCCAATTTGCTTCAAGTGAATTAAAACAGTTTTATCACTAACATCGCAGCCTGCAGCTAACTCGGACGTGGTTTGCGATGGATCCGCTTCCACAATAGCCTTCAACTCTTCATTATCAACTTGAGTCTCAGGCCGTCCACGGGGCTTGTTCTGCAGGTCGAAATTTCCAGAACGAAAACGTTGGAACCAAAAACGAACTGTGTATTCTTTTGCAACACGACCGCCATACACATCATTCACCCTTCGAGTTGTTTCCGCAGCACTAGTGCCACGGCGGAACTCGTACTCGTAAATAATGCGATATTTTAAGTTTTCCATTTTGTAAAATGAGTGACGCAAACAGAAAAAACAGAAGAAAAAAACAAATGAATGACGATCATCGAAGCACAAATACATGAGTCTATAGCTGTACAAATTTGAATTTGGAATTCCTTACCAAAGAGGAGAAATTTGTGATTAAAGTGGCCAGTACGAAAAACGCCAATTTCATATGTAAGGACCTAATATTATAAAGCTGAAGAGTTTGTTTGTTTGTTTGTTTGAACGCGCTAATCTCAGGCACTACTGATTCGAATTGAAAAATTATTCTTGTGTGGAATAGATAATTTATCGAGGAAGGCTTTAGGCTATATAACATCACGATGCAACTATTAGGAGCAAAGAAATAATGGAAAATGTGACCAAAACGGGGAAAATTATTCATCCTTGAGGGCTTCCATTGCGTGCGCTGCGAAAACGGTTCAAGATACCAAAAATATATGTAACAAAGAATTATTCCTCTTGAAATGATCTAAAAAAATGTCCGCGACAGTATATGTCTATCTTTTAAGATTAGCTCACTAGAACCGTTTTTATGATTTGGTCGAAATTAATGCATTATTTGTTAAGAGTTGTATCAACGTAATAATATTAATCTTTATCCAAATAAATGTATTGTTGATTAGGAGTATTTAATTGTGAACAAAATTGTCTTTGACATCACTTAATTTCAATGAACATCTTAGAAGTTATTACAATTTTAAAATAAATAACTAACTAAAAACCCAAAATAACTTTTCCACGCTGACGAAGTCGCGGACACAGCTAGTATAAAATAAATAAACGATTGACCTTTTGCTCGAGTGATTTCCTAAATGCTATTTCTTTTTATCGTGTTCACGGAAACATCCTGCATAAGTCAAGGCACAAGGCGCTCGGCTCTTAATGTTATTAATGAGTAATAGCAAATAGTCGCCGGGCCAATGGAGCTCAGTTAACGAATGCGTGCGCAACGCTCATTAAAACTAATGAGGGGCGTTCCGTTCGTCTGTCGCGTCATTTGAGCGACCTGTTTGAAGGATTAACGAGCTGCCGACATAGAATCAACAATACTGGATACGAACTTTTAACACAGGGCGACGGGAGCAGTTAGAAACAAAATTTCAAAAGCCAAAGTATTTTGATTTAACGCACTCTTAAATCATTCAAATTTTTATTATTAAAATTATCGTCAATTGATTAGAACCGTGGTTCCGGAGACAATTAAAAAACATATCTATCTATCGTTACGCTGAATCCCTATTAGGGTAGGAAGATACAATGCACACCCACTTCTCTTTATTCTTCCAAACCTTTTTCGCTTCCTTAACATGAATTAGTCCCTTTATGCATTCTCGCCGGCTTTGCATCTTTTTGATGTTATACTCCATCAAAACTCTTTTTATTTGGTCTGTGTACGTATATCTCGGTCGGTCTCGGCTCTTTCTTCCACACATATTCATATTGTGTATCTTTTTTATCATCTTTTCAACATTCATCCTTTCCGAGGGCTCGAACCACCGAAGCAAGCTTTTTGCATGCTATCAATGACACTATCTACTTACGGCATACTAAAAGATAAACTTCCTTTTTTATAGAAACAAAAGCCAAAAAGCCAGTGGCAACCTACGTCTAATCTGTCCCAAGTCTATGAGCAATTGGAACACGACAAGTATGAAATACTGTCTTGGAAACTAATTACATAGATGCAGAATGTGATAAAAACCTTCCAGAAGAACGTACTTTTATTGCTTGTAGATAAATTAATATTATATTGGTACCTTATATCCCTTTCGGGGTGAGCAGACATTCATGAGTGGCTGTAACCACTTTGCGTTTATATGTTATGCCCAACGTGGCCTGTAATGCAGCTGATTGCTGTTCTCATAACTACAGAACTCAAGACATTTCTATTTGATGCCATGCGGGTTTCCTCAGGATATTTTCCTTAACCAGTAAGAATGCTGTACCTAAATGGGTACTGTAACATGCTCTTGCTGGCATGTCTACATTCCCTATTTGTGTTTGGTAGCTTACTCGCTTTAAATGATACACCGTCTTTATATCTGTACTCCCATATATTTCAAATAAAGTTTACATGTATTTTTCTAATCTTATTAATATAATTTATACAATCTGAACCTTCCCTTTCTATTTTTTTTCAATCAATCTCTCATAATAATCCAAATCAAACTTCATCTTTTTAAAACTAGATGTTCTAACCTTTTTAAAAATAAACTTATTTTTTATTAAACGGCCATATCCGAGAATAGTGCCATATATAGTTATATATGGCACTAACCTAACCTACTAACCTACTTTACAATCCAATCATACAATCACTACAGTACTTATCTGTAAGAACCTGGATACACGATCCGTGATTCAACCCTACTACTATTTGTGTCGCCTCACATGGATAACCGTCCCTTATCCATTAGACAACCACAATCACTCGCATAAGTTGGATATTGCAATTCTTATCCAGAAGTTGTTGAATCCAAGACCCGTACTTAATCCTAACTGCCTTTACTCTTTACGCCCACGCGTGTTTTTATAGAACCGTGTCCCATTAGATTTAGGTTTTGTGATCCTAACGTACTTAGATAAGTCGGTTAATATGTATCGGATCGAGTACATCGTTTACTCATGTATATATATATATATATGTCGAAGTGCGAACGTCTAAATTGTTATTAATTGAAACGTCAGGTTTAGTGCCTGGGTGGAATCAGACATGGCGTTGCGATCGTAATCAACTATTCGATTTGATACAAAATCGAATTATGAAATTGGCAACACTGAATTAAGAAGAGTTGGTCGGAATTAATCATTTTCGAAGGCATTTGGGCGGTCGCAACCAACGATCGGACGCATCTCAGAATCCGTCGCGTTTCCTTTCTACAATGAGTGATGAAAACAGTGCACGTGGCGCCCTGAAAGCCTGTATCCCGTCATATATATCGCACTAATATTACACATTTTAAACTTTCGCGTTTTGTACTCACTTTAAGTCATTATCATCAACTCATATGCGTTCTCTGCTGGCAAAAGGACTCTCCCAAGGGTCACCACTGGGCCCGATCTTCGGTTTTTCTCAACCAACAATTGCCTGCCACTTTGCGCAAATCATCACTCCATCTAGCCACAGGGTGTCCACACTATACTTACCGAGGCGCGGTCTTCACTCAAGAACGCGTCAACCCCAGCGGCTATCAGTTCTTCGACAAATGTGACCAGCCCACTGCCGCTTTAGCCAGCTAATCCTCTGAGCTATGTCGATGACTTTAATTCTCTGATAAATCACCTTATTTGTGATTCGATCCTTTAGAAAAACACCGAGCATTGCACGTACTGAAGCTCGCTGAGCGACTTTACATTTGTGGACTGATGATGATGATGTCCTAGCCGAATTCGGTCACGGCGACTGTTTCAACACCGATTAAGAAAATCGAGGTCCAGTTTACGGAAACAGTCAATTGCGCAAGATATATTTAAGTGCATAGCTGGACGCGCTGCCAGAAAAAGCACTCTCTCGGCCGAGCTCCCTCAGGCCCGATGGAATGGAGAACCAGTACGATCGGGAGGGAGCTGGATGCAGGTTTGGTCGAGTTTTCCTTCTCTGAACACCTGGTATAATTGCAGTGTTAATGAGATACCTTAGTCGCCTTTTACGACACCTCAGCAAGAAGAGGGGGGTGCTATTCTATTCTGCCGGCAGCCACCACGGCACAAAACTGGACTGAACACTGGTGGACTAAATGTAACTTAAATGTCCACGTCTCAGCCCCGCAAGTCATTATAGGTAAGACGCACTGGTTTTAGACTTTCTATTTCAGGCTTTGGGATATGGTTGACAAAAATACTCAATATGAGTATAACGGGTCCTATGTGTGAACTAACTTACTTTCAATTATGGTTCGACGTTGTGACCTGACTACATATCATGGCCACGAGTAGACTGACGCACCACGGAGCTTTCGTCGAAGCGGGTACTTCTTCTACCCTCTTTAGTTCTTTGTAGGTTTAATTATCACGACACACAACATTCACAGTATCAGCATGTTTACAAGGCGACATAAGAAGTGGTCATAGTTTTCTAATCACTGGGTTCCACGCTAATGACAACTTAAGTCTATCATCCCGATTAAACAAAATCCAAATCCGTGTTCCAAATTATTCTATAAACTTAGGTCAAAATGCATCCCTATGCAGAATGACAAAGTTATACAATTATATGTCAAGATCAATAGATCTTAAATTTAACGAAACTATATACATATTAAAAAAAAGGATGTTATTTGAGAAGATTGTTCCATAGATTATTGATTTTTTTTTATTTCTGTTATAAAAATTTTCTGATTACAGTAGTTTATATCTTTATGTGTTACTCGTATTTTTATTTTTCCTTTCCTCTGTGCATGTAGTCTACACTTATAAATATAGCCGCAAAATAATGTATCCTCTTCATGTTTTATATAGATTTATGTGTTAATGTAGTCTATGTAAGTGTACTTATAAATAAATAAAAGTTTAATGCATCTTAACTTCAATCGCTTTTCCAACTAGTTTTGGATAATAAAAGGATATCTGGAGAGGATTTTTGGCTCATATAGCGCAATCTAGTGATTTGATCCTTCATTGAGCAGGTTTTCCGCTACGGGTCATCTATACACATGCTGGTTTTTGACTCCAGCTATGAGCATATATCTTCTTAGACCCTCTCTGACTTGATTACCCATGGAAATGAAGAGAAACAGAATGCTTCCCTTCCTAGATATAAAATTAATGGTAAGATCTGATGGCTCGTTGGCCGATTCCGTATATAGAAAACTGACATGAATTTTTTCCCGCATTGCGCAAAAAGGTAATATCTCTTCGCATTATTCTTTTTCTGTGGTCGAGGTGGCTTAGTGGATAATGGACCGGTTTTCATGCACGGTAACGTGAATAGTCGTAGGATTGAATACCGCCATGCACCTCTGGGTTTTATTTCGGCATAACTTGCTCACCGGTGAAGGAAAATATGGCGAGGAAACCCGCATGGCGTCTGATAAAAATGTCATATGTAAAAGCTCTGTGAACGGCGATCAGCTGCGCTACTGGTCACGTTGGTCAAGACATATAAGCGCAAAGTGGATACAGCCACTAATGTATTTCCGCTAACTTCGATGGGGATATAACGTGATTACATACTGTTTATTTTATTATCGTTTCGCAGTTGCAGACAAAAATACATTGCCTTAATAGCTGTGAAAAACTTATTTTTCTATATGAAGAATTATTAAAATACAAAAACTACAATACAAAAACTACAATACAAAAACCAGTAATCAACGTTAAAATACAACAAAACCATTGAATACTCCGGCTAACGAACGAGTATCAGATTTCCGTCTCAGAGCGCCGGAGAGCCGAGAAAAAACCTTAATTGAACTTTGTTCTCGCTTTTAGGTGTTTCTCTCGCGTTTGCATAGAAAATGAGCGACATTCCAGCAAGTTGGAATAAATAAGACTGAAAAAACAGACTTCTATGTGTGTTTTTGCGTGTAATATGATTTTGGAATGTTGCGAGAATATTGATTCTGGCAATATTCATTGTTATGATACTTGTATTTCATAATTTTGACGCATGATATACTATAATTCGTACTACCCAGTATATAAGTAACTCCATTACATCCGATAACTAGTGGTCCAAAAACCAACTGTCTTGAAGTAAGATACTGTTATGATGAAGCTAGGGTGAAACTTGAACCCTAGATTTCCAGGCTAACAGGTATTTATTTATTTCTAAATCTACAGTATATAATTTAATTTATACAGGTAAACAAACTAAAAAATCAACTTAACCATAATTATTTGCCATATGGGTATATGACAGATCTAATGCAATTCTAACACTTGTTTTAAAATAATAATATAAAAGTTATATACGAAATGTGTAGTGTGATTATGTAGTGTGTGTGCATAAATGTGTATGTTAATTGTCCCTGTCCGAAGACGCCCCGATAGCCTCGACTACCTTCTTTTTGAAGGACCCGCAGTTGTCATGGAAAATGTCCACATGTGGTGTTCTCATGTTGTATGTTTGCACACATCTATCAAGTGTAGCCTGACAGGCGTTATTAGAGCGTTTTTTTGGCTCGTAGAAAAGCTATCACACGGTTATAATTTTAAAATACATAGGTTGTTTCGAGGTGCTCTTTCGAATGGGCTAACTGTTAAACAAATCACCAACGGTGAGTGAGCATCAATGAAACGTTTACAGACGAAGTGTTAAAATTGTATTCTGTATTATTAATTGTTTTATAAATATATTATGTAGGTTCAATAATTTAAATATTGTAAACAATCTGTTCTTAATTTTCTACCGAATCTCAACCCACAGCTAAACTAGCTCTCTGTTTTGTAGATGTTAAGAATTATCGACTGCCATTTGTCTAAGTCGAGGCTGCTACGAGCTTACTGGTGAAGGGTGGATCTGTCTTAATGAAAAAGGCGGTCCTTAAATACCGAAAGAGAAATCTTGCAATGGTTTGTACAATCCCTTTGTCCTTTAATATTAACAATAGAGAATTAACTCTAATCTGAACACAGTTAGCGAAACAATTTGTTAAAATTCTTACGTAATTATTTATAATACTATTTAAAATATGATTTTTCGTTTCTCATAGATATTATCAAAGTGTTGTGATCGAAATAATATATTATAATAGATCTAAAATATTTTCATCTATGAACATTTTATATAACGGGTTTTTACGTGAAAATTTGCATGTCCGGGATATATTGCTTATGTTCGTCGCTATTTAAAAGGAAATAGAACTCACTAGTAAAAAAACGCCAATGAAATGCAATTTACAAGCGTTTATACAGCAATGTTTTATTAAAATAATAGAATATTTGTCATTATATTTAGTAAAACGTTTAGCAGCAGCTTAGTAAAATGAATTAATAATTAAAATTTATAATTACAGTTAGTAACACTCCCCCGACCCCAGTTAATAAATGTAAGTTGATAATTTATTGAGCCGCGGTTTCTTACAGTTTCGCACTGGAGCTTAATACGTTCGGTTTATTCATCAGATCGCTCTAGTGATGGGACATTTGGAAATAAACTTTTTCGAATAGAAATATTAAAAATGAATTAATTACAGTGGACCATTGCACCGTCAAAATTCACCCCTTTTTTGATCCGGTGGAAAAGTGCTGCCGAACTCCTATTGACTAATACCACCTTATACACGTCTGCTGGGGCCAAATACTATTTAAAAAAAAAAACTTATATATGTGCCAGGATTTGAACCTATGACCGTTTGTGTCGCCTTGCATGGATACCGTAAACGATTTAAGACCAACCTTGGTCACTTTTCTGTATTGCCAAGGCTGTATGGCCGGGGACAAGTGCATTGATACATTTTCGGATTCGATGCCGGCCTTCAAGAGGAAAATCAGTGAGCCGGTGTGTTGAGCTTGGCATTGCTCTTGGTCTTGTATAGTTTGTGTGTTAATTTTTAATTTAAATTCTAGGTATTATTGCTAGTTTTTTTTTGGCGTTTTGGTTATAATTTTTTTATTGATATTGTTAGTACTTAGTTAATGCTTTTGAGCCATGCTATGGCTGTCTTTCTTTAGCATCCGTTGCAGACATTTAGCTTGTGCATGAGATCTCACTGTGAATGTAAAATGCAATGGAACTGTTGATAGCCCATACATAAATAATACCGTCCTTTATCCACTAAGCTACCACAGCCACAATTTAATTATAATGCGAGATTTACAACTACGACTAAAAGATAAATGTCTCTGGCAAACATTGAAGTGATAAAACTGAACGTGTAGTCAACGATTGACTGAATATAGTAATCGATTAGTCATTCATTCGATACAGCCCATCACTAGCCGGTCTGTAATCCGCTCGAACTAATTAAAACTTCTCATCCACTAACAGCTTTTGTTTTTACGCTTATGCATTCATAATTCGTTTGAACTGCAAATTGTTGGCTGTCTTTTTTTTTCGACGAATACTTTTTTATTTTATTTTATTACATTTGTTTACCATTTCATATTGAGGTAGAGTTGAAAACTTCCCTCGAGATACTACGAGGCAGAGCATCGTGACGTGCTCTGCCTAAATACAATGAGCAGTGTCGGGGAAGATATCTTCTTCCGAGTTTGTGCCCAGCGGGCGCGGCGCGACGGGACTGTGGCGAATTGATTACAGGTCCCCCAGTCCCCGCCAATGCGCAGAAGTAGCCACCTTGGGTTTTTTAGTCGGTACAAGTCCGACACACCTCGGTCGCGCAACCCCCCTGTGCGGCCGAGACGGTCCTATGAGGATTTTCCCCAAGTAAAAAAAAAGGAAAAAGTTGAAAACTTATTATTGAGTCGACGGATTTTATACATATAACTTTAGCGTTTTGTACTCATTACAAATACTTTAATGGTTGAAACTTACTTTTAATTATAACTTAACTTTTTTCATGCTGTTGGCCAGAAAATGCGTTTACAACGGCTTCGGGCGAGAGGGACTACCACTTAAGGTGGTCAGCCAGAGAGTTATGAGTTGGATGTCAATGGATTTTCGTCTTTTGATAATCGTTTTCGTTTTTAGATTAGACTATGCTTACAATCAGATGCACTGTAGTCACATTGTCGAGCCAGTGTAAAAAACACAGCAATATATAGAACTTAAAGTAATGATAATATATCGTGACGCTGTATCTCTTACAGGGTGAGCAGAGGTAAATTAGTGGTCGCATCCACTTTGCGCTTATATGTCGTGTACATAGATGGGCAAAATGTAATCAGATTAATAAAAATGATTACGATTACATTTTACGTTTTTTACCATTAATATGACTGCATTTTGCTCATTTATGTTTTAAACACTATAGAATCCCGGATTGTATAAACATTTATGATTTGTGAATGTTTTAAATGGATTTAATCATGATTACAGAGCAAGAAAATTAAAATGACGACTACATTTTGTAATCATTCATCATTAATCAGATTACATTTTGCCCGTCTCTGGTCGTGTACGTCTTACACATGACATTTCTATTAGTTTTTTTTTTGTATCCCGGGGGAAAACCCTACATAGGACCATCAGGGACGCTGTGAAGGCAGCGACCCCGGTGTGTCAGACTCCTAGTGACTAAAAACCCCCGGGGTGTCCCTCTGATTGCTTCACCCGGGTCTGAGAGGCTAAATTCGTCCAGACGCCCAGGGAACAAAAGGCCTTGTTGAAGCTATTCCTCTGGGGGAGGAGTGGGAGTAAAAATCCACATTTCCAAAACCTTTCTCTCTCAGGTGGCGCGCCAGACACCGTGCACCGCCTCCCTCTCATCCGGGCAGCAGAATCTCTAAAGTCCTCCTTATTGCCCTGCTATTGTCACCGGGGGATGTCGCACTCGCTCTGGGCGAACGCGTCCCTCCAGCGACGGTGCCTTGGCCAGAGAAGATGTTCGCTCTCGGACCCTTTCGGTAGCCTCCTTCTGCTTCATCACAACCTCGCAGAAGGATGCTACCTCTTGCCATGCCTCTTCGCTACCGACCATGGCTTTCACCACCACCGGCAGGGAGAGGTCGTCCCCAATGTGGTCCTGAAGGATCTCCCTTTCCTCGGCCCAGGCTGCGCACACCTCAAGGGTGTACATTTCTATTAGCTGCCATGAGGAAACCTAACATATATTTTCTTCATCTGGAAAAATCTAGTGGTTGTGCCGAGTTTCGAACGTACAACTATTCGCGTTGCAAATTTTTTATTTTTTATTTTGACAACCCTAGTTCACGCTCAAACCGTCAACGTGGGAGTGGGTATCTTTAAACAGGGCAATAAAACGTTAAAAGTATAAAGTCGCAGTAAACTTCGCCCCCACGGAACTCGTGGAATTAAATTGTAAACATACATTGTAGCTTATGAAACGTAATTTTCCAGAATTGCAACGTTACGGACCACTTTCAGGGTTGAAGAGTTATTCAGATTAGTAATGGCCATTTGCTGCGAAAAAAGGTAGAAACCTTGTTCCTACCTCTCTTTTCCATAAAATAACGTGCGCGGGTTAGCGGAGTCATGGCTGTATTTTAACTCCTGGTTGGAATTAAGACAGAAGCCTTCTTTCATAAGACATTTTGGGAGTCGAAGCTGCTCGCGTCCGTAGGCTTTACCCTAGTTTCCCTACACGTGACTCCTGGGTGGTGCTAAACGAGCAGCAGCGAGGTGGTAGGGCGTCGGTGCCCGTCTGGATCGCGACCACAGTACATGGGTGTAAAGCCCGTCATAGTGATCAGTTTCGGCTTGTCGCGTTTCGGGATCAGCTTGTGTATATCCAGTAGCTCATATACCTAGAGACCTTCAGTCGCGGTATATGTGGGTCGACATGACTATGTAGACTATCAATGGATTTTGATCCTTTGATAGTCGCTTTCGTTTTTGGACTACACTGTACTTACCATCAGGTACTCTGTAGACACTATGTCAAGACAGTGTAAAAAAAAACATGACGCCTTTGGCGGCTCATCCAGCATATTTAGGTGAGAGCGGTGTGTGATTGTATACATTGCTCCAAGGGCATTACTTTATAGGCAAGTGAGGAAGGAGTTGCTTTTTATACCAGCACTTGCATAATCAACGATGAGGCTTGTAGAAAGCCAGACGTCGCTAAAAGTCGAAGAAGTTGGCGTGGCCATACCCATAATCTCGGCATACGAGTAGTTAAAACACCCTGGTGACAAAAAAAGACTAGAACTACTCTAAATCTTACTTTTACCGATTTGTTGAGCTGTGGTCTTCAAGCGAGCGCGTTTCTACCATCCTATGATATTAGATCCTTGAAACAAAACGTGACGAGATATTTGTGTAGTCCGACCTGATCACTGCGATTATCACCTTTTTTTCTTTATTGTTAATAGTTACTTTTGGACTGCACCGTGCTTAGAAGCAGGATCACTCTGTTGAGTCAGGAAAAAAATCGATTTTAAGCCACTTCTTAAACGTAAAGTCCCTTGCGACGCAGTCTTTTACCGGTTGCACAGTGTACAGTGTTCTCAAAAGCTACATTCTCTAGTTCCACCAGCCCCATTTCAACATAAACCCACTTAGGCACCGCGTCAGATGCCATCCGTATAATGTGGTCGTTCCCTGTATCCACACCAAGAGATTCACTTCTACATTCAACGTGAGAACAGCTAAGAAGTAGGATATGCTTCCAGCGAGCATGTTCCAGCGATCTTATGACTTGGGAGCCTATAAGAGAAGAGTGAATAGGCATTTGTTGGGCGAACGCGATTTATGTTGTTGTTCGTCTTTATAACTGCGTCGATAATTGCATAAACAATATTTATTATTAATAATAATTAAGATGCACTTAAAAACTTACCAAACGGTACTTAATAAAGATAAATTAGAAGTATGGATATAATTAAGAGAATTAGTAGAACAATTTGCTTTAAAGTGATAAGTAGTTGTGACGCGCTCTGCGGACGGCGGGCCCGGGTGACGCATGGCACTCTAGGGACCATTTTCCTCTTACATGGACTCTAATTTATCTCTAAAGTTACACCCAAAGGTCTTCATAAGTGTAAGGAGTTCTTTTATTACTGCCCTGCTCATACATCAAGTTTTTTTATGAAAAATTTTGACAATTAACTCGCCTAATCATTTTGTTTTACTGGAAATTATATAACCTTGCAAATTAACGTATATTTTTTAAATATTACTACAACTACTAATACAACTCTATTCTACTGTATTTACTTTCAAAAATAGAATTAAAACGATATTTATTTAATAATCTATTAGTTACACGTAGTCTATTTCATTTATTTTTAATTATAGTTTTTTTTAGATATACATATATTTTTACTATAGTATCAATCACTAATACATTTTGTAATCGATTTATTTATTGTATGTAATAGTTTATTTTAGTACCACTTGTATTTATTATTTAAGCTATATGTATTTTGTTGTTTATCGATAATTCTTATAAGATGTAACACGACCGGGGCCCTTCACGAAAATCAGCGCTGCAGACTTCCTCTGTGGCTTTAGGCTGATGAAGGGCCCATTTTCGCCATGTTTATATGTTCTGTATTTTCTTTTGTTTTTGTGTGTTGTTTGTATTGCTACATTTAAATTTCTGTTTTTTTTTTTATATTTGTGGCGAAATAAATACTTTTTCATTTCATTTCATTTCAAATATTTAGAAGTAATTAAAAGTAAATATTAAATTTAACTAAGGGTATAATTGCATCTAAAGAAAAAACATGATGGTAAATTTTCTTCTGCTGCCCGAACCATCGAAACAAGATTTTTTGCATACTATCGATGTCACTATCTTTCAAACCAACCATTCTATGCTTCTCTTCGTCCTTAACCCGATCTGCCAAAGCTTATAAATTTTAATTTAAATAAGGTTTATATAAAACTTGATTACTTTTATGTTTGATACCCAAATTTCGGTAATTGTACTATGATTATTGTCATTTCGTAGCAAATACAAACCCGGATTTACTAACTAAAATGTTATTTAACTGACGCAGTTTCGTTCTATTTTAGTGATGATTGAAATTTAACAGTTGTTAATGTTGTGCAAGACAATAAGTAGAGTTTAAGGCTAAATAGCATTTTGTAGAAGCTTAAACTAGATTTATTTGTGTATGATGTCCCGCTATGAATAAATAATTAAAATTATTTATTGATTAATGAAAATACTGTAGAAACGTTCCAGTTTTAGTAAATTATGAGTACAAATGTATCGTAATGTATGTACTCAGTGGAAAATGACAGATGTTTCGTCAGAGCAGTCGTGGCCGAGCGGTTAAGGCGTCTGACTAGAAATCAGATTCCCTCTGGGAGCGTAGGTTCGAATCCTACCGACTGCGGTTTGGTTATTTTAATTTTATCATTCATTTTCATTTCACATTGTCACTCTTTCGGGGTGAACAAATATACATTCGTGGCAGTATCCATTTTACGCTTATGCGTCGTGCCCAACATGACCAATAACGCAGTTACGCAGCATGCGGGTTTCTTTGCTCTAAATCCTTACTTAATCTGGTAAAACTCTGATGCATATACCGAGATTCGAACCTTCGACCATTCGCGTCGCCGCACATGGATACCAGTTCCTTATAAACTAGGTATATGTATATATAGAGCTGTGCCAGTGAACTGGCTGCGTCGTCCGCAAGGTCCTGTCAGAATACCAGCGCTGCAGAGTCCAGTGCTCTGCAGCACAAGCTGAGACAGGGCCCTTATTGGCGGCGGCCTAGACTTTAGTTATTAGGTATTGTGTATTATAGGTATTGTTTGTGATTTTTTATTTATTTTTATGTTTATTTTCATGTAATCTATTGTATCATGTTGTCACTTCTGTCTGGGTGCTGCTAATAAACCGTTTTCTTTCTTTCTTTAGGTCAAAACAGCCATGCTGGGCGGGTAACGTTGAGGGCTTCCCCGTCCAGTGGAGAGTGGAAGGGTCGGCGTGTGTGTGCCCACACGCCGTTCCCATAGAGAGGCAGTGAGGAATTGAAATCCGCCTCCAAGAGAGGAGGCCTGCCCGAAGACCAACGCTCGCCGAGCCCTCGGAAGTATCCGGATTCCCAGGCGCGGCGAAGGCGAGGAGAGGCAGTGCTGGCACCCCGGTGGTTTTAGTCGGGGCAGGTCCGACACACCGGGGGGAGTGGCCCTCACTACTTCCCCTGACGGTCCGTAGGGATTTCAGCCGGGTTAACAAAAAAAAAGGTCAACATAGCCATACTACCTACCTCAAAGTTACTAACTTATAGTTTAGGGTCCATACACGCTATGGGTATTAAGCATGTAAAAAAATGCAAAAGCGAAAAAGAAGGGTTTGAAAAAAATATTTTCATAAAAACAACGTCTTTTTTTTTTTAATTTGCAATTTTTGCATGGACAAATTCATTTTAGGGACTTGTTACTATCATGATTCGAAAGAGTGGCCTTCAAAATATAGGGTACAGTAGTTTAAATTTTTTTTCGAACAATTTGATCGTGCAGTGTATCTCTGAACTTTTGCCTCGAAAAGTGTCTGTTCAGGCGCTAATAGGACAATAGTTATCGTTTTATTTTTATTTATTACGAAGAATAAAATAGACGATAAAGAATATACTATTTGCATTTATAGCTGTGATAAGGGTTTCTTTTACAGGGTAATGAACAATAGCCTTCTCTGTTGTTTATATGGGGTGGTAGTCACTTACCATCAGCAGGTTTATAAGCCTATATGTTTGATTAATGCCTGAATAATCTTTTAGAGATGTAAACAGATATTGTTCCAAATACGTATTTTAGCAATATTTGAAAACAAACATAGGTTAAAAATGCATCAATAATATAAAAAATCGATCAAGAGTGAATTGAGCTAAAGCACCCAGGGTTTCGTAGAAATAAACTGGTCACGAGCAGAGATAGTTATAGTGTGTGGACGCGATCATGACCTGTGTAACCAGGCCGAAACGTCGAGCCATAATTAAAAGTAAGTTATTTAAGCATAAGACCCGGCAAAGTATTTATTCTCGTAATGAGTTCAATATAAGAAAGTTTAAAATGTATTAATCATATTTATCTTATGATATCTCAGTTGTCCGGGTTAGGTTCTGCGTAGAATAATAGTTTTATCTCTGGAACAGTTCTGCCTAGTATTTACTTGATGCCCTGGATAGATTGCAACTGAGAGCTGTCCGCATTGTGAATGATCCAGATGTGACTAAGCATCTTGAACCGCTCCAGTTGCGCAGAGATATTGCCTCACTGAGCGTTTTCTAACCCTCTGTATCATGGTGAGTGTTCTGAAGAGTTATTTAACCTTGCTCCACCCTCTCCCTTCCATAATAGATCACGCGAGCGGGCGCACAAAGTTACGGTTATACTGTAACTAATACAGCCAGGCACATGCTCATCGCGTGCAGTGTACCGGGCATAACACCCCGGCACACTGAGGTCCCTTCCGGAAGCAACCAGCAATATCAGACAGCTGGCGGATTTCCTGAAGGAGCTGGGCTGGATTGAAATCATCCCAGCCCAGTTTCACGCAAAATAAACGCACTCAGACATCGAGTTGCGGAAAATGAGCCCGTGTGAACCTGTACCTGATACTGTAACTCATGTCCCGGCTAGGACTACGAAGTACCCTCACTCCTAGTTTACCGAGTGGTTGAGCTGTGGAATGGTCTTCCTTTGAGCGTGTTACCACCATCCTATGATATTGGAGCACGAAGAGATATTTAAACATGCCGGCGTGATCACTGCGACCATCGATTGATTTTCTTTACTTTAGATAGCTGTAGATGTATCTTAGACAGCACCATGGTTACAATCAGCGTGGTATCGTTAATATTAGCCATTGTAGCTGCCGGCGGAATAGAATAGCATCCCCCTCTTCTTGCTGAGGTGTCGTAAAAGGCGACTAAGGTATCTCTTGAACACCGCAATTCAACCAGGTGTTCAGAGAAGGAAAACTCGACCAAACCTGCATCCTGCTCCCTCCCGATCGTACTAGTTCTCCATTCTATCGGGCCCGAGGGAGCTCGGACGAGAGAGTACTTTTCTGGCTGCGCGTTCAGTTGTGCACTTAAATATCTCCTGCGCAATTGACTGTTTCCGAAAACTGGACCTCGATTTTTTTAATCGGTGTTGAAACAGTTGCCGTGGCCGAATCCGGCTAGGACATCATCATCGTTAATATTTCGTGCTTAAAAGTTGGTTCTGTTTGTAAGTAAATGCAAGATTTCAACTCAGTTTCTTGTTATGGCAAGGCAGCTGACATAAACACTAAACCGCACGTTGAATTCGCTGAGAACTCATTACCAAGTTATTTATACTTTGTTGTCAGCTTACAACCTCTTGTACGTTACAATTCGTGCATTACTCGAACAATATACGTCCGTGCTTACGAAAGTATATACCGTGGAGTGAAATTGGCGCCGTCTCATTTGCCACACGCGATAGCTCGGTGTTGCCGCTTAAATCAGCAATGTTTTGTATATTCGAGGTTTAATTTTGTAGAATTTTTCAACTAAAAATTTTATCGTTAATTAGATATAGCTTTTGCCCGCGGCTTTGCTCGCGTTAAGAAGTATTATTATTAATTAGGTATAGTTTTTGCGGCTTTACTTTTGTCTAGCCTTTGTCTATGTCTTTCATCCCCTATTTTATCCCCTTGGGGGTAGAATAGATCAAAATTCATTGTTAGCGGATGCTTACGTCATAACATCTCCCTGCATGCCAAATTTCAGCCCGATCTGTCCAGTGGTTTGGGCTGTGCGTTGATAGATCACTATGTCAGTCAGTCAGTCAGTCACCTTTAGTTATATATATTTAGACAAACTTGGTGTCACAGCGTTGCTCCTCAAGCAAAAACTATCCCCTGTATGAATAGTTTCTGAAACATGACTTGTTGTTTGGATTGTTTGGAAAACGGAACGCCAAATCTAAACTGATTTGGGCGTATTCGGTTAGATGTAGCCAGAGATGAGCAAAATGTAATCTGATTAATGATCAACGATTCCAAAACGTAATCATAATTTTAATTTTCTAGCTCTGTGATCATAATTAAATCCATTTTAAACATTAATCATTTTCATTAATCTGATTACATTTTGCCCATCTATGGATGTTGGACCACTGAGGTTGACAGCGGATGGTTGACAATATCATTGATGGAAATATAAGCGCACGTGGGACTGTCAACTGCATTATTCGGAGACAGATAGAGCACTGGAAACGAGTGTAGCCAACCTACGTCCGACTTCGCCGCGTTCCCGAAAGTAATCCATTTCCATCCGAGTCTCGTGTACATATTCAGATTGTAGAGTGAATTAATTCGTTCGATTACAACCTATTGAGTGTATACCGAGCCTTATTTCCTGAAAATACGATGGATGAAGAGCTGGGAAACGAAGAAAGCCCACATTCCCCCAGTTTCCTACATTATACATACATGTATGTCATGCCGAGTGCTCTTTGAGATCGGTGACAGCTCACAAGATGTGATTTTATGTTTATTCTTTGTATATAAATATGTATGTTGTATGTTATTCCTTGTTCCCGATAAATGTTTCTTTCTTTCATTGTTTGATTTTATCCAAAAAGCTCAAGACCGGTTTTGGTATTACTTACTTCAAAATTGACGAATTTCCAAACAAATTTTCAATCTCTATTGCACCTCGGCGGGTGCAGTACGGAGTTGCATATAAAAAAAGTGGGTGCTTACATTATATAAAGAATTGAATGTCTAAATTTCATGTTTCTAGCTTCAGTGGTTTAGGCTCCTTCGATGATATGTCAGTCAGGACAAGTGTTTTTATATATATATATATATATAGACTAATGTTAAAGTATTTATATTTTAAGTCTTTGATTTCTTCAATGCAGACTTGGCTCTGTAAATACTTAGGCTGTACTCAAGCTCCTAATATATATTTCTGATTTTTGTTGTTGAATTCAATGTAACGAATTTCCGATATTACCATTTTCTCGAATTTTCCCAAACGATTAATATATGTCCTGCTAATTATATTAAAATCGTAAAATAATATGTTCTAAGCTGGCAACACTGTATGAACTCGCCTAAACTTAATCTCGGTAGTTTACACGAGATAAAACTTGTATAGAGAGCTGTATTCTGAATAGCGAATGTGTTTCGTAAAACTTTTCCGGGTATTAATTTCGCTCTATTGTTTACAGTTGCTACATGAGTAAGAAAATGTTAATTGGACGGTGTTTCTACTTCGACGTAGCCTTGAGTTCCTTTCGGCGTTTCTATTCAAGGTTATCGCAGTTAAGTTGTAAATGCCTTTTCGTAAATGATAAACGTGTAATGACGTGTAAATGATTTTGTCGTGCTAGGAATTGCAATATGGCATAATCTAGTCAATAAAACCTGTATGTCCATGGCTATAGAGTATTTTTTAATACTGGCTCGAAGAACTTACGCATCTGAAAGTATTCTAGTCTAAGAACAGTCCAATGCCGAGACACCATAACTAGTTCATCAATAAAACTCAATTTATGAAGAGAATATTTTAACCTTTTTTTTTACTTGGGGGAAAATCTTCATAGGACCGTCTCGGCCGCACAGGGGGGTTGCGCAGCCAAGGTGTGTCGGACTTATACCGACTAAAAACCCCAAGGTGACTACTTCTGCGCATTGGCGGGGACTGCGGGTCCTGTAATCAATTCACCACAGGCGCCGCGCCCGCTGGGCACAGACTCGGGGGAAGATGTTGCCTTCCCCGATACTGCTCGTTGTATTTAGGCAGAGCACGCCACAATGCTTTGGCAACTTCTCGAGGGCCGCTAAACCAGTTGCTCAGGGCTCCCACCCTGAGCAGCCATGACCCCAAAGACATCAGCCAATTGGTCGTGGATCGACCGGTCGCCTGGGACTGATATGCCGGGGCGGTTGCCGGCGCCCTGGTGTCTCCTTCGAGGGGCCTTCTGCCGTTCACGCTCTGCAGCCTCCTTCTGGGACATAACGTCCTCACAGAAGGAGACCACGGCCCTCCAGTTCTCATACCCTAGTCTAGTCTAGTTGTCATAGTAGTTGTTTTAGGTTATGGAAACCAACATGGCATCTAATAGAAATGTCATATGTAAGTGCCTTGAAATCAGTTGCCTTACTGATCACTCTGGGCACGACATATAAACGCAAAATGGATATAACCACTAATATATACTTGCTTACTGTATTTATAAAAGATTTCTCTAGACACATATCATTGGCTTCACAGCTTTCAGACTTCAAAAGATTCTGTCAAATTCGTTTGTAATATAAAAATCTTTTACGAAATTTTTTATTCACTAAAAGTGGAATTACGTGTATTGTATGTCAGAAATATTATCATTTTTTCACAAATATAAACCTTTTATTTCAAACGTGGGATGAAAATTTTGACATATTTCTAACGAATACTGTGTAAATAATATGCTTTATGTGGTGGAATGAAACCTTTTAATCATGCCTATGTATGTCACACGTTGTATTTAAAAATATAAAAAAGTGTTTTATTAAATTTTAAAAAGGTCTCTGGCAATTGCTAGTGATGTTTTTATTAAAATTAAATCGTCGCTCTACCTTATCATCTTTCGTCTCATCTTTCCGGTCCAACGTTAAACCGCGTCCGCTCAAAAAATCCTATTCACTCTTTTATAAGGCTGCCAAATCATAACAACGTTAAATGTGGCCGCTGGACGCAAATTCCACTCCTTAGCTGTTCGCATGATGGATGTAGAAGCGAATCATTTTTTTTTAAAGCAAGAGGTCACTGTTTCGTATAACTACATTACAAAACAGGTCATCATTGCGTTGCCGACCCAAAAGAAGAGTTTTTCATATCTATCAATCCTTATCAGTTTTTTAAATTTAAAATTAATTGTTTTCTCTTTCGAGGTTTATTTTGCAAAATATAGCGATGGCGTATTGTAACAGTTGGCTGTGACAGAACGACAGATATTATTATTATACACGAGCTGATCCGGCAAACGTTGTTTTGCTATATAAGTTATTGTAATATCTTCTAAGATGTTCATTGAAATTAAGTGATGTCAAAGACAATTTTGTTCACAATTAAATACTCTTAATCAACAACACATTTACTTGGATAAAGATTAATAATATTACGTTGATACAACTCTCAACAAATAATGCATTAATTTCGGCCAAATTTGATTACCATAAAAACGGTTCTAGTGAGTTAACCTTAAATGATAGACATATACTGTCGCGGACATTTTTTTAGATCATTTTAAGAGGAATAATTTTTTCATACATATATTTTTCGTATTTTGAACCGTTTTAGCAGCGCACGCAATGGAAGCCCTCAAGGATGGATAATTGTTCCCGTTTCTCTCACATTTTCCATCATTTCTTCGCTCCTAATAGTTGTATCGTGATGTTATATAGCCTAAAGCCTTCCTCGATAAATAGTCTATTCAACACAAAAAGAATTCGAACCAGTAGTTCCAGAGATTAGCGCGTTCAAACAAACAAACAAACAAACAAACAAACAAACAAACTCTTCAGCTTTATAATATTAGTATAGATTATTTTGGGAGTCGAAGTTGCTCGCGTCCGTAGGCTTTACCCTAGTTTCCCTACACGTGACTCCTGGGTGGTGCTAAACGAGCAGCAGCGAGATGGTAGGGCGTCGGTGCCCGTCTGGATCGCGACCACAGTGCACGGGTGTAAAGCCCGTCATAGTGACCAGTTTCGGCTTGTCGTGTTTCGGGATCAGCTTGTGTATATCTAGTAGCTCATATACCTAGAGACCTTCAGTCGTGGTATATGTGGGCCGACATGACGATGTTGACTATCAATGGATTTTCATCCTTTCGTTTTTGGACTACATTGCACTTACCATCAGGTACTCTGTAGTTACTATGTCGAGTCAGTGTAAAAAAAAAAGTTTCGGTATATCAAGGTAATATTGTTTGAACAGCAGTTTATAACGCACTCTACTGGTCTACAATCAAAGGTCCTATTGATACTCGTATATGTTAGCTTTGTCATGAGAAATTCGCAAGACATTTGTTTACCAGAGCCACGCATCAGTTGAGTTAAATATTGCACCAGTGACCAACAAATCTATTACAAAGGGATATCAGATTCCTATGTTTATACAGCAGATCAAGTACTAGGCAATATATGTTCACTTGCAAAGAAAAAAATTATATGAGAACCTATATGGCGTCTAATAGAAATGTTATATGTACTAATGCTGTGAGAACAGCGATTAGCTGCGCTACTGGTCACGTTGGGCATGACATATAAACGCAAATTGGATACAGAAACGAATGTATCTCTGTCCACCCCAGAAGGGATATGTCGTAAGGGTGTATTATTATTACAACGATCTTGCAATCGTAATTGCTTCCCATAATGATAATCAGTTTCATCTCTGCCGATACCATAGCGAAGGAATGGTGGAGTCGAAGATATTATAAGTTCATAACTGTTATCTCGCAGCCTATCTCCCTATGACCCAGTTAGGAAGGGGCCGAGAGGTGAGAGCCATCGTCTCGGAGAAATTTACCACCTCCGGCTGTGTGGTGCAAGTGACAAGCTGAAGCGATTTGATTTAGCGTTATAACATTTTTTATACTGGCTCAGTAAAGTGAATATACAACTAAGCTGCCTATTTTTTAATTAATCGGAATGAAATGGGGAATAGATGAGTAAAAGGATATATTTTTTCAATATAAAAATCAGCCTAGGATTTCTTGTCTAAATCTCTGAAGACCTTCATCAGACCTGCACACAAATTAAAACGGCTAAGTGTATGATATAATTTACTGAATTAAAAATAATTATCGAAATAAATCAATAAATGGCGAAGTTATTGATTAGCATACATAAGAAAAACATGATGCGTCTAGTTTCAAAACGATTTTCGTACAAAATTACTTAATAGTTCTAATAGTAAATTGAAATGTTTTTATCAAAGCAAATACAAGCTGTCTCAAAAGAAAGTTCACATTTAAATCTTTTTTTAAAAGAAAAGTCTTAGCTTTATTGAAAAAATGTTTATTTTATATTGAAGTACACTGTTTGGGAATTTATTTTTTAAAAATAACATCGTCCAAATGTAAACCGTTGCGCTCTCGGCATTCATTTAGTCGGGCTCTAAAATTGCCTATGACAGCTCGGCAGGTAGTCTCCGTGATGGCTGCCATTTCATGACGGATAATTTCTTTTAATTGTGCCAAGGTAGTCGGTTTATTAGCGTAAACTTTTGATTTGACATAACCCCACAGGAAAAAATTCATAGGCGTTAAATCGGGACTCCGTGGAGGCCAATTTATGTCACCTCGCCTGGAAATTAATTTGTTCGGAAAAATTTCTCGAACTCGAGGCAGAGATCTGTTGGACGTGTGTGAAGTTGCTCCATCCTGCTGGAACCGTGTTCTTTGGTTGTAACCAGGAAAGTTTTGCAGTTGGGGTACGAAAAACTCGTCTAACATCTTCACATAACGCTCTGAATTCACTGTGAGTGTGCGTCCCCTTCCATCTTCAAAAAAGTAAGGGCCGATAATTCCTCGCGCCGACATCGCTGTCCATACGGTGACTTTGGGTGAATGTAGCGGTTTCTGATGTTTTTGTTTTGGGTTGATTGCACTCCAGTAACGACAATTTTGCTTGTTTACATGCCCATTCAGGTGAAAAAGGGCTTCATCGGAAAACAAGATGTTGGTGAACGTTGGAAAGCGCTCAATCATCTGATTTACAAAGGCAAGCCTCTGACCAGTATCTTGAGGCTTCAGTTCTTGCACTAACTGAATTTTGTACGGGTGCAGCTTTAAATCTTTGTGTAAAATGCGGCATAATGAAGATCTGTGCACATTTAAAGCAACAGCACGCTTCCGAATCTAGAGGTTTGGATCATCTCGAATAGACTGAGTAACACTGTCCACGTTTTCGGCTGTTCTTGATGTTCTTGGCCGCCCAGATTTTGGTTTCTCCAGAGTTGACCCAGTCTCTTCAAACTTCTCAACCCATTTTGCAATGAGTTAAGTGCTAGGCGCATCATTTAAGTGACGAATATGTCGAATACTGCAGAATTTTCTACGTGCTACAGTCGCCGAATTACCCTTTTTGTAAAACTCACGTACGCACAACGCACGGTCCGCACCAGAGAAACGCTCCATAGCGACTAAATTCCCAAGAGCCAGACTACCGACTGACATACCCCCCGCGCCCCTCAGAATAGTTGCTTTCGCGTAATAAGATAAGCAAATGTGAATTTACTTTTGAGACACCTTGTATTATATATGGTTTTTTTCTTTTTTGCTTTTTTACTCTAGAATAATAATTTAAATAGCTTATAAGAATGTGATTGTAAATCAAATATAAATTATAAGTTTTTAAAAATAATTGGGGTTTGTAAAAAATATGTTATAGCGGGTTTTGAAACTAGACGCCTCACATAGGTTCCAATATAGAACTTCCTTTTTTTGAAGTCGTTAAAAGTACAGCTATTTTTTTACCGATTCAAAAAGTTGAGTACACCGTATTTTATTTAAAAACAGATTTGATTAAAAATTACAATTATTATCAAGAGATGGGCATCTGTTGACAGTCACCGTTGTCATGTCCGTCCAAATATACCACAATTGAAAGTCTCTGGATATATCAACAACTGAACATATACAAGTTGATCCCAAAACGCACTAGAATGGTCTTTGTGCATGTTTATTATAATTATTAGCAGTTTGGGGAAACATCCTACTATCTTAAACATAACATTTACCTGGGAGGAATCTACCCTGAAATTAGCTTGCCCTTGAACTATGGATAGGTATGGAAAACATTATAACAGCACGTGCCTGCTGTTAGTTTCATCTATTTCGCACGTGTAGTTTGCTCTTAGTTCTATCTCGGTTTCTTCATATTCTTCTAATTTCTTCTATCTTCTAATTTTCATGTATCACTGTAAAATTATCCGTAATTTCACATTCTTTGCCATCTATAACTGTGAGTATGGTATTTATGTCACGCGAAAATTAATCTGCTTATTACAGTTCAGTTTGCTGGTAGCGGAACTGGAACCCAGGGCTTTCAGCGTCGTAGTTAGGGTCAACACAAGCTGCGCTTATAGTTCACTATGACCGGGCAGTAGACTTGAGAAAGTCTGCTGCCCGGATGAGAGGGAAGCGGTGCACGGTGGCCGGCGCATCGCCTGGGAGAGATTTTGGAGGGGTGGGCTTTACTCCTTCTCCTCCCTGTGAGGTAGCCTCAACAAGGCTTCTTGTTCTCTGGGCGTCTTGACGAATTCGGCTTTCCAGGCCCGGGTGGAGCAATCAATGGGACACCCCGGGGGTTTTTAGTCAGTAGGAGTCTGACACACAGGGGTCGCCACCCTCACAGCGTCCCTGATGGTCCTATGTAGGACCTTCCCCGAAATACAAAAAAAAATTAGTCCACTATGACCGGGCAGTAGACTTGAGGGAGTCTGCTGCCTGGAAGAGAGTGAGGCGGTGCATGGTGTCCGGCGCATCGCCTGGGAGAGAGGTTTTGGAGGGGTTGGCTTTACTCCTTCCCCTCCCAGAGAAGTAGCCTCAACAAGGCTTCTTGTTCCCTGGGCGTCTGGATGAATTTGGCTTCTCAGGTGGAGTAATCAGAGGGACACCCCGGGACCCCGGGGGTTTTTAGTCAGAATAGTCCACTATAAGCGGTCTTCCCTAGCGATGTCTGCACTGAATCAGCAAATAAAATAAAAAATAATTAAAGTTAAACACTATATTGTGAACACTCATTTGCACATGCAAATGAGTAACGTTATTATTTTTAGTATTCAGTAAATGGTTTCAGTGAGGGGGTGTGGGGTACCACAGACATAATACCTATAGCAGATACCGAATCCTCACAAACATTTTTATTATTAATTGTTACTACTAATGTGCGGTTTTCTGTGTGTGTTTGTGAGGAAAAATAAATAAATTATTATTATATTTTCCCCTTCCACCGCTTAGTAACGTATCCTCATCGGTACGGCAATGTCCCGTAGTTTACTCTGAGAGTTTTGGCGTCGGAAAACGGAATAGAACGTTCTAGTATGCACAATTTCATACATTATTTTATTTGCGAGGTGGCAGGGCTTCGGTGCCCGTCTAGATCGCGACCACAGTACATGGGTGTTAAGCCCGTCATAGTGACCAGTTTCGGCTTGTCGCGTTTCGGGATCAGCTTGTGTATATCCAGTAGCTCATATACCTAGAGACATTCAGTCGTGGTATATGTGGGCCGACATGACGATGTTGACTATCAATGGATTTTCATCCTTTAATAGTCGCTTTCGTTTTTGGACTACACTGTACTTACCATCAGGTACTCTGTAGTCACTATGTCGAGCCATTGTAAAAAAAAATTATACAATTAATACTTTTTACTTGATATGCTTTTATCGGCCTTATCAACACTTTCCATCAAGTGAGATTGAGGTCACGTGCAAACTTGTCGGTAGTAAAAAATAAAAATAAACTGTAAGCGTTTATCTTGTTGTATTTACTAATTTTAACTGTGTAGTGTGCTTGCTCCTTATTAAAAATAAACCATTTTACTAACCCGCTGGTGTTTTATAACTTGCGCTATCATCTTGGGCCCCATCTTAATCGATCGCCGATAGTTATTTTAAATAAGCGGTCATCTGTGTTTATCCACACGTATTAAGGGAAATATGATCACTTCATTGATTTGTGTAGTCCAGTTGGAATATGGTTCAGTTGCTAGTGGATTTACATGGTTGAGAGCACCAATTGCGTTGTATAATACATATTTATTAATCGGTGGAAAAATATAGGCAGCCCCTTCCCATAGATTCCACATATATAATGGAAAAAGGGAAATGCCCTGCTGTGAGATGAAACTAGCTATTAATAATTACGTTTTTACCGACATTTGCAGAATGATTTTGCTCACGTAAAAGAGTCCATTTAGGACGGTTCACACCCGCCCTAATCAAAGCTAAGTAATAAACGGACTGTGTAAACAAACCTTCGTCTCACGTATCCAATCACGCACGTATTACGAGCGTTCGGCAACTATAGGAAGCTAGTGTTGCGCCGAAAAATCACTTCGGTCAAATTTTCAAATGGGCTGAAATTTAATTGAGATTTAATAATCTGATTATACTAATAAAACATGACGCTATACAACGTTACTGGTAACTAACGCAAAACCTCTTAAGGCTGAGTTAGGTACATCAAGACTAACAACTTTTGTTCTATGACTTTGGCCAAAACTTAACACATCATAAGATATATATTTGTTTAGTTTTAGTGGGGATGTCTATCAATCGTTAGCTCTATGTTTTAAGTTTAGTCAGCTGATGATACGAAATCGTCTGCCCCAGTTGCATCGCGCCGCCTTTCGTAGTGTTAAGAAGGTCAGAACTGCAAATTTGATTTATTTATTTTTTGTATGGAAAAAAAAAGGTTGAATTAGAAAAGTCGTAAAACAAAAGTTGTCAGTCTTGATATACCAAAGTCAGCCTTAAGAGGTTTTGCGTTAGTTACCTGAATCCCTGTATAACTCACCTGGTGACCAGAGATATATTAGTGATTGTATCCAATTTTGCGTTTACATGTAGCGTCCAATGTGACAAGTAGCGCAGCTAATCGGCGTTCTCACGATATCATTGTTAGATATCATGCAGGTTTCCTTCACCGGTGAAGCCTGTGGGGTCTAAATCTGTAGTTAATTTAAAAAAAAAGACAAATATATGAGCCGGGATTTGAACCTACGAGCGTTAGCGTTGGCGCGTGGTATGATTGTAAATATTAAATTACTTTTAATAAGTATTCTTTTGTGCAATTCATCGACATCTATTCCAAGCCGACAATGATTAATCAGCTATTGCCAAAACCTTCAGCCAAAACCGAAGACAAGGTTTTAAAATTCAAAAAAATTCAGTACATCATTTGCTAATAGTGAATAATATAATGATTTGGAAACCTTTTTATATTTTATTTTTACAATTTATAGGAAACATAGCAATATAACAATAAAAAATAAACAAAAAAAGAAACTTAAGTCTGCAGAGATTCCATAAAAAAAACAAGCTAAAGAACACAAAAGAATAAGACTGAGAAAGAAAGAAAAATCATATATTTGGCTCACAAGATAATATACAACATAGAATAATAAGTTAATAAACATATAAAACAGCAAAAGCATATACCCTGAGCTGTAATGCGACAAAAGGAAGTCAACTCAGCAAATGCTAAGTGACCGACTGAGCCATCCATCGCTGATTTTCACCAGACACCCATTTATTGTGTCTACGCGCAGAAAATATCGAGGACGAGATCAATAAAGTATAGAAAATTAACTAACTAGTTATATAAGAAAAGGAAATTTTATAACAAGTATTTTTTTTTCAGCATTCTTCTAAAGGAGCCAAATGTACAAGACAGAATATCGACATCACAAAAACGTTTGTTAAACACATCACAGTCGTGACAGATAAAATAATCTATACTAATATTATAAAGCTGAAGAGTTTGTTTGTTTGTTTGTTTGTTTGAACGCGCTAATCTCAAGAACTACTGGTTCGAATTGAAAAATTCTTTTTGAGTTGAATAGACCATTTATCGAGGAAGGCTTTAGGCTATATACCATCACGATGCAACAATTAGGAGCGAAGAAATAATGGAAAATGTGAAAAAAAAACGGGGAAAATTATACATCCTTGAGGGCTTCCATTGCGTGCGCTGCGAAAACGGTTCAAGATACGAAAAATATATGTATGAAATAATTATTTGTCTTGAAATGATCTAAAAAAATGTCCCGAACAGTATATGTCTATCTTTTAAGATTAGCTCACTAGAACCGTTTTTATAGTAATCAAATTGTTCGAAATGAATGCATTATTTGTTAAGAGCTGTATCAACGTAATAATATTAATCTTTATCCAAATAAACGTGTTGTTGATTAACAGTATTTAATTGTGAACAAAATTGTCTTTGACATCACTTAATTTCAATGAACATCTTAGAAGATATTACAAAACCTTATATAGCAAAACAACGTTTGCCGGATCACCTAGTTGTTAATATAATTTGAATTCACAGATGGCGCTTTACAACGTGAAAAGGTCCTGCCCTGAAATGAAATGAGCCTGCATTGAAATGAGAACACCTGTAACCTATTTGTCTCAGCAAATAGGATGAGTCTATGAGACCTCTAATAATTTTTTATATGACAGTTCATCTTTCTCACTTTTACGATATATTCAAAGTATAAATTGAATGAGAAAGAAGGTTGTGTAACTCGCATTTATATTGTAGATGCATCAAAACCTAAGTCTGAAAACTCTAAATATTTATAAATAATGTCTGGATACCATGATATCATTAAAATAACAGACGCCCGGGCCGAATCTTCGGTCACACACCAATGTGAGGCGAAACGCGTCTCTAGGACCTTTGAAAAGGCGCGTGATGTCTTGCCCGATCTACAATCTTGAAATTTGGAAATTAGATAAAATTGTCGTTTAATCTATGCTAACTGTAATTTTTCTTATATCTATACTAATATTGTAAAGCTGAATAGTTTGTTTGTTTGTTTGTTTGAACGCGCTAATCTCAGGAACTACTGGTTCGAATTGAAAAATTATTTTTGTGTTGAATAGACCATTTATCGAGGAAGGCTATATAACATTCTATACTAATATTATAAAGATGAAGAGTTTGTTTGTTTGTTTGAACGCGCTAATCTCAGGAAGTATTGGTTCGAATTGAAAAATTATTTTGGTGTTGAATAGACCATTTATCGAGGAAGGCTTTAGGCTATATAACATCACGATGCAACTATTAGGAGCAAAAGGGGGTTTTATTCCATCGGGCCTGAGGGAGCTCGGACGGGAGAGTGCTTTTCTGGCAGCGCGTCCAGTTATGCACTTAAATATCTCCTGCGCAATTGACTGTTTCCAAAAACTGGGCCTTGTTTTTCTTAATCGTCGTTGGAACAGTCGCCGTGGCCGAATCCGGCTAGGACATCATCATCATCATTAGGAGCAAAGAAATAATGGAAAATGAGAAAAAAACGGGGAAAATTATTCATCCTTGAGGGCTTCCGTTGCGTGCGCTGCGAAAACGGTTCAAGATACCAAAAATATATGTATGAATAATTTATATGACAGAACAACGTTTGCCGGATCAGCTAGTTGCAACATATAGGGCTAGGTACGTAGAGACGCACACAGCCACAACTATCAACGAAGAATTTATCTAACTCGTTCTTTTGACGTGTCGTTGGGCTGTGGAATGGTCTTCCGGCGAGCGTGTTCCCACCGTCTATGATATGGGATGCTTTAAGCGTAGCGTGCAGAGATATTTGTGCAAGCCGGCATGATCGCTGCGACTATCTACCGGTTTTCTCTTACCTTTCGATAGTCGTTGGCGTTTGTTGGACTGCACCATGCTTTTATTAGGTATGGTGCAGTCACTGTGTCGATTCAGTTTGTTTAGTGTTGGGAGTCGAAGCTTCTCGCGTCCGTAGGCTTTACCCTAGTTTCCCTACACGTGACTCCTGGGTGGTGCTAAACGAGCAGCAGCGAGGTGGCAGGGCGCCGGTGCCCGTCTGGATCGTGACCACAGTACATGGGTGTAAAACCCGTCATAGTGACCAACTTCGGCTTGTCGCGTTTCGGGATCAGCTTGTGTATATCCAGTAGCTCATATACCTAGAGACCTTCTGTCGTGGTATATGTAGGCCGACATGACGATGTAGACTATCAATGGATTTTCATCCTTTAATATTAGGTCCTTACATATGAAATTGGCGTTTTGTATGGGAGGAACAAAAAGTCGAATATTTTTTAATATAATATATTTAATTAATCAAAGTATGAACCATTATTTTCTATGCACTTTTGCCATCTCATAGGTAGTTCATTGATCCCTTTACTAAAAAAACCAGTCGGACGGGAATCAATAAAATCTTTGAAGGCGATTTGGACTGCCCCATCGGAGTTGAATTTTTTCCCTTGCAAGAAGTTATCCAAATTTCGAAAAAAATGGTAATCTGTTGGAGCAAGGTCCGGGGAGTACGGAGGATGTCTTAGACTTTCCAATTGAAGCTCTTCTAATTTAGTAGCCGTCTGTTGCGCAGTGTGTGGTCTAGCGTTGTCGTGAAGCAGCAGTGGCGTGGAGCGATTGACCAGCCTAGGTTGTTTAGCCGCTAGCTTTTCCATTATGGTTTGCAATTGCTGACAATAGACATCAGCCGTAATAGTCTGGCCAGATTTGAGAAAAGTGTAATGAACAATACCGGCACTAGTCCACCAAACGCTTACAAGTAACTTTTTTGGGGTTAATTTTCGCTTGGGGCAGGATTTGGCTGGCTGGCCAGGATCCAACCATTGCGCTGAGCGCTTCCGATTATCGTAAAGAACCCATTTTTCATCACAGGTAATGATTCGGTTTAAAATACCTTCATTATTGTGCCGGTTTAGTAATGTAACGCAGCAGTCGACGCGCGTTTGCAAGTTTGCTTCAGTCAATTCGTGAGGTACCCACCTTTCAAGGTTTTTAATCTTCCCAATTTGCTTCAAGTGAATTAAAACAGTTTTATCACTAACATCGCAGCCTGCAGCTAACTCGGACGTGGTTTGCGATGGATCCGCTTCCACAATAGCCTTCAACTCTTCATTATCAACTTGAGTCTCAGGCCGTCCACGGGGCTTGTTCTGCAGGTCGAAATTTCCAGAACGAAAACGTTGGAACCAAAAACGAACTGTGTTTTCTTTTGCAACACGACCGCCATACACATCATTCACCCTTCGAGTTGTTTCCGCAGCACTAGTGCCACGGCGGAACTCGTACTCGTAAATAATGCGATATTTTAAGTTTTCCATTTTGTAAAATGAGTGACGCAAACAGAAAAAAACAGAAGAAAAAAACAAATGAATGACGATCATCGAAGCACAAATACATGAGTCTATAGCTGTATAAATTTGAATGCTGAATTCCTTACCAAAGAGGAGAAATTTGTGATTAAAGTGGCCAGTACGAAAAACGCCAATTTCATATGTAAGGACCTAATAGTCGCTTTCGTTTTTGGACTACAGTGTACTTACCATCAGGTACTCTGTAGTCACTATGTCGAGCCAGTGTAAAAAAAAACGAGTCACAAAAACGCTCGTACCACTCTTGTAAAGCAACACTCACTAGTGGACAGTATATTACCACAAGAATACCACATGTGGACATCTACCGCGACGAATGCTTGTCTTTCAGAAAATAGTAGTAGAGGCTATCTGGATGTGTCCGCACAGAGATATTTAACATATTCAGGGAGATTTTTCAAGAAACAATAATGTATATCTTCTTGCAACTAATAAAAATGCAAACAATTTAGCCGTGGTGGCTGCCGGCAGAATAGAATAGCACCTCCTCTTCTTGCTGAGGTGTCGTAAAAGGCGACTAAGGTATCTTCTTTAACAACGCAATTCAACCAGGTGTTCAGAGAAGGAAAACTCGACCAAACCTGCATCCCGCTCCCTCCCGATCGTACTGGTTCTCCATTCCGTCGGGCCTGAGGGAGCTCGGACGAGAGAATGCTTTTCTGGCTGTGCGTCCAGTTCTGCACTTAAATATCTCCTGCGCAATTGACTGTTTCCGAAAACTGGACCTCGATTTTCTTAATCGGTGTTGAAACAGTCGCCGTGGCCGAATCCGGCTAGGACATCATCAAAAATGCAAACAACAATATTCCCTAACAAATCATAAAGAAACATTGGTGAACAAATGAGAATGGATTCATAAAAAGTGTGGCGCATGATAAATTGCTAAGTAGACAAAATTCCTTTTACGTAATTTTATGTAAACAAATATTGACTCGTTTTCCCTTTACACGTTATCCTAATTCAGACAAGCAAAACAACTAGTTTATAATAAATTGTTATTCATTAATTCCTGTGCGTAATTAATTGTCTGTAAATATGTTGATTATAATTTACTTTGTTCAATGGATATTATCACTATCTAAATATATATAACTCAAAGGTGACTGACTGACATAGTGATCTATCAACGGATAGCCCAAACCACTGGACGGATCGGGCTGGAATTTGGCATGCAGGTAGATGTTATGACGTAGGCTGCCGCTAAAAAAGGATTTTGATCAATTCTACAACCAAGGGGATAAAATAGGGGATGAAATGTTGTATGAAACTTTGTTGATGTTAAACCGATCGGGATAAGACTATGCACGCATAAGGCTACTATGACGGAAGCATTCCCTAAGAAAGGATTTTAGGACCCCTAAGGGGATAAAATAGGGGATGAAAGTTTGCATAAATCTTCTCAGATTTTCGACTATAATATTATATAATATAATAGCTTGATAGTTTTAGCGCCTAATGACAGATTAGTTAAGAATATTGTGTACAAAGAAGTTTTGTAGGCCCTAATTTTTTACACACGCTAAACAAAAGTAAAGCCGCAAAAACTATTCCTAATTAATAATAATACTTCTTAACGTGAGCGAAGCCGCGGGCAAAAGCTAGTTTTTACATAATGCTTTTTGTATAATTAAGCCTCAACTCTAAGGTGGACTGTCAGACTGCGCAAATGCAGTAGCTGTGTCGTCCGTAAGACCCTGTCACAATACCAGTCCTGCAGATTCTAGTAGTCTGCAAGACAAGATGAGAATGGGTCCTTATCGGTTCATTTTATATTTTTTACTGCTCCTTTTCTTTAAATTTAATTTTTTTGTATTACTACCAAACCCGGTCAACTTCGTTTCGCCACCAGATGGCTTAGTTTTGGATTTTAGTTAGCGTTTGAAAGAACGTGCGCATAATAAATGTCACATGAAATTAACTGAGCAGAGTACAATGAGTAGCTGTCAAACAATGTATAACGCATCGGCGCCATCTACTTAAAATACTGATGCGATCTGCTCCACCACCATGCAAAACCATATTGGTTTGTAGTACATGCTATGTATCAGAGATGGCGCTGTATGTGAAAAATGATTTTCCCCGGATTCCTGCTTTTCTGTTGAAATTTTCCTAAATTTTGTTTGCTATAAACCTAACGGAGCCCGAGACCTTTCCAACGAATGCAAAACCGTGGAAATCGGTTCGTGCGTTCTGGAGTTATAGCGTTAGGAAGGAAAACCGGACTTATTTTTATATAATAGATGTCATCACATTATATACATATTTGCATGTAAAACGCCGAAGCGTCAGCGCACCGGCGCCGCACGTCTGTCGCAACGCATCGTGTGTCCTGGCTGTTAGAACTTCTCTGTCATGCAGTGAATAGTGCTCATATCCACTATCTCGATCTCATCTTGGCTGCAAACTCAAGTCTGATCTTTATATGGCATCCAGATGTAATAGAATATGTCCTTTAAAAAAACTGGAATACAGCCTTACCGAGTTTTTTTTTTAAACTGATTCGACACTGTGACTGCACAATACTTGATAAAAGCATGGAGTCCAAAAAACACCAACGACTATCGAAGGGTAAGAAAAAACCCAACGGTAGTCGTGACAATCGTGCCGGTCTGAACAAATATCTCTTCACGTTACGCTTAAAGGATCCCATATTATAGGATGGTGGGAACACGCTCGCCAGAAGACCATTCCACAGCCCAACGACACGGCAAAAGAAGGAGTTAGAGACTAAAGTAAAAACTACTACTAAAGTACTAAAGTTCAACTTTCTTCTTTACTGTATTTCTTTTTATATATGTAACCCATATGTAAGTATATTTGATTGATTTTCTCTTATTGTTATTTTATAGCTTGATTTATATTTTTGTACAAATTTTTGTGGAAACTTTGCTGGCTTATGTAACATTTTTTGTGTATTCTTGTTTTTATTTTTACATTGCTGTATGTTTCCCTTTAAAATAAATAAATAAATAAACTTCTTAGTCCTAACCGGGATGTGAGAAAGCGTATAGCTGTGAAACAGCAAACCCGCGCGCGTGCTTCTATTCAGGAAGGGAAAGGGTGGAACAAGGTTAAACAACTCTTCATTATTACAAGTTCTCCATAATCAACATATGTTAGGGCATTTGGCAACATGCTAAAAGTATTTTACGACTGCCGAATAACAGGCCCCACTGCTAATTCGGGGAGATTGTATAAACAGAATAAGTCGCCGACGACATCGTAACTATCAAGCGAGATTATAAAAACATCTCGTAAAAATACATCAGTGATCAAAATAAATATTCATCTCAGGATTTATTCAAGAAAATTAGACTCTATCTCTTTAGAGATAAGGTGCAAGAGAAATGGCATGGAATTTTGCAAGTAAAAATCCTAACGTCATCTATAAAGCTTATGCCTCGGGAGTAATGGGGCGTGTGTAAAGTTATCACGAAGTAACCTTCAAATTCTGACAGGTCCTTATTGATAAGCAAACGTGTATGAAATATTATGACGAAAAATGTTCTAAATTATATGGAAATAGTGTACGATTGGAATCCTCTACATAACTTGTGTTACAACGTATGAGAAAGTTTCGTTTAAAGAGGCACGTGACTTGAAGGACTAACAACCAGCAGAAAAAAATCAAGAATGAAAATGACTTCAAAGAACTAAACCCAGAAGAAATCTTAGTCGATCAAGAGAACAAGGCAGTAGACAAGAACTGCTAAAGGAAATCCCAAAACTGAAATATTGGCACAAAATCGAAGATACCAATCAATATCCAGTATTGACTGGACATGGAAATACATAATGGAAGAAATGTGTCATGTGATATATCCGGAATTACAATTACGGGAATAGAGATCCAGAGTGGAGACCAGTTCTAAGCAAGTGTAGTGAAGGACGCTCAGAGGTCAGCTAGACTGACGTTTTGCGACAGGCAGCAAATCATTCCTGGAAGCAAAAAGCCCAGAGCAAAGATAAGAGTCTTTGAGAGATCTATGTTTAGCAGTAGATCGATGTTGGATCAAATGAGGATAATATTTGGCCAATACATATCAATTTTATTCCTATTACTATCTTCAATTTAACCAGTATAATAAAGCTGTCTACAGGCCACAAAATGGACATGAAGATCCTTATATTATTCAGTGGTATCGCTTTGTTATGCAAATAATAGTATCAGATGGATCATAAGGGACAATGCCTCACAATATTTCACGCTGAAGACAGATATTTCCATAACAAATTTCGTAAGAACCTTCTTAGAGTTGGGCCGTTTACTAAAACTTTGAATTCAAAGAAGGTCAGGAACGGATTGCTTCCTGTTATTGTACAAACATAACCGCATAATAACACATTTTTACACGTTTTTGTGGGATTTTTCTTGTATAGACTCAACAGAGAGATTCATTTCAGAGCGAGTCAAAAAACACTGCCGCAGTCAAAAATCAGCATGTGTACAGATCAGCCGTAGCGAAACACTTGCTCAATGAGAGACCCAATCACTGGATTTAGCTACATGAGCCCAAAAATCATCTCCAAAGATAAATTCTATTATCTAAGACCGATTCGAGAAGCGATTGATATTAAAAAGTATTAAACTTTTAATCTGGATGATGGGTTTAAGTTATCTTCGACGTAAACCTAGTGATTTGAAAACTAGGAGTTCGCTAAAGCGATATAAATATCGTCTTGTAAAAATGCTGATGCTGTGAGTCTATTATTATCAAGAATAAAAGGGAGGTAAAGAAGCAAGTTATTTCCTCACGAATAATGAGAATCCGCGAGATCAGAGCCCTTAGTTATGACGTCACCCTAACTCCTTAACACTCTCTCAAGATTCGGTGTCTCAGATACTATTGAAGGAGAGATGTCGTCGCGCGCTCTGAGCAAAACATCCCTCAGTGAAATAAGCCAGCCAGTACGCTAGAATGGACGTAGTTCGAATCCCGGCTCGTACTTCTGGGTTTTTCCAGATTACTTATAGATTTAGGCATCCCATGCTCACCGGGGAAGGAAAATATGGTGAGGAAACCCGCATCTAATAGAAATATCATGTTAAAGTGCCCTGGGAACGGTGATCAGCTGTGCTACTGGTCATGTTGGGAGTGGCATATAAGCGCAAAGTGGATAGATCTTCTTTTTTCGGTAGCCTGGTGGAAATCCATCCTGGACTGCTAGGTCAGCGGTGATGGCCCCTATTCCGGTGTGCTAGACTTCTACTGACTAGAAGTACTGGGATGTTCCTTCAACCGCAGGTAGAACAGTGACCGCGCACGTCACGCAGTGGATCTCTGCCCTGCACAACTGGACGTTAAGCCCTGGCTGAGTACTGTAGTGATTGTATGAAAGTATGAAGTAGGTTAGTTATTGTCGGAATTGGTCGATAAATAGAAAAATAAATTTATTTGAAAAGGATAGAACATCTAATTTTAAAAATATGAAGTTTGATTTGATAGATTGATGGAAGAAATAGAAAGGGAAGGTTCAGATTTTATAAATTACTAGCTGAGTCCGCGACTTCGTCCGCGTGGAAAAGTTATTTTGGGCATTTTAGTTAGTTATTTATTTTAAAATTGTAATATCTTCTAAGATGTTCATTGAAATTAAGTGATGTCAAAGACAATTTTGTTTACAATTAAATACTCTTAATCAACAACACATTTATTTGGATAAAGGTTAGTTACGTTGATACAACTCTTAACATTTCGACCAAATTTGATTACCATAAAAACGGTTCTAGTGAGTTAATCTTAAAAGATAGACATATACTGTTGTGGACATTTTTTTAGATCATTTCAAGAGGAGTAATTCTTTCATACATATATTTTTGGTATCTTGAACCGTTTTCGCAACGCACGCAATGGAAGCCCTCAAGGATGAATAATTTTCCCCGTTTTTTTCCACATTTTCCATTATTTCTTCGCTCCTAATAGTTGCATCGTGATGTCATATAGCCTAAAGCCTTCCTCGATAAATGGTCTATTCAAAACAAAAATATTTTTTCGATTCGAACCAGTAGTTCCTGAGATTAGCGCGTTCAAATAAACAAACAAACAAACAAACTCTTCAGCTTTATAATAGTAGTATAGATATTAATAAGATTAGAAAAATACCTGTAAACTCTATTTGAAATATATGGGAGTACAGATATAAAGAAGGTGTATCATTTAAAGCGAGTAAGCTACCAAACACATATAGGGAATGTAGACACGCCAGCAAGAGCGTGTTACAGTACACAAATAACATGGGCTGCTGTGATCAACAGCAGCCTTACATGCCTGACCCACATAACCCGGCTCCAGACATTTCAAGTATCGCGGGAAACCTGATTACAGCTTTTTTTTTTGTAACCCAAGGAAAATCCCTTCGAACCTCAGGGGAAAATGAGGGCCGCCCCCTGGTTTGTTGGACTTGCACCGACTATAACCCCCGGGGTGTTCCACCTTCCACCTACCGGGATCTAATGCATGATTAGGCCCTCATCCTCGATACCCGGCAAGGCGTGCAGCCTCTAAATAGATCTCTACTCGCTTGGGGAGGGATGGTGTAAAGAGCCACCCCTCTCTCTCACCTCTGCGCTCTTGAGCGGCACGCGCGAACACATCACGTTCCGATCGCATCCTTGTTGGACGACACACTCCCTCAAGTGTGTGTATACAGCCACTAATTTATCCCTGCTCAACCCGTAAGGGATATAACGTAACGATATATTTCATTATTTAATACTTTTGTAACACTGAATTTATGGAGGTCCCAAAATGCGTCCGGTCGGAGCGAACGATCAAATTATAGACAACGTTCCCTTCAATAATTACCTCCATCAAATTTAATTAGAAAATAATTGGCACTTTTGAGTCCAAGCCGGGCCGTGAATATTAAAGCAATTATTCTAAATATAATATAAATAACATTTTGAGTTCGCATAAAACGCAGCGCACACCGAATTGTCACCGTTATTTTAACGTTATAATGATGGCGTTTAAATTAATTTATAGCGAGGAAAAATAACATTTAGCAGGTAATAAAAGCTATTTAGCGGCGACCGATTTAATGAAAAACGTTTGCGGTTGACAAATGTATTAATGTAAACGAATATTTAATATATTTGTTATTGATGTTAATTTACATAACGGGAATGTTTGATTGAATATATTTAATTATTTGTTATTGGTAACATATATTGAAATTAATTATTCATTATCATTGCAATTATTAATTAACAGAGAGTTTCTGAATTACGTAGTCTAGTATATGGAAATACTTGCGGACCTGTGAACTACGTCCTGCCATGAATGGTGTGTTAACTTTAAACCATTTCTCACTCTCTCACTTTCCTTTCTCTCCTTCCCGTCTTATAAGCCTAGCCCTGGATACCAAATTTCAGGTTATGCCGACGAGCACATCATCCAGAGTACCGACTTAATAATATATTAAAAAAAGTAGACCAATCTCTCCATTAAAATTGGCAGAAAAGTACAACCATTGGTTTTCACGTTTTAAATCTTATTAACTCAAGTCTCATCTTAATTTATGCAAGATCGTTTGCTAGGGAGTATACTCGAGCGTGTCTGCTACGGCCCGTGATAATGGTTCGCAGGGGTGGGCTCGTTACATTCCTTCCTCCCAAAGAAGAAGCATGAATAGACTATTCGCTCCCCAGGTCGAATTTGCCTCCTCAGACCTAGGTAGACTAGAAAGACACCCCGGAGGATTTTATCCAGTAGGAGTCTAACACACTCTACGATCGTCTACAGAAATTTCCCCCAGGGCAAGAAAAGGTCAAAGATAGTTTTTCTTGAATATATCGCTTATTATGCAATGCATGATATTTTCCTTTTCACACAGTTGTTGAGCATAAAATTTCTATGAATTGTACTGTATACATTTTTTAATGTATTTATCCATATAATTGAGAAATAAAGATAAAAATACAGGCTTCAGGCAGAAGATTCGCCTCGAAAACTTTCCAGAACCGAGGCCGCATTTCCTACAGTGTTATAAAGGTCAGTATCAGTAGCGTTCATTCCATAGATGCATACAAGCATTGCATGCCCTTATGATAAACAAGTCAAAAATAAATTCCTTAAAGTTAAACAAAAAAGGAACAATTTATATTCACATCTATTTTATATTCACGCTATATATCTTTCCTATAAAAGCAATGTAATATTTACTGTCATAATATAATATTCAAAGTAATTTCGCGAATTCTACATACCCTTACCAAATATCCTATGCACGTCACTGGTCAGTATGGCAACTGGGACATCTAATCAATCCTATATTATTTAGCCGCCATAAATTGTTGACAAATTTGCACCTAGTACTTACTGTTAGTAGACATTTTGTAAAAATGAAATCAAAACTGGTACTTAATCATGTTTAATCACCGCAAATTTAGGTCATCAAGATTGCTTAGTTACTTACATTAAGCTGATACCGAATTTTACGTAAGTAACACAAAATAACAGCCTGGCGTCATATAACGCGATGGCTTTACGAACCCAACGGATACAAAGCCGTGCATGCTTAATGATGATATAAATTTGCAAATATATATATTTGTATTATAACATGAACATATCATGCTATATCCCCTTCGGGGTGAGCAGAGATATGTTCGTAGCTGTAGCACCTTTCAGCGCAGTTGATCGCCGTTCTCAGGGTACTTCCACATTATATTTCTATTATATTTTTATTATTTCGCCAAACACCATCTGGCTGCTTTGGACTCAATTGATCGCCGAGCTCGGCGACTCATTGCCGATGAGGCTCTTACGTCGCGTAAACTACTCAGTTTGGAACACCGGCGTACAGTGGCTTGCCCTTCGGTGTTCTATAGACTATACTCTGGAGAGTGTGCGGCTGAGTTGTATGATTTAGTTCCCCCCTCCCCCTTCTACCATAAATTGACGAGACGCCGTGCTGGTTTGCACCCTTTTGTGGTTGACATTCCTGCTGCTCGCACTAAGCGATTTGCCTCCTCCTTTTTGCTGCGTACCGCGAAGGAGTGGAACTCGCTTCCTGCGTCAGTGTTTCCGGCGTCTTATGACATGGGAATCTTCAAACGTCGAGTGAATCGGTATTTGCTGGGCGAGCGCGCTCCAACGTCGGCCTCATCATCACTTTCCAGCAGGTGTGATTGAGGTCAAGCGCAAGCCTGTATGTAATAAAAAAAAGGTGTCATGCGGGTTTCCTCATGGTGATTATCTTCACTGGCGAGTATGTGGAGCCTAAGTCCGTAAGTAATCTGGAAATACCAAGGAGTAACGTGCCGGGATGCGAACCTACGATCACTTGCGTTGCCGCAAATAGAAACCAGTCCATTAATCGCTCGGCCATTACAGTAACAGTAACATAAAATAATACAGCCAGTATAAAATATTAACACTGACCTACCAGCGAACAATTTACATCTATTGTAGAAATAGGTATAACATAATTTATTTTGCTTTGTTGGAAATAAAATTAAATGTATAATATTTATCACTATCTTGTATTACTTAAAGATATGTTATTTATCAGAATCAAAAAATATTTAAAAAGGAAAAAATCCAAGACAAATATAATGGCCGGTCATTTTGACCGGTTCGGTAGATCTGGTGTGAAACTAACTATATCGATGCTAAATATTGAAAAAGTGTTATCGAAGCATCAGGGTCATCCCTCCACTAAAATTCAATAATACATAAATATTACATTTTAATTTGGATGTGGCAATTTTAAATTAATTAATAAATGTATAAAACTTAACGTATTTTTTATTGTTTTTCCACTTTACACTTAAGTACAATCAGAAATCAGTCAAAACCACATTTGAATATAATCTACGAGATAAAAAAGTTTGGGGACCAAATTATGCCATGTTTGTGATATATAGCGTTACAATTTCCACATAACCATAGTTTCATAGCAGACTAATTAATTCTGCAAGAGTAATCATTGATCCCCCAGGGATTTTAGACAATGTAGCTCCAATATTCATGCACGTACACCATACCTAATAGATTATTGAAAGCATCCTACATACCCTGAAGGATATGTGTGTAGTTGGTGCAATCAACTAAGTACCAACCATTTGTTTTGTACTAATGGAAATGTACCTAATACGATTAGTTGCTAACGTAATTCCTTTACATGAAAGCGGATTATGTTAGAAAATGTTTATTTCAGAGTTCCTGTTAAAAAAAAGGTGTCCTTTATACGGTTCGGGCGAAAATTCTCATGGATGGTTAGGGCTCCATGAGGACGGCGTTCTGGTGTGCCGGACTCCTACTAAAGCCACTGGGGTGCTCCTCTGCCAAATGCCGGGACCAAGGGAACGGCTGGGACCATCTTCCTCGGTACCTGGCTAGGCGTGCGGCCCTCGCCAGGAGACTACTCAATACACAGAAGGGTGGTGTATATAGCCACCCCCCTGCTCGTCTTTAAATCTTTAGAGCTGTATGCCGGAACACTTTGCACACCTCTCGCACCTCTTTTGGACGACAAACTACCTCAAATGTGCCGCATTCTTGCACACCTAGTCCAATTTGAACGGCAGCAAGTTTAAAGAGCCAAGTGTGTGTTATTTCGAAATTTATATTTTAAATTAGTTTATGTTTTTAAAAATCAATTTAGTAGTCTAACTAAGACTAAGAAGTTTTCTAACTCTCTTTTGTCGATTTATTGGACTGTGGAATGGTCTTTTGGCGAACGTGTTCTCATCATCCTAGGATATAGGGGATTTCAAAGGAAGTGTGAATAGATATTTGTGCAAACCGGCTTGATGACTGCGACTATCGATGGGTATTTCTTTACTGTTGACAGTCTTAGTGCTGTTTTGAACAGCTCCATACTTACCTTCAAACTCTACATTCTCATTTTTAAGCTTCCTTAATCATCATTGCTGTAATTATTAAGGTCTCAAAGGTGTAGTGGATTGAACCTTTCTAACTTTGATAATAAACGAAAATCTCTGTGTTACATGGAAAAGAAGATATTATATATCATCACGCCGAATCTCTATTGAGGTAGGCAGAGAGAATAGAATGCCATTTCTCTCTATCCTTGCAAACCTCTTTCGGTTCCTTAGGATTCATTAGTCCCTGCATGCATTCTCGTCGATTCTGCGTACTTTTTACATTACCCTACATCAGAACTCTTTTTTTATCTGCGCTGGTATGTCTCGGTCTATCTTACTTCTACTCACATTTATTTTGTATATTCTTTATTGTCATCCTTTCATCTTTCATCCGATATAGTGATCAAGAATATACCGATACTACGAAAGTCCTTGCTGGAGCTGAATGTAAAAAAATACTGCGCAGATAGTTCACAGCAATGGAAAGAAAATCTAAATATCTAAATATATATAACTCAAAGGTGACTGACTGACTGACATAGTGATCTATCAACCCACAGTCTAAACCACGTGACGGAACGGCCTGAAATTTGGCATGTAGGTAGGTGAAGTCTGCTTTGCCATGACAATAAACAAGTTTCATAGGCAAACTCTCAAATTTGTGGGTATTGACTTGAGAGAACATTGCTTCTCTCAGGGACAGTTTTATGTTGCTTGCTCACGAGTAAGTTCACCCAATAGCTTGATAGTTTTAGCGCCTAATGACAGATTAGTTAAGAATATTGTATACAAAGAAGTCTTGTAGGCCCTAATTTTTTACACACGCTAAACAAAAGTAAAGCCGCAAAAACTATACCTAATTAATAATTATACTTCTTAACGTGAGCGAAGCCGCGGGAAAAAGCTAGTAAATTATATTAGTGGACTATTACTCTCTTGAGCGTACGGGCTAAGACGAACTGAAAGGAATAAATAAAACGTTGGTAAACGCTCCTCATTACAGTCCACGTGTATTCGTTTTGTAAAATCCCTTTCAACCCGAGAAAAGGTATCGTAATGAATACCCTCAAGTTCCAAACACTCCGAGCCCTCGCTGAATATCAAATAGGATAGTTAGGGTGGAAACAATTCGGGGCTCAAAGTTTTTTATATCTCTTTATGCATAACCAGCGTACTGATGTAGTGTTGCCTATAGTTGTAGAATTAAGGGAAACTAAATACCTTTTTTTTACACTGGCTCGACATGGTGACTACAGAGTACCTGATGGTAAGTACAGTGTAGTCCAAAAACGAAAGCGACAATCAAAGGATAAAAATCCATTGATAGTCTACATCGTCATGTCGGCCCACATACACCACGATTGAAGGTCTCTAGGTATATAAGCTACTGGATATACACAAGCTGATCCCGAAACGCGACAAGCTGAAACTGGTCACCATAACGGGCTTTACACCCATGTACTGTGGACGCGATCCAGACGGGCATCGGCGCCCTACCAGCTCGCTGCTGCTCGTTTAGCACCACCCAGGAGTCACGTGTAGGGAAACTAGGGCAAAGCCTACGGACGCGAGCAGCTTCGACTCCCTCTATACCTACTATGATTACATCTTTCAAAAAATAATTACCGAACTGTAGTTGTGAAAATAATAAAAAACGAAATGCCAATAGTCGCATGTACTTTGGCACATGTTTCTAGGATGTACCAGATGAAGTAGTAAGTACAAACTTAGGCATCTCATCCATAACTCGTGAAAGATAATATGAGGTGTCCAGTGTATCAATCAAAAATGGCATTTGTAGTGCCGTAAGCATTGTAGCATGAAGATATAATAATAAATGTATAGAAAAGCTACAAAATAAATTCGACACAAGTCAAGCAAGTCGAGCAAAAAAAAAACATTTATGACCGGTGGTCGTGGATGTGGTTGTAGAAAGACACGGATTTTGGCGTTTTACTGTTTATTTGCACTTTACGGCACACCGAACTGCGACGTACATGCACGTACTCTAGCCTCGGGTCTCGGGAGTCGACCGCATTTGTTAGAGAATCCCTTGCGCGCGCGCATCCCTTACCCCGCGCGTCCCATAACACCCTAACGTCCTTTAGGGCCTTTACCACAAACGCGTATCGGGCGGCGTCTAAATGCTATACATTATAATAATTCGATATATGGAGACGAGTGAGGAGTTCCGGAAGAATGAATTGATGACTAAGTAATAGCGGCTACCGTAGTGGCATGCATCCCATAGAAGCATAAAAAACACTATCTTGTTTTACTTGCTTATTTAATAAACATTTTGACTTACTATTTGGTCGAATTTGTACTATGACTTTGAATCTGGTTATTACTAGAATTTAAATCAATATATTTATTGCAAATTCAAATAGAGCAAGGTAATGCTTTATGCTATGATCGGCAGCGGTGATAAGGAAACTACTGGTTGACCGTAACCTGGAGACATGAAAGAGAACCTCTCTTAACATTGTATAGTTGGAGATCAAATAAGATAAATACACTGGAGACACAATGATTTTATTTAGCTGTGTTTTTGTTATTATCTGACCAATTTTCATAAATGTGGTATAACCGATAGCAAATAACGATTTTTAACAAATTTTATTCAACCAATCTTCAGTTATGTCACAAATATGTGTAACATAAACTTTGGTTATCGAATTATTTGAAAAATAATTTATATTCTCAAGAATTCCATTTTGATTAATTCAATATTATCTAAATGAAAATGAAAAAGTATTTATTTCGCCACAAATATATAAAAAAAAAAATAACAGAAATTTAAATGTAGCATTACAAACAACACACAAAAACAAAAGAAAATACAGAACATATAAACATGGCAAAAATGGGCCCTTCATCTGCCTAAAGCCACAGAGGAAGTCTGCAGCACTGATATTCGTGAAGGGCATCACACATTATGTACCATTAAATAAAATATATGAGTTTTAGAGAAATATATTTTTGTGTTGTCATTCGAACAGATTCTAATTAAAGCTTTTATAGTCATTGGAGTAGAATATTTTAGATTCTCTGGGACAAAAGTAGCATCAAATGATGTTTGCTAATTGGCCGTTTTATGGCATGCCGTCGCCAAACATCGTTTTGGCAGAGGATGCATCCTTTCTGACTTGGCAAGGCGTCAAGAGAAATGTTGACCGCGCAGATGCCTTCAGACAAAAGCATTATAGTTTCAAATCATATTACAGACATTGAATATATTTCTTTTTATGTACAAAACCAGAGAAGTTCAATTTAAAGAACACTTAAAATTTATCGTTACTTCTATTCCGACACATAGTAAAGAATTTTCCTAGTTTAACTTTTGTCGTATCATCAAGCTTTGGAATCATCTACCAGATAATGTTTTCCCTTCCGCCGGTAATGTTGTGTCCTTTAGGTATGAAAAGTCTTTAACCTGTCCGCTATAATCGCGGAGTCTATCCACGAATTGTCTCATTGTTCTTTATAGTTGCAATTAATTTTGGACTAAGCTGGCAACAGATGCATTCTGATCATTTTGCAGAGCCTGTGTATATAAAATAACGCTTCTAAATATTCTTTACATTGTCTTTTGTTATTTAAATATTTCGTTAGGACTGATTCGTGATACACATTTTTGGGATTATTATACACTGTAGCTCTAGTAGTTTTTATATTTATTTTATTTATATTTTATATTAGTATAGCATGTAGACGCCGCCCGATATGTGCTTGTGTTAAAACGCCCTAAGGGTCGTTAGGGTGTTACGGAATGCACGGGGTAAGAGGATTCGCGCGCGCACGGGATGCTTGCTAATTCAGTCGACTACCGAGATCCAAGGCTAGAGTACGTGCGTGTGCGTCGCAGTTTGGTGTGCCTTAAAGTGCAAATAAACAGTAAAACGCCAAAATCCGTATCTTTCTACCACCACACCCACGACCACCGGTCATATTAGTTATTTTAAGAGTTTAACCTAGTTTAAATTTTATTATTATAATACATAATTAATTTGATCACTCTGTCAATTACCATTACTGATATATCTAGCATAAATTTAATTACAAAAATGTTTACGCTTGACCTAAACCACATCTGATGGAAAGCGATAAGGGTTCAAGAGTGCTTTGAATAGGCCTGTTTGAATAACGTTATATTTCGTTTCATTCCATTTAATTTCAATGATGAGGTCGATGGTGTGGCGCGCTCACCCAACAAATACTAATTTACTCCTTACTTAACAGAAGGTAACAATCTCAGATGTTTTAATAAATAAAGATTAGTTAATGCCAGGTCGGTTTTCATCATCGGTGTTTTAGCCGATTAAAGATTAGTACGCTCTAGCTACGACCCATGTGTACAACTGTTTCTAGCATTTAGGTTATAGCTGATAGACGCAGTAGCGTTTATTCCATAAATGCATAAAATCATTGAATGCCCTTACAATAAACAAGTCTGGAATAAATTCCTTTCATTTAAACAAATAAAAGAACCCGTTTTATTCATATCTATTCTATTTTCACGCCATCTATCTTCCTGTGAAAGTATTATAATATAATATTTATTATCATTATACAATACTAGCTGATCCGGCAAACGTTTTTATGCCATATAAATTATTCATATATATATATATATATAGTTTTGGTATCTTGAACTGTTTTCGCAGCGCACGCAATGGAAGCCCTCAAGATGAATAATTTTCCCCGTTTTTTTCACATTAACCATTATTTCTTCGCTCCTAATAGTTGCATCGTGATGATATATATCCTAAAACCTTCCTCGATAAATGGTCTATTCAACACAAAAAGAATTTTTCACTTCGAACCAGTAGTTCCTGAGATTAGCGCGTTCAGACAAACAAACAAACAAACAAACAAACAGACTCTTCAGCTTTATAATATTAGTATAGATTTAAATTCATTATGTGAATCTGCCTACCTTATCCAAATACTCTATGCACGTCACTGTATAGACGTGACATACTCTGGTTGTAAACCTCCATACCGACGCAGCCTTGAGTTTCTTTCGGAGTTTCCTCTCAAGGTAGTCGTTTCCGAAACGCTAGTAGACCACCGTTAGGTTCTTTCCCTGGCTAGCTGCCCAAGTCGAGGTCCGCACACACGGGGGCGCTTTCATTGCCATCCAACCCACATTTCTCGTTGGCTGAGCACCTCAAATGCTCGCCCATCTCTCCTGGTGTAGTAGTACATCGTGTGATGAGAATTTTTTCAAAGTAAAAAAAGGTCTTGGATTGTAGATAACTTCTCCAAACGATTATAGATAAAAGTTACTTTGACGTGTGACTTGCGTTCGACCTCAATCTCACCTGATGGAAAGCGATGATGAAGCCGACGATGGAGCGCGCTCGCCCAGCAAATACCGTTTCACTCGACGTTTGAAGATTCCCGTGTTATAAGAAGATGGAAACACCGACGCAGGAAGTGAATTCCACTCCTTCGCGGTTCGCAGCAAAAAACTTTGTGGTAGCAGCTGAAATGTCAACCACATAAGGGTGCAAACCCGCACGGCGTCTAGTCAATTTATGGTAGAAGGGGGAGGGCCGAACCAAACATACAACTCAGCCGCACAGTCTCCAGAGTATAGTCTATAGACAACCGAAGGTCAAGCCACTTTACGCCGGTGTTCCACCAAACTGAGTAATTTACGCGACGTAAGAGCCTCATCGGCAATGAGTCGCCGAGCTCGGCGATCAATTGAGTCCAAAGCTGCCAGATGGTGTTTGGCAGAGCCGTCCCAGAGGTGGCAGCAAAGATTGGTGATCATACAAATCTTGGTAACATTTTTTTCATGAACTGTTTTTAGGGCTTAGCTCTGACGGATTGTTTGATGTGGTTTCATGATATTTGATAACAATATTTATTCTCGAGATGACAACCCTGCGTGTAAGTGTGAACATAATGTACTGAAATGACAAAAGAAACGTAATTTTCCACTCCTTCCTTATAAAATATTCAAGCAAGCACGCTGTAATGTTGCGCCCAACAATTCCTGTTTATGATATGTAATTTATTTCTTTTGTCAAAGCTTACATGAATATTTATTTTGTTGGTAACGTTTTTACGTTCTCATTTCTATTAAGCTTCTGTAAGGGCGGTTGTAGGACAGCGTTTTTATCTTGTACGTTCTGAAATGCGCGTGTATGCGAGCCTTTTCACTTGAACGCATTTCTTACGAACATAGAGGCGCATATAAGTTCTAATATTAAGTCCTTACATATGAAATTGGCGTTTTTCGTACTGGCCACTTTAATCACAAATTTCTCCTCTTTGGTAAGGAATTTCAAATTCAAATTTGTACAGCTATAGACTCATGTATTTGTGCTTCGATGATCGTCATTCATTTGTTTTTGTCTTCTGTTTTTTTCTGTTTGCGTCACTCATTTTACAAAATGGAAAACTTAAAATATCGCATTATTTACGAGTACGAGTTCCGCCGTGGCACTAGTGCTGCGGAAACAACTCGAAGGGTGAATGATGTGTATGGCGGTCGTGTTGCAAAAGAAAATACAGTTCGTTTTTGGTTCCAACGTTTTCGTTCTGGAAATTTCGACCTGCAGAACAAGCCCCGTGGACGGCCTGAGACTCAAGTTGATAATGAAGAGTTGAAGGCTATTGTGGAAGCGGATCCATCGCAAACCGCGTCCGAGTTAGCTGCAGGCTGCGATGTTAGTGATAAAACTGTTTTAATTCACTTGAAGCTAATTGGGAAGATTAAAAAGCTTGAAAGGTGGGTACCTCACGAATTGACTGAAGCAAACCGGCAAACGCGCGTCGACTGCTGCGTTACATTACTAAACCGGCACAATAATGAAGGTATTTTAAACCGAATCATTACCTGTGATGAAAAATGGGTTCTTTACGATAATCGGAAGCGCTCAGCGCAATGGTTGGATACCGGCCAGCCAGCCAAATCCTGCCCCAAGCGAAAATTAACCCCAAAAAAGTTACTTGTAAGCGTTTGGTGGACTAGTGCCGGTATTGTTCATTACAGTTTTCTCAAATCTGGCCAGACTATTACGGCTGATGTCTATTGTCAGCAATTGCAAACCATGATGGAAAAGCTAGCGGCTAAACAACCTAGGCTGGTCAATCGCTCCACGCCACTGCTGCTTCACGACAACGCTAGACCACACACTGCGCAACAGACGGCTACTAAATTAGAAGAGCTTCAATTGGAAAGTCTAAGACATCCTCCGTACTCCCCGGACCTTGCTCCAACAGATTACCATTTTTTTCGAAATTTGGATAACTTCTTGCAAGGGAAAAAATTCAACTCCGATGGGGCAGTCCAAATCGCCTTCAAAGATTTTATTGATTCCCGTCCGACTGGTTTTTTTAGTAAAGGGATCAATGAACTACCTATGAGATGGCAAAAGTGCATAGAAAATAATGGTTCATACTTTGATTAATTAAATATATTATATTAAAAAATATTCGACTTTTTGTTCCTCCCATACAAAACGCCAATTTCATATGTAAGGACCTAATATGTACAATAGAGACAGGCAAAATGTAATCTGATTAATGATGAACTATTACAAAATGTAGTCGTAATTTTAATTTTCTGGCTCTGTAATCATGATTAAATCCATTTAAAACATTAAGAAATGATAAATGTGTATACAATCTGGGATTCTATAGTGCTTAAAACATAAATGAGTAAAATGCAGTCATATTAATGGTAAAAAACCTTAAATTTAATCGTTAATCATTTTTATTAATCTGATTACATTTTGCCCATCTATGATGTACAAACCGAGAAATATAATTTTCTGCGCGCATAAGCTTTATGAAAACAGAAAACTCTGTTAATTTGTTATTAATAGCAATATTCAATTAATGCATGTTAGCATAGATTCAATCTAATTTGTATGGAATGGCATGAAAAATTAATATTCTTGACCATTCGTGATCTTTTTTTTTTACACTGGCTCGACATAGTGACTACAAAGTACCTGATGGAATGTACAGTGTAGTCCAAAAACAAAAGCAACTATCAAAGGATGAAATCCATTGATAGTCTACATCGTCATGTCGGCCCATATATACCACGACTGAAGGTCTCTAGGTATATAAGCTACTGGATATACACAAGCTGATCCCGAAATGCGACAAGCCGAAACTGGTCACTATGACGAGCTTTACACCCATGTACCGTGGTCGCGATCCAGACGGGCACCGACGGCCTACCACCTCGCTGCTGCTCGTTTAGCACCACCCAGGAGTCACGTGTAGGGAAACTAGGGTAAAGCCTACGGACGCGAGCAGCTTCGACTCCCAAATTTTCCCAAACTGTGGTTTGTTTTAACCTATTTACTACGTCTTAGGAATGAATTTGTAAATTGCGTGGTTTTGTAAACACTTTTCTAAGCTTAATTGTCTTTTAGTAATAGTTAGTGACTCTCTTAAATAAATTGTTGCATAGATACTTCCACCGTGGCCCATTGTTGTCCTTAAACAATGGTTGTATCATTTGCTTGCAGTAAAATTATCTTTGGCAGCTGGTGCCCAGATGTGTGCTTGGCAGAGCAGTGCAAGGGGTCTCTAGAGTTAGGCAGACTGTAGCAAACTCTCGACAAGTCTCCACTGAGCTTCATCAAGTAAAATTTTCATTACCACTTCCTAATTTTTGAAGGCTTGAGGTGCATTATTCGTAAATATCTAGTTTTTTTTGCGATACATAATTTACATTTTCACAAAGTTGTTGAGCACTTACATAAAAAAAAACTGTAACCATTTTTATTTGATTAATTCCTATAATTAACAACAAAGGAAAAAAAATGAAGATTCATCGTTATCAGACAATAATATGATCCAGTGACGCTTCGGCGGGACAGTATCTTATCCATAATATTCTACAGTATATCTACTCACCTTAAATAGTATATAGCGTGATTATATCAATAGAACATAATCCCCAGATAATGTAGTACCAAATAAGATTTATCGAAATTATCACATCTACCGACATTAATAAAAAGTTACTGCCACCGACAAAAATGTGCCAAGCAGCGACGTTTAGATTCAGTTATACTTTCTCTCTCAGACTTATGTGTTTGAAAAGAGACGTTATAGTATGTAGACGCCGCCCGATACGTAATTGTATTAAACGCCCTAAGGGTCGTTAGGGTGTTACGGGATGCGCGGGGTAAGAAGTGCGCGCGCGCAAGGGATGCTCTAGCTAATTCAGTCGACTACCGAGATCAAAGGCTAGAGTACGTGCGTGTGCGTCGCAGTTCAGTGTGCCTTAAAGTGCAAATAAACATTAAAACGTCAAAATCCGTATCTTTCTACCACCACACCCACGACCACCGGTCAAAACGTTCTATTGTTGTTATAATAACAAACGCCATCTATTAGGCATATTGACAGAGTAAGGATAAACGCGTTGAAATAGCACTGCCAAACTCAGAGACAAAAATGGATCGAGTGGGTGTTGGGCTCGCCAACCTGGTACGATGATTCCATATAAACTGTTTGGTCTTTCATAATCGTAAAAACAGTATTTACAATATGAAACCTTGTTTTTTGTCATAATATCAAGATTCTAATAAATACATTAAATACCCTATACATTTTGATTACTTCACAAAAACAACATAAACTGATACATATATCTTGTGATTGCTTTTTTTTCAGCAGGATAATATTCTGTAGACTGAGAAAGGCTTAATAACTTCGAGGCGCTTAAAGTGCTCAACCAGCGAGCTATGGGTTGGGAGACTTCGCATCAGAACTCATGTGGGTGCGAGCCTGGAATTGGGCAGACAGCCAGGGTAAGGAGATCTACTAGCGTTTCGGAAGCGATTACCTTGAGATGAAATGACGAGAGAAACTCAAAGCTACGATGGAGAAAACTTTTGATGGCGTTGACTTATCGTTTCGTCTCTTGTCGTGTTTTAATTAAAATTTGTTTCTCTATTATCGTTCAATGAAAAAACGGCTTAACTCTGAAAATAATTAACTAATTGGTAACATTTTTCTATCAAGAATGCAATTATGTACCATAATACTGTTAACTTTAGGTTGAATTTGTTTTACAAGCTGGGTTAATACTCTTTACAAGTACACGGATTTTTGGTTGAATGTATTTTGTGAAGATTGCTTATCTTCACGGTCTGGGCAGTGTTAATAGATAGGCAGGAAAGCTTTGGCCGTGGTGGCTTAGTGGACAAGGAACCGGTATTAATGTGTGGCAACGAAAATGGTCGTAATTTCGAATGTAGGCACGTACGACCGGGTTTTTTAGATTAAGTAGGGTTTAGGTGCTCACCGATAAAGGGAAATATCTTGAAGAAACCCGCATGCCAACTGATAGAAATATCATGTGTAATTAGCCCGAGCAAGGCTGTCAGCTTAGCTACTGGACACTTTGGGAGACATTTACTGTGCCTGTACCCTTGGCCCCGGCAAACTAGTATGAGGATAACCCCGATGGCTTCAGTCTTTAAGAATTCAACATACCGGAAGCTCTGCCCCCACGGTGGCCTTGATGGTCTAAAAGGATTTCCACCGGGTCCAAAACAAAGTTGGAAGAAGTTGGCCATATCCACTAGTCAACTATACAGCAAAAAATAGCCTTAAAAATATTCGGCAGTGCGCTGAAATTGAACCAGCGCATTGACAGCGGTGATTACTTGGTCATGAAATAAATTTCAACATTGCAGCAAAAATATAGGAAGTGGGAGAGTCAAGCGCTTATTGCGCTTCGGGAATTAGCAATAAACCTAGAACCGTACTATACCGCCGTGTAGTCTAAGTTAAAAGAACTTTTTTTGAAAAGACACAACTTTTACTTTGCGTACACTTTATTATTAAAATTTTCAAGAAGCTGTGGTGACTAGAGATGTCACGAATATTCGGCAACTATTCGGTATTCGACTTATTCGGCCACTTTTTTTGCTATTCGCTATTTGGCCGAATAATACGTTCTTTTAGGCCGAATACCGAATACCAAATCATGAAAAAAAGACACGTTATATTACTCAAAATTATGTATTTGTTTCAAAATTACAACACTTTAGTAATTAAAATTGATCAGTGGTAAGTTGTGATGGATGAAAACAAGGTTTTTGGTAGCAAACCACTACGCTTTTCATCGTAAATGCTACCAGCCTCAAAAAATAACCTCTCACTAAACACGTTACTTCCAGGAATATTCGGCGGCCGAATATTCGGTGCTTCGGCCGACAGCGTTGCCGAATATTCGGTATTCGGCCAATTTACTATTCGTGGCATCACTAGTGTTGACCTAATATATAAGGTACTGGTATCCATGTGTGATAATGCAAAGGGTCAGATTTAGGCAGCACAAGCTCATGGGTGAAGCAAAACATCACGAGAAAACCCACATGACATCTAATAGAAATGTTATGTGTACTAGTGCTGTGAGAGCGGCGATCAGCTGCGCCACTGGTCACGTTGGGCACGACAAATGTCTTCCGGCGAGCGTGTTCCCACCGTCCTATGATATAGGGTCTTTTAAACGTAATGTGAAGTGATAATAGTTCAGGCTGGCATGAAAGAAAGTAAGAAAGAAAAAGTTTATTGAGGCAAAGGAAACAACACACAACAAACATCTATAATATAAAAATGAATCGTTAAATGTGTATGAGCGCGAAACTCGAGAACGGCTGAACCGATTTGGCTGATTTCTTTTTTGTTGTGTTTGTTGAAGTCTAGGGAAGGTTAATACGGAGAGAAAGTTAAAAAAAAATGTCTGAAAAAGTCTAAAAACAACAATTTTCTATATTCTCATACAAACAATTCGTAATAATATTTAAAAGTCAATTCGAACTTTAACACCATACCATAAAGTTTAAATGTTAGTGGACGGGTTCTGGGAAGGCAAAACAATTGAGTGACGTATAAATATTAATGTCAATATTTGTCAATTTTTATACATATAGCATTAAGGCCAGGTTCCTTCGAACAATTTTTAAAAAACAACCGACAAGCCAATAGGATTTGGCAGAATGAAATCTGACGGGGAAGCTATTAACATTAAAAAAAACAATGTGACTTTATTTTAGAGAAATATGGCAGAATAAGGTCTGCCGGGACAGCTAGTATTTATATAAAAACAACAATGAAAGAATACATAACATCACATCATGTATCCTGTATGCTGCTACCCATCTCAAAGAGCACTCGACATGACTCCTGCACCTATTGATAGGTTTTTTTACTGTTAATAATCGTTGTCGTATTTGACTGTACCATTACGCGTATGGTCACTGTGGCGATTCGACCTTTAACGATATGATGACTTTCCAAACCTCGCATAGATTAACGGCGAGTTCCTGTAACTTGGACCATAGACAACGCGTTCGATCAATCGGAAAGGTGTTCGGCGCGGTTTCAATTAGTTGCTCGATCGTCTTTTGCCATCTGGCATGGCAGTTAGCCCCCACGAGCGCACCAGGAACCCTTAGAAATCGACGTAATCCCAAAGGACAAATATCACTTCCAACTCGCACAGTTAAAGTTTGATTAAAATGATTCCATTTCATTTCAGTTCAAAGAGTTTATTCTCATAAATATACTAATTATTTACATGCGAGGTGGTAGGGCGTCGGTGCCCGTCTGGATCGCGACCACAGTACATGGGTGTAAAGCCCGTCATAGTGACCAGTTTCGGCTTGTCGCGTTTCGGGATCAGCTTGTGTATATCCAGTAGCTCATATACCTAGTGACGTTCAGTCGTGGTATATGTGGGCCGACATGACGATGTAGACTATCAATGGATTTTCATCCTTTGATAGTCGCTTTCGTTTTTGGACTACACTGTACTTACCATCAGGTACTCTGTAGTCACTATGTCGAGCCAGTGTAAAAAATAAAATGCGAATATTTTGTGTTAAAACCTAACTGGTAAAATTTGTTATCGTGTGTTTTAACTTTTTTGAAAACCTGCCCTCCTCTTTCATACTTACTAGGTTAGTTTTTACCGGTATAACTACAGTCTTGTAAAAAAGTTGCGGAGTGTTTTAAATTTTTAATTTAACGCAAAATATAATCTGATTAATGATGAACGATTACAAAATGTAGTCGTAATATTAATTTTATTGCTCTGTAATCATGATTAAATCTATTTAATACATTAAGAAATAATAAATGTGTATACAATCTGGGATTTTGTAGTGTTTAAAACATAAATGAGCAAAATGCAGTCATATTAATGGTAAAAAACGTAAAATGTAATCGTTAATCATTTTTATTAATCTGATAACATTTTCCCCATTTATGCATACCCAGTACTCAAAATAGCTTAAGAAATATTTGTATATTCCAGCTACCAGACACAGTGTCGCCTCGGAGTTTATTTCTGATGTACAACACGACTCTGTGTGAGCAAAAATCCTGACACTACAGCTGTGACAGCGAAAGGAAATTAAAAGCCCGTCATTAATTAAGCCATCCGCTCGGACTAGCGTTTGAAGAGATTACTCCTATTTTCCCGATTCGTCTGCAGATTTTATAACCGCTGCCTTTTGCTTTCATCTCTACACGTGTTAATTAAAAAATATATATAACCCTGAATAAATTAATGAACATAACTTTATTCAATAGGGCTACTTCTAAACACTTTTAAATTGTTAAAAAAATTAAATGAATCTACCACCGGGTCGAAAAGCAAAATCTACTGAGAAGAACCGGCACGACACTTTGGTAGTTTTTTTTTCAACATAATGAGGCACAAAAATAATATACAAAGAAATAATTGTCTCGTGAGAAAACGAGTATATTTAAATATACTCTTTTTCCGCCACGCATTTTTATCATTTAAAAGCCATTAATGGAATAATACCCTTTTTTGTAAAGTTTAATCATTTTCTTTTTAATTTCAAAGGTGATAACTCTAAGATACTTTTAGCATCTGTATATGTGGACAGTTACAAAAGGTGCATGGATCTTCTAGAACAGCGGTTCCAACCTTTTTCATTAGAGTACCTCTCTACCTGATTGTTTACTTAGTGGGTACCCCTAACACACACACAAAACACATATATATGTATACACACAAATAAGAAATCATTTAGTAATTTCAGATATACAAATATATTTACTTTAAAAAAATACAGCTGAAGAAATATAAACATGCAAACACATTTTATGTAATATGATGTTAAATAATGTTATATACGAGAAAAAATAAAAAATAAAATTGTTAATCCTAGAAAGCATATTTTATAATTATTTTTTCCGCCATAATACTTTATTTTTTGAGTACCCCTAAGCAAACTTTAGCGTACCCCAATTGGGAACCGCTGCTCTAGATCTTTCTCAAAAATAACGGAAGCCTACCGCACCTATATAAATACCGGCCGAACTCGATCGCAAGACAGTTTCTATATTATTTTATATTTTCTAGTTCTATATGTTTCTAGTTTCTTAATGTTATACACATCAAATATCCTATTATAATAAAACAAATGTAAAATTTGAGTCTATGGTTTTAGTTTCTATTAAAATCGACTGCTGAACTGTGTGCACTGTATTTTTCTCGATATTATTGCTGACTTAGCAAAGTATTTCACAGAGTGCGTTTGACTAATACGATTTTCCAACGCGCGTTGAATATTAATCACAATGTTTTGCTAATATAGCGTTTAGTTTGATAGATTTATCAAGCTAATGGCGTGGGCGAGTGATGTATGGCTGTCAGAATGCGAGACAGATGAGATATTCTAATGTTTTTGCTCTGTGAACCACCCGCCGCTGTTTTTAAATTAAACCTCCTGTCTGCGTTGCCATTTTGCGAATACTGTCATGTTTTTTTATCAACTCACCCTTTTTGTTTATTATATTAATTATTAATACAGTAAACAAGTTTAAAGAGCGTCATATTGACTTGCTTCGGCCTCATATTTTTAGTCTGTTCATATAACGAGAGACCTGCCATCCTGGTCTGCGGGCTGACATAACAAAGGTCAGTCAATTAATTATCCCTTGGTAATCGAGCTTGGAACGAGTCACTATGACGGTCTATACTTGTGTACTGTGGTCACGTCACAGTTTTACCAATTGTCATATCACCTCAAAATACTATATAAACATACAAAAAAATATGAGAGATGTCAAGGGATACCCGGATGGAACGAAGTTCCTTTCGATTAATTAGTGAAGGAATTGTAATAAAATTTTATTTCTTATATGATATTTTTTTTTTTATATTATTAACAAATATAATGTAATATAAACTTAATCAGTAGGCTGAATTTTAGTAATAATTGGCTTGTGGTAACTGAAGTAGGCAACATATGTTTGGGATTCTATTTTATTTAAATGTCTTGAACCCCCTTTCTTTTTTTTTTACTTGGGGAAAATCCTCATGGGACCGTCTCGGTCGCACTGGGGGGTTGCGCGAAACCGAGGTGTGTCGGACTTGTACCGACTAAAAACCCCAAGGTGACTTCTTCTGCGCATTGATGGGGACCGCGGGACCTGTAATCAATTCGCCGCAGCCCCGTCGCGCTACGCCCGCTGGGCACAAACTCGGAGGAAGATATCTTCCCCGACACTGCTCATTGTATTTAGGCAGAGCACGTCACGATGCTCTGCCTACTTCTCGAGGGTCGCTAACCAGTCGTTCAGGGCCCCCACCCTGAGCGGCCGCGACCCCAAAGGCATCAGCCAACCGGTCGTGGATTGACCGATCGGCTGATATTGATGTGCCGGGGTGGTTGCCGGCACCCTGGTGTCTCCTTCGAGCGGCCTTCTGCCGCTCTCGCTCTGCGGCCTCCTTCTGGGACATGACGTCTTCACAGAAGGAGACCGTCTTGAACCCCCTCTCCTCACTATCCGCTGGACAACAACCCCCCTCCCCCCGCCGGACGCCACTTTCCCACTATCCGCTATACAAGCAAAGCCGCGTCATAGCCACATCAAAAAGTGTCGGTACAACTTTTGGTCTTAGTTTTTCCGTCTACCCTCCTTTCACAACGCGCCATAAGGAATTTCGATCCAAAAATTGACAATTTTTAATAAAAAATCTGTCACACATGAGTCAGATGTGTCAGTCAGTATATGTTGAGTATTCATCAGTCACACCAGTGGCTAGTAAAACTGACACTAAAACTTATCGTCTGATGTGGCCTTTACGTTCACACAACTTATATTATTTACTAGCTGTCCCGGCAGACCTTGTTCTGCCCTATTTCTCTAAAACAAAGTCATATTGTTTTTTTTAATGTTAATAGCCTCCCCGTCAGATTTTTTTGAAAATTGTTTGAAAGAACCTGGCCTTAATGCTATATGTATAAAAATTGACAAATATTGACATTAATATTTATACGTCACTCAATTGTTTTGCCTTCCCGGAACCCGTCCACTGACATTTAAACTTTATGGTATGGTGTTAAAGTTCAAATTGACTTTTAAATATTATTACGAATTTTTTGTATGAGAATATAGAAAAGTGTTGTTTTTAGACTTTTTCAGACAATTTTTTTAATTTTTCTCTCCGTAATAACCTTTCCCAGACTTCAACAAACACAACAAAAAAGAAATAAGTCAAATCGGTTTAGTCGTTCTCGAGTTTCGCGCTTATCAAGACATAGCTGATCCGGCAAACGTAGTTTTGCTATATAAGTTATTGTAATATCTTCTATGATGTTCATTGAAATTAAGTGATGTCAAAGACAATTTTGTTCATAATTAAATACTCTTTATCAACAAAACATTTATTTGGATAAAGATTAACATTATTACGTTGATACAACTCTTAACAAATAATACATTAATTTCGACCAAATTTGTTTACCATAAAAACGGTTCTAGTGACTTAATCTTAAAAGATAAACATATACTGTCGCAGACATTTTTTTAGATCATCTCAAGAGGAATAATTCTTTCTTACATATATTTTTGGTATCTTGAACCGTTTTTGCAGCGCACGCAATGGAAGCCCTCAAGGATGAAAAATTTTGCCCGTTTTTTTCACATTTTCCATTATTTCTTCGCTTCTAATAATTGCATCGTGATGCTATATAGCCTATAGCCTTCCTCGATAAATGGTCTATTCAACTCAAAAAGAATTTTTCAATTCGAACCAGTAGTTCCAGAGATTAGCGCGTTCAAACAAACAAACAAACAAACTCTTCAGCTTTATAATATTAGTATAGATTTGGGATTTTTTGTGCCATGGTGGCTGCCGGCAGAATAGAATAGCACCTCCCTCTTCTTGCTGAGGTGTCGTAAAAGGCGACTAAGGTATCTCTTTAACACCGCAATTGAACCAGGTGTTCAGAGAAGGAAAACTCGACCAAACCTGCATCCCGCTCCCTCCCGATCGTACTGGTTCTCCTTTCCATCGGGCCTGAGGGAGCTCGGACGAGAGAGTGCTTTTCTGGCTGCGCGTCCAGTTATGCACTTAAATATCTCCTGCGCAATTGACTGTTTCCGAAAACTGGACCTCGATTTTCTTAATCGGTGTTGAAACAGTCGCCGTGGCCGAATCCGGCTAGGACATCATCATCATTATTTATTTGATCGCAACGTACATACAACCACTGTTGTATCTCTGTTTACCCCGGAAAGGATGTAGCGTGACGATATGTATTATTTAGTCATTAAATTCGCGTTAAAGTTTATACTTGAGTAATTTCACTATAACATTTCGCGTGAAAGCGAGATGCTTTAGTTTCACACGATTTGACCGCAATGTAGGATAACCATGAAGTTGTACAAACTAGGACATAGTTTTTCCTTCCAAGTGATGCTACGCTAGACATAGTGACCACACCTCGCCTGATTGTAAGCATACTTACCCAAAAAATGTCTACAAATATCAAAAGTAAAGAAACACCTATCAACAGTTGTAATGATCTTGCCGGCCTGCACAAATATCTCTTCACTCTTCGTTTAAAGGACCCAATATCATAAGACGGTGAGAAATCACTCGCTCGCAGCGGTTTTCACAGCTTAACGACTCTGCTCAACTAAGAGACAGAGAACTTCTTTGACCTAGCCGGGATATGAGTAACTGTACAGCCGTGACTTTGTAAACACACATGCCTGGTTTTTTTTTTGGTTTTTATGGAAGGGAAAAAGTAGAACAAAGATAAGTAACTCTTCAGAACACTCACCTTGCTACAGACGGTAGAAAACGCTCAGTGAGGCAATATCTCTGCGCAACTGGAGCGTTTCAAGATACTTGGTCACGTCTGGATCATTCACAATGCGGACAGAGCTCCGCTATAAACTATTCAGGGCATCGAGTAAATTTTAAATTGTCACATCAAATCACATAGAACTTTCTTGTAGCTCAGGTGAAAATCGCTTATAATTTGCGATCTTTTCATAAAAAGAAGAATATCCAAGAAAAGTGAGAGCGTAGGTTGCCCTTTTTTTGCTTGGGGAAAATCCTCATAGGGCCGTCTGGCACAGGGGGGTTGCGCGACCGAGGTGTGTCGGACTTGTACCGACTAAAAACCCCAAGGTGACTACTTCTGCGCATTGGCGGGGACTGCGGGTCCTGAAATTAATTCGCCACAGCCCCGTCGCGCCGCGCCCGCTGGGCACAAACCCGGGAGGATGATACCCTCCCCGATACTGCTCGTTGTATTTAGGCAGAGCACGTCACAATGCCCGGCCAACATCTCGAGGGCCGCTAAACCTGGTTACCCTAGCTAGCATAACCTTGCTTTACCTTGACGAGCCGTGAATATACAAGTGACTATGTCACTTTAAGTTACAACCCTCCGTGGAGGGGTAGGCGTTCTTCGTTAATTACTTTCTCAGGAGTTTCTAAACGTAAATAGACGGTAATATAATCTGACCTAATTATAATGTGCACTACAAATTGCTTTTGTGTTTTTAAACTATACTAGACGTTGTTGTTGGCTTTGTCTGTGTTAGTTACTAGGTACAAGCGGTTAAGTCTTTTAAGTAAGGAAGTGTGTTGCCTGAAGGAGAGGGAGGTGGCGCTTTTTACACCCTCCCCTCCCAGAGAGGAAGCTTGAACAGGCTATTCGTTCCCCGGGCGACTGGACAAATTTGGTTCTTCAGGCACGGGTGGAGTGATTGTAAGGATCCACACGGGTTTTTTTTTTTTTTGTAAATTTATTTTTAATAAAATCCTGTGTACATGATATGGGATCATGTGACCATCCGTTCTATGATATGGGATCCTTTAAGCGTAGGGTGAAGAGATATTTGTGTAGGCCGGCATGATCGCTGCGATAACCGATGGGTTTTTTCTTACCTTTCGACAGTCGTTGGCGTTTTTTGGACTGTACCATGCTTCCCATCAGGTATGGTGCAGTCACTCTGTCCAGTCAGTTTAAAAAAAAATATTTCGTCACATCCTTATATTCTAGAGTACAATATTTAGTTTGCTTTTACTATATGCTTATTTCCTATCACATTATACAAATTGGTTTCTCTTTATTTTGTTTTATTTTCTTTTCCCATTCTTTAAATTAAAATAACGCCATACTCTAAAAATTTACCTCTGTATTTTTTATTGCTAATCGAATCTTCCAAATTTTCCTGTAAGGTTTTTAGCCAGTAGGAGTCTGACACACCATAGCCAATGCCCTCACAGCGGCTCTGATGATCCTTTGTAGTATTTTCCCCAGGGCTACCAAAAAATAAGTATAATTAGGACGATATCCTGGTCGATTTCGTCCTTGGAGACGTTTCCAAAAATCAAGTAGGTGCTGGCTGCAGCCCCAATCGTCCAAGGTGAGCTCGCAGATGAGTATAGTTGGAAACAATCAATTGCGCTGGATATATTTGATGCGTGAATGCGTGAGCACAAATGCATCCTCTTGGCCAACTCTTTCCTAATCCAGTGGGACGGGAAACCGAGACAAAAAAGGCCTATTTCAATAATGTTACGTCATATCACTTCATTTCAAGACGTAGTACAGTCAGGTGCATAAGTTAGTTAAAGTAAACAAACTCATGTAAACCTTTCGTGACTTCAACCAGTTACCAACTAATAGATAATTTGATAGGAGTTATTGCTAGATAAATTTCTTTCAACCCTGTAATTTGGTTATGTCTTTAATAGGGATGTTACGCATGACGCATATTGTCGGATATCCGAAATAGCTTACTCGGGCCGGGATATGTATTTGTACTTACGTCGTAAAAAGCACGCTCGTAAGCGGGATAACTTTGTATTAAGTTGTGAGACAATCGAGATGATTACATATAATATATCAAGTGACTTGTAAATAGATCGCGACAGTGAGGAAACTTTCACAAATCACTGATTATTGAGGATTTGTTACGTTACAGTTAATTTTTAATATTATTTTACTGTCTGCGACGAGAGATATGCAATGCCGAACATTAATTTCTGAAAGCGAGAGCCCTGATAAACAATGTCATAGCACAGATGGCGCTTCAACTTGGGTGCGTTTATACTTTTATTTATTTTTATGGTTCTAGGGTTGCGTCCTTTGACGCGACTTTAACATCCGTTTGGCCCTAATACCTTTCTTCTCCATCCATTCTTGTTTTACTCCAGTGCTCATTACGATCGCTTTGCGTATTTGCTCCACTATCTATCTATACGGTGTATTTTTATAGACGAGTGAGATATTTCAGAATACAATCGTTTGTAACTTCTTGTAAGTAATAAAAATATAAATAATAACACTCCCTAACATATCATAAAGAAAGTGTGGACACCGCGTTTGGCGCACGATAGATTGGTAAGTAGATAAAAGTATTTTTACCTAATTTTAGGTAAATAGATATTGGCTAGTTTTACCTTCGCACATTTTTCTGTTTTTATGACTTACAGTCGGACGCCTGACCTCAATCATGCCTGGTGGAAGGTGAAGATAAGTCCGCCAATAGACCGCATCCGTCTAACAAATGCTTATTTACTCTTCTATTGAAAGCTCCAAAGTCATCTCTCATGACTTTGGAAGTGAAGTTTGATGAAACCATGCTAGCTGGAAGATTATTCCGCTCCTTAGCTGTTCGCATGATTAATCTAAATATATATAACTGAAAGGTGACTGACTGACTGACTGACTGACATAGTGATTTATCAACGCACAGCCCAAACCACTGGACGGATTGGGCTGAAATTTGGCATGCAGGCAGATGTTATGACGTACGCATCCGCAAGGAAAGGATTTTGATGAATCCAAGGGGATAAAATGAGGGAATGGGGGGGGGGTACACGCTAAACAAAAGTGAAGCCGCGAAAACTATACCTAATTAATAATAATACTTCCTAACGTGACCGAAGCCGCGGGCAAAAGCTAGTGTAAAATAAAACTACCAATTAAGTTATCCCCCATACGTATAAATCCGACACATTATCACCCTGACAACTCTAGTGTTTATATATCACCAGTATAGACCATAAATGTAAATTACGAAAAGAATTTCGATACTCGTATTCTTTTCATATTTACGTAGTGATAGTAATTTGAGCCGTACCTGCCTCTGTTATTTTTTTTTTTATTACTGGTAGACTTGCGCTTGACCTGAATCTCACCTGATGGAAAGTGATGATGAGGCCGACGATGGAGCGCGCTCGCCCAGCAAATACCGATTCACTCGACGTTTGAAGATTCCCATGCCATAAGATGCCGGACACACCGACGCAGGAAGCGAGTTCCACTCCTTCGCGGTTCGCAGCAAAAAGGAGGAGGCGAATCGCTTCGTGCGAGCAGCTTGAATGTCAACCACATAAGGGTGCAAACCCGCACGGCGTCTAGTCAAATTGGTTTCCAACAGCCCTGGGGGAAACCTGGGCTCGAGTGGCACAAATAGGAGGCAGCTGATTCAAATTCCAGTGTAGTCTATAAACGACAGCTGCTATCAAAGGACGCAAATCCAACGGCAGTCCCCGAAATATCGGCTCACATATACCACGACGGAAGGTCTCCAGCAGAGATGGGCAAAATGTAATCTGATTAATGATTAACGATTACAAAATGTAGTCATAATTTTAATTTTTTTGCTCTGCAATTATAATTAAATCCTTTCAAAACATTAAGGAATCTTAAATATGTATGCTATTGAGGTTTTTGTAGTGTTTAAAACATATATCAGCAAAATGCAGGCATATTCTTATATATAAAAATGAATCGCTAAATGTGTTGATAAGCGCGAAACTCGAGAACGGCTGAACCGATTTGGCTGATTTCTTTTTTGTTGTATTTGTTGAAGTCTGGCGAAGGTTATTATGGAGAGAAAAAAAATTGTCTGAAAAAGTCTAAAAACAACACTTTTCTATATTGTCATACAAAAAATTCGTAATAATATTTAAAAGCCAATTTGAACTTTAACACCACACCATAAAGTTTAAATGTCAGTGGACGGGTTCCGGGAAGGCAAAACAATTGAGTGACGTATAAATATTAATGTCAATATTTGTCAATTTTCATACATATAGCATTAAGGCCAGGTTCCTTCAAACAATTTTCAAAAAACAGCCAACAGGTCAATAGGTTCTGGCAGAATGAAATCTGACGGGGAAGCTATTAACATTAAAAAAAACAATGTGAATTTGTTTTATAGAAATAGGGCAGAACAAGGTCTGTCGGGACAGCTAGTTAATAATAAAAACGTAAACTGTAATCGTAATCGTTTTTATTAATCTGATTACATTTTGCCCATCGATGATCCCTAGGTATATAAACGATTGGATATACACAAACTGATCCCGAAACGCGACAGGCCGGAGCGAGTCACTATGACACTTGCGTACTCTGATCACGACCTAATTCGAGCAATAGTCTTCCTCAAAAATGATTATAAACGTACTAAATAATAATAATACGTTCACGCTATATCCCTTTCGGGGTGAGCAGAGTTACATTACTGCCTGTATCCACTTTGCGCTTATATATCGTGCTCAATGTGACCAGTGGCGCAGCTGATCGCCGTTTTCACAGCACTAGAAGACATGATATTCTATTAGAAGCCATGCGGGATATCTCTTCATTTTCTTCTTCACCGGTGAGCATATGGGGGGCCTAAATCCGTAGTTAACTTTTTTTTTGTTAACCCGGTGAAAATCCCTTTGGACCGTCAGGGGAAGTGGTGAAGGCCTCTCCCCCGGTGTGTCGGACCTGCCCCGACTAAAACCACCCAGCACTGCCCTCTCTTCGCCTTCGCAGAGCCTGGGAATCCAGGGAAAAACTCATGTTTGTGTCGGGATTTGAACTATAGGCTACTTTCTTATTTATATTTTTTTAATTAAATTATACTTTTACCTTATTTATATGTTAAGAAAAAAATTAATATGATTCGTGTTTGATACGGTGCACTCATTAACATAAAATTATTGTATTTTTTTTTTATTTCTAGGTATTTTCATACTCTACATGTGGTGACCATCTTTTTTAGACTGATATTTATAGATGTTATTTCGACTTTGCTTAGCAAAGTTTTCAATAGATAAATTTGTTTTGATAAAAAACTGTATATATAATACGAACCTGAGTACAGCTATAGTATTCGCAGAGCCAAGTCCAAATTCGGTGACTTATCAAATCTCCTTCTTTTAAACTGTGTGTGTGTGTGTGTGTGTGTGTGTGTGTGTGTGTGTGTATGGACTCCATAGATACTATCGAATATATCTTGGAACTGTAAGTATTTATATTTTTCATTTACTCCGTTCTTCATTTTTCCACCACCCCTACAGAACCGTTTGCATCGTTGCGTGGTGATACCGGTCTCTTATCCACCAGGACACCACAGTCAGGAATAGTATACTAAATTAGTTTTTAAAATCGACAGGGAACGAATTTTCCATGAATAATATTACTCTGATAATACTTAAGTACTTCGGAAAATTAAGAAAAGAAAATAATGATCTCTTAAAAACTTAGAACTCCAAAGACTTAATTTTTTTCGCAAACGGCGGCACAAACTTAAATGTAGCCATCTCGAAACTTCTGCCAATTAGAGATTCAAAAATGAACTTTTCCATTGCCGAAAGTTTGTGTTTTTCCTCCGAGTTGTAACGTCTTTGTCTGATGTTTTTCTCTCTTATTTACATGTTGGCTTTTCTTTTACTGACTATTAATCGTTTTTGGTCGCCTTTTAACTTATCCGCTTCAAGAAAACAGCTCCGTTCAAAAATATTTTATTTTTATTTTATATACTTTCTAGGAAATGTATATCAAATATATGACCGGTGGTTGTGGGTGTGGTTGTAGATAGACACGGATTTTGGCGTTTTACTGTTTATTTGCACTTTAAGGCACACCGAACTGCGACGCACACGCACGTACTCTAGCCTTGGGTCTCGGTAGTCGACTATGTTTCTACAACCACACCCACGACCACCGGTCATAATATATAAATAATAAAACATACAAAAAATCAACAAAGTTGGCTCTGGATACAAGTCCTTTTGAGCCCGTCGTTAGTATTTTCAATATTCTATAGTCTATAATTAACGTTAAAACCAACGAACCAAGCGACGCGCACTCCATCCCGCGCCATCAGAATAATCACCAATCCCCCGCAGTATTTTGCCATCCGAGTTTCTTGTTGCTGACCAAAAAACAAGAACAATACGTCCAGAATGTCACAACGACAAATCAGCAGCTCTCCGATGAACGAAACAGAACACAACCGCTCGCGTTCAAAGCTTGGACGCAAATCATCTATAGAAAATAGCATACATACTACATATGTATTGCCCCATCTAAGTTGTTTGAACTTGTGAAAAAGCGTTATTTACTTAGCCATTAAAGAGTTAAAAGTCGACAAAAGCTTTCGTCCCTGATATTTATGCATGTTTTCGTAGGATCTGAGATGGCAAGAAATACATTCGGCATGGATGTGAGCCGATTGACTTGCACCGAATTAGGAGCTTCATATTTTTTTTTTACACTGGCTTGACATAGTGACTACAGTGTACCTGATGGTAAGTACAGTGTAGTCCAAAAACGAAAGCGACTATCAAAGGATGAAAATCCATTGATAGTCTACATCGTCATGTCGGCCCACATATACCACGACTGAAGGTCTCTAGGTATATGAGCTACTGGATATACACAAGTTGAAGCCGAAACTGGTCACTATGACGGGCTTCACACCCATGTACTGTGGTCGCGATCGAGACGGGCACCGACGCGCTACCACCTCGCTGCTACTCGCTTAGCACCACCCAGGAGTCACGTGAAGGGAAACTAGGGTAAAGCCTACGGACGCGAGCAGCTTCGACTCCTTAAACTCCCATTTTTATTCTCAACCACATTTTAACCTTGAAAAGATTACCAATTGCAATTATTCTCATTATTTCTATCACTATAGCTATACTGTAAGCCAAAGGTATCAAAATAAAACTACTATAACAGTTTCATGTTTTTTTTTTGTTTTCAACAATGACATCAATATCTTGTAACATAATAATAGAGACAAATGATTAATTAGTCGTTAAATTAAAAATATATCATAAATCATAACACTGTTCGTATCACAGTGAGTGTTCTGAAGAGTTATTTAACCTTGTTCCAGCCTCTTCCTTCCATAAAAGACCACGCGTACGTCTTGCGGAGTCACGGCTACACGATAACTCATATCCCGGTTAGAACTAAGAAGTTCTCTAACTCTTACTTTTGCCGATTCTTTGAGCTGTTGAATCGTCTTCTGGCGAGCGTGTTCCCACCGTTTTATGATATTGGGTCGTTTATAAAAAGCGTGAGGTGATGCTTGTACAGTCCGCCGTGATCGCTGCGATTATCGATTGTTTTTCTTTACTGTTGATAGTTGTAGTCGGTTTTTGGACTGCACCACGCTTATCATCTGGTGTGATGTGGTCACTATGCCGAGTCAAGATAAAAAACTTTTTTTTTTATTCTATTTATTTAAGGGACTTTTACGTGTGTACGTATGTCAGCCCCATCGTACCCTAATACAGAAATACCTAACATATTACATATGGAGCCATTGATCTGAACAGGCCAGACGTAAAAAAAAACGTAGACATACTAAAATGTTTATATGTAACTTTTGATGTGCAAGTCCAACTCGCAGTTGACCGGTAATTTTTTTCATCAATTATATTTATGCGAATGTTGTTTTGTTAAGCTCAGATAGTAGTAAATAAGGGCTCATAGCCGAAACACAATTGACCGGAGCGAGCGACAATAGTTTTGCGAACACCGAACGCTCGTCACAAGTCAACATAACTTTATCAAAATAAACGATTTTGACTCCGCTTCCGCGATATCCGCGTATGCCATTGTTTTTGCGAGTGAAATGCTTTCTCGAATGTTCTGAAGGGGTGAACAACTCGAGTCTTACGCGTGACGTCACGAGCGTGTATTTTCAGATGGATGGGTTCGGCGTAAATAATGATATGAGAGCAATGGGAAAATAATGACGTCATAACGAAAGTTTCTCTTAGTCCATATTTACAATTATAACTATTTGAATGATGTAATTTTGTTTATCAATTTCTAATTAGATTTCATCCCCGTAAGTATAGATTCAACCTTTTTTATACTGGTTCGGCAAAGTGACTACAGAGTACCTGATGGTAAGCACAGTGTAGTCCAAATACGAAAACGACTATCAAAGGATGAAAATCCATTGATAGTCTACATCGTCATGTCGGCCCACATATACCACGACTGAAGGTCCCTAGGTATATGAGCTACTGGATATACACAAGCTGATCCCGAAACGCGACAAGCCGAAACTGGTCACTATGACGGGCTTTACACCCATGTACTGCGGTCGCGATCCAGTCGGGCACCGACGCCCTACAACCTCGCTGCTGCTCGTTTAGCACCACCCAGGAGTCACGTGTAGGGAAACTAGGGTTAAGCCTACGGACGCGAGCAGCTTCGACTCCCAAAACAATATAATAACAATATTTCACCACGCTATATCCCTAATGAGGCCAGCAGGAATACATACTATGTGTGAGTAGCTATATACACTTTTAGCTTATATGCCGTGCCCAATGTGACCAGTAGCGCAACTGATCGGTTTTCTCGAGGCACTTACACAAGACATTTCTATTAGATGATAAGAGGGTAGGGGCGATGCCCTCATAGCGCCCATTATGGCCATATGCAGGATTGTCCCCCAGGATACAAAAAAAAATTGAGTACTAATCATCATAGTGACTCATCTGGCTTAATGCGTTTTCTGTTTATCCAATTGTTCATGTACCTAGAGACCTTCCGTCGTGGCGTACGTGGGCCGGCGTAGCGATGGCGGCTGTCAACGGATTTTCTTCCCTTGGTGGTCGTTGCTGTTCTTGGACTACCCTGTACTTACCATCACGTGTAATATAGTCACATTGTTGGGGCGTAATAAAGAAAACTTCCTTCAGTAATTGTTATTACTTTACGATCTTATATTGAGGATTTATACCATTTACTTTTGCCGAGTGGTTGAACTGTAGAATGGTCTTCTGGTTTTTTTTTCCGATATGAAAAATGAAAAAGTATTTATTTCGCCACAAATATACAAAAAAAAACAGAAATTTAATTGTAGCAATACAAACAACACACAAAAACAAACAAAAGAAAATACAGAACATATAAACATGGCGAAAATGGGCCCTTCATCAGCCTAAAGCCACAGAGGAAGTCTGCAGCGCTGATTTTCGTGAAGGGCCCCGGTCGTGTTACATCTTATAAGAATTATCGATAAACAACAAAATACATATAGCTTAAATAATAAATACGAGTGATACTAAAATAAACTATTACATACAATAAATAATCGACTACAAAATGTATTAGTGATAAATACTATAGTAAAAATATATGTATGGTACATCTAAAAAAAGAGCAAAAGTATAATTAAAAATAAATGAAATAGACTACGTGTATCTAATAGATGAAATGGAGCGCGTTGTTAACGGGTAAAGGTGTTCACAACTAAACCGAGCTGGTGGGCGAACACTGAGGGTCAGGTCTTCTGGCGTGCGTAATCCCACCGTACTATGATATTAGGTCTTTTATATGAAGCGTGAAGAGATACTTGTGCAGGTTGGCATGATCACTGCGACTAACAATTGTTTTGATATTTGATTTATAGTTGCAGCATGGTTACCAGATATGGATTAGATATGGATTTTTCGCTAAGGTCGATTTATACTAAATTGGTTTTATTAAAATTTGTTTTTGCTCATCTCTGCCCGTCCCTGGATAGTTCAAGCGTTAAGAAAGGCCGGCAATGATATCAGGGCCACTTTACATGTAAATTCAACTGCGTTTTTATGAAAGAGTGGGTTCGCGAAATGGTCCTATGGACCGGATATTAACTCCGCTCTGGCGACCCGTTTTTTGACGGGAGTTGAAAATTTTTAATTTCCACACTTGTGTTTGCACTTCCGGCGGATAGGGATAATTGTTTTTGTCAAGTGGAAATTAAATTTTCGTAAAATTGCCTTTTATTTTACGCTCCCCGACGATAAAAACGAGGGAACTGAGGATTACCCCTCAAAGGCACCCTTTTCCCTAGCAGATTCATTTATTATTATTTTGTTTTTTCCTTTTCCTTAAAAGATCATTGGAAGATTGATATTACACTTGATCTAAGATTTACCCTAAACAATCAACGAGAAGCAATAAATGATAGAATATTTGTCAGAACGGCACTACAATACATGTTTTATAGTATTTTATTAATGTAGTGGCCCAGTAAAAAAGGGACCTATTTCCATACGCAGCAGTGTAAATGATCGTAGGTTCGAACCACGGTACGTTTGGTATCTGGTGGATTTTGCCAGTTTATGTATAGAATTAGGCACCGCAAGTTCATTGGTGTTGGAAAATATCGTGAAGAGAACCACATGACATCGGATAGAAATGTCATGTGTATTAGTGTTGTGGGAACTGCGATAAGCTGCGCTCTTTATCACGTTGGGCATGATATATAAGCGTAAAGTGGATACAACCTCTAATGTATCTCTGCTGACCCCGAAAGGGGTATAGCGTGACGATGTTTTTTTGCCGTGGGATTTACCGGCGCAATATAATAGTGCTTCCCTCTCCATCATACTAAGGCGTCGTAAGAGTCGATTAAGGTATAACGCATGCAGAATTGCACGCAGAATTGCACGCAGATTGCTAGCATCCAAGCTGGTGCATGCAGCTCCTCTGCCCATACACCCGCACACCTGCCTATCCGCATTGGACAAACGTGCTAGCTTGAATATCCAATCACTTTTCTATGGATTCCACAAATATAGTGGGAAAGGGACGGGAGAGCTTTGCCCTGCAGTGGGATGAAACTGGCTAATAATAATTTTTACATAGCAAAGTTAGGCCGCGACCGTTGCCTTGTGTTAAATTAACTCCTACAATTTATAAATTATAAATATATATACAATATTACTAGCTGACCCGGCAAACGTTGTTCTGCCATAGAAATTATTTGTAGTGAATATCTTCTGTATTGTAATATATAAAATGTCCATTGTAAAATAGTATCTATGACCGGTGGTCGTGGGTGTGGTGGTAGAAAGACACGAATTTTGGCGTTTTACTGTTCATTTGCACTTTAAGGCAAACTGAACTGCGACGCACACGCACGTACTCTAGCCTCGGGTCTTTGTAGTCAACTAACTTAGCAAGCATCCCGTGCGCGCGCGGATCCTCTTACCCCGCGCGTCCCGTAACACCCTAACGACCCTTAGGGCGTTTAACACATGTACGTGTCGGGCGGCGTCTTCATGCTATATATCTAATTTAATTAAATTTATGGTTTACAATTTTGGTCATAGTGGCTTCCACAGAAAAGGTAGATATATGCTGTCACGGACTTTTATTTGGAACTATTCAATATCAGGCGGCGTCTTCGTGCTATATATCTAATTTAATTAAATTTATGGTTCACAATTTTGGTCATAGTGACTTCCACAGAAAAGGCAGATATATGCTGTCTGGGCCTTTTATTTAGAACTATTCAAGAAAAACAATCCTACGGTACATCATCTTTGTGTAACTCCAATGGTTTAGGCAGTGTACGCCAAGATAGCTCTCAGAGGCCAGATTTTTTTCCGACTTAATTGACATGTATCGTTATATTGCGACCAAAATTACATAAAATCATTAGAAATTGTAGCCTACATCTTATTTCGATGTATAATCTATATTACTGTAAAAGTTTAATGTAAATCTTCCAGTAGTTTTATCGTGAAAGAGTGACAAATATATTCACAAACTTTCGCATTTATAATATTATTAGTAGGAGCAGGATATTTCAAACGTTTCATCTAAATTTGATTCTCGCACAACCATTAAACCTTTATAGAATTATCGCAAAGTGGTTCTGTATTGAAATAAATATCATATTTGGTCTCATCAAAAACCTCTTTGACACACGAGTTGGTAGTACGGCTTCCATTTCATCGTATATTCATGGAACGTTGCTTTTCCTTATTGAATCAATAAAAATAAACAGAATAATGTCACTATATTATATATTTTGATAGTATTACTCCAGTTTTTTTTTATTCTGACTCGGGACAGTTGCTGCTCAGTATCTGATGAAAAGTACACCAGTAAAGTATTAGTACACAAGTAAAGGACCACTGTCGTGAGACTACCACCGATAGGCTTTGCAATCATGCCAGCCTACACAAATATCTCCTCACGTTTCGCTTAAAGAACCCTATATCGTAGAATGCAAGGAACGCGTTAGACGGAACACCATTGTACATTCCATTTCAGTTTTTAGAAGAAAAATGAATTGAATGATTTGTTTGGCATAGTGGTCGTGCCAACCGTCGTGATTATCGTTGAGTTTTCACTTGAGGTTTTCCAAGAATACCTAAACCTGAGGTAAACTTTGCAGTTAGGCAGGAACATCTTCGAAATGGAAGTCAAATGAAGAATTCGGAAAGGATAGGCAGCGATTGGAAAATTACGTCTTCTGTTCCTCAACGCTTTAAAATATTTCAACCAATGATTATCGTCCTTTGATAGTTGTTTTCACTTTACGCGTAGACATTTTATCGAAGAAAGTTTTCACTATCAGAAGCTGCGAAGCCATTTACCGAGCTAGATAAAAAACTTCCAAATCTGAAGCGATATCGCTACGAAAATTCAAATTGTCCCATAACGAGACATGACGGGACAAATTTGTTTGCCTCAAATATTAATCAGACACTATCTCGGCCTCTCATCAGAATTAATGAAACTTTACGAGATCGCGTGCTGTAAACAAATGTTGAACCATTTACGTTAACGATGTAATTTTCTGTTAGCGAGCCTCTCACGTTTGGTGCAAGGGATGAAATGTTAACCTGTTTTTTTATTACATACAGGCTTGCGCTTGACCTCAATCTCACCTGCTGGAAAGCGATGATGAGGCCGTGATGGAGCGCGCTCGCCCAGCAAATACCGATTCACTCGACGTTTGAAGATTCCCATGTCATAAGATGCCGGACACACCGACGCAGGAAGCGAGTTTTTTTTTGGGAGTCGAAGCTGCTCGCGCCCGTAGGCTTTACTCTAGTCTCCCTACACGTGACTCCTGGGTGGTGCTAAACGAGCAGCAGCGAGGTGGTAGGGCGCCGGTGCCCGTCTGGATCGCGACCACAGTACATGGGTGTAAGCCCGTCATAGTGACCAGTTTCGGCTTGTCGCGTTTTGGGATCAGCTTGTGTATATCCAGTAGCTTATATACCTAGAGACCTTCAGTCATGTTATATGTGGGCCGACATGACGATGTAGACAATCAATGGATATTCATCCTTTGATAGTCGTTTTCGTTTTTGGACTACACTGTACTTACCATCAGGTACTCTGTAGTCACTATGTAGAGCCAGTGTAAAAAAAAGAATTCCACTCCTTCGCGGTTCGCAGCAAAAAGGAGGAGGCGAATCGCTTCGTGCGAGCAGCAGGAATGTCAACCACAAAAGGGTACAAACTGCACGGCGTCTAGTCAATTTATAGTAGAAAGGGGAGAGAGGGTTATTAATGCCAAAAAGTTAATTATGATGGTATATAGACTTCCATAAGTCAGGATACATTGTTTTTGGATCCCAAACTTTGACTTTTTTACGATGTATTTTTTGTCGAATAAAAATTGTTTTATTTATCGCAGTAGTACGATTCCTAGAATTAGAACGATAGCTCTTTTTGTAAATAAAACTGTTAAGACACAGTTCAATATCATTTTAAATAAGATAAAATGTTGTTGAATTAATTTCTATTACATCTTATACCATTTATTCCTAATGTAAAGATATGTAAGGAATATAAAAAACAAAACCTCAAAATCAATTTTTAATGTTGTTTTATTTAAAAAAACGTTTGTTTAGGTAGGTATTATGAAGTCTTTGTACATACTATGTCCATATTATATCTACAATATAATATTTAAAAAACAAAATATGTGCGTATGTCTATGGTTTTATATTTGATTGAAATCAAATGACTTAGTATATTTCGATATTTTTAAGGGGTGTTAAAATTTAGTTTTGTAGCACATGTTTACTATATTAGCTGCAAACTTGGACTAATGGGTTCTGTAACTGAAAGTGTACAGTCGTTGCGCACGCGCTGCTTTTTCACTTTTTACGAGAACCAATGAAAATTAATATTCATGATCGGTAAAATAGCAACAAAGTAAGTCCAACAGTTTTATATTGAGAATGCCACATTATATTAACCTGGATAACTCTTTCTTTGTTTTTTAATTCAAAATTTCTTTTGTTACATGTTCAGATTATTAAAACACGAAAATTAATTTTGTTATTTTCCATTTGTTTAGAAATTTAATCTACAATAAAATCTTACAAATATCGAAACTTACTAATATAAATTGTTCAAAAACAAAAGTAACCATACTATTTAATTATTTTATCACATTTTGTTAAATAATTGGACCTAATTTAGTTGATTTAAATTATTAAAAATTTTAAATTATCTAAAACAATGGATTCTCTAACAGGTTCAGTCGTGGCCTCAATTTTTAAAAATGGAGCATTTTTTATACAACCAAATACATCATTTTCTACTATATACATATTTACATATATTTTTGGTCCTTCTATTTTAAAAAACATATTGCTACATGGTAAAATTAGCAAACAATGTTAATGTGTGATGTTTTGTTTATAGCTATTTTCAATGAGCACTCTAAATTCATAAACAGGTTCTTGTATGCCATTTTTAAAATATTACTCTAAAAATTTAGTTCACATTTATTTCTTTATTCTTTCTAAATAACTTAACCTTTCACAGAAACTGCATTTAGATCCCTTATTGCCTCGTAAATTGTTAAGACTGTACTATATATTGCTTATTTATTGGAAGATTAATATTTTTTTATCTGTACATTTTTATCTGACATTATTAAAAACTTTAGGATTATATTTTTAATTCTCCATCTATCTATGCATATGTATTTTAAAAAAGTAATAAGGTATTCTCTTTTTAATTATGTACGACTTTTACATATATAATCATGTTTTTTTTATTTAAACAAAGGAAAAAGGAAGACAAAGAGAATACAAAGATAGACCACTTCCTTATTATTGATAGAAATAATTTATTAGCTGATTAATTCAATCTTACATTAAATTCAAAATCTCTAACTTGATTGGCTGAATTACTCAATGATGGTATAGTATATACAGAAACTTAGATTAATGCAATATTTACATATACACACATACTTTTAGACGGGTATTCTATACAAATTAAGATTCACATGGATTCCATCGTCTATAATACGGATATGAATAATAACAGTTATAATTGTCACATTTCACACTAAGTTTCGACACGAATTTAAATCCTCAATTTATATCACGATCACCAACGTGCAATGTACAAACCTTCCAAATTCAAGTGGCACAGAAATGTCTATAATTAAATATAATCTGTGACGCACTTGAGAAGGTCCGGCTCAAGTCACACGATCTCGTCGTGCTGGACCACGTCGCCGCAGCTGCCGGCTCGCTGCAGTCAGGCCCTCTGACGTCACACCCTCAACTCCTCCATCGTCACGTTGGACTTGGCGTTCAGTTGCGTGTTCTTCTTCGTCAGTGTATTCGTATTCATTATTTGCATCTGGTGCGCCGATAGGAGCGGCTGATTCTCTTGCAGCTGACTGCTCGCTAATGTGTTTATATTCGACTTGCCTATTTTGGGGGGCGGTGGTGCTCGTGGCAGCGTCGCCATCCCGGATACGTTATTGCCTGGCAAGTCCGCAAACTCCGGCGGCGGCAGCTGATGATGGGAATGCGTGTGATGGTGACCCAATATAGTTGCTGGATCGGATTTCAAACTTGTCTGGTACGATAAAGCCCCTTCTAAATCTCCGCAAATGTTGTTCGGCATCTGACCATTTTCAACTCGCTTTTTTAAATGCGAGCCATTGTTAAGACCTTCCTGTCCGTTTAATCTTGTTTTGTCTCTTTGGTAGTAGACTCCAGCAAATATGAGAACGTTAAGTATAAGCAGAGAACAGCCTATAGCAATTGTCACACTTAAGGCAGTTGAGTAAGCTGCAAAGCCATCTTCAGGAGGACTGGCAGCTGTCGCATCTGATTTCTGTACTTCAGCAGTAGGGGTGCTTTGGGTTACGGTATTCAAACCCATTCCGTTAAAGTTTAACGGGGAAGTTATATTTAAAACGCTAAGCACCGGTACTCTGGTTGCCAAGCCCGTGTCAGCTATGATCATGTCCGTGATCTTTTTCAAAGGTGAAAATGATTTCAATGTCGGTTGAATAGATGGATCTTCATTTTCTAGTTGATGGTGCGATGGTGGGACGTCTTCACCTCCCGGTCGATGAAGATCTGGTACTAAGTTTAACCAGAATGATAGCCTGTTGGTCAAATATGATTTGATCAATTTAAACAGTGAAATATCGACGCTTGCAGATACAATTGTTTCTTTAATAACTAATAATATTGTAACAGATTTTTTTTTTCTACTTATTTAAGGAACTTTTACGTGTGTACGTATGTCAGCCCCATCGTACCCTAATACAGAAATACCTAACATATTACATATGGTGCCATTGATCTGAAAAAGCCAGACACCTCATCAGATAATAGTTCTGTTAAGATTTTGTTAAACATCCCGACGTCAAGTCCGTTCAGAGCAAAGGCACTCACAAACGCCTCCCTCACAGGTTCAGATCGGACACATTCCATCAACAAATGGTGGATATCATCTATGATTCCACAATTTACACACAGTGGAGAATTATTGAGTTTCATAAGATGTTTAAATTTGTTAGATGGAATGTGTCCGGATCTTAGTCTGTGTGCTACTGACACCAACTTCCTGCACAAAGTTGTTCCAGAAAACCAGGGTATTCGAGGAGGTTCGCTTTGCAAAATTTTGTACCAGATCCCTTTCTCTCTCGATATTTCATTAAAGTAATCTTCCCATATTTCATAACATCTATTTTTATGCTTTGGTAACAATTCTGAGAGATCTGGTAATGTATTAATAATTTTTCCGGTTAAGCTACCTATCTTTGCAAGCCTGTCAGCCTCCTCGTTACCCTGGATACCAATATGCCCAGGAACCCACTGCAATCTCACAATCATTCTAATATTGTAACAGATGAAACGAAACAAATAACATGTAATAATTATAAATATTTTCCAGTAATTTACTTTAGTTGAGCAAATTTCGCTAAGAAAATCACAAAATATTTCAACACCGATGTAAAAGCCTTAATGAGAAAATAGCTAACATCCGAAAGCGTGGCGCATTCTTCTGAGATAAATGCAATAAATCTGTCAGCATTCCTATGTTGGGTGAAAATGCTTTTACAGGAACCCTGAAAGTACATATGAAATCTTATTTTACTCTATAACGACATACCTGTGTGCTCTGTAATGATTCTTTAATTTAGCTTTAGTATCAATGTTTAGATATTTCTTATGAACAGCTTCGTACGCTGTCCATTCAATATTCTTCATTCTAACTCTCTCTTGTCTTCCTGCTCTTATTGGGTCACTTTCTTGCGCTTCATTTGGGTTTCTGTGTAACAATTAAGATTTTTATTGCAAATTTAGTGGATAGTCAATGTCTGTGAATTTATTCATTGTCGCTAACTGTATGATTTGCAAGTGAGGTAATTATCAATGATCCTGTTTACTATGTATTACGTTTGTTTGTTGGTTGTGATTCTTGTGGACTTACAACAAATGTGATAACATTAACTTATGATGATGATGTCCTAGCTGGATTCGGCAACCGCGACTGTTTCAATTCCGATTTAAATCCAGTTTTCGGAAACAGTCAATTACGCAGGAGATATTTAAGTGCAGAACTGGACGCACAGCCAGAAAAGCACTCTCTCGTCCGTACTTCCTCAAGCCCGAAGGAATGGAAAACCAGTACAATCGGGAGAGAGCAGGATGCAGGTTTGATCGAGCTTTCCTTTTTTGAACACCTGGTTGACTTGCGGTGTTAAAGAGATACCTTAGTCGCCTTTTACGACACCTCAGCAAGAAGAGGGGGGTGCTATTCTATTCTGCCGGCAGCCACCACGGCTAACCAACTAACATTAACTTATACTACGTTGACAAACTGATTCCCTTGCACCTGATAAAAATTACAGAGAGCGTTTTCTACCGTCTGTATCATGGCGAGTGCTCTGAAGAGTTGTTCAACCTTGTTCCACCCTCTCCCTTCCTGAATAGAACCACGCGCGCGGGTTTGCGGAGTCACAGCTATACGGTAACTCACATCCCGGCCAGGACTAAGAGGTTCTCTAACTCCTTCTTTTGCCGTGTCGTTGGGCTGTGGAATGGTCTTCCGGCGAGCGTGTTCCTACCATCCTATAATATGGGATCCTTTAAGCGTAGCGTGAAGGGATATTTGTGCAGGCCCGCATGATCGCTGCGACTACCGATGGGTTTTTTTATGTTTCGATAGTCGTTGGCGTTTTTTGGACTGCATCATGCTTACCATCAGGTATGGCGCATTAAATATGTCGAGTCAGTTTAAAAAAAAAAGAATTGAGATTTACAGTGTTGATGTGACCTTTTATCAATAATATTTATCGTACTAGCCAATCAAAAGTAGTACTAACCCGGTTTTTGCAAAGTTTCCCCAATACAACATAACAGATTCTGAAAGAGTGATTTCAGCTTTCGTGTAGTTGCGAGGAAAATGTGCTAGCCCGCCGACCAACGGAGCTCCGAATATATAGGGTAGCTCTTCTCCGTGGATGCAGCCCTGACGCTGTTGATGAAATAAATATCGTTGGTAGCGCCACAGATAACAAATTATTATTTTGTTTGGCTGTTGTTGCGTTTGATTGGTGCTCAGTATGAGGGAGTTAGTTTTGTCAAATTCATACAAAAGAGATCGACATTACATCGAGACGTATGCGTCGACAGTGCGGCGAACTCTGAACTCACTTATGATATTTTTGGTGTGCGCTTACACAAAAATTATCTGTGCTGTGAAATTTGGTGTAACACATCCTCGTAACTCCTGAGCAGCCGAACAGGTGGGTGACTAAATCTCACACATGAGCCAAATGCCTAAGAAAGATTACAGTCCAATTTTGTAATCTCGTAGAACCTTCCAAATTACATGGCGGTTGCAATAGTATTTTAAAAATGCTTGCATATATAAATAATCAGCCCGTCCTTAGATACGGGCGTTAGACCTCTTCTAAAGTACATCGTTATAGTCTATCGTCAGTACTTTTTATTCAACAATAGCCAGGTTTTTAACGCTAAGTCCTCGCTTCAACTTGTCTGAGGATATCCTATATTATGGTTGCTGTATCTACTTAGGAATATGTATGCTTCTTTGTTTATCGTTCTTTGATAAACATGATCAATTAAGTGGCATTTTAGCAGTATGATTATAATGAGCTATGTCGACGACTTTTACGAAAATTCTTAAAAGTTCTGTACAATGTCGACAATTTCAAGTAATTTATTAAATAATTAAAAGGCATCTTGATTTATTTTTAATAAATCTATCTATTTATTATCCCGCCGAATCCCTATTGAGGTAGGCAGAGAGAATTGAACGCAATGCCTCTATTAATGCAAACCTCTTTCGCTTTTTTAACATTGAGTAAACCCTTTATAAATTCGCGCCGATTCTATGAACTTTTAACTTAACCTCCATCAGAACTATCTTTATTCCGTCTGTGTAGGTAAGTCTAGTGCAATTTGGAAAGAAATACGAAAAATATTGAATATAGTTATGATAGAGGATTCTCATGTATCTCAACTTTGATTAAAAGAAACATTATCATTATAAATTACTAGCTGTCCCGGCAAACCATGTTCTACCCTTTTTCTCTAAAACAAAGTTACACTGTTTTCTTTTTTTATGTTATAGCTACCCCGTCAGATTTCATTCTGCCAAAAGTTATTGATCTGTCGCAGTCTAAAATTAAATTTAGCCAAATCGGTTCAGCCGTTCTCGAGTTTTAGCGAGACTAACGAACAGCAATTGATTTTTATATATATAGATAATAATTTAAATAAAGTTTTGGTAATTAACATTGATGTAAATAAGACATTCACTGAAGAAATTCTTCGTCGATAAATTATCAGAGAAATCCACGCATTTGCTTTGGAAACTAATTAGGTACAAGTAAATATTAGCTTTTCACATATTCTATGTATATTTTGATTACAAATATTAACATATCTGTATACTTTCAAAGTAATATATATTATTATGTATAATTCTGTGAACTTGAAATTACTCTGCAAAGTTTTCGAAGTAAATAGCTACAGCGTTTACCAATTCGGAGAAAATCAAGATCCAGTAATGTTTTTCTAAGCACATGAATGGTTTCATTTACAAATTCTCATGGACTGTTTCTTATATATATATATATATATATATATATATATATTTAGCAAAAATTGTTGATAATTCAGAATTTGAACATAAGGGATAGAATTTAAACTAAAATGCTTAGAGAACGTAATAAAAATCTCAATCAAAATAACAATTATAAAAAAAACACCAAATCATTGAAGTTACAGGATACGAAATTTCGAAACGATTCGATTAATAGAACTGGTTTATATTCCTTCAAAAGCTAGATGAGAGCTGATTATGTTTTTCTGCAGCTGTACAGATTTAATCCATCATATCTAAAAACGCTCACGATTAAGAGAACGTTCAAACAAAAAAACTAAATCAAATTCAGTTCATCTATTTCGAAGTTACGATGCCACAGACAAACATAAATAAAACACCCCTCCTTTTCTGTGGAAGTATAAAATCGACTGAAACTTTTAACAGATGGTTCGTCGACAGTTGCTATAATCATGTCTGCTCAAAAATCTCTTCACATTTCTTTACAAGAAACCAATTCAAACGTGATTTCATAACAATATTTTTGGTCGTCGTGGCGACGACTATAGATACCAAAGTATTCCGAAGACTTCCACCAAGAAGGACGCGTGAGCTACCTTCGAGCAGTGACCCGTCTGTCGTCGCAGACGGAGAAGAACGCCGCCGTCAGGAGGTCCGCCTCGACACGGCTTCCCGCTCACAGTCCCCTACATACTTTGTACTAGGTTAAGTTTTAATTGTAAAATTAATCTTCCTTTGTTGTTGTTTTTATTTGTAAACTAGTTAAGGTTGTAGTCTGTTTAGTTTTGTTTTCAAATTTATAATGTAGGCTTAAGTTAGGTTTAAGATTATATTGTAATTTTTTAAGCAAATAAAGGACGCCACTCAATCCTTTTCAGCGGACGGATGAAAGAATGAAGTATGAAAGGTAGTAGAATGTGAGTGGAGTGAAATTTGAAATTTGAAAACCAAAGTAAATCAATAGTAGACTTCCTCTGTGGCTTTAAGCTGATGAAGGTCCCATTTTCGCCATGTTTATATGTTTTTGTATTTTTCTTTTGTTTCTGTATGTTGTTTCTGTTACTGCTTTTAAATTTCTAGTATTTTGTTAGTTTGTGGCGAAATAAATACATTTCATTTCAATTTCATTCAATAGTAAAGGGTTCTCACCTGCGGATAGTCTCCAAACTTCGTCTGATAATCGAAAACGTATAAATACGAGTTCCTTCTCAACGCTGAATGAGTATCTGCAGTCAAGACTATTGGTGCTACCACTTGAGCGTCACTTAGAGCTTCTAGCGTTTCATCCCTGAGATGTAAATTAAAATATATTAATAAAAAATATATATTTTATTTATAGAACAGGTAGATTAACTTACAGTCAGTACAGTATATAGAAATAAACACCTTAATAGAAACCGAAGTCGTTTAACAATATTTTTAGCAAACGATAACTGTGTTGTGATTGTAGCTTAGCGGATAGTGGACCGGTTTTCATTTTTTTTTTATAACTTATAGGCGATCGCTTGACCTCAATCACACCGGTGGAAGGTGAAGATGAGTCCGATGATGAACCGCGTCCGCCTAACAAATGGCTATTCACTATTCTTTTAAAGACTCCCAGGTCATAAGATCGCGGAAATATGGCCGCTGGTAGCATATTCCACTCCTCATTCATTCATTCATTTCATTCATTTTGCTTCATTTGCAGCATTGCGAATGATTTGAGGTTCCGTGACATATGCTTACCGGTGATGGAAACCATCGTGAGGAACCCCAAATGGAGATTAATAGAAATGTCATGTGTACTAGTGCTGTGAGAACGGCGATCAGCTGCGCCACTGGTCACGTTGGGCACGACATAAACGCAAAGTGGATTCAGGCAATAGTGTATCACAGCTGACCCCGTATGGAACATAGAATGACGATATATTATTTTATTAATATTACCTATAACTGACGATCAATATGAAACTTAAATAACATATAAAGCTGTAACATTATGAGTTAAAATTAAACCTTATCTTTTATATAGAGTGATAGTAGATACAAAAACACGGAAATTAATTAACACGTTAGTCGCTCAGCGCTATTCGTTTGTTCCACGCGGGGACCAAATTCTAGTCTTGTACGCCATATCGTAAACAACCTATATAGTATAATGTAATATATTATCCTATAGAAATTCATAAAAAATATTGTATAATATGAAAAGTTTTAGTAATTTAATTCTATATTTACATATAAGTGTTTATTATATCAAATTTTTGGGAGTCGAAGCTGCTCGCGTCCGTAGGCTTTACCCTAGTTTCCCTACACGTGACTCCTGGGTGGTGCTAAACTAGCAGCAGCGAGGTGACAGGGCGTCAGTGCCCATCTGGATCGCGACCACAGTACATGGGTGTAGAGCCCGTCATAGTGACCAGTTTCGGCTTGCCGCGTTTCGGGAACAGCTTGTGTATATCCAGTAACTCATATACCTAGAGACCTTCAGTTGTGGTATATGTGGGCCGACATGACGATGTAGACTATCAATGGATTTTCATCCTTTGATAGTCGCTTTCGTTTTTGGACTACACTGTACTTAGCATCAGGTACTCTGTAGTCACTATGTCGAGCAAGTGTAAAAAAAAAATCCTTTTAAAAATCCAAGTAAAACTCCTATTAACTTCAAAAAGAAAAACGCCACACACATTTGGGATACGTCACGATGAACGTGTTAAAGAAATGAGCTGATATTACGCGCTGTTACATGCTTCCATAATGAAATAATATAGATTAAATAAATAAGAAATAGGTTAGAGTAATAATATCCTTACCTAATATTTATCGGATGCTGGACCGGCTTTTCCCAATCTGTGTATTCATTAATAATTGTTGCCAGTATCTCTGATAAATGGTAGCTGTACGTATTCCTGACGAATGATTTGAGTATTTTCGATCTTCTGTCAGCTTCGATACCGTATTGAACGTCATCTCCACTAAATGCGAAATATGCTTCTGCCTTTGTTACACCCAGCATTAAATCATATCTGTTAGACAAGGATAGATGTTAGCACTCAATGCTGCTTTGTTTTATAGTAAACTATAAAAACTCAATGATATTCTAATATCATTGATATTACCTTATATGAAAACACAGTACAATACTTTAATGCCACACAGTAGAAATAACGAAGCACAAGTAAGATAGCATTTTCTTTTCAAAAAGTAATGTTTCATCAAAAAATTGTAATTTCATTTTATAGAAAATATTTTGTAGTTTATAAAACCTTGCTTCGATTTTCTGTCCAATCATTATTACCCAAGTAATCAATTGTCAAAGTCAATAAGGTCTTTTTTACTTTGATCACCAATAACTCAGGATTGAATCATCGTAGAAAGCTTATAGGTAAGTAAGGATAAAGGGAATGAGATTATCTAAAAGTATTTTAAGACAAGACTATTTATTACCTTACGGCCAGTGGCGTGCACTGGCTTCTGAAAGAAGGCAAGCAATCCGTAAAAACTTACCTCGGGTCTTTTACATCTCACCAGCTTAGTGCTACACAGGAGATTGCGTCGTGCACTAAGTTAGTAGCGTTAAAAAGCTAGCCAAAACATATCCAAGCAATATTCTTGGTTCAATTATAATGTCGTGGGTGCCCGAAAATATATAGTTTTTTCAGGTCACGTTTTTTCGCGCCTTTATGACAATTATTTAAATCGTAATATCCCGCAACATTCCAATTGCCTTTATTATTACGAAATAAATGCAGCTATGATGGCCTAGTGGATAAAGAGATATCAATGCGTAGAAACGCGAACGATCTTAGGTTTTAATGCCTGCTTGTACCTCTAGGTATTACAAAATTAAATACGGATTTAATTAAGCACTATGTTATTATTTATGTTATGTTATGTTTTATTGTTTGTTGTTATTATTATTTATGTTGACCGGTAAAGAAAATATCGTGAGTAAATCAGCATGGGATGTAATAACGTAAAAAAAAAAATTGCATTTAGAAACATATCATGTGTGAGTGCCCGAAGAATGGCATTCAGCTGCGCTGCAGGTCACGTTGGGTACGACATATAAGTGCAAACTGGATACAGTCACTAATGTATCTCTGCTCACCCCGAAAGAGATATAGTGTGGCTATATATTACAATTATTATTACTAAAATATAGAAAACATAAAATAAGCAATTTGTATGAAAAAAAACCAACCACCTAATTAATATTATTAAAATATTTCTAGCAAAAATTTCGTGTTACCTGTACCTGATTTTATGATACTTCAAATTCAGAAATACACTGTCCTTGTAAATATGTTTTTTTTTTTAATTATAAGATTACTTTGAAAATAGGCTATTTTTTCTAATAATTTCGGGAAGCAGAATTTCCGTCCACTAATTTCATATAAGAATCTTTCCATAATTCGTACACTAAATAATGTAAACCACGATAATTCGAAATAAATTAACAGAAACAATTAAATTCTACGAAAAACTAAACATAACACGACCACAAGCGTACTCGTATATATTTAACTGTTTATAATTGTTGACTACGAAAATGGTATATAAAACTTTTTTTTTTTCAAATTTTAATATTTGTCACTGAAAGCAGAATATAATGTTTAATAAATAATAAATATTTGTAATTATTATTCATTTGTATAAAACTACAGAACACTATAATTGGAAAGTAATTATCAGAGATAATTGAATAATATAGCAAATACGTGCCACTATACGACAATGTTTTCACTTTCGATTTTGGTTTTTCCCAAGTTTATTTAGAAATCCTCCCGAAAAATTTTTAGAAATTCGTAGATTTAGGGAGCATAATTAAAATAAACTACAACAAATCATTTGACATATTTCAAGCTTAATATCTTGTTTAATTAAATTTTAGCTGGTATTTTGTTTTTTTTTTTTTATTACAAACAGGCTTGAGTGCTACCTCAATATCACCTGATGGAAAGTCACGATGAGGTTGATGATGTTCCTAAGCTATACATATTATTAGTCATTTTTCCCTAAAAAGGAAAAAAATCCCTAAAAGTGGTAACATTGAATCCAATATACAATATGGCGAACTGTCATAACAGTCCGACTACGGAATTGTAATTGAATACTTATTTTTTCCAAATTTAATATACGAAATCAAAATCATCAAAATCATGTTTAAAAAATCGAAAAACTTATTTTTAACTATTATTCATTTATATAAAACATTATAAAACTACTTTTTTTTGTTCAAAAGCTTGCATGTCTTGGCCTTATAAAATTCGCTAGGTACCTAGCAATTTTGGAAGTACGTACCTACACATTTTGTATGGTGAAAAAAGCAAAGGTTAATTCTGCATTTCGCGCGGGCCTTAGTTCGCGTCTCGCGCCATATTTGTTTTAAATGATTTTTATAATAGTTTCTCAATCGGTTGATAGATGGCGTAAAAATAAGTTTTTTTAGAAAAAGCAAATTAATTTTGTTTGATTATAATTCATAATATTAGAATTAGATATTCGTAGAGCGTAGGAGAAGCATTGTTTTTATGCTTGTATGAGATGAACGCCACTGGATAGTCTATATATATATATTAGAAATAAATATCATGAACTGTTAGCATGAAATGTGTTGATAAAATTACTTAGATAAATAAGTGAAGATATAATAATGTTATTTAAAATAGTTGTTATAGGTTAGTATAGTATAAAGCGTTCGTAAATAGATAATATTAAGGACAGAAATAAATAAATAGATAGTGAATAGGCTACAGATGTATTCAACAATTCTCAGAACTAAAATGGAATAAGATAACAGTGTAATTTTAGATACATTTCTAAGAACAATTTGAGGATGACAAAATGTATTACAGGAAAATAGAAACTAGAACATTTACGAATGTAATTTGCATAGTAAATGATATTGTATAATATTTCTTAGAAGCCTACGAATAAGAAACGTTGGTATTAAAGTAAAATATTCATTTATTCCAGTCGAATGACAGTAAGGACCTTCTGTTTTGAATACCTAATCAATAATGTATATGTGAGCAAATCCACACGGTCTGTATTTAACAGTGAAGAATATAAAATCCGATTTTCTAGACAAACTTACTCAAAACTGTGCGCGTCAATTTTTTTCTAGGCTAGCCAAGGAACTACATTGAATACATCAAAGTGATAAGTACAGAGCAAAGTAAAAACCATCTGCAACTATCCTTCAACCTGCTCATAGATTCATTGATAGGGACTATGATTGTATTGATCTAAACAAAATTTTTGGTGTTGTAACAGACATCTGGGACAGGGGGCTTTCAAATAGTGAGTCGTCCAAGAAAGATGAGAGCGGCGCGCGACGTGTTCCCACAAGCCGCTCTACTACAAAGATGTATGAGAGGCGAGGCTCTTTACACCACTCCTCCTCAAACGAGTAGAGGCCTACTCACGGCCGCACGCCCAGCCGGTCATCGAGGATGAGACCCCAGTCGTGCCCTCGATTCCGGTAGGTGGAAGGTGGAACATCCTGGGGGTTTTAGTCGGTGCAAGTCCGACACAACGGGGAGCGGCCCTCACCGCCCCCCGAGGTCCGTTAGGGATTTCCCCGAGTCAAAAAAAAGGGGGCTTTTAAATAAGTTCCGTTTTCTCATTGTGTGTAGGAGCTGTAACCGTAAAAAAAGATATAGATATACATTAGGAAATCAAAACTCATTAATAGGAAGACCAGGGTTAGATATATTATTGAAAAAGAAAGCAAATAAGATTGTTATTTCCTATTAAGAACCCCTTTTAGTAACCCAGGGGAAATCCCTAGCGGGTCTTCAGGGGACAGTGAGGGCTTCTCCCTAGTGTGTCGGACTTGCACCGACTAAAACCCTCGGGGTGTTCCTTCTCCCGCCTGCCGAGTGCCAAGGGCAAGGCTGAGCCATCTTTCTCGGCACCCGGCGATATCTAGCCTTCTGCAGGCCCCGCCTACTTGGCAGGGGGTGGTTAAATGGTCGCCACCCCCCGCGTACACCTAATACATTTGGCAGGGAAAGTGATGTGAAACGCCACCCTCTCCTCTTCTCCTGGTTTTGTCATTGGAGCGGTGTGCGGGTAACCCTATCAAGAATCCCTGATTTCCTAATTTTTTTCTATGTATATTTTTTAAATCTTTTTTTCCTTACCGGCTGGCACTCTTCGCACAACAGTTAAACTAAATTTGTTTGAGAACCTCCTTACAGACATACCTATTAGAGTATAATTACTTAAATGAAACCAATAAATATCATCAAAGGAAAGATATACATTAGGAAAATGTAACACAAGCTCAGTGATATCCAAGAGGACTTGAATAACTTCACAGAGATTGTCACGATGAGAGTTGTAATAAAATTATGGACTTTTGAAACCGTTCATGACATTCTTTTGTAGAATAAAGATAGAGTAAATGTTAAACATCACATTAATTTCTTTGGATTGATCTAACCTCTACTGAACCCAAAAGCTTTTTGAGCAATGTGATCCTAACAGAAAGAGAAAATAGCGCCCCAGTTTTAATTTTGTGTAAACACAGGCATCACTGCTTTACTGAGTGAGGTTAAAACAGAAGAACTTACTTGGTAAGCTGCGCCACAGAACTCTTCCTCATCAGCACCGCGTTGATTATATTGATTGCATTCTGCCCTTGCTTGCCAACGGGACCGTGTGCTGTCAGTCCGCCCCATTCGAATCCATTCTCAGGGTTGGCTAGAAGATCTCCTGTGTCTGCATTAAAAGAAACGATGTTTAGCTTAATATTACTTCTCCAGCTCCAGAAGTACCGCTGTCGGGCCGTGCATCTATGTTGTTCTAGTTTTGAAAACATGTTTTGGTGTACCTGAAGCTAAGGGTGATAAAATTTATGGCAAACTACGTATCGAGCTAGGGGCAAGGTGGATCGACGATCTGATGACGGTAACTGGACAGTTATGGTTGAGTACAGCCCTGAACAGAGAAGATGATGGGAGTCGAAGCTGCTCGCGTCCGTAGGCTTTACCCTAGTTTCCCTACACGTGATTCCTGGGTGGCGCTAAACGAGCAGCAGCGAGGTGGTAGGGCGTCGGTGCCCGCCTGGATCGCGACCACAGTACATGGGTGTAAAGCCCGTCAGTTTCGGCTTGTCGCGTTTCGGGGTCAGCTTGTGTATATCCAGTAGCTCATATACCTAGAGACCTTCAGTCGTGGTATATGTGGGCCGACATGACGATGTAGACTATCAATGGATTTTCATCCTTTGATATTCGCTTTCGTTTTTGGACTACACTGTACTCACCATCGGGTACTCTGTAATCAATACGTCGAGCCAGTGTAAAAAAAGAGTGACGAGTTTTGGAAAATACCTATATTGAGCTGTGATTAAGTGTGAGCTGAAATGGTGATCACGACGAAAAATCTCTCTTTTAAATTTCTAAACGTATACTAACAGATTTTAAAATGTCTTTATCCTTGTGATGAAGTTTTCATTCACGTATTGAATTAAAGACATCAAACAATCTCACAGATGTTGTTTTAATGTCATACAATGTAGAAAGACCTATCTTCGTTTATCTATCTATATATAAAACGAAAACTACTTAAGTTAGAAACATGAATTTGTAAATTGCGTTCTTTTTTAGTCGTAATTATCCATAGACGGTGAATGTCTTTTGATATTCCACCGCTCAAGGAGAGAAATAGTGATTTAAAGTTTATTTGAAAATCCGTTAATTTTGAAGAAAGCCCTATAAAAATTAATATTTTAGTTTTTAATTAGAAATATAAAACACACGTTTCGATGTTTTTGAATATCAACCTTCTGAAGGGATAAAATAAGGAACGTATGTCGAGCAATGCTTGATTACTATACCTAATATATTATACTGTATGTTATAAAAACCTTGTCCGACCCGTGAAGGTGTTATTCGGAATTTATATGTATAAGAATTTATTTAGGTTATGCTTATTAGTTAAAGAACAAAAAAATCGAAATAAAATAAAAGATAAAATAAATGAAATGGAGAATCTTACAATACTAGGAGTGTGCGTTACTTGTGAATCGTGGAATAAAAGAAAGCAAAGGATAACGCTAGTATGTTATAACCTCCGTTGATCCCAAGCATTGTTTATCAATTAAATCCGTTCATGATAATTAAAACTGATTTTTGTAAGTAATCCGAGCACAGATCGCATGTATGTGCATTCATTCTTTATATTTTATATGACAATAACTTTTTAATGTTTAAGAATAATATAATTTTCTCATGTATTTTGGTGATGTTGTCGTGTTACAAATACATCCCTCTCGGGTCGGACAGGATTTTCAAAACATACTTTAAGCCAATAACCTTTTTCTCTCTCAAAAACAAAACATTCATTTCACTGCAAATGTAATCCGAGAAAAATACTAATGCAAACCCAAGTAGAAACAAAATTTGTTAGATATAAAATTCTGATATATCAGACAGAAACCCTAATAAAATAGATTGAACCTCCCAGTGCCAATCGAATACGCAATCTCAGCGAGAGTTTTTATGAACTTTTTCACATAATTGAATCAGAAACTAAAGAAGGGTTTCATTCTAATGAACTAGTTTCACTAGTACAATCACGTTTAGAATTTTCGAAACTGACACAAGAGTTAATGTTAATTGTTTGAACTATCTACAAAAAATACGCTTCGGCATAAATGAAAGCGACATCTAAGACAAGCAGAGAATTCGTTTATTAGAAGGATTATACTAATGAACCATCCAAAGCTAATTTAAGAGAACTATGACCGGTGGTCGTGGGTGTGGTGGTAGGAAGACACGGATTTTGGCGTTTTACTGTTTATTTGCACTTTAACACCGAACTGCGATGCACACTCATGTACTCTAGCCTCGGGTCTCGGTAGCCGACTGCTTTAGCTAGAGCATCCCATGCGCGTCCGCACCCCTTACCCTGCGCGTCTCGTGACACCCTAACGACCCTTAGGGTGTTTAACACATGCACGTATCGGGCGGCGTCTACAAGCTATAGAACTAAGTAAAGAAAAGTATTATTTTAACATTCTTCAAATCTCATTAACAGAAATACTATGGGTCTTTAAGAGAAGAGTGAATAAGTATTTTTTTTTACACTGGCTCGACATTGTGACTACATAGTACCTGATGGTAAGTACAGTGTAGTCCAAGAATGAAAGCGACTATCAAAGGATGAAAATCTATTGATAGTCTACATCGTCATGTCGGCCCGCATATACCACGACTGAAGGTCTCTAGGTATATGAGCTACTGGATATACACAAGCTGATTCCGAAACGCGACAAGCCGAAACTGGTCACTATGACGGGCTTTACACCCATGTACTGTGGTCGCGATCCAGACGGGCACCGACGCCCTACCACCTCGCCGCTGCTCGTTTAGCACCACCCAGGAGTCACGTGTCAAACTAGAGTACAGTCTACGGACGCGAGCAGCTTCGACTCCCAATTTGTTAGGCAAACGGCTTTCACGGTTCATCTACGATTACTGCCGGGTGTGGTTGGGACTAAACGTTTGTTTCTAGTTATAAAAAAATAAAGCATTAAGCCCCACCAGCTGCCGATATATTGTTACATTAATTAAACTTAAAATAGTGGATAACGCACCGGTTTCAATGTGTAGCAACACGAATTGTCGATTCGAATTACGGCACGTACCTCTGAGTTTTTCCACATAAAGGATTTAGGCTTCAAATGCTACCAGTGAAAGAAAGCACCGAGAGGAAACCCGCATGGCATGTAATAGAAATGTCATGTGTACTAGTGCTGTGAGAACGGCGATCAGCTGCGCTACTGGTCACATTGGGCACGACATATAAGCGCAAAGTGGATACGAACACTAATATATCTCTGCTCATCCCGTAAGGATACAGCGAGATGATATCTTAGAATCGTCATCATCTTTTACAGCCTATTTCAATCCACCGTTGACTACAGACTTTACTCTCTGTCCCGCCAGCCCCGATCCATTGTTAATTGCATCCATAGATGGGCAAAATGTAATCAGATTAATGAAAATGATTAACGATTACATTTTACGTTTTTTACCATTAATATGGCTGAATTTTGCTCATTTATGTTTTAAATACTATAAAATACTAGATTGTATACACATTTATGATTTCTTAGGGTGGCTTGCACTAACAAATTAAATCTTGTTTAGAGATATATAAAATGCTATTTAGCGCTGATCTGTACCTATTGTCTTGCACTAAATCAAAATCTAGTTATAACAACTCTTAAACTGAAATTATCATTAAGATGGAATAAAACCAATTCAATTAATAAGCGTTTTATACAAGCTTAAACTAGATTAATTCGTTAGTGCAAGCCGCCCTAAATGTTTTAAATGGATCTAATCTTGATTACAGAGCAAGAAAATTAAAATTATGACTAAATTTTGTAATCGTTGATCAGATTACATTTTTCCCATCTCTGATTTCGTCTAATCACACGCCGTAATATTTACAATACCGTCAGCCCTTCCCACCACTGGCTGAATCTCTAAAGATTGCAAATGTTTTTGTTTGAGAAGGGTAAATAAAGTATAAAATGGTAATTTAGCTTATTGAGAGAGCTTATTTAGCTAGAGTTTTCGAGTTATTGCTTAATTTAATTTCTTTGAAGTTTCAAGTAACGTATTATTTATATCGAGGGGTGAAAGGCTATTTGGTGATATAGTAATATATTTATATTTGGAATCGGTAAAAAACGCTGATTCCGAAAAAATATATATTACTATATCACCAAAAAATGTCGCTAAAACCAAATAGCCTTTCGCTCTTCGATACGATTTCCAGTTTAATCTATGAAAACTTTCTATTATCCTTATATGTCAACTTCCAGAAAAATTAAATCATTATAGTTTGTCTTATCTGACTGGATTTTTAGAAATCTTAACATTAAGCATTTAGGGTGAAATTTATAAACGCAACTTTAAGTTTGCTTAGATTTTACTAAAACATTACAATGTATATTTCTCAATGAATGTCTAAGGATTTGGTAAGTCACCGATTTTGTGAACATGGACTTTGCTCTGCGAATACAAAAAAAGATGTTATTTGAGAAGATTGTTCCATAGTTTATTGATTTTTTTTTTATTTCTGTTATAAAAATTTTCTGATTACAGTAGTTTATATCTTTCTGTGTTACTCGTATTTTTATTTTTCTTTTCTTCTGTGCATGTAGTCTACACTTATAAATATAGTCGCATTCATAATGTATCCTCTTCATGTTCTTATATAGTTTTTATGTGTTAATGTAGTCTATGTAAGTGTACTTATAAATAAATAAATAAATACTATGGCTATACTCAAATTCCTATGATATATTCAGGTTTTTGTCAAAACGAATTTATTTTTTGAGAACTTTGCTAAGCAAAGTCGAAACAACGTTTATAAATCTCATTCTTAGTGGCTCTCCGCCATCTTATAAAGTAAAAGTATTTCAAGTTTTGTTAAGTTATTTGCCAATTCTTGATCTAGAAAGCTCTTCTAAGCTGCATTACTATATTCATTCTCCAACTTTTTATATCAAGTGGCATTCATATGTCTGAAAAGTTCGTTGCTCCGTCTAGCCTTAAAAACATTTAGAAAATATCTATTCAACTAAAATTTTGTTTTATCCAAAATAACAAGAATCTAGGAAGCTTATGAAATGAAAATTATATTATCCATGATAGACTGCATGGTATTTTAAACAATATTTTTTTATTGCGATCACCTAATGGCTCAACATGAGTCAAATTAACAAGCAGTAATATTTATAATGAAATTTGTCTATGTCTTTGTTATTAAAGATACAATCTATTTTTAAAAACAGATTCGTGAAATGTCAAATGTTACCAGCATCACAGAAAGTAGGTAAGAAACTCCAATGAAATCCTTAATTACCTCCAAAACAAAGCAATCGTAACTCTTAAAGTTGGAAGAGCACAATATATAAAAGTTATTATTAGAAAAAAAAGAGATCTGATGTGAAAACAAAAATTCCTCGCTGTACAAGAGACGGCGAGTGAAAACGTTTCTCCACAGGGCACGAGATGAGAAAACTTCGCTGAGACAATTTAATAATGTACCGTGGACGCGCCACGTTTGACAACTTGTATAGAATTGAAAACAACGAGGCAATGCAGCGCGAAATAACTTTCACACTATCCAACTACACTTATTTTAGAATATGAGCAATTTAGATTTACTCAAGATGATTGCTTATCTGAAAATATTCTAAGTCATGACCGGTGGTCGTGGGTGTGGTGGTAGAAAGACAAGGAGTTTGGCGTTTTACTATTTATTTGCACTTTAAGGCACACCGAACTGCGACGCACACGCACGTACTCTCGCCTTGGGTCTCGGTAGTCGACTGCCTTAAAGTGCAAATAAAAAGTAAAACGCCATAATCCGTGTCTTTCTACAACCACACCCACGACCACCGGTCATAAAGTTTCATTATATTTTCGATAAACAAAATAACGCTATGATAGCACAATCAAACGGTGTAGCACGTTCTAGCCCATATCTGGGTATTTACACATACGTATTTGATGCAGAATTTGAGGGAAAAGAAAGCTTTTTTTATCCTAAATCACCATAGTGACTATAAGAGAATAGAGATAGGGAAGACTATAGAGGTAATCATGGTGTATTCTAAAAACGACTACAGCTATCAGCAGTAAAGAAAAACTATCGATACTTTGCATTAGCCTTAAATAGGATTAACTTTATAGCCTCAATTTCAGCTTTGTTCAAATTAAAGCGGCAACAAAAGAGTATAGACGCAATTTTGCACTTTTTTTTTACTAGGGGAAAATCCTCATAGGACTGTCTCAGCTGCACAGGGGGGTTGCGTGACCGAGGTGTGTCGGACTTGTACCGACTAAAAACCCCAAGGTGACTACTTCTGCGCATTGGCGGGGACTGTGGGTCCTGTAATCAATTCGCCACAGCCCCGTCGCGCCGCGCCCGCTGGGCACAAACTCGGGGGAAGATGATACCCTCGCCGATACTGCTTGTTGTATTTAGGCAGAGCACGTCACAATGCCCTGCCAACTTCTCGAGGGCAGACGCCATTCTGCACTAATTTAACATAGCCTACCCACATATAAACACAACACTCACATTGTCACACACACACACGCACACCTATTTTTTTTAATATTGCGTGTTAACTGTTGCTTTATTTTTCTTTTCTTTGTTAGTTTTTAAATATCATCAATGCGTAATTGGCGCAACATGTAAAACTGTACCGTATGTAATATATTTGTAAGTGATGTTCAATCATAGCTAATAAAGAAATAGTTGCAGTGATCATGCCGGCCTGCACAGATATCTCTTTCCGTCAACTGTCGTTTAAACAACGCAGTTACACGCAGCCTTGAGTTTCTTTCGGCGTTTCTTCTCAAGGTAGTCGCTTCCTAAACGCTAGTAGATCATTGTTAGGTTTCGTATATTTTGGCCTTGCATTGCCACCCAACCCATAAATTGCCGGCTGAGCATCCTCAGTGTTCGCCTACCCGCGCGGTTTAGTTGTGAAGACCTTTCCCGGTCAATCAACGCGCGTCATTTCAAAAAAAAAAAAATCTCTTCAAATACAAAAACACTTTTAAGTTTTAATGTACATAGGTAAACTTTATATACATATATATAAAATATTTAATGATTTGCTTATGTGACTGCCATCCTAAAATAGCACAAAAGACATGGATCTAAATAGAACAAGATGTAGAAAATATCCAAATGAGAGAAAATAGAAGAACATAATCAAGGTAATTACAGTCTTACAACTGAAAACATTTCGCTGACCTATTTTTCAAGGAAAACTTTATGAAGTAATTCAACACGAGGGCACAAAGTTGAAGCATTCCTTAATTCAGTGTTCCGTTCGCATTTACAAAACGAGCTAGTAGTTTCGCGAATGGGCCCTTTATTCATAAGGCCACTGTTTCAAATTCCTGCGCTAACTAAATTGACTTGGGAGTTTTGTCACTCGGAGCTTTATCGCTGACATTAAAGGCAGCTTTCTTCAACCCTTTTCCACTCACTTATTCTCATAGGCTAACATCACATTCCGAGAAATGTGCGAGATGTTGTACTATACACCCCGAGCTTCCACTTTAAGCTTAAGTAACCCGGCGAATTTTTATTAACACTCAACTTTAAGTTACCATTTATATCATCTTATTACTTAAAAGAGAGTTTGAATTTAAACGGTGTATTTTGTTATAATTTCACTCAAAAATTTTTATCTCGAATTTATCCGTCACCACGCCAAATCCCTATTGGGATAAGCCGAGAGAATGAAACGCGGCTTCTGTCTATTTTTACAATCTTCTCTCATTTCCTTAATATTTATTAACCCTCTATTAACTTTCTTCAATTCCGCATACTTTTAATATTACCTTATATCAGAACTCTATTTGATTTTTAAATGTAAATCTCGGTCGGCTTCGGCTCTTGTTCCAACTGACATTCATATGTATATCTTCTTCGTCATTCTTTTATTATTTATCCTGTCCACGTACAGGAATCATTGTGCAACCATTTGTTATTCCCTCCTGTCCATTCCCCTCACAAAGAATCGACTCAAAGAAGCATGCGCCGCGCGCATCCCTAGCGCCGGCGCATTCAAATAAAAAACCTTGAAACGAACGGTCAGCTGAAAAAGCGTGGTGTGGTGGATCGCGTTACCGCAAGCCTCACCACCACCAAATCCCAGTAAGTCCCTAACTTATCCTTATTTTATTTTATTTTATTTTACATAATAGGGTGCCCAACATGGGTAACATTAGACAAGAAAACAAAAGGATCATGGTACTTAAATAGAACATATAAATGCCCCCACAATTATAGGGCACCACAGCATGCACAGTGATTAATATATAAAGCTAGTTTACATTAAGGAATAATAATAAAATTCCTAAAAAAGAAAAAACATATACATACATACATAGACAGAACACAAAAGGACAATATTGTAGAATGTATAAATAACAACTTTAAACGAAACTGTGACTGATTCCAAGTAACACAAAACGTAACACAAAAAAAATAAAAATGAAAATACAGTCACTTTCTACACGCTGTTCTAAATTTTGAAAGAGAAACAGTCAGGTCCAAGTCACCGAGTCGCGAGAGTGCGTTGTACTGCCTGCAGATCCTCGGCATGGTAGAAAACTGTCCAAGATTCGTTTTAAAGAAGGGTATAGAAAAAAAATGGAAAGCTGTTTTGCGGGGCAAACGAGATGGAGCATTAATTTTTAGATTGTTGATAAGTTCTGCACAATCTAGATATCCATTGAATATTTTAAATAAAAATATTAGGTCAGATATTTTCCTGCGACTAGCTAAAGATTGCATTTTATAAAAAACCAGTCTATCATGATAGCTCAAGATTTTATGCGCCACATTATCACCGTAGGAGAGATGGATGATCCTTAAATTCAAGTCATTAACACCCAACACGAAAGAAATCAAATTAATAAAAACAACTTAGTTCAATTTATAACACATTGAAGCATGCTTTTTTGAGTGTTATTTATTGATGACACTATCTTTCAAACCAACCATTCTGCGTATTTCTTCGTTCCTAATGCGATCCGCAAGCATTAATCCGCATATGGAACGAAGAGGCCGCAATTTGTACTGAATTAATTCTACTTTCATACTTCTGACATACTCAGACCTAACTACCGAACTAGGTAGATAGTTATCGTAACAGTAATTCAAAATTGGTATTAACAAGCAAAACAGCATCAGTTCCTATAATATCATGTAAAAAAGTCACTTTCTTAGCACGAGCTGCAAAAATTTAGTCACTGTAATGCTGGTATAATTATAGAGCCTCTTGCAGAGGCCTCGCTAAAGTAGTAGTCTTATGATTGATGATCAACTCGGATGAGACGTACTAACAGCGTTCTCAGAAACTTATCTCCGATATTAATAACGTCGAAAGAGAAAAAGTAATTTATCGGCAAGTTTGCAACGAGCATTATTGGTGTTGTATCTTTTTTCCTTTTAATTGGAATTCTTGTTATTGGGAACCATCGATAGTTTGGCGATCCGCCAGCTTGATTAGACGTTGAAGCGTCTACTTGAAGCATTATTTTTTTGTCAGCTTTTTTATATTTTCATTTATTGCGTTGAATTCAAAATAGTTTTGATCTAATTTTTCTATAGTAATATTACTCTGGATAACATTTAGATTTATTTGTTGACCAAGAATTTTATTTATCTGACCTTCTAGTTCTTGTCTTGTATCAAATGTTTAGCTTATATTTGCACTAATGGTGTTTTCTTTTTACTATTAGTATTTCTCATGGATATCAGCTCTTGGAACAGCACATAATTAAATGATTTCTTTATTTAAATATCTGTAAGGACGTAGGGCTTGAGAGCTCGAACCAATAGTTCGTGATCAGAGTACACAAAATGACCACTTTTGTCCCGATGAAGATCAACATGGACCATCAGAACTGCTTTAACGCGGTGCACCGGTGTGTACTATTTCACCGGCTACAATGACTAAAATGTTCTTCCTCCAGTCTGTAGAGTGCTGAGGGAAAAGCAGAATCCGCTTGTTCTGATCGATTCCTTTGATCTGCCATTGTTTAAAAACAGTTCGCGTAGATCCAGCTTCTTTTTTGTCTTAAGCTGTTTCTCAGGTAATTCCAATTTCATTTAATTTTTTTCGAGCTAGGCAATACATTAGTGGTCGGGATAGACCTTCACAACTAAATCGGGCGAGACTAATGTAATTCCAAATAGTGAAGTGTACATATCTCGGCTTAGGAAATCATTAAAAACCTGCAAAAAATTCTGCTAGTCTTTCAAACCACATAAGGTTTGCTGCTATATCCACTCACCTATTACAACGCCATCGACGCTAGGTCCAAAGGCGTAGGCAAAGTCTGGAGCTTGTATCGGGGCTGACAAAAGTGCTTCGAGTGGCCGTTCCCGTAAACACCTCAACAACAATGGCGGAGTCAATTCTGTTAACAATAATAATAAAATTCATGGCATATCTCGAATTGACTGCACTCAGGTTGCCAGGTGTAAAAATAAATAAGAAGGACGAAGAAAATACGATGCACTTCAAAAGGAGCATTTCCAGCATGACATTTCATTATTAATACAACTCACTAAGATTGCGAGATGGGGAAAAAAGAACCACGAATAAGAGAAAGTAAACGGAATGCAAATGGAGAATTTCCTTCCCGTGTTTGTTTCTCCAAAACAGTATACCAAGGAAGTCTTCAAGCAACTGTGTGAATTGATAGTTTTTGAGCAAACGCGGTCGATTATCGTCTTCATCATCACCATCCTTCAGGTTTAATTGAGGTCAAGCGAGGGCCAGTTTATAATAAAAAAGTAAATATTAAACGGTTTTCTAAACTGATTTTATTTTTCAATTAGACATAATTACTGTAAATAAAACATACTGTACATAAAACTGTAGAAGTATCAAGATGGCTAGTATCAGTTTTGACTGTAATCAAATAAAATCTCAATTTTAACAATTATAAAAAAGGGCAAATTACAGTTTAACAACAGGAGGAAAAATTTGGAAACCTTTTGAATACGATTTGGAAACAGTAGATTTTTTATATAAACAGGCTTATTTTGACCTCAATCACTCCTTATGGAAGCGACTTTCACTTATTGATTGCCGTAATCTAGAGGGCTAGTGTTGTTACGTATATCGCGCAATCGTTATACTAACCTGGTGAACAGTTGGCGTGCGTTGCCACAATCGCTGCGTACTTGTTAGGGTCTGCTACCAACGACCATGGACTTAATCCGGACCCTGACATAAGAATAGCTCTGTGGAACAGGAGTCCTGGAACAAAAGTTATTTTAATAATCTTTGAACCGGAGCAAAGTTATGATCACTATGGTATTTTCTTTGTGTTGTGTTAACTACTAGCAGTATGATACACAAGATTGACTCCACAGCTAATGGTACCCCTTAAATATTGTCATTATAAATGACATACAGGTATGTACTTACTAGCATAAGCATTATTATTGACTATGATCTTAAATAAAAGTAATTATCTGAATACGTCCGGATGACACTTCCGGTTTGGCCTCTTGGCTTGGCTTCCGGGTTATTGACCACCAAAGTAAAAGCGTAAAGTAGGGACAAATATCACTACAAGCCAATGTTAATAATTATTATTTAATATCATATAATTTATGCGGTAATCGTTTAACAATAACTTTCATGAAATATGATGTCAGACAATTAATAAGGACTTTTGGGGTGAACTAAAGATGGCGGCAGTGTATGTTATGCGTAGCGACGGCGTGAGATACGAAAAAGTGTAAAAGTTGGTTTTGTGTTTAAAATAATCAGTTTATAGTTGACATACCAAATGGGTGTCAGATGAAAATTAACACTGAGTGCCTCAACTTGACACCTAGCATTTACTGAGCTGACTTTCTTTTGGTTTGTTATCACAAGACAGGATATTTTCTATTGTTGTTACGAAAAATTACTATTCCGGGTTTATAGACGTATCATTATTTAACTTTTTTTATTACAGCCAGTCTTGCGCTCGACGTCAATCTCACTTAATGGAAAATTACGATGATGAAGATGACGATGGAGCTCGCATACTTAACAAATACCGATCACTTGTTGTGTGGAGATTTTCAAGTTGTAAGATGTGAGAAAAACAGATGCCGGAAGCGAATTCCACTCCTTGGCGGTTCGTAGCAAAAATGAATCGAATCGCCTCATGTGAGCAGCTAGAATGTTAAACACATAAGGGTACAGCACCCCACGGTGTTTTGTCAGTTTATGGTAGATGGAGGAGGGGGAGCCATTTATTTATTTTTCTATACTGGCTCGTCACAGTGACTACAGTGTACAGTGCAGTGTAAATTACTATTTAATTAATAATAATAATATATCGCATTGCTATATACCTTTCTGATTGAGATACATTAGTGGCTGTATCCACTTTGCGCGTATATGTCGCGCCCAGCGTGACCAGTAGCGCAACTTATCGCCGATCTCACAGCACTAGTTTACACGATACTTGTATTACGATGTTTTTTTACACCGGTGAGCATGTGGGACCTAGATTCGTACTGAAGCTGAAAAACTCAGACGTACGTGTTGGGATATGAATCTATGATCATTTACGAAGCCGCTCATGGAGCCCTTATCCTAGTGGCCTAGTGACCACCCCAGCAATGTAGAATATAGTAAATATAAAAGAACATTTTGTCACAATGTCGTCTGTAACATGTTGAGTGTTCTGAAGAGTTATTTAACCTTGTTTAACCCATTTCTTTCCAAAGAAGCACCACGCGCGCGGGTTTACGGAGTCACAGCTATACGGTAACGCACATCCCGGCTAGGACTAAGAAGTTCTCTAACTCCTTCTTTTGCCGTGTTGTTGGGCTGTGGAATGATCTACCAGCGAGCGTGTTTCCACCACCTTTGATATGAGGTCCTTTAAACGAAGCGTGAAGAGATATTTGTGCTGGCGTTTTCTAAACTGTTGATATATGATATTGTTTTCTGGACTAGGTCACAGTGCTGTGCCAGGGTAAAGAGAAAAAGCGACCCTTTGGTTTAACTATAAACAGAGATGGGCAAAATGTAATCTGATTAATGATGAACGATTACAAAATGTAGTCGTAATTTTAATTTTCTTGCTCTGTAATCATGATTAAATCCATTTGAAACATTAAGAAATGATAAATGTGTATACAATCTGGGATTTTGTAGTGTTTAAAACATAAATGAGCAAAATGCAGTCATATTCATGGTAACGTAAAATGTAATCGTTAATAATTTTTATTAATCTGATTACGTTTTGCCCGTCTCTGACTATAAACCGTTTTCACAGTCTTGACGCTGTACTAGGATCGTTGTATTGTAGTTGCTGACTAAAATTCGGGTCAGGCTACCCATGGGAAATTTATTATCGTGTGCCGAGTTAGCACACGATGCAATTTGGAGGTTACATATCGCTGAGAATTGTGTACTAACTCTCACGTATATTTACGGTCTTCACGACTTATAAATTCCCTTTAATCTATACTAATATTATAAAGCTGAAGAGTTTGTTTGTTTGTTTGTTTGAACGCGCTAATCTCAGGAAATACTGGTTCGAATTGAAAAATTATTTTTGAGTTGAATAGACAATTTATCGAGGAAGGCTTTAGGCTATATAACATCACGATGCAGTTATTAGGAGCGAAGAAATAATGGAAAATGTGAAAAAAACGGGGAAAATTATTCATCCTTGAGGGCTTCCATTGCGTGCGCTGCGAAAACGGTTCAAAATACGAAAAATATATGTACGAAACAATTATTTCTCTTGAAATGATCTAAAAAATGTATATGACAGTATATGCGTATCTTTTAAGATTAAGTAACTAGTACCGTTTTTATAGTAATAAAATTTGGTCGAAATTAATGCATTATTTGTTAAGAATTGTATCAACGTAATAATATTAATATTTATCCAAATAAATGTGTTGTTGATTAAGAGTATTTAATTGTGAACAAAATTGTCTTTGACATCACTTAATTTCAATGAACATCTTAGAAGATATTACAAAACCTCATATAGTAAAACAACGTTTGCCGGATCAGCTAGTAAAATATATAAAGGTTACATTCTAATGTCTTTCGTCCGTCTGACAGGATCTTAAAGTCTCCGTGTGTTTTAATCTTATAAACTTTATATAATACAGTATGTTTTGAAAATCCTGTCTACCCGGAAAGGCCATGTTGGTGACATGAAAACATACAATTTATTGTCATATAAAATCGAAGAAATTGAATTACTTTACATGCGATCTATGCTTGGAATCAGCTTAAAAACTAATTAAACGATTTAATTGTTTATTGGTGCTTAGAAATAAGGGGGTAATGACTCTTTTGAAGTTATTACCTATGTATGTATGATCTTCTGTTTTCCTTCTTTCACGTGCTATGTACGCTTCCAGAGTTACCTTGTTATTTTTTCCCATGTAATAATTTTTTTCTTGCTATTTAACTAAAACGGCTAACCTAAATACAATTTAATATCGATACCAAGTATTACTTTCACGGGCCGGACGGGTTTTTTTATAACATACTGTGTAATTCTATTGTTTATGATACTGAATACATGTGATTCAGAATAATTGAGATTTTATTATTTTTTCACGTGTAAATTGCAAAAACGCCATCGACTGCGGCTGGGTATAAAACAATACCAAACTCACTTTTTTCCGAAAATAAAAAATAGTGATGTATTGAGGTGGTAGGGCGATTACCCGAATTGGATCCACCACTGAGTTGTGACCACAGTATCCAAGTATCAAGACCGTCATAGTGACTATCCTCGGCTTATCCTGCCGTCGTGGTATATGTGGGCCGACATGACGATGGCGACTGTCAACAGATTTACGTCCTTTGGCGGTGGTGGCTGTTCCTGGACTACATTGTACTTTCTAGTGATGCCACGAATAGTGAATTCGCCGAATACCGAATATTCGGCAACGCTGTCGGCCGAAGCGCCGAATATTCGGCCGCCGAATATTTCTGGAAGTAACGTGTTTAGTGAGAGGTTATTTTCTGAGGCAGGTAGCATTTACGATGAAAAGCGTAATCGTTTGCTACCAAAAAAATGCTGAAAATCTTGTTTTTAGCCGTCACAACTTACCACTAATCAATTTTAATTACTAAAGTGTTGTAATTTGGAAATAAATACATAATTTTGAGTAATATAACGTGTTTTTTTTAAATGATTTGGTATTCGGTATTCGGCCTAATAGAACGTATTATTCGGCCGAATGCCGAATAACAAAAAAAGTGGCCGAATATGCCGAATACCGAATAGTTGCCGAATATTCGTGACATCTCTAGTACTTTCCATCAGATGTAATCACTTTGTTCAGATAGGATAAAATAGAAATAACCTGAAGATATACGTTTACTAGAAAAAATACAAGATTATATCACAATACGGTTTGATATTTAAAACAATACATAAAAAGTTCCAGTAAAGTTGATTTTTCCACAAAAATAACACTAAAAAATTGTTGTAATCGAACATATCTAGCGCGTACTAGTCTTGTCGAATAAATATCGATACATCGATATTTTCAATTCAATATATCGATATTTTTGGGAGATATGATCTGAATTTCTTGCATGTATATTATTTGCCGCCATTTATTTATTACTTATTTATTTTTGTTTCATATCTTAAATAGATCTTAAAGTTAGAAGATAGCCTTTTAGTTCTTGATATTTTTGTTATTTTGTCTAATAAAAAGGAATACTGGTAAAATACTTTCGTGTTTATTGAGATTTATGCGATATCGCTATCGGCCATCGGGCCGTTTTCGGACAGGGACAGTTAACATACACATTTATACACATACACTAAGTCACATACACAAAGTACACAACCAAAATACACATTTCACATATAAATTTTACTAGCTTAATAATTTTTAATAAATTGTTATTTCATAACAATTATTTAAATCGCATTTAATGCTCTCATATAACCTTGTTACACAAATCATCTTGGTTATTCCAATTTTTTGTACGTTTTCCTGTATTAAATTATAAAATTATATACTGTAGATTTATGAATAAATAAATAAATAAAAATATCGATATATTTCCTTTGATATATCGCCACCGATATTGATAATTTAATAAATATCGATACATAGATATTACGATTTTTTTTTTTCATTTTCGACATCCCTAGCGCGTACTTAAAATGCAAGGCAAAGTGTTTTTCTATAAAGCCTTTCTGCGCGGCACAGATTATGCAAACAAAATTCCCAGTCAAGTGCACCGCGCTGCCAGCGTTAAGTGTGCTTGACTCTGTAGCAGGGTTTGGAACTTTTTAAATATTACCTTACATGTAATACGGTATTCTCGGCACTTTTTTTTTTTGAAGCGGACTAACTACTGATTGCCGGTAAAGGCTTTTACGGTTCAACCGGGCTTAGGGGGCGAGCGAAGAAGGTGCTCAGCCAGCGAGTTTATACGTTGGATGGCAATGCAAGGGCATCCCTGTGGGTACGAACCTCGACTTGGACCGCCAGCCAAATAAAGTACTATCCCTACGGGTGATCTACCAGCGTTTCGGCAGTGACTACCTTGAGAAGAAACGCCGAAAGAAACTCAAGGCTGCGTCGGAGTAGAGGGATTCTCGGCATAGACATTTTGCGCTTCAATAGTTTGCCGCAAGAAAATTTTCTTAAAAAATATCGTCATGCTCTATCACTCTCTAGGTGAGCTGTAGGCCTAGGATCATTGCCGATGAGGCTCTTACGTCGCGTAAGCTACTCAGTTTGGAACACCGGCGTAAAGTGGCTTGCCTTTCGGTTACATATAGACTATACTCTGGAGAGTGTGCGGCTGAGTTGTATGATTTAGTTCCACCCTCCCCCTTCTACCATAAATTGACGAGACGCCGTGCCGGTTTGCACCCTTTTGCGGTCGACATTCCAGCTGCTCGCACGAAGCGATACTCATCCTCTTTTTTGCTGCGAACCGCGAAGGAGTGGAACTCGCTTCCTGCGTCGGTGTGTCCGGCATCTTATGACATGGGAATCTTCAAACGTCGAGTGAATCGGTATTTGCTGGGTGAGCGCGCTCCATCGTCGGCCTCATCATCACTTTCCAGCAGGTGAGATTGAGGTCAAGCGCAAGCCTGTACGTAATAAAAAAAAGTAATACAGCGGCCGCAGTTGTTCGCCTTTCTTACACTAGTACACATCCTAATAGAGAGGTTTTGAAGGGGTGAGCTCTTTACTATCACTCCTCTCAGAGAGGCAGCCTCAACAAGGCTTTCCGCTCCCCGGGCGTCTGTATGAATTTGGTTTCCTAGTCCCGGGTGGAGCAATTAGAGGGACACCCGGGGTTTTTTTTACACTGACACGCCACAGTGACTACACCATACCTGATGGAAAGCATGGTGCAGTCCAAAAATGACAACGACCACCAACAACAAAAAAAAACCATCGATAGCCGCAGCGATCATGCCGGCCTGCACAAATATCTCTTCAGGCTTCGCTCAAAAGACCCGATATCTTAAGATGATAGAAACACGCATCGCACTCGGCAAAATTAAGAGTTAAAGAACTTTTTAGTCCTAGCTGGGATGTGAGTTGCTGAAAAGAAAAACTGGAATTACTGGTTTTTAGCTACTAGGAATCTGACACACCGGGTGGCTGCCCTCACAGCGTCCCTGATGGTTCTATGCAGGACGTTCCCCCGCGATGCCAAAAAAAGCACTAGTATACATGCTAAAAAGAGAGAGGTCCTCATGAGCCGCATCAGTGATAACCTTTCGCTGCTGGCGGAGGTTAAAGCCACGGTTGACAGTGAAGAGGCCTAGCAAGAGATCGCAGACTTCTGCGAGGCAGTCGTGATGCAGAAGAAAGCCAGAGCACCGTCCCGGAAGAGACATAATGAGCGTACCATCCCTCCATGACACTAGTCAGGCAGTAAACTTGAGAGAATCTGCTGCCTATGAGAAAGGTGGGCTTTTTTACACCCACCTCTCTCAAAGATGAAGCCTATACAGGTTGTCCGCTCCCTGGGTTACTGGACAAATCGTCCGTATATGGATGACGCTTTTCTTGTTGAATTTCATGCAATTTTTAGTTGGATTTTTACAAGTTAGTTACTAAGTTTTTACATTACATGGAATAAATATAGGATATACAATATTAAAACACTATAAATTTTATCATTATAAAATACCTTTTATTAATTTATATAGGATAACATATCACATTATACTAAGATTATTTGGGAGTCGAAGCTGTTCGCGTCCGTAGGCTTTACCCTAGTTTCCCTACACGTGACTCCTGGGTGGTGCTAAACGAGCAGCAGCGAGGTGGTAGGGCGTCGGTGCCCGTCTGGATCGTGACCACAGTACGTGGGTGTAAAGCCCGTCATAGTGACCAGCTTCAGCTTGTCGCATTTCGGGATCAGCTTATGTATATCCAGTAGCTCATATACCTAGAGACCTTCAGTCGCGGGATATGTGGGCCGTCATGACGACGGAGACTATCAATGGATTTTCATCCTTTGATAGTCGCTTTCGTATTTGGACTACACTGTACTTACCATCAGGTACTCTGTAGTCACTATGTCGAGCCAGTGTAAAAAAAAAGACGCTTGGTTTTCCTTAAAATACTCTCAACACAATACATTTGAGGAGAATAGACAAATTCGTTGCAATAAATTGAAGATACTGGAATCGTAATATAATCACAATACTCGAGTTACATTGTTTTGTTTATATATCACTAGTTTACGCTACGGTGTACTGAGATTCGGATATGGGCCCCGTGAGAAACACAATGGAATAATTGCGCTAGCCGTTGCACGTGTTAAAGAACATTCCAACGCCGTAGTACAATGTTAAGATTGTATATATTTGAACAGAGTCTTTAAATTGGAAAGATTTTATTTAAGTTCTGCAAAATAAATCTATACTCCACTCAGTTCTTCCGCTTATATTTGCGGTAAAATATGTCTCTTACTATCGATAAATTGTTATAAAACCTGTCATCCAACACTACCCGCAGCTGTGCGATAATTCTGCGGATCCCTCGAAATCTCTCAGTATTCCTTTAGATTGAATGAGGGTGATCGGCGTTGATATTCTTCCGGAATAATAAAATGTATTACGTTTCCTTGAAATCTTATAAATTCCCGTATGCGGGAGAAATGTGGCATCGCAAACGGATTGGGTTCTTTATAGATTGCGTCTAAGTCAGACGGCCATTATTCTTTTTATTGCTTCTGTTAAAGACAGTTTTAAATTTTACGAGTGTCTCAGAAAATTAGATTTTTTTGTCCTAATATCTAACATCTCAAAGTTTTTATATGTATACTAGCTGTCCTTGACCTTGTTCTGACCTATTTCTCTAAAACAAAGTCACATTGCTTCCCCGTCAGATTTTATTCTGCCAAAACCTATTGGCCTCTCGGCTGTTTTTTAAAAATTGTTTGAAAGAACCTGGCCTTAATGCTATATGTATAAAAATTGACAAATACTGGCATTAATATTTATACATCACTCAATAATTGTTTCACCTTCCCGGAACCCGTCCACTAACATTTAAACTTTATGGTATGATGTTAAAGTTCAAATTGACTTTTAAATATTATTACGAATTTTTTGGATGAGAATATAGAAAAGTGGTGTTTTTAGACTTTTTCAGACATTTTTTTAAATTTTCCTCTCCGTAATAACCTTCCCCAGACTTCAAAAAACACAACAAAAAAAAAATCAGCCAAATCGGTCCAGCCGTTCTCGAGTTTCGCGCTTATCAAGACATTTAGCGATTCATTTTTATATATAAGAAGATATAAGATATGGATAGTGTCTGATTCGTAATCATAAAGTTTCCTTTACGAATTGCGCTTAGCACGACTGGGTCCCGATATGTATTGCGAGCGCCATCTACACAATAATGTAATGAGTGCACGCCTCACCAAACTAACACTCGTAAAACGCACGTGGAGGAACGTGGAGGAACGTGGAGGAACCGTGCTGCGTTATTCTGTTTCAATAGCATATGCTAGACTATGGATGAGCAACTGTTGGACACGATATCTAAGCTCAAAGGTGATACAACCACTAATAAATCTGTATGTGCGTCCATATAGCCTCATCCAATTATTTAGAATAGTTTTTAGGAAGCATTACGGAATATTACGGCAAGTTATTTCGCTAGATTATTTGGCTTGACCGAAATAACATTGCTGAGTTATAAAAGAGCATTGTATTTTGTTACCAAGAAAAGAAGCATTCGCAGACAAACAAGACAAACATGATGAGCGAGGTCGCAGCAAGATAATAACCATTTATGTATACACAATGTTAATCTAAAATGCATCTCCAGGGTTTTATGCGCGGAGCGAGATATTTTGTTTGAGTTACCTCCCGCTTCGTATAATTTGGTACGCCATTACTGGAGGACTGGAGTGCTTTTGTCTGAGGTTGCATTTTCTGCGAGATTTGTTGGTTTTACGGTAATTTTTCGGACAACTTTTAATCACTCGTGAGTTTTATCTAACAAAGGATTTACTTCAGGAGACTTTTTAAGGTACGTACGCGGGCCGGGATAAGTTATTGACTTATGCCGTTGCACAAAATGCACCCTCGTAGGCGGGATGATTTATAATAAAGTTAATTGTGATAATTTGAGACAATGATATGAAGTACTTACCGAGCAGCGGTATTCCAGGCACTTTACAACCACTCACTATGTATGTCTGTATGCGAATATGTGGAGTACTGTGTTTGTGAGGATTTGTGTGTTGCGAGTTTGAAAGGATTAATATGCGATTATAATGGAGAAGGATGCGATGCGATGTTTTAGTTTAAAAAGAATGCGATGCGGAGTTTGGTTTAAAAATGCGAGAACGTTAAGAAAGTAAGAATGAATGATTGAATGTTCGCCAGATGGCGTTGGCGATTAGGTGCGTTCGCATTGTTATTATTTTAAGGTTCTGGGGTTGCGCCTTTTGGCGTGACTAGGGCGATTGCCTGTATTTAGAAGTGTCCATAGTAGAGTAGTGACTCGCTACTCGGGATCTGCTTATGTACGTCCAGTAACTTATAGCTAGAGTCTTTCAGTCGTGTTGTATTTGGGTCGACATGTCGACGGATACTGTCGTAAGATTTCTGTCATTTTTGGACTACACTGTACATTCCATCCGGTGAACTGTAGTCACTTTGTCCAGTAAGGGTGTAAAAACGGAGGCTCTAAAAACATTTTGTTTATGTTTGACTAAAATGTTTCCCATACTCCAGCATTAAATATATGTAGTTTGATAGCAGTGGCGTGCATAAGATATTTGGACAACCCTGTCCAAATAATGTCCTTATGCCTACCCAGGCAGATTCAAATAATGAATTTGAATACGATATAATGATAGTAAATATTATATTACTTACTTAATTACTTTCATATGGAAAATTGATGGCAAGAATATAGAATAGATATATATATATATATATATATAAAGGGTTACTTTTTTTGTTGAAATTAAAGGAATTTATTCCAGACTCATTTATCGTAAGGGCATGCAATGCTTTCAGGCATTTATGGAATGAATCCTACTGTTTGATAGATGAAATATAACAAAATCACAGTCGATATTCTTGTGGTCATTTTCATTGACATAGGAATATTTTAGACATCGGATAGTAATAAATCTAAATAAATATAATAGATTTATAAAAGGTACATCGACTTTGCTAAGGACATCTGCCTCCCCTACATTCACGGCTGCCCGTAATGGGGCAACGCGCAGGGCCGGGCTCTGGGATAGACGAGTAGCCATGCCCCACGGCCATAGAGCGCTTGATGGATCACTCCGGGGGTTTTAGTCGGTAGGAGGCCGGCATACCGGGGGGTGGCCCTCACCGCCCCCTGACGATCCATGAAGATTTCCCCCAGGTAACAAAAAAAAAAGACTTTGCTAAGGAACTAAGTTCCGTAATGCCATCTGAGCTTTAGAAATTCGCTGTGATATAATAGAATTCGTCGATAAAAACAGCAGATAATTGTGTAGACAAGAGCTATATCTAAATATATATAACGCAAAGGTGACTGACTGACTGACATAGTGATCTATCAACGCAGAGCCCAAACTACTGGGCGGATTGGGCTGAAATTTGGCATGCAGGAAGATGTTATGACGTAGGCATCCGTTAAGAAAGGATTTTTATGAATTATAACCCCAAGAGGATAAAATGGGGGAGAATAGGGGGGGGGGGACAAACGCTAAACAAAAGCGAAGCTCCAAAAACTATACCTAATTAATAATAACACTTCTTAACGCGAGCGAAGCCGCGGGCAAAAGCTAGTTTATTCATAAGAACACTCATACAGTCTACACTGACAGATACATAAATACAATATATTATAATATAAGACATGAACAAGATCCATTACAAATGCGACTATATTTAAAAGTGTAGACAACTGGCACAGGAGGAAAGAAAAATGATAATACGAGTAACTTCTCTATTTCATTATCAAACCTCAATTTTTTTTTTAGTTTTAAAATTGATCTCGACTTATAATTGTACAGCCTTGTCATTTTAAATAGGGGTGAATTGTGGCCCTAAATTCGTTGAATGATTTGGAATTTTGTGAGTCGAAGCTGCTCGCATCCGTATGCTTTACCCTAGTTTCCCTTCACGTGACTCCTGGGTGGTGCTAAGCGAGTAGCAGCGAGGTGGTAGGGCGTTGGTGCCCGTCTGGATCGCGACCACAGTACATGGGTGTAAAGCCCGTCACATTGACCAGTTTCGGCTTGTCGCGTTTCGGGATCAGCTTGTGTATTTCCACTAGCTCACCTAGAGACCTTCAGTCGTGGTATATGTGGGCCGACATGACGATGTAGACTATCGATGGATTTTCATCCTTTGATAGTCGCTTTCGTTTTTGGACTACACTGTACTTACCATTAGGTACTCTGTAGTCACTATATCGAGCCAGTGTAAAAAAAATCGGAAAGAGTTACAAATTAGATGCTCTGAGTAATCTAGTAGGAGCAGAAAATGCTAGATATTTATTTATCTATGTTTCGCTGTGTAATTGTTAACAGAGAAGTCAAGTATCGGCCCTTAATTCAAGTCCGAACACGTACAGGGTGTGTATTTTCCGTACCATTTACAAAATGAAACGACGTCGCTCCAACGATTTCCGACGTAGGCTGTCGGCGGTAGTAAACGGGGCTGTTCCATTATATTTTGAGGATGAGAGGGCAATATTACTAAAAGTTAATAGCCGCCCTTAAACGGTCGATTTCATTAGCTCAGCACGCTATCGCTGTCGAGGAAATTATAAAATGTTGACAACCAATGTTACTGTTACAGCTTACAAGGTCTTTTCATACTGTATAACTCGGTCCTCAAGGAGATAGAAAATAAAGAATGAAACATTTATTCAGAAAAAAGTATAATACACATCATGTATTCTGTGGGATGTCGACTAACTCAAAGAGCAGGCTCAGCGTGTGCTGGGCGACGCTGTACGCGTCATCCAGCACTGATTTTCAGCCGAAACTCAATACAGCTGATTGCGTGGATATAATAAATAGGTACAATAGGCTTGATAAAGTGAGTAAACCGCACCTAGTAATAAGTACAGTGTAGCCCAATAGAGATTATTAACCTGTTAACTGGGTATGACGAAATATTTCGTATATTTTTAGTATTTGCATAACTTTAAGCAATTTATTCCAGACTTATTTAACGTCAGGGCATGCAATGCTTTCATGCATATATGGAATAAACGCTACTGAGGTTAAGTGTACGCTTGTAAATCATAAAAAAAAAGAAATACGTTTTCTTCCGTTAAACCAAAATCCTGGGCAAGAAGTAACCCTTACAGTACAAGTACGAACAACGAAACTATTCTATAAGTTTTTTCATTTTTAGGTACTGAATCCTAAAAATGGGAGTATAAGCTACATTATTGCATCAAAGACTCCGAATACTGAATAAAAATTATACAGGATGATTTTATAAACGGCGATATTTAGGGAGAATAGTCAGCGTTCGATTATAATTGCATATATAAAAGTAGCGATATCTTAATATTTCCATCAAACCAAAGTAAATTATTTTCTGTATATTTAGAGGCAATAACACACATGAGTGAATGCATAAGGGTTAATTATATTCAAAGGGTTTTAGCGTGGTAGGTATGCAGGAAGTATAAAGTAAACCTACCGTAGGCTAAAGCGCAGGATAGCGTGTAAAGATGAGATGTTAGAATGAAGAAGTCCAGACAGCAAGTAGATAGACGTTTAATAAACACAGTACAAAGTCCAGAAGGAATAATGAAGCACAAGTATGATAGTTCAAGTAGAAATAAAGTTCACGACACAATAATATAAATAACAAACACAAAAATAACACAATACGTAAACTATAAGTAGCGAGCGAGTGGTGCGTGGAGATGCGTCGAATGAGATATCGAGACTATTGAGTCGGGTGCGCGGGCGGTGAAGCGCTCGCGTCGCGCGCGTCCGCGCAATCCCCCCGCGCACGCCGGTACCTGTGGTTCTCAACCTTAGAGCCATTGTATGTTAATATATAAAATAAGAAAGTAAGTTGTAGTTAATATGAAAAGTATTGATAAAATTACTTATATAAATAAGTGAAGATATAATAAATAGATAGATAGTATGCCACATCACTCCCCTCCAGAGACCGTCACTACGGGCGATAAAAGTCAGAAAACCTGACTGTACGTCCCGGACGAGTTCGCTTGATAACGTTCTGGGCTGAGTGATGTTGTCCTAAATAAGGAGAAACAGGGTGTGAGGTAGGACGGGTTTTGTTAGTAGGAGTAGAAGTGGAATCAGGATCAGGAGTAAGATCAACTAATGTATGTGAAATTTTGAAACAAGGGGTACAAAAAATAGGATGCCCAGAATTGACTCTAGGGTTATGTACCGTGTTGAGTTTTGGAAACCTAGGAGTGCCAGAAGGGCGTACAATTTCCGAATACGGATTCAAAATACCGTGTAAGCACGTGTCACCTGTCGCAAGCTTTACAGAAAATATATTGGCTTTAGCGATACAACCATTAGATGACAATGTTGTGGTTTTGTCAATTAAGCGTTGTTTTCCACAATCGACAGTCAAATTATAATGGGTTAGAAAGTCAACGCCTATTATTGGTTTTGTAACGTTAGCAACAACAAAATTCCATGCAAAATCTCGTCTTAAGCCTAAGTTTAAATTCAGTTCTATAAAACCATAAGTATCAATAATATTTCCATTGGTTGCCGTTAGCTTAAAGTCCGTCCTGATGCGGTGATCCCGAAGCGCAGAAAGAGGATAGACAGACAGGTTACTGCCAGTGTCCACTAGGAACTGATAATTCAATCTGCGATCGGTGATTAAGAGGCGACCAGAAGAGGGTGGTGGGCAGTCGTTTGTCGCCGTTACCGACTGCCCTCGGTGTTTCCCGCCTGGTTGAATTCGCAAGGCTTAATACATTTCTGTGCCTTTGCCCCGAATTTGGCGTGGTACCAGCACAGCGGATATCTTCGACAACTGGAACGTGACCGGCTCTTCTGTCGTGAAGGCGAACGATGACGGTCACGTGATCTCGCGCGGTTGTGGGAGCTACAGGCCGTAGAGCAGCAAGCTGTATGAGTGAGCTCTTCCAGCTTCAAGGTGAGGTGTTGAACCATTTTTTTCAGCTCCGCGATTTCATCCGCCTGTTGAGACGTGTGTGTTCTATCATAAGAGGCTGCGGCGACGTTGGGTGGTGACGTCATATCCTGCACATGGTCTGCCAGGTCTGCTAGCTGGTCTAGCGTGTGAGCTGGTTGTGTAGCCAGTAATGCCCGAAGGTCACGAGGGAGACGGTTGCACCATATCGACTTGAGAAACTCGTCGGGAACAGAAGGTCCAGCCAGATCTTGCAGGTGCCGCAAAAATTGAGACGGTTTCCTGTCGCCTAATTCTTCGTGGGTCAAAAGCTGTTTGACCTTTTTTTCGTGTGAAGCAGACAGTCGCTTAATCAATTCATGCTTAATTTTTTCATATCTGTTAGATTCAGGAGGGTGGATAATAATAACTTTAACGGCCTTGCTATGTTCGATTGATAAGTTGTTTGCAACGCATGAGAACTTAGGCACAGGGTTATTATTATTAAAAAATAGAATTAAAATGATATTTATTTAATAATCTATTAGTTACACGTAGTCTATTTCATTTATTTTTACTTATACTTTTGCTCTTTTTTTTAGGTATACATATATTTTTACTATAGTATCTATCACTAATACATTTTGTAGTCGATTTATTTATTGTATGTATCAGTTTAATATTTTAGTATCACTTGTATTTATTATTTAAGCTATATGTATTTTGTTGTTTATCGATAATTCTTATAAGATGTAACACGACCGGGGCCCTTCACGAAAATCAGCGCTGCAGACTTCCTCTGTGGCTTTAGGCTGATGAAGGGCCCATTTTCGCCATGTTTATATGTCCTGTATTTTCTTTTGTGTTTGTGTGTTGTTTGTAATGCTACATTTAAATTTCTGTTTTTTTGTATATTTGTGGCAAAATAAATACTTTTTCATTTTCATTTCAATTATTACGTAGCCATTTTGTCTCCTCTAAGTCAGGATAAAGTACAAAGGAAAAACGAGACAATAAATGTTTTCACTGGTACACTAGTGTCCACACTTTTTACGGGTCAATTATAAATTATGTTTTTTTTTTTTTTTGTTAACTCGGTCGAAACCCCTTCGGCACGGAGGGCCAATCCCCTGGTGTGCCGGACTTGCGCCGACTAAAACCGCCGGGGTGCAGGCACTGCCTACTCTTCGCCTTCGCCGGGCCTGGGATCCAGATAATTGCGAGGGTATCAATTGAGCATCAATTTTTCTTTATGATTTATTAAGGAATATGATTATTTACATTTGTACTAGTTGCAACAAGGTAAAAATGATTACATCCCGAAATATTTCCCTCGTCTATATAATCAACTGAATTTATAAGAGATCTACAGAGAATTTATTCAAGCCAAATGTAATAGAAAAATACATAAACCTACCTTCGTCCGTCGTAACGCAAATTGGGCAAACTTTTCGGACAAACACGGAAAAGTGGTTCTAAAAGTTCACCCCAAGCCCCCCGGCTGTTTGGCGCCCCTCATCCCGTATGCGGAGGGTGCGGTACGCGTTGCGAACGCGGAATTACCGTCTTCCTAACTATACCGGACACTGCGTGGGGATCGAGCGGAGTTTGCAAAATTAGAGAAACAAAGGAATAATTTCCTTTCACCTCAGAGAGAAAATAAAAGGGACATTGAATATCCAATGTGTTACGTAATAAAAGACTTTGCAGAACAATTTAGTTTGTTCAGCTGTATTTAATAATAACAATATGTCGTCACGCTATGTTCCTTTCGGGGTGAGCAGAAATACTTTAATGGCTTTATCTCACTTTGCGTTTGTGTCGTGGCCAATGCGGCTAGCTGATCGTAATTCACGCAGCACTAGTTGATATGAAATTTCTCTGAGATGCCAAGCGAGTTTCCTCACGATGTTTTCACCGGTGAGCATGTCGTGACTATGCTCGTAGTTATCCTAGAGTTATTCTGGAAAATAAAAATATTCTAAGTTATTCTGGAAAAATCCAAGAGAGAACGTCAAGAGAGAGGGTAAAGAGGGTTTCAAACCTACGAACGATCCGTTATTCACCAGACCACAACAGCTACTATATATATGATTTGTAGGCGGGCGTTTGACATCAATCACACCTGTTGGAAGGTGAAGATGAGTCCGATGATGAACCGCGTCCGCCTAACAAATGCCTATTCACTCTTCTCTTAAAGGCTCCCAACTCACAAGAACGTGGAGATATGGTCTTTGGAAGCGTATTCCACTCCTTAGTTGTTCGCATGGGGAATCTAGAAGTGAATTTCCTCGTGCGGATATAAGGAACGTCTACCACATACGAACGGAACCCAACATATTGCGCAATTAATATTATACTCGCTTGACAAAGTACTATAGTGATTGTATGAATGGATTATAAAATAGGTTATTTATCTTGGACAAAATGTAATCAGATTTTTGAAAATTATTACGATTACATTTTACGTTTTCTCCATTAATATGACTGCATTTTGCTCATCTATATTTTAAACACTACAGAATCCCAGATTGCATACACATTTATGATTTCTTAATGTTTTAAATGGATTTAATCATGATTACAGAGCAGGAAAATCAAAATTACGATTACATTTTGTAATCATTAATCAGATTACATATTGCCCATCTCCGTTAGTTATCTATGGCAATTTTATCAGAGTTAGCCATTAAATAAAAAATCAGCTTTATTTAAAAGTTAGAACATCGGATTTTAAAGATGAAGTTTGATTGATTTTTGAATGATTATATAGTAGAGATTGTATCTGAAGTTCGAAAGGAAAAGTTGCGAAATAGAAATAATTATATTATATAAAATAAAAATAAAATAAATATGATGATTATATTGTGAAGCATAATATACGTATATTGAAAGTGATATCAAAGTATTATTTATTAGAGTTCTGTCATAACACATATTTTTTTACACTTTTTCGACATAGTGACTACACAGTACCTGATGGTAAGTACAGTGTAGTCCAAAAACGAAAGCGACTATCAAAGGATGAAAATCTATTGATAGTCTACATCGTCATGTCGGCCCGCATATACCACGACTGAAGGTCTGTAGGTAGGTATATGAGCTACTGCATATACACAAGCTGATCCCGACAAGCCGAAACTGGTCACTATGACGGGCTTTACACCCATGCACTGTGGTCGCGATCCAGACGAGCACCGACGCACTACCACCTCGCCGCAGCTCGTTTAGCACCACCCAGGAGTCACGTGTAGGGAAACTAGGATAAAGCCTACGGACGCGAGCAGCTTCGACTCCCAATATTTAGGGAAGTAATCAATTCAAGCGAGTAAGCGAACGTAGAGGAAAATATAACACGACGTACTGAAAGGGTCTTAAAATACCTAAACGGCAACTTACTGAACGTATAATGTATTTCAAGAAAGATACGAACCGCCAAGTAGTGAAAATCTATTATCAACCACCGACGTCATACTAGCTACGTACTCGTATAATGATGATTTCCTAGCCGGATTCGGCCCCGGCGACTGTTTCAACACCGATTAAGAAAATCAAGGTCCAGTTTTCGGAAACAGTCAATTGCGCAGGAGATATTTCAGTGCATAACTGGACGTGCTGCCAGAAAAGCACTCTCTCGTCCGAGCTCCCTCAGGCCCGATGGAATGGAGAACCAGTACGATCGGGAGGGAGCAGGATGCAGGTTTGGTCGAGTTTTCCTTCTCTGAACACCTGGTTGAATTGCGGTGTTATAGATACCTTAGTCGCCTTTTACGACATCTCAGCAGGAAGAGGGGGGTGCTATTCTATTCTGCCGGTAGCCACCACGGCATAATACCAAAATTGAAGATCTGTAAGTAATCGGGTGCCGAGGAAGATGGCTCAGCCTTGCACTTGGCACTCGGCAGTCGGGAGAAGGAACACCCTGGGGGCTTTAGTCGGTGCAAGTCCGACATACCGGGTGGCGGCCCTCACGACCCCCTGAAGGTCAGTTAGGGATTTCCCCGGGTTACAAAAAAAAGGTCTGTAAGTTATATCAGTAACTGGACGTACAAAAGCTGATCCCAAAATGTGAGGGGCCTAATGAGTCTCTATTTTTACTAACCCATATGGCGCAAGGTATTTCTTTCTATACTGCGATATTCATATATGTATACAACCTCTCAAAACAACTTCACCTAGATAATATTGTGTAAGTGGCGGAGGAACGGATCATCTATGACAACCAATATTTCATAAAATTTATTGTCCTTTTCCATAGTAGTACGTATGAGGTGCGTAGCCACAACGCATTGTGTACGCATCACGGATATTTGTATACTAGCTGATCCGGCAAACGTTGTTTTGCTATATAAGTTGTTGTAATATCTTCTAAGATGTTCATTGAAATTAAGTTTTGTTCACAATTAAATACCTTAATCAACAACACATTTATTTGGATAAAGATTAATATTATTACGTTGATAACACTCTTATCAAATAATGCATTAATTTCGATCAAATTTGATTACCATAAAAACGGTTCTAGTGACTTAATCTTAAAAGATAGACATATACTGTCGTGGACATTTTTTTAGATCATTTCAAGAGAAATAATTCTTTCATACATATATTTTTGGTATCTTGAACCGTTTTCGCAGCGCACGCAATGGAAACCCTCAAGGATGAATAATTTTCCCCGTTTTTTTCACATTTTCCATTATTTCTTAGCTCCTAATAGTTACATCGTGATGTTATATAGCCTAAAGCCTTCCTCGATAAATGGTCTATGCAACACAAAAAGAATTTTTAAATTCGAACCAGTAGTTCCTGAGATTAGCGCGTTCAAACAAACAAACAAACAAACAAACTCTTCAGCTTTATAATATTAGTATAGATTAGACGACGGAGCGACAGCGTTCCAGCGCCGCAACGCATCGTATGCTCCGGCTGTCACAGTGACGTGCATAAGGTGTTTGAACAGTGTAGCAGAATGCGCGTTATAAATTTGAATATTATATTATGACAGTGGAGAGGCGTGTAAATAGCCCTCCATATGAGCGGGGAACGTAACTTGGTTGGCGGTTAAGAGAAATTAAAATTAGGTCAAAACGAGTATTAAGGAAACTTATCACTCCATAAATCGCAGCAGATATACCAGAATATCTGAATCACTAACCTGTAGGTCTGCAGCTCGTCCAGAATATGCTACAGCACGGTAAGGTTCCAGGGATCCGGTAGCGGCCACGGGCACAGAAAGTTTCCTTTCGCACAATTACACCTTTTTCTCTTTTTAATAACAACGTCGTGTGGCGGTTTTATTATGATAATAAGGCGGTTTAAATATATCTTAAAATAACAGCGGAGATAACACGACGTCGCGGCGGTTGCATACAATTGTTATATAGTAATGACGTTTTTGTGACGTCAAAACAGAGCGGTGGTAGTATGAGCGACATCTATTCGTTTCACTACAGATTAAGGATGCAGATTATCCTTATATCATTCGCAAGTAACTTATGGAGTGATAGAAGGATTTTGGAATGAAGCGGAAGTATCTTAACTGCTTCACCAGACAGTAAATATTATATTTCTTTCATAGGAAAGATAGACGGCGTGAATTTAGAATAGATATGAATATAAATGGTTCCTTTTTTGTTTAACTTTAAGCAATTTATTCCAGACTTATTTATCATCAGGGCATGCAATGCCTTCATGCATCTATGAAATGAAGGCTACTGGGCTGTCAATGTGTCACACGCATTGTGTACGCATCACGGATATTTATATATCAGACAACGGAGCGACAGCGTTCCAGCGCCGCAACGCATCGTGTGCTCCGGCTGTCAATGTGTCACGCAACGATGATCCGCACAAAGGCATTCCCCGTTCTGAACGCGTACGTCTCCGCGCCTCGCATACGCGATGAGGCGGCCGGTCGCGGGCTCTAGAACTTTCTGAACTAGTACAAACTTTGCGAATTTCTACAGAAATACTTGTAAAACTTCATACAAGTTGAGTTGCGTGCGTGATAGTTTTAACTAGAGTTCTCTATATTAAACACATGTTTACAATTCTTTTTGTAGCTGTGATGGCGTATTGCAAGAGATAGTAAGCTTTTGACCTAATACACAGGGAGAATGAAATGATTCTACAGATCAGGGGTGGGTCGGCAACCTGCGGGCTGCATGCGGCCCGTGCAATTAAAAGCCGTTCCACAGAATGCCGCACCGCGGGCTATAAATTAGAAACACTTATAGAACTAAGTTTCTATTTGATTGTTTTGTGTGCGCGGAAGCCAGAAAGTCAGTTCAAGCGATCACAGTCAGTAAAATGAGAGTTAAAATAAATATGGTTAAAAATGCAAAAAATCGTTTTATCTAAAAAAATGTGTTTATTAGATGAAATGTGGCCCGCACCAATATACTCATAATATTTGTGGCCCTAATATAAAAACAGCTTGCCGACACATGCTACAGAGGATTTCCTTTCAAGGTACTGAACTCCAAAAATCGTCTTATATATTTGTTAGGTCTACTCCCAACGGAGTCCAGGATCTTTGAAATAATCCTCTGACGGTACTTGTGTATTCCGCCCTCGTATATAAGTCCCAGGGGCTAGATCTCACTTCTACTCACATTCATATTGTGTATCTTTTACGTCACTAGCCATCATCACTCATACAATATACGTGTCCAAATTAAAGACATACCTTGCCTTTAAACATATGCGTTCGGTTCCGGCAGTTGCGACTAAGTTGTTGCGACTCAGCAGGAGTGTTTTGAAGAGTTATTTAACATTGTTCCACCCTCTCCCTTCCATAGTAGAACCACGCGCGGGCTTACGGTGTCCCAGATATAAAGTAACGCACATCCTGGATTTAAAAGGCGGATTCAGCGTTTTTTACCGATTCCAAATATATATTTATATATTACTATATCACCAAAAATGTCGCTTAACATAATAAATAGCCTTTCACCCCTCGATATTAAGAACTAAATATAAAATAAATAAGATGGTAGCACCTTCGCCGGAAGACCATTAACCCTATGCACTCGAGACCATATTCGCTGGCATGTACTCGTAATATGGTGGGTGAAAGTCACTTCTCGAGTGCAAAGGGGTAATAGAGAATTTCTTAGTTCTAGCTGAAATGGACCTGACTATAAAACTGTGGCACAGCAATCCAGCGAGCCTGGCTCTTTTTTTTACTCTGGCTCGACATAGTCACTACAGGGTACCTGATGGTAAGTACAGTGTAGTCCAAAACCGAAAGCGACTATCAAAGGATGAAAATCCATTGACTACAACGTCATGTCGGCCCACATATACCGCGACTGAAGGTCTCTAGGTATATGAGCTACTGGATATACACAAGCTGGTCCCGAAACGCGACAATCCGAAACTGGTCACTATGACGGGCTTACACCCATGCACTGTGGTCGCGATCCAGTCGGGCAAAAACACACTGATACAACACTATTCTAATACGATATAGTGACTACACCACGACTGAAAGTAAGCACGGTACAGTCCAAAAACCGATTTTGACTACCAACTGTGAAGACATACTGGCCTGCACAAATATCCTCCCACGTTTAGTTCTTCGCAGTTCTGTTATGAACGGGAGAGGTTGGAATAAAGTTATTTAACTCTTCAGAACACTCGCCAGTACCTTCATTTTTTTTTGTTTTATATTTAGTTTAGAAAAAGATTTGGCTGACTAAATTGAAAGCTCAAATTGTATTCGGTTTTTTGTGCTTATTTGTGTTTTTTTGTTGATGGTTTTCTTTTCTTTGTTTTTTATGTGTAACAAGATCCTTATAACTTATATATATGTATATGTAGGGCTGTCCCGGTGAAGTGGCTGCGTCGTCCGCAAGGTCCTGTCAGAATGCCAGCGCTGCAGAGAACAGTGCTCTGCAGCACAAGCTGAGACAGGGCCCTTATTGGCGGCGGCCTAGACTTGTTTTATGTATTGTTTGGCTGTTTTTTTTATGTTTTTTGTATTTTATGTGTGTTCTATTGTACAATGTAGTTACTTTTATATGGCTGCTGTTAATAAAACGTTTTCTTTCTTTCTTTCTTTCATACACAGCGGTCTATCGCGACCTGGCTTCAGCTCCTGGGAGACGCAACGTTCAGGTCGCGTCTGCAAGACTTCAACAGATACCTTAACGCTCGCAGTGAGAACCCACCGTAACGATCCGTAAGCCGTACATCAAATACTTGTCAATAACCAGTTAGTAACGCGAAATTATATCTTACGCGAACTTAGTCAAGTTATAATTAAGTTATCGACGCGCTCGCTTAACGGCCTCATCGGCAACTTACCGCGACGTTAAGCTGCCGGTTAAATTGATGGCGAAAGTTTTAAGTTACACGATTACTTAAATATAACTTACATATTTTGATGTCGCTGTTCTAAAGGTTTTCCATATTTCGTATCACAGCGAGTATTTTATTATTTATTATTTATTTATTTATGGACTGTCAACAGCTCCATTACACTTCACATTCACAATCTGAATCACATACATAAGCTGAATGTCGGTAACGGATACCAATAATAGACAGCCACAGCATGGCCCAAAAGCATTAACTAACAATATCAAAACAGATAACTAAAACCAAAACACATAAAAACCAAAAAAAAAAACAAAAAAAAAACAAAACAACAGCAGACAATATTACCTCAAATTAAAATTAAGAAGATAAAAAAAAAAAGATTTAAAAGATTTTATAGTGTTTCCATCCCAGTTATGTCATTTGAGTGGTATAATCTCTAACGATTTTTAACTTCAAACAATAATTACTCGAAAATAAGTAAATTGAAAATTATTGTAAATAAATAATATCCTATATGACTGTGATGAATTAGTGGAAGGGAGATTGTTATCCTCGCGCGGTTGTAGGTTTGAATCCCGTTAAATATCTCTGAGTTTTTTTATATTAATTAAGGGTTCAAGCGCCACATGTTTACAGGTGATAAAGGGAAATGTCGTAAGGAAACCCGCATGGCATCTTATAAAAATGTCTGCGCTGCGGGTCACGTTGGATTAGTCGATAAGAGTCCTGGCCTCCTTCTGTGAGGAAGTCATGTCCCAGAAGGAGGCTGCAGAGCGAGAACGGTAGAAGGCCACTCGAAGAAGATGCCGGGGTGTTGACAACCGCCCCGGCATATCAGTCCCAGCGGATCGGTCGAACCAGGACCGGCCAGCTGGTGCCTTAGAGGTTGTGGCTCTTCAGGATGGGGGCTCTGAGCGACTGGTTAGCGACCCCCTAGAGGACGGCGGTGCGTTGTGACGCGCTCTGCCGAAGTATACTAGGTGGTATCGGGGGCGGCGGCGTCTCCCCCCCGTGATTGTGCCTGTCAGGCGCGGCGTAGTGGGGCTGCGGCGATTTGATTACAGGACCCGCAGTCCCCACTAATTCGCAGAAGTAGTCACCTTGGGGTTTTTAGCTGGTAAAAGTCCGGCACACCCCGGCTGCCACCCCCTTCGCGGCCGGGACGGTCCTATGAGGATTTTCCCCAAGTCAAAAAAAAAAAAGTCGATAAAGTCCAACACACTGCGATGGCCGCCCTCACCGTTGCCCTGACAGTTCATGAGAATTTACTACGTGTTGCCAAAAAATAGGTCGTTTACATATGCTTCTGAGGGGAAGGTGGAATGGAGTGATGATCAGATAGCAGATTAGGGAGAGGAAGAGAATGATAGCGGGCTGGGGTGCGTACAGTGGGGAGAGGAGGAGAGAAATAGAAGATGTGGGAGACGGTGATTATCAAAAAGAAAAAAAAAGCATTTGTTCAGTTTGACTCGATTTGATATTAACTTTTTTTTATACTGGCTCGGCACAGTGACTGCACCATACCTGATGGTAAGCATGGTGCAGTCCAAAAAACGCCAACGACTATCGAAAGGTTAGAAAAAACCCATTAGTAGTCCCAGTGATCGTGCCGGCCTACACAAATATCTCTTCACGCTACGGTTAAAGGATCCCATATCATAGGATGGTGGGAACACGCTCGCCGGATGACCATTCCACAGCCCAACGACACGGCAAAAGAAGGAGTTAGAGAACCTCTTAGTCCTAGCCAGGATGTGAGATACCGTATAGATACTTTCGTCTCAATAGTAAATATGGTAGTATTGCAAGATGTTATTCGATGCTAAAAGTACTTGGTATCGAAACAAAAGCATCGTGTACGCACTCGTATTAACTTGTATCGGAACGACCCTAACTGCGGTATAAAATCGTCAAAAAAGAATATTATTTCCCTGATACGTTTACGTACGGTATGTTACGGCATAGCGGGCTATGTCCGTTAAACGTAAGATCACGTGGTATATATAGGTCTTGGTTAACGATAACTACAGTTTCAAATCCAAAGATGGCGTTAAAATAAACAAATGAGCATCCCAAGTTAATATCACGGCACAGTTTGCAGAGGACAGTTTGCGTTCGGACTATAAAAGTGATTCGCTTCGGCCTGTGTACATTTTGTATATGGATTATTAGAGACGTGGGCAGGCGCTGTTTACCCAAGAACTTGCTGGTTCGGCTGCTTACGTGACTCTAAGTTGCTGTTGCGAAGTGGGTTTAAAAGTGGACCTCGGCTTTAGTGTCTGACCCAAAGCTTCGTCTGCGATTTTGGTAAATTTCAGCTTACAAAAACCAAATACTGTAGAACGCTTTTTTACGATGTTTTCCTTTAGTGTGCTTTACCAGGCGACGAGTGAATAAGAATTTGTGAAGTGAGCGCCCTCTATCGGCCTCATCATTACTTTCCATCAGATGATATTGAGGTCTGTAATAAAAAAATCTTCCATTAGGTTTGATGTAGTCTATTTTATAAAAATAAGTCCACTTTTCCTTCCTGACGCTATAACTCCAGAACGCACGAACCGATTCCCACGGTTTTGCATTCGTTGGAAAGGTCTTGGGCTCCGTGAGGTTTATAGCAAACAAAATTCAGGAAAAACTTTAACAGAAAACCAGGATAACGGGGAAAAATCATTTTCACAAACAGCGCCATCTCTGATACATAGCATGTACTACAAACCAATATGGTTTTGCATGGTGGTGGAGCAGATCGCACCAGTATTTTAAGTAGATGGCGCCGATGCGTTATACATTGTTTGACAGCTACTCATTGTACTCTACTCAGTTAATTTCGTGCGAAATTTATTATGCGCACGTTATTTCAAACGCTAACTAAAAACCAAAACGAAGCCATCTGGTGGCGAAACGAAGTTCGCCGGGTTTGCTAGTCACTTTATAAAACTAAAGGTTAAACACTATCGTACGAACCTTCAGGCACTGCTAAAGATGTAAGAAGAAAGTGCACACAGGCAGCCCCTGTGCCATGACCCATCAGAGTCACGTTTGTTGGATCACCGCCGAAGACCGCAACATTCTCCTTGATCCAATGCAGGGCTGCTATCTGATCCATGAGGCCATAGTTTGCAGGCGACCGGGGGAACTCGTCTGATCGAGGGTTGAGGAATCCTGGGAAGGAGAAACTTTCATCAATCTCAATGCTACTTTGGAGGAATGATATTGTTCTTGCCCTCATCCTTGCTAAACCAGATCTAGAAATGTCGCACCCTTTGTGGTAAAATGATTTGTAAATACAAACTTTTTAGAAGTATCAAAGAGGTTTATGAACTAATGAAAGTTCTCACATAAAAACTTTCTATGGATAGTTAAATAACTATTATTAGAAAGTAATAATAGTAATAGCCCTTTATTCAATTAAAAATAATACACACAAAAAAACAGTATTTTTCCCGCTGTCATTTAATGGATCCCTTTCGGATAAGAGCCTCCTCTAATCGATACCATTTATCTCGGTCTATCTTTGCGTTGAAATCACCCATAACTATTTCTTGCATTGCATGAGCCTTCTCCAAGTTTTTATAAAAAGTTTTGATAAAAAATTTTGTGATCCTCCTCACTTACTTTTCAGTTATAGCGTAGGTTTTTTATTATTGATATTGTATTATCACCAACATTTAGTTTAAGTAATGCTACTCTTTCCAAAATCCAAATGAAATGTACTGTGTTGTTTTAAATTTTTTTATTCATTAAAAGCGAACTTCGAATTTTCCTACTGTCTGTCCAATGTAACGTATAATAAAAATTTTGTATTCTTCTTGGGCGACAAATATCACAAATGCATTAGATAGTTGATCTGTTTTAGACGCACACAGGTCTAACGCGCGATGCGATGGTAGAGCACAGTTCTCATCAAATCTCGTTAGTTGCTGTACAAGCCACACCACACAGTATCACGTTTTGAATTGTAGAGTAACTAGTGTGTGATATGTGTTTTTTCTGCATATATGGGCAAAATGTAATCAAATTAATAAAAATGATTACGATTTCATTTTACGTTTTTTACTATTAATATGACTACATTTTGCTCATCTATGTTTTAAACACTACAGAATCTCTGATTGTATACACATTTATGACTCCTTAATGTTTTAAATGGATTTAATCATGATTACAGAGCAAGAAAATTAAAATTACGACTACATTTTCTGATCGTTAATCATTAATCAGATTACATTTTGCAAATCTCTGTATCCAGGGCGTTAGTCCAGATGCACTGTAGTTACTGTCCGGCCAGTGTAGTGAAAAAATGTTGGAGAACGGGCTCCCGTATCCATTCACGTAATTTTACGATCGATTGATTGCCATTCCGTGTATAAAATAAATAATTTTATTTACGACAAACAGCATTCTTGAAACACCAGTTAATTAGCAGAGTAAATATATTTTCAACAAAAAAAGCTGGAGTTATTTATTCAGAATGAAAAACAGGTAAAAGATTCGTTCGTTTGTTGATCAAACTAAATTAATTATTCTCTCTGCCACAAAAACTGGAGATGAAAGCAAATCTAAGCAATTAACATTACTAGAGTGTAAACATTTTTCGTTACCTGCTTTTGAACTCGCCTCTGAGATATAATTTGTAAACTAATTTATTTTCCTTAACAAAGAGCAAATTTGTTAAGAGTAATTGTATTTTTGTCATGTTTTCTGTTCTATTTTATTAGTAAAAGCATTTTTTTATTAGATTTGAAGATGGCTAGACTGTTAGGGTTAATTTTTGGGATTTTTGTCCAAGCGTGGAACTCGAGTGCACGCGTCTGTTACGTCTATCGTAGCATTCCTAATTTATCGTTGTTGTGGTCTTCTGGACGTATTGTTCTTATTCTTTGGATTACTGTTGTGGGTCTGACCAGCGCCAAGATGTATGGACGGCAAAGCGTTGCGGGGAATCAGTGATTTTTCTGATAGTGTGGGGTAGAGTCCGTGACGCTTGGGCCGTTGGTTTTGACCTAAATCTGAGACTACTGATTGCTAAAAATAATTCTGATGGGCTGAAAGGCCTTATATCTAGAGTCGTAAAATTTATTACAATAATAATCTCCTGTCTTTAGGTTATTCTTTTATATCATACAGTGTACACGTGACCTTTGAGTAATGATAAATAAAACCATTTTCACCGTTTGAATTGAAGAATTTCAAATCTAGAAATCTAGTTAATATGATATTAAAATGGAATAAACGTCACGATATAAATCATAAAAGTATCATTCTATATTCAAATAAACTTAATTAAAAACGTAAACTAATTTTATAATTAAATAAAGTTTATAAATGTTAAATATGTTATAATAAATGAACGACGGAGAAAGGGCAGCAGTCCTTTGACGTTCATCAATCATCACTGACGATTTGTTTGAAAGTTAACTCATTCGAAAGAGCACACCGAAAAGTTCTAAAATCTAGTCTAGAAATCTAGCGTTCAAGTTCCACCTTACTTCCATCGCAGCACTATATATTTTCCTGTCAGCGAAACGAAAATTTCACTAGTATATAAACAAACTGCTAAAACAACAGTTAAAATGCCTATCTTACACTTTCCTTCTGAATACACCTGGTTGATCCCTAGTATAGTTTTATTAGTCGAATCATAAAACCCCGATTTGTTTACAAAGTTTAAAATTTACAACGCGATAATACAACTCAAACAACCGTAAACCAACTTCGCTTACGATCACCAAACTTCTAGTTTATTGTGTTTGAACTATAAAATATCTAGGGATAACAACTTCGGAGCAAGCTTTACGTAAGCTATATTGATACCTAACGTTGCCTAGAGATCAAAATATAGGCTAGTCTTCATTATGATAAGCATATATTAGTGGCTGTATCAACTTTATGCTTATATGCCGTGCCCAACGTGACCAATAGCGCAGCTGATTGCACTTCTCTCAGCAGTAACATACACATGACATTTCTATTAGACGTCATACGTATTTATTTATGATATTTTCTTTCACTGGTAGGCATGTATTGTTCAAATCCGTGTTTTAGTTGAAAAAAAAATCCCAGATATTTTTTTTTATTAAGAGCGGATTGTTTTTCAGCCGACGCTCAATAGAACTGATAGTAACTTGGCAAAGTCAGACCAGATTAGTTAATAATCTATAAAATCGTGTAATGTGTAACACAATCTCCATCGAAACAGCCAAGCCGTAATCCCCAATATTGGAGCCATTATCTCTCATTTACGACTCAGTAAGCAAACTGATCTCCTTGTTCATCAACTTACATGACATTATGTTAATTTAACGGTAACTACCCTACCTAGTTATACCGGTTAATGTGGAGGTGATCTGATTTTGTATCAGACTGAGATTTACACATGAGAATGTGCTCACCGGTGGAAACACCGTGAAAACACCGTGAGGAAACCCGCATGACATCTAATAGAAATTTTATAAACATTAACACTGACGGAAGGCCCTTTTCGCTGAGTTTATATCGAGGGGTGAAAGGCTTTTTGGTTTAAACGATATTTTTTGGTGATATAGTAATATATATATTTGGAATCGGTAAAAAACGCTGATTTCGAATATATATATATATTACTGTATCACCAAAAAAAGTCGCTTAAACCAAATAGCCTTTCACGCCTCGATATGTCTTTTGTGTTATCTTCTTTTTTGTATGTTGTTTATATTTCTGAATTTTAAATTGCTGTTTGAGATGAAATAAATATATTTAATTTCATTTTATTTCACTAGTGCTGTAAGAACGGCTATCAGTGGTTGCCATTAATGTATCTCAGCTCACAACCAATGGAATACGCTCGCCAGAAGACCATTCCAAAGCTCAACAAATCGGCAAAACAGAAAGAGAATTTGTTAGTCCTGGTTGTGATGTTAGTTACCGTATAGCCGTGACACCGTAAACCCACGAGCTTGGTTTTTTAAGTGGCGCATGGTTTTGGTAGAGCACAAACCACCATGCAAATAGTTCAGCGGCTATTTGAGAACGTATCTTCACGGATCGACACCAAATCAGTGTAAAAAGCAATATTTGAACTCGGTCTTTTATTTATCAGTATCAGACGAAGTCTGTGCCCGCTCTAAGCGTTCTAAGAATATTTGGAATCGTCGCGTGTTTTGTGTTGAAAAGTTCATAGCGTTAGGGACATTGTTTCAATTTGCGAACTATGCGACCTTTTTGTACGTTTACAAAGGATGTCGGGGCAAGTATGTTACAGGACTCGCCGAAGTCGAGGAGATTTATTTATTTATTTATTTATTTATTTATTTATTTAATATACCATCGATATATACACGAAAACATAAAAAAAAAACATATATACAAGTCCTAAGGCCGCGTGTTATATCATTACAGGTATATCTAAATATACAGCACAATTTTAAACAAAATTAAAAAAAAAACGTTACACTCAAGCGGATTCAGATGAGAACAATGCAATCAAAGCCGACCGAAATCCTGACAGGGAGCAGTGAAAGATGTCAATGTCACTAACTTTGTTATATGGATTGTTTGTTATTTTGAGATTGGCGTGGCTGTACCCTTAGCCACGACAAGTGAGTAAAAAAACACTCCGGTGGTTTTAATCGGTAAGAGTTCGACCCCACTGGAGCCACTGCCTTCACGGCGGTCCTGAATGTAGAATGTTTCCCTGGGTTACCAAAACAAGATTGTTTCAGTCTGCGCATTGCTGCAAACCAGATCTGGGGGTTCATATTCGTCCTTCAGCTCAGGGCGGGAGCTCTGAGAGACCAATTCGACCAAACGGCCTTCACAAAGTCGACAGAGCAGGTTGACGCGCTCTGACAACGTTTCCAAATGTCGGAGGAGATTTAGCACCCCTGAAATAGTACCCAGAGAAGCGGTAACGGCCAAGCTGTGAAGAATTAATTACAAGAGCCACAGGCCCTATTAATGTGCAGGAGTTTTTAACCGGCACATCCCGGATCCGCAACGGCCGTATGCGGCCGGAAATGTCTAATGAGTATTTTCCTTAATAAAAAGAAGCAATACTTTATATTATTTTCGTTATTCTTTCTTCATTCAACATTTTTTTTTGTAGCCCGGGGGAAATCCCTAATGGACCTCGGGGAGAGGTGAGGGCCGCTCCCCGGTGTGTCGGGCTTGCACCGACACAAACCCCCGGGGTGTTCCACCTTCCGCCTACCGGCATCGAGGGCACGACTGGGGTCTCATCCTCAATGACCGGCTGGGCGTGCGGCCGTAAGTAGGCCTCCACTCGTTTGTGGAGGGGTGGTGTATAGAGCCACCCCTCTCGTGCCTCTGTGTTGTAGAGCGGCACGCGGGAACACATCGCGCGCCGCTCGCACCCTTGTTGGACGACACACTCCCTTAAGCGTGCTGTTCATTCAACATTTTTTTTTTGGTTTCTCGGGGGAAAATCCTACATAGGACCATCAGGGTCTCTGTGAGGGCAGCAACCCCGGTGTGTCAGACTCCTACTAACTAAAAACCCCCGGGGTGTCCCTCTGGTCGCTCCACCCGAGCCTGGGAAACCAAATTCATCCAGAATCAACACGACACGATTCTCATTCAACACGATTCAATTAGACATAACCTGTGCTTAAAACGTAAGAATTACCCAAATGATAATAAAATGAAGCTGAACCGTCAAGTTACTGGAATATTATCTTTTACGAGTTTTCCGCGCCACACGCATTGCCTACCGTACATAGAATTGCGCTGTAAACTTGCCCTATAGCTAATTCTCCAGCAATTACCCCTTTAGTCTCTTATTGTGGTGTTAATAAGCGTTGCTAATATGATCGGCTTGTTTATATTATTATGATTTTCATAAAGTTTATTACATTTAATTTAATAAAATTATAAAAGAACCAATTTCACGTGCCGTTAACATTTTATAGTAGATTTTCGGAGAACTTCCAAAATAATATTGTAAACCGCAATTAATATTCATGATAAACTCTCAGAACGGTTTGATGGGAGTTAATTTGAAATATTTGCATTCTGTAATGGTTTTACTAGTCGTTTTAATATTCTGGAATTGCTTTCGGCAGGTTTTTTTGACTCGCATCAGCCTGTCGCGTTTCGGAATCAGCTTCTGTAATATATTCAGTAACTTAGAGACCTTCAGTCGTGTGTATATGTGGGCTGATATGACGAAGGAGGCTATCAAGGGATTTTTGTCTTTTGATAACCGCTTTTGTTTTCAGACTACACTGTACTTATAATTAAGTCCAATGTAGTCATTGTTCGAGCCAGTTTAAAAAAAAAATCAAAAACTTAAAACTATATGAAGTAATGAATGAGAGGAGACAGAAAAATTGGAAGACTAGCTGCATAACATAAAACAGAGTTCCTGACATAATTCGCTGAGATACCGTTCCAAAACCATAAATCAGTCGTAAAAACTTTTACGCGATGTAGGAAGGGCCTGAAGGCTTGTAGGCAGGCGCGAATTCGCGTTTACAGGCGAATTTCGAGCGAGACGCGATTAAAATATCAAATTGCCGTCTTGTCATTTTCATTTTACGCCGGAATTTGTCGCCTCTTAGCTTGTATTTATATAACTTGGTAATAAATGCAAATTTCGTAACTAATCTACAAATTTTATACACAAAAAGTGGCAAAGATGAAATTCAACTTAAAGATAACTAAAGCAGCATAATTGCTATTGCGCTGAAGATCTTTGTACTCATCATTCACGTATAACATTTATATTTGTTTCGCAAGCCTGCCACTAGATGGCGTGATCTGGCACTTGACAGAACGCAGTCGCCTCGGAACCGCCGCAAAAGGAAAATTAAATATTTCATTGCTGCGTCGATTGCTCTGTTATATTATCATCATCATCGGGTACTGTAGTGAACTCATCATGCTTCGCTAGCTCAGTGGATCTCCGACTTCCCGACACCACGCAGACATACACTCGCTCAGCCGTCAAGACACTCTGCAAGCACTATTTCGTAAAAGTACTTCGCTTTTATAAAGCCTCATACATCATGTTGCTATTTTGAAATCATTCATTCTCCAATCTAAAGTACCATGTTCGTAAAGAAGTTTGGAAGTTTATAGAAAAACTTTTAGTGATCCAATGCTTTGATATTTAAAACAGAAAATCCGTTCAACTTTTTGAGGTCGTTAAATCACTCCATTCTTTGCGGACCTGGGCTTCTTTTCCCCATGATCTTGCCTTGGAGGATCAATCTAGGAAACTCATATTTAGATCCTCTCTGCATACCTTCTCATTTTATATCAGTTAATTGTATTTTATCTCAGGCTTAAGCTCGTACAAAGAACTCTGGTGTGGTTTTGGACTTATAGAAGTACATTAGCGGTGTAAATAACCATTCTTTGAACGCGTGACGGTATTATATATTCAATGAACCCTTTTATTTTCTTCGGACGCTAGTTTGTGTACAGGATTTACTACATCAGAGGTTTTCTTGTATTCTGAAAGAAAGACCCCACGATCTAACCGCGTGATGAGATGTTTCGCATCAAAAGTGATATTTTCTAGTCTTTATTGAACGAAATCGATAAAACAACTCATGATCACCGCATCGCATGTCTCCGAGCAATAACATCTACATCTATGATTCAGCATTCTTTTAGTTGTATACGCAGTTATTGGCTTTTTGTTCATCATCATATTTTTACTCGTCATAGTAACTACATCACGTCTGGTGGTAAGTAAAGTGCAGCTTTAAAAACGACTAGGACTATCAAGAGGAGTAGCAGTGATTCCATAAATGCATTAAAGCACTGCGTGCCCTTACAATAAATAAGTCTGGAATAAATTGCTAAAAGTTAAACGAAACAAGTAAACATATATATTCATATCTATTCTATTTTCACGCCGTGTATTTTTCCCATGAGCGTAATATAATATTTACTATAATAATATAATATTAAAATAATTACGTGAATTCTGCTTACCTTGTCCAAATACCCTATACACGTCACTGATCAAGAGTAATGAAAATCTACCGATAGTCGCAGCGATTGTGGCGGTCTACACAACTACCTCTTCATGCTTCTTTTAAAGAAATATTAACCTTTCTGAGTGGATAGTTAAGTAACACTAAAGCGAGGTTACTAGATTTTTTTTTACACTGGCTCGACATAGTGACTACAGAGTACCTGATGGTAAGTACAGTGTAGTCCAAAAACGAAAGCGACTATCAAAGGATGAAAATCCATTGATAGTCTACATCGTCATGTCAGCCCACATATACCACGACTGAAGGTCTTTAGGTATATGAGCTACTGGATATGCACAAGCTGATCCCGAAACGCGACAAGCCGAAACTGGTCACTATGACGGGCTTTACACCCATGCACTGTGGTCGCGATCCAGACGGGCACCGGCGCCCTACCACCTCGCTGCTGCTCGTTTAGCACCACCCAGGAGTCACGTGTAGGGAAGCTAGGGTAAAGCTTACGGACGCGAGCAGCTTCGACTCCCAAAATGAGACTAAAATGCAGAACATCGATCATCGACGTAAATTCACCTACCTCGCAGCTTTTTACCGGTTGCACAATGAAAAGTGTTCTCCGGAGGTACATCTTAAACCACTAGTCACCGTGTCAGATGCTATATGTGGGGGGTGATCCATACATCTGCATTTCGCTTCTACATTCATGATGTGAACAGCTAAGGAGTGGAATATGCTTCAGCAAGCATATTTTCACGATTTTATGACTTAGGAGCTTTTAAGAGAATAGTTAATAGGCATTTGTTGGGTGGACGCAGTTCATCGTTGGAATCATCTTCGCCTTTTACCAATTGTGACTGACATCATGCGACCGCCTATAAATCATTTCAAAAAATCTTAGCGTGAATTTTCATCGAGACTTCATCCTAAGAGACTATATGGACAGTGTCATATCCAATCTTTAATGGATTGCGACGTTTTATCAGGCCCGGTAAGCTGTATAGGCCGAAGGTTAGCCCCTGCATGGACTATTGGCATCTCTGGGACAGTTCCGCACAAGTAAGTTATGTGTCTAAAAATCCAAATGCAAATTTTAGCATACAAACATAATCTTATATATAAAAATGAATCGCTAAATGTGTTGATAAGCGCGAAACTCGAGAACGGCTGAACCGATTTGGCTGATTTCTTTTTTGTTGTGTTTGTTGAAGTCTGGAGAAGGTTATTACGGAGAGAAAAATTAAAAAAATTGTCTGAAAAAGTCCAAAAACACCACTTTTCTATATTCTCATACAAAAATATTCGTTATAAGTCATTTTGAACTTTATCACCATAGCATAAAGTTCAAGTTAGTGGATGGGTTCCGGGAAGGCGCAACAATTGAGTGACGTATAAATATTAATGTCAGTATTTGTCAATTTTTATACATACAGCATTAAGGCCAGGTTCCTTCAAAGAATTTTCAAAAAAATCTGACGGGGAAGCTATTAACATTAAAAAAAAACAATGTGACTTTGTTTTAGAGAAATAGGGCAGAACAAGGTCTGCCGGGACAGCTAGTACATGAATAAATATATAATACAGTTAAATATAGTTAAACGCCCTAACGTCGTAACCCGTTTAAATAGAATCCATCAACAAAAGAAACTCTAGCTGTTCCAACCCGATATCTCTTGTTACAAAGCTTTCTAAATCATTGAATTGATATCTCGGCGCGTTTTCTAAAGCTTTGTCAACCGTTTATCACGGTTTTGTTCTCCAGTAGTCGATCAAGACGATTATGCGATTTCTTACTGATAATTCGAGCATAAATATTCTCTAAAGGATGTTTTAATTTATTATCAAATCTGTCTGAGGAAAATAAATTTGGTATAAGATGCTACACAGTCTTCTTCTATTCCTTGGTTTGTGGATATTAATTCGAGCAAATCCTGTATGACTTCAGCATTAGGTTTTAAGATCGCATCACATTCCGTCAAGGAAGTTTGGATATATCATGAAACTGGTTGACTCACCTTTTTGACAAGTACGCTTTGAAATTGACGATGCCTGTCACTTGCTGATGGAATGTGACAACCATATGAGTGTGTGAGCAAGAATTCGGTAGAACGACGTTTTTACAGCGCTTTTTTGCCTATCAGGGTCCTAATCTGTATAATAAAATAAATGATATACTATTTCTATACCCACTGACACAATACACATGTAAACAAAACCTTACACAATTCTTACTTACACTTGACTACAACACAACAGAAACCCTATGCTCAAGCACGTACACACACGCACACACAAACACTATAAAATTAAATTAGATTATTTGTATATTAGTGATAAGGAAAGAGCGGGTGTGGGGACCTGGTGATCTGTACCAGTGGTATAAAACCTACACCAGTTCCTCACAAACATTTTTATTGTAAATATTTATATTATTTTGTAATTCAGTTATTGTTTGTGAGGAAAATAAATAAATATATTATTATTATTATTATATGAAAGATAGAACCCATCTTATACATAGGTTGAAACATTTGATGGAGGCATTTGTCACAGTGATCTAGCGAAACCAACTTCTGGTGGCGCTGTATTGTTATGGCATATATGTATTAGTTCTTCGCTTTTTATTTCCATTTTGTGTAGATTTAGGAATAATGGGACTGGCATGTTCTTATAACAAAAGTCCCTTTAAGAAATAAATTCAATTTATAATTTAGTCTTTGTTAGAAATTTACTATTTTTTTTTAATAATTTACAGACGAACGCTTGACCTCAATCACACCTGGTGGAAGGTGGAGATAAGTTCGATGATGAAACGCGATCGCCTAGCAAATGCCTATTCACTCTTCTCTTAAAGACTCCCAGGTCATAAGATCGCGGAAATATGGCCACTGGAAGCACATTCCACTCCTTAGCCGTTCGCATGATGAACGTAGAAGCGAATCTTTTCGTGCGAATATAAGGAACATCCACCACATACGGATGGTATCCGACACGATGTCTAGTGGTTTTGTGGTGGAATGGGGCTGGTGGAATCAAAGAATGTAGTTTCTGAGAACACTCTCCACCGTGCAACCGGTAAAAGACCGAGAGGCAGGCAGCTCTACATCGATGCTCGATGCTCTGCATTTTAATTTTTGTCAAAGAGTCTTCGTTGTGTGTGACCTCTGACCATAGAGACTAAACTAGTGAAGTTAGAAACATGAAAATTACACATTGAGTTTTTTTTTGTCGTACGCACTCAGTAAGGGCAGGATTTTTGATATTTTGTCAATTTTTTTTCACAGGACATATATTTTTATGTATTATTGAGCGACTGCCAGCGTTTCTTGGCGACTTTTCTCGGCAGAATCTGCTTTCCAAACCGGTGGTAGATTTAGTTTCTTTAGTATTTTTTGACGACCTGAAGGTGCTTGGAAACAGCTCTATTATATTAAATAAGGATATATTTCATTTAAGAGAGTAAAATAGGAGCTGCAAGTTTATTTGTAAATCAGTCAATGTCGAAAGCACTATGTTTTTGGTTTGATTCTAATTTCGTCGGGCACGACATATAAGCGTGTAGTGTAGATATAAATATTGTATCTCTGCTCACCCCGCAAGAGATATAGCGTGATGATTTATAATTATATCTATTAAGCTCCTGTAAATTATAAAAATGATAAGTTGACTTACGAACTCACCCAAAATACCAAGTCTGTAGTTGATGGTGACAACCACCAGGCCGGCGTGCGACGCCAGCACGGTCCCGTCATAGGGATTCCCAGAACTCCACTCGTAGCTTTCTCCATGGACAAATACCAGCACAGGATACCTTGACACGGCGTCCCTTACTCCTGCTGGAGAAATTATATAAGTTAACTATGTATCTATGCTCCAGATCTTGAGATTAAAAGTGAAGCTAAGACCACAATAATTGGTTCTATTAATGCTTAGGCTGTATTCAAGATTTGTCGCAGCTGAAGAAATTGGCGTGGCCAAATTCTTGGCCCTGACAGATAAGCAAGAGGAACATCTCCATGGCTTTTGTCTGCAGGAGTCTAAGACACATGGGCCGCTGCCCTCACGGCGGCCCTAGCGTAAGTTAAATCAAAGTCTATAATAACTAAATTCTACTCAGGCTTCTTCAAATTACGGAGGGTGGGTAGAGCTGACCAACTCCAGCAAACCGTCGTAATAGGCAGCGTGCGGCAACACTCACAACCTTGCTCATATCTTGGACCTTGCTTAAATAAGGATGTGCTAAGGACATCTTATAAAACTTGAGTTAACTTTTAGAACGTCAATACAGAGGCTTTTTTTAGGGGGCAAATTGTCCCCCTATTTTTATGAATAAGTTGGCCCACTTTTTTTGGTTATGTTGTGGGTACGTTGAGCGATTAGCTTGTATGCCGCTCCTAGAATATTGCGCCCAGGCTACCAGTTCGATTTGCGCCGTCTAAAACCAGGCGTGGTGAATACATAAAATACTAGTTACAAATATTTCAGTAAAACAGTTCTGATCGGATTTCAGAAACTTTAGCACGAGATAGAACATTCCAAAGCTCGATCAATAAACTAGAATAAAATCAAATAAACATCAAAAGAAACTCTCAAAGACCGCTGCGAAGACAAAAACTATGTTTAACTTGGTTACCCTCAGCCAATTCTCGAACCTCGAAAACTAGTGATGGACGTTATTCTAAAAATTCCAATATATCGATTTCAAATATTCAATTTAAAAGCATCGAATAATCAGTAATTTATTCTTTAATTATTCGTTTACTATTCGAATTAGTACGTACTGCTTTTAACGTTAAAATTTCAAATTATCAATGTAGAAAGACTTTTTAATTTTTAGAAATCATTTATTCAACACAGTTTTTATACAGATACAGTTTTTAAAATATAATAGTTCGCCACAATACTCACAACAACTTATTCACTCCGCCATTCGTATCTCTCTCTCTCTCTCTCTCACTTCTTTCACACTCTCACACTGTTCCTTATCATTTTATATTATTAGCATCATATGTTCTATTCCACTCATGTTCCTACATCAATACATATAATAAAAGTGTAAGGCTGAGTTTTATAGATGCTAATGTAGCATATTCGTCGCCCTGCCAGATTCGTTAGTGTTTCTCACGGGGCTCAAATCCGACTCTCAGTACGCCGTAACGTAAACAAGGGATACATAAACAATGCAACTCGAGTATTATGATTATATTATGACATTATTCTCTTCGAATTCTCGCAAATAATTTTGTTCATAACTTTTAATATGTTAGGAGTATTTAACAAAAAACATACCTCATGGTATAATATAATTTGTTATCCTATACGAATTAATAAAATATATTGTATAATGTGAAAATTTTTAGTATTTTAATATTATATATCCTATATTGACATATAAGTCCTTATTCTTTGAATTGCGTCCTAAAGCGTTAACACACAGTTCCCCGCACTATTCAACATTCCCTACGAAGATACATCACGAACGTTATTAGGGTTGGCGTTTTCGCAAACCGCCATATCGACAAAACGGCCGATCCAAATGCATGTATAAAAACTTAAAACCCAATAGTCACCCTACATTCACAAAATCAAATCAAGAAAACTGTATTCAAATCTACAGCAAAGCCATTAATCGTTTATGTAAACTCAAAAACTCCGAACAGGTAAACGCGTAATCGAATAAATCGAACAACGATTTTATTTGAACGAGTCATTCATAGCACCACATCTCTTCGAAAAACATTGAGCAGCTAACTCGCATCATATATTCCCCACCCTATTATTGGTTTCTGGGGGGCAATAAAAATAATATATAGATATTAGTCCCATATAAGATATTCACCCTATGTTATAACACTCTGGGCATATTAGTTCGTGTACGCGATAAAATCGTGAGATTATATCAGACTATAACAACTATAATATGTTATTATAAGGTAATATTAGTTCGGCGTAGACACTAATAAGGTTTGTCTCGTTTTTATTTAACGATATTAACATATAAAAACTATAGCATGTAGACGCCGCCCGATACGTAATTGTGTTAAACGCCCTAAGGGTCGTTAGGATGTTACGGGACGCGCGGGGTAAGGAGTGCGCGCGCGCAAGGGATGAATAGCCAAATCAGTCGACTACCAAGATCCAACGCTAGAGTACGTGCGTGTGTGTCGCAGTTTAGTGTGTCTTAAAGTGCAAATAAACAGTAAAATGCCAAAATCCGTATATTTCTACTACCACACCGGTCATAAAACAGAATAAAGGAAAAATGTTTCGAATCCTGGCGCGCACCTCTGGATTTGCCTGATTCAGTGCGGATTTTTCTAGTGATTTACAGGCGGACGCTTCACCTCAATTCGACCTTAAAGAGGACGATGAGTCCATCGATGGACTGCGTCCCCCCATCAAATGTTTATTCATTCTTCTCTTAAAGGCTTCCAAGTCATAAGAACGTGGTAATATGGTCGCTAAAAGCATATTCCACTCCTTAACAATTCACGTGATGAATGTAGAAGCTAATCTTTTCGTGGGGATATAAAGAACGCCCTCCACAGTAGATACTATCCGACACAGCCTCTAGTAGCTTTGGATGAAATGGGGCTGGTTGAATTAGAGAATCTAGCCCGTGAGAACAATCTCCATCGTGCAACCGGTAAAAGACTTCGAGGCAAGTGACTTTGCGTCGATGCTGGATGCTCTGCATTTTAGTCTCAGGCTTCACATGCTCACCGGTAAAGTAAAATATCGCGAGGAAATCATGGCATCTAATAGAAATGTCATATGTACTAGTGCTGTGACAACGGCGATCCGCTGCGCTACTGGTCACGCTGGACGCGACATATAAGCGAATTAGTAATTTAGAAAATTTACGCAATTAATGTAACTTTTTAAATTAATTTCTTTGCACATAAAACCCGTTTAACTATTTATAATGAGCACAAAACGCGAGATATTGTTTTAATTTAAGCTTTATTAATTAGGGAAAGATACTACGCGGGCCGGGACAAGTATTGTACTTAGTCACGCCAAAAGGCGCAACTCCAGAACATCAAAAAAACTAATAATGTAAACGCACCGAATCCCCAACGCCATCTGGCGAACAATCATTCTACTTACTTTTCTTAACGCTCTCGCATTTAAACCAAACTCCGCATCGCATTCTTTTTAAACTAAAACATCGCATCGCATCCTTCTCCATTATAATCGCATATTAATCCTTTCACACTCGCAACACACAACACAACTGCTCAGAAACCATACTCCACATTCGCATTAAAATACATACATAGTGAGTGGTTGTAAAGTGCCTGGAATACCGCTGCTCGGTAAGTACTTCATATCATTGTCTCAAATTATCGCAATTAACTTTATTATAAATCATCCCGCCTACGAGGGTGCATTTTGTGCAACGGCATAAGTCAATAACTTATCCCGGCCCGCGTAGTACTTATGCCGTTGCACAAAATGCACCCTCGTAGGCGGGATGATTTTTATAAATAATGATTGCGATATTTGAGACAACTCAAAAAAGTACCGGTTGGCAGCGGTATTCAGGCACTTTACAAAATCACTCACTTTGTATGTATTTTGAATGTGTATGATTTGGAGTATGGTGTAAGGATTTATGATATATATTAACGAGATTAAAATAATTATTAGATGCGATTGTGAGGGAAAAAGAATGCGATGCGATGTAATAAAAGCGAGAAAGTTAAGTCAGAAATGAATGTTGTACGCCAGATGGCGTTTGCGTTTGAGTGCGTTTATATTTTTATTGTATAGTTCTGGGGTTGCGCCTTTTAGCGTGACTAGATACAAACAATAAAATAGTACATAACGAATACAAATACTCGTAATCCAATCGGATACCGTGATACCCACCCATTTTTTTTGTTAACCCGGCGATTGTGCCTTCGGACCGTCCGGGGAGTGGCGAGGGCAACTCCCCCGGTGTGTCGGACTTGCACCGACTAAAACCACCGGGGTGTCAGCACTGTCTACTCTTCCTCTTCGCCGGGCCTGGGGATCCAGATACTTCCGAGGGCCCGGCGAGCAGTGGTACTGACCGTACCGTGTTGGATACCATCCGTATGTGGTGAACGCTTTTATATTCATCATGCGAACAGTGGAATATGCTTCCAATGACCATATTTCCACGTTCTTATATCTTGGGAGTCCTTTAGAGAAGAGTGAATAGGTATTTGTTGGGCTGACGCGGTCCATCATCGTATTTATCTTTACTTTCCACCAGGTGAGATTTAAATAATTCGTCCACATGTAAATCACAAAAAAAGTTTAGTTTCTCTTCTTGCCATGACGAAGAATAAAAATATGATGTAGGGAGAAAGAAAAGGGCACACACAATCATACTCATACAATACACTACATTTCACTTTTGTGTCTTTATCGTCTGTTGAATTTATTTTTTCAAATCACCAGCTCATTTCATTTGAAATCTTCGCAAACAAAAGATTTCAACAATCTCATCAAACAATCCGACATAACGGCGCAACGAAAGTTCTACAATCATATCAGTGCTCCATTCAAATTCCTCGTCGGAATATAAAAAAGCGGATATCTGAGCAGCATTCGGCGGTATTACGGCACGCAGTCGGATCTCTGGCATTGTTGCCGGCTTCAGAGATTCTCCCCAAAATTCAGGAATTTTGGTCTTCATACGATACAAATTATTTCTTTTTATTCTTGTCTTGACAAAGTAACTACTACATTGTATCTGGTGTAAATTAAAGAGTAGTCCAAGATTGGCAACGACCACCGAGGGACGAAAATCCGTTAACAATCGCCATCGTTATGCCGGCCCACATATACTACGATGGAATGCCTTTACGTAAACGCGACATGCCGAAGCAAGTCACTATGAGCGTCTATATACAATTACTATTTTTAGTAGTGTTACAGTATCTGAATATACGATAGTCATCCATACGAAATAATGGCGGATTTGATAATTTTGTCAAAGTTTAAACACGAAAAACATAAACATGGCAAAAATGGGCCTTTCATTAGCCTAAAGCCACAGAGGAAGTCTGCAGCGCTGATTTTCGTGAAGGTCCCCGGTCGCGTTACATCTTATAAGAATTATCGATAAACAACAAAATACATATAGCTTAAATAATAAATACAAGTGATAGTAAAATAAACTTAAAAAAAATAATAATTAAATTAAAAATTAATTTAATATGATGAGGTACTTTTTTAATTTTGTGGATGGCAACACTGTTCTCAGGCCCCACCACCCTGCAATTCTTATCGCAGCCATGACGGATAGGGAGAAAAGGATAAATCAAGTTTTTGTTCGACATTTTCCATGGCTCAAGAGACAAGCGTCGGAGTATAGATCATTTGTTTTATGGCCTTACAAAGTTAAAGCCTCACTAGCTTTGTTTTTCTTAAATTGTATGACCAAAATTAATATATAGTATGTTTTGAAAACCCTGTCCGACCTGAAAGAAGCTATTGGTGACACGACAACAATACCAAAATTCGTTAAAAAATTATATTATTTGGGAACATTACAAAGTTATTGCTATATAAAATTAATGAAGTTAAATGATTTTAGATGCGATCTTGAAAATTATAGAGAAGTAGCTTTTTATTCTTTCTGGCTGTCCCAATAGAGATTAACGTGTTGATATTTTAGATCTTTATAATATTAATGGAAAACAAACAATTATTATAGTACATTTAATACATCAATCAAGTTTTCACAGTATGCTGAAAATATACAATTGAGCAAACTAATAAGAGAAACGATGATCAGCTGCGCTACTGGTCACGTTGGCTACGACATAGGCGCAAAGTGATAATACATTATTATTTATTAATAATACAAGAAAAATACACAGACAGTAATAAAAAAACCAATATCCCCTTTCGAGTCGGACAGGACTTTTATAACATTCTGTATACCTTAGTCTAGCACATATAGTACAAGGATAAGCTTGGTTTTAACTACGCAAGGGCAGTGGTACTTGAGGGAGTCTAGTAGCAGAGTGTGTGTTCCCACACGCTGCCTATTGCGACGGTTTTCTGGAGATGGTGTACTCCACCCACCCTACACGATTTGAGAAGACCTAAGAAGGCCGTCCGCGTGTTGATACTGTAGCAGATTGCGTAGTTCGCTCCCACGGCTGGTCTTCCACAGCGTAATAAGAACACCCAGAGGTTTTTGTCAATGAGAGTCTTTTTTTTTAACCCGTTGGAAATCCCTACGGTCCGTCAGGGGAAGTGGTGAGGGCAACTTCCCCCGGTGTGTCGGACCTGCCCCGACTAAAACCACCGGGGTGCCAGCACTGCCTCTCCTCACCTTCGCCGAGCCTGGGAATCCGGATACTTCCGACGGCTAGGCGAGCGTTGGCCTTGGGCAGGCCTCCTCTCTTGGAGGGGGAATTTAAACCCCCTCACTGCCACTCTGTGGGAACGGCGTGTGAGCACACACACGCCGGCCCTTCCTCTCTGCACCGGACGGGGACGCCCTCAACGTCACCCGTCCAGTCTGTGTCAGGAGGGGAGCGCCTCGCGCTGGGAGTCTTGCGCGAATTGCTCCCTTCTCCCGAGCCGCCTTGTTCTGCGGCGGCGCCGAGGGTTGCGAGGATCAGCAATATGCCTCTCCCGCTCCGCCGCTTCCTTCGCGCTCATGACGGCCTCACAGAAAGCCGCCATCCCCCTCCACGCGGCCTCACTGCTGACGACCGCGCGAACCACGGCCGGCAGTGAAAGGTCGTTGCCGACGCTTTGGGCCAGTTGGGCATTCCTCTAAGGCATGTTGTGCCCTCTCCACGAGGCAGCCGTCGCAGTGATTGCACTTTTCACTTTTTCTGAAAAATGAAAAGTCAATGAGAGTCTGACACAACCCCGGCCGTCACACTTAATGATGAAAATGCTCGGGAATTTTCCCAAAGTGCCCAAAATTTGCTTGGGAATATTCCCGGGAATATACGAAATGTTCGCCGAAGTGCTGGGCACTTTGGAAAAATTCCCGGGCATTTTCATCACTAGTCACACTCATGACGACTGGAAAGTCATATGATGGATTTCCCTTAGTAAAAAAGTGGTTTTAACTACGCAGTGTAAATCCCATTTGGACCACAACATAAAGAATCGTTCTTAGAGACTATCCAGACAGCTTCTGGAGATATCTGCTCGCAGATCAGTGAAGTAATGAGTGCTTGATATTGATTGATCTATAAGTTAGTGTGTCTCTATGAATCTGGAACAAACCGTAGTACCTACATTATTGATGTACATAGAATTAAGAGATTCATGGTAGAAAAATCTAGTTTCAAACGCACGGATTACATTGAAGAAACATTCTTAGGCCGAGATATATAGACGTTATTTCGACTTTCCTTAGCAAAGTACTTAAAAAATAATTTCATTTTGGCAATAAACTGAACATATAATAGGAACTTGAGTACAACTAAAGTATTCGCAAAGCTAGTCGATGTTGACAAAATCGGTGAGTTAAATACGGAGGTCACGATTTTGACCTAATACATAGTTTCACACTAAGTAAAAAGTGCTGATTCCGAAAATATATAATATACAGATTTACTCTATAGATGAAGGAGATATTTCAAGATATAATAGTTTGTACCTTCTTGTAACGTGTAAAAATTTAATAACTATATTCCTTAATAAATTATAAAGAACAATTGGTGAAAAAATCAGTATTAATACGTAAATAGTTAGGACACCGTAGCATATTCTCCCACCGCGACATTGAAGCGGGCTGTGGTACTTGAGGGAGTCCACTGCCCGTACACGAGGGCGGCAGTGTGCGTGTACTTCCGCACACTGCCTATTTTGAGGAAAAGAGGGACGGGAATACTCTTTCTGTCCCCTAATGAGGAGGCCTAACAAGGATCTCTGCGCGCCGGTCGTGGAAGATTGCAAGTCCGCACCCGCGGCCGGTGTACTAGCGGATGGAGGAGTAGCCAGGAGTTTTGGAGAGTGTCCGACACACCGGGGGGACGGCCCTCACCAACTCCCTGAAGGTCCATAATGGATTTTCTCCTGGAAAAAAAAAAAACGTAGCAAATTGATTGTATCATCATCGCGCGATTGATTGGTAAACAGATAAAGTTCCTTTTACGTAATTTTAGGTAATGACTTGTTTTCCCTTCGCACTACATCTTATCTTAGGACAGGCTAAATATTTACTTAATATCTCATTGTCACTAAATATGTTGATTAGAAGTTACTTTATTATAATAAAAATACCACTTTTTTACATATTTGTAATTAGAATACGAGTAGAATGCTGTTTCTTTCATGAATATTACTCTCGCCTATAAATCTTCTTGTATCTTCAAACAATGTCATTTAGCGAAATAGCCTTTTATCGCTATATTTTATATTGTCCAGACTTTAAGGGGTTATGTCCACCTTATGCTCTAAAAAACAAGGCATTTTAAATTATTTCTTTTAAAGGACATTTGAGATTAAAGGTATACAAATAATATACTATTGGATTTAGCAACTCTTGAAGAAAAGAAAAAAAAATCCATTCAAGTAAGATTTTTTCAACAGAATAAATGGTATAAATTAATTCATACCAATAAATGTTGAAACTTATTGTACCGCATTATGTTAAAAGGAGCAACTACCAAAGTTTCTAGCCGGCTCTTCTCGGTAGATTCTGCTTTCCGAACCGGTGGTAGATTTAGTTCCTTTAGTATTTATTGACGAATTATTGATTTTTGACGAATTAAAAAGTGCTTGCAAGTAGGCCTATTTGAATAAAGTTATATTTCATTTCATTTCATTTCAGAAAGATTGTAAAAAATATTTGAATACGCGCCACATGCCGATAATTCATGTAAATGACAAACGATGCGTAGTCAATTCATTCTTCGCACGAAGAGTAATGCCTCAAATAAATCAAAGGATGGATTTTGTCACGCAATAAATTCGTATTCGCTGATTCACTCGTCGCGTGGCTGATTTAGTGAATTTACATGACTGATTGATCATTATGACATACTGATCGATATCGGCCTTGGCGGCGTTTTTGAAATATCGAATAGGTGCGGGCCGCATGCCGGCAGAATAGAATAGCACGCCCCTCTTCTTGCTGAGGTGTCGTAAAAGGCGACTAAGGTATCTCTTGAACACCGCAATTCACCCAGGTGTTTAGAGAAGGGAAAACTCGACCAAACCTGCATCCTGCTCCCTCCCGATCGTATTGGTTCTCCTTTCCATCCGACCTGAGGGAGCTCGGACGAGAGAGTGCTTTTCTGGCAGCGCGTCCAGTTATGCACTTAAATATCTCCTGCGCAATTGACTGTTTCCGAAAACTGGACCTCGAATTTCTTAACCGGTGTTGAAACAGTCGCCGTGGCCGGAACCGGCTAGAATATCATCAGGTGTAGGTGAACTCGCTGATGAATATATTCGGAAACTGTCATTTGCACAAGATATGATGAGATGGCGTGTACATCGTTACCCAGCATACGCTGAGCCAAGAGCTCTTTGAGACGGGTAGCAGCACACAGAATACATGATGTAGTGTTATGTAATATTATTTCATTGTTGTTTTTATATAAATGTGTTTGTTGTGTGTTGTTTCCTTTGTCTCAATAAACTTTTTCTGTCTTTCTTTTTTTCTTTTATATTTTCGATGCGTGAATACTAGCGCTTTTTTTGGTAACCCAGGGGAAATCCTCATGGATCGTCAGAGGGTAGTGACGTCCCCTCACGGTATGCCGGGCTTCTACCGACTAAAACCCCTGGGGTGCTACTCCAGTCGCGTATGCACCAGCCCCCGGGTACGCCAAGGACTTCTAAGAGGGCTGGTGCGCGATCAGCCCTGTGGGCTACTCCACGAATCGGGAGGGGCCAAGCCTCTCTACTACCGCCTAGTGGTGCGTGGATGCACGCACGCAGTCACTGGAGCTCTCATGTCAGGCAATAGCCCCCTCAGGCTACGTGAACACTAGCGCTAGCACAAACGCACTCTCTTGTCCAAGTCCCTCTTAACCTAATGAGATGGGGAACCGATATAGCTAGATAGAGGTAGGATGCTGTATCTGGGTACTGATAACTGACCCCTGTCAGCACCCTAGATCATTCACAATGCCTTGCTGCATCACCAGAATCCTCGGTAGGCTAGGCTGCCATTAGCACGACAGAGGATGAATAAATAGGCAGACTTTTGCACTAATCTAGGAGACACCGCAACAATTTCCAACAAGCTCCCTCAACCAGGTTTGTGAGCTACTCCGTGAATCGGGAGGGGCCAAGCCTCTCTACCACCGCCTAGTGGTGCGTGGAAGCACGCACGCCACCACTGGAGCTCTCATGTCAGGCAATAGCCCCCTCAGGCTACGTGAATACTAGCGCTAGCACAAACGCACTCTCTTGTCCAAGCCCCTCTTAACATAATGAGATGAGGAACCGACTTAACTAGATAGAGGTAGGATGCTGTATCTGGGTACTGATATACGACCTCTATAAGCACCCTAGACCTTTCATAATGCCTTGCTGCCTCACCAGAATCCTTGGTAAGCTAGGCTGCCATTAGCACGAAAGAGAATGAATAAATAGGCAGACTTTTGCACTAAGCTAGGAGACACCGCAACAATTTCCAACAAGCTCCCTCAACCAGGCTTCGGCCACGAGCAGACGTAGTTAGCAGGGTGTGGCCACTACTTTCTGCACAGCTACTGGGAGCCACTGTTCCTAGTTCATAGAAACCAACGAGTTTAACTAATTTCTGTTACCTCTAAATAGAGGTCAGCTGCTAAAAAATTGGGTATCCTTTTTAAGGTCAGACGATTCTTCTCACCTTCGCAACTTCTTAACCTGTATCAGGCGCAGGTGCGGTCGGGTGTCGAGTACTGTTGTCATCTTTGGGACGGATCCGCTAAATATCAGTTGGCGGCTTTGGACTCGATTGATCGTAGAGCTCGTAGACTTATTGGCGACGACTCTTTGTCAAAAATTAAAATGCAGAGCATCGAGCATCGACGTAGAGTTGCCTGCCTCGCGGTCTTTTACCGGTTGCACGGTGGAGAGTGTTCTCAGGACCTACATTCTTTGATTCCACCAGCCCCATTCCACTACAAACCACTAGACATCGTGTCGGATACCATCCGTATGTGGTGGATGTTCCTTATATCCGCACGAAAAGATTCGCTTCTACATTCATCATGCGAACGGCTAAGGAGTGGAATATGCTTCCAGCGGCCATATTTCCGCGATCTTATCACCTGGGAGTCTTTAAGAGAAGAGTGAATAGGCATTTTTAGGCAATCGCGTTTCAACATCGAACTCATCTTCACCTTCCACCAGGTGTGATTGAGGTCAAGCGTTCGCCTGTAAATTATAAAAAAAAGCTGACAGAAACATACGCTGGGTTTCCACTACACCTCAATATTGATACTATGAGTGTTGTGTGTCTTGATTATTCAAATGATCAAGAACAAGAGGGTAGAGAAAAAAACTTTTCTCCCTCGACGAAAACTCTGCAGCGCGTTATTCTGCTCGTGACCATGATCTCTGTAACCGGGTCGAAACATCGAACCATGAATAAAAGCAAGTTAATTCGCGCATAAGCCCCGTTTGACAGTTTATAATTCTTTAATACAAAACCCTAACCAGATCAAGTTTATCTCTTTAAAATAATTAATTTATGACCGAAAATGTTAAAAGAGAAGATGTCAAAAGAGAAACGGGAACACGTCATTGTAAATGTTAAAATCTATCTTTACACATTCGGTCTGGAAATAAAATTGAAGCGGAAAATTCACTAAAAGCCTTCTTTGATTTTTCTTGATCAAACATGACATTCCCGTGGGAGAGACTCAGATTCTAGGTTACCAACGTATTGATAAATAAAGGTATATATATTTTCCAACGCCTAAGTTGTTTTTGTCGAGAATGTAGTTTTTGCGAGATTTTCCTCAGACAAAACACACGACTATCTTTGATACTACAAGCGTTAATAACGTAATATTTATGTATACAATTTATTATCAATAGTAGTTGTATTTGCCTAGTTTGCCGTTTTTAAAGTAATTTGAGATATTTGTGCAGGCCGGCATGATCGCTGCGACTACTGATGAGTTTTTCTTAACTTTCGTTAGTCGTTGGAGTTTTTTGCACTGCACCGTGTTTACCATCAGGTGTGTTTCGGTCACTGTGTCGATTCAGAATAAAAGAAAACCTTTCACGTGACATTTATATTAGATGTCATACGTGAAACTCGATGTTTTCCTCAAAAATTGTAAAATAGATGGCGCTATATTCAATTATACAATATATAATATATACAAAAATTGAAATTTTGATCATTGTTTGTTTATAATTATATTTAATCCTATTAAATTGTAATTAACCAAATAAATCAATTAAATATTTACCAAAAATTTCTTAAAATATTATATTTATTTTAAGAGAAATGTTACTTTTATAAGCCTCAACAAAAGATGTCGCTCTTTATTTCCTAAAAAAATAATTTCCTCTATAACTAAATGCCCTAACTTATAATATTGAGGAGTTTAGAGTAATTTTGTTAAAAAACACAAGCTAGTTTCGGCTAAAATGTAACTGTTAGAAAATAAAGGGAAACTTTCGAGGAGAAATTCGGCATTGTCAGTGATCCGCAGTGATTGATCGAGTTGGAGAGAATAAATCAAACGGTCTATGTATAAATCCTCGGTTTTGCTATCTGCGTTCTTTGCATCTTCACGCTATATCGTACTGGAATGAATAGAATTTTTAAATACGTACACGTATCTTATGCGTGAATTAACCTACTTTAATTATAGCTCGACGATCGATATTAAAGCATGGCAATCTTTAAAGGACGAGTGAATCAATATTTGTTAAATGAGCGCGCTCCATCATCGACCTTGTCATCATTTTCCATCAGGTGAGATTGAGGTAAAGTTCAAGCCTGTCTGTAATTTAAAAAAAAACACGGAACCCTAAACGCGACTAAAATGAAGCCTGAGCCAAAACTAGTTGACAAATAGATAAACAAGTTCATATAAATGTAATATTTATTCAAAAGGCAGTTCAAGTGAGCTCTGATTGCGTACAGTACGCGCTTCGCCTAAATAGTATTTACTGTTCTCACTAACCTTGTATTTTGTACGTGAGCATTTACTAATACATTGATTCATGCCATTGAATTAGTAAGCATAAGGAAACCACAATCGAGGCGAGTTGACATATCATAAACTTTTCTTTATTCACGACTAGCTGATCCGGCAAACGTTGTTTTGCTATATAAGGTTTTGTAATATCTTCTAAGATGTTCATTGAAATTAAGTGATGTCAGAGACAATTTTGTTCACAATTAAATACTCTTAATCAACAACACATTTATTTGGATAAAGATTAATATTATTACGTTGATACAACACTTAACAAATAATGAATTAATTTCGACCAAATTGATTACCATAAAAACGGTTCTAGTGAGTTAATCTTAAAAGATAGACATATACTGTACATTTTAAGAGGAATAATTCTTTCATACATATATTTTTGGTATCTTGAACAGTTTTCGCAGCGCACGCAATGGAAGCCTTCAAGGATGAATAATTTTGCCCGTTTTTTTTACATTTTCCATTATTTCTTCGCTTCTAATAGTTGCATCATGATGTTATATAGCCTAAAGCCTTCCTCGATAAATATTCTATTCAACTCAAAAATATTTTTTCAATTCGAACCAGTAGTTCCTGAGATTAGCGCGTTCAAACAAACAAACAAACAAACTCTTCAGCTTTATAATATTAGTATAGATCAAGTGACTACAGGGCCATCTATAGTCCACTGTCGTCCAACCACGACAACTACTACCAAGAGACGAGAATCCATTGACCTTCGCCGTTATCATGGCAGCCTTCATATACCACGACTGGACGTCTCTAGGTATATGAGGAACTGGACGTACTCAAGCTGATCCCGAAACGCGACAGGCCGAAGCGAGTCACTATGACGGTCTTTGCGCTTGTGTACTGGAGTCACAGCCTAGTTCAGGCTATTGTCTGGCCACCAATGTATCATCTACCTACATATTATATTACGAGTACCTAGCTTCGTGTGAAAAAATAACATGGTGTGATGGATCTTACTTTTGGAAACCGAGGGTAAAATACTGCATAAGATCTTCAAAGCCATCGTGAGAGCGACGGTCTGGTTGTAACAAACTTCTACTGACTGAAAAATTTCCGGGTCTCCATCTTCTCGCTGCAAGCTGGGACGTAGGTTTCCTATTTCTCCTAAGAGGTGAAGAACGAAACACCTTCTTTAAACACCATCTCTGTGAAGAGTGAGTGAAGACTTACACCTTTCAGGACCTCCTTATCACTGCCTTTGCATCATCCGCGCAGCATACTCCCGACAATTTTGATGTACACTAACTAAATTCGTATTTGTTCAATGTTCGTAGACTCTTTGAGGATGACTACTGGGGTGAAAATTCAGTCTTTCGAGCATTGGCGTAAGGTCACGTGGCTGTCAGTATTTTAGCAGCTGCATTCTGCAGAGCGCGCTCAAGAGTTTCATCAAGGTAGCAACAGTACTCCACACCCAACCACAACTTTTTTTTTTTGTTAATCCGTTGGAAATCCCATCGGACCTTCAGGGGAGCAGTGTGGGCCGCTCCCCCAGTGTGTCGGACCTGCCCTGACTAAAACCACCGCGGTGTTCCTTCTCCCGTCTGCTGGATGCTAAGGGCAAAGCCGAGCCATCTTCCTCGGCATCCAGCGATGTCCGGCCTTGTTCAGGCCTCACCTACTAGGCATGGGGCGGTTCAATAGTCGCCGCCCCCCGCGTACACCTAACACATTTCGGGGAGAGTGGTGTAGAGTGCCACCCCCCCTCGCCTAAAAGTCATTGTGCGGGAACACATCGCACACCGCTCGCACCAGGATCTGGGCGACGCGCCGCCCGGTGTATGTCCGTGTCACGGAGGAAGGCCGTTGGCGTAGGCCCTCCTCCGGCGTCCAGTCCGAGCTGGGAGGCGGATTGGGTTGTCGGGGATAGATGTACCCAACCACACCTGTGTATGATACAGTTTAAGAAGTTGCAAAGGTGTGAAGTACGGCCTGACCTTAAAAAGGACACAAACGAAAAAGAACATTTTTTAGCAGTTTAATGGGAAATCACTGATATCGAATTCAATGAATGAAGAAATAAAAGTAAAAGTTTTAATAAAGGAAAGATTAATCACTTCTTATGCAATATAACCACATTTACATATAAATTATATGGAAAAATTGATGGTGGATTCTATGGAGCGTCATTTGCGGTTATTAAAGAGGGGACGTAATGTGGATGGTTTAAAACCGCTCCCTCATTGTAGCGTGGTCCAATTCATAAGTGAACAAATAGATTGGAATTAATATACGTTAACTACCAATCATTGATGGGCAAAATGTAATCAGATTAATAAAAATGATTAACGATTACATTTTACGTTTTTTACCATTAATATGACTGCATTTTGCTCATTTATGTCTTAAACACTACAAAATCCCAGATTGTATACACATTTATCATTTCTTAATGTTTTAAATGGATTTAATCATGATTACACAGCACTAAAATTAAAATTACGACTACATTTTGTAATCGTTCATAATTAATCAGATTACAGCTTGCCCATCTCTGCTACTTATTAACGTTCATTCATTTCTTCTGAGAACAACGCCATTTTCATAGAAGTATCAGTGTAACATTGTTTTCCTAATTGTGCCATTAAAAGTATAATGTTTCTATAACATGAGATTAACTGACTGACCCGCATGTAATTAGGATTTTAAGAAAATATATTAATGATTTTAAGCATCATCATGATTTGTCAATGGTGGATAATGGACTCTTTTCCAGGTGCGACAATACGAATGGTTGTAGGTTCGATTCCAGGTACGCCTCTCTGGGTTTTTACAGATTACTTACGGATTTAGGTACCATATATACACCGGTGGAGAAAAATATCGTAAGGAAACCCGCATGGCATCTAATAGAAAAATCATGTGTAATTGCCTTGAGAACGGGTATCAGTTGCGCTACTGGTCACATTGAGCACTACATATAAGAGCAAAATAGCTAATCACTCATTTTTCTGTGCTTACCCTCAAGAATGCGTGGAAGTTTCTGGATTTGTACTACCAAGGGGTATAAGAAACGAGCTTTGGGGAAGGCGTTTGTTCAGCTCTGTAGAGGTGTAATAACTCTTGTACAGAGCATAAAATGTCCATGTATTAGTTTTGTCTCAGTGCTCGTGTAGTTTTGTCTTAGTGCGATCTCAGTCAATAGTTTCATTTCACATTATCTGTTGTTGAAAAACAGGTGATTTCATGTTATTTGATATTTCTACTCAGCAATGATCCGGGCTGAGATGAACTATGGTTTTGGCACAAAGGTTGAATAGCTGCAGAACAATCTCACATGTATATTAAAAGTCGCAGTATATTGTAACTTGCACCAAGCCTCATAAGCCTGTAGGTGAAAAAGTATTATGTATGCACAGGGCGGTACGCGACAAAAGCGTAGCCCAGACAAACCTCGAGGACGTACAGCAGCGCATGTACTCGTAATATCACAAGTAACAGCCTTGGGGTTTTTTGGGAGTTCATGTTTTGTATGTCTTGGAATGAAATGCTGTGTTGCCACTATTACTGAGATTACTTTGCCTTTTTTAACAGACGCTCATTCGTTTTATAGTGCCTGAATGCAAAAATGTACATTAGAAAATGTGGCTAAATATTTTTTTATATTACCTTCACAAAGTTCACTTTTTCGGCAGGACATTTTGCTATTGGCCGTGTAAGGGGTTTTCGGCTTCACCGGGCAAACTTGGAGAGAACTTGAGGAATCCAGCCAGTAAGTTATGGGTCGGGTGGCAAAGTAAGGACACCCTTGTGTATACGAACCTCGACTTGGCAGCCAGCACGGAAAAAAACCTAGTAGTGATCTCCTAGCGTTTCAGAAGCGACTACCTTTAGATGAAACGCCGAAAGAAATTCAAGGGTGCGATGTTCAGTTTAGACCAGATAAAGAACAATAGTGATTTCCTATGCTTTTGTGTCATTAACTCAAGCTCATTATATCTTAATCATGGTTGACGAAGAGTAATGATGAAACCTTATTGATCTGTAAATATTGATTGAACTCTGAGCTGAAGACTACCGCATTGAATATATATCAGGAAAACAGTTGCGTAAAGCGAATTCCAGTACTTGGCAGCTCATACAATATTTGCGAAAGCGAATCCTTTCGTTGATGTTTACAGTAAATTGCTAGAAATCTATACAACGACGTTTACTATTGCTCCTTTGATTATAACACCTATATTATATTCAACGTTATAAGTACCTCGGCTAGTTACCGGGCTCAGGACAACTCTCAATATGTCCAATTTCTTTATATGTCATTAAGTTTCTTCATGAATTTTTTATTCTCTATTAAGTACTATGAAAAACTAAAATGCGAATCAAAATAATAATTTACCACAACCTAATTAATACTGCGACCAAAATTCTTAAAATAGGCAATTGAAACTTAAAATTTTATTGTATTTTCATTCACTGGTCTTGCTTTAATATGAGCTTCATCTGTATTCAGGTCAATTTCCCTCACGTAATTGACTTTTGAGCCAAAATCTAATTCAACAATAACACCATGTTATAATGAATCGTTAAAAATTTCACAAATTAAGTCAAAATTCAAATCCCCGGTCACTGAACAAATTTGTCACTCTAATTAAAAATTTCGAGCAAACGTTACGTTTTACGGAGCAACGTGATTACTTTTACATCCAATTAGTCATCCCTGGACTACGTCGAAAGTCGTTCATACATTTTTAATATTTCCTCTCTACATTTTTCCCGTCCACTCTCAAAACGTTGGAAATATGATTTCTATTTAACTAATCTCTTTAAAAAAATAACTGACATTGGTGAGGGTACTTTGTTTATTGATGATCATGAGATATTTTTAGTATTTTATTTAATTCATCATCATCATCAGCTCACCCTAGTCCACTGCTGAGCATAGGTCGCTCCCAAATAGTGTCATTGAGTACGGTCTTTGGCTCTTCTCATTCGATCCTTTCTGGTCTCCTTGCTTGGGTGTCCCACGCTACTTCTGGCGATTCTCGACGTAATTTCCCAACAGAATTCTTCTTTTGGCTTCTCGTTCGAAGTTTTTCCCACCCAACTGTAGTGTTTTTCCCAGGTATACATGTTATTTGGTTCATTTAATATAAAAATATAACTAAACTTGTATCATCATAATTACCTTGAGCTGGCGCGTAAATGTTAAGATATAGACAGTCTTCTGATTGATTTGTTAAAAACGGAAGTATCCTTTTCAAGTACTCCAGCCTTCCTTTAGAGATTCTTTTTAAAACTGCCGTCTCATTCCTTATATCTGGCAGAACTTGTGGGCATACTGGACTAAATTCTTCAGCTATTTTAACCCCGGACCATTGAGCTCCGGACACTGGAGGCATGAACCTAAGAGTCCCAATTGGAGGGGAAGCGTATGGTACTCCCCGAAATACCTCCACTGGTTCTAGAAATCTAGATTCTGGTGTCACTATAAAACCTCTGATATCACCGTATCGAGTCCTAACTACTCTTGAACTAATGAAAGGTTGGGGCTGTTTCTCTTCCATTGCCGTTTCACCTCTGACAAACCTCGAAGTCAGTACTGGTAACGTAATGAAGTGAAGAACAGTCAGTAAGAGCATCTTTTTGTCGCCACCGCCACCGCACGTGGTAGAGGTCGTTTGCTATAATTCCACCATGTTGGGGTGACGGCTTGCTTCTTCGTACCATTTACTTATTGACCTGCAACAAGCATTAGGAGTTTAGTGAATTTTGAAATAAAATACAAATCAAGTTTTAATTATCATTGTTTGACGTGTTCTTTCGTTGATAATCAGATATTTTGGTGAAGTATTTATACAGTTTGACATACGAGTGGATATGAATAAAGATACATCTTTCAACCGTCTATTAGTTTTTAAAATTCTTGATACTTTCAGACTATATCAATTGTCTCAATTCTACGAAGTTATATTAATACTAATCACAGTACAGAAACCTTCATTTTTATTTAAATCTGTAAGTTTAAATGTAAATATTGTGAGAAAAAAAGTTTATTTCGAAAATAAGATTTACTACTTGAATAAATCTTTTGAGATTTATTTCCTTTTTTTTCATTCTTGTATTTTATTACAATAATCTATGGAATTATTGAGAAATTGATTTTGTTTAATCTACGATTATACTACTGTTTCATATTTTAAATGTGTAGATGTTTTTATCTTATTTTCATGTAGTATTTGTAGTATACTGTTTGAGTTAAACTTTTGCTATAGGTATTAACGTTTTTTTTTTTATTTATCACTGATAATGTTGATTTTTATTAATTTTCATATAAAATAGGCTACATTGATGTATTTTATGGTTGTCTTAATATAAACTGTACATTTTTTATTGTAATTAGGTAGGTATTATATGAATGGGATCGTGTATCGGCCCCTGGTAACCCCTGTATGAATAAAATTAAAACAGTTATTGTCACAAATGAATCCTTTTGTATGAGCATCATTGTTTTAAAGATTTATTCGGGATAGGATTTAATGCCTAGTTTTTCTAAAAATGTTCACATTTTTACCGAATTAATCATTCACACAATTCTTTTTTATCCTGACTCGGAGAAATAATCTGATGGTAAGTATGGTACAGTTCAAAAAACAATAACGACCATCCACAGTAAAGAAAAATCTATCGATATTGATATCCCAGTATCATAGTATGGTGGGAACACGCTCACCAAAGACCATTCCAGAGCTCAAGGACTCTGGCAAAATTAAGAGTTAGAGAACTTCTTAGTCCTAGCCGGGATGTGAGTTACCGTAAACACGCGCAAGTAGTTCTTGTACGTAATGGAAAAGGATAAACGGCTCTTCAGAACACTCGCCATAATACAGAAGATAGAAAATGCTTTGTGAGACAGTGTTAAAAACTGCTGAAACACTATTCTAAAAGGTCATGCTTTTATATTAAAAGCAGAAGAACAAATTTTGCCATTACTATCTTCCTCCGAAACCTAATGCAGATATTTCCATTCGCAACAGACGCAATTCCTAACACATTTGTCCACCAGCCATAAATATTCACAGTTGTGTGTCGTATTTACATCGGATTCGCAGGCTCTGGGGGCGATTTCTTCCGGAACTTTACGACGGCGTTTGCATTTTTACACGTCTCATTGTTTTATCTGTTCCAGATTTATTGCCAGTCTTAAGGAGCTGTGATTCTGTAGATACAAATCAAATACGCTATCAAATACGCCTCGGTAACGTTTCTGATTATAATTGTTTTTATTTAATACTAGCTGTCCCGGCAGACTTTGTTCTGCCCTATTTCTCTAAAACAAAGTCACATTGTTTTTTTTTAATGTTAATAGCTTCCCCGTCAGATTGTTTTGAAAATTGTTTGAAGGAACCTGGCCTACGTAGGCTATATATATAAAAATTGACAAATATTGACCTTAATATTTATACGTCACTCGATTGCTTTGCCTTCCCGCAACCCGTCCACTAACATTTAAACTTTATGGTATGGTGTTAAAGTTCAAATTGACTTTTAAATATTATTACGATTTTTTTGTATGAGAATACAGAAAAGTTTTATTTTTAGACAGTTGCAGGGAATTTTTAAAATTTTGCTCTCCGTAATAACCTTCCTCAGACTTCATCAAACACAACAAAAAAAAAATCAGCCAAATCGGTTCAGCCGTTCTCGAGTTTCGCGCTTATCAAGACATTTAGCGATTCATTTTTATATATAAGAAGATTAGCGAGATTCATTACAAATGCGACTATATCTAAAAGTGTTGACTACTTCTTAGAATATTGGATTTTGCCAATGTTGCCAATAGATGGCAGTGTAATCGGGATAAATCACGCAATCATTGTGTTACAATGTACTATTTTACAAGATTAAGAAAAACATACTTGTAGGATTGAAAATTAATTAGCTGATTTTATTGATTTGATTGAATTTTTTTAGGGGCTCTGTAGACTTAAAAAGGATGCAGAGTCTTGACAACCTTAAAACTGAGTTGATACTATATATCGCAAAATATAATATGAGGTATTTTTGGCTATGTAAGTTAGTGAAGAATATAAAGAGTTTATTCTGTACCATACGCAAGGAAATAACGGCAGAAATGGAGATGGAAAATCGGTTCAGCCGTTCTCGAGTTTCGCGCTTATCAAGATATTTTGTGATTCATTTTTATATTATAGACTAGCTGCGGTCGCGACTTCGTTCACGTAGATATTGTATTTTTGTTGTGATAATAATTATTACAAGCTTCAATTTAATTATTTATTTTTTATAGACGAACGCTTGACCTCAATGACACCTGGTGGAATGTAAAGATGAGTTCGATGATAAAACGCGTCCGCCTAGCAAATGCCTATTCACTCTTCTCTTAAAGACTCCCAGGTCATAAGATCGTGGAAATATGGCCGCTGGAAGCATATTCCATTCCTTAGCCATTCGCATGATGAATGTAGAAGCGAATCTTTTCGTGCGGATATAAGGAACATCCACCACATACGGATGGTATCCGTCACGATGCCACGATATTTTGTGGTGGAATGGGGCTGGTGGAATCAAAGAATGTAGTTCCTGAGACCACTCTCCACCGTGCAACCGGTAAAAGATCGAGAGGCAAAATTTGTCGATTGAATGTGTCCAATCTCAATTTATAAGAGAGGCGTTTGGTCTGAACAGTCTAGACGTCGGGATGTTTAACAAAGTCTTAACAAAACTTTTATCTGATGAGATGTCAGCTTTGTTCAGATCAATAGCGTCATATGTTATATGTTAGGTATGTTTATAGAAGCGTAAATTGAGGCTAGCATATGTACTAACGTAAAGGTGCCCTAAATAAATAGAATAATAAAAAAAGTGAATTTTTTGTACAAATAATCATAAAGGTGTCATCTATTGCTTTTTATATAAATATTATTACTTATCATTCAGTTACAATTTTATTAAAAGTATAATATTATATGTAATTCAGCCAAATTGCCTCTACAATTATACCATTATTTTCTAATAAATGATAGACTTGTTTTTTTTTTAATTGACGTAATTTTTTTATTTATGATCCGATTGAAATACAATTAATACTAAATTTTAAGTAAAGATTTCTAAAATACACTAGTGTAAACCACATTTAAATTGGTTATGACGTTTCTGAGATAAGCGGGCACAAATGCGCGCATGTGTATATTGATTACGTTTCGATACATTTTTACTAACCTACATCGCGTTAGGGCCATTTTTCTGTAAAGCGATATACCATATATTGAATTAAATTTTCATCAAGAAAATTTTATATAGGTGGCTGAGGAATGCATTTATTATATGTATCATTTATGTTCGGTTATATGGGGGCATATATCTCTAATTACATAAAATTGTAATAACATAGAATTGTACATGGAGTATACCACTGTGAAATAAATTGCTATCAACTATTTTTAAGCACACAGCACAAGCTATGCTCCTAAACACAACATTTTCATAATTATACTTTTTCTTCAAGATAAGAATGAAAATTAAGCTCGAAGGGACTATTTTTGGGAGTCGTAGCAACTCGCGTCCGTAGGATTTACCCCCGTTTCCCTACACGTGGCTCCTGGGTGGTGCTAAACGAGCGGCAGCGAGGTGGTAGGGCGTCGGTGCCCGTCTGGATCGCGACCACAGTGCACGGGTGTAAAGCCCGTCATAGTGACCAGTTGCGGCTTGTCGCGTTTCGGGATCAGCTTTTGCATATCCAGTAGCTCATATACCTAGAGACCTTCAGTCGGGTATATGTGGGCCGACATGACGATGTAGACTATCAATGGAACTTCATCCTTTGATAGTCGCTTTCGTTTTTGGACTACACTGTTCTTACTATCAGGAACTCTGTAGTCACTATGTCGAGCCAGTGTAAAAAAAGGCTAACAATATAAGCTATCTCTGAAACACAAATGCGTATATCTTTATAGTGGGACATTAACCTGTTGAGGCATTATATAAAAACTACAGAAATTAAAGAAAAAAAAAACAAGCTGGTATCCAATCCAGTTAAGTTCTATTAGACCAAGATAAGCGCCTTTTTCATGAAATGCTTTACCCGAACGAGCGACCACAGTTTTCTCTCCTATTAACTGTTACAGTCAATGTGACCTATCCTAACTAAATATTCTAGCTATTGTGTAACCTAAATAGCGTTTTAATGGTAGCGCTTGCTGTCCTCTGTAGGAGCGATTAAGTAAATTGGTTGTGATTGCTCGGCACTGAAGCTGTAGAATGCCCAGCCGTGGGTCAGACCACTAATTTCCTTTATATCGCCGTTTAGGCAAATTAAAACTCAGCCTTCAGCATTTTAGATTTACTTTATAATTCTGGTTCAAAGAGATTCTCAGCTATTAGGTTGATGGATAGTTGAAACCTTTTTGTTTTGCAAAAGTTTACATCTACTATCCAACGATCTTGTAATTGTGGAGTCTCTTAAAGAGTAAATAGGCATTTTTTGATCAAACGCAGTCCATCAACAATTTTATCTTCATCTTCCACGAAGTAAGATTGAAGTAAAGCGTGCACCTTTAAATCATAAAACACATTTTTCTAAAGGGTGAAATCTAAGTTCACGAAATAAAAGTTGTTAGTCTGCTGTTTCATTTAATCTTAGCTATCTATCACCACACCTATTTCCTATCGGGGAAAGCAGAGAAAATGGAACGTATGACCGGTGGTCGTGGGTGTGGTTGTAGAATGACACTGATTTTGGCGTTTTACTGTTTATTTGCACCTTACGTCACACCGAACTGCGACGCACATGCACGTACTCTCACCTTGCGTCTCGGTAGTCGACTACCGAGACGCAGGGCTAGAGTACGTGCGTGTGCGTCGCAGTTCGGTGTGCCTTAAAGTGCAAATAAACAGTAAAACGCGAGAATCCGTATCATTCTACACCCACACCCACGACCACCGGTCATAAATGCTACTTTAGTTTCTTTAACATTCATTAGTCCCTTCATACAGTCTCGCCGATTTCGCTCACTTTTAATACTACCCTCCATCAGAACTCTTTTATTTGGTCTGTGTAGGTAAGTCTCCAGCGGTTTCGGCTCTTCTGCTCAAATTCATATTGCATATCTTTTAAGTCACCCTATCATCATTAATTTAATGTTCTCTTGGGATTGTAAAACTCGCTCTGAAATATATTAAAATGATTCCTGATAATCAATTCCACTTTTAGTTGGCTCACCTTGATACTCTCTTTTACTCTGTTTTCTGTTACTGTTTCTCGCATGGGAGCTGGCAGACGACGCAGTGTTCAACCTTTTTTTTAAGCGTACTAACTACTGATTGCCGGGAAAGGCATTTCAGTTTAACCGGGCTTAGGGGGCGAGCACAGAAGGTGCTCAGCCAACGAGTTTATGGGTTGGGTGGCAACGCAAGGGCACCCCTGTGGGTACGAACCTCGACTTGGACTACCAGCCAAATAGTACTAACCCTACGGGTGATCTACCAGCGTTTCGGAAGTGACTACCTTGAGAAGAAACGCTGAAAGAAACTCAAAGCTGCGTCGGAGTGAAACTGTTCAACCTCGCGGGAGCTATATATGAGGACATAGAAATAGTGTGGCCATATTAATAGTTCGCTTTGACGTCAAGACAACGATTAGTGTTGCCATAACAGCAATGAGCGTAACAGGATATATTGTCCCAATATCATTACGACGACGATCCACATATTAAGGTTGCTCAACGTTCTCTAAAACGCAATATGGTTCAAGTTTCAGAATGGAATCAGTAATGAGATGATCTAAAAGAGACCTTAAATCATCGACTAGTTCAGAGACGCACCTGTCAGAACTCAGAAGTGGCAATGAGGTGGTAATATTTGTCAAAGAATCGATTACTGTTGATGTAGATATATCACTGAGTGAAGACTGTGATTCGAAGAACTAGGAATATCCTTCTATTTAGGTGAAGCGCCTACTCTTGCGCTACGTAGAAGACTATTGATGGATAATGAGAACCACGAATCAGGGTCAATAACAAACCTAACGAAGTATGAGAGAGTAGACAAGTAGGACCTGTTAACATTTTTTAAGATCGTTAAGTGTTTTGTGCTTCAAAATGCCAGTAGAGGATCGCTTCATTATACTTGCCTATCTACATATTTTTTTCAGGAACATGTATGAATTTAAGTTGGGATTTTTTGTATTTCCTGTCGTTGTAAAAGTCATATTTTGCCTTTGATGATATTTGATCCGCGAAGTGTCGATATACTGATATTACAAAGCAGTTATCGAAACATTTCCTTCAAAAATACGGCCGTATAGTGCCTTATCTCCCCTAGCATCCCTCGGAGTTCCGAACGCACGTGTTTTCACTAGGGATGCTATGAATACCAAAACCAAATTTATCGGATATCTGAAATGATTTAATATGCGATAAACAGTATGCTTTGAAAGCCGATATTGGTGACACGATAACATTAGCAATATACATCAGTAAATTCTAATATTCGTGAACATTGAAACGTTATAATCATATAAAATTAAAGAAATTGAGTGAGTTTACATGTGATCTATGCTCTTGTTACATACAAAAATCAGTATAAAGACTTCGTCGTAGGTTCAAATTCCGGCACGAACCTTCGGGTTTTTCCAGATAATGTAAAGATTTAGGCACTATAGGTTCACCGGTACATGAAAATATCATGAGAAAGATCGCATGGCATTTAAAATATTATCTAGAAATGTCATGTGTAAATGCCCTGAGAACGGCTATCAGCTCCGCTTCTAGTCAAGTTGGGCACGACAGTGAATACAGCCACTAATCTATCTCTGCTCACCCGTAAGGTAGTAAGGTATAGTGTGGCGATATAAATTTTTATGATTATATTTAATTTAAAGACTATTGAAAGGTTTTAGTTGATAAATGGAGCCTGGGATCAACGGGGTTCATGCCCCTTTTGTCATCATAGCCCACTAGCATGATTCTCTGCTTTCCTTTTCTCCTACATTCACCAGCTATGTACAATTCCAGTATTGCCATGTAAATTACCCCATGTAATATTTTTTATTCGACATTTTTTGCTTTTTAACTACAAGGATAACCTAAATATAGGTAATCTAATATCGATAACGAGTAACGGCTTTACTGCTTGGATAGTTTTTTTTATAACATACTGTATACATTTCGGATCCCAAGCGTGACAGTGCCGCAGACGCCTAGTATGGACTATTACAATGTTCTCGGGTACATGCTTTTTTTTATCCTGACACGACACAGTGACTACACCACGCCGGTTGGTAAACATGTGCAATCAAAACCGACAATGACTCAACAGTAAAAAAAAAACTATCGATAATCGCAGCCATCAAGCCGGTCTGCACAAATATCTCTTCGCGCTTCGCTTAAAGAACTCATTATCATAGGATAATGGGAACAAGCTCGTCGGAGGACCATTCCACAGTCTAACGGCTCGGCTGCAGTAAAAGTTAGAGAACTTCTTAGTACTAACTGGGATGTGAGCTACGGTCACTCCGTAATCCGCGCGCGTGGTTATATTATGAAAAGGAGAGGAAGGTATAAGGTTAAATAGCTCTTGACACACTGGCTTGTTTTTGTCCAAATTCTCGTAAAACTAGACTGAACTATTGTTGTACTGCAAACGTAATTATTTGAAGTTGTCAAGATATCCGAAACAAATATTAATTATCATGTCAATATCCGAACTGCATGTAAGTAACAACCCTAGTTTGTACACAATGCGCCCGGTTTTACAGCCAGTGATAAGTCGCAGCACAATGGAGCGCCGCGAACCGGGCGCTGCCGTCTTTAGACCCAGTTAACACGTACGGTTTATCCGGGTTTATCGATTATCCGGTTATGACACTCTTATTTATATCTGTAAAAGGGAACTACAATTTATCGAAATACTCGTATAGTAAAGCTATATCCAAGTTTGAACTTGTATTATTTAATATTGAAACGTAAGGAAGAAAAACTAGTAAATAATTCGTAATTATTATTTGTGGTTCTAATCGCTTAGAGGATAAGGAAGCGGTACGTAACAACGCAAGTGGTTATATGTTCGTATATCGGCATGTACTTAAGGTTCTTTCAAATTAACTACGAATTTAGGCTCCACATACTCACCTGAGAAGAAAACATCGTGCAGAAAGTCGAATTACGTGTAATAAAAATGTCATGTGTGCTTTTTTTGGTAACCCGGGGGAAACTCGCTATGGGCCGTTAGGGGGCAGTGAGAGCCGCCCTCCATTTTGTCGGATTTGCACCGACCAAAACCCCCGTCGTGCTCCTCCCGTCTGCCGGTGCCAAGGGCAAGGCTGTGCCAGCTTCCTCAGCGCCCGGCGACGTCTGGCCTGTTATGAAAGGCTCTTACACGCGGCAGCCTCACCTTCGTTGTCTTGGAGTGGAGCGCGGGAACACATCGCGTACTGCTCTCGCCTTGAAAATTTTGGGCGACGCACTCCCTCAAGTGCGCCCCCCAGAATGTCATATGTGCTGTTAGAACCGCTATCAAATGCGCCACTGGTCAGATTCGGCACGACTTATACGCGCAAAGTGGATACAGCCATTATCGTACCTCTGCTCAGCCCAGAAAGGGATAGTTGTTATTATTGACTAGCTGATCCGGCAAACGTTGTTTTGCTATATAAGGTTTTGTAATATCTTCTAAGATGTTCATTGAAATTAAGTGATGTCAAAACAATTTTGTTCACAATTAAACACTCTTAATCAACAATACATTTATTTGGATAAAGATCAATATTATTACGTTGATACAACTCTTAACAAATAATGCATTAATTTCGACCTAATTTGTTTACCATAAAAACGGTTCTAGTGACTTAATTTTAAAAGATAGACATATACTGTTGAGGACATTTTTTTAGATCATTTCAAGAGGAATAATTCTTTCTTACATATATTTTTGGTATCTTGAACCGTTTTTGTAGCGCACGCATTGGAAGCCCTCAAGGATGAATAATTTTCCCAGTTTTTTTCACATTTTCCATTATTTCTTCGCTCCTAATAATTGCATCGTGATGTTATATAGCCTAAAGCCTTCCTCGATAAATGGTCTATTCAACTCAAAAATAATTTTTCAATTCGAACCAGTAGTTCCTGAGATTAGCGCGTTCAAACAAACAAACAAACTCTTCAGCTTTATAATATTAGTATAGACTAGCTGAACCGGCAAACGTTGTTTTGCTATATAAGTTATTGTAATATCTTCTAAGATGTTCATTGAAATTAAGTGATGTCGAAGACAATTTTGTTCACAATTAAATACTCTTAATCAACAACACATTTATTTGAATAAAGATTAATATTATTACGTTGATACAACTTTTAACAAATAATGCATTAATTTCGACCAAATTTGATTACCATAAAAACGGTTCTAGTGAGTTATTCTTAAAAGATAGACATATACTGTCGCGGACATTTTTTTAGATCATTTCAAGAGGAATAATTCTTTCATACATATATTTTTGGTAACTTGAACCGTTTTTGTAGCGCACGCATTGGAAGCCCTCAAGGATGAATAATTTTCCCCGTTTTTTCACATTTTCCATTATTTCTTCGCTCCTAATAATTGCATCGTGATGTTATATAGCCTAAAGCCTTCCTCGATAAATGGTCTATTCAACTCAAAAATAATTTTTCAATTCGAACCAGTAGTTCCTGAGATTAGCGCGTTCAAACAAACAAACAAACAAACTCTTCAGCTTTATAATATTAGTATAGATTATTGGTTAAATCTACTTGAAAGATGAAGACGTAGCTCTTGTGGCATTCGAGAATCTAAATTCGAAAGGAGATAAATTTGCATTAGCGAAAGTTTAAAACTAGTGTCTTATCTACAAAAAAAAAAAACCTTAATTACTCAAACCTATTCATTAATCTTATAAAAAATGTTAAAAGGAGAATTTGTTTAAGATTTTCAAGCAGCTAACCAGATTTTCTTCAATGAGATTTCTTGATGAAATCACCATTCACACACAAACAACAAAGCCAAAATCGGTTCATAAGCTTAGGAGTTTTTTTTTTTAATCTGTTTTTTTTTGGGACTTTGGATCAGTCCCATAATCACACAATGTAAATGCTAATTCAACAATGTATATGTGAGTCTACAGAGCATCTCAGCTGCGCAAGATGTTTGCTCAGCTAAGACGCTCTGAAATAGACCCACATCAGACCTGTTCAAACCAAACTGTTTATACATGATTTCTCTCATAGAAACGCTCCGAACACATTCCACCAAGAAATGGTGTATGTCTTCTGGGACTCCACAGCTTAGGAGTTACGAAGCAAAGAACACGTTGTAGCTTAAAAATTACTCTCACATAGACCAATAAGCGGCGTCTGAAAAATTACATTTCTACTTAATTTTTATTGTTATTACATTTTTTGAAAATTTTTCTCATTTGTTATTTAGAATTTATGAAAGAGTTTAGATTCGTATATTGAATATGTTACTTAAATAAGTTAAAGTAAGGGTTTTATCGTACTTTTAATAAATTAAGGGATATTTAACTTATACCGTCATTTGTCAAGTACATTTACCTACAGAGGGGAAAGCGAGGTTGAATGGAACTCGCGTCGGGAAATTGCGGTCTCATGCCGCGTGGAAAACGCATTCACTCGTTGACGTAGGCTGACGTCGTCTGTCAATAGATTGTAAAGAAACAGTACGGCACCTTTAATTGACATCAAAATGGAATTTTTATACAATATTTTTTTGTACGGTTTTTGCCTGAAGGAATTACAAGGTAATTGTTATAATATCAATCATATTTTGAAATAATTTTTGGGAGTCAAAGCTGCTCGCGTCCGTAGGCTTTACCCTAGTTTCCCTACATGTGGCTCCTGGGTGGTGCTAAACGAGCAGCAACGAGGTGGTAGGGCGTCGGTGCCCGTCTGGATCGCGACCACAGTACATGGGTGTAAAGCCCATCATAGTGACCAGTTTCGGCTTGTCGCGTTTCGGGATCAGTTTGTTTATATCCAGTAGCTCATATACCTAGAGACCTTCAGTCGCGGTATATGTGGGCTGACATGTCGATGTAGACTATCAATGGATTTTCATCCTTTGATAGTCGCTTTCGTTTTTGGACTACACTGTACTTACCATCAGGTGCTCTGTAGTCACTATGTAGAGCCAGTGTAAAAAAAAAATTGTTTGTTTACAGGATATCTTAAAATATATCATCACGTTATAACTCTGTTAGGGTGAGCAGAGATACATTAGTAGCTGTATCCACTTTGCGCTTATATGGTGATTTCGACATGACCGGTAGCGCATTTGATTCCCGTTCTCTAGCATTAGTACACATGACATTTCAATTAGATACCATTCGGGTGTCGTCACAATGTTTTGCTTCATGGGTGAGCATATGGTGCTTAAATCCGAACGTAATTTGTGAAAACCCAGAGGTATGCCAGGATTCGAGCTTAGGACCACTAATTGATACCGTTGGCTTATTTACTAAGTCACCACAGTCAAAATAATTGACTTTTTTTTTTACACTGGCTTGACATAGTGACTACAGAGTACCTGATGGTAAGTACAGTGTAGCCCAAAAACGAAAGCGACTATCAAAGGATGAAAATTCATTGATAGTCTACATGGTCATGTCGACCCACATATACCACGACTGAAGGTCTCTAGGTATATGAGCTACTGGAATATACACAAGCTGATCTACTATGACGGGCTTTACACCCATGTACTATGGTCGCGATCCAGACGGGCACCGGCGCCCTACCACCTCGCTGCTGCTCGTTTAGCACCACCCAGGAGTCACGTGTAGGGAAACTAGGGTAACGCCTACGGACGCGAGTAGCTTCGACTCCCAAACATGATATAATAACGCATAGTTGAAAACACTTATCCCATTCCAAAATGAGCCAGTATCTACGTGTGGTTTCTTTATTATTTATAATTATGTATCATAGGAAACTAGCTGACCGGCCGAACTTTGTACCGTTTAATAATCAATAAACGTCGTATTAATTAATAACCTTTTTTGATTTGTTAGCCCGGTGGGAACCTTTCGGACCGTCAGGGGAGTGGTGAGGGCTCTCCCCCGGTGTATCACATTTATTTTAATACTAACTTACAGCACATTTCAAGGTCAATTATATACAAAATAGAAAATAGCATAAAAAACTACAGTGCCAGTAGCAAAATTAGGCTTACGTATTAAATTTTGCTAGCGTGTTTTGCACCGACTAAAACCACCGGGGCGCAAACTCTGACCTCTCTTCGCCTTCGCCGGGTCTGGGTATCCGTATACTTGCTACGGGCCTGTCAAGCAACTTTCCAATAACCTTTTTTTTTGTTTTTTTTTTGTTCACCCGGTGGAAATCCCTACGGACCGTTAGGGGAGTGGTGAGGGCCGCTCCCCGGTGTGTCGGACTTGCCCCGACTAAAACCACCGGGGTGTTCCTTCTCCCGTCTGCCGGATACTAAGGGCAAAGCCGAGCCATCTTCCTTCCAAACCGTTCATAAGCTAATTCAACTCATATTTTTAACTTAAAACGTGATGATTCTCACTCCAGTTGCAGAGAGATAATGCCTCGATAAGCGTTTATTACCATCTGTACCACTGCGAGTAGACTGAAGAGTTCTGTAACCTTGCTCCCTCTCCCTCTCTTAATAGAACTATGCGCGTGGGTTTGCGTAGTCAGCTTTACGGTAACTCATGGACCGACTAAGATTAAAAAGTTCTCTATTACTTTTGCCGTGTCGTTGGCCTGGGAATGGTCTTCCGGCGAGCGTGTTCCCACCATCCTATGATATGGAGTCCTTTAAGCGTAGCGTAAAAAGATATTTGTGCAAGCCACAAAATTGCTGCGATTACCGATGGTTTTTTTTACTGTTGTTAGCGGTTGTCGTTTTTTACACTACACCATGCTTACCATCAGGCGTGCTATGGTCACTATATCGAGTCAGGTTAAAAATAAATCCTTGTAGTAAATTGCATGGAATGCATTTACGAAACAAAAGCTAGCCTATGTCAGTCTCTAATCTATATCTATGCTAAATTTCAGTAAAATCGGTTCAACCGTTTTGACGTGATATCGGAACATTTGTACAAATGTACTCAATCGAATTTATAGTGTTAGTAGTGTAAGTGTGATCAATAAATATTGAAAATAGTAATTTTGTTTTAATCACCATATTTACATTTCATTATTTAAGCACTTATATACTGATCTCGCTTACTCGTGGCACAATGCGGTGCATTTCATACCCATTACGAATGGATCCTTCACCTCTATTATACGGCTCAATGAATTCCACATATCGCAATAAAAACAAAATAAATTTTCATTTCCTGATGATACTGTGCGGGATTTATTTATGTGCTATTTTTATAACTACAGGGAATAAACTAGACGTTGGCAACTTTCAGCCAACCTAGGCTAGTGTTGTAAACCATAGCTGGACTGATCGTGTGGACTATCTAAGCGTTGTACTTCCATCGAATCTCAGCTGATAATCAGCGCTGAATGACTCGGAACAGCTTCGGTCAGCAGGTCAGCACACACTGAGTCGAGTGCTCTTTGAGAATGGTTACAGCCTTTTTTTTGGTTACCCGGGGGAAATCCCTAACGGACCTTCAAGTGGCGGTGAGGGCTGCCCTCCGGTGTGTCGGACTTCCACCGACTAAAACCCCGGGGTATTCCCTCTCTCGTCTGCCGAGTGCCAAGGACAAGGCCGAGCCATCTTCCCCCACATCCGGCGACGCCTGACTTTTTGCAGGCCCCATCTTCTTGGTCAGGGGTGGTTATATAGTTACCGCCCTCCGCGTACTCATAACAGATTGGCGAGGAGAGTGATGTAAAGTGCCACCCTCCCCTCATTTCCATGATTTATCATTGGAGCGGTGTGCGGGAACACATCGCATATGGTGACAGCCCACAGGATACATGATATAATATTATGTTTTATTCTTTCATTGTTTAATCTAAATGTGTTTTCTTTCATTTTTGCTTGATAAAATCCGCATAGGACTATCTCAGTCGTACAGGTTGGTTGCACTGCTAAGGTATGCCGCCCTTGTACCGACTAAAATCCTCAAGGTGACTACTTTGGCACACTTCTTGTGTGGCGTCTAAAGGGGGCGACTGTTTACATCCACCCCTTCCAAAAGATGAGGCTTCTTTTTTTTACACTGGCTCGTCATAGTGACTACGGAGTACCTTATGGTAAGTACAGTGTAGTCCAAAAACGAAAGCGACTATCAAAGGATGAAAATCCATTCATTATCTACATCGTCATGTCGGCCCACATATACCACGACTGAAGCTCTCTAGGTATATGAGCTACTGGATATACACAAGCTGATGCCGAAACGCGACAAGCCGAAACTGGTCACTATGACGGGTTTTACACCCATGCACTGTGGTCGCAATCAAGACGGGCACCGGCGCCCTACCACCTCGCTGCTGCTCGTTTAGCACCACCCAGGAGTCACGTGTAGCGAAACTAGGGTAAAGCCTACGGACGCGAGCAGCTTCGACTCCCAAAAGCAGGTCATTGGCTCTCCGTTTCGAAGGATGAATGTGGTTTCCCAGCTCCAGATAGCAGTGTAATAACGTGATGCTTTTAAGCTAGTAATAGTCTGGCGCACCCGGTCAACCACCCTCACGGCTCCCCTGAGGGATTTTCCACTGAGTAACAAAAATAAAGACAAAACTATCAACTGTCAGGCCGTTTAAAACCCTTCAATCCCTCTTTTGTACTGTTCTTTACAATGTTTTATACCAGCACTCACTCGATCCACCTATTGACATACTAAACCTGTCCATCCAAAAGATTTCAAAGTATTTTATGGTGTACAACTGGAAATATCTCTGAATACACCCGTTACTTAGAGAAGAGGCCCCTTGAGGAGTTGGTAAACTGGCAAACGGGGTGAGTGAAGTTCTTTGGGTAGCCCATGCCACAGTTACATAGCTATTGAAATCCTGTTACCAGCATTGTTTTGTTCTTTTTGTTCATTGCGAGGTGGTAGGGCATCGGTGCCCGTCTGGATCGCGACCACAGTACATGGGTGTAAAGCCCGTCAAAGTGACCAGTTTCGGCTTGTCGCGTTTCGGGATCAGCTTGTGTATCTCCAGTAGCTCATATACCTAGAGACCTTCAGTCGCGGTATATGTGGGCCGACATGACGATGTACACTATCAACGGATTTTCATTCTTTGATAGTCAATTTCGTATTTGGACTACACTGTACTTACCATCAGGTACTCTGTAGTCATTAAATCAAGCCAGTGTAAAAAAATTAAATAAAACAATTCTTAAATCATCAACCACGAGATATACGATTAATATTTCATTCCCTACAAAACCGAGTATAATTCTGTTTGCAATTCAGAATTCTGTAACGAGTTTCATTGTAAAATGTACATTATATAAATGTTATAATTAAAAGTTGTACGTGCCATGCGTTCTCGCTCTGCGCGTTGTTCAGTGTTGCCACGTTTTAAAATGAACGGAATAAAAAGGTTTTATACAAGCTGAATTACTGACATAATTTTTTCTCATAAACGTCAAAAAACTTAATCGTAAAATAAATTTAAATATAAACATAGGCCTATTAATAGCTTGCATCGGCCAATTGTCTTACGAAATCACCCTTTTATATTTTCTGTTTCTCTCTCTTCTTTAAGATCGAAAGCGCGATGGCAATACTGCTACTTTTGTACTCGGATATAGACCACATTAATCGTTTTTCTGTTATCGAGTTAAAAAAAGCCAATCAAGTGCAAATTAGACGCGCGCACCGAGGATTCCGTACAAACTCAAAATATGTGAAAAAATATATCACTACATTTGGCTACATTCAATTTTTCGGATTTTTTTTCATGTCCTAAATAATTATCAAATTAAAATAAATTCATATTTTAAATTTTTTAATCTATTTTATTGATTTATGTAGAAAGTTTACACTTGACTCAGAATAAAAAAAGAAGAATAAATAAGTGTTTTTGCATGTATCAAAAAGTGTTTTTGTAAAATCTAAGTACGTAAATTATATTTGAGATCTTTTTTAATAATGTCTAGTATTTTCATCCCCCAACCTGGCAATACTGCAGTTATGAAACAAAAACCCCGCCGGCCTTTGCCGCAAGTAAAACATTTAAATCAGGATCCTTGGCGTTTTTATCATGTGAAACTGTGACCTAAAATTGAGCATTGGATGTTTGCGTTGTCCAAAGCTTGTTTTCTCAAATACAATTTAAATAAATGGTTCTAACTTTGCGTTTTGTTTCAATTGATGGATAGACTTATCAACTTAATTTTTTTATTGTTTTGTCCCAAAGATACTGCTTTTTTTTAATGTAGAGTTTGGTTTCATCACACAACTAGAGAACTCAGGGAAAAATCCAGCATAGGATCATCAGAGTAGCCGTGAAGGCCGCGATCCCGATTTTCCGAAATCCTACTGGCTATAAGTACCGCGATGTCTTTCAACTTGCTGCTATTCTGGCCTAGGGGTCAGAATTCGCCAAAAACCCAGCGAGCAAATAGTCGTTTTGTGGCTTCATCTCTAGACGTGATGGGTATAAAGAGCCCACACCTCCGAGAATCTCTCTCTATCTATCTAATGCCGGTATAGGCAGAGAACATTGAACGCCACTTCTTTCAATTATTAAAAATTTATTTTACTTCCTTAAAACTCATTAAACCCATCATGTAGAATATATGACTTTTTTTTTTACACTGGCTCGACATAGTGACTACAGAGTACCTGATGGTAAATACAGTGTAGTTCTAAAACGAAAGCGACTATCAAAGGATGAAAATCCATTGATAGTCTACATCGTCATGTCGGCCCATATATAGCACGACTGAAGGTCTCTAGGTATATGAGCTACTGGATATACACAAGCTGATCCCGAAACGCGACAAGCCGAAACTGGTCACTATGACGGGCTTTACACCCATGCACTGTGGTCGCGGTCCAGACAGGCACCGACGCCCTACCACCTCGCTGCTGCTCGTTTAGCACCACCCAGGAGTCACGTGTAGGGAAACTAGGGTAAAGCCTACGGACGCGAGCAGCTTCGACTCCCAACGCATATCATATGACGCTGATTGTGTGTACTTTTGACACTAACCCTCCATTAGAACTCTCCTTATTCGTTCTGTGCAGGAAAGTCTGAGTCAGCTTCGACTCTTAGGCTGAGATGTACTGTAACCCGGTGGAATTCCCTACAGACCGTCAGAGGGAGTGGTGAGAACCACTCCCCCCGGTGTGTCGGACCTGCCCCGACTAAAACCACCAGGGTGCCAGCACCGCCCTCTCTTCGCCTTCGCCGAGCCTGAGGATCCGGATACATCTGAGGGCTCGGCACATACCCAGGCCTCGCTGCTGTACTACAAAAAAAGCACCGAAAACACTCTATGTACTCTATGTAAACGTTATGATGTTTTTATGATCTCTCTCAGGTGGTTAAATTTGTCAGTAGTTACGTTGGTCACAAAGTTACACAGCTTCTGCTATTAATGACACTGAAAAACCTCTCCTATTGAACTGATGACGTCAATAATATAGTAGGTAGCAGTGAATCGCTTTAAGCGAGTCATTTTACCGAATGAGTCATTAGTTTAAATGACAACCCATTTAGAAATGGCAACGTGTTCGAATAAGATTTATTACCGATTATACTGGGTTTGTTAAAACGTTTACATTCGTGTACATTAGGGTGGTCTTTATTTCGGGTGCGATAGAGTATTTTAACACGATAGTTATAGATAGGTTACAAATACATGAAAAAAAAGATCCGTTTTAGGATCAATTTGTGTATAAACAGTTCTTCACATACATAGATGAGCAAAATGTAATTAGATTAATAAAAATGATTAACGATTACATTTTACGTTTTTTACCATTAATATGACTGCATTTTGCTCAACTATATTTTAAACACTATAAAATCCCAGATTGCATACACATTTATGATTTCTTAATACTTTAAATGGATTTAATCATGATTACAAAGCAAGAAAGTTAAAATTACGACTTATGACCGGTGGTTGTGGGTGAGGTGGTAGAAAGATACGGATTTTGGCGTTTTAATGTTTATTTGCACTTATTTATTTATTTATAAGTACACTTACACAGTCAACATTAACACATAAAACTATATAAGACATGAACAAAATACATTATAAATGCACTTTAAGGCACACCGAATTGCGACGCACACGCACGTACTCTAGCCTCGGGTCTCGGTAGTCGACTGTTTTTGCTAAAGCATCCCCCGCGCGCGCACCCCTTACCCCGCGCGTCCCGTAACACCCTAACGACCTTTAGGGCATTTAACACAAATACGTGTCGGACGGCGTCTACATGCTATAGACTACATTTTGTAATCGTTAATCTTTAATCAGATTACAGTTTGCCCATCTCTGTTCACATACTTACCCCTTTCGTCGTGGTATATGGGGGCTGATATAGAGATGGCGACCGTCAACGGATTTGCATCTCTTGGCGGCCGTTGTCGATCTTGGACCACATTGCACTATCCATCAGTTGCAGCGTAGTCACTTTGTCGAGCCAGTAAAAAGTACATATGACGGCGTTACACCCAACTATTCTGAGCAATGCTCGTAACGTGCCAATCGCCACATTCAAACTATATCATATAATGATCGCACGCACTACTCGAAGACATTCTTTGTCCGGTAATGGTTCTCCAATGCATGTTTTGCAAAGAAATCGTTTACAGTGTTCATTTTTGTAAAATTACAGTAGTTAATTAGCTAACAATAAAATTTAATAGTTAATTAAATTGTTAAAAGAAAATAATAAATGAAGTGGGCTGGGAAGACTTCGTTATTTTCATTAATGTTGTCAGCCCTCCCTACGTCTGTACATACATGTGTGTTGTTATGTATTTCTTAACGGCCCATAAATAATATTTACACGTTTCCTACGGCATACTGTATTATTTCACGCGTTATTATAAAATTTCGATGTATCGAATTGAATATCTCATTACGTATTGATGAATCAATTATGGACCAGCCGCGCAGCCAGCCGGCGGTGTTTCTAGGTCACTGCGCGGATACATTCATTTATTTCCGAATATAAATTCTTGCGACTTTCATTTGTTTGTATATTCTATTTATTTGTCCGACATATGCTTTATTTTAAATGATTATTTACGTGTTACATCTATACTAATATTATAAAGCTGAAGAGTTTGTTTGTTTGTTTGAACGCGCTAATCTCAGGAACTTCTGGTTCGAATTGTAAAATTCTTTTTGAGTTGAATATACCATTTATCGAGGAAGGCTTTAGGCTATATACCATCACGATTTAATTATTAGGAGCGAAGAAATAATGGAAAATGTGAAAAAAACGGGCAAAATTATTCATCCTTGAGGGCTTCCATTGCGTGCGCTGCAAAAACGGTTCAAGATACCAAAAATATATGTAAGAAAGAATTATTCCTCTTGAAATGATCAAAAAAAATGTCCCCGACAGTATATGTCTATCTTTTAAGGTTAAGTCACTAGAACCGTTTTTATGGTAAACAAATTTGGTCGAAATTAATGCATTATTTGTTAAGAGTTGTATCAACGTAATAATATTAATCTTTATCCAAATAAATGTGTTGTTGATTAAGAGTATTTAATTGTGAACAAAATTGTCTTTGACATCACTTAATTTCAATGAACATCTTAGAAGATATTACAAAAGCTTATATAGCAAAACAACGTTTGCTGGATCAGCTAGTAGTAGTATAAAGTGATGACGACCTTAAGCTGGAAACGCTCGCCAGTTTCATGCAAAATGCATCTCGTCGATATTTCGACAAGGCGCAGCATCACGCTAATCCTTTAGTCCGCAGTGCCTGCGATCACACACCGAAAAGCGGCATCGCGCGCAAACTTCGCCGCCCGCGTCATGTCCTATTGGATCCCGTCGATTCAATTACCGCGGCCTTTGCGACCGCCGATCCTATCAGCAACGAGGTATACACAAGCACTTGTCACATTCCGAGACACCGGCGTCGCCAGCGGCGCCGACGACGACGATTAAGGATAGGTCCGTCAACTGTCGTTTAAATAACGCAGTTTCACTCCGACGCAGCCTTGAGTTTCTTTCGGCGTTTCTTCTCAAGGCAGTCGCTTCCGAAACGCTGGTAGATCACCGTTAGGTTCGTTTTTCAACTGGCCGGCCGCCCAAGTCGAGGTCCGTACCCACAGGGGTGCTCTAGCGTAGCCGCACAACCTATAAATTTCGCTGGCTGAGAGCCCTCTGCGTTCGCCCACCAAGCCCGGTTTTGTTGTGAAGGTCTTTCCCAGGCCACCAACCTAGGACATGCCGAAAAAAAAAAGTATAAAGTCTACAGAATTGTCGATTCCCATTAAGTTTACCAATTACTGTCGCCAGGAACTAGATATATTTTCAGACATTTTGCCGGCTTACAAAAAGAAAATTAGTGGGGTGTGTTGCTATACTTGCTACTTACTATAGCATGTAGACGCCGTCCGATACGTAATTGTGTTAAACGCCCTAAAGGTCGTTAGGGTGTTACGGGATGCGCGGGGTAAGGGGTGCGCTCTAGCTAAAGCAGTTGGCTACCGAGACCCAAGGCTAGAGTACGTGCGTGTGTGTCGCAGTTGAGTGTGCCTTAAAGTGCAAATAAACAGTAAAACATCAAAATCCGTGTCTTCCTACCAACACACCCACGACCACCGGCCATATTACTGTTTATGTATTGTTTCTAAATTTATTACCAAATTGTTTTTTAAATTATGCTTAATGAATTTGTTTAATTTTCGCAATTTTTATTTAATATTATTTTTCAAAAGCTTTTTAACACATTCCCCGTTTGGCGCGATTCGTTTGTTTCTCACGGACTCCAAACCCACTTAAACAAGCTATATGCAGGAATGTAAATAATGCAACTCGAATATTATAAATATATTTTCGTATTATTCTCTTCAATTTATCGCAAAGTATTTTGTTCATCACCTAAAATATATTTAAAGTGTTTTAACGAAATGCATGCTATAATGCGATATGTTATCCTTATAAATTAATTAAAGGTGTAGTATAATATAAATGATTTTAGTATTTTGATATCGTATACCCTTTGTTTATAAGTGACTATTCCATTAAATTCCTTTTAAAAATTCAACTAAAACTCATATTCACGTCAACAAGAAGACCGTACCCCGGATACGGGTGACGTGGCAACAAACGTCTTAAGGAATGCTGTCGTTATATGTAATTGGTACCTATTGTCGATATGTAACTGATACACATGATTATATATGTTGTATGTTATATATACAATGGTACTATTAACCCTTTGTGACACACATTTTTTGTTTAGTCCAATCGGCTTGAAATTTGTTCCTGGGGGGTTTTCGGGGTCAGTGATTACGATTCCACCCTCAAAATTTCAAAATTCAAAATAGCGGATCTAATATGGCGGACGAAAATGCAAAAATTCATTCTAACCGCATGATATTTGGCACAATATTTTGAATTTTTAAGGCGGAATCGTAATCAGTAACCCCAAAAATTCCTGAGTACAAAACTTTGAGCTTATCCCACGTAAGGAAAAATGTGTACTTCGAAAACTTCTGGAGATAATGAATTTTGTCCAGAACCATTGCGATTTGTTAAGGTTTGTTTATGAGCATAAGCAAAATCACCCATGATTTTTAATTATCTCACATCAATTGTTATTCTTGAATATATGATTGATGCTGCAACACCAAAAAAAAGATCGAAAATTCGGTCGTAATTGCTCAGAAAATGGTTTTAAAACTGGTGGCACTCTAGTGCCACCGTGACACAAAGGGTAGATAGCCCATAAATAAATGAAAATTTCTTCTTTTTTGTGTTCAAAAACGATTACACCTTTAAAATATTCCCGTATCAGAGCGAATATCTTATTTTACTCAAACGAGCATAACATAAATACAGCAAGCACTTAAATAAATCCAGTTTTGTGAATAAAAAATTCGGTCCAGTGTTAAAATTTAAACAGACATTCGGACTGCCGAAAAGTCCATTCGTTCATTATTAATGAAGCGAAAAACTCTGAAACATCGGGAGAATTTTCACCGTAGATTTTCTTTTATTCATCTCCACTAGTCAAAGAAAAGACGTGAAAACTCGTTAAGCAGAGGTTTTTGTACTAATGGAGATTAAGCTTAGATTTTTTTGGTACTTACCAAAAGGGTTACCGTATATTTCTAAGAAGCTAAAAAATTATATTTTCCGCTCCAGAATATTGCCCATGCGTTGTCTAGGGCCTGCAGCGGTCAAAAATGTATTTATATATAAACTTAGTTTTTTTTTACACTGGCTCGACATAGTGACTACAGAGTACAGTGTAGTCCAAAAACGAAAGCGACTATCAAGGGATGAAAAGGATGAAGGTTTCTAGGTATATGAGCTACTGGATATACACAAGCTGATCCCGAAACGTGACAAGCCGAAACTGGTCACTATGACGGGCTTTACACCCATGCACTGTGGTCGCGATCCAGACGGGCACCGACGCCTTACCACCTCGCCGCTGCTCGTTTAGCACCACCCAGGAGTCACGTGTAGGGAACCTAGGGTAAAGCCTACGGACGCGAGCAGCTTCGACTACCAAAATCAAGATAGATCTAATATATTTGGAGATTTTTCTCTAAAATAAACCTTTTAAAATCCTTGTATATCTTACTGAAGTGAGTTTTAAAATATCATAAAATTCTTTGTAATTCTTTGAACTTGTACTAGACCTGCTTACTTACGTCGTCGTTTTTTTATCCTTACTTGACATAGTGACTATAAAACGCCTGATGGTAAGCACGGTATGGCCCAATAAACGATTACAACTATCATGCAGCTGTAGTGGCCTAGAGAATAAGGGACCGGTTTAAATGTGCGACAATGCAATTTGTCGTAGCTTCGAATCCGGAACGTATCTCTGGTATTCTCCAGATTAAGCATGAATTTAAGCCGTATATGGTGAAGGAAACCTGCATGGCATCTAATAGAAATGTCATGTGTAATTGCCCTTAGAACGGAATATATCTCTGCTCACTCCAAAAGGGATATATAGTGACGATATATCATATATGTCTTTTCTATTTTACCAACTGCAGGAATCGAAATTAAATGTCTATTATAACCGTATCTCTCTGCGACAGATAATGATGATTGCCAGATATCAGTGGTTAATTAAAAACGGTTGATGCTCCCTCGCTGCATTGTTCTGACGGATCCAGACCGAGCAAAGTCATTTCCGTGGATTTACGCGCAGCCGACCTCTAATGGCGGAATGACATTCGCATTATCTGTCCTAACTTTGAATGCACTAAATAACTAAGACCGTGAAATAAACACCATTGGCTAAAACTGGCTTGTGAAATGGTTAAGATATTTCTATTTCCTATGTAATTTAAATCCAATTCGACTTATCACGCCGTATCGAGTGTTCCTATTCTATAACTCCCAAGCCAAGCCCTGCAAGGAATACTGTTCGCATCTCTGGGACGGTTCTGCTGAGTACTTACTGGATGCCCTGGATAGGTTGCAGCGGAGGGCTGTCCGCATTGTGAATGATCCTGACGTTGCTAAGCATCTTGCATCATTCCAGTTGCGTAGATATATTATCACACTAAGCAATCTCTACCGTCTGTATCACGGCGAGCGTTCTGAAGAGTTTTTTTAACTTTGTTCCACCCTCTCCCTTCTATAAGGGTACAAGGGTTTGCGGGTTTGCGCGCTGCACGAAGGATGTTAAATTAACATTGCTTAGGACATATTGCCAGTCCTTTTACTCGTGCAGCTTGTGGGTGAGGTACTCGCAGGGTGCCTGCGTGTTCAGTATAATAATGCTTTCAGAGTGCTGTTGGGGCTGCCCCGATTCTCTAGTGCGTCAGGTATGTTTGCCGAAGCAGGATTGCATGGTTTTCATGCAGTCATGCGTCGGCGGTGTGCTTCGATGTTGCAGCGTTGGAGGCGCAGTACTGATGGCATTTTGAGTATTTTGGCTGAGAAAGTGGACGGGCCTTTTATTCAGTTTTGGGTGAACAAGCTCATCCACTCGGGTATTTATGTAAGAAATTAATAACAAGTATAAAATGTTATGTATTTTTTAATTTTGGACAAATCTATACTAATATTATAAAGCTGAAGAGTTTGTTTGTTTGTTTGTTCGTTTGAACGCGCTAATCTCAGGAACTACTGGTTCGAATTGAAAAATTCTTTTTGTGTTGAATAGACCATTTATCGAGGAAGGCTTTAGGCTATATAACATCACGATGAAACTATTAGGAGCGAAGAAATAATGGAAAATGTGAAAAAAAACGGGAAAAATTGTTCATCCTTGAAGGCTTCTATTGCGTGCGCTGCGAAAACGGTTCAAGATACCAAAAATATATGTATGAAATAATTATTCCTCTTGAAATGATCTAAAAAAAAGACCACGACAGTATATGTCTATCTTTTAAAATTAAGTCACTAGAACCGTTTTTATGGTAATCAAATTTGGTCGAAATTAATGCATTATTTGTTAAGAGTTGTATAAACGTAATAATATTAATCTTTATCCAAATAAATGTGTTGTTGATTAAGAATATTTAATTGTGAACAAAATTGTCTTTGACAGCACTTAATTTCAATGAACATCTTAGAAGATATTACAAAACCTTATATAACAAAACAACGTTTGCCGGATCAGCTATCTGAAATAAAGTTATTATTATAAGAGAACCACGCAGGCAAGTTTGCGGAGTTACACACAGCTATACGTTATGTCATATCCTCGATTGTTTTAAAAAGTTCTCAAATTCTTATGGGTGGTCTGTCGTTGAGCTGTGACATTGTGTTCCGGCGAGCGTGTTCCCATTGCCCTATGATATTCGGTCTTTTAAACGAATCGTAAAGACATATTTGTGCATCCCGAGATGATCACTGCGACTATAGTTAGGTTTTTCTATACCGTTGACAGTTGTACTTATTTTTTGGACTGTACCAGGCGTGGTGTGGTCACCATGTTGAGTTGGGATAAATAGAGACCAGCTTTGCACCCGTATATATATATATTTTTTTTTTTTTACACTGGCTCGACATAGTGACTACAGAGTACCTGATGGTAAGTACAGTGTAGTCCAAAAACGAAAGCGATTATCAAAGGATGAAAATCCATTGATAGTCTACATCGTCATGTCGGCCCACATATACCACGACTGAAGGTCTCTAGGTATATGAGCTACTGGATATACACAAGCTGATCCGGAAACGCGACAAGTCGAAACTGGTCACTATGACGGCCTTTACACCCATGTACTGTGGTCGCGATCCAGACGGGCACCGACGCCCTACCACCTCGCTGCTACTCGTTTAGCACCATCCAGGAGTCACGTGTAGGGAAACTAGTACCCACCCGTAGTAGCCGGGTAGTAGCACCCGTATATTGTGTCACGATCCAGTCGCGCACTGACGCCCTCGTGCAAAACAAGCGATACCCGTTTCGTATCTAGGGCAGCAAAACCTCAGCTGTATTGTATGCAAAAACCTGACGTTTTGGAGGCAAATATAGCATTGTTCGGTACGTATTTGGGTCAGTGTCGGAATCGCATGAATTTGACAACTACAGATTAGGGTTGGATAATAACCATCTTCTATTATATTCTCTGCTATTATATCGAGCGTGCTTCAGGAGAATCTCAAAGCAACGGGAACCATTAATTTGTATGCAATTGATGAGTCAACGAAAATGTATAGCCATGCTATATCCCTTTCGGTGTGAGTAAAGATAAATTAATGGCTGTACCAACTTATGCCTCGGTACTTAGTATTAAAGGCATTTATGATACCTTGTGTTTTTTTAATAAAATTTTCAAATAAATTCTGCATATTTGTTGTACTTACTTCGGCAGTATATATGCTAAAATTGGAACTATACAGAGAAGATCAGCACGGCCCCTGCGTAAGGATGACACGCAAAATCGTGAAGCGTTCCACATTTTATCTGCGTTGCTGTACCAACTTTGCGTTTATATGTCAGGACCAACATGACTAGAAACGTAGCTGATTATCGTTCTCACTGCATTAGTACCAATTAAATTTCTATTAGATGTCATGCCGGCTTCCTCAGGATGTTTTCCTTCATTGGTGAACATGCGATGCCTCATCAACATCCATACTCACTCTGGCAAAATTCAAAGGTACGTGCCGAAATGTGAACATGACCAACAATTTGTATACACTTACTTGTTGAGACATGCTTTGTTATATTGAAAGTAAAAGGAAGGAGGAGAAAGGAGGGGAGGAGCGGGTGGAGATGGATTAGATGGGAGTAGGTGAAAACGACATTCCTGGCGGTATACAATTCGCCAGGTCAGCCATTAAATTATAAATTTGTGTTATAGCATGTAGACGTAACCCGATACGCAGTTGTCGCCCTTATGGGTCGTTAGGGTGTTACGAGACGTGCGGGGTAAGAGGATGCGCGTGCGCACGGGACGCTTGGAAGTTAGTCGACTACCGAGACCCAAGGCGGGAGTACGTGCGTGTACGTCGCAGTTCGGTGTGCCTTAAAGTGCAAATAAACTTTAAAACGCCAAATTCGTGTCTTCCTAAAACCACACCCACGACCACCGGTCATAATGTGTAATTTATAATTAGTGTTTAAAAGCGTTCTAAAATTTTAGGAACCTTTCTGAAACTGAGCGTAAGTCGACTCGAATTAATCATTATTGTGGCAGTAAAAGAGAAATAAAATGTAAAGTTAGAAATAAATTGAGTACTAAATTGGAGATAAATTTAATTCAAGATGAGATTATATTCCAGCGATGTGAAAACTCGCAAGCTAAAAAACGGAGCAAGGTTCAAATGGACGAATTAAAATCAATAACTGCCGGGCGAAATGGGAACACTTCGCTCTGTTTTTTGTATAACACTCAACTTTATGACTGTTATTTGGTTTAAAATTATTCACGGTAATATAAATACTTGATATGATGATATATCATGCTATGTCTCCTTTAGGGTATGCAGGGATGTCTGCTGTTCGGCTATACTCCAGTGTTGACGTTCGTGTTTCCACGCACCACTTGGCGAAGGGGAGGGTGGGGATTACTCTTCTTTCCCACCTCTCCTATGACTGTGACGTTGCCCTTTGGGCTTATCGCGCGTCGGGCCGCGGTAGGACCACTGTCACATTCTCGTAGCCCGGCGCACCCGGTGGTTTTGGCCAGTAAGAGCTTGGCACACCGGGGGGGCGTCCCTCAGCGCCCCCCTGACGGCCCATAACGGGTTTACACCGGGTCAACAAAAAAAAGGGTATGCAGGGATATGTTGGTGTACTTTCTGCTGGTACACTATATCCAACCTAACATTGGCCTTTTTATACCAAGGGAAAATCTATTATAGAACTTCCTGGTAGCCACGAGGATGACGGCTGGAGTTGTGTCAGATTCCTGACTAAAAACCCCTGGGTATTCATATAAAGAATGAAAAGAAAGAAAGAAAGAAAACGTTTTATTAGCAGCAGCCAGACAGAAGTGACAACCTGCTACAATAAATTACATGAAAAATCAGAAAAAACAAACATAAAAATAAATTTAAAAAATCAAAAACAATACACAAGAAAATCTAGCCATATCATATCGCGCCTCGAAAAACCAGCCGTGAGAGGGAACTACGTAGTCTTCGGTACCGGCACGCGAACGGCCTTCTCAGGCTTCCTTAAATTATGGAGGGTGGGTAGAGTTAACCACCTCCAAAATATCGTAATAGACAGTGTGTGGGAATTCTCACTCTGCCTTCCTCATTCATGGGCATTGGACTTCTTCAAGCACCACTACTTATGGTGTTAAAAATAGCTGTTCTAACAGCAGGTAACAATGTACTTAAGAATCAAACGGAAGATTAAACTAGCCTAAAACGTGCGGATCAACGTGAAGCAACATATTATTTTATAGTGTGCTTTTTTTACATTGGGTCAATAGACTACAGTGCATCTATTGATAACAACAGGTTTTTTTTAAACTGACTTGACACAGCAACTGTACCACACCTGATGGGAAGTATGGTGCAGTCCAAAAACGCCAACGACTTTCGGAAGGTAAGAAAAAACCCATCTTTAGTCACAGCGATCATACTGGCCGGCACAAATGTCTCTTCGTTTAAACGTCCACATTTCATGGGTCGTTGGGAACACGCTCGCCGAAAGACCAAACCAGAGCTCAATAACTCGACAATTGTAAGAGTTAGAGAACGTAATACACCAAGCCAGGATATGAGTTACTGTAAAGGTATGAACCCTATTTCTTTGGGCAGTACAGATAACCATAAGACGCATCCAAATCCTATAGAGAATTCTGAGACGTACTTAATTGAAAATTATTCTGGACAAAGCAAAATTCCACATCTATCCTAAAATCCTAAATTCAATTAAAAGGGGGAATATTCCTCGCCCGTTCATAACTTTAATCAATTCCTAAATATTGCATGAGCGTAAATTCTCAGACACATTTAACTTGGATGTCGACCTCATTTGAATCTTATCGACTGAGTCAATATCTGAGATAAATTAATCCAGACTGTTCACTGAACCTTTGAGATCTCGAAAACTATCTAAATTAACTTTAAGACTAATATAAGTAATAATACAACGTAAATCTATTCATACATGAGTAAGATCTCTTTCCGTTACATTAACTGACTGTTTTAGTTGTATAATATTATTCCTTCATCGTCTTTTTATAACAGAACCACATATGCACGCGGGTTCATGAAGTAATAATAATACAGCAACTTCAATTTTTTTATGTTCTATATGTTTACAAACGTTTGATTTCAATCACATCTGATGGAAGGCGAAGCTAAAGACAATGATCCAAAGTGTTTGCAATTTGCTTTTCTATTTCGGTTAGAATTAAGTTCTCTAACCTTTGCCGTATCTTGTTATTGCGGAAAAGTTTCCCAGTGAGCATCTTCCAATAGTCCTACGATATTGGGTGCATTAAACGAAATATGTAGAGATATTACGTGCCCACTAACAATAGTTGTGTATCTCTCGATAACTGTGCTAGGTTTATGGAATGCTTTATACTTTCCATCAGGTATCGCGTGTAAAAATAACTGTAGGAGTTTGAACTAAATTAAGAAAACCCTTATGAAATTTTTAATCCTATGTAACATCTGTTTTCATAATTGGCTATAATATGAAGATAGTTAATTTAATAAATGGCGATAACTTGGAACAGATTGCATCAATTCACTTCGGGTAAACTTGCTAGATGAGTTTATAACGAAGATTGAATATGTTGGCAAATAAATCACTATTCAAATTGCTAGTCAATTTATAAGTTCACAAGATAAATTGAAGTTAATAAATGAGTGTGTAGATAGTAGATAGATAGATAGATCTAGTGATCTTCAAGTCTATAACAACGGTAAGGAGAGAAATAAATGTACTGAAATAATCAAAGTTAACGGTATGATGTGAATACAAACTAACTGATTAATGTACAATGTGCACCCAGTATGACATGTTATTACCATTAGAATCAACCTATTAAAGATTTTCATCCTAAAACACTGAAGTGGGTGATGACAAATCTTGATATATAATGTTTCCTAATAACCAAGGCTCTTAAGTATCTACTAGATTCTTTTTATGGACAAATAGTTTACTTTTAGCGTAGCATATGTACAAGCAATTTGTCACAACCTAACCAAACGTTATAAATTGATTCGACCGTCCGCATTTTACGGTTTTAGCCAGTCATCTCGTTCGCCGACCACACAAGCGATCTAAGAAAGAGGTCTGAGCATGAATGATGTATCTGCCCACGCATGTAAAGCAATGACGATCGGAAATAAGTTAAGCGGTTCTCAAAGCTTAATTAATCCCTTGGTCGGTCCACAATAAGCTACATAAATCACATCAAAACCGCCTCGTTAGCCACACGAATCTTATCAATCAATATTTATGGCCTTTTTTCCCTTTTCATGCTGTAATATTTTCCTCTAGTATATAAAATAATATTTGGTTAGTTTTCTTTCTAGTTTGTTCAATGGCATATAGATTTTCATGTTTATCTTCATGACTAAAGTTTAGGCAATCAGGAATCTTATTGTTATATTGTTGTGGATTTAGAACTACATTATTAGACACTTACTTCAAAAAAAGTTTCGTTTTCGTGTTTTATATGTAATATACATAATAATAATATATTTCTTAAGTGACAACAAATTTTTAGTATTAAAATTCACATTTCTACTAAAACTTAATGTATCTTAAGCGCTATTTGAAAGAACATGAAAGTAAAGTTTTTTTTTATTTTTTCGATTGGACTTTATATTGATTACCAGGAAAGACCTTTACAACTACACCAGGCAAAGAGGGCGAACACTTAGGGTCCTCAGCCAGCTGTTCATGGATTGGGTGGCATCCCTGTCCTCGACATGAGCTGCCAGCCAGGAAAATGAACCTAACGGTGATCTACCAGCGTTTTGGAAGCGACTTCCTTGAGAAGAAATGCCTAAAGAAACTCAAAGCTGCGTCGGAGTGAAAAAAAAAATACATAAATGTACAATGTCTCTGGATTACGTAATAGATTTTATGGAGTTGGGAATGATGCGTGGGACTCATTTTTGTTAATTACAATAAGATAATTTGAGGGACTATTACAAATGAATATTGTGGTATCTATTTTGGATCCCCAGTAGTCAATGTTACGTTTAAAAGTTCTTGCCTCATATCTAGTGAAGATTGTTGAAAGTAACATCAGTGAAGTATTTTTTTAAGAATTTACCTTACAAAATACCAAATCTTGTTTGTTACTACGCGATATAACTAATCGTAGCCACGCAAAAGTACAATCTATTTGGATATATTTACATAGCGTTTCTACAAATTGTGACATTATCAACGTTTCGTCGTTAATCCTACCACAAATGTACTGAGTTATGGTAATGGTTTTCAACTTGCATAATATAGTGGCTAACTTGGTGTTGAATGGTATAAAGCTGCAGACCCTACTCCAAACAAGGAGATATTAATCAATATTTGATGGCTCATTTCTTAATCCATTTGCATCATTTGACGGAACAATCCACAAACAAACACTGACCATTATCACAAGGAGCGGATATATTCACACAAATATTTTTTGTTTTCAGATTATCAGCATTTGTTAAAGGCTCTGTACGATAAAGAATTTTGTGTTAAATATTGTTTATCTGATTGTATAGTAAGTTCAATTAATAAAAAAATTGTAAAATTTAACAAAATTATGTTACCATAATGAATTACAGTTTAGATTCGGATTCAAGAATAGATATGCAAATATCTCATAAGCGTAAACATATCACAGTTCTAATAGATAACAGTAAAGGGGACTAGGTCGATAATATTGCAACTGGAGATTTCTTCTGGGGAAACTGAAATTTTATGGAAATATTAAATTTTTATACAATTGTTGAAATATATATTTATGTTAAATTACGAGGAATAAACATTAATTTGGATAACCCTATAATACTATTTCTAATGAGAAGACACACTTAAAGTCTTCCTTGCGCATACTGGTATCGTCAACGTTTTGATGCTGATTTAGAGCGATGATGCAGATGGGTTAAGGTCTCCAAGATTATACATTTGGTGACTAATGCTTGTCAGAAGAATGTTACATAATAAAAGCACTTAAGGTAAGGATTACAAACTATTTAGGTGACGCCAAAAAGAATGCTATAATGTAACTGAAGAAGTAAACTAACTAGAACACACGATTTTTGATAATAGAGATTATGATGATGATGATGTCATAGCCGGGATCGGCCACGGCGACTGTTACAACACCGATTAAAAAAAATCGAGGTCCAGTTTTCGGAAACAGTCAATTGCGCAGGAGATATTTAAGTGCATAACTGGACGCGCTGCCAGAAAAGCACTCTCTCGTCCGAGCTCCCTCAGGCCCAATGGAATGGAGAACCAGTACGATCGGCAGGGAGTGGGATGCAGGTTTGGTCGAGATTTCCTTCTCTGAGCACCTGGTTGAATTGCGGGGTTAAAGGGATACCTTAGTCGCCTTTTACGACACCGCGGCAAGAAGAGGGGGGTGCTATTCTATTCTGCCGATAGCCACCACGGATAAATAAATAATAAATAATAGAGATTATAATATGATTGAAACGGTTGTTTTTCAGGCTGTGTAATGAGGACAAGACCTCCATAATTGCAAGGACGTCATTGATCACCCCAACTTATATACTTAAAGGACTTACGACTAAGAACTTATTCTTCGGCATTACTTAATTGAGCCCTTAGAACTAAACAATCTCCCGCCAGCTTCATTATAAAATCAAATTATGTGTGACTTTAAAGATTGTTTTAAATTCGATATCACGGTCTAAGTTTATGTTTTATATAAGAAATAAACTGGTTTTTCAATTGTAACCAGTATTTTATATCAAAAAAGGTTACTTTTGAATAACTATATTTAAACGCGTTCGTCGCTACATCAACCATATTTGGGTGACGCTATCTTTGTTGAGTTAACGAGATTTTTGGTTGGATTATTAAAAGGAATTTAATGGAATAAACACTGACATGTAAACACAACTTTACAATACTAAAAATATTTAGATTATTAAATAACTTTTATTAATTTATATACGATAACATTTTACATTACACTATGTCGCATATTTTTCACTAAAGGACTCTAAACACATTTGACGTGTGAAACAAAATGCTTTGTGGCAAATCGCACATAATAACATTCGAGTTAAATTGTTTATGTTCCTGTATATACCTTGTTTACGCGGATTTGGGCCCCGTGATAAACATAAACGAATCGATTTGGGCGACGAACGTGTGAAATTAGTTATAAAAGAAAGATTTTTTTATCACCTGCAGGCTTGCGCTTGACCTCAATCACAACTGATGGAAAGTAATCCTGATGATGATGGAACTCGCTTACTCAACAAATAACGATTCAGTCATTTTAAAATTTCGACATAATATGTTACGACATAAGATGTTGGAAAAACAGACGCAGGAAACGAATTTCACTTCTTGGCAGCTTGCAACAAATAAGATTATGAAAATCACTTCATGCGAGCATATGCAATGTTACCCACGTAAGGGTGCAAATCCTCACGGTGTCTTATCACTTTACGTTAGAGGGGGGGGGGGGGGGGTGGAAATAAATTGTACAACTCAGCCGCACACTCTCCAGAGTATAGTCTGTAGAAAACTGAAAAGCAAGTCACTCTACGTTGGTGGTACAAACTTTTTTTATTACACTGGCTCAACATAGTGACTACAGAGTACCTGATGGTAAGTACAGTGTAGTCCAAAAACGAAAGCGACCATCAAAGGGTGAAAATCCATTGATAGTCTACATCGTCATGTCGGCCCACATATACCGCGACTGAAGGTCTCTAGGTATATGAGCTACTAGATATACTTAAGCTGATCCCGAAACGCGACAAGCTGAAACTGGTCACTATGACGGGCTTCACACCCATGTACTGTGGTCGCGATCCAGACGGGCACCGACGCCCTATCACCTCGCTGCTGCTCGTTTAGCACCACCCAGGAGTCACGTGTAGGGAAACTAGGATAAAGCCTACGGACGCGAGTAGCTTTGACTCCCAAAATCAAGATAGATCTAATATATTTGGGGATTTTACTCTAAAATAAGTTTTTAAAATCCTTGTATGTCTTACTGAATTGAGTTTTAAAATATCATTAAATTATTTGTAATTCCTTTGAACTTGTACTGCTTACCCACGTACTCGTTTTTTTTATCCTTACTTGACATAGTGACTACAAAACGCCTGATGGTAAACACGGTACAGCCCAATAAACGATTACAACTACCATGCAGCTGTGGTGGCCTAGAAACTAAGGGACCGGTTTAAATGTGCGACAATACAATTTGTCATAGCTTCGAATCCGGAACGTATCTCTGGTATTCTCCAGATTAAGCACGAATTTAAGCCGTATATGCTCATTTGTTAAGGAAACCTGCGTGGCATCTAATAGAAATGTCACGTGGAAGTGCCTTCTAAGTAAGCCTTCGGACGCGAGCAGCTTCGACTCCCAAAACTGACACGGTCGTGAGCTTACACGACGAAAGAGTACCATCGGTAATCTGTCACCGAGCTCAGTCATCGATTGAGTTCAAGGTTACCAGATGGTATTCAGCAGAAACGTCCCAGAGGTGGCATCAACAATCAACACACGACAGCACTTGTCACTGATTACAGTTGAAGAAATGTTATTGAGATTTAATTAAATCAGTGAGAGACGAATCATAGTAATAATAGATCTACTGTCAATAAAACAGAAGGTCGAGATGAATCTTGACCTTTAGCAATAGATTCTGATATCCCTTTATTAAATGAAAGAGGATCTCATGAAATAAAGACGACGTAAATTGGTAATATGATAGACGTTCGAGGGTTATTGACAACTTGTGATGTAATATTGGGAACTAATTTTATCTAGTTACATCAAAAGTGCTTAATGACGGTCCTTGAGGACACGCTGATTATGATATGAAGACGAAAACGTTAAGATACTATGGTATTACGGAGTGAAATTCTTCAATTTATTTTGTACAAACTTTCTTAAGTAAACGTTGAATTTCTAAATTGTCTTTAATATTGATAAACTGTTTAAACTGTTTCTTTGTACTTAGAACAGTAATATTAGTTGCTTGTTTAGATCGCTTCGGAACATGAGAAATCACTTTAAAATTATTTTATGTTTCAACGGCAAATTACTTGAAGATTAACAAACTGATTTGATGAGACTCTGCTATTTTATCTTACAACTTTTTTGTCATGCGTTGGATCAAAGTTGGTATGAAAAAATTAAAGATCTAATTTGTCATTTTTCTAAAATTAATTATATTATACAAACGTTTTATCATAAATCGCTCATATGTTATCTGTTTTGCAGCTTGAACTCTCTGAAGTATATCTACTGTTATAGGTTTTTCACCCAGAAGAAGATCCACCATAGGATATGCCGGTGTCGTGAGGGTGAATCTGTGGGGTACCGGACTCCTATAGACTAAATAATCCTCGGGTATTTCTTCCTATGATGCTAATTTGTTATAGAATATTAACTAATACATTTATTAAAAGTAATCTTAATGACACAAAAGCCAATATTGTACCTTCACATTTGGGTGGAAGCTAGTGCTATGTAAAATTCGAAGATAAAGAGACATTTTTAAAATGCGTATTTATACAAACCTTTGTAACTTTTTCCTTCTCAGACACTATTTTAGGATGTAAACAAGTCAGAAGCATTTCTCATCTCCGACACAGATTCAGTCTACATAATTGAGTATTTAAGTCGTGAGATTTAAAGGACCGATTCTCTCGGGTGACTTTTTATCCCGAAAATGAATTATACAAGGGGTGAGAGACCATTAATTCTGCGTCATTGTCGCATCGCCTCCCCACGCGGGCCCTTGGCTCGGCACTCGAGGTTCTGAGGCGGTGATGAATCAATTATAGAAATTGAAAGATACTAATGAATATTTTCAGTCCCAACTTCCACTAACTTAAATTCTCAATGCTCCAGCATAATATATTGTTCACAATATCTTGATATGCCTTCTTTAATAGCTTTGCTATAGGGTAGTTTAAATGTGCGATTAAAGATAGGTCTACATAAGAGCTATTGTTGCCAGCGCTCGTTCGTGCGATGGTCGTCACCTATTGTGAGGAAATCATGGCAGAGAAAGGGGCGGCGGAGAGTGACAGGGACGTATTAGCCAGTCCTGACAATCCGATCCGCCGTCCACGCAGGATAGGACAAAGGATGAGGGCGTTTGACAGAGGCCTTCCTCCTTAAAACCGGACAAGACGCCTGGGGGGCGGTGTGTTTGAGGGAGCGCACCGCCCAACTTACCCAGGTGAGAGCGGTTTGCTACGTGTTTCCGAACACCACTCCAAGACGAAACTACAGCAGAGCGTGGGGTAGCTCTTTACACCACCCCTCACAACAGAGAGATGAGGCCGACACAAAGGCCAGACATTGCCGCGATTCGGAGAGGAGGATAACACTGAACCTCCGACCCCGATCAGACGGGAAGAAGGAACACCCCGGGGGTTACAATCGGTGCAATTCCCAGGGCGATAAAAAAATAAAATAAAAAATAGGACTACATAAGAAGTAAATTCTTATTTTAATTACAAAGATTTTCCACTCATGTAACGCATTAGTACCCCATTTTCAGAACAATTAGTTATCTTGAAACCATTTCAAGTTTATGTTGTATTTTACTACTAGTTTACTCATATTCATCGAATAAAAGAGCCCGCATACTTAACCCTATAAACATAAATAGCTAAAGGACTAGACTTAAAACTATACGCATATCATTTAACATTAGTAAACTAAAGTAGAAAACAGTTGGGCCCATATGCAAAAGAACCGATAATTTTTATAGCTTTCCACTCCGACGATACAGCCTTGAGTTTTTTTTTGTAGTTTTTCTCATGAAGGCGCTTCCAAAACGCTGGTAGACCACTGTTAGATTCCTACTCAGGCTAGCCGTCCAAGTCGAGTTCCGTACACACAAGGCCTTCTTGTGTTGCCACATAACTCTTAAATCGCAAATACCTTAACTGTTCGCCCCTCTCGCCTGGTGAAGTTGTAAATGCCTTTCCTGGCCAACAGCATTTTGCCACGGCTCGAGACGGAGAACTGGCAAACGTAGTATGGGATGCCCTCGGAAAGGTGATGCGTTGACATACAAAAGGAACTTAGCAAAGCGTAGATAAGGAGCTGAAGATTAAGCTTGATACCACGCATTAGGAAAGGTCTAAGCAGAAGACCATGATAACGCTTATTGTGAAAGGCATATCTATATCCAGCAGTAGATTAAAGTTGTCTATCGATATCATATCGACAACTTAAGTAAGTATAGCTCAGACTATTAAGCGAGCTGAAGTAGCATTAGCCTGGTCAAGTTTGTCGTTGACCCTTGGAGTATGCAAGCTCTTGAATGAAGAATGCTATTCGGCTATCGTAGTATAGGACTTCATCCAGATTAGAGAAGCCTTGATTTACGCAAGATGAGCAACTTTAGAATGAAAAGAGCCGAAGAAGGCTCCACTCGTCAGTGGTCAGGCTCAGGCTGATAATCTTGATGAATGCAAACCAAGTCAGGAGTATGTGTTTATACCTTATAATGGAGGAAGTGGAACCGCAGTGGAAGATGTGACTGGATTATTTCTGTTTTCAAGGAAAGGGGACATTTATCGTGTCGTCGGCGTGCTAATGGACTGTCAAGTCTTGAATAGTGTTACCAATATTTAATCTTAAGATTACATGAAACATTCATATATGTATGTTGTATCAAGAAACGTTAGAGATTAAAAAATACGATTGAACAAGGTGATCAGGAATGTTGCCATCGTAGTGTTAAAAAAGATAATGGTGCACCGTGTGCCATTTCAAAAGTAAAAACATTATGCAAACAGCACGATTAGCAGTGCATAGAGCGATTCTGGTACCCACTTTGTTATACAGCAGTGAGGCCTGTGTATGTCAGGAGAAGCATGAAAGAAGAATTAATGCAATGAAGATGCCATCTCTTCGTTCTATATGCGGAGTAACGCTTGCGGAATGCGTTAGGAATTAAGAAATACGCAGAATGGTTGGCTTGAAAGATAGTGTCATGGACAGCATGCACAAAAGCATGCTTGGATGGTTCGGGCGCGTGGAGAGGATGAATAACGAAAGGAAGACGAAAAATATATACTATATAAATGTGAGTGGAAGTTGGAGTCCAGTCTGACTGAGACTTGCCTACACAGACCAAATATAGATAATTCTGATGAAGTGTAATGTCAAAAGTAAACGAAATCGCCGAGAGTGTTTGAATGGAGTAATGAATGTTAAAGAAGCGAAAAAAGTTGCATTAATAGAAAGAAGTGGCGTTTCATTTTCTCTGCCTTTCCCAATAGAGAGTTGGTGTGATGATACAAAAATACCTGTCTGTTGATAGTTAAAAATCCGATAAATAAATTCAAACAAATTCATCATTTTTTTTAAATGTTACCGGCAAACAGACTTACGGGTTACTTGATAGTAAGTTGATAACGTCAACAAGGCACGGTAGGACTGGTCCAAAGAAAATCGCAAAATCGTGTTTAGATAGTGCTGAAATTCACTGTTTTTCATTCAAAAGATTTAAAAATCGATAGGTTTTCATAAATTAAAATTTTCCGAGAAATTCCATTCGCCTGGCAACCCCAACTTACCGGATGTGTCGCTTTTGACGCAAATAACCTTCGCTTGGCCGAATTCGATTTAGCTACGTGAAAATTTGCGGACGAAAATTCACCCCGTCAATTTGGTTGTACGAATTAGGTCGGAATTAGATTGTTTGACCTGGTATAAATAGATTTTTATACTGCCTTGAAATTTTTTTTTTATGTTTTATAGGTGATCACTTTATCTTTATCACATCTGGTGGAAGATGAAGATGAGTGCAATGATGGACTGCGTCTGCCCAAAAAATACTTATTCACTCTTCTCTTAAAGACTTCCAGGTATAAGATCGCGTAAATATGCTCGCTGGAAGCATATTCCACTCCTTAGCTGTTCGCATGATGAATGTAGAAGCAAATATATTCGTGCGGATATAAGGAATGTCCACCACATACGAAAGATATCCGTTACAATGTCTAGTGGTTTTATGATGAAATGATGCTGGCGATATAATAACCCACCTGATTTAAAGTGGTGTGTACTTTAAGATCTGCTGTAAAGGCTTTTTTTGGATCCGGTGGAAATCTCCGTAAAACGTCAGGGCCGCTGTGAGTGTAGCGGCCCCTGTATGTAGGACCCTTACCAAGGTATTCTTCAACTCGGCTGCTGGGGCCAAGGATATGGCTATACCACCTTCCTCGGATCCCAGCGAATGATGGCTGCTATGTCAGCTCACATACACTATATCTGATAGTCGCTGCCGGTTCGTTTTTCATTTCAGACCGGCTTGCGCTTGACCTCAATCTCAGCTGTAGCAAAATGATGACGAGGCTAATAGTGGAGCGTGCTCTTTCAAAAAATACCGATTTACTCGTTGTTTAAGATATTAGAATAACAGACGCAGAAGCGAATTCTACTCATTGACGGTTCGCAGGGGAAAAGAGGAGGGGAATCGCCTCGTGTGAGCAAATGGAATATCAACTACATATGAGAGCAAGCAATGGTGTCTTGACAATGGTGTTTATGAACGGCTTATGTCCATAAAGTGAACCGTTGTCATTTTAAGAAATCTTAAAAAAAATGCTGTGGTGTCCTAGTGGGAAAGGGACCGGAACCTATACGTGTCGACGCAAATAATCCTAGGTTCGAATCCCGGCACGTATCTCTGGTCTTTTTTTGACATAATTGTCCGAATTAAGGTACCACATACTCACCGGTGAAGAAAATCATTGTGAGGAAACCCGCGTCGCAGATAATAAAAATGTCATGTGTACTAGTGCTGTGAGAACAGTATCTCATCTACGCTACTGGTCACGTTGGGCGAGACAATTAAGCGCAAAGTGGAAATTATCACTTATGTATTTCTGCTCGCTCCAAAACGGATATTTATATATTACGATCTCTTTATTTATAGTAATTATTTACAAGATTTTTTCACTTTAAAATATATAAATATCAAAAAATAATATATATACTCGTATTTTAAAATATACTTATAAAAATATGTAGACCTACGGGAGCGCGGCCTAAGGCTCAAGTCATCGGTAGTTAGGAGCTCAGAGTAATGAATCTCCTAACAATGCGTGCCGTATCTGGTAATACTGCCTTCTGTACCCAGCCCTTAATCCAACAACCAAGCGAGAGCCTCTTAAGGTGGTAATCGAGGCTCATTGCGATCAGCCCATTAGTCGATACGACTATCGGGACAATAATCGTAGAATCTACATCCCACATGCTGGCAATCTTGATTGCGAGCTCTAAATATTTTGAAGATTTTTCTTTTTCCGCTTTCAGGAGATTCTCATCATGGGGTATGGTGATATCAACGAGTATTGCCCGGCGCGCCGACCGATCTACTAATTCGTCAAACAAAGTCTGGTCTATTAGCAAAAATAGTCCAATCAGTGATAATAGATCGATCCCAGTACAGCATTGCACGACCATTTTCAAGAACTGGCTGAGGTTCAAACTGTTAATACGGTACCTTTTTTTTACACTGGCTCGACATAGTGACTACAGAGTACCTGTTGGTAAGTACAGTGTATATGAGCTACTGGATATACACAAGCTGATCTCGAAACGCGACAAGCTGAAATTGGTCACTATGACGGACTTTACACCCATGTACTGTGGTCGCGATCCAGATGGACTTCAGTTTCTACAAGACCATAAGAAAGAGAAAGTTGCTATGATATGATCTTGGCAAATTATTTATATTATTATTAAATAGAAATGTAATACAAATACACTGGTTTCCCTTTTGCATATTTACCGTACGCCGAAGATTGCGTTATTATAATTGTATTTTACTTTTCAAAGCCAAGGGAAATTAGTTAAGTCCTTTCTAGACCTTTTTAATTTAAATACTACGCTTTGAAAATTAAATTTTCAACAAATTGAAATACAATTAAAACTTTTAATAACTATAGTTAGTTGGAGAGTTTAGGAATTACGTTTTATTTTATTTTACGGATCATTGCACATTTTAACTTAGACCCAAACAGAGTTTGCGATTGTACTAGGGGTATTAGACGAACATATTTATTTATGTATTATATTTTTTCCATTATCAGAGAAATGGAGTGTTTTTGGATTTCGCTGTACTTTTAATAAGTATAGTCATCGTGCCGTGTCAGATTAAAAAAAAAGTTATATTTTAATATTTTCATTAAAACATTTTTTTGTATCCCGGGGGAAAATCCTACATAGGACCATCAGGGACGCTGTGAGGGCAGTGACTCCAGCGTTGAAGACCTTACTGACTAAAAACCCCCGGGGTGTCCCTCTGATTGCTCCACCTGAGCCTGGGAAGCCAAATTCAACCAGACGCCTAGGGAACAAGAAGCCTTGTTGGGTCTCTGGGTGGGGAAGGAGTAAAAATTCTTTTTTTACTATTTATAGACGAACGCTTGACCTCAATCACACCTGGCGGAAGGTGGAGATGAGATCGATGATGAAAAAAAACTGTATATATATTAGATACTTGAGAAAGCCTAAGTATTCATAGAGAAAAATCTAAGTGACGAAAATTGGTAATTGATCTTTGTTTAGTCTAGCAACAAAACCATATCAACTTCGTTCATGATAAAACAAAAGGCAATTTGACACTTGTAGGATTTTTTTTTACGAACGCATAAATCAAGCCAGCCACTTTTTATGAAACCAAAGCCGTCTTATACAATTAATTTTGTCTGAAACGGGCAGCTATAAAGTGACTACAGTGCACCTGTTGGTAAGTGTAGTGTAGTGTAGTTCCGATGACGCCAACGGCCGCCAAAAGCAATTTAGTTCCTCCCCTCCCCTCTTTTAACCAGTTCTCGGGCCAGTATAAAAAAAAAGTTGCGTCTACAGCTCTCAGCCTAAGCGAGTAGAGACGCCATCATTTTGCTTGTTTTGTTTTTATTTCTGTTATAATTTTTTCTAATTAGATTAGTTTATTTCTTTTGTGTTACTCATATTTTTATTTTTCTTTTCTTCTGTGCATGTATTCTACACTTTTAAATATAGTCGCATTTATAATGTATCCTGTTCATGTCTTATATAGTTTTATGTGTTAATGTAGACTGTGTATGTGTACTTATAAATAAATAAATCATAAGATGTTCATCACATTTGTTGCACTTCCGTATTTTCAGGAGTATCGAAACGAACTTTTTGTAAATTATACAAAGCATGCTATTTAATTCTAAGATTAAATGTTTTGTACTTAGCAAAGTCCGCTCAATCGAGGTTCTCAGAGCTTAGCTAGACCTTAAAATATTCTGTGTCGAGTCAGGGTAAAAAAAGAAAAAAAAATGATTAAGAAGTCCACCTTGACTAGAATCCATGTATGTATGATATACTTTCACAGTGAATATATAGTGAAGAAAATACCGAGTATCAATACATATATTAGGTTTATTCCTCAGCCACCTCTCTATAATACCACAGATACAATTTCCAAATAAAATATATATATATATATACGTGATTGGTCATAAAAATTTCACTTGCGCGTTGAAGATTAGTAAAAACGTATGGGAATTAATACACACATATCTCTACACGTTTGTGATCGCTAATCTTAGAAACGGCATAACCGATTTGAATGCGGCTTTCTTAAATATATTGTGGAAAGTTGCTTTTAACATATAGTGTTAAGTTTATTTCAATCGATTCACAAATATCGATATTTTGGGAGTCGAAGTTGCTCGCGTCCGTAGGCTTTACCCTAGTTTCCCTACACGTGACTCCTGGGTGGTGCTGAACGAGCAGCAGCGAGGTGGTAGGGCGTCGGTGCCCGTCTGGATCGCGACCACAGAGCATGGGTGTAAAGCCCGTCACAGTGACCAGTTTCGGCTTGTCGCGTTTCGGGATCAGCTTGTGTATATCCAGTAGCTCATATATCTAGAGACCTTCAGTCGTGGTATATGTGGGCCGACATGACGATGTAGACTATCAATGGATTTTCATCCTTTGTTAGTCGCTTTCGTTTTTAGACTACACTGTACTTACCATCAGGTACTCTGTAGTCACTATGTCGAGCCAGTGTAAAAAAATAAAAATAAAAAAAAATTATACCAGTTTAAAAAAAACGTCAATCATATATCTAAAAAAAAAACTGTTTATTTCATATGAATTAAACTTCAGTTTACGTTAACTTAAATCTACATGTAATACAATGACGACTTAAAGTTTGTATAAAGAAAATAAAATTAAAAAGAAGTTAGTTTTGAAGATTTACATTCTTTCGATATACGTTAAGCTCACATCTGTATTGTGAATCATATAAAACTTAAGTTACGTACTCAAGTCGGAGCTACGTCTGTATAAAGCGTGATGCGAGCCGCGGGTATGACTAACATGCGAACAAAGTCAAGGACACAGCTAGTTTTAAATATTTTTCTTAATATTCTCCACAGCTATATCCACGGCTGCAAACCTCTTCAAGATTAAAAATTCGTAACAATTATAAAAAAATATTGTATTTTATTTCAATAGTGGATGCGTTGGCCTAGTAGACAAGGAACTGGTATACAAGCGCAGCAACATATGGTCGTAGGTTCGAATCCGAACAGTTAAATCTGGGTTTTTCCAGGTTAAGTACGGATTAAGGCACATTTTCACCAGCGAAAGAAAATATCGTGAGGCAACCCACATATTTCGACATATTAGGGTATAGTGATAAAGCCACTCGTGTATCTCTGCTCACCACGAAAGGGATATAGCATGAGGATATATTATTATTCTTAAACGAAAAAAACAAACACTTATTTATATAATAATAGACAACATTTGATAGGATGTATAAATAATAACCTGTTACAATTAATACAATATTTAATACGTATTTAAAAACGTTTTAAAATAATAAAAAAAACACAACTCACCATTATTCAAATCCTTGTACAATGAAACACATAAATCATAGTTTTTCAAACACACAAACGCACTCACTCAAACTCACACACAGGTAAACACATCCGTCAAACCCGAATCATCTGTATGATGTCTGCTCATACAAAATCATTCAAAGCCTTTCAGCATTCGGCGGCGTAATCGAAACGTGTCTTTAATAATTTATTTATTACAATAGTGCTGTACCGATTCGCAGGGCGCGGCTATATCGCGATGCGGCGAGTTTCCCCGACACACTGACGGTGTGCGGATCAGGGCGGCTTCTGCGCATGCCTGCCCGCGCAGCTAAGGCCGAAAAGGGATGGGAGCAACGCCGAAGCCAGCCGAAGAACGCTCGAGCAGTCCGCGGGATCACGTTAATGGTTTATCTGTAACTCTGAACGATAAATCGCAGTTAATTCTGCTATTGTGTAAGGGATTTATTATGCGAGGTGGTAGGGCGTCGGTGCCCGTCTGGATCGCGACCACGGTACATGGGTGTAAAGCCCGTCATAGTGACCAATTTCGGCTTGTCGCGTTTTGGGATCAGCTTGTGTATATCCAGTAGCTCATATACCTAGAGACCTTCAGTCGTGGTATATGCGGGCCGACATGACTATGTAGACTATCAATGGATTTTCATCCTTTGATAGTCGCTTACGTTTTTGGGCTACATTGTACTTACCATCCGGTACTGTGTAGTCACTATGTCGAGCCAGTATAGAAAAAAAAGGATTTCTGCTTATTACCGAAATCTGGTCCTCCCTAAGTTGCAATCTTTGCTTTTGGTAATCCTGGGGAATATCCTGCATAGGAACACGAGGGCCGCTGTGAAGGCAGCGATCCCGGGGTGTCCCTCAAATCACTCTACCCGGGCCTAGGAATCCTAATAATTTCAGTAGCCCGGGGAGCAAATATTCTATTAAGGCTACTCCTTTAAGAGAGGTGGGTGTAAAGAGCACTACTATTTGGATCTCTCTATCAGGTGACACAGGCTTCCTCCGTCTCATCCAAGCAACATACTCCCTCAACTCTACTGCCCGGTAATTGCAATCTAATCTATCTGCGATTCAGCATAACTTTTTTATGACATAGGAAACCTAAGTTCAAAATTATTCTATACACACACCTACACAAAATACACCTATTACAAAAATTTTCAAAGCATTAATAAAGTCAATCTGCCATCTATTTGGAAAGCAGATCTACCGAGCAGAGCCGGAAAGGAATTCTGGTAGTAACCCTTTCCAAAAAATTCGTTCCTCGCATATAAATTAAATTGTATGTCCTATAGATAGATATACGAGTACACCATATATCCCCACATCTTTATTAGCCGAACGATCATTCAGAGAATAGTAAGCTTTCATTGTCAATTGTCTTTTTATTAAATTTGTATACACTATGTTATGAAAACTCTGTTCGACCCGTGAAGGCCTGACTCAGTATCGATATTAGATTCTATGTAGATTTTCTTTTTTTGGTTAGAGAGCCAAAAAATGTAAATAAAATTAACGGATAAACTTATATGGCAATATGGAAAGCGTGAATAGGTCGTGAACAAAGGAAAAAAGGAAAGCAAAGGACTATGCTATTAGGTCATTTTGTCAAGGATCATGATTATTTTGTGTGACAAATAAGTCCTTTATATTTCTTTCTTTCTAATGGGACTATTTTAATATAGTTGTTTTGAGTTTTTGAATTTTAATTAAATAGGTCATTATGATTCCGATTTAGAGAGATACTCTATAAGAATCTCCAGTTCTTCATGAAATGCGGTACGTACCTCAAAGTTTCCTTCTTTTTTAAGCATCAAAAACATCAGTAAAACAGCATCCATTGTCAAAATACGTTGAATATTTTGATATTGAACAAACCTTTATAAAGGGTGAAATCAATGCAATCCATAATCGAATCTAGTCATCAAAGTAAAAATGATTGAAATAAGGGAATTATTTATACAAAAATTTTAACTTTTTAACCTGTATCAGACAAAAGTACGGTCGGGTGCTGTATACTTATGTAACCTTTTTGACGAGTTCGTTAAATATCAATTGATCACTATGGACTCTATTAATCTTAGGGCCCGTAGCATAGAAACGAAATTGCAAGAACATCGAGCATCTATGTAAAGTCTTTTACACTGTTCTCAAGAGCTACATTCTCTAATTCTTCCAGCATCATTTTATCATAAAATCACTAATGAAATGTATTTATTTTCTCACAAACTAAAATTTAAAATACAAAAACATATAAACATGGCAAAATGGGCCGCCATTGGCCGCCGTATCAAATACCATCCGTATGTGGTGGATGTTCTTAATATCCGTATGAAAATATTTACTTCTACATTCATCACTCGAACAGCTAAGGAGTGGAATCTGCTTCCAGTGATCATATTTCCACGTTCTTATGACTTGGGGGTCTTTAAGAGAAGAGTGAATAGGCATTTATTGAGCGGACGCGGTATCTTCTTCGGAATCATCTTTACCTTCCACTGGATGTGATTGAGGTAAAATGTCCGCTTATAAATCATATAAAAATACATATTATCCAGAAGAATAGGATGACCAGAATACAGAACGTAAATCCTTGAACTGCAATCATATCTTATCCAAAGCTGATTTCAGATCCTACGGTGATATTCGCCTATCTTCGTCTCTTATCGTTGGATCATAAACGGGATATTTTACTGCTCCTAAATCTTCCCATGTGAGTTTATACCTTACGTCTTCAGATCTAAGATCAAAAATTACTTGAGCATCTCCCGATTCCTTTTTTATTGTTACTATATACAGAATCGGATGGTGATAGCTCTCTCCGAATTCTTCCGGCTATCTCAACCCAGAAAGGTAATGTGTGTTGTATTGTTATGTTTTTGTCTGCAAACTGGAGACCTTTACTTTGTAAACATTTCTCACGTGTTTCTTTTTATCCAAAGCCTATAAACAAACGTATAAATTCACTTTAGTGGGCTAAATTGTTTTTCTAGAACATTCCAAAGGCATATATTCATTCTAGCAAGCGTTAATAGGCAAGCTCAGAACAGGTCTGAATTTTAAGTGGAGCCAGACGAGCACATCACCAAATTTACTTTGAATAACATATCTAAAAAAGCGCGGCAACTTCGTAGTAAAAATTGACTGAATATTTGTACAAACCAGTGTTATGACGTTTTAAAAGTGAACTCAAAAGTCTAATACCATTACCACGTTTTCAGTTATACAAAGTCAAAGGTGGTTATTTGCTTTCTATGCGATATATAATATTTGCATTTTTATAAATTTGTAGAGCGCAAAATCTCTAAAAATTGCGGTAGATACATTCTTTCATTGGATTTATCCATATACTTAAAAAACAATTATGAAAGTGCTTATCAGGGTTCGCAAGAAAGTAGTTTTTAACCCGCCGAGAAGAAGTTGATGATCCAGAACTAGGTGATAATTAAATCCTCAAGAGAATGAACCATTAGCTTCTAAAGCAGTATTTCTCAAAAGGAAACGTTAAAAAATTGCAGTTGAGGTTTTCAGAACACTTTAAGGGTGTTGGAATTACATGACAAATATGATCACGTTACAAATCGGGTTCAAATTTTTGCATATAAATTAAACGAGAATCGAATTATATGTTTTATTGTTATAGATGATAGAACGGGTGTTAGGATTTTATGTGCCTACACTTAAGTAAGCGAAACATAAGCAATAGTTAGTTTCAGAGAGACTTGACCTAATTCCGCGATCTAGCTATTATCTGTCAAAGACTTTACAAAATACAGAAGGTAAATCTCTTTTTAAATCTCTCTCGGGATTTGCTTGTATCAGAGATGGGCAAAATGTAATCTGATTCTGTTTGATGTTTTTGTGATTATGAACGATTCAAAATGTAGCCGTAATTTTAATTTTCTTGCTCTGTAATCATGGTTAAATACATTCAAAACATTAAGAAATCATAAATGAGTATACAATCTGGGATTTTGTAGAGTTTAAAACATAAATGAGCAAAATACAGTCATATTAATGGTAAAAAACGTAAAATGTAATCGTTAATCATTTTTATTAATCTGATTACATTTTGCTCATCTATGGCTTGCATAAGTTTATTTACTTCATCTAGCGACCTTATTGTGATGATGGTCACTCATAGCAATCCAATTCTTCTTGATTTGGTTTGAAAACGTCGTCAAGATTGAAATCATTCGAATTTTCTCATCATCATTATCCTAGGAATATTCTCATCAGCGAAGAGGTGGCATTTAAAGATGATCCTGACCGTAGTACACAATTCTTTACAGTAAATCGAATCATGCTGTTGTGTTCCGAGATCAATTTGTGTATATCCATTTGTACATAAACCTAAAGACTTCTCGTTGGGGTATATGTGGGCTGAAAGCGATGGTGACTGTCAATAGACTTTTGTCCATTAGCGGTCGTTGCTGTTTCTGGACTAAACTGGTCCTTCAGGTGCAATAAGGTTTTTTTTTTACACTGGCACGACAAAGTGACTACAGAGTACCTGATGTTAAGTACAGTGTAGTCCAAAAACGAAAGCGACTATCAAAGGATGAAAATCCATTGATAGTCTACATCGTCATGTAGACATCAATAATTTGTCTACATTGTCAAGGTATTTTTATCGAGCCAATATAAAAAAAAAGATTCCACAAGGTGATATATTGAATCCAAAACATTTAGATGGTATAATTAATATAATAGATTTAAAATGTCTTTAATTCAGGTACGCATTTAAAATTAAATTAGAGATTTCAAACACAATCGTTAGGCCCAAAGTACCTACACTTATCTCAAGAGGCGGCCTCTCCAGACCCGCACAAAGAGGCGATTAATTGTTTAATTCATTTTCGGGACACATTCTCAAACCCTCCCACAGGCGGAGGGTTGCATTGGATTTTAAGGAGTTTCGAAATTTTCTGGATCAAATAGGTACTTGTGTTCTGGCTTAGAAGATTTATTATCTTTTTTTTTAAAGGTCTATTCAGGTTACCTTAGTCGGGTCCTTGGATTGTGGAACGGTATTCTGGCGAGAGTGTTTTTTTTTTTTTTTTTTACACTGGCTCGACATAGTGACTACAGAGTACCTGATGGTAAGTACAGTGTAGTCCTAAAACGAAAGCGACTATCAAAAGGATGAAAATCCATTGATAGTCTACATCGTCATGTCGGCCCACATATACCACGACTGAAGGTCTCTAGGTATATGAGCTACTGGATATACACAAGCTGATCCCGAAACGCGAGAAGCCGAAACTGGTCACTATGACGGGCTTTACACCCATGTACAGTAGTCGCGATCCAGATGGGCACCGGCGCCCTACCACCTCGCCGCTGCTCGTTTAGCGCCACCCAGGAGTCACGTGTAGGGAAACTAGGGTAAAGCCCACGGACGCGAGCAGCTTCGACTCCCAGAGCCCCCAGTGTTCCAGTGTTCCCTTCGTACTACGATATTGAGCTTTTTAAGCGACGTTTTTTTTGGTCCCCTTGATAAATCTCTAACGGACCTCGGGGGGCGCTGAGGGCTGCCCTCCGGTATGTCAGTTTTGCACCGACTAAAACCTCCGGGGTGTTCCACCTTCCACATACCAGCATCGAGGGCACCACTGGGTTCTCATCCTCGATAACCGGCTGTGAGTGTGGCCTTAAATAGGCCTCTACTCGTTTGGGGAGGAGTGGCGTAAAAAGCCACCCTTCTTATACCTCTGTGTTGTAGGGCGGCATGAGGGAACATATCACGCGCTGCTCGTACGTTTGTTTGACGACACACTCCTTCAAAAATGCCGGCTGAATTTTCGCTGTGCTTAGTTTGAATACAAAAACAATGGATATGGTTTTTAAATCAACGAAAAGTTTTATTATTATGGAAACTTTGATTGCTCATTTATCTCATTTGTGTATTATTTATAGTTTATACATTGCTATATGTTTTCTTGAAAAGGAAAATAGAAATTGTTAACATAAAATCCTTTTTTTATATCTTAGAAGCAGATGCTTGTCCTTAATCACATCTGTTGGTAAGTGAATATGAGTCCGACTATGGACCGCGTCCACCCAAAAATGACTATTTACTCTACTCTGAAAGTCTCCCAAATCATAAGATCTTGGAAATATGCTGACTGCAAGCATATTCTACTCCTTCGCTGTTCGCATGATGAATGCAGAAGCAAATCTCTTTGCGAATACAAGGAACGTACCCTACTTACGGATGGTATCCGACACGGCGTCTAGTTGTGCATTGTATTAAATCTCATAAGCCTATATAAAAAATCACCCTCTAAGTTAAACTTATATATAGTAGCGAGACCGATTAACGAAATAATGGAACGGTAAATAGGTTTTGTGAAACGGGACGAATTTTAATGAGAAATAATTAGTTTAATGCGGGATCACGACGAATTATTGTATTAATCACGGGTCTCGTTTGATTAAATTTATTTAACGGCCAACAATCATTGTTGCTCTACAGGGTGATTAAAAAACAATTATCAATCTATCATCACGCCGAATCCCTATTAAGGTAGGTAGAGAAAATGGAACGCCACTTCTCTCTATTCATGCAAACCTCTTTCGCTTCCTTAATCTTCATCAGTCGCTTCATGCATTCTTGCCGATTGCGCGTACTTTTACTCTCCATAATAAGCCTTTTTTTGGTCTGTGTAGGTAAATCTCGGTCGGCCTCGGCCCTTACATCCATTCACATCAAATTGTATACTTTTAATTGTCACCCTTTTATCATTCATCTTCTCCACGAACCAGAATTATCGAAGTATGCTTTGTGGAATAATTCTTTTTTTTGTTATAGACAGATTTGCACTTGACCTCAATCTAACCCGATAGAAAGTGATGATGAGGCCGAAGATGGAGCGCGCTCACTCAGTAAGTACCAATACAATCGTCTTTTAATGATTCCCATGTCCTAACATGTGAGGTCTGGACCACAGTGCACAAGTGTAAAGCCCGTCATAGTGACTTGCCTTGGCCCGTTGCGTTACGAGATCAGTTTGTGTACGTTCAATAACTTATATACCTAGAGACCTTCAGTCGTGGTATATGTGAGGCTAGATGATGAGGGAAACTGCCAATTGTTTCTTGCTCTGCAATAGTGGCTGTTCTTTTTGGTCTACACTGAACTTACAATCAGGTCCAGTTTAATTACTTTGTGAAGTCAGTGTAAAGAATAAGATGTTGGAAATAAAGGCAGGTGCAGAAAGCGAATTCCACTCCCTGGCGATTCGCTGTAAATAAGAGGAAACGAATCGCGTCGTGTGAGTAGCTGTGATGTCAATCATATAAGAGTGCTAACGGGCACTGCGCGCTGATTATTTGTGGTAGACGCGGGAGGGGCGAATTAATTTGTACAACTCAGCCGTCTGCTTTTTACATCACAAATATTTTTTTTTCACACTGGCTCGACATAATGACTACAGAGTACCTGATGGTAAGTACAGTGTAGTCCAAAAACGAAAGCGACTATCAAAGGATGAAAATCCATTGATAGTCTATATCGTCATGTCGGCCCACATATACCATGGCTGAAGGTCTCTAGGTATATGAGCTACTGGATATGCACAAGCTGATCCCGAAACGCGACAAGCTGAAACTGGCCACTATGACGGGCTTTACACCCATGTACTGTGGTCGCGATCCAGACGGGCACCGGTGCCCTACCACCTCACTGCTGCTCGTTTAGCACCACCCAGGAGTCACGTGTAGGGAAACTAGGGTAAAGCCTACGGACGCGAGCAGCTTCGACTCCCAAAATATATAAATAATAATAATATATTTGAAATTGATGAAAGAAATTTCATATGTAAGTGCCGTGAAAATGGCGATCAGTTGCGCTACTGGTCACGTTGGGCACGACATATAAGCGCAAAGCGGGTACAGGTACCAGAAAGGGATGTGCTCATCTGCTCCCCTAGGATTTGGCACCTGGGGTCCTCCTAGATCCACACAAATTAGTTCTGTCAAAAAAAAAGAAACTTCCTTATTCAAATAAATCGATTATATAGTTTTTTTTTTCGAATTCTAAGTTAAGGATACATATAAAGATTGTGCATACAAACTTCAAGCGTACCAATCGAGGCGTTTCGAACATAATGACTGTTGCCTTCTCTTTCACGCGCCTGTACAAGTATAATGCCGTCGCACTCAGTTCCGTTCCGTGTTACACATTAATTAACATCAGGCAAATTAAGCATGCTTGCACGTAACACTTGAAGGCGTGACTATGCAAAGAGTGCAGCAAATTAGCTAGCCAATATAAAAGCATTCTGGTAACACTTTAGACTTTTTTTAACATCCAAAGAGAAAGATTTCTACATCATTCAAGTTGTGATCTTCTTAAAATTAGGAAATATAAAGAAGTAACAATCATAGTGACCCGCTTCTACCTCTCGGGTATCAAGATCAGTTTGTGTACTATATATCTAGTTGCTGATATACCTAGAGACCCTCAGTCGTGATATATGTTAACATAGAAATGACGACTTTCTACGAATTTTTATTTTTTGTCAGTGGTTATCTTTCTTGGACTACACGACATTTCCATCAGGTGTAGCTACTTCTTCGAGTCATTATAAAAAGAACAGCTGTATAATTAAAATTGCGGTTATGTATGCTTCGTTGTTCGAAATGAACAGTGTAGGGGGCCGACAATTCTTTGAGTTTCAATCATCATTAACAATTTTTTGACAGTTAGTCCATGCAAAAGAGCATCTTATCCGCGTTTTTAAAAGCATAGCCCTGTGATACCCGTAAATCTAGAAATCTAGGGTTCAAATTTCACCCTAGTTCCGTCGTATCAATGTACATACTCATTTATATTTCAAATTGTATAACTATATTTATATACTATAGATACCACGAGATTCACGAGAAAAACGTGACTCAAGAAATACGTGCATTTTTTCCACAATTTCCAGGGAACCGCGCCAGGAAATAAAGATACAATTTTAAAAATGCATGCACTTGACAGCGTTAGACAACACTATCAATAAATAAACATATACAATTATATTTGCAGCATTAGAATACACTCTAAGAAAATATACACAAACTATTTTGTCTTGAGGTTCCAGCGTTCCATACCACTCGATGCTGTAACATGACTAGAGCTGTGCTATAGTGGAAGATAAGCGATAAATTGCTAGAAATTGAAGTAATAGATTAATATTAAGATTGGTATTAATATCGTTCGTAGCTAACTTTAAGTGTGCTAATTAGGTAGCAATGAGGCAACTATGATAGACTGGATAGTGACCACAGTAGATCTGGGCCACACTTGATGTGTTTTTTTGTATGTACTTAGGCTAATTAGGAGGTTTAGTGTGTTATTGTGTCTACAATGAAACACTGCTTTATTTTTTGTAGTTTATTATCATTTTATTTGTCACTATGATCCCGTGAGCTCGTCAAAGAAAACATTTCTATAGAAGCGCCTCGATGCAACTTGTTTTTTCCTTTATTTATAAAACCAATCGTTCCATATCGCAGATCAACGTTATGGTATGTATTAAGTATGGAACTGTTTTTTAAACAATCATACTATATTATATTATTTATCAAATTGAGAGTATTTTTAGAGTAACACCGCTATATCATAGACTAGATGATCCGGCAAACGTTATTTTGCTATATAAGTTATTGTAATATCTTCTAAGATATTCATTGAAATTAAGTGTTGTCAAAGACAATTTTGTTCACAGTTAAATACTCTTAATCATCAATACATTTAATTAGATGAAGATTAATATTATTACGTTGATACAACTCTTAACAAATAATGCATTAATTTCGACCAAATTTGATTACCATAAAAACTGTTCTAGTGAGTTAATCTTAAAAGATAGATATATACTGTCGAGGACATTTTTTTAGATCATTTTAAGAGAAATAATTCTTTCATACATATATTTTTGGTATCTTGAACCATTTTCGCAGCGCAGGCAATGGAAGCCCTCAAGGATAAATAATTTTCCCCGTTTTTTTCACATTTGCCATTATTTCTTCGCTCCTAATAGTTGCATCGTGATGTTATTTAGCCTAAAGCCTTCCTCGATAAATGGTCTATTCAACACAAAAATATTTTTTCAATTCGAACTAGCAGTTCCTGAGATTAGCGCGTTCAAACAAACAAATAAAAAAACTCTTCAGCTTTATAATATTATTATAGATTAAAATAAAAATATTAATATAATTTCATTGTTGTAATTGTAACAAATTCTATTAAAAAGTATTTAAATTTCGCGTTCACATTGCATTCGCATATTAGTATAAATGAAGACAAAAGTACAATAAGCTAGGTTACATCAAAATATTGATTAATATTACTTATTTTAGTCATACCTGGTACCAGAGATAAGTGTTACCACTATCACTTTCAATACCGAGGGGCGAGAGTTAATATGACGGGGTCTGATGGTCTCTATGATGAGAAGTAAGCTAGGCGAGCAGAGGGAGTACAAGAATGTGATGGGAGAAGAGAAGTGAGCAGCAGGGGAAGAGGTGTAGGAGAGGAGGAGCAAGAATAGGTAAAAGTTAACACACCATTCAATGACTTTTAGGTGGTATATTTAGGCGGTCAACTAGTATTCGTATATAAATAGATGTATCGCCTCGTAATATAGGCAATTGCCGTTCTGCTGTAGGCGGCATACTTCACATATCCATCAGAATAAAGTAATCGTTAATGCAATTACAAACTAATAATGTTCGATCATCGAATATGATTATTTCTTTTGGTTTGATTTCGTTAATCTTTAATCACGATTAACGATTACAAAATGTAATCGTATTATGTAATTTGATTATATTCGGCCCATCTATTTCTGGTACAATATAAAAATAGCAATAACTATCCTTTAATAAAATTACTTTACTAAATAACCCCAAAATACATAAAGTAGAATTTTTTGCTTCTTTTAGGTTTACGAAATCTAAAAACAAATTATTTATATGATAAATATTACAGCTTCAAAGCCGCGGTGTAAAACAACCTTAACATCTTAACCGTCTAAGGCAATTGTTATAGGATGGAAGTTGACAGTTCCATTATAAGGTTTTCAATTGACATTAACGTAGAAAGGGCTTTAGCTGAAAGTTGAATTGGTTTTGATATTCATATTTCTGTTGCTTTAAGTGGATTATTAGAGAAGATTTAGATATTAAAACAACTGTGTCTGTTACTTAACACTAAACATACCACAACGGGTCAAATGACCCATTTTGAACTTTTGCATTGAAAATACAAGTATCATCTTATTGTTTTTGCACATTTAACTTCATGATTTTTTCTGACTAATTAACTTACAGTTAATTTAGTTTTTTTTTTGTTTTATTTATTTTGAGGTATATTAGAACTTGGCGCCGATTTTCGAGAAGCCCGTGAACAACCAAAAGAAAACACATAGGAAAGAATCGTTGCCTTAGTCTCCTACAGATGCTTATCAACGTAAGAAGTGTCAAATAGGATACTGTAAAGAAAATAAAACCAACAAAATTTGCTCTAAATGTAAATAATATGTTTGCGGAAAATTTACAATGGACACACTTATATGTACAAAATGCGATGAGCAATAATTGAAAATTATTATTTTTACTTTTGTGATAGAAATGGTCAATATACAGTTTTTTTTAATATAATAAATTTTATTATAATGTTTACTTCCTTCCTAACATCCATATAATACATTCAAGCAGGAAATAGGTATCTAAAAAGTGTTGGTATGATTAGTGTTAACAGTATTGGTCTACATAGCGTGGCTTAGATCAAAACGTTCTAAAGTATAAATATTTTCATTGCTTCATATAAATACCTTAATCACCTGTTCTAATACATGTACTATGAGTTCTAACAATTTGTTTTTTGTCTGAAACTGCCACGTTGCGACGAAGGTTCGCTTCATATTAAAATATATTGTTATTTATTTCAGAAAAATATATGACAGAACAGGAGAAAATGTTTTCTAATTTGACAATTTTTAAATTAACTTTATTATCCTTAAATTTATGGGATAGGTAACAAATAGATTCTCAGGGTGGTGGGTGGTGACCTGTCACTGCCGGCACTCGCTCGCGCGATGGTCGGTATTGACAGGGCATGGCAGGCGATCCTCTCCTTCACGGAGGAGACTATGCAGGTGAAGGAGGCGGCGGAGCGGGATCGGGAGGCAATATCCACCCCCGACCACCCAATCCGCCGCCCAGCTCGGACTGGACGCCGGAGGAGGGCCTACGCCAACGGCCTTCCTTCATGACCCGGACATACGCCGGGCGGCGCGCTTTGAGGGAGTGCGTCGCCCAGATCCCGGCGTGAGCGGTGTGCGATGTGTTCCCGCACACCGCTCTGATGACAATTTCAAGGAGATGAGGGGGGGTTGGCTCTCTACACCATTCTCCCCGAAATGTGTTAGGTGCACGCGGGGGGCGGCGACTAATTAACCGTCCCCCCGCCTAGTAGGTGAGGCCTGCACAAGGCCGGACGTCGCCGGATGCCGAGGAAGATGGCTCGGCTTTGCCCTTAGCATCCGGCAGACGAGAGAAGGAACACCCCGGTGGTTTTAGTCGGGGCAGGTCCGACACACCGGGGGAGCGGCCCTCACCGCTCCCCTGAAGGTCCGTAGGGATTTCCACCGGGTTACCAAAAAAAAAAGGTAACAAATAGATTCTGGGCAGCGCAGTTGAGGGAGTGCGTCGCCCAACATTTCCAAGGCGAGAGCAGTGCGCGATGTGTTCCCGCGCACCGCTCTAAGAAAATGAAGGAGAGCGGTGTGCAGGGGCCTTTCATCAATAGGCCAGACGTCGCCGGGCGCTGAGGAAGCTGGCACAGCCTTGCCCTTGGCCCCGGCTAACGGGAGAAGGAACACCCCGGGGGTTTTAGTCGGTGTTACTCCGACACACCGGGGGGTGACCCTTATCGTCCCCTGACGGCCCATAACGGGTTTACCCCGGGTTAAGAAAAAAAAAAGGTAACAAATAGATTTATTAAGGGTGTAAATCTTTCATCTACAGCGAATAGAACAGTTTAAGATTTCATTAAAACTAGTAAGAGTCGACAAGCTGTTCTCTTAAATCTATGGCTAAAACCCGATGTTCATTCGTTATTTCCGAGCACCACTCACTTACTGCACCGTAACGAAAATTCAGCAAAAATTCGTCCGGGAAAGCGTAAAGTAACAACCTCTTTACGCTCATCGAGTGTTTTGTATTCACATCGAGTCAACGTTTCGAAAACACCTCGACTATGAGATCTCGAAAAAGTGTTTCAACAACGATAAATACAGTTTGTACCGTCTCTTCAGCTTGTTGTACTAGATTGTCTTCGGACGTGTCTTCTTGTGGAACATCATTATTTATATCAACTTTTGAATTCTGCTGACGGCTTCATAGTGCTTTTATAACATCTGAAGGTAAATCTAAAGGTACTTCGTTTAAATCGAATACATATTCACTTTTTGGTTATGAACAGAATATATTTAAAGATGAATATTTATTTGAGTAAGTACATCTAGAGTTAAAACGGCTGCTAAAGAGTTGTTCTTTATAAGGTAAAACGGCAGTTTACATCATCGTACCTTCTTAACCTATATGAATCACAGGTGTAACGGATGTAGAGTACTATTGTCTCCTTTTTTTTTTTCTTTTTTTTTTATGACCCCTCTACATCCCGTTGCTATTTTGTATTGCAACGTCCTTGGAACCCTCTTTATTATTTCTACATTCAATCATTTCTTTCCTATTTTTGACAACTTCTCTTTTGTTACAATTTCTTGCTTTCCAATTCATTTAACTATTCTAATATATTTTCAACAATCTCTATATCTATCCCTTAATACATTTCTTCCTTAATTAATTTAATCTGCCTCTCCAGTTACAATTACTTAATTGATACAAATACTTAACTATTCTAACATATTTTTTACATTATTTATTTTTGTTTCCGACTATCCTATATCCATATTCTTCCTTAATTATTTCCTTTTGCTACTTACATTATCCTTATATTAGCTATTTCTTTACACTATGTCCATTCTTTTAATTTCAGCGCTCAGAACTATTCACTATTTTTAGCTTCGTTCTGCCATACATTATCCACTTTTCCTACTTTCCTATAGCTGCTTATTGCTATTTCTTATTAGTTACAATTTATTTCACCACCCAGTACATTTACTTTTCTCCATCCTAGTTTCCATTTTACAATCTGTATATACCTTCCTTAATTTATACGGTTTCCTACTTAACATTTTGTTCATAATTTTAGCTATCTTAGTAATATTATTTCTTATATCTCTACTTTTAGTTGGTTATTTCCAAGTACATCCTATGATTAGTTATTTCAGTTTTCCTTATTCTAACGTATATTAACTATGTCCCTCTCATTACCTTATCTATTCTTTTACTTATCGTTCATCACAATCCTATTGTCTCCTTTGCCTTTGTCTGCCGAATATCAGTTAGCTGCTTCTGACTTAACTGACCGTAGGCTTGTAAGTGTGGGACTCTATGATTGAGGATAAAATGTAGAATTAGGAGCATCGCCGTAAAGTCGCCTGCCTCCCAGTTTTTACCGGTTGTACGATGGAGAGTGTTCTCAACAGCTACATTCTCTAATTCTACCAGCCACATTTCATTAGACGCAACCATTAGATGCCCTGTCGGATTCCATCCGTATGTGGTGGATATTCCTTATATCCGCATGAAAATTTTCGCTTCTATATTCATTATGTGAATAGGAGTGGCTGGAATTTGGAAGAGCTGTCGAGTTTCGGTATATTGAAAGAGCGCAGCATTTTTCTCTTGCTGATGCTTGGCGGGCGTTCTCGTTAACCGATGCGCTGGTGAGTGTTTTGATCTGGTTGATCCAGCGTAGATTTCTCATGGGACCTGACCCAATCTACTATTCCTATAGAACTAGGCGTTCCAGGGCATCATTATATTTACATTATATGAAGCTGGAAAAACAGATGCTGTCGGCTATTCCTTTCCTCTCCTCGCCAGATTTAGAAGAATAGATACCTATGTATACTATTATAAAATAATAATAATATATCGTTACGCTATATCATTTACGGGCTGAGCAGAGATGCATTAGTAGCTGTATCCACGTAGCGCTTATATGTTATGCCCAACTTGACCAGAAGCGCAGCTGTTCACAGTTCATCACTATTACACATGATATTGCTATGAAATACTATGCGGGTTTCGTCACATTGTCTTCCTTCATTGGTGAGCATAAAATTAATATAAAACTGACGTTCAAACAAATTAATCTAATAAAATAAAATCCCGAGCCAAAAATAATCTCCGCAACTTATACCGGATTATTGGTACTTGTTACCACTGATGGACTCACGATAGACCTCACAGAACACGTAACTCCAATAAAAAGAACAGGAAAAGTACTTAAGCTCAGTGCCAGTGCTGCTAGCTTACAAGCAAAATTCTTAACATACGTGTTTTTAGTAAATTAAAAAATACATATATCCGTTTATAAATTCCTCTTTTTTGGAGTTGGTTAAAAATTGAAAAAAACATTGCTTGTGGCTTTGGTGGCTCTGTAGATAAGCAACTAGTATCCATGTGTGGCATCACTGATGGTCGTAGGTTCGAATTTTAGAACATGCCTCTAGGTTTTTCAGAATATGTAAAATTAAGGCACCACACACTAACCGGTGATGGAAAATATCGAGAGGAAACCGGTATGGCATGTAATATAAATGTCATGAGTAAGTGTCATGAGAACGGCGATCTGTTGTGCTACTGGTCACGTTGAGTAATGCATGTAAGCACAAAGTGGATATAGCCACTAATGTATCTCTGCATACACCGAATGTATATTAATTAGTAGCTAGTATATTATTTCTCATAACGAAATCTTAAGACGATAGTTTCTATCACTTCGAAGTCTTCTTTTATGAAGAATATTAGAGTTTGTACGCAAGAACTAAGTGCGATCTTAGATGGTTTGTTATATTTTCAAAGCAAAACTGTCAAGCCATTCAAAGGGTAAATTTTGATGAGCTAGTACTGTTTTTTTTAATCCTGACTCGACATAGTGACCTCACCACACCTGATGGTTAACACGGTGCAGTCTAAAGACGACTACAACTATCAATAATTTGTAAAACAATCGATAACTGCACTGAACACGCCGGTCAGCACAAATATTTCTTCACGTTGCGTTAGGACCTAATATCAAAGGAGAGTGTGAACATGCTCGTCTGAAGACCATTCCACAGCTGAACGACTCTGTAAAAGCAAGAGAACCCCTATGCAAAATAACAAAGTTATACAATTATATGTCGAGATCGATAGATCTCGACATATTTAACGAAACTATATACAAATTAAAAAAAGGATGTTATTTGAGAAGATTGTTCCATAGATTATTGATTTTTTTTTATTTCTGTTATAAAATTTTCTGATTACAGTAGTTTATTTCTTTTTGTGTTACTCGTATTTTTATTTTTCTTTTCTTCTGTACATGTAGTCTACACTTATAAATATAGTCGTATTTATAATGTATCCTCTTCATGTTTTATATAGTTTTTATGTGTTAATGTAGTCTATGTAAGTGTACTTATAAATAAATAAATAAGAGCAAGAGAAATTCTTACTCCTAACCGGAATATGAGTTATCGTATAGCAGTGACTCCGCAAACACACATACGTCCTTTTTTTATAGAAGGGAGGTTTGTGGCTAAAGGTAGAAGCTATTTATTTTGGCAATTTCCTACCGTAATTAATCTGTTCTTCTAGGTTGTATGTTATGTGCTATAAAACTCTTTTCTTTTCTTTATTTAACATTAGTTTGTGTGAGATTAAAAAGTGATAAATCCAGGAAATTTTTGTTCGACTGCTAGCAACACTGTTTGCCGACCAAGCGGAAGCCAGGCGATCCGTCATTGTCCGTACAAACGGCGCTAAGAAAAACTTCCTAATGACTCGCCAAGACTTCTTTTTGTAGCCCCTGAACGCACGGGGGCGAGAAGACGTACACTGGAGCGTGGGACGGCGTATGATCTTTCTAAATTGCTGAAACTTTACCTTTGTCATCAGCTTTTACGACACGCTATAAATAATTTACACGATAGCATTGCCCTTTCTCAGTGACGTGCGTGACGGGTATTTGGATAGGGTAGGCAAATTCACATAATTAATGGGAATATTATATAATGATATTAAATATTTCATTGCTTTCATAGGGAAGATAGATGGCTTGAAAATAGAATAGATATGAATATAAAGGGTTCCTTTCTTTACGCGCCGGGTGCTGAGGAAGCTGGCACAGCCTTGCCTTGGCCCCGGCGAACGGAAGAAGGAGCATCCCGGGGGTTGTAGTCGGTGCGACTCTGACACACCGGAGGGTGACTCTCATCGTCTCCTGACGGCCCATAAGGGGTTTCCCACGGGTTAAAAAAAAGGGTTCATTTCTTTGTTTAAATTAAAGCAATTTATAGCAGAGTTATTTATCGTAAGGGCAAGCAATGCTTTCATGCATCTATGCAACGAACGCTACTGCTCTTTCTACTCCTCTAGAATTTTCACGGTTTTTATGTACAAACTATGATATTTAGTTATAAATACTTCAACGGGCCTTATGTCCTTATTGGGCGCCCTTCACGAATACCAGCGCTGCAGATTTCCTTTGTGGCATCACGCTGACGGAGCCAATTCCGCCATTGTTTATATGTTTTTGTCTCGTGTTTTTCTTTTCTGCATGTTGTTTATGTTCCGGTATTATTAATTTTTATTTAGAGATGAAATAAATGTATTGTATTGTATAATGTATGTATGGACAGGGTAGGCAGTTTCAGATAATTAATGGGAATATTATATGATGATATTAAATATTATATTACTTTCATAGGAAAGATAGATGGCGTGAATATAGAATAGATATGAATATAAATGGTTCCTTATTTTGTTTAACATTAAGCAATTTATTGCATACTCATTTATCATAAGGGCATGCAATGCTTACATGCATCTATGGAATGAACGCTACTGATTTCTATTATCCAAGACTGGTTCCAGAAGCGATCGAAATTGAGAAGCATAAAACTTTTAATTGGGATGATGGGCTTAACTTACCATCGGCGTGGAACCCAGTGACTAGATAACTAGAAGCACAATCTGTATCGCATTGTAACACTATTTTTTTTTGGTATCCCGGGGGAAATCCTGCATAGGACCATCAGAGACGCTGTGAGGGCCGAGACCCCGGTGTGTCAAATTCCTACTGACTAAAAACCCCCAGGGTGTCCCTCTGATTGCTCCACCCGGGCCTGGGAAGCTAAATTCACCCAGACACCCAGGGAACAAGAAGCCTTGTTGTGGCTACCCCTCTGGGAGGGAAAGGAGTAAAGCCCACCCTTTCAAAACCTCTCTCCCAGGCGATGCGCCAGCCACCGTGCACCGCCTCTCTCTCATCCGGGCAGCAGACTTCCTCAAGTCTACTGCCCGGCGCATTGTAACACTAAAACTAACCAAGAACGTGTCAGATTCACGCAATGAACTCAATTTTGAAGGCAAAGTTGGAAGTTAAAATGTTTATATTGTCACGACAAATTTTCTATTTCTTTATTTTCTCTCTAGTTTCTTTGGGGTTTTAGGTTAGGCAAACCATTTTAGTTCCACAATTACACTACACAGCTTTGATGCTATTGTACTTCAGCAATTTCTATGTGAGTCTACAGAGCGTCTCGGCTGTGCAAGATGTTTGCTCAACTAAGATGTTTTGAAATAGACCCACATGAGAACTGTTCAAATCAAATTGTTTAAACACAGTTTTTCTCATAGAAACGCTCCATACACATTCCACTGAGAAATGGCGTATGACTTCTAGGTATTTTTCTCCTTATATTTCACTTTACAAGTTCTATAAGATATTTTTGAATAATTTTATGAATATTTTTGAACGGGAAGTGCCCTATAGTTTTTAATTCTCTTGTGAGCTTATGAATTCAGCGGCATAAACAGCCGCTTCTTTTGAGTATCTAAACTTAGAAAGAATTAATATAATTATTTAAATTTAAACATTAGTATTTAATATTAACTTCAACATAATGCTACTACGCGTTCCTGAGAAAAAAATCATGACAGAGAGATGGATAAAGAAATACATGCCGGGAATCGACATTCGCTTCTACATTCATCATGCGAACGACTAAGGAGTGCTTCCAGCGGCCATATTTCCGCGATCTTATGACCTGGGAGTCTTTAAGAGAAGAGTGAATAGGCATTTGTTGGGTAGACGCATTTCATCATCGGACTCATCTTCACCTTCCACCAGGTGTGATTGAGGTCAAGCGTTCGCCTATAAATTAATAAAAAAAATCGATTCTACGGGCATTCGCGTTGGCGCGCATGAAAAATATAAAGATAATCGCTAAATTTAATTTCCAGCGATTAAAAAGACCGGTCCTAACATAGCCAACGTTTCCGCATAATAAAACTTCTGGTCGAGACGCGCGAGACCGCCCATCTCTCATTTGTCGTGGAGGCCGCTTCACTCAGGGTTACCAGATCTAAGGGTGAAAAATCCCCGACTAAACCTAAATTCTGGACAAAAACTCAAAGGCTTTGCGTAGACAGTTACGTTATGGTTCGGACTGTAACTGTCAAGGAACGCCCTGTGTGATCCTGCCGTCATGCTCAAAAGTCTCTTCAAATATTTTTTAAAAGGCACAATATCACAGAAGGAATATAATACACCGGCTGGAAGATCATTCCTCAGCTTAATGACACGGCTGGGATAAGAAATGGAGTTTTTTTAGTGTATGTGATAACTTGTGATCATAAAACTGTGTCGTCGATAACCAGCCCGTGTTGTTCTGCTGTGAAAGGGAGAACGTGGCATCAAGGAGTAGTTTATTTTTGTATGTTCATTAATGTTATATATAATTCTTGTTGTGATTGTGGTGGTGTAGTGGATAACGGACCGGTTTCCATCTGCGACAAGGCAAATGATAGTAAGTTTACCCGTAGGCTTTACCCTAGTTTCCCTACACGTGACTCCTGGGTGGTGCTAAACGAGCAGCAGCGAGGTGGTAGGGCGCCGGTGCCCGTCTGGATCGCGACCACAGTACATGGGTGTAAAGCCCGTCATAGTGACCAGTTTCGGCTTGTCGCGTTTCAGGATCAGCTTGTGTATATCCAGTAGCTCATACACCTAGAGACCTTCAGTCGTGGTATATGTGGGCCGACATGACGATGATCAATGGATATTTATCCTTTGATAGTCGCTTTCGTTTTTGGACTACACTGTACTTACCATCAGGTACTCTGTAGTCACTATGTCGAGCCAGTGTAAAAAAAAAGGTTTAAGTTCCGGAACTTCCATATTACGTATCAATTTAGGGACCACATGCTCACTCTATTAAGTGACTCTCGCGCTTGAGATTATTTCGTAGTTTCGGACAAGGTGGAGCAGATCCTGGACGAGTTGGTCGTCGCATAGATACACGTTGTACAGCAAGACAAGGGAAGGCTAAGGATGATAATGCTGTGAAGAGTCCTCACTAATAAATTACGAGCTTTATCTCGATAGACTCCAGAATGGATAATTGATATTTTAAAAGAAATTCCATAGCTGGTAACCCTCAAACCGGACCAAGCTCGTGGAACCTTCATTTTTAGACTCCTCTTAATTCAGCCGCCCGGCCGTGTTTAATATGGGATGTGGAATTTGTGTTTTAATTTCTGCTCCGGCTTGAAAATTAATTCGGTCATTTTTTTGTTGCTAAAACGTAATTTTGTCTCTCGACAACTTTTTCGTACCAGCTTGGAGAAATAATTATTACACTGCATCTGAGGATAATCATATATTGTGCGAGAGATTTCAGTGCGGGATCTTATCGTGTTCATACGTGACTGACGCTGCACGAGACCGCTGACCGCGACCGATGTCAGCGCAGCAGGAAATCAGGCCTTTGACGAAGAGGATATTTACTGCGATCGCGCGCAGGATAACAATGTCATAGTTTTGTGGTGAGTTCTATTTCAGAACTAAGAAGATTTCAAATCTAAATCTCCTTTGTCGATGGGATTGTAGAACGATGTTCTAGGAAGCGTGACCCCTTCGACCTACGATGTAAAATTGATTAAACGAAGAATTAAAAGATATTTGTGTAGGCCGATGTGAGTACTCTGAAGGTTTGTATAACCTCAACCCACTTGTTTAGTCATTTATTATCTATTCTACATTTATATTATTTATTATTTTATATTTTTAATATACTCGTATGTTCTTTTATATTACACTAGCTTTTGCCTGCAGCTTCGCTGGCGTTAAGAAGTATTATTATTAATTAGGTATAGTTTTTGCGACTTTACTTTTGTTTAGCATGTATAACAAATTAGGGCCTACAAAACTTCTTTGTACACAATATTCTTAACTAATCTGTCATTAGGCGCTAAAACTTCATACAAACAACATGTCAAAACAATTTGACAAAGTTTCATACAAACATTCCCCTCCCCTATCATCCTCTATTTTATCCGCTGGGGGGTAGAATTGATCAAAATCCTTTCTTAGCGGATGCCTACGTCATAACATCTACCTGAATGCCAAATTTCAGCCCGATCCGTCCAGTGGTTTGGGCTGTGCGTTGATAGATCACTATGTCAGTCAGCAAGTCAGTCACCTTTGAGTTATATATATTTAGATATTTTTACACTAGCAACACTCATCCAGCACTTTATCCCCCTACCTTCCTCACCCGTTTTCCGTTCTCTGGGTTCGAACGATTCATAAAACAACGCAACGCACTCGCTTTAAAAAACTTATAAACGCTACAACACTGTGTTATACAATTGTGACAATCTCGAACGCTCTGCCTAACCCATCGACGCGTGAAATTGTGGTGTGGACGCCAGAACTAGCGCCGTGGACCGGGGTCGATACAAGTAAGTTCATTCCTGGATTTCCTTCTTCTTCCTCGCCTACTTACACGCACCAACACCTTTACCCTTTTATAACAGAACCAAACGTGCTGGATTTTGGTGCTACAGTCTTACGGTAACTTTTATTTCAGACTTCTCTAACTCTTACCTTTATCAAGTCATTAGATTGTGGAACGGTCTTCCAGTAGGCGTGTTACCTTCATCCTACGATACTTGGTACTTTAAGCGAAGCGTCAAAAGATTTGTGTAAGCAGGCACGATTGCGGTCATTATCGACTTGCGATTGTCTTTAATAGTACTCGGTTTTTGATTGCACATTACTTTCTACCGAGGTCGGTGCAGTTAGATTAAAAGGAAAGTAATATGATTTACTAGTAACAAAAAGTACATATGGTACTAAGATTCCATAATAAGACAGTTTGAATTCAGCCAGTGCGCAGACCAGTTAATATCGAGTAATGAAGAGAGATTTCACTCCGCCGCCAAATGGAATACTCATGTAAAGCCATTTTGCTTTAATTCTACGGGCAATCTGCTTCACATTTCTTTAAAAGTAACACGTTCCTATAAAATATTTGATTATATAAACTTACTGTCTTAATCTAAATATATATAACTCAAAGGTGACTGACTGACTGACATAGAGATCTATCAACGCACAGCTCAAACCACTGGACGGATCGGGCTGAAATTTGACATGCAGATTGATGTTATGACGTAGCCATCCACTAAGAAAGGATTTTGATCAATTCTACCCCTAAGGGAATAAAATAGGGGATAAAATTTTGTATGAAACTTTGTCAGTTTTAAACCGATCGGGCTGAGAGTTTGCACGCATAAGGCTACTATGACGTAGGGATCCCCTAAGAAAGGATTTTGATAAATTCCACCCCTAACGGGATAAAATAGGGGATGAAAGTTTGATGGTTTTAGCGCCTAATGACAGATTAGTTAAGAATATTGTGTACAAAGAAGTTTTGTGGGATCTAATTTTTTACACACGCTAAACAAAAGTAAAGCCGCAAAACTATACTTAATTAATAATAATACTTCTTAACGCTAGCGAAGCCACGGGCAAAAGCTAGTCTCTCATATAATATTTCTTTGTGTACTTCGGAAAGCATGTACACAGACCCTGAGAATGAGTCAAGATCTCATTTACAAGGTTACGGCCGGTCTCCATTCATCTCTGTCCCTCACTTGTGTTTCGCAATTTCGAGCGTCAATAATTTCACCCCAGCGGCAACCCCGCTTGCGAAACCGTTAAACGCTGCGCCGCAACCCTACTCCATCTTAGCGCCTACTATTAGTTTTACGCTATTTTTTCTAAATCTAATAATGCGTCATCACGCTATATCCCTTTCGGGGCGGGCAGAGATACATCGTTGCTGTTGACCGGTAGCCGTGTGCTGACGGATTTATATAAATGATTACCCGCCGGTCCCGTGCCGTGAGGAAGACTGCACGGCATCTAATAGAAATGTCATGAGTACTAGTGCTGTGAGAACGGCAACCAGCTGCGCCACTGGTCACGTTGGGCACGACATACAAGTGCAAAGTGGATACAGCTACTAATTTATGTATATTCTTAGATCTAATAATAATAATCTACCCTTATATTAATCATTTAGTGTTACGTAACTTAAAAAGATAAATATAAAGTTTATAGACTCACTTATTATTATTTACTTATAACTTTTTATTATTAACTCTTTAATTATCGTATTTACAATATTTTTTGAATTTTAAAATTTATAAATATAACAAATAATACACATGTACATTTTTGAATTATAGGATCTAGAAGCCGCCCGACACGTATTTGTGTTAAACGCCCTAAAGGTCGTTAGGCTGTTACGGGACGCGCGGGGTAAGGGATGCGCGCGCGCAAGGGATGCTCTAGCAAAAGCAGTCGACTCCCGAGACCCGAGGCTAGAGTACGTGCGTGTGCGTCGCAGTTCGGTGTGCCTTAAAGCGCAAATAAACAGTAAAACGTCAAAATCCGTCTTTCTACCAACACACCCACGACCACCGGTCATAAAATATATAAAAAACATGTAGACCTGGGAGCGAAGCCTAAGGCCCAAGCCACCAGTGGTGAGTAGCTCAGAGTTAGAATCCTCACAATGCGTGCCGCAACGAGTAATACTGCCTTCTGTATCCGGCCCTTGATCCAACAACCAAGCGAGAGCTCCTTAAGATGCCAATCGAGTTCTTTGTGGTCATCCCATTAGTCGACACGACTATCGGGACAATAATCGTTGAATCCACACCCCACATGCTGGCAATCTCGTGTGCCAGGTCTAAATATTTTGAAAACTTTCTTTTCCGCTTACACGAGACTCACGTCATTATCGTTATTACTTAGTGGACCGTCTCTGTGTTTGTCGAAATCCTTTTTCACAAGAACATTTGAAATTCATATCTCACAAATTAAAATTCACACATGAACATTATTACAACTTAGTACAACTAACTAGTAACTTAGTGTAACTTAGTTATAACTTAGTATATAAAAGTAAATTTTGTCATGGTGTGAGTTCTTTTTTTTTCACTGGCTCGATATAGTGACTACAGAGTTCCTGATGGTAAGTACAGTGTAGCCCAAAAACGAAAGCAACCATCAAACGATTAAAATCCATTGATAGTCTACATCGTCATGTCGGCCCACATATACCACGACTGAAGGTCTCTAGGTATATAAGCTACTGGATATGCACAAGCTGATCCCAAAACGCGACACGCCGAAACTGGTCACTATGACGCCCTTTACACCCATGTACTGTGGTGGAGTTCTAGGGTTAGTAATGGCAATAATAATTAATAATATATTACGTTGTCTCTGGTAAGGCCATTTAGCTTAAGTGTAAGTTAGCGCCTTCCCTTTTGGGTGTATACTTAGGTTTACCAATAAAACATTTTTGATCGGATTCTTAGTAATATATTTTTTACATATATTTTATTGACATCTATTTTTTTTATATGAATGACAGCGAACAATCTTTTATTTAAAAAATACAAATCTTCAAGGTTGCGCCTCTGCGTAGGTCGTTCGCGACCATTTGGCGCGAACAGTCTCCTCCCCACCAAATTTGCCTTTTTCGCCCTGGCGAGTACGGGCGCGGACAAAAGCAAAAGAACGGTGAATTCTTTTTTTTACTGGCTTGATAACTTGGCTTCATTTTTATATGTTACACCTGCTGGAAATGACACTGTAGACCAAGAAACGCAACAATTGCCAAGGGACGCAAATTCGTTGATAGCCGTCTATCGCTATGACGACATATACCACGACAGAAGGTCTTACTTGCAGCTTTAACATTTGATAACGTATTCCGTGCGATAACTTCAAAGACCAATTCGTGAGAATCTGAAGGAGTAATTACCGAAACGTAAATCTAGCCCATCAACTGTCAGCGGAACGGGGAACCGGTTAATTTACGATGGCAACTTAACCCCGCAGTGATCAATCAAGCTCAGTTTCCACAATTACATCGCTCGGATTCCGGGTTGCTACGTTAAGGGAAACTGGAGGCCGTCGGGTTTTTATGGCATACGATTACAAACAAAACCGTGGCTGAATTATAAGGAGTAACCTTAGAATTAAGAAATACATATACATATATATTAGGGCGTTTCAAAAAAAAAATATTTTTTATTTTTCCTCGGCACTACGCTCAAAAGTTTCGTTTTAATACCAAAATAGGCCTCTGAAAATATGAGCCCTTAATATTAATATTTAGGTTGTCCGCATGGCACTTTTCGATTTCCCATACAAATAACACAGGACAAAAGTTTTTTTTTTCTTTTGATTTCTATAACTAATGAACGATATATCGTATTGCAATACCCAGTCATTATTTTTGTAGAGAATTTAACGCTCTACAAATAAGGTCTGAAGTCAATTTTTGATAAATCAACTCAGTCAAAAGTTATTCAAGATCGAAGTTTAACTTACCCTCAATTCAGCTGTTTTATTGACTGATTTGGCAAAATATTATGTTTTTAGAAGAATTGAAATCAAAATATTTTACAAAATATAAATTAGACTTCTGAAAACTCTTAACCATTATTTCCTGCTTTATAGTAAATGTGGACAAGGTACTTAAAACGAATTATCATTGACAGTTAACCCAACATTTGAAAATTCTGGTCCTTGAAAATTAACATCAATCGTTAAACCTTTTTTGTATATATATGCGTCACAAGTGTAACGTCAATCGATATATATATATATATAACGGATCTGTCCCTCAGACACCTCTCCAAAATTCCGTAGATACGAAAATATGCAAGAACTTGTATATAAGCGAGTGGCCATAAAAATTTCGCTTACGCGATGTAGTATAATAAAAATTTATCGAAACGTTAATTTTTTTTATAACTTATAGGTGAACGCTTGAACTTAATCACACCTGGTGGAAGGTGAAGATGAATGCCTATTCGCTCTTCTTTTAAAAACTCCCAGGTCATAAGATCGCGGAAATATGGCCGCTGGAAGCATATTCCACTCCTTAGCTGTTCGCATGATGAATGTAGAAGCGAATCTTCTCGTGCGGATATAAGGAACATCCACCACATACGGATGGTATCCGACACGATGTCTTGTGGTTTTGTGATGGAATGGGGCTGGTGGAATTATTATTAGAGTCCGACCGAAACTGGTTTTCCGGCCGAAACCGAAACCGAAACCGAATATTCGGCCGTGGCTTCAGTTTCGGCCGAAACCGAAACCGAAAATCACGTGGTCAAGTATAAAAGTCAACGTGGTCAAGTAAAAAAATGAAACAAAAACTTACATGTAATCAGTTCCATCAAAACATAACCTCTAAAGAATGTTTACGTCGGGTGATAACGCACTGACTAAGTTGTGTTGCTATAGAGCAATGCGAACGGCGCACGAATCCCGAACAGGGCCGCCAGCGTCCTCCAAAGCGTTGCCGCGAGAAACGAAGTTAGGCAAGCATGTACGACAACTACCGAAATGAGTTTCGGTTTCGGCAAAAGTTTCGGCCAATTTTGGCCGAAACCGAAACTGCCGCCGAAACTTGATTTTTGGCCGAAACTCGGCCGAAACCGAAACCGAACTTTCGGTCGGACACTAATTATTATGCACATATCTGTACACGTTTGTGATTGATAATCTTAGAAACAGTATAACTTATTTAGATGCGGTTTACACTAGTGTATTGCAAAAAGCTGCCTATACTATTTAATGTTAATTTAATCCCATCATATTATAATTTAAAAAAAATGTCAGTTTAAAAAAAACTGGCGATTATTTATTGAAAAACACTGTATAAAATAACAGTTCAATTCATTTAACTAAATTTTAGTTAATGTTTACTTTAGTTTGTAATACAGAGACGATTGCAAGTTTATATGAACAATATGAAATTAAAAAAATGGGTAGTTTCGGAGGTTTCAATTATTCCAATATTAACCGAGGTCACATCTTTATTGTGAATCATATAAAATAACATGAACACAGTCACACACGTGACACATCGCGTTTTGGGAGTCGAAGCTGCTCGCGTCCGTAGGCTTTACCCTAGTTTTCCTACACGTGACTCCTGGGTGGTGCTAAACGAGCAGCAGCGAGGTGGTAGGGCGTTGGTGCCCGTCTGGATCGTGACCACAGTTCATGGGTGTAAAGCCCGTCATAGTGACCAGTTTCGGCTTGTCGCGTTTCGGGAACAGCTTGTGCATATCCAGTAGCTCATATACCTAGAAACCTACAGTCGTGGTATATGTGGGCTGACATGACGATGTAGACTATCAATGGATTCTCATCCTTTGATAGTCGCTTTCGTTTTTGGACTACACAGTACTTACCATCAGGAACTCTGTAGTCACTATGTTGAGCCAGTGTAAAAAAAAAAACATACACACAGAGACAAGTGAACGCAGTCGCGGGCACAGCTAGTATATAATCTTAATGATAAATCAAATGTAGTCCAAAAAAGTGACAATAGCAAAAACAATAAAATAATGAAATCAACTGTCATAAGTAAGTCATACAAATGTCAGGGTGGTGGGTGGTGACTTGTCGCTGCCGGCACTCGCTCGCGCGATGGTCAGTAGCGACAGGGCATGGCAGGCGGCTCTCTCCTTCACGGAGGAGACGTCGAAGGTGAAAGAGGCAGCGGAGCGGGTTCGGGAGGCTATTGCCACCCACGATAACCCGATCTGCCGCCCATCTCGAACAGGACGCCATAGCAGGGCCTTCGCCGGAGCCCTTCCTCCATAACAGGACATCGCGTCACCCAGATTCAGGCATGAGCGGTGTGCGATGTGTACCCGCACACCGCTCCAATGACAATTCAAGAAGACGAGGGGGTTGGCACTCTACACCATTCTCCCCGGAATGTGTTAGGTGTACGCGGGGGGCGGCGACTATTTAACCGCCCCCCGCCTAGTAGGTGAGGCCTGAACAAGGCCAGACGTCGCCGGATGCCGAGGAAGATGGCTCGGCTTTGCCCTTAGCATTCGGCAGACGGGAGAAGGAACACCCTGGTGGTTTTAGTCGGGGCAGGTCCGACACACCGGGGGAGCGGCCCTCACCGCCCTCCTGACGGTCCGTAATATTTCCACCGGGTTAACAAAAAAAAAGGTCATACAAATGTGAATCTGGGTTGTTTTGACTATATAATAAAAAACTTAATATTTCTATTTGCGACTTCTACTACTATTTTACTTATTGTAAATACTTTAACGGGTCTTATGCGTGAATTAGCTTCCTATTTATTTTATAAGAAGATAAAGCAAGTTTTCCGCACCGTTTCGTTCGAAATAAGTTAACTATGAGTTGGAATATTGTATTTTAGATTTATTTTATTATAAATGTAACATAAATTGGTCTCAACTTTCCAATGCCCTACGGGGCGAACAAAGTACCCAATAATGTCAGACTTGGTTTTCTAAGTGTTAAAAATTAGGCTAACATTTGAGAACCTGGCAAACTTTATCAAAGTCAAGACGTAATACATATTGATTACCGATATCTCGCAGCGACCCTAGAGCAGTTCTGACCTCTCCAGTAAAATTGACCTTGAATACCAATAATGCAGATTAATGAGACGATTTCACGATGGGAATGAAATCAAAATATAATATTAGATAAGCGGAAACGTCTTTTTCATCAATATTCAGCGCTTTTTTGTTGATTTTCTTTTAAGGCTCTAGCCGACCTCTTTGAGAGGACTCGGGTATTTTTGCTATCTTTATGTTTTGCTAGACACTTTGACATTTCCATTTTAATTATTCCTGTTACGTATTTCCCTGTTTGAAGTCTGACCAGTAAGTGAACAAAATGAAAAAAAAAAAACCCTTTGATCCTTTGGCGCTCCCGTCAGTTCGTGACCTTGGTCTATGTTACGAGATAGAAACTTCAAGCCATAGCTCTAGGTGAGCTGATTAACGTATAAAACTCGTTAAAGTATTTATAATGTTCGTATAATGCAAAGACCCATTGAACTGTTTAAAATTTTATTTGTAAATTATGATCGGTGGTCATGGGTAGGTTGGTAGAAAGGCACAGATTTTGGCGTTTTAGTGTTTATTGCACTTTATGACACGCAAAACTGCGACGCACACGCACGTACTTAAGCCTTGGGTGCCGGTAGTCAACTGCCTTAGCAAACATCTCTTGGGCGCGCGCACCTCTTATCCCGTGCGTCCCGTAACACCCTAACAACCCTTAGGGCATTTAACACAAGCACGTATCGGGCGGCGGCTACATGCTATAAAAGTCTAAATTGAATTTTATCAATGAGTGTTTTTTTTAAATATCTAATAAAAAACGCAATCAACACAACCTAATAAGTTCAATACAAAGTTGGCTATTTGACAAAAACATTAATTTCTACTAATAACAAATAAATTCCCCAAGAGATGTCTGTTTACGCTAGTTTGGCGATATTCCAACATTGTATATCTACCCTCTTGCACTGATTTACAATACAACGAATTCTCTGTTTATTATTTGTTTTACAATATATTTAATTGTGTTTACTGCAGTACTATTTGAACTAAAACAATATAAAACATGTTATTTGGGGCATCCAAAAAACAACGAAAAATATGAGTACAAAACTAAATATTACTACATCCCATTAAAGTATTAATAAAAAAAGAACTAGTAATTAAATTATTCAAACGCGTATTCAAACTAGTAATGAATTGAGTAATATACAGGAAAATTTCGCAAACGTAGATCGGTACGCGTTTTTGCCCGTTAATTTCAGATACTGCTTAACAGATGTATATACCGTTTTCACTAATGTATTTTGGAAAGCTGCCTTTATGATTTGGTTTTAATTTTATTTTATTCGGATCATAAATAAATAAGTTATGTCAATTTAAAAATTGCGTTGATCATTTGACTGAAATATATATTTTATTATCTATAATGTTATAAAATATGGCTGTACGGTGAGGTGTCATTGCCTATTCCTAAGCAACAAATATGTAATAATTATAAAGTTACTATTCCCGCGTTCTCTGTTTTTCTGTAATGGTTGCGTTGTCATTAGAAAGTATATTTAATTATAATAAACTGATTTGTGTAATATAATGACTATTAATCACGGACCTCATAAACTCTAAACAGGTTACGGGCCCAGTTTACGTATCGAAGGGCAACCTAAAGAGAACCGTGAAAAAGTTTAATATCGGCTTGCAGGTGACAATTGTTTTATTTGTGCAGTCGAGAAGGTTGATAGAAAATACTTGTTATAAAGTGCAAGGATGGAAGGAAATATAAGTAATCAAATCATGACAATCAGGTTAGAAGGTCAATCAAACTGGAACGTATGGAAATTTCAAACTATGGTGTTACTACGCGGCCAAGATCTTAGTGACATAGTTGAAGGTAAAACAAAAAAACCAACGGATGAATCCAAGCAAAATTCGTGGTGTACGAAAGATGCAAAAGCTCAAACTATACTGGTAACCCGAATGTCTGAGCAGTGCATGCTACATATTTTAACATGCAATACGTCTACAGAAATGTGGCTTAAACTACTTAGTGTGTATGAACAAAAAGCTGAAACAAACGTACATATAACACAGCAACGATTCTTCAGATACAAATATGAAGAAGGGATGGAAATGGCTATTTATTTGTCAAAAGTACAGGAAATTCAGAATCAATTGAAAGAAATGGGGGAAGAAATTTCAGACAAGTTTGTTATTACTAAAATATTAATGTCATTACCAGATCGTTTCGGGCATTTCATATCAGCGTGGGAATCCACACCCGATGAAAAACAGACATTGAATAATTTGATGGCCAGACTATTAATAGAAGAAGAAAGGGCAAAAGAGAAGGAGCATGTGTTAGAACAACCCACATCTGCATTTGTAGTCAAGAAAAATAACATCAAAAAAAATGTCAAGTGTTTTAAATGTAATAAATTTGGACATGTGCAAAGTGAATGCAGAAGCAACTACAAGAAATATAACAACAATAATAATAATCATAACTGTAACAATGATAAAAATATAAATAATAAGTGTTATTACTGTGGGAAGGTTGGACATTTTAAATCACAATGCCGTTTTAAAATAAATAAGGAAAGTAAACAAAGTAATGCATTTGTAGTGTTATACTCTGAAAAGGGACACTACTGTGAGTCTCAATGGCTGGTAGATAGTGGAGCTACGCAGCATATGTGTTGTGATAAAACATTATTTAAGACATTTACTAGTACTACACAAAATACTGTAATAATTGGGAATGGTGAATCAATTAATGTGTTGGGATGTGGACAGATGACAGTGCAAGTAAATAATGGTAAAGAATGGATCAATTCTACCATTGATAATGTCCTATATGTTCCTGATTTAAAAATAAACTTATTCTCTGTAAACTGTGTGACAGATAAAGGTTATGTCACAGTGATGAATGACAGTTCCTGTGAATTTTATAAGAATAACAGACTCTGTGCAGTTGCAAAACGAATTGGATCCTCATATTATATGGAATTTAGATATGAATGTGAAGTAATTAATGTGGCACAAACATTAACTAGCTGGCATGAAAAGCTTGCTCACCAAAACTTTGATTATGTGAAAAATATATTAACAAAAAATAATATTGAGGTGCCTGACAAAATTACTGCAAAGTGTGAAAGTTGTTTACAAGGTAAGATACACAGATTACCTTTCTCAAGAACTGATAATCAAACTACAAGAACATGTGAAATTATCCATGCCGACACTTGCGGACCAATGGAAGTTAGTTCTGTCGGTGGCTCGAGATATTTTGTTTTATTAAAGGATGATTATTCTAACTATAGATTTGTATATTTTGTCAAGGAAAAATTAGAGATAAAATATGTCATTGAAAATTTTATAAACAGAGTAGAAAATGAAACAGGAAACAAGATTAAAATATTTAGAAGTGATAATGGATTAGAATTTATTAACAACAAGGTAAAACAGATATTTTCTAAGAGAGGAATTATACATCAAACAACAGTACCATATACTCCAGAACAGAATGGCAAGGCAGAAAGAGAAAACAGAACTTTAGTTGAAGCTGCAAGGACATTATTGTATGCAAAAAATTTACCAAAGAAATTATGGGCAGAGGCGGTCAATACTGCGGCTTATATATTAAATAGAACTGGAAAGAGCAGTCAGGTTGATAAAACACCCTATGAGGTTTGGACAGGCAAGAGTTTTGATATTAAAAAATTGAAAGTTTTTGGAACACCTGTACATGTACATATTCCGAAGGAGAAAAGGAGAAAATGGGATAAGAAAAGTGAGGAAGGGTTAATGGTTGGTTATGGTGAGGATGTCAAAGGATTTAGAGTGTTTTTCCCTAGTAAAAACACAGTAGAAATAAAGAGAGATATAGAATTCATGGATTCAAGTGAAGAAGGATATCCCATAGTTAAACTAAATATACAAGAAGATACAACTCAGCAAAGTTGCCTTATTGAGGAGGATTTTAAAGATTTAGAGTCTCCATCGCGTCAAGAAAATATCACTATAAGTGAGAGCTTGCTTTCAGATAATGATGTCTCTTCTGAGAGTGAGTATGTACCATGTCATGAAAATACTTTTATCTCTGATTCAACACCTGAAGTTCCAAGGAGGAGCCAAAGGGTAAGAAAACCAGTTTCATATAAATGTAACAAAGCATTTGTTGTGGATAGCGAACCTACCACATATGAAGAAGCTATGCAAAGAAAGGATTCAAGTAAGTGGATTGAAGCAATGAATGTAGAATTAAATACATTAAGAGATAATGAGACATGGAATGAAGTAGAAACTGTACCAGAAGGGCATAAAATTATTTCTACTAAATGGGTTTTTAAAATAAAAGATTTGGGTGAAAACAAGATATATAAAGCTAGACTAGTAGCGAGGGGTTTTGAACAGTCAGACTGTGATTTAGAAGTTTATTCACCTGTAGTTAAGTTACCCACATTTAGAGTATTAATGGCAATAGCATGTAAGTTACAGCTTCTAGTACATCAGATGGATGTCATAGGTGCATTTTTAAATGGCAACATAGATGAAATAGTCTTTGTGAAATTGCCTAATGGTAAGATAGGAAAATTGAATAAATCTCTATATGGCTTAAAAAAATCTCCAAAGTATTGGAATAGTAAATTCAATGAATTTATGCAATCTGAGGGCTTTACTAAATCTAAAAATGATCATTGCTTATACTTCAGAAAACAAAATGGATGTAAAATGTATGTACTTTTATTTGTTGATGATATTTTAATGTTTAGCTCAGATACTAAAGAGTTAGAAAAATTCAAAGGTCAATTGAGTAAGTCATTCAAAATGAAAGACTTAGGCATAGCAAAAAATTATCTAGGTATTGATATTAATCAAAGTAATGGAAAGGTAGTTATCAGCCAAAAAAGTTATTTGTGTAAATTATTACAGCATTTTAAAATGTCAAACTGTAAAAGTATTAGCACTCCTATAGATCATAACTTTAAGTTTAATATGTTAAAAAGAGAACAATCAGAAAGTCCTGAAATAGAACATTTGTGCAGACAACTAATAGGTAGCTTAATGTATGCTGTTTGCGGCACTAGGCCAGATTTATGTGTGTCAGTTTTTTTCCTTAGTAGATATCAACATTGTGCAAGTATTATGTTATACAAAGCTTTAAAACGTGTTTACGATATATTAAAGGAACTTTAAATTATTCATTAGTATATGAGAATAAAGACACTAGTTCTGAATTACTATGTTATGTCGATGCAGATTGGTCGGGAGATATTTTAGATAGAAAGTCAACAACAGGCTATGTTGTGAAATTGTTTAATTGTGTTGTGTCTTGGTGTTGTAAAAAACAGTTAAGTGTATCTCTATCATCTGCAGAATCTGAGTATGTTGCATTGAGTGTAGCAATTACTGAAATATGTTGGTTAAAAAATCTATTATTTGATTTTGATGTGGTTCCTAATGAAATAACATTTTTTGAAGATAATCAATCAGTTATTAATTTAGTGCACAATAATGAAAATAACAGAAGGCTAAAGCATTTAGATACAAGATATCATTTCATTATAGATAAAATTAAAGATGAATGTATGTTACTTAAATACATAAAAACAGAAGATAACATTGCTGATTTGTTTACAAAGCCTCTGGGTAAAATCTTATTTGAAAAGTTTAACAAGTTATTATTTTTGAGTTCATATTAGTAAGAACTATATGTGATTGATTTTCTTTTAGTTTTGTTTGTTAAATAAATAAGTTTTATATATATCTGGTAAAGTTAAGAAATAACTGATATAGACTACTACTGGAATAGTAACTGGACTATCAAATTTAGTTGAATTTTGAGTTGTAATTGTGCGTATAATTTTGGTAAAATATTTGTTGAGGGGGGGTGTTATAAAATATGGCTGTACGGTGAGGTGTCATTGCCTATTCCTAAGCAACAAATATGTAATAATTATAAAGTTACTATTCCCGCGTTCTCTGTTTTTCTGTAATGGTTGCGTTGTCATTAGAAAGTATATTTAATTATAATAAACTGATTTGTGTAATATAATGACTATTAATCACGGACCTCATAAACTCTAAACATATAATATAAAAATGAATCGCTAAATGTGTTGATAAACGCGAAACTCGAGAACGGCTGAACCGATTTCTTTTTTGTTGTGTTTGTTGAAGTCTGGAGAAGGTTATTACGAAGAGAAAAATTAAAAAAAAAATTGTCTGAAAAAGTCTAAAAACAACACTTCTATATTCTCATACAAAAAAATCGTAATAATATTATATTTAAAAGTCAATTTGAACTTTAACACCATACCATAAAGTTTAAATGTTAGTGGACGGGTTCCGGGAAGGTAAAACAATTGAGTGACGTATAAATATTAATGTCAATATTTGTCAATTTTTATACATATAGCATTAAGGTCAGGTTACTTCAAACAATTTTCAAAAAACAGCCGACTGGCTAATAGGTTTTGGCAGAATGAAGTCTGACGGGGAAGCTATTAACATTAAAAAAAACAATGTGACTTTGTTTTAGAGAAATAGGTCAGAACAAGGTCTGCCGGGACAGCTAGTACTTGTAATAAAATTATAACTGTTCGATGTTGCTGTCTGTCGTTGTATGAAGGTGAAAGATGTATGAGAAAAACTATTATAATAATAAAAGTACCGCTTCCAAGTGAATGAAATAGCGAGATTAGCTATTAATTAATAATGCCGTCATGTTAGTCACAAAAAACAGTTTTTACAAACTGATGTACATTCATATAAGTGTTCGGCGCATTTACCACGTTTTTATGCAGGTAGTAAGTGAATGCAAGAATGACGTTATGTATTATTTTAAATTACGGCGGGGCTGTGGAGCAAGTGATCATAGGGCCCACAGTCCCGTCTTAGTGCGGATGAGGTCAATTTGGGGTTTTTAGTCGGTAAAAGTCCGGCACACCCCGGTTGCCATCCCCCATGTGTAGCCGAGACGGTCCACTGAGGATTTGTCCCAAGTAAAAAGAAAAAAAAATATTTTAAATTTTTTATTTTTTTTACACTGCCTCGACATAGTGACTACAGAGTACCTGATGGTAAGTACAGTGTAGTCCAAAAACGAAAGCGACTATCAAAGATTGAAAATCCATTGATAGTCTACATCGTCATGTCGGCCCACATACAGCGTGTAAGGGCTACGTCTCACGAATACTGAAGAACAATGTTAGTAAACCTAAAATATAAACAAATAAAAAATATTTTATCTTTGCGACAAGTAGTTTTTGAGTAAATTGATGAACGAGTTTTATGTCCTAATGCACGGCCAGCAATGTATATTGACGTGCAAACACGTCGAGATCTGTTAACGTATTCGATTATTTAATGAAAACTCGAAACTAAGAAATGAATAAAGAAAAACCAAAATACTTGTCGAAAATTTCTAGTAATCACTGTTAACTATAATTGCAAGGTGTAATAATACATTTTAACTTTATACCCACCATGTGCTTACGTTAAGTATGTAACTTATCATGCTATACACGAAGACACAACACAAAACTAAAATAAAAACAAAACGCGGTTATTGTTTTATACCTTCGCAAATTACGTAATAAGTTCCGGAATAGACGCACGTTAAATCATAACGAAATCAAAAAGCGCACTGATCAAATAAAAATTTTGATTACCTATTAAATGGAAATAATAGGGTGAACATGCTGAGATCTTGAAATGCTGGGATATCTCGGGTCCAGGGTCTATCGGCACTAACTAGATTCAGAAGAAAATTAATAACGAATAATATGATTGTTTCGATATTTAATTATTATTTTTTTAATTAAATAACCTTATAAAAATTACTTATTTTAACTGAATATCATTTTGTATTTTATTTTGATACGGTATAGTGATAATAACATAAGCAATATTAAATACAACAAAGTCCGCAAATGCACAGCATGCCTTGAGAAGGGGTTATAATATTGTACGGGTAAAGGACTTGCAAATATCTGCTGCCAAGGTGAGGGAGAGGCGGTGCGACGTGTTCTGCACATCACCCATTATGGAGGTCGAGATGAGTAGGCTCTTTACACCCACCTCTCCAAGAGATAGAGCTTAAAAGGATAATCGCTTGCAGGTTTGTTGGAGGAATACAGATTCTAAGTTCGGCTATCAGCGATTTGAGAGACACCCCGGAAGCTTATAGTCAGTAGGAGTTTAACACACCGCTATCACCGCTTTCGAGGCGGCTCTGATGATCCTATGCAGGATTTTCCTCTGGATTACCAAAAAAGGGTTAATAATAATTTTTCATCCTATGTTAAGATATTAAGTATGGTGTAAATAATATTGCACAAATCTGCTCGCGTGATTTTATTGTATTAGGAAGAATAAGGATTAATATTAAATTGCTCAATAGAAAATTTGCCATAAGCGGCGTTATCTTTATACAACTGTAGCGGATCTAAAATTTGTAAAGTTTACATTATTAACATTTTGTACAGTCCTCGATTGTAATCCTTCTAGACCAGCCTCGTCCAAACCTTTTCCAGGAACGGAGCTCTAACACCAGTTAACCATAACCCTCGGATGCCTAAAAATCCTATGTTTCACTATTCACATAAGTGTATTTTATTCTCAAAACTTCAATTATAAATCTAACGTAATATTCTTGTGGACAAAAAGCTAGCCCCCATAGCACTTATCTGAAACGTCATTTCAACGTGTATCTGAAAAGGCTAAATGTGTGCATTACTGTTACAGTTGGCAGGTTTAGCAATTTTCATTTATTACAAATCTAGTACATTAGCATTTGTCATTACTATTTCGTAAAACACTGGTCTATCAATGAAATAAATAAACTATCGATTGGAAAGACATGCCACAGAGATGTGAACATTTTCCGTAGACAGATACGTAAAAAAAGAAGTGCTAGATCTATATCTTATAAAGACGTTACAGTGACATGAATAACACTTAAAACCTTACAGTGCCATGCTGTACCCTTTCAATACGTAGTAAAAAGTTATTTCAGGTGCAGAGACTTTGTCGTAATAAAATAGAGAAAATATGAATTTAACCGTTTTTTTTAATAAAATATTTATATGATAAATTAGGTAGACAAATACAAATGACTAACATAATAGCGTATTTTTCATTTATTTATTTAAAATCATTTATACTATTTCACACGATTTGACACGAGCTGCTACCTGGTATTACTCGTAGAACATTTTTGACGTAGGCCTATGAATACTATTTGTTAAAAGTCTAATAATTATGTTTGTAAATTACTGAAACGTTTATTACAGCTTTTGAAGAAAGATTTTATTTTTATTTTAAGGTGCTTGTGTTCTTTGAGCTACGTATACCGGCCAACATTGCGTAATTAATATAATATCTCAGATTGTTTTTAATTTGGAATAGTTATAAACCAGAAAAGGTCACAGTTTTAAATACTATGTATAATCTCTAAATTATGGTCTTGTGACTAGAAATATGATTGTCACCATATGATTGCGTCATCCTTGTGCCTTGCCAGAGTGACCAGATAGAATAATAAAAATTACATAATTAGATTATTTAAAACTTTAATGACAATTTCAGTTTTGACTACTAAAAATACAGTATATTTTACAGTAAACAAAAATGCTAGTTTAAAGGTTTATGATTATCAATCTGACTCACTCGCTTCTATTTAGTGCAGTCATCGTTTTATAAATTACTGAATTCAAGGCTTCCTTTCGTTTGAAATTGTGACAATTACTTCGTTGACGATGTATGTATGATAATGTATAGAGCATGACATCCTAGAAAAATAATTGATCTCCTATCTTATAGAAAACAAGTGACATTACAAAAGATCTCAATATCTTACCGCTAAAGTTATCCTCAATATTAAATTATACTACTAAAATACGGAGCATTCCATTTTTAATATTATTAAAAATTTTATTTGTATGATTATTTATCTAAAGAACATTCTTAAAAATTACAGTAAATTGCTGTAATTTCAGTGTAATAGGTCGCATTGAAGGGATTAAACGGAGACACCCGATTGGTCGTTCTAATTAAATCCGATTGGTCGTGTGGTGTTGCGCTTTTTTAAGAAGTCTGCACACAATACTTTATTACAGTGACGGATATTTCATACAAACATAAAAGCAATGCTTGTCCCACGCTCTAAGAGTATTTAATTCTAATATTATGAATTATAATAAATTAATTTTGGTTTTTTTAAATAACTTGTTTTTACTATATCTATCGATCCATCGAGAAAGTATAACAACAAATCATTCGCATAAAATGTGTAGGTACCAGCGCTACCTACAACCACAACTACCGGGTACCTAGCGGGTTTTATAGAGGTAAAGCAATCATGCTTTGAACAAAAAAAAAGTAATTTTATGGTTTGTACAAATGAATATCAATTAAATTTTATGTGTAAAATATTAATCAAAAAAAGAAAAGCATTTCATTGCATGTTCCGTAGTCGAACAAATAATGACAGTTCGCCATATTGCGTATTTTTTTTAATATTAAGTTTTACGGCCATATTGTGTATATTATTTTAGTTTCAGTGTTTCCACTTTTAGAGATTTTTTCCTCTTTTTAGAAAAAAACTAATAGTATGTATAGCTTAGAGACATTTTAGGAATTTAGGAAAATTTGGGGTTTCGGAGTTTTTTTTTTAAGTTAGTGAAAGACGTGTTTAGCTTTTTAAATGTTTGATAACAAAATGCAAATAGCAGACAATGAATTAAGAAACCTAGCTCTCATCGAAACCAAGTATTATGGGGTTGAAGTTGAGGAAATAACCTGGAGATTGTGCGGCTGAATTTAATTCACTCCTCCTTATCATACTATAAATTGACAAGACGTCGTGCGCTCCCGTTCTCACGAAAGTAATAACCCCTTTTTTATTGTTACGATTTACCAAGGAGTAGTATTCGCTTCCTGTATGTATTTTTCTATCTTCTGATAACATGGGAATCTACAAACGACGAGTGAATCGGTATTTGTTAGGTGAACGCGTTCCATCATCAACCTCATCATCACTTTGCATCAGGTGAAATTAAAGTCAAGCGCAAGCTTATCTGTAATAAATAAAGGAATGAATAAAATGTCAGCTAAAATTTATTTGAATAAAATATTAAGCTTGAAAGTTATCATGGTAATTTCATGTAATGTAGCAATTTAATCAATACTTCACAGCCTCGCCGTGCCGCGTCCTTGCAAGCACGATCTGGAGAGGCCTTAGCTTACTAGGTTTTACGACAATGCGCGTCACCACGTTGCATAGACTTCTCGGACGTCGCTGCCTATCGTGAACCAACGGGTCTGCTAAGACTGATATGCCGGAGCGGTTGCCAGCATCACAACGTCTTATTCTTCGATTTGGATCGGATTAACTAAGTGTTCAAATAATGTCCAGAATCTTTTCATCCACGGCTTTTTAAACGCAGTGAAAACGTTTTAATCTTCCGATGTTATTGTTTCCTCTTTCTTTCTCGTCGAAAATTCCGTCAAATGTAGTCAGATAGTCAAAATGGTTATCATTACAAATTAATTATCTTATGGTCATTTAAATAGCAACCATCCTATGGAATGGGATTTCTCAATCAAAATATTAATTTGTTCTTTTTGACGCGTCTATCTCAGGCGAAAATTCAAGTGAATTGTTAAAACCTACACCGATAAATCGGAAACTACATGAACATAAAACACCAATGCTACAGTCACCAAAACTATTACAAACGGGAATGATGTAATGTTAATACGTTTGCACGGTGTCGTGTACAGGCTCCATTAACATCGCCTTGAACTCGAGCGCACGTTAGCGAGGTTCACGGATATTGAGTAAAATTAGGTCACCCGTCAGCTGTTTTATTTTCGTTACATTGCTGTTTTTCGTATTGTTTGACTAATTTTATTAAATAACTTAGATTTTAGACTATGTAGGTTTTATTTATGGTGTATAGTGGTAATACATGCGAAAAATTAAAAATAATCATCAGTCAATTTTTTTTTTTTTTCAAAAATTTCAGTCCTACTGTGTTCAGAAGCTTGTTCCGATTCTATATTTTCAGTATTAGGGAGTAAAAAAAATACAGCCTGTATACCACGACTGAAGGTCTCTATATGAGCTACTGGATATACACAAGCTGATCCCGAAACGCGACAAGCCGAAACTGGTCACTATGACGGGCTTTACACCCATGTACTGTGGTCGCGATCCAGGCGGGCACCAGCGCCCTACCACCTCGCTCTGCTCGTTTAGCACCACCCAGGAGTCACGTGTAGGGAAACTAGGGTAAAGCATGCGGACGCGAGCAGCTTCGACTCCCAAAATTAGTGGCAAATAAACAATCATAAGTGAAACACGTATTTTATTGAAATTATATAACTGAAAGTCCACCTTAAGCACTCCAACAATAAGCAATAGTGTTTAAATGCAAAAGCTTAAAATTGAAATTGGCGTAAAAACATGACGGAAGTCTCATACACAATATATCCCTTTAATATATGTAATTATATATAATGTAAAACTCGCTCTGAAATATATTTAAATGATTCCTGATAATCAATCCCACTTTTAGTTGGCTCACTTTGAAACTCTCTTTTAGACTTGTTCCTCGCTTGGGAGCTGGCAGACGACTGATTATTCAACCTCGCGGAAGCTATAAAGGAATAGTGTGGCCATATAAATAGTTCGTATTGACGTCAAGACAACGATTAGTGTTGCCATATTAACAATGAGCGTAACAATAAAGGGAAAAATACATTAGTACATGTACCTCCTTTGCGCTTACATGTCGTACCTAAGGTAACCAGCAGCGCAGCTGATCGCCGTTCTCATAGTTCTTACCAGTAGCGTTCATTCCATAGATGCATAAAAGCATTGCATGCCCTTACGATAAATAAGTCTGGCATAAATTCCTTTAATTTGAACAAAAAAAGGAACTCTTTATATTCATATCTATTACTAGCTGATCCGGCAAACGTTGTTTTGCTATATAAGTTATTGTAATATCTTCTAAGATGTTCATTGAAATTAAGTGCTGTCAAAGACAATTTTGTTCACAATTAAGTACTCTTAATCAGCAACACATTTATTTGGATAAAGATTAATATTATTACGTTGATACAACTCTTAACAAATAATGCATTAATTTCGACTAAATTTGATTACCATAAAAACGGTTCTAGTGACTTAATCTTAAAAGATAGACATATACTGTCGAGAACATTTTTTAGATCATTTTAAGAGGAATAACTCTGTCATACATATATTTTTGGTATCTTGAACCGTTTTCGCAGCGCACGCAATGGAAGCACTCAAGGATGAATTATTTTCCCCGTTTTTTTTACATTTTCCATTATTTCTTCGCTTCTAATAGTTGCATCGTGATGTTATATAGTCCTCGATAAATAGTCTATTCAACACAAAAAGAATTTTTCAATTCGAACCAGTAGTTTTAGCGCGTTCAAACAAACAAACAAACAAACAAACAAATTCTTCAGCTTTATAATATTAGTATAGATATTTTTACGCCATCTATCTTCCCTATGAAAGTAATATAATAAAGGGTGTCTCAGAATGTTTTTCATTTTTTGATGTTAAATAAAAAACAACATTATCCATTAAAACTTGTTTTATTTATTGTTAAATTAAAGAGCAGATCTTGAAGTTTATTTATGAAAAACAACCGTTTGCAAATGTTCACCATTTACTTGTTCACACTCATTTAGCCTGGAGCTAAAATTTTCAATCACTCGCTGGAGCATTGCTCTTGGAATAGCGTTGATTTCTTCAGTGATTCTTTGCTTCAAAACGTTCAGGTTTGGTGGCAATGGATTGTAAACTTTACTTTTTAGGTAGCCCCATAAGAAAAAATCAGCAGGCGTTAAATCAGGACTCCTCGGTGGCCAGTTTATGTCTCCTCGGCGGCTTATCACTCTTCCGGGGAATAAATCGTGAAGAGCAGCTAATGAGTCATTTGTTACATGAGAAGTGGCCCCATCTTGCTGGAAAAGGTGTTGCGGTTGTAGCCAGACTGGTTTTGCATTTCTGTAGCCAAAAAAGTCCGGATCATATGGCAATATCGATCAGAATTAACGGTCTGAGTTCGACCTCGGTTATCCTCAAAAAAATAAGGACCGATAATTCCTTGACTTGATATGGCAGCCCAAACAACCACTTTTGGTGAGTACAAGGGCTTCTGATGCAGTTCTAGCGGATTCTCGGTAGCCCAGTATCTGCAATTTTGTTTATTCACGTGACCGTTGATGTGAAAATTCGATTCGTCGGAGAACCAGATGTTATTGAAACTCCTAAAACGGTTTTTCATTGTCCTGCAGAATTCGACTCGTTTATCAGGATCATCAGGCTTCATTTCTTGAACAATAACAATTTTATATGGGTGAAAATGCAAATCTTTCGAAATAATGCGATAAACCGTAGATTTGTTCAAATTCAGAGAAGCTGCGCGCAATCTCAACGACTGTCGTGGGTCGTCCATAACAGACTGGCGAACGCGGTCGACGTTCGTGCTCGCCCTTGATGTCCTTTTGCGCCCAGATGATTTGTCCGGCATTGTATTCCCAGTCTCTTCAAACTTGCACACCCAATGTTTAATTAAATTGGCACTTGGCACATGTTTTAAGCTTGTTAAATTAAAATGTGTCCTGTAGAGACGACGAACAATAGTGTAGGAATCGTTGTTTTTATAAAACGCTCGCACGCAAAACGCGCGCTGCGGTCCCGTGAAACGATTCATGTCTACTAAACTTAACAAGCCGGCCAAGCGTTTGAGACCACTCCCCTCCCCCTGCTACCAGCGATCGGCGCGTATTGGTCAATTCAAAAACGAAAAACATTCTGAGACACCCCTTATTTATTATCATTATATAATATTCAAATGAATTATGTGAAATCTGCCTACCCTGTCCAAATACCCTATACACGTCACTGGTTCTTACACATGATATTTCTATTAGATGCCATGCGGATTTCCTCGCGATTTCTTCCTTCACCAATGTTCATATGGTTCCTAAATCCGTAATTAATCTGGAGAAACCCAGATATTCGTGCCGGGTTTTGTACCTACGACCATCCGCATTGCCGCGCATGGTTACCGGTCCCTAAACCCCTAGGCTACTACAGCCTTTATCATCATAAAGCGCCATCTGTTTTAAAATGTTCACAACTAAAAACGATATATGTCATTGCGCTGACAACACTTGTTGAGAACGGATAGTTTTCTTTTTTTAATTTATTTTTATTTAGGGGCTTTTATTCAGGCATATATATCAGCGCCATTGAGCCTTAACCTACGTCCTTACATCCTAGGGGAGTCGCGGATGAGCAAGCGTCACCATCTGGCACAGCATTCTGACTTCACTGGACAAAGAATTCGCCAAAATGCGGATAGCCTGTCAGATATTATGTTTCGATAAACATTCTCTTGTGCTCGACAGTATGTTTTGTTTTGGTTTTTAACAGCTATTTTATCTGTTAAATATTAAAAAAACGCATTAAATTGCCTGTTGTAGCAACAGTGAATAATACGAGAAAACATACAGTGTCCATTCTCTCGCATCCGTACGGGTTAACAGTCGCATCGGTGACGCGGACGTCCCCAGAGCGTTTTATGTAAAAATAAATTACACTCCAAAGGTCCCGCTGTGATTTATGTAGCTCGCTGGAGGGTTGATTCATCATTTTCATACGATAATAGTAAAAAAACGTGTTATTTCTCGCGTTGTAATTCACAGAATGAGTAATGATCAAGCGGGTTACAAAGAAAGGTGAAATGTGGTGGACGTGACACGTCGCGTCTTATTTCATAAATACATACACAATAATGATATATCACCACGCTATATCCCTTTCGGGGTGAGCAGAGATACATTAGTGATAGTATCCACTTTGCGCTTATATTCACACCCAATGTTATCAGAAGCGCAAATGATCGCCGTGCTCAGGTAACTTACATATAACATTTCTATTAGATGCCATGCGGGCTACCTCACTATATTTTCCTTAATCGGTGAGCATTTGGTGTCAAAATCCATACGTAACGTGGAAAAACCTACATGTAAATACAGGATACGAGAAGTTAAAAATGTGTTATAACAATATGCTAAAAAATCTACTTAAAAAAATACCGTACGTGTAATAACTTAAATTATAATTTTTCAACTTAACTTTCAACAAATCCCAAAAGCGAAGGAGAATAAAATCATAAAAAATGAGTATCACAACCTTAAACTACAACAATATGCTCTAAAAGCTACAGCGAAAATTACATTGTCCATGTAATAACTAAAATTTTAGCTTTTCAACTTTCATTTGTAACAGAGAGGGCACGCGGAGCAGTCGCTCTCTGAGTTTTTATTAAAAAATAAAATGGAAACTGCAGTTCTATAATGTTACCAGCCTCAAAGAAGTAAATCCCACTGAAAATATTTAAAATCCATCGAAAAATTTAGAGATACTTACTGTGTACTTAAATAAGAACGTCTTATTTATTAGGAACTCTATATATAGTTTATGGATATTGCCTATCACCGCTGGCATATTTCAAACAAAAAAAAATGACTTAGTAAAAATGGTATTTACTACTGGACTATTGGTACTTTACACTGCTGGACATAGGCCTTTCCATTGACCATTGAGCTAAGTCTTCGTCTCTCCTCAACCCATCCTTTACGGCCATCTTCCGGTCGTCGCTCCACCTTGCCGAGGGTTGCCCTGCACTACGCCTTTCTTTGTAACCCGGGGGAAATCCCTGACGGACCTCAGGGGCGATGAGGGTCGCGCCCCGGATTTGTTGGACTTGCACCGACTAAAGCCCCTTGGGTGTTCCTTCTCTCCGTCTAGCCGGGACCGGAGGTACAGCAGCGTCCACTTCTCCGGCCCGCGACGACGTCTGGCCTTTTCGCAGTCCTAACTTAAAAATTCTCGTGCTTCAACGATTGTCGAGTATTACTATCAACGTAATGTTTATGTAATTGTATATGGTAAAAGTCCGTATTATGAGACACATTTTCAGGTTGGTCGTACATTACCGCTATTATATAATCTGTTTAAGTCAAAAATACTATTTAAATCGTATCATACAATTGTCTATGATTATTTAATTATTATAGCTAGTTTTTATTGAATGTTAATTTGTAAAAATAATATTAATAGCCTTTTATGAGAGGAACCTCTATGTCCCTATTTATGAGACACTTAAAAAGTAGATGTCCCCAATGTCTCATGATGTATGTCCCTATTTTTGAGACAGTTTAGAAATCAATAAGACTGATTTTAAAATAACTATTTATTAATTTTAAATCACAATACTTATAAAATAGATAATAAACTTGAATCTGAAATAACAAATAATTAGTCTTTACTAAATTAAATGAGAAATAAATGAAAATTATAAAAATATTTAATTCACTTTTATTCTTTAATTTTCTTCTGCAGTTCTTTTACTTTGTCCATCAGTTTTTTCTTTTCTTCTTGTAACTTTTTTTTTATTACTTATAGGCGAACGCTTGACCTCAATCACACCTGGTGGAAGGTGAAGATGAGTCCGACGATGAAACGTGTTCACTTATTACCTATTCACTCTTCTCTTAAAGACTCCCAGGTCATAACATCGCGAAAATACTGCCTCTGGAAGCGTATTCCATTCTTTAGCCGTTCGCATGATGAATGTAGAAGCGATTCTTTTCGTGCTGATATAAGGAACATCCACCACATACGGATGTTATCCCACACGATGTCTAGTGATTTCGCGGTGGAATGGTGATCCTTTTTATGCCAACACGCTCTCTGCTTCAGGACAGAGGAGTAAACATCTTTCATCACAGTTAAAAAAAATTGTAGGAGAAATATTACATACATTTTTACTTTCGAAATATACTCCAGACTTTTTAAACCACTCTTGCAATTCTACACAAGTGACAGCTGCTCTTGTAACACTCAAATGTTGGGGTTTCCTTATAGCTAATTCTGAATGACGTTTTCTAAACCCTTCATACCAGTGGCGACTAGGACGACTCTGTAAACGGAGTTTTTACAGCTAATTTTTGGACATATTTTTGAACACAATCCAATAACTCAGTTTTTGTTACAGGTGCTCCTATTGCAGCCCTGTCTAGCACCCATTTGACAATATCATCTTCTTCCTGAGACGATAAGACTGTTTCTGGTTTAGATTTTTTTTATCTCATCTAGCCCAATACTTTTTTTCTGCCTAGAGTAGCCACAGATACTTCGAAGGCAACAGCTACTCTCCGTAATGATGACCCGGTATCTTTTATTGCTTTTAAAGCATTTTCTACATCTATTGGGTCATATTTAAGTCTTTTATCAAGCACTTTTGAACACAACACTTTCTTTTTTGCTGATTGAGACGGCTGTTGTCCCCATTACTCAGATTTTCAATAATTTGTTTTTTGTTGTTCACTGTTGACACGTAACCTAAAATATCGAGAGATATGTCGATGGGGGGAGTCGAAGCTGCTCGCGTCCGTAGGCTTTAGGGTTTTCAAGCGAGTGACCAAACTCATAATAAACACATAAGGAATGTAGACACGCCTGCAAGCGTGCTACAGTATTCAGAAAAATTCAAAAGTTTGTTTCTATGTTGTATACAAGACATGAAAGCTGAAAACGTGTTATAGCCAGATTTCTTACTGAACCACATATTAAATACTTTAAAAAAAATAGCACGTTATTAAGCTATACCTTTTTTGGGACGAGCAGAAATACATAAACTTCTGTACTCAAACTATTATTATTCAAAAAATGAAAAGACAATCTTAATTTGTTCCAATTTTGGTTACTTCTCAAGTTTTTTTTTCAGTACAATATATCCTGAAAATACTGTCATGGAGAGTCTCTAAGACGTATCAAGTATCAAATAGATCAATCTAATAGGACGTGTTTGTAAAAATATCAAATTTGTTCTTCCCTTTCATCGAAGATGGCCATCCATTTGACCTAAGTTTTATGTAAAGAAATAATTATAGACTTTATAGTCCTACGTGTCTATCGATAATATCATATTATATTACCGGTTTGACTGTATCTTGGCATTTTGTAAAAGATTAAAACGAGCAATGGAATTAGTAGTTAAAAAGAAAATTGCAAAATTCGGCATCGTGGTATAAAAGTTGTGCGTTATCCAATGCCTCACAATAAAATTAAACTTAACGACCGTGAAAATTTTTGTTTGCTTCAGATCTATTGTGCCGTTGTGAGGGTTCTCTTTGCAGGGAATGATTGTTTTGTCAATTTGACATGGGAGTATCGGGTCCGAACAAGGTTTACTAACGAGATTCGGTAGTTTTACGCTTGACGAACAACCAATTTTTATTCCTAATTTTCACAATATACATTGTCGCTTTTAAAGTTAACAGTTAGGGTTATACATAATCTCTTAATGGTGACTTTGGTTTATCAAGACAGACAACTTTTGTTGTGCGACCTTTTCTAATTCAATTATTTTTCCCATAAAAAAGTGCATTGTCAATCTTCTTAACTTCACATAAACATTTCTCAAGGCACGATGGTGGCACGCGCGATTCAAAGGTGACCATATCTAACAGGTTGCTGTGATGTGGGCGGGAGTGGCCACTCAGCTGAGTATGACATACCTACGCCAGAATCGAATGAAGAAAATTTGAAATAAAGTAATTTTCTAGACATAGAGCTAACTGTGAATAGAAAGCCCCGCAAAAACTACTATAATTTCTTAGGATGTTATTTCGCTTTGCTAGTAGCTTTGCTAGTATAAGGTAACCTAACTGATAGGTTACCTTATATAGAACTGTTTTATGATGACCTCAAGTTGAAGCAATCGCAAATTTCATGCGGGAAACACCTCGTCTGTTTTTCGACAAGGCTCCGCATCATCCTAACGAGTTAGTTCGTAATGCGTGCAGTTAACCTTTGTGCAGTCCAAAATACGACTAAAAACCTAACTATAGTCGCACTGATCATGCCAGCCAGCACAGATATCCCTTCACGCTTCGTTTACAGAACCCAATATCATACTAGCGAATACGCTCGCCGAAAGACAATTCCACAGCTCAATGACTAGGCAAAAGTAAGAGAGAACTTCTTAGTCTTAGCCAGTGTATCGTGACCCCGCAAACCCGCACATGTGGTTCTTTTATTAAGGAGAGAGGATGGAAACAGGTTAAATGACTATTTGGAATACTCGCCGTGATACAGACAGTAGAAAACGCTCAGTGAAATAATATCTCTTCGCAACTGGAGCGGATAAAGATGCTCAGTCATCTGGATCATTTACAATGCGGACAGTCCTCAATTACAACCTATTATAAAAAAACCTTCCATGTAGGTTTTTTCTATCTTAACTCTAAAGTGAAATAGTGTGAGTATATATTTATATGTATTTATCAGTGACGTTTATAGGGTATTTAGACAAGGTAGCGTCCGCGTAGGTAGAATCCGCGTAATTAATTTGAATATTACATAATTATATTAAATATTATATTGCACTCATGGGAAAAATAAATGGCGTGAAAATACAATAGATATGAATATAAATGTTACTTACATTTTTTTGTTTAACTTTGAGCAATTAATTGCAGACTTATTTATCGTAAGGGCATGCAATGTTTTCATGCATCTATGGTATGATCGCTACTGGTATTTATATAAAAGTTAAAAAAGCATACTAATACAACATCGGCTAAAAGTGAATAAGATATTAAATTTTAAATATAAATAAATTTAAGGTATTTATTGATATGTAAACATCTAGAGATTGTTAAATTTACCTCACAAATTGTTAAAAGGTGTCGAAAGCAGAAGCTTCTGTGAGACACTAATGGCTTACCAATTCAGTATCAAGATATGAACACAGCGCTAGTGAAACACAAACACAGTCCAAACTTGATACGTAAGCCAACAGGATATTATGTTACAAAATGGGTCCAAACAGTATCTGTTAAGCATTATCTAAAATCAGCATGTTTGTCGAATCGAGGCGGGGGCAAACACGGAGCAAGTTACAAACAAACAAACATATGCAAATTAGTTTCTGATATAAACATTGTTGACGTAACGCTTATTTTATAGGGTAACAGGGCGGGCTGATAACTTAAAGCTAAGGTGATGCTGAAATTGATGTATGAAGGTATATAGCCTGAATTGTAAAATTAATTTTATATTATCATTACCGTGAGGTTTTCTGGCAGAATAGATAAACTGATTCGACACAGTGACTGCAACATACCTGAAACGCAAGCATTGTGCAGTCCAAAAAACGCCAACGACTATCGACAGGTAAGAAAAACTCATCGGTAGTCGCAGCGATCATGCCGGCCTGCACAAATATATCTTCACGCTACGCTTAAAGCATCCCATATCATAGGATGTTTAGAACACGCTCGCCGGAAGACCATTCAACAGCTAACGACACGGCAAAAGGAGGAGTTAGAGAACTTCTTAGTCCTAGCCGGGATGTGAGATACCGTATAGCTGTGACACCGCAAACCCGCGCTCGTTGTTCTATTCAGGAAGGGAGAGGGCGGAACAAGGTTAAACAACTCTTCAGAACACTCACCATGATACAGACGGTAGAACACGCTCAGTGAGGCAATATCTCTGCGCAACTGAAGCGGTTCAAGATGCTTAGTCACGTCAGGATCATTCACAATGCGGACAGCCCTTCGCTGTAACTTATCCAGGGCATCAAGTAAGTACTGAGGTATCTTAAGAGCATAAACTTAGGTACACAGAATGCTGAACTGCGCACATATTGCTAGCATCTAAAGCCAATGCATACACCTTATCCGCACACAGTGCATACCCGCCAACCCGCATTAGACAAACGGGGAGGGTTAAACATCCAAACCCCTTCCTATGGATTTCGGGAATGCAGTGAAAATGCAGGACAGTGGGATGAAACTAGCTAATAATAATTTATTAAATGTGATGATGATGATGTCCTAGCCGAATTCGGCCACGGCGACTGTTTCAACACCGATTAAGAAAATCGAGGTCCAGTTTACGGAAACAGCCAATCGCGCAGGAGATATTTAAGTGCATAACTGGACGCGCAGCCATAAAAGCACTCTTTCGTCCGAGCTCCCTCAGGCCCGATGGAATGGAGAACCAGTACGATCGGGAGGCAGGTTTGGTCGAGTTATCCTTCTCTGAACACATGGTTAAATTGCAGTGTTAAAGAAGATACCTTAGTCGCCTTTTACGACACCTCAGCAAGAAGAGGGGGGTGCTATTCTATTCTGCCGGCAGCCACCACGGCTCAAAATTAAATTAAATGTAGTAGTTTCTTAAATATAAAGCAAAATTGGTAAAATCCAATCAATGTCAACATTGAAAGCCAATTACTTGCTCGTTCTACTGTAGAAGTTCTCCTTTGGAGAGAATCTTGAGCGAGGGGCAAGTGTGCGTGCGACAACTACTCTTTTGACGGCCACTTTGAACTCAGTCAGGCTTAAATTACCTAATTGTAATTATACCGGAGTTAGTGAACAAACACTGTCTGCCGTTGACACAGTTTGTGCAGGAATTTCACGAGGCGCTTTGTAGGTTTTTGTGAGAATTTTGCTCCGCTTTGTTACGAGCGAGGGGGGTGGATCACGGTTATATATAATCAGTTTGTGTTTGATGAATACGGAGTTTTGAGGTGATACGCCGATACTTGAATTGAGTTATGACCACAGTAGGCAAGTGTAAAGACCGTCATATGTCGCGTTTTGAGAACAGATCGTGCGTGTTGTGTGAGCGCATCGCGCCATCTTTCGAAAATAATAGACATATTTCGATATTTTTATTATCATATTTATATTATTGTCTTAATATTGCTCAATTAGTCAAATTAATTATTGTTCTAAATAAGAACGTAAGTGAAACTTACTAAATAATGCTTGAGGCGCCATCTATGTTAAAAATAGTTTGTTTTTAAGATAAACTTGTAATTTGTAATTTACATATATGAATTACGTAAGATTTTAGTAAATATTTTGTTATAATACGTTTATAAAATTATTTTAGTGTATTGTAATTTATTATAAAAATATTTTTAATTAGAAATGTCAATAATATGAAGCCGTTTCTTGACAAACGCGTACCGCCATATTGTTATTATTTACTTTCATTATGCTGTGGTCTGTATTACTTTTATTTTATAATAATAATACATTCTCGCGCACACATTTCACACGCACACACACATCTATTTCTTATTGTTGCGAGTTTACTGTTATTCTATTTTCCTTTTCTTTGCAGTTTTTAAATATTATGATTGTGTAATTGGCATAGCTTGTTAACTGTACCGTATTTAAAATATTTATATGTGCTGTTCAATGGTAGTGAATAAATAAATAAAAAAATAAAATAAAATCTCCGCCAACAAGTTTTATTGGAGTATCCAGTGTCAGTCACCCGTGACTGACAAGGCGATCAATGTGATATTAATACTTACAAACAATTACACACATTAATCTAGTCCCAAAATTAATCCTTCAATATTTTTTTTAATCCTTTCCACCCAGTCCTCTCACTAAAGATCGATCCATGAAAACATATGCCGCGCGCATCACTAGCGCCGGCGCATTCATTCGGCAAAATTCGCATCGAAGTATCGGCCGACAAATCGCGGTGTGGTTGAACGCGATACCCCGCACAACATCGCACTCCCTCAAGTGCACCGCCTTTTTTTTCTTTTTGCTTGGGGTAAATCCTCATTGGACCGTCCCGGCCACACATGGGGGATGGTAACCGGGGTGTGTCGGACTTTTACCGACTAAAGCCCCAAGTTGACCTCATCCGCACTAAGACGGGCCGTGGATCCTGTAATCTACTGCTCTACAGCCCCGCCGTGCACTGCATTCCTCAAGCTCTGTCCCGCAGGAAGGCATTGCTGCTACCTTCCCTCATCAGTCTCGCGAAATTTAAGGTGAACGCTTCAAGTGGACCGCCTAGAGTGTTAATTAAGAATGATTCAACTACTTTGATATTAGATGCCTTTGAACTCAAGTTGAAACAAATTAAAGAAAGTTATTTGTACAATACCCGAGAAAGACAAAAGAAATACTACACCTAGAAAATACGATCAAAGGCAATAAAGGAATAGTAAAACCTACTCAAACGTTTAAGCAAATTCTTAAAAAGTATTTACTTTTAGTTCTTTTGAGAATAACAAATCCTTCATTCCTTCAAACGTTACAGCAAAATTGTTTACTGCAACACAAAGGTGACATCGATCAACCTCGAGGCTCTGGATAACTTAACCGAAGTAATCCCAATGGATCCGCCACAAGCCTGTTGTCTCCCATAGGGCAGTTCTGAGTCTTCCACAACATTGTCCGATGCCAAGCCAAGCGAATTTCACCTTTACGTCGCGATATTTAAGATTCTACTCACTGCTAAATGGAGTGGAATCAAATTATCGTCAAAATAAACGAGCACCATTGAGTGGCCTGAAAGTTAAGGTACAGAAAACTTAGAACAGAAAGTATGCATGACTTACAAGCGACGATAATAAAGAATAAGACAATTAAAAAAAAAAGATAAATGGAATATACTTATAACAGAATAGTATACGGATGATGATCGTGATTTCCTAGCCGATTTCGGCCTTGGTGACATTGCCAATATTCATCAGGTGGGCACGGGCTGGAGCCAAATTTTGCAAAAGTGACCTCGCTGAGCAAAATATTCGGAAGCAGTTGATTACACGGGATACATTTCAAAATACTAGCGCTTGCACAAATACACCTTTTCATCTGAACCCATCTTAACCTAATGGAACTAGGAAATCAAAGAACTTGGAGAAGGTATGATGCAGTGTCTGGGACCTGGCAATTGACCCCTTCAGGATCCTGGGTCTTTTCCAACTCCTCGCTGCCTTGCCAGAATCGTCAGTAGACTAGGCTGCCATTAGCAAGATAATAAATAAATAGGCAGGCTTTTGCCCTAAGTGGGTAGTCGCCCCAACAACTTGCGCGATATAACACGATAGGAAGACGACGTTAAAGAAATAGCTGATCGTACTTGGACAAAATATCGCAGGATAGAGAAAAGTGGAAGTATTTAGAAGAGGCCTTTGCCAAAAAGAAGAGATGTTATACCGTTTGCCAGATATAATGGCTTATAACAAAAAGTATATACATACCAGTAGCGTTCATTCCATAGATGCATAAAAGCATTGCATGCCCTTACGATAAATAAGTCTGAATCATTTTTATTCATTTCTATTATATATTCACGTCGTCTATCTTTCCTATGAAAGCAATATTATAAATTAGTTAAGCAAATTCTGCTTACCCTGTCCAAACACCCTATACACGTCACTGATACATACATAGTTACTGTAAAAGAAAAAAACCAATAAACGTATATTTTATATTATTATAAGTATATTAGAAGATGTGAGCGCTAAGTGTTCCCTTCACACGAGAAATCCCCTAGTTTAATATTAAATGGTAAGAAGCAAATTGGATGTTACTTTTTATTTGTTCGTGCCTGAATATTTCATTATTAATCTATGATAAAAATGAATTTAAAGTAAGCTTGCTGAATTTTATTTTCTATAATAAAGGCAAGTTAAAACTTTAATCCGTTTAGATCGGTTAATCTTCGGTTGGAAGTCTTTGATTAGATTGACCTAAGTATCATTCAAGTTTGGCAGTTTAGATGAGGTCATTAATTCTTAAACTTCTAGAACTAATTACTAGCTCACATTGTTTAAGCTTCGGGCTATTACGAAATATATTATCCTTTTTAACCGATGATGCAAAACGAGGGGCGTTATAAGTTCAACGCGTGTGTATAGCTTTGCGGATATGTAGCCTCTGAACAGATGAACCAATTTCGATTTAGTCTTTTATTTGAAATATAAATTGATTCAGAGTGTTCGAAGCTTGAAGATAATCAGCACTTTTCTAGTTTTTGAATGTAAAGCATTTCTATGGGTTAATTGCTTCAAAATGTGAATTCAATGATATTACAAAAGCATTGTAACTTGAAGCAGATAATATATTACCAAAAGGATACTTAACTCTTCACTATCTTATAGCAGAAGTATCGTGTTTGAGCTCATTGGAATGCTATCGATTAATAGGTAACAAATAGGTACATAATGGAGTGGAGGATGCTTTAAAATTATAATTTAGTGATTATTAGAACTTATTTTGAATAATTTTACAATAAGTAAATAACAAAATGATTGGCACTCGAATAGTTTCTAGGATGCCATCATCACAATCAGCTTAGGCATGCCACCACGCTGCTAAATGCTGCCCACGTTCATAAATATCTCACAATTCTGAACCTTATAACTCAGAGACGTCAGATCTCTATATATATTCTACCGTTTGTACAACGGGGATTGATCTGAAGATTTATTCAAGATAATACGTTAAACGCCATTTCAAACGCGCAGCATTCGTCGTTGATTGTCTATGCATCCCTAAATTCTAAACTCCCTACAGAACCTCAATAACGCAGTGGCTTTCTACAGCATTCTTGCGTACGTTTTAAAGCTGTGAAATGAGCTGACAGGTACAGTTTCTCCCCAAAGTTATGACATGGGCTCTTTTAGAGGGCTGTGGATGGCGTACTTTTTGGTCGACAGTGCAATAACAATGCTCCTTGCAGTTGGCTATAACCGGTGGTAACCACATACCGTCTGACGAGAAAAAATCTGTGTACGACAAAGTTTAAAAAAAATATTACCTTAGACCAATCATGATTCTAAATGATGCTATTAGAGCAGAAGTTAGATAGTAGGGTTATGATTTCACAAGTTAATAAGAATTGCGTAGGTCCACACAATTTTCACAGCAAGCCGAAGAAGTTAGCGTGGCCACATCCTGGTTTTTTTTTCTTTTGGTGCTTAAAACTACATTCTCACATCTATTTAAGTTTCCATCGGGACCGTATCCTTGGTCTCGGTCGATGAGTAAGAGGAACACCCAGGTGGTTTTAGATGCTGCCTTCTCGGTGGCCCTGAAGGATTTCTACCGGGTCAAATGAAGGGAGACACAATTTACCTAATAGAGACCTGACTCTAGTATGAATGTTCAAATGTTAATCTTTAATTTAGAAAAACTGCTCTAAAAAGGCTTTTAAAAAAGTTTTTAAATACGATTAAAAGTAATTTATAACTAGTTTGAAATAATTAAATGGTTAATTACAGTTGAGCACTTTTCCAACAACGCTTAGTAGAATTAATTAGTGGTTAAATATAAAATTCGTAGCAAATTTCGAAGTTTGTTTAGCATTAATTATTAAGTTTATTTCTGTTTAAATTTAAAACTGAGTTTTTTCTCCTAAAGCTCTCTTTCAAATACGTCGAAGTGGAAATAATACTTGACTTTATTGTATCTTACCATAAATTTAGGTCTATTTTAACCCTTAACTTAGCAGAATGTTCTTTCTTTCAATATCAAAATAATATTCATACCGTTTAACCCTTATGTTCCAAGGATGTCTAATAAAAACTAACCGTGTGTTCAAAAACTGAGAAATTACCTAAATATTCATATAAAAAAATATTAAGTTAGCGCTAAAAACTTATGGCAATACGTTTTGTAAATTCTGATGTATCTCCACAGATACACTATCAAAAAACACACAAGATCACGCTTGTCCTCTGTCATATCCAATAGAAAGCGATGATGAGGTTGATGATGGAATGGCCTGGCCGAAAAACCAGATTCACTCGTCGCATGCATTCCTGCGTAGCGTCTTGTGGACCTATCGTAAAAAAAGATATAATATTGTGAGATATACAGCTTGACCTTTCAATTGAGAATATAAACGCAAATAATGAAGATTTATTAATGTGATGCAATTATTCAAGTTATATACAAAACCATACTACAAAAATAAATCTAATTGAATTGAAAACTGAGGCGGCAGATGTCGAAATTAATGATTATAAAACAATAAAAACATATCGAGGGAGATCGATATTTGGGAGTCGAAGCTGCTCGCGTCCGTAGGCTTTACCCTAGTTTCCCTACACGTGACTCCTGGGTGGTGCTAAACGAGCAGCAGCGAGGCGGTAGGGCGTCGGTGCCCGTCTGGATCGCGACCGCAGTACATGGGTGTAAAGCCCGTCATAGTGACCAGTTTCGGCTTGTCGATTTTCGGGATCAGCTTGTGTATATCCAGTAGCACATATACCTAGAGACCTTCAGTCGTGGTATATGTGGGCCGACATGACGATGTAGACTATCAATGGATTTTCATCCTTTGATAGTCGCTTTCGTTTTTGGACTACACTGTACTTACCATCAGGTACTCTGTAGTCACTATGTGGAGCCAGTGTAAAAAAAATCGGGTTTAAGAAACAGAACTACTAGTTACTTTAGATGCTTGCAATAATGGACTGTGGATCAATGATTTCTCTCCAATATTCTCATGATTTTTTGGACGGACGCTGCTCATCATCAAACTCGTCTTAGCCTTCCACCAAGTGTGGTTGAGCTAAAACATCTGCTTGTAAATTATAAAAAAAGATTAATCATAAAGCTACATCCATAAAAACTAACAAAAGTTTGAGCCACGCAATACAATACTAAAATCACCCAAATTTTCAAAAATCTCTTATTGTTGTTACCTGAAATGTTTATTTAAAAGATATTAATCAGTCGGTATAAAAACACAGTTTTGTTCTTAAATTTGAGAAAAACCATTTAAAGTATTGTCGAATAAAATATAGTTTGGCAGAAAACAACAATTGCAAAAATATCTTCTATTAGCTTGCTAAATTCACCAATATTTAAAATGGCATAAAGTGTATTAGGATAGTTTCCCATACCTGTTCGGCCAGAATGTTTAACTATTCGAGAATTTGTAGAGACGCTGTAAATAATATTTAATACATCGCTATAAACGTCTATAAACAACCACAAAACCGTTTTCCTTTGCATTATGCATAGTTGGTTACCTTTTAATTTCCTAGTTTAATGAACAGCCACTAGACTCAATTCACAGTCAAAGAAATCCTTTAGATCCTTCTGCGTCACACAATAAAGTCCAATTTCGTGATGGAGTTCCGTTTGTTAATGAGCTATATGAGTTGGCAGCCTCACCACCGTTTCAGAGAATCTCCTAAATTATTTAATCTTGAAACTTTTTGCTACCACTCCCTAATTCGAGCGGTGTTGAGCCCTATTCGCATTCTAAAAATTATAATTAGATTGTATCTCCTAGAGACTTGGGTTAATTAAGATATTTGGTCAGATTATTGAGACGCCTCAAGTTTATGATTCTTATTATTTCGGTTAGCCTTTGTGAAAGTTTAACTTTCTTGATTTTTGTTTTATTTTGTAAGGATATTTTTGAAGTGAAACTTCTATAGAGTCGTTGTGATTTAAAACCGGATGCAACGGATAACGACAGGTAAGAGACATAAATACAAAAATTAGTGAGCCAGAGCGAGTGAGCAAGCGTAGTGTACCATTTGATTCATTATTTCTACAAGCTATACTGTGATAGGTTTGGCGCATTGGATCCAACAGCAAGAATCGTCGCGCCAACTGCATCCTTGGACGCGAGTTCAAACCTTATAACTAATACGAGAAAACTAAAAGGATGTTTTATGTTCTCATTTGCGTTTATAATTTCTGCATGATTTACTAAAGTTTCACATCTATCGTGGGTGAATCGCACACGCACATATTTTTTACTATATAGAACGCCCACAAATGCATTGTGAATTTTCTTTTAAAACAGTACAATCTATACTAATATTATAAAGCTGAAGAGTTTGTTTGTTTGTTTGTTTGAACGCGCTAATCTCAGGAACTACTAGTTCGAATTGAAAAATTATTTTTGAGTTGAATAGACCATTTATCAAGGAAGGCTCTAGGCTATATAACATCACGATACAATTATTAGGAGCGAAGAATTAATGGAAAATGTGAAAAAAACGGGGAAAATTATTCATCCTTGAGGGCTTCCATTGCGTGCGCTGCAAAAACGGTTCAAGATACCAAAAATATATGTAAGAAAGAATTATTTCACTGGAAATGATCTAAAAAAATGTCCGCGACAGTATATGTCTATCTTTTAAGATTAAGTCACTATAACCGTTTTTATGGTAAACAAATTTGGTCGAAATTAATGTATTATTTGTTAAGAGTTGTATCAACGTAATAATATTAATCTTTATCCAAATAAATGTGTTGTTGATTAAGAGTATTTAATTGTGAACAAAATTGTCTTTGACATTACTTAATTTCAATGAACATCTTAGAAGATATTACAAAACCTTATATAGCAAAGCAACGTTTGACGGATCAGCTAGTGTAATATATTTTCAGTTAGATATTTAAACGGAAAGTTAGGTTTCATAGTAACAGTTATAATCATTTAAATATAGTGATCAAATCGGAGATACAATGCAAAATGGAAGATCTGATTTTAGAGATTTAATAATGTTTGTGTCGTGTCTATAGCTTTTACAATTACAACGGGTTGATAAGTGGTACCTCAAAGAGCAACAAAACTATGCTGTCTTCTGTGCCAGAATGCGGAACACCCACAGTAACTGGGTACAGTAGGATAGTCACAGTAGCTCAACTTAACATTTCGCTTTTTAGAATCAGTCCGCTAGCTAGCCCAGAATGGCATGGGAATATGAGTTTTTGAAATACTTTACATTGAGTAATTATTTAGCCATGAAGTTGCTTAATATCATATCGGTCATATTGATTTTATAAATTCAAATCTATCGTATCTTTTTGTCGCAGTTGTTAGCTAAAATAATTTCAAATGCCTTGTGTAATGAATTTGAATTATCGTTCTCGCAAATTTCATTCTATTGCAAAATCCCAAAATCCAATTTAGCATCATAACACCAAATATTTCACGTTGAATTAACTTCTCGAGTTAATCACTTTATTAATAACCTTACGACCTCACTTAAAGGATTAAGACGTTATTAAGCAATACTTAACATGCCCTTCTGTGGGTTTATTGCGTCGTTATATTTTTCCGGAATACCTGCAATGGTTGTTTTCCGTTTTCTTTTATTCTTATATTATCCATCAAAACTTCAAGCGAAATATTTTAATTAGGGCATTTCTTTTGTAATTCAAAATTATTACAACATACATACAACAACATACTAATGTTGTTATAGGAACAGTAGAACCAATGATGCCAGGCGTAGAATGATACTCTTTCCATAGACATACCGTCTCATGTTAGTCAATTAAGTTTCCCATTTTTCATTACTCTAAAAATTTCTAAAGTTTACAATATTTCGTATCTTGATGCAGTACAAGATATATTAATAGTGTCAGACCCTCCATCTTGAATAGATTTACAGCTTTCCTCAAAAGGAAATGAGAAATCTTAAGCTTCCAGCGTAAATTCACGCTAGGTAAGCCTTTCTTGATGCTTTTTATAATTCTGTGGCCGACGAATCTTTTTGCTGGCGGGTAATAACAAATAATTTAGAAAATATTAAAACTGACCCTAGACCTACAAAATAATTTGTTTATTTATAAAAAAAGAATACATAGTACTAGACCAGTAACAAAACGGATACAAGAGAAATTCATAAGCCAGAAAAACCACAAAAAAAAAAGTCGAATTCTAATGAAATTAAAAGGAAGAAAATATAATGAATACACTACGCAATATGTATTACCTTCAGAAACAGAGTAAACTAAAGATAAAAAGACAATTCTAGACACACATCAATAAAATTTTACTTAAGAATTTTAAAAATACCGATTGGGCATGAATCAGCCGTGAAACACTATTTCACAACAATTTGCGCTTCCAATAACGAATAAAGCAACACAACAAATTTATCAAGAAAAATGACTCACGCGACCCCTAATATTATCATACAAATTGTAGAGTTGCCACGAAATGTGTACACTATAAACGTAATCGAACAAATGCACTCGCGCTACGATAATTTTCTGTTTTTATAAAAATCGTGTTCACTGGAACGTCGGTTTTTGATTCTGTTAACATAAATTAAATTTAGTTAAATAATAATCCTAATTGGTTATCAAATGGCTGAGTTATGGGTGTATAACTATCATATCTTGGCTTATACATTAACAAAAGATATATACAGTGGAATAATGAAACTCTTTCTGTCTGAAGTTGGAAAAAATTTTTCCTCACCATTGCTTAAAATACATTAATGGCTAAGAGTGACCTCAAACACAAAAAAACATCTGAACGAAGTTTAAAATCTAATTTTACAAGTTAAATTTCACGTGTTACAAATCCAACAATACCTTTAGCCACAAATATATTAAATCAATTCAATACAATTTCAGGCGTAGAGGTGAATTTCGCAGATATTTACCAAATATTGGAAACCAGAGAGCGGCTTAAGACACGTCCGTAAGCCTATTATTATCTCGCGTACCTAACAGTGAATTATGTGTTTTAAGTGCTTTTCTTCTTTCATATAGTATATTATTATTATTATGCAATGTGGGGCTATGCAGTCTATTTCAGCCTGTATCACCGCGACCTAGAAGATCTATTGTTATCGCCCCCTACCATTTAGAGCTGTCAAGGCCTATAGTTTTAAATAACTGTAGTACTTTATTGGCAGAGATATCTGGAACCTCTCCTGGGTGTAGCACGCGGCGGCCCAGGATACGGTTGCGTTTGGGCATTAGTAAGTCACATTGACACAGGAGGTGCTTGGGCGTTTCGTCCGCACTTTCGCAGAATCTGCAATCTCTAGTGCTCCGGCCACCAATGCTGAACATATGTTTGTTCAGACAGCAGTGGTCAGTCAGTGCTCTTAACAAACTAGAAACAATCGAAGACGTTTCTATGATTATAAAATCTTTACTAATTCTACAATCTGACTACATCGCACCTGATAGAAAGTAGATTAATCGAAGAATGGCAGCGACACTCAAGGGACGAGAAGACATTCACCATCGTCCTACTTTGTTGAGTACAAGTTAATCTTTTGCGACTACAGTGGCGTAAAATTGTCGATTATTGGCTGAAAGTTTTCAAAGACCAGGAAGGACCAAAACTGGACTTCAAACGACAGCCTAAAGAAATTCCATCACAGCGTACGTATCCCTATAATTTCAATTCACGAGGCGTGCTTTTCATGATCAATTGTTTACTCCAAATAATGATGATGATGGTGTCCTAGCCGGTTTCGGCCACGGCGACTGTTTCAACACCGATTAAGAAATTCGAGGTCCAGTTTTCGGAAACAGTCAATTGCGCAGGAGATATTTCAGTGCATAACTGGACGCGCAGCCAGAAAAGCACTCTCTCGTCCGAGCTCCCTCAGGCCCGATGGAAAGGAGAACCACTACGATCGGGAGGGAGCAGGATGCAGGTTTAGTCGAGCTTTCCTTCTCTGAACACCTGGTTGAATTGCGGTGTTCAAGAAATACCTTAGTCGCCTTTTACGACACCTCAGCAAGAAGAGGGAGGTGCTATTCTATTCTGCCGGCAGCCACCACGGCTTACTCCAAATAATAGCCAGGGTGTGGCCCTCAGCATTTATACCCACTTTGTTGAGTGAGGTAATATTGACCTTGAAGCCTTGAAAATGAATGTTATTAAGATAGGGCCATTGGCTGACCAGGATTTTGATATTTTACAAATGCAAAAACCGTTATAGCGTCATTAGGGATCAGCTTGTTACGTTCAAGTTTTCGTATACCGAGAGGCCTTACATTTAATGATGACTCGGTATTAGTTAGTTAACATAGCCCATAGTTACGAGCAGACTAGAGTTCCACGGGGTTTGGTCGTGGGCGTGAGCATGGCGTGAGTTTTGATTCATCTCTAAGTGGATAAGATTAATTAATGTGTTTATAATGGTTCAATAGTAAGAAAGGGAAGGTAATTTAACTAAGCAAATGTCGCTGAGAAAGTAGTGTTACGGCTTGTTAATCCGTTCCATCCTTTTCCCCTCACTATTTAACGATCGCGGCAAGCATTCGCCACGCACCTCACTAGCGCCGCATTCATCAACTTGACAGCAAATACACCGGCCAATCAAACACGAGTGTAAAACCTATTCAAAATACAATAACCAAGAAAGTCCTTTTTTATCCTTAAAATCAAGTCAATCAACATCCTACATGAAAGAAATCATAGTAAAGTAAAAACTTATTTCAATTTACAACAGGTATGAACCAATGCTGTAGTGATACCGGAATATATGAAAGGTTATTTTTAGACAAAAAAATGTTAAAAATAGGCAGTGTTAGAACCGAATGTGATATTTCATAAGCGCAGACAGCGGAACGGCCGAACGAAGGTTTTATTTTACTTCGCTAGGAATTTATCGCTCCCCACTTCCTGTGCTGTGTTTGTGATGTAGAACCACAGCGCAAGCATACTAACAGTAGTACAACTAAAATAATGGAAATAAAGCGGTAATGGTCTATTTGCAAAATCAAAATAAAGAAATAATTAACTATTAATTGGTTCAGGACTTTGTATATTTCCATATTTTATATGAGCGAGTACGCAACGGTCACACTCTGGTAACCACGTCAGCTTGTGGGCAAAACCTGGCAGAGGAGGATAGCACTAAGTTTTATCGCTGGGTGCCAAAGTCTACTTATTTATTACTAGCTGATCCGGCAAACGTTGTTTTGCTATATAAGTTATTGTAATATCTTCTATGATGTTCATTGAAATTAAGTGATGTCAAAGACAATTTTGTTCATAATTAAATACTCTTAATCAACAACACATTTATTTGGATAAAGATTAATATTATTACGTTGATACAACTCTTAACAAATAATGCATTAATTTCGACCAAATTCGATTACCATAAAAACGGTTCTAGTAAGTTAATCTTAAAAGATACACATATACTGTCGTGGACATTTTTTTAGATCATTTCAAGAGGAATAATTCTTTGATACATATATTTTTGGTATCTTGAACCGTTTTCGCAGCGCACGCAATGGAAGCCTTTAAGGATGAATAATTTTCCCCGTTTTTTTCACATTTTCCATTATTTCTTCGCACCTAATAGTTGCATCGTGATGTTATATAGCCTAAAGCCTTCCTCGATACATAGTCTATTTAACACAAAAATAATTTTTCAATTCGAACCAGTAGTTCTTGAGATTAGCACGTTCAAACAAACAAACAAACTCTTCAGCTTTATAATATTAGTATAGATTTGTCGTGCTAATAGTAGCCTAGTCTACCTGACAATTCTGACGAGGTAACAAGGCATTGTGAAAGGCTTAGAGTGCTGAGAGTGGTCAGTTATCAGTACCCAGACATTGCATCCTGCCTTTCTCTAGTTGTGTAAATTCCCAGTCCCATTAGATGAAGAGGAGTTTGAACGAGAGGGTGCGTTTGTGCAAGCGCTGGCATTCAGCTACCCTGCAGTCAAAGCATCTGCACAGTCGTGGCACTCCACCGTCGGCTCAGCTAAGCTCGTCAAATAAGCTTCCGGATTCCTCCAGTTATAAAATCTTGTCTCACTGATATACATCTGCACTGTGGCCGGCACCTATGGTCATGTTCAATGATGTTTATCGCCGATACGTTAAAATGAGCTCGCCATTGAACGATGCAATCCTGAATTCGACTCCGCAGGGATGCGACCTGGGGCCATGCAGTTGACTACTTTAGCTTACTTTCCGTTAGTTTGAGAAAATATTCTTCGTGTGTTCCTTTAAACATATATTTTTCTTGGCATGGATTGCTATGTTTCGTACTATATCATAAATTAAAAGTTAACTTCTGTGATGATACATTGGTTCTGTAATGGTTTGAGTCGAAGCTGCTCGCGTCCGTAGGCTTTACCCTAGTTTCCCTACACGTGACTCCTGGGTGGTGCTAAACGAGCAGCAGCGAGGTGGCAGGGCGCCGGTGCCCGTCTGGATCGCGACCACAGTACATGGGTTTAAAGCCCGTCATAGTGACCAGTTTCGGCTTGTCGCGTTTCGGGTTCAGCTTGTGTATATCCAGTAGCTCATATACCAAGAGACCTTCAGTCGTGGTATATATGGGCCGACATGACGATGTAGACTATCAATGGATTTTCATCCTTTGATAGTCGCTTTCGTTTTTGGACTACACTGTACTTACCGTCACGTACTCTGTAGTCACTATGCCGAGCCAGTGGAAATAAAAAATATATACAAATTTGTTTAGATTAAATTCTTCACTCCATTTTAAAGAGCAGAACAAACGGAGTAATAATAAACAATATTTTTATAATAGACCGTAATTTTGCTACATTTAACGGTCTGATAGCGCAGTTTGTAAAGACCGTATTTGTGACGCGGAGATAGGGCCTTCCCTTGTTCAGAGGAATCTGGCACTGCCTTCTCCTCGGCATTCCGCAGACGGGAGGAGGAACATCCTACTGGTTTTGATTGATAAGAATCCGATATATTAGTGGGGCCGCCTACAGGGCGCTCCTGAAGCTCCATGAGGATTCCAACTGCGAAAACAAGGGCCTACCTTGGTGCTTTCGAGTCCTGGTGCTAGGAAACTTTACTGTGATGAGCACACTGTATATATATTTAGCTATATATATACTTTAGCTATAGCTATGATGGTCTAGGTACTAGACTCTAGGTAATAATGAACCGGTGTTCATCCGCAGCAACACGATTGGTCGTGGATTCGAATCCCAGCATGTACCTCTAGGCTTTTACGGATTTAGGCACCACGTGCTCTTCGGTGGAGGGAGGCATCGTGCGGAAACCCGCATGGCAGCGGTTAGTATTGTCACGTGTAGTAGTGCTGTAAGAACGGCGATCAGCTGCACTTCTGGTCACGTTGGGCACGACATATAAGCGGAAAAGTGGATACAACCACATTAGGGATATAGCGTGGCGATTTATTATTATTTATTTACTTTGTCTGGCACGCACAGTTCAAATGCAAGCTTGATTTGAGACTGTTAATATATACATATATATTTGTATATAATTGTCCATAAATGTTATATTATTTTTATTTGTATATGAACTGTCTAAAATGAGAGTTCAAACTCCATCAAACACCTTATGTTAGTTAGTGAATAGCTTGCATCAAATGAGCAGGTACGGCCATATTAAGTTACGGGGCACTCGGAAAACCACTAACGTTAATTGAAAGCTTATTGCTTGCCGATTAAGTTAGAAACTTGGAGGCTAGTTGCTTGTTTAAACAGGACTGATGCTTCACTAACACATTTTATACTTTCGCGTTCTGTACTCCTTATAAATACTAAATTGAGCTGCATAAGCTAAAACCCTTTCCAGAAATCTTATCTATTATCCAACACTGCTTCGACAGGCGTCTGAGAGTAAGAATATTATCTTCTATCTTCTTCTCTTCTTCTATAATATAAAAATGAATCGTTAAATGTGTATAAGCGCGAAACTCGAGAACGGCTGAACCGATTTGGCTGATTTCTTTTTTGTTGTGTTTATTGAAGTCTGTGGAAGGTTATTACGGAGAGAAAAATTAAAAAAAAATGTCTGAAAAAGTCTAAAAACACCACTTTTCTATATTCTCATACAAAAAATTCGTAATAATATTTAAAAGTCAATTTGAACTTTAGCACCATACCATAAAGTTTAAATGTTAGTGGACGGGTTCCGGGAAGGCCAAACAATTGAGTGACGTATAAATATTTATGTCAATATTTGTCAATTTTTATACATATAACATTAAGGCCAGGTTACTTCAAACAATTTTCAAAAAACAACCGACAAGACATCGACAACGATCAAGACATTTTGCGATTCATTTTTATATTATAGATATATATATATATATATATATATATATACATATATATAAAGCTTTATTTCCATAAAAAAACATTATAGCAGAGAAATAAAAAAAAGGAAATTGACTCTTCAAGCTCTATTTTAGTTTACATTCGGATATACGACATTTCTGTTAAATGTAAAATAATTTATGTCGTAAATTCATTTTATTGAGAATTTAATTCCGTTTGTAATATTCAACATAGAGTTACTTTGAGTTTGAATTTTGATGGATACATGTTTCGAATAGTTATTTGTTTAAGTTGTACACATAAATTCATGAAACATTAAAGGATACACTCTATATTGCGGTGTATTTCCAACAAAATCAGACCATGTGAGCACACAACCCGTTCTAATACACGGCCTAAAGCAATATTTTGTTTCCATTTCCTCGTTGCTATATCTAAGATTATTTAAATAAATAGTGAACATAGTTTCATACGAAATGCAGTACGCTATACACATTTTCCCACAGAACTATTTTGTAATTGACTGACGTTTATGTAACGAAAAGGAAGAAAGAATAACATTTATTTGACACATAATATACAGCACAGAAGGATAGGTTAATCAAGATAGAAAACAACAAAAGTATACACTGTGTTGCGATGATGCCAAAGGGAAGTCAGATCAGTAAATTCTAGAAGACCAGCTGAGACACCCAGTGCTGACTTTCACTTGATACATAAAACAGCGAAGAAGGAATAAAAACAGATAATAATAAATAAACAACCAAATAGATCATTTTAAACTGTTATAGTTACATATAAATATTCGTAAACCGATATAATTAAATTAAGTTACAATTTTATAAATTCACGACCATGACTTCATTGAGCAAAAATGCAGTATCCATTAGACGAACCGCGAACATTTGTATAAAAAAATGTATGATAAAGGTTTTCATTGCATTTGACTATCATCTACTTTTCAGAATTTTTCATGCCATGCAAGATACTTTACTCCAAATGCAACTGAGTACATTTCTGTACAAAAAAACTGATCATTTTTGTAATTTTTTGTCGAAAATTTACACTTGACTAAAATATGCCAGTTTTATTTAAAAAAAAAAAGGTTGTTGTTCGATCCACACACGATAGAAGTGAAACTTCAGTAAATCGACAAAAGAATGAGATGAATATATACTATATGTTATATAACAAGGGTAGGATAATTACAAAGTTTATTTGTTTAAAAATGAAAGTATTTTGATTAATTTTAAATGGTATTTTATGTTTTACTTAACATATGTTACATAATATATTGGTGCTTATTAACACTTATATTTAAACATCTATCTTGATTGTTCAATAATTGTTTTTTACACGCACGAAACTCACGACTACGGTCTGTTGAACTTTTTCCTAGTTTTCTTGTAATTTTATTTTCATTTTTTTTGCGACGATATTGACGACACATTTCGGCATTCGTTTACGGCATCTTATAAAATGTATTATTTAGCACAACAAGATACAAAAATACTCACAAACACTGTTAAATAATAACACACCACGCTTCTTACTAAAAAGGTGTAATACGCACATACACACCGACATTTGCTCTCTTACTTTGGCTCACTAATTTTTGTATTTGTGTCTCTTACCTGTCGTTTTTTCGTTGCATCCGGTTTGAAAGCACAACGATTCTATGGAAGTTTCACTTCAAAAACTAGTTTCCTCAGTACCTATGGTCATAGTTCTTGTTGCTTAGGGTTGGCCCGTAATTTCCTCCTTGAAATAAAACATCCTCTATTTAGTGTTCGATTTAAATTATAATATACATTACATATATATATATATATATAAACACGTGGTGACGAGTTGCTTTCAAAAGCCGAACTCACCCACCGCTTTAGATGTTCCACATGAAAAAAATACGTAAAAATGAAAATAAAATTTTTAATTTCCCTGGAATACATTCAGGGTAATGAAAAAAGGCAAACAATAACAGATACTGATTGCAGTATTAAAGGCTCACGTAACGGTGCTGTGGAGCCAATCGTGGCAATTTCTGATCTGTAAAGCTGTCTAAATAGAGAGCGATTTCAATGCAAGTATTGAAATGCAGAGATGGAATTACAAGAGAGCCAGTCAACTGTACTGGATCTGTAAGAGTAGCTACATTTTCTGGAATTAACATTTCATGCACTGACAAATGTTATAATACAAGGCATTCATTTCGTACTATTCACGAATAAAAGACATCACTTAAAAACCGAATTTTCAAGTGCGTCACATAATAGGTTTGCGGATAAATCATTGTTTCAGCTAAATTGCATAATATTATTATATCGATGTATTATTGGAGCAGTTCTTAGAAAACCAAGCGTTGAATAGAAAGTATAAAGTCAGCAACATATCTTGAAATTTTTATCCATATTTTGATGTTATATCATACCTTAACACTGAAGTCAATAAACTTAAATTAGATAAAGGGAAGTTTTGGCTACAAAATTTATATCATATTGACGAAGCTAAGATTATAATAAAAATTAAAAGTTAGTTAATAGCATCTGTTTTTTTTTTAATTGAATATTTGTTCGATAATTACTCAATATCCACTAAGAGCAAAATCACGCCCTGCCGTAGAACTCGCTCACCTGATGCTGTGTTTCTTCAGGGACCTCTATCCTGTTTGATACTGCCTCAAAGAAATAATCACTACACATTTAGGATTGAATGTTGATTAGGTAAATGTTCCGTATTCGAAAAAGTGTGCGGACAACTTCGATTCTGCTCTGGCAACACCGCACGGGTTGTCAATTGGGTTTTGCTCTCGCTCGGATGCGCCGAGTAACAACAGAAAACATACAAATATTCAGAAATTCAACCACAATCCGATTCAAAGTGTACAAGTGTGCGAGGAAGATCTTTAAAGACACCATATTTCTGGAGGAGAAGCAGGAGCCCCTGAGGAGTTGGCGAACTTGTGGTCGCGGTAAGTGAAACTCTTTAAGCAGCCCGTGCCACTGTTGCGGAGCTATCAAAGTACCGTACAGTAAATAATTAATTAATAAGGATTACTAATAAATTCTCTGAGATAATCGACTGTGAATCTCCTTTTGCCCATCCATCTATAACGTAATTATGTCGAAACGTCTTAAACGGATCAATCAATGTTACAAGATATAAACCACAAAACTTTCCTGTGACATTTAGATCAGCTATCAAAAGAATTGAGAGTCCGGAAAAATCGTCATCAGTCTACCCTAGGTTACTGTTTCTCTCCAAATTCTCCAAATAAGCGTTATTGCGCCTAGTATTTAGCCCATTTTACCCAGTGCATCATGCCGAGAGATATCCTATGTTATGTTTTTTGATTCACGGTCTTCATTCAAGAACCCGCCTGGTCCATCAGGTCTTCGTAAGAACTATGTCGATAACTTTGGTTCTTTATCACATAATCTCATTTTGGATACTTCAGAGAGATGCCCAACATAACTCGTTCCATCGCACGCAAAGCGACCTTAAATTGTTGAACTAGTCCAAAGCTTAGTGTCCACGTCTCGACTCCGTATATTATAAAAATAACAATGGCTACGGATTAATATCGTGTAAATGTGTTTTATTTCTAAAAAAAAATTATTAGCTCCGCATTTCCGTCTTACTTATACATTTGAGGTATCACTTCAGCTGAAACGAGTGTAAATATAATTCAAAGATCCCGACTCATTGTCATTCCGTTAAAAAATTAAAACGGACTATATGTTTAACTACACACAATTCCCTTTTGAATGGTCACCGCACGATACTGATACTTAAATACTTATGAGCCGAATTCAGGCCACAGTCGAGGTCAACGGTCCCTCGCGTGGCCCAGCCCCTAAAGCCGAGAATATTTTAATTTCCGCCCAATCTATCTTTGTGTCGCAAAATATTGCCTTTCTGATCGTAGTCCGGACCCCTGAAAGGGTTCAAAGAGAAACCTCAACTTTTATGTATAAAATTCAAGAAATTTCTATACAAGATGCTGAAAATTTTGCATCATATCTAAATTTTAGAGGTTTAACGGTTCATATCAGAAGTGTAAAAATTGGACATTGTCATTTTGCAGGATATTTTTAGAGGATAGACGAGATCCGAATATAAAATGGAATCGAGTGGCAATAGATCTGTAATGTTTTTAGCAGAATCGGTAGCCGTTAAAGAAAACGAGTTCAGAAGTGACGATTGAAAGAAAAAAAAAAAAGAAAGAAAAAGTTTATTGAGGCAAAGGAAACAACACACAACAAACATATTTATATAAAAACAACAATGAAAGAATAATACATAACATCCCATCATGTATCCTGTGTGCTGCTACCCATCTCAAAGAGCACTCAGCTCAGCATATGCTGGGCGACGCTGTACGCGCCATCCAGCGCTGTTTTTCAGCCGACGCTCAGGGGAACCGATTGCGCGGACGTCGCGGTGCTATTTCAATATTAGAACCTAACCAAATATACAAAAACATACCTTATAACGTACAATAAACAAGTATGACAATAAATACATAGAACACTTTTGAATAGCATACAAAAATGTAGAATACTAAATAAAATATAATAGAGATAGGGTAGATTGATAATAAAATACATTTACATACATACAGGCTGTTCCATAAAATATCAAGTAATAAAATATCAAGTCAAATTACAGAAATATCTAAAGTTACTTTTTCGTATTTAATTTGAGATTCAAGCAAATATTTTTTTAATTTATTTTTAAAAGCATAAATACTCAACGAAGATCTGCGTCTCGTTAAGTGTAGGATAGGATGCCCAAATGGACCAGATTGTTTGATGACTTGCGTAAGGCAATCGGATGTTTCTGGAATGCTAACAGCCCAGAACAGTAACAATTGGTGAGCTTTAAATTAGGCTTTTGTTGAGCAGTGGACCGATATGGAATGACATGATGCCGATGAGGATAACATTTGAACACCAAAATTATTGCTTTTGGTGGTCAAATATATTGAAAATCTTATCTAAACTACGCGGGCCGGGATATGTTGATGGACTCATGCCATTGCACAAATGCACCCTCGTAGGCGGGATGATTTCATTAAATAAAGAGTTGCGATAATTTGACACAATTAAAAAAGTTGGTAGCGGTATTCAAGCACTTCACAAACCACTCACTGTGTATGTGGAGTATGGTGTTTGAGAATTTGTGTTGCGAGTTTGAAGTAATTAGATGCGATTGTGAGGAAAAAGGTGCGATGCGGTGTTTGTTAGTTTAAAAAAGAAAGTGATGCGATGTTTGTAATTTGAAAGCGAGAACTGTTAAGAAAGCGAATGAATTGCGCCAGATGGCGTTTGCGTTTGGGTGCGAATATATTTTATTAATTTTACTGTTCTGGGATTGCGCCTTTTGGCGTGACTATAAACCTTTAAATCTCAATAAATCAGTAACTCCAATATTACCATCAATGAGAAATAAATCCTAGGTCCAGAGATTTTATTTTTAAATAAACCTATCAGAGATATCTTACCGCCTGTTTTTCTTCATCGAATTCTGTTATTGTTGACTTTATCTAAAGGCACATTTTGGATTTTGGCAGTAAGGTCCCGATAGCGACTGCCAGATCACAATGTGCAACTCTCTATGTATTTATATGCAAGGATGTCAGATGTAAGCGACTCCACAGAGCTGTCACCTGAAGGATCGCGAGTTTGTCCCGGCACCTGACAGAATCCAACGTCTGCTTTAAGATGTAATAATTTTTGCAGATCATCCTTTTACAAAATTAATCCAACGTTATACATTTTCACTCGTAATAAAAAAGACTGAATAACAGCAAACAAGGGTGCTCCGTCTATCCAATCTCTTGCGCGTGATAGCACCCAGACGCGTAGGATTAAAACCAATTGTAATACAACACAATTCATTTTAGGTTCCGTTTCGTGTTGTCTAGATTTTATCCCTACAGATAAGTCTGTAAATATTCAAGATAGATTTATACATCACAGTATATTTGCTTTTGTTTTCTATCTTAGTTAACCTATCTTTCTGTGTTATATATTATGTGCCAACTAAATGCTTTGTCTTTCTTTTTTGTGTTCTTTCTTATTCACTTCAAATTATTTATAATATAATAATTAATTTCGATTTGGTGTATTAATAATAACATTACATCACGCTACATTGCTTTTGGTATTAGCAGAAATGTATTAACCGTTATATCCACAATGCGATGATGAGTAGGTACAGCGATTGTTAGAACTGGGTCGTGATCGTAGTACTTAAAGAAAATATCGTCAATGTATCTCACTTCGGCCTGTTTATTTATTTTAAAGGGAAACATACAGCAATATAAAAATGATAACAATATACACAAAAAATGTTAGATAAGCCAGCGAAGTTTCCAAAAAAATCAAGCTAATATTATAAATAATAATAAAAGAAAATCAATCAAATATGCATACATATATATGTTACATATAAATAGTACTTTTATATGAAAAAAAGTACATTATAGAACAAAATTGAACTTAGGCTAATGTTTTATCCCTCACCATTCGTTTAAAAGGCCCAAAGGCACAGGAAAGTATATCTATATCGCAAAAACGTTTATTATATAGATCACAAGCACGAAAAACAAAAGTATTATTAACATAGTTTGATCTTAAGAATGGCACATTAAAAAGCGAAAAGTCTCTTGCATTGGAATGCGGACACCTGAAACCTATTTGACTAAACAAATAGGACGAGTCCACGAGACCGTTAACAATTTTAAATAAAAAAAGTTGATCCCTCTCAATTCTACGATGACATAACGCAGGAATTGAGCTACAAGGAAGGTTGTGTAAATCAGATTTTTATTTTAATGTTGCGTTTCGGGATCAACTGTGCTCGTCCAGTTGTTCGAATACCTAGAGACCTTTAGTTATGGATTTTTTTTTTATTACGTACAGGCTTGCGCTTGACCTCAATCTCACCTGCTGGAAAGTGATGATGAGGCCGACGATGGAGCGCGCTCACCCAGCATATACCGATTCACTCGACGTTTGAAGATTCCCATGTCATAAGACGCCGGAAACACCGACGCAGGAAGCGAGTTCCACTCCTTCGCGGTTCGCAGCAAAAAGGAGGAGGCAAATCGCTTAGTGCGAGCAGCAGGAATGTCAACCACAAAAGAGTGCAAACCAGCACGGCGTCTCGTCAATTTATGGTAGAAGGGGGAGGGTGGAACTAAATCATACAACTCAGCCGCACACTCTCCAGAGTATAGTCTATAGAAAACCGAAAGGCAAGCCACTCTACGCCGGTGTTCCAAACTGAGTAGTTTACGCGACGTAAGAGCCTCATCGGCAATGAGTCGCCGAGCTCGGCGATCAATTGAGTCCAAAGCAGCCAGGTGGTGTTTGGCGGAACCATCCCAAAGGTGGCAGCAATACTCCACACACGACCGAACTTGCGCCTGACTTGTGGACCGACATGACGACGGAAATTGTCAATGAGTTTCTTCCTTTGATAGATGCGATGTAATCAATTTGTCAATCCAGTATAAAAAATTGGTTAATTACCAGGAGCGTTGCTAAGCCATTTTGAGGTCTCTACAAATTAGTTATCAGTTGGCGGCTTTGGACTCGATTGATCGTAGAGCTCGTAGACTTATTGGCGACGACTCTTTGTCAAAAATTAAAATGCAAAGCATCGAGCATCGACGTAGAGTTGCCTGCTTCGCGGTCTTGTACCGGTTGCACGGTGGAGAGTGTTCTCAGGAACTACATTCTTTGATTCCACCAGCCCCATTCTACCACAAACCACTAGACATCGTGTCGGATACCATCCGTATGTGGTGGATGTTCCTTATATCCGCACGAGAAGATTCGCTTCAACATTCATCATGCGAACAGCTAAGGAGTGGAATATGCTACCAGCGGCCATATTTCCGCGATCTTATGACCTGGGAGTCTTTAAAAGAAGAGTGAATAGACATTTGTTAGGCGGACGCGGTTCATCATCGGACTTATCTTCACCTTCCACCAGGTGTGATTGAGGTCAAGGGTTCGCCTATAAGTTATAAAAAAAAAATTACATTTTTACTAAATATTCATTGAGTTTATGTAACACAAAAAGATAGACGAAATATATGTTTTTACAAATCTACAACACTAATCTAGAATACCTGGTTTTATTAGGTTAGTTGTAGATAAATCTTTGTCCTCGTTCTGAATGGGTTTAATACAGCTTTATAGCGTTAGACTAACACAGGCTTTTACTCCTAAAGGCGGGTCCACAACTGTAACATTCATTTGATTTAACTTTGTCATATTATATTCGATATACGTGTGTCATCGTCTAGTTTGGGAAGAGATAATACGCGAGCTATGTTGAGTATATTTCTATATCTCTGAAGATTGAAATCCAAAATTTAGCTATCCCACAGAAAACCAAGGTTATCGACAGAGCTCTTCGTATTATCTAGCTGAATTGACAGCGGGGTGGCCACATATGCCGTAGAACCAATAATCGTTGGAGTAGACCGGCTCTTGAGTATAGATCACGAATCGTCGAAAGTAGTTCAGCAATATAAAGTGACCGAAAAAATTACATAAGAAGAGCTGAAGACCAGCCTTAGATTCATAGATACAGATGTTTAAAAAAAAAAACAACACTCTGTTGTGTCGGAGGTTAATAATCGAGTAAATGATACATGTGTGGTCCCGGCTTTAGTAAAACTCAGTGCTTCGGTCACGCGATGCTATAACAATTCTATTTTTACTTGTGTCGCGTTCCTTTTGTTTTTCATAATCGTTAATGCACTGGAAATAAATGGAAATTTCTGGTTAGGGGATTTATTGTTGTTAGAAAGTTTTATGTTATCCATAATAATTTTACATGTTGCTTCACAGAATGCTCATTTTATTTGAATGTAATAGCTGTTTTCTCTAATATTTTACTTTTATAAATTTTAAGTACAATATTTATTAATTTGTTTCATAACTATTGCTTTACTATCGTAAGATGTATGGTAAAACACATCAAAATAGTATTTATGGATACATTTACTGCCTACGATAGAAAAAGTTTCGATAAAAAAATATTTTTACAATTTTATCACCTACAATAATTTGCCTTACCTATGATATCAGTACAATCTTCAAAGGTAAGTTGTGTTTAGATCAGTGAGTATTATTTTGGGCAGTAGACTTGAGGGATTCTGCTGCCCGGATGAGAGGGAGGCGGTGCACGGTGTCCGGCTCGCCGCCTGAGAGAGAAGTTTTGGAGAGATGGATTTTTACTTCCACCCCTCCCCCAGAGAGATAGCTTCAACAAGGCCCTTTATTCCCTGGGCGTCTGGACGAATTTGGCTTCCCAGGCCCGGGTGGAGCAATCAGAGGGACACCGCAGGGGGTTTTATTCAGTAGGAGTCTGACACACCGGGGTCGCTGCCCTCACAGCGTCCCTGATGTTCCTATGCAGGATTTTCCCCCGGGATTAAAAAAAAAAGTGAGTATTATTTTCCGGCCATAGCCGTGAAGATATGGTAACACTGCTGCTAGCGTGGCGAATGAAATCTGCGAGAACGTGTGGTCTGGCATAAATCATGCGTCTCATGCTCGCCCGTCAACTTTGTAACGGATGCGTCTGAAGTTGCTCGATTTATGCGGACGCTTGCTGCTAAAATCGAGGGTTGCAATTGCATCCTGTCCATTAATGTATAAAAACTTATAGCATCTTTGGATATTCTTGACTAGCTGTGTCCGCGACTTCGTCCGCGTGGAATAGTTACTTTGGGCATCTTAGTTAGTTATTTATTTTAAAATTGTAATATCTTCTAAGATGTTAACTGATGTCAAAGACAATTTTGTTCACAATTAAATACTCTTAATCAACAACACATTTATTTGGATAAAGGTTAATATTATTACGTTGATACAACTCTTAACAAATAATGCATTTCGACCAAATTTGTTTACCATAAAAACGGTTCTAGTGACTTAATCTTAAAAGATAGACATATACTGCCCGCGACATTTTTTTAGATCATTTTAAGAGGAATAATTCTTTCATACATATATTTTTGGTATCTTGAACCGTTTTCGCAACGCACGCAATGGAAGCCCTCAAGGATGAATAATTTTACCCGTTTTTTTTCACATTTTCCATTATTTCTTCGCTCCTAATAGTTGAATCGTGATGTTATATTGCTTAAAGCCTTCCTCGATAAATGGTCTATTCAACACAAAAAGAATTTTTCGATTCGCACCAGTAGTTCCTGAGATTAGCGCGTTCAAACAAACAAACTCTTCAGCGTTATAATATTAGTATAGATTACTTCCAAAGTTTTTCTTGTTAATCGCTCGAAATGTGATCCCAACCTATAAGGTTACTCTAGTATTGTATCTAAAATTCATAGTTTCCAAATCGGCACCATAAGCGCTCACTCTTTTAATATTAGTGATGTTAACGCTATCCCGGGTCAACAGTATTTAGTCCTATTAAAAACATGAATATTCTTTCTTTCTTACTGATCGGGATAGCCAGTTATCACTTATATTTCACACGCAGTACAAAATTTGAATGCTGTTATCACGAATCCGGATGATGAATGATTTCGTTGATGGTAAATATTGTGACATAATCTGCTGTATCTTTTCATTGACTTAGTTCTTTTAACGCTTTAAGAAACTGCAAACCTCATTGCATAACTTGATAACTCCGTACGTTCCTGAGAAATAATGTTTCTATAGAAGAAAAGTCGCATGACTAAGTCATTTTATAAAAGCTCCTTTTCTTTGAGGTATAGAATCTCAAACATAAATTGACTATAATTATTTCCCAAAAAAATACATACTTTTTTTTATTATTTATAGACGAACGCTTGACCTCAATCACACCTGATGGAAGGTGGAGGTGAGTTCGATAATAAAACGCGATCGTCTAGCAAATGCCTATTCACTCTTCTCTTATAGACTCCCAGGTCATAAGATCGCGGAAATATGGCCGCTGGAAGCATATTCCACTCCTTAGCCGTTCGCATGATGAATGTAGAAGCGAATCTTTTCTTGCGGATATAAGGAACATCCACCACATACGGATGGTATCCGACACGATGACATACGCTTAAGAAGGATTTTATATATATAGATTATTAGACTATATAATTTCTTCCTATACCCAAAAATCAATCATATAAAAACAGTTTTCGTTTAAAGCAAACATTAGAATATAGCTATTCATTTTTCCCCCAAAGATATCGGCAGGCAGCCAGTTGTGCAAACAAGGATTAGGGTCGATTTTCATAAACAAATAAAATGGTGCCTTACAGAACAAACATGTGTGATTTAGGAGCCTTTTGGATACGGTGCGTACTATTGCGAATTGGGTTCGAATTTTTGTCTCAACTTTTGTTATTTAATATGCACGAGTAGGCATAGAAGTTACAAAGTTTGCTATTAATATCAGTCATAATAAACTAAGATAAGGTTTTATTATTGTATTGAGTAAATTGTATATGGCAGCTAATAAAAATTGCAGTACAAATACAAATAGGTGATCAGATTTTTTTATACTGGCTCGACATAGTGACTACAGAGTACCTGATGGTAAATGCAGTGTAGTCCAAAAACGAAAGCGACTATCAAAGGATGAAAATCCATTGATAGTCTACATCGTCATGTCGGCCCACATATACCAAGACTGAAGGTCTCTAGGTATATGAGCTACTGGATATACACAAGCTGATCCCGAAACGCGACAAGCCGAAACTGGTCACTATGATGGGTTTTACACCTATGCACTGTGGTCGCGATCCAGACGGGCACCGACGCCCTACCACCTCGCTGCTGCTCGTTTAGCACCACCCAGGAGCCACGTGTAGGGAAACTAGGGTAAAGCTTACGGACGCGAGCAGCTTCGACTCCCAACAAAATCCTATTCTACGTTATCACTCTTTTTTCTTAAAAGCTCCCAAGTAATTATAAGGTGGAAAATTCGTCGCTTTAAATATATTTTATTCCTTAGTTATTCGCATGATGAATTTACAAGCGAATCTTAATCTTATCTGCAGTATAAATGAAATTAAAGGTAAAAGCTATATAGATCTATGCATATTTGATTTCACTGTAATTATTCTTGTAATAACAAAAGCTATCAAACCTTCATAAAAATGATCCCAGAAGTTGTCTGGCCGTAGTTAATTTACTTCCCTTAAAAGTTAAAAAACGTAGAAAAAGTCCAGCAAAATTAATTGAAACAGCAAAACAATATCTGGAAACCGGTTCTTAATTTACCGTCTCTATACCCAAGTTTTCAGTTGAAACCGGAATAACCCAATTTATGTTCCGTTCCGTTCCGTAGAATGTTTCGTATTTGTTCAAAGAGCAGTTGTATTGTTTTTATTGGGTTGTGGCTGGATTTGGGTGATTTCGTTTTGTTGTATCCAACTACGTAGTGTTACCTGATATTATTTTTATACCTCAACGCAAAAAAGGGGTGTTATAAGTTTTGCTACACCCAAAAATTGGCAAAATTTAATCTGAATAATGATGAACGATTACAAAATGTAGTCGTAATTTTAATTTTCTTGCTCTGTAATCATGATTAGATCAATTTAAAACATTCAGAAATCATAAATGTGTATACAATCTGGGATTTTGTAGTGCTTAAAACATAAATGATCAAAATGCAGTCATATTAATTGAAAAAACATAAAAATCTGATTACATTTTGCCCATCTATGGCTATATCTGTGTATTTATATATCTGTCAGTAACATCGTAGCATCGAAGAATTTCCATTCATTTTTATTTGTTTGAAAGATGATTTTATCGAGAGTGGTCTTAGCTATGTTTGAATAAAATCTGATCTGATTTTTGCAGGTAATGAGCTTTTTTTTAGAAAATGACTAGATAACCTGAGTACAGGATGACCGGCAGTGAAATAGGATGATGATGATGTAAATGTTGCAATACGTGATTAGATGAAATCGGCACAGGATCAAGAACGGTAGATCAGTAACGAAGTGATCTATACTCAACAGCAGTGACGTACATAGGATATTTGGGTAGCCAGATTCAAATAATTAATGGGAATATTATAAAATGATATTAAATATTATATTACGTTCACAGGGAAGATAGATGGCGTGAAAATATAATAGATATGAATATAAAGAGTTCCTTTTTTTTTTCACTCGCCACTAGGCTGTGGTAGAGGGGCTTGGCCCCTCCCGATTTGTGGAGTAGCCCACAGGGCGGATCGCGCACCAGCCCTTTTGGAGGTCCTCGGTGTGCCCGGGGGCTGGTGGCGATGCGAGTTAAGGAGCACCCCAGGGGTTTTAGTCGGTAGGAGTCCGGATACCGCCCCGTGACGATCCATGAGGATTTCCCCTGGGTTACCAAAAAAAGAGTTCTTTTATTGTTTAAATTAAATCAATATATTCCAGACTTATTTATCGTAAGTGCATGCAATGCTTTCGTGCATCTATGGAATGAACGCTAATGCTCAACAGTGACTTGAAACGGACCGTATATGGTGGGTAAATAATTGAGATACAAGCTAACAAATAGTACTGTTCCACAAAGTTAGACTTTAAATGACGACGAAAAAACAATTATAATTACTGTATTGAAGAGTATATTTAATCACGTAATCTTAAAGTTACATTTCACTCAAGGCTCCTTTTTTGCGAGCTCATAAATCAGTATGATTCCAACTGCTAACTAAAAGGTAATTATGAAATGCAGAATTACTGCAAGTAGCATTGGGTGATGGTACATAAGGAAGCTCTTATTTAGGATTTAAATAGGATTTAGAACTATATACAAATCGACATATTTAACGAAACTATATACAAATTAAAAAAAAGGATGTTATTTGAGAAGATTGTTCCATAGAATATTGATTTTTTTTTATTTCTGTTATAAAATTTTCTGATTACAGTAGTTTATATCTTTTTGTGTTACTCGTATTTTTATTTTTCTTTTCTTCTGTGCATGTAGTCTACACTTTTAAATATAGTCGTATTTATAATGTATCCTCTTCATGTTTTATATAGTTTTTATGTGTTAATGTAGTCTATGTAAGTGTACTTATAAATAAATAAATAGAACTAAAGTCCTTCTTAGGGAAAAGAAATGTCAAACATTTGTAGAATAATATAGTGATCGTACATTGTAACATCACCAGATTGCACCGGGTTATGTTGCCTCGAAAGGCAATACAGTGTAACAGAATATAACAAATACATTGTTGATGTGTAGACAGTAGTCAAATTGTAATGGTTTTTACATTGTTCTTATTATATTATCACAAAAGCAATGACGAGATCAACGACCGAATATACTTGCCCTGCAAATATTGATTTAATCATTGCTTGAAGACTCAGCTATGACCGAATTCCACTCCTTAGGTAAGATTTTACAAGAAGTTGGTTTTTTAAGTTAGCGGTATAATGTGTTATTAATTTGTTGACTTTAATCATTATTGTTAGCAATAACAAAACAATTCAGATATAGTTTTCTCTTTTCCGTATTATTAATATTTGTTTTATGTTTCCAGGTATTTATTTTCGATAACAGCCATTCTATTTAAAATATTTAGAATTTGTTGTAAATTTTTCGATAAATTCAATATATTGTTACGATCATTATTTATTATAGAGAGTGCTTGATTATTCTTAAAGTCTTGAGCTACTGCTATAGCTTTCTTAGAATTAGTGCTATGTAGTATTTTTCCAGCCTTTTTTATTAGAGTTACCGTAAAATATATTATTTAGTCTAGGAATAAAAAGCTGTCTTTCTGTTCGTTGAACTATGACAATTTTCACTTCATATCTGGCTCAGTTCCAATGCCATTATAAAAGTTTCCTTACAGCTAAGTAGGGCGGTAATAAAACATTAAAGCTAGCTGAATGAGAGCTGGCTTCAGGCGGAGTTTTAGGACGAAATTCAGGAAATTATAATCGGTTAGGGCCACTTTATTGTCTGAGTCGGCAGGGGGTCTATAAATGTTTTAACTCACGAAAACGGGTAGTCTAAATAATGAAAGTTTGTTGTGAATGAACATTATTTCTATGTAATCTCTCTAACATAACATAAATACATATATTTGAAAAATAATAGTAACCTTGCTGACAAATCAAATGCTCACGCAAAATGACGTATCTAACAGATGTCACGTATTAAAAGGTCTGTTTGCGCCGTTTATTATTAATTTACATTTACTTGTTTTATTCTTTATTTATAATATTTTAATATATATTCTCTGATATAATCTATCCATACACTAGAAACACTCACTCGACATTTTTTATCCCCCTACCTTCCTCATCCGTTTTCCTCTCTGGGTTCGAAGGCTTCGAAAACTACAACGCGCTCGCTGTAATAAACTCTTTAAAATATATATAAAACGCTACAACGCTGTGCAATACAGTTGGTATCAACTCGAACGCTCTGCTTACCCCGACAACGCGTGAAATTGTGGTGTGGACGCCTGAACTAGCGCCGTAGACCGGGATCTAAACAAGTAAGTTCGTTCCCGGAACTCCTTCTTATTCCTCGTCAACTCTCACGCACCAAGGTCTATATTTTGGTATCGAATACGCTCCGCGCCTCCATTTTTCAATGTATTTAAAACGTGGATTCCTTCAAAGAGTAAATTCGGATTTCTTATTCGGACGTAGACCATCATCGGCCTCATGCATTGTGGGCTTGCATGAGCATAGCAATGACGATGCATTGTAGACGCTCTCTGACTCAGATAAGTTGGTAAGTCACCAATTTCATCAACTTGGATTTGGTTTTGCAATTACTTAGGCTATACTCAAGTTTGAGATGTGCACTCGAGGGAGTGTCGATGCATGATGTGTTCTCACATACCATTTCAATAAATGAGGGAAGTAAGGAGTGGCTCTTTACACCGCCCCTCGCATACAGAGAAAGAAATGTTACGCTCGTTGTTAAAATGGCAACACTAATCGTTGTCTTGACGTCAAAGATAACTAATTTAGATGGTCACCCTATTTCTTGCCCTTATATATCGCTACCGCAAGCTTGAATAGTCAGTCGTCGGCCAGCTCCCAAGCGAGGAACAAGTCTAAAGAGAGTATCAAAGTGAGCCAAGTAAAAGTGGAATTGATTATCAGCATTCATTTTAATATATTATGGAGCGAGTTTTACAGAAACCTTACTCAAAGTCCGACATCACCGAGCTGTGGAGGAAGATGGCTCTAATGTTCCTTTAGCATTCAGCAGGCTCAAAGAGGAACACCTCAGTGGCTTTAATAGGCTCAGATTTAAGTTCACACGGCGAACCTGGAGGTCCATAAGTATTTTCACCGGATCAACAAAAAAGGCTTTTTTTTACACTGGCTCGACATAGTGACTACAGAGTACCTGATGGTAAGTACAGTGTAGTCCAAAAACGAAAGCGACTATCAAAGGATGAAAATCCATTGATAGTCTACATCGTCATGTCGGCCCACATATACCACGACTGAAGGTCTCTAGGTATATGAGCTACTGGATATACACAAGCTGATCCCGAAACGCGACAAGCCGAAACTGGTCACTATGACGGGCTTTACACCCTTGTACTGTGGTCGCGATCCAGACGGGCACCGACGCCCTACCACCTCACTGCTGCTCGTTTAACACCACCCAGGAGTCACGTGTAGGGAAACTAGGGTAAAAAAGGGTAGGAAAAGGAAAAAAAGGAAGGGAAGGGTAGGGGAGGGTAGGGTAGGCTATACTCAAGTTCCTAGTACATGCTCAATGGGGAACATTTTCTGAGCAGAGTGTACAAAGTAAACATAACATCTATAAATATCAGCATTAAACTATCTTTAACACTAAACATACCATAGCGGGTCAAATGACCCATTTTGAACTTTTGCATTGAAAATACAAGTATCCTCTTATTGTTTTTGCACATTTGACTTCATGACTTTATCTAATTAATTAACCTACAGTTAATTTAGTTTTTTTTTGTTTTATTTATTTTGAGTTATATGTACTTGAACTTGGCGCCGATTTCGAGAAGCCCGTGAACAACCAAAAGAAAACAAATACGAAAGAATCGTTGCCTTACTTAGTCTTCTACAGATGCTTATCAACGTAAGAAGTGTCAAATAGGATACTGTAAAGAAAATAAAACCAACAAAATTTGCTCTAAATATAAAAAATATGTTTGCGGAAAATTTACAATGGACACACTTATATGTAAAAATTGCGATGACCAATAATTAAAAAATATTATTTTTACTTTTGTAATAGAAATTGTCAATATAGTTTTTTTAACATAATAAATTTTATTATTATGTTTATTTCCTTCCTAACATCCATATAATACATTCAAGCAGGAAATAGGTATTTAAAAAGTGTTGCTATGTTAAACTCACGTACTTTGGGAATATATGAATGATATTCCCAATACATCCGCAGAATAAAATTTCTCTTAAGAACCATATTAACCATGTGTGAAGGCGAGAGGTACTTATTATGATTCCGGTATAACATAATATAATCTTGAGTATGAACTCTCTAAAACTGAGAGCAGAAGTACTTGGCCTGACCGTGTTTCCATTATCGTAAACAGTGAAAATCAATTAGGGAGTCTGCTCTGTGTAGTTGGGTTCATGTGTTGAGCTAGCCTTATTCTGTGAGCGGTTGCAATTATTTACATTGTTTTTTTTTTTTATAATTTTTAGGCGAAAGCTTGACCTCAATCACACCTGGTGGAAGGTGAAGATGAGTTCGATGATGAACCGCGATCGCTTAGCAAATGCCTATTCACTCTTCTCTTAAAGACTCCCAGGTCATAAGATCGCGGAAATATGGCCGCTGGAAGCATATTCCACTCCTTAGCCGTTCGCATGATGAATGTAGAAGCGAATCTTCTCGTGCGGATATAAGGAACATCCACCACATACGGATGGTATCCGACACGATGCCGAGTGGTTTTGTGGTGGAATGGGGCTGGTGGAATCAAAGAATGTAGTTCCTGAGAACACTCTCCACCGTGCAACCGGTAAAAGACCGAGAGGCAGGCAACTCTACATCGATGCTCGATGCTCTGAATTTTAATTTTTGTCAAAGAGTCGTCAACATTGTTTTTTACCAATTCTCTTAGGTCAGAGAATTCAAACTATCCGAGATGAAGGAACTAAATCTACGCCTACGTTAGAATTAATTGAAATTCAAATACGCATTTGTTTTGTGTTGTATTATGATCGATTATTTTATTTTGTTTTAACATTTTTTTTATTTATTTAAAAAGGAATACGTCTCACTTCAAACTTATAGAATATGTGGCCGTTAATTGAGCGTGCTTGCCCAATAAATATCGATTGATTCATTCATAGAACAATCTCAAATTAGTACAAATTTTAGAATCAGCCTTAAAACGGTCATTTAATTCAAACATCATCAGCATTATCATTTGCAGCTCGTTTTAATCAATCACTGTGTTTAGGGCTCTTTATTATATCATGGTGTACAAAAATATGTAACGACGCATTAACATCTGTTTCATCAGTGATCGTATCAAGAAGACAGAATACACATGAGATGATAGGAGTTAAGAAATAAACGTTTGGTGGTCAAGATTGTGTAAATGGATTGTGGGACGTTGGCCAGCGAGATAGATTGACGATGATGTAAAGCAAGCCTGGGTGCGATTGATACAGTATTGATTATCATGGTACAGTACGAAGGAGGATTATGATCTTTTTTTTTTATTACATGCAGTCTTGCGCTTGACCCCAATCTCACCTGCTGGAAAGTAATGATGAGGCCGACGATGGAGCGCGCTCGCCCAGCGAATACCGATTCACTCGACGTTTGAAGAGTCCCGTGTCATAAGATGCCGGACACACCGACGCAGGAAGCGAGGTCCACTCCTTCGCGGCTCGCAGCAAAAAGGAGGAGGCGAAGCGCTTCGTGCGAGCAGCAGGAATGTCAACCACAAAAGGGTGCAAACCAGCACGGCGTCTCGTCAATTTATGGTAGAAGGGGGAAGGGGGAACTAAATCATACAACTCAGCCGCACACTCTCCAGAGTACAGTCTATATGTAAGCGAAAGGCAAGCTACTTTACGCCGGTGTTCCAAAGTGAGTAGTTAGTAGTTAGTTTTGCATCTTGAGTAAGATGCAAAAAGTAAGGCAATAATTGTTTCTAATAATATTTTCTTATAACAGGTTAAGAGTTGAATGCTGATCCATATCATTCTTGTCCTCTCCGATTAGCAATAACGCCATTTAAAATCTTGGCAGTGGCAGTCAAGCAGTAACTCCTTTTTCTTTTCTTGGTAACTCGGGGGAAATCCCTAACGGACCTTCAGGAGGCGGTGAGGGCCGCTCCCCAGTGTGTCAGACTTGTACTGACTAAAACCCCCGGAACACCTTCTCCCGTCTGCCAAGTGCCAAGAGCAAGGCTGACCCATCTTCCTCGGCATCCGGCGACGTCTGGCCTTCTGCAGGCCCCATCTACTTGGCGAGGGGTGGTTAAATAGTTACCACCCCCCGCGTACTCCTAACACATTGACGGGGAGAGTGGTGTAAAGTGCCACCGTCCCCTCATCTCCATGATTTGTCAGTGGAGCGGTGTGCGGGAACTCATCGCACACCACTCACGCCTGGATCTGGGCGTCCAGCAGTAACTCCTAGAATCCAACATGTGCCTTTAGATTTCTTTATCATTGTTTGCGCTAGTAATGAAACATAATAAATGAAACTACTTTTTCTTTATTTTCCTACCTTCATGCTTGCACTTTTTCCACCGATCGAGACTGTGCTAATAGAGGCCATACTAGTGTCGTCTGATACTAAATTCTGGACAGTCGTCTCACAGAGTTTCTGACACCGCGAGAACACCTCATTATCCGATAATCATTTGGATTGCCGCGGGATATTAGGTCCCATTAAATTAGCCGCTACTGCGTACAAGAGAGTGTCGTAATGGTTATAATATCGTCCACGTACTATGGTATCGTGCCACACACGGATGAAGATAAACAAATTTTTTTTAATTTCTCTAACTCTTTCTTTTGCCGTGTCATTGGCTGTGGACTGGTCTTCCGGCGAGCGAGTTCCCACCTTCTTATGATATGGGATCCTTTAAGCGTAGCGTGAATTGATATTTGTGCAGGCCGGCATGATCGCAGCAACTACCGATGGGTTTTTTCTTACCTTTCGATAGTCGTTGGCGTTTTTTGGACCGCACCATGCTTACCATCCGGTTTGGTGTAGTCACTCTACCGTGTCAGTGTAAAAAAAAAAACTGACATTACCAGAGGCGTGAGGATCGTAATATTACTGTGTACTTTTATTTCTTCTTCATTCCATGTTTTATACTATAAATACAGTCCACTTATTTCGCATCTTCTATTTTGTACACCAAGTTTATATTCGATTATTTAACAAAAGATTATCAAAAAGGATTTTAGTATATTTAATATGGATAAAACTATTTTACTTGAAGCCCAATTCATCAAATTCAACAAATAGCAAAAAACCAAGGTATTGAACGTCTATTAAATTACTACCAAGACTTTTAACAGAATAAGATCTCATTTATAGCCTAACATTGTTACCTACGCGTTGTTAGGCATTTGAAACTAATTTCTAATTCGTTGTTTGAGGATTTCGTAACCTCGATCATCAGACTTTTACCAGCGGAGATAAGATTACGTCTTTTCCACTATCACTTACTTATGATATTTAAGCCAGTTTGTGGACTTTGAAGACTGACGGTAATCATCATTTGATAAGTTTTGTTTATAGTGGCTCGACAAAATGACCAATTTGCACGTAATGGTGCAGTGTGATTACAGTAAACTTGATGGAAAGTGCAGTGTAGACCAAGAACAGCAACGGCCGCTAAAGGAAGATAATTAGTTTTGGGAGTCGAAGCTGCTCGCGTCCGTAGGCTTTACCCTAGTTTCCCTACACGTGACTCCTGGGTGGTGCTAAACGAGCAGCAGCGAGGTGGCAGGGCTTCAGTGCCCGTCTGGATCGCGACCACAGTACATGAGTGTAAAGCCCGTCATAGTGACCAGTTTCAGGTTGTCGCGTTTCGGGATCAGCTTGTGTATATCCAGTAGCTCTTATACCTAGAGAGCTTCACTCGTGGTATATGTGGGTCGACATGACGATGTAGACTATCAATGGATTTTCAGTCTTTGATGGTCGCTTTCGTTTTTGGACTACACTGTACTTACCATCAGGTACTCTGTAGTCACTATGTCGAGCCAGTGTAAAAAAAAGTTGACAGTCGCCATTCGCTATGTCAGCCTATATACACTACGAAGGAAAATATAACAAACTAATCCCGAAACGCGACATTCCGAAGTGAGTCTCTATAATGATTTTTTCACTTGTGTACTTTATTGTGTATTTCAATATAGGAATAATAATTTAAAAAATTAAATACAATAGAAAGAAAGTAGTTTGATTTGAAAGTATTTTTTATTGTAAACTATCAAAACCACATGACTTTTTTCTTCTTAGCCGCTGCCCTCACGGTCCATGATAGATTTCTATCGGGTCGATAAAAAAAGGGTTAAGAAGCTAATACGATATGGATATTAATTCTTGTAAATAGAGATTTCCTGTTTATTATAAACGAAATAACGAATTAAGTACAGGTAGAAACCAGTTCGTAGCAAATATGGCCTAATTCATAATTTATGTTTATCTGTACTTTATCATCTATTTTTATTTCTACCACAAACTGCCTCGAAGATTCTTTTATCGTCTATATGGCTATGATACATCCTACAAATGGCTTAACGAGTCGTACACGCAAAGGATTGCCCTAATCTAGGCCTGAGGATTCAATTCGTACAATGCTCGTTCAAACTTTCCACATAGTAATTTATGGAGTAATTCCTGCACCATTATGTGACAAGATCGTTGTCATATGTAGCGAGAAGCAGCCTGAAGGGCGCCGATCTACACACATTGAATTGGCAGACAAATTTGAACTGTACTCCTCAAAAGTTAGGTCACATTGTTCTTAAATGCGTCATTTGTGTTCATTGAACCAATCTGTTCGACAAACGAATTGGCGTTATGCTGTCGAACTGGGCACAGGATTAGATCAATATTGGGTTTATTTAGGATCGCTTCATTTGGTCTTCGGATTTGCGGTTCTTTTGTTTGAGTTTTATAGTTTCACTATTAGCTACCACTGATGTTGTCCAGTATTACACATAAATCTCTTTCCATTAATAATCATGTAAACGAAGCGTGCGACACTTCCTTTAAATAAAGTTTTTATTTAACGCGTATTCTATGAACGTATCCGAACTCACTTGACTTTATGGAGCTGTTGGCGACATTGATTCGATGAAATTACGTTTGGAGGTTACGTAAAATAAAACAGTAAACAATTCAAATATAAAATTATCAAAAATCCGTAAAATAATAGCTTTAAATGTTGTTTCTCTCTACAGGTATGTTTATAATTAAGAGTGTTTGAGAATGTTTTGTTAAAATTGTTAAATAATTTAGTTTAAATAATAAATTTCTCTCTACAGAGCAACCCAATTAAGCTAGTTTTATTAAAAATATCGAAGGATCATTACAATCATTTAGAAGTTTTGATACAAAATGTATATTTTTATCAACTGCAAACGCTTAATCCAAGTCATTTGGAAGATAAAGATGAGGCCAATGATTACCAACTTTGTAAACAAATGTTTGCTCAACAAATATAAAGAAAGAAAGAGAATAAATTTATTGGGCCAATAACATAAAATACAGAAGGACAGGTCAATCAAGACAGAAAACAACAAAATTAAATACCCTGTACTGTGACGTTCCGCCAAAGGGACTTAACTCAGCAAATCCTAAGTAACCAGCTGCGCCACCTAGCGCTGATTTCTAGCTGACACCTATTTGTTGTGTCATCGCAAAGAAAACAGTGAAAAAGGGACTAATAGAGTAATACACAGTTCTAGAGGCTATTACAAAGTGCCATAGATATGTACATACACATCGTATATCGAAATATATATAACTCAAAGGTGACTGACTGACTGATTGACTGACATAGTGATCTATCAACGCACAGCCCAAACCACTGGACGGATCGGGCTGAAATTTGGCATGCAGGTAGATGTTATGACGTAAGCATCCGCTAAGAAAGGATTTTGATGAATTCCACCTCCAAGGGGATAAAATAGGGGATGAAAGTTTGTATAAATCTTCTCAGATTTTCGACTATAATATAATAGCTTGATAGTTTTAGCGCCTAATGACAGATTAGGCCCTAATTTTTTACACACACTAAACAAAATTAAAGCCGCAAAAACTATACCTAATTAATTATAATACTTCTTATCGCGAGTGAAGCCGCGGGCAAAAGCTAGTTTATTAATAATATTCATTACTTTTCGTATGAAATACTCCAAATCATAAGACTATGCAAAATGGAAGCAGAGTGTGTATTTCTAGAAAATTACTTATTCTTTAAACATGACCTAGAATAACTAATATGGAATAATTATGACTAAACCTTCATAATTTCAAATAATGTTCCCAGAGTTGAATGTACGTTCGAAAACTAAGAAATACATATTTTTAGAAGAAGCAATTCAGTTGTGACAATTTATTATCATAAAGTCCCAGATAATGTATCTTGAATTACATTAAAACATTATTGTCTCTTGGGGTCGTGGCTGCTCAGGGTGGGGGCTCTGAGCAACTGGTTTAGCGGCCCTCGAGAAGTTGGCAGGGCATTGTGACGTGCTCTGCCTAAATACAACGAGCAGTATCGGGAAAGGTATCATCTTCCCCCGAGTTTGTGCCCGTCGGGCGCGGCGCGACGGAGCTGTGGCGAATTGATTACAGGATCCGCAGTCCCCGCCAATGCACAGAAGTAGTCACCTTGGGGTTTGTAGTCGGTACAAGTCCGACACACCTCGGTCGCGCCCCCCCCCTGTGCGGCTGAGACGTTCCTATGAGGATTTTCCCCAAGTAAAAAAAAAAACAATATTATTGCCTTAAAAGCTAACTGGAACTGTAAATAAGCTAAGTTTCTAAATTCCTGAGAACCCTTTTAAAAATAAGAGCAAATAATAAAAATATTAACCGAAACAAACATACTCGATCGGAATATGATAATTCCATACAACAGTTTCCACATAATTGGCATATTTACACTCAATTTGGCTTAATATAGAGCCTTGATGTCCCTTGTTCCGCATGTGCTAGCCTATTGGGCGCCTTGCGTTGATATTCCAATCATCGAGTCTAACAAATTCAATCTTTAGTACCTAGGAAATAAAGTTCATGATAGAGGTATCAAAATTGGTAGCACAGTGACTCAACCCGTTATGCAAACTGGATATTAATCTAAAGATTGATCAGAGCCTAGATCAATGGCAATTGTTGTTTTAATTTTATTGCTCTGTTCGAAGACGCAAGGTCAAATCGACGGTGTAAATAAATTGAGGATAGTAATTTTCACATAATAATTAAAGAGCAAATATTTAAGCTTCCAGCTTTCTTTAGGATTCGTAATGAAAAAAGCAAGCTATAGTGGCAGTGGGCAGGACTTATTCGTTACAGAAGAGATGACCATTGGTGTAAATGAGGTATAGAGACAATCTCTCAGCAATCGTAGTGTTGAATACTCCGATAATCTAGAGAAATTGGAAAGTACAAAATGTATGGCATTGATACAAATTTTCGAAAATTCGTATCCTGTTGTATTCATTCCATACATTTTGGGCCTTTCTACTAGCATTTTCGATGATCAAATGTTACTTTATTTAAGCACCCTGAAGTCAAATAGACAGACCAACGACTTTGAATACATATGTTTTCACAACATTGAAATTGCCAACTTTTCGGGACCCTCCAAAAACAGATTTATGGGCAAAGGTAAAATTTTAGATATTTTTTTTATTGTTAAAAATAGCTATAATTACTAGTAACATAACTTTTAATAAATGTTATTTAGATGAAACTGCGATTTAAGTTGAATTGTCTACCACAATATGTGAGTGAGATGGATGATTAAGATATGCTTAACAAATCCTAGCCTTTGTAGATGGCGCTCGCGACACATGTCAGGAGTCAATCAGGTTAAGGGAAATTCAAATAAGAAGAAGTACGTTTATGAAACAATATAATTTATGATCTATTTTTACATCCACTTGGTTATTGGCCTCTGCAGTCACTTTTTATCGAATCCAAATTCGATGAGCTTAAAATGTATAATAAAATAATTTCATTAAAGCATCAAAAACGTAATAAGTGAAAAGTGAATACAGCCACTAATATATCCCTACCTAACCTAAAAGGAATATCGAAATATTATCTATTATATAAAAATAAGTCCGGTTTTTCTTCTTGACGCTATAACTCCAGAACGCACGAACCGATTTCCACGGTTTTACATTCGTTGGAAAGGTCTCGGTCTCAGTGAGGTTTATAGAAAACAAAATTCAGGAAATATATCAACAGAAAAGCAGGAAAACTGGGAAAATCATTTTTCACATACAGCGCCATCTCTGATACATAGCATGTACTACAAACCAATATGGTTTTGCATGGTGGTGGAGCAGATCGCACAAGTATTTTAAGTAGATGGCGCCGATGCGTTATACATTGTTTGACAGCTATTCATTGTACTCTGCTCAGTTAATTTCATGTGACATTTATTATGCGCACGTTCTTTCAAACGCTAACTAAATCCAAAACGATGCCATCTGGTGGCGAAACGAAGTTCGCCGGGTTTGCTAGTATTGTATGCAATTGTGTAAAAAATGTGATATGTAATTATTATTGTGAAAAACGTAAAGGCATGTTAAAGTAAATCTAAACCTAGCAGATCGAGTAGAAAACATATATATAGTGACCTGGATTCCGTATAAACTGAATTCTCGGAAACCTATATGCCTGAAGAACTTTTCGAGGATATCGGCAATGCTCGGTGAACCGGATTCGAATGCGTGGTGAAGCAAACTCTCTTTCCTCACCTGAGCACGAATAACGTTGATATATATTATAAAAATATTTCTAGTATCCTAGATTGAACAGAGAAAATATGAACGTAAAATCAAGAAAAATGTAATGAAGTGAAAACGGTTGTTTCTTTAGAAATATTCTACATAAGGTTTTATTAAAGATATAAATAGAACTATGAAGGTTTTAACAAATCTATGTTTCTACAGTCGCTGTGAACTATTTCCTTCTTTAGTGAAAACTTCTTTGGGTACGGTGGGTACTTTCGGAATGGGGAAAAAGCGCTGAACTCGCGGGACTGTCACATTAAGATATATGTATCTCACATATCTGTTTACATCAAACAGATATATGATTATACAGCTATACAGTATGTTTTAAAATCCCTGTCTGTATGGAAATAAGCATAGAGGTGAGACGATAATATTATTAAAATACGTCAGAAAATAATATAACTTTGAAATTGTCTCTAGAGCTGTGTGTGTGTGTGTGTGTTATACTCTATTATTCTCATCTTTGCTGTTTTCTGCGCGTTGATGCAATAAATGAGTGTCAGCTGAAAATCAGCGCTGAATGGCTCAGCCGGTCACTTAGCATTTGCTGAGCTGACTTCTCTCTGGCGCATCAGCACAGCGCAAGGTATTTGCTTTTATAGTATTCTGTCTTGATTAACTCATCCTTCCGTGTTATATATTTTGTTGTGTGCCGTGTGTGCTATGTAATAATTAGTTATTACATAGCAAAAGTACTTCGACGAGAACAAAGTCGCGGGCAAAGCTAGCTACTAATAACAAATTCTTAAAAACCCGAAAATAATGATTACAAATTTGTGAAGCTGACAAGTTTTTACTCCTGCCGTGCAATCGTTTGACTGACAGTTTTTCTAAACAGTTGAGAATTAAACTGTTCTTAACAAAGTACGTTATATTCCAACGCAAAAAAAAACAATGTTTAATTTAACTTATAATGTAAATGACAAAACTCAAAATGAGTTTTGTTAACTTTCGCGACAGTTTTTAATTAGAAAAACTGCGTTTAATGTACAAGTCAGCCATTAGTCTGTCCTACTGTACTATTAGACACTACATGCTATCCAGCTTCTGATTTATAATGAAATCATTTATTTATTTAATAGTAACTACACAGCACATTATAAGATAATTACATACAAAATAGGAAATAAAATAAAAATCTAAAATGCCAATAACGTAGTTACACATACATATTAAATTTTGTTAAATGTTGGGTCGCTCTCCGTATCGCATAGTGAGTGCTGAGTGAGTGTGTGTGTGAGTGCATTTGTGTGTGTGTGTGTGCTCATATCGGTGTTGTATGAGATTCATCTAACTGCAGTCCAGAAATAATAGTCATAATGACCTCATTACGGCTCAAGTGAAGTAAAGTGAAGTGAAAAATATTTATTATACTGAGCACAACATCTATAGATGACCTTTGCAAGAGGTAAGGCGAATGAGCAAGGATTTCGACATCGTTTTGTTAAAATTTAATTACGATTTGCTTATTAAATCATTTAATTGGATTTTTTTAAATTCTAATTTGGCACAGTGACAACCCTGTACCTGATGGATAATTCAGTGTAATTCAAAAACCTAGCACCAGTTTCAAGAGATAACCGACTGCCGATAGTTGCCGCGATCATGCTGGCCTACACAAATATCTCTTCATGTTATGCTTAAAGAACCCAGTATAGAATAGGACGTAGGAAATACGATCGCCCAAAGACGGTTCCACAATCCAAAAATAAAGAAATTCTCAGTTCTAGCTGAAATAGAAGTCGCCGTAAATCTGTGGCAATGTAAACCAGCACGCATGATTCTGTTATCAAATAGAAAAGGTGGAATGAGGTTATCCAACTCTTCAGAATCGTCGCCATGATACAAACAATAAAACACGTTGAGTGAAGCAATATCCCTGCACAACTGAAGTGTCTGCAATTAATTTGATTTGAATGAATTTGTTAATAGGGGTAATTTTTCCCGGTATCTAAAATTTTATCAATTTCAAAAATTCACATTAAGAACAAAGTGTTTCTGTAATAGGAATTAAACTCAGGTCACATTTTATTTTTGCTTTTGCTCCTCTTTCTCATAGCGTTTTATTTCTCAATGCTGGGGTATCAGGAATCCTCTAGAACGTTGTCCATCGCATGACTATATGCCAATTCACCGTAACTTTGCATGGTGTAATTTTTTATACAGAGTGAGGCGGAATAGCTCATTCTAACTTAATGGGATTTAACACCTTGGCTCTCTTCCATGAACCATTTCTTCAGAATTTTTCTGTATAAGGGGTTAAATAAGCTTAATATTATTCTGCTTTGCTCTTTCATATTACATGTTCTATTTTATGAAGTTACTGTCTTCATAGTAACAATAAATATAACTGCAAGTGACCAAAGAAAAAAATTCTGTCGAATAATGCTCACCGTTCATGAAGATATCGATTTCTCGTCGGTCGGTCAGAGAACAGCCTCTCGCCTATTGTGTCAGACAGCTCTGCCATCAATCTTGAACCTCCGCTATTTCACACTCCAATAAATAGCTGCGTCCGAAACGTAAACTGTCTCTTAAATAACTATTAAAATGCTTTCCAATCTTTGTTTGACGATAAACTCAAGGTAGCCGAAAATGTTTATAAATAATAATACTTTTACTCCTAAAGAGATAGAGATTATTTAGAGACAGCATTTATTTTTGTTATAAAATGGTTTTTTGGAATTCTTTTATACCAATGAAGATCCCATTCCGTACGACCCAAAGATTCTAAATTAAGCATGGTAGTTCTTCTTCTTCTTCTTAGGGTGCCTCTCCACTACCGGAGGTTGTCCGTCAGCTCAGCGAACTTCCCTCTATCTTGAGCCAATCGAAACAGATGTTTGACGCTGGCAGTTCGATGGTAGTTATTAATAACAATGAAATAATAACGAAAAAAAAATGCAATAAGAATGTGGGTGGAAGTATGACCCGAGGCAGTTCAACACGTACACAGATCAAAAAAGAGAATTCTGAAAGAAGTTAAGGTCAGTAGTAGGCTAAATAGACAAAAGTGCGTGAAGGAATTAATGAATGTTAAGTAAGCAAAACAGGTTTCCAAAGATAAAAAGTAATTGAGTTCTAAACTTCCTTGTTTTTTTAGGTTTACAGGCAAACACTTGATATAAATCATATCTGGTATTAGATCAAAATGAGGCCAATGTTGGAGCGCGTTTGTCCTATTAATGCTTACGATATTCACTCTTCTTTTGAAGGATCACAAATTGTCAGAGAACTTAGACACAGGGAGCATACTCCACTACTTCGCCGCTCGAAATATCAACTACGCAAATATATTCATCATACCATTTATTGGTGTTGTGGTGAACAGTTGATGACCAATTGAAGAATCTATCTAAATCTGTCTACGCAATAATAGGACGTGAGGAGCCGAGATGTGGACACTAATGGTTGGACTAGTCCACAAGTTTAAAGTCGCTCAGCATGCAATGGAGCGGTCTATGTTGGGCATTTCTCTGAAGAATAAAGTTCAAAATGTGGTTATCTGGCAGAGAACCAAACTTGTCGACACGGGTCTCCGGATTAGCAAGCTGAAGTGGCACTATGCTGAAGAACCGATGATCATTTGAGCAGGGAGATTCAAGAAAACAGATTGCGGATCGGTAGGCAAAGTGTAGAGCGCTGCCTTGCAAGGTGAAGGTGCTCGACGACCTGTGGAAGGTACAAGAAAAGGATTGGATGAAAAGAACCAAATACCGAGTTCAATGGCGTTTGTAAAAAGGGCCTATATACAGAAATGGATTGGGGTGGGCTAAAGACGATAATATTATGATGAATAATAAATACCTTATTATTAATAATTAAAGTTCAAATGGACCTCATACAATGTTCAGGTTAAAGTAAAACTTGAGTAAGGTTCAGTTCAATGGAATAAGCAAGTCCCTAAGGTTTGCGGACAACAAGTTTCGCCCCAGAGCCGGGTCTCTTGTTACCCCAGACGAAACAAAGCGAACAATTGGATAAACAGTGATTGATGATTCTGTTGATTACACTTCCTAAATTAACTTATTACCCGACCTTCACTTCGCTTTGAACGTCAGTCTTAAATATTGATTTTACGTTTTCATTAACTTCCTTTGCCGTATCGCCATATTAAAGGAACAAATTGTCTACTGTCATTACATCTTGACATTTCTTCACAATCTTAAAGCGTAATAACGGAGTGTATTTCCTAACGAAATTGATTTTAAGTTTCTAATTTTAAACTATTTCTATGAACTTTATTATAAAATGTAGTTTAAAAATTATGAAGTAGCTTTATTTCATTATTTATAAGAATTGCTTGAAGATTGAAATATGCTATCGAAGAGTGTGTAGGTCCACAAAAAAATGTGTTCTTTGTATGTTGCTTATTATGCCCGTGAAACGCATTCTGCTGTTGTTAGTAAACAATTGCTTGCTTGCAATAAACTGGCTCAGACATCATTTTTTTTTAAACCAATGGAAATTCTCATGGACCGTTAGGTGTTGCTCTTGCCGACAAAAACCTCCGACATGTTCCTCCTACCCATCTATTGGGGCCCAGGGTATAGCTACGTTAACGTCTTTAGCTACTGGGGACGTCTGACCTTCTGCAGGCCTTGCCTATTATTACGTGAAGGGCGTGGTGTATAAAGCCACCTCTCATGCGTCTCTAATCTAATATCTTTAGAACGGTGTACAGAAACAAATCGCACACTCCTTTCTACTACAGATCCGTCAACTGTTGTCGAAATGACACAGTTACACTACGACGCAGCCTTGAGTTTCTTTCGGCGTTTCTACTCAAGGTAGTCGCTTCCGAAACGCTAGTAGATCACCGTTAGGTTTAGTATTTTGGGAGTGGTCGATTGGTATCAGCCTGACCAATAAAACCAGACCAGTACCTTTTTATATACTAAAAATCGTTACTGGAGTTAAGCAAGAACCCAATATCTGGTCCAATTAACGTTTTCAGAGTAATATCTGGAATGAAATAAAATGAAAAAGTATTTATTTCTCCAGAAAACAACAAAAAACCAGAAATTTAAATGCAGCAATACAAACAACACACAAAAACAAAATAAATTACAAAACATATAAACATGGTGAAAATGGGACCTTCACCAGCCTAAGGCCACATAGGAGAGAGGAGAGCCTGTCTATTTCTTGTTTTCAAAGTAAGTTATATTTGAGGGTAGTTGTTAATGTCAATGTCACTATGAACCGCGTAACGGAGTGATTGCGTGACGCACCAAATCACGTCTTTATATTATAGGTAGGGGACCGTGACTTGACGTTGTTTTTTTAAATAGACCTGTTAGGGTTGTCAAAAACCTTTTTTAAATCTATTTCTTCAATTGATAATTTAGAAGACAGTATTGTAGTGATTGTATGATTGGTTTGTAAAATAGGTTAGTTATTGTCGGAATTGGCCGATAAATAGAAGAATAAGTTTATTTGAAAAGGTTAGAACATCTAATTTTAAAAATATGAAGTTTGATTTGAGAGATTGTTTGAAAAAATAGGAAGGGAAGGTTCAAATTGGATAAATTATATTAATAAGATTAGAAAAATACATGTAAACTTTATTTGAAATATATGGCAGTACAGATATAAAGAAAGTGTTATTATTTTCAAGCGAGTGACCAAACTCATAATAATCACATAGGAAATGTAGACACACCCGCAAGAGCGTGTCACAGTATTCATTTCTTGTTATTTTACAGTAACAAGCTTGCACTTTCTTATAATCACCTGGAGGAAAGCAAAGATGAGGCAGACTAGGGAGCACTCATGTCCATATTACATCCGGGTTAGGACTAAGAAGCTCTCCAACTCCTACTTTAACCGAGACGTGGAACTGTGGAATAGTTTCCTGGCGTGCTCCCACCGTTCTGTGGTATTGGGTATTTTAAACGAAGCGTGTAAGGATATCTCCGTAGCCTGGTAATTATGAGTAACGATAGCTTTTTTTACTGTTGATAGTCTTCATTGTTTTTGGACTACATTAAGCTTAATAACAGGTGTCGCGTAGTTACTGTGTCGTTTCAGGATAAAAAAAATGTTGAGATATTCGCAGAAGTGAACAAAAACCGATCTGACACATGAGTGGAATCGTCCGCTCTCTTGGAAGATGGTAAACGCCACAAACAGATTGATATAATTCATATATAAATTTATTTTAGCCGTAGTGGCTGCCGGCAGAATAGAATAGCACCCCGCTCTTCTTGCCGCGGTGTCGTAAAAGGCGACTAAGGTATCCCTTTAACACCGCAATTCAACCAGGTGTTCAGAGAAGGAAAGCTCGACCAAACCTGCATCCTGCTCCCTTCCGATCGTACTGGTTCTCCATTCCATCGGGCCCGAGGGAGCTCGGACGAGAGAGTGCTTTTCTGGCTGCGCGTCCAGTTATGCACTTAAATATCTCCTGCGCAAACGGCTGTTTCCGAAAACTGGACCTCGATTTTTTTTAATCGGTGTTGAAACAGTCGCCGTGGCCGAACCCGGCTAGGACATCATCATCATCATCATATAAATTTGGATGAGTATGGGTTATTATCTCTTAAAGACAGAAGAACTCTTTGTGACTTTAAATTTTTATATTTTAAATTATCACATAGACTGCCCGAATATGTTGAAGATAATTAATTTTAAAATAAACACCAAAACTACTAGACAGCGGAACTTGTTCGCCATGCCGAAAATACATCACAATTACGCAAAGAACTCTGTAATACACAGATGCCTCAATACTTACATTAAGGACTTTCGCACTATTGACACATTTCCCTAAATAGAAATAACTTCATAGCCTCGGTTTTAGCTTTACTGACTTACTAGACAATAAGAGGGTACAGGCGCCACACTGCATGCATACACACACATATTAATATACATATAATATATAGCTCTCTTACACTAACCTTGTCACAACAAACACACACACGCACGCACACACATCTATTTGTTATTGTTGCGAGTTTACTGTTATTTAATTTTCCTGTTCTTTGTTAGTTTTTAAATATTATCATTGTGTAATTGGCACAGCTTGTAAACTGTACCGTATGTAAAGTGTTTGTATGTACTGTTCAATGATAGTGAATAAATAAATAAAGAAAATATATATGCATTAATGTATCATTTGCGGTTGTTTGAATAGACAATTTGGCAGCCGTCGTCCACTTAATGCGTACGAATGAATTCTCATCTCTGTTGATATCTCCGAAAATTGTGTAAAAGACCAGTCTAACTCGTTTAGTTACGTTTAGCGTGTCGTACCCATTATAAAGAATTTATTATTATTTATTTTATTTTTGAGGTGCTAAGCTCAAAGCTCGAATTTGGTTATGAGCACAGTACTGTAGTGATTGGATGGAAGGAGTAAATTAAAAAGAGTTTACATGTCTATGATATTAATATAAACTTGGCCGTTTTTAAAAAAAAGCTTTGTAAGAAAGAATGAAAAAAAAAATTAAGATCGGCTTTCGAATGGAATGTTTTTTGTTTTTGATGTAAAAATGGCGTCTTAAACTAGGAAAAGGAACGGTCATGTAAATTTATTAGAATATAAAAATATTATATAATATATTGTAAACGTATTAATAGTTGATAAATATATAATTTGGGAATAAAAGAAGCTTTTCAATCGAAGTAAGAAGGAGCTCATCGTCCACAAATCATATCTATTACTATCACAGTACACAAGTGTAAAGAGACCGGCATAGTGACTTGCTTTGACCTGTTTCGGGATCGGCTTGTATGCGTTTAGTAACTCTTATACCTATAGACTTTTAATAGTAATGTTGGCCGGTATAACGACGGACGCTGTCTCTGGATTTTTCTTTCGATAGTCACTGTAGTTTTTTGGGTACGCTCTATTTACCATCAAGTGCACTGTAGAGGGATAATTAAGCGTCTATTATTTTTCACTTCAGTTAGAAGCTGATTATTGAAGAAATAGGATGTGTAGACTAGAGATGTCACGAATATTCGGCAACTATTCGGTATTCGGCCTATTCGGCCACTTTTTCTGCTATTCGGTATTCGCCCGAATAGTACGTTCTATTAGGCCGAATACCGAATACCAAATCATGTAAAAAAGACACGTTATATTGCTCTAAATTATGTATTTATTTCCAAATTACAACACTTTAGTAATTAAAATTGATCAGTGGTAAGTTGTGATGGATAAAAAGAAGCTTTTCAACATTTTTTTGTTAGCAAACGATTACACTTTTCATCGTAAATGCTACCTGCCTCAGAAAATAACCTCTCACTAAACACGTTACTTCCAGGAATATCCGGCGGCCGAATATTCGGCGCTTCGGCCGACAGCGTTGCCGAATATGCGGTATTCGGTATTCGGCCAATTCACTATTCGTGGCATCACTAGTGTAGACTAGGGCAGGGATCATTATTTACTGTAAGCTGGATTTGATTAACTGAAAGTCACTGTACGTAAACTAAACATATAATTAAAATAAAATTACAAAAGAACTGAGTTTAATTAGTCTCTTAAATCTATAACGCGGTGCGCGGGCGGCGGCAGACTGCTCACTCCTGCCACTGGGTGCGAACGGAAGCGTTCCCGAACTACCATTTTATTTACTAGGGATGTTCTGCCGTCAACAGGATGTTTAAGAGTTTTTTTTTGCACAGGGAAAATCCTGCATTCCATAATTAGAGCCGTCATAAAGAATATTACTCACAGTCTTTAGCAGCAATGTTTAAAAGAAAGAAAATACGTTAATTTATAAAAAAGAACAACACACAGGAGCTATATTCTCTAATTCCTCCAGCCTCATTCATCATAAAGCCATTAGACACCGTGCCAAAGCTATTACGCACATTAAACTAGTCCAAAACTAAGTTTGCACTTGCACTAAGTCAACCACCGTGACTTCATTATAGAAAGATACCAAGCCTCGAATCCAGTACCTTCAGCATTGCAAGCAGGGTCACTATCCACTGCACTATCAGGCCGTCAATGTTACTGTTCACGCACTGACAAATTAATTGTGGCAGAATTGCAATCTGCGTCTTTTTATGTTTTACGGAATTTTAAGCGCCAACCGTCCTTTGTTATAAATTCATTCTAATTCAATTATACGTACGAAAAACAACATCAAATCTTTTATTCTAACACAATTCTCAAACATATGGTCCTTCGAGCCGGATATGAACCAGCGACCTATGGATTTGTCAGTGCGTGAACAGTTACCTTGTAAATTCTCCCCATTGAATTAGTTAACTTTTATTTTAATCCGATTTTTTTTCGCTTTTTATTAGAAGATATAAATTAAACAAAATATAATATCTATCAATAATAATTAACGTCTTTACTAGATGACCGAAGTTTTTATCATTTACACACGAATACTTAACCTCAATTACACCTAGTGAAAGGAGAAAATGAATCCGTCGATGGACCGCGCCCTCAAAACAAATGCCTATTCACTCTTCTCTCAATAGCTCCTAAGTTAGAAGAACGTGAAAAAATGCTCGCTGGAAGCTAGACCATTCCTTGGCTGTTCGCTGCTGTAGCATGAGGTATTTTGCGATCTTTTAAAAGAAACATTAATCATGGACACCAGGGTGGTTATTTTTAATAAAAACAAAATATATAGATGTAGCAGCCCTGTAAAAACGATACTGTTTTTGTCAGATGGTATCGTTAACATATTTCAACATTATACTTTGGTAGCTCATTATTTATTCTTGTTTAATGTTCCATTTTGTATACAGCCCTATTTTACCGTTAATTACAGGGAAGATTGTTCTTGCCTGGAAATTTGATTTTTAAAGCATTGGACTTATCACGCTAGTTGCTTAAAATCACCAAGTAAATATAAAGTCAAAATAAACAAAATGAGAGACGAAGGTGCATAAAAAAAGAGGAGCCTCTTGTCCCCGCCATTAGAGGTTGAGTGGATTGTCAATGTCGATTCATAGGAATAAAAATAGATTCTATATATAAGCGATGTGGAAAAGGTATATTAAAGTACCGGGTAGTAGAATCGAGGCAGTCTGCTACCTGGATGATAGGTAGGCGGTGCACAGTGTTCGGGGCCCCACCTGAGAGGGTTTTGTAGGGGTGGGCTCTTTACTCTAACCCCTTCAAGAGAGGTAGCCTCAACAAAGCTTTTCGCTGCCCGAGCGTCTGGATGAATTTGGTTTCCCATGACCGGGTGGAGCAATTAGAGGGACATTAGGGGAATCTAATCAATATGAGTGACACACCAGGATCGTTGCCCTCACAGGGGTCCTGATTCTCCTGTTCAGGATTGTCCCCCGGGTTCCAAAAAAAAAAAAGTATATTAAAGCAAAAATCATGAATTCGCCTCTTATACATTATTATAAATACTTTATCGGGTTTTATGTGTGAATTAACTTACTTTTGTGTGGTATCAATGCGCTGCGACGATCGTAAGTTCCCCGAAATTTTAAATCCTCGCACGTATATATAGAGTTTTACAGGTTTTGCGAGGTGGTAGGGCGTCGGTGCCCGTCTGGATCGCGACCACAGTGCATGGGTGTAAACCCCGTCATAGTGACCAGTTATGGCTTGTCGCGTTTCGGGATCAGCTTGTGTATATCCAGTAGCTCATATACCTAGAGACCTTCAGTCGCGGTATATGTGGGCCGACATGACGATGTAGACTATCAATGGATTTTCATCCTTTTGTTAGTCGCTTTCGTTTTTGGACTACACTGTACTTACCATCAGGAACTCTGTAGCCACTATGTCGAGCCAGTGTAAAAAAAAAATGGATTAAGGCACCACTTGTGCACATGTGAGGAAGTCCGCATGGCATGTAATAGAAATGTCATGTGTACTAGTGCTCTGAGAACGGCGATCAGCTGCGCTACTGCGCTGCTGGTCACGTTGTGCGCGATATATAAACGCAAAGTAGATACAACCACTAATGTATCTCTGTACACCCCTTAAGGGATATACCGTGACGATATATTATTATATGTGTAGGATGGATGTTATTGTGTGAAATAATATTATGTATGAAGCAGTAAATGCGTAGATCGGAACGTATGGTAGTGAAAGGCAGGAAAGATAGAAATAGAGAGAGGATAAACGGTTTTTTTTTCGATGTGAGCGCTTTGTTGTATTAATACGTAGAAAAGTGTAAAGACAAATAATTAATTGGGAAAAGTGCAATAAACGAGTTTGAACGTTTATTCAGTGTTTATTCTGATCCAAAGATCTCCAAAACTACATATATTTTTATATATAAAAAAATACATTTTAAAATATAAGAACATGTAGACCTATGGGGGCGATGCCTAAGATTCAAGCCACCGGTAGTTAGGAGCTCAGAGTGAGGAACCTCCTCGCAATGCGTGCCGTATCGAGTAATACTATCTTTTGTATATGTCCTTGATCCAACGACCAAGGGAAAACCTCTTAAGATGGAAGGCGATGCAATTTTTTTATCTTAAGGTTTGCAAAGTCAAAGGTCATTTTAAAACCTCAAAACATTCTGCTGTATATAGCATTGGATTAATTTAATTGTGAAGCAAAGACATCATTGCTGTGTCGGCCCACATACATATACCACGATGGAAGGTCTCTAAGTATCTGAACAACTGGATATTCAACAACTGTTCCCGAAACGTGACAGGACGAAGCGCGGAAATATGAAACCCTTAACGCTTGTGTACTCTAGTCATGACCCAGTGCAGACGACCGCCTCATCATCTCGGCTTTAACCCATTTCGTCCCAAATGTCCAAAATTTTTACACAGTTTTCAACGAGATAACTTTCGAGCCGCCATATTGGAGCCACCATTTAGTTTTTTTCAAAAAATTCCAACGCAACTAAAAAGGAAATATAAAAAATCCTCGATTACAATTATTTTCAACGGTCGATTCTACTTTATTCGATGTGAAAATATACGATTTTTAGAGAAAAATATCGAAAAAATTGCGTTTTTCCAAAAAAATGGTCATAACTTTTTATCGAAAAATCCAAGATCAAAATAGACCACGGATTTCGAAAGAGGACATCAAAAACCATCGACATTGGTACTTTTCAATTTTTTTTTGCGACGTGTAGGTCAAAAGTTATCGCGTTGAAAACTGTGTAAAAATTTTGGACATTTGGGACGAAATGGGTTAATCTGCGAACTACACAAAAACAACTCAACTTATTTTGATGAAACTGATATAAATAAGTCGTAAAAGACAACTATTAGCGTTGTGATTGGGATAGATGGAGCAAATGTAATTCAGTATCAGCCAAAAACGTTTTCAGTGTTCATACAGCCAGCATTCATTCGTCCCGGGAGTCAGAAAGTGGGATTAATTGAGCCCAGAGATGGGCAAATTGTTATTTGATTAATGTTTAAAGATTACAAAATGTAGTCGTAATTTTAATTTTATTGCTCTGTAATCATGATTAGATCCATTTAAAACATTAAGAAATGATAAATGTGTATACAATCTGGGATTCTGTAGTGTTTAAAGCATAGATGAGCAAAATGCAGTCATATTAATGGTAAAAAACGTAAATTGTAATCGTAATCATTTTTATTAATCAGATTACATTTTGCCCATCTATGATTGAGCTATTATATTGGGAACTGGAGTCAAGAATTTTTGTTACAAGTATTTTTATATTCTATCTGTCATCACGCCGAACCCGTGTCACACAATAAATGGGTGTTATCTGAAAATCCAGCTTTGGCTGGCTCAGCTGGTTACTTAGCATTTGCTGAGCTGACTCTTTCGTGCATCATCATAACACAGGGTAATTGATTTTGATGTTTTCTAACATGATTAACCCATCCTTCTGTGTCATATGTTGTCTTATGTGTCAAACAAATGTTTTTTTATTTCATTTTTTCTATTGAGAGAGGGAGAGAGAATGAAACACCACTGCTCTATATTCTTTCAAATCTCTTTCCCTCTCTTAACATTCACGAATTCCTTCATACACTCACACCAATAGCCCGTACTTTTCACATCACTATCTATCAGAACTCTCATTATTTGGTCAGCATGGGTTGTTACTTTCATTCACATGCCCGAACCATCGAAGTATGCTTTTATTCATGCTTCATTCTATATGCGATCCGCAAGCGTTACTCCGCATATAGAATGTATGACCGGTGGTCGTGGGTGTGGTTGTAGAAAGACACGGATTTTGGCGTTTTACTGTTTATTTGCACTTTAAGGAACACCGAACTGCGACGTCGGTAGTCGACTACCGAGATCCAAGGCGCGAGTACGTGCGTGTGCGTCGCAGTTCAGTGTTAAAGTGCAAATAAACACTAAAACGCCAAAATCCGTATCATTCTACGACCACCGGTCATAAATGTAGATTATCTCGGGCCTACAATCTTCTTGGAGTTTCGGTTGATTTGTTCGCGGACTCCATGGTGAGATCAAAAGAAAAGTCTTCGGGTTGTTGAGAGATGCACAAACTAATAATCTTGACTCTCATTACCGTTGATACAATATAAATAAACAGGCTACTCCAACGTATGTTGTGGATGCCTTAATAGGAACCGTACGTTGTTGATTTTAATTGTGTATGTGTTGTGTAAATTAAATATTGTACCGGGTCACTGGCAACCCTATAAAGAATTGAGAAATAAATAAATAGAATGAAGAGATCACATTTGCACTACATTAATTCCATTTTTCGTACTGAGATGTTCTAAACGTGCTGTAATATTGGGTCTTTTAATTGAAGCGTGAAGACATATTTGTGTATGCCGGTATAGTCACTGTGACTATGAAAAAAAAAGAATAAATGAAAAAGTATTTCTTTCGCCACAAATATACAAAAAAAAAAACAGAAATTTAAATGTAGCATTACAAACAACACACAAAAACAAAAGAAAATACAGAACATATTAACATGGCGAAAATGGGCCCTTCATCAGCCTAAAGCCACAGAGGAAGTCTGCAGCGCTGATTTTCGTGAAGGGCCCCGGTCGTGTTACATCTTATAAGAATTATCGATAAACAACAAAATACATATACCTTAAATAATAAATACAAATGATACTAAAATAAACTTTTAGATACAATAAATAAATCGACTACAAAATGTATTAGTGATAGATACTATAGTAAAAATATATGTATACCTAAAAAAAAGAGCAAAAGTATAAGTAAAAATAAATGAAATAGACTACGTGTAACTAATAGATTATTAAATAAATATAATTTTAATTCTATTGACTATAGATTACTTTATTTCTTTTTCGATTTTTTATTACTATTGATTGTTATTCTTTATTGTTGATAGTTGTTATCATTTTTTGAACCACAGCTTGCTTACCATCACACTTCATGTGGTTGGGTAGAAAAATATTAAGGTACTGCTAATTAGACAAGATAAGACAAAGGAATCTAAAAGTGATGTCTTGTGTCTTATACAATTAGATGATGAAGACGATAAAAAATTCACTATTAGAAATTTTGAACAAGCCTACGAGATGCGAGAAACGATTTTCCACCGACAAACGCCTTAAATAAATAAAGAGGCCATCGTGCTGGCTTGAATGAAACATGACAAGCTATTTCGCTGAGTTTCTTGTTTTCCGTTATCAATCATTTTTTCCTTCCGTCCTCTTATAGTTGAGGTAACAAAAGTTGAAGCCAATTTTTCACAATTTCTTATTTATATTTGCTTTGCGCTATCACTGTTTAGACAACAGAATTGTATTTGTAGTTTCAAGATGTATTATACAGATACGATTTTGGAATGGTATTGTCTGAATCTCTCATTCCTATGGCATCTTTTTGTGCAATATGTAACCCGTGGACATTAAAAGGTTGTGAGTAACAAGAAAGAACTAAAAAAAGTAATAACCAATCATCATTATATTAGGAGCTTTAATAAAGCTGCAGCATGCTATCTTCAAGTCAAACGGCAGCACTTCGGCGTAGCAACTGTGTGGTGATCCGGAGCAAGAGCCTAGGTAGAGATTAATCTGAAGGAAAGATCCATAAGGATTTCTAGCGGATTAACAAAAGAAAAAAAAAGTACTCGTAAAATCAAATTCCATTTATATAAACATTATGAAATAGGAAATATTCTTGAGATTGAATTGTCAAAACATTGCCTTGAATTTCAATTAGTTATTGCGTAGAAAAGTATATTTAATAATTTTATTTTATTAGCAATCCTAAAAAAATATATTTAAAATACTTTTATAAAACATCAACTGGTTACTGATTTTTTTTTATTCCGACACGGCACAGTGACTGCACCGCACCTGATGATAAGCACGGTGCAGTCCAAAAAACGCCAACGACTATTAACAGATAAGAAAAACCCATCGGTAGTCGCAGCGATCATGCCGACTTGCACAAATATCTCTTCACGCTACGCTTAAAGGATCCCATATCATAGGAAGGTGGGAACACGCTCGCCGGAAGACCATTCCACAGCCCAAAGACACGGCAAAAGAAGGAGTTAGAGAACCTTTTAGTCCTGGCCGGGATGTGAGATACCGCCGTATAGCTGTGACTCCGCAAACCCGCGCGCGTGGTTCTGAAGGGAGAGGGTGGAGCAAGGTTAAACAATTCTTCAAAACACTCGCCATGATACAAACGGTAGAAAACAATAGAAATTTATTCTATAAAGCAAATAATAGAAAGAGCGTTATCAAAAATGAAGAGCTATGACCGGTGGTCGTGGGTGAGGTTGTAGAAACACAGGGATTTGGCGTTTTACTGTTTATTTGCACTTTAAGGCACACCGAACTGCGACGTATGCGCACGTACTCTAGCCATGGGTCTCGGTAGTCGACTGGATTCGCAAGCATCCCGTGCGCGCGCGCATCCTCTTACCCGCACGTCTCGTAACACCCTAACGACCCTTAGAGCAACAATTAAGTATCGGGCGGCATCTACATGCTATAGAACACATTTATACTTTTAAAATTCCCAGAACTAAACCCACCAAATTCAAATAACATTTCAATAAATATAATAAAATAGAATTTCCAGTTGTAACTTTTTCAACAAATAAATAAGAGTAACTTGTAGAAATATAAGACTGTGTAACAAAATGTTTGAAAGGTGAGAAAACACAATTTCTTGAAGCTCTTTTACTCATGAACAAATTTCCTAGTACGTATCAAATAATATGCTCATAAAGGTAAACGTTCATATTCTATGGATAGAAAATTGCTTTTACACAGTTACGTCTGTATTCACTTTAAGATTGTTTAAATTGTAGATATGCTGAAGCGGTTAGGTTGTATTTCACAACCTAGTTATTGTCTTACACTCCTCAGCCGAGGGTGGACCTTCTCCGGATCCAGTAAATTTCTCCGTCCATATTACTCCCGGTTTCTTACCTCCGACCCCTAATTCCAAGACTTTTGCTTCCTGTTCAACGTTTTTCAACCATCGCAGCTTGAGTCAGCCTTGGTTTTTGCAGCCATTAGGTTTTTCGAGAAATAATGTCTTTGGAGACCTTGTTTCATCCATTCGCAAAACATGTTCTACCAACGTAGGCGTCTAATTTTTATAGTTTCAACGATGATTAGTTCTTTGTACAAACTATTAGCTTCCTTTGTCTTAGCTCGTAGTTGATCCGCGTCTACCGACTACAATTCTCCAGAATAGCAGCAAAGATGCGCCTTAGTAGCTTCCGCCTGATCCTTAAGTTAATGTCTTTATTAAATCATCTTAAAGTTTAAAATATAGATAAGATTTCTGAAAAACCCTTAGATTATTGCTGGCGATTATTACGATGTATCTTTCTAGTTATTTCAGTAAAAAAGCAATAAAGGACATGTGATGCCATGTATTTACTCATAACAAAAGAAGCTAAATGAGGATAACAAACCTAGTTGAAAATGAAGCCAAAACTAAAAGGAAAAGTTCACTTTAAAGCAGCATTTTGTGTAGTTCTTCTAAATCAGTATTTAATTGCATTTTGTCGCCAGTCTTTATTCATGTTTGTTTTATTTGTAACAAATAATACTTTCAATTTCTTCTCATTATATGATCAATATCTAAGTATCACGAAATTGCGTATGCTAACTTTACAATGTAGAGTAATTAAACAGTGATATGTATCCAACTTCATTACAACAAAACTCTTTATTTCGCATTAGGAGATTGTAATGTATTGATCGCTATTAGATTTTAGAAATACTAATAACTTCTAAGTAGATGTCTTAACTTTGCTCTGCTTGTCGCCTCCGCTGTCGCTTGTCACTAAGGTATGAAAGCAAAACTAGATTCCCCAGTAGACACGTGCATTATAAATGCTTTGCGGGTATCGATGTTAGCTATAGAGCCAAATTCTACAGCCATTCTATTTCCCTCAGCACAAATATTTTATCGACTAGCTTTTGTATTATTTTTATTAAATTTGCACACTGCAGCGTTGGATTTTTGATGGACCTTATGTACGCGATTACGTTTCTTTTATATCCAACAATATAGGGATTTGCCGTTTGTGCGGTACATCCAAATTATTTGCTTTGATTAAGAGCTAATACATAACTACACTATAAAATTATATTTTTATTTGCTCTTTATAAAATTCGTCATTAGAATTCTATTGTTATCTGCATGCTTAGCTAAATCAACTAAATTCAATTGATTGTACTCCGTAATGGTTATAGATATTATATAATTTAATTTTGATTCTTTTATGAAACATGTTATGCATGGTACTTTTATGTTGTATTATTTCATTTTTATCTTTTATAATTTCTTTTATTCCATTATTATCTTTATATTAATTTAATCTGATGATGGTCTGCTTTCTTTATTTCTTTCTGCGACTTTAAATACCCAGTAAATTAGTAAAGTAATTTAATGAAACGAAGAATTTTTGTCGTACTAAAACGATATTTTGTGAACGAATTGTTGAGATATACGAAAAACAAGTTTTTTGGGTCTTTTTTATACAATCTTTACTCGTAAATATCCCGAATACTAGAGTAAATTTCGCAATACGGCTGACTGCGTTGAATTCAGCGTACTCGAATTCTGTTTTTTACCCATGTTTCAGTATTGAACTTTGCAACTAGAACATTGTAATCCGCTATCACATCATCAACTTATACAATATTCTTCTTAAGTAACTGTGCAGAATCCAATACTTCCTTACCTTTTATACTTTTCATTTATTAATGTTTAACCTACTGCATAAAATATCTTAGTCTGTCTAGAAAAGGTAAATCCAGGTCTAAATTGTTGTGCCAATTTATTATTGCTTGGTCTAATAACATTGCTTTGTAATTATCATTTAACGGCCAGTTGTAGTGATTTAGATTGCAAACATATTCTCTTAACCCTTACACCTTAAGCGTTGACAGTTTGCAAGCTGCATGCAAAAGTATGGACTTGCTGGCGGCTGTATCAAGCGCTTTTACGACGTCTGGGATTTAACCTCAGGTGACCTTAGCCGTATATTTTACGTGTTTGTAGACTGCAGCTACTATATTTTATGATGCATCAATAAAATACGCAATAACATTGCACAATATTCGATTGTTATTCTTTCATTTGTGTTATGGACGAATTAATTTGATCCTACATTAAATTCTATGTTTATTTTGCTCGATTTATTTGATTCGTGTGATATGAATATGCCCACCTTTAAAGATAGATTAATTGTTTTAGAGTTTCCTCCTAGTTTTAAATTTACGATTTTGTATGTATATCAATATCAAAAATAATAATAAATTCTATAAAATGTCTAAGATTTTTCCAGACCAAGACATTTAAATGTAAAAACGTAGTTCAAGCGCTAAATTCTGGGCACTTTTTCATCCAATACGACCGGTGACAGTCCAACAAAGGCCGCCCGGGAGCCAGCTCGCGTAAATCACTATACGTCATCTCTTAAGGTCTTTGTTCCTAAAGACTTCATTTCGAAGGTAATCCAGCCTCACGAGACCCCTAACAGATTGTGAACCCATGATATTATAATCTCCATTTAAACTGGACGGCTGAAGTGTTAAAGGAATTAGTTGCAATTACACAGGTATTTTGGCTCGTCTAAAACACGCTAGATTTTAGACGACAGAATAATAAATTTCAGTGTCTGAGCTAAGTAATTCTAAGGTGAATGGGTCTGTTTTCAGGCTTAGGTTTCTCGCCTTATGTTTATCGCGGTGCGTAAGTTTCATGTGAATTTTATGTCGACACTGACATTTTAGAAATACGAACTCTTGAAAATAAATAGAATTCATTATGAACATAGAATTTACAAATACATGAGAAGATTATATAGCGCTAAAGGAGCGAATAAAATTAAAGAAATATATTTTGTAAATAGAAGAGGTTTTTTTTTAAATACTTTACAGACGCTTGACCTCAATCAGAGCTGGTAGAAGGTGAAGATGATTCGTTCAATAAATACGTGTTCACTCTTCTCTTAAGGGCTACCAAATCATAAGATCGTGGAATTATGCTCGCTGGAAGTATATTCTTCCCCTACCTAAGCACAAAATGGGTATAGCCAGTAATGTATCCCGTATAAAGCATAAAAAGCATTATTTGGTTATACCTGGATATTTAACACATAAAGATACTTAAAATTTAGTTCAATTTGGACTGTCACCCTGCAATTTAAGTAAACACCAGATTTTAAGTCAATATATTTATTAAATGCCCACGTATAAACAGGATAATGCTTTTTATGCTTTACTAGCTGATCCGGCAAACGTTGTTTTGCTATATAAGTTTTTGTAATATCTTCTAAGACGTTCATTGAAATTAAGTGATGTCAAAGACAATTTTATTCACAATTAAATACTCTTAATCAACAACACATTTATTTGGATAAAGATTAATATTATTACGTTGATACAACTCTTAACAAATTATGCATTAATTTCGACCAAATTTGTTTACCATAAAAACGGTTCTAGTGACTTAATCTTAAAAGATAGACATATACTGATAATCCTTTCCTACATATATTTTTGGTATCTTGAACCGTTTTCGCAGCGCACGCAATGGAAGCCCACAAGGATGAATAATTTTCCCCGTTTTTTTTTACATCTTCCATTATTTCTTCGCTCCTAATAGTTGCATCGTGATGTTATATAGCCTCAAGCCTTCCTCGATAAATAGTCTATTCAACACAAAAAGAATTTTTCAATTCGAACCAGTAGTTCCAGAGATTAGCGCGTTCAAACAAACAAACAAACAAACAAACTCTTCAGCTTTATAATATTAGTATAGATATGGGATGCACGCCACTGCTGCTTCCCCCGAAAGGGATATAGCGTGACGAAATATTATAATGTGTATTCACTCAACTAGTATTCACTTTGCTCTGAAATATCCTGCTCAACCTGACCAGTAGCGCAGATGATCGCTGTTCTCACAGCACTAGTACTCATGACATTGTGACACATTATGTTTTGCTTTACCAGTGAGCATGTGATGGCTAAGTCTATACTAAAACTGGAAAAACTCAAAGGTACGAGCCTGGATACGAACCTAGGAGCTCTGGCATTGCCGCGTATAGATACCGGTCCTTTATTCACAAGGCCACTGCCACAACTGCAATTAATCTTCTATAATATAAAAATGAATCGCAAAATGTCTTGATAAGCGCGAAACTCGAGAACTGCTGAACCGATTTGGCTGATTTCTTTTTTGTTGTGTTTGTTGAAGTCTGGGGAAGGTTATTACGGAGAGAAACATTAATAAATTTGTCTGAAAAAGTCTAAAAACAACACTTTTCTATATTCTCATACAAAAAATTCGTAATTATATTTAAAAGTCAATTTGAACTTTAACACCATACCATAAAGTTTAAATGTTAGTGGACGGGTTCCGGGAAGGCAAAACAATTGAGTGACGTATAAATATTAATGTCAATATTTGTCAATTTTTATACATATAGCATTAAGGCCAGGTTCCTTCAAACAATTTTCAAAAAACAGCCGACAGGCCAATAGGTTTTGGTAGAATAAAAACTGACGGGGAAGCTTTAGTTTTAGAGAAATAGGACAGAATAAGGTCTGCCGAGACAGCTAGTAATAAAAAAATTAAAAAAAAAAAACGTTATAACAGATTGTTAGGTGTTGCCATGAGATTCCATCTATTTACCTGTCGGTCCCCTATCCCCTCCCACCACAAGCCCAAACAACAGATGGCGCCGCGCGCGAATAAAACAGTACTAATCAACACCGGTGCAATCAACACGTGACGCGAGCGCTAAACTGCTATAGCATGTAGACGCCGCCCAATACGTGCATGTGTTAAACGACCTAAAGCTCGTTAGGGTGTTACGGGACGCGCGGGGTAAGAGGATGCGCGCACGCACGGGATGCTTGCTAAGTAAGTCTACTACCGAGACCCGAGGCGAGAGTACGTGCGTGTGGGTCGCAGTTCGGTGTGCCTTAAAGTGCAAATAAGCTGTAAAACGCCAAAATCCGTGTCTTTCTACAACCACACCCACGACCGCCGGTCATACTGTGTATATTCGTTTTTCTGATTTTCAACGACATCGAAGACGCGTCATTTATCACCAAAAGGTACGTGGTTCCTGTATTACCTAGTTCCAGGATCTTATGGCCACTATCGAATAATAATGATTATGTTTCTATATCCAACACAGGTTTATGTCAAAATAATGATGGTAAAAAAAAACGGAACTTAATTAATGAGTAACGGAAAATATAAAACAATTTGTTTGAAGTATTAATTTATCACGAAGTTCGATGAATAGGCTGGAAAATTCTCGTCCATTATTTTAAATTGACGTAAATCCTATGTTGACATGCCTCGGAAAGCTTAAGAATTAAGCTTTGACAGGCGTAGAGGTTTAACACTTTCGAATCTGTAAGCATTAAGGGCAGCTTGCACCAAAAAGTTAAATCTTTTTTTTTACTTGGGTAAAATCCTCATAGGACCGTCCCGGCCGCGAAGGGGGTAGCAGCCGGGGTGTGCCGGACTTTTACCAGCTAAAAACCCCAAGGTGACTACTTCTGCGAATTAGTGATGACTGCAGGTACTGTAATCAATTCGTCACAGCCCAACTACGCCGCGCCTGACAGGCACAATCCCGGGGGGGTAGACGCCTCAGCCAACCCCCCCCCCCCGACACCACCTAGTGTACCTCGACAGAGCGCGTCACACCGCACCGCCGACTTTCCAGGGATGTCGAAACAGTTAAATCTAGTTTAACTTACATTTTAAATAAAATAAGTACTCTCATTATAATTTTTATTTCTTTTGCTGCAGAAATACATCTAAAAATTACATTACTGTTTGAACGTACTACAAAGGCTAATGTGCACACTAGACCTCATTACATTCGCAAAACTATTTAATGGTGTTTTTAGGGTAAGAATTTTGTCGGTAATTGGATACGATATATCGTGTCGTCTGTATTTATATTAAGTTTTGAGAAAATCTATGAAATATCCACAGAGGAAGTGAATACAAGGTGTACAATATGAATAATAGGTGCTTATAACATTTTATTCAATATTAAACAATAATAACAATATCTATGATTTAGAGAAAAAAAAATACGTTTTTATTCAGTAAATCAGAATAATACACATCGTTTAGATAAAAGAAATGATTTGCAGCTGTGATGGTCTAGTGAATAAGTATCCTTATTCGAAAACGCGGATGATCGTAGGTGTTAATTCCGGCACGTACCTCAGCGGTTTTCCAGGTTTTAAGTACGGAGTTAGATACCAAATGGCTCACAGGTGAAGAAAAACATGCGAGGAAACCCATTTGACATCTAATAAAAATCTCATATGTAAATACCCTGAGAACAGCGACAAATATGCGTAAAGTGGATACAGCGACGAATGTATAGAGATACACTGACTCCGGACGGAATGTAGCGCGACTACATTATTATTACATATAGATAAATAAAAAAAACTATAATATATAACGAAACGTTAGTAAAGTTTAAGTGTGCCTAATAAATACTATGACCGGTGGTTTTCGGTGGGTTGATAAAAAGGCACGGATTTTGACGTTTTAGTTTTTATTGCACTTTATGACACACAGAACTGCGACGCACACGCACGTACTTTAGCTTTGGGTCCCGGTAGTCGACTGCTTTAGCTAGAGCATTCCTTGCGCGCGCGCACCCCTTACCCCGCGCGTCCCGTAACACCCTAACGACTCTTAGGGCGTTTAACACAAGCACGTATCGGGCGACGTCTACATAATACTATTTTTCAGATGATATAGGATATGTATGAAGTTATTAAAATGTTGCCACTGTTCACTGCTTATTTATTGTGCTGTGTTAGGATATGAAAGTACATGGATCCAAAAGATGTAATTTGTAAATTAATTTCTACTCTTCCTATAAATCGTGTCTCTTTTCAACAGGTGACTCTAACCCCGTTGGAGAGATTCCAGTAAGTGTGAAGTGACATTGCTGAACCGATGCCAAATACGGCTGCGCATCATACTGGAAATTTTCGCATCAAGTGCAATTAATATGAATAGCTTAGAACCTAAAATTTTATGTAAAACACTAATTTTCTTATCGGAATCTGTTTTATACTAGAATAGTTAACAGTATTTCTATTTCAGTATATTCTGTCATTGAAATTTTTCTAAGTACTATGACCGGTGGTCGTGGGTGTGGTGGTAGAATGACACGGATTTTGGCGTTTTACCGTTTATTTGCACTTTAAGGCACACCGAACTGCGACGCACACGCACGTACTCTAGCCTTGGGTCTCGGTAGTTGACTACTTTAGCAAGAGCATCCCCTGCGCGCGCGCCTTTACCCCGTGCGTCCCGTAACACCCTGACGACCCTCAGGGCCTTTAACACAATTACGCATCAGGCGGCGTCTACAAGCTATAGTACTTCAAAATATCTATTGTATATTATTAGTTCTTAAAAATATTAGCTATCAAATAAAAAGATAGAAATTCCCCATTTGTACAATTTTTTTTTTACACTGGCTCGACATAGTGACTACAGAGTACCTGATGGTAAGTACAGTGTAGTCCAAAAACGAAAGCGACTATCAAAGGATGAAAATCCATTGATAGTCTACATCGTCATGTCGGCCCACATATACCACGACTGAAGGTCTCTAGGTATACGAGCTACTGGATATGCACAAGCTGATCCCGAAACGCGACAAGCCGAAACTGGTCACTATGACGGGCTTTACAGCCATGTACTGTGGTCGCGATCCAGACGGGCACCGGCGCCCTACCACCTCGCTGCTACTCGTTTAGCACCACCCAAGAGTCACGTGTAGGGAAACTAGGGTAAAGCCTACGGACGCGAGCAACTTCGACTCCCAAATTATTATCCCGAATTATTGATGTGGATAAAATAAAAGTAGGAGTCCAAATTAGGCTATTGGAAAAAGCTTTTGATTTTCAATCGAAATTCATTCGTAGATATTTTTAAAGTCCATTTTCGTTAAATTCTTACAATATACAAATGGAAATAACCCTTCCATTTATTGCCAATTAAGCACGGAAGCACCTGGATGTTCCGCTCACAAAACTGCGTTCGTAATTGAAAAACTTTTATGTTTTGAAGCAGATAATAGAAAATTCTGTCTTTGTTTGGCCCTTGTTTACTTGTCTTTACTGGGGACAATTTTTGTTCTCCATTTTTTTTGTAAAACCTGTTGCTATTACAATTACCTAATAACAATCCAACAGTTTTGTAGTATTATGCTAAGTAAGGCTAATAAAAGTTTGATGCACTTGCAATGTAAGGTAATTTATAGTTTAATGCATGATATCTAGGTCACGCGCATTACATATTCAAGTAAAGACTGACTTTGATTCATAAGCCTCTCACAAGCGGTAGAAGCCTTCACCACAAGCAGTGGTCAGTCAATTCAACTGTCGACTTCGACGTGATCGGTGCGGTCTATAGTCCTCCACAATTGCATTGAAATGGTTAACCCATGAGAATATCAAGAATTTTGATTTTTACGTAGAATTTTGTAATTAGAAAATAAATTAACTTACTGTTTAAAATGAACTAACACAAAGCCGATGCAAAAAGCGATTTGAAAATTACGGAATGCTCCCATTGATGGTTATTAGGAGAGAGCAATATCTAGAAGTGGTTTTAAAATTGGATGAAAATTTCTCTGTTTTAATAAATCTTGAAATAATCCTGTTTCTGTGGCTGTAGACAATTGCTTAAACAAAACACTTAACTGTTAGAAGTGGGAATAAATGAATAATATTTTCATTATCCATTAGGTGGATAGTTAAATAGTAAAAGCAAGAAAGATTTCGAAACGTGTTTCTTATCAAATAAGGCACAAATAATTTTAGATAATAATACATTTATTCAGAAAAACTGTTTTTTGTTTACACTGGTTCGACATAGTGAGTACAGAGTGTCTGATGGTAAGTACAGTGTAGTCCGAAAACGAAAGCGACAATCAAAGGATGAAAACCCATTGATAGTCTACATCGTCATGTCGGCCTACATATATCACGACTGAAGGTCTCTAGGTATATGAGCTACTGGATATACACAAGCTGATCCCGAAACGCGACACGCTGAAACTGGTCACTATGACGGGCTTTACACCCATACACTGTGGTCGCGATCCAGACGGGTACCGACGCCCTACCACCTCGCTGCTGCTCGTTTAGCACCACCCAGGTGTCCGGGCGTTTTCATATTTTCATATGTAGGTAGATCGCGATACCGGGTTCATGACGGATACCTTCCCCTGTTTTACACACTTACTTTTCGATATTACGTACAACGGGCGGATGCTAACGAATTATTTCTTCGTTTATACTTTTTCTGGCTTTTAAAAGGAACAATAGCACTGTGTGACTATTGTGAATACGTGTGTGTGGCGGTGCAGCGCAAGGACATCCACAGCAACCCAGGTTAGTGCTTTGCTTCATATGGTTATATGAGAACACCTGGATTGAGGGTTGAACCAGGCCATCTTAGGTCGTTATTTGATATTAGCGACAACACCAGGAGCCACGTGTAGGGAAACTAGGGTAAAGCCTACGGACGCGAGCAGCTTCGACTCCCAAAACCAAAATATTTAAAAGTGTTACATTATAGTAAACTGACACACAAGCTAGGTCTACCTGTATCTTGGAGTAGACTTGAAAGACTCTGCTGGCTGGATGAGAGGGAAGCGGCGCGCAGTGTAAGGGTTTGGGGGGGTAGAATCTTTACATCCACGCCTCCCAGATATTAAGCCTGATTAGGCTGTTCGCTCCTCGAGAGTTTGGAAGAATCTGGATTTCCAGGCCCAAGTGGAGTGATTGGGAGGATACCCCAGGAGTTTTTAGTTAGCAGGAGTCTGACAAATCGGAGTCGCTGTCCTCACTACAGTACTGATGGTGCTATGCAGAATTATATCCCGGCTGACTAAAACAAGGGCTGCCCGGATCTTGTATGTCAGTGTTATTTATCTCACATAAAATGTTACGAGTAGTTTATAGTTTTGTAGTAGTGATGCCACGAATAGTGAATTGGCCGAATATCGAATACCGAATATTCGGCAACGCTGTTGGCCGAAGTGGCGAATATTCGGCCACCGAATATTCCTGGAAGTAGCGTATTTAGTGAGAGGTTATCTTCTGAGGCTGGTAACATTTACGATGAAAAGCGTAATCGTTTGCTACCAAAACATGCTGAAAAGCTTATTTTTATTCATCGCAACTTACAACTGATCAATTTTATTTGTGTTGTAATTTGGAAATAAATACATAAGTTTGAGTAATATGATGTGTCTTTTTTACATGATTTGGTATTCGGTATCCGGCTGAATAGTACGTATTATTCGGCCGAATACCGAATAGGATAAAAAGTGACCGAATAAGCCGAATACCGAATAGTTGCCGAATATTCGTGACATCTCTATTTTGTAGCTTACATACATAAAAAAGGTTAGAGTCTAAAACAGAATATCCTTTTTTAATTTGCTTAAAAATGCATGTTAATGACGTCATTATCAAGCGAGATCAGCCACCTCAAAATGTTAATACGCCGGTTGTGCGAAACCCTTTGTATCCCAAACCAAGGGATTGAGAGACGGAGCATTAGGATGATACATATGTCCGCCCAAACAGACATAATGTCGAAGGACTATCAGATAGGATGGGCCGCTCGTAACTCACGCTAAATGTATTTGTCAGTGAAATACGCTTCGGATGGTAATAGCTGTGTGACCTAACTTACGACGGTAGCGTAAAATGACAATAAATCAATTGAGTCTTGCAGCTAAATTAGTTTACATTCAATGTCTGTTCTAAGGATTTTCAGAAAAAATATAATAATTGCATTTTATATGGTTAGTGGAAAGTTACATTTACAAACAAAAGAAATGTCGTCGATAGCATGATATCGATATATTGGATCCAGTATGTAACTCTAATAGTTTTCTAATAGTTTATACGGCCCACATATTTCCCATACAACATGATGCAACGCCGCAGCTGCCCATTGTTTTGTACAAGCACTGCAGTTGTATATATTTATTATAGAGCAACATAAAACAACTGCATTCCAGGGATCTTTCAGGTTCGCGCCATCGAAATACTGGAACGATATACCGCCACCAATCAGTGATTCCGTACAGTCTTGGGCAACGTTTAAAATTAAATTAAAAAAATATCTTTTATGCGAACAGAATTAATTCACGGATGGGCGTGAATCTGTTTTTTTTATGGTATAATATATAGTATTTAGTTTTATAGTTTAGTAAAAGGTTTGGCTGACAAAGATTAAAGGTGTATATTGGTTATGAAGGATAGTTTTTCTGTTTTCTTTTGTGCTTATTGTGTTTTGTTGATTGGTTGTCTTTTCTGTATTTTATTATGTAAAATGATCTAAATATTTGTATAACTGTATATGTAGGGCTGTCCCGGTGAAGTGGCTATGTCGTCCGCAAGGTCCTGTCAGAATACCAGCGCTGCAGAGTCCAGTGCTCTGCAGCACAAGCTGAGACAGGGCCCTTATTGGCGGCGGCCTAGACTTTTTTATGTATTGTTTGGTTGGTTTTTTTATGTTTTTTGTCTTTTATATGTGTTCTATTGTACAATGTAGTTACTTTTATATGGCTGCTGTTAATAAAACGTTTTCTTTCTTTCAGTCGACTCATTTCAGTGAAATTCCTAACCGAAGATCACACGATCAACTTCTTAACTTGGCCTGAGTCAACGAGCTGGGAAACGGCAGGCCCGCAGGGTGCCGCGGCCCACCAAACAACCATAATTCGTCAGGCTCTAGCATCGACCGGACGTCTTCCATTAGACATAAGAAACTTTCTAATGTTATTAATTTTTTTGTGCGTTAATGTAATAAATCATTTTTAAAACCTACTCTGGTTGCGGAAGTTCATATTTCATGGATCTGTTTGAATATTTTCATTATTACAAAACTAGTTGTCATTACTCGGCGTTGCGGTAAAATTGGTTGTATAGACTAAATTTACTTGATGAAAAGTAATCCATGTACTATTCCAGAATATTATTTATCTCTCGACAAATTCTGTTCACATCCGTTTATTCGTATTAGCGTGGTTAATTAACAAACACCCATCCAATTATTTGTAAATATAATAACAGTAAATCTTCTATAATATAAAAATGAATCGCTAAATGTGTTGATAAGCGCGAAACTTGAGAACGGCTGAACCGATTTGGCTGATTTCTTTTTTGTTGTGTTTGTTGAAGTCTGGGGAAGGTAAGAGGAGAAAAATAAAAAAAATTGTCTGAAAAAGTCTTAAAACAACACTTTTCTATATTCTCATACAAAAAATTCGTAATAATATTTAAAAGTCAATTTGAACTTTAACACCATACCATAAAGTTTAAATGTCAGTGGACGGGTTCCGGGAAGGCAAAACAATTGAGTGACGTATAAATATTAATGTCAATATTTGTCAATTTTTATACATATAGCATTAAGGCCAGGTTCCTGCAAACAATTTTCAAAAAACAGCCGACAGGCCAATAGGTTTTGGCAGAATAAAATCTGACGGGGAATCTATTAACATTAAAAAAACAACGTGACTTTGTTTTAGATAAATAGGACAGAACAAGGTCTGCCAGGACAGCTAGTTTATTATAAAAAAATAGTCTACGCTGTATTTATTTGATATGTAGTAGTAGTGAAATAGACAATAAATTGTCAACTAAAATTGTCACCCTGCTCTCCTAAACATTCTAAGCGAAACAGCTTCTAAATGTACAGATAACTGAACATACAAGAGCTGATCCCGAAACGTGACAAGCTGTGACAAGTTGAAGTGTGATAGATGTTTAAATACTTAATGCTCTATAAGTACCAACATGAGAACAAATGTAAGATATTAAAACTAAAGCCACCCTTTTTTTAGTAATCCGCGGGGAAATCCCTGACGGACCTCAGGGGGCGATGAGGGTCACCGCCCGGTGTGTCGGACTTGTACCGACTAAAACCCCCGGGCTGTTCCTTCTCTCCGTCCAGCCGGGACCGGACGCACAGCAGCGTCCACTTCTCCGGCCCGGGACGACGCCTGGCCTTTTCGGTAGGCCTCACCTCTGTGTTTACGAGGGGCTAAGTAAAGGGCCACCCATCGCTCTCCTCATAAGTAGTCTTGGAGCGGTGTGCGGGAACACGCGCTCCCTCGAGCGCGCCGCCCAGGCGTCTTTCCAGTTACGGAGGAAGGCCTGCGGCAACTACTAAAATCACCCCAAGTTTTTTACTAATTCTATTACTTCCAAACATATTCTCCTATAATCGATCATATAAATTTCTTTAAAGAGTTCGAATTAATTTATTCCAAAATTGTGGCCGAAAATATCGTTTTAGTTAATATTTAATGCCGGGAACTAACCGAACCCGACGCAGCGATTAGCCGTCCAGCCGAACAGCCTGTATTTATGGTCGAAATTATCGTTTTAATAGACACAAAGCGGCCGACGCAAATTGAATACGGCCCTTACTATGCTCCTAGTTTTGGTAATCGAGTCACGGGAGAGATGTCGAGAGTTCGAAGTTTAATTATGGAAATTTATAAATCAATTTGCAAAAATTAAATAGTGATGGGGATGTAGACAACCATGTAAATTGGAAAGTTATAAGGGAAGTGACCTAGTCTTATGATGACATGGAAAAAAAAAGAAGAAAATAGATGCTCAATTGTATACAAAATAATACCTAATAAAAGGATTGGCTATATAGAAAGGGGAGAACATTATATTAAAGAGAATAAAGTAACTATAGATTTTAAATGAAACCGGCTTTTGTCAACAGACATAAAAAAATGACTGAAAGGCGGATAATTATGTTAAAACCATTTAGAATTTTATATGTACTAAATTTGTACATCTTTATATCGCATCTGATTTATCTTCTTCTTATAATATAAAAATGAATCGTTAAATGTGTATAAGCGCGAAACTCGAGAACGGCTGAACCGATTTGGCTGATTTCTTTTTTGTTGTGTTTGTTGAAGTCTGTGGAAGGTTATTACGGAAAGATTAAAAAAATTGTTTAAAAAAGTCTAAAAACACCACTTTTCTATATTCTCATACAAAAAATTCGTGATAATATTTAAAAGTCAATTTGAACTTTAACACCATACCATAAAGTTTAAATGTTAGTGGACGGGTTCCGGGAAGGCAAAACAATTGAGTGACGTATAAATATTAATGTCAGTATTAAGCCGTGGTGGCTGCCGGCAGAATAGAATAGCACCCCCCTCTTCTTGCTGAGGTGTCGTAAAAGGCGACTAAGGTATCTCTTGAACACCGCAATTCAACCAGGTGTTTAGAGAAGGAAAACTCGACCAAACCTACATCCCGCTCCCTCCCGATCGTACTGGTTCTCCTTTCCATCGGGCCTGAGGGAGCTCGGACGAGAGAGTGCTTGTCTGGCTGCGCGTCCAGTTATGCACTTAAATATCTCCTGCGCAATTGACTGTTTCTGAAAACTGGACCTCGAATTTCTTAACCGGTGTTGAAACAGTCGCCGTGGCCGAAACCGGCTAGGACATCATCATCAATGTCAATATTTGTCAAATATAGAAGATATTCACTAGAAATAATTTATATGGCAGGACAATGTTTGCCGGGTCAGCTAGTATTAGATAATTTTGCTACTGTTTATTGATATTCTGTTATTTCGTGACCGATAGTATTTTTTCAGCAAGTAATATAAAAAAGCGTTTACAATCATTTTCTCCAAAGGTACTTCCTGTGTTCACATTGTTATATTCACTGCACCAAAACCAAAATTTATTATGTGAGACAATATCCGCGGTATATTTGGATATCAGAGTAAATAACTTTACCTCATCGTAAATTAATACCACTTTTTGCAGACTGGCTTGGAAAATGATGTTCTGCTACGTATCTTGGAGCAGTACAGCAAGAATGACTGTGATAGTCCATAGAAGACTGTTTATGCGTCACATTCATGAGTTACCTATAGGATTTGGGTTAAAAAACTTATAGGAATTATCTGCGTGAACTCTAGGAACCTTCCTTTTTGAAATAATAGATAATCACTCATGTAATCTTTTTAAGGGGCCTGTATCATGATGAGAAACGAATTCTCCACGCTGGACCCTTTTTGGATTTATCGAGCTTGTTACGGATGATCATTATATGTGTCAATTTAGATGTTTTACAGGAAAAGTTTTACTTTGTTAGAAGTGTGTATGGTATTTTTGTGATATTTTTAAGAATGTTAACTACGTAAGATTCAATAATAATGATAGAATGAGGAAATAAAAAATACCACAAACACGCGCCAAAATTGTAAAATGTTCTTTAATAGAATAACATGAAATTTTCAATGATCTGGTACGATCTTTGTTTTCTGATTTTTCTTATACGAAGAAATGAATTCATGTATTATATGGTAAATATACGGTAGACAAACAGGAGCATAAATGAAAGAAATCATAGAAACTATGTTGCTTCACGTTGATACGTTTTCTTACGATGTCTTCCGGAGTTCAATAAATATAAAGGTATTTTGTTTATTCTATAATATTCTTCTAACGGAATAATTCTGTTTAAAATATCATATCCAATATCCTAATTATCAAATTAACTATCATAGTGTAACTAAAAGTCTGCTAAATTTTGAAGTATACAAAGTAACTCAAAGTCATCTTTTAAAATTATATTTAGTTTTTCTGAACACTGCAAATTCCGTCTCGTGAATGCAGTGGCAAATCGCAGGACAGTTATAAATCAACTTTGCCGAGAGGCACGACGCCACAAAGAGGTAGCACTTTATTCCTTTGAAAAACTGTGAGAGCTACCGTTCGCATATGAAATGAGATCCTTTGTACCTCGATGAAGTTTTGCTTGTCTCGCAAATGGACAGGATCGCTTTCTTGTAGAATTTTCTCGTAGAACCCTCTCCAATGATCCTATTGCTTTGAATTTTGATACGATTGATTGTTTTTTTTGGGTGTTGACGCTGCTCGCGTCCGTAGGCTTTACCCTAGTTTCCCTACACGTGACTCCTGGGTGGTGCTAAACGAGCAGCAGCGAGGTGGTAAGGCGTCGGTCCCCGTCTGGATCGCGACCACAGTACATGGGTGTGAAGCCCGTCATAGTGACCAGTTTCGTCTTGTCGCGTTTCGGGATCAGCTTGTGTATATCCAGTAGCTCATATACCTAGAGACCTTCAGTCGTGGTATATGTGGGCCGACATGACGATGTAGACTATCAATGGATATTTATTCTTTGATAGTCGCTTTTGTTTTTGGATTACATTGTACTTACCATCAGGTACTCTGTAGTCACAATGTCGAGCCAGTTTAAAAAAAAAACCCAGTCGAAGTTTTGGAATCGAAAATATTCTAAATAATTCTACACAATACACGGCATAGAGCCTTGAAGACTTCTTTCTATAAGTGAATCTATTGGTAAAGGCGGCGCGCAGTGTCCGGTGTGCCGATTGACAGTGGTACCGGAGTAGTGGGTCCTTGAAACCTACCCTTTCTCAGTGAAGGAACTTGAACAAGGCGATTCACTCCCCGGGTTTCTGGACGAATTCTGATTCCCGGGCCTAGGTGGAGCGATAAGAGGGACACCCTGGGGGTTTTATTCTGGTGGTACTAATTATGTTAGTTTCCAAAATAACCTTTGCTTTACTTGTATACATGAAGAATAAGCTGTACATAAAGTAAAAGTCATTGAATATATTGTTGAAACTTCCAATTAACATGCTATTGATATAATTTTAATTTGTATAATTCAAGAATCAAATTTTGAGCCTTCTCAAGAGCTAGATATATGAACAAGAAAACCGCTTAAATGTCTACAACTCGGGCTTGATAAACGCGGCCATCTCGGCAAGCTACGTAAATACACTTATGAATGACAAAGGAGTGTCCACTTGGAAAGGTCCTGCAAAAGGTTGCTAGGGTCTGACTATTAAATAAAAAATATATTCTTAGTTAAAATTTCTGATAACCGGGATTTAATAGTCTTTAAATGTAGCACTAAATATTCGTACGTATAATAAATTGAACAGGATACAATGCAATATTTAAATTCGTTTTGGTGAAATTTTAGCTTTATTTTCAATATGGTGGATAAACATTATTAGAGAATTATCTAAAAACTTTTAGCGTGGGAGGTATGCAGCTGGTAGTGACATGCCTTATACTATAGCGCAGGATAGCGTGACAGATGAGATGATGAAAGAATAAAATGAAGAAGCCCAGACAGATAGACGTTTAATGAAGTACGAGTACAATAGATAAAGTAGAAGCAAAGTTCACGGCACAATAATATAAATAAGAACATGAAAATAATAACAGTTTGAACACTATACAATAACGAGCGGGTGGTGCGTGGAAATATATCGAGTATGATATCGAGACTACTTTGCCGAGTTTGCGGGCGGTGAAGCGCTGGCGTCGCGCGCGCCCGCGCAATCCCCCCGCGCGCGCCGGTACACAGTGGCTCTCTACCTTACCGCCCACCACATACGATTCCAAAGCATGGCACGGTACGAAAGGAAAGAAGTTGAAGATAGTAGGCTACAAACTCAATAATAATGATGTTATCAGAATTCATTTTAATAAAATTACCAATTCTTTATTACCAACGAGGTATTGCTTTAATATACAAAGAATTTGCTCGAAGCGATTCGTCTCAGCACTTTAGTTATCTGTTTTATTCAATATATTTCTAACAGTTGCTTACCTTTAGACAATTAACTGCTTTCCATTTACGGAAAAAATTTAATCAAAAAAGATGCCTCGAAATGGATACAAAAAGAATCTTAGGAAAAGGAAATCTACAGAATTAAAAATCCCGGATAACGTGCAAGACCGTTAAAACATTGCCTATCCCTAACACACCTTTAACCGGTGAGTCGAAATAGGTATAATTTAGTACGCAACGTCGCACAAAGGATCCTCGAAGAGCGAGAGAGGTTTGGGCGGATCTTTTCACTTCACACACGATTTAAAAGAACGTAGGTAAAACACGAAACATAGATTAGATATCCAATGAAATATATCCTAACCCAAATAAACCTTCCAATAGTCCTGGTTAAGCGAGGAAATGGCAGATGATGTTATGAAACTAGAGTGTGAGGGGCCAGTTGCGGAAAACAATGCATGGGACATCCGGCTGCTTGATGGGTAGCTGATATGATCCAGTTTGTGGGTCATAATCAGATGAATTTGGCATGGGTTCGCGGAGAAGGCAAGGGAAGGTCTATACCTAGCAGTGGGCAAAATGAAGCCGTAAATAATGATAAAACAGACCTTTACAAGAATCTAACGAATGGAACGAGGGTTTGTAAGTGTTCCTATGGCATTTTTTGCAAGCTTCATACTACAACTCTTACTAATACTTATTTATGCTCGGCTTGATGTCCTAGGTGATATCGAAGTACGCGAGCTGGTGCTATGCACAAATGGTAAGGACATTAAAACATTCACTACAGATTAATGTAACCTTTTTTTAGCAGGAGAAAATGTTCATAGAACGTCTGGTTGGTCGTGAAGGCGGTAAGCAAGGTGTGTCGGACTTTTACCGACTAACAACTCCTGGGTACTCCTTCTGCCGCGTAGCCACCGGAACGTAGGAACGGGCTCGCACTCTGAAACGGAACGGGGAGGGAAAGATATCCTAGCCCTTGATCAACAATTTGGGCATTGTGCGGGAGTACTCACATAGTGCCGTCTTCGTGTACGGACAGTGGACTACCTCAAGTACCACCGCCCACATTATTTTCACTACGAGGAGCTCGCACAGATGATGGCTTGAAAAAGCTCCCCGCCGACGTTCAGTTCTTCTGAAATGAAATGAAATGAAATGAAAAAGTATTTATTTCGCCACAAATATACAAAACACAGAAATTTAAATGTAGCATTACAAACAACACAGAAATACAAAAGAAAATACAGAACATATAAACACGGCGAAAATGGGCCCTTCATCAGCCTAAAGCCACAGAGGAAGTCTGCAGCGCTGATTTTCGTGAAGGGCCCCGGTCGTGTTACATCTTATAAGAATTATCGATAAACAACAAAATGATGATGATGATGATGTCCTAGCTGGGTTCGGCCACGGCGACTGTTTCAACACCGGTTAAGAAATTCGAGGTCCAGTTTTCGGAAACAGTCAATTGCGCAGGAGATATTTAAGTGCATAACTGGACGCGCAGCCAGAAAAGCACTCTCTCGTCCGAGCTCCCTCAGGCCCGATGGAAAGGAGAACCAGTACGATCGGGAGGGAGCAGGATGCAGGTTTGGTCGAGTTTTCCTTCTCTAAACACCTGGTTGAATTCCGGTGTTCAAGAGATACCTTAGTCGCCTTTTACGACACCTCAGCAAGAAGAGGGGGGTGCTATTCTATTCTGCCGGCAGCCACTACGGCTAAAAAACAACAAAATACATATAGCTTAAATAATAAATACACGGAACTTACTTATTTCTTCTGCACGGTATAGCCAGAAGGGTAGTTGAATCTCTGGTTCGTTCCATAGCTTCCTTCAGACATATAACCTGCTCGCAAAAATCGAGCATGGCTTTCCAATTGTTCTCGCTGCTGACCAGAGCATTGATGAAGGTCCATAGCGAGAGGTCGCTTCCGATGGTTGCGACTAAATCGCTGTTCTCATTGTCTTAAGTTGAACAGCCTTCAAGATTGTGTTATGTTGTGTCTTCGAGACAGTTGGCACAGTCTAGATACTCCTCTGGCGGAACTGGGAGTCGAAGCTGCTCGCGTCCGTAGGCTTTACCCTAGTTTCCCTACACGTGACTCCTGGGTGGTGCTAAACGAGCAGCAGCGGGGTGGTAGGGCGTCGGTGCCCGTCTGGATCGCGACCACAGTACATGGCTGTAAAGGTCGACATAGTGACCAGTTGCGGCTTGTCGCGCTTCAGGATCAGCTTGTGTATATCCAGCAGCTCATGTACCTAGAGACCTTCAGTCGTGGTATATGTAGGCCGACATGACGATGTAGACTATCAATGGATTTTCATCCTTTGATTGTCGCTTTCGTTTTTGGACTACACTGTACTTGCCATCAGGAACTCGATAGTCACTATGTCGAGCCAGTGTAAAAAAAAAACTTTGTTTAACCGATTCATCACGAGCACTGTAGGAATATATGATTTTATCTATTACCACTTACCCACCACTTACTTACTGACTTACTTACTACTTACACGTATTACCACATAATGGGTGTTAAATATTTTATCTGTTGGTATATATTCCTGTTCTTGTATATGTGTATTTTCATATTATTATCTATGATACTTTAAAATTTGTGTATCTGTACTTCATTGATCCCTTCCTTGCTGTTTTCTGCGCGTCGATTCAATAAATGGGTGTCAGCTGAAAATCAGCGCTGGGTGGCTCGGCTGGTCACTTAGCATTTGCTGAGCCGACTTCCCATTGGCGCATCATCACAACATAGGGTGTTTACTGTTTTTGTTTTCTATCTTTAATAACCTATTTTGCTGTGTTATTCGTTGTGTTGTGGGCCAAATAATGTTTTATTATTATTATTATTATTATTTACATACCATTAAATCAGAGGCTAAAAAGAGTTAGATCAATATATGTTTCATGTAAATATTACTATCCTTTATGAACAGTCCAATAAACTTCCAAGATATAGTTATGTCGAAATTTGGAGCGGACAGAATATAATAACAATTTCACATAATACCGTAAAAAATGTCCAAAAAAGAAGCGAATGAATCATGTTAAAGGACAAAGAGCTAGTGTTGGGACGCAATATAAAGATACCGAATGGTTTCGTTAGTTACAATGTTTTCACTTTTCAAGAAATACTTTTTACGAAATCTTTTTTTTAACTTGTGGTTGCACCATACCTGATGGTAACCTTTGCGGTCCAAAAAACAAACGCAACCATAGATTGGCAAAATGTAATCAGATTTAAAAAAATTATTACGATTACATTTTACGTTTTTTACCATTAATATGACTACATTTTGCTTGTCTATGTTTTTAACACTAAAGAATCCCAGATCACATACACATTTAAGATTTCTTAATGTTTTAAACGGATTTAATCATGACTACAGAGCAAGTAAATTAAAATTACGACTACATTTTGTAATCGTTAATCATTAATCTGATTACATTTTAGCTATCTCTGACCGCAAATAACAACGGTAAAAAAAAACAATAGTTGCAGTGATCCTGCAAGCCTGTATAAATATCTCTTCAAGTTTCGTTGAAAAAACCCAATATCGTAGAACGGTTAAAACACGCTCGTTGAAAAACCATTCCACAGATCAACGGCTAAAGTAGGAGCTGCAGCCCACCCCCCCTGACCTCTCTATCGGGTGGCGCGCCGCAAACTGCCCACTACCTCCGTCTGGGCAGCAGACGCCCACAAGTCTCCTACACGGTAAGCTGATTTCTTTTATCCCAGTGGAAATCCTGTATATGATCATCTGGGACGCTGTGAGGGCAGTGACCCCGGTGTGTCAGACTCCTACTGACTAAAAACCCCCGGGGAGTCCCTCTGATTGCTCCACCTGGGCCTGGGAAGCCAAATTCACCCAAACGCCCAGAGAACAAGAAGCCTTGTTGAGGCTACCTCTCTGGAAGGGGAAGGAGTAAAGCCCATACCTCCAAAAACCTCTCTCCCAGGTGATGCGCCGGACACCGTGCACCGCTTCCCTCTCATCCGGGCAGCAGACTTCTTCAAGTCTACTGCCCGGTCAGCTGATTACTTAGCATATGCTAAGCTAACTCCCCTTTGGCATATTATCACAACACAGGATATTTAGTATTGCTGTTTTCTATCTTGATGAACCAATTCTTCGCTATTGTATATCAAATAAATATTTTTCTTGCTTCTTTTGAGACTGTTGTTTTGTTGAAGAAAATTCGGCATTGTAAAGCGTTTAAAGTGCACAGCTCATCATTATTCGGTCAGGGTAATGTGTCGAATCTTCTTATCGATAGAACACGGTGTCGAGGTCAACAATGATACCCCGGGACCGTCGTTCGCGTAAGCCGGGTCTTGATTTATATTATCTACCTGCCCCTCATATTATGATGAGCTACTCGAACTGGTACAAATATTACGCGAATATTTTTGAAGAACCTTCATAGACTATTAAATGAATTTCGCTCTTTTATTCTTATTGATAGCTATATACTCAATTCTTTATTAGATTTGAGAGGTAAACTTTTAGTTTTAAAAACTCCCTTAAAATTTTTCTTTGATAATATTTTTCTACCAGTAATTTGATTCTGTATTGCTATTCCTAATGTTATAACACTAAGCTTTTAAAGGATTATTGCTAGCACACCCAGCGGCAAACGAGCGGTAGGAAAGCCAATTATGCGCTGGTCTGACGACATTGGATCCATAGCGGGCGCTAGCTGGTTCAAAACAGCTTCTGACAGATCAAACTGGAATTGTTTGGAGGAGGACTATACCCAAAGAGGGGTTCTCATCGACGCTGTACTGTGGGACTATTAAAAAATTTCCTATAACTTTTAAATAGGCACGTACAGTCAAAATGATATTTTATGTTATACGTTAATTAAATCGTTTATCTTATATATAAAAATGAATCGCAAAATGTCTTGATAAGCGCGAAACTCGAGAACGGCTGAACCGATTTGGCTGATTTCTTTTTTGTTGTGTTTGTTGAAGTCTGGGGAAGGTTATTACGGAGAGAAAATTTTTAAAAATTCCCTGCAACTGTCTAAAAACAACACTTTTCTATATTCTCATACAAAACATCGTTATAAGTCATTTTGAACTTTAATACCACACCATAAAGTTCAAGTGTTAGTGGACGGATGCCGGGAAGGCAAAACAATTGAGTGACGTATAAATATTAATGTCAATATTTGTCAATTTTTATACATATAGCATTAAGGCCAGGTTTCTTCAAACAATTTTAAAAAAATCTGACGGGGAAGCTATTAACATTAAAAAAAAACAATGTGACTTTCTTTTAGAGAAATAGGGCAGAACAAGGTCTGCCGGGACAGCTAGTTATATATAAAACTTTTTTAAATTTTATATGATTATAGAGGTGTTCAATTTTTGTTATTTACGTACAATTTTATTTCATAATGTTGTAATTTGTCATAATAATTTTATATTTTTTATTGGATGTTGTTGATGAGAATTAAATGGCTTTTTTATTTTTATTTTATTTTATTGCTAGCACGTTTGTTTTACAACGCGAATGGTTCTAGGTTGAAATCCCAGCACGTATGTCTGGATTATTCCAGATTACCTACGGATTTAGAAACCACACATTCACCGATGAAGAAAAACATCGTATAAAAACCCGCATGGCGTCTAATAGAAAAGTCATGTATACTAGTGCTGTGAGAACGGCGATCAGCTGCGCTGCTGGTCACATTGGGCACGACAAATAAGCGCAAAGTTGATGCAGCCTCTCATGTATCTGAACTCACCCCGTAAGGGATATAGTGTAATGATAATTAATTCCCAAACAAATGCATCCGCTTCATAATATCAATAGAGATGCAATTGTTAAATGCAACCATTCTCGAATAACAGTATCTTGTTTTACTTTGAACAGGAGATGTAACGAGCCAGTCTAGCTCCTTAGCATCTATAGAGGAGTTGGCAAAGCGCGCCGTTGGCATACATAAAGGAAATGCAAGGAAACCTTTCAAGGTGCTAGCGAAATTTAACGGCGAACAATGCTTTTCCTAGAATCATTTGCTATTCAGACAAGACTTTGCTCAACATCTCTGCTTACTACTTAATTAACAAGTGCTATAAAAGCTTCAATGTCTTATACAGTGTTTATTTTATATAAAAGTAGCATTTTTTATCTTGGAAATATTGTCATTGGACCAATCAGGCCGCATGCAGTGTTGGTGCGGCCGAGGTGTGTCGCCTTACAACCTTAAGGTGACTACTTCCTCATATAGATGAGACCTTTTTTTTTTTTTGTTAACCCGGTGGAAATCCCTACGGACCTTCAGGAGAGCGGTGAGGGCCGCTCCCCCGGTGTGTAGGACCTGCCCCGACTAAAACCACCGAGGTGTTCCTTCTCTCGTCTGCCGGATGCTAAGGGCAAAGCCGAGCCATCTTCCTCGGCATCCGGCGACGTCCGGCCTTCTTCAGGCCTCACCTACTAGGCGGGGGACGGTTAAATAGTCGCCGCCCCCCGCGTACACCTAACACATTTCGGGGAGAGAGGTGTAGAGAGTCACCCCCCCCCTCATCTCTATGAAGGTGTCATCAGAGCGGCGTGCGGGAACACATCACACAGCGCTCACGCCAGGATCTGGGCGACGCACTCCCTCAAAGCACGCCGCCTGGCGTATGCCCGGGTCACGGAGGAAGACTGTTGGCGTGGGTCCTCCTCCGGCGTCCAGTCCGAGCTGGGCGGCGGATTGGGTTGTCGGGGGTGGATATTGCCTCCTGATCCTGCTCCGCCGCCTCCTTCACCTGCATATATAGATGAGACCTGTGTGTTCTGTAATTAATTGTCTCTCCCGTTGGGCATTATCTCGGAGGAGGACAAATTTTTTTCCAACACCGCAATGTTTTTCAGCAGAGCGCGTCATCCGATACGTTTACTTTTCCAGGATAGCTAGCTAGTTGCTCAGAACGTCTAAACTGAGCGGCTGCAACCCCAAAGGTATAAGCCAATTGGTCTTGAATAGATTGATCAGCTGGGATTGTTTCAACATGGCGATTGCCAATAGCTCGAGGTCTACGTCCCCGAATGAGATCGGCTTCCAGCAGAGTTCAATGTCTTGTAGCATTTGCTAGTACACGATATTACGACACAGAAATAGCTCGGATGTCATTCAAATCAAGAGATCACGACGCATCAACTGATCATTGATATTTTTTTAATCCTGATTTGGCATAGTGACTACAGCGCTGGATGTTAAGTCCAGTAGCAGCCCAGAAAATGACTACAACTAACAACAGTAAAGTAAAACAATAAATAGCAGCAGTGAGCATGCCGGCCTGCACGAGTATCACTTCACACTTAGTTCAAGGGATCCAATATCATAGAACGGTGGGAACATGCTCGCCGAAAGACCATTTCACAGCTTAGTGACTCGGCAAGAGTAAGAGATAGAGAATGGTACCCTATAGCCGTCACTCCGTAAGCCCGCACGTGTTGTTCTGTTATGAAAAGGAGGGGGTGGAACAAGGTTAAACAACTCTTCAGAACACACGCCTTGATACAGAAGGTAGAAAACGCTTAGTAGAACAAGATATCTATTTAAGAAAATATTTGACGCGTATATGATATGGTATCTCACTAATACGTGTAGCTTTAAACACACATATATGAAAGGTCTTAATAAAAATAAATATCAAAAGCAATTAAATACAATTTTCCAACGTTTCACTTTTAATCAAACCAATTTCAACTCGTTCTGAACTTCTCTATAGCAGGCAAAGCCCTAAGCACTTTGATACGATTGCTCACAGCTCGTATATCCAAACGGACCACAGAGAAAACTCTACAGACCGTTCAATTCATTCATTTTTAATTTGAGAAAAAAAAGTATTAACCCTATGAGTATGTCAGGCTTTGCTGAAAATTGTTTCGCAGAAAACGGAGCATCTTCAGCGTTCAGGGCAGGTGCAAAGTTTTAGCTCAAAACGATTTTCATTACTTTTCAGAAGAAAAATAATACGAGTGAATAAAATGGTAAAATATAGTCACCCATCGTATATAAGCAGTGTTTACAGTTCCACGCACAAGATAATGTGTCCATAATTATAGTTCTTCCGCATACTATGGTGTCTTGCCACACCCAGGACGTACAAAATGAAGCTGACGTCACGCTGATTGAACGGTCAGTGTGGGTCCTTTAATCACTTCTCTTTCTATCTTTAAATAATGCGGTGTAGTCCACATATCCGCACTTCTATTGGCAACACCACTCTGAAAATAGTATCGATGAAAGTGTACTATCTGCTACATTTTTTCTGTGGACAGCGAAATACTATGCGCTGGAATAGTAATTGGCGTTTTGTGAACCATTCCCTCACATAACACGGAATATTATTTCAAAACGGCTCACTACATTCAAATATGAAATTATTTTAAACCGTAAATTACTGTTAATAACACTTTTTAGTACAAACTTTACATATTCTGCAAATAAATGTACAATTTCTAGAGTAATAATTTTCATTTTTCATTCTTGCAAATTATTTTATATCGCAAAATGTATTAAACATATTGTGTGTGGTGTGAAGATAGAATAACAGTTAGGTATTCAGAGGTATTGGGAATTCGCCGTATTAATGGAAGCATATGGATAGGATCTAAAATGCACCAATTTAGGCCAGCCTATACTGTACAGGTCAAATAGATTTGGAGGTATTTCAATGTTAAGATTTTTCTTTGTGTATTCGCAATTTCAGCACTTAAATCAAAATTATAAAAAACTTATATATTTTTTTATCTTGATTTGGTATAGTATCATACCAAGCCATAGTAAGCATGGGCAGTCCAAAAAACGACTCCAACTATCAACCGTAAAGAAAAACAATCAATGGTCGCAGCGATCATGCCGGCCTGCATAAATATCTCTTCACGCTCTGTTTAAAGGACTCAATATCTAAAAGAAGATGCTCGTTGCAAGACAATTCCACAACTCAAAAACTCGGCAAAAGTAAGAGCAAGAGAACTTCTTAGTCCTACCCGGGGTAATGAGTTACAATTCAATTGGCAATGATTACCCGGTGTACGTGCTGCGGAGCACTCGTTTGCAGTGTCCATTTTGTTTGACCCTCTTGCTAAATTTCAATGTTTAATGGGCTAGCAATAGAATTCAATAGTTAATCAAACTGTTAAAGGGGAATAGAAGTGGATCTGGTGGATCCTGAAAACCTTTTTTTACATTTAAAGACATCAGACTTCCGCTCCGGTACCTATATTCCACAATATTAAATATCTTTTATTTATTTCAATAGAATAACATATAACATTTATTATGAGGTGTAGGCTACTTTTTTATTCACACCTTTTTTATATTTTAAATTATACTTTTTTTAATAATTACTAAAATGTCAATAAATTAGAATAAGAATTAAAATTTGTGACGTTGAACGGTGCGCTATAGCGTTTAAGAAAAAACTGTTATAATTTTAATATTATTAATATATTCATATTAAAGTCTCAGTTTTTCTAATTACCAATTCCTGTGCAGTGAATTCCACCTCTACAGAGGTATATTCTTTGTTAAAACATTCTAAACTCATTTGAGGTGAAGATGAAAATTATTTGCGATAAACCAAAGGCTTAGATTATAACCAAAGGTAATAACATCATAATATAATCATAACACTGGAATTACATTGTAGTCTATATGTATCACTTGTTTACGTTACGGCGTACCGTGAGTCGGATTTCAGCCCCGTGAGAAACACAAAAAAATTTCGCTAGGCGACGAGCGTGTAAAATAATTTAACTTCTTAAGTAATATGTTTTTAAAAAACATCCTGTATATTAATATTGTTACCTAGAGGATATCCAACAGTAGGTATTGGAGCTCGGACCATTAGTTTGAAATTACAAGTACCTCATAAATAGTTGAGGGCAAAGAGGGTAATCAAAGAAGCAATCTACACATTGTTCTGAAGCAGGTCGTGTCAAGCTCGAAAGCGTTTGGTTCACCAAACAGAGTATCAAAGGAACTGGCCCCTTAGACTATATCTATGTCGATCGAACATTACAAATCTGGCCAAAATTATTGTACGAATGATTATATTATGTATTTAAAATGCCTGTATAAGGGTCTCGAGAAAGGCAACCAGTTGCGCTACTGGTCACATTGAACACGACATATAACCTCAAGGTGTATAAAGCCGCTAGCCTTTGGGAGTCGAAGCTGCTCGCGTCCGTAGGCTTTACCTTAGTTTCTCTACACGTGACTCCTGGGTGGTGCTAAACGAGCAGCAGCGAGGTGGTACGGCGTCAGTCCCCGTCTGGATCGCGACCACAGTGCATGGGTGTAAAGCCCGTCATAGTGACCAGTTTCGACTTGTCGCGTTTCGGGATCAGCTTGTGTATATCCAGTAGCTCATATACCTAGAGACCTTCAGTCGTGGTATATGTGGGCCGACATGACGAAGGAGACTATCAATGGATTTTCATTCTTTGATAGTCGCTTTCGTTTTTGGACTACACTGTACTTACCATCAGGAACTCTGTAGTCACTATGTCGAGCCAGTTTAAAAACAAAATCTCTACTCACGTCATAAGGATATAGGTGTGATGATATACTATTATTATTATAGCGGATGAGCCACCAGTTGTGGTGAGACCTCAATAGTTTATGGTAGGCTTGTAAATCAGAAGGCAGTCTTAGCTGGAATCCTTTTTATTATTTATTTGGTACGCGTTTTATCTCATTTGTGTGACCTAGATATCGCAGTGTATGGTACTCACAAGTACATCGAACACCAAATAACCTTACAAGTGCATTATATTATTATTTACACTGGCGTACTCTACTACTGTAGCCTACGGAGCCGAAACGTGGAAATTGACAGTTGGACTAGTCCATCAGCTTAAGGTCGCTCTGAACGTGCGATGAGGCTAGCTATGTTGGACATCTCTTTAAAGAATATATTTAGAAATTGTTATCCAACTGTTGTAAATTAAACTAAGTTTTTTTTTTATAATTAGATTTCTTTCGTGTTAGGTGTTAACGACTTGTATTAAAGGATAAGGTACTTACCGGGATTTGGTGGTGGTGAGGCTTGCGGCACCGCGTTCCACCACACCACGCTTTTTGAGCTGACCGTTCGTTTCAAGGTTTTTGATTTGAATGCGCCGGCGCTAGGGATGCGCGCGGCGCATGCTTCTTTGAGTCGATTCTTAGTGATGGGAATAGACAGGAGAGAATAACAAGTCATAGCACCAACAGAGAAACAGCATTGTCGATATAGCTCTCTATATTAGCAAGTTGAAATGGCGCTGAGCAGGCTATATATGTCGAAGAACTGATTGTCGTTATAGCAGGGGGCTATTGAGTGAAGTCTGTAAATCGGTAAGGTGAAGAGATCTACGGTAGGTGACCAAAAAGGATTGCATGAAAAGAGCTAAACATCCGGCTCAATGCCGCCTGTTCGAAGAGAACTATGTTCAGTAGTGCTAATGACATTTAACCAGAAGAATGACTGCTTTGTATCGAAGTACAAAGGATACTGATGAAAGACCTACTCACCACATTGTTCTGAAGCAAGCCTTGTCAAGCCCAAAAGCGTTTGGTTTACCAAAGCAGAGTTCCAAAGGAACAGGCTCCTCAGATTGTATCTAAGTCGGTCGAACAGTACAAAACTGGCCAAAATTATCATACTAGTCAGTAAATTATTTTAAAATATATTTTATTCACATCAACTCCGCAAAGTGGTTGCACTGGATCTGATGGAAAGAACAAGGCAATCCAAAATTCGAATATGAATATTTAAAAACATTTACCTTCCGAAAGTCGCCGCGATCGTGCCAGCGTACACAAATATCTCTTCATACTTCGCTTAAATAACCCAATATTGTAGGACGAAGAGAACTCGCGTGTGGAAAATTATTCTTCAGTTCAATGATCCGACAAAGGTAAAAGTTAGAGGATTACTTAGTCCTAGCTAAATTAGAAGTCACTGTAAAACTGCAGCACCGAAATATAGCGCGTGAGGTTCTGTTATGAAAGGGAGAGTGTGGAATGACGTTAGGCAACTCTTCAGAGAACTCGCTGTGAAACAAACAATTGAGTAATTTGCAATTTTGTATTGGTTTTTCGTTTTATCTGTAATAATAATGATATTTGTCCACAAATATACATATTGACCTAGTTTCAAACTAAGCTTGCGCCTGTGTTACGGGTACTTGACAAAGACATGGTCCTCGGTGTGCCCGGGGGCTGGTGCTGACGCGAATGAAGGAGCATCCCAGGATTTTAGTCGGTAGGAGTCCGGCATACCGGGGGGCAGCCCTCACCGTCCCCTGACGATCCATGAGGATTTCCCCTGGGTTACCAAAAAAAAAGGCATACATTCTTAGATGTATGAGAGGGGTGGCTCTTTACACCACTCCTCCTCGAACGAGTAGAGGCCTACTCAAGGCCTCACGCCTTGCCGGTCATCGAGGATGAGACCCCAGTCGTGCCCTCGATGCCGGTAGGTCGAAGGTGGAACACCCCGGGGGTTTTAGTCGGTGCAGGTCCGGCACATCGGGGGGCTGCTCTCACTGCCCCCCGAGGTCCGTTAAGGATTTTCCCCGGGTTAATAAAAAGAGACATACATTCTTAATCATATGTACCATATACTGCCATGACTCGCGCCAGACTAACCTATTCATTATAGATAAGTTTGCCGCTACTGGGACCCGAACGCAGGACCTTCAGCGTGGCAGATAGGGTCACTATGATTGAGCTATCAGACCGACATTATAATAATGTATATAATTTAAGCGAAAGTAATTAAGTATGTATAGTTTCTTTTATACATGCTTTACAGGAATATGTCGCCAGATTATCAGCTTCGCAAAAGTTTGAGAGAAATCGAGCGCATACTAATAATTTGGCCGGCGTTGTACTTTAACCGACCGTACCACACTTAAGGCTGTCAAATGCAGCCCGTAAGCTTATTTTGGAAAGTGCAATTCCTTTCGAGGTACCCTAGAGCGTTATTTGGGTCGTAAATTTACGAATGACGACATCGAGTGACATTTGTGTGTTCGTAAAGTTAGGGAATGTAGGAATTGAGGTTACTAGAGTTATAAATTTTTTGGAGAATAAAATTTTATTCTTTATGGTTAGTTTTTGGTAAGAACAGTTATCTCAAGCTATTATTTGTCTTTCAACATTGAAAGTAGCTTACATTATTGACAGTTTTTTCAAATAGTATCATAAAGTCTTAGGCTGATATGTATAGAAGCGACTTAGACTATTCTCAGGAAATAAATTTGTCATTGACAAAAAAACTGAATATATAATAGGAACTTGAGAATAGCATAAGAATTCACAGAGCCAAGTCCAATAATAATACATCATCAACCTATATGTATTTTGGGGTGAGCAAATATACATTAATAATTGTATCCACTTTGCGTTTGTATGTCGTGCTCAAGGATCGGTAGCACATCTGTCTGGCGATCTCAGGACACTTACAGAAGATAAATTGGGATATCTTCCTTCACTTCCACTATTTTGAGATGACTGAATGAGGATTATTTCCAGATTAAAAAAAAACTAGTAATTTATAGTAGTGGCTTTGGTCAAATAGAGTGACCACTCCTTCCGCCACAAGGCACCCTTATACAACACACTGTTGGCCAAGGGAGTCAGCTTGAGATCCTCGATCGACTCCCCTGCCACCGCACACAAGTGCTACCTGACACCCGGTTAAGAAGCTGGAGGACCACACATGCAGACCACTTTAGAAGTGTGTCTCCCTTTGGATTGTTCCTGCGATGGCCTCAAGCTCTAAAATAGGCATTTAAATCATCGAGCACGATCATACGAGGTAGGCACTTGCAGATGTCAGCAGATACCTCGTCAAGGTATCCGTAGTAGTTGGAAAGAATTTTATTTTTTGGTAACCCTGTGGTAAATCCTGCATAAAACTGTTTGGGTTGTTTCCTCGTTGTATTATTATGGTGTATAATTCTACCCCCGCCAGAAAGAGAGGTGCTGCCAGAGCGAAAACACAATTGCCGCTATGGGAGGGATTCTTTAAATTGTACTTATATCGTGTTTTCTATATTTCTCAAATTTTCAAGCTTCATTTCGGTCACCAGGTGCTAGGACAGAAAGAAGGAAGTGCAGAGGATATACAGATTTACGCTAGGATAGGAATGTGGGCAAATAAATGGAGGGAAAATGGATAAAGGTGAGTATTACTAGCCTGGGATTAGACTAGGAACTCGGGCTGATTGCATTAAGCATTCGTCCAGTGGGCAATAGGACCACGTTAGTGAATGCCTAGCCTAGCCTATGAAGAGCCTAGAAAGGTTATATGAGGAATTCTCTAAATAGAAAAAAAACTTTGATGAATTAATCATAAAATTCCAACCACACACACTATAAACTATGCCAAAATTATTAGGCTTGAAATGACGAAAATACCTATCATAGGAGTTCACCGGCGCTATAATAATGCTAATTCAGCGGTTGTTTAGCGACGGGAAACCGGACACGGAAATTCGAGCAATTTCATTTCAGGTTTATTCGGGGAAATATATCGAAAATTTAGTTTGCCTGTTTGGATTTCCCTCATTACTGAATAATTTAGTGCTTTATTATTCTAATCCAGTAAAATGATTGCGTCATTGATGAAATCCGGGCTGATTTCGTGCTTGGCGACGTTTGCAAATCACATCGTCCCGGCGTCAGCTGCAGTCCAAATCGGCAAAAGTGGGCTCACTGATGAATAGATTTGGAAACAGTCAATTTTTTTCCCACTAGCTCGACATAGTGACTACAGAGTTCCTGATGGTAAGTACAGTGTAGTCCAAAAACGAAAGCGACTATCAAAGGATGAAAATCCATTGATAGTCTCCATCGTCATGTCGGCCCACATATACCACGACTGGTGGTCTCTAGGTATATGAGCTACTGGATATACACAAGCTGATTCCGAAACGCGACAAGCCGAAACTGGTCACTATGACGGGGTTTACACCCATGTACTGTGGTCGCGATCCAGACGGGCACCGACGCCCTACCACCTCTCTGCAGCTCGTTTAGCACCACCCAGGAGTCACGTGTAGGGAAACTAGGGTAAAGCCTACGGACGCGAGCAGCTTCGACTCTCAATTACGGAAGATATATTAAAAAATAATAATTATACATCTGTTCTAGATTTTTAATCATTAAATGAAAATATCTGGTTATTACGAGATTATTATAATTAAAATAATTCTCTACTGAATTGAGTCTAGAGACAAAAAATATACATTTCGAGTTCAGAATATATTAATATGGGATCATAAATATCCTGATTGATCACATCTCTGTTAGTTGACTCTTAAATTAATTACGTTGGGAGTTTTCAGATGCGATTTGGGACATCGGGATTAAAATATTTTGATAAAAGATACATTAGTGGTTGTATCCACTTTGCGCTTACATGTCGTGCCCAACGTGACCAGTAGAGCAGTAGCACCTATACCAAAGCGAGTGTTCTGAAGAGTTATTTAATCTTGTTCCACCTTTTCCCTTCCTTAATAGAACTACACACACGGGCTTAGATAGTCACAGCTATACTCATATCCAGAGATGGACAAGTTGTAATCTGATTAATGATGAACGATTACAAAATGTAGTCGTAATTTTAATTTTCTTGCTCTGTAATCATGATTAAATCCATTTAAAACATTAAGAATTAATAAATGTGTATAAAATCTGGGATTCTGTAGTGTTTAAAACATAAATGAGCAAAATGCAGTTATATAAATGGTAAAAAACGTAAAATGTAATCGTTAATCATTTTTATTAATCTGATTACATTTTGCCCATCTATGGGTACAAGTAGTTTGCTTGCCAGTTTATATGGACACTTACAAATAAATTAATTAAAAATCTGCCAGAATATTACCGATAGGATATCTGTATTAGGTATAACTTTAAGGATAATATTAAAAAGCAATTTAAATATAGAAAAACACAGTTTTGATGGCCTGATAGCGCAGTTTGTAGTGACCCTACTTACGATGCGGTCCTGGGTTCGAATCCCGGTTGTGGTCATCTTTTCTGTGATGGGCAGATGAGTTTGTCACGAGTCATGGCTGTATATATGTATTTAAGTATGTATATCTTAGCCTAGTACCCATAGTACAAGCGCAAGCTTAATTTGGGACTAGGTCAATGTGTGTAATTGTTGCTTACATCCCGGTAAGGACTAAGAAGCTCTCTAACTCCTAATTTTGTCATGTTGTTGGACTGTGGAATGGTTTTCCAGCGAGCGTGTTCCCAATATTCTATGATATGCGGTCCTTTAAACGTAGCGTGTCGAGATATTTGTGCAGGCCGGCATGATCGCTGCGACTACCCATGGGTTTTTATTAGCTACTAGCTGTCCCAGCAGACCTTGTTCTGCCCTATTTCTCTAAAACAAAGTCACATTGTTTTTTTAATGTTAATAGCTATTGGCCTGTCGGCTGTTTTTTGAAAATTGTTTGAAGGAACCTGGCCTTAATGCTATATGTATAAAAATTGACAAATATTGACATTAATATTTATACGTCACTCAATAATTGTTTTGCCTTCCCGGAACCCGTCCACTAACATTTAAACTTTATGCTATGGTGTTAAAGTTCAAATTGACTTATAACAAATCTTTTGTATGAGAATATAGAAAAGTGTTGTTTTTAGACTTTTTTAGATAATTTTTTAAAATCTTCTCTCTGTTATAACCTTCTCCAGACTTCAACAAACACAACAAAAAAGAAATCAGTCAAATCGGTTCAGCCGTTCTCGAGTTTCGCGGTTATCAAGACACTATAGCTAATCCGGCAAACGTAGTTTTGCTATGTAAGGTTTTGTAATATCTTCTAAGATGTTCATTGAAATTAAGTGATGTCAAAGACAACTTTGTTCACAATTAAATACTCTTAATCAACAACACATTTATTTGGATAAAGATTAATATTATTTCGTTGATACAACTCTAAACAAATAATGCATTATTTTCGACCAAATTCGATTACCATAGAAACGGTTCTAGTGAGTTAATCTTAAAAGATGGACATATACTGTCCTGGACATTTTTTTAGATCATTTCAAGAGGAATAATTCATTCCTACATATATTTTTGGTATCTTGAACCGTTTTTGCAGCGCACGCAATGGAAGCCCTCAAGGATGAATATTTTTCCCCGTTTTTTTCACATTTTCCATTATTTCTTCGCTCCTAATAATCGCATCGTAATGTTATATAGCCTTAAGCCTTCCTCGATAAATGGTCTATTCAACTCAAAAAGAATTTTTCAATTCGAACCAGTAGTTCCTGAGATTAGCGCGTTCAAACAAACAAACAAACAAACTCTTCAGCTTTATAATATTAGTATAGATTGATAGTCGCCGTTTTTTGGACTTCACCATGCTTACCATGAAGCGTGCTTTAGTCACTGTGTCGAATCTGGATAAAAAAACAACTATGACTGGTGGTCGTGGATGGGTTGATAAAAAGGCACGGATTTTGGCGTTTCAGTGTTTATTGCACTTTATGACACACAGAACTGCGACGCACACGCACGTACTCTAGTTGTGGGTCCCGGTGGTCGACTGACTTTTTCAAGAGCATCCCTTACCCCGTGCGTCACGTAACACCCTAACGACCCTTAAGGCGTTTAACACAAACACGTATCGGGTGGCCTATACATACTATACAACAATTAAATACCTTACAAAGCTGGCATGGTATCGTGGATGAACTAAAGCCTCATTATTATATTTGATTAAGAAATGCGTATCTTATTAGGTAGTTTATGTAATTTTTTCCTTTAACATAAATACATGAAATAAAATTAACGTCTTGTTATGCATTATTCATACGAGTTCAGAAAAAATCCCTTTGTTCTACTATCTCATAAAAATACATAATTTATGAAATCTCCTAATTGGAAAAAGAAATTGCTAGAAGCGGAGTAATACCATTTCGATGAAACATGGAAAAATAATGAATACTTGTGATCTGACACTACCTTATAAATAAATCATAATATTTAAGATTAAAGATGAAGAAGGAATCATCGCATGTTTGTATCCTGATTTTACAGAGACGAGGGTTTGGCACTACACCATTCTCCCCACAAAATAGATGGGGCCTGTAGAATGCCAGACCTCACCGGGTGCCGAGGAAGTTGCCTCAGCAGTTTCCTTGTCCCCGGCAGACGGGAGAAGGAACACACTACGGGTTTTAGTTGGTTCACACTCACAGCGCCTTAACGGTCAATGAGAATTTCCTCCGGGCTAAAAAAAGGTTCGTATCGCGGCACTTGCCTTTGGGATTTCCAGATGAATCCGAAATTTAAGCGTCGTGTGCTCTAGGGTAAAGGAAAACATCCTGAGGAAACCCGTAAGGAATCTAATAGAAATGTCATGTGTACTAGAGCTGAGAAAACGGCGTTCCTCTGCGTCACTGGTGCTTGCGAAATGCAAGCGTGAGGAAAATTCTATACATTTAAACCACGCAGTTTTATCTCGTAAATAGTCATTAGTGAAAGAATAACATCCCTTCTTTAGCAATGACGTTCAAATTCAAATTATTTATTGCACGCAACAGTTTGTGCAGACATGCTTTTGTTAGTTACAACTATGGACCCTGTTGGGTATGGCATTTATGTAGGTAAGAGGGCTTCAATATTAATATTACTATTTATATTAGTAGGGCACCATAACCCTTTTATATATATATGACGGCGCCACTGTGCTTTTAGAGTGTCTAGAAACGTCAAAAGTAATAATGGACATTTGAAATAGTGGGGTTTGACGTTTCCCCGCTATGACGCAACTTCAGGCTCTTTTGTACGCGCGCAGAGGCGGACAGAATCAGAATCCATTGGCTTCTCTCGTAAGCAAGACGTGCCTGGTGGAGCGTCGTTACTTTATCATAAATATCGAAAGTGCTGATTGTATTACTGTTAATATTTCGTTGAAATAATTATTGGATAGTATAAAGCCCTCAAATACGTGGTTTTAATTCTCCTCGCCCGCCTACCCACGATCGCTCGGCAGCCAGAGATGTGTCCAGAAACTAATGATAATGGCAACGTGCCGTTATATATATATATATATATATACATATATAATTTATATTTATATTTATTTTGTGCCGTGGTGGCTGCCGGCAGAATAGAATAGCACTCCCTCTTCTTGCTGAGGTGTTGTAAAAGGCGACTAAGGTATCTCTTTAACACCGCAATTCAACCAGGTGTTCAGAGAAGGAAAACTCGACCAAACCTGCATCCTGCTCCCTCCCGATCGTACTGGTTCTCCTTTCCATCGGGCCTGAGGGAGCTCGGACGAGAGAGTGCTTTTCTGGCTGCGCGTCCAGTTATGCACTTAAATATCTCCTTCGCAATTGACTGTTTCCGAAAACTGGACCTCGATTTTCTTAATCGGTGTTGAATCAGTCGCCGTGGCCGAATCCGGCTAGGACATCATCATCATATATATGACGGGATACAGCCTGTTAGGGCGCCACGTGCACTGTCTTCATCACTCATTCTAGAAAGGAAACGCGACGGTATCTGAGATGCGTGCGATCGTTGCGACCGTTCAAATATGAATGCCTTCGAAAATGACTAATCCCGACCAACTCTCCTTAATTCTATGTTGCCAATTTCATAAATCATTTTTGTATCAAATCGAATAGTTTATTACGATTGCAACGCCATCTCTGATTCCATCCAGGCACTAAACCTGACGTTTCATTTAATAACAATTTAGACGCTCTCACTCCGACACACACATATAACGCACGACGCACACAGTATAATTTAACATTTAGATACTCATCTACAGTGTAGTATCATTTGTCTATAAGCATCCGCTGCAATTTGTGTATTGATAGTTCGTTTTGTTGATCGTCTCTAATATAATATTTCAGGGCCGTTTGTTGTATATTTATGCTGCCATTGCGTTTCAATACATTAGTGTACGAAAAATACGAACTAACTTGTATATCTCAGTATGATGATTGCATTTCTTTGCAGAGATAAGCTGCATTTTATCTCAGTGACTTACAGAAGAACTTATAGGAAGAATTTTTTTTCTACATTGCCTCGACGCAGTGACCACAATGTACCTGATGGTAAGTACAGTGTAGTCCAAAAGCGACTATCAAAGGATGAAAATCCATTGATAGTCTACATCGTCATGTCGGCCCTCGTATACCACGACTGAAGGTCTCTAGGTATATGAGTTGCTGTATTGTGGAAAAGAGAAGTGAGTCCTTAGCCCTACAGTGATATAAAACTGGCTAATAATAATAAATACTAATAAAAGAGTTTAAAAGCCTGCAAACGTAACGAGAATCGCAGATTTAATTCCCGTAAAGCCTCGAGGCTCTGGCGGATGATTTATTTCGTTTCATTTTATAATAATTTCATGGTGATATCACATCAGACGTTTCCCGGCTTGAGCAGATTTATAACTCGAGACAGGTTGTTTCGTATTTATAAATTTCTTTAAACATTTGTGCTGTGATATTAAATGTTACTGCGGTGGTTCAGTAGATAGTGGACCGGTTTCATTGCGCGGCAAGCAATCGATTGTAGGATCGAATCCTGAAACGTACCTTTGGGTTTTTACAGATTGTTTACGGATACAAGCACCAAATGTTCACCACTGAAGAAAAACATCGTGAGGAAATCCACATGGCATCTAATATAAATTTCACATGTATGTGCGTTGGGCGCATATTTATTTATTTAATAGCATCGTCACAGCACATTATAAGTCAATTATATAAAAATACAAAGTGCCAGTAAGGAAGTTACGCTTACATATAAAATTTTGTAAACATATTTGGGTCGCACGTTGTATCCGAATAGACGAGTGTTGTGTGAGCGTATGTGTGTGCAAGTGCATTTGTGTGTATGTGTGTTTATTTCGGTGTTGTGTGAGATTCATCTGTCTGCAATTTAGAAATAATAGTCTTAAGGACTTGATTATGGGTCAAGTGAAACATATCGATATCTTTAAAGTGAAAAAGTATAAACGCGAAATGGATACAGCCACTAATGTATATATCTGTTCGCACTGTAAGGCATATAGTATGACGATATTATTATTATTAATTCTATAAGTGCATAGCGGAGTTCCTTTCTGCCTAGTTCAATAGGAAACAGTGTGATGTTAGATACGAGTATATATTTGAGGGTTTCAGTATATATATGTGTGTTTTGGGAGTCGAAGCTGATCGCGTCCGTAGGTTTTACCCTAGTTTCCCTACACGTGACTCCTGGGTGGTGCTAAACGAGCAGCAGCGAGGTGGTAGGGCGCCGGTGCCCGTCTGGATCGTGACCACAGTGCATGGGTGTAAACCCCGTCATAGTGACCAGTTTCGGCTTGTCGCGTTTCGGGATCAGCTTGTGTATATTCAATAGCTCATATACCTAGAGACCTTCAGTCGTGGTATATGTGGGCCGACATGACGATGTAGACTATCAATGGATTTTCATCCTTTGATAGTCGCTTTCGTTTTTGGACTACACTGTACTTACCATCAGGTACTCTGTAGTCACTATGTTGAGCCAGTGTAAAAAAAAAATCTTTAGTCAATATGTTTACAGTTATAGAGAATGAATACAAAGAGAAAATGTACTAGGACAATAAAATAGCGAGGAGGTGGTCGGAAGTAATAAAAGTTACGCTGCAACGATGTTATTGGTTTTCTCGAAACACATCCGGTTCTACAGCCTTCCTTTGTCGTAAAAGTACGAGAACTAACAATATCACATAGAACTCCACATAAAATTATATAAATATATATTCAACATTGTATAATAAATACACACAGGGAAGCTGAAAAAGGGGATCCAGTTGGTTAGGGCAGCATTTCGCAGTTAGGCAACATTCTATGATTCCCTAGTCTTGAGCAACTTTTAAAATTAAATTTAAAAAATATCTTTTATGCGTGCAAAATTAAAATAATTCATGGATGTGCGTGGATCTGTTTTTTTATGGTATAACATATAGTATTTAATTTTATAGTTTAGTAAAAGGTTTGGCTGACAAAGATTAAAGGTGTATATTGGTTATGAAGGATAGTTTTTTCTGTTTTCTTTTGTGCTTATTATGTTTTGTTGATTGTTTGTCTTTTCTGTATTTTATTATGTAAAATGATTTTATATTTGTATAACTGTATATGTAGGGCTGTTCCGGTGAAGTGGCTGTGTCGTCCGCAAGGTCCTGTCAGAATACCAGCGCTGCAGAGTCCAGTGCTCTGCAGCACAAGCTGAGACAGGGCCCTTATTGGCGGTGGCCTAGACTTTTTTTATTTATTGTTTGATTGGTTTATTATGTGTTTTCTATTATACAATGTCGTTACTTTCGTATGGCCGCCGTTAATAAAACGTTTTCTTTTCTTTTCTTTCATTTGGTGAATTACGTCAGGTCTTTTCGGCTTATAGATCTCCAGATTGGCAAGCTGAAGTGGCTGAGAGCAGATCACGAAGAACTGATGATCGTGGAAGCAGGAGGATCCTTGAGTGGAAGCTCCTGATCGGCAGGCGTAGCGTGGGAAGCCCCCGGCAACGTGAAACGACGATTTGTAGAATGTGCCCAGAAAGGATTGGATGAGAAAAGCCGAGGAATGTGTTAGATAGTGCTAGATGACGTTTCCTAGGAGAAACCTGTGTCTTTACACAAGCTTAGAAAAAATAATTTTAAGGAGGTTTCGTTTGCCACGTATCTAAATATATATAAATCAAAGGTGACTGACAGACTGACATAATGATCTATCAACGCACAGCCCAAACCACTGGACGAATCGGGCTGAAATTTAACATCCAGGTAGATGTTATGACGTAGGCATCTGCTAAGAAAGGATTTGATGAATTCCACCCCAAAGGGGATAAAATAGGGGATGAAAGTTTCTATAAATCATCTCAGATTTTCGACTATAATATAATAGCTTGATATTTTTAGCGCCTAATGACAGATTAGGCCCTAATTTTTTACACACGCTAAACAAAAGTAAAGCCACAAAAGATTATCTAATTAATTATAATACTTCTTAACGCGAACGAAGCCGCGGGCAAAAGCTAGTATAATATATAATGAAGACGTGTTAGTTACACCATTTGTTATTTCAGAATGGCTGGACCGATATTCATGATTTTTTATTTGTCTCCGTGTGGAATAGCAGAATAAGTAGTAAAAGTTTAAAATACATGTATCAAATATTATAACAATAAAGAAAGTAGACCGTTACATTCACGATATACAAAGGGCATAGCACGGGATATGTTATTCTTTCATTGTTTTATATAAATGAGTAAGTTGTGTGTTGTTCGTTTTTACTCATTGAAAGTTCTTTCTTTCTTTTTTATACGTATGGCCACCGAAGACATAAGAAAACACGGTTATTTATCTATATATTAATACGTGAAGCAAATACTTTATAATCATTTTTAAGAAAATTCAGACGTAGGAGAATACAATTTGGCACACTCATAGTTTTAAATAGATAATGAATACAGATTGCTAATATTTTTTTAAAAATAACGATTAAAAACATTTAAAAAATCAATAAAAAACATACGCTTATACCTACATATCCTTTTTTGTTTATGGTTAAAGTTTGTGGTCCAATTAAGGATATATAATATATTTTGTCTTTAATATTATTTGTCTATAGTCTTACTGAATGTCAAACATAACCTATAATAGATGCTTGTGCTTTATATGGTAACGAAATTAATTTATTACAATACATATATTATTTATTAGTGAAATACCGCTAGCTCAATATACAAATATAAACCTAATATAAAATCTCAATATAAAAAGAAAGTTGTGTAGCAGTAATTTGAATTAACAATATCATATAGGGAAAAAATATATTTGTTATTGCGGGTACAAAGATCATTTGTATTTTTTTAATATTGTGACCATAGAACCTTAATTATATTCAAACTTATAATTTGAATTAATCATGGTCGAATTTCGACCTCTAGGTGACCAATGTTTATAATAAATATCTCTTTTATTTAGGTGTCACGGAGATTTCTGTGCAGAGGATAAATGGGAGAAGAGTAAAGAGACATATAAAAGTATATGTATATCTACAATATGTAAGGGTTTCAAAACCCGCTAAAATTATTTTTCGTATTTAGTAGTTCTAATAGTAATTTGAAATGTTTTTATCAAAGCAAATATTATTAATGAATTTCTTCGTTTTTGCTTTTTTACTCTGGAATAATAATTTAAATGCCTTATAAGAATGTGATTGTACATCAAAGATTAATTATAACGTTTTTATAATTAATTGGGATTCGAAAAAAATATGTTATAGCGGGCTTTAAAACTAGGCGCCTCATATGGTTCTAGAATTACCACAACACATCAATTCGTGGAGCTCCCTTCGGGAAGCAACCAGTTTTTCTGGTTCTGTGTTGCTTTGTGCTGTCAACGTTAATTTTTACGGAACCTCCAGTGCCTGGTGCGTCTAGCTCTTGGCCGGTTTTTCTTTTGAGAAGCCCTTAAAACCCGAAACTGTGGGTAGAAGGTTTCTATCTATATTCTATCAACAGTGATTCTATTAACAGTGGATTTTTTTTATTACTTGTCCGCTTGAACGCTTGACCTTAATCACACCTGGTGGAAGGTGAAGATAAGTCCGAAGATGAACCACGTTCGCCCAGCAAATGCCTATTCACTCTTCTTTTAAAGACTCCCAGGTCATAAGATCGCGGAAATATGGCCGCTGGAAGCTTATTCTACTCCTTAGCCGTTCGCGTGATGAATGCGAATGAGTGGAATTTGAGCAACAAGAGGCATCGTGGTCACATTATGTCGTCATAGACCCGCAGCTACATTGCTTATGATTTAGAGGCCTTCTGGGAAATTAAGCTCACCGCTGAACGCAAAAATTGAATACCGCATTTCGTTACCGCAGCGTTGTACATTTATGAGGTGTCCTTTTGAAGGATAACACGATATTTTACTCAAACCGTCGCACAGGTCTAAAGTTTTACCGCACAATTGTTGATAAAATATGGGTAAAGATAGTTTTTTCATAACATTTAATTTACTCTATAATTATAATCTATACTATCTCTATTTTATACTCTATGCTATCTCTAGACGCCATGGTTGGTATCGGCGCTGCTCATTGGTCTAGAATTGACAGCTGTCACTAGTGTCATTCTGAACGAACCGAAACAACCTAGACAAGTAACGATATCGCAAGGAATAATAATTAAATTTAAATATCATATATATCATAAAGACGGAATAATAGCTTTAATGGTTGTTTCTTTGGTTTCAGGTGAAATTGGGATAAGCTGTGTGTTGTGTTGTATTAAATACAACGAGCAGTGTCGGGGTAGATATCTTCCTCCGAGTTTGTGCCCAGCGGGCGCGGCGTGATGGGGCTGTGGCGAATTGATTACAGGACCCACAGTCCCCGCCAATGCGCAGAAGTAGTCACCTTGGGGTTCTTAGTCGGTATAAGTCCGACACACCTCGGTTTCGAGCAACCCCCCAGTGCGACCGAGTCGGTACCATGAGGATTTAACCCAAGAAAAAAAAAAAAGTGTTGTGTTGTATGTGTAAATTTACAATTGTATTAAATAAACTTACTTTGGTTTCTGAGAAACTCAGTTGCTATTATTTCTAAAAACTTATATAAGCACATTATATATGTATGACGGGATACCGCCTGTCCCGACCAACTCTCCTTAACTCAGTGTTACCAATTTCATAATTCAATTTTGTATCGAATCGAATAGTTGATTACGATTGCAACGCCATCTCTGATTCCATCCTGGCACTTAACCTGACGTTTCAATTAATAACAATTTAGACACTCTCACTCCGACATGTATATATATTTAAGATGTTAGAGAAATAATACTAAGAGCGGTCACGCTATGCATCTAATGCAAATGAAATGAAACGAAATGAAATGTATTTATTTCGCCATAACTTACAAAAAACTAAGAATTTAAATTCAGTAACACAAGCAGTATATAGAAACAAAAGAAAATACAAAAACATACAAACATGGCTAAAATGGGCCAATTCCTTTTTCTTACTTGGTGGAAATCAGTAACGTTCATTCCATAGATGTATGAAAACATTGCATGCCATGACGATAAATAAGTCTGGAATAAATGGTTTAAAGTTAAACAAAAAAGAAAGCATTTATGTTCATATCTATTCTATGTTCACGCCATCTATCTTACCTATGAAAGCAATATTTACTATCATATTATAATATTCAAATTACGGAAATTCTACCTACCCTGTGCAAATATCCTATGCACGTCACTGGTGGAAATCCTCATGGAGCTACAGAGCCGCTGTAACGGTAGCGGCCCTGGTGGGTTACTCTTACCGACTAAAACCGCCGTGGTCTTCTCTCTACTCGTTTGCCAGAGCTAAGGGTACGGCCAGGCAAACTTCTCCGGCTCCCAGCGACGTCTGGCCTTCTGCAGGTCTCATATACTATTACGGGGAAGTGTTGGTAAAAGGCCACTCCTTACTCCCCTTTAATATCATTGGAGTGGTGTATGAGAACTCATCACATAACGCTCTCTTCTGGATATGTAGGAGACTGCACACGCTCAATTTCGACGCCCAAATTTCATGTCCTATAGAGGAAAGCTCCTGGTGAAGGTCCATCAACTCCTTCCCATTCTACGCAGACAACGGATGGGATTTTCAGTGTTGGCGATTGCCTCCCACCCCCTTTCCACTGCATCTATTCTTCTTTATATCTTCGCAATAACAGAAGACCGCCTTCCATGGTCTGCCACTTTTTTTTTACACTGGCTATAGTGACTACAGCTACAGAGTACCTGATGGTAAGTACAGTGTAGTCCAAAAACGAAAGCGACTATCAAAGGATGAAAATCCATTGATAGTCTACATCGTCATGTCGGCCCACATATACCACGACTGAAGGTATCTAGGTATATGAGGTACTGGATATACACAAGCTGATCCCGAAACGCGACAAGCCGAAACTGATCACTATGACGGGCTTTACACCCATGTACTGCGGTCGCGATCCAGACGGGCACCGACGCCCTACCACCTCGCTGCTGCTCGTTTAGCACCACCCAGGAGTCACGTGTAGGGAAATTAGGGTAAAGCCTACGGACGCGAGCAGCCACTGACGATTCTCGTACGAACGAGTGCCGTCAACTACAGATCACTATCCAACATCAAATATTAATTTTATCTTTCTATTGCTGAGATGGATGAAATGAGTGTCAGCTGGAAATCAGCACTGGGTTGCTCAGCTGGTCATTTGGAATTTGCTGAGCTGACTCCCCTTTGGTACATGACAGTACAAGGTATTTGCTTTTGTTGTTGTCCCTCTTCATTAATCTATCTTTATGTGTTATATGTTATGTGTTTGCCAAAATATGTTTTTTCTTTCTCTAACTCTTTAAATAAAAATGTGTGCGTGTGTGTGTGTGTGTTTATGCCTGCGTATTTATATGAGTGTACTTTGAATTCATATTATATACTTAAACATTTACTTATGCAAAAGAAATACTAACAGTTTTGGCAGAATCCATATTATTTTCATGAATTTTCTTATCCGGTTTTCCCAGCGTGTTTTGTCGTAAAATATGCCAAAACTGTTAAACGTATACAAATATCACACACGTGTTGTGTTTTCGAAACAGATCTGAGCCAGTATGCGAGTGTTGCCAACTACATCGTGTTTAGGAAATTGTATAGGGAATTCTGAATTACGTAGGAACTAATATATTTAACTCATCATCGTCAGCTTATCTTAGTCCTTTGCTGAAAATAGACACTTCCTAATATGCGCTGGGTTTGATGTTTAAAGCCCTTCCCATGCTCCCCAAAAATATACTAGTATAAGGAAAGGGCCCCTTTGCCTTAAAATGAGAAGAAACTGGCTAATAATAAGAGATTTTATTTTATTTATTTTTGTATGGGCTATCAACAGTTCCATTGCATTTTACATTCACAATGAGATCACATGCGTAAGCTAAATGTCTACAATGGATACTAACAAAAGACAGCCACAGCATGGCTCAAAAGCCATCCACTTTTACTTTTGATGTACGGAATCCTAAAAATATATAAATTCCCTGGAAAGTTCAAATATCTTGGCAACACAATGATAAATAAATATTTGTAACTTGTTACCGGTAACATTCCGAAAATCCGCGAACGTGTTTGTAACATTTCGTAATATTTCAACATAATCCGCCAATATTTGAATTGGGTACAGACATACATTGGTTGGGAAGTGCATACATTTTGACAAATCCTTGTACCACACTAGGTATCCGGAATAGAGTGCGATTGTTTTTTAGGCCCGATCAACTGAATCTATTATAAAAGTCCGAGTTCACGTCCTGCATATAGTTCTGTTCGCACCCCTGGGACTATTCTGCTCAGTACTTACTCGACGCCCTGGATAGGACGCAGCAAAGGCTGTTCACATTGTGAATGATCCAGAAGTTACTAAGCATCTTAAACCGCTCCAGTTGCTCAGAGATACTGCCTCACTGAGCGTTTTCTATCGTCTCTATCACGACGAGTGTTCTGAAGAATTATTAAACCTTGTTCCACTCTCTCCCTTCTATAATAGAACCACGAGCGCGGGCTTTCGTAGTCACAGCTCTACCGTAACTCATATCCAGTCTCTAAGAAGCTTTCTAACTCTTTTGTCGAGTCGTTGGGTTAATTGTTGATATTGGATCCTACACAGAGCTTGAAGTGATATTTCTGCAGACCGACATGGTTATCGGCCGTCATAATGATATGGTCGGCAGACATGTAGCCGTGGTGGCTGCCGGCAGAATAGAATAGCACCCCCCTCTTCTTGCTGAGGTGTCGTAAAAGGCGACTAAGGTATCTCTTGAACACCGCAATTCAACCAGGTGTATAGAGAAGGGAAAACTCGACCAAACCTGCATCCCGCTCCCTCCCGATCGTACTGGTTCTCCTTTCCATCGGGCCTAAGGGAGCTCGGACGAGAGAGTGCTTTTCTGGCTGCGCGTCCAGTTATGCACTTAAATGTCTCCTGCGCAATTGACTGTTTCCGAAAACTTGACCTCGAATTTCTTAACCGGTGTTGAAACAGTCGCCGTGGCCAAAACCGGCTAGGACATCATCATGGTCGGCAGCGAGATCAGTTGGAAAGCTGGACTTGACTTTCGAGAGCAAGCCATAAGTCAGAAGGAAGCAGCCAATCTATCCAGAGAATCTATCACCACTCTGGCCATTTTCTGCCCTGCTTTTACGCGCTATTATATGCGTCACCAGCCGCCGTGACTTGAATACGGGCAATGGTACTTGAGGGAGTCTATTGCCTGTGCACGAAGGCTGCAGTGTGTACCCCCACACACCGTTTGAATAGATGATTAGGTAGGCGGAACTTCTCTCTTCCACTCCTGTTGTTTTAAGGTGGCCGTGTATCGGAAGAGCGATCTCATCCCCACGGAGCAGCGACTACGCTGCTGAAGGAGTACGCAGGAGTTTTTATTCGATAAGAGTCCAACAGACGTGGGTCGTTGCCCTCACGGCAGCCCTGATGGTCCATATGAGGATTTTTCTCCTGGATAAAAAAAACACGATTTATACTAGATTCACCCTTCTACAACCTGTGTTCAAGAAATGCCATATAAAAATGCTTTAAAATTACAATAACACATTACATTTGCTAAATATATTTATTTTACAATTAATTAAACGTTTGTAAGCATGTACTTATATTTTATAAACATTAACTAAATTACTCTTCTATGTTCTCACCGCTTTTAAGTTGAAGATACATTGCTCTTACACTATACCACGCCACAGATATTATCATCATTTCTGCCCGCAACAGTCCAATATTGAACATAGTCCTGTACCAAACCTCATCACTTGTCCACTGTTCGGGGCTGTTTGGATTAAAAGAAACAAAAAATAATAAGTAGGAAAATAACTAACAAAATCTACATGACATAATACAATATTTTGGCAATTTAATTAGATATATTTCATTATTTTATATTACCTGACCCAGCAAACTTCGGACCGTCTGAATCTTCTATTAATATTTAGTTTAATCTACTCCCTCTTTCCTTCACTTTTCTCTATTTTTGGTAATCCATGGGTAAATTTTACATTTTTTTTTACACTGGCTTGACATTGTGACTACAGAGTACCTGATGGTAAGTACAGTATAGTCCAAAAACGAAAGCGACTATCAAAGGATGAAAATCCATTGATAGTCTACATCGTCATGTCGGCCCACATATACCACGACTGCAGGTCTCTAGGTATATGAGCTACTGGATATACACAAGCTGATCCCGAAACGCGACAAGCCGAAACTGGTCACTATAGCAGGCTTTACACCCATGCACCGTGGTCACGATCCAGACGGGCACCGGCGCCCTACCACCTCGCTGCTGCTCGTTTAGCACCACCCAGGAGTCACGTGTAGGGAAACAAGGGTAAAGCGGACGCGAGCAGCTTCGACTCCCAAAGACCCATTGGACTATCAGAGCCGTTGTTAGGGCAGCGGCCTCAGTGGGTCAGACTCCTACTGATTAAAAACTCCCAAGGTGTCCTTCCAATCCCTCCACCCGGGCCCGGGAACCCAAATTCTTTCAGACGCCAGGAGAACGAGCAGTATGTTTAGGCTTCATCTCTGTGAGGGTAAGTGTAATTAGCCCACCCTTTCAAACCTATCTCACCGAACATTTTGCACCTCCTCCTTCTCATCCGGGTAGCAGACTTTACTCAAGTCTACTACCCCGACCCTTTCCCTTCTCTATCCATCCTCCTTTTTCAATTAAAGATAAGCTTAGTAAAAGAACTAAGTCAATTGTAATATTAACTGTGCATCCTGTTAGATGTAGGTATAGTAATAAGATCTTGTAACGATAATCGGTACGCGCGGTGCGCGGGCAGTTATAAAATAAACGTGCTTGTGACAGTATCTACTCTTCTATTTACGCGAATAACAGTGGCGACGGGACGACCACGCATATAATATAGTGATGGCTAATATACCAATTGGGACTATAAGTGTTTTTAACCATGAAGAGCAAGAATGGACCTTATACAGAGACCGATTGGAACAATGGTTTTTAGCAAACGATATAACGGACGACACGGACAAATCCGGCACAAAACGGAGGGCAGTTTTATTAAGTAGCTTAGCTGAAGCTACCTACAAACTCACGCGGGACTTGGCACTCCCAGAAAATGTTGGCGCTTTGGCTTACCAGGTAGTGGTGAAGTTGCTGGATGGCCATTTTCATAAAAATATATGCAGTTTCGCGGAAAGGAATAAATTCCACAGTGCGACACAGAATGCTACAGAGCCTTTTACTGCCTGGGCGGCGCGAGTGAGGGGTTTAGCGATAAACTGTGGATTTCCGACCACTATCCTCAACGAGATGCTGAGAGATCGTTTTGTGTTGGGTATGACAGCAGGGCCAGAGAGAGATAGTCTATTTTGTGCAAGTCTCGATGATTTATCATTAGAAAAGGCGTTGCATTTGGCGGAAAATATTCGTTCTGCTCGGGAAGGAGCTCGTCAATGTAACCCAGAGGTCATCGGCTTCCCTGCCTCAACAGGCTTGCACGACGTTCACAAGGTGTCAACGGTCACCAGCACTGCTACTGCAGGACAACGACGTCAGTATTATGGATCACAGGGTTCCAGCAGCAAACTACGGAATCCGGATGCATCGTACGGCGGTGGCGTTTGTAGTCAAGGCGGTCATAGTAGTAATCGTTGTAGGTTTAAATACTATACTTGCAAAAAATGTGAACATAGGGGACACTTGCAACTAGGGCGTAAAGCGAGCGAGCATTCTCGTAGAGTGCACTTGTTGGAGTGTTCTGCAGACACGGATGATGCAGGTGATGATGGTAAGTCGTTAGTGTTTAATATCCGTAGTGTGCACGGAGAACCTTTGCAGGAAACGATACAAGTGAGTGACGTACAGTTAAATTTTGAAATTGATTCAGGGTCAGCGGTTACCGTTATATCTGATCAGGACTATACAAAATATTTCCATAGGCATCCCCTTCAAAGGTGTACAAAAGGCCTACTTAGTTATACAGGAGAAAATATAAAAACAATAGGAAAGATTACGTTACCATTTAAATATAAAGGGGAAATAAAAAATATAGATGTGTATGTAGTACAAAAAGGAGGTTGCCCCTTATTAGGTCGCGATTTTATGTCGAAATTTAATTTAGAAATAGGACAAGTCAATTATTGCGATATAAATTTTGATATAAATAAAATTATAAATCGCTATCCAAACTTATTTTCAGACAAATTAGGGTGTTGCAAGGAAATCGAAATTAAATTACAATTAAAACCGGAATCAAGGCCAAAATTTATTAAAGCACGTCCAGTACCATATTATCTTCGCAGTAAAATAGAAAAAGAATTAAATCGTTTACAAAAATTAGGTATCATCGAACCTATTAACTTTTCCGATTACGCTAGCCCGGTAGTTCCTGTTTTAAAACCTGACGGATGTATAAGACTGTGTGCGGATTATTCATCAACATTGAATAAACAACTATTAATAGAAAAATATCCCCTTCCTCGCGTAGATGAATTATTTAGTAAGCTGTATAAAGGAAAATATTTCACAAAATTAGATTTGTCTAGTGCTTACAATCAGTTAAAGTTACATCCGGACTCACAAAATTATACATGTATTAATACACATAAAGGGTTATATAAATACACAAGATTAGTTTTTGGTTTATCTAGTGCACCCGCTATTTTCCAACGAACCTTAGAAAAAATCCTTTCCGGTATAGACGGAGTTTTACAATTTTTGGATGACGTATTAGTAGTAACAGACACAAAAGAACTCCATGTCGCTAGGCTTAACGAAGTCTTTACTAGGTTGGAAAATGCAGGGCTAGTACTGAGAAAGGACAAATGTAATTTTTTTGTAGATTCGGTAACTTATCTAGGGTTTATTATCGACAAAAACGGGGTGCACAAATCGCCAGACAAAGTTCGAGCAATACAGGACGCTAAAAGACCAGAAAACATATCCGAATTAAAATCATTTTTAGGTCTTGTCAACTATTATAGGATGTTTGTAAAGAACGCAACCGACGTTCTAACTCCTTTTTACCGGTTGTTACAGAAAAACAGTAAATGGCTGTGGGAGAAGTCACACGAAGATGCATTTAAATTAATTAAAGAAAATCTATCGTGTGACAATACATTAGCGCATTTTAATCCGGATGCAAAAATAATATTAACTGTAGACGCATCACCATACGGCCTGGGCGCAATTCTTTCGCAAATAGATAGCTCTGGTATTGAAAAACCAATTTGTTATGCCTCCCGTTCTTTAAATTCAGCAGAAAAACGGTACAGTCAAATCCAAAAGGAGGCCACAGCAATTATTTTTGGTGTCAAAAAGTTTCATTATTACCTATACGGCAGAAATGAACCTTTCATTTTAAGAACGGACCATAAGCCGCTAATATCTATTTTTAATCCGCATAAAGGTGTACCACAGGTTTCGGCAAATCGGTTACAACGTTATGCACTTTTCCTATCTGCTTACAATTACACTATAGAATACGTTAACACTGCATACAACTCTGCTGACTACCTTAGTCGCTCGGTAAGCGTAAATGTATCAGCCGCGCCGACAGCAGGGAATAGTAAACAACGTGAACATAGCTGCGATCGCGCCGAGACCGATGTACCGGCCGCCAACAGCGAGTGCGCGCGCACCGATCAAGCTGCATATGTTCACTTCGTTTGGGCACCGGACTCAAAACCGATTACACGAGCGCAACTACAAAACGAAACAAATAGGGACAGAATATTGTCACTAGTAAGCAACTACGTATTAAAAGGGTGGCCACCAAAATTATCTGATTTAAATATAAAAAAATACTATAATTGTCGGTTTGAGCTAGCAGTGGAAGATAAATGTCTATTACGTGGGACAAAATTAGTAATACCGGAAATATTAAGAAACAATATAATTAAAGAATTACACAGGGGTCACTTAGGCATTGTCAAAATGAAAGCAGAAGCACGCACGCGATTTTGGTGGCCAGGTATGACTGCTGACTTAGAAGAAGCAGTGGCCACTTGTGATGTCTGCACGCAGCTGAGGCCTAGCCCGCCTCGTGCTGCACTCACGCCGTGGCCTTTTCCCTCGGAACCGTGGCACAGGGTTCACTTAGACATATTAGGTCCAATTAATTCAAAAACTTACCTAGTCATTGTAGATGCCTATTCTAAATGGGTAGAAGTATTTGACGTTAGCCGGGGATACGGGTCGAGAATTATTTTAGAAAAAATATGCGAATTAATGGCTAGATTTGGGTTATTTAACACCATTTGTACGGATAATGCCACATGTTTTGTATCAACTGAATTCACAAAATTTTGCACAGAAAATGGTATAAAACACTTGACTTCTCCTATTTATCACCCGGCTAGTAATGGGCAAGCAGAGAGCTACGTGAAAATTATTAAAAGAGCGCTGAAATCAATATTAATTTCGGGGAATAATGACAAAGATTTAAATGTAAAATTAAACGAATTTTTATTTAATTATCGTAATTCAGAGCACTCAACAACAAATCGTTCTCCTGCTGAGGTTCTATTCGGAAGGAAACTACGTTGTAGGCTAGATTTAATGCGCCCATCATCACTCTCATCATGCGTGCAGACACTGCCAGCACTAGTTAAGGACAAACAGTCCTTGCAAGTTAAATACTATAAGGGTAGAAGGAAAATTTATTTTTCAATTGGACAATTAGTATCAGTTAAAATTTACCATAATCAATATAAAAAATGGGAAAAGGGAGAGATAGTAAGGAACATGGGGAAAAGTATGTATTTAATTAAATTGATTTGCGATGGAACAGTAATAAAACGGCATAAAAACCAAATTTATGAAATCAAGGAGAGAGTACCAGACGAGAATGAAAGAGTTGATGCTAATAATGAGAAGATTCTACGCGAGGATCATAAGCCAAAAGATCAACCAGCTGACAACTCCGCCTTCTTGCCTCAATGGATATTTATGGATAACCCGACTACTATAGAACAATGTACAGACATAAATCCTCAAACACAGCAAGAAGAGGTTATTGACAGTGAGCATACGCTACCAGTCTCAGCACCGACTTGCGCAGATGGCCAAGCGGCAACCGCATCAACAAACTCTTGCGAATCAACAGTTGATATCTCTCCAAGATTAAGACCAAAAAAACGTGTAGATTATAAACAGTTTTTTAAATAGTATGTAAAAAAAAGTATATGTATAGAATATTATGTTGGGATTTATTGGTGGAGGGATGTTAGATGTAGGTATAGTAATAAGATCTTGTAACGATAATCGGTACGCGCGGTGCGCGGGCAGTTATAAAATAAACGTGCTTGTGACAGTATCTACTCTTTTATTTACGCGAATAACACATCCAAATTAGTCAAATGTAATAAATAACTATAGGAAGGCTTATTTTGTGACACACACTCAAACTTACATCTTTAGCCTCATGGCATGTTACGACGTTGCGTGTACAAAGTGTGTCTAATTATCTAATTTATAGCGGTCGTCGCCTACAGTGGCGTGAGAGAAATGTACCCAAACCTTTGCACGCTCTAGGGTTCCAATCTAGATCATAATTTATTTCGAGTCTCGAAACTTGATCTCGAAGTTTTCGGGATATACAAGACAAAAATAAGATATTTTTAAATTTGCCTTTCAAGGGTTTTGGATGAAAAAATAAACTACCCCGTAAAGGCGCGTGTAGCATATTTGTTTACCACTACACGGCGCACGCATTTCCATCACACGCCGCGGTTTCTGGTCGACTGTCTATGTCAGTATATCTCTTTTTTTTCAGCAGGATTTTTTTTTTACACTGGCTCGACATAGTGACTACAGAGTACCTGATGGTAAGTACATTGTAGTCTAAAAACGAAAGCGACTATCAAAGGATGAAAATCCATTGATAGTCTACATCGTCATGTCGGCCCACATATACCGCGACTGATGGTCTCTAGGTATATGAGCTACTGGATATACACAAGCTGAGCCCGAAACGCGACAAGCAGAAACTGGTCACTATGACGGGCTTTACACCCATGTACTGTGGTCGCGATCCAGACGGGCACCGACGCCCTACCACCTCGCTGAAAAATCTTATCTTGCTGATCTTATCTTGTTGGCCGCGGAAAGCTTTTACAACTGAACGTACTCGGCCAAGGAATTTATGGCTTTAGGGAGGCTTGCACTAACAAATTAGATCTAGTTTAGAGTTATATAAAATGCTATTTAGCGCTGATCTGTACTTATTGTCTTGCACTGAATCAAAATCTAGTTATAACAACTCTTAAGCTGAAATCATCATTTAGATGGAATCAAACCAATTCAATTAATAAGCGTTTTATACCAGCTTAAACTAGATTAATTCGTTAGTGCAAGCCGCCCTTAGTTGTAATGCAGAGGCACCCATGCGGTCAACTTCGATTTAGGCGGCCACCCAGGGAAAAGAAACTAACAATGATCTACTAGCATTTTGGAAGGGACTACTTTGAGAAAAATCGCTGAAAGAAGCTCAAGGCTACGTTAAAGTGAGATTGCCCCTCGAAGCGTAAATACAACGGTTTGCAACAGTTGACTGGGCTATCCTTCTTCGGAGTCGCCAGAAGCTCCGGTATCTTGGAATGAATTCAGTGCGTATAGAATGTGCCTCTGTTATTTTGAGCAGCTGCTTCTAAGACCGCAGTAATTGGATTATTGGGATCCAACAGAATATGACGTAGGAGACGAACAGCCAGCGTGATGACGCTTTTTGGTGTGTATTTACACGGATTACGAACTAATTCGTTTGGGTGAAGCTGCGCCTTATCGAATTATCAATAAGACGCTTTACTTAAGGTCGTCATGGAGATCTTTACACAAGAATCTATTATTAGGGTTGTCAGAGAATACGGAGAGCTATGGGCTAGCACTATGCTAGCGTAGGTCATTCACCGGTCTTATAACAGTTTTGTAAAGTATTCACTTATTTTTAAGTGACAATTTACTGTGTTTATGCAACATACTATGTAAACGTTCAAAGAGGAAGGCGGGGCGATCGCGCACGGCCTTGACATGAGGTAAGAAAAGGTCATGTTTCTGCCAAAGATAATCCCCTTTGTGGTAGATGAAGATGAGGCCTATGATTGTCCAAAAATGACTTTTTAATCCTCTTTTAAAGTCTACGAGATAGAAAGATTGTGGAAAGAACGACGCAGAGCGCATATTTTTTCTTGTAAACAGTTGTATGCAAATTTCTCGAAGAATTTATAAATCTAAAAACTGAATAATCAGCCTAATCTTATACTTTATTTTATCAGAAAAGAGATACAGTATAAAGAATATTAATTTCCTTTTAATTTTCTTCAGATTCTGGAAAACTCTATGCTCGGATATCCTTGGGCTATAATTCGCCTATTTGTAGGTTATCTCGCAGCTTTAACGAACTGGAGAGTGCCATCGATGTGTTTGCTGACAGTCTGCCAAAAATGATTGCTGAAAATCATCGGGCGGTTGAAGGACACGCAGTAGTTGTTGATATGATTTTTCATTTGCCTGTGTTTTCACTTTCATTGTTTTAATCTTATTTGTTAATGTGCTTATTTCATAAGTCTTATTGTTTATATTTTTAATGCAAAATGTGGTGGCCTTAAACGGTGCAACACATTAATGTGCATTTTTTTTTCGATTGTTTCTTTTTTATTGTCTTGTAGTGTGTTGGCCACTGGCCGCCCTTAAAAATGTAATAATAAAATAAAACAGAGGGACAAATCTTGAGAGTCTCGGAATTTCGAGAACTCAGGATCACGGGATTTCGGGCTTTGAGAGTCCCGTGATTGAAGCCCTAGCATGCAGTGTCTGAGACCCTGTGACGTCAGGTACACAGAATAATTCACGCGTCGAACCCAACGCGGCGAGAGGCACAAATTAAATTTTAATATTTTAACGCGTCTGCGAATGGGGATCGTAATGAGATTTGTCGTAACTCATAATACTATGCTTTTTAAACAGAGTAAACATTGGGGGCACAGTACGGCTGGTATAATATATAATTGTAATGCAAAAAGTTGATTTTTTTAAATAAATTTTCTTATTTTGCGTGATCGTGATAAAATCTTGATTGAAATGAGTCCAAATACGAAAAATCTGCTATATCAAGGAAAATCTTTCTTAGACCATCACTATATCATACATAAAGTAACATTAGAAGTAAAAAAAAAAACAATAAAACTAATCTATTTTGCAAAAAATACATAAACGAGAAAAAAGCAAACTATTCCACAATCTTCCCGAAATATGTATTTTTCTTTGGTTCTAAAATATAGGTACATTATTAATATTTTTAATGGGGCTTACGCGCGAATTAACTTATCTTTAATTATGGCTCAACGTGTCGACCTCGTTACACAGGTCAAGTACTTAACATACAATGAGTACAAAACGCGAAAGGTTAAAATGCGTTATTACAAAATATCGTAAAATATGTCGAGATCTATTGATAGAATTACACAGCCTTATCATTCAGCACAAGGGTACATCGTGACCTAAATACATTGTGGGATTTGGAATACAGAATATAAAAAGAACACAAAAGATATTTGATTGAATAAATGGAATAGCATTTAACATATTTTGTACTAGAAAGAAAGAAAAATCACATTTGGCACACAACATAACAAATAACACAGAAGGATGGGTTAATCAACATACGAAACAACAAAAGCAAATACCCTGTCCTGTGATGCGCCAAGGGGAAATCAGCTCAGCAAATGCTAAGTGACCAACTGAGCCACCCAGCACTAATATACCCTTTTCGGGTCGAACAGGGTTTTTATAACATACTGTATAAGATATAAGCAAATTTTTAAGATCCCTGAGTTTTGCCAGTAATTTAAATTTAAAACTCGTTTTATAGTAAGACCGATGAGAATAAAAAATCATATGTTTTATATTGTAATTTGTTGGATTATTTTTTTGATTATCGCTGCTATAAAATAATGAGTCAATTTCACCTACGCGTCACTGCATCGCACGAATATTCGCCACAGCAAACATCGGCAGTTTACGACGCCCCAGACGGAGTGCCTTCGAGCATGTATTTGTTGGGTTTAGTGCCCATAATTTACTTACGACGACAGCACGTATGTAGGTCATGGGTTACAAGATTTCCGTCTTATTTATTCATTAGAACTCGCTTTGATCATATTACATATTCATTTTTAGCGGCTCCGCAAAATAACTTAACTGAAAAAGAAAAATGAAAATGTATTTATTTCGCCACAAACCAACAAAAACTAGAAATTTAAATGCAGCAACACAAACAACACACAAAAACAATAGGAATTACAAAAACATATAAACATAGCGAAAATGGGCCCTTCATCAGCCTAAAGTCACAGAGGAAGCCTGCAGCGCTGATTTTCGTGAAGGGCCCCGGTCGTGTTACATCCAATTAGAAATATCTATAAGCAATAAAAAACACAATAAATAGAACCACATCATAGCTTAAGTAATCTTAAATATAAGTGTTTATAGTAATAAGTCTAAGCAATAGCAACACACCCCCTGAAAAATAAACAATACCAAAATAAACTATTACATACAATAAATAAATCGACTACAAAATGTATTAGTGATACTATAGTAAGAATATATGTATACCTAAAACAGGAGCAAAAGTATAAGCAACTGCGCCTGATGCTTTGAGCATATTATCTAATAACACTCATTCGTTAGTTACCATATGATGATGATGATATCCTAGCCGACGGGCAGTAGACTTGAGGGATTTTTTTTTATCCCGCGGGAAAATCCTGCATAGGACCATCAGGGACGCTGTGAGGGCAGCGACCCCGGTGTGTCAGACTTATACTGACTAAAAACCCCCGGGATGTCCCTCTAATCGCTCCACCCGAGCCTGGGAAACTAAATTCATCCAGACGCCCGGAAAGCGAAATGCCTTGTCGAGGATGCCTCTCTGGGAGGGGTAGGGGTAAAGAGCCCACTCTTCCAACACCTATCTCACAGGCGGCGCGCCGGACACCGCACACCGCCTCCCTCTTATCCGGGCAGTAGACTCCCTCAATTCTACTGCCCGGCTATTGTCATCGGGGGATATCGCGCTAGCCGTGGCCGCCGAATAGCCAGAGAAGATGTTCGCTCTCGGACCCTTTCGGCGGCCTCCTTCTGCTTCATAACAACCTCGCAGAAGTCTGTGACTTTGTTACTTACATAAGACAGCTGATAAACAAATCACTTCTGGACACGCTCTATTCTATTAGAATTAACATCAATTGTCAAATATAATATACTAGCTGATCCGGCAAACGTTGTTTTGTTATATAAGGTTTTGTAATATCTTCTAAGATGTTCATTGAAATTAAGTGATGTCAAAGACAATTTTGTTCACAATTAAATACTCTTAATCAACAACACATTTATTTGGATAAAGATTAATATTATATTATTACGTTGCTACAACTCTTAACAAATAATGCATTAATTTCGACCAAATTTATTTACCATAAAAACGGTTCTAGTGACTTAATCTTAAAAGATAGACATATACTGTCCGGGACATTTTTTTAGATCATTTCAAGAGGAATAATTCTTTCTTACATATATTTTTGGTATCTTGAACCGTTTTTGCAGCGCACGCAATGGAAGCCCTCAAGGATGAATAATTTTGCCCGTTATTGTTACATTTTCCATTATTTCTTCGCTCCTAATAATTGCATCGTGATGTTATATAGCCTAAAGCCTTCCTCGATAAATAGTCTTTTCAACTCAAAAATAATTTTTCAATTCGAACTAGTAGTTCCAGAGATTAGCGCGTTCAAACAAACAAACAAACAAACTCTTCAGCTTTATAATATTAGTATAGATTATTTTTAAAACCATCGAAACCATCTGATTCAGTTGTGATAAATACTTTTTAAATCTATACTAATATTATAAAGCTGAAGAGTTTGTTTGTTTGTTTGAACGCGCTAATCTCAGGAACTACTGGTTCGAATTAATAAATTCTTTTTGAGTTGAATAGACCATTTATCGAGGAAGGCTATAGGCTATATAACATCACGATGCAATTATTAGAAACGAAGAAATAATGTAAAATGTGAAAAAAACGGGCAAAATTTTTCATCCTTGAGGGCTTCCATTGCGTGCGCTGCAAAAACGGTTCAAGATACCAAAAATATATGTAAGAAAGAATTATTCCTCTTGAGATGATCTAAAAAAATGTCCGCGACAGTATATGTTTATCTTTTAAGATTAAGTCACTAGAACCGTTTTTATGGTAAACAAATTTGGTCGAAATTAATGCATTATTTGTTAAGAGTTGTATCAACGTAATAATATTAATCTTTATGTAAATAAATGTGTTGTTGATTAAGAATATTTAATTGTGAACAAAATTGTCTTTGACATCACTTAATTTCAATGAACATCTTAGAAGATATTACAAAACCTTACATAGCAAAATAACGTTTGCTGGATCAGCTAGTGTGTAATAATTTTGACTTTTAGCCCAAAAAAATTATTAGTTGTAAGAACGAAATTTGTAAAGAATGTGCAAAAATTTTGCATATTGTCTTAAAAAAATAACAGAATATCGAGCAAAAATTATGGCTGCTTAAAATCAAAATGGCGGCTAATGGACAGGCGAAGTTACGCCGCTATATTACTTTCATCTTCTTTTTATGCTTCCAGCCACAATAATTCCACGTTTTGGAGCAAGCGTCCGCTTGTAAATAATAAAAAGCTATTGATCGGATATTAAACACGTATTACTAATAGTAATAATACTTAAAATATACTTTATAGTACTTATATTTTATACTTAAAATTATTTAAGCTATATGTTATGCTATTTCTTGTGTTTTTTATTGCTTAATAAGATGTAACACGACCGGGGCCCTTCACGAAAATCAGCGCTGCAGACTTCCTCTGTGGCTTTAAGCTGATGAAGGTCCCATTTTCGCCATGTTTATATGTTTTTGTATTTTTCTTTTGTTTCTGTATGTTGTTGCTGTTACTGTAGTATTTAAATGTCTAGTTTTTTGTTAGTTTGTGGCGAAATAAATACATTTCAATTCATTTACTACCTGTTTTACTATAATTTATCGATACAATCGATATTTTTCAACTAGATAACGGCATTAGCGATCACCTAAGCTCTGCCCTAACTCACACGATGATTATACCAGTTACAGTTTTTACCTTTCTCCCATCTCTATGCAAGTCCATAAATATGCGAAACGAACCACAAAAACCATAGTTTCAATAGAGAGAATGAATTTGTGCTATCACAACGGACCATAAAGTTGGGATACCACCCGAATACATAACTAAAGACCTCTAGTAGACTGAATTCTGAATACGAAATTCTCCTTACAAATTGATTTAGGATTCACATAGAGCCGAGCAAGGATGAATATTATAATCTTAGGTAATATCTTGATGCCTTAAGCTTGGGTAATGTATGCAGATGTATTATAGTAAGTTGCGCCGATGTTTTTTTTTTTTATAAACCGAAGATAATCTAAATATATATAACTCAAAAGTGACTGACTGACTGACTAACATAGTGATCTACGATGACTGTGTGCGATTTATACTCAAAACGAGCGCATTTTTAAATAAAATTTCAGGCCCTATTAAAAAGTTTACCCTTAGTGGGTGTCTACGTCATAAAAAGTCCCTAATTTAAAAATGTCATGTAACTAACTATCTTCAGTATTTTAGGCTCTACGTTGATATTTCAGTCAGAACAATCGTTTTATTTATATAGATAGAAAAAAAAATGTTTAACCCTTTTCTTGATAATGTATCTGTGGAGATACGTCAGAATTAAAAAATGTAGTGAGTGTAGTAATGTATAGATAATTTCTTGATTTTCGAACGCACGTTTAATTTTTTTCTAGACATCCTAGGATCATAAGGGTTACGTGGTATAAATATAATTTTGATATTAAAAAAACAAAATTCTGCCAAGTTAAGGGTTCACAATTGTCGTATATGTTGTTTTATTTGTAGAGTAGGTAAATGTGGGCTCGTCACGCCATCTATCGAAAATAAATGACAATTATCGATATTTGTATAAGTTAAAATTTATATGGAATTATTGTTCTAAGATTAATCAACGCAAATAAATTATTGCTCTAAATAATAACATAAGTGAAACTTAATTGAATATTGCTTGTGGCGCCATCTATGTTAAATGTTGTTTTTAAAGAAAAACTTGTAATTTGCAAATTGCAAATACAATTAAAGTGAAATTAATTAAAATACTTTGTTTAATTATTAAAGTTATGTTTCTAAAATTATGTTTTTACAGTATGTTAATTTATTATTAAATAATTTTTAATCTGAAATGTCAAAAATGTGATGACGCATCTTAATTAGCTCAAATTGCCATGTTATTTTTTGCTGTATAGGTTATCGTTCTTTTATTAGAAACCCAGTCTGAATTTATTGACTATGGTGTGTTTTGTTGGGTTCTGTATATGAAAAACCGGCTTAGCGTCAACATATATAATTTACTTTGTGATTTTAAGCGTACTTTAAGGACGTCTTAGTACGAACTATGAAAGTAATATCGAAACATTATTGTTTTTGTAGGTGTCTGTAACTTGAAATCCTTGCGAACTTAGAGCTGGAGCGAGCGAAAAGGAGGGTAAATGAATAAAGAGAAAAACCTTTTTGTATGTTTTATCTGAAATTAAATCGCTTGTTGATTGGAAACCATTGATGGTTTATGAGATACAAGCCTACGGGTAGTTTTATGACGCAGTAAAAATGCGGAACGCGAAGGTCAGTGCTGCCAGCTTAAATATTCTTCCCTAAATCCAAGTGTTTAAATTGTGTCTCGAGAAACTTACAGAGGGTAAGAATTGTTAAAATGTTAAAAAACTAGGACAGAATTCAGATGTTTCTTTTCGCACTACTTCTGCTTAATCCTTCAAAACGTAGATCTTTTTAGAAAAATTGGGTGTCCTTTTTAAGGTCAGACGGTTCTTTTCACCATCGCAACTTCTTAACCTGTATCAAGCGCAGGTGTGGTCGGATGTCGAGTACTGTTGTCACCTTTGAGACGGATCCGCTAAATATCAGTTGGCGGCTTTGGACTCGATTGATCGTAGAGCTCGTAGACTTGTTGGCGACGACTCTTTGTCAAAAATAAAAATGCAGAGCATCGAGCATCGACGTAGAGTTGCCTGCCTCGCGGTCTTTTACCGGTTGCACGGTGGAGAGTGTTCTCCGGAACTACATTCTTTGATTCCACCAGCCCCATTCCACCACAAAACCACAAGACATCGTGTCGGATACCATCCGTATGTGGTGGATGTTCCTTATATCCGCACGAGAAGATTCGCTTCTACATTCATGCGAACAGCTAAGGAGTGGAATATGCTACCAGCGGTCATATTTCCACGATCTTATGACCTGGGAGTCTTTAAAAGAAGAGTGAATAGGCATTTGTTAGGCGGACGCGGTTCATCATTGGACTCATCTTCACCTTCCACCAGGTGTGATTGAGGTCAAGCGTTCGCCTATAAGTTATAAAAAAAAAATCTAAGAAACCAGACAAGTCGATAACAGCGAAACAAATTAATTTAATAGAATAATTATAATAAATCATTTATTCAAAAAACAGTTTGAAAGTGGTACATTATTGTCAGAAGATACCCAAACTAGGGCTACCTGTATCTTGGGTGTCAGAGTTATTCATGTCACATTATAATTTACGTCCTGTTAATATCCGCCGCATAGCTCCAATCTTAACTTTTATCTTATATAAATAGAAAAAAAAAACGAATTTGTTTAAACATTGACTACGGTTAATAATGGACACCGAGAGACCTCATTGTTCCAACTAAAACAACAACCAAGTTCCAAACAAAACCTGGTCTATACTGTATACTCTAGCTTCTATTGCTAAGCCCAGCGATAGTCGACATGGTAACATAAAAATTAGCCTCGGTTAATGTTCACGCTGATATTTGCAACCCTAATATCCTGTGTTGTTGTTACAAATATTGCTAAGAGATGGCAGCACCATCGAAATAGAACTCACAAATTAGACGTTTCACTAACCTGGTATGTCTAAGTCTGTGATATCACATGGTACATTAACTCAAAGTTGTCAATGTTAACTTATTTTTGAATATACTTCGCATCCTTTTGCGAGGTATTAGAGTAGGGATATAGAAAAAATATGTTAAATCGATGTATCGATATTTATTAAAATATCAATATCGGCGTCGATATAGCAAAGGTATAATATCGATTAAATCTCAATTAACACGAAAGTAATTTACCAGTATTCCTCTTTATTAGACAAAATTACAATAATATCAAGAACTAAAAGGCTACTATCTTCTAACTTTAAGACCTATTTAAGATATCAAACAAAAATAAATAATTAATAAATAAATGGCGGCAAATAATATACATGCAACAAATTCAGATGTCAATGCATGCAACGTAACAAGACATAATACTCAAAAGTCATAGACAATATAGTTCTTTTTTTTCGTTCGGTCCTATCTTCTACAGTTTCAGATTTCAGCGACTTCAGTGCCATAAGAACTAAAAAAATATAATTTTCGATACATTTTTTAATACTGGATATTTTCTATCGATATATCATTACAAAATATATCGCCCAAAAATATCGATATATTGAATTGAATATATTGATGTATCGATATTTATTCAACAAGCCTAATATTTTGTATGTCTTTTGAAAATAGTTCGTTGTAAAGAAGTAAATATCGTTGAATTCATACTAGTGGGCAATACATAGTTGTGATAAACGAAAGGTATGGAAATCGAATGAAATACCGTCTTTTGAAATTTTTTATTGCAACGATTTATTGGAATTATTATTAGAATGTTCGCAAAACTACAGCTAATACTTTGTTATCGTTAGAGATGTTAAGTAACATGAAATTATTGGTTCATTAACAACAGATAACGTGAAACAAAATTGTTGTGAGTGAGACGGCGCTATGACAAAACTACGTGTGTAATGAGATAGAACAAACAGCATGTTGTCCCCTGTATAACAGTTATTACACCTCTACCGCAATTCAACCAGGTGTTCAGAGAAGGAAAACTCGACCAAACCTGCATCCTGCTTCCTCCCGATCGTACTGGTTCTCCATTCCATAAGGCCTGAGGGAGCTCGGACGAGTGAGTGCTTTTCTGGCTGCACGTCCAGTTATGCACTTAAATATCTCCTGCGCAATTGTCTGTTTCCGAAAACTGGACCTCGATTTTCTTAATCGGTGTTGAAACAGTCGCCGTGGCCGAATCCGGCTAGGACATCATCATTACACCTCTAGTTATCGTTATAAACTAGGACTCGGAAGTAGATGTGGAATGCTCTTGCGGCGTGTGTGTCCACTGTCCTATGATATTGGGTCCTTGAACGAAGCGTGTAAATCTAAATTATACCATTCGTTGTTCTTTTATTTAGGTCGCTGATACGAAAGTACAATGGCTCTTAAAAATTCTAAATAACTTTGCGGTAATTTCTCGACTGGAGCTGGCAACACCGGCCAAGGCATTGTTGAAAAAGGAACACTGTAGATTGTGATCTAGTGTCACATATTTCTTTGATATGTAAGGTCTAGTTTCAGAATTCATAATACATATAAATTGGTATTCGAGAAAAAAAAATGTATTTATGAAAAATTGACATTATAGCATGTAGACGCCGCCCGATACGTTCTTGTGTTAAAACGCCCTAAGGTTCGTTAGGGTGTTACGGGACACACGGGTTAAGAGGATGCGCGGGCGCACGGGATGCCGACCACCGGTCATAACTAGAGATGCCACGAATATTCGGCAACTATTCGGTATTCGGCCTATTCGGCCACTTTTTTTACTATTCAGTATTCGGCCGAATACTGAATACCAAATCATGTAAAAAAAAACACGTTATATTACTCAAAGTTATGTATTTATTTCCAAATTACAACACTTTAGTAATTAAAATTGATCAGTGGTAAGTTGTGATGGATAAGAACAAGCTTTTCAGCATTTTTTAGTAGCAAACGATTATGCTTTTCATCGTAAATGTTACCAGCCTCAGAAAATAACCTCTCACACACACACTCTCTCTCTCGCTCACACACATGCTAATAAGCTTATACCGTGAATATCCATATAAAAACACAAAACACCCTTGAATAACTCGAACGGAAGTGCGAGTCTCATCAGAGACAAGATATACTTAATTGGTGAGACTTATATACACCCTGTGTATATGCATAAGTTTTGTGTAGAAATAAAGATTATTATTATCATTACTAAACACGCTACTTCTAGGAATATTCGGCGGCCGAATATTCGGCGCTTCGGCCGACAGCGTTGCTGAATATTCGGTACTCGGTATTCGGGCAATTCAGTATTCGTGGCGTTCGTGGCATCACTAGTCATAACATCTATTTTCACAAATTTCCTTTTAAAAAGGTTTTTAAATTAATGAGTCTCGATAAAGTAATCACAACGCACATGATAGCGAGTGCAGTGAAGTCCAAGAATGGTAGCTAATTTTAAGGGATGAGAATCCATCACAAGACGCCTTCACAAGGTCAGCTCCCATGTACCACAATTGAAGATCTCAAGGTATATAACGAACTGCAAGTACACAAACTGATCTCGAAACGCGACAGGCCGCAGCGAGTTATTATGAAGGTCAATACAATTATAATATCGATTTTTTTAATTGCAATATCTGATACACTGGCTTAATTGATCGCATAGCTTTCGTAAATATGGTAGAAATAATTTAGAACGGAGTCCATCGAAACTATTAAAATTTAGAAAATAGTCTCCGGAAAAATCTTTGGAATCTTCTGGACTATACAAATATATCACCACGCTATATCCGTTTTCTTTTACAATAGTGGCTATATCCTTTTTGCGCTTATGTCGTGCCCTACGTAACCAGTAACGCAGCAGTTCACAACACATTTCTATTTGATGCCATGGGGCTTTCCTCGCGTTGTTTTTGTCTACAGGTGTACAGACCGTCATAGTGCCTCGTTTCGGCCTATCATATTTCAGGATTAGCGTGTGTATATCCAGTTCATATATCCAGAGCGCTTCCGTCGTGGTATGTGAACAAAACTAGTATAGATCTCACAACTGTCGACTCGGGATGTGATTCAATTAAACAAACAGTTGCTTTGTCGCTACTCATAATTTATTAATATTTTGGCATAGTATAGAATCGTGTGTTACACAACGATACCGTGATTGAATTCTCTGCCAACGCCATCTCTCGAATAAACAAAACTACATCTCACTTTCAATTCAACAGTATGTGTGGACCGTCATGACAATGGCGGCTGGCAATGGATTTTCGTTTCATGGCGGCCGTTGCTGCTCTTGGTCTACTCTGTAGTTTCCATTTGGTGCAATGTAGTCACTTTGTAGAGTCAATATAAAGAAAGTACTAATTGGAACCTATGACCCATCATGTTTCCGTGCATAGACACCGGTTCCTTATCCACAAGACCACCACAGCTACAATCTACATAATTCTTTTAAAATTCATTTAATATATCTCAAATCTCAATAGGAAGTCTTTAAAAATACTCTAAGTAATTTCCAATGTTATCAACAGGAAGGATGAAATACCTTACAAGATTCCGGATAACCGGAGACCGATGCACCGGCTTATTAACCGGTCCTGTATAAGATATTAACCGGATAAAGCAGGGATGACCCGGATGGTGAGGCCGATGGCAGTGAAAGGAAAACAGCTGGTTTATTTAATTTGGGAAAAATATTAAAAATTGTGTCGACAAATACTTATCAAATTCCAGTATATCACGTCGTTTATTTAACTAATTCTGTAGTTTATTTAGTAATATATTATTATACTATTTTTCTTTCCATATTACTAAATAATTTTAAAAGTTACCAAAACATGAATTCAAAATATGGAATTAATTTATTTTTGGTGTTTTCTTTTATGACATACAGTATTTTGAGATTTATAGATCCAATTAAACCTCTTGATTAGTATAAATACTAATAAATATTTGTTAACCCCTTCGGACCTTCAGGGGTGAAGGTCCAGTGGTGAGAGCCACTCCCCCGGTGCGTCGGACATACACCTACTAAAACCACCGGGGTGGCAACTCTATACTCTCTTCGCCTTCGCCGTATATTTATTACATAACTAGCTGTCCCGGCAGACCTTGTTCTGCCATATTTCTCTAAACAAAGTCACATTGTATTTTTTAATGTTAATAGCTTACCAGTCAGATTTTTTTGAAAATTGTTTGAATCAACCTGGCCTTAATGCTATATGTATAAAAATTGACAAATATTGACATTAATATTTATACGTCACTCAATAATTGTTTTGCCTTGCCTTTGTTAAAGTTCAAATTGACTTATAACAAATCTTTTGTATGAGAATATAGAAAAGTGGTGTTTTTAGACTGTTTCAGACAATTTTTTTTTAATTTTTCTCTCCGTAATAACCTTTCCCAGATTTCAACATACACAACAAAAAAGAAATCAGCCAAATCGGTTCAGCCGTTATCGAGTTTCGCGATTTCAACACATTTAGCGATTCATTTTTATATATAAGAAGATAATAAAACATTTATTCAGAAAAACAGCTTTGTAACAGTTTTTTTTATATATTTAGTTTTTTACCTTTTTAAGAAAATGTACAGCAATATATAAACAGTAAAAAATACACAAAAAAGATATATAAATCAGAAAAGTTTCCAAATAAAAATACGAAAGAAAAATCAAGGTAGTTGACTAAACAATAAAAGAAATTTAAAAAGGTAATTATTTAAACAAAAACTGATACAAAAAAATATAAACTGAAATGTTTTAATAAAAATAATTACTTTTTTGTTTTTTACTATTACTTACATAATATTAGCTATTTTTTTTAATGCATGGTATTATATGTATGTTATAGGCTAGTATAATATATAAAAACAATACCATTGTAATTTTTTTTCTAACATTTTGTTTACATAGTTGGCACACCGTTATTAAAAATAGATCGCGATCCGTTCCAGTTTGAGCACCGCTGGTATACATATTAAATACAACAGTATGTTCCGTGTGAACCATCTGTTGAACAGATTTTGTGGCCGAGAAAGATATATACGGTATCTTCTATTTGAATAAATAATTAAATGAAGGTGATCTTCTTGAAATGTTAAGGAAGGTCTGAACCTTCAAGGGAAGGGTTTTGTGATATTTCCTCAGCTAATATTTTAGCCCTCATACATTTTTAGTGCAATCAAGGACATACTTGACCTCGATTAAGCCATTTTTTAAAATCCATTTCGTAAGACTGCCGACCCACCTGATGACAATCTATACTAATATTATAAAGCTGAAGAGTTTGTTTGTTTGTTTGAACGCGCTAATCTCAGGAACTACTGGTTCGAATTGAAAAATTATTTTTGTGTTGAATAGACCATTTATCGAGAAAGGCTTTAGGCTATATAACATCACGATGCAACCATTAGGACCGAAGAAATAATGGAAAATGTGAAAAAAACGGGGAAAATTATTCATTCTTGAGTGCTTCCATTGCGTGCGCTGCGAAAAGAGTTCAAGATATCAAAAATATATGTACAAAAGAATTATTCCTCTTGAAATGATCTAAAAAAATGTCTGCAACAGTATATGTCTATCTTTTAAGATTAACTCACTAGAACCGTTTTTATGGAAATCAAATTGTTCGAAATTAATGCATTATTTGTTAAGAGTTGTATCAACGTAATAATATTAATCTTTATCCAAATAAATGTGTTGTTGATTAAGAGTATTTAATTGTGAACAAAATTGTCTTTGACATCACTTAATTTCAATGAACATCTTAGAAGATATTACAATAACTTATATAGCAAAACAACGTTTGCCGGATCAGCTAGTAATATCATATTATTATTATTATGGGTGTTTGTAGTGGACCGGATCCCATGCGCGCCATCGCGGATGATCGTGTGTTCGTATCCCCGAGTGTACTTCTGGTTTTTTCCAGACTTAGTACTGATTTACGCACCATATGCTCATGGGCGATGGAAAACGTGACGATACCGGCATGACATCTAATAGAAATATCTTGTCGTTGGGTGAAAAGGTTGTAGGCTACCTTTTTATTCACACCTTTTTTATATTTTTAATTATACTTTTTTATAAAGGTCAATATGTCAAAAAAATAAGAATTGAATTTGTGACGTCGAACGGTGCGCTTTATAACTATTAAGAAAAACTGTTTATATTATTAATATATACATATTAACTTCTCGAGTATCTTAATTCTCCTTCCCGTGTTGTTGGAACTGCTCTCTACAAGGTATTTGTTTTAAGCGACATTTTTTGGGGATATAGTAATATATATTTTCGAAATTAGCGTTTTTTACCGATACCAAATATATATATATTACTATATCACCAAAAAATGTCGCTTAAACTAAATAGCCTTTCACCCAACTACGTGTCTAGTGTCCTGAGAATTGCGATCAGCTGCTCTACTGGTCATGTTACGCATGTCATATAAATATAAAGTGGGTACATACGCAAATATATATCTGCTTACCTTGTCCGGGATATATCGTGACGGTATGTTATTATTATTAGTTTTTTTTTTATAATTTTTATAGCCTGTACCTAAATACTTGCAGTATCGATCTACTTACTCCTACAGAGTCAAACAATATGGAGATAGATCGCCAGCATTTCAAGTCCGAGCGCCCCTGGTATAATGTATATATTAAAATAAAGGTGTTGCCTCACCAAACAAACACGTATGAAGCATGTAACGCGCTAAATCACGGATTCTGTGAGGTGCAAACAAAGGCTGAGGACGTAGTGAAAGGTTCGCCTCGAAAGTCTTTAGCAAACATTGACGGCGCTTGGGTTGACTTCACATGCGTGACATACGGCTGTAGTGGATACGCAATGGGCTTATTTTTTTAATTTATTAAGAGGTCGCTAGTGACCCTGTACTTTATTCAATATCCTTTATTTATTTTATTTTAAAAGGCTTTCAAACAGAGTGTATGCATTCAAAAATAATAATAGACATCATGCCATACACACACAGCGCACCACTCCAATTACGTGAAAGCGCAACATGTACTACAAGCAAATTTCCAAATAAACAAAGTGAACTTCGAATACAAAAATTCCTAATGGCACAGCGATATGGAAACAAAAGATCCTTTATACACAAATTATGAATTTAAAAAAAAATGTTAACCGTGAAACAATTTTAAAAGACTTGCTTTGAAAGAGGTCGGAGAACTACAAAATATATCTGGACTTTCATTATGAATGTTATTAAAGGTCCTACATGTACGCCGTGAAGGAGGCTGTTTGCCAAGGTTGGTTCGGATATGTCTTATGGCAAATGGTTCATATAACAAGCTCTTGAGCCTGAACGTGGCACTTTCAGCGGAATGCTCTGTAGAATTTCTAGGCTATCGACCATTGCATTTACAATTTTATATAGAAACACTATTTCATGAATAGAGCGCCTGGCCTGAAGTGAATGACAATTTAAAATATTGGACAGGATAATACGCTATTGGCTGGTAAAGAACTTCACAACTAAGCCAGGGTAAGAGGGTGAGCACTTGGGATGCTCAGCCAGTGGTTTATGGGTTGGGTGGCAACGCAAGGGCACCCCTGTGGGTACGGACCTCGACTTGGTCGGTCAGCTAGACAAATGAACCTAACGATGGTCTACTAGCGTTTTGGAAGCGACTGTCTTGAGAAGAAACGCCGGAAGAAACTCAAGGCTGCGTCGGAGTGGGTACACTTTTATAAGAACGGACGCTTGTTACAGCGTGGCATTTGGCCGATTATGTGAAAAGCTAGTTAGACACATTGGGTATTTTTGGAATGGATAGAAAACACTAAATTCAGGTAAATCGAAAAATGTTTTTATATAAAATTGAAGAAATTGCATTATTTTACGTGCAATCTATGCTTGGATTACTTAAAAATATGGTTTAAATTAAGGCAGGTCAAGAACCTTTTGATATCATGACCTACTAGCATGGCTCTTTGCTTTCCTTTTTTCCTTTGTTCAATAATTACGTACGCTTCCAATACTGCTATGTATTATATGTTTTCCCCATTTAATATTTTTTAAATTTATTCGGATTTTTTTTTTTTGCTTTTCAACTAAAAAAATAACCTAATAAGAATCTAATATATCTATCGAATAACGCCTTCATGGGTTGAAGAGGATTTTTATAACATACATTAATGTATTCTATTTTTTTGTAACTACCGAATGACGCGGTTACCTAAATCTGTATTTTGACGGATTAAGACGGGAGCCAGTGCGTTAATTTACATCCGAATTCGGTCCAAGTTTTCTAGTTTTTTTTAGACTGGCTCAGCAAATTGGCTATGGTGCATCTGATGGCAAGTACAGTGTAGTCCAAAAATGAAAGCGACTATCAGAGGACAAAAATCCATCGATAGTCTCCCTCAAAATGCTGGCCCCCCACATATACCACAACTGAAGGTCTCTAGGTATACGAGTTACTGGATATACACAAATTGATCCCGAAACGTGACAGGCTAATGCGAGTCACTATAACGGTTCCACGAGGGCGTGTCTAGTTCCTTATTTTCGCGGATTACGAAGTACGTTGCCCCTCTAAATCCACAAACTAACTAACCAGACTAAACTAACTAAAATTAATCGGAAAAATACTTCACGACCTTCTAGGGAATGTGTCACAGAGCCAAGTATATGGCGCATCGCGATCGTTCCTCGGCAAACTTTTAGCTACATACATAAAGATTGCATTTTTACTCTCCAACGCGCTATGCCCAGGATTTTCGTGTCTCTTGCCCGTATGTAAATTGTGTTCATAGATGGGCAAAATGTAAGCAGATTAATAAAAATGATTAACGATTACATTTTACGTTTTTTACCATTAATATGAGTGCATTTAGGTCATTTATGTTTTAAACACTACAAAATCCCAGATTGTATACACATTTATCATTTCTTAGGGCGGCTTGCACTAACGAATTAATCTAGTTTAAGCTTGTATAAAACGCTTATTAATTGAATCGGTTTGATTCCATCTTAATGATGATTTCAGTTTAAGAGTTGTTATAACTAGATTTTGATTTAGTGCAAGACAATAAATACATATCAGCGCTAAATAGCATTTTATATAACTCTAAACTAGATTTAATTTGTTAGTGTAAGCCACCCTTAATGTTTTAAATGGATTTAATCATGATTACAGAGCAAGAAAATTAAAAACGACTAAATTTTGTAATCGTTCATCATTAATCAGATTACATTTTGCCCATCTCTGATTGTACTATAATATATAAGGTATAATTTGAAGGTACCACCTCAAACGCCTACAAATACCTAGCGGGCGATTGCCCAACCTGGGTCGTGACCACAGTACACAAGTGTAAAGACCGTTTTCAGATCTGTTTGTGAAAAGGAGAGGATGGATCAAGGTTAAAAAACTGCTGAACACTCACCGTGATACAAACGGCAAAAAACGCATAATGAGGCAGAATCTTCGCGCAACTAGACCGGTTCCAGATGCTTAACGACATCTTGATTATCACAATCAGGATAGTCCCCCGCTGCAGTCTATCCAGGGCGTCAAGAAAGTACTGATCAGAACCGTCCTAGAGATGCAAATAGTGTCGCGTGCAGGGTCTCACCTGGGCCTTATACAATAGTTACAGTTGATAAAAGTAGATATAAGTAGTTGAGTTTTTACGATTATAAATGTATTTGCGGTTTGTAAAAGTACCACAACTTATGTATGGGGACATCTGATTTTTCCTTCCGATAGAATAATAAACAGTACTTTCATAGTTTATTTGTACTGAACTCTCGGAGCGCGAGTTCGACTTGCTCATGACCGATTTTTTTCTAGAAATAACTCTGTTATACCATTATAAATATAAATCTTTTCTTCTTACATAATTTATGATATTTTTATCGGAACATACGTCAATTCAAATTAGGCAGCGTGTAACGTGGAACGCGTTCACCTTAGTATGAAAACATACAGGCATGTATCTATAACGTGCTTGCTGCCGTTACTTATTATATTCGCTAGCAAAAATATGCACTGCCCCTTATAAGGTCAAGGAAAGAAAAGTTCTAGGAAGGGTCAATCCACCAGAGAGCGAGAATCAATTTAGAGTCAGCGTCATCACAACGTTATATATAGGTATAGCACGGTGCTTAGGCTGAAATTTATATTCGCTATATTCACTTTGCTTAGCATGAGCTTAATTCGATCTTTGCTCAGTAATTACATTATTAAGTCCGTGTTTTCGAATTCTTGTCTTTTGTTATGGTAATAATAAACAATTCTGTTATATCCATTATCTTAACATTCTTATCTTGAAACGTGTAATAAATATAATTTTGTTAATTAAGTATATCCTCTATACTTGACGTTGCATTGACTTTTAATTATGGTTACTGTATATATCCGATGTATGTGATAAACAGCTGTATCTGCTTATTCGAGGGAGTTTGTGCGGCTTGTACGGACAGCTTCCTGGTCTTGCAATGTTTTTCGGATAGACGCTTGCTCCCTTTATTCTTCTGGTCAACTTCCTAACATCGCTGTACCCTATGTACAGGGTTGTTATGAAGGTACCTATGTGCCGTAACATTTGTTATCTGTATGTTGATGAACGACCTGTTTGGGTATAAACGCCCTGTCCGGGAATACTTTGTCTTTCGTGTAGTTTCGCTAGATGGTAAGCTTGGAGCAACCCAAAAAACAACGACAACTATCAACAGTAAAGGAAACTCATTGATTATCACAGTAATCATGCCGACCTGCGCAAAAATTTCTCCACGCTATCGTAATCCAACGATCGATAAAAGAATCCAACATCTTATGGCAGTGGAAATACGCTCGCCGGAAGACCATTCCACAACTCAACAACTTGGCAAAAGTAGGACTTAGAGAACGTCTTTTTTTTTTTTGTTATCCCGGTGGAAATCCCTACGGACCGTCAGGGGAGGTGGTGAGGGCCACTTCCCCCGGTGTGTCGGACCTGCCCCGACTAAAACCACCGGGGTGCCAGCACTGCCCTCTCTTCGCCTTCGCCGAGCCTGGGAATCGGAATACTTCCGACGGCTCGGCGAGCGTTGGCCTTTGGGCAGGCCTCCTCTCGTGGAGGGGGATTTAAACCCCTCGCCTCCTCTCTACTTAGAGAACGTCTTAGTTATTGCTGACAAATGTTGACAGAATCTTTTGTGATGTTATTCTTCAATGTCAAGGCTGTGATAATTCCGTTTTTTAAATATTCAATGACTCGAGATAGATTTTAAAATGTAAAGCTATAATTTAAAGGCCTTTAACGCGGCGTGTCTGCGCAAAATTCTATCCCCGTATATTTACAAGGACTGCGTGCTAAGCCCTCGTCTCACGTGCGAACATTCCCACTCCAATATATCAGGATCCTGAACAGTGATTGGAGCTACATGTCAATAACTAGGGATGTGCCATCTGAATTAAACGTGGAATAAAAAAATATTCCAAATAGTCTGTAATATAAATCGTCTAGTACAGATTGTTATGCTTTTTTTTTTAATTATATTATATATAAGATCGCTTTGTAAATTAAAGGTTACAGATAAGGTTTTTGAATAATTAATTAATCCCTCTTCATTAACGAGTGAAAAATAACAAAATATGTTTTTGAATTTTACCGGGTGGTTTTATACACGAGGGAGATATTCCGGGGAGATATTCAGCATGCGATTCTAATTCTCAATATTTATAAAAGTGATAAGTAAGTAACATCGATATTTTCATTAAAACAAAGTAAAATATAGAAAACATAGTTCCATAATATTTATAGACACATCAATGAATGAATTGCAATTTTAAGTTTTTTTTTTCATCTTAATGGTGATAACTCTAAGATACCCCTAGGTATTGTATTGTATAGGCGAATACCAAGCTCCATGTAAAAACCAAGAACATATCAAGCCTAGAATAAAACTAATTTGTGTTTATTTCTAGTATTAACACTGAGAACATCCAATACTCGAAACTGAATGCAGATAGTCTTAAAGCACGCAGTCACAGATGTTTCTGGAAGCTCTGTCGTTGAATGATCCTTATGTCCAATCATTAAACATTCCAGAAGCCTGTCAGTGAAAGCTCCCGAAGTTCAGTCCTCAAAAAGTCCAATCTTCAAAAGACTAATAACAGAGCGCTAGGCAAAATGTTTGCTCATAGAATCATTATACACTCGCAGTATGTTCGCCAAAATCGTACTTTATCACTTGGAGATGTCGCTTTTAACGCTTGCATCGTTTCCAAAGAGATACTGTCCTACGATCGTTTCTGGCCGGTATTTATATCGATGCGGTAGGCTTCCGGCGTTATCGAAAAATATTTATGGACCTTATGTGTTTGTTTAAATGTTTCAGAACTGCTTATCGATCTTCTCCGGCTCGACATTCCACAGATAAGCAGCTGTCTTATTAATTTTCAAATTATGTTCGCCTCGTTTTTTGGAATGAACTGTGTAGGAAGGGCACCATCTTTAATGTTCACTCACCGCTGGCAATTTGTTTGACTGTTCGCCCATTCGAAAGAGAACCTAGAGACACGCTATATGTTTTAAAATCATAGTCATATGATAATCTATAAGCCTATAAATCTAGGGTTCCAGTTTCATACTAATTCTCTCGTAACAGTAATACCGTATTCATAATCGTATCGGTCTCCTAAAAAACTCTTTACACTTCTATGAGAGAGTGCAAATATCACAAAACATTCTAAATAAAAACCATTTAACCCAACAATCGTATCTGTAGCGTTTAATTCCGTTCACACTAACTTATAAAATGGTTTAAAATCTGCTCCGCACGTGCCCGACCGTGATTTAGCGGCGTTACTTTTGAGGAACAAAAATGTTTCGCATACGCTCGCGATACGTGACGCTTTACAAGTTACAGCAAATACCGGATAAGGATTAACAGATCGCTTACTCGACGTACGATTAGCAATACTTCATCAGTTTTTCATATTTGAGATGGTAAGGCGATTGAAACAACTGTCCGCGACCATAGTACATAAGTTTATACCTCCACACCCTCACGAAACACCTTAATTCATCAGCAAAATCACTAACTCCCCTCATTTTAAAATCTAGACAACTTCTCGCGGTCCAAACTCACAACACAAGCCAGACAACATTAACATCACGTCCATAAAGATAACATCAACAAATCAGCAGTCCTAAACGAACTGGGTCCTGAAGCCAGTACACAAGTGTGAAGACCATCATGGTATCTTGCATCAGCCTGTCGCGCTTCGGGTTCAGTTTGTGTATATCCAGTTGTTTATATAACTACTTTCAGTCTTGGTATATGTGGGCTGATATAGCGATGGCGACTAAGAACGAATTTTCGTATCTTGCTGTTTTTCGACTTCACTTTACATCAGGTTAGTTCCCCCCTCCCCCTTCTACCATAAATTGACGAGACGTCGTGCAGGTTTGCACCCTTTTGTGGTTGACATTCCTGCTGCTCGCACGAAGCGATTCGCCTCCTCCTTTTTGCTGCGAAACGTGAACTGCGAAAGTGGATCTCGCTTCCTGAGTCGGTGTTTCCGGCATCTTATGACACGGGAATCTTCAAACGTCGAGTGAACCGGTATTTGCTGGGCGAGCGCGCTTCATCGTCGGCCTCATCATCACTTTCCAGCAGGTGAGATTGAGGTCAAGCGCAAGCCTGTATATAATAAAAAAAAGGTAAAATTGAGCCTCTTTTTCAAGCCTGCATCAGTGTATTTAATTCATTACTGTTGTTATATTAACGGCACACATCCCTACTAATACTATAAATTCGAAAGTGTTTATGTTCGTATGTTTGGTTTTCAAGTCAAAACGGCTGAACCAATTTTAATGAAGTCTAACACAGAAATAAATTAGACTTTGGATACGGACATATAACTATCTTTCGTTGCATAAATAAAACTTAAACTGATTGGAATAGCGGATGCAATTTACTACGGGGAAATTATATTTTTCAAAGATGGGGATACATATAAGAGATTCTATATTTGGTTCTTTGATTTAATGAGAGGAAGTGGGGAGGTAGCTAGAGGACCAGAGGAGAAGAAATTGAGAGAGATAGTCATGCATGGGTGGAGGAAAACGAGAGGGAGGTGGAAGGAAATGTAGAGGAAACAATTTATAGTTCTTAATACAAAAAGATTTGAAATATTTCTCGAGCAACAATGAGAGTAATATAAGTTTATTTATGCAACCCTTTTCTCAAAAATACACATTGTAAAGTTACAGTCCAGTACAGTATAGTTGACACTCCTCACTTGATAGCTTCGCGCCTCGGGTTCGCAAGAGCACCTTAACTCTGTGTTGCGAACATTAATACTAAATGTTCATTATCATGAAGTGAACTATCTGATTTATATTAACTGTGGCTTGAACGAAGGTAAGTTTGCGAGTAAAATATGCTCGAATAGCAAATGTGCTTTGATATATTGTACGTTTATTTCATTGCAGATTTGTTTCGAATTTCTTTTTATTCCTATGGTTTAACTAACTGTTGTTTCACACGTTTAAATAGTACATTGCCATTGATAATATCAATTAATTTGACGTATTTTATGGTACTGTGGCACTTTTTATACTATAGTACTTATGTTTTTTATGATCTGCAAAGTCGACGACATAATACAATATGCTATGAAAACCTTTTCCAACCCGAAAGGGGCATATAGATGTCATAATCATATTATATTACCATAAGACATCAAAAAATTATATACTAATAAATAAAATAACATCATGCTATATTCCTTTCGAAGTAAGAAAAAGTACTTTAAAATTATAGCCGTGTTTTAACTATAAGTCTAGAAATCTAGGATTCAAGTTTCACCTTAACTTCGTCGCAACAATATTTAGCAGAACAAAATTCGCGATAAGAGATAGATGAACTTTGGATCAAAACAATTGTAGTACAATTCAAAGTAAAATTAACAGAAGTTAGGTCTTAAATATTCTAGTTTGCTCATTGAATACTAAATACTAACACACGTAAAGTTGCGAATAATCTATCTCAAGTTACAAAGATGTCAAAGTTTATATTGTTCTGAGTTTTCAAAGTTAGGCTAAGTTAAAGTTTTGCTAAGGGCTATTACACAAGTTTAAATACTATTTGCAGGCAGATTTAATAAATTACTGCACGCTAAATTCCTTTCGGGGTAAGCAGAGATACAGAGTTAGATCTGAATTCATAATAAAATTTTACTGAATTAAAAAGATCCCTTACAACTATTTATATAAATATATAAATAGTTGTAATAACTATTTTATCACCGTAGAGCCTAAACTATTGAAGGTGGAAACATGAAATATGGATATTGTGATCGTTTGACATAGGAACCCGTTAATGATAGATTTTCTTCATTTTCCACTTCTAATAGGGAAAAATAGGGGTTGTAAGTTTATTTGAAAATAAGTCAGTTTCTAAGTAAGCACTGTGGAAAATTGATATTTAAAATTTAAATTAGCAATTGAAAAATAAGTACTTCGAATTTTTAGGAAAATCCAGCCTGAATTGGTATAAAATAGGGTTGAAAATTGTTTGGAAATCTCGTAATTTCGAAGTTAGTACTACGGAAAATCGATATTTATATTTTCATTATATATTAACAATTAAAGTGTTTCACTGCTCTGAAGTGATGACCTCCAGATCATACAAACCCAGTTCACGTAGGGTCTCGCACAGGCATATTTTTCGTTCGCAATAAACAGATTGTAAAACATCCCTTTCGGGTCGCGTTCCCTTTTGAGAACCGATATGGGAAGGAATAAATTTTCTCTATCGAATGTTATATAACCGTATGCAAATGGATTTCTTAAATCATTGTATAAACACAAGCTGTTTTATCGGGATAGGCAGACAAAACCAAATGTCAGTTTTTAGACTTTCTATATAACGTTTAGCGTGGTATGGTGGTAGCAAGTAGATCTAGCGTAGGCTAAAGCGCAGAATAGCGGGTAAAGATGAGATGACAGAATGAAATGAAGAAAGTCCAGACAGAAAGTAGATAAAGCACGTTGAATGAGTCACAGTACAGAGTGCAGTAGAAATAATGAAGCACAAGTAAGATAGTCCAAGCAGTGATAGATTACAGAACACAACAATACGAATAGGAACACGAAAATAATAACAATACGAAAACTATAAGTAACAAGCGATTGGTGCGTGGAGCTAGTCTCAGTGTGATAGCAAGACTACCGTGCCGGGCGCGCGGCCGGTGAAGCGCTAGCATCGCGTGCGCCCGCGCAATCCCCCCGCGCGCGCCGGTACACTGTGAAATATATTGATATAATTACTTAGATAAATTAAGTGAAGATATAATAATGTTATTTAAAATAGTTGTTAGATATAGGTTAGTATAGTATAAAGAATTAGAAAATAGATAATGTTATAGACAGAAATGAATAAACAGATAGTGCCACAAACGAATTTCACGAGAAAAGCAAAGCTCGCTTGCAGAGCTCAAGAAGACGCCCAGGTGACACGCTGGGCGCTTGTGTGCCGTCACTCCGGCGCAGTTTAATGGAAATTCGCATTCACATGCAATGATCAAATTAATACTGGCCCTGAGAGGTGTGAGTATCATACCGCTGTAGGCATTGCTGTCGCCCGCACGCATTATGTAACGGGCTTATATTATCTGTGCGCGCTACACTTCTCTATTTTTTACTTCGTGATATAGCAGCTATCCATATTGAGTCGTCAGTTCTTGAACACAGTACGTTAGTGTAAGGAACGTTATAATAACTAGTTTATCTAATCTGTCACTTTTCGCTGTGCTTGTTCTAGTTTCTGAATACTGGATTTGGTGTTATCTGTAACCGATAAATAGCGCTTTGAGAAGTTTAATTTCTATCACGTGTATATGTGCGGATTTTTTTTGCTTTTGTTGAATTATTATATATGTATGATTTGAAAAATATTCCGGGGGTTTTCAGTCAGTAAGAGTCTGACACCGGGGTCGCCACCCACACAGCGACCCTGCTGGTCCTATGCAGGATTTTTCCCGAGTTACCAAAAAAATACTATATGGTATCCCATTCTAACGCGAAACTGAAGTTAAAAGGGCGTGAGGCTACCGTTTTGACCCGGTAGATATCTTTATGACTCGTCAGGGCCGGACTAAGGAGAGCGGCCCCAATGTGTCGAACTCTTATCGACTAAAACCACCGGGGTATTTCTTCTACTCGTTTGCCGAGGCCAAGGGCACGGACAAGCCACCGTCCTTGGCTCTCAATTCTGCATGCAGAGCCTAGTATTTAATAGAGCTGATAATATTCCAGATTACTAAAGAAGGGAAAATAAATCCAACGCGTTATAAAAGCTCTTTGTCTAGACGTTTTAATCTTCATAAATATTTCAGTACAACATAATGTTCGCGTAGTAGTTTATTCTCTCGAGAAATCATGCTTGTCGATGAAACAATCGTATTCCATCTCATTTCCAAGGTTTATATTTATTATGAATGGTAGAAAATAATAAATAAAAAAAATTGTTTGTGATGGCCTAAAGGATAAAGGAGCGGTATACGCAACAAAGCGAGCGGTCTTAGATTCTAACCCCAGCACGTGCATTTAGGTTTCTCCAGAGTAAATACGAGTTCAAGCACTACCTGCGCACCGGTAAAGAAAAACTTCAATATAACGGCGTGTATTCACTGTATGCGATAAGAATCCGTGAAAATATGATCTGAAGTAACCGTAGAAGTAGTTGTATGGTAGCTTACGCACTAATCCGTTATCCGGTATTATCTAATTCGAAGATCAAAATTGACGGACAGAGGTAGCCATATTGCTATTTGTATGAACGCTCCCGTATTACGTCCGAATCGAATTGTATCCGAGTGGCGGGGTGCTCGGTAAGGTACGGAGCGTAATAGTAAATGTGCAGCTAGCCATACTAGATTTACATTAAAAATTACATTTTGTATAGTATAATTAAGTATATTCAGTTGCACGTATCTTTTTTTTATGATTACAGCCAGACGCTAGTCCTCAACCACACCTTTTTTTTTATTACATACAGGCTTGCGCTTGACCTCAATCTCACCTGCTGGAAAGTGATGATGAGGCCGACGATGGAGCGCGCTCACCCAGCAAATACCGATTCACTCGACGTTTGAAGATTCCCATGACACCTGGTGGAAGATGAAGATAAGACCTATAACGAAGTGCGAGCGTCCAATGAATACCTATTCACTCTTCTCTTAAAGACTGTCAAATAATAAAATCATGGAAATGCAGACTCTGGAAGCATATTCCACTCCTTAGCTGTTCGCAAGGTAAGTGTAGAAGCGAATCTTTTCGTGCAGATATAAGGAACGTCCACCACATACGGATGGTATCCAACGCGGCATATTGTGATTTTATGGTGAAAAAGGGCCATTAGAATTAGAAAAAGTATCTATGTAGAATGTTTCAAATTGCTTGGTTTCCTAAATAGTTATTTTGACGGATTCGGTAGGTACTGTGTATACCAACATCCGAATTAGCTCCGTGTTTTCTTGTCCGTATTTTCACGGATTTACAGTACGTACCCGCTCTAAGAAATACGTAAGACACAAACTTGTAAAATGTTCGCTCCCACAGCGATGAATCATTTTAAATTCAACAACTTCAGTTATATGAAAAACTTTGCCAGTTCAAAAACCTTCAAGTGCAGTATACCTTATGAGATTCCCCTCACGTGCGCCTCCTTATCTAGAACTTTTGCCGCGAAGCCTTGCCCAGGCCTTCATTGGCAACTTCGACGTTTTCTACTATGGGTTTTCGATCGAGATTTTGGTGAGTTTCCAATTTTGTATAAGCTAGACAAAAGGACTTTTCTATACACTGACTTTTCGATATGACAATATTTTGGCCGAAAGTGGCCCTTACTACTTCACCGGGCGTAGATGGCGAGCACTGAGGATGTATTTATTGATGCAATATATAAACAATAGATAGTACACAAAACAATAAGAGAACACTAATTAATTATATGAATTTTAAACTTACATTTATGTTCTCATCATTCTTTAAAGAACCCAAATGTACAAGATATCACAAAAAATGTTTTGTTCGACGCATTTATACGTTTTTTATGTAGATAGGGAGCAATTGTAAAAATGTCATGCATATGATTTAGTGTCAAATAAATAATCACAAGTGTAACACGTATTTTATGGACATTATATAACAACTAAAAGTACACCTTAAACACTCCAACACGTTTGTTATATGTATATATCACAAACACGAAAAATAAACGTTTAATTAACATAAATTGACTTAAAAGATTTTATCTTTTAACACGGCCTCCACAAAGTATCTACAGTGCACGAGATGGTAAGTACAGTGTAGTCCAAAAATGAAATCGACTATCAAAGGGCAAAAATTCTTTGATAGTTTCCGTCGTCATGTTGGCACACATATGCCACGACTGAAGGTCTCTAGGTATAATAATTACTTATAGGATATACATAAACTGATCCCGAAACGCGACAGGCCAAAGCAAGTCACTATGACAGTCTTTACACTCGTGTTCTGTGGTCATGGCACCTTAAAAAATAGAAAGTCCCTTACATTGAAATGCGGACATCTGAAAACTATTTGGCTAAGCAAATAGGACGAGTCTACGAGTCCTGTGGGCTTTATGCCTATGATCTGTGGCAATAAAATGGTTTTATCAGCTTGTATTATATTCCTAAAGCTAATATTATTTGTAAGCGGTATTTCTTTATTAGTGGATTGGTGGTTAAGTTTCGAACAAAATCTAGCTGCTACATAAAATTTCCAATGTAGTTGAAAACGTATAGAAGGAGCAAATAAAGGCATGCATCCATCACATCACAATTCACAGTGGCTCGGTATTTCCCAGTGGAAATAACTCTAAGTGGAATCGCATTATCTGCGGGAGATATTGCGCCCGCATCGACTCGATGTGTTTGCTCTCACGATTGTATTGAACGGGGGAAGCTTTAGCATTCCCTACAATTCATCGGTTCATCTTGAGGCGATTCGTTTTATGCCACTGATAGCGATTCACATTGCTAGAATCAGCAAATATTAATTGACCCGATAAACTTCGTAACGCCTATTTCGTCTTAACTTCCAGCTTCTCTCCAGCTCCTCCGTTCCTCCGTTGTATTCTATAATTTGAAAACCCTGTCTGTGTTGAAAGGCGTATATCGGTGACATGATGACATTACCAAAAAATGCACCAGAAAATTATATTAATCGTGAATATTAGTAAGTTATTATCATTTTTTTTTAATTATTATTTTTTTATTTAGGGGTTTTATTCAGGCGAATATATCAGCCCCATTGTGCCCTAACCTACGTCCTTACATCCTAGGGGAGTCGCGAATGAGCAAGCGTCACCATCTGGCACAGGATTCTGACTTCACTGGACAAAGGATTCGCCAAAATGCTCAAGTTATTATCATATAAAATTGAATTATTTTACATGGAATATACGCTCGGTTTACTAAAATCAGTTTAAAGACTAAGGAACCGATTTAAGTGATAAACGATTGAAGTTAAATGCGATTATGATCCTTTTGACGTCATGATCTACTAGCATGATCCTTTGCTTTCCCTTCTTCTTTTGTTCACGAGCTACGGAAGCTACGAATGTGGCCATGTTTCCACGATTTAAATTTCACCGGACGGCCATGACCCCGTAAACGCAAGGGAGAAGGTGGAACTAGCTTAATTAACTCTTCAGAATACTGGTCATGATACGTACAGTAGAAAATGTTCAGTGAGGAAATGTCGCTGCACAACTGAAGTAGTCCAAAATGCTTAGTAGCAGCAGGACTATTCACAAAGCGGACGGACCCTCGCTGCAACCTAACCAGGCTGTCGAGTAAGTACTGAGCAGAATTGTACCAGAGATACCTATGTACCTAGATAGGGGCCCTTCACGAAAATCAGCGCTGCAGACTACCTCTGTGGCTTTAGGCTGATGCAGGTCCCATTTTCGCCATGTTTATATGTTTTGTATTTTCTTTTGTTTCTGTGTGTTGTTTGTGTGGCTACATTTATATTTCTAGTTTCTTGTTGGTTTGTGGCGAAATAAATATATTTTCAGTTTCATTTTCAGATACGAACCGTATTTAATGCATGGCCTGACCTGGGCGATAAACGACAGGTACAGTTTTTTTATTTAAAGGGAAACATACAGCAATATAAAAATGACAACAATATACACAAAAAATTTACATAAGCCAGCAAAGTTTCCACAAAAATTAGTACAAAAATAAAAATCCAGCTAATAAATAACAATAAAAGAAAATCAATCAAATATACATACATATATATGTTACATATAAATAGTACATTTATATTAAAAAAAGTACATTATAGAACAAAATTGAACTTAGGCTAATATTTTCTCTCTCACCTTTCGTTTAAAGGGCCCAAAGGCACAGGACAGTATATCTATATAGCAAAAACGTTTATTATATAGATCACAGGGACGAAAAACAAAAGTATTATTAACATAGTTTGACCTTAACAATAGCACCTTAAACAGCGAAAAGTCTCTTGCATTGGAATGCGGACACATGAAACCCATTTGACTAAGCAAATAGGACGAGTCCACGAGACCAATAACAATTTTAAATAAAAAAAGTTGATCCCTCTCAATTCTACGATGACATAACGCAGGAATTGAGCTACAAGGAAGGTTGTGTAAATCAGATTTATATTTTAAATATTTTAGGAAATTGTTTTGTATGCTCTCGAAACGATTGATGTATTTTTTATATTGAGTTGAGTTCAACTTACTAAATTCCTTCAATGACTACAGCGCAAACCGAAAACCACCGACGATAATGTTTGAGAATTTCTAATAAATTCGAGCCTGTAATTTGCACATACGCGACTGAAACCGCGGACGTTGTTCTGTCAGTAGGCCAAGTTACAAGATATGAGCGAGTTCATTTTTCATTATTAACACTTTCATAAACACTTTTTTTATTTAGGGTGTAGAGGTGGAGTTCACAGCACAGGAATTCTAATTAAAAAAACTTGAGACGTTAATATAAATATATTAATAATATTAATAATTACAACAGTTTTTCTTAATATCTATACCGCACCGTTAAACGTCACAAATTCAATTCTCTTCCAATTTCTTTTTTGACATATTGACATATTATAAAAAGTATAATTTAAAATATAAAAAAGGTGTAAATAAAAAGGTAGCCTACAAGGGCCTTTTATTCTGGCGAATATATCAGCCCCCTTGTACCCTAACCTATTTCCTTACGTCCTAGGAGAGTCGCGGATGAGCAAGCGTCACCATCTGGCACAGCATTCTAGCTTACACACTTGTGGAAAAAATACTCCCGAAACCATTTTTTCCTCACCTTTAGTCTGTAGAAAGGGGTCTTTCACATCCTGCCGTTTTTTCACACCTATAACGACATCAAAAAATTCTGAAGAATTCATGCTATTATTCTAAACACGCATTTTTCAATATCTATTGGAAAATTCCTTCTTTAATGGATAGAAGGGGAAGTCCGCCGTTTACCTATTTAGTAGTTATAAATAGCCGTGGTGGCTGCCGGCAGAATAGAATAGCACCCCCCTCTTCGTGCTGAGGTGTCGTAAAAGGCAACTAAGGTATCTCTTTAACACCGCAATTCAACCAGGTGTTCAGAGAAGGAAAGCTCGACCAAACCTGCATCTTGCTCGCTCCCGATCGTACTGGTTCTCTATTCCATCGGGCCTGAGAGAGCCCGGATGAGAGAGTGCTTTTCTGGCAGCGCGTCCAGTTCTGCACTTAAATATCTCCTGCGCAATTGACTGTTTCCGAAAACTGGACCTCGATTTAAATCGGAGTTGAAACAGTCGCTGTGGCCGAATCCGGCTAGGACATCATCATCAGTTATAAATAGAAATCGGTTTTATTCGGACACGGATGAACCCCGTTTACAGACAAAATGTTAAGTTTGTTTTTTTTAGTTGAAAATCAGTCCTATCCTATAGTCCTTTGTTTAATAACATTAGACTGTACTGTGTAAGTGTGTGTAACTGTACGTAATATAAAATAAATGTTCTATCATAATTATAGCATATTGTTCACCGCCCCTCGTAAGTAACGGTAATCTACTAGGGTTTCAGCCAGTCCTATGAAATTTTTCCGCAATTAAAAAATAAATCTATTTCACACAGGCTGTCAAATTATGCTACATGGTTTGATTTTTAAAAATATGATTATAATCGCTATTTCTTATATCTTAGGGCACAACCGGCCTGATGCCTCCGCGGTCCTGACAAATGAACTGAACCCAGTTTGTTTATTAGCGAATAGTAACGTTTTATGTCCGCCATTACCACCTACTTTACGACCGTGTGAGGCTTATACGGCGAATAGAGGTTCGGAAAGGATGCCGATGTGGCTTATAAATATCTTGACTCGATTTACCGTACTGCCAGCTTACACATTGCTAAATGACAAGTTCGAGCGTAAATATAACCACAGTCTAAAAACCATAGTCATTTTGCGAGGTGGTAGGGCGTCGGTGCCCGTCTGGATCGCGACCACAGTACATGGGTGTAAAGCCCGTCTTGGTGACCAGTTTCGGCTTGTTGCGTTTCGGGATCAGCTTGTGTATATCCAGTAGCTCATATACCTGTGGCATACTCACTACTTATTTATTTATTTCTGTCTTTAACATTATCTATGTTCTAATTCTTTTTACTATACTAACCTATAACTAACATCTACTTTAAATAACATTATTATATCTTCACTTATTTATCTAAGTAATTTTATCAACACATTTCGTACTAACACACTTGATATTTATTTCTTAAAATCGTGTCGCGCGATGGAAACGGCGCTAAGCCAGAGAGCCGCGGGATACCGGGCGCGCGCGGGGGGATTGTACATGTGCACACGACGCGAGCGCCCGCGCACCCGGCAAACAGTCTCGCTATCACATTTGACGCGCCACTACGTTCATCTCGCTTGCTATTTATAGTTTCGGCATTATTGTGATTTTCGTGTTTCTATTCGTATTGTTGTGTTCTGTATTTTACTTCTACTTGGACTATCTTACTTGTGCTTCACTACTTCTACTGGACTTTGTACTGTGTTTATTAAACGTCTATCTACTTGCTGTCTGGACTTCTTCATTTCATTCTATCATCTCATCTATCACGCTATCCTGCGCTTTAGCCTACGGTAGGTTTACTATATACTTCCTGCATACCTACCACGCTAAATACCTAGAGACCTTCAGTCGTGGTATATGTGGGCCGACATGGCGATGGAGACTATCAATGGATTTTCATCCTTTGATAGTCGCTTTCGTTTTTGGACTACACTGTACTTACCATCAGGAACTCTGTAGTCACTATGTCGAACCAGTGTAAAAAAAAAATAACTCAAATTATTTTGAAGAGTTGAAATGTTTCTTATGTCTACAAAAACATAGACTTGTACTAGCATAACACCAGACTCGAGCTACATTTAATATTCTCTTAAAGAACCCTACAAAGCTGGAGAAGACGCGAGGCTGTAAAATTATGCAAGCGAATGGCTAATAATTAATTTATTCTATACCGTTATGCAAAGAATCATAAAGCTTGCTCTTCTGTATCAGAATATTTTCTAGCGGTATTTCATGACTTTGATATTGCTATTTTTCTCTAAGATTATGTTAAAAATTCATTATTTTACAAGAACACTACATTTCTGAATTCAAATTCTTTAAAGTTTTGAAATTTATGCCGTAGCATCACGTCCCTAATAAACTCGAGTAGAGAGTTATTTCTGTCTGTCTTTGCAAACCATTTTTTTTTTGGTTTCCCGGGGTAAAATCCTGCATAAGACCATCAGGGCCGCTGTGACGGCAGCGACCCCGGTGTGTCAGACTCCTACTGACTAAAAACTCCCGGGGTTTCCCTCTAATCACTCCACCCGAGCCTGGGAAACCAAATTCATCCAGACGCCCGGAGAGCGAAATGCCTTGTCGAGGCTGCCTCTCTGGGAGGGGTTAGGTAAAGAGCCCACCCTTCCAATATCTATCTCACAGGCGGCGCCCGGACAAGTCTTTGCATACCAGTATCTTCTACTTAATGTCCTCAATTTATTAATACATTTTTGATAGTTTTAAGAATTCAGCTATCACTCACACAATTTTATTTCATGGAATTGTTCAAAGCGACAACCATAGTTATCTGGCAAAAAAAAATCATACACAAAAAATATTGTAGATTAACCAATGTAGATAATAATTAGTAAAAGCTAATATTGTTGTGATGATGCGTCAATAGGAAGTCAACTCAGCGAATGATGCTTGGTAACCAGCAGAGGCATCTAGCGCTAATTCGGTACTTTTGTTTTCACTATTATAAACACCTCAACACTACATAATTCAAATAAACCTATGGTGCATACAAAAAAAAATTAAATAATTGCATTTTATTTTCTTAGAGTCTTAGGCAGAAATTTATAGACGCTATTCCGACTTTGCTTAGCAAAGTTCTCAAAAAATAAATTAGTTTTGTCAAAAAATTGAATATATAATAGATACTTGAGTATAGCCATAGTATTCACAGAGCCAAATCCATGATAAAATCGGTGAATTACCAAATCCTTTGACATTCATTGAGTAATATAAATTGTAATGTTTTAGTAAAGTCTAAGCAAACTTAAAGTTGTATCTATAAATCTTAGCCTTAGACTTTGTTAAGGAGTTTATTATGTCCTTAAATACTTATTTCCTTGAATAGGTTATCGTTGGGTAAACGCGTTATATACTCATGTTCCCTTTCGACCAGATGTAAGTATTCGTCGCCAGGTGCAGAGGAAGATGGCTCAGCCTTGCCCTTGGCACTTGGCAGGCGGGAGAAGGAACACCCCGGGGGTTTTAGTCGGTGCAATTCCAACACACCGGTGGGTGGCACTCACTGCCCCCTGAAGGTACGTTAGGGATTTCCCCCGGATTACAAAAAAAAGATGAAAGATTTGTCTGGAAATGATAAAAGAAAACGTATGACTTGTAATATTATAATTATAACACTCCAATAAATTGAGTACTTCATAACTTATAAGCATTAACAAAATTATTAACCCGTTTTAGCTTCAACTCTCTGTATTTTTTTACGAAAAATATGATGATGTCCTAGCCGGTTTCGGCTACGGCGACTGTTTCAACGCCAATTAAGAAAATCGAGGTCCAGTTTTCGGAAACAATCAATTGCGCAGGAGATATTTAAGTGCATAACTGGACGCGCTGCCAGAAAAGCACTCTCTCGTCCGAGCTCCCTCAGACCCGATGGAAAGGAGAACCAGTACGATCGGAAGAGAGTAGGATGCAGGTTTGGTCGAGTTTTTCTTCTCTGAACACCTGGTTGAATTGCGGTGTTAAAGAGATACCTTAGTCGCCTTTTACGACACCTCAGCACGAAGAGGGGGGTGCTATTCTATTCTGCCGGCAGCCACCACGGCTATTTATAACTACTATACTATACTACTACTAACTATACTAACTACTATAAAAAATATGACTCATTTGTTGACCAGCATTTAATAAATGAAGGTGATATAAAAAGCATTCAAATTTTGTAATTTTATTAAAAAATCATAAATCTACAAGTGCGTTGTGTTTAGAAGTTTGTGGAGCGAGTTTCGTTATCTCTTCAGGCCTATTTACAAGCTCGGAAGCCTCAACGGATGTCGTTGCTATCTTGAACGAAGTTTCTAGAAACTTTCAATCTTCAACTTGATGGAAACGGTTCGTTTAATATAATTTTACTAACATAAATTACATTCTAGGTTGCTTACATTATTTAGCTACTTTCTTCTGACTTTGTTACGTTTTGTTCTTTGTCATGATCTCTAAATTTTTGAACGAGGTCTCTTGGTAGGGATTTGATGATTTTAAGTTTGAGTGGATCTAGAAGTTCCCAAGTTTTTTATTATAATGCAAACAACAAAGAAACGGTATTTGTTTCTGCATCTGTATTAACACCGCCATATTGTAAGAAGTCTTTAAAAGAAATAAGCGCTTCTAGTATCAACCATATCTTTTTGAAATTTGATTCAACTTGTAAATAATTTCAATATCTAAATTTTCGATTTCCTTTAAATAGTTGCCTTGAAGTTTTAAACTTCTTAAAAGGAAAGATGCTTGATTCCAACCACACTTGTTGGAAAGTAAAGATGATGTCGACGATGGTCATCGTCCACCCAACATATTCCTATTTACTCTTCTCTTAAAGATTCTTTAGTTATAACAATCTTTAAATATTCTCGCTGAAAGCATATTCCAGTCCTTACCCGTTCGTATAACAAATGTAGAATCGAATCTCTTCGCGCGGATATAATAAATGTTCACCACATACGGATAGTATCTGACACGACGTCTAGTTGTTTTATAATGCAATGGATCTGGCGCAATGAACGCAAGGCAAGAGAATGTAGCTCTTGAGAACAGTCTCCATTGTGCAGTACGTAAAAGATTGCGAAGCAGGCGACTTTACTCGATGTTCTGAATTTTAGTTTCAATCATAGAGTCATTGCCGATTATACGAGCCCTACTACGATCAATCGAATCCAGAGCGACCAACTGATATTTAGCGGACAAATTAGCGTATATTTAGCGGTTGTCTTAATCCCAATTAATCATTAAAAGAAATTTACCAAAGATTTATTTGAATGATTAATTGTAGCCACACAAAGCCAGTGGTTACTTAATATAAAAGGGGGTAGGTAGTCTAAACGAAATATCAGCATTGATTATTTGTATAATAATTGGTTTAGTTCCATTGTATTAATTTTCTGTGAGTACTTCTCTTAATGCTTTAAATTGTCTCTTTATGTAACCATAGCTGAAGCATTACCCAGAAGATAAGGACAACAGTTAATATAATTTAAACTTTTAAGAGCAATTTAACCTATACCTCCCGAAAGTTCCCTCTGATCGTCGTCCATAAAATGAATTTAATTTCAATATAAGTTTAAGGATCGATTATCTCCCTTCGGCATGCAAAATAACTAATTTAAAAGTCCACGTCGAAGCTAAAATTACGGTAAACTCTATTAAAACACTTTGCCGATGAAATAAATCAAATTTGTCAAAGTTCCCGGAGGAAAGCTTATCAATCACGAACACAAATGCTCGAGTCACAGTTCGCTTCTCTTAAACTTGATCGTGAAATGTTTTATCTTTGATTTGCATTTTATAATATGGGTTCAGCTTTTACGACATTTCCTCAAGGCTGAGTGTTTCCGATTGGGTCCGTGGAGGTCTCAGCTGTCACTCCAATGCACACAATGAATCATTACGTGCAAAATCATGTCTACCATTGAACTGTTTAAATGGAAATACCAAATTCATATCTGAGTGAGATCTTTTAGAGTTTGCTGGTACATTGCGTTTGGGAATGACCTTTCATAGACCATTTGATAAAGTTCCGTCTTCAATGGCTATCATAATATGTATACAGATACAGTTGTTTGATTAAGGAGTAGCCCATTGTCGATATTTAATCATCATAACTTGGAAAAGTGACTAGTGACTTGGGGTCATGACTGGTTAGATGACCCTCGAAAAGTCGGAGGAGTGTCGTGAAGCGTTTAGATGAAATGCATCATGTTGTGACATGGGGGGTGGTGTCTACCCCCCGAGGTTGTGCTCGATAGGCGAGATGCAGGGGGGATCTGGATAATCAATTGCAGGCGCCACATTCTCCGTTAATACGCAGAAGTAGCCACCTTCGGATTTTAGCTGGTATTAGTCGGCCGAGACCTCCCTGTGCGCGTGAGATACTCATATTGAGGATTTACTGCAATTAAAAACAAGAAAGTAGCTAAACGCTGCCAAATATTATGTGACGCACGGACCTAAAAGCGTATGAAATTATTGAGATTATGGATAATTGATATAGTATGCATATAACCATGAATTCTTTAAGAATTGTCGTCACTCTAGACTCCACAAATTTTTTCATTAGTGGAGAGACCCTGATTGGCTCTCTCTTTAATACAAACATTTTGTATACCTCTATGATGAAACATGTTAGCCCAAAAATGTCGATTCACTCTTCTCATAAAGACTCCTAAAGAAACTGAACATGCAAAGAATATCAACATATGGAACACATTTCCCCTCTTTTGCTGTTGTTATTTTGGGAGTCGAAGCTGCTCGCGTCCGTAGGCTTTACCCTAGTTTCCCTACACGTGACTCCTGTGTGGTGCTACACGAGCAGCAGCGAGGTGGTAGGCCGCCGGTGCTCGTCTGGATCGCGACCACAGTACATGGGTGTAAAGCCCGTCATAGTGACCAGTTTCAGCTTGTCGCGTTTCGGGATCAGCTTGTGTATATCCAGTAACTCATATACCTAGAGACCTTCAGTCGTGGTATATGTGGGCCGACATGACGATGTAGACTATCAATGGATTTTCATCCTTTGATAGTCGCTTTCGTTTTTGGACTACACTGTACTTACCATCAGGTACTCTGTAGTCACTATGTCGAGCCAGTGTAAAAAAAATGAAAAATCTATTCTCAAACATAACCGTGCATTGGTTGACTCTGTGTAATATTGAAACGACATAAGTAACCTACAAATTGCTTTGTAATGGACACCTTATTTAAATGGTGTACCATAAAAGAACTTGGACTCTCCCGTATAAATCCTCTAAACCGCAAAGCCGTAACTTGGGCATCAAGTATTTTAATTATCTTAATCTCCCTACAAAACTCCACGAGAGCTCCAGAAGACTTAGATAATTGGCACGTGCCTTAATTTAAAAGCGTTTGAATATTTTTAAACAGTATTTCGTTTTTTCTTATTGGAGCCAGAATGTGTGTAATATTCATTATTCACATTAATTACATTATTAAAAAATTTATAAATTTATAAAAATTTAAAACTATAATGATGATGTCCTAGCCGGATTCGGCCACGGCGACTGATTCAACGCCGATTAAGAAAATCAAGGCCCAGTTTTCGGAAACAGTCAATTGCGCAGGAGATATTTAAGTGCATAACTGGACGTGCTGCCAGAAAAGCACTCTCTCGTCCGAGCTCCCTCAGGCCCGATGGAAAGGAGAACCAGTACGATCGGGAGGGAGCAGGATGCAGGTTTGGTCGAGTTTTCCTTCTCTGAACACCTGGTTGAATTGCGATGTTAAAGAGATACCTTAGTCGCCTTTTACGACACCTCAGTAAGAAGAGGGGGGTGCTATTCTATTCTGCCGGCAGCCACCACGACTAAAACTATAATATTCAGGCAGTAAAACACCATAAATCCATCACTAAGTCCATTTATTGCACTTTAACGTAGAATAAATAAACAAAACTACAAAAAAATAATCAACAATCAGAGAACTATATATCACAAAGAGCGCTCGATCACGTATCCCTCACACAAAACGTCACAAGATCTCCCTCCTACCGTCCACCGCGGCCGATGCGCAAGCGATCCGACCAGCCATTACGGTGTCCGCGGGAGTAGGCCGGAAGAGTGCACACAACAAAACATTAAAAAAATATAAAAAAAAATGTAAATTAAAAGAAAAAATTAAATTATAGAAAAAAATTAAGTAAAAATTAATTAGTAAAAATTTGTCAAGTACAAAGGCTTCCTGTGAGGATCTCGATTTCCTTCAGTCTCTGGCTCCCAGTGGCCAAGCCATTCATCCCTTCTCCTAATTTGTCTGTCTTCATGTAGTTGTTCATTCTAAAGATACCAATTTCGTACTTCTACTATCCATCGCAGCATGTACATTTTTTTTTTTGGTAACCCGGGGAAGTATCTTCCACAGTACTATCAGAGTTCTGTGACAGTAGCGACACCTATTTGTCAGACTTCTACTGACTAAAAACCCTCAGGATGTCTCTATAATCGCTCCACCCAGGCTTGGAGAACCAAACTTGTCTAGTTGCCCGGGAAGCGAATAGCTCTTTGGAAGGGGTGGGTGTAAAGAGCCTACGCCTCCAAACCTTCCCACGGGCACCACCTCCTTCTCCTCAGGGTAGCAGATTTGCTCAAGTCTACGGTCCAGTGCAACATATAACCCAGACCAACGCAATTTTAGCTCTTCTATAGTAATTTCAACATCTTAAATAATACATTAATAATATTTACTAACAATTACACACATTGACTGAGTCCCAAATTAAGCTTGCGCTTGTACTATGGGTACTAGACAAAGATATGCATACTTAAATACATATATACAACCATGACTCGTGACAAACTCATCTGCTCATCATAGAAAAGATGACCACAACCGGGACTTGAACCCAGGACCTTAGCATCGTAAGTAGGGTCACTACAAACTGCGCTATCAAGCAATCAAAATTGTTTTTCTATATTTAAATTGCTTTTTTATATTATCCTTAAAGTTATACCTAATACAGATATCCTATCAGTAATATTCTGGCAGATTTTTAATTAATTTATTTGTAAGTGCCCATATAAATTGACAAGCAAATTACTTGTACCCATAGATGGGCAAAATGTAATCAGATTAATAAAAATGATTAACGATTACATTTTACGTTTTTTACCATTAATATGACTGCATTTTGCTCATCTATATTTTAAACACTACAAAATCCCAGATTGTATACACATTTATCATTTCTTGATGTATTAAATAGATTTAATCATGATCAAAGAGCAAGAAAATTAAAATTACAACTACGTTTTGTAATCATTCATCATTAATCAGATTACATTTTGCCCATCTCTGCTTGTACCACACTCCAATTAAACTCACTTCACCCCGCTTTCTGCGTATTACACGTGCTGCGTTTGTGCCACGGGACAGAAAGTTGTAAATGTCACAAGCTGGAAAAACTTTTGATCAGCTCTAATAGCTTGGATCAGAACTTTTAACATATATTCCATATCTAGTTGCACTCATATAGGTTAGGTTACTTATGGGGTGTTAACTTTAAAAATCTGATATTATATTAACAGAACATAATTTAACGATTTTTTTTTTACACTGACACGGCACGGTGACTACACCATACCTGATGGTAAGCATGGTGCGGTCCAAAAAACGCCAACGACTATCGAAACGTAAGAAAAAACCCATCGGTAGTCGCAGCGATCATGCCGGCCTGCACAAATACCTCTTCACGCTTAAAGGACCTCATATCATAGGACGGTGGGATAAAATACCGAGACCAGTTTTCTAAATATGTACAAAATAAAAGATAATAGAAATAAATGAAGAAAAAGAAATAACTTTATCTATTATCAAATCTATACTAATATTATAAAGCTGAAGAGTTTGTTTGTTTGTTTGTTTGAGCGCGCTAATCTCAGGAACTACTGGTTTGAATTGAAAAATTGTGTTGAATAGACCATTTATCGAGGAAGGCTTTAGGCTATATAACATCACGATGCAACTATTAGGAGCGAATAAATAATGGAAAATGTGAAAAAAATGGGGAAAATTATTCATCCTTGAGGGCTTCCATTGCGTGCGCTGTGAAAACGGTTCAAGATACTAAAAATATATGTATGAAAGAATTATTCCTCTTGAAATGATCTAAAAAATGTCCGCGACAGTATATGTCTATCTTTTAAGATTAACTCACTAGAACCGTTTTTATGGTAATCAAATTTGGTCGAAATTGATGCATTATTTGTTAAGAGTTGTATCAACGTAATAATATTAACCTTTATCCAAATAAATGTGTTGTTGATTAAGAGTATTTAAATGTGAACAAAATTGTCTTTGACATCGCTTAATTTCAATGAACATCTTAGAAGATATTACAATTTTAAAATAAATAACTAACTAAAATGCCCAAAATAACTATTCCACGCGGACGAAGTCGCGGACACAGCTAGTAAACAATAAACTGCTCAAAGTTCCGTTTCTAAATCACAGCGAATTAAGTTTAAAAGGATTTTTTTTTTAATTTCCAAATAAATAAAAAACACAGGGGATTATAGATGAAAATGTGTTAAAATCGTAAAAATTCCAACTATTTTAAAATCTCGCAAACTTTAACTAGTAGTAAATGTAGTAGTATCTAATTTGATTTAACACAATCTCCATTTTGTACCTTTGTCAAGGAATTCTTTTAACCCGCTGTCAACTACAGATGGTCTCTTTTTATTCGTTTTAGAAGTTTTCATTTTGAGACTGGATTTTCTGTACGTTACGTAAGTATTTGTTTATGATATTCAAGTTTTATTTTCGCTGGGTCAAATTTTTACGGCTATTTGAGGTACAGAAGTATGCAATAATACTTAACGTAATTCGTAGGTACGAGAGTGTTTTATAACAAAACAAATATTTTGTTTTTGTATCTTTCATTCAATAAAAAATGCTCCCCAAAATTGGGCAGTTGTGATTCAGACGAATCATTCATAACATAAATACAGTATTAACATTGACCTGCGGCGAATTGATTACAGGACCCGCAGTCCTCACTAATTCGCAGAAGTAGTCACCTTAGGGCTTTTAACTGATAAAAGCCCGGCACCCTCCTGCTGCCACCCCCTTCGCGGCCGGGACGGTCCTATGAGGATATTTCACTAGTAAAAAAAAAGTACAGAATTGACAATTATAGAGTAAGGATAAAAGATAGAAAAAACTAGAATTTCTATGGTTAATTTTGACATTATTACATTTTAAAAAGTATATCCCTACCCCTCCCAGAGAGGCACCCTCGACAAGGCATTTCGCCTTCCGGGCGTCTGGATGAATTTGGTTTCCCAGGCTCGGTGGAGCGATTAGAGAGACACCCCGGGGGTTTTTAGTCAGTAGGAGTCTGACACACCGGGGTCGCTGCCCTCACAGCGGCCCTGATGGTTTTATGCAGGATTTTCCCCCGGGATACCAAAAAAAAAAACATTTTAAAAGTATAATATAGAAGGCATATTTTTGGGAGTTGAAGCCGCTCGCGTCAGTAGGCTTTACCATAGTTTCCCTACACGTGACTCCTGGATGGTGCTAAACGAGCAGCAGCGAGGTGGCAGGGCGTCGGTGCCCGTCTGGATCGCGACCACAGTACATGTGTGTTAAGCCCGTCATAGTGACCAGTTTCGGCTTGTCGCGTTTCGGGATCAGCTTGTGCATATGCAGTAGCTCATATACCTAGAGACCTTCAGTCGTGGTATATGTGGGCCGACATGACGATGTAGACTATTAATGGATTTTCATCCTTTGATAGTCGCTTTCGTTTTTGTACCACACTGTACTTACCATCAGTTACTCTGTAGTCACTATGTCGAGCCAGTGTAAAAAAAATCGTTATTTAAACTTTATCCTGCTGCTAAGCTGCAAGAAAAGCCTCTGTCTATCTTAGGGTCTTCTCAAGGTTATACTTCGTACTACCACTTGGCCGTAGAAGGTGGCGTCACCTGTTTCCCACTCCTCTTTCTTCCTTTTAAGCCGTGAGACCAGCAGACCAATCTCAGGGCACATCAAAGCAAGACGTGTGCCAATTCCCGCACTCCGGCTGTACCCTGCCAGTGGAGGTTTACCCAGGTGGATTTAGTCAGTTAGAGTCCGACATTCTAGAGTCGCCACCCTCTTTGCTTTGACGGCCCATGAACATTTCCACCAGGTTACTATTAAGAAGGCTCAATAGTTTTTTTACACTGGCTCGACATAGTGACTACAGAGTACCTGATGGTAAGTACAATGTAGTCCAAAAACGAAAGCGACCATCAAAGACTGAAAATCCATAGATAGTCTACATCGCCTTGTCGGCCCACATATACCACGACTGAAGGTCTCTAGGTATATGAGCTACTGGATATACACAAGCTGATCCCGAAACGCGGCAGGCCAAAGCGAGTCACTATGACGGTCGTTACACTTATGTGCTGTGGTCATGATCCAGTTCGGGTAATTGCCCTACCAAAATGCTAACTAATGCTAATGTTGCTTAGTGCTATTTATGGGTAGGATATCTAAGTTTTAATTTTTACATCTAATTTCATTTAACCTCTCCATCTTACCTTGTACTTCGGTCTATCTTTAGTCTGTCTTTAGTCTAGTAGTCTATCTTTCTTCAAAAACCTTAGCATATAAATAACGAAAGTTAATTTGCAAGGAACATTTCATGCCAAACTTTGTGTGTTGTTAAGTCGAGAATGGGGATTTGTCGCGCTGGATTGTCTGATAACACCCCTAATGGCTTTATAAAAGTTGATACAACTTTCGCAATCGCCACAGCAAATGGTATGATTCAGAAAGTATAATGGACGCAATATCTTAACTCGCAAGGAATTGTTATATAAGCAATGATCTCGGAAAAATCTTGTTTTCCGTCCAAGAGATTACAATATTCCACAAATCCACGATGAACAAGAAAAACAAAACTGTTTATTAAAAACAAATAATTAACACAGTTTGCAGTTTTTAAATATTATCATTGTGTAATTGGCACAGATTGTAAACTGTACCGTATGTAAAATGTTTATATATGCTATTCAATGATGGTGAATAAATAAATAAATAAACACATAACATATTTGAAGCACGATGAAGCAGAGGCGCAAAAAACGCCTTTAGCATTAATCAAAAAATACCCCGAAGAAATCTAAAACCTATCTTAAAATATTATCCAAAGGTTATGGCATATGGTACATTTATGGAGATTTTACAAAATTTGCTCATAGAATTAATTTTTGTTTTTACATTACACTGCGTGGAGTTTCTCAAGAGATCTTCTAGCAATCGATACAATTACTGAGTCAAAAAGCTTCTTTGAAAGTATTTTGAGACTTTTTTTACGTACTTTATGTAGTGACCATACCACGCCTGATGGTAAACATGGAGCAATCCAACAAACGACGACTATCAACAGTAAATAAAAACCTATCGATAGTCACTGCAATCATGCCGGCCTGCACATATATTATATCTCTTCACGCTTCGTTTAAAGGACCCCATATCAAAAGACGTAGAGATTTTTTTTTGTATTAGCCGAGATATAAGATACCGTATAGCGGTGAGTAATGTGTGCGGGCACACGGGGTTTTTTTATGAAACCGAGAGGGTAGAACAAGCTTGGAACACTCACCGTGATACTGACTGTAGAAAATACTTATTCTTTTTTTTTACACTGGCTCGACATAGTGACTACAGAGTACTTGATGGTAAGTGCAATGCAGTCCAAAAACGAAAGCGACTATCAATGGATGAAAATCCATTGATAGTCTACATCGTCATGTCGGCCCACATATACCACGACTGAAGGTCTCTAGGTATATGAGCTACTGGATATACACAAGCTGATCCCGAAACGCGACAAGCCGAAACTGGTCACTATGACGAGCTTTACACCCATGTACTGTGGTCGCGATCCAGACGGGCACCGACGCCCTACCACCTCGCTGCTGCTCGTTTAGCGCCACCCAGGAGTCACGTGTCGGGAAACTAGGGTAAAGCCTACGGACGCGAGCAGCTTCGACTCTCAAAACTAAATACTTAATGGCAATATATCTACTCTACTGAAATGGTTGAAAATGCTTAATAATGTTTGGATCATTCACAATGCGTACAGCCCCCCACTGCAACCTAACAAGGGCGACAACTAGTTACTGGGTAGAACTATCCTGGGCCTTGTACTATAGGTACAAATCATAGATGGGCAAATTGTAATTAGACTAATAAAAATGATTATGATTACATTTTACGTTTTTTACCATTAATATGACTGTATTTTGCTCATCTATATTTTAAACACTACAGAATCCCAGATTGCATACACATTTATGATTTTTTAATGTTTAAAATTGATTTAATCATGATTACAGAGCAAGAAGATGAATATTACGACTACATTTTGTAATCGTTAATCATTAATCAGATTACATTTTGCCCACTTCTGGTACAAATGTATAGTTTAGTAGGTATCAACAAGGGTTCAAGATTTTTTTTGTTATATATACTATCTAACTAAATCATCTTCAAAGATTACATCTAAAGCAATTACGTTACATCTATTTGTAGAACCCAATTTACACCGGTCACTGAAGTAATTGACGATTCTTCGTGACCCTTTTCTGCTTCGAATTCGCTGTGACCAGCAAATCCGGCTTATCTCCTCGCTTGATTTAATATTATCTCTACTTCTATTTGAGGGTTTGATGTTAGACGTCGTCCTTATCAGCTAATAGATTTCGCTGCCAGACGCATAAAATCTATACCTAACTATTATCTTAGTTGGGGATTATTTCATATGATTTTCACTTTGCCTTTCATGTGCTTGCATTTTTATCTTATTAGATATTGTTGTTGTAAATTTTACTTCTATGCTAGCATTACCAAGAGAGAATTTAGAGTTGATTGAAGAGCTTTGTATTTTTTATTCTCTATTGATTATATTTAAGCTTTATTTGTGTTGTAACAGCTAAATGATTGCCACGGACCGATGTAGCCTTGAGGAAAAAATACTTTTAGAAAAATAATTAGACAACTCTTAAAAATTTATTTTCTCTTCTTCAGCGCATGTAAATCCATTAAAGAGTATGTCTTCTCTATTTTGCACCATTTACTTAAGTGTTGAGCATTTCTGTGTTAGTTTTTACATTCGTTTACAGTTTGTCATTTATGTTACGTTGTCTATAATCCTTTATATTGCTTTCAAAATGTGTTGTGTGTTGTTTGCTTTTCTCCAATAAAGGTTTTTTTCTAAATTTATTTTTTCTCATACCCTGCTTTGTTTACATAGTTTAAATAGCTAGCTGCCAGTCAATCAAAACTTCTACGCATCAATTTCGAAAGCCTTTTTTATAATTCATTTTGTATTTCTTTAATGAACCATTCTGATAATGTCTTTGCTATTTCAGCCAATGTTTTCCAATAGTTTAAATCAAATATACTAACTAAAACAACTCTGAAATATGATATTAATTTAACGAAAACTTTGAATGAAATATTAATTCATAACGCTAGATCAACACTAATTGCATTTTCCATTATGATATAGAAGTGATAATGTTATCGTTAATTTAAATTTGAGTAAAACATTAGAAATAGAAACAATAGAAGACTTTAAATATTCATTTAAAACTCAATTAGCCATTTGTTCAATTAAACTAGAAAGAACTGAGAGAAATAAAAACTACAGTTTCTTTTAATCTAAAGACTTTCTTGTAATCGAGCACACTATCTCTCCATTAAGCAAATAGTGAAAAAGAAAATCCAAATACTGGCTTGCAATATTACAATCTGTGTAGGGATATATGTTTAGAACCTATTTTGAATGTCACCTTTTATAATTATAATATTATAACTATGAAAATGATTAAAATATCGTTTTCAAAAAATTATTGAAATAAAATACATATTTATTAAATTATTGCTTTCAACACAAACATTTGGTGATATACGAAATCCATAGAAAATAGTATGTTTCTAAATTTTTTATATTTGTTCATGAATGAGAAATTAAAGTTGTGCATGCACGGACAATTTATATTATTGCGGGTTTATACTCGTCACAAAATGCGCATGGGTAGCAGCGGCGCCTACAGCGCCACAGCACTTGCCCCACCTTGCGCCAGTCTTAATTTGACTTTCGCATGTGCGGTCGTACGCTCTCACGCTCCGCGAACACGCCCCGAATTTCTATTAAACTACTATATGACACGCTAATGACACAGGTATATTTTTCTATTTTAATATTGAGATTGCACAAATACATACAATATTACTTTGAACCAATAAGCACTGGAGCGACGTTATGTTTAAAAATATCATCTTCCAAATTAAAAAAAAGTTGCAACTAGGCCAAATCTTGGTTATAGCTGACAATATTCCATGAAAGTTTTTAAATGAATCAACCAAGCCGTTTGTTTTTCCATATCAATCGACACTCGCGATGCCAAATGCCCGTCCCATAAAAATAAAACTGAGAAATGACCCACGCAGATTTCCTTCACAGGCCGATAAAAAAGCAATTAGGCTGGATAAAGTAGTGCGGAAAAAAACACCGCATTAGGAATTCTGGCGTATTGCTGTTAATGGGCGTTTAATATCTCTACGGTAGCACTGGCCACCCTCATTGAACTTTATCATTTTTAGTGAATACCAATGATATAAAAGAATAGATGATATATTTCCTCATTGAGAAAATTCCATTTTTATTAAGTGGGTTTATATATCGGGTGATTTTATAGACGAAATATATACATATTTAGAAAGGTTATTCATCATTTGAAATAGTGACATCTTAATATTTCCAGTGACCAGTTGCACAGGTGATAGCCGATCACAGGGCACTGACATATGACATATGACATTTCTATTAGATGAAATGAAATGAAATGAAAAAGTATTTATTTCGCCACAAATATACAAAAAAAAATAGAAATTTAAATGTAGCATTACAAACAACACACAAATACAAAAGAAAATACAAAACATATAAACATGGCGAAAATGGGTCCTTCATCAGCCTAAAGCCACAGAGGAAGTCTGCAGCGCTGATTTTCGTGAAGGGACCCGGTTGTGTTACATCTTATAAGAATTATCGATGCCATGCGGGTTTCCTTACGATGGTTTCCTTTACGTGATATTAAAATCCGTACTTAATCTAGAAAAACCTAGAAGTGCGTGCTATAACTAACACCTGTAGTTATTTACCTGTTGCACAATGGAGACTATTCTCAGAAGCTACATTCTCTAATTCCACCAGCCTCATTTCATCATAAAACCTCTAGACTAGACACAGATACTAAACTAGCCAAAACACTAAAGTATGATGATGTCCTAGCCGGTTTCGGCCACGGCGACTGTTTCAACACCGATTAAGAAATTCGAGGTCAGGTTTTCGGAAACAGTCAATTGCGCAGGAGATATTTAAGTGCATAACTGGACGCGCTGCCAGAAAAGCACTCTCTCGTCCGAGCTCCCTCTGGCCCGATGGAAAGGAGAACCAGTACGATCGGGAGGGAGCGGGATGCAGGTTTGGTCGAGTTTTCCTTCTCTGAACACCTGGTTGAATTGCGGTGTTAAAAAGATACCTTAGTCGCCTTTTACGACACCTCAGCAAGAAGAGGGGGGTGCTATTCTATTCTGCCGGCAGCCACCACGGCATAACACGGTATACTAGAGTATATTCATCACGCGAATAGCTAAGGAGTGAAATATGCTTCCAGCGACTTTATTTCCGTTTTATTATGACTTGTGAGCTATCCGGGGAAGAGTGAATAGGCATTGGTAGGGCAGCTGCAGTCCATCGTCGACCTCATCTTCACCGCCCACCAGGTTTGTTTGATGTCAGGCTTCCATCTGTAAAATATAACGATGCTATTGTATGTTACAATGTATAAAGTTAATAGCGTATCTATTTCTTAAATATCTTTGGCGAATATAATTTGAATATCAAACAGAGTCCCTCGTCCCCATCTTTGAGCATGCAAATGATGTAGGTCATATTTCTCCACCGTAGAAAGAGAATCGCGTAATCAAGATTTTTCAGCCCATTATTTCTGAATGTTTGCTTTCTTCCGTGATTTACGGTTTCTTGAAGATAATTTCGCAATACATGACCTGTCTCACCATTCCACGGTTTCCTTACATAGCAGTTCATTTCTACTTTAATGTTAAATATCCGTACCACGGTATTTACCATATATGTAACAAAATCGTTTCACTATTTCTTGTTTATGTTAGCATGACAAATTGACTACAGAGTACCTGATGGTAAGTGCAATGTAGTCGAAAAACGAAAGCGACTATCAAAGGATGAAAATCCATTGATAGTCTCCATCGTCATGTCGGCCCACATATACCACGACTGAAGGTCTCTAGGTATATGAGCTACTGGATATACACAAGCTGATCCCGAAACGCGACAAGCCGAAACTGGTCACTATGAGGGGCTTTATACCCATGTACTGTGGTTGCGATGCAGACGGGCACCGACGCCCTACCACCTCGCTGCTGCTCGTTTAGCACCACACAGGAGTCACGTGTAAGGAAACTAAGGTAAAGCCTACGGACGCGAGCAGCTTCGACTCCCAAAAATTAATTAATTACAGAAAGCCGATCGAATCCGATTCACTCGATGATTGAAGATTCCTATATCAAAAGATGTTGGAAAAACAGACTCAGGAAGTGAATTACACTCCTTGGCGGTTCACAGTAACACAGAAGAGATGAATCGCCAAAATGCAGTCATATTAATGGTAAAAAACGTAAAATGTAATCGTAGCAATTTTTATTCATTTGATTACATTTTGCCCATCTATGATTATAATTAATATTGCAAAATTTTCTTCAATTTTACCGAAAATTACACAAAAGTATGTTGTTCAAATATTCAAAAGAAAGAAATAATAACCGAAAACCTTATCATCTCGGCGCAATCTCGTCAAAATTTCGAGTAATCCGTTACACTAACTTGGATTTGTTTTTATCTTTGTTCCCAAGAGCTTTACATGCTTCCATTCTCAAGATCTGAACTATAAAATTACTAAAAATAAAATTTAGGAATAATAACCATATATCGTCACGTTTGGGGTACTCCTTTTGGGGTGAGCAGAGATATATAAGTAACTGTTTTTCATTACTGACAGGCTTGCGCTTGACCACAAACTCACCTGGTGGATTGTAATGATAAGGCCGACGATGGAGCGCGTTCACCCAGCAAATACCGATTCACTCGATGTCTAAAGATTCCCATGTCATTCAATGTCAGGAAGGGATTACACAACACGTAAAAACATTCAATATATAAATATTTGCACTGATGGGATGCTTTACTAAAAAAAAAAACTTACTTAATTATTAAGAAATTGACCACAGTTCACTAGTAAAAAGACCGTCTTACCGACTTGCTTTGACTTGTCTTGTCTTAAGATTTGCTAGCGTGTGTTAATTTCTATTTGTACATAAATACAGGTCTTCTATTGTAGAATATATGGGCCGACATGATGACGGTGACTCTCAATGAATTCACATCCTTTGCATATCTCTGTCGTTCTTGAACGTATAAAAAATGAATTAATATTTTTTAAATTAAATAAATCAGTATTTTGTAAAAGGCAATGTGTGCAGCTCTCCGAGTATACGTAAGGCATAGACGAATGAGACGCCCACGACGCATCTGTTCTAATCTCAGTGCAAATATTTATTGCGGTTCTCTTTTTGCGTTCAATAAAGCCGTGTGTACATTGCGGGTATTTCTGATGATTCAATTTCGTTGAATCAAGACAATCAATATATTCCTACCTTTATGCGTATATACAAAAATACTTGTCTTGATACTTCTGACTGGTATAATCGTAATGCCTGGTCTAATGTAGAAACATTAAATTTGGATATTGGGTTCTTAAGACGTAAGCATCTACTAAGAATCTTTTAACCCTTAACTTGGCAGAATGTTCTTTCTTTCAATATTAAAATAATATTCATACCGTTTAACCCTTATGTTCCAAGGATGTCTAATAGAAACTAACCGTGCGTTCACAAACTGAGAAATTACTTAAATATTCATATAAAAATATTATGTTTGCGCTAAAAACTTATGGCAATAGGTTTTGTAAATTCTGATGTATCTCCACAGATACACTAACAAGAAAAGGGTTAATATTCCACGCTTAAAGGGAGTAACGGTTTGGAAATTTATTTGAAAATGAGCTAGTTATAAGTGTAAATTGCACCTAGACGAAGACAGGCTGATTCCCTAGTATCTAATACTAACAGAGGCCAAAGCTTTTAAATGTATGTACTTTTTAAATGTTAAGTTATATGAAGTTTACGTCTCTCAGAGGATTCGTTGAAGCCACTGAGAAGAAATGTAATAAAACTGGAAATTTTAAAACGTAATCTTAATCTCGTAAAAACTTAACTCTGACCTAAAAACAAAAAACTGAGTTAAAAAAATTATTATTTTAAATATTTAAATGAAAAAATTCTAAGTAATTAAGAATGATATATCGTCACGCTATGTCCCTTTCAGAATGAGAAGAGATACATTAGTGGTTGTGATACAATTTTGGCAATGCTGTCGGTCGAAGCGCGGAATATTCCTGGAAGTAGCGTGTTTAGTGAGAGGTTATTTTCTGAGGCTGGTAACATTTACGATGAAAAGCGTAATTGGATGCTACCAAAAAATGCTGAAAAGCTTGTTTTTATCCATCACAACTTACCACTGATCAATTTTAATTACTAAAGTCTTGTAATTTGGAAATAAATACATAATTTTGAGTAATATAACGTGTCTTTTTTACATGATTTGGTATTCGGTATTCGGCCGAATAGCACGTATTATTCGGCCGAATACCGAATGGTTTTTGAATATTCGTGACATCTCTAGTTGTGACCACTTTACGCTTATATATCGTGCCTAACGTAACCAGCAGCGCACACAGCACTAGTACACATGTCATTTCTATTAGATGTCGTGCGGATTTCCTCATGATTTATCATTTCACCGGTGAGCATGTGGTGCATAAAACCTTACTTAGCCTGGGAAACCCAGAAGTACGGACCGAGATTCGAATTTACACCTATTCGCGTCGCCGCGTATGAATACCGGTCCCGATCAATAAGTTTATAGAGGATCGGAGCAGGAAGAAACCACATTCCACGGGAGCTGACAAGCTGAGATCACGAGAGAACTTTCGTCCAGGTAAGTGCATCGCATTGTTGACAAGAGACACAAAATCGGGGCTAGGGTCTGCAAGCCATATCTTAATTGTTTACGCCGTTTATTATCTATTTTATATTTATATTATTTTTTACTTTATATTTTTTAATATACCCGTATGTTCTTTTATATTATACTAGCAAACCCGGCGAACTTCGTTTCGCCACCAGATGGCTTCGTTTTGGTTTTTAGTTAGCGTTTGAAAGAACGTGCGCATAATAAATGTCACATGAAATTAACTGAGCAGAGTACAATGAGTAGCTGTCAAACAATGTATAACGCATCGGCGCCATCTACTTAAAATACTGGTGCGATCTGCTCCACCACCATGCAAAACCGTATTGGTTTGTGAAAAATGATTTTCCCCGTTGTCCTGCTTTTCTGTTGAATTTTTTCTGAATTTTGTTTGCTATAAACCTCATGGAGCCCGAGACCTTTCCAACGAATGCAAAACCATGGAAATCGGTTCGTGCGTTCTGGAGTTATAGCGTCAGGAAGGAAAACCGGACTTATTTTTATATAATAGATAAATTTTTGCACTAGTAATACTCTCTCGACATTTTTATCCCCCTACCTTCTTCATCCGCTTCCTTTCTCTGGGTTCGAACGCTTCGAAAACTTGTAACGCGCTCGGTTCAAAAATATCTATCTAAACGTTACAACGCTGTTGCTGTACAGTTGGTATCATACCCGAACACTCTGCTTACCCATCAACGCGTGAAATTGTGGTGTGGACGCCTGAACCAGCGCCGTGGACCGGGACCCATACAAATAAGGTTCGTTCCCGGAATTCCTTCTATTTTTCCTCGCCATCTCACACGCACTATTAATGGCAGGTCTTACCCCGATATTGTGATGAAGGATTCAACATTTAAACGCAGTTTCGTCACAGCGATGCAAATAAATAAAATAAAGTAAAAGAGCTCGCTAGTCAAAGTATGAATTTTCAGTAGCGGTATGTACGATTCGTTAAGTTGTCAGTTTGTTTGAGCTTTTTGCAATCGATATCTCGGGAACGGCACAGCTGCGTCTGAACGCGACAACACGGGTTTTTGCTCTTTTTGTCATGTGTGTTTTGTAATAATGTTGCCAGGAAAATCATTCAAATTATTCTGATTGAAGAATTCCGGGCTGGTGTTGCTTGTCTAAAGGTTTTACATATGTTTAGGCATAGTGATTTTCTCTTGTCAGCTTTGTTTTTCCAGAAGACAATTTGTTGTTGGACGGGAAAGGTCTTTACAACTTCTCCAGGTAATGAGGGCGAGCAGTTAAGGTGCTCAGCTAGAGAGTTATGGGTTGAGAAGCATAGGTGCCCCTGTGTATACGAACCTCGACTTGAGCGGCCAACCAGATTTTTTTTTACACTGACACGGCACAGTGACTATACCAAACCAGATGGTAAGCATGGTGCAGTCCAAAAAAAACGCCAACGACTATCAAAAGGTAAGAAAAAACCCATCGGTAGTCGCAGTGATCATGCCGGCCTGCACAAATCACGCTACGCTTAAAGGATCCCATATCAAAGGATGCAAAGTAAATAAAATGAAATGAAATGAAATGAAATATATTTATTTTCACCACAAACTAACAAAATACTAGAAATTCAAAAGCAACATTTCTGTTACAAGACAACAACATACAAAAACAAAAGAAAAAAACAAAAACATATTAACATGGCGAAAATGGGACCTCCATCAGCTTAAAGCCACAGAGGAAGTCTGCAGCGCTGATTTTCGTGGAGGGCCCCGAAAATGAACCTAACGGTGATTTACCAGCGTTTTGGAAGCGATTACCTTCAGGAGAAACACCGAAAAAGCTCAAGATTACGTTGGAGTGGAAATCTAGTTATATTAGGATCCTGTTTGCTTGTACCCGAAGTAGGCTATGAGTAGGTTATCAAAGATGTTTGTGTAGACCAGCATGACCGCGGCAAGTATCAGTAAGATGTAGTCGCTCGATACTCATACTTGCTTTTTGGGTTTGCACTGTACTTTCCGTAAGGTGTAATGCAGACACAGAGCCGATACATAATAAAAAAACTATCAGAAATTAGTTAGATCATTTTAAGCTTTTCAGCTCTAGATACAAGTCTTTTTGAGCCCGTCGTTTGTAATTTTTTAAATATTAAAAAGTCTTCGATCAACACCAAAACCGTGACCCAAATGAGGTGCACTCTATCCCAGGACATCTTAAAACCCACGCACCACATTGCCATCCGAGCATCTAGTTGCTATCCAGATCCAAACAACCATAAAAAGTCAGCAACTCTTCGATGAACAAAATAGAAAACACCAACGCTCACATTCCAAGCTTGGACGCCAATCCTATTAATGACTATAAGTTTGATTGTTACCTATAATTTTTTCCACAATTCTTGACGACTGATTTCCGATGAGGATCTTACCTTGCATATGCTACTTAGTTTGTATCACCGACGTAATGTCCTGCCCTTCGGTTTTTCTATAGACTACACTCTAGAGAGCATGCGGCTGAGTTGTATAATTTACTTTGCTGCTCCCCCTTCTACCATAAATTGACCAGACGCTGTGCGAATCTGCACCCATATGTGGTTGACGTTGCAAAAGCTCACATGAGGGGATTCAACTCCTGCGTCTGTTCCAATATGTTATTTATTTATTTATTCACTACCATTTAACAGCACATATATACATTTTACATACGGTACAGTTATCAAGCTGTGCCAATTACACAATGGTAATATTTAAAAACTAACAAAGAAAATGAAAAAACAGTAAACTCGCAACTATTAGAAATAGATGTGTGTGCGTGTGTGTGTGTGTGTTTGTTGTGACAAGGTGAGTGTAGAAAGCTATATATGATATGTATGTGAATGCAGTGTGGCGTCTGTACCCTCCTATTGGCGTTTCAACTTTAGCATTATGACATACATAGCTTTATGACATGGGAATCTCCATACGACGAGTGAATCGGTATTTGTTGGGTGAGCGCGCTCCATCATCAGACTCATCATCTCTTACCATCAAGTGAGGTTGAAGTCAAGCACATGGCTATCTGTAATAAACAAATTAAGGGAAAACATATTCGTTATTTTCGTTTTTTTTTTTAAACTGGCAACATTTTCCCAATCGCGGTATTTTTAGAGGGGCTTGCGAAATGTACCGACTCTCAGTGATATTCTGTTATATATATTCGTGACTTTGTTATGGAGCTTAGTTAGTTGGAGTTAGTTAACTATTAGAATACTTTGCGTGACTTTAAATTAAACTTGGGATTTTTTTTTTAGTTATAAAATCGTTTTTTGTTTATTATAATATCTGTTTACGATGACATATACATTTGCAATTGTAAAATGATAAAAAAATATAAAATTTACTATTTCTCTCTTTCTTCCTATCTTTCCTTCTTTCAGTTTCATAATTATTTTTCAATTTTTCTTTTATATAAATTCATTTAAGTTCACTTGGGCATACACCAGTAAAAATGTATATTACTATATTTGTATTAAATAATAATGATATATACCCTTTTTAGGTGACCAGAGATATATTAGTAGCTGTATCCACTTTGCGTTTATATGTCGTGCCTGTTTAAAACCTTATTTCATTATAATATAAAACCTCTTTAATGTAAACTTTTCTCTTTATAGTAATATTGTATTTTTTAAATGAAGAAGAAGTTTATTGTTTTTTGTTTAGTTTGGTCAAATATGTATATAAAAATATAATATGTTAAAATAGTAAAAAGACGTAAAAAATATTTATTCATCGCCTTTAACGCAAACATTTATCGGACGTCCGTTATCTTCGATGCCACCCCTGTTACTGTCAAGGTCTCAGTCAAGCGATACCAACGAATTGAAAGACTGAGGCAGCATTGAGTCGCTGGACAAAGGAATTTTTATCCGAGCTGCAGCAGCCTGTCAAGTGGCGTCAGACCAAAAGTCAAGTAGTCAAAATTGGAGATATGGTTGTGGTGAAGGACGACCAACTGCCACCATTAAAATGGCTACTTGGAAGGATTAATAAGTTGTACTTAGGTGCTGACGGAGTATGCAGAGTTGTTGACATAACCACAAAGAAAGGGATCATAAGAAGATCGCCAAATAAAATATGTCTTTTACCAAGCGATGACACTTCAAGCTTGGAACCACGGGTTCCAAGGGGGGGAATTGTTTAAAACCTTATTTCATTATAATATAAAACCTCTTTAATGTAAACTTTTCTCTTTATAGTAATATTGTATTTTTTAAATGTAGAAGAAGTTTATTGTTTTTTGTTTAGTTTGGTCAAATATGTATTTAAAAATATAATATGTTAAAATAGTAAAAAGACGTAAAAATTATTTATTCATGGCCTTCAACGCAAACATGCCCAACGTGACCAGTGGCGCAGCTGATCGCCGTTCTCACAGCACTAGTACACATGACATTCCTATGAGATGCCATGCGGGTTTCCTCACGATGTTTTCCATCGGTGAGTACGTGGTGCTTAACTGGAAAAACCCAGAGGTATGTGCCGGGACTCGAGCTTATAACCATTCTACCTCTAAGCCACTACAGCCTTCTGCGACTATCTATTTCTGTTGTAATAAAAATTCAGCTTTAATCTATTATATAAAAATAAGTCCAGTTTTCCTTCCTGACGCTATAACTCCAGACCGCACGACCCGATTTCCACGGTTTTGCATTCGTTGGAAAGGTCTCGGGCTCCATGAGGTTTATAGCAAACAAAATTCAGGAAAAATTTCAACAGAAAAGCAGGAAAACGGAGATAATCATTTTCACGTACAGCGCCATCTCTGATACATAGCATGTACTACAAACCAGTATGGTTTTGCATGGTGGTGGAGCAGATCGCACCAGTATTTTAAGTAGATGGCGCCGATGCGTTATACATTGTTTGACAGCTACTCATTGTACTCTGCTCAGTTAATTTCATGTGACATTTATTATGCGCACGTTCTTTCAAACGCTAACTAAAAACCAAAACGAAGCCATCTGGTGGCGAAACGAAGTTCGCCGGGTTTACTAGTCTTTTTATAAAAAAAAAGTCATTGTAATAATTGGTCAAATCTCAACCACAATCCCAGATGATAATATTTTAAATAAATCTTTAGTGAACTCAGCCAGAACTTTGAAGATTTGTATTCATTTATATAACTGACGCGGCATTAATTATATGTGGCGTTCAAACTTCTGTATAATACGAATAAAATAAACTGAGTCTACAGAAGGGATTCAGATTTGGTCTATCCGTCTTTGCTTTTCTCAGAAACGTACGCCGTATGACCGAAAATGGCATCACATGTCATAGATTAAGGTACGCTTACAAATCAGAGAGACCTTTAGTATCTCAAACCTGAAATTGAAAAATAAATCTTTGAAGGATCATTTCCTTCTGTTTGTTAAAAGCCTTTTTCTCAGAAATGCACGGAAGTACCACATTTTTAGGTGTTAGGGCGATTGCAGACTCGTTATTTAACTATCCAACAATACGTACCAGTCGCTCACTTATATCCCTTTCATTGCTGTTTTCGTGTACGTATTTTTATTGTTTTGATGTGGACTTTATTTTTGCTTTATATAGTCTAGTTATGATTCATTATTTCTACTGTGAGTTTTGACTTTTTTCTATAATGAACGTGTTTTATCCTTGCTTTGGATTTTATTCAGAGTCTAATTTTTACACGCCATCCTGCGCTATATATTTAAGACAGATTGGGTTGAATTTTCACCACCATAGCTGTCTTCCATTAAACGCTATAAAATTCGATACATTAATACTTATCAGTGTAAATAATAAAGTATCAAAGATGTATCCATTCTATAGATTTATTCAATCTATGTCTCGTTAATTATAGAAACATTGAGATCGCGTAGCTCGGGGTAATAATTAAACGCAATACACTGAGAGACGCGGCTGTGATTAAAAGAGGTTACGCTTTTATTCTATATCCAAGGCTTATTTTATGTACTACATTTCTTTGATGTAAGGTACAAATAGAGAAATGTAATGTATAACTAGATAGGTTTATATAAACCACTTTGTTGCGCAGATGGAACATTCAGATTACTGAAATTAATTCTTTGTATATTTTTTTTAAACCGACTCCCCATAGTTGCTGCACCACAGTTGATGATAAGCATAATGTAGTCAAAAAATAGGTTACGACTCTCAACAGTAACGACCTATCGACAGGCCACCCACTTGCGCCCACATATATATATATATATATATATATATATATAATATGTCGGGTTTTGAGGTATTAAGGTAATTGCCCGACATGTGTCGTGACCACAATACACAAATGTGAAGACCGTACGCGTCGGCCTCTCGTGTTTTGGAATTATCTCGTGTACAAGTTGTTCGTAAACTTAAAAAAAAGCGCGTAAAGCGTAAGTTGTTATAGATGAAGTAACTACATTGACCATGATGATAAGTACAATGTAGTCCAAAAACGAAAGCGACCATCAAAGGATGACAATCCATTGATAGTCTACATCGTCATGTCGGCCCACATATACCACGACTGAAGGTCTCTAGGTATATGAGCTACTGGATATACACAAGCGGATCCCGAAACGCGACAAGCCAAAGCGAGTCACTATGACGGTCTTTAAACTTTTGTGTGGTCACGACCCAGTTCGGGCAATCGCCCTAACACCCATAAGTCTCGTTGGTCATGATATATAAGCGCAAATTGGATGCAAACACTAACGTATTACTTCTCACCCCAAAAGGGATATAGTGATGATATTATATATATTTTTTCACATAAAATACCTTTTGAACTTCGAGAACGAATACGGCTGCTTCCGGTGACCGCTCGATCCGGTCACGGTCCGGATGTTAATCCACTCGCGTACGTAAATACACGTGCGTTAGTCCACTGAGATGCGGTGCGATGGTGAAAGACGCCCGCCGCACACGATACACAATCTAAAGATACATCTTTAGGTGTGAAATATATTCCAGCCGTATTTTATTAAAATTTCTCACTTTAAGCAATTTGAGCGCTTTAAGTTTTGCTATATTTTTTTAGGCGAATTAAGGGAACATTGCGGACCTGCACAAAGTAATATTTAACCAAGAATAACGCTAGTCCAGGCTTAATCTAAGCAAAACTGGTGCCTACCCCAAGAACGCTAAATTCTAGGGGCGCCAGATGAGCATATTAACGCTGGTAGATCACCGTTAGGTTTATTATCATTGGTGCCCTTGCGTAGCCGCCCAACCCATAACTCGCCGGCTGAGCGCCTTCAGCGTTCGGCCACTTGCCCGGTTAATCTGTAGAAGCCTATCCCAGCTACCAGAAGAGGTCCTGTCAAAAAAAAACGAGCATATCACCTAACGTACTGTTACAACCCATATCCACCGTTCATGCATTTATTGCAAAATGCTGACGCGGAGAATGGTATATCGATTGACGTCAATGCAACCTTACACTTTTGTTTACATCAATTTTTATTAAAAATGAATTTGTGATATAAATTAATTCCATTCTATCGACCATCGCATTCAATCTATTGTAAAACCATCTTATTAAATTCAAATTAGAATTTTTTTAAAAATATTATAAGACCCACCCTGTAACATTACCCACTGAGTAATATATCCAAAAAAGTGGGCCAACCTGTCCATTAAAAATAGGCTGAAAAACACTATAGCAACAACAAGCCTCTGGTGTTGACGTTTTAAAAGTTAACAGTAAGTCTCATAAGATATCGTTACCATGTCTTAAGTTACGCAAGTTCAGATATCGCTTTTTGTGAATATTTTGCTTGTTATGGGATATATGATGTTTCCTTTTTCACAAAGCTGTTGGGCATAAAATCTCAAAATAATGTGCCGCAAGATGCATCTTTTGAACGCTGTAGTGCTGTACAAGTCATTTTTTTTTATTCATCGTCAATCCAGCCCACTGTGCAAAGCTAGGATTGTCACAGACGAAAACTCATCGTTAAGGTATGCCAATGACTAAAGAAAATATTTTAGGAATGTTATCCCCTCTGCTTCTGATCCGTATATTTTGGTTTTAGAGTCGCGGCGACAACTTTGGACTCGATCCAGTCGCTAACGCACGCCGAGATCGCTCAAACGCCGTACATAATTAACTAAAAGCGTTATTTTAATTACGTTATAAATAGCTTAATCAAATAACATCAGTTCTAAAAGCTACAGCTTAAAAAAACGCAAATAATGCTTCAAATTCGAACTCCAAAAATACTAAAGTTATTCAATCTGTGACAGTTCTGTGAGTGACAGTTGTACAAACTTTTAAAATCAGATTAGTAAATAGCTGTGCTGTGTTAAACTAAAACAATTCGCATGACTAAGACAGCGCAAAGTGCGCTCAATAAAGCGAGAGTGCAAACAAATAAAACGCTAACTATTTTGAGCCCGTGGAACATAAAACGAATAAGCTGGAAGGCATAAACAAAATGGCCACTACAAGGCACGCGACGCCATTTATAAATCACAACATGTTTATTTGTGTTGTTGTCTCTATTTTAATGCCGATGGTAAACGAAGGCGCGGCGAAGGTCTACGACGACAGTCGAAGCTTCCAAAATGAGGATGGGGGGAGGCGGTTGACCAGAGAGTACCATCTGAGGCAGGGGGCTTTGAGAGGGCTGATCGTTAAGCCAAGTCGGCAATACGATCTGCAGTATGTTGAGATGTTTCTAGGCATCCCTTACGCTGCAGCCCCCACTGGGAGTTTAAGATTTATGCCTCCAGGTAAATGCATCTTATTAACAACATGGACTTCTAATTGTGTACTTAGAGTAGTACTTTTAAGGGTTTCTAAGCTAATTATCACTTTATAGATGAGACTACTTCTAAACGTGGAAAAGAAAAAATAAAGACTTTGTTCCTAGCTAATTTTACCCGTTCTATATCTAAACTATCAATCGTTTTAATCTTTTTTTGTAAAACCATCTGCTGTAGATCTCTCAAATGAAGAATTAAATACACTTTATTGAAAGCGTAAGTGGTACTATTTACAGTATTTATTTCGTTGTAGCAGCACAGACTTCTTACAAATCTTTTTTAAACTCTCAGTCTCCATTTTAATAAAGAACGTCTCAATTCTCTTATGATGTATGTCTTCGGCTTGTTAAGCTTACAATAAGATTTCATAATTAAAATTTAAAGCCAAAAGCATTCATTTCAAGCTATGTACATCTTTACCTTTATTACCTCATTCGTTTGTTGTATTGACAGAGACTTCTTCCAAAGCTATGCAAATCTATCACCTCAATTCCATTACAATGATTTCTTCATCACAAAGTCTATAACAAGGTTTTAAAATCAAAATGTGAACGATTTAACCAATAGTCTCTCTATTAGGGCTGGATAGCTGATTAAGAATTTATCGTATATATTATAAATGATCTTGATACTTTTGCAGTAAGTGCCCCACCATGGTCTGGGATAAAAATGGCGACACATTTCGCACCTGTCTGCCCTCAGTCACTTCCTCTTATCAAGAAGGGGAATCCGCCCTCAATGGGTCGTCAGAACTACCTAAATAAGCTGAAACCTTTCCTGGAACATGAAAGCGAAGATTGCCTCTACTTAAACATCTATGTTCCTTACAGAGGTAAACTATTATTCTTTTATTCTATAAGACAACAAGCAGACTATACCAGTATATTACATCATCAGATTGTATTGTAATTTTTCTTACTGCGTTTATTTGTAACACCTCGTTCTGTATACTATTCCACATTTTTTTTTTTACACTGGCTCGACATAGTAACTACAGAGTACCTGTTAGTAAGTACAGTGTAGTCCAAATACGAAAGCGACTATCAAAGGATGAAAATCAATTGATAGTCTCCGTCGTCATGTCGGCCCACATATACCGCGACTGAAGGTCTCTAGGTATATGAGCTACTGGATATGCACAAGCTGATCCTGAAACGCGACAAGCCGAAACTGGTCACTATGACGGGCTTTACACCCATGTACTGTGGTCGCGATCCAGTCAGGCACCGACGCCCTACCACCTCGCTGCTGCTCGTTTAGCACCACCCAGGAGTCACGTGTAGGGAAACTAGGGTAAAGCCTACGGACGCGAGCAGCTTCGACTCCCAAAAAATAAATATCCCAAATAATTATAGTATTTTGAAGGTCGAAATATTTAAAAAATCATTCGAATACTTTCTACATTTGCTACGGTATAATATACATTAAAATCAAACGCTTCTGTAGAAGGAATAATTAAACCTAAAGTTTCTGTGAAAAATTGGAAACCTACATAAAGAAATTTTCGGGGAAAATAGTGGAATGAGAACAATCGATCTATGCAAGTTTTATTATTAGGTAAATCAAATTTGACTACATGGATTAAAGTTAACTTTTTAGTACAGTTTCTAGATAGTTCAATTCATAATGGAACCACAGAATAGAATTGGTTTTCTACTATTAGATTAAACTATGTGACATCACATGAGGATGATGAATCAGTGTAAAGAATATAGAAAATAAATAGAACGTCGAAATTCAATATTCTCTATCTACAATAGTATCAGATAGAGTTTAGAACTTCATAAAATATTGGATATCTACTAAATACAAATTGAATTTAAAAGTTTAAGTCAGATATTAGTATAGCAGAAGTTTTAAAGTGTGTTTTAAAACTGATATAACTTTTTATTTATGAACCATATTAACATTACATGTTAAGAGTAGCTTTCTACAAGGCACTAGCATTTAAATAAGTTAATCCGTTTCTGAAATTAGAGAACACAAGCGCATATAGTTACATATATGTTGACCAACGATTCTTATACTATTTTACTATCCCACAACGCGCAAGGGAAAATTTTCTGTAAAGCGATATATATAGAAGCTCTCCATTTTTTTTTATCTAGATAATATAATATAGGTGGCGGGTGAAGGGATTTATTATATGTATTGATTTAATAGCAATCACCATAATTTACTTTTTCAACGTTTCAACTGGTCTCAATGTTTAAGTTATTTATTCCACTGTATGACAGTCTTCAAATTATGTTTACTTGGTTAAGCCTCCATCACGTAACAAGAGCCTGATCCATAATTTATAAGTAGGCAATATTCGTAAACGAACCCTCCATTAAATGCCCTTATTTGAAATTTTATACCGAAAACAATCCCCAAATTTTAAAAGGTCTCCCGTTTCATAAGCCTTCGATACCTTTACAGAATCAATTACGTCTCGTTATGAAATTGAAGCAAGTGTTTATTGAATATTAGAGGCTCGAGGTCGTGATTTGATACAGGTGGAATCCATTTGGGTTTTTATAAGTCGATTATTTATATTACAAGCAGTTTTACGCTTGCTTTCGCTGAACGCCACCTGATTAAATGTGATGAGTAGTCTAATGAAAGAAAAGAACAGAGAAAGTAAAAATATTTATTTGGAACATAACGTACAACACAAAGGGATGGGTTGGTTAGGAAATCAACAATGACCAATACCCTGTGCTGTGATGATGTGCTAGAAGAAAATCAGCTCAGATACTGCTAAGTAACCAGCCACGATACCTAGTGCTGATTTTCAGCTGAGACACCTTCATTATGACAACGCGCAGAAAACAGCGAGAAAGGGAATAATAGAGAATAGACACACACATATAAAGACAATTTCAAAGTATTAAAGTGGTTTCTTTTTTGTTGTATCCTACCTTCATTAACCTGTCCTTCTGTGATGTATGTAAGTTGTGAGCCAAATATGCTATTTATTTCTACTTTTTTATTTGTACTGGTATGACGATATAAACTGTAACCGAATCTCGTTGTTATAGTCTACATTTTTCTTTTCATCACGTAAGTTATAGTCACTTTCTCGAACTAGTATAAAAATATTTTCAAATCACAATATACCTTGGAAGAAATCGGTTTAAGTTTAATTCTAATATTAGCAATTGTTGCTCACCAGAACCGAACGCCCGTCTATATAAATTTTATATCGCGTCCCTGCTGGTTCAACGCGACCAAGCAGAGACTATCAAGATGGGAATCTTGCCTTTATAGTAGCTCAAACTTTGACCCTCATTTCTTTGATTAGAATATTCTAGAGCATTGTTTTACCTTCCTCAGATGATTCAGATTTTCTTTTTATTTCTCACCTTTGTCAGAGTAAATGATGATGATGATGTCCTAGCCGGTTTCGGCCACGGCGACTGTTTCAACACCGGTTAAGAAATTCGAGGTCCAGTTTTCGGAAACAGTCAATTGCGCAGGAGATATTTAAGTGCATAACTGGACGCGCAGCCAGAAATGCACTCTCTCGTCCGAGCTCCCTCTGGCCCGATGGAAAGGAGAACCAGTACGATCGGGAGGGAGCGGGATGCAGGTTTGGTCGAGTGTTCCTTCTCTGAACACCTGGTTGAATTGCGGTGTTCAAGAGATACCTTAGTCGCCTTTTACGACACCTCAGCAAGAAGAGGGGGGTGCTATTCTATTCTGCCGGCAGCCACCACGGCTTAAAAAAAAAAAGAGACAGAGAGCGGCAGAGTAAATATGTATACAACTTTACGCTGAAACTTTAAAATATGCGTTTGGAATTATCACTAGAAAAAAAATGTTGTTACTATCAAATTAATTGGCAAAGGACGGACGTTGCTGGGATTCCTCAACTACTGCCAAGTGCCGTGACACGGGTGACGAAGGCGTGACGTGTTCAAACAGCGTACTTTGAACATTACAGGCTTTTACAGCCGATTTTATCTGCGTTCTTGATATATTTTATACTGGTTTTAAACGTTTGGTTTTTAGCCGTGGTATCTGCCGGCAGAATAGAATAGCACCCCCCTCTTCTTGCTGAGGTGTCGTAAAAGGCGACTCAGGTATCTCTTTAACACCGCAATTCAACCAGGTGTTCAGAGAAGGAAAACTCGACCAAACCTGCATCTCGCTCCCTCCCGATCGTACTGGTTCCCCATTCCATCGACCCTGAGGGAGCTCGGACGAGAGAGTGCTTTTCTGGCAGCGCGTCCAGTTATGCACTTAAATATCTCCTGCGCAATTGACTGTTTCCGAAAACTGGACCTCGATTTTCTTAATCGGTGTTGAAACAGTCGCCGTGGCCGAATCCGGCTAGGACATCATCACTGGTTTTAAAAAAGCGAACCTCTGTAATAGCCCCTGAAGTAATAATAATAGCAATTATTACGTCGGACATATGGTCTTAGGCTGTTCCGCTCTTATCAACACTGAGCAGGTACACAGGCATAAGTAGTTAAAATTCATGCACCAGTACATAGAGCTATGTGCTCTTAGAGACTTGGAATAAAAATCTAGTGCAAGACAGAGCCAGTTTTTGAAAACTACGGCTTCAAACTGTATTGGCATTGGTCTGCAATCACGAATAGAATATTATAGCTAACTAACATCGTTGTTGTGAAGGCCGCAGCCGCTTATGGGAGGCGTGTAAATCAGAAGGCAGTCTTAGCTTGAATTCAATTTATTATTTATATGTTACGCGTTTTATATAATTCGTGTGACCTAGATATCGCGATGCTTTGTACTCACCAGTGCATCGAGCTTCAAATAACGGTCTTTACACTTGTGTATTGTGGTCACGACTAAGTTCAGGCAATCGCCCTTTTTTGTGGTCCGGTGGCAATCCTCGTGGATTGTCAGGGCTACCGTAACGGTAGCGGCCCCAGTGTGTCAGGTTCTTCCCCAGTAAAACCACCGGGGTCTTTCTCCTACTTATATGCCGGGGCCAAGGGTACGGCCTCGCCAACTGCCTCGGCTCCCGATGATGCCTGACCTACTAAACTACTACTACTTACTATTATGTTAGTTAGTGTAAAAAGCCATTCTACACTCGCTTCTGAACTAATGTTATTGGAGCAGTTAACGAGAACACATCACATACTGCTCTCGCCTTGATATATTGTCGGGTAATTGTTCTACCACCTTAAAGGATAAAATATGATTAATAATAATAATATATTTATTATATATAAATAACATACCAACATAACAACAACATAACAAACAACATAACATAACAATAACATTTATTATACATTTATTTATTATATTTTTTTATAATATATATATTTAAAGTAAAGATGCCCTTTGTGTGTTTTTTAAATAAATGAATATTAAACAGTTTTTAAATAAAAAACTCAAACTATACATTCAATCTACTTATACACATCATTTTCTAGTATCTGGCGTAAAAACAATAATACTATAAAACCCAGATCTAAACATATATATTTTTTAAATAAACTCAATTATCTCTGAAAATAGCTCTACTATTATGTTAACATATGTCGCCGTCTATATCTTCATTCGTTGTATGTCCAAGGCCATCTACTCAGCTATTTATTGTATGTTTATTTATATACATTATATATTTTTTTGTAATATATCAGCTCCGGATGTTGACATTTTCGAGCTGAGACAAAAACCGCTCCTTTACCTCGCATTACTTTTACCTTTGCTTTTCAATTATATGAATTAATCCACTGCAAAAATGATTACAGCATAATTTCTAGACATAACGTGGTCTACAACTTTGTAAAAATCATTTATTTCATAACAAGCGAAATATTACAAAAAAACAGTCTTGCATAATCTAACACGTGGTAACGATATTGGTAGCGCAGGGGAGCACCGCTAACTATGGATCTCCGCGTAATTAGGGTACAAACATTTCCTTCAGGCACAGTGACAATGAAATGGGAGTCGAAGCTGCTCGCGTCCGTAGGCTTTACCCTAGTTTCCCTACACGTGACTCCTGGGTGGTGCTAAACGAGCAGCAGCGAGGTGGTAGGGCGTCGGTGCCCGTCTGGATCGCGACCACAGTACATGGGTGTAAAGCCCGTCATAGTGACCAGTTTCGGCTTGTCGCGTTTCGGGATCAGCTTGTGTATATCCAGTAGCTCATATATCTAGAGACCTTGAGTCGTGGTATATGTGGGCCGACATGACGATGTAGACTATCAATGGATTTTCATCCTTTGATAGTCGCTTTCGTTTTTGGACTACACTGTACTTACCATCAGGTACTCTGTAGTTACTATGTCGAGCCAGTGTAAACAATAGTAAAAAAGGCACTCACCTGGAAACTGAATGATCATGACAAGCTTCTGGAGCGCCGAATAGTTCACCGCAAACAGTTATAGTAAATTTAAATATTCCGCCGTATTGTTCAAAAGCAAACCTACTATTCCGAAATGTCACCGAGCTTACCACCAATGATGAGTCTAGTTGATACCGCCGCACACGATTGAACTTGATAAAGCTCAGTAAAGACTTGTTGAGGGCTCAGCAAAGACTAACCAGTGACTCCGTTATATGACGGCCTGGGAAGCAAACATTGGGTGCCTAATGTTGAAACAATTATGATTGTCGGCAAACCACACAACTATTGTACCACCTCATTAGGTCACTCTGAATGTGGCTATGTAAGAATCTCTTAAAGATATTTCACTATTACTTTAAGGCAATTTTGCTTAGGATATTGCTACCAAAGAAATGCAATTTACAAATGCATTTCTAAAACGTAATAACAAAATACAATGAAAACAATTTGTGTACAAATACAGTCACATACAAACCCTCCTCCTTTTTTTGACGTCGGTTATAAATACCCCCCACTTTAAAAATAATCCCGAACCCTAGCTCCTTGTAAGCGTTAAGGTACATCATTCGAAGGACGGGGTTACATTTTTATACCATACTTATCTATTCTGTCAGGATGGTCGATAAAAATGGGGACGTGTTTATAGTCGAAACATTCTCATGTTTTATTAAACTCGGTCGTATAAAAACAGATATAGCTTGACCTCCCCATACTATCCGTCAAAATACACACACATGGCTTTTTATAGTAGTTTATGTTGAGATTATAGTTGTTAGTTGTACTTTGTACCGGCGATGTAAAACATGAGGAAGCACGCATCTAATAGAAATGTAATATACATATATATACATAAGTACCCTGATAAAGGCGATAAGATGTGCCACGGTTCGCCCACGAATTACCACCCGCCCACGATATTTAAGGTCTAAGTGAATACAGGAAATACTGTATCTCTGCTCACCCCTAAAAGACGATAGCGCGAAGATATATTATTATTTTATCACTTATCCTGACTGATATTTCATGTCGAGTTCAAACTGCTATAGCCAGGAATATGAAATTTGAAAATTGGCTATATTTTGAGAGGGAAGCACCCACTAAGGGGGTATTTTTAAATATTACACTCCTAACAGGTTAAAATAAAGGTTGCAAATTTGTCTAGCGCGCCGCCTGTGAAAGAGGTATTGGAGGCGTGGGCTCTTTATACCCATCCCTCCCAGAGAGGAAGCCTGAATAAGGATGTTCGCTCCCTGGGCGGTTGGATTTCTCAGGTGGAGTGATTAGAGGGACGGCCCGGGGGTTTTTATAGTCAATAGGAGTCTGACACACCGGGGTCGCTGCCCTCACAGCGGCCCTGATGGTCCTATGCAGGATTATCCCCCGGGATAAAAAAAAGTTGCAAATTGGACAACTTTTAGCATTATTCTACACTTCTAAAGTCAATCAGGACTAATGGCCACGATTGTTGCCTAATAACAGAGTTAGTCGAATCGAATACTGAAAATCCTCTCTAATCACTCTACTATCGTTTATTTATTTTTTATTTTTTTACACTGACACGGCACAGTGACTACACCAAACCTGATGGTAAGCATGGTACAGTCCAAAAAACGCCAACGACTATCGACAGGTAAGAAAAAACCCATCGGTAGTCGCAGCGATCATGCCGGCCTACACAAATATCTCTTCACGCTACGCTTAAAGGATCCCATATCATAGGATGGTGGGAGCACGCTCGCCGGAAGACCATTCCACAGCCCAACGACACGGCAAAAGAAGGAGTTAGAGAACTTCTTAGTCCTGGCAGGGATGTGAGATACCGTACAGCTGTGACCGCAAACCCGCGCGCGTGGTTCTATTATCATCATAGGTACCGTAGAAAAAGTCACGGGCAAAGAATATTAATTTTTACAGGACACTTTCACATTTACACAGCTTCCGTCGGTTCCTGAATAAAGCTTAAGATAGGCCGGCCATTATAAAGTTGAAATTGCCTATTTAGCTGCAGAGGCGAGCCTCTTACAACTTTTATAATGACGTCGCATCAGTCAAAAATGTAATCGGTATCCAACTTTGTCTTTGTTCGTGAAAATCTACGTTGTAGGATTTAAGGAGCTGCCTGAGAGGCGTACTCACCACTCCGGTGTATCATAAATATTTGTTTATTTATTTTAATAGGCTCTCAAGCAGAGTGTATACACATTCAATAAATAATAATAGAAAACATGCCTTATACATTTACAGTGCATCATTCCGATTACATGAAAGCGCAACATACACTATAAAGTTAATTTCCATACAAAGTGAAGCTCTATGCAAAAAAAAAACTAGTGGTACAGCGATAAAAAACAAGAGATTAATACACAAACTAAAAATTCACAACTATTTGCTTACTCAAATAGGTTTCAGGTGTCCGCATTCCAATGCAAGAGACTTTTCGCTGTTTACGGTGCCATTCTTAAGGTCAATATGTTAATAATACTTTTGTTTTTCGTGCCTGTGATCTATATAAAAAACGTTTGTGGGATATAGATATACTGTCCTGTGCCTTTGGGCCCTTTAAACGAATGGTGAGAAAGAAAATATTAGCCTAAGTTCAATTTTGTTCTATAATGTACTTTTTTTTAATATAAATGTACTATTTATATGTAACATATATATGTATGTATATTTGATTGATTTTCTTTTATTGTTATTCATTAGCTTGATTTTTATTTTTGTACTAATTTTTGTGGAAACTTTGCTGGCTTATGTAACATTTTTTGTGTATATTATTATCATTTTAATATTGCTGTATGTTTCCCTTTAAAATAAATAAATAAATAATAAATAAACTATAGCTTCTATAATATAAAAATGAATCGCAAAATGTGTTGATAAGCGCGAAACTCGAGAACGGCTGAACCGATTTGGCTGATTTTTTTTTTGTTGTGTTTGATGAAGTCTGAGGAAGGTTATTATGGAGAGAAAAATTTTAAAAATTCCCTGCAACTGTCCAAAAATAACACTTTTCTGTATTCTCATACAAAAAATTAGTAATAATATTTAAAAGTCAATTTGAACTTTAACACCATACCATAAAGTTTAAATGTCAGTGGACGGGTTCCGGGAAGGCAAAACAATTGAGTGACGTATAAATATTAATATCAAATTTGTCAATTTTTATACATATAGCATTAAGGCCAGGTTCCTTCAAACAATTTTCAAAAAACAGTCGACAGGCCAATAAGTTTTGGCAGAATGAAATCTGACGGGGAAGCTATTAACATTAAAAAAAACAATGTGATTTGTTTTAGAGAAATAGGGCAGAACAAGGTCTGCCGGGACAGTTAGTTAACAATAAAACACAACACTTGCTTTGAAAGAAATTAGAGAACTATAAAATATATCTTGACTTTCATTATGTTATTAAAGGTTTTACAGATGCACCTTGATGGAGCCTGTTTGCCAAGGTTGGTGCGGATATGTATAGTGGCAAATGGTTCATATAAGTAAAGTCTTGAGCCTGAACGTGGCACTTTCAGCGAAATGCTCTGGAGAATTTCTGGGCTTTCGACCATAGCATTAACAATTTTGTACAGAAACATTATTTCATCTCGTCAATAATTTCATCATTGTTCTAACTGTATTCGACTCTTGGTCCAACTACCAAAGAAGAGCGTCTTGAGATGATAATCGAGGTTCTTTGCGATTAGCCTAATAGTCGATATGACAATTAGGACAAAAGTCGTTGAATTCAAACACCACAAGCTGGTAATCTCGTATGTAAGGTCTCAATATTTAGTTAAATTTTCCTTTTCTGCTTTCACGAGATTTTTATCATTTTTTTTACACTGGCTTGGCATAGTGACTACAGAGTTCCTGATGGTAAGTACAGTGAAGTCCAAAAACGAAAGCGATCATCAAAGGATGAAAATCCATTGATAGTCTACATCGTCATGTCGGCCCACATATACCACGACTGAAGGTCTCAAAATATATGAGTTACTGGATATACACAAGCTGATCCCGAAACGCGACAAGCCGAAACTGGTCACTATGACGGGCTTTACACCCATGTACTGTGGTCGCGATCCAGGCGGGCACCGACGCCCTACCACCTCGCTGCTGCTCGTTTAGCACCACTCAGGAGTCACGTGTAGGGAAACTAGGGTAAAGCCTACGAACGCGAGCAGCTTCGACTCCCAAAATCATATCTATCATGTGATATGATGATATCAACGAGTATTGCCCGGCGCGCCGTCTAATGTACTACCACAATGTCAGGTCTATTGGTAAAAAGTCCTATCAGTGATAATAGATGCATCCCAGTACAGCATTGCGCGACCATTTTCAAGAACTGTTTGAGGTACATACTCGCATTATCGTACCTCAGTGTCTACAAGACTTTATGAAAGATCAAAATGCTGATGTATGATGCTGGCTACTTGATTTATGCATATCCAAGTACTCGCTGTCAGCAAGAAACGAACAACCAGAAACCAAATACTTCGAAAATTCTCCAGGACGGTGGCTTGCCTGATATAGTAGACCGTACCTGCCTTGATAGTGGTCTTTCTATAGTTGTTCGTCTTGATAACTTCATCAATAATTACTCTAACAAAACCTTCGGTTTTCCCGAAAGGTCACCAATACTTAATCAAGAGACGGAAGCAATCAAGTTTACATCAGAGCTTGATGATAAAACCGTCCCTGAAGCTCTTTACTCTTCCATATGTCCTTGCGATCCAAGAGACTCGATACCTTTGGATTTTGCCAGTTTTTATTTGCCAGATAAAGCTTTATTTACCTTAACTATAAAGGATATATAATAGTTAAGGCATCCGTATACGCATATGGAAGCGTATCCATTTCACTATGAAGAAAATAATAATAATATTATTTAATAAAAATTGACACCTTGACATTGTTTCGAAATTGCCATCCTAACAAAGTTGCTTACATATTTAGTCTCGTTTTAAAAATCAGGGTACACTATATTAAATATTTAGGTCAAAATCATCGAACACGCCTGATTGACAAATGTTTAGGCTAGAAAACAATTGACTACGGTTTTAATTTTTTTCAACACTGAATCAGTTTCGTCGGTAAAAGTTTCGTTTAACGCATTGACCTATATTCAAAGAATAAAAAGATTTTTACTGAAATAACGCCGTTTGTATCACGGCTAGTGTTTTGAAGTGTTATTTAACCGTGTTCTACCTTCCATAACAGATTCACATCTCGGCTAGGACTCAGAAGTTCTCTAACACTTACTTTTGCTGTGACGTTGGGCTGTAACTCTTCCGAAGAGCATGCTTCCACCGTCCTATGAAATGCAGTTTTTTAAACGAAGCGCGAAGAGATATTTGTTCAGACCGGTACAATGGCTGCAACTACCGATAGGTTTTTTTACTGTTGATACTCGTCATCCTTTTTTAGATTGCACCATGGTTACCAAGGAGCATGATTTGGTCACTGTTACGTGTCACCCTTGATTGCTAGATCGTTAAGAGACCTGTAGAGTAAATAGGCATTTGTTGGACAAACGTGGTCCATCATCGACTCATCTTCCCCATCCACCAGGTGTTATTGAGGCCAAGCGTCCGCCTCTATATCATAGAAGAAGGATTAAAAATAGTTTGGGAATTTCTGACACACAATCAAGACGGAAGTGCGGTCAAAAATAACCTCGTGAATGTATACGACAGTTTGAAACGGTTTATAGTTTCACTAATTATATTTGAAACGTAAAGGGAGGTATTTTTAGATAATCCGTTGCTAAAATAGTCTTCGTAAATCTTTCAACATATTTAAATTTGTTACGGAAAGTACACTACACCGTTTATGAATTAAGTTGCAGGTATATTTCTTCTTTTCTTTTTTAAATTCTGACTCGGTACTGTAACTGCTGCCTACCTGATAAAAAGTACAATGCAATTCAAAAAACCGTGTGTTTAAGACACAACCTCCCAATAGTCGCCGCGATCATGCCGGCCTAAACAAATATCTCTGCACGCTTTTTATGTACAGTATGTATTAAAACTCTGTCTGACCGTGAAGCCGTTCCTCGATATCGGTATTATATATTATTTACGTTATAATTTTTAGTTACAAAAAAAAAATAGGAAAAAAATAAAAAGTCCATTAAATGAGGAAAAGTTGCTTGGAAACAATAAGAGGGTGTAGCTTATGACCAAAGGGAAAAAAGACAGGAAAAGAAAGTATCATGCTAGTAGGCTATGACGGCATAAAAATCAATTAAATCGTTTGATTAGTCTTTATACTTATTTTTGTAAGTAATCCGAGCTAAGGTAACATGTGAAAGAATTCAATTCCCTAAACTTTTGTACGAGTATAACTTTAGTGATGTTATTCTGTAAAAACTTCTTTACCGCGCCATCTATCGAAACATAATCGTAACTTATTTAAATACTTGAAACTTCCTTCCATGTCATAATTGTTCTTGGTTATAATAATTCAAATAGTGCTAGTTCACACATGTTCTAAGAGATGGCGCTACAAGACTCAATCAACAAAAACTTTTCAATTGTGATAATATTATATCATCACACTATATTCGGGGTGAGCAGAGTTTCATTATCGGTTGTATTAATTTTCCACTTATATACCGTCCTTAATGTGACCAGTAGTGTGTGTCTTGGTGTGTGTGTGTGTGCACAGCTAATCGCCGTTCTTTTCTTTTTTTTTGAAGCGGACTAGCTACTGTGTGCCGGGAAAGGCATTTACAGTTCAATCGGGCTTAGAGGGCGAGCACAGAAGGTGCTCAGCCAGCGAGTTTATGGCAATGGTGGCAATGCAAGGGCACCCCTGTGGGTACGAATCTCGACTTGGACCGCTAGCCAAAAAAAATACTATCCCTACGGGTGATCTACCAGCGTTTCGGAAATGACTACCTTGAGAAGAAACGCCGAAAGAAACTCTAGGCTGCGTCGGAGCGAAAACGCACCGGTTAGCAGCAGTTGACCGAACTACGCGACGCCGGTGTCGTGGAGTGAAGTTAGTGCGTGTGTGTACCTTACTGTTTGATTGGACGGTGGATCGCCGTTATCACAGCACTAGTATTAATATCGTTTTTATTAGATTCTATGCGGGCTTACTCGCGATGTTTACTTTTAACGGTGAGCGTTCTAGGTCCGTTTGTAGTCTGTAAAAACCTAGAGGTATATGCTAAGATTTAATTAACTCTTTTCTTGATATTATATTCGTTGAGATCGCCGTCTATAGCATTTTCTGCTCCTGCTAGATTACCCAGAGCATCTAATTATACCTTGTTCCGTATTCCAAATTATTCCACAAACTTGGGTCAAAATGCACCCCTATGCAGAATGACAAAGTTATACAATTATAACATATTTAACGAAAGTATTTACAAATAAAAAAAAGGATGTTATTGGAGAGGATTGTTGCATAGATTATTGTTTTTTTTGCTTTTTTGTTTTTATTTCTGTTATAATTTTTTCTAATTAGTTTAGTTTATTTCATTTTGTGTTACTTGTATTTTTATTTTTCTTTTCTTCTGTGCATGTAGTCTAAACTTTTAAATATAGTCGCATTTATAATGTATCCTGTTCATGGCTTATATAGTTTTATGTGTTAATGTAGACTGTGTATGTGTACTTATAAATAAATAAATAAATACATCACAATATAAAAAAATGTAGTGGCATAATTTCTTTAACGCAAACTTAATATTTTTATATGAATGTTTAGGTAATTTCTTAGTTTTAGAACGCACGTATAATTTTTTCTAGACATCCTTTGGTTATAAGGGTTAAGTTTAGTGATGAAAATGCCCGGGAATTTTCCCAAAGTGCCTAGCACTTCCGCGAACATTTCGTAAATTCCCGGGAATATTCCCCATACAAGTTTTGGGCACTTTGGGAAAATTCCCGGGCATTTTCATCACTAGTTAAGTTGTATGAATATTATTCTGATATTAACAAAATTAAATTCTGCCAAGTTAAGGGTTAAACCTACGACCCCTTATTCAGCAGGACACCTAAATGTGGTCACTATGTTCCCTGGATTCTATCGCTAAGACCATAGATTTAGTAATCTAACAGTCACCTCGCTTGATGTTGAGGCTGATATTTGTATCAACTCAAATACCACAGTATATAAACTTTAATAACCTGTACTATAATTACAAATACTGTCAATAGATGGCAGTACTTCAAATGTTTCATCCATCGGTGAGCATGTGTGCTTAAATGCAGAGATGGGCAAAATGTAATCTGATTAATAATTAACAATCACTAAATGTAGTCGGAATTTTAATTTTCTTGCTCTGTAATCATGATTAAATGCATTTCAAATATTAATCTATACTAATATTATAAAGCTGAAGAGTTTGTTTGTTTGTTTGTTTGAACGCGCTAATCTCAGGAACTACTGGTTCGAATTGAAAAATACTTTTTGTGTTAAATAGACTATTTATCGAGGAACGCTTTAGGCTATATAACATCACGATGCAAATATTAGGAGCGAAGAAATAATGGAAAATGTGAAAAAAAAACGGGGAAAATTATTCATCCTTGAAGGCTTCCATTGCGTGCGCTGCGAAAACGGTACAAGATACCAAAAATATATGTATGATAGAATTATTCCTCTTGAAATGATCTAAAAAATGTCCGCAACAGTATATGTCTATCTTTTAAGATTAACTAACTAGAACCGTTTTTATGGTAATCAAATTGTTCGAAATTAATGCATTAAGAGTTGTATCAACGTAATAATATTAATCTTTATCCAAATAAATGTTTTGTTGATTAAGAGTATTTAATTGTGAACAAAATTGTCTTTGACATCACTTAATTTCAATGAACATCATAGAAGATATTACAATAATTTATATAGCAAAACTACGTTTGCCGGATCAGCTATGTCTTGATAAGCGCGAAACTCGAGAACGACTAAACCGATTCTTTTTTGTTGTGTTTGTTGAAGTATGGGGAAGGTTATTACGGAGAGAAAAATTAAAAAAATTGTCTGAAAAAGTCTAAAAACAACACTTTTCTATATTCTCATACAAAAAATTCGTAATAATATTTTAAAGTCAATTTAAACTTTAACACCATAGCATAAAGTTTAAATGTCAGTGGACGGGTTCCGGGAAGGCAAAACAATTGAGTGACGTATAAATATTAATGTCAATATTTGTCAATTTTTATACATATAGCATTAAGGCCAGGTTCTTTTAAACAATTTTCAAAAAAATCTGTCGGGGAAGCTATTAACATTAAAAAAAACAATATGACTTTGTTTTAGAAAAATAGGGCAGAATAAGGTCTGCCGGGACAGCTAGTAAGTCATAAATATATATGCAATCCGGGATTGCGTAGTGCTTAAAACATAGATGAATAAAATGCAGTGATATTAATGGTAAAAAACGCAAAATGTTTTACTCTTAATAATAAACACAGATTTAGTCAAAGTTAAGTCAAAATACCGGTTATATTTATTCAAAAGTCAAAAATAAAAAGAAACGCAAGCTTTATATCGGTGAGGTTTCCGGATTTTCTACTTTTTCTCTGGCTTTCATTCCCCTTGAAAAGTTAATCTTTATTTATTTCATAATCTCTTTTCTGTGTGGCAGAAAAGGCGAAAAATAAGCCAGCGTGATTACATAACCAGCTACATTCCATTTGAAACTTAATACAGCTGGAGTAGAGGTGAAATTTGTTTAAATCGATTCAATTTTCAGAAATCTAATCAAGGATAAATCAAATATGGTGTTTCAGAAATTACATTTTTTTGTCATCACTTCATATTTCATAACGTTACTATTGTGTTGTGGTAATAAAACATCGGTCTTGAAAAACAATCGACGTATTCGTACGTTCGTCGCCTAGCGAAATTCGTTTGTGTTTCTCGCGGGGCCTAAATCCGACTCTCGGTACGCCGTAAGCAGTGGCGTTCATGGCTCTACGAATATCTAATTCTAATATTATGAATTATAATCCAACAAAAATAATTTGCTTTTTCTAAAAAAAAAAAACTTATTTTTACGCCATCTATCGACTGATTGAGAAACAATTATAAAAATCATTTAAAACAAACATGGCGCGAGAAGCGAACTCAGGGCTGCGCGAAAAGGAGAACTAACCTTTGCTTTTGTCGCCATACAAAATGTGTAGGTACGTACTCCCAAAATTGCTAGGTGCCTAGCGAATTTTATAAGGCCAAGACATGCAAGCTTTTGAACAAAAAAAAGTAGTTTTATAATGTTTTATATAAATGAATAATAGTTAAAAATAAGTTTTTCGATTTTTTAAATATTACATTCTGAATTTGATTTCGTATATTAAATTTGGAAAAAAATAAGTATTCAATTACAATTCTGTAATCGGACTGTTATGACAGTTCGCCATATTGTGTCTTGGATTCAATGTTTCCACTTTTAGGGATTTTTTCCTTTTTAGGGAAAAATGACTAACAATATGTGTAGCTTAGGAACATCACCAACCTCATCGTGACTTTCCATCAGGTGATATTGAGGTAGCACTCAAGCCTGTGTGTAATAAAAAAAAAACAAAATACCAGCTAAAATTTAATTAAACAAGATATTAAGCTTGAAATGTCAAATGATTTGTTGTACTTTATTTTAATTGTGCTCCCTAAATCTACGAATTTCTAAAAATTTTTCGGGAGAATTTCTAAATAAGCTTGGGAAAAACCAAAATCGAAAGTGAAAACATTATCGTATAGTGGCACGTATTTGCTCTATTATTCAATTATCTATGATAATTACTTTCCAATTATAGTGTTCTGTAGTTTTATACAAATGAATAGTAATTGAAAATAAGTTATATGATTTATTAAACATTATATTCTGATTTCAGTGACAAATATTCAATTTTGAAAAAAAAAAAGTTTTATATACAATTTTCGTAGTCAACAATTATAAACAGTTAAAAATATACGAGTACTCTGGTGGTCGTGTTATGTCTAGTTTTTGTCGAATTTAATTGTTTCTGTTAATTTATTTCGAATTATTGTGGTTTATATTATTTAGTGTACGAATTATGGAAAGATTCTTATATGAAATTAGTGGTCGGAAATTCTGCTTTCCGAAATTATTAGAAAAAAATAACCCATTACAAAGTTATCTTATAAATAAAAAATAAACATATTTATAAGGACAGTGTATTTCTGAATTTGAAGTATCATAAAATCAGGTACAGGTAACACGAAATTTGTGCTACAAATATTTTAATGATATTAATTAGGTGGTTGGTTTTTTTTTTCATACGAATTGCTTATTTTATGTTTTCTATATTTTAGTAATAATAATTGTAATACATAGCCACACTATATCCCTTTCGGGGTGAGCAGAGATACATTAGTGACTGTATCCAGTTTGCACTTACATGTCGTGCCCAACGTGACCTGTAGCGCAGCTGAATGCCATTCTTCGGGCACTCACACATGATATGTTTCTAAATGCACGTTTTTTTATGTTATTACATCCCATGCTGATTTCCTCACGATATTTTCTTTACCGGACAACAAATAGTGCTTAATTAAATCCCTATTTAATTTTGTAAAACCTAGAGTACAAGCAGGGATTAAAACCTAAGACCGTTCGCGTTTTTGCGCATTGATATCTCTTTATCCACTAGGCCATCATAGCTGCATTTTATTTCGCAATAATAAAGGCAATTGGAATGTTGCGGGATATTACGATTTAAATAATTTTCATAAAGCCGCGAAAAAAACGTGACCTGAAAAAACGATATATTTTCGGGCACCCACTACATTATTACTGAACCAAGAATATTGCTTGGATATGTTTTGGCTAGGTTTTTAACGCTACTAACTTAGTGCTCGACGCAAAGCTCCTGTGTAGCACTGAGCTGGTGAGATGTAAAAGACCCGAGGTAAGTTTTTACGGGTTGCTTGCCTTATTTCAGCAGCCAGTGCACGCCACTGGCCGTAAGGTAATAGTTTTGTCTTAAAATTCTTTTAGATAATCGAATTCCCTTTAATTTTACTTACCTATAAGCTTTCTACGATGATTTAATCCTGAGTTATTGGTGATCAAAGCAAAAAAGACCTTATTGACTTTGACAATTGATTACTTGGGTAATAATGATTGGACAGAAAATCGAAGCAGGATTTTATAAACTACAAAATATTCTCTATAAGCTGAAATTACAATTTTTTGATGAAACATTACTTTTTAAAAAGAATATGCTAACTGAAGATAAGGTAAAAATCGCATATACGAGGATATTTGGATAACTTGAAAGAACTTTGCATATAATGGGTTAGGGAAGAATTCCGTCCATAGGTTTTAAACCCTAAGGTATTTTTGAAACTTTTTCATCCTGTATTTTTCTTATGATTACTCAAAAACCCTACGCGTAAGTTATGTAAACGTTTAAAGCTGAAAACTAGACACTTGAAGCTATAACCTTCTACTTTTAAAACTTCGATACGACCATTTTCCTCATTTTGCGCAAGGATACCGACCCCTTATCCACAAGGCCACAACAATTACATTTTATTTTCTCTGTAATTTAGAACTAATCTATACTAATATTATAAAGCTGCAGAGTTTGTTTGTTTGTTTGTTTGAACGTGCTAATCTCAGGAACTACTGGTTCGAATTGAAAAATTATTTTTGTGTGGAATAGATTATTTATCGAGGAAGGCTTTAGGCTATATAACATCACGATGCAACTATTAGGAGCAAAGAAATAATAGAAAATGTGACCAAAACGGGGAAAATTATTCATCCTTGAGGGCTTCCATTGCGTGTGCTGCGAAAACGGTTCTAGATACCAAAAATATATGTATTAAAGAATTATTCCTCTTGAAATGATCTAAAAAAATGTCCCGGACAGTATATGTCCATCTTTTAAGATTAGCTCACTAGAACCGTTTTTATGGTAATCAAATTTGGTCGAAATTAATGCATTATTTGTTAAGAGTTGTAACAACGTAATAATATTAATCTTTATCCAAATAAATGTATTGTTGATTAAGAGTATTTAATTGTGAACAAAATTGTCTTTGACATCACTTAATTTCAATGAACATCTTAGAAGTTATTACAATTTTAAAATAAATAACTAACTAAAATACCCAAAATAACTAACTATTCCACGCGGACGAAGTCGCGGACACAGCTAGTAAATAATAAAATGAACACATATCAAACGTATCCGTTTTGTAATCATTATAAATAATTTAACGGGCCTTATGCGCGAATCAAGTTACTTTTAGTTATGGATTGACATTTCGATCTGGTTTAACACGTCACGATCACTAGACTGAAGACTGAAGCCCTGCGGAGTTTTCGTCGGGGGCGATAAGTTACTTCCTCTACTCTCTTTTGTTCTTGATACTTTGAATAGTCCCGACACACAACTTTTACAGTATCAGCATGTTTACAAGGCGACATTAATCGAAGCCCTAGTTATGTAATCACTGGATTCCACGTCGATGATGATGATTATAATGTCCTAGCCGGTTTCGGCCACGGCGACTGTTTCAACACCGATTAAGAAATTCGAGGTCCAGTTTTCGGAAACAGTCAATTGCGCAGGAGATATTTAAGTGCATAACTGGACGCGCAGCCAGAAAAGCACTCTCTCGTCCGAGCTCCCTCAGGCCCGATGGAAAGGAGAACCAGTACGATTGGGAGGGAGCAGGATGCAGGCTTAGTCGAGTTTTCCTTTTTTGAACACCTGGTTGAATTGCGGTGTTCAAGAGATACCTTAGTCGCCTTTTACGACACCTCAGCAAGAAGAGGGAGGTGCTATTCTATTCTGCCGGCAGCCACCACGGCACGTCGATGATAACTTAAGTCCATCATACCGATTGAAATTTGTATGCATCTTAATCACGATCGCTTCTCAAACCAGTCTTGGATAAGAGAACTGATCTGTGAAGAAGAGTTTTGGCTGATGCAGCTAAATCCAGCGATTGGGTCCTACACTGAGCAGGTGTAAGTTAATTTACGTATAAGACCAGTTTTTATTTTAAAAAATGTAAATGAGTTATTTTGATCTTAAATTTCAGAACAAAAGTCAAAAAAGTTTCCCATTCTCGTGTTCATCCATGGCGATTCCTTTGAGTGGAGCTCGGGAAATCCTTACGATGGTCGAGTTTTGGCTTCCTACGGGAACATAATGGTCATTACCATCAATTTTCGACTGGGAATTTTGGGTAAGTTCAACATCATTTTTTTATTCCAGGGCTTGCGCCTGACCTCAATCACACCTGTAGAAAATGATGATGAGGTCGTGATGGAACGCTCGCTCAACAAATACTAATTCACCTGAAACCTATTTGGCTCAGTAGCAGTTACGTGCATAAGATATTTGGTCAGGGTAGGCAGTTCCACATAATAAATTTTAATATTACATAATGGTAATAAATATTATATTATTTTTATAAAGAAGATAGATGGCGTGAAAATAGATATGATATGAAATAATAATAAATAATAATAATAAAACATTTATTTGGCACACAACACAACAAACAACACAGTAAAATAGGTTATTAAAAACAGAAAACAAAAAAGTAAACACCCTATGTTGTGATGATGCGCCAAAGGGAAGTCAGCTCGGCAAATGCTAAGTGACCAGCCGAGCCACCCAGCGCTGATTTTCAGCTGACACGCATTTATTGAATCGACGCGCAGAAAACAGCAAGGAAGGGATCAATGGAGTACAGATACACAGCATTAGAAACTAATTTTAAAGTATCATAGATAATAATATGAAAATACACATATACAAGAACAGAAATATAAGACGAACAGATAAAATATTTAACACCCATTAAAAATTATAATATAAATTATTAGTAAACCCTGTATAATAAAGCCTTTATAATAGAATTTTAAATTAATAATGAGTTTAAATATTATTGCAGAATAGACAGTTCTTTTTTTTTTTTTGTTTAAATTAAAGGAATTTATTCCAGACTTATTTATCGTAAGGGCATGCAATGCTTTTATGCATTTATGGAATGGACTCTACTGCTTAGTAAATAGGATAAGTCTATAGGATAAGTAATAAATGAGGACACTTATTGTATTGCTGTTTATCGTAAGTGACAATAACAGCATACCATCGAGTTACTCAGCTGTTTAATTTTCGTTCAAATAAAACAAATGATTTCAGGGTTCATGAAGCCAAGTTTAACTGAACATGTTTATGGGAACAATGGTCTATTGGATCAGTTGGCCGCGCTGCAATGGATCAAGGATAATATCGAAGACCTCAATGGCGATCCGTATGCCGTCACTATAATGGGTCACGGAACAGGGGCTGCCTGTGTCAATTTCCTGATGCTGTCTCCGATATCCAATGGTAATTTTTCTCTATTACGTAAAACAACCAATGCGGCGAGTGAGACCAGCATTTGAAAGCGACCCATCGCTACCCTCGTATTTGTAATGTTAATGTTTGTAATGCCGTGGTGGCTGCCGGCAGAATAGAATAGCACCCCCCTCTTCTTGCTGAGGTGTCGTAGAAGGCGAATAAGGTATCCCTTTAACACCGCATTTTAACCAGGTGTTCAGAGAAGGAAAACTCGACCAAACCTGCATCCCGCTCCCTCCCGATCGTACTGGTTCTCCATTCCATCGGGCCCGAGGGAGCTCGGACGAGAGAGTGCTTTTCTGGTAGCGCATCCAGTTATCCACTGAAATATCTCCTGCGCAATTGACTGTTTCCGAAAACTGGACCTCGATTTTCTTAATCGGTGTTGAAACAGTCGCCTTGGCCGAATCCGGCTAGGACATCATCATCATCATTTGTAATGTTATTTAAATGTTGTTATTAGCCATTTCATCCCACTGCAGGGCACACATCTCCCTTATCTTTTCCCACTTTATTTGTGGAATCTATAGGGAGAAGTTTGGATATGTAACCCAACACGCTTATCCAATGTGGGTTGGCTGGTGTAGAAAGCTGGTGTATGAGAATGAGACGAGTAAACGCTGCTTGGAATCAGTTCGGGATCAACGGGATCATGACCCTTTTGACGTCATGACCTACTAGCATGATCCTTTGCTTTCCTTTTTTCCTTTATTTACGAGCTATGTACGCTCCCAGTGATATCCTGTAAGGTTTGCCCATAATTTGCTAGTAATTTTTATTTTATCTGATTTTTTTGCATTTTAACTAAAAAGGAGAATCAAATATAGAATCTAATGTTGATACCTTGAAATGCCTTCACGGGTCAGACCGGGTTTTTATAACATGCTGTTTATTATATGGATTGTAGTAATGTTGACAGAAAAATGAAATAGGTGCCCACCATTTCAGGGTTATTCCATCGAGCGATATTAATGTCAGGATCAGCTCTTTCCGACTGGGCTATGACAAGGGACCCGACGCAGTATACGTTACAGGTCGCACAGAGTCTGGGCTGCAGTCCTAGTTCGAAGAATATGATGACCTGCCTTCAGAAGAAGCCGTAAGATTAGACTTTTCGTCTCTATATTTTCTTTTATCCTGAATCGACACAGCGACCACAACAAACCTGATTATAGGCATGTTGCAGTCCGAAAAACGACATCGACTATCAACAGTAACAAAAAAACCACCAGTAGTCGCAGCGATCATGCCGGCCTGCACAAATATCTCTACATACTTCGCTTAAAGGACTTTATATCGTGGGATGGTGGAAAGATGCACTCCGGAAGATCATTTCACAGCTCAACGACACGGCAAAAGTTAGAAAACTTCTTAGTCCTATAGAAGTATGTGGATTTTTTGTTTCACGCTATATCCCTTTTTAGGGTGACCAGAGATACATTAGTGGTTGTGTCCACTTTGGGCTTATATGTCGTATCCAATGTGATTAGTTGCGCACCTAACTGTAGTTTTCAGTGCGCTTATATATGATATACTATTATATGTCATGCGGGTTTCCACACTTTTCCCTTTGCCGGTTACAATATGTTGGCTAAATCCGTACTTAATCTGGAAAAACCCAAATGTATGTGCCGTGATTCGAACTCACGTTTATTCGCCTCGCCGCGCATGGATTGTTTTTGGCTGTGATTCTAGAAAAGTTATTTAGGGTTACGGTTCCAAAGTTTAAATGAACAAAAATAATAAAAATTAACGACAATAACCGAAAAATGGTTACAGTTTGACCAAATTTCAAACTGCATGGGATAGAATTTATTTTTTATTTTTCTCATGATGGTTACAATCAATTCTGCCACCCTGTTTCACCACCAGATAATAATGTGCATAATAAATATCACATGAAATTACTGAGCAGAGTACAATGAGTAGCTCAAACAATGTATAACGCATCGGCGCCATCTACTTAAAATACTGGTGCGATCTGCTCCACCACCATGCATAATCATATTGGTTTGTGGTACATGCTATGTATCAGAGATGGCGCTCTATGTGAAAACTGATTTTCCCCGTTTTCCTGCTTTTCTGTTGAAATTTTTCGTGAATTTTGGTGCGTGGTTGCTATACATCACGGAGCCCGAGACCTTTCCAACGAATGCAAAACTGTGGAAATCGGTTCGTGCGTTCTGGAGTTAAAGCGTCAGGAAGGAAAACCGGACTTATTTTTATATAATAGATTATCGTTTGTATAATTTTAAACTGAAGTGTTATGATTTCATTCTAGGTTATCAGAGATTAAGAAAGTTCAGATCTTGTCCAGAAGATTTGAAACCCCTCTTGGACCAGTAGTGGCGGGTTCGTTCATACCGAATGAGCCTGAGAAAACTATGGAAGCATTCCCGAATCTATTAAGCAAGTATGTGATTTAAGAAATATATCATACTAGCTTATGTCCGCGGCTTCGCTCACGTTAAAAAGTATTATTATTATTATTATTAATTAGGTATATAGGCATCATAGTAGTCTCAGCCCGATCGGTTTAAAATTGATGAAGTTTCATACAAACTTTCATCCCTCATTTAACCCCTTGGGGGTAGAATTGATCAAAATCCTTTCCTAGCGGATGCCTACGTCATAACATCTACCTGCATGCCAAATTTCAGCCCGATCTGTCCAGTGGTTTGGGCTGTGCGTTGATAGATCACTATGTCAATCACCTTTGAGTTATATATATATTTACTCGACCAAACCTGCATCCTGCTCCCTCCAGATCGTACTGGTTCTCCATTCCATCGGGCCTGAGGGAGCTCGGACGAGAGAGTGCTTTTCTGGCAGCGCGTCCAGTTATGCACTTAAATATCTCCTGCGCAATTGACTGTTTCCGAAAACTGGACCTCGATTTTCTTAATTGGTGTTGAAACAGTCGCAGTGGCCGGATCCGGCTAGGACATCATCATCATATATATATTTAGATTTTTGTAAAGAATTTAATAGATTTGTGAAATCGTGTTAGGTTTATATTTACCATACGGTGCGTGATGTGTTCCCGTGCACCGCTCCAAAACAAATGAGGCGAATGAGGGCTGGCCTTTCAGACTACCTCGCAAAGGTAGACCAGAAAAGCCTGCATAAGATTCGACATTGCCCGGTACTGATGAAGCTAGTATAGCTCTACCCTAAGACCCGGTAGACGGATCTGAGAAATATCCCGCTGGTTTTAATCATAAAGAGTAAGCTGTCCGCATAGCGTCTCTAATAGGTCTCGTGGATTTCTACGGAGTTACCAAAAAAAAAGCTTACGATTTTGTAGGTAGACAAAATGTCTTCACTGTGTTTTATTTTTCACGTGTATTTTGTGAGTGTATTTATTACGTCTTAGAAATGCATTTGTTAATTAATTTCTTTGTAAATTTGTAAGCGTAGTTGCCTTTTACAATAACCAGTCTTTCACAGTGACCTGTTATTGTGTAAACATTGGTTGTGTAGTTTGCCGACAAAACAGATATGCTATGAGTATGCTTGGTAGGTTGCAGCTCGTCGGAGCCTCTGGAATTAGTATGTAGCTTGTCATCGATGACTTTACGATATAATTACGTCCAAATTGTTTAACTTCAACCCTCTTTTGAGTCCCATTAGCTTGACGCTGAAATTAGTAGACTGTTGAACAAAATAGACAGAGCTTTATTATTTATGACACTTAGCAATTATCAAGTTACGCAATAATTATCTCGTACTTTATTAATTATTTTTAATTGTATAGCATGTTCATAAATCGGCATTTTATCCAGTCAAAAATGTCACGCATACAACCCACACACATCACATTTTATTATTACAGATAGGTTTGCACTTGACCTCAATCTCACTTGATGGAAAGTGATAAGATACCGATTCACTTGTCGTTTGAAGATTTCCATTTCATAAGATGTTGAAAAAACAGACGCAGGAAGCTAATTCTTGTCTTTGGCGGTTCACAGCCAAAAAAAGAGGTGAATCGCTTCATACGAGCTGCTGTAACGTCGACCCCGCTCGGCGTCTAGTCAATTATTAAATGGCGTTTATTATTGTTGAAGAATCTATCCTATTACAGATACCAACTGCTAAGCGGAGTGTGTGAGATGGAAAGTTACCATGACTTTGGCGTTATAGAGTTAGACCATGGTATTCTGGAGAATCAGAGAGACGATTTCATTACCAAATATGCTAAGATCATATTTGACGGTGCTGAAAAAGAGGCGCTTAGTGCTATTTTAAAAGAGTACGTATATACATGTAACTAACGTTTTATTTTTATCTTGACTCGACAAGTGACTATACTACGGAAGATGGTAAGCCTGCTGTAGTCCAAAAACGACTGCAACTATCAACAGTAAAGAAAAACAATCGACAATCGATCGCAGTGATCCTGATAACCTATACAAATATGTTTTTATGCTTCGTTTAATGGACCCAATATCATAGGACAATGGGAATAAGCTCGCCGGAAGACCGTTCCACAGGTCATCGGCTGCAGTAAGAGTTAGAGAACCTCTTAGTCCTGGACGGAATATACGATTCCCTATAGCTGTGACTTTGCAAACACGCGTGGTTCTTTTGTGGAATGGAGAGGCTGGAACAAGGTTAAATAACTCTTTAGAACTCTTGCCGTGATACAAACGGTGGAAAACGAATAATGATACCATATCTCTGCGCATTTGGAGCTGTTCTAGATCCTTAGAACGTCAGTATCATTCACAATATGGACAGCCCTCCGCTGCAACCTGCAGTCCTGTAACCATCAGATTTGAAGTCTGAATTCATATTTTTGTAAGGATAAAACACAGACAATTAACTAATCATGTGCCTTGAGAAACGTGGACAGTTGTGCCACGGATCACGTTAGGCACAACATTTTAAAATTTATCTCTGCTCAGCCCAGAGGGATATAGCATGATGATGTAAATAATCATATAATGAATTAGCTAGAGACAGAAATATCACCGAAATCGTGAATGCAAGTGTATCTCACGGCAAGACTGTTCAGCATTTGGTATAAGGTCCATAGTCTTTGTCAAAATGCAGAACTAGTCATTTTGGTGTTTAAGCCAGTCTCGTACACCTCGGTTCTACTATTCCGCGTAACTAGAGAGGTTCTCTAAAGATTTTCTACAAGTAAAAAAGGAGAAATAAATAGAGACACGGAAAAATTAGACAGTACTAAAATTATGCTTTATTGGCTATGGCATGGTACAGCTACCAAGCCTTCCCCCGAGAAGACGGCGGTGTGTTGTGACGCGCTCTGCCGAAGTATACTAGGTGATATCGGGATAGGCGGCGTCTCCCCCCGTGATTGTGCCTGTCAGGCGCGGCGTAGTGGGGCTGCGGCGAATTGATTACAGGACCCGCAGTCCCCACTAATTCGCAGAAGTAGTCACCTTGGGGTTTTTAGCTGGTAAAAGTCCGGCACACCCCGGCTGCCACCCCCTTCGCGGCCGGGACGGTCCTATGAGGATTTTCCCCAAGTAAAAAAAAGCTACCAAGCCTTAATGTTTTCTTATACCTTCATCAGATACTCGCCTTCAAAGCTGAATCCTCAAAGTTGGAGTGTGGAGATGAACCGTGACGTCATCCTGAATTTCCTGAGCGATGCTAGAACTTTGGCTCCGTCGATCAAGTTCGCAAACTACCAGTCTAAAGCTAACAGGCAGTCCTATTTCTACGTGTTTGGACACAACTCCGTCAGTACTGACTATGCTCCGGTAAGCAGTTTCAACGGTTTTATATGTACATTTAGGAAACTCGTGGTATTATACTTAAAAATAAATACAAAAATACACGTGGTGATTAAACTGAACTCGATTTACCATTAAATACAACAAAACAACACACAACAACTTTTACAAGTAAATACTTGGATAACCACAACAACAACAATCAGGGATTCGACACAATAATAGAATTCTCACGTAACTAACAAGAGGTCTGCTCCGCACAGAGCCTCGAATCAGACTGTCTCGTCTGCCTGCTTTCATTGGCTTATAAGCCGTTTCTATATGGGGTATATAGAAACGGCTTATTTTTGTTTCTATTTGACAGTACTCTAACTGTACCTTATAAATCGTAATTTATACAGACTATAATGTTTTCATTAGTCCAGTCAGGATATGCTGTAATAATTACAAAGACTTTTTGTTTATAATAATCTTTATATCGAGAGGTGAAAGGCTATTTGGTTTAAGCGACATTTTTTGGTGATATAGTAATATATATATATACTAGCTTTTGCCCGTGGCTTCGCTCGCGTTAAGAAGTATTATAATTAATTAGATATAGTTTTTGCGGCTTTAATTTTGTTTAGCGTGTGTAAAAAATTAGGGCCTAATCTGTCATTAGGCGCTAAAACTATCAAGCTATTATATTATAGTCGAAAATCTGAGAAGATTTATACAAACTTTCATCCCCTATTTTATCCCCTTGGAGGTGGAATTGATCAAAATCCTTTCTTAGCGGATGCCTACGTCATAACATCTACCTGCATGCCAAATTTCAGCCCGATCCGTCCAGTGGTTTCGGCTGTGCATTGATAGATCACTATGTCATTCAGTCAGTCACCTTTGAGTTATATATATTTAGATATATATACGGAATCGGTAAAAAGGCTGATTCCGAAAATATATATATTACTATATCATCAAAAAATGTCGCTTAAACCAAACAGCCTTTCACCCCTCGATATGTATATTTAATTGGTAGAATATTAACGGAATATAATCACGTTACGTGACCTCCTTAATAAAGACGTTGACTACTGCGGAGAGATTAACTTGTAGCTTAGATTTAATTTTTCTAAAACCAATCAGAACTTGGTAAACAATGTTGGTTGTGAGTACAAATGAAGTATAGGTCCGTCACTCACAAAACTCTATAATTTACTAAAAATGTAATGTAATAAAACTGACAATTAGAAATATATAAATAATTTACGGTGTCAGTCTAAATAACTAATAATATGATGAGTGTTATCATATAGTTCTGAAAGGTCTAAGTTGTTTTAAGACTACGAATTCTGGCTAAGATAGCTTCTATATGTTTTTTATATATAAAAATGAATCGCTAAATGTGTTTATAAGCACGAAACTCGAGAACGGCTGAACCGATTTGGCTGATTTCTTTTTTATTGTGTTTGTTGAAGTCTGCGGAGGTTATTATGGAGAGAAAAATTTAAAAAAATTGTCTGAAAAAGTCTAAAAACAACACTTTTCTGTATTCTCATACAAAAAATTCGTAATAATATTTAAAAGTCAATTTGAACTTTAACACCATACCATAAAGTTTAAATGTTAGTGGACGGGTTCCGGGAAGGCAAAACAATTATTGAGTGACGTATAAATATTAATGTCAATATTTGTCAATTTTTATACATATAGCATTAAGGCCAGGTTCCTTCAAACAATTTTCAAAAAACAGCCGACAGGCCAATAGGTTTTGGCAGAATAAAATCTGACGGGGAAGCTATTAACATTGAAAAAAAAAAACAATGTGACTTTGATTTAGAGAAATAGGGCAGAACAAGGTCTGCCGGGATAGCTAATATGCTAATAAATCTAATTTTAGATCAACTTCTTTCTTCCGCTTCTTTAATAATAATGATCAAATAACGGGTTACTTGTTTCAGCTCAACAAGAGTGTGCATGGCGAGGAGATGCCATACATCCTAGGGATACCACTGGGCGGGACTAACACTCACTTCCATACCGAGTACACTCAACAGGAGAAGTTACTTAGCGAGGTCATGATGAGACTCTGGACTAACTTTGTTAAAAATGGGTGAGTTAAAGAAATTGTTGAATACCCTACACTTATCTGAATCTTAGTATTATTCAGTCTTCCCAGCGAGAAATTCCTAACTTTATAAGCTCCCGTTTGATGAGAAGAACTAAAGATCGGGCTTCGTAGTGAAATTTGAAAGAGGCCAATGTTTGGTAGTTTACAAATACAGGTTGATTACATAGAAACATAGCTTTGCTATACGTATTTCATCGTATATATAATGAGGAATGTTTTAACAGACCGCTTAGTCTTGAAGCTTCACCGTCATCTAGCGCTGTGAGCATCTGGAAGACTTATTACACAAAAGTAAAACCCTCATCAAAACTTCAACACAGGAACGTACGGCAAAAGTTAGATCCGTGTAGCACGATAGGGCTTACGCTCAGCTCAGGTGTAAATAAGATTATGATCATGATGTAGAGACCCTCGGCGTATAAAACCAATCGCTCAACCAAGATTTTTTTATATAGTCATGACTATCTTGGATTTTTTTTATACTGGCTCGATATAGTGACTACAGAGTGAAATGATGGAACGTCAAAGGATGAAAATCCATTGATAGTCTACATCGTCATATCGGCCCACATATACCACGACTGAAGGTCTATAGGTATATGAGCTACTGGATATACAAGCTGATCCCGAAACGCGACAAGCTGAAACTTGTCACTATGACGGGCTTAACACGCATGTACTGTGGTCGCGATCCAGACGGGCACCGACGCCCTACCACCTCGCTGCTGCTCGCTTAGCACCACCCAGGAGTCACGTGTAGGGAAACCAGGGTAAAGCCTACGGACGCGAGCAGCTTCGACTACCAAAAAACAATACAAATATTGGTTTTTCAATACAAATCTTATTCTCCTGCCGAATATTGAAACTGATTGTTTAGTTAATCGTTTATTTTTTTTTACTAATGAGCAGATCTCCAAATACGCAGAGTGTCAATAAATATTTCACACTGGATTCAAGGCAACAGGCTCTATATAATGTAGAATGGCCTGAGTACGATGTTGCTCATCAACCCTACATGAGATTTGGTAAGATTTTTGTATATGATGATGATGATAATGTCCTAGCCGGATTCGGCCACGGCGACTGTTTCAACGCCGATTAAGAAAATCAAGGCCCAAGTTTCGGAAACAGTCAATTGCGCAGGAGATATTTAAGTGCATAACTGGACGCGCAGCCAGAAAAGCACTCTCTCGTCCGAGCTCCCTCAGGCCCGATGGAATGGAGAACCAGTACGGTCGGGAGGGAGCGGGATGCAGGTTTGGTCGAGTTTTCCTTCTCTGAACACCTGGTTGAATTGCGGTGTTAAAGAGATACCTTAGTCGCCTTTTACGACACCTCAGAGGGGGTGGTATTCTATTCTGCCGGCAGCCACCACGGCTAAGTATACATAAGTATAGTTTGTATATACATAGTGATCTAATGTCATTAGATACATTTACGTAATGAGCTGTGGTTTTGGACACTAAAAATTCAAATCGGGGAATAAAATATTTTAGAGTTTTTTATGTCTATTATCCATAATGGTTTTTTTTATTACATACAGGCTTGCGCTTGACCCCAATCTCACCTGCTGGAAAGTGATGATGAGGCGGACGATGTAGCGCGCTCGCCCAGCAAATACCGATTCACTCGACGTTTGAAGGTTCCCATGTCATAAGATGCCGGAAACACCGACGCAGGAAGCGAGTTCCACTCCTTCGCGGTTCGCAGCAAAAAGGAGGAGGCGAATCGCTTCGTGCGAGCAGCAGGAATGTCAACCACAAAAGAGTACAAACCAGCACGGCGTCTCGTCAATTTATGGTAGAAGGGGGAGGGTGGAACTAAATCATACAACTCAGCCGCACACAAAAAAAAAAACACCAGCAGAAAATGCACCAATTGCTGAAACGAATAGTAATTGTAGAATGACAAATTCAATTGTAATAAAAAATTATATTTTAGATTTACCTCCGTCAATAAGCAGTTTATATCGTTCAAACTACACGAGCTTCTGGATTGATACTTTACCGAAAAAAATGAGCCGTTACATGGTAGATCCTTTGTTTGAGTATACGCCTCATCCACCGACAACGCACCGGCCTAAATCAACACACAGAAATCCAGGTAATTAGTTATAAAAACAGAAAATATATCATAATTATGTGCAGTTATTTTTGTATTTCCAAGTACGGTTATTTTTCAAACTACATCTTAAAAAAAGTTATAGTAATTTACTAATTTGTAAAATTTTTTTGTTTATGCAACAATGCATTTTCATATTTGGAATTTGAATTTAATTTTAATAGTCTAAATTTATGTTAGATAAACAAAAAGATAGTTTTTACAGATCCAGTAAGAAAAAATTGGTCTCCTCAAGTCGGAAATTCCCCATTAAACTACGCACCTACAGGTTATGGCAGAGTACGCCCATATTATACACCTGAAAGCCGATCAGACCCAGATGCAATATACAGAGAGATACAGTCAATTAAATCGCCATCACGCCCCATCCCATCGGGCTTAATGGAAAAAGCCACAGGCTACGCGACGACCGCAAAACCAAAACCGAATATCCCAGTGAAAACATCGAGCGCAACGGTGACTTTGATTATATCTCTCGGAATATTATTTCTGACTGTGAATATTGGTATATGTGCAGTGTTCTACTTTAAAAAGAGGAAACTCCGCTTGCGTGAACGAACGCTCAATACCACTCACAATTCCCGCGCCGAAATAGGTGAAGTGGATGTGATTGGTCAAAAGAGTTCAAAAGACGATAAAAGTGCGCTACAAACGTTCAAAAATGGTTGTAGCGTTATTAAGTCGATGAGTTTCAATAAAGTTTAAAATAGTAGTAAGAAAGTTAAAAAGAAACCGGTGTGCAAGACGCCGAAGTCTGATGATTCTGGGGGTTTTAGAGAAAGATTTCAGCTAAGAAGGCACTTATCAACTAGCACTCTGGATGCTCATACAAAAGTAAGAGACTGGATTGCTAATGAGGTTATGCATAGATGCTCTCCAGGAATACTCAGAAAATCAAGTTCAGAAATAAATAACGACAAACCTATAAGTGTAGCGAAACCTTTCACAAGGTCAGAAGAACTGCTTTCTGATAATAAAACAAATAAAAAAGTATCTCCTAATGTTTACGGAATAAACCCAAAGAACTCGACTACCAAAAACTATAATAAACAAACGTCTGAAAAAACTACATCAACATCAGCACTTGGCTCGCATTCTTCTATAGGAAGTCATAGACAGCCCTTAAAACGTACTAAACAAGATAGCAAGTCCAGCGAGTCCATAAAAAGTAGAACCACAGAAAGCATCAAGTCCAAGAAAGTTTCCGTAGGTATAGATGCTACGCCCTCTGCAAGAACAAATTCCATACTCAATCAAGATCCGATAGAAATATCTAAATCGTTTGATTGCAGTAGCCAGACACATTCCACTCCAGTTACTCAATTAAAAAGATCCAAAACGGAAGACGACTTTGTACATGTTAAAGAAATAAAACAAGATAATGAAAATAATATATACACAAACGTGGTAACATTAACTCTGGGAAATGAAAAACCTTTAATTATTTCACATAAACATTCCTCATCAGATCCTGTAACTGATGCCAATTATGAACAACTTTTTAGAGAGAAAATGGGAGCTAACCCTCCTGTTATTGATATACTGCCGCCTGTTACATTTAGGAATGACATTAATGTGACCTCGCGTGATGAAAAGTTACTAAGTCAGCCGATGACGGCTGAAGAAGCACTTCAAACAATAAAACGCAGAAACTTCCCAAAAGTACTACCCGACTTACCTAAAGCGCAAAAGCGGCTTTCATTACAGCCGAACTCGTTGCAAACTTTTCGAGGTTCGTCCGGAAGTACTGACAGTCAGAGCGATCGTCAGAAAATTCCCCCGCAGCCTCCTCCAAGAACTACAACTTTAGAGCGACGCTTGGCTTATGTGAATACAAAGCCATTATCTTCATTCAATGTACCAAATTCGAAAAAAGTCTCTGAAAGTCTCACATCTAATAAAAATTATGAAAATATTGATAATTTATATAGTAATACGGCTCAAGTATGGGATAAAGATTCTGAAAAAAACTCAAGTGTAAAAAAATGTGATCGTGAGCTAGATGCTATAATAAGTAAGGATAGAGAATATCCAAAAATGATTATAGTATCTAATGACATTCCTGATACACCGGAACCTCCTAAAATAATTATAAAACCTTCATCAAGCCAAATGGAAATACCATTGAATATTCCAAGAGTAAGATTGCCTGACGACTTTCATTCTCAAGCTGGATCTGTTCACTCCTTTTCGTCATATTACTCTGATGAAGATGAAGACGATAATGATGAAATTTTATTCGATGATGAGGCTGAGGACAAATTAATCAAAGAGTTGGTAGGCGGGGTCGATTCTCCCACAAACATGGACTTTTTAGATTCAAAAGGACCAGATACGATTTTTGAAAAGAAAATCGAAATGGTACCAGTTAAAGTAAACCCCGGCCAACTAGTTACAAAAGACAGTGCAAATTATATTTGTATATCAGATTTACATTTACCGGATATCGGAGGAGTAGAACCAACCGCACAAATAAAACCAAATTTCGGATTAAATAAACTAAAAAATAGAACTGAAAGTATAAATAAACCTCCAGAAAAGGTGATTAAAGTGAAACAAAGAAAAAGTCTAAAACCTAGCGCAATTTTGAGCAGGGGCTTAAAATCCAGGAGTGGCGAAAGAAAGTGTGATTCAGGCACGCTGGAGCATTCTAATTCAGGTTCTTCTAACGACACAGAAACGAGTACAGGGACAGTAAAAAAGGTGGATGTAAAGAAATAAAGAAGCAGACAGAATTTGATACTTAAGTATCTATTTGAGGATCTCTTAAATATGTAATTATTTAATAATAAGATTACTTTCTCTGCGCAATTTTAAACTTTTTCATATATTATGGAACAAAAAGACTCTAAAAACAACATTATGACATTTAATTTAAAATTGAAATTTCCCAAAAATGTTAAAATATCTAAAATATACAAAAACAAGTTACTTTAAAAAATATCTTGTTACAGTTTAAAATTGCTCAGTTATGAGACTATAGTTTCTACTTTCATATTTTTGCTATTGTAGTTATTTTGTATCAAAATACACCGATTCAAATTCAAGGTTGTGTTGTAATCAATTTCGCAATAACTTTCTTTATTTACTGTATCAGTAGCTATCAGTTAGCTTTGCTGATATATGCATTACAAATTGATCTCTTTACGATTCAAAATAGTCATGTATTTTTGCATCTAAAAATTATGTCACTGCTGCCGTAAATGTTTTACTATAACATTAAAGCAAACTATTAAAAGATCTTTACGACCTTCATAACGAACGCTAATTGCCTCTTCAACTTACAAAGTACATATTTGTATTGTTAAAATTTTGTGTTCTTTTAAAATTTACATTGTATTTGTCGATTTACGGTCAAATTTTGTTAATGTGTTAAATTTCTAAGCTTAATATGTAGTTCAACAAAGTAAATGCCTATTATAAGTCGTTTTTTCTTATGGAAATGTAATAGTTTTAATTTCTAAGCATAATGGTAATAAAAATATTAAGTATTTAGTTGAAAGAAATTCATCATGAGTTGTTGCTGAAACATCATTTTTAAATTAATGTTGATTGTAATTTAAATAGCATCAACTGCTTTAAATATTTTACAAATTCAATAAAACAATCATAATTATTTGACTATTTTTAACCAACAATGAAACTTAGGAGGCTCTGTATGTATTTTATTTATGTAGATTCACCGATTATTCCATCATTTATGAACCGAATTAGATAATTGCTTCTTAGTTTACTATCAAGGACCCTATGGTCTAGTATATATTTCATTTTATTTTAATTTGGTGTAGTTCTCATGAAAGTCTTTGGAGATAGACACCTTTACGCTTAAATAAACAACACCAACATTTAGTTCTCCTTCTAATCTCCGTCGTATGTAGACCGATCTCAATGTTTTTTGTTCACCAGGGTTCACTAAAGTTCTTTTTAGGCTTAATATGGTGAAAGTCTGATGGAGATCTTCCTTGGTACAGCAGATTTCTTATATTTAGGCTTATTTCGATCAGGATTTAGACTCAAACACAGTAAATGACCTGAATTTGATGCCACATCAATTGTAAAATAAAACCTTTTAGGAAAAAAAACCAACTGATTTCAAAAAGTATAAAAATGTTCCTAAATCTACACATCATACTTCATCATTTACGAAATCAATGTCTAGTTACGCATTATATTTCATAGCACTGGCTTCAAGAATGTCAAAGTTTAATTTGTATATTAAGGATCATTTTTTACTTTTTGAAGTCGTTTGAATTCTTTTATTAAACAGGTCAAGCGGTCGTGTTAGAAATATAAGGTTAAAATTGTTATTTTTCTGAATCGTTATTTGTTAATATCACCACATATGATTGTGATATACGTGGAGTACTAAAATTAATTTAAGTAAAAGGATGAGAAGCTTTTATTGAAAATAATTTTCCTGATATAATTCTGTCCTTGGGTTTAACTATATATACACCAGCACCTTGATATTAATAAAAAATAATAGATATAATATGAAACCTGTATGAATTGTCTTCAATGAAAATGATAAAACGTTTAAATTCCAAACCAAAGATTGTAAATGTCGAAGGAATGCATTTAGAAATATAATTTTAATTTAGAATTAGTAATTGTTTTATTTAGTTTCAATTTGTTTTTTATTTAACGCAGACTCTAAATGTCATTATTTTGTATGGAAGTGACTAGACACTGAGTTAGCTACGATAAAAATTCGAGTAAATAATTACGACCACTTTAATCTTGCTCTTAACAAAAACAGGCTCCACATACGGTATGCGAGATAAACCAAGAGATTACAAAATACATTTCAAACTTTACTAACATCCTCTTCGGAGAGTCGACGATAAAAGTAGGGACGGAATTAAGCTATCTTTTGCAATCTCAAATGTCTTATTGTCTTTGAATTGTTGTTACTTTGGTAATGTCGCATCCTCTTTTCTAGTATGTTTCAAGTTAAAAGATACCAGTTATTTGTTAATCAATTAGATGCTTATTAGCTATAGAATCTCATTCTTTCGGTGGATTACCTCATTAAGCGTTTTCTATCGCTTCTTTTCAACTACTTCCTTCCATAAAAGAACCACGCGTGCCGGTGTGTAGAGTCCCAGCTTTAAAGTGAAGAAATCTCTGGTAGAAATAAATAGTTCTGTAACTCATACTTTTGCCGAATTATTGAGCTCAGAAATGCTCTCCCGGCGAGCGTGATGACACTATTTTATGATATCAGGTTATTTAAACGAAGCATAAAGAGATATTTGTGCAGGCTTTCATCATAGCTGCTACTATAGATAATTTTTTCTTTACCCTTCATAACCGTACTCGATTTGTGGACAGTACTATATGCGGAGTAAAAAATTATTTGATTAAATTATTTTAATTGCATCAGTTTCCATTTTCTTTTTGTATTTCTCAGTATTTCCGGTATGTGTTTTTTGTGAAAAATGCAAACACAATGTAACCACACTCTGCTACCACAATAGACTGGAGAACTTTTAATTAGAAATAAAGAAAAGATTTATATAAAAAGAAAAATTTAATATTGAATAGTACCACAAAAATACAAACTATATAAGTAAGAATGAATAATGATAATGACAACTGACAGATGAGTTGCATTCACTTTTACTCGACAGTGATAAATAAAATGTATATTCTGATATACGCTAAACTCCTTTCGCTTAATTGTGACTGAAATTCTTAAACCCAAGTCTGTTATCACAACGCAGTAGCTCCGTGACGCGATCTTCGTCTCACGATCTTGCAGAATTACTCCACAATGATCCCTCATCTTTATGAATTGGAATTATTCTATTTTGAGACTGATTATTCCTACCGACTGTCTATTCCTAATGATAAACAATTTAATTTTGTTTTCAAATTTTCTTGTTTTTTTTTTAATATATGAGTCCAACTGGAAAATAAAGTTATAGTGTCAAATCACAATAATTATGGTCGATATAAAGTTGTGGCCTAGTGGACAATGGACAGGAATCCATGCACGGCGACGCTGGCATGCTGGCGAAGTCACTTGGCCCCGCCAGATGGATACGAGAAACACCCTTGTGGTTTATGTTGATAAGAGAGCAGCACACGAGGGCACCGCGCTTATGACGCCTTGATGAGGATTTCCATCGGATTACCGAAAAAAGAACTTATATTAGGTCTCAACAAGTTAGGCAAAGCATCTATATTTCTTAGAGTTTCAGTGCAGTAAGAGGAGGGTCGGTGAACAATATTAAGGGTGTAAAGACGTCCTGATGAGGCACTTAACGCGCTGCAATATTGAGCAAATGCCGTGGCGGATGCACGCGGACCGTCGCGGAGTGGAGGAGTTTTGTGCGGCGCATGACGGCCGAGTTTGAGATGAGATCGTCATAAGGAAGGTTGGAAGTCGAAGCTGCTCGCGTCCGCTAGGGTCGTTAGGGAGTCACGAGACGTGCGGGGTAAGAGGATGCGCGCGCGCACGGGATGCTTGCGAGTCAGTCGACTACCGAGACGCAAGGCGAGTGTACGTGCGTGTGCGTCGCAGTTCGGTGTGCCGTAAAGTGCAAATAAACAGTAAAACGCCAAAATCCGTGTCTTTCTACAACCACACCCATGATCACTAGTCATAAACCTTAAAAAGGTTTTCTAAAAGCGAATGAAAAGTTATACATAATCACATACTCATGAATAAAACCGTGATATTAATAAAGTTCTATAGCCAATTGAAAAGTAGTTTAACTAATAATATCTAAGCTCAGGTGTAACTCCAGGGAACTTATTGGAACTTTTCCTGCAAAGTTTCGAACCGTCGGCGATGCAAAACGGTTCGGTGCCCCCGATTCAAGCGCTAATTGAAAATCTGCACGCTGCCTTTACCGTTTGATGGAACAGACGAATTCGGAATATTGAACGTTGCGTTTGAATACATTCAAACTTTTTCCATTAACTTTGTCTAATGGACTGGATCCACCACATCGCATCACACCATGACCGTGCTATGAACGCAACATATCGTGGGGATATCTGGCTAGATGGAATGACTGCTTGCGAAAAGAAGGTAAGCATTTCACGAGGAGAGTCAAAGATTGGGATTAATAGCGGTAATCACGCGAGGCCTATGTCGAGAGTGGACTAGGATAGGCTGATGATGATAATTGTGGATACAGCCACACTTTCTTTAAATAATTTACGGGTGGAAGTTTGACCTCAATCACAACTGGTGGATGGAGAGAGAGTCCGACGATAAACTGCGATCGCCCAAAAAATAACCTATTCACTTTTTCTCTTGTAGGCTCCTAAATCATAAGAACGGGGAAATATGGTCATCATAATCATCATCAGGCCACCTTAGTCCATTGCTGGACGCAGATTTCTCCCGGTTTTCGGCTCTTCTCATCCAATTTCTTCCAGCCCCGTTTTGCAGGTTGTCGCTCCAGCTTGCCATGGGGCGCGTGATGTTTCGTCAGCCGATTCACAATTTACTCTCAAGAATCCGCCAGCGCCAATGACCATCGGCTCATCGGCATGCATGTCCTGCCCACTGCCACTTCGGTTTGCTAATATGGTGAGCGAAAATATGGTCGCTGAAAGCATATTCCACTCCTTAGCTGTTCGCAAGATGGATGTAGAAGCTATAGTGTGCTTAGGATAATTAAAAGACGGTTTAAACCCACAATTTTACTAATGAAACACTATATTGTCTATCGATAATTTTTATAAGATATAACACGACCGGGGCCCTTCACGAAAATCAGCGCTGCAGACTTCCTCTGTGGCTTTATGCTGATGAAGGGCCCATTTTCGCCATGTTTATATGTTTTGTATTTTCTTTTGTTTTTGTATGTTGTTTGTATTGCTACATTTAAATTTCTGTTTTTTTTTTGTATATTTGTGGAGAAATAAATACTTTTTAATTTTTTTTAATTCATTTTATTTATACAAGGTGGTAGAGCTAGTTAGTTACGCGGTGTTGTACAATTTATCCGGCAGCGGAGTTTCCCGGCCAGGGAATCGCCCAAAAACACATCTTTACCTCAGCGCAGGCGCAAGTGAACTCCTGATCAAGATACATTTATGGGAGGCTTCCCCTCACCCACCTCACCGTGCCCCGCAGGACCGGCACGGTGACGTCATCGTAGCTTTGCGAGATGCAATTCGCGCTACAAAACCCCTTTTTTGTGCGGATATTAAGAATGTCCACTACAAAATGTTTATCTGCTTACCCTGAAAGTAATACAGCATGACAATAAATTATTTTAACTTTATATAATCCTTTAATAAAGCTTATGGTAGTAACTTTTGTGAAAACACTAGAAATATTAATACAAAGAAATCACCCAGAAGTCGTAAAGGACAAAATAAAACAAGGAAATAACCTGCGTCCGTAAAACGTTTCGGGAAAATTCTCTTTAATCGGTTCATATTTTTTCCAAAACAACCGCGTCCAAATAATTCCCACATGGTTTTACTATAAAAGCTTTTACATAATACGATACGATATTTTCTTTTGTTTATGTTATTATAATTGCAGTTATTTAAGTACTTACATTTTATGTGAAAACTGTTAATGTAGACCTTGTTATAAATTTTGTTAATAATACATAACCGAATAAACAGTTTAATTCTGTTTAATATCATGTTACAGATGATATCATTTACAAGTATGATAGGATATATTACATTTGATAGTTAAAATAGAGCATATACACATAATCAGCATCAGTTGTATGATAAAAAATTCTTAAACGATTTTGTCGAGTTACAGACATTATTTTATCTCTGCTGACCCCGAAAGGGATACAGCGTGACGATTTATCATTATTAAACTTTTGCTTTCCAAGTTTACTTGTATCGTTATTATTTCGTCAGTAATAAATATTATAATTCTAGTGATTTTAAAAATCGTGATGTGTAAATGTCTTTCAGAAATGTCGTTCTCATATTTTCCTTAGAATTTATAGTTCCATGATGTACGCTACGTTGCGAAACGTCGGCTAACTCTCGTTACAAGATATTTCATTGTAAAATTCATTTACCGAGACCTCCCAAGTTTTTAGTTTATATCGGCCTGTTATGAGGGTATTCCAAATTTTAATAAACGTTTACAGGCTCTTCGAAATACTTTGTTCTTGCAAATATTTACTAAAATCCTTTGTTATGGAACATCATTATTTTAATAAAGGAGTGTGCTTGTATTCAGATCTTTTATAAAAATATCTTTATTTATTATCTTGTGTTTTTGAAAACAATACATTAAGTTATACTAATTAATTAAATTAAGTTAATAATTAGAACATTTTAATATAAGCATGATAAGTTTGTAATTATAGACAAAGTAAAATATGTGCGAGCTGCGATGGGAGCGCCATAAGAAAAGGAAGTTTTTTTTTTAATTATTTATAGACGAATGCTTGACCTCAATCACACCTGGTGGAAGGTGAAGATGAGTTCGATGATGAACCGCGTCCGCCTAGCAAATGCCTATTAACTCTTCTCTTAAAGACTCCCAGGTCATACGATCGCGGAAATATGGCCGCTGGAAGCATATTCCACTCCTTAGCTGTTCGCATGATGAATGTAGAAGCGAATCTTCTCGTGCGGATATAAGGAACATCCACCACATACGGATGGTATCCGACACGTATGTGTACGTACACGTATGTATAGTGGTCTTGTGATGGAATGGAGCTGGTGGAATCAAATAATTTTTAATGACCAAAAACATGTGTGACGTACGACAATTGTAATCACATTTGGGAGAAAATATTCAGCCTTAAATTATGTTCTTAACTTTTAATTATTGAAAAACGAAAAATAGTGAAAGTAGAACATGCTTATTGTTTCGTGCCTCAATTAGTATTACCTACAGTGTCAAACCTACTTCTTGTTCTTATGCACTGTTTGAAATAGGCCCGGGTCTAGATGGGAGAAGAGGTTAGGACTAAAAAGTTCTCCAACATCTATTTTGGCGAGTCGATGAGGTATGGAATGGTCCTTCAACGAGCGTGTACTCACTATACTAAGATATTGGGTCCTTTTAACGAAACGTGAAGAGATATTTGTGCAGGCCGGCATGATCGCTGCCTCTAGCGATATATCTTTACTATTGATAGTTGTGAACGCTGTTTGGACTACATCATGTTTACCATCAGGCGTGGTGTGGTGACTATGACGAATCAGGTTAAAAAAATAGTTTTGCACGAAAATATTTTTGCTTTATCATTAAATAGAGTGTGAATTACAACCGAATCTCTCTGTAATATGCTTCAACCTCATGCCCTGACAACCCTGGGCTGTAATCCACCAATTTGTAGGTTGTCTCGTTATAGTAATGACTTGTAGAGCACTATCGATGTGTTTGATGACAGTCTGCCAGTCTTTAAAAATATAGGGTGCTTTAGGGGCACGCAATAAGTATGAGTGTGTTTTCTTTCTTTTTTTATTATTTATACGCAAATGCTTGAATTTATTCACACCTGGCAACCTTGAATTTATTCACACAAGTGAAGATGAGTCCGACTATGGACTGCGTCTACCCAACAAATGTCTTAAAAAATCCCAAGTTATAAGATCGTGGAAAATGTGCTCGCGAGAAATATACTCTTTCGCGTTCGCGTGATGAATTTCTTCGTGCGGTTATAAGGAATGTCCGCCACATACGGATGGTATCCAACACGACGTCTAGTGGTTTTATGACGAAATGAGGCTGGTGGAATTAGAGTATCTAGCTCCTGAGAACACTCTCCATTGTGCAATCGATAAAAGACTGCGAGGCAGCCGACTTCGCGTCGATAATCGATGTTCTGCATTATAGTTTCATTTAAAATTTCATCGCCAACTAGTCTACGAGCCCTATGATCAATCGAGTTGTCTGTTATGTAATGGTTTCTTTTTGTAAATCTTTGTATTTTTTACGTTTCTGGTGCATGGTGTGGTTTAAACGGCGCAGCGTATTAGTGCAGATATAGATTTATGGCTGTTTGTTAATATTGTGTAATGTGATGGCCACTGGCCACCCTCAATTGTATAAAAACAAAACAAAATCAAATAATAGGGGAATTTTGAAATATGGACCCAATATTATTTGATGTTTTCTTTCATTGTACCTGCACATTGGTATGTGGGTCGTAAATATGTTATTACAGATTCTAGTAAATACAAGATATCGAATAAACATTTGATTTTTATTACTTATACAAATAACAACCATCTTTGTATTATTGTTAGCAAACAATGTTCGAATCAATATTTTCTCTAAACATGTCTGAGGCGTAGTCTAATAAATTATGTATTATATTATATCTAACACAGAAATATTTGCCCGAATAACCCGAACGGGGTCGTGATCATAGTATGGTCGTCATAGTGCCTTGCTTCGGCTTGTCGCGTTTTGGGATCAGCTGTATATCTAGTTGTTTATATATACCAGGGATGTTACGGAGCTTCGACTCCGACTCCGATAAGTCGGAACTACCGATTGTTATTACACCTCCGGTTTCGACTTCGGTTTCGAAACTTTTTAAACGGAGGTATTCATCGGAGGTCACCACAACTGTTGTAGTCAAATCATTTGATTTCATTTTAGATGTTGTTGAAACATAATATTAATTAATCAAAGAATCAGTGCTACTTAATTTGTAGAAGACATTTTTTAAAATTTAGATTAAAAAAATATGATTAAAATTATTAAATTTAAAACTAAATGTACATTTAAATTTATTACTAAAAGGTTTTTCATTTTACATTTACATTGAATTAAGTAAAATACAAATTAACACAAAAACAACCCTGGAGCAAATTTGATTTAATTTGTTCACTGTTAATGGGAATATGTTAATAAGAAACACAGCAATTTTTATTGTCTGTGTATGTGTTCACTGAATAATGTTTATATTTGTCCCTTAATAAAACTATTTTATTCTGCCGTCACCTGTGACTGACATTGCCTCCGACTCCGATTCCGACTCCGAATCCGACTCCGATAAATCAAATTTCAAAACTCCGACTCCGACTTCGGTTGCGATAAAACTGCCTCCGTTACATCCCTAGTATATACCTAGAGATCTACTATAGGGGTATGTGCGTCGACATAGCTATGGCGACAGACAATTGATTCTCGTCCCGTGGCCCTCACTTTCTTGGACTACACTGTACTTACCATCAGGTGAGATGTAGTTTCGTTATCGAGCCAGTAAAAAAAATCTCCGAAAGCTTAGACTATATTGATGTTTATTATTCAGTTTTTTGTCAACGATAAAAATTCTGATGCAGGTATTAATATTTCTCTGCTCACCAAAGAGTGGACAAAGCGATATGATATTTACATCACTCGCGAAACCATTAGCAATCTTCATACGAGCTTTCGAATAAAAAAGCTGAGGAAAGTTTGACGCGAACAAAATGTTCACAAATTATTACACCCGGGAAAGTTGCGGAGTTTCGCGGAAAGTCAACCAAAACTTTCCCTCGCCCATCGAAAATTATGAAAATTTCCCCTAAGAGTATTCCTTCTGCTATTAAAAGTTTCGAAAAATCATATCCCTGCCTCGATAATGTATTCAATCGATTTGAACTTTCCTATGTCGTAATAAAGCGCATTTTCCAATACATCTTTTATTAATCTTATGTAGTCGACGTTCGACATAATTTAAAAATCACACATCCTTTAACACCTCTAATCTTTATTTCTTACGCACTAAGATCCATTTTCCAATGTAAATGATATTTCCATACGCAAAATAATGCATTTACTCAGTGTGAAAATCTTGACAACTATTACGAGCTAAGTTCGTAAGCCTTGTTGTATTTAATACTTAAAAGGTTCTTCTATATTGACAATTAATTTAGTTAATTAGGTAGCTAATTAGGTTAGCTTCGCATTGTGAATAAACTAGACGTTGTTAAGCCATCTTGAACCGCTCCAGTTGCGCAGAGATATTGTCTCGCTGCTGAGACTGGTGGGTGGAGACCTCTCGCTGCCGACATTGGCTTCACTAATGGTCGGCAGCGAAAGTGCATGGAGGGCGATTCTTCGGTTCGCCGAGGATGTAATAGCTAAGAAGGAGGCGGCGGAGCGGGATCGGGAGGCGCTGGCTACAACATCTCTGGCAGCGTCATCTCAGCCTGCCCGACTAGCTAAGAAGGAGCCGCCGGAGCGGGATCGGGAGGCGCTGGCTACAACATCTCTGGCAGCGTCATCTCAGCCTGCCCGACTAGCTAAGAAGGAGCCGCCGGAGCGGGATCGGGAGGCGCTGGCTACAACATCTCTGGCAGCGTCATCTCAGCCTGCCCGACTAGCTAAGAAGGAGCCGCCGGAGCGGGATCGGGAGGCGCTGGCTACAACATCTCTGGCAGCGTCATCTCAGCCTGCCCGACTAGCTAAGAAGGAGCCGCCGGAGCGGGATCGGGAGGCGCTGGCTACAACATCTCTGGCAGCGTCATCTCAGCCTGCCCGACTAGCTAAGAAGGAGCCGCCGGAGCGGGATCGGGAGGCGCTGGCTACAACATCTCTGGCAGCGTCGTCCCCGCCTGGCCGAAGCTCAAAAGAACAGGGCACCACAGAGCGGCGTTCCTCAGGAACGTTCGACTCTAGCGGCGACACCGGGCGGCACACTTGAGGGAGTGTGTCGTCCAACAAGGGTGCGAGCGGCGCGCGATGTGTTCCCGCGTGCCGCTCTACAACACAGAGGCATGAGAGAGGTTGCTCTATACACCACCCCTCCCCAAACGAGTGGCGGCCTACTTAAGGCCGCACGCCCAGCCGGTCATTGAGGATGAGACCCCAGTCGTGCCCTCGATGCCGGTAGGTGGAAGGTGAAATACCCTGAGGGTTTTAGTCGGTGCTCCAGTTGCGCAGAGATGTTGCCTCACTAAGCGCTTTCTGCCGTCTGTATCACGGCGAGTGTTCTGAAGAGTTATTTACCATTGTTCCACCCTCTCCTATTAAAGAATTACGCGCGTGGGACATGGAGTCACAGCTGTATGTTAACTCATATCCCGGTTAGGATTTAGCGTGGTCGGTACGGTGGTAGAAAGTAGACCTACCGTAGGCTATAGCGCAGGATTGCGTGTGAAGATGAGATGATAGAATGAATGAAATGAAGAAATCCAGACAGCAAATAGATAGACGTTTATTATGCACAGTACAGAGTCCAGTAGAAATAGCGAAGCACAAGTATGATAGTCCAAGTAGAAATAAAGTACAGAGCACAACAATACGAATAAGAACACAAAAATAATAACAATACGAAAACTATAAGTAGCGAGCGATTGGTGCGTGGAGCTAGTCTCAGTATGATAGCAAGACTACAGTGCCGGGTGCGCGGGCGGTGAAGCGCTAGCATCGCGTGCGCCCGCGCAATCCCCCCGCGCGCGCCGGTACACTGTGGCCCCCAACCTTACCACCCACCACATACGATTCCAAAGCATGACACAGTACGAAAGGAAAAAAGGTGAAGATATTAGGCTACAAGGACTAAGAAGTTCTCTAACTCTTACATTTACCCAGGTGTTAAGCTGTGGAATGGCCTTCCAGCGAGTGTGTTCCCACCGTCCTATGATACTGGGTAAATAGATATTTGTGCTGGCCGGTATGATCACCTGCAACTATTGATAGGTGGTTCTTTACAGTTGATAGTTATAATCGTTTTTGTACTGTACCATCCTTACCATTAGATGTGGTGTGGTCACTACACCGAGTCAGGATTACAAAAAGTCGTACTTAATTTATAAGTGTTGCTTACCTCTGCCGGGAGCCGAGCAATTTTGCGTGGCCGTACCCTTGTCCCTGGTGGATAAGTAGCAAAAACATCACCCTGGTTTTAATAGGGATGTCGAAAATGAAAAAAAATCATTATATCGATGTATCGATATTTATTAACATATCAATATCGGCGTCGATATATCAAAGGAAAAAATAAACACGAAAGTATTTTACCAGTATTCCTTTTTATTAGACAAAATTCTAAAAATATCAAGAACTATAAGGTTATCTTCTAACTTTAAGACCTATTTAAGATATCAAACAAAAATGAATAATAAATAAATAAATACATGCAACAAATTCAGATGTCAATGCATGCAACGTAAGAAAACATAACACTCAACAGTCATAGACAATATAGTTCTTATTTTTTTTTCGTTCGGTCCTATCTTTTACAGTTTCAGATTTCAGCGACTTCACTGCCATAAGAATTAAAAAAATATCGTTTTCGATACAATTTCCGATACTGGATATTTTCCATCGATATATCATTACAAAATATATCGCCCAAAAATATCAATATATTGAATTGAAAATATCGATATTTATTCGAGAAGCCTAGGTTTTAATCGGTAAGAGTTGGAGACAGCGGGGCCAATACCCTCGCAGCGGCCCTGTCCGTCCATGAGAATTTCTACCATGTAAATAAAAGTTTTAAATCTGTGCCTACCCTCACTCTCTTCACTGATAGCGTTATGATAATTAATCAAACTCCTATCTCGCCCAACGGTGTCTGAGCAGAACGGCGCCTTTACGCAAGTCACGCGTTTAATTACCGAGTAGAAAGGTTGTGCGGTTTCCTTGCGATTAATGCCTGTAATAAATCTTAGACGGTTTTAGGCTATCTAAGCCTCTCCTGTACTTCTTTTATACTCGCTCTGTAAGGACTAGACCGATTTGAAAGCAAAATATTTAAAATCAACCGTTACGGAATTTAATTGCGTTCACCAATTAAAATGGCCAAGAAAAAGTAGGTGTGTGTATTTTCCAGTCAAAAAATCCAATTCTACTTCCTTTTCTTTATTATTAGGTCATTACATATGAAATTGGTGTTTTTCGTACTGGCCACTTTAATCACAAATTTCTCCTCTTTGGTAAGGAATCCCAAATTCAAATTTGTACAGCTATAGACTCATGTATTTGTGCTTCGATGATCGTTATTCATTTGTTTTTTTCTTCTGTTTTTTTTCTGTTTGCGTCACTCATTTTACAAAATGGAAAACTTAAAATATCGCATTATTTACGAGTACGAGTTCCGCCGTGGCACTAGTGCTGCGGTAACAACTCGAAGGGTGAATGACGTGTATGGCGGTCGTGTTGCAAAAGAAAACACAGTTCGTTTTTGGTTCCAACGTTTTCGTTCTGGAAATTTCGACCTGCAGAACAAGCCCCGTGGACGGCCTGAGACTCAAGTTGATAATGAAGAATTGAAGGCTATTGTGGAAGCGGATCCATCGCAAACCACGTCCGAGTTAGCTGCAGGCTGCGATGTTAGTGATAAAACTGTCTTAATTCACTTGAAGCAAATTGGGAAGATTAAAAAGCTTGAAAGGTGGGTACCTCACGAATTGACTGAAGCAAACCGGCAAACGCGCGTCGACTGCTGCGTTACATTACTAAACCGGCACAATAATGAAGGTATTTTAAACCGAATCATTACCTGTGATGAAAAATGGGTTCTTTACGATAATCGGAAGCGCTCAGGGCAATGGTTGGATCCTGGCCAGCCAGCCAAATCCTGCCCCAAGCGAAAATTAACCCCAAAAAAGTTACTTGTAAGCGTTTGGTGGACTAGTGCCGGTATTGTTCATTACAGTTTTCTCAAATCTGGCCAGACTATTACGGCTGATGTCTATTGTCAGCAATTGCAAACCATGATGGAAAAGCTAGCGGCTAAACAACCTAGGCTGGTCAATCGCTCCACGCCACTGCTGCTTCACGATAACGCTAGACCACACACTGCGCAACAGACGGCTACTAAATTAGAAGAGCTTCAATTGGAAAGTCTAAGACATCCTCCGTACTCCCCGGACCTTGCTCCAACAGATTACCATTTTTTTCGAAATTTGGATAACTTCTTGCAAGGGAAAAAATTCAACTCCGATGGGGCAGTCCAAATCGCCTTCAAAGATTTTATTGATTCCCGTCCGACTGGTTTTTTTAGTAAAGGGATCAATGAACTACCTATGAGATGGCAAAAGTGCATAGAAAATAATGGTTCATACTTTGATTAATTAAATATATTATATTAAAAAATATTCGACTTTTTGTTCCTCCCATACAAAACGCCAATTTCATATATAAATACCTAATATTAACAAATTGACGCTTGACCTCAATGAAACTTGGTGAAAGGTGAAGCAGAGTTCGACGATGGACTGCATCCGCCGAACAAATGCCTATTTACTCTTCTCTTAAAAACGCCTAAATTTCACTCCGACGCAGCCTTGAGTTTCTTTCGGCGTTTCTTCTCATGTTAGTCGCTTCCGAAACGCTGGTAGATCACCGTAGACTCTTTGCCTGGCTGGCTGCCCAAGGCGAGGTCCAGACCCACACGGGTGCCCTTGCGTTGCCACCCAACTCATAAATTCTCTGGCTGAGCATCTCTTGTACTCGCTCTTTAAGCCCGGTTGAGTTGTAAAGGTCTGTCCCGGCCATCAACATTAGTTATACAATTAAAAAAAAAACGCCAAAAAAAGGGTTAAGGGTAGGCAGTGCTTTTATCCGGTGCTAGTCTGCACACCGGGGGAGTGGCCCTCATTACTCCCCTGACGGTCCGAAGGGATTTCCACCAGGATAACAAAAAAAAAGTGTTTTTATAATATACTCTATACGATGTCAGAAACATATTCCTAAGAGATTTTTTTTTACACTGATACGGCACAGTGACTACACCATACCTGATGGTAAGCACGGTGCAGTTCAAAACTAACAACGACAGTCAACAGCAAAAAAAACCATCGATAGCCGCTGCGATCATGATTATTGATGATTCAAAAGTTACCTTGTATACGCGTAAATAATTTTACTTCAAAATTCTATAAATATGTCGACAATAGAACTAAATATATTAACAATACGAAACCTGCACAATTTAAAAATGTCACTAATTTCAGAGCGCAGCTTAGAACAATTCACGAATTTGCATGAAAATCCAAGATATTTCCATCCGAAACGAGGTTTGCTTTGTGTGGCTCATGGGTGGGGTTTAAGAGCGTATTGTTAGAGAATCAAGCCATCATGCCGCGGAGCATTGTTAGATTTAGGCTGTTTCAGATATAAATCCAGTTTGTATAAACATATAATACCAGTAGGTTTTTTTTTACACTAGCTCGACATAGTGACTACAGAGTACCTGATGGTAAGTACAGTGTAGTCCAAAAACGAAAGCGACTATCAAAGGATGAAAATCCATTGATAGTCTACATCGTCATGTCGGCCCACATACACCACGACTGAAGGTCTCTAGGTATATGAGCTACTGGATATGCACAAGCTGATCCCGAAACGCGACAAGCTGAAACTAGTCACTATGACGGGCTTTACACCCATGTACTGTGGTCGCGATCCAGACAGGCACCGACGCCCTACCACCTCGCCGCTGCTCGTTTAGCACCACCCAGGAGTCACGTGTAGGGAAACTAGGGTAAAGCCTACGGACGCGAGCAGCTTCGACTCCCAGTAGTCTGGTTTAGCGACCATATTTCTGGTTTCTATGATTTGAGAGCCTTTTAAAGGAAAGTGAATAGACATTGGTTGAGTGGACGCGGATTATCGTCGGATTCATCTTCGTCTTTTACCAAATGTGATGGAGGTCAAGCGAGCCCCTGTAAATTATAAAAAAATATCAATAAACTAGCTGTCTCGGCAGACCTTGTTCTGCTCTATTTCTCTAAAACACAGTTACATTGAAATACTTAAGTCATATCTAAGGTATGTAATTATATTTTTACTATAATGCCTTATGAGACATTTTTGGGTTATTTTTTGTTTGATTACTTGGCGTATAATTTTTTTTTTTTTACGATGAATCGAAGGTAATATAATCATAAAATTGAAATGAAATGAAATGAAATATATTTATTTTCACCACAAACTAACAAAATACTAGAAATTCAAAAGCAACATTTCTGTTACAAGACAACAACATACAAAAACAAAAGAAAAAACAAAAACATATTAACATGGCGAAAATGGGACCTCCATCAGCTTAAAGCCACAGAGGAAGTCTGCAGCGCTGATTTTCGTGGAGGGCCCCGGTCGTGTTACATGTTACTAAGCAATAAAAAAAAAATTAAAAAACATAACAAACAAGAAATTCAAGTTACATTGTTTATATATCGCTTGCTTACGTTACGGTGTACCGGATTTGATCCCCGTGAGAAGCACAAACGAATCGCAATGCCCGACGAATGTGTTACAGTAAACGACAGTACAGCTACAATGCTTTAGTTTTAAGAAATGTATACCGAATTCATTTAGTGGGTAAAGTACGCACGATGTGGGGTTCCAGCTGTTCTAAATCACAGTTGAACTCCTCACGCGTGAATCTTTTGTTCCCTATTGTTCGAGATCTCTTGACCCTGTAAAAGGGACACGGAGTTACTAACTTCTGTAGGTAAATGGATAAGTTATTGTACTGTTTTTATAAAAAATATTATTTGTATTTTGACTGATCTTCTTGTATCTTGTCAATATATTGTATTATTTAATAAAATAAAATAAATAAATAAATAAATCTTTATCTTTCTAATAAAACACATAGGCTGAGATTTATAGACTATGACCGGTGGTCGTGGGTGTGTTGGTAGGAAGACACAAATTTTGGCGTTTTACTGTTTATTTGCACTTTAAGGCACACCGAAGTGCAACGCACACGCACGTACTCTCGCCTTGCGTCTCGGTAGTCGACTGAATTAGCAAGCATCCCGTGCGCGCGCGCGTCCTCTTACCCCGTGCGTCCCGAAACACTCTAACGACCCTTAGGACGTTTTAATACATGCACGTAACGTCTACATGCTATAGGTTATTGACAAAAATGCATGTTTCAAATGTTCTATTTACAAGTGGGAGATGTAAGTAGTCTGATGAATTGAAATTAAAAAAAAAAAACGTTGAGTACAATTTTAAAACGTTTGAAAATACGTAAGCTCCAAATTTTGTACATTCAAAACGTGCGTTGTATTTACAAGGGTTGGAGAGCCGATAATGGTCCGCTATTGTGTTGATGGGGCTTCTACTTTGGTAATGGGTCTTGTAACGTGACGTTTCGGTCGAGTTGGGACCCGCGAGGTAACTAAAACTATCCAACGTAGTCTGGTTAAACTTCGCGCAATTACAGCAATCGAACCCTCGAGCAATCTATGTGATCTAAGTTCATGTTTGCGGGAATTATGTAAATTATTAGCATACGTAATATCGAACACTGTACATGCCATTTCTGTATGTGTTTTATTTTCACAAGCTTGCCCCTAGATGGCGTTAATTGGCACTCTGCGGATACACTCGCTGTGAAACCAAGCAACGGGCATTGGCATTGCTTCGGTAGGTAATATTTTTTGGATTCCTGGTTCTGATTGTTCTTTTTCGGAGGCCACTTATCGGTTATCGGTGTACACATTAATTTTGAGATGGACTCAACATCACGTACAATAACCTTTTTCGATTTCTTCAGGAGTGCGAAACGTAGCTCTTAAAAAAATAGAGTAAAATAACGCTCTTTTAGGTCGGAGATGTAACGATAACACTTCTTGTGTTGTAGTTGTACATAGGTGATAACATAGATGGGCAAAACGTAATCGGATTAATGAAAATGATTAACGATTACATTTTACGTTTTTTACCATTAATATGACTGCATTTTGCTCATTTATGTTTTAAACACTACAGAATCCCAGATTGTATACACATTTATCATTTCTTAATGTTTTAAAGGGATTTAATCATGATTACAGAGCAAGAAAATTAAAATTGCGAATACATTTTGTAATCTTTCATCATTAATCAGATTACATTTTGCCCATCTCTGGGTGATAATGACCGTGTACCATAAAGTAGCCGTTCCCCAATTTTCTCTCCCTTCACATGAATAAAAAAACTTTTACAGCAACTTTTCATTAATCAGAACGTCCATTCTTAACAAATGTATATTCTCAACGCAATGAAATTCATGTAGCTTTATCAGTTGCGAACATTTTATAAGACATGGCGCTTCCATTCACTGTTTTGAAACTGTCGATTTCAATTTTGTGCTTTTAGTTAGTACTAATAAAGTTTATATTAATAAATAACAGTTTATAGAAACATGTTATTTTTGAATAACATAAAAGGATAATATAACTTACTAGCTGTGTCCGCGACTTCGTCCGCGTGGAATAGTTATTTTGGGCATTTTAGTTAGTTATTTATTTTAAAATTGTAATATCTTCTAAGATGTTCATTCAAATTAAGTGATGTCAAAGACCATTTTATTCACAATTAAATACTCTTAATCAACAACACATTTATTTGGATAAAGGTTAATATTATTACGTTGATACAACTCTTAACAAATAATGCATCAATTTCGATCAAATTTGATTACCATAAAAACGGTTCTAGTGAGTTAATCTTAAAAGATAGACATATACTGTCGGAAACATTTTTTTAGATCATTTTAAGAGGAATAATTCTTTCATACATATATTTTTGGTATCTTGAACTGTTTTCGCAGCGCACGCAATGGAAGCCCTCAAGGATGAATAATTTTGCCCGTTTTTTTCACATGTTGTTACTTCGCTCCTAATAGTTGCATCGTAATGTTATATAGCCTAAAACCTTCCTCGATAAATGGTCTATTCAACACGAAAATAATTTTTCAATTCGAAGCAGTATATCCTGAGATTAGCGCGTTCAAACAAACAAACAAACAAACTCTTCAGCTTTATAATATTAGTACAGATTAAAAACATCCATTGATTACCATTTCAAATTGGTTGGTATTTTTTTTTTTAATTTTGAGTGCTAACCCTCTTCGCCCGGTATAGTTGTATAAAGGCATTTCCCGGCCAGCAGTAAACTGTCCTGTCGAAAAAAGAGATTGGTCTGTTGATTTGAGCAAGTTGAAAATATTCAACATCGTTTATATCAACCGATCACTGCAAGTTATTGTAACAGCATACCACAACGTATATTTCTCAGGGGAGAGTCACTCTGATTATCAAAGTACGTGGTACCCATCATCGCTTCGGCCAACTCCCAATGGATTTTGTTTTGAATTAATTAACAGCGTTCGAAGGTAGTGTGGTTGACGGGTGGACATATTCATGTCACGCTATCTGGTTCAACATTTTCATTTATCACACACTTCTATACCTATAAGACGAGAATCAACCTAATACTCTAATTTCCTATTGTAACATAATGTAATTATTTAATGGAGTATGGAGTATATAAATTATTATTCAGCTTGATAGGTCTTTAAACGTAGCTAAAACCATTAATTTACCTGCTACTACAAAACTCTTAACTCAGTATTAAATAGGGTTTAAAACGCTACTTGCTACTAAAAGTTTACGGCTGAGGCGATTTAGTGGATAATGAAGTGGATTTGGCTTCCATGTGGTCATAGGTTTGAATCACGTCCTTTTTTTTTGTTTTTTAGATTACGTACGGATTTAAGCGCCAACTGCTCACTGGTATGGGAAAACATCGTGAGGAAACTCCCATGGCATCTAATAGAAATTTCATGTCTAATAGTGCTCCGTGAGCGCTGATTAGCTGCGCTACTGGTCACGGAATATAATCGCAAAGTGGATACAGTCATTTATGTGTCTCTGTTCACTCCAAAAGAGATGTAGCCTGACGATATATTATTATTTATTATACTAAGCCGTGGTGGCTGCCGGCAGAATAGAATAGCACCCCCCTCTTCTTGCTGAGGTGTCGTAAAAGGCGACTAAGGTGTCACTTTAACACCGCAATTCTACCAGGTGTTCAGAGAAGGAAAACTCGACCAAACCTGCATCCTGCTCCCTCCCGATCGTACTGGTTCTCCTTTCCATCGGGCCTGAGGGAGCTCGGACGAGAGAGTGATTTTCTGGTAGCGCGTCCAGTTATGCACTTAAATATCTCCTGCGCAATTGGCTGTTTCCGAAAACTGGACCTCGAATTTCATAATCGGTGTTGGAACAGTCACCGTGGCCGAAACCGGCTAGGACATCATCATCATCATTTATTATATTGATGATCAAACGATAATTGTCCAAGTAAAAAAAGAAAACGATGGCGCGTACCATCAGAAATTTAGATATTCATTGAAAACATGTAATTTTAATAACCATAAAGCGAGCTTTAAGTGCAGCCATCTATGCCCGAGAAACATTAGCAGCGCTCGCGTGAACGAGTTAAGCAAGCGTTGTCTAACGACGTGTTGTGCACACAGTGTGTCCTGATTAAGAAATTTCTATGCTAAACCAGGATGTTGGACTCCGACAAGCAATCTATGCAATTACTCAACTTCATCGACGCTATGAGGTACTGTCGCGAGCACTGCACTATGTTGCTTGATGTTCAAATAAAAGACCGTACTGTCGAACCATGATATATTGAAATTTAAAATATAATTACAATTTTGTACAACGCAACAATTGTGTGTTGTAATTCTATGTGAGCGCCATCTAGTTGAGTACACATATACTAACTAATTAAGTTAACTTATAACTGTTTTAAACATACCGCCCACCAAGAACTCGTTCTTTAAATCTACGTTACAGGAAATTAATTAAACATCAAACTAATTTTATACGATGAAAGATGGCCGCCCACCATGATATACAAAATTGAAAATAACAAAATAATTCTCATACGAATTTGTATTCTTATACATCTCATTCATTGTAATCTTTGGATAATTTCATATCAATACTCTTTGGTTGTATTTTCTCTCTTTTATTCTCCTAGAATTTACTAAAATCGGGTTCCTTTACTTGTCAATGAAGATTGTATTCTTTTTAGCTTACATTTAAGTAATTTCAATCTCTTTATTGCTATGTGCTTCGTTTCACGCTTAAAACACTCTGGGTCTTCATCCTTAAACGGCAGTCTTACCACATACCGTCCTTCATGTTCTGTAGTTGTTGATCTTTCAACACTCTTCATGTTTCTCTCATCCTTGGTTAATTTCCCTTGTATACTATCTGGATGCCTTTCTATCTCCCAGAATTTACGCAAAAGTTGGTCTTTCTTTACTTGTAAATGAAGATTGATGATTCTGGGATTTGATTGATTGGTCTTTTGGACCCTCCCTGATAATATCCAGCCCAACTTCGTATTCTGTGCAATCGGACCATACTCCGAGGGATGCTTCTTGAGACCGTCTAGTATAATCTCGCTGAGAACGTCCACGCCTAGGATAATGTCAACTCCTTTCGGTATACCAAATTGCGGATCTGCCAGTGACAGCTTCTCAATTTCTGGCCAGTCCGTGATAACAGTTGCATTATTTGGTAGAAAAGATGTCAACGTGCTTACTACAAATGCGTTAACTGGTACTGAAAGCGAGTTATAACGAGATTCCAATGTGAATGACACCATACTTTGGGTACGTGTTGTTCCATCGCCTACTCCAGATATAAGGCCATTTACTGAGGTACGTTTGAGGCCTAAGGCTTGCACAGTAGCTTCGTTCACAAATGATGCCTCAGAACCTTGATCAATCAGCGCGCGTACCTCTTGAGAACAACACTTACTTGATTTGATTTTGACCAAAGCTGTAGCCAGTAATACTTCACTCTGTATCTCTTGTGCAAAATGAGTTGATATCTTAGTTTCCTTTTCATGTCTGACTTGTTCTATATTCTCCATTGACTTTTTTGGAGTTGATTCGATTTTTTGCTCAGGATGCAACAAGGAGTGATGACGCCTTCCACAACGTCGACAGCAGGTTGATTGACGGCAAAACTTTACTGAATGATTATGTGCTAAACAATTGAAACACAGTCTCTTTGATTTTACAAACTCACTTCGTTCTTCGAGTGACTGGTTACCAAATTGCTTGCATTGATATAACATGTGCGGTTTAAAACACATATTGCAGGCGTTTTTACGCGAATTTATTTCATATTTCTCAATAGTTGAATGAAATGATTTATGTCTGACTACTTGCTTAGATTGATTGATCATCTCCAATGTTCTGAAGCGTGTCTCTAGAAACTTGATTAACTCTTTCCACGTGGGTAACGATTCGGTATCCGTCTCGCTTTCGTGTAATTCCCACTGTTTACGAGATTCTTGATCCAGTTTAGATACAACTAAATAGTTAATAATTACATCCCAATCTGCACACTTTATGCCCAAGTTCTTCAGGGACGTCAAGCAGATAGTAGTGGTATCTAAAAGTTGTTTCAGACCACTCGCTGAGTCTGCTACTGCATTTCTTTGATCGAATAACTTCCTCATGATCTCGTTGGTGTTGTATCTTAAATTTTTGTATCGTTTAGTTAACAGTTTCCAAGCTTCATTATAATTTAATTCAGTTGTTGGTAAATATTTAAGAAGATTAGCCGGTTCTCCCATTAGGCTGCTTTTTAGGTAGTATAGCCTTTGTACAGCACTTAAGCCCTTATTTTCATGGATAAGAGATACGAACATGTCATAAAAGGTTTGCCATTCATCATAATTACCTGAGAATGAAGGCAAATTGATTTGTGGTAATTTCACTTCACATGTTGGTGTGGCTAGCTGAGCAGAAGATTCACTATCCCTTATTGATTGCATTCCTTTAGGCATAAATTGCTTTAGATCTTCCTTCATTCTAACTTTATTTTCGAAATAAGCTTCTTCAAACTTGTCAAACATTTCATTTTTAAAATAAGGTAGTTTTGATTTCTCCTCTATTGTCACATGCGATATTATATCTGCATGCTGATCACAGAAAACTGCATGTGATTTCTCTAAATGTTCGAGTCTCGCCTCTATGTATGTTTGTGTAATTCTTTCTTTTGGTGACTTTTTATAATTCCGGAATGACTTTTCTAAGTGTTCCAACTGATCTTCCTGTTTCAAATAACTCGATTGCATCTTCAAATTTTATACGACGTTTCTTGTCCAAACTTGGAAATTCAATGTTAAATACTCGATAAAATTTCTAAGTCCAAGAAAACGAGTAAATTTTCTAAGTCCAAGAATCACACGAAATTTTCTAAGTCCAAGATCACGCGTAAATTTTCTAAGTCCAGCAATCACACTAAACTTACTAAGTCCAAATCACGAGTAAATTTTCTAAGTCCAGGATTACTTGTAAATTTCACAAATGTTTATAAGTTTCGACTCACTCACGAATTTTTATAAGTTACTTTTCAGTCTTTAAAACACTTATTATTTCACTGATTGTTCACTTTACTTACAGTTTTCTAAGTCCTTAAAACACTTCGGTCGAGGGTTTCGGCACCAGATGTCGCGAGCACTGCACTATGTTGCTTGATGTTCAAATAAAAGACCGTACTGTCGAACCATGATATATTGAAATTTAAAATATAATTACAATTTTGTACAACGCAACAATTGTGTGTTGTAATTCTATGTGAGCGCCATCTAGTTGAGTACACATATACTAACTAATTAAGTTAACTTATAACTGTTTTAAACAGGTACGATTCCAAATATTTACTCCTCACGTAATAGTACGGGGCTCTGGAAGGCAATGTTAACTGCTATAATTAGGGAATATAAAGAAATCACATTCACACTCCAACAATGTTTAATTTTTCTGGGTTATATGGTGTTTCCGGATCAGCTCTAGTGCGTCCATGGCTACATGGGGCTGGTTACTGTCAATGGGTCCCGTTTCTAGTCGCTGCCGCTTCGGGGATACACTCCATTTTGGATAAGGTACGGTTTAATCACTTTGCCGTGCCAGTATTAAAACTGCTGCTTGCTGGGATCCTAACCCATGACCATTTGTATTTTTGCGCTTGGAAACATGATCCCTGTCATACTTTTAGCTAGAGCCAAAAAGAAATTCCCAAAAACGCTGTTAAATCGTATTTCCTCAATTACATTTAATTTTTTAACAGAAAAACTTGGATATCCCTTTTGTATAAAATCCCAGAAGTGTCCAAAAAGAGAGCGGAGTTAATTGAATCTGACAAAACAATACGGAAATGAAATCTCGTCGAAGAGACTTTCGAATTAGGGTAAACTTTTGTCGTTTGATCCTCAAAAAGGCTGTTTTTGAATAATAGAGTTTATTGGGTATCAAATATAAAACCTTCGAGCTGATTAATTCTTATAAATTTGCTTTAAAAATGCTTTATACACATCATAAAGTAAGAATTCGTTTTAAATCGCCTTGTAAACATAATGATGCTGTGAGTGTTGCATTTCGTGACAATTTTTTTTATTCTACCTATTTTTTTTTATTTTCCCTCACTAATGGCTGCTCGCTGCCTAGCAAGTAAGTCATACAATTTTAATTTTTACTATATTCAGATTTCTTTGATTATTAACTAAAAATGATAACTTAAATAAAATCTGGATTTTGGTGGTAAAGTGAATCTCCCAACTGGGTCATGACCACTATACACGAGTGTAAAGACCGTCGTAGTGACTCGCTTTGGCCTTTTGCGTTGCAGTATCAGCTTGTGTATATCCAGTAGCTCATACACCTAGAGACCTTTAGTCGTGGTATATGTGGGCCGACATGACGATGTAGACTATCAATGGATTTTCATCCTTTGATAGTCTCTTTCGATTTTGGACTGCATTGTACTTATAATCAGGTGCAATGTAGTTACTATAACGCGCCCGTGTAAAACAAATCGAATAACTATACCAAATAACGCTTTCTCCGGTCGGAAAGGTTTAATAACATATGTATATTTATAATATATCTAATATTTTATGCAGAGTTTATTTTTATTAGACAATGTATTTAAGGAATGCTCTGGTTATCTGTAATTAGTATAATTGTTGATATATAACTGGTACATATGATTATATTTGCAATATTATATATACAAGGGTATATTATATAGCCATTAAATAAAAAATAAGAATAATGAAAACAATTCTTATACATAAAACAAAATAGCGGTGCATATGTACCTCTTCTGTATTCGAAACAAAATAGGTTACATAAAAATTAATTTTAGTAAAATAATTATTACTACCCAGTTTCGTCTCACTGCAGGGCAAAAGCCTCCATTCTCTCTTTCACTATTTTTGTGGAATCCATGGGAAGTAGTTTCGGTTTTAACCCAGCACACAATATTTTTTTTTTTTTACACTGGCTCGACATTGTGACTACAGAGTACCTGATTATAAGTACAATGTAGTCCGAAAACGAAAGCGACTATTAAAGGATGAAAATCCATTGATAGTCTACATCGTCATGTCGGCCCACATATACCACGACTGAAGGTCTCTAGGTATATGAGCTACTGGATATACACAAGCTAATCCCGAAACGCGACAAGCCGAAACTGGTCACTATGACGGGCTTTACACCCAAATACCGCGGTCGCGATCCAGACGGGCACCGGCGCCCTACCACCTCGCTGCTGCTCGTGTAGCACCACCCAGGAGTCACGTGTAGGGAAACTAGGGTAAAGCCTACGGACGCGAGCAGCTTCGACTCCCTGTCCAATGCGGGTTGGGGAGTGTCTGCTAATTGTAAAGTAGCTGGCTGGTGCATGCATCAGCTTAAATGTTAGCAATCTGATTGCAATTTGGCATGCAGTAAGCCTTAGTCGCCTTGTACAACATCTCAGTATGTTAAAGAAGGAGGCATTATTCTATTCTGCCGCTGAAACTCCACTAAATAATTCATTAAATTAATTTAACTTCGTGCCTCAATTCAGTTTATCTTTTTACTAGAGCAATATCGAGAGCTTTCATAATTTATTTCTACAGAACCTTCTATATATGAATCCGCCTCGCGTTTAACAGGTTTTTTAATAAATAACTCTCGTTAAATGTATAAAATCGATATTGCGAGGGCACCGCAGCGTTATTGTCTCATATTTTGGGTCCAACAGAAATTGAACGCATGAATTCTGGCAGAATTTATTATTGGCATTCGAAACTGGTTTGAAATATACGGGCTTTTATTGCACCGAACATAATATTTGGAAGTTTGTTGGGCCTTATAGAAAATTTGAATCTTACCACTATTGTAAATGCGTTGCCCTGGTGGTCAAGTGGATAAGCGACCAGTACAGGTCTGTGGCAATGCGAGTAGTCGGAACAAAGTTCGTATCCAAGCACATATCTTCGGGTTTTCAGGATTAAGTATGGATTTATTTACCACATGCTTGCTGGTGAAGGAAACAATCGCGAGGACACGTGCATGTCATATAAAAGTATATGTTTTGTAGTCGATTTATTTATTGTATGTAATAGTTTATTTTAGTATCACTTATATTTATTATTTAAGCTATATGTATTTTGTTGTTTATCGATAATTCTTATAAGATGTAACACTACCGAGGCGCTTCACGAAAATCAGCGCTGCAGACTGCCTCTGTGGCTTTAGGCTGATGAAGGGTCCATTTTCGCCATGTTTATATGTTCTGTATTTTCTTTTGTTTTTGTGTGTCGTTTGTATTGCTACATTTAAATTCCTGTTTTTTTTTTGTATATTTGTGGCGAAATAAATACTTTTTCATTTTTTTTTTCATAATGTCATGTCATACTAGTGCTGTGAAAAAAGCGAGTATCTGCGCTTCTGGTCATATTGGGCACAACATAAAAGTGCAAAGTGGATACAGAAACTAATGTATTTTTGCTGATTCCAAAAGGTATATAAAAGCGTGACAATTAATTTGACGATTATTAATTTGGTTAAAAAATCCATATACATTTTTGTTTTACATTGTTAGCGCAGGAGAGTGATGCTAAGTTTTGGATTTCCGCGTAATTAATTAGGGATCAAACAGTTCGTCAGGCATAGTGACAACTAAATATTCAAAAGGCACTCACCTGCAAACTGGATGATGAGGACAGGCTACTGCAGCTCCGGATCGTTCACCGTACACAATTAATTAGGTGTTCCGCTGAATTGTCCAAAGCAACTGACTATTTTGTATTGTAACCGAACTCAGCGCCGACGATAAGTGTGTTTGATACCGCCGTGCGTACACAAGTGTCGCTGTTAAGGATCGAGCGTGGAATGGATGTGAGGAGACGGGAAAGATTTCAAGTACCTTTTTTATACTCATGCCCAGCGCCTGAACATTCATATTTATTGGTTACAAACATATCACTAAAATAAAAAAATAATTAGACTGTCTATCAATGAAAGTTTAAATGATAAAAGTATGTGCTCTGAATATAAACATTTTTTTCACGGGTCATTCGTTTTTTTTTTGTGTTATTTTATATCATTATGTTGAAAAGATTAACTACCGGATTTTCTTGCTGGCTCTTCTCGACCGATTCTGCTTTCCGAACCGTTGGTAGATTTTTATAAGAATCGAAAATGCTAAAAAATTGACCTATCTGAAAAATAGTTATATTTTATTTCCCAACGAATTAGACGACATATCAGTGCGTATTAGCGACCGTACGTTTCCACTGTCTGTTGAAACAGTCGTTGTGTAACAAATAGATCTTATTACTGTGTGCCCACGTCGAATAGATGCCAGTTTTTGACACAAGGTCCAGAACACACATCCCGAACCCTTCCATGCCGTCCAAGCGACAATGTGTGCTCATGTTTTCATATGGAATTAGTTGATTGGACGCGTGAAGTGGGATCGGCTGAGCTCAGGTTTCATTCAACATTGGACATTAGATTGATAATATCAACAACACACAAAGAAACAGTATTAAACATTTATACAGACAGATTTCTGTTCTTCAAATAGTTTATTTCTAACATTAAACATATAATTAAAAAATATATATCGAGATTGTGTATTTTGTTGATTTCTAGTGTGTGTTAGAGTAAAACTAACCTCACGAAAACCACCGCTGCAGACTTCCTCTGTGGCTTTAAGCTGATGGAGGGCCCATTTTCGCATTGTTTGTATGTTTTTGTATTTTGTTTTGGTTCTGTATACTGTTTGTGTTACTGTTTTTAAATTGTTAGTTTTGTAAGTTATGGCGAAATAAACACATTTCATTTCATTTAAAACGTAGCAATAGAGAGTTGACGCCCACATTTGTATGGCACAATGGTTCGCAAAATAGATATATAATATTTTATTGTTGTATTTTGTAAGGTAGTCGAGCTTTTCTACTTGAATTAAACACTTATAAACTTCTTTATCATATATTTTGTAACTCTATTACATTAATTACATTTTTTTTTCTCATTTATAGACCATATACCGTCTGTATCATGGCGAGTGTTCTGAGGAGTTGTTTAACCTTGCTCCACCCTCTCCCTTCCTGAATAGATCCACGCGTGCGGGTTTGCGGTGTCACAGCTATACGGTGTCTCACATCCCGGCTAGGACAAAGAAGTTCTCTAACTCCTTCTTTTGCCGTGTCGTTGGGCTGTGGAATGGTCTTCCGGCGAGCGTGTTCCCTCCATCCTATGATATGGGATCTTTTAAACGTAGCGTGAAGAGATATTTGTGCAGGCTGGCATGATCGCTGCGACTACCGATGGGTTTTTTGTTACCTTTCGATAGTCGTTGGCGTTTTTTGGACTGCACCATGCTTACCATCAGGTATGGTGCAGTCACTGTGTCGAGTCGGTATAAAAAAAAAATATTTAATACAAAATTCCTTGTCTGTTACCCTAATCACCATGGCTAAAAAAATCTCTCTTCAATTTTCAAACAAAACCGAGCTTCCTTTTTTCGCTCTATTAGAAAGATACCTTTTATTTTAACAGCCATTACTCAATCGCCCATGTTGCTATAGCCAAAACAGACCAGAATTTTTTTTCATTCAATATTGTACCGGTGTTTGCAAGAAAAAAGTTTGGTAAAATATTATTTACTGGACTATTGTTTATTTTTCAAGGTGAGTCGTTTATTGCCAATATAATACAATCTGTATGGTTTCGTCTAGACGTTAGTTATAATACGAAATAGGTTTTTTATTCCCAGATATTCACCTTTCGCATTTTGTGCTCATTTTTAATTGACACGTAACTTTGGGTAAACTGGTGTGGTCTCGTTTTCCCTTCCCACTATATTCTGAGTGAGGCCAGGCAAAATTCCAACTTCATTATTAATTGTTATTCGTTCATTCATATGTGTAATTGTCCTTAAATATGTTGACTGTAATTTACTTTATTTGAAAGGATTTATTAAGCTATCGCTAATTTTACATATGTGGAATAGAATCGAATGCTGAATATCCTCCTTGAATACCCTCCCTCGTCTATAAAATCACCTGTATGACTGGTGGTTGTGGGTGTGGTGGTAGAAAGATACGGATTTTGGCGTTTTACTGTTTATTTGCAATTTAAGGCACACCGAACTGCGACGTACACGCACGTACTCTAGCCTCGGGTCTCGGTAGTCGTCTGAATGTGCTAGAGCATCCCTTGCGCGCGCGCATCCCTTACCCCGCGCGTCCCATAACACCCTAACGTCCTTTAGGGCGTTTACCACAAACGCGTATCGGGCGGCGACTACATGCTGTACCTGTATATTAAATTGATCATGTAAATGTACAATACATACCATAATACGAGCATTATTATACATTGAAATAAATTAGATAAAAAGGTATAAAATATTTTGACGAAGAGAGTTTTAACTATGATTATTATCAAAATGTCGACTTCAAGTAGTGCAAAAGGGCAATACGTATGTTTGAAGCCCACCGGAAACACCAATTGAAGTACAAAAGGCGAGTTCGCACAAAACTGCGAGAAAACGTTAATATCACAATAAAAGAAGGACCTTTTCTTTGCAAATGGGATGAAAAACAGCGTATAATACAAGTGTGCATTCTAATTATACACGAGGCTCAGTTATGCATAAGCCACGTAATAATCAACTTAGCATACTTGTATGATAATGTATTATTGCATCAAAAATGTTTTACTAGACAATCTTATGGTAGGTTTATTGTTTGAAACATTTTCTACTTAAATAAAATATGCATATTCATGAAGTTCATAGCAGATAAGCTGAGTATCACAGTTTGGTCTATGTTTAAAGAAAGAAGCGATTTTGTAAGATTCTTATTTTATAGCGATATATTGGAGCAGTTATTCTCAAAATGAACCTTGTGAACGTTGATGTAAAAATAGGAGCTTACTAAAATTTATCTGGTTTCTATTGTAAAGAACAAAAAAGTTAACTTGGGCTTAGTTATTAATGTACACGGATAATATACTTTAAAGAAATTAAATGATGTTAAATGTAGAAATGTTTCGACGATTCAAATTTAATTTAATGATTTTAAAGGCTGTATGACCGGTGGTCGTGGGAGGGTTGATAAAAAGGCACGAATTTTGGCGTTTTAGTGTTTATTGCACTTTATGACACAAAGAACTGCAACCCACACGCACGTACTCTAGCTTTGGGTTCCGGTAGTCGACTTCTTTAGCAAGAGCATCCCCTGCGTGCGCGCACCTCTTACCCCGTGCGTCCCGTGACACCCTAACAACCCTTAAGGCGTTTAACATAAGCACGTATCGGGCGGCGTCTACATGCTATAGCTGTATTTTTGGAGAACAGATCGTATTGACCTTTTAAAAAAAGCATTTTGAAGGTTTGAAATTATACTTTCAAATTTTTTATGACTTTCAGAAATGTATAATGGAGCAGCAGAGCAGCACTACCGGTCCCGTTGAGCACGACATATAAGTGGATATTGCCACTAATATACAATTCAATCGCTAGCGCTTATCAATCAGACCGCTTCTTATTAAGGCAATGGCTTCGAGCTAGTTTCTTTCCGAGAATATTAAACATACTTCATTCGACGGAGATCGGGTAAGCAAACACGTCTGCAGGCGCGGCTATTTTGAAACTACACTCTTCATTTTAATCGTTTTTTACTGCTATTTTTTCATAAAATAATAAAGATCATAACTCTATATATATATTGTATTTCACAATACATTATCAGCTAATATATACAAGATTTTCTTTAATAATCATCAGTTAAATTAATGGAGATGCCCAATAGCAAAAATTCACTGATCAATTATGGTGGATATAATATAAATAATAATTGTTAAATACTAATTATTCTTGTGAATATAATTAGCAATTTATTTATAATTCGTAATAATTATATTTCGAGTTGGCAATAATATGAAGTGACAGTTCGGAAAATTCAAGGAGCGATATGACGCTTTGATTCCAGAGCCTAAATAATATGAAATTAACTTCTGTCACTTGTAGATACTCCCTTTATATATATATATATATATATATGTAATGGTCCTTCAATTAAGCTGGTTTGTTTATTTATTACAAAGCAACATTTAAAGCTAATATTACGAATTTTGGATAATTTTATATTTAAATTGTTTACTGTGTTTTATTTTACTTAACCTCCAAACGTATCAATGTCGCCAACAGCTCCATAAATTAAAGTGAGTTCGGATACGTTCACAGATCATATTTATTACGCGGTAAATAAAAACTTTATTTAAAGGAAGTGTCACACGCTTCGTTTACATATATATATATTATTAAAATATATGTCAGTATTAAATAAAATTATAACTGTAATGGTGTTGGTTCCTTGTGTATATTATTTACGTCATGATCTGTGTTGTGTCCTTGTTCCTCTTATTAATATTTTTTTTATGTTTGTGATGTGTATTTTGTTGTAGTTAGTAGGTTTTTTTGTTTTAGGTACCTCTACCGGACAATCTCAATATAATTAAAATTAGCTAACAACGATCAATCTTCCTCGAACATTAAAGTCAAAATCAAAACGCTGACTTTGGCAAAATCACATTGGTCATACACCATTGGAAAAGCTACAAGAAAGGAATAATAAATATGAAATTAAATATATTTAATTCGTTTCAAACAAAAATTTTAAATTTAGAGATATAGTTACTGGATATACACAAGCTGTTCCCGAAATGCGACAGGCTAATTCGAGTCACTGTGACGGTCTTTACACTCTTGTACTGTGGTAATGACCCAGTTTGGGACATCACTATACCACCTCAAAAAAATAATAAAAACTGCGACCGTGCATCAAGCCTAAAGAGGTTTTACATCAAACAAATGCTATCCAAGAATGTTCAAAGTATTTGTGCGAGAGAATATTCTCTATAACATTTTAAAAGAAATAATCCTCAGTGGAAAATGGCAGATATATTAATGAAGAAAGCGTATTAACTGAGACAGCGGTGAAAACCTAGCGAGTCATAATTTCCCGGGAGATCGCATAGTCAGTGTGAAAAATTGAAACTGAGTTTTTCATAAAATTTTCTTTTAAAATTATTAAGTAGGAGTATTTTGTTTGCTAAATTACTAGAATCGATCTTGCACTTTATTTATGTTAGATATAAGGCATGGAATCAGAAAATACGTGAAAAGATAGTCTTGGATTATCTTCGACTAGCTCAGAGCAACGCCACAACCCTTCAATAACTTACTTACCTCGTTGATGGGCTCACCAGCTTCTCAGGGATCCCTGATTCTCCCCCAGGAAACTGATATCTTTAGAGTTCTTTCCAGGGATACATTTACGATTAACTTTGGAATAGGATGGTAGAAATTACGGTTCTACGGATGGAAAGTCATTGGAAGCTCCTACGGTGTTACTAGAGCTAAATAGAAATTTCCCGTGTAACTAATAGCTGAAATATGAAGTAAGATTTGAAAACCCTGTTCGACCTGAAAGGGGCATATTTGTCACACGATAACATTATCAAAATTCACCAGAATATTATATTATTCCTGAACTTTTTTTTTACACTGGCTCGATATAGTGTCTACAGAGTACCTGATGGTAAGTACAGTGTAGTCCAAAAATGAAAGCGACTATCAAAGGATGAAAATCTATTGATAGTCTACATCGTCATGTCGGCCCACATATACCATGACTGAAGGTCTCTAGATATATGAGCCACTGGATATACACAAGCTGATCCCGAAACGCGACAAACCGAAACTGGTCACTATGACGGGTTTTACACCCATGCACTGTGGTCGCGATCCAGACGGGCACCGACGCCCTACCACCTCGCTGCTGCTCGTTTAGCACCACCCAGGAGTCACGTGTAGGGAAACTAGGGTAAAGCATACGGACGCGAGCAGCTTCGACTCACAAAAATTGAAGAAACTTAATTGTTTTACATGTGATCTATGCTTGGATTGCTCACAAAGCTCAGTGTAAAGACTAATCAAATTATTTGATTAACGGTGCTTAACCGCTTTACTTGAACCGCTTCAGTTGCGCAGAGATGTGGCCTCACTGAGCGTTTTCTACCGTCTGTATCAAAGCGAGTGTTCTGAGGAGTTGTTTAACCTTGTTCCACCCTCTCCCTTCCTGAATAAATCCACGCGCGCGGGTTTGCGGTGTCACAGCTATACGGTATCTCACATCCCGGCCAGGACAAAGAAGTTCTCTAACTCCTTCTTTTGCCGTGTCGTTGGGCTGTGGAATGGTCTTCCGGCGAGCGTGTTCCCTTCACCCTATGATATGGGATCCTTTAAGCGTAGCGTGAAGAGATATTTGTGCAGGCTGGCATGATCGCTGCGACTACCGATGGGTTTTTTTCTTACGTTTCGATAGTCGTTAGCGTTTTTTGGACTGCTCCATGCTTACCATCAGGTATGGTGCAGTCACTGTGCCGAGTCGGTATAAAAAAAAAAACTTCAAAGGAAGGCATGACCCTATCAACCTCATGAACTAATAGCACAATCATCTGATTTACTTCTTTCTTTGTTCACAAGCAACGCACATTCCCAGTGTTGTTATATAAGTTATTCTTATTTAATTAATTTATATTATGTACGGATTATTTTTGGTCTTTAACTAAAAAGGTAACATGAATAGAATCTAATATCGATACCGGGTACAACCTTCAGGGCTTGTGAAACCACTAATGACATAATCATATATTAAGCTACAAAACATGTGATAAAATAGCGTGAGTCTCGTCAAGATTGGCGTAGTCATTTCATTGTTATACGCGTAAAACAAAAACATCATGCAAGCAGATAAGAAAAGAACTCGGTTCTTAGATTCTTCTCTACTAAAGCTGAGTCCTTGCTTAGAAGCAATGTGGAAGAATGCATCTCTTTATTTAATTTTAGATGTTGATTTATTCAGTTATTATAACGTCATTTAAATCGAACAATCAAAAGAAAACAGGCGATTTATAAGAAAATCCTGTAAAGATTTTACAGTGTGTTATATCCAATCTTGCTTGCTCCAAAATGTCTGTTAGATAATTTAATCTAGCAGAAAATTTTAATGATTGCATTAGTTTATGTGTTTTTCCAAATTTCATTAAATTAAGTAAAATAACGCATCTTTTTAAATTTGGTTGTAATAAAGATTCCATTAACTATAGGCCTATTTCAATATATTCAATATTGTAGGAGTAAAGTTACCCGCTCTTCGGAAGAGAGTTCCACAATCTAAAGGTAAGAGTTAAAGAACTTATTAGTTCTAGCTGAAATAGAAGTTACCGTAAAATTGTCGCATCACAATCCAGCGCGCGTGTTTTTGTTATGAAAAGAAAGGGGCGGATTGAGGTTATAAACAAACAAATGGTAGGGTTGTATAAACAAATCTTCATTGGTTGTTAGGAGATACGTAATTCGCCGGTTCATAAATTTTACACCACAGCCTTATAAATTATTATGTAAATTTACAATTCTTTTTAAGAATAGTATTTTTGTATCTACATGAATAAAAATATAGTCCAAGACATAATAGCTTTTGCAATTTCAAAATATATTACAGCATAGACATTCCAGTCGTACCGAAGACGCAGTCAAGCGAAAATTCCGCGTGATCGACTATCAATCGAACACGTTGCTACAGTAAAATCTAGGCTGGCGTGACGGGAATTACTTGAGATTCCCTTTGCGTCATAGAGACACATATAGAGCGCCAATATCCGATAATCAAAACTCTCATCTTACTTTTAATTATCATTTTTACAGTTTCATAGCTCGAAAGGAAAAATGAAACCCTTATGATTACTTTATCCGTCTGTTAGTCTGGATTTTCAAGTCAGCGGTCCCTTTATACCCTAAAGAAATCATAATTCTAAATTAATGCAATCAAAAGATATCATTTATGTGGTATTTTTTGGCTTTTTCGCAAGTGAATCACAATCTAGAGGGTAGGTTTCCTGTCTATGAAAAAATCATAACTCTATTTACATCACTTTAAGTTGTCAATTTCTGGTCTATAAATAACCCTATATAGATAACTAGCTGATCCGGCAAACGTTGTTTTGCTATATAAGGTTTTGTAATATCTTCTAAGATGTTCATTGAAATTAAGTGCTGTCAAAGACAATTTTGTTCACAATTAAATACTCTTAATCAACAACACATTTATTTGGATAAAGATTAATATTATTACGTTGATACAACTCTTAACAAATAATGCATTAATTTCGACCAACTTTGTTTACCATAAAAACGGTTCTAGTGACTTAATCTTAAAAGATAGACATATACTGTCGGGGAAATTTTTTTAGATCATTTCAAGAGGAATAATTCTTTCTTACATATATTTTTGGTATCTTGAACCGTTTTTGCAGCGCACGCAATGGAAGCCCTCAAGGATGAATAATTTTGCCCGTTTTTTTCACATTTTCCATTATTTCTTCGCTCCTAATAATTGCATCGTGATGTTATATAGCCTAAAGCCTTCCTCGATAAATGGTCTATTTAACTCAAAAAGAATTTTTCAATTCGAAGCAGTAGTTCCTGAGATTAGGGCGTTCAAACAAACAAACAAAGAAACAAACTCTTCAGCTTTATAATATTAGTATAGATTTAGGTCAAATCGAAGTGATCAATTCAGAAAAATCGCTGTGATTCACTCATAGTAGTCAATTTCGTGCTGGTTTTTCTACTCAAATCATTTGATCCAGAAAGCTTGCAAAAAAATAACAATACTGCCTAAGAAAGTGCATTATTTTCACAAACATGGTCTCGCTTTACGTCCATGTATCGTATAATTTTTAACGTACTAAAAATAGGGTTATTTATCTAGGTTTAAGAAGGCCTTGATATTTTTTTCGTTAAGAAAATATAGTTCATTAGTCTGGTTATATACAAGCTTCGAATAAGTGATCGGTTAATAAAGTGACACGAGTACATTGGACTTAGTACTATGCCATTGATGAGGTGCCATATATTTTTTGTTCGACGTTTCGGATTGTGTGGGCTATGCTCTGTGTAAATACGAGCTCCGCTGTTAGAAATTATCAAGTAAATTTAATTACATTTTTTGGCTGAATTCCATTCGCCCTCTTATTACTAGTTCTATTTTTTTCATACTGATTCGACAAAGAAATAAATTTTAAAAATGATAATATTGTTCAATACATTTATAACATTATGAAATTGAATGGTTTATTATATATTTATGAAATGTATTTCTCAATAAGAAACATTATATTACACTTAATTGAAAAAACCACAATAATATAAAATGTATGTAGTAGTCCTATAAAAATTACAAACGAAGACAAACATACACGAATGTCACAGATGTAGGAACAATACAATACATATAACAATACAATAATCGTAGATAGCACAGTAACAAAATATTCGTGTTCAGACTGGAAGTACTTCGTAAGAAATGAGGGTTTCAATTTTATTTTTAAAATATACAGATAATCAAAATCCGTGACATTGACATGGTTTTGTAAGTTATTGTAGATTTGAACGCCTTCAAAAGTTAATTTGTTTTCCTAAAATGAGTCCTGAGTGTGGTTAGTATATCTAAATTATTTGAATTTCTTAAAACTCGTCCGCCATTTTTTGCCTTCAAGGATTAATTAATCCGCTGCAACCTATCGAGGGCGTCAAGAAAGTACTGAGCACAATCAGGGCCTTCCCATCACCACACATTAGACCGGAGGAGGAACACCCTAGTGGTATAAATCAGTAAGAATCGAACTCACGGTGACAGGTCCCACACCGCTGACCTGATGATCCATAAATATTTCCACCGGGTTAAAAAAGGTATCACAGTCAACACATGTTATTAATTTTTATAATAATATTCTTTAAAATAGCAATGTTGCCTAAATATATTTAAGATAAAAGCGTTGCGGTAAAATTTAATATTCAGAATTGAATTTAGCTTTTATAAAAACACGTCAATCGGGCTTTCGCTTTGTAAACATGTTTTTGTTGAAGCTAAGCGAATTTTTTGTAGTTGTTATAATACGAGCTATGACGTGAATTGGAAACGCCTCGTCAAAGGATATTTTTAATTTTCTCTTTAAAATTTAATAAAAACGTGGATAACTAGTGGATATTGGCCTGTTTTCTATTTTTTCTTTGCCTTAAGATTATGATTCGGGACCTGATTAGTGATGAAAATGGCCGGGAATTTTCCCAAAGTGCCCAAAACTTTCGAGAACATTCCGTAAATTCCCGGGAATATTCCCAAGGAAGTTTTGGGCACTTTGGGAAAATTCCCGGGCATTTTCATCACTAGACCTGATGGAGAGTGATAATGAGGCAAATGATAGAGCGCGCTCACCCAAAAAATACCAATTCACTTATCGTTTGAACTCTCTCATGTTATAAAATGTTGGAAAAACAGACACAGGAAGCGCAATCCACTCCTTGGCGGCTCGCAGCAAAAAAGAGTATTCGAAATGCCTCGTGTGAGCGGCTAGAATGTCTACCACATGAGGGCGCAAGCCCGCACGGCGTCTTGTCAATTTATGGACACAACATCATCAGGAGAATCAGACGTAGAAGTATTAAGGGTTGAATTCAGTACTATTGAAAACCTGCCATCGGTGAAACCTGGTCTTTTTTTGTAGCCCACGGGAAGATACTGCACTGGACCGTCAGAATTTTTCTGACCAAAAATCCCCGGGATATCTAATCGCTGCGAACTGCGCCTGGGGCCCCGTTTTTCTTCCACGACCCAGCGAGCGAACTGCTTGATATAGGCGCTATCTGGGTCGGGTGCGTGTAAATCCATTCCGACGTAGTCTTGAGTTTCTTTCGGCGTTTCATCTCAAGGTGGCCGCTTGCCAAACGCTAGTAGACCACAGTTAGGTTCATTTTTCTGGCTGGCCACTCAAGTCAAGATTCGTAGTAACACGCGTTGGCACCCAACCTTTTAATCCCTGAGCACGTTATGCTCTTGCCAGCTAAGCCCGCTTTAGTTCTGAAGATCTCTTTCTCTGCTAACAGCACATTATCCTGTCAAAAATGGCCCATACATCAGGTTACACTCTATCAGGCTATGTTCAGGACACATACATACATACCGTCTCCACCTCATCCGAGCAGCAAACTTTTTCAATTCTTCTGCCCGGTTACTATCAAGAAATCTCTCCTTGTCGCGCAGATAAATCTGGTGTCTTGAGGTAACTAATTCGAAGCTGGAATAAAGAAGTCGATAGACTTAATAATATAAAGTCATTAATCTTAGAGTTCGCGGAGAGGTTTCTACTGCTTAATTACCGGGTATAAACACAATCTTTTTATTGACTTTGCAGGTCAGGCCAGACGTATTTATAGCCGTTTGCGCTTCTCGTATTTTCCTTTTAATTGACATTCACTTAGATTAATGTTGCTGGATGGTTTGTCAAAGATTAGATTATTTCGTAGAATGTCCTACGAAATGGTGAAATTTATAAGCGTTCTGACTTTGCTAAGCCTTTTCTCGGATATTACATATTACAATATTCAATTAATATATTTACTATAATAACCGTGATTTGACACTTATTTAATATTATATAATTTAAGTTGATCATAATTGTTGGAATACCCTTTCTGGCCAGTAGACTTGAGGGAGTCTGCTGCGCCCGTGAGAAAGGTTTGAAGGGGTGGGTTTTTTACAGCCAACTCTTCAAGATATGAAGCCCAAACAGGTTTTTCATTCCCTGGGCATCTGGAAGAATCTGGATTCCCAGGATAAGTGGAAATATTGGTAGGGCACCCTGGGGTTTTTAGTTAGTAAGACTCAGAAACACTGGATACGCTGCCTTTACAGTGGCCGTAATTATAATACGTAGGCTTTTCTCTCGGATTAGTAAAAAACGCTTCATAATAAAAAAAAAACTAAGTAAAAGTAATACAAACTATTTCAGCAAAAAAAAATATTTCGTATCTGTGATCGCTAGTGGAGTACGAAACGGTTCCATGCGTGGCAACGTGAAGGGTTGTAAGTTCGACTCCCGTCACGAACTACTGATTTTTCGAGATTACATTGGATTTATGCACCACATACTTACCAGTGAAGAAAAAACACCGTAATGAAAACCCGCATGGCATCTAATGGAAATGTTATGTGTAAGTGCCCTGATAACAGCGATCAGCTGTGCTACTAGTCACATTGGGCGCGACATATAAGCCCAAAGTCAATATAATCACTAATGCATCTGTGCTCGCCTTGTAGGGGATATAGCGTGTTGATATATTAATATTATTTAATTAATGAATATTCATTTACAAATTTAAGTAAAATGCTATAATTATTTTGTTAGTGAATGAAATAAAAATATACAGTCATATCTACAAAATAATCTTTGACAGCGCAAAGGTGGGGGCAGATAGACCGGCGGAAGACAGAGATAAATTCGGCTCTAATAACTGATTACGCATGACTCTTTATTAAGAGAATTTCGGTGGCTGTTAACTGTTTCAATATATTTGAAAAGAGAAGTTATACTTTTTAAATCCAAGTTTTTTTTTTTTACTGGCTTGATAAGTGCTGCATTGTACCTGATGAAAATTAGTGTACTCCAAGAACCATGACAGAAGTACATTCTTTGATTCCACCAGCCCCCTTCCAGCACAAAACCACTAGACATCGTGTCGGATACCATCCGTATGTGGTGGATGTTCCTTATATTCGCACGAAAAGATTCGCTTCTAAATTCATCATGCGAACGGCTAGGGAGTGGAATATGCTTCCAGCGGCCATATTTCCGCGATCTTATGACGTGGGAGTCTTTAAGAGAAGAGTGAATAGGCATTTGCTAGGCGATCACGTTTCATCATCGAACTCATCTTCACCTTCCACCAGGTGTGATTGAGGTCAAGCGTTCGTCTATAAATTATAAAAAAAAAGTTATCTAGATGTATGAACAACTGGATATACGCTCCAGGCTGAAACGAGTCACCATAACGGATCTCACAGTTGTGTAATATGGACACGAATTAGTTTTGGTAATGGTCACATCATCTAACTATTTTTATAATTTTTTAGCCATATTAAACTCCTATTTCGCATTGTATTCCTCAAAGCTCACGGTCCTAAACCTTTAAGATATCTTTCGTTGTATGATAAAGAAAGAAAAAAGAGCATTTATTTGGCACACGACATAACACAACACAGAAGGATAGGTACTCTTTTTTTGGTAACCCGGAGGATATCCCTAACGGACCTCAGGGGCGCTGAGGGTCGTCCCTCGATATATCGGAATTGTACCGACTAAAACCCCTGGGAAGTTCCTTCTCCGCCTGCCGGGTACCACGGGCAAGGTCGGGCCAGCTTTCTCGGCACCCGCTGAAAAAGCAAACACCCTGTGTTAACACTAAAATACGCCAAAGAAAATGCCAAATGAAGTAAATTGTGCTGATCTACACAGTGCTGATTTACAGCAAACACCCATTTATTGTGGCAATGCGCAGAAAACTGTAAAGATGGGAACACTAAAATATAAATATTCAGCTCTAGTACACCATTTTCTCCCATTCTCAGTGATATTTTCTATCCAATGTCCACTTTACTGGACTTTGATATCTTGGATCTCGACAACATTTCCTGCAACAATCAAGTATTTCACATAGCTACTATTTACGATTGCTGACGAGAATAACATAGTTCTGGGGGTTGATCTTCCTCATGTACGTAAAATTGTTCTTCGATTCTCTTCACGTGATATTCGAGTGATAACAGGAGTACCAATGTCAAGTTAGGGCGTTAGTGACAAATTGAATCGTGATTTTATTAACAATATGGACTTGTTTTAGTGTTTGGTTTTCCACGTTGGTAGATTTGGAAAGTCGTGGTTTTGGCAACTATTCAAATCGATATTCTTGTATCCCTTATGCGCGATGATAATACTGACGGAAATCTGTGAGGTTGTGCAATAATTTTACAGTCAGTAAAATTCAATTCTTCTTAAAACATAGTATGGTAGCCAAAGTTACAAGAAGATGGCAGCGTTGTCGAAATGTATCACGCAATCGTTATGTTACGTATTACTGTTTTAATAGACTGAGACAATCATTTTCTTATGAACTCTTCATGATCACAATGTAAACTAAAAATAATTTTTAAAATGGACTATGTAAACTTAAAAAAAGATTGCAGAGTCTTGATATTTTAAAATTAAGTTTTTAATGTTGCATTATAAGAGAACGTGATTACTTATCGCGACTGTGGTGGCCTAATGGATAAGGGCCAGTCCGTTATCCCGTCCCGTACCCGTGCACGGCGAAGCAACTGGTCGTAGGTTCTAGTCCAGCCTCGTACATCTGAATTTTTCACGTGTAAGGGCCCCGAGAATAGCGATCAATTGCGCTACTGATCACATTGCGCACGACATATAAGGCTAACATGGATACAGACACTAACATATCACTGGTAACATTGAAAGAGATATAGCGTGACGATAATATCATTTATTATTATTATTCTTTATCTTGTTATCAGGTTTACAAATAATTCTTACCTCTGTCATAGGCAGCGGATTGATTCAGACACTATACTTCCTTACCTTTATGTCACCGAATCCTTCAAAGGTAAATAAACTGACTAAACATAAGTCTGTAAAAATAATAGTCAAACTAGATTTGGCATGAAATTGTCAATGTTGCCGAAAGATGGCAGCGTCATCGAAATGTATCACGCAATTGTTGTGTTACTTTTTGTTGTTTGAATAGACTAGCAAAAGTGCAGCCAATACAAACATATTGTAGAAGTTTTAGCACACAATTTTTTCAAGTACTGTGTGGATATTAAAAAATCACACAGTATTGAGAATTAAAGTATATATATCAATACTGCACTTTAGTCGTCATTCACGTGTGGGTAGCTACTATAATACCCAAAAAAGTCTGTGTTTAGCCGAGTGCGCGCTTTTTATTATAGAACTACGACGAATACGATTGTTTACAGTCCCCATAGCTATGATAGCAAGATAAAGTCGCGTCCGTGATGAATAAATGGTATTTAATGCAAGTATTATATGTTGCGCAGATGGGCAAAATATAATCTGATTAATGATTAACGATAGCAAAATGAAGTAGTAATTTTAATCTTGTTGCACTGTAGTCATGATTAATTCCCTTGAAAACATTAAGGAGTCATAAATGAGTATTCGATTAAGGATTCCGCAGTGTTTAAAAATATAGATAAGCAAAATGCAATCATATTAATGACGAAAAACGCAAAATGTAATCGTAATCGTTTTTCATTAATCTGATTACATTTTGCCCATCTATGATATGTTATCGTAAAAAGTTTGTTTTTTTTTTACACTGGCTCGACATAATGACTACAAAGTATCTGATGGTAAGTACAGTGTCGTCCAAATACGAAAGTGATTATCAAATGTTGAAAATCCATTGATAGTCTACATCGTCATGTTGGCCCACATATACCACGACTGAAGGTCTCTAGGTATATGAGCTACTGGATATACATAAGCTGATCCCGAAACGCGACAAGCTGAAACTAGTCACTATGACGAGCTTTACACCAATGTACTGTGGTCGCGATCCAGACGGGCACCGACGACCTACCACCTCGCTGCTGCTCGTTTAGCACCACCCAGGAGTCACGTGTAGGGAAACTAGGGTAAAGCCTACGGACGCGAGCAGCTTCAACTCCCAAAAGCGGTGAGCCTGTGACATTAAATGAAATGAAATGAAATGAAATATATTTATTTTCACCACAAACTAACAAAATGCTAGAAATTCAAAAGCAATATTTCTGTTACAAGACAACAACATACAAAAACAAAAGAAAAAACAAAAACATATTAACATGGCGAAAATGGGACCTCCATCAGCTTAAAGCCACAGAGGAAGTCTGCAGCGCTGATTTTCGTGGAGGGCCCCGGTCGTGTTACATCTTACTAAGCAATAAGAAACATAATAAACAAGAAATAGGATAACATACAGCTTAAATAATCTTAAATAAAAAGTATAATAATAAGTATAGATAATAACAATACACCCACTCAAAAATAAATAATTCTAAAATAAACTATTACATACAATAAACAAATCGACTACAAAATGTATTAGTGACACCATAGCACAAATGTATAAATATCTAAAACAAGAGCAAACGTATAAGAGTAAATAAATTAAATAGACTACTTGTAACTGATAGATTATAAAATAAACATCATTTTAATTTTATTTTTGAAAGTTGATTTGTATGTGGATAATCTAAGCGGTGGCGGCAAATTGTTCCAACACTTCGTAGCCTGGTAACGGAAACTACCACGAAATGTTGTCAAGCGGTGTCGCGGTGTAACTAGCAAGAATTCGGAACCCCTCGTTTTATAAGTACTCACGTCTGAGGACCAAACCAACTTGTTGTATAAATATTTTGGTGCCTGAGTATGTATCACATCGAATAATAAACAAGCCAGATGTATATAACGACGGTCTGTCATTTTTAAAAGTCCAGCGTTTTTGATAAATGGAGTGACGTGCGACCGCCGGGGAACGCGATAACAAAACAAACATTATACGGTCACAAGCCGACCCGTCGCACTACGTAATGCCTAACAGTTTTTTTTTTAAACTGACTCGACATAGTGACTGCACCATATCTGATGGTAAGCATGGTGTAGTCCAAAAACGCCAACGACTATCGAAAGGTAAGAAAAGACCCATCGGTAGTCGCAGCGATCATGCCTGCCCGCACAAATATCTCTTCACGCTACGCTTAAAGGATCCCATATCATAGGATGGAGGGAACACGCTCGCCGGAAGACCATTCCACAGCCCAACGACACGGCAAAAGAAGGAGTTAGAGAACTTTTGATGACTGTTATGACTGTTATGTTAACTTTTAGTTAAATCTATTCCTCCTCTATTTCTGCTTTCCCCAGCCCACTCTACTCATCATGCCTTCACTCTTTTTTCCCTCTCTCTCACTTTGACCTCCCCTCCATTACCCCACTTCCATTATTTATTAACTCAATATAACATTAAAGGATATAAAATATGTAACTTGGGCACAAATGACACATGAAAAAGCTTTGTGACATGATGCAGAGGAGGCTTATAATCAACATTGGATGCTAATAAAGTGATGATATTGGTGATGACAGGTCTATATAATAAACAATATCACACGCCCCTGTCTATCGCGTTCAAAGGCTGGAGAGAGGCTGTTTGGCCGAAGTTTTCTCATTTCCACGTAAAGATTAACACGTTGCAAGAAAAACGTGATCGGAAAGCTAATCGTCTAGCGAATTAAATATTCATTTTGGAGCTCTTTGGATTCCATTTATTTATTTCTTTAGTTAAAGTTTATTAGTTAACATTTTACTTTTTTTCTTGCTTAATCACTATTATCTATTTCTTCTCCGCAACGCATAACGTTTGAAGGCGAGAAGCACTACAGCTCTATCTCTCTCTAGCTCTATATTGCATTTATTTCTCTTTGATTATCATCATCATTATTTCTCCTACCGAAATATAACAATATATGGCATGAGAGTACATAAATACATGTTACCGAAATTAATAAATAGTTTGCCTCGCGACATCCAGGACCTATGCCTCCAGGCCCCTAAACCTTTCACTAAAATAAAACAATATTATTTGAAATTAAATCGTCAGGAATATATGAGGAGTCTAATTTCAAAACCCACTATAACATATTTTTTTCATATCCCATAAATTTATAAAAACTTTTAATTAATCCTTGACTTAACAATCACATTCTTATAAGGTATTTCAATTATTACTCTACAGTGAAAAAGCAAAAAATAAATATATAATATTTGCTTTGATAAAAACATTTCAAATTACTATTAGGACTATTAAATAATTTGTACAAAAGATCGTTTTAGCGGGTTTTGAAATTAGACGCCTCATCTATCTATCATGTAAAAATGAATCGTTAAATGTGTATAAGCGCGAAACTCGAGAACGGCTGAACCGATTTGACTGATTTCTTTTTTGTTGTGTTTATTGAAGTCTGGGGAAGGTTATTAAGGAGAGAAAAATTAAAAAAATTGTCTGAAAAAGTCTAAAAACAACACTTTTCTATATTCTCATACAAAAAATTCGTAATAATATTTAAAAGTCAATTTGAACTTTAACACCATGCCATAAAGTTTAAATGTCAGTGGACGAGTTCCGGGAAGGCAAAACAATTGAGTGACGTATAAATATTAATGTCAATATTTGTCAATTTTTATACATATAGCATTAAAACCAGGTTCCTTCAAAAAATTTTCAAAAAACAGCCAACAGGCCAATAAGTTTTGGCAGAATGAGATCTGACGGGGAAGCTATTAACATAAAAAAAAAAACAATGTGAGTTTGTTTTAGAGAAATAGGGCAGAACAAGGTCTGCCGGGACAGCTAGTATATTATAAAAACGATATATGATTGATTTAAACTAATCATATTAATTTTACTAAGTAGTTTATGCTTGTGAATTTGTGGGCTCCGATTTCACTGGCTCAGCATAAGCCTGGCATATGGCTTCGTAGTCTTTAAATTGTGATTTATTCTGCTTTATACTTTATGACTAATAAAAAATGTAGTGCTGAATCTTTGCGGGGGCTTATATTGATCAAAGTTTTAATTTGGTCTGCTCATCGTAACGAAGACCTTCCGTGAGACCTGATTATATCTACTCGCTTGCATAGCCGGGCGTTTAATGGCATCTTTGGATAAATGTATCCTTGCGCAGCAACACTAGTGGTTGTAAGATCGTGTCCTGGCACGTGCATACGGGTTTTTTCAGATTAAGTACAGATTTGGGAGTCGAAGCTGCTCGCGTCCGTAGGCTTTACCCTAGTTTCCCTACACGTGACTCCTGGGTGGTGCTAAACGAGCAGCAGCGAGGTGGTAGGGCGTCGATGCCAGTCTGGATCGCGACCACAGTACATTGGCGTAAAGCCCGTCAATGTGATCAGTTTCGGCTTGTCGCGTTTCGGGATCAGCTTGTGCATATCCAGTAGCTCATATACCTAGAGATCTTCAGTCGTGGTATATGTGGGCCGACATGACGATGTAGACTATCAATGGATTTTCATCCTTTGATAGTCGCTTTCGTTTTTGAACTACACTGTACTTACCATCAGGTACTCTGTAGTCACTATGTCGAGCCAGTGTAAAAAAAAAAGATTTTTGTTTATTACTGGTAAACTTGCGCTTGACCTCAATCTCACCTGATGGAAAGCTATGATGAGGCCGACGACGGAGCGCGCTCGCCCAGCAAATACCGATTCACTCGACGTTTGACCATGTCATAAGATGCTGGAAACACAGACACAGGAAGTGAATTCCACTCCTTCGCAGTTCGCAGCAAGAAGGAGGAGGCGAATCGCTTCGTGTGGGCATCTAGAAAGTCAACCACATGAGGGCGCAAACCCGCACGGCGTCTAGTCAATTTATGGCACTTGTTTAGCACTATGTGCTCTTTGCTGAAGGGAAACTTCGTGTTCAAGTCCGCATGGGATCTAGTAGAAATGTCATGTGTACTAATGCTGTGAGAACGGCGATCAACTGCGCTGTTGTTATTCCGCACTATACATAAGCGCTAAGTGAATTCATCTACTAATATAATTCGCTCACCCTGAAAGGTATATAGCGTGGCGATAAAATACTATTATTAATTTTTATAGATATTCATCCCTCACATTGTTATGAAATTCCTAGGATATCTACGCGGGCCGGGATAAGCCTTAACTTATGCCGTTGCAAAAAATGCACCCTCGTAGGCGGGATGATTTATAATAAAGTTAATTGCGATAATTGAGACAAATCAAGTACTTGCCGAACAGCGGTATTCTAGGCACTTTACAACCACTCACTATGTATGTATGATTGTGAATGTTGAGTATGGTTTTGAGAAGGATTTGTGTGTGTTGCGAGTTTAACGTAATTATTAATGCGATTGTAATGTAGAAGGATGCGATGCGATGTTATTAAGTTTTAAAAGAATGCGATGTGGAGTTTGATTTAAAATGCGAGAACGTTAAGAAAGTAAGTTAGAAAATAAATGTTCGCCAGGTGGCGTTGGGGATTAGGTGCGTTCGCATTGTTATTATTTTAAGGTTCTGGGGTTGCGCCTTTTGGCGTGACTAAGCCGCAACTCTTCTGATGTGCCTACTGTTTATCTTAGTGGAGTTTGAACTATTGAATCGTTCTAGTAAACATTGGATTATGGAATTAAGAAATAAATGAAAGGTAATCTAGTTTAAAACGTGCGTATCACAGTAACCAGCATATTATCTGTTTTAGTAAGCTTATTCTTACTCATAATGTTCTATCGTGTATTTCCTTAACCCAGAACTATTTAATCATGGAGTAATTTAGTTAAAATTATAAGAACCAAGTTAACTTCCTCCACCTAAACGTCAAACGATGCTACCGAGTGGTGATCACCTTGGTCAGAAAATACGTCATAGTGACTTGTTTTGATTGTTTATCGTGGATTATTTCGGCCGTCATAGCATTGCCAAAATTTCATATTGAAACAGCATATAATTTTATAATAAAGCGGAATGATTTTACAGCCAGTATATTCTTCTCTTCCTCTTAAGATATTGGGTTTTACTATTGTTGCCAAAAGATGGCAGCATCGTGGGAATACATCACGCAATTGTTGTATTACGTTTCTACTGTTTTAATAGACTGCAAAGCATATTCGTGTAAGAAACATATTTGTTGTCACTAACTATTTTTAAACAAACTCTTTTACTTACTACGGATGCAGAGTCTTAACAATTCAAACTAGAGTTTTGTGTCTTATATTTTGCTTGGAGGTGATTTTTGGGTATGTTATCAATTTTAAACAGACAATTTGGATTCTTTTAGTCTATGCTCGGCAGCGGCGATGCAGCAGCGGTTATCTAGCTGCGATGCGTCGTTCTGTATGAAAAAGTGTCCGATGTAGTCACCTACATTGGACGCATTGTGTGGTCACCCACGCAGCGCTGTTGATCGGTGTGTTAAGCTCGCGGTCGTCTCAGCTAATATCGCTGTGCATTCATCTATTTGGGAGACCTTTTCTGATATAGTTAAAATAAGGTCAGATATTATACCTTCTTTTTAATGATTACTAAAATGAGCTCCTAATTTTTTTTAATACACATTAAAAAGTATTATAATTACACAACGCCTATGATTATTATTGTGAACAAACTGCGAAAATAAATTTTCCTTTGGTTCTTCAGAAAACATACAATTTTGTTCGTCCGCCCTTATGAAACTCACGTCCAGAATTAATTATGGCATAATATAATTAAAATCACATGAACTAAGTTAATTCCCTCCACGTAAACCCTGAATGGCGCTCATGTATGGTGATCACTGTCTATAATTGGGAAAAACGTCATAGTGACTTGCTTTTATTTTCTATCGTGGTTTATTTGGGCCCTCATGACGTTACCCAATGGTTCATATCAAAATATTGTATATTTTTGTTATAAAGTGTCAGTGTGTGTAAGTGTGTCAGTGAGTGTGTAGTGTGTGTGTGTGTGTGTGTGTGTGTCAGTGTGGTGTGTGTGTGTTTGTGTAAAGTGTGTTGTTGTAAAGTGTGTGTAGTAAGTGTGTTGTCTTACAGCCACTTTAAGTGTCCTTCCTCTTCAAAATTGGGTTTTGCCCATGTTGGCAAAAGATGGCAGCATCGTCGGTATAGATAACGCAATCGTTGTGTCACGTTTTTCTGTTTTAAGAGACTTAGATTAACTGAATACCTTATGATCAACGATCGTAAATGTTTAAGTTTACAATTTTTATAGGACCTCTGTAGACTTAAAAGGGACACAGAGTCTTGACAATTTAAAATTGAGTTTATACATTGCATTTTATTAATAGGTATTTTTTACTATGTTATCAAGTTAAAGGGATTACTCGGATTCTTTTAATTGTTGCTCGGCTGCGGTGATCCAGCTGAGGTTTCCAGACTGCAATGTTCAGCTCTCTTTGAATTTATATGGGAAAACGTCTCATGTCGGCGACTGCGTTATACTGTAAGGCCTACTATCATGACAGCTGATAACGCTGCACAGTTACCTATACGAGAATTGGACACCTTTCCTCACATTGATTAAATAAGATCAAATGGTTTACATTTTTAAAATAATTACGTTAATTACAAAAGTAAGTATACTAATTTTTATTTAAAATCTACATTAAAAGGTACTGTTACCAAATGCCTAAGATTGATTTTTTTCACCAAAATAAATAGTGATTTTAATCCTGTTATTTTACCATTTTCTTTTTTTTTTCTTGAAGAATAGAAATGTTATTCATCCAACTTTATTAAGCTCACATCGAGATTTAATCACAGCATGATGTGTTTAAAGTCACAATAACCAAGTTAATTCAATTTACGTGAACCCCGAGTGACGATCGCTGTCCGTAATCGGAAAAGATGTCACAGTAACTTTTGGTTTTCTATCTGGTTTATTTTACCTGTCTTGGTGTCACTTACTGCTCTTATCAAAATAGCATATAATTCAACAATAAAGTGAAGTGTCATGAAGCCCGTGTTCTTCCTTACAAGATATTAGATTTGTAAATGTTGCCAAAAGATGGCACCATCGTTGGGATAGATCACGCAATCGTTTTGTTACGTTGTACCGTTTTAATAGACTAAGGAAAGTAAATTTGTGTAAGATTTTAATCACATGTTTTAATCGTTGAGTAATATATACAATTTTTAAAGGAGCTCTGTAGAATTCGGAAAATGCAGAGTCTTGATGTTTTAGAATTGAATTTTTAATATTGCAACATAGGTTATAATCAGAGATGGGCAAAATGTAATCTGATTAATGATGAACGATTACAAAATGTAGTCATAATTTTAATTTTCTTACTCTCTAATCATGGTTAAATCCATTTAAAACATTAAGATATCATAAATGTGTATACAATCTGGGATTTTGTAGTGTTTAAAACATAAATGAGCAAAATGCAGTCATATTAATGATAAAAAACGTAAAATGTAATCGTTAATCATTTTCATTAATTTGATTACACTTTGCCCATCTATGGTTATAATTATGCTAAGACGTATTAGTTTGCTATTTTGTCTCATACATGTACATTTATCTCGAAACACGTCCGATATAGGTGACCGACAGCGCAGCCGCTGCTGTGTCACTGTTGCCAAAACCCAGATCGTACCTTTAGATTTGACTTCAACTATACCTGATTGTAGGCAATGCGGGTACTGATGAAATAGCGCGCACGCAAAAAAATAAAACTATTACATTCGTTTCTTGAACTTATATGAAGCTGGGAATATAGAATTAGGATACGAATTCCACTCCTTGATGGTTCTGAAAACGAAGACTTTTTTGGCGCTAATATTCACCGATTGCCATATAGAAGAAAATATTCTTTCTTAAATAACCAGCGACATAGATTGCGCTCTGTAGAGTTGGAGGCTGTGCTGTAACATCCTGTCTAAAGAACGTGGCAAAGTTCCACTTTGAAGTAAGGAAAACACACTAGCGTTCATTCCATATATACATGAAAGCATTGCATGCCCTTACGATAAATAAGTCTGGAATAAATTGGTTTTGTTTAAATAAAAAAAGGAACCTTTTATATTAATATCTATTCAATTTTCACGCCATATATCTTTCCTATGAAAGTAATATAATATTTATTATCATTATATAATAACCACATTAATTATGTGAATCTGCTTACCCTATCCAAATACCCTAGGCACGTCTCTGGGAAAACCGTATTGATTATGTGATTTGATATCGGATGTATTTAATGCATGCTACTTGAAAAAATATGAGATTTTCATGTATAAGAGATTCCGTCAACTTTTAACAACTTTTCCAATATATTCTTCTTCTATATATTCATAAGCAGCCGGGTATATTGAAATTATCCGGCCTAGTGGATAAAGGACCACTTTCCAAATGCGGCAACAGGAAGGGTCGTATATCCGATCCCTACACGAACCTCTCAGTTATTCGTGATTAAGTACTGAATTAGAGTTGAAGGAACCGAAAAACTAACCGGTGAGGAACTTACTGGTGAAGGAATCATTCGTGAGGAAGCCAGCATGGCACCTAATGAAAATGTTCATATGTGAGTGCTGTGAAAACTGTGATGCACAGCTGTGGCGCATTTGATGATATTGATCACAACATATAAGCGAAAAGTGGATATAACCATAAATGTATCTCTGCTTACCCGGAAAGCGATATAGCGTGACGATATATCATTATTATTTATTTTTTACAGGTATTCTTTTCTCACATTATATTCTTCAAACCTAGGGTCATGAAACTCCTAGGATACCTTACAGCGAATGCCGCAACTATCTTCTGGTCTGTCCTATATTCATCTAAGTGGACATTGACCTCATGAACGTTTCCATCGGCCTTACCTGCGAACATCAGATTATGGAATTAAAAAATAAATGAAAGGGTAATATAGTAAAAAACACGAAGAAGAACGTTAACTAACACATTTTCTGATTTCATAAACTCATTCCAGCTAATATTGTTCTTTCGTATTTTTTCTAAACCCTGTTCTATTTCTCGACGTGAGTTCCATAAGGTCAAATGACGGTTCCGATGAAAATGGTTTTATTTCAGAGATGAGATTTCAGAGATTTATTTGTCGAGCTCTTTCTAACTATCTGAGAAGCATATTTCTATCCTTTATAAATCCATAGATATCGATTAGCAAAAAGTCGGAAATCGCGAATTTTCTAACTTCTGACGACAATACACGGACATTTCAGCTTCAGTTTTTATGCTTGAATTTGGTATATGTCAATTTATAACACTGGTATCTTAAAATATTTGGAATATTATTATTATTAGAGAGGTATTATGTGTTCCCTACTAGTATTTGTTTTTTTCATTTTAAATGAAATCTAACTTTATCCCTAATTCGTCCAATCCCCCGGGGAACGATTACCCTTATTCAGGCTTCCTCTCTGGCAGGGATAGTTGTAAAAGCCCACCCATCTAAACTTATTCACGGCGTCAGACACTGTGCGCCGCCACCCTCTCCTCCGGGCAGCATTCTCCCTGAAGTCTAGTGCCCGGTTATTGTCACCGGAGGATATCACGCTTGTTTTGGCCGATCAAAGATTAGGCCTGTAAGATGTATAACTTTATCACAAAAAACATAATTATTTATGGGTAATGTTAATCTTTTACTTCTTGTTACTTTCAATTTTTTAACATTAAAAGATTCTTAGTAAAATTTTTTTTTTGGCGCCTTGCAAGACTTGCAATTTTTCCCATTCTATCGTATGTAAGTCAAATCCAGATTTAATTACGGCATAATATAATTAAAATCAAAGGAACCAAGTTATCTCTCGACGTTTATCCCGAGTGGACCTCCCGGGTTTAGATCACTATCCATAGTCGGGAAAAACGTCATAGTAACTTGTTTTTATTTTCTATCGTGGTTTATTTGTTCCGTCATGACCTCGCCATTTATTCACATCGAAAATAACATATAATTAAATGATATAGGCGAATGATCTTGCAGCCAGTGTATTCTCCCTTCATCTTAAGATATTAGGATTTCTAATATTATCAAAAGATGGCAGCTTCGTCGGAATATAACACGCAATCGTTGTATTATGTTGTACTATTTTAATAGACTAGTATATTCTCACAACGCAGAGTAAAAACATATATTAAAATTTTTGTATGGGCTCTGTTGACTTAAAAAGGACGCAGAGGCTTGACAATTTAAATTGATTATACAAGTATGTATTGGATTTTAATAAGAGGAGATTTTTTTAAACTTATCAAGTTAAAGGTACGAATTCGAATACTTTTACTTATTGCTCAGCGGCGGTAGCCAAGCTGGAGTGGCCAAACCGTAATGTACCACTCTATATGAATTTGTATGGAAAGGCGTCCCATGTAATTGACTGCGCAGCGCTATCGGGCGATGCATCTAGCTCGTGATTATGATATATGTTGTTATATTATTTTTGGAATCGGATTAACGGCTTTGAAGATTACCCCTTATTGATAAGCTTTAGCTCTTTACATTTTTATAGTACATAGAACTATATAAACACTATATATACTATATAAACACGTTATAGACAATTAATGTTTAATAATTTCACCAACACAATATACCACATCATCCAACTGTCGGATATATTGAGCCTATATATTTATCCTCGTCTTATTGAACTTTCAGATTGGGTGGAATGAACAGAATGGGATATCTCTTTATATTTGTAAAACTCTTTCGCTTTCTTAACATGAATTAATTCCTTTTTGTACATTACAGCAAATCTCACTGTACATTCAATAAACATACAAGGTATATTACATTAGTGACTGTATCCACATTGCCATTATATGCCAAAACCAACATGACCAGCAACGTAGCTTATCACCGTTCTTCACCGGTGAGCATATAGAGAGTAAGCTTGTACTCTGCCTGGAGAAACCCAAATATAAGTCCCGGGATTTAAATCTACGACCACTTGCGTAGCCGCGCATGGTTACTGACCCCTAATCTACTAGGCTATCACAGCTAAATAGGCACAGCCTACACAAATCACAACCGCCATGTTTGCCTATATCACCTTTTTCTGTTGAATTTTCAAAACGTTAGGATTCATAAACATCTAACTTCATCATTTAAAGAATCCAGAAGGTTTCCTACTGAGATGTTATATTCTAGATGTCAAGTTTTAACAGTAAGACAGCTCTTTGTCTCGAAACTTGTCCTCCGCAAACATAGAGTGGTCCTTATAGGGACAGATAGCAAAAGAAAACCTCGCAGAATGAGATATGTTTGCCATATGCCGATTCACAAGTCTCATTTTGCTGAGAAACAATTTTGGGTTCTTGGTTCAAGGATTTATAATAAGGTTAATCATGAATTAAATATCTTGAACTTATCAAAATTCGAATGTAAGATGAAGCTGAGAGACTGGTTGTCGAATCTAAAATATAATGATACTGAGGAACTGTTGCAGCTGTAGATGTGCTGGGGCTTTAATATTAACAATCTTTTGTAATTGTTATTCACTTTGTTTGTATAGTCTGTTGTGTGGTATGTAATGTTGTTTTTGTATTGTTTTGAGTTATGATTGGTGCTACGCAGCAGTAAAAAAGTGTAACAAATTTGTGTGAAATATGCTGACATCCAAGATACAGGGTGTCCTAGCTTGGATATCAGCTGATTTTTAATGTGCTGCCTTGTAGTTGTTTGTCGAATAAATAATTTTATTATTATTATTATCATTATCGTATTTCCACATAAAAGTCAAGTCCTTATTTCACCCCTTCGATAGTCCATTTTTCAACTCTCCTCGATCTCAATCCAGTATCAACGAATTTTCGCCCCTTGGCTGTCCCTGCCGTTCACGGACTACAATATACTATTCATCCAGTTCTATGTAGTAATTTTGTTGAACCAGTACAAAAAATATTTTTTTTATTTAACCCGTAATTTTGAAAGTGGCTTAAGTCCATTTTCATCTTTTATCAAGTTGGCACTTGTGACATTTATAATTTATGCTGAACTGTTAAAAAAATAAGTTGATATTGAAATATACTTAGTAGATTTGAGAATTTTATATCACGTACATTTTTAAAATATTATAAAAAACGCAAAACCTTAAGTATTTCAAATTAAAGATAAGTGGACTTAAGTCACTTTCGAAATGAACGGCTTATTTGTAGTTGTGGGTATATATTCCAATTTTCTCGGTTTTAATGCAAAAATAACTAAATTCGTAAAAATCATAAAGCCTTTATATTTTTATTTCAATATCAAGGGGATGAATTAAAAAAAATACACATTTATTTCTAAAGTGATATCTTAGTGCAGAGTCTTGCAAATGTAACCTTATTGGTATTGATTTTACATACAAATTTCAATCCCGTATCAAATTTTAGGGACTTTCTAGATTTTTTTTATAATACATAGATTAGTATAGTTGTTTAACGTTTAATAACAGATTTTATTATTAAAATTGTAAAATATACAAGGACTTTAGTTTGATTTATATTTAAAAAAAAGGGTGTTTTGGTAAGTTGTAACATTATTTATCCATTTTTATGGAATACACGTCCAGATTTAATTATGGTATAATCTAAATCTAGAATGGTGCGCTCTAGTGGTGACCACTATCTATGATCGGAAAATACTTCATAGAGATTTCTTTTTGTTTTATATCGTGGTATATTTGGGCCGTTATAACGTAGCCAAATGTTCACGGTGAAAGAATATATAACTAAATGATATAGTTAAATGATCTTACGCCCAATGCATAATATGTTTTTTTAAGTTTTGCCAATGTTGCCAAAAGATGGCAGCATCGTCGGTATAAATCACGCAATCGTCTTGTTACGTTTTACTCTAATAATAGACTGAGGAATGCATGTTCGCAAAAGTAATCCATATAAACTTTCACAATTTTTAAAGAGACTTTGTAGATTTGTAAAAGATGCAGAGTCTGAAGATTTTAAAACTGAGTATCTCATATTAGCTTTCAACAGAATGCAATTGTTTGCTATGTTATCAAGTGAAAGGTACGATTCGGATATTGACTGTCGGTATTCGGAGGCAACGACCCAGGAGCAGTAGCTAGGTCTCGAAGTGCTTGCTCGCCGAGCCGTCGGATGTATCTGGATTCCCAGGCTCAGCGAAGGCGAAGAGAGGGCAGTGCTGGCACCCCGGTGGTTTTAGTCGGGGCAGGTCCGACTCACCGGGGGGAAGCTGTTTACTTTGTAGTACAAATATTAATATACGAGGAAACCAGTACAGTCAGAAATAGTTAAGTAAATTAAAATACAGTATTACAATTAATAAGAAATTAATTTCAGATAAGTTGTACAATTAGCAATACATCGATGTTAACAATAGCATCGTCATATTTTAAAGGTAAAACGGTATCCAGAGACCTATCAAATCTTGCAGATCGAAAGCTCTAGATCGTTACGTGTTCAGGCCTCCGGGCACCGTTTTACACCAATACTGAGGCAATGTTGTTGATATCCCAAGTACTCTTACAAAGCAATTGTCTCTGTTTTTATTGCGTATCACCAAAGAGTGGATTTTTTCTCTATGTCTATATTTTTTTACCCTTACACAATACTGACGGTCCGTAGGGATTTCCACCGGGTTCACAAAAAAAGGACTCGATGTGCTGCTCTGTATAAATCTTCCGGAATGACGATCCATGTAAGGCGGCGGGTCAAACTCGTCATGGTGACAGCCAACAGCGTTGCTCAGTTCACATCAGACGCTTGTCCATATAAATGCATACAGAGATGCGTATGAAATATTTTAGGTGTAAATGTGATTGCCGAACTGGGTCGCGACTACAGCGCGCAAAGTGTAAAGAATGTCATTGTGACTCGCTCTGTCTGTGGCGTTTTGGGATCAGTTTGTATATATGAAGTTGTCCATGTACCTAGAGAATGCGACTGTGGATGGAATTCGTCCTTTGGCAAATGTTGTCGCTCCTGAACTATTATGTACCTTCAAATCTCGTGCAATTTAGTCACTTTGTCGAGCCAAAATATACAAAACAAAATGTATTTTTATTGTGAGCATATATTCAAAATTTCACGGTTTAAACAGTCATACAACCTTTATTTAAGTACCAAAGGGGTGGGTGGCTTTTTAAATATCATTTCTTATTTTTCACCTACGGTATGAGACAATCTTTCATTGCAAATTTCAAGTCTGTAGGTTTTATTATAGTTCTCGAGATTTAGTGATGACCAAGACAGTCAGTCATTGAATTTATCTTTTACATATAATGGTTGAGATATATATATATATATATACATATAATGGTTGAGATTACATACAACAATTTTTTTAAATAATTGCTAAAAAATTCTCTAAATTATTTTTATTATATATATTAATACCGAAATAAATTTGTTTTGGCTGCCCTGTAAATAACAATTTATTAGGTCCTTACATATGAAATTGGCGTTTTTCGTACTGGCCACTTTAATCACAAATTTCTCCTCTTTGGTAAGGAATTCCAAATTCACATTTGTACAGCTATAGACTCATATATTTGTGCTTCGATGATCGTCATTCATTTGTTTTTTTCTTCTGTTTTTTTCTGTTTGCGTCACTCATTTTACAAAATGGAAAACTTAAAATAGCGCATTATTTACGAGTACGAGTTCCGCCGTGGCACTAGTGCTGCGGAAACAACTCGAAGGGTGAATGATGTGTATGGCGGTCGTGTTGCAAAAGAAAACACAGTTCGTTTTTGGTTCCAACGTTTTCGTTCTGGAAATTTCGACCTGCAGAACAAGCCCCGTGGACGGCCTGAGACTCAAGTTGATAATGAAGAGTTGAAGGCTATTGTGGAAGCGGATCCATCGCAAACCACGTCCGAGTTAGCTGCAGGGTGCGATGTTAGTGATAAAACTGTTTTAATTCACTTGAAGCAAATTGGGAAGATTAAAAAGCTTGAAAGGTGGGTACTCACGAATTGACTGAAGCAAACCGGCAAACGCCCGTCGACTGCTGCGTTACATTACTAAACCGGCACAATAATGAAGGTATTTTAAACCGAATCATTACCTGTGATGAAAAATGGGTTCTTTACGATAATCGGAAGCGCTCAGCGCAATGGTTGGATCCTGGCCAGCCAGCCAAATCCTGCCCCAAGCGAAAATTAACCCAAAAAAAGTTACTTGTAAGCGTTTGGTGGACTAGTGCCGATATTGTTCATTACAGTTTTCTTAAATCTGGCCAGACTATTACGGCTGATGTCTATTGTCAGCAATTGCAAACCATGATGGAAAAGCTAGCGGCTAAACAACCTAGGCTGGTCAATCGCTCCACGCCACTGCTGCTTCACGACAACGCTAGACCACACACTGCGCAACAGACGGCTACTAAATTAGAAGAGCTTCAATTGGAAAGTCTAAGACATCCTCCGTACTCCCCGGACCTTGCTCCAACAGATTACCATTTTTTTCGAAATTTGGATAACTTCTTGCAAGGGAAAAAATTCAACTCCGATGGGGCAGTCCAAATCACCTTCAAAGATTTTATTGATTCCCGTCCGATTGGTTTTTTTAGTAAAGGGATCAATGTACTACCTATGAGATGGCAAAAGTGCATAGAAAATAATGGTTCATACTTTGATTAATTAATTATGTTATATTAAAAAATATTCGACTTTTTGTTCCTCCCATACAAAACGCCAATTTCATATGTAAGGACCTAATATTAAAGCATAATGTAATTAAATTCAGAAAAATCAAATTAGTTCTCTCCATGTGAATCCAGAGTAGTGATCACTATCAGAAAACACCTCACGTGACTTATTTTGGCTTTCTATGGTGATATATTTGGACAATCATAAAATCACCAACTGTTCACATCAAAAGATCATATCAATATTAATATTAAAGCGAAATCATATTATGGCCACTGCATTTTCCCTTCCTCTTAAAATATTGTATTTCGCCAATGTTTCCAAAAGATGGCATCATCGTCGTGATAGATCTCGCAATCGTTGTGTTACGTTCTACTGTTTTAATAGACTGAGAAAAAAATTATGTTTATGCAAATACGTGTAATACACTAGCGTTACTATTTATTAAATTTTTAACGGGGCTCTGTAGACTTGATTTAAAAAAAATAAAAAAAAAATATAAAAAAAAGAGTATGCAGAGTCTGGAGATTCCAAAATTAAGTTGTCTATATTATATTAGCTTACCAGGACGCAAATTCTTTGCCATATTATAGAGTCAAATGTACGATTCGTATTCTAGGTGTCGTTGCTCGGCGGCGGGGACGCAGCTGCCTCTACCAGACTGCGATATATCGCTATATACGAATGTGTATCTCTATATACGAATGTGTATGGGAAGGCGTCCTTTCCCGGTCTGTACAATTTACATCGTAGTGAACTCTGACTTCTTGAACGTTTCGATCGATCTTACCTGTCCACATCAGATTATGGAATGAAGAAATAAATGAAAGGATAAACTAGCAAAAAACGCGCGGATGAACTTGTAGCCACATATGTTCCGTTTTTGTAAGCTCATTCAAGTTAATATAGTTTTTTCGTATTTTTCATTATCCCTGCTTTAGTTCTTGACGCGAGGTCTATAAGGTGAGATGTGTGGTTTCGACCAAACTGGCTTTATTTCACAGATGTGCATATTTTTTTTTTGGTTTTCAGGGGAAAGTCCTGCATAGGACCACAAGGGCCGCTGTGTGTTAGACTCTTACTGAATAAAAACCCCCGGGGTGTACCTCCGTTTGCTCCACCCAGGCATGGGAAGCCAAATTCGTCCAGACGCCCAGGGAACAAAAGGCCTTGTTGAAGCTATCTCTCTGGCGGAGGGGTGGGAGTAAAATCCACCTCTCCAAAACCTCTCTATCAGGCGGCGTGGCGGACACTGTGCACCGCCTCCCTCTCATCCGGGCAGCAGAATCCCTCAAGTCTACTGCCCAGCTATTGTCACCGGAGGATGTCGCGCTCGCTCTGGGCGAACGCGTCCCTCCGGCGACGGTGCCTTGGCCGCCGAGTGGGCAGAGAAGATGTTCGCTCTCTGACCCTTTCGGCGGCCTCCTTCTGCTTCATCACAACTTCGCAGAAGGATGCTACCTCTAGCCATGCCTCTTCGCTACCGACCATGGCTTTCACCACCGCCGGCAGGGAGAGGTCGTCCCCAATGTGGTTCTGAAGGACCTCCCTTTCCTCAGCCAAGGCTGGGCACACCTCAAGGGTGTGCTGTGCCGTGCCCTCGGGGTTAGATGTGCATAATTTATCGAACTCTTTCTAACTATCTGAGAAGCGTATTTCTATCCTTTACATATGCGTATATATGAACAAGCAGTAAAATCTAATTTAGGGAATTATCTGAGTTACGACGAGGCACTGAGCTACATTGTAATTTCAGTGTTTATGCTGAGTTTGATATATGTTAATTTATAACATTGGTATTCCTAATTATTTGAAATATTATTATTATTAAACATGTGTTAACATCTATGCCTTAATATTGTGGTTATACCATGTATGTGGTTATGAACAAAAGCTATATAGATGTCACCACTGTAGACTCGGGATGTGATTTAAATAAAACAAATAGTTGCTATATCGCTACTCAACATTTATTAATATTTCGATAGAATATCTGTGATTGTGTGTAACTAAACTATATCGCGTGTTAATTCACTATAAGCGCCATCTCTTGCACAATCAACCAAAATAAAATATACCTTCTCAATTCAACACCATGTGTTTCACAATTAATTATTTGTTTTTTGTTTTAAATAAGATCAAACTTTATGCCTGTAAAATGTATTGCTTTATCACTAAACGCAATAATTTGTCTAAAGCTGTTCTTGTACCTATTGTAAAATTTCATGTCATATAATAATTGCTGGTGGAATCCAAATGAATAATACATATTGTAAGGGCCTATACGCGGCGACGCGGATTGTCGTAGATTGGAATCCCGGCGCGTATCTCTTGGTGTCTCCAGATTTAAGTATGGAGGTAATACTGTTACCGAGCACCTAAGATCAACTGTGGCACCGAAATATAAAAACAATCGTGGTTTTAGTCCGTTTTATATTAAAACTTTCTTTTGGCTCAACTGATAATTTATAAGTTTATTCATCGGACTTCATGGAATTTACGTCCAGATTTAAATACGGCTTAATATAATTAAAATCAAAAGAACCAAATTCATTCAGTCTCCGTGATCAGAAAACCTGTTATAGTGGTTTATTTTGGTTTTGTACAGGTATATTAGGCCGCTATTACGTCGCCAACCATAATATAGTTGAATGATCTTACAGCCAGTGTATTGTATCCTTCGTCTTAAGACATTGGGTTTTGTCAATGTTGCTAAAAGATGGCGGTATCGTCGGGATAGATCACGCGGCCGTTGTGTTACGTTTTATGTTTTAGTAGAACGAAGAAATTATATTCTTGGAAATTATGAAATATACTTGCCAATTACAATTTTTGTAGAGGCTCTGTAGCCTTAAAAGCGATGCAGAATCTTGACAATTGAAATTGAGTTTATATATTATATTTTAATAGAAGGCTTTCTTTGCTATGTTTTCAAATGAGGTATTTGATAGTATAGATGTCGCATTAACTGCGCAGGATACATACAATGACTTTTGTTCATGTATAAGTAGAACCGGTACAACGTTCTTCATAAATAACCGGTATGTCACACAAAAGGTTTGTCGTATTGTGCTCTTATATTTTTATATTAGAATAATTTTATAGTATGGCGTGGTGTACTGTTGAATTGTGTAGAAATTATTGGAGAAAAATCAGAGGCAATGTGAAATTTCAATTCACAAGTAAACAGTAAAATATCTATACATTTGTTTGAAAAATCATCAATGTAATTTTCAGTTTTATAACAATAATTTTGACTGTGAATAATATTGCTCGTTCATTCAGTTTCGAATTCCCCAATATTTGACAGTTATCAGCCTTAATATAGAAATAATATTTTTATTGTTTTTGCTGGCATCAAGTACGACATAGCTTTTATTTTTCTAAACTTTTTGATAAGCGCTGATTGATGTTGGTCCGGCCAAACTAGACGTACAGGGTTATTGTTATACACATAGAGTTGAAAATTGGTACAAATGTTGCGAAAATCATTGTAAATGAAATGTGTAAAGTTCCATTTGATATCACATCTACACAAAAGTTATTTAAGTTCTCAAATATGAGCTTTTTCAAAGAAACTGTAGTAACTCTTTACATAAAAATATGTTTATGACCGGTGGTCGTGGGTGTGGTTATAGTAAGATACGAATTTGGCGTTTTACAGTTTATTTGCACTTTAAGGCACACCGAACTGCGACGTACACGCACGTACTCCCGCCTTGGGTGTCGGTAGTCGACTAACTTCTAAGCGTCCCGTGCGCACGCGCATCCTCTTACCCCGCACGTCTCGTAACATCCTAACGACCCTTAGGGCGACAAGAGCGTATCGGGTTACGTCTACATGTTATATGTTGTAATTATGTGTCAAAGTTGTAGATTATGCAATTATCTATACCAATTGTGCTTACATTTTTTCTCCCAAGAATTACCATTTTTGAGGTATACCGATTTTGAGACATGAAAACAATGTATTCGCCTCAATAGGCATGAGTATAACGCCTACGTACAATACAAGTCTTTTCCTGTGACTTCCAATGCTTAGAATTAGTACTTCGATTAGGCTATTTTTTTTTCCCCGGTCCTTTACGTGACGTTAGCCTCATGATCGGACAGAAAGAGGTTTAACCAGCCATTATCTCGTATCTTTCCGCCCTTCTTTTCAAATCCTTAAAGAATGATTTCTTTTTTTTTTACACTGGCTTGACATAGTGACTACAGAGTTCCTGATGGTAAGTACAGTATAGTCCAAAAACGAAAGCGACTATCAAAGGATGAAAATCCATTGATAGTCTCCATCGTCATGTCGGCCCACATATACCACGACTGAAGGTCTCTAGGTATATGAGCTACTGGATATACACTAGCTGATCCCGAAACGCGACAAGCCGAAACTGGTCACTATGACGGGCTTTACACCCATGTACTGTGGTCGCGATCCAGACGGGCACCGACGCCCTACCACCTCGCTGCTGCTCGTTTAGCACCACCCAGGAGTCACGTGTAGGGAAGCTAGGGTAAAGCCTACGGACGCGAGCAGCTTCGACTTCCTATATTTCGGGGTAAACACTATTCTATGTCCTTCTCCATGTCTGAATCAGTCCTCGTACAAGATTATTCGATTGTGAAATTATGTTACACATTCTGTTGAATACGTTAACCTAGGCCTTCGCATTCCTGCCAGCAGTGGTGTTGGCAATGCTGGCAAATGGAGGGTTGTGGTCTTCTACTGTGAGGATGTCATGTCCCAGAAGGAGGCCGCAGAGCGAGAGCGGCAGAAGGCCGCTCGAAGGAGACACCAGGGTGCCGGCAACCGCCCTGGCGCATTAGTCCCAGCCGATCGGTCGATCCATGACTGGTTGGCTGATGTCTTTGGGGTCGTGGCTGCTCAGGGTGGGGGCCTTGAGCAACTGGTTTAGCGGCCCACGAGAAGTTGACAGGGCATTGTGAAGTTCTCTGCCTAAATACAACGAGCAGTATCGGGGAAGGTATCATCTTCTCCCGAGTTTGTGCCCATCGGGCGCGACGCGACGGGGCTGTGGCGAATTGATTACAGGACCCACAGTCCCCACCAATGCCCAGAAGTAGTCACCTTGGTGTTTTTAGTCAGTACAAGTCCGACACACCTCGGTCGCGCAACCCCCCTGTGCGGCTGAGACGGTCCTATGACAATTTTCCCCAAGTAAAAAAAAAAGGACTTCGCATTAATATGTTTAAAAGAACAAATTTATTTAGATCTTAAAATTACATCAGACTTCTTGCAGGTCCCATTTTATTACAGAATAACAGTGCAGCAGAGACTAGGTTAAGTCTGACTTTACCTAAGCTCTGCTTTATCGTCTATAATACTATACTAATATTATAAAGCTGAAGAGTTTGTTCGTTTGTTTGTTTGTTTGAAGGCGCTAATCTCAGGAACTACTAGTTCGAATTGAAAAATTCTTTTTGAGTTGAATAGACCATTTATCGAGGAAGGCTTTAGGCTATATAACATCACGATGCAATTATTAGGAGCGAAGAAATAATGGAAAATGTAAAAAAACGGGGGAAATTATTCATCCTTGAGGACTTCCATTGCGTGCGCTGCAAAAACGGTTCAAGATACCAAAAATACATGTAAAAAAGAATTATTCCTCTTGAAATGATCTAAAAAAATGTCACAGACAGTATATGTCTATCTTTTAAGATTAACTCACTAGAACCGTTTTTATGGTAAACAAATTTGGTCGAAATGAATGCATTATTTGTTAAGAGTTGCATCAACGTAATAATATTAATCTTTATCCAAATAAATGTATTGTTGATTAAGAGTATTTAATTATGAACAAAATTGTCTTTGACATCACTTAATTTCAATGAACATCTTAGAAGGTATTACAAAACCTTATATAGCAAAACAACGTTTGCCGGATCAGCTAGTGATATATAACAGCAGGTACAACAGCGGCGATAGTTAATGGATTATAGTCCTTTGATAGTCGTTGCCATTTTTAGACTACACGAGTACATGCCATCAGGTGCGTTGTAGTTACTTCGTCGAGCTAATGTAAAAAAAAAGTAGCAATAATTGTAGTTTCCTTAAAAAAAATTAATGTTATCGACAATAAAAAATCAAAATGACGCCTAATATATTAGCGGAATTTGGTAACCATTTTTATTTTAATTTTTAACTGCTACATTTTTAAATTTCAGCTGAAATTTTTGTAAGAAAAATAACTAATCCGACTGGAATATAGATAATTAAAACCATTAAGACTCACAGAAAACATAACAAGTGTTTCTCATGTATTATTTACAGAAATGTATTTTTCATTCTATCCCATACAAGTCGAGTGCTAAAATAGCATACTTGTTTTGGTTTTTTATCGCGGCATATTTGGGCCGCCACTAACTGTTAACATCGAAAGAGCATATAGTTTAATGATATAGCTGAATGATCTTATAAGCAGTGTATTCTTCCATTCCCTTAAGATATTGAGTTTTGTCAATATTACCAAAAGATGGCAGCGTCGTCGAAATAGATCACGCAGTCTTTGTGTTACGTTCTACTGTTTTAGCTGTCTGAGGGATGTATAATCTTTTAGATAACAAAAAAATATATGATTCAAGTAATACACAGTTATAATTTTTTTAGGGGCTCTGTACACTTTACAAGGATGCAGAGTCTTGATAATTTAAATTGGATTTATACAGGATGTCTCGTAAGTTGAAGCCCAAAGCTAAAGTTCTGATAGAGGGAAAATAGCTTAAAGATTAGTAAAAATTTGTGATTTTTGGGATATCCGAATTTGCATCTTGAATATTATATTTCTACAAAAAATAACTTACTTATAAAAGGTTATTTGTTTACCATTTTATACGTTGATAATTTATTAATTAACAGGTATCACTTTTATTATTGAACTATTTTGATTATAAAAATTTATTTATTTATTTATTTATTCACTACCATTGAAACAGCACATACAAATACTTTACATACGGTACAGTTATCAAGCTGTGCCAATTACACAATGATAATATTTAAAAACTAACAAAGAAAATGAATAAAACAGTAAACTCGCAACTATTAGAAATAGATGTTTGTGCGTGTGGGTGCGTGTGTGTGTGTGTTTGTTGTGACAAGTTGAGTGTAGAAAGCTATATATGATATGTATATGAATGCAGTGTGACGTTTGTACCCTCCTATTGGCGTTTCAACTTTAGCAAAGCTAAAGCGGAGGCTATGAAGTTGTTTCTATTTTGGGAAAATATGTCAATACTGTGAAAGTCCTTATTGTAAGTATTGAGGCATCTGTGTATTACAGAGTTCTTTGCGTCAAGATTCTTAATAAAAATCAATCGGTATCAAAATATGTTAAATGTCAAAAGACAATATCTTAAAAAATATGTTCTGTAGTTAGTATGTTCCATTATTTAACAATTTGGGACTTCTATTGGGAGAAGTCAACGAGGACGCCGTAAGGAGAATGTAGCTGCGACATTTTGGTTTCCCGACACATTACAACTGTCACGTGAGGGCGTGTAAGATTTAATTACGGTATAACGCAATTAATATCAGAAGACCTAAAATAATTTCCTCCACGTGAACGCCGAGTGGGGCTCCCGAGTCGTGATCACTGTCCGTAATCGGAAAACACATCACACTGACTTGTTTTGATTTGGCATATTTCGAAAAAGCATATAGTTAAATAATAAAGTCGAATTATCGTATGCCCAGTGTATTCTTCCCTTCCTCTCAATATATTGGGTTTTGCAAATGTTGCCAGAAGATGGCATCACGGTCGAGATAGATCACGCAATCGTTGTGTTATATTCTACTGTTTTAAAAGACTGAGAATAGCATATTCTTCAATTAATAAAGGATTGAGACATAATTTTTATAAGGGCTCTGTACACTTGAAATGGATGCAGAGTCTTGATTTCACAAGACGCTTTGGATTCTCTTAGTCGTTGCTCGGCTAAACGAATCGGTTGCTAGGCCGCGATGTACCTCTCTGTATGAACTTGTATGGAAAGGCGTCCCATGTAGGTGAGTGCGCAGACGCGCTGTCAAGCTCCCGACCGTGACAGCCGACAGTGCTGCGCAGTCTACATCGGATGCTGTTTTATACAATTGCATATGAGTGTACGAGCTGGTGGGGCGGTTACACGATTTGAAGCGTGACCACAGTACACAAAGACCGTCACAGCAGTAGTGTAAGGACAGTTGCTTCCACCTGTAATGTATCGGGCTTGGCTTGTGCATAACCAGTTATTCATATATCTGGAGACCTTCCTTCGAAGTTTATATGGTGAGACGTACCGATGGCGACTGTCAACGAAGTTTCGTCCCTTTGCTGTAAAGCAAAGTAAACGCTTTCGGTGCAATGTAGTCACTTCGCCAAGCCAGTACAAAATAAAATTGTTTTTTATTTGTAATTGTGAGTGTTAATACGAATTACTAAATCCGTAACAGTTATGAAATCTTTTATTAAAACACTAAGGCTATGGATTTAAAATACAAATGAAATACTCATTTAGCCACGACTAATGCTGAGGCTGAGGCTTGTAGATGCTGCCTCGACTTTCCTCAGTCTTTACTTAATCTTTACTAAAAATATTATTTAATTACTCTCAAAGTTTACGGTAAGTCACCGTTTTCGTCATCTTGGTCTTGGTTTTACCAATACTTCAGTTATATACAAGTTCGTCTTATATATTTATTTTTTTTTTACAGATAAACTTCGATTTTCCCAGCAAAGTCTAAATAAAATCAAAATAGCGTCTATGAATTTTAACCTAATTTTCATATTTCTCAATTCATTGTTATCGAATTCCCATACAAACTTCAACCCCCTGTGTCACCCCATGGATGATTGATTTTGAGAAATAACATGTATATGAGATATATAATTTTTACAATAATATTTTTATAATTTATATGTCTATATTCTATTTTTCCTGATTCTAACATAATAAATTACTAAACCACTAAAATCATAGAAATAGATTAATAATATATTTATAGGTCCGAAAGTAATAAAATGCAATCCGTTTATTTCCAAAGTAGGTATCTAAGTGCAGTGTCGTAGCTTTAACTTCATTGGTATGTAAATAATAATAATAATAATAATAAAAACATTTATTTGGCACACAACACAACAAACAACACAGCAAAATAGGTTATTAAAGATAGAAAACAAAAACAGTAAACACCCTATGTTGTGATGATGCGCCAAAGGGAAGTCAGCTCAGCAAATGCTAAGTGACCAGCCGAGCCACCCAGCACACACACAAAAAACACAAATACACAAAACAAAAAAACAACAAAACAAAAACAATAAGTTACACACAAATTTGAACACTATATTTCAAACCTTTCTGGGTTAGATTTCCGGTAGAAAATCCCTTCTTACTTTACACCTTAATCCAAAACGTAATTAGATATCAAATCTCTTAGTCTTTTAGTTTTCCGAGATGTTGTGATGAACAATTCTATCTTTCATTGACTTTCTCTTTTATATATAAATATATATTAGGTCCTAGATAAATGTCTTTTTGCTTATAGTATGTATAAACTTGTAATAAAATCTCTTTGGCTGTACTATTTGTATCTGACAGATTTTGATGACATTAAAAAGAGCATAATACAGTGTCAATGGGAGTAGCACAAAAATAGCTTAAGTGTTTTCAATCCGGGAATTTCGATATCAAATTTGCATCTCGCTTTGGTCGCGCTATTATGGATATGTACATATATAGATATGTATACGGATGAAATGGACGCCATTTTTTTAAAGGTGAAGCAAGATATGCATGTCAGTAGTTACGACATAGCTGAAGAACTTAGAATTGATCAAAAACAGTGTTTACGTATTTGAAAAATTCTGGGTACACAAAAAATTGTTTTTCTGTCTATTTGGTTTTCTAAATATTTTTCTTAACTTTTTAAGATATTGAGTTTTGGCAATGTTGCCAAAAGATGGCAGCAACGTCAGGATAGATCACGCAATCGTTATGTTTTACTCTTTTAATACATTAAAAGCACATAAAGTGCAGGTGTATAATTATTATTGGTTTTTGACAAAAATTTCTAATAAATTTTTAAATGGGCTCAGTAGACTCAAAGAGGATGCTGAGTCTTGACATTTATTATTTAGTATTGTTATACAGCGTGTCCCAGAACTCAACGTCAAGCCAAAACGGGTGACAGGATTAATTGTGACCATTATGAGAAAAATCAGAAAAAAAATCTATCCCATGCAGTTTGAAAATTATGGGCGTTTAAGAAAAACCTAAATATTTGGTCAAACTGTGACCATTTTTCGGTTATTGTGGTTAATTTTTATTATTTTTGTTCATTTAAAGTTTGGAACCGTAACGCTAAATAACATTTCTAGAATAAAATTTAAAAATAATGACACAATTGTCCAAGTATCCTAGAATTGAGACTATTTGTTAAACTATGAATTTAAACTTTTCAAAATATGTCGAATTCGAAAGACCCTCTGTTCACGCCATTTGTCGATGCATGTGATTGGTTGCATTCGCGAACCCCGCCGGGCTGGCACCTCTGTATGTTTGACGTATTCACTTGTCGGTTGATCTTTATTCGGACTGTGCACATACTATCACAGTTTAATATAGTGGTTTCAGCTGAGGCCCGTGCCCGGGATGGCACGAGGGGCCCCTTGAATTTAACTACCTGACTACCAGTGGCGTTCATCTCATACAAGCATTAAAGCAATGCTTACCCTACGCTCTACGAGCATCTAATTCTAACATGAATTAATCAATCAATAATAGATTAATTCACGATTGTGATGAAAATACGTCCTTATCGAAATTTGTAAAATATAACGTGTTTTCACAGTCCTCTAATAAACAAAGAGTAATAGAAGTTTTCTTACTGATTGCTTGCCTTGTGTGAAAACGATATGCACGCCACTGCTGACTACATATACATATGTCAATAAAATGGAACACGCATATATCTCTCGGCCGGAAGATACTACCTCCATGGACATTGTGCTCAGCAACAGACGCTGCATACCACCGGATCGGTCGGACTTCGGACGAGCATGCATCTCACCTGAAACGATGCTTATGCACGCCAAAGCTAAGCAGATGTAGCTAGTTATATGTATGGCATGAGGTGTGAACAGGTTAGGTCATCTCTACAACCTAACAGTCCTATGGATATGTCCACAATATCGAGGCATTTCACGTGGCACATCAGGGCCCGCCTTTTTAAAAAAAAGTATTAGAGTGCCTTGGTAAGTGCCATTAAAAGTTAGCGCATTTAATCAGGATTGTGAAAACATATACTATACTTGTTAGTTTCATACTAAAAATACGAGTAAAAAAATTAAAACCTCAAGTAACCGGATTTTTGCTAACCCATTTTACTCGGTTACGATGTTTTTTATTCGCACAAGCTCTTGGTAGGTTCCTTATTTTACGGCTAGTTTGACACATCGCTTGACAGCATCTACATAGCCCATATCGGACTCTGTACCATACAAATCAACCATAACTGTCAAAATCCGAATCGTATCTTCAGATCTGACCTCAATTATATCTTATGAAAAGCAAAACATACAGATGTTTATTGATAATAAAGATAATGGATATGGTATGTGTGTGTAAAATATATATGTGGAGGAGTATGTATGTATTTTTATGAATGTACACTATCTATAATATTTGAAATAGTCTCTAGAGCTGTGTATCTTTACTTTATTAATCCATTCTTCGCAGTTTTTTGCGCGATGACATAATAAATGGATGTCAGCTGAAAGTCAGCGCTGGGGGCCTAGGTGGTCACTTAGCATTTGCTAGGCTAATTTCCCTTCGGCACATCATTACAGCACAGGATATTGGCTTTTCTTGCTTTCTATTTTGATTTACCTATCCTTTTGTGTACGTTGTGTTTCAGATAAATGCTTTTTCTTTCTTTAGTTTCTAATGAGGGCACTGATGATGAATCGCATTCCCAACAAAAACCGTTTCATTCGTCACTAGAAGACTTATTAGATGAAGTAGGAGCAATAGACACTCACAGCAATTTCCACTCCTTGGTGGTTCTAAAAACGATGCCATTATTTTCTTTAGTTTTCACAAGTTGCCATAAAAATAAAAGATTATTTACCCACAAGGATTTACAATCCAGCGACACAGATTACGCTCTGTAAAGTTGGTGGCTGTGCGTTTACAATATCTCTGTAAGTCTATTCACCCCGTAAGGGATATAGCGTGACCGATGATATATTATTATTTTATAATTATTAAAAATTCAATGTATTAATGAAGCAAAACTATTGATGCTATTTGGCAAAATTTTATGAATATTAGTTTAAAAAATTAGGCAATAATTCTGTGAGTTTTCAATTAACAAATACAGTCATATTTGCGAAATAATCTTTGCCAACCCAAAGGTGGGGATAGATACATAGTTGTGCCGGCGGAAAACAGAGATAAATTCAACTCTAATTCTTATTAAAATTAAAGCAGGTACTAAGCAGTTGCGTATTAAGAGAATTTCACTAGCTGTTAAGTTTCAATGTATTGCAGAAGTAAAGAAGAAATAATAATACAACTTTTAAATTAAAACATTTTTTAATCATATGTAGTTATTATTTCCTCGAATTGTATTCCAAATTTATCTTTTTTGTAAAGCTAAGGATCCTGAATCCTCAAAGATATCTTCGATCGTACGCGGCAACTATCTTCTGGTCGGTCTCGTGTCATTCTGTGTGGAAGTTTACCTCTTGAACGTTTCCATCGACCTTAATTGTGAACATCAGTTTATGGAATTGAGAAGTAAATAAGAGGATAATCTAGTGCAGAAAGCTCGTATCAACGTAAAGCAATGTTCCATTGTGTTTTTCCTTGACCCTGCACCGTTTAATTACGACATAACTTAATTCAAATCAATAACACCAAGTTATTTCCCTCTACGAGAACCTAGAGAGGCGATCACTTTTCGTGATCGTAAAACACGGTATAGAGATTTTTTTGTTTTGTTTCGAGGTTGATTTGTGCCATCATGACGTCACCAATTGTTTATATCGAAAGGTTATATAAATTAAAGATATAGTTGAATGAACTTACAGTCAGTGTATTCTTCCCCTTTTATTTATTTATTTATTTCCAAGTATACATACAAAGTCTACATTAATCTAAATATATATAACTCAAAGGTGTCTGACTGACTGAATGACATAGTGATCTATCAACGCACAGCCCAAACCACTGGACCGATTGGGCTGAAATTTGGCATGCAGGTAAATGTTATGACGTAGGCATCCGCTAAGAAAGGATTTTGATCAATTCTACACCTAAGGGGATAAAATAGGGGATGAAAGTTTATATGAAACTTTGTCAATTTAAACTGATCGGGCTGAGACTTTACATGCATAAGGTTACTATGACGTAGGCATCCCCCAAGAAATAACCATAATTTTTTACACATGCTAAACAAAAGTAAAGTCATAAAAACTATACCTAATTAATAACAATACTTCATAATGCAAGCGAAGCTGCGGGAAAAGCTAGTACATACATAAATATATAAGACATTAGCAAGATTCATTACAAATGCGACTATATCTAAAAGTGTTGACCACTTCTTAGAATATTGGATTTTGCCAATGTTGCCAAAAGATGGCAGTGTCATCGGGATAAATCACGCAATCATTGTGTTACAATCTACTACTTTACAAGATTAAGAAAAACATGATTCATGATTCTTGTAAATTTAAAATTCAAATGTGGCAAGAAGTAGAATTTTTTTAGTGGCTCTGTAGACTTAAAAAGGATGCAGAGTCTTGAAAACCTTAAAACTGAGTTTATACTATATATCGCATAATATAACAGGAGCTATTTTTGGCTATGTAAGTTAGTGAAGATACGATTTCGATTCTAGCAACTGCTGGTAACCAAACTATGTCTGCGTAATCCGATTCGTACCTTCAGGCTTTACCTGAATTAAACCTGATGGAGAGTATGCAGGCACCAAACAAAAACCGTTTCATTCGTTGCTTGAAGACTTATTATACTAAGCTAAAAAAATAGACACGGGAAGCAAATTCCACTCCTTGGCTATTCTAAATTCGATGACATTTTTGTGGGTAATATTTTCAGGTTGCCATATAAATGAAAGAATATTTAGCCCAAATGACTTTTTATTTACTATCCAGCGATATAGATTGCGCTTTGTAGAGTTGGAATTTATGCAGTAACATCCCGCCTATAGAACGTGCTGTAGTTCCACTTTTCGATAAGGAAAAACGTTGATACTGAACGATACGATATCGGATGTAAATGATATTTAAGCCATGCTACTTCGCTGTTATTGCACATCCTAAATGAGTAATATTTTTAATAGTAACGAAAAAGGGAAAGAAGATAAATTAAGGTACATTATTGGAAATAAGAAGAATTTTATTACAGGTACAATATTTTTACAAAACACAGAGTTTATTAAAACTAGAAAAACTGTACTTACATTGCAAATTTCAAATCTTTAGGTTTTATAGTTTCCGAAATTTTGTGATGAACAAGTCATTTACTTTCTGTTTTATATACATATTATAGATAAAGTTGGATTTTATACGTTTTTTAAATAATTGCCTATAAATACTAAAGAAAACAGTCTACATTTTGTTTATAATATATGTTAAAATATATTACAGCTACTGAACATCTAACATCAATTTTGTCACCAAAGTATAAAAATAAACAGTGGTTTTAATCTGATTCGTATCTGATTTGTATTAAAACTTTTCCTTTTCCTAAAGAGTTTCTATTTCATTCATCTGTTCTTACGGAAGTGACGTCGTGATTTAATTACAACCTCATAAAATTAAATTCAGAAGAACCAAGTTAATATCCTCCACATGATTCCTAAATTATGCTCCTGATTAGTGATCACTCTCCATGATAGCCGAAAAGCCGCGTCATAGTGACTGGTTTTAGTTTTATATCGTGGAATATTTGGGCACGTATGACATTTCCAACCGTTTATATCAAAAGATCATATAATTAAATGATAATGCGGAATATTCACACTGCCTTATTCTTGTTGATACAGTGTATTCTTCCCTTCCTCTTAAAATTGGTTTTTGCCAATGTTGCCAAAAGATGGCAGCAGCATCGGTATAGATCGCGCAATCGTTTTGTTACGTTCTACTGTTTTAATAAACTGAGAAGAATATATTCGGGTAAGTAGTTTTCGTATTCATTAATGTTGACAATTTTTAAACGGGCTTTGTAAATTGATGGAGATGCAGAGTCTTGGAGATTTCAAAATAGAGTTTTCAATACTACATTTTACTAGAACGCAATTCATTGGCATGGTATCGAGCGAAACGCACGATTCGTATTCCGAGTGTCGCTGGTCGGCGGCGGCGACGCAGCTGCGGCTAGCAGGCCGCGATGCAGCGATCTGTATGCATTTGTATGAGAAAACGTCCTCTCCTGGTCTATACAATTTCCATTTCAATGAACTTTGACTTCTTGAACATTTTCATCGACTTTACTCGTGAACATCAGATTATGGAATTAAGAAATCAATGAAAGGGTAATAATAGTTAATAAATAAGTGAATGAGTGTGAAGCAACATATTTTCTGCTTTCGTAAATTCATTCTAGCAATATTGCTTGTTTAAAATAGTTAAGAGATAAACTTAACCATTTCCGCTCAGTTAGTATCTTTGTACTCAACTAGATGGTGCTCAGATCGAATTACAACACACAATTGTTACGTTATACAAAATTGTAAATATATTCTTAATTTCAATATATCATGGTTCGACAGTACGATCTTTTATTTGAACATCGAGCAACATAGTGCAGTGCTCGCGACATTGCTCTTTTATATTTTTCCTTAATCCTGTTCTATTTCTTGAAGTGAGTTCTATAAGATCAGATGACGGTTCCGATGAAAATGGTTTTATTTCACAGATGTAGATCGTTTGTCGAGCTCTTTCTAACTATTTGAGAAGCGTATTTCTATCCCTTATAAGTCCATAGATATCGATTAGCAAAAAGTCGGAAATCGCGAATTTTCTAACTTCTAACGACGATACACGGACATTGCAGCTTCAGTTTTTATGCTTGAGTTTGGTATATGTCAATTTACAACACTGGTATAATAATAATCTTTTTTACAACACAACATTTATACATATACACAGAGTGTCTATAAGTCTCGCCAATTAAGTAAATCTTGTCTCTGGTGAGACTCGTACTTCCGTTCGGGTTATTCAAGGATGTCTTGTATTTTTACATATATATATATATATATTGTATATACTAGCTGTCCCGTCTGACATTGTTCTGCCATATTTCTCTACATTTTATAGTCAAAAACAAAGTTACATTAATTTTTGTATGTTTTGTAATTTGTGTGTTTATTTATAGTAATGACATCCAATCTCTAATCAATGTAAAAGCATACAAAGATACTCCTAATGCACCTTTGTTTTGATTAACGTCAAGTTTTTGACAACTGGGGACAGGGTGGTTTGTATGGGAAAAGAAAAGTGTTATTTTTACTATTTTCCTCGTATTTTTTAAGTTTTTTTCTCTCTGTAATAACCTTCCCCAGACTTCAACAAACACAACTAAAAATAAATCAGCAAAATCGGTTCAGCCGTTCTCGAGTTTCGCGCTTATCAAGACATTTAGCGATTCATTTTTATATTATAGATTTACGGTATAATTGTGTGTGCGTGTGAGAGAGAGAGAGTGAGTGTGTATGACAGATATAGTGTGTGTGTATGTGAGTAAGTATATGTGTATTATAACGAATTATGAATTTACAAGGGATTCTGTATTATAGTACGATAGAGATTTCAGATGTAGAGAGAGTACCTCCTTGCAGTCGTAATTAGTTTTGCTATAAAGGTCAATTTGGTAATTTAATTGATTGTATATATGGGCATATTGGCAGTTATATTGTTTTGAGGCAAATTTGGTTCTAACACGAACGGGGTCTTTTTTTCTGTTTAAAAGTTTAGTAGTGTCAAAACCATATGACTTATGTCGCTTCGAGACAGAATGCAACATGTAAAGCTGACGAACTGTTAAAACTCCAGCCTGTGAGTATAACGTGTAGGGGGGTAGTGAAATGGTTTAAAGCTCATCATTTTTAGCAAAGAAAATTCCTCTAATTCAATAAATTTGGTTTTAGCAGAACCACCACACACAGGTATGCAACATATTACTATAGATTGGATGAGAGCAATATATATATTGTTAGGATCAGAAGTTAATTTACCCACAAAATAAATAAATGTCAGGATCAAAAGCCATTTTACTAAAAATAAACAAATAACAAATATACGTGTTGATTTAGACTAAACACGATTTAACATTTACTTGGATAACCAAAACGACAACTATCAGAGATTCGACACAATAATACAATCCTCACGTAAACTAACAAGAGAGCCGCTCCGCATAGAGCCTCAAACAAGAATCCCCGGCCGACGAGTCTGCATCGGCTTATAAACGGTATCTATATTGGGCGTATAGAACAGTTTGTTTTGTTTCTATCTAATAATATCATATAAAAGTTTTTGATTGTAACGTGTCTGAGATTTTTAAAGATCCAGGACATCTTACGAATTCTAGCTGCGGTTAATTCAATTTGAGGAAACCAGTTAAGATTGTTTTCAATAACTATACCTAAGAATATAATTGAGTTTAAACTTTTTTAATAGATTGACATACAAATTGCTCTTCAAGTTCATTACAGAAATGTATTTTTAAATTAAAGTTTGATTTATGTTGCGAAGCATTACGAATGGAAAAAACCAAACTGAGTTTTAGCTATATTTAAGGTTAGAAGATTAGAGTTGGAGAGACCAATTGGCTGCACACCTGAGACCAGTTTCGGCTATGGTATACTGAAACATTTAGAATATTATTATATTCATTATTTTATTGGACATGTATTAAGATATATACTTGTGCTTCGCTATCAGTTATTTGTTTTTTGTTTTAAATAAGATTTAACTTTATGCCTGCAAATTGTATGAATTTATCACTAAACACAATTATGTATATGTAAAAATTAACCTTTACTCTCTTGGTAATTTCATTTTTATCCTTAATTGGCATAGTGACCCAAATCACGGTTGAATGTGTGCATGATGCAGCACAAAAAAAATGACTACGACGATCAACAGTAAAGAAACACATATCGACAGTAGCGTTAATCATGCCGGCCTGCACAATTATCCCTTCACGCTACGTTTAAAGTACCCAATATAATTCCGCAATTCAACGACTCGGCAAAATTTGAGTTAGAAGAGTTATTAGTCCCAACCGAGATATGAACGTATAGCCGTGACTAAATAAAACAGTGGAGGTTTAACAACTTCACCTACAAAATATATAAGCTGCCGGGTATAATGAACCTAACTATCGGGCCTAGCGGATAACGGACCGATTTCCAAGCGCGCCGACTTGAACGCTCGTTAGGTCAAAAGATCATATAAAGTGAAATGAACTTATAGCCAATGTATTCTTCCCTACATTTTAAGATATTGGGTTTTGCTAATTTTGCCAAAAGATGGCAGCATCGTCAGAATAGATCACGTAATCGTTGTGCTACGTTTTACTGTTTTGATACACTGAGGAAAGCATATTTTTCGGAATAACTATTAAGATATCAACAACTTACAATTTTTGTATGGGCTCTGTAGACGTAAACAATATGCAGAGTCTTGAGATTTTAAAATTGTTCATAATGCTTTCGACATTTTTTTATTGCACATATTAAAAGGCATTTGACTACACTTACCGAACGCCTACGATACATTTTGTCACCAAAATTACAAATAAATCGTGATTTTAATTATATTTACTTGAAAAAATTATATTGGCTGTTTAGAAAACTGCCTATTTTATTTATCCAACTCCATAGAACTTACGTCGAGATTTAATTAAACGTATAATGTTCACAGGCAGTAAAAAACACGATTAACCATCACGTAACGTTTATTGTCCAAAAACTTAAAAGTAAACAAAACAAAACTGTAGAAAATATCTATGAACTAGCGAGCTACGTATTACGACGAGCGGTCGAGCACTTAGATGTCAGACGATTACCCTCCCACCATACACCGCGGCTGGCGCGCGAGCGGTCCGTCCAATCATTACGGCGGCCGCGAGAGTGGGCCGGCAGAGTGCACGCTACAAACGTAATTAAAACCAGAAGAAACATGTTAATTCCCTCCACTTGAGCCCCAAGTAGTGATCGCTGTCCGTAATAGGAAAAGACGCCACAGTGATTAATTTTGGTTTCCTATCGTGATTTATTTTGGCCGTCATGATATGGCTAACTGCTTACATCGAAACATATATTTTAATGATAAAGCTGAATGATCTTACAGTCAATGTACTCTCTCCTTCTTCTTAAGATATAGGGTTTTGCCATTGTTGCTAAAAGATGGCAGCACCGTCGCAATAGATCACACAATCGTTGTTTTACGTTGTACTGATAGACTGATTTGATAGACTGAAGAAAACGTAATATTGTAAATAATTAAATATTAATTGACCAACTTACAAATTTTTAAACAGGCTCTGTACACTTGTAAATAATGCAGAGTCTTAGAGATTTTCATATTGTGATTCCCATTTCATATGTGAGATTTTAACATGACGCTATTTTTTGCTACGTTATCAAGTGAAAGGTGCGATTCCGATTCTTTTAGTCGTTGCTCAGCGGAGGTGAACCAGCAGCGGCTGCCATAGCCATTTGTATGAGAAGGCGTCCCATGTAGATGACTACGCTATGCTGTGAAGCTTGTGATCGTGACAGCCGACATCGCTGCAGTTTAAATCCAACGCTTTTCCATACAGACGCATACCGAGATTTATATGAAATATGTTAGGTAGCAGGCTGATTGTCGAACTGGTTCGTGACTACAGTATGCAAGTGTAAAGAACATCAAAGTGACTCGCTTCGGCCTGTCGCGCTTCGGAGTCAGTTAGGGTATATCGCCGATCGACCACTACTCTGAGAAGGGCAGCCCGCTCCGTACACTTTAGAGGTATTATTTGTCCGACAGACCTTGAGAATAAATTGTAAATCAAACTTTTTTAAGATCTTACTGTGTCAAAACTTAAACAAATCGTTCCATGTGATGAATTCAATTATAGTAAGAAAACTCGTGTTCATAGTATAATACATATTTGTTAAGCAATACTACTAAATAGTGGTCTACTAAACGGCGTTTACGAAAAAAATTTGGAAGATAAAATATATCATTATAGATACGTTACGTTGTAGCTCTATAGTGGCAAAAAAGGGACACCAGATTATGGTAAAATACACCATTGAAAATCTACATTTTGTATGTCTATATAAGCGTGTAATTTGAATTAATATGGGTAGGCATATCAAATAATGGAGAAAAAAGAAACAATATTTTTAGAGAAAAATATCACGTTTATTACTGTAATTGAAATTCGAATGTATGTATATACATACTATATTGAACGCATACGCCGTCAACCTGACTTATTTTGACACTGATAAAAATAGAAGTTCATAAATCATATATGTAATTGTATTAATTTCTTATCCACGGTACAATCGTCAAATTCATTTATCACCTAAACACCGCTGTGACCCATGCTCCCGCGCTGGACGATGCGATCAAGTAATTCTTCAGCGAGGACACGTAACCATCGACGCAAAGGAAAGCCTCCGAGTGCAGATATAACGCGCAAGTGTCCACAACGGTGCTGTGTTGCTTCGAAGCACGTAAATCATTCTCCAGAGCATGCGCAATCAAGATTGTGTCTATACAGATAAATCCGAGTATATCATTTTGTACATCTCATACCGTCGTAGTAGCCCGATTCCTGAGAAACGGGTGTTGTGATCGACGACAAGTGAAATTGGCTTCACCGTGTTGACCTGTATACAAGTGAGGTTCAGATGTAATGACCGCGATACTAGCCAACGCTGCGAGCTAGGCACCAATTCCGGAGCGTGTATTCTTGTAACAATTGCAGTTGATGTGAATTCTTCCCTTCCTCTTTAAATATTTGATTTTGCTAATGTTTGTCAAAAGATGGCAGCATTGTCGCAATAGATCACGCAATCGTTGTTTTACGTTATACTGATAGACTGATTTGATAGACTGAAGCAAGCGTAATATTGTAAATAATTAAATACTGAGACTAGATTACACATTTTTTAAACAGGCTCTGTACACTTGTAAATAATGCAGAGTCTTAGAGATTTTCAAATTGTGATTCCCATTTCATATGTTAGATTTTAACATGACGCTATTTTTTGCTACGTTATCAAGTGAAAGGTGCGATTCCGATTCTTTTAGTCGTTGCTCGGCGGAGGTGATCCAGCAGCGACTGCCATAGCCATTTGTATTGGAAGGCGTCCCATGTAGGTAACTAAGCTACGCTGTGAAGCTTGTGATCGTGACAGCCGACATCGCTGCAGTTTAAATCCAACGCTTTTCCATACAGACGCATACCGAGATTTATATGAAATATGTGAGGTAGCAGGCTGATTGTCGAACTGGTTCATCATCACAGTATACAAGTATAGAGAACTCGCTTCGGCCTGTCGCGTTTCGGAGTCAGTTTGGGTATATCGCCGATCGACCACTACTCTAAGAAGGGCAGCCCGCTCCGTACACTTTAGAGGTAGTTCTTGTCCGACAGACCTTGAGAATAAATTGTAAATCGAACTATTTTAAGATCCCACTCTATCAAATCTAAGACAAATTGTTCCATATGATAAATTGAATTATAGTAAGAAAACTTGTGTTCAAAGTATAATACATATTTGTTAAGCAATACTACTAAATAGTAGACTCATGCCCGTTTTCACCAATATTCCCTAAATTTTAAGAGCCACTTAAGACATTTTAGGTGGCCCTTAGTGATTATTTTGTTTTCACCGACGTTTAGGTGACACCTAATTGCTTAGGTATCCCTTATAAGTTACGGGATCAATTGTTCATTCCTTAACTAACCCCTAACAAAGTGACGTTTAAAATGGAAGGAGTATTAGGCGATTTTATAGATAATATTGATAGTATTGAAACTTTAGATTTATTAACCAGTCGTAGTTTTTTATCTAGACCGCGAAAACATCGCAAAAGACCAGACTTCTTCAGTAAATATGATGACAAAGATTTTATTACAAGATACAGATTAACCAAAAACAGTGCTCTCTTTTTATTTGAAAAAATTGAACATATATTAACAGGTAATTAATTTGGTAATATAATTATAGCTACATATATGAATTACGAATACATTATGTAAAACTTTTAACACTTTTTTTCTGTTATATTTTATTTTGTACTAAGTGCCTGTTATTAATATTAATTTCACCCTTACAGAAATAAATCAGTGCCACCCATGAAACAATTAATGTGTGCTCTTAGATTTTATGCCACAGGGAGTCATTTACAGACAATAGCTGATATAGGAGGCATCAGTGGCAGTAATGCCAAACTCGGTAAAACAAAATCCCCCGAAAAATATTTTATTTTACATATATACCTATATATAATTAATTGCTTTCTAATAGAACCTAAATTATAATAATACATTCATTATAAAATAGTTTTTTAAAAGAATTTATAGATTATCAAAGACTTATTATTCATAAAACAATTGTACAACGAAATGTAAAACGTTGATTTAAATGTACTTATAATAATCAAGAATATTACAAATGGCGTAATGGGTATAAAATCAGGCATATCTTTATTTAAAACAACAAATCTTACCACTAAAAACTCACTAACCAAAAAAGCCTAAATTTAATTATATAAGCCTTAAGTTGGTATTACTGGTTGTAGTCACTTTTCACTTTGACAGTTTATACTTCGTAATTCGGAAGGAATCTTTCTTTCATGTCAAAGAGTAGATGTTCACAGCCACTAAATAACACAAAAATCATATGTATATTTGCAAGATTACAAAACTCAATAAAATACGCAATTTTAATTATTATATTATAATAGTAGGTAGAAAGATATCATTAAATTTTCGTTGAAAAAATGAAACGATATAAATACGGTTTTGGTCATCACTATAAATTAGGGATTCCTTATTAAGGTGTCACTTAGCGTGGTGAAAACGAATTTAAGATAAGAGCTGTGTTTAGGGAATACTTAGCCAAGGGGACTCCTAGTTAGGGAATGGTTAAGGAGTCGTTGGTGAAAACGGGCATCAAACGACGTTTACGAAAAAATTTTGGAAGAGAAAATATATCATTATAGATACTTTACGTTATAGCTCTATAGTGCAAGAAAGGGACACCAGAACAAGGTAAAATACATCATTGAATATCTGCATTTTTTATGTCTATATAAGTGTTTATTTTGACTATATATGGGTACGCATATCAAATAATGGAGAAAAAACAAACAATATTTTTACAGAAAATTATCACGTTTATTACTGTAATTGAACTTTGAATGCATGTACATACTATATTGAACACATACGCCGCCAACATCACTTATTTTGTCACTGATAAAAATATAATTTCATAAATCATATACGCGATTGTATCAATTTCATATCCATGGTACAATCGTCAAAATCATTTATCACCTAAACACCGCAGTGACCCATGCTCCCGCGCTGGACGATGCGACCAAGTCATTCTTCAGCGAGGACACGTAACCATCGACGCAAAGGAAAGCCTCCGCGTGTAGATATAACGCGCAAGTGTCCACAACGGCGCTGTGTTGCTTTAGAGCACGTAAATCATTCCCCAGAGCATGCGCAATCAAGATTGTGTCTATACAGACAAATCCGAGTATATCATTTTGTACATCTCGTAGCGTCGCAGTAGCCCGATTCCTGAGAAACGGCTGTTGTGATCGACGACAAGTGAAATTGGCTTCACCGTGTTGACCTGTATACAAGTGAGGTATAGATGTAATGACCGCGATACTAGCCAACGCTGCGAGCTAGGCACCAATTCCGGAGCGTGTATTCTTGTAACAATTGCAGTTGATGTGAATTCTTCCCTTCCTCTTTAAATATTTGATTTTGCCAATATTTGTCAAAAGATGGCAGCATCGTCGCAATAGATCACGCAATCGTTATGCTACGTTCCACTGTTTTAAAAGAAAGAAAAAAGCATATCTTTAGTGCTTAACTCGAAACTATTTACAATTTTTAAAGAGGCTCTGTAGACTTAAAAAGGATGCAGAGACTTGACAACTGTACAATTGAATTTATATTTACATTTGTCACCTAAACACCGCAGTGACCCATGCTCCCGCACTGGACGATGCGACCAAGTAATTCTTCAGCGAGGACACGTAACCATCGACGCAAAGATAAGCCTCCGCGTGTAGATATAACGCGCAAGTATCTACAACGGTGTTGTGTTGCTTCAAAGTACGTAAATCATTCTCCAGAGCATGCGCAATCAAGATTGTGTCAATACAGACGAATCCGAGTATATCATTTTGTACATCTCATACCGTCGTATCAGCCTGATTCCTGAGAAACGGGTGTTGTGATCGACGAAAAGGGAAATTGGCTTATAAAAGTCGGATATCAGCTGCAATGAACGCGATCTGTAGGCTAGTCCAACGCTGCGAGCCAGGCACCTATTCTGGAGCGTGTATTTATGTAGCAATTGTAGTTGAAGTGTATTCTGCCCTTCCTCTTTGTATATTTGATTTTGCCAATATTTGTCAAAAGATGGCAGCATCGTTGGGATAGATCACGCAATCGTTGTGCTACGTTCCACTGATTTAAAAGAAAGAGAAAAGCATATCTTTGTGAGAAGTAAAGCACATCCAGGAATCTTTAAAATTTTTAAAAAGGCTCTGTAGACTTAAAAAAAGATAAAAAAATCCAAAAAAAGGATGCAGAGACTTGACAACTTTAGAATTGAGTGTATATTTTGCATTTTAATAGAAGACTATTTTTTTCTATGTTATCAACTTAAAGGTATGATTCGGATTGTTTCAGCCGTTGCTTGGCAGCGATGTACCGCTCTGTATGAAATGAGTTCCATCTAGGTAACTGCGGGTGCCATGCTCTGAGGCGGCATATCCAGCTCGCGATCATGTCCGTTGATAGCGCTGCGCAGTCACCTATATCATTCCTCACTCACTTTAAATCACTCAATTTAAACGGTCAGATATCGTACATTTTTAAAGATGTTTACTAAAATAAGCTTTCTATTTTTTTTTATATATAACTTACTACTAAAATTTATTACAATTATCGAACGCCTAAGATCAATTCTATTACCAAAATATAAAAATAAATGAGAATCAAAATTCGATTTGTATTATATTAAAATTTTCTGTTGGGTCACCTGAAAAGTTTTATATATCCATTCTTATGAAACTCATGCCGCAATTTAATTACGGCATCATGTATTTCAAACCAGAAGAACCAATATAATTCCCTTCACACGAACCCCGCGGGCGCTTCCGTGTGGAAATTACTCTCTATAATCGGGAAAAACGTCATAAACACCTGTTTTTGTTTTCCATCGATGTTTATTTGATCCAACATGGCGTCGCCAATTGCACATCATTTCGCAAGGGCATATTATTTAAGAATAAAGCTGAATGTTGGTATTGCAGCCAGTGCATTCTTCCTTTCGTCTTAGATATTGAGTTTTGCCAATGTTGGCAAAAGATGGCAGCATCGTCATGATAGATCACACAATTAATGTGTTACGTTGTACTGGTTTAATGGACTAAGGAAAAAATATTCTTGTAATAAAATGAAACAACTACAGCTTAAATATAATTTTTAAACGGGCTTTGTAGACTAGAAAAGGATGCAGAGTCCCGGATTTTCTAAAATGGAGTATTTATTATTGTATTATATTAGGAGATTATTCAGTGCTAAGTTATCAAATATTAAAAAAATAAATTATTATATTTATTTATTTAATAGCAACTTCACAGCCCATTATAAGTCAATTATATACAAAAAAGGAAATAAAATAAAAATCGAAAGTGCCAGTAACGAAGTTACGCTTACATATAAAATTTTGTAAACATGTTTTGGGTAGCTCTTCGTATGCGAACGGACGAGTGAGTGTTGTGTGAGTCTTAAAGCTCTAATACTTATCTGGTTACCACACTCTAATATTTAGGTTCTCCTTTGGCCTCTTACTGAATCGATGGACACCTGTTCTAATCATTGTATTAACCCTTGATCTCGTAAATATTTGTTATTCACTCACAGAATATTATTAATTAATATCAATATCTCTCTATACTATATCTTTCCTTTTTACACTGTACTTTCCGTCAGAGACAATAAAGTCTCTTTGTCGAGCCAGTATATAAAATAAAATCTACTTTTTATTTGTAATTGTTGGTATACATTACGATTGTTTCGGTACTGGCGCATAAAATAACTTAATTCGTAAGTCTTGAAACACCTTATACACCAAGGGGATGTAAAAAAGGAACCACACATTTATACATAAACTAGCTTTCGCTCGCGTTAAGAAGTATTATTATTAATTAAATATACAGTTTTTACTTAAATTACAGGTAAGGAACGTGCTTATGTCATACATGCTCGACGCTGCAGGAAGACGTCATCAGAAAACCCGCAAGGAATTTAATAGAAATGTCGTGTGTACTAGTGCCGTGAGAACGGCGATAAGCTGTGCTACTGGTCGCGTTGGTCCTGGCATACAAGCTCCTGCCTTTGGGGTCGTGGCCGCTCAGGGTGGGCTCCTACAAGGACAATGTGTATACAATCACTAATGTAATATTATCATGCAAGTCTATTTCCTATCTTGCCAATGCGATTTGCTCTTTTAATTAATTTATAGGCGAACGCTTGACCTCGATCACACCTGGTGGATGGTGAAAATGAGTCCGATGATGAACCGCGTCCGCCTAACAAATGCCTATTCACTCTTCTCTTAAAGACTCGCAGGTCATAAGATCGCGGAAATTTGGCCGCTGGAAGCATATTCCACTCCTTAGCCGTTCGCATAATGAATGTGGAAGCGAAATGCTCTAAATGGTAGCTCTAATGTGAAAAGAGGCATTCATTTATGTAAAGAAAGCGAAAGAGTTTTACAAATATAAAGAAATGTTCTTATTTATTTTTTAATAATATAACGTACTTATAATACATACTATAATATCTAATATAAAATCTAAATTTTATTTATTTATATGGGATAGGTGTGGTATAGATCAAAACGGTCAATTCGATTACAAAAAGTTTAAAACGATATCGAGAAAATAAAGATATATCGATATCGATAAATACGTTTAAAACGATAGCGAGCTTGACGTGCCGCCTGACAGCCCTGCGCAGTCGCCTACACGAGACGCCTTTTTTTGGTAGCACAGTGGAAATCCATTTTAGACCGTCATGGGGCGGTGAGGGCCGCTCCCCCGGTGTGTCACACTCTCACCGACTAAAACCACTGGGCTGCTTCGCCGAACACAAGATGCGTTGGACTACGGGAATCTGACGTAGGTCTCACAGCGGTCTAACATGGGACGCCTTCCCATACAAGTTCATACAGAGAGGTACATCGCAGCCTGGCAGACGCTGCAGGTTCGCTACTGCCGTGTGACAACAAAAAATCGTACATTTAACTTGATATCTTAGCAAATAATCACCTCCTATAAAAAGCTACATATAAACTCAATTTCAATGGTCAAAGCTCTGCTTCCTTTTTAAGTCTACAGAGCACTTCCAAAAATTATGCTTATTTTACACTGTATTTATTTTTACAAAAACATGATATCTTTAGTCTACTAATTCAGTAGAACGCTATACAACGATTGTGTGATCTATACCGACGATGCTACCATCTGTTGGCAACATTGGCAAAATCGAATATCGTACAAGGAAGGAAAGTATATACTGGCTGTAAGATCATTTAACTTTATCATAAAATTATACTATATTACGATAAGAAAAGTTGATGATGTCGTGAAAGTCCAAATAAACCACAATAGAAAACCAAAATAAGTCACTATGACGTGTTTTCTGATCAAGGACAGCTCGAGAGCACCATTCAGGGTTGACATGGCGGAAATCTACCTGATTGTTCGGATTTTAATTCAATTTTGATGTAATTAAATCTACACGAGAATTCCAAACGATCAGATGTGTAAAATTGCAAGTATTCAGGATAGCCAAGAAAAAATTTTAATATAATACAAATCTTTTAACGATAAAAAATTAATGACAAAGAAAAATTATCAAGAATTAAAAGGTTAATTTTACCCAAATAATTGTATTAAATGATAAAGTAATACATTTTAAAAGCGTAAAAATTGTATCAATCAAAACGAGCGCGACATCCCCAGAGAAAATAACCAAGCAGTAGACAGGAGGGTGTCTGCAGCCTGGAGGAGAGGGAGGTGACGCGCAACGTGTGGCACACCGTCCGTGAGATACACACAATACATGTCTAGCAATAAAAATATTCCAAATATTTTAGAGCATCAATGTTGTACATAAATATATATTAAACTGTATCGAAAATATTGAAATGTATAACTCTTGTCATAACTTAGAAAATTCTCGAAATCTTACTTTGTGCTAGTTCTTGTCTATGGATTTGTAAAGGGTAGAAATACGCTTCACAGGTAGTTAGAAAAAGTTCGACAAATTCAGGTACATTTGTGAAATAAAATAATTTGGGTCCAAACCACACATCTGACCTTATAGAACTGACGTCGTGATTTAGAGAAGAGTTATATAAAAATATGAAAGAACAATATTAGCTTAAATTACTTTACAAAAACAGAAAACATGTTGCTTCAAGCTCATCCGCGCGTTTTTTTACTAGATTACCTTTTCATTTGTTTCTTAATTCCATAATCAGATGTTCACAGGCAAAGTCGATGGAAACATACAAGAAGTTAAATTTCAGTAAGATGAAAATAGGACAGACCAAGAGAGGACACCTTCCCATACAAGTTCATACAGAGCGGTCACTCGCGGCCTGCTAGCCGCAGCTGTTTCACCTTTTTTTTTTGTTAACCCGGTGGAAATCCTTACGGACCGTCAGGGGAGTGGTGAGGGCCGCTCCTCCGGTGTGTCGGACCTGCCCCGACTAAAACCACCGGGGTGTTCCTTCTCCCGTCTGCCGGATGCTAAGGGCAAAGTCGGTCCATCTTCCTCGGCATCCGGCGACGTCCGGCCTTGTTCGGGCCTCACCTATTAGGCGGAGGGCTGTTAAATAGTCGCCGCGCCCCGCGTGCCGTGTGCGGGAACACACCGCTCACGCCAGGATCTGGGCGACGTACTCCCTGAAAGCGTGTCGCCTTTAAAAATAAATACAGTATATCTTTCATTTTTTTCAAGATATTGGGTATTGCCGGGGTTGCCAAAAGATGGAAACATCGTCGGGATGGACCCCGCAATCATTGTGTTTTAAGGGACTAAGAACAGAATTCTATAAACAATAAAGCCTTAAAGAAACAGTATCATACAATTTTTAAAGTGGCTTTGTATACTTTAAATAGATGCAAAGTCTTGACAATTTAAATTGAGTTTTTATATTTTATTTTAATAGAAACAATTTTTGAATTGTTATCCAGTTAAAGGTACGACTCTGTTTGTTTTAGTTGTTCCTCGACAGCGATGTATCGCTATGAATGAATTTGTATAGAAGGGCATCCCATTTAAGTGACTACGCGACGTTGTCGGACGGCGTGTTAATCTCGAGATTATAATAGCTGACTATATTAGTCACCGTTTCTCACAGTTTAAATAAGGTTTAAGACCGGTGGTCGTGGGTGTGGTGGTAGAAAGACACGGCTTTTGGCGTTTAACTGTTTATTTGTACTTTAAGGCACACCGAACTGCAACGCACACGCACGTACTCTAGCCTTCGGCCTCGGTAGTCGACTGCGTTAGCTAGAGCATCCCTTGCGTGCGCGCACCCTTTACCCCGCGCGTCCCGTAACAACACCCTAACGACCTTTAGGGCGTTTAACACAATTACGTATCGGGCGGCGTCTACATGCTTTAGGTCAGATTTTTTTAAATGATTGCGTTCAATACTTACTGCATGCTAGTATTTATTTTATTGTAATACACATTAAAAACTGTTGCAGTTACCGAACGGCTAAATTCAATTTTGTCACCAAAATTAAAAATTAAATGTGATTTAATCCGATTTGCATTAAAATTTTCTTTTAACTTTCTTAAAGGGTTGCAACATAATTCATCCGACCTTACGGAACTCACGTCGATATATAATTACGGCATAACGTAATTAAAATCAGAAGAACCAAGGAAATATCCTGTGCGTAAGCCCCGACTGGCGCTCCTGGGTGGTGACCACTGTCACTAATTAGGAAAAACGTCTGTATTGTTTTGATTTTCCTTTGTGGTTTTTTTATGCCGTCATAAAATCACCAATTATTCACATCGAAAGGGCATATAATTAAATTAAATCATAAAGTTTATAGCTATTAAAGCCATGAATTATTATCTTCCTTTTCATATGTTGGATTTTAGAAATATTGCCAAAAGATGGCAGCATCATCGAGATAGATCACGCAGTCGTTGTTTTACGATCTACGGGCTTAATAGACTGAGAAAAACATATTCCTGTAATAAATTGTTATAAAAATGAGCTTTATGATAATTTTTAAAGGGGCTCTGTAGACTTAAAAAGGATGCAGAGTCTTGATAATTTAAAATTGAATTTATAATAGGACTTACTTTATGTTATTTTATCAAGTTAAAAATACGATTCGGATTCATGCAGACGTTACACGGCGGTGGCCCAGCTGCGGCTGCTAGCCCTGATTGTTCGGATTTCAATTACATTTTTGTCCAAATTAAATCTCCACGTGAGCTCCATACGATCATAAGTTTTTAGGAGAGCCAAAAGAAAATTTGTATACAAATCTTTTAATTATAAAATAATAAATTAACAAACAATAAAAGGTTAAATTTACAGATAAATGGTTCTGTTCAGTGATAAAGTAATACATTTTACAGGCATAAAATTTTATCGATCAAAACGAGCGCGACATCCTCCAGTGACAATAACCAAGCAGTAGACCGAAGGAGGACTGCTGTATGACGGAGAGGGAGGTGACGTGCAAAGTGTGGCACACCGCCCGTGACATAGGTTTGAATAAGGCTATTCGTTTCCCTGGCGACTAGAAGAATGTGGTTTTCCAGGCATAGGTGGAGTAATTGAGATCGGAGGGACATCCCGGGGGATTTTAGACATTAGGAATATGACAAAAAGCCACCCTCACAGCGGCCCTGTTACGATAATGAGCGACTATGTAGGTTTATCTACCGGGTAAAAAAAATCTGATACGTTTTGATGTCTTTTAAAACGAAAAACAAATAATTAATAGCGAAGGCTATATCTACATTTCTAGCAATAAAAATATACCAAATATTTTAGAACATCAATGTTGTACATAAATATATATTAAACTGTATCCAAAATATTGAAACGTAACTCTTGTCATAACTTAGAAATTTCTCGAAATCTCACTTTGTGCTAGTTCTTGTCTATGAATTTGTAAAGAATAGAAATACGCTTCTCAGATAGTTAGGAAAAGCTCGACAATTCAAGTACACTTGTGAAATAAAACAATTTGGGTCCAAACCACACATCTGACCTTATGGAACTCACGTCGAGAAATAGAGCAGAGTTATATAAAAATATGAAAGAACAATATTAGCTTAAAATATTTTACAAAAACAGAAAATATTTTGCTTCAAGCTCATCCGCGCGTTTTTTTACTAGATTACCTTTTCATTTGGTTTTTAATTCCATAATCAGATGTTCACAGGCAAAGTCGATGGAAACATACAAGAAGTTAAATTTCAGTAAGATGGAAATAGGACAGACCATAAGAGGACACTTTCCCATACAAACCTTCCCATACAAGTTCATACAGAGCGGTCACTCGCGGCCTGTTAGCCGCAGCTGCGTCACCTGAACCGAGCAACGACAGACTACAAATCGTACGTTTCACTTGATAACATGACAAAAAATTACTGCCTGGTAAAATATAGCATGAACACCTCATATTTTGAATCTCCAGACTCTGTATCCTTTTGAAGTCTACAAAGCCCGTTTAAAAATTATTGTACGAGTAGAACTTGTGTTGTTCCAATTTATTACTGGAATGTTCTCAGTCTATTAAGCCAGTAGATCGTAAAACAACGACTGCGTGATCTATCTCGATGATGCTGCCATCTTTTGGCAATATTGCTAAAATCCAACATATGAAAAGGAAGGGAAGAATTCACTGGCTGTAAGAAAAATATGAATACTGGCTGTGAATATGCTTTCAGCGGCCATATTTCCGCGATCTTATGACCTGGGAGTCTTTAAGAGAAGAGTGTATAGGCATTTGCTAGGCGATCGCGTTTCATCATCGAACTCATCTTCGCCTTCCAACAGGTGTGATTGAGGTCAAGCGTTCGTCTATAAATTAAAAAAAAAACATTTAACTATATGATTAAATTATATGCTCATTCGATGTGCACCGATGTGTAGTAGGCAACGCCATGACGGCCGTATAAACGACGATAGAAAACCAATACAAGTCACTATGACGTTTTTTGCGATCATAAACAGTCATCACCACTCGAGAGCACCATTTGAGGTTTCGATGAAGGTAATTAACTTGGTTTTTACAATTTTAACTACATTATGCCGTAATTAAACAATACAAGGTTATTAATGCAAAACACGATGGAACAATATCGAGGTGTGAAAACCTATTCGGTTTAAGCGTCATTTTTTGGTGATGTAGTAGTATATATATATATATTTTTTTTTTGGAATCAGTAAAATCATTTGTTTGCTCCTCGAGCTTCTGGACTAATTTGGTTTCTCGGGCTTAGGTGGTGTGATTGGAGAGACACTCCGAGGTTTTTTAGTCAGAAAAACACACCGAGGTCGCTACCCTCACAGCGGCCCTGACGGTACTATGCAGGGTTTTACCCCGGGTTACAAAAAAGGTCGTTTTGCACTCCTGGTCGATGCACTTGAAGGAATACGCTATCCGCATATCCTGGCAAGCGATGTATTCCCGCGCATTCCTATAATGATCATACATAAGGTGAGTGAGGGATGGCCTTTACACCGCCCCTACCCCCGCATATTTAATGGTGAGTAAGCGGTGGCTTTATACACAACTCCTTACAAATAGGTAGACCTGTGAAAAAGCGAACGTCGACATATTATATCTTATATTCGAGGATGTTGGCGTAGCCGTGCCCTTGGTTTCTTCAGATTGGTAGGAGTAACACCCTGGGGGTTTTAGTCCGTAAGAATCTGTCACACCGGGGTGCTGTCTCCACGACGCCGTGATGGTTCATAAAGATTTCCCCAGGTTAACACAAAAGGGGCGTTTTGCACTAGATTACCCTTTCAATTATTTCTTATCTCCCTGATCACGTGTAAGCTCCTTGGAAACGTTTTAATGACCTTTATCTTTGAGGAATATTATGTAAGGAAAGAATACACGTACCTGTAATGTGATTAAAAAATAATTTCGATTTAAAGGGTACAGGCTTATTTCTTCTTTAGTTCTACATTATATTAAAACAAATAACAGCTAGTGAAATTTTCTTAATAAACAGTCATGCGTCTGCCGTCTGGATCGCGATCACAGTACATGGGTGTAAAGCCTGTCATAGTGACCAGTTTCGGCTTGGCGCGTTTCGGGATCAGCTTGTGTATATCCAGTAGCTCATATACCTAGAGACCTCCTGTCGTGGTATATGTGGGCCGACATGACGATGTAGACTATCAATGGATTTTCATCCTTTGTTAGTCGCTTTCGTTTTTGGACTACACTGTACTTACCATCGGGTACTCTGTAGTCACTATGTCGTGCCAGTGTAAAAAAAATGTGTAATCAGTTACTAGAGCCTAATTTATCTCTGGCTTCCGCAGGCACAATTACCTGCCCGCACATTAGGGTTGGCTAAGATTATTTCGCAAATATGACTGTATGTACTATATTCATTAACCAAAGATCACGGATTTTTAATTTTTAACCAAATATTAATAATCTTGTCGCCAAACATTTCTACTTAATTTCATCATTAAAGTTTGAATGACAATTATAAATATCGTCACGTTCTAGTTGGGTACATGCATCATCACCGGTTTCCTCATTGTTTTACATCAAGTATAGTTGACATCAGGGATTTTGACAGTGAATGTCCGGCCGCGATGGTTGCTCTGTATGAATTGCGATCGTGACTAGTGATGAAAACGCCCGGGAATTTTCCCAAAGTGCCCAAACACTTCCTTGGGAATATTCCCGGGAATTTACGAAATGTTCTCGGAAGTTTTGGGCACTTTGGGAAAATTCCCGGGCAGTTTCATCACTAATCGTGACAGCCGACAGCGCTGCGTATCGGATACATCTTTCCTCACACAGCTTAAATAAGGCCAAATATTTGGGATAAGTTTTTTTTTAATAATTACGTTTAATTACTAAAATAAGCTTTCTAGTTTTTTTTAATATATACATTAATCCTTTAACGCCTGAACGGACACTTTTCAACACTAAAATTCAAAGATTCACAGCACGATATGTTTTTAAGATCACTCTTTCGAATGGTGATGGTAACAAGTCCCTAAAATGAAATTGTTTATGCGAAAAATGCAAATAAAAAAAAAACACTGTATTGTGAAATAATTTTTTCAAAACACATTTTTTTTCGCTTTTTTCATTTTTCTACATGCTTAATACTCATGAATATCGCGTCTATGGACCCTAAACTAAACGTTAGTAACTTTGAGTTAATAAAAAAAACTCTTTATTCATACAAAATGGCGTCCGAAACAATAAATTTTGGTTTTAATCTTTAGCAAATTTTTCTCGATTTCTATGGGCTTTATGAAAAAGACACACATCAACACAACACACACACAACATCACACATCTTAAAATTAGAACCTTTTTAGACGAGTTTTTTAGACGTCGCTGAGGACCTAGATTGAAGAGCGTATAATTTAACAATGAACCAAGATGAATTTACAGTCAGTGTATCTTCCTTTCCTCTATGTTTAAGAGTTTTTCAATGGTTCCAAAAGATTGCAGCACTATCATGATAGATCACGCAATCGTTCTGTTATGGTCTACTGTTTTAATAGACTGAGGTTTTTTCTCTCAACATTATAAACATTCTCAACTAAATAAATTTTTAAAGGGGCTCTGTAGGCTTTAAAAGGATGCAGAGTCTTGATAATTTTCAATTGAATTTATAATAGGACTAACTTTATGTTATTTTATCAAGTTAAAAATACGATTCGGATTCTTTAAGATGTTAAACGGCGGTGGCCCAGCTGCGGCTGCCAGCCCGCGATGTATAGCTCTGTTTGAATTTGTGTATAAATGCGTCTTATATTGACTGCGCAGCGCTGCTGTATATGAAAGGTTAATAGATCGTGACCAGAGTTCACAAGTGTAAATATAACAACAGTGACTCGCATCGGCTCGTCAAATTTCGGGATCAGTTTGTGACTACACTATACTTTCAATCAGGTGCAATTCAACTCACTTTGTCGAGTTGATATAAAAAAAAATGTAATTGTGAATATAGATTCTAATTGTCATGATTCCAACGCAAATATGACTAAATATGTAACAGCCATAAAACCGTTTTTTCTATCACAAGGGGGTGGCTTTTTATAAAATATAAAATCACACTTTTATACACTAATAATATGGTATCCTAACACTTTAGCTGAGATTTTTATAGACGCATACTTGACTTTTCAACTTTTCGGTTGAACATCAGATTTTGGAATTAAGAAAAAATGAAAGGGTTATTTAGTAAAACAATGCGCGGCTGAACGTGAAGCAACATATTATCTCTTGTCGTAAGCTCATTCTTGCGCATATTCTTCTTTCATGTATTTATTTAACCCTGCATTATTTAATTAAAATGAAAGGCATGTCATAGTTTCTTGTTTTGGTTTCTATCATGGTATATATGACGTTGTAAAGTTTTCACATCGAAAGAGCACATCATTTTATAATAAAGTGAAACGATTAATAAAACAGCCAGTTTATTGTTCTCTTTCTTTAAAATATTAAGTTTTGCCAATGTTGCCAAAAGATGGCAGCATCTTCGGGATAGATCACGCAGTCATTGTGTTACGTTCTAATGTTTTAATAAACTGAGGTAAAGATACTCGTGTAAATTTGAATGCTATTCTAATTTGGTATGAATTTACCTGAATTTTTACAGGGACTCTGCAGACTACTTTAAAAGGATGCAGAGTCATGAATATTTAAAATTGAATTTATAATAGAACTTATGTTATTTAACAAATTAAATTTATGGTTCGGATTCATGAAGTCGCTACACGGCGGTGACTCGGATGCGGCTGCCAGCACGCGATGTATTGCTGTGTTTGCAAAGACTAAATTTGTAACAGCCATAAAACCCTTTTTTCTATCCCAAGGGGTAGATTTTTATAAAAATAAACATCACACATTTATATACTAATAATACGGTATCCAAATACTAAGGCTGAGATTTTTATAGACGCTTACTTGACTTTTCAACGTTTTCATAGACTTTACCTGTAAACATCAAATTTTCGAACTAAGAAAAAATGAAAGTGTTGTTGAGTAAAAAAACGTGATGCTGAACGCGGAGCAACATATTATCTCTTGTCGTAAGCTCCTTCTTGCGCATATGGTTCTATCATGTGTTTCTTTAACCCTGCACTATTTAATTAAAATGATAGACTCGTCATAGTTACTTGTTTTAATTTTCTATCATGATGTATGTGACGATGTAAAGTTTTCACATCGAACGAGCACATAATTTTATTATAAAGCGAAAGGTCAATGAAACTGTCAGCGTGTTCTTCTCTTTCTTTAAATTATTAAGTTTTGCCAATGTTGCCATAAGATGGCAGCATCTTCGGGGTAGATCACGCAGTCATTGTGTTACGTTCTACTGTTTTAATAGAGGTTAACATATTCGTGTGAATTGAGATGTTGTTCTCCTATTGCACGATCCAGAATTTTTATAGGGACTCTGTAGACTACTTTAAAAGGAAGCAGAGTCTTGAGATTTTAAAATTGAGTTTTCAATATGGCTTTGTAATAGGAGGTAATTATTTGCTATGTTATCAAGCCGAAGGTACGGTTCGGATGCATGCTGTCGTTGCTCGGTGGCGGCATTTTTTAAAACTTATTTATAGACGAACGCTTGACCTCAATCACAACTGGTGGAAGGTGAAGATGAGTTCGATGATGAAACGCGATCGCCTAACAAATGCTTATTCACTCTTCTCTTAAAGACTCCCAGGTCATAAGATCGCGGAAATATGGCTCCCAGGTTGTGATGCACCGCTCTGCACGAGAGGCGTTCGATGTATGCGACTGCGCAGCGCTGTCAGGAGGCGTATCAAGCTCCCAAGTAAAATCCTAAAGGACCGTTGCAGTCACTGTGAGGCTAGCGATCTTGGTGTGCCGAACTCCTTCCGACTAAAAAGCTCCTCGGTACTCCTTCACGCGCGTTGTCCCCCGCTGTGGACGAGAACTCGCATTGCTCCATAAACCGGCGCACAGTAGACCTGATCTCACCTCGACAGTTACAGAGGACGGGGGAGTGATGCTGTACCTCCTATCCTCAACAGTGCGTGGTGTACATGGGCAGTGAACTCCCTTAAGTTCCTCTACCCCGCTTGATGATGATGATGTCCTAGCCGGATTCGGCCACGGCGACTGTTTCAACGCCGATTAAGAAAATCGAGGTCCAGTTTTCGGAAACAGTCAATTGCGTAGGATATATTTAAGTGCATAGCTGGACGCGCAGCCAGAAAAGCACTCTCTCCTCCGAGCTCCCTCAGGCCCGATGGAATGGAGAACCAGTACGATCGGGAGGGAGCGGGATGCAGGTTTGGTCGAGTTTTCCCTTCTCTGAACACCTGGTTGAATTGCGGGGTTAAAGAGATTCTTTAGTCGCTTTTTACGACACCTCAACAAGAAGAGGTGGGTGCTATTCTATTCTGCCGGGAGCCACCACGGGACAAACCCCCGCTTATTGTTATGGCGGACTGGTGCGTAGGTATTGCTGCGCAAAAGCCTTCCTACATATTGATACCTTTCCTTACATAAACTCTTTTTGGAATAAGAGAAATGGACACAAAATTTGAAAGACAAAGTCGCTTAACTTTTCGTCAGTGACGCAACCAACTCCAGGACACGGTAAAAATTCTTTACCTCATTGGGTAACTCATATTATTTCTAATAGAACAGTTGTAATGCAATTCAAAGTCAAGTGTAGTGTAAGAAATTATATAAAGAAATATATTTATTTATTTATAAGTACATTTACACAGTCTACATTAACACATAAAACTATATAAGACATGAACAAGATACATTATAAATGCGACTATATTTAAAAGTATAGACTACATGCACAGAAGAAAAGAAACATAAAAATACGAGTAACACAAAAAGAAATAAACTAAATCAATTAAAATTTATAACAGAAATGAAAACAAAAAAAAGCAAGAAAAAAAACCAATAATTTATGCAACAATCCTCTCTAATAACATCCTTTTTTTTATTTGTAAATACTTTCGTTAAATATGTCGAGATCTAATGATATCGACATATAATTGTATAATTTCATTTACTTGTCTACCGTAAACATAGAGTGGTCCTTATAGGGATAGATAGTAAAAGAAAACCTCGTACGATGAGATATGTTTGTCTTATGCCGACTCACAAATCTAATTTTGCAGAGAGACAGTCTTGTATTCTTGGTTCAAGGATTTATAATAAGGTTAACCATGAATTAAATATCTTGAACTTATCTAATGACGAATGTAAGATGTAGCTGAGGGACTGGTTGTCGAATCTGAAATATGATGATACTAAGGAACTGTTGCGGGAATAGATGTACTTGGGGTTTAGCATTATTGTGAAATTATTATTTACTTTGATTGTATGTAATATTATTATTGTATTGTGTTGAGTTAAGATTGAAATGTGCTGACATCCAAGACACAGGCAGTCCTAGTTTGGGTGTCAGCTGACTTTAACGTGCTGCTTTGTAATTGTTTTTCTAATTAATAATTTTATTTAATTAAATTTGTTTATTGTTTTAATATAACAACGATATATACACGAAATAATTTATAAAAACATATATATATATATGCATATATAGAAGTTCTAGGGCAGCGTGTTACATCCTTAGTGGTATACCTAACTATATACAGCACAATTATATATAAAAATAAAAAAAATACATATCAATTGATCCTGTTATACTCAAGAAGATTCAGATGAGAACAATGTCATTATCTCTTTAATTCCCATGTTTATGTTAATGTTAATTTTGTATTTAATATAAAATATTAAAAAAGTGCCCTTTTTTTTTAAGAAAATGCCATACAGGTGATACAGGGCATTGTGAAAAAATATATGAATAGTTTTAATCTTCGACTTTGCTGTAATAATGATAGAATTAAAAAATAAATTATCATGTCGTAGAAAAAATATTAAGCTACTGTCACCTACAAGTGACACTCGGAATTGATGAGTTAAAGCCCACCGAAATCCTGACAGGAAGCAGTGAAAAATGTCAATATCACTAACTTTGTTATACATATATATCTTTCATTCCATCAAAAGGTATATATTCGTTATTGGTAAAACTAATTGGAGGTGTACAAAATTCCAATTATATTTAGAGAAAATCAGGTTCCGGTTCAATGCCCTGTAATTGAATTCCATGGACGAGAGGTTAAACAAATAAAAAGTCGTGTCGTATCCATATCGTATGTATTAAAGGAGCGTGAGTAGTGAATGTCCTGGAGACATTAGAGCACATCGTAACGGGAAGAGGGGAGATAAACTTAAATGATATATAACGACACGGAAGATCTGGGAAGGCAGATTTTACCCCATAGGTTTTTCACCTCTAAGCGATATTAAGCTTTTAGAAATATAGTAAAACGGTTTTTTTTTGCCAATGGGCAAAAGCCTAAGGACAATTATCGTCGTCAAGGCAGCCTAATTAATTATATAAAACGCCTATAATAACTGGAATAAGACAAGGTGATTGAAGATTGAAGGTGTAATCTCAGCTCAAACTGGGAACCAATTTAAAAATCGTCTGAACAAATACTGTCTTAATCACAAAGCGAAATAATAAAAAAAGTGAAATAACACGAAACGGGTACTTATTTGTTAATAATATAGTAAATAAAACGTTTTTTTTTTTTCAATTATTTGGACTTGCACATTATACAATAACAATTATCAACAGTTAAAATAAATCCACTGCTATTCGCAGCGATCATGCTGCCCCACACAAAAATCTCTTCACGTCATGCTTAAAGGACTGCCTGATAGCGCAGTTTGTAGCGACCCTACTTACGATGCTAAGGTCCTGGGTTCGAGTCCAGAAGTCATGGTTGTATATATGTATTTAAGTATGTATATCTTTGTCTACTACCCATAGTACAAGCGCAAGTTTAATTTAGGACTAGGTCAATGTGTGTAGTTGTTAGTAAAATATTTAAAAAAAAAGGACTTACATCATAGGATGATGGGTGCACGCTCGCCGAATGACCATTCCACAGCTCAACAATACGGTAAAAGTAAAAAAGATTATTCCTTAGGATGAGATTTATAGATTTATATTTCGACTTTGCTTAGCAAAGCCCTCGTAAAATGAATTATATTTTAGTAGACTCTAAGCAAACTTAAAATTCCGTCTATATTAGAGATGCCACGAATATTCGGCAACTATTCGGTATTCGGCCTATTCGGCCACTTTTTTTGCTATTCGGTATTCGGCCGAATAGTACGTACTATTCGGGCGAATACCGAATACCAAATCATGTAAAAAAATGCACGTTATATTACTTAAAATTATCTATTTATTTCCAAATTACAACACTTTAGTAATTAAAATTGATCAGTGGTGAGTTGTGATGAATGAAAATAAGCTTTTCAGCATTTTTTGGTAGCAAACGATTACGCTTTTCATCGTAAATGTTACTAGCCTCAGAAAATAACCTCTCACTAAACACGCTACTTCCAGGAGAAGAAAGATAAACTTTAGCAAATAACGAAAGGTTTGGGTATTGTTTTTCGTTTGTATTGGGTATTGTATTATCTTCACTGGCCGCGCCAACGCAACGAGGAAAACAGGTTGCAGCTTGCCTTAATCCAGCTAACGCGCCCCCGACAAGCATGTATTCCATGCCGAATATTCGGCGCTTCGGCCGACAACGTTGCCGAATATTCGGTATTCGGCCAATTCACTATTCGTGGCATCACTAGTCTATATGTATATCTCAGACTTAGTCCTAGCCGGGATGTGAGTTACCGTGTAGCTGTGACTCCGTAAACCCGCGCGCGTGGTTCTATTAAGGAAGGGAGAGGGTGGAACAAGGTTAAATATGTAGCTGGCGAGCTGGCGAAACATGCTGCCCTCAAGAGGAAGACCAGGTCGGACTACGACGGGGTGCCCCTGTCATACGCGATGGGGGTCATCAGGCGATACTCAATCACAAAATGGAACTCAGAATATAAAAATGCAATTAAGGACAAAACACCGGAGCTTTTCTTGCCTGATGTCCCCCTCGCATTTGACTACATAAAAGAAACAAGCCCCATAGTCTCATTACACAGGCCATCACAGGTCATGGCGGTTTTTCGGTGTACTTACACAGATTTAAATTGAAGTCTGACCCGTGGTGCCCTTGCGACTGTGGAGGTGCGACGGAGGACATTACCCATGTCCTCATCCACTGTCCTCGTTTTGCTTCCGAACGTCTGCAGACAGAGTATATATTGAACCAAAATATTAAAACAGAAAACCTCTCTTCCCTGATAACTGGGAAGAAAACAACCAAAATATTACAAGAATACATTAAAACAGTAGTCTCCTCTGTCTGCACAGCGAACTGGGTCATGTAAAACGAAAATCGGGGCGGCCGTCGTGGTCTCGCCGGTCTTCTCGTGACGTGGTTGACAAAGGCGTTCCCGAAAAATTTGGTAATATACATGTATGTTTGTGTGGTGATGTAAATGATGTATATGTGTTGTGTTGTATGGTCGTGTCTCTTGTCTATGTATGACATTTAATACTTAAAACTTTTGAATTGTATAACAATAGGTTAGACTCATCTAGAATAGTAAAATTTAATGTAAATATATAAAATTGTAAACAAAGGCCATGGTATAAACCCATGGGACCAATCCTGATATAAATCTTTCAATTAAAAAAAAATACAACGTTTAATAAGTCTTCAGAATTTTCGCCATGATACAAATGGTAGAAAACGCCCAGTGAGGCAATATGTACGCGGAACTGCAGTGGATTAAGAAGATCACGCGAAATTTTCACTTGACTGCGTCTTCGGTACAACTGGAATGTCTATGCTGTAATATATATTGAAATTGCAAAAGCTATTATGTCTTGGACTATATGTTTATTCATGTAGATACAAAAATACTATTCTTAAAAAGAATTGTAAATTTACATAATAATTTTTAAGCCTGTGATGTAAAATTTATGAACCGGCGAATTACGTATCTCCTAACAACCAAAGATGGGCAAAATGTAATCTGATTAATGATTAACGATTACAAAATGTAGTCGTAAATTTAATTTTCTTGTTCTGTAATCGTGATTAAATCCGTTGAAAACATTAAGAAATCATAAATGTGTACGCAATCTGAAATTCTGCAGTGTTTAAAACATATCATTTTTATTAATATGATTACATTTTGCCCATCTATGTTTACAATGCAGACAGCCCTCCGCTGAAACTTATCCAGAGCACTAAGTAAGTACTGAGCAGAACCGTCACATTTATTTCTTTATTCCTAAAAATAAACCAAAATTAATTTAATCGCTAAAATTTACGTGGGTGACTGGGATGGTACAGTTCATTGAATAATTAAATATTAAGGTACAGGGCATTACGTCATTTCGGAGGGGCTCGTATATCCCTTTTATCTGCGACGCAAACACAATTTCGCGAGTCCCTAAAGAGTTTGTGTTTATTTTTGATACTTTTGCTTTCCCGTCCCTTGCTAAGTGAACGGAATATGTCCCTTAGATATAAGGCAACTATAAACAAGGCTTGACTTTGATTAATTTATAGAAAATAATAATAAAAATGTATCATATATATATATATATTTGCTGTATGTATTTTGTTGTTTATTGATAATTCTTATAAGATGTAACACGACCGGGGCCCTTCACGAAAATCAGCGCTGCAGACTTCCTCTGTGGCTTTAGGCTGATGAAGGGCCCATTTTCGCCGTGTTAATATGTTCTGTATTTTCTATTTTTGTGTGTTGTTTGTATTGCTACATTTAAATTTCTGTTTTTTTTGTGTATATTTGTGGCGAATTAAATACTTTTTCATTTCATTTTTTTTTTTTTTCATCATGTATAATATAATATTTCGCCTAATATGCCTGTATAATATGTCGTGTCTTGCGTCCTCTCCGGGTGAAGAAAACCATCGTGAATGGAATAGAAATTTCATGTATACGTCGTGCGTGACATAAACACAAGGAATATACAACTAATGTACATATTTCTGCTTACCCTGAAAGAGATATAGCGTCGCGATATATATATTATTTAATATAAAATCACTATTTTATAAAATAGAGAATACTGGTTTAAGTTATTGTAAATAATATTCCTATTAGCAGTGACGCTCGTCCCATCTATGCATAATATCAAATCATACCTTACAATCAATAAGTTTGTATAATTAGTAAAAGTTAAATATAAAAACTAGAACATTCATATCATTCTAATGTATTTTATTTTTACTTGATTTCTGAGAGAAATTATCACAATTTTGTAGTCGTTTTAATGTAAAACATCTAAAAATATGCACATTTTTAATTAACTGAAATTTTCATATCCGCTGTTAAATTGTCATGCTCGCCACAGCCTATTAGTAACTTAAGGGCTTCACCTGTAAAGATATTATTTAAGGCAATGAATTTGAATTTATTAAGCCGATTTATATGCGTAAAGCATTATCGCCGTCTCAGTTGTTTGCGAAACTGCCTTTGTTCTAAGCTTTTATGGGCAATTACTGAGGTATGACGCCATTTTATTATATAACTGTTATTGCAATGCAGTAGTTTCAAAAACCCCCGGGTGCTAAATGAGCGACAGAGGCATCTGTACTTCCAATCTCGAAGCCTATCTTCGATCTCAGTATTTGCGAGGCTGTAAGCTTAAAATCGAGTTGGATCTCAGATCCAGCTGTATATGTGTGATTCCGCATATAGAAATTAATATATTATAATAATAATTATAATAAATACTCGTTGATATCACCACACCACACGATGAAAATCTCGTAAAAGCTGAGAAAGAAAAACTATCAAAATATTTAGACCTTGCACACGAGATCACCAGCATGTGGGATGTAGATTCTACGATTATTGTCCCGATAGTCGTATTGACTAATGGGCTGATCGCAAAGAGCCTTGATTACCACCTTAAGAGGCTCTCGCTTGGTTGTTGGATCAAGGGCCGGATACAGAAGACAGTTCTACTCGATACGGCGCGCATTGTTAGGAGGTTCCTCACTCTGAGCTCCTAACTACCGGTGGCTTGGGCCTTAGCCCTCGCCCCTGTAGGTCTACATGTTTTTATATTTTAAAATGTAATTATATTGTAATTATGTTGAATAAGTGATAATAATAGATATCGTCATACTATATCCCTTTCGGGGTGATTAGAGGTACATTAGAGCATATGTCAACTTTGCGCTTGTCTAACTGTATTCTATTATTCCCTTTTTCGCTGTTTTCTGCGTGTTGACGCAACATATAGGTGTAAACTGTACCAGAGCTGGTTGGCTTAGTTGGACTAGTTTTGTGCCAAATAAATGCTTTTTATTATTATCTTTATATGTCATTCTCAACGTGCCCCGTAGCGCAGGTGATCGCCATTCTTATAGCACTAGTATACATGAAATTAATATTAGATACAATGCCGGTTTCCTTACGATATATTCTTTCACCGGTGAGCATGTGCTGTCTAAATCCGTACGTAAGAAAAGCCCAGAGATACGTGCCAGGATTAGGACCTATGACCATTCGTGATATTGCATTTGAAAACTTTTTTTTTTTTTTATAACTTATCGGCGAACGCTTGACCTCAATCACACCTGGTGGAAGGTGAAGATGAGTCCGATGATGAACCGCGTCCGCCTAACAAATGCCTATTCACTCTTCTTTTAAAGACTCCCAGGTCATAAGATCGCGGAAATATGGCCGCTGGTAGCATATTTCACACCTTAGCCGTTCGCATGATGAATGTAGAAGCGAATCTTCTCGTGCGGATATAAGGAACATCCACCACATACGGACTGCTGGTCTATTATCAACTTGACCAGCAACATCATCTGCTACACAATATCTACGGCCAAACATCTAGGTTCTGAGGAATGGGTTTTTTAGACCAACTCCTCCCAGAGATGTTGCTTGCAGCATGCTTTTCACTTTCCGAGTCATAGGTGCGGTGGTATCGAATCACAGGATCGGCTTGCAGCGGGTTCAGAGGTACCCTGGAGCTTAGATTTCTATTGAGCTTCGACTGAAAATCAACGTTGAATTGCGTGTAGCAGCGTCGCTCAGTATACGCTGAGCCGAGTGTTCTTAGAGATTGGAGACAGCATACAGTATAAATGATGGGATATTATGTGTTACTCTTCCATTGTTTTATCCCAGTTGTGTGTTGTTCCTTTATTCTGATTATCGTTCATTTTTTTATTATTTAGAGACCGACCCTTGACTTCAATCTCAACTGGTGGATGGTGAAGAGTCCATCGATGAGCTGCGTCCGCACAACAAATACCCAATACACAAATACTCTCAATTCATAAGATCGTGGAAATATGCTCGCAAGGCCTATATTTCACTCCTTAGCCGTGCTTCTTTCTTTCTTTCGGTTATACTCGGGCCGGGATAATTATAAAATAAAGATTGCTACAATTAGATAAAGTACTTAGCAGTTGACGGCGGTATTCAGGCACTTACAAACAACTCACTGTGTATGTATTTGGTATGTGTATGATATGGAGAATGGTGTAAGTGAGGATTTGTGATGTGTGTAGCGAATTTCAAATTATTAGATGCGATTGTAACGGAAAAAGGATGCGATGTGACGTTTGCAAGTTTAAAGCGAGAACAGTTATGTAAAGAAGTGAATGTTCGCCAGATGGCGTTTGCGTTTGGGTTCGTTTACATTTTATTAGTTTTTAATGCTCTGGGGTTGCATCTTTTGGCGTGACTAAGTTAGTAAGAGTCTGGTTTACTGAAGCCGCCGCCTTTACTGCGGCCGTGATAGTTCTTTGTAGGACATTTTCCCGAGCTACCAAAAAAAATTGGTTACGAGGAATAGTAGCCATTTTCTTTGAGGTAGGCTCTCAAATTTCTTGTTACCGTTTTGTATAAAAATAGGTATAAAAGAACTTTTTTATCTATGCCATCTGATCTACGTCAATTTCGTATTCATTTGAAATTTCAATTTATTCTCGATCGTAGCCACTTCTCACGTAACTTCAGACGGTCTCCATCCGGGCGAAATTTCAATTAATTTTCCATTCAGACACTCGCGTTTCTTGAAAATAATTTTGGAATGTCCCTTAACTAAATTACTGTTATGGACGGAATTCAATGAAACAATAATTTTTACCATTTTTATAATAATTATGATATCATCAGTTTTCTTGCCTTTATATCGCACCTTGTGAAATACAAAGATGAGTTCGGTGATGGACTGCGTTCTCTCAACAAATGCCTGTTTATCATCATCATCAACTCGTACCCGTTCACTGCTGGACATTGGCCTCTCCCAAGGTTCACCACTGAGCCTGATCTTCGGCTTCTCTAATCTTACAATTGCTTGTGCAAATCGTCGCTCCAACTCTAGTTGTTAGTTATCCTCTGACCCTAGTCAGAGTGGTAGCGCCACAGATAATAAGTCATTGCTTTGTCTTTTTCTTGTTGCGTTTGATTGCTACCCGGGGGGGGGGGGGTAATTTGTTAAACTATTGTTAAATCGTCCGTCTTGCAATCAATACATTTGCGTCGACGGTGCACCTTAATAATTTATATTTTGTTTTCATACAAATACTGTGCTGTGGTAGCGATATCACATATCGTCAGGACAGCTGAACAGCCTAACAGGTGGGTGGCAATAGTTATATCGCATGAGCCAAGACCTAGACAATTACAGTCCACTTTAAAATTCCACAGAACCCTTCAAACTCACGACGGTTCCACAGTGTGTCTTACGCTTGCCGAGTTGATCCAGTTCTACGTCGTAAACCAGTGTCACGAGAAGCTGGTTATAGTCTCCAGGCATTATGGTCTCTCCTAATACTTTAATTATCTTCGTTATATGAGTATGTATGTATATATGAGTGATAAAGCGTAGTTTCAACACAAAAAACATCAACCCCAGCGGTTATCACTTCTTCGACAAATATGACCAGCCCTCTGCCGCTTCAGCCAGCTAATCCTCTGGCCTATGTCGATAACATTAGTTCTCTGATGGATCACCTCATTTCTGATTCGATTCTTCAGAGAAACACCGGGCATTGCACATTCCATAGAATGCTTATTGACTTTAATTTTTTTTAAACTGTGTCGACATAGTGACTACAGAGTAACTGATGGTAAGTACAGTGTACTCCAAAAACGAAAGCGACTATCAAAGGATAAATATCCATTGCTAGTCTACATCGTCATGTCGGCCCACATATACCACGACTGAAGGTCTCTAGGAATATGAGCTACTGGATATATACAAGCTGATCTCGAAACGCGACAAGGTGAAACTGGTCACTATGACGGACTTTACACGCATGTAGTGTGGTCCCGATCCAGACGGGTACCGACGCCCTACCACCTCGCTGCTGCTCGTTTAGCACCACCCAGGAGTCACGTGTAGGGTAACTAGGGTAAAGCCTACGGACGCGAGCAGCTTCGACTCCCAAAACAAATCAAATCCCAAATTTGTGAACTAGTTGTACCGTGAGTGTCCACGACTCATACTAATCGTCATTACAAGACGCACTGGTTGTAAACTTGATTACCTTGTTAAATGCTTGTTGACTATTATCTTAAAGGCTTCCCAATCATAGGAGCGTGTAAATATATTCCATTGGAAGTATATTCCACTCTTTCGCTGTTTGCATGATGAATGCTGAAGCGATTTTTTTCGTTTGAATACAAGGTTTCCTTTAAAAGTAAAGAATCCGAAAAATTACAACCACAAACCGTGCCTCGAACATTATGTAAGCACAGATGTTCGATTTATTCATGTTAACATAAAATAACAAAGTTTTCCATACAAAAGTTACTAAAACATACGTACCTTTTGTATACCCTGAAGGGTTTCTTGAAAGCCGCTTAATCAAACCGCCCTTTTACTATTTTCAATTTCCTTACGTTACTACAAAAAGAGAGCAAACGGCTTCTTTGAGACGGGCTGGATTGTTTCGTCCCACATAAGTTTCTTTATGATTATTTTCAACGAATCATTTGGATATATGTACATATGTACTATAACACGATTTTGGCGGTTGTGTTATATTCCCTATGTATGGTCGCTCACTCGCTTGAAATGATAACACCTTTTTTTATATATATACTCCCATGTATTTCATCATTTAAATGTTTACATATATTTTGCTTTTATTCTTATATTATAATTTTTACTATCCGACTTTTCCCTTCGAACTTCAGATTCAATGTCTATATAATAATTGAAAAAATCAAATAAACTTCACCTTTTAAAATTAGAAGTTCTCCCATTTAAAACAAAACTTATTTTTTTATTTAACGGCCAGTTCCGACAAAAGTGCCATATATAACTATCCTACTTTAATATGAACCATTCATACAATCACTACAGTACTTATTTATTATTTATTTATTTACACTGGCTCGACATAGTGACTACAGAGTACCTGATGGTAAGTACAGTGTAGTCCAAAAACGAAAGCGACTATCAAAGGATGAAAATCCATTGATAGTCTACATCGTCATGTCGGCCCACATATACCACGACTGAAGGTCTCTAGGTATATGAGCTACTGGATATACACAAGCTGATCCCGAAACGCGACAAGCCGAAACTAGTCACTATGACGGGCTTTACACCCATTTACTGTGGTCGCGATCCAGACGGGCACCGACGCCCTACCACCTCGCTGCTGCTCGTTTAGCACCACCCAGGAATCACGTGTAGGGAAACTAGGGTAAAGCTTACGGACTCGAGCAGCTTCGACTCCCAAAACTACTTACTTATTCTACGTACATCGTACTTTCTTCTTCTTACTTATTCTATACTGGCTTTTACTCTTTACTTTGTCTATAAATAACGGCACAATACCTCAGTTATTTGTAAGCAGTGGAATACGATTCCTGTGTCTACTTTTCAATAATCTTTGAAAGAAGAATGTATAAACATTTGTTCCATCGTCTGCCTCATTTTCTAGCTGGCAACCCAAGCCAAGGCTCAAATGGACTGGGGTGTCACTGTGTAACCATCCAGCCCGTAACTCGCTTTCATCACTTGGTAAAGTTATAGAAGCCTTTCCCAGCCAACAACATATTATCTTGACAAAAAAAAATCTTGAGGATATAAAGAGGTGAAGATCCATTCTATCTATCCTAGTATCTTATCAAATCTGAAATGTTACAGATACAGATACAATTGTCCTCAAAATGAGGTTTCAACTAAAGTCCCTATCCGAAGTAGTTTGTATCCCCATTGACTAATGTGTGTCCGAGAGGGTTTGTGGAAGCCATCAATCACTCAAAACCTCCTGTCGAGACAAACGCCCCGTCCAACATATCACACCGTTTTTAAAGCTAGGTTACATTGTTATTGATTAGACTTTGAAGTATCTGAGTTTCTACGTTTTTGTCTGATTTACGTCTTGCTTTTGTTGGTTCTTTTAAATCTGTAAAGAGAGAAAATCTTATTGTTCCTGACAACATATGTATATGGCGCAGTCGGTTGCACTCGTCATAATGAGCCGACGCGACCGTTTTAACATTAAATTGTCAAATTAACACCAACGCATCAATTAATGGGATCATATGCGGTAAATGTCACTAATGAGATAACCAGAATTCGTAAGCATACGAAGAATTACTATAAAACTTGTTACCGGATACCTATTATAGTTACATATCTAGATAAATAAATTTGACATGTTTAAAAATAAACCTATTAAATTGTGAAAAATGTAGAATTTTTTTTTTACACTGGCACGACATAGTGACTACAGAGTACCTGATGGTAAGTACAGTGTAGTTAAAAAACGAAAGCGACTATCAAAGGATGAAAATCCATTGATAGTCTACATCGTCATGTCAGCCCACATATACCACGACTGAAGGTCTCTAGGTATATGAGCTACTGGATATACACAAGCTGAACCCGAAACGCGACAAGCCGAAACTGGTCACTATGACGAGCTTTACACCCATGTACTGTGGTCACGATCCAGACGGGCACCGGCGCCCTATCACCTCGCTGCTGCTCGTTTAGCACCACCCAGGAGCCACGTGTGGGGAAACTAGGGTAAAGCCTACGGACGCAAGCAGCTGCGACTCCCAAAATAATAATATCATCAATTTGAACTCAACCTGTCAAATTCGAAACAAAAGATCACTTGAGTTCTCCTAAAACACTCAACGAGTCCTCCATATTTTTGACAAGGTCGAAGTGTTTAGACGTTAGCGGAACACAAAGATTTATAACACTTTATTAAGGGAAAGCTTTTCAAAAATTCCTTTTACTCAAGGAACGTAAGCCTCCGTTTTTACTCCATATAAATAAACTTCCAGGTCTTACTGTCTGCAAAACCGAATCTCACTACACCTTGGTCGCCTCTAGACACTTTAAAATTATAAGCGCTCGATTTTACAATAAATTAAAAAAAACTCTTAATTTTTTTTTGTATCCCGGTGGAAAATCCTGCACAGGACCGTCAGGGACGCTGTGAGGGCAGCGAACCCGGTGTATCAGACTCCTTCTGACTAAAAACTTCCAGGATGTCCCTCTGATTGCTCCACCCGGGCCTGAGCAGCCAAATTCGTCCAGACGCCAAGTAACAAAAGGCAAAAAAGGCAGGTAAAAATCCATCCCTCCAAAACCTCTCTCTCAGGCGGCGCGCTGGATTCCGTGCACCGCCTCACTCTCATCCGGGCAGCAGACTCCCTCAAGTCTACTGCCCGGAGAATTCTTAATATCTACCCCCTTTCTCTTTACGAACTTAAAATCAAAGTTAGGGATTACTTGATGCAGCTTGATTATTCACAAACTGAAGATCTTTTCAATACTTATATACATATAATCTACACTTACACAACACTTGCTCTTTACTTACCCTTTTCTACACATAAACACATTCATACACAATACGTCTGTATAATTCGTAATTATATGTATTCTTTGTAACGGTGGGCGTTCACGCCTGCGATACAGTCTCACGACTAGTGCAGGCGTCAATGTAACTTAAATTATGTAAATTTAAATTTTGATTTAATAAAATTATTATTATTACATTATTTTGTTATTCGAGGGAAAATTATGCATTGGTCACCCGTGTGGGTGACAGCTCCAGTAGCTAGACTCTTACGGCTAAAAACCCCAGGGCTGTCTCTTAACTTTCTGCAGACAGGGCCTGAGAATCTCAAGTCAAAATTTATAGACGTATAGCAGGTAGACGCCGCCCGATACGCGTTTGTGGTAAACGCCCTAAAGGACGTTTTTTTTTAAGGACAATACCCCAACCGTTGCTGTGAGGAAATGCAACGATATTAAAACAACACAAACACGTATTTAAAACTTTCTTACTTTCTTTCCTTTTCTTTTTTCTGTTTTTACAAAAATCTTAAACAATCTAGTTCTACAATTTATTCTCTTATCATAAGCTTATACCATCTATTCCTTAAGTTTCTATTTAACCGTTTTCCTTAATTATCTTAACCACAATTATTTAATCTTTTACCGTTTCTTAATCTTTTACGGTTAATCTTATAGTGATCTTTATCTTTTTTGACAACTCTCTGCTTTTTTCTTGTTAGTTTTTCTGCGATACATTTGTGCTCTTTTGCCACCTTTTCTTAGAGTCTCTTTCTTTTGCTCTGTGGCCGTTCTTTTTAACACTCTTAAGCTAATTAAAACTAACAACTCTTCAACATATCTCTAACTTATGTTCTAATTACTCTAGATACAAGTACAAAGTTGCGCTAGAGCGCCCAAGTCTTATACAATATTAATTTCGCTATTTATACCTTTGCACCGTTCTCCCGAGCCACGATGCGGGCTGTCCTCCGGGCGAAGTCCATAAACGGCTGTCGGGTATCCTCGCTAGCGCGTCTTCCGCCAGTCGACACCCCATCCTGCACTCGCAGTCGTGCCGACCAGCACAGAATCTACTGCACTCCAAAAGGAGATGCAGTACAGTCTGCTCCCGATCGGCACCGCAGTTACAGTTTGGAGAGTCGGCCAGCTTGAACCGGTGGAGGTACTCTAGGAAGCCCCCGTGACCCGTGAACAATTGCGCTAGTAAATGCTCTCTCCCTATTTTTTGCAGCGTTTTATGCGCACTGCGCACATCCGGAAAGAATGCCCGCGTGACCGCGCCTGTGCTAGCTCCGGAGTACCTACGCTGATATTCGAGGAGCGTATCATCCCGGACGAGTCTATTTGCGAATGAGAGCGGGAATTTATCGAATGCAGGGGGACGCTTGTTGTTCAGCGCCGCCCCCTTTGCAAGTTCGTCAGCTCTCTCGTTCCCGACAATCAATGTGTGTGCTCTCACCCACACAAAAAAGACTTGGACACCATTGACCCTAAGCCCCTCGAGTGTGCTTCGTATGCTGTGCACGATGGGGTGAAGTGTTTCGGGGTTGGACAATGCGGCGAGGCTCGAACGACTATCGCTCAAAACCTTGATGGATGTTAGTTTTTTGGACGCTGCCAATTGCAACGCCCTTTGGATGGCTAGCAGCTCGGCTTGGTAGACGGTACAGAAGTTCTCAAGGCGAAAGCTCGCCCTGGCAACCTCCACCCCATTGCCCTAAAGGACGTTAGGGTGTTATTGGACACACAGGGTAAGAGGATGCGCGCGCGCACGGGATGCTTGCTAATTCAGTGACTACCGAGACCCAAGGCTAGAGTACGTGCGTGTATGTCACAGTTCGGTGTGCCTTAAAGTGCAAATAAACAGTAAAACGCCAAAATTCGTGTATTTCTACAGCCACACCCACGACCACCGGTCATAGACGCTACTTTGACTCTGCTTAGACGTTATTGAGAAAATCGAATTGAATCTAGGGTTCATGTTTCACCCTAGTTCCGGCTAATTTATTAAATTAAATTTTTCGAGTTTGATTATATTGTTTAGATGCTTCGCCTTAAACGAAACATTTATTCGAAAACCTTAATCGTTGACAGCCCCATCGCATATTCATGACCCGGTTGTTGTCTTTATGGATAAAAGCGATTCCAATTACGAATAAAATAGGCTTTTAGGGATTAAATTGTCTTTTCTTCCTATTGCGTGAGCTTAGTCAGACCTTAAAAATAAGCACATGTTTTTTACTGTACCAAGAAATACTCATTGAGGGTAATTATATTTTTTATAATGACTCGAAAAATGTACTCAAATACAGCTGATTGAAAGTAAATTGAGGTCCAAGAATGGTGACGATCACCAAGGAAAGACAATCCCAGCCATCACTACGCCGGTTGAAGTAACAAGTTGGTATGAGGTTAATCAAAATCAGGTAACGATGAAATTGGAAGATACAGTATTAGTTCAAAGAGTAAAATAGATAAAGGGAATTCTGCTTCACCGCAGAGTAAGAAGATTAAAGTTTTCTGTCATCTTTTGAACATGATAAACATTAGGTAGACTAGCTTTGTAATCGAGAAGATATAAAACAATGTCTGAGGCATACTCGGCGCGTTTCATCTGGAAACCGTCGCATTTTCTGAGGCATTTTTCAATATTGTCGTGGTGCAAGGTACAAGCGAAAAAATTAAAATTAAAGCCTTTTATTTTATTACATTGGCTTGACAAAATTGTTACTTTACTTGATGTACAGTGTTGTCTAAAAACGAAAGAAACTATCAAATGATGAAAACTATAGAGCCTCCGTCGTCATATTGGCTCACATGATGATGATGATGATGATGATGATATCCTAGCCGGTTTCGGCCACGGCGACTGTTTCAATGCCGATTAAGAAAATTGAGGGCCACTTTTCGGAAACAGTCAATTGCGCAGGAGATATTTAAGTGCATAACTGGACGCGCAGCCAGAGAAGCAGTCTCTCGTCCGAACTCCCTCGGGCCCGATGGAATGGAGAACCAGTACGATCGGGAGGGAGCAGAATGTAGGTTTGGTCGAGTTTTCCTTCTCTGAACACCTGGTTGAATTGCGGTGTTAAAGAGATACCTTAGTCGCCTTTTACGACACCTCAGCAAGAAGAGGGGGGGTGCTATTCTATTCTGCCGGCAGCCACCACGGCTAATATAACACGAGTGAAGGTCTCTAGGTATATACCTACGTGTAACTCATATGAGTTACACACACACACAGGCTGATCTCGAAATGCGACAGGATAAATCGAATCATTGTCTTTAAAATTCTGTGCTATGATCATGACTCAGTTCAGGCAATTGCCCTACTACCATAAAACCCCAACTTGCTCAAATTACATTTTTTACATATTATATATAGTATAATATAAAGTAATACAACTTTGTAGGAACTGTTGCGGGGTAGGTCGTATGATATTTTTTAAAAATACTTTTTAAACTTTCAATTTCAATTTCATTGTAGAAATAAAGAGTTTTACAGTAGACTGAATCCAATGATCGATAGAATAGAATTAACTTATATTAGAAATTCATTTTTAAAAGAAAACTGAGGTAAACAAAAGTGTAAGGTTGCATTGATGTCAATCGACATTCAATTCCCCTCGTCAGCATTATGCAATAAATACATGAACGGTGGATATGGGTTTGTAACAGAACTCCTGTGTGAATAAAGACCTTCTCCATTTACATCAATTGTTGTCTGCCCGTCCAACTTTGAGAACGATTATATCGTTCGGAACTGATGTTGCATTCGTTGGAAGCTAGATAAAATTCAATGTGGACGCGTTGCTAGCCCAGAACGTACTGCATTACAGAGTTTCTCTTATCACAGGCTTCGGTCTAACTCATTCGATGTACACGCAAGAGCATTAGCGATAAAATTCATAGCAATTGTTTGCACATAACAATTGGTCATCGTGACAGATTGACTCTTGCGTTCTCGCTAAAAAGGTCTTGCGCTTTAAAAATCGTTGACAAAGGAACGCAATTAATAATGGCAATTCTAAAGCGTAGTAAACCCAAACACATTGTAATAAAAGTACAACAGACAATTTTTGTTTATCTACACAACTTTAGTCACCGAGAGACAACTGTTTTTTTATCTTCCCATTGCATCATAGGTCTCTCTTTACGGTTTTTCTTATGGGCCATTCCAAAACGTTTATTCTAGTTCTTTAAATACGACATACTAAAAAAGACTATATCAAAAGCCACTAATGCCCTGTTCTACGGCCAATAGTTTAAATGGGCAGGGCATATTGCTAGAATTAATATCATATTATCACGTTATATCTCTTTCGGGGTGAGTAGAGATATATTAGTGGATGTATATACTTTATGCCTATATGTCGTGCTCAACTTCACCAGTAATGCAGCTGATCACAATTCTTAGACACTCTTACACATGATATTTCTATTAGATGCCATGCCAGTTTCTTCGTGATGTATAAATCCGCAGTGAATCTGGAAAAAATTCAAAAATTCATGCCGAAATCCTTTAGGCCACACTTCAATAATATCAAAATATTTTAATATAAAACGCTTTAGTTTATAACTTACGACACCCGTTAATTCACCCACTTCGCTTTATGGGTAATTTTTACTTTTATGTGTTTTCATTCACTTAAATTAAATTACGTGATGCGAACCGCAATATGGGCTTTTTTCCCAGGCATTTCATGTTGTCATGACATGACTCTTTCACGTTATAAATACTCATGTTTAATGTATATTTTGCTTTATTTCCTTTTTTGTGTCGCAACATTCAATCAGTCAAAGTTTATGAAATAAAACGGAGTTTTTGTAAAATGTAATAAGATTTTTGTTAAATGTAACTGTTGGGTACTTGCCGTCGCAACTCGGCAGCGGCTTTGAAGTCGCAATTTACTACTCTGTATACATTAATGTGTACAGGTGTTTTATGTCCCGCCCGGTTAAGTTGTGAAGACCTTTCCCGGTCAACAAACACGCGTAAATTCGAAAAAAAAGGAAAAAAAAGGGTGTTCTATGAAGGCGACTGCTGCCTATTAAAGCCCGTGTTTTTTTTTTTATACCGACTCGACACAGTGACTGCACCATACCTGATGGTAAGCATGGTACAGTCCAAAAAACGCCAACGACTATCGACAGGTAAGAAAAACTCATCGGTAGTCACGGCGATCATGCCGGCCTGCACAAATATCTATATCCATATCATAGGATGGTGGGAACACGCTCGCCCGAAGACCATTCCACAGCCCAACGACACGGCAAAAGAAGGAGTTGGAGAACTTCTTAGTCCTGGCCGGGATGTGAGATACCTTATAGCTGTGACTCCGCAAACCCGCGCGCGTGGTTCTATTCAGGAAGGGAGAGGGCGGAACAAGGTTAAACAACTCTTCAGAACACTCGCCATGATACAGACGGTAGAAAACGCTCAGTGAGGCAATATCTCTGCGCAACTGAAGCGGTTCCAGATGCTTAGCCACGTCAGGATCATTCACAACGTAAGGTGTGTACCTTTAGGCTGCATGGTCGCTAGCTTATCACGCCGCCTGACAGCGCTGTACGGTTTCCTACCTCGGATGCTTTTACATATAAATGTGTACATAGATGTAAATCGCAACCTGCTTGCTACTGAAGGGTTGCAGCCAAACTCGTATTTAGGAGAGTGGGGGGGGGGGGCAGGCCGGAATTTCCGATCCGAGTGCTAAATTCCAGGCGCGACAGTCGAGTACATTACTCAGTGTACTCTCTGAATAGTATATCCAAAAAGTGGACCAACATCTCCATAAAAATTGGCTGAAATATGAAATTCTTCGATTTTAACATTTTAAAGGTTAACTCAAAAGTCTCATAAGATAGCATTACCGCTAATTAAGATATGAAAGGTAAAAGATCGCTTTTCGTGAATATTTTGTTTTTTTTTATGAGATAAATGTTTTTTTTTTCTTTTTTTATAATATTTACTAACTCTTACACATATCGATCTGCTCCCAAATTAAGCTTGCGCTTGTACTATGGGTACTAGACAAAGATATACATACTTAAATACATATATACAGCCATGACTCGTGACAAACTAATCTGCTCATCACAGAAAAGTCTACCACTACCGGGACTCGAACCCAGGACCTTAGCACCGCAAGTAGGTTCGCTACAAATTGTGCTATCAGGCCGTCAAAATTACATCTTCGCAAAGCTGTTTGAACACAAAATCTCAAAAAAATGTGCTGTTACCTTTTTTTTGGATGAAGGACTGGCGTGGGGGTGTGTTGACAGACAGCAGATTTTATCCGTCTTGAAAGTATTCAAGACTTGGTACTGATTGCGGTGTCATGTCGCAACCGTCAGAATCTGGCGTGCGTCTTTATTGTTTTCATTCGACCACAGGGACTTTGGGACCAACGGTTAAGAATACGAAGGCTGTAAATATTAGGAAATTATTCACTAGGGTCTCATTGTGTTGCCTTCTTTAAGAAGTCGAATACGAATGAATAAAAAAGGAAAAAATATAATATCTTTAAATATATCAACATTTATATTTTAGCGGTTAAGCGGTTATGATATTTTCGCTTCATATACGTTACTGGTAAGTAACGCATAACCTCTTAAAGGTAACTTAGGTACATCAAGACTAACAACTTTTGTTCTATGACTTTTGCCTAAACTTAACACATCCTAAGATATATATTTTTTTAGTTTTAGTAGGGATTTCTATCAATCGTTAGTTCTATGTTTAAAGTTCAGTCAGCTGATGCTACGAAATCGTCTGCCACAGTTGCATCGCGACGCCTTTCAGAGTGTTAAGAAGATCAGAACTGCAAATTTTATTTATTAATTTTTTTGTATGGGGAAAAGAATGAATTAGAAAAAGTCGTAAAACAAATGTTGTTAGTATTGATATACCAAAGTCACCCTTAAGAGGTTTTGCGTTAGTTACCTGTATCCCTGTATAGTTTAATTCTTGTATCACTCCATAAATACTTGCGATTATTATAAGGGATAATCTGTGTTCCTAATGCTATAGTGGAATATGCGACAAATGTCGATCAACTGTGGCTGCACTCAATGTCGTTTAACGTAAGCGTCAATCGATAGTTGTTGAGTCGGCCAATTGTTACCGCTTTGCTGCTTACACCCTTTTAATTTTTAACCCGCATTGCTTCGTTTATGTAGATTTGGTGTAATTATTTACGCAAGTGAAACTGTTCCTGGCCCGTGGCTGTAGACAAGTATCGTATCCTGGGCTCTTGCCTTGCTAGACAGCATGATGATGATGATGATGATGATGATGATGATGATGTCCTAGCCGGTTTCGGCCACGGCGACTGTTTCAACACCGGTTAAGAAATTCGAGGTCCAGTTTTCGGAAACAGTCAATTGCGCAGGAGATATTTAAGTGCATAGCTGGACGCGCTGCCAGAGAAGCACTCTCGCATCCGAGCTCCCTCAGGCCCGATGGAAAGGAGAACCAGTACGGGAGGGAGCGGGATGCATGTTTGGTCGAGTTTTCCCTTCCCTAAACACCTGGTTGAATTGCGGTGTTCAAGAGATACCTTAGTCGCCTTTTACGACACCTCAGCAAGAAGAGGGGGGTGCTAATCTATTCTGCCGGCAGCCACCACGGCTTAACAGCATATTTGTACGAAGATCTGCAGATCTATGTTAGTGGGTCCAGATATTTTTACACTGGCTCAACAGAGTGATGTGCCTCTGATGGTAAACTGACTTCTACTCAGCTACTTATAAGATAGGCACGTGTTTCTCATTTATGCAGGTCACACTGTTAGCAAGCAGAACTCCATTGGGTGTGTGCGATGGACGGTATGTGGTCGCATCCTGTGGAACATCTTGCTTAATCCTTTGCTAGAAAAGATGGATGCTCGGGAGTTTCACGTGCAGGCGTTCGCGGATGACATATCAATTGTGGCGTCCGCGAAGAATGCGCGTGAACTAGAATGTAAACCTAATCCGCTTCTGGAGGAAGTAGTGAAGTGTAGACACGCGGCCAGGGTCGCATTCGCCGCGGAAAATACGCAAGTTTTGATCACAACCAGAAGACTTAAATATGGGGGGGATAGAGTTAAATTATGTAGATCAAATTAAAGTACTAGGATTGGTTATAGACACAAAGTTGAATTTTGCTGCACATGTTAGGCTGGTGACAAAGTGGGCAGATGGGATTTATCAAGCCGTTACGAAGATGGCTAGGGCATATGAAGGAAGATGGGGTCTCAATTCTGAGATCCTAAGGCGATTCTATCTCACGTTGGTTGAGCCAACCGTGCTCTACGCAGCTGACGCCTAGGGGCAGGTGGCTGAAATAAAGCACATTGCTTCAAGGCTGGAAACGCACGCCAGACAATTCTCCATCCTTGTCGCTAGGGCTCACAGAACGACATTCGGGACTTCGGCGGTTGTTCTGACTTGAATGTTACCGTTGGATCTCCGGTTGAAAGATAACCTGAAGATATACGAGATGAAGAGATACGCCCGGAAATACAATTCATGTAAAATCTTGAGCGATAGTAGATCGAATCTCGGCTCGTTATCGAATCCCGAATCAGTCAATAGGATTGTCCATGATATACGTGGCACACTCGAGGGTCTGGAGCTGAAGGGAGTCACTGTACGTTTCGTGTGGGTCAGTGCTCACACCCTTACTGCGGGAAACGAGAGGGTCGATGAACTTGCAAAAACGGCGGCGCTCACGAACAAGCGGGTACCGGCATTTGACCGGTTCCCACTCACTGCTGCGAAGGGGCTGGTTAGACGGGAAACGATCCAAGAATATCAGAAGAGATACCAGAGCGCGAAAACCGGTGCGGTAATCCGGGTCTTCTTTCCAAGTGTTGTAAGTGCGTATAAAAAATGTCGAAAATTAATTTAAATAACACGGTCGAGCAAATTTACGGGCCATGGGGGTTCCGCTCATACCTCTACCGTTTAAAGTTTGCGGACTCCCCATCCTGCAGTTGCGGTACCGATCAGCAGCAGACAGTTCTGCACTTCTTAGATTACTGCAGATTTAGTGCAGATCGGTGAAGAATAAGTATACAAAAAATAAAGAGTCTACTGTTAGGCGATATGAAGTTCGCCGGGTCAGCTAGTATGACATATAATTTTGATGTTTATATGAAAAAAATACTTATCATGAATAATAATAACCGGATATAATGTAATTATGATGAAATTTAAATATTTTCAAAGGCATGGATGTGAAACAAACTTCTTAATATTCCCGTTTTTAATCTCTCTAACGAGATGATCCTTAAGGACTCATTATTACCTTAATTAGACCCTCAACTGAGTTTTCATCGACATATATCTCAAAGCTTTTATTTTACATTTTTAGAAAATATTGTAAACGCTTATAGACGACAATGTATTTAATCACATTTTAATATTTATGTTATTTTCCAACATATTAAATTTAATACACATAAATAAATATATGTTAATACTAGAAATAACTTTTAACCGCCATTCCAATATATGTATTTTTTTTGTAATAATCGATAATTAACGTGTAAGTTAAAATTTGCTTTTTACCTGTGCGTAATTGTTATTGCTTAAAACAACATTTTTAGTTTCGGGTGAGAGGGCGGTGGTGCGCAGTGTCCAGCGCGTCGCCTATGAAAGAGGTATTGGAGGCGTGGGCTGTTTATACCCACCCCTCCCAGAGAGGAAGCCTGAATAAGGCTGTTCGCTCCCCGGGCGACTGGACGAATTTGGTTTCCCAGGCTCGGGTGGAGTGATTAGAGGGACACCCCGGGGATTTTTAGTCAGTAGGAGTCTGACACACCGGAGTCGCTGCCCTCACAGCGTCTCTGATCGTCCGATGTAGGATTTTCCCCCGGGATACCAAAAACAAATGTATTTATTTTTTAATAATTCTATAGTACACTGTCATAGAATATATATTATACATATAATGAACTAAATGTAGTACGCACAGGCACATAGCCATAGATGGGCAAAATGTAATCAGATTAATGAAAATGATTAACGATTACATTTTACGTTTTTTACCATTAATATGTCTGCATTTTGCTCATTTATGTTTTAAACACTACAAAATCTCAGATTGTATACATATTTATGATTTCTTAATGTTTTAAATGGATTTAATCATGATTACAGAGCAAGAAAATTAAAATTACGACCACATTTTGTAATCGTTCATCATTAATCAGATTACATTTTGCCCATCTCTGCATATAGCGTTAGTTTACTGAAGGAATAGGATGGGATATGCAAGTGAACTGTTGCCGAATGAACCTTAGGGTCCATTTACCTTGTAACATTCGATTGTCGTAGTATGTAGAAAATTAAATGTACCTTCTGAAGTCTCTTGACTGTATTTTACTTTATTGTGTACTTCAGAAGCTGACGTCATACCATGCCCATAGACGACAAATAATATTCATAGCTGTTATTTATAGCCCGTACGTGCCAGTCCACAATACGCGTCCGACGGATATGTTGGTGATATGTAATATATAGTTTATGGGAAGATCGGCTCGATTGGCTTTTTAATAGCAAATGACGTGAAATATGCTTGCTTGAATTGCTACCGATCTACCTCAAGATTCTTACTGTCTCGGACATGTTTGATACACGTTTTTGACATGTTTTTTAACGTTGGTTGGGCTTTTAAGAGTTTGTGTCTTCCAACAAGGGTGGGAGCGGCGCACGATGTGTTTCCGTGTGCCGCTGTACAATAAAGATGTGTGAGAGGAGTGGCTCTTTACACCACTCCTCCCCAAACGAGTAGAGGCCTACTCAAGGCTGCATGCCTTGCCGGTCATTGAGGATGAGACTCCAGTCGTGCCTTCGATGCCAGTAGATGGAAGGTGGAACACCCCGGAGTTTTAGTCGATGAAAGTCCGACACACCGGGGGGTGGCTCTCACTCTCCTCCGAGGTCCGTAAGGAATTTCCCCTGGGTTACAAAAAAATAAATAGAAAATACTATAAAAAGAAAAACATATATGTGGGAAGAAAGAGATATTTAGGTTCAAACAATAATTTATTTTAATTTTACGTACGGAAGCTAAAGGAACTCTTACATTCTCTTTATATTACTTTTTTTACAACCACCTTCAAACTAACTTATCACTAAACGTAATTCGTATTTTACAGTTTCATAGTAATACCAGGTCATAATTTTAAATTTCTAAAGAAATACAAATTATTGGGACGTTTAATAACATAAACCACTTAAATGTAGCATAAAACAATACACCTATTCAAAATCAAATAATGCCAAATAAACCATTACATACAATAAACAAACCGACTACAAAATGTATTAGTGTTACTGAATATAATAAGAGTATATGTAGATATGTGTTTTGGGAGTCCAAGCTGCTCGCGTCCGTAGGCTTTACCCTAGTTTCCCTACACGTGACTCCTGGGTGGTGCTAAACGAGCAGCAGCGAGGTGGTAGGGCGTCGGTGCCCGTCTGGATCGCGACCACAGTGCATGGGTGTAAAGCCCGTCATAGTGACCAGTTTCGGCTTGTCGCGTTTCGGGATCAGCTTGTGAATATCCAGTAGCTCATATACCTAGAGACCTTCAGTCGTGGTATATGTGGGCCGACATGACGATGTAGACTATCAATGGATTTTCATCCTTTAATAGGTGCTTTCGTTTTTGGACTACACTGTACTTACCATCAGGTGCTCTGTAGTCACTATGTCGAGCCAGTGTAAAAAAAAATATCTAAAACAACGGCAAAAGCTGAAGTGGAAATAGATGAAATAAAATACTTGTCCGTCGCCGGAGGGACGCGTTCGCCCAGAGCGAGCGCGACATCCCCCGGTGACAATAGCCGGGCAGCAGACTTGAGGGCGTCTGCTGCCCGGATGAGAGGGAGGCGGTGCACGGTGTCCGGCGCGCCGCCTGAGAGAGAGGTTTTGGAGAGGTGGATTTTTACTCCACCCCCAGAGAGGTAGCCTCAACAAGGCTTTTTGTTCCCTGGATGAATTTTGTTGCCAAGGACCGGGTGGAGCAATCAGAGGGACATCCCGGGGGTTTTTAGTCAGTGGGCGTCTGACACACCGGGGTCCCTGCCCTCACAGCGTCCCTGATGGTCCTATGCAGGATTTTCCCCGAGATATAAAAAAAAAACTACTTGTAACTGATAGTTTTTTTTTTAACGTTTATACATGGATAGTCTAAGCGGTAATGTACTAATAATAAATACAAAACGCGAAACTATACAATGTTTCAGAACTATGTTACTTTAGTGACAGAATTAAACATTTAACACTAGATTTTTTTTACAATTTTTAGGATTCCATACCTTATAAGGAAAAAAGGAGGTATGCAGGTCAAAGGGACTAAGTTGACTTAAATTTCGCCTTAGTTATGACAAAGTACGGGACCTCCACTATATATGAGTTGGGTTTGCGCGGTCTCGGGACCTACAAATTAGGGTCCGCTGTAGTTTGGTCACGTCGTGATATTATATCATTCAATTCCAGATTGGCGGGTCTGATGTATCCCTCAGTCGGTATGATATAGGGCTATGTTGCAGGATTAACAAAATTTAGTAATTTGACGGAAATACCAAATTTAAATTATAACGTGAGGAATTTCGAAAGCAAATTCTACAAGTGATGATAGTATCATCGTAAAATATTTAAGACTTGCTCGTTGTAGTTGGCTCCGGAGAGAAGACAGACTATCTTCGGTAGAAACGCTCTGCTGTGGAGGTGTTCGTATAGTACAAGACAAATAAAAATCAAAAAACATTTATTTTGCCAAACTATGGGCATATTTGTAACAGAATATACAGGCTGATTTTATAGACGAGGGATATATTCAAGGAGGATATTCAGCATTCGATTCTAATTCCAAATATATAGAAATAGTGATATCTTAATATTTCCATTAAAAGTCAATATATTTAGGAGCAATGACACACATGCTAGAATGAATGCATTGGGAGTCGAAGCTGCTCGCGTCCGTAGGCTTTACCCTAGTTTCCCTACACGTGACTCCTGGGTGGTGCTAAACGAGCAGCAGCGAGGTGGTAGGGCGTCGGTGCCCGTCTGGATCGCGACCACAGTTCATGGGTGTAAAGCCCGTCATAGCGACCAGTTTCGGCTTGTCGCGTTTCGAGATCAGCTTGTGTATATCCAGTAGCTCATATACCTAGAGACCTTCAGTCGTGGTATATGTGGGCCGACATGACGATGTAGACTATCAGTGGATTTTCATCCTTTGATAGTCGCTTTCGTTTTTGGACTACACTGTACTTACTATCAGGAACTCTGTAGTCACTATGTCGAGCCAGTGTAAAAAAAATAGCACACAGTAAATTATCTTGCTTAAATAATTTTTGCGTTTATCTTACGCTTTACCTCAATCACACCTCGTGGCAGGTGGATGTAGAGACTTCATGATTTTAGTGGCTGTAGACGAACCAGCTCCTATTTTTCTATAGTTATAGCCATAGTCTGGACCTCGCTGTGCTTGATTCAAGTGAAGCGTTAGTCACTTTGCAGTGTTGCTAAAATAAACCTGATCAAGACTCTGTAACCACATATAATGAACAGAGGCTCTTCAAAAATTGTACGGAATAAGTCTTATAGATACGTTTATTTAATCGTTTAAACTTTCACTAATCTATTCAAACAGTGGAGACGTAACACTTGTGTGATCTAACTCGACGAGGCTGCCATCTCTTAGTAGTTTTAGCAACTACGTGTTCAAGTTTGAGAAAAAGCTGATAAGGTAAATATGATTTATACATTTCATAATTAATATGTATCATGATTATATACCATATATATATAGGTATGTATGTGTGTGTGTGTGTGTGTGTTTCCAACTATACAGAAACATGATGTTTTTTCATTAGAACCTTTTATAACGTAGGCATAAACTGAGGGTGGATTTTTTGATATTTCAAACTACTCGGTCCGGGATAAGTTGGTGGACTTATACCGTTGCACAAATGCACCCTCGTAGGCGGGATGATTTTATAATAATAAAGATTTGCGATATTTGAGACAATTATCAAAAGTACTTACCGGTTGGCAGCTGTAATCAGGCACTTCACAGTCTCTCACTCTGTATGTGTTTGAGTGTTTAGCCGTGGTGGCTGCCGGCAGAATAGAATAGCACCCCCCCCTCTTTTTGCTGAGGTGTCGTAAAAGGCGACTAAGATATCTCTTCAACACCGCAATTCAACCAGGTGTTCAGAGAAGGAAAACTCGACCAAACCTGCATCCTGCTCCCTCCCGATCGTACTGGTTCTCCATTCCATCGGGCCCGAGGGAGTTCGGACGAGAGAGTGCTTCTCTGGCTCCGCGTCCAGTTATGCACTTAAATATCTCCTGCGCAATTGACTGTTTCCGTAAACTGGACCTCGAATTTCTTAATCGGCATTGAAACAGTCGCCGTGGCCGAAACCGGCTAGGATATCATCATTTGAGTGCGTATGATGTGGAGTGTGGTGTTTGAGTATTTGTGTTGTGTATTGCGAGTTTGAAAGAATTATAAGCGATTGTAATGGAGAAAAGAATGCGATGCGATGTTTGTGATTTAAAAAGAATGCGATGTGACGTTTTAAGTTTTAAGCGAGAACTGTTAAGTAAGAAGTGAATCATGTACACCAGATGGCGTTTGCGTTTGGGTGCGTTTACATTTTATTAATTTTAATGCTCTGGAGTTGCGCCTTTTGGCGTGACTATAAACCATAAAGAGCTAAATAAGCGTTGACTAATTTGACCCTTCAATCTTAAAGTAGTCACAATTAAAACTGGTATTTAGCCTTTTGATTAGAAATAAAGCATTTGTTATTGTTTGAAATCACCCATTAAAGGGTAAATGAAGGAATGGAAAGTTTTTGAGTGTAAATTGCACCTGAACGAAGTCAGTGTTGTACAAAAATCATGACATTATGTTTATTATATACATATTTTAAAATGTTTTTGTTTTTCTTATTTTAAATGCCATGTTGAGACTTTTAAATCCTTAAGGTTCTGCATCTTGTTAAAGTATACAGAGTCCTTTCAAAAATAACTATATATATCTTGGACAAATTGTTAAGCAAAGGTCGCTTACATCAGTTTGTTTAAGTACTTGTACAAACGTAACACAACGATTGCGTAGTCTATCTCGACGACACTGCCATCTTTTGGCAAAATGGACAATTACATTTCAAACTTTGTAGGATTACTATAGGATATGGTATATTATCTTCCTCAAACACATCTTACATCGGCTCATGTTTTTTTTTTAATGATTAACAGGCTAACAATTGAACTTTGTGATCTAATAGCTTTAGGATATTTAATTATTTAAGCATAAATTTTATACAAAAATTGTAAATTATTTTTGTATAATTTAATGTCAATTTTATAATACAATAGAATTGCTTGCGTTAAATACAGCATTAGATTCTTTTTATATCGTAGGCTGTAATTAATGTCACTTTTTTTTATATTCCACGCCTAAGAGGACGAAATAGCTGTTTACAATTTTAAAATCGCTCAATTTTAAAGTAGTCACAATGAAAACTGTTATTCAGCTTTTTGATTAGTAATAATAAAATATCATTTGAAATTTTAGAAAACAACGCCTATAACATTAATTAAGAGATACATAGTTGTTGATAATGTGCCAATTACCAATGTAAATCGCATTTGGACAAAGGCAGTATTGTAAAAAAATCATAACATTACGTTTATTATATAAATATGTTCAAATCTATTTGTATTTCTTGTTTGAAATGCAATGGTGAATTCCTTTCAATTCTCAAGGGTCTGTATCTTGTTAAAGTCTACAGAGTCCTTCCAAAAATATGTAAACAACGTCTATTTATTGATAAGGTCGCTAACATCAGTTTATTTAAGTACTTATACAAACGTAACATGACGATTGCGTGGTTTATCTCGACGACACTGACATCTTTTAGTAAGATGGGCAATTACATTTCAAACTTTGTATGATTGCTATAGGATATGGTAAATTATCTTCCTCAAATACATCTTTCATTTTTGAAATCACCCATGAAAGGGTAAATGAAGGAATGGAAAGTTTAAGAGTGTAAATCGCACTAGAACGAAGTCAGTGTTGTACAAAAATAATGACATTATGTTTGTTATATACATATTTTAAAATGTTTTTGTTTTTATTATTTTAAATTCAATGTCGAGACCTTTAAATCCTTAAGGTTCTGCATCTTATTAACCTAGAGACCTTTAGTCGTGGTATATTTAGGCAGACATGACGACAGAGTTTATCAATGGATTTTCATCCTTTGATGGTCGTTTTCGTTTTTGGACTACACTGTACTTACCATTAGGTGCACTGTAGTCACTTTGTTGAGCCAGTGTAAAAAAAATATTTATTTAACGTTAGCATTAACATAACAAGTAACAATGCTCGGAATTAAACTCCATTTAATCATTATGCAGACGCAAGTAAGACTGTAGGAAGGCACTTTGTTTTTCCACTATTCATTTCGGAAAATCCAGTGGAAATCCGCGCAGAGCTGGGATCGCACATGGAAATCCGGGCGGAAATGAAAATACCTGAATTTAAACCTTTCCCCGAACGTGTTTAACGTGGGTTTTTACATATCACGTGGTAATCTTCACATAGTTTGCTTATCTCATTGTTTTTGTATGATCTTGTCTGTTGCATACTGATACACACATATGTATGTGTTTGATTGTCGTCAAGTGTAAGCCTGTTTTAATAAAAGCGCAAAGTGGACATCAACTAATGTTCTCCTTTTCACGAAACTGTTCAACTATTCTATCTTTTATGCCGACTCCCCTTAATAGGGTTGGTTGTAAAGTGGCTGCCACCGAACCCTAGGGGGACGTGGAGCCATCAAGGGTTTATGCGGCCTCGGCTCCGGTCGGGGGCGTTAAATAAAAACAAATGATCATTGTAAGTATAAAGAAAGTCTATAGACTAAATTTTATCTGGAAAGGCGAACATAAATTTGAGAGTCAATGTCCCATTGCATCGATAATATCACTGAGAAAGTCTTGACGTTTTAGAGCATTAAAAAAGCTGAATATTTTTTTATGTAGTTGATTTCTGTTAAGGGGGTCGTCTAGTGTGAAGGCCGTTTTTCAATGGGTTTTTGAGGAACTTTTGTTTCACACCGTTTGAAAAAATAATTTATATGAATCGTATATCATTTTCATCAACATTTCAACAATCTATATGAATTTTTTGAAGTCATTATATCGAATATAGTCGGAGATACACCGCCCAACCAGAACACATATATAAAATGTGGTGCTGCACTGCTGCCATGATTACAGCCGTTCTGCTGATGTGAGATCAAAAAACCAAACATAATTTCAATCGTGAGACTTGAGGTTCCAAGTTGAACTAAAATTAAGTTTGAATTCCAAAAAACTAGCGTTTTTGTTCGCTTTAGAAAAAAAAATCGATATTTCGTCTTTTTTTTGGGGTCTACATTGCTGATTAAAATTAAATTAACGAAGCAATCTTAATTATTCTAGAAGTAGTTCAGCTTGTAGTAATATGTGTACTGAAGATGCTATATAAATTTAAACAGAATTGATCAAATAGTTTTTGAGATATCGGGGCAGCAGTTTGAGAAAACTCGTTGAAATTATAAGGCTGTACTTTTCAACGGCTTCAAATTTCGAAAAATCCTTTTACCCATGTGTTATATACATAGTTTAGATGTGATTTATGAAAGAAAATGTTGATTTTTTTCATCTGACACATTAGACGACCCCCTTAAGTCGCAGTTTAGAGATGAGATTACATGTTATAAACAGTGTATTGTAGTTTGAGATCGGTAACGATGAGCCATTGCTATGTCGGCACACGTATCCCACGATGTAAGGTGTCTAGGTATATGAAAACCTGGATATGCACAAGCTGATCCAGAAACGTGACAGGCAGGTGATTTGTACACTTGTGTACTGGTGGTCACAACGCAGTTCGTGTCATCGCTCTACCAGATCTAAACCTGACCTCACATAGACAATTATTCGACCATAGAGAGGATTTTAAGCACCACGATCTACCTCGCAATGTAATAACATGGGTCTATCTATTTCTTTTGTCTATGACAACTTGTAAATGATAAATTAATTTATTTTTCAGTAATTATAATAACATGAAACTAATATTTTAGTGAGTTTTATTTTGCGATGGATTATTTGTATTTCCTAATTCATAATTTTAAAATTATCATTTCATTATTTAAAATATCATTATTTTCCATAGTATAATCTATACTAATATTATAAAGCTGAAGAGTTTGTTTGTTGGTTTGTTTGTTTGTTTGTTTGAACGCGCTAATCTCAGGAACTACTTCTTAGAATTGAAAAATTCTTTTTGTGTTGAATAGACCATTTATCGAGGAAGGCTTTAGGCTATGTAACATCACAATGCAACTATTAGGAGCGAAGAAATAATGGAAAATGTGAAAAAACGGGGAAAATTATTCATCCTTGAGGGCTTCCATTGCGTGCGCTGCGAAAACGGTTCAAGATACCAAAAATATATGTATGAACGAATTATTCCTCTTAAAATGATCTAAAAAAATGTATACAGTATATGTCTATCTTTTAAGATTAACTCACTAGAACCGTTTTTATGGTAATCAAATTTGGTCGAAATTAATGCATTATTTATTAAGAGTTGTATCAACGTAACAATATTATTCTTTATCCAAATAAATGTGTTGTTGATTAAGAGTATTTAATTGTGAACAAAATTGTCTTTGACAGCACTTAATTTCAATGAACATCTTAGAAGATATTACAATAACTTATATATAAACAACGTTTGCCGGATCAGCTAGTGTTATTAATATGTCAATATATTTTTTCCCAAATCAAATCATTTATTTCTCTCCACAGTGTATAAAGATATGTTTTAGTTTCTTATTAGTATCAACTAAGGACCCGGTTGGGCCTAGCATTTATGTAGGCAAGAGGGCTTCAATATTAGTATTATTATTAATAAGGCACCACACCGCTTTTTTACGAGTATATGTATTTTTTTTCCTTTGTATTCACGCTCGCAATATAATTTAAAGTTTATCATTTAGATAGCCATCTACAGTATAATAACGATTGTCAAAAAGTATTCGCTTAAATTTGTTCAATGATAGTATGTTGCTTGGATCGTCTATAAGGTCACTTTGCCGTATGTTTGGATGCCTTAATAGGAACTGTACATTTTTTATTCTAACTGTGTATATGTATTGTGTAAATGAGTTATTGTACCGGGCCACTGGCAACCCCGTAAAAAGTAAATAAATAAAGAAATAAATAATAATTTTGGGCAGTTTACTATATCTTTATTGCCACTGCATAAGGACTACCAAAATGCATGCTTAACTGGATATATGGGAGGTGGCCGCCTGTGAGATAGGTATTGGAAGGGTGGGCTCTTTACCCCTACCCCTCCCAGAGAGGCAGCCTCGACAAGGTATTTAGCTCTCCGAGCGTCTGGATAAATTTGGTTCCCCAGGCTCGGGTGGAGCGATCAGAGGGACACCCCGGGGGTTTTTAGTCAGTAGGAGTCTGACACACCGGGGTTGCTGCCCTCACAGCGGCCCTGATGGTCCTATGCAGGACTTTCCCCCGGGAAACCAAAAAAAAAAAAAAGACGGAACTTATTTTTGCATACACGATACGATTTTGAATACAAGTTTGCAAATTTTTAGAATGTATCTCTAGAACTCTAAATATATACTCTAAATATTGTAGTGATTGTATGATTGGTTTATAAAATAGGTTAGTTATATTTGGCACAATTCTCGGAATTGGCCATTTAATAAAAAAATAGGTTTATTTTGGAAAAGGTTAGAATATCTAATTTTAAATAATGAAGTTTAATTTGAGGTTTTCAATTTTATTTTAGAGAGATTGAATGGAAAAATAGAATAGGAAGGTTGATATTGTAAAAATTACAAGAAATATATATGTAAAACTTTACTTGAAATATATATATATAATAATACAGATTTAAAAAGTGTATCATTCTAAAGCGAGTGAGCGACCAAACCCAAAAATAGAAAAGATAGTACGCGAGTAAGTGCGCACTACAATATCTAGAATATTTGATTTTGTACATTTAGTTCTTTTCTGGAACCTTCGTCGATTGGACATGGGGATAACTCGACGACTAGGCTTCGAAACGTTTCTGTGACTGCGTGTTAATATTACCATAGATGGGCAAAATGTAATCAGATTAATAAAAATGATTACGATTACATTTTTTCGTTTTTCATCATTAATATGACTGCATTTTGCTCATCTATGTTTTAAACACTACAGAATCCCAGATTGCATACACGTTTATAATTTCTTAATGTTTTAAATGGATTAAATCATGATTATAGAACAAGAAAATTAAAATTACGACTACATTTTGTAATCGTTAATCATTAATCAGATTACATTTTGCCCATATCTGAATATTGCACACTCTCTTTGATCAATAAATCGATTGTTGGTCGGTACCGGCGTCTTATTACCCCGCGCTCGTTATATAATTATTACAATTTTTTGAGGATTTTATAATCTCTGGTTTCGATGCCCGAAGGATGTGACAGCTGATTAATATCCTTCGGCTTTTCCCAGAACTTTTGGTCAGACACTAAGACCTCATAGGCACTAAATTAAACATATCCCCCATAGCCACGTTTAATGACCGGTACGCACAATTTGTGTTACAATCTCGGTGAGTTCTTGATTAACCGTCCAGTGTAGGGTTCTCAAAGTTTATTTGCCCCTACTGGATTAGCAAGAATATCCTCGCAAATTGCCACGTTGAAAAGTGTTTCGCCCTGGCTTGCTAATCTTCGGACCTGACACACTGCTTTAAAGAACGTCGAGTATTGATGAAGCGGTTAAGATATTTCCACTTTATATATATAATAATTAAATTCATTAATTTGATAGTGGTAGGGCAATTGCCCGAAATGGGTCGTGACCACAGTACACAAGTGTAAAGGCCGTCATAGTGACTCGCTTTGGCCCGTCACGTTCCGGGATCAGCTTCGGTATATCCAGTAACTCATATACCTAGAGACCTTCAGTCGTGGTATATATGGGCCGACATGACGACGGAGATTATCAGTGGATTTTCATCGATTGTTGGTCGCTTTCATTGTTGAACTACACTGTACTTACCATCAGGTGCTCTGTCACTTAGTCAAACCAGTGTAAAAAAAAAATTTAATCACTCTATAAATCATATGTAATGATGTGAGGAATAATCCATGTTCCTAATTCTATAGCGAAATATGCGACGGATGTCGCTTAACTGGAGGCCCGATCTCAGTGACATTTAAATAGACGTCATTATTAAATTCTCACCATCGCAACTTCCTAACCTGTATCAAGCGCAGGTGCGGTCGGGTGTCGAGTACTGTTGTCATCTTTGGGACGGATCCGCTAAATATCAGTTGGCCGGTTTGGACTCGATTGATCGTAGAGCTCGTAGACTTATTGGTGACGACTCTTTGACAAAAATTAAAATGCAGAGCATCGAGCATCGACGTAGAGTAGGCTGCCTCGCGGTCTTTTACCGGTTGCACGGTGGAGAGTGTTCTCAGGAACTACATTCTTTGATTCCACCAGCCCCATTCCACTCCAAGCATTTTCGTAAGATACTTAAATAAATATTTTAGGTATATAATATATTTTAAATATATTATTAAAATAGTGTTCCGTACTTCAACTGTTAGTAGTGTCTGACCCAATTTGGTATAGTTTAAATAGACCTAATCCAGATCGCAGAGTGACGCTGGATGCAAGGTGCTTCTGATCGGTCTTTCTGGCAAACATCAGTGAAGGTGTTTTACGGTTGAAAGGATAATGATGATAAAAACTTACTTTTAATCATGGCTGAACGTTTCTGGTTACACAGGCCATAGTTATGATTAGATAGAAAATAATTATCTTCACTTGCGGGAAATTACTTTCTCTGCCCCCTTTTGTACTTGGTAAGTTGATTTGTATTATGTATTTCTAACGGAGAATCTATAAAGCTCGACAACAAGTACGGCACAGTTCTGAACCGTGTGTCTCGCGTGTAATCCTGATTCATTGCATTTCGTCTGTTTGCGTCATTTTTTATATCTTAATCTCGCATTGTTGTTCCCTTAGTTTGCTTTTATCTACCCATTTATAAAGGGATGAAGCCCGAGACATTGCCGTATGTAATGTTATACAACATTGTATGGGAGTGTAATAAATTTAATTAATAAAACAAAGTTATTACGCAACTAGCGAATCAGTGTTACGCGGGCAATTGCACACCATCTTCGGCCTCATTATTACGTTCCATCCAGTGAGGTTAAATGGTTATTTACTAAGTAGATAAGGAAAAAACGCGGATGGTCGTAGGTTTGAATCCCGGTACGTACATCTGGATTTACCAGATGGAGTACGAATTTAAACACCACAGGTTCAGCAGTGAAGCAAACCATCGTAAGGAAACTGAATTACATCTAATAGAAATGTCATATATACTAGTGCTCTGAGATCTGCGAGGAGGTGTGTTGTTGGCCATATTGGTCACGACATATAATGTCTGTGCTAAAAGGGATAAGAAGGATAAGAAGGAAGGGATAAGGAAAGGAAAGGATCTGATGGTAGACCAGCGCCAAAGGTCATCCAATCTCAGTATGTCAACGAGTAGACGTTTCTTTTTGTTACCGCGACATGTGGTACGTTAGTTGATAGGATAGAATAAGTTGTGATTTGTTTCTGGTAACATTTTTTTTTTCATTCTTTATTCCAAATTATAATTAGCTTACACTAGTCCATTATTGGTCATAAGTATTTCCGAACAAGCGCTATTGAGCCAGATCTTCGGCCTTTCTCATGCAATCCTTTCCGATGACTTTCTGCAAGTCGTTGTTCTACCCTGCTGGCAAAGTTATCCAACACAGCACCTGCCAATTCGCAGTTTCCATTCAGGAACCCACCTGCACAATGGATCATCAGTTCTTCGGCTTATATGGCCTGCCCCCTGCCACTTCAGCTAGCTAATACGGAGAGCTATGTCGACAATATTGATTCTCTGTTGGATAGCCTCATTTTGGACTTTATCCTTCAAAGAGATGCCCAACATGGAACGCTCCATCGCACGCTGAGTGACCCTGAACTGCTGTACTGGTGTTCTTCCAAATAGCATAATGTTATTAATATCAGAAGATTATTACGCGTTGACTTGCTGTTTACTGTTCTATATAAGTATATATTATGTATAGGAGGTAGAACATAAGAGACTGGTATCATGTCGGATGAGAATGAGGAGGCTGGTTCTTTACACCCACCTCACCCAGAGATGAAACCTAAACAGGCCGTTCGCCCCCCAGGCGTCTGGAAGAATCTGGATTCTCAGACCCAGGTGCAATGATTGAAAATACACTACGAGGGTTTTTGGTCAGTAGGAGTTGGGGTTTTTAGTCAGTAGGAGTTTGACATAACTGGGTTGCAGCCCTCATAGCGGCTCTGATGCTCTTATGCAGGATGTTTTCCAGGATTACCAAAAAAGGGTCCTATGTCATCAATTGAAATGACGAAGTGTTCACAATTTACCCGATACATTTTTACTTTCTCTTAACAGTTTGATTAAGTATTAAATCCCATAGCTGGTCCATAAGACATTGTAATTTAACAAGAGGGTCATATGAACGGAACACTGCAAACGATTACTCTGCAACACGTACAGCGGGCAACCGTTGCCGATCAAATTATATCCTAGAGCAGTGCGCGCTAACTATATATAATAGATCTTGAATGTTGGGAGCCTGCTCATTGGCGGGTGTTGCTGACAATAATTGTAGCTAGCTCGTCCTATATTTGTAACTTTGCTGTGGTGTCTGGATGTTTTGTAACTCTATGACTTAATTATATCATGAATGAGGTCAAAGGTGGTATAGTTGCCAGTAAATTTCATAAAGCAGTAATATAAACTGTTCAATAAAGACATCAGCCAGCCCGGCAGGTTCTGAATGGCTGTCATATTCCATTTACGCTGCCATAATGCCTTCCGAGTCGCATAAACATACCTTCTGTCTCGACCTGGCACGTGCGCAGCTATGAAACTGTTTACTCTAGGAGCTGCACAACTTTATTTTCTCTTTATCGCGTCGTTTGTGAGGTGGTAGGGCGTCGGTGCCCGTCTGGATCGCGACCACAGTACATGAGTGTAAAGCCCGTCATAGTGACCAGTTTCGGCTTGTCGCGTTTCGGGATCAGCTTGTGTATAGCCAGTAGCTCATATACCTAGAGACCTTCAGTCGTGGTATATGTGGGCCGACATGACGATGTAGACTATCAATGGATTTTCATCCTTTGATAGTCGCTTTTGTCTTTGGACTACACTGTACTTACCATCAGATACTCTGTAGTAACTATGTCGAGCCAGTGTAAAAAAAAAATATATTCGACGATTTCTCATCTGATTTCATGTTTTGTTTTGAGTAGCTGTGATGGCTTTTTGGATGACCGGTTTCCATACGCGATGACATGAATGCTCGTAAGATCGAATCCCGATGCGTACCTCTGGCTTTTTCCAAATTACGTACTTATTGAGGTCATGTGAAAGTGTCCTGACAACCATAATCAGCCGTGCTACTGGTCACGTTGGCGTGTTAAGCGCGAAGTGGACGCAGTAATACATCTCTGCTCACCACGTCAGGGATATAGGATGATGATATATTATTATTTTATTTTTCATGAGAACTATTTGATGTACGTGTTATGATTGAGACAAATATACAGAATAATAACTGAGATTCGTATGGATAATCTTTTATATTTTAGATAACGTCATAATCTATTTTTACAATATATGACAACTGCTTTTTCTTATAAACCTTATGTGTATATAGGTTTGTTTTACAACTATAAAATAGTTTCCAACACTCTCCCTTAAACCAAAGCGATACACATCACAATGTTCCTATACCTAAATTAGTTACGCACTTACAAAATTTAGGTACACAAAGCGCTTTCGTAAGAACATCAGCTATCATATCGTCAGTTGGGCAATATTGGATACACACAATCCCTTCTATCACATTTTGACGAATAAAGTGATGTCTTACATCAATATGCTTTGTTCTAGAATGAAACAAAGGATTAGAACATAATTTTTGTGCAGATTGATTATCGTTAAATAGGGTTATATTATTTAATTTGACCCTAAGACATTCAAACATAAATGTACGTATAAAAAGAGCTTCTTTGCAAGCATCGGCCAATGCCATGTACTCTGCTTCAGCACTACTGAGAGCAACAGTTTTTTGTTTCTTACTCTCCCATGATACGACATTCTCACCAATTTTGAATACATATCCTGTATAGGATCGCCTATCAACCGTATTACCTGCCCAATCTGCATCAACAAATGATGTTACATCTAACCCGCTTCGTTTAAATACAAGGCAACTATTTTCAGTTCCTTTTAAATATCGTAATACACGTTTAGCCGCTTTCCAATGAATTTCTCCAAAACATTCATTAAATTGGCTCAGCACGCTAACTGCATGCGCAATATCTGGACGTGTACATACTGCAATATACATCAAACAACCCACTAAGTTTCTATAATCATATTTAGATACTTCTCCGTCAATTTTCGTTAATTTCAAACCTGTCTCCATAGGCGTCTCAGCAGATTTACAATTCTCCATTTTAAATTTTTTAATAACCTTTTTAATATAAGAACTCTGATCCAAAGTTATTTCACCTTTTTCTCTGCGAATCTGCATGCCAAGGATATGATGTGCAGGTCCAAAATCTTTCATATCAAATTCTTTTAGGAGTCTCTTTTTCAAGTCATCTTTGTCTTTATTTGAACATGAAAAAATCAATATATCATCAACATACAATGTTAAAATAATAAATCTATCTTCTATAAATTTTATATAAACACATGGTTCTGATGTAAATTTCTTAAATTTTAAGTTCTTTATCAGAACTCCATTGATTTTTTCATACCATGACTTGGCAGCCTGCTTAAGACCATAAATTGCTTTATTCAATTTATAAACTTTGTCTTCACTACCTTTTACTTTAAATTCTTCTGGTTGCTCCATGAGCACATTCTCCTTAAGGTCACCGTTTAAGAATGCCGTAGTTACATCCATTTGATCGATCTCCATGTTGTACTCCGCAGCTATTGCTAAAAGCATTCTAATAGTCGAATACCTAACCACAGGAGAAAAAGTTTCCTGGTAATTGATACCATATTTTTGAGTATAGCCTTTTGCTACTAAACGAGCTTTATATTTAATTATGTCACCATTTAAATCTAGTTTCTTTTTGAAAATCCATTTACACTTAACTGTCTTCTGATTCTTTGGTCTATCAATAAGTGTCCAACAGTTATTTTTCAAAAATGATTGATACTCATCCGTCATAGCAGTTTTCCATTTATCAGCTTCATCACTCTCTAATGCTTCACGGACAGTCACAGGATCATCGCTAACAAAGTTTGCATACATTAAGTTAGCTGATTCAAAAGACGAGCACTCTTCATCTTCTGTCTCCAGCGATGAGCTCTCTGGAACATATGTTGGATCCGAAGAATCATCAATTTCAGACGAAGTCGCAGAAATATTATTCTAAGAATTATCTAATGTGTGAGAATTAATTTCATGGGTTTCTATTTCACTATGAACTGAATCATCACGAGAATCTAAATTCTCACTGTCGTTCAAATTATTTTCATTTTCTTGTTGTGAAATTGGAAAATATACAATACTTTGCTCTTGTGCAATGGCATTTTTTGAACAGTTTTCCTTTTCACACTTTAGGAAATCATCCTCAATAAAAACGACATTTCTAGCTTTAATACATTTTGTAGGATTTGATGGATCTATTAATCTATATCCTTTACTACTTTCACAGTATCCCACAAAAACAAGCTTTTTGGATTTCTTGTCTAGCTTTTTGCGATTATTTATTAAATTATAAGCTGAACATCCAAATATACGTAAATGGCTAACATCTACCTTAATGTTGGTCCATTTTTCTTCTGGAGTAGCCCCCATAACAGCCTTCGTTGGGCTTCTGTTCTTTAGATAGACCGCTGTGTTGACAGCTTCTGCCCAATACCTGTTGTCCAAGCCGGCATCCATCAGCATACAACGAGTTTTTTCTACTATTGTTCGATTTGCTCGCTCAGCTACGCCATTTTGCTGTGGAGAGTGTGGTACAGTAGTTTGATGCTGTATTCCACATTCTTTAAGAAAATTCTGGAACTGAGAATTAACATATTCACCACCTCCATCACTCCTTAATATCTTAATTCGCTTGCCTGTTTGATTTTCTACAAGAGCTTTAAACTCTTTAAAATAATGAAATGTTTCATTTTTATTACGAAGAAAATAAACAAAAGTTTTTCTAGAAAAGTCATCAATAAACGTCAAAAAATATATGGTTCCCATAAAAGACGGTTTTTGCATTGGTCCACACAAATCCGTATGTATCAAACCTAATACTTCTTTAGCTCTGTTGTATGACTTTGAGGGAAACTGAAATCTAGTCTGCTTACCCTCGATACAACTAACACAAATCTTATATTGATTATCATCAAAATCAATACCAGTTACCATACCTTTCTTCATGACTCTCATACTTCGCGAATTCAGATGACCAAGACGGCGATGCCAAACTTCATGTGAGACCTTTTTGTCCTTGGAAGCTATCAAAGAAGTAGATTGTGTTACTCTTTTAGCTTTAGGTTGTCCCTCGAAGTTCTTTGCTGCATAATTTTCACTAGATGGGCTTTCGGTCTGAAAACGAACTTTATTATTCCTACCTACCCCCAAAGACGAATCTATGGCTTTGGCTGATACTTGCTTGCACATAGTAACCTTATTATTTACAGTATCTAATATGTAAATACCATTACATTGTGTAGCAGTAGCAATAATATTGTTCCCATTAAGTATTTTACAAATATTTTTAGTAAAAATTACCTTGTAACCCTTTTTAGTCATTGTACTTACAGACAATAAGTTAGTTGACAGCTTAGGAACATAATGTACATCACTTATTGTCTTTAAACTTTCCTTCAACTGTACCTTGACGATACCACATCCAGCTGAAAAGATTCTATCACCGTTAGCAACATGTATATCTACTGGGTCTTTTGACATAAAATTTGACATAATAGACCGATCATTGCATATGTGATTCGTACATCCACTATCAACGCACCACACGTTATTTGCAGGTGCTACTGAAAGTGCTGTGAGAAGACTTTCCTTATGGTTCTTCTTTTTCAATATCCCTGCATTTTTATTTAAAGGGCAATCACGTTGCAGATGACCAGACTTCTTACATTTAAAACATTTTGCTTTTTTCTTTGTATTCAATGCGGTAGCTGTGTCCGTCAAATTGTTCTCATCCCTGCGTTGACTCTCCAGTAGCAGTTTTGTTTTGACAATATCACTGCTCAACTTAGAGTTTGAATTTTCTAAGGCCATGATGAGTGGATCGTAGTCAGGTGTGAGGCCACTCAACATAATAATTCCTAAGAAATCATCATCTAACGCTGATCCAATGTCACTCAGTTGCTGCGATATGTTCGTTATCTTTATAATGTAATCTTCCATACTAATGTTGTTACTAAGACGAATAGCAAAAAGAGTTCTTAAAAGGCTGAGTCTCCTACACAAACCTTTATCCTCAAAAGCTCTTTTGAGATTCTCCCATGCTTCACGCGCCGTTGAAGCCGTCCTAATAAAAGGAAAAACTGATGAAGAAACTGACAAACAAATCTTCGCTAATGCTTTCTCATCATTCCTTTTATTTTCTTTCGCCGATTTCTCATCTTCAACACAGTCCCAGAGATCCTCTAATATTAATAAATTTCTCATAGAGAACTTCCAGTTCTGATAGTCTTCCGATCCATGTAATTTTTCAATCGGAAAATTCGATGATGTGGCCATATTTGCTTCGTAGAGTTTTGCAACAACAATTCTCAAAATAAATATTCTTAAATATATTTAATCCTCGAATAGCCCATAACCTGTTATGATTGAGACAAATATACAGAATAATAACTGAGATTCGTATGGATAATCTTTTATATTTTAGATAACGTCATAATCTATTTTTACAATATATGACAACTGCTTTTTCTTATAAACCTTATGTGTATATAGGTTTGTTTTACAACTATATAATAGTTTCCAACAGTACGTACATATACATTACCCACATATCATATTTATTTTTTTAAACTGACTCGACATAGTGACTGCACCATTCCTGATGATAAGCATGGTGCGGTCCAAAAAACGCCAACGACTATCGAAAGGTAAGAAAAAACCCATCGGTATTCGCAGCGATCATGCCGGCCTGCACAAATATCTCTTCACACTTCGTTTAAAGCCCAGTATCATAAAACGGTAGAAACACGTGTGAACGTCAATTTAAAGGTGAACTTTGGATGTGGCGTACTTAATTCTGTCATGTATAATGAATGTTATAAAGTTGAAAGCTGCGGGACTATGTCGTTTATTTTTCGTGAAATTAACGCCGTTAGTTATCGCTGCGTTGGTACCGTGACGTAGCTCGCGTCACAAGACGAATGGTTTATCGGCGGGCTATTTATCTTCTCCCACGCCCGGCTGGATCTCTTCCTTAGATTCACATAAACTTGAATATACAGAACAATGTTTTACTATACATTTAAGTCCGATTAAAGCTTTGATTTTGGCTTAGGTTAAGGCACCGGCTTAGAATTAGACTCAGCTTAAACTTTAGCTGAGGCCGAAGTTGCAGCCCAAATAGGTCTTCAGCGAGCGCGGACAATAAAGCAAACTGTTACGAATGCGGACTTTATTTCGAAATAACAGAACTAAGATTTGAAAAGGTTTAATTTTTGTGAAAGAGTATGAAGGGGATGATGGTACGCGTGTGAAGATAGAGGGAAGAAGTGAGGGGAGGGGCTGTACTAATAGCAAATATTTCTTTGTAACCACAATGTTTACCCCTTTTGCAGTTTTAAGCAATTAAGGTCGGCTTGCACTAACGAATTAATCTAGTTTAAGCTTGTATAAAACACTTATTAATTGAATTGGTTTGATTCCATCTTAATGATGATTTCAGTTTAAGAGTTGTTATAACTAGATTTTGATTTAGTGCAAGACAATAAGTACAGATCAGCGCTAAATAGCATTTTATATAACTCTAAACTAGATTTAATTTGTTAGTGCAAGCCGCCCTAAACACAAACAATATAATTTTACACAAATCGTGCTTAGTTGACCAACTTTCGCGTTTTGTATTCATTATAAATATTATATTTAAACGAGCCTTATGTACGAAGAAAACGTATTACAGTATTTATAATGTGAATATAATTATAGCACGAAATAATTTAGCATTTCTCTAAGCTCGCTCTCATAAAGAATAATAAAGGAAAGCGTTAAATGAAATAATGCAACCTTATAATGCATTTTTTTATTATCTTTCCTCGTATTTATTCAAGAAAGCTCTTTTTAAAGCGTTGTTGCTTACATTTGAATTGTAAATCGAGTCGCTGCTACGACAAAATATTAATATAAATATCAACTTTTCTTTTTCAAGCGTAGATTATTATTTAAGATATAGTTATATAGATAATGGAGTACCTCAATAACACATGTCAATGGTAAGCTAAATAAATTATGATGGATATAATATATATGTAATCGGCCTACTAGCCATTATCAAATACTTTAGTAAGGGGTAATTCTATCAATTCATCCCATATATTTTAAGAGAATCAAGTTTTCTGGTCTAGGTTAAAAATGTGTCATTTTTTAGGCGTTTTATGTTGTCTTGAGTTTATAGCAAGGTTTACGAATAGCTGATTGGTGTAATTTTTCAATTTATTTTTGAATTTCTTGATAAATTTGTTGACTTCGTGTTTGACTGACAACATTTCTTGATATTTTTATATTTCTTTGTTTCTCACAAACCAATGTGCACCTGAGACAGTTTCAAAAGAAATATTTTAAAATTTCTGATGAATTTCGATGTTCTAATTGCTTGCAGGGACATATACCCCTATCGGTTTATTAACTGCTTTATTATAATGAATACGTTGTTCCTTAGGGACAACTTGGATTAACGGCCTAGGAGCCAGGATAATTCCTCAACCTCTCAGCCATGGGATCCCATTACAGGTCTTTCCACAGACTTTTAAGCACAAATTTCTGAAACCTATGTTTTATTCATGTATGTTTCTTTATGTATTTTCTTACTTAATTTCATTGCAACTGTTTTATGGGAAATATAGTAATACTAGCTGATCCGGCAAACGTTGTTTTGCTATGTAATTTATTGTAATATCTTGTATGATGTTCATTGAAATTAAGTGATGTCAAAGACAATTTTGTTCATAATTAAATACTCTTAATCAACAATACATTTATTTGGATAAAGATTAATATTATTACGTTGATACAACTCTTAACAAATAATGCATTAATTTCGACCAAATTCGATTACCCTAAAAACGGTTCTAGTTAGTTAATCCTTAAAGATAGACATATACTGTGTGTGTATTATTTAGATCATTTCAAGAGGAATAATTCTTTCATACATATATTTTTGGTATCTTGAACCGTTTTCGCAGCGCACGCAATGGAAGCCCTCAAGGATGAATAGTTTTCCCCGTTTTTTTTCACATTTTCCATTATTTCTTCGCTCCTAATAGTTGCATCGTGATATTATATAGCCTAAAGCCTTCCTCGATAAATAGTCTATTTAACACAAAAATAATTTTTCAATTAGAACCAGTAGTTCCTGAGATTAGCGCGTTCAAACAAACAAGCAAACTCTTCAGCTTTATAATATTAGTATAGATGATTTACCTAATAAGATTAGGGCTTTTTACCTCGCTCTCTAAAAGGTTAAGCTTAAATTGTAAAGTGGCTTCGGTTTTCTTGGTTTTAATATGGTTCGCCCAAGTTAGTATCCTGTTCAAGTAAAAGTCTAAATATTGTACTGTATTGTTGATTCGTTACAGTTTATTTTCCGATTGAGCAGTTTAAATTGCTTATTAACATCAGGATCATTGACAATGTGGACAGCCCTTCCCTGCAAGCTATACAGGGCCTCGCGTAAGTACTATGCAGAACTGTCCTAGAGATGCAAACAGATAAGAGTAATTGATATACAAGGATAAATTATCAGTAAGTCAACACTATCATATTTAATTAACAAGAATCAATAAATGGATTGTTTTTTTTTTACACTGGCTCGACATATTGTCTACAGAGTACCTGATGGTAAGTAAAGTGTAGTCCAAAAACGAAAGCGACTTTCAAAGGATGAAAATCCATTGGTAGTCTACATCGTCATGTCGGCCCACATATACCACGACTGAAGGTCTCTAGGTATATGAGCTACTGGATATACACAAGCTGATCCCAAAACGCGACAAGCCGAAACTGGTCACTATGACGGGCTTTACACCCATGTACTGTGGTCGCGATCCAGACGGGCACCGACGCCCTACCTCGCTGCTGCTCGTTTAGCACCACCCAGGAGTCACGTGTAGGGAAACTAGGGTAAAGCCTACGGACGCGAGCAGCTTTGACTCCCAAAAATTGATTGTTATCGTGAAGGCCCATTGCTGAAATTTAATTCATAATTACATTTAAACTATTACATGATCATACTAGCATAGTATAAAAACTGCCAGTAGGACAACTAGACAACGGAAAATATTGAAATTTTAAATAATAGAAGGATAGTTTCATAAATATGAATTAGAAAAGTACAATAATTGACTTTAGCTTGTTTAACTACTTGTAGAAACTTAACATTACGATTGCGTGATCTATCTCGACGATGCTGCCATCTTCTTGCAAAAGGAGCAATTACGTTTCATGCATTGTATGATTACTGTACACACGGTAAATTATCTTGCTCAAATAAATTTTGCGTTTATCTTACGCTTGACCTCAATCTCACCTCATGGTAGGTGGATGTAGAGACTTTCCAGCAAGTCGGCATGATTGTAGTGGCTGTCGACGAACCGACTCCTGCTTTTTTATTGTTATGACCATAGTCTGGACTGCGCTCTGCTTGATTAAGGTGGAGCGTTAGTCACTTTGCCGTGTTGCTATAATAAAACTGATCAAGACTCTGAAACCATTTAATGTCATCAGAGCCTCTTCAAAAATTTTTCGGAGAATATTTATGTTCAATCATTTAAATTTTCACTAATCTATTCAAACAGTAGAGACGTAGCAATTGTGTGATCTAACTCGACGAGGCTGCCATCTCTTAGTCGTATTAGCAACTACATGTCAATGTTTTAGAACTTGCTGATAAAGTTCTTTGTTTAAAAAAACTGATACGCAGTAAATATAAAAACTCTAAACTACTTAGTCTAAAGTAAAATCATTTGTGTTAATTTTATACAATTCTGTGCATGAAAGTCAAGTCATTATTATTTTCTAATCGATTGATAGGCATCTAAAGTGCGAACTATTGAACTCTACATGAATAGACACAAATATTCAGTGAAGCCAAAATCAACTGAAACAAAACAACACACAAATACACAACTCGCATGTATTGTTGGTATGTATTTGTGTGTTTTGTTTTGTTTCAAAATCAAATTTCACACCACTTACATTCTACTACCTTTCATACTTCATTCTTTCACCCATCCGCTGAAAAGATATATAGATAGATATATAGTTATATTGTTAGATAATGCTTTTGGGCCATGCTGTGGTTGTCTGTTATTGGTATCCGTTACCGACATTTAGCTTATGCATGTGATTCAGATTGTGAATGTGAAGTGTAATGGAGCTGTTGACAGCCCATAAATAAATAAATAAATAAATAAATAATAATAAAAGGGTTGTGGCGTCCTTTATTTGCTTAAAAATTTACAATATAATCTTAAACTTAACTTAAGACTACATTATAAATTTAAAAACAAAACTAAACAAACTATAACGTTAACTAGCTTACGAAGAAAAACTAACTTAAGCCTTAAAATAAAAATAAAAACAGCAACAGAGGAAGATTTATTTCACAACTAGCTGTCCCGGCAGACCTTGTTCTGCCCTATTTCTCTAAAGAAAGTCACAATGTTTTTTTTAATGTTAATAGCTATTGGCCTGTCGGCTGTTTTTTGAAAATTGTTTGAAGGAACCTGGCCTTAATGCTATCTGTATAAAAATTGACAAATATTGACATTAATATTTATACGTCACTCAATAATTGTTTTGCCTTCGCGGAACCCGTCCACTAACATTTAAACTTTATGCTATGGTGTTAAAGTTCAAATTGACTTATAACAAATCTTTTGTATGAGAATATAGAAAAGTGTTGTTTTAGACATTTTCAGATAATTTTTTAAAATCTTCTCTCTGTTATAACCTTCCCCAGACTTCAACAAACACAACAAAAAAGAAATCAGTCAAATCGGTTCAGCCGTTCTCGAGTTTCGCGGTTATCAAGACACTATAGCTGATCCGGCAAACGTTGTTTTGCTATGTAAGGTTTTGTAATATCTTCTAACATGTTCATTGAAATTAAGTGATGTCAAAGTCAATTTTGTTCACAATTTAATACTCTTAATCAACAACACATTTATTTGGATAAGATTAATATGATTACGTTGATACAACTCTTAACAAATAATGCATTAATTTCGACCAAATTCATTTACCATAAAAACGGTTCTAGTGACTTAATCTTAAAAGATAGACATATACTGTCGCGGACATTTTTTTAGATCATTTTAAGAGGAATAATTCTTTCATACATATATTTTTGGTATCTTGAACCGTTTTTGCAGCGCACGCAATGGAAGCCCTCAAGGATGAATAATTTTGCCCGTTTTTTTCACATTTTTCATTATTTCTTCGCTCCTAATAATTGCATCGTGATGTTATATAGCCTAAAGCCTTCCTCGATAAATGGTCTATTCCACTCAAAAATAATTTTTCAATTCGAACCAGTAGTTCCTGAGATTAGCGCGTTCAAACAAACAAACAAACAAACTCTTCAGCTTTATAATATTAGTATAGATTAAAACTTAACCTAGCACAAAGTATGTAGGGAACTGTGAGCGGGAAGCCGTATCGAAGCGGACCTCCTGACGGCGGCGTTCTTCTCCGTCTGCGACGACAGACGGGTCACTGCTCGAAGGTGGCTCGCGCGTACTTCTTGGTGGAAGTCTACGGAGTCCGTCTGGGTGTCTTTCAGTGAGATCGGGATGACGAGGGTGTACGAATCTGCCGCACACCCGCCTAGTACTCCCCAGCGCGCCCTCTCCGGGTCGGGCGCAGTCTAGGTAAGGACTAGATCGCGGGCTTTAGGCTTCTTCTTTTTAAGATACCTAATTCTTTGTGTCTCGAAGCGTTCACCTGTGTCTGGAGGTCTTGCGTGTATTTGTATTGGTGAGCGTTGACGCTTAGGATACGTCCCACGACCAGTACAGGCGTCAACGTAACTTGAAATTTGTAAAATATTGGAATTTGCAATCAATACATCATTATTAATTTAAGATATCAACGAATGGCTTCGAGAGATAATTCTAAAAGTGACTTTGATTTTAACCTCTATTTATTGATATTAAATTAGACATCACTTCATAGTTTTGTGTATATTAAAAATCCCCACTAGTATTGCGTTTATTTAAATTTATATCACAGTTCTTGTTTATTGTTTTCTTAGTTAAATACTTTGGCAAGATATAAATGGTTTGGTGAAGATTGTGTGCATTGAATTATTATTTTACGACTTAAGTATCTTAAAAAGAATCTCCTATAGGATCTCATTGTTGCCTGATTGCCTAGCTGTTAATATCTTTTTACTCGAAAACGCGTTAAGGTTGTAATAAGTACGTGAATCGCATTTATATCTATATTAATATTACAAATTGGTTTGGTTAATCTATAGTTAGGAATGTCTGGGTACCTCACTAAAAATGAGTGGTAGAGCAGGACAGCATAGCAAGATGGCGCGCACTATTTCATTGCTGTTTTGTGCAGTAAGGTCGTGGTCGCTGTGATTTGCGTTTATATCGAGGATTTAAGTTATAAATGGTTAAAAGTGTATCTATAAGTAATATTAGTAAGTTATGTGGTTATGTAAGTTCTTTATAAAGTTTGTATTGGTGATTTCTTTTTTGTATTTAAAATCATTAGCAATTTATGATCATTTTGTAGGTTAGTTTACGAGTTTTGTTAAATGAATAATTATAAAAACACCTTATGGTCATTTTGTACTTATTTTTAAAGATTTCTACTTCAGAATCCTAAATCTATATTATTAATTTGATTTCCTATCAAAAAATAATAATATACTGTTGATTTGTTAAATAAATGATATGAGATTTGTGAAGTAAGTAGTTTAAAATTTGAAGAATATGTATATATATGTATATGTATATAAGTTGGAAACATAACGTTTTTCATTAGATCCTTTTTATAACGTAGGCATCAACTATTTCCGGATTTTTTTATATTCCAAACCTGTAAGGGCGAAATACACGTACACAGTTTTAAACCCTCAATCTTAAAGTAATCATAATGAAAACTGGTATTTAGCCTTTTGATTAGAAATAAAAAAAAATAAAAAAAAAACGTTTGTCATTGTTTGAAATCACTCATGAAAGGGTAAGTGAAGCAATGGAAAGTTTTGAATCGCAAAAAATCGCACCTGGACGAAATCAGTATTTTTACAAAAATCATGACATTATGTTTGTTATATACATATTTTAAAATTTGTTTGTTTTTCTTATTTTAAATTTAATGTTGAAACATTTAAATCCACAAGGTTCTGCATCTTGTTAAAGTCTACAGAGTCCTTCCAAAAATATTCCGTCGTACAAGACCGGTGTCGGGTTAAGTTACATCAGTTTATTTAAGTACTTGTACGAATGTAACATAACGATTGCGTGGTCTATCTCGACGACACTGCCATCTTTTTGCAAGATGGGCAATTACATTTCAAACTTTGTAGGACTACTATAGGATATGGTCAATTATCTTCCTGAAATACACTTTACATCGGCTCATGTTTTATTTTATGATTTATGGACTAACAATTGACCTTTGTGATATAAACGCTTGAGGATATTTAATTATTAAAGCATAAACGTTGTAAAAAAGTTTTGAGATTATTTTTGTATAATTTTATGCCCATTTTATAATATAATAGTTTTGCTCGTGTTAAATGCACCATTAGATTCCTTTTATAACGTAGGCTCTAATTAAGGTCACATTTTTCGATATTCCAAACCAAAAAGGACGAAATAGGTGTTGACAGTTTCAAAATCGCTCAATCTTAAAGTAGTCACAATTAAAATTGCTATTCAGCTTTTCGATTAGTAATGATAAAATATCATTTGACATTTTTTAAAATACCTCTATAAGATTAATTAAGGGATAAAAAGTTGTTCATAATGTGCCAATTTCCAATCTAAATCGCATCTGGACAAAGGCAGTATTGGAAAAAAATTATGACATTATTTTTATTATATATATATATATATAAATATGTTAAAATCTATTTGTATTTCTTGTTTGATTTGCTCAATTCTTAAGGGTCTGTATCTTGTTAAAGTCTACAGAGTCCTTTCAAAAACAATAAATGTACATAAACAGGTGATGGTGATGAGTTAGGTCACTTACATCAGTTTGTTTAAGTATTTGTACAAACGTAACATAACGATTGCGTGGTCTATCTCGACGACACTGCCATCTTTTGGCAAGATGGGCAATTACATTTCAAACTTTGTAGGATTACTATAGAATATATTAAATTATCATCCTCAAATACATCTTACATCGGCTCATGTTTTTTTTATGATTTACAAGTTAACAATTGACTTTTGTGATCTATTAGCTTAAAGATATTTAATTACACAGGTCCACAAAAAAAAAGATTTGTGTGTGGTATCGGTCACATTTTTTCTGACGTATTTTTTACCGCTGAACACGAGTCTGAAGTCATAATTGGGGGTTAATCAGCAAAAAACGGATAAAATTAAAAAAATCGATTAAAATCAAGATTTAATTTCTTCCAATACTTAAAATTTTGCCGGAACTTCTAGTTCTCATGACGATCACGAATGTTCTAAAAATCCTAATCACTTTTGCTACGTTTGTGCAAAATACACCGGGATAAAAAAATACAAAGAAACTTACGGATCGTTTCTGACTTTGTATGAAGAGTGTTTCGACATGAAAGTTTGTCTTGATTAAAAAAATTGGATACCCACTTTTGTTTGTGGATCATGCTACAATATGGGTTATCGATTTAGAAAGCACCAAAACAAGGAGAATCTCAAATTCAAAACTCCAGTCATAAAGAAAAAGCCTCTTAGTGCAACTGATTGCTACTTTTGCTCAATAAATTTGGAGACTGCAAGCCGAATTGATAAGGACAATATTTTGTATTCTTCTGTATCATGTGTGCAGCAACCTGCCACTAATTTTATAAAAGGTTCAGAAGATGATACTCAGGTTATTCGAGGAGAAAAGAGTCAGGAAACGACAGAAACAATAATAATGTCATCATCATCCAAATAAAACAATAAGGGATTGATTTTTATTGATTTTTTTCATTTTTCTCCGTTTTTTGCTAATAAACCCTTTTTTTTTTTTTTTTAACTCGGGGGAAACCCGTTATGGGCCGTCAGGTGATGATGAGGGTCACCCCCCGGTGTGTCGGAGTCGCACCGACTAAAACCCCCGGGGTGTTCCTTCTCCCGTTTGCCGGGGCCAAGGGCAAGGCTGTGCCAGCTTCCTCAGCGCCCGGCGACGTCTGGCCTATTAATGGAAGGCCCCTGAACACCATTCCGCTCTCCTTCAGTTTCTTCGATGCTAATAAACCCTCAATTATAACTTCAGATTCGTGTTCAGCAGTAAAAAATACATCAGATAAAATGTGTCCGATACCTCACATAAATCACTTTTTTTTTGTGAACCTGCGTTATTTTTGCAGAAACCCTGTACAAAATTTAAATAAATATTTTTGTATAATTTTATGCCAATTTTATAATATAATAGTTTCGCTCGTGTTAAATGCACCGTTAGATTCTTTTTATAACGTAGACTCTAATTAAGGTCACATTTTTCGATATTCCAAACCTAAAAGGACGAAATAGATGTTGACAGTTTAAAAATCGCTCAATCTTAAAGTAGTCACAATTAAAACTGCTATTCAGCTTTTTGATTAGTGATGATAAAATATCATTTGACATTTTTTAAAACAACCCCTATACGATTAATTAAGGGATAAATAGTTGTTCATAATGTGCCAATATCCAATGTAAATCGCATCTGGACAAAGTCAGTATTATAAAAAATTCATGACATTATTTTTATTATATATGTATATAAATATGTTAAAATCTATTTGTTTTTTGAAATGCAATGTTGAATTTCTTTCAATTCACAAGGGTCTGTATCTTGTTAAAGTATACAGAGTCCTTTCAAAAATTATGGTTTTTCCTGGACTATCTTTTTCTTGTAAAGTGGCTTACATGAGTTTGTTTAAGTACTTGTACAAACGTAACACAACGATTGCGTGGTCGATCTCGACGACACTGCCATCTTTTGGCAAGTAGGGCAATTATATTTCAAACTTTGTATGATTGCTATAGAATATGATAAATTATCTTTCTTAAATACATCTTACATTCGGGTGATATATTTTTATGATTTACAGAATAATTTATGTTCTTTAAAAAGATTAAGGGTATTTATTTATTTACGCAGAGATCTTATCCTAAAGTTAGGAAAAATTTTTGTGCAATTTTGTGCCAATTTTCAAATGTAATTGTTTTGCTCGTGTCAAATGCATCATTAAAACTTAATGTTCAATTCACAAGTCTCCACACGTATTTCATGTCTGCAGAGCCTTGTTAAAAATGTTATATAGTTCAGCACTATAGCATTACTGTTATACTTTCGATAGTCTATTTAAGCAGTAAAATTACAATTATGTAATTTATTTCGAATGTTCTGATATCTTTTGGTAATATTGGTAATTTTGTTTGAAATTTGTGGTACCAAGATATTACATTGTAGTAGTTTGACTTTATTTAATACCCCTTATGCTTGACTAGAGTAAGCCTTACACTGAGCATTAGTTGGCTAATGCTGTTCATGACTTTAGATATTAGAAAAAGACAAATTGAATATAGAAACCGGCAAAAATCATATATAGATACTGCAAGTTTGTACAAACTCTTAGGTACTAGAGCATGATTCGCGCTTGATTGCCTAGTATATTAGCAAATCGAAGTGATCTTGGACAGAACACTTGACCCGTTGAGTTAATATATGATAGAGCAAAAAGTTTTCGAGAGACATCGCCCTACAAAGTAATAGACAACCGGATCCCTAGATGATGAAGGGGAGGTCTATGGCTTCTAGCTGATCTTCCATGGTTGATATAGTGAAGAAGCCGTGGTGGCTGCCGGCAGAATAGAATAGCACCCCCCTCTTCTTGCTGAGGTGTCGTAAAAGGCGACTAAGGTATCTCTTGAACACCGCAATTCAACCAGGTGTTTAGAGAAGGGAAAACTCGACCAAACCTGCATCCCGCTCCCTCCCGATCGTACTGGTTCTCCTTTCCATCGGGCCTGAGGGAGCTCGGACGAGAGAGTGCTTTTCTGGCAGCGCGTCCAGTTATGCACTTAAATATCTCCTGCGCAATTGACTGTTTCCGAAAACCGGACCTCGAATTTCTTAACCGGTGTTGAAACAGTCGCCGTGGCCGAAACCGGCTAGGACATCATCAGTCAGTTCAGTGAAGATGAAATAATAATGACTATAGTACTGTAGTGATTGTATGATTGGTTTGTAAAATAGGTTAGTTATATTTGGCACTATTCTCGGAATTGGCCATTTAATAAAAAGTAAGTTTATTTTTGAAAAGGTTAGAATATCTAATTTTAAAACTTGAAGTTTAATTTGAGGTTTTCAATTTTATTTGAGACAGATTGAATGGAAAAATAGACTAGGAAGGTTCATATTGTAAAATTTACATTAATAAGATAAGTAATATACATGTAAACTTTACTTGAAATATATATGGGAATACAGATTTAAAAAGTGTTATTATTAAAGTGTTAAATTTTCAAAAAAACGAACTCGAAATCCTTGCTCATTCGCCTTACCTCTTGCAAAGCACTGTTATGCCCAAAACTCGGTCATCTATAGATGTTGCGCTCACTACAATAAACATTTTAAAGAGATCGATATGTTTTACTTGAGCCGTAATCAGGTCATTAAGACAATTATTTCTGGACTGCAGTTAGATGAATCTCGTACAACACCGATATGAGCGCACACACGCACACAAATGCACTCACACAACACTCACAAATCACGCACACAACACTCACTATATGATGCGGGGAGCGACCCAAACATTTACCAAAATTTAATATGTGTACTACGTTATTGGCATTCTAGATTTTTTTATTTTTTGTTTCCTATTTTTGGTACATAATCTTATAATATGCTGTGTAGTTACCGTTGAATAAATAAATAAATAAATAAATAAATAAATTCTAAAGCGAGTGAGCGACCAAACCCATAGTAAAAATAGAAAATATAGCACGCCAGTAAGAGCGTACTACAATTCCATATTGAGTGACGATCATCCTAAAAAGAGAGACCTCTGAGACATTTTCACCCCTGGTCTCATTTGCTGCAGGGACGCCATTGTTTACACTTGACGTACATTTGATTAGCAATTAGTAGTAGGTACTGTGGTAGTTTAATTGGATTACGATCACGGTATTATACTTCAGTGCAAAGTCTGTCATAATTGCTCGACCAGTCACGTTTCCGGACAGTTTTCATATCCAGCTTCTGTCGCTGTTTTTCTTCAAGTTCGACAGCATTATAGCGAAACTTCTAATGTTGCACTGGGTTATTGTTTGTATCAATTTTGAAGTCAATTTATTTTGCTTGTGTGAAACATTTAGGTTGTATGTGGCGGCTTATAGAGTTCGGGGACTATGGAAATAAAATGCGTGTTGCTGTTAACTGTGTATTATCCGAACTAACTTAATCGACGGACGCAGCCGTCTCTAAATACACACATACGTTCCTCATGTATGCAATATTCGCACTTTCATAAATCACGCTATCAAAATCAATTACTTACGTTAACATTATACTATGTGTCCCTACAAAACACAATATTGTAATTTCTTTTTCAAAATTTTCTATTACCTACCTCTGTGGTATTTATTATGTGGAGGTAAAATAATATTTCAACAAGTGTGTTCCATTCTTCCAACGGTATTGAGTCGTCTAAATTATGTAAAGGCTTTTCAGCAGGACGACAAGATGATTGTGGCTGACGACGAATGAACTCCCTCATTTTGAAAGTTTCATTTGGTTTCTAGACCTCGTTGTGCTTAGCTTTGAGTCAGTGTTAGTCACTTCGCCGTTCCGGTAAAATAACTTAAAACTGATCAGTTATCCCATTTAAGTCTACAGAGCCCCTTCTAAAATTATCATATATTTTAGGTTATTTCTTAAGACTTCATTGGTTACACTTTCGCAAATCTATTTAAACAGTAGAGCCGTAACAATTGTGTGATTTAACTCGGCGGGGCTGCCACTATTCGGGTCAGTAGTATTGTAAACCATATGTCAAAGTTGAGAACTTGCTGATAACGTACATTGCCATAAACATATCTAATACGTTAGATTATTATCTAACAATAAATCTAACTAAACTATATAGTCAGGTTATTGAACCTTACGAAAATTACCACACAAACTGCGATAGCCAAGTAAAGAAATAAAGAAAGAAAACGTTTTATTAACAGAAGCCATACAAAAGGAACGACATTGTACAATACAACACATGTAAAAGACCAAAAATATAAAAAAAAACAACCAAACAATACATAAAAAAAGTCTAGGTCGCCGCCAATAAGGGCCCTGTCTCAGCTTATGCTGCAGAGCACTGGATTCTGCAGCGCTGGTATTCTCACAGGACCTTGCGAACGACGCAGCCACTTCACTGGGACAACCCTACATATACAGTTATACAAATATTTAGATCATTTTATATAATAAAATACAGAAAAGATAACCAATCAACAAAACACAATAAGCACAAAAAAAAACAGAAAAAACTATCCTTAATAAACAATATAAACCTTTAATCTTTGTCAGCCAAACCTTTTGCTAAACTATAAAAATAATATATATATATATATATATAAACAGATGCACGTGCATCCATGAATTAATTTTGTACGCATTAAAGACTATCTTTAAATTTAATTTTAAACGTTGCATAAGATATTTATGAAGGGTTTATAAAGAGAATTACAAAAGTGACTTTTATTTTAAACTCTACATGATGAATTTTACCTTTGTGAGATTATTAGCTTGTGGACTTATCTTGTAGCAACTGTATTCCACTTTTCCTACGATATTGGCTTCTCTAAGGCGTGTAGATACTTTTCAGCTAGTCGGCATGACCGCAGCGGTTGTCAACATACCAACCCGTATTTTTTTTTTAAGTTGCCATTAGTTTCTTGATTGTGTATTGCTTAAGAACAACTAACACTGCTCCTGAATTAATTTAGTGGCAGTGTTAGTCACTGCCGTGCCGGTATAATATAATTGATGAAGACTCTGAATCCATTTTATGTCTACAGAGCCCCTTCAGAAATTATTTAAGGTAATCAGATATTATACATATATCATCTATACACTCTCACTAATCTATCCAACAATTAGAGACATAGCTATTGTATGATCTATCTCGACGAGGCTGCCATCTTTTAGCAGAATTGGCGACTACATATCAAAATTTGAGAACTAACTCATAAGGTACATCGCCTTTTTTGAATACGTCTGATACGTGGTAATACCTTACAACGATTACCACAGAAACTCAGCGAAAGCCAATACAAAATCAAATTAAATAAAACAATCTCTAATTTATTAATGAATTGTTTCTTAAGTGAATTCAAAAGATAATTTGGTTTAACCCTATGTTTGTTTATATTGAGCTAAACATCACTTTTAATGTTTTTGTGTATATGCTAAAGCGCCACTGGCTCTGTATTTGGCTAAATCTATGCCACAGTACGCAACTCATTTGCTATTTTATGAGTTCATTGCTTCAGCAATGATTAACGGCTTGAAGAAGATTCTACAGATTAGATGATCATTTTAGACTTAAGTACCTTAAAAGACAACTCTTATAGGATCTTATTATTATCTTACCATCTGTCTGTCAAGATCCTTTTGCTCAAAAACGCGTTAAAATGTCAATTTTATGTCAATGCAAAAATCTATATATAAGACACACAATGGCATTTAGCTTTTTGATTATAAATTTGAAAATGTCAAATGACTTTTTTTTTTTATCTCTCAAAGGGTAAATTAAGGAATGAAACGTTGTTTGAAAATGCGTCAAATTTTAATGGAAATCTCACTTGGACGAAATCAGAATTGTACAAAAAATTTTGACAAAAAAAAATGAAATTATTTTTGTATGAACACATTTAAAATATTTTTGTTTTTCTTGTTTGATATGCATCGCTAAAACCTTTAGATTCTCAAGACTCTGCATCCTGCTTAAGTCTACAGAGCTCGTTCAAAAATTAACATATGTTAGTGATATAGGTTTGATCGACTCACGTCGTTTACGCCAGTCTGTTTAACTATTACTAGTAGAAGCGTGACATAACGATTGTGTAATCTATGTCGATGATGCTGCCATCTCTTGGCAGAATGGTTAACATTCCAAGGTGTATATGATTACTATAGGTTACTGCGAGATTGCGACTATAAAAGACTGTGAAGAAGCCGACTTTACTCAACCTTACCCTGAATTGAAAATGGCGATGTAAATAACTAAGTAGTTTAAACGGTTAGAGTATTTAATTATTTACACATAAGTCTTATACAAAAGTCAGTAAGATATTTTTGTATAACATTGTGCCAATTTTTAAATCTAATTATTTTGTTACTGTCAAATGCAATATTAAAAATTTATTATTAAATTCACAAGTCTCCGCTCCGTTTAAGTCTGCAGAGCCCCTTTTAAAACTTCATATAGTTCAGCACTATAGTATTACTACCAATAAAACTACTAATATTTATACTTTCGCTAGTCTATTCAAACAGTAAAATAACACAACAATTATGTTATATATTTCGAAAGTGCTGACATATTTGACAAAAATGGTAATTTCATTTAAAAGGTTGCAGTACTAGGTTACTAAGATATAGTAGTTAGGCTTTCTCTAATACACCTGATACTCGGCAAGTGTAAAACTTAACACTGGTCATAAGATGTTGCTCACGTCTTTATGTGAAGACGATGTGTATAAAGAAACCGGCAAAAATATTGCTTGGATCTCACAAGTTTGTAGGGAACCATAGGCACGAAAGCCTGACTCGCGCTTGATTGACTTCGTTTTATTAAAAAAAAAAAAAAAAAAAAAAACGTACTGACAAGCGCAGTCTTAGATCTTTCGAACAGTAGTACGGTGATAGTGTATCGGAGTCTGACTGGATTGCGATCATAGTTTTATACTACTTATAGTTTGGGAGTCGAGGCTGCTCGCGTCCGTAGGCATTACCCTAGTTTCCCTACACGTGACTCCTGGGTGGTGCTAAACGAGCAGCAGCGAGGTGGTAGGGCGTCGGTGCCCGCCTTGATCGCGACCGCAGTACATGGGTGTAAAGCCCGTCATAGTGACCAGTTTCGGCTTGTCGCGTTTCGGGATCATCTTGTGTATATCCAGAAGCTCATATACCTAGAGACCTTCAGTCGTGGTATATGTGGGCCGACATGACGATGTAGACTATCAATGGATTTTCATCCTTTGATAGTCGCTTTCGTTTTGGACTAAACTGTACTTACCATCAGGTACTCTGTAGTCAATATTTCGAGCCAGTGTAAAAAAAAAAAAATTTTCTTTACTTCTGTACATGTAGTCTACACTTTAAATATAGTCGCATTTGTAATGTAGTTTTGGGAATCTTTGGATCAGAATAAACACTGAATAAACATCCAAACTCGTTTATTGCTCTTTTTCTAATTAATTATTCGTCTTTACACTTTTCTACGTATTAATACTATAGAGCGCTCGCATCGAAAAAAAAACCGTTTATCCTCTCTTTCTTTCTATCTTTCCTGTCTGTCACTCTCATACGTTCCGATCTACGCATTTACTACTTCATACATAATAATATTTCACACAATAACATCCATCCTACAGTAATGTATCTTGTTCATGTTTTATATAGTCTTATGTGTTAATGTAGACTATATAAGTGTACTTATAAATAAATAAATACTTCAGAACAGAGTCCATCATAATTCCTCGGCCAGTCATGTTTCGGGACAAATTTAATGTCTATCTTCTATCTCTCTTCTTATTCAAAGTTCGATAGCATGATAGCGACACAGTATATCAGAAATCTATTTATTTCGCTTGTTTGAAATACAATCGTGAAACTCTTCCTCAAATCCTCAAGACTCTGCATTCTGTTTAAGTCTACGGAGTCTCTTAAAAATTGATCATTGTAGACTGAATTTGTTTTATTATTTGACGTCGTATAAGCCAGTGTGTTCAACTACTTGTAGAAACGCAACAAAACGATTGGGTGATCTATTTCGACAGTGCTGCCATCTTTTGAAGACCAGCGTAGAGTGGCTTGCCTTTCAGTTTTCTATAGACTATTCTCTGGAGAGTGTGCGGTCGAGTTGTATGATTTGGTTCCCCCCTCCCCCTTCTACCATAAATTGACTAGACGCCGTGCGGGCTTGCACCCTTATGTGGTTGACATTCCAACTGCTCGCACGAAGCGATTCGCCTCCTCCTTGCTGCGAACCGCCAAGGAGTGGAATTCACTTCCTGCGCCTGTCTTTCCATCTTCTTGTGACATGGGAATCTTCAAACGTCGAGTGAATCGGTATTTACTGGGCGAGCGCGCTCCATCGTCGGCCTCATCATCGCTTTCCGTCAGGTGAGATTGAGGTCAAGCGCAAGTCTATCAGTAATAAAAAAAATGGGCAATGTATCCTGTATACTGTAATAAAGGAAGATCGGCTTTTGAATTTGAAGTTGGATAGATTATTATAAAGATTGTATCTTGAGCATTGGGAATGGATATTAGATAAAAATTAGAATATAAAAATATAATAAAATATTATGTAAACGCATCAATCCTTGGATGATTATGTATAATGGGAATATATTAAGTGTTTTAATTGAAGTGAGTACGAGCTCTGCATCGACGCCACATTCTACATTCAGCTACACACATTCATCAACTCCAATCCACGTACTCGAAGAAAAACTCATCACAGTACTGTCTCAGATCGCACTTGACTGAGCGTGTACTGACTTGCTGGGTGGCGCTGTTATACGCCATCTAGACCTGATTCTCAACCAATGCTTGATGGGACTGATTGTGTGGATGCCGCGAAGTTTATATTGTACTAGCTGATCCGGCAAACGTTGTTTTGCTATATAAGTTATTGCAATATCTTCTAAGATGTTCATTGAAATTAAGTGATTTCAAAGACAATTTTGTTCACAATTAAATACTCTTAATCAACAATACATTTATTTGGATAAAGATTAATATTATTACGTTGATACAACTCTTAACAAATAATGCATTAATTTCGACCGAATTTGATTAGCATAAAAACGCCTCTAGTGAGTTAATCTTAAAAGATAGACATATACTGTCGCGGACATTTTTTTAGATCATTTTTAGAGGAATAATTCTTTCATACATATATTTTTGGTATCTTGAACCGTTTTCGCAGCGCACGAAATGGAAGCCTTCAAGGATGAATAATTTTCCCCGTTTTTTTCACATTTTCCATTATTTCTTCGCTCCTAATAGTTGCATCGTAATGTTATATAGCCTAAAGCCTACTTCGATAAATAGTCTATTCAACACAAAAATAATTTTTCAATTCGAACCAGTAGTTCCTGAGATTAGAGCGTTCAAACAAACAAACAAACAAACTCTTCAGCTTTATAATATTAGTATAGATTAGAGCTGTTCTCTATAATAAATATATGGAATATTTTTAGAGTTATATGCCAAATATAAACATGTAAACACAACCTTACACAATGGTTACTAACACCAGACTACAACATCACAGAAACACTGTTCAAGCATGGAACCCACACGCACACGCACACACAAACACTATGACCGTAATGATGTAATTTTATTTTAATATAATGATTTGAACTAGCGGGTGTGGGGACCTGGTGACCTGTACCACAGGTATAAAACCTATAGCAGACACCAGTTGCTCACAACATGTTTATTGTAATTGTCTTATTCTTTTTGTGTGTTTTATTTTTTATTTGTGAGGGAAAGTACATACGTTATTTTTATTATCTGTTTTGAATATTTATATGTTAATGCAGCGTTGAAACCTTTATATCCTCATGGCTCTACAAGTACTTTAAGCCGACAGAGTCTCATCTAAAATTGGTATAAAGTACGTCCAATGTCGCTTACGTTAGTCCGTTTAACTACATACATGTAGAAATGTAACATAACGATTGCGTGATCTATCTCGACGATGTTGCAATCTCTTGGCCAGATAGGCAATAACATTTCAGGCTTTGTATGATAACTATAGGATATGGTAATTTATCTTTCTCAAAAATATCTTACATTCGGAATATGATTTTTTATCATTTAAAAGCTAAGGCTTAACCTCAATCACGCCTAGTGGTAAATGAATATAAAACCGACGATAAATAGCGTTTGTCCTACAAATGCCTCTTTAATTCTCTTTTAAAAGTTTCTAGATCATAAAACTGTAGAAACACAGACGTAAGAAGAGTATTCCGCTCCTTTACTGTCCGCATTACGAAGGATAAAGCGAACCTTCTAGTGTGGACATAGGGACTATTCACCACGTAAGGTTTATATCACTCTCGCCATCTGGTGCTTTTGTGGAGAAAAAGCAAAGTTGTAAGCAGAGAATAAAGCTCTGGAGCACACTTTACATAGTACAGTCGGTAAATGACTGCAAGAAAGGCAAGTTTACCCAACCTTACCCTGAATTGTAAAAGCTCATGTGAATATATGCTTCATCAAATAGCTAAGTAGTTTAAAAGCTTTATGGTATTTAAGTAGCGATTAATAGTTCGGTGGCAATCATGATTTCTTGGTCAGTCACGTTTCAGGACATTTTTTATGTCCAGCTTCCGTATCTCTTCTTCTTCAAATTCAACAGCATGATAGTAAAACTTGTTAAAGTTGAGCTTAACTTGTACCAATTCCGAAATCTATATATTTTCCTTTTTGAAATGCAATACTCAATTTTAAAAGTCATACAATTCTTAACCCTCTGTAGTAAATCAGGCTGGAGAGTGGTCTACAGCAAGTTTATTCCATTCTTCCTAAAATATTGAGTTCTCTATATTGCGAAGAGACTGTTCAGCAAATCGGCATGATCGCAGTGGTTGTTGACGAAGCAGCACCTATTTATTCTTAGTTATAACTGGTTTCTGGACTGCGCTGTCCTTAATTCTAGACAGAGTTAGACACTTTCTCTTGGTGGTATAATAAAACTCATCAAGACTCTGGACTTATTTTAAGTCAGCAGAGCCCGTTTTAAAAAATATAGGTAATTGTACATTTGTAAATATAATATCAGTTACATGTTCGCTGATATTCTCAAACAGTAGAGACGTAGCAATTGTGTGATCTAACTCGACGAGGCTGCCATCTCTTAGTAGTATTGGCAACTACATGTCAATGTTTAAGAACTGGCTGATAAGGTACGTTGCCTTTCTTAAATACATCTGATACGCGATATATATAAATATTTTTCTTAAGTTTGATAATTAGTATAAATTCTATAGAAAGTATACATAAAAGTCAAGTCAATCATTTTCTAATTGATTGATAGGCGTTTTATAAACGAACTATTCAACCCTACACGAATCACTGCAAACACTCAATGAAAAGCTTATATATACAAAATCAACTTAATAAAACAATATCTAAGGTAAGGTAAGGTATTGAATGATTTCGCAAAAGAATTTTAAAAGTGACCACGATTTTAAACTCTATGTGTTGATATTGAATTATACATCACTTTTATGTGTTTTTATATATTTTAAATACCCGCTGGCTCTGTACTGTATTAAATCTAACGTTGTTTTAAATAGAAATATTAAGATATTACTATTCCTATATATTTGGATAAAATCAGCCTGTATATATTACTACACACACTTTACTACTTAAACTTTGCGTTTTTATTATAAACTTGTCCTAACTTGTATATAATAGCAGAGCCTAAACTACTTATCTGAGAAACATGAAGCTACATATTAGATTCTTTTTATAAAGTAGGCACCAACTTAGCTTAGATTTTTTGAAGTTACAAACCTAAAAGGGCGATATAGTGATTGACAGTCTCAAAATTGCTTAATTGTAAAATAAGCACAATGAAAATTTATATATAGCTTTGTCATTAGAAATAATACAAAAAATTTGACGTTTTTTTTAAAACCATTCCCTAAAAGGCAGTTTTAAATGTAAATCGCACCTGGATGAAGTCTGCATTGTAAAAAAAAACTGTGACATTATTTTTGATGTGTAGACATTTTAAAATCTACATGTTTTACTTGTTTGAAATGTAGTATTAAAACCTTTAAATCCTTAAGGCTCTGCATCTTGTTAAAGTAAACAGAGTTCCTTCAAAAAATACCTAGCTTATGAGTATGTTATATTGCGTAATATCGTTCCCGTTAGTTTGTTTAACTAGTAGAAACATAACATAATGATTGCGGAATCTATCTCGACGACACTGCCATCCTTTGGCAATTTGGACAATTATATTTCAAGCTTTGTATGATTATTATAGAGTATGGTATATTTCTTACATCTAATACATGTTACGTTCAGCACATTTTTTTATGATTTACAGGCTAACGCTTCACCTCAATCTCGTCTGGTGGTAGATGAATAGAAGGCCAATGATGAATAGCGTTTGTGCAGCAAATGTTTATTTAAGCTTCCTTCAAATGGTTCCAAATCGTGAGACATTTTCACAGCGGTCCTCAATTAAATTGAGAAAGAAATCTTTATTGAGAAAAAAGGATCAACACACAACATACTTATTTAGATAAAATAGTGAAAAAATAATATATAATATTCCTGTATGTATATATGTGTAGGATGGATATTATTGTGTGTAATATTATTATGTATGAAGTAGTAAATGCGTAGATCGGAACGTATGGGAGTGAAAGGGAGGAAGGATAGAAAGAGAGGAAGGATTTTTTTGACACGAGCGCTCTGTAAGGTTAAAATGCAGAAAAAGTGTTAAGACGTAAATTAATTTAGAAAGTAAAACAAAGTAATCTTTACAGTTTATTTGGTGTTTTCTGATACGACGAAACATCAAAACTACATATGTATAACAAACGTTTTTGTTTCAATGGAACTAATTGCGCGAACGTCGCGGTGCTAACATTAGAGCTGTTCAAAAGTTATATACCAAATATGAAGAACAGAAAATAAAAATAAAATGACATAAATAGGGTACATATATTATAAAACCTATAAAAAATTGTGCTACCTAATTACCGGCAAAAAAGTTCATGGTACTTATATTGGACTCGGTATTCGCCTATACAATACACCTTTTTTTTGGTAACCCGGGGGAAATCCCTAACGGACCTTTAGGGGGTAGTGAGGGCCACCCTCCGGTGTGCACCGACTAAAACCCCCGGGGTGTTCCTTCTGCCGCCTGCCGATTGCCAAGGGCAAGGCTGAGCCAACTTCCTCAGCACCCAGCGACGTCTAGCCTTCTGCAGGCCCCGCCTTCTTGGCAGGGGGTGGCTAAATAGTCGTCACCCCCTGCGTACACCTAACACATTTGGCAGGGAGAGTGGTGTAAGAAATGTCACCCTCCCCTCATCTCCTTAATTTGTCATTGGAACGGTGTGCGGGAACACATCACACACCGCTCACGCCTGGATCTGGGCGACGTGCTCCCTCAAGTGCGCCGCCCGGCGTTTGTCCTGTTATGGAGGAAGGCCTCTGGCAAAGGCCCTCCTCCGGCGTCCTGTCCGAGCTGGGCGGCGGATTGGGTTATCAGGGGTGGCAATAGCCTCTCGATCCCGCCGCTTCCTTCACCTGCATAGTCTCCTCCGTGAAGGAGAGGACCGCCTGCCATGCCCTGTCACTACCGACCATCGCGCGAGCGAGTGCCGGCAGTGACAGGTCACCACCTACCACCCTGACGAGTGCAGCCCTCTCCGTAGCCAAGGCTGGGCATTCCTCGATCACATGTTGTGCGGACTATTACTTATTTTTCTACTTACATCTATTTTCGAGATATATTTATTATGCTTGTTTGAAATGCAATATAACAAACTCCATTTTGAAAGTTTTCTGATTCTTACCTCTGTGGTATTATCACACTGCGAAATTATATTTCAGCAATGGTATTCTACTCTTCCTACGATATTGGCTTTCCAAAAGTGTGCAGAGACTATTCAGCTAGTCGGCATGACCACGGCGGTTATCGAACTAACTCTATATGTTTTTTTTACACTGGCTCGACATAGTGACTACAGAGTACCTGATGGTAAGTACAGTGTAGTCCAAAAACGAAAGCGACTATCAAAGGATGAAAATCCATAGACAGTCTACATCGTCATGTCTGCTCACATATACCACGACTGAAGGTCTCTGGGTAAATGAGCTACTGGATATGCATAAGCTAATCCCGAAACGCGACAAGCCGAAACTGGTCACTGTGACGGGCTTTACACCCATTCACTGTGTAATTTTTTTAAGTTGTGATTAGTTTCTTGACTGCAATGTATTTAAACACAACTAACACTGTCCCTGAATTAATTCAGTCAGCGCCTGTGTAATATAATTGATGAAGACTCTGAATCCATTTTGTCTACAGAGCCACTTAAAAAATTTAAAAATATATATCTTGTCAATATTGTTATATTTTAGTTACACTTTTGCTAATCTATTCAAACAGTAGAGACGTAACAATTGCGTGATCTAACTCGACGAGGCTGCAATCTCTAAGCAACGTTAATAACTAAATGACAAAGTTTGAAAACTGGCTGATATGGCATTATTGCCTTTCTTAAATACATCTGATAGGTTTTTTTACTTGGGGAATATCCTCATAGGACCGTATTTACTGCACAGTGAGGTTGCGCGATCGAGGTGTTTCGGACTAGTACCGACTAGAAACCCCAAGGTGACTACTTCTGCGCATAGGAGGAGGACTGCGGGTCCTGTAATCAAATCGCTACAGCTCCGTCACGCCGCGCCCTCTAGGCACAAACTCGGGGTAGGTGCCTTCCCCGACACTGCTCATTGTATTTAAATAGAGTACGTCACAATGCTCTACCGACTTCTTGAGGATCGCTAACCAGTCACTCAGGGCCCCCAGGCGGATCGGCCAAATATAGATCTAATATGTGTTATATATAAACCTTACTCTCAAGTTTAATTATTAGTGTAAATTCCATAGAATTTTTGCAGGAAAATTAAATTATTATCATTTTGTAATCGAGTGATGAGCTATCTATGAAACCCTATATGGATTTCTGTAAAAAATCAGCGAAAACATATACAAAATCAACTTAAATAAAACAATATCTTAGGTATTATGGTTTGGTATTCTGTTCACGTTTTAAAAGAGAATTCCAAAATCAACTTTGATTTTAACCTCTATTTGTTGATATAGGTAGACATATTTGTTTGAATAGTATTAATGTAGATTGTATGAAATATTGTTATGTATGAAGTAGTAAATGCGTAGAACGGAACGTATGTGAGTGAAAGGAAGGAAGGATAGAATGAGAGGGAGCATAAACAGTTTATTTTTCGAAGAGAGCGCGCTGTGAAATCAAGACGTATAAAAAAGTGTTTTTTTTTTCTATTTATTTAAGGGACTTTTGTGCCTCAGCACATACCGGCCCAGTCTTAACCTAAACATACACTATTAATATTTTTTTAAAACAAATTATATATACTGTCGATTTGTTAAATAAATGTCATGAGTTCTGCCAAATATATTGTTTGAAAATATGTATGCAGAAATCTATATGTATAAATATATATAAACATGTCCACACTGAAAAATTATATTTATCACAGCGTAAACTAATTAAGAACATGACGCCTTGCATTAGAATGATTTTATAACGTACGCCTCAACTCAGAGCGGATTCTTTGATAATTCAAACCTAAAAGGGCAAAGTAGGAACTGACAGAAACAAAACTCACTCAATTTTAATGTTCCATGATTGGTCATATTGGTTCAACAAAATAGCGACATAGATAGCGGATGAGACGGAGGCGGTGCGCAGTGTTCGACACAGCGCCTGAGAGAGAGGTTTTGGAGGGGAGGGCTATTTATTCCCACCCCTCCCAGAGAAGTAGCCTCAACAAGGCTTTTTGATCCCGGGGCCTCTGGATGAATTTGGTTTCCCGTGTCCAGGTGGAGCGATTAGAGGGACACCCCGGGGGTTTTTACTCAGTTACACACCGGGGTCGCTGCCCTCACAGCGGCACTGATGGTTTTAAGCAGAGTTTATCCCTGAATTAAAAATAATAATAAAAAAGAGTAGCAATATAGTACTAGAAGAAAAGTATACTCGCAGTTTATTAATTTATTTATGTATTTATAGGGCAGCCAGTGACCGATACATTACAAAAATATTACAATGACTATTATTAACTGAAAAAAAAAAAAAACATTAGAATGCATCAACCGGTGCCGGCTACCACAGCTTGCACCAAAAGTTGTTTTTGCGAGGTGGTAGGGCGTCGGTGCCCATTTGGATCGCGACCATAGTACATGGGTGTAAAGCCCGTCATAGTGACCAGTTTCGGCTTGTCGCGTTTCGGGATCAGCTTGTGTATATCCAGTAGCTCATATACCTAGAGACCTTCAGTCGTGGTATATGTGGGCCGACATGACGATGTAGACTATCAATGGATTTTCATCCTTTGATAGTCGCTTTCGTTTTTGGACTACACTGTACTTACCATCAGGTACTCTGTAGTCACTATGTCGAGCCAGTGTAAAAAAAAGTAAACAAAAAAAAATAATAACAATTTTACTAAACAAAATTTACATCAAAGCCAAATAATTAAGAATCGAAGACAAAAAATACAAAGAACACAATACGCGCACACCATAACGAAAACCACAAGAACAACAATAAAAAAACAGTAAAATTAAAACAAAAACACAAATGTTAACACACAAAAATTAACCCTCACGTGACCCTCAGTGCTTCCAATGCCTTTCTTCTGAATTTCTGTAAGAAGTTTCGGTTTTTTCAGTAGTCCACTCCAAGAATGGCAGCGATCAACCAAGATTGATAATTCATTTACAATTGTCTTTGAAATGCCAAGAAGGGATGTAGATATGTCTATGAATCAATTAGAGTACACAAACTGATATTGAACCGTTTTAGACAGTAGTAAAGTACTGTGGTGGTTATTACGCTTGTGCATTATGGTAACCAATCAATCGGCTAACCATCCTGGGACAGCCACATCAAAAATTAGCATCAAAAATCTGTCACTGCGGCCTCTGCTTGTGGTACAAAATGGACTTGACCTAGAAATCTCAAAGGCAGTGAAGAACGAGAAGTCCATCACATAAACGTTTATTACACGCAAAACTTAGATTAAACAATAATAAACTCGATAAATAGGCATTGACTTAGCGAGCTAGGTATCACAAAACGCGATCGATACCATAACGTCCCACTAATTTTCCCTCATACCGTCCACCGCGGACAGTGCGCAAGCGATTCGTATAAACATTACGGCCTCCGAGTACACGCTACAAATTTTATTTTCTCAAGACTCTGCATCCTTTTTAAGTCTACAGAGCCCCTGCAAAAATTATATAACATCGTCTTTCCGTTATTCCTCGGTTACACTTTCGCCAATCTATTCAAACAGTTGAGACGTAACAATTGTGTAATTTACCTCGACGAAGCTGCCATCTTTTAGCAGTATTGACAACTACACTTCAAAGAATGAGAACTAGTTTATAAGACATTGTATTACAAAATAGAATTAGTATAGAAATGTCAATTTTATATTTTTAAGAATCTGTATACTTTTTATGTCCACAGAGATCCTTCAAAAATGTTTTTATTGTAGATTGAACGTCAATGCATTAAACATTGTTTGGTATTACTGTTAAGTTTTTATGCTAAACAATCAAAGACAATATAAGAAAAAATAGAATGTTGCTAAACGATGATGGTTATTATGGAATTGAAAAAGTGTCACTTGATATAACGGATAATATTTTAAAATAATATCACTAAAGGAATATTAAGACTGAACAATAACTATGCTATAATCATTAAAACGTAACAACTATTGCGTGATCTATTTCGATAACGCTGCCATCTTTTAGCAACATTTGTAAATTGTTGTCAAACTTTATCTGATGATTTTCTGATTTGAAGACGTACTAAGAAACAACTTCTGTTTTATCTTTGATATTTCGTAATATTCGGTCTAAAGATAAGCTCGCTTTTGTAATGATTTACAGCAGTGGTTTCCAAACTTTATTACTCGTGGACCCCTTTAAAATTATACTGATTTCAATGGACCCCGGCTGCTATATTTTCACCATAATTCCGAAAAGTTTTGAAATAAGGATCTTGAAGCTTTTAAATGTTTTTTTTGGAACATCAATACGGCGCGTCGGCTACTGAATAAATGGAAGGGAAGTATCCACACACATTACGATTATCAGTACAGTTTTGTTCGACACTGATTTATCAATTCGTATTTTGTTACTATTCCGTTTAAATGTACAATTTTCTCATACATACTTTACGATTTATCGTTTCAGATTAGACTGTGAAATGCGATTATAACCATTTGTCGTAGTGTGTGTGACCTGTATCAAACATGTCGTGGTGATACTTGTGGTATCACGAATGTAATGTAATATAATGGAGGTAAAAAAGATGAAGAATCGGTTGGCGCAGTGATTTCTTCGAAGCGTTGTGTAGTGGTCGATGCTCCAGACGGAACTATATACTTTTAAGTTTATTCTGACACGGCAGGTGACTACGCTGTACTTAACCTAGGGTTTTCAGCCGGTACTGGTGTGGCATACCTTGACCATCAACCCCTTTATGCGGCTGAGTCGGCGATATGAAGATTTTACCCAATTAAAAAAAAGCTTGTATAATTTATTTGTTTGACTTCACTTTGATGTTTTTATGTATTTTATAAATCCCTACTGCTTTAGCATTTGATTCAATTTACGCTACAGTAGCTAATTTTAATTTGTTATTTTGTAACCGTGTTAGTAACTTTGACAATAAATAAATAGTTTGGAGAAAAGCCTATACACTACAGGCCAGCGGTTCCCAACCTGAGGTACACTAAAGTTTGCTTAGGGGTACTAAAAAAAAAAGTATTATGGGGGAAAATACAATTCAAATCTGGCCTAAAAACTCAAAAGAATCTTTATACACATTGAAAATGGTTATTTTCTTATATTAAAATAAAAGGAAATAGTAACATATGCTGATTTTTAACCACATTTATAAGGACAAAATACTCGCAAGTAAGCATAAAATTGTATACAGTTACTCTTGATGAATCGTTTGGTTCTGCTCTCTGATTGGTTACAATGTTACCAGCAACCTTACTAACCTGAATAAAATCTGTTTGCATGTTTATATTTCTTCAGCTGTATTTTTTCAAAGTAAATATATCTAGATATCTGAAATCACTAAATGATTTCTTATTTGTGTATATACATATATATGTTTGTGTGTGTGTTAGGGGTACACACTAAGTAAACAACCAGATAGAGGGGTACTCTAATAAAAAAGGTTGAGAACCGCTGCTATAGGCGAGTAATTTTTAGTTGGATTAATAATACAAACACATCGTGTAAAAACTGATACTAATACAAAAAATCCTAGGCTGCAAATGATACTTAATACAAAATATAAAACGCCAAACAAAATACAAATTAATATAAAAAAAAACAATTAGTAACTATTTACGCATATAATGAACAAAAATTATTTAATCAAAATACCAAAAATTATTACTCCGTAACTGAATGTGTACAGACAAAATTAGCGATGTGCTTCTTCAAGGTTGGTACCTGCCTTGGTGGCCTTGCAGAGAGTGCCAAGAAGTACACCTGAGGAAACTGCTGCTTAGGCTATACTCCACAGTAGCGTTCATTCCATAGATGCATAAAAGCATTGCTTGCGCTGACGATAAATAAATCTGGAATATATTGCTTAAAGTTAAACAAAAAAGTAACCATTTATACTCAACCTATTCTATTTACATGCCATCTATATTTTTATAAAAGCAACATAATATTTACTATCATAATATAATATTCAAATGAATTACGCAAATTCTGCCTACCCTGCCAAAATGTCCTATGCACGTCATTGATACTCCAGTGGTAGTGTGCGTGTTTCCACGTAACATTTGGAAGAAGAAGTGGTGATCACTCTTCCCTCGCACCTCTCCCAGTTTTTGGCGTTGCTCTCAGGAGTTGTCTCGCGAAGCGGTCCACTGCTATGAATTTATGTCGAAGGTGTCGGATAGCAAATGATAGATGAGACTATGATTATGATGAATTTAATGAGAATGGAATACAAGATTGAATACGTGCAAACTACTTTTATACAAACTATGAGTTCTAAAGCAAGCGGATAGTGCGTGCTGCGCGGTAGCCGAAGCAAAATGCATCGTACGCGGCGCCATTGCAATAATGTTGCAGCGGTTCATTCACGCGCGACTAATTACGTTGTGCGTGTCCAAATCAAATTTCACACCACTCACTTTCTACTACCTTTCATACTTCATTCTTTCACCCGTCCGCTGAAAAGGGTTGAGTGGCGTCCTATATTTGCTTAAAAATTTACAATATAGTCTTAAACCTAACTTAAGCCTACATTATACATTTAAAAAACAAAACTAAACAAACTACAACCTTAACTAGCTTACGAATAAAACTAACTTAAGCCTTAAAATTAAAATAAAAACAGCAACAGAGGATGATTTATTTCACAATTAAAACTTAACCTAGCACAAAGTATGTAGGGGACCGTGAGCGGGAAGCCGTATCGAGGCGGACCTCCTGACGGCGGCGTTCTTCTCCGTCTGCGACGACAGACGGGTCACTGGTCGAAGGTAGCTCGCGCGTCCTTCTTGGTGGAAATCTACGGAGTCCGTCTGGGTATCTCTTCAGTGGGATCGGGATGATGAGGGTGCTCGAATCTGTCGCACATCCGCCTAGTACTCCCCAGCGCGCCCTCTCCGGGTCGGGCGCAGTCTAGGTAAGGACTAGATCGCGGGCTTTAGGCTTCTTCTTTTTAAGATACCTAATTCTTTGTTTCTCATAGCGTTCACCTGTGTCTGGAGGTCTTGCGTGTAGCGGCGCAATATTCTGGAGGTGAACGTGCGCCGATGCGTGTCCATTTGCCGCCGGCTCGATCGACTGCCTGTGGCTGTGACAATGGTAAAATCGGATGACGGCAAATGGACTCCACAAGCTGACGCACCAGGACAGCCTGCAACTCTGACGATCCATGGTAAGTTATCATTGGGTTATAAACCGAAAAAAATAAAAGCTGATATTAATTTATTTATTTACTTTTACAGGGTTGCCAGTGGCCCGGTACACACAATACATACATAAAGTTACAATAAAAAATGTACAGTTTCTATTAAGGCATCCACAACATACGTCAGAGTGGCCTGTTTAATTATACTGTATCATATTACATTATACTAAATCATACTATACTATATATTATATCACACTATATCATATTACATTATTATTATTATATTATTTCGATGATTTACTGTATAAATCTCGTATGTTCTAAATTACATGCTTTTATATTAAAATACCGAACGGAATAGTATTAAACAACTCTTAGGAACACCGAAAAGCTACTGATTTAATAACATTGGCTAAAGACATTTTCACAATTAACATTTCCTCGAATTTGAACTTTAGACATAATACTCAATCAGTTTTTCTACCTCAATAACTAATCCCCATTAATTTAATTACAAAGTCGGTCCCGGGTGAGATTAACTTAACTTATTTAATTTGGATTTAAGGTCAGATGGCTAACGTTGAGTTGTTGAAAATAATTCTAAAAGTCCTATTATCTCTAAATGAGTTCCTTTGCTAATTTATCAATGGTATAGCCTTAATTTTATATAAAAAATTAATTTTGCTTTCGCTCAGTTATTAAGTTGTAGATAATCTCGAGTTGTTTGCATTTCCTCGTTGGTGTGTAATTTTTCTGGACTTCGATCCAATAGAAATCCATTTTATTGTTGTGAATATATAAAATCTATGGTATTGACATAGTTGTCATCATTTCTTAGATTGTATTAGATTATTTTGAAGGTTTATTGTCTTTAAATTTTAAATGGTGTACATATTCTTCTTAGATTGGCTTGATCTTTGGTTTCCATTTCACTTTTTTGGTTTTTCGTTGAAAATGTTTTAGATATCATTGTCTTTTTGCATTTCATTATTCTGTTTACATGTTGTACATACATTTTATTGCATTGGAAGCATATTATTGGGTGTTGTGTGATGCATTTACACGTTTTTTTTATGTAGGTAAGGAGCAATTGTAAGAATGTCATGCATATAATTCAGTGTCAAATAAACAATCATATGTGTAACACGTATTTTATGGACATTATATAACAACTTAAAATCCTTCTTAAGTACTGCAACGGGTATATTTGGCTTATTTAGAAGCCTGATATGCGACCAATTTCTAAAACTAGGAGTTATAGGTAAAGGAATTGGCTACCACGAAACCTCGCTCGTAATGTGTGAAATATAGAAATGGTAATTAGAGGACGGTTTGCGAAGAGAATTTTAATAATTCACGGGAGGCACAAATTAAATAATTAATTATGGAACGATGACGACACGTTTCGAGAGGGAGCAGGACGTCGTAATTACGCTTTGTTCTGATACATTTTGATTTTGAGCCATGAATTGCTAATGGAATTTAAAAATGACGTGCTCTCAAATTCTATATAAATATTTTTAGAAAGTTTCTTGCCACATTACATCAGATTTGAGGGTTAGTTTCCGGTACGCTGTGTCGAAATGCTGCAACAATATACCAGAATGGTCCGTAACAGCGTCAGACAGCATGCGCTGACCCAAGTGCTTTTTAAAATTAATGACAGCCCACAGGATGCATGGATGTAATATGTTATCTATTATTCTTTCATGATGTATATTGTTTCTTGTTCTCAATAAACGTTTTTTTCTTTCTCATTTCAGTCCGGCAGCCGCTGGAGGGTCGCAGCTACCGAACAAGGAATGCTAGTATCCAAATAATTTGCAAACGAACTCTTCAATTAGTCACTATCAGGTGAAAAATTGAATACGATGCGATAATGTCAGCGATCTAGGAGCGAACGTGTCCCGAATATACCGGAGTTCGTAGAAGACTTGCAAATTAGACGTCAACCCGTTTCACCGCTTGTCGCCTCTCCCCCGTGCTCGCTTGCTGATTACCCTGCCATATATATGGTAATGGACGTTTCTAGAATATACGGATTTTCGGAAATTTGAAAATGCATTTGGGCCCTTATAGAATTGGTTAATAAGAATAGATAATGGACTTATCTTAAAGTATAGATGGTTCTTATTGCCCAAAACTAAATACGTTTGACAAGAAAGAATGTCCAGCCATTAGTAAAAGGGTTTTGTAGATTTCCTTGTACATGTAATGACAAGATTTGTACAACATTGACTCTAGCCAGTCTTAATGATTCTTAGGCAATGACGTAACACTTGAGATGACGTCAAATGTAGGGCATTAACAGCCGTGCATTTTGATTGCGTTCGTAAGTTATCGTCCCATTTAACATTTGGATGACCCACATTGCACTTGCCGAGATGTGGTCTTCATTTCAGCGCACCTAAATAAAGTAACATTGTATAAGTATTACAATAAATAGAAAATCCCAAAATGTATGTAATTGATACAACGTTTCGATGTCATTTATTTTAGTCTTCGCCCTCTGAACTCGTTTGCTTCAACGGTTGACCAATCCTATTTTAGCTTGCCACTACTCGGTTAGTATTATTGTCGTAATGCGAAATATATATTTATATCTAAATATATATAACTCAAAGATGACAGACTGGCTGACTGACTGACTGACATAGTGATCTATCAACGCACAGCCCAAACCACTGGACGGATCGGGCTGAAATTTGGCATGCAGGTAGATGTTATGACGAAGGCATCCGCTAAGAAAGAATTTTGATGAATTCCACCCCCAAGGGAATAAAATAGGGGATGAAAGTTTGTACAAATCTTCTCAGATTTTCAACTATAATATAATATAATAGCTTGATAGTTTTAGCGCCTAATGACAGATTAGGCCCTCATTTTTTACACACGCTAAACAAAAGTAAAGCCACAAAAACTATACCTAATTAATAATGATACTTCTTAACGCGAGCGATGCCGTGTGCAAAAGGTAGTATAATATATTTTATTACTAATAGACTTGCGCTTGACCTCAATCTCACCTGATGAAAAGCGATGATGAGGCCGACGATGCAGCGCGCTCACCTAGCAAATACCGATTCACTCGACGTTTGAAGATTCCCATGTCATAAGAAGTTGGAAACACAGACAGAGGAAGTGAATTCCAGTCCTTCGCGGTTCGCAGCAAAAAGGAGGAGGCGAATCGCTTCGTGCGAGCAGCAGGAATGTCAACCTATGTCATATCAATTTATGGTAAAAGGGGGAGAGGGGAACCGATTTTTTTTTTACACTGGCTCGACATAGTGACTACAGAGTACCTGATGGTAAGTACAGTGTAGTCCAAAAACGAAAGCGACTATCAAAGGATGAAAATCCATTGATAGTCTCCATCGTCATGTCGGCCCGCATATACCACGACCAAAGGTTTCCAGGTATATGAGCTACTGGATATACACAAGCTGATCCCGAAACGCGACAAGCCGAAACTGGTCACTATGACGGGTTTTACACCCATGTACCGCGGTCGCGAACCAGACGGGCCCCGACGTCCTACCACCTCGCTGCTGCTTGTTTAGCACCACCCAGGAGTCACGTGTAGGGAAACTAGGGTAAAGCCTACGGACGCGAGCAGCTTCGACTGCCAAAACAACAACATCATCAACAACAACAATCATAATCATACATCTCGGCCGCATACTCTCCAGAGTATAGTCTATGGAAAACCGGAAGGCAGGCCACTCTACGCCGCGTCTATCTCTATATTGCGACTTCTTTGCGTTTCTTTGTAATAGTGATCTAGATGTGGACTTTGAATATCTGCTTCCACCTTTTGTTTGTTCACAATTTTTTTTTATAATAGCTCGATGAAGTGTCTTCACCACACCTGATGTTAAGCATAACGTAGTTCAAACCTGCATCTGTCAACCGAGAGATCATGCTGGTCTGCTCAAAAATCTATATACTTTTTTTAATGACCTCATCTCAAGGTATTCTGCCATATTCACCAGATTTTAAAGAGTGATGATGATGTCCTTTTTTTTTGTTAATCCGGTGGAAATCCCTTTCGACCTTCAGGGGAGTGGTGAGGGCCGCTCCCCCGGTGTGTCGGACCTGCCCCGACTAAAACCACCGGAGTGTTTCTTCTCCCGTCTGCCGGATGCTAAGGGCAAAGCCGAGCCATGTTCCTCGGCATCCGGCGACGTCCGGCCTTGTTCATGATGATGATGTCCTAGCCAGATCCGGCCAGGGCGTCTGTTTCAACACCGATAAAAAAAATCGAGGTCCAGGTTTCGGAAACAGTCAATTGCGCAGAAGATATTTAAGTGCATAGCTGGACGCGCAGCCAGAAAAGCACTCTCTCGTCCGAGCTCCCTCAGGCCCGATGGAAAGGAGAACCAGTGCGACCGGGAGGGAGCAGGATGCAGGTTTGGTCGAGCTTTCCTTCTCTGCACACCTGGTTGAATTGCGGTGTTAAAGAGATACCTTAGTCGCCTGTTACGACACCTCAGCAAGAAGAGGGGGGTGCTATTCTATTCTGCCGGCAGCCACCACAGCTTTACCGCCATTCACCAGATTTTAAAGATTAAAAATCCTTAATTTTGTAAAAGCGAACGGTATATTAATGCAGGGATGAAAACTATAGTTTACGTAGCGTTGAATGGAGAACTCATTTGCATAATATGTAGAGTTTAACGCTTGTTCTAGCTGGTGTAGACATGTAAAATGGGACGTATTATTTATTTTATGTTTTTAAAGTACGGCTGGTGACAAGGATGGACTGTGAAAACTTACGAGTGGTTTTCATTATCTGAAGGAAACGCACTTGCATCTTGTTAATTTATTTCCTTCTAGTAGCCAAGTTCCAAATCTGTATTACAATTTTTTTTTGATAGAATATTTATATTTTTGGTCGGAAAAGGCCTTTAAAATTTAATTGGGCGTAGAGAGTTAACACATAGGATGCTCAGCCAGCAAATTTATGGGCTGGATGGCAACTCAAGGGCACTCTTGTGTACGGACCTCGACTTTAGCGGTCTTGGGCTTGTCTGATACCCTCTAATTTATTTATTTATTTATGGGCTGTCAACAGCTCCATTACACTTCACATTCACAATCTGAATCACATGCATAAGCTAAATGTCGGTAACGGATACCAATAACAGACAGCCACAGCATGGCCCAAAAGCATTATCTAACAATAACAAAACACAAAAAAAAACAACAGCAGACAATAATATCTCAAATTAAAATTATATAACACCAAGAACAATGCTAAGCTCAACACACCTGCTCACTGATTTTTCTCTTGAAGGCCGGCAATGAATCCGCAAAAATATCGATGTTCCCATCCCCGGACACACACTCGTTATATAAACGTGACAGTCTTGGCACTATAGAAAAGTGACCAAGGTTGGTCTTATATCGTTTAGTGGCAAACATGGGAGCAGGATACCGAGGCAGCCTGCGAGGTACCGCAATGCCAACCGCTCTATGGTTGTTTAATGATTATATTTTATGACCTAAACCACACTAAAGTTCTGTCTTATATTTATAATAAATATTAAAAATTCAATTTAACAAAGTACTCACAATTGGTATAGAGTGTGTTACATCCGTTATATATACGCCACAGCTTATAGCACGACAAACGCGAGCTGCTTGCCTGTGGACACTCAGGATCGGAGCCCTAGCAAGCTGCTAGATTTTATAGAATAGAGCTAGAATCGTTTTCTTCTTTGCATACACATAAGGGCATAAGTGACCTTAAATGGGATATATTAAGATGAAAACAAGCTTAGCACTGTAGTAATAAAGCTGTATAAAGATCAACTCATCGATTTTTACGACGAACACAAACAAGGCGTAAAGTTGTACGGAACCGAAGGTTTTCACACATGAAACGCTGCGAATATTTCCACTAAGCCGCACAATCCATTCCCCGAGAATTATAGTGACAAAAATAAAATTCCTCCGAACGAAATATATGAGAAAGATAACGGAGTTATTCGCGAAGGCCGTAGCCATGACTACATAAACGCACAGAGTGTCAGTTTCAAACATCGTTGCATAATTATGACATGTCGTTGATTTGTAGCTGTTTGTATGTATTTATTTACATGGGGTTACTCTTGACCTCAATCTCACCTATTGGAAAGTGATGATAAGGCGGATGACGAAGCGCGCTCACCCAACAAATACCGATTCATTCGATGATTAAAGATTTCAATGTCAAAATATGGTGGAAGAACAGACGCAGGAAGTGAATTACAGTCCTTGGCAGTTCGCAGCAGAAAAAGAGGAGGTGAAACGCCTCGTGCGAGCAGCTGGAACGCCAAGCACATATGGGTATCTTATCAATTTATAGTATTAGGGGGAGAGGGGAATTAAATTATACAACGCATCCGCACTCTCTCCAGATTATAGTCTATAGAAAACCGAAGGTCAAGCCAGTTTACGCCGGTGCTCCAAACTGAGTAGTTTACGCGGCGTAAGAGCCTCATCGGCAATGAATCGCCGAGATCGGCGAACATTTGAGTCCAAGGCTGCTGAATGGTGTTTGGCATTTGTTATTCTTTCATTGTTTTTTCATTATTTTTAATGTATCTGTATAATTCTTGTCTGTTTTGTGACCTTTTGTTCCTGGCTCGACAAAGTGCGTACATTACACTTGATATAAGAAATGAAATGAAATGAAAATAAAACATTTATTTTCACCACAAACTAACAAAATACTAGAAATTCAAAAGCAGTAACATTTCTGTTACAAGACAACAACATACAGAAACAAAAGAAAAAACAAAAACATATTAACATGGCGAAAATGGGACCTCCATCAGCTTGAAGCCACAGAGAAAGTCTGCAGCGCCGATTTTCGTGGAGGGCCCCGGTCGTGTTACATCTTATTAAGCAATAAAAAACATAAGAAACAAGAAATAGGATAACATATAGCTTAAATAATTTAAAGTATAAAGTATAATAATAAGAGATTGTAATACGGCTACCGGGTGCGAGTCACAGACGATCCGGGACAGTTGTAAGGAAGATCAGCCAGTGGACAAGCTTAGGGTTGTACCACACGTGTGGAATTTGTTTTCTCCCTACAATTTTTAATTATACAAAATTATATTTGTATTTGTTTAAAATTCATAAATATAAAGCAAATATTTTATTTCTATTGTTAAATTACTTATATACATCTTTTTACTTCGATAAATCTTTCCTAAGATAACGCCGCAAGAAATTGAATGATGGCCGAAGTAAGACTTGTATCTACTAAAAACTTTAAGGTTTACTTCTACGCATGGACAGCGATTATATGAGTTCTGGAGTCAATGTTCAGTAGCCCAAATGTGCCTCACCCACCTCACATACACAGTCGAGTACACACTTGCAAATAAAAGTATTTAACTACATACAAGGAGCTGACAGAAAACCACGGCGGTGGAGTCAGCAATGTTTTTCTCACAACGGTAAACATTTGTTGATAAGGTAATGTATTTTTTCTTTATTCCACCATACACATTACGAGCGTCCCGATCTTACTCACCTTTGACAACCCTGCCGAATTCTTAGAATTTATATCTGTATACGTTACTCTGAGTTGGAAGCGCTCGTCGACCCCATTTTAAATCTATTTCGCGAACAAGATGGCGTCACACTAGATTATCCGAATACGATAGAAATGGCGTCAATAGAGTGATCGGAGTCCTTAAAATATAGTATATCGCAGTGTAGTAACTATTTAAATGGTGCATAAAATTCATATACAATGAAAGGCTTTTTTTATATATACCGGGGGAAATTCCTGCATCCTGCTGTGAGGGCAGCGACCCCGGTGTGTCAGACGCCCACTGACTAAAAACCCCCGGGGTGTCCCTCTGATTGCTCCACCTGGGTCTGGGAAGCCAAATTCATCCAGATGCCCAGGGAACAAGAAGCTTTTTTGAGGCTACGACACTGGGAGGGAAAGGAGTAGCCCCCTCCCTTCAATACAAATAAATCTTTCGCTTTTTACAATGAAGAGGCCTTACAACACTAAGAAAATATATTTTTCAGTTATATGAGATATTTAATACTGGAAAATAACATAGTCAAACCCTAAATTATCATTTATGTGCATTTTTAGATAATTTACAGGCACACGCTTGACCTCAATCATACCTTATGGAAGGTGAAGATGTGTCTGACGATAAACCGCGTTGGTCCAACAAGTGCCTATTCACTCTTCTTTTAAAGACTCCCAAGTCTTAAGAACCTGAAAATATGGTCGCTAGAAGCATTTTCCACTTCTTAGCATCGCGTGATGAATGTAGAAGGAATCTTTTCGTGCATATTAAAGGAACTTCCAGCATATACAGATGACACGGTGTCTACTGGTTTAATGATGAAATAAGGAAGGGAGTCAAAACAAAGCTCGAAGCTGCTCGCGTCCGTAGGCTTTACCCTAGTTTCCCTACACGTGGCTCCTGGGTGGTGCTAAACGAGCAGCAGCGAGGTGGTAGGGCGTCGGTGCCCGTCTGGATCGCGACCACAGTACATGGGTGTAAAGCCCGTCATAGTGACCAGTTTCGGCTTGTCGCGTTTCGATATCAGCTTGTGTATATCCAGTAGCTCATATACCTAGAGACCTTCAGTCATGGTATATGTGGGCCGAAATGGCGATGTTGACTATCAATGGATTTTCATCCTTTGATAGTCGCTTTCGTTTTTGGACGACACTGTACTTACCATCAGATACTATGTAGTCACTATGTCGAGTGAGTATAAAAAAAATAAAAATAAGGAAGTTTAAACTAGAGAATGTAATCACATTATCGTATGTTGTGGTGTCAGTACATTACCGCCTGAAAAATGTGGTATAAAGAGACTATGAACAATGAGGTACATTAATAGCGTTGTAAAACACGGTAAGTGGCGCCGTAATTCACACAGAAAATTAGTTGAAAACGCGAGAGGCTTGCCTGTGAATAAATTATCAAACGCTACCAGATAAGGTTCGTAAAAACTTGTACAATTTTAGTCTGATATTATTTAAGGACTCGATATAAACTCTGGGAATTATCACAGCCGTTGTATCATTTCTAATGGTACAGAAATAGAAAAGGCTCATAATTGTTTTGATTAAACGTATCAAAAGGTGTTTTTACCTTAAGGTTGGGTTAAATTTAAATTTAAAATCAAATTACATACTTATGTTATTGCTAGCTGACCCGAGGATCTTCGTACCGTGTAACATCCAATGAATATCGTATTAAGTTTTACTGAAATCTACTCCCCCTTTCTCACCATCTCGTAGTAGTGCGCATTCCATAAAAGCTTAAAAAAAATATCTAGATGTACTTGATCGTTTGATAAATATGTTGATTTAATATCCGGTGATGACTAAAATCAAGTTGGATCTTATCTATACTAATATTATAAAGCTGAAGAGTTTGTTTGTTTGTTTGTTTGTTTGAACGCGCTAATCTCAGGAACTACTGGTTCGAATTGAAAAATATTTTTGAGTGGAATAGACCATTTATCGAGGAAGGCTTTAGGCTATATAACATCACGATGCAATTATTAGGAGCGAAGAAATAATGGCAAATGTGAAAAAAAACGGGGAAAATTATTCATCCTTGAGGGCTTCCATTGCGTGCGCTGCAAAAACGGTTCAAGATACCAAAAATATATGTAAGAAAGAATTATTCCTCTTGAAATGATCTAAAAAAATGACCGCGACAGTATATGTCTATGTATAGTGTGCGTGTGTATGTGTATATGTGTGTATGTAAGATTAACTCACTAGAACCGTTTTTATGGTAATCAAATTTGGTCGAAATTAATGCATTATCTGTTAAGAGTTGTATCAACGTAATAATATTAATCTTTATCCCAATAAATGTGTTGTTGATTAAGAGTATTAATTGTGAACAAAATTGTCTTTGACATCACTTAATTTCAATGAACATCTTAAAAGATATTACAAAACCTTATATAGCAAAACAACGTTTGCCGGATCAGCTAGTTTTAAATATGTTTATTAATCACTTGTTCGAATAAAACAAGACAATGCTTTTTGTGCTTCTTTAGAATGCACGCCACTGCCCTCACCCTGCAATTCCCATTTTCCTATACGCTGTACTCTTTACATCACATCAAAGAACAAATTATTTATATAGCATATAGACGCCGCCCGATACGCGTTTGTGGTAAACGCCCTAAAGGTCGTTAGGGTGTTATGGGACGCGCGGGGTAAGGGATGCGCGCGCGCAAGGGATACTCTAGCAAATCAGTCGACTACCGAGATTCAAGGCTAGAGTACGTGCGTGTGCATCGCAGTTCGGTGTGCCTTAAAGTGCAAATAAACAGTAAAACGCCAAAATCCGTGTCTTTCTACAACCACACCCACGACCACCGGTCATATTTATTAAAAAATATGTATTCCTAACTTAATAAATATAATTTTCCTCGTAACAAAATTCATCCCTTGTTTCAACCCCTCCAAGTTTTATTTTCGCTAAGTCTGTGTCCATCTTCGAGGTCTAATCTATTGCTATGTGTTATGTGTCGTCAGATAAGTAAGACACACGGCGGTTAGTAACACACTGTTTATTAGGCGTGGCTCGTGCGTGGCTCGTGCGTGGCTCGTGCGTGGCTCGTGCGTGGCTCGTACATGGCTCGTGCGTGGCTCGTGCGTGGCTCGTGCGTGGCTCGTGCGTGGCGCAGCACGCACATCACTATATCTATTACAACATATATAACACTATATTAAAACTTTTCAAAATCAGTTCAGCCGTGTTAACGCGATGACGGAGCATACATACTTTCCAGTTTATAATATTAACGAAGAGTAAAGAAATAGGAATAAATAAAATGTATAAGCAACTTGTATAATGATAACTATAATTGTCTCAGTGGATTTCTTAGGTATCTAAGAAACCTAGTCTAGTAAATGTTTAGCGTCTCTAAGCAAAGAACTTATTGTTAATTCCTACTGTACGTCGGAAACTTGGCCGCGTTTTGTCTTCAAGTAACATAAGGCTTTCATTTAACTTTCTCCGCACTTGTTACGTTTAGAAACATTGCTTGGAAATAATGACAATGCAACAGTTCTAATCTCTCCTACTTGCATCTTGTCAAACTCACTACATCTTTAACGGTTCTTGGTTGTGTAACATCAACGCTATCTTTGGAAGATATATTAGTGGATGTTTTTTTTTTAATTAATAAACTAATAGACTTGCGCTTGACCTCAATCTCACCTGATGGAAAGCGATGATGAGGCCGACGATGGAGCGCGCTCGCCCAGCAAATACCGATTCACTTGACGTTTGAAAATTCCCATGTCATAAGATGCTGGAAACACCGACGCAGTAAGCGAGTTCCAGTCCTTCGCGGTTCGCAGCAAAAAGGAGAAGGCGAATCGCTTCGTGCGAGCAGCTGGAATGTCAACCACAATAGGGTGCAAACCTGCACGGCGTCTCGTCAATTTATGGAACAAGGGGGGGGGGTTATGTGTCCATTTAGCGTTTATATGTTGCACCCAACAGGACTAGTAGCGTAGCTTTTTGCATTTATCACAGCATACTTGATAGATCTATTAGATACCATGTAACCATGTAAATCTATGTACCTCACGATGCTTTAGTTTGCCTGTGAAAATATGAATACTCAGTGTGTATTTGATCTGGAAAAATCCAGAGCTACATGACATTCCGGAACGCATACCTACTGGTTCCATATCCTCTTTTTTTTACTTATGAAAAATCCTCATAGGACCGTCTCAGCCGCACAGGGGGGTTGCGCGACCGAGGTGTGTCGCACTTGTACCGACTAAAAGCCCCAAGGTGACTTCTTTTGCGCATTGGCGGGGACTGCGGGTCCTGTAATCAATTTCCCACAGCCCCGTCGCGCCGCGCCCACTGGGCACAGACTCGGGGGAAGTTGTTGCCTTCCCCGAAACTGCTCGTTGTATTTAGGCAGAGCACGTCAAATACTCTGCCGACTTCTCGAGGGTCGCCAACCAGTTGCTCAGGGCCCCCACCCTGGGCAGGCACGACCCCAAAGACACCAGCCAACCGGTCGTGGGTCGACTGATCGGCTGGGACTGATGTGCCGGGGCGGTTGCCGGCACCCTGGTGTCTTCTTCGAGCAGCCTTCTGCCGCTCTCGCTCTGCTGCCTCCTTCTGGGACATGACGTCCTCACAGAAGAAGACCACGGCCCTCCGGTTCCATATCCTCTAGGCTATCTCAACTCATAATTTCCAGTTCTACATGTACCAGTTTCCTAATCATAGGTTATTAGGAATTATTTTAAGAAGGTGTCTCAAGATATTATTAACACAAGCGCAATTCGGGTTGTATTAGGTTAACATAGTTACTGAGGAGGAAACGGTCTTGATGCAGATTTCTTGAGGATAGGTCTACCCTCTTAGAAAAGGTGTCAGAAGAAGGCGTAGGAAAAATACAAACTCCCAGGCAGTGGCGAGAATATAAATTTTACTCCGAGCATGCAAATTTACAGCTAGGGCCTCGCTAATGCAAAATGTTCATATTTATTTATAAATACATTATATTATCACAACCATAAAAGTGTGATACATTCTCGATACAATCAAGTGAAATTAAATATATTATAATGATAGGAATGTTCCTTTTTACTTTTATTTAACACTAGCTGTGCCCGCGACATCTTTCGCGTGGAATAAGTACTTTTGCTATGATAATGATTATTTCAATCTTGAATTCTTGTATGAGTCTTTATTATAGTAGCTCCAATCTTTAATTTCAGTCCAATCAGTCGAAAATCTAAGAAGATTTATACAAACTTTCATCCCCTATTTCATCCCCTTAGGGGTGGAATTTATCAAAATTCTTTCTTAACAGATGCCTACGATATAACATTTACCTGCATGTCAAATTTCAGCCCAATCCGTCCAGTGGTTTGGGCTGTGCGTTGATAAATCACTATGTCAGTCAGTCACTTTTGAGTTATATATATTTAGATTTAGTCATTTATACAAGACTTTTTTATTCTGACACAGTGACTGCACCGCACCTGATGGTAAGCATGGTGCAGTCCAAAAAACGCCAACGACTATCGACAGGTAAGAAAAACCCATCGGTAGTCACAGCGATCATGCCGGCCTGCACAAATATCTCTTCACGCTACGCTTAAAGGATTCCATATCAAAGAAAGATGGGAACACGCGGAAGTTTATTCCACAGCCCAACGACACGGCAAAAGAAGGAGTTAGAAAACTTCTTACTCCTAGCCGGATTGTGAGATACCGTAAAGCTGTAACTCCGCAAACCCGCGCGCGGGGTTCTATTCAGGAAGGGAGAGGGTGGAACAAGGTTAAACAACTCTTCAGAACTCTCACCATGATACAGACGGTAGAAAACGCTCAGTGAGGCAATATCTCTGCGCAACTGAAGCGGTTCCAGATGCTTAGTCACGTCAGGATCAATCACGATGCGGACAGCCCTCCGCTGCAACCTATCAAGGGCGTCAAGTAAGTACTGACCAGAAAAAGATGCGAACAATATTCCATGCAAGGCAGTGACATGCATAAGATATTTGGACAGGGTGAATATATAATAGACATGAATATAAATTGTTCCTTTTTGTTTAATTCTAAACAATTTATTCCAAACTTATTTATCGTCAGGGCATGCAATGTTTTCATGCATCTATGGAATGAACGCTACTGTTGCAAGGTCTGACCTGGGTCTTATATAACATATAAGGCCTTATATTATTTATTGTAAGGTGTACATTGATATTAAGCACTTATGGGATAAACAGCATTGCTCCCAGCCCCTGCTTGCAACGAGTAGAGATACCCCGGAAGTTTTCAGTTAATCATAATCTGGCACACGCGGAGGACGGGGAACCTGATGACCCTATAAGGAAATTTCTCCTGGGCTACGAAAAAGTCAACACAATGAATAATAATTGAACCAATAAAGTAGAAGTATTTCAATTACCTTTTACAAAAGTTGGAGGTGATAAAGTTTTGGAAATTTCCGACAAAAGTGTTAATGGAACAAAAGAGCTCTCCCTTGTCAAATTTACGTTTCGAGTGCCAACTTCATCTCTTTGAAGCCGCTTCATAAAGTACCGTAGTATTGTTGAGTACTGAGCATTGTTGAAAGAAAGGGACCTTAATTTTTATTGAGTTGACAGTTCGTAATAAAACAATACTAATAATTACTGTCATAATTCAAACTGACAAATGTAACAGCTTTAACAAATTGGTGAAACTTTATTAACAGGAAAGTATTAATCGAAAGAAAACTTATATAACGGCGCATATTTTAAAAAGTTTGTATTTATCATAATTTCGTACGAGTCTTGCTATATCGCTCGAATCGGGGGTAAATACGTCAGCTCCCGCATACGGATTACACTGTACTATCCCCTCCACTAACCTCATAACCGATGCAGCGTTATCCCCGCTTTACGCACACTCACAAACACTACATCTAAGGATTTTTTATTCATAAACTGCTAAAAAATAAATGCTTATTTAGCAATTACTTAAAGTTTAAACCTTTTCTTCTTGAGGTTCTGAACAGGTTGCAAAGACATACTGTCTGTATTAAAGTAAGTACTTCTGAGTACTTTCGATCATCAAAAAAATTGCAATGAATCTATCACCGGTTCGGAAAGCAGAATCTACCAAGAAAAACCGGCAAGAAACTCAGATAGTCTCTCTTTTCTACATGATGAGATACAAATGTATGATATAAGACACAAAGGGATGAATGTCTCGTGAGAAATATTATATGCATTAAAACCGCGCTCTTTTATCGTTTAAACAGACATTGATGGAATAATACCCTCTTTTAGCAATTTAGTTTAATAGCTTTTTTTTATTTCATTATTGTTATTAACTCTAATGTCTTTAGGGTCATTCCCTCGCTTAGAGTCTTCTATTGTTTGTATCAAGGTTAGAGTCCTTTTGAGCTATTTTATCTGATTCCACCACCTCCCTTCCACAACAAACTATGCTACATTCATCATGTAAACAGCTAAATAGTGGAATATGCATCCAGCGACCATATTTCTGCGATCTTATGACTTGGGACTCTTTAAGAGAAGAGTGAATAGGAATTTGTTGGGCGGTAGTGGTTCATCATCGGAGTTATCTTCCTTTTCTACCAGGTATGATTGAGGTCAAGCATAATGAAAAGAAATGTATTTATTTCGCCACAAACTAACAAAAAACTAAAAATTTAAATACAGTAACAGAAACGAAAGAAAAATACAAAAACATATAAACATGGCGAAAATGGCACCTTCATCAGCTTAAAGCCACAGAGGAAGTCTGCAGCGCTGATTTCCGTGAAGGGCCCCGGTCGTGTTACATCTTATTAAGCAATAAAAAACACAAGAAATGGCATAATATATAGCTTAAATAATTTTAAGTATAAAGTATAATAATAAGTTACGCCTATAAATAATTAAAAAAATACAGAATATAACGTTAGTTATATTCTGACACGTAAAAGTTTTCTAATTCTTACTTCTATTGTGTTATCAGGCTATGGAGTAAGTCCGGCGCGCCGCCTGTGAGATAGATGTTGGAAGGGTGGGCTCTTTAACCCAACCCCTCTCGGAGAGGCAGCCTCGAGAAGGCCTTTCGCTCTCCGGGCGTCTAGTGAATTTGGTTTCCCAGGCCCGGGTGGTGCGATTAGAGGGACACCCCGGGGGTTTTAGTCAGTAGGAGTCTGACACACCGGGGTCGCTGCCATCACAGCGGCCCTGATGATCGTATGCAGCATTTTCCCCCGAGACACCAAAAAAAAAAAGCCTATGGAGTAATCTTTAAGCATGTGTCGCATGTTCTTCTATGATACTGGGTCTTTTGAAAGAAGTGTGAAGGACCTTGAAACAGGTCGATAAACAAGAGACTATTTCTTGATAGTTAGTTAGTTTTTAGACTGTACTCAGCTGTAATGTTAGGCACAGTGTGGCACGCAGCATCCATCCTTAAACATTTGGGGGATGTAGCCGCTGTGTGCGCTTGACGCAGCCAAAATAAACAAGAGGTGCACGATTTTACAACGCGTATATTGTAAGTAAGGCAGAGTACAAGCAGACTTATTTGAAGGGGCGGTAGGCACGCGACGCGACCCACCTTGTCGGTGACCTTATCCGAACTGATTTTTAAAAACATTGATGCCACAGCGGGTCGCGGCGCGTACGCTTCGCCTCCGAACATTATGACCGGTGGTCGTGGGTGTGGTTATAGTAAGATACGTATTTGGCGTTTTACAGTTTATTTGCACTTTAAGGCACACCGAACTGCGACGTACACGCACGTACTCCCGCCTTGGGTCTCGGTAGTCGACTAACTTACAAGCGTCCCGTGCGCGCGCGCATCCTCTTACCCCGCACGGCTCGTAGCACCCTAACGACCCTTAGGGCGGCAACTGCGTATCGGGTTACGTCTACATGCTATAACACTATATAATATTTGAACACATACATACATTTTTATACTAGGGTTATAATGTCTAACAATAACAGAGCGCGTCGCTAACAGGGGATATTACAACTTCATACACGAAAATCCTTTCAGCTCCCGACGCTGCGTTCTTATGCAGCCCGAATTTAAATCTTACTTAATGCTATGCAGCGCGGACGTGTCTCTTGTGGGTGCTTTGTCTCAGTGCAGGAATTCTCATATTTTCAGTATGATGGATGAGCTTTTTAAAACGCAATTTACGTTAACTTTTACAAATTTTGTTGAATATATTAGCGTTAATTCCATAGATGCATAAAAGTATTGCATGCCCTAACGATAAATAAGTCTGGAATAAAGTGTTTAAAGTTAAACATAAAACGGAACCATTTACATTTATATCTATTTTGTATTGATGACGTCTATATTTCCTATGAAAGCAGTATAATATTTACTATCATAATATAATATTCAAATTAATTGCGCGAATTCTGCCTAACCTATCCAAATATCCTATGCACGTCACTGATTTACAATGAAGGTTCTTATGTAAACAGTATATTATAAAAACTATGTCCGGCCCTTGACGGTGTCGATCGGTTTCGATATTAGATTTTATTGATTTCATCCTTTCTATTTAAAAACCAAAACTTATTGGAATAAAAATTTTACAGGTCAATTCTCATTTGTTCATCAAATTTCCTTTAGGATTTGTTAGGGAATATATTTATTTAGATTTTTATTCATTACAAGAAAAATTATTGTTTCCTGAAGTATCTCTCTCGTCTATAAAATAACCCTTATAATATTCGAAAGTGTTTATACCTGTATGGTTCGACTTTACATCGAAACAACTAAGCCAATTTTGATAACTTTTACCATAAAAATAGATTAGGATTATGTTACCTATCTTTGCGAAAATAAAATTTTAAGGTGTTAAAATAGGGGATTTAGTTTACTACGAAAATGTAATGATGAAAATCGATTATTTTTAAAGTTAGGGCTGCTACTATGGGTTTTTATAATTAATTTGAGATATAACGAGAGAGGTAGAGGAGCCATGGAGGGAAGGAGGGGGCGCGGAGGAGGATAGGTGGGAGTTCAAGGAAGTGGAGGGGGTGGCATGTGGCGATAAAGAGGTATTGAGGGTGATAGAAGGAGAGGAGTAGGAGGTGAGCAGGAGTCGGTTAAGTTGAAAGTTAACACGACATTCGTCAACGGCGACATTTGGAGGATACGCAGCTTCATAATAATCAGCTGCAATTTTTTCACTAATAAACTAGTATATATATATAGGGCTATAACCGGTGGTCGTGGGTGTGGTGGTAGAAAGACACGGATTTTGGCGTTTTACTGTTTATTTGCACTTTAAGGCACACCGAACTGCGACGCACACGCACGTACTCTAGCGTTGGGTCTCGGTAGTCGACTACTTAGCAAGCATCCCGTGCGCGCGCGCATCCTCTTACCCCGCGCGTCCCGTAACACCCTAACGACCCTAAGGGCGTGTAACACATGCACGTATCGGGCGGCGTCTACTTGCTATAGTTTTTTTTAATCTATTGCTTTTTCAATAATATTTGAAGTGTATGAACATGACAAACTTTGAGAAAACTTTATTATTTTTGTATAAGTGTTCCTTCCGATAAAGTTTAAAACAATATAGATAGCTAAACTGCGATTATTATCCAAGGGGCGGCTTAATGAAATGCCTCGTGTAAGTTAATCTTGGTTAATGCCTCTTGTCAGTGCGGTGGCTTCGCTCGGTATTTGCCTCGCGCTCGAATATTTAATACAATCCCTCGGAGGCACGATTTATACGCCCACAGCCGTTTTAAAAACACAAGTGATCCTTATACAACGTTTCACGTCTCTTCCTGGTTATTTTACAACAAAATTTATCACAGAACTTCCTAATCACTATAAAGGTTTTGGCCAGGGGTTGTGTCAGACTCCTACCGACTAAAAACTCCTGGATGTTCAGCTCATATCGCGCTGGAGAAACACAGCTGTGAGAGCAAACTACGCAATCTAATTTGTGGTGTTAGGACCGTTGCCTGAACTGAGTCATAACCACAGTACACAAGTGTCAAGACCGTCATAGTGACTCGCTTTGGCCTGTCGCGTTTCGGGATCTGCTTGTGTATGTCCAGTAGCTCATATACCTAGAGGCTGTTAGTCGTTATATACGTGGGCTGTCATGACGCATTTAATAGCCCGCTTTTGTTTTTGAACTACACTTGCTTAGCATCTACTTAGCATACTACTTAGCATCAGATGCACTGTCTCTTTGTCGGGCCAGTGTAAAAAATCAATCAGCACGCTAACGGATTTTTCAGGCCTATTCAAATTATGGAGGGTGGGTGGATTACACAACCTCTAGAAAACTGTCGGAATAAGACCTTCAGTGGTGGTATATGTGGGCCGACATGACGATGTAGACTATCAATGGATTTTCATCCTTTGATAGTCGCTTTCGTTTTTGGACTACACTGTACTTACCATCAGGTACTCTGTAGTCACTATGTCAAGGCAGTGTAAAAAAATAAAAAAGTAGCGTGTGGGAGCACTCAGACCCTGCCTTCCTCATGTATTGACAGTGGACTCCCCAAGTCTCATACGTCTTCTCTCTGGTATAGATTGCCATGAATATGTTGGCGCGTAGACATAATACCAAAGCTTATTTCCTCAAATTAGACGTACTCTAAATATAATATTATAAATATTTTGAATGATAATAATAACATATCGTCACACTATATTCCTTTCCGAGTAAGCAGAGAAACATTAGTCGTTGTATCCACTTTGCGCTAATAAATCATACCCAATGTGACCAGTAGCCCAGCTATACTCCGTTCTATAAAAGCACTAGTACAAATTATATTATTATTAGATGCCACACAGGTTTCCTCATGATATTTTCCTTCACCGACGAACGTGTTTGCCTAAATGCGTACTCAGTCAAGAAAACCTCATAGGTATGCGCCCGGATTCGAATTTACAACCATTCGCGATGCCGCGCATGTTTACCAGTTTCTTATGGACCAGGTCACAGTTCTGAAAAATATTTGCTTTGAGAAAATAGATTCATATAAATATTTTAAATCTCAAGTAACCCGATACTGAATAATCAATAGCATATGAACCTTAGATGCAAAGACTTAAAGTTGTATTTTGAAAACCACATTAATTATTTTTATCTTTCTGAAATATATTTGCGTCATTTTCTTCTGTTATAGTTATCTCAATATCTTTATATGTGCATCAAATATTTATTCAGAAAGCGTAGATTTTATTGATTTGATAGTAGTTTTAAATACATCTTACTACCCAATCTGTCTGCATTTCAACTTTTTTCACTTATGTAAAATTCTCATATGAACGCTTCATTTGCACAGGGGAGTTTCGTGGCCGAGGACTTGTACCGACTAAAAACGTCAAAAGTGACTCCTTCTGAGAATTGGCGGGGAGTGCGAGTCCTGTAATCAATTTGCCATAGCCCCGTCATGCCTTGGAACAAATTATGTAGGCAGAGCGGCATTTCTGACGTTCAATCACCATTGGCGATTTGTTTGACAGTTAGCTCATTCGAAAGAGCACCTTGAGATAATCTATGCGTATTAAAATCATAGTTATATGATACCTATAAGTCTAGAAATCTAGAGTTCAAGTTTCACCCTAGTTTTGGCATAAGAATATATAAAAAAAAGTCGCAGATAGGTGTAAGTATAAGTGAAAAATGTCTAAAATAAGATGAGGACACATCTTTTTCAATTACCTTAAAGGTGTGGGGTGTGTCTGGCATCGTTTGAGTCGCCTTCCCACGCGAAATGTTACTGCTAACAGCTGAAATGACTTGCGTGAATCAACGGATACATGTGGCCTAGAAAACGTCCACATTTGAAATGATCATCGCATATTTTTACTTAAAAATTCACAACTACCCATCTTTGTTCAATTATTTATAGGGCAGCCAGTGGCTGAAAATGAAAATAAAAATGCTTTAGGGAAAATGCGTCTGAAACATTTAAGTTTTGAGTATTCATATTTAATAAATATTACTTTAAACTTGCAAATAAAGATTCCAAATTCGATGTCGAAGGTCGATAGGTTCATAGTAATTAACGTTACACTGCAGGGCAAAGATCTGTTTCCCCTTTTTCCAATACATATGTGGAATTATAGAAAGTTATTTTGGCATTTAACCCAGCACGCTTATCCAATGCGAGTGGGCGGGTGTTCACTGTGTGCATGTATCAACTTAGATGCTTACAATCTGCGTACAATTCGTCATGTTGTATACCTAAGTGGGCTCTTAGGCCGAGATTTATAGACGCGTCTTTGACTTTGCGTAGAATTCACTCAAATATTACAGCTTTTTTCTTTTTTTTTTTTTATACCGACTCGACACAGTGACTGCACCATACCTGATGGTAAGCATGGTGCAGTCCAAAAAACGCCAACGACTATCGAAAGGTAACAAAAAACCCATCGGTAGTCGCAGTGATCATGCCAGCCTGCACAAATATCTCTTCACGCTACGTTTAAAAGATCCCATATCATAGGAAGGAGGGAACACGCTCGCCGGAAGACCATTCCACAGCCCAACGACACGGCAAAAGAAGGAGTTAGAGAACTTCTTTGTCCTAGCCGGGATGTGAGATACCGTATAGCTGTGACACCGCAAACCCGCACGCGTGGATCTATTATGGAAGGGAGAGGGTGGAACAAGGTTAAACAATTCTTCAGAACACTCGCCATGATACAGACGGTAGAAAACGCTCAGTGAGGCAATATCTCTGCGCAACTGAAGCGGTAACAACAGCTTACATTACTCAATGAATACCAAAGTATATGATAAGTCACAGATTTTCTAAAATTGATGTTGGTTTCGCGAATACTTACGCTTTACTCAAATCTAAATATATATAACTCAAAGGTGACTGACTGACTGACTGACATAGTGATCTATCAACGCACAGACCAAACCACTCGACAGATCGGGCTGAAATTTGGCATGCAGGTAGATGAAGTCTACTTTGCCATGACAATAAACAAGTCTCAGGGGCAAACTCTCAAATTTGTGGGTATTGACTTGAAAGAACATTGCTTCTCTCAGGGACAGTTTTATTTTGCTTGCTCCCGAGTGAGTTCACTCAATAGCTTGATAGTTTTAGCGCCTAATGACAGATTAGTTAAGAATATTGTATGCAAAGAAGTTTTTTACACACGCTAAGCAAAAGTAAAGCTGCTAAAACTACACCTAATTAATAATAATACTTCTTAACGCGAGCGAAGCCGCGGGCACAAGCTAGTTTGTAATATATTTTCAGTTTTCTGTCAAAGGTCAATTTATTTTCTGAGCACTTTGCTAAGTGAGGCCAAAGTACCGTAAATAAATCTCAGCCTTAGCATTATTATGAAGGGGGAGACACTATTGTCTACTGCTGGCTTAATTTTAATTATAGCTTGATGTTTCAACCTGTTTACACAGGCCATGGTACCGTGCAGAATCCAGATTAAAACGTCACGGCATAATTCAAAGTAAGTTCATTCGCGAATAAGTCCCGTTTTAGTATTGAGCTACAGAACGTTGAAATCAAATGTTTTACTTATGAACATATTTCCACATTTACTTCTAACGCGTTCAGTTCTTCATATTTCCGAATTCTATGTTAATTTAAACTTTAAATTACATTTCTCCAATTTGCTTGTCGGTGTCGCTTAATGAAAATACTACTTAACATTATCAAATATGATAGCTGATAGAATCGCAGTCTCGGCACGTTTCTGGTCGCATTTTGCATACAAGTGGCCGCTGTGAAAACGGAATTGCCTTAAATCGACCAACGAGAGCTCTGGACGCAACAATACTGAACAATTTGCATGAATATTGCGATATCACGCAGTCACCCATTCTGCGGTGTTCGTTTTAAAATTTTCCATTTGGCGACACACACTGTGCGCGTATCGAGAGGTTTTTCATTGAATTTTATTGTAGGTGTAATTGTTTTTAACATGTTTTCTCTCTATTGTCCTGTCTATTGTCTATGACAATATGATATAGACGCTAGAGCTGTATAACTATACTAAACTGTCCCCGCTGTTTCCAGCACGTTAAAACAACAAATGAGTGTCAGATGAAAATCACCGCTGGGTGACTCATCTCATCACTTGGCATTTACTGAGCTGAAGTTCCCTTTGGCGCATCATCACAAGACATGGTATTTGCTTTTGTTGTTTTCTATCATCATCAACCTATTCTTCTGTGTCATGTGTTATGTTTTGTGCTGAAAAATTGATCTTCTTCTTTCTTCTGTATGCTTCTTTTATTTATACTCAACTATCTTCTACTTAACTTACAATTTAATAACTTCATACTTTTTTTTTTAAGCGGACTAACTACTAATTACCGGGAAAGGCATTTACAGTTCAACCGGGCTTAGGGGGCGAGCACAGAAGGCGCTCAGCCAGCGAGTTTATGGGTTGGGTGGCAATGCAACGGGACCCCTGTGGGTACGAGCCTCGACTTGGACCGCCAGCCAAATAAAGTACTAACCCTACGGGTGATCTACCAGCGTTTCGGAAGTGACTACCTTGAGAAGAAACGCCGAAAGAAACTCAAGGTTGCGTCGGAGTGGTACTGCGCCTATTTGCGAAAACGTACCGGTTAGCAGCAGTTGACTGAACTATCCTTCGTCAGCGCCGCCGGCGACGCCGGTGTCGTGAAGTGAAATTAGTGTGTGTTACCTCACTGTTTGATCGGTCGGTGGTAACTTCGTACCAACTAACAGTAAGTGTATACTTTCTATTAAGCCTACTTCCCCTCTCCTACTCCGCTTATTCCTTCCACTCCCCATCGTCACTCCTATGTTGGCAATACTCTATGATTATTTCTAAATATTAAACCAAAACGACGAAAGCGAAGATTGACGATGTCCATCACTTGCTGATGGAATGTGACAAGTATGAGAAGGAAAGATTTGTCCTTGTAAATAGTTTAAACCTTAATTTATATAATATAGGCATGTTTCACAGCATTCTAGCGGAACCAACCTCTGGTGTCGCTATAGGTCTTTTTTTGTTAGTTTTAATATTTTTTTGTAATCTTAGGTTAAGGTATGGTGGGGCTGATATGTTCAAAAGAACAAAAGTTCCTTAAGGAAAAAAAGCGGGACCTGCGCTTCAATTTGTTTGTTTGTCAGCATTGAGGGTAGCGACGTGAGGAGGTTATTAATATAGAGATAAGAAAACTCGGAAAGAAGGCAATTTTTCAGACTTAGCCAAAATATCTAGGTAATGACGATAATCGAGGACGGAACTGACCCGCCCTAAAGACCTCTGTTCAACGATTCGCATAATGCTGAATTATCGTACGCCAAACGCACTAATCCTACTATATCTAGCGGAAACTCGCCTCCACCGTAAATTCGTACATTTCACTGGATGTTTATATGTGATATTTATATTTTTATTCACGGCCATGTGCAACTATTTGGATAAATGTGTATCACAATTTGTGGGGTTCGAAACGAAACTAAATTATATTCTCACAACTTTTAATACGATATAAATAACGAATTACAGTGGACTAAGCTTATTTATTACAAGTCTTTTTACAATTATAATTACGACACGAAAAATATCACGATGCATTCACTTAGAGCGTTCGAAACGAAGGTAGGCTTGTCGAATAAATATTGATACATCGATATATCGATATTTTCAGTTCAACATATCGATATTTTTGGGCGATATATTTTGTAATGATATATCGATATATCGATTCAAAATATCCAGTATCGAAAATTGTATCGAAATCGATATTTTTTCAATTGTTATGGCAGTAAAGTCGCTGGAATCTGAAACTGTAAGATAGGACCGAACGAAAAAAAAAGAACTATATTGTCTATGACTTTTGAGTATTATGTTTTGTTACTTTGCATGCATTGACTTCTGAATTTGTTACATGTATATTATTTGCCGCCATTTATTTATTTATTATTTATTTTTGTTTGATATCTTAAATTTAGAAGATAGCCTTTTAGTTCATGATATTTTTGTAATGTTGTCTAATAAAAAGGAATACTGGTAAAATACACAACACTCACTATATGATGCGGGGAGCGACCCAAACATTTACCAAAATTTAATATGTGTACTACGTTATTGGCATTCTAGATTTTTTTATTTTTTGTTTCCTATTTTTGGTACATAATCTTATAATATGCTGTGTAGTTACCGTTGAATAAATAAATAAATAAAATACTTTCGTGTGTATTGAGATTTATTCGATATATCGATATTTTTCCTTCGATATATCGACGTCGATATTGATATTTTATTAAATATCTATACATCGATATATCGATATTTTTTTTCATTTTCGACATCCCTAAACGAAGGAACTTCAACATAAAAAAGAACGTAGTGAAGTGCCGGCGAGAGTAAGCGAGACGAGATTACGATTTATGCTGTAACTGAGCGAGACAAACGATTAATTACCAAATATGGACGCAAGATGCCGCTAATGCGCCCGCGCGCGATTCACGACTTCAGTAAAATTAATTCCTGACATTCTATGCGTAAACAAGCTGACATTCTTGTCGCGAATACAATTCTTGATTTGAGTGTCGCTTTATGCCTCAATCTTACCTTTATTTTAATACATGCTTGACCTAGTGACTACAGTGCGCTTGATGGTAAGTACAGTGTAGTCCAAAAACGAAAGCTACCATCAAAGGATGACAATCCATCAATAGTCTCCGTCGTCGTAGTTTTCTAGGTATATGAGTTACTGGATATACACAAGCTGATACCGAAACTCGACAGGCCAAAGCGAGTCACTATGACGGGCTTTACACTTGTGTACTATTGTCATGACTCAGTTCGGGCAATTGCCCTACCACCAAAAAACCTAATGAGAAGAGATGATAAATAAATATTTTTCATGCCAAAAGTGGCAAGCTATCTGTCAGCCTACCTGATGGAAAGTGGTCATTGTTACCTAGAGATAATTAAAATACAATATAAGTTTCCTTGCTATGTTTTACTATACCTGTATGCATGTGGAGAATCTCTATTATAAGAGGTGCTTACTAAGATTTGAATCTACTCTTAATCTGGATTCCTCACATAGATATCGGTTTTTTATCCACAGAGCCACCGCAGTCATTTCCTTATGTTTGGGATCCATTTTTTAATCTACTTTCTACTACGCAATCCTTGAAAAAGGAATTCCTCGTCTCAATAACTTTTTCAACATCAACACTGACTTATCAGTCTCTTTTTTTATTTGTTTTATTTAGTGGCTTTTATTCAGGCGAAAATATCAGCCCCATTGTGCCTTAACCTATTTCCTTACATCCTAGGGGAGTCGCGGATTAGCAAGCATCACCATCTGGCACAGCATTTTGACTTCACTGGACAAAGGATTCCCCTAAATGCCGTTCCATGCTCCAATATTTTGTCTGTTAATTTTCAACTTGCTCATCAGTGACTCCGTTTGTGTCTCGTTCCGAACACACACCATCAGCAAATGATGCACATCTTCATTCATTATCTGTTGAACACATTAATTTATATTTTAATTTTTCTTTTAATGATAGATAAATATATCTATTATAACTGAGTTTTGATTGTCTGTGGTATTGTCTGTGTCATTGTTTATAATATAGTCTATGATTCTTTCTCTATTAAATTGACTGCCGAACTGTGTACATCGTTTGATTTCTGTCTCGTGTTTTACTCGCTATTTATCACTATTTTACATTACCATCATTATCACTTTCTTTACCTCTATATTTAGGAGTAATCCTATTATTATAACCTTCGTATTTTATTCCTTTCTTATTTTATCTACCATTTTTCAAGATTCTTTAAGAAGCAATGAATCTATGTTTTCTTTTACCTGAACAATCTCATAATTAAAATCGACTACCTAATTAAACGAATCTTGCTGAATTAATGAAACATTTTTTGTAACTCGTCGCCAGGCTAATTTAACCCTTAAGTTGTCGCAACCGTTCCACAATACAGACGAAGGAAATTTTTTCCACAGAAATCTTACCCTCTCATATTTACGACTGGTAGTTTACGAGAAGGCCTATTTTTTTCATTCGGTCTATTTCGCATTGGACCCAAGTTAAAGGATTTAAGCGTCTAAAAATTTTAAACAGCTTTATAATACATTTTTGACGTCTTCATCTCTTTACCTAATACAAAGAATACACTATTTTTTCAGAATTAGTGCATACTAGACTAGATTGATATCGAACCATTAAAAAAATACTTTTAGATACTAAATTAAGGTTTTCTCTTGGACTTCATCGTATTTGAGGTGGAACAGCCCGGGGGCTTTAGTCGGTGTAAGTCCGACACACCGGGGGGCAGCCCTCACCGCCCCCTGAGGTCTGTTAGGGATTTCCCCCAGGCTATCAAAAAAAAATGTGATAAATAAACAATGATAGATAAAAGTTTTGCCTCTCCCGATGAGAGATGTTGTGGAGGAGCTCTTAAAAGGGGTTTAGATCGGTAGGAGTCCAGCATACCGGAGAGCGGCCCTCACCGCCCCATGAAGTTCCATGAGGATTTCCTCTGGGTTCAAAAAAAAATGTGATAAATAAAGGGCCTTCGCCACAGGCCTTCCACCTTAAAACCGGAAAAGACGCCTCCTTAACAACAAGACGCTCCCTCAAGCGCACCGCCCAAGAGCGGTGTGTAACGTGTTGCCGCACACCACTCCAAGATATTGAGGTAAGCGAGGGGTGGCTCCTTACATCACTCCTCACAGTGCAGATATGCGGCCTAACAAAACGCCAGACGTCGCCGAGGGTCGAAGAAGAGGATAACACTGTACCTCCAGCCCCGGTCAGACGAGAAGAAGAAACACCGGCTTTAGTCAGTGGAATTCCGACACACTGGTCCGTCAGAGATTGCCCCCGGGTTACCAAGAAAATAATGTGATTCCTAATACTCGATCGAAAGCAGATTTCTCTGAAGTAAAAGTCAATTAATTAGCTATCATCGCAACCATCAATCAAAGGTTTAAAAATCGCAAGAAATACAGCTCAAGATTGGTCAAAATAAAATAATGATTTTAAAATTTTTACTTTCACTTTAATAATGACTTGACATAAAAAAAAACTTGTGTGGATTATTCATATTGATAATTAAAAAAATATGTTGCTATCTTCATAATAAATGTATATAAATAAAGTTTTATGCGATGTATGCTGTGTTTTTTTTTTCTCTTGTTCCTGGCACATTCACCTCTGGCAGTCTACATTTTTTTACCTGAATTTCCCCCTTGAGGACCAATCCAGTAAATTTATATTGGGTTCCTCTCTGTATATGTCTGTAGCTATCTTTCAGCTTTTACGAAACTCTGTACTTTCAAAAATCGTCATAATCTTTTGAATTGGACGCCTCCATTACATCACGTAAGTCATAAGGATTGGGGTCCCGTATAAAATGTGCATTAGTGTGAACAAATAAACGCTTTTATCCCCACTTTGCGACGGGATTTGCAGACCAGTCTGAAGTATATATCTTTCTACTGTTATATTGACGTTTTGTAAACTTCATATTCCTACATTAAATCAACATAAACGGAGAGATACTTTCGTACTTTTATATCTTTAAATTAATTTTTGGTTATCTTTTTGTTTTTACTATATCTTGTTACTTGTTTATATTCTGCTACTAATCATGCTCCCTCATTATTCGTTCTCTTTAATCTACTGTTGGAAATAGGTCTCTCTTAATAAGCTCCACTAAATCGGTCTTTTCATCCAAACTTTATCGATTTTAACTTATCACTCCACTATATCTCGCCAAATTCATACTTGTTTTAGATCTAATAATTTTATGAGTCTTCAAATCAAAAATTTTGGGAAAAAATTTGCTTTCCCGAATCATTAATATTTTCAATTGCCTTATCGTAAAGAGAATCGCTATGAAAAGCCAAATTATAAATATATTTAACAAGTTGAGTCCTTTAATCTTTTATTAACTGGTTTTGTTCTTATCAGAATGTTGATGTTATTTAAGATAAACATTTCGGTATCTATCTCCAGGTCTTGGCTTACACATAATAGCGAAAGTTAAATTACTTGAACGTAACTCATCAATATAACTTAGCTTCTTAGATTGGATGTCGGGTTTGAATTATGTATTAACGAAGTTGTACACGAATTTGGTTATCGTATTACGAATTACGGAACAGGCATCTGTAGGGTTGAATAGTTTCGCAACTAACTCCGTGTGTCAATTGTTTAACGCTTAGGAAGTTGTGTTGGAATTCTGTTTGTCTTGTTGAGCCAATTACGAGAAGTTAGTGTTTCTTAAACACAAAATATACTTTTAAAACTTGTGTTTTTTAATTATTTCTAGCAGATCTGATCTCACTTTGATTATGTAGTATGATTTATATTTTTGAGTATGATGATATTTGAGTATGATTTATATTCAAAATTGACGAGTTTTCAAAGATACTTTTGACCTCTATTTCGACCTTTTTAGATGGAATATCAAAAATGTCCTTAGCGAGCTCCTACGTGATCAATAGAACCTTATGTAAAATGTCATGTTTCTGCCTTCAGTAGATCAATCTCTACGATGACACACAGTCAGTCAGAAAAAGTTTTTGTATTTATTTTATTGAACAAAATATACAGCTTATTACATAACATTCTAAACTAACACATATTAAACAAAAAATTAGCCATACATGATTTTCCTTACTTAGATTAAGCTTTCAATAAACAAATAATTAGGTAGAAATATATATATGTATAAATTGAAGTGACGATCCACACGAATTACATTTTTTACATATCATAAAAGACCAAAAAAGAATTATCTTGTTCTGTGACATCTAACATATATGTATGATCCGATTTCTTTTTTATAATTAAAATCCCAAGAGATTAAATTATTTCTACTTCGTAAACGCTGGATCACCACAACTAGTTTTTCGGTATTGTGATGATAGGGCGATTACCAGAACTGAGTCATAACCACAGTCTACGAGTGTAAAAACCGTCATAGAGACTCGCTGTGACCTGTCGCATTTCGGGATCAACTTTCGTATGTCCTGTACCTCATATATCTAGGCTGAAGGTCTATAGAGACCTCCAGTCTTGTAGTATAAGTGGGCCGACATGACGGCGAAAACTCCACAAATACTCGTCTTCGGGTAGTCGCTTTTGTTTTTGGTCTACACTGGCTTACCACCAGGTGCACTGTAGTCACTTTGTCGAGCCAGTGCAAAATCGAATACTAATAGAATTATTTTCAGTTTGAATGTTCTTTCAAGTCTTAAGAAGAAAATTCCTCACCATGTTGTATTTACTGAGCGATTTTTAACAAAATGAATTCTATTGAAAACCAAAGCACGCGCGCTCTGTAATTTTATATAAAGCCAATATCCGAACGGGATGATCCGGAGCTCGAGTCGTTTATTTAGTATCCGAGGGTGAAGACTGAGTTGCTGCTATTAGACCGAAGACGTGACGGAACGGACTTGCCCTAAGGGCGTTTACCCACTGCATTCTATCAATGAAAATACTGTTACGGAATAATGATAAGGTAAGTAGCGATCTCTGTTATCCAGTAGATGAACCACCGTTTGTAATGCCATCTTGTGGTGAGTAACATAACTACTTCCACTAGTGGTGCCACCTGTTGTAGAACAGAAAGCGACGTCTAGAAGTGTCGCTGCAGCCTAATGTGAACTCTGGAATTTAAGAGATGGCTGAAGAATCTTCTATGTATTTCGAGAATATTCCGTTCCGTTAGGAATTCTGTCTATTGAAAGCGTAATTAAGAGATAGAAGTGAAACTAAAGTTAAGTGTTCAAAGTATTATTTAGTGTAGTGTTTTTTAAATTAAGTTACATTTTCAAATATATCTGACTAAATCAAGTTTAGTAATAATCATTGAAGTCATTGAAGTCATAGTATACTAAATTCCGGTTCTATTAAACCGATAGAAGTTGTCTATATTCCTTCAATAACTAGAAAAGAAGTGATTATCTTCCAGTAGCTGGCCAGATTTTCTTCAATTATAGCTAAAAGGACCTTTGAATCATGTCAGCTTTCTTGCAAAGATAAATCAATGAAAAAATGCTCCAGTCGTTTTAAAGCTACTATGTCATAGACTGATATACAAATACACAGATCCGCAGGTATACTGATTAATGCACTAAAGTAATTTTTATTTTTTATATAATTCACAAAACTTCTTTTATCGCTTCTAACTCTCGCTTGTAACTATAACATTTAAAACCTTTTTTTTAGAAATAACTTACTATATGGAGCTTTATACAAAATGTTATACAAATACAATTATAACATTACAAGCAACCGTACAAAAACAAAATCAATGAACCACGTCAAAGAACAAAGACTAAAAAGAGAAAACTTCACTATTACAAGTTTTTTTTAAATTCTATTTATATAAGGGACTTTTACGTGTGTACGTATGTCAACCCCATCGTACCCTAATACAGAAATACCTAACACATGACATATGGAGCCATTGATCTGAACAGGCCAGACGCCCCGTCAGATAATAGTTCTGTTAAGACTTTGTTAAACATCCCGACGTCAAGTCTATTCAGAGCAAAGGCACTCACAAACGCCTCTCTCACAGATTCAGATCTGACACAATCCATAAATAAATGGTGGCTATCATCTATGATCACTATTTCAAATTAAGAAATAAACAATCTTTTTTTTTTTATTTTGGGTTAAGAATATAATTTGGATAACATTAATTTAGTAGTGCAAATGAAATTGCCAAAATATTAACATTGCGTAAATTATTGTGAAAGAAAAGCATACGATAAAGTGACGAGTGAGTAGCAATATTTGTGGAGCGTGCAAGTTGGAACAGAGTTTTATATATATAATCCATTTTTCCGTTGCGGGTTAATAATAGTCCATTAATAGTCATCATAATTAATTTATTCTAAAGCTACATAAATTAAAATTAAACAAAATGTACAACACTCGATAGATTCGACAACGCTGAGTTTAATTACAAATGCTCGTTTATTTTAGTTCTCTCTGACTCGTGAGCTGAGGTTCCAGAACTTTTGTAACATTACATTCGCCCTGTTAGCTTTGTGTTATTCGTTAAAGTGTTATAATATTTTCTCGTTAAAACATGATTTATTTAAAAAAAATTAACACAGAGGCTGCCGATCAACAATAGAGGTGTCAGAAATGAAAAAAAATTCGTTATATCGATATATCGATATTTATTAAAATATCAATGTCGGCGTCGATATATCAAAGGAAAAATATCGATATATCGATCAAATCTCAATAAACACGAAAGTAGTTTACTAGTATTGCATTTTATTAGACAAAATTACAAAAATATCAAGAACTAAAAGGCTATCATCTAACTTTAAGACCTATTTAAGATATCAAATAAATAATAAATAAAAAAATGGCGGCAAATAATATACATGTAACAAATTCAGATGTCAATGCATGCAACGTAACAAAACATAATACTCAACGGTCATAGATATATAGTTCTTTTTTTTTCGTTCGGTCCTATCTTCTACAGTTTCAGATTCCAGCGACTTTACTGCCATAACAATTAAAAAAATATCGTTTTCGATACAATTTTCGATACTGGATATTTTATATCGATAAATCGATATATCATTACAAAATATATCGCCCAAAAATATCGATATATTAAATTGAAAATATCGATATGTCGATGTATCGATATTTATTCGACAAGCCTAATCAACAACAGCGAGCATCGACGTAAATTCGCCTATTTGCAAAATAAAATGTGGCCCATAACCTCTTCCTACTAATATTTAAGCAAGCAGACCTAACAAAACATAAATATTGTATGTATCATAGAACTCTATGTATATTGAGAATCAGATTATGGTTGAGATGTCGTGTTAACCGCTACTATTCGGCGAGGTGTATCTATACGAGCCGTTAGCGTCATTCGCACATGAAAGCTCATGTGGTTAACTGTGCAAACATTCCTGAATTTGTAATGTCTGGTGCTAAATTGAGGCTGAATTCACTTGCAAGTTTGTTGTCAAACTAAATCTAAATGTATTTCAGCAAAAAGCTTTGACGCATTTTCCCTAATTGCTTATAATAATATATCGTCACGCTATGTTCCTTTCGGATTGAGCAGAAATGCATTAGTGGCTGTATCTACTCGCATTTGCCGAAGGATAGCTGAGATAGATGTGTTCTTGCGTGGACACCACGCCTCGGTAAGACTAGTATAGAATATTTTTTGGCTAGGTGGAGCGACGATTTGAGCAAAATAGAAGTCAATAATTGGATAAGAAAAGCTAAAGATCGCGCTCATTGGCAGATTTTGAGAGAGGTCTAGTCCTGCAATGGATGAATACGAGTTGATGATAATATATGCAATTTGCGCTTGTGTTGTGCTTAAGTGATCAAACAACGCAGCTCAACACCATGGTTACAGTAATGGTATATATAACACTAGCTGATCCGGCAAACGTTGTTTTGCTATATAAGTTATTGTAATATCTTCTAAGATGTTCATTGAAATTAAGTGATGTCAAAGACAATTTTGTTCACAATTAAATACTCTTAATCAACAATACATTTATTATTAAATGATTAAGGATAAAGATTAATATTATTACGTTGATACAACTCTTAACAAATAATGCATTAATTTCGACCAAATTCGATTACCCTAAAAACGGTTCTAGTTAGTTAATCCTTAAAGATAGACATATACTGTGTGTGTATTTTTTTAGATCATTTAAAGAGGAATAATTCTTTCTTATATATATTTTTGGTATCTTGAACCGTTTTCACAGCGCACGCAATGGAAGCACTCAAGGATGAATAATTTTCCCCGTTTTTTTCACATTTTCCATTATTTCTTCGCTCCTAATAGTTGCATTGTGATGTTATATAGCCTAAAGCCTTCCCCGATAAATAGTCTATTCAACACAAAAAGAATTTTTCAATTCGAACCAGTAGTTTCAGAGATTAGCCCGTTCAAACAAACAAACAAACAAACTCTTCAGCTTTATAATATTAGTATAGATTTCTATTGGATGTCAAGCGGTATACCTCACGATGCTTTCTTTCACCAGTGTGCGTAATCTGGAAAAATCCAGAGGTAGGTGCAAGAATTCGAGCCCATGACCATTCGCGTTGTCGCGCTTGGATGCCGGTCTCTTATCGTTCGTCTACGGATTTCTTTATTTCAGATTGAGTCACGCTGAAAAACACCGAACATAGTTCTCTCCATATCTCCCATCAAAGTAAAGACATTCAGGACAAAGTAATAGAAGCGTGAGTTAAAACGCTTTCCAGTTTTGACTCGACTTTGAGTGAGGTAAGCCAGCGGGACGTGGTTAGAAGTCTTTGGTCGTGTCATTTGACCCTTGAGTATTTAATAGCCTGTGGTCCAAAATATTTAAGGGAGCGGAAAATTTCATAAACGAGACAGGATTTGTTTCGCCTAATTTATTGCAGAAAATTTATTCACAACATTCATTTTCATTAGGATGAAACGAAATCGCTCGCCGACCCTCGGAAGTATCTGGATCTCCAGGTCCGGCGAAGGCGAAGAGTAGTGCAGTGCTGGCACCCCGGTGGTTTTAGTCGGTGCAGGTCCGACACACCGGGGGAGTGGCCCCTCACCACTTCCCTGACGGGCTGAAGAGATTTCCACCGGGTTAACAAAAAAAAAAGGATGAAACGAAATTTTACCGTGTTTTTTGCAGAGACGTCTCCCAAGCCTGGACGTAATAATAATATATCGTCATGCTATATCCCTTTCTGAGTGAGCAGAGTTACATAACATCGGTATAACCACTTTACCCAGCTGATCGCCGTTCTCTGAGCTCTTACATATTTCATTCCTATTAGATTCCACTCGGGTTTCCTCGTCATGTATTTCTTCACCGTTGAACATGTTGTGCCTAAATTTGTAATTGATTTGGAAAACCCAGAAGTATGTGCGTGGCCTCGAAGTTGCAACCATTCGCGATACCGCGCATCGAAACCGGTCCTTTATTCATCACACAATATTATACAGGCTTACAGGTAACTAACGCAAAACCTCTTGAGGGTGACTTTGGTATAGTAAGACTAACAACTTTTGTTTTATGACGTTTTCTAATTCTATCTTTTTTTTCCCCATACAAAAAATAAACAAATCAAATTTGCAGTTCTGATCTTCTTAACACTCTGAAAGGCGGCGAAGAAGCAACTGGGGCAGACGATTTCGTTGCATCAGCTGACTGAGCTTTAAAAATAGAGCTAACGATTGATAGAAATCCCCACTAAAACTAAAAAAATATATATCTTAGGATGTGTTAAGTTTTGGCAAAAGTCATAGAACAAAAGTTGTTAGTCTTGATGTACCTAAGTTACCTTTAAGAGGTTTGGCGCTAATTACCAGAAACGTTGTATATTATAAATACCGTAGTTTCTTATCGACTCTTTTCCTTAGACTATGCTTTTCAAACCAATCATTCATTTTCTTTATTTTTATGATGAAAGTACTTGGTCGTTGGCCTATATGAATAAAGCTATATTTCTAAAACATAAACGCTTAAGTTTATGTTTTAGACAGCATTATAGAGCGAACCTAGTTGACATTGTCCATTTGAAGGTTAATTCACAGAACACCTTCCATAGTGGGTGAATTTATTTAGAGTTTCGGAATGAATGGGACTTTTACCTTCAATGCGTTGTATCCTCAAATTACGAATTTAATATCTTTATTGTGTGAATAACTTCAGGGTTGTGGCTTCGTCTCCTTTACCAATTATACCTGATGAATCTAAAGTCGTTTTGAAGATGAAGAGTTTCTGTTCTATATTGGTAGTACTATAGATAAAATAAGAGAAGAAAAGTGAGTTTAGCTGAAAGTTAACACAACATTCAAAACATTAAGGAGTTATCATAAAATATACCATAATTGTATGCAGTAATGCTAGATGTGACTCAGTGATGTGCGTAGGGTATTTAGACAGGGTAAGCAGAATTCGCATAATTAATTTGAATATTATGTTATGATAGTAAATATTATTTTGATTAATGGTAGAGATAAATGACGGGAATATAGAATAGATATAAATATAAATGCTTCCTTTTTTATTAAACTTTAAGCAATGTAATCCAGACTTATTTATCATAAGGGCATGCCATGCTTCCATGCATCTATGGAATGAACGCTACTGATTGTAATATATGTAGGGTAGTCTTAAGTTATTGTATTGATATATTCATGTAAGTACTCTCTCTCTGCTATTACATGTGATCAAATACGGTTGAGTTTTATTGTGCTCCCGAAATCCTGCTGTGCTTCTGGACATTTATCTCACTGGCGACGAGGATGGGATACGAACCCACGCGTGCAAAGCACATTGGATTAGCAAAACAGTTTACTTATTTATTTATTTATTTACTTTTACAGGGTTGCCAGTGGCCCGGTACAATGACTAATTCACACAATACATACATAAAGTTACAATAAAAAAAATGTACAGTTCCTATTAAGGCATCCACAACATACGTCAGAGTGGCCTGTTTAATTATACTAAATCATACTATACTATATTATATTATATCACACTATATCATATTACATTATACTATATTATATCTTATCACATTATACTATACTATATCATGTCATATGAATGGTAATTGATGTCAATTGATGTCAAGATTATTCGTTTGTGCATCTCTCAACAACCCGAAGACCTTTCTTCTGAATCCCGGCATGGAGTCCGCAAACAAATCAACCGAATCTCCAAGAAGATTGTAGGCCCGAGACATTCTACATAAAGCACTGTTGACTCCGAGGTTTGTTCGCTTAAAAGGTGGGTGAAGAAGAGACACGGTTCTTCTGGAATTTTTCGGGGGGGCTCTGAATAAAATTTTTTGTAGCAGTTGGGGGCAGTCAATTTTATTATTTAAAATTTTATATAAAAAAATCATGTCCAATTGCTGTCGACGAAGCGCCAAAGAATTCATTTTAAAGTAGATGAGGTTATCCCAGTAGCTGTACTTGTATTTACTGCGATACGAGTGAAACTCCAAATGCCGTACAAATTTCCGTTGGACCATTTCGACTCGCAGACCATACACCATTAAAGTTTACATTGAACAGAAATTACTAACGATGGAGATAGACACAGGCAGTGCGATATCGTGTATCAGTCACGACTGTTATTTAAAATATTTTTCTAATTGTGAACTTAAGACTACCCTGCATATATTACACTGATGAGACTGTCAAAACCGGATTTCTCGTTGGGCTAAATGTAGTCATTGTTGGAAATGTTTCCGACGTGTCGTACAAAGTACATCTAAAATAATTTTCGTGCAAGAATAACCCACCCTCCGCTTTGGGCCTCGTGTGGACTAGAGGCCTCATTAGCGAATGCTTAGCGTCTGGAACCGACGGGGTTTGGACCCCAAATTGGGTTATTTAGGCCGTGATGCTTATCTGTGTCGTCTATCATTTTATAATTAAACTAGCTGCAGTGACCTGGCGTTATTCGGTGAAAATCTCATATTTGAGCCCGTTCATTTTGAAAGTGGCTTAAGTCCATTTTCATCTTTTATCAAGTTGGCACTTGTGACATTTATAATTTATGCTGAACTGCCAAAAAAATAAATTGGTATTGAAATATACTTAGTGTTATATCACGCACATTTTCAAAATAATGTAAAAAACGCAAAACCTTAAGTATTTTAAATCTATACTAATATTATAAAGCTGAAGAGTTTGTTTGTCTGTTTGTTTGAACGCGCTAATCTCAGGAACTACTGCTTCGAATTGAAAAATTCTTTTTGTGTTGAATAGACCATTTATCGAGAAAGGCTGTAGGCTATATAACATCACGATGCATCTATTAGGAGCGAAGAAATAATGGAAAATGTGAAAAAACGGGGAAAATTATTCATCCTTGAGTGCTTCCATTGCGTGCGCTGCGAAAACGGTTCAAGATACCAATAATATATGTATGAAAGAATTATTCCTCTTGATATGATCTAAAAAAATGTCCGTGACAGTATATGTCTATCTTTTAATATTAACTCACTAGAACCGTTTTTATGGTAATCAAATTTGGTTGAAATTGATGCATTATTTGTTAAGAGTTGTATCAATGTAATAATATTAATCTTTATCCAAATAAATGTGTTGTTGATTAAGAGTATTTAATTATGAACAAAATTGTCTTTGACATCACTTAATTTCAATGAACATCTTAGAAGATATTACAATAACTTATATAGCAAAACAACGTTTGCCGGATCAGCTAGTTAAAGATAAATGGACTTAAGTCACTTTCAAAATGAACGGCTCATTTAACCTCTCTATGGTTGATTTTTCAAAACACCAATTTTTTTGCGATTGTTAAACTTCCAGATCACTATGAGGGTGACAGCCAAGAGTTGTGTCATACTCCTACTGACTAAAAACCCCTGGGAGTTAATACCGCGATGGGGAAAACCAGCCGTGAGAGCGTACTACGCAGTTTGTTTTCTTGTAGTAGAACCATTGCCCTGTAGAACTGGGTCGTGACCAAAGCACGGAAGTGTAAAGACCGTAATAGTGACTGGCTTTGGCTTGTAGCGTTCCGGGATCAGCTTGTGTATATCCAGTAGCTCATATACCTAGAGACCTTCAGGTGTAGTACATGTGTGCCGACATGACCAGTTCATCCTTGGATAGTCGCTTTTTGGACTACATTGCACCTGATGGAAAGCACAGTATAAACGAAGAACAGTAGACGAAAATCCCTTGACAGTCGCTGACGCTTTGTCAGCCCACGTATACCACGGAGGAATGTCTTTAGGTATATAAACCCTTAAAAGAATAACATTGAAGTTGAAAATTTGTAGAACAGAACGTGTATGAGTGAAAGGAAGGAAGGACAGAAAGAGATGGGATAAACGTTTTTTTTTTTTGAAAAATTATATAAATAGTATGATAGTATTGTTTAATGAAGTCACGGCTTTAGAAGGCATAGCGTTGGCACCATAGATGGGCAAAATTTAATCAGATTAATAAAAATGGTTACGATTACATTTTAAGTTTTTTACCATTAATACGTATGACTGCATTTCGCTCATTTATGTTTTAAACACTACAGAATCCCAGATTACATACACATTTATGATTTCTTAATGTTTTAAATAGATTTAATCAAGATTACAGAGCAAGAAAATTAAAATTGCGACTACATTTTGTAATCGTTAATCATTAATCAGATTACATTTTGCCCATCTCTAGTTGGCACCGTTTCCTCGCGCTCCCGTCCCTGTAAATATAGTATATTCATAGAATGTAAATAGATATTTATAAGGTGTATATTATGCGTATGATTGGTTTGTTTTAGCTTAAGTTTTTAGTTGCGTTGTGTTTCATTTTATTTATAACTTATATTTAATCTTAGTATTAAGGATAAAATGTAATCTTTATGAATAAATGGCACATCAGTACCTTTTCAGCGAACGGATGATTGCGTGAAATAATCAAGTTGGTTTAGAGTGTGTGGTGTTGTGAAATAGGATTAGTGTATGAAACAACTTTCATAATATCAAAAAATAATTAAATAATCTAAATATATATAACTCAAAGGCTGGCTGGCTAACTGACTGACTGACATAGTGATCTATCAACGCACAGCCCAAACCACTGGACGGATCGGGCTGAAATTTGGCATGCAGGTAGATGATATAACATAGGCATCCGCTAAGAAAGGATTTTGATGAATTACACCCCCAAGGGCATAAAATAGGGGATGAAAGTTTGTATAAATCTTCTCAGATTTTCGACTATAATATAATAGCTTGATAGTTTTAGGGCCTAATGATTAGGCCCTAATTTTTTACACACGCTAAACAAAAGTAAAGCCACAAAAACTATATCTAACTAATTATAATACTTCTTAACGCGAGCGAAGCCGCGGGCAAAAGCTACAATAAAATAACAATGATAAAAAAACAATAAATTATTATTATTATTTTATAATGTCTGAAATTTTACTTAACTTTCCCATAATCACAGACACTATGTGATATAGGAAGTAATAATAGTTTATATCGTCACGCTATGTCCCTTTTCGGTATGAATAGAGATAGAGAGTGTTGGTATACACTTGGCGTTTATTTGCGGAGCACAATGTGATCAGTAGCACATTTGAACGCGTTTCTCAGACTACTTACATATGAAATTTCTATTAGATGCAATGCGGATTTTCAGCAGGCGAGCACGTGAGGCCTGAATTCGTACATAATCTGGAAGAACCCAGATGTACGTGCCGGGATTTGAACCTATTACCATTCGCGTATAGCAAGTAATGCATAAATAAATGAATTCCAAACAATACTGCGACCCGAAACTCTTTTTCATATCATTTGAATATCGCTGGCAGCTAGCCAACTTACACCTAAGTATCGTGGCGGAGAAAATTCCTACGGTTAAAATATACGAAACGTTATTTTAATTTTCAGTTGAGAGTATTTTATAAATTCTACGCCTCATCTCCCTACGTCGCGACAGTCTGGGTTTTACGAATAAGTAACCCGTATATTTATACAAGAATATTAATACATTTTAATGATAATATTCTGGAACAGAGATGGGAAAAATCTAATCTGATTAATGATTACAAAATTTAGTCGCAATTTTAATTTTCTTGCTCTATGATCACAATTAAATAATTGAAAACATTAAGAAATCATAAATGTGTATGTAATCTGGGATTTTGTTGTTTAAAACATAGATGAGCAAAATGCAGTCATATTAATGGTAAAAAACATAAAATGTAATCGTAATCATTTTTAATCTGATTATATTTTGCCCATCTATGTACAGGAATTGATGTATAAAAAAAGTCATAAGCATTTAGGTACGTACAGAGAACAACACAAAATTGTAAATACCACTTTAGTAATTTAGCACTCTCCTAGATCCCTCAGTTAGGCTTAGCACGCACTTCGAGATGTTACCGCGTTAATTTTGTCCCGCATTTTTTCAACACTGGCTTGACAATAATTGTGGGAGTCGAAGCTGCTCGCGTTCGGAGTCGAAGCTGCTCGCGTCCGTAGGCTTTATCCTAGTTTCCCTACTCGTGACTCCTGGGTGGTGCTAAACGAGCGAGGTGGTAGGGCGCCGGTGCCCGTCCGGATCGCGACCACAGTACATGGGTGTAAAGCCCGTCATAGTGGCCAGTTTCGGCTTGTCGCGTTTCGGGATCAGCTTGTGTATATCCAGTAACTCATATATCTAAAGACCTTCAGTCGCGGTATATGTGGGCCGACATGACGATGTAGAATATCAATGGATTTTCATCCTTTGATAGTCGTTTTCGTTTTTGGACTACACTGTACTTACCATCAGGTACTCTGTAGTCACTATGTCAAGCTAGTGTAAAAAAAAAAACAATGTCCTTACAGTGCAGTGCAGTCTTATTTGATCTGGGAGAGTAAAGCCTAACGCGCACTGTGTTTTTTTTTTAAATAATTTGCTAGCAGTTGCTTTACCTCCGTGTATGACAATTGATCACGTCTGCCTAACAAATTCTTATTTACTCTGTTAATACAGCCACTAAAGTATCTCTGCTCGTCCTGAAAGGGATATAGCGTGAAAATTTATTAATTATTATTTATAATCTATATATATATAAATCAATTGCTGTTCTTTAGTATCGCTAAAACTCGAGAACGGCTGAACCGATTTGGCTAATTTTGGTTTTGAATTACTTGTTGAAGTCCAGGGAATGTTTAAAAGGTGAGTAAATATGAACAAAAATGCTAGGAATATAGTATAAACAACAATTTCGTTTTCCTATACAAATCACTCTATCCTCGCTGTCAAACATATGATGTCAATCAACACAAAACTCAAGTTGATTAAAGATTGCATGTCATTAATGAAAATTACAATTTATACGCCAAGTAATCAAACAAAAAATAACCCAAAAATGTCCCATAAGGCATTATAGTAAAAATATCATTACCTTAGATATGACTTAAGTCTTTTAATGCAATTTTATTTCTATTAGACTGCGACAGGCCAATAACTTTTGGCAGAAATCTGACGGGGCAGCTATTAACATAAAAAGAAAACAATGTAACTTTGTTTTAGAGAAATAGAGCAGAACACGGTCTGCCGGGACAGTTAGTTCACTAATAAAAAAACGGGTTAGATTACATTATTAAGATGTATGTTTATAATGGTTGAGAAGGAGGTTACTCATGCTGGGACAAATTTCCGAGCGGTTGTCATGTCAGGAAGGGAACGTGTTCTAACGACGTAGACCCTTTACATTTAGCTAGGGTGACCAAGCGTTACCCGGATTTACATAATAAGTATTTATTTGTGTAATAATTGTGTAGGGTAGTCTTAAGCAATTGTATTGGCTCCCTGCCTGCAGTGGTGTCGTCCATGCTGGCCGGTCTTCTTCTGTGAGGACGTCATGTCCCAGAAGGAGGCCGATCGAAGAAGACACCGGGGTGCCGGCAACCGCCCCGGCACATCAGTCTCAGCCGATTGGTCGATCCACGACCGGTTGGCTGATGCCTTTGGGGTCGCAGGTCAGGGTGGAGGCCCTGAGCAACTTGTTAGCGACCCTCGAGAAGTAGGCAGAGCATTGTGACGTGCTCTGCCTAAATACAACGAGCAGTGTCGGGGAAGATATCTTCCTCCGAGTTTGTGCCCAGTGGGCGCGGAACGACGGGGCTGTGGCGAATTGATTACAGGACCCACAGTCCCCGCCAATGCGCAGAAGTAGTCACCTTGGGGTTTTTAGTCGGTACAAGTCCGACGCACCTCGGTCGCGCAACCCCCCTGTGCGGCCGACACGGTCCTATGAGGATTTTCCCCAAGTAAAAAAAAAGCAATTGGATCGACGTAATTTTGTAAGTAACCTCCCTGCGAATATATGATATCAGGTACGGCTAACTTTTATTGTGCTTCCGAAATTCTGTGGTGTTCTGGACATTTGTATCAATTTATTTACGGTACGTCAACAGAAAGCTAAGATATTCTTTGATTTAAAAAAATGTATATATTGTTGTTATATACTAGCCTATAATAGGAGAACAAACCTTACGCCATAAATTTATAAAACTAGCGATTATTAATTTAGTTATAATAAAAAAAATAGTTACACATTATTATTATAAAGTACAATAAAAGATATTTGCCCTGCAGGGCGAAACTTGCTAATATGTTTTTATTTGAAAGAGAGAAAAAGACACTTATTTGGCACATAGCAACACAGCAGGATTATTCAAGATAGAAAAGAACAAAAGCAACCCTGCGCTGTGATACGCCAAAGGGAACTCAGCTCAGCAAATGCTAGGTAATCAGCTAAGCCACCCAATGCTGATTTTCAGCTGACACTAATTTGTTGTGTCAACGCGCAGAAAAACAACCAAGAAGGGAACAGTAGAGGATAATGTAATTCACAAAATTGTAAATATTAATAAACCGTTTACGCTTTACGCTATATCCCTTTTAGGGTTAGCAGAAATACATTAGTGGCTGTATTCACTTTGCGCTTATATGTCGTGACCAACGTGACCAGTAGCGCAGCTTATTGCCATTCTCACAGCACTAGTACACATGACATTTCTATTAGATAACATGCGGGCTTCCTCACTATTTTTTTCTTCATCGGTGAGCGTCTGATCCCTAAATCCATTCGTAATCAGGAAAAACCCAGAAAACGTTACGAGATTCGAACCTACCGCATAAAAACCGGTCCATTATCCACGAGATCACCACAGGCGCCACAAAAAAAAACATAAAATTAATTAGAATATTAATTATCCCGCCAGTGTAGTATTCATGGTCACAGCAACCACTCGACCCATCTGCGAGCGTGTGCACTGCACTTTTTACTTGGCTAATGATTCTCGAGCGCTTTTCCTCTCGCCGACAGTTTTACCTACAGTTATAGCCTCCCTCATTACATATTTACTTAGTATTTCCTATTTAAGTACATTTACATAGTGATATAGTATAGTATGATGTGATAAGATATAATATAATGTAATATGATACAGTATAATTAAACAGATCACTCTGACGTATGTTGTGGATGCCTTAATAGGAACTGTACATTTTTATTGTAACTTTATATATGTATTGTGTGATATAGTTATTGTACCGGGCCACTGGCAAACATGTAAAAGTAAATAAAAAAAAAAAATACATGCACTCAATTGTTACAAAAACACACTCACACACAAACACACTCGTATTTCTTATTGCTGCGAGTTTCTGTTATTCTATTTTCCTTACCTGTATAGTTTTTAAATATTAACATTGTGTAATTGGCACAGCTTTAAAACCGTGCCATATGTAATATAATTATATGTGCAATTCAATGATAGTGAATAAGTAAATAAATAAATAAGTAGTCGCTAATAATACAGTTTTAAAATTCGCTTCTTTGCAAAGCAATGGATAGCGCTTAGATTGTACTCGACATACGGTTTTCAAAATTGATTTGCTAGTTTTTTTTTGTAGTTATGGTGGCCTGGTGGTTAATAGACCTGTTTCAATGTGTAGCAACTCGGATGGTCTTTGATTCGAATCCTGATCTTTCCGAATTGATTTTTCCAGTTTAAGTATGGATTTAGGCACCACATACTCACTAAAGGAAACGTTCATGGCATTCTAATAGAAATGTTAAGTGTATCCAGAAAACGGTGATTAACTGCGATACTGGTCACGTTGGCCACAACATATCAACGCAAAGTGGAAACAGTCTCTTATGTGTCTGCTCACCCTGAAAGGGTTATGTCGTGACGAGATATCATTTTTAAATATCCTAAATATTATTCTTGAGGTATATGATAGGCAAAACCTTTTCGTATTATAAGCAGTTATTCTTTATTGTCCCAAATTATTATTTTCCTATCTTTTATTTTAATTATAATGATAAATACAGAGTATTAGAAGAAGACTTTACGGGAATAATACAGTATGTATTGAAAATCCTGTCCAAATGTGTCGTATTGGTGTCACAATAACATTACCATAATACATCAGAAAAATATATTATTCGTGAACATTAAAAGTTATTTTCATATAAAATTGAAGAAATATAATTATATTACATACGATGTATGCTCGGATTTCATACTAAAACTAGTTTAAAGATAATGAAAAGACTTAATTAATAAACGGTTACTTTGGGTAAATGTAAGTCATAATTCTTTGACGTCTTGACCTACTAGCATGATCCTTTGCTTTCCTTTTGCCTTTGATTACGAACTATACACACTCCCAGTGTTACCATGTATGTTTTTCCATTCAATTAATTCGATTTTTATTTTTCTGTAATTAAAAATGATAATTTAAATAAAATCCAGTATTAATTCCGAATAACGCCTTCAAAAGTCAGACAGGGTTTTTATAACATACCATGTATGCACAGCACTTATATTTATTACTAGCTGTGTCCGCGACTTCGTCCGCGTGGAATAGTTATTTTGGGCATTTTAGTTAGTTATTTATTTTGAAATTGTAATATCTTCTAAGATGTTCATTGAAATTAAGTGATGTCAAAGACAATTTTATTCACAATTAAATACTCTTAATGAATAACACATTTATTTGGATAAAGATTAATATTATTACGTTGATACAACTCTTAACAAATAATGCATTAATTTCGACCAAATTTGATTACCATAAAAACGGTTCTAAGTGAGGTAATCTTAAAAGATAGACATATATTGTCGCAGACATTTGTTTAGATCATTTCAAGGGAAATAATTCTTTCATACATATATTTTTGGTATCTTTAACCGTTTTCGCAGCGTACGCAATGGAAGCCCTCAAGGATGAATAATTTTCCCCGTTTTTTCACATTTTCCATTATTTCTTCGCTCCTAATAGTTGCATCGTGATGTTATATAGCCTACAGCCTTCCTCGATAAATGATCTATTCAACGCAAAAAGAATCTTTTAATTCGAAGCAGTAGTTCCTGAGATTAGCGCGTTCAAACAAACAAACAAACTCTTCAGCTTTATAATATTAGTATAGATTTAAAAAATTGTAAGATATAAATATGAACGGAGGGTAAATTTAACGAACGTGACCAAAGTTTTTACAAGGGAATGTAAGAGTCGAACGTGGAAATGAAACGAGTAAGGTGAGTCATGAGCGAGGTCTTTTATTGCCTATCCTGAGAGGTTTCAGCCATTATTTGAGCTTACTGTTTGCTCATCATGCATGGTGAAATTAAAAAATCTAGTGTTGGGTAATCTAGTAAGAAAGAAGGAAACGTTTAAATAGAAAAAAAGGAACAACTTATAAATTTAGATAAAACAATAATAAATAATATACGCCCAATAAAATGAATCTATTGTATAAGGTCCAGGTTCCCTTCACGGAACACTGTTCGCATCTCTGGGATGGTTCGGCCCTGTGCTGACTTGTCGGCCTGGATAGGTTGCAGTGGAGGCTGTTCGCATTACGAATGAATCAGACATTACTAAGTATCTTAAACCGCTCCAGTTACGCATATATATATTGTTAACTTGGTGGAAATCCGTTTGAACCGTCAGGGGAATGGTGAGGGCTACTCCCCCGGTGTGTCGGACTTGCACCGACTAAAGCCAAAGGGGTGCCAGCATTGCCTACTCTTCGCCTTCGCCAAGTTTGGGACTCCAGGTACTTCCGAGGGCGTGGCGAGCGATTGGCCTTAGTCAGGCCTCCTCTCCGTGAGGGGGTCGTAAACTACCCCCTCACTACCACTCATTGGAGCGGCGTGTGCACACACACACGCCTCCCCACTCTCCGCTGGACGTCGGTCGCCCTCAAAGTCCATCACCCAACCTGTGCCAGGAGGGGAGCCCGTCGTGAACTTTTTTTTTGTTATAACTTATAGGCGAACGCTTGACCTCAATCAAACCTGGTGGAAGGTGAAGATGAGTCCGATGATGAACCGCATCCGCCCAACAAACGCCTATTCACTCTTCTTTTAAAGACTCCCAGGTCATAAGACCGCGGAAATATGGCCGCTGGTAGCATATTCCACTCCTTAGCCGTTCGCATGATGAATGTAGAAGCGAATCTTCTCGTGCGGATATAAGGAACATCCACCACATACGGATGGTGTCCGACACGATGTCTTGATTTGATCCTGCGTGAACTGCTCACGCAGATATATCCTCGCTGAGCGTTTTCTACCGTTTGTACCATGGCGAGTGTTCTGAAGAGCTATTTTACCTTATTCCAGCCTTTACCTTTTTATTTTACTTTTGCTAAGTCGTTGGGCTGTGGAATGGTCTACCGAGGAGCGTGTTCCCACCGTCCTTTGATACAGGGGCCTTAAATTGTGAAGAGATATTTTTGCAGGCCTGCTTCATCATTGCGACTAGGTTGAGGGTAAATAACTCCTCAGAACACTCCCTGTGATACAGAGGGTGACGTTCCTAAAAACAGCCGAAGTCGTTTGGGAGTCGAAGCTGCTCGCGTCCGTATGCTTTATCCTAGTTTCCTTACACGTGACTCCTGGGTGGTGCTAAACGAGCAGCAGCGAGGTGGTAGGCCGTCGGTGCCCGTCTGGATCGCGAGCACAGTACTTGGGTGTAAAGCCCGTCATAATGACCAGTTTCGGCTTGTCGCGTTTCGGGATCAGCTTGTGCATATCCAGTAGCTCATATACCTGGAGACCTTCAGTCGTGGTATATGTGGGCCGACATGACGATGTAGACTATCAATGGATTTTCATCCTTTAATAGTCGCTTTCGTTTATGGACTACACTGTACTTACCATCAGGTACTCTGTAGTCACTATGTCGAGCCAGTGTAAAAAAAACATTATTTTATAACGAAGTAATTTCTCCAACTACTAAATTTCCTCGACGCACCAGTGTACTGTGTGTCGCTGGCAGTTGAAATGTTCGACGCAGCAGTTAAGTTGGCAACAATTTACAAATCTTGTATTACCTAAGTTTGCAACTCCGCGAGTGTATCCTTTAGGTCTTTGCTCACGTTCCTATGCTGGTGCAACTGGTTTAATGTTTCTAACTTAGTTTTAATTAATTTTGTAAGCTTAATGCTTAATATAACAGAGGCTCAAGACAAAGCAATATTTGATGTAGCTGTAGTGGCCTGGTAAATAAGGAACCAGTACCCACAGATATGGAAATGGTCGTAAATTCATATCCCGATACTTACCCGTTGGTTTTTCTAGATTAAGTACGAAATTAGGCACCATATAATGAAGGAAAACATCACGAGAAAACCCGTTTGGCGTCTAATAGAAATGATAATGTCCTAGCCGGTTTCGACCATGGCGACTGTTTCAACACCGATTAAGAAATTCGAGGTCCAGTTTTCGGAAACAGTCAATTGCGCAGGAGATATTTAAGTACATAACTGGACGCGCTACCAGAAAAGCACGCTCTCGTCCGAGATCCCTCAGGGCCGATGGAAAGGAGAACCAGTACGATCGGGAGGGAGCGGGATGCAGGTTTGGTCGAGTGTTCCTTCTCTGAACACCTGGTAGAACTGCGGTGTTAAAGTGACACCTTAGTCGCCTTTTACGACACCTCAGCAAGAAGAGGGGGGTGCTATTCTATTCTAATAGAAATATCATATATACTAGTGCTGTGAGAATAGCTATCAGCTGTGCTACTGGTCGCATTGGGCACGATATATAAGCGCAAACTAAATATAGCTAATGTATCTCTAAAATAAACAGATGGCAACTGTATTTGTATGTTGATTTTTCTCATAAAACTATAGCATGTAGACGTAACCCGATACGCTCTTGTCGCCCTAAGGGTCGTTAGGGTGTTACGAGACGTGCGGGGTAAGAGGATGCGCGCGCGCACGGGACGCTTGAAAGTTAGTCGACTACCGAGACCCAAGGCGGGAGTACGTGCGTGTACGTCGCAGTTCGGTGTGCCTTAAAGTGCAAATAAACTTTAAAACGCCAAATTCGTATCTTACTATAACCACACCCACGACCACCGGTCATAAAACTTTAATTTTTTTTTGTATATATGCCCGATGGCAAAAACTACACTAGTAATATCCGATAATGGCGATCTCGGAAAAGGTATTAAGAATCTTACGACATGGGAATTTTTAAACGATGAGCTAATTGGTATTTGTTGAGTGAGAGCACTCTATCATCGATCTCATCATTACTTTCCTTCAGGTGAGGTTGAGACCTAGAGGTAGCCTGTTGATACGAAAAAGTACAATAAATAGATCTAAAAGTTTAATCTGAAATAACAATCTGAAAATATAGCTTTTCGGAACAAAAATCATTGCGCGTCCTTCAGACGTACCAAGACAAGTGTCAGTCGTTAAATGTCAAAAAAAGTGTCAGTCAAGTCGAGTCAGTTTAAAAAACACCTATTTCAATTTTGAGTTAATGAATAGAGTAAATTTGTTACTAAAAACGACTTTTGTCTATCGTAATATAATATCTCTTTTGTATAACTTTAAACTCATTCTGTGATAAAATACAGAAAACCTATAACGATGTACTTAAAAACTTACCCTAGCGAACTGTGGAAACTTTTAATGATTGAGTAAAAGTTTGTTTGCCCTACTAACGTATCAGTTTCTAAGAGTCAAATCGATTGTACTCACGGGTCAGATTTCACAGCGCCAAGAAGCGATTCCCGTGAATTAAATCAAATTCTGATCTAATCTCAGACTCACGAGTATCAACATTTACATTATTTAAAGAAAAATTGCTCGTATTGAGTCCTATTTGTCTTTATTCGGTTGTTCATATAGTTAGAAAGCCTCAGGCGTGGTGTATGTGGGCCGACAGAGCAATGGCGGCTGTCAACAGATTTTCGTCCCTTGGCGGTCATTGTCGTTCATGGACTAAGCTTTACTTTCCATCAGATACAATCTAGTCACTTTGTCGTGCCAATGTAAAAGAAACTCCAAAAATAAATGAGCAGCATTGTCATTCAAAAGACGTTAAAATTAGTGTTTTAATACAGAATATTCTTACTTGACCTCAATCTCACCTTTCAATGTCTGATGAAGAAATTATTTCACCCAACTTTACTTGTTGCTTGAAAACTTTCATGTAAGAAAATGCTAGAAAAACAGACGAAAGGAACTATCTGCTTCGCACACGTGAAATGATCAAATACGGTAAAGTTTTCTAGAGATAGTCTTGAAGTATATCTATTTCTGCCTACACCATTGGAGACTTAGCATGATATTAAATGGAAATATATTTATAATTTAAATAGCTATATGTATATAGTGGCTGTGGCAGCCAAGTGGATAATGGACCGGCTTCCACGCGCAGCAAAGCTGGTGGTCATAGGTTCGAATCACGTACCTCTGGGTTTTTCAGTATTGCAAACAGACTTAGAGCACAAATGCACCAATAGCGGCAGTGAAGGAAAAATATCATGAAAAAAACCGTATGGCACCTAAAAAAACGTCATGTGTAAGTGCCCTGAGAACGATGACCAGTTGCGATACGGGTCACGTTGGGCACGAGATATAAGTGCAAGTTAAGACAATATTAAATTAATATATTCCTGCTCAGCCAGTAACGAATATAGCATGGCGATTTTTTTTATTATTTCGAGAGGTGAAAGGCTATTTGGTTTAAGCGACATTTTGGTGATATGGCAACATACATATATATATATATATATTAGACGTTTCAAATATTTTGCCAAATCAGTCAATAAAACAGCTGAATTGAGGGTAAGTTAAACTTCGATCTTGAATAACTTTTGACTGAGTTGGTTTATCAAAAATTGACTTCAGACATTTTTTTGTAGAGCGTTAAATTCTCTATAAACATAATGAATGGGTATTGCAATCCGATATATCGTTCATTAGTAAGTCAAAAGAAAAAAAACTTTTGTCTTGTGTTATTTGTATGGGAAATCGAAAAGTGCGACGCGGACAACCTAAATATTAATATTAAGGGCTCATATTTTCAGAGGCCTATTTTGGCATTAAAACGAAACTTTTGAGCGTGGTTCCGAGGAATTTTTTTTTTTGTAACGCCCTATTATTCATATATATGTATATATATATATATATATATATATATATATATATATATATATATATATATATATATATATATTACTATTTATTTGGAATCAATAAAAAACGCAGATTAAGAAAATATATATTACTATATCACCAAAAATGTCGTTTAAACCAAATAGCCTTTCACCCCTCGATTCATATAATCATTTCATAGTCATTCATCTAGTTATCTAGATGAAACACAATATAATAGCAACACAGGACAGTGACGCGAACATCCTATGTAATCACCTTAGCTCCAAACTCCTTTACCTGAGCAGAACTTCGGCAAAGTTGCTTGTGTTCTGAATAAATATTATATTAAGTTGATACACACAGACTGACAGTTCATCGTTTAAGTTCGATCATTTTATACATGCCGCTGGTAAAGACTGTAGTCATGCCAAAAGGCGCAACCCCAGAACGTTAAAATTAATAAAATGTAAACGCACCTAATCCCCAACGCCATCTAGCGAACATTCAATTCGATAACGTATCCGTTTTCGCTTTTAAATCACAAACATCGCATCGCATTCTTTTTCTGTCATAATTGCATATAATTAATTCTAACCCGCTACACACTTTGCAAATCCTCAAACACCATACTCCACATCATACGCACTCAAATACATACAGAGTGAGTTACTGTGAAGTGCCTTTAAAAATTACCCCGCCTACGAGGGTGCATTTGTGCAATGGCATAAGCAAACAACTTATCCCGACCCGAGTAGACTGTATTGATTTGTTTCCGACATTAATGAACTGTGTATACTTAGTAGCTGGTAAGGTTGTATTCTGGCCCTTAAAAATACACACGACTATTACATAACATGCATATTTTTGTCGCCATGGTGTCTCCCGCCTGGATCAAGGAATAGCTATTGGTGCAGCGAATCCTGTGCACAGCCGTGCTTCCGAGGATAATTTGAAAAATTCATTGAAAGTGATGCCAATTCAGTGTCAAAAGAATGTCCATTCACAACAATAGCGCCCCATAACCACAAATTATAAAGGACTTCAATAAAAGTACAATCAATGGAGATAATATAATCAGAAAAACATTATTTCCAAATCAATTCCGATGCTCCTTGATAGGTGGTTTTGAGGCGAGTGACTGTCCGTGGAGTATCGAATAACGCCATCTAGTGGTAGGTTTGCGGAAATTATATATACATATAGCGGAAAAGCGAGTATTTTATAAGAAAACATGCATATAGGGTTATACGAGTACACTGTGTAAAGAAAGTACCGGTGATTGGTATTATTTTAACGCAAAATATCTAACTCCAAATTTATTCAGTCATTGTTTGTGGATTCCCATGTCCTAAGATACTGTAAAAACAGACACAGAAAGCGAATTCCACCCTTTGGCTGTTTGCAGCAATAAAGGAAAGGCGGACCGCCTCGCGCGGGCAGCTGGAATGTTACCACATAAGGGTGCAAGCCCTCACGGTGTCTTGTCTATTATTGTAGAAGGGGGAGGGAGGAATTAAACTTTTCAACTCAGCCGCACACTCTCCTGTGTATATAAAAAACCTAAAGGCGCACTCACACTGTATGTATTTTTTATGTATATTCACCGATAACTCTACCATTTGTGGTCCAATAAGGAGAATTCTTTGAAATTGGTCCCGTTTTAATATGGTACAGTTCTGATTAAAGTCTTCGGAGTTACAGATCCAACTTGAATTCCCTCTTTATCTTCGTCGTGTGTGCACGTGTGGTGGTTTTTTTTAACACGTCTGTATATACTGTCAGTTTCATAACTCCACGGAATGATGTGGCTTTGTCTGATAACTTTTTTCAACTCAGCCAAGTTTCAACAGCGAGCACTTGATTGAAAATGCAATGCAGTCCAAAAACCGCAACGACTAGTATGGGATGAGAATCATTTGACAATCGCCAACATCATGCCGGCCCTATTAACCTACGACTGAAATTCTCTAAGTTAATGAACAACTGGTACTCAAGCGAGACAAGCGAAGATCTAGTCATTCCTTTAACTCATTCTAATCTGCACGTAACCAAATAATAAATATTAGAACAGTATGTAACTTGAACAAACTTTAAGATAACTAGGAGAGTATATTTAGAACTCAAGTGGACATTTTCAGAGGAAAACAAACTACGTTTGTGTGCAACGCTTTGTTATCTAGCGAACTTTTTAATATTGTATCCGCATATGCTGAGTAAGGGTGTGGTCAAATGATGGCGGTTTAATAAAAACATATATTAACCGTAGCCGTGGAGTTCACCGGCAGAATGGAATAGTGCCTCATTTTTCATCATGCCGAAGTGTCATTTTTTTTTATACACTGGCTCGACATAGTGACTACAAAGTACCTGATGGTAAGTACAGTGTAGTCCAAAAACGAAAGCGATTATCAAAGGATGAAAATCCATTGATAGTCTACATCGTCATGTCGGCCCACATATACCACGACTGAAGGTCTCCAGGCATATGAGCTACTAGATAGACACAAGCTGACCCCGAAACACGACAAGCCGAAACTGGTCACTGTGACGGGCTTTACACCCATGCACTGTGGTCGCGATCCAGACGGGCACCGACGCTCTACCACCTCGCTGCTGCTCGTTTAGCACCACCCAGGAGTCACGTGTAGGGAAACTAGGGTAAAGCCTACGGACGCGAGCAGCTTCGACTCCCAAAAAGAGCCCTCATAGCTCAGCTCTCATAAGAGCGTATTAGCCGACTAAGGTTTACAGCATGCCGGATTGCATCTAAACTGCTGCATGCACATTCTCTGCCCATAGCGCACACCCGCCAACCCGCATTCGACAAGCATGCTGAGTTAAATGTCCAAACTTTTCCCGTGGATTCCACGAATATAGTGGAAAAAGGGGACAGAGGCTTTTGTCCTGTAGTGGGACGAAACTGGCTAATAATAGTCATAATATATAAACATTTACAGACAATCAAACACAATCACCTAGACCCAAACTAAAGCTGGCACTTATACTATGGGGCAGAGACAAAAATTCAAAAATACTAGTTGTTCGTGGCAAACGGAGACTTAAGTTTATTAAATTGTACAGACACGTATAAAGTATTTTTGGAATTTTTGTCCATCTTCACACTTAGCATCTTTAGAATACAACCAAATTGTATAAAAGAAGAAATTTAAAAAGCGCTCATGTCCGAATGTGATTCGTGTACAAAGGCGTAGGTTAAACAATTGTTTAACGAATATTAATAAAAGGTAATAAGCCGTCATAGTGACTCGAACTAGCCTGTCACGTATCGAGATCGGCTTATATGCATCTAGTAACTCATATACCTGGAGACATTTAGCAGTGGTGTGTGTGGGCCAACATGAAGGCGGAGTTTGTCAATAGATCCTCGTCCTTTGCTAGTTGCTGTTGTTTTTGGTCTATACTGCACTTACCAGCAGGAACACAGTACAGTAGGTGACTTTGTCAAACCATTGTAAAAAAGCGATTTATAAACGCTGACAGTGAGAACTCACCCTTACCCGCAATAATAGTTTGAGAGAGCTCCACCTTTTAGATTTCCCAGAAAAGAAAATGCACCGCAAGCCTGCGCTTCGTCTAGACTCTCCCTCTAGAGATAAGCCTAAGCAAACTCAATAAAGTACAAGCATTCTTTACTTAGAATAATATAGTAATATTTATTCTATCAAGAACTTTGCTTGATTTGGGTAAACTTATAAAATTGTTTTAAGTTACAAACTTTGATCTATTTACTTAGTTTTCTGTTTAGGTTTTAATAATTTTGACTTTAATTAACAAAAAGTTTATTCGTATTGTTAGTTGGATCAAAAACGATACGTTCTAGTGAACACGATCTTTATAAAAACTGACATTTATCGCAGCGTGGGCGCGTTTGCACGTTGGCGTGTATAATATAAAAATCTTATGGTTACTCTATGCTTTTTATGTGAGAACTAGCTTTTGCCAGCGGCTTCACTCGCATTAAGAACTATTATAATTAATTAGGTATAGTTTTTGCGGCTATACTTTTGTTTAGCGTGTGTAAAAAATTAGGGCCTACAAAACTTCTTTGTACACAATATTCTTAACCAATCTGTCATTAGGCGCTAAAACGATCAAGCTATTATATTATATTATAGTCGAAAATCTGAGAAGATTTATACAAACTTTCATCCCCTATTTTATTTCCTTAGTGGTGGAATTTATCAAAATCCTTTCTTAGCGGATGCCTACGTCATAACATTTACCTGCATGCCAAATTTCAGTCCGATCCGTCCAGTGGTTTGGGCTGTGCGTTGATAGATCACTATGTCAGTCAGCCAGTCACCTTTGAGTTATATATATATATATATATATATATATATATATATTTGTAAAACTAAGGAATCGAAATAAATATTAAATAAGAGTAGGTATCGGCGATTTCTTGAAAATTTTTTAATCAATTTGCCGTAAAATAAGAAAATTCTTTCACTGTTTTAGTGACATTGATGTATGGCAGGAACGAGGAGTTTTATTCGATATTTTGTTTTATTGGTGAGTGAATTAAATTTGCCGATTATATTTTTACTATAAATACTTTAACAGGTCTTACGCGCGAATAAATTACTTTTAATTATCGCTCGACGTCCCAACCTAGATACACAGGTCATGAGCATGAGCAGACTGACGCGTTGCGAAGTTCCCATCGGGGTCTGCTTGCATATGTCGACCAACATATATTGACTAAATGTCTCTTCTCTAGGTGTATGAGTTACTGGAAGTACACGAGCTGTATCCGAAACAGGTCACCGTGACTGTCTTTACACTTAGATGCTGTGGTCATGACCCAGTTCGGGCAATTGCCCTGTTTTCTCAAAATAATAATGTAAATTTCCGATGAACTGCTCACATTACTTATGTATTTTTCTAAGTAATTCTCAGCCATTTTTTATGAGACAATTATCGCCTGTAAACATATTTATGTCCAAATATTTTCCCGTAAATTGCTTTAAAACAATACGAAACATTCCCCCCGTATCAGCTTTCGGGATCTTGTTTTCAATTAATTTATAGCTTAAGTTCTACCTATGTAAAGTTACCAACTTGTAAACATGAATAACTTAGACAATTGAAAGTTTCTGGAACTCCCAAACACCGTTTAAAAATATACAATTATTATGGAAGTCTGATATAATAGTAACCGTTTTTATATAAAAGACTATTTTCTTCTAATACAAATGTAATTAAGGTTGTAATATTTACAGAGAAAGAGTATGAAATAAAAATATAAGCAAAGTCTAAGACAGGTACACTGGCTCGCCGAGCCGTCGGAAGTATCCGGATTCCCAGGCTCGGCGAAAGCGAAGAGAGGGCAGTGCTGGCACCCCGGTGGTTTTAGTCGGGGCAGGTCCGACACACCGGGGGGAGTGGCCCTCACCACTTCCCCTGACGGTCCGTAGGGATTTCCACCGGGTTAATAAAAAAAAAGATAGGTACACTTGTTTTTGGTTAGGATTAATGACTACAGCAACTTCAGGCTATAAGCGTGTACTCGCTTTATTCCACGAGGCCGCTATTGGGTCTCTGCCCACCCTGAAAAGAATATAGAGTAATTACATATTACATTATTATTCGTTTAATAATTATTATTAACATACGTTTTTGTACACAAATCACATTCGCACATGACCACTTTTTAAATTTGTTCTTTTATACAATTTGGTTGTATTCTAAAGATGCTAAGTGTGAAGATGGACAAAAATTCCAAAAATCCTTTTTACGTGTCTGTACATTTTAATAAACCTAAGTCTCCGTTTGCCACGAACGATTAGTATTTTTAAATTTTTTGTCTCTGCCTCATATTACAAGTGCCAGCTTTAGTTTGGGTCTAGGTAATTGTGTGATTGTCTGTAAATGTTTATATATTATGACTATTATTAGCCAAAACAATACGACAAATTTAAAATAGAGAAACAATACATTTCCAGTTTCTTAAAAGGCTATCGCTCTCCTGCAAGTCGATAACAATCTAAGTTCGCGTAACTAAGCCAAGAGTGACGGAACCCCTTTGGTACTCGGAAATACTCGTAGAGTTACTTTACTAGTAGAATTTTAAACCAGTCTTGAATGTTTTAGAAAATAGAACATTTATTTTCTACTTTACAATATATTTTTTTTACACTGGCTCGACATAGTGCCTACAGAGTACCTGATGGTAAGTACAGTGTAGTCCAAAAACGAAAGCGACTATCAAAGGATAAAAATCCATTGATAGTCTACATCGTCATATCGGCCCACATATACCACGACTGAAGGTCTCTAGGTATATGAGCTACTGGATATACACGAGCTGATCCCGAAACGCGACAAGCCGAAACTGATCACTATGACGGGCTTTACACCCATGTACTGTGGTCGCGATCCAGACGGGCACCGACGCCCTACCACCTCGCTGCTGCTCGTTTAGCACCACCCAGGAGTCACGTGTAGGGAAACTAGGGTAAAGCCTACGGACGCGAGCAGCTTCGACTCCCAAAATACCATATCCCACTCGCAATAATAAATGGGGTCGTGAATGACAAAAGTTTAAGAAGCGCTGATCTAGACATATCTATCTTATTTACTAAAAAAAACAACACGTAATACTGGAACAGAAATGAGGTGGAACAAAGGTGCCTGAACCGATGGGAAACCAACGCCTCACATAAAGCAGAGCAATAAGAGAACACGAAATATCAACTGGCATCGCGCCAGAGCAACGCACATCAGTATGATTTATTGGAACTAAGATGGGGGAGCGTTCAGATTGTAAAAAATATTTTATTACGACTCACACGGTCACGCGACTATGAACATTGGAATTCCCTTGGCCTAGTTTTGATCTGTAAATTTCTACGCCCTAGTACCGCTTGTGGTTGTATTCTGTTCGTTTTAAGTGCTTTATACGTCTAAATGAAAAATAAACTATTATAAATGTAAATGTAGCAACACAAACGGCCATATATTTTGATTGCGTTAATTCAGAGGTATTATTTTTGGGGATGCCAATCTGCGTTTTTGATGTTAATTTAACTCGTCCGTCGCAATTCGTTTGTTTCTCACGGAGCTCAATACTGACTTTCGGTACGCTAAAATGTGAATAAGTGATATATACAAAATGTAACTCGAGTACTATTTTTTTTTTTGACAGCCCGGGGGAAATCCCTAACGGTCCTCAAGGGGCGGTAAGGGCTGCTTTCCGGTGTGTCGGACTTGCGCCGACTAAAACCCCCGGGGTGTTCCTTCTTCCCGTCTGACCGGGGCCAGTGGAACAGTGTCATCCTCTTCTCCGACCCTCGGCAACGTCTGGCCTTTTGTAAAGCCGCATCTCTGCACTGCGAGGAGTGGTGTAAGGTGCCACCCCTCGCACACCTCACTATCTTGGAGCGGTGTGCGGAAACACGTCACACACCGCTCTCGCCTGGATAAGTTGGGCGGCACTCTCCCTCAAGCACGCCGCCCAGAACTCGAGTACTATGATTATATTGTATTATGATATTATCTTTGATTTATCAAAAAGTATTTTGTTCATTACCTCACACGTGTTTAGAGTGTTTTAACGAAAAACATGCGACATAGTATTACGTGATTTTTTATCCTATTTAAAAGGTATTTTATGATGTAAATATTTTTTGTTTTTAGATGTTGTACACCTTTACATGTAAGTGCTTATTCCACTAAATTCGATTTAAAACCAACTAAAAATCCTATTTAAAAATGGCCAATCGAGGCTTAACTACACAGACCCAATAAAAAAGTTCTACTGGAGGCAGTAGCGTTCATTCCATAGATGCATGGAAGCATTGCATGCCCTTATGATAAATAAGCCTGGAATACATTGATTAAAGTTTAATAAAAAAAAGGAAGCATTTATATATAAATCTATTCTATATTCCCGTCATTTATCTCTACCATTATGCAAAATAATATTTACTATCATAACATAATATTCAAATTAATTACGCGAATTCTGCTTACCCTGTCTAAATACCCTATGCACGTCACTGACTAGAGGGTAGTATCAAGAGTATGCAGAACCGGCGAGAGTGCATGAAGGGACTAGTCAACATTAAGGAAATAAAAGAGTTTTGCTAGAATATACATAAGTGGGCTTTCATTCTCTATCGAAATGAAATGAAATATAACTTTTTTCAAATAGACCTACTTCCAAGCACTTTTGAATCGTCAAAAAAAAGCAAAAGCAAAGCGAATCTACCACCGGTTCAAAAAGCAGAATCTACCGAGAAGAGCCGGCAAGAATCTCTGGTAGTCTGGTAGTTCTCTTTACCCCAATAGGGATACGGCGAAATGACAGATAAATAAAAATTCAATTAACAACAAGTAGAGACAGATATGGGTGACGTGGCGTTGAACATGATAACCATTATACAATGCATGCGTCCCTAAAATAAAATTTCGTAACAGACAGACAGAATGACCGACAATTAAATAATCGTATATGGGATCCTTATTCCTTTTAATTTTTCCAATAGCTCTATTATGGAACAAGAAAAAAGTAGATGATAAAGGAAAGTAATATCTTTACTTACATCAAAAAATGAAGTAAAAAACATAAGAGATTCAAGAATAAAGCAAAAGACTTAATTACGCACTTATACAAAGAGAGTCCGGGAAGGGAAAAAAGCAATGAGTACGGGAGACTAGTTGACTTTAATGAAACTTTGTGCCTTTCTTTGTAGATTTTTTAGAAAAGCGTAGGCCGATTTAACTTCGAAAATTATTTGAGGATTTTTTGCATTACTTTACAGTTCTGAGGATAAATACCAACACGAAGTTTGTTCAGCTTTTAAAAAGCTTATGAAATTTAAAGGTAAAGATTTATAAAAAGTAGAAATGTTTAACTTGAAAACACACAGAAAAGAATAATAAAATACGAAGGCATAGAATAATATAGTAAATAAAGAGTAAATGATTTGTTGTTTGTCATAAACAATATCACAAATAATATAACTCAAAGGTGACTGACTGACTGATTGACTAAGTGATCTATCAACGCACAGCCCAAACCACTGGACAGATCGGGCTGAAATTTGGCATGCAGGTAGATGTTATAAGATAGGCATCCGCTAAGAAAGGATTTTGACGAATTCCACCCCCAAGGGGATAAAATAGGGGATGAAAGTTTGTATAAATCTTCTCAGATTTCGACTATAATATAATATAATAGCTTGATAGTTTTAGCGCCTAATGACAGACTAGGCCCTAATTTTTTACACACGCTAAACAAAAGTAAAGCCGCAAAAACTATATCTAATTCATTATTATACTTCTTAACGCGAGCGAAGCCGCGGGCAAAAGCTAGTGACAAATAAAGATTAATATAACGCTGAATGAACTATTAAAACTAACAATTTAAAACTAGTTTCAAAACACGATATCAATTTTGGATTTAACCTAGAATCAAAAGTAAGTGTTGTCGGTTTATTTTTATTTACTTCTTAACTTAAATGTGTAATATGTATAAATAGTAAAATGTAGTACAAACTGAGACAGATTCGTTATTGGTGGCTGCTTAGAGTTTTTATTATATTTTTTTACACTGCCTTCAGAAAGTGACTAAGGTGCATCTAATGGTAAGTACAGGTTAGTTTTAAAACGAAAGCCAAAGTGGTATTGAGGCAGAAAAAAGAGATCGAATGTTGAGGTAATCCTGATAATAAATAAAATAAATAAATAATTTATTAGAACACAATTACAAAGCAGCACATTAAAGCCAGCTGAGACCCAAACTAGGACTGCCTGTGTCTTGGATGTCAGCACATTTCACACAATTTGTTACGTACAGTTAATAACCGCTGCGTAGCTCCAATCTTAACTCTTTTCTTTACACTGGCTCGACATAGTGTCTACAGAGTACCTGATGGTAAGTACAGTGTAGTCCAAAAAGAAAGCGACTATCAAAGGACGAAAGTCCATTGATAGTCTACATCGTCATGTCGACCCATTTATACCACGACTGAAGGTCTCTAGGTATATGAGCTACTGGATATACACAAGCTGATCCCGAAACGCAAAAGAGCAAAGTAACTATGACGGTCTTCACGCTCTTGTCCTGTGACCCAGTTCGGGCAATCGCTCGGCCACCACTTTTTTGTTTCTTTATTTCTCTTATACTTTATGTTTTATTTATTTGTATAATATTAGGTCCTTACATATGAAATTGGCGTTTTGTATGGGAGGAACAAAAAGTTGAATATTTTTTATTATAATATATTTAATTAATCAAAGTATGAACCATTATTTTCTATGCACTTTTGCCATCTCATAGGTAGTTCATTCATCCCTTTACTAAAAAAACCAGTCGGACGGGAATCAATAAAATCTTTGAAGGCGATTTGGACTGCCCCATCAGAGTTGAATTTTTTCCCTTGCAAGAAGTTATCCAAATTTCCAAAAAAAATGGTAATCTGTTGGAGCAAGGTCCGGGGAGTACGGAGGATGTCTTAGACTTTCCAATTGAAGCTCTTCTAATTTAGTAGCCGTCTGTTGCGCAGTGTGTGGTCTAGCGTTGTCGTGAAGCAGCAGTGGCGTGGAGCGATTGACCAGCCTAGGTTGTTTAGCCGCTAGCTTTTCCATCATGGTTTGCAATTGCTGACAATAGACATCAGCCGTAATAGTCTGGCCAGATTTGAGAAAACTGTAATGAACAATACCGGCACTAGTCCACCAAACGCTTACAAGTAACTTTTTTGGGGTTAATTTTCGCTTGGGGCAGGATTTGGCTGGCTGGCCAGGATCCAACCATTGCGCTGAGCGCTTCCGATTATCGTAAAGAACCCATTTTTCATCACAGGTAATGATTCTGTTTAAAATACCTGCATTATTGTGCCGGTTTAGTAATGTAACGCAGCAGTCGACGCGCGTTTGCCGATTTGCTTCAGTCAATTCGTGAGGTACCCACCTTTCAAGCTTTTTAATCTTCCCAATTTGCTTCAAGTGAATTAAAACAGTTTTATCACTAACATCGCAGCCTGCAGCTAACTCGGACGTGGTTTGCGATGGATCCGCTTCCACAATAGCCTTCAATTCTTCATTATCAACTTGAGTCTCAGGCCGTCCACGGGGTTTGTTCTGCAGGTCGAAATTTCCAGAACGAAAACGTTGGAACCAAAAACGAACTGTGTTTTCTTTTGCAACACGACCGCCATACACATCATTCACCCTTCGAGTTGTTTCCGCAGCACTAGTGCCACGGCGGAACTCGTACTCGTAAATAATGCGATATTTTAAGTTTTCCATTTTGTAAAATGAGTGACGCAAACAGAAAAAAACAGAAGAAAAAACAAATGAATGACGATCATCGAAGCAAAAATACATGAGTCTATAGCTGTACAAATTTGAATTTGGAATTCCTTACCAAAGAGGAGAAATTTGTGATTAAAGTGGCCAGTACGAAAAACGCCAATTTCATATGTAAGGACCTAATAGCATTACCTTGATTGTGGTTTCAGTTAATTAAGTGTTGTCTTTCTTTCAATATGTGGTTATAGACCAGTGACGTGCATAGGGTATTTGAGGGTAGGCAGATTCTAATAAAAAATGTGAATATTATATAATGATAATAAATATTATATTACTGTAGTGATTGTATGATTGGTTTGTAAAATAGGTTTGTTATATTTGGTACTATTCTCGGAATTGGCCATTTAATAAAAAGTAAGTTTCTTTTTGAAAAGGTTAGAATATCTAATTTTAAAACTTGAAGTTTAATTTGATGTTTTCAATTTTTATTAAGACAGATTGAATGGAAAAATAGAATACACATACAACATAGAATATACAGATTGTGCAAATTACATTAATAAGATAAGAAAGATACATGTAAACTTTATTTGAAATATATATGAGAATACAGATTTAAAGAGTGTTATTATTCTAAAGCGAGTGAGCGACCAAACCCATAATAAACACAGAAAATATAGCACGCCAGTAAGAGCGTACTATGTACATTACTTTCATAGAGAACAGAGATGGTGCGGAATTAAAATAGATATGAATATAAAGGGCTCCTTTTTTTTGTTTAAATTAAAGGAATTTATTCCAGACTTATTTATCGTAAGGGTATGCAATGCTTTTATGCATTTATGGAATGAACGCTACTGTTAATGACCATATTTATGATTTGAATTGGAGATGAACGGAATGGCATTTTTTTACGTATTGTTTCGGATAATTCCAAGATCGCTTCAACTGTTAAATGCGGTTCCCACTTTGCCTTAAAAGTATCTGCTAATTCTACAAGGAAATTATAATTGCAGCGAAAGAACTTTCATTTCCTGGATTCACCATAATTATGACTTGGGAAAAGTCTAGATAAAATTTATTGCGAATCGTGGAAGGCTGGAAAATGTGACGGCGTTGAAATATGTTTTTTTTCTATGCGCTTTCCCTAATGAATTTACTGTTTCAGGGAAATCTCAAAAAAAAAATTTATGGCTCTTTACTGTGTGCAAAGAATGCTAATTTGTAAAGCAAACCAATTCGAATGCATGTCCTAGAAGCAAAACGTAAGAACCATTGAACCAGCCAGTAGATTGTAGCTAAAGTTTAACTTAACTTCGAACGCAATTGCATTCTTTGTATAGTGAGGCTTTAGGAGTGGAATACTGAGATAGCAGGATCAGCATTTCTGTTATCTTGAAACAGTTCTGCCTGAGACCAAGTTCGGAACATGTTTGAAGTTTGCTCGTGGGGTAAGTTACAAGCTTTGTACGAATTGACTCCTTGACATAATATATTTTAAGTCAGTTTTTTTAATTGATTCATAAAACCAACATCACAAAAGAAATTACAAAACAGTGATACAAAAGGTGTGTGTTCAAACAGTAAACATTACAAGCAATTTAATTACACTAAGAAAAATATATTAATTAAAAGCAAAAAGTGTAAAGATAGGAAGAAAAATGAAATACAAGTATTGGCTATAAGATACGAAATATAAGATATAGATTGTTTTATTGACTAATGAAAAATTGAGTTAAACGATGCTCATTTATAAAGTCCTTAGTTTTTCTGTGATGTGAACCTTCTATGATGTTAAATGACTATTTTTCTTGAAGATCAGGCGGCTATACTACAAGCTAAATGAAACTATTTTAAACGGTTAGGAATAAAATCCAGTAATTTATATATAATATCAATTGTTTATTGCCTTTACAATTCGTCCTTTCTTTTACAATCCGTCCTCTCTGCTCAAGAGCTAGCGTTCAAATGCCGTTGCGTGTCCTTATCTCCCCCCCTTGCCCCTAACCCTCCCAGAGAGGCAGCCTAGACAAGGCATTTCGCTCTCCGGGCGTCTGGATGAATTTGGTTTCCCAGGCTCGGGTGGATCGATTAGAGGGACACCCCGGGGGTTTTTAGTCAGTAGGAGTCTGACACATAGGGTTGCTACCCTCACAGCGGCCCTGATGGTCCTATGCAGTATTTTCCCCCGAGAAACCAAAAAAAAATCCTTATCTCCTTCCACAGTCATTAAACCGGCATTACCTGAAATGTCAATGTTGCCAGTGAGTGAATTAATAAAAACCACGACGTAAGTGACACGTGACGTATTCAAATATAATTTTATCTTAATTTAAAGCGAAATAAATATTTTTAGTGTTACTGATGATTACGGATGATACAGAATATCACCTAATGTCGACAGTAGAAGTGGAAGAGACGAAGCGTAGTACTGAAGGCAGCAAAGTTGAAACACGTTGAAAACGAAACAATGAAAAGTCACAAGATGAAAACAGTTATAATTCAAGGAGAAACGAAGTTCACAGCGCAACAATACAAATAAGAAAACGAGAATCACATTAACGTCGAAACTATAAACAGCGAGCGAGTGGAGCGTAGGGGCGCGTCTAATGTGATGGCGAGACTGTTGTGTCGGGTGCGCGGGCGGTGAAGCGCTAGCATCACGTGCGCCCGCGCAATCCCCCCGCGCGTGCCGGTACACAGTGGCTCTCAACCTTATCGCCCACTACATACGATTCCAAAGCATGACACAGTATGTGTTGGATATAGAAACACAATTATTATAATTCGAAATCGGCCATGAGATCCTGGAACTAGGTAAGACAGGAACCACGTACCTTTTGGTGATGAATGACGCTTCTTCGATGTCGTTGAAATTGAGAAAAACGAACACACAGTTTAGCGCTCGCCTCACGTGTTGATTGCCGGTGTTGATTAGTACTGTTTTTTGCGCGCGCGGCGCCATCTATTGTTTTGACTTGTGGTGGGAGGGGAGAGGGGACCGACAGGTAAATACTAGGATTCTCATGGCAATACCTAACAGTATGAAAGGAAAGAAGTTGAATATAGTAGGGTACATATTTACCAATTAAAAAAATGCTAACACTGTTTTGTTAACCAAATTTATTTGCACGACAGGGATATAGTATAATTTTTTTTATGATTCATAGGCTGACGCTCGTCCTTAATCCCACCCAGTGGTTGGTAAAGATGGGTTCGACGACGAACTGCGTCCGCCCAACAAATGCATATTTACTCTTCTCTTAGCGACATCCAAGTAATAAGATCGCGAGAATGTGGTCGCTGGAAGCATATTCCACTCCTCAGCTATTCGCATGATGGATGTAGATGCGAATTTTTTCGTGCGGATATAAGGAACTTCGAACATCATTTGGGAGTCGAAGCTGCTCGCGTCCGTAGGGCTTACCCTAGTTTCCCTACACGTGACTCCTGGTTGGTGCTAAACGAGCAGCAGCGAGGTGGTAGGGCGTCGGTGCCCGTCTGGATCGCGACCACAGTACATGGGTGTAAAGCCCGTCATAGTGACCAGTTTCAGCTTGTCGCGTTTCTGGATCAGCTTGTGTATATCCAGTAGCTCATATACCTAGAGACCTTCAGTCGTGGTATATGTGGGCCGACATGACGATGTAGACTATCAATAGATTTTCATCATTTGATAGTCGCTTTTGTTTTTGGACTACACTGTACTTACCATCAGGTACTATGTAGTCACCATGTCGAGCCAGGGTAAAAAAAAAATCCACCACATACGGATAGCCGACGTCTAGTGGTTTTAAGACGATGATTTTAATAGAACCCTGTAACTTTTACGCTTCGTATAACTTTTCTCGAATATAAATATGTAATGGGAACAAGATTGGTATAAAAATCTGTGAAATGGCGGCTGAATGTAGATACTAAGGACAAAAGGTGGAAGGCATGGAACCGATGTCTTAAAATTTATCGCAACATACAATCGCTTCTACTTTGTGCCGCATCGCAATGCATTTCCCCAACGATTATTACCGCTAGTTGTATACGTCTGTTATCTACATTGAGGGTGTTATTTAGCTCAGATTAATCTATAGTACCGTTTTAGAGGATACTGGCAACAGCTATTGAGGCTTGAACCGATCATTTTGTGTACAAAGCTTGTCATTTTATAGGATACCACCTTTTGCCCGCGGCTTCGCTCACGTTAAAAAGTATTATTATTATTAATTAGGTATATAGGCGTCATGGTAGTCTTATATCTGCGTCATAGTAGTCTCAACCCGATCGGTTTAAAATTGACTAAGTTTCATACAAATTTTCATCCTCCATTTTATCCCCTTGGGGATAGAATTGATCAAAATCCTTTCTTAGCGGATGCCTACGTCATAACATCTACCTGCATGCCAAATTTCAGCCCGATCCGCCCAGTGGTTTGGGTTCTGCGTTGATAGATCACTATGTCAGTCAGTTAGTCAGTCAGTCACCTTTGAATTATATATTTAGATGACAGTGAGGAAATTGCTTTCTGATATTCAATAGTCATATTATTTTTCACAATTTGTATTCTATTGCTAAACCAATAGGATAATCTAGGTTAGCTATTTACTCCTTCTCTGAAGACATCATGTCCCAGAAGGAGGCTGCAGAGCGAGAGCGGCAGAAGGCCGGGGTTGTGGCTGTTCAGGGAGGGGGCTGTGAGCGACCGGTTAGCGACCTCCGAGAAGACGGCGGTGCGTTGTGACGCGCTCTGCCGAAGTATACTAGCTGGTATCGGGGGGAGGCGGCGTCTCCCCCCGTGATTGTGCCTGTCAGGCGCGGCGTAGTGGGGCTGCGGCGATTTGATTACAGGACCCGCAGTCTCCACTAATTCGCAGAAGTAGTCACCTTGGGGTTTTTAGTCGGTACAAGTCCGACACACCTCGGTCGCGCAACCCCCCTGTGCGGCTGAGACGGTCCTATGAGGATTTTCCACAAGTAAAAACAAACGGTTAGCTTTTGTGACTGACAATGAGGCTACACCCAGTGATGGAGAATGAGTAAGGCTGTTCTTCTCGGACACGAGACCCGGTTAGCAGCATTGACGAGACGACGGCCTATCATTCTTGAAGTTTTCTATATTTTTATTGTATACAACACAACCATTTTTTTTACACTGGCTCGACATAGTATCTACAGAGTACCTGATGATAAGTACAGTGTAGTCCAAAAACGAAAGCGACTATCAAAGGATGAAATCCATTGATAGTCTACATCGTCATGTCGGCCCGCATATACCACCACTGAAGGTCTCTAGGTATATGAGATACTGGATATACACATGCTGATCCCGAAACGCGACAAGCCGAAACTAGTCACTATGACGGGCTTTACACACATGTACTGTGGTCGCGATCCAGATGGGCACCGACGCCCTACCACCTCGCTGCTGCTCGTTTAGCACCACCCAGGAGTCACGTGTGGGGAAACTAGGGTAAAGCCTACGGATGCGAGCAGCTTCGACTCCCAAAAATAATAATAATCCGTTATATTACTGATAGTATCGTGTCGGATACCATCCGTATGTGGTGGATGTTCCTTATATCCGCACGAATAGATTCGCTTCTAGATTCATTATGCGAACAGCTAAGGAGTGGAATGTCCATCCACCGGCCATAATTCCGCGATCTTATGACCTGGTAGTCTTTAAGAGAAGAGTGAATAGGCATTTGCTAGGCGATCGCGTTTCATCATTGAACTCATCTTCACCTTCCACCAGGTATGATTGAGGTCAAGCGTTCGTCTATAAATAATTTAAAAAAAACTTTGAAATTGTCTCTATGATTTATGCTGTCTGATATGAGAATTGTTAATTAAATGTTATATACGTACTATGTTAATTTCTGTATTAAATCCAAGTACCAGGATCAAATATCAAATTCAAATACCTCTATTTGGTTCATTTATAAACGCCATGAAAAGGTATTCAGTTAGTCCTGACCACAAACAGAAGGTAAATAATTACAGCGATAATTCAACGTCGCCTTAAGAGATTAACGATGACTGATGATGACACATCATTACGGGAATGGTCATGGACTAATAAGCTATCAGGAAACTGGGAAATAAAATGATATTATTGGCTTTGTAAAGATTTTAAGCTCGGCATTGTGACTGAATCTATTTATATGCTACTTTTATTAATAATTGGTAGAGTTTTTCGTAGATAATAATAATATATCATCACGATGTACCCCTTTCGGGGTGAGCAGAGATACATTAAATAAAAAAATAAAATAAATAAATAATTAATTAGAAAAACAATTACAAAGCAGCACGTTAAAGTCAGCTGACACCCAAACTAGGACTGCCTGTGTCTTGGATGTCAGCACATTTCACACAATTTGTTACATACAGTTAATAACCGCTGCGTAGCTCCAATCTTAACTCAAAACAATACAATAATAATATTACATACACTATATTAAAGTAAATAATAATTTCACAATAATGTTAAACCCCAAGCACATCTATTCCCGCAACAGTTCCTCAGTATCATCATATTTCAGATTCGACAACCAGTCTCTCAACTTCATCTTACACTCGTATTTAGATAAGTTCAAGATATTTAATTCATGATTAACCTTGTTGTAAATCCTTGAACCAAGAATCTAAAATTGTTTCTCAGCAAAATGAGACTTGTGAATCGGCATATAGCAATCATATCTCATCCTGCGAGGTTTTCTTTTGCTATCTGTCTCTACAACATTATGCGCTGTGTTTACTTTGCGGTTATAAATTGTGCCCAACATGACCAGTAGCACAGCTGATTGCCATTCTCAGAGCACTTATACATAATATTTCTATTTGATGCCATATTTTCCTTCAACAGTGAGCATGTTTTTGCAAGGTGGTAGGGCGTCGGTGCCCGCCTGGATCGCGACCACAGTACATGGGTGTAAAGGCCGTCATAGTGACCAGTTTCGGCTTGTCGCGTTTCGGGATCAGCTTGTGTATATCCAGTAGCTCATATACCTAGAGACCTTCAGTCGTGGTATATGTGGGCCGACATGACGATGTAGACTATCAATGGATTTTCATCCTTTGATAGTCGCTTTCGTTTTTGGACGACACTGTACTTACTATCAGGTAATCTGTAGTCACTATGTCGAGCCAGTGAAAAAAAAATGTGGGGACTTAATACCTGTCGCGCCACGCCCGCTGGGCATAAACTCGGGTGAAGTTGTTGCCTTCCCCGATACTGCTCGTTGTATTTAGGCAAAGCACGTCACAATGCTCTGCTTACTTCTCGAGCCAGTTGCTCAGGATCTGAGGATATCAGTTGTGTCTCCAATGTTAATAAAGCTGTATTAATGTTACAGGCAGATGACACAACTAGACATGACAATATCATATATTTATTTATTCACTATCATAGAACAGCACATATATAGACATTTTAAATACGGTACAGTTAAAAAACTATGCCAATTACACAATGATAATATTTAAAAACTGCAAAGAAAAGGAAAATAAAATAACAGTAAACTCGCAACAATAACAAATAGATGTGTGTGCGTGTGTGTTGTGACAAGGTGAGTGTAAGAAAGCTATATATGATATGTATATGAATGCAGTGTGGCGCCTGTACCCTCCTATTGGCGTTTTAACTTTAGCAAAGCTAAAAACGGGGCTATGAAGTTATTTCTATTTAGGGAAAATGTGTCAATAGTGCGAAAGTCCTTATTGTAACTATTGAGGCATCATATACTAGGAACAGCTCATTTCTAGTACTGCTGAACTGGCTTAGACACTATATATTGCAGATTCTAAGTTTCAAATTGTATAGTAAAAGAACCAATCGAATTTGTTTCAGGAGTTAACGAATTATTCAAAGTATTATTGGGTTACATTGAAAACCTTATAAACAACAAATTTAATTAGTTTATTTTTCCTTTAATTCAACCGTTTTTTATTCTATATAAAGCAGTTTTGTAGCTAGTTTTCAAATAGTACAATAACAAATCTATGCCAATCTAGATCACGACTGCAAAAAACACCAAACAACGTATATACCAAATTAATTTTGTTCTTTTAGTACCTTTTGAATTTTATCCCTTTGTATTGAATTTCCGGTCACTTAACGCGTTTATTTTTCTAAATCAGCATTAAAAGTTAGCATATTCCTGATTGGTAACTCATGGTATGATAGAAAATATCTGCGGGCTATCCATGGTCTCTTATAGCAGTATTATTTCTATATTTCTTTCATGTTTAACAATAGACGGACAAAGTTTATAGCCATAGCCTTATTTATTAAATCTCTAAGCAATTTTGTTTCATATAGATCGTGATACGGTCGCTCATCTTTTGTACATCCACCAAAAGCAGTCCTTAAACCCATGGAGACTGGAGTTTCTGTGTGATTGATTATATTTCATTCTTTAGTGCGAATAGAAGAATCGTGCCAAGTGGTATGATGAAAAAAGGTTGGAAATAAATCCTGTTTTTATTAACCTTAGCATGAAAGACCTTTTGCGTAAAAGAAATACGAGTCCTAAGGATTGGGTGACAACATAAAAAATGGACAAGCTATTATGATAAATTACAATCCTTTGGATATTTACACGTCTCTAAATCTACCATTGTGCACAATACAAACCCGTCAGACATCAAAGCTTTTTTTAATTCACACACGGTATAAAATCCAGCAAGAAAGGAGACGAGTATTTAAAGAAGTGGTAAGCGGAAATGTTTCTAATAACTCAAAACTTAAGATTTAATTTTGAACACACAATCCCGAGATAACTTTCCAGAGGGCTCCTGTATTCATTGTTGTTTGTATGGTAAATGTAAGATATTTCTCAAGATTGTAAAAGGTGGAATATACGCACGAGGAAATTAATAAAGTAGATAACATGCAAGGTACAAGGTATTATATTACATTCTAAAAATAAATTACCTGACGCTGTTGCGAATTAAAAATGTTGGTATATTTAGTCGATTAAAGTAATTTAAGTATTATAAACTTCTCCTCCGCGCGATGTGATCCCGCGCACCGCTCAAAGAAAATGAAGGTTTCAGGGGCCTTCCATCAATAGGCCAGACGTCGCCGGGTGCTGAGGAAACTGGCACAGCCTTGCCCTTGGCCCCGGCTAACGGGAGAAGGAACAGCCCGGGGGCTTTAGTCGGTGCGACTCCGACACACCGGGGGGTGAACCTCATCGTCCTCTGGCGGCCTACAACGGGTTACCCCGGGTTAAAAAAAAGTATTATAAACTAAAGCTAAACTTGAAGACTCAATAATTTTAAAGAAAATATAAAAAAACTTCATTCTTTTAATTACAGACAAGCTCACGCTTGATTTCAATCACACTTGAGGGATAACGATAACGAAGTCAACGATAGAGCGCGCTTGCACAACAAAAAAAGGTTTCATGAAGACTCTCATTTCATTTGAAGCTGGAAGAACAGACGCTGATTGCAAATTTCACTTCTTGATGATGATGATGATGATGATATCCTAGCCGGATTCAGCCACGGCGACTGTTTCAACACCGGTTAAGAAAATCGAGGTCCAGTTTACGGAAGCAGTCAATTGCGCAGGAGATATTTAAGTGCATAACTGAACGCGCAGCCAGAAAAGCGCTCTCTCGTCCGAGCTCCTTCAGGCCCGATGGAATGGAGAACCAGTACGATCGGGAGGGAGCAGGATGCAGGTTTGGTCGAGTTTTCCTTCTCTGAACACCTGGTTGAATTGAGGTGTTAAAGAGATACTTTAGTCGCCTTTTACGACACCTCGGCAAGAAGAGGGGGTGTTATTCTATTCTGCCGGCAGCCACAAAGGCTAACTTGCACGGCTTGCTTGCTTCTTGATGATATGCAATATAAAGAAAGAGGTTCTTTTGTAATGGTTAAACCACAATCCCACAGGTTGCCAATCACCACGATAGTTAAATAAAATCAAGTCGTAAAACAAACTATTTTAATTCCGGCACTCTAATAAACGTTAAAATTACAAAATTATGAATATTAGGTCCTTACATATGAAATTAGCGTTTTTCGTACTGGCCACTTTAATCACAAATTTCTCCTCTTTGGTAAGGAATTCCAAATTCACATTTGTACAGCTATAGACTCATGTATTTGTGCTTCGATGATCGTCATTCATTTGTTTTTTTCTTCTGTTTTTTTCTGTTTGCGTCACTCATTTTACAAAATGAAAAACTTAAAATATCGCATTATTTACGAGTACGAGTTCCGCCGTGGCACTAGTGCTGCGGAAACAACTCGAAGGGTGAATGATGTGTATGGCGGTCGTGTTGCAAAAGAAAACATAGTTCGTTTTTGGTTCCAACGTTTTCGTTCTGGAAATTTCGACCTGCAGAACAAGCCCCGTGGACGGCCTGAGACTCAAGTTGATAATGAAGAGTTGAAGGCTATTGTGGAAGCGGATCCATCGCAAACCACGTCCGAGTTAGCTGCAGGCTGCGATGTTAGTGATAAAACTGTTTTAATTCACTTAAAGCAAATTGGGAAGATTAAAAAGCTTGTAAGGTGGGTACCTCACGAATTGACTGAAGCAAACCGGCAAACGCGCGTCGACTGCTGCGTTACATTACTAAACCGGCACAATAATGAAGGTATTTTAAACCGAATCATTACCTGTGATGAAAAATGGGTTCTTTACGATAATCGGAAGCGCTCAGCGCAATGGTTGGATCCTGGCCAGCCAGCCAAATCCTGCCCCAAGCGAAAATTAACCCCAAAAAAGTTACTTGTAAGCGTTTGGTGGACTAGTGCCGGTATTGTTCATTACAGTTTTCTCAAATCTGGCCAGACTATTACGGCTGATGTCTATTGTCAGCAATTGCAAACCATGATGGAAAAGCTAGCGGCTAAACAACCTAGGCTGGTCAATCGCTCCACGCCACTGCTGCTTCACGACAACGCTAGACCACACACTGCGCAACAGACGGCTACTAAATTAGAAGAGCTTCAATTGGAAAGTCTAAGACATCCTCCGTACTCTCCGGACCTTGCTCCAACAGATTACCATTTTTTTCGAAATTTGGATAACTTCTTGCAAGGGAAAAAATTCAACTCCGATGGGGCAGACCAAATCGCCTTCAAAGATTTTATTGATTCCCGTCCGACTGGTTTTTTTAGTAAAGAGATCAGTGAACTACCTATGAGATGGCAAAAGTGCATAGAAAATAATGGTTCATACTTTGATTAATTAAATATATTATATTAAAAAATATTCGACTTTTTGTTTCTCCCATACAAAACGCCAATTTCATATGCAAGGACCTAATATTTAATGAAAGATGAAAGCAAACAGAACAGGGTTACTTAGATTGCTATAAATGAAAACTTTTAAATACAATCTTTCGTTTCATAGGGTAAATGAATATAGAATTTTTCACAAAGAAGGTCTAAAAGGTTTCTTTCCAACAATGGCGCTGAGTGTAAAGATGTAAAACGCCATTTTTCGATTCCGCACTTCGATAGCAAAGTACTCCACATCTGCACTTCCATAAGTCTTTGGCGTTCCGTAGATAAGAGCTATCCAAGCAGTATTGTGCAGTTATACAATGGGCATTCGATTTTCATAGGATATAAACAAATATCTAAAGACAGGTTCTGAATTTTAAAACTGTATTGTAAAATAGCAGTTGATAAAAAAGTTCTAATAAAATATGAAATAGTTTATTGTTATGTATTAGATCCTGACGCAATTAATAAAACAGATGTATTTGTGTGTGAGTTAAAACATTTATCTACCGTATTAATTATTTATTTATTTATGGACGACCAACAGTACCATTGTAAATATTACAAATATGTGTAATATAACATGTCAGACGTATTCTTCAGAATATACATTTATGACCGGTGGTCGTGGATGTGGTGGTAGGAAGACACGGATTTTGGCGTTTTACTGTTTATTTGCACTTTACGGCACACCGAACTGCGACGCACACGCACGTACTCTAGCCTCGGGTCTCGGTCCCATACCCCGCACGTCCCATAACATCCTAACGACCTTTAGGACGTTTAACATTGACACGTGTCGGGCGGCGTCTACATGCTATACATTTTATTTATGTCATAAAATCGGATATTTTACAATTTTATTATTTGTATGAAGAATCTATTTTAAAGGTGTTTTAAATTCTTACTCGTCGCCGCGATCATACCGCCCCACCCAAATGACTCTTTAATTACGCTTAAAAAAACAAATATCATAAGGCAAATAGAAAGGTTCTCTGAAAGACCATACCATAATCCAATGATAGGTCAAAGGTAATGAATTTCTAAGTTGTAGCTGAAATAAAAGTCACCGTAAAACTGTGGCACCGCATTTGGAACTGTTTTGAAAGGGAGAGGTTGGGGTGAGGTTATATAAATTGCACAAAACTTGTATATAGATGTGAAAACAAACAGGCGCCTATATCGTTATTTCTAATTTATTAATATTAGGCAGAGTATAGAATTATGTATTACATAACAATACCGTGATTGAATTCTCTACCAACGCCATCTTTTAAATAAACAAAACTACATCCCACTATCGATTCAACAGAAATCATCAGAACAAACGATAAAAAACGCAAAGTGAGACAATGTCACAGCGCAGCTGAAGCGGCTCAATGTGTTTAGTTTGTATGTTTGTATATTTAAAACTTTCTCAATATTCAATGTGATTCTCACAACAATTATCTAATAACAGCTAATCAGTACGTCCTATTGAAACTAATTCCAGATTGTAGAACAGTTCCCAAACTATTACTTATTGTAAGTAAGTTGATTTAGTTCGGGGTCACGGCAAGAAGTATCTCAGCATTATTTAGCTGGATTAACTCCCTTTTGAAGTTATAAGCTCTGCCACTTTATCGGAGGATATACTTTTAATTGAATGCTTCTATGTGTTTTCTAGATTGTTCCACATTAGCCATTTTTGTTTTTGTAATATGTGTTCCTTTACGTATGTTATCTTCATTACAGTAATTAAACACAGTATTTGTAAAATATACTTTCAGTATAGATTATAAATAACTATAGTCGGATGGCCTACAATAATTATTGTCACATAAAAAATGGATCTAGTTAATTTCTTTCCAAAGATTTAGTAACATTTGTATCTGAAAATATGGAAGAAATTCCGCATGTAATATTTATAAAACTTCGACTCTATCTCATTAGCAAAAATGGCATTAGTAATTTTGAAAGAATATTTAGTCGATTCGTTATACGTCACCCTCGAGATGGGAGCTTACCGTTTTGTGACAAAAATGACAGAACACTTGAGTGTTTTACGCGAATCCGCAACTCCGTCTACATCTTTGTCTCCTGGGAAATTAATTCCTATAAGAATCCCTATACCAGTGAGAACCAATAAAAATATATTCTTTTCAATGTCATGATAAATGTGGGCTTCATGTTTGGATTTCTGTTTGAAAGGAGCTTTAGAGAATGATACATTATGTGATTTCTATATTACTTATACGCATAGATGGGCAAAATGTAATCAGATTGATAAAAATGATTAACGATTACATTTTACGTTTTTTACCATTAATATGGCTGCATTTTGCTCATTTATGTTTTAAACACTATAAAATCCCAGATTGTATACACACTTATCATTTCTTAATGTTTTAAATGGGTTTAATCATGACTACAGAGCAAGAAAATTAAAATAACGACTACATTTTGTAATCGTTCATGATTAATCAGATTACATTTTGCCCATCTCTGCTTCTAGGTATATTGTCATTAATACTATATTGTACATTTTGTGATATATCACTTTCTATGTCTATATTTTAGTTTACGTTTTTACCTTTAAATGTGGGATATTACTGCGTTCTTATGTATTGACTATGTCAATTTTTATAACGTTTACATATTTATATAGCCTCTATCATTGAAATCATAGTAATTATTTTATTTTTGAACTGTATTTTGAATTCAATGTTGCATTAGTTTTAATTTAACAAAATTTTTAGCTACACAAAGTTGAATGAAGATTTTATATTTTTTATCGGTAGTTGAACCTTTTAAATGGAGTAATAATTTCATACAGAAATACATTAGTGGTTATATTCACTTGGCGCTTATATGTCGTGCCCAACGTGACCAATAGCGGCGCCGATCGCCATTCTTGCAGCACTAGTACACATGATATTTCTATTAGATGCCATGCGGGTTTCCTCACGAGGTTTTCTTCACCGGTGAGCATGTGGTGCCCAAATCCGAGCATAACCTGAAAAAATCCAGAGTTACGTTCCGGGATACAAACCTACGACCATTATCGTTGCCGCACATAGAACCCGGTTCTTTATCCACTACACCGCCACAGCCACAGTTATCAGTAGTTGAATCTTTTAAATGAAATAATGTAACGCGGGGGGTATCCTTAAATCGTTCGCGCATTACGGTATATACCTCTTTCCCCTCACCTCTTGGTGGCCCGCGCCACAGATCGCCGCGCAAGCATCGTAGCCCGTCCGGCGTTCGCGTTGCGCGAGTCCTTTTCTTTGTTTTGTTTTGATATATTTTATTACGTGTACGCTCGGACCGCGTTTGCAAATAAACAATCGAAAACAGAAGAACGCCGTTTTAATTAATCTCCGTTAGAATAATAGTTTTATTAAAATTCCTAAGTTATTTTCTTTCCTCAGGTAATCAAAGAGTAATTTACCATAATAAGAAACAAAAATCCCAGACAATTTGCTCTCAATCGCGTCTTAAGGAAAGTTAAATTACAAGAAAAATACAAAACACAGAAATTCATTTTGTTAAATAGAAAAATATTGGGGTACATGTCTAATCCCTCGGGAGACTCAGAAAAATTTATTAAATTGTATTACAGTACATTATTATAAAGTTGTTGTGTCCTTTTTATACAAATGATGTTATATACAAGCAGAATAAAAAGAAGTACTCATATTATCGAAGGTAATAGTTAAAAATTATAAAAAGATGTTTAACAATCTGTTATGTGCTTAACTGAACTATGTGTGTGGGTATGTGTGTGTGTGTGTGTGTTTGTTCTTGTGTGTGTAACTGGGGAATCTATACCAATTATAACATTATATTACTGTTTATGCCGTTTATTATCAGAACACTGGAAAATACCACTAAACCGAGAACCACAAGACATCGTGTGAGATACCATGATGTGGTGGATGTTCCTTACATCCGCACGAAAAGATTCGCTTCTATATTGATCACGCGAACAGCTAGGGAGTGGGATATGCTTCCAGCGAGCATATTTCCGCGATTTCACGACCTGGGAGTTTTAAGAGAAAAGTGAAGGGATTTGTTAGGCGGAGGCAGTCTATTCTCGAACTCATTGTCACCATCCATCAGGTGTGATTGATGTCAAGCGTCCACCTATAAATCATTAATTTTATTTATATAATAATAGTTTCTACAGTGCACCCACAATGGCTAGACATTATTTATACGAATATTAAATCTCTTTAGCTTTACAGAAAAACTGTGGGAGAAGTGTCTTTTTTTTTGATAGCCCGGCGAAATCCCTAACGGACCTCAGGGGGCGGTGAGGGCTGCCCCCCGTTGTGTCGGACTTGCACCGACTAAAGCCCTCAGGGTGTTCCTCCTTCCCGTCTGACCGGGGCCAGAGGTACAATGTCATCCTCTTCTCCGATCCTCGGCAACGTCTGGCCTTTTGTAAGGCCGCATCTCTGCACTGCGAAGAGTGATGTGGGAGAACTGTCTAGACACTTAACTTCACGTCCGTAGAATCACATTACAGGTCCCTAAACCTGAACCCGATTTTACCTAAATCTAATTGGAATTTTCTATAACTCCAAATAGTTTTATCAATAAAATATATTTTTTTATGTAATTTCTTACACTACACTTGACTTTGAATTGCATTGCAACTATTCTATTAGAAATAATATGAGTTGCCCAATGAGATAATAACTTTTTAGCGTTTCCTGTAATGAGAAGCGTCACTGACGAAAGCATATTAACGTCAACATATTGCACTGTCTCTTAGGTTATATGTCGTGACCAGAGATGGGCAAAATGTAATCTGATTAATGATGAACGATTACAAAATGTAGTCGTATGATCGGTGGTCGTGGGTGTGGTGGTAGAAAGACACGGATTTTGGCGTTTTACTGTTTATTGCTCTTTTTTTGATACACAGAACTGCGACGCACACGCACGTACTCTAGCTTTGGGTCCCGGTAGTCGACTGAATTAGCTAGAGCATCCCGTGCAAGCGCGCATCCTCTTACCCCGCGCCTCCCGTAACACCCTAACGACCATCTGGGCGTTTAACACATGCATGTATCGGGCGGCGTCTACATGCTTTAGCCGAAATTTTAATGTTCTTGCTCTGTAATCATGACTAAATCCATTTAAAACATTAAGAAATGATAAATGTGTATACAATCTGGGATTTTGTAGTGTTTAAAACATAAATGAGCAAAATGCAGTCATATTAATGGTAAAAAACGTAAAATGTAATCGTTAATCATTTTTATCAATCTGATTACATTTTGCCCATCTATGGTCGTGACCAATATTTTTAATATATCACTATTAGCACCAGACGGATTAATGTACAAGTGGAGTATCAATTCTAATAATATTATAGTCTGGCTTCGATTAACACAGTGTTTTTATAATATCCCCCATGACGTTACAAATTTGATCTTCTTTGGTGGATATGAAAGATATTTTTTTAGTAAATAAACCCATTGCGTGATATTATTGAGGGGAATATATCTGAAGATGACACTGAGACGGATATTACGGATTTGTACGTTATTTCAGCATATTGGATATCTTAATCAATCTTGAGCAGTATGTAATAAAAATGAAAAAGCGTATTGATCAATCTAATTAGATCTTGAGCTATCATGATAGGTTGGTTTTTTATAAAAAGCAATCTTTAGCTAGTCGCAGGAAAATATCTGACCTAATATTTTTATTTAAAATATTCAATGGATATCTAGATTGTGCAGAACTTATCAATAATCTAAAAATTAATGCTCCATCTCGTTTGCCCCGCAAAACAGCTTTCCATTTTTTTTCTATACCCTTCTTTAAAACGAATCTTGGACAGTTTTCTACCATGCCGAGGATCTGCAGGCAGTACAACGCACTCTCGCGACTCGGTGACTTGGACCTGACTGTTTCTCTTTCAACATTTAGAACAGCGTGTTGAAAATGCCTGTATTTCTTTTTTCTTTTTTTTTGTGTTACTTTTTGTGTTACTTGGAATCAGTCACAGTTTCGTTTAAAGTTGTTACTTATACATTCTACAATATTATCCTTTTGTGTTGTGTCTATATATGTATGTATATGTTTTTTCTTTTTTTTGGAATTTTATTATTATTCTTTAATGTAAACTAGCTTTATATGTTAATCACTGTGCATGCTGTGGTGCCCTATAATTGTGGGGGCATTTATATGTTCTATTTAAGTACCATGATCCTTTTGTTTTCTTGTCTAATGTTACCCATGTTGGGCACCCTATTATGTAAAATAAAATAAAATAATATGCTTATACAAATTTTCATTTGATAATTAAAAACAGAAAGATAAGGGTGAAATTACTATATGCATTTTAGCCTATTCACCACAAGGGTCTGCGGTACCGCTTGTTCCTAATTCCAAATTTTTCTACAAATTTAGATCTCAACGCACTCTTATATCGAATGACAAGGCTGTTCAATGCTATGTCGAGATCTACTGATCTTTAATATTGACTGATAATAAATAAAAATAAATAAATAATTTATTAGAAAAAACAATTACAAAGCAGCACGTAAAAGTCAGCTGACACCCAAACTAGGACTGCCTGTATCTTGGATGTCAGCACATTTCACACAATTTGTTACATACAGTTAACAACCGCTGCGTAGCTCCAAACTTAAAACAATACAATAATGATGATGTCCTAGCCGGTTTCGGCCACGGCGACTGTTTCAACACCGGTTAAGAAATTCGAGGTCCAGTTTTTGGAAACAGTCAATTGCGCAGGAGATGTTTAAGTGCATAACTGGACGCGCAACCAGAAAAGCACTCTCTCGTCCGAGCTCCCTCGAGCCCGATGGAAAGGAGAACCAGTACGATCGGGAGGGAGCAGGATGCAGGTTTGGTCGAGCTTTCCCTTCTCTAAACACCTGGTTGAATTGCGGTGCTCAAGAGATACCTTAGTCGCCTTTTACGACACCTCAGCAAGAAGAGGGGGGTGCTATTCTATTCTGCCGGCAGCCACCACGGCATAAATAATAATACAATAATAATATTACATACACTATACAATCAAAGTAAATAATAATATCACCATAATATTAAACCCCTAGTACATCTATTCCCGCAACAGTTCCTCAGTATCATCATATTTCAGATTCGACAAGCAGTCTCTCAGCTTCACCTAACATTCGTAATTACATAAGTTCAAGATATTTAATCCATGGTTAACCTTATTATAAATCCTTGAACCAAATATCAATAATAACCAATAATATTTAAAAACTTAAAAAGCATGTTATTTCAGAGGATTGCGGAATAATTTATTTTTCTTTTCCACGGTTTTATTAATATACTAGCTGATCCGGCAAACGTAGTTTTGCTATATAAGGTTTTGTAATATCTTCTAAGATGATCATTGAAATTAAATGACGTCAAAGACAATTTTGTTCACAATTAAATACTCTTAATCAAAAACACATTTCTTTGGATAAAGATTAATATTATTACGTTGATAAAACTCTTAACAGATAATGCATTAATTTCGACCAAATTTGTTTACCATAAAAACGGTTCTAGTGACTTAATCTTAAAAGATAGACATATACTGTCGTATACATTTTTTTAGGACATTTCAAGAGGAATAATTCTTTTTTACATATATTTTTGGTATCTTGAACCATTTTTGCAGCGCACGCAATGGAAGCCCTCAAGGATGAATAATTTTCCCCGTTTTTTCACATTTTCTATTATTTCTTCGCTCCTAATAATTGCATCGTGATGTTATATAGCCTTAAGCTTTCCTCGATAAATGGTCTATTCAACTCAAAAAGAATTTTTCAATTCGAACCAGTAGTTCCTGCGATTAGCGCGTTCAAACAAACAAACAAACAAATTCTTCAGCTTTATAATACTCGTATTAGTATAGATCTATTCTTTTTGTAAATTAGATTAATGTTTTCTGTTGGGTACTATACCTGTCCGCGTGTTACTCGTATTTTGATTTTTCTTTCCTTCTGCGCATGTAGTCTACATTTTTAAATATGACTGTCTATGTAATATATCTTGTTCATGTCTTATGGGTAAAGAAAGTCCTGCATAAGACCATCAGGGACGCTGTGATAGACCCTACCCCGGTTTGTCAGACTCCTACTGACTGAAAACCCCCGAGTTGTCCATCTAATTGTTCCACCCGAGCCTGTGAAACCAAATTCATCCTGACGCCCAGGGAGCAGAAGACCTTGTTGAAGCAACCTCTCTAGGACGGGTGGAAGTATAGAGCCTACCCCTCCAAATCCTCTCTCTCAGGCGGTGCGCTGGACCCTGTGCATCGCCTTCCTCTCTGTCTCTCAAGTCTATTGCTCGGATATTGTTATTTATTTGTTAATGTAGATTGTGTGTTCTTATAATATATTTAAAAAAAAAAACAAGATCATCCATTGACCATCTATAGGCAGGTAATGTAAGTTAATAATTTATATTCTAATGTTAAACATAATACCCCAAATCCGAACAAAGCAAAGCTGTATCAAATTCTTTAAAAATTTCTAAATTAAATCCTCCATTATGTGTGGACTATATATTTTAAACTATTTTCCCATATTTCACCTTCTTTTTTCAACAAAAGAACTGGATATGATTATTTTTAAAGTCATAATTTTACTGGAATTTCAATCACAGGGAGCATTAAAAGCACTTTTATCACTATTAAAATCTATTATCTAAATTAAACTTGTATTTTAGCAAGAGTATAAATTTCGAAATAGACGAGCAAAATGTTCATTGTTCGTATCGAGTAATTAAGTAGATGTTAGATTGCTCGCACTGAGGGGCTGTTTTACAAAATACACCGGCAAAAGTAGCTTATAATCCGATTTGGGAGCAAAATTAATTACTATGCAAATCCGTATTAAAACCTATGTCTGACTCGCCTTGTGTGTGACCGGGATTATAAAGTCGCTTCACGTTCAGAGGAAATTTATAATAATGTTAATTTTAAAAACTTAATAATACGAGCTCCGATTGCTTTAAACAAGTTTTTAATTGGTTTTAATCAGAAGCGGGATGCATCTATAATTTACATTTTTTTTTTTAATAATTTACAAGTGGCTAATTGACCTCAAATCACCTGGTGGAAGGTGTAGATGAGTCCGATGACGTACCGCATCTTTTAAAGGTTCTCAAGTCATAAGAGAGTGTAAAAATGATGCCTGGAAGCATATTTCCCTCTTTAGCTGTTCGTATGACGAATGTAGAAGCGAATCTCTTAATGTGGGTATAAGGAACGTCCACCACACACGGTGTGTAAAGGTTTTATGATAAAATGCGTCTAGTGGAGTTAGAGAATTTTGTTTCTGAGAATATTGTCCATTGTGGAACCGGTGAAAGACTTCGAGATAAGCGACTTTACGTCAATGATAGATGTTCAGCATATTAGCCTCAGTCAAAAAGTCATCGACCACCATTTTACGAAACCAACGATCAATTGAATCCAAAGCAGTCAATTTTATCAATATATGAATGAATAAAGTCTAGACCAAAATTCTTGGTCAAATCTTTGTACTATAAACCATTATTAGGATTTTGGGAATCGAAGCTGCTCGCGTCCGTAGGCTTTACCCTAGTTTCCCTACACGTGACTCCTGTGTGGTGCTAAACGAGCAGCAGCGAGGTGGTAGGGCGTCGGTGCCCGTCTGGATCGCGACCACGGTACATGGGTGTAAAGCCCGTCATAGTGACCAGTTTCGGCTTGTCGCGTTTCGGGATCAGCTTGTGTATATCCAGTAGCTCATATACGTGGAGACCTTCAGTCGTGGTATATGTGGGCTGACATGACGATGTAGACTATCAATGGATTTTCATTCTTTGATAGTCGCTTTCGTTTTTGGACTACACTGTACTTACCATCAGGTACTCTGTAGTCACTATGTCGAGCCAGTGTAAAACAAATCAACAGCACTAGTGATACTTCTTCCTCTAGACACAGTAGAGTTTAGTCGGTAGCACAATGACTTTTCGTATTTCAGTTGTCTGTGGATGACAGTTATCACTTTGTATCACCAGATATATCAGATCGGCTGTTTACCTCTTTCTCTTCTTTTCTCATTAAAATACTACATACTTTCGGATGTACAAAGTGGATAATAAGATACGATAAGAATAAAGGTAATTCATGTTACAATAAAAATCAACTAAGCGTTGTGATGGGTGCCAACCTTACGTGTTGGATATTTCCTATAGCAACACTAAAAATTCGCTTGTGGCATCATTATGAGAACAGCGGTGATGGGGAGTTTTATGCCTGTGCCTATATATTCTACGTTCTTATAACATGAGAGCCTATGAAGAAAAAAGTTAATACGTATTTGTTTTATAAACTTACTTAGGTAAAAAAAAAAGGTACTTAGGTAAGATTCTGGTCAAGTGTTCATCCTTAAACCATGAAAAAAATATATTTAAACAGTGGATTAATATTGTTAAAATTTACTATTTATACGTTGTTATGTAGTTGTAATAACTTTATGATATCAGAGATAGGATAGATTAGAAATGCCCCCGAAGATCAAGAGAAAACCCCGAATACCCAATAGCCTTGCTCGGGAATCGAATATCATTACAAATGTTTATGTCCGCTGTAAATTAACCCCAGGGGATGCCCCGGCGAGCTTTGCGTATTTTTCCTCCGTAAAACGCGTTATAAATGTTCTAAGGTAAACATTGAAAACCGTATCGGGTTTCTGTGGGAATCGTGTTTATTTTAGCAGGCCTTGGGGCCACTTAACAAGTCGATTTTCTTATTATACCTCCCTAAAGTAAAACTAGACATTACCAAACTGATACTGGGGGTGCACAACTAATAATCTGTCATCATACCTGCTCGAAAGGTTCGTTAGACTGATTTAAGAGGATCAAATTTGAAGTAAAATAGAGGGGATTCAGTATTTAAAGAAGCTGGTAAAAACACCGAGGATAATCCTCTTCCTAGCTACTAATAATTTCTGCGATTTCCAGGGATTACGCGAGGATAATTATCGAAGAGCGATGTTTAATAAATTTTCTGTTTGAAATCGTTGAGTAGTTGTATGTATTTTTATGCGTAGTTTTTTTTTTATTACTTATAGGCGAACGCTTGACCTCAATCACACCTGGTTGAAGATGAAGATAAGTCCGAAGATGAACCGCGTTCGCCCAACAAATGCCTATTCACTCTTCTTTTAAAGACTCCCAGATAAGATCGCGGATATATGGCCGCTGGAAGCATATTCCACTCCCTAGCCAATCGCATGATGAATATAGAAGCGAATCTTCTCGTGCAGATATAAGGAACATCCACCACATACGGATGGTATCCGAAACGATGCCTAGTGGTTTTGTGGTGGAATGGGGCTGGTGGAATCAAAGAATGTAGTTCCTGAGAACACTCTCCACCGTGCAACCGGTAAAAGACTGAGAGGCAAGAAGTAATACAATGAAACGCATGATAAATATGTTAACAGACGTATTCATATAATCTAATCGTGAGGGCGGCGCTCAATCGCGGTCACAGTATGGTTCCGCGCAATACATCCCGCTGATATACGTGAGCGCAATCTCTAATAGCCTGACGAACGAGATGGCGTGATCTTCTGCTAAGGTTCAAGGTTCAGTACTTATTTTATTCCAATCAAACACCATTTGGCAGCTTTTTTTTTTACACTGGCTTGACATAGTGACTACAAAGAACCTGATGGTAAGTACAGTGTAGTCCAAAAACGAAAGCGACTATCAAAAGATGAAAATCCATTGATAGTCTACATCGTCATGTCGGCCCACATATATCACGACTGAAGGTCTCTAGGTATATGAGCTACTGGATATACACAAGCTGATCCCGAAACGCGACAAGCCGAAACTGGTCACTATGACGGGCTTTACACCCATGTACTGTGGTCGTGATCCAGACGGGCACCGACACCCTACCACCTCGCTGCTGCTCGTTTAGCACCACCCAGGAGTCATGTGTAGGGAAACTAGGGTAAAGCCTACGGACGCGAGCAGCTTCGACTCCCAAAATGGACTCAATTGATCGCCGAGCTTGGCGACTCATTGCCGATGAGGATCTTACGTCACGTAAACATTTCAGTTTGGAACACCGGCGTAGAGTGGCTTGCCTTTCGGTTTTCTATAGACTATACTCCGGAGAGTGTGCGGCCGAGTTTTATGATTTGGTTCCCCCCCCCCCCCTTCTACCATAAATTGACGAGACGCCGTGCTGGTTTGCACCCTTTTGTGGTTGATATTCCAGCTGCTCGTACGAAGCAATTCACCTCCTCCTGTTTGCTGCGAACCGCCAAGGAGTGGAATTCAATTGCTGCGTCTGCGTTTCTATCTTCTTATGACATGGGAATCTTCAAACGTCGAGTGAATCGGTATTTGCTGGGCGAGCGCGCTCCGTCGTCGGCCTCATCATCACTTTCCAGCAGGTGAGATTGAGGTCAAGCGCAAGTCTATCAGTAATAAAAAAAAAAAATCAATAAAACTGTATACGTCAGGCAAACTCAAAAAACCCTGACACCACAACCAGAATTTAGAAATACATGGATACTCTAGCACAACGTGCGAATAAAAATTAAGAAACATGTTTTCTGTTTTCGTAAGTAAATTGATCCTCACTTTATATCATCGCGTTTTTCTTTAACTCTGTAGCGTTTCTTAATACAATTGAGAAACGGATACGGCATTATTTAATTAAAAAAAAACACATGTAATTCTCAATTTGTGTAACTCTATTTTATGTTTCTTTATTATTACCTTCACTTTTGATACGTTTTATTGTTACTAGCTGATCCGGCAAACGTTGTTTTGCTATATAAGTTATTGAATATCTTCTAAGATGTTCATTGAAATTAAGTGATGTCAAAGACAATTTTGTTCACAATTAAATACTCTTAATCAACAACACATTTATGTGGATAAAGGTTAATATTATTACGTTGATACAACTCTTAACAAATAATGCATCAATTTCGACCAAATTCGATTACCATAAAAACGGCTCTAGTGAGTTAATCTTAAAAATATGACATATACTGTCGGGGACATTTTTTTAGATCATTTCAAGGGGAATAATTCTTTCATACATATATTTTTGTTATCTTGAACCGTTTTCGCAGCGCACGAAATGGAAGCCTTCAAGGATGAATAATTTTCCCCGTTTTTTTTACATTTTCCATTATTTTTTCGCTCCTAATAGTTGCATCGTGATGTTATATAGCCTAAAGCCTTCCCCGATAAATGGTCTATTCAACACAAAAATAATTTTTCAATTCGAACTAGTAGTTCCTGAGATTAGTGCGTTCAAACAAACAAACAAACAAACTCTTCAGCTTTATAATATTAGTATAAATTATATTTCTTAAGTATATTGTAATAGAAAGAGTTGTTTTTTTGTAATTTATTAAGTTTGGGGATTAGCATTTGCTTGTCTAAAATTTTCCGTTTTTCGTCCTGTATGGTCAAAAGCATATCATTACAACTTCGACTTACAGAAACCTTCATTGTAAAGTGCCTACTTATAACCAGACAAGCACTTAAATCATTTTTCAAAGCAGCATGGTAATATTACTACTCCGCACATCATCATCAGCCTACCCTTGCCCATTGCTGAGCATAGGTTTCTCCTAATCAGTGTCGTTGAGCCCAATTTATTGATGCCACCTTCCGCTGGTCACCACTCCACCATTAACCATTCGCGGTATCTATTTCAAAACCCACCTACTTAAATGATCATCAGTTCTTTGACATGTGACCAGCACACCGCCACTCCAGCTTGCTAATACGGAGAGTTATGTCGACAACATTGGTGCTCTGACGAATAACCTCCTTTCAGATTTTATCCTTCAGAGAGATTCCCAATATAGCTCGGTATATTACACACTGAGCGATCTAAAACATGGGTATGTGACGTCCTAATCCTGTTGACGTAGACCAGGATGTCTCCGAGTTTGTGCCCATCGGGCGCGGCGCGACGGGTCTGTGGCGAATTGATTACAGGATCCACAGTCCCCGCTAATGCGCAGAAGTAGTCACCTTGGGGTTTTTAGTCGGTACAAGTCCGACACACCTCGGTCGCGCAACCCCCTGTGGGGCTGAGACGGTCCTATGAGGATTTTCCCCAAGTAAAAAAAAAAGACCAGGATGTCACTCTTTGGGTCGGAGATTACTCCGCCGGTATAAAATCGTTCAATTCAGGTTCGCGAGAGTCTGGACAACAACAAGTATGTACTTGAGGACAGTGTGGTAGTCCAAACCAGGGCGTTTGACGGTCTTCTGCTGGATCCAGTCTGGTGACCGCACGAAAGCAGCACTATACGTAGCACGATTCTCCGATAATGTGAAGATACGGCAGTCTTGTAGTAGTTTTGCACATACGATAACTATTTGCGCGCTGTTCGAGTCCTTGTTAGAGAGAACCTTTTTCAGCGCGGCTGTCCATACGATGCTAACAGAGCATCCCCCACCACTGGCTTGCAACCAATGCTGGTAACGCCCTGTCCCGGTATACTCATATAATGGTAAATGCTCAGATGGGACGAAATAAAGACGAACTGTGTTTGCTGAAATAACAGATTTTCTTTTATTGACATCAAACTTAAACACAAGTTTTACTACAATTAGCATATTTTAAACAAAATAGCTTACCTGAAATAACAGAAAACAACATTTAGAGCCTTTACTTCTAGTTTAACTAACATAATATTTAATTTACATTAAACAGGAGAATATTTGTCTCACGTTTTTTCTTAACCTCCTAACCTCACTTCTTGACAATCCGTGTCACTCACGTCACACTGACATTAGTTTCATAGATTATAAAATAGCAGCATAAACCATGGAAACGGAGTGCGTTCCGTTTTTACACTCATATAGAGTCTTGTGATTGGCCAGCTCGCGCGAACCGATGAACATTGTGGAAAAATTAATAATTTAAATGTACGTTACGCGTACAGATTAACTAACTCATATGTTAGAGTCCACATCTTGGCTCCGTACCTCAAAACTGGCACAAGCGATAAATACAGTACAGTCGAAGAATGGTAGTGGGTATATTGGTTTGTAAGTTTTCAGTAAAAATCGTCGATGGAACCCTAAAGGTAAGCCCCTGCAATATTTCGTCATTAACGTGACAGCGTGGACTAGCCTTCGCCCAAGGGTGATAAATTTTTATTATTCTGATTTGAGACAAGTAAACTCGGGTGCCTGGGACTCGTATCATGGAACCGAGTGACGCTTGACGATTTTAACATTAGATTATAGTGGTTTTAAACTGTACTTATAAACATATATGTTACACTATCCGAACATACAAAACATTACAATTGTACGCGTATCCGATAGCAATCGTACGAAGACAGCGGCGGATGGATCTGTAACCAACTTCAAGACAGTTGCATGAAAAAGAGAACCAAATATATGTCAATGATAATTGCGAATATTAAAGCTAGTGATTTCTTATAATACGCGAATTGTGTTTCAATTATAGCATAAACGTAACAATATATGCTGTGGGAATGAAGTCTTTTTTTCTGACAGGACTATACTCTGTTGGCCAAGAAATGCCTTTACAACTTTACCGGGCTTGTTCAGCTAGCGAATTTATTGGTTGGGTGGCAATGTAAAGTCATCCCTATGGATCTGGACCTCGAATTAGGCCGCCAGCCAGGGAAAGAAGCCTAAAGGTTATCTACTAGCGTTTCGACAGCGATTATCTTGAGAAGAATTGCCGAAAGAAACTGAAGGCTGTATCTAAGTGGAAGAAGAGAGTCTAACAAGGCAATAGTTAAAATAATCATTGAATTATACATTTTCAAACTTGTACAGCAAAATTATGTATCTATCTCATATTCATTGCGACTATAACATGAGTTTAAACGCAACATTTCTGCTGTATTTTAAGGAAAAAACGAGTGACCTGTTGATTCCTGGTGATACTGTTAATGACAGTACCCAATTACAAGATACAAAATTTCGCATCAATTCAACCAATAGATATGGTTTAAATTACGAAGACATCACGTAGTCTAGGCACTGCAGGATAAAGGCCTTCCTTCTGTTCTCCACTATATTTGCGAAATCCATGGGAAAGGGTTTGGACATTGGACCCAGCACACTTATCCAATTTGGAGAGAAGGTGCATGCAGTTTAGATGCTTTAGAAGCTAGCAATCTGCGCCCAATTCGGCATGCTATATACCTTAGTAGCAGTGACGTTCATAGAGTATTTGGGCAGGGTATGCAGAATTTGCGTAGTTAATTTGTATATTATATTGTGACAGTAAATATTATATTCCTAACAAGAAAGATAGATGGCGTGAATATAGAATAGAAATGAATATAAATAATCCCATTTTTTGTTTAACTTTAAGCAATATATTCCAGACTTATTTATCATAAGGGCATGCAATGCTTGCATGCATCTATGGAGTGAACGCTACTGTTTAGTAGGCTCTTACGATACCTCAGTATGATAAAGAGGGATGCGCTATTCTATTCTGCTGGTAAACCTCACGACACACCGATATAAACCTTTTTTTTTAAATTAAACCCTACAAATCTATCCTAATATTATAAAGCTGAAGAGTTTGTTTGTTTGTTTGTTTGTTTGTTTGTTTGAACGCGCTAATCTCAGGAACTACTGGTTCGAATTGAAAAATTATTCTTGTGTTGAGTAGACCATTTATCGAGGAAGGCTTTAGGCTATATAACATCACGATACAACTATTAGGAGCGAAGAAATGATGGAAAATGGGAAAGAAACGGGGAACATTATCCATCCTTGAGGGCTTCCATTGCGTGCGCTGCGAAAACGGTTCAAGATACGAAAAATTTATGTATGAAAGAATTATTCCTCTTGAAATGATCTAAAAAAATGTACAGGACAGTATATGTCTATCTTTTAAGATTAAGTCACTAGAACCGTTTTTATACTAATAAAATTTGGTCAAAATTAATGCATCAATTTGTTAAGAATTGTATCAACGTAATAATATTATTCTTTATCCAAATAAATGTGTTGTTGATTAAGAGTATTTAATTGTGAACAAAATTGTATTTGACATCACTTAATTTCAATGAATATCTTAGAAGATATTACAAAACCTTATATAGCAAAACAACGTTTGCCGGATCAGCTAGTTCCTCATAAAGCACTACAAACTTGTTACAAATTCTGTATACTTCATTGTTGGTCACGTTCCATACGCAGAACCCTAGAATACAAATCATTTCATATCAAAAAACTTTTTATATAAAAATAATTGGTGCCTCCGAGTGAGCGTTTCATTACCTATCCCATTACGTCGTCGAAATAGAATGTACGAATTGCGTAAATATTAACAATACGCGCTCAATGTACGTAGCAGATGTCGCCATACATGCGAAGCGTGTACTCGTTAAAATTCAACATCGGCCTGAATCAGTTTCGTGAGTTTTAACGCTCTGCCGCTAGTCATAAGCGGATGCGTTTAATAATGTAATGTATTTATTTATTTTTCCTCACAAACAAAAACTGAAGTACACAATAATAGAAATCACAATAAAAATGTTTGTGAGGAATTGGTGTCTGTTGTAGGTTTTATAGCTGTGGTACACATCACCAGATCCCCACACCAGCTCTTTCATTATCACTAAAATACAAATAACCTAATTTAATTTTATAGTGTTTATGTGTGTGTGTGTGTGTGTGTGTGTGTGTACATGCTTGAACATAGGGTTTCTGTTGTGTTGTAGTCAGTGTAAGTAACAATTGTGTTTGGTTTTGTTTACATGTATACTGTGTCAGTGGATATAGAAATAGTATATCATTTATCTTATTACACAAATTAGGATAATAACAATAAAGTTCTCGAAAATGATCGTGCAATACTGTACTGGGATCGATATACTGTCAGTGATAGGACTACTTTTGCTAATAGTCCTGACATTGTGATAGTTGGTCGGTATCAACATATATATCAACATATCATATGATGAGAATCTCGTAAAAGCAGAAAAAAAGAAGTCTCCAAATTATTTATACCTTGCACACGAGATTACCAGCATGTGGGGTGCGTATTTAGCGATTATTGTTCTCATAATCGTATTGACTAATGGGTTAATCGCAAAGAGTCTTGATTAGAATCTTAAGAGGCTTTCGCTTGGTTGTCCAATCAAAAGTTGGATACAAAAGGCAGTATTACTCAATACGGCACACAGTGTTAGGATGTCCGTCAGTTTGAGTTGCTAATAACCATTGGCTAGGCTCGCAGATCTCGGTAACATATATCCAGAATTCTTTTTTACTTTAAAATCTATATTGTTTTTACGAATATTCATTTAAATTGAAAATAATGTATGCATTTATTTATATACACGCTATATCCCTTAGGGGTATTCAGAAGTACATTAGTATCTGTACCCACTTTGTGTTAATATGTCGTGCCCAACATGAACAGTTACGCGTATGTAACGCAGTTACACATAACATTTCTATTAGATATCATGCGTGTTTCCTCACGATCTTTTCCTTCACCGGAGAGCATGAGGCGCCCAAATCTGTACTCATTCTGGAAAACTCTAGAAGAACGTACCGGGATATAAAGTTATTTTTGTTAGTGAAATATAAATAAATCACCATTCCTTTATTATACACGTCGATTACTGATTTGATTCTGAACGACCTCGTATAAATCATGTAATTAAGGATTTCCGCTACCGCTTGTGAACTAGAACAGTTCCAGCCAATCCATCCCTTTATACGATTATTTCTCTCGAAGAGAAATCTCCAACTATCCGATTGAATCCGATAAATCCGTGTAAAGATGACGAACCGATTAATCATTGAGAACAAAGAGACGCCTGGGACAATCCGCCATTCCTATTTAGATAGGTTAATTGAAAGACCAATGGCTCCTCATTCATGGAGCGTTAATTGATTCTCGAAATTATAGGACAATACTCGTTATCATCTCGTCTTAGGCTTGTGGGTAGACAGACATTATGTAACAGTATCAATATTGTGGGGTACGAAACGAAATTAAATTATATTCCCACAAGTTTTACTACTACGTTACTACTACTACTACTTCTACTACTATTCCTACTACTATTACTAGTGGAATACGTTTATTACAAGTTTTTTTTTAATTATAATTACGTCATGAAAAATATCACGATGCATTCACTTAGAGCGTTCGAAACGAAGGAACTTCAATACGAAAAACAAACGTTGTGAAGTGCCGGCGAGAGGAAGCGAGACGAGATTACGATTTATGCTGTAACTGAGCGAGACAAACGATTTAGTAGTATCTAATATTGACGCAAGATGCCGTTAAAGCGCCCGCGCGCGATTCAAATTTCAATAAAATTAATTCCTGACATTCTATGCGTAAACAATGATATTATTTTATAATGCTGACATTTTCATGTTGAACGAATATTAAAAAAATACCTTATCAATGCCTTAATTCAATAATATTGCAGTTCATTTTCAGTAGGTTTATAGAAGAAGCATTTTATTTAATTTGTATGTGAAATTTCTTTACTTTCTTTTAAATAAAATAAAATATACATTTAATGAAGTGAGATATAGGCAACGTATATAGATTACATACGGATTTAAGCACCACATACTCACCTGCTAGAAATATCACCTTTAAGTGCCCTGATAACGGCTATCAACTGCGCTACTGGTACAGATACAGGTAGTTCTAGTTTGGGTCTCAGATGACTGTAATGTACCACTTTCTATTTTTGCTAATGAATAAATAATGCATTATTTATTTTGTATATTATTATTACTGGTCAAGTTGGTCCTGGCAGATATGCGCAAAGTGGATACAGCCACAAAAGTATCTCTGATCACCCCGAAAGGGATATAGCGTGACGATATTAATGTTTTACATGCAGTCACATTACCGTACACTAACCTGAAATGTGTTTTTGCTCAAGGTATAATAAAGTATCCAAATGATGATGATGATGATGATGTCCTAGCCGGATCCGGCCACGGCGATTGTTTCAACACCGACTAAAAAAATTGAGGTCCATTTTCTGAAACAGTCAATTGCGCAGAAGATATTTAAGTGCATAACTGGACGCGCAGCCAGGAAAGCACTCTCTCGTCCGAGCACCCTCAGGCCCGATGGAAAGGAGAACCAGTACGATCGGGATGGAGCAGGATGCAGGTTTGGTCGAGTTTTCCTTCTCTGAACACCTGGTTGAATTGCGGTGTTAAAGGGATACGTTAGTCGCCTTTTACAACACCTCAGCAAGAAGAGGAAGGTGCTATTCTATTCTGCCGACAGCCACCACGGCTTAAAGTATCCAAATATTTGATGATTATAGTACAAAAACATTGTAAGGTTAAATGCAGCAGATTGAAGAGATGGGTTTTCTGAGATGGTCATGATAGGAAAATTGTAATTGTAATTACAAAAAAATATATGTATTGAACATAGTTCCACAAACATAAAAAAAATCTTAAATTTCTGATACGGATAAAAGGATGGTCAGCTCTCGGACAAGTTTATGCGGCAAAAAAATTGTACTTTCAATCATAGATGGGCAAAATGAAATCAGATTAATGAAAATGATTAACGATTACATTTTACGTATTTTACCATTAATATGACTCCATTTTGCTCATTTATGTTTTAAACACTACAAAATCCCAGATTGTATACACATTTATGATTTCTTAATGTTTTAAATGGATTTAATCATGATTACAGAGCAAGAAAATTAAAATTACGACTACATTTTGTAATCGTTCGTCATTAATCAGATTACATTTCGCCCATCTCTGCTTTCAATTGCAACGTCTACTAATGTCGAAAAAACAACTGACTCCGAGCCCGAATCAAAACAAAAAAAAGACTTCCTGACTCAATTTTAATCTCTCTCTCTAACCTGCTGATCCTTGATGGCGCATCAGGTCTAAGCTACCATATTATTAAAGTCACAGGACAAGTTATAAATCGATGTATCCGGTAGAAGCTGCTTGCATTGCTTCAACAATCCAAAAGGAGCCGATTATCTTCAAATAGTATATGAGATGTCCTTAACCCGTTCATGTCGGCGCGTACCATCGGCGGCTCGCACAAGTCTGCCTCACTGGGTGGCGCATAACACCAGAAACTCACAGATGATTGCCTCAACGGGCGGTGCGTACCACCGAATATCTAGATCATGTTTTTAGTATATTAGCAATAATATGAACAAAAATTACATAAAATAAAATTACTAACCGACTTATACCTCCAAACAGATATAAATTTTGTATAAATTTGAACACAATTCTAAATATCTATTTAATTCATTTAATTTTGTAGTGTTGCTTACTATTGTATATATTAAGTATTTTAATGTGGGTATATACACTAAACACATAACAACAAATGTGCTAAAATAATTCGATAAACTTTCGTTGAAACCCTAACTTCAGTGCGATAGAGCAAAAATCATTACGCGTAGCCGTCTATGGACGAGAAACATGATTTGCTGCGCCGGTGTGATCATCTGAATCATAGCTAAATCTATTCCAAATCAAGTCACTAAAAAAAGAAATCTAAATCGGTTCATTTAGGAGCTACAGATATGCACGTTGCATGTAATACACCCCTCTTTAGCGTCAAGGGGTGAAAAACGATTAAAATAATGTTTTGAGATAAAAACGCCGTTGAATAATTAAAGAAAAGCGGAAACGTTTCCGCACTGGAAAATAATAGTGAAAATCAAGAAGAAGCCTTCAGAATAATGCTGCAAAGTGTATCATTTATATCAGTTTTCCGGGTGGACGCGCCAAATAATGCAGGTGAGTGGAAAAAGCGGCCATTAGCGCTTAAAAGCGTTCGAAGCGTACAAGCGAAAGCGGATTACGCTTCTATAGAGGCGGGCTTTTTTACTGATTTCAATTTATGATTTCATTGAGATAAATAGACATTGGTTTTTGGGATAATGTTTGTTTTATAGATTAAAATTGTATTGCAAAGGTTAATAAGTTCACCTTATTTTTAGCCCTGTTGAAGTCTTCATGGACCGTCAGGTTTGCCGTGAGGGCAGCAGCCCCGGTGTGTCGGACTCCTACAGACTAAAACCACCGGCGTTCCTCCTACTTGTCTACCGGAGCCAAGGGCACGGCCACGCCAGTTTCCTCGTCTCCTGGGAAAGTCTGGTCTTCTGCAAGGCTCTCCTACTATTGTACCGAAACGGCGGCGATCCCAATATGCTAGACGTCGACTGACTAAAAACCCTCGGGGTACCTCTACTCTTTGCTAACTGGCGTTGATGATCCGTATTCCTTGGAGAGGTAGTGTAAATATTCTACCCTTAGGATCCTCTCTCTCAAGAAGTGTGACACAAACGCACTGCCTCATCCTGCCAGAATTCTTCAAGTCTACCAGTGTTTCCCAAGTATTCTTCAATTATAGTCCACGTTTTAAAATCACTCGCAATATGTATACAAACACAATATAGAAAGCTTTTAGGAGACAAAGCCTATGTTATAAGATACGACAATATAACGAACAATAGGGGAAAATAACAAAACGAATGTTACGCAATCAAAACAGATTGGAACTCACTAAAACAATTCTTTCTCATATCGACAGAGCAACACTATAATACCATGGAATTCAAAAATAAATAAAAGGACAATCTAGTACGAAATGTAAGGATGCGTAAAGCAACATATTTTCTATATTTTTTCTCATTGCTTAATGCTCATTTTGTTATTATATCTTCTTCTTTTTTTTACTTTTGTAGCATATTTTTATTTTATTTTATTTTACATAATAGGGTGTCCAACATGGGTAACATTAGACAAGAAAACAAAAGGATCATGGTACTTAAATAGAACATATAAATGCCCCCACAATTATAGGGCACCACAGCATACACAGTGATTAATATATAAAGTTAGTTTACATTAAAGAATAATAATAAAATTCCAAAAAAAGAAAAAAATATATACATACATATATAGACACAACATAAAAGGATAATATTGTAGAATGTATAAGTAACAACTCTAAACGAAACTGTGACTGATTCCAAGTAACACAAAAAAAAAAGAAAAAAGAAATACAGTCACTTTCTACACGCTGTTCTAAATTTTGAAAGAGTAACAGTCAGGTCCTAGTCACCGAATCGCGAGAGTGCGTTGTACTGCCTGCAGATCCTTGGCATGGTAGAAAACTGTCCAAGATTAGGTTTAAAGAAGGGTATAGAAAAAAAATGGAAAGCTGTTTTGCGGGGCAAACGAGATGGAGCATTAATTTTTAGATTATTGATAAGTTCTGCACAATCTAGATATCCATTAAATATTTTAAATAAAAATATTAGGTCAGATGTTTTCCTGGTCAGGTTTGATATCTTGATTTAAGTAGGGCATATAAAGAAGAATAATAAAAATGAATATATTGTCCTGTTATATCCCTTCCAAAGTGAGCAGAGATAAATTAGTATCCACTTTAGGCTTATGTCGAGCCCAACGTTATCCAGTAGTATGTGGTGGATTCGACCTACGACAGTTCAACAAATGGCAGAGTTATAGTTGAACATATGTAGGAATGTGACTGAAATAGAACATATGATGCAAATGCTATAGAATGATAAGGAACAGTTTAAGAGTGTGAAAGAGATAAAAAGTATAGGAGAGAGAGGTATTTGAATGGCAGAGAGAATAAGTTGTTGTGAGTGTCGTGCTGAATTATTATATATTTAAAACTGTACCTGTATTTTTAATTGTGCTGAATAAATGATTTGAAAAACTAAAGTCTTTCTACACATATGCATTTAAAAAATCACACAGTCGCGTATAGAACCACCATTTTGAAGTCAATTAAAGAGGAAGTTACGACGCGTCAACTCGCTACAGAATGTTGAAATTTCACGTTTAAGAAAATATTTTTGTCTTTATCTTCGGTGAGTGGCTGTTTCTTTATATTCCTTAATTCTATGTATAAAACGTTGCAGAGACAGGTTTGATATCGGCAACTGTATAAAAACACACGTGGGATCGATGTGTCGAAGGCAAGTCGGCAAAACCGGCCGGCAGTTCGTGGAATCAAATTCGAATTCGGGAATTTCCTATAGTCGTACCTTGACTTTAGGGCAATGAGAACAGCGATTCGTGATGATCAATGTTAACTTTGTACAGCATTTGTATATTTGCCTAATATTTTTACAACGGAACTAGGGTGAAATTTAATACCCAAGATTTCTAGGTTTTTTTTTTATTTGGTTCACATACCGGACATCACACAAATACATACAAAACATAAACGAATCTTACGAAAATAATACAAAAGGTGAGTCCTTAACAAGTGAACACAACAAGCAAAGTAAATAATGCTGTGATAAATAAATTAGACACATAGAATCATCGGAAAACGAAAAAACGCGCTACACCTGCACGCACTGCAAAATCTTACGTTTGGCTGAGGGGAAGGTAGAGTGAAAGATATCAAAAGATTTACAGATGCCATTATAACCAGAGAACATTCTACTGAAAGGGGAGTGCTTGCCAATATTAGTTTTATAAAATGGTACAGAAAAAGGTCTACGTACAGAAAGACTACTGCCTAGACGAGGGACTGAAAAGTTTACCTTGCATAACAGTTCAGGACAGTCAATCAGATTATGTATTTATTTGCACAAAAAGACAATATCCGCAACTTTTCGCCTGACACTCAATGGAGACATTTTAACGACAATTTTTGTTTATTTTTTAACATTTTTATACGTTAATACGTATAAGCCTGGAAATCTTACCTAGAATCATATAGCCGTGTAGTGGTTATGATTTTAAAACGCATAGAATATCTCGAGGTGCTCTTTCGAATGGACTAACTGTCAAACAAATCGCCAACGAGTGAGCAAAGATGCCGCTCTATCTACACTGTTAATTCCGAGAAACAAGACATGGATAAACTAAATATTAATTAAATATGTGTTTATCTGTGGAATATCTATATTTTTTAATACCAACTCAACAATTTAACGTTTTTTTTTGCAAAATGAATGAATTATATGAATTTATTTCAAATATCAACAACACCCACCACCTACCAAGTTTCCCTACACGTGTCTTCTGGGTGGTGCTAAACGAGCAGCAGCGAGGTGGTAGGGCGTCGGTGCCCGTCTGGATCGCGACCACAGTACATGGGTGTAAAGCCCGTCATAGTCACTAGTTTCAGCTTGTCGCGTTTCGGGATCAGCTTGTGTATATCCAGTAGCTCATATACCTAGAGACCTTCAGTCGTGGTATATGTGAGCCGACATGACGATGTAGACTATCAGTGGATTTTCATCCTTTTATTGTCGCTTTCGTTTTTGGACTACACTGTACTTACCACCAGGAACTCTGTAGTCACTATGTCGAGCCAGTGTAAAAAAAAAACACAATTTTCAAACAATTACAATGCTTTTAATGTAATAATGAAAAATAAAATGACTAATTGACAAATAACGTGGCTAATTAAAACCCCAAATAACAATGGTGGATAGAACAATCCGAAAAGAGATAACTAATATATGTTCTTCTGAATAATTCTTATGTTGTGGTTCTTGTTGTTTTTTGACTTTGGTGCCTTAGTACATAAAGGACTGGCATCCAAGCGCGGCAACGAGAAATAACCGTAAGTTCATATCCGAGCATGCACTTCTGGGTACTTCCAGAATAAATACCACATGCCCATTGGCGTAAGAAAACCTGTAAGTCTTCTGGGAATTGCGATCAGCTGCGCTACTGGCCTGTGAGGTACTACATATAAGCGCAAAGTGTTTATAGCCACTAATGTATATCTGATCACCCCGAAAGGAATATAGCGTGATAATACACTATTATTATTAACTAGCTGTCCCGGCAGACCTTGATCTACCCTATTTCTCTAAAACATAGTTACATTGTTTTTTCCTTATGTTAATAGATGCCCCGTCAGATTTCATTCCGCCAATAGTTATTGGCCTGTCGCAGTCTAACAGAAATAAAATTGCATTGAAAGATTAAGTCATATCTAAGTTATGGAACATTTTTGGGTTATTTTTTTTTGTATTGTGTTGATTATGGTATTGATTTTGTTTGCATACTTGGCGTATAAATTATAATTTTCATTAATGACATGCAACCTCTAATCAACTTGAAGGCATACCTTTGTTTTGTTTCGAATGACATCATATGTTTGACAGCGGGGGACAGAGTGGTTTATATGGGAAAATGAAATTGTTGTTTTACTATATTCCTAGCATTTTTTATCATATTTACTCACCTTTTAAACCTTCCCTGGACATCAACAATTAATTCAAAACCAAATTAGCCAAATCGGTTCAGCTGTTCTCGAGTTTTAGCGAGACTAACGAATAGCAATTGATTTATATATTGTATATATACATACATAGATCATTTTTGAAAATAATCTTATATATAAAAATGAATCGCTAAATGTCTTGATAAGCACGAAACTCGAGAACGGCTGAACCGATTTGGCTGATTTCTTTTTTGTTGTGTTTGTTGAAGTCTGGGGAAGGTTATTACGGAGAGAAAAATTTGAAAAAATCCCAGCAACTGTGTAAAAATAGCACTTTTCTATATTCTCATACAAAAATTCGTAATAATATTTAAAAGTCAATATGAACTTTAACACCATACCATAAAGTTTAAATGTCAGTGGACGGGCTCCGGGAAGGCGAAACAATTGAGTGACGTATAAATATTAATTTTGTCAATTTTGTCAATTTTTATACATATAGCATTAAGGCCAGGTTACTTCAAACAATTTTCAAAAAACAGCCGACAGGCCAATAGGTTTTCGCAGAATAAAATCTGACGGGGAAGCTATTAACATTAAAAAAAACAATGTGACTTTGTTTTAGAGAAATAAGGCAGAACAAGGTCTGCCGGGACAGCTAGTAAGGAATAAAATTTTCTTTCACTGAAACATCAAAGAATAATTCCAAAAATAGTTTTATAACCCATCAACCCAGCAATATGTCATAAATAGTCCACAAAAGCGACAGAGAACCTCTATAAACGTGTTTACGACAAACCTTCCCGTGTAAGTTTCTTCATAACATTTATCATCACTCTAATTTAATTTCTGTATAAGCAGAGACATTATTAGCCAGTTTCGTCCCACAACCAGGCAAAGGCATTTATTTCCTTTTTCCTCTATATTTATAGAATAAGTTAAACTCGTTGGTTTCCATGAAATATCACCAGTGGTTTCTAGTAGCTGTGCAGTCCTCGGCGGTCACTACCTGGTAACCACGTCAGCTCGTAGCCGAAACCTGGTTGAGGGAGCTTGCGCAATGTTTTATTGCGCAAGTTGTTGCGGTAGCTCCCCGCTTAGTGCAAAAGTCTGCCTATTTATTCATAATCTGCTATGCTAATGGCAGCCTAGTCTACCCAACGATTTGCACCAGGCAACAAGACACTGTGAAAGGCCTAGGGCACTCATAGGAGTCAGTTATCTGACACTGTATCCTACCTTTCTTTAGTTGTGTCGGTTCCCTGTCACATTAGATTAAGTAAAATAATTATTTACAAATAAGTAACAATTGCAGCTTTAACGGTAAGTTGTACCAAAATAACACTTCTCTGATTTTTCTTAATATAACATATTGAAAAATAAATTCTATAGAATGTAGACGCCGCCCCATACGCGCTTGTGGTAAACGCCCTAAAGGTCGTTAGGGGTTTCGGGGCGCGCGGGGTAAGGGGTGCGCGCGCGCAAGGGATGCTCTAGCAAAATCAGTCACCTACCGAGACCCAAGGCTGGAGTACGTGCGCGTGCGTCGCAGTTCGGTGTGCCTTAAAGTGCAAATAAACAGTAAAACGCCAAAATCCCTATCTTTCTACAAGCACACCCACGACCACCGGTCATAATTCTAGATTTAGTATTAGTACAAATAATCACGCGATATTTTCAATTACCAAGATTAATGTTTGTATCTTGCCTGTTAAGCACTAGACGTAAGACTTATGAGGCGATTTATCAAAACATAACTCAAAGCACTTAAGAAATATAAGATCTAAACTCAAATATATTATCCGTTGAAAATTTAAGTTATGATGGAATAATTAACAATAAAATATCGTCACGCTATATTTCTTTCGGGGTTAACAGAGATACATTACTGGCTGTATCTAGTTTACGTTTATATATTGTGCCCAGCATGACCAGTAGTGCTGCTGATCGCTGTCCTCAGAGCTCTTAAATACCATATGACATTTCTGTAGGATGGATGTTAATTATGTATGAATTTTAGGTACCTCTACCTGACAATCTCAATATAATTAAAATTACCTAACACCGATCAACCTTCCTCGAACATTAAAGTCAAAATCAAAACGCTGACTTTGGCAAAATCACACTGGTCATACACCAGTGGAAAAGCCACAAGAAAAGAATAATAATAATAATAATTATGTATGAAGTAGCGAATGCGTAGAACGGAACGTATGTGAGTGAATAGCAGGAAAGATAGAAAGAGACAGAGGTTAATTGTATTTTCGACTCGAGCGCTCAGCACTATCAAGACGTAAGAAAAAGTGTTAAGAAGTAAAATTAATTTGAAAAAGTACAATAAAGGAGTTTTTGAAGTTTATTCAGTGTTTATTCTGATGCAAATATCCCCATAATTACATTCCTATTTGATGCCATGCCAAGTAAATAAGTTTGTCCATCCTATTCAAAAATGTTATGCCTTGTGGTTGTGGTGACATAGCGGGTAAGGAACCGGTTTTCAAGTACGACAACGCGAATGGGCGTAGATTCGAATCCCAGCACGAATGTCTGGATTTTTCACATCGTGTATGGATTTAAGCATCACATGCTCACCGGTGAAAGGAAATATTGTGAAGATACCCGCACGGCATCTAACAGGAATGTCATGTGTATTTTCCGTGAGAATGGTCATCAGCTGTGCTACTTGATCACATTGAGCACGGTGAACCACTAATGACCACTCCGACGCAGCCTTGAGTTTCTTTCGGCGTTTCTTCTCAAGGTAGTCACTTCCGAAACGCTGGTGAATCACCTGTAGGGTTAGTACTTTATTTTGGCTGGCGGTCCAAGTCGAGGTTCGTACCCACAGGGGTGCCCTTGCATTGCCACCCAACCCATAAACTCGCTGGCTGAGCACCTTCTGTGCTCGCCCCCTAAGCCCGGTTGAACTGTAAATGCCTTTCCCGGCAATCAGTAGTTAGTCCGCTTAAAAAAAAACAGCCACTAATGTGTCTTTACTCACCCCGAATAGAGTATACCGTGATGATATATTGTTATTTTTTTTGTTTTTTTTCTTTTACACTGGCTCGACATAGTGACTACAGAGTACCTGATGGTAAGTACAGTGTAGTCCAAAAACGAAAGCGACTATCAAAGGATGAAAATCCATTGATAGTCTACATCGTCATGTCGGCCCACATATACCACGAATGAAGGTCTCTAGGTATATGAGCTACTGGATATACACAAGCTGATCCCGAAACGCGACAAGCTGAAACTCGTCACTATGACGGCTTTACACCCATGTACTGTGGTCGCGATCCAGACGGGCACCGACGCCCTACCACCTCGCTGCTGCTCGTTTAGCACCACCCAGGAGTCACGTGTAGGGAAACTAGGGTAAAGCCTACGGACGCGACCAGCTTCGACTCCCAAAATTGGTATTACTGTAAATTAACGAATGAATTATTGATGGAGTACCAACATTACGAGTTTATTGCTTTAGGCAAATTGCACGACTGAAATTACAAATCACTAAAACACGCGTGTTTAAAACAATAACACAGTAATATTCAATTATAATTTCAATAAATTAAATCTAAACTAACTGTACACGAAATGGTTCTATAATGTGCACAAATATAACAGTAAAATAACATTGTTTTCAATGGAGTTGAGAGCATAAATTATTTTACATGCGGAGTTTCGGTAAATTACAAAGCTTACGGACAGGGGAATCGTTTCTGTCGTGCCAAGGATGCGTTGATACAGGATAAGCGTAAAATATTTTCTTACCACCTTGCTAGATATTTTTTTTCTTTTAACTGGCTCGACAAACTGACTAGATTGAATGGCAACGACCGCCAAGGGATAAAAGTCCATCGGCTGTCGCCATCGTTATGCCGGCCCATATATACCACGACGGTAGGTCTCTAGGTTTATGAACAACTGGATATTCACTATAGATGGGTAAAATGTAATCGGATTAATGAATAACGGTTACGATTACATTTTACGTTTTTCATCATTAATATGATTGCATTTTGCTCATTTATGTACTAAACACTACGAAATCCTCAATTGCATACACATTTATGCACCTTAATGTATTGAAAGGATTCAATCATGATTACAGAGCAACATAATTAAAATTACAACTATATTTTGTAATCGTTAATCAGATTACATTTTGCCCATCTCAGATATTCACAAACTGATCCCGAAACGCGACAAGCTGAGACATTACGACGATTTTATAGATTATAATAGTAACAGGGTGCATTGTTAGTAAAAAAAAATCTTAACATTAATTAAAAGTAACATATCTTCACGCTATACCCTATTGGGGTGAGCACATATACATTTGCGTTGACATATCGTATTTAACATGACCAGTAGCGCAGTTGATCGCCGTTCTCATAGGGTTAGTATTAGATGCGAGCTTCATCATAGAGTTTTCCTTCAAGTATGACAATGTTGCACCCAAATCCTTATTTAAACCTATGTGGTACGTGCCAGGAATTGAACCCACGATTATCCGCGTTACCGTTCATGGTTACTGCCCACTAATCCATAAAATAATAGATAATATCACATCTTATATCCCGTGTGCTGTCATCAATCTCAAAGAGCAGTTGGTTCAGCGTGTGCTAGGTGATGCTATTACGCGGCTTCCATATTCCAGATAGCCACCCGACACTCGATGGAACTGATTGCCCGGACGTCGCGTTGCTAATAATAGAGGGCCCAGAGCAGTAATTTTGACTGTGTCGGAAGTATCCGGATTCCCAGGCTCGGCGAAAGCGAAGAGAGGGCAGTGCTGGCACCTCGGTGGTTTTAGTCGGGGCAGGTCCGACACACCGGGGGGAGTGGCAATCACCACGTTCCCTGACGGTCCGTAGAGGTTTCCACCGGGTTATCAAAAAAAAGTCATTTTGACTGTTTTTAAATTTAGTTATATAAAAAAATATAATTATAAGCAACTGATTTTTTTATATATTATGACTTTTTACATATTATTTTATAGTATTTATTAATAGTTGTACTTACCTCCTTTATTCCCTATATAAGTATGTGCCATACCTACGTTCAGTCTTTCTAGTGTTAATATTAGAGCCGTAGCTAATAATACCTAGCGAGTTACCAATCCAGTATCTGTATAATCTAAGCCCACCTTATTAAGGCTAGAGGACTGAGGACAAATCAAAGTTTAGTTAGGCCCGTATCACTGTGCGGACACAGTTGTTAACTTTGTGGCATGCAAAATAAATTGCTCAATTATTTAAGGAAATTGTTGTACCAGCAATTTGTAGGCAAAGGTTGCTTAGTGAGCTGAATTATTTCGGAGAGTCTATTTAGAAACGACGTCATAGTTACTTTTGGTTTTGCTAAGCATTTCTACAGTCTGTATTAGGGGGAGTGTTTTGAAGAGATTTGAGCACCTTGCACTTGGCCGATTTTTAACTTTTCCGATAGGATAAAAACTGTATTCGCGTAACCGCTAGTGATGCGAGCGGTGAGGGCAGCGGGCACGCTGCGATGCAGATATATTTCCCTTCCAGCACACCCAACCGTTGCCAGTGTCGCGTACACTGTTACAACATCTATCTATGTTGCTTATTTCTGTATTGCATTTACGTACTACAGTACATATGTTTTCAATCCACTAATCAAGGTTTCTGTTTTATTTTTCAGGTTAAAGATAGAACCTATGGATATATGTAGCTATGTTTTCTTGCCTTGCTTGCCTATGTTTTCACTTTCATTTTTTTATTCTTATTTGTTAATGTGTTTATTTTATAAGTGTGGTGGCCTTTAACGGCGTAACACATCGATGTTCATTTTTTTTATTGTCTTGTAGTGTGTTGGCCACTGGCCGACCTTAAAAATCTTCTATAATATAAAAATGAATCGCAAAATGTCTTGATAAGCGCGAAACTCGAGAACGGCTGAACCGATTTGGCTGATTTTTTTTTTTGTTGTGTTTGATGTAGTCTGAGGAAGGTTATTACGGAGAGAAAAATTTTAAAAATTCCCTGCAACTGTCTAAAAATAACACTTTTCTGTATTCTCATACAAAAAATTCGTTATAAGTCATTTTGAACTTTAACACCATACCATAAAGTTTAAATGTCAGTGGACGGGTTCCGGGAAGGCAAGAGAATTGAGTGACGTATAAATATTAATGTCAATATATGTCAATTTTTATACATATAACATTAAGGCCAAGTTCCTTCAAACAATTTTCAAAAAACAGCCGATAGGACAATAGCTATTAACATTAAAAAAAAAACAATGTGACTTTGTTTTAGAGAAATAGGGCAGAACAAGGCCTGCCGGGACAGCTAGTTTAAAAATAAAAGTGAACATAAATATATAACAAAAGATATATATATATATAAGTAATAACTCATATAAGTTTTTAAAAATAATGCCAACTGAGTTTCTCTGAAACCAAAGTAAGTTTATTCAATACAATTACAAATGTACGCATACAACACAACACATTTTTTTTATTAGGGGAAATCCTCCATAGAAATCCGACAGTGACTACAGAGTACCTGATGGTAAGTACAGTGTAGTCCAAAAACGAAAGCGACTATCAAAGGATGAAAATCCATTGATAGTCTACATCGTCATGTCGGCCCACATATACCACGACTGAAGGTCTCTAGGTGTATGAGCTACTGGATATACACAAGTTGATCCCGAAACGCGACAAGCCAAAGCGAGTCACTATGACGGTTTTTACACTTGTGTACTGTGGTCACGACCCAATTCGGACAATCGCCCTACCACCAACAAACTGGCTACTCGTAATAATGTATGACAAATAATATTCTTAGCAAAAAAAGACATTACACCCCATTTAAAGGACTATCTGAGGCTTTTATAATGAATCAATCAATTAAAACTTAATTCATTCATATTTGTTTAGAGTAAATCAAAGCAAATTGAAGGCAACACAAACCTTTTTGTATTAGTTTATACAAACTCATTGATTTAGAGCTCCCGAGTACTCTACTAGTAGGTTTCTAAACTTTCGTTTGAGTAAAATATTCGCATAAACTTTCATACCCTCTCTACAGACTACGGGCTTAAAACACAAATTGAAACTACCCTACATAACTTATTTATATGTTAATATTTTGTAATTAAGGCTTTTTTTATACTAGCTATGCGAATTGATCGCACCTAATGTTATATGTCAGAAAATTAGTTTCTTCTCAAGGTAGTCACGTCCGAAATGCTAGTATTTGATACTGAAGCAGTTTTTGAATTTCTTTTAGTATCTCTTCTCAAAGCAGTCGTACAGCGTAAAAGCTTTGACCACAAAAAAAATCTTTTATGTAGTCTTAAAATTTGCGGACATTTTCATGTGATATTTTACAACCAAAGAGTACAGCAGTAAACGTTTAAATTTAAAACGACCTATAAAATATTTTACAACACTATCTCAATGAATAACTTTAAAAGGTCAGTACTGTCGAGCGAGAGCCGTAAAATATGGAAATATCCGGGAAAAGTGGGGCGCTTTTCATAGCTCGCTGTACAATTTACTGAGTGGTAAAATATGACATTTATGGAATTATAAAATCTATGGAAAAGTGTAATAATGTATATACAGGCTGAATTTATAGATGACGGATATATACAGGGGAGATTTTCAGCAATTGATTCTAATTCAAAAATGCAAAAAAGATATGCTTATATGATAAGGCTTTACCCTAGTTTCCCTACACGTGACTCCTGGGTGGTGCTAAACGAGCAACAGCGAGGTGGTAGGGCGTCGGTGCCCGTCTGGATCGCGACCACAGTACATGGGTGTAAAGCCCGTCATAGTGACCAGTTTCAGCTTGTCGCGTTTCGGGATCAGCTTGTGTATATCCAGTAGCTCATATACCTAGAGACCTTCAGTCGTGGTATATGTGGGCCGACATGACGATGTAGACTATCAATGGATTTTCATCCTTTGATAGTCGCATTCGTTTTTGGACTACACTGTACTTACCATCAGGTACTCTGTAGTCACTATGTTGAGCCAGTGTAAAAAAAATAAATAAATAAATAAATCTTAATATTTCCTAACAAAATAAATCATAGCCAACATATTTAGGGAGTTTTACACACATGAATGAATGAATAACAATTAATTATTAAGTAGATACTTTACCTTTTTTTTGTAACCCGGAGAAAATCCCTAACAGACCCCGGGGAGAGGTGAGGGCCGCCCCCCGGTGTGTCGGGCTTGCACCGACTAAAACCCCCGGGGTGTTCGGGGCATCGGGGGCACGACTGGGGTCTCATCCTCAATGACCGGATGGGCCCGCGGCCGTAAGTAGGCCTCCACTCGTTTGGGGAAGGGTGGTGTATAGCCACCCCTCTCATGCCTCTGTGTTGTAGAGCGAAACACTCCCTCAAGTGTGCCGCCCAAGTAGATATTTTACCTGTCCCAAGTCAGGATAAAGTGCGAATGGAAAACAAGTCAATACCTGTTTCCTAAAATTACTTTTTTTTTATTACATACAGGCTTGCGCTTGACCTCAATCTCACCTGCTGGAAAGCGATGATGAGGCCGACGATGGAGCTCACCCAGCAAATACCGATTCACTCGACGTTTGAAGATTCCCATATCATAAGATGCCGGAAACACCGACGCAGGAAGCGAGTTCCACTCCTTCGCGATTCGCAGCAAAAAGGAGGAGGCGAATCGCTTTGTGCGAGCAGCAGGAATGTTAACCACAAACGGGTGCAAACCCGCACGGCGTTTCGTCAATTTATGTTAGAAGGGGGAGGGTGGAACTAAATCATACAACTCAGCCGCACACTCTCCAGAGTATAGTCTATAGAAAACCGAAAGGCAGGCCACTACTAGTTATTACGTAAATAAAAATACATACTTTATCTCTTGTACTTACTAGTAAATCGTGGCTACACGCGTTACGGTATTCACATTTGTTACGGATGAATTCGCATTTGCTCCTCAATGTTTCTGTATGATTTGTTAGGGAATATAGTTATTGACATTTTTATTAGTTCCAAAAATGTACAAATTATTATATCTTGAAATATCTTGGTCGCCTGTAAAATCACTGTGTACCATAGTGTATAAAATGTATTCTACAGTTACATCATCACAAAATATAAGCTACTGAAGCATTAAGCATGAAATTTGGACATTGGGTTCCATTTATAACACAGACATCCACGAATAGCATATATTTTTTTTTAATTTGTCCTCTAAAGGTATAAAATGGAGGTTAAAATTTGTCTGGAAATCCTTCAATTTTGAATTAATAATAATAATAATAATTTTATTGGATCAAAAATTTTACATAGTATAGTTAAATTTACGTTGACGCCTGCACTAGTCGTGAGACTGTGTCGCAGACGTCAGCGCCCACCATTACAGAGAATACAAATTATTAGAAAAATATACAAAAATATACAGACGTGTTGTGTATAGGTGTGTTATGTGTAGAAAAGGGTGAGTAAAGAGTGTTGTGTGTGAGTGCAGATTATATATGAGCATTTAAAAGATTTTCAGTTTGTATAAAATCGAGCTGCAACAAGTAATCCTTGACTTTGATTTTTAGTTCATAAACATAAATAAATAAATAAATTAAACAGTGTGTGGTGTGGATATTTAGTTCTTCTTTTAAAGGACTATACTTAATATTAGACAGGGAATACACAGGGAGGTTTTTCCACTGCAGAGCCGGATTTAGGGGAGCCATTCGGGGCCCACACCTCAGGCACCAAATTCCAAAGGTAGCAGACAAACAGATCATCCAGCTTATTCACTGAATAATATATCAACAAAAGTAAGCTAACCTTTTCTTAAAAAAAAAAACTAAAAAGTGTAATAATAAGCCTATGATTTTGATGTTAAAGTAAAAGTAAAGTTTAAAAGTTAACTCAAAAGTATCATAACATATCTTTACTGAATTATTGATATCAAAATAATGCAAGGTCAAAGGTCATTTTTCGAAATCATTTCAATTCCTATGCGTTAAATTATATTTACATTTTCACAAAATTATTGAGCTCAAAGTCTTTAAAAATTGCGATGTAATTTTTTTTTTATTGGTTCATATAACTGAGAAAGAAAGGTCAAATGACTGGCAGGGTGTAAATAGCTTCGACAATACTAGACAATAGTTTGGTCCTTCCTCAAAAAAATTTACATCTTGGATTGTTCTGTTAACCGAGGACACAGTAGAGGAATTTTTAGAAATTGACCATTTTCTCGCATTAAAAAGATTTTTGCGATATATCATAAACAAAAAAATGTTGCCGGAAAGGAAGGAAAATCGTCCACACACGTTTCACTGAAGATTTCCTTTTTAAATATCATAAATCCGTATCGGTGGTCTCATGAATAAATCATAAACCCTAGAGAAGTCAGAATACGTAAAGGGAATTGGAAGAAATTGTACTTTTAACGTAACGTATAAATTATTATGGATAAGAATATAAATGAAAAAGAAAGCAAAATTTGTGAATCATTAAAAATTGTTTTGAATAGTTATTTAACCTTGTTCCATCCTCCCCCTTCCATATAAAAGGGAAGCAGTGTAAAGTATCTGATGCACCGTTTGAGGGCGATGTTTTGAAGGGGTGGGCTCTTTACACTCACCCCTCCCAGAGAGGCTCAGGCAACAAGGCATTTCGCTTCCCGTGTGTCTAGATGAATTTGGGTTTCCAGGCCGGTATTTTTATCATCGATTTATCGCCAAGAATTCTGTCCTTCACCTCAAATGTTTTTAGAGTGTTTTAACGAAAACATGCGTCATAATATAATGTAATATGTTATCCTACAAATATATAAATTAATAAAAGGCATTGTATATTATGAGTGTGTATAGTATTTTAATGTTGTATATTCTATATTTACATATAAGTACTTATTCCATTAAATTCTTTTTAAAAATCCTAATAACTTCAAGCGTCATCCATATTTGGGTGACGCGGCGACGAACGTGTTAACCTGTTAATCGGGGAATTAGCTTATTGCTCAACTCGTTTCAGAATGGGGACATTTAGTTGGCAGCGATAAGTAATATCACACCTCAAATAATAAAATAATATTAGGTCCTTACATATGAAATTGGCGTTTTGTATGGGAGGAACAAAAAGTTGAATATTTTTTAATATAATATATTTAATTAATCAAAGTATGAACCATTATTTTCTATGCACTTTTGCCATCTCATAGGTAGTTCATTGATCCCTTTACTAAAAAAACCAGTCGGACGGGAATCAATAAAATCTTTGAAGGCGATTTGGACTGCCCCATCGGAGTTGATTTTTTTCCCTTGCAAGAAGTTATCCAAATTTCGAAAAAAATGGTAATCTATTGGAGCAAGGTCCGGGGAGTACGGAGGATGTCTTAGACTTTCCAATTGAGGCTCTTCTAATTTAGTAGCCGTCTGTTGCGCAGTGTGTGGTCTAGCGTTGTCGTGAAGCAGCAGTGGCGTGGAGCGATTGACCAGCCTAGGTTGTTTAGCCGCTAGCTTTTCCATCATGGTTTGCAATTGCTGACAATAGACATCAGCCGTAATAGTCTGGCCAGATTTGAGAAAACTGTAATGAACAATACCGGCACTAGTCCACCAAACGCTTACAAGTAACTTTTTTGGGGTTAATTTTCGCTTGGGGCAGGATTTGGCTGGCTGGTCAGGATCCAACCATTGCGCTGAGCGCTTCCGATTATCGTAAAGAACCCATTTTTCATCACAGGTAATGATTCGGTTTAAAATACCTTCATTATTGTGCCGGTTTAGTAATGTAACGCAGCAGTCGACGCGCGTTTGCCGGTTTGCTTCAGTCAATTCGTGAGGTACCCACCTTTCAAGCTTTTTAATCTTCCCAATTTGCTTCAAGTGAATTAAAACAGTTTTATCACTAACATCGCAGCCTGCAGCTAACTCGGACGTGGTTTGCGATGGATCCGCTTCCACAATAGCCTTCAACTCTTCATTATCAACTTGAGTCTCAGGCCGTCCACGGGGCTTGTTCTGCAGGTCGAAATTTCCAGAACGAAAACGTTGGAACCAAAAACGAACTGTGTTTTCTTTTGCAACACGACCGCCATACACATCATTCACCCTTCGAGTTGTTTCCGTAGCACTAGTGCCACGGCGGAACTCGTACTCGTAAATAATGCGATATTTTAAGTTTTCCATTTTGTAAAATGAGTGACGCAAACAGAAAAAAACAGAAGAAAAAAACAAATGAATGACGATCATCGAAGCACAAATACATGAGTCTATAGCTGTACAAATTTGAATTTGGAATTCCTTACCAAAGAGGAGAAATTTGTGATTAAAGTGGCCAGTACGAAAAACGCCAATTTCATATGTAAGGACCTAATATTTACAAACAATAATATTTACTAACAATTACACACTTTGACCTAGTCCCAAATTAAGCTTGCGCTTGTACTATGGGTACTAGACAAAGATATACATACGTGAATACTTATATACAACCATGACTCGTGACAAACTCATCTGCTCATCACAGAAAAGTTTAGCACTACCGGGACTCGAACCCAGGACCTTAGCATCGTAAGTAGGGTCACTACAAACTGCGCTATCAGGCCGTCATAAAAGAATATCGTTTTTAACTTATGGTTTTTATTTATTATGATAAAATATTTAATATATTACGATTAATTTCCATGACGAAAAATGTAGTCATGCCCATTGCAGTAGGCTTTTATGTATGACGAAATATTTCGTCATACCCAGTTAATAGGTTAATGGTTATTTTATAAGGAATATCCACACAACTCTAGCGCTTCAGTTAAATATCCCAGGTACGGTAAATGTGTTACATCTCACTTTTATGATTAAATATAAAAATGCTGGTAAACTCGACATGTGTACGTTACTTTATATCCAACATGAGCGATATACTGTTCTCGATGGAATGGTTCTGATGGAGCAAAGGTCTATAACATCAGAATTCATAAGCCAGACGTATTCTTGAAGAGAATTACAGCCTTAATGATTCAGTTTCTATTTTATTCTGACCTGGCACGGTGATTGTATCTTACCTGCTGATAGACGCCGAGTTCTCTTCAAGCTTCGCTTAAAGAACCCAATATTGTAGGACGAAAAGTACACCCCTGCCAAGTAGACGGGGCCTGCAAAAGGCTAGATGTCGCCGGGTGCCGAGGAAGATAGCTCAGCCTTGCCCTTGGCACTCGGCAGGCGGGAGAAGGAACACCCCGGGGGTTTTAGTCGATGCAAGTCCGTCACACCGGGGGCAACCCTCATCGCCCCCTGAGGTCCGTTAGAGATTTCCCCTCGGTTAAATAAAAGGACGAATAGAACACGCCCACTGGAAAACCGTTCCATAATCTAATGACCCGACAAATTAAGAGTTAGAGAACTTCTTAGTTCTAGATTAAATATAATGGCCTATATTATACGAAAAAAAAGTTCTTCAAACAGTTTGACGCCTCTTTAACCGTTGAAGAGAAACTGGTACCTAAGTCAGAGCTGAGATGTTGCAGGCTTTTAAATTTCTTTATAACAAGTCTTTAGAGCTCAAATATTAACCTTCAGCTTTTCAGACACCACTATTAGGTATACAGTATATTTTGAAAACCCTGTCCGTCCCGAGACGGGCATATCAGTGATAACATTACCGAAATACATCCGAAAATTATTCGTAAATATTACAAAGTTATTGTCACATAAAATTGAATAAATTGACCTATTTTCCAAGGAATCTATGGTGATTGAGATCAAGGTGCTCATGAACGGTTCAATGTCATGACCTACTAGCATTATCCGCTGGTTTCCTTTTTTCCTTTATTCATGAGCTGCACACTCTTTTGGTGTTACCATGTAAATTTTCCTCATTTAATTATTTTTTATTTTATTCGGATTCTTTGTGTTTTAACTAAAAAGAATAATATGACCGGTGGTCGTGGGTGTGGTTTTAGGAAGACACGAATTTGGCGTTTTACAGTTTATTTGCACTTTAAGGCACACCGAACTGCGACGTACACGCACGTACTCCCGCCTTGGGTCTCGGTAGTCGACTAACTTCCCAGCGTCCCGTGCGCGCGCGCATCCTCTTACCCCGCACGTCTCGTAACACCCTAACGACCCTTAGGGCGACAACTGCGTATCGGGTTACGTCGAAATGCTATAATAATCTAAATAGAATCTAATTGAGATACCGAGTAACATTTGTCGGATGGATGTTTATAACATACAGTATGTATGTGTTTACTATATATTCAAAGATATAGCATGATTGGTATGCCACTGTAAGGCAGGAATGTGTTCCGGGAACTATTGCAATAATTACTAGCTTCCACGTATATAGTAATTTCAAGGCGGTATATACAAATCTAAATTGCATATTTTGATTGAAAAACTAATTGGCCAAGTCGACCAATATTTACTAAAACAAAATAAACAGATTCTCACTGAAGGAAAAGTCGAAAGTTTTTTTAATCAGCGAGAATGTATGAAAACAGTCTTGCTTATTATACTTGTGTATCTAATAAATATATTTACTTAAACTACAATAATAGAAGTCTTATATTCTAAATTCAACCATATTTATGGACGTCATAGTGACGCGCTTTGACCTGTCGCATTTCAGAATCGGTTTCTATACAGGGATACAGGTAACTAACCCAAAACCTCTTAAGGCTGACTTTGGTATATCAAGACTGACAACTTTTGTTTTACGACTTTTTGTAATTCAACCTTTTTTTTCCAATACAAAAAATAAACAAATCAAATTTGCAGTTCTGATCTTCTTAACACTATGAAAGGCGGCGCGATGCAACTGGAGCAGACGATTTCGTAGCATCTGCTGACTAAACATAAAACATAGAGCTAACGATTGATAGACATCCCCACTAAAACTAAAAAAAATATATATCTTAGGATGTGTTAAGTTTTGGCAAAAGTCATAAAACAAAAGTTATTAGTCTTGATAAAACTCAGCCTTAAGAGGTTTTTCGTTAGTTGCCAGTATCGTTGTATATCCAGTTGATCACATACTTAGAGACCTCCCGACGTGATATATATGAGCCGATGTAGCGATGACGATTCTCTACGGATTCCCTCCTTTGAAATGACAAATAAGTTTTAAGTATATTTTCATTATTACTTCGCCCTCAAAAGGTAAAGGCTGTTTGTGAGCCTCCACCCCTTTGTCATCATTATAAAAGGCAGTTTAAAAAATAACATTCGGTACGGACTTTTTGCTCCGTGACATGAAATAAAATTGCGTTGTCATATTTCGCTTTTATTAGTGTTTGAAAAGATTTTAAAGTCTGTTTACACGTGCTATGGTTTGAGTAATATTTCCCGGCAACGGTTGCCAAAAGTATGGAGCAAGTTGAAACAATATCTTGCAATCGGGGTAATTTTTCTGGCAATATCACTACTGATTGTTCAATAATTTCATTTTTTATACTAGTTTTGACAAAGTAACTACATTCCATATGATGGAAAGTCCAAGAACAGAACAACCTTCAAAGGATGAACATCCGTATACATTCTTCATCACTATGTAGGCCCACATATACCACTAGGGAGTCTCTATGTATATGCACAAGCTGATCCCGAAACGCGACAGGTTGAATCGAGTCACTAGGACGATTTTTGCACTTATATATATATATAATAAATAGGGATATAGAAATTCTAATTATTAATATTACTCAACTTGATTTGTACGTATAACGAAGTCTAATTTTTTAGTTTATTGTATCTACACTATTTAATCTGTTACGTGAATTGACTGTTTGAGTAGACTGAAATAATTAAACGCCGCTTCTTTGTATATTAGCAAATCTTATTCATACATTTGATATTTATTAATACCTTTATGGTTTCTCATCGATTATAGGTTCGGCAAAACTCTTAATCGGTCATGAAATTTTGGTGGGTTTAAACTGTTTCTTCTGCTTACATACTTACTTTCATACTTAATCTCATAATATAAAAAATATTAGATACTGACCTTATAAAATTTTTTCTTCATGAGCAGCAATATTTTGTTTAAATATTTTGGAAATTGCACTTTCTGATGAAGAAATCTTACTATTCTCTCAATGACTGTTTGGCTGACAAATATTGGTGGCTATTATAGCTTAATTTTGCTCACATGGAATTCAATTTAACTTGTATCTACAAAATAATATTTTGAAAAGTACTATTGCCAGACATGGTAACGCTTCACGGCTGATCCTGGCTTCCAAACTGGTGGTAAATTAATTTCATTGATTATTTAAAAGTGCTTGTAATAAGCTTATTTATATTGTTTTTTTTTTAGTTATGTTTAATAAATTAAATTTCACGTACATATGTATCTATCTATGAAATTAATATATTCCCAGAATTGTTAAATTGCTCGACATCGCTCGGTATTGTATGCGGTATATGGCAATCAATTGCTACATGATGCTATCACTGTAGCCTGCTTAGAGATGCCTATGTTGTCGTAAAGTGATTTATAATTAACGAATATTGCCCAGAATTGAGCAATTCAAATTAAATGTGTAAACGCACCATTAGATAATGTTTAAAATATTTTTCTTATTTCGCGTTAAGCACTTGGTCATTTGAGTTTTATTATTTAAATATTATAGTATTTTCATAAGATTCATGACAAAAAATATATTTCTAAGATTTTTTTTTCTAATGGCATTGCACTCGTCATTGATTATACCTTACCAGATATTTATTTATTTATTTATAATTACACTTTTTTTTTGTTAACCCGGTGGAAATCCCTACGGACCGTCAAGGAAAGTGGTGAGAGCCACTCCCCCCGGTGTGTCGGACCTGCCCCGACTAAAACCACTGGGGTGCCAGCACTGCCTCTCCTCGCCTTCGCCGAGCCTGGGTATCCGGATACTTCCGACGGCTAAGCGAGCGTTGGCCCTGGGCAGGCCTCCTCTCTTGGAGAGGGAATTTAAGCCCCCTCACTGCCACTCTGTGGGAACGGCGTGTGTGCACACACACGCCGGCCCTTCCTCTCTGCACCGGACGGGGACGCCCTCAACGTCACCCGCCCAGCCTGTGTCAGGAGGGGAGCGCCTCGCTTTATAATTACACTTACATAGACTACATTAAGACATAAGAACTATATTATACATGAACAGGATACATTATAAGTGCGACTGTGTTTACACAATTATTTAATTTATTTTTTATTTTATATAAAGTACAGAGCAGTTCAAAAAATAGATAACGACTATTGAAAGGCAATCACGTATCGATCGTCGCCGCAATCATGCCGGCCTACATAAATATCTCTTCACACTTTGTTTAAAGAACAGTATACTGTTACTGTATATGTATAATCGGACTCATGCTCCGCTTGCTACTCAAACATGCTTGCTGGGAGACTGTTTCACAAAGAATGACACGACACATGATCAAAGAATGCTTTGGATGTTCAGTGACTTTAGAACACTGCTGGATATAGACCTCTCCCCATAAGCACCACTGAACCTGGATACCCAGGTTAGCCTGAGCCATATTTCCGCGTTTGTGTGACTTGGGAGCCTTTAAGAGAAGTGTGAATAAGCATTTGATGAACGGACGCGGTCTATCCTTGTACTCGTCTTCACCTCCCAACAGGTATAAAAGAGGACAAGCGCCCGCCTATAAATTATTAAAAAAAAAAATACCTTTTCCGTATTTAAATATGTGAACGGTTAATTTCAATTTAGCTGTGACAACACCGTACAGACTGTCAATCGCATCCTCTCGCTCGTTCTACCCGTCGTGAACATACACGTATTCTTTCGATTCGATTTCAAAGAATACTAAAATGTACAACAGGAAAGATCTCTGAAGACACCAGTATCCTGGAGGAAAAGCAAAGGCTGAGGAGTTAGCGGACCGGCGAACGCGTTGAATGAATTTCTTTAGCCAGCTGTGCCATTGTTACAGAGCTATTGAAGTACCGTACAGTTACTACCACGTACCAAGTTGCTATAAATAAATATAGATACATCTTTTTTTTTACTTCAGGAAGTCATAGGACCGTTTCAGCCGCACGGGGGGGTTGCGCGACCGAGGTGTGTCGGACTTGTACCGACTAAAAACCCCAAGGTGACTACTTCTGCGCATTGGCGGGGACTGCGGGTCCTGTAATCAATTCGCCACAGCCCCGTCGCGCCGCGCCCGATGGGCACAAACTCGGGGCAAGAGGATACCCTCCCCGATACTGCTCGTTGTATTTAGGCAGAGCACGCCACAATGCCCTGCCAACTTCTCGAGGGAAATATAGATACACCTTAATGTATCCAATACGATACAGAATACAACACTAATGTATCTCATTATTCCCTTAATGGGGTCGCGCGTCCTTTATAATCCGTGTATCCACTTACATAGGGCCCAAGACACGTTACCCAAGCTTTACGAGGCCATTTCCCGCCGCTTTGAATTTGAGGTAGATCTATAAAGGTGCCCTATTTACGGGAATATTATATCTAATGCTTCATTTACGATTATCGTGGAAACTAAGCGCCATTGATCATATGTACAAGGTGTTTTATAGACAAGGGAGACATTCAATTATCTGAAAACAGTGATATCTTAATATTTTCGTTAAAACAAAGTAAATTAACATATGAAGCGTCTAATTTCAAAACCCGATAAACAGATTTTTCGTACAAAATTACTTAATAGTCCTAATAGTAATTTGAAATGTTTTTATCAAAGGAAATCTATACTAATATTATAAAGCTGAAGAATTTGTTTGTTTGTTTGTTTGTTTGAACCCGCTAATCTCAGGAACTATTGGTTCGAATTGAAAAATTTTTTTTGTGTTGAATAGACAATTTATCGAAGAAGGCTTTATAACATCACGATGCAACTCTTAGGAGCGAAGAAATGATGAAAAATGTGAAAAAAACGAGGAAAATTATTCATCCTTGAGGGCTTCCATTGCGTGCGCTGCGAAAACGGTTCAAGATAAGAAAAATATATGTACAAAAGAATTATTCCTCTTGAAATGATCTAAAAAAATGTATGCGATAGTATATGTCTATCTTTTAAGATTAAGTCACTAGAACCGTTTTTATAGTAATAAAATTTGATCGAAATGAATGCATTATTTGTTAAGAATTGTATCAACGTAATAATATAAATCTTTATCCAAATAAATGTGCTGTTGATTAAAAGTATTTAATTGTAAACAAAATTGTCTTTGACATCACTTAATTTCAATGAACATTTTAGAAGATATTACAAAACCTTATATAGCAAAACAACGTTTGCCGGATCAGCTAGTATTATATACAATTTTTTTCTTTTTAGCTTTTTCACTCTAGAATAATTTTAATTTAAATACTTTACAAGAATGTGATTGTGAAGCCAAAGATTAATTATAAGTTTTTATAAATTTATGGAATTTGAAAAAATATGTTATAGTGGGTTTTGAAATTAGACTCCTCATATTTAGCGATAGCTACACATATGAACGAATGAATAACAATTAATTATTATGTAGGTATTTTGCTTGCACCTAAGCCAGGACATAGTACGAAGGTAAATCGAGTCAATACCTGTTACCCCCCGCCCGGTTTTGTTGTAACGGCCTTTTCCAATCACCAACATCATTTTGGGAATCGAAGCTGCCCGCGTCCGTAGGCTTTACCCTAGTTTCCCTACACGTGACTCCTGGGTGGTGCTAAACGAGCCGCAGCGAGGTGGTAGGGCATCGGTGCCCGTCTGGATCGCGACCACAGTACATGGGTGTAAAGCCCTTCATAGTCACTAGTTTAAGCTTGTCGCGTTTCGGGATCAGCTTGTGCATATCCAGTAGCTCATATAGCTAGAGACCTTCAGTCGTGGTATATGTGGGCCGACATGACGATGTAGACTATCAGTAGATTTTCATCCTTTGATAGTCGCTTTCGTTTTTGGGCTACACTGTACTTACCATCAGGCACTCTGTAGTCACTACGTCGAGCTAGTGTAAAAACAATTAAAAAATAAAAACCAACGCATCGACAATTCGAAAAAAAAACTCTACCTAAAGTTACGTAAAAAAGAACATTATCTACTTACCAATCAATCATGCGTCACACACGCCGCTGTGCCCACACTTTTTGCGGATTAATTCTCATGTGTTCATTCATTTTTCTCCAAGATTTGTTAGGGAATATTGTTATTTACACTTTTATTAGTTACAAGAAGGTACAAATTATTGTGTCCTTTTTTTTACTTGGGGAAAATCCTCATAGGACCGTCCCGGCCGCGAAGGGCGTAGCAGCCGGGGTGTGCCGGACTTTTACCAGCTAAAAACCCCAAGGCGACTACTTCTGCCAATTAGTGGAGACTGCGGGTCCTGTAATCAATTCGCCGCAGCCCCACTACAAAAATTATTGTGTCCTGAATTATCTCACTCGACAATAAAATCTCCCTGTATATATAACATACCGTCACATTATATCTCTTTCCAGGTGAGTAGAGTTATGTTACATTAGTGGCTGTATCCACCAGGAGATAGATCTGAAGGTATTTGTCGCCCGGATGAGGCGTAGGCGATACGTACGAATCTTGCGCACTGCATGATGATTCTAGTTTTTTAGTCCTATTTGTCCCCTGGTCGTTAAAACAAAATGGCTGTATTCACTTGTCGTGCCCAACATGGCCAGTAGTGCAGCTAATCGCAGTTCACACAGTACTTATAGACATGCCATTTCTATTAAATACCATGCTGGATTTCCTTCACCGGTAAGTATGTGGTGCATACATCAGTCCTTAATCTGCAAAAATTCAGACGTACGTGTCGAGATTGAACCCACGATCATACACGTTGCCGTGCATGGATACCGGTTTCATTAACATAAATTGACAAAACAAATATATCACTCGGGAATCGTACACTTTTCCTGGATAAAAACACTAAGTTATTTCATCAAAATCCGTTCAGCCGTTCTGGCGTGATTGAGGAACAAATATCCATCCAAACTTTCGTTTTTACAATAGCAAGATTGATGGTAATAAAGGAAGTCGTTTCCGATGACCATGAATCACAGAAAAAAATATGTATTAACGCAGAACATTGTTCGGCGTTTTGCGTGTAAACTAAATCATTACTTTGCGGTTTATGTGCATATTTATCGCAGCGGAAAACAATTAAGAATCTCAACGAATGGTCCATTCATTTGTTTAATGCAGCGTCCGCCCAGCGAACAGTCTCATTTGCGTTTAAATCTCCTTAAATGTACCCGCGTAACTGTTACGATGGGCTAACGTTGCGATTTGGCAGTTAAAACAACTTTTATAGACAACCCAGTAATTGTTACAGTGAAGCCTTTTCCGGGTCAATAAAAATTTGATTACAACTTTCCAGGGTTATTTTCATTACCAAAAATGTATTCTACTAAAAAAAAATTAATAAATTCCTCATTCATGTCATTAATGTAGCCCTAAGACGTCAACTGCTGGACATACCTTCCCTCAGCGAAGTTTACCAGACCGACTGATCGGAAACGGCTTAGATCCAACATCATCCTGCGATTCGGAATTGGGCATTGGTCCATTTTGTAGGTGTCCATCTATAAAGGGTCGTCCGTCCCACTCCGCATCCTCTATACTGGTGAATTTACCATCGACCATCCACCCTACGAACTGCGTCCTGCTACTTCAACTCACTAATCCTTTACTCTGATTTTTTACTTTACACTTTATATCTGATTGGATCATGTCGATAAATTTCGACATATAAAATGAAATGAAATGTATTTATTTCGCCACAAAGTAACAAAAAACTAAAAATTTAAATGCAGTAACACAAACAACATACAGAAACAAAAGAAAATACAAAAACATATAAATATGGCGAGAATGGGACCTCCATCAGCTTAAAGCCTCAGAGGAAATCTGCAGCGTTGGTTTTCGTGAAGGGTCCCGGTTGTGTTACATCTTATTAGAAATATCTATAAGCAATAAAAAACACAATAAATAGAATTACATATAGCTTAAATAATCTTAAATCATACCTTTACCTTGATAACATAGCCAAACATTGCCTCATGTTAAAATGTAATATATAAACTCAATTTTAAATTGTCAAGACTTTGCATCCTATATAAAATAATATAAATATATATAATATAACTATAATAATAATATAACTCTCTATAAAATAAATAACAATTCCCTGCATTATACTTAAACCCATATGATTTTCTCAGTCTATTAAAACAGTATAACGTACCACAATGATTGCATGATCTATCCCGACGAAGCTGCCGTCTTTTGGCAAGATTGATAAAAACAAATATTTTAAGAGGAAGGAATACATTGGTTTTATGCCACTGCCGAGCAAAGACAAAAATAATCCTAATTGCAAAATTGCTTCTCATTAAAATACAACATATAAACTCGACTTTTAATTGTCAAGACTTTGTATCCAGTATGAATCTACAAAGCTCTTATAAAAATTATAATATGTACGAATAGAATAATTATTTATTTACAAGACTATGCTATTTACAGTCTATTAAAACAGTAGAACGTAACACAACAATTGCGTGATTTATCCGGAAGAAGGTGCCATCTTTTGGCAACATTAATAAAACCCAATATCTTAAGAGGAAGGAATACACTGGCTGTAAATGGCTGCCAAGCAACGACTAGAATAATTCGAATTGTAAAATTGCCTCTTATTAAAATATAATACTTATATATAAACTCAATTTTAAATTGTGAAGACCTTGTATCCTGTATAAGTCTACAAAGGCCCTTATAAAAATTGTATCAAAGTACCTGATTTGATTTTCTATTGTTACAATGATATGCTTTTCTCAGTCTATTAAAACAGTAGAATGTAACACAACAATTGCGTGACCTATCCCGACAAAGCTGCCATCTTTTGGCAACATTAGCAAAACCCAATACCTTAAGTGGAAAGAGTACACCGGCTGTAAGCCGCTCTCGAGCTACGACTAAAATAATCAGAATCGTAAAATTACCTCATATTTAATAAAATCCATAAACTCAATTTTAAATTGTCAACACTCCGCATCCTGTTAAGGTCTACAGAGCGCTTAAAAATTTGTATTATCTGTGATATTTATACCTACAACACTAGGCTTTTCTGAGTCTATTAAAACAGAAGAACGTAGTACAACGGTTGCGTGATCTGTCCCGATGATGCTGCCATCTTTTGGTAACACTGGCAAAACTCAATACCTTAAGAAGAAGGGAAGAATACGCTGGGCGTAAGTCGCTGTTGAGTAAATGATGGTACAATCCTAATCGTATCTTAAAGATACACATACAGTGTTAGGATTCTAAGCAAACAAAGTCTACCGATTTAACTAGTAGTTCATTAAATTACCATGTTATATGACATAAACAGTCGCTAGGAATTCTGTAGCATCACGTTGAATCGTTACAGAGGTAGACAGAGAGAGTTTAATGCCATATCTCTCTATTCTTGCAAACCTCTTTCGCTTCCCATGGATTAATCCCTTTTGCCTATTCTACAAACTTGTTACCATCCATCAGAACTCTATTTGGCCTGTAAGTGCTGGTCGGCCGCGCCTCTTAGGTCCACTCACATTCATATCTTTATTGGCATCCTCCACGTATCCGGACCATCCAACCATGTTTTTGTACATATTGTCGATGACACTATCTTTCAAATCAACCATTTTTCATACCTCTTTGTTTCTAAAACAATCCGCCAGCACAGCACATGAAATGAAGAGATCGAATCTCCATTGCATTAATTCTAAGTATTTTCTAGTTTTTTTTTTATAACTTATAGGCGAACGCTTGACCTCAATCACACCTGGTGGAAGGTGAAGATGAGTCCGATGATGAACCGCGTCCGCCTAACATATGTCTATTCACTCTTCTTTTAAAGACTCCCAGGTCATAAGATCGCGGAAATATTGCCGCTGGTAGCATATTCCGCTGGTAGCTTGTTCTTTTTTTTGTAACCCGGGTGTAGATCCTACATCGGACCATCAGGGCCGCTGTGAGGGCAGCGACCCCGGTGTGGCAGACTCCTACTGACAAAAAACCCCCGGGGTGTCCCTCTAATCACTCCACACAGGCCTGGGAAACCAAATTCGTCCAGTCGCCCGGGGAGCTTCTAGCTTGTTCTGACATATCCAGGCCTCTCTGCAGTACAACAAATTGAACACCAAAAATGCTTTATGGTGTTGATTGAGTTATATTTTGACTTTTAGAACGGCACCTAGCGCATTATTGACTTTGTTTCCAGCAGTAACTCGCCCCTCTACATCCATATCACACATACTATTTCTTATAAATATAGTTCCAAGATATACAATATTATCCACTTGGATTCTTAGCAAACAAGTCCACCGAGTTAGCTACTAGTTAATTAAGTAACTATGTAATATGATAAAAGCAGTTGCATGTAATTAAATATTAAATAAACCGTAGCTTGACACCGCAATAATTTCGCAGTACATTTTGTATTACAAATGTTATTATTGCGGTGGAGGGTGTCGAGATGAAAGCCAATTAAAATATCCAACGGACGGCAAGATGCAAATGGTTTTAGAGTTGCGCTTCATAGTTTGCCAGATTAGTTTTTAAATGACCTGAATCATTTTTTTTTTCATTGCAGTCAGGCTTGCGTTTGAACTATGTCCCACGTGATGGAAAGTGATCATGAGGACGATGGTAGAGTGGGTTTACCCAGTAAATACTGATTCACTCGTCGCTTTAAGCAGATTTGTCTCCTTAGCCTATTTTCGTAACATAAATGAGGAAGAGAATCGTCTCCTGCGAGCAACTGGAACGTCAACCACGTATGGGTAGTAGAATTCTCACGGCGTCTTGTTAATTTATGGTAAAGTATAGTCTATATAAAACCGAAACGCAGGCCACTCTACGTCAGTGTACTAAACTACATATATTTATAACTAGCTGTCCTGGCAGACCTTGTTCTGCCCTATTTCTCGAAAACAAAGTCAAATTGTTTTTTTTTTAATGTTAATAGCTTCCCCGTCAGTTTTTTTCTGCCAAAACCTATTGGCCTGTCGGCTGTTTTTTGAAAATTGTTTGAAGGAACCTGGCCTTAATGCTATACGTATAAAAATTGACAAACACTGACATTAATATTTATACGTCACTCGATTGTTTTGCCTTCCCGGAACCCGTCCACTAACATTTAAACTTTATGGTGTGGTATTAAAGTTCAAAATGACTTATAAAGAATTTTTTTTATGAGAATACAGAAAAGTGTTATTTTTAGACAGTTGCAGGGAATTTTTAAATTTTTTCTCTCTGTAATAACCTTCCTCAGACTTCATCAAACACAACAAAAAAAAAATCAGCCAAATCGGTTCAGCCGTTCTCGAGTTTCGCGCTTATCAAGACATTTTGCGATTCATTTTTATATTATAGATTAACTCTTTTTTTTTTCTTTTTTATTATTTTATCTAATTTATTACCTTATTTTAAGCAGCAGAATAGGATTAAAATACTAAGGTGTTGTAAGAGTCGACTAAGGTATACAGCAAGCCGAATTACATGCAGACTGCTAGCTAGGCTTGTCAAATAAATATCGATACATCGATATATCGATATTTTTAATTTAATATATCGATATTTTTGGGCGATATATTTTGTAATGATATATCGATAGATCGATGTAAAATATCCATTATCGAAAATTGTATCAAAAACGATATTTTTATAATTCTTATGGCAGTGACGTCGCTGAAATCTGAAACTGTAGAAGATAGGACTGAACGAAAAAAAAAGAACTATATTGTCTATGACTGTTGAGTATTATGGTTTGTTATGTTGCTTGCATTGATATCTGAATTTGTTGGATTTATATTATTTGCCGCCATTTATTCATTTATTATTTATTTTTGTTTGATATCTTAAATAGGTCTTAAAGTTAGAAGATAGCCTTTTAGTTCTTGATATTTTTGTTATTTTGTCTAATAAAATAGAATACTGGTAAAATACTTTCGTGTTTATTGAGATTTAATCGATATATCGATATTTTTCCTTCGATATATCGACGCCGATATTGATATTTTAATAAATATCGATATATCGATATAACAATATTTTTTTTCATTTTCGACATCCCTACTGCTAGCATCTAAGTTGATGCATGTACCTTCTCCGCACGTAGTATACATTCGACAATCAACATTGGACAAGCTGCTGAGTTAAATGTCCAAACCCCATCCCATGAATTCCGCAAATATAGTGGAAAAAGGGAACAAAGGTCATCTTTGCCTTAGAGTAGGATGGATCTTGTGGCCATATTGTGTTGCGTTATTCATAGTTGGGAGTCGAAGCTGCTCGCGTCCGTAGGCTTTACTCTAGTTTCCCTACACGTGGCTCCTGGGTGGTGCTAAACGAGCAGCAGCGAGGTGGTAGGGCGACGGTGCCTGTCTGGATCGCGACCACGGTACATGGGCGACAAGCACGACACAGTGACCAGTTTGAGCTTGTCGCGTTTCGGGATCAGCTTGTGTATATTCAGTAGCTCATATACCTAGAGACCTTCAGTCGTGGTATATGTGGGCCGACATGACGATGTAGACTATCAATGGATTTTCATGTTTGATAGTCGCTTTCGTTTTTGGACTACACTGTACTTAGCATCAGGTACTCTGTAGTCACTATGTCGAGCCAGTGTAAAAAAAAATGGAATGCAAATTGTTCTCGGCTGATTTGTTTCAAATTGGTAGTTTGTAAAACTTTTAGTTATGTTTTGTTTATGTATTTCTTGTGTTGTCTTTTTTATCATTGATCCATTTTGTTTCTAATAATGTTTAATTTAGAAATTACTGATTGGTATTGAGACTGATTCATTAATTTCGCTCGTAGCTGCCCCATCTCTTAAACGCATTCGCAGCGCTCTAATTACATCGAAGAAATTTGTTTTTCACTGGTATTATGACGAAGGCAATTAGAAACAAGCCACAGACCAGTTCGAGAAGAATTTCAGGTTTAATATAATTTTAACCGTTAATTCGACATCACGTGTACAAAGCCATCAATGAAATTGTATTTTTCATACACATTTAAAGCAAGAGTCAGTGCATACGTTGCGTTGCGGTCCCACAACGCTGTTACATTGCAGCTTGTTAAAATTGTATCGGTAAAGGCTATACCGCTCCGGTATCGCAACGCATGCACCCTCATCGCTTTACCTCGCGAAGGGTAAGCCGAATAACGTTGCACCGCCGCAATAAATCGTATAGGCCGGCTATAATGTAGTACACAACGCATAGAACTAACAAATACATAGAAGGGTGATCTAGAGGAGCTAGGGAGGGGTGAAGTATGATCACTTACAACTAAACAAGACATTACTTCTGAGCGTCGGCTGAAAATCAGCGCTGGATGGCGCGTGCAGCGTCGCTCAGCATATGCTGAGCTGAGTGCTCTTTGAGATGGGTAGCAGCACACAGGATACATGATGTGATGTTATGTATTATTCTTTCATTGTTGTTTTTATATAAATATCTTTATTGTGTATTTTTTTCTTTGCCTCAATAAACTTTTTCTTTCTTTGTTTCTTTCTAATTGAATATAAGGCGATGTGAAGCTTTCCAGGTCAACTAGTATAAAAAAGGTTTTGTTATATTAGAATAAAATGTTAAATTTTTACAAACTTAATTAAAAACTTAAGTAAATATACAAAAGGCAACCTATTTCTATAACATGGTTCAGCGTCGTGCTATGAATAATTCAATACACAGAAATGTGACAGTTTCATAACAAATTCAGACGGCAACAAAATCTCACAACTGTGACATGTGACATATACTTGGGAAGGTAACACGAGCGGTGAAAATCTACAATTAAATTGAAACTCAGTAGAAAGAGAATTATATAGAAGGCGAGATGAATACTGTCGCATTCGCACACGAAAGAAAGAAAAGGCGTTTATTTGGCACGTAACAAACAGCACCGAAGGATAAGTTAATCAAGATAGAAAATGCGCCAAAGAAATGTCAGCACAGCAAATGCCAGCGTTGATTTTCAGCTGACAACCATTTGTTGTATCAACGCGCAGAAAACAGCCAGGATGGGAACAAAGGAGAATAAATTCACAGCTCCAGAGACTATTTCAAAGAGGCATAGATAATAATATGTAATTTCCTCATGATGTTGTAAGCATGTGGTGCCTATAAGATGTTGGGAGCCGCGGTCGCACGTGCTGCCTGCCGCCATTTCGGTAAAAATATACAGCAAACCGCCCAAAAATATTAGAGACGATCCACAAAACGTATATCAATACAGGCGTGTCTTTTTTCCGCCAAACGGAGTCCTTTTCACCTGACTCCCACCTTCCAGGATGTTTCCTTGCCGGTATCTGATGGTCTTGAGCTCCTCGGTTTAGAGCTGACAGCTGACTTGAACTTTGGGCGGTCGATTGAGCTTAGAGCGAAAACAGCTGCTACAAAATTGGGTGTCCTTTTTAAGGTCAGACAGTTCTTTTCACCATCGCAACTTCTTAACCTGTATCAAGCGCAGGTGCGGTCGGGTGTCGAGCACTGTTGTCACCTTTGGGACGGATCCGCTAAATATCAGTTGGCGGCTTTGGACTCGATTGATCGTAGAGCTCGTAGACTTATTGGTGACGACTCTTTGACAAAAATTAAAATGCAGAGCATCGAGCATCGACGTAGAGTTGCCTGCCTCGCGGTCTTTTACCGGTTGCACGGTGGAGAGTGTTCTCATGAACTACACTCTTTGATTCCACCAGCCCCATTCCTCCACAAAACCACTAGACACCGTGTCGGATACCATCCGTATGTGGTGGATGTTCCTTATATCCGCACGAGAAGATTCGCTTCTACATTCATCATGCGAACAGCTAAGGAGTGGAATATGCTACCAGCGGCCATATTTCCGCGATCTTATGACCTGGGAGTCTTTAAAAGAAGAGTGAATAGGCATTTGTTAGGCGGACGCGGTTCATCATCGGACTCATCTTCACCTTCTTCCAGGTGTGATTGAGGTCAAGCGTTCGCCTATAAGTTATAAAAAAAAACACACACACACAAATTGAAGCGGATGCTGATGGACAAATGCTAGTACACTGTAGATGAGTACCTAAATGATAAATTGTGAATTATACTGCGTGACTATAAAAATAATAAAATAAAACAAAAATAAAAAAGGGTTATGCTGCCTCACTAATATAAATACTAAAAATACTAATATTAATATTGAAGCCCTCTTGCCTACATAAATGCCATACCCAACACGGTCCATAGTTGTAACTAACAAAGAACAAAAACATCTCTGTATACACTTTGGAGTGCAATAAATAAATTAAATTGAATTGAATTTCCACGTAATTCCGGGCAAAATAATTCATCTCTCATATTCTATGTGGAGTCCCAGAGGACATACACCATTTCTTGGTGGAATGTGTTCGGAGCGTATATATGAGAGAAATCCTGTTTAAACAGTTTGGTTGGAACAGTTTGGTTGGAACAGGTCTGATGTGGGTCTATTTCAGAGCGTCTTAGCTGAGCAAACATCTTGCGCAGCTGAGGTGCTCTGTAGACTCACATACCAATTATTGAAATAGTAAAGTAGTAGTAGTAGTAGTATTGTTAGTTGTTGTATTGTAGTAGCCGTTTGTAGTAGTAAGCCGTGGTGGCTGCCGGCAGAATAGAATAACACCCCCCTCTTCTTGCTGAGGTGTCGTAAAAGGCGACTAAGGTATCTCTTTAACACCGCAGTTCAACCAGGTGTTCAGAGAAGGAGAACTCGACCAAACCTGCATCCCGCTCCCTCCCGATCGTACTGGTTCTCCATTCCATCAGGCCTGAGGGAGCTCGGACGAGAGAGTGCTTTTCTGGCTGCGCGTCCAGTTATGTACCTAAATATCTCCTGCGCAATTGACTGTTTCTGAGAACTAGACCTCGAATTTCTTAACCGGTGTTGAAACAGTCGCCGTGGCCGAAACCGGCTAGGACATCATCATCATCATCATCATTGAAATAGTATAATATAGTGTAGTTTAGTTACAAAAGTATAGTGTAATTATGGGACTGACATGGCCAGCCTGTTCCAAAGTCCCAAAAAAAAAACCGGAGACAATAAAAAAAAACTCTCATATTATGTTCAAATAAAATAATTTTCGTCACTTGGTTAGTATTGAGAATCCTGCCTGGGGTGGGTCTGGCTGCGTTTAGAGGTCATCAGCTCGCCGTCCTTTGAAAGACTTCCTTACTCCTATCTGCTCCCGCATCTTGGACCGATGACAGGCCTTCTTTTGCAAATTTGGTCGGCACATATTTCTTGATTTACATTTTATACACTCGTGTACACCTTGGCTGTACCCACTGGCAAAATCGCCATGAGATGTTGGGAGTTTAACAAATTAAACGTCCATACTTTAATGATGCATTTAATAAGTGCGCCCCGCGCCACGGATGCGCATTTACTTATATACTAACTTACACATACAACATACATACACTGCACCTAAATCTCTACTTAGTCTGGAGAAACCCAGACGTACGTGCGAGGATATGAATCAACGACAATTCGCGTTGCCTGGCATGGGTATTTCAGATCATTTCTGCTGCCTACTGCAATAAATTATCAGCGTAATGATAGATAATATCTTCCTACGTATGCTGTATAACAATCGATCCCGAGAGCAATTTCATATCCAATATCCGTCCAGTGATGAACCTATCTCGATTTGCGCAAATAATTATGAAATTACTCAGCTTTGGAAAATCTCTGATCACATTGGGGGTCCATTGTTTGGATTTATCCGACTGCCCACGCAATCGGAAATCACTCGCTTGTCCAATGTATTAGTTTCAAATTAATCATAATTTCTGATGGTCTTTAGATATGTGCACGAATCTGTATAGAGTAATTAAGTACAACCTTTTTTTGGTGTCCCGGGGGAAATCCTGTATAGGAACATCAGCCCCCGGTGTGTCAGATTCCTAATGACTAAAACCCCTCGGGCTGTCCCTCTAATTGCTACACCTGGGGTTGGAAAACCTAATTAATCAAAACGCTCGAAGAATGAAAAGCTTTGTGGAGGCTGTAGGCGGTGTGTCTGTAAAAAGCCCACCTTTCTAAACCTCTTTTTCATCCGGGCAGTAGACTCCCCCAAGTTTACTGCCCGAAATTGAATACATGTTGTAATTTTCAAATCTATATGCATAAAAATGAATCGATAAATATGTAGGTTAGCTCAAAACTCGAGTATAGTTGGATCGATTTATCTTTTTTTTATTTCATATATTCTTTGAAGTTTGAGGAAGGTTTTTATAGAGAGATAAAATGGAAAAGTTTAGAGGAAAATAGTAAAAAAACCTTTACTTCTTCCATTTCGCAGAATGACGCGCTAGAAAACTAACAGTTGAATGTATCAGCTCACTAGATATATTAGTACCCAGTATACAATTAGTTTCACTAGAAGCGGCTAACGTAGCTGCGCCATCCATCACGACGTAATTGACGTGTCACCGGCACAGATTATGCGCAGTAACATTTCATGCTACTCGCTTCGATAGCATGATCAGCGTTTCATGTCACTATTTCCATTAAAACAAAGTAAACTATAGTCAACATATTTAGCGACAACCAGACACATAAATCTATACTAATATTAGGTCCTTACATATGAAATTGGCGTTTTGTATGGGAGGAACAAAAAGTCGAATATTTTTTAATATAATATATTTAATTAATCAAATTATGAACCATTATTTTCTATGCACTTTTGCCATCTCATAGGTAGTTCATTGATCCCTTTACTAAAAAAACCAGTCGGACGGGAATCAATAAAATCTTTGAAGGCGATTTGGACTGCCCCATCGGAGTTGAATTTTTTCCCTTGCAAGAAGTTATCCAAATTTCGAAAAAAATGGTAATCTGTTGGAGCAAGGTCCCGGGAGTACGGAGGATGTCTTAGACTTTCCAATTGAAGCTTTTCTAATTTAGTAGCCGTCTGTTGCGCAGTGTGTGGTCTAGCGTTGTCGTGAAGCAGCAGTGGCGTGGAGCGATTGACCAGCCTAGGTTTTTTAGCCGCTAGCTTTTCCATCATGGTTTGCAATTGCTGACAATAGACATCAGCCGTAATAGTCTGGCCAGATTTGAGAAAACTGTAATAAACAATACCGGCACTAGTCCACCAAACGCTTACAAGTAACTTTTTTGGGGTTAATTTTCGCTTGGAGCAGGATTTGGCTGGCTGGCCAGGATCCAACCATTGCGCTGAGCGCTTCCGATTATCGTAAAGAACCCATTTTTCATCACAGGTAATGATTCGGTTTAAAATACCTTCATTATTGTGCCGGCTTAGTAATGTAACGCAGCAGTCGACGCGCGTTTGCCAGTTTGCTTCAGTCAATTCGTGAGGTACCCACCTTTCAAGCTTTTTAATTTTCCCAATTTGCTTCAAGTGAATTAAAACAGTTTTATCACTAACATCGCAGCCTGCAGCTAACTCGGACGTGGTTTGCGATGGATCCGCTTCCACAATAGCCTCCAACTCTTCATTATCAACTTGAGTCTCAGGCCGTCCCCCGTGGACGCTTGTTCTGCAGGTCGAAATTTCCAGAACGAAAACGTTGAAACCAAAAACGAACTGTGTTTTCTTTTGCAACACGACCGCCATACACATCATTCACCCTTCGAGTTGTGTCCGCAGCACTAGTGCCACGGCGGAACTCGTACTCGTAAATAATGCGATATTTTAAGTTTTCCATTTTGTAAAATGAGTGACGCAAACAGAAGACAAATGAATGACGATCATCGAAGCACAAATACATGAGTCTATAGCTGTACAAATTTGAATTTGGAATTCCTTACCAAAGAGGAGAAATTTGTGATTAAAGTGGCCAGTACGAAAAACGCCAATTTCATATGTAAGGACCTAATATTATAAAGCTGAAGAGTTTGTTTGTTTGTTTGTTTGAACGCGCTAATCTCAGGAACTACTGGTTCGAATTGAAAAATTTTTGAGTTGAATAGACCATTTATCGAGGAAGGCTTTAGGCTATATAACATCACGATTCAATTATTAGGAGCGAAGAAATAATGGAAAATGTGAAAAAAACGGGCAAAATTATTCATCCTTGAGGGCTTCCATTGCATGCGCTGCAAAAACGGTTCAAGATACCAAAAATATATGTAAGAAAGAATTATTCCTCTTGAAATGATCTAAAAAAATGTTGCCGACAGTATATGTCTATCTTTTAAGATTAAGTCACTAGAACCGTTTTTATGGTAAACAAATTTGGTCGAAATTAATGCATTATTTGTTAAGAGTTGTATCAACGTAATAATATTAATCTTTATCCAAATAAATGTGTTGTTGATTAAGAGTATTAATTGTGAACAAAATTGTCTTTGACATAACTTAATTTCAATGAACATCTTAGAAGATATTACAATAACTTATATAGCAAAACAACGTTTGCCGGATCAGCTAGTGAATAAATAAAAATTAATAATTAATAAGGCATTTTGCCAGTCCTAAACCGGTAAACAGTACGAAGGGAAAATGAGTCAATACCTTCTTACCTAAAATTACGTAAAAGAAATTTTATCACCTTGCCAATCAATCGTGTGTCACACGCGCTGCTGTATTTACACTTTTTAGGGAGCAATTCTTATTTATTTCTCAATTTTTCTTTATGATTTATTCTAATATATATAACTCAAAGGTGACTGACTGACTGTCTGACATAGTGATCTATCAACGCGCAGCCCAAACCTCTGGACGGATCGGGTTGAAATTTGGCATGCAGGTTGATGTTATGATGTAGACATCCGCTAAGAAAGGATTTTGATCAATTCTACCCGCAAGGGGATAAAATAGGAAATGAAAATTTGTATGAAACTTTGTCAATTTTAAACCGATCGGGCTGAGACTTTGCATGCATAAGGCTACTATGACGTAGGAATCCTCTAAGAAAGGATTTTGATAAATTCCACCCCTAAGGGGATAAAATAGGGGTTGAAAGATTGTATAAATCTTCTTAGATTTTCAAGAATTGCTGTCTTAATTTTATCCAGACATTATTCATTTACATGACAAGCCTATGGAATGACAATAAACAAGTCTCAGGGACAAACTCTCAAATTTGCGGGTTTTGACTTGAGAGAACATTGCTTCTCTCAGGGACAGTTTTATGTTGCTTGCTCACGAGTAAGTTCACCCAATAGCTTGATAGTTTTAGCGCCTAATGACAGATTAGTTAAGAATACTGTGTACAAAGAAGTTTTGTAGGCCCTAATTTTTTACACACGCTAAACAAAAGTAAAGCCGCAAAATATATATCTAATTAATAATAATACTTCTTAACGCGAGCGAAGCCGTGGGCAAAACCTAGTTAGGGAATATAGCTATTGACATTTGTATTAGTTGCAAGAAAGTACAAATTATGGTGTCCTGAAAAATCATCCTGTATATAATTTGTTTTCTATACGCTGACAAATAAAACAGAATTCGATACGTCGAAAAGATGACAGGAATAACTTTAGAAAATATTTATTCTAGCAGTTACTCTTGTCCAATATAACTTTCAATCGATAAACCTAATTATGTCTTCAGCTAATTGTTCTAGTTTTGCAAAACATCTATAGATTTTTGCTTTTACAAGTAAATATTTGTCTGTAACGTTCGAGAAAGAGAAAAACAATTGTAAATACACAAGAATGATAAAGACAAGTAGATGTTTTCGAAACAAAAACTTTAGCTGGAGACGCATTATAAAAAACAGATCACATTGAGAAAACTTGGCTGATAGTCAGTCGCTTTTAATCGACTAATCGACCTAAGTCATAATTAGCACATCTCTAGTATGAGCGCGCTCGTGCACTGTATCCGCACCAAATAGTTTTTTCGGCGTAAGGTGGGGGTAGTGTAAACAATAATGTGACTCGGTACGGTGTTCATATTAGATTTAAGACTTTTTAAATTATTTGTATAATGTATTTACATTGAAGTGGATGTAAGTGTACTGGATGGCAGACAATACTCACGAGCCGTAAACAAGTTAATAAATTATGTATGTAAGCGGAGTAATCGACCCTTACATAATTAATTCCGATCTATACCGCTCCTAGATGTTTTACGAGCTCAATTTATGACAGTCGTAACTAAAATTACCAGGTACCAGTTTTAACTGAATGTCCCGATTATGAGGGTTCCATAAATACAGTAGCGTGCGTCCCACATATGCATAAAAATCATAAAATACCTTTTATTACGCGCGGAAAGTTTTATAGACCATCAGGGCAGTTTCGGACTCTTATCGACCAAAACAAACGGGGTGTTACTCCTACTTGCCTTGAGACTTCGGCCACGGGAACTACTTTAGCTCCTAGTGACATCTGTCTTCTCCAGGCATCACCTACGGATGCGGAGGGGTGGTGTAAAAAGCAACCCTCACTCGCCAATAAACTAATATCAATAGAGCGGTGTAAACATCACACACGGTTTCGCCGGGGCATGTAGAGCGACGCATCCCTCATATACACTGTCTTAGGTGTCATGTCCACTGCAGCTGACTGGAAAAAATTTTCGCGGTAAGCGATTGCCTCCGGAGCCCTTTTCATCACTTCGTTCACCCTCAAATATCTTCAAAGTAACAGACGACCGCCTGCCATGCTATGCTCTCACTCCCGAAAGCTTCCAGCTTTCTCTATTAAAATAGTGGCGTGGTACTTCTGTCTCAAAATTTACATGGCGTTTCTATGCAGGATTTTCCCCCTGGTTGCCAAAAAAATGATAAAAAAATCACAGTTAAAATAGGAAAATATCTATTCTCTTTTACACTCAGTTTTGGGGGCCGTAACTTGACCATCAGTATGTTTCATACGGCCCTCGGTCTTTAATTAGACCACTCCTTATTTGAAAAATAGAACACGATGAATAAAAGTATTATCTGCAGAAAAACAAGGCTTAAAAATATAAATTGAGAGCAAAATCCTTTTACATCGAAATACATTACGTGATTAATGAATTCAATAGAATTTCTGTTAAACTTTGTTTGGGGCCGCGTGGTAATTTCAAATTCATCCAACCATTTACTCTTTGACCTCCTCTCTATTGTTTACGATATAATGTATTTTACTAACTGTTGCTCTTGGCTTTGTCTGCAAGGATTTTCGTTAGCAGGTAATCTTTTCCTAGTAGTCTTTTGTTTCTTTTTTTTGGAAGTCGAAGCTACTCGCGTCCTTAGGCTTTACCCTAGTTTCCCTACACGTGACTCCTGGGTGGTGCTAAACGAGCAGCAGCGAGGTGGTAGGGCGTCGGTGTCCGTCTGGATCGCGACCACAGTGCATGAGTGTAAAGCCCGTCATAGTGACCAGTTTCGGCTTGTCGCGTTTCGGGATCAGCTTGTGTATATCCAGTAACTCATATACCTAGAGACCTTCAGTCGTGGTATATGTGGGCCGGCTTGACGATAGAGACTTTTAATGGATTTTCATCCTTTCATAGTCGCTTTCGTTTTTGGACTACATTGTACTTCAGGTACTCTGTAGTCACTATGCCGTGCCCATGTAAAAAAAAAATGCATATGTTAATATAGCAGACAATCTCTCTCGGCATAATATCATTCTAATTTCTATATAGAAGAGTTATCTAGGCTTTTTTTTAAATTAGGACAGGGTCCTTATTGGCGGAGGTCTAGACTTTTTTCTGTATTGTTTTTTTTTTTCTGTTTTTCATGGGGTTTTCTATATGTATTATATCGTCACTTTTGTTTGGTTGCTGCCATTTAAATGTTTTCTTTTCTTTTTTTCTTTTTTATGTTAAGTACAGTGTAGACAAAATAGCAACTATTAAATCCATTGATAGTCTCGGTAAACACGTGGGCCCACATATACAACGGCTAAAGGTTTCTAGGTATAAGAGTTACTGGATATACACAACCAGATCCCGAAACGCGCCAGGCCAAAGCGAGTCACTATGACGGTCTTTAAACTTGTGTACTGTGGTCATGACCCAGTTCAGAAACCATGGGAAACATGGTTCTGTCCAAAGCACAACCACTAATATTAACAGTGAAGAAAGGCATATCGATAGTCCTACTGATCATCCAATTAAAAGATATATAATACAACACAAGTTTTAAAAATGTTGTTCTTTACAGCTATGTAAAAGTCATTGATCGAATAGGAAGCGAGATATATCGAAAAAACAACTTTTGACCTTACAAAACTTAAGACGTCAAGATATCTTATGAGACTTTTCAATTCTATTTGAAAACATCAAAAAAAAAGCGCGACCAGTTAACGATCCTTGAGAAGTGGAGCTGGATGATGCATTCTGCCGTAAAACTTAGTGGAATATTGGGGAAAGCAACAGTTCCCCTAGATAGTGCCCACAAGGGTACAGCATGGCGAGCCTGTAGAGAACATATTGATGATGATGATGATGATGATGATGTCCTAGCCGGATTCGGCCACGGCGACTGTTTCAACGCCGATTAAGAAAATCAAGGCCCAGTTTTCGGAAACAGTCAATTGCGCAGGAGATATTTAAGTGCATAACTGGACGCGCAGCCAGAAAAGCACTCTCTCATCCGAGCTCCCTCAGGCCCGATGGAAAGGAGAACCAGTACGATCGGGAGGGAGCGGGATGCAGGTTTGGTCGAGTTTTCCTTCTCTGAACACCTGGTTGAATTGCGGTGTTCAAGAGATACCTTAGTCGCCTTTTACGACAACTCAGCAAGAAGAGGGGGGTGCTATACTATTCTGCCGGCAGCCACCACGGCTAAACATATTACGGAGAACATATTACAGGGCCAATAGTCATCATCCAAGTCTAGAAGTTGTCACCATGGGGATTTTAGCCGGTAGAAGTTCGGCACATCTCGACCGCGACCCCTTATGCTGCCAGGAAGGATTATTCAGGATTTTCTGCAATTAAAAAGAGCTAGTTATAAAAAAAATAGATACTACTGTATAATATGAATATAGACAGTCCGACAACGAAATTTCTTTTTTCCTTAAAGAGAATTAAAAAGTAAACACCAAAGATGATACAGCAAACGTCGAAACTGTTTGGCGTAAGCGTTTAAAATTAACAAAACTATCAATCAAGATAATGTCATTCAATAAAGCCATTGTCGCTGTCAATGTGACGTTTTGAAAAATGTGCGAATCCGTTTCGGGGTCCCGGAGAGGAGCGATCAATCAATGGGAGGAATTGAGATCGCTTCACAAATTTGTATACGGCGCAAGTTAGAAGCGTGTAGCGTTTATGTGAACACAACAAAATACAATGAACTTTAAAAAATGGCATCTAACTGAAGGTCAATTTTTGGTCGAAGCAAAAGGCAATTAATTGGCTTCACCACAACCCTTTTTTTATCCAGCACTTACTCACCTGTGTAGGAGAAGATCTTTAAGAAGCCCACATGGCATGCAATAGGAACCTCACGTGTAAATGCTCTGAGAACAACGATCAGCTGCGTTATTGGTCACATTGGGCACGATACATAAGCAAAATTTGAATACAGCCAGTAATGTATTTCTGCTAACCCCGAAAAGGATACAGTGTAGCGATTTATTATATTAATATTAAAAGGAAAAATAGGAAGTCGACCTTTCGAATTTCGGTATCAATACCTGTTGAAAGTACGAAATGAGTACATCAGAGTCAACTCATCATCATCAGAGGCAACTGTAAGTCAATCTCGATAATTTTATGAACACCCATTCAAATTGTAAAATTTTTTCTCGAGTCTTTTATTGTTCATTTTTTATAATAATCTATACTAATATTATAAAGCTGAAGAGTTTGTTTGTTTGTTTGTTTGAACGCGCTAATCTCAGGAACTACTGGTTCGAATTGAAAAATTCTTTTTGAGTTGAATAGACTATTTATCAAGGAAGGCTTTAGGCTATATAACATCACGATGCAATTATTAGGAGCAAAGAAATAATGGAAAATGTGAAAAAAACGGGCAAAATTATTCATCCTTGAGGGCTCCCATTGCGTGCGCTGCAAAAACGGTTCAAGATACCAAAAATATATGTAAGAAATAATTATTCCTCTTGAAATAGTCTAAAAAAATGTCCGGGACAGTATATGTCTATCTTTTAAGATTAAGTCACTAGAACCGTTTTTATGGTAAGCAAATTTGGTCGAAATTAATGCATTATTTGTTAAGAGTTGTATCAACGTAATAATATTAATCTTTATCCAAATAAATGTGTTGTTGATTAAGAGTATTTAATTGTAAACAAAATTGTCTTTGACATCACTTAATTTCAATGAACATCTTAGAAGATATTACAAAACCTTACATAGCAAAACAACGTTTGCCGGATCAGCTAGTGATAATATATACATATCGTTATGCTATTTTCTTCACGGGGTGACCAGAGTTATATTACTGGTTGTATCCATTTTGGGCCTATATTGTATGTCGTGCTCAAAATGACCCGTACCGCAGCTGACCGCCGTCATTTTTTTAAATATTATTTATATACCCGCTCTTATGACATAACCCACACATGTACCGCAGCCCGTCAAAGAGACATTTCCGTCCAATAGTCTCCCATTAGCACGGTAAATAAATTTTCCTTTAAAATAGGGAAAAGACGTTACCATTTTATTTAGAGATCACATATTTTAGACTGCTATATTTGTAAATTGAGTAAACATACGAGCATTTCAGAGAGTTCAAATTAAGAGACGCTGGTCGAGCTGTGGAGGAGTCTATGATGGGAATGTCTCTACGCGATATGATCCGTAATGAAACTGCATTCTTTGATTCCACCAGCCCCATTCCATCACAAAACCACTAGACATCGTGTCGGATACCATCCGTATGTGGTGGATGTTCCTTATATCCTTATATCCACGGGGCTAGAGAGTCATGGTTATACGGTATCTCACATCCCGGCTAGGACTAAGAGGTTCTCTAACTCATGGAGATATGGAATGGTCTTCCAACGAGCGTGTTCTTACAGTCCTAAGGTTTTTTAAATGAAGCATGAAGAGATATTTATGTAGGCCGTCAAAATCACTGAGCCTTTTGATAAGTTTTTCTTTACTGTGGATAGTCCTGGTCGGTTTTTGGACTGCGCCAGGCCAACACAATATGGCGGAGTACAATGGTAAGTGTACAACTAAATTTAAATGAAATTACGTTGTTGTTTATGTAATCCATTGAAATCGCTGTCATGCTCACAATAATATTTAGCATTCAAAGCTGGGACAAGACGCGTAGGTTTGCTGTAGTGTTGTCTGATATATAAGATTTCGGATATTAGAGTTTAATCTGGAATATATTTATGTTATTTCCTTAGCGTAACTATTGTAGTGGTGTTCTGTGTATTTTCTAAGGATAGACGGTAAATTTTTGTTTTTTTTTTACACTGGCTCGACATAGTGACTACAGAGTACCTGATAGTAAGTACAGTGTAGTCCAAAAACGAAAGCGACTATCAAAGGATGAAAATCCATTGATAGTCTCCATCGTCATGTCGGCCCACATATACCGCGACTGAAGGTCTCTAGGTATATGAGCTACTGGATATACACAAGCTGATCCCGAAACGCGACAAGCCGAAACTGGTCACTATGACGGACTTTACACCCGTGCACTGTGGTCGCGATCCAGACGGGCACCGACGCCCTACCACCTCGCTGCTGCTCGTTTAGCACCACCCAGGAGTCACGTGTAGGGAAACTAGGGTAAAGCCTACGGACGCGAGCAGCTTCGAGAATTACATCATCGCAACTTCTTAACCTTGTTGGGAAACAAAACGTGTCTATTGTACTTTTATTTTAATGTATTTGGATGAACTACGCTTAAGACTTGGCGTTGTTAATTGTGTTCCTTTGTCAAATTCTTGTAAAATCGTTCGTCTTTACGTCAATACGTATGCGTCGACGGTGCACCTTACTAATTTATATTTGGTGGTTTTATACAAATACTGTGTTGTGAAAATCGATGTCACATATCTCCAGGACTTCTGAACAGCCTAACAGGTGGGTGGCAATAGTTATATCACATGAGCCAAAGACCTAGAAAAATTACAGTCCAATTTTAAATTCCGTGGAACCTTTCACACTCACGGCGGTTCCACACTTATTTGTGATGTTGAATGTAACCAGTACTGCATCGGATCGCTGTTCTTAAAACACAAGTGAAAAGGAAAATGAAAAATGTATTTATTTCGCCACAAATCAACAAAAAATCTGAAATTTAAATGCAGCAATACAAACAACACACAAAAACAAAAGAAAATACAAAACATATAAACATGGCGAAAATGGGACCTTCATCAGCCCAAAGCCACAGAGGAAGCCTGCAGCGCTTATTTTCCTGAAGGGCCCTGGTCGTGTTATATCTTATAAGAATAATCAATAAATAATAAAAATACATATAGCTTAAATAATAAATACAAAATAAATACGAGTGATACTAAAATAAACTATTATATACAATAAATAAATCAACTACCAAATGTATTAGTGATAGATACTATAGTAAAAATATATGTATACCTAAAAAAAGAGCAAAAGTATAAGTAAAAATAAATGAAATAGACTACGTGTAACTAATAGATTATTAAATAAATATCATTTTAATTCTATTTATGAAAGCCAATTTAGATTTGGATATTCTAAGCGGTGGCGGCAAATTGTTCCAACTCTTCGTAGCCTGATAGCGAAAACTACTACGAAATGTTGTCAAGCGGCGTCGCAGTGTTACTAACAAGAATTCGGAACCTCTCGTCTTATAAGTATTCACGTCTGAGGACCAAACCACAAGTGCACATAACATCCTTAAATTATATATTATAAATAGGTTTGATACCCATACGTATCCTCACGATGTTTTATTTTATCAGTAAACATATGATGTCCAAGTCTGTACTTGGCCTACTAAAATTCGGGGGTATGAGCTGGGATTTGAACCCATTCGCGTTTCTGTGTACTACCTGAGATGGGCAGAATATAATCTGATTAATAACTAACGATTACAAAATGTAGTCCTCATTTTAATTTTCTTGCTCTGTAATCATGATTAAATCCATTTAAAACATTAAGAAATTATAAATGTGTATGCAATCTGGGATTCTGTAGTGTTTAAAATATAGATGAGCAAAATGCAGTCATATTAATGGTAAAAAACGTAAAATGTAATCGTAATCATTTTTATTAATTTGATTACATTTTGCCTATCTATGATTGCTACTAGCTGCTTCTCCAGTACGTCTGAAGAGCCAAAATCTTAATATCAATACTAGGCAGTTTCGATCCATTGCATGGCAAAATTCTCCCTTCAGTTTTCCTTTATATTTGTGGAAGCCATGGAAAGAGGTTTGCATATTTAACCCACAGCTAGTCCAATGCGGATTAGCGGGTGTCCTTTAGTGCAGAGAAAGCGCATGCAGCAGCTTAGATGCTGGCAATCTGCGTGCAATTCAGTATGCCGTATACCTTAGTCGGCTCTAATGACACCTCAGTATGGTGAAGAGGGAGGCACTATTTGAAATGAAATGAAAATCTATTTATTTCGCCACAAACCAACAAAAAATCAGAAATTTAAAAACAGCAACACCAACAACACACAGAAACAAAAGAAAATACAAAACATATAAACAGTGCGAAAATGGGACCTTCATCAGCCCAAAGCCACAGAGGAAGCCTGCAGCGCTGATTTTCGTGAAGGGCCCCGGTCGTGTTACATCAAATTATAAATATCTATAAGCGATAAAAAAATACAATAAATGGAAATAACATCTAGCTTAAGTAATCTTAAATATAAGTGTTTTATTTTCAGATGAAAACTACGCCTAGAAATTTAATAAAATACAATAAATTGTTTAGAAAGAAAGAAAGAAAACGTTTTATTAACAGCAGCCATATAACCATATAACAAACATTGAACAATAGAACACACATAAAAGACCAAAAACATAAAAAAGAAAAACCAACCAAACAATACATAAAAAAAAGGTTAAGGCCGCCGCCAATAAGGGCCCTGTCTCAGCTTGTGCTGCAGAGCACTGGACTCTGCAGCGCTGGTATTCTGACAGGCCCTTGCGGTCGACACAGCCATTTCACTGGAACAGCTCCACATATACAAACTCAATTAAGTATTTTTTTGGTAGTTTAGGATATCCGATAGTTCGTATACGAATGTCTGTCACATCTCTACATCATACAGAGGTTGCGTCATACACACGCCCGTTTAGGCTATTATTCCTTTGAATTTGAATATAATTGTATTGTACACTTGAAAGGGGGAAATTAACGTGCTTAGATACTATTATAATATCACTATAAGTTTTGTCCGCGACTTCGTTTACATAGCAATAATAAATATAAGATGAAGCTGAGGGACTGGTTGTCGCATCTAAAATATAATGATACCGAGGAACTGTTGCGGTAATAGATGTGCTTGGGGTTTAATATTAACATTCTTGTGAAATTATTATTTATTTTGGTAGTATAGTCTATTGTTTAGTATGTAATATTATTGTTGTATTGTTTCGAGTTAAGATTGAAGCTACGCAGCGGTTGTTAACTGTATATAACAAATTGTGTGAAATGTGCTGACATCCAAGACACAGGCGGTACTAGTTTGGGTGTCAGCTGACTTTAATGTGCTGCTTTGTAATTGTGTTCTAATGTATCTAATAAATATTTTTATTTCTTTTTTTTTTAATCTGTTTGAATTCGTTGCGTGAGCCAAGACGCAGACCCTGACGATTGTCCATCAGTTTAAGGTCGCTCAGCGTGCGATGGAGCGGGCTATGTTGGGCATCTTTTTGAAGGATAAAGTCCGAAATGAGGCTATATTACAAAACCAAAGTTGTCGATATAGTTTTTCGGATTATTGCGCTGACGTGACTTTAGGCAACCTATGAATGCCGAAAAACCGATTTGCAACAGGCAGGTTCTTGAGTGGAGACCGCGAATTGGCAAGGGAAGGATTGGATAAGAAGAGCTGAAGGCCAATCTCAACGGTGCTTGTTAAGAAAGACCAATATTCAGAAGTGATCTGGGATGACATGATGAAGTAGATTTAGAAGCGCGGAGTTTGAGGCATGTAACAGAACTTGTGGGAATCAATTTCGCGTATGTCATAATAAGAATAAGGCTTGTTTCGCATTTGCTGAGCTGACTTTCTTTTGGCACATCACCACAACACAGGATATTTGCTTTTGTTATTTTCTTCATTAACCTATTCTTATGTTGTATGCCAAATATTTTTTATTTTAAAATTTTTATTTAATTTCAAAAGGTAATAAATAACTTAAAAAAATGGTATATGGAGTAACTTGTTTCTTCAAAAACTGCAGTAATTTATGTAGTTTGTAATATAGAACAAAATTACCTATTTTATTCTCGAGTTTCTTATTTTTTGAGTCAAAAACGGAAAAGCATGTGCTCGGCATCAGCAAATCCGAGTCGCACCTAAAGGCTTACGAAATTTAAAGTTCTCAAATAATAATACTCGTATATCGTTACGCTGTATCCGTTTCGGAGTTAGCAGAGATACAACAAGAGCTGTATCGACTTTCCGCTTACATGTCGTGCCTAACGTGACCAGTGGCGCAACTGATCGCCGTTCTCATAGCACTAAAACACGTGACATTACTATTAGGTTTGCTCACGGTGTTATACATCACCGCTGACCATATCGTGCCTCAATCTCAGTGACGTGGATAAGGTATTTGGTCAGGATGGGCAGATTCAGATAATTAATGGCAATATTATATAATGATAATAAATATTATATTACTTTCACAGGGAAGATAGATGGCGTGAAAATATAATGGATATGAATATAAAGGGTTCCTTTTTATATTTAAATTAAACCAATTTATTCCAAACTTATTTATCGTAAGGGCATGCAATGCTTTCATGCATCTATGGGATGAACGCTACTGGCCAATCTGTACTTAATCTGGAAAACCCACAGGTACTTGCTAAAATTCGAATCTAAGACCAATCGCGATGCTGAGCGTGGATACTAGTCCTATATCGGCTGCCATTGCTTAATTTTTTTGCGTATTCAAAGAGAAAAAAATTTAAAATATTTTATAAAATAAATACAACGTAGTTGAGTTAGCAAATAGAACGAAAATAGCGAGAAGCAATGGAATCGCGCGGTATGACGGTGACCACAAGTTTTCCTGTCCCGCGGGGTTCATATTTCTGCATTCAACATATACTGTGGTTGCCTGGTCGCTTCAAGAGACACTTGGCGGAATAAAGTTGATAATAACACGCGTGACCATGATTTTTCAGAATAACAGAACCATTTTCTTTTACACTATCTCGACAAAGCACAGCTGATGGAAAGAACAGTGTAGCCCAAAAATTACAGGAACTATCAAGGCACGAAAATCCATTGACAGTCTCCGTCGTGATGTCGACCCACATATACTTCGGCTGAAGGTCTCTAGGTATATGAGCTACTGGATAATCTAAAAACAAAATTCCCTTACCACCTATACCGCCTTATTTTGATGGATTTGCTCTCTTCTGCAGTTGTTACCATCAATATGTAATTTGCCTTTTTTTAACTTGGAGAAAATCCTCATAAATCCGTCTGGACCACTCATAGGTGGATGAACAGCGAGGTCTGCAGAACTTGTATCGGCTAAAAACCCCAAGGTGACAGCTCCTGCATATAGACGATGAATGTGGATCCCGTAATCAATTCTCCAGAGCTCCTACGTGCTGCGCCATAGGGACTATATCATCACCAGTGGCCCAGCTGATCACTATTCACTCATCTGGACGTTACGTGGGTTTCCTCACGATGTTTTCCATCAACAGTGAGTATGTGGTGGCTAAACCCGTGCTGAATCTAAAAAACTCAAAGATATTTGCTAGAAATCGAACTTGCGAGAAACTTACGTGCGCACGGATACCGACCAGTTATTCACCAGACGATTACAGTAATAGTTTGTGTTTTGTTTATACAAACTAATCTTAAAAGTATAAATTATACTCCAGAAATATAACAGGAGTATAACTTGAGAAAAAAAATCCCAGATTTACAGAATAGCGTGGTAAGCCCAGCAACTCAACTTTAGCATAACATCAACGCGCGGCCATAATTGAAACCGGGTGAAGACCCGCTGGGGACTCGCTTTTTGCAACTACCCGCGTCAACGCGCCGCGACTCTGTTCGTTTATTACCAGCGGTGTTTTTGACGTTGACAGTAATCTAGCCCAACTTTCTAGGGCTTTTTACGTATATATTAGCGCTTCATCGAGCAACCTTTCTCTGCTGAATCAAGTAATTCACTTTGATAAACCTTTTTTTATCTTTTTTGAGTGTCATAAGTCAAATAGAAAAAACGGAACCTATAGGAAGTTATTTTAAGGGTCATTTCCACATGGCCATATCAAAGTCAAGCTAACGTAAGCTGCAGCGTCATCAACACCTACGGCGCTTTGTTCGATCTCCCACTAACGCATAACTAGAGTTGTTTGGGAGTCGAAGCTGCTCGCGTCCGTGGGCTTTACCCTAGTTTCCCTACACGTGACTCCTGGGTGGTGCTAAACGAGCAGCAGCGAGGTGGTAGGGCGTCGGTGCCCGTCTGGATCGCGACCACAGTGCATGGGTGTAACGCCCGTCATAGTGACCAGTTTCGGCTTGTCGCGTTTCGGGATCAGCTTGTGTATATCCAGTAGCTCATATACCTATAGACCTTCAGTCGTGGTATATGTGGGCCGACATGACGATGTAGACTATCAATTAATTTTCATCCCTTGATAGTCGCTTTCGTTTTTGGACTACACTGTACTTACCATCAGGTACTCTGTAGTCACTATGTCGAGCCAGTGTAAAAAAAAAAATATCGACAGGATGCTCTTGTGCAGGAAATACCTTTACAACTTCACCAGGCAAGAGGAGTGAAGGCTTAACGTTATGGGTTTTAGCGACATATGGGTTGTGTGGCAACACAAGGGCATCCCTAGTGTACGAACCCTACCTGATCGGCCAGACAGGAAACGAATCTAACGGTGATCTACTAGCGCTTCGGAAGCGACTACCTTCAGAAGAAACCACGAACCCATGGATATGTTGTAATGGGCAGCTAAGGAGCACGTACCAGGAGATATATAAGCTTAATTCTAACTTATCATTTCTGTAATTTCTCTTATATTTAATCTATATGCTATGTAAATAGAAATGTAGGCAATCCGTATCTTTTACTGCATTCCAGTCGGTATGCATTAACAACCACGCGTGGCATATCACTCCATTGTCAGTCACGTCATACTATCATGCTATATTGCTTTTGGGTGCAGGGTGAGCAGAAATTCATCAGTGGCTGTATCCACTTAGCCGCTAGCACTGATCGCCGTTCTCACAGCACCAATTACACACACAATACACAAAGCACACACACAATACATTTACCATGTAAGCACAATACATTTCTATTAAATGCCATGTGGGCTTCCTCACGATCTTTTTTTCATCGGTGAGCATATGCAACTTAAATTCGTACTTAATCTGGAAAAATTCAAAAATACATGCCGGGATACGACCCTGCGACCATTTGCCTTGCCATGCATGGATACCGGTCCCTTATTAAGCCGCCACTGCCACTCGAATGGCTTCTAATAGCTTTAAAAAAACATACTTCTAAACTAAAGGCAAAACGCGCCTGTTTTTTATCCTCATCGCTGTTTATAGTTGATAGCAGCAGAATAGCATCAAAGGAACTTTCAGACCATTTGCATGATTCGATACTCCATAATTACAATCCGATATCGTTCATTTTTGTTAGAATTATTAATTGCAACACTAAAACAACGCCACCTGTCGATATATATGTAAAACCATTTGTCATCTGTCATTACATTTTTTCTATCATATTGTGCTGTATGTGTCCTATGTGTCTTATAACTATTAAATTAATATTCCGTTCTAAATGTATATTTTCACTTAAATACTTTCACACAACAACAGGTTATGGGCAAATATTATCTGAAAGTAAATTACAAATATAATTCGTTACGAAAGTGCTGCAACTAAATTGGATTAAATTTGATAACCTCAACCGGCCATTACCGGCGTGTGCGTTTCCTACCTTCAACATAATTTTTTGACGAGAAATATACATAAAGATGGTGTCACAAATATCAATAGGCACTATTGAGAGACTTATTGGAAGAGAAAACTACCAAAGTTGGAAATTTGCCGTCAAAAACTATCTGGAACATGAAGAATTGTGGCAGGAAATTGAACCTGAGTTGGGTTATCAATCTGACAGTAAGAAAAATACGAAAGCAAGGTCGAAAATAATACTTTTGATAGATCCAGTTAATTATGTCCACGTTCAGGAGGCTACAACAGCGAAACAGGTATGGACAAAACTCGAAAAAGTATTTGATGACTCCGGGCTCAGTCGAAAAGTAGGTCTACTACGAAACTTGATCACCACCAACTTGGAAAATTGCTCGAGTGTCGAAGAATATGTCAATAAGGTAATGTCAACAGCTCATAAGTTAAGAAATATCAATTTTGTGGTGGGAGACGAGTGGCTTGGTACATTGCTGCTTGCTGGCCTCCCTGATTACTACAAACCGATGATAATGGCTTTAGAGAGCTCTGGTGTGGCTATTACTGCTGATTATGTCAAAACCAAGTTGCTACAAGAGGTTAAGATATCAGATTCTATTGCATACTATTCAGAGGCTAAGACGTACAATAAACAAAATATGTCAAAGTTTTCAGCAAAAAATTCACATAACCAAATACAAGAAAAAAAGAAATCCAAGGGCCCACGGTGCTTTGTATGTAATAAGCAAGGGCATATAAGTAAAAATTGCTATTTTAAAGATAAAAAAAAGGGTTTCTCAAACACAGATAATTCAAAAAATAATGTTTATTATGCTGCTTTTCCAGTTGCTGCTGAATTGGATGGAAACTGCTGGTATGTTGATTCTGGAGCATCACTGCATATGTGCAATAAGGAGAATTGGATGTATGATGTTACTCCATCTACAATCAATAACATCAAGGTTGCAGATAATAAAATATTGCCAGTAAAAGGCAGTGGCAATGTGGATTTACAGATAAGAGACACAGATGGCACATTACAGACAATACAGGTTAGAAATGTTTTATTCGTACCCACACTATCAGTAAATTTACTTTCTGTAAGTCAAATAGTAAACAATGGCTGTGAAGTGAAATTCGAAAATGATGGTTGTAAAATTTATAAGAATAATAAATTAATATTGACAGCTTTGCATCGCAACAACATGTATATAGTTAATAATGTTTCTGAAGCACCGGCATTGCTATCAACAGTAGATGAGCGAGATATAAATTTATGGCATCAAAGGATGGGCCATCTAAATTTCACTGACTTACAGAAAATAACGGAAAGTGCAGAAGGGGTCGAATTATTAAAAAAAGGTAATCAAGTTTGTACAACTTGTTTAGAAGGTAAAATGAGTAAACAACCGATTAAAAATACTGGCACTAGAGCTTCTGAACTGCTCCAATTAATACACTCCGATGTTTGTGGTCCGATGGAGACAAGTTCTATTGGAGGTGCCAAATATTATGTTACTTTCATAGATGATTATAGCAGGAAGGTATTTGTCTATTTCATGAAAAATAAGTCTGAGACTTTAGAGAAATTTAAAGAATTTAAGAATTTAGTGGAAAACGAATTAAATAAAAAAATAAAGATATTGCGCTCAGATAATGGAAAAGAATATATAAATAATGAATTTAAACTGTTTCTGTGTAAAACTGGTATCCAGCATCAAACAACTAACCCATATACGCCTGAGCAAAACGGCATGGCAGAGAGAATGAACCGTACATTAGTAGAAAGAGCTAAATGTTTAATTTTGAATTCCAGAATACAAAAATATTTTTGGGCTGAAGCGGTTTCAACAGCGGCTTATATTGTAAATCGTTCACCAACAAAAGCTTTGGATTACAAGACACCATATGAAATGTGGACAGGTAAAAAACCAAATTTAAATAACATGAAAATTTTTGGTTGTCAGGCAATGGTTCATGTGCCAAAGGAAAAGAGACAAAAATGGGATTCAAAAGCTGTCAAAATGATATTTGTGGGTTATTGTGAATATACAAAAGGCTACAGATTGTATGATGTGATTAAAAAACAAATATACAAGAGCAGAGATGTTGTTTTTTTGGAAAACACAGTCAAAAATAATTGTGTTATAATGCCGCTTACTAAGTTGCAACAACAGGAAGCTACTGAACTAGAATCTGATACTGATACTTTTGTAAATGAAAATTCTAATGAGGAAAAATCATTCGATGCCACCAGTGAATTGTCAAACTCAGAGTCAGATAATAATGATCCAGATTACACACCAGAGAGTCTCGAAGAGGAAGAAACAAATCAATTTAGAAATATAACTCTGAGGCCAAGGAATAAACCTACTACATATTTTTGTAATAATGAGAAGCCAACTGATTCAGCAATATTATTAAAGGAGCCAGAAACTGTGGAAGAAGCTCTTTCAGGTCAAAAAGCAAAAGAGTGGAAAGATGCCATGGATAGTGAATATGAATCACTCCTTCAGAATAATACTTGGACATTAGTAACACTTCCTGAAAACAAAAGAATAATTCCTTGCAAATGGGTTTATAAAATGAAAACTGATGCAAATGGTAAAGTTGTACGATATAAAGCTAGATTAGTCATAAAAGGTTTCATACAAAAGAAAGGAACTGAATATAATGAGATTTTTGCTCCGGTAGTACGACATACTTCAATAAGATATTTGTTTGCATTGGCTGTTAAAGAAAACTTATATATAGATCAAATGGATGCAGTCACAGCATTTTTACAGGGAGACATAGATGCTGAAATATATATGAATCAACCACCGAGCTATGAATATGGGCACGAAGTTTGTAGATTAAATAAGTCCATTTATGGCTTAAAACAGGCCAGTCGCCAATGGAATTTAAAACTAACAGCCTTGTTAAAAAAAATGGGATTGAAAAGTACTTCTGTGGATCCATGTGTGTACTATAAAAATGATAGTGGAAACATTCTTGCTATACTGATATATGTTGATGATTTATTAATATTTTATAATAACATACAGCAAGGTGAAGAAATAAAGCAACAACTTAAAAGTAAATTACATATGAAAACACTTGGACCTGTAAATCATTTTATTGGTTGGAGAATTAGTCAGAATGAGGCCAGAAACCAAATACATATTGACCAGACTGCCTATATAGAAAAAATCCTACATAGATTCCATATGACAGATTGTAATGCAGTTCATTCACCATGTGATCTTAGCTCGAAATTGATTAGTACAGGAGAGCAAGATAATATCGCTAGAAATGTCCCTTATCAAGAAGCAATAGGGAGTTTACTTTACCTGTCACAGGGTACAAGACCAGATATATGTTTTATAGTCAACAAATTGAGCAGCTTCAATAACAAACCAGAAATGCAACACTGGCTAGCAGTAAAAAGAGTACTGCGGTATATAAAGGGCACAAAGGAGTGTAAATTGATATTTAGTCAAAACAAAGAAGAAGAAAGAGTGTTTGGCTATAGTGATTCAGATTGGGCTTCAGATACTAACAGCCGGCGTTCATGCACTGGCTACACTTTTCTGTTTCAGGGTGCTTCAGTTTCATGGTGTTCTAAACGTCAGAACACAGTTGCATTATCAACCATGGAGGCAGAGTACATGGCACTAGCTACTGCCACACAAGAGGCTTTGTGGCTGCGGCATTTGGAGTCAGAATTGCAGTATAATATTTCAGTTGCACCTACCATAATTTACTGTGATAATCAAAGTGCAATTAAATTTGCAGGCAATGATTCCTACTATGCAAGAAGCAAACATATAGATATACGATATCATTTTCTTCGCGAAAGAGTCGCTGAACAGCATATTGAACTGATATATGTCGGTACTCAAGAAATGATAGCCGACATTCTTACAAAACCAATTTCTCAGAAGAAGACTGAAGATTGTTCTGTGGCTATGGGTTTGCAATTAAGAAGAGGATGTTAGAATTATTAATTGCAACACTAAAACAACGCCACCTGTCGATATATATGTAAAACCATTTGTCATCTGTCATTACATTTTTTCTATCATATTGTGCTGTATGTGTCCTATGTGTCTTATAACTATTAAATTAATATTCCGTTCTAAATGTATATTTTCACTTAAATACTTTCACACAACAACAATTTTAATGGAACACCGGTGTTCACGCAGTCGTTTTTTACTTGACTCCGACCCGCATCACCCTGTCGCCCGCAGATGGGTGACGCGGGTGCCAATATGTCAACGGGTGTCTTGTATGAAAGATTAATCGTGAATCATATTAAATATTTCCTTCTTGAAACAAAAGAGTAGCGCGTATTTTAAGGTATATCAATGAAGCAACATTACCAATGCTGGTTGACAGCAAGCAAACAACAAGCAAACGTATTCTGACTCTTCACAGTAACCGCACCATATTTGGTGTAAAAAAAGAGCAACATCGACGCCGCGGTCATGCCGCCCTACACGAATATCTAATCACGCTTCGTTTAAAAACCCAACATAGTAGGACGAAAAGAACATTCTCTTCTAAAAGATCGTTCCATATTCCAATGTCCCTACAAAGGTAAGAGACAGAACTTTATACTTCTAGCTTGAATAAAAGTAAGCATAAAACTGTGGCACCGCAATCAAGCACGTGGTTCTATTATGAAAGGGAGAGGGTTTTTTTGGTAACCCAGGGGAAGTCTTCATGGATCGTCAGGGGGCAGTGAGAGCCGCTCCCCGGTATGCCGGACTCCTACCGACTAATACCCCTGGGGTGCTCCTACAGTCACGTATGCACCAGTCTCCGGGTACGCCGAGAACTTGCAAGGGGAAAAGGGAGAGGGTGGAATGAGGTTATACAACCCTTTAGAACACTCTCAAGTCACAGTTTAGTCTTGAATTAAACTTGTCATTTCACGTGTAATTTCTTGGACACTGACATAGACCAGTGAATCAGTAAATTGGACTAGCAGTGAGCAGGACATATAGCTCTTAGAGCGAATGGCTGATGGGGCAGGGAAGTTCTTATATGAAGAGGATGTGCTGGCAAGTGCGGTGTGAGACATCCACCTGGAAAGTGGACAGACGAACGAATCCACGTCCCAGAGTGATGGTGGATGCGAACTGTTTACATCCAGTTGCTCTGGAAAATATTAGCGATAGCATGGAGGCCTGTGTCTAGGTGGGCGTCCTATATTTTTTTAATTAAAAAAACAGTCGATAGTCACGCTAATTATGCTGCCCCACTCAGATATCTCTTCACGCTCGCCGGAAGACCACCACAGCTGAACGACACGGCAAAAGAAGGAGTTAGAGAACCTCTTAGTCCTAGCCGGGATGTGAGATACCGTATAGCCGTGACTCCGTAAAACTGCGCTCGTGATTCTTTTATTTATTTATTTACTAGCTGGCCCGGCAACCGTTGTCCTGCCATATAAATTATTTCTAGTGAATATCTTCTATATTTGACAAATATTGATAATATTTATACGATACTGACGTCACTCAATTGTTTTGCCTTCCCGGAACCCGTCAACTAACATTTAAACTCTATGGTATGGTGTTAAAGTTCAAATTGACTTTTAAATATTATTACGAATTTTTTGTATGAGAATATATATAGAAAAGTGTTGTTTTTAGACTTTTCCAGACATTTTTTTTTAATTTTTCTCTCCGTAATAAGCTTCCCCAGGCTTCATCAAACACAACAAAAAAGAAATCAGCCAAATCAGTTCAGCCGTTCTCGAGTTTCGCGCTTATCAACACACTTTGCGATTAATTTTTATATTATATATTTTCAAATCTGAATAAATATATTTCTTTATTTGATGATCCTTTATTTGTCTAATTTTGAGCAATGTATTCCAGACTTATCTATCATTAGGGCACGCAATGGTTTCATGCATCTATGGAATGATCGCTATTGGGATACTGAATATACACAAGCTGATTCCGAAACGCGACAGGCCGAAGCGAGTCACTATACCGGTCTTTACACACGCGTACTGTAGTATTGACCACAAATAACTCTTCAGAACACTCGTCGTGATACAGACGGTAGGAAATGCTTAGCAAGGCAATATCTTTGCGCAATTAGAGCGGTTCAAGAAGGTTAGTAATGTCATGACTGATAACGCCATGGCAGATATCGTCATCATGACGATAATGATGACCTTCACGTATTCCTGAGATGACGAAGTTATGCCATACAAGGAATTTTCTACATTTCAGATAACGAGCCCAAAAAATCATTTAACAATATAAACGCTATTTAGTGTTTATGACATTTAATTCAAATGTAATTTCCTTTAATATATGAAAAACAATGTTGAGATAATTTGATCAAATATATAATAGGAATTGTTAGGGGAACAGGGGCGAATTCTCTCTACCATACGTTTTAATTAAGGGCTGAAATTAATAAGGGCTTCGGAGTTGTTAATTACCAACGTGGCTCCCTCGTACAAGAGCTGACGGACAGACTTCAATTTATAATGACAACCGAGATATAATTCGCGATTTTTTGCATTTTTAATGATTTACACTCTTTCAGATTGGGTTAAATGCCTGCTTTTTGCTTTTTTAAATACCTATTTCAATATTTTTTACTGCATTTCTCTGTCTCTTTTTTTTTTAATAGTATTAATATCAGTATGTATCTTAGCTAGCTTTCGAAAATGGTCGTGCAATTCTGTACTGGGATGGATCTGTTATCACTGATAGGACTATTTTTACTAATAGACCTTTTTTTAATTTATTTTTTTAGGGCTTTTATTCAGGCGAATATATCAGCGCCATTGTGCCCTAACCTAGGTCCTTACGTCCTAGGGGAGTCGCGGATGAGCAAGCGTCACCATCTGGCACAGGATTCAGACTTCACTGGACAAAGGATTGGCCAAAATGCCGTGCCATGCTCCTATACTTTGTCTGTTAATTTTCAACTTGCTGATCAGCGACCCCCTTTGTGTCTCGTTCTGGGCACACTCCATCAGCAAGTGATGCAAAACTTGCTGATGGATAAAGCCCGGAACGGAGTCTTAAGTACAGTTTTACATCTCTTCTGCTTGTTTTAGCTTCACTGATCCAGGGGACATGAAGAGGCTAACTAACGATAGTTTTTTACCATATACCCTTTTCTTTACTTGTTTTACCAATTATTTTTTTTTACACTGGCTCGACATAGTGACTACAGAGTACTGATGGTAAGTACAGTGTAGTTCAAAAACGAAAGGGACTATCAAAGGATGAAAATCCATTGATAGTCTACATCGTCATGTCGGCCCACATATACCACGACTGAAGGTCTCTAGGTATATGAGCTACTGGATATACACAACCTGATTCCGAAACGCAACAAGCTGAAACTGGTCACTATGACGGCCTTTACACCCATGTACTGTGGTCGCGATCCAGACGGGCACCGGCGCCCTACCACCTCGCTCCTGCTCGTTTAGCACCACCCAGGAGTCACGTGTAGAGAAACTAGGGTAAAGCCTACAGACGCGAGCAGCTTCGACTCCCAAACAAACAACTTATCAAAAAAATATTTCCAGTTATCATAAACATTTTCTTGAACAAACTTAAAATTTCCAAATAGTTAATACTAATAGACCTGACATTGTGATAATGAATCAATAGTCACGCCGGGCGGAACTCGTTGGTAGCATTATACCACATAATTAGAATCTCGTGAAAGCAGAAAAAGTGGAGTCTTCAAAATGTTTATATTTCTTGCACGAGATTACCAACATGTGGAATGTGGATTCAATTATTATTATTTCGATAGTCGTATCGAGTGGCGTAATGAGCCACCCCTCGCACACCTCAATATCTTGGAGCGGTGTGCGGAAACACGTCACACACCGCTCTCGCCTGGATAAGTTGGGCGGCACTCTCCCTCAAGCGCACCGGCTGGTTGTTCGAAATTGATGGTGCATTCGATGCAACTTGTGATAAAGGTCAGTGTGGACACGTTGCTAGTCCGGAACGTATTGTATTTAGCAGTTTCTCTTTTCACAAGCTTCAGTCTAACTCCGCAAGTGTGCACGCAGGTGCGTTGATGACAAATTACACATAACAATTGTTTTGCACATAACGATTGGGCACCGCGAAAGATTGCCTATTGCGTTTTTTTTAATAAAGTCTTGCTGACAAAGGAACACAATTAACAATGGTAATTCCAAAGCCTAGTAAATCCAAACCAATTTAAGTAAAAGTACAATAAATACATTGATGTACCTACAATAAAAAATGAACTAGGGGCTAATTTCTCATTTAATGGAGCTCTAAGAATTCTTTTAAGAAACTGTTTTAAGATGTAAAGGCAAAAATAAGGTCGTAATTAATCCATTACGTCACTTAGGCGGAAGGTGGAACGCCCCTCTTCCTAATGGAACATCTGTGTTTTCCGCCGGTTTTTCACCTGAGGGCGACCCTTGTCACTGCCGGGCATGGGTGCCGAGTCTAAAACAATGTCCCTATATTTTTTTTAATTTACACGTAAACAATTTAAAGATAAAAGCTGTAATAAGAATGTTATAGATCATCACGCAGATTTGCATTAGTGGCTGTATCCGCTTTACGCTTATATGTCGTGCCCAACGTGACCAATAGTGCAGCAGGTGATCGTGATTCTCGGAGCTCTTATTTTGTTTATTTTTTTACATTTTTGGAGAAACATGCAGCAATATATAAATAAAATATTAGGTCCTTACATATGAAATTGGCCTTTTTCGTACTGGCCACTTTAATCACAAATTTCTCCTCTTTGGTAAGGAATTCCAAATTCAAATTTGTACAGCTATAGACTCATGTATTTGTGCTTCGATGATCGTCATTCATTTGTTTTTTTCTTCTGTTTTTTTCTGTTTGCGTCACTCATTTTACAAAATGGAAAACTTAAAATATCGCATTATTTACGAGTACGAGTTCCGCCGTGGCACTAGTGCTGCGGAAACAACTCGAAGGGTGAATGATGTGTATGGCGGTCGTATTGCAAAAGAAAACACAGTTCGTTTTTGGTTCCAACGTTTTCTTTCTGGAAATTTCGACCTGCAGAACAAGCCCCGTGGACGGCCTGAGACTCAAGTTGATAATGAAGAGTTGAAGGTTGAGGGTTGAAGGTTGGAAGCGGATCCATCGCAAACCACGTCCGAGTTAGCTGCAGGCTGCGATGTTAGTGATAAAACTGTTTTAATTCACTTGAAGCAAATTGGGAAGATTAAAAAGCTTGAAAGGTGGGTACCTCACGAATTGACTGAAGCAAACCGGCAAACGCGCGTCGACTGCTGCGTTACATTACTAAACCGGCACAATAATGAAGGTATTTTAAACCGAATCATTACCTGTGATGAAAAATGGGTTCTTTACGATAATCGGAAGCGCTCAGCGCAATGGTTGGATCCTGGCCAGCCAGCCAAATCCTGCCCCAAGCGAAAATTAACCCCAAAAAAGTTACTTGTAAGCGTTTGGTGGACTAGTGCCGGTATTGTTCATTACAGTTTTCTCAAATCTGGCCAGACTATTACGGCTGATGTCTATTGTCAGCAATTGCAAACCATGATGGAAAAGCTAGCGGCTAAACAACCTAGGCTGGTCAATCGCTCCACGCCACTGCTGCTTCACGACAACGATAGACCACACACTGCGCAACAGACGGCTACTAAATTAGAAGAGCTTCAATTGGAAAGTCTAAGACATCCTCCGTACTCCCCGGACCTTGCTCCAACAGATTACCATTTTTTTCGAAATTTGGATAACTTCTTGCAAGGGAAAAAATTCAACTCCGATGGGGCAGTCCAAATCGCCTTCTAAGATTTTATTGATTCCCGTTCGACTGGTTTTTTTAGTAAAGGGATCAATGAACTACCTATGAGATGGCAAAAGTGCATAGAAAATAATGGTTCTTACTTTGATTAATTAAATATATTATATTAAAAAATATTCGACTTTTTGTTCCTCCCATACAAAACGCCAATTTCATATGTAAGGACCTAATATAAAAAATACACAAAAAAGGCAGCAAAGTTTCCACAAATAATACAAAACAATAATCCAGCTAAGAGGCATAAAACAATAAGAGAAAACTAGCTAATTATATATTATAAATAAAAAAAAAACTGATACATGACATTTCTTTTTACCTGCCCTGGAAGTTTCCTCACGATGTTTTCACCAGTGAACATGTGGTGACGAATCCATACGTAATCTGAAAAACCCTGAGGTACTCGTCGGAATTCGAATGTGCGACCATTCGTGTTGCCTCGTATGGAAGCCGGTCCGTTTTCCACTATAACTTTTAATTTTTAAATTACATAAAAATATATAAATACATTTCTTTAGGTATGTTAGTATTTGTAATAAGTTTGTGCGTATTTACGAAATAGTATATTTATATATATAACGCAAAGGTGACTGACTGGCTGACTGACATAGTGATCTATCAACGCACAGCCCAAACCACTGGACGGATCGGGCTGAAATTTGGCATGCAGTTAGGTGAAGTCTGCTTTGCCTTGACAATAAACAAGTCTCAGGGGCAAACTCTCAAATTTACGGGTATTGACTTGAAAGAACATTGCTTCTCTCAGGGACAGTTTTATGTTGCTTGCTCACGAGTTAGTTCACCCAATAGCTTGATAGTTTTAGCGCCTAATGACAGATTAGTTAAGAATATTGTGTACAAAGAAGTTTTGAAGGTCCTAATTTATTTCACACGCTAAACAAAAGTAAAGACGTAAAAACTATACCTAATTAATAATAATACTTCTTAACGCGAGCGAAGTGGCGGGCAAAAGCTAATTTTGTTATAGAATTAATTTTATCTTCATCTTTTAAAATTAATTCACAGGAAAGGTATTTTCATATTCGACATCACGTAAAAATTTATTTATTTTTTATTACAGAAAGTTTTAAGCTTGACCTCAATCTCACCAGTTGAAAAGTGATGATAAGGCTGATTATGGAGCGCGCTTGCCCAAAAAATACCGATTCACTCGACGTTTGAAGATTTCCATGTCATGAGATGTTGGGAAAACAGACGCAGGAAGGAAATTCCACTCCTCGGTGCTTCGCAGCATAAAAAAGGAGACGAATCACCTCATGCGAGCACCTGGAACGTCAACCACTTATGGGTGCAAGCCCTCACGGGGTCTAGTCATTTTTTTTTTTAATTCTGACACAGCACAGTGACTACACCGCAGCTGATGTTAAGCATGGTGAAGTCCAAAAAACGCCAACGACTATCGACAGGTAAGAAAAACCCATCGGTAGTCACAGCGATCATGCCGGCCTGCACAAATATCTCTTCACGTTACGCTCAAAGGATCCCATATTATAGGAAGGTCCAAACATGCTCGCGGGAACTCCATTCCACAGCCCAACGATACGGCAAAAGAAGGAGTTAGAGAACTTCTTAGTCCTGGTCGGAATGTGAGATACCGTATAGCTGTGACACCGCAAATCCGCTCGCGTGGTTCTATTCAGGAAGGAAGAGGGTGGAACAAGGTTAAACAGCTCTTCAGAACACTCGCCATGATATAGACGGTAGAAAACGCTCAGGTTATGGTCTACAAAATTTATGGTAGAAGGGAGAGGGGGGCAATTTGAAAGTATTTGCACTTGTTACGAGTTCAAATAAAATATTGGAAACTTTTTCAAAGAGTCTTAAATGTAAAGAGATTACAAATAAGAGAAGGACAAATAGATACGATCTCCTGAAAAGACATTTTTGCCGACCGTCTTCGATTTAGAAAATAAAAATGTATTGAATATGCGAAATGAATTCAATTCGGTTCAATTTAAAAACTTTATGTTGGTTTTACGCTATGCTTATTTCGTTCAAATAAGTCGAAGCTGCTCGCGTCCGTAGGCTTTACCCTAGTTTCCCTACACGTGACTCCTGGGTGGTGCTAAACGAGCAGCAGCGAGGAGGTAGGGCGTCGGTGCCCGTCTGGATCGCGACCACAGTACATGGGTGTAAAGCCCGTCATAGTGACCAGTTTCGGCTTGTCGCGTTTCGGGCTCAGCTTGTATATATCCAGTAACTCATATACCTAGAGATCGTCAGTCGTGGTATATGTGGGCCGACATGACGATGTAGACTATCAATGGATTTTCATCCTTTGATAGTCGCTTACGTTTTTGGACTGCACTGTACTTACCATCAGGTACCCTGTAGTCACTATGTCGAGCCAGTGTAAAAAAAAAATAGTATAAAAACTGGCCAAGTGCTAGTCAGACTTCCTCATCTGGGAACCCCCGGAATAAACATTGCTTTGACAAAAAGACAAACTGGATTGAAGAATAAACTTTTCTGTTCGATTTCTGTCATAGTTCGACGTAGTTCGTTCTCAGTTTTCCAACATTCCTACAAGGTTTCATTTTTTTCAGTGCTAAAATTCATAAAAATCGGTCCAGCCGTTTTAACATATTAACGGAACTTATTTAACATAACTTTTTATCCTTAGCTTGATTTTTGTTTTGTGGACATTTTACTTGTTTATATATATTTTATGTATATTTTTTATTGTTTATATAATGCTATATGTTTCCCTGGACGTGTAAAAAGTAAAATAAATAAATACAGTAATTTACTTTATAAATAGCAGAGTTGTGTCGACTATAACTATGGCCGATTAGCTGAATAATCAGCTAAGCCGATCACGATCCAGGGGATACTCGGCCCGGGCAGTGGACTTGAGGGAGTTTGCTGCCTGGATGAGAGGGAGGTGGCACGCAATGTGAGATTTAACAACCTAATAAACCTTAACCTTCTTTCTGTGTTGTATGTTATTTTGTGTGCTAAACAAATGCTTTTATTATTTTCTCTTTATTCATTATAAACACAAAATTTTAAAATTTTAAAATATATAGATATGAAAAGATAATATATAAATTTTAAAATATAAAAACATGTAGACCCACAGGTGCGAGGCCTAAGGCCCAAGCCACCGGTAGTTAGGAGCTCAGAGTGAGGAACCTCCTAACAATGCGTTCCGTATCCAGTAGAACTGCCTTCTGTATCCGGCCCTTGATCCAACAACCAAGCGAGAGCCTCTTAAGGTGGCAATCGAGGCTCTTTGCGATCAGTCCATTAGTCGATACGACTATCGGGACAATAATCGTAGAATCTATATCCCACATGCTGATAATCTCGTGTACGAGGTATAAATATTTTGATGATTCTTTTTTTTTTCAGCTTTCACGAGATTCTCATTATGTTATTATTTTTATTGAAGTGATATTTCTACATAATCGTTGTGATTTCAAACCGGATGCAACGGATAACGACAGGTAAGAGACACAAATACAAAAATTAGTGAGCCAGAGCGAGAGAGCAAATATAGTGTTCCACTTGATTCATTATTTCTACTTGCTTTACTGTGATAGGTTTGGCGCATTGGATCCAACAGCAAGAATCGTCGCGCTAACTGCATCCTTGGACGCGAGTTCGAACCTTTAACAAATTAATACGAGAATAATAGATGGATATTTTATTATTATTTTGATATATTATTTGTTTTCTGTATAATAAAGTTTTTTTTTTCTACACTGGCACGACATAGTGACTACAGAGTACCTGATGGTAAGTACAGTGTAGTCCAAAAACGAAAGCAACTATCAAAGGATGAAAATCCATTGATAGTCTACATCAAACAACAAAACAAACCCGGCGAACTTCGTTTCGCCACCAGATGGCTTCGTTTTGGTTTTTAGTTAGAGTTTGAAAGAACGTGCGCATAATAAATATCACATGAAATTAACCGAGCAGAGTACAATGAGTAGCTGTCAAACAATGTATAACGCTTCGGCGCCATCTACTTAAAATGCTGGTGCGATCTGCTCCACCACCATGCAAAACCATATTGGTTTGTAGTACAAGCTATGTATCAGAGATGGCGCTGTATGTGAAAAATGATTTTCCCCGTTTTTCTGCTTTCCTGTTAAAAATTTTCCTGAATTTTGTTTGCTATAAACCTCATGGAGCCCGAGACCTTCCCAACGAATGTAAAACCGTGGAAATCGGTTCGTGCGTTCTGGAGTTATAGCGTCAGGAAGGAAAACCGGACTTATTTTTATATAATAGATAATTTGTAACTTTGGTGGTATACTGGGTAACGAACCGCTACATAAGCGCGGCGACGCGAAGGTCACGACAACGACTTCAGGCTCGTATATTTGAGTTTTTACAGAATAACTACAGTTTTACTTACCATGTGCCGGTGAATAAGGCGGTGAGGATAACATCGTTAAGAAACCCCGATGGCATATAAAACAATTAAATTGTAATTATAAAATGTCACTCCGACGCAGCCTTGAGTATCTTTCGGCGTTTCTTCTCAAGGTAATCGCTTCCGAAACGCTAGTAGATCACCCGTAGGTTTTGTATTTTTGGCTGGCGGACCAAGTCGAGGTCGTACCCACAGGGGTATCCTTGCATTGCCACCCGACCCGTAAACTCGCGGGCTGAGCACCTTCTGCGCTCGCCCGCTAAGCCCGATTGGGCTGTATAGGTTTGTCCCGGCAATCAGTTGTTAATTCGTTCCAAAAAAATAATAATAATTCGCTTGTAACTTGTACCATACGACAGCGAAAGGGGCAGCGTGGCAGGATCTTGCGGCCATTCGCAAATCATTTCCAGACACCTGAGCAAAGGAACGGCGGCCGTTTCTGTCGAGTGCATGCGAAGCGAAATATTTTACTGCACTCTATTCCAGTGTACGGGGCTTTCGGTAAAATATTTAAGACTTTACGTGTATGTCAGCGACATCATTGTGTCCTGACTAGTGATGAAAATGCCCGGGAATTTTCCCAAAGTGCCCAAAACTTCCGAGAACATTTCGTAAATTCCCGGGAATATTCCCAAGGAAGTTTTGGGCACTTTGGGAAAATTCCCGGGCATTTTCATCACTAATCCTGACCGATCGGAATGCTATTTGAATTGTGTGAAGATAGAAGAAATTTCGAGTACACGGAGTTGACGAATTTTTATACCGGGCCTGGATAGATTTACCGTTAACACGTTTTTTTTACCGTCTGTATGATGGTGAGTATTCTGAAGAGTTATTTAACTTTGGTCCACCCTCTCCCTTCCATAGTAGAACCACGCGCGCGGGTCTACGGAGTCACAGCTATACGGTATCTCACATCCCGGCCAGGACTAAGAGGTTCTCTAACTCCTTCTTTTGCCGTGTCGTTGGGCTGTGGAATGGTCTTCCAGCGAGCGTGTACCCACCGTTCTATGATACAGGGTCCTTTAAAGAAAGCCTGAAGAGATATTTGTGCATGCATAATCGGTGCCAAATGAACGCACACACACACCTTTTGGACTGCACCAACCTTACCATCGAGTGTGCCATGGTCACTGTCCCAAGCGAGGTTAAAAATCGCTATGTGATTTTTCATCGAAATACAGCTTTTAAGTTCTTATATATTGTTACCAGCTGATCCAGCAAATGTTGTTTTGCCATATATTATTTCTAGTGAATATTTTCATCCTTCGATGGTAGCTTTCGTTTTAGAACTACACTGTACTTACCATCAGATGCACTGTTATCACTATGTCGAGCCAGTGTAAAAAAAAAGTAAAAAAAAACATTTTGTAGGCTACCTTTTTATTCAAACCTTTTTTATATTTTAAATTTTACTTTTTATAAATGTCAATATGTCAAAAAAGAAATTAGAATAAGATAACTGAATTTGTGACGTTCAATGGTGTGCTTTATAGCTCTTAAGAAAAACTGTTTATATTATTAATATATACATATTAACTTCTCGAGTATCTTAATTCTCCTTCCTGTGTTGTGTGAACTCCACCTCTACAATTTTGACTGTCTAATAAAAATTAACTAATGTATTATGAGTGTGTAGTGATGGGTCCTGAGGCACACGTGACTCCATCTATCCATCAAGAAAAGAAATAATTTAGTTCTCTTTGAAATACGAACGACAGTTAAATTATTTCAATATTCTTCATGATGATGATGATGATGATGTCCTAGCCGGATTCGGCCACGGCGACTATTTCAACACCGATTAAGAAAATCGAAGTCCAGTTTACGGAAACAGTCAATTGCGCAGGAGATATTTAAGTGCATAGCTGGACGCGCTGCCAGAAAAGCACTCTCTCGTCCAAGCTTCCTCAGGCCCGATGGAATGGAGAACCAGTATGATCGGGAGGGAGCGGGATGCAGGTTTAGTCGAGTTTTCCTTCTCTGCACACCTGGTTGAATTGAGGTGTTAAAGAGATGCCTTAGTCGCCTTTTACGACGCCTCAGCAAGAAGAGAGGGGTGTTATTCTATTCTGCCGACAGCCATCACGGCACAATATACTTCATACAAAAATACTAAAATAGCGACTAACCCCTTGACATACGAAGACGTCTGGTACACGTCATTCATTTCTTCTGTCTTAATAATTTGCATCTTTTATAATACTTACAAAATATATTTATTTTTTGTTGTAAGAATAAGTTTGAAGTTTCGTCATTTAAATAAAGTATTTCGAACCAGATACAAAGCTACATTTAAATGCCATGGCAACAGATAAATAAATAAATAGTATTTAGATATAGACACACTACTTTTGTGTTTCAAGATATGTCAAGGGGTTAATAAATGAGGACACGAGGTTGAAAATTTGGGATTTAATGGGTTTGCCAAATCATAACAAATTTGTTATAAAAGAATTCTGGATAAGACCACCCTTACCATCAGGTACTCTATAGTCACTAAATCGAGAACGTGTAAAATATATATATATATATATACAAACAGCAAAACTTTAAGAGTTTTCTTTATTACGCATCCCTTACGTATACCCGTATTAACTTTCCCGTCGAGTACCTATACATTTTTATTACCCTCTTCAATTTTATGAAAACGCTGTGTATTTTATCAGTCTGCATCGACTCGTATAGTTTTATAGACACGAAGTGTATGAAACTATGCACGGCTATTTTTGAGTGAAAAGCGCTAAATTCGCGTGATCGTTACGCTATGAGACACGCGGGGGTGAGAGCAAGTTGGGCTGCCAGCGCAGCACGATGCGGCCTCTTCGCGGCCAATGTCATTAAGGCTGTTCCAGCGCTTTGTTTCCGTATTACGCATTTGTATTCATTGAGCAGTAGCGCAACTGATGGTTATTCTCAAGGCCCCTGCACATGATAATTCTATTAGACGCCACGCGGGCTTCCCCACGAGGTTTTTCTTTACTGGTCAGTATGTGTTGCCTAAATCTATGCTCAATCTAGAAAAACCCAGAGGTCAGTGCCAGGATTCGAGCCAACGACCATTTGCATTTTCGCGCGTGGCACTAGACCACTAAAGCCGAGCGGGAGAGACAAGGAGCTTATCCCGCTAGCAGGTGAAGACATCATGCCGCTGGCAATCGCCGAGGACATCTATTCTAGCCAATCGGCCCTTTAATTATCGATTGGTTGATACTTTTAGGATCGCGGGTACTCAAGGTGAGAAAACTGGGCGCCTGGTTCGCGATAAGTCAGAGGTTGGTGGAGCAGGATGATCGTAATCCACCTTAAATTTTGTAAGATGAATAAGAGGTGCAGTGCCTTCCTGCGAGACAGAGCTTGAGGAATGCAATGCACGGCGGGGCTGTGGAGCAATTGATTACAGGGCCCACAGTCCAATCTTAGTGCGGATGAGGTCAGCTTGGGGTTTTTATTCGGTAAAAGTCCGGCACATCCCGGTTACCATCCCCGTATTTAGCTGGGACAGTCCGATGAGGATTTTCCCCAAGTAAAAAAGAAAAAAAAGCCACTACAGTCACAATATAAATATTTAATATATGTACTAACAATTTTTACCTCTAAAAGTCTAAAAGTTTTAAAGGAGTATCACTAAACTGGCAACGACATTATTAGCCTAAATTTTTACTCGGGCTCAGCTAAATATTAGAAGCAAACATTGTCCTGTAAACTGTCCGAAACCTCGAGGAAATAGAATGAAAATAAATGACGCAGAAAGATTGTAAAGTTTGTTTATCTTTCCAATTTACACTGAAATAGGTACCTGCCACTCCAGTCTGAGACAATTTATCGCGTCTCTGTATTTTTAGTAATTAGAAATGGCTACCTTCGTGGGATGGAGTAGAAAAACACTGGAGACTTGACATTATAACAAGCAAGAGAAATTAATAGCTTTTTCGTTAAATTTCCAAAGTCCATGCAATTACAATAGAGCTTTTGAAACGAAAGGAGCTAAAGTGTTATTTTATGAATACTCGTGCACTGCCTTCGACCTTAATCTGAAACTTATATGGGCAAAATGTAATCAGATTAATAAAAATGATTAACGATTACATTTTACCATTAATATGACTGCATTGTGCTCATTTATGTCTTAAACACTACAAAATCCCAGATTGTATACACATTTATCATTTCTTAATGTTTTAAATGAGTTTAATCATGATTATAGAGCAAGAAAATTAAAATTACGACTACATTTTGTAATCGTTCATCATTAATCAGATTACATTTTGCCCATCTCGGGTCTGAACTATGTAGAATTTCCCCTGTCGTGTTCACTTAAAGCTTTGTGGTGACTGTACTAAGGTTTTAGATTCTGTTAAAAGTGCTGGCAACTCTATCAACAGACGCCAATAATTAATGATACAATATTACCTCCTATTTAAGTAGCTGGCAGCACTAATATCAGACGGCAGTATGTTGATTGTTATTATTATTTTTAGAATAAAATGTTATATTTAATAGTCATACTCTTACTGTTTCTGGACGAATAATTTAACGATAAAAGTACTTGTAATTAGCTAAGTAAAAACTAAGTTTCTAAGCTTAAAACCTAATATAATCTGTGTTAAAACATGAAGTCATATACTACGTCACATTATATACGTAATATATGCTTTTACAGACGAGTTATTAATTAAAATAGAATACATATGTGCAGTACCAACATACTGCAAATATCACAACTTGATTCGAGCTATATTATTTAATTATAAAGTAAATATATAACATTGTTTAAGAGTTGCTAGATACTATTGTAAATTTAAAAACTTCTAGTCTTATATATCTATATTTTATATAATTAATTTATTAAAATCTAATGTCAGCAGTATAGCCAATATTATAATAATAATGTAAACAAACAACGATATAAAACCATGACATTTGAAGTATCAGCGCATTCGATACTCAAGTCGCCAAGCAAGTACTGTATATTGTATAGCCAGTGAGAAATAAACGAAAAAGGTGGAAACTGCAGAATTTATTATTTCCCCTACGCCATCTACAACAATTCATATTTACTATACTATCAAAGTGGTCATCATTTTCAGAACTAGTAAGTAACGATATGAGACATTAATTTAAATACCTACATATTATTTGGTAAAGATCAGTGTGACTCAGTAAGGTAAAATTAAGAAATATATACTATTATTAATCCAAAAAGGAAAACAATTACACAATTAAATGATAAACATAAATAATAACTTAATTTTTAAAATAAAAAAAAAACTACTGATAATAAATTGTTATTTTGTGATAATAATATGACAATTTATAATGATTTTGTTAGAAATGTCGTCAGAAGTGTAGAGAATAAAGCTATGCCTCCTAAATGCTCTTCCTCTTTATTTCCACATTCACTTTTATTTTAGCTCGGTTCTCTCGACGTGTGTCCTCTACCGAGGCTCGAACCAGAATCTTCTTTTATTACTAAGATTTACTCATTACTAAATACATATAATGTTATCAGTATACAATCACTAAAATATAACTGTTAATGTTACCAAAATACAATTGCTACAAATAACTAAAATATAACAATTTCATTATCGAAATTAAACCTCTGACGAAACGAAACGTACTGTCCATTCGAAATAGTTAACACAAATGAGGAAGGAAAATTTGTTATGGGGCGTAGAGTTTCATTTCTTTTTGGGCCATTATTAGGTATTCTGACGTACTTACTCAAAATTCAGCTCTCTCGAAAACAAATAGATGAATTGTTCAAAAGGCCTGGTTGCAATCGCATCGCTCTGGCAAAACAGTCGCTAACAGTTCCACATTACCGCAAATTAGAGTGAAACGAATACGAACACATTAGCGCTATTTGACTAATGACTCTTGCGGTGCATGATTATGCAAAGCCCCTACCAGCTTAACTCGCATCAACACTGAAGTCATACTTAGAACAAAAACTTAGAATCGTATCTGTAAATGATTTTAAATCTCAGTTATACATCTTTAAATCAGGTGTACCACAAGGGTCTTATTTTTGTTCCTATTTTGTTCTTAATATACGTATACTTATATAATAATATAAACAATAATATATATAATATATATAATAATATATATAATAGTAATATATATATAAACGACATCAAAATTGATACGAAAAATTGTAAAGTGTTTTTAATTGCAAATAATTTAAAATTTATAAGATCATTAGTTCTGAGGACATAAAAATTGTACAGTATGATATAAATCATCTAAAGGCATAGTGACAGTATAAAATTAAATGAAGATAATGAAACAACAAATTTATGTAATATTGATAGTAAAGTTAGATTTATTCATCAAATTAATTTAACTTTCAAAAGAGTTACTAAAATGCTTGGATTCATAAAGAGAAACCCAAATGAGTTTACATTTATTAGAAACAGAAAAATATATCACACAATCCGGGTTTTACAGTTTTTAGTCTTCTTAAATTTTCTTCAATAATGTAGAACTAGCACAGTATGACATTCATTCATAAAGGATAGGAAATATAAAACGAGGTTTTGCAAAACTCACATACGAAATCGTCATACATTAAGAAACCATTTTTTCTATATAAAATTGTTTATTCATTTACCTTTCCTAACAAAATTATCAGGTATAAAATATTATTTTACGAACAATTATACCATACAAATGTCGGCATCAATTCTCCATTATTACGTATTATTCACAGTAACAACACACTTGCCAATGAAATACAGAATCTCGATATATTTTTGATTTCGCTTATACAATAACAAATTTAGGATTAAAATTCGTAATTACGTTTCCCCTGAGCTACTGAACTGTAAATTTTCTAATTCAATTACTATTATATATAATTTGTCATTTTATTTTAAAATAATTACATAAATAGTTGATTTTAGTTTATTTATTTTATTTTGTTAATCTAACCTTTCTTTTTTTCTTTCATTTTAAATTTAATTGTAATCTATTTTGTTATTTTTGTTTCCAATGTTGTGTGCTTTTGTTTTTATTTTCTGCGCAAGGATTGTTTTGGTTACAATTTTCTTTTTTAATGTTACATATATAAAATGTAGAGGTTTCTAGGAATGAATAAATAAACTCTTAAAATTTATATAGATAATGATTCTAACCACATCCGTAAATTGATTAGTCTCTACAGGACAGATAATAGAGGAATATTTCACAAAGCTGAGGCGATGGGTGTATGTCTTGCACACCTCCTGATTGAGAGGTCCTAATAGTCGTGTTTTTTAAGCATACCAGATGAATGAATTAAATGGAGCCTGAGAGAAGATATTTGTTCGCTGTGTATTTAGAATGTAGGTAAACAAAACATGTCTATTGTATTTTTATTTTAATGTGTTTGGGGTTACTACGCTATAAAATTGCTGTTGTTGATTGTGTTCCTTTGTCAACAGTTTCTAAGTGTAAAACCTTTTTAGCAAGAACGCAATAGTCAATCTGTCACGGTAACCGATTGTTGGGTGCAAAACAATTGCACCCAATTGGGATGTCAGATGCACTCTGGTCGTATACAAAAGGGGAAGGCGGCGTTAATACAGCTTCCATATTTCGTTCTTGAATTATTTAATTTATTTAATGAGATCCTAATGGCGGCTGCGCCATGTAAAGTTTGGAATTTATAATAAAATACTGTTCATGTTCTATCATTTACTTGGTTACCAATCAATCAATCCGTTCCCATAGCAACGTCATCACCTGACAAGTTTGCCGCCAACATACCTATGTGTACACCTGCGCAGTGAGTCCAAAGCTGTAAAAAGAGAAGCTGACAGTACGTTCCGGGTATCCGGGTAATAGTCCACACTGAACTTACAATGCGACTTCAATATCGAACGATATAATCACTTCTCAAAAGAGGAATATGGATCCTCAGGCCTTGCTGGCAGCGAGTTGAGACACACCCGGAGATTTTAGGTAATAGGAGTCAAACACAACAGGGCCGGGACGCCGCCTCACACCTGACTTGAGAGGAACATTGCAGGATTTTCCCCAAGTTACCAAAATAAAAAGGGGGCAAGGTGCTCAGGTTATAATAATCTTCCAACGTGTGTGCTCCCTTCTTTTAATGACATTGGCTTTTTTAAATGAAATACAACACTATTAAAGTCCAACTTCTTATGAATGTATAAATATCATTTGAAAGACAATGACTGAAAGATCATTAAAAAATTTCATAACAGCGTAGGTCATGGAAGAATTTATATGCGTGTTTGGATGTAAATAATAGTGAAATCAATATAATAATGTCAAATAATACTGAATAATACATTAGACTATTAATTAGTTTCCTTAAATATTTAAAAAACATATCCTATGGTTGCATAATTTTATATATATGAAAGCAAAAATTCTAGAAAATCTATTTTCTCATTCATTTTCTTCGGAATCTCTCACAGCACAATCTCATATTTTATTCCCTCGACAGAAACCTAAATTACCTTTTCACAGACTTGTAATGAGAAATTTATATTAATTAATGTAATTTTCTATTCTCTAGTTATTTGATTTACTTTTATATAATACAATTTCAAATCTACTTGACTTTCGAAAGTGATTGTTTTGCGTCCATTACGCTGATTGAACCATGACTGAAAGGGGAAATGTGTATTTGTCACATCCGTCATAAATCACCTGCCGCCTCATAGGTGTTTGTTCATTGCTCGAAATCATATGAAGGGTACTGAAAATCAAATTAACAATAATAATCAATATTTAATATGGATAAAAATCAAGTAAGCGTCGGTTATAATAAGAAATTTAAAATTTCCTATTGTACAATGGCCAGGTCAAGCCAGGTTGGTCAGGATCATACACAGGTTGCCCAGCCTGAGCTTCGGAGCGGGCCGATCTGGTGAGAGCGGTGGGTGGAGACCTCTCGCTGCCGACATTGGTTTCACTAATGGTCGGCAGCGAAGGTGCATGGAGAGCGATCCTTTGGTTCGCCGAGGAAGTAATAGGCAGGAAGGAGGCAGCGGAGCGGGATCGGGAGGCGCTGGCTACAACATCTTTTGCAGCGTCGTCCCCGCCTGCCCGCCGGCCCAAAAGAACAGGGCGCCGCAAATCGGCGTTCCTCAGGAACAGCGGCGGACCTAGCGGCGACACCGGGCGGTACGCTTGAGGGAGTGTGTCGTCCAACAAGGGTGCAAGCGGCGCGCGACGTGTTCCCGCGTACCGCTCTACAACAAAGATGTGTGAGAGGGGTGGCTCTTTACACCACTCCCCCCTTAACGAGTACAGGCTTACTTAAGACCGCACGCCGTGCCGGTCATAGAGGTTAGACCCCAGTCATGCCCTCGATGCCGGTAGGTAGAAGGTGGAACACCCCGAGAGTCTTAGTTGGTGCTAATCCGACACACCGTGGTGCGTTAGAGATTTCCCCCGGTTTACCAAAAAAAAGGGGTCATACACAATGCGGACATCTCTCCGCTGCAACGTATCCAAGGCGTCTATAAAATGCGGAGCAAAACCGTCTCAGCGATGGAATTGTCTATGTATTAGGTCCTTACATATGAAATTGGCGTTTTTCGTACTGGCCACTTTAATCACAAATTTCTCCTCTTTGGTAAGGAATTCCAAATTCAAATTTGTACAGCTATAGACTCATGTATTTGTGCTTCGATGATCGTTATTCATTTGTTTTTTTCTTCTGTTTTTTTCTGTTTGCGTCACTCATTTTACAAAATGAAAAACTTAAAATATCGCATTATTTACGAGTATGAGTTCCGCCGTGGCACTAGTGCTGCGGAAACAACTCGAAGGGAGAATGATGTGTATGGCGGTCGTGTTGCAAAAGAAAACACAGTTCGTTTTTGGTTCCAACGTTTTCGTTCTGGAAATTTCGACCTGCAGCACAAGCCCCGTGGACGGCCTGAGACTCAAGTTGATAATGAAGAGTTGAAGGCTATTGTGGAAGCGGATCCATCGCAAACCACGTCCGAGTTAGCTGCAGGCTGCGATGTTAGTGATAAAACTGTTTTAATTCACTTGAAGCAAATTGGGAAGATTAAAAAGCTTGAAAGGTGGGTACCTCACGAATTGACTGAAGCAAACCGGCAAACGCGCGTCGACTGCTGCGTTACATTACTAAACCGGCACAATTATGAAGGTATTTTAAACCGAATCATTACCTGTGATGTAAAATGGGTTCTTTACGATAATCGGAAGCGCTCAGCGCAATGGTTGGATCCTGGCCAGCCAGCCAAATCCTGCCCCAAGCGAAAATTAACCCCAAAAAAGTTACTTGTAAGCGTTTGGTGGACCAGTGCCGGTATTGTTCATTACAGTTTTCTCAAATCTGGCCAGACTATTACGGCTGATGTCTATTGTCAGCAATTGCAAACCATGATGGAAAAGCTGGCGGCTAAACAACCTAGGCTGGTCAATCGCTCCACGCCACTGCTGCTTCACGACAACGCTAGACCACACACTGCGCAACAGACGGCTACTAAATTAGAAGAGCTTCAATTGGAAAGTCTAAGACATCCTCCGTACTCCCCGGACCTTGCTCCAACAGATTACCATTTTTTTCGAAATTTGGATAACTTCTTCCAAGGGAAAAAATTCAACTCCGATGGGGCAGTCCAAATCGCCTTCAAAGATTTTATTGATTCCCGTCCGACTGGTTTTTTTAGTAAAGCGATCAATGAACTACCTATGAGATGGCAAAAGTGCATAGAAAATAATGGTTCATACTTTGATTAATTAAATATATTATATTAAAAAATATTCGACTTTTTGTTCCTCCCATACAAAACGCCAATTTCATATGTAAGGACCTAATATTTGTTAAAACGTACAAAAATATACATTTCAGAATATAAATAGATATTTTAATAATACCTAATATCCCACTGTGATAACAAATCTATCCTTAAAATCAGATTAATATCCCTTTCTGAGCGAGACTCGGGCTGTTTGTTATTGAATATAGATGATTAGACGGGTTTGCTAGAAACATGAATCAGCACAATCAATCAACGAAGGCTGTAGCGTCCGAAACAATATATTTATTTCTGATAACATTGGTTTATGGCAGTGCCGTGCATAGCATATTTGGACAGGGTAGGCAGAATACGGATAATTAGTTTGAATATTATATTAGGATAGTAAATTTTATATTGTTTTCATAGGAAAGATAGACGGCGTGAATATAGAATAGATATGACCATTAATTGTTTCGTTTTTTGCATAATTTTAAGCATTTTATTCCAGACTTATTTAACGTTAGGGCATGCAATGCTTTCATGCATCTATGGAATGAACGCTACTGATTTGTGGATATCTTCCAAAACTTATTTGATTACTTGCTGACCTGGTAAAGTTCGTACAACCTAACAATTAATGAATGTCTTCCCGGTATATAGGACTCACACCGACTAAAAACTCCTGGGTACTCCTTCATAAGAGATTTTTTTTGGGTAGACCAAATCTATCGTCGGACTCATAGACACAATTGCAATGTATGACCGGTGGTCGTGGGTGTGGTTTTAGGAAGACACGAATTTGGCGTTTTACAGTTTATTTGCACTTTAAGGCATACCGAACTGCGACGTACACGCACGTACTCCCGCCTTGGGTCTCGGTAGTCGACTAACTTCTAAGCGTCCCGTGCGCGCGCGCATCCTCTTACCCCGCACGTCTCGTAACACCCTAACGACCCTTAGGGCGACAACTCCGTATCGGTTTACGTCTACATGCTATAAATGTAAAAAAAAAAACAAATTAGTCTCGGAACGTACACTGCAAGGATCTAAATATTTTCAAGAACGATTGGTCACAGCAGTATGCATCCAGCGTCACCCTGCGACTTGGATTAGGTTGTATGTCCACCATGGGAATGGACATCCTACACCGCACTGGCCACCACGTGATCTCGACTCATGATTTTTTCTGCCCTATAACAGTAATAATCTCGACTCAGGATTTTTTCTGCCCTATAACAGTAATAATCTCGACTCAGGAGTTTTTCTGCCCTATATTAGTAATAACATTTTTTTTTACACTGGCTCGACATAGTGACTACAGAGTACCTGATGGTAAGTACAGTATACTCCAAAAACGAAAGCGACTATCAAAGGATGAAAATCCATTGATAGTCTACATCGTCATGTCGGCCCACATATACCTCGACTGAAGGTCTCTAGGTATATGAGCTACTGGATATACACAAGCTGATCCCGAAACGCGACAATCCGAAACAGGTCACTATGACGGGCTTTACACTCATGTACTGTGGTCGCGATCCAGACGGGCACCGACGCCCTACCACCTCGCTGCTGCTCGTTTAGCACCACCCAGGAGTCACGTGTAGGGAAACTAGGGTAAAGCCTACGGACGCGAGCAGCTTCGACTCCCAAAACATCAAGAAAATGTGTTATTTTTGAATAATACTAGCATTATATTTATGATAGTTGGTATTAAAATGCCATTTACTGAGACAGAATTGAAGTTTAACGGTTCCTCAAGGACCATAACATTACGATGTAACACATGTTTTTTAACTGCAATTCTGTCCTAGTAAATGGCTTTTTTTTCAGCAAATTTTAAACTAAAGTTTCTGTGGCTTAGTTAATAAGGAATCGGTATACGCGGGAACGCGCATGGTATGTGAAATATGAAATAAAATGAAATGTATTTAAAATGAAATGTATTTATTTCGCGACAAACTAATAAAAAACTAGAAATTTAAATACAGTAAAAGAAACAAAAGAAAAATACAAAAACATAAACATGAAAATAAAAGACACAAGAAATAGCATAACATATAGCTTAAACAATTTTAAGTATAAAGTATAATAATAAGTTTAGATAATAGCAATACACCCACTCAAAAATAAATAATACTAAAATAAACTATTACAAAAAATAAACAAATCGATTATAAAATGTATTAGTGATATTATAGCAAAAATATATGTATGACCGGTGGTCGTGGGTGTGGTGGTAGAAAGACACGAATTTTGGCGTTTTATTGTTTATTTGCACTTTAAGGCACTCCGAACTGCGACGCACACGCACGTACTCTAGTCTCGGCTCTCAGTAGTCTACTGCTTTTGCTAGAGCATCTCTTGCGTGCGCGCACCCCTTACCCCGCGCGTCCCAAAACACCCTAACGACCTTTAGGGCGTTTACCACAAACGCGTATCAGGCGGCGTCTACATGCTATATATGTATACCTAAAACAAGAGCAAAAGTATAAGAGAAAATAAATGAAATAGACTACTTGTAACTAATAGTTTATTAAATAAATATCAGTACGTGCGAGCCCTAGCACGCACATTTATGTTTTTCTAGATTAAGTGTGGATTTAGACATCACATGTACACCGGTAATCATTCACTAAACATCGTGAGGAAACCCACATGACATCTAATAGAATAATGATATTCTATTGTGTAAGTGCTCTGATGTACGGTGATCAGCAGTACTAACGTCAGATACAATAAAAAAAATCACAAAGCGGATACAGCTACTTATATTAGTGTGCTTACTCCGAAAAGGAGTACCTATACATATATTATTACTAGCTGATCCGGCAAACGTTGTTTTGCTATATAAGGTTTTGTAATATCTTCTAAGATGTTCATTGAAATTAAGTGATGTCAAAGACAATTTTGTTCACAATTAAATACTCTTAATCAACAAAACATTTATTTGGATTAAGATTAATATTATTACGTTGATATAACTCTTAACAAATAATGCATTAATTTCGACAAAATTTGTTTACCATAAAAACGGTTCTAGAGACTTAATCTTAAAAGATAGACATATACTGTTGCGGACATTTTTTTAGATAATTTCAAGAGGAATAATTCTTTCTTACATATATATTTGGTATCTTGAACCATTTTTGCAGCGCACGCAATGGAAGCCCTCAAGGATGAACAATTTTCCCCGTTTTTTTTACATTTTCCATTATTTCTTCGCTCCTAATAATTGCATCGTGATGTTATATAGCCTAAAGCCTACCTTAATAAATGGTCTATTCAACTCAAAAAGAATTTTGCAATTCGAACCAGTAGTTCCTGAGATTAGCGCGTTCAAACAAACAAACAAACAAACTCTTCAGCTTTATAATATTAGTATAGATTAAAATCTAAATAAAAAAAAACAGCGTCTATAAAACTCCGCCTATGATGACAATTTCTTGGTTAACATTTCCTACTATGATTTTCACAAACATTCCGCTCAAAACGAACCATTCAAATGCTAGTTAATATCACATAATACCCTCAGAACTCAATATAGTTCCGTAGAAACCTCTGAAAGCCCTCAGTGAGGATCCAGCACTCAATTCAAACGCAAACAATGACGCGGCTCAACCATCAATTACTCTATAATGGCGGCGCAAAGCTCTAATGCGTAGAAAGCCCATCTAATGCTTCATATTTATGTTATTATTTCATAAACATACATTTATATATTATTATGACGGAACTAGGGTAAAATTAGAACCCTAGATTTCTAATTCTAAGCGTATAGGTATCACACGGCTATGATTTAAAATGCATAGATTGTCTCTAGGTACTTTTACAATGGACTAACTATCAAACAAATCGCTAGTGATGGTTGATGAAAATTGAGACGCGCGTGATCTGAATATTAACTAGAAAACTGCTTACCTGTAGAATGTCGAGTCGTGAAAGATCGGTAAGCGAAGTATAAAAGAACCACGATAGGTTTCTAAGTATATAATAATATTATTACTATTATTTTTACACTGGCTCGACATAGTGACTACAGAGTACCTGATGGTAAGTACAGTGTAGTCCAAAAACGAAAGTGACTATCAAAGGATGAAAATCCATTGATAGTCTCAATCGTCATGTCGGCCCACATAAACCACGACTGAAGGTTTCTAGGTATATGAGCTACTGGATATACACAAGCTGATCCCGAAACGCGACAAGCCGAAACTGGTCACTATGACGGGCTTTACACCCATGTACTGTGGTCGCGATCCAGGCGGGCACCGACGCCCTAGCACCTCGCAAAATATAAATGGTTACTAATAGACATACAAAAATTTACACCGAAGCGCGACAAGTCAAAACGAATCCCTATGTCGTCACTTAGTCAATATAATTTGTAATGTTAGAGTAAAATTTAAGCAAAGTCGAAGTAACATCTAGAAATCCCTTAGAGTTTGTTTTAACAAATAACTTCACACTCGCTGTAAACAAACGCTTCAAGAAACTTACTACTATTCGATGTAAATCATCTAATTACTTTTGTTTCGGAATCGCTAAGTAACTTTAAGTAGAAGCCAATAAAACAGACCGACAACACAAACGAAAAGAAAGGATATTTATCTGTTTCAGATGTAAATACATTGTCTGCGGTCTTAATAAGGCCCTTCGTACATTGAACGACGTTGGCTCAATTTAAGACTGGGCATCAGAGCGTACCGAAAGGCAAGTATTTTCACACGCTACCTATTGCGACGGTTTTCTGGAGGTGGCAATTCCACCCACCTTCTATATTTTGAGAAGAAATCACTTCGCGTGCTGCTACCAAGGTAGATTGCGTAGTTGGCATCCAACAAGGAGTTTTTCGTCAGTAGGAGTTTGACACAGCCCCGACCGTCACTCTCATGGATCCACGAATGTATAACGATCCCGTATCCACTACACACATACACACACCGAGGGTAGACAGAAAGATATATTTTTAACGTGATTTCGAATTCATTTGCGCAAAGTCTTGAAGAGAAAATGGTAACATAAATGCACCCCTATCCAGAATGACAAAGTTATACAATTTAACGAAATTATTTACAAATAAAAAAAAGGATTATTAGAGAGGATTGTTGTATAGATTATTGTTTTTTTTTGCCTTTTTATTTTTATTTCTGTTATAATTTTTTCTAATTAGATTAGTTTATTTCTTTTTGTGTTACTCGTATTTTTATTTTTCTTTTCTTCTGTGCATGTAGTCTACACTTTTAAATATAGTCGCATTTTTAATGTATCTTATTCATGTCCTATATAATTTTTATGTGTTAATGTAGACTGTGTAAGTTTACTTATAAATAAATAAATAAATGGTAACATACAAATTCGAAGCGCTAGATAGTGCGGATTTTAAATGGGCCGGATTAGGTAAAAACTCTACCTAATCCATCTAATACTAATATTTTAAAGTACATATTCCAAATACCTGTTCCTAATATTTTTTAATATTTAGTTAGATAGCTTTTTAATCATCAATCAAGCAATCAGAAATATATCACATAAAATAATAAACTTTAACGAAATATATTTTGCATGTCTAATTAAATATGATTTAATAAAGGCAAGAGTCACCTACAGATGACTATTATATTGTACTTAGGATTACCCAAAATCTCCTTTTAAAAAACACTCTGAATTGTCGCTAAGATTAATGAATGGGACACTCGAGTCGCACCGTGTACGAAGGGCCTAAATCTGCGGGAACTCATTTATCGCAGGAAAGAGATTGCGGACAAGAAAAGAATTCGATTAGAGCACCTATCTGCGAATGCAAAGGCAATTGCCTCTGCTTTACTGGTAATTGGAAATATCTTTTCCAAAGAGCGGTGAAACGATTTTTTTAAATTCATTCGTAAAACTTTTTAATACCTTGAAGAGTTGTTTAACCTTGTTCCACCCTCTCCTTACCTGAATAGAACCACGCGGGTTTGCGGTGTCACAGCTATACGGTATCTCACATCCTGGCTAGGACTAAGAGGTTCTCTAACTCCTTCTTTTGCCGTGTCATTGGGCTGTGGAATGGTCTTCCGACGAGCGTGTTCCCACCATCCTATGATATGGGATCCATTAAGCGTAACGTGAAGAGACATTTGTGCAGGTCGGCATGATCGCTGCGACTACCGATGGGTTTTTTCTTACCTTTCGATAGTCGTTGGCGTTTTTTTGGACTGCACCTTGCTTACCATCAGGTTTGGTGCAGTCACTGTGCCGTGTCAGTGTAAAAAAAAACTCTAATACATTTAAGACACCGAATAAGATCTGCGGACACCTTCTTTGCGCTGCAGTGAGAACAGGATCCTCGGAAGTCTTCCTCGAGGTCGGGATCAACGTCGTAGTAAGAGTTACAAGGAGACATAAGGAGCCGAAGCTGCTCGCGTCCGTAGGCTTCACCCTAGTTTCCCTACACGTGACTCCTGGGTGGTGCTAAACAAGCAGCAGCGAGGTGGTAGGGCGTCGGTGCCTGTCTGGACGCGATCACAGTACATGGGTGTAAAGCCCGTCATAGTGACCAATTTCGACTTATCGCGTTTCGGGATCAGCTTGTGTATATCCAGTAGCTCATATACCGAGAGACCTTCAGTCGTGGTATATGTGGGCCGACATGATGATGTAGACTATCAATGGATTTTCATCCTTTGATAGTCGCTTTCGTTTTTGGACTACATTGCACTTACCATAGGGTACTCTGTAGTCACTATGTCGAACAATGTAAAAAAAGAAAACATAAGTAGTACTTTGAACGTAAATAGTTAAGGACGATTATTTAAATCTAAATTAAAGTGTAGTACTAAGAAACTACAACAATTCGATTCTTGACTTAATTACGAGTATATTAACCCATCACCGCCGAGATGATCAGAATTTTTACTAACTTTTCAACATGTTTATTTATTATGTTATCGGACTAAAAAAATAAAGCAATTCCTCTATTCCTACGCGAAATTTGATGCTCTTTCAGAATCTGAGATCAAAACTTCGATTCGACACCGAGAAAAAAAATGGCCGATTTAAACGTGAAAATTTTCGGAATAAATATTTTTTCGAATTTTTTTTTCAGTGATATCGCAAAGGTATCAACTTTTTATTATGAGCAGAGGTGGTCATGGCAATCGAACATTAAAAGGATTTTTTAAAAATAATAATCCATTGAAGCGTTTTTCAAAATGGCGGCGAGAATGAAAAAAAATGTATAAAAATCTTGATCTATCGTTTTCTTAAAAACTATAAACTTTAGAAAAAGAATTCTAGAAGCAAAAATGTCTTAAAATTATCCAAAGAACGCTCTAATTTAATTTTAGAGAATTCCGAAAATTCAATTTTTCTAAAATGCGTTAAAAAAATTGTGAATGTTACTTGACTAATTTTATAACTTTCTTCTTCTTAAAATTTTCATAACGTCTATAGGTTTAAAGAAAAAAAAAATTGTAGATAATACATGCTTTCCAATGCTATCAAAAGATGGCAGCACCATTGAATTATAACTCGCAAATAAAATGTGCTCACAGGTATTCCAAGCAATGTTAACAAACTTTTGCCTTCAGTCACGTGTAATTCCACCCATGTAAAAAAACTTCTTTTTTAACCTGACTGCGCATTCATTTGCGTTAAGTCTCGGAATGAACAGAGTAAGGACTAGTAGGGATGTCTAAAATGAAAAAAAAATCGTTATATCGATATTTATTAAAATATCAATATCGGCGTTGATATATCGAAGGAAAAATATCGTTATATCGAATAAATATTAATAAACACGAAAGTATTTTACCAGTATTCCTTTTTATTAGACAAAATTAAAAAACATCAAGAACTAAAAGGCTATCTTCTAACTTTAAGACCTATTTAAGATATCAAACAAAAATAAATAATATACATGCAACAAATTCAGATGTCAATGCATGCAACGTAACAAAACATAATAGTCAACAGCCATAGATAATATAGTTCTTTTTTTTTTCGTTCGGTCCTATCTTCTACAATTTCAGATTTCAGCGACTTCACTGCCATAAGAATTAAAAAAATATCGTTTTCGATACTAGACATTTTATATCGATATATCATTACAAAATATATCGCCAAAAATATCGATTTATTGAATTGAAAATATCGATATATTGATGTACCGATGTTTATTCGACAAGCCTAATTTTAACGTTCAGCAAAATTCTCAAAAAATAAATTCGTTTTGACAAAAAAGAACTGAATATATTTTAAGGACTTGAGTATAGCCATAGTATTCGCAGAGCCAATTCCATGTTGAAAAAATCGATGACTTTCCAATTCCTTTGACACTTATATTGAGAAATATAAATTGTAGTGTTTTATTAGTCTTTTTTTTACAATGACACAGCACAGTGACTACACCAACCCCGATGGTAAGCATGGTGCTGTTCAAAAAACGCCAACGACTATCGAAAGGTAATGTAATGTATCGAAAGGTATGCAAGCCTGTACGTAATAAAAAAAATCATCATAGGAACATCAGGGCCGCTGTGAGGGCAGCGACCCCGGCGTATTAGACTCCTACTAACTAAAAATCCCGGGGCATCTTTCCAATGACTCCGCCTGGTCCTGGGAAACTAGTTCTTTCCAGACGCTCGAGGACGGACCAACCTGTTTAGGCTTCGTCTTTGGGAGATATGGGTGTAAATAGCCCACCATTTCAAACCTTTCTCACGGGCGGTGCGCCAGATACTCTGCACCACCTCTCTCTGCTCCGGGCAGCAGACTGCCTCTAGTCTACCGCCTGGTTCGAATGTCTACTTATATATGTTATATTTTTAATTTTGTATCCTTCATATTTAGTATATTATAATACTTTAAAAGTATTCTATGTATTTATTGTAACACCTATATATTATATTGATCGGTTCTGATATAGTATTAGCACTGCGACGTCTGTGAAATCAGTTCCATTGAGCGTTGGTTGAAAATCAGCGCTAGATGGCGCTTAAAGCGTCGCCCAGCATACGCTGAGCCGAGTGCTCTTAGAGATTGGAGACAGCACACAGGATACATGATGAGATGTTATGTGTTATTATTTTATTGTTTTAAATGTGCATGTAGTGTGTTATTCGTTTCGTCTCAATAAATGTTTCTTTTTTCGCAAAAGCCGTAATCAACCAAGAAGACAATACGTAACCTCTACCACTGGTTTTCGTTTATACGTTTAATCAATTCATTTTGATGCTTCTAAAATTTCTGATTTTTTTAGATCCAAATTTTGACAGATTTCGATCGCCGACAGTGCGTTAGTCATATCCTATTTCAGTCCGGGCTTTCTGAATCCGTATTTTCACGGATTATTATCGGATTCAGTACGTTGTCGACCTTAGATATATTGAGTTATTGACACATAACAGGGCGACTTTTATAGTTCCGTTTACGACCAAAATTTTATCAAGTTATAAATATTCCGCTTCATGTGACGGGATATGAAATAGGATTTCGTTTTATGAGTAATAACTAATTGATCTCTCACCGACCCTGATAACAGTATTGTTTTAATCTTATTTATGGCAAAAATAACATACGAGCAGACAGCCCTCCTAATGGAAAGTATTTACTCTCGCCCAAAGATGTGAGAATCCAGGTCCGTTCCGACAATGCCTTTAGCTTCTTTCTGCGTTTCTATTCAAAGTAGTCGCTTCCGAAACGCTAGTAGATCACCGTTAGGTCTCGTATTTTGGCTACTGGATCAAGTCGAGATCAATACCCACAGGGGTGCCAATGTGTTGCCACTTAACCCATAAATTTGCCGGCTGAGCACCTCGGTGTTCGCCCTCTCACTCGGTTTAGTTGTCCTTTCGAAGTCCTTTAGAAGACCTTTCTCGGTCATTAACCCATATCCTGTCGAAAAAAAAATGTTATTATAAGTATTTGTCTGTTTATAGACAAACTAGCTGATCCGGCAAACGTTGTTTTGCTATATAAGTTATTGCAATAGCTTCTAAGATGTTCATTGAAATTAAGTGATGTCAAAGACAATTTTGTTCATAATTAAATACTCGTAATCAACAACACATTTATTTGGATAAAGATTAATATTATTACGTTGATACAACTCTTAATAAATAATGCATTAATTTCGACCAAATTCGATTACCATAAAAACGGTTCTAGTGAGTTATTTTTAAAAGATAGACATATACTGCCCCAGACATTTTTTAGATCATTCTAAGAGGAATAATTCTTTCATACATATATTTTTGGTATCTTGAATTGTTTTCGCAGCGCACGCAATGGAAGCCTTCAAGGATAAATATTTTTTCCCGTTTTTTTCACATTTTCCATTATTTCTTCGCTCCTAATAGTTGCATCGTGTTGTTATATAACCTAAAGCCTTCCTCAATAAATAGTCTATTCAACACAAAAATAAATTTTCAATTCGAACCAGCAGTACCTGAGATTAGCGTGTTCAAACAAACAAACAAACAAACTCTTCAGCTTATAATATTAGTATATGTAGATGTATAAAATTATTTAATGCTATATTTGATAATAATAAAAAGATTTATCACTCTGGAGAGTGTGCGGCTGAGTTGTATGATTTAGTTCCACCCTCCCCCTTCCACCATAAATTGACGAGACGCCGTGCTGGTATGCACCCTTATGTGGTTGACATTCCAGCTGCTCGCATGAAGCGATTCGCCTCCTTGCTTTTGCTGCGAACCGCCAAAGAGTGGAATTTATTTCCTGCTTAGGTGGTATGACATGGGAATCTTCAAACGTGGAGTAAATCGGTATTTGCTGGATGAACGCTCTGCATCGTCGGCCCCATCATCACGTTCCAGCAGGTGAGATTGAGGTCAAGCGCAAGCCTTTCAGTAATACAAAAAAAACCTAGAAATCTATATATATATATATATATATATAAATCTCGTAGTACTGTGTTTGTGGTCGCATTCTCCGAAACAACTCTACCGATTTTTATGAAATTGTGTATGTGTATTTAGTAGGTATGAGAATATACCGTAAAGTATATTTCATACCTGTAGCTAGTTAGGTCATCCCTATCCAAATTTCTTTGTAGGACGCTTATTTTATTTTCTATCAAAATAAAACCTAACACCTCAAATTTTCACCCCTCTACCATTAAAACGCGATGCGATTTTATCCCCAAGTCTCAAGTTATTCTCACCTCCAGTGTATATTAGAATGGATACCTTTTCTTTCCACGCATTAATTAATTTCAGTTACGTGACACCGCCTTTAATTAAAATTGTACTTAAAGAATTTCTTTCGGAATATAATGGGTTTTCAACGCATAATTTTTCAGAAACACAAAAATTAATTTTTGCTTGGCTGTTTTAGCCTAGTGAGTAAGAGACCGGATAATAACATCAATGCACCGCTACATAGACTGCCCCCGACCCGGAGAGGGCGCGCTGGAGAGTACTAGGCGGATGTGCGACAGATTCGAGCACCCTCATCATCCCGATCCCACAGAAGAGACACCCAGACGGACTCCGTTGACTTCCACCAAGAAGGACGCGCGAGCCACCTTCGAGCAGTGACCCGTCTGTCGTTACAGACGGAGAAGAACGCCGCCGTCAGGAGGTCCGCCTCGACACGGCTTCCCGGTCACAGTTCCCTACATACTCTGTGCTAGGTTAAGTTTTAATTGTGAAATAAATCTTCCTCTGTTGCTGTTTTTATTTTTATTTTAAGGCTTAAGTTAGTTTTTATTCGTAAGCTAGTTAAGGTTGTAGTCTGTTTAGTTTTGTTTATAAATTTATAATGTAGGCTTAAGTTAGGTTTAGATTATATTGTAAATTTTTAAGCAAATAAAGGACGCCACTCAACCCTTTTCAGCAGACGGATGAAAGAATGAAGTATGAAAGGTAGTAGGCTCATATACCTAGAGACCTTCAGTCGTGGTATATGTGGGCCGACATGACGATGTAGACTATCAATGGATTTTCATCCTTTGATAGTCGCTTTCGTTTTTGGACTCCACTGTACTTACCATCAGGTACTCTGTAGTCACTATGTCGTGCCAGTGTAAAAAAAAATAAAAATAAAAAATAAAGTAGAATGTGAGTGGTGTGAAAATTGAAAAACCGCTACATGAGACGCCGAAGGGTACGTATCCGGGCACGTACCTCTGGGTTTCTTTTTACACTGACACGGCACAGTGACTACACCAAACCTGATGGTAAACATGGTGCAGTCCAAAAAACGCCAACGACTATCGACAGGTAAGAAATACCCATCGGTAGTCGTAGCGATCATGCCGGCCTGCATAAATATCTCTTCACGTTACGCTTAAAGGATCCCATATCATAGGATGGTGGGAACACGCTCGCCGGAAGACCATTCCACAGCCCAACGACACGGCAAAAGAGGGAGTTAGAGAACTTCTTAGTCCTGGCCGGGATGTGAGATACCGTATAGCTGTGACTCCGCAAACCCGCGCGCGTGGCTCTATTCAGGAAGGGAGAGGGTGGAACAAGGTTAAACAACTCTTCAGAACACTCAGCATGATACAGACGGTAAAAATAATTTTCTATATTACGTACATATTTAGGCAACACATGCTCATCGATGAAGGATTTTAAATTCTCTGCAATTGTCTAAAAATAACACTTTGCTGTATTCTCATACAAAAAATTCGTAATAATATTTAAAAGTAAATTTGAACTTTAACACCATACCATAAATTTTAAATGTTAGTGGACGGGTTCCGGGAAGGCAAAACAATTGAGTGACGTATAAATATTATCAACTAACTGACCCGGCAAACTTTGTCCTGCCATATAAATTATTTCTAGTGAATATCTTCTATATTTGACAAATATTGATTAGTCGATACGACTTTTGGGACAATAATTGTTAAATACACGTCCCACATCCTGGTAATCTCGTATGCAAGGTCCAAATATTATGAAGATTTTCCCCTTTTTCTACTTTCAGGAGTTTCTCATCATGTGGTATGTGACATCATCGAGTATTGCCCGGCGCGCCAACCGATCTACTACCACAATGTCAGGTCTATTATTATTTTGTTATAATAAACAAAAACCGCATTATCCGAAATTATAATATGCTTCGTAGTTTGCCGAAAGGCGTTGCAAACTTAGAATAAACTAGTCATTCCACAAAAAGGCTACATTTCGGCCTCAACTATAACATATATAAATCACAGAACAATTGTAAGTAATTTGTAACGTTAAGTTATAAATTCAGAACATCCGTTCGCTTGTAGCGAAACTTTTTAATGGCACAACATATATCTCGCGCTACCAACCTCCCTCAAATTCTATAACCTTAGTATATCAAGCAATTTTGTACCTTAAGGTACTTAATTAAAGTCCATTATTCGTTAAACAAATTCATTCACTGCAATTCTGATATTAATAATCAACTTCGAAACATATAAGTTCGAATTAGTAAACTGGTGGATATGTAGGGAACTAAAATGCTGTTAACAGTAATAGAAATACAAGCGGCATTTTAAAATAACGGCGCCATCTTGTTGAATGAATAAATGAGCAAAACAAAGTCAGTATACTTTTTTTAATCAGTGGAAATCCTCAGGAACAGTCAGGGCTGTTGTGAGGACAGTGGCTCCGTTATGTAGGACTGTTACGAATTAAAACCAACATAGTGTTCCTCCTAATTTTTTTTTTACTCCGGCTCGACATAGTGCCTACAGAGTACCTGATGGTAAGTACAGTGTAGTCCAAAAACGAAAGCGACTATCAAAGGATGAAAATCCATTGATAGTCTACATCGTCATGTCGGCCCACATATACCACGACTGAAGGTCTCAGGTATATGAGTTACTGGATATACACAAGCTGATCCCGAAACGCGACAAGCCGAAACTGGTCACTATGACGGGCTTTACACCCATGCACTGTGATCGCGATCCAGACGGGCATCGACGCCCTACCACCTCGCTGCTGCTCGCTTAGCACCACCCAGGAGTCACATGTAGGGAAACTAGGGTAAAGCCTACGGACCCGAGCAGCTTCGACTCCCAAAAAATTAATTGTCTGCCAGGGTCAAGAGTATGGCCACGTTTTTCCTTGGCTCCTGGCGATGTCTGACTTTCTTTAGGTGTCACCTACAATTACGCGGCGGGTGTTTTAAAAGGCTAACATAACCCACCTCTTAATTTTTGTCATTGGAGCTGTGTCCAGGTACAAAAACTGTAGACAATTGATATCTAGCGTGTAATAAATTATGTTAAGATTGTGTAATTCTAGAAATAGCTAACAATACATCATCCTATCGTATCTAGAAATACATTGATGTTAGATTCATACATCGAGTCGCAGGTGGCGTTTCTTTTGTAACTCTTATCACGAACGGATTGATAAGGGGCGCCAGGTACATACGCCGGATCGGTAAACACACCTTCCAGCCTCGCATTATATTGTTTTTAGCTTAGAGAGGTATTCAATCCGTTACTGAAAATATCGGTTGAATAATCATAAGCATTTAATCCTAGAATTCCGAAATATGAAGGTCACACAGACGACATATTTAAGTCAAAAATATGACTTAACCCTACCATTCCGAGTGTTACTTGTAGGTGACAGTAGTTTCATTTTTTTTCTACGATATGATAATTTATTTTTTAATTCTAACATTATTACAGCAAAGTTGAAGAGTAAAACTATTCATATATATTTTCAAAATGCCCAGTGTCACCTGTATGACATCTTCCTTAAAAAAAGAGGGTATTTTTTTTAATTTGGTTTTGTCTTCGCTGAATTTATCTAAACTATTTTAGTAAAAGAGAAGTATGACCGGTGGTCGTGGGTGTAGTGGTAGAATGATACGGATTTTGGCGTTTTACTATTTATTTGCACTTTAAGGCACATCGAACTGCGATGCACACGCACGTACTCCAGCCTTGGGTCTCGGTAGTCGACCGCTTTAGCTAGAGCATCCCTTGCGCGCGCGCACCCCTTACCCCGCGCGTCCCGTAACACCCTAACGACCCTTAGGGCGTTTACTACAATTACGTATCGGGCGGCGTCTACATGCTATAGAAATACAAAATTATAATAACATTAACATAGATATGGGAATTGAAGAGTTAAAGCAGTTTTTTTTTACTTCAAACGCAATAACTTTGCGGCTGTCGTAATATATGTCCGTATCCAAGATCCTATCGATTTCTGTGCTATAATTAATCAAAATTGGTTCAGCCGCTTTAACGTAAAACCTAACATACGCACTTTCGAGTTTACAATATTAGGATGTAAAGATTAGATTACTGGCACTAGAAACAATATCCAAATGATCTCACGTTATCCAATGTGATCCATAAATGACCCATACGCATCAATTATTCGACCTAACGGCGTAAATGTCCCGATATTATGACGACGTAAATTTTATGGCGGTTCGACGCGTAAAAATGGGAAATTATCAGTGTGACAGAGAATTGAGTCGGTAAATTATTGAATTTCGCAGCGACTGGGAAAGCTTTGAGCTCAGTGAATTAGGGACATTCACACGTTCCGATTTAGGAAGAATCATGAGTTGGAAATTGGATATCCGATTTCTCATTACCATTATCACCATATCAGCCGTAGGTTTTTTTTTTATACTGCCTCGACATAGTGACTACACAGTACCTGATGGTAAGTACAGTGTAGTCCAAAAACAAAAGCGACTATCAAAGGATGAAAATCCATTGATAATCTACATCGTTATGTCGGCCCACATATACCACGACTGAAGGTCTCTAGGTATATGAGCTACTGGATATACACAAGCTGATCCCGAAACGCGACAAGCCGAAACTGGTCACTATGACGGGCTTTACACCCATGTACTGTGGTCGCGATCCAGACGGGCACCGGCGCCCTACCACCTCGCTGCTGCTTGTTTTGCACCACCCAGGAGTCACGTGTAGGGAAACTAGGGTAAAGCCTACGGATGCGAGTAGCTTCGACTCTCAAAAAGTGATAAATTGCTGAGCATAGCTCCCTCCTAATGTTTTCCAGAGCGCCCAGTTATAAGTGGTTTGTATCCAGCGCCACCCTGTGATCTGGATTAAGTCGTTAGTGGCAAACAGAGACCTCGCGGCGTTATTACAACGACTCGGAAAAGCATTTTTCGGTATCTTATCTTTAACACTTCGTACTTAGGACATTTAGGCTAAGATTTATAGTCGCAAAGTTTTCTTAGATTTTACAAAAATATTACAATTATATTTCTCAATCAGTATCAAAGGATTTGATAAATAACCGATTTCTGTCAACATGGACTTGGCTCTGCGTTTACTATGGCTATACTCAAGATTCTATTATATATTCAGTTTTTCATCAAAACAAATTTATTATTTGAGAACTTTGCTAAGCAAAGTGGAAATAGCCTCTATAAATCTCAGCCTTAAAGTAAAACTGTTAATAAACGAACTATTTAAAGTTTACAGAAGAAATAATTGAAAAAAATCTGCTAAATACGAATCGGATTCGCGTACAGAGGGTCCGTACAAACATACCCACAATAGACGCCGTATTTGCTATTCATTTCAAATAGACTCTTCCACACGTTTCTGAGAATAAGGTTGTGGACATAGGAGAAACGAAGTAATTCTATAAGGGTTGCATCTTTCAAATTTACATAACATGCATTATAAGTAATAATAAATAATAATATATTGTCACACTATATCCCTTACGGGGTGAGCAGTGATACATTAGTGGTTGTATACACCCCCGAGAAGTCGGCAGTGGTATCGGGGGGGGTGTGGCGTCTCCCCGCCGTGATTGTGCCTGTCAGGCGCGGCGTAGTGGGGCTGCGGCGATTTGATTACAGGACCCGCAGTCTCCACTAATTCGCAGAAGTTTTTTTTTTTTATAATTCATAGACGAACGCTCGACCTCAATCACACCTGGTGGAAGGTGAAGATGAGTTCGATGATGAAACCCGATCGCCTAGCAAATGTCTATACACTCTTCTCTTAAAGACTCCCAGGTCATAAGATCGCGGAAATATGGCCGCTGGAAGCATATTCTACTCCTTAGTAGTCACCTTGGGGTTTTTAGCTGGTAAAAGTCCGGCACACCCCGATTGCCACCCCCTTCGCGGCCGGGACGGTCCTATGAGGATTTTCCCCAAGTAAAAAAAAAGTGGTTGTATACACTTTGCGCTTACGTGTCGTGCCCAACGTGACCAGCAGTGCAGCTGATCGCCGTTCTAATAGCTCTAGTACACATGATAATTCTATTATATACTATGCGGGTTTTTTCACAGTGGTTTCTTCACCGGTGAGCATGTGATAGATAAATCTGTACGTAATTTGAAAAAATCAACAGGTATGTGCTCCTGGGATTCGAAACTACGACCCGGCCATTATCCACTAGGCCTCCATAGTTATACATTACTAGCTGTGTCCGCGACTTCGTCCGCGTGGAATAGTTATTTTGGGCATTTTAGTTATTTATTTTGAAATTGTAATATCTTCTAAGATGTTCATTGAAATTAAGTGATGTCAAAGACAATTTTGTTCACAATTAAATACTCTTAATCAACAACACATTTATTTGGATAAAGATTAATATTATTACGTTGATACAACTTTTAACAAATAATGCATTAATTTCGAACAATTTAATTAACATAAAAACTATTCTAGTGAGTTAATCTTAAAAGATAGACATATACTGTCGCGGACATTTTTTTGACACGCAATGGAAGCCCTCAAGGATGAATAATTTTCCCCGTTTTTTTTTTCACATTTTCCATTATTTCTTCGCTCCTAATAATTGCATCGTGATGTTATATGGCCTAAAGCCTTCCTCGATAAATGGTCTATTCAACACAAAAATTTTTCAATTCGAAGTAGTAGTTCCTGAGATTAGCGCGTTCAAACAAACAAACAAACTCTTCAGCTTTATAATATTAGTATAGATTAAGAACAATGCAATAATAAGAATGCCCCCATTTGCATTTATGGGAGACCTCTTGAAACTGGATTTTTTACATTAAAAATTATTATCAGATTTGCGTTAAAAGGTTTAGATAGTATATCTAATAATTAATTATTATTTATTAGTAATTTCAAAGCTTTATCCTATTTGAATTAGAGGCAATAGGCTTCATACAAACGAACAAAGTGTGAAATATCCCAACTTGACTCAAAAACCTGGCTTCGCTCGATTAATGATTAAATTCATAGTGATTGGCTTCGGGCTGTCACGTTTCAGAATCAGTTTGTGTACTCGTATATCCAGTTGTTCATATATGTAGAGAACTTCCGTCGAAGCACGGATTTTCGTCCTTTGACGGTCGTTGGCGTTGTTGGAATACAGGTAAAATTCTGTCACTATATCAAACTAGTATTAAAAAAAATGTATAGAAAACACAAATTCAGTTGCAAATTTTAAACATTTTTTTACATATTCGATGCAATTTTACAGAATTACAAATCGATTCGTTGAGAATCAATTGTGTACGTAATCAATTTTATTCCACCGATATTTTATACGACGTTTACGTCACTTAATGCGAACTATATACACTTCTTGGCAAAAAAATGTCGGGAGGATTAAAAGTGATCCTTTGTTCTAAATTTAACGCTCGCAATGGGTCGATTCACGAGCAAAGTTTGTATGGATTATTCATTAATAACCACTTTTTATGCGTATTTCAAATGCTTTAGGATCACAAAGGTAAAGTATACAAAAAAGCTTCTTTATGTAATATAAAGTATCTCTATAAACAATCAGAATCATTAAAATAGTAACTTACAGCCTCATTATAAGATGGGTTTTTAACTTAAACAAAGAATTAAAAAGCGTTAAACTCAGCTTTATAAAATATATTTATTTTTGTATATATTAGGTCCTTACATATGAAATTGGCGTTTTTCGTACTGGCCACTTTAATCACAAATTTCTCCTCTTTGGTAAGAAATTCCAAATTCAAATTTGTACAGCTATAGACGCATGTATTTGTGCTTCGATGATCGTCATTCATTTGTTTTTTTCTTCTGTTTTTTTCTGTTTGCGTCACTCATTTTACAAAATGGAAAACTTAAAATATCGCATTATTTACGAGTACGAGTTCCGCCGTGGCACTAGTGCTGCGGAAACAACTCGAAGGGTGAATGATGTGTATGGCGGTCGTGTTGCAAAAGAAAACACAGTTCGTTTTTGGTTCCAACGTTTTCGTTCTGGAAATTTCGACCTGCAGAACGAGCCCCGTGGACGGCCTGAGACTCAAGTTGATAATGAAGAGTTGAAGGCTATTGTGGAAGCGGATTCATCGCAAACCACGTCCGAGTTAGCTGCAGGCTGCGATGTTAGTGATAAAACTGTTTTAATTCACTTGAAGCAAATTGGGAAGATTAAAAAGCTTGAAAGGTGGATACCTCACGAATTGACTGAAGCAAACCGGCAAACGCGCGTCGACTGCTGCGTTACATTACTAAACCGGCACAATAATGAAGGTATTTTAAACCGAATCATTACCTGTGATGAAAAATGGGTTCTTTACGATAATCGGAAGCGCTCAGCGCAATGGTTGGATCCTGGCCAGCCAGCCAAATCCTGCCCCAAGCAAAAATTAACCCCAAAAAAGTTACTTGTAAGCGTTTGGTGGACTAGTGCCGGTATTGTTCATTACAGTTTTCTCAAATCTGGCCAGACTATTACGGCTGATGTCTATTGTCAGCAATTGCAAACCATGATGGAAAAGCTAGCGGCTAAACAACCTAGGCTGGTCAATCGCTCCACGCCACTGCTGCTTCACGACAACGCTAGACCACACACTGCGCAACAGACGGCTACTAAATTAGAAGAGCTTCAATTGAAAAGTCTAAGACATCCTCCGTACTCCCCGGACCTTGCTCCAACAGATTACCATTTTTTTCGAAATTTGGGTAACTTCTTGCCAGGGAAAAAATTCAACTCCGATGGGGCAGTCCAAATCGCCTTCAAAGATTTTATTGATTCCCGTCCGACTGGTTTTTTTAGTAAAGGGATCAATGAACTACCTATGAGATGGCAAAAGTGCATAGAAAATAATGGTTCATACTTTGATTAATTAAATATATTATATTAAAAAATATTCGACTTTTTGTTCCTCCCATACAAAACGCCAATTTCATATGTAAGGACCTAATAAAAAAGAGCTATAGAATTTGGTATCGTAAGGTTAACCATAGCAAGTGTGAGATAAATTCATAGATACATAAATTCATAGATACTGTTATGAGCGTATGAAATAAGACGCCGGTGTTGATGAACAATCGATTTATTAATCGAAGAGAGTGTACAATATTACTACGCAGTCACAGAAGCACAGTTGTCTAATGATTACGATGCCCAATTGTCGAAGGTTCCAAAAATCCAGTCATCGAAATCCTATCGCAGAGAATTCTTAAAGTACAGTCACCAAACCCAGTTGAAATATTCGCACGTAGAAACAATATTCAATTGCAGTAGTTTCAGTAATCCAATATGCTCGTTAAGGTCGTATTCGATCACATGGAGATATTGCTTGTGTCAGTGACGTGCATAGGGATTTAGACAGGGTAAGCAGAATTCGCGTAATTAATTTGAATATTATATTATGATAGTAAATATTATTTTGCATAATGGGAGAGCGAAATGACGGAATATAGAATAGATATGAATATAAATGCTTCCTTTTTTTTATTAAACTTTAAGCAATGTATTTCAGACTTATTTATCATTAGGGCATGCAATAAATAATTCTATGTAATAAACGCTACTGGCTTGTGTCGCTTCCAGGCAGAATCTGTCCTTCGATCGAGTCCGGTCGGTATTTATATCGATGTATCAGGTTTCTAGCATTTTCGAGAAATACCTATGCACTTTATATGCCCAGATGTTCCAGAGTCGCTTATCAATCTTTTGCGCCTCGACATTCCACAGATAAACAGCAACCTTCTTGTGTTTTTTTGCTGTTTTCATGTCATCTTAAATGCGATATAAAGTTAATTGAATCTTTTTACAAACTAAAATTAAACGCAATCTTGACTTACTACCTAAACTGGGGTATTTCATAATTGTTGATGTATACAAAGTCACGTAAACCGTTTAAACATACAAACTAAAGTTTACAAAACTAGATCAACGCGTGATGTGCGACAATCCTTTCGGCCAACTAATGAAGGTTTAGTGGTACCACTGGATTACCAACCATAGACAAGAAAATTACTCTAAAATAGTTTCGAATATCTATAAAATATTTTATAAACGATTATACAATATGTTGTGTATGTTAGTATGTAATAAAAATCCTGTCTGACACGAGAAGGAGTAACTTGTAAAGTAAAAATTAATTACATAAGGAATAATTTACATGGCGATACAGGGAGCGTCTGCGTTTCGTAAACAAAGGAAAAAATGAAAGCAAACAATCATGCTAGTAGGAAATGACGTCAAAATAGTTATGACCCTGTTAATTTCAAGCACAATTTAACAATAACATCGTTTAATTAGTTTTCAACTGATTTTTACAAGTACTCCGGGCATAAGTCGCATATGCAATAAATCAGTTTCTTTAATTTTATGTAAAAATAACTTAGTAATGTCTCATTTTATGATGTATTTTATTTATTTATTGATATATAGGCTATCAACAGCTCCATTGCATTTTACATCAACAATGAGATCACATGCACAAGCTAAATGTATACAAAAGATCCTAATAAAAGACAGCCACAGCATGGCTCAAAAGCATTACCTAACAATATCAAAACAAAAGATTAGAATCAAACACCAAAAAGAAAAGAAAATCCTAGACAAATCTATAATACCTACAATTAAAATTAAAAATGAACACACAAACTATACCACACCAAGAGCAATGCCAAGCTCAACACACCTGCTCACTGATTTTCCTCTTGAAGGCCGGTATCGAATCCGAAAATATATCAATGCTCTTGTCGCCGGCCACACACCCGTTATATAAACGCAACAGCCTTGGCAATACAGAAAGGTGACCAAGGTTGGTCTTTGGAAATTTTATCGTATCATCAATATATGGTTTATTGGTATATAAAGTCGTACAGGATTTTCAAAACATTCTGCAGACGAAGTTTTCCCAAGTTACCAAAAAATGGGTAAAACTTTAAAGTTGATATCACAGAGCGGTAAGTCCCAAAAGGACCAATTACGAATTAGCCACAAAAACGCTTTGATGTAACCTTCCTTTCTGTTATCTGTATTAAGGCATAAAGTTATCCAATTTGCCCTAATTTTGAATGCCTTTCTGCGGGTAGATTCGCATTCTAACTTTGTAAATGTTCTTGAATCTTGAAAGTTTTATTAGTTTTAACTACCAGAATGGATCTGAAGTGTTAAAAAATTATTCATGAAATATATTATTTTTTATACTAGATGTAACTTGAACTAAGGTCTTATTAGTTTGTGCTTGAACCCCAAAGATACGGCGTAGCACTCCCTAGAGAAGTGCTCAGCATGGACTGTAGAGAGGGAGGTCCTCATGAGCCTTATCGGTGATGACCTCTCGCTGCTGGCGGTGTTAAAAGCTATGATCAACAGTAAAGAAGCATCGAACGAGATCGCCACCTTCTGAGAGGCAGTTATGAGGCCGCTGATAGTGACAGGGAGTAAACAATTGCCCTGGCCATTCGGCGGCAAAGGCACTGTTGCCAGAGGGATCTCTTCACCCAAAACTACCACGACGTCCTCCGGTAACAAAAGCTGGGCAGTAAACTTCAGGGAGCTGGATTCTGTTACCCGAATGAGAGAGAGCCTTGGTTAAAATGCAGAAGTTGTCACCGTAGAGTTTTTAGCCGGTACAAGTCCAATACCTCGATCGCAAACGGGAAGATCCTATGAAGATATTTTCCAAAATAAAAAAAAGGTCTGCGAAAAAATCATACATGCACAGAAATGGCGTGAGGAGTCGCGCCTTTTTTTTTATACTGACTCGACATAGTGACTACAGAGTACCTGATGATAAGTACAGTGTAGTCCAAAAACGAAAGCGACTATCAAAGGATGAAAATCCATTGATAGTCTATATCGTCATGTCGGCCCTCATATACCACGACTGAAGGTCTCTAGGTATATGAGCTACTGGATATACACAAGCTGATCCCGAAACGCGACAAGCCGAAACTGGGCACTATGACGGGCTTTACACCCATGTACTGTGGTCGCGATCCAGACGGGCACCGACGCCCTACCACCTCGCTGCTGCTTGTTTTGCACCACCCAGGAGTCACGTGTAGGGAAACTAGGGTAAAGCCTACGGACGCGAGCAGCTTCAAATCCCAAAACTTTACTTTAGACGAAAGAACTTATTAACATATACTACCCTCTGTATATTTCTATTATAACAGGATGATAGCAATATCATAGTGTATATTGCCTGGGAACGATAATTTGATCATCTCACCGTGAAACGAGCGGTATAATAATCCGGAACTAAGTAATCAACGCGCCAATTAAAATTATTACCTATATGAGAGAGGCTGTATTCCCGAGATTGGATAGTAATCCATTAGCTAATAATGTTTGCCGCATATAATCGCTATTTAACTCATATCATTTTTTTTACATAACTATTTTTAAAATATACTATTATAGCTGTGGTGTTTTTTTTTTGGTTTCTCGGGGGAAAATCATGCATAAGACCATCAGGGCCGCTGTGAGGGCAGCGACCCCGGTGTGTCAGACTCCTACTGACTAAAAACCCCGGGGTGTCCCTCCAATCGCTCCACCCGAGCCTGGGAAACCAAATTCATCCAGACGCCCGGAGAGCGAAATGCCTTGTCGAGGCTGCCTCTCTGGGAGGGGTAGGGGTAAAGAGCCCACCCTTCCAATACCTATCTCACAGGCGGCGCGCCGGACACTGCACACCGCCACCCTCTCATCCGGGCAGCAGACTCCCTCAAGTCTACTGCCCGATTATAGCTGTATTGTCTCAGTGCTTCACAAACAAACTTTCATCCCACAATTATTTCCCCTTATTATATAATTTGATTTCTCTAAAACGCCGAAACACTTAAATTTTATTAGGCATTTTCTCTCCTTCCTTCTCTCCAGAATGTACCGCTTGCTGTGCGTGACAGCCTAAGTATATTAGGTATAGATATTCGCTGTGACCTCAACCTCAGGGATCACATAGGGACGATCATCTCCTCGACTTCACATAGACTTGATATCCTGAACAAAGCACGTTGGTTTTTCACGCCTGATCAACTGTATCTATTATAAGGCTATATCTATACTAATATTATAAAGCTGAAGAGTTTGTTTGTTTGTTTGTTTGAATGCGCTAATCTCAGGAACTACTGGTTCGAATTGAAAAATTCTTTTTGAGTTGAATAGACCATTTATCGAGGAAGGCTTAAGGCTATATAACATCACGATGCAATTATTAGGAGCGAAGAAATAATGGAAAATGTGAAAAAAACGGGCAAGATTATTCATCCTTGAGGGCTTTCATTGCGTGCGCTGCAAAAACGGTTCAAGATACCAACAATATATGTAAGAGAGAATTATTCCTCTTGAAATGATCTAAAAAAATGTCCACGACAGTATATGTCTATCTTTTAAGATTAAGTCACTAGAACCGTTTTTATGGTAAACAAATTTGGTCGAAATTAATGCATTATTTGTTAAGAGTTGTATCAACGTAGTAATATTAATCTTTATCCAAATAAATGTGTTGTTGATTAAGAGTATTAATTGTGAACAAAATTGTCTTTGACATCACTTAATTTCAATGAACATCTTAGAAGATATTACAATAACTTATATAGCAAAACAACGTTTGCCGGATCAGCTAGTATATACATATACATATAGTATATGTATAAGGCCCAGGTCAGGCCTTGTATGGCATACTGTTCGCATCTCTGGGACGGTTATGCCCAGTACTTACTCGACGCCCTGGATAGGTCGCAGCAGAGGGCTGCCCGCATTGTGGACGATCCAGTCGTTTTTGAGTATCTCAAACGACTCCAGCTGCGTAGAGATCTTGCCTCACTGAGCGTTTTCTACCGTCTGTATCATGGCGAGTGTTCTGAAGAGCTATTTAACCTTGTTCCACCCTCTCCTTTCGAAAGTATTGGGTTGTTCGGAAAGTAATTTCGTTTTTTCCCAACAGAGGATTTAATTGCATTTTTTTGCACCCAACTTCACATTTAAAAGTTTTTAGACGGTAAAACCTTCATCTCAAATGAGGATATCAAAAACCACCTCGATCAGTTTTTGCCAGCAAAGACCAAAAATTTTACTACGAGACAGATGGCAAAAGGTGTTGGACCACAAAGGCCAATATATAATTTAATAAAGCATTTGTTTATTATACGAAAACTGACTTTCATTTCTACAAAAAAAAAAAAAAAACGAAATTACTTTCCGAATAATCCAATAGAACCACGCGCGTGGGTCTACGGAGTCACGCCTTTCAGAAACTCACATATCGGTTAGGAGTAAGTGGGCTGTGGAATAGTCTTGCGATGAGTGTGTTCCATATCGTCCTATGATATTGGGACATATTTAAGACATATTTGTGTGGGCCGGCATGATCGCTGTGGCTATCGATGGTTTTTTTTTCTGTTCTGTTGGTATTCGTCGTCGTAGCTAAAGGGTCCTTCAGGATTATAAGATATTATTCAGTTCTCACGTGAAATCTGAATTTCGCAGTTTTAGCTACTTATAAATAATGGTTTAATTTTACAAAGGAACTAAATGAGTTTTAATTATTAAGTTGGAAAATGGCTTAGTATCAGGCAATACAGCAATTAGTGGCTACGGTCTGCGGCCAGGTACGTGCTCGGAGCGACGGCTGGGAGCCAGGGAGTACGTTTCACAAGTTCGATATATAAAGCGATAGATTGGAAATTAATATATTTTTTAATGTATTACTTTTTTATTCTATTTATTTAAGGGAATTTTACGTGTGACCGTATGTCAGCCCCATCGTACCCTAATACAGAAATACCTAACACATGACATATGGAGTCATTGATCTGAGCAGGCCAGACGCCTCATCAGATAACAGTTCTGCTAAGACTTTGTTAAGTATCCCGATGTCAAGTCTGTTCAGAGCAAAGGCACTCTCTCACAGATTCAGATCGGACACATTCCATCAACAAATGGTGGATATCATCTATGATTCCACAATTTACACACAGTGAAGAATCATTACGTTTCATAAGATGTTTAAATTTATTAGATGGAATGTGTCCGGATTTTAGTCTGTGTGCCACTGACACTAGCTTCCTGGATAAAGTTGTTCCAAAAAACCAGGGTATTCGAGGACGTTTACTTTGCAAAGTTTTATACCAAATCCCTTTCTCTCTGAATCTTTCATTAAAGTACACTTTTCATAGTTCGTAACAGTTATTTTTATATTTTGGTAGAAGTTCTGAATAATCTGGTAATTTATTAATATTTTTTACGTTCACACTACATATTTTTGCAAGCCTGTCAGCCTCCTAGTTACCCTGGATACCAATATGCCCAGGAACCCACTGCAATCTCAATATTACTTTTTGTTCCCACGATTTAACGGATTTTGGTTATAATTTCGTGGAGAATCTTTTCAATTCAAATATCTTCTCTTAAATATAAACAAAAAAATAATGTTATAGCATGTAGACGCCGCCCTATAAGCGTTTGTGGTAAACGCTCTAAAGGTCGTTAGGATGTTACGGGACGCGCGGGGTAAGGGGTGCGCGCGCGCAAGAGATGCTCTAGCAAAGGCAGTCGACTACCGAGATCCAAGGCTAGAGTACGTGCGTGTGCGTCGCAGTTCGGTGTGCCTTAAAGTGCAAATAAACAATAAAACGCCAAAATCCGTGTTTTTCTACCACCACACCCACGACCACCGGTCATAATGTTTAATCCACCCATCAGTATTTTAAAAGGATTCAGAGTGAGTAATGTTTATATAATGACATAACATTGTAATTTTAGAAGTCAGCGTCGCGTACTATCCCGGAGCCTCCCTCCGCGATTCATCATCTTCCGCAGTGAGGGCCTGGCCGTTGCCCATTCTCCATTTACCCAGAATGCCAACCAATGTCAACCGGACCTAACCTAACGCCTTAAGTCACTTTGTATTATTTTAAGAACAATAAAAGTCATCTAGATCGATCCACGTAAGACTGGGACATAGAAGGATAATTATAGATTTTGCTGAAGTCACCTTAAGCGTTATGGCCTATATTTCTGAAATTATTCACCAGGGGCCTAATTTTGTATAACAATTTAGATTTCACACTCAAATCCTGGGCAAATGTAATCAGATTAATAAAAATGATTAACGATTACATTTTATGTTATTTACCATTAATATGACTTCATTTTGCTCATTTATGTTTTAAACGCTACAAAATCTCAGATTGTATACACATTTATGATTTCTTAATGTTTTAAATGGATTTAATCATGATTACTGAGCAAGAAAATTAAAATTACGACTACATTTTGTAATCGTTCATCATTAATCAGATTACATTTTGCCCATCTCTGGTCAAATCTTACCATTTGTAAACCACGTTAACATCGTGTCTTGTCAATATCATGTCACGGTAACAAATCTGATTCATTTCAACAAAGTATCATAGAGAATACGATTTTTGCAAATGTCCTAACTTTTTACGAAATTGACGTGATATCAAAGCGAGGAATCGCTAAATTGTCTTAGAGAATACAAACAAATAACAACTGTAACAAATTGTGTGAAATGTGCTGACATCCAAGATACAGGCTGTCTTAGTTTGGGTGTCAGCTGATTTTAATATGCTGCTTGTAATTGTTTGTCTAATAAAGAACTTTATTATTATTATTTTATTTATAAGAATAAGGCCCCAGAACTGCACAATATTAAAACTGGACCGACTTTATGGTATGCTGTATTAGCTAAATAAATGTTTATCTCAATCTTCTTATAAATTGCGGTATTATGGGTGAATTACACTTGAATTACGTTTTTCAGAGAGTGCGTCGGCTAACATATCCAGACGTGAGTGATGCACGATGACAAGAAGATGAGCGAGGGGTGGTCTTTTACACCACCTCTCGCAAATGCAGAACAGAGGACGCCTGGAAAAGGTCCGACATCGCCAGGTGCTAAGGAAACTGGCAAACAGCTCCTGTCACTGGCAGACGAATAGGAACAACACCCCGGTGGCTTTAGTTGATAAGGGTCCTGCACATCGGGACGCCGCTCTCACTGCTCCTTGACGATCTATAAGGATTTCCACAAACTTAACAAATAAAAAAGGTGCACATAGATGTTGAAAACATTAATTTATATTTTATTTTTTCTTTTTATGATAGACTAGCTGTCCCGGCAGACCTTGTTCTGCCCTATTTCTCTAAAACAAAGTCACATTGTTTTTTTTAACGTTAATAGCTTCCCCGTCAGATTTTATTCTGCCAAAACCTATTGGTCTGTCGGCTGTTTTTGAAAATTATTTGAAGGAACCTGGCCTTAATGCTATATGTATAAAAATTGACAAATATTGACATTAATATTTATACGTCACTCAATTGTTTTGCCTTCCCGGAACCCGTCCACTGACATTTAAACTTTATGGTATGGTGTTAAAGTTCAAATTGACTTTTAAATATTATTACGAATTTTTTGTATGAGAATATAGAAAAGTGGTGTTTTTAGACTTTTTCAGACAATTTTTTTAATTTTTCTCTCTGTAATAACCTTCCCCAGACTTCAACAAACACAACAAAAAAGAAATCAGCCAAATCGGTTCAGCTGTTCTCGAGTTTCGCGCTTATACACATTTAGCGATTCATTTTTATATTGTAGAGATAAATATATCTATTATAACTGAGTTTTGATTGTCTGTGGTATTGTCTGTGTCATTGTTTATAATATAGTCTATGATTCTTTCTCTATTAAATCGACTGCCGAACTGTGTACATCGTTTGATTTCTGTCTCGTGTTTTGCTCACTATTTATGACTATTTTACAATAGATAAAAAATACATATAGCCGGATATAGAAGCCCCTTCCTTACAAATTGGACATCACGTATTACTTCCAGATTTCTCTAAATAAACTCTACATTGACAATTTCGACCAAGTTCTAAATTTATTAATTAATGAGGTCAATTCGTTAGTTTCACAATTATCTCTCATTCGCTTTCTTACGTCAGGGGTCTAACGGAGGTCCCTTCCCTTGGGTATAATTGGGTAGCCGCTACCCAAACGTTGCAGCCCGCTTTACTGCCGGCAATTTCATCTGGAGAATTAAGACGGGCTAGTTTTTGAGCAGAACATTATAGATTTACCTCCCAGGGTGTTGTTTCAAGCTATATAAATTGATATGAAATACGTAAGGGCTTAGGCACCTCATGATTATCGGAAAATATCACAATAAATAAATAAAGAATATATATTTTTTTTTTTAATTGACTCGACACAGTGACTGCACTAATCCTGATGGTAAGTATGGTGTAGTCCAAAAAACGCCAATGACTATCGAAAGGTAAGAAAAATCCCATCGGTAGTCGCAGTGATCATGCCGGCCTGCACAAATATCTTTTCACGCTACGCTTAAAGGATCCCATATCATAGGATGGTGGAAACACGCTCGCAGGAAGACCATTCCACAGCCCAACGACACGGCAAAAGAAGAAGTTAGAGAACTTCTTAGTCCTGGCCGGGATGTGAGATACCGTATAGCTGTGACTCTGCAAACCCGCGCGCGTGGTTCTATTCAGGAAGGGAAAGGGTGGAATAAGGAATATTCTGAAAAATTGTCTTAGAACGGTTACCAGTACACCTAGACAAAACTATATTCCTTTATCAATAGCGCTATATGATACGGCGTTGACACGTTATGTCTTTTTATAACTTAAGACGTGGTAACAATATTTTATGAGACTTTTAAGTTAACTCTTAAAATGTAATAACAATGGATTGTAAAAATGTTCAGTCTTTTTATTGAAAAGTTGCTACAATTTTTTATATATATTATTTTGTGTGTATTCCGCGAGGTGTGCTCGTTTGCCACCCCTGCATTCGAGCCGGAATAGAATATCATGAAATTACAGTAATCTGTTGCGAGATGACGCGGCGTGATCTCCTGATTTTAAATTGTGTAATTTCTGTATGATATTATTTCAAAATAAGCTAGATAGTTAAAGAAAAAACGCTGTTGACCAAGAAAAACATGAATGTCATATACCTAGAGACCTTCAGTCGTGGTATATGTGGGCCGACATGACGATGTAGACTATCAATGGATTTTCATCCTTTGATAGTCGCTTTCGTTTTTGGACTACACTGTACTTACCATCAGGTATTCTGTAGTCATTATGTCGAGCCAGTGTAAAAAAAAAGAGCTTACAAAAATATCAATACATGTAAAAAATCTGTTTCTCAGGTAGCTCTCTAACATTCTTTATATACGATTATTTCCAAGCACTTGTCTACATGGAAAAGACTAGAAAAAATTAACTTGCGCTGTGTAGGTTGATAAAAATGTATTGGAATCGTTAATCAGTATGCAAATAACTGTACGCGTTTGTAACCGCTGTTATCAGAAACGGTGTATGCAATTTAAATGCTGTTTTCACTATTGTATTGTGGAAAGATATTTTTAACTTTTATTGTTATTTTTATTTCAAGCGGATCATAAATAAAAAATGTTCTATCAGTTTATGAAAACAAGCCAATTATTTATTGGAAACAATTGTACAATATGAAGTAACTATTCAGTTCGTTTGATTACAACTTTAGTTAACGTTAACTTTAGTCTGTAATAAGATAATGATCGAAAATTTGTATGAACAAAATAAAATAAAAAATGGGCAGTTTTAAAGATTTGCTAACTCCCAATATTAGTTGAGCTCACATATATATTATGTATCATATAAAATAGGATGATCGCGGGTATTATTTCGCTGCGAACAAAGTCGCAGGCACAACCTGTATGGAATATGTTATTTCACTTTGAACCCCGCGTATTGTTCTACCTATCTCTAGTTTACCTTTCGATGTATTTCTCTGCCCTTCTGACGCAGCCTTGAGTTTCTTTCGGCGTTTCCTCTCAAGATAGTCGCTTCCTAAACGCTAGTAGATCATTGCTAGGTTTATTTTCACTGGCTGGTTGCCCAAATCCAGCCCGTACCCACAGGGGTGCCCCTGCGTTGCCGCCAAACCCTTAAATAGCTGGCTGAGCACCGTCACTGCTCGCCCACTCAAGCCCGGTGTAGTTGTAAAGGTCTTTCGCGGACCACAACAAACGACACTTCGAATAAAAGGATATTTCTTAATATACTTTGGTTTGAAGAACCAGGTCGTAAAGGTTGCCCAATGGGACAGGATAGTCCTCCAGTTGAGACCACGAACTGGTAAGGGCAGTGTGGGATGTCCATCTACAAGGTGGGTAGAAAACATTTCCCAAGTCGCTTCCGAGCGGTTCTTGTGGAAAGCAATAAGCCAGTCCATTTCCAGACGTGGACATCCTATTTTTTGTTTATATTAATTTTGAAATGCTGGATAAACAGCGATATAGAAAGGGCCTATGTTTATTTAAAGTTACTCTACCTGGAACCCCCTGAATGTTACAAATCTCGAACCTTTGAACTTATATAAGTGATTTCGTTAGTGTCCTGCTAAAGATCCATTTCTAGCTGAAACCGATTAATCGGCCATCCTCATAATCTTGGCCTTGAGCTTTAAATCATTTGCTGGATGCTGATTTGATCTTTCTGCGCTTCAATAAAAATTGAAATAAGATTAAAGGTGTCTGCATGGTTCAAAGTACTTGAAAATAATTATAAATATATTAAATATGCTTGAGGTAAAAAAAAAGTATGTAATAGATTAATAAAGTATTTGTAAAAACATTAAAATATTAAAGCAGAAAAAAAAAATGCAAAAAAGTGCAGTTGCTATAAAGTAAAACCTCTAACTTGAAGTATACAAGGACGTTGAATTAGTAACAATGGATTAAAAACATCTGACACAAAAAAAACTTTAGATCAAAATGGAAGCTGGAGGTGTGAAAATTTAAGATTGACTACAATTTATTAATACTATATTAAGATTGGCTATAATTGAGATAATTAAGGTAAAAATATTCGTTCATGGATACCGTGGATCGTGAATGTGTAAAAAAAACTGCAGATTTTTATCATGTCATATAAAACTCTGATCAGCATGAGCCAAAACACTATAAATATACTATAGGTATTTAAGAAGAGTGCTAAAATTCTTAAGAAGCCACCAGTTTAGGCCAAAATTTTACCCAGAGTTGGTATTTAGGCTGAAGGAGGCCGAAAATCAATGCCGAAACTTCGTTGAGGCACTATCTCATAGATACATGTACAAAAGGCACCCTTACACGCACTGACGCGTAAATATCTCGTATATATTGACCCCAGACCGTTTAATAAGGTCTTGACCTTCGATTCGGGGCGGGGCAAGCGATGCGCGTCGAAGGGTCTTCAATGAATTGATGAATACCTTACGCAGAATAGGATATTGTACAAAGCCTTTTAAGACGATAAAATAAATATTAACAAGTGTACCCAAATTGGGCAACAAATAGCTTATTTATGGACAAAATGGCTTTTACTCGTCTATTTATGTGAGGCTGTTTTTAGTTCTCCACGATGTTTTTTTAAGTGTATTCGCGTATTTGTAATTTTATTCACTTTTGTTCGTAAAGATAAAAAACTCTGGGGAAAGACTGTACTCGGCAGCCCATTCCATACCTCCAAGGTTCGCGAAAAGTATAGAACCGCTTCATTCTGTAAGAATTGTGTGGGAATATGCTAAAAAATTAAATGTCGATGATCTATACCGGGATGACGCATCGTGTTTTTTTCATTTTAGTTACATTATACCGTACGCGTGACGCACTTATATCAAGAAATGTAATAGAGTTAATGAAACTAGAAACAATTCAGATTATGGAAGTACAAAACATGTTGCTTCAATTTTGTCCGTACTTTTATACTTTTTTTTTTGTTATCCCGGGGGGTAATCCGGCATAGGTCCGTCAAGGCCGCTGTGAGGGCAGCGATCTCGATGTGTCAAACTCCTACTGAGTAAAAACCCTCGGGGTGTTCCTTCAATCGCTTCACTCGAGCTTGGGAAACCAAATAAACCCAGACGCTCGGAGAGCAAAAAGCCTTGTTGAGGCTACCTCTCTGGGAGTGGTAGGATTAAAATGCCCACCCCTCCAAAACCTCCCTCTTAGGCGGTGCGCTGAAAACTGCATATCACCTCCCTCTCATCCGAGAAGCAGACGCCCTCAAGTCTACTGCCCGGGTAATTTTATTACTAAATTATCCTTCCTTGTCTTTGTAACACCTCTTCTTCTGATTGACATCCAAGCTTTGAACGCTAGTGGATGTATCAGTTTCCTCTATAGGAAAATAGTTGATTTCACGTCTTGTACGGGACTGGTGTTGTGGGTATAGGTAGTAACAAGATGCCTGGATGTCAACTGCTGTGGGGAATCGGTGATTTGTCTGATGGTATGAGATGGAGTACGCGTCGCTTAGGATCGTTCGTTTTGACGTCAATCACAGACCACTGAATACTAGTCACGCCAAAAAGCGCAGCCCCAGAACTATAAATTAATAATGTAAACGCACCTAATCGCAAACGCCATCTGGCGTACGTCATTCACTTCTTACTTAACGTTCTCGCTTTTAAAACTCAAACATCGCATCGCATTCTTTTTTCCGTATAATCGCATCTAATTATTATTCAAACTCGCTATACACATTCCAAATCCTCACAAACACCATACTCCATATACGCATTCAAACACACACACACAGTGAGTACTTTTAAAAGTACCTGAATACCGCTGCCAACCGGTAAGTACTTTGATAACTGTCTCAAATATCGCAACTCTTTATTTTATAAAATCATGCCGCCTACGAGGGTGCATTTGTGCAACGGCATAAGTACATTTCTTCTCCCTGCCAGCAGTGGTGTCGGTCATGCTGGCAGGGTATGACAACTGGAGGGTCGTGGTCTCCTTCTGTGAGGACGACATGTCCCAGAAGAACGCCGCAGAGCGAGACCGGCAGAAGGCTGCTCGAAGAAGACACCGGGGTACCGGCAACCGCCCCGGCACATCAGTACCAGCCGATCGGTCGATCCACGACCGGTTGGCTGATGCCTTTGGGGTCGCGGCTGCTCAGGGTGGGGGCCCTGAGCGACTGGTTAGCGACCCTCGAGATGTAGGCAGAGCATTGTGACGTGCTCTGCCTAAATACAATGAGCAGTATCCGGGAAGATATCTTCCTCCAAGCTTGTGCCCAGCGGGCGCGGCGCGACGGGCTGTGGTGAATTGATTACAGGTCCCGCGGTCCCCGTCAATGCGCAGAAGAAGTCACCTTGGGGTTTTTGGTCGGTACAAGCCCGACACACCTCGGTCAACGACGCGTTCAGACGGACTTGAGACCACGTAAAACTTAATTAAAATAAAATGCCTCTTCATCAGCTACTCGTATATAAAAAAAAATATTTAGGAGTTACAAAAACAGTAAATCGATAGTCGTTATTGATCATAACAGTTAGAACAGCTTGAGGTATATCGTAAGAACTAACGCCATTATGATTCCCCACACAATTGGCGAGAAGCCAGCGTTTATAATATTGAGGTAATGATACACCAAGAGAAATAGGTGTATGATGAATGGATTTTATTCGGGCATATGCATATCGCAATACGAGATTTCTCGGCTGATCTTCGGTGACAAGATTCCGCGAAAAAAGCCCAAATTGTAAGAGAATGCAGCGGCTGTATGACATCAAGAGATTTTTTTGTCTGAATCGAACTCTGGCACCGAAGTGTCGATACAAAATTGATGAGATAAAATGTATAGACTCTACATTGACTTTGCTCAGTAAATAGGTTCGTCTTTAACAAAAAAAAACTATACAACGTTACTGGTAACTAACGCAAAACCTCTTAAAGGTAACTTAGGTACATCAAGACTAACAACTTTTGTTCTATGACTTTTACCAAAACTTAACATATCCTCAGATATATATTTTTTTAGTTCTAGTGGGGATTTCTATCAATCGTTAGCTCTATGTTTAAAGTTCAGTCAGCTGATGCTAGAAATCGTCTGCCCCAGTTACATCTAGGCTTGTCGAATAAATATCGATACATCGATATTTTCAATTCAATATATCGATATTTTTGGTCGATATATTTTGTAATAATATATCGATATAGCGATACAAAATATCCAGTATCGAAAATTGTATCGAAAACGATATTTATTTAATTTTTATGATAGTGAAGTCGCTGAAATCTGAAACTGTAGAAGATAGAACCGAACGAAAAAAAAAACTGTATTGTCTATGACTGTAGAGTATTTTGTTTTGTTACGTTGCATGCATTGACATCTGAATTTGTTGCATGTATATTATTTGCCGCCATTTATTTATTTATTATTTATTTTTGTTTGATATCTTAAATAGGTCTTAAAGTTAGAAGATAGCCTTTTAGTTCTTGATATTTTTGTAATTTTGTCTAATAAAAAGGAATACTGATAAAATACTTTCGTGTTTATTGAGATTTAATCGATATATCGATCTTTTTCCTTCGATATACCGACACTGATATTGATATTTTAATAAATATCGATATATCGATATAACGATATTTTTTTCATTTTCGATATCCCTAGTTGCATCGCGCCGCCTTTCAGAGTATTAAGGAGATCAGAACTGCTAATTTGATTTATTTTTTTGTATGGGGAAAAAAAAGATTGAATTAGAAAAAGTCGTAAAACAAAAGTTGTCAGTATTGATATACCAAAGTCACCCTTAAGAGGTTTTGCGTTAGTTACCTGTATCCCTGTATATTTAGTTTTGTTGTTTTGTTTTGTTTGTAGAGATATAGGAAATTAAATATTAGCGTAGCCAACTCAAAGTTAATGAAATCAGTGTTTTATCATACACTTAGACTTTATTTAAATAATAATATATAATTTATAATGTCCGGAGAAAAATTATATCATAAAAAGGGTTTCGTGCGTAAAAAGCTTTCACTTCAAAAATGTCACAATCTTGTCACGATATAGGAATTAGCATCACTGAAACCAAACTAATGGAATTCTATAATTAGATTACAAAATTGAAATTTCCAGGCTTTCATTTAAGCCTCTGTAAATAAGTCGGTAACTAAAGCAAACTAAAATTTATTAGAAACTTTATCCAGCCAAAGTGCCTTTTGAAAATATTTACCGTAGATATTGAAATTTTAAAGTCAAATTTTGCTAAAATTTGTTCCCAGTTTTTTAAAGTTTCTGAATGCTTTGATCAATAAACATTCTATTTCTATATTCTATTTAATTATTTACCGTTTGTTCCTTTCTTTACACTTTTTACAAAACACAAGACTATGACCGGTGGTCGTGGGTGTGGTGGTAGAAAGACACGGATTTTGGCGTTTTACTGTTTATTTGAACTGTAAGGCACACCGAACTGCGACGCACACGCACATACTCTAGCCTTGGATCTCGGTAGTCGACTGATTTTGCTAGAGCATCCCTTGCGCGCGCGTACTCCTTACCCCGCACGTCTCGTAACACTCTAACGACCTTTAGGGCGCTTAATATGATTACGTATCGGGCGGCGTCTACATGCTATAAGACTGTATATTTATTTACTTTAGTTGTTCTCTATTATAATTAACCTATCATTGTCTATTGTATGTTGTGTGTCAAATAAATGCTAGTCCTTTCTTTTTCTTCCTTTTGTTCGGGTGGGAGTAGTATCCGCTGCCCCGGTCACGCTTTAAATAGAATTAACTCTGACTTATTACATTGTACAGCTGAAGTTGCATTCTATTTTATATGATTCACAATATAAATGTGAGATCTACTAATATTAGAATATGAAAATCTACGAAATTGTTAATTTTATTTTGTTCATACAGACATTAAATCGTCGCTGTATTACATACTAAAGTCAAAGTTAACTAAACTTTTAATCAAATTAACTGAACAGTCTTTTTATACATTTTTTTCCATTAAATGATCGATGTGATATTCAAACAAACATAACTTTGTTATTTATGAACTGATTGAAATAAAATTACCACTAAATGTTAAAGACAGCTTTCCACAATACAATAGTGAAAACCGCGCTTAAATTGCTTTCGCCGTTTCTGAGATTGACGGTCACAAACGCGTACAGATACATGCATATTGATTATCGATTCCGACACATTTTTCCTATATTCTAGCCACTCACATATATTGGAAAGGTGGCTGAAGGACAGATTTATTATATGTATCAATTACTATTAAATATGGTAAGTTACCAATTTTTTCAACTTATAATTGGCATTGTTAATACTTAGGCTATACTAAAGTTTCTAATATTCTGTTTTTTCTTTTACAAAGACGAACTTATTTCCTGAGCAAAGTCCAAATGGCGTCTATAAATCTCAATAAATTCTCAGTGTGCTTCTTACTTAATACGCACAAATTGATGTGGGGCTCCCAATTGTCTTGTATCTTTGCAGAATTTAAAACTTTCTCTACGTATCTTATCCACAGGTTTGCGCAATTTGTTTCCTGTTTCTTCAATCCTTTATGAACAATAAAGATGTAGATTAATGGTAGGATCGACCGCTAGCGACTGGACGAATTTGGTTTCCCAGGCCTGGGTGGAGTGATTAGAGGGACACCCCGGGGGTTTTTAGTCAGTAGGAGTCTGACACACCAGGATCGCTGCCCTCACAGTGACCCTGATGGTCCAATGTAGGATTTTCCCCCGGGTTACCAAAAAAAAAAAAAAAAAAGGATCGACCGCTAAGGGACCGAAATCTGTTGACTGTCACCATCCATATGTCAACTCACATATAACACGACGGACGGTCCCTAGGTATATGACCATTTAGATATATATATGTATATGTGTTAGATAGATGTTTTGTGTTGTTGTGATTGATAGTAGATGTTTTGAGATCAGTATATATATATATATATACACACCAGTAGCGTTCATTCCATAGGTGCATGAAAGCATTGCATGCCCTAACGATAAATGACTCTGGAATAAATTGCTTTAATTTTAACAAAAAAATTGACCCTTTATATACCCTATATCTATATCGATTACCCTATATCTATTCTATTTTTACACCATCTGTCTTTCCTAAGAAAATAATATAATGTTTATTATAATTATAAAATATTCCAACTAATAATATAAACCTGCCTACCCTATGCACGTCACTGATATATACTGATCTCAAAACGCGTCAGGTCCAAACGAGTCTCTGTAACGCTCTTTACGATTGACCAGTATAGGCAAGGTCACTTCAGTCTGGAGCCAGTTTGGGTTTATGTACGTCGACTTGAGACCTAGAGCCCACCAGCTGTGGACTACCAATGGTTGTTCATTGATGGTACCTTCATTTTGAACTGAACTATGTACATTTTACACCAGCTGCAATGTAGTCACTTTGTTGAGCCAGTATAAAACTCGTCTCTCGACCTCGCCAGGATTATAACCGTCCAGGTTTATCTGAAACGTCCATGAATTCTCTTTCCCCTTTCTTTTATCTGGTGGATAGCTTTATGGACCGTTAAGGCCGCCGTGAGGACTAGGGCTCCGGTGTGTCGAACTCTTACTGACTAAAGCAACCGGGGTGTTCCTCCTACTCATCTGATGGGGCTAAGGGTACAGCCATGCCAAACTCCTCGGTTCCCGGCAGCGTTTGGGCTTATGCAAGCTTCTCCAACTATTATGCTTGGGAGGGGAGTGTAAAAGACTCACTCATTCGCCTGTAAACTAAAGGCATTGGAGCGGTATACGGGAACATATAAACCGCTCTCTCCTGGATATTTTGGACGATGCACTCTCTGAAATGCATTGTCCAAAGCGTCATGTCCAATGAACGAAGGTCTCTGGGGAAACCCTTCTCCTTCATCTCATCGTACGTGGACCGCAAATGTGATTAACGAGCTCGGCGATTTCCTCTTAATCCCTTTCCGACGCTTTTATGATTTCTCTTTCCCATGCACTCGTCGATTCGTGTATGTAACCACAATCCAGTGCTATTGAAATAAATTTGAATTTGATTATAAAATCGAAATTGTAACCGTCTACAACATTTATTTATTCTACAGAAGTATTCCTATTAAAATGTAATTTGCTCGTCGTCCATAAATTCAATCTTAGGAATCCCAATTACTCGCTGTACCTGGCTTTCGGAAAGTTTTTAGTAATGATCGGGCAACAACAAAAGCGCTAGTACAAAATGTAGGAAAACCGCTTCGAACTGTAACACTCAGAGAAGAGAACCAAATTTAACAGGTCCATAACCAGTGTTTCCTGAAACGTTGAATTTATTTGGTACAATTTACAAGCGACTAGCCAACCCGGCGAACTTCGTTTCGCCACCAGATGGCTTCGTTTTGGTTTTTAGTTAGCGTTTGAAAGAACGTGCGCATAATAAATGTCACATGAAATTAATTGAGCAGAGTACAATGCGTAGCTGTCAAACAATGTATAACGCAACGGCGCCATCTACTTAAAATACTGGAGCAATCTGCTCCACCACCATGCAAAACCATATTGGTTTGTAGTACATGCTATGTATCAGAGATAGCGCTGTATGTGAAAAATGATTTTCCTCGTTTTCTATTGAAATTTTTCCTGAATTTTGTTTGCTATAAACCTCACGGAGCCCGAGACCTTTCCAACGAATGCAAAACCGTGGAAATCAGTTCCTGCGTTCCGGAGTCATAGCGTCAGGAACGAAAACCGGACTTATTTTTATATAATAGATTCGTTTTAGCGATAATCTCCTAAATAAGAATAAGTAAAGTGAAGAAAAAGATCGTGAGGAAACCCGTTTAGCATTTAATAGAAATGTCATGTCTAAGTGCCTTGAGATCGATGATCAACTGCGCTACTGGTTAAGTTGAGCACGATATCTAAGCACAAAGCGAATACAGACACTACTGTATCTCTGCTCAAACCAAAAGGGATGTAACATGATGATGTATTATAAGAAAAATTTTGTACAAAACTTTATATCCACTAAAACAACCTTGATAGAAACGTGTCAAATAAAAAATATATATATATATATATATGAAACTATGCTTACTAGACCGTTCCATTACTGATCATGACCGAAGCTAGGAGTTTCCTTGTTCTTGTTCTGAGCCTTAGTAGCTCAGGCCCTTTTTTTTGTTGACCCGGTTGAAATCCCTACTGACCGTCAGGGGAGCGGTGAGGGCCGCTGGCCGAGGTGTGTCGGACCTGCCCCGACTAAAACCACCGGGGTGTTCCTTCTCCCGTCTGCCGGATGCTAAGGGCAAAACCGAGCCATCTTCCTCGGCATCCGGCGATGTCTGGCCTTGTTCAGGCCTCACCTACTAGGCGGGGGGCGGTTAAGTAGTCGCCCCCCCCCTGCGTACACCTAACACATTTCGAGGAGAGTGGTGTAGAGTGCCACCCCCCTCGTCTCCTTGAATTGTCATTGGAGCGGTGTGCGGGAACACATCGCACACCGCTCACGCCTGGATCTGGGCGACGCACTCAGTAGCTTAGGCCCCCACCTAGTGTGTTTATTAGTATTTTCGGTATGGCCTCTTCTATGAGTGGACATGCCGAGTGGTAGCTAGATATTATTATCTTAGTAAGATCATTTACTTGTTCATCTATTTGTTGTGCAGATTCAATTCTCCCAGGAGTCACTGTCCAGGTTGTATCAAAGTGTTCCTTTGCCAATTCCGTGGTCGCTGTTTTGGAAGTCATTTGGTTGTTTGTTGAGTCCAGGGAAGTAAGAAATTGACCTACAGATCGGGGCCCGTCAGACCCTTGCCTTCCCACAGGAGCTCCCATGGTCCCGGTTTGGGTTGACTCGGCTGCTTGAGCAGGTGTATTAGAATTACCTGTGGAAAGGTTTTAATACATGTTGTTTTGAGAACAATATTCATTCTCGCTTTCGCTTATAATTTGCGGCGACTTTTCGCAAGGATATGCCGACAACTCGAATTGTTTGCGTGCCCCTCTCTAGAGGAGGCGCTTACAAAATGCATCTTGAATGAAGACTGCTTCGCAATACAGTGAAGCAATATTCTTAACTATTCCATTAATGTTTTGAATTAAACAAATTGTTTTTGAACACTATTTTTAATATTGCTGTTGTGTGTTGTGTGAGTGTTTTAGATATACAAGAATGTTACACAAGTATATACAAATATTTCTCTTGTTTACTATACTTTGTAATATTATGTTTTTAATTTAAAAAGTTTACTTCATACTTCATAATTTGAACAGCCAAGGAGTTGAACACACTCCTTGTGTGTGTGTGTGTGTGGGTGTGTTACTGTTAATCTTGTAAATCATAAAAAATAAATATTGAGTCCCACTATTGTTTTTTTTAATAATCTATATTACAACACAAAACTTAATTAACAGAACAGAGCGACAAGTTTTCTTTTTTTATACTCGCTCGACATAGTAACTACAGAGTACCTGATGGTAAGTACGGTGTAGTACAAAAACGAAAGCGACTATCAAAGGATGAAAATCCATTGATAGTCTACATCGTCATGTCGGCCCACATATACCACTACTGAAGGTCTCTAGGCATATGAGCTACTGGATATACACAAGCTAATCCCGAAACGCGACAAGCCGAAACTGGTCACTATGACGGGCTTTACACCAATGTACTGTGGTCGCGATCCAGACGGGCACCGGCGCCCTACCACCTCGCTGCTGCTCGTTTAGCACCACCCAGGAGTCACGTGTAGGGAAACTAGGGTAAAGCCTACGGACGCGAGCAACTTCGACTCCCAATTAAGTAAAACTTGTCTCTGGTGAGACTCGCTCTTCCGTACTGACTGTTCGAAGATATGTTGTCTTTTTATATATATTTATGGTATACGTTTACAAGTATGTGTGTATGTGAGAGAGAGAGATTGTGTGGGTGAATGTTTATGTGAGCACGTGCATGTGTTTGTATCGATTATGATTTGACAAGGGATTCTGTATTACAGTATGACAGAGATTTTAGATATAAAGAAAATACCCGCTTGCAGTCGTAAATATATTTACTGTAAAGGTCAATTTGCTTATTTAAGTGATTATAAACACGGGCAGATTTGCAGTTATATTGCTTTGAGGCAAATGTGGTTTTAATACGAACAGGATTAATTACTATGTCTTTTCTTCTGTTTAAAAGTTTATTAGGGGAAAACCAGTTGATTTATGTCGCTTAATCCGATCGGTCGATCCACAAGCGGTTGGCTGATGCCTTTGGGGTCGTGGCCGCTCAGGGTGGGGACCCTGAGCGACTGGTAAGCGAATGTGCCGAAGTAGTCACCTTGGGGTTTTCAGTCGGTACAAGTCCAACACACCTCGGTCGCGCAACCCCCCTGTGCAGCTGAGCCGGTACTATAAGTAGGCTTACCATACGTCCCGGTTTGACCGTATAGTCCCGGTTTGAGATCCCAGTCCCGGCGTCCCGGTCAAACTAGAACAGCACCGACACCCCAACCAATCGTTCCCCCGTGCCCCACCGCGCTGCCCGTGCCACCAGCGCCAAAGACGAAACAAAAGCGAGCAACAAAAACACAAATTAAGCGAAAAGCAAAATGAAAATGAGCATCTTTCTCTTCTGCGTCCCGGTTTGGCTCTTCGTAATTATGGTAAGCCTAGCTATAAGGATTTATCCCAAGTAAAAAAAATGTCGCTTCATAATTCATTAAACAAATCGTCATTCGTTGTTTTAAATACAATAATATATCGTTACGTTATATTTCTTTTGGTGTGAGCAGAGTTACATTACTTCTTGTATCTACTTTGTACTTATATGTCGTGCCCAAAGTAACCAGTAACGCAGCTGATCGCTGTTCCCACAGCACCAGTACACATGTCATTTCTACTAGATGCCATGTGGGTTTCCTTACGTCGTTTTCCTTCATCAACGAACATCTGGTGCTTAAATCAATACTGAATCTAGACAAACGTTAACATTCAAATGAGTTGTAAATGTAATTTTTTTAACAAATTTGATCTTCTACAGCTTTTTCATAGTCCATTTATTTACTAAAATTGCTAAAAAAGGAAACGAATTGATTGTTACGATTATAACAACGAAATAGGTTTTGTTTTAAAAATAACGATCGCAGGGTAAAAATTATAGGAATTAAAGTTATAGAGAATTAAATTTACAACAAAATATCTATCGACTATTTTTTTTTAATATCGGAGAAGTCGATAAAGACTTAAATTTAAAGCTTAAATTCAATTTAAAATTCTGAGTTATCTTTGAAAGATGTAGTCACATTTTATGTCACGCTTCCATAAATTGATGAATGTGATTCAACGTAAAGTTAAAATAGTTACCGTAAGCACAGCCCTAAATTTCTCCACCGGTTCAATGGCGTGCATTCCATAGAAGCATAAAAATCATTATCTTATTATTCTTTAACATTTAACACATGTATTGGTTTAAAATTGTGTCCAATTTGGATACTGATAATCCTATTCTGGTAATTACGAAATCCTTAGTTATTATGTTTATCAAATATAGAAAAGTAATAAATACTTTTTAGTCATCCACGGGATGCACGCCGCTGCGCCGGCTGTGTGACGTAAGCCGGTCTAGGTTGTAGCCAGTGGACACGCACACATAAGCCGCTTGTATGCGGTAGCGTAATCATTTGGCAACTCAGTGGGGAACATACTCTCTGTACATTTTTTACTATTGTGCAGAGATGGGCAAAATGTAATCTGATTAATGATGAACGATTACAAAATGTAGTTGTAATTTTAATTTTCTTGTTCTGTAGTCATGATTAAATCCATTTAAAACATTAAGAAATGATAAATGTGTATACAATCTGGGATTTTGTAGTGTTTAAAACATAAATGAGCAAAATGCAGTCATATTAATGGTAAAAAACGTAAAATGTAATCGTTAATGATTTTTATTAATCTGATTATATTTTGCCCATCTATGCTATTGTGGTGTATAAGTTGTGATGAAAATGCCCGGAAATTTTCCCAAAGTGCCCAAAATTTCCGAAAACATTTCGTAAATTCGCGGGAATATTCCCAAGGAAGTTTTGGACACTTTGGAAAAATTCCCGGGCATTTTCATCACTATGTGTAAGTCGTGGCTGCTTATAGGTTTTTCACTTTTTGGCACGAACATCAAATAGGTTATCAGCTTGGTCATCTCTTGGCACCTAACCTAAGCCTGCGAAGCATAATCTTAATGTAAGACACGTCAGGTAATCTCAAGATCGTGGACGCTAATGTATTTTTATATCACTGCGTGCTATCTTAATGACGTCAGACACGAACACTCTTACATTTTTGTTTTTATTGCTGTCTCTTTTATACCTGAATAGATTAGTGTGAGGAGTAATCACATGGTCGACAGTTTTTTTATTAACAAGACACTTACGCTTGACCTCAATCTCACCTGATGGACAGTGATGATGAAGCCGATGATGGAGCGCGCTTACGCTACAAATACCTTTTCTTTTTACCTTTTTTGAAGATTCCCATGTTGATAGATGTTGGAAAAATTGATCTAGAAAGCGAGTTCCAATCTTTGGTGGTTCTTAACTAAAAAGAGAGAGCGAATCGCTTTGTGCGAGCAGCTGGAATGTCAACCACATAAGAGTGTAAACTCCCACGCGTCGTGTCGCTGGTTTTAATTCTATTCATTCAAGGGGCTTTTACGTGTGTACGTACATCAAACTCATCGTACACTTACATATCTGACATGACATGAGGTGCCATAGATTTGAATTGACCACGCGGACCATCAAATTTGGTCAAACACCCTGATTGTCCAGTCTGCTCATGCCAAAACTCACAAACGCTTCCGCACACAGATTCAAATCAAAGCTTTACTATTTGATCTTGAGTGTGTATATCCCCATACATTATTATTTCCCAGTTTCGTCTGATTTTAAGTCAAAGGTCTCCCTTCCCTCTTTCCACTATATTTGGGAAACCCATGGGAACGGGTTTAGATATTTAACCGAGCACGCTGAGCACGTGATGCCTAATTTTATACTTAACCTGGAAAACCAATAACATGCTAGGATCAAACCTACGTCCATTTGAGTTGCCGCGCACGGATACCCGTTGCTTATCCACTGGGTCACCACAGCCACAAATAGTTATATTATTCCATAAATAATCCTTGACCAGTATTTAATTTATGAATCTACCTTATTTAATTATGGCAGTATAAGCAGTATTTATTTATGTAACAATATATAAGCAGTATTTATTTATGTAACAATATAACAGTGCTAATTATAAAATAAAATAATAATATCGGGTATTAATAATAAAATCTTAAGCACCAGCTAAATGTGGACAATGGATATTAATAATAGATAGCCACAGCATGCCTCAAAAGCATTGACTAACAAAATTAAATTTACAAAAATAAAAAACAAAAAATCGAGAAGAGAAAAAATGTTTTTGAGAGCGAGACAGAAGGTTTTTTATCGACCCGGATTTTTGATGTTGAGTGTATTTAATGTTCCATACGTCAGTATGTAGAGATTATGATAATTTCCTGTGGGATCGGGGAGAGATGATATTAAAATAATCAACCTTATTCCATTCTACATTATCTGTGGCCTTGATTTATTAAGATACGAATTCAGAGCTTAAACGTATCTTTTTACGTAAATTTTATTCAAGTTTCTCTATTTTTCGAGGTATATTTTGAAGTAATCTCTTTTGAGATATAACATATGGAGAAAAAGCATTATTAACTTGAAAGCGCAGATTGTGATATAAAAATGAAAGGAAATTAGCCATTGGTCACAGAGGGAAATCCTTGTTGTACCCATTTCCGAATATGTTTATGAAAGATAAAGTCACACTGCCACTGCGGCGGCGACCATGGAGTCGCAGGGGCCCCTATCCATCTCGGGGCCCTCGCAGGGGGTGGTGGGGGACTGTCTGAGGGGACAGCCGCGTAGGCGATACTCTAGTGGTGTTGTGCGAGTTTCCATGCACCACTTGGCGGCGGAGGGGTGGTGACTACTCTTCTCTCCCACCCCTCCTACACTGTATGGCGTTGCCCTCTCTAGGGGGCACCATGCACCGAGCCGCGGTCTAAGGGCTCAGCTTATTCTGTCCCGTATCCCGGCGCACCTTGTGAAAGGAGGAACACCCCGGTGGTTTTAACCAGTGAGAGTTTGGCACACCTGGGGGCAGCCCTCACCGTCTCCCTGTCGGACAATAATGGGTTTCACCGGGTCACCAAAAAAAAAGGTAAAGTGAAAGAAATAAGTTAGCAAGTGTGCGCATTTCCTTTACTTATTGTCTAGTTGGTTAGTTGCGGCTTTTATGAGAGGCCACTATATATTTCTATTAGAGACATTGCATGAGCATTCTAAAAGAAAACACCTCAATAAAGTCTATCCATTTTGAGAGTGATTGGTCCCCTCCCCAGATTCTTAACCCTCCACTCCTTGCACCATCAAACATATGCGTATATATATTGAGAAAAAGTTTCGATTTTTTTTTTCACACTGGCTCGATATAGTGACTACAGAGTACCTGATGGTAAGTACAGTGTAGTCCAAAAACGAAAGCGACTATCAAAGGATAAATATCCATTGATAGTCTACATCGTCATGTCGGCGCACATATACCACGACTGAAGGTCTCTAGGTATATGAGCTACTGGATATACACAAGCTGATTCCGAAACGTGACAAGCCGAAACTGGTCACTATGACGGGCTTTACACCCATGTACTGTGGTCGCGATCTAGACGGGCACCGACGCCCTACCACCTCGCTGCTGCTCGTTTAGCACTACCCAGGAGTCACGTGTAGGGAAACTAGGGTAAAGCCTACGGACGCGAGCAGCTTCGACTCCCGGCTTCGGCTTTTATTTCATTTACGTGTTCACAGTATTTGACATTTTTTTTATCCCGGTGGAAAATACTGCACAGGGACGCTGTGAGGGCAGTGACCCCGGTGTGTCAGACTCCTACTGACTAAAAACCCCCGGGGTGTCCCTCTGATTGCTTCACCTGGGCCTGAGAAGCCAAATTCATCCAGACGCCCCGAGAACAAGGAGGAAGGAGCAACGCCCACCCCTCCAAAAACCTCTCTCCCAGGCGATGCGCCGGACACCGTGCACCGCCTCCCTCTCATCCGGGCAGCAGACTCCCTCAAGTCTACTGCTCGACAGTATTTGACATACTTTATTATCTATTCAGATGAAAAACACAGAAAAAATGCTTTCGATTGATGTAATAGTTCTTAACGTATCCTTTATAATATTAATAATTTATCATCACGCTATATTTCTTTTTTTTATAATTTATAGACGAACGCTTGACCTCAATCACACCTGGTGGAAGGTGAAGATGAGTTCGATGATGAAACGCGTTCGTCCAGCAAATGCCTATTCACTCTTCTCTTAAAGACTCCCAGGTCATAAGATCGCGGAAATATGGCCGCTGGAAGCATATTCCACTCCTTAGCCGTTCGCATGATGAATGTAGAAGCGAATCTTCTCGTGCGGATATAAGGAACATCCGCCACATACGGATGGTATCCGACACGATGCCTAGTGGTTTTATGGTACAACGTAAGCAGAGGTACATTGGTGGATGTATCTACTTGGCACTCATATATCCTGCCCAAAATGACCAGTGACATAGCTAATCGCCGTTTCCATAGTTCTAGTACCTATAGTATTCTAGTATCGATTTTTATATATATATTTGTTTTTTTGTTTTTGTTTTGTATCTAGTTTAGAGAAAGATTTGGCTGACTAAATTGAAAGCTTAAATTGTATTCGACTGTCCGTAAGGTCCTGTCAGAATACCAGCGCTGCAGAGTCTAGTGCTCTGTAGCACAAGCTGAGACAAGGTCCTTATTGGCAGCGGCCTAGATTTTCTTGTGTATTGTTTGTGATTTTTTTTTTAATTTTTATGTTTTATTTTTTTTTCTGGTTTTTCATGTAATTTATTGTAGCATGTTGTCACTTCTGTCGGGCTGCTGCTAATAAAACGTTTTCTTTCTTTCTTTTCTTTCTTTTACCTATGACATTACTATTAGATGTCACGCGGGTTTCCTCACGAGGTTTTTCCTTGTCCGGTTAACATATGGTAACTAAATCCGCATGCAATCTACAAAACCCAGAGATATACTATTCACTAGACAGCCACAACTTTCACACGCTTTTATCTTCCAATAAATATAGATATAATGTGCTTATATAAGTTTTTAGAAATAATATTTTGGGAGTCAAAGCTGCTCGCGTCCGTAGGCTTTACCCTAGTTTCCCTACACGTGACTCCTGGGTGGTGCTAAACGAGCAGCAGCGAGGTGGTAGGGCGTCGGTGCCCGTCTGGATCGCGACCACAGTACATGGGTGTAAAGCCCGTCATAGTGACCAGTTTCGGCTTGTCGCGTTTCGGGATCAGCTTGTGTATATCCAGTAGCTCATATACCTAGAGACCTTCAGTCGCGGTATATGTGGGCCGACATGACGATGTAGACTGTCAATGGATTTTCATCCTTTGATAGTCGCTTTCGTTTTTGGACTACACTGTACTTACCATCAGGTACTCTGTAGTCACTATGTCGAGCCAGATTAAAAAAAAATAGCAAATGAGTGTCTCTGAAACCAAAGCATGTTTATTTAATACAATTGTAAATTTACACATACAACACAACACATAGCTTATCCCAATCTCGTCTGAAACCAAAGAAACAGCCAAAGAAAGAAATATGCCGTCTTTATGATGATATTGTAATTTAATTATTATTCTTTGCGATATCGGTGATTGTTTAGGTTGTCACGGTTCGTGCAGAATGACACTAGTGACAGCTGTCAATTCTAGACCAATAAACAGCGCCGATACCGACCATCGCGTCTACAGAGTATAAAATAGAGATAGTATAGATTATAATTATAGAGAAAATTAAATGTTATGAAGAAACTATCTTCACATAGATTTTAATACATTTGAATTAGTTGATTAAATCGACATTTCTGTAGTTTAAAGTTTAAACATTTATTCATGTTATGCTTACGACAAATAAAAATATTGTCCTTAAACTATTGCGGGTTCCAAGTTAGTGAAAACACGGCCCTAGACGGAGCCTCTCGAATGCCGAATCACTTATCACTTTGAGCAAGCCTTGTATAATTTAGGACGTGAACGGATTAAGCGTTTAACAACGTGTGCCCATCCTTATGTGTACCTGTAGAACTAAAACTTGCAGGTTCTGAATTATGTATAAGTTTTAGTGTGGCGCATGTTATGAGCGGTAGCGATTTGTGAAAATATTATTCAACGTTCGTATGTGATATGTATGATAAATCCGTTTTGTGATGTTAATATTTTGTCTTGCATATTAGGCTCCTTCAGAAGATGTTGCAATTGGTCAGCCTGTGACTGCGAACTGTGGTGATATATGTGGACATCTCTTTTCCAACGGCAACGTCAACCCATCCGCATCGTTTGACGGAATAATCCACAAACAAAAACTGACCATTATCACCGGGAGCGAATAAATCCACAAACAATAATTTTTGTTTTTAGCTTATCAGTAATCATTAATGAAATGAAAATGAAAAGTATTTATTTCGCTACAAATCAACAAAAAACAAAAACTTAAATGCAGCAATACATACAACAAACAAAAACAAAAGAAAATACAAAACATATGAACATGGCGAAAATGGGACCTTCATCAGCCTAAAGCCACAGAGGAAGTCTGCAGCGCTGATTTTCGTGATGATTCACTACGGCAGGCCTCGTTGCAAAGTGTTTCGTATGAAACGAATCACCGTGCTGAAACTGCGTCCCATCAAACGCTAGTAGTCGTCAGTATTCAGGGCCAAAGTTTTGGCTCAAAACCATTTTCATTAGTTTTCAGAAGAAAAATAATATGGGTGAATAAAATAATAAAATATAGTCACCCATCATGTCCTGGTGGCGTCTTTTACCTGGTGATTATAGTCACCGTTAGTAGCAAAAAGGATAAAGAGTCTGTACTGTATTGTTGAAATAGGTAGGCTTACCATACGTCCCGGTTTGAACCGGATAGACCCAGTTTGACCGGGATAGTTCCGGTTTGAGATCCCAGTCCCAGCGTCTCTTTTTCTTTTTAATAAAAAATATATTCACATTTATTAATATGTTTTCAATTTATAATAATTTTGATTGCATTTCAAATATTAAAAACACAAATTAAGAGAAAAGCAAAATGAAAATGAGCCTTTTTCTCTTCTGCGTCCCGGTTTGGCTCTTCGTAATTATGGTAAGCCTAATAATAAGTATATTTTTGTTAAAATACGAGGAATATCGTTATGGTGGTAAGGCGATTGCCCGAACTTGATCATGACCACAGTACACAACTGTAAAGACGTCATAGTGACTCGCTTTGGCCTGTCGCGTTTCGGGATCAGCTTGTGTATATCCAGTAACTTATATACCTAGAGAACTTCAGTCGTTGTATATGTGGGCCGATATGACGATGGAAACTATAAATGGGTTTTCATCCTTTGATAGTCGCTTTCGTTTTAGAACTACACTGTACTTACCATCAGGTGCACTGTAGTCACTATGTCGAGCTAGTGTAAAAAAAATGCAAAAGTTTGCATAACCTTTTTACTTACTTTACTTTTTCTAATGAAAATAAACACTGAAAGTCTTTCTTGTGCATACTGACATCGTTAACAGTTAGCTGCGGATTTTAAAGTAAGATTGCTGATTTAAACTATGATGTAAATGGGTTTAGTTTACTCCCTAAACTTTTAATTAAAGCGTAGTTATACCTCACAGTTTATTTTTATGAAACTTCATAACTTCATCGCGCGACTACAATCTGTTCTTGGTAGGTTTTATTAATCCGCTTCCGCCTATGCTTCGGACCGCACGGTCAGGAATGAGCGAATCATTTGCATGTTATTACGGCTTAATCCGCGCCAGTCTCGTCCGGGGATGTCCCGACTTATCTAAACAAGATTTTTTTGGGATATCTGATACACGGATCTCTGGATTTAAACTCGCACGGTCTGCTTCGAGCCTAGCTTTGTACCTACGTAAGCTTTGATCAAATAGGGTTTATGACCGGTGGTCGTGGGTGTGGTGGTAGAATGATACGGATTTTGGCGTTTTATTGTTTATTTGCACTTTAACACCGAACTGCGACGCACACGCACGTACTCTATCCTTGAATCTCGGTAGTCGACTGAATTAGCAAGCATCCCGTGCTCGCGCGCATCCTCTTATCCCGTGCGTTCCGTCACACCCTAACGACCATTAGGGCGTTTAACACAATTACGTGTCGGACGGCGTTTGCATGCTATAGGTTATTTTAATGCCGCATAATTTTTTTATGTAATAAGTAAACATGTTATGCAAACAGTACTTTGTTACACGGGTTTACGGAGTCACAGCTATACTAATACACGGACAGCCTAGGACAAATCTTACTAAGAAGTGCTCTAACTCATACTTTTGCCGAGTTGTTAGGTTGCGGAATGGTTCGCCGGGTGCCGAGAAAGATGGCTCAGCCTTGCCCTTGGCACTCGGCAGTCGGGAGAAGGAACACCCCGGGGGTTTAAGTCAGTGCAAGTCCAACACACCGGGGGGCCCGTCAGGGATTTCCCCCGGGTTACCAAAAAAGGGCTGCGGTATGGTTTTCTGGCGAGCGTGTTCCCATTGTCCTCATCGTCATTGTTGTATGATATAAGGTCTTTTAAACGAAATGTGAAGAGATAATCACTGCGCCTATCGATAGGTTTTTTTTAATGTCGATAGTCGTTATCGTTTTTTGACTGCATCATGCATACCATCAGGCATGGAGTGGTTATTATAGCATGACAGATTTAAAAAAAGTATGAAATGTCATGTGTAAGTCGCGAGAACGGCGATCAGCTACGCTACTAGTCAAGTTGGGCACGAAAGTGGATACAGCCACTAATGAATCTCTGCTCGCCCCAAAAGGGATATAGCGTAATTAAAATTTTTATTATTACTTAAAAAAGGCTTTTAATTACAATTAATTATTAAAAGTATCAAAGCTTTTAGGATCAAAGCAACGTGGGATGAAAGTTGAAATGGAAAAATATAGATTGATCATTAAAAAATACTGGCTAAATGTGAGTCAGACTTGCGCACCGAGGATTCCGTAGAAAGATATTGGTAAAATTATCAACCGAGGACAATTACAAAGAAAAAATCATACGCTGTATCCATTTTAGGTGTAGATTCGTTGGTGGCTGTATCCACTTTGCACTTATATGTTGTGCCCAACGTGACCAGTAGCGAAGCTGATCGCCGTTCTCAAAGCACTGGTACACATGACATTTCTATTAGATGCCGTGCGAGCTTCCTCACGATGTTAGATGCTTGCTGGGAATCGAACTTACGATAATTCGCGTAGCCGTGCATTGATACCAGTCTTTTATCCACTAGCCCGCTTAGACCTGATACTATTTATACTTATGGGTCACTTTTTGGGGTGCAGAACCCTAAAAATACAGAAATTTCCAGTAAATATAGCGTTCCGACCTACTTTATTATGCCGGAGCTATCTGCCCCTTCGCCAACCACAACAAAAAGAATTAGTATTCCGCGGACAGATGGAAATCCAATAATTTTCTTATTATAATTTCAATGAGTTGCCGCATTGAAATGTTTTAAAAGAAATCAAACGTAGGATCGAATTGAGTGCAGCTATGATAAAACATGTTAATATTTCTGGTATTGTACTTATAATAAAAACTGTAACGGGTCTTATGCACGAAGTAACTTACTCTTAATTATGGCTCGGAGTTTCGACCTGGTTACACAAGTCCGAGTCACGAGTAGATAGAAGTGCTGCGGTGTTTTTGTCGGGGCAAAAAGTCACTTCCCGTACCCTCTTTTGCTCACACAACTCTCACAGTGTCAGTATTTATACAAAGCGGCATAAAACGAGGCCCTATTCTTATAAACACTGGATTTACTGGTATCGTGTGCCGTGACTATTCAAATTATCAAGAATAAAAGAGCTTCCAAACTGGAACTGTCCCGCGAAAGAGTCTGGTCGGTATTTATATCGGTGCGTCAAGCTGTCGGCATTTTCGAGAGAGATTTATCCACTTTATATATTTTCCTGAATATTACAGAATCGCCTGTAGATCTTTCACGGCACGATATTACACAGATAAACAGCTATCTAAGTAATATTTCTCGGAGTTAGCGGTGTAGATGGGACGGCATCTTTGATGTTCGATAACTATTGCCATTCGAAACATTCGAAAGAGCACCTCGAGTCAATCTATGCATTTTAAAATCATAGCCGTGTGATAATACCTGGAAGCCTAGAAATCCAGGGTTCAAGTTTCACTCTAGTTCCATCGTTACAGAAAAATACGCCATAGAAGCTTTATCAAAATAATTTAATTTTATATTACTATAACTTTCTAATAGTCAGGAATAATATAATTTTCTAATGCATTCTAGTAATGTTATCTTATCAACAATGCCGCTTTCGGGTCGGACAGGGTTTTCAAAACATACTGAATAGACATATATTACATATAGCCAAGCCTGAAGACAAAAGTCTTTTTTTTTTAACTTGGGGAAAATCCTCATAGGACCGTCTCAGGTGCACAGGGGGGTTGTGCTTCCGAGGTGTGTCGGACTTGTACCGACTAAAAACCCCAAGGTGACTACTTCTGCGCTTTGGCGGGGACTGCGGGTCCTGTAATCGATTCTCCACAGCCCCGTCGCGCCGCGCCCGCTGGGAACATACTCGGAGGAAGATATTATCTCCGACACTGCTCATTGTATTTAGGCAGAGCACGTCACAATGCTCTGCCTAGTTCTCGAGGGTCACTAACCAGTTGCTCAAGGCCCCCACCCTGAGCAAACACGACCCCAAAGGCATCAGCCAACCGGTCGTGGATCGACCGATCGGCTGGGACTGATCTGCTGGGGCTGTTGCCGGCACCCCGGTGTCTTCTTCGAGCGGCCTTCTGCCGCTCTCGCTCTGCGGCCTCCTTCTGGGACATGACGTCCTCACAGAAGGAGACCACGGCCCTCCAATTGTCATACCCTGCCAGCATGGCCGACACCACTGCTGACAGGGAAGACAAAAGTCTATAACAAGTGCATCTTACCTGTACTGACGTACGGAGCTGAAACGTGGAAACTCACGGTACGACGAGTCCTTAAATTCAAAGTTGTTTAGCTGTTTAGTAATATGGAATCGGATCGATTCAGTAATGAGGCAATTCGTCAGAGAATTAAAGTCATCGAGATAGCTCATAGGATTTAGCAAGATGAAGTATTTGACTGGAGAACTGATAACCGCTGAGGTAGAGCTGTTCTTGAGTGGAGTTCACGCCTCAGTAAGCGTAGTATTGGACTCCCTTTGGCTAGATGGAGCAACGATGTTTTTTGTTTTGATGTTTTTTGGGAGTCGAAGCTGCTCGCGTCCGTAGGCTTTACCCTAGTTTCCCTACACGTGACTCCTGGGTGGTGCTAAATGAGCAGCAAAGAGGTGGTAGGCCGTCGGTGCCCGTCTGGATCGCGACCACAGTACATGGGTGTAAAGCCCGTCATTGTGAGCAGTTTCGGCTTGTCTCGTTTCGGGATCAGCTTGTGTATATCCAGTAGCTCATATACCTAGAGACCTTCAGTCGTGGTATATGTGGGCCGGCATGACGATGTTGACTATCAATGGATTTTCATCCTTTGATAGTCGCTTTCGTTTTTGGACTGCATTGAACTTACCATCAGGTACTCTGTAGTCACTATGTCGAGCCAGTGTAAAAAAAAAACGATTTGTGCAAAGTGGCAGGCAAATGTTGAATGAGAACAGCCGATGATCAGGCTCAGTAGCGAACCTTTGAAAAGGTACAGGCTGGTGATGATGATGACACGTAAGCAAGTTTAATTTAATGTTAAACAAATAGAAAATTCAGCGAGGTAGTTAGCTACAGATATTAATTTTGTGGCATACTCACTATCTATTTATTTCTGTCCTTAACATTATCTATTATCTAATTATATATACTATACTAACCTATAACTAACAACTATTTTGAATAACATTATTATATCCTTACTTATTTATCTAAGTAATTTTATCAACACATTTCTTTTTTTTTTTTTTTTTTTGAAGCGGACTAACTACTGATTGCCGGGAAAGGCATTTTCAGCTCAACCGGGCTTAGAGGGCGAGCACAGAAGGTGCTCAGCCAGCGAAATTTTTGGGTTGGGTGGCAATGCAAGGGCACCCCTGTGGGTACGAACCTCGACTTGGACCGCCAGCCAAATAAAGTACTAACCCTACGGGTGATCTACCAGCGTTTCGGAAGTGACTACCTTGAGAAGAAACGCCGAAAGAAACTCAAGGCTGCGTCGGAGTAGAACTGCGCCTCGGTGCGTAAACGCACCGGTTGGCAGCAGTTGACTGAACTATCCTTCTTCGGCGCCGCCGGCGACGCCGGTGTCTTGGAATGAAACTAGTGCGTGTGTGTACCTCACTGTTTGATCGATCGGTGGCTCTTTTTACAGCCACTGTGATTGGATCATCCGGATCCCCTAGCACGTCGCGAGGACGACGAATGACGGGTGCGAATTCACTCTTGCGTGCGTAGACGCAAGATTTACTGATTAACTGATTAGAGTGGTGCTGCGCCTTGTCGAAGTAACGACGAGACGCTTCACGCATGTAACTGGCAACACATTTCATACTAAACCACTTGATATTTATTTCTAATATCGTGTCGTGCGGTGGAAACTGTTGAATTCTCTAAGGTTGAGAGCCACAGTGCACCGGCGCGCGGGGGGAGATTGCACAAGCGCACGCGACGCGAGCGCTACACCCCCCGCGCGCCCGGCACGGCAGTCTCGATAACACACTCGATACGTTTCCACGCACCACCCGCTCGTTATTTTACAGTGTTCACATTGTTATTTTCGTGTTCTTATTCGTATTGTCGTGCTCTGTACTTTATTTCTACTTGGACTATCATACTCGTGCTTTATTATTTCTTCTGGACTTTGTACTGTGCTTCATTAAACGTCTATCTCCTTGCTGTCTGGTCTTCTTCATTTCATTCTTTCATTATCTCATCTATCACGCTATCCTGCGCTATAGGATAAGGTAGGTTACTACCACTACCATACTTACCACGCTAAAATTTGTTTAATGATTTTCATACATTCAGCCATCACAGACCCTCTTTCCACGTATCAGTATACCTTTACGACTTGTGCCGGTCGTATTTTACTCGCACGTCTCTTAAAAACGCCGCAAACGACTTCCAAGGTTTTGCTATTATAATATTTTTCCAGTAAAACTGTAATCAGACCCACCTTTCGTTTTCTGATTTTATTCGCCATTCGGGCTTCCGATAAAATGTTTATGGCTAATAAAATCAAATTAGGAAAGTGCCATTAAAGGTTTTTTAATAGCTTCGTGTAATATATCTCTTTTTTACTATACTGTAACGAACGGACTAAGAAAAATTATCTATCACACCGAATCCTTATTAGGGTAGGCAGAGAGAATGGAACGCCCCTTCTCTTCGCAAATCTATTTCGATTTTCTTCTCTCACGCAAATTCCGCATGTTTTTGACATTATCCACCATCAGATTTTTTTATTTCAACTGTATAGGTATGTCACGGCCTCGACTCTTACTTCAATTCGAATTCATACTAAGAAAAAATAATATAATAATTTATCACCACATATTTACTCATTTTCATTTCACATTCATTTCGGTTTGAGCTGATACATTAGTGGCTGTATCCACTTTGCGCTTACATGTCGTGCCCAACGTGACCAGTAGCGTAGCTCATCTCCATTCTCACAGCACTATTACACATGATATTTCTATTGAATGCCATACGGGTTTCCTCACAATTTTTTCCTTTACCGACCAACATTTAATGCCTAAATCTGTAAGTAATCTAAAATACTTACAGGCACACTATACCGTACATGGAATCCGGGCCATTATCCACTAGGTCACCACAGGCACTTCGATTTTAAACATAAGATTTGCTAAGGGTAAATAAATAGTTATATTTAAAACTTTTATATTTATGTTTTATGTCGATATATACTTATATACAGAGATGGGCAAAATGTAATCTGATTAATGATTAACGATTACAAAATGTAGTCACAATTTTAATTTTCTTGCTCTGTAATCAGATTTCAATTTCTGAATCAGAATTCAGACTATTATTTCTGGACTGCAGTTAGATGGATCTCATACAACACCGATATGAGCACACACACGCACACAAATCACTCACACAACACTCACTAATCGACACGGGGAGCGACCCAAACATTTATCAATATAAATAAGTATGTGTAACTTTGTTATTGGCAATTTAGATTTTTATTTTATTTCCTATTTTGTATATAATGTTCTTATAATGAAATGAAATGAAAAAGTATTTATTTCGCCACAAATATACAAAAAAAAAAAACAGAAATTTAAATGTAGCAATACAAAGAACACACAAAAACAAAAGAAAATACAGAACATATAAACATGGCGAAAATGGGCCGTTCATCAGCCTAAAGCTACAGAGGAAGTCGGCACCGCTGATTTTCGTGAAGGGCCCCGGTCGTGTTACATTTTAGAAGAATTATCGATAATCAACAAAATACACATAGTTTAAATAATAGATACAAGTGATACTAAAATAAAATATTACATACAATAAATAAATGTGTGTATAATTAATGCGCTGTTAAGTTACTATTAAATAAATAAATACTTAAGGTGTTTATTATTTATTTATTTATGGGCTGTCAACAGCTCCATTACACTTCACATTCACAATCTGAATTACATGCATAAGCTAAATGTCGGTAACGGATACCAATAACAGACAACAACAGCATGGCCCAAAAGCATTATCTAACAATATCAAAACACAAAAAAAAAAAAAAAAAACAACAGCAGACAATAATATCTCAAATTAAAATTATATAACACCAAGAACAATGCCAAGCTCAACACACCTGCTCACTGATTTTTCTCTTGAAGGCCGGCAATGAATCCGCAAAAATATCGATGTTCCCATCCCCGGACACACACTCGTTATATAAACGTGACAGTCTTGGCACTATAGAAAAGTGACCAAGGTTGGTCTTATATCGTTTAGTGGCAAACATGGGAGCATGTGTTATCGAAAGAGTAAAAGAAGATGTAATTTTTCATACAATTTGCGCGTTCGGTACATAAATATGAACCCTACTAAATATTTTCGTTCCCTTTAGCCATCCCGTAAGTTCGACCAATTCGCAGGAAACTTTTTCGCAACTCCCCTCTTCCTGTCGTTAAATGGTTCAATATAGCAACATAATTTACTAAAAAAAGGGCCCATAAGTGTATTGGAGCGAACGGTTATTTATCGAGAAAGTTATGATAATAGTCTATAGTCTCGCTTTATCGTAAACGGGGTTAGCAGATATGTTATGACCAGGGGTTTATTGCGGTTATTTTGATAAAATAAAAAACAAGCTTAAATAGCCTTCTAAATAGTTACAAGTTTTTATAGCAGATGATATACATTATGTTATAAAAACCGTGAAGGCGTTACTCGGCCTCGATATTAGATTGTATTTACGTTATCACTTTAAGTTAAATATTAAAAAAATTACGGATAAATTTAACTAAATGGGGTACACACTGGGAGCGTGCGTAGTTCATGAAGAAAAAAAGAAAGCGAAAGATTATGCTAGTGGGTCATGGTGCCGGGCAGTAAACTTGAGTGAGTTCCTGCTCGAATGAGAAGGAGTCCGTGCGCAGTAGCCGGCGCGCCGCCTGACAGAATTTTTGGAGGGGTGGGCTCTTTATACTCCCTCCTCCCAGAGAGGCAGTCTCAACAAGGCTTTTCGCTCCCCGGGCGTCTGAAAAAAATTGGTATTCTCGGCCCTGATGAAGCAATTAGAGGGACACCCCGGGGGTTTTTAGTGAGCAGGAATGCGTCCCAGGTAACCAAAAAAAAAATGGCAGGTCATGACGTCAATCAGTTAATTCTAAGCATCGATTATCAATTAAATCGATACATATGTCTTTAAAATGATTATTGTAAGTAATCCGAGCATAGACCGCATTAATAACTTGATTTTTTTCAATTATACAGGATTATTTTATAGACGAGGGAGATATTTGAGAATACAATTATTTGTACCTTCTTATAACTAATAAAAATGTCTAACAATTTCCCTAACAAATTGTAAAGAAACATTGATGAACAAATGAGAATTGATCCGTAAAAAGTTTGGACACCGCAGCGCGTGTGGCGCACGATTGAATGGCATGTAGAAAAAAATCCTTTTACGTAATTTTAGGTAAACCGATAATTGACTCGTTAGCCTTTCCCACTTTATCCTGGCTTAGGAGAGACAAAATAGCTACTTAATAATTAATTGTTATTTATTCTATCATGTGTGTAATTGCCCCTTAATATGATGACTATAAATTACTTTGTTTTAATGGAAATATTAAGATATCACTGTTCCTATATATTTGGAATTAGAATCTGCATCTCTCTAGTTGTGCGGTTCCTCGTTCTATTATGTTAAAAGAGTTTGGACGAGAGGGCGCGTTTTTGCAAGCGCTAGCATATACGCACCAAATATATCCTACGCAATTGATTGATTCCGAATATATTCATCAGTGAGCACATCTTTGCTGAATGCGGCCGCAGCCCGCGCCTACGTAATGTGATTTGGAAAGATCGCCAAAGCTGAAATATTTTCGCGATCTTATGACCTGGGATTCTTTAAAAGAAGAGTGAATAGGCATTTGTTAGGCGGAGGCGGTTCATCATCGGACTCATCTCCACCTTCCACCAGGTGTGATTGAGGTCGTCAAGCGTGCGCCTATAAGTAATTAAAAAAAATCGATTAGGATTTCATCATATCTAAAGACATCCAGTCGTGGTATGTGGAATGACATGACGACGGAGACTTATGGATTTTGGTCTTTTGATAGTCGTTGTTTCAGCTTTAAACAAAGGTTTCTTAATTTGTTTTGATTTTGTATGGATGATCGACTTGATACGGGTAAACAAGGACTCGCCCCGGCACATCAGTCCCAGCCGATCAGTCAATCCACGACCGGTTGGCTGATGTCTTTGGGGTTGTGCCTGCCCAGGGTGGGGGCCCTGAGCAACTGGTTAGCGACCCTCGAGAAGTCGGCAGAGCATTGTGACGTGCTCTGCCTAAATACAACGAGCAGTATCGGGGAAGGCAATAACTTCCCCCGAATTTGTGCCCAGTGGGACCGGCGCGACGGGGCTGTGGCTAATTGATTACAGGACCCGCAGTCCCCGCCAATGCGCAGAAGTAGTCACCTTGGGGTTTTCAGTCGGTACAAGTCCGACACACCTCGGTCGCGCTACCCCCCTGTGCGGCTGAGACGGTCCTATGAGGATTTTCCCCAAGTAAAAAAAAAGGGTAAAAACTTACTTGGTTATTGGATTTCATTGATTGTGTTTGATCGGGCAGTTTTTTCGCTGTCACGTTTACGAATGCGCCGGCGTTAGTGAAGTGCGCGGCGCACACTTGCCGAAATCGTTGAATAGTGAGGGGAAAAGGATGGGACGGGTTAACAAGTTAGACCAATCACTATCGTTTTTGGACTGTATTGTAGTCAATTTGTCAATTTGTGTTTTTATGGCCTTCAAGAGGAAAATCAGTGAGCAGGTGTGTTGAGCTTGGCATTGTTCTTGGTGTTATTTTTAATTTTAATTTGAGGTATTATTGACTGCTGTTGTTTTTTTTTTATTTGTATACTTTTGGTTTTTTTGTGTTTTAGTTTTAGTTGTCTGTTTTGATTTTGTTAGTTAATGCGTTTGGGCCATGCTGTGGCTGTCTATTATTGGTATCCGTTACCGACATTTAGCTTATGTATGTGATTAAGATTGTGAATGTGAAGTGTAATGGAGCTGTTGACAGCCCATAAATAAATAAATAAATTTGTCGAACCAGTGTTAAAAAAAAATGTCTTGTACAAAGAAATAAATAAATATTTGGGATAGTATTAGCTATCTCGCTACGGCAGGCCTCGCTATGTTTCGCAGGAAACGGAGCTCCGTGGTGAAACTGTGCGCATCAAACGCGCGTACTCTTCAGCATTCAGGGTGAAATTTCATTCGTTTTCAGAAGAAATATAATACAGATGAATTAAATATACCCACCCATCGTTTATAAGGGGTGTTTTAGCTGATGACTATAGTCATCGATATTAGCGAAAGAGTTTCATGGCCGAATAAAAATAGTGAAATTTATATAAATTTAGTTCCACTCCGACGCAGCCTTGAGTTTCTTTCGGCGTTTCTTCTCAAGGTAGTTACTTCCGAAACGCTAGTAGATCACCCGTACGGTTCATATTCTTTTTGGCTGGCGGTCGAAGTCCGTACCCACAGTGGTGCCCTTGCATTGCCACCCAACCCAAAACTCGCTAGCTGAGCACCTTCTGTGCTCGCCCCCTAAGCCCGGTTGAACTGTAAATGCCTTTCTCGGAAAACAATAGTTACACCCCTTAAAAAAAATACAACATATAAAATCCTAAAACTAGTATGAACATAAACCTTCAGTATAATAATACATTTTCACAAAAACCACGCTTTATTAAATAAGCATATTGACATTGGCCACATTAATATTTATTTTACGATTATTTCCGATATTTTCACGAATAATCCGATAATAATGTATGCCGTCTGCGAATAGAGATTGTAGTAATGGCTCATAACCAATAGTATAACAAGCAAATTGTGTTTCCAGTATTGATTTTGTTTATATATATATACTAGCTGTCCCGGCAGCCCTTGTTCTGCCCTATTTCTCTAAAACAAAGTTACATTGTTTTTTTTTTATGTTAATTACTGCCCCCTCAGATTTCTGCCAAAAGTTATTGGCCTGTCGCAGTCTAATAGAAATAAAATTGCATTGAAAGATTTAAGTCATATCTAAGGTAATGATATTTTTACTATAATGCCTTATGGGACATTTTTAGGTATTTTTTGTTCGATTACTTGGCGTATAAATTATAATTTTCATTAATGACATGCAACCCCTAATCAACTTGAAGGCATCACCTTTCTTTTGTTTTGATTGACATCATATTTTTGACAGCTGGGGACATAATGCTTTGTATGGGAAAACGAAATTATTGTTTTTACTATATTTCTAGCATTTTGTTCATATTTACTCACCTTTTAAACCTTCCCTGGACTTCAACAATTAATTCAAAACTAAAATTAGCCAAATCGGTTTAGCCGTTCTCGAGTTTTAGTGAGACTAACGACCAGCAATTGATTTTTATATATATATATATATATATATATATATATGTAGATTATTAACAGAAACTAATAGATATCCTGTCTGATCTGAAAGAGATATATTGGTGCCACGATAACATTACCAATTAAAATACACCAGACAATTATAATAATATATCGACACGCTATATCCCTTTCGGTGTGAGCAGAAAATACATTAATGGCTATTTCCACTTTGCGACACAGACTAGATAGCAGCGTTCGATTAGAGTGAGACAGTCGCCAACGTCCATACCACGTTGAAAATACCGGTTCTCGTCCGATCACCGAAGTTAAGCAACGTCGGGCGCGGTCAGTACTTGGATGGGTGACCGCCTGGGAACACCGCGTGACGTTGGCTTTTTGCACTTTTTTTAGTTTTATACACATTGACGTCACAGACTAGATAGCAGCGTTCGATTAGAGTGAGACAGTCGCCAACGTCCATACCATGTTAAAAATACCGGTTCTCGTCCGGTCACCGAAGTTAAGCAACGTCGGGCGCGGTCAGTACTTGGATGGGTGACCGCCTGGGAACACCGCGTGACGTTGGCTTTTTTGCACTTTTTAGTTTTGTACACAGTGACGTCACAGACTAGATAGCAGCGTTCGATTAGAGCAAGAGAGCCGCCAACGTCCATACCACGTTGAAAACACCGGTTCTCGTCCGATCACCGAAGTTAAGCAACGTCGGGCGCGGTCAGTACTTGGATGGGTGACCGCCTGGGAACACCGCGTGACGTTGGCTTTTTGCACTTTTTTGTTTTGTATAGAGTGACGTCACAGACTAGATAGCAGCGTTCGATTAGAGTGAAACAGTCGCCAACGTCCATACCACGTTGAAAACACCGGTTCTCGTCCGATCACCGAAGTTAAGCAACGTCGGGCGCGGTCAGTACTTGGATGGGTGACCGCCTGGGAACACCGCGTGACGTTGGCTTTTTGCACTTTTTAGTTTTATATAGAGTGACGTCACAGACTAGATAGCAGCGTTCGATTAGAGTGAGACAGTCGCCTGAATGTTGTGTTCAGCGTGATCAGTAGCGCAACTTGTCGCCATTCTCACTGCACTAGTATACACAATATTGTTATTAAATAATAATAAAACATTTATTTGGCACACAACAAACAACACAGCAAAATAAGTTATTAAAGACATGTGTTGTGATGTTGCGCCAAAGAGAAGTCAGCTCAGTAAATGCTAAGTGACCAGCCGAGCCACCCAGCGCTGATTTTCAGCTGACACCCATTTATTGGGTCGACGCGCAGAAAACAGCAAGGAAGGGAGCAATCGAGTACAGATACACAGCATTAGAGACTAATTTTAAAGTATCATAGATAATAATATGAAAATACACATATAGAAGAACAGAAATATAAGACCAACGGATAAAATATTTAACACCCATTAAAAAATTATCATATAGAATATTAGTAAACACTGTATAATAAAGCCTCTATAATAGAATTTTAAATTAATAAAGATTTTAAATATTATTGCAGAACAGAGAGATTGCATATAATAAAGCAAAAAATTGCAAAATATAGTAACTGTAAATAATATAGAACACAGGCAAAAAAAAATTTGATGTAGAATGGGTTTCCTTTTTGTTTTTCTTCTCCAGTGATCAGTTGGTGTCTGAATACGGAATTAATATGGAAAAACCAAGGTGTACATGCGGGGATTTTAACCTTCGCCCATTCGGGTTGCCGAACAGGGATATAGGTCTCTAAACCACTTGGTCTCACCGCTATTATAAGAAAATAATAATTTGGGACAGGCTAATATTTAATTCCATATGTCTATTCTTTTTCGAACTACACCAATACCTCGCTTTGGGTCGTTTCGTTTTGCGTTTTTTTTTGAAGTTGCGTCGCTGCTTTATTTTTACTGATTTTCACTGTGCGTCGTTAGATTTTCAAAATTGTTTTGGATTCGAGCTTTTAAATTTTTTGGTTTTTTTTTCCTAAAATATGGCAACACCTTTGTTTTTAATTGCGCCATGCCATCAAAATTCAGGGATTCCCTTTCTAACTAAAAATCAACGCAAATTCAATACAATTTTATACTTATTTTATACAAACTTAATATCAATTGCTACAAGGGATTTTTTTTTTGCCGGGCAGTAGACTTGAGTGAGTCTCCTGTCCGGATGAGAGGGTGGCGGTGTGCAGTGTCCGGCGCGCCGCCTGTGAGATAGGTATTGGAAAGGTGGGCTCTTGACCCCTACCCCTCCCAGATAGGCAGCCTCGACAAGGCATTTCGCTCTCCGGGCGTCTGGATGAATTCGGTTTCCCAGGCTCGGGTGGTGCGATTAGAGGGACACCCCGGGGGTTTTTAGTCAGTAGGGGTCTGACACACCGGGGCTGCTGCCCTCACAGCGGCCCTGATGGTCCTGTGCAGGATTTTCCCCCGGGAAACCAAAAAAAAGGGAATTTATTTTACGTTGAAAAAAAGAGCTTTACAGCATACATAGGACCAATTTTTTGTGAAAGAAAGCCGACCTATGACAACAGCCACTATGGACTCATCAGACAGTGATTAATTGTAATTTTAACTTTCATAAATTAAATAAATATGTAGTTTACATTTTTTGTATATTATTTTTATTTGAAAAATTTTACTTTGTTCAGTTTTATTTTTAAAAGGTAGTATTTTCGTAAGCCTGGAACCTATCTTCGATCGTTAAATGGTTTGCTATTGAAAATCTATTATCACTTTGCGTCGTTTCAATTTGCGACGTGTTTTTTTGGAACGTAACCCCGACGCAAAGCGAGGTATTGGTGAACATGTAACGTAAGAGAAACTGAAAATATACGAGTTTATATAAAGTCTATTAAAACCATTAAAAATACGCAAGCAATGAAGGAAAAAAAATAACATTTGAACCGAAATCTCTCGACCCAGTAAAGTTTTCGACCGCTCGCCTCCAGTCACTTAGCGGTCTCCAACCGGGATATAAAAAAAGTTGTTTATTTGTTGGCCTTTCGTTGTAATGGCGGACTGGATTTTCCATTTTTATTGGTAGTAGACCAGATTATTTTCTCCCAGGTAACTCCTCTTTCATGCGCTAGAAACCTTTTAATAAATAACCTTTTCAAAAATATCCACATCTAAATTATATTTAAAAAATATAATTATAATGATGTTTGTTTTATAATTTATCAGTTGTCAATGAGTGTTTCATGTATTTTTGCTCTTGTTTTAGGTATATTTGGGTATTCTTACTATAGTATCACTAGTACATTTTGTAGTCGATTTGTTTATTGTATGTAATAGGTTATTTTAGTATCACTTGTATTTATTATTTAAGCTACTAGCTGTCCCGGCAGACCTTGTTCTGCCCTATTTCTCTAAAACAAAGTCACATTGTTTTTTTAATGTTAATAGCTTTCCCGTCAGATTTTTTAGAAATTGTTTGAAGGAACCTGGCCTTAATGCTATATGTATAAAAATTTACAAATATTGACATTAATATTTATACGTCACTCAATTGTTTTGCCTTCCCGGAACCCGTCCACCAACATTTAAACTTTATGGTGTGGTGTTAAAGTTCAAAATGACTTATAACGAATTTTTTGTATGAGAATACAGAAAAGTGTTATTTTTAGACAGTTGCAGGGAATTTTTAATTTTTTTCTCTCCGTAATAACCTTCCTCAGACTTCATCAAACACAACAAAAAAAAAATCAACCAAATCGGTTCAGCCGTTCTCGAGTTTCGCGCTTATCAAGACATTTTGCGATTCATTTTTATATTATAAGATATGTTATTCGATGTATTGTGTTTTTTATTGCTTATAGATATTTCTAATTAGATGTAACACGACCGGGGCCCTTCACGAAAACCAGAGCTGCAGACTTCCTCTGTGACTTTAAGCTGACGGAGGGCCCATTTTCGCCAAGTTTGTATATTTTTGTATTTTATTTTCTTTCTGTATACTGTTTGTATTACTGTATTTAAATTATTAGTTTTTTGTAAGTTATGGCGGAATACATACATTTCATTTCATTTCATTATCTGTCAGACCATCACAGCTACTAAGTTGAAACTTAACGATAAAGTTAAACTAAGTTTATCGGTGCCAAGTCTTAGTAACAACTTGGCAGACAACCTATATGCTCTTCGAGAATGTAAATTAGTTTTAGACCCGCTTTGTGTTGGTATTTCACTATAATTTTCCATTACTATACAAAACATATTGACTGTGGTAGTCTAGTGGATAAGGACTGGTGACCATGCGCCATTGTTGGTTCGAATCCTGTCACATAGTATTTTTTTAGATGAAGTACGGACTTAAGTATCATATACGCATCTTATTGATATTGTATATTGATTAGTATTTGAAAGCAGCTCAAAAAAGAATCTAAATCTAGGTAAAGTTAAGAGTATTTATTACATACATTCTGTCAAAGGTCTACCCGGAATTCTGTCTTCACTGTCTTCTTTGATTATCGTGGTGTGGTGCACTATAAATTACTTCCGCAAGGTCAAACAGTGAATAAGGAATACTACTTACGCGTTATGGAGTGGTTACGAGAGAGCATTCGTCAAAAGAGGCCGGATTTGTAGAAAAACAATTCTTTGATTTTGCATCACGATAATGCTCCATCTCATAAAGCTGCAATTGTGAACGAGTTTTTAACCAAACACTCAACTAATTTGATTGAACAAGCACCGTATTCACCAGATATGGCCCCCTGTGATTTTTCTTGTATCCCAAACTCAAATTGCCACTTCGGGGAATACGTTTGGAGTCGATTGAAGCCATAAAAGAAAAATCGAAGATGGAGCTGAAATTTATCCTGGCCGAAACCTATAAAATTTGTATGGATGAATGGAGTAACTGTTGGCTTAATTGTATTACCTCAGAAGGGGCTTACTTTGAAGGAAATAGAATAATTTTTCATGATTAATTTATTTATTTTTTTATTGTGAAATTCCAGGTAGACATTTGACAGAATGTATATTAAATTAAAGTAAATATAAAGGAACTTTCTAATCTGGTTTAGATCAGAGCTAATCCGATGAAGGCGTCTTGGCACAAACGTTGAATGCGTATTCCAAGAATATAAATTGCCTTAAGATTTTGGCACATGGGAGCACCCTACTCTGAAGCTGTATCAAAGAGCGATGGCTATATGTCAATATTACAAGGGCCGTTTTATAAATCTGAAACTTTTTCAATTTTGCACTCAGTAACTTTAAACGCAATACTGCTGCCATCAACCAATATCTATTAATAGACTACTTTCAAATTTAGAGCAAGCTGCGTCATTTACTTTGTGTTTGACAACCATTAAAAATAGACAACCTCTTGAACTTTAACAAAAATGGAAAATAGTGTATTTCCGTTGATTATGGTATTTTTTTGCGTAAAAAAACCATTACTCAAACCAAGGAAAAACTTGATAAATACTATGGGGACTTACCACCATCAATTTTAATGGTTAAGAAGTGGATTACCGTTGTGTTCGTACCAGTTCAAAAGACACCGTACATTTAGGACCTCTAAAAGCAGTCATAACCGTCGAGTCATATTTATAGATACATTTTTTTACTAAGGTATGGTGCAATGCTGTGTAAAATCATTTAAAGTTCTAGCAAATTTCTAAAGTACTAGTGACTGCAATGTACTAAGATATCTAGGCCATGCGAATTATATAAAACGCGCGCCAAACAAATAATAAAGGGGTTCAAGCTAAAACTGCCTTCTTATTTACAAACCTCCCACAAGCGGTAGAGGCCTCACCACAAATAGTGCCTCATTCTTCATAAAGGTATTAAGCTTACAGTTATTATGATGTAAAGTAGAAATTTTTACCAAAAAACAAGAGCTAAACAGGAGATAACATGAGAAGCTCTCATTCCTAGAACTAATTATTTCTCTAATTTTTACCATTGCCAGGTCATGGGTTTGTGGTGTGATCTTCTAGCGAGCGTGTTCCCTTCGTCCTACGGTGTAGGGTCTTTATGGGAAGAGGGAAGAGATACTTGTGTAGGTCGGCATGAACTCAGCGACTATCAACAGCGGTTGTCTCTCGTAGCCGTACTCGGGTTTTCGATTATTAAACTAGCTCAATAAAATGTCGACCTCACACCTGAAAGCACAATATAGTCCAAAAACTACAACAATCGTTAGGAAATAAATCTATTGACATTTAACATCGTTATGTGGATCTGCATATACCTCAACACAAGGTTTGTGGATGGGGGAATTAAAGTTTACTTATGCACATGGGGAAGTAGATGGTAGTGAAGCGTTGTCAGGTACCGTGTCAAGAATGAAAGCTTTACAGCTAACAACTCTGCCCAGCTGATAGCCGCGGCTGGGTTAACGTATCGTTCACTGACTACTAGAATTCTACTCCTTCCTTAGGACGAGTAGAGAATAGAACCTTGTTTGGCTCGATGTCTACAGATGCCATTTCTGGACTACAATCTTTATCAGATGAAGTTCAGTTACTTTGTCGATTCAGTTTAAAAATAATAATTGATACTTAGTTAACTCAGTTTAGGTCAAACGGTACTGTCCCGGCCCGACCGCCGGCTTAAATGAACAGGGCGCCACAGAGCGGCGTTCCTCAGGATCGTCTGACTCTAGCGGCGACACCGGGCGGCACATTTGAGGGAGCGTGTCATCTAACAAGGATGCGAGTGGCGCGCGACGTGTTCCCGCGTGACGCTCTACAGCAAAGATGTATCAGAGGGGTGGCTCTTTACACCACTCTCACTCAAACGAGTAGAGGCCTACTCAAGGCCGCACGCCTTGTCGGTCATCGGGGATGAGACCCCAGTCGTGCCCTCGATGCCGGTAGGTGGAAGGTGGAACACCCCGGGGGTTTTAGTCGGTGCAAGTCCGACACACCGGGGTCCGTTAGGGTTTTCCCCCGGGTGAAAAAAAAGGTGAAATGGTACTGTACACCACCGCAACTTCTTAACCTATATCAGACACAGGTTTGGTTGGGTGTCGAGTTCTGTTGCCACCTTTGGAACGGGTCCACGAAATACCAGTTGGCGGCTTTGGACTCTATTGACCATAGAGCTCGTGGACTTATTGGCGAGGACTCTTTGACAGTGATTAGTGAATACAGAACGCGTTTTGTCATAAAACCACTAGACACCGTGGTAGATTGTTCGATGTATTTATACGTTTTTTATGTTGGTAGAGAGCAATTGTAAGAATATCATCAATTTAGTGTCAAATAAACAATCATAAATGAAACACGTATTTTATTGAAAGTAGAAAACAACCGAAAGTCCACCTTAAGTACTCGAACATGGATATTATCCGTATGTGGTAGACGTTCCTTATATCTGCACGAAAAGATTCGCTTCTACATTTATTATGCAAACAGCTAAGGAGTGGAATATGCTTCCAGCGAGCATATTTCCACTATCTTATGATCTGGGTGTTTTTAAGAGGAGACTGAATGGACGGACGCAGTCCAACATCGCACTTTCTTCAAATTCTATCAGATGTGATTGAAGTCAAGCGGCCGTTTTTTAATTTTTAATGCACAACTTCGAATGAGTTAAAGAAATGGGTGAATAAAAACAAACTCAAACTTTCTACTTAGTCGCGAAGATTAAAGCGTCGTCTCAACTTTTCACTTCTAGCTTACTTAGCAGTGACTTAAGCTAACTTAAGCACTCGCAGCTTTGTGGTAACTTTGTATTCTCCAACTATAATACAACTTAGCTCTTTTTTATGCTAAAAGATGACAAACAGGGCTTACTAATGGCATGCCGTGAGTTTCATCCGGAGACGTTTTTTTGTTTCCCGGGAGAAAATTCTGCATAGGACCATCAGGGACGCTGTGAGGGCAGTGACCCCGTTGTATCAGACTCCTACTGACTAAAAACCCCCGGGGTGTCCCTCTGATTGCTCCACCTGGGCCTGGGAAGCCAAATTCATCCAGACGCCCAGGGAACAAAAAGCCTTGTTGAGGCTACCTCTCTCGGAGGGGAAGGAGTAAAACCCACGCCTCCAAAACCTCTCCCAGGTAACGCGCCGGACACCGTTCACCGCCTCCCTCTCATCCGGGCAGCAAACTCCCTCAAGTCTACTCGTCAAGTCTGCCCGGCTTTCATTCGGAAACGTGCGCTAAACGTGTAAATATATGTTCCCAAAATCAACAGTTTTGAATATAATGTAGCCAAAATGACCGGTGCTTATATTTGTCTTAGAATTTTATTCCTCTTTATTTTTTCATTCTAAAAAATATCATGTCTTTTACTAATACACGATTTTGATAAATTTTATGGATTTAATTTGATTTATAACACAGCAATATAACCCATGTTGTAGCTACATATTTGTAGAATAGATATAAATTGTTTGCCGGGGGTAGATCTGGTGTTAAGTGTGTACTGGGCAAATCCGTCGCAGAGGGGCAACAGTATTCCAGGCAGAACTTAACCTGGGCTTTATAAAATACCTTTAAACTTACATTTACTTCTTTTTTTTTTGGGAGTCGAAGCTGCTCGCGTCCGTAGGCTTTACCCTAGTTTCCCTACACGTGACTCCTGAGTGGTGCTAAACGAGCAGCAGCGAGGTGGTAGGGCGTCGGTGCCCGTCTGGATCGCGACCACAGTCCATGGGTGTAAAGCCCGTCATAGTGACTAGTTTCGGCTTGTCGCGTTTCGGGATTATCTTGTGTATATCTAGTAGCTCATATACCTAGAGACCTTCAGTCATGGTATATGTGGGCCGACATGACGATGTAGACTGTCAATGGATTTTCATCCTTTGATAGTCGCTTTCGTTTTGGGACTACACTGTACTTACCATCAGGTACTCTGTAGTCACTATGTCGAGCCTGTATAAAAAAAAATCTGTTCAGGATATCAAGTAAATTATCATTATTATTTCTTAATAACGTATTTTTGCCATAACTTGTTTATATCAGTATTTTTCTATGAGAATAATAACTATAATAATATAATTATTACATAGTCCAGGCATAGTCGTGAACCCATAACTAGTTAAACATACATCTTCAGCGAAGATACATTGTTAACATAATCCGTAAAATAGTAATACGCAAGAGATATTCGCAGATACAGCCGCAAGAAATGCTTCAATAAGTACGATGCCATGTTTCCCTTAATTAAACAATATTAAATAGGCTAACATTTCTCCAGACAATGTTAATATTTTGCCAGAAAATGGCGGCTATATCGAGATGATATTTCAACAGTCTAAGTAATAATATTGTTACTCGCGTCTGCTAACAAGACGTCGATGTTAACGAAGAATCTATTTATTAATCAAAGAGAGTGTACAATATTAGAATGTAGTCAAAGAAACGCCTCAAAGCTCAGTCGTTGAATGATTATTGATGTGCAATCGTAGACGGTTCCAGATATCCAGTGGATAAAGTCCCAGAAGTTCGGCCGTAAGAAATTCAATTGATGATGATGATGATGTCCTAGCCGGTTTCGGCCACGGCGACTGTTTCAACACCGATTTAGAAATTCGAGGTCCAGTTTTCGGAAACAGTCAATTGCGCAGGAGATATTTCAGTGCATAACTGGACGCGCAGCCAGAAAAGCACTCTCTCGTCCGAGCTCCCTCGGGCCCGATGGAATGGAGAACCAGTACGATCGGGAGGGAGCGGGATGCAGGTTTGGTCGAGTTTTCCTTCTCTGAACACCTGGTTGAATTGCGGTGTTCAAGATATACCTTAGTCGCCTTTTACGACACCTCAGCAAGAAGAGGGAGGTGCTATTCTATTCTGCCGGCAGCCACCACGGCTGAGAAATTCAGTTATCAAACATGCAATCGTACAGAATTATCAAACACAACCAAAGATGGGCAAAATGTAATCAGATTAATGAAAATGATTAACAATTACATTTTACGTTTTTTACCATTAATATCACTGCATTTTGCTTATTTATGTTTTAAACACTACAAAATCACAGATCGTATACACATTTATGATTTCTTAATGTTTTAAATGGATTTAATCATGATTACAGAGCAAGAAAATTAAAATTACGATTTCATTTTGTAATCGTTCATCATTAATCAGATTCCATTTTGCCCATCTCTGAACACAACACACAAAACCACAAAAATTCAGTTTTTTACAATAACAAATACCAAAGGTGAACCTTGACGATAACGTAAATTATTTTTTGCGTGTATGTTGAAAAATGTAGGCATTTTTTTAAATTTAAGACTAGCTGTCCCGGCAGACCTTGTTCTGCCCTATTTCTCTATAACAAAGTTACATTGTTTTTTCTTTATGTTAATAGCTGCCCCGTCAGATTTCATTCTGCCAAAAGTTATTGGCCTGTCGCAGTCTAATAGAAATAAAATTGCATTGAAAGTCATATCTTAGGTAATGATATTTTCACTATAATGCCTTATAGGATATTTTTGGGTTATTTTTGTTTGATTACTTGGCGTATAAATTATAATTTTCATTAATGACATGCAACCTCTAATCAACTTGAAGGCATACCTTTGTTTTGGTTTGATTGACATCATATGTTTGACAGCTGGGGACACAGTGGTTTGTATGGAAAAACAAAATTATTGTTCTTACTATATTCCTAGCATTTTAATTCATACTTACTCACCTTTTAAACCTTCCCTGGACTTCAACAATCAATTCCAAACCAAAATTAGCCAAATCGGTTCAGCCGTTCTCGAGTTTCAGCGAGACTAACTAACAGAAATTGATTTTTATATATATATATATATACAGATATTCTTAAAGATTACATTACAAAAAGATGATTCCTTTGTTGAACCATTTCGCATTTGTAGATTTTTACAAACATTAATCTAGTCTTAGTTTGAGATAGGGTCGGGGGGGTGGGAGGCAGCTATTGACGACATCACCTTTTTTTGGTAATCCGAGTAAAAATCCTGCATAGGATCATCAGGGACGCTGTGAGGGCGGCGATCCCAGTGTGACAAACTCCTACTTACAAAAACTCCTGGTGTGTCTTTTCAATCACTCCACCCGAGCCTGTGAATCCATGAGGAGTAAACAGCCTGTTTAGGATTCACCTGGGCAGCAGATTTCTTGAAGTCTACTGTCCAGTGACCTGTCATGTCCTACTGGAATGATCCAATGATTTCCTTTATTCATGAGCTAAGCTAACTGAATGGAGAAATAAATAATTATTTTTTGTTTTGATTTTATTCGGATTGTTTTTACTATTTAACTAGCTGTTTTTATTATTTTTTATAATCTAATATCGACACCAAGTAACGTCTTCAGGGGTGGGACAGGGTTTTTATAACATACTGTAGAAATACTTGTCCTGATTAATGTCACCATAGAGCCTAAACTACTGAAGCTAAATGTATGAAATTTAGACGTTGGGGTTTATTTATGACATAGGCACCCACTAAGGGCTAAGTTTTTATATTACACACCCAAGAGGATAAAATAACGGATGAAAATTTGTTTGAAAATCCATCAGTTTTGAGTCATAGTTTTAATAAAGCTTCTCTGGAATTAGCTAAGATTAGTTAAATCATAAAAAGGGGTAAATTTCATTATTGGTCTAATTTAAAAGATAGACGTTTTCTCTGATAATAAAGGTTTTTATTTAAGTTCTAACTTGTTTTCCTTCTATATTGTAGGCCTTCAAAGGGGTCAGAGAAGGTCATTATGTGAATGATAGTTGAAAACTTTCTCTTTGACTTTTCCTAAACGGCCTAACTGCATAACTTAGTTCTAATTGGGTTTATTCTTTGTTAAGGTAAAAACAACCTTAAGAGTGAGACAAAAGACACAAATTTTGATAATGTTCATTTTATTCGATAATCATGATTCATATCCCAAAAAACGATAACATTTCCTCATCTAGAAAAAGAGAACGTCTTTCGAACACATATTTACACTCGTACACGGAAAATAATGTTTAATTTAGTAATGTAAACTCGGTTGGAATTATTTGTCACACTCGCATTTCATCAATGGCTGCTTGCGGTAGGTTTGCGTGGTGAGGGGGCTTGCCTCTTCTGAGAGTGGCGTGAGGCTGCCCCCTGCTCTCCTCCCTCCCCGGGGAGCCTTGCCCCGTCGATCCGTTTGGAGGCTGGCATTTCTGCTGCCTGATCTCTGGATAGGGCGGCGAGTTATTAAACTGACTCAAATTCTTCGGTACAGTTACATAGTTAGCGGCTTGCGGGTACCCGATATTGGGTATCCTAAAGCTACTGTTCCGGCTTCCCAGCTTGTTCGGAAGCATCAAATTGTCCATACTCAACGTTGGACTTGTCGGGGACTTCGGTACATCCAATGGTCCTTTGAAATTCAAACTAGCTATGTGTGAATCCGCTCCCATCATTGATTTCTTCCTACTCTGCCTTTCCACATCGACAACCAAGCTTGGTGGATGCGTTGGATCTATGTGATAATGCGAATGTTTCCCTGATATAGTTTCGAAGTGTTTTTCGTTAAACCTCTGCTGTTTCCTCTGCGATCTTGACTTATCCCTTTGATAATAAACTCCGGCGAATATCAACACATTCAATATGAGAAGGGAGCAACCGATAGCTATAGTGACACTGAGTGCTGTGGAATAAGCGGCATAACCTGCTGCTTCCAAATTAGCTAAAGTATTATCAGTTGTGTTAGCTGGTTGTAAGTCTCTACCAGGTAACAATGTAGCACACGTCGCGATAATACTATCAACCGTTGTCAATGCAGTTTCGGCATAACCAGAGGCGTTTAATCGTCTATTCTGGTCATTCTCGTTGATGCTTCTAGCTAGAGGATCAGGCCGGACTACACCCTCATACAGTTCCTGCTCGTTGTGATTTCGGAAGAGGTTATGTCTTGCGGCGACGTCTTCCATACCGGCTCGATGGAGCTCTGGTACCAGTCGAAGCCAGACAGACAACTGATGAGCTCTGTAATGGTTCTTGAGACGTGGCTTCATGCCTGTGAAAAATAACGTTAACTGTACTTTCAATTCTTTCATCACTAATAGCTTTTATATTCTTTCAGTAAATCAAAGAAATTTTGCCCATTGTTCTCCCAATGTAATTATTAATGACCTATTGATTTATTAACTAGAGAAAGCTATTTATTCAGCTTCTAACTAAATATATTATTACCATTTCAACGTGAAAGTCCAAAATTAATTCCAAGAAACAAACAAAAATTCTACTTTATCGGTTATTTCATCAAAAACTTTTAATCGATTCTATTTAGATTTGCAAAGTCTTCAACGTTTTTAACAAAAAGCTAAGTAAGTCTTTTATTACATTTCATGAACATGGAAAGAAAGCCATTATTTCGGTAGTCGCTTTGATACGTATCGTTTGATATAAACCAGTTTCTTCCAAACTTTCCTATCTATATTCTTCCACCGTAGTTCTTATAGGCCTCTATCAATATAATAACTGATAATGGACTCTGTTCTTAAGTATTCTAGATTCGTATTGAATATATCTACACGTTCATTAAGAAATAAGTACTAGACACGTTTTAATTTAATTTATATATTAATGGATACCCCATATGGGTGATATTGAAAAACAATATAAAGAAACAAGGTACACAAAATAGAACATATGAGTGTCTCTACAATTATAGGGCACATAGAATGCTCAATGATTAATTGTTAATGATAGTTTACAATAAAGTAAATGAACAATATTCTAATTTAATTATATTCACAGACAATATATGTATATTAAATACAATATCGTAGGCGTAGGATACATAAATATAATTATATACGCAACGCTATAAATTATATCGCAGAAAAAAAAAAAAACCAAGCCACTGTCAAATTGCGAGAGTGCGTTGACAGATCTTTGGCATGGTGGAATACTGGCCAAAAATATTTTGAAAGAAAGATATTTAACAAATATCCCTAATTTATTATTTACTAGATTAATAGTTTTCTTTATTATCTCTTTTATAAATATTTTTACTGATTTAATTTTTGTTTCCCTTGAACATATTTTCTATATTTTAATGTTGTTATAATATTTTTTTACTTCATTCGTGCAGTTTTAATCGATAATAATTCGATCATAAACCGATTCTAATTTAGATATTTTTGACTTCTATTTATATGTTTACTTGTATTACATGATATGATTGATTTAACAATGGATATATTTGACGGTCTTATCCTCAATTATAGAGATCAACATCCGCTAACGGGTAAGCGCCCACCGTTTAGAACTCTACTATATAAAAATCGTACACACTACTCTAAGAGAATATTCGGTCGGTTGTCCAGTGTTCATTTTATATGACCCTTTTGCTAAATTACAGTAATTAATGGGCTTAATAATGGAATTCGTTAGTTAATCAAATACTTAAGGGAAAGTGGAGCTGTAGCAAGCGGACTGTGAAGACTTCGTTATTTTAATTACTGATATAGGCCCCCCTGCCTCTATATATTTATATGTCAACTATGTATGTATATATACTTAGCTTCCAGTTTTTATTAAATGTACCAGAGACTGTCTAGTCAATTTTTTTTAATACTAGCTCAGCAAAATGACAACGATGCACCTGATTTTAAAGCACACAAAGTTCGAAAATGTATCGCAACTGTCAAGAAATAGAAGACTTTTCCTTTATAGTCGCAGCGTTCTCAAAAAACTTTTGATTTTTTTTCAAGGACCCAATATCATAGAAGTAACAAGGATCATCAAGAACAGAATCGAAGGTGTCCTAAGAATTTAAGAATTTGATAAAATATTCAACCTTTCACCGAAAATAAACGAAAATATCGTCAAAGTTTGCTCTCTTTTGATTACATTTCACTCAAATACAGATCTAGTTAATCGGGAATCTGATGGTACCTTGAGGGTTTACCTCGTGACATGATAAAAGCATCTGTCTGCAACGTATCAGCTTATCTTATAACGGAGTCACATTCACAGGGTATTGTTATATACTGCGGAAATTGAACTGTCTTCGATGTCATGTTTCGCATTATAATCTAAAGCGATGATATCCATTTTTCGGGTAAGCAAAACAAACACAGTTATGACAGCAGGTTTTTAGTTATATGTAAGAACAACTAATTCCTGTAAGGGTTCTAGGCATTATTTTATTTACAAGGTAAATAAAAGGTAAAGGTGGATGTTATTTTTGGGAGTCGAAGCTGCTCGCGTGGGAGTCGAAGCTGCTCGCGTCCGTAGGATTTACCCTAGTTTCCCTACACGTGACTCCTAGGTGGTGCTAAACGAGCAGCAGCGAGGTGGTAGGGCGTCGGTGCCCGTCTGGATCGCGACCACAGTGCATGGGTGTAAAGCCCGTCATAGTGACCAGTTTTGGCTTGTCGCGTTTCGGGATCAGCTTGTGTATATCCAGTAGCTCATATACCTAGAGACCTTCAGTCGTGGTATATGTGGGCCGACATGACGATGTAGACTATCAATGGATTTTCATCCTTTGATAGTCGCTTTCATTTTTGGACTACACTGTACTTACCATCAGGTACTCTGTAGTCAATATGTCGAGCCAGTGTAAAAAAAAAAAATAGGTCTTTGTTTGAATTTTTCTATCACCATAGGCTGTCCGACGTATTGTTACTCAAGACGACCAATTTATATCATTCAGTCACCATATAAAGATTAAATTATTCTAGGAGCTTCGAAAAGATTGTTAAAAAGTTTGAAGAGAAACACTAAATCAAACATGTGTCTTCAATAGGCTAGACTACTCATGTGAAAATACTGTAACTGATCGTATTTTTTTTTACACTGACACGGCACAGTGACTACACCAAACCTGATGGTAAGCATGGTGCAATCCAAAAAACGCTAACGACTATCGACAGGTAAGAAAAACCCATCGGTAGTCGCAGCGATCATGCCGGCGTTGTTCTATTTAGGAAGGGAGAGGGTGGAACAAGAGATATACAAATTTAGTGATATATGGCTTTTTTACCTGGTAAAGAGGATATAAATTAACAACAGAATTAAAGGGGAGGGAAGATGGAGAGGAGAAGTGGGATAGGGGCAGTAGGTTTAGCTAAAACTTAACACGATATTCATTAACTGTTAGGCAATACGAAATTTACAGGGTTATCTAGCCTACGATATCATTGAGAAAACTAATGCTGTTGCTCGAACTATAAATATTTTTTATAGGCAATTTCTAATCGTAATGGGTTCACTAAATTTTCAGTTGGATAACTTTTCGTTGGGTTTGGTGATTTTATACTAGTGATGTAACAAGTTTTTTTATAATAAAGCAAAATTTCTTACAGCGAAATAAAATATTCCTGAATGTGTTTTAAAAGAAAGAAGATAGCTCGACCCGCTATTGTCTCCGAAAAAGGTTCAAGAAAATATAGCGCCCAGACTGATATATCCATTAATCAAGTCCCGACAACTCCACTATCCGGAACGTTCGTAAATCATGTGGACGTTGCAATCAGGGTGCTGATTGGGGCGTTTTCGAAAACGGCTAAATTAAAACTTTTTAATGAGTAGTTTCGTAATACCTACCAAACATGTATGTTCAATATTTCACTATAATATCACTCAAACCTTTGTGTAAACCTTTGGTTTAGAAGATAAGGAATCCTTATTTAATTATGAAAAGGAAAATCGTTGTAGATTCTATTATAATCTTGAGAGATACCTACAATTTTTTTCAGATTAAGTATTTTAAGGGTGTAAACATTGTATCCTCATTGATAAATGTAAACATAATGATAAAATGTCATGTGTAAAGTATTAAGATCATAATTTATCAGGCAGACAGTTGTCTTAGACGTGAATTAACTTACTTTTAACTATGGCTCGGCGTTTCGACCTGCTTAAACAGGTTATGATCACGTGCACACCGACGCGCCGCGGAGTTTTCGTCGGAGGCGGGGAATTACTTTGTCTACCCTATTTTGTTCTTGATAATTTGTATACTCATGATACTGTTATAAGTATGTGCAAAAGGAGGCGGACAAATATATATATTTTCCATTTTGTGCAAGTGACAGCTGATAGGAATGAAAGTATTTTGTACAAATGACATAGAACGAACAATAGAAAATCAGGGATTATTTATTATTTATTTATTTTTGTATGGGCTATCAACAATTCCATTGCATTTTACATTCACAACGAGATCACATGTAGAAGGTAAATGTCTGCAATGGATACTAATAAAAGACAGCCACAGCATGTCTCAAAAGCATTAACTAAGTACTAACAATATAAAAACAAAAAAATAAAATAAAAACACCAAAAAGGAAATGAAAAAAAAAACTAAACAATAATACCTACAATTTAAGGGATTTGAAATGGAGAGGTCAAGTCGACAGAGGTTATTGGGAAGGGAGGCAAACTACAATGTGGTAAAATAATTTTACTAGTAAGTATTAAAACTATGTAATAATATGCCTCAAAATATACATTGAAGATATGACAAGAGATTTATTCAAGTTATAGTCTTTAGGAAGCAGTAATTTCACCACGTGTGATTATAAGTGCACTCACAGACTATACTCGTGAGAATGGCCTGTGTGACCAGGTCAATATGTCGAGCTATAATTTAAGGTAAGTTAATTCGCGCATAAGTTTAAAATGTGCAACTTATAAGCGTTAAGCAATAACAACTGGTAAGTTTACTGCTATTCATACTTCTCTACCTACTCTCAAAGGGCTATAGCGTGAAGGTTTATTATTACACAGATAACATTGTGTACCTACAATAATCAACCAAAGGTGGTTTATTTTGACATTTCACTTCAGACATCTCCCACGAGAGTAGGCTCTGGGTTCACATCGTCAGTTTCGACGATAGGTATGGTATTCTACAATAGAAATTTATTTTCCCTGAAAAACCTTTCAGTTAAAGTGAAACATGTGAGGGAAATTCTAAAACAACATAAACATTGCCACCGCATGCGTCACCCACAACGATCGTGCATTATTAATGTATGTCACAGCGAATGTGCTAAATATGTCATTCTGCGATGATTCCTTTTTAAAAGAATCACAACGAGCTTTGAACTGGGTCGCAAACAACTAACAACTATTGACTAGAGATGGTAATAACGGTTGTTTTTCAATAAGTAATAATCCAGTTACGTTATTCAGATATAACAGTTTCTATAAAGTATTATTAATTAATATAAGATCTATTGCTTAGGCACGAAAACATAAAATTATAATCGATACTTTAAAACCAGTTAACGTTAACGCTATCTTATAAAATTTTTACAACTGACAACGATTAATGTAATTGCGCCGACAACCAGAGATGGGAAAAATGTAATCTGATTAATGATTAACGTTTACAAAATGTAGTCGTAATTTTAATTTTCTTGCTCTGCAATCATGATTAAATCCATTTAAAACATTAAAAAATCATAAATGTGTATACAATCTGGGATTTTGTAGTGTTTAAAGCGTAAATAAGCAAAATGCAATCATATTAATGGTAAAAAACGTAAAATATAATGTAATTTTGCGCTTGGCAATGACATTCACAACTATTTGTTTCAATTTTAAAACAGCAATATTACCTGTTGTGTAATCAATATATTAAATCAATGATTAATGAATTTTGATGGTCAATGAGGATTTCCACCGGGTCAAAAAGGCCACCAAACCCACTGTAACAGTGTAGGATAGGGTTCAAAATATGTTATGTGTGAGTGATTGGGTAACTATAATAAATATATGTATATATAATACCAGTTATGTAAAAGAGGGAGAAATTATCATAGCGTGACATAAATCACCGCTACACCACTACGGCCGCTCCACAAATTTACTGCGACGAAACTTTTACTGCGACATGTATTGCGATACTAACCTATTTCCAAGTACTTTTGATGCGTCGAGTCATATTCCTCCCAATTTATGCCACGGAATTTGTTCCGCTCCCTCGAAGCGGGGAGGAGCGCCTCTTGTCTGGGGTTATCGCTCGGCTCTCTGAAACAACGGAGTGAATATAATTTCGTGAGCATTCCCCGAGTAACACAATCCTTGAATGACTTTCCATAGGCAAACTTATGTTGGCAGAGTTTTATGAGGGAAGTTACCGGTTTGACAAAACATTCGCACACATCCGGTGGCTTTAGGCTGCGTATCTTAACAATGACTACCCGAAATTTAAGCCCAAATGGCCTTATTATGAAACGCAGTTTATCTTTGACACGTTTGTCACCTACCGCGATTCGTTTGTGTTTCGCACGGGGCCCAAATCCGCGTAAGCAAGCGATATTCAGGAATATAAACAATGTAACTCGAATATTATGATTTCATTGTGATATTATTATCTTTGATTTATCTCAATTAATATTGTTTTTTACCTCAAACGAGTTTAAAATGTTTTAACGAAAAACATGCGACATAGTTTTTTTTTAATTAGGGTAAATCCTCATAGGACCGTCTCGGCCGCACTGGGGGGCAGCGCGAGACCGAGGTGTGTCGGACTTGTACCGACTAAAAACCCCAAGGTGACTTCTTCTGCGCATTGGCGGGGGCTGCGGGACCTGTAATCAATTCGACACAGCCCCGTCGCGCCGCGCCCGCTGGGCACAAACTCAGAGGAAGATATCTTCCCCGATACTGCTCATTGTATTTAGGCAGAGCACGTCACAATGCTCTGCCTACTTCTCGAGGGTCGCTAACCAGTCGCTCAGGGCCCACACCCAGAGCAGCCACGATCCCGCGACATAGTATTTTTTTTTTTTTTTTTTTTGGTAACCCGGGGGAAATCCTGCATTGGATCGTCAGAGGAGTGGTGAGGGCCACTCCACCGGTATGCCGGACTCTTACCGACTAAAACCCCCGGGGTACTTCTCCACTCGCGTCTACGCCAGCCCCCGGGCACACCGAGGACTTCCAAGAGGGCTGACGCGCGATCCGCCCTGTGGGCTTCTCCACAATCGGGAGGAAAACTCCTCTACCAACGCCTAGTGGTGCGCGGAAGCACACACAACACCACTGGAGCTTGAAAGTCAGGCAACGGCCCCCTCAGGCTTGTTGCCCGACGCTCCCCTCGAGGCGAAACTGCCAAGCAGCGACTTAGGTGCCGCCGCTGGCGAGGCCTCCCTCTCCATGGGCTCCACGCGCGCCTGTGACGGTGGAATGTCGTCGGCGGTGGCGGGAGGCTTCCTCACTTTGCCCGGAGGCCTCTTGATGGGCCTCTTGGCCGCTGCACAGGCCGCGCTGCCGAGCCGATGGCCAGCCCGCTTGCCGGCGTCAGCGCACACACAACATCGAGGCTGAGCCTCGCAGCCCTGGGCTTTGTGCCCGGGCTGGCCACATCTAAAGCAGCGACCACTGCGATTTGTGGTCGCTTTGCACGATTGCCCCACGTGTCCGGGTTCTAAGCAACGGTAACACCGGAGCACGCGGGGCTCCAGCAGGCGGATCTGGGGCTTGGCCCAGCCGATCCTTAGCCCTCTCTCAAGAAGGTTTTGGGCCGCGGTGGCTGGGCAGGTTACCCAGGCCGTTCCGAGGCTGAACCGCGTCATTTTGATTTGGCTGGCCCGGACTTGCTCCTCCGGGCAGCCTCCCACCATTGCGATTGCGCTTTTGAGATCCTCCCAGATGACGGAGTCATCGAGGCCCGTGATCTTCAGGTCTGCGCGCTTATATGGCCGCGAGACCTTCACGTCCTCCGCTGGGAGGATCTCCTTCAACACCTCAAGGAGGGCGTTCGCCTTCTCATCCGCCTCCTTGGGCTCGCCGGGCACGCGAATGATGCGCGCATCCGTGAGCGTGCCTCTGAAGGCGATGTCACGGAGGCCGAGGCCGATCAGGTGGCCGTGCACCTCTCCTCGCGACTCCTCCAGGATCGTTTTGAACGATACGCCTCTCTCGATCGCCCGAGGCGTCAGCTGCAGGATCACTCCGGCCGTTTTGGGTGGCCGGATCTTGATCTTCTGCGCTGCGCTTTTCTTCTGGGGAGGAGCCGCTTTGGAAGGGCCCCTGTTCACTATCTTTTGTCTGGAGGGCTTGCCCCTCTTCACCACCTCTGACCAGTTGCCCTCGGTACCGGCGGGCTGAGTCGAAGTTGGAGATGGTGGGGGTGCCTCCAGGGATGTCCCATCCGTGTTGGCAGCGGGGCGACTCTTCTTTCCCTTCCCCTTACCTTTGGAGGGTTTAGGGTTGGGGTTGGAGCTGGGCCCCGGTGCATCCACATCTGTTGTGAGGACGTCTTCCGCGGCGTCGTCTGCCGGCTTGGGCTTTGCCTTTCGCGCGGCTTTCTTCGCCGGGGGAGGCGCCCTCTCGTGCTGCAGCGGCGGTCGCAGGAGTTTGCCCTCCAGCACGTCGTATCGCCGCTGCATGTCCCTCATAGTGCCCACGACCTCGCTTAGTACCGAGCGGATCTCGGCGAGGTCGTGGGGCTGTGTCACGTCCGGTGGTTGGGCAGGGTTCTTGGCGGAAGGCAGCAAGAGACCCTGCCTGTTATATTCTCTAATATCTGCTCGGAGGGAGGCATAATCCTCCCTTAGGTCCTGCAGCTCACTCTTGAGACGAGCGTTCTGGCGGTTGAGTTTCCGGAGCTCGTCGGTCACTGTGGAGGACATAATGACCTCCATGTCGGCCAGGATCTCATCGAGGGCAGACTTCCCATCGCGGATCACTGTCCCTTTTATGTTGTTGGACTTGGTGAAGAGATCTTTCACCAAGCCCACGTTCTTGCGAACCCGCTCGCTACGGACACAAGCTGCGGCATCCTCTTCGTCAGTGGCTGTCGCGGAGAGTCGCGAAGTCTGACGGGGACGGGCGCTCCGTGCCGTCTCCAGGAGCTCTTTTCGAGCTTTGAGCTCCTCCGCGTCCTTTTGGGCCGCGATCACCTCTTTTTTGGCCTCCCAAAGACCCATGTATTTCCCATGGGTCGGGGGACGGCCGCGTCCTCTTTTTTGGGACACCTCAGGGGTGGCCAGGATCTTGTGTGGCACTTCCCCCTCGGTGTCGCTCTCACATAAGCGGTAGCTCCGCTTCCGGTCTATACCGGAGCCTACCGATAAAAGACTGACGTCGGATGAGTCCGAGTCGTCCAGGCGCTCGAGGGACACATGGAGTTCCCTTCCACGCGCAAGCTCAGTTTCCTTGTGCAATGCCAGGGTCGCCGGTGCAGAGGCGGGGGATCCGCCGCCACTGCGGAGCACAGCTTTGCCCCCCCCAGAGAACGTGGGGCTGCCAGGACAGGAGAGAAGCTCCCGCCCTGGGAGGGATTCTCCGGCCGCGGAGCGACCGGTACCCTCCTGGGGTAGTTCCTCTTTAAGTTGTGCTGCCATCATTATTTTTTTTTAACATTCATTCATCAGATTTCCGTTCATCGCGCAGGAGTTGAAGAAAAAACAAAACAAAAAGGATGAAAGAGGGAGGAGAGAAGAAGATAGAAAAAAAAAAAGAGAAGAACGGGGGAATACAACAGGAGAGACATGCAACCTAACATAACCTAACACACAGTCCTAACAAAATTACCTAACACACGAAGCCAGGAAGTAGGAACAAAGGAATAACTGAGGATGGGGAAGGGTGGGGTAGAAGAGAGGCGTTGGGTGGGGATGGGAATAACAGGGCCCTCTTTGCTCCTCTTCTCTTTCGAGAAGAGATAGCGAGAAAGGGCAGGGAGATGAGAAAGGGTAAGAGACGAGGACGAGTAACTGGTCCGGACTCAGACCAAGGACTCGGACTGACTGCACCAGCGAGCTGGTGGGCGATGGGGCCGTCAACCGCAACATAGTATATGTTATCCCATATAAATTAATAAAAGTTATTGTATATTATAAAATATTATTCGTTTTTTTTTAATGTTGTACATCCTATATTTACATACAAGTGCTCATACCATTAAATTCCTTTTAAAACTCCAACTAAAAATCATATAATATTAACTTCAACATGAAAAGAGTCATTCAGTTGTGAGCGACGAATGCATTAAAGCAAAAAAAAAGGGAATTTTATTGTTATCTATACTAATATTATAAAGCTGAAGAGTTTGTTTGTTTGTTTGAACACGCTAATCTCAGGAACTGCTGGTTCGAATTGAAAATTTATTTTTGTGTTGAATAGACTATTTATCGAGGAAGGCTTTAGGCTATATAACATCACGATGCAACTATTAGGAGCGAAGAAATAATGGAAAATGTGAAAAAAACGGGGAAAATTATTCATCCTTGAAGGCTTCCATTGCGTGCGCTGCGAAAATGGTTCAAGATACCAAAAATATATGTATGAAAGAATTATTCCTTCATACATATATTTTTGGTATCTTGTCGTATTCCACGACAGTATATGTCTATCTTTTAAGATTAACTTACTAGAACCGTTTTTATGGACCAAATTGGTCGAAATTAATGCAATATTTGTTAAGAGTTGTATCAACGTAATAATATTAATCTTTATCCAAATAAATGTGTTATTGATTAAGAGTATTTAATTGTGAACAAAATTGTCTTTGATATCACTTAATTTCAATGAACATCTTAGAAGATATTACAATAACTTATACAGCAAAACTACGTTTGCCGGATCAGCTAGTAAAGAATATCTTTCATATAAAATACAGGAGGAGTATAGGAGAGTATAGACGCCACACTGCATTCATACACATATCATATATAGCTTTCTTGCACTCACCTTGTCACAACAAACACACACACGCACACACATCTATTTCTAATAGTTGCGAGTTTACTGTTTTTTCATTTTCTTTGTTAGTTTTTAAATATTACCATTGTGCAATTGGTACAACTTGATAACTGTAGCGTATGTAAAATATTTATATTTGCTGTTCAATGGTAGTGAATAAATAAATAAAAACTTATTCTTTTATATTATCTGTATTCTTTTGTACGGTCTCAAAGACATAAACTTAACTATATTAAAGTTAATCATATTTTGTAACAACAAACCTCAGTGAGGGACTTATTATGAGGAACGCGAAAAGAAAACCCAATTGTTTTTCTTATTTCGGTTTGCCCATTTACATCAGTATTGTGTAATTTGTTAAGAATTAGTTTCAAGTTTTTCTTTTCAATAAATGTATTTTTTTAATGTTAAAAAATGCTATTATTAGTCAGTTTTGTCCCACTGCAGGGCAAAGGCTTCTCTTCCCAATTTCCGCCATTGTGAAATCCAGTGACGGGCATAGAGTATCAGGATAGGGTAGGCAGATTCATATAATTAATGTGAATATTATATAATGATAATAAATATCATATTACATTCATAGGGAAGATAGATGGCGTGATAATATAATAGATATGAATACAAAGGGTTCTTTTTTTTTTGTTTAAATTAAAGCAATTTATTCCAGAGTTATTTATCGTAAAGGCATGCAATGCTTTAATGCGTCTATGGAATGAACGCTACTGGTGAAATCCATGGGAAGGGGTTTGGACATTAAACACAGCACACAATGTCCAATGCGGGTTGGCGGGTACGCACTATTTGCAGAGAAGATGCATAAAGCGGCTTAGATGCTAGCAATCTGCCTGCTATTCGGCATGTTGCATACATTAGTCGGCTTTTACGTCACCTCAGTATGATGAAGTGGGCAACACTATTCCATTCTGCCAGTAAACTCATCGGCTAAGAAACCACAGTTCAAAAATGTTAATTCAATAAATAAATGTACTTCTTATTGTACTCTTTTTTGTTAACGTTTCTCTAAATAAATCTATACGTGATGCTGTAATTAATAGCCTTATTTTGTTATAAAAATCGTAAAACCGTCAAAAAAAGTTCAGAAAGTTGATTTTACGAAATAGATCCATAAAAGCACGTATTTAGCCACTCATTTTAGTGTTATTCCGGAAATTCATATTGAATTGAAATATACAAAGCTGCCTGTAATGTAATAAAAAAATGTAGCTCGCCTCAACTAAAAAAAAAACATACAGAAAATAAGAAAGCTCAAGATATAAAATGTATAAACATAGCGAAATAGCCATCATCAGCTTAAAGCCACGAAGGAAGTTTTTAGCGCTGGTGAAATATACACAAATCTGCTTAGAGATGTATCCACTAATGTGAAATTTGTAGAGAACTTCGATTACACTCTCAAGAAACTCTTATTTAGATGTTTTATCAGAAGTGGGATCATAAAGGCGGCGTTACACGATACGGCTCTCTTCTTAAGGATTTTCTTGTGTCTCGGATCCCAAATACTAGCGACTTGAGCCATAACCTTTAGCGTAAAAGTTTTTATTAAATAATAAAATGTTATAATGGTGAATGGTAGGAATGTAATTGTATTTTCGCACAAAAGTAAGGAAAAACAATGTTGCTAACCTAAATACAGAAAATACTCGTAAATTGCTGTAAATAATTCTTATTGATATCGAACATAATTTCTTCTTGTCTTATATATAAAAATCAAATGCTTCTATAAGGATTATCAACGAATTGGTTTTTAATAAAAGAAAAGAAAGTAAAAGCATTTATTTGGAACATAACATACACACAACATAGAAGGATATGTTAATCAAGATAGAAAACAACAAAAGCAAATAGCCTGGGCTGTGATGATGCACCAAAAGGAAGTAAGCTCCACAAATGCTAGAGACTAGCTGAGCTATCCAGCGTTGATTTTCAGCTAACACCGATTTATTGTGTCAACGCACAGAAAGCAGCGAGGTAGCGAATAATAGAGTACAGATACATAGCTCTAGAGACCAATTCAAAATGTCGTAGAAAACAACATGTACATACATAAATATTAAGAAAAATATATGTAAACTATAAAATGTATTTAAACCTGATGTAAAAGAAATATCGTGATTCGGCATAGTTTTAAAGTAACTCATGTATCAGTTAGGAATAAGAACTCTACATTTTACTTTTGCCGAGTTGTTGAGATGTGAAATGTTCTTCCGGCGAGCGTGTACCCAAAGTCCTATGAAATTGGATTCTTTCAACAAAGCGTGATGGGCTATTTTTGCAGAGCAGCAAGGTCACTGTGACTATAGTTAAATTCTTCCTTGCTATTTATAGTTGTAGTTGTTTTTTGGATTGCACTATGCCTACCAGTAGGCACTAAGTGCTTATGATGCCAAGTCAGAATATAGAAAACACAACAAAACTCCTTAATTTAAGGGTAAAATCTCCAAGTTTGCATCACTGAAGCAAGCGGTGAGTGTAAATAAACAAAAACAGACGTAAATAGGATTCGCACCTTTGAAATTAATTCAATGCTTAAATATTTCGTAATTTCAGTTCGGAAGTTAATCGCTTGGTTTAATCTTTCTTAATAGCGCCTTTGTTTGCCTACGGGTTGTTGAGTTGTTTGATTGCTATTTTAATTATTTATATTTTATTCATCACGAAGCCTTTTATTGCTTTCTGCCTTGTCAAAATTGGATTAATCCTAAATTAGTTGCTACCCACATTTGCCCACACAATTATCTTGTAAACTAACTAGATGGCCCGGCGAATTTCATACTGCCATTAATGTTATGTTAATTTTTAGCTAAATCTACTTTCTCTTTCTGCTACCACCCTACCATACATTGTTTTGTTATATCTCAAAGTGATTAGGCAGCGTTTCAATGAAAGCACCTAAACCGCTTGACTTTTTCCGACATTTATCATCATATTTCAACCAATTTACACAAAATCGTAACAAATTATACGCTTAAACCTTTCCCATGAATTATTCTGTCTATAGGCGAAAATATACTCAGTAGTTTTAGTTTATTGCAAACAGATAGACAGATACGACGGTGGACTTTGTTTTACAATATTATTATCAGCCCAAGTGATAAGACGTCAGTATTGACGAATACTTGATTTATTAATCGTATAGAGTGTTCAATATTAATACACAGTTACAGCAATATTTCAAAGCGCAGTCGTAGAATGATTCCGATGACCAAGGTTACAGAAAATCCAGTCTATAAAAGTTCTCATAATACAACCGCAATAGCCAGTCTGGACTTCTAGCACTTTCGAGAAAAATCTAGAGAGATTTGTATACCTTATATATTTGCTAGGATGTTCTAGAATCGCTTATTGACCTTTCGCGGCTCGACAATCTACAGATAAACAACTGTCTAATTAAATTCATTCAGGTCATTAAATTCAGGTCACGCATGCCTCGGTTCTCTGATTGAGCGTTATTGATAGGCGGTTATCCTTTAAATTTCAATCACCATTGATAATTTGTTTGACAGTTAGTTCATTTGAAAGACAATCTCCACGTTGTAAAACCAAAGACGTGTGATACCTATAAGTCTAAAAATATAAGGCTTATGTTCCGCCCTAGTTCCGTCATAACAATGAGTAGTGATAATACGTTATAAAAGTTTGCATTTTGTACTCATCAATAGAGAGCAGAGGAAGTAACTTTTCGCTCCCGACGAAGTTAGACAGCCACCGTCGTTTTGAATTGAATTGTACTCACCATCTAGAAGTGTAGAGTTTTGCCGTACCGCTATAAAAACAAAGAAAATGTTTAGTAAAAAGACAAAATTAGGTTTCGAACTTACCCAGTTTTCGCAAAATTGGCGACAAAGAGCATCATTGATTCAGACAAGGCCATTTCTGACTTCGTGTAGTTCTGTGGAAAATGGCCAAAGCCTTCCACTAGAGGTGCCCCGAACATATATGGCAATTCCTCCCCGTGAACCGCGCCCATTCTCTAAAACAAGAATTGACTATACAGCATGTATTTTTTTAATGACATACTTATGACGTTATTCCATTTTTACTTTTTAAAACAATATCTTATACTACTGTATTTGATATTAGAAGTATACATAGCTGTTAAAATAAAATGCATAATTGTTATATTGCATATGTTTAATATTAAGGCTGTGTTATAATGTCATGTAAAATGAAGGCAAAGCTTACACCATTAGAGGGGTGTGTTGGCTGTATGTAATAGTTACCTTTGCCTATTAATCTAAGTAATATAAAAATACTCTTGTCTGTTCTCACTATTACTAAAAATATAATAAAAACTAAATTGCTTCTGCGGGACGTCTTTCTCTTAAAACCTAAATCTACCAACAATAGTAAAGGTAAAATGTAGAATTAATAATGATCCAGTCGGGATCTGCGAAGCGTAGGACATCTAGAGGCGAGTAGGATTGAAGACATTATAAAAGACACGGGGCGTGCCTAGATGCGGTTGGCATAGGATCGAAGATAGTGGTATAGTATAAAGGAGATCTATACCCAACTGTGGGATAAAACAGGCTGTATATGAAAATAAAAGATTGATTTAGAATACTACTGATAAATTAAGTTTCATATCTGATATTTGTTTTTTTTTTCAGTCGCTCGTCAAACCGCACGCATCGTCATACCTGATGGCAAATACAGTGTAGTCCAAAAACGAAAGCGACCATCAAAGGATGAAAATCCATTGATAGTCTACATCGTCATGTCGGCCCACATATGCCACGACTGAAGGTCTCTAGGTATATGAGCTACTGGATATACATAAGCTGAATGAAAGAAGAATGTATAGACATTTGTTGGGTTGACGACGGACCGTGAATCATAAAAAATAAAAGTTTGAATACATGAATTAAAACTGATAAATTATTATCAGGATTCTTTAAATAGTTACTGCTTGAAGCATGTGTGAAGACATAAAGGCTTCTCGGAAGTATCCGGATTCCCAGGCCCGGTGAAGGCAAAGAGTAGGCAGTGCTGGCACTCCGGTGGTTTTAGTCGGTGCAAGTCCAAAAAATAGGGGGAGTGGCCCTCACCACTCACCTGACGGTCCAAAGGGATTTCCATCGGGTTAAGAAAAAAAAGCTACAAAAACGGTTTATTTCATAGTAAATAGGTAAGTTTTTACATTAACGATCCTATTTTTTTTAATATTTAAGCAGCTAGATATTTTATGATAATAGAGAAAAGTTTCATATTATTACCCCTAATATATATCTATTAAAGGATAATAAATGGTACGACGTAAATTATAAAGGTATTAGCGAAGTTTTAGTTGCCTAATGGAGGTAGTGCTTAAATAGCGGTACTCTTGTTAAATATCTAGGGATTCTGTATTAGAGCTTATACCTTTCAAGTGCTAATTGCCTTAATATAGGAGGTGAGATATATTTAAGCTCCGAATTAAGTGCTAATAAATGGAAGAGATTAGATGGCTTTGATGAAAAACGTCGTAAATGCTATCATGGCTATTTTATTTCCTTTTCAGTATTACTCCGACGTAGCTTTGAGTTCCTTTCGGCTTTTCTTCTCAAGGCAGTTGCTTCCAAAGCGCTAATAGATCAGCTTATAAACTTATAATCAAAAAACAATCAGAAAACAAGAAAAAAATCATATATAATATTTGCTTTGGTGAAAACATTTCAAATTACTATTAAAATTATTAAGTAATTTTGTACGAAAAATCATTTTAGCGGGTTTTGAAACTAGACGCCTCATTTGTCCGTTAAAAAAAATCCTTTTCAGCATTTGCACATACACGTACGTACTATTTTTATTCTCTTATACAATTTGTAACGTATTTTATATACTTCTACACTTCAAAGTTCTGTTCGAAAGAAGATGTATAACAGAACAACAATTTTTGCTCATGCTGTAGAAAATAATATTTTCAACGAGATCAAATACTGTTATTTCTCGAGGTAGTATAATATCCTAGCCCATTTCAACCTTGGCGACGTTTCCGAATCCCATCCAGTAGGCGCGAGCTGCCCCTAACCCTAACCCTAACTAACCCTAACCCCTGCTAACTGAACCCTATTCGGCGAAGGAGAGCTCGCTGATGAAAATATTCATACCAACTTTACTTAAAATATTACCTGAGGGTAAAATCCATCTTTAGTCTGATAGTCAAAAACATAGAAGAAGGTCTTCGTTGGTCTTCGAGGTCCGTCTTCTTCACTGGGAGCGGGTTTAGGTCCCCCACTTAGTAAATCCCCACTCTGCACCATCGGGGCGACGTATTGCGCATCCGATAAAGCGGAAACTGTGGCGTCTCGTGTGTTAATCGGGTTCTAAAACAAACATTCATAGCTAACTTCTATAATCGTTTTACAGGTGAGATCTAACTCAAACCGGATTAACAGATTACAAAATCTGACTGATACAACGGACTTCTGCCGTTAGAGCGCCTCAGCGTTGGTTCGCCGCGCAATCGTTAGTAAAAAACGAACCGTGAGTTGTACGAGACGCTGTATATTTTAGTGAAACAGTATGAAGTTGACGATGGGCAGTCTAGCGTGGTCAAATTATTTGACCTAACAATCTAGTATATACCGTATTCCACATAATTAAAGTTCATATTTTATTGAAGAAACTTGATATAAACTAAGGCGAGGCTAGTGTACGTTAAACATAAAAGTATTGAACGCCGTATGCTTTTTTTTTGATAGCCTGGGGGAAATCCCTAACTGACCTCAGAGGACGGTTTGTCGGACTTGCACCGACTAAAACCCCCGGGGTATTCGTTCTTCCCGTCTGACCCGGGCCAGTGGAACAGTGTCATCCTCTTCTCCGACCCTCAGCAACGTCTGGCCTTTTGTAAAGCCGCATCTCTGCACTGCGAGGAGTGGTGTAAGGAGCCACCCCTCGCACACCTCAATATCTTGGAGCGGTGTGCGGAAACACGTCACACACCGCTCTCGCCTGGATAAGTTGGGCGGCACTCTCCCTCAAGCGCACCACCCAGGTACGCCGTATGCTTTCACAGTGGCAAACGAGCACATTGCAAAGCTGATGATTCTATTGACTCAATCTGTGTACACCTTTTATGCTATTTATTTTAATCCTTTGCTATTTATTGTAATAACTTTTTTTTTTTGTTTCTCGTGGGAAAATCCTGCATAGGACCATCAGGACCGCTGTGAGGGCAGCAACCCCGGTGTGTCAGACTCCTACTGACTAAAAACCCCCGGGGTGTCCCTCTAATCGCTCCACCCGAGCCTGGGAAACCAAATTCATCCAGACGCCCGGAGAGCGAAATGCCTTGTCGAGGCTGCCTCTCTGGGAGGGGTAGGGGTAAAGAGCCCACCCTTCCAATACCTATCTCACAGGCGGCGCGCTGGACACTGCACACCGCCACCCTCTCATCCGGACAGCAGACTCCCTCAAGTCTACTGCCCGGCTATTGTAATAACTATGATCCAACCGCTAAACTAGTCTCTTCGGCATTCTAAACGTAGAAACGTTTTCCAGATCCAAATACAACATTAATATTATTTACGATATTTTTTATGTGTATAATAAATAGCTCATTTTCCACGCAATGTTTTTTTCCTTTCTTTGTTTATCTTCATTTCTTGTTTTATTGATGCAATAATTAAGGCGTTTCTCATTTACTAGTTTATTATTTGAAATAAACATAATATCGTTAAGTCGTCTTTAATAAGCAGCTCTAGCACTTTGAGTATAAACTTGGGGGCTAGTTTGAGTAATATGAATACTCCTGAATAGAACGCTGTTGATAAAATTACTGAATAAAGTGTATGCAAAGTTGAATCATAGTGTGTAGAAGAATTAACAGGTAACACTATTCCTATCATTCTCTGAGAAATTGAATCTTCAAAACGATAGAATAAATCATTAGTACATTTAACCCTTAACTTGGCAGAATGTTCTTTCTTTCAACATCAAAATAATATTCATACCGTTTAACCCTTATGTTTCAAGGATGTTTAATAGAAACTAACCGTGCGTTCAAAAACTGAGAAATTACCTAAATATTCATATAAAAATATTCAGTTTGCGCTAAAAACTTATGGCAATAGGTTTTGTAAATTCTGATGTATCTCCACAGATACACTATCAAGATAAGGGTTAATTTAGGACCAGATGTAATATTTGATTGAGAAATGTTGAGAGGATAAAACTAAGTTTAATATTTGTCTTAGTCGTAATTACAAATGGAATGAAAAGTGATTGCCATTTGAAAAGGATATATAAGTGTATTTGTATCGGGTTACGAATAAATTCAATAAATTTTGACCCGAGCAGGCAATCTCTTAACACGCAGATCAATTAATATCTTTACTCGAGAAAATGGATTGACTTGAATAATTCTAGCTTCTTTTGATAACAAAGTTACATTTTCTTTTAGGACTTTTGAATATTTGGAATACAACTATATTTTATTCACTTTAAACTGATAATTTACGTTTGTGAAATTCGTTAAAATTTTCTAGTTATTTAAAACAAAGAAAAAAAAAGATATAGAGATGAAATATAAAAATTATATACAAAATAAACGAGAAATGACGTTTGATCTGAGGTCAACTAATACTTACCTATAGAGTTGTCTCAAAGAGTATTCTTTTGAAGAGAAAGTTAAAAAAGTCGAAAATAGTGAATAATGAAGTGTTTGATAAATTTTACGAAGAAAGAGAAGTTGCATTTTTCCTTCCTAGGGCAGGAATCTCAATTTTAAAATATCATATCAGACCAGAACAGGATGGCTTACAACTTGATTTAGTAATTATAAAATTATAATGCTAAAACTATTTTAATTGCGAAGTGCATAATATTAATGGATTTGTTTTTTTTTTGTTTACTTGGGGAAAATCCTCATTGGACCGTCTCGGCCGCTCGCAGGGGGTAGCGCAGCCGAGGTGTGTTGGCCTTGTACCGGCTAAAAACCCCAAGGTGACTACTTCTCCATATAGACGAGGACTCCCGCGGTCTAGTCCTTATCTAGGCTGCGCCCGACCCGGACAGGGCGCGCTGGAGAGTACTAGGCGGATGTGCGAATAGATCGCTCACCCTCATGATTCCGATCCCACTCAAGAAACACCCAGATGGACTCCGTAGATTTCCACCAAGAAGGACGCGCGAGCCACCTTCGCTCAGTGACCCGTCTGTCGTCGCAGACGGAGAAGAACGCCGCCGTCAGGAGGTCCGCCTCAACACGGCTTCCCGCTTCAGACCCCCATTATACTTTGTAATTAGGCTAAGTTTTAAATGTAAATAAATTCCTCTGTTGTTGTGTTTTTATTTTAATTTAAGGCTTAAGTTAGTTTTTGTAAATACGTTAGCTAAGGTCTAATCAGGTACTAGTTGTATAAGTGTTTTGTAATATAGTCTTAAGCTTAAGTTTAAGTCAATATTGTAAAATCTTATACAATAAACGGCACCACTCAGACCTTATCAGCGGATGGATGAAAGAATGAAGTATGAAAGGCAGTGGAATGGAGTGGTGCGAAATTTGAATTTGATTTGACGAAGACTGCGGATCTTGTAATAAATTCTCCACAGATAATGCTAAAACTATTTAAATGGCGAAATGCATAATATTAATGAATTTGCTGGTCTCATAAATTAAGATTCTGATTTACCTCTTGGCACATCAAGTATGGTTTTTTTTTTTAAATAAAAAGATAAATATATTACGAAATTCATGCCTTAGCGTCCTAAATCAATTCCAAAGATTTTTAGGTTTAAATGTGTATATCCTTACTGGAAATAAACTTACAAACTGTTATTTAAATCTGTCTCTCTGAATGCTTACATAGATTTGTTTTCCCTGTATCCTCGACAACGACAGACGCTGCTAAGCCAATTTATTTAATAGATACAAACACTACACCGTCAACCAAACAAATAAGGAAAGTGTTTACCGTTGTTCTGACTATTTACATCTACTTTATACTAAAACAAACCTCTACCATTCGTTCCCAGTCGGTGTATTCGTTAACTATTGTGTAGAATATCTCGCTCAGGTGATAAGTGTATGAATTTCTGACGTATGTCCTGTAACAGAGAAGAGAAGTTATTCCTTTCTTGAAGAGTGAATTAAATCTTCTATCTTCTTCTTAAAACTTCTTAAAACTATTATACTAAAATCTTCTTAAAACTATTTTGTTACGCATTTTAAAAACTTGCATTATTTTTGTTGTATTTTTAATAATATCAAATAATTTTGGCCAAATAATTATTACAATAGGAAAATTTCTCGTAATGTTTACCGTAATATAGCTTTAAATAATGTTAATATTAATCACGAGTGTTAAGAATTAACCATAATTTGTCCAATATTTAAACAATACAATGGAGATATATATTTAGATAGATGTATTGTAATTTTATAAAGAATTGGTTAAGCTCCTCATTACTACTATTTATTGATACTGAGGAACTGTTGCGGGAATAGATGTGCTTGGGGGGTTTAACATTTTTGTGAAGTTATTATTTACTTTGATTGTATAATGTATGTAATATTATTATCGTATTGTTTTGAGTTGGAATTATTGTTTGTTGGGAGCCGAAGCTGCTCGCGTCCGTAGGCTTTACCCTAGTTTCCCTACACGTGACTCCTGGGTGGTGCTAAACGAGCAGCAGCAAGGTGGTAGGGCGTCGGTGCCCGTCTGGATCGCGACCACAGTACATGGGTGTAAAGCCCGTCATAGTGACCAGTTACGGCTTGTCGCGTTTCGGGATCAGCTTGTGTATATCCAGCAGCTCATATACCTAGAGACCTTCAGTCGTGGTATATGCGGGCCGACATGACGATGTAGACTATCAATGGATTTTCATCCTTTGATAGTCGTTTTCGTTTGTGGGCTACACTGTACTTACCATCAGGTACTCTGTGGACACTATGTCAAGCCAGTGTAAAAAAAAGAGTTAAGATTGGAGCTACGCAGCGGTTATTAACTGTATGAAATGTGCTGACATCCAAGACACAGGCAGTCCTAGTTTGGGTGTCAGCTGACTTTAATGAGCTGCTTTGTAATTGTTTTCTAATAAATTATTTTTTTATTTTATTTATTATCAGAATTACCTCAACATTCGATCTCTTTTTTCTGCCTCAATACCACTTTGGACATCATTAGCGGAAAATTTCCAAAGAGCTTCACTAGTGACCACACCAAATAGCAAATCGTATTTGTTCTGAAATAAACGCCTCCCGCTGTCGCTCCTTTTCTTATGTAAATTATTGACGTTAAAATTCATGTTATTCAACGGACCGAAACTTGGGAAGTCTCCAGTCGAGTACATTGTCAAAAAATCTTTACCAAAATCTGTTTTGATCACCACCCCGTCTACGGATGGTCCAAAAGCAGTCAAAAAGTTCGGCGGTGATATGTCAAATGACAGCAAGTCTTCTATATGAGCTTCTCTTAAGCAATCAACGATTATCTCGTGATCTTTGGATAGATCTTCTGGTATTGTACAGTTCATATGTTTGGCTAATTTTAGTGAATAGTATACTGGATCGTCTACTATAGCCCAAGAACTTAAAGCTGAGCCAGATAGGAGAATCGCTCTGTGGAATAAACCTGGAAACATCGTACAAAATCGTCAATTGAACGAGACATCAATATTGTCGAATCCGATTTAAAAAACTTTAATAACTTTTTAACAAAATCTGGAATATATAATATTTAGAATGTGCATGTGTAGAAATTATATAGTAAGGAATGATGATGATGATATCCTAGCCGGTTTCGGCCACGGCGATAGTTTCAAAACCGATTAAAAAAAATCGAGGTCCAGTTTTCGGAAACAGTCAATTGCGCAGGAGATATTTAAGTGCATAACTGGTCGCGCTGCCAGAAAAGCACTCTCTCGTCCGAGCTCCCTCAGGCCCGATGGAAAGGAGAACAAGTACGATCGGGAGGGAGCGGGATGCAGGTTTGGTCGAGTTTTCGTTCTCTGAACACCTGGTTGAATTGCGGTGTTCAAGGGATACCTTAGTCGCCTTTTACGACACCTCAGCAAAAAGAGGGAGGTGCTATTCTATTCTGCTGGCAGCCACCACGGCTTATAAGGAAGTAAGTAAGTAAGTTATAAAGTATGTTAAGTTAAGTAAGTTAAGTTGTAAGTTATAGTAAGGAATATTGTCAATGTGACTTACCCGGCATAACAGTCGGTGATATCATAAGAAAATTGATACACGCGGCACCAGATCCGTGCCCCATCAGCGTTATATTGCTTGGGTCACCGCCAAATAATGCAATATTCTGCTGGACCCAATGCAGTGCTGCTATCTGATCCATCAGCCCGTAGTTTGCCACGCGAGCCTTTAGATGTGGGGCTGGATTAGCATTTAGAAAGCCTGTAAAAATTGCTGTTTTTTTTATCCAAACTCTTGTTTGTATGGGATGGTGCCAGCCCGTTAATGGCATACGTAAAGGGTTGGGCAAATAAGATATAAACAAACATCCAAACTAAACATCATTCCATTAGAAAATAAGAAGTAAATACTTTTAATTTAAACGTTATTTGTCCAAACGACTCTGCGAACACGACGAATGTTTATTTTTCTCTTCAGACCGTTTCTAGCTTCGTCTGACATCTATTTTTATTTATCGACTGCTTATTTTCCTTTTGAAACACGCTGATATAAATTAAATAATGAAAACGTACCAGTATCAACAAAATTTCATTCTCGTAAACATTGATATGAAATTATTGATTTCAAATAAAAAGTAGATTTGTCCTATCATTTTATTTTTATTTATCTATGTTAGAATGTAACATGTAAGACCCTGGCATCCATATCATACACGCACACGTTTTTTTAATTGCGACTCCGCTCTCGTAGTTTTAATTCAAAGAGTGTGGCTTTCAGGTGAATCGAAATGGAACGAAGTATTTTATGTACGGGTGAAAATTCTAAAACAGCTCGCATTCTCGGCGAGGGTGGTCTCAAAGTATCTTTGATAAAAAACACAATGAAAATAATACTTTGTCTTGTGTTTTGAACATATTACTTTTTTATATAAACGCAAAAAATGAATGTAATATTAGGTCCTTACATATGAAATTGGCGTTTTGTATGGGAGGAACAAAAAGTCGAATATTTTTTAATATAATATATTTAATTAATCAAAGTATGAACCACTATTTTCTATGCACTTTTGCCATCTCATAGGTAGTTCATTGATCCCTTTACTAAAAAAACCAGTCGGACGGGAATCAATAAAATCTTTGAAGGCAATTTGGACTGCCCCATCGGAGTTGAATTTTTTCCCTTGCAAGAAGTTATCCAAATTTCGAAAAAAATGGTAATCTGTTTGAGCAAGGTCCGGGGAGTACGGAGGATGTCTTAGACTTTCCAATTGAAGCTCTTCTAATTTAGTAGCCGTCTGTTGCGCAGTGTGTGGTCTAGCGTTGTCGTGAAGCAGCAGTGGCGTGGAGCGATTGACCAGCCTAGGTTGTTTAGCCGCTAGCTTTTCCATCATGGTTTGCAATTGCTGACAATAGACATCAGCCGTAATAGTCTGGCCAGATTTGAGAAAACTGTAATGAACAATACCGGCACTAGTCCACCAAACGCTTACAAGTAACTTTTTTGGGGTTAATTTTCGCTTGGGGCAGGATTTGGCTGGCTGGCCAGGATCCAACCATTGCGCTGAGCGCTTCCGATTATCGTAAAGAACCCATTTTTCATCACAGGTAATGATTCGGTTTAAAATACCTTCATTATTGTGCCGGTTTAGTAATGTAACGCAGCAGTCGACGCGCGTTTGCCGGTTTGCTTCAGTCAATTCGTGAGGTACCCACCTTTCAAGCTTTTTAATCTTCCCAATTTGCTTCAAGTGAATTAAAACAGTTTTATCACTAACATCGCAGCCTGCAGCTAACTCGGACGTGGTTTGCGATGGATCCGCTTCCACAATAGCCTTCAACTCTTCATTATCAACTTGAGTCTCAGGCCGTCCACGGGTCTTGTTCTGCAGGTCGAAATTTCCAGAACGAAAACGTTGGAACCAAAAACGAACTGTGTTTTCTTTTGCAACACGACCGCCATACACATCATTCATCCTTCGAGTTGTTTCCGCAGCACTAGTGCCACGGCGGAACTCGTACTCGTAAATAATGCGATATTTTAAGTTTTCCATTTTGTAAAATGAGTGACGCAAACAGAAAAAAACAGAAGAAAAAAACAAATGAATGACGATCATCGAAGCACAAATACATGAGTCTATAGCTGTACAAATTTGAATTTGGAATTCCTTACCAAAGAGGAGAAATTTGTGATTAAAGTGGCCAGTACGAAAAACGCCAATTTCATATGTAAGGACCTAATATAACAAATGACCTTCATGAAACTTTTTATTAGAAATTACTTATTTAGTTTTAAATTCAATTAAATTATTACTGTTTAGTGGTACACGATTTTCCTGCATCTCAGTAGATTACAGATACGTAAAGTCACCGGAGCCATAACAGGACACGGTTATTTTAATAGACATCTTTTCCATTTAGGTGTCACAGAAACTACTCTGTGCAGAGCATGCATCAGAGAAGAAGAGACAGCCAGACACATGCTCCTCGAGTGCAGTGTACCGGGCACAACACCTCGGCTTACCGAGGAACCTTCCGGAAGCAACCATCAACATCAGGCGGCTGGCTGATTTCCTAAAGGAGCTGGGCTGGGATGATTGAAATCACCCTGGCCCGCTTTTCACGCAAAATAGACGCACTCAGACGTCGAGTTGCGGAAAATGAGCCCGTGTGAACCTGATAACTGATACCTGTGGTACACGATTTTATACAATTTTACGGCACTTGTAGTAATTTAAGAGTTTACACGATAAAATTCGATGTATAATTTTTATCGTCATATATGAAATAATACCTCATAATTATCATTTTCAACATCATTCAATTTACTGTTAACTTGTAGTCTAAAGTTTCTATTAAAACTATTATCATATAAAAAAACGTAAAAGAGCAATTTACTCAAAAACAATTTCATTTTTTTCGTCATATAATTTGTTCAAATACAACTTTTAGTACTTTTTATTGTTTAGAACAAGTTTTGTCAGCTATTATTTTATGACTATTACCGAGCCTTCCATAATCACAATAAAGTGTGTCATGATAACTTCAATCACTAATTACGTAGCCTAAATAAACACTAAAAGAAATAAACTAAGAATAAACTATCTTGTAAGTTCTTGTTAAATCAAAATTGCCTGTTAAAACTCTGGCAATATCTCCTCTGTAATATGAAATAGGCAAATTGTGCAGAGCGAAATGGTTCTCTAAGTAACAATCTAGTTACCTCAGCGAGCGTCTTCGACAGATTAGATTATCTCTAGGCTTAAACACCGAGCGCTATCTAAGTTGAGCACTAAGTACCTTCTGATGAAAGAAAACTAGATTCAAAAGCTATCTGAATTGCGTTATATAAATTCGAGAATATTTTATTAGTGTTTGCATAGATTTTTATTTTCCTTGCAATGCAGTAATTTGAGACAATTCTCAAATAACTACGTATTAATTTATTTTTTTAAAGGGAAACACATTATTATGTCATCAATAAAAGATACACAAAAATAATACATAAACCAGCAACGTTCCCACAAAAAAAAGAAAAACCAAAACAAAAGTCAAGCTTAGAGACATAAATAATAAAAGTAAACTAACCGAATATAACATATCGTCGGGTGAAAGGCTATTTGGTTTAAACGACATTTTTTGGTGATATAGTAATATATATATATTTTTGGAATCAGCATTATTTACCAATTCCAAAAAAATAAATATATATATAAGGTATTTATCAGTCTTCAACGGTTTAAAAAAAAACAAACTCTGTTGTTGCTCTGAAAATACAAAGTGTTTATTTAATACATACATGATTACTTACATCTTTCACAATGTATACAATTATTAATATCACTATACCTGAAAATACAAAGAAACGACAATTATGTTTGTTTCTTTATAACTTTTACCAGCTTTTACCGTACATTAATGAAACGCTTTATTTATTAAAAAAAAAAGACCACGGCCGAGTCTCTGTCACAATTGTCAAAACAATCTCCACGGTTTATATCAAATTGTAGAGGCATAGAATTTTTCACATACAGCCACGCGAAGAGCGGCAACATTTAAAGCCTTGAAGGAATTATATTTCCTTTACATATATAAAAATGTCGCTTAAACCAAATAGCCTTTCACCCGACGATATATATAGGAAAAACAAGTATTATTAACATAATTTGACCTTACGAATAGCACTTTAAACAATGATAAATCTCTTGCATTGGAATGCGGACACCTGAAACCTATTTGGCTTAGCAAATAGGACGAATATACAAGACCGATAATATTTCTAAATAAAATAAGATAATCCTTCTCAATCCTACGAGTATTTAAAATAGGAATTGAGTGATTATGGAGGCTGTGTAACTCACATTTATATTTTTTATTTGAACTAACTCGGGCTAGTTAAATACAAGTATATGATGGAGACGGAATCATATGCCAAAAACCAGAGGTATTATGAACATAGTGGCTAATATTATATGTTTAAAACTTCTTATTGAATTACTAAGTATCAAGACCTATTAATACAATTTAGAGGAGCATTAAATCAGTTTATCATTCCCTAAATCTGATTCCTTCATCAATCCTTCTAATTTTCTTTTTAGGATCCACCATCAAAACCACTAGACATCGTGTCGTATACCATCCGTATGTGGTGGATGTTCCTTATATCCGCACGAGGAGATTCGCTTCTACATTCATCATGCAAACAGCTAAGGAGTGGAATATACTTCCAGCGGCCATATTTCCGCGATCTTATGACCTGGGAGTCTTTAAGAGAAGAGTGAATAGGCATTTCCTAGGCGATCGCGTTTCATCATCGAACTCATCTTCACCTTCCACCAGGTGTGATTGAGGTCAAGCGTTCGGCTATAAAAAATAATAAAAAAAGGATTATTATGATTTCACTCGCTTTCCTTATTCACTTTGCACACATACGTGGAAGATATAATAATATTAGGATAACTTACCCAAAATGCCAAGCCGGAAATTCAAAGTTACTACGATGAGATCAGTATAACTTGCCAGTACAGCGCCATCGTACGGGTGACTCGAACTTGATGAATAGCTTTCTCCGTGTATATATACAAGAACAGGCAGTGTTAGTTTCGTTTCATCCACTAAAATAGATTCACGTTTAATTTAAAGGCTTTTATTCGTTTATTTCTGATAATACTGTTTGAGAAGTGTGTTAAAATAAAAGATTTCGTTGTTTGTCGTACGTATAATTGAATTTGAATGAATTTATTACAAAGGACGGTTGGCGCTTGAAATTCCGTAAAAATAAAAAGACGCAGATTGCAGTTCTGCCACAATTAATCTGTTAGTGCGTGAACATGCCCCCGGCCTTGAAAGCACCAGCTTTCGAAATTCTAGGTTACAGTGCAGCCTCGTCGACGAGGAGATAGATCCTGGTGTAAGCTCCTCGAACAACTCCTGTCGCTGTTTGTATGTCTGCTACTCGACAGATGCCATCTGGTCCAAGGATAGTATAAACATAAAGAATTGTTAGTGCGATTTAGTGTTGGATTTTGTTAGTGCGTGAACAATACTATTGTACTCGTGGAACATTTGCCAGTCTTTTAAATGTAAAACCGGATTGTAAATTATTGTTTTACTTATAATTTAATATTGTAATTACAAAGCGGTTGGATATCAAGTTTTATAACGACTGTAGTATGCGTCGCCGACGCGCGACGGCTGCGGAGGTAGGTTGCGGGGGTAGCGGGGCGCGGCGTGCGCGTTAAAAACTATAACTGATTCATTATTCGTATAAGGCCTTATGAGATGACTAAGAGTCGATGATTACTTATCATCCAGTAACGGTAGAGTTTATCTTGTTTTACAGAAGTCTAAGGTTGAGATTTATAGACGCTTTTTTGACTTTGCTTAGCAAAGTGCTCAAAAAATAAATTCGTTTTGGCAAAAACTAAAATATAACAGGAACTTGAGTATAACCATAGTATTCGCAAAGACAAGTCCATACTTTGACATTCATTGAGTAATATAAATTGTAATGTTTTTGTAGTCTAAGCAAACTTAAAGTTGTGTCTATAAATCTAACCCTTATATTTTGTGAAAATTTTGGACTCAACGATGTATTTAGAATGTTTTGGTGAGATAATAGTGCGAGTTTGTGAACATTTCTGTTTATTTCAAAATACGAGGTATCATAAAACGTACAAAGTGTAGAGAGAAAGCTCATAACACCTTATAATTTTGACAGTTTAATGGTTATATTCAGAACTATTGCTTGACAATTTCGGTCCTCGTAGTTGGCATAATATTCAGTTCTGTAGTTTATAACATTATTTTTGTTTTATTAAAAATACCCATTTTTTATGAAGGCAATAAACATGGCTTTTGAATAACAAATGATTATTTACTAGTAAAATTGATTTAAAATGGATCTCAGATGAAAATACGTATTCCCCTATCTCGACTTTATAGTAGCATGAATTTTGACCCCTAATCAAATCGTGTCGTGGAATCTATCCTGTACTCGTATACAGAGATGGGCAAAATGTAATCTGATTAACGATTACAAAATGTAGTCGTAATTTTAATTTTCTTGCTGTGTAATCATGATTATATCCATTTAAAACATTAAGAAATCATAAATGTGTATGCAATCTGAGATTATGTAGTGTTTAAAACATAGACGAGCAAAATGCAGTCATATTAATGGTAAAAACGTAAAATGTAATCGTTAATCATTTTTATTAATCAGATTACATTGAGCCCATCTATGATTGTATATATCCAGTTTTTTTATGTATATTCAAATTTACAAAGGCTTAAAAAAATTGACATAGCTTTGATAATCGCTAAAAGATTGTTTTCATTATCCGTCATCACAATTGCTAGTAGATGTTATAAATAGTACCAACAACAGATGCAGTGGGTAATATTCTTAACTCAATAAGTATAAAATTATATGAAAACATATTATGATTTTCGGATCAGTTTTTGATATTGATATTGAAACCATTGAATATTACTTTTCTACCAAAGCAAATGGTTACAATACAAATAATTCCCAGTAATTAATTATATTATTCCGCCGCGACGTCAATAAGGAGCCTTTGTATGGAATTAAATTGCGGTATTCTGACAACTGATTCGATAAATTGACTGTTATTTAATCCCTTGGACCAGAAATACGGGGAAATCGGCTTGTCCTAATGTAATTGGACTTTTATTCCAATTAAATAACCTATGGTTATGATCGATATATATTAGTAACAGGAATTCCAGTTAAACCGCAATGAAAGTACTTAAACTGTTTTATTGTAGCTATGTAACTTACCAACAAATCGAACCACACAATCAATGTGTGATTTGTGTAATGATGAAATATTAAAACATAAATACTGAGGCAACATTTTATTTTATAATAATATTTCATAACACTGTATCAACTTGGCGCTCGTGTGTCACGCTCGATGTTGGAGTGTAAGGTACATCAGGTACATGGTACATGAGTGTAAAGCCCGTCATAGTGACCAGTTTCGGCTTGTCGCGTTTCGGGATCAGCTTGTGCATATCCAGTAGCTCATATACCTAGAGACCTTCAGTCGCGGTATATGTGGGCCGACATGACGATGTAGACTATCAATGGATTTTCATTCTTTGATAGTCGCTTTCGTTTTTGGACTACACTGTAGTTACCATCAGGTACTCTGTAGTCACTATGTCGAGCCAGTGTAAAAAAAATAGTAACGAAGCTGATTTATATTAGATGATATGCGGGTTTCCTCACGATATTTTCCTTTACCGGTGAGAATGTGGTGCCTAAGTATTTTCCAGGATACTAACCTACCAGCATTCGCGTTGTTGCGTCTGGATTCTGGTTCCTTACTCACTAGCTCACCATAGCCACCCAATTTATATTTCGGACAACTAAAATTTTGCAATTTGGGCGTCAACTTTTAGAATAATCTCACGAATACGTGATAGAGAGAAATTCATTAAAAGCTAGGTGATCGGAAACCAAAACAAACTATCGGTCTAGACAAAAGTAATATTTGATCATCGACAACGTTATTAGGAAAATGCGAAAAGTACGTTGATGACGACTTTAACCTAACCATAACCTTTCGAAATATAATAATCTCACATTATGTTACTCCAATACAGTTTGGACTTTTAACTGGCATTGTCGCTGATAGAATGTTAATAATCTAAGTCCTCTGGTATAGAACTAGTCTAAAACAAATATGAGACAGTACGTGAGCAATGGCACCAAAAATATTTTCTGTAATAAGACAGCGACAACCTTTATTTTCTTTTATCGAATTTCCTCGGATGTATTTACTTCAGTCAAGATTGTTATTGGTATTTGTTGTCTAGTAGTAGAAAGCTACGAAATGAGAATTCGCACCAACCACAATATTGTGTCTAGCATATGTTCATTTATCTAATGAAACAATTTTGAGGAGATTTATTTTATGTTTTTGGAAATATGATTGCTGGAGGAGACCACGTTTCTATATTCATTAATGTGTTTGTATTTAAAAACCTTTACTGACGTACACGAGACGTTTCTTCAAAATTCTGACAAGAAAAACTGAAGAATGACACTAAAAAAATGTCCTGAATTGATAAAAATGGAACCCCGAAGTATCTGGGGGAACACTAGAAGCAAAAACTGACAAGTTACAGGAAGATTAAAACGATTTATATTATGGAGTTGATTGGTAAAATCACATTGGTCATTTACCAGTGGAAGGCCAAAAAAATATGGAGGAGGAAGTAAAAAGTAGTCACTTAAAAGTCTTGTGAATGTTATCTAATAATATACAGAAGTATATATATATATATAAACTGGATACAGGTCATTATTTCATGAAAGTATCATATCTTCAACAAAGCTATTTGTTGGCTAAATTATTTATTCAAATAAATCGCTGGTACGCAGCTGAATATTTAAAATAATGGACACATGTATATTTACTAGTGGATATTTACGAGATTCAAATTCTAAAACAATAACTACGTAAGTACATTTTAATTACAATTAGACGTTCGAATGACATTTTACGCTATTCAAATGATAAAATTTGTAAAATAGTGAGAAATTCCTATGAAATTAATTAGAATTGATTCTTACTAATTAATGTAATGTAAAGTAAATTTGATTGAAAAATGTAAAGCTAGAGGTACAGTGAATATAAAATATAAAACGAAGAAGAAGAAGTTTAGGAGTCGAAGCTGCTCGCGTCCGTAGGCTTTACCCTACTTTCCCTACACGTGACTCCTGGGTGGTGCTGAACGAGCAGCAGCGAGGTGGTAGGGCGTCGGTGCCCGTCTGGATCGCGACCACAGTACATGGGTGTAAAGCCCGTCAGAGTGACCAGTTTCGGCTTGTCGCGTTTCGGGATCAGCTTATGTATATCCAGTAGCTCATATACCTAGAGACCTTCAGTCGTGGTATATGTGGGCCGACATGACGATGTAGACTATCAATGGATTTTCATCCTTTGATATTCGCTTTCGTTTTTGGACTACACTGTACTTACCATCAGGTACTCTGTAGTCACTATGTCGAGCCAGTGTAAAAAAAAATAGAATTTAGTATTGTAGCACGCACAGTTAATAATAATGCGCGCGGGCAGCGGCGATGCATACAGCGCTCGCCCCTCACCGCGCCAGTCTTAATTTGATGATGGCATGAACGGCCGCGCGCTCCCACGCTCCGCGATCGCGCTCCGAATTTCGATTTAAACTGCACCACGCGACGCGCGTACTGCACAGTATACATTTTCTCTAATAGCATCAAAGAGTCCTCTATCAGAATACTTGAAACTATAGTCTGTATTTATGTGAATATTGTTGAGTACTTGCATTATTTACCATTATATTTACTCTTCGTCTAGTATTAATTATAATAACGTGAATTAAATGAGTATTTTATAAACAAATGCTGAAAGCAAGATCTTAAAGGCCACATTATGAATAAATAAGATTTGCGTAAAGTCAAATACAGAGGAAACAAGAGTCTGCACAAAAAGAGATACTCACTTTGCAAAGGGGCAAATATATTAAGATACAAACAATCCTCGCTTTGATTCTTAAGATAAGGTATCAGTCTTTTGACATATTCTAATCTTCCCTTGGGCATCTTTTCTAAAAGACTCTTTTCATCATTTAAATCCGGCAGATTCTGAGGGCATGCCGGTCCTGGTCGATCTGATACTCTAACTCCGTCCCAAGGAGACGGTGTTCTGGTGGGACTAAATCTGAAAGATGTCCAAAGAACATGGAAAAAAGATCATGACGTTTAATTTTTTTTTAACTATATTGTGACAATTCTCATCGATATTAGCGTTAATTTTCTAAAGTAACACAGTTAAAAGTGCCTCAAATGAAAATGAAAACTTCTTACCTATTAGATCCAACCGGTGGGGTTGCGTAAGGTACACCTAAAAAAACTTCTAAAGGACTCAGATATCTGTGCTCATCCATTGCAAGTACAATGCCCTGTAACTTTCCGTACTTCGTTTGAACTATTCTACTGCTTATCTTAAACTTTACGTTCGACTTTGATATCGGATTTGCGGGGTTTAGATAGTATCTCTTATAATCATCATAATTGCTATAAGCACTGTTTTCGTTATTATAAATTTTGTGTAGGAAGTCTTCACTATTGTAATAAGGATTTTCGAAATTGACTTTAGTAAAATCTAAATGTTCATGTTCTGAGTCGTGATCTTCATAATTTTCATCCTCTGATACATCACTTTGACGTTTAGTATTGAAATTATCAATTTTACTATTGAATTGACGATTCATATTTGTCGTGTTGGAATTAACTGCCTCCAATGATATAAAAGTGACAATAAGAATACAGTATAGATTAACACAGATTTTTTTATTCCAATTTGTTATTTTAATGTTACCGTATGCGCACTGTTGATCATGATACATACTCGCACTTCGCAAAGTCCGTTTTATAATAAATCTACTTTGTATCATAGTTCATCGTGTTATTTTTATTTGGCTTCTGTATTTATCGTAATCTTTTTGGTTTTAACATTTTTCCTCGACATCTGTAACAAAGGAAAAGTATGATTAATATCCCAGTTTTAATTGATACAAATGAACTGAGTTAAACGTACTAAAATTGTTTGTTTCAAATATTATGACAACTTTATTAACTTTTGCTGTATCGTTTTGTTTTTAGTTGGTTTTATTAAAGCCTTTTGTTTGTAAATCAAAATTGATTACATTATGTTGCGAACGTTTTTTGGAAACAAAAATCATTTTAATATTAGTTAGAAATTTTAGAGGATCAAAAATTTAGTAGCCTTATAATTAAAAATTTTATAAACTGAATCGAATTCCAATTGAAGGAATATAAATATATGATGGAAAAAAAGAAGTGATGTACCAACGTATAGATCTGTCCAAAGCCATTGTGAGAGGTTTCTTTTATAACTAAAACAGATACCCACAGGACGTGGTAATTCTGCGTAATACGTTCGCTGACTAGGGGAAAAAGATTGTCCGGTTCATCGCAAAAACAACGATTCAATTTCGGTAAACACTCTCACGTCGCTGCTTTTGATTGAACATCGAACGGGACCGGCGCGGGAAATGAGCAGTGTATATTGTTTTATGCGATCGTCCCACTTTCGACCGAGTTCGAGAAAACGCCTGGCCCTTGGGTCGTGACCCTTCATCTATTACGTAATCAGATGTGGGATTATTGCAGGGATGCTGTTTTATCTTATGGAGACATGAAACTATGAGCATTGCAGGTTATTGGAAAAAGTAAAGTAACTACTTAATGAGAGAATTAAAGAAAAATGTACAGATGAAAAAAGATGCCATAATTGTCACCCTCTTCATACATCTTGGACCAATGAATCTAATTTAAGTAGATAAGATACCCGAGCAGTATACTTGAAGAGTTTCCTGCCCGGATGAGATGAAGCCTAAACAGGCTGCTTGCTCCCGGAGCGTCTGGAAGAATCTGAATTCCCAGGCCCGGGTGAAGTGATTGGAAGAACACCCCGGGGTGGGTTTTTAGTCAGTAGGAGTCTAATATCCCCGGTTTCCTGTAGTCCCGGTTTGTTGCTCTCACAGCGACCTTGAGATAGACCTATGCAGGATTTTTCCCCGGGTTACCAAAAAAGTAGATAAGATACAGAAATAGAGTTAAGACTCATATTTCAAGATGAGAAGCAGATTCTCTCAATCTTGAAGTATGTGTGAAAATTTACAACATGAATCGATCCGGGATAGAATGTATATGAAAGCACATAGAAAGAGACTATGATGATTAGCTTTGTCAAGGGAAACGACAAACGACGACGCTAAATGATAACTAACTCTTTCCCAGTTCCTTAATATTTTAAACGCTTTTAAATACTAATAGATTCTCAATTACATATAAACGCATAATTTATTATTGTTTAAAAGCGTGTTATAATACATGTAACCTTTCTGAAACAAATCATCTATCTAAAAAGGGGTGTGGTAAGTTCCAGAACGCAAAACCATGTAAGCAATATCTAAATAATACAATAATAGTCGTCACAAATGCGGTTATAATCGTGTCTACAATTCTAAGTGTTATTTGGTCGTGGACATGAATTATCACTTTACGTTACACACAGAATAGGATTTGAAATTACAGCACTAAGTGCTTAAAGTACATGTTATGTATGTACATAATATAATCTTTGAAGGACGTATGTACTTATTTCTAGTTTTACTACATAATCTTTTTTCTGTATTCCGTTTCTCAAAACACTTGATCCTTCCAAATAAGTACAAAAAAAAAATTGCAAGACTGAATTATGAAAATTAACATCAATTTATTCCGATTTCTAGGTAATACTCGTAACTCTCCGTAACTCTGAAAAGACGCCTGGTCGGCGCGCTTGAGGGAGCGCGTCGCCCAACTTATCCAGGCGAGAGCGGTGCGTGACGTGTTCCCGCACACCGCTCCAAGACTACTTATGAGGAGAGCGATGGGTGGCCCTTTACTCACCCCCTCGTAAACACAGAGGTGAGGCCTACCGAATAGGCCAGACGTCGTCGCGGGCCGGAGAAGTGGACGCCGCTGTACCTCCGGTCCCGACCAGACAGAGAGAAGGAACACCCCGGGGGTTTTAGTCAGTGCAAGTCCGACACACCGGGGGAGCGACGCTCACCGCCCCCTGAGGTCCGTTAGGGATTTCCCCGGGTTAAAACAAAAAAAAGTTAATACTCATAACTGTTAAATTTTGGTCTCCATTAAAATTCTGATCAGGTTCGTGGCAGGCATTTTTCTTTCCAGTCTTAAAATTTCCTTATATCACTATTAATAATGAAATTTGGACACGATACCACATGATACTATAAAAATAATGTTTGTAAACGTATGAGATTATGCCCACATGACTGTTCCGTACCAACTAAGACCGTAGTCAATTATGTACAAAGCGTTTGTGGAGAATGATACCCTAGAAGCATGGAACGCGACGTTGCTAAATCGATACGTGTAAGTAACTAGGATATATGTATAGGAGAACTTATTTATGCGGTTGATTTACGGATGATATCCAATTTATACCTGTCGTAACGGGTACGGATACGATGGTTGCTACTTTCCTGTGCGTAATTTCGTGCCGTGCCTGATGCGTTCAAAGCACGATCAAGATATGATGCGGTATAATGGATAAAGTGCATAATTACGAATTATGTTTGAATGATAATGACGATGGAATGATATTTAACTGGATGTTAGTCCATTTCTTATAAACATAGGTCATAACTTCAGACAATAAATTATCCGTCAGTCATAACAGATACCGCAGTGAAACAAAAACCTAAAATCGATTGTCTGACGTGTTTTTTTTTTGTACTGGCTTCATAAAGTGACTATATTGCACTTGATGAAAAGTACAGTGATGTCCAACAACGACCATAACTATCAAATATCGAAAATACATTAACAATTGTTGATGACTGAACACGACTGAAGGCTTCTGGGTACATGAGCAACTGGACGTACATACTTTTGCTTTTGTGTACTATGGTCAAGAATAGTAGCGTTCATTCCATAGATGCATCAAAGCATTGCATGCCCTGACGATAAATAAGACTAGCATAAATTGCTTAAAGTTAAACAAAAAAGCAACCATTTATATTCATATCTATTCTATATTCACGTCATCTATCTTTCCTATGAAAGCAATATAATATTTACTATCATAATGTAATATTTAAATTAATTACGCGAATTTTGCCTACCCTGTCCAAATATCCTATGCACATGACTGGTCAAGAACCATATAGGGGAAACGCGCTACCTCCTCAAAAAACTAAATTATAGCATCTTTGCTTAGATTTGAAAATGCTGCCATCAAACAAAAACATTCTTGTCTAACCTAACAGATAACTCTTAAAGACGTTTCAATCTTCAATTTCAGCCTTTGACGTGACTGAAACATCTTCCATGCTGTAACCTAAAAAAATAGTTTTACGTCATAGTAATTTCGTCTTTAACATCTAGGCATAAAGTTTAATTTGCGTCACATAATTGAGCTAGATCTCTCGTCGTGTCCAATCGCGTGACAAGAATATTTGCTTGAGCAATTTGATCGCTTCTGATGTAAGTAGGGTGACCATATCAAAAGTCGTTTTCTGTACAAAACTATTTACATTTATGTAATTGTTAAGATTTCTATACTTATTGAAATGGATAAGTTAGTTCTCACTTTTCCGCCTAACTGTATCGTAGCTGTGAATAATAATAAAAAAATATTTGGTCGAAAAGTTATAGCATGTAGACGCCGCCCGATACGTGTTTGTAATAAACACCCTAAAGGTCGTTAGAGTGTTACGGGACGCGGGGGTAAGGGATGCTCTAGCTAAGGCAGTCGACTACCGAGACCCGAGGCTAGAGTACGTGCATGTGCGTCGCAGTTCGGTGTGCCGTTAAAGTGAAAATAAACAGTAAAACTCCAACATCCGTATCATTCTACCACCACACCCACGACCACCGGTCATAAGTTTATAATCTTGATATCAGCAAGAAATGCTGCATCAAATAGCCTTGAGACAATGTTTCTGTCGCTATTTTAAAATACTGTATATATATTTAAATTATAAATGATTTTTCTTAAAAAATATATATTAAATATAGCAATAAACTATTTAAAATATGAATTTAATTGATAAAAGTTTCCAAGAACAGATTGTTTTAAATTTTTCGTCGGCATATTTACCACGTTTGCCCGATGGCAAGCATAGTGCAGTCTAAAACATAACTATAACTATCAACAGTAAACAAAAAACAATCGATAGTCGCAGCGATCATGCCGGCCTGCATAAATATCTCCTCACGCTTCGTTTAAACGACCCAACATCATAGGACGGCGGAAACACGCTCGCTGGAAGTGTATTCCACAGCTCAACGACTAGGCAAAAGTAAGAGTTACAGAACGTCTTATTACTCTATTTATTGTTATACTTAATAACCATAATTAAATATTAATGAAAACTTCGTTTACAAATTTAAGCAATGATTTTATATTATACGTTGTTCATTTTACGAAGTCCGTTATAACAACTCTTTGAACAGAAATATTCATAGGTATTTAGTATAAATAGTGAAAAAAAAATTGATTGAGAACTAAAACACTATTAAAACAAACAGGAATCAAAACAAAATATTAAATTATTGTTTCACACGCGAAATCAACCTATTTTTTTGTCTGCCATAGGGGACTTCGTAAAACGAACAAGATAAAGCTAAGAAATGATTGCGAGTTGCTATTATCCGGTGAATGAATAACAAAATCGATTTACTTTTTCTTGTTCCATTATTGAAATTCCAAACGCTTTGGAATCCGCCGCGTTCCGGACAAAAGGCTTGAATTCCGGACATGTCCGGAAAAATGCGAACGCAAGGTGGCCCTATATATAGATGGTATTTGTTTTCCTTTGAAGGACGTATGAACATTGTGAATCGAAGCGGAATATTGTTTTAGGAATTATTCCATAATTTTAGTATAAAACAGTGTACAGGTAATATATATCACTATTTTTTAATCATAGATATATATCGTAAATTATATTGTAAGCTAGCTATGTCCGCGACTTCGTTCGCGTGGAAATAGTAACTGAGGCTCGTCTCATGCTTTATACAGAGACTTCGTTTGCGTGGAAATAATAATCGTGGCCCGTGTTATGCTTTATACAGACGTGGGTCCTACCTTTTTTTTTTAACCCGGTGGAAACTCGTTATGGGCCGTCATGGGACGATGAGAGCCACCCTCCGATATACCGGAGGAAAACCCCGGGGTGTTCCTTCTCCCGTTTGCCGGGGCCAAAGTAAAGGCTGTGCCAGCTTTTTCAGCCCCCGGTGACGTCTGGCCTATTGATGGAAGGCCTCTGCACACCATTTTGCTCACCTTCATTTTCTCTCGCCTTGAAGGCGTCAATCCGTTAGGGAGGGAAGTACCTTGAGTAGGCTTCCCTCCTGGATGTAGATCCTACCTGTGTAAGCACGGACTACCTAAGTTGAACCCTATTTTATGTGATTCACAATGCAAATCTTGGACAGTAAAAGAACGCAGAATCGAAGAGAGTGTATGAAAGGATTAATGAGTATCATGGAAGCGAAAACAGCAAATATTGTGGCGTTTCATTTTCTCTGCCTACCACAAATGGGGATCCAGAATAATGATAAACAAAGTTATCATGCCTCGTTTTACAGCCCGACCCAAATAAGGCTACAGATTTTTTAAAAGTAATATAGTAACGTAACTTAATAAAGAAAAGTGGGTCTAATAAATGAAAGACATTTTTCCTTCCTTCTTATGAAAAATATATTTCGCAATTTCATAATCTTAGCGTTCCTTTATGAGGTTTAATGTGTTATACAAATGCGCAGGGGTGCTGTTTATAATGTTGAACAATTTTTACAACACAAGATTTTTCTCGTTTAAAAGTATTATTTTATTTCGTGGTGTGCGGTTACCCGACCTGGGTCATGACTAGTGATGAAAATGCTCGGGAATTTTCATCACCAGTCATGACCATAGTACACGTGTGTAAAGACCGTCATAATGATACGCTTAGACTTATCGCGTTTCGGGATCAGCTTGTGTATATCCAGTAGCTCATATACCTAGAGACCTTCAGTCGTGGTTTATGTGGGCCGACATGACGATGCAGACTATCAATGGATTTTCATCCTTTGATAGTCGCTTTCGTTTTATCCATTGTAGACATTAAGCTTGTGCATGCGATCTCATTGTGAATGTTAAATGCAATGGAACTGTTGATAGCCCTTACATAAATAAATAATAAATAAATAAATATTGAATATTAAACTATAATCCGTTGAGATAAAGTTCATTATTTAGAAAACCTGATAATCTTTGCAGTCTTGGCTCGATATTATGCAGAGGGGCGCTCTGACCAAGGCTTTCTGTTGAATTGAAGGATAAACATCGGAAAAATGTAAAACGAGATCCGAAACTCTATATTAAAGAAACAAAAAACTTGAATATAGACATAAGCAAGGACATCGTTAGAAAGATAAGTAAATTATACGTTTTTACAATATATTTTTTTATATTTAAGTCCCTGTGATATATTTGCCTAGTGGCCGCATGTCGTATGTTTGTATCACGGCACATACATCTGGGTTTTTACAAATATAGATTTAGGCAGTACATGCTCACCGCTGAATGATAACATCGTGAGGAAGCCCGTATGACATCTAATAGAAATGTCATGTGAACTAGTATAGTTAAGACTTGAGATATAAACCCAAGTAGATAGAGCCACTATGTATTTCTACTCACCCCGAAACTGATATAACCTGAAGATATATTATTATTTATATTTTTATTTTTACACTGGCTCGACATAGTGACTACAGAGTTCCTGATGGTAAGTACAGTGTAGTCCAAAAACGAAAGCGACTATCAAAGGATGAAAATCCATTGATAGTCTACATCGTCATGTCGGCCCACATATACCACGACAGAAGGTCTCTAGGTATATGAGCTACTGGATGTACACAAGCTGATCCCGAAACGCGACAAGCCGAAACTGCTCACTATGACGGCCTTTACACCCATGTGCTGTGGTCGCGATCCAGACGGGCACCGACGCCCTATCATCTCGCTGCTGCTCGTTTAGCACCACCCAGGAATCACGTGTACGGAACCTAGGGTAAAGCCTACGGACACGAGCAGCTTCGACTCCCAAAAATAAAATATACATATATATTGAAACATTTTATATTTCATGCTACGAAAAGACCGAAATAACTTGGTATTGTTTGAACAAATGCGTAAAGATAGCAAAAACGTCGTTTCGAATAAATAAAAGCAAATCCCACGTTTTCTGTCAACACAATTAGTCCCGGTTTACTCGAGGGAAATACTCATAAACCAATAACAAAGCCGATACACGTATAAATCCCACTGTTGGGCTTTTACACGTATAGGTCAGACAATCCCGTAATACGATCAAATCGAACGACTTCGGTAATAAATAGGGAGAACGGTATGATATGAAAACAAACATCATTAATATCAATAGTAGACGTAGTATGAGAATAAAGCTCTTTAAAACGTTTGATAGTGCAAGGAGTGGAGGGTCGACGTTCTCGCGGCCGATCAGTTCAGATTTAAATCAAGTCCTCTATGAGGAGTTCTCTGATAGAATGCTCTCTGATGGAGGCGTCGCACAAAAGCTACAACTAAGTAGGCATTTTTGTATCCCGGAGGAAAATCCTGCATAGGACCATCAGGGACGCTGTGAGGGCAGCGACCCCGGTATGTCAGAGTCCTACTGACTAAAAACCCACGGGGTGTCCCTCTGATTACTCCACCTGTGCCTGGGAAGCCAAATTCATCCCGACGCCCAGAAAACAAGAAGCCTTGTTGAGGCAACCTCTCTGGGAGGGGAAGGAGTAAAGCCCACCCCTCCAAAAACCTCTCTCACAGGCGATGCGCCGGACACCGCGCACCGCTTCCCTCTCATCCAGGCAGCAGACTCCCTCAAGTCTACTGCCCGTAACTAAGAAGACATTCCATGACTAAGGCCACTCCACCAGGAATATGTCACTAAAGAGAAGAATACACACAGCAAATAATTGATGAATGTTTTTTTTTTAATTATATATTTTATCGATAGTATTGCCGATATAGAACCTACACTTTAATTACAAAACGATTATAATTCCACCGAGTATATGTTTTTTTTATTGCGTAATATGGTTACTGCTATATTCTGATCACCACGAAAGTGATAGCGTGGCGATGTATTATTATTATATTTTTCTTTGTTTTATTATATAGTTAGGAATGTTTTGGTACATCACTAGAAGGGAGTGGTATAGCAGGACAACACTGCAACATGGCGGACACGATTGCATGCCATTTTGTGCGGTAAGATCGTGGTCGACGTGATTTACGATTATATCTAATAATAAAGTGATTACTGGCTAAAAGTAATTATATGTATGTGAGTTCTGTATAATCTTAGTATTGGTGATTTCTTTTTGTAAGTAAATTATTTGTAATTTTAAGTTATTTGTAAGTTAGGTTAGACCATAAGTTTTGTTAGATTAATAATCATAAAAGTAACTCTTTTCGACTTTTATTTTTAAAGATTCCTACTTCTGGATCTTAAATATATAATAAAAAAATAGCTTAAGGTAAAATTGCCATACTGATCCATCGGTATATCACAGTGAGATGGGTTGACACATTCAGAAAGGGACGGGTAAACATTTGCTCGTATGAGTCGATGCGGTTTGACACTTGACCATGGTCGCATCTTCTAACCACAAACTATAGAAGAGGGAGCTGCACCATAGAAATTATATCCGCTTTTCCCAGCTTCATGAAATCAATACTAATATTATAAAGCTGAAGAGTTTGTTTGTTTGTTTGTTTCAACGCGCTAATCTCAGGAACTACTAGTTCGAATTGAAAAATTCTTTTTGTGTTGAATAGACCATTTATCGAGAAAGGCTTTAGGCTATATAACATCACGATGCAACTATTAGGAGCGAAGAAATAATGGAAAATGTGAAAAAAACGGGGAAAATTATTTATCCTTGAAGGCTTCCATTGCGTGCGCTGCGAAAATGGTTCAAGATACCAAAAATATATGTATGAAAGAATTATTTCTCTTAAAATGATCTAAAAAAATGTCCATGACAGTATATGTCTATCTTTTAAGATTAACTCACTAGAACCGTTTTTATGGTAATCAAATTTGGTCGAAATTAATGCATTATTTGTTAAGAGTTGTATCAACGTAATAATATTAATCTTTATCCAAATAAATGTGTTGTTGATTAAGAGTATTTAATTGTAAACAAAATTGTCTTTGACATCACTTAATTTCAATGAACATCTTAGAAGATATTACGAAACCTTATATAGCAAAACAACGTTTGCCGGATCAGCTAGTTTTATATATGTGTTAAATGAAAGCTTTTTAGGCACGTTTGGAGTAATTGAGATCGAAAAAGGCTTTCGATTCGCGTTTCCGTCACGCTAATACGCGAGTGGGTGGGAGATTATTGTCGCTCGAGGCGGCTCTAGTACACGAACGGTGCACGCACCCCCGGGTCCAGTGTCGTGTAGACTGTTACAACGTTTATCTATCTTTGTTACCGTGTCGTGTTTATAGTTTGAAATCTAGCAATCCTGTGACTATTTTAATATATATATATTTACACTAGCTCAACAAAGTGACCATATTGCACTTGATGAAAAATATTGTGTCGTTCAACCACATATATCACGACGATATGACGGTATTTACAGTTGTATACTCTGGTCACGATCCAGTCCGGGCAATCGCCCTACTGCCTTATAGTTTTGTTTGCTGTCTGTAGCTACCAATTCTTGTACCTACCACCTTATGTGTGAAAATTGATATTCTCTGTGTATATTTTCCTCCCTTGGGCGTCTTATGTTGTTTGCTTAGTTTCGGATGTAATGAACGATAGCAAACGATTAATTAGCGATTAGAACGTTATGAGGAAAATGTATCAATTTATTAGACACGTACGAGGCTCTCGGTTAGATTAACATTATTATTACTTGCCGATTTCGTCACACTGCTGAGCAAAGCTCTCCCTTCCCTTTTCTACTATTTTTCGAATCCATGTGAAGTGTTTTCTTCTTTATCTAAAAAGGAGAACCTAAATAGAATCTAATATCGATACAGAGTAACGCCTTCATGGGTCTGACAGGGTTTTTATAACATACTGTATAGTTTCAATAAGAGTTATACGCATAGTATATTATAAGTCATATTCTAGTGCTATAATAACGGTGATCAGCTGCGCTTATGGTCACTCTGAGGGATTGTAAGTGCAAAGTGGATCCAGCCACGAAGGTATCTCTACTTACCACGAAAGAGATATTGCGTGAGCTTACACGAAAGAGAAATTATTACAAATTATTTAAAAAATGGCTTTTAAGATTTTATTATACTAATCCCAAAACAAAAGTACGAAAATGAAAAATCACTGAGAAACACAATAACCAGAACTGTTGAAATGGAAAAAGGGGAACGGAAAATAAATAGGAAAATTTCACTCACCGCGTCCCCGAACATTCTGCGTCACGCTCAAAATGGCGGTGGGACGGGTCAGCAAAGCGAAATTAAAATGTAATGGAATAAACCGAAACGTAAGAATATAATCGGATAGTTTCCCTAATGGATGTTGTAAAACTAAATAGTCCTGAAAAGAAATAGGTAACGAAATGAAAAAATTCTATCGCATTTTATATCTGAAAATTTTCCTCTAAGTCTGGTGTTGTTTTTTTCTTAAAAGTGAAGTATTCTTTATACATTATAACGACGGGACTAGGGAGAAACTTGAACATTGGATTTCTAGGCTTCTAGGTATCACACGGCTATGATTTTAATAAGCATAGATTGTCTTGAGGTGCCCTTTCGAATAAACTAAGTGCCAAACAAAATGTTAATAGTAAATGAACCTCAAAGGTGCCACCCTAACCACACTTATTACCTACGAGAGTTTCTGGTTAGTAGCGATACAATCGATATCTACAAGTGATAGAATATGACTTTTGCGAACATACAAGTACTATACTGCGACTGGATAGTGCTTCGACGAATTAATACTTTTTTGTATTATTTTTTGTCAATTTTTCTATTTGTCATATGACTTATTATGTTCGTATGCTTATTCTAACTTCTGCCGTTTTTTTTTTTACACTGTCTCGACATAGTGACTACAGAGTACCTGATGGTAAGTACAGTGTAGTCCAAAAACGAAAGCGACTATCAAAGGATGAAAATCCATTGATAGTCTACATCGTCATGTCGGCCCACATATACCGCGACTGAAGGTCTCTAGGTATATGAGCTACTGGATATACACGAGCTGATTCCGAAACGCGACAAGCCGAAACTGGTCGCTATGACGGGCTTTACACCCATGTACTGTGGTCGCGATCCAGACGGGCACCAACGCCCTACCACCTCGCCGCTGCTCGTTTAGCACCACCCAGGACTCACGTGTAGGGAAACTAGGGTAAAGCCTACGGACGCGAGCAGCTATGACTCCCAAAACGACGTTTTTGTGTCGATACATTATTATTATTACTTTTTTTTTACTTGGGGAAAATCCTCATGGGTCCGTCTCGGTCGCACTGGGGGGTTGCGCGAAAACGAGGTGTGTCGGACTTGTATCGACTAAAAACCCCAAGGTGACTTCTTCTGCGCATTGACGGGGACCGCGGGACCTGTAATCAAATCGCCACAGCCCCGTCGCGCCGTGCCCGCTGGGCACAAACTCGGAGGAAGATATCTTCCCCGACACTGCTCATTGAATTCAGGCAGAGCACGTCATAATACTCTGCCTACTTCTAGATTATTATTATTACTTATACCAACAAAAATATTACAAAAAAAACAAAGGCTCTCAACTCTTGCGACCAAAGAAACTCGCCGAGCAAACAAATTCACCCCTTACGAAATTACGTTTCATTCATTCCCCCATCCCAATTACATTAGACTTCGCTCGCGCGACTTTATTTAGCTTTTAAAATGCTTATTAGTAAACGTTTCTTTCCTTTGTCTGAACCCATTACGTCTGCACTTACAAAGGGTGAGAAATTATGTCATATTTTCGTAACCACGATGGCTTTGGAGTCTAAATTAAATGTCAAGGTTTGCGCACAGCATCTGATGCGAATATATGAAAATAAGTTCTGATGTAGCCTTTACTTTCTTTCGGCGTTTCTTCTCAAGGTAGTCGCTTTCGAAGCATTAGATTATCGTTAGATTCTATTCCTGGCTAGCCGTCCAACTCGAGATTTGTACCCCCAATGGTGTTTTTGCGTTGCCACCAAACCCATAAGTCGCTGGCTCTCCTGGTAAAGTTTAAAGACCTTTCCCGTCCAACATAATCTTATATTCTCGATATAAGACTCTATTAACACGCCCTCAAACTATATCTCTTAAAGATGAAGACACGTAAAGATACAATTTGTATTAATAGCAGAAAATTCGTTTAATGAACATTTTAATTTTCCAAGCCGATGAGCGAACCGATTGACACATTAATTGCGGGTTTTCGTTTAATTATGTCGCCTTTTGATTTATTTTGACGTCAAGAAATAGTCTCGCTGTTTATATTATACGGAAACGGATATATTAGCGTCCTGTTGTTTCTTTTATTTATTTATTTATTTATTTATTTTATTTTAATAGGCTTTCAAACAGAGTGTATACATTCAAAAATAACAATACATAACATGCAATATACACATACAGTGCACCGCTCCAATTACGTGAAAGCGCAACATGTGCTATAAAGCAATTTTCCATATTAACAAAGTGAAATTCGAATGCAAAAATTTCTAATGGCACAGTGATATAGAAACAAGAGATCCTTTATACACAAATTATGAATTTTTAATTATATTAACCGTGAAACAATTTATTTATGGGTGGGTTTCAGGTTTTTTGCAAGTGTGAAGGCCGACATAGTGACACGCCATTTCGTGATCAGTTTGTGTATATCCAATTGTTCATATATCTAGAGACTTCCCATCAGATATTTTTATATGTATGTAAATGAAGCGTGTGACACTTCATTTGGATAAAGTTTTTATTTACCGCGTAATAAATATGGTCTGTGAATGTATCCGAACTCACTTGAATTTATGAAGCTGTTGGCGACATTGATTCAATGACAAGACGTTTGGAAGTTAAGTAAAATAAATCAAAGTACACTATTTAAATAAAAAATTATCAGAAACTGGTAAAATATTAGCTTTAAATGTTGTTTCTCTTTACAGGTGAGTTTGTAATTAAGAGTGTTTGAGAATTGAATGTTGAGTGTTTTGTTAAAATTGTAAAATAATTGGTTTAAATAATAAATTCGTCTCTTTACAGTGCAACTCGATTGAGCTAGTTTTACTATTCACAATATCTAAGGATCATAACATGTATATTTTTATTATACAATTGGGCAACTACTATTAATTTTTCATAAATTATTTACGACTTAATAAACCCATAAAATATGTGTTTAATAATATTAATGTCAATGTGGTAACTTTGACGAGCGAATATAATTCATTATAACAATAATATATCATCACACTAGACCCCTTCCGGGGTGAGCAGATATACATTAGTGGCTGTAATCATTTTGCGCTGATATGCTGTCCTCAATGTGCCCACTTGTGCAGCTCATGGCTGGTCTCATGGAAATTACACTTGAAATTTCTATTACCTGCCATGCGGCCCACGATATTTTCCTTCACTATGGCTGTGGTGCCTAAATCCGTACGTAATATGAAAAAACCCAAATGTACGTGCCGAACATACAGATCCACCTTTTTTTTTAACTTGGGGAAAATCCTCATAGGACCGTCCCGGCCGCGAAAGGGGTGGCAGCCCGGGTGTGTCGCACTTTTACCAGCTAAAAACCCCAAGGTAACTTCTGCGAATTAGTGGGGACTGCGGGTCCTGTAATCAATTCGCCGCAGCCCCACTACGCCGCGCCTGACAGGCACAATCACGGGGGGAGACGCCGCCTCCCCCGATACCACTGACCGGTCGCTCAGAGCCCCCACCCTGAACAGCCACAAGCCCTAAGGCATCAGCTGGCCGGTCGTGGTTCGACCGATCCGCTGGGACTGATATGCCAGGGCGGTTGCCGACAGCCTGGCGTCTTCTTCGAGCGGCCTTCTGCCGTTCTCGCTCTGCGGCCTCATTCTGGGACATGACGTCCACACAGAAGGAGACCACGGCCGTCCACTTGTCATGCCCTGCCAGCATGGCCGACACCACTGCCGGCAGGGATACAGATCCACCTACCTTATACCAACTACAAAATTTACAGTAATATACTTTCTAACTTACTAGCGACCCGCCCCGGCTTTGCACGGGCGCAATCTAGATACTAACCTAGATACTCTCTTTTGCGAGGTGGTAGGGCGTCGGTGCCCGTCTGGATCGCGACCACAGTACATAGGTGTAAAGCCCGTCATAGTGACCACTTTCGGCTTGTCGCGTTTCGGGATCAGCTTGTGTATATCCAGTAGCTCATATACCTAGAGACCTTCTGTCGTGGTATATGTGGGCCGACATGACGATGTAGACTATCAATAGATTTTCATTCTTTGATAGTCGCTTTCGTTTTTGGACTACACTGTACTTACCATCAGGTACTCTGTAGTCACTATGTCGAGTCAGTGTAAAAAAAAAAAAACTAATATGGGGCAGTTTTCTAAGTTGTCCATTATAATGAAATGCTGTTCAGGGCAGTTTTGATCTGCATGAAATTTACAACGGACGTTATGTATTTAATTGAATAAAGAACAATACTCTACTATATAAAATAGATTGGTAAATAACACATATGTTTTCGTAATATGTAAACGATAAAAGTGGTTACTGTGAGATATCCTTTAGAGATACATAAATACCATCATTGACTTATTTATCGATCTTTTGAAGACATAATATTTCGTAGTACAATAATTTGATCTATGTCGTAAGTTTAAGCCAGCGTTTGCGATTTAAGCGCACAAAAATAGGTTTGTTGCGACATTACATTACAAATGTTTGAATATTTCGCCTTTTCTAATACATATAAACCTTAAATGAATCACTCTATTGACTGCCTAAAAGCGCATTAAAATCTATTGAATAGTTTAAAAGATTTTAGCGAACAGACAGCGGAAGCTATTTCATTTTGTACTGTGTAAAGATATTAAATTAGTACCGTAAGGTCTCAGGCAATAATGAATTGTCTTGAAAATTCGCTCTGGAAGCAAACAAAGACAATAATATGTGCCATGGAAATCCCTCAATCAGCAATTTTTTTGAACCGCCCATCTAACTGAATACAATCGAAACATAAGACCTGCCATTTGTATGCTAAAAGCTCGATTTGAAAGAAATAGTCGTTTCGGGGTGTTTGTTGGAAACAAATAGCTTAGCTTTTTTTCTCGTTGCAATGCATTGAACTCGAGACTTGAGTTTTTTTCTATTCCAAATACTTTAGAGCGTTGATTCTCAAGCTGGGGCCGAGGGCGCGCATCTAAAGGGGGGCGCAAAGAAATACGAACGTGGCGTGTGATTTTTTTTTATCCTAACTCGCAACCAACCCCACCACACCTGACGGTAAGCATCGTGCAGTCCAAAACACGACAACGACTTTCAACAGTAAAGAAAAACATATCCATAGTCGCAGCTATTATACCGGCCCAAATATCTCTTCAGAATTCGTTTAACACGTTTCCGCCGGTATGTACCATTTACGGTACATTGAGGACTGTTCCATCGGTCGACGTGTACCATTTATGGTACATACACAATTGCCTCATCGGGCGGCGTGTACCATTGATTTTACAGAGCTGTCAGATGCCGAAGACAGCGAATTAAGCTGCTTAAGCTGCTGTTAAAGGAGGTTTAAAGGACTCCATATCGAGGGGTGAAAGACTTTTTTGGTGATATAGTAATATATATGATAATATATATATATATATATATATATATATATATATATATATATATATATATATATATCACCAAAAAATGTCGTTTAAACCAAATAGCCTTTAACCCCTCGATATTATATCATCAGATACGCTCGTCAGAAGATCATTCCATACCACAACGACACGGAAACTGAAAGAGTTAGAGAACTTCGTAGTCCTAGCCGGGGTGAGAGTTACCGTATAGCTGTGACCACTAGTGCTGTGAGAACAGCGATCAGCTGCGCTACTGGTCAGCTTGGGCACGAAATATAGACTCAAAATGTATACAGCAACTAATGTAGCACTGCTCACCCTGAATGCGATATAACGCAGTAGCTGTCATTCCATAGATGCATGAAAGCATTGCATGCCCTAACGATAAATAAGTCTGCAGTTAATTGCTAAAAGTTAAACAAAAAAAGGAAAGATTTATATTCCTATCTATTCTATTTTAACGGCATTTATCTTTCCCATGAGCGCAATATAATATTTACTATTATAATTTAATATTCAAATTAATTACGCGAATTTTGCCTACCTCGTCCAGATACCCTATGCACGTCACTGATATAACGTGCATCACACACACACACACATTGTATTCTGATATAGTATTATTGACGAGTACATAATCACAGACAGTCGTAGTGACTGGCTTCGATCTGTCGCGTTTTTTAATCAGTTTGTGTACTTTTAGATGTTCCTAGAAATCTTTAGTCGTGGTATATGTATGCTGACTTGGTGACCGCGATTATCAAGGGTTTCTCATCCCTTGGCAGTCGTATGCGTCCTTGAACTACATTGTACTTGGACTCTCTAATATATTACTAAATAACCTCTTTCAGCTTTTTTTTTGTGCTGGATATAGGAAAAACTTTATATTTCAGAAAGCGAGAGGGCTTGCGAAAAAAGTTTGACAACCTTTGCTGTAGACTCTTCAAGCGAGCACGTTTTTCGTTTGAATTTTCAAGTAGAAATCAACATTTTAAATTAGATTTATAAGTCCTTGACTGTAAGTAATTGAAATTTGTGATGACTATAAAGAGAAAATGATTGCTATGAAATGAAACAAAAAAGTATCTTCGATCTCTCACGTAGCTGTGGTGGCCAAGTGGATAAGGGGCTGGTATTCATGCTTGGCAACGCGGGTGATCGTAGGTTCGTATCCACGTATCTCTAGCTTTTTCCAGATTATGTACGAATTTATCACACATACCAGTACATGCTCACCGGTGAATGAAAACATTCTGAAGAAGCCCACGTGGAATGTAATAGAAATCTTATGTGAGCGCTGTGTGAACGCAATCAACTGCGCAACTGGTCACGTTGGGCAACACAAGCGCAATGTGGATGCAGTCACTAATTCGCCTCTACTCACCCTGAAACGAATATAGCGTTACGATATATTTTTATTCTTAAAGACGAACGCGTGGCAGTACGTAGTTTTCCACAGGCAGCCTTGTACCCAACGCAGTATATACATTTCAACTTAATTTTTGTAAAATACTGAAATTAACAGAAGTATATTTATCTCTAAGAACGATTAAGCATTGTGTCCAATTCAAATCCGTCAATTCATGTATCTAGAAAAGATGATTAATATTAATGAGAAAGCTGTTTATCTGTGGAATGTCGAGCCACAAAAGTTCAATAAGTGATTGTTGAACATCCAAGCATATACAGATAAATAAAGAGCAAATAAAGATGGGCAAATCTCTCTAAATCTTTTTCGAAAATATCGGAAGCTTAACGCACTGATATAAATACCAGCCGGACTCGTTCCCAGTACAGTTTATTCTTTTAAGTGACACTAGCGATATCTTCAAGTGATCGAATGCGAACTTACTGCGATTGAATAGTGTTTCTACAACTGAACTTTTGACCACCATACTTTGGGCACTTTAATTGATTGGATTTCCGAAACATTCGACGGTTAGTCATGAGATGTATTCGACGGCTGTGCTTGGAGACGATCCTGTGGCTGTGTGCTAACACTGGAACCGCCGTGAATTTGCAGGGTTCCGTGGCATTTATAAGTGGACTGTAATTTTTCAAGGTCTTGGCTCATGCGAGATAACTGTTGCCACCCACCTGTTAGGCTGTTCAGCAGTCCTGATGATATGTGATATCCCTTCCACAACACAGTATTTGTATGAAGCATTTTTTTTTGTTTGCATTTGTTTGTTTGCAGCCGTGGTGGCTGCCGGCAGAATAGAATAGCACCCCCCTCTTCTTGCTGAGGTGTCGTAAAAGGCGACTAAGGTATCTCTTTAACACCGCAATTCAACCAGGTGTTCAGAGAAGGACAACTCGACCAAACCTGCATCCCGTTCCCTCCCGATCGTACTGGTTCTCCATTTCATCGGGCCCGAGGGAGCTCGGACGAGAGAGTGCTCTTCTGGCAGCGCGTCCAGTTATGCACTTAAATATCTCCTGCGCAATTGACTGTTTCCGAAAACTGGGCCTTGATTTTCTTAATCGGCGTTGAAACAGTCGCCGTGGCCGAATCCGGCTAGGACATCATCATCATCATCAATTGTATGAAAAACCAAAATATAAATTATTAAGGTGCACCGTCGACGCATATGTCTTGATTGCAAGACGAATGATTTTACAATAGTTTTTCAAACTACCCCCCCACCCCCCCCCGGACTGGGTGGCAATCAAACGCAACAAGAGCCAGACAAAGCAAGGACTTATTATCTGTGGCGTTACCAAACACTGGACTCTCTTCGATTGTTCAGCAACACCGGCGTCTTATTAACCCACACCTATAAAAGTATTTTCACAAATTAACATTGAAGGCAGTACAAAAACATCTCAATAGAAGCCAAACGCTTTTGTTTTATTTTCATGTATTTCTGTATAATACTACAAGAAGTTGTCCATTTAATACTTAATTAAAATAATGACTTTAAAGTACCAAGAGCACTGTAAATCCCTTCTTTAGAGCTGGTTTTAAAAAGGAAAGAACCGGCAATTTCCGTGTATTTTATTACCGGGAATTCCCGGGAGTGAACCCTAATGATGGATAGATAAATGGGCCGGTTACTGCAACAAAAAAATACATAAAGAAACGATGTCTGGCTTCCGTAATTACAACGAAGGCTCCGAAATGCTACAAGGAAAGGAAAATCATGAATCATAATTAGCAGGGTCGGTAGGGACGTGGTATATTGTGGTATACGTTATGGATGTCCGAATAATTGTAGATATGATATGATATATATATATATATATATATATATATATATATATATATATATATATATGTATGGTATGCTGGGTGGCTCGGCTGGTCACTTAGCATTTGCTGAGCTGACTTCCCTTTGGCGCATCATCACAACACAGGGTATATGCTTTTGTTGTTTTCTGTTTTTATTTACGTATACTGATGTGTTGTATGTTGTGTTATGTGCCAAATAAATGTTTTTTTTTATTATGATATATTAATGCCGATAGCCAGGTAATAGACTTAATGGAGAATGATGCCCGGATGAGAGGGAGGCGGAGTGCAGTGCCTGACGCGCCGCCTGAGTGAGAGGTTTTGGAAGGGCGGGCTTTTTACACCTACCCCTTTTGGGAAAAGTAGCCTCAACAATATTTTTCGCTCCCCGGCCGCCTGGATTAATTTGGTTTCCCAAGCCCGGGTGGACAATCAGAGGGACACTCCGGGGGTTTTTTTTATTCTCCATCTCGAAGGCGGGCGTGGATTATCGGGTTGGAGACGGTATTTCAATAAAATATGGGCGGTAGAAAGATATTCACTTCTAATATTCTAGCAATCACTCAGAACAATAGTAAAATAATCAATGATTAGCTAGATTTAGTTGGATTTACTTTAACGTCCACCGAGCACGTGGTCGCATGCGCACTTCACTACGTTCGTCAGTAGACTGCCGGTTCTTGCAATATGGCCGCCCTTCCGGTGCTCGGTGTTCGTTATGACAGGTCTATTTTACAAGTTGGCAACACAGACGTTAAAATGCAGGCGCGCCGACAAATACATTAACAAACAATGATAAAACAATGAAAGTGAAAACATAGGCAAATGAAAAATCATATCAACAACTACTGCGTGTCCCTCAACCAGCCGATGATTTTCCTTTTAAAGACCGGCAGACTGTCAGCGAAAACATCGATATTTATAGGGATCAGTTATCATTACCCAGATACTGCATCATACCTCTCTAGCTGTGTTCCCCGTCCCATTAGGTTAAGAGGGGTTTGGACGAGAGCCGGGCGGCACACTTGAGGGAGTGAGTCGTCCAACAAGGGTGCGAGCGGCGCGCGATGTGTTCCCGCGTGCCGCTCTACAACACAGAGGCACGAGAGGAGTGGCTCTATACACCACCCCTCCCCAAACGAGTGGAGGCCTGCTTACGGCCGCACGCCCAGCCGGTCATTGAGGATGAGACCCCAGTCGTGCCCTCGATGCCAATAGGCGGAAGGTGGAACACCCCGGGGGTTTTAGTCGGTGCAAGCCCGACAAACCGGGGGCGGCCCTCACCTCTCCCCGAGGTCCGTTAGGGATTTTCCCGGGTTAAAAAAAGGGTTTGGACAAGAGGGCACGTTTGTGCAAGCGCTAGCATTTACGCATCTAATACATCATTCGTAATCGACTGTTTCTGAATATATTTAACATCGAGCTCATCTTGAAAGAGTAATAATGAGACTTTTGAATTTCAGTTGTCTAAGGCGATTATTCTATAGACAATTTTCATTGACAAAGTAATCAGTTGCCTTCCTTTCATATATGAAGAAGTAGGGGAAAATTAGATTTCCATAGTTTTAGTGGTAAACACGGATATTCACAGCATCTCTAACAGTTATAGCACATAGACGAATCATCACTAAAGGCAATTTGGACCGGCAAAGAAAATTGCCGACGATTGTAGGACAGCCCAATGTTTCGTTTTATTTCAATCTTCAGTTGACTGATTTATACTCTCAGCATTTGCTATCCACTCGTGTGCGTGTAAGCCAAGTATAAAAAACCCTCATCTACGTCTGGGTATAAAACAATACCACACATGAAAATAATTTCTTGCGTAGTTGCTAAAATTTTACAATGATCTGTTACTAATAAAATGTATTATAAATTTGACATTTAATGATCACTCATTGAACCTTGTTTCGATTAGCATAAAAATTCCAAAGTACTAAAAATTACTTGTGATGTGTCTTAATGGACAGATTTCTTTACAATATTAAATTTTTTTTCTATAAAATAACAGGCTATATATTGTTTTTTTACCGATAGTATTACGCTTAACCACAATCTCATATGTTGGAAAGAGGCAATAAAGCCGATTATGAAGCGGGCTCATGCAACAAATATCGATGCACTTGTCATAAAGATTTCCGTGTCGTAAAATGCTGAAAAAACTGACACAGGAAGCGAATCCCACTCCTTAGCGGTTGGCAGCCAGAAAGAGGCGATCAGCCACGTGCGAGCTGCTGATACAACCAAATATGGGTGCAAACCTGGCGTCTAGTCAATTTATGGTATGAGAGGAAGGAGGGCAATAAATTATACAACTCAGCCGCATGCTCTCCAGAGTATATATAGACTATAGAAAACCAAAAGGCAGGTCACTCTACATCGTATCCTCTTTTTAAATAATAATAAATTAATCATAGCCCTGACTTCCAATGGTGTTGCGAACTCGAGCTCTACAATAAAACCACAACGGTATACTAAACTTAATTTAATCAAACTCTAATGTAATCTAAGTTCATAAATCACCACACTAAAAGCCGCACAAAACATTTCACTATCGTTTCACTACGATCGCTTAATTTCGCTTTCCGTGGATAACTACGGTCTCGTGCTTGAACCTTCCACGTCTTTATAGTAAAGCTGTAAGTTCCACCAACTGCATAGAAGATTAAGTTAGGCTGCATCAACACTTCTCGAAATCGTTTTTTATTCTCCAATAGATGACACCACTAGTAGCTGTAGTTATGCTATTCGCCACAAGATGGGATAACGAACGGTGGTCCATCTACTAGAAAATAGAAGTACCTACTTTATCCTAATTACGTAACAAGATTACAAAGATGAATTGATACTTATATACTTTTTATGACAACATATAATGCTTATTATCCAGTTACAACACTTTTTAGAGACTCACAAAATAGAAAAAATGAAAACCTTTCCTTGTAAAAATTGCGTTGAAAATGTTTTACTGTAAAACAGCTTCAAGGTTTTTAAAGCGTATAACTTGCCTTTGTACTGAACTATGTGGAATATATAGCAGGCCTGGAACTTGAAATATTTCGAGGCAGGGCAAAATTAATGTCTGCTCGCCAAAGCCAGTCCTTTTACCTTTATTTCTCAGTAATTCATCCATCCAATGAAAAATGTTTACATCATAATTGTTAAAGATCTTTGTGTTTAACAGCTTCGTGTCCATCCAGTATCCATTTATTGATTAAGGTGAAATATTCACGAAAAATATCTTAGCATACCTTAAGACAGAGTACCGATATTTTTGAGGTGTGCGAGGGGTGGCTCCTTACATCACTCCTCGCAGTGCATAGATGCGGCTTTACAATAGGTCTGACGTTGCCGAGGGTCGGAGAAGAGGATGACGCTGTTCCTCTGGCCCCGGTCAGACGGGAAGAAGGAACACCCCGGGGGTTTTAGTCGGTGCAAGTCCGACACACCGGGGGGCAGCCCTCACCGCCCCCTGAGGTCCGTTAAGGATTTCCCCCCGGGCTATCAAAAAAAAGGGTACCAATATTTTAGTTTACGAGTATTTTATTTATTTATTTGACATTTTCAGAGAAATATAGAGTGATATATTTACAATAAAAAATACCCACGCAACACAAATACAGCCTAGTGCGTATTATGCGAAGTAAATAATGGACCAGTTTCCATGTACGACAACGCCAACAGTCGTAGGTTCCTATACCGGACCATATCTTTGGGCTTTTTCAGATTATGTACGGATTTAGGCACAAAGCCTTCACCGGTAAAAGAAAGCATCGTTAGGAAACCCTCATGACATCTAATAAAAATGTCATGTGAAGTCCTGAGATCTGCGATCAGCTGTGCTACTGGTCACGATGGGCATGACACATAAGCGCAAAGTGGGTGCAGCCTCGAATGTAACATTGCTCACCCCACAAGGGATATAGCGTGACGATATGTTATATTATTATTAAAATACATGAACAAGGAACAAAAGCCAGCAAAACTTCCACAAAAAAAAATCAAGCTAAGGGACACAAAGCAATAAAAGAAAACGAATATAAATAATTATATAAAGAAAAAGGAATATGTCAAAGAAAAAAAAATTAACGATCACTTTTTCTCTCACCATACGTCTAAGCGAGCCATATGTACAAAACAAAATCGACATCACAAAAGCGTGTTATAGCATGTAGACGCCGCCCGATACATGCATGTGTTAAACGCCGTAAAGATCGTTAGGGTATTACGGGACGCGCGGGTTAAGGGGCGCTCTAGCTAAAGCAGTCGACTACCGAGACCCAAGGCTAGAGTACGTGCCTGTGCGTCGCAGTTCAGTGTGCAAATAAACAGTAAAACGCCAAGAGCCGTATATTTCTACCAACACACCCACGACCACCGGTCATAGTGTTTTATACATATCAGAGGCACGGAAAAAAAAATTAGTATAATTTGACTAAGAGAATTTTATGTTAACTTTTAATACGTCAAAATCAAAGGCTTGTATGTTGGGTGATGTGCTCGTCTACCTCCCCAGGATTTCGGCGAACAATGCGTGGGCCCCAGCTTGCCTCCCCCTAGATCCGGACCTGATGCATATTACATCCAGTTACTGGTTGCGCTTGAATCCTCTACCTTTAGAAATATAAGCTGCTTATGTTACGGGGCCTCTGTTAATGTGTGATAAAGGGTTTATTCTACATTAGAGACTGTTGCATGGTATAAATAATAGTTAGGACGAAAATTAATGACATCATGCTTAGGTAACGGACCTTCCTAACCATAGAATTAGGAGTAATAATGAAACCAAAACACACGCCAAAATGAACCAAAAAATAAATTATTCAATAGAATAACTTGTAATTTCAGTGATACACAGTGAGTTGAAGCAACATGATCTACTGATTTTTGCAAAAAAAAAATTGGGCAAGTGTGAATCGGACTTGCGCACCGAGGGTTCCGCATAAATTTATTAGTATACACTTAAACTCGAATTATTTTTATATAACTAAAATTTTTTGGTTTTAAGTTTTACATAATATTAGGTCCTTACATATGAAATTGGCGTTTTGTATGGGAGGAACAAAAAGTCGAATATTTTTTAATATAATATATTTACTTAATCAAAGTATGAACCATTATTTTCTATGCACTTTTGCCATCTCATAGGTAGTTCATTGATCCCTTTACTAAAAAAACCAGTCGGACGGGAATCAATAAAATCTTTGAAGGCGATTTGGACTGCCCCATCGGAGTTGAATTTTTTCCCTTGCAAGAAGTTATCCGAATTTCGAAAAAAATGGTAATCTGTTGGAGCAAGGTCCGGGGAGTACGGAGGATGTCTTAGACTTTCCAATTGAAGCTCTTCTAATTTAGTAGCCGTCTGTTGCGCAGTGCGTGGTCTAGCGTTGTCGTGAAGCAGCAGTGGCGTGGAGCGATTGACCAGCCTAGGTTGTTTAGCCGCTAGCTTTTCCATCATGGTTTGCAATTGCTGACAATAGACATCAGCCGTAATAGTCTGGCCAAATTTGAGAAAACTGTAATGAACAATACCGGCACTAGTCCACCAAACGCTTACAAGTAACTTTTTTGGGGTTAATTTTCGCTTGGGGCAGGATTTGGCTGGCTGGCCAGGATCCAACCATTGCGCTGAGCGCTTCCGATTATCGTAAAGAACCCATTTTTCATCACAGGTAATGATTCGGTTTAAAATACCTTCATTATTGTGCCGGTTTAGTAATGTAACGCAGCAGTCGACGCGCGTTTGCCGGTTTGCTTCAGTCAATTCGTGAGGTACCCACCTTTCAAGCTTTTTCATCTTCCCAATTTGCTTCAAGTGAATTAAAACAGTTTTATCACTAACATCGCAGCCTGCAGCTAACTCGGACGTGGTTTGCGATGGATCCGCTTCCACAATAGCCTTCAACTCTTCATTATCAACTTGAGTCTCAGGCCGTCCACGGGGCTTGTTCTGCAGGTCGAAATTTCCAGAACGAAAACGTTGGAACCAAAAACGAACTGTGTTTTCTTTTGCAACATGACCGCCATACACATCATTCACCCTTCGAGTTGTTTCCGCAGCACTAGTGCCACGGCGGAACTCGTACTCGTAAATAATGCGATATTTTAAGTTTTCCATTTTGCAAAATGAGTGACCCAAACAGAAAAAAACAGAAGAAAAAAACAAATGAATGACGATCATCGAAGCACAAATACATGAGTCTATAGCTGTACAAATTTGAATTTGGAATTCCTTACCAAAGAGGAGAAATTTGTGATTAAAGTGGCCAGTACGAAAAACGCCAATTTCATATGTAAGGACCTAATACTTGTGCCAGCAAACCTTAGTACTTGCCAGTTTGCATGATTCCAGACCAACGGACAAGAGCCTGTGGATTCTGACTTCCTTGTGACAACGTACATTTTAGGTCATAATTACTTTGAAGATTTTTTTTTCAGAGCTAATAGGAACTGTAAACCCGAGTATCCTCTATACGTTCTTGAGAAAAATGATATCAACAGACGTACAACGAATTGACCCTAAAAAGGTATTTTTTTCCGTTCCAGGAGCCGAACCTTAAAAAGCTACCATTAATCCACGTGTGAATAGCGAGAAAAAATAAATCAGAAGCGAAAATAGTACGAAACGCTTTTAATAAAACTGACATGATATTTTTATTACAGCGCAAAAATACGTTTTGTTTTTCATCGAAAATGAAAAACAAAGCGACGCGTCAGCCGCAAGCGGAACGTGGATAAATCGGACGTCTTTCGGCGAAACGTTCATAAACGTGCGGTAGTGCCACAGTCCAAATACTACCAGTAGGATTACGTCATTTATCTTGTGAAAAATAGCGCTATCGTTTTGATAATGCCACTATAATTGGAGTTGTCAGAGGTAAACAATATTTACTGTAGCAGTAGACTTGAGGGTATTTACTGTGAGGCAGTGATGTGCATGAGATATTTGGACAGGGTAGGCAGAATTTTCTTAATTAATTTGAATATTATATTATGGTAGTAAATATTATATTGCTTTCATAGGAAAGATAGACGGCGTGAATATATAATAATAGATATTAATATAAATGTTTCCTTTTTGTTTAATTTTAAGCAATTTATTCCAGACTTATTTATCATAAAGGCATGCAACGCTTGCATGCATCTATGGAATGAACATGTAAAAGTACGATGTACTTTAAATAAAAGATTTAATAATTAGTAATCCATTTTAATGTCTTGTATCTTAGTTACCACTCATGACATGTCGTTTTCATAGCAACGTCACGTATGACGTACATACTATCACAGAACACTACTGGTGTCAGGATGAGCCGGAGGCAGCTCGTATGTGTCCTATGCTCTGCCTAAGAAAGTTCCTTAGAAATAGTCAATTTGTGTTCCCGTACACTGCTCCAATGACGTTTGTTTAGATGCGAGTGAGGGGTTGACTGAAGAAAGTCAACCGAAGGAGTTGGCGTTGCTGTACTCTTGGCCCAGGTATACGAGCAGGAGATATATCCTGGTGGTTTTAGTCGGTAAGAGTCTGACATATCATTGCCGCTACTCATACGACAGCCTTGACGGTTTATGAGGATTTCCACCAGGATAAAAAAAATTGGGCGATCTGGATGACTCCGACCGGAGATGAAGCCTAAAAAGCTATTAGTTCGCTGGATCGTTGGAGGAATACAGATTTCCAAACCAGGGACTTCAGAGACATCATTTAGCAGCACTCGTTGTATGCATCAATTTGATAATAATTATAATAAAAAAGCAATTTAGGAGAAAACTTCTTTCTCAGGACTGGCGAAGTGTCGGAGAAATTAACATCATACTGGGAGAGCCGACATCGGTTAATGCTAAAAGAATTTACAGACATACAGTTGTCACTTCGCCAGAAGTGAGTTTAAACAGCATGATATACCTTACGAGGCTGGCATAGTCATCAAGGATGGACTCAAGCCTCATTGAAATATTTGATTTAAAAAAAAGCAAAAATAAAACAGCACTTCAATTATTCTCGTTAACCCTAAAATTTGTTTCCCAAGCAAGTGACGCAACGGCCGTGTGCAGCTTTTGAGCTCGACCTATCCCCGTCTCGTTCCTGAAATCCCGCACAATTCCTGTGTCAAGACGCTTTAATCCGCATATCGGACTGTGTCAGTCACGTCTTGGTGACTCAGATCCAGCATGGGCTGCAGGATCACGATATAGTGGTTTGCAAGCATTTATATGGATAGGCGTCCGATATACGCGATTATCAGAATAACAGCTACCTTTACTCGGACTACTGCACCAATTTTACACTATGGTGGTGCGGTGAAACTCGGCGAAATGTGTTTTCCGTTTCACGCCACTGGTCACGATGTCTACTGTGCAAAAATACGGGGAATCATTCTCTCAATAAGATTAAAAGTTATGTAAAATATCAAGCGTGATTTCGATATTTTTATCGCATAATTGGAGAAAGAACGAATTGTGAAATCATATAAAACTAAAATCACTGAAATGGCTTGTCGGTTATAAATAATTCCATAACTTTAATTTAGTAAAAACTTTTTATTATTATTAGCAAGTTTCGTCCCACTATAGGCAAAGGTCTCCTTTTCTATTTGACACTATAATTGTGGAATCTATGAGACGGGGATTGAACATTTAACCCACACATTGCATACAATGTCCAATGTCCAATGCGGGAGCGAATTCGCACTATATGCAGAGTAGGTAGGCAGCACTTCAGATTAGTGATGAAAATGCCCGGGAATTTTCCCAAAGTGCCCAAAAACTTCCTTGGGAATATTCCCGGGAATTTACGAAATGTTCTCGGAAGTTACGGGCACTTTGGGAAAATTCCCGGGCATTTTCATCACTAGTTCAGATGCTAGCAATCTGCCTGCAACTCGGCATATTGTATACCGTAGTCGACTTTTGCGGAGCCCCATTATGATGTAGAGGGAGGCACTATATTATTCTGTCAGTATTTTACACTCAAAATAATTTACAACATATTATTACAGACTTACGATGAGGTATATTAACATATAAAAAAACCTCTGCAAAAAGACTCATTTATGTATATAAAGAAATATCTAGTATGATTTGCAATTTTGATTGATTCCATCAACTTCTAAAGGCCTTTTATTTTTTGTTTTGCAATATTTTATTAATTATGAATTAAAAATCGTCTATGAAAGGAAAAACCATTGTGTTTATTTCTGCTTAGTAAATATATTACTATGTTATTCGGTTATTTAAATTTATGAGTCTAATAGAAATGTTATGTGTAATTGTCCTGAGATCAATCAGCTGCGCTATTGGTTACGTTGGGCACGATAAATAAGCGCAAAGTGGATAGAGCCATTAATAAATCGTGAAAATTTATTAAGCACCCAAACACAAAAGGTACAATATGTCTAACAAATGTTTTTTTCTGAACCTTCATGAGTTATTCCTTGTTTACATTCTGACGTTGAATAATGGAACATATTTTATATACAAAATAGAAATGGGTAAGGTAAATAAAGGCAAGTGTGACATATTTCTTTTATGGTTTACAGGGGGAGCTCAGTCACACCTGGTGGAAAGAGAAGATAAGACCGACGGTGGACCGCGTCCACCGAACAAACGCCTATTCACTTTTCTCTTAAAGGCTTCCAAGTCATAAGAACGTGTAAATATGATCGCTGAAAGTCTATTGTGGAATGGTCCTTAGCTGTTCGTATGATGAATGTAGAAGCGAATCTTTTCGTGCCGATACAAGGGAACAGCCATCAAATACAGATAGTATCCGACACGGCGTCTATTGGTTTTAAAATGGGACTGGTTGCATTTGAATAAGTGTTCTTTCAATGGGTTCTATTTTGCTCAAACAAGAACAGGGCTATTTAATATAACTAATAAACTAAGCAATACGCGTAACAAAAAAAATTGCTTGAATCTCAAATTATATACGAAAAAACAACTTTAGATATTTCTGTAATTTGTATGTATGTATGTACATATATGTATTTTATTATCAATCTACCCTATCTATATTATATTTTATTTAGTATTCTACATTTTTGTATACTACTTAAAAGTATTCTATGTATTTATTGTCATACTTGTTTATTGTAGGGAACAGATCTAATATTAAATTGGCATCGCGACGTCCGCTCAATTGGTTCCCCTGAGCGTCGGCTGACAATCAGCGCTGGATGGCGCGTGCAGCTTCGCTCAGCACACGCTGAGCCGAGTGCTCTTTGAGATGGGTACCAGCATACAGGATACATGATGCTATGCTATGTATTATTCTTTCATTGTTGTTTTTATATAAATATGTTTGTTGTGTGTGGTTTCCTTTGCCTCAATAAACTTTTTCTTTCTTTCTTTAACATTTTAACAAGATTCATTTAAAATCAACACGGTCATGCGGCTAGATCACTTTTCACGTTGCTGTTGAAAATTTTAGCAGAATAATTTAGTGTAGTGTTATTATTTATGTTATCTTTATTTTAGAGCGGCTTGCACTAACGAATTAATCTAGTTTAAGCTTGTATAAAACGCTTATTAATTGAATTGGTTTGATTCCATCTTAATGATGATTTCAGTTTAAGTGTTGTTACAACTAGATTTTGATTTAGTGCAAGACAATAAGTACAGATCAGCGCTAAATAGCATTTTATATAACTCTAAACTAGATTTAATTTTTAGTGCAAGCCGCCCTTAGTGAACTTCTTCTAGCTAAACTGCTTCTGGCGTAAGCACTTTTTTTTTTACACTGGCTCGACATAGTGACTACAGAGCACCTGATGGTAAGTACAGTATAGTCTAAAAACGAAAGCGACTATCAAAGGATGAAAATCCATTGATAGTCTCCATCGTCATGTCGGCCCATATATACCACGACTGAATGTCTCTAGGTATATGAGCCACTGGATATACCCAGGCTGATCCCGAAACGCGACAAGCCGAAACTGGTCACTATGACGGGCTTTACACCCATGTACTGTGGTCGCGATCCAGACGGGCACCGACGCCCTGCCACCTCGCTGCTGCTCGTTTAGCACCACCCAGGAATCACCTGTAGGGAAACTAGGGTAAAGCCTACGGACGCGAGCAGCTTCGACTCACAAAATACAAAATAAAATACTCACAAAATACTCGCGACTACATTGTGAAGAAACGCCGAAAGAAACTGGAGGCTGCGGCGGAAAACCCTTTTATCTTAACCGGTGGTTAGATTCTTGTTACTGACGATTCAAAAGTACTTGTAAAGTATAATAAATAAATCAGTTTTGAGTTTGAACATATAATGTGTATGTAAAGTAAATATATGCCCCAATAAAATATTCTATTGACAAATTGAACAAGGTCTATTGTTTCCACTTAAAATGCGAGTTCGAATTGAAACTCCAACATTTTCATACAACATACCCGTTGACCGTGACAGCGTGATGGACATTCGACGCGGGCAATGTTAATAAAACACGTTTTGTTAAAAGTTTTTGTGTATATTCATCATTGGAAGCTTTCCCAATGGATATAATAATCCAAAATTACTGCTGACCAGAAAAAAACTTATTTATCGCAATTGCTTGTCGTGTCAAGTATATTTTTACATAATTTTGAGACTCATTATTATTTACATTATATCGTCCATAATCCAGTGCTATAAAAGGTTTAGGTAGGTCCCCTAAATATACTCTAAGACGTCGCGTTACTCACAGTTATATGGCATATGTCGGATAACGATGATGATGATGATGATAAAAATATAATTTTTTATCGAAAACACTATGATGAATATATGTTTCTAGTTTGGATGGTATTCTCGCTCTACCCCAACTTAGAGTTCCAAAACCTAGGTAGAAGTGAACAGGCCATGAGGCCCTTTCATCACCTTTTCACTTTCTTGCTCTACCTAACTTCTATGATGGAGCAGAATTCTCAGCATTATTTCCAAAAAGCGTGGGGAAAAATATGGCAATAAAGTGACAAAATAATGACTAACTAACAGATCTGTACTATTCCAGGGGCAGACCTGAATACCAAATTTGGTTTATGTTTTAGTTATTTATTTATTTTAGTTTATCGGTACTCGATGGAGTCCTCGCGCCGATATATGTATATAATTTTCGTCATATTTTTTTTATAGACGAACGCTTGACTTCAATCACACCTGGTGGAAGGTGAAGATGAGTTCGATGATGAAACGTGATCGCCTAGCAAATGCCTATTCACTCTTCTCTTAAAGACTCCCAGGTCATAAGATCGCGGAAATATGGCCGCTGGAAGCATATTCCACTCCTTAGCCGTTCGCATGATGAATGTAGAAGCGAATCTTTTCGTGCGGATATAAGGAACATTCACCACATACGGATGGTATCCGACACGATTCTAGTGGTTTTGTGGTGGAAAGGGGCTGGTGGAATCAAAGAATGTAGTTCCTGAGAACACTCTCCACCGTGCAACCGGTAAAAGACCGAGAGACAGGCAACTCTACGTCGATGCTCGATGCTCTGCATTTTAATTTTTGTCATACTGTTATTACTCATCTTTTCCACGTGCCCGAACCATCGCAGAATACTTTTATGCATGCTATCGACGACACTATCTCTCAAACCAACTATTCTAAGTATCTCATTGTTTCTAACGCGATTCTAGCGCAAGCGTTACTCTAAACTATACATTTACGTTTTTATTTATTCAAAAAGTTACACAAAACAGTCCATCAAACGTTACTAAGCACTGTAGATAGATCACCGCCCTGAGTACGTCACGTTAAGTCTGCGAAGGGTGAAATGTTGGCACAAGCCGTATCCACATCAGGCTCCTTCCTTAATACCTGCCCGAACGTTTTGAGTTACGGTTACGACTCTGCAAGGCTAGGGCACACTGAGAAAGCGAAGCTTCTAAAATATATTAACGCCTTTAAAAAATGTTTCATATTATATAGCCAAGTGTCGGGTTTATTTTCTCGTTAAGATATCTAAAGGGGAAATTATGGTTAAAATGATTGCCTTTTTCAATAACCTGAGGGATAATCCTACATAGGATCATCAAAGCCAATGTCAGGGCAGAGACCTCGGTATATCAGACTCGTACTGACTGAAAACAACCGAGGTGTCCTTCGAATCACACTACCCGGGCTTAGGAAACCAAATTCTCCCAGTATCCTGGGGAGCGATTAGCCTCTTTAAGCTTTCTGTCGAATAATATTATCAAATAATAGGCGAGCAGCTATTAGATGATATGGCTATATCTCTGCTGGTGTGTTCTACTATCATGTATAGCTTAGCACTGCGTTGACTATACATTAAAATCTGATTGAGATGAGAGCAATAGCTATCATTCCATAGATGCCTGCAAGCATTGCATGCCCTTATAATAAATAAGTCTGGAATACATTGCTAAAAATTAAACAAAAAAGGAACCATTTATATTCATATATATTCTATTTGCACGCCTTCTATTGTTCCTATGAAAGCAATATAATATTTACTATCATAACATAATATTCAAATTTATTAAGCGAATTCTGCCTACCCTGTCCAAATGCCCAATGCACGACACTGGATGAGAGCCATCTATCCAGTCGAATCTTGAAACTTTTAGCTGATGGTGCATCAAAAATGTCCTGAGGCAGTTTATTTCAAACTTGCAATATTCTGTTAGCGGACGAGTAGTAACCAAGAATCGTTTTCGAGCTCCAACGAACCAGCAGCACACCATTCATACACCGAGCACGGGGACAACTGTTGACTTAAAAATATTGCATAGCTTGGAGCAGTTGTATTTCCCTGTTAATATTTCATGTTCTATAATCCAGACATATATAATCGTAGGAACCTATAATTTCTAGAATTATAGATTTTCTATAATTATAATCTATAAAGGTTTTATAAAATACAAATCAAGATTAAAGACACAAAACAGGAGCGGAAAATCTATAATAATAAATCATTGTATAACGTTTAAAGGCAGTCAAAGACCATAAATTCAGCACTGATACGTTTATTGACTCAAAACATATAATTAACAATATAAACCAGATAAAATTATAAAAATCTAGTGAATAATAAGCGAGCGTCCGTATTGTGAGGCGCGCGGCCAGTCGAGCGCGTCACATTATCTCCCTCCTACCGTCCGCCGCGGACGGTGCGCAAGCAATCCGTACCAACATTGCGCCCTCCGCGAGAGTGGACCGGCAGAGTGAACGCTACAATTGTATTAATATAAAAACATGTAGACCTACGAAGGCGAGGCCGAAGACTTAAGCCACCGGTAATTAGGAGCTCAGATTGAGGAACCTCCTCACAATACGCGCTGTGTCGAGTAAAATATGTATTTTTTTATATGTATATATATTAAATTGACAAAATATTGTGAGTAAAATAAAAATAAGAAATAATAATTATTGGATAAATGAAAAAAATATTACAAAGACAAAAGAAAAATAAGTAAAAAGATAGATATGACAATTTTTATCTCAAAATCTCTTAAAATGCCAACTGGACAAGGCAGAATGACTATAAATTAGTTTTACGAGATTATAATTGAACCTTAGTGAACAGCAATTGATATTTAAAAAAAAAACTCATTGTCACTCACGGCATAGCGTTTTTTCTTTTTTGATAGCCCGGGGGAAATCCTTAACGGACCTCAGGGGGCGGTGAGGGCTGCCCCCCGGTGTGTCGGACTTGCACCGACTAAAAACCCCGGGGCGTTCCTTCTTCCCGTCTGACCGGGCCAGAGGAACAGCGTCATCCTCTTCTCCGACCCTCGGCAACGTCTGGCCTTTTGTAAAGCCGCATCTATGCACTGCGAGGAGTGATGTAAGGAGCCACCCCTCGCACACCTCAATATCTTGGAGCGGTGTGCGGAAACACGTCACACACCGCTCTCGCCTGGATAAGTTGGGCGGCACTCTCCCTCAAGCGCACCGCCCAGGTGTCTTATCCGGTTTTAAGGAGGAAGGCCTCTGGCGAAGGCCCTCCTCCTTTGTCCTGAACTGCGTGGGCGGCGGATCGGATTGTCAGGGCTAGCTATTGCCTTCCTGTTCCTCTCCGGCGCCTCCTTTCTCACCATGACTACCTCACAGTACGTGAGGACCGCCTGCCATGCCCTGTCGCTGCCGAGCATCGCGCGAACGAGCGCCGGCAGCGACAGGTCACCACCCACGACCCTGGCAAGCTCGGTCCTTTCGGAAGCCCAGCCTGGGCACTCCTCTACTACGTGTTATACTCACGGCATAGCATCGCAACACATCGCAACGCTTCACCATGTATGCGACGTACCCGTTGACAGATTAAGGGACTTCCCGAATGGGATAACACCCGATTAAATATTTTTTCTGTAGCGCAAGGCAGGTGTCTCTGACGTCGGATTTTCGTGTCAACTCATCCTTTTATCGAATTTCTTTTATTTAATTTCGAAAGGTTCTCCGGCGGAGGACTCGGTGATTTTTTAATAACGTCAACTTCAGATGACGTGGCAGTCAATCAAATCAATGCCTGATTTCCATTACTCAGACAAAAATGATTAATGATCTAAGAGTTTCGAGCAAGGATGAATGCAAATTGAATAGACAGGAATTTTTAGTTCAAGAATTAATCTGTTTCTTTATTTTATTTCAGCATAAATATTATTTTACACGTATTCACGTGGTAATTTAATATTATTATATTAAATTAAATAAGACATGTGGTGTGTAAGGGGGCCGGGACGTTCGACGTTTATATGTAAACTATAGCATGTAGACGCCGCTCGATACGTACTTGTGTTAAAACGCCCTATGGATCGTTAGGGTGTTACGGGACGCGCGGGGTAAGAGGATGCGCGCGCGCAAGGGATGCTCTAGCTAAATCAGTCGACTACCGAGACCCGAGGCTAGAGTACGTGCGTGTGCGTCGCAGTTCGGTGTTAAAGTGCAAATTAACAGTAAAACGCCAAAATCCATGTCTTCCACCACATCCACGACCACCGTTCATAAAATTACGTTACTATAATATATTAATGAGAAATACCAACAAATATAGTTTTGTTTATGCCGAGTCTGCTCTTCCTACTTTACTGCTACAGTTAGGTTTTCAAATAAAATTTTTTCATGTGATTTGTATCTTTATGAGAATAAACGTACGAATGAGTGATGGCCGATGAATAAAAATTGACATAGAACAAACAAATAGGAAAAGACGAGTTTTCGAATGCGAGATTTTTCTAGATTAATTACGATTTCAAAAACAGAAAAGAAATAACGTATTAAGTAAGTTTTAAAAATAAGTGAAAACTATTGTAATAATATTTCCAATATATGTAATGAAAAAGCATATCTGTGTTAGATGCAAGTATAAGAGAATACTCATATATTTTATTTTTCGAAATATTAGTCATTTATACATTAAAAATTATTTGACATAGTACCAAATGATGTCACTTATACAGTAATTTAGTCTTTTGCGTTTATTTTGCTCTAAATCCACTAAAAAGTAATTTATTTCAGTTATATCCTTGGTTTAGTTGAAGGCACGAGTTATACATAACATTTTACTCGAAAATTTAGGAGATAAGTAGGATTCTATCAAACCAAAGGTAGAACATGAGTATTATATCCTTATTAAGTTTTATTATTTATCTGTGAAATTTAGGAGTAAGCAAAAATAAATATTTTTTAATTCGGAATACTATAAATAATTAAGAATTCATAAAAAAAGTAAAAATTCATAAAGTTAAGTGAATTTTTTAAATTTAAATTCAGATTGTTTACTTTAGTTTAATCTTTTTTTCTTTATATTTATTTTACCTTATATAATTAGTTAGTTTCTCTCTTATTGTTTTTGTCTCATAGCTATAATTTATTAGAGCACATTTTTTTGACTTTAATGTGCTTGTTCAGTATAATTCAGTAAAAATTCTGATTAATCTTGTAGGATATTACCTTAAACAACGTATAAAGATAAGATAAGCTTTTACTAAACAATATTTACCTAACCAGGGCTTGATTCATTGCAATACACAGCCTTCAAAAGCCCTAAATATGTCTCAACTGGTCTTAAGTCAACCGCAAAACTAAAGACCTACCTTAATTAATCACACAGAGTTGAGGAACTTGCGATATAATGGAACGCGAGATGTATGGCGTTGTAATAGTGATGCTCTCATTGCGCAGTTTGTAGAAATAGAAAGACTGATAGAAAAGGCATTTATATGGCACACAACATGTGTTGTGATGATACGCCCAAGGGAAGTCAGCTCAGCAAATGCTAAGTAACCAGCTGAACCATCCATTTATTGTGTCAGCGCACAAAAAAACATCGAAAAAAATATTAAAACAGTATAGATACACAGCTCTAGAGCCTTAGAAAGCTGGAGTGATGACCTGCGAGGCTGTAAAGGTTTGGACCGCGATCTGAAGACCGGCTCAATGGCGCTTGTTAGGAGAGGCTTGTGTCCAGCAGAGGACTAAGATGGGCTGATGATAATAATTATATATCTAAGTATAACAAAATAATGTTTTTTTATGCTTCTATGGGACACACATTACCGGCCCTTAGGGAAACACTCCGACCTGTGTCAGGTTTTCCATAACGAGCACTCTAATCCTATTACTTTTGAATGTACATTTTACAACTCAATAAACTCCCATCTTGTTAGGGACGGAATGAAAAATGAAGGGAAAGCAGAGGAAATTAAATCAGACTTGATGTCCTTAAGTGTCCACTTACTACGGAAAGGGAAATTTTTAGCTCAAAGAAATATAGAATATAAGAGGTTCTTAGAGTTTTGTTTCTATACTTATAGAACAGCTAAATTCGATAACGATCGTTTCTAACACACCACAGCCAACTGATGTTTAATTACCTTGATCTCAGTGCTACAAACGTGTCATTATGTTATTCTAGCTTGTAAGATCAATAATTAATAACGGTGCCTACGTTAAGTACAGTTGCGATTAATTCCCGCACACCCCGCTTTAAACTTTGGGAGTCGAAGCTGCTCGCGTCCATAGGCTTTACCCTAGTTTCCCTACACGTGACTCCTGGGTGGTGCTAAACGAGCAGCAGCGAGGTGGTAGGGCGTCGGTGCCCGTCTGGATCGCGACCACGGTACATGGGTGTAAAGCCTGTCATAGTGACCAGTTTCGGCTTGTCGCGTTTTGGGATCAGCTTGTGTATATCTAGTAGCTCATATACCTAGAGAACTTTAGTCGTGATATATGTGGGCAAACATGACGATGTAGACTATCAATGGATTTTCATCCTTTGATAGTCGCTTTCGTTTTTGACTACACTGCACTTACCATCAGGTACTCTGTAGTCACTATGCCGAGCCAGTGTAAAAAAAATACAATATATATTAGTTTTATAATGTGTACTCAGCTTTAATTCGTAAAATTAGTTGGTCTCGTGTACCTGAAACGTAAATATTGATATGACTGGAATTTATAAAAAATATTTAGCTGTCTGTACTCTCCACTTTTCTTAGCAAAATGCTGAGTTTTCTAGATATCATATAAATTGGTTTCGGTATAAAGTGAAATAGGATCTTTTGTCAGCGTCGTGGAGCGAGACGCTAACATACATCTTTTATATTATAAAGAAATATTTTGCTGACGCTCCTGTTTTGTATTAACTATAATGTACAAAAGGTTTTTACTATAAAATATAATGGATTTATACTTTTCTGGACAAACCAAATAAAGAGTTCTGATGGAGGGCACTGTCTAAATTACGCGGTATCGGCGAGAGTGCATGAATTGACTAATGATTGTTAAGGAAACGAAAGAGATTTGCAAAAATAGAGATAAGTTCCATTGTCTCTGCCTGCCCACTGGAGATTCGGCGTGACGATAGATGATAGCACATCTGAGAATTGTCTCAGGTGTACATTAGGAAGAAAAAGTTATCTAATAAACACTATAAACACATTTGAAGTGAGAATCAAAATTATTTGCGATAAATTGAAGATAATAATACGAATATCGCAATATAATCGTATATTTGAGTTACGTTATTTACATTCCTGCATATCGCTTGTTTACGCGGATTTGGGCCCCGTGAGAAACACAAACGAATCGCTTCAAGTAATGCAAAAGACGAAGATGGACTTTTGACTCCATACAGATGGAAACACTAAAAACGAGTGAAAGTCTAGAGACACCGAACTACGACAATTGTACTTTGATTAATATTTTAATAATTATTATTATATATTATAACGCTATATCCCTTTCAGGGTGAGCAGATACATTGGTGGCAGTATCGACGTTGCGCTTATATATCGTGCCCAACGTGACCATTACCACTGTTGATTGCTGTTCTCAGAGCACTAATACACATGACATTTCTATTAGATATCATACGGGTTTCCTCGCGATATTTTTCTTCACTGGTGAGCTTAAATCCGTACCTAATCCTAAAGACACTGATGAAAGTGTCAGGATTCGAACTTATGACAGTTCGCGTCGCCACGCATGTCTACCGGTCCCGTATCCACAAGACCACACTCAGCCAGTACCGTACATATTATTTTAATAATCAAAAGTTAATACCATAATACAAAATTGACTTTTTCTTGGAAAATGTGATGAAAAACGAAGTATAACATGTGTGTGCAGTTGATAATTACACAAACTCTTGTACCATAATGTACAATCAAAAGTAGTTACGTTCCATCAGTGATAACTCCAGTAGGAAGTAAAAAAAAACGTTAAATAACGTTATGGTGACGCGTTACGTGACAAAGCTGCTTTAATGATAATATTCTCATACACGAGTAATACAAAGTCAAACAATGGCGACTCGGCAAAATTTTCCAGCTATAAAATCTTTATACCCCATAACAAAACAAACTCGGAACTGGCTGATATAAAAGTGAAATGATATCCGTTTTAGAGCACTTGCTTAATGACTCGGCTAAGTCAAGCAGGTCACGTGTGGACTGTTCCATAAAATAACTTACAAAGTACTGCGTTTGCTCGGAATTTAGAAGTATGAATGTCTCTATACCTCTATTTTATTGTGTAGCATTGACTACAAAACCTTGTAGAGTACGACCTATACAACTTATGCTCTTTTTTCAACATATCAAAACCCATCATAGGATTTCCTGGTCTCCATGAGGCTGACAGCATAAAAAACCATGGATGCTGCTATGGCGCCGCGGAAAACCGGCCGTGGGAGCGAACCAGTGAATATTCTAAGGCTTCCTCGAATTAAAGAGGGTAGGATTGACCATCTCCAGGAAATCATTGTTATAGACAGTGTTTGGGAATACTCACACACTGCCTTCCTCATACAGCGGACTTCCTCAAATACCATTAAATATGAAACATACGTGAAGACCTCCGGTTACCTCTCTGGTTTACGTTGTCGGTTGGCCAGAGTGAATGTGGCCTCTCCGAGCCTCTCGGTTTCCTCTTTCTAGGAAAATACAGAATCGCTAAATTGTAATACAACTGTCATCGAGCTCTCATAGTCGACCGTTGCGCGAACTATGACCAGCAGTGAGAGGCGGTTCCTATTTCTTCCGCCAGCGAGCTACGTCATCAGCACAGGCTGGGCTCTCGGTGGTATGTAGCTCAAGCTCTATGCGAATAAGTAGCAAAAAGTTTTACGTCAAAACAAACATTGACGGACCCAAAATGCATAGTTATAAAGGCATGAACAAAATAAACATTTTACAATTAATAAAACAATACAATTATAATGACTTAAAAATACACAATGAAAACAAATTTGTACGGTTTCAAAATGATTTCAGCACAATTTGAACGTTTTTGAAACTATCATGAAATCAAATTAAAAAATATAACATGAAAAATAATTGTATTTATGTAGCTACATTTATGTATTAAAATTGTGCAAAAAACAGGAAATTGAATTATTATTGGTTTAAAAGGCAAACTCTGTCTAATAGGGCCTATAAGAAATAGTTTTCTGGTATAGACAAACATTTTAAAAGCCAATTACCTATAAATAAATAAAATAAAACCTTCAGAGATAAAAAAACTACAAAAGATTTTTACAGACTTAATTTGCTTATTTTGTTAAATTATTGGAATTTGCTCCCAAGAATATTTTATGTCATATAGGTAGCGACCCCTAATTCAATGTCCAAAGTAAAAGGGCTGATAGAGAAACGGTAGTTTTATACATACTGTTAATAGAATTACTTAATTCTAGTACGTTTAGAACAAACTTGGAAAATTCTCTTTTTCTTTACCGGTCATAGATCAAAAAATAGGAAACTCGAAAATAAAATACAATGTTATGTACCATACTAAAACCTACTCAAACTGCTGCAGTTTCTTAACACTAGATTGCCCAGAGCAGCCATTTTTACTGTTTTTAAAGTTTAGTTATATAAAATATAAATATATATTTATAAGGAAATATTTTTTTAAAATAATACGACTTTTTATATATTATCTTATAGCATTTATTAATAGTTGCACTTACCTCCCCCTCTCTTTATTCCCTATATACGTATGTGCTATACCTGTGTTCAGTCTTTCTAGTGTTAAACAATGGGACACACCTTTTTTTGATAGCCCCGGTGAAATCCCTGACGGACCTCCAGGGGGCAGTGAGGTCCGCCCCCCGGTGTGTCGGACTTGCACCGACTAAAACCCCAGGGGTGCTCCTTCTCCCGCCTGCCGAGTACCAAGGGCAAGGCTCAGTCATCTTCCTCGGCAACCGGCCACGTCTTGCCTTCTGTCTTGTCATTGGAGCGGTGTGCGGGAACACATCACACACCGCTCACGCCTGGATCTGGGCGACGCGCTCCCTCAAGCGCACCGCACGACGTATGTCCTTTTATGGAGGAAGGCCTCTGGCGAAGGCCCTTCCCGGGGTCTTGTCTGAGCTGAGCGGCGGATTGGGTTATCGGAGGTGGCCAATGGGACAAACCAAATATCATACATTTTTTTAAAGATTTTTGCCATTTAAACTTTAAAAATTTTTTAGGACGAGTGAATTTTGCTTACAACTTTACGCATACAATAACTTCAGTCACGTGATTAATTTCATAATATTTGTAATTTATTTCAAAACATAGTAACAGACATATTTACATTTTAAAATTTTTTGAGTTTTTGGAAAATACTTAAGTTGAAATCAATTCCAAATTTCTCAAAAAAAAATCCAGGTACCTTCTAAACGCTCTGGATTTGGAGAATTTTAATTAAAGTAGGTTATACAGATACCGTTCCTTTGCCAGTCCTTTAGCTTTAGACGTTGTTGTTGTTAGCTTTAGCTGTAGGGGTAAGCCTGTATAGACTGCCGCCTTCTTTCTTAATTTAATTAATAAATTTACCTTTCGATTGCCATAAGTTATATAATATTTATCATGATCATCATATCAGCCGAAGGACGTCAACTGCTGGAATTGGAACTCCCTTCATGCTTACCAGGGAGACCGGTCTGAAGCGCTTGCAGCCAGCAAGAAGCTGAATTGGGTCGTCTGGCTATCTCGTAATAGTACGTGCCACACTGCGCTTGCCAGCACGTGGTATCCACACGAGAACTTTTCAGCCTCATCGGCCATCCTCACCACGACATATGCGTCCCGGCCACAGCAATTTCCACTTGCTAATCCGCTGGGCTACGACGGTGATTTTTGTTCAAAATTACTTTTAATTCCAAATTTTCCAATTAACCTATGCAAAATTAAAGGATAAATAAAAAAATATAATTTATCTATTTTATGAAGATAAACAGATCGTTGCCGTTAAAAATTTATCTTTTAATTTTTTTTAAAACTTCGATCAACAGGGAAAGAAAAAATATATATAACGGTCAGATCTGCAATTTATTTATGATAAATTATTTATTTATAATAAGAATAATTTTTGCCAAAAGATCAAGATTTTTAAATCTTCAAAATACTTTTTTTAGTTTTGTAATGCTGAGATACGAGTACAGTCCGTCAAAATTGGTGAAAAAAATTTGATTTTTTTATATGCTCTTTTAATTGTTGGGCTTGGTTTATATTCAGTATTTTGTTAAAAACGAACTTATATTCGAATCAAAGTGAAAGTAAAATCAAATGTAAAGTATATAAATCTCACCCTCAGAGTAGAGATAAGATATTACTACAAAAACTACTCAACATCAGTGAAAAAGTGCACTAAATCTCTAGCAATTAGCTTGTAAAAGCGTTCCGAACTCTCTCGAGATCAATTAATGAATAGTGGACATTTATCAGGAAATGTCGAACATTCTCGGTATGGCAGGAAATCCAGTAACAAACGAGTGCCAAGTTTTTTTCCAAACTACAACGTAAATGGAGCTACGTGACATTTTGTAAAAGCATTTTGAAATTTTCTCTTTCTAAATTACTCTTTATAAATCTTGTCTTTCTTGTTTTTCTCTTCTCGTGTCTGTTACATGTATAGCAAACGTTTTTGTTAAAAGGATATTTTATTTACTATATTTCAACGGTGAGAAATAAATTGTCACTTTTTTTGTTGTATTTATTATTCTTTTATAATTAGATTTATCTTATTTTTTTGTGTCCCTTAGCTTGATTTTTAATGTGTATCCTTTATTGTATATTTTTTATTGTTTATATATTGCTGTATGTATGAAAAAATAATATAAAATAAGAATAATGATATATAAGTGACCAGTAGTGAAGGTGCCAGTGCTCGAGGCACTTACGCTTGAAATTTCTAATAGATACACCGGCAGGTGTGCATTTTTTTAAACTTTGCCTTACAGTAGAATTTATTCTCATGTCATGATTGCGTTTACATACATAAACTCTATATTCATAAGCAGCCAGACAAGGATAGCTACATATAAGTCATACAAATATTTGCGCCATTTTGGCATCAAACCTACAATTCAACGCACTGAAGTCGTTCGCACGGCCACTGCGTCAAACGTATCATCATAAATATCTCTCTTTTGAGTGTTTTCAAGAGCTAGTTCCAATAATTTCATCACTGGCGAAACGGCTAACTTAAGCTTGTTCAATGACCAGTACATTAATAGTTCATTTGTACGGAATCCTCGATTCGTGAGTCCGAGTTGCACTAGGTCGGTTTCTTACGACTTATGAGCTTTTAAAAGAAGAGTGATTAGATATTTGTTGGGGAGCCGTGATCCCTTGTGGGTCTTATATTCTTATTTCACCAGATGTGATTGCATTAAGCGTCTGTCTGTAAGTCATAGAAGAAGTTAGAAATAATAATTGTAATTGAATTTTCCCGTAGCAGCGTAGTTGCAAAGTTCTACGAATACGCTACGCCGTAGTTGTAAGTCTACGGCGTAGCTATGTATAGCTAAAGGGATTTTACATTAAGTATAACAGTAAAATATCGTCACGCTATATCCCTTTCGGGGTAAGTATAGTTACATCACTGGCTGTATCCACTTCACGCTTATGTGTCGTGCCCAACGTGACCAGTAACGCAGCTGATGGCTGTTCTCATAGCACTAGTACACATGACATCTCTATTAGATGGCATGCAGGTTTTCGTACGATGTTACCCTGCACCGGTGAGCTTTTGGTGCTTAAATCCATGGGATTCGAACCTACGACAATTCGCTTTGCCGCACATGGAATCCGGTCCATTATCTGCTAAGACCCCATAGACACAAAAAAAGTTCTTTTTACGAAATTTTAGTATAGGTAATCAGGTACTGAGTCGTTTTCCCTTCGTACTTTAGTCTGACTTAGGAAAGGCAAAAATCCAGTGACGTTTGTGTGCTTCCACACACCACTAGACGGAGGGGTCGTGGGCGTCTCACCTCTCCTATATTATAGAAGGCGCCCTCAGGGCGAAACGCGTGCCTAGCCCGGGAGTGCGGCACAGCAGTACCCTAGCCAGGCACAAGATGCGAGCGCAGAAAGCACCCCGGGGGCCTTAGTCGGTGGGAGTTCAACACACTGGAGAGTGGCCCTCACCACTCCCTTAACGGCCCATAATGTGTTTTCCCCGGGCTACCAAAAAACACCACACCACGACCACAGTACATGGGTGTAAAGCCCGTCATAGTGACCAGTTTTGGCTTGTCGCGTTTCGGGATCAGCTTGCGTATATCCAGTAACTCATATACCTAGAGACCTTCAGTCGTGGTATATGTGGGCCGACAGGACGATGTAGACTATCAATGGATTTTCATCCTTTGATAGACGCTTTCGTTTTTGGACTACACTGTACTTACCATCAAGTACTCTGTGGTCACTATGTCGAGCCAGTGTAATAAAAAAAGAATAGGAAAAAATACCTAAGTAGTAATTTATTGTTATTTATTCATTCATGTGTGTAATTGTCCCTAAATATGTTGAATATAATTTACTTTGTTTTAATGGAAATAATAAGATATCACTATTTTTATATATTTGTAATTAGATTCGAATACTGAAAATCCTCCGTGAATATCTCCCTTGTTTATAAAATCACCTGTATAGTATATTCGAGAAGTAAATGTTTACAAAATAATATCAATGAACCAAGTTCATTATGAAAAAGTTTGAGGTAAGGTTCGGCGGAGTAAATATAATTAGAAATTTCTAATGGTACCACATCAAAGTGTATCAGAAATTTGAACAGCAAAGGGCTTAACGGAGTAATTTTGCTGTACCCATTTCTATTTTATTTGAATTGACCGTTCGATTTACATTGATATTGGGGATTATTTATAGATAATGTTGTATAAGACCCAGATCAGACCCGCATGGAATATAGGCTGTGTACCTTTGAGATAGTTCTGCTCAGTACTTACTTGCCGCCCTGGATAGGGCGAAGCGATTTGTAGGAGTCGAAGCTGCTCGCATCCGTAGGCTTTACATCATTCAAACCAGAAAATTACGAAAAAGCTATAACTGCAATTAATGAAGATATAGAAAGAATAGTAGAATGGTCAATGCATAATTCATTAATACTTAATCCTACAAAAACAAAATTTATGATTTTGGGATCTAAAACCCAGCTCGCACGCCTACCTTTTACTGATAAGAAGGTTACAGTTATGACAGAATGTATTCAATCAGTGAGAGAGTCACGTAATTTAGGTCTTATAATGGATAGTGAACTTAGGTTTGAGACACATATTGCGCAGTGTGTACGGAATTGCTTCTATCGCCTAAAGATTTTATATAAAATGAGACCGTATCTTAGTGAAGAACTTCGAATTCAGCTCACTGAAACTCTGGTCTTGTCCAAGCTAAATTACGCAGATGCAGTGTACGGTCCCAGACTACTAGCAAGAACTACGCGCCTCATTCAAAGAGTACAAAATGCGTGTACCCGGTTTTGTTTCAATATACCACCTAGAGGTCATGTTACACCATCCATTAATAAATGCCGGTTACTGAAAATGAAAGCTAGAAGGAAACTGCATCTGGCATGTCTTTTATTTGGAATTATCAAGTATCAAACTCCATCATATCTTTATGATAAGCTCAGTTGGGTGGGAAGTAAAAGAGGGAGTGCTCCAAGAACCGGTGCCCTACAAATCGCTATACCTCGTCATTGCACTGCTGCTTTTAGAGGTAGTTTCAAATACAATGCAAGTAAATGCTGGAACAATATACCTCCACCTATAAGATCTTCGTTGAGTATTTATGCTTTTAAAAATAAATTGAAAAAATATTTGCTTGAATCTCAAATTAAATACGAAAAAGTAACTTTAGATATTTCTGTAATTTGACTTGATATTTTATGGAACAGCCTGTATGTATGTAAATGTATTTTATTATCAATCTACCCTATCTCTATTATATTTTATTTAGTATTCTACATTTTTCTATGCTACCTAAAAGTATTCTATGTATTTATTGTCATACTTATTTGTTGTACGTTATAACTTATAAGGTATGTTTTTGTATATTTGGTCCTAATATTTAAATAGCACCGTGACGTCCGCGCAATCGATTCCCCTGAGCGTCGGCTGAAAATCAGCGCTGGATGGCGCGTGCAGCGCCGCCCAGCATACGCTGAGCTGAGTGCTCTTTGAGATGGGTAGCAGCACACAGGATACATGATGTGATGTTATGTTTTCTTTCATTGTTGTTTTTTTTATATATAAATATGTTTGTTGTGTGTTGTTATCTTTTTGGCTCAATAAACTTTTTCTTTCTTTCTTTTTTCTTTTACCCTAGTTTCCATACACGTGACTCCTGGGTGGTGCTAAACGAGCAGCAGCGAGGTGGTAGGGCGTCGGTGCCCGTCTGGATAGCGACCACAGTACATGGGTGTAAAGCCCGTCATTGCGACCAGTTTCGGCTTATCGCGTTTCAGGATCAGCTTGTGTATATCCAGTAGCTCATATACCTAGAGACCTTCAGTCGTGGTATACGAGGGCCGACATGACGATGTAGACTATCAATGGATTTTCATCCTTTGATAGTCGTTTTTGTTTTTGGACTACACTGTACTTACCATCAGGTAATTTGTAGTCACTATGTCACGCCAGTGTAAAAGAAAGGTTGCAGCGGAGGGCTATCCACACTGTAAATGATCCAGACAGTACTATGTTTTGCATCTTCACGCGCACCAGTTGCGCAGAAATATTGCTAAGCGTTTCCTACCGTCTGTATCCAGGCGATTATTCCAAAGAGCTATTTAACCTTATTCCACCCTTACTTTCACACGGTCAGCACACTGAACATAGCACGCTGCCTCTCTCCCATCCAGGCAGCAGACTCCCTCAAGTTTACTGCCCGATGGACATCACCACTAATGTATCTCTGCCTACCCCGAAAGGGATATAGCATGACGATATATATTTAATTTGCTGTATTCACTATACGGATCTATAATGCCTGAGCGTCTTTAATTTTTTGTTATATAATATTTATACGATAGCTATTTGTTATCTAAAAAGAATAAAATAAATAAAATAAAAAAGCCTTTATTTGTTCTTTTTTTTTAGTTATTAACATTTATCTGCTAAAATAAATGTTTACGTTTATGTTTTTTTTAACCCAGGGGAAACCCGATATGGGCCGTCAGGGGACGATAAGGGTGGCCCCCCGGTGTGTCGGAGTCGCACTGACTAAAACCCCCGGGGTGTTCCTGCTCCAGTTTGCCGGGGCCAAATGCAAGGCTGTGCCAGCTTCCTCAGCACCTCGACGTCTGGCCTATTGATGGAAGGGCCCTGGACACCATTCCGCTCTCCTTCATTTTCTTTGAGCGGTGCGCGGGAACACATCGCGCACCGCTCTCGCCTTGGAAATGTTGGATGACGCACTCCCTCAAGTGCGCCGCCCAGAAGTCGAAAACCCCTTAACGGGTAAAGGCCTCCTCCAAGGATGTCCAAGGATCTTTGTTTTGGGCCATTTGATACCACCTTGGACCTGCAATTTTTTTAATTTCGTCATCCCATCTTGTTATAGGTTTACCTATTCGCCTTTTACCTTGTAGGCCTCGCCACAGGGTAATTTTTAGGGTCCACCTTTTGTCCTAGAGCCTCGCTACATGACCTGCCCATTTCCACTTGAGCTTCTGAACACAGCTCAAGGCATCTATAGCTTTTGTTATTGTTCTAATTTCGTATTAAAATAACCGTACCTAAATCTGAAATCTCTTATTCCTGACGATCTAATAAAAATTCATAAAGATATTTCAGAATTAAGTATAAAATAACAAGAATTACTTCTCCCCGTTCCTTTCCTTTGAACAAATCATTTATAAGCCATACAAGAGTTTTAAGGGGGATCTAAATATGATTTAATTAACGAGGGAGGTTTTTTGTACCGTTTCCACAAAGTAACTAACTACATTGCTCCTAATGGGAAATACACTGTAGTCCATAAATGGCTAGGTTTAGCCAGCGTTTGCGATTTGAGTGCATAAAAATATGCTTGTTGCGACATCTCATTTTTTTTTAAATTCTATTTACATCACATTACAAATCATTGTATTTTTCGGTTTTTCTGTACTATAATATATATCGTCTGGTGAAAGGCTATTTGGTTTAAGCGACATTTTTTGGTGATATAGTAATATATATTTTTGAAATCAGCGTTTTTTACCGATTCCAAAAATATATATATATATATATTACTATATCGCCAAAAATGTCGCTTAAACCTTGCCTTTCACCCCACGATACGTATTATCAGAGATGGGCAAAATGTAATCTGATTAATGATGAACGATTACATAATGTAGTCGTAATTTTAATTTTCTTGCTTTGTAATCATGATTAAATCCATTTAAAATATTAAGAAATGATAAATGTGTATACAATCTGGGATTTTGTGGTGTATAAAACTTAAATGTGCAAAATGCAGTCATATTAATGGTAAAAAACGTAAAATGTAATCGTTAATCATTTTTATTAATCTGATTACATTTTTCCCATCTATGTGTATTATACATATACATACTTTAAATAAATCACTCTAATAACTGCTGGAAACTGCAAAAAATCCGTTTAATAATCTAAAGTACTTGTATTATGTAAAAATTATATGACGTTACGCTATTTCCCTAACAGGATAAGATGAGATACATTAGTAACTGTATCCACTTTGCGCTTAAATGTCGCTCCCAACGTGACCAATAGCTGATCGCCGTTATCAGGGTAATAACACATAACACATGTATTAGATGTGCAGTTTAAAATATTCACTATTTAATTTAATACACATAAATATAGAGTATCTCACAGCTTTACGATATATGATTTAATATTAAAAGTAAAACATTGTTTTTATAATTGAACTGTTAAATAAAATATGTCGACATATTTATTACTTTTAATTTTTTTTTATTACATGTAAAAATAAACATTATTTTAAACATTAATTTTCTTTTTATTCTTCATTTCGTTTACTCGTAGAAAAAAAATCAAAATATTTTAATGTAATTTAAAATCGTAAAAATAATTTAAAATTTAATTTTAAATTACCTTTTTTAATTCATAATGGCTCTTCAAACATCCATTCAACCACTATTTCACAGCATTCATTGTACTTGCTTTTAAACTACACATAAAATTATAAAAAAACACTTGATTTTTTTTCAACAACTTTTAATCACCAATTTTAAAATACGTTTCATTAAATCACCGGATGTCCGAACGTCGTCACTCGTCCACATCCAACACGTCCAAACTGAAGTGCGGTCGCGCGTATACTGAAAATTTCACTGGAAAGTGCGGACAAACCTAATTTTCATGTGTATAATGGTGAGGCGTGTCGCACCATGTATTTCTGTTGATTCAACGCATCACTCATAGATGGCGCTTTAATTAATTTAGAATTTTAATTCAACGACGGTTTAAGACAAGACGTTGCATACGTTTAATTTAGAAATATATGTGAAACAACAATTTTTCTTTATTTTTCAATGTTTATTAATGCTCATTTAGTTCTATCGTGTTTTTTATTTAACTCTACAACATTCCTTGATAAGAAACGGCATAGATTCGGCAATCTAAATATTCGGCAATCAAAATAAAACCAGAATATAACAATGTGTTAACTCGAGATAAATCGTTGAAATTCCTGTTTGTGTTGCTTATACAATATTCTTGGCTTTGTTTTTGGTAATAAATAATCGTAAAAAGGGAAATGATTTCACCACCGGTTCGGAAAGCAGAATCTAACAAGAAGAGTTGGCAATATGCTTCGGTACATGCTTTTTTCAACATAATAAGTCCAAATATGTAATACGCAAAGGATTAATGTACCACGAGAAAAATCGTATATAACATATTAAAACCAGACACTTTTATCATTTAAACAGATACTGATGGAATTATATCCCTTCTGTAGCAATTTCAATTTAATAGATTTTTAATGTCTACGGTGATAACTCTAAGATGTCTTTAGGCATTGTATTGTATTGGCGAATATCGAGCCTTTTTAAGAACCATGAACTTTTGTGCTTCAGTAATTAGTACATCATGTTTATTTCTTGTATTAATACTATGAACCTCACTACACAAAAACAGATGCAGGTTTTGTCGCATTTACCTAATACAGGCGTAAATATATAGCGATGGCACCATAGATGGGCAAAAAGTAATCAGATTAATTAAAATGATTAACGATTACATTTTACGTTTTTTACCATTAATATGACTGCATTTTGCTCATTTATGTTTTAAACACTACAAAATCCTAGATTGTATACACATAATGATTTCCTAATGTTTTAAATGGATTTAATCATGATTACAGAGCAAGATAATTAAAATTACGACTAAATTTTGTAATCGTTGATCATTAATCAGATTACATTTTGCCAATCTCTAGATGGAGCTGTTAAAATATAAAAGTCTTTAAAGCGTTCTCCACGTGGAATTCTATTTCTTAAATCATAAATAGCACAAAAAGCCCTCTTTATATTTCTTAATTCTATGATTTCGTATCAGAATTCCGCTGGAGTGGTGAATTTTTTCACTATGTACGCGATTTAGCATCGGCTTTATTTGTTTTCCGGAAATATATAAGGGTTCTGTTGCATAAACGTGAGCTCTGTTTGTACAACAAGTGCGGGGCGGTTGACCGTTTGAACGGTCATTGCAGCGACAGTATTTGTCATTTGTTTTTATTTGTAGGGGCTTTCAGTGAGTACTTCCATTCACAGAATAGATACAATCCTTACATGGTGGATATTCCTTATATCCGTACTAATAAGTCTGCTTTATCATTCGTAATGCGAACCTCAAAGGAGTGGGATATGCTTCATGCATCTGATTTCCACAATTTTATGTTTTAGAAGCCTTTAATTCGTTCATGTGGGCGCTGTTCATTTTTCTCGCCAATAGATGGCAGCTCTTAATTTTTTTCGCTCCACAGTCATAAAATATAAATGTTTTCAATTAATGTATGTATACTACATATACTAATTAAATTTGTGATCGTACACACCGCCTTGTATCATAGTCAGATGCGAGCCACCAGTAGTTCATGCCGCGCATTGAAGCAATTATCTGTGAACCATAGATGATACGTGCTAGCCAATGAGGCAGACTTGTGCGAACGCCACAGCACTCATTTCGCCATGTGATCTTCCTGCGATTGGCACAACGTGACGTGAATGTCTTAATAAAATCCATAGCACGAATAACTGTGGTGGCTAACTAGATAAAAACCAGTATCCAAGCGCAGCGGGGCGAATGGCCGAAGGTTCGAATCTCATCACGTACATCTGAGTTTTTCCAGATTAAATTGGATTTAGGCGCCACATGTTCACCGGTTAAGGATAACATCGTGAGAAAACCCGCATTGTATCTAATAAGAATGTCATGTGTATGTGACTTTTTTTTTAACCCGGGGAAATCCCTAACGGACCTCAGGGAGCAATGAGGGTTGGGTTGCCCTCCAGTGTGTCGGACTTGCACCGGCTAAAACCCCCGGGGTGTTCCTTCTCCCGCCTGCCGAGTGCCAAGGGCAAGGCTGAGCAAGGTTCCTCGGCACCCAGTGACGTCTAGCCTTCTGCAGGCCCCGCCTACTTGGCAGGGGGTGGTTAAACAATCGCCACCCCCTGCGTACATCTAACACATTTAGCGGGGAGATTGGTGTAGAGTGCAACCCTCCCCTAATCTCCTTGATTTGTCATTGGAGCGGTGTGCAAGAACACATCGCACACCGCTCACGCCTGGATCTGGGCGACGCGCTTCCTTAAGCGCGCCGCCTAGCGTATGTCCTGTTATGGAGGAAGGCCTCTGGCGAAGGCCCTCCTGTCCGAGCTGGGCGGCGGGTTGGGTTATCGAGGGTGGCGATAGCCTCCCGATCCCGCTCCGCCGCCTCTTTCACCTCCATGACGTCCTCCATAAAGGAGGTGTAAATGGCTTAAGCTTTGCGATCAGCTGAGCTACTGGTCGCGTTGAGCGCGGTACATGAGCGTAAAATGGATACAGCCGCTAATGTTTTTTTACTCACCCCGAAAGGGATATAGCGTGAATGTATATTATTATAAAACTACTAGCTGACCCGGCAAACGTTGTCCTACCATATAAATTATTTCTAGTGAATATCTTCTATACATATTTGACAAATATTGATAATATTTATACGATACTAACGTCACTCAAATGTTTTGCCTTCCCGGAACCCGTCCACTAACATTTAAACTTTATGGTATGGTGTTAAAGTTCAAATTGACTTTTAAATATTATTACGAATTTTTTGTATGAGAATATAGAATAGTGTTGTTTTTAGACTTTTTCAGACAATTTTTTAATTTTTTCTCTCCATAATAACCTTCCCCAGACTTCATCAAACACAACAAAAAAGAAATCAGCCAAATCGGTTCAGCCGTTCTCGAGTTTCGCGCTTATCAACACATTTTGCGATTCATTTTTATATTATAGATCATATCTAGGCATTTTTGACACGCTTACCTTGGTTAACCTTACGTCAAATTAGATAGGTAATATACATATATATACACAATTCGATTGAATATTCACTATAGAAATTGAATAAAACTTTACAGACTAAAATCCAATATTTAGTTACCAAGCAAAATTCAACATTGCTGTTCACACGAATCAGTATCCAACCCACAACTAGCCAACTAAAAATGAATTCTAACATCAACAGCTACCGGTGAATTTTCTGTAGAGAAATTTGAATGCAAATAATTTTTGAGTTTTAATCAATCCGACCTTATGTAGGTAATTTTAAAGTTCATTTTGCCGTTACAGAATTATGCATTAATAGCCAGAGATATTAAGTTGCGAACCACAGGTCATGAGCCCCTGATTACGTGCTTATATCGTTACAACCTGGTTTGCTCGTCACATTAATTCATTTAGTAATTCGCAAATGTTTATAAGTTTCAATAGATTATTTTATAGTGGCACGAGAAAGTGACTACATCACAACTGGTGATAAGTACAGGATTTTTGTAGCAGTATTCGGGTGTAGTTGGAACTTAGCGTCTATTTCTGTAAATCAGCCTCTAGTTAGAGTTGACAGAAACTAGTTAAGCTCGTTGGATTCCATAAACTCCCACCAGTTGCTTGGAGGAACTTGAGTATTGCTATATTCTTAGTTATTGGATTATAGACGTCTACCCATGCAGTACATAATAGGGCCTCCGAGGCTGTGGATACTGTCATTGAAATAGGCTGAGATTGGTTGATATCAGTATTAGCTTCTTCTCGTGAAGAGTTTTGATTTGGTGGTTTGTGTAGTAGTGTATTGTGTCGTCTGCGACATTCTTTGCATTTGCCAGGAAGTTTGCAATTATTGAATTCATGACCTTTACGAAGACAATTGAGGCATAATTATAGTATTTGCAAAGCCAAATCCATGTTGACAAAATCGGTGACTTACGAAACCTTTAATATTCATTGATTTATGTTATAAATTGCTTTGTTTTAGTAAAGTGTAAGCAAACTTAAAGCAGCATCTATAAATTTCTTCCTAAGCACTCGTCTTCATGTCCTGTGATATTTGGAAGACAAATCCAAGGTAACAGCGTTTTGTTCCGTCAAAAAAAAGGAGAGAGAAGACCTTCCTATTGAATGAGCATCGCAGTGAGCAATAGTTGGATGCCTCTTATATTTCACTAGCTATTGCTCGCGGCTTCGCTCGCGTTAAGAAGTATTATTATTAATTAGGTATAGCTCTTGCGGCTTTACTTTTGTTTGGCGTGTGTAAAAAATTAGGGCCTACAAAACTTCTTTGTATACAATATTCTTAACTAATCTGTCATTAGGCGCTAAAACTATCAAGCTATTGGGTGAACTCACTCGTGAGCAAGCAACATAAAACTGTCCCTGAGAAAAGCAATGTACTCTTAAGTCAATACCCACAAATTTGAGAGTTTGCCCCTGAGACTTGTTTATTGTCATGGCAAAGCAGACTTTACTTACCTGCATGCCAATTTTCAGCCCGATGATCCGTCTAGTGGTTTGGGCTGCGCGTTGATAGATCACTATGTCAGTCAGTCAGTCACCTTTGAGTTATATATATTTAGATTGTTTTTGTTTTTTATTGTATATGCATTTATTTAAATATATGTCTATATAATAAAATAAAATTATAGTGTGTGGTATGTGTGTTTTCAAGTTGATGTATGACAATTTGATATAGTATCTAGAGCTGTGTATCTATATTCTATAATTTGCTACCTCGCTATTTTATGTATGTTGATATAACAAATGGTTGTCAGCTGAAAATCAGCTGCTCTAGCTTTTGCTTTTTTTTTGTATCCCGGGGGAAAATCTTACATAGGACCAGCAGGGACGCTGTGAGGGCAGCACCCCGGTGTGTCAGACTCTTATTGACTATAAACCCCTGGAGTGTCCCTCTGATTGCTCCACCCGGGCCTGGGAAGCCAAATTCATCCAGACACCTAGAGAACAAGAAGCCTTGTCGAGGTTACTTCTGTGGGAGGGGAAGGAGTAAAGCCCACCCCTCCAAAACCTCTCTTCCAGGCGTTGCGCCGGACACCGTGCACCGCCTCCCTCTCATCCAGCTAGCAGACTATCTCAAGTCTACTGCCCAGGGTCTAGCTTTTGCTGAGCTGACTTCCTTTTAACATACCTGCATAGGGTATTTGTTTTTGTTATTTTATATCTTGATTACCTATCCTTCTGTGTTGTATTCTTTCTTAAACACGTTAAGCGCCGATAGAAAAAATTAAAAATCGTAAAAATACTTTTGGTCGTAATTTGTTTATTATGTTACGATACGTATGGGAGTTGTGTTTTGGGAGTCGAAGCTGCTCGCGTCCGTAGGCTTTACCCTAGTTTCCCTACACGTGACTCCTGGGTGGTGCTAAACGAGCAGCAGCGAGGTGGTAGGGCGCCGGTGCCCGTCTGGATAGCGACCACAGTACATGGGTGTAAAGCCCGTCATAGTGACCAGTTACGGCTTGTCGCGTTTCGGGATCAGCTTGTGCATATCCAGTAGCTCATATACCTAGAGACCTTCAGTCGTGGTATATGTGGGCCGACATGACGATGTAGACTATCAATGGATTTTCATCCTTTGATAGTCGCTTTCGTTTTTGGACTACACTGTACTTACCATCAGGTACTCTGTAGTCATTATGTCGAGCCAGTGTAAAAAAAAAAACGTATAGAAAATAAGTTTTATTTAATTTTGTACATGGGTTACATAGTTACAGTCAAATACATAGCTGTGGTCAACGGTGTACACATGGCGCTATGAATTCAATTCCTTACAAGGTATGTTTGTCCCACTGCGCACTATAGTTCTACAGTGCCCTGCCGGTCACGGAGTACGAATAAAGTAACAATCAGTATGGCCGGCGGCGAGAAAAAGTAGTTTGAATATGACTATACGTTGAGGTCACCGGTGACCCCCATGACGCTATGATAGAGGAAGGGTGAGGTCACCGGTGACCCCCATGGCGTTTGACGTGTTAAGTATCAATCCTCTGTATTAAAGCAAACTTTGCTCTTCACTAAATTGCATAAAACTTTACGTAAATCGAAAGCTATTAGTAGTAAATGCCGTGCAAAGTTTTCTTAAAGTCGTAAATGTAAAGAGAGTTACGATTCTCTCAGAGTGGAATGGAGAGTACTCGCAGGGGTCGTTTCAAATTAAACCAGTAATTACACTGACTGGTTTGCGGCTTATTTAATACATTCAACTACAAAAACATCGAACTTTATTTGGATGTGCTGTCTGGGACAGTTCTGCCCAGTGCTTACTTGACGCCCTGGATAGGTTGTAGCGGAGGGCTGTCCGCAAAGTGAACGGTGCAGGCGTTTCTGAGCATCTTGAACCGCTCCAGTTGCGTAGAGATCTTGCCTCATTGAGTGTTCTCTACCGTCTGTATCATGGCGAGTGTTCTGAAAAGCTGTTTAATCTTGAAATGAAATAAAATATAACTATTCAAATAGGCCTACTTCCAAGCACTTTTGAATCGTCAAAAAAAAACAAAGTGAATCTACCACCGGTTTGGAAAGCAGAATCTACCGAGAAGAGCCGGCAAGAAACTCTGGTAGTAGCTCCTTTTAAGATAATAAAGTACAATAACAGGTATAATATATAAAGGATTGAACGCCCCGCGAGAACGATTGCATATATTAAGACCACGCACTTTTATCATTCAAACAGTCATTAGTCATTAATGGAATAATATCCCTTTCCCAGCAATTTAGTTTTAATAGTTTTTTTAAATTTCAATAGTGGTAATTAATTATTTTTTATATTTTATAATTTTTATAATATTACTAGCTGATCCGGCAAACGTTGTTTTGCTATATAAGGTTTTGTAATATCTTCTAAGATGTTCATTGAAATTAAGTGATGTCAAAGACAATTTTGTTCACAGTTAAATACTCTTAATCAACAACACATTTATTTGGATAAAGATTAATATTATTACGTTGATACAACTCTTAACAAATAATGCATTAATTTCGACCAAATTTGTTTACCATAAAAACGGTTCTAGTGACTTAATCTTAAAAGATAGACATATACTGTCACAGACATTTTTTTAGACCATTTCAAGAGGAATAATTCTTTCTTACATATATTTTTGGTATCTTGAACCGTTTTTGCAGCGCACGCAATGGAAGGATGAATAGGATGAATAATTTTCCCCGTTTTTTTTCACATTTTCCATTATTTCTTCGCTCCTAATAATTGCATCGTGATGTTATATAACCTAAATCCTTCCTCGATAAATGGTCTATTCAACTCAAAAAGAATTTTTCACTTTGAACCAGTAGTTCCTGAGATTAGCGCGTTCAAACAAACAAACAAACAAACAAACTCTTCACCTTTATAATATTAGTATAGATTTTATTATATATTCTATGCTATTAGTAAACTTGGTCTCGCTCGCTCGTATGTTTCTACTATGGATGGGAGAGGACGGAACAAGCCACTTAATTAATTACCAGTTATAAATCTATACTAATATTATAAAGCTGAAGAGTTTGTTTGTTTGTTTGAACGCGCTAATCTCAGGAACTACTGGTTTGAATTGAAAAATTCTTTTTGAGTTGAATAGACCATTTATCGAGGAAGGCTTTAGGCTATATAACATCACAATGCAATTATTAGGAGCGAAGAAATAATGGAAAATGTGAATAAAAACGGGGAAAATTATTCATCCTATTCATCCTTCCATTGCGTGCGCTGCAAAAACGGTTCAAGATACCAAAAATATATGTAAGAAATAATTATTCCTCTTGAAACGATCTAAAAAAATGTCCCCGACAGTATATGTCTATCTTTGAACATTAGATTACTAGAACTGTTTTTATGGTAATCAAATTTGGTCGCAATTAATGCATTATTTGTTAAGAGTTGTATCAACGTAATAATATTAATCTTTATCCAAATAAATGTGTTGTTGATTAAGAGTATTTAATTGTGAACAAAATTGTCTTTGACATCACTTAATTTCAATGAACATCTTAGAAGATATTACAAAACCTTATATAGCAAGGCTACGTTTGCCAGATCAGCTAGTTTCTCATAAAACCGCTAGACACCGTGTCGGATACCAATCGATATGAAAAGTATCGTTTCTTGTAAAGAAGAGAGAATAGATATTTGTTGAGGAGACGCGGTCCCTCATCGGCTTTATCTTTACCTTCTACCAGATGTGACTGAGGTCAAGCGTTTACTTGTATATCATATAAAAAATAATATACATATACCCTAAGCAGTAGCGTTCATTCCATAGATGCACGAAAGCATTGCATGCCCTGATGATAAATAAGTCTGGAATAAATTGCTTAAATTCAAACAAAAAGCATACCATTTAAATTAATATATATTCTATATTCACACCATCTATATTTCCTATGAAAGCAATATAATATTTATTATCATAATATAATATTCAAGTGAATTACGTGAATTCTTCCTACCCTGTTCAAATATCCTATGCACGTCACTGACCCTAAGTGTTGTCACCAATCTTAAATAGACAAAATGCCAATTTAGCCAAGAAAATAAGTGACATTTACAAACAAATCCATTCTAAGAAGATCTTTGAACTCTTTCATATGAAGTAACAGCCTTTTTTTTTGGTAACCCGGGGGAAATCCCTAGACGGACCTCAGGGAGCTGGATGAGGGTTGCCCCCTGGCATGTCGAACTTGCACCGACTAAAACTCCCGGGGTGTTACTTCTCCCGCCTGGGCAAGGCCGGGCCATCTTCCTCGGCAATGAAGTAATTGCCTGGCTTCTAGATAAATTAATTTTAGTTTACGCTATAATATTATGGCGACATAATCTGAAGTTGGGATTTACAGAAACTATTTTGAGTTTCCTAAATGTTTTTTTCTAAATATAATTGATTAAATACCACCTTTGAAATTTAGATGGATAATGTAAACCAACGGTCAAAGAAAACGGACTACGAAGAAGTATAAAGCGCAGTGTCAAAGATAAATTGGGTTTCAGGATTTACTGAGCCTGACCGTGAAGTCATTTGGATTAAGTAGCTGAGTTACGTTGCATTTAGCTCCAAGTGGAGACTTCAGTTGCTTTTAATTAAGGCTACATTGTGATTCTGTACACATCAATTACAAAATTATCTATATTTCTCTGCTTTATCAAAAATCTCTAATGGCACAAGATCCTAGGGCTTGCTTAGCCAGACATAACAAATTTTTTAAAAGTTGGGCTTGCGGATTAAATTGTTGGGACTGGCTATTGCCACCTGATTCTTTTCAACCTCTTTCTTCCTCGGTTTACCTCTTTCACTTTCTTCACATCTTCTCAGAAGAAGAGGACTGCCTACCATGTTATGTCGATGACGACCCCCGCTCAAACGAGTGCGTGGTATTTTTTTTATAATTTATAGACGAACGCTTGACCTCAATCACACCTGGTGGAAGGTGAAGATGAGTTCGACGATGAAACGCGATCCCCTAGCAAATGCCTATTCACTCTTCTCTTAAAGACTCCCAGGTCATAATATCGCGGAAATATGGCCGCTGGAAGCATATACTTGGAAAGTCTGCGTATCTAGTAAGTTGGATAAAGGACCGATTTGCAGATACCTGGTGAGAAAAGTATGTAATATTAGGATTTTTTTAAAATGAGAGGTATTCTCGCATAGAAACTTTAGGGCAGCCGTAAGGGTGGTCACTATGCGCTAGGTTTCGACTGACTGAAATCTTCCTGATTTTCCCTCTTCATGCACCCAGCCGATCTTGGGCTTTCATATTCACCAAGACGGTAAGTAATGGTTATGAAGAGCTCACCCCTCTGGAACTCTATCAGGATCCAAGTAGCACACATACGCACCACCTCAACCTTTTTTTTGTAACCAAGAAAAGTGTCGCATAGGCCCATCAGTGCCACGGTGAGGGCGGCGATCCCGATATGTCAGACTCCTACTGACTAAAAACCCCTCGGGTGTCCTTCCAATCACTCCACCCGGTCCTGAGATTCCAGATACTTCCAGACGCTGTACCAGGTGAGTTCAAACCTCACTGACGGGCAGCGCGCCAAACAATGCACCACCTCAATCAAATTATTCCAAATTATCCTAAAGATGGATCCTCATAAAATTATTGAGGAATATAAACACATAATTTACTGTAGGTTTGTAATTTATTTCTAACTATAGCCTACTGAGGAAATTAATTTAAAATCCCTACTGGATTTGAGCGACATAACGTCGCTACAGCGCCATATATTAACCACTAAATCCAGGATAGTATCACAAGCCTCACGTGACCTCATAAGTAACAATTACTCTCCGACCCTTATCACAAAGAGAGTGTCCTTATGAACAAAACACAGGGCCCTTTTGTGATTTAAGAGGTCGTGTTCTAAAAGTGAAGAGGTGTGTTTCCACTTTAACTCCATTTACCGATTCTGTATAAATAAATATATAACGAGAGTCTTCCAAACCATTTAAAAGACTCTTATAACGTGTTTGTTTTTACAATTTCCACTTGAGCACTCATATATCTCAAGACTCATAGCCTATATGATAGACTTTTTGATTCAATTATCTCTTCGAGTCTTAGTTAACTCTTGACTCCTTAATTTCTTTGCACACGTGACTCTTTACACTACACCTGTCGAGGCTTAGAATGGATGAAGCAGGTCTTGTTTTAAGTCTCTACAGTGAGCCCTCCAGATCAGAGCATTGATCAACGATTCAGTTAGCATCAGATAGAATTAAACGGAGAGCTGTAGTGCTGTGCGCTTCCAAAAAGCTGCCAAGAGTATACGAATGTAAATTTTGATTAATTCCACCCCCAAGGGGATAAAACAGGGGATGAAAGCTGGTATAAATCTTCTCAGATTTTCGACTATAATATAATATAATAATAGCTTGATAGTTTTAACGCCTAATGACAGATTAGACACTAATTTTTTACACACGCTAAACAAAAGTAAAACCGCAAAAACTATACCTGATTAATAGTAATAATTCATAACGCGAGCGAAGCCGCGGGCAAAATCTAGTTGTAACATAATAATAATTGAGTTACATTGTTTATCGCTTGCATACGTTATGTCATACCGAAAGTTGGATTTGGGCCCCGTGCAAAACACAAAACAAACCACGCTGGGCGACGAAGGTATATGGTATTCTTGTCGTCATTCCTGAGGCATACTATACTCGTTTGGCTATCGGCTCATCCACTGGATTTAAATACGCGGTAGCTAGCAATAACAATGCGGTTCTCGGTAGCTTTTGAGCACATTTTTGACCCGAACAATCAAATTAGTCACTGGATATGTATATTGCAAAGTTGAAAATAAATACGTAAACTCAATACAGAAACAAAGTGACGTGGGCAGATATTGGAACAGTGAAAGAAAGAAAGAAAAGAAAGAAAAAGTTTATTGAGGCAAAGGAAACAATACACAACAAACATTTATATAAAAACAACAATGATAGAATACATAACATCACAGCATGTATCCTGTGTGCTGCTACCCATCTTAAAGAGCGCTCGGCTCAGCGTATGCTGGGCGACGCTGCACGCGCCAGCCAGCGCTGATTTTCAACAGATTTGATTTTTGTAACAGTGGGCACGACACTAGAACAGGCGCAGCGTGACCCTCGTCACTCGCTCCAATCGTCGCACCCTCACGCACATCTGAGAATGACGATTATTTTATTTTATTTTTTTTTGTTACATTTTAAAGGCGGCCATTGGCCAACACACTACAAGACAATAAAAAAAAAACAATAAAATAAATGCACATCAATGTGTTGCACTGTTAAAGGCCACCAACCACATCGTGCATCAAAAATACAAACAATACTACTTATAAAATAAACACATTAACAAACAATGAAAGTGAAAACATAGGCAAATGAAAAATCATATCAAAAACTACTGCGTGTCCCTCAACCACCCGATGATTTTCCTTTTAAAGACCGGCAGACTGTCAGCGAAGACATCCATAGCACTCCCCAGTTCGTGAAAGCCGCGAGATAACCTACAAATAGGCGAATTATAACCCAAGGATGTACCGAGCAAGTTCACACAGTTCCTGGGATAACGCAGGCAATTATGGAAATGCTGGATTTTTCTTACCCCAAACAAACTGTACATACCTAATAAATATTTATCTTCAAAATTCTTTAAGAAATTCTTAAAAAACAAAAGTGAGTAAAACCTTGACAGCAAATTTTAGTATTTTTATACTCGAAATATCGCAAATATACATTGAGCATATGTAAAAATCGATACGTAATAATAAATACATGCCTCTTACTAAAGAAAGTATTACAATATGGGATCATTTGCCTCTCGAAAGGGTCAAGGCTCGAGGAATGAAAACGGTTGGGTTGGGTCGCCCCTTAGCGTCTTTTGATGAGTATTCGAAGAAAAAATGATCGGGTTTGCAGACCTTTTTAAAATATTTTAGTCCTGATGAGTTTTACATTTTCTTTTCAATTACAGTACTTCTTTCCCGCATTTTGCGTCCTTTTTACAAAGTATCTGTATTATTTTGTAACACATGAACTCTATATATTGCTATTCATAGTTATACCTTGTTATTTTCAAAATGATTTTTATTTTCTGTTTTTCAGTAACTTTACAGAGACAATGTCTAAATGGTTAAGGGTATTTATATTTTTGTTAATTTTATAACCGTAATTGGTGATTTTATTTCTAAATAAAATTATAATAGGACTAGCTGACTCGGCAAACGTTGTTTTGCCATATAAATTATAGCAGACCAGCCACGCTTTGCTGTGACTGGTTTTTGAATAATTACTCCATCCAGTCAGCGGATAGCGCCATCTTTTAGAATCGGTTGGAGCTAACTGTAAATTATGACTGCTAAATAATAAACAAATAATTTGCAATAAAATAATATTGCGACTATGAATTGAGATGAAAACTATCCTATCTTTTAAATTAGATCAAACTTCACGTGGTGTGTAAATTTCATTAAAATCGGTTTAGAAGTTTAGGAGTCCATCGCGGACAAACATCGTGACAGGAGATTTATATATATTAAGATAGCAGACAGACTAAACTCTGCAAAGAAACTGTTCGGCCCCGTATGCGCCACATACTATGCCTCGATATTAGTCGACGTGTATTTATCTATAGGACTATAAGGTTGTAGAGATGACCTAAATAGTTTACACCTTATGCCGTACCTATAACTAGCTACATCTGCTTACCTTTGGCGTGCATAAGCATCGTTTCAGGTGAGATGCGTGCTCGTCCGAAGTCCGACCGACCCAGGGGTACCCAGCGTCTGTTGCTGGGCACAATATCCATTTTTTTACACTGGCTCGACATAGTGACTACAGAGTACCTGATGGTAAGTACAGTGTAGCCCACAAACGAAAGCGACTATCAAAGGATGAAAATCCATTGATAGTCTCCATCGTCATGTCGGCCCGCATATACCACGACTGAAGGTCTCTAGGTATATGAGCTACTGGATATACACAAGCTGATCCCGAAACGCGACAAGCCGAAACTGGTCACTATGACGGGCTTTACACCCATGTAGTGTGGTCGCGATCCAGACGGGCACCGGCGCCCTACCACCTCGCTGCTGCTCGTTTAACACCACCCAGGAGTCACGTGTAGGGAAACTAGGATCCATGCGGGTGGTATCTCCCGGCCGAGAGATATATCCGTGTTCCATTTTGTTGACATATGTATATGTAGTGAGGTAGTTAAATCTAAGGGTCCCCTCGTGCCATCCCGGGCACGGGCGTCAACCGAAACCACTATATTAAACTGTGATAGTATGTGCACCGTCCGAATATAAGATCAACCGACAAGTCTATGATATGGGATCCTTTAAGCGTAGCGTGAAGAGATATTTGTCCAGGCCGGCATGATTGCTGCGACTACCGATGGGTTTTTTCTTACCTTTCGATAGTCGTTGGCGTTTTTTTGGACTGCACCTTGCTTACCATCAGGTTTGGTGCAGTCACTGTGCCGTGTCAGTGTAAAAAAAAAGTGAATACGTCATACGTCAAACATACAGAGCTGCCAACCCTGCGGGGTACGCAAATGCAACCAATCACATGCATCGACAAATGGCGTAAACAAACTCTCATTCAACATAATAGAAAACTAAAGACTGATTAATCCTCAATATTTTACGATCAATTTACTTTCAGAATTAGAAACTATAAAGGAAAGTATTCCTTGAATATTCTTTCCTTGAAAATTATATGGCGTTTTAACATATTACAATCAGAGATGAGCTAAATGTAATCTGATTAATGATGAACGATTATAAAATGTAGTCGTAATTTTAATTTTCTTGCTCTGTAATCATGATTAAATCCATTTAAAACATTAAGAAATCATAAATGTGTATACAATCTGGGATTTTGTAGTGTTTAAAACATAAATGAACAAAATGCAGTCATATTGATGGTAAAAATCGTAAAATGTAATCGTTAATCTTTTACAGTAATCTGATTACATTTTGGCCATCTATGATTACAATAAAGTCTTGTCTTTGAAATATAAGTATAAATTGTAGTAAAATATTACATTTAAGATCTAACGTGACATTTTACAAGTCCCAGAGAATCTTAACGCACGCCGTCAATTAGCAAAACCACCACGACCTACATCTAATTTTAGATCTAGCTCTTCCATTCCCAATCACAACCTTAACCTCAACTATTTAAAGTCACTTTTCTATTACTTACAATGCAAACTGTCTTCGTCCATGAGTTAGCTCTCATACAAAACAGACTCAAAACCATATAAATATAAGGTTTACTTTTAGGCACAATAGGAGCTTTTGATTCCTCGATTGATGACGATTGGACACGCAAGACAATTTCGCTTTTAAAGCTAACCCGATAAGGTAGAATATTGGATGGAGGGATAATAATATTTTCTAAGTGCCACGGGTCACGAAGACCCAAGTACGTGTCGGTTAAAAGTATACGTAACGTATGGAAACAATATGGCCTGTTTATGGTTTTCCAGGCCCTCGGATGTATATCAAGTATATGGGTTTATGGGAACCTTCATTTTTCATGTCCATTGTTTGCATTCGGTAGTCACTTGTATAATGTGATTGGCCATGAGGAATATTTAGGCCTTGATCGTAAAGTTGAAGCGGTTACGGAATACTGATATATCGTAGGGTTGATGCTATTGCTGTTAATTCTGCTCCTTGGAGACGTAAATATAACACCCAGGCAGAGATGGGCAAAATATAATCTGATTAATGATGAACGATTACAAAATGTAGTCGTAATTTTAATTTTCTTACTCTGGAATCATGATTAAATCCATTTAAAACATTAAGAAGTCATAAATGTATATACTATCTGGGATTTTGTAGTGTTTAAAATATAAATGAGCAAAATGCAGTCATATTAATGGTAAAAAACGTAAAATGTAATCGTTAATCATTTTCATTAATCTGATTACATTTTGCCCATCTATGCACCCAGGTACACTATCCAAAGAATAGTGAGGCTGTAGAAAGTTTGCACCCGATTTGTAACCCGGTCACATTACATGATGCTAAGCAGCGTGAATAAATTAAGGAAGCTGCTCTGACCTCAGTATAGTACAGTTTCTACAGTTTCTAATGTGTTAACATTAGCGCCTGAACGGACACTTTTCGAGACAAAAGTTCAGAGATTCACTACACGATCAAATTGGTCGAAACAAATGTTTAAGCTAATATACTCTATGATTGGAAAGTCACTCTTTCGAATGGTGATAGTAGCAAGTCCGTAAAATGAATATGTTTATGCGAAAATTTCAAATTAAAAAAAAATAGCAGTGTTTTTGTGAAAAGAAATTTCCCAAAACCCATTTTTTTCGCTTTTGCATTTTTTACATGCTTAATACCCATGAATATCGCGTCCATAGACCCTAAACTAAAAGTTAGTAACTTTGAGGTGATGAAAAAAAAAATCATACAAAATGGCGTCCGAAACAATAAATTTTAGTTTTATTCTTTAGCAATTTTTTCTCGATTTCTATGGGCTTTATGAAAAATTTCCTAAGAATAAAAACGTCTTAAAATGAGTCAAAGAATGCCCTCAATTTTTTTCAGAACCGTAAAAAAAAAGAAAAATACCATTAAATTTCATTCGATATGAGAACAATAGTGTAATTAGTCAACTAATAGAATTACAATTAAGAGCTTATCCCATATTGAGGTCGCAGAATTTTGCAAAATTTAATAAAGCTGGTGGTAAGCCCAGTTTTATAATTCACGACAGGATGTGATGTTGTATGATCAGCCATGTGCGTTTAAATATCTAAATGTACACCGAAATTTCTTGCATCATCTTACAGAATAAAATAACGATGGTGATTATCAACAATTTATTATTTTTTTTATGATTTACAGTCAGAATCTTCACACTGGATGGAGATTCAAGATAAGTCTGACGAAAAATTGCGTCCAACCAACAAATGCCTATCACTGTTCTGTTAGAGGTTCCTAAATAACAAGACCGTGGAAGCATTGTCGTTAAAAGCGTTTTGCACTGTTTAGCAGTTCGCATGACAATTGTAAAAGCGAATCTTTTCGTGTGGATATGGGGAACGTCCGCCACGTACGAATGGTACCCGGCATGGCGTCTAGTGGATTTGTTATGATATAGGGCTGGTAGAATTAGAGAATGTATCTATTGAGAACATCCTCCATTGTGCAACCGGTAAAAGACTGCGAGGCAGGTAACTTTACGTCGATACTCGATGTTCTGCGCTTTAGCCTTAGTTATAGAGTAATCGCCAATAATTCTTCGAGCTCTACGGTCAATTAAATACATATAAAACATTTATGACCGGTGGTCGTGGATGTGGTGGTAGAAAGACACGGATTTTGGCGTTTTACTGTTTATTTGCACTTTACGGCACACCGAACTGCGACGCACACGCACGTACTCTAGCCTCGGGTCTCGGTAGTCGACTGCTTTTGCTAGAGCATCCCTTACCCCGCGCGTCCCATAACACCCTAACGTCCTTTAAGGCGTTTACCACAAACGCGTATCGGGCGGCGTCTACATGCTATACATTGCATTTTCTATTCTTATATTTTATTGGTTACAAGCTTTGTTAGACAATTGTTGCTTACTACAAGCGAAATAATTATTTTGTTGATATAGTGTAATAAGCAAATAAAAATTATTGTATTGGAATATAACTATATTGGGAGTCGAAGCTGCTCGCGTCCGTAGGCTTTACCCTAGTTTCCCTACACGTGACTCCTGGGTGGTGCTAAACGAGCAGTAGCGAGGTGGTAGAGCGTCGGTACTCGTCTGGATCGTGACCACAGTACATGGGTGTAAAGCCCGTCATAGTGACCAGTTTCGGCTTGTCGCATTCCGGGATTGGCTTGTGTATATCCAGTAGCTCATATACCTAGAGACCTTCAGTCGTGGTACATGTGGGCCGACATGACGATGTAGACTATCAATGGTTTTTATCCATTGATAGTCGCTTTCGTTTTTGGACTACACTGTACTTACCATCAGCTACTGTGTAGTCACTATGTCGAGCCAGTGTAAAAAAAAAATTTTTCTTATTGGTTCTTTCCTACAATCCAATAATGGATAATCTTACAACAACTTCAATAAATCATTGGGGATAGATATCTCTTCGAAATCGCCATTAAATTTAATTAGTTTTTCTCGCAGTGTGTTGTCATCCGTCTTTCTGAAGTTGTCGCTCTATTTTATTTTAAAGAATTATATTTCAAGTTTGCCAATTTATCATCTCCATTCGAGAATACGGCTGTTCCAGCATTCATTGGTTTTTAAGCTTCTTCAGCTTGCAAATTCAGAAAAATCTATCCATAGCTTTTGTTCCTTGTCGAATAATCTCGTTTCCACGACAATTCTGTTCACAACTGAACTGTAAAAGGCTGTACAGATCTTCCACTAGATAGCTCGGTCCCGCGCAAAGTTGTAAGTTCATTTCCCGTGATAAAGAAAACTCAGGCCCCGACAAGAGATCCATTTGAAAAAGTTTCAAATTGAATTAACCGTGGGAACAATTCGAGTTGTCGTCGGATTTGGGAGTTTTAATCGTTTTTATGTTACTTTCCGCTGTTTAATTAGGATTTCGGGTGAAGTTTTATGATTTTGGTTGTATTGTGAATCCATTGCTTGAGGCTAATTTAAAATTTCTTTGGTTCGTACTAAATCTACCTTTTTTTTTATTCTGAGGGAAAATCCTGTAATGGACTATCAGGGACGCTCTGAGGGCAGTGACATTGATGTGTCAGACTCCTACTGACTAAAAACTCCCGGAGTGTCCCTCTGATTGCTCCACCTGAAGAACTATTTAGAGTTATCTACTAGGGTTTCGGATGCACCTGTCTTGAGAAAAAATGCCGAAGGAAACTCAAGGCTACGTCGAAGTAGATGAATTCCTTGTTGACGTAGATATAAATAATGGACCAGGGTGCCGGCAACCGCTCTGGCGCATCAGTCCCAGCCGATCGGTCGATCCACGACCGGTTGGCTGATGCCTTTGGGGTCGCGGCTGCTCAGGGTGGGGGCCCTGAGCAACTGGTTTAGCAACCCTCGAGAAGTTTGCAGGGCATTGTGACGTGCTCTGCCTAAATACAACGAGCAGTATCGGGGAGGGTATCATCTTCACCCGAGTTTGTGCCCATCGGGCGCGGCGCGACGGGGCTGTGGCGAATTGATTACAGGACCCACAGTCCCCGCCAATGCGCAGAAGTAGTCACCTTGGGGTATTTAGTCGGTACAAGTCCGACACACCTCGGTTGCGCAACCCCCCTGTGGGGCTGAGACGGTCCTATGAGGATATTCCCCAAATAAAAAAAAAAAAAAATAAATAATGGAACGTCACTTTTCCATATCTTAGCAAACCATTTTCACCTCCATAAAATTATTTTATTCATTCGTGCACACTTGCCAATTTAGGATAGGACTTTAAACATATAGTTTTTTTTCTTTTTTGGCAACCTGAGGGAAAAGCCTATCTAAGACCATCAGAGCCACCATGAGGGCGGTGACTCCGGTGTGTCAAATTTGTACTGACTAAATTTCCCGGGATATCCTTCAGATCGCTGCTAGCTTAGCCTGGGGATCCATATTCTTCCAATGACCTGGCGAGCGAATAGTCTTAGGCTTCACCTCTTGTAGAGGCGCAGATGTAAAGGGCCCATATCTCAAAACCTCTCTATCCGTCCCCCACCTCAATTGGACAGCACAAACCTTCAAGTCTACAGCTCGGTTTTGCTATTACAGCTTGAAGGTTATTTTTATTATATTTTTTCAATTTAATCATTTTAATGGTTTAAGTCATACCTAAAATATGATATTTTTGAATACAAATTTCACGTCTAAACTGGGAATGAGTTAGTACAGCTTTATACAATAAATCATGGGAGATATCCGGGTTACCCCTTGCGCGTGCACTCAGCAGTCTTAGTAATTTATGGCTTACACTGCCGGCAAATTTATTGGTACGTTTATTGAAATAACGAAGTGTTACAAGATTCTTGAGTAATCGAGATAGTAATATATCAAAAGGTAACATAAAAGCTGTAAGTCCGGTTTCTATTACATTAATTTGATTTTACAGTTAAAATCCATTAAATTTATTTTACACTTTGGAGAATATGCATCAGAACTTCATTCTCTGAAGCTACGATTACTAAACACCACATTGGGTATAACTCGTATGTGGTATATATTTCCTATAATTAGACTAAATTATTCGATTCTTTATTTATAATGTGGGAAGCAAAAGAGTCGATAATACGCCCACTGTACATTTTTGCTCGTTTGTTTTTTATTTTATATATTATAGGATGGAGACGCCGCCTGATACGTGATTGTATTATACGCCCTAAGGGTCTTTAGGGTGTTACGAGACATGCGGGGTAAGGGGTGCGCGGGTGCAAGGGATGCTCTAGCTAAATCAGTCGACTACCGAGACCCAAGGCTAGAGTACGTGCGTGTGCGTCGCAGTTCGGTGTGCCTTAAAGTGCAAATAAACAGTAAAATGCCAAAATCCGAGTCCTTCTACCACCACACCAACGACCAACGGTCATTATATATATATATATATATATATATATATATATATATATATTTTAGTAAATTTATGCAATTAACTGCGTAACCTAAATAAACCACTACTGGGTTTCATTCCTAGTATGGATACTTCAATTCCTATTTTATTGGGCAGAAGATAGCTTCGTTATAATCCTGCAAAATATAATACAAAGACATCGATCCTGTTCCGACTAAAGAATCTAATTAAAGAATCTCTGCTGCTTTCAGGAAATTATGTAATTCTTATAATTAACCAATCTTACGGTAGTTGAATGCCACAAAACTTGATTAAATATTTAAATTTATCTCATAGATGTAATCCTGCCTTAGTCTATGGGCAACAACTACTAGTTCCTTATTTATGAATGAATACACAAATAATTAAATTTTTGAGGTGATTAGAACTATAGTGACTCAAGTGAAAACTTTCCGCTTGAACACGTTGATGTAGAAAATGTTCTTAAAAACATCTAAAGACTAATCGAAGTTACATTGTTTTTTCTATAAATGTGATCTATTTTGATATTCATACTGTAATCGCGTTATTTTTATGTTAATACAAAAACAGAATAACTCATTTACTTTGGGTGAGTATCATCACTTGATCCACTATTCTTGTTCCAACGGTTTGATATTACTTATGATTATGGAACTTTTAAAACAAAGTGGGCGAGCATTCTTGAGCAATCACAGTCTGCAATCAGTATCATCTTCCCTTTCGAGCAGTTCCGATATGTCTGAATCAAACAGACAAAATATCTATAAATAATTTACTAATAGTAATCGTGAAGCAATGCATGGTACTTTATACAAATGCCATATGTAAATGCCCTTAGAAATGCGAACAGCTGCACTTTTGTTGACGTTGTCCACATCATAAGCGCAACGTGGATACAACAACTAATGTATTTCTGCTCACCCCAGAAAGTAAATACTGTAAATATATTACTATTATTAATTTTCTCATGTTCAAATACTTTTAAGCAGTGGACTCATTTGTATTTAAATATTATCGAATATATGACAATAAATTCTCATAATCATTGAAATCTATTTCCGTGGCCGGCAGTGTAGAAGTCATTCCTATCGCGTGAAAAGTGCGGTAAAGGAAACTTAAAAAAGTTACAAAACATTTCAGCATTGTATGGTGAAATAACAGCAAATGGAATACAGATGTCTTAGTTTTACGAATGGAGCATTCCATTTCCAGGTGGCGAATTTGAGAGAGTGCGTTAACTAAGAAATCCAGGCGTGAGCAGTGCACGATATGTTTCCGCGCACCAGTCTCTCGGTTTAGTTGTGAAGACCTGTCCCGGCTATCAACTAGAGTCCGACCGAAATTGGTTTTCCGGCCGAAACCGAAACCGAAACCGAATATTCGGCCGTGGCTTCAGTTTCGGCCGAAACCGAAACCGAAACTCACGTGGTCAAGTATAAAGTCAAGGTGGTCAAGTAAAAAAATGAAACAAAAACTTACATGTAATCAGTTCCATCAAAACATAACCTCTAAAGAATGTTTACGTCGGGTGATAACGCACTAAGTTGTGTTGCTATAGAGCAATGCGAATTAGATCCGTCAACTGTCGTCTAAACGACGCAGTTACACTCCGACGCAGCCTTGAGTTTCTTTCGGCGTTTCTTCTCAAGGTAGTCGCTTCCGAAATGCTAGTAGATCACCGTTAGGTTTCGTATTTTTGGCTGGCGGTCCAAGTCGAGGTTCGTACCCACAGGGGTGCCCTTGCATTGCTACCCAACCCATAAATTGCCGGCTGAGCACCCTCAGTGTTCGCCCACTCGCCCGGTTAAGTGTGACACCCTTTCCCGGTCAACAAACACGCGTAAATTCGAAAAAAAAATAGCAATGCGAACGGCGCACGAATCCCGAACAGGGCCGCCAGCGTCCGCCAAAGCGTTGCCACGAGAAACGAAGTTAGGCAAGCATGTACGACAACTACCGAAATCAGTTTCGGTTTCGGCAAAAGTTTCGGCCAATTTTGGCCGAAACCGAAACTGCCGCCGAAACTTGATTTTTGGCCGAAACTCGGCCGAAACCGAACTTTCGGTCGGACACTACTATCAACCACTATCCAGCAAAAAAAGTTACCACGCACCACTCAAAGAGAATGAGGTGAGCAGGGGGTGTCGTTTTACAGCACCCCCTTCCAACGTAGTAGAGAGAAGCCTGAAGATTGACAGATTGCCGTGCTCAGAGCACTTAGACCTGGCATTTCAAGTGGCTATCATGCTGGTTTTCCTTCACAGGTGAGCATATGGTGCCTAAATCTGTACTTAAACTGTAAAAACCCTGAGATACGTGATGGGAAGTGAACCTACGAACATTCACGTTACTGGCCATGGTTACCGGTCCCTTATCCACAAGGCCACTAAAATCACAGCAGCAGATAGAAGTCCAATAGCTTGAAAGCGACTATCATGTATGTTGATTCTTTATGATTAATCTCTTTTACTCCTACAAGCTATGAAAGGTCAATAAACTAAGTGAACACAACGATTGCGTCATTGATGATGATGATGATGATGATGATTTCCTAGCTGGATTCGGCCACAGCGACTGTTTCAACATCGATTAAGAACATCGAGGTCCAGTTTACGGAAACAGTCAATTGCGCAGGAGATATTTAAGTGCATAACTGGACGCGCAGCCAGAAAAGCACTCCCTCGTCCGAGCTCCCTCAGGCCCGATGGAAAGGAGAACCAGTACGATCGGGAGGGAGCAGGATGCAGGTTTGGTCGAGTTTTCCTTCTCTGAACACCTGGTTGGTTGGTATATTGCGTCGTTGACTTGACAACTGACGCCATATATTGACTTAGTGCTGCAGTACTCCCATATAACGGCTTAAATACTGATTGTAGGGCCTTTGAACCAGCTGCTTTATTATGACTGTGGTAAAAACGAAAGGATGGTCATTGTTAGGAACTTGCTCTTTGTCCACCATTGTTTGCTATTGCTGTTTTACTGGAAAGGGAAACTGGATTTTCTCGTGAGAATTACGTTAACCACGCGAGTACAATAGCGATGATTTTCCTTTACAAAAATCTTTTACCACATTTCAATAAATTATTTTATATACCTTATAGAAAAATTGTATTTATTTGCGTTCACTGCTCCATTAAAACATCAAATTTATTTTTTTGGCCTTAATTCCTTATAAATAACTTATGATAAACAGGCAGAATACGGGTTGATAATGCTTTGTGCTTAAATAGTCATCTTTGACGTGTAAATTTTATTAAATAATAATAATAATACACCAGACAATTACCAGATGTGATTAAGGTCGAGCATCTGCCATAATAAATAAATAAAACCTAATTCTATGTTCATGAGCCGAGCTTTTCACAGAATTAATGAAAAAATATGTACGTAATAAAGGGAGAAAGATCGACGTCGTGGAAATACAAATTGACTATAAATTATTAACGAGTTCAATATACGGCGTGATTACTTACCCACTAGAGCGTACATAGGGCATTAACCTTAATTTACACTTCATACATTTATTTTATGCAATTCAACAAAGTGAGTAAACTCCACCTAATAGAAAGTACAGTGTAGTCTGAGGTACTTACTTTTTTTTTGTATCCCGGGGGAAAATCCTACATAGGACCATCAGGGACTCTGTGAGGGCAGCGACCCCGGTGTGTCAGACTCCTACTGACTAAACACCCCCGGGGTGTCCCTCTGATTGCTCCACCCAGGCCTGGGAACCCAAATTAGCCCAGCCGCCCAGGGAAACAAAGGCCTTGTTGAGGCTACCTCGCTGAGGCATGGGTGGGAGTAGAAAATCCACCCCTCCAAAACCACTCTCTCAGCACCTCCGTGCACCGCCTCCCTCTCATCCCGAGGGACTTACTTGCTGTGCCGTTCTGTATACATTAGTGGGACATTTTAACTGTCGCATTTTGTACTCACTATAAATACTCTATCGGGTCTTATGTGTGAATAATTATAACTGGATACACTGGCCATTGTCGCCAGCAGATTGATGTAGTTGCGGATTTTTGTGGTGGTAGTGCGGTTGCCCGAACTGGGTCATGACCGTAGTACCCGAGTGTAAAGACCGTCATTGTGACTCGCTTTCAAGAGCTTTCAAGATCAGCTTGTGTTCGTCCAGTAGCTCATATGGTATACCTAGCCACATTCAGTCGTGGTATATGTGAGCTGACATGACGACGGAGATTCAATAAAATGGAGTTGATTGGACCTATGATAGACGCTTTCGTTTTTGGACTATACTGCACTTACCATCAGGTGTATTTTAGGTTGACAAAGAAAAAAAAATGCCGTGGAGCTTCCTTCGGGGTCGGTATGTTATTTTCTTTACCATCATTTATTCTCGATAATTTGCATAGTCGCCTCTCGACAACAAATACAGATTTATAGTATGTAGCGACATCTGTAAGATAAGCTTTAATCTATTTATAACATCTTAAAGGTTATGCATTAACTAGAATTATATACTTACAAAGTTCTGAGTTATTTCAATAGATGGCGCTGTTTTTGAATTTAAAATAAGACGTTTGTAATCTAAAAAAATATGTTATTTTAACGACTTTTACTATCGGACTCATTTCGACCATTCAATATAATAGTAAAACACCTTCAAATTAAATTGACTGTTTTTTTTTTATTATTTTCAGGCCGGCTCTTGACCTCAATTACATCTGGTGGAAAGTGAAGTTGAGTACAAAAATGTACCGTGTCCACCGGTGCAGGACACCCTGGAGGAGTGTCCAGCCTGGGCTGAAGAAAGGGAGGTCCTCATGGACCGCATTGCTGAAGACCTCTCGCTGCCGGCGGTGGTGAAAGTCATGGTCGGCAGTGAGGAAACCTGGCCAGAAGTCACAGCTTTCTGCGAGGCAGTCATGAGGCAGAAGAGGCTGCCGAAATCGAACAACTTCCGTGGACATTTAGCGGCCAAGACAGCGTTGCCGGAGGGACGTGTTCATTAATAATGAGAGCGAAATCCCTCCGAGCTACTATCCGGGCAGTAAACTTGAAGGAGTATGCTGCCCGGGTGATAGGGAGGCGGCGTGCAATGTCCGGTCCGCGGCCCGTGAGAAAGATATTAAGGAGTGGGCTCCTTACATCCACCCTTCCCTAGAGGAAACCTAAGAAGACTGTCCGCTCCCCGTGCGTCTGGAAGAATCTGTATCCCCAGGCCCGGATTGAGTGATTGGAAGGACTCCCCGGGGGTTTTTAGTCAGTAGGAGTCTGACATCGCCCCCTGAGGTCCGTTAGGGATTTCCCCCGGGTTAAAAAAAATGCTTAACACAATATAGAACAAAATGCAGTTGTTGAGTTTAGTTGGCTTGCTAATACTCTTAAAATATTATTAATCTTGCTATGAACACTTAAGGTTTGTAAAAAAATAGCAATTAACGATTCCAGGTCGTCGGCCTCATTTACATACCAATTTCACTCGTCAGCAGAATTCCCTTTATAAAGAGAATTCAACTAATCTATGTCAATTCACTGGAGTCAATGAATATAAGATTAATTGGCAAGCCTATCTCGGCGATCGAGCCTTTGCTGAATAATTAATTAGGGAACACAGGGATGCACTCAGGAAAATGTGGGATATACCCCCCGAAAAAAAAAACCTTAGATTGAATTCATTTTATTTAATTCGTTATCCCATACAGATAATAAAGTAAAAATGTCTTTAGCAAACATTTTAATTTGATGATATAGTTATAAAAAATAAACATTTAACTATAGCCGAAATATGATTGTTGAATATATATTATATATATATATATATTTATTTTTAAACTGACTCAACATAGTGACTGCACCATACCTGATGGAAAGCATGGTGCAGTCTATAAAACGCCAACGACTATCGAAAGGTAAGAAAAAACCCATTGGTAGTCGCAGCGATCATGCCGGCCTACACAAATATCTCTTCACGCTACGCTTAAAGGATCCCATATCATAAGACGGTGGGAACACGCTCGCCGGAAGACCATTCCACAGCCCAACGACACGGCAAAAGAACGAGTTAGAGAACTTCTTAGTCCTGGCCGGGATGTGAGATACCGTATAGCTGTGACACCGCAAACCCGCGCGCGTGGATCTATTTAGGTAGGGAGAGGGCGGAACAAGGTTAAACAACTCTAAAGAACACTCGCCATGATACAGACGGTAGAAAACACTCATGTAATCATTAAAAAAATGTAGGACAAATATAAAAAAGATTTATTAAAAATGAAATATAAATAGAGGCTTACATTAGATATTATTATTAAATGCAATCAATTTCATGAGACCCCAGCTTCGGCTTTGCCGAATTTTTTCGTCGAGTTCTCTTACGAAGTTTCTGGCGGTATACCTAATGTGTTACCGTCTAAACTATTTTGCAGTGATATCATGCGTGATGACCACAGATGGGCAAAATGTAATCAGATTAATAAAAAACGATTATGATTACATTTTGCGTTTTTCATCATTAACACGTTAAGCCCGGCGCCGAACTTGCTGACCATTCCGTTCAACCGGCAGCCGGTAAGCAACAATTCAAAACTATTTAGACTAGTAAAACTAAATATATTACCAAAAAAGTTGTTACATACTGTAATATGTATAAAGATAAGTCGCTTTTATGTTTAGAATGTTTCAATAAATTTCATTAAAACTACACTTGATCACATTTCATTGAGACTATATATTTTTAACTTTAATACTGTCGGTCCCACATACTTCTAAAATTAAAAAAAAAGCGGGTATGACACTACCTATATGGTCTCTTGGGCTGATATAGCGATGGATATTCAAATTATAATTATTTAAAAGACCCTCAACATAGAATTCCAAGTTCATACCACATTTTGTTCGCCAGTACAATTTTTCTTGTGTTTCTTTCTCGTTCTTTCCCAGCGGTGTGATAAGGGATAGATGTATTATCGAATCTCGAGTCGATAATTTATGTGTTGTTTCCTTCCGCTTTGCTTTTTAATTGGATAAACGGAAGCCGTTCCTCTCTCCTTTGTTCTTACAAGATTTAATGTTATAAAAAATCAATTATTTCAAGACTGGATAGATTTATCTTGTAAAATATAATACTCGTAAATTATAGTAGTAATTATAATATATCGTTACGCTATATCCGTTTCGGGGTAAGCAGAAATACATTAGTAGCTGTATCCACCTTGCACTTATGTGTCGTGAATATCGTGACCAGCTGATCACTCTTCTCACAGCACTGGTACACATGACATTTCTATTACATGCCATGCGGGTTTTCTCATGATGTTTTCCCTACATTGGTGAACATGTGAGGCCTAAATCCGTACTTTATTTGGAAAAATCCAGTTGTACGTGCCGGAATTTGAACCTAAGACAACTCGCGTTGACTTGCATGGAAACCAGCAAAACGCGATACCACACCATGATAAAAAGACCATAGAATCTAGATTCTTCTGCGAATAAAATCAGTGAATATTCTCGACGTGGTCTTTTTATATATTTTTTTTTGTACACTGGCTCGACATAGTGACTACAGAGTACCTGATGGTAAGTACAGTGTAGTCCTAAAACGAAAGCGACTATCAAAGGATGAAAATCCATTGATAGTCTACATCGTCATGTCGGCCCGCATATATCACGACTGAAGGTCTCTAGGTATATGAGCTACTGGATATACACAAGCTGATCCCGAAACGCGACAAGCCGTAACTGGTCACTATGACGGGCTTTGCACTAAGGTACTGTGGTCGCGATCCAGACGGGCCCCGACGCCCTACCACCTCGCTGCTGCTTGTTTAGCACCACCCAGTAGTCACGTGTAGGGAAACTAGGGTAAAGCCTACGGACGCGAGCAGTTTCGACTCCCAGCCATTGTGGTAGAAATCGAATTGAGCAGACAGGCTACCACCTCATTAATCAATTAAATGGAGAAACAATACAGCACCAGTATATTTACAAGTAAAATAATATTAAACCCAATTAAGACAAATTACTCCTGAGATTTGTGCTTTGTAAAGTACAGATATTTTGAAATAATGCTTGCTAATGTGGATTAATTTCAATACTGAAGCGTTTTTTAACCTTTAACTTGGCAGAATTAAGGTTTTTTTTTTAAATATCAAAATAATATTCATACCGCTTAATATTTATGACCTAAGAATGTCTAGATAAAACTAAGAAATTACCTAAACATTGAAATAGGAATATTAAGTTTGCGCTAAAAAATAATGACACTAGATTTTTTAAACTCTATTGTATATACACAGATTATTAAGAAAAGAGTTAGGGATGTTCTTTTTGAGATCGATTCTTAAATTATTTGGTTTTGATGTAAATTGTGTTTTTTAATATTGTTATTATTATTTTTGTTTACTTTTAGTATATGATGCGGTAGCCTTTACCGAATGATACATTTAAATGTTTTTGTTAATGATTTTGTGGGGTACGAAACGAAACTAAATTATATTCCCAAAAGTTTTAATACGATACAAATAACAAATTACACTGGACTACGTTTATTACAAGTCTTTTTAATAATTAAATTACGACACGAAAAATATCACGATACATTCACTTGGAGAGTTCGAAACGAAGGGATTTCAACACGAAAAACGATTGTAGTGAAGTGCCGGCGAGGGGAAGCGAGACGAGATTGTGATTTATGCTGTAACTGAGCGAGACAAACGATTTAGTAGTATCAAATATTGACGCAAGATGCCACTAATGCGCCCGCGCGCGATTCGCGACTTCAGTAACATTAATTCCTGACATTCTATGCGTAAACAATGATATTATTTTATTAAGCTGACATTCTCGTCACGAACAATTGTCATAATATTTTTTATAATGTATGTTATGTTATGTGCCAAACAAATGCTTGTTCTTTCTTCTTTTCCTTTCTTTCAATTAAAAGACAGCCATTTATGCGACTAATTTTACGTACGTTTTTCGGTGAGGCAATAAAATTATGACACACTTCATCCAGTAATATTGAATGAATTAAACTGTATTCTTTCAAGACTTGTACCATACCCAGTAAATAAATACAGGCCCTTTGACTGCGCGGGTCAGTCTCACGGGCAAACCCAGATGTATTATGATAATCGTCTTGTTTAATTTATGTAGATCTAGTTAAAGCTGTTGCTTAGTAATTCGGCTTAGAGATTTGAAGATGCAATATCCAGTGCTGGATAATCTGCGGTTAGCAAAGCAACGGCACGGCCTTTCAATAACTAACTCACCTCGTTAATAAGTTATCAGCTTCTCAGGGTCCCTTGACTTCCATAAATCTGCCACAGATTGTATGTAAAATAATTCAATTTCTTAATTTTTTTTATAACAATAACTTTATAAAGTTCACGAATATTATATTCTTCTTTTTTTTTACACTGGCTCGACATAGTGACTACAAAGTACCTGATGGTAAGTACAGTGTAGTTCAAAAACGAAAGCGACTATCAAAGGATGAAAATCCATCGATAGTCTACATCGTCTTGTCGGCCCACATACACCACAACTGAAGGTCTCTAGGTATATGAGCTACTGGATATACACAAGCTGAACCCGAAACGCGACAAGCCGAAACTGGTCACTATGACGGGCTTTACACCCATGTGCTGTGGTCGCGATCCAGACGGGCACCGACGCCCTACCACCTCGCTGCTGCTCGTTTAGCACCACCCAGGAGCCACGCGTAGGGAAACTAGGGTAAAGCCTACGGACGCGAGCAGCTTCGTCTTCTTCTGACGTATTTTGGTAATGTCGTATGACCAATATGCACGTTTCGGGTCGAAAAGGGACCTTAAAACAATTATTTATTTATTAAAATACTTGCTAAGTCTATATTAACACATGTGATTATGTATAACAGTGGCGACTACATGCCTAGACAAAATAAAAAATGAAAATACGAGCAGCACTTGGAAAAGAACTGTAACAAAAAGAAAAACTAATTTGACATAAAATGTACCAAAAGGATATAAAAAAAGCAAACAATAACTTATTCCACAATCCTCTTGACATACCTACTGTATAAATTAATTTTAACTCCATTAAACTAGGAAAATTATTTCATTGATAACGTAAATCCAATCACGGCCAAAACTAGGTTCTAAATATTATAACCATTTTTTTAAACTGATTTTCAGTATCTTCCGTTTCTTGTGAACAAAAACGTGCATAAATTGTACGGTCACAAACAAAAGTTAAAAGTCGGTAAAGCGTGATTGTAGAATCTGTGGGTAAGCACTTCTGCGTGACGTACGAACAGAAAGACCATAGAACAGTTTTTAGCAAACAAAAAGTTTTCATTTTGTTTTCTATGGGTTCTACAGCATTTTTCTTACATAATACAAAAACAATTAATTTTGTCCTGTATTGTTTTCTGTCAAATGATCTCTTTTGTTGGTCTTCCGGAACAAATCTTGCATAGAACCGTTATGGCAGTATCCTACTCATATTGTCTAAAAACTTATGTCGAGTGTCACTCAACTCCTTGACAGCAGGGTCTGCAGATCCACGTTCCTCCAACGACCCGACAGGATGGAAAATTACCTGTCATATAACCTCATCTCTTGGTCTTGACATGTAACATGACTATAGATTTATGCTGTCGGTTTTGTGTATTGTTTTATTGAGCAGTGTGTCACTAAAGCCGTAACCATCCATCCCGTTTTGAAAGTTTCCGACTGAACTTTAATCCCGACTAGCGTAATTGCAAAAGTTAAGATACAAGTCCTGGTTCACGGGAAGGTGCCTCCAGACGGTTCATATTGATATACTGGTTTCACGGTCCCTTTTTGTTGGACAAAGGGACACGTTTGGTTCACTGTCTATAGCTGCAAAGTCTTTGGGCGTATGGGTAGAGTAGAATAGTACGTGTACCTCCTTCTTCATCATACCGAGGTATATTTAAGAGCCAACTAAGGTATGCACAGAGATAGGCAAAATGTAATCTGATTAACGATTACAAAATGTAGTGTGTTGGGAGTCGAAGCTGCTCACGTCCGTAGGCTTTACCCTAGTTTCCCTACACGTGACTCCTGGGTGGGGCTAAGCAAGCAGCGGCGAGGTGGTAGGGCGTCGGTGCCCGTCTGGATCGCGACCACAGTACATGGGTGTAAAGCCCGTCATAGTGATCAGTTTCGACTTGTCGCGATTCGGGATCAGCTTGTGTATATCCAGTAGCTCATATAACTAGAGACCTTCAGTCGTGGTATATGTGGGCCGACATGACGTTGTAGACTATCAATGGATTTTCATCCTTTGATAGTCGCTTTCGTTTTTGGACTACACTGTACTTACCATCAGGTGCTCTGTAGTCACTATGTCGAGCCAGTGTAAAAAAAAAGTTGTAATTTTAATTTTCTTGCTCCGTAATCATGTGTTACAATAATAGAGGAGCACAACAGCAAATGTCACTGATGAGCTAGGCTGGATTTATATCCAGCAAAAATAAAATATAATAAATATAAATAATATATAAAAAATAAATATAAATAATAGTTATTAAATGCTAAATATTAATGTGAACACCATTAACAATTAACGTATACTTTACAATAAATATATTTTATGTTGGCAAGCATAAAGTTTTAATGGCGGCGGTTTTGAGTAGAGAGTGGCAAAAAAGGAAGGCGTGTGATATTGTGCTGGAGTTCTGTAAATGAATAACAAATAATTATGTGGTCGGAGTTTGATGCAATAGACCTCACAGGTGTCAATCGATCCAGTACGAAGCTTAGAACACAAATAAAGAGGGGTCGAATGGCGAGTTTAGCAACTAGCAGATAAGATTTGGAGTTTATAATATTTTATCCTTTTAAAACATGATTAAATTCATTTTAAACATTAAAAAATCATAAATGTGTATACAATCTAGGATTTTATAGTGTTTAAAACATAGTTGAGTAAAATGCAGTCATATTAATGGTAAAAAACGTAAAATGTAACTATCGTTAATCATTTTCATTAATCTGATTACATTTTGCCCAACTATGGGTATGCAGTATGCCGAATTGCATGCATATTGCTAGCATCTAAGCTGCCGTATGCTCCTCCTCTACATATAGTGCACACCCGCCGACCTACATTGGACATTGTGTGCTCGGTTATATGTCCAAACCCTTTCCCATGGATTCCACGAATATAGTGGAAAAGGGGAGAGTAGCCTTTGCTCTGTAATGGGTTTATTTTTGTTGTGGTCACTGCACCGAGTCAAGATAAAAAAAAGGAGGGCTGACTGTCAGTCACCATTTGGTATAAAACTAACCCACGGATGAGTAATTCTGTTCAGAATTCCGCTCGGTTTTTACAAATAGCCGTCACAGCCGGCGCGTAACAAAATCGTAGCGAGGTGTCGATTGAATTCCCGGAAAACGGGAAAACTGTGGCCTCTTATTTTTTATAGACCATCCCTCGGGTGCGGCTGCCCTTAGAACCTTCACGTAGAACAAAAACAGCCATTTTTCTCATCTACTGTATGAATTTGTAAATGTTGCATGGGTTTTGTTATGAATAAGACTAATTAATGCTGCGTCAGTTTTTGAAGTGAAACTTCTATAGAATCGTGATTTCAAACCGGATGCAACGGAAAAACGACAGATAAGAGACACAAATACAAAAACTTGTAAACCAGAGCGAGAGAGCAAATTTAAAACGACTGGTAAGAGATACAAATACAAAAATCAAAATACTTTCATTTTTAAACAATTAAAATTTGTAATTATTTTTCCCTTGTTATATATATTCATCTCATTCTTTTGTCGATTTACTGAAGTTTCACTTCTATTCAAATTCCAATTAAAATAAAACCTTAGTTCAATTTATAACAGAACAGCCTTGATTCAGTAAGCCCTTCGTACTACTACGGTCATAATTTATAGACGAAAAGAATTTTATGATTGCATTGACTACAGTTCCGACATATCTGTATTATATTTATCGAGTACCAGGGTGCCACGTTTGCGGAGTGAGGACGAACCAGATGGTACCGCGCGCCGCGACACTTCAGGAAATTTTCCGTATTTTTCATCCCGTATATGACAAAATTTATCGTTATTTGTTTACCTAGCCACATTATTTATCTTCATAAAATAACTAGCTGACCCGGTAAACGTTGTTCTGCCATATAAATTATTTCTAGTGAATATATTCTGTATTAAAATATACAATTTTGGTCATAGTGGCTTCCACATAAAAGGTAGATATATAGGTGCTGTCGTGGACTTTTATTTAGAACTATGCAAGACAAACAATCCTACGGTACATCATCTTTGTGTAACTCCAATGGCTTAGGCAGTGTACGCTAAGATAGCTCTCAATTTTGGTCATAGTGGCTTCCATATAAAAGGTAGATAGATATATGCTGTCGAGGACTTTTATTTAGAACTATGCAAGACAAACAATCCTACGGTACATCATCTTTGTGTAACTCCAATGGTTTAGGCAGTGTACGCCAAGATAACTCTCAGAGGCCAGATTTTTTCCGACTTAATTGACATGTATCGTTATATTACGACCAAAATTACATAAAATCATTACATATTGTAACCAATATGTTATTCCGATGTATAATCTATATTACTGTGGCAGTTTCATGCAAATCTGTCCAGTAGTTATATCGTGAAAGAGTAACAAACATATTCACAAACTTTCGCATTTATAAAATACTAGCTGTCCCGGCAGACCTTGTTCTGCCCTATTTCTCTAAAACAAAGTCACATTGTTTTTTTTAATGTTAATAGCTTCCCCGTCGGCTGTTTATTTGAAAATTGTTTGAAGCAACCTGGCCTTAATGCTATATGTATAAAAATTGACAAATATTGACATTAATATTTATACGTCACTCAATTGTTTTGCCTTCCCGGAACCCGTCCACTGACATTTAAACTTTATGGTGTGGTATTAAAGTTCAAAATGACTTATAACGAATTTTTTGTATGAGAATACAGAAAATTGTTATTTTTAGACAGTTGCAAGGAATTTTTAAAAATTTTCTCTCCGTAATAACCTTCCTCAGACTTCATCAAACACAACAAAAAAAAAATCAGCCAAATCGGTTCAGCCGTTCTCGAGTTTCGCGCTTATCAAGACATTTTGCGATTCATTTTTATATTATAGATAGTAGGATAATATATTATATCGTCACGCTATATATCTTTTAGGGTGAGCAGAGATATATTATCGATTGTATCCAGTTTGCGCTTATATGTCTTGCCCAAAGTAACCAGTAGCGCAATTGATCACAGTTCTCAAGGCGTATACATGACATTTCTATTATAAGTTGCCATGTGGGTTTCCTCATGAAGTTTTCCTTTACTGGTGAGCATATGACGCCTTAATGTGTATTTAATCTAGAAAAACCCAGATGTACGTGTCGTGATTCGAATCTACGACCATTCGCATCGTCGCGCATGGACAGCACTCCCTCACCACTAGGCCAACACAGACACGTATCTTTAGATACGTTTGATAAATATAATAGATTTTTTTTAATTTACGCACGACATATTGACCACACTCAACCTGATGTAAAGTACTCGTACAATGAAATATGTAAATCAAATACGATATTCAAGAGAACCACCTAATTATATTCTCGCAATCATGCCAGCCTACATAAATATATTTTAAGGCTTCGCTTTTATTTTCTAGGTATAATGATAGATGGTTTTTGATATATTCTATATTTTGCTATTCAACCAAGCAGGAAAAACAATATGCACATAATACTTGAACAAGTTGTAAAAAAACCTTATAACTTTTCCCTATTCACGTTTGGTACCCAGAAGTTAAATTCAAGTGGTAACATTGAATTGATTTAAAATATCCGAAAAATTGACAAATATTAGATTCTAATCTAAATACAGAGGAAGAAAGAAGGAAAGTAAGAAATAAAGAGTAAGAAAAAAGTTTAGTTATGTCATATAATACTAAAAACTTAATCTGCTTCATCTTTGGCTTGCAGCACATAGAAGAAATAATATGAAATGTAGAGCGCTTTCATAGATTTGAAGCAAAGTTCTATCATGTAAATATATGTATAATCTGGGACTGTCTAGTGTCGCATGACGTTCATAGCTCGAGAACAAAAGGCCGCAAAGCGGTGCGAGCGAGCCAGCGTCCATATAATTTAGACGACACAAAATACATCGCTTGTAGATTTGTCAGATGCATTTACAAATTGCACCGGTTTTGCTAGATGCAAAATATATGCATTTCTGCAAATATATTGTCACTAGCGTGCGGTAATAAGGCGCTGGTGTTGATGAACAATCGATTTATAATTCGAAGAGAGTGTAGAATATTAGGACGCTGTCGGAGAAAACTCTCTAAGCGCAGTTGTCGAAGGTTCTAGAAATCCAGTCAAGGAAAGTTCCTGAATTTCAGCCGTCAAAAGTCCAGTCGAAAAAGCAAGTCGAAATATTCCCTCGTAGAAACAATGTTCAATGGCAGCAGTAATCCAGTATTTTGTATTCGGTTACTACGAGGTATCACTTGTGACGCTTCCAAATAGAAAATGTTCTGTGTTCGGATCCACCCGGTGTTTATACCAGCGGGTCAGGCTTCCAGCACTTTCAATAAAGATGTAGAGGAATCTGTGCTCCTTATGTATTGCCCGGATGTTTCACAATCGCATATCTTTCTTTCACGGCTGAAATTTCTACAGATAAACTACTGTTAAGTTATAAGTTATTAAGTTGCCGATGAGGCTCTTACGTCGCGTAAACTACTCAGTTTGGAACACCGGCGTAAAGTGGCTTGCCTTTCAGTTTTCTATAGACTATACTCTGGAGAGTGTGCGGCTGAGTTGTATGATTTAGTTCCACCCTCCCCCTTCTACCATAAATTGACGAGACGCCGTGCTGGTTTGCACCCTTTTGTAGTTGACATTCCTGCTGCTCGCACTAAGCGATTTGCCTCCTCCTTTTTGCTGCGTACCGCGAAGGAGTGGAACTCGCTTCCTGCGTCAGTGTTTCCGGCGTCTTATGACATGGGAATCTTCAAACGTCGAGTGAATCGGTATTTGCTGGGTGAGCGCGCTCCATCGTCGGCCTCATCATCACTTTCCAGCAGGTGAGATTGAGGTCAAGCGCAAGCCTGTATGTAATAAAAAAAAAAAAAAAGTTAGCGTGTAGAAAGTGACTGTATTTCTTTTTTTGTTACTTGGAATCTGTCACAGTTTCGTTTAAAGTTGTTACTTATACAATCTACAATATTATCCTTTTGTGTTGTGTCTATATATGTATGTATATCTTTTTTCTTTTTTTGGAATTTTATTATTATTCTTTAATGTAAACTAGCATTATATATTCATCACTGTGCATGCTGTGGCGCCCTATAATTGTGGGGGCATTTTATGTTCTATTTTAGTACCATGATCCTTTTGTAATCTTGTCTAATGTTACCCATGTTGGGCATCCTATTATGTAAAATAAAATAAATTAAAAAATAAAATAAATCAGTTCACCCACGCCTTGTTTCTCCGAATGATCGATGTAGGGCGGCAATTCTTAAATGTTCGATTATCTTTGATGATTTGTTTGACAGTTAGTCCATTCGAAAGAGCATGAGACAACCTCCGCGTTTTAAAATCATAGCCGTATGATACCTATAAGTCTAGAAATATTGGTTTTATATTTCACCCTCGTTCAGTCGTACAATTTGTATATATTTTTTATGATTTACTGGCGGATGCTTGACCTCAATCACACCTGGTGGAATGTGAACATCAGTTCAATGATGGACCGCAACCGCCATACAAATGCCTTTTCAATTTTCACCCCCCTCTTCTTGCTGAGGTGTCGTAAAAGGCGACTAAGGTATCTCTTTAACACCCCATTCAACCAGGTGTTCAGAGAAGGAAAACTTGACCAAACCTGCATCTCGCTCCCTCCCGATCGTACTGGTTCTCCTTTCCATCGGGCCTGAGGGAGCTCGGACGAGAGAGCGCTTTTCTGGCTCCGCGTCCAGTTATGCACTTAAATATCTCCTGCGCAATTGACTGTTTCCGAAAACTGGGCCTTGATTTTCTTAATCGGCGTTGAAACAGTCGCCGTGGCCGAATCCGGCTAGGATATCATCATCATTGTATTGTCATTAATTATGTGAATCTGCCTACTCTGTCCAAATATCTTATTCACGTCACTGGTCCACTATATATGGAAGGTATTCCACCCGGTGGTGTCTACTGGTTTTATAATAAAATGAAGCTGGTGGAATTAGAGAATGTAGCTTCAGATAACACTCTCGATTGTCTAAAAGTCTACCATCTCAAAACGACTGTTTAAGCTCTTGTTTTTCTCCTTAGTTTCAGTGGAGCGACGGAAGGAATTAGTCGATAAACTTAGGGGCTTATCAAGGAATGCCCGAAGCGAATCGTTTAGGTTCGGTCGTGCCTGACATATCGCCTGGAATCCTTCCGGACCATTGCTTCGATGCACAGATAGTGATTTGGATATGATAAACGTTCTGCGATATAATTGGGACATTAAAATTTATTTTTAATTATTCTAGTTGACTTCGTGAACTTTATACCATCTAAAGCAGGGCTTCTTAAACTTTTGTCATTCACGACCCCATTTATGATTGCGAGTTTCTTGACGACCCCATACAAATGTAAAAGAAAAATAAATTAATATTTTTTGATGATTTATTTATTAGGTAACAATATACATATACATATGAAAATATATAGTTTTAGAATTCGTTTTGAAACATACAAAAATCTAAAATTAAAAATAGCACAAAAAACTATAAAATTGTATTTATTATAGTTTCAAAAATAAAAATGGATTTTGACCGTCTTCATTCGCTCGAATATATTCAAGTAGTTGCGTGATACGTATTAAATTAAAATATAGATAAACATTTAATAAGATGGATGTGCCTGTTTTTTATTGCATAACAAAACAAATCTTGGTGGAATGCTTGAAACTGCTGGACGTAAGACCTCTTCCACATTTTTAGCGCTGAACGATATTGGGATTTAATATGTGTTCAATCAATAAATGCGCGCATCTAGACGCTGCAATTCCACTGTATTCCGCCAACTCTAGTGATGTTATAAAATGGTATATGTAAATATTTGACATTAAAATCTCTCGCGACCCCAGAATTTTGCTACGCGACCCCGTTTGGGGTCGCGACCCATAGTTTAAGAAGCACTAGTCTAAAGGCATATTTCGTATTCTACCAATTAATGTTGGATGTCAAATAAGTTCAATAAGAATTTCATATCTAATAATTTTGATTGATAGTAAATCCAAACCAATTAATACTACAAACAACAATACTTCAATCAATTCTGCTAATAGAATACACTTTGAAATTCCAATTCATCTCATACCGATTATAAACCTTTGCAATATTCTGTAATATTTTAGATTCAATTAGTTCTGAGCACACTAATGTATATAATTTTCATCATACCAATTTTGTGCTAAAATTATTCCCCTAAAATTGATATCATAGTTCAAATATGCTATATTCTGCTTTATTATTCGAATCACTTCTTCATTGAATACATTTTTATTTTATTATAAACTAGCTGTGTCCGCGACTTCGTCCGCGTGGAATAGTTATTCTGGGCATTTTAGTTAGTTATTTATTTTAAAATTGTAATATCTTCAAAGATGTTCTTTGAAATTAAGTGATGTCAAAGACAATTTTGTTCACAATTAAATACTCTTAATCAACAACACATATATTTGGATAAAGATTAAAATTATTACGTTGATACAACTCTTAACAAATAATGCATTAATTTCGACCAAATTTGATTACCATAAAAACGGTTCTAGTAAGTTAATCTTAAAAGATAGACATATACTGTCCTGGACATTTTTTTAGATAATTTCAAGAGGAATAATTCTTTTATACATATATTTTTGGTATCTAGAACCGTTTTCGCAGCGCACGCAATGGAAGCCCTCGAGGATGAATAATTTTCCCCTTTTTTTCACATTTTCCATTATTTCTTCGCTCCTAATAGTTGCATCGCGGTGTTATATAGCCTAAAGCCTTCCTCGATAAATGGTTTATTCAAAACAAAGAATTTTTCAATTCGAACCAGTAGTTCCTGAGATAAGTGCGTTCAAACAAACAAACAAACTCTTCAGCTTTATAATATTAGTATAGATTGACTACGTTAAAAAATTTGAATGCTTTACGAGTGTATTCTAATATAAATTTCTAGCAGTTTATTTAAAATAACAATTTAAGTCGGTTTTAATTTGTTTTATTTGAGTAAGTAAATGCTATAGCCACGTTGTGTGGCCATAAGAGTAAGCAGATGTCTATAATAACAGCCGTGTTTACTTCAAGCCTGGAACTAGAGACAAGCAAGTCGAGTCCCACGCCTGGATCGCCAATTTCTAAGAACAGCACACGAGCATATCACCCAGTACCCACTGAGAAATATAACTAAAACTTTGGACTAACTTCTCCATAAGAAATAGGCTGAATCTAAATATTAGGTCCTTGCATATGAAATTGGCGTTTTTCGTACTGGCCACTTTAATCACAAATTTCTCCTCTTTGCTAAGGAATTCCAAATTCAAATTTGTACAGCTATAGACTCATGTATTTGTGCTTCGATGATCGTCATTCATTTGTTTTTTTTCTTCTGTTTTTTTCTGTTTGCGTCACTCATTTTACAAAATGGAAAACTTAAAATATCGCATTATTTACGAGTACGAGTTCCGCCGTGGCACTAGTGCTGCGGAAACAACTCGAAGGGTGAATGATGTGTATGGCGGTCGTGTTGCAAAAGAAAACACAGTTCGTTTTTGGTTACAACGTTTTCGTTCTGGAAATTTCGACCTGCAGAACAAGCCCCGTGGACGGCCTGAGACTCAAGTTGATAATGAAGAGTTGAAGGCTATTGTGGAAGCGGATCCATCGCAAATCACGTCCGAGTTAGCTGCAGGCTGCGATGTTAGTGATAAAACTGTTTTAATTCACTTGAAGCAAATTGGGAAGATTAAAAAGCTTGAAAGGTGGGTACCTCACGAATTGACTGAAGCAAACCGGCAAACGCGCGTCGACTGCTGCGTTACATTACTAAACCGGCACAATAATGAAGGTATTTTAAACCGAATCATTACCTGTGATGAAAAATGGGTTCTTTACGATAATCGAAAGCGCTCAGCGCAATGGTTGGATCCTGGCCAGCTAGCCAAATCCTGCCCCAAGCGAAAATTAACCCCAAAAAAGTTACTTGTAAGCGTTTGGTGGACTAGTGCCGGTATTGTTCATAACAGTTTTCTCAAATCTGGCCAGACTATTACGGCTGATGTCTATTGTCAGCAATTGCAAACCATGATGGAAAAGCTAGCGGCTAAACAACCTAGGCTGGTCAATCGCTCCACACCACTGCTGCTTCACGACAACGCTAGACCACACACTGCGCAACAGACGGCTACTAAATTAGAAGAGCTTCAATTGGAAAGTCTAAGACATCCTCCGTACTCCCCGGACCTTGCTCCAACAGATTACCATTTTTTTCGAAATTTGGATAACTTCTTGCAAGGAAAAAAATTCAACTCCGATGGGGCAGTCCAAATCACCTTCAAAGATTTTATTGATTCCCGTCCGACTGGTTTTTTTAGTAAAGGGATCAATGAACTACCTATGAGATGGCAAAAGTGCATAGAAAATAATGGTTCATACTTTGATTAATTAAATATATTATATTAAAAAATATTCGACTTTTTGTTCCTCCCATACAAAACGCCAATTTCATATGTAAGGACCTAATATATATAACTCAAAGGTGATTGACTGACTGATTGACGTAGTGATCTATCAACGCACAGCCCAAACCAATGGACGGATCGGGCTGAAATTTGGTATGCAGGTAGATGTTGTGACGTAGACATCTGCTAAGAAAGGATTTTGATCAATTCTATACCCAAGAGGATAAAATAGGGGATGAAATTTTGTCAATTTTTAAACCATTCGGGCTGAAACTTTGCACGCAAAAAGCTACTATGACGTAGGCATTCCCCGAGAAGAGATTTTGATAAATTCCACCCTTAAGGGAATAAAGTAGGGGATGAAAGTTTGTATAAATCTCCTCAAGTTTTTGACTATAATATAATAACTTGATAGTTTAAGCGCCTAATGACAGATTAGGCCCTAATTTTTTACACACGCTAAACAAAAGTAAAGCCGCAAAAATAATACCTAATTAATAATAATACTTCTTAGTATTTGTGTAAAACTTAGTTTTGTCATTTTTAAAGTCTCATTAGATACAGTTCTCTATGTCTTAAGTAATGCAACGATCGTTTTCTATGAATATATCACTTCGTATGGAATAAATAGATATTTACATTTTTACAAAAATGTAAATGGGTGTGGAGGGGGTGACAGTAGTCTTACTACTTTAGAAAATGTAAAACTTTAATTTCTTTAATAACTCTTTTTATTTTACTATTTTATTAACAACTATTCCTAATATAAACTCCTATGAATAAAGAAGAAAAACTTCACTTCATCATTATTTCTACTAAGAAAAATTCCAGTTCCGCTTATTAGGGAAATTCTAATAAAAGCATTGGAAAATGTATTTCCGTATTACATTCTTACGTTTATTAAAATAACAATCACTAAACTACAATTAAAGTACTTATAGTACGTGCAGGAAGATATTCTATTACAATTTTTTTAAATATAATTTAGGAAAAACAAAATCCAATATTAATCCAAAATCCAAAATTAGCACTGCGATTGTATTAAAACAGACATGTTATATTCTTCATGTGTATACAGTAAATGAATAAATAGACCTTTTATTGCCAAAGTCATTAAATAGGGAGTAAATACGAGAAAAATATCTATCATCGTTGTGTACCGCCATACACTGCAGCTATCTGAAACGTGTGTACGAGTATATTGCGTTGGTTTGGGCCGACGAGACAGTTTCCACTCCGACGCAGCCTTGAGTTTCTTCCAGCGTTTCTTCTCAAGGTAGTCGCTTCCGAAACTCTAGTAGATCACCTGTAGGTTTCATATTTTTGGCTGGCGGTCCAAGTCAAAGTTCGTATCCACAGGGGTGCCCTTGCATTGCCATCCAACCTGTAAACTCGCTGGCTGAGCACCTATGCTCGTCCCCTAAGCCCAGTTAAACTGTATAGGCCTTTCCAGGCTCTCAGTAGGTATCCGTTTAAAAAAAATAAACCGAAGAGACAGTCTGTCGCAAATCACGGTGCAAGGCGCATCTATACGGCGCGTAGCAAAGATACGAAAAACAAGCAATAGAATTTCATACTCTTATGAATCATTATTTCATCGATTTATTTACTTTGGTGTTTCTCCAACATAAGGTGCATTTCCATTCCATGTCAATTTTGCATCTTGCCACCTGAAAAATAATAAATTTATCCTCCCTTTTCAATTTATTACTTTTTTTTATGGCTACAAAAAAGATTTTGTGAGATATTCATCCAAATGTTGTAATGATTTATCTAGAACATGACACAATTAATTTATTAAAATATTTCATCATAAATTAAAATTATGTAAGATTGATAGATTTCGAGTGAGAAGTGAGTCATGACTACTGATGAAAATGCCCAGGAATTTTCCCCAAGTGCCTAAAACTTGCTTGGGCTTATTCCCGAGAATTTACGAAATGTTAGCGGAAGTGCTGGGCACTTTGGGAAAATTCCCGGGCATTTTCATCACTAGTCATGACAGCCAGGATCGGACTCGCGGCAATACATTCGTTCGAGGAGGTAGGGCATAAAACTCACTTTGTATGGATAAGTTTCTCCAACGGCGTTGCACTTAAATCATCATTCCTGTAGGAGCAAGTCACGTCATCTTGAGCTCGTGTATCCACGTTGAGTAGAACATGGCATCCTCCACAAGTGTAGTAATGGATATCGAATCTGATAACAAAAACTATCAATTCTAACATCAGTCGTGGGTTGGATGACCTTCAAGGCGGGGCCTGCAGAAGGCTAGACGTCGCCGGGCGCCGAGGAAGATGGCTCAGCCTTGACCTTGGCACTCGGCAAGCGGTAGAAGGAACATCCCGGGGGTTTTAGTCGATGCAAGTCCGACACACCGGGCGGCGGCCCTCACTGCCTCCTGAAGGTCGGTTAGGGATTTCCCCCGGGTTACCAAAAAAAGGGTTGGATGACCTTCGGGTAGTATATTCGAGGAAGTCTGTTGCCCGAATGAGGTAATGATGGTGCGTTTGTGTTCTATTGATAGAGAAGTCTGCAATCAATTAATTTAAAAATAATAGACAAGAGACAAGAAGAGTAAGTAAGAAGAAGAAAATACCTTCTTTCTGCGTGATAGTTCCTCAACAGCTCGCGGTTTGTATTGAAAAGAATCCCATAATGACCAGAGCAACTGGTTACCTGGAGAATACGTGACATATCTGAATTTAGAATTATAAAGACAAGTATTATAACTTAAACAAAACCTTTAACACCACCACCAAAAAAACCAACAAATGTAACACCACTTCATGAACCGTTTGCAGTACGTTTCTAGACCTTATTTATAATTGCCATAGTTTACAGGATCCCTAATTGCATCAAAAATGTCTATTATATGCTTTATAGAGTTCAAGGAAATTTAATTTCTAACTGGAAATATCTGTAAAACGATAAATAAAATTAAAATGATATTTATTTAATAATCTATTAGTTACACGTAGTCTATTTCATTTATTTTTACTTATACTTTTGCTCTTTTTTTTAGGTATACATATATTTTTACTATCACTAATACATTTTGTAGTCGATTTATTTATTGTATGTAATAGTTTATTTTAGTATCACTTGTATTTATTATTTAAGCTATATGTATTTTGTTGTTTATCGATAATTCTTATAAGATGTAACGCGACCGGGGCCATTCACGAAAATCAGCGCTACAGACTTCCTCTGTGGCTTTAGGCTGATGAAGGGCCCATTTTCGCCATGTTAATATGTTCTGTATTTTCTTTTGTTTTTGTGTGTTGTTTGTAATGCTACATTTAAATTTCTGTTTTTTGTATATTTGTGGCGAAATAAATACTTTTTCATTTCATTTCATTTCATATCTTTAACACCAGTGGCTATCAGTCACTGCTGGATATTGGCCTTTCCCAAGGTTTACCAATGAGCTCGATCTTCAGCTTATCCCATGCAAGAATCACCATTTTACACAAATCATAGCTCCATTTAACCAAAACTCGTCTTTCACTAGGTTTACCGAGATGTGCTGTCCATTCAAGAATTGTTTCCTCGGTCAATGGTTCTTCGGCAAATATAATCAGTCTACTGCCTTTGCGTGCGCATGCGACCCGGATTTTGCTGAGACCAGCAAGTGTTGACTTGCTGGTGGATTGTCCTAGATTTGTCCAGTCTAGGTGTGACTCACAGGTTAGGATGGGTATCAAGCTGGGTTTGAATCGTTATCCGTACTGCTGCTAGAGTAAGACCAAGCCTTTCTTGTGTTCGTGAACGATGTCGTCGAGAAGGCAGTGAAAAAATACAAATAGGCGAGCTGAGTTGGAGAGGTGAGGAGTAGGTAGGTAAGAAGGAAGGATCGCAGAAAGATAGAAAAAATGCAACAAAAGCGAAAATGTATTGTAGTCTTAAACAAACATGTAAATAAATAAATGCGATTGAGTATTGAAAAAAAAAATAGGTTAGAATGATATATGAAAGAAATAAGAGAAAAACATAGCTGGTTGACATTCCAGCTGCTTGCACCAAACGATTGGCCTCGTCCTATTTGTTGCGACCTGCCAAGGAGTGAAATTCACTTTCTGCGTCTGCGTTTCCATCTTCTTTCGACATGGGAATCTTCAAACGTCGAGTGAATCGGTATTTGCTGGGCGAGCGCGCTCCATCGTCGACCTCATTATCACTTTCCAGCAGGTGAGATTGAGGTCAACTGCAACTCTATCAGTAATTAAAAAAACAAATGTAAATGTATAGAATAGTAGAATAAACTGTAAATAAAAACATTATGTATAAAAAATACTATGACGTGTTCTAGACTTGTTGGGCGATAGGAAAAAAAAAGCATTGCGGAGAATTATTTTATAACCTTAAATATAATCCGTTACGAATGTGAAACTGATTGAACAAGTAAAGAATTACCCAAATAGGTAACCCGGGAGTTTTCAACCTCGATCCAGGATGTTGTTTGTTAATATTTACTTTACCGGAGTCGTCATCGCCGTACCAGATGAGTAATCCAATCGGACTTCGAGACAGGATGCCGAACTGTGGCATGGCCTGAAATAATTAACAAATTTTGAAAAATCATTTAACTTGTTCTTGGTATCCCAGGGGAAAATCTAAATATATAACTCAAAGGTAACTGACTTGCTGACTGACATAGTGATCTATCAACGCACAGCCCAAACCACTGAACGGATCGGGCTGAAATTTGGCATGCTGGTAGATGTTATGACGTAAACATCCGCTAAGAAAGGATTTTGATCAGTTCTACCCGCAAGGGGATAAAATAGGGGATGAAATTTTGTATGAAACTTTGTCAATTTTTAACTGATCGGGCTGATACTCTGCACGCATAGGGTTACTATGACGTAGGCATTCCCTAAGAAAGGATTTTGATAAATTTCACCCCTAAGAGGATAAAATACGGGATGAAAGTTTGTATAAATCTTCTCAGATTTTCGACTATAATATAATAGCTTTATAGTTTTAGCACCTAATGACAGATTAGTTAAGAATATTGTATGTAAAGAAGTTTTGTAGGCCCTAATTTTTTACATACGCTAAACAAAAGTAAAGCCCGAAAAACTATACCTAATTAATAATAATACTTCTTAATGCGAGCGAAGCCGCGGGCAAAAGCTAGTCCTCTTTAAGTCTATTAAGGCTCTCGTAAAGACGACGGTTCCAGTGCACAAGATTCCTAGTGGCTAACAATACCCAAGGTATGCATCAGCTCGCTATTAGCTGGACCTGGGGATTCAAGCTGTGGTCTAGCTTGAGACGGAGCATAAGCTATAGCAGAATAAAGAGTGAAATTGTTTAAAGTCCTGATCACTTGTGGATACTTCTTATAACTATGTTGGCGGTGTTCTGACATGCCCATCATGTCATGAAGCAATCCGCGCTAAAATTGATTAAATAAGCCTTCAGTGAGCTCATCTTCGTCGAATAATACCTTTTTTGCCCGGGGGAAATCCCTAACGGACCTCAGGGGTCCTTCCTTCCGCCTGGAGGGGAGTTCCTTCTCCCGCCTGCCGAGTGCCAAGGGCAAGGCTGAGCCACCTTCCTCGGCACCGGGGACGTCTAGCCTTCTGCAGGCCCCGCCTACTTAGCAGGGTCGTCGAATAATACTGCAATTTAACTGGGTTTGGTTTGAAAAGGTCGTTGCTAGAGATCGGCCATATCGGTTTATCACCACGACCATCTATATATTCTAATATAAATTCTTCTATATCTAGACTTACGTAGTGATCTTCATCTCCTACATATAGCACTCCATTGTGAAGATAAGGCGTAGCTCTTCCAGTTAACAGCAATGTTACCACATTTAAAGACCCTTCCACATGCGGAGATACTAAGTGTGATAATTTTCCGTCCAAATCCTTTTTAATACTGAAATATTTCAATTATAGCATGTAGACGCAACCCGATACGGAGTTGTCGCCCTAAGGGTCGTTAGGGTGTTACGAGACGTGCGGGGTAAGAGGATGCGCGCGCGCACGGGACGCTTGGGAGCTAGTCGACTACCGAGACCCAAGGCGGGAGTACGTGCGTGTACGTCGCAGTTCGGTGTGCCTTAAAGTGCAAATAAACTGTAAAACGCCAAATTCGTATCTTACTAAAACCACACCCACGACCACCGGTCATACAATACATATTCACGTTAAAAGTCAATGTTAGGGCTTAGTATTTAAAAACCTAAAGTACAAATCGGTCTTGCGTACTAAGAGTTCCGTACAAGATATCCGTATAGATCATAGATGGGCAAAATGTAATCAGATTAATGAAAATGATTAACGATTACATTTTACGCTTTTTACCATTAATATGACTGTATTTTGCTCATTTATGTTTTAAACACTACAAAATCCCACATTGCATGCACATTTATGATTTCTTAATGTTTTAAATTGATCTAATCACGATTATAGAGCAAGAAAATTAAAATCACGACTACATTTTGTAATCGTTCATCATTAATTAGATTACATTTTGCCCATCTCTGGTATAGATATTAGGTTCATAATGGTAAGATACAAGGTTCTCTTTTATAATCCATAACTGTAAATAATACCTTGAAAAAGTTTTTTGGAATAATATAGTTGATTAGAATAATGTCTAATAAATTGAAAATATATTTTTGCAACACTCGATGCAAAAAGAGGATTTTTATAAATCTTATAATCTTATCTGGTTCTCCTTTCCATCGGGCCTGAGGGAGCTCGGACGAGAGAGTGCTTTTCTGGCTGCGCGTCCAGTTATGCACTTAAATATCTCCTGCGCAATAGACTGTTTTAAAAAACTGGACCTCGATTTTCTTAATCGGTGTTGAAACAGTCGCTGTGGCCGAATCCGGCTAGGACATCATCACATATATATTTGTGATGTTGTAGTTAGTTTGTGTTATTTTGTTTTAGGTACCGGACAATATCAAGACAAATAGTACAATTTGACAACCGACCAATATCTTAAGCACATTTGAAACAGCATAACCGGCCAACTTTCCTCGGTTTTAATCATCACACTGACATTGACGAAGTCACAAAGGACCTTGGAATAAAGCCATACATAAAAAAATCTAATGTCAGGAGATTGCTCTATTTTTTACTTACCTACAGTAGAGAACCAGAACAGAAGGTCATGGAACTGATCTTGATGAATAAATTAGAGATTAATAGAGTCGGAGATTTTTTTGTTACATCAAGAAACATGGAATAAAGTCACCAATAAAGATATAAATGTAGTTTTGGGGATCTTCAAATCAAATAAATACCAAAATAAACCTTGAAAACTTCTTTATTGCACTTTCTATACTAATTTTACTTTTTAACACTTTTTATTACGCATTGATCTTTTCGAGCGCTCGCGTCAAAAAAAAAACGTTTATCCTCTCTCTCTTTCTATCTTTCCTGTCTTTCACTCCCATAAGTTCCGATCTACGCATTTACTACTTCATACATAATAATATTTCACACAATAACATCCATCCTACATACAATATGATTAGAAGACCGAAGAGACGAAGACCAAATAAATAGAGGGATACCAAGGGGACCAAATAAATCTGATGGAGGGTAATGTCAAAAGTAAACGCGGATTCGCCGAGAGCGCTGTGAGACTAATTAAAGTCAAGGAAGCTAAATAGGTTTATAAGAATAGAAAGAAGTGGCGTTTCATTCGCTCTGCTTACCCCGATAGGCATTCGGCGTGATAGATAATTAAGAAGTATACTCCAAATCCATATATCAGGATTAACCCGACGGCTTCTATGACCCGAAATGCAAATGTAATATATTTGAAACGGGATATGTCTTGACTAGATCGCTTCATTTGGAAACTAATCCCATTTTCATCAAAATTAGTTTGTATTGAGACCAAATTTTACTAATAGCATAGAATATATAATAAAATTTTATATCGAGTGGAAAGTCTCCGCTCCCCACCAATTTTTCCTACCTCGACCTGGCGCGTACTGGTGCGGACTCATGTGAATGGATGGTACTTTCCGTTTCGTCTGCTGTTTATTTTTCCTGCCTTGGCACAGTGATCAAATCACACCTTATGGTAAGTATGGTGAAACCCAAAAATAACTACAACAATCAATGATAAGAAAAAACATCTGATAGTCGCAGACATCATGCTGGCCCACACAAAAATATCTTCAGACTTCGTTTAGAGGACCCAATATCATAGAACGGAGGAAACACGCTCGCTGAAGACCATTCCCTTTTAGTCCAAGCCTTGGTATTGGTTTCCATATAGCAGTGACTCTGTAAGCCCACGCGCGTGGTTTTTTTCTAAAGTAGTGAGAATGTGGAATAAGGTTACATAACCCTTCAGAACACTCGGCGTGATACAGAAGGTATAAAACGCACAAAACCACATGGTTACAGATCAAGGAAACCGCTGTGAGGAAGCCCGGATGGCATTGGATAGAAATCTCACGTGTAAGTACCCTGAGAAAAGGGATTAGCTGCGCAATTGTTCAAGTCCAGCACGACATACAAGCGCAAAATGGATACAACCACTAATGTATCCCAGCTCACCCCGTAAGGGATATAGCGTGCATGTTACACGTGATCAAAGACGCATGCTTGACTTGGTTTTTCTTTACAAAATTGTTGATAACCTTCTCGAAGCTCCTAACATTTTGCCATCTAAGCATTATCTGCTCCTACTAGATTACCCAGAGCATCTAATTTTAACTTGTTCCGAATTCCAAATTATTCTACAAACTTAGGTCAAAATGTACCCCATGCAGAATGACAAAGTTATACAATTATTTAACGAAAGTATTTACAAATTAAAAAAAGTATGTTATTGGAGAGAATTGTTGTATAGATTTTTTTTTTGCTGTTTTGTTTTTATTTCTGTTATACATTTATCTAATTAGATTAGTTTATTTCTTTTTGTGTTACTCGTATTTTTATTTTTCTTTTCTTCTGTGCATGTAGTCTTCACTTTTAAATATAGTCGCATTTGTAATGTATCTTGTTTATGTTTTATATAGTTTTCTGTGTTAATGTAGACTGTGTAAGTGTACTTATAAATAAATAAATAAAATCACTTACTTAGCACAGCCTCTGGATAGTATTGCAGAATACAAGAGCAGCAGAGCTCCAGAGCCTTCTTCCGTTTGGAACTGTAAGAATCAAACAAATACATAATTTTATACAAATAGGTTATATTTTGTTTAAAGAAAATCGGTGTGATTAATATGGAAAATGTCAACTACAAGTTGTGCCGAAAAGCAATTATGTTGCTTTGAATTTATAGAAAATACTGATCGAAGCAGGAAACAGCCTTTTGCTACCAAATTATAAGAATTATATTTTGACTAATCGTTTCAATCATTAAAATTGATATACAAAAGTGGCGACGATAATTTTATTCACGAACATTAAATAGTTAAAGTCTTATAAATTTGTAGAAATTGGATTATTGTATAGAAGATCTAAGCTCGGATTACTTATAAAAATTAGTTTAAAGATTAATGAAACAATTGAGTTGATAGTCAACGCGTGTCATGACCGCAATAACCTACTAGCATGGTCTTTTGCTTTCCTTTTTTCATTTGTTTACACTCTACGCACGCTTCTAGTGTTACCACATAAATGCCATTTGATTCAGTTTTATTTTATTCGGGTTTATTTTTTACTGTTTAACAAAAATTACAACGTAAATATAATCTAATATTGGTACTGAGTACCGCCCTCATGGGTCAAACAGGTTTTTTAATATATACCGAATATACATACGTATATCTACAAAATATAAATCTGTCTTTTTCCTCGGAAGTATGATGAAAAATGTCTTATGACTGGCGTGTGCATTTCGGCTATTACAGACTCGGCTATTAAGCATAAAAAGTATAATTTTATTATACAGGTATAGTAAGCAATTTAGGGCAATCATTTTATAAATCTTACCAGATACAAGTAGCGCTTGAAGAATATTTGCAAATCTTCAAGCGATTTAAGTTCGAACAAATGCAGCTTGGAAAAGAAAATGTCTTTGTTATATTTCTATTATAACATGCCAGCATGGAAATAGTATTTTTGGAGCAATTAATAGGAGTATTTTATTATATAATTTCGAATATTTACTTGTGTTACAAAACAAAGATTTATCTATAATATAAAAATGAATCGCAAAATGTCTTGATAAGCGCGAAACTCGAGAACGGCTAAACCGATTTGGTTGATTTCTTTTTTTTTGTTGTATTTGATGAAGTCTGAGGAAGGTTATACCGGAGAGAAAAAATTTAAAAATTGCCTACAACAGTCCAAAAATAACACTTTTCTGTATTCTCATACAAAAAATTCGTAATAATATAATATTTAAAAGTCAATTTGAACTTTAACACCATACCATAAAGTTTAAATGCTAGTGGACGGGTTCCGGGAAGGCAAAACAATTGAGTGACGTATAAATATTAATGTCAGTATTTGTCAAATTTTATACATATAGCATTAAGGTCAGGTTTCTTCAAACAATTTTCATAACACAGCCGACGGGCCAATAGGTTTTGGCAGAATAAAATCTGATTTAGAGAAATAGGGCAGAACAAGGTCTGCCGGGACAGCTAGTATGAAATATTTTTGAGGTATTCTTCGATCTTAATTTTTTACACTGGCTCGTCGAAGTTACCTGATGGAATCTGTTGGAACCATACCTATTGGAGAGGATAGAGTTGTACAAAAACTGCAACGACCGTTATCCTGACCATCATCTGAAATGATCCTAGTCTATAAAATAAGACAGTATAATTTAAAGAAGTGGTGATACCTTCTCAGTCACCCCGTCTTGGTAATACTGAGAGCTGTGCTGAACGTAATTGTTTTCACACGGCAATGCTACCACAGCCTTAGGCTCGAAATCTGGCTGGAGGTTGAACCCCCCGGAGCATCGCCAGATAAGCTCGCTGCAAGCGCGCCACAATGCCTCTTCTTGGCGTTCTTCGGAAGGTCGAAGGTAGCTACAAGCAATTTTACTTTAACACTAGAACTACGAAGATTTACCATATACCTATTTCAACCAACCGGTCAACCGGTCGGAAAATTAAAAGCGTAAGATCAAAATAATCTATAATATTATTCTATACACAAATTTAATAAAAATCATGACATTATAGTAAAATATTAAATAAGACTTAAAGAGGAAATGGTATAAATAAATAATGCAACTTGTCATTTTGACCGGTTTGTAGTTCTAGTGTTAATCCAAGTTTAATAGATGATAAAAGTTCAAGGAATAGCATTAATCGAAATTATTTTATTTGAACGTTCGAATCAAAAATGTAGTGATCCATCACTTTTAGAACGGTCATTTATTTTTAATCCCATTTAATCATAAAAAACCACTGGACAACGTGTTGGATCCATCCGTATGAGGTAGATGTTAAATATCCATTCCACGGAAAGATGTTTCTATGTTTATCATTTGAACAGCTAATGATCGCAATATGTTTCAAGCAGAGATGGGCAAAATGTAATCTAATTAATGATAAACGATTACAAAATGTAATCGCAATTTTAATTTTCTTGCTCTGTAATCATGATTAAATCCATTTGAAACATTAAGAAATCATAAATGTGTATGCAATCTAGGATTTTGTAGTGTTTAAAACATAAATGACCAAAATGCAGTCATATTAATGGTCAACAAGGTAAAATGTAATCGTTAATAATTTTCATTAATCTCATTACATTTTGCCCATCTATGGTTTCGAGCGACCATGTTTACACATTCATATGACTTGGGGGCTTCGAAAAGGTCTATCGTTAGACTTATCTTCATCTTCCACCAGGTGTGATTGAAGTCAAGCGTCACCCTGTGAATCGTCAAAAATGGCTTTATTATCTTGCGTAAATAAAGAGCTTCCACTTTGGCTACCGTGTCTATAAGATTTTTCAATTTCCTTATATTTTATCACGATTTATGGAGCAAATATAACGAAACCTATTGAACATTTTAAATAAACACCGATATAAGTTCAGATCGTAAAATCATCCATTTTAAAAGAAATATCGTTCAGCAGTGCATGGCGCAGATTTATGCCAAGACATGCGGCGTTCGGGAAAATTATTAACGGTTCCCAACTTATGGCAGTGCGCGGTTTTGTGAGGTTATGACATCCCATTTGAGAATCTGTTCGTGAGTTGGATTGTTTGAATAACTCAATTCCTATTTCCATGGATTATTGCTCTTTGATCTTATTTCTTTCGAAACCTGCCTAACGATCTATGAATGCCTAATGTATTGAGTTTTTAAAGGGTCATCCACATAAATGGGATGTATTTTGAACCCTAACCTTTTATCAGTTAAAATCTCTTGAACCCGATATATAGGATCATAATTAATGTCTACACAATTTGTTTATCGAGGCAAAGTAATATATTAGTAATAAACTATTTAAAACGAGTTAGGCACGATGGTGAAAAAGTCTTACCTTTAAGCCTTGACTTTGACTTAAAAATGTCTTTACAACGATACCCCACATGCAATATTAAAATTAAAAAAACGCTGCTCCCCATTTGCATGTGTTAGAACTTTAATTTGAATTTGTATTAGTGTAAATATTGGTATTGACTTTACATCAAAGGTTTACACAATATATCCTTATTTTACATCTTTATCTTATTTGGATTTAAAAGATGTAGGCTTCAGAGAAACGGAGAGACAGAACAATTAAGTGCGGAACGCCCCAACAAAACTTAGAAAACTTGCTCCAATTGGTCGATAATTGAAAGACTGTAATTGTAGGTGAAATGAAAAGTAGGTACACATATTTTTAAATAAAGGTTTGTATTTAAAATGGAGAAGAAAGCTCTCTACTATACAAGTGCGTAGATTTAAAGGTTAATAAACTCACGTATCAGGCGGAACACCAGATTTATTGTCCTTAGGCTGAGGTCTAGAATCGAACAGCAACCATTTAATGAGATGTGCTTGAAGACCGGATAAGAGAGATCTAGTGCCATTTCGTGGAGCCACTAGACCGTAACCGAGGGGCTGATCTGGCGCTCTCATGACCAATGGACTTCTGATCCATTCTCCCCGAGGAGGCCCCGATGCGGTACCGAATGCTGTTACTCGTAATTCCTATAAAATAACCATGGAAGTAACAAATGCATGGAAACGACAGTCAAAACGCAAGGCTCCACATGAAGCAACTTTTTTTCTTTATCTTTTATTCAATTTAAGGCCATATTCTTAACTTTACTTTTAGCTCTAACATGTTGTTTATTTGTAATTCCTAATTATACGTTTGCAGTTATTCATCTTATTAAAAATATTCAGTTATCGATAAAACTTTCTGCTTTGGAATCATTTGCTTTTAATTATTATGAAATAAATGAACACTGACTTAAAATTTATTAATCTTCAGCTATAGGAATTACGTCTACGAATTTTTAACGAGTGATTTACCACGCATCAATTATAATTTATAACCAACTTCATTGGTTATCAACTTAATTTAGATTATTGTTCCTTTAGTCACTGAATTACAATTTTTATTTGTATATCATTCAAAAATATTGGAATTTCAAGTCAGTTTTCTTTTCAATCTTTAATCACTTAATACTGAGTGAAGATATTCCTTCTCTTTAATTTCTCCTCTATTGTTGACAGCTAAACCAAAATTTTAATAAATAAAAATAAATAAATCTTTGTTTGTTAAATAATTTACTTAAAATATTTCTTTCTTTATCACCATATTTGTCATAGGACATCAACTGTTGGACATATACCTCTTTATGTTTACCAGAACACCGATTGAAGGCAGCCTACATCCATCATCATCCTGCCATCTGGGTATCCTACATTAAGCTCGTTAGTACGTGGTCTTGAAAACCTTACTGCGCCATTGATCATCCTTTTTACGAGTTACATCGCTATTGTTTTATTTATAAACATATTTTGCCTCCATTTCAATATTATCTAATAATCATATTAACTGAAGAATTCCATAGTTTGTATTTATTTTATGAAAGACGGAGGTTAATTAAACAATATATTAGACTTACAGTAGCAAGCTCCTCTGATATCGGAGTTCCGCCAACAACACCCGGCTTAACACCGCTCAATAACTTGTTACGTGGATATAGTACACGCTCTGAAAAGATTTATTTTAACATTATACTTTGTTACAAGAATGTCTAGACTGTCAAGAATAAATGGACCAAAATATGAAAACAATTTCGACAGTTTGTAAATTTCATCGTCCTGAACTTTTGGTGAAAATTTTAAACTAAACCTACTTTTAAAAGTCTTAGGGCGGCTTGCACTAACAAATTAAATCTAGTTAAGAGTTATATAAAATGCTATTTAGTGCTGATCTGTACTTATTGTCTTGCACTAAATCAAAATCTAGTTGTAACAACTCTTAAACTGAAATCATCATTAAGATGGAATCAAACCAATTCATTTAATAAGCGTTTTATACAAGCTTAAACTAGATTAATTCGTTAGTGCAAGCCGCCCTTAATTAAAATTTGTCAAATATCTCTAATTATCACTTACCGACTGCAACTAAAATATAAAATATTATAAATATCTCTGCTTCCTTTTATAATTCATTACCCAAAAGATGGACAGAATTAATAATGTATATAATGTTCCCTCTTTGAATGTTCATGCAGTGCCTCTAATAATAGAGGGAGGGTTCTTTTTGGTATCCCGGGGGGAATATCCTACATAGGACCATCAGGCTGTGAGGGCAGCGACCCCGGTGTGTCAGACTCTTATTGACTAAAAACCCCCGGGGTGTCCCTCTGATTGCTCCACCCGGGCCTGGGAAGCCAAATTCGTTCAGGTGCCCAGGGAACAAGAAGCCTTGTTGAGGCTACCTCTCTGGGAGGGGAAGGAGTAAAGCTCACCCCTCCAAAACCTCTCTCCCAGGCGATGCGCCGGACACCGTGCACCGCCTCCCTCACATCCGGGCAGCAGACTCCCTCAAGTCTACTGCCCGGTAATACTTCACTACTAAATAGATTGACTTGACATACCCTATATACAAACGAGTCTAGGAAATTGTGACAGCTACAGATCCGTACGCAACTATGCCTACAATTTTTTTTTAAAGAAATTTAAAAGGTGTTTCTTTAACTTTGTTTAAAACGTTTTCCAAAACTGTTATTGTACACTATTATATTAGAGCAACGAGAATGAGTTTATGAAATCATACGGTACCTCACATTTCAACGGGAGCTAAAAAATATATAGCTCGAAAGAGTTCCATGTCATTAAACTGTGAAATAATTTTCCGGTTAACGTGTCTCCTCTATCCATGTCTTATGTTGTTGTAGCGTAGGCAGTAGGCAGATATAAATAATGAGATGGTTTGAAGGAAATGATATTTAATTATAGAAAGAATTACAAACAGTTTGAAGAAGCACTAGAAATGTTTAAACAGCAATGAAGACTACAGGATGAAATAGTGAAAGTATGTACAGCAATGAATATACGCAAGCTATGGATTTGCTACCGCAAAGCAACGTGATCTAGCACTGAGAGGGGTTTTGAATCGACTGGCCGTGCGGCGATCTCTATATGCGGGCGCGCTGGCTGCCGGCGGCGGAGCGGGCGCGGGAGAGGCGAGTCCCGTTATGTTAAGCGGCAGCTACATGGAGCGCGCAGCATTAAGCCGGGTGGACACTGATCTTGTGGCGCTATAGTTTAGTCGCCACATTGTTCTATTTTTAACGAAACGAAGTGTTAAGATATTCTTTATCGTTCCATGCCTCAAAAGAAAAAATAACTCTTGTGTAATCACTTCGTTTTCTGTCCATCTGTGTTTCTGTCAAGACCTTTTATTCTCTCCGTCAATTGTCGTTTAAACAACGCAATTAGACCTCGACGCAGCCTTGAGTTTCTTTCGGCGTTTCTTCTCAAGGTAGTCGCTTCCGAAACGCTAGTAGATTACCTTTAGGTTTCATGTTTTTGGCTGGCGTTTCAAGTCGAGGTTCGTACCCACAGGGGGGCCTTTGCGTTGACACCCAATCCATAAATTGCCGGCTGAGCACCTTCAGTGTTCGCTCACCCGCCCGGTTTAGTTGTAAAGACCTTTACCGGTCAATCAACACGCGACAAACTAAAAATAAAACCTTTTATTCTCAGCAACGAGGGGTGGTATCAAGTTGTTATTAATACAAAATACAGATATTTGTAGTCCCGTAAAGCTTTAAAGAAATCATACTTCTAAGTCAACGCAATGAAAATATACGCCTGTTTATGCCGTAAATTTTATCGTTTTACCGTTTTCGCAAAAACATCAAAACTTATGTGTTACTTGCCGTTGACCCGGAATCATGAGATTTGGCAAGAAGCAAGGTCTTGTATTAGGGAATCTTTGGCGATTTGTATTCCGCCGATTTTTTTTAAATCATATAGTCGTGGCTACTGTAGTAATCTATTTTTAGATGAAATATTTTCACGATCAAAAACTACCTTTTTTTTTGATAGCCCGGGGGTAAGCCCTAACGGACCTCGGAGGGCAGTGAGGGCTGACCCCGGTGTGTCGGACTTGCACCGACTAAAACCCCCGGGGTGTTCCTTCTTCCCGTCTGACCGGGGCCAGAGGTACAGCGTCATCCTCTTCTCCGACCCTCGGCAACATCTGGCCTTTTGTAAGGCCGCATCTCAAAAGGTCAGACATGATCGTGAATTAAAAAACTACCTTACGTAACCCCTCATCACGGATTACCTCAAGTTTAAAAAATAAAATGAATAATATATTGAATTAGGTAGGAAGATTAGTGTCAAAGTGACAACGAAAAATTGGCTATAATTTTAATTTTTCTATAGTTCCTCACACTTGAAACGTCAACCAAGGCAAGTGTAACAAGTTTTAATAAATCATTTCATACAGGTTTTTAATTTAAAGCGTATACCAGACAACGTAGGATCTTTTATATTATGAATTGTATTAACGACCCGGAAAACTTTTAATATTTGTTCACTACACAACATTTTGCACAAGCAATCCACTGTTAGAGTTGTTACTGCATTTCAAAATTTATTGCATGATAATATAGAATTGTTTTTAATAACATACAAGGTGTGTTTAAGAATATAATAATAATACTTTAAGCGTTATGTAACGCGAGGGGTATACTTAGATCGTTCGCGCATTACGGTATATACCTCTTTCCCCTCACCTCTCGGGGGCCCGCGCCACAGATCGCCGCGCAAGCATCGTAGCCTGTCCGCCGTTCGTATTGCGCGCGTCATTTTCTTTGTTTTGTTTATATTTATTTTATAACGTGTTTGCTCGGACTGTGTTTACAAATAAACAAATCGAAAACAGAAGAACCCCGTTTCAATTAATATCCATTAGAGTTATATATTTTGAGTCTTCAAATTCACAAAGGCAAGCTGGAAAGCCTACCTTTGACTTTAAATTATTTTTCAGAATATCACTGACATAGACTTGCAAATTTGATCAACAAACAACCATAAAAAGACAAGTGTTTTAAGTAAAAACATTATGTATTTAACCAACACACAGCAGAAATAATTAAATTAAAATATTCATGTAGGATGGATGTTATTATGTGAAATATTATTATGTATGATGTAGTAAATGCGTAGAACGGAACGCATGTGAGTGAAAGGAAGGAAAGATAGAAAGAGAGAAAGGATAAACGGTTTTTTATTTCGACTCGAGCGCTCTGTAATTTTAAGACGTAAAAAATGTTAATAAGTGTTAAATGATTTTGAAAAAGTGCAATAAAGTAGTTTATAAAGTTTATTCTGATCCAAAGATCCCCAAAACTACATTCATATCTAAGAATTTTTGTCACACTTACCTTGTTCGATCTTATATTTTCTAATATAATTAGGAATTATTATGAGACTTAAATTCATTGATGGAAATATACACCTTTGATATAACACTATGGTAGATAGAAAAAAACGTTATACAGTAGTAATATATACATATAATTCCTTCCCAGAGTAGTCTTACAAATCCCCGGTGGCTTACAAACGGACTCGTCCGATCCTGTTAGCGGCCCATTGTTGGGATCACAATAAGTTCCAATTACACATACCGAAAGCCTCGTCTTTTGCGACTTGGAAGGAATTTACTGGAGTAAAAAATACTGAGTGTCCCGTAATTTCATTTCCAAATAACATGAGTGTGTTTGTTACAACAGTAAGTTCATTAGCGATTAAATCACCTGTCTTTGGAATTAAATCTAAATATATATAACTCAGTGACGTGCATAGGGTATTTGAATAGGGTAGGCAGATTCACATAATTAATGTGAATATTATATAATGATAATAAATATTATAATACTTTCATTGGGAAGATAGATGGCGTAAAAATAGAATATATATAAATATAACGAGTTCCCTTTTTTTGTTTAAATTAAAGTAATATATTCCATACTTATTTATAGTAAGGGCATGCAATGCTTTCATGCATCTATGGAATGAACGCTACTGATATAACTCAAAGGTGACTGACTGACTGACTGACATAGTGATCTATCAACGCACAGCACAAACCACTGGACGGATCGGGCTGAAATTTGGCATGCATGTAGATGTTATAGCGTAGGCATCCGCTACGGTTTTTGATTTTGATATATTTTACCCCCAAGGAGATAAAATAGGGGATGAAATTTTATATGAAACTGTCAATTTTAAACAGATCGGGCTGAGACATTGCACGCATAAGGCTACTATGACGTAGGCATTCTCTAAGAAAAGATTTTGATAAATTCCACCCCTAAGGGATAAAGTAGTTTGTATATATCTTTTCAGATTTTCGACTATAATATAATAAATAGCTTTATAGTTTTAGCGCCTAATGACAGATTAGGCCCTATTTTTTTACACACGCTAAACAAAAGTAAAGCCGGAAAAACTATACCTGATTAATAATGATACTTCTTAATGCGAGTGAAGCCGCGGGCAAAAGATAGTCTTCAATAAGAGTACGGGATGTGCTCATTCAAACATTATTGTCAAACTTTACCGGAAGTACAGACCTTTGAATAGTTTTTAAATGTGTAAGACGTTAATTTCTGATAATTTTAAATATTAGCAATTCTTTATCCAATATCAATCGAACATTAAACTGAAGATCTGATGACTTGGGAGTCGAAGCTGCTCGCGTCCGTATGCTTTACCCTAGTTTTCCTACACGTGACTCCTGGGTGGTGCTGAACGAGCAGCAGCGAGGTGGTAGGGCGTCGGTGCCCGTCTGGATCGCGACCACAGTGCATGGGTGTAAAGCCCGTCATAGTGACCAGTTTCGGCTTGTCGCGTTTCGGGATCAGCTTGTGTATATCCAGTAACTCATATACCTAGAGACCTTCAGTCGTGGTATATGTGGGCTGACATAACGATGTAGACTATCAATGGATTTTCATCCTTTGATAGTCGCTTTCGTTTTTGGACTACACTGTACTTACCATCAGGTACTATGTAGTCACTATGTCGAGCCAGTGTAAAAAAAAAACTTAAAACTACTTGAATCATCATCTCAATGTAGTGATTAATCAAAAAAATATTTTCTAAAACACTCAAGTTAGGAATTATGACTTTATTAAAAAATCTTTGCAGATAATGTTTACGTTAACACAAAACACAGAAAATGGTTAATGATAATCTTACTTTTGAATTACCTACAATTAAAAGGGCAACTAAATATTCAAAATATAAAACATCTCAATCAGACAAAAATTCAAAATAAAAATTTAAAATATCGAACCATAAAATTCCTCGTGTGATGTTCCAAGATTGCTTTTCCTCAACATGGCTCCAATGCTTGCAGATTTTATTTGAAAACTTGAGTACATTATTAAACCCTGCTTTCGTTAAATAAAACAAATTATTTTTGTTTTCTTAAAAAGTTGGACGTCTCTTTGTATTATTATTATTATTAAGTCTTCCTTCTATAATCACATAAACTACTAAGTCAGTAATGTAGTAAGCAGAATAAAAAACACTTTTCTCTATTCTTATAAACAACTGACATCTCATACACATTCAACATACGTTTTTACTTTATTCATTTCATCTTCACAGATAAATCTATCTATCTATCTCTATCCAACGATGTCGCTATCATCACATCGATTCCCTATTGAGATAGATAGAGAGATAGGCAAACCAATTTGATTTATTTTCGCAAACCTTTTCCATTTTCTTAACATTCATCCTTTATGCACTCTTACTGACTCCTGTATTTCGTATTCCGCGCGGACATCACATTCATATTGTATTTTTTGTCATTTTCTCAAGTCTCTATTGATCTATACTTTCACTCTCATACTATATATCCCTGTCGTCAATCTTATTAGCATCACATATTTGTAACCAGATAGCTAAATATGTTTTTTTTTTACAGTGGCTCGACATAGTGACTACAGAGTACTTGATAGTAAGTACAGTGTAGTCCAAAAACGAAAGCGACTATCAAAGGATGAAAATCCATTGATAGTCTACATCGTCATGTCGGCCCACATATACCACGACTGAAGGTCTCTAGGTATATGAGCTAGGATATACACAAGCTGATCCCGAAACGCGACAAGCCGAAACTGGTCACTATGACGGGCTTTACACCCATGTGCTGTGGTCGCGATCCAGACGGGCACCGACGCCTTACCACCTTGCTGCTGCTCGTTTAGCACCACCCAGGAGTCACGTGTAGGGAAACTAGGGTATAGCCTACGGACGCCAGCAGCTTCGACTCCCAAAAAGACAAGTTTTATACAAGTTGTTTTGTGCTGCTAAAACCTTACACAACAATTGCAGTATCATAATAAAATTATTTCAATACTAGAAACATTTTCTCGATAAGAGTGGCTCGGTAACGTAAAACGAGAGTCTCATCCGGTCAGTGTCCGGGCTATAACGACCTAGCGAAGAGTTCTTGTAACGAGGTGAGGCTGATGCCATTCTGTCACAAATTGAACGCTCTAACAATGTTACCTTTACACTTCGTCGGCTTAGAGAAAACAAAGTTTAGAAATACCTATTGTTAGATACTTGTGAATATGATACTAGAAATTCTAGAAAAAAAAATAAAGATAAAAACAATTTTATTATAATAGCTATTCTTGGACGGTGGTAAATCTCTATATATATAATATCCTCGTGTCACTGTTAGTTATCTTACTCTTCCGAAACGGTTTTATCGATTTTTACCAAATTTTATATGCATATTCAGTAGGTCTGAGAATCGGCTACTATCTATTTTTCATACCACTAAATGACAAGAGTTATTCACCCTTAACATTTATTTTTTAATTTTTAATTTATCCTTACACACTTACAATAAGTTAGTTATTTTTTGTCTACACTAGAAATTACCTAGAAATAATTTATATGGCAAAATAAAGTTTGCGGGGTCAGCAAGCAACATTTCAGAAATACTAGAAAAAGGAAATAAAGACGTAAATTTAGATGAAGCCAGTAACATATACAATATTTTTCTAAGAAATTGCTAAAGATACGACGCATAGAAATGAAACTGAGAACGTATAATAATCGAAATGTAGAGTCCTATAGTTGCTGTTAATTTAATTATAATATTGAAATAACCGTTTGAAGCAGTACAAAAAAGCCATTTCAAATGAAAGCCAAATAGATTGTCACAGAAAATCAAATCAAAAGTGAAAATAATTCAAATAACGCGATAGGAGTGAATACAAATACACAGAAATCCAGTTAAAGTTACGCGGAAAGCGAAACAAAGCACTTCTCAGGACCGTCGGTGTGGAAATGCACGCTGTTTCTAGTATTTTTGTTGTAGACCTATCGCAAGGGTTACTATATCAAGGGTGAATGTGTGCGCTGGAATTATTGCTGTCAACTGTTTCTCTTCGAGCTTGACACTTAATTGACTTGGGAAGCAATTATCGCTTCGTTCATCTACGTTTATGGACAGGTAACATTCCTATATCTTAATCTATATGCTTATTAATTTTCTTTTCCTGATATTTCACGTTGGCTACTTTTTTTCACTGGCATTATTTTTTTAACAAGCGTTTTTGTTTTAGTTACGGATTTGAGTCTTTTTATCTATTTTCAATATTTTGAACCGTCGAATATACAACTTTTTATGTTGTGTCACTGCTGTTTAATTGTTCATAGATTAGTACTATTATTTTTACTATATCCCATATTATGTCTTTACTATTTATTTTATTATTAATTAAAAGCCTGCGACATAATATAATTTTGGTTCATCTCCATAGTTAGTATTTTGTTGTATTGATCAATTATATATACTTATTATACAAGATATATTGCGAAGCTTTTGAACGTGTTTTTTAATTTTTTTTACACTGAATTGACATAGTTACTACAGTGCATCTGATGGTAAGTACAGTGTAGTCGGAGTTGATAGTCTCCGTCGTCATGTCGGCCTACATATACCACGGCTGAAGGTCTCTAGGTGTATGAGTGTAGGATGGATGTTATTGTGTGAATTATTATATGTATGAAGTAGTAAATACGTAGAATGGACCGTATGTGAGTGAAAGAATGGAAGGATAGAATGAGAGAAAGGAAAAACGTTTTTTTTTTTACGACGCGAGCGCTCTGTGATATAAAGACGAAAAAAGTATTAATCCGTAAAATTATTTTTGAAAAAGTGCAATAAAGTAGTATTTCATAGTTTATTTCGTATTTATTTGGTCTGAAGGTCCCCAAAACTACATGAGTTACTGGATATACACAAGCTGATCCTGAAACGCGACTGGCCCAAAGCGAGTCACTATGACGGTCTTTACACTTGTGTACTGTGGTCATATGACCCAGTTTGGGCAATCGCCCTACCACCAAAAAATATAAATCAATTGGAATAACATAAATTAGGTTTATTTTAAAAGATGGAAGGCGTCAAAAAGTTTGAATAACGATTAAGTTTACCTTCAAATGCTGGAGTAAGGATGGATGGATGGATATATTTATATTTTATAATACATTTCACAATCAACTAAAAACCTTGTTAAATTTATCGCTTGAGTTATGCTAAAGTTTTTGATTTTTTTTTTATTTGGAAACCCAGGTGAAATTCCTTCATAGGACCATCACAACCGCTGTGAGGGCAGCGAATCTGTCAGACTCCCACTGACCAAAAACCTCCGGAATGACCCACTAATTGCTCCACCCAGGCCTGGGAAACCAAATTCATCTAGCCGCCCAAGGAGCAAAAGCCTTGTTGAGGCTATTTCTGGGTGGGGAGGGAGGAAAGAGCCCCCCCTTTCAAAACCTCTCTCTCAGGCAACCTGCCGGACACCGCGCATCGCGTCTCTATCATAAAGTTTTAGATCAAATTACCAGCGTTTAAAGTTTTAACAGCAGGATATTTTATTTTGCAATGTTTTTTTCTGTTAATTAATATATTTCATTAGTACATTAAATAATTTCTTTTATAATATTATCTTTGCAATGTCTATTTCAATTTAAAAAATCCCGAATTCATCAAATACAAAGAAACTTCAATTAAACTATCTATAATCTTCAACAATCCTCCTCCTTTTTGCTGCGAACCGCGAAGGAGTGGAACTCGCTTCCTGCGTCGGTGTTTCCAGCATCTTACGACATGGGAATCTTCAAACGTCGAGTGAATCGGTATTTGCTGGGCGAGCGCGCTCCATCGTCGGCCTCATCATCGCTTTCCAGCAGGCGAGATTGAGGTCAAGCGCAAGCCTGTATGTAATAAAAAAAACAATAACTGATTATAGAATACAATCACAGAAAATAAAGTCTCGCCAATCAAAAGAGAATAGAATCACTCAATCAAAAATCGTTGCAAAATAACTGCTACCTCAGTACAGGGTAAAATCGATCTTATTGCTAATAGAATAAAGTGGGAACTGGGTGCACGTTACTGGATAATGGCACGTCAGACCAGTGTTGTTGATTGTTGGTAAATGGCAGCATTTGTGTATCAGAGCTGTGAACGACGTGTTAGGAATATTAAAGGGTGATGGGCATAGCGTGTTTACTGAAACATTTCTGTGTACCGAAGGCAGTTTAATTTTGACTTTTCTACCTCATACAACGAATCTCCCTCAAAAATTTGTTACAACAGAATAAATACACAAGATCATATCGAGGGGTGAAAGGCTATTTGGTTTAAACGACATTTTTTGGTGATATAGTAATATATATTCGAAATCAGCGTTTTTTACCGATTCCAAATATATATATATAATTAAAAACCCTTGGAGTGTCCCTCTGATTGCTCCACCTGGGCCTGGGAAGCCAAATTCATCCAGACGCCCAAGGAACAAGAAGCCTTGACGAGACTACCTCTCTGGGAGGGGAAGGAGTAAAGCCCACCCCTCCAAAACCTCTCTCCCAGGCGATGCGTTGGACACCGTGCACCGTCTCCCTCTCATCCGGGCAGCAGACAGGGAGTCTACTGCCATAGTTCGGTTTATACCAAGTGAGCTCTTAATACTTTACTGTTCTAGACAGGTTTTAAAACAAAATGTTCGCGTGTAAGCATTTGTATCTTTATTATAATAAATTCTTTAAATGGAACTACTGATTACGGCGAATATCTTATAATAGTCTCCTATTTTACAATAATTACGATCCGTGTATTTGACAGTGCTGCTCTTAGAAACAGCTAAAGAGATGTCAATTTGACGATATATTTAAAAAAATAGATTAACGGATCCAACCTTCAATTAGTAAATATATTAAAAAAGCAGATTTCGATCTCGTTAAAATTTTATCATAACAGAGAAGGGAAAAGATGATTAAGAGCGGGGATTTAGGGATTGAAAGTGACTACTTTATGATAGCAAAGAAATTATATAAATAGCTTATTAACTGGAAATTCCCTCGAGCACAGTTGAATCATTGTTCGCAGTGCAATCACGTCGATGCAAGATTGTAGTCATGCCACCTATCGACCTTATAGGAAATTAATCTGTTATTTTTAGCACCGATGCCTCCACCATGCGAGTTCGTGTACTGTGGCAATATCGTACCGCCGCCATAATTCAAAATGGCGTCGAGTTCGATTTTAAAGTAGTCGTTTCGTACGTGATTTGATTTAACGAATTCACATCATTTTCAACGTGTTTTTAACCCTCGATACAAGGAGGGATGTTATATGACATATTTAATTTAGCTTTTTTTGTTAAATGATGACTTAATTAACAGTATTCTTAGTTATGATTACACAAAATCTCTTCAGCTGTCTCAGGATAATTTGCTCTTTTCTAGTTGTTAAATGGTTTAATAAATTTTTCGATTAATTCGAAATTTATTATCCCGTGATTTCAATAACATTACATAACATGGTAAACTAGACCTTATACTTATCCGATTATTATCCGATTCCAGCAAAATATCATATTTTTTACCAAGTTACTGCAGAAGTATCGTGGATAAATTTTGATTAGATTCAATCAATGGATGAAAGACAGGTTATCGGATATTGTATCATATAAGTAATAATAATAATAAAAGCATTTGTTTGGCACACAAAATACAACACATCAGAATAGTTAAAGAAAAACAGAAAACAACAAAAGCATATAGCCTGTGTTGTGATGTTGCGCCAAAGGGAAGTAAGCTCAGTAAATGCTAAGAGACCAGCCGAGCCACCCAGCGCTGATTTTCAGCCAACATCCATTTATTGCGTCGACGTGCAGAAAACAGCAAGAAAGGGATCAATATAATACAGATATGCATAAGTCATGAAGCATTCAAATGTTTAATTTAATAATAACACATCATTTTGAATGTTTCTAACTAACTAGAGATTGTTTTGATTGCCTTCCTTAGTTTTATTGTCCTATATGTGATTCATTGTATGCTATAGGAGCAACGATAAGATTGTTAAGCAATATAACGCTAAAAGAGAAAGCGGCATAGTGAGTCATTCCAGCCTGTGACCTCTCAAATCCGTTTATGAAAGTCTATTTATTAATGGTTTATCAAGCTGGCATTGTAGCAACGACGGTCCATTCTTTTCGCTTAGCAGCCGCCGCAGTTCTTTAATTAGCTCTATTTTCTGATCAAGTATAAAATCTAAGTATCTAATCTAATGCTAAATTATTTTGAGATTGTTAATAACTTTGTAAAATAATAATTAAACGATTTTACATAATAAAGCAAAATAAAAAACATGTATACCAGTATAAGGTTGGTGATAAATAAACAATGAATAAAACAAAGGATTTTCCACTGACATTCCGTTGGTGCAAACCAGTTTCAATAACGTAGATATCTTAAACAATATGGATCTAAACATAATACAGATATAAAAGTAAAATCCTTCATACCTTTTGTTCCTTTTTTAGCTTTATTGCAAACTGCTTCCATTTCAAAATACTACAATGCAACCCTTAGTTTACAACTTAGTACCTCGATGTGTGAAGGCAATTAACGTTCTGGAGCTATGAGCTACCTACGTTCTTCCGAAAAATTTTATACTGGTTCAAGTCATAGAAGGAAGGCGATAAAGTGCTTTAATATGACCACGTCACTTCATAAACAGAAAAGAATGATTAAAAACAATTTTACATAAAACTAAAGTCAAATTTAGGACCCTTCCGTCAAAAGAAATTTTTACAATTAATTTGACCCAATTTCACCAATTATGTACAAGATACACTATATATATCGCTTGTGGAGCTAAAATGTATTTTGAGGGTTTTTCAGGATTTACAAGCAATAGGTTGACCTGAATCAAAACTGGTAGAAGATAAGGTTACGCCCGATGAACCACACAAAGGTCTCCAAATCGTAAGAACGCATCTATTCCGGGAGTGCATTTTATTTTTTCGTCGTATCAAGTAGTGTACTTGTGATCAACTAGTTAAAAAACTATAACAAATAGATGCAATTGCCGTCGTAGAAACACGTTTCGGCTTACTGCGTTTTCGGATCAGCTTATTTACTATAAGTTCAGGTATCTCCATATTAAAAAGCTTGAGATCCTTTTTGGCCGATAAGATAACTGGAAATGGATTCTCTGGATGAATGCATGGCTCATACAGTTATTTGAATGTATTGCCCATCATATATTTTTGGCGATGATGTATTTTAGATTGTCGGGTTGGGAATAAAATATAAAAAACTAAGGTCAATAATTATAAAAGTAGGCTTGAAATTCCTTAAAACTGACTTTTGTAGGACTTGAAGTAAGAATAAACACACACACATACAACACACACACGCAATACACACACACAACACACACACAATACACACAACAACCCAAATACACAACACAACACACCCACACACACACACAAACAACACAGAAACAGCACACAGAATACAGGTAATACTGATATATTATAATAAGTAAAAAAACCGTTCAAATACATGAATCGCTATTATCTTTTGTTTTATACCAAACCGAAACTACAAAGTGCGCTATTGTGCATTCATCAAACTAATCGACAAGATAAGCACAAAGTTGCTTCAGTTGCAAAAGATCTTGACTGTACAAAGCGAATATTCTAAATATTACGAACAAAGTTTATAAAGATTAAAGTTTTGTGCTTGTTTCTCCAAATCCATACTTTCAAGAGTTGAATCTCAAGATTCATGAGCTTACAATGCATTAATGTTGAAAAGTTATTCCAGAGGATAGTGTATTTATACAACAGGCAACAAGAATTTAAAACTTCCAAAAACTTAGATGAAGAATAATCAAATTTTACAAGAATATCATCCAACTCAGTTTTTTACATCATAATATCAGTTACAAAATACACAACCAAATTTACTAATGTACTAAAAGATGAATCACAAGAGAAAACAGTTTCGTGATCCGGATAACATTTTTTAAATAGTCAGATTTTAAATAGACAGATCAATAGAATGACGAAGCTGAAAGGGAAAAATTAGTTAGCTAATGCTCGTGCCTACCAAGAGTGGAAGAGAATGGAAGAGACTTTCTCTTAGAACTAGCTGGATGAAGGTTAAAAAGTGGAGGGATAAATAAGAGTTTTCTCGTAAATCAAGTATCAATATCTATATAGCGAAGTAAAGCTAGTTTCGAAGGGCATCTATCGTCAAAGAAGTTTACAATCTTGTTTTAGTTATTAAAAGTAACCTCGCCATACATCGTGCATGACTGTAGCATTCATTAACCACATCACGCAATTCCAAATTATGACCCCAAAAATCTTTTTTCTTTTATTTGACGAAAATCTAAATAGGATTACCAAACTTGTACCGACTTAAAACTCCAAGATGGAACAGAAAAACTTCTGCATTTTGATAAGGACTGTAGGACCTGTAATCAATGCTTCACATCTTCGCCATGCTGTGCCTTTGCAGGCACGATCTTGGGGGATAGAGACTTTCTTTAATATTCTGCAGTGTTCTATAACAGAGCTCGTCACTTCACTCCACCGAATTCTCGAAAGTCACTGACCGGTCACTTATGGCCCTCATCCTGAGTAGTAACTACCCCAAACGCTGATACGTGAATTGAGGTCTTCTTTGTGAAGTGGAATTTGTCCTCTTTCGATCCCACTCAATGATCTCTTTTTGTGACATGACTTCCTCGCACAAGGAGACTACAGCCCTCCAATTTCCGTGCTCTACCGAAATGGCCAAGATCATTGTATCCGATAAAAAATATACCGCAGTATAGGTTTTGTGATATTTTTTTTTTAAACAAACTCTTAAACTTATATGGCGATGGGCTGGCCACTTCGCTAGACTGGAAGATGGAAGATAGACGAGAGGTGCTACAATCTGGACTGGTCCCTGCGGCAAACGAGCCATAAGTAGACCGCTTATGCGCTGGTCTGATTACATTAAATCCATAGCGGGCGCTAGCTGGTTCAAAACAGCTTCTGACAGATACAACTGGAATTGCTCGGAGGAGGCCTATACCCGAAGAGGGGTTCTCATCGACACTGTACTGCGGGACTATTAAAAAATAGAGCTAAAATTTTTAAATAGGCACGTACAGTCAAAATGAAATTTTAAGTTATATGTTATTGTATTGGCTATCATATTTAAAACTTTTTTAATTTTTGTAATATTATATTGATTATAGAGTTGTTAAATTTTTATTATTTATGTATAATTTTATCTCATAATGTAAATCAATTCGTCATAATAATTATATAATTGCTATTGGATTTTTGATGAGAAATAAATGGCTTTTTTATTGTATTTTAGTAAGCATTCTATCATAGCAACTTTAAAAAAATTTACTCATTCAGACCGAATTCAATGAAATTGAAACCACTTTCACATCTTAAATAAAATTAGGAACGGAATAAGGAATAATGGAGTAGATAACAAGTTACACCAGTCATTTGAACTATTTCGAAGAGCATCCAAGGTTAATCTTTGTTTTCCTCTTCTTAAATATCTTTTAATTCAATTCCTAACCATAACTATAAACTTACCTTTCCGCCCAAGATCAGGAGACAAAAGTAGAATTGTTTTATCAATAGTTCCGCTTTGCTCCTTGTTCTCTTTCTTTTGGGCCTTCATTTTATCGTAATCCATACTGTTTCGGCTTCTAGGTATTTTATTATATACTATAAATTTTGTTAATTGATCCATGCTTCAACTAATTATAATTTAATGTTGTTTTCCTTTATTTGCGCTCTTAATGATCTGTTGAAGTAAGGAAAATGGTTTCAATTTTAGGGATTTATTCAAGAATAAAGAAAATACGTTGTGTACATAGAATAGCTCTAATTTTTATTACAAATAACTTTAAAAAAAAATTAATAATATACTTCTTATAAGTATGTTATACATACAATATAGTTGTGCTGTTTTGTAGTAAATATAATATGAATTTAGTTACTCTATTATGACATATAAATAATAGGGCCTATTTATGCTCCAGATATAAGACTTTTATTTATTCCTATATAATAAATAAAGGTTGTTCAAGATCTGCTTAAATTTTAAAGCAGTGTTACAAAAATACAGAAAATAAAACGTATATATTTTAATTTTAAAATCAACTTCAAACTTGGAATAAAAACCTAAAATTTAAACCTTTTCGACTTTGATCCGTCGCTGATTAGTGTCATGCGTATTTTTTATATTTGAAATAAATCTGTTTTTGAATCATACTTCATATCTGTATATTCTAGGTCATAGTACTATTAAGTTTTCTGTTATAATCAGAAATTCTCTATTTTATATAAAACACTAGCTGATCCGGCAAACGTTGTTTTGCTATATAAAGTTTTCTAATATATTCTAAGATGTTCATTAAAATTAAGTGATGTCAAAGACAATTTTGTTCACAATTAAATACTCTTAATCAACAACACATTTATTTGGATAAAGATTAATATTATTACGTTGATACAATTCTTAACAAATAATGCATTAATTTCGACCAAATTTTATTACTATAAAAACGGTTCTAGTGACTTAATCTTAAAAGATAGACATATACTGTCCAGTACATTTTTTTAGATCATTCTAAGAGGAATAATTCTTTCATACATATATTTTTCGTATCTTGAACTGTTTTCGCAGCGCACGCAATGGAAGCCCTCAAGGATGAATAATTTTCCCCGTGTTTTTTTCACATTTTCCATTATTTCTTCACTCCTAATAGTTGCATCGTGATGTTATATAGCCTAAAGCCTTCCTCGATAAATGGTCTATTCAACACAATAAGAATTTTTCAAATCGAACCAGTAGTTCCTGAGATTAGCGCGTTCAAACAAACAAACAAACAAACTCTTCAGTTTTATAATATTAGTATAGATTTCGTTTTAATATTCAATTGCGCGTAGTCTGAGACAAATTATCATGAAAATACTTTACTTAATGTGATAAAAACGTTTTATATTTCATTACCTCCCTACAACACACCACATAAATGTCCGTCTCGGTCCGCAGTCCACATTGACTTATCCCTTCAAATGATCGCAATATAAATACGTCTTCTAGAGCGGACAGGCATGCGCTCCACTCTTCTCACTACGTTATAATGAATGTCAGTATGGTGACGCTACTAAACCTAACTCCTATTCTCTCATACACTACAATTTTAATTTAAAATTCCGTATTTGTAGTAATTCCATGTCTCATAAATAAACCATAGAATCAAAACCGCAAATCAATGCGAACGCAGTTTTAAATTAAAGCGATTTGCAATTTATTCATGGCACGAAATGGGGTTTACGATTCCGTTTTTTTTTTTTTTTTTTTTTTTTTTTTTTTTTTTTTTTTTCTGCGTGACCTTTACTTGTGACCCGGGTAAGGGCCTCTAAAGCTACACCGGACTTGAGTGGGCGAGCACTGAAGGTGCTCAGCCAGCGATTTATGGGTTGGGTGGCTACGCAAGGGCACCCCTGTGGGTACGAACCTCGACTTGGGCGGCCAGCCAATTTGAGATTAAAACCTAAACCTAAGGTTATCTACTAGCGTTTCGGAAGCGACTACCTTGAGAAGAAACGCCGAAAGAAACTCAAGGCTGCGTCGGAGAGATACTGCGTCTCGGGCCGAGGACGGCCCGGTTAACGACAGTCGGATGACCCATCCTTCTAGTGCGGCGCCGCCGGCGGCGCCGTTGCCGAGGAATGTATCTGGTGCATGTGTGTACCTGATTGTGTTGAGGATCGGCGGAAAACAATTCCGCGGTAATCGGATCGACGGGATCCGACAGGACATGACGCGGACGACGTTTAGCGCGCGCGACATCGTCTTGTACATTATATCGACATGCTTTCCTAATAAGAGGGTTCGAACTGTGCGACGCCTTGTCGAAGTACCGACGAGACGCCGTCTGCATGAAACTAGCGACCGTCTCTAGTCGAAGATCATCGTGGAGGTCTACGTTGCGCACATACCACGGTGCACCCACGGCATTGCGCAAGAACTTGTTTTGGATACGCTGTAGGCGTTTTAGGGACCATTTGGAGGAGTGGGCGAACACTACGCTGGCGTAGGTCATGACCGGTCTTACCACTGACTTGTAAAGTGTCAACTTATTTCTAAGTGACATTTTACTTCTCCTACCTACCATCGGGTGTAATCTACTAAGGATGAAGGCGGCACGATCGCGCACCGCCTTAACGTGAGGACGAAAAGACATTCTCCTGTCGAGAATGACGCCTAAATATTTGACCTGCAGGACCCAGGGGATCTCTCGGTCGAAAAGTGAGAGTGATTGCATGTGGTAGGAGCTTAGATTCCTCCGAGTGAAGAGTATTGCTACGCTTTTCTCGGGGTTCACCTCGATCCTCCACTTGCGGAACCACTCGCCTAACTGAGAAGCTGCGGCTTGCAAACGCCGGTGGATACGATCTAAGTTGCGACTCGAGACGTAGAGTGCGGTGTCATCCGCATAAAGAGCTAGCTCTACGCCTGAGAATTTTGGCAAGTCGTTCGTGTACAAACTATAGAGAATCGGAGCGAGAATAGAGCCTTGCGGCACTCCCGCTCGGATAGGACGTGGGGAGGAGAGGGCTCCCTCTACGCGGTATCGAAAGTGACGATTCGATAAGTAGTCTCGCAAGATGAGCACGAGACTGTCTGGCACGCCGATTGCGTATAGCTTGTATAACAAGCCATTGTGCCAGACTTTATCGAATGCTTTCGACACATCGAAGAAAAGAGCCCCCGTCGGAATGCCTCGCTTGCGAGTCAAGCCTCGGAGGACGTGCTCCGTGATGCGGTGCACTTGGTTTACGCACGAATGTTTGGGACGGAACCCAAACTGTTCGTCGATAAGGACGTTGTTTGTGTGGACAAAATCTTGGAGTCGGTTTAGTAGTAACCGCTCGTAAAGCTTGCCCATCGTCTTGATGAGACTGATGGGCCTGTAGCTGGTCGGGAGCATCTTGGACTTGCCTGGCTTTGGAATGCCAACGACACATGCGTTTTTCCACGCGTCTGGAAAAACGCAGTTCTTCAGCGCCGCATTGAAGATGACGACGAGAAGAAGAATAATTTGCTCCGGCAGAGTCTTAAGGACTCGGTTGGTGATGCCGTCTAGGCCTGGAGCTTTCTTTGTGGGGAGATATTTAATGATATCCTGGACTTCTTCGACTGTGACGGTCGCCGGTCTTTCGAAGACGGGGAGGGACACTAAGTGATCGACGACAGAGTCGACTTCAGTGACATGATCTGGGTCCACGGGAAGCGTGCTAAGAGAGCATTGGCTCTCTAAACTATCTGCCAGGCATTCGGCCTTTTCGACATCGTCGAAAGAGACAGAATTGTAAGGCCCTACGAGAGGAGGCATGCTGCGGTCATTGTCTATTTTGAGAGATCTCGCCAGGTTCCAGTAAGCCTGGTGGGAGGGCGAAATCTCTGAGAGGAATTTGTCCCACTGAGTGTCTCGCAGCTCGGCGATACGCTTCTTTACCTCCCTCCGTAAGGAGCGCAGCCTCACTCTGTTTTCCTCAGTGGGATACCTATCATGGGCTCTGGTGGCGGCATTCTTTGCCCTCTTCAGTTCCCTCACGTCCTCAGGGAGCCTCCAGCGGTGGACATCCTCCGCTGGAACCTCCCTGGTGGCGTCAGACATGGCGGCCTGAAGGTGACTGGTGAGGGCATCGATTGCCGTGTCAGTCTCCTCTTTGGAGTTGATGACATCTGGAATAGGGTCTAGTAAGGGTTTGGGACCTTCCGAGATCAGGATCGCTCCTAATCTCTTCCAGTCCGTGACCTTCTTGGTCTGAATGACTGCTGGGCCGGAAGGGCCTAGTTTCATAAGTACAGGTCTGTGATCCGAGTCCAGCTCATTGATCGTTTCTATCAAACGTAACTGCAAAGTTATGTTTTTTAGTAACGCAATGTCCAGCACATCGGGCCTGTGAAGAATGTTGTTGGGAAAGTGCGTCGGGAACATGGGAGACAATACGTCGAAGAGTAGAAGGTTACTAAACCTGTGCAGGCGATTGCCATTAGTGTTGGAGGTGTGGCAGTTCCACTGCTGATGTTTGCAGTTTAAATCGCCTGCTATAATTACAGAGGGTCCTAATTCCAGAAGTGCATCGAGGTCGCTTCGGAGAAGTTCTTTGTCTGGCGGCAGATAAACCGAGACAATATAGATGGGGGGATGACCGCTCATGCCGAGCCTACAAACGGACGCCTCGATGTTAATGAGGCTAGGCGGATCGATCGGCATGCAGTGCAGGAGTCTCTTGTAGTATATGACAGTGCCCCCGCCTCTGGCGTGGGTCCTGTCATTCCTAACCAAGCGATAGTTAGCCAGTTTAGGGTCTCTATCGCATGGCTTGAGGAGTGTCTCTTGCACCAGCATGACGTCGATTACGTTGTTGTACATGAACTCTCCTAGGAGTTCTCTCTGATTCCTAAGGCCGAAGGCGTTAAACCACGCAATGTTTAACGCAAACGGTTTAATCCTACCTATATTAGGGAGCATTTTTAGTTATTAGAGATGTGCGCGATGGTTGTCCATCTATTTGGACGCGCGGTAGTGCTGAACTGCACTGATCAGGTTGGCATACTTGCCAACCATTTGCATCCTCTGCATGGGATGGCCATCTGTTTCGCGAAGCTCTTTCGCGAACTGCGAAACTAAACTAATGTCAAAAAGACTTGTGAACTCTGAGAACAAAGAAATGTCCTCAGCGAATAAGGCTTGCGCAGAGGGCGCAGTAGATGCCGGCGCGACGAGGCGCGCCCAGGTGGCAGGTGCGGCAGGAGGGGCGGCCGGAGGGGCTCGCACTTCCGCCGTGGCAGATACTGGTGCAGGCTGTGCTGCTGAGGAACCGGCGTCGCCGGTGACAGCGGGCTGCTGGGCTGGGTCAGCGGGACCGCGGGCCGGAAGCGCAGCTCCGGATTTCGCGGGAAGAGGTGGGAAATGCGACACAGGTGGCGGCCTGACGACCGCGTTCTGCTCGCGTGGTGCGGTCGCCCTAAGGGGCTTCCTTACCGGCGGCTTCCTGTGAGGCGCTCTCGGACAACCGCGATAATTCGCAGGGTGCCCTTCGAGGCCGCACAGGACGCAGCTAGGCGGTGTGGGAGCGTCCCTAGTACGCTCACACTCTTTAGTGCCGTGATCACCCAGGCACTTGACGCACCTGGGCTTGGCGAAGCAACGAAAAGCGGAATGCCCGTATAGTTGGCAATTGTGACATTGCCCGGGCATTCCTTTTTTGTTGGGTGTTTCTAAGGTTAGACCGCTGAGCATGCAGACGGTCCTCAAATTAAATATGGATTTGGCCTCTTTAGTCAGAGGCAGGATTACAAGAACCAGATCATATGGTTCGCGCGTAGAGGCTTTGTGCATCCTGTGGACCGCTTCCACAGGATGACCCTGGGCTATCAGGTCTTCCTTAATGAGCTCGGTGGCGAGCTCCTTCGGGACACCCCTGATAACGACTCTGAGTCGTTTCTCCTCCTCGAGGGCATAGGTGTGGAAACCTATGTTTTTGAGGCGAAGGTATGCGGTAAGAGCCCGGTGATCATCGGGCGACGGCACGACTACTCTGATGCCTTGCGACGTCATTGTAGCGCGAGTGTAATTAATTCTTTTATTTTTTAGGGCGTCTGAGACGTCCGCCCAATAGGATTTCTCCCGGATTACCACGGGAGGAGGAGGTCCAGTTTTAAACTGGGCAGTGGTGGAAGCCTTCTTGGGAGGCTTGGGAGATATGGCGGCGGGAACGCGCGCCGAAGTGTTGTCGGTCACTTTAGCGGTCTTGGACGGACCGCGGGTCTTTTTGTATTTGCGCTTCCCCCTATGAACTGTGAACTCCTCGTCAGAGGAGTCCGAGGAAGGGTCCTGGATAATTGACATAGCGGGCGAGTTCTCGCGGACGCGAGAAGGGCCGCTTTGGTCCTGTGGTTGCGCGCGCAGCGGCGATCGCTCGCGCGAGTGGGATTGCGCGGACGCGTCCCTACGGGGAGTTGCGGGCGTCTCGATTGTAAGCTGGGCATGAGCGGGGGACGCACTGACGCTGTCTCCCTCTGGCATGGCCTCCTCGGTTGTTAATAATGCGAAAGCATTATTATTTAAAAGGTTGGTATGCGCACTCGCAGAAGGCTCATGCGATGCGGGTATTAGTTCGGCCGGGAGAGCAGTATCGATGAGCTCACCGATCTGCTGGCCGCCTACGCCTGATTGGAAAGAACGAAGTTCGGTAACGAATTCGTTCATAACTGATTTGTGCTGCTTGAGCAGCCACTTTGCAACTAGGTTGCTAAACAACGCTTCGCTGGTTTCCATCTTAGATGGTTCTAAGTGGAAACGGTCTAATTGGAATTTATCCAATTGGAATTAATCCAATTGGAATTAATCTAATTGGAATTAATCCAATTAGGAATAATTCTTATTAGAACTGGGACCAATGTGTACGGTCCCCTAGCTCGTTTAGAGCCAGGGGGTGTGTAGCCTAACGCCCTTGGCCAAGGGTTGTGTGCCTATCGTGCCACACAGAGACAGGGGTCCGCGCTGGCAGACCCAAGCCAAACTGAGTGGCGGCAGGAAATCGGGATAGGAGGGTGTGGAGGGCGATAGCCGGGGTTGACTAGGGGGTCACTCCCTGTGCCAACTGGTCCGACCCCGTCCGGTATGCGCGGTTGCCTGAAGGGCAAACGCGAGCGCCCGGGGCACGCTCTAGACCCGTTCGTTAAACACCGCCAGGTATCCCCGGGTCTAACCACTAAAAAGCGTGGATTTTCAACGGCGTATGACTAAGTCAATCGTTTAAAGAAACTTAACGCCTCGGACGCCTTGATAAAGGCGCCTCGGCGAGATCGGTGGTGTGCACGTGGCGTGCACGGACGCACGTGGGAGCACGTGTTGCCGGGCGTCGCGCTCGAAAGCGCGCGTCTGGCGAACAGATGTGATCGCACGGAGAGAGGCGGGGGGAGGCACGGCGTGTACAGGGACACGTGTGCGCTCGACCGATGCCTGAGCCGGAATACGATTCCGTTATCGTGTCGCTGCTATTGTATGCATCGCATAAGTGACATAAATCTAAGCATTCACACTTCATACTGTATTTCCTTCTTAACTTTTAAAATCATTTGTTGTTATTGCCAGGTATAATTCTTACGGTATATCATCGCATCTATTGAAAAGTGACAATAAGGTCCGTCCTAAAGCGCGCTCGCCCGACAAATACCGATTTATTTGATGTCTTCACTGAACCACCTAATCTCACATATAATAGAGCTGGCAATTTTACAATTTAGCTGGATTCTTTAGTGTATGGTGTACGATAAGAAAAGGTAAATAATATAAGGATAAATAAAGGAGAAAATTGATTCCTTTTAAGGACATTGCAATTTTTTATTACTGGCTTATAGATATGTTCAATTTTGTAGTCAGGAATATCAATGGTGGTGATTGGAATTAAAACAGCTTATTTTGAAACACAATAAAGAGGAAAATGCAAGTATGACTACTTATTTTTATATATGTATTTTCTTCTACCACCTTTGACATTGCTATTTGAATGTAGAAACAATCGTATCAAAATCTCACCATGGTAAATTTTTGATGATAACACAGCTTCACAATCAAAAGTAATATAATATTCAAACATTATTTGTACACAATATAAGATCCTTAAGGAGCTGCCTGATTTCGTGCAAATTAAATTGCAAAATTCCAAGAAATAGGTTGAAATATAAAGAGCCGTTTTCAAAACATGGTTGCAGACAAAACGGAATTCAACTGATCGCGTTCTACAAAATACAGCGTCGCGACGCAGACGCCATATAATAACTAATAGCGCCCATATAATTCTGTACGTGTGAAGATATTTTAAATAGTTTTCAGACGGAAAATATAAAAAAATCGACCTAACACGAACGCAGACTAATAAAGTTGAATCCTATTTTTGGAAGACCACCTTGCGGGTAATAAAGACGTCAAAGTTAAGTTTTTTTGTAACAATGCGGAATTTTACATAGAGTGTTCTACGCAATACAATTTAAAAAAATATGGCTTGTTTACAGTAATTTCGAAGATTCAAAATGATTGAAAAAAGTTCGTTAATATAATAGATATACATGATATTTTGGTTTAGGCATACAAACAGATAACTGTAACCGCATCGCCGGGTGCCGAGGAAGCTGGCTCAGCCTTGCCCTTGGCACTCGGCAGGCGGGAGAAGGAACACCCCGGGGGCTTTAATCTGTGCAAGTCCGACACTCTGGGAGGCGGCCCTCACTGCCCCTGCAGATCCGTTAGTGATTTACCCTGGGTTACCAAAAAGAAGGTTAAACTCTCGATACTTGATACGGAATTACGCTGCTGACGCTGAAAGAAAGGCAGTAAAGAGTCAGGGCAACCATAGAACTTCATTCCTGATATGACGAAAGACTTTTTTATATACTGGTTCAAAAATTACATTGAACCTGAGGGAACGTTTAGTGTAATCCAATAACGACAAAAACCTTTAAGTGACGAATATACGTTGACAATTGCTATAGCTATGATAGCCCACATATACCAAGACAGAAGGTTTCTAGGTTCAACTGGGTATACAAACTGATCTCGGAATGGGACAGGCCGAAGCGAATCTCTATGATAGTCTTTACACTTGTTCTTTTCTTTTACTCTTCACTACATTCTCTAGGCAGTATCCAAGGTTCATGGAATTTGCTACCATCAATCGGTATTACTATAAACAGGCTAAGTACAAGCTCAGTAAAGGGGAGTAAAAAGCCTTGTTGAGGCTACCTCTCCGGGAGGGGTGTGAGTAAAAAGCCCACCCTTCCAAAACCTCTTTCTCAGCCGGTGCGCTGAACACTGTGCACCTCCACCCTCTCATCCAGGCAGCAGACTCCCTCAAGTCTCTTGCCCGGCTATTGTCACCAGGGGATGTCGCGCTCGCTCTGGGCGCACGCATCCCTCCGACATCGGTGCCTTGGTCGCCGAATGACCAGTGGAGATGTTCGCTCTCTGACCCTTTCCGCGGCCTCCTTCTGCTTCATCACAACCTCGCAGAAGGATGACACATCTTGCCATGCCTCTTCGCTGCCAATCATGACTTTCACCACCACCGGCAGCGAGAGGTCGTCCCCAATGAGGTCTTGAAGGATCTTCCTTTCTTCACTCCAGGCTGGCACACCTAAATGGTGTGCTGCGCCGTACTCTCGTGGACACGATTTATACTTGTGGTCTTAGTATTCCGTACTTTGTAGGAATAAGTTAAAATTGTAAGATTTTTTTTTGTGGTATAAATGCAAATTTACTATTTTCGGATTTTTTCCTATACTTGTGTTATAAGATAATGGTTTTGTAATATTTAATGATTATAGGACAACCGAAAGTATCCTGTAGGTTTTCATATCCTTGAAAAGTAGTAAATTTTGCGATAAAAGCTGCAGTATTTTTTTCTGTTAACCTGGTGGAAATCTCTTCGGACCGTCAGGGGAGTAGTGAGGGCCACTCCCCCGGTGTGTCGGACTTGCACCAACTAAAACCACCGGGGTGCCAGCACTACTGATCTCCTTCGCCGGGCCTGGGGATCCAGATACTTCCGAGATAAGCTGCAGTATGATATGATTATAAAATGTAGTACTTTGATTGTAACTTTACTTAAAATTATTAATCTTATCTTTTTTATTACAGACAAACTTGCGTTTGAACTGAATCTCACCCGATGGAAAGTGATGGTAAGGTCGACGATGGAGCTCGCTCACCCAACTAATACTGATTCACTTATCGTTTGAAGATTGATGTTGGATGAACAGACGCGAGAAACAAATTGCACTCTTTGGCGGTACGTAGCAAAATAGAGGAGGTGAATCGCCTCATGCGAGCAGCTGGAATGTCAACCACATATGGGTGCGAGCCCGCACGGCGTCTTGTCATTTAGTGGTGGAAAGGGGAGGGGTAAAAAAGCTCTTGACTGACACGCAATCAGAAAATGAAATGAATCTGAATGATAAAACATTTATTGTTTTTGACGTACGGAACCCTAAAAAGGTAAAAACTATTTTTCAAACTTACCTTTCTCTTTTGCCAAATGTACGAGTTTATTCAAATTCATGTCCTTCTTATCTTGAATCTCGTTTTTGCTTAAATTGGATTTGACGTTTTTCCAACGGTTGACTAAGTTTTTCTCCATTGTTACATTTATTTTATACAGTTTTATGATTTTTATAATATTACCCTCAAGCAGAACGTCAAAGGCAAGAAACTGATAGCTTTCTAGGTGTTTGGATACTTTTCCATGACTTTTAACGATTCAAAGTAAAAATATAGTACGATTGAAGAATTTTGATCCGTGAAAATTTTCAGATCAACGCAACTTTGTGCCTTTCAGCCATCCAATTATTTGGCTAACTTTGTTACCGTAATATATAGATTATGTCAATTAGCAATTTTTGAAGCTAAGTAAATAGTTTATAATATTACCTCACACATATAAACAAACATACTTTACCTTTTTACAATATAAGTGTATACCACATATTTTTTTAGTAACGAAAGGGAAAACCTGTATAGAAGTGTCAGACTCTTACTGATTAAAATCCCCGGGTTGACCCTCAAATTGCTACTAGCCTGGCCTATGGATCCGTATTCTTCGAACGACCCGGAGAGCGAATAGCCTTTTAGACTCAATCTCTTGGACAGATGGGTGAAAGAGCCCAATCATCAAGACCTCTCTATCAGGCGGTGAGCGGGTCCGTCTGTTCAAGTTTCAGGACCAGAATCATTTGAAATACACGATTAAATATTAAAAAAATAGCAATATCTTATAAAAAAGACATGAAATACGTGTATACTTCACTATCGATACGAAAAATAAAGGATATCTATAATATAAAAATGAATCGCAAAATGTGTTGATAAGCGCGAAACTCGAGAACGGCTGAACCGATTTAGCTGATTTCTTTTTTGTTGTGTTTGATGAAGTCTGGGGAAGGTTATTACAGATAGATTTTTTTTTAATTGCCTGAAAATGTCTAAAAGCAATACTTTTCTATATTCTCATACAAATTATTCGTAATAATATTTAAAAGTCAATTTGAACTTTAATATCATACCATAAAGTTTAAATATTACTGGACGGGTTCCGGGAAGGCAAAACAATAGAGTGACGTATAAATATTAATGTCAATAATTGTCAAATATAGAAGATATTCACTAGAAATAATTTATATGGCAGGACAACGTTTGCCGGGTCAGCTAGTAGGAAATAAAGATTAATAGAATATTTTACTGAAGGTATTACAAGTTAGCTACAAAAAAACCTAAAGCTTGTTAGGAGCACAATGTATTACATATCATGTCATCTAATGAGTATTTAAAACCAAGAAAAAAGCATAATCAAGTATCAAAATCATTTAAGCGGTATATAAATCGATTTAAGTGTCGTACAAGGAGATTTATTGTTGCACACAAAGGTCACGGATCCGACGCTATTATCCCACACAAATTGTGTGGCTGCACCAAAATACTTAGAAAACTATTATTTTCAACACAATACACTTTCCCGAAACGTGGGCATTAGGGGCTGTTTTCATTTTCACGATCTTTTTATCGCGGTAAATAAAACTACACTTTCAAATCCCTCACAAGAATTAAAGACATTATCTTATGAGATATGGGTGATCAGTAGTTGGGTTTAAGCTGTGATGGCTGCCGGCAGAATAGAATAGCACCCCCCTCTTCTTGCTGAGGTGTCGTAAAAGGCGACTAAGGTATCTACACTACAATTCAACCAAGTGTTCAGAGATGGAAAACTCGACCAAACCTGCATCTCGCTCCCTCCCGATCGTACTGGTTCTCCATTCCATCGGGCCCGAGGGAGCTCGGAGGGGAGAGTACTTTTCTGGCAGCGCGTCCAGTTATGCACTTAAATATCTCCTGCGCGATTGACTGTTTCCGAAAACTGGACCTCGATTTTCTTAACCGGTGTTGAAACAGTCGCCGTGGCCGAAACCGGCTAGGACATCATCATCATCATCAGTTGGGTTTATAGAAATATCATTTTGAAATTATAAGGTTCTCCTTTCTTGGTCGCCAAATAGAAGTAAATTGAAGGCGTGTTAGTTATTGACTTTGTCTTTCATTCATTGTAAACACATACCAGCTTCACAATGACTATAATCAAATGATAATCTAATTATCTCTACATATTTATCATCTATATCATAGTGAAGGAAATCTTAATTCATGGCTCTATGATCGGTTCTTAAAAACACCACAAATATAAGGTAATAAAACATATACAATTTAGTATATTCTAGTGTGTGATCAGACCTTTAAACTTCTTTAGTTACAAGCTAGCTCAGACAAATGACTTGGTATTGACTTGCGAAATTAGTTTTTCATGGCTCGACTTCATTTATTGTTAACACCTACAGCTGGAGTAGTATATGCCATGCTAATTTCAAGGGCATTATTTATAATACCAGTTTCGGCCTGTGACATGGCTTACGAAAAATGCGATGAAGTGTTTTTTTTTTACACTGGCTCGACATAGTGGCTACAGAGTACCTGATGGTAAGCACAGTGTAGTCCAAATACGAGAGCGACTATCAAAGGATGAAAATCCATTGATAGTCTACATCGTCATGTCGGCCCACATATACCACGACTGAAGGTCTCTAGCTATATGAGCTACTGGATATGCACAAGCTGATCCCGAAACGCGACAAGTCGAAACTGGTGACTATGTCGGGCTTTACACCCATGTACTGTGGTCGCGATCCAGACGGGCACCGGCGCCCTACCACCTCGCTGATCAATTTTGAGTTTTTTTTTATTCTATTTATTTAATGGACTTTTACGTGTGTACGTATGTCAGTCCCATCGTACCCTAATACAGAAATACCTAACATATTACATATGGAGCCATTGATCTGAACAGGCCAGACGCCCCATCAGATAACAGTTCTGTTAAGATTTTGTTAAGCATCCCGACGTCAAGTCTGTTCAGAGCAAAGGCACTCACAAACGCCTCTTTCACAGATTCAGATCGGGCACATTTCATCAAGGCATAAAATATTTCGCTTCCAATCAATTAGTAACAATATAGAACTTGCAAAAGCATGATGAATCTCTAATAAATAAAAATACTAGTCTATTGATTAGTGGTACATCATTTCTATTAGCTGCAGGCTTACATAACTTGAAACCATGGCGTCATTAGGCAGAGCTTTTTTTTTATTTATTGTATCACATTTTTGTGGGATCACCGTGGAAGAGTCCCAAACGTTCATCACATCAAACCTCCCCTACATCCAGGCTTAACCGGCAGTTTAACCGGGCTTAGGGGGCGAGCACTGGTGGGGCTAAGCCGGCGAGTTTATGGGTTGGGTGGCAGTGGCGTTCATCTCATACAAACATAAAAGCAATACTTGTCCTACGCTCTACGTGCATCTAATTCTAATATTATGAAATATAATTAATAAATTCGCATTTACTAATTAACTAATTTTTACGTCATCTACAAAGTATTACAATATAACGTTCATGCCTAATATGAAAGAGAAATATGACGGAACGAACCGACTCGCGCTGTACCTACTGAGCGCGCGCGACACGGGCGCGCACCGTGGCGAAAAGCAGAACTAACGCTTGCATTTTATTTCATACAAAATATGTAGGTAGATGCCAGCACCATATTAGGTACTGTAGTACGCTCTTACTCGCGTACTATCTTTTCTATTTTTACTATGGGTTTGGTTGCTCACTCGCTTTGGAATAATACACTTTTTAAATCTGTATTCCCATATATATTTCAAGTAAAGTTTTACATATATATATCTTGTAATTTTTACAATATGAACCTTCCTATTCTATTTTTTCATTCAATCTCTCCCAAATCAAATTGAAAAACCTCAAATTAAACTTCAAGTTTTAAAATTAGATATTCTAACCTTTTCAAAAATAAACTTACTTTTTATTAAATGGCCAATTCCGAGAATTGTGCCAAATATAACTAACCTATTTTAAAAACCAATCATACAATTACTACAGTACCTAGCAACTATTTTGTACCGCTAGGCGAAGCAAGCTTTTGAATAAAAAATATTAGTTTTATAATGTTTTATACACGTGAATTGTAATGAAAAATAGGTCATATGATTTTATAAGGATTTTATTATGATTTTAGTGTCTAACATTAAATTTTGAAATAAAAAAGTTTTTAATTACAATCTCCGCAGCCGAACTGTTCGCCATATTGCTGTCATATTGTGTGTTGCTTTGCGCCCAGTGAATTATCTGTGTTAATTTATTTCGTGTTATAGTGGTTTATACTATTTAGTGTATACGTCATGGAAAGATTTTCGTGTGAAATTTGTGTAGGAATTTTGTGCTCACCAAAGTTATTAAAAAATTACGCATTTTCAAAGTTGCCTTATGATTGAAAAAGAGAATTAATTTCTATAGGACGGTGTATTCCTGATTTAGAATTGTCACAAAAACGAGGTAATATAACACGAAATTTTAGCTTGAAATATTATAATAATTTTAAATGGTTGGCTGGTTGTATTCATACAAAACGCTTATTTTGTTTTTATTGTATTTTATTTTCTAATTATAAAGGTGTTTGGAATGTTGCGGGTAATAATGATTTAAATAATTTTCATAACGTCGCGAAAAAACATGATCGGTCGGAAAGCCATTTACAATCTACAGTGAAACTGTATACTTTTGGGCAAACTCGTATAGAAAATAGTATAAACTCTCAGCTAAAAACCGATATTCAAATACATAATGCTAAAGTAGACAGAAATCGAAATATTTTTAAATGTTTGCCATATGTTTCTTACGTAAACAAGAACTTAGCTTACGCAGTCACGGTGATACATCGTACTCAGTAAATAAAGGGATTTTTTTAGAATTCGTAGATTTATTGTCTAATTCTAATTTCCTTATTGAGTATTTCGAAGGAATTACTGAAACTATTAATACATGAAATGGTGACAGGCTTATACATTAACTCAAGCAGTAGCGTTCATTCTATAAATGCCTGATAGCATTGCATGCCCTTACGATAAATACGTCTGGAATAAATTCCTATAATTTAAACAAAAAAAGGAACTCTATATATTCATATCTATTCTATTTTCATGCCATCTATTTTTCATATGAAAGTAATATAATATTTATTATCATTATATAGTATTCAAATTCATCGTTTTATTTATTTATTTATTTATTCAACGGTAACTACACAGCATATTATAAGATTATGTACCAAAAATAGGAAACAAAAAATAAATAAATCTAGAATGCCAATAACGTAGTACACAACATATTAAATTTTGGTAAATGTTTGGGTCGCTCCCCGTATCGTATAGTGAGTGTTGAGTGTGTGAGTGCATTTGTGTGCGTGTGTGCGCTCATATCGGTGTTGTACGAGATTCATCTAACTGCAGTCCAGAAATAATAGTCTTAATGACCTGATTACGGCTCAAGTAAAACATATCGATCTCTTTAAAATATTTATTGTAGTGAGCGCAACATCTATAGATGACCGTGTTTTGGGCATAACAGTGCTTTGCAAGAGGTAAGGCGAATGAGCAAGGATTTCGAGATCGTTTTTTGAAAATTTTAAATTTTAATTTCCCGTGAAGTTCAGGACAATACACTTTTGCGTTTAGGAAATCATAAAGCAGTTTCATATCATTTATAGTACGACGATGCTCCAGTGACAAAAACTTGTGCCTTTGTAAGCTGTCCACGTAATCGCAAGGATCGCAAGGATCCTTGTTACTCTTAGTATTAAGAAATCTTAATAAAATTCATCATTACGTGAATCTGCCTACCCTGACAAAATACCCACTGCACGCCACTGTTGGGTGGCAATGCAAGGGCACTCCTGTGGGTACGAACCTCGACTTGGACCGCCAGCCAAATAAAGTACTAACCCTACGGGTGATCTACCAGCGTTTCGGAAGTGACTACCTTGAGAAGAAACGCCGAAAGAAACTCAAGGCTGCGTCGAGGTGGATCGTGCAAAGCTTGTGAATGCCTTTTTTATACTGGTTCGATAGAGTGACTGCGTTGCACCTGATGAAAAGTACAATGAAGCCCATGAAATGGAAAGAAATGAAATATATTTATTTTCACCACAAACTAACAAAATACTAGAAATTCAAAAGCAACATTTCTGTTACAAGACAACAACATACAAAAACAAAAGAAAAAACAAAAACATATTAACATGGCGAAAATGGGACCTCTATCAGCTTAAAGCCACAGAGGAAGTCTGCAGCGCTGATTTTCGTGGAGGGCCCCGGTCGTGTTACATCTTACTAAGCAATAAAAAACATAAACAAGAAATAGGATAACATACAGCTTAAATAATTTTAAATATAAAGTATAATAATAAGTATAGATAATAACAATACACCCACTCAAAAATAAATAATTCTAAAATAAACTATTACATACAATAAACAAATCGACTACAAAATGTATTAGTGACACCATAGCACAAATGTATAAATACCTAAAACAAGAGCAAACGTATAAGAGTAAATAAATTAAATAGACTACTTGTAACTGATAGATTAACAGCAACTACCGCCAAGGGACGAAAATCCACTGATAGTCTCCATCTCCATTTCGGCTCACATATCACGACGGAAGAGCTCTAAGTATGTGAACAACTGGCTATACACAAACGAGATCCAGAAACGCGACAGGTCGATGCGAGTCACTATGTCAGTCTTTACATTTGTATACTGTGGTCACAGCTCAGTTTGAGCAATTGTTCTATCACCTCAAAAAATAAATTTTGTGCCCGGAGCTCAGTGTATTACGCGAGTGAAGGATTATCCCGATGGTTTTAATCAATAAGAGTCCAGCAATTAGGGGGCAGCGACCTTTACTATTTCCTTGACTGTCTGTGAGGATTTCCATCGGGTTATAAAAAAAGACCTATCAGTGTAATTTCTTCCCATTCACGTACACCGGTTTCTAGAAAATTCTCTGTAACTTTTTTTCTTTTTTATACACTAGCTTGTTATAGTGACTACAGTGCATCTGATTGTAAGTACAGTGTAGTCCAAAAACGAAAGCGACCATCAAAAAATTAAAATCCATTGATCGTCTACATCGTCATGTCGGCCCACATATACCACGACTAAAGGTCTCTAGGTATATGAGCTACTGGATATACACAAGCTGATCCCGAAACGCGACAGGCCAAAGCGGTCTTGTACTGTGGTCATGACTCAGTTCAGGCAAATGCCCTACCATCAAACTTGGTAAGGTGATGTTTCAGGAACATTTACTGCAACCTTGAGCTGATGAAAGGCATCGATCCTCAAGAGCCCTATTAGTTACCAGAGAGCCCGGTGACTTAGCGAATCGCATTTACGTAATTTTTCTAGTTGACTAATAAACTGGATATAGGGGCGTAGGTTCGAAGCGATGGATAAATGCGTCGACTTAATCAACGTCTCTGAAAACGTCCTGAGTATTTGTTATCACAGGTTTTACCTGTTCCGGGAACAATTGCGTAGTGGAGACGCTTAAAGTTACAGTTTTTTTTTTATTACATACAGGCTTGCGCTTGACCTCAATTTCACCTGCTGGAAAGTGATGATGAGGCCGACGATGGAGCGCGCTCACCCAGCAAATACCGATTCACTCGACGTTTGAAGATTCCCATGTCATAAGATGCTGGAAACACAGACGCAGGAAGCGAGTTCCACTCCTTCGCGGTTCGCAGCAAAAAGGAGGAGCCGAATCGCTTCGTGCGAGCAGCAGAAATGTCAACCACAAAAGGGTGCAAACCAGCACGGCGTCTCGTCAATTTATTTATTTATTTATTGTTTTTGTAACTGTATTAATCTGCTATACTCTCTAAGTTAATTGCTTTATTTTTATTTTTATCCTCATGTTCTTCTCTTATTCATGGTATAACTATACAATATATCACCACGCTATATCCCTTTCAGAGTAAGCAAAGATACATTAGTAGCTGTAGCTACTTTTCGCGTTTAAGTCGTGCCCAACGCGACCAGTAGCGCAGCTGATCGCGGTTCTCACATGACTGCTACACATGACATTTCTCTTACATGCTATGCGGGTTTCCTAATGGTTTCCTTTACCGATGTGGGTATGGTCGATGTGATGTGTGTGCCGGGACACAAACCTTCGATCACGCGTGTTACCGCCCATAAACCCCGGTCCTTTATCTACTAAGCTACAACAGCCACGAATGTTAAAGTGTTATAGTTAAAATACTTTAATAAAAAATGAGTCATAGATTTCCAACGGTATAGATATTTTAGATTAACCATTACCTAAAGTAAGCCGGATCTTCTTGGATGCGAATGGCCAGAAATAGAGACCAATGAAACGTGTAGGGGGAGGCGACTACTATAGAACATTAAAAAATTATATAGTGCTAATAATAAAGATATTTAGTATAGAATAAGTATATAGTAAGAATAACATGAAAAAAAGATGTGTAAAAAAATTACTAGAAATAAAGGCTTATTTTATTTTATTTATTTATAATATTTAAAGTAAGTTTTTATTTTAATACAACTGTCCCGGCAGACCTTGTTCTGCCCTATTTCTCTAAAACAAAGTCACATTGTTTTTTTAATGTTAATAGCTATTGGCCAGTCGGCTGTTTTTTGAAAATTGTTTGAAGGAACCTGGCCTTAATGCTATATGTATAAAAATTGACAAATATTGACATTAATATTTATACGTCACTCAATAATTGTTTTGCCTTCCCGGAACCCGTCCACTAACATTTAAACTTTATGGTATGGTGTTAAAGTTCAAAATGACTGAAAACGAATTTTTTGTATGAGAATACAGAAAAGTGTTATTTTTGGACTATTGCAGGGAATTTTTAAAAATTTTCTCTCCGTAATAACCTTCCTGAGACTTCATCAAATATGTACAACAAAAAAAAAAAAAACAGCCAAAACGGTTCAGCCGTTCTCGAGTTTCGCGCTTATCAAGACATTTTGCGATTCATTTTTATATTATAAATGTTGCAACAACGACTCCAATCTTTTCTTGTTCCATACGATCTCATAAACTACCAGTGTACCGAATTGCATTGAACGAACCTGATTTAGTGCACACGACGTCTGAATACAAAATATTTTTATACACAGTTGATAAAATAAAAGAGAAATGGGAGACATTAGATCGAAATTTTATTAACGTCTGAACTGATCCTTTTGCTAAAGTAACTAAATATATTTTGTTCAGTTTTTAAAAGTTTTATTTTCTATCCAGCATTTATAGTATTATAGTAATTCAATTGAATTTAATAAGTATCTAAGAAAACATATTTTGAAAATAACGATTACTAGAGTTTCTTGGCTGCTCTTCTCGGTAGATCTTGCTTTCCGAACTGGTGGTATGTTCATAATACAGTGTAAACTCCATGTAACGTCACTCGATTTAACGACAAACTCCCTAAGCGTCGATATCACTCGGCTTTGGTTGGTTTAGCTTGTTTCCCATATAATGATACACTCTATATAGCATTACACCCACTCTCAATAACGACAGCAATTTAATAATATGTAGTACTTTTTAAGCTAAGATGACTTTTAAAGTTGCCAAAATTAGTAGAAACTGTGCAGCTGTGTACGTTCTTTTGTTGATTTATTATCCTAGCCCGTAACAAGCTCGACTGTCGGCATTACACATACCGAACTTTCTAAGAAATTCGTTCTTTTGTTTACAAATTGGGATTGCTTGCACGTGTTGACTGTTGTTAGTAGGAGTCATGGATTATCTATACGTTATCATATTCTTAGTTACTCACAAACTTTCAAACTGTAAACATGGCAAGTAAAAGTTTAAAACTTTTTCTTTTTCTAATACAGATTTTTCTTCTCTCCATTTAACGACAACTCTCTATAACGTCAAAATATGCACAATCCCTTGAGGGTTATACATATACAGTTATATAGAGTTTGCACTGTATTAACGATTTGAAATTTCTTGTAATATATATGAGAACTAAGCCCTGAGAACGGCGATCCGCTGCGTTACTGGTCACGTAAGGCACGGTATATAAGCAAAAATGGAAATATAGCCATTAATATAACTCTGCTCACCACAATAGGGGTATAGCGTAGCGATATATTATTATTATTAAAACAAGGTATACTGAAGTAAAGTATCCTAACTGTGAGACTTTTAAATAGAAATATATACGTTTTTGTACAGATGGAAGCAATTTTTCTTATAACGCGTCATGAATGCAAGCCGAGCTGCGGGCAACAGCTAGTTCATACTTCTTTTTTATACTGACTCGGCGTAATGACCACACGATGCCTGGTGGAAACCATGGTGAAGTCCAAAAAGACGATCATGCCGACATGCACAGATTCCTCTACACGCTGCGTTTTTTTTTTTTTTCGGCGTGTCCTACGTTGGTGGCCTGGGAAAGACCTACACAACAAAACCGGGCTTGGTGGGCGAACGCAGAGGGCGCTCAGCCAGCGAAATTTATGGGTTGGGCGGCTACGCAAGGGCACCCCTGTGGGTACGGACCTCGACTTGGGCGGCCGGCCAGTTGAAAAACGAACCTAACGGTGATCTACCAGCGTTTCGGAAGCGACTACCTTGAGAAGAAACGCCGAAAGAAACTCAAGGCTGCGTCGGAGTGAAACTGCGTTATTTAAACAACAATTGACGGAGCTATCCTTAATCGTCGTCGTCGGCGCCGCCGGCAACCCGGGGTCTCGGAATGTGACGAGTGCTTGTGTGTACCTCGTTGTTGATAGGATCGGCGGTCGCAAGGGCCGCGGTAATTAAATCGACGGGATCCAATAGGACATGACGACGCTGCGTTTTAAGAGACCAATATCGTAGAACGGTAGGAACGCGCTTACCGAAAGACCGTTCTAAAGCTCAATGACATCGGCTAAAGTAGGGTTTAGAAGCCTCCTGAGTCCTAGTCAAGATGTGGGTTACAATATAACCCAGACTTCGTAAACCCACGCGCGTTTTTTTTATGGAAGAGAGAGGATGGAGTAAGGTTAAATAACTCTTCAGAACACTCGCCGTGATAGAGACGGTAGAAAAGGATCAGTGAGGCAATATCTCTGCGCAACTGGAGCGGTTCAAGATGCTTATTAACTTCAGGAATTGAGCAAAACCGTCCCAGAGATACGAACAGTATTCCATGCAGGGTCTGGGCTTTATACTATAGGTACAGTTCATCTGACATGAAAAATCTTTGCACTGTGTTTAGGATAAAATTAAATAAGGTGTTTACATCAAGAAATATCACATGACACAAATCGAGCCAAAGATTCTGTTATATTTGATTTGTACGAATGTTTCTTCAAATACAAAAATCGTGTACGCGTGCTACTGTGTAGGAAATCTGCTGAACACATTTTAATATCCCCCGACCCGAATTCAATTCCGAGGACAGCAGTGCTGACGTGGCGAAATAATGAAATACGGTCCCGAGTTTCGCCGCTTCATTCCGATCTTTTCGAGTTCAAGCACCATTAGTCCAAGTTAGAAAACCCTTTAAGACTAGTAGTATATCTCCTTAATATTCCCAATACTTTTCGTCATCGTTTACTTTAATTAATCTACGTTTAAATCAGATTATATGTGAACGTTTATTTAAGACTTTTTAAGAATACGAGATATTATTTCACTCACAGTAATAAGACACCGATGTTGTGGAGCAATCGATTTACTTGATTTTACATAATTGGATACCCGTATCCATTGGAATTGGATTGGATTAACAATTACAGGGCACCACAGCATGCACAATATTGAATATATGTATAATGCAAGTTTACATTAAAGTGAAAATATCGTAGAAAAATAAAAAAAAGTAAAGGTACATAGACATATTACAAAATGATAATATTCTATAATACATATAACTATAAACGAAATTCTGCAAATTATTTCAAAAACCCAAAAATTACTAATATTATTCCTAAATATAATAGGAAAATTAATAATTTAATTCCTGATAACAATTTAAACGATACATTGCCAATTATGTGGTTTTGAGATAAGGTGAGTTTATTTATTTATTTTAAAAAACCACCAGTGAAGTAAAAAATATTGAAACACTTAAAACTATAACAGAAAATGTAAAATTACACGTTATATTGTTCTCGAGCTAGAGGTTGCAGCAACATACGTTTAAAAAGAAAAGTATAAGTAAATATAAGAGAAAGTGAGATTTTATGGTTTCGCGTAGTACATTCTTGACGGCCTGGATAGGTTGCATCGTGAGACTGTCCGCATTGTGAGTGATCTGGACGTTTCTAAGCTTGAAACGCTTCAGCTGCGCAGGGAAATTGCTTCACTTCGCTTTTTTATTGTTTGTATCGCTGCGAGTATTTGAAAGAATTGTAAAACCTTATTCTCCCTTCCATAACAGAACCAAGAGAGCTGGTTTGCGTTGCCACAGTTTTACGAAGACTACTGTTTCTACTAGAACTAAGAAGTTCTATAATTCTTATATTTGTCGGGTTATTAGATTGCGGAATGGTCTTCCAGCGAGCATGTTCCCTTTGTCTTACGTAACTGTTTTTTTTTAAGCGAAACGTAAAGAGATATTTCCGTGGACTGGAATGATTTCTGCGACTATTGGCAGGTTATCTCTCAATAGTGGTACTTGGTTTATAGATTGCACTGTACTCTCTATCAGGTACGGTGAATTTACTGTGTGGTGTTAGAATAAAAAAAAAAGATTAATAAGTTAAGATAACAATTATATCCATTTGTTACGCTCATTGTTGTTATGGCAACACTAATCGTTGTCTTGACGTCAAAGCGAACTATTTATATGGCCACACTATTTCTTGTGCTTTCGCGATGTTGAATAGTCAGTCGTCTGCCAGCTCCCAAGCGAGAAACAAGTCTAAAAGAGAGTATCAAAGTAAGCCAACTAAAAGTGGAATTGATTATCAGGATTCATTTTAATATATTTCAGAGCGAGTTTTATACATTATATATCAAAGTGAATAGAGAATAATACATCCCGTCGACATCATAGTGTATCAAACACGAGACAGGCGAACTTGTATTTAACAGGATGATTGGAATCGGAACCAGATTTTCAAGTATACTTCAATCCGTTCAATATTGGATCGTAGTTCTGAGTATTTCACGCATTCAATATATTCGTACTGAAAATAGCGAATCATTCGAAATTTATATTGTGATTTTTTGTTAACCCTCAACTTGGCAGAATGTTCTTTCTTTCAGTATCAAAATAATGTTCATACCGTTTAACTCTTATGTTCCAAGGATGTCGAGAAAATACTAAATATGCGTTCGAAAACTAAGAAATTGTAATACCTAAACACTCATAAGTTCATATTAAGTTTCCTAAAAAATGATGCCACTGGCTTTTAAATTCTGATGTATCTCCACAGATACGTTATCAAGAAAAGGGTTAAATAAAATACTTTGAATCTTTAATTCTCAGGCTGAGTCAAAAAAAGACATCAAACGAGGATGCTAATAAAGAAAATGATTATGCTACGGTGAGCAGTGGAAGCAACGAGATTTAATAAAATACGTAGGTAACATCATAGGTATCTTCAAAGTACCCAGGCGATAAATAGGTTAATGGCCCACCAGATATTAAGTTGTTTCATTCGCTTATCGTCAACTATAACCAGAGATGGGCAAAATGTAATCTGATTAATGATCAACGATTACAAAATGTAGTCGTAATTTTAATTTTCTTGCACTGTAATCATGATTAAATCCATTTAAAACATTAAGAAATCATAAATGTGTATGCAATCTGGGATTTTGTAGTGTTTAAAACATAAATGAGCAAAATACAGTCATATTAATGGTAAAAACGTAAAATGTAATCGTTAATCATTTTCATTAATCTGATTACAATTTGCCCATGTATGACTAACGCAAGGGGCATTGTTATTGTGTTTCCAATTAAGAAGAACTATGTTGACTGCCACCTTGAAATAGCCTGTGTCAAAGCTCTGAGGAAAAACTCTACCTGACTGTCCATTCGAAAACTCCAAAGCTTACAAAAATGTTCCAAATAACCGCAGGGGTGACGCAGTTCTGTAAAGCGTTAGAGTGTGGAGATTCGCCGACGATTAACGATGAATACTCCTCGCTTAAAATAGTATTGGAGGTACCAGATTGAATTTCTTCAGAGCACTCCTCATTGTGCAAGCGGTAGAATACATACAGATGCGGTGTCTCAGTATAGATTTAGGGGATCTAAACCAAACGTTAGGTCGAGATTATTCTCAATATGAATAAGCCAGCATTACATAGAATTAAACGTAAGCGAGATGAGTACACTGATGAAAAGCTTTGTCCATGTCAGAGAAGATAAATGGAAGAGAATGGTCAATAGATACGTAGTTGAGAACCGTTACTAAATACGTGGAACGAGCATACTCAAATCTGTGGACAGCTCAATATTGAGAGTTCTGGCAGTTCATAACGATGAAAGCCGACCTCAAATGATGGAAAAATGCATGGAAGAAGAAGAAGAAATTACTTTAAATCTCCGTAAGCGAAAACAGATTATATGTGTAGTTTTAGGGATCTTTGAATCAGAATAAATATTGAATAAACTTCAAAAACTCCTTTATTGCACTTTTCAAAATAATTTTTCGTCTTCACACTTTTAATACGTCTTATTATTACAGAGCGCTCTCGTCGAAAAAAAAAACCGTTTATCCTCTGTACGGTACTTCGATAGCTCCGCAACAGTGGCACCGGCTGCCTAAAGAGTTCCACTTACCGCGATCACCAGTTCGCCAACTCTTCAGGGCCCGTGCTTCTCCTCCAGGAAACTGGTGTCTTTGAGGATCTTCCTTGGCACACTTGTATACTTTGGAATCGAATTATGTTTGGATTTATGAATTTTCGTATTTGTTTTAAGTCGTTACTCGGCGGATGGTTCGAACGAGAGTAAAACTCAATCGACAACCCGTACGGTGTTGCCAGAGCATAATCAAAGTTGTCCGCACACTTATTCGAATACAGAACATCCTCCCTCTCATTCTATCTTTCCTGCCTTTCACTCATATATATTCCGTTCTACGCATTTACTACTTCATACATAATAATATTTCACACAATAACATTCATGCTACATATATAAAAACATTCATTTATACCATATTTTAATTAAGAAATATGATGCACAGATATATAAAATTTACTAGACAAAAACACTTGTAACTAATGAAAGCGTGTTTAAGACAGCTGTTAGAGTCTACCACCAACGTAGTGCTAAGAATTGAATGCTAAATTTGAAGAGTACTTGAATGGGTTGAGGGTCTAGACTACGATCCTGTTATGAAAAGACGCCGCCACGTCTGGATAAAGTTTTAATAAAAGGCGTGAAAATAAGTCGTATTTATTGTAAAGAAGATCGTTTTATTATATATTCGAGTACTTCTCAATGACATTTATCCAATATTAAATGTAAAGATATAATATAGAAAGTATCACAAGTGCAAAGACCGTCATAGTAACTCGCTTCGGCTTGTCGTGTTACGGGATACTGTATATCCAGTATTTCATGTACCCGGAGATCTTCCTTCGTGAAATATCTGAGCTGACATGCCGATAGCGACTGTTAACGGATTTCCGTCCCGTAGTGGTGGTCACCATTTTTGGACTACACTGAACTTTCCACCAGGTTCAATAAAGTCACTTTGTGGAGCGAAGCGAGCTGTAACGAAGGACCCATTGTGGTCATCAATTTTTTTATTACATTATGCTGTTTCTGTGACATATACCATTATGTATCAAGAAATGCAATAGAGTTAACCCTTTGACGCCCATTGGCGAGAATTTGCGCCCAAAAATTGTACCGTTGCGGCCCGCGGGCGTGAATTCACTTCATTCATAATTTAGTCATTTTTATACTTTAATGAATTATTTTTGGCATTGGTAACTTTACCAACGTATGCTTTATAGAACCGAGTGGCTCTATTGGATTTCAGTACAGTCGGCTTAGAAGAAAAAAAAAATTATGAACCTTTCTTTGGCGTAATCGCGACCGGTGCTGTGTTGTTTTCGAGTGTCAACTATAAGTGGTTATTTTGTGGCGCGGCCTCAAAGGGTTAAGTAAATAACACGATAGGACAAAATGAACACGAATGAATGAAGGAAAATATTGATAATATGTTGTTTCAATTTAATCCGTACTTTTATTAGTAGTCCTATCCCTATATTTTTAAATCCTTACATTCATCCCATAGAACCATATAAAAGATTATCTTATTATAGTATAATTGGACATTTTAGAAATATATTTGTACGCGACGAGAATGTCAGCTTTATAAAATAATATCAATGTTTCCGCATAGAATGTCAGGAATTAATGTTACTGAAATCCGGAATCGCGCGGGTGCATTAGCGCCATCTTTCGTCAATATTTGATACTAAATCGTTTGTCTCGCTCAGTTAAAGCATAAATCGAAATATTGTCTCGCTTCCTATCGCCGCCACTTCACAACGTTTGTTTTTAATATTGAACTTCCTTCGTTTCGAGCTCTCTAAGTGAATGAATCGTGATATTTTCGTGTCGTAATTTAATTATAAAAAGACTTGTAATAAACTTAGTCCAGTGTAATTTGTTATTTGTATCGTATTAAAACTTGTGGGAATATCCATTCGTTTCGTTTCGTACCCCACAATATTGATTGATAAATTGGTAATTGCTAGATACCAAATCTCAGACACTTGTAACTTTCTATTCAATATGCGCCACTGGTACTTATAAAGTAAATTCAGACATAGTTTTGTTATTAGTTAAGGAATTCCTTGTGCAATGATTAGCCATATAATTATTTTACTATGTACGTGATATATATAATCAGTACGGAAAAATGCAATAAAACTCAACTCCGTATCTAGATCTTTTTCAACGCGGAGCAAAAACACTCTCAGAACGTCATTTCTCTCTATTCTTGCAAACCTCTTTCGCTTTTTTTGGTAACCCGGGGGAAATCTCTAACGGACTTCGGGAGGCGGTGGGGGCCCCGGTGTGTTGGACTAGCACCGACTAAAAACCCCCCGGGGTGCACCCTCCACCTGCCGGCATCGAGAGCACGACTGGGGTCCCATCCTCGATGACCGGCAAGGCGTGCGGCCTTAAATAGGCCTCTACTCAAATCTCTTTCGCTTCCTTAATAACCACTAATTCGCTCATGTACTCTCTCCGATTCCGTGCATTTGTTACATTACCCTCCACCAGAAGTCTTATTCGGTCTGTGCAGGTAGCTCTCGGTCGATTTTGGCTATCACACTCATCCATTTAATTATTTTAAAATATTTCAATTAATTTTAGAGCCATTCAAAATGATAAAACTAGTATATTTAGATAAAAATGTATATTTAAAGGCTTTGAAGCAGAAAGTTCTAAAACATTTGCATCCAAAATTGTGTAAAGTTATTCAAGTGGCAAACAAATTAGAATTTTCCATGAATGTTTTAATTAAATCGAGAACTTAATTTGTTTAAATAGTTTTGTCACTTTCATAAGGACTAAAGGTACGCGTCGAATCTTGAAATCACGATTTCAGAGCGGAGGCCCAGCTACCTTTGCCGGGTCGCAAAGTACTATCTGTATACATTTAAGTAAAACACACACAGGGAGCGGGCGCGGGTCAAGCGCGGGTCGGGATATGTTAGACTACATACTGCCGGCAATGCTGGCAGGGAATGACAACTGAAGGGCTGTGGTCTCCTTCTGTGAGGACGTCATATCCCAGAAGGAGGCCGCAGAGCGAGAGCGGCAAAAGGCCGCTCGAAGGAGACACCAGGGCGCCGGCAACAGCCCTGGCATATCAGTCCCAGCCGATCGGTCGATCCACCGGTTGGCTGAAGTCTTTGGGGTCATGGCTGCTCAGGATGGGGGGGCCTGAGCAGCTGGTTTAGCGGCCCTCGAGAAGTTGGCAGGGCATTGTGACGTGCTCTGCTTAAATACAACGAGCAGTGTCGGGCAGGATATCATCTTCCCGCGAGTTTGCGGCGCGACGGGGCTGTGGCGAATTGATTACAGGACCCGCAGTCCCCGCCAATGCGCAGAAGTAGTCACCTTGGGGTTTTTAGTCGGTACAAGTCCGACACACCTCGGTCGCGCAACCCCCCTGTGCAGCTGAGACGGACCTATGGGGATTTTCCACAATTAAAAAAAAAAAGACTACATACTGCATCGCCCGCTTCGTGGCCGACCCGCGCACGCTTTCAATATGTGACCTTTCATATACATACATGAAACAGGACTCGTCGAACTTTCAACCTGACACACGGCCGCTCGGTGTGTATTGGGTGATAAAATAATTTAAAAAAATGTAATTTGACGGAGAAAACTTGCATGTCAACACTGGGAGTGTGACTTGCTCATAGACAAAAGAGAAAAAGAAAGTAATGGATCATGCTAGTAGGCCATAACGTCAAATAGATTATTGATTCCCAGCACCATGTATCAATAAAATTGCGTTCTTATTCTTTAAACTGATATTAGTAAGTACGCCAAATTTGCATGTAAAAAAAAATAAATTTCTTTATTTTTATATGACAATAACATTTTAATATTCATTTAAAATATAATATTCTAATGGGTTTTGGTAATGTTATCGTGTCACCAATATGCCCCTTTCAGGTCGGACAGGCTTTTCAAAACATACTGTATACAATATGTCATACAGAGCGGTACATTGCAACTGCAAAACACTGATTGATCGCTGCTGGTAAGACGCAAATGCCAGAATTGGACAATTAGCTTTAGAGATAAAATGGATTACAAGTTTGCTCAATATTTGTAACTTTTACTTTTAATGGCATATCAACTAGACAATGATATTGCTATACTGTTATCAAAGATTTTTGAACTTATAAAATATATTTATATACGATTTCTAAGCCTTTTAAACGGCAAATATCTAGAAATTATAATAATAACATATCGTCACGCTATATCCCTTACGGGGTGAGAAAAGCTACATTACTATATATACTATAGTATCCACTTTGCGCGTTGTGCGTTCTAGAAGAAAAAGACAATGTATAATATACAACTGGTTGTTTCGAATATTTCAATTTTATACGACTTTTAAGATTTTTCTCCTTTTAAAAGCGTAGTTTGTGTCAATTTTGCTCTAAATGCAAGGAGGATGTCGCGACGGATAGCTCAAAGAATGGTTAAATAACCGTGTCGATGAACTTTTCTGAATAATACATACTCGTGCATACGAAATTTGGATGTGGTTTATTTTTAATATAAAAACCGATTAAATTGGTACCCAATAAATAAATTGCTTGATGCATAAGGTCGGGTATCATAGGGCATTAACAAAAACATATCAATCTTTCAGTATATAGGGTTTGTATTCTGGTCCACACTATTGGTATCTTTTCAGACTTAATACGTAAATTTACTTAATCAAAATACTTAATAGTGAAGAAAAGCAGAGAAATGAAGTCGATTTGTTTATTATATGCAATAGCTTATTTAGTATTATTTAATTTCGAGTAGGTATGTTGTTTTGTTATATGTTTTTATTATTATTGTATTTATCCTTTTATTTTTATTAATTGTCTTGATAAGATGTAACAAGACCGGGGCCTTTCATGAAAACCAGCGCTGCAGACTTCCTTTGTGGCATTAATCTAACGGAGGGCCCGTTTCGTCATGTTTCAGAGATGGGCAAAATGTAATCTGATTAATGATAAACGATTACAAAATGTAGTCGTAATTTTAATTATCTTGCTCTGATATCTTGATTAAATCACTTCAAAACATTAAGGAGTTATAAATGTATTTGCAATCTTGGATTCTGTAGTGTTTAAAATAGACATGAGCAAAATGCAGTCATATTAATGGTAAAAAACGCAAAATGTATTCGTAATCATTTTTATTAATCTGATTACATTTTGCCCATCTATGCTATGTTTATATGTTTTGTCTTTTGTATTTTCCTTTTCTATTTATATGTTGTTTATGTTTCTTAATTTTTTAATTGTTGTTTGAGGTGAAATAAATATATTTCATTTCATTTCATATAACAAAATGACGGTGATGACCTGCCCTATCACCTATGTTGGTTTCTAGTTATAAGTGCAAAGAAGATATAGCCACTCTAAGTTTCTGCTTACCTCCAAATAGAACGTGTATTATATTATTATTAAATATACTAGGTGGGTGTAGTAACCTAGTGGATAAAGGGCCGGTATCTTGGCACGTACCTCTGGATTTTTCCGCATGGTATCTAACAGAAATGTAATGTGCAAGTACCCTGAGATCGGTGATCAACTGCACTACTGGTGACCTTGGGTACCTCATATAAGCGCAAAGTGGATACAGCCACTAAAGTTTTTCTGTTCGTCCCGAAAGAGATATAGCGTGCTGATATATTATTACTAATATACCGCATCAATGATTAAAAATATTTCTTACATCACAGTTTAAAAGCATATTTTGTGAGTGCACGGAACAAAGTATGAGAACTTTTGTTTCTGACTAAATGGTTTGTGAAGACGCTGGAATTTCTCGTTGGCAGCAATTTTGGCTTTCATTGAAACATTTTTTTTTATAAATCTACTCCAACTGCAATGTAAAATGGTAGTAAATCCTATTGTCTCTTAACCGCAATAAATTAATCTTGTTTTATTATGTTCAATGCCAAATGTGAGATAGCTAGTAGTTTGGATTCCATTATTTCTAACCCCGACACAAAATGAGAGATATTTTAAGTTTAGTTGAGGTATCTGAGGATATGTGTATTTTTATATCTGGCTCTTAAGCAGAAAAAATTGCTATTGATTTAGCTTTCTTTGTTTTAAGGATAACTTGATTGAGAGAGTTCTTAAGCATCATTAAAGGAAATCTAATCAAATAACTAAATTTATGACCGGTGGTCGTGGGTGTGGTTATAGTAAGATACGAATTTGGCGTTTTACAGTTTATTTGCACTTTAAGGCACACCGAACTGCGACGTAGACGCACGTACTCCCGCCTTGGGTCTCGGTAGTCGACTAACTTCTAAGCGTCCCGTGCGCGCGCGCATCCTCTTACCCCGCACGTCTCGTAACACCCTAACGACCCTTAGGGCGACAAGAGCGTATCGGGTTACGTCTACATGCTATAAATTATTAATAATTAAATATCATAAGGTCTTTAAGTGATACCAATAACTTCAAAATTTAGTATACTCTAGGTACAATGATATTAAAATAACATTGAAACTTTGACTAGGTGCTGTAGCATGCTCTGGAATATCCAGAATACTCAATTCTTTTCATTGGTAAGCCCGGACTTATATTGACTTAAAATACCAAGTTGGTTTGTGTACATTGACAGAGACTCGGCTCTAGGTTCAAAACTTGTTTCGACCTTTCACGTTTCGAGATCAGCTAGTGTACATCCGATTATTGATACACTGCTATCATAGTATTCTGATGTTATCTATCTATGAATTCTTTACATTTGAGCTGCACAGTGCCTACCATAAGTTAAAATTCAGTAAGTTTCTAGGTTAATACACAAACAAAAACCATCAATCTTCTTAAAATCCAATGATACCGATTTTAATTTAATTCATTTTTTACATATCTTTATAAATTTGATAATTGTTTCTTTGGTTTTCTTATTATTAACATTTTTTAATAATTTGATTTTAGATATTAACATGCCAAAATTTATTAAACCTTTTTTATTAATAAATGGCAACGTCAAATATGAAAGCATCAAACAAAGAGAATATAATAATAACATCAAATAGACTAATTATAGATCTAATACATCAAACAGAGTCGTAAGATAAAATGGAGGACAATATTGGCTTCAATGATGAAGAGGAGAGAACTTCCTCATCACTGTGGCAACTTGATGTAACAAGCGTCCGGTCACTCGAGGAAGACTCTTCGAAGCTGTTCTACCAACATCAGAATTTACAATTACATTTGTTGCAGAAAGTACGACTTCAAAAATATTTATTGCATTGATTTCTTTCTATTCTAAAATATTTCGATTAATTAGATCCGTCAATTCATAATTATTTACTCTACATAATATCCCATATCCATGCTCAAAAAAAAAACATCATTCTTTAATGGGAGCGCCTAGTATTTGTATGTATTCCCTGATATCGTCATGTCTGTTTTTTGGAATATTGAATATTGAATTAGTGCATGCAATTTCATGGAATATTGAAATAGTGTATGATAATGTGATCAAATGTGATATTTTGTTAGTAATATTTGTTGAATATTTGCAAGTCTCTTAAATTACGAATACTTTAAGTATTTTTGGTGGTAGGGCGATTGCCCGAACTGGGTCATGACCACAGTACACAAGTGTAAAGACTGTCATAGTGACTAGCTTAGGCTTTTCGCGTTTCAGTATAGGCTTGTGTATATCCAGTAGCTCATATACCTAGAGACCTTCAGTCGTGGTATATGTGGGCCGACATGACGATGTAGACTATCAATGGATTTTCGTCTCTTGATGGTCGCTTTCGTTTTTGGACTACACTGTACTTACCATCAGGTGGTCTGTAGTCACTATATCGAGCCAGTGTAAAAAAAAAACTCAAACTGATTTAATAATACGCATAAAGAAAGACATTGATGTTGAAAGAAAATATGGGCTGGTGGTAAATCTGATCAGACGGCGGATGGATGACGATAAAGATTAAAATAAAATAATTAACAAACTAATTTTTGAGTAAGTGGAAAGCTAGCTGATGATGATTAAAATGACATATTCACAGAAAGAAACTGTCTCCGAGCGTCGCATTATCCCAACGTCCATGCATGAAAGGTTGTCGTATTATCGCACTTTTATTTCCTCCGCTACCAAAACTCAAATCATATGTATGCAACACGTTCAATTTAACAGGTAACTTTGCACGGTGACTATTATAAGTAAAATTGTTAAAATACTTAACGAACAGCAGCTATTGTTGTGTCTAAGATTTTTATTTCAAATTCACATACCTATTTTATTTTCTTTTGGTTCTCCGGAGAATAATCCTGCTTAGGACCGCCAGGGTCTTCATGAGGGTTTCATTTCTTGTATGTCCAGAATATTGCAGGTAAAAAACCTTGGGGTGTCTCTCCAAGACCAGAGAATTCGTATTGATCTTAAGAAGCGTAGAATGAATGGCATTTCTCATGGCCTCTGGGAAAGGTGGATATAAAGATCCCATTCCTCAGGACTTACCTTTCAGGCGGTGCGTGGGGTGCACACCCATCGTTTCCTCCTCGCTTGGGCAACAGATTACCTATTGCATAGCACTATCTCTAATATTGGAACGTTACAGCTATGAGTTATGAAGCATTGACAGCCAGAGCAATCCAGATAAAAATTTTGTGCATAAAATACTTGCTGCTGAAAAAGACTCTCAAACAATATTTTAAAACCTGATTGATGTATGATTTCCATTTTTTTTTAATTACATACAGGCTTGCGCTTGACCTTAATCTCACCTGCTGGAAAGTGATGATGAGGCCGACGATGGAGCGCACTCACCCAGCAAATACCGATTCACTCGACTTTTGAAGATTCCCATGTCATAAGATGCTGGAAACACCGACGCAGGAAGCGAGTTCCTCTCCTTCGCGGTACGCAGCAAAAAGGAGGAGGCAATTCGCTTGGTGCGAGCAGCAGGAATGTCAACCACATAAGGGTGCAAACCAGCACGGCGTCTCGTCAATTTATGGTAGAAGGGGGAGGGTGGAAATAAATCATACAACTCAGCCGCACACTCTCCAGAGTACAGTCTATAGAAAACCGAAAGGCAACCTACTTTACGCCGGTGTTCCAAACTGAGTAATACCTATCTTCGGTGTTCCTATCGAAGTAATAGTTTTTTCTATTCTTATTATCGCATTACAATTTAATTTTCCACGATCAGAGTAGCCCATTTTAATTTGGATTATTATCGTCTTGACGACCTCGACTTAATTATTTGGGGCCTTAGATAATCGCCGAGATAATACCGAAGTAAACGTTTCATATAATTGACAACTAAAATTACTCGAGACAGAAATGTTTACAACTAAATTTCCTATCTTTTGTATAAAATATTGTTATTTAACACTTGTTTGACTATTTCAGGTTTCTCTGGTACTACATAACAAATGTTATATTTAAAAGTCTCCCTCATATGTTCGTACAAATCTTTTTAGCTGCATATGCCCCTGAGGAACACCTATTTTTATCTAAAATGGTACCGATATTTCAAGGTAACTTTTTAAAAACAATCGCTAACTATAACTATCGCCAATTTTAAAGAAACACTTTTTTTAAATATATTTTATTTTCGATTCATTGTATTCTTTAATAATGAGTCGTGGAAACCTTTATGATATCGTCCGTTCTATAATGGTACGCCAATCCTTTCTTATTTTGACTTCCTAGAGAGCATCTAGCAATAAATTTGTTAAGACTGTAACGGATTTGAATGTAACATAGGCACATCTTTTATTATAAGAACTGTTGTAATTGAAGATAACAATCAAGTGATAAAAGTAGGAGTCGAAGCTGCTCGCGTCCGTAGGCTTTACCCTAGTTTCCCTACACGTGACTCCTGGGTGGTGCTAAATGAGCAGCAGCGAGGTGGTAGGGCGCCGGTGCTCGTCTGGATCGCGACCACAGTACATGGGTGTAAAGCCCGTCATAGAGACCAGTTTCGGCTTGTCGCGTTTCGGGATCAGCTTGTGTATATCCAGTAGCTCATATACCTAGAGATCTTCAGTCGTGGTATATGTGGGCCGACATGACGATGAAGACTATCATTGGATTTCCATCCTTTGATAGTTGCTTTCGTTTTTGGACTACACTGTACTTACCATCAGGTAGTCTGTAGTCACTATGTCGAGCCAGTGTAAAAAAAGGTAACTTTTATGAATATAAAATCTGATGAGTGCATGAAAAGTTTTGATGAATGTTAAGGAATCAATAAAATTGTCAAAGTTGAATAGAAGTAAGTAACAAGTGATATTTCATTGTTTCTGCTTGTTTTATAATGGAAACGACTTGATCATAGATTATAAGAACTAAAAACTGGCTTGCAGAATATTTTATGATAGATTTTAAAATCAAGAAAGGACATTTTGAATTTGATTCTAATTCTAATTCCAAAAGGTTGTAATTTCATTCTTTGTTCTAGGAACTAAATGGATGTTAATTATAGCTGGTTGTTTTGAGTTGATTGGGTACGTTGACACAGGAATACTATTATTGGACTATGTTATTTGTGGGTTCTTATTTCAGAATCCATGGAACAGGTAAAATTTAAATCTCAGTATCTTAGCATACTGAAAGTAAATATAAGCGATATGAAAAATAATTTGTTTTATAGATGTAAAGCAAAAAGCTATAATGTGCCCGGAATTAATACGAAGATTTATTGCTATAATCTAGAGGATTTCGCCAAGAAATTTAATAACAAGTCTGTGAGGTTTAAAGACTATTTTTACATCGACGCTAATAACGAGAGCTTTCAAGTGGCTCAGATTGAATATTACAGGTGAAGTTACGTCTTTAATTATAGAAAAATGTTTTATAAATATTTAACATTTATAGCATGTAGAAGCCGCCCGATACGTGCTTATGTTAAAATGCCCTAAGGGTCGTCAGGGTGTTACGGGACGCATGGGGTAAGAGGATGCGCGCGCGCACGGGATGCTTGCTAATTCAGTCGACTACCGAGACCCGAGGCGTGCGTACGTAAAGTACGTGCGTGTGCGTCGCAGTTCGGTGTGCCTTAGAGTGCAAATAAACAGTAAAACGCCAAAATCCGTGTCTTTCTACCACCACACCCACGACCACCGGTTATATATTTCAATATTTTACATGTTCTAGGCACCGAAGGTATATTTGGGATGGTTATATTACTTGGACTTATTTTATAATTCTATGGCTGTCAACTGGAATAGCACATCAATTGGTTTTCAAAAAAACTTTTTGGAAGGTATTTCTGTCATAAATATTTTCAAACTTTGTCTATTTTATACATAATCTTACATATCTTTCAAATCTTTTTAATGTATTTTGAAAACCTTTTATCTGTTTCAGACATATTATTAATTTTTATTTCAGACATTAAACATATTACAGTGGATAATCAATTCCTTGGACTTTCTATTCTTCATCCATTTGGCTATAACATTTTTTCATGAACAATTAAGTGATTCAGGAATAGTTGAACATCCATTTACCGATGAATTGGGTACTCTTTGGGTAAGCAATAAGCAATAGCTAAAACAATGCAAAAGTAAAATTACTAATTTTACCTTCATTTTTTTCTAGTCCTCAAAAATTTGCAATCGTTATAGTGTAAGTCGGTAAAAAGGTTGATAGTTCATTCAATGATAACCAGGGACTGATACCTAAGTGTGATCATAATATTTCTTTCCCTGGAAAACAGTGCAGGCTTAGGACTTCAATGATCCTCTATAAACGAAAAATTACTATCAATCTCTGACATTGTCTTATAAGAAGCCATGAAGATGGAAAGACTATGAAGAGTTTAATTATATTAGTAAAATTAATCAACTGTAAAAAATGCAATTGGTATATGATTTTCTCCCTTGGTAACCTCATGTGACAATTGTACCGAATTTGATTATAAGAGTTTTGTTAATATATGCATGTCTTTACAGTGAAGTCAAATTGTAAATTAAAGTATCTTCAGACCATGTTAAGATGATTTTCCCTTGATTTTAATCTTCTAATTCTTCATGTAACCTTTAAGCTTATTATATTTTTCAGAAAGCTGATATTGATATGCTAGCTGAATCAACAACTGCTCCACCAGTCGTTCATGTTCTAACTTCTAGAAGCACTCAAGAGGTACTTTTCAGTACGTGTAAGGTTACACTAAGAATCTTTAATAGGATTCATTTAAATTATTAGAAATATATAATTCTTTTGAAAGGTAAATCGAGTATAATTTAATTGAGGTAACAATCATAAATTGATCTTAGAGGAAGATAAAGAATCGAAGTCTATTAAAAATTCTATGTCTATCCTATATCTTATCATGAAGAAAAGAATAGGAAACAAGCTAAATTTTAACTTCATTATTTCAGATAAAACCTACTGAGGATAGTGCTATTATAATAACTTCAAATGCCATATGTTTTATATTTAGAGGCTTACTTACATACAGAGTTAAGAGGTATGTGGAAAATTTTGTCGGGGCGTCAATTCAACTTACAGATTTGAGTAAGTTTAAATCAATTCTATTATAATAATTACATTTAGTTCTCCCCTTCCTCTTCTATCATAAATCGACAAGACGCCGTGTGGCTTTGTACCCATATGTGGTTGACGTTCCAACTGCTTGTACGAGGTGATTCAGCTCCACTTTTTGCTGCGAACCTCTAAGGAGGGAAATTCGCTTCCTGCATTCCAACATCTTATGACATAGGAATGATTAAATATCGAGTGAATCGGTATTTGCTGGATTTAGCCGTGGTAGCTGCCTGCAGAATAGAATAGCACCCCCCTCTTCTTGCTGAGGTGTCGTAAAAGGCGACTAAGGTATCTCTTTAACACCGCAATACAACCAGGTGTTCAGAGAAGGACAACTCGACCAAACCTGCATCCCGCTCCCTCCCGATCGTACTGGTTCTCCATTCCATCGGGCCTGAGGGAGCTCGGACGAGAGAGTGCTTTTCTGGCAGCGCGTCCAGTTATGCACTTAAATATCTCCTGCGCAATTGACTGTTTCCGAAAACTGGGCCTTGATTTTCTTAATCGGCGTTAAAACAGTCGCCGTGGACGAATCCGGCTAGGACATCATCATTTGCTGGGTGAGCACTCTCCATCATCGGTTTCATTATTACTTTCCAACAGGTGAGATTGAGGGTGAACGCATCCTATCTATAATTAAAAAAAATATTTTAACCCATTTCGTCCCAAATGTCCAAAATTTTTACACAGTTTTCAACGCGATAACTTTTGACTTAAACATTGCAAAAAAAAATTGAAAAGTACCGATGTCGATGGTTTTTGATGTCCTCTTTCGAAATCCGTGGTCTATTTTGGCCTTGGATTTTTCGATAAAAAGTTATGATCATTTTTTTGGAAAAAACGCGATTTTTGCGATATTTTTCTCTAAAAATCGTATATTTTCACATCGAATAAATTAGAATCGACCGTTGAAAATAATTGTAATCGAGGATTTTTTATATTTCCTTTTTAGTTGCGTTGAATTTTTTTGAAAATAACAAAATGGCGGCTCCAATATGGCGGCTCGAAGTCGAATTTTCTTTCCTGTTGATAGTCGGTTTCGTTTTTTGGACTGCATTACCTTCTGGCGTGGTGTGGTTATTATACCGAGTCAGCATAAAGGCCTCCATCCAAACAGAGACTTTTGTGGTTTTTTTCTTCAGGATAATTAATATTTAATCATAACTAACTTATGCGAAATGTTTACTTATGTTTTCAATTTTGATTTCAGATCAACACTCCTGGTTCTATTTCTTCCCGATGTATTTCTCCACCTTTTATCTGGGTGATCTTTACACCCTAATGTTTATGAGTTTAAATCTAATTATGGAGATTCTGACTATTGTAAGTAAAAAATACAGTGAATCTTCACCTTAGAACAATTAAATCTGACCATAAATATTAGCGTATTCCATTCGCTTTAAATGGCATATGCATGAGTAAATTCATAACTATACTTCAGGCACACACAATGCACAATGGAAAGTGTTCTCACGAACTACATTCTCTAATTCCACCAGCCCTTTTTTTTACTTGGGGAAATTCCTCATAGGACCGTCTCAGCCGCACAGGGGGGTTGCGCGACCGAGGTGTGTCGGACTTGTACCGACTAAAAACCCCAAGGTGACTACTTCTGCGCATTGGCGGGGACTGTGGGTCCTGTAATCTATTCGCCACAGGAATTCCACCAGCCCAACTTAAACACAAAACCACTAGACGCCATATCGGATACCATCCGTATGTGGACGTTCCTTATATCTGCATGAAAATATTCGTTTCTACATTAATTATACAAATGGCTAAGGAGTGGAATATACTCTATGCTTACCTTATTTCCACATTCTTACGTTTCAAGGGACTGTAAGTGAAGCATGAATAGACATTTGTTGGGCGAACGCGGTACATCATCGGATTTCTCTTCACCGTCCATGAGGTGTGATTAAAGTCATGCATCCATCTGCAAATTATAAATATATATGTGGAATATGTTATGAAATCTCCCAATTATTTGCATATTTTTTAGAAATTTATAGTTCGAAGCTGGTATTACTATGAAACTGTGAAAACGACGAATGACGTTTAGTGAAATTAGTTTGAAGGTTGTTGTAGAAAAAATGTATTATAAGGAGAATAATGTGTGACTTTGGTTTCCGTATGTAAAATTAAAATAAAATAGTTACCATATGTATATGTATATATATTATCTGTTCCAGATAGTAACCTACCATAGTTTAGTGGAAGTGGTCGTATGTGAATGGTGCTGGGCGAAAAGATATCGTATCACCATCTTTTTCTCCATTTTAGGAGTTGTCATCTATTTAGTAACCACTTTTAACGTATGATTTTTCCATTATGTTATATTTATATCTTGTGTTTTTCCTTTTAATCTCTTCAGGGACGAATTTTTTTTAAAGTTATCATATTAACTTTTCACGACACCATCAATAAAATAATATATTCCGTTATGAGTGAGGTTCTATTTAACGAAATTGTTTTTGTTTTGTTGAGAAATTCTGTAGTGAAATATTCTCCCCAAAATTTTACCTAATTTATCTTGAAATAATTAAAGAGAAAAAATACCAAATGCACACATATGTGTTGATATCCCCGAAGAGGTTACATTGGAGTACTGAAAAAAAAAAATAGGCTACTCGATGCTCAAATGATATCGTCTGGATGAATTTGGCTTCCCAGGCTCAGGTGAAGCAATCAGAGAGACACCCCGGGGATTTTTAGTCAGTAGGAGTCTGACACACCGGGGTCACTGCCCTCACAGCGTCCATGATGGTCTTGTGCAGGACTTTCCAGCGGGATAAAAAAAAATAAAGCTCAAATTATACGCCGACGAAGTCGCTGGCGAATTCTAGCCCAATATAACATATCCTAGCAATCACTATTAGATATCGTTGCAGAAAGATGTTTTCCGCCAAAAAAAAAAAACTATAATATATTGATAGTACATACAGTATGCTTAGTAAGCCCTGTCCGACCTGAAAGGGACATATTGATGGTATGTAAAATTAAATTATTTTACATACGATCTGTGCTCAGATTACTTACATAAATCAGTTATAGCAAAAATGAAACGATTTCATTGATAATAGTTAGGATCAACGGTAATCCTGACCGTTTTGATGTTATGCCCTACAAGCATGATCCTTTGCTTCCCTTTTATACTTTGTTTACAAGCTACGCTAGCTTCCAATGTTTCCATGTAAATTTTCCAGTTACTTAATTTTTACTTTATGAAATATATTTTTCCACTTTAATGAAATAAAATCTAAATAGAATCTAATATCAAAATCCTATAGTAACGCCTTCATAGTTTAAACAGGGTTTTTATAGCATACTAATTAATTTCTATGCTAAAAACACTGTTAGTAAAAATTATGATTTAAATTATAAATTTTAGGTTTCAAGAATGTGTTCTAAATAAGAAGATACTATCCATCAAGATTTAATTAGCTTTTACGTTTCATGTTAAAAAACTCACTCTGTAATATACTCAGATGCTTTAGAATGGTAAAATTTTGATTTCAGGTGCGAATTTTTTTCTACATATGCAGTAAGGTCATAGCAGCTCTAACGGAGATAATTGTAATCTACTGTATGTATCCCTTGGGACGGTTGATAGATGATTTCACCTTCCATTACGGCATGCCTCCGACCAAGTTAAAGATTTTGAGTTTGGGAATCGTTCCTATATTCTACACAGTAAGAACTCTTTTTAAACATATATTATGCTTCTAACATATTAAAATTTACGTAATTGTTGTCATCTAAAATGTTTTTACTTCTTTTCCTTGTAATTTTAAAGACTCTTGTACTCCAAAAAATGATTTTATTACATATTTTAGTAATTGCCTGAGATTTCCTTTCGTCACAATTATTTGGTGTCTCTGTTTAGAGTATATTGTGTAATTGCTTCTAATTTCTTGATAAAATAGTATAATTAATATGGCGAATATGATATATTAATGCTTTTCGTAAGTTTTTCATTCTCAGAAAAATGTAATTCCTAATAAGATAAAAATGGTTTTCATCTTTATCGTCATCGTCAATCCGTATTTGTCCACTGCTAGACATAGGTCTTCATCAATTGTTTGCCACTTTAGGAAAATCGTCGCTCCACCTAGCTCAAGAGCGTCCTACACTAGTCTTACTGAGGCGTGGTCTCTACTCAAAAATACGTTTAACCTAGCGCTTATTAGTTCTTCGGCAAATGCGACCACTGCCGCTTCAGCCTACTGGTCTTCTAAGCTAGTTCTATGACTTTAGTATCTACTAGCAGTACTTTAAAGATGATGTTATTGTAAATTATTCCAGATAAAATGCTATACAATGTTGGATGGTCTCTTTGAAGTGATGAGCAAATCTGGATTCCTGGAATCTATTCATGATTACAAGTGGTTATGGCTACTACTATTCGTGCCTATTCTAATTGGAGCTGTCTATACTATGTTTGATTACATATATAATCAAAAGAAGGTAATCTGTTCTATTGTAGCTCAAATAAAAAGTTACAATATTAAGGCATGGTTTTTGAAGATAACAGTTGGGTTTAGGGTCCTCGTTTTTATATTTTTTGTGTGACATTGGAATAAAGGTAGTTCTAATTTTAACATCAAAGTAAAAACTGCCATACTTTTTAGTTCATACATCGTAAAAAATAATTATTCTACTACAAATAAGTGGAAAGTACGGTAAATTCGTGATCAGGATGAAAACTCACATATTATTATTCAAAAATTATTTAATAAAATAACAGGGTACTGTTCTGGAAAAATATCAAAATCATTGATGGTGTTGATTTCGCCTATGTTAATTCTTCTTAAACTTTTTCAGAGTTGGAAGCTCGTATTTTGTCCGGATATAAATTGGGGACCAAAAGACTTTGCGACTAGGCAGTTACGAAAACGATTCGATTCCCGAGTTGTGAGTTTGAGTGAATTCTTGTTTTTTTATTTTACTTTTATATAGTTCCTAGAGTAACTAGTGGCAAACACGATACAGTCCAAAAACTAACCGTGACTCTTGAGAATCATGCCTCCATTCAGCACACAGGGATATTTGATATTAATTTCAAATTAATACATCCACAAATGTTTGAGAATAATGGTCTTAACATTAAGTCAAACCGAGAGTTAATGAATGATTGTTTAGTTATTATAACAATTGCAACTGCATTGTTTATGAAACAATTGATCTTTTTGACATTATAAGAAAAAATATACCAATACATTAACGAAGCCAGCCGCTTATTATTTATCCTGAACCGCCTCATGCAACAAATTGTTCCTGAAACGGACATATGGTGACCCCGACGTGATCTACGTTATAGAAAATTATAGCAACACCCCTGGACGGTGGAGTTGTAAAGTTGTACGAAGACGGCAAAATAGAACGGCGGAGATTTATCCAAAGCTACGCCGACAACGGGCCACTGCTACACGCGGGTAGCAGCCGAAGCAGGCCAAAAACTTCAGAGCGTGCGTGGGCGTTCTCCAAATACCAAATTAAGTGAGCTGGCTAAAACTTTTTCATTCCAATATTAATTTATGACGAATTCGAAAAAAGACAATGATTTGGGTCCTTTTTTTAAGTTAGTGCAGTTGTTATTTCGTAAATAAGCTCATAAAGAAAGAACAACACAAGACAAGAAAGAAAGTGGAACTATATAAAAAACTAGTAATGAATAATTTTGTATTTCAGTACGTAGGGTCGCAAGCGCCGAAACCTTTAAGCCGATACATGATAGACAAAGCAGAGCCGAAGGCATATCATCTGGATCTGCGGTATGACCATGATCAGCGATCGGCTGTCGTCATCACGACCTCGACGTTTGAAAGGGAAAAGAAGCAAATTTGAGCAAACATGTGAAAAGCTTTCATAATTCACATGTCAATAAATACTTTAATGATAGATAGGAAAGAATAAAAGTTGATCCATAAAGCGCTACCTCCATAGACGATTCCTTTTTACACTGTCTCGACATAGTAACTACGGAGTACCTGATGGTAAGTACAGTGTAGTCCAAAAACGAAAGCGACTATCAAAGGATGACAATCCATTGATAGTCTACATCGTTATGTCGGCCCACATATACCACGACTGAAGGCCTCCAGGTATATGAGATACTGGATATACAGATGCTGATCCCGAAACGCGACAAGCCGAAACTTATCACTATGACGGGCTTTACACCCATGTACTGTGGTCGCGATCCGGATACCGACGACCTACCACCTCGCTGCTGCTCGTTTAGCACTACCCAGGAGATACGTGTAGGGAAACTAGGGTAAAGCTTACTGACGCAAACAGCTTCGACTCCAATTTCCATGAGTAGATTATTTATCAACCGGTATATCGCAACGACCTGCGACGGTTCGTCAGCGACTCGTGTTGAAATTAAATCAGTTCAGTGACTGTTTGGGAAGTCGCATATCACAACAAGACGTTGATGTTTTGTTAGCAAATGTTACTGGCCACGTGGAGACAAGTTCATGGTACTGCTATGGAATGGAGATGTAGGATGATAATATTTCCGTTGCCCGTGAAGATAGTGTCTAAACACAACAAGCCAAAGTCTATGATTTCGAGGTTAAACTTCCCATATTAGTAGAATCAATGGTCATATTTATGTCAGTAACGTATTTATTAACTTACACAAAATTATTAATAATCACTGCGGATTCTCTGGGCTGTATAAATATTTATGAATGGCCCATTTTGCCGTGTCAAATGCAAATAAATACGGTCCCAGCGTAACAGTCGTATTGCCAAATTAAATTAATCCCACCGTTGGATTTCAATTCCAATTGATTGCTGGCTTCACGCACGCTGCTGTTTGTTAACGGATGATTGTTTTAATTATATCTATTTCATTTGTTTTAATTTATATATCACGGAGCAATTTGTTATCGTTTTTATATCTTTCGTTATAAAGGATACTTTGTTGGTAATGAATTTGTTACATTTTATTATTGTTATATGGCATGTGAATTATTTCACAAAGCTAAGTACCTCCATTAGACCTAACTGTGAAGCTAGACTGCAACGATTTGAATAACACGGTCTCAGATGAGAAAATGGTACATAACAGGCATTAGTAGACGGGTGTTTCACTAAAGTGCCCTCTAGGCGACCGCAAACTTCTCTATTCGCCTTCCACATAAAATATTAACTTATTGTATAAGCTGATTCACATTTACCCTTACCAAGGGCTTTAACAAAGACATTACAAGATCATTTTCTATTAGGGTTGTGTCTTAAATACCCATTTGATCTTTACCTGCGGTCGTAGCATATTCAACAATTAAAGTTATCCCAATTTCTATATAAAATATCTGCTTTTAGAATTCGCCTTTTGTCCTTTTCTGTATTTCTATTTGCTGTAACATATTATTTAGACATATATAAATAAATAATTGTGAATGTTACTGGATGGATAAATGAATGTGTATCAGAAATAGCCACGTTTCTAAGTGATAAAATGTGAAGTAAATCAAACGGGTTAGTTGTTATAAAAAGAGATGCAAATAAAGAGTTAAGTCACTAGTGATTTGATAGTAATCAATGGAAATCACACAATACAGATTGAGATAGCACAATGACCAAGCTACGTATCAGGAAGAGATAAACTTTTATTTCTTTTACTTAATAACAGGTGTGCCTGTTATAATTTGTCTCATACTTAATTATAAACTGTATTGTACGAATTATAGTTTCTACGTCTATGTGGGAATATCGGACAAGTAAATGAAATGAAATGTATTTATTTATTTCGCCACAAACTAACAAAAAAGTAGAAATTTAAATACAGTAACAGAAAAAACATACAGAAACAAAAGACAAATACAAAAACATATAAACATGGCGAAAATGGGACCTTCATCAGCTTAAAGCCACAGAGGAAGTCTGCAGCGCTGATTTTCGTGAAGGGCCCCGGTCGTGTTACATATTATTAAGCAACTAGCTGATCCGGCAAACGTTGTTCTGCCATATAAATTATTCATACATATATTTTTGGTATCTTGAACCGTTTTCGCAGCGCACGCAATGAAAGCCCTCAAGGATGAATAATTTTCCCCGTTTTTTTCACATTTTCCATTATTTCTTCGCTCCTAATAGTGGCATCGTGATGTTATATAGCCTAAAGCCTTCCTCGATAAACGGTATATTCAAAACAAAAAGAATTTTTAAATTCGAACCAGTAGTTCCTGAGATTAGCGCGTTCAAACAAACAAACAAACTCTTCAGCTTTATAATATTAGTGTAGATAAAAAACACAAAAAGTAGCATAACATATAGCTTAAATAGTTTTAAGTATAAATTATAATAATAAGTAGTCTTCATATTGATTTTAATAATCTAGCCTTTAGGTCTGTTACATTGCTTGTAATTTATCATCGAGAATCCTGGGTAAGAGTATCTGCACTACAATCCGCTGGGACTCAAACCTGCTTCGTTATTAACTGCCCACTTCATCGCCGGATGGCGACGAGATCGCTTTGATGAACATATTTATTTTTAGTGTGATACATCCAGCCGTAGACAAGGACACTCGCGGGAGAATACAGGAACAAAATCACAACTTAGATTAAATTGGTTGTACATATAATCCTGTAAAAAAGTGGTCGGTTCATTGTAAATAATTTTACATGATGTTGCAAGTATATCAATGTAAAATTGCTATCCTTTGGGATCTATATAACAGATGAAAATTTATAAAGAATTTCCATTGATTTTTTTATAGTTAACACTTCGCCTGTAAGCATTTTTACCGCACCTTCCGTCTATAAAGGTCTTTCGGGTCCTGCCGTTTTTTCATCCATTTAATGACCTCAAGTAATTCTGAAAAAAATCATGTTACTGTACAAAACATTCAATTTATAATACCAATTAAATATTTTCGTATATTATAACAGAATTTGCCGCCCGCCGTTCTCCTATTAATTAGGTATAAACGGAAATTGATTTTGCTCGAAACAAATAACCCCAATTTATAGTCGAAGTGGTAAACACATAACCATACCTGTGGGATTTATGGGTAGAATAGTAAAGTACCTCCATCTTCATCATACTGAGGCGTCGAAAGAGCCGACTAAGGTATACAGCATGCCAAATTTCAAAAGATCACTAGCATCTAAACTGCTGCATGCGCCTTCTCTGCACACAGAGCACACCCGCCAACCTACATTGGTCAAGCGTGCTGCGTTAAATGTCCAAATATCTTCCCATGGATTCTATAAATATACTGGAAAAAAGGATGAGATGCTTTTGCCCTAAATGTAAACGAAGCCGACTAATAAAAAAATATATAAAAATATTTGCGTAAGAAATGTCACGACTATTTTTCGTTCCAAAACTATATCTAATATAGCTGATCCGGCAGACGTTGTTTTGCTATATAAGGTTTTGTAATATCTTCTAAGATGTTAATTGAAATTAAGTGATGTCAAAGACAATTTTGTTCACAATTAAATACTCTTAATCAACAACACATTTATTTGGATAAATATTAATATTATTACGTTGATACAACTCTTAACAATTAATGCATTAATTTCGACCAAATTTGTTTACCATAAAAACGGTTTTAGTGACTTAATCTTAAAAGATAGATATATACTGTCGGGGGGACATTTTTTTAGATCATTTCAAGAGGTATAATTCTTTCTTACATATATTTTTGCTATCTTGAACCGTTTTTACAGCGCACGCAATGGAAGTCCTCAAGGATGAATAATTTTCCCCGTTTTTTTCACATTTTCCATTATTTCTTCGCTCCTAATAATTGCATCGTGATGTTATATAGCCTAAAGCCTTCCTCGATAAATGGTCTATTCAACTCAAAAAGAATTTTTCAATTCGTACCAGTAGTTCCTGATATTAGCGCGTTCAAACAAACAAACAAACAAACTCTTCAGCTTTATAATATTAGTATAGTATAGATTACAACAATTGTAAATGTTGGATACACCCAAAACCCTACTTAATGGTATTAATCCTCGTTCTCGTCTCAACTGATTTTAATATCTTTCTAGTAATGGAACATGGGAGAATGAAAACGACGTGAAAGATAATCTAACGAAATTTGGTATATTACCTTAGACAAGAGACTTTTTTTAACGATTTACAGGCGGACGCTTAACTTCAATCACACTTGGTGGAAGGTGAAAATTCGTCCTTTTTTTTTGGTAACCCGGGGGAAATCCCTATTGGACCTTCAGGGAGCAGTGAGGGCCGCCCCCGGTGTGTCAGATTTGCACCGACTAAAACTCCCGGGATCCTCCTCCCGCCTGCCGAGTGCCAAGGTCAAGGCTGCACCGCTTAATTGGTAGGAAGATTCGTATGATAAAGCACCGCGTCAGACCAACAAACGCCTATTTAATATTCTCTTTTATACTCCCAAGTCATAATACCGTGGAAATATGCTCGATTGAAGCATATTCTACTTCTTAGCTGTTAGCATGAAGAACGTAGTAGCAATATCTTCAGCCGAATATAAGGAGCATCTACCATATGCGAAAGATATCCAACATGGCGTCTAGTGGTTTTATGATTAAGTGGGGCTGGAATTAGAGAATTTAGCTCCCGAGAACACTATCCATTTTGCAACCAGTAAGTGATTGCGAGATAGGCGATTTTGCGTCGATATTCCGCATGAAGTGAATACCAAATTTAGAACTATTATATTTTTAAACCTCGACGCTAAAACGTGGATGTTAAAATTTGATGCATGAATTTGAGGTTCTGTTTTTATGTTTAGTCTATGACAGCATAGCTTTTAAACAGATGCACTGATTTTGATTTAGCTTTCATTATTTGAAATGTGACTCGAATGAGAGCACACTGATGTTCTTATACAGAATCTTTCCCGAGATTCCAAAAAATACCAGCCGAAGTCTTGCAACGTTCCTTCCGAAACGGCAGAAATAAACTGCGTTGTTTACATAATCTGACGGTTAATAATAAAAGTCGTGTCTGGTGAATTGCGTTTACGACCGTTAAAGTGACGAATTTTCGTCACACTCCTGCCTTAATTGCGCCATTACTGGTTCTACTTGGTATCTGCGGCTACCTTTATGGGAGATGTGATAAATGGGACATCTTGGGAATATGAGCATAATGTGGAATGGTTTATTGCTCGTAAAACATACACTTTCAAAAGAAAACGTGTACAAACTGATGCTAGGCCCATGGAATTAAGAAAAAAATGGGAGAGTAATCTAGAATTAAGAGCGAGGATCAATATGGAGCAATATGATCGTGTATCAGTATATTCTCGTCCTTTGGCATTCGTTTCCGTTCTTACGCTATGTTATAGTTTCCATTAGGAGCGATGTAGACACTTTATGGAAGCATATTCTGTCGAAAAAAAAAATCTTAATTGTTTTTTTATTCAGATATTACATATTATATAGGAGTCTGAGGAATATATTTATTATATCGTTTTGTGAAAGGCTATTTGGTTTAAGCGACATTTTTTGGTAATATAGTAATATATTTATATATATGTCGGAGAGAGAGAGAGTTTTAATTGTTAACTGTTTTTAATTGAAACGTCAGGTTTAGTATCTCGACGGAATCAGAGATGGCGTTGCGATCGTAATCAACTATTCGATTTGGTATAAAATGGAAACTAGTCATTTTTTCGAAGCATTCATATTCGGACAGTCGTAGAGATTGGACGCATCTCAGAGATCGTCGCGCTTCTTTGCTACAATGAGTGATGAAGAATGTGCACGTGCCGCCCTGACGAGGATGTACTCCGTCATATATATTTGGAATCGGTAAGAAACGTTGATTCCAAATATATATATTTCTATATCACCAAAACATGTCGCTTAAACCAAATAGCCTTTCACCAGACGATACGTATATTGATTTTGCTTGAAGAAATTCCTGCCTAATCTTTCTCGTTTATAGGTTGCAATAAAATTTCTATTATAAGAAGAGTTAAGAGCTCATTGTATTTCTAGACATAAACCCTTCCTCCGAGATGGCTTCGTCGTAACATTTAGAAGCGTAAAGCAGTTTTACAACTTAAAACCGTTTCCAATTAAAAACTTTTTGCTATATCTTTCGGGAGAGGATACGACGGTTGGGGAGTTTAATTGAGAATAATTTCTGCGACCTCAAATAGCGGCGGGACATTATTTTCGTCTCCACTAATTGTTCTTCTTGTTGCATTTTGTAATCCCAAATACCATTATCATTTTGCTGAGTCGTAGGGCTGTGGGATGCTCTTCCGGCGAGCGTATTTTCATCGTCCTATGATATTGGCTCCTTTAAACGAAGCGTAAACAGTTATTTGTGCAGGCCGGCATGACCACTGCGAATATCGATTGCTTTTTCTTTAATGTTGATAGTTATCGCCATTTTTTTAAGTGGACAATGCTTATCACAAGATTTAGTGTGATGGTCACTATACCAAGATAAAAAAATGGAAGTTTTTAAATTACATTCCCTATTAAATTATTTTTTAGTGTCTAATATAAATGAATGTTAATTACCAAAGTTTTTTACATAAAAAAGGTATTATTGTCTAAATAGGTGATAGAGTAAATAGCCCCGGAATAGTGACCACACTACATAAGTGCAAAGACTGTCTGAGTCTGAGATTAAGACATACTTTGTCTTTGCTTAGAAAATCAAATCGTCTTTGTTAAAAAAAACACTGAATATACAGTATGTTATAAAAATCCTGTCCGACCCGTAAAGGCATTACTCGGTATCGATATTAGATTTATATATCCTAGATATATATCCATCTATGATACTTTGAATTTTAGTCTCTAATGCTGTGTATCTGTATTATATTGATCCCTTCCTTGCCGTTTTCTGCGCGTCGACGCAATAAATGGGTGGCAGCTGAAAATCAGCGCTGGGTGGCTCGGCTGGTCACTTAGCATTTGCTGAGCTGACTCCCCTTTGGCGCATCATCACAACATAGGGTATATGCTTTTGTTGTTTTATGTTTTTATTTACCTATTCTGATGTGTTGCATGTTGTGTGCCAAATAAATGTTTTTATTATTATTATTGTTTCGTAACCATAAAAGTTCATTCACGAATTTGGCCTAACATGATTGGCTCTCAAAATGTGTCGCGAGCGCCACCTTATGGATGGCGCGATGCGTGCACGACTTGTCAAATGGTCACTCGAAAAAAGTTACCGGAGCAAGTAGTTGCTAATTCATACGAAATCAAGTAAATTCGGGAGGAAGGATACAGGGGCATCGTGCGAGCGCGCGGCATCGGGTACAGCATTTTGTCGGAAGTCATATCGCAGAGTGTGGTGCTCGAACGTTTAGCCGGCCGGCAAGTGTTGTGGACTTTCCTCATCACCATCAAGTCTACATCCGTTGCGCTGATCCCGACGAGCGCAGCAGGAAGGAACCGCCTGCCGCGGGAGCTGACCAGCTGGGAGCGCGAGAGTGCCGTCGGTCAGGTTAGTGCAACGCATTGTACGCGAGAGACAGACCATCGGGGCTAAGATTGTTAGCCAATTCTTAATCGTTGTCTCATTCCCATATTGTGGTGAATAATTCTGTACATCAACGCGGTTTCATCACAATTATTTTTTAATTAAGAGCAAAAAAACAGCAACGAAAATAGTCGTGTGTTCAAATAACAGCTTTTACATCTGGGCTTTTCAAGATTAATTGCGGATGTAGGTACCATATGCTCACCGGTAAAGGAAAACTTAATGAGGAAACCCCCATGCCATCGAATAGAATGCGTGAGTGTGCATGTCATGTGTAAATGCCCAGATAATGGCTATCAGCTATGCTTCTCGTCACATTGGGAACGATATATCAGCGCAATGTGGATACAGCCACTTTGTGTCTCTGATCACACCTAAAGGGACATAGCGTGATGGTATTTTTTTATCCTGACACTGTACAGTGACCACACCATTCCCATTGGTTCACTCTAAAACGATGTTAACTATCAAAAGTACAAAAACCTATCGATGGCTGCAGCGATCATGTAAGCCGGTACAAATGACCCTTTACACTTCGTTTATAGTATCCAATATAATAGGAGGGTGGAAGCACATTCGCCAGAAGACAAATGCACAAGTCAAGAACGCAGCAAAAATGAAAGTACAAGAATGTATTGATCCTAGCCTGGATATAAGTTATTGTATAGCCATGACTCTGCAAACCCGAGCGCGTGGTTCTAATATGGTAGGGAGGGGTAGACCAAATTTAAATAGCTCTTTGGAACATCCACCGTGATATGGACCAGGGATGTTACGGAGCTTCGACTCCGACTCCGATAAGTCGGAACTTCCGATCGTTATTACACCTTCGGTTCCGACTTCGGTTCCGAAACTTTTTAATCGGAGGTATTCATCGGAGGTCACCACCACTGTTGCAGTCAATTCATTTGATTTTACTTTATATGTTGTTGAAATATTAGGTCCTTACATATGAAATTGGCGTTTTTCGTACTGGCCACTTTAATCACAAATTTCTCCTCTTTGGTAAGGAATTCCAAATTCAAATTTGTACAGCTATAGACTCATGTATTTGTGCTTCGATGATCGTCATTCATTTGTTTTTTTCTTCTGTTTTTTTCTGTTTGCGTCACTCATTTTACAAAATGGAAAACTTAAAATATCGCATTATTTACGAGTACGAGTTCCGCCGTGGCACTAGTGCTGCGGAAACAACTCGAAGGGTGAATGATGTGTATGGCGGTCGTGTTGCAAAAGAAAACACAGTTCGTTTTTGGTTCCAACGTTTTCGTTCTGGAAATTTCGACCTGCAGAACAAGCCCCGTGGACGGCCTGAGACTCAAGTTGATAATGAAGAGTTGAAGGCTATTGTGGAAGCGGATCCATCGCAAACCACGTCCGAGTTAGCTGCAGGCTGCGATGTTAGTGATAAAACTGTTTTAATTCACTTGAAGCAAATTGGGAAGATTAAAAAGCTTGAAAGGTGGGTACCTCACGAATTGACTGAAGCAAACCGGCAAACGCGCGTCGACTGCTGCGTTACATTACTAAACCGGCACAATAATGAAGGTATTTTAAACCGAATCATTACCTGTGATGAAAAATGGGTTCTTTACGATAATCGGAAGCGCTCAGCGCAATGGTTGGATCCTGGCCAGCCAGCCAAATCCTGCCCCAAGCGAAAATTAACCCCAAAAAAGTTACTTGTAAGCGTTTGGTGGACTAGTGCCGGTATTGTTCATTACAGTTTTCTCAAATCTGGCCAGACTATTACGGCTGATGTCTATTGTCAGTAATTGCAAACCATGATGGAAAAGCTAGCGGCTAAACAACCTAGGCTGGTCAATCGCTCCACGCCACTGCTGCTTCACGACAACGCTAGACCACACACTGCGCAACAGACGGCTACTAAATTAGAAGAGCTTCAATTGGAAAGTCTAAGACATCCTCCGTACTCCCCGGACCTTGCTCCAACAGATTACCATTTTTTTTTGAAATTTGGATAACTTCTTGCAAGGGAAAAAATTCAACTCCGATGGGGCAGTCCAAATCGCCTTCAAAGATTTTATTGATTCCCGTCCGCTGGTTTTTTTAGTAAAGGGATCAATGAACTACCTATGAGATGGCAAAAGTGCATAGAAAATAATGGTTCATACTTTGATTAATTAAATATATTATATTAAAAAATATTCGACTTTTTGTTCCTCCCATACAAAACGCCAATTTCATATGTAAGGACCTAATATAATATCAATTAAGCAAACAATCAGTGCTACTTAATTTGTAGAAGACATTTTTTAAAAATTTAGATTAAAAAAATATGATTAAATTATTAAATTTAAAACTAAATGTACATTTAAATTTATTACTAAAAGGTTTTTTTATTTTACATTTACATAAAATTAAGTAAAATAGAAATTAACACAAAAACAACCCTGCAGCAAATTTGATTTAATTTACAATGTTCACTGGAGGATAACGGTTTCTGATATATCCAACACTTTGTGAACAACAGCTTTTATTTGCCCAAGTTAGGTTGTGTTGTGATGTGTTGTGATGTGTTGTGTTGGGTTGTGTTCGGTTGTGTTCGGTTGTGTTCGGCTTTGTTCGGCTGTGTTCGGTTGTGTTCGGTTTGTTCGGCTGTGTTCGGTTATGTTCGGTTTGTTCGGTTGTGTTCGGCTATGTTCGGTTGTGTTCGGGTGTGTTCGGCTGTGTTCGGCTGTGTTCGGTTGTGTTCGGTTTGTTCGGTTGTGTTCGGTTGTGTTCGGGTGTGTTCGGCTGTGTTCGGTTTGTTCGGTTGTGTTCGGCTGTGTTCGGCTGTGTTCGGTTGTGTTCGGTTTGTTCGGCTGTGTTCGGTTGTGTTCGGCTGTGTTCGGCTGTGTTCGGCTGTGTTCGGCTGTGTTCGGTTGTGTTGGGTTGTGTTCGGTTGTGTTCAGCTCTGTTCGGCTGTGTTCGGTTGTGTTCGTTTGTGTTCGGCTGTGTTCGGTTGTGTTCGGTTTGTTCGGCTGTTTTCGGTTGTGTTCGGCTCTGTTCGGTTGTGTTCGGTTTGTTCGGCTGTGTTCGGTTGTGTTCGGTTTGTTCGGTTGTGTTCGGTTGTGTTCGGGTGTGTTCGGCTGTGTTCGGCTATGTTCGGTTGTGTTCGGTTGTGTCGGTTGTGTTCGGTTGTGTTCGGCTTTGTTCGGCTGTGTTCGGTTGTGTTCGGTTTGTTCGGCTGTGTTCGGTTATGTTCGGTTTGTTCGGTTGTGTTCGGCTATGTTCGGTTGTGTTCGGGTGTGTTCGGCTGTGTTCGGCTGTGTTCGGTTGTGTTCGGTTTGTTCGGTTGTGTTCGGTTGTGTTCGGGTGTGTTCGGTTTGTTCGGCTGTGTTCGGTTGTGTTCGGGTGTGTTCTTTTTGTTCGGCTATGTTCGGCTGTGTTCGGCTGTGTTCGGCTGTGTTCGGTTGTGTTCGGTTTGTCCGGCTGTGTTCGGGTGTGTTCGGCTGTGTTCGGCTATGTTCGGTTGTGTTCGGCTGTCTTCGGTTGTGTTCGGTTTGTTCGGCTGTGTTCGGCTGTGTTCGGCTGTGTTCGGCTCTGTTCGGTTGTGTTCGGTTTGTTCGGCTGTGTTCGGCTATTTTCTGCTGTGTTCGGCTGTGTTCGGCTGTGTTCGGCTATGTTCGGTTCTGTTCGGTTGTGTTCGGTTTTGTTCGGTTGTGTTCGGTTGTGTTGGGTTGTGTTCAGTTTGTTCGGCTGTGTTCGGCTGTGTTCGGCTGTGTTCGGCTGTGTTCGGCTGTGTTCGGCTGTGTTCGGCTGTGTTCGGTTGTGTTCGGTTGTGTTCGGTTGTGTTCGGTTGGGTTGTGTTGTGTTGTGTTGTGTCGTGCGGTAGGGAGCTCCGTGTCTCCCTAGAGCGCTACGAGGACTCGGACTCTTCGGAGATGAGCCTCGTTTCTGTGGGATCCGGCACAGACCGGAAGAGGAGATACAAGCCCTTCTGTAGCAGTGAGTCCGAGGGGGATGTGCCAGCTAAGATCTTGGCCACCCCCGAGGCTCCTAAGAGAGGACGTGGTCGCCCGCCGATCCATGGCAAGTACGTGGGTCTGTGGGAGGCCAAGAAGGAAGTATTAGCGGCCCAAAAGGACGCAGAAGAGCTGCAGGCTTGGCGTGAGCTGTTGGAGACGTCGCGGAGTGCCCGGCCCCAGCAGACGTCACGACTCTCCGCGGCAGCTCCAGCAGAGGAAGAGGACGCTGCAGCGTACGTCCGTTAGGAGCGAGTTCGAAAGAACGTGAGCTTGGTAAAGAACTTCTTTACCAAGTCCAAAAACATTAAGGGGACGATCATCCACGAGGGGAAGTCTGCCCTCGAGGAGATCCTGGTGGACATGAAGGCCATCATGTCCACCAACATAAATGAGGAGCTCCGGAAGCTTAACGGGGAGAATGCCCGACTGAGGCAGGAGCTGCAGGAGATGCGGGAAGACTATGCCGCACTCCGTGCAGACATACGGGAGTATAACAGGCAGGGCCTTGTGCTACCATCTGCCAAGGACCCTGCCCAACCCAAACCGGAGGAGACAAAGTCCCACGACCTCGCCGAGATCCGCTCGGTGCTAACCGAGGTCGTGGGCACCATGAAGGACATGCAGCGGCGGTATGACGTGCTGGAGGGCAACCTCCTCCGTCCGCCGCTGCAACACGAGAGGGCGCCTTCCGTGGCGAAGAAGGCCGTGCGTAAGGCTAAGCTCAAGCCGGCAGTCAACGTCGCGGAAGACGTCCTCTCCACTGATGTGGATGCACCGGGGCACAGCTCTGGCCCCAACCCTAAGCCCGTGTTGTGTTGTGTTGTGTTGTGTTGTGTTGTGTTGTGTTGTGTTGTGTTGTATTGTGTTGTGTTGTGTTGTGTTGATACCCAACTTGATATACTTCGGCGATGCGCTTGAGGGAGCGTGCCGCCCAACTTATCCAGGCGAGAGCGCTGTGTGACCCCGGGGGTTTTAGTCGGTGCAAGTCCGACAACCAAAAAGCTCCCTGAGGTACGTCAACAATATCCCCCGGGTTATCAAAAAAAAAACCTAATATACGCTTGGAAACAGTCTCGATTCTCAACATCTGTCTACACACGAGGGAGATGTAGAGGGAAATGGATTATGCTGTTGTCAATTCAAAAGTTCTGGCTTATACTTTCGAAGACATGTATCAATCCTGCACCATATTAAAATGGGATCAAATTTAAGATATAATAAATAACATATTTTCACGCTATCACGCTATGTGAGCAGACATACAATAGTGGTTTTATCCACTTTGCGCTTAAATGTCGTGGACTACGCGACCAGTAGCTCAGGTAATCGCTTTCTCACAGTACTATGAAAATGTTAATAAGAAACAGCAATTTTTATTGTCTGTGTATTTGTAAATTTATCACTTTCTAATTAAAAAGGTTCACTGAATAATGTTTTTATTTGTCCCTTAATAAAACTATTTTATTCTGCCATCACTTGTGACTGACGTTGCCTCCGACTCTGATTCCGACTCCGATAAATCAAATTTAAAAACTCCGACTCCGACTTTGGTTCCGATAAAACTGCCTCCGTTACATCCCTAATATAGATGGTAGAAAACGCTCAGTGAGGCAATATCTCTACGCAGCTGGAGTTGTTTAAGATTCTCAAAAACACCTGGTTCGTCCACAATGCGGACAGCCCTCCGCTGCGACCTATCCAGGGCGTTAAGTAAGTACTGAGGGGAGCCGTTCCAGAAATGCGAACAGTATTCTATGCAGGTATCCTGACCTGGGCTTTATACAATAAGTACAATTAATCTTACATATTTTATATTAAAAACACGATAGAAATAATCCTGTTTGGAGAACGTAAACAGGATAATATATTCACTAGGGAATTGCTTACTTTAAATTTTCCTGTCACGGGGAGGAATTAACCCTCTAAATGTTTAAATTATAATTAAACACGACAAATTTCATTAATAATTTGAATAAATTCGTTTTTAGGATATTAACTTCTATAGCATGTAGACGACGCCCGATACGTGTTTATGTTAAACGACCTAAAGGTCGTTAGGCTGTTACGGGACGCGCGGGGTAAGGGGTGCGCGCGAACAAGGGATGCTCTAGCAAAATCAGTCGAGTACCGAGACCCGAGGCTAGAGTACATGCGTGTGCGTCGCAGTTCGGTGTGCCTTAAAGTGCAAATAAACAGTAAAACGCCAAAATCCGTGCCTTTTTACCACCACACCCACGACCACCGGTCATACTTACAATTTCCCTTTTATTTTATGCATCGTAATAGCAGATTCATTTATGTGACTATATTTTGCCCACCCACGCTTGCATTTTATAAAGCAGTGTGTTTATCTTGCTCAAAACATCATTTTTCAAGTCAGACTAGTGTGCAAGCCCAAATAAATATGTCGTCATTCGCGCAGCATTTCGTCCTCCAAGTAATATCCGTGTATTGCAAACACGGAGTGCCAAAATGGCGACAGAATGCCGTAGGCAATGTTCAGTACTTTGCAACTGTGTAAGAAAATCTCGAAGCGAAATGACTTTTGGGTTATTCTTTTAATGTTTGCCAAGGGGTAGAGAGAAAAAATATTTAAATCTTTTTACATTTAATACGTAGGTTTTCGTGAATAAATGTTGGAGTTTTAAATCGTAAATGTCCAACGTGACCCGTAGCGCAGCTAATTACATTTTTTTTAAATAATGATAGGTTTGCGCTTGACCTCAATCTCACCAGATGGAAAGTGATGATGAGGCCGACGATGGAGCGCGCTCGCCCAGCAAATACCGATTCACTCGACGTTTGAAACTGTCATAAGAAGTTGGAAACACCGACGCTGGAAGTGAATTCCACTCCTTGGCGGTTCGCAGTAAAAAGGAGGAGGCGAATCGCGGTCTACGGCGTCTAGTCAATTAGTTACAAAAAGTGAAACTACGTATTATGATTATTTAATAGCATCGCTTCGTTTTCAGGGCACTTACACAAAACATTTCTATTAGATGCAATCTGGGTTTCCTCGAGATGTTTTCCTTCATTGGTGAGCATATGGTGCCTAAATCCATACTTTGTCTGGGAAAACGCAGATGTTTGTGCCGGGATTCAAACCTACGACAATTCGTGTTCACGCGCATGTACTCCGATCACTTATCTACCAGATCACAACGTTAAAAAAAAGGCAAGGACGGAAAAAGTTATCTAAAAAAACTATATTAGGTAATTTCACGTGGGAGATGTCGAATTGGGAAGATACTAAACGGCCAGCAAATAGTAGGAAAACGTAACTTCGAATTCGTACGTAATGGCACATCAATATCTCATCATACTGGGTGACGGGACAGAAATAAGCACCCGTCATCCCTCGGATGGATTGCTTACACTCCTCGATTGATTGGACAATGATATAAAGATGTAGTTGGATAGTAAATTACTAAGTTTATAGGAATTCATTTATTTATCTAGAAATTATTACCTTTCATTACTCTACCTACTATATTTGTCATATTACAAAAACCTATCTCCCCTCTTCCTTTCTTCCAGAACGTGTCGCTTGCAATGCGCGACAGCCTAAGTAACTTACCGCGACCACCAGTTAGCCAACTCTTCAGGGGCCCCTGCTTCTCCTCTAGGAAACTGGTGTCTTTGAGGATCTTCCTTAGCACACTTGTACACTTGAAATCGGATTGTTTGAATTTATGAATATTTGTATGTTTTCTATGTGGTTACTCGGCGGATCGGTCGAGCGAGAGCAAAACTCAATTGACAACCCGTACGGTGTTGCCAGAGCAGAATCGAAGTTGTCCGCACAGTTATTCGAATACAGAACAGTATGAACATTTGCTGTGATCTCAACCTTAGGTATCTTATAGGGTCTGTTATCTCCATGAAATCACTGTGGTATCCTGAATAGAATGGGACGGTATTTCACTGCGGACCAACTGTTCCTATTGTATAGAGCCGAGGTCAGGCCCTGGATGGAATGTTATTCGCATCTCTAGGACGGTTCTGCCCAGTCTCAGTCTACACTCGACGCCTTGGATAGGTTGCAGCGGGAGCTGTCCGCATTATGAATGATCCTGACGTGACTAAGCACCTTGGACTGCTCCAGTTGCCCAAAGATATTGCGTAACTAAGCGTTTTCTATCATCAATATCACGGCGAGTATTCTAAAGAGTTCTTTAACCTTGTTCTACCCCCTCCCTTGCATAGAAGAAACACGCGCGCGGGTTTGCGGAGTCATGGTTATACGGTAACTCATTTCCCGGTTAGAACTAAGAGGTTTTCTCTTACTTTTGGCATCTTGTTGAGCTGTAAAATGGTCTTTCGACGAGCGCGTTTCCATCGTTCTATGATATTAGGTCCTTTGAATAAAGCGTGAAGATATATTTGTGCAGGTTGGCATGTCCACTGCGACTGTTGATTGTTTTTCTTTACAGTTCCAGTCCTTTTTTAGATTACATTTTTTAATGTTCACGGATAATTTTCTTTTATCGAGGGGTGAAAGGCTATTTGGTTTAAGCGACATATTTTGGTGATATAGTAATGTGTATATATTTTCGGAATCAGCGTTTTTTACCGATTCCAAATATATATATATATATATATATATATATATATATATATATATATAACTATATCACCAAAAAATGTCGCTTAAACCAAATAGCCATTCACCCCTCGATATATTTCAGTAATGTTATCGTGTCACCGACATGCCCCCTTCGGGTCGGATAGGGTTCTCAAAATATACTATATTTGTTATAATGACATAGTTTGATATGACCATTAAATCCCAACTGTACAAAGGAGAAGTTAGATCGCATCGCTAGTAAATAGGAATTAATTGACTGAATTCGTTTCACGTAAAACTTACCACATAAAGTTAAGATACACATACAAACAGTAGAAATATTTCTATATATGTGACCGCCTTGCGCTAATGCCGGAATACATCGTACACGCGCCGGGAAAGGAGTGGGCGAAACATAAAAAATAGTTCATACTGATATTAGGGATGGGTGACACATCGACAAGGATTTATCGATAATCAGCGTCTATTGAAAAGTTGTGAACATCAGAAATCATAACTGAAATGATAGGGCGATTGCCAAAACTGAGTTACATGACTCGCTTCGGCCTATCGCGTTTCGGGATCAGTTTATGTCTATCCAGTTGGTCATATAACTAGAGACCTTCTATCGTAGTATATGTGATTCGACATAGCGTTGGCGGCTATCGACGGATTTTCACCCCTTGAGGATCTTTGCCTTTCTTGTACTACACTGTACTTTCAATCAGATGTCGCTTTGTCGAACCCAAAAGTAACGCGGTCAGTGTAATTACTAATGTGTTAAATAGGGCCTTGCAGTGCCAACTAACCCATAAATCGCTGGCTGAGCTTTTAAGTGTCCACCCTCTCCGCCCGGTAATGTTGTAAAGGTCTATCCTGGCCACCAACAAACTTTTCTATCAAAAAAAGTAAAAGGTCTTGACATAATTTGGTCGGCAGCAGTTTCCTGATGTACGGGTTCCGGAATACATGATCGCAGTGCCCATTCAGTGAGGACCTTCTGTTAAATTACAATAGTTAATGGGCAAGCAATGAAGTTCGACAGTTTTTTTTTTAATTTTAATAGGCTTTCAAACAGAATGTATACAATAAACAATAAATAATAGAAAACATGCCTTATACATTTACAGCGCACCACTCCAATTAAATGAAAGCGCAATATTTATTTATTTTAAAGGGAAACATACAGCAATATAAAAATGATAATAATATACACAAAAAATGTTACATAAGCCAGCAAAGTTTCCACAAAAATTAGTACAAAAATAAAAATCAAGCTAATGAATAACAATAAAAAAATCAATCAAATATACATACATATACATGTACATATGTTACATATAAATAGTACATTTATATTAAAAAAAAAAGTACATTATAGAACAAAATTGAACTTAGGCTAATATTTTCTTTCTCACCATTCGTTTAAAGGGCCCAAAGGCACAGGACAGTATATCTATATCGCAAAAACGTTTATTATATAGATCACAGGCACGAAAAACAAAAGTATTATTAACATAGTTTGACCTTAACAATAGCACCTTAAACAGCGAAAAGTCTCTTGCATTGGAATGCGGACACCTGAAACCTATTTGACTAAGCAAATAGGACGAGTCCACGAGACCGTCAACAATTTTAAATAAAAAAAGTTGATCCCTCTCAATTCAACGATGACACAACGCAGGAATTGAGTATGCACTACAAAGTGAAATCCAATGCAAAAAAATATACTATTGGTACACCGATAATAAACAAGAGATCCTTAATACACACACAATGAATTTGTAATTTTGTAATCAGTTAATCAAATTGTTAAAAGGGATTACAATTGAATCAGCTGGATTCAAAGACTTTGGTATTTTAATAATATTGACCTTTTTTGAGCCTACATATATTTATTAATAGTTCCGTCTTCTACCATTGATTGACAAAACACCGTGCGGACTTGCATTCATTTGTGGTGGTCATTTCAGTTGCTCGTACGAAACTATACGCCTTTATTTTTTACCGCGAGCCATGTAGCTGTGGAATTTGCTTCCAGAGTCTGTTTTTCCACCTTCTAGTCACATGGAAAACCTTCTTATGACATGGGAATCTTCAAACGTTGAGTGAAACATTATTTATTATTATTCTTTGGGCGAGTGCACTCCATCATCGGCCTCATCATCACTTTCCATCAGGTCAGATTGAGGTCAAACCCTAGCCTGTCTGTAATAAAAAAATAGATTAAACTCCTTTCTCTTTGTTTTTGATATATGTGTATGTTAACAGAATCTGAAAAGCCAAAGCGTAATTATATGTAAAAGTTTAAGTCATAATAGTGTTATTTGGCGTATCGATATAAAAATTCTTCGACACCGTCCCCGCTCTAGTTCATAAGGAGACACACCCAGTAATCCGTATTTATTTTATTTAGTTGCTAAGTAGGAGTAATGGGTTAGGCGGCGGGGGGCGAAGGGATTACACGAAAAACGCCACGAGATGTATTTGCGTCACTAGACGTTTCGTACGTTAATTAAATCGGGATTACGCCGTTGCGTTATGCCGAGGGTATATTGAATGAGTTCACTACAAAGACGTTCAAATAGATTTTGTTATTAAAATAATAGACTAAATAATGCGAGGCTTCTGATTAAACTCGGGTGTTTGGCACTGTATCCGAGAGCTATAAATTCTATAAACCATATAACCGCCATTTTCTTTTGTTTTTGTATGTTTGTTTGTATTGCTACATTTAAATTTCACTTTTTTTTTTTGTATATTTGTGGCGAAATATATATTTTTTCATTTTATTTCATTTCATATAAAGAAATGGTTTTATTGGTAATGGTTACGTACGTTATTATAGTAAGCTGTTTAGCTATTTAACTATATAATCTTAAGCCGCGAACAGTTACTAAGGGAAACGATAATTTTTTTTATACTGACCCGACACAGTGACTGCACCATACCTGATGGTAAGCATGGTGCAGTCCAAAAAACGCTAACGACTATCGACAGGCAAGAAAAACCCACCGGTAGTCACGGCTATCATGCCGGCCTGCACAAATATATCTTCACGCTACGTTAAAAAGACCCCATATCATAGGATAGTAGGAACACGCTCGTCGAAAGACCATTCCACAGCCCAACGACACGGCAAAAGAAGGAGTTAGAGAACTTCTTGGTCCTAGCCGGGATGTGAGATTCCGTATAGCAGTGACTCCGCAAACCCGCGCGCGTGGTTCTATTCAGGAAGGTTTACTGGCTGTATAAATTCAATTTTTATGTGGAATTAGCTTTATTCAATAAGACATTTATTCTTAAACGAATTTACACTATTATAAATGTCAGGGGATCGGTTGACTGTGTGACATTTTTAAGGACACTGGAGCTGTAGGACGCGTGAAGTTAGCGCAAAATCCAGAGCGCGACTGCGGTAGGATAGTTTCTGGACGTGATAAATAAGCTCGGAGCTTGGGAGTCGAAGCTGCTCGCGTCCGTAGGCTTTACCCTAGTTTTCCTACACGTGACTCCTGGGTGGTGCTAAACGAGCAGCAGCGAGGTGGTAGGGCGTCGGTGCCCGTCCGGATCGCAACCACAGTACATGGGTGTAAAGCCCGTCATAGTGACCAGTTTCGGCTTGTCGCGTTTCGGGATCAGCTTGTGTATATCCAGTAGCTCATATACCTAGAGATCTTCAGTCGTGGTATATCTGGGTCGACATGACGATGTTGACTATCAATGGATTTTCATCCTTTGATAGTCGCTTTCGTTTTTGGACTACACTGTACTTACCATCAGGTACTCTGTAGTCACTATGTCGAGCCAGTGTAAAAAAAAATTGTTTTCCTGTAGAAAATATAAGTTAATGTTAATAAAGTTAATGGAAGCCCATTAGTTTTTGGAAACATGTATGAGTTAGCACGATAGAAATAACCTAAAACAAATCGTTCTGCAATAAATGAGTTTTTATGTAAACAAGAGCTTAAAAACGTAACAGACAGAGCCGAGCAAATTAAAACTCTTATTTACGAGGGACACGTTTTAATTCAGTTAGATAAAGAACGTTTACACCGTCCAAGCGATGCGATGCAATCTTAGATGAATGTCGAATATTCTTAGCGTTTCCTTTCAACGACCTGATAGCACAGGTTTTAGTGAATAATATATTGTTCTAAGCTGTGGTAACCATGCTGCTCGGATAGAAAAAAATACCTATTATGGTGGATTTGCCAAAAACTTCAAAACACGATTTTTCTGTTCTAATAAAAAAAAACAAATTAATAGTCTTTATAGGGCTTATTACAAAGTTGACAGATTCTCAAACATACTTTCTAGCCCTATTTTACTTTCTTAGGCTTGAAATATCAAAATAACCGCTCGTAGTGGGTGCATACATGATAAAAAAAAACTTTATAGTTTTTTTTAGTGTTTAAAGGAACCCATGTTTCTAGCTTCAGTAGTTCCACGGGTTTGCGAAGTTACAGCTAAATGTTATCTTATATCTTGACTACTGTATAAGAGAAAGAAGTTCTCTAACTCTTACCTTTACTGAGTTATTGGGGCTGTGGCGGGCGCATTCCCATCGTCGCATATAGGGTTCTTTAAGCGAAGAGTGAAGAGATATTTGTGCAAGCCGGCATGGTTGCTGCCACTACCAATGGCTCTTTCTTTACTGTTAACAGTCGTTATTTTTTTTAAATACACCATGCTTACCATCAGATTTGATTTGTCCACAATGCCGAAACTGGATTTAAAAAAATGCTCACCGGCGAAGGAAAATTCCTGAGGAAGCCCGCATGGCATCTAATAGAAATGATATGTGTAAATGCTCTGAGAACTGTGATCAGTCAGGCTATTGATCACGTTGGGCGCGACATATAAGCGCTAAGTTAATACCGCCAGTAAATGCAGGATATAGCGAGACGATATATTATTATTATAAAAAATAGTTTGAAATATTGTAAAGATTACATTTCTGAAGGGATTTTTAATATTATTCTATATTAACCCACTTTAGGTTATTGTTAAAAGATAGCATAGCTTGTAGCATAGCATGGTATTGGATAGCGGGCTTTAAAACCTGGATAAATGCTTATAAATTATTTAATGCCATTTTTGTTGTTTCTCTTGTAGATGAAGAAGTTGCTTCGCCCAAGTCTGTCAAGTGTACAATTATTTATTTGAAATTATGACATGGCCTCTTTTCTTTTAACATTTTTGTTGAATTGAAAAGTAATTTATTCAGCTTTAGTATCAATTCTAAGTTGGCTTAGTGATTACTTATAAATCTAATATATAATACAATAATAAAATAAAAATAAACTAAGCCTTTATTTCTACTACTTTTTTTTATACATCTTATCTTATATTATTCTTCTATTTCTACTATATATATATATATATTTTTTGTTAATATTCCGTTGAAGTCGCCCCGCGGCGTAGGCCTCCCCCATCCATCACGTTCCATTGGTCTCTATTTCTGGCTATTCTCATCCATAACGATCCTGCTTTTTGTACAAATATGTCTGCCCATCTTTTTTTGGCCTTCCTCTGCTTCTGGTTCCGTCTCTAGGTATCCACTCTGATACTTTCTTTGTCCATCTGCTGTTTTGCATCCTACACACATGTCCTGTCCAGTTCCACTTCAAAAATCTAATTACTTTGATGACATTTTTTAATTTTGTTTTTCCCTTTATTATATAATTTCTAACCTTTTCTTTTTGTCCTATTGCTAGCATACTTCTTTCCACTTTCCTTTGACAAATTGCTAGTTTATTTTCGTCTTCGTTTTTCAGAGACCAAGTTTGACAGCCGTACAATATAATACAATAAATCAAATTAAAATAAAATATCTTCAGTGATTGGTAGAGTAGTAGGCTTTGGGTTTTTTGAGGTGACAGAGCAATTGCTAGAAGTGGGTCTAGATTAAAGTACACCGATGCAAAGACCGTTATAGCGCCTCACTTTGTCTTATAAAAGGGCTGGCATTATACCGGTGAGTTTTAATACATTCTCGTCCCTTGTTAGTTATTGCTTATTGCTGTTTTTGAAGTATATTGTACTTTTCATCAAGAGCGATTTATTAACTTTGTCGAGCTAGTATAAAAAAATAACCCAGCAACACCTGGGCTTTTAACTTGTTTCCCACCTTTGGGCGTAAAAGTCTTTAATATACAGAAATATTAACAGTAAAAGAACGCAAGGTAATAAAATAAAAAGGTCCCGACGAAGCATCAAAATCAACGATATAAAATACAATAGACGTAGCATGTTCTTAGTGTTGGCGGCTTTACACTTTTGACAAATTAGGAGGTACATTTTATAATCTCTAGACGTTTTTTATATTAGATATATAACGAATTACAGACGTTTTAGTGCTTGGATTCAGTTATTAGGTTTTTTCGAACACTTATATATAACTCGAGAACCGGCTGGACCAATTTTCATGGTTTTTGATTCGTTATATTTGTTTTCGTCCCGAATAGTAGAATTACTATTAAAAACATTGAAAAATTGACGTAAATAAACAAATAAAAGAAAAAACCTATACAAAAAGTTTATGGGTTTCGTTCCTGTCAAATATTTAATGCTTATCCCGTTGATACAGTAAACTCTCCCATCAAATTAAACAACATATTTAAACAAGATATATTGTCGATCTGAAACCTATTCACAATATTCGGATAGTGGCGTATTTTACATTTAATAAATGTAGAATATTGTCTGTAATGAAAAAGAATTGACATAAATATTGGTTGTCAAATAATTATGTGTGCGTTCAGAAAGTTATTTTGTGTAGAGTAAGGAAAATATATCAAAATATTTATTTTGTATTGATTGTATTTTTGTTGTAAAATCATAAATTAAGTTTAACTAATCTGTAACACGACATTTATTGACTGTTTTGCAGTGCGAAGCGTGTCAGACTCCATTGTATAAAAACCCCAGGGTGACTTTACATTCACTCAACCTGGACCCGGGAATCCAGAATCTTCCAGATGCCTGGGGAGCGAACAGCTTTTTAAGGCTTTATGTCTGAGAGTTGTAGTTGTAAAGAGTCCACCCTTCTAAACCTTTTTCATAAGCAGCGCGCCGGAATCATTGCGCCTCCTCCTTCTTATCCAGGCAGCAGACTATCTCAAGTATATTGCCGATCTGATGCTATCTCATACCGAAGTCTTAACATAGGTGAATTGATATATTTGAAGGTGAAAATTAATCTGTAACCTATCTAATATGACCCAATATGATATTAGTTTTATTCAACTGATGTGTTACCAAAGAAAAAGTGTTATATTCGATGTCTTACTGCTAAGTAGTCTGTGCAAGAAAATCATAGACGCTCTTACAAGAATTTAGAATCTCTGGAAATGGCTTTGCGTACATCTCAGTAAGACCCAAAGCCCTGTTGGAGAATAAACAACGCACAGAGCCCGCATTTGCTCACATAAAAGGCGCGATAAACTTTACCCTTCCACCCACGCTTGCGTCTAATTTAGTGAAAAGATAACGATCGGTATCGTCTTGGCTCAAGTCATAGGTGACAGCGATTTTAATTTTAAAGGCGGTAAAACTCCAATCTCAAGGAGTGAAAATCGCTTCCTGCGTTTGTTTTTCTAGCATCCTACGACATTGGAATCTTCAAACGATGTGAGAATAGATATTCATTGAGTGAGCACGCTCCATCATCGGCCTTATCATCACTTTCCATCAGGAGAGATTAAGATCAAATGCAAGCCTGTTTGTAATAATAAAAACAGATATTCGACCTGTCCTATGAGATTAGTTTATTTATGTCTATTTGATATCTAGACAGTATATCTGAATTATGTCTAATTTATTTTTCATATTATATATTAACTTAGCTTGTTGTATTCACTTTTTAAGGGCACAACTTTTGTAGTATTGTTTTACGTTTTGTTTATGCTGTATGTATAGTTGTGTGATGTCCAGTGTGTGAACAAAAAAAAATATCTACAGGCTTTCTGACGTATTTATATGGGAAATGAAGGCGGTGATTATCAATGAATTCTCATACCTAGGTGGTCACTGTCGTACTTGATCTACGCTATACATTTGTTAGGTATTGCCATGAGATTCTAGCTATTTACCTGTCGGTCCCCTATCCGTTTTTCCACCACAAGCCTAAACAATAGATGGCGCCCCGCGCGAATCAAACAGTACTAATCAACACATGACGCGTGCGCTGGGCAGTATATATCGTTTTTCTCAATTTCAACGACATCGAAGGCGTCATTTATCACCAAAAGGGTACGTGGTTCCTGTCATACCTATTTCAAGGATCTCATGGCCTCTATCTTGTAATAATAATTGTGTTTCTATATCCAACAACATTATTTAATTAAGAATATATAAAACTAATACAAAGTCGTTATTAATACGTTTGCCGGTCAGCGCTATTCGTTTGTGTTTCTCACTGGGCCCTAATCCGACTCTTCGCACGTCGTAACGTAAACAAGCGATGCATAAACAATATGATTCGATTATGACATTATTATTTTCGATTTATCGCAAATAATTTTCTTCTTCACCTCGAAATGTTTATCCATTTATTTATACGAATACTTACATAGTCTACATTTATACATACAAAAATATAAGACATGATCAAGATACATTGCAAATGCGACGGAATTTGAAAATGTAGACTACTTGCACAGAAGGAAAGAAAAATACGAGCAACACATGAACAGGAAGAGAAACAAAAAGAAAAATACTAATATAATTTACAAAAAAAAAAACATTAACCTATTCCACGATCCTCTTCGGCCTGTGTTTTAGACCAAACAATTTTCGGCCAAACAGAAAGTCAGCGACGCCGTAACCACAAGCGGGACGCGTGATTACTGCCCTCAGCCACGATAGCGACAAAACTGCCACAAATCTCTGTAACTTACCTAAATAATTATTAAATTTGTATATTGAGCGACAAAACTGGTGTTCGTTTTATATTTTTACCAATGAAAACCGATGACACTTTTACGTGTGGTCAAGCTGTCCCGGACGTTATAGAAGCACGAAACTTTGTTGTGACCATAATTGTAAAGACCGTCATAGTGACTCGTTTCGGCCTGTGGCGTTACGGGATCAGTTTTTGTATAATATATCCAGTTGTTCTTAAGATCAGGTCACATTCCATCAAGGAAGTTTGGATATCTCATGAAACTGGTCGACTCACCGCTTTGCGAAACATGTGACAAAATTGACGATGTCCATCACTTCCTGATGGAATGTGACAAGTATAAGAAGGTAAGATCTGTCCTTGTAAAGTTTAAACCTTAATTTATATAATGTAGGCATGTTCCACAACATTCCAGCGGAACCAGAGGTTGGAACATGTATAAATAATTTATAATTATTTTTTTGTTAGTTTTAATATTTTTTTGTATTTTTAGGTTAAGGTATGATGGGGCTGACATGTTCAAAAGAACAAAAGTCCTTTAAAAATAAAGAAAAAAAAATCCAGTTGTTCGTATGCCAAGAGACCTTCCATCTTGGTATATGTGGGCCGACATAGCTATGGCAACTGTCTGTTGACAATTTCCTTATCTTGGTGGTCATTGCTGTTTTTTGGGCTACACTGTACTATCCATCAGAAGTCGCTTTGTCCAGCCAGTACTTTTGTTTTTTTTTGGTAATCCGGCGGGAATCTCATTATGGGCCGTCCAGGGAGTGGTAAGGGACAACCCCCGGTATGGAGTCTCACCGACTAAACCCCCGGGTTGCAACGCCAATCACATATGTACTAGACAGAGCCGTCTCAGTGATGCGAACATTATTCCATACAAGGCCTGACCAGGGTCTTATATAATATGTTCTGGCGCAGGGCATGAGTATAAAAAAAGGTACTTGACATCCCTTCCGCCTCCCTACATTCCATTAAATTCCCATTCCACGCTCGGTCCTTAACGGTGAAACATGTGTACGGACGGCGGTATCGCTACACTTATCATCGGCGGCGAACTCGGTCAAACTACTAAATAATCAGTTGCTTTGGACAATACGGCGGAACTAATCTAATTAATTACGGATCTAATTAATTTTATACGGTGAACGGTGCGGAGCTGCAGTAGCCTGTCCTCATCATCCAGTTTCCAGGTAAGTGCCTTTTCAATATTTCACTGTCACTGTGCCTGAACGAACTCTTTGTTCCCTAATTCTCTACGTGGAAATCCAGACCAGCGATGCTCTCCAGCGGCTACATAAGCTTTTAATACCTTCGGTCTCCCAGCGCTATCCGGCTAGCACACATAAACTTTGTTCCTTCGAGATCAGCTGTCTTCAGCTATAACATAATAGGAACAGTTGATCAGGCGTGAAAAACCAATGGATTATAGAAATATAGTGGAAAAGAGAAGTGTTTTTATCTTGCAGTGAGGCGAAACTGGTTAATAATAATATATATTCAAGAGTAGTGAATTCGTATTCAGTTAAACAGCCTTGGCATCTTAATGATAACATTTACAAGAAATTACTGTTTTTATTTGATAAGAATTTATTTAAGGAAGCATTAATAAGCGACCCGATAAAATATATAGTTTTAAAAACAAAACAACGCGCTTTCAAGGCGACAATTTTATATTATACATAGGGTTCCATATACATATATATAATTACTAAAAGTCAGTGACGTGCATAGGATATTTGGACAAGGTAGTCAGAATTCGCGTAATTAATTTAAATATTATATTATGATAGTAAATATTATATTGCTTTCATAGGAAAGTTAGATGGCGTGAATATAGGATAGATATGAATATAAATGGTTCGTTTTTTTGTTTAATTTTAAGCAATTTATTCCAGACATGTTTATTGTAAGGACATGCAATGCTTTAATGCATCTATGGAATGAACGCTACTGCTAAAAGTATTCCCGTTATATTAATTGAAATTGGATAACATCATACATTATTCTATAATGCATGCGTTTCGTTAAAACACTAAACACATTTGAGGTGAGAAACAAAATTCTTTGCGATAAATCGAAGATAATATCATAATATTAATCATAATAATCGGTTAGCTCGTTCATATATTGCTTGCTTACGTTAAAACGTAACAAGAGTCGGATTTGATCCCCGTGAGAAACACAAACGAACCGCGCTGGCCACGGAACGTATTAAAAGTAAATTTAAATCAGTCAGTCATAGTTTGGCGCTTGTTAAAAACCCTAAGTTTTAGCTATAATTTCGACCTATTTGACAATTTTACGGAATGTGGTTTTTTGCCCGAAGGTGTTGGAAGGCGCAGCTTAGCCCTTCGGACTCTAATTTTATGCGTAAACACATAAACAATTAATTGTAGAGATACGAAAGTAGGTACTTACTTGAGCAGATCGTGCAGTATAAATGCAATTTTTCTTTAGCATTGCTTTCATACAGTTCTTCGATTTTGTTACTTAAACTTCTCTTTATAAAGCTAAATTAAAAAATGTATTCACGTATCATTCTATTGCTTTTTGTCTTGAGTGTTTTCTTGCATCAAACATCGGGCAACGATGTACCTCGTGACAACGTTATACCAAAAACGGATAAAAATAATGTCATAAACATAAAACATGGAGGTAAATAAATTGAATTTCTTTGTGACGATCTGGTGGCGAAATGTAGCGATCTTGCCTGCGACTCTGAAGATCTTGGGTACGAATCTAGGTACTGGCAATATTTTCTGTCTCGCAAGTCATTAATATATTAACTATACGTATATTCTAGTTTGAAATTGCACAGCTGCTATACCTTGTACAAGATAGCTTGATCTTTTTGACAGACGGGCTAGTGATGAGAAACAAAATATCTAGTAGTCCAAAAAATAACGTTTTAAAATACTTGTGACATAACAAGTACCTATTTAATATTACAGGGTTATTTTTGGACCTACCGCCAACTGTAAATAGGTGGTTCAGACCATGATAGTAAACAACTTTCCTAAAGAAACACGGATCGAAAAGAGAAATAAAAATCAGCCCTTCCATACGAAATCGACCACGTGATCGAGCAGTTTTCTATTTAAAAGACAGTTATAGCATGTAGACGCCGCCCGATTCGAGTTTGTGGTAAACGCTCTAAACGACGTTAGGGTGTTATGGGACGCGCGGGGTAAGAGGATGCGCGCGCGCACGGGATGCTTGCTAATTCAGTCGACTACCAAGACCCGAGGCGAGAGTACGTGCGTGTGCGTCGCAGTTCGGTGTGCCTTAAAGTGCAAATAAACAGTCAAACGGCAAAATCCGTGTCTTTCTACAACCACACCCACGACCACCGGTCATACAGTAAACAGTTTTGCACAAAACCTTGGGCAGTACCTGCGTGACAAATTATCAGTCTCTTGCCTTTTCCTTCTGGTACTTTTGTAGACGATTGGTATTGGTATCGATATTTGTAACAGTTACTGCCTGTTATTCGTGTCCCATCCGTCCGACCGATGTAACATTGTACAAGCGTCTATTACTTTCAATGTTTCTATTTAAACTTTACTTTGAAGCGGCTGGCTTGGTTTTACGCGTTCGTATAATTTTCTTTATCTTCACAATGACAAAGTATCTTTTGTTTTGTCAACAACGAGGTTGCTATGGTTTTTGGTTGCTAAACTAAACAGTAGTCTATCGTCACGCTATATTGCTTTCAGGGTGAGCAGTGATATTTTAGGGGCTGTATTTATTTTACGCTACCAGCAGTGCCATTTCTATTAGATGCAAAGCGGGTTTCCGCATATTGTTTTCATTCTCCGGTGAGCATGAGTTGTCTAAATCCGTACTTACTCCGGAAAACTCAGATGACAGCGGTGAAAGTCGAACCTACAATCATTCGTGACACAGCGCATGAATACCGCTCCCTAATCCACCAGACCACGACAACAACTATAGATTATGCCTTTAAATATTTGAACGCGTCTTATGCGCGAATTAATTTATTTTTAATTATGGTTCGAGTTTTTAACCTCGTTGCACTGGCTACGGACACGAGCAGACTACAATTCCGCGAAGTATTCGTCGAGGGGGCGGGAAAATTTTTCATCTACTCTCCTTTGTTTTTGATAATAACGAATATAACTTTTTTTTGTTACAGTTGAAATATTACAATCCTGTAAAGCAAATGCTGGTGATTGCGTGGAAGCGACCTTCAAGTGTCCAGATTTCTTAACGGTGCCAAACACTGATTGTGCTAAAGACGAAATATGCTGTATATTTATTAGATAGATTATTACATACTGTTTTTCTGGGTATTAAATAGAGTTTTTCTTGGTCTACTAAGTAACCAAATGACCTGGGATCCTAATTCCTACTATAAGCTGAATAACAAATATCTTTTTATAAATATCCTTTTTTCATACTAGCTCGATAAAGTGATTATTATTTTTATTTTTTTACACTGGCTCGACATAGTGACTACAGAGTACCCGATGGTAAGTACAGTGTCGTCCAAAAACGAAAGCGACTATCAAAAGATGAAAATCCATTGATAGTCTAAATCGTCATGTCGGCCCACATATACCCCGGGAAGGAGTAAAGCCCACCCTCCAAAAACCTCTCTCCCAGGGGATGCGCCGGACACCGTGCACCGCTTCCCTCTCATCCGGGCAGTAGACTCCCTCAAGTCTACTGCCCGGGTCAATATTTTAATGTTTATAATAATATTACTTAATATTTTAATATTGCATACTTGAGACTTTTTATGTCTACCAAGTGAATTAATAAATATATTTTTTAATATATTTTTTTTTACCCTGGTTCGATAAAGTGGGTACATTGCACTTCATGGAGAGTGCTGTGTAATCAAGAACCGGCAATGATTTCCAAGGGACTGAAATCCGTTTATCATCGTCATCACCATGTCGGCCCATATATGCCAGGGCAGTAGGTCTCTAGCATAGCTGGGCAAAATGTAATCAGATACATACATTTTACGTTTTTTACCATTAATATGACTGAATTTTGCTCATTTATGTTTTAAACACTACATAATCCCAGATTGTATACACATTTATGATATTTTAATGTTTTAAATGGATTTAATCATGATTACAGAGCAAGAAAATTATAATTACGACTAAATTTTGTAATCGTTAATCATTAATCAGATTACATTTTGCCCATCTCTGGTCTCTAGGTATATTGAAAACTGAATACAAACAAATGGTCCCAAAACGCCAATACTGTTTCAGTACAAAAAAATAACGCTGGTCACGAACTAGTTCGGACAACCACATCAACCAATACCCTATCACCTCTTCGTCCCTTATCCACTCGTAAACGTATAACTCCGGGACAAAATAAATCGTTGATTGCGGCTGGGTATAAAACAATACCCAAACCTTCCTAATTAACAACTACAAATTTTCTCATAAACGTATAACTCCGGGACAAAATAAATCGTTGATTGCGGCTGGGTATAAAACAATACCCAAACCTTTCTAATTAACAACTGCAAATTTTCTTGAATAATTGAGAGCGATTTAAACGTTGCTCAGAGTTTCAAACCGCTCCAGCTGCGCAGAGATATAGCCTATTGCCTCCCTGAGCTTTTCCTACCGTCTGCATTACGGTGAGTGATCTGAACAGTTTACGGAGAGGGACGCGGGCTTATGGAGTCAAGGCTATACGGTAACTCGCATCCCGGTAAAGATTAAGAAGTTCACTAACTCTTAATTTTGCAGAGTCGTTGGGCTGTGGAATGGTCTTATTACGAGCGTGTTCCCATCGCCCTATTATATTGGGTCTTTTAACCCTTACAGGACCATAAGATGTCCAAGACTTTTTTTTTTTATTTTTTGCTCCACCCAGGCCTGGGAAACCAAATTCGTCCAGTCGCCCGGGGAGCGAACAGCCTTAATCAGGCTTCCTCTCTGGGAGGGATGGGTATAAAGAGCCCACGCCTCCAATACCTCTTTAATAGGCGGCGCGCTAGATGTCCAAGACTAAATATGCCAATACAACACAATATTTAAGCTATTATGGGTGTAAAGTAAGAGAATATCAGCAGAAAAACATAGCAGGGTGTATAGGTTTCCTATAATTTCATGGGAAATATTTTTCCCCAATGAGCCATAAAAGTAAATAAACGAAGAGTTAGGTTAGGTTAGGTTATTTTATATACAGGGTGGTGAGTGGTGACCTGTCACTGCCGGCACTCGCTCGCGCGATGGTCGGTAGTGACAGGGCATGGCAGGCGGTCCTCTCCTTCACGGAGGAGACTGTGCAGGTGAAGGAAGCGGCGGAGCGGAACCGGAGGCTATTGCCACCCCCGACAACCCAATCCGCCGCCCATCTCGGACAGGACGCCGGAGGAGGGCCTACGCCAACAGCCTTCCTTCATGACCCGGACATACGCCGGGCGGCGCGCTTTGAGGGAGTGCGTCGCCCAGATCCAGGCGTGAGCGGTGTGCGATGTGTTCCCGCACGCCGCTCCGATGACAACTTCATAGATATGAGCGGGGGGTGGCACTCTACACCACTCTCCCCGAAATGTGTTAGGTATATGCGGGGGACGGTGACTATTTAACCGTCCCCCGCCAAAAAGGAGAGGTCTGAACAAGGCCGGACATTGCCGGATGCCGAGGAAGATGGCTCGGCTTTGCCCTTAGCATCCGGCAGACGGGAGAAGGAACACCCCGGTGGTTTTAGTCGGGGCAGGTCCGACACACCTGGGGAGCGGCCCTCACCGCTCCCCTGACGGTCCGTAGGGATTTCCACCGGATTAAAAAAATAAATGTTATTTTATTTATTGTTTGTGATACAAAAAACCTAGTAAAAATTATCACAAAAGTAAAATAAATAGTTAGTTATGGTATTCTACAAAACAATTTTATTTTCTCAAGTTCACAACACTTTCAAGATATTATTAGTTCAGCCCGTGACTGTTTTGGTTTTGGAGCAATAAAGTTTGACAGTTCTTTCTTTTATGTATTCGTTCAGAAACACATTTGCCGCCTTGGGCAATTTTTATTTTGATATTCAGCAAAAAAATATCGATTCAATAATAATTGAACAATCGATAACGATTTTTGTAGAAGGGAAAAATATTTCTCTTGAACGTAAAAGGGTTAAACGAAACGTGAAAAAATTTTTGTGCAAGCACTACCCCCCCAGCTTACGATGAGTTTTTCTTTACTGTTAATAATCGTTGTCGGCTTTTAGACTACACCGAGATCACCATAAATAACGCTTTGTGTGGTAACTACGCAGAATCTAGATACAAAAAAAAACTAAAGGAAACGAGTCGCTATAAAGATGTGACGTATTGCGAAGTCGTGCGCAAAACTCAGTTATTTTTTTTATTGTGCCATGGCCAAAGTACTTTCTATATGTTGATTACTTTTTACAGACCATATCCTCAGTTATATTGACTTGATCATTATGTTGAATCGACCTACAAAGGAGTAAACGCTCTTATCAATTCAACAGGTTTGCTTATCACATCACTATACAGTATGTTTCGTTTTTATTTTTTTATTTCGCAAACAGTTACAGGCCCGAATCCTAGGACGTACCTTTAGGTTTTTTTAGATTATGTACAAACTAGCTTTTGCCCGCGGCTTCGCTCGCGTTAAGAAGTATTATTATGAATTAGGTATAGTTTTTGCGACTTTTCTTTTGTTTAGCGCGTGTAAAAAATTAGGGCGCACAAAACTTCTTTGTATACAATATTCTTAACTAATCTGTCATTAGGCGCTTAAACTAAAAAGCTATTGGGTGAACTCACTCGTGAACAAACAACATAAAACTGTCCCTGAGAGAAGCAATGTTCTTTCAAGTCAATACCCACAAATTTGAGAGTTTTCCCCCTAAGACTCGTTTATTGTTATGGCAAAGTAGACTTCACCTACCTACATGCCAAATTTCAGCCCGATCCGCCCAGTGGTTTGGGCTGTGCGTTGATAGATTACTAAATCAGTCAGTCAGTCACCTTTAAGTTATATATATAACCACAGCTACTGATCTAAAAAACAATTAGATACACTAAATTAATTCCATGACACCGGCGTCGCTAGTGGGCCAAAGGTTAGTTCAGTCATCTGTCATTAACCAGTGCATTAACGCTCCGAGGCGCAGTTTCACTCCGACGCAGCCTTCAGTTTCATTCAGCGTTTCTTCCCAAGGTAGTTGCTTCCGAAATGCTATTAGATCACTGTAAGATTTTATTCCATGGGTGGCCGTCAAAGTCGAGGTCGTACTTACAGGCAGAGATGGGCAAAATGTAATCTGACTAACAAAATCTGATTACAAAATGTAGTTGTGATTTTAATGTTCTTGCTTTGTAATCATGATTCAATCCATTTAAAACATTAAGAAATCATAAATGTATATGCAATCTAGGATTCTGTAGTGTTTAAAACATAGATGAGCGAAATGCAGTCATATTAATGGTGAAAAACGTAAAATGTAATCGTAATCATTTCTATTAATCTGATTACATTTTGCCCATCTATGCTTACAGGGGTGCCCTTGATTTCCACACAACCCATAAATCGCTGGTTGAGCACTTTAAGTGTTCGTCCACCAATCTCGGTGTAGTTATAAAGGTCTATCATGGCCAGTAACATAAACTTCTGCCGAAAAAAAAATCGTGCACGCCAGCATAATCGCGGTGACTTTCGATAGGTGGTTTTTTTTTGATAATCGTACTTGGTTTTTGGATTGCACTATACTTAGGCACGGAAAAGTCAAAATAATAAAAATACAATTAAAAAGCAATCACGCTGTATAGCTACGCGAGCACGTATGCGGGTTATGGAGTATATATGCAGTTTTTCTTTAGTATTATTTCCATACTGGTAGCTCCTTCTCGTTATTTTGTTTTATAAGACATTTGAAATTAAAATGATTTTCCGTTTCGTTCTATTTCTTTCTATATTAAGCGTACTCCTGCATCATACTACGTGCGACCATGACCCTGAATGTAAGTACCTTTTTTTTACACTGGCTCGACATAGTGACTACAGAGTACCTGATGGTAAGTACAGTACAGTCCAAAAAAGAAAGCGACCATCAAAGGATGAAAATCCATTGATACTCTACATCGTCATGTCGGCCTACATATACCACGACTGAAAGTCTCTAGGTATATGAGCTACTGGATATACCCAAGCTGATCCCGAAACGCGACAAGCCGAAACTGGTCACTATGACGGGCTTTACACCCATGTATTGTGGTCGCGATCCAGACGGCCACCGACGCCCGACGTACTACTAAAAAAGGTAATTAAATTATAACATATATTGTCTTAATTAGATCTAGGTACATGCATACCAGTGTAGGAAAATATCGTGGGGAAAACCGCATGGCATCTAATAGAAATGTCATGTGTACTAGTGCTGTGAGAACGGCGATCAGCTGCGCTACTGGTCACGTTGGGCACGACATGAAGCGCCAAGTGGATAAAACTGAATATTCATTAAATAGGAAAAACTTACTTGGCAACATTGGATGTGTGCGTTGCTTTTTTTAAATCAAATATTTTAATGAGGCTTGAGTCCATCCTTGATGACTATGCCAGCCTCGTAAGGTACATATATCATGTTGTTTAAACTCACTTCTGGCGAAGTGACAACTGTATGAATCTGTAAATTCTTTGAGCATTAACCGACGTCCGCTCTCCCAGTATGATGTTAATTTCTTCGACACTTCGCCACTCCTGAGAAAGAAGTCTTGTCCCAAACTTTTCATTGTAACTACATTCCCAAAAGAGATGATAAATATCATCAAATTAAATATCATCCTCGCAGCGCTCACAAAGTGGGGAAGTTCTCTTTTTTATAAGATAATAATAATTATTTAAAGGAATATAAATAAAATAATGACCCCTGTAGATCCCAAGCACCGTTTATCAATTAAATCGTTTCATTTGTTTAAATTGATCTTTGTAACCGAGCATAGAACATCCAAAGTTTCAACGTTCACGAATAATATAGTTTTATGATATACAGTGTAAACTCTATGTAACGTCACTCGATTTAACGACTGATACACTCTATATAGCATTACACCCACTCTCAATAACGACACCAATTTAATAATATGAAGTACTTTTTAAGCTAAGATGACTTTTGAAGTTGCCAAAATTAGTAAAAACTGCGCAGCTGTGTACGTTCTTTTGTCGGTTTATTATCCTAGCCCGTAATAAGCTCGACTGTCGGCATTACACATACCGAACTTTCTAAGAAATTCGTTCTTTTGTTTACAAATTGGGATTGCTTGCACGTGCTGACTGTTGTTAGTAGGAGTCATGGATTATCTATACGTTATCATATTCTTAGTTACTCACTCAAACTGTAAACATGGCAAGTAAAAGTTTAAAACTTTTTCTTTTTCTAATACAGATTTTTCTTCTCTCCATTTAACGACAACTCCCTATAACGCTAAAATATGCACAGTCCCTTGAGGGTCGTTATATAGAGTTTGCACTGTATTTTGATAATGTTATAGTGTCACCTAGGTGCCCCTTTCGGTTCGGACAGGGTTTTCAAAACATAGTGTACAAATACTACTAGTGTACTATACAAATCATATTGTAGATATTTTAACGCTGTTTGTTAAAAAATTAACAATTTTTAAATAACATACCGGTTTCCTTTTAGCGAATTTGGCCTTTAACGAAATACCTTGTATCGAAAGAGGTGGTACTTGCATCTCTGAAGGAGTCCAGTGTCCCGAAGGAAAACATATTTTGATGGAAGGTCTCTGTCCGTTACAACAGGAGGATCAGGTTCAATGCTGTCAACCTGGTAAAACCACTTTCTTTGGCATTATTATAACTCTCTAACACAGAATATACATTATCAAAGAAGATGATATCCCCCTTCAAATTACTATTAAGATCTCTAAGGGCGGCTTGCGCGATCACATTAAAACGAGTTTCAAACCCACTTAGGATTAAACTGCATATTTCGTCTTACACTACTACGGTTTTGTACTAATTCCAGATTTAACAACTGTCTGATATATATTCAAAGTGCTTATTGGATCTGGATACTGAGTCTGATGATGATTTTTTCTCCGATAATGACGAAGAACCATTTGTTTATGTGATGAAACCGCCAGGTTTTTCACAAAAAAGGGAGAAAGAAATGATTTATATATCTCTTTACGAGATGATGAATTTACTTATAGGGTACTTTTCTACCAATAATAACAAATGCAAAATGTCAGCATTAGTAAAATTGGGAGCTCGAACTCTTTTCATTGTAAATTTAATTTTAAGTTTTTTGTTTATAGACAGCAATAAAACTTTTGTAAGTAAAAAGCAGTTACTGTCAAAAAGTTCAAATTATACGGTACGTAACATTCCGTTTTACGAAAAAAAAAAAACGATAATTCATATTTTTGGATACCGTGTGCAAAACGGAACATAAAAAAACTACAACCTAAGTATCATCTGTAGTAAAGATCGAACGAGAAATGAATGAAACTCCTTAGCCAAGCTTAGTAAAATCGCTGTGTCGAAACGTTAAGGCAAGAGGAAATAATGTGATTTAATTTTAAACGACTTTACTGCCTAAGCCAGTCTTTGTTAAATGTCGATTTAACGTTTTTTACTGCAAGTGGCCCTAAGAGATTAATAGTTAAAGCGAGTTTAAAGGAAAAACTTAAATATATAGCATGTAGACACCGCCCGATACGTGCTTGTGTTAAATGCCCTAAGGGTCGTTATGGTGATACGGGACGCACGGTGTAAGGGGTGCGAGCGCGCAAGGGATACTTGCTAAGTCAGTCGACTACCGGGACCCAAAGCTTAGAGTACGTGCGTGTGCGTCGCAGTTGTGTCTGTCATAAAGTGCAATAAACACTAAAAGGCCAAAATCCGTGTCTTTCTACCAACTCACCCACGACCACCGGTCATAAATGTTAAAACTGACATATAGTACAGTTGAGTTTAAAACAAACTTTATTTATATATCAAATCACAGTCTTTTACCGGTTACACAATGGAGAATGTTCTCTGGAGCTACGTCCTGAAATTCCACCAGCTCCATTGCTGGATAAAGCTATTAAACGCTGATTCGGATACAATGTGTATGTTGTGGGCGTTCCTAACATCCGCACGAAAGATTTACTTCTAATATATTCATCATGCGAACAGCTAAGGCGTCGAATATGCATATTTCCACGTTCTCATGACTTGGGAGCCTTTCTTCCTTGGTAGACTTATCTGCATCTCCCACCAGGTGGTTGAGGTCAAGGATTCGCTTGTAAATCATAAAAAAGTCATAGCAGGCATAAAAATTACCAAGATATTAAAAAAAGCCACTAACGTATCCCTATTATATTACAATTTAGTGGTTCTCAACTTTTTACCGTGGATTCTTCAGGGAGATGCAATTATTAGATCAGACCTTTTCAATTTAAAAACTATACAGGGATATTTTATAAACGAGGGAGATATTTTATGAAACAGTAATTTGTACCATCTTACAACTAATAAAAATATAAATAACTATATTCCCTGATAAACCGGGCGTCGGTGTCCGTCTGGATCGCAACCACAGTACACGGGTGTAAAGCCCGTCATAATGACCAGTTTCGGCTTGTCGCGTTTCGGGATCAGCTTGAGTATATCCAGTAGCTCATATACCTAGAGACCTTTAGTCGTGGTATATATGGGCCGACATGACGATGTAGACTATCAATGGATTTTCATCCTTTGATAGTCGCTTTCGTTTTTGGACTATACTGTACTTATCATCAAGTACTGTGTAGTTACTATGTCGAGCCAGTGTAAAAAAAAACCATAAAAAACGTTATCACAACTATCGCTTTACGCTTCGCTTTTAATTTAAAAAATATTTGCTTGAATCTCAAATTAAATACGAAAAAGTAACTTTAGATATTTCTGTAATTTGACTTGATATTTTATTACTTGATATTTTATGGAACAGCCTGTATGTATGTATATGTATTTTATTATCAATCTACCCTATCTATATTATATTTTATTTAGTATTCTACATTTTTGTATGCTACTCAAAAGTGTTCTATGTATTTATTGTCATACTTGTTTATTGTACGTTATAAGGTATGTTTTTGTATATTTGGTTAGGTTCTAATATTGAAATAGCACCGTGACGTCCGCGCAATCGGTTCCCCTGAGCGTCGGCTGAAAAACAGCGCTGGATGGCGCGTACAGCGTCGCCCAGCATATGCTGAGCTGAGTGCTCTTTGAGATGGATAGCAGCATGATGGGATGTTATGTATTATTCTTTCATTGTTGTTTTTATATAAATATGTTTGTTGTGTGTTGTTTCCTTTGCCTCAATAAACTTTTTCTTTCTTTCTTTTCTTTTTTTCTTCGCTTAAAGTACCAATATTGTAGGATGAAGAGAAAACGATCGCCGGAAGACTATTTCACAATCCAATGACCCGACAAAGGTGAAAGTTAGAGAGCTTCTTCGTTCTAACTGAAATAGAAGTAACTGTAGAATAATCTCAGAGAATACTTAGGCTAAACTCAAGTAAATTTTTTGGTAAAAAATTGTATATTTTCTGAGAAGACCTTTATGGAATAAGCGTGTATAAATCTCAGTATAAAAGCGACTTAATACTACCCTCAATCTGCTGCCGTTTTATCTCGCTATATCCCTGTCGAGGTGAGCAGAACTAAATAAGTATCTGTATCCACTTCGTGCTTAATTGTCGTGCCCAACGTGACCTCACAGTACTAGTATACATAAATTTGTTATTAAATGCCATACGGGTTTCCTCGCGATGTTTCCTTCGCCGATGAGCTTGTGGTGCTTAAATTTGTACTTGTATTGAATAACTCACATGTACGAATTTAGTCTCTAGACCTATTGTTGTATGTAATAAATAAATTCGACTTTATCGCTACCGATAAACTACACGAGCTCAACATTATTTTTGTTTGACATCACTAACTCAAAGTTCTCTCAAAATATAAGTGTATTAATTGTAGTTAGTTTGTGTTGTTTTGTTCTAGGTACCGGACAATCTCAAGATAAATAGTACAACTTGACATCCGTCCAACTTCTTAAGCACATTTGAAACAGCATAACCGGCCAACTTTCCTCGCTTTTTAATTATTACACTGACATTGGCGAAGTCACAAAGGACCAGTCCTTGGAATAAAGCCATAAATAAAAAATTTAAAAAAGCGTATTAATAAATGGCTACCAATGTAATATAAATTGTCTTTATTTTGTGATATCACCTATGTATCTATATCCTGATGATATATATTATTGTCATGATTAAAAAATAAAATTCCAATAATAATACCAGAGTGGCAGCCTCGACAAGGCATTTCGCTCCCCGGGCGTCTGGATGAATTTGGTTTCCCAGGCCCGGGTGGAGCGATTAGAGGGACACCCCGGGGGTTTTTAGTCAGTAGGAGTCTGACACACCGGAGTTGCTGCCCTCACAGCGTCCTTACATAACTTTCTGACATCTTGGTCCACCATGCTTCAGAAATAGCGCGAACATTAATTTTTTAAATATCTTTACAGTGCCAAGAGCGAAAGGTACCTGCGGATCTTTTGGAGGACATTGCGTGAAGGCGACTTCTCCGTGTCCAGATATCTTGACGAAGTCGGCGGTCGATTGTAATAAGGAACAAAAATGTTGTGTACTTGTTTAATAAACTTTTTTCTTTATAAAATGCGTTTTCAACCTTATTCCACACTAGCTGATCCGGCAAACGTTGTTTTCCTATATAAGAATTTGTAATATCTTCTAAGATGTTCATTGAAATTAAGTAATGTCAAAGACAATTTTGTTCACAATTAAATACTCTTAATCAACAACACATTTATTTGATCTTAATCTTAAAAGATAGACATATACTCTCGCGGACATTTTTTTAAAACATTTCAAGAGGAATAATTCTTTCTTACATATATTTTTGCTATCTTGAACCGTTTTTGCAGCGCACGCAATGGAAGCCCTCAAGGATGAATAATTTTCTCCGCTTTTTTCACATTTTCCATTATTTCTTCGCTCCTAATAATTGCATCGTGATGCTATATAGCCTCAAGCCTTCCTCGATAAATGGTCTATTCAACTCAAAAAGTATTTTTCAATTCGAACCAGTAGTTCCTGAGATTAGCGCGTTCAAACAAACAAACAAACAAACTCTTCAGCTTTATAATATTAGTATAGATAATAAACTATTTTGGGAATTTACTGATCAAGTATATTGTAAACTATAGCATGTAGACGCCGGCCGATACGTAATTGTATTAAACGCCCTAAGGGTCGTTAGGGTGTTACGAGACGTGCGGGGTAAGGGGTGCGCGCGCGCAAGGGATGCTCTAGATAAATCAGTCGACTACCGAGACCCAAGGCTAGAGTACGTGCGTGTGCGTCGCAGTTCGGTGTGCCTTAAAGTGCAAATAAACAGTAAAACGCCAAAATCCGTGTCTTTCTACAAACACACCCACGACCACCGGTCATAATATGTTTTTTTATATATATTTATGTGAAAATGGAAAGCTCTATCTATCTGTCATCATTCAGAATCCTTATTGGGGTAGGTAGAGAGAACAAAATAACACTTCTCTCTATTCTTGCAAACCTCTTTCGCTTCTATGACATTCATTAGTTCCTTCATACGCTCTTGCCGATTCCGCATACTTTGAACATTACCCTCCATTAGAACTCTTTATATTTGTTCTGTGTAGGTAAATCTCGGTCGGGCTCGTCTCTTACTTCCACTAACATTCATATTATATATCTGACGGTATACAGCCTGTCAGGGCGCCACGTGCACTTTCTTCACCACTCCACTTCTCCATTTTTTTGGGAGTCGAAGCTGCTCGCATCCGTAGGCTTTATCCTAGTTTCCCTACACGTGACTCCTGGGTGGTGCTAAACGAGCAGCAGCGAGGTGGTAGGGCGTCGGTGCCCGTCTGGACCGCGACCACACTGCATGGGTGTAAAGCCCGTCATAGTGATCAGTTTCGCCTTGTCGCGTTTCTGGATCAGCTTGTGTATATCCAGTAACTCATATACCTAGAGACCTTCAGTCGTGGTATATGTGGGCCGATATGACGATGTAGACTATCAATGGATTTTCATCCTTTGATAGTGGCTTTCCTTTTTGGACTACACTGTACTTACCATCAGGTACTCTGTAGTCACTATGTCGAGCCACTGTAAAAAAAAAAAACTCATTGAGAAAGGAAACGCGACGATCTCTGAGATGCGTCCGATCGTTGCGACCGTCCAAATATGAATGCCTTCGATAATTACTAATACCGACCAACTCTCCTTAATTCAGTGTTGCCAATTTCATAATTCAATTTTGTACCAAATCGAATAGTTTATTACGATCGCAACGCCATCTCTGATTCCATCCAGGCACTAAACCTGACGTTACTATTAATAACAATTTAGACGCTCTCACTCCGATATATCTTAGTAAAATGTAAAGATATTTTAAATAAGATTGTTGACAGTAAGGCAGTTGACCAGTCAAACGTTTTCAAACACGAATTAAGCTTGAAATTGAAAAACATGTCAATATTATAACAGAAATATATCGAATAAAATATATTATAATCAATTTTCGTATAGTGGAACGATACTACAACAATATTTTTTAGGGTTCCGTCAACATTGATTATTAAATCTTTCGAAATAAGTCAATAATTACATTGCAGCTATCCTCTCCCTCAAAAATTTTACCTCTATTTCGCAATTAAATCGATTAATCCAATAAAAAATATTTACAGCACAATTTTTAACAATTGTCTCCTCTACGAATTAGTAAAAGTAGTTTATCGTATAGCAAGCAAGACATTCACAAAAAACGATCTTTGACCTTGCATAACTTAAGACGTAGTAACGGTATCTTATGAAACTTTTGAGCTGACCTTTGAAACGTCAAAACAAAGCTATGTACAAAATTTCAGCGTACTTTAATAGAGGCGATTAGGTTGGCCCAATGCTTAATAAACGTTATTCAGTAGGTACCCTAGGACATGTGCTTGCCTGCCGCCCCTAGAAGGTTGCGAGCCTCTTGTGTACTATACTTTTGAGCATGCCAGCATGATCAGGGTAACTAATGACGAAAGATTCCTGTTTTTTTGATAGTTCCTGTGTGTTTTAGACTGCGATCTGCCTAACATGAGGTATAAAAAAAAAGTGATATATTAACAGAAAACTCACCTGGTAGAAAGTATTTACGATCACTTGTAAACAATGCAACAATACAATATCAGCATTAACAGACTACCACACCAGAAAATATAATCATGAAAAACCTCTGTGTCGAATCTACCACATGAAGTAAATAGCGTCCGTGGTCTTCGGTTTGCGCATAGATCCAAACCTGGTTCCATACAGCGATAAGTAACTCTTTTATTAAAAATACATTAATATATGATGATATCCTAGCCGGATTCAGCCACGGCGACTGTTTCAACGCCGATTAAGAATATCGAGGTCCAGTTTTTGGAAACAGTCAATTGCGCAGGAGATATTTAAGTGCATAACTGGACGCTCAGCCAGAAAAGCACTCTCTCGTCCGAGCTCCCTCGGGCCCGATGGAATGGAGAATCAGTACGATCGGGAGGGAGCGGGATGCAGGTTTGGTCGAGTTTTCCTTCTCTGAACACCTGGTTGAATTGCGGTGTTAAAGAGATACCTTAGTCGCCTTTTACGACACCTCAGCAAGAAGAGGGGAGTGCTATTCTATTCTACCGGCAGCCACCACGGCTATATATATATATATATTTCAGCCAAATCACCCGAACAATTGCTATACACCAGAGATGGGCAAAATGTAATCTGATTAATGATGAATGATTACAAAATGTAGTCGTTATTTTAATTTTCTTGCTCAGTAATCATGATTAGATCAATTTAAAACATTAAAAAGTCATAAATGTGTATACAATCTGGGATTTTGTAGTGTTTAAAACATAAATGAGCAAAATGCAGTCATATTAATGGTAAAAAACGTAAAATGTAATCGTTAATTATTTTTATTAATCTGCTTACATTTTGCCCATCTATGGTATATACTATTTTTCTCTAATAAATTATCGACGTGTTTTTTAAACTAACACAACTTTTTTTATTTATAAACAGACTATAATAAAACTTACATTTAACGTTAAAAGCAGATTTCCACAAAACATTAGTGAAAACCGCATTAATATCGGTTTTGCCGTTTCTGAAAATAGCCTGTACAAACGCGTATAGGTGTACGCATTCTGATACATTATTACTAACCTAAATCGCGCAAATAATGTTTTTCTAGTGGGTCATACACATACACGCCCTTGCATAGAACTGTATCTACGAAATGTGGGGGGAGGAGTGGCTGAGGAAAGGATTTATTATACAGTATGTCCGGTCATCAGTGTCGGAGACTTGAATGGGGTAAAATATGGTATTTTTTATCAAAAAATATCTGTTTGGATTTCGTCATGTCCCCTCCATAATAAAATGGCAGCCATTTTGTTTTTTTACCTCGTAGTTCAGGCGCCCGTACTGATTTAATCATTGCAATGGATTTTGACGTCTTAGGAAGAGAATAGATGTGTCTATCTGTGATTTGAAAGCTAACAATGTAGGCAATCAAATAAAGATACATTTAATTCAATATCATTTTCATAAACCAACCAAAAATAATTTTTTTTTTTTTTAAATCGTTTTTTTTTAGTTTTTTTTTATAATTTTCTTTAACACTAACCTGTCAAGCTACATTTATTGTGTTGTTTTCTCAAAATACAGAATATGTCCTTTAAAATAAAATTAACATCATAGCTATAAGTAAGATAGTTTGATAGTTCGGAACTCTCGATGTGCGAGGCCGGCCCGTGCTTGGCCGGTTATTTTTTTTTATAAATAATATACAATTTAGAAACAAGTAATTGCGTCAGCCGTGAACAGGTCATCGAGAGAGTATATATGCATTTTTTTTTGTATTATTTTCATTTCACTGCATTTCAGCTTCTCGTTGGAGCAGTTAACTTTATAAATCTAAATAAAAAATGTTTTTACGCTTTAATCTACTGATTTGCATCTTCAGTGTTTTCTGGCATCATACAACGAGCAACATTTATCCCGGATGTAAGTATTATTTAAAAATGTTGATCTATTTATATAATTGAGGTGATAAGCCTATTGCCTGAATGGAGTCGTGACCACAGTAAACGAGTGCCAAGACTGTCTTCGTAATGACTCTCTTCGCCTTCACACGTTCCGAGAACAGCTTGCGTACGTCACATTCTTTATATACTGGAGATGTTCTGTGTGGTGTATGCGGGTTAGAATGGCAATGACGTCTGTCAATAGTACCTGCGGCTTGGTAGACGCTGCCCTGCTTGGACTGTTCCATATTTTTCATAAAGTGTGGTATAGTCAATTTTTTTTTTGGTATTCCGGGGGAAAATCCTACATTGGACCATCAGAGTCACTGTGAGGGCAGCGACCCCGGTATGTCAGACTCCTACTGACTAAAAACCCCCGGGGTGTCCCTCTAATCACTCCACCCAGGCCTCGGAAACCAAATTCGTCCAGTCGCCCGGGGAGCGAACAGCCTTATTCAGGCTTCCTCTCTGGGAGGGATGGGTATAAAGAGCCCACGCCTCCAGTACCTCTTTCATAGGCGGCGCGCTAGACACTGCGCACCGCCGCCCTCTCATCCGGGCAGCAAACTCCCTCAAGTCAAGGCGCAACGGATCATAGGCCTCCCCTGATGTTTTCCAGAACGACCGGTCTGAAGCGGAACTTCCAGCGTCACTTTGCGGTCTAAATTAGATCGTCCGTCAACATTGAACGTGGACGTCTCACATTTAGCTAGCTAACAGTCTATGAACATTGTGTTCACTTTTAACTAAATTTATTTTCTCTCTCTTTCTCTCCATTTACAAAAGAAGATCTCCCCAATCGCTCCCTTCTCGCAGCCTTTCATAAGTTTATTCATACCTACTTTTCCCCTTCCTTTACTTCCCCATCTCCTTAACTTCTAACCTCTTCCGTTCTCTCTACTATAACACTCCCCTCTCTCTCTCTCATATATATAAAATTAATAACTTTCCCGTAGTAAATCAAATAACCTACTATCCCTCTGCCAATACTTCTCCCCCCTCAATTCACTTCCCCTCTTTATACTGTGTCAGTGAACAAAAAAAATAACATCTTTATGTACCTTACTTAAAAATAACCATCTTATCCCTTATTTCAATCTAATCAAGTTTTATTTTCGCAACGAAAAATATTAAATGTCAATCTATGATATATTTCTATGCTCAAATTCATCAAAATCTGTTCAGCCCTTATGATGTAAAAACAGAAGATACAAATTTTTGAATTTATCGAGGGGTGAAAGGTTATTTGGTTTAAGAGACATTTTTTGGTGATATAGTATGAATCTGTAAATTCTTTTTGCATTAACCGACGTCGGCTCACCCAGTATGATGTTAATTTCTCCGACATTTCGCCAGTCCTGAGAAAGAAGTCTTCTCCCAAACTTTTCATTGTAACTACATTCCCAAAAGAGATGATAAATATCATCAAATTAAATATCATCCTCGCTGCGCTTACAAAGTGGGGAAGTTCTCTTTTTTATAAGATAATAATAATTATTTAAAGGAATATAAATAAAATAATGACCCCTGTAGATCCCAAGCACCGTTTATCAATTAAATCGTTTCATTTGTTTAAATTGATCTTTGTAACCGAGCATAGAACATCCAAAGTTTCAACGTTCACGAATAATATAGTTTTATGATATACAGTGTAAACTCTATGTAACGTCACTCGATTTAACGACTGATACACTCTATATAGCATTACACCCACTCTCAATAACGACAGCAATTTAATAATATGAAGTACTTTTTAAGCTAAGATGACTTTTGAAGTTGCCAAAATTAGTAAAAACTGCGCAGCTGTGTACGTTCTTTTGTCGGTTTATTATCCTAGCCCGTAATAAGCTCGACTGTCGGCATTACACATACCGAACTTTCTAAGAAATTCGTTCTTTTGTTTACAAATTGGGATTGCTTGCACGTGCTGACTGTTGTTAGTAGGAGTCATGGATTATCTATACGTTATCATATTCTTAGTTACTCACAAACTTTCAAACTGTAAACATGGCAAGTAAAAGTTTAAAACTTTTTCTTTTTCTAATACAGATTTTTCTTCTCTCCATTTAACGACAACTCCCTATAACGCTAAAATATGCACAGTCCCTTGAGGGTCGTTATATAGAGTTTGCACTGTATTTTGATAATGTTATAGTGTCACCTAGGTGCCCCTTTCGGTTCGGACAGGGTTTTCAAAACGTAGTGTATACTATACAAATCATATTGTAGATATTTTAACGCTGTTTGTTAAAAAATTAACAATTTTTAAATAACATACCGGTTTCCTTTTAGCGAATTTGGCCTTTAACGAAATACCTTGTATCGAAAGAGGTGGTACTTGCATCTCTAAAGGAGTCCAGTGTCCCGAAGGTAAACAAATTTTGATGGAAGGTCTCTGTCCGTTACAACAGGAGGATCAGGTTCAATGCTGTCAACCTGGTAAAACCACTTTCTTTGGCATTATTATAACTCTCTAACACAGAATATACATTATCAAAGAAGATGATATCACCCTTCAAATTACTATTAAGATCTCCAAGAGATTAATAGTTAAAGCGAGTTTAAAGGAAAAACTTAAATGTATAGCATGTAGACACCGTCCGATACGTGCTTGTGTTAAACGCCCTAAAAGTCGTTAGGGTGTTACGGGATGCACGGGGTAAGGAGTGCGCGCGCGCACGGGATGCTTGCTAAGTCAGTCGACTACCAAAGCCCAAGCGTAGAGTACGTGCGTGTGTGTTGCAGTTCGGTGTGCCTTAAAGTGCAAATAAACAGTAAAACGCCAAAATCCGTGTCTTTCTACCAACTCACCCACGACCACCGGTCATAAATGTTAAAACTGACATATAGTACAGTTGAGCTTAAAACAAACTTTATTTATATATCAAATCACAGTCTTTTACCGGTTACACAATGGAGAATGTTCTCTGGAGCTACGTTCTGAAATTCCACCAGCTCCATTGCTCTATAAAGCTATTAAACGCTGATTCGGATACAATGTGTATGTTGTGGGCGTTCCTAACATCCGCACGAAAGATTCACTTCTAATATATTCATCATGCGAACAGCTAAGGCGTCGAATATGCATATTTCCACGTTCTCATGACTTGGGAGCCTTTCTTCCTTGGTAGACTTATCTGCATCTTCCACCAGGTGTTTGAGGTCAAGGATCCGCTTGTAAATCATAAAAAAAGTCATAGCAGGCATAAAAATTACCAAGACATTAAAAAAAGCCACTAATGTATCCCTATTATATTACAATTTAGTGGTTCTCAACTTTTTACCGTGGATTCTTCCGGGAGATGCAATTATTAGATCAGACCTTTTGAATTTAAAAACTATACAAGGATATTTTATACACGAGGGAGATATTTTATGAAACAGTAATTTGTACCATCTTACAACTAATAAAAATATAAATAACTATATTCCCTGATAAACCGGGCGTCGGTGTCCGTCTGGATCGCAACCACAGTACATGGGTGTAAAGCCCGTCATAATGACCAGTTTCGGCTTGTCGCGTTTCGGGATCAGCTTGAGTATATCCAGTAGCTCATATACCTAGAGACCTTTAGTCATGGTATATATGGGCCGACATGACGATGTAGACTATCAATGGATTTTCATCCTTTGATAGTCGCTTTCGTTTTTGGACTATACTGTACTTACCATCAAGTACTCTGTAGTTACTATGTCGAGCCAGTGTAAAAAAAAAAACATAAAATACGTTGTCACAACTATCGCTTTACGCTTCGCTTTTAATTTAAAAAATATTTGCTTGAATCTCAAATTAAATACGAAAAAGTAACTTTAGATATTTCTGTAATTTGACTTGATATTTTATTACTTGATATTTTATGGAACAGCCTGTATGTATGTAAATGTATTTTATTATCAATCTACCCTATCTATATTATATTTTATTTAGTATTCTACATTTTTGTCTGCTACTCAAAAGTGTTCTATGTATTTATTGTCATACTTGTTTATTGTACGTTATAAGGTATGTTTTTGTATATTTGGTTAGGTTCTAATATTGAAATAGCACCGTGACGTCCGCGCAATCGGTTCCCCTGAGCGTCGGCTGAAAAACAGCGCTGGATGGCGCGTACAGCGTCGCCCAGCATATGCTGAGCTGAGTGCTCTTTGAGATGGATAGCAGCATGATGGGATGTTATGTATTATTCTTTCATTGTTGTTTTTATATAAATATGTTTGTTGTGTGTTGTTTCCTTTGCCTCAATAAACTTTTTCTTTCTTTCTTTTCTTTTTTTCTTCGCTTAAAGTACCAATATTGTAGGATGAAGAGAAAACGATCGCCGGAAGACTATTTCACAATCCAATGACCCGACAAAGGTGAAAGTTAGAGAGCTTCTTCGTTCTAACTGAAATAGAAGTAACTGTAGAATTATCTCAGAGAATACTTAGACTAAACTCTATTTATTTTTTTGGTTAAAAATTGTATATTTTCTGAGAAAACCTTTATGGAATAAGCGTGTATAAATTTCAGTATAAAAGCGGCTTAATACTACCCTCAATCTGCTGCCGTTACGTCTCGCTATATCCCTGTCGAGGTGAGCAGAACTAAATAAGTATCTGTATCCACTTCGTGCTTAATTGTCGTGCCCAACGTGACCTCACAGCACTAGAATACATGAATTTGTTATTAAATGCCATGCGGGCTTCCTCGCGATGATTTCCTTTACCGATGAGCACGTGGTGCTTATATTTGTACTTCTACTGAATAACTCACATGTACGAATTTAGTCTCTAGACCTATTTTTGTATGTAATAAATAAATTCGACTAATTAATATCGCTACCGATAAACTATACGAGCTCAACACTATTTTTGTTTGACATCACTAGCTCAAAGTTCTCTCAAAATATAAGTGTATTAATTGTAGTTAGTTTGTGTTGTTTTGTTCTAGGTACCGGACAATCTCAAGATAAATAGTACAACTTGACATCCGTCCAATTTCTTAAGCACATTTGAAACAGCATAACCGGCCAACTTTCCTCGCTTTTTAATTATTACACTGACATTGGCGAAGTCACAAAGGACCAGTCCTTGGAATAAAGCCATAAATAAAAATAAAAAAAAGTGTATTAATAAATGGCTACCAATGTAATATAAATTGTCTTTATTTTGTGATATCACCTATGTATCTATATCCTGATGATATATATTATTGTCATGATTAAAAAATAAAATTCCAATAATAATACCAGAGTGGCAGCCTCGACAAGGCATTACGCTCCCCGGGCGTCTGGATGAATTTGATTTCCCAGGCTCGGGTGGAGCGATTAGAGGGACAGCCCGGGGGTTTTTAGTCAGTAGGAGTCTGACACACCGGGTTTGCTGCCCTCACAGCGACCCTGAAGGTCCTATGCAGGATTTTCCACCGGAGACACCACAAAACAAAGTATCTTGAATTTCAGCACATTTCACACAATTTGTTTAATATATTGTTACAACTTTGACCCTATCTATGTTAATGCTCCATATGTTACAAATTAAGGCACAGTTTTCTATCTCGGTATGAAGATTGAGTAAGCACAGAACATGATCGATTTTTTTTTTATTTAGATTCAACATAGGATCCATACCACGCCTGATGGAAAGCATGGTGTAGTCCAAAAAACGATAACGATTATCCACAGTAAAAAAAAGCTTTGGTAGTCGCAGTGATCGTGCTCCTTCGGAGGTATCTTTCCCTCGGAAGTATATCCCCTCGGAAGTATCTAGATTCCCAGGCCCAGCGAAGGCAAAGAGTAGGCAGTGCTGGCACCCCGGTGGTTTTAGTCGGTGCAAGTCCGATATACCGGAGGCGTGGCCCTCACCATTTCCCTGACGGAACGAAGGTATTTTCGCCGGGTTAAAAAAAAAGTATCGTGCTGGCCTGCACAAATATCTCTTCACGCTTCGGTAACGGACTTAATAACTTAGAACGCTGGGTACACGCTCGCCAGAAGAGCATCCGGACAATGAAGTCGTTAAATTTAATTAATTAAGAGAACCGTTTGGACAAAAGAGCACTTGAGCTACGATTTTCCGTATCATTATGTGGTCTCCTCATAATGCTATACTATTTGATCTATTAATATTCTTTTTTTTTTATCCCAGGGAAAACCCTTCCTAGGACCATCAGGGACGCTGTGAGGGCAGCGACCCCGGTGTGGCAGACTCCTACTGACTAAAAACTCCCAGGGTGTCCCTCTGATTGCTCCATCTGGGCCTGGGAAGCCAACTTGATCCAGACGCCCAGAGAACAAGAAGCCTTGTTGAGGCTCCCTCTCTGGGAGGGGAAGGAGTAAAGCCCATCCCTCCAAAAACCTCTCTCCCAGGCGATGCACCGGACACCGTGCACCGCCTCCCTCTCATCCGTGCAGCAGACTCCCTTAAATCTACTGCCCGGATCTATAAATATTCATAGCCCAACCCCTTCCTAGCAGCTATCATTCTAGCAAATAACTTTCTGACATCTTGGTCCACCGTGCTTCAGAAATAGCGCAAACATTTTTTTTTAATATCTTTACAGTGCCAAGAGCGAAAGGTACCTGCGGATCTTTTGGAGGACATTGCGTGAAGGCGACTTCTCCGTGTCCAGATATCTTGACGAAATCTGCGATCGATTGTAATAAGGAACAAAAATGTTGTGTACTTGTTTAATAAACTTTTTTCTTTATAAAACGCATTTTCAACCTTATTCCGCATAATAAACTATTTTGGGAATTTACTGTTCAAGTATATTGTAAACTATAGCATGTAGACGCCGCCCGATACGTAATTGTATTAAACGCCCTAAGGGTCGTTAGGGTGTTTCGGGACGCACGGGGTAAGAGGATGCGCGCGCGCACGGGATGCTTGCTAAAGTCAGTCGACTACCTAGACGCAAGGCGAGAGTACGTGCGTGTGCGTCGCAGTTCGTTGTGCCTTAAAGTGCAAATAAACAGTAAAACGCCAAAATCCGTGTCTTTCTACAACCACACCCACGAGCACCGGTCATAATAAGTTCTTTTATATATATTTATGTGAAAATTTAAAGCTCTATCTATCTGTCATCATTTAGAATCCTTATTGGGGTAGGTAGAGAGAACGAAATAACACTTCTCTCTTTCTTGCAAACCTCTTTCGCTTCTATGACATTCATTAGTTCCTTCATACACTCTTGCCGATTCCGCATACTTTGAACATTACCCTCCATTAGAACTCTTTATATTTGTTCTGTGTAGGTAAATCTCGGTCGGGCTCGTCTCTTACTTCCACTAACAATCATATTATATATCTGACGGTATACAGCCTGTCAGGGCGCCATGTGCACTTTATTCACCACTCCACTTCTCCACTTTAATGGGAGTCGAAGCTGCTCGCGTCCGTAGGCTTTACCCTAGTGTTCCTTCACGGGACTCCTGGGTGGTGCTAAACGAGCAGCAGCGAGGTGGTAGGGTGCCAGTGCCCGTCTGGATCGCGACCACAGTGCATGGGTGTAAAGCCCGTCATAGTGACCAGTTTCGGCTTGTCGCGTTTCGGGATCAGCTTGTGTATATCCAGTAGCTCATATACCTAGAGACCTTCAGTCGTGGTATATGTGGGCCGACATAACGATATAGACTATCGGTGGATTTTCATCCTTTGATGGTCGCTTTCGTTTTTGGACTACACTGTACTTACCATCAGGTACTCTGTAATGACAATGTCGAGACAGTGTAAAAAAAAACTCATTGTAGAAAGGAAACGCGACAATCTCTGAGATGCGTTCGATCGTTGCGACCGTCAAAATATGAATGCCTTCGAAAATGACGAAACGCGACAAACTCTCTTTAATTCAGTATTGCCAATTTCATAATTCAATTTTGTACCAAAATAGAATAGTTGATTATGATTACAACGCCATCTCTAATTCCATTCAGGCACTAAAGCTGACGTTTCAATTAATAACAATTTAGACGCTCTCACTCCGACATATCTTTGTAAAATGTAAAGATATCTCTATAATATAAAAATGAATCGTTAAATGTGTATAAGCGCGAAACTCGAGAACGGCTGAACCGATTTGGCTGATTTATTTTTTGTTGTGTTTGTTGAAGTCTGGGGAAGGTTATTACGGAGAAAAAAATTAAAAAAATTGTCTGAAAAAGTCTAAAAACACCACTTTTCTATTTTCTCATACAAAAGATTTGTTATAAGTCAATTTGAACTTTAACACCATACCATAAATTTTAAATGTTAGTGGACGGGTTCCGGGAAGGCAAAACAATTATTGAGTGACGTATAAATATTAATGTCAATATTTGTCAATTTTTATACATATAGCATTAAGGCCAGGTTCCTTCAAACAATTTTCAAAAAAATGTGACGGGGAAACTATTAACATTAAAAAAACAATATGACTTTGTTTTATAGAAATAGGGCAGAACAAGGTCTGCCGGGACAGCTAGTTTTAAATAAGATTGTTAACAGTAAGGCAATTGACCTGTCAAACGTTCTCAAACACGAATTAAGCTTGAGATTGAAAAACATGTCAATATTATAACAGAAATATATCGAATAAAATATATTATAATCAATTTTCCTATAGTGGAACGATACTACAACAATATTTTTTAGGGTTCCGTCAACATTGACTATTAAAACTTTCGAAATAGGTCAATAATTACATTGCAGCTACCCTCTCCCTCAAAAATTTTACCTCTATTTCGCAATTAAATCGATTAATCCAATAAAAAATATTTACAGCACAATTTTTTAGCAATTGTGTACTCTACGAATTAGTAAAAATAGTTTATCGTATAGCAAGCAAGACATTCACAAAGAAATCTTTGACCTTGCATATAACTTAAAACGTGGTAACGATGTCTTATGAAACTTTTGAGCAGACTTGTGAAACGTCAAACAAAGCTATGTACAAAATTTCAGCCTACTTTAATACAGGCGATTAGGTTGGCCCAATGCTTAATAAACGTTATTCAGTAGGTACCCTAGGACATGTGCTTGCCTGCCCCCCCTAGAAGGTGGCGAGCCTCTTGTGTACTATACTTTGAGCATGCCAGCATGATCAGGGTAACTAATGACGAAAGATTCCTGTTTTTTTGATAGTTCCTGTGTGTTTTGGACTGCGATCTGCCTAACAGCAAGTATAAAAATAAAACAAAATGTGATATATTAACAGAAAACTCACCTGGTAGAAAGTAATTACGATCACTTGTAAACAATGCAACAATACAATATCAGCATTAACAGACTACCACACCAGAAAATATAATCACGATAAACCTCTGTGTCGAATCTACCACCTGAAGTAAATACCGTCCGTGGTCTTCGGTTTGCGCATAGATCCAAACCTGGTTCCATACAGCGATAAGTAACTCTTTTATTAAAAATATATTAATATATTTATTTCAGGCAAAAACCCGAACAATTACTATATACCAGAGATGGGCAAAATGTAATCTGATTAATGATGAATGATTTTTTTTTTACACTGGCTCGACATAGTGACTACAGAGTACCTGATGGTAAGTACAGTGTAGTCCAAAAACGAAAGCGATTATCAAAGGATGAAAATCCATTGATAGTCTACATCGTCATTTCGGCCCTCGTATACCACGACTGAAGGTCTCTAGGTATATGAGTTACTGGATATACACAAGCTGATCCCGAAACGCGACAAGACGAAACTGGTCACTATGACGGGCTTTACACCCATGTACTGTGGTCACGATCCAGACGGACACCGACGCCCTACCACCTCGCGCCTTGCCTCTCCTTGTAACACTTCTTTGTATCTTTTTTTATAGTAGAGCGATTTCCTGAACTAGGTCATGATCACAGTACACAATTGTAAAGACCGTCATAGTGACTTGCTTTGACCCGTCGCGTTTCGGGATTATCTTGTGTGTATCCAGTAACTCGTATACCTAGAGACCTTCAGTCGTGGTATATGCGGGCCGAATAACGACGGAGACTATCAATGGATTATCACCCTTTGATGGTCACTTTCGTTTTTGGACTACACTGTACTTACCATCAGGTGCATTGTAGTTACTATCTTGAGCCAGTGAAAAAAAAACACACACACACATTTAAGGAAAAGCGCGGAATTCTGGTAGTCGCGTACATCCACAGCAGTGACGTGCATAGAATATATGGACAAGGTGGGCAGAATTCGCGTAATTAATTTGAATATTATATTATGATAGTAAATATTATATTGCTTTCATGAGAAAGATAGATGGCGTGAATATAGAATACATATGAATATAAATGGTTCCTTTTTTATTTAACTTGAAGCAATTTATTCCAGACTTATTTATCGTAAGGGCATGCAATGCTTTTATGCATCTATGAAATGAACGCTACTGATACACAGTTATACCGAGGGTCGCTGCTGCATCAAAGCTCCATATTCGTGAATGCCTCAATCCTGCGTCTACCTTAAGCTTTTTTTACTACCCTGTTATGAAACTGTCGTGATGAAACATATCAAGTTATATTTGTATCGACAATAACACGGAGGAAAGTTTCCATTCCAACGCAACCTTCAGTTTCTTTCACCATTTCTTATCAGAAAAATCACTTCTTAAACGTTAGTAGATAACTTTTAGGTTTCTCTCCCTGGTTGGCCATCTAAGTATTAAGTATTTAGTTGGTATTGGGTATCCTTTTTAAGGTCAGACGGTTCTTTTCACCTTCGCAACTTCTTAACCAGTATCAAGCGCAGGTGCGGTCGGGTGTCGAGTACTGTTGTCATCTTTGGGACGGATCCGCTAAATATCAGTTGGCGGCTTTGGACTCGATTGATCGTAGAGCTCGTAGACTTATTGGCGACGACTCTTTGTCAAAAATTAGAATGCACAGCATCGAGCATCGACGTAGAGTTGCCTGCCTCTCGGTCTTTTACCGGTCGCACGGTGGAGAGTGTTCTCAGAAACTACATTCTTTGATTCCACCAGCCCCATTCCACCACAAAACCACTAGACATCGTGTCGGATACCATCCGTATGTGGTGGGTGTTCCTTATATCCGCACGAAAAGATTCGCTTCTACATTTATCATGTGAACGGCTAAGGAGTGGAATATGCTTCCAGCGAGCATATTTCCGCGATCTTATGACCTGGGAGTCTTTAAGAGAAGAGTGAATAGGCATTTGCTGGGCGATCGCGTTTCATCATCGAACTCATCTTCACCTTCCACCAGGTGTGATTGAGGTCAAGCGTTCGTCTATAAATTATAAAAAAAAGACGAGGTCTATACCCACAGGGGTGCTTGCATTGCCACCCAACTAATAAATTCGCTGACTGAGCACCCTTAGTGCTCGTTCTCTAAGCCTGGTAAAGTTGTCAAGGTATTCTCCGGCAAACAATATATCGTCCTGTCCAAAAAAAGGAGGAAAGTCCTAAACTAGGGAACAATCTTTTATTTAAAGTAATTATAATAATGTTATTATATTGTCATGCTGTACCCTTTTCGGGTTGGGCAGAGATACATCAGTGGCTGTCTCCACTTTGCGCTTATATGTCGTGCCCAACGTGACCAGTAGCGCAGCTGGTTGCCGTTCTAACAGCACTAATACACATGACATTTCTATTAGATGCCATACGGATTACTTAATTAATATCAAAGTATATGACAAGTTATTGATTTTGTCTACCTGACCTTAGCTATGTTAATACTTAAGTTATACTTACAATCCTATTATATATTAAGTTTTTTTCTTAAGGATGTAGTTATTCGCTGAGAAAAGTTTAAGCAAAATCATAACAGCGAGTATAAATCTCAGCGTAAGGGCAATTTACACCAACTAAATAAATCTGTTTTAAGCTTATATAAAATGCTATTTAAATAAAGTGGTTTTATTTCCCTCAATGATAATTTAAATTTAACAGTAGTTAAAACTAAATAGTGTTTCCGCAAGAGTCTGGCGTGCCGTCGGAGATAGAGGCTTGGGAGGGGTGGGTTCTATACTCCCAAATCTCCCAGAGAGGTAGCCTCAACAAGGCTTTCGCTCTCCGGGTGTCTGGATGGTTTTCCAGGTGAAGCAATTAGAGGGATATTCCGGGTTTTTAGTCAGCAGGGGTCTGAAACTTCGGGTTCGCTTCCCTGGTGGTCTTATGAAGGATTTTCCCCCAGGCTCACAAAAAAAAAAAATTTACTGTGTTTCCTTGCAACTATAAGTACAATTTTACGCTAAACACCGTTTTATATGACGTTAAACTAGATTTAATTTTTTGGTGCTAGCTGCCTTATACTTTTAAATATAGTCTCATTTGTAATGTATCTTGATCATGTGTTGTATTATTTTTGTATGTGTTAATGTAGACTATGTACTCGTAAGTGATCTTATTAATAAATAAATAGATAAACCACTATTAAGGTTGAAGTAATCCGCCTGGAAGACTTACTTGGTTGCAAGGCAATGGGGTCTATTAGGTCTGTTAGGTTCTCGAATAGTCAGATGATACTAATTGAGGTGGGAGCCCATGGTCGAGGAAAATCCAGGCTTGTCGCTGAGAGAGTGAACACGCGCTATGTTCCAATTCAATTAACAAGCATTTTAAGCAAGTCTGAACTAGATTTAATTTGTTTGTGCAGTCGCCCTTAATCTATACTAATATTATAAAGCTGAAGAGTTTGTTTGTTTGTTTGAACGCGCTAATCTCAGGAACTACTGGTTCGAATTTAAATTTTTTTTTTGTGTTAAATAGAAAATTTAGCGAGGAAGGCTTTACGCTATATAACATCACGATGCAACTATTAGGAGCGAAGAAATAATGGAAAATGTGAAAAAAACGAGGAAAATTATTCATCCTTGAGGGCTTCCATTGCGTGCGCTGCGAAAACGGCTTAAGATACCAAAAATATATGTAAGAAAGAGTTATTCCTCTTAAAATGATCTAAAAAATGTCTCGGACAGTATATGTCTATCTTTTAAGATTAAGTCACTAGAACCGTTTTTATGGTAAACAAATTTGATCGAATTAATTTGTTAAGAGTTGTATCAACGTAATAATATTAATATTTATCCAAATAAATGTGTTGTTGATTAAGGTATTTAATTATGAACAAAATTGTCTTTGACATCACTTAATTTCAATGAACATCTTAGAAGATATTACAATAACTTATATAGCAAAACACCGTTTGCCGGATCAGCTAGTCCCAAATATACACAAGTTTCATGTATAAAATCAAACCAAGATTTAATAAATAAAACAAATTCAACACTTAATTAAATTCATTTAGCTCAGAACGGTAGCATAAAACAAAATGTAGTTTATCAACTACATCCTTGTACAAACAAGAAAAAACGAAGACGCGCTCGTCCGCTGAAGATTTTAATTCAAGAGAAAGCAAAACTTTTTTATTTCCCTCAAGTTAGTGCTGAGACTTTTTTAGATTATTTATTATTAAGGAACACCTAACAACAAGAAAAGTGGAAAAAGAGAAAAGAAACATTCTTTTATTACAGAAAAGTAGATATAAAAGCCGTGGGACTTTTAGGCTGAGTAGAATAGTGCCTCCCTCTTCATCATACTGAGGTATCCCAAGTGTAGACGAGTACGAGGATTGCTAGCACCAAGAGATGGGCAAAATGTAAGCTGATTAATGATGAATGATTAAATCCATTTAAAACATTAAGAAATCATAAATGTGCATACAATCTGAGATTTTGTAGTGTTTAAAACATAAATGAGCAAAATGCAGTCATATTAATGGTAAAAACCGTAAAATGTAATCGTCAATCATTTTGATTAATCTGATTACATTTTGCCCATCTATGCTAGCACCTAATCTGCTACACGGACCTCTGCACACCCGCCAATCAGCATTGGACAAGCGTGCTGGGTTAAATGTCCAAATGGAATGGTACCACATTATATTTTTTTTTACACTGACACTGCACAATGTCTACACCAAACCTGATGGAAACATGGCACAGTCCAAAAACGACAACAACCACCAACAGATAAAAAAAGCCATCGATAGCCTCAGCCATCATGCCGGCCCGCACAAATATCTCTTCACGCTTCGCTTAAAAAACCCAATATCATAGGACGATGGAATGACATTCGCCTGGAGACCATTCCACACTCCGACAACTTGGCTGCAGTAAGAGTTAGAGAATTTCTTAATCCTAGCTGGGATGTGAGTTACTGAAGAGCTGTGACTCCATTGACCAGCGCGTGTGGTTCTGCTATGGAAGGGAGAGGGTAGAACAAAGTTAAACATATCTTTAGAACACTCGCCATGATACAGACGGTAGAAAACGCTTAATGAGGCAACATCTCTACGCAATTGGAGCGGTTCAAGATGTTCAGAAACGTCTGGATCTGTCCAGGGCGTCGAGTAAGTACTGGGCAGGACGGTCCCAGAGATGCGAACAGTATTCCATACAAGGCCTGACCTGGACCTTATACAATAGATATAGTAGATCAGGCGTGAAAACCGACGCGCTCCATAATAATAAATATAGGTAATAGGTATGTATTCTGATGGTCAAATGTGTTAAAGTTTTCGCTGTGATTATAATCAAAAGTGTAGACTTCATGTAAATTAAATTTCGCGTGAAGTATTTATTAAGTCACTAGCAAACCCGGCGAACTTCGTTTCGCCACCAGATGGCTTCGTTTTGGTTTTTAGTTAGCGTTTAAAAGAACGTGCCCATAATAAATGTCACATGAAATTAACTGAGCAGAGTACAATGAGTAGCTGTCAAACAATGTATAACACATCGGCGCCATCTACTTAAAATACTGGTGCGATCTGATCCACCACCATGCAAAACCATATTAGTTTGTAGTACATGCTATGTATCAGAGATGGCGCTGTGTGTGAAAAATGATTTTCCCCGTTTTCCTGCTTTGCTGTTGAAATTTTTCCTGAATTTTTTTTGCTATAAACCTCACGGAGCCCGAGACCTTTCCAACGAATGCAAAACCGTGGAAATCGGTTCATGCGTACTGGAGTTGTTTTTATATAATAGATGAAATGCGAATAACAGTATGTTGCCACTTACCTGTGAGATTATTCCTAATTTTAATAGTTAAAAATTAATAAACGATGTTGTTTTTTCCTCGCAATTGCAATTAAAAATTCGTGTTACACGCGTGTGCATTGTAATTATTACAGAGTCAGCTGTATTCTTTTTACTATTAATTGATAAGCATGAAAATATTTAACTCGTCAAAAGAAAACAGTACTAACGTTAGTATTTTTATGAGTATATTAGTACGTATTTATTTATTGATTATCAGGCAAGGAGTTGAAGTTACTATAATTTTTTTTTGTGATTGAGATAATATTAGTCTAGACGATTTTTCAATTGGTTAACATTTAAAGCTGAGATTATGTCTTCTGGGAGATCATTCCATGCTCTGACAACCCTATTGCTTAGAATGGTCCTGTATGTATTATATTTATTTATAAAGTAAAACCGTTACTAAACGAAAATGTTTAAGAAATGAATTATAATATTCAATCTATATTAAAAATAAGTGTGAAATTGAAAAACTTGATATCCGTTTAGTTACGGGTTGACTTTAAAGGTACGATATGCATTATTTTTATATACTGCCCATTGGCGCGTATTGTGTTTAATCGTGTTTGAAATAATTTATCAATGTTTTCACGTTTTGTGTTATTTTTGTCCATCATTGGTATTCTATTGTATCAAACTACAGCTGAAGCAGATGGAAGTAAGTATTATTAAAGGAATCTGACTATAAAATATATTATATGTATTTTTTCAACGCCCTTTTCTGGTGTTAATTGTTATGAACCAAAGAAATAAAAATAAAATAAAATAAGGACTCGTTTTTAGCCCAAATAATTCCAGCCCACTCTGCGCTAGCTCTTATGCGGTAGGGACGGACCTACACAGGATTTTCTCCCGAGTTACGAAAAAAAGGGTGACAATGATCCCTTGAGGAATCCACTGCTCATATAAGCTGGATGCAGTATGCACTCCCGCATATCGTCTGATCTGAATGTCCCAGTGAGGTGGGATTATCCTCATTTTCTTATTTGGGAAAAATTCTCATAGGACCGGCAACACAGGGTCTGGCAGTCGAAAGGTGCCGGGGTTGAACCGGCTAAAAACCCCAAGGTGACGATTTTTGCGCATTGGCAGGAATTTAATTTTCCACAGCTCCGCTGCAAAGTGCCTTCGTACCGCAATCTCTGACTTCTCGGAGGTTGCTAAATGTTCGCTGATGGACCTCAAACTGAGATCCCACGGCCACGAAGGCATCAGCCAAGCAGCAGTGAATAAATCGGTTGGCCTGTGATTAGGCTTGTCGAATAAATATCGATACATCGATATTTACAATTCAATATATCGATATTTTTGGGTGATATATTTTGTAATGATATATCGATATAAAATATCCAGTATCGAAAAGTGTATCGAAAACGATATTTTTTAAATTCTTATGGCAGTGAGGTCGCTGATATCTGAAACTGTAGAAGATTGGACCGAACAAAAAAAAAGAATTATATTGTCTATGACTGTTGAGTATTATGTTTTGTTACGTTGCATGCATTGACATCTGAATTTGTTGCATGTATATTATTTGCCACCATTTATTTATTTATTATTTATTTTTGTTTGATATCTTAAATAGGGCTCAATATTAGAAGATAGCCTTTTAGTTCTTGATATTTTTGTAATTTTGTCTAATAAAATGGAATACTGGTAAAAAACTTTCGTGTTTATTGAGATTTATTCGATATATCGATATTTTTTCTTCGATATATTGACGCCAATATTGATATTTTAATAAATATCGATATATCGATATACCAATTTTTTTTTCATTTTCGACATTCCTACCTGTGGTACTACCCCATACCTCTCCACTTTTGGAGATGGCCTAAATAGGCGAATAAGCATCAGAAGGCAAACCTAGAAGTTTTTTTCGTCAATAGAAGTTCTACACACCACTGGCGTCGTCCTCACGGCGCAGTGATGTTCTACGTAGTCATTTTCTTCTGGTTAAAACAGATGTGAAGGACGATCGCTAAAACTACCAACAACTAAAGATTTTTATGTTATTTCAGGTGAAACTGAGGGCACGTGCGTGTCTTACGGAGCCGGATGCTTCACTGATGAATATCATTGCCCAGATGATTTGTTAAGAAAAGCCAACGACTGTCCCGCTCCAAAAATATGTTGCGTTATCGTTATCGAAAGGTCTATTGGATAATAAATCACATAAACTTTTAACTTCAATAACGCATCAAAATTCAAAACCTTGTTTAGCGTTACAAATGCCAATTAAGTAATGCCCTCATGATATAGTTTGCTAAATGATATCGCCAATATAGTTTTGAGCACATAGTCTGCGTTATTGTAATAAACGTCTATTTTGAAATTGTCATTGTGGATTTTATTCTGAACTCTTACAAATGTGTGTATTATCATTATTGACTCATATCCATCCACTGTTGAATATAAACCTCTCCTAGCTTCGCCACTGAGCCCTATCTTCGGCTTTTCTCATCCAACAATTGTCTGCGATTTGGCTCACATTGTTGCTCCACCTAGTTAGAGGGCGTCCTACAATACATTTACCGAGGCGTGGTCTCCACTCAAAAACAAGTCTATCCCAGAGGTTATAGGTTTTTCGGCAAATAGGACCACTATTATTTCAGCCTGCTAGTCTTTTGAGCTATGTGGTTGACTTTAGTTCTCATGCGGATCACATTTCAGATTCTGTCCTTCAGAAAAGTATCAAGCATAGCACGTTGAGCGACTTTAAATTTGTAGACCAATCATACCGTGATCAAGCGCTTCAGCTTCATACGCTATTAGAAATAGGATAGATAAAAATAATGTATGACTGGTGGTTGTGGGTGTGGTTGTAGAAAGACACGGATTTTGGCGTTTTACTGTGTATTTGCACTTTACGGCACATCGAACTGCGACGTACGCGCACGTACTCTAGCCTTGGGTCTCGGTAGTCGACTGCATTTGCTAGAGCATCCCGTGCGCGCGCGCATCCTCTTACCCCGCGCGTCCCATAACACCCTATCGTCCTTTAGGGCGTTTACCACAAACGCGTATCGGGGGGCGTCTACATGCTATAAAATAAAGTATTACTATATTTACATTATTATATTTACAAACTCCTCACCCACCCGCCCAACAAATTTCATAATAACAAATTAATATTTTTTTTTTTTTTTTTTTTTTTTACACTGGCTCGACAAAGTGACTACAGTGTACCTGATGGTAAGTACAGTGTAGTCCAAAAACGAAAGCGACTATCAAAGGATGAAAATCTAGTGATAGTCTACATCGTCATGTCGGCCCACATATACTACGACTGAGGGTCTCTAGGTATATGAGCTACTGGATATACACATGCTGACCCCGAAACGCGACAAGCCGAAACTGGTCACTATGATGGGCTTTACACCCATGTACTGTGGTCGCGATCTAGACGGGCACCGACGCCCTACCACCTCGCTGCTGCTCGTTTAGCACCACCCAGGAGTCACGTGTAGGGAAACTAGGATAAAGCTTACGGACGCGAGCAGCTTCGACTTCCAAAAATCGTATTAACGTATTGTTCAAACTTCAACGTCCCATTAATATTGGAAGTCTTGGCTTGCGTTACAAAAACCAGTGAAATATAATATTAACCTCACGACACAGTAGGCTAAATAACATCGACAAATTTATTACGAACTAGCTGTATTCCCGACTTTAACTATACCCGAATACTTTACTAACTTAGCAACTTCTTTATATTTTGTTTTATTATTTTTATGTTCTATGTTAAACTAATTATATATAAATAAATTAAAGTGGAATATTGTTACATGTACATATTATATATTTTATATATTACAGTATTGTACATGTCGTCCTTTCCATCAGGTTTAATGTAGTCACTTTATGGAGCCGATATAAAAAAAAAAACTTTAAAATATATTTCAAATAAATTATGTTTGACTGAAGCATGAAATCAATAAAAATGAATCCAATTTAATTCTATTTTATATTTCAATTTAGTGGAACTAAACAGAAATTCAATGTTTAAAAAATGGCGGAAAGATATTTTTTAACCGTAAAATAATACGCTCAATAAAACAAATAGATAGCAATGAGTTACATTAAATAGCGCTATATGTCAAACTATAGTCTGATGCAAAAATTCAAGGAGTTTATTCTCGTAAAGATACAAATCACTTACACGAGAACATTTTGTTTTAAAACCTATGTCGCGAGCACTGCACAATGTTGCTGGATGTTCAAATAAAAGGCCGTACTGTCGAACCATGATATATTAAAATTAAGAATATATTTACAATTTTGTGTATCGTAACGATTGTTTGTTGTAATTCGGTCTTAGCGCCATCTAGTCGAGTATAAATAAACTAAATCAGCGGAAATGATTAGTTTTAACCAACAACTATTTTAAACAACCTATCTTAGAACTGTAAAGTAGTAAGAGCCCACTCAGCATAAACAAAACTATATGTGTTTATATTTCTTTTTAACATATCGTATGTTAGAATAATGGAGAAGCTCAACAGCAAATATCACTAATAAGCTATGATGGATATAATTATCAAATTCTCATCATTGATCAATGATATAAATCATTATAGCGTGAAAAAGCATAAATGAAGAGAAAATAAAAAAAGCGAATGACTAAGGCAAGAAATTACAGCGCCTACAGCTGAAATTTATAGAACTAATGTTTTTACATACATACTATGAATATAACTAATTGAATTTGACGCCATCTAGCGTCAAGATCAGACAGCCTTGGATTTTCAGATTTTACAAGGCAGGGCAAAAACTAGACTGTATTATGTTAGTATTTTTACCGTTGTTTCTTACTTACATAGAAACCACAAAACCAATTACCCAATGAAAAAATGTTTACAGCACAATTTTTAGACATTTTGAGCTCCATAATTTTCTAAAAGTCACTTATCACATCGAAAGCGAAATATTCACAGAAACAACCTGAAACTGTGAAGAAATTTACAAAAACCAATTTCAGTTTGTCGTTTACATAAAGTAAACTTTATATCACTTGGGAGTTTTTCACTTACTCATCATGCACGGGGACAAAATTTAATACAACATCCGCACACTTTACCCCAGGGATGGGATAAGAAGCGTCCGTTTTTAGGAAAAAAAACGTTTTCACACATGTGTGGCACCCGCCGATGCATGCATAATTGAGACAGGCTACGGTATCGTTTTTGATGGAATAATTCAGGCGAGGTGTATTGAATTTTTTCCACAGTATCTGTCGATTTTGTGTCATATCTATTTATTGATTATTATGACCGGTGGTCGTGGGTGTGGTTTTAAAAAGACACGAATTTGGCGTTTTACAGTTTATTTGCACTTTAAGGCACACCGAACTGCGACGTACACGCACGTACTCCCGCCTTGGGTCTCGGTAGTCGACTAACTTCCAAGCGTCCCGTGCGCGCGCGCATCCTCTTACCCCGCACGTCTCGTAACACCCTAACGACCCATAGGGCGACAACTGCGTATCGGGTTACGTCTACATGCTATAATATGGAATTAATCTGGGCTTGAACATTTTCTATTTATTATCATTTGAATTTGTCCATTACTAGACAATCCTTGCCCAAGGTGCGTCCTGAGTTCAAACTTCAACTCTTCTTGTCCCATGATTGCCTTGCTTGCACAAATCATTGCTCCATCTAGCGTCCTACATTACGTCTACCGAGACACCATTGTCACTCTAGAAGACGTCTACTCCAACGGTAATCAGTAATTGGAAAATTGGACCAATCGTCTGCCACTCCAGTTCTAACCCTGACGGCTTGATAGCGCAGTTTGTAGCTACCCTACTTACGATGCTAAGTTCCTGGGTTCGAGTCCCCGTAGTGGTAAACTGTTCTGTGATGAGCAGATTAGTTTACCACGAATCATGGTTGTATAATTTGTGTTTATGTATGTATATCTATGTCATAGTACAAGCGCAAGCTTAATTTGGGACTAATACAATGTGTGTAATTGTTAGTAAATATTATATTATTATTATATAACCCTCTGAGCTATCTCAATGATTTTAGTTCTCTGATAGATAACTATTGATTTTCGATGGAACTAAATGCTGCTGGTTTGGAAAGGCCTTTTCAATTGCACCAGGTTGCTCAGCCAACGATTTTAAGGGTTTCATCGCAACACAAGGTCACCCCTGTGGACACAAATCTCGAATTGGGAAGACAGCCAGGGAATGAACTTAAAGAGATCTACCAGCGTTTGGAGTCAACTACCTTGAGAACTAATGTTGAAAGAATGCTTCGGCCATGGCTCCCGCGGAGTGGAACAGATGGATATCCACATATCTGATTCGATCCTTTAGAGAAAAACCGAACGTGGTTCACTCCATAGCATGCTGAGCGATCGAGTGTCTATATTTGGGAGTCGAAGATGCTCGCGTCCGTAGGCTATACCCTAGTTTCCCTACACGTGACTCCTAGGTGGTGCTAAACGAGCAGCAGCGAGGTGGTAAGGCGTCGGTGCCCGTCTGGATCGCGACCACAATACATGGGTGTAAAGCCCGTCATAGTGACCAGTTTCAGCTTGTCGCGTTTCGGGATCAGCTTGTGTATATCCTAACTCATATACCTAGAGACCTTCAGTCGTGGTATATGTGGGCCGACATGCCGATGTAGACTATCAATGGATTTTCATCCTTTGATAGTCGCTTTCGTTTTTGGACTACACAGTACTTACCATCAGGTACTCTGTAGTCACTATGTCGAGCCAGTGTAAAAAAAAAACATATTTTTACCTCAATCACACCTGGTGAAAGGTTGAAATGAGTCCAATAAAGGACCGCATTCACCCATCAAACGCCTATTCAATCTTCTCTTAAAGGATCTCAAGTCATAAGCACGAAGACATATGGTCGCTGGAAGCATTTTACACTTCTTTGCTGCTCGCATGATGATCATAGAAGCGAACCTTTTCCTGCAAATATAAGGAACACCCACCACATACGAATAATATCGTACACGGCGTCAATGGTATTATAATAAAATGAAGCTGGTGGAATTATAGAATGTAGCGAAAACACTCTCCATTGTGCTCCGATGCAGCTCCTATGTACGGAACCCCTTGTTGCGTGGGTCCGACTCACACTTGACAGGCTTTGTTAGAAACAAATAAATACATATAACCGAATTTCAAACTAGTGAATACAGAAGCACGATGTTTAGATACATCAGTTGGAGCGAAATTTAAGCCATTATGAAGAGACATTTATATAATTATGACTGTCACTAGAACGTGATTAATGGTAGCTTAGACGTGACAGACAGACAACTTGATATCACGCGTCGAATGTAGGAGTATTTGTAACAATTAGTTATATATCATAGATAGAGTTGCCCTGTATTCGGCATTAGTAGGATATTTTTGGTCGAATTCGATATATCCAGCTTTTCTGGTCGAATATGCTTAAAGAATTTATTCTCAAAGAAAAAGCAATAATGTCTCCTATTATATATGAAAATAATTGTTAACATTATCGCACAGAAGACCGGTTTCAATGCGCGGCAACGACAATGGTCATAGGTTCGAATCCCACTATGTACGTCTGGGTTTTTCCAGATTAAGTGCGAATTTAGTAATCACATGCTAACCGATGAAGGAAAACATCATAAGGAAACTCACATGACATCTGAAAGATATGATATAAGTTGTTATATTTTAGTTATTTGTAGCAATTGTATTCTGGTAACATTAACAGTTATATTTTAGTGATTGTATTTTGGCAACATTATATGTATTTAGTTATGAGTAAATCTTACTAATAAAAGGACATTCTGGTTCGAGCCTCGGTAGAGGACACACGTCGAGAGAACCGAGCTAAAATAATAAATAAGTGAATGTGGAAATAAAGAGGAAGAGCATTTAGGAGGCATAGTTTTATTCTCTTCACTTCTGACAATATTTTAAACAATGTGCTCTAAGAACGCCGATCCTACGCTATTGGTTACGTTGGGCACGATATAAGCGCAAATTGCAATCAATTGGAATAGTGGAATAAGAACAAGCAACGCATTCATGTATATAAATCTCTCCTCACAGTCCTAATTTTTCTTCTTCGCCCTGGTGAGGACTGGCAAAGCTTAAGCAAATGGATCGTACGTTTTGTTTTTAATTTTGAAAATAAAGATCTCTTTGATAAGACAGCGTAAGGAAAATATTTAAGATCAGTTAGCTATGTATCGAACAGGTTACACTATTTGCATCAACAGCATCGTTTAAACGTAATGCGATTTGGTTTTTATATTAAACAATACACGCATATAGACTTAGTCTGGGCTATTCTTTTTTGAGTATGTTATGAAAAACATCAAGCATTCGTATCCTGGTTAATTATTATCGTTGAAAGCTCGGGATCTTCAACAAAACTACACTGATACTATTAAGGTTGATTTGCTCAAATACAAATGGAAACGCTTATTAACTCACCAAATAATACACAAAATCTTGCAGCGAAAAATTTCTTCACTTTAATTTCGCTTATAACGCTTTATTTCGCTTTCCGTAGATGACTACTGTTCCGCGCATTTATAACGCAGCAGAAGAACCTATCGATTGCATAGAAGATTATCCAGCCATATCGTATATTCCAACGTTTATGTAAAGCTGCAACGACACTTCTAGAAATTTCTTTTTATTCTCCAATAGTTGATACCAATAGTGGCTGTACTTGTGCTATTTATCCTAAGATGTCATTACGAACTGAAAACTCATCTACTGGACAATAGAGGTCGCTACATACCTCAGTCTTATTCTGTAACATGAATAATACTACATAATCTGTTATTATTAAATATTGTTGCTAACCCTAGAATTAATTCAAATATAGTACAATAGCAGCAATTAAATAAAAGATATGAAACAAATAGTATTATAACAAACATACCCAAATTTCACGCAATAAAACCATGAAATGGATCTCCTGACGCTACTAAGGGTGCGGTTTTTTCCATTACAGTAAAGCAAAATGTGTCATCAGGAAAGTAATTGAGAATTACCTAGTAAAAATTGTCGGCCAGGCACCTTAATTATGTATGGAGAGCAGTAGGAATGGTTCCCTGGATAGAGCTATGGTTAACACGTAGTGGTATACAAAGAAATTTTTTAACGACGACAGTGTGGGAAATCCTACACTACAAGACATACGATTTTAGGAATCTATAGCTTAGATTGAAAATAAATTTTGTTGTTAAAATATAAATAGTTTAATCGGGAACCATTCACAAAAATAACAAAATTGATCGAAATTCTAGTCTAGCAGTTACTATAATTTTCGATCAAAACTATCAAGGTAGTTAGCTTGTTTAACTATAATTAGAAAATTAACGAAACCTCATTTCCAAATTCCCAAATTTCCTAAAAGAATACTCTGTATATAATTATAATATAATGGTGTATAAATAGTTATTTTAAAATACGCAAGTCTTTCTAGTAAAAGAAATCTTGGGAAAATTTGTCCGGCCTCTTTAGAGCCAATTGGAATAATATCATCAAATGGGTCGAACTCCGTTTGAAACATTAAAATTATTATATTTACGGGAATATGAGACTATGTCACTGTATCTATTTCACAGTGACGTGCATATGGTATTTGGATAGGGTAGGCAGAATTCGTATAATTAATTTGAAGATTATATTATGATAGTAAATATTATATTGCTATCATACGATCATAGTCAAAAATAGAGATCGTGAATATAAAATAGATATGAATACTAAATGGTTCTGTTGAATCTATAGAGTTATAGTTTTTTGTTTATTCGAGAGATGGCGCTAGCAGAGTATTGAATCACGCTATCGTTTTGTAACACATGATGCTATACTCTGCCACAATATTAAATAAATTATGAGTAGCGACATAGCAAATATTTGTTTTATTCAATCACATCCCGAGTCTACAGTGGTGACGTCTATATAGATTTTGTTCAGGTTCCTTTTTTTGTTTAACTTTAATCAATTTAATCCACACTTATTTATCATAAAGGCATGCAATGCTTGAATGCATCTATCGACTGAACGCTAGTGCTATTTCACGTTTATAATGTTACAATAATGTAGAACACTATTGTATACTAAATGAGTTACTAGTCCCACTTCATTAATGTTTAATTACTCAACTATATTGGATTTTAAATATTACAATATAATGTTATTTTTATTCAGTACTAGATGATCATGATTCTTTTATCAAATCTTTTTAATAGTTACAACACTCACATTTATCTCAAGTCTTATAAAACTTGATTAGATATATCTGATGCTCACAATATGCTATCATCTATATCGTAACGATTGATTAATATCCTCCTAAATACAAAGCTCCGTCCAGAAAAGTCCATAGATTGTTAACAACTATAGTCTGTCTAAAAATCTGTTTTTTTATCACTATCAATAATTGTTATTGTTAAAGATCTAATATCTATACAATATGATACTAGTGCTGCCATCTGTCGTACATTGTCGGTAGACATGTTTTTTTGTTTAATGTTTTTAAATAATAAATTGTCTGAGCTACTCGTCAATACGAATACGTTGTTTCATTTTAGGTTATGGGCTATACGCTCAAAAAATCGCGGTATTGAGTCGTTTTAACAAGGATTTTGCAGTAAAGCAAGTGTTAAAAGACAGTATTAAGTGCGGTTTAGCTGTGAACTGACTGATCGTATTAATTATCGCAGTGTATAAGTATAGAAAGTGTTCGTCAAAATGGCTAGCAACTACCTTATCAATGTGCCTAAATTAAAGGGACGCGACAATTATTCGGAGTGGTGTTTTGCTGCAGAAAATTTCTTAGTTCTCGAAGGCATGAAGCATTGTATCAAGCCAGAACCGGGAAAAGAAATAGCAAGCACGGATGACGAAAAAACTAAAGCCAAATTAATTATGACCATCGACCCGGCGTTGTATGTCTACATCAAAACTGTTCAATCGTCGAAAGAATTGTGGAATAAACTACAGCAATTATTTGATGATAGTGGCTTTTCACGCAGAATAAGTCTGTTAAGAAATTTGATTTCAATCCGACGAGATAATTGCAGTTCGATGACGTCATATGTGACGCAGATTATCGATACAGCGCATAAATTAAGTGGAACGGGATTTGAAATAAATGATCAATGGACAGGGTCAGTGTTGTTGGCTGGATTGCCTGATCGTTTTGCTCCAATGATCATGGCAATCGAACATTCAGGCATTTCCATTACAGCAGACAATATCAAAACAAAATTATTAGACATGGAGGCGGTAGATTACAACGAGAGTGAAATGAACGGTGCTTTCATCAGTCATTCAAATCATGCAAAGCAAGATAAGAATAATTTGTCTATGGCTAAGAAAAATTTTAATGTTGGTAGTAATACTGTTACGTCAAAGTCAAAAACAAAGGCGGTGAAATGCTACAGATGTAAACAAGTCGGTCATTACAAAAATCAGTGCATGAATAACGAAATTAATTCAGAAAATAAGAAAAATAAAGAAAGGATGCAATCAAACGCATTTAGTGCAGTATTTTTAAGTGCGAATTTCAACAAAAATAATTGGTATATCGACTCCGGGGCAAGTGTACACCTAACAGCAAACGAAAATTGGATTATGAATGCCAAATATGAACAAAATAAAGGAATTGTCGCAGCTAATAGTGAGAAGATGACAGTATTATGTTCTGGCAATGTGAAAATAACGACTTCAACTGATGATTGTGAGTACGACATTGTGATAGAAGACGTATGCTGTATACCATCTCTGACTACTAACTTACTATCAGTCAGTCAACTAATTAAAAATGGAAACAGTGTGTCTTTCACAGATAAAGGATGTTGCGTTTACAATAAAAAGCAGCAGTTAGTTGCTACAGCAGTATTAATCAATGGGGTATATAAAGTAAACTTGGTATCTCAGGAGTATTTGGCTGCATCAGCTGTGTCAGGAGTAACATGGCATCGCAGATTAGGACATGTCAATAAGGAATACTTAAATAAAATGAAAAATGCTGACTTGGGAATGTCATTTGATGAAAAAGTTAAAATAAGCAAGGCTTCTTGTACAACATGTTGCGAAGGTAAACAATGTCGCTTACCATTTAAAGGCAGTGGTCAGAGAAGCAGTAACTTGCTAGATTTAGTGCACACAGACATTTGTGGCCCTATGGAGACTATATCGATAGGAGGAGCAAGGTATTTCTTGTTATTTATTGATGATTACAGTCGCATAACATTTGTTTATTTTCTAAAGCACAAAAACGAGGCTCTGAAGTATTTCAAGGTATTCAAAGCACAGGTTGAAAATCAAACAAAAAGAACAATAAAAGTAATAAGAAGCGATAACGGTTTAGAGTACTGCAATGAGGAATTTGATGATTACCTAAACAGTGCTGGTATTATCCACCAGAAAAGCAACCCCTACACCCCAGAACAAAACGGTTTATGTGAAAGATTCAATCGCACAGTCGTAGAAAAAGCAAGATGTCTACTGTTTGATGCAAATCTGGGAAAAGAGTTTTGGGGTGAGGCCACCAATACGGCAGTGTACCTGCAGAATCGTACTGTGGCTGCTGCGTTGGATAATAGAACGCCATATGAACTATGGACTGGCACAAAACCAGATATCAGTCATATTAGGATATTTGGTAGCACTGTCATGGTACATGTTGCGAAACAAAAACGTAAGAAATGGGATAAGAAATCTATGAAATGTATTCTTACAGGATACCCAGATGACATAAAGGGATACAGAGTCTATAATCCAGAAACAAGGACTGTGTTTACAAGTAGAGATGTAGTCATTATTGAGCCAGAAATCAATTCTGAATGTATGATTCAAGTGCAAGACCAGAATGTTGCTTCAGTGGGGGATGAGGTTAAACCAGAACAACAAGGTCAGAAGGTAACAAGTTTTGAATCAACATCTAGTCTTGAAGATAACTCCAACAGTGAAAATGATTATTCCTATGATGACAATGATAAAACATATGTTCCAAGTGATTATGAAGACTCAGAGAGTACACTTCAGTGTGAAAATAAAGATTTCATGGACAGATCTAAACGAACACGGAAACCACCAGAGAGATATGGTATGTCGATTCTTTGTACAAGCGCTGCAACCTATGATGATGGGGCAGGTTTGACACTACATGATGCTTTAAACGGACCAGAAAAGAAACAGTGGATCTTGGCCATGCAAGAAGAACTACAGTGTTTTAAAGAAAATGATGCCTGGGAATTATGTGATAGTCCACAAGATGGTAGGGTTGTACAATGTAAGTGGGCGCTTCGTAAAAAATATGATAGTCATAATAAAGTTCGGTTCCGTGCACGTTTAGTTGCTAAAGGTTTTTCACAAATTGAAGGTATAGACTATACAGAAACATTTTCTCCTGTTGTGAGGCATACTACATTGAGGTTACTATTTGCATTGTCAGTTAAGTTACGATTGGACACAACTCACCTTGATGTAACTACAGCTTTCCTGAATGGTGCTCTTGATGAAACCATTTTTATGCAGTTGCCAGAAGGATTTTCCGAGCAGACCCATGAGGGTCAAGTACTTAAATTAAAAAAGGCAATCTACGGGCTTAAACAATCTTCGAGAGCATGGTACAGGAAAGTGGATGAATGTTTGTTACATATTGGTTATAGGAGATCTAAGATAGAACCATGTATGTACACAAAAATTAGAAATAATTTGAGGACTATTGTTACACTTTTTGTGGATGATTTTTTTATTTTTTCAAATGATTGTAAAGAAGCTGAATATTTAAAAAAGGTATTAGCTAGTCATTTCAAACTTAAAGATTTAGGTGAAATCAGAAAGTGTCTTGGTGTTAATGTAAATGTTAATAAATCTGAGAAAACTATCACATTGAACCAGTCTGATTATATTGATCAGGTGTTACAAAAATTTAACATGAGTCAATGTAAACCCATTCAGACTCCTATGGAAACTAAGTTGCATGTATCTAAAGGGGAAAACTATGTTGGAAAATTCCCATACCAGCAAGTTATTGGTTGTCTAATGTACTTAGCAGTTTTAACCAGACCTGATATTACTTATACAGTTGGATTTTTGAGTCAATTTAACAATTGCTATTCTAGAGAACATTGTGCATATGTAAAGCGTCTATTGAGATATTTGAAATTTACTAAAAGTTATGGTTTGAAGTACACTGCTGATGGAAATTCAATATTAGAAGGATATGTAGATGCAGATTGGGGTGCAAATGTTATAGATAGGAAGTCATATACAGGATATTGTTTCACTTTATCTGGTTGTGTAATTTCCTGGGAAACTAAAAAACAAAGTACTGTAGCCTTGTCTAGTAGTGAGGCCGAATATATGGCTATTACAGAAGCATGTAAAGAAGCTGTTTATTTGAGAAACTTACTATATGAAATTACACAAAATTTGTATACTATTGATTTGTTCAACGATAATCAGAGTGCACAAAAGCTAACTATGAATCCAATGTTTCACAAACGTACAAAACACATAGACATTAAGTTTCATTTTTGTAGAGAATGTGTTGTAAATAAAATTGTAAATGTAAAGTATTTGCCTACAGCTGAGATGCCAGCTGATGTATTCACGAAGGCTTTATGTGTTGTGAAACATTATAAGTTTTTGAATGTATTAGGTATCCAAAGATTGTAATATTTTTGTATATCCATATTGTTAGATATAGTGGGGGTGTTAAAGATCTAATATCTATACAATATGATACTAGTGCTGCCATCTGTCGTACATTGTCGGTAGACATGTTTTTTTGTTTAATGTTTTTAAATAATAAATTGTCTGAGCTACTCGTCAATACGAATACGTTGTTTCATTTTAGTTATGGCTTTGTATGTCTGCGATAAAGAGCATCGGAAAGTCTCTCTCGCTCACCCGTGGCAAAATCAGTATCGCGCTATCTCGTTTTCATTACGTTATCGACGCATCGCTGCTCCCCGCACCGCATACTGCGCACTTGTCACGCCCGCGCACGGGACCGCAACATCTACCCGACGCGTCCCATCTTTGTAATTATTGTTCTAATAATACCCGAAGATTGGGACATCGAACTGGACCCTTCCAGTTCCACGAGCCGCTTCAAGGGAGATCCCAGACGCCGGGGCCATGGCCTCAGGTCCGCGCTGAGTGGAGACCCAGAACATCGCTAAGTACCCAAGCGCACCATCAAGAGGAGTTCCCGGGCAATGCCGCCCGGGGACAAATCGAACTATCTAAAAGGCCCTTTTAAGGGCCAACCATCAGCTACCACTGCCAGGGGTGGAAGGCGCACTCGGCGCACCCCGTCGGCCTCACAGCCCGACGATGGGAACGCCAGTGCACTCCCCCTGTCAGGAGAATCGTCATCTTCATCGTCCTCGGAAGCGCCGCATCGGGTCGCCGAGTCGCTGCGTGCTGCCACCGAGTCGCCGAGGAGCATCGCCGGGCCGGATTATCCTGCTGGCGAGCCGACCCTAACTGGGGGGCCACCGCACTCCGACGACGGCGCTCGGCGCCGGGGCGGAGGCGCGATCCCGCGCACAGGTGTGCAGCGACGCCGCGCCGCCTTGCCGCTGGGCCGCAATTCCTCCTCCTCATCGTCGCCGAGCCCCGTTGCCGGTCAGCGCTGCCACGCCGGGGGTTCGCCTCGCCGATCGCGGAAATCCGACACCGCCGGGGATGTATCACCGTTGACCGGGGAGCCATCGCGCCGGGTCGCCGACTCGCTGCGTCGCTCCGAAGAAAGAACAGCCTACAACCTGTCCCCTCCCAGCTACCAGCTTGGAGCCGACATCGCCGCTTCCGCCGAATTATCGGCGGAAAACATCATGGAACTACAGAGGCGGTTGGAGCGGCACATCGTGTTGCCTGCCCCCGCCTCCCCCTCTGACGTCCATCAGTCGCCGCACGCCGCCCGCCCGCCGCCGCCAGCGGATTATTACGCGCCGTCCGCCGGTGCGTCGACTCCGATAAGAGTGTACGAGCGTGATCTCGTTACGCTCGCCCAGTTCGTGGAAACTGGGCTTTTGTCGGAGTCGATGCTCAGGTGGATGGCCCTTCTCCTACGCATCAGAGAGGCACGTATGGAGGGTCGTGCGTTAGACCCCGTTGACATCTCAGCCCTCAAGCTGGCAATCGATTGTACAATCGAGCTGCCGGCAGTCCAGCCAACCGTGACGCGCCGAAGCCCTAGGAAGGGGAAACGCAAGGAAAGAAGCAGCGATGGCGATGAGTGCTTGGGCCGCCTGGTCCGCCCTCGCCTCTCGCGCTCCGCATCGCCGACACCGTCATGCCGGGACCCCTTCCACTGGCATTCGCGCGCGTCTGTTTCGCCGCCGCAGCCACCGCCGCGGCCACCGCGGCCGCTGCTTTCGCCGCCCCCCATCGTCGAGGGCGACGGACCGACACCGGGCGAAGTCCCGACGGTCCGCACAACCGTCTTCGCCCGCGAAGAACCACTCCCCCCAAGGGAAAAGCGACGCCTGATGAAGCGCCCGGCGGAGGAGCGGACGGCCGCCTTCATGGCCGGCGCCGCTGCTGTCGCGCCGCCGCGGATCGCACCACCGGCGGTCACAGGACCGCGCGCCGTGCCCGCCGCCGCTGCGACGCCTGCGCGCCGCGACGCTGCGCCGCCTGCCGTGCGTGCCGCCCCGGACTCTGCCGCGCGCCCGCCTGCATCCACAGGAGCCACCGCCCGCCCCGCCTTGACGTCCGAAGATAAGGATAGCTACGCTACCAAAACGAAGGCCGGTAAGCAGAGGCCCGTACCGTCGGAACACAAGACCTCCGTCCCGGCCCCTAAGGCCGCGCCCGTCGGCGCGCCGCGTGCGCCGACTCAACCGACTCAGCCAGCACGACCGCCGCTCGCAGCGAGCGCGACATCCCGCGGCGCCGCGACCGCGCCGCCCACTGCGCCGCCAGCTTCACTGGCTGCGCCTCAGCCGGCGGGACGGACCTCTGCTGACACGGCCGCTGCTGCGCAGCGACAACACGTGAAAGCCAAAGGAAAGCAACAACAGAGGAAGACGGAAACATTCCCCCCTCTGATTGTAGAGAAGTTACCTGAGTGGCAACGCCACTTCAAGCAGCTTGCCCAACTGCTCGGACGATCACCGAACGCGCGCCCCTACGGGAAAGGGGTACGGTTCTCACCAGAGAGCGAGGAGGAGTACCGCGTCGTCCAGCGCTACCTTACTCGACTAGAGAAGGATGAGCGGGTGGCGTGGTTCACCTACTCGCTCCCGGCCGAGCGAAGCCTCAAGGTGGCCATACGGGGTCTCCCTTCGGATACAGATCCGAGTGAGATCATGGCCGCCTTACAAGAGCGGGGCTTCACACCCGAGTTTTGTAAGAACGTCAAAGCTCGAGGAGGCAACCCTGGTTGCCTCTTTTACGTTATTCTGAAGCGACAAGAAGGCCTCACCCCAGCGATATTTGAGCTCAACGAGCTCATGTATATGCGGGGTGTGGTTGTGGAGGCCTGGCGCGGTAGACTGGGTCCCGCTCAGTGCCATAGGTGTCAGGAGTTTCGGCACAGCTCCCGACAATGCCACAAGCCGCTAGCCTGTGTCCGTTGTGGCGGTGAGCATACCGCCAGGGATTGCGAGCGCCCCAGGGAGGATCCTCCCACCTGTGCTAATTGCAAGGGGCCTCACCCCGCAAATTTCACACGGTGTCCCGTCTGGAGGCGCGAATTGCGCAACAGGCGGGCTGGGACGCTCGCAAGGACGGGCACAGGATCAGAACGCACCGGGCAAGCGCTGCCGCTGAGCAACGCCGTAGAGGAGACAGCGCCAGCGTCGCTGATGGCGCCTGCCAATGATCCTACTGGCCTCAGCGGGACGACTGGGCAAGGTAACAAGCGTTCAAGAGGGAAACGCTTACCAAAGAGAAAATCCGCCGCGGCACGGGGCCGAGCCGCGGCGACAAGCGGACAATCAGAGGGGGAGGGCCTGCGCCCCCCTGCACCTGCATCGCCACAGCCGGCGCGCAAATTGGACCACCTCGCCAACACCATCGGTGTCATACGGGAAATTCTCGACGCCGTGCAGGAGGGCGAAGGAGCTCAAAAGGCCGCCCTTAAGGGATTGTTTAAGCTCTTGTGCAATGGACAATAAGACCTTAAGGGTGGTACATTGGAACGCCCAGTCACTCCGGAGGAAGAAGAAACTGCTGACGCACTTCCTCCGTGAGCAAAATGTCGACGTGATGTTGATATCAGAATCCTACCTGCGTGATGTCGACACTTTTAAAGTGTCGAACTACTACACGTACAGGAAAAACGAGAAGACAGCCGACGGCGCCCCTTATCGCGGTTTGGTGGTGCTTGTTAAAAGGAACATTGTACATCAAGAGATACCATATAAAGAATACCCATCACTCTACGCCCTGGGAATACTTCTGAACGTTAGAGGGCATCACCTCAAGCTCTACGCGGCATATAAACCACCGAATCACCAGAATAGCCAGTCTTTCTGCGCGGACATCGGGGATATATTGCTGCGAGACTCGACTCCGACGGTGATAGCCGGTGATCTCAACGTGAAGAGTACCTACTGGGGCTCGAGTAAGGATACCTCGATGGGCAGAGCGTTCTATTGTCACTCTGTAGACAATAATTACGAGATAATCGGGCCGGACGCGCCGACACGGTACGGTTATAATTCGCAGGAAGTATTGGACATATGTGTTTATAGAGGCCTTAGAGCACCACCGGGGCAGACGGTTCTCCCGGACCTGCCGTCGGACCATCGCCCAGTCCTTCTCGAGTTTTCTGATTCTCTACCAACACGGATCAACGCTCCAACATCACGTCAAAGGGTAGATTGGACCGCATTCGTGAAAGAGCTTGAAAACACAAACATCACGAGACCGATGTCCTCTCGTGCAGATGTCGAGTGGATGACGGGTGCCTTGACGCGTAGCATTCAAAGCGCTCTCCGTCGATCTAGCCATACGGTTCCGACCGGGGGTCGGCTTAGGCCACTTCCCCGGCGGATCCAGATGCTAATTGATGAGAAGAGGGCGCTGCGACGCGCATGGCAACAGACCCGTTGCCCTTTCATGAAAATTAGATATAACTCGATGGTAGAGCGAGTTAAAGCGGCCCTCGATGACAACGCAGCGGAATCGTGGGATAGCTTTATAGAAGAATTAGGAGATTGCAGCACACGCCTGCCTTCTATTCACCGCTTGTGCCGGAACTTGTCAGCAGTTCCATCGCCGGTCAGACCTCTACTGAATAAAAACGGTCACCCACGATTCACGGCAAACGATCGGGCGGAGATATTTGCCGAGTGTCTGGAGAGACAGTTTTCCTTGAACCCGGTATCGAACCCCCAGCACGATATCGATGTCAAAAGACATCTGGATCGCTTCTTTTTAGAGCCTATAGCCGGTAGCAGCGAAGAAGGCACCGCTCTATACGTTAGTCCGCACCAGGTTCTGCGGACTATCAGAAAATTACCGCCTAGAAAAGCCCCTGGCATGGATCAAATCACGAATACGATGCTTCGTCATTTACCGTTTAAGACCGTTGCGGCAATGACACGATTATTTAATGGAATCCTGCGAAGCGGCCACTTCCCACAAGACTGGAAACTTGGGAAGGCCGTAATGATACCGAAACAGGGCAAACCCCTGCAAAAACCAGAAGGTTCTCCTGGGGTTTTTAAAACCCCACATCACACCGAGAGAAGAACAGTTTGGTTTCAGGGAAGAGCACTCAACTGTCCTACAGCTCACAAAAGTCATCGACACTATTGCCCGAACATATGATAAAAATGAGTACTTCGCTGCAGTACTACTAGATATGGAGAAGGCGTTCGACAGAGTATGGCACGAGGGGCTGCTATACAAGCTGTCAACGTCATCGGCCCCCAAGAAGATTACCCATATTATAAAGTCATTCCTGGAAAACCGCCGCGTCGTGGTAGCGGTGGAGGGGATTACCTCCAGGGACTTTCCTGTGCGGGCAGGAGTCCCTCAGGGCAGCTGCCTCTCACCGTTGTTATACGCACTGTATACCGATGACATTCCGCTGGTTGGTCGGGCGGAGCTCGCGTTGTATGCAGACGATACGGCATTTTATGCAACAGCGTATAATGCAAAATCTGCCGTCTTAAAACTGCAAAGACAGCTCGATGCTCTACCTGAATGGCTGGCGAAGTGGAGGTTGTCAGTCAACGTCGGGAAGACACAAGCTCTTGTCACCAGAGTGAAGACAAGAGCACCGCCACCATTGACGTTCCAGGGACAGACTATTCCTTGGTCGGAAAGAGTCAAATACCTGGGCGTCATCATCGATCGGAACGCTACCTTCAAGAGGCACGCGGAGGGTGTGATCGCGAGGGCTAAAGTAGCCAGGAGAATGCTGCAGCCAGTGCTTAGCTCGAGGCTCCCACTTCGCACGAAGCTGGGACTCTACAAGACGTACATTCGGTCGCGGCTCACGTACGCGGCACCGGCATGGTACTCTTACCTGTCCAGAACAATGAAGAAGCGGCTTCAAGCCCAGCAGAACCTTTCTCTACGCGCGGTGTTGGGTGCGCCGTGGTACGCGAGCAATGCCACCATAGCCCGCGACGTAAAAGTCGAAAGCCTGGATGCTTTTGTTAGCAGCCTGGCAACTAAGATGTTTAAAAGAGCGGACTCGTCGGCGCACGTTCATCTTCAGAACATTGCGCCGCTCCACGCAAGACCCCCAGACGAAGGTGAACGTCATGTGAGACAACAAGAATCCCGAAAAGCCAGAAAGAAAAAGCCTAAAGCCCGCGATCTAGTCCATACCTAGACTGCGCCCCGCCAGGAGAGGGCGCGCTGGAGAGTACTAGACGGATGTGCGTACAGATCGCTCACCCTCAGATTCCGATCCCAGAAGAAACGCCCAGACGGACTCCGGTAGATTTTCCACCAAGAAGGACGCGCGAGCTACCTTCGATCAGTGACCCGTCTGCCGCTGCAGACGGAGAAGAACGCCGCCGTCAGGAGGTTCGCCTCGAAACGGCTTCCCGCCCCAGACCCCCTTCATTTATTGTATTAAAATTAGTATTAAATATGTAAATAAATACCTTCCCTGTTGTTGCGTTTTATTTAGTATTTAAGACTAGATTTAATTTTTGTACATACGTTAGTTAAGGTTTAGTTAGGTACTAGTTGTTAGGAAAAATGTAATAGACTCTTAAGTTAGCTTTAAGTTTGTATTATACTTTTCTTAAATAAATGGCACCACCCAGACCTTATCAGCGGATGGATGAAAGAACGATGAATGAAAGGCAGTGGAATGGGGTGGTGTGAAATTTGAATTTGAATTTTTAAAGAGCATCGACAATTCATCTCTACTTTGAACTGTTCTGCTCATAATACTTCAGTTCACCTCACGTCCTACAATTTACAGTTGAATGGAGTACAATTGAGATTGCAATGGGTCCCAGCACATATCGGGCTACATGGTAATGAGGAGGCTGACAGGCTGGCCAAGGAGGGAAGTCTTGAAGGAGAGTATTATAATTTTAGACCAGATTATACGGAATTTTTACCCAAATATAAAGAAATTTGTTTTAATGCATGGAATAACTTTTTTAATGAACGATTTTTGACCAAAGGTATTTGGTACAAGACGCTAGTATGTGAGCCTCCTCATGTGCCATGGTTTGCTAATGAAGTCATTAGCAGACAACTTATAGTGGTAGCACGCAGGCTGAGGTCAGGTCACATTCCATCAGGCAAATTTAAACATCTGATGAAGCTTCTGGAGTCACCGAACTGCAGCACGTGTAAGAACGTAGATGACGTACAACATTTGCCGATGGAGTGTGTCCGATCTCAGTCTGCAAGAGATTCTCTGATGGGAGCTTTTAGCTTGAACAAATTTACAACACAAGTTAAATCTTAATTTGGGCACCGGAGTTTCAACAACACTATTACGACCTAAATAATGTTAAGAATTGAATATCCAAATGTATGTGTAATGACAAATGTATATCTATGAAATAAATTATTATTATTATTATTATTAATTTGATGTAGGCATGTTCTGCGGAATTTTAGCAAGACCTTGCTCCCCACCAGAAATAAATGTTAGTAGTGCATGTTTAGGATACGATGGGACTGGCATGTGCCGAGGCACAAAAGTCCCTTGAATAAATAGAAAAAAAAAACCTCACGTCCTGCTGATATCCCTTGATTCCTGCAGGATCGTGTGTCTCCAGGCTTGTACGGGACTACAAATACTCGTAATTACTTTAAAAATTAAACCAAAATCTTTGAAACGGTTGTTTATAAATATAAATCTAAATGAAGATGGAGTAAGAAGTTTTAGAGAATATATTTTCGTAAACTTAAGCTATATAACTAATCCAGTTAAAGTTTCGTAGAATAGCAGACTCCACTTCGGGTGGGAATGACCTTTCTGATATTACAATCGTTTGTTAAGGTTAAAAGAACGTATTGCTGTGTTGTATTAAGTGCAACCGAAGCTTAGAACGTACATTTGGTTTGATAATAAAAAATACTATGGAGTTATCTGGAAGGGTTTTTAAAAGGATTTGAATGAGAAAAATAAATGAGTACTGTAAAGAATTAAAACTTGTTAATCTGAGCAAGATATTTTTTAAAGCTTCGTAACAAACAATGAGAAATCTTTCAACGTGTGAAACTCAGAATAAATAGAATTGTATGGCTGCCAGTGTTAGCCAATACGATCGGAATTCTGGAGCGGATTTAAAAATCAATGAATTGCAAATAAAGAAAATAAAGTAACTTTGCTAAAATAATGTCAAAATATTTGATGCAAAGCTTAATCTCTATGAATCAGTTGGTAGATGAATCAGGGTTTCCATAAAATCATAAAAAGGTCTTATTATATTTTGTCATTAAATTACTTACTTAAAAAACCTTTTTAAGATTACTTAAAATCTGGTAAGTACCAAAAAGGTGTCTCAGAATCCAAATTTTAAATCGATATATTTATTAAATATCCAAGCAGATATAAGTAAATATAATAAGATACAATTTTATGTACTTCTATGGGATGCACGACACTGAATTCAATATAGGAGTAAAATTAAAAATTGACAACGATAATAAATACGTTTATTTTTATGATAACAGAATCCTTCAAGTGAAGCAGTAATTCTAAACAAAAAGTTTCAAATTCTCAATAAATGTTACAAAGTATTAGAAACGAAATTGTAAGATTATGAAAATTTTTGTTTAATATTCCTACTGGAGAAGCAACTTCGTATTTTGTCGTGTTAAGCATTTTTCGCTCAAACTTTGAAACTTCCTATATGGTTGTGCCTAAAAACATTACCCCCAAAGACAAATTGGACATTCCCAACACTCCCAAAGCCATAACAAAAGCGATATAACTTTCGAAAGACCTATCATAATGCGCATAAAGAGGTACAAATTGAGTGAACGCTCGCAACCCTCCGAACTCGTTAGCCAAAGTGTGTTTCGATGTACCTTAGCATATTGTTGCCGACCGTATGCCTACGGAGTAGAGTGTTCGCTTACTCAATCAATGAAGATTATAAAGAAATCTATCTACAGTATACTAACAGCCTTAGTTTTATTTCCTTAAATTTATATTTTACTAGCTGTCCCGGCAGACCTTGTTCTGCCCTATTTCTCTAAAACAAAGTCACATTGTTTTTTTTAATGTTAATAGCTTCTCCGTCAGATTTTTTTTTGAAAATTGTTTGAAGGAACCTGGCCTTAATGCTATATGTATAAAAATTGACAAATATTAGTGTCCGACCGAAAGTTCGGTTTCGGTTTCGGTTTCGGCCTAGTTTCGGCCTAAAATCTAGTTTCGGCGGCAGTTTCGGTTTCGGCCAAATTTGGCCGAAACTTTTGCCGAAACCGAAACTGATTTCGGTAGTTGTCGTACATGCTTGCCTAGCTTCGTTTCTCGCGGCAACGCTTTGGCGGACGCTGGCGGCCCTGTTCGGGATTCGTGCGCCGTTCCCATTGCTATTTTTTTTTCGAATTTACGCGTGTTTGTTGACCGGGAAAGGTCTTCACAACTTAACCGGGCGGGTGGGCGAACACTGAGGGTGCTCAGCCGGCAATTTATGGGTTGGGTAGCAATGCAAGGGCACCCCCCTGTGGGTACGAACCTCGACTTGGACCGCCAGCCAAAAATACGAAACCTAACGGTGATCTACTAGCGTTTCGGAAGCGACTACCTTGAGAAGAAACGCCGAAAGAAACTGAAGGCTGCGTCGGAGTGTAACTGCGTCGTTTAGACGACAGTTGACGGATCTAATTCGCATTGCTCTATAGCAACACAACTTAGTCAGTGCGTTATCACCCGACGTAAACATTCTTTAGATGTTATGTTTTGATGGAACTAATTACATGTAAGTTTTTGTTTCATTTTTTTACTTGACCACGTGAGTTTCGGTTTCGGTTTCGGTTTCGGCCGAAACTGAAGCCACGGCCGAAATTTTGGTTTCGGTTTCGGTTTCGGCTGGAAAACCAGTTTCGGTCGGACTCTAACAAATATTGACATTAATATTTATACGTCACTCAATAATTGTTTTGCCTTCCCAGAACCCGTCCACTAACATTTAAACTTTATGGTATGGTGTTAAAGTTCAAATTGACTTATAACAAATCTTTTGTATGAGAATATAGAAAAGTGTTGTTTTTAGACTTTTTCAGACAATTTTTTTAATTTTTCTCTCCGTAATAACCTTCCCCAGACTTCAACAAACACAACAAAAAAGAAATCAGGCAAATCGGTTCAGCCGTTCTCGAGTTTCGCGCTTATACACATTTAACGATTCATTTTTATATAAAGGAAAATTAGAAGCTTTTGTTTTACAGAACACATCAGCTCATTGTAGCCTAAATTACGACGTTACGTTCTAGGGGAGTCGCTGATAACTAAGCTTTACCATCTGGCACAATATTTTTGGCTTCACATGACAAAGGATCTGCCAAAATGCCGTGCCATGCTTCAACATTTTGCTTATTAATACGCAATCTACTCATCAGTGGGTGACTTCTTTCACACACACTCTATCAACACGTGATACACACCTTCAATTTTTCTACAAATGTCACAATTGAATATATGTCTTAGTTAATATATTTGTCTAATACATTCGACTCCAATAATGCATATCTGCAATTTCATTCCTGTTAATAACGCAAGAGAAGAGGAGAAGAACTCATTTGGATTGGAATAATAATAATTATAGCGAAAAATATTTTATCTTTATTATTATTATTTTTTTTTACACTGGCTCGACATAGTGACTACAGAGTACCTGATGGTAAGTACAGTGTAGTCCAAATACGAAAGCGACTATCAAAGGGTGAAAATCCATTGATAGTCTACATCGTCATGTCGGCCCACATATACCACGACTGAAGGTCTCTAGGTATATGAGCTACTGGATATACACAAGCTGATCCCGAAACGCGACAAGCCGAAACTGGTCATTATGACGGACTTTACACCCATGTTCTGCGGTCGCGATCCAGACGGGCACTGACGCCCTACCACCTCGCTGCTGCTCGTTTAGCACCACCCAGGAGTCACGTGTAGGGAAACTAGGGTAAAACCTACGGACGCGAGCAGCTTCGACTCCCAAAAAATATCTCTGTGAGATAATTAATCACCAGATCGGAAAGAAATCTGTGGGAAGTGCTACTTAGTAAACCTGTAGTATATTGTATATAAAAATATTATCCTTAATATACCTAGGGATAGGTTAATAGATGAAAAGATTCTAACAGACTTTTTTATATTCGCTTACGAAATAATGACACACTAGTATCCTCTGTAAAATGAATAATAAACATGAGAAACTGTATCCATCAATAATGATACTAAGCACCTAGATACACAGTGTCCCAACTAATAGTCGTTTATATATAGCCTACTCTAGACCTTAACTAGAACATATTCCTGTGCCTAAGTTTGTCTAATATAATCCAGGGTTGCCTTTACATACAAATTGATTAATTCTGAAATATTGGTGTATAGCATGTAGACGCCGCCCGATACGTGCATGTGTTGAACGCCCTAAAAGTCGTTAGGGTGTTACGGGACGCGCGAGGTAAGGGGTGCGCGTGCGCAAGGGATGCTCTAGCTAAAGCAGTCGACTACCGAGAACCGAGGCTGGAGGACGTGCGTGTGCGACTCAGTTCGGTGTGCCTTAAAGTGTGATCCTGACGTGACTAAGCATCTTGAACCGCTCCAGTTGCGCAGAGATATTGCCTCACTGAGCGTTTTCTACCGTCTGTATCATGGCGAGTGTTCTGAAGAGTTGTTTAACCTTGTTCCACCCTCTCCTTTCCTGAATAGAACCACGCGCGCGGGTTTGCGGAGTCACAGCTTTACGGTATCTCACATCCCAGCTAGGACTAAGAAGTTCTCTAACTCCTTCTTTTGCCGTGTCGTTGGGGTGTGGAATGGTCTTCCAGCGAGCGTGTTCCCACCATCCTATGATATGGGATCCTTTAAGCGTAACGTGAAGAGATATTTGTGCAGGCCGGCATGATCGCTGCGACTACCGTTGGGTTTTCTTGCCTATCGATAGTCGTTAGCGTTTTTTTGGCTGCACCATGCTTACCATCAGGTATGGTGCAGTCACTGTGTCGAGTCAGAATAAAAAAAAAAAATAAACAGTAAAACGCCAAAATCGGTATCATTCTACCACCACACCCACGACCACCGGTCATAGGTGATATTTGCATTATCGGAATTTAATGTTTTGATTTTAACTTCGTTTTTTGACTTTGCTATTATGGATGCGAATAGAATTGTTGACAGTGATTGTATCTAAATCTTCACTGTTTTTCTTTTATTTCTATATACTCTCAAATACACTATAATTATTTTGCTAAGCCTGAATAAAGTCAATCCTTACATTATAATATCGAAAATTAAAGATCAAAAAGAGTGAATTGAATTCTATAAAATTAAAACGTGAATCAATAGGGAGTTATATTGCCCCTTTATGATTATGTAAAATATCCCCGTTAGCAACCCTGCGAGCTAAAAGTTTTAAAATCGCTACTGAGTTTTAACAACATGGAATTTAAAAAGATATATAATTCAGAACCATTAAATCCCAGTTGTAAACATAATCTTGACATTCAGAATCAATTTATATTTGTATTAACATTTTCTTTTTTTATAGAAGATATCTTTCGATTTCAGCTTAGTCTTTGTCTAGTTGTTCATACACTTGAGACCTTCTTTCATGGTATTGGGGGGTCAACATGACGTATGGGCCGTGGTACCAAAGGGAGTCTACTATATATACACGACGAAGGCAGGCTATACGTTTTCTCAGATACTGCCTATTACGAAAATTTTCTGCAGATGGTCAACTCCACCCACCTTGCATAATTTGAGGAGGTTTGGGAAAGTCGTTCGCGCGCCGGTACCACGAAAGATTACGTAATTCGCTTCCACGATTTTCTGTCCGATAGGAACAACCAGAGGATTTAGTCAGTAGGAGTCTGACGAAGCTCTGACCGTCACCTTCATGACGATCAGAAAATCTTGTGATGGTTTTTATCTTGGAAAAAATAAATGGGTCAACATGACGACGGTGACTGTCGATGGATTTCTGTCTTTTGCTAGTTGCTGCCATTTTTGGACTATTCTATACTTTCTACGAGGTTTTGAATTATCAATTTGTTGAGCTAGTGTTAACTATTTAAAAAATAAAAAGCTAGTATAAATTGCTAGTGTACTAGTAATTTTGTGAGATTTTCTCATAATCAATCCTTGTTTAACTGTTTCCTACAAACTATCTGCGGAGTCACTTGGAAGAAAGTGGTTTGTTGTTTTTATTTTTATTATTTATAGACGAAAGCTTGATCTCAATCACACCTGGTGGAAGGTGAAGATGAGTTCGATGATGAAACGCGATCGCCTAGCAAATGCCTATTCACTCTTCTCTTAAAGACTCCCAGGTCATAAGATCGCGGGAACACGGCCACCGGAAGCATATTCCACTCCTTAGCCGTTCGCATGATGAATGTACCTCAAAATTACATTTACTATTTTAAGTGATGACATTCAGCTAGCGATTCGAACGCATGTAGCAGTCATAGTGATTCAAATTTCCACTGGTTATACATATAACGATTGCGCGTGAATAGTACATGCCTACACGTCCGTGGTTTCTAATATAATATTTTCTTTAAATAATCCCGTTTATACCATGACGTCATCGGCCGTAACTAAAACCGCGTCCTAATTCCGAACAACGCCGTAATCCACTTATTTTGAAACACGTCACGCCAAGATTACCAAGATTATATCTCAATAGAGCTTACGCTGGAAACATCAATTTGAAGGAGATTATTGTCGAAATATTCGCGAAATAACGTGGTATCTGTATAGAAGCTGCCGTTAGTATAATGGATGATACATTCGTGAAGATCGTGAAAGAATATCATGCTTGACATTGCGAAATCTCTTTGTAGATCGTATACATGAAAAATGATTATAATCGGTATCAATCTTCATAATCAAAATTAATATTTTACAAATAAATTATTAAACTAGTCGTTTGTGGCAGACGGAGACTTCGCGACATCATTAGATTGCAATAACACGGACAAAGATATTTTCTGAAATTGACACTTAGCTTCTATAAAATAAAATCTCACAGAACAACCTATTTTAAAAATCTAGCTAAGTACGACTCGAAATTGCGTACAGATAGTTCATATGGGACCGAATCATAACTTCTTGCATTTTATTTTATACGTAACTAGCTGTTCTGGCAGACCTTGTTCTGCCCTATTTCCCTAAAACAGAGTCACATTGTTTTTTTTAATGTTAATAGCTTCCCCGTCACATTTTATTCTGCCAAAACCTATTGGCCTGTCGGCTGTTTTTTGAAAATTGTTTGAAGGAACCTGACCTTAATGCTATATTTATAAAAATTGACAAATATTGACATTAATATTTATACGTCACTCAATTGTTTTGCCTTCCCGGAACCCGTCCACTGACATTTAAACTTTATGGTATGGTGTTAAAATTCAAATTGACTTTTAAATATTATTACGAATTTTTTGTATGAGAATATAGAAAAGTGGTGTTTTTAGACTTTTTCAGACATTTTTTTTAATTTTTCTCTCCGTAATAACCTTCCACAGACTTTAACAAACACAACAAAAAAGAAATCAGCCAAATCGGTTCAGCCGTTCTCGAGTTTCGCGCTTATACACATTTAACGATTCATTTTTATATTATAGAGATGATTCGGCACATTCTGACGGATATGTTTTTGTAACCGCTACATTAAAGAAAATATTTTAATTCATTCTGTTTAAGATGCGAGTAAAATCGCTATCAAAAGCACTGGCGAATATAAATACATTTATATAATTTCCGTAGCCAAACATGCCTCCGCAGCTTCTCTCATATTATTCTGCGTAAAGTACACTCACAAGCATAATGTGTATGCTCAGCGGGAACTGTAAATTAATTAATGATTTAATCCTACTTATTTGAATAACACAAACGGTAGAGTAGTGCAAGATATACGCTGAAGCGAGTTACATACTTTTACGTTTGGAAAATATTCTCATCGGCCTTTTTTCATTGGTTTGAGACAAAGCCAACATCTGCTTCACACACTTGCATTCCCTTGTAAATACAAGTTTCTCATAATAAGCACCATTAGGACTTGTGTTCGGCACTTTTCATTTGATCTCTGCAAATCTATTGTCGTATCTTATGGTTTCACTTAGTTCAGGATGTCCCAGGCTATTTATGCAGGTCCATAGTCTTCAGCTTTCTAAACGTTCGTTTTCTGTCCGACAACTTCGTATAGACTATATGACCGGTGGTCGTGGGTGTGGTTGTAGAAAGACACGGATTTTGGCGTTTTACTGTTTATACACCACACACACACACACACACACAGTACACTGTACTTACCATCAGGTACTCTGAAGTCAATATGTCGAGTCAGTGTAAAAAAAAAATTGCACTTTAAGGCACACCGAACTGCGACGTACGCGCACGTACTCTAGCCTTGGGTCTCGGTAGTCGACTGACTTTGCTAGAGTATCCCTTGCGCGCGCGCACCCCTTACCCCGTACGTCTCGTAACTCCCTAACGACCCTTAAGGCGTGTAATACAATTACGTATTGTGCGGCGTCTACATGCTATAACTAAGATTTATTAATGATATGCCTAAAATAGTTTCAAAAACACGATAAGCGACTTTAAACTTTTAGGCCTTTTTTTACTTGGGGTAAATCTTCATAGGGTCATCACACGGGAGTGGCGGCTAAAATATGGCGAACTGGTCCCAGTTTAAAACTACAAGGTGACTACTTCTGCTAGTTAGCGGGAACTGTGGGTACTATAATCAATTCGCCACAGTCATGCCCTGCCGCGCCACGATTACATGGGGAGATACCGCGTCTTCCGATACATTTCAGTGTACTCAAGTAGATTGCATCGCGATACTCCACCGACTTCTCGATGGTCGTTAACCGGTCGCTCAGGGCCTCCACAACTCTAAAGTCATCAGTCATCCGGTTTGGATCGACCGCTCTGCTGGACTGATGATACGCGGGGGTGATTGGTTATCAGCTCCCTGCTGCTCCCGCTCTGAGGTTAACACGACCATGAGTATTCATAACTATATCTTGTCATAATAGGTTTGCCGCTTTGATGGAAAATTTGGACTTCCAGCGAGCGTGTTCCATACATACTATGGTATTGGATCCTATAAGCGAACCGTGAAGAGATATTTATGTTGGCCGGCATGATCTGGCCTCTCGATAGCCGTATTCGGTTTTTGGATTGCACTGTACTTCCCATCAGGTACGGTGCACTCACTGTGCTGAGTCGGAATAAAATATCCTACACTAGTAAGGTTTGTAATTTGTTTTAGAATTATTCTAATAGATTGACTAAATAAATATACTGGTATAATTTTAGTCTCAGACGAAGTTAATATATACCCCTATAAGCTATAGTATGACCTCGATTCTGAACATTGTACGTTATGTTATATTATCAAACATAATCCGAGTTTAGAAGCTCGGTTGCACTTAATCTAGGACTTATGTAACTAAGTGCCTACTTAATACTTTGATATAATCCCATACAACAGGCAGGTTTGCCTATAAAAAGGATTTAGTACAGTCGTCACCTCAAGTCCTTAAATATTTACTACCTTTTTCTATTATAATATTGTGCACAAAGTTGCGGTAGATGTTTTCATTGGGGTTACAACTACAAACATTTAAAAATTCATGTATTATTTGTATCTCTAAATTTTTTTTCTAGACTTCAGCACCATATATCTTCGATCTGAAAACTAATTTCAGAAAAACCTTCATCAGCAGCCACAAAGGAAAGAAGTTTTTACCGAAATGTTATTTTATTATGTTATTGCTATTTATTTATTTTTTCAGCAAAACGCAATAGTCGATTTGTCACGGTGACCAATTGTTAGGTGCAAAACAATTGCTATGAGTTTTTGCCGTTAGCGCACCTACGTACACACCTGCGGAGATGCCTGTGAATAGAGAAATTGCTAGTACAGTACGTTCCGGGCTAGCAACGAGTAGTCACTGAACTTTATCACAACTTCCATCGAATGTGACATCAACTCCAAACAATATAATCATTCCCAAGGGCTGAAAGGAATTACTGTGAGGATCTTTGCACTTCCTCTTCTTGCTGCAGACTTCCTCTGTGGCTTTAGGCTGATGAAGGGCCTATTTTCGCCATGTTTATATGTTCTGTATTTTCTTTTGTATTTGTGTGTTGTTTGTATTGCTACATTTAAATTTCTGTTTTTTTGTATATTTGTGGCGAAGTAAATACTTTTTCATTTCATTTCACTTGAGTATCATATTTACGACGCAATGCGGGCCGCCGACCAACTAGGTCAAAATGGCATGATATAAAAAAAAATATTTTAAGACTTTTCTACACAACTGTACATAATTCTCTAATAACAATGTGGGCAGATTTCACGTTTGGCCAGCCAAACAAGGGCCTGAGCCCGTCGAAACAATTACGTAGGTTATCTGTGATTATTCAACCGTGATATTAGCAATTTAACATATTATAGATTAATTGTATTGAAGTGTTTTATTAGAAGCTCGATAATATTCAATCGATCTCTCTCGCTGGCTTTATAATTTGAACAGCACAATATATATATATATATATATATATATATGTGTGTGACTACAGAGTTCCTGATGGTAAGTACAGTGTAGTCCAAAAACGAAAGCGACTATCAAAGGATGAAAATCCATTGATAGTCTACATCGCCATGTCGGCCCACATATACCACGACTGAAGGTCTCTAGGTATATGAGCTACTGGATATACACAAGCTGATCCTGAAACGCGACAAGCCGAAACTGGTCACAATGACGGGCTTTACACCAATTTACTGTGGTCGCGATCAAGATGGGCACCGACACCCTACCACCTCGCTGCTGCTCGCTTAGCACCACCCAGGAGTCACGTGTAGGGAAACTAGGGTAAAGCCTACGGACGCGAGCAGCTTCGACTCCCAACAACAAGCCAATTAAGGCAGGAAGAGGGTGAAAGAAGGTTAAGTAACTCTTCAGAACACTCGCCATGATACAGACGGTAGAAAACGCTTAAAGAGGCAATATCTCTGCGCGACTGAAGCGGATAATGATACTTAGCCATGTCAGGATCATTCAGTGCGGATACCCCTCCGCTGCAATCTACCAGGACTACCTATCGTATAGATAAATTGAGAAAATGTTGCTACGTTTAATTTACAGTCGCTGTCTAAAACAAACGTGTCATTTTTTGTAATGTAATTAGTGATGTCCACGCCCGGAACACCCCTATCTCCGTATCACACGACATAATTGCGCATCACTATAATCCCTTATCCGTTTTGTGAGTGATGGAGCCCGCATCGCGCCGCGTCTTGTATCACCTGAACTGAGTGATTAATGGCCTGGGGACTGTTGGTTCGGGCGTTAGAGGGAGATAGATTGCGTTTTATACGGGTTCGGACATAGTCATGAGATTAGCGAGGAGCGATTTTCTCAAATCGCTTTTATATTTGATTGTATTGACTTGGCAGAATGAAAGCGTTATTATTGACTTTACATACAATCATGATATTTATATATGTGCCTTTCAATTCCTGATATAACATAAGATTGCCTATTGATTTAAAAAATATAATAAATATTCGTATGTTTGATAAAATTATGTTTACTACAAATATGTGTGTTCCGTATTCGAATATGTCTGCGGACAACTTCAATTATGCTCTGGCAGCACGTTACGGGTTGTCAATTGAGTTTTGCTCTCGCTCGAACCGATCCGCCGAGTAACGACAGAAAACATACAAATATTCCTAAATTCAATAATAATCCGATTCCAAAGTGTGCAAGTGTGCTTGGAAGTCCCTAAAAGACACCAGTTTCCTGGAGGAGAAGCAAGGGCCCCTGAAGAGTTGACAAACTGGTGATCGCGGTAAGTGAGACTCTTTAGGCAGCCCGTGCCACTGTTGCGGAGTTGTCGAAGTACCGTACAATGTGTAAAGGTTGTAAACGTAATAAGAAGAATAATAAATATTGTTTGATTCAGATTCTGAATTGACTGTGAAGATCCTCGGACGCCTGGATAAATATGGTTTCCAAGGGGGGTGGAGCAATTAGAGAGATACCCTGTGGGTTTTTACTAAGCAGGAATTTCACACACCGAGATCGCTGTCCTCACAGCAGCCAGGATGCTCTTGTGTACACTAAATAACAGTGAAGTGTCTGCGTCGTCCACAAAGCCTTGTCAGAATACCAACGCTGTAGAGTCTAGTACTTTGCAGCACAAGCTGAGACAGGTCCTCATTGACAGTAGCCTAGAGTTTGCCCATTTATTATTTTTCCTTCTTATTTCTCTTTTTCTTATGTCTCATTTGTTTGCATTGTGTCGTTAACGTGATTGTAGCTGCTGCTGATTAAATATTTTCATTCTTTCTGTCAAATATCTTGCCTTAGTTCTGATTATCAGAATCACGGCTTCTATAATAACATGTTTACTTCTATAATACATTTTTGCTTCTATAATACTTTTTAAATGAGCTGAAATATATTAGTAACTGTATCCGCTTTGTACTTATCTGTTTTACCTGATAAAATCTGTAATGATTTTTTTTTGAGCATGTCCTACGTTAATGACCTGGGAAAGAACTTCAAAACAAAATCGCGCTTGGTGGGCGAACGCAGAGGGCACTCAGCCAGTGAAATTTATGGATTGAGCGGCTACGCAAGGGCACCCCTGTGGGTACGGACCTCGACTTGGGCGGCCAGCCAGTTGAAAAAGAATCCTAACGGTGATCTACCAGCATTTCGGAAGCGACTACCTTGAGAATAAACGCCGAAAGAAACTAAAGGCTGCGCCGAAGTGTCTGTAATGCAGTTGATTGCCGTTTTCACGACTCTTAGTCTTAATAAGTAATAAAACGCTTTAAAACAAATCCGCTACGCTTGACAATCTATCAGTGGCCTTAATCCGCTAGTTGTGACATGGATCGGACTCGGCTTATGACAAACAGAGCACAGTCATCCAACAATCTACGTTTGTTAAATAATGTCTTTGTTCATTAATTATAGCAAGCATACGCACACCAGGCGAATACAGGCATTAATCTATCTCTGCTTACCCCGTAAGTAATATAACGTGTCGATATATTATTATCTCCTTATTTACTTATAATTGCTTAGTAAGATGTAACACGACCGGGGCCCTCCACGAAAATCAGCGCTGCAGACTTCCTCTGTGGCTTTAAGCTGATGGAGGTCCTATTTTCGCCATGTTAATATGTTTTTGTTTTTTCTTTTGTTTCTGTATGTTGTTGTTTGTAACAGAAATGTTACTACTTTTGAATTTCTAGTATTTTGTTAGTTTGTGGTGAAAATAAATATATTTCATTTCATTTCATTTATATTTCATTTCATTTACTTTAATAACAATATTTTTTTCATTTCAAAATATACGTATATTAAAATAACATATACATTTAAACAAAACATATAGCCCTACGGGGGCGAGGCCTAAGGCCCAAGCCACAGGTAGTTAGGTACTCAGATAACCTCCTCTTTTTCTTTATCCCGGAGGAAATTTCTAAAGGACCTCATGGAGCGATGAGGGTTGCCCCCCGGTGTGTCGGACTTGCACCGACTAAAACCCCGGGGGTATTTCTTCTCTCGCCTGCCGAGTGCCAAGGGCAAGGCTGAGCCATCCTCCTCGGCACCCGGCGAACTCAGATAACCTCCTAACAATGCGTGCCTTATTTTTTTTTACACTGGCTCGACTATGTGACTACTATGCATCTGACGGTAAGTACAGTGTAGTCCAACAATGAAAGCGACTATCAAAGGATAAAAATCCGTTGATATTCTCCATCGTCATTTCACTCCACATATACCACGACTGTAGGTCTCCAGGTATGAGTTACTGTATATACACACGCTGATCCCGAAACGCGACCGGCCAAAGCGAGTCACTATGACGGTCTTTACACTTGTGCACTGTGGTCATGACCCCATTCGGGCAATCATCCTACCACTACAAAATTACTGAGTTATACTGCCTTCTGCGTCCGACCATTGGTCGAACACCCAAGGGAGAGCCTCTTGTAATGGAAATCGAGGCTCTTTGCGATCAGCCCATTAATGGATACGACTATCGGGACAATATTCGTTGAATTCACATCCCACATGCTGGCAATCTCGTATGCAAGGTCTTTATTATAATATTTTTATACCATATATTGCTTTGCATCATATAAGAATATAGATTGATTTTCTTAAACCGATGAAACACGTACTATTTCTATCTTAAAAGTCAAATACCAATTTAATAAGGCGTACTCCAAAAGTGACGAACTTTTAAACAAATTTTCCAACCTTATTTAATCCTCTTACGGGTGGAATATGAAAAAATCCGCCCTGAGGGCGTTCACTTCATACAAAGAATCTAATGTCCAAAGTTCGTGTTGCTACCCTTTTTTTTTACACTGACACGACATAGTGACTACAGAGTACCTGATGGTAAGTACAGTGTAATCCAAAAACGAAAGCGACTATCAAAGGATGAAAATCCATTGATAGTCTACATCGTCATGTGGGCCCACATATACCACGACTGAAGGTCTCTAGGTATATGAGCTACTGGATATACACAAGCTGATCCCGAAACGCGACAAGCCGAAACTGGTCACTATGACGGGCTTTACACCCATGTACAGTGGATGCGATCCAGACGGGCACCGACGCCCTACCACCTCGCTGCTGCTCGTTTAACACCACCCAGGAGTCACGTGTAGGGAAACTAGGGTAAAGCCTACGGACACGAGCAGCTTCGACTCCCAAAAAGCCTCAGTACCTACTTTAGACTGTACCATGATATATTGGTCAGAATAAGTAGCTTTATATATACATATAGACAGCTTTATACCAAGTTTCAGATTAAAAATACAAAGAAGTAAGCCAGCCTTATATATAATAAAAATACGCGGCACATAAACTTAGAAAGTGTCTAAGTTACGACATTATTCATCTTTACGGAGCAGTAAAGTAGTAACTAAGTTACCACATAGCTTAAGGCGAAATGTAGCGCTGTTTCACATTAAAATGCTATAAACCAAATAAATGAGACCCACAAAGGTTCAACAATAATCAGAGAGTGTAACTGCTATTGTTTGCTTGTAACTTGATAGTGAACGATATTATTTGTTACTTTGTTTGTTACAACGACGAGTTATGGGGAGGACATGTTTGGTGTTTCTCTATATGATAAGCCGTGGTGGCTGCCGGCAGAATAGAATAGCACCTTCCTCTTCTTGCTGAGGTGTCGTAAAAGGCGACTAAGGTATCTCTTTAACACCGCAATTCAACCAGGTATTCAGAGAAGGATAACTCGACCAAACCTGCATCCTGCTCCCTCCCGATCGTACTGGTTCTCGATTCCATCGGGCCTGAGGGAGCTCGGACGAGAGAGCGCTTTTCTGGCTGCGCGTCCAGATATGCACTTAAATATATCCTGCGCAATTGACTGTCTTCGAAAACAGGACCTCGAATTTCTTAATCGGTGTTGAAACAGTCGCCGTGGCCGAAACCGGCTAGGACATCATCATCATATGATAGAAGAATCGGGGTTTCATCTCAAGGTAGTCGCTTCCGAAATGCTAGTAGATCACCGTTAGGTTCATTTTCACTGGCTGTTCGCCCAATTCGAGGTCCGTACCGACAGGCAGAAGCGTTCATTCCATAAATGCCTAAAGCATTGCATGTCCTTACGATAAATAAGTCTGGAATAAATACCTTTAATTGAAACAAAAAAAAGGAACCCTTTATATTCCATCTATCATATATCTATTCCATTTTCACGCCATCTATCTTCCCTATGAAAGTAATATAATATTTATTATCATTATATAGTATTCAAATTCATAATGTGAATCTGCCTACTTTGTCAAAATACCCTATGCACGCCACTGCCTACAGGGGTGCTCTTGCGTTGCCACCGAACCTATAAATCGCTGCCTGAGCAACCTCAGTGGTCGCCTACTCAAACCCGGTGTAGCTGTAAAGGCCTTTCCCGGTTAGTAACGAACGAAACTTAGAAAAAAAATGCAACGAATCAGGAATGAATAAATCCATAGACGAAGGGAGTCGCCGACGTAGTCTAACGGATTAGTAAGTTGAAGTGATAATGGCAGAACATAGCTGGTTAGCCGGGCAGTAGACTTGAGGAAGTCTGCTGTCCGGATGAGAGGGTGGCGGTGTGCAGTGTCCGGCGCGCCGCCTGTGAGATAGGTATTGGAAGGGCAGCGATTAATAAAAATGATTACGATTACATTTTACGTTTTTTACAATTAATATGATTGAATTTTGCTCATATATGTTTTAAACACTACAGAATCCCAGATTGCATACACATTTATGATTCCTTAATGTTTTAAATGGATTTAAAGATGATTGCAGAGCAAGAAAATTAAAATTACGACTAAATTTTGTAATCGTTAATCATTAATCAGATTACATTTTGCCCATCTCTGGCTGAAAAAGTCGGTTGTCATTTTGGAATAGACGTTAAAAAGCCTCAATACTCAGTCCTGCCATAAATATTGTTAAAAAGAAAAACAACATTTTTTTATTGTATGTAACATTTACTACCATTACAGTGCGACAGTTTAATACAATATAAAACCACTAGCAAACCCGGCGAACTTCGTTTCGCCACCAGATGGCTTCGTTTTGGTTTTTAGTTAGCGTTTGAAAGAACGTGCGCATAATAAATGTCACATGAAATTAACTGAGCAGAGTACAATGAGTAGCTGTCAAACAATGTATAACGCATCGGCGCCATCTACTTAAAATACTGGTGCGATCTGCTCCACCACCATGCAAAACCATATTGGTTTGTGAAAAATGATTATCCCCGTTTTCCTGCTTTTCTGCTGAAATTTTTCCAGAATTTTGTTTGCTATAAACCTCACGGAGCCCGAGACCTTTCCAACGAATGCAAAACCGTGGAAATCGGTACCTGCGTTCTGGAGTTATAGCGTCAGGAAGGAAAACCGGACTTATTTTTATATAATAGATTAAAAATATATAAAGTTTATTCGATATGGTCTCCATTAGCTGCAATACAGTCCTCTAAGCGTTGAGGCCAGTTATCAATACCAGTCTTCATTTCACGAGTCTTCATCTTCAAATTCTTTCCCTTACTACTTTGATAGTTTTTTTCGTACGAACACTACGTGGACAGTTCTTTTTCTGTCACAAACAGAGGAGGTTTCATTGTACATATAATTAGCCCGGTACATTAATATTTGACTAATACCAAGTGTACGGTACTTCGATAGCTCCGCAACAGTGGCACGGGCTGCCTAAAGAGCTTCTCTTACCGCGACCACCAGTTCGCCAACTCCTCAGCGGCTCCTGCTTCTCCTCCAGGAAACTGGTGTCTTTGAGGATCTTCCTCGCACACCTGTACACTTTGGAATCGGATTGTGGTTTAATTTAGGAATATTTGTATATTTCAGTAGTTACTCGGCGGATCGGTCGAGCGAGAGCAAAACTCAATTGACAACCTGTACGGTGTTGCCAGAGCTGTCGAAAGTTACCCGCACACAAATTCAAATACAGAACATCAAGCGTATGGAGGATTTTAAAAAGTTTATTTGTCTCCTTACCTACTTTATGTAATGCAATCAAAGCGATTCGGTTCTCTTTATCACCCCATTTTAATATCACAAAATTTTACAATATATTTACGCGAAAATAAGAAAACACAATGAACAATCGTATAAAAATAACAGATTCTAAAGACAAAAGTAATATTTTGTTTATTTTTAATTGTAACAGTATTTATGGCCAAACTAAGTATAACATTTAGTATCAAAAGCAGCTTCGCATCCAGGAATATAGTATTTTGATTCCATTAGCTGAGAGATTATGCAGTTACCTACGAGGCGACGGTTCTCGCGTGTTAGTTTCTATATAATTTAGAATAAGCCCTATCGACACACTCATACTTTCACTTTGCGGTAGCAAAATCCTCTTAGTTGCTCAAATGCTTTAAATTGAGTACTTGTTCTCTAAGTGAAAGTACGCCGAGTTTCTTTGATTAACGTTGAGGATTCGAAGAATTGTGGCTACAGAACCTAACATTAATTAATGTTATTAAACTACGATGTAACATACTCCGACAGTTTTTGTCAACCGCTTTTTGGCAATATTTTTGTTCTAACCCGAGAAGATTACTTTGGAAAAACACATTTTCACCATTGGCTAGTATTATAGTACTAGGATAGTGTTATTTTTTTATTATTATAAGTAGACTTGCTCTTGACCTCAATCCCACCTGATGGAGTGTGTTTAACTATCTACCAATAAGATCTTGTCGACTGGACTTTTGATGTCTTAACATTGGTAACTTTCATCGACTAGATTTCTGGAACTTTCGCCGATTGGACATTGGGATCATTCAACAACTGCACGTCTAGATGTTTCTAATTCAATATACACAATTTCTTCGATTAATAAATTGATTGTTCATCAACACTAACGTCATATTAGTCTATGCTCGTAACAATATATAGGAAAGCATGATAGATGCGAAGTGATAGAAATGAGGAAAGTTCAGACAGCAAGTTGATAGGCGTTTAAAGAAGCACAGTACAAAGTCCAGTAGAAATAATGAAGCACAAGTATAATAGTCCAAGTAGAAATAAAGTACAGAGCACTACAATACGAATAAGAACACGTAAATAATAACAATGTGAACACTATAAAATAACGAGCGAGTGGTGCGTGGACACGTATCGAGTGTGATATCGAGACTGCCGTGCCGGGCGCGCGTGGGGTGAAGCGCTCGCGTCGCGTGCGCCTGTGCAATCACCCCCCGCGCGCGCCGGTGCACTGTGGCTCTCAACCTTAGAGCATTCAACAGTTACCATCGCACGACACGATATTAGAAATAAATATCAAGTGTGTTAGTATGAAATGTGTTGATAAAATTACTTAGATAAATAAGTGAAGTTATAATAATGTTATTTAAAATAGTTGTTAGTTATAGGTTAGTATAGTATAAATAATTAGAAAATAGATAATGTTGAGGACAGAAATAAATAAAGAGATAGTGAGTATCCCACATGTAAAAAATAATATGTCAAGTTGACACTTACCCTGTATATTCAACACATCACAAAAGTCCCAAGTACTCAAAAGCACCTATCCATTGTCGCAGCGTAGCACCAACTCCGTTGTTATGACGTCACATAACGAGGGTCTTCATTATCAGTCTCTCAAACTGTTGTCAACTGCAATTAATCTTAATACTGGGGTAGCTGCTGCGATCGGCTAGCTCTGTGTTAGGGCTGAGAGTTTCAAACTTGTCTAAGCACCTTCATATTACGTCCATTTTCGCCTTTATTTAGGACTAGCTTTGGTTATCCGACATTGAGGATTAATTTTCCATTATTATTTTTTATTTATATTGGTTCGATAAAGTGAGTACATTTCACCTGATGGAAAGCACAGTGAAGTCCATGATTGGCAACGATTGCATAGTAGCGAAATCCGTTGAAAGTCGCTTTCCCTATGTCGGCCCACATATACCATGTTGGAAGGTCTCTAGGTTTATAAGCAACTGGATATACAAAAAATGATTCCGAAATGCGAACAACCCAAGCGAATCACTATGACGGCCAAACACATATATCTATAAATGCAAGGCTGCGAGAGAATAAAATAGACATATATTATTCAGTTTCATTTCTACAGCGTGTGAACTGCATACACATATATTTTTTAAATTAAGGCTTAGTTTCTTTTGTTTGTAATACTGAAAGAAATGAAACTTTCAAAATACGCACAGGGACTGTTTTTTTTCGCATTTAAAGATGAAAATCTTTAGTAGCATTGTGATTTAAACTTAATAAAACGAAAATGCCAAACTAAAAAGAGACAAAAATAGAAATCTGTAAATTTAAGCCTGCGAAAGAATAATATCGACATATACTATGCAGTTTAAAATGTATTGCGTATGAATAGCACATATACATTTTATTTTAATTAAGTTTTATATTTTTCCTTTGTAACATTGATAGAAATGAAACTTCCAAAAGCGCGCATTCACTGCTTTTTTTGCATTTAAAGATGTACATTTACAGAGCTAATTATTTGATATATAATAGTATCTGAGTATTTAATATAATATAGGGTAAATTTAAACTATGAGTCTATGAGCTACGTCTTGCAAATTACATCTCGCCACAGAATAAAACATTACCGCATTTAGAGACTTGTAAGGTAACAGTGTCGAAATTATTTCATCATAGCTATTCCGACCTGTGGCTTAAGTTACTTGCTAGAATCGTGTACCATAATCTACTTAGTTATGGAATATTAAGTTCAACTCCAAGTAAGTAATTGACGCGAAACTTGCTTGACAAGTTTCATGTACGTAATCTAATTTAACTCCAAGTTAAATATCAACTTGCTTTTCCTTATCTTGGATCCATTGAAATATCTCTCTCCTTCACAGGGACAGCCCAGTTGTTGATAAACCTTGTGAGGTTGGGTCGTGGTATATATTAGGTGACAAAAGAAAAAAAATGAAAAAGTGTACATTGCACCTGATAGAAAACAATGTAGCTCAAGTCGCCAAGGGAAAGAAAGAAAGAAAGATTCTGTTATACAGGCTGATTTTATACAGAAGAAATTGAAGGAGGATATTAAACATCCGATTCTAATTCCAAACATGTAAAAATAGTGATATCTTAATATTTCCAATAAAACAAAGCAAATTATGGTCAACATATTAAGAGACAATTTACACATACGAATGAATGAATAACAACTCATTATTAAGAAGGTATTTTGCCTGTCCTAAGCCAAGATACAAGGCGAAGGGAAAGCGAATCAATACCTATTTACCTAAAATTACGTAAATGGAACTTTATCTACTTACCAATGAATCGTGTACCACACGTGCTGCGGTATCCACACTTTTTACGGATCAATTCTTATTTGTTAATAAATTTTCTTGAATGTTTTGTTAAGGAATATAGTTTATTTACATTTTTATTAGTTGCAAGAAGGTACATATTATTAAGTCCTGAAATATCTCCCTTGTCTATAAACTCAGTATTTCATAATCTTTCTTCCGCAAATATACGCTTGCTAAGTCGATTGTGTTTTCATTGTGCTTCCAAAATTCCTGGTATCCTGGACATTCCTCTCAGATTCAATCGAAAACAGCCACAACCAAGATAACAATATACTATAACAACATTTGACACACACATAAAAAAAGAGAAACAAAAAAACTATATATAAATAACTTGTAGATCGCCGCCGAAGAGGACCTTGTCTCAGCTTGTGCTGCAGAGCATTAGACTCTGCAGCGCTGGTGCTAAGACAGAGCCTTGAGGATGAAACAGCCACTCCACCGGCACAGCTTTACAATAACACCGAGTATTAGAAATTTATAATACATTGAATAGATATAAATAATCTATAGAATTTTCTGCTCCTACTAGATTACCCAGAGCATTTAATTTTAACTTGTTCCGTGTTCCAAATTATTCTACAAACTTAGGTCAAAATGCACCCTCGACATATTTAACGAAAGTATATACAAATTAAAAAAAAGGATGTTATTTGAGAGGATTGTTCCATAGATTATTGTTTTTTTTTATTTCTGTTATAAAATTTTCTAAGTAGAGTAGTTTATTTCTTTTTGTGTTACTCGTATTTTTATTTTTCTTTTCTTCTGTGCTTGTAGTCTACACTTTTAAATATAGTCGCATTTATAATGTATCCTCTTCATGTTTTATATAGTTTTATGAGTTAATGTAGTCTATGTAAGTGTACTTATAAATAAATAAAGAAATAAATATACATCTAAGACTCCGATAATTCGTTGATAGTCGCCATCACCATATTGGCCTACACAAGCCACGGCGGAAGGTCTCTAGGTGTATAAGTACCTAGATATATTCAAACTGACCCCAAAAGGTAGCAACCCATAGTGAGTCATTATGACGGTTTTTACACGTGTGTACTGTATTCCCAATTCAATTCTGGCAATAGCCCTACCACCCAGATGATAAAGGCTCTCAAATTGAGGCATTACTAACGGAGACAATAGTCATCAGCTAAAAAACGCCGCCTGTATGCACTGGGGGACTATATTGTATTTACCCGTACAATTTTTCTTTTGAAAACTTATGAAAATCATTTTGAGCCAACACTCTTAACCCTCGATGTTTTTTTTTTACACTGGCTCGACATAGTGACTACAGAGTACCTGATGGTAAGTACAGTGTAGTCCAAAAACGAAAGCGACCATCAAAGGATGAAAATCCATTGATAGTCTATATCGTTATGTCGTCCCACATATACCACGACTGAAGATCTCTAGGTATATGAGCTACTGGATATACACAAGCTGATCCCGAAACGCGACAAGCCGAAACTGGTCACTATGACGGGCTTTACACCCATGTACTGTGGTCGCGATCCAGACGGGCACCGACGCCCTACTACCTCGCTGCTGCTCGTTTAGCACCACTCAGGAGTCACGTGTAGGGAAACTAGGGTAAAGCCTACGGACGCGAGCAACTTCGACTCCCAAAAAGAATGTTGAAGACTGCGCGCGTTTCATATGCGCACTTTCAGAACGGTGCTCCGTTTCCTGTGAAACACTTAGCAGAGAGCTCTGCCGTAGCGAAAGAATTAATAAGAGAAGAGTCGAAAGGCATCTGACATCCAAGATACAGGGTGTCCTAGTTTGGGTGTCAGCTGATTTTTAATGTGCTGCCTTGTAGTTGTTTGTCGAATAAATAATTTATTTAATTTTTTTTTTTTTATTTGTTGAGTGAAAACAGTCCATCACCGGAACCGTCTTCGCTTCTCACCAGGTGTGGTTCAAGTTAAGCGTTTACCTGTATATTATAAAAATGTGTGACCTGAAAGAAGCCACGGAAAGAAGCTAGTGTAAAAATATGAAAGTAAATTAATTTTCTCAACAAAAGTTGCTCGTTATTCATAGAGGCAAGCGGTGTGAAAATTGTAGCCTTTTTTCTTATTCGGTTAACTTAAATCTAGCTTGAAAACTTGGTTAATTCAACTAAGTTAACTCTTTCACAGAACGTTTCAAAGTTTCTTTGCAATATTTTTTATATTTTCCAGTTGAAAATTTTCTTTTCACGTAGGGTAATATTATATTTTTTATATTTCAAATTACAACTGACTAATTTTTCTGGAGAGAGAAGTTGAATGATTTAAATGATTTACAGAGGAAACTTGACCTCAATCACACCAGGTGGAACGTGAGTATGAGTCCGATGTTGGACTGCATCCGTCCAATAAATACCTATTCACTCTTCTCTTAAATCCTCACAACTCATAAGAGCGTGGAAATAAGCTCGCTGGAAGAATATTCCATTCCTTGCCGTTCGCGTGATGAATGTAGAAGCGATTGTTTTCGTGCGAATATAGGGAACATCTACCACATAAGGATGGTATCCGATACAGTATCTAGTGGTTTTAAAATGAAATGAAATGAAAATCTATTTATTTCGCCACAAACCAACAAAAAACCAGAAATTTAAAATACAGCAACACAAACAACATACAGAAACAAAAGAAAATACAAAACATATAAACATGGCGAAAATGGGACCTTCATCAGCTTAAAGCCACAGAGAAAGCCTGCAGCGCTGATTTTCGTGAAGTGCCCCGGTCGTGTTACATCTTATTAAGCAATAAAAAAAAATACAATAAATGGAAATAACATCTAGCTTAAGTAATCTTAAATATGAGTGTTTATAATAATAAGTTTAATCGATAGCAACACACCCACTGAAAAATAAACAAAACCAAAATAAACATACAATAAATAAATCGACTACAAAATGTATAAGTCATACTATAGCAAAAATATATGTGGTTATTTTTATTTATTTATTCACTATCATTGAACAGCAATTGTATTACATACGGTACAGTTTTAAAGTTGTGCCAATTACACAATGATAGTATTTAAAAAACAAAGGTAAGGAAAATAGAATAACAGTTACTTGCAGCAATAAGATATAAGTGTGTTTATGTGTGTGAGTGTGTTTGTGGTTGGCAAAATTAGAAATTGTAGCCCCTGAGTACATCCTCCATTGTAAAAACGCTAAAATACTGCGAATCGGGCAACTTTCTGTCGATGCCCGATTTTCTACATTTTAGTCTCAAAGAGCTATTGCCAAAAAGTCTATGAGCCGTGCGATCAATCTAGTCCAGACCCGCCAAGTGGTATTAAGCGGACCCATCCCAAAGGTAGGAACAGTACTCCACACCTGACCATGCCTGTGCCTGATACAGGTTAAGAAGTTGCGATGGTGAGAACTATCGCCTCACTTTAAAAAGGACCTTGAGTGCTATCGTGTTTTCGAATTTTTTTTTCTTCACCGGTGAGCATCTGATGCGTAAATCCGTACTTAATCTAGAAAAGCTCAGAGGTTCGTGCCAATATTCGAATCTATGCCCATTCGCATTTCTTGATACCGGTCGTTATCCACCAGACCATTACATTCATAATAAAAAATCTAACATGAAAAGTAAATGACGCAAATGTTACAAAAATGACCAAAACACTAAAGCTTATAAGAGTAACCATAACGTCATTAGGAATAGTAAAAAACGTCATTCGCGCGATCTCATCGCAAATTGGTAGGCTCAGATGATGCCACTGTTTTTTCGCTCTCAAAGTCCTTTGCCATCGTAGATTAAGTAACTGCAGATATGTCACATTGAAGGTGATTTAATGGAAAATATTTTAATTTACTTTAATGTATTTAAAGCTATAAATAATGTAAATAGAATAAAAGTTTCAATTTTATCTGATGACCGTCAAATATGGACCTCAAAAAATGTTCAAAACCTTGCACAAGGCATTGGAAAAGAGCATACTGAAGCTAAGGAAAGTCATAAACTTAGAAGTGAAATCATTAAACAAAGGACAAAAATAACAGACACCCTTAATTATATTTTTAAATTAAACTGGTCATGGGGAGGGTACCTTGAGCACACCGATAGCAGAAGAAAAACAATAGCGACGGATTGGATTGGGCCGTGTTGTACCAAATAAAGAGGAAGGCCCAGAAAACGCTGTGCAGACGACATCGTGCGATGGCGGGTAAGAATTGGATGACCATAGCTAAGTACAGAGAGATGTAGTACGGTCTTGAGGAGACGTATCCAAGTGCAGTTCCAATCAACTAAAATATATATATATATATATATATATATATATATATATATATATATATATATATATATATATATATATATATATATATATATATATATATATATATATGTAGGAATGTGGGTGGAATAGAACATATGATGCTAATAATATAAAATGATAAGGAACAGTGTAATGGTGTGAAAGGGATAGAAAGTATAGGAAAGAGGGAGACAGATGAGAATGGCGGATATAATAAGTTGCTGTTAGGGTCGTGGTGAAATATTTATATTTAAAACTGTACCTGTAATTTTAATTGTGCTGAATAAATTATTTGAAAAACTAAAGTCTTTCTACATATTATTAAAACATTTAAAAAATAATGTAACTAATGTAGGAAATAAAGAGGTTTTATTATTATCGTATTAAAAAATATATAATAGGTTGTGAAGATATAAAAGAGAAATGTCATGTCGGATTGCGAGCTCACGGCCACGGCCGGCATCCATGCGGATAAAGGAGTGCCCAGGAGTTATTTAGTCGGTGAGAGTCCGACACACTGGGGGGTGGCCCTCGCCGCTCTCTGACGATCCATAACGCATTTTTCTCCTGGTTAAAAAAAATGATAAAGGAACTAAACTAGTAGAGATTTTGCGCGCTTAGGGGGTGAGACCAGCAGACGGTCAGACGTCGCCAAGAGCCGAAGAAGTTGGCGTGGCCTTGCCCTTGGATCCGGTAGACGAGTAGGAGGAACACCTTGGGGGTTCTGCACGTCGGGGCGACCATTCTCATAGTGTTCTGAAGGTCCATGAGGATATCTCTCGAGTTTCGCAAAATAATTTTGCACTTTCATCCCTACATATTATCAAACAAAATCAAGTCTGTTCATCTGTATTTCTGTCTGTATACGATAAACTCAAAAACTACTGAACGGATTTTCGTGTGGTTTTTACCAATAGATAGAGTGATCCATGAAGAAGAGTTATGTGTAATTTGGGAGTTGGAGTGGGTTGAGCTTAGAGTTAACACGACATTCATTCTCCGAGTTAGAACTATCATAATGATTAAATTATATTACAAATGATTAAGGTTTCGTTATTCACAAGGAAAAAAGGAACTCTTACAAGAAGTTTTTGACGTCCGTACGTCTATTAATCTATCTCTCAAGTCCCTTTTTTTTAGGAATGGATAGAATTAGTTAAATAAATGTGTTTAGTCAGGTCTACAATCCTACAGTCAGTTATGTTACGCAATGTCATTTCTGTTTTAATTACAGTACTTACTCTATGCTCTATTTTCCGTATCCAGTGCGCGAAAGAAAATTTTTGAAGACCCCAGACCGTTTCATATCACGTTTTCTTTTATCTTTTTTTACTCGCTCGTTCTTTTATAAAGGAATTTTATTTCATGCCGTTTCATACGATTTAAGCCGGATAAAAAATAAATCTATACTTAAGCGGGAAAATATATTTTTCTCTTTAAGAGATTATTTACATGGATGAATGTTTGCAGTACCATTTTGGACTTCAAATATCTGTTATATGCCCGGTGTGGCTTTACGCCTGATAAAATTTGTAAGCTATAAATCACATTTTAAAGTTTTGCGTTTTGTATTCATTTTAAATACCCTATCGGGCTTATGCTCGTAAAAACATAGTCTTAATTATGGCTTGACATTTTAACCCGGTCACGCAAGCCATGATCATGAGGAGACTGTCACAAAAAAAACTGAGTAAGTTTGATGGCAGGGCAATTGCCCGAACTGGGTCATGACCACAGTACACAAGTGTAAAAACCGTCACAGTGACTCGCTGTGGCCTGTCGCATTTCGGGATCAGCTTGTGTATATCCAGTAGCTCATATACCTAGAGACCTTCAGTCGCGGTATATGTGGGCCGACATGACGATGTAGACTATCAATGGATTTTCATCTTTTGATGGTCGCTTTCGTTTTTTGACTACACTGTACTTACCATCAGGTACTCTGTAGTCACTATGTCGAGGCAGTGTAAAAAAAAGTTATTTCGCGCATCAGTCCCTTTCAAGTATTTATAACAAGTTAAATACAGTCATTTTTGAGCAAAATTATTCCGGATCTATATCGGTAATATTGTTCTTAGATAATATGTAATATTATATTTAGCCGAGCGGAGCGAAGTTTCTGTGTCAAGTTGGAGCTTTGGTATTTTGACAATCGGTCAAAGGCCTATAACTTTTAAAATAAATAAGATAACTACTTGAAATTAATATATACTATGTAATCTTTTGACACAAAGCCAATAATGATATGAAATGTAATAAAATTTGAAAGGGCTCCTATACATGGAAATGGGGTGCATTTTTTTTTCGCTTTTGATATTTCATTTGGTATATCATTTTTTTTTTACGTTTTCAGAGAAACAAACAATATAAAATACACAAAAAAAAATACTTAAGCCAGCTAAATTTACACACACAAAAAAAAAATACAAAACACAAATCAAGCTAAGCGTCACAAAACAATAAAAGAAACTTACCAACCATATAAACGTAAAGAATACAAATACAACAAAGAAAAAATAAAATGTAATTCAAACTAACCTTTTACCTAACATAACATTGCAAATAACTTATAAAGCTGAGTTCAAAACGCTTTCGTAAAATTTCTACATCAATAATTCACAATTAGGTAAGCTAACAAGGTTACCGTGATCCAATGCGGGTATTTCTCCCTATTTTTAGGGTAATAAGTGAAGTTTTGTTGTTATTAACCCAAATTTACCTACACCCATTTTTCAACGATGGGAGTATTGTTGCGTGCTTTTTACCACGCTACAGGCATTTCTCTCTATCCTTGTAAGCCGCGTTTGCTTCCTTAACATACAATAATACCTCCAAGCATTTTCGCCGATAGCACATACTTTTAATTTTTTTTTATTACAGACAGGCACGCGATTGACCTAAATCTCACCTGATGGAAAGTGATGATGAGGCCGATGATAAGGCGCGCTCACTGAACAAATATCGAAACCACTAGTCGTTTGAAGATGTAGGAAAAACAAACATAGCAGGTGAATTTAACTCCTTGGTGGTTGGCAGCAAAAAAAGACGAATCGCCACGTACGTTGGAATGTCAACCACATATGAGTGCAAACCCACAGGGCGTTTTTAATTACACAACTCAGCCGCACACTTTTCAGAAAATCTCCAGTCTACAGAAAACCGAAAGGCAGACCACTCTACACCGGTGTTCTAAATTTAGTAACCTACCCTCCATTAGAACTCTCTTTATTTGGTCTATGTAGGGTCCTTCGAGTAGTTTTTGAGTTTGCCAAAAGACAGACTTTGTTTTATGACAAATAGTGATACAGATAACCTGACAACCTTTTTTCTATAGATGGGATGATATACTAGAAGAAACTTTTAACTTGACAACGTAATTTAATCAATGAGATTGCGATACCTTGTTCATTTGCAAAGCAAATGATCCCAAGATTAAATTCCATTTGATTAGACGAAAGGGCGTTGAATTCCCACGTTTAAACAATTAAGCTTTTATTCTTTTCTGTAAAAAAAAAAGCAATTTTTCTCTACTTTAGATTTTTGTCATATACTTGATACATATCGTCGAGTAAAAGGCTATTTCATTTAAGCCGCATTTTTTGGTGATATAGTAATATATATTTTTGGAATCGGTAAAAAACGCTGGTTCCAAATATATATATATAGATCTTCCTAGTTAGTGCATGATGCCTTATGCGTATGTATTTTTGTTTATATGCAACTAGCAAACCCGGCGAACTTCGTTTCGCCACCAGATGGCTTCGTTTTTGTTTTTAGTTAGCGTTTGAAAGAACGTGCCCATAATAAATGTCACATGAAATTAACTGAGCAGAGTGCAATGAGTAGCTGTCAAACAATGTATAACGCATCGGCGCCATCTACTTTTAATACTGGTGCGATCTGCTCCACCACCATGCAAAACCATATTGGTTTGTAGTACATGCTAATCAGAGACGGCGCTGTATGTGAAAAATGATTTTCCCCGTTTTCCTGCTTTTCTGTTGAAATGTTTCCTGAATTTTGTTGCTATAAACCTCACGGATTCCGAGACCTTTCCAACAAATACAAATCCGTGGAAATCTGGAATTATAGCGTCAGGAAGGAAAACCGGACTTATTTTTATATAATAGATAAAAAAGGTGTTTAAAAATATATAAATAATAATATTCATTCCTATATCTACACATAGCAGTATCTAGCAAATTCTAATACAGCATGTGCAGTTAATTCTTCATTTATATGCGCATCTAATGAATATTAAACACGAGTTATCTGTCGTTTTGTAACTCTATTAGTTTGAACTTTGAAGTAGTTAGCGTTTAGATAACTATATACAGTATTTTTTGATCGCCGTGGTGGCTGCCAGCAGAATAGAATAGCACCCCCTTTTCTTGCTGAGGCGTCGTAAAAGGCGACTAAGGTATCTCTTGAACACCGCAATTCAACCAGGTGTTCAGAGAAGGAAAACACGACCAAACCTGCATCCCGCTCCCTCCCGATCGTACTGGTTCTCCATTCCATCGGGCCCGAGGGAGCTCGGACGAGAGAGTGCTTTTCTGAAAGCGCGTCCAGTTATGCACTTAAATATCTCCTGCGCAATTGACAGTTTCCGAAAACTGGATCTCGATTTTCTTAATCGGTGTTGAAACAGTCGCCGTGGCCGAATCCGGCTAGGACATCATCATCATGTTTTGATCTTTTCCGATCCAAAAGAGGCGTATTGGTGATACAATAACGTAACCAAAATATATTAGAAAATTATATTATTCCATAACATTTAAAAGTTATTGTTAAAAAAGAAAATAGCAGAAATTGAATTATTTAACATGGGATCTATGATCAAATTACTTACAAAAATCAGTTTAAAGGCTAATGAAACGATTTATTTAATAAACCGTGTCTGGGATCTGCGGAGGCTATGACCTATTTGAAGTCATGACGAGTAGTACTAGTACGATCCCTTGCTTTTCTTTTCTCCTTTGCTCACAAGCTACGCACGCTTCCAGTGTAGTCATGGAAGTTTTCCCCATTTTTTTTTCTACTATTGAAATTTAAAAAAAGGACCTAAATAGAATTTAATATCGACACCGAGAAACGCCTTAAAAATCGGACAGAGGTTTGTAATATACTTTAGAGTAAACTTTTTTATCAATAATTCTTTAGCATCGCAAAAAAAATTAAGCAATTTACACTACCGCCTTTATTCGTAAAATTGACATACAAACCTTTCATTTATTAAATGAATTTTTGTGTATATATTGTTTTTGTCATTTTCATTTTTCTTATGATTTTATAGAATTATAAATACTTTAACAGATTTTATTCGGTAATAAGTTAAGTTACTTAATTATGGCTCGACGTTTCAACTTAGTTGCTCAGTCCATTGTCACGAGCAGACTAAAGCGCAGCGTTTTCGTCGGGGGCAGAAAGTGACTTCCTCTACCCTCTTTTGTTCTTGAAAATTTGAACAGTCACGACACACAACATCTACAGAATCCAGAGTGTAACCAGGTCGAAACGTCAAGCCATAATTAAAAATAAACATAAAACTTTTTAAAGTTTTTATAATGAGTCGCGACTGTCAGAATTCTTAACCCTTTGAGATACTATGACATCTGGAAGACGTCTTCAGTATTCTGTTGCGATTTGTTGTTTACAGTGCAATCAAAGATCATCAAGAAATTAATAATTCCGCACAGCTTAAGAATTTTTAAAGAAAAATAATCAAATAGTATGTCTAAAACGAATTTATTTATATTTAATTATCCTTATAGTTATAATTTTTTTTTTTGGTTGTAACACTAATTTTGATGTTTTGTTATTCAAATAAAGTATATTGAATAAGATACAAAGCTATATTTGAATGCCATAGCAACCGATAAATAAATAGTATTTCTAGACACATTACTTTTGCGTTTAAAGATATGTCAAGGGGTTAAGGGTACTTCTCAGCTTATTCTCCAAATGCCAATATAAACATACGAGAGCAAAATTTATTTTTCATAGTTTCATTCTGCGTAACTTACGCCATTTCCCATTTCTTTGAGACGTTTATTCACAATATCGTCCGCGAAAACACGCCTTGGATATATTTTCGCGTTGGAATGCGAGTCAGTGGGGCGGGCGGTTATTGTAATCTCACAGGTGAAAAGCTACCTCCGTTTTCAGTGAGTTAATATTATAGAAAATTTCATAACAGTATCGCAAGTTATAGTTTATAGAATAAAGATTTTTTACGCGAAATGGGTTGTTATTTTAATTTTCTTACTCTGTAACATGATTAAATCCATTAAAAACATTAAGAAATGATAAATGTGTATACAATCTGTGATTTTGTAGTGTTTGAAACATAAAGTAGCAAAATGCAGTCATATAATGGTAAAAAACGTAAAATGTAATCATTAATCATTTTTATTAATCTTACTACATTATTCCCATCTATGGTTGTGTTTTACGAGTATTTTGGCAAAATTGTCACAAACAACTATTAAATTTAAAATGTATAAATTTCTCGACTCAAGTATCTTTTTTTTTTTACTAGGTGTAAAATCTTCATAAAACACTGCTCAGCGTAAGCTGACCTGCTGTCACGCACCATCCAGCGCTGACGTAACTGATCGTGCGAACGCCACGGTACTAATATTAGAGCCATTCACAATAATACACATATACAATAAAAACATAGAATATGATTATTATTATATACCAAACAAGCTTTTGCCCGCGGCTTCGCTCGCGTTAAGAATTATTACTATTAATTAGGTATAGTTTTTGCGGCTTTACTCTTGTTTAGCGTGTGTAAAAAATTAGGGCCTAATCTGTCATTAGGCGCTAAAAATATCAAGCTATTATATTATATTAAAGTCGAAAATCTGAGAAGATTTATACAAATTTTCATCCCCTATTTTATCACCTTAGGGGTGGAATTTATCAAAATCTATTCTTAAGGAATGCCTATGTTATAGTAGCCTTATGCGTGCAAATTCTCAGCCCTATCTGTTTAAAATTGACAACGTTTCATATAAAATTTCATCCCCTTTTTTATCCCCTTGGGGGTATAATTGATCAAATCTTAGCGGATGCCTACGTAATAACACCTACCTGCGTGCCAAATTTCAGCCTGATCCATCCAGTGGTTTGGGCTATGCGTTGATAGATCACTATGTCAGTCAGTCAGTCACCTTTGAGTTATATATATTTAGATAGATATTAAGATTTAAGCAACTAAATACAAATCGGTTCATTTGTTTGGGAGCTATTATCGATTCGTTTCTGGAAATTTAATTTGACTGTACGCTAATAATGTACACTCTCTTCGATTAATAAATCGATTGTTTGCCAACACTCATAACAGTATACACATTCATGAGCCACAACAAACTAACACGCTTATCATAGAGCAGGTTACCAGTAACGGGACTCAAATGATATATATCGAGGGTTGAAAGGTTATTTGGTTTAAGCGACATTTTTTGGTGATATAGTAATATATATTAGGAATCGGTAAAAAACGCTGTTTCGCAAATATATATTACTATATCACCAAAAAATATTGCTTAAACCAAACAGCCTTTCACCCCTCAATATCATTGGCGACGAGGATGGGATACGAACTCATGCCTGCAAATCACATTGCATTAGCACCGTGTCAGCGTGGCTTGTAGGATCTCTATAAAATGCTCTACCAGGCCGTACAAATTATAAAATGATTTATTGTCTTACTAGATCTCTTTCAACTGCATCCTTTTACAACAAAAGTGAATTCCTGTGGCACAACACGTAACGATAAAACCCCTTTCTCGGCCGTCGACAGCGCAAAAAATCATAGTGCCCTCCGAGCCGCCTGACTGACTATCACCGGGCATTGTTATACAGCGGCCTCTATTTCCATATTTCGCAAATGGTTATTCATAAAACCTACACGGAGAAAAGTTTCTCTTGTAGAAATAAATCTAGAGGTGGAGTTCACAGCACAGGAATTGTAATTAGAAAAACTTGAGACGTTAATATAAATATATTAATAATATTAAAATTACAGCAGTTTTTCTTAACATCTATAGCGCATCGTTAAACGTCACACATTCAATTTCTAATTTCTTTTTTTGACATATTGACATTTTTATAAATTACTAGCTGTCCCGGCAGACCTTGTACTGCCCTATTTCTCTAAAACAAAGTCACATTGGTTTTTTTAATGTTAATAGCTTCCCCGTCAGATTTTTTTGAAAATTGTTTGAAGCAACCTAGCCTTAATGCTATATGTATAAAAATTGACAAATATTGACATTAATATTTATACGTCACTCAATAATTGTTTTGCCTTCCCGGAACCCGTCCACTAGCATTTAAAGTTTATGGTTTGGTGTTAAAGTTCAAATTGACTTTTAAATATTATTACGAATTTTTTGTATGAGAATACAGAAAAGTGTTATTTTTAGACAGTTGCAGGGAATTTTTAAAATTTTTCTCTCCGTAATAACCATCCTCAGACTTCATCAAACACAACAAAAAAAAAATCAGCCAAATCGGTTAAGCCGTTCTCGAGTTTCGCGCTTATCAAGACATTTTGCGATTCATTTTTATATTATAAATTAAAAAGGTATAATTTGCAATATAAAAAAGGTGTAAATAATAAGGTAGGCTACATAAATAATAAAATAAATAAATCATTTATTAGAAAAAACAATTACAAAGCAGCACATTAAAGTCAGCTGACACCCAAACTAGGACTGCCTGTATCTTGGATGTCAGCACATTTCACACAATTTGTTTCATACAGTTTATATCCGCTGCGTAGCTCCAATCTTAACTCAAAACAATACAATAATAATATTACATACACTATACAATCAAAGTAAATAATAATTTCACAATAATGTTATACCCCAAGTACATCTATTCCCGCAACAGTTCCTCAGTATCATCATATTTCAGATTCGACAACCAGTCTCTCAGCTTCACCTTACATTCGTAATTAGATAAGTTCAAGATATTTAATTCATGGTTAACCTTGTTGTAAATCCTTGAACCAAGAATCCAAAACTGTCTCTCTGCCAAATATGATATGTGAATCGGCATAGGGGCAAACATATCTCATCCTACCAGAGATGGGCAAAATGTAATCTGATTAATGATGAACTATTACAAAATGTAGTCGTAATTTTAATTTTCTTGCTCTGTAATCATGATTAAATCCATTTAAAACATTAAGAAATCATAAATGTGTATACAATCTGGGATTCTGTAGTGTTTAAAACATAAATTTGCAAAATGCAGTCATATTAATGGTAAAAAACCTAAAATGTAATCGTTAATCATTTTCAATAATCTGATTACATTTTTCCCATCTATGCATCCTACGAGGTATACGAGGTACGAGGGAAATATCCACTACCCGTGACTATTACTTCAATATTTTAGGAAATTAACGTTTATTTCCCTAAATACGTTGTTAATTATTATTTTGACGTCTTATGCCCTTTTTTCTTCTTCAAAAGTTTTGTGCCACCCTCTCCCTTCCATATTAGAACCACGCGCGCGGGTTTATGGAGTCACAACTATACGGCAACTCAAATCCCGACTAGGATTTTGGGAGTCGAAGCTGCTCGCGTCCGTAGGCTTTACCCTAGTTTCCCTACACGTGACTCCTGGGTGGTGCTAAACGAGCAGCAGCGAGGCGGTAGGACGTCGGTGCCCGTCTGGATCGCGACCACAGTACATGGGTGTAAAGCCCGTCATAGTGACCAGTTTCGGCTTGTCGCCTTTCGGGATCGGCTCGTGTATATCCAGTAGCTCATATACCTAGAGACCTTCAATCGTGGTATATGTGGGCCGACATGACGATGTAGACTATCAATGGATTTTCACCTTTGATAGTCGCTTTCGTATTTGAACTACACTGTACTTACCATCAGATACTTCGTAGTCACAATGTCGAGCCAGTGTAAAAAAAAGGGTTAACAAGATCTCTAACTCTTATTTCTGCCATGTCTTTGGGCTGTGTGATGATCTTGCGAAGAGCGTGCTTCCACCGTACTTACTATGATATGGAATCTTTTTAACGAAGCGTGAAGATTTATTTGTGCAGGCCGGCATGATCGATGCAACTATCACTAAGATTTTAACTGTTCATAGTAACTAGCTGTTGTTTTTGGATGCACCGTCCTTACAATCAGATGTGGTGTGATCACCATGCCAAGTCAGATTAAAAGAATATCTCTAATTGACTGGATGACGTCTACAGTATGTTTTGAAAAATATGTCTGACTCAATAAGAGCATATTGGTGACAAGATAACATTTCCAAAATATATCAGATAATTATTTATTCGTGAATATTACAAAGTTATTGTCATATAAAATTGAAGAAATTATATCCTTTTTTTTTTATAGCCCGGGGGGAATTCCTAACGGACCTCAGGGGGCGGTGAGGGCTGCCCCCCGGTGTGTCGGACTTGCACCGACTAAAACCCCGGAGTGTTCCTCCTTCCCGTCTGACCGGGGCCGCAGGTACAGTGTCATCCTCTTCTCCGTCCCTCGACAACGTCTGGTTTTATGTAAGGCCGCATCTCTGAATTGCGAGGAGTGGTGTAAGGAGCCACCCCTCGCACACCTCAATATCTTGGAGCGGTGTGCGTTATCACGTCACACACCGCTCTCGCCTGGATAAGTTGGGCGGCACTCTCCCTCGAGCTCCACCCAGGCGTCTTATCCGGTTTTGTGGAGGAAGTCCTGTGGCGAAGACCCTATTATTTTATATGCGATTTAAGCTCGGATTACTTACAAACGTCGGTTTAAAGACTAATGAAACAATTTGATTGATTAACGGTGCTGATGATTAATCGGGGTCTTTTCATGTCATGACCTACTAGCATGATACTTTGCTTTCTTTTTTCCTTTATTCAAGAGTTACACACGTTCCTAGTATTGCTATGTACGTTTTCTCTCTTTGATTATTTTTATTTTATTAAGATTGTTTTTCTTTTAACTAGGAATAAAAGTTAATCTAATATCGATACCGAGTAACGCCTTTAAGGGTCGGACAGTGTTTTTATTACATACCGTATATTGTGTAGGTCAAAGTCGCTACCCAGTTATTTGTTTTGTATAAATGCGAATGTGAGCTTAACCACTCGCGAGCTGGTGGTTACTATAAGTAACCAAAAACAGATCTCTCTTTGTATAGTGTTTACGCCAACGGATCGCTGAACGTGTGTTTCTAATTTAATTTTTTTAGTGTATATTTTTTTAAGACAAAATTAGGCTTTTATTATGGGATTGGCTTTGAGGTATTATAAGTTTTCTAAGTTGTAGTAAAATATAAATTCGTGCCTCTAAAATTTTCCCTTCTTTTCCTACAAAACACTTAAATTTAAGGGCAACACCTCCAAGTTGTCATCACTGATTATTGATGTTCATTACAATCATCGTCAGTATGAGAGTGAAAGCGACGCGACAGTTTTGCTCACCAGTCATTGTCATGGCATGATTTATTACGTCTCACTAACGTATGTACATAGTAAAATATAGTATCAGTAAGGTATGTAGGACCCGTGATCACTCAAAACTCACCCAAAAAAATTTTATATGAAATGCTACATGCCATGAAATGAAGCTGGAAAAGAGAACAGTGGAAAGATATAAAAAACTTGACTAACAATGATTATTCTATATCGTTACGCTAAATCTACTTCGGGGTGAGCAGAGATACCTAAGTGGCTATATCCTCTTTCTGCTTATATGTCGTGTCCAGCGTGACCAGTAGCGCAGCTGATCACCATCATCTGTTCATCCGTTCACCGTCATCTGGTTTTCCTTTACATATGGTTCTTAAGTCAGCACTTAACCTGGAAAGTCAGAGTAACGGTCATACACCAGAGAGTTCACTTCGCGTTTCCACTACGCTACTAGAGCCAAAAACTTAACTCACTCTAGTTAACTATTTACTGTGACACGAGATAATTTTTCAGTGGCTGTCTCATCGCTTTAAACGCTTTAAAATCGCGGCTTGTGAAAACAAAAGCACGCTTTTCGCTAAATCATCGTTTATTCAGGTGTTCGGGTGTTTATCCTTCTAGCTAAGTAAGATTTGCTTTTACAGCCCTTTCGCTTAGCTAGGCATTGAAACTAGGCTTTTGCGACGTAAGAAATATATTATAGTCCGGTAGGGTAAATTAAACTAAAGGATAATTTAGTCTCGCATAAGAACATTTATTTAAAGGCTCCCCTCATAAACGATCTTAGAGCAGACGAAGTCATCTTGTGGTATTTAACTCTAGAAATGTAATAACTTTGTGATGAAACTTTTGAGATGATAGGACGATAGCCAGAACTGGGTAGTGACCTCAGTAAAACTAAAATTTGTGTAAATTTCCTTAAAACTGACAAAAAAAATTGAAATTTTCCGAAATATTGATCAAAAACTAGAAAAATTGATAGGCATTGATGTTTGATGATGAATATCTCGTAAACGCTTTACTTAATCGAAAAATTATAAGAGATAATTTTTGTAAAGCAGTAAATTTTCTACAAAATTAAGAGTTTCACGATTTATAATGACTTTTTTTCATTGAGTTATATAATTCATAAGAAAAAAACAAATTAGCCTTAAAATAATCAAAGTTCAACCGTTAATATCTTTCAAACGATTAGGTTTACGAAAAAATTGTAAGAGATCTTTTTTCTAGAACATTTAATTTCCTTCAAAATGTATGTAAGACGGAGGACCTTTCCGTTATAATTAAGAGCTCATACTTGGAGAGACTTTCTTAAAGGTCTCTAGAAGCCTATCTTGCAGAGTACCAAGCGAAAAAAAAAACATTTGTTTTTTTTTTTGACCTACCTTATTGTGTACGTCCAGTAACTCATATAAATAAAGACCTTCAGCCTTGGTATATGTGGACCGATATAATGGAGATTGTAAATGAACTTACGTCCTTTAATAGTTGCTGTCGTGTTTGGACTACACTGTATTTACCATCACGTGCCCTGTATTTACTTTTTCACGCATAATAAAAAAGCATATACATGCTACTTTTATTACCCTGACGCGATATAGTAACCACACCACACCTGACCGTAAGCATGGTAAAATCCGAAAAGCCGCTACAATTATCAACAGAAAATAAAAACCTTTCGATAGACGCAATACCTCTTTATCGGGATTTGAACCTGTTATATGTGTTATTGCGCATGGTTATCGATCTCTAATCCACTAGGATAATACAGCCTTATTAAAATAAAAATTAATATTATAAAAAAAAATTGTCTTAAAAAATCATACTGTAGCGCACACGTATAATATGGAACCTGTTACAAAATGCGTGCGAGCGGCAGCGACGACTACAGCGCTACAAAACTTGCCCGTCTCCGCGACCGCCACGCGCAGACGGCACAATATGAGGAGTCTAATTTCAAAACCCACTATAACACTATATTTTTTTCAAATCCCATAAATTTATAAAAACTTATAATTAATCTTTGACTTAACAATCACATTCTTATAAGGTATTTAAATTATTATTCTAAAGTGAAAAAGCAAAAAAGAAAAAAAATCATATATAATATTTGCTTTGATAAAAACATTTCAAATTACTATTAAGTAATTTTGTACAAAAAATCGTTTTAGTGGGTTTTGAAATTAGACGCCTCATATTATGTTTAACACAAATGATCCAAATTATATTGTAAAATACTGTGGAAATTATATAAAATAAATAAAGTGTGACTTTTTCAATCATGCTGTATGTTATTTCCGTAGCGAATTATAAGTGGAAAGTAGAAGCAGAAGGCTGTCTGACGACTCAGTCCGACAATACGATATTAAATCCTTTGTTAGCCATTGTCTGCCATTAAATAAAACTTCTGAAAGCCTTTAAAACGAGGTAATATCAGAAAGGTGAGCCGTATTGTTAGATCACATTTCAATGTAATTTAAATTTGTTGTAAACTTTGAAATTTGGGGAAATTTAAAATTTATTTGGCATTGAGAAATAAGATTATTTTCAAAATGTACTTGTTTGGTATCAAAAGAAACTTTGTAGAGTTCGAAGAATATGAGATGGTAGAGCGAGTGCCTGAACTGGGTTCTGACCACAAAACTCAAGTACAAAGACCATCATAGGGTTTCGCTTCGGCTTGTCGCGTTTCGGGAGCAGTTTGTGTATATCCAGATTTTTATATACCTTTTTTTTGTAACCCGGAGGAAATCTCTAACAGATCTCAGGGGGCGATGAGTGTCGCCCACCGGTGCGTCGGACTTGCACCGACTAAAATCCCCAGGGTGCTCCTTCTCTCCGTCCAGCCGGGACCGGAGGCAGAGCAGCGTCCACTTCTCCGGCCCGCGACGACGTCTGGCCTTTTCGGTAGGCCTCACCTCTGTGTTTACTAGGGGGTGAATTAGTTTTTTATATATCTAGAAATCTGCCGTCACGGTATATGTAGACATAACAATGTTGACTGTCAGTGAATTCTTGTCCCTTGGCGAGATTTGCCGTTCTTGGAGTACCGTTTTTTTCTTCGGGTACTACATTAGTCACTTTGCCGGGCCAGTTTAAAAACAGTAAAGCTAAGCAAGTAGAAGTGGGGGTGGGTTACCACATACAACATACACATGCCGAAGAATCAATGATCATTGGTGCAGATGAGTTTCTAAGTAGAGACCGTGAATCGGCATACATAACTTGGAGCGCCACCCAGGAAGGTGGTCTGATCCAAAGAGATTGTATGACAAGGGTCAATGTATGTGCACGATTTTATAAATATTATTCGTAATTTGCATTTAATGAAAATATTTGACAATCAGTTGTCAGAGCGAGTCAATGATTCGATTTGACACAATCAAAAATTTTCTATTTATTAATTAATAAGTCCATTAGATTCTTGACTCGATAATCAATTTGGTGAAATGTGATTCTCCCGAATGTTGCAATCTACAATATTTAACCAAAACCCGTTTTGACTAGTCTCATTACATGTCTGACATAAAAAAAAAATCGAACGAATACTTTCCAGTCTAAAAAAAGGACATAAACAATGATTGTGCCAATTCCTAGATATTTACACTAAGCGAGAGTAAATGAGAAAAAAGCCTTCCTACACACGAGGGAAGCAAGCGAACCCAGACGAGACACAGCTTTTATAAAAGCAACTAAAAATACTAGTTAAAAAGCGTAGTTTTAGCAGGGAGAATGTTTGCACGACCCACTTTATTAGGATGGCTGTGGGGCCACTAAAACTCAGAAATTAGTTTAAAAAATAATATCACATCTATCTCTACTAGCCCTGGAAGGGATATGGCGTGACGGTACATTATTATTGGTTAAAAAAAATAAAAAAATGTCTTATTGAAACCAGCAAAAAAAATTGTATAGACAGCTTTGAAATAATATCCATCTTAATTGTTATAACACTGTGTAGGGACTTAATATTCTGATAAGCTAAAAATAAAATAAAAAAACCTATTTGAGATCTGAAAAACTGTGCAGCCTATGGAACGCTAAATAATTGATCAATTTTAAAATATAAAAACGTGTCTTTTGGATGAATATATAATTATTATTTTACATTTGAAAACGAGAAATAAATTCGTTTAACGCAAAAATAATAATAGAATTGTTAAAATCAACATAAAATTTAATTTGAAGTCATATAATACATAAAATTCATTTTCTAATATTCCACAATATAACAAATAAAATAAAATAATCATACGTATAGAAAAATATTATAATAACCCAGTGCAATATAAAAAACAACATTCTTCTTCTTTTTCGATAAAATTGTGTTCAATTTGCAGTTTAGAGTCAGTTTAAATTATCTGTAATACCCGCATATCTGTGAAGGTGTAGGTCTTAATAAATGTCAAGTCACGGCAAATCAAGAACATTTACCTGGCGGATGCTAAGTTGATCTAACTTGTTATGCTCACCACATCATACCGTTAGTTTATGTATATTATCTATTTGAGATGTCAGGAGCGGATACGATAGTCCCTTCAATTTAAAGGTGATGTACGTATATGTCCAGCAGTATGTAGAATTGAGCTGCTGATGATTAATTATCATTCCTCAAAGTAATAATGTACAAATTGTTGTACTTTACGGGTGACGTCAATCATCAAATTAAATCTAGTTTATATTTAGTTTAGTTTATATAAAACCCCGTTTAATTGAAGCAGTTTGATTCGACGCCAATGATGATTTAAATTTTATTTTGTGTTTTCATGCAAGATAATAAGTACAGTTTAACACTACGTAGCGTTTTATTCTAGTTTAAACTAGAATTAATTTGTTAGTGCAAGTCGTCTTTAAACACGATACGAAAATCCTCGTTTCTAGTGGCCCCGAAAGCTGCGCTTGCAAGAGCGAGTTTCCCTGCGTCCGCGGTTTCGTTTATTCGAAACTTTTTTGCGCCAGGTGTGCCGCGCCGACCATTCTGCAATTTGATGACGTCACTGAGCGAAATGATACCGCCGTGAAACTTATGACGTCATTTATTACTAAGCAACGCCGCTTACACTGAGTATTTGTTTTTGTTCGGAATATTCTGGCAGCTAAAGTGTTAAGTTTCGAGTACATCTTTGCTTATTATTTTTACATTTATATCACGTTGAACGCCGGCCCTTTTTCTCAATACTTCCCGTTCAGGCCGTTTAAACTCTTTATCTATACTAATATTATAAAGCTGAAGAGTTTGTTTGTTTGTTTGTTTGAACGCGCTAATCTCAGGAACTACTGGTTCGAATTGAAAAATTATTTTTGTATTGAATTATGCATTTATCGAGGAAGGCTTAAGGCTATATAACATCACGATGCAACTATTAGGAGCGAAGAAATAATGGAAAATGTGAAAAAAACGGGAAAAATTATTCATCCTTGAGCTTCCATTGCGTGCGCTGCGAAAACGATTCAAGATACCAAAAATATATGTATGAAAGAATTATTTCTCTTGAAATTATCTAAAAAATGACCATAACAGTATATGTCTATCTTTTAAGATTAACTCACTAGAACCGTTTTTATGGTAATCAAATTTGGTCGAAATTAATGCATTATTTGTTAAGAGTTGTATCAACGTAAAAATATTAATCTTTATCCTAATAAATGTATTGTTAATTAAGAGTTTTTAATTGTGAACAAAATTGTCTTTGACATCACTTAATTTCAATGAACATCTTAGAAGATATTACAATAACTTATATAGCAAAACAACGTTTGCCGGATCAGCTAGTTCTACAATAAATTCTATTTCGAAATATGTTTTTCTTATCATTTCTAGTGTTATAAATCTGCGTTTTATCACATTTTTTTAGCTGGGGGTCACCGGTGGCCCCCACGGCCCAAACGGAAAGTTCGCTGGGGGTCACCGGTGACCCCCACGGCGTTCAACGTGATATTATAATTAAAAGGTGCTGTAGTTACTTAATAAATTAGGTTAGAATATTGAGCTTAACTTGAGGTCTTTTTTGGTAACACGGTGAAAATCCTCATGGACTGTCGGTCTTTTACCGACTAAAACCACCGTCAGCTGCCAGTATGTCAGCTTTCAATACTGTAGGCAGAGGTGGGCAAAATGTAATCTAATTAATGATTACAAAATGTAGTCGTAATTTTGATTTTCTTGCTCTGTAATCATGATTAAATCCATTTAAAACATTAAGAAATCATAAATGTGTATGCAATCTGGGATTTTGTAGTGTTTAAACATAGATAAGCGAAATGCAGTTATATTAATGGTAAAAAACTTAAAATGTAATCGTAGTCATTTATGTTAATCTGATTACATTTTGCCCATCTATGACTGTGGGGACATATTGTCCCAGAGAACTGATACAAGGAACTGTTGAGACGCATGCGACCCACTCACCAATACTATTGGGACAACATGTCCCAATTTTGCAATTATCAATAAATAATATGATCATTTATTTAAATATTTGTTTTTCCCGTCAAACTAAATTAGCAATAAATATTTTGTGCTACAAATATTACACGAATTATTCAATTAAAAAAAACGTATTGAAAGGGTTAAGCAAAGAAAAGAATTATAGCGTGTCTATATAGTTTTTTTTAACTCTCTTTCCATTTTTTCAGCTCCGAGATTTGTTTTTATGTTTTACTTATTGGGTACTTCTACAAGCTACATATCACAGTGATATATATTTTTTTATTCTGACTGTACTCAGTGACTGCTCCATACCTGATGGTAACCATGATGCAGCCCAAAAAACGCCAACGACTATCGACAGGTAAGAAAAAAACCCATCGGTAGTCGCAGCGATCATGCCGGCCTGCACAAATATCTCTTCACGCTACGCTTAAAGGATCCCATATCATATGATGGTGGGAACACGCTCGCCGGAAGACCATTCCACAGCCCAACGACACGGCAAAAGAAGAAGTTAGAGAACTTCTTAGTCCTAGTCGGAATGTGAGATATATATATCATATATATATTTGAGATATCTTATATATATCCTATATATATTTCCAGGTATATTTGCTATGGGTAAGTACATTCATACTGACATAGCCTGGAGTTTTTCTCGACGTTTCTTCTCAAGGTAGTCACTCCCGAAACGCTAGTAGATCTTCGTCAGGTTTTTTTCCTGCTGGACTCAAGTCGAGGCTCGTATCCATAGAGGTGTCCTTGCATTGATACCTAACACATTACTCGCTGGTTGAGTACTTTATATGCTCATTATTTTCATCCGATGAAGTAGCAAAGGCTTTACCCGGGTAATGCCATTATATCCTGCTGAAAAAAGGTAAGTACAGTTTAAATGAAAAGTAACAGCGCTTGCTAAAATAAGAAAATCTAAACATAGAATTGTCGTTGTTGACTTCATTGTAGATCCGAAACTACTAAAGCTGGGACCATGGATTATTTAGATTGGCATCTTTAAGGTACTTAAGTACCTACTCAGGACGGTTTTTTTTTATAATTCCATCCCTAAGAGGGTAAAATGAGCGTTAAAAATTTGTTAGAAAATCCGTCAATTTTAAAGAAATCATTCTGAAAATTAGTAATTTGCTTTTTATATACATATAAAAATACATACACAGGCATGATCATGAAAAAGAAGAATATATATGATTCGAGGTTTTTAGAAAATTGACCCGCACTGGTGTATGATAAGGGATGAAAATACTATAATTTTATTTCTTCTCGAGTAATACCGAGTCATCGCAGCTAATAAGGTATACATTTTTATATATCGTCAAGCAGTGACGTGCATAGGGCATTTGGACAGGGCAGGTAGATTCACATAATGAATTTGAATACTATATGATGATAATAAATATTATATTACTTTCATAATGAAAATAGAAAATGATATGAATATAAAGGGTTCCTTTTTTTGTTTAAATTAAAGGAATTTAATCTACACTTATTTATCGTAAGGGCATGCAATGGTCTCAAGCATTTATGGAATGAACGCTACTGTCGTCAAGCTATATCCGAATCGGGGTGAGCAGAGATACATTAGTGGCTGTATCCATTTTACGCTTATATGTCATACCTAACGTGAGCAATGACGCAATTGATCACCGTTTTCACTGCACTAATACACGTGGCAGTTCTATTAAATGCCTTGTGGATTTCCTCATCATATTTTCCTTCACCGGATATCGATATCTTATCCACTAGTTCACTACAGTGTATATACAATATCATAATTAAAAATGTTTGTCTTAAGTAAAAAAATCTGTGCCAGAAACGGAGTTACAAATAAAATCATCTATATTTTCTTATATTTCCCTCAAGAAAAATCCCATGTTTTCGCTGAGTAAGTGACACTTGAGAAAAATGTAATATTTCTTTGGTCTGGGCGACTGTCACGTTGATTTATGCCCTCGAGGCCGGGGAGAGACCAAATTCGGACCAAATGGTTACCTGGGAAAAACACTTTTCAACCAACCAAGTTACCCACTCGATCAATCATTCCGCAACCTTTTTATTCGTTAATTGATTTTATAAAATAAACGTTGATTCGTTTTTCACTAGAATTTACCCGTGATTTCGTCTACAATACAGATGACGGAAATATCCTTTTTAAGTTTAAAATAACCTGCATTATTTTATATCATGGCTCCTAAACAGATGGACCGATTTTGATTAACTTGTTTTTGTTTGAAAAGTAATTTGAACAAGAGATTTTATGTCTGTGAGTAAAGGAAAACTTGCAGCTATTTGAAGATTATTAGAAGGAAAGGAAAGAATATGCATTTATTTGGCACACTACATAACATAAAACACAGAAGGATACGTTTGTCAATATAGACAACAACAAAAGCAAATACCTTGTGCCGTGATGCGCCAAACGGAAGTCAGCTCAGCAAATGCCAAGAGACCAGCTGAGTTATCCGGCGTTGATTTTCATCTGACTACTATTTATTATATCAACGCGCGGAAAACGGTGAGGATGGAAATAATATAACACTATTTAAAATCAGTAATTTTCTAGTAGTTAAAAGAATATCACTACTTAATTTTTTTTTTATCATATCAGTACCCTGACATTGAAATAATATGGTAACATTGACCAGATTTGTAGCATCATCAAAAATCAGTATGATAACGAACTTTTCATTAACTTACAGGAGAAGTATCGTTACAGGTATACAACTATTGAGTGATAATATGTATATACATATATAAAAATCAATTGCTGTTTGTTAGTCTCGCTAAAACTCGAGAACGGCTGAACCGATTTGGCTAATTTTGGTTTTGAATTAATTGTTGAAATCCAGGGAAGGTTTAAAAGGTGAGTAAATATAAAAACATGCTAGGAATATAGTAAAAATAACAATTTCGTTTTCCCATACAAACCACTCTGTCCCCAGCTGTCAAATATATGTTATCAATCAAAACAAAACAAAGGTGATGCCTTCAAGTTGATTAGAGGTGGCATGACTAATGAAAATTATAATTTATACGCCAAATAATCAAACAAAAAATAACCCAAAAATGTCCCATAAGGCATTATAGCAAAAATATCATTACCTTAGATATGACTAAGTCTTTCAATGCAATTTTATTTCCATTAGACTGCGACAGGCCAATAACTTTTGGCAGAACGAAATATGACGGGGCAGCTATTAACTTAAAAAAACAATGTAACTTTGTTTTAGAGAAATAGGGCAGAACAAGGTCTGCCGGGACAGCTAGTAATATATAAACATTATTTTTTGACGTGGTATCGCATTGCAAAGATGGGGCTTTACAAAAGGCCAGACGTTGCCGAGGGTCGGAGAAGAGGATGACGCTGTTCCTCTGGCCCCGGTCAGACGGGAAGAAGGAACACCCCGGGGGTTTTAGTCGGTGCAAGTCCGACATACCGTCCCTGAGGTCAGTTAGGGATGACCCACCAGGCTATCAAAAAAAAAAGTGGTATGGTGGTTGCCTTGACTAGATCATGACTACAGTACACAAGTGTATGCAGTTAAAGAGATTCGCTTCGTCTTTTGTATTGACGAATCAGTTTGTGTGTATCCAGTTGTCTGTATACCTGGAGACCTTCATCGTGGTATATGTGAGCTGATATAGCGATGGCGACTGTCAACGGATTCTCAAACATTGGCGGTCTTTGCTGTTCTTAGATTACACTATAATTTCCATCAAGTGCAATATCATAGATAGGCAAAATATAATCAGATTAATAAAAAAGATTAACGATTACATTTTACGTTTTTTTACCATGAATATGACGGCATTTTGCTCATTTATGTTTTAAACACTACAAAATCCCAGTTGTGTACACATTTATGATTTCTTAGGGCGGCTTGCACTAAGGAATAAATCTAGTTTAAGCTTGTATAAAACGCTAATTAATTGAATTGGTTTGATTCCATCTTAATGATGATTTTAGTTTAAGAGTTGTTACAACTAGATTTTGATTTATTGCAAGACAATAAATACAGATCAGCGTTAAATAGCATTTTATATAACTCTAAACTAGATTTAATTTGTTAGTGCAAGCCGCCCTTAATGTTTTAAATGGATTTAATCGTGATTACAGAGCAAAGAAATTAAAACTACATTTTGTAATCGTTTATCATTAATCAGATTACATTTCGCCCATCTCTGTGCAATATTGATTATCAAGCCAATGTAAAAAAGAGCTTAAAAAGAAAATGCTTGAATTTGCTTGTAATAAATACTCGGCTTTTACCTCAGGGTCAGCTATGAACTTTATGAGAAGAATATGCTAAAATGATAGTCCAGACTTAAGTATAACACTGTCGGGAAGCAACGGCCCATTATTGAACTTGGAGAGTGTCCAAGCCGCCGATGTGTGTCAGCCAAGTGTGTGTCAAATTTACGTCCCACCCGCTATACCGCATTGGTGCTCGCTATAATTGTAGCTATGAACTTTGAACTAATTTAAATAATTTCTGATGATTATCAAATAAGGTGATTTGTCAGAGAACGAAAGACATCAACATAACTCCGAAGATTAGAAAGCTGAAATGGCAGTGGGCTGGCCATATTTACCGAGGAACTGATAAACGCTGGGTAGACATATTCTTAACCGGATAATATAAACTTGATAAAATATGCTGCTCGGATAAAGTGGAGGAGGTGCGCAGCTGTCTTGCGAAGAGATGGAGCATAAAAGGTTATTAACTCACCGGGTCGTTGGAGGAACATGAATCTCCAGCCCTGGCTAGGAGCGATTTGAGGGGCACCTCGGTCCTTCTAGTTAATAAGAGTCTAGCATTGAGATCGCCTCCCTCACGGCAGCTATAATAATTATATGCTGGAATTTCCCCCGGGTTAAAACAATTGTTGTTCTTCAGTGGAAACTGCGTATCGGTAGGTATAGTGTAAGACGCCACCAAGTTAGGAGGAGTGATGATTTACGCCTGCAAGCAATTGTTGCATGAGTAGAGCCAAAGATTGGGCTCAGTGGCGAACTTTGGGAGAGGCCTATATCTAGCAGTAGCCAGATAAAGGTTGATGATTATGAATCATGTTACTACTTCGTTTATATGTCTATTACCAGACCCAGGCTCTAATCTATACTAATATTATAATGCTGAAGAGTTTGTTTGTTTGTTTGTTTGTTTGAACGCGCTAATCTCAGGAACTACTGGTTCGAAATGAAAAAATATTTTTGAGTCGAATAGACCATTTATCGAGGAAGGCTTTAGGCTATATAACATCACGATGCAATTATTAGGAGCAAAGAAATAATGGAAAATGTGAAAAAAACGGGGAAATTTATTCATCCTTGAGGGCTTCCATTGCGTGCGCTGCAAAAACGGTTCAAGATACCAAAAATATATGTAAGAAAGAATTATTCCTCTTGAAATGATCTAAAAAAATGTGTGACAGTATATGTCTATCTTTTAAGATTAAGTCACTAGAACCGTTTTTATGGTAAACAAATTTGGTCGAAATTAATGCATTATTTGTTAAGAGTTGTATCAACGTAATAATATTAATCTTTATCCAAATAAATGTGTTGTTGATTAAGAGTATTTAATTGTGAACAAAATTGTCTTTGACATCACTTAATTACAATGAACATCTTAGAAGATATTACACTAACTTATATAGCAAAACAACGTTTGCCGGATCAGCTAGTAGGGCATATATGGAGCACATAAACACACATTTTTGGTAACATGTCAATGGAATAGCAAATGAAACTTACTTGGTTTTGATACCTTCTGGATTCCTTTCAAAACTGGCTTTTAATTGATTGTGGTGGCATAATGGTTAAGGGACCGGCATCTATGCGTACCGACGCGGATAGTTATAGGTTCGTATTCAAACACGTAGCCCTGGGTTTTTAAGAATGAGCTTGGATTTAGGCACTTGCTGATCACGGGTGAAGGAAAAAGCTTGAGGAAACCCACATGGCATCTAATAGCTGCGCTACCGATCACATTAGGCATGACATATAAGCGCCAAGTGGATACAGCTACAAATTACACGCACTAGTTTTATTCCACGTCACCGGCGTCGCCGGCGGCGCTGAAGAAGGGTAGTTCAGTCAACTGCTGCGAACCGGTGCGTTTTCGCACCGAGGCGCAGTTCTACGCCGACGCAGCCTTGAGTTTCTTTCGGCGTTTCTTCTCAAGGTAGTCACTTCCGAAACGCTAGTAGATCACCCGTAGGGTTAGTTCTTTATTTGGCTGGCGGTCCAAGTCGAGGTTCGTACCCACAGGGGTGCCCTTGCATTGCCATCCAACCCAAAAACTCGCTGGCTGAGCACCTTCTGTGCTCGCCCCCTAAGACCGGTTGAACTGAAAATGCCTTTCCCGGCAATCAGTAGTTAGTCCGCTTCAAAAAAAAAAAACAGCTACAAATTACAGCCACTAATTCGGTCAAAATACAAAATCGAAATATCAAAATACAAAACACCAAAATCGGTATACATAAAGGAACCCAAACCATTTTAACGTGGAGCATGAGCTATATGTGGTCCTAACAAGCCGTATAAATACAAAGGTAAGCAAGATCTCGACCTGAGATGGTGCGGCACCGTAGTGAAGTATGAAAGTGCTAATAAAATAGCCATTTCGCAAGGACATCCCACAGTCTCATAAAAGGATGTATGACTTAATTTAACGTTGTACCGTTCATTTACTGCATTTAGCGCATCCTTAAGGGCTATGCAGACGAGCGACAAAGCACGACGATATATTAAGCGCGAAATCACAATACCTGAACAAGAACGGGCTTTTTTAATTTAAAAACATGTAGAATTAATATGCCAATGGTATTGGTATTGCTTGGGTGTATCGATTCAATTCTGTACCCTACTATAGAGTTACTGGGACCAGTGGTATCCATCTCATATAAAAAGCATTAACTTGTTAAATTTCGACTATTAATAAAGATATTGCCTTAAAATTTGGTCTAATTTGTATTTTTTTTGAGTCGAAGCTGCTCGCGTCCGTAGGCTTTACCCTAGTTTCTCTACATGTGACTCCTGGGTGGTGCTAAACGAGCAGCAGCGAGGTGGTAGGGCGTCGGTGCCTGTCTGGATCGCGGCCAGAGTACATTGGTGTAAAGCCCGTCATAGTGACCAGTTAAGGCTTGTCGCGTTTCGGGACCAGCTTGTGTATATCCAGTAGCTCATATTCCTAGAGACCTTCAGTCGTGGTATACGAGGGCCGACATGACGATGTAGACTATCAATGGATTATCATCCTTTGATAGTCGCTTTCGTTTTTGAACTACACTGTACTTACCATCAGGTACTCTGTAGTCACTAAATCGAGCCAATGTAAAAAAAAAACTGAAATCCTGATTTCCAATAATTACCAGATTTTAAGTAAATATTTTAAATAAATATCCAAATACAACAATATAATGTACGCCACTGACAGGGATCACAATTATATACAGATCAAACGGTAATCTAGAATGGCAAATGATACCTGGAATTATAGAAGGGTTTTTAAATACCTAGAAGCCGAAGCCATGAGCGGTGGTTGGATTAGCTTTTCGAAGCAGGAAGATCCCGTTAGTTCTGCTTCACCAAGTGACAGAACAGAACATGCGGCAGTGAAGTACAGAGCTGGATGCAACTCGTTTCTCGAAAGAAATTAAGTCATGATACTCAGCAAGAAAGGATTGATGAGGATGAGATACCTCATAAATTTCTGCCAAGAGAAGCTAAACAAGCTAGAGATAGAGCAAGAGTGTTACGATTGTGACAGTATTTCACAGTATAAGAACACATAAAGCAATATAATAACTAACTCCGCTCTGTAACTTTTGAGGTAAGCCCGCGTGCATCTAGTTGGTGGCTGCCGGCAGAATAGAATAGCACCCCCCTCTTCTTGCTGAAGTGTCGTAAAAGGCGACTAAGGTATCTCTTTAACACCGCAATTCAACCAGGTGTTCAGAGAAGGACAACTCGACCAAACCTGCATCCCGCTCCCTCCCGATCGTACTGGTTCTCCATTCCATCGGGCCTGAGGGAGCTCGGACGAGAGAGTGCTTTTCTGGCAGCGCGTCCAGCTATGCACTTAAATATCTCCCGCTCAATTGACTGTTTCCGAAAACTGGCCCTTGATTTTCTTAATCGGTGTTGAAACAGTCGCCGTGCCCGAATCCGGCTAGGACATCATCATTAATTAAATTTCACTAAAGCTCTAAATGTTACCTCGTTCTTAGAATCTACTGTTAATTTTATTACACTATAAAATCTAATGTGAGAAATTACAAAGAAAATAACTATAAAACTTTGTTTCAACAACGCGGTTAAAGGCCTAGAAAATACGCTCGTCTTTTGCATTACTTATTTTACGGATAAAAATCTCTCGTCTGCACAGGCTCCTAAAGTTCATATTCAAGTCCGCTAGGTGTGTTACGATCGTAAACTTGCCTGGCTTGACGACTTCAAACAATATCGTATATTGGAATTAACTGAAGGTCTTTGCGTGGAAAGTAACACACTTTGTGGTTGAATTTATTCTATCATTAAAGTTAAAACCTGTCTTTTAGTATGTTCAGTACAAGTTTTATAAACAGAAAGCAGTCAACCATATTGGATACATAGATGAGCAAAAGGTAATCAGAATAATAAAAATTATTACCGATTACATTTTCGTTTTTTACCATTAATATGACTACATTTTGCTCATTTATGTTTTAAACAATACAAAATCCCAGATTGTATACACATTTATCATTTTTTAATGTTTTAAATGGATTATATCATGATTACAGAGCAATAAAATTAAAATTACAACTACATTTTGTAATCGGTCATTGTTAATCAGATTACAGTTTGTGCATCTCTGATTTTATATAAGAATATTTTCTTAGTAAAGAATATTTTGTTACACTAGTGTATCAGAAACACCCATAAAATATTTCATATAAAGCTCTCATACTGCCTTAGGCTCAGATGAATAGAGATTTTCTATACATATAAACCTTAATAATTCTTGTCTTTCTTATTGTTGACATTTTTTAATTATAGACAGCTTGCGCTTGATCTCAATCTCACCTGTAGGATAGTAATGATGAGGCCGACGATGAAGTGCGCCCACTCAGCAAATACCGATTCATTCGACGTTTGAAAATTCCAATGTCCATGTTTGAAGATGTTGGAAAAACAGGCGTGGAAGCGAATTTAACTTCTTGGCGGTTCGGTGCTAAAAAGAGGCGTTTATCAAGAGAGGCCTACATTTAGCATTGGACAAAGGTGGCTGTTGACGATAATGATGATCAGGAAAATGGTACTGAATACTTAATATTTTACTGAAGTCCCGATCTTTCCAATATAACCTACGAGTGTCAAACTTGTTCATGCAAATTGTACGTGTATATTTAATCCCGCATTTACATCAACCTTACAAATTCAGCAGGGATTTGAACCGGTGCCTCGACCCAATCGAATTTGTTAACTGAAATTTGACAGCTGACTGACAGTTACGAGGGTTGCTTCACATATTTCGGCATTCGAAAAATTAAAAAAAAAGATAATCGGGTTATGAGTTGTTATCCTGTTTTATATTTTTCATAATTTTGGATATTTACAAACTATTTTCGCAGAGTTATTTTTAAACATCATGTATCCCGCAGGGCATTATTTCTAGTATCATATACAACATTATCTATTCTATGATTTTCGATATTTCATTAGAATTTACTAATGCAAAAATAAAAACAATTAATTTGGCAGCTCTAAATGTTAAATATTCTACGTCTACGTCCTAACAAAGACGTTAGGCAGGAAAAGGTGTGTTGAGCGGGAATGTTGAGAGACGAAATGAACTTCCAGCTCGCGTACATAGATGTAAAAAGTTATAGAATACAAGACGTAAATTATATCAATATGCAGACTGCAAAGTTACTTTGTAGTATACATTAGTTTTGTCCAATACTTAGTTGAATTCAATATATTTTTTACACATAAAACTTACTCAGAGTTCATACACCCAGTGCAATTCCTATAATAAAAACTAAACAATTAATATGACAAAGGTATAGGAAGGATCAGAACATTTACTAGAAAGGCAAGGTTTACTGCACGTAAGATCAATATTTGAGTTTCTTAAAACTACGTCTAATAAATGTTTATTGGTGACACGTACTAGAAATAAAACAGTGATTTTTATTGCCCAGTTTCAACAACTCTCGTCTTCAAATAACAATGTTGGGATGGTACAGTACTAATATTATTTATTCATTGAATTTGTCTCAAAAAGTGGATATAGGGCTTAAAGGTTAGGCATTGAGTAAGTGCGGTTTTGTAATCAAAACACAGAAATTGACCAGTGGGTGATACTGAATGAGTTGTAAAGTAGTTTATGAAAATACATAAACGATAATTTCTTTAAAGGAATTCACTGTCTCCTTCAACCCTCTATGTTTCTTGGTGTAGAAGGTAGTGTTCATTATTGTCTGTCTATACCTTTCTATAGTTCCAAATATACCTTATATTAATAGCTTTATACTTTAATTTCAACATACGCCTCTCATAGCATAACCACTAGAATCGACATTAGATACTTCTCTTACGTGGTCGATAGTTTCTATATCCTTACTAAAAAAATCACTTCAATTCATATTTTAAACAGTAACGGATAGAAATACGCTCCCTGCATCTGATATACCAGAATTTCATCGGCCTTAACTTCACCTACCATCAAACCTACCAAGTATCACCTATTCCATCTTAATGACCTTCAACTCCTTGAAATAATTCCGCTAACTTTTTCAGTAACCATCAATCAGCTCTTCGAGGTCATTACTGTCTTTAATACTATATGTCCAAAACATAGTATTCGACGGAGATAAACAGTGGATAGTCTCATTTTAACTTTCAACTCACACCGTACAGAGTTATTGTTGTGAAAATCTGTCTAAAAATTTGTGACATTTTTCACTTTCTACTCCATAACCGAAGATAGATGATTATTTTTATAAGTATTATTTTTATTTTTTGCGATATATTGTACTCAGTATATTTTATGAATTGTATTCATAGATTGGCAAAATGTAATTAGATTAATAAAAATGATTAACGATTACATTTTGAGTTGTTTACTATTAATATGACTGCATTTTGCTCATTTATGTTTTAAACACTACAAAATCCCAGATTGTATACACATTTATCATTTCTTAATGTTTTAAATGGATCTAATCATGATTACAGAGCAAGAAAATTAAAATTATGACTACATTTTGTAATCGTTCATCATTAATCAGAATACTTTTTGCCCATCTCTGATTGTATTCTTGGCCATTCTTAATCTAATTGTGTTTTAGGACTGATGAAATATAAAGAAAGTAACGATAATACGAATGTTCTTCACAAAAGTGAATCCATTAACCATTTCATATTTAAAATGCATGAACGAAACACTCCAGCGAGAACGGGGGCACTTAACCGAACTTATCTTGTCAGACGATGTAACTGAAGTTTTATAACCACTTGTGTCTGCGAAACTGGGATATGGCGACCTCGAGCGATCTTGCTTTAGTTAAAAATTCAACGCAAGTGACGCATAACTAAAACCGTCTGCAAACTTTTTATAATACGCTGTCCTCCTTATATTTACTTTTGAGTCGTGGATGCGTATATAAACACGAATTTCTCTTGCACAAACATCCAAACAATAGCCATTGATTTAAGAAATACATGAAAGGTTTTCGTGTTTTATATTTTCGTTCTCATTCGTTCGTCATCATTCGTCGCTCATCTTGTTCTATCTTTTTTCTTTTTTCAATTCTGCATTATTTCTTTATTCTGACACAAGAAATTATTGAATTAAAATCACATCTCATTTCGTTAACTGGTGACAGATCATTAAAAATTATTGTTGTTATATTTAATAAAATTTTATTAGCTTCAATTTTGGCTTAAATGATTTCTTCATACTTCTTAAATTTATGGGCACTTTATTGTATGGAATATTTTAACGTATCAAGTGAAATTATTTCTTCATTAAAATAGAAGCCTTCAAAGACCTAAAAATAACTTAGACGTCACAACCATAAATTATTCCTGTAAAATGGAATATAATATAGTTGAAAAGACGTCACGAAGTTTTCAACAAAATCTTTTGATGAAATATTCAAACGCTCGCATACATTAACAATAGCCAACAGTCATACAATATTCCAAAACGTGTCAAGGATGTCTTAAAACAACGTTTTCTCATACGACTAACCGAGGCCCTACCATAGTCTCTTAAAGCAGTATTGTTTCAATCTAACTTTAGAAGTTTTCTAACTCTTAGTTTTTTGTATCGTTCGATTGTGGAATGGTATTTTGGCGAACGTGGTTTTTTTTTTAAACTGCCTCGACACAATGACTGCACCATACCTGATTGTAAGCATGGTGGTGTCCAAAAAACGCCAACGACTATCAAAAGGTAAGAAAAACCTGTCGGTAGTCGCAGATCCCATATCATAGGATGGTGGGAGCACGCTCGTCGGAAGACCATTCCACAGCCCAACGACACGGCAAAAGACGGAGTTAGAGAACTTCTTAGTCCTGGCCGGGATGTTAGATACCGGATGTGTTCCCTTCATCCTATGTTATTGGGTTCTTGAAACGCAGCATGAAGCGATGTTTATGTCACTAACGGCAGGTTGCTCTCTCAATAGTCGTACTTGTTTGTGGTAGAGTGTATCACAAGCGAATCCCAAAATTCTCCTTCTTGCCTTTCTTTCCCATTTTATCTCCTCACCCCCTTTTTGCCTTATGTACTGTGGTCACTACCCAATTCATGCAACTGTCGTACCACCTCAAAATGTACTAAATGCAGTAACGCCTGTAGGAATTTCAAGGCGCCTGTACCATGTACATAGTATAAATAATATGCGAAGAAAACATCAATCACCCGAGCAGTGTACCGAACCGTTAATTACAAAAGTTCATATCCCGGGAAGTTAGCGCCTCGCGTCGGAAGCAATTTGTTCAAACTTCAAACTTTGAAATGTGGGGAATCCCACGAAGCGACTTTTAAACGATAATTACTACTTTAAACAAGCTTAATACACGATCTATTAACAAATATAATTACAAAGTGAAATTATGACTAATTAAATAACAACTCAAACAGAGTCAGTATAATACTGACTAATTAATACAAGACTGGAGTTATGGCGGTCTAGTGGATACGGGTCCGATATTCATACGCGACATTAATGACTATAGATACGAATACCAGCACGTATATCTATATTTTTCCAGAGTAAGTAAGAATTTTGGCATCACATGCTCACAGGTTGTACGCGTAACGTAATTTTAAATTATTATTTTTTCCACAATCTTCATAGGTTCGCGCGGACTGGCCAATCACAAGACTCTATATGAGTATACCGGGACAGTGCGTTACCATCATTGGTTCCAAACCAGTGGTGGGGAATGCTCTGTTGTCATCGTATGGTCAGCCGCGCTGAAATACTCTCTCTAACAACTATTCGAACAACGGCCAAATAACTATCGTGTGTGTGCAAAACGATTATAAGGCTGCCATATCTTGACATTATCAACAAATCGTGCAAAGTATAGTGCTACTTTCGTGTGGTGACGAGACTGGATCCAGCAGAAGACCATCAGACGCCCTGGTTTGGACTACCACACTGTCCTAATACATACTTGTTGTTGTCCAGATCCTCGCAAACTTGAACTGATCGAATTTATACCGGCGGAGTAATCTCCGACCCAAAGAGTGACATTCTGGGCTACGTCAACAGGCTTAGGACGTCACACAGGTGAAGTTAAACTTCGTGAGGAATCCCGCATGGCGTCTAATAGAAATGTCATGTGTACTAGTGCTGTGAGAACGGCGATGAACTGCGCTACTGGTCACTTTGGGCACGATATATAAGCGCAAAGTGGATATGGACATTAATATATCCCTGCTCACCCTGTAAGGAATATAGTACGACGATATATTTTTATTATTAATACAAAACTTTTATACAATCGCTGTAATTACAACATAAATGTTTTCGACGCGCTCAGTTATGGATATATATAATAACCTTTTCTCTTCTTTTTTTTTTTTTTTTTTTGGTAGAGTTTTTTGGCCAGAGTTACAATGGCAGATGGCGCTGTATCTTGAATACGTTCACATGTTTATTATTGTTTTTGTTTGTTAATATTAAGTTTTACGGCTATAGATAGAAGCCCTTTTGAGCTCGTCGTTAGTAATTTTTAATATTCTATAGTCTCTCACTAACGTGAAGACCAACAATCCAAGCGACGCGCACTACATCCCACGACTTCAGAAAAATCACCGACTACCCGCAGCACATTGCTGTCCGGACATCTTGTAGCTGTTCACACCCAAAACCAATCCAAAGACAATACCAACAGGTCCAGAAGATCACAACAACGACAAATTAGCAACACTCCGATGAACAAGTCTGAGAACAAAACCACTCGCGTTCAAAGCTTAGACGGCAATATTTTATTATTTGATAGCTCTGGGGTTGCGCCTTTTGGTGCCTTTAATTTTGATTGAAGCGCTATTATTTGAAATTAAATTGTTTATAAATTTACCAATTTCATTGTAAATATCGTGAATTATATGTAAGTATTATTGCAACACTGTAAGAAATAAAAAAGCAATTATAATAAATTTCTTGGAAATCTTCGTTGCACTGTCTTGTGGCTACCGGAGCGTAAATAACAGTGGTTAATTTGCCGGCAACCCAGGGCATTGCGATGGAACCAATTTGTTGCAACTATGAACTTTGTAATAAACGGAAAACTGCCGAGATACTTCTTAATGATCACATCGCAAACTCGAGAATAGCTGGTTATTACGCGAACTCTACATTGTATCTATTTAAATTTAAGTTGTTATAAGACAAAGGAGATCATTTATGGAAATCATAATATTAACAACGTTGTTTGTTTCTTGCTAACGGCGAGTTTACATAGACATAATCAAGTAGCCAAAATCTTATATCAGCAACTTGCTCTTTCATATGGGCTTGTGGACACTGAGGTACCATATTACCAGTATATACCTCAACCGGTTCTCTAAAATGGTTATGCAATGCTGTACTGAGATCATTCTATTATCCCTGATAGATCAATTTTTGACAATAGACCTGACTTTGAGGGAGTAGATCGGTCGGCGCGCCGGGTAATACTCGTTTATATCATACCACACGGTGAGAATCTCGTAAAAACAGAAAATAACATCAAAATATTTAAACCTCGCACACGAGATTAACAGCATGTGAGATGTGGATTCAACGACTATTGTCCCGACTAATGGGCTGATCGCAAAGAGCTTTGATTATCATTGTAATCTGGAAATACCAAGAGGTACGTGATGAAATTCTAACCTGCGATCATTTGTGTTGCCGTGTTTAGAAACCGGACAATCATCCGCTAGACCATTCTATGTCTAATTGCGACCTATTACCGAATAAGAAACCTTCAAAAATTACATACCATTCGTGAAACTTCTATTTTTTTGTATTACTTATAGGCGAACGCTTGACCTCAATCACACTTGGTGGAAGGTGAAGATGAGTCCGATGATGAACCGTGTCCACCTAACAAATGCCTATTCACTATTCTTTTAAAGACTCCCAGGTCATAAGATCGCGGAAATATGGCCGCTGGAAGCATATTCCACTCCCTAGCTGTTCGCATGATGAATGTAGAAGCGAATCTTCTCGTGCGGATATAAGGACTGGAAATCTCCAATTACCATTTACAATTAATCAGTTGTAAGTTCGACTGCAATAATACTACTGGATTGTCAAACACAGTCGACCGTGACAAACAAACAGTGTAAATCACAATTAGGACAATAGATTTGATTAATCGTATTACTTGACGCCTTGTAACTTTGCCGTCTTTATTAAATGTAATTGTTTTGCTTTTACCCGATAAGAGTGACACACAGTCAATTAAAATGAACAGTAATGAAGACTAAATTAATTAACAATAATGAAGTCTTTTTAATCAAATATATTAATGAGGCTTTAGTGCATCCTTGATGACTTTGCCAGCCTCGTAAAGTATATCATGTTGTTTAAACTAACTTGCGACGAGGTGACAATTATATAAATCTCAGTGACGTGCATAGGATATTTGAACGGGGTAGGCAGACCTAGCGTAATTAATTTGAATATCATACTATGATAGTAAATATGATATTGATTTCATAGGAAAGATAGACGGCATGAATATGGAATAGACATGAATATAAATAGTTCCTTTTTTTGTTTAACTTTAAGGCGTAAGGGCATGCAATGCTTTCATGCATCTATGGAATGAACGCTACTGATAAATCTGTATATTCTTTTTGCATTATCTGACGTCAGTTCCCTCAATGCGATGTTAATTGCTCCAGTACTTCCTGAGAAAGAAATCTTCGTCTCAACTTTTCATTGCAACCACAGTAAAAAAAGTTTAACGTAACGTTGTTCCGGAGTCATGTGCTATACTGTAACTCACATCCCGGCTAGGACTAAGAAATTCTCTAATTCTCAATTTTGTCAAATCGTGGAGCTGTGGAATGGTCTACCCGCGAACGTGTACACACCGTGTTATGATATAAGATCTTATAAATGAAGCATAAAGATATAATTGTGCAAGCTTATCATTGCGACTATCGTTAGGTTTTACTGTTGATACTCATATTTTCTTGCTCTGCACCATGCTTACCATGAGACGTGATCTAGTCATCAGGCCGAGCCGGGATAAATAAAAGTAAATGTGTAGTGTTAGGTACTGTTTAATTTTATATATTAAATAAAATAATACATTTTCATTTGGTTTGGTCCATTTCAATTCCCTTAATAAATGCGTGTACTTTTTATTGATATTCCACTATACAACTGAGTACAGCCAGAAATTAGTCAAAAAAAGATTTGAAAGCGATAAATTTTCAAAATACAATTCTGACTTAGCAGGAGGTCTACCCAAATCCAAAAACATGGCAATGAGTCTCCAATACGTAAAGTAATGGGACCCATGATTTAGGGTTACACTTTTGCGGCATGAATGGGGCTTTTTATATATCCTAAGTATATGCTATTACTACAAATAACGCAAAAATGTAAGAAAAATTCCTACGAAGCAAAACATTCGCTTCAATAAAGTTTTCATAGAAAATACACATCAAACCAGAATGCGAGTGAGGCGGAAAAGACCTGCTTTTCACTTTACAGTTATAAGGTAACAAATTACGTTTGCCTCTCTGAAACGTTCCCTAAGAATGCTCCCGCGTTTGCAATCTTTTTCAATTTGTGTATTCCGATGTCGTTATGTACATGAAAAGGCATTTGAAATCGTTAGCGTTGAAGATGTTGCGACTGTTTATGATGGTTTCGAGCGTACCGTAGAATTTTAGGACAATTTAGGGAAATTAGAGCAAAAATTTACGGGTAAATAAGGGTGCATTAGTAGAAGTTATTATATAGACCTTATGTATTACCTTAATATCCCGTTTCTATATTTACTTTGCGTTTACATGTTGTGCTCAATGTGACCAGTAGCGCAATTGATCTCTATTCTCAGGGCACTTAAATATACGCCTTGCGCATTGACACAATAAATAGATGTCAGCTGAAAATCAAAGTACCTTTTTTGGTAATACAGTGTATAATTCTTACAGACGCTCAAAGCTTTCGTGAAGGTAGCCCTAGTATGCTTAATTCCTATCGGCCAAACACCAATAGGCATCCGTCTCATCGTTGGTAGTGAAACCTGGGAAACACATTTATATTTCCTGAAAGTGCAGTAATCCAACAACGGCAATGACTACCAAGGATCAAGAATCCATTGACATTAGCAGTTAACATGGCGTCCCTTGTATACCTTCTGAGACTGAAGATGTCTAGGGATATGAGCAACTGGAGGTATACAGCGATTCAGTATAATGTTCTTTGCACTTATGTACTGTAGTCACGATCCAGTTCGAACTATCGCCATACTACCTCAAAAGGCATGATAGAAAGTAGGATTACACTCAGCGATGGATTTGAATCCGGTGATGATAATGACGATATTATTATATATACATGTTAGCCAACATGTCTGACATTCTTTAAGACCGTGTGTCGCGAGTAATTTTATAGCAAACTTACGGCATAAATTAAACTTTTCCGCAACAATTTGGTTGTTGCCAGCTCTAGAACTGTCACTTTAAAATTATTATATTCCTCTACAGCACACCGGTAATAGGTCCTTATCCCTCAGAAATAGGGTTAGTTTTACAATAACAACATGATTGGGTGATAAAACAATTGTTTACTAAAATTTTGAAAGTTTTGTTAATTGATCGCTTTGATATGGAATATGGTTAAAAGTTGAATTTTTTATACCAAAACCCACAAACAAGCTGACAGTTTACCTAATGATAAACTCTTATCGCGCCCATACGCCCATATGTACACTACGTTATTAAAAGCAATGCCATCGAAATCTCTTCCTTAAAGAAAAATAAAAATAATTAAAAATGGACAAACACAAATTGACCCCTAAAAACGGCTTACCGAGGTGATGTTATTTTTGGAGTGTTTGTTGTACAATGTGTGTTGCCAGAGATGACGTATGGTGCAGAAACATGGTTTCTTATTATAGGTCTTATTAAATCGTGTTTATCGTGGTTTCTTATTAGGTATGACAACTGGAGGGCCGTGGTCTCCTTCTGTGAAGATGTAATGTCCCAGAAGGAGGCCGCAGAGCGAGAGCGGCAGAAGGCCGCTCGAAGGAGACACCGGGGTGCCGGCAACCGCCCTGGCACATAAGTCCCAGCCGATCGGTCGATTCACAACCAGTTGGCTGATGTCTTTGGGGTCGTGGCTGCGCAGGGTGGGGGCCCTGAGCAACTGGTTTAGCGGCCCTCGAGAAGTTGGCAGGGCATTGTGGCGTGCTCTGCCTAAATACAACGAGCAGTATCGGGGAGGGTATCATCTTCCCCCGAGTTTGTGCCCATCGGGCGCGGCGCGATGGGGCTGTGGCGAATTGATTACAGGACCCACAGTCCCCGCCAATGCCCAGAAGTAGTCACCTTGGGGTTTTTAGTCGGTATAAGTCCGACACACCTCGGCTGCGCAACCCCCCTGTGCGGCTGAGACGGTCCTATGAGGGTTTTCCCCAAGTAAAAAAAAATATCTTATTAAAAAGCTCACTGGCACACAGTGAACTATGGAAAGGACTATGCTTGGTAGGTCTGCATGATCGAATAAGAAATTAAGAAATCCGTAGACGAACAAGAGCTACGCGGTCTGGCGGATTAGCAAGTTGAAGCGGCAGTGGGTAGGTCATAGCTCGTAGAGAGAGATGCCCATGGGAAAGATCTCGAGTGGAGTCCATGTACTGGCATTTCTACAAAAAGTAGTCGATTGGCAAACACTAGTTGATCACCGCTTGGTTCGTGTCACTAGCTGGCCGCCCACAGTCGAGGTCCGTATCCACAAGGGTGCCCTTGCGTTGCCACCTAATCCATAAATCGAGTGGGAGTTTTGGGAGTCGAAGCTGCTCGCGTCCGTAGGCTTTACCCCAGTTTCCCTACACGTGACTCCTGGGTGGTGCTAAACGAGCAGCAGTGAGGTGGTAGGGCGTCGGTGCCCGTCTGGATCGCGACCACAGTACATGAGTGTAAAGCCCGTCATAGTGACCAGTTTCGGCTTGTCGCGTTTCGGGATCAGCTTGTGTATACCCAGTAGCTCGTATACCTAGAGACCTTCAGTCGTGGTATATGTGGGACGACATGACGATGTAGACTATCAATGGATTTTCATCCTTTGATAGTCGCTTTCGTTTTTGGACTACACTGTACTTACCATCAGGTACTATGTAGTCACTGTTTCGAGCCAGTGTAAAAAAAAATCCGCTTTTTGAGCACCTTCGATACTCACCCTCCGCGCCCGTTAAAGTTGCAAAATCCTATCCCGGCTATCAAAAAAGCAGCAGTTGCGCATTCGCTTAATGGCGTTATAATGTAAGCGACTAATGATTACTATGTATATTTTGTGAAGAGCATTACAGTCGCATGAGCCATTTTTTTTGTTTAATAGCTGTGTTATCTTATTCGTAATTTGTGTACAAATTGTTTTGAAATAGCATTTCTCAGCTGATTAGTTTCAAGTTGGTTATTTCTAAAAGTCCTAAGTGTTTTGTTTATGTGTTTCTTGAGTTGTTTTTTTTTAACCTTTAATCGACTCTATTTCTAATAATACCAATATAAGTCACGCTTAAGTCATTTAATTTAATGATTTATAGATATAACATTTTTATTTTAAGTCAGTCAGTTTTCTAAATATTTCATTATTACAAATTCAATCAACTATTTCACAAATGAAACGAAATGTAACATTCGTACTTCGACCAGCGGTTTGCGACATCTGTATACAGTTAAATATAAAACACGGATATAGAATACTATACTAGATATGGTTCATAAAAATAATAACAAATGCAATCTATACTAATATTATAAAGCTGAAGAGTTTGTTTGTTTGTTTGTTTGTTTGAACGCGCTAAACTCAGGAACTACTGGTTCGAATTGAAAAATTCTTTTTGAGTTGAATGGATCATTTATCGAGGAAGGCTTTAGGCTATATAACATCACGATGCAATTATTAGGAGCGAAGAAATAATGGAAAATGTGAAAAAAACGGGGAAAATTATTCATCCTTGAGGGCTTCCATTGCGTGCGCCGCAAAAACGGTTCAAGATACCAAAAATATATGTATGAAAGAATGATTCCTCTTGAAATGATCTAAAAAAATGTATGGGAAAGTATATGTCTATCTTTTAAGATTAAGTCACTAGAACCGTTTTTATGGTAAACAAATTTGGTCGAAATTAATGCATTATTTATTAAGAGTTGTATCAACGTAATAATATAAATCTTTATCCAAATAAATGTGTTGTTACATATAGATATTACAAAACCTTATATAGCAAAACAACGTCTGCCGGATCAGCTAGTGTATTATAATGTAATTCGTGTTTGACGAGTATTAGAGATTAGAGTTTTATGAGGTAAGTAAACGTCCAGTATATAAAAATATTTATTTTAAGCATATTTCATTTATTTCTGAGTGACATATAATAATATTTCGGTTTAAAGTTTCTGAAAATCACTTATAACTTTGTAAATTTCATAATTAAACCACAATTATAAAATAATTATCAAACCTTGACATATTGTATCTGTTAATTGAATAATAATATATCATCACACTATATCGCTTCCGGGATGAGCAGAGATACATAAGTTGCTGTATCCACCTTGAGATTACATATCCTGTCCTCCCTGACCAGAAACGCAGCAGATCACCATTCCCAGGGCACGTTTGTATGACATTTCTATTAAATACCATGCAAGTTTCCTCACAATATTTCACTGCATCGGTTAACATGTGATGCCTAAATTCGTTCATAATCTCCAAAAAGTCATAGGTACGTGCCAGGTTTCGAGCCTACGATACTTTTTTGTGTATGAATACCGGTTCATTATCCACTAAGCCACCACAGACAAATTAAGAAAAATCAATTTCTCCCATTTATCCCAATATTTTTTTTCTCGGTGTCTAATCGAAATTTTACGTAGGAATAGAAGTATTGCATTATTTTTTTGGCCCGATAATATAATAAATGAACACGTTGAAAAATTAATAAAAAATCTCCACATCTCGGTGTTAATGGATTAACGAAAGAATGTTGTTATTTCCTTTAAAAAATATTAAACTGTGACCAGTCATCGAAACTTTGCCTTAGGTGGGGTTGATTATATAAAAGTATAGATTAGCGCCATCTATCGAAATTAATAACAACTCTAAAACACTTCTAGAAGTTGTACATCGTTGTTACTATAGCACCGCGGTAGATATGTACGCAGCATCCAGTGCGCGATGTACGACCGATCCATTTCTTCATGAGTTACGACCCGCCCGGGGAAATATGAAAAAATACGATACGCCGCACTGACGTCATTGGGGCATTACGCCCTGGTATGTTGCTATACTGTGTTCGTATATATTGACACCTTAATGCAACAACATTGTATCTTACTTCACAATGATATTGAAAGAAAGAAAGAAACCTTAATTGACAAAAAACAATACATATTTCACACATCACATATAAAACAATGAAATAATAATACATAACATCATATCATATCATCGGGTGAAAGGCTATTTGGCTTAAGCGACATTTTTAGTGATATAGTAATATATATTTGGAATCGGTAAAAAACGCTGATTCCATATATATGTGTGTGTGTAAGTACGTCTCGGTCGCTGTACGCGTAACGTAATTTTAAATTATTAATTTCATCGGTTCGCGCGGACTGGCCAATCACAAGACTCTATATGAGTATACCGGGACAGTGCGTTATCATCATTGGTTCCAAACCAGTGGTGGGGAATGCGCTGTTGTCATCGTATGGTCAGCCGCGCTGAAATACTCTCTCTAACAACTATTCGAACAACGTGCAAATAACTATCGTGTGTGTGCAAAACGATTATAAGGCTGCCATATCTTGAAATTAATCAGGGGAAACGAGGAGGCTGACCGTTTAGCAAAGCTAGCAGCATTAGAGGGCGCAGAAGTATATATTTACAATCATTATTCAGAAATATTAGGTTCAATTAAAAAGTCTATTTATAACATGTGGAAAGAATACTTTGATAAAACATCAAAAGAAAAGGGTATTTGGTACAAAATTATACAAAGCCCCTGGTTCCGCGATGTGACGCTGAAGAGATCTCAGGTTATTTTATTACACAGATTGCGTTCTGGACATATTCCATCTGGAAAGTTTGCTCATCTCATGAAAAAGATACCATCTCCAATGTGTCCTGAGTGCGGAATTATAGACGATATTCAGCATGTCCTGATTGAGTGTGTCCAGAACGCTAATGTAAGAAAGGATGTTATATGTGAATTGAAATTAAATAGATTGGATGTTGGTATGTTCCATAGCATTTTGGCGGTGCCTACTAAAGCAACTGCCGAAATGCCATGGAAACTGTTTGAAAGGTGAGGTATGAAAGGTTTTATTTCTATATGTTAGGCTACGATGGAGCTGATATGACGTAAGTTATAAGCCCCTAATAAAGAATAAATAAAAAAAAAACTTGAAATTATCAACAAATCGTGCAACGTATAGTGCTACTTTCATGTGGTGACGAGACTGGATCCAGCAGAAGACCATCAGACGCCCTGGTTTGGACTACCACACTGTCCCCAGGTACATACTTGTTGTTGTCCAGATCCTCGCAAACTTGAACTGATCGAATTTATAACGGCGGAGTAATCTCCGACCCAAAGAGTGACATTCTGGGCTACGTCAACAGGCTTAGAACGTCACAGTCCGCCTAGGCTCTACTTCCACTCACATCTTCTCCACTGGCCGTGATATACCTAATCGGACTTACCTAGTCTATTTCTTGAAAGATCTAAAATAATCTAGAAATTATTTAAGTTGTGACGGAGTAAAATCACGTATTATATCTGCGAACAGAGATCAGTACTAACACATAAAAAGGATTCTGTGGGATCATAATGAGCTATATCTCACACCGTTATGCGTCATATAATATTAAAAGTTCGCTCGCGCTTGGAAAGGTGATAAAAATCTAAGAAAATTGCAGTTAAATCGTGTCTAATACATGTATAAACACTATTCATGTCCGTATAATTTATTTACCCTGAACGACCGCTAGATGGCATTAATCCGTAATCTGTAAACACACTCGCCACGGAACTGCCAAGCAACAAACATCGGAATTGTTTCAATAACCAATGCTTTATAGATTGCTTCTTAAGGCTGCCTTTTATCTGGGTTTATTGTACTTTTTCTAGGGCTTACGTTATTTGTATTTATTTGGTGTTTTCTGCGAGAATGGACATTCTTCTGACACGAACTTGGCATCACGCACAACGAATTTTTTTTTTTATAACATATAGGCGAACGCTTGACCCCAATCACACCTGGTGGAAGGTGAAGATGAGTCCGATGATGAACCGCGTCCGCCTAACAAATGCCTATTCACTCTTCTTTTAAAGACTCCCAGGTCATAAGATCGCGGAAATATTGCCGCTGGTAGCATATTCCACTCCTTAGCTGTTCGCATGATGAATGTAGAAGCGAATCTTCTCGTGCGGATATAAGGAACATCCACCACATACGGATGGTATCCGACAAGATGTCTTGTGATGTTGTGGTGGAATGGGGCTGGTGGAATCAAAGAATGTAGTTCCTGAGAACATTCTCCACCGTGCAACCGTTAAAAGACCGCGAGGCAGGCAACTCTACGTCGATGCTCGATGCTTTGCATTTTAATTTTTGTCAAAGAGTCGTCGCCAATAAGTCTACGAGCTCTACGATCAATCGAGTCCAAAGCCGCCAACTGATATTTAGCGGATCCGTCCCGAAGATGACAACAGTACTCGACACCCGACCACATCTGCGCTTGATACAGGTTAAGAAGTTGCGATGGTGAAAAGAACCGTCTGACCTTAAAAAGGACATCCAATTTTTGAATATTCTAATCGTGAACGCGGCAGTATGGGTTTACCACATAAAAGCTGTTCCTGCCTTAACTAACAGACCCCACAGCGGTAAATGTAAGCGGAATTAATCATATAATATAATCATATATTATTATCATTATATAATATTGACATTAATTACGAAAGTCTGCCTACCCTGGCCAAATCCCCTATGCACGTCACTCTGATAACTACACACAGAGCAATACATGCCTGGCACCCGCAGCTGGGTCGTCATCGTCGAGCATCGGCTGCCAGAATCCGAACCGTAACTGCTAAAGTTACACGATCCGCAAAAACCTTTTACAATTACACAACGGTGTGACTGACGCCTTGCATAATCCTGCGCTTGCTCGCAACCCGTGATTTATTGCAAAAGTCCTCTCACTCCACACCCAGCCTTGTAGGCTGTTAGTACACAGTTCCACACAATATATATGACAAACAACGCTTTTGAATAACACATGCCATTAGCTTGTGAGTTTAAATGCGTACCCTTAAGATTATCAGCTAAATGTCTTTAACAAGAGTTGACTTTCTTATAAAGGCGTGACTATACCACAAATTAATACAAAACGGGATTATTTAATAGCACAATATCATAAAAATATACTAACTTATTTTCTAAAGGAAAACCTACCGTGCTTTTTGCTTTTTTGGACTCCTTCTAACCGTCATATATGATAATAATCACAGTAAAACGTTTATTAACCTTCTCTGGGACAAAATATTACCTAAAATATTAACCATAATAGCATGTAGACGCCGCCCGACACATGCATGTGTTAAACGCCCTGAAGGTCGTTAGGGTGTTACGGGACGCACGGGGTAAGAGGATGCGCACGCGCAGGGGATGCACTAGCTAAAGCAGTCGACTACCGAGACCCAAAGCTAGAGTACGTGCGTGTGCGTCGCAGTTCGGTGTGCCTTAATGTGCCTTTTGTTACGCGTTACACCAGTCAAACGCGGCGCATACAGCAAATAAAAAATACGTATTACTCGGTTAAATTAAGATGTCTTCTTATAAATACATTATAAACGACAGTGAAATACAAATTTAACTTAATCTGGATAATCGCATTCCAAGTGTGGTAATGTTATCGAACGAGCGAAGCATGGTTTCCGAGTTAAGGTTTGTCTATTTGTCGGTCGTTTTACTCTCAAAATAAAATCTTTTCGTGTACCTCTCGCGAACTTGAAGCAAGATTACCCAAGTCACTCTAGACAGTCTGATTTTAGGCATGCCTTGACATGAGCCTTGGTCAATGCATTAGGAGGTGCTATTTATTACTGTATGCCATCAAATATCAATTTTTAATATTTATTTGTCTCTTCATTCAACTTGTTCTTTATTAATAATTTTTTTGTAAAATTTACTACCATTTCATATGAATTTAAAAAGCATGAATTTACACTTTAATTCATATAACATTGTTTATTTTAAAAATTGCGACTATAACCGTTGTTTTCTTTCTTAGTGTCAAGGCCGGACTGACGCTTGGTAATGGACATTCCTCGGCCGTGTGCTCGCGCGTCTTTTTTTTTTACACTGGCTCGACATAGTCACTACAGAGTACCTGATGGTAAGTACAGTATAGTCCAAAAACGAAAGCGACTATCAAAGGATGAAAATCCATTGATAGTCTACATCGTCATGTCGGCCCACATATACCACGACTAAAGGTCTGTAGGTATATGAGCTACTGGATATACACAAGCTGATCCCGAAACGCGACAAGCCGAAACTGGTCACTATGACGGGCTTTACACCCATGTACTGTGGTCGCGATCCAGACGGGCACCGACGCCCTACCACCTCGCTGCTGCTCGTTTAGCACCACCCAGGAGTCACGTGTAGGGAAACTAGGGTAAATCCTACGGACGCGAGCAGCTTCGACTCCCAAAAAAGTCTCTTTTAAAGTCATGTGACTTTTCGAGACCAAAGATAAAGTAATCTCGCGCGTTTTTGTCACTTTGTTTATGACTTGGTTAGTGTTTATTCTTTTATTAAAACATTTATTGCATTTAATATGTATTGTAATTTCCTTTTGTTGTGTATTCAAGAAACAATATGCAGATTTCTCTTGTAATAGAAAGATACGGTAACAATAGAAACGAAAAGAAAGGGTTAGCGAAAGAATAAAGCATTTTGTAACCAAATACAACATTTCCTGACCTTGTTCACAACAAAACGGGATATCACATTCTATCGGGGCGACGTTTTTCATGCAAATTACGTTGTTATTTTTTCACGCCCTCCCGTTTCTAGGTTAGAATTTGAATTCACCAGAATACGTCCCTCTCGGATAGAGATATCGCTTTCTTTCCACCGAACCCTGTTTATTTTCGTGATTTATTGCGAAGGAATCGACATTGCGAAGTGGTGTAGATGAAGTGACAATAATAATAATAATATATCGTCTCGCTATGTCACTTTCGGGGTAAGCTGTAGCGCTGCTAATTGCGGTTCTCACAGCTCTAGTACAAATGGCATTTCTATTCGATGCCGTGTAGTTTTCCTTCACCGATAAGGATGAGATACCAAAATCCGTACTTAATCCGGGAAAACCCAGATCTACGTGCCGAAATTCAAATCATCATTCTACATTTATCATGCGAACGGCTAAGGAGTGGAATATGCTTCCAGCGGCCATATTTCGCGATCTTATAACCTGGGAGTCTTTAAGAGAAGAGTGAATAGGCATTTGCTGGGCGATCGTGTTTCATCATCGAACTCATCTTCATCTTCCACCGTGTGATTGAGGTCAAGCGTTCGTCTATAAATTATTTAAAAACAAAATCTACGACCAATCGTGTCGCCGCATGGGCAATGGTCCCTTGTCCACTAACCCACTACATTACTATTCAATTTTATTATAAAAGGAAGTAAATTTTACATTGCAACGTGTTGTCAGTGACAGGTCACAAAATTGAAAAGGATTGTTTCTGTATAGAAACGAATGGGTTTGCTCTAGTGCCCACTCTACATCGATTCCATTCTTGCAGCGCGTACCCGCTAAATCCATTTAGCTCTGATCGGTACGGTTTTATTGGAAGACCGTAAATTCCCTCGCCCCCCGCGCCTCATGCCTCTGAGGTAACACAATCCCGAACCAAGTTCGACGATAGAATTGATCGTAAAATACTGCGGTGTCATGCATGTACGCGGACCATGCATTATTTGTTTTTAAGGACAATTATTTACTTACGCCTATTGTTCTTTTTTTTTACCAGGAGAAAATCCGTTATGGACCTTCAGGGAATTGGTGAGGGCCGTCTCCCCGGTGTGTCGGACACTCTCCGACTAAAAACTCCTTCATCCGCTACTACACCGGCCGTGGGTGCGGACTCGCAATCTTCCACGACCGGCGCGCAGAGTGAGCCTTGTTAGGCCTCCTCAGTAGGGGACGGGAAGAGTATTCCTGTCCCTCTTTTCCTCAGAATAGGCAGTGTGCGGAAGTACACGCACACTGCCACCCTCATGTACGGGCAGTGGACTCCCTCAAGTACCACTGCCCGCTTCTATGTCACGGCGGGGGGTTGCGCAGAAAGTAACGCGCGAACGCACCCCTTCGGCGACCCGTTCTCCGGCGCTGAATGGCCAGGGTAGATGTAGACTCCCTGGTCCGTTCAGCAGCCTCCTTCTGTTGCATGACCCGCTCGGAAAATTGAAGCATGGCCTTCCACTTGTCCTCGCTGCCGACCATAGCTTGGATGACGGCCGGCAGCGAAAGGTCACTTCCGATGGCCACAATAAGGTCGCGGCGTTCGTTAGCCCAGGCTGGGCATTCTTCTAAATTGTGCTGTGCAGTGTCCGTGGGGCAATTGCCGCAGTCTTGACACTCCTCAGTGGGCTCTCTTCTTGGAATGTTGCACAGGTATTTCCCAAAACTACCGTGCCCAGAAAGCACCTGCGTCAACCGGTAAGAGAGAGCACCAAATGGCCTATTCAGCCATTCCTTCAGGACTGGGCGAATCCCTTCCACGGTCCTGACACCAGCACTGGGTTGCCCCCCGCCTATTGTTCTCGCGGAACATTTGCCAGTCTTTTTAAATAAAAAACCGGATTGTAACTTTTTGCTTTAATAACTTGATTTAATATAGTTTTTGCAAAGTTCGTGTTCGTTCGTCAAGCGGTCTAATGTAAAGTTCTATAATGATTGTAGATGACGCGCGATGGTTGCGGAGGTGGGTTGCGGGTTAGCGGGACGCGGCGTTCGCGTTAAAAGCTATTTCTAATTTTATTCTTAGTCAGAACGCCCCGAATTCAATATATTATTATATTCAGGTTAAATCAAATATATGACCGGTGGTCGTGGGTGTGGTTGTAGAAATACACGGATTTTGACGTTTTACTGTTTATTTGCACTTTAAGGCACACCAAACTGCGACGCACACGCACGCACACTAGCTTCGGGTCTCGGTAGTCGACTGCTTTTGCTAGAGCATCCCTTACCCCACGCGTCCCATAACACCCTAACGACCTTTATAGCGTTTACCACAAAGTCGTATCTGGAAGCGTCTACATGCTATAAATATGATTTAAAGATGAGGCAAAATGATTGTGGTCGTGTGTGGAGTATTGCTGTTATGTCTGGTATGGCTCCACCAAACACCATTGGGCAACCTGTGACTTAATCGATCGCTTTGCGAATGCTTGCTGATGAAGCACTTACCTCGCGTAAGTCACTCAGTTTGGTGCACTGACGTAGATTGGTCTGCCTTTCGGTTTTCTATAAACTATATTCTTGAAAGTGTGCGGCTGAGTTGTACAATTTAATTTCTCCTTCCCCCTTCTACTAAAATTGACAAGACGCTCTGCAGATTTTTACTCTTATGTGGTTGACATTCCAACTGCCTCCTCATATTTGCCGCAAACCGTCAAGGAATGCAATTTGCTTCCTGCGTCTATTTTCCAGCAGCTTACTACATAGGAATCTTCAAACAACGAGTGAGTCGATATTTATTGGGTGACTGCGCTCCACCATCGGCCTCATCATTACTTTCCATAAGGTTAGAGAAGTAAAGCGAAACCTGTCTGTAGTAAAAAAAGATCACATTGAATTTAAAATTAGATAGAAGTTTAATTATAAGGTATAAATATCATTGTCGCCCTAACATTTCAGGTCGCTTAACTCTCATTACTATAGAACTATTTTTATGATGCAATTTATAAAGTAATATTAGAAGTACCCACAAAAAGACCCATAAATACGTCATCAATGCTTTCCTAAAGATTACTGATAGTAATATTTATAAGGGTGATCGTTAATGGATTTAATCTCTTCAGCTACGAATATTGATATATGAAAATAAGAACACATCTATAACTTTTTAGTTAGATCAAGGGCTACAAGCTATACCAGTAAATTTTTTTCTTTGCTGTCCTCACATGCAGAGGTGATGCGTTGCCTTACGCGCCGCCGAAGACAAATGAGATGTAGACTCTTCACACACACCCGACAAGGGCTTTCTCTTGCTAGGTGGTTGAAGGAATATCACTACCCAAGCCAGGGTAGTAGCAAGTTGAGAGGCATACCGAGAGCTTTTAGTAAATAGGAGTCTGGCAGCTTAGGGTCAATTAAGGAGATAATGAAGAAGAAAAGGAGGGGAAAGGAAAGAAAAGGAGGATATAATATCAATAACAGAGTTGAGAAGTAGGCTATGGAGAGTGAAGATGGCGAGGGTAAGGAAAGTGGATGTGGGGGAGTTGGCCCAGGCCGTCCTATGTAAGATATTCATCCGGGCTACCAAAAAAAAGCTTCTAAATTCATTTATTACGTCCGTATATTGAGTCATAGCTGACCCGGCGAATTTCATATCAGTTCATACAGTGACGTGCTTAGGGTATTTGGATAGGGTAGGCAGATTCACATAATTAATGCGAATATTATATAATGATAATAAATATTATAATACTTTCATTGGGAAGATAGATGGCGTAAAAATAGAATATATACAAATATAACGAGTTCCCTTTTTTGTTTAAATTAAAGCAATTTATTCCATACTTATTTATAGTAAGGGCATGCAATGCTTTCATCCATCTATGGAATGAATGCTACTGAGTTTATAGTCCATGAACATTTAAATAAGTTATAGCTAGATCAACACCCCCTCGTCCACTCTTTTTTCCCTCCACACTCTTCACTCTCCATAGTCAACTTTTCAACTCTTTTATTGATATTATATCTTCCTTTCCCCTTCCCTCCTTCTTTATAATCTCTTTCCCATCCCCATGACCCCGGTGTGTAAGACTCCAACTGACTAAAAACTCTCAGGATGTCCTTCCAATCACTCTACCCGAGCCTGGGAAACTAAATCTGTCCAGTTGCCCGAAGGGCGAATAGACTATTCAGGCTTCCTGTTTGAGAGGGGTACGTGTGAAGAGCCCACCCCACCAAACTTTACCCACGGGTGGCACACAGCACACCGCCTCCCTCTCATCCGGGTAGCAGACTCAATCAAGTCTACTACCCGGCTAGTGTCACGAAAGGATGTTTCGCTGATTTCGGGCAGTTATGTCTCTTTGGTGGTCGTGTCCAGGATAGAAGGTTTCTCCATGTTCCTCACGACGGCCTCCTTCTGCTGCATAGCCACTACATAGAACGATGCAACTGAGCTCCAGGTCTCTTCTCCACCATCGGTAGTGAGAGGTCATCACCAATTTTGTTCTTGAAGACCTCACGTTCTTCAGTCCAAGCTGAGCACTCATCTAGGGTGACTGGTATGTAACTAAATTTAGCTTTAATTATACTACCAATAATAATTTCAAATAAAATTATAATATATTTATAAATAATTAATTAAAGATTTATAACCTATTTTCTGCTAAATACTTATCGATCCTTCGTTCCAAATAAGCGTCAGTTACCTTTAGATATAATTAATTGAATCTCCAGCCTTTCTTAATATAGGGTAACAGGGAATTAAAACAAATAGAAGCACTTTTAACTCCATAACTTTTAACTTTTTGATTTTTTTTTTATAACTTATAGGCGAACGCTTGACCTCAATCACACCTGGTGGAAGGTGAAGATGAGTCCGATGATGAACCGCGTCCGCCTAACAAATGCCTATTCACTCAACTAATTCTTCTTCTTCTTCTAATTCTTCTGATTGAGATTATGTGACCTGAATTTTGCTTCAACGTTGCAGGAAATCTCATTTCAAAACCTGTAGGGCAAATTACACCCAATTAACTAAATAAAACGGCAAACCTTTAATAACTGTAACAAATTATAAATATATAGATCGTATGTTTTTTAAAGATTTACGGGCAGTAGCTTGACTTCAATCACAGCTGGTAGAAGATGAAGATGAGGCCGAAATTGGACTGCGTCTGCTCAACAAAGGCCTATTTGCGCTTATCTTAAAAGCTCCCAAGTCATAAGAACGTGGAAATATGGTCGCTGGAAGCTCCACTCCGCAGTTGTTCGCATGATGAATGTAGAAGCGAATATTTTCGTGCAAATATAAGAAACGTCCTCCACATACGGTTGGTAACCGACACGGTGTTTCGTTGTTTTATGGTGAAACGAGGTTGATGGAATTAGAGGATGTAGCTCATGAGAACCATCTCCATTATGCATCGATAACAGACTGCGAGATCGTCGTCGAAATTTATGAATAAAATAATAATAATAATAATAATAAGCCTTTTATTCCATGCCGATATATAGATGGGCAAAATGTAATCTGATTAATGATGAACGATTACAAAATGTAGTCGTAATTTTAATTTTCTTGCTCTGTAATCATGATTAAATCTATTTAAAACATTAAGTCATAAATGTGTATACAATCTGGGATTTTATACTGTTTAAAACATAGATGAGAAAAATGCAGGCATATTAATGGTAAAAAACGTAAAATGTAATCATTAATATGATTACATTTTGCCCATCTATGATGTATACATAGTTTAAAGAAAAAAAAGGAAAGGCTATTTACACGAATTTCCCATAAATTATAAAAATGTTTAAATCTAGATAATTTTATGGAATTTTGTTGGCATGAACCCCTCCTCAAGTGAAGGTAAAGGTCTCCTCTAAAGAAAACCACGTGTCTCTATCTTGATCTATTTGCGGCCAATAGGTGCCAGCTATTTTTATCAAGCTGCCCAAGTCTGCCCATCTTGTACGTGGTCTGCTTCTGAGACGTTCGCCGAATGGACCCTTCCACGTTGTCACCCTGTTGGTCCATCTCTCGTCCTTTAACTTAGCTTCGTGCCCGGCTCACTTCCAAAAAGTTCACATATCAAGTGCTAGTTGGACTCGCGCATCAAAGCTTCCGTACAAATTTATCTCTTTTTATACTAGAAGCAGCAATTATCCATTTACAATCGTAATTTTCATAGCGGCCCTCATCCAGTAGCTCATATATCTAGAGACCTTCAGTCGTGGTATATGTGGGCCGACATGACGATGTAGACTAGCAATGGATTTTCATCCTTTGATAGTCGCTTTCGTTTTTGGACTACACTGTACTTACCATCAGGTACTCTGTAGACACTATGTCGAGCCAGTGTAAAAAAAAAAAATACCAAGTCTGTATTATGAACGTACCAAATAAAAAATATTATTTGTATGGAAATGTATGAGACTATATCCATTTTATTGCTCCATTGGTTTTAAAACCACAGTGTGTAATGCAGGGAGCACTGTCTATGTCAATATACTTAAAGAATGGCACGCGACATTACTACACCGATGAAATACAGTTGTTACGTTGTAATGAGCGATATGGATTGCGAAATCTACCATAAACTAGGAAAAGTTTACTAAAAAAAATCTAAAGCATCTACGACGGTATCAACTGTGGTACTTACACCTATCCCCAGCGCCCAAGTATATCCCACAGACCTCAGGGCTTCCAATTGGCCACGAACAGACTTGGCTGGTTCGGAAAACCCTCAATTGTCTTCGTACTCAGATGTTTCGCTGCAGAAGAAGCTTGAAGAAGCGGAACTACATTGACGGTGGGAGCGATGTGGAGCAGGGAGCCACATAAACCAAGTTACAAGGATTGTGACATATTGATTTTTTTTTTACCCTGGCTCGAAAAAGTGACTACAGAGTACCTGATGGTAAGTACAGTGTAGTCCAAAAATGAAAGCGATTATCAAAGGATGAAAATCCATTGATAGTCGACATCGTTATGTCGGCCCACATATACCACGACCGAAGGTCTCTAGGTATATGAGCTACTGGATATACACAAGCTGATCCCGAAACACGACAAGCCGAAACTAGTCACTATGACGGGCTTTACACCCATGCACTGTGATCGCGATCCAGACGGGCACTGATGCCCTACCACCTCGCTGCTGCTCGTTTAGCACCACCCAGGAGTCACGTGTAGGGAAACTAGGGTAAAGCCTACGGACGCGAGCAGCTTCGACTCCCAACTTAAACCCGAATTTTTAACTGAGCTAAAATTGACTTGATTTTGTAATAATTTACCTTGTTAAAACTGTATGAATATAGATTAAAAACCATTTAAAACGTGAAAGCGTAGAAAAGCGAACAGTATTGCTGCTATTATATACATGTTACCAAATAAATTAAGTGCGTGTATTTCAATCAAGGCGCAAAATTGGTCTTCTCTTGAATCGTCAATACAAAAAAAAAATCATTCATATTTTAGAAAGCAAATACTACGTCTTCGATCTATTTATTTTTGTATCCAATTTCTTTTCAAATATCGTCATTAGGTAGAAAAGTCTTTAAATAGAAAATATGTTTTCATAACTTTGGTGTATCTTGTTTAGATCGGTTAGAATCTAGTGTTTTAGTATTTCATAATTCTCATTAGAAAATAGGCCTTATGAGCATGGCTTAAGGTTGCCTTTTGCAATATGTTAAAGTAAGTACGAGAAAGAAAACCCTACTGTTTTGTTATATACATTACAAACCCATTCAAGAAACTAAGTGTTCTAACTAAATACTTACAAGCAATTTCATTTTACATTGTTCCAGTAACTAGGCTAAGCAAACTATACCGACAAAGTATACAGAATGCCGTGATCCTCGTTTCTTACAACAAAGAAAACTGCTTATCCGTACTTCCAATGCCCAAGGAAATTATTACTTTTTCCTCGTGGCGTAACCGCCTGTAGATGCCGGGATTATGTCTCACCATGTAATGCTATAAAAGTTATGTGTAATTTAAAAATCTCTTTTATTTTCTTAACTGCCATTAAAATCAATTTAGACGAAGATGTTTTAATTAATTTTACGTTTTCAGGGAAACACAACAACAGAAAAAGAAAAATATTATTTAGAAAAACAGAAAGCAGTCCATTACAATCAGCTAAAACCCCAACTAGGACTACGTGAATTTTGGATGCCCGAATTATTCATGGGACATAATATGTAACGTGCAGTTTGTATCCGCTGCGAAACTCCAATCTTAACTTGGAATTAATATATATGGACCAAAACACTATTAAAAAAAAATCTCCTAAAAGACCCCAAAATTTTTCACAAAAAAAAAAAACGAAACAAAAATCAAGCTAAAGGACACAAAAATCAAACAAAACTGACTATCATATAAAGAAAAACAAATACATCAAACAAAAAAAAGTTGTAACTAATATTCCTTCTCAGCATTTTCCTTAAGGAACCAAATATACAGGACAGAATGCTGACATCATAAACACGTTTTTTTTTTTAAACTGGCTCGAAATAATGACTACAGCGTACCTGATGGTAAGTAAGTACAGTGTAGTCCAAAAACGAAAGCGACTATCAAAGGATGAAAATCCATTGATAGTTTACATCGTCATGTCGGCCTACATATACGAGTACCACGACTGAAGGTCTCTAGGTATATGAGCTAGGATATACACAAGCTGATCCCGAAACGCGACAAGCCGAAACTGGTCACTATGAGGGGCTTTACACCCATGTACTGTGGTCGCGATCTAGGCACCGACGCCCTACCACCTTGCAACGTTTGTTATATGTCCATACAGGCGCGAAACATAAAAGCGTTTTTACCATAATTCGATTTCACCTCGCCTTTATCTCGGCTTTTGTACTTTTTCGAAAGTCTAAGTAATTTGTGGATTGTTTGGTGTTATCGAAGTTAATGGACATTTGCTTGACACGTAGTCAGCATCATATCCAACAAACTTTTCAAAATTCTCTTCGGTTGCACGTCAGTGCGCAGGGTTCGTTACATTAATATCTTTTCCTGGATCCAGAGAATCACAACGGCGGCAAATGTACGTGGAGTAACTATATGAGGCGTCTAATTTCAAAACCCGCTAAAACGATTTTTCGTACAAATTTACTTAATAGTCCTAATAGTAATTTGAAATGTTTTTATCAAAGCAAATATTATATATTATTTTTTCTTTTTTGCTTTTTCACTCTAGAATGATAATTTAAATACTTAATAAGAATATAGTTGTTATCTCAAAGATTAATTATAAGTTTTTATAAATTTATGGGAATTTGAAAAAATATGTTATAGTGCGTTTTAAAATTAGACTCCTCATATGTATGTTCGGTAATGATCGTGTGCATTTTTAAGGTTCAAATTAGAACCTTACGAGCATCTAAGTATGCAATCCACTTAGACGGGAAAGCCCAGTACAGCCTTTACCGGCGTGCACACATGAGCACCCATCAAAGTGATTACGGCTTAGTTACTCAAGTGCTCAATCCGTCATTTTGACTGCATTCAATTTAAAGTCAGTGTCGCCGCCGGAGAGCGCCGCTAGGTTCTGAATCTCCGAGTAGATTAGTTAGGGAACAGACAGTTCGTTCAGGCACAGTAACAATGAAATATTAAAAAAGGCAGTCGCCTGGAAACTGGATGTTGAGGACAGGCTACTGGAGCTCCGCACCGTGCACCGTATACAATTAATTAGATGTTCCGCCGTATTGTTCAAAGCAACTGACAATTTTGTAGTGTAACCGAGTTACACAAATGTCACTATTAAGGGCCGAGCGTGGAATGCTATGTAAGGGAGGCGGGAAGGATTTCAAGTACCTTTTTTATACTCATGCCCGGCGCCTGAACAATCAGCGTATCGCATAGCTTCCTCCTGTACAACATCGAGTTAGATTATTTCGTTGTTATTATCCCGCCCCAAGTTCAGTCAGCGTGACGCGATAAATTCTTCTTTAGATTAAATAGATTTACTATTGTTTAAAAGTATAGAATACGTTTTAGCGTTTATTGGATTGGTTCAGTTTATAAGCATGATAAATTGCTCGGAATGTACAAATGACAGGCAATTTGTTACAATATTATCTTCGCAATTCTGATATTAAAATTTGAAAAATATTTTTGTATTTATGCCTACGTCGTTAGTTCGTCTTTGTAGAAGGTTATTTTATAATAAATAGCTACATAACTGCTATAGATACACAGATATATTCACAAAGCTTTGAACGAATTTTAAGCATGATCTTTTTTTTTAGCTAGTTTCTTTACACATGACTCCTGGGTGGTGCTAAACAAGCAGCAGCGAGGTGGTAGGGCGTCGGTGCCCGTCTGGATCGCGACCACAGTACATGGGAGTAAAGCCCATTATAGTGACCAGTTTCGGCTTGTCGCGTTTCGGGATCAGCTTGTGTATATCCAGTAGCTCATATACCTAGAGACCTTCAGTCGTGGTATATTTGGGCCGACATGACGATGTAGACTATCAAAGGATTTTCGTTATTTGATAGTCGCTTTCGTTTTTGGACTACACTGTACTTACCATCAGGTACTCTGTAGTCATTAACCGTTTATGCCCTCCATAAAGAAATTTGATAGCATGCTTGTAAAATTAATGTATTATGATTTAATGAAGAATTAATATCCTTTTTTTACATTTGGCACAGTGATCACACCACGCATGATGGTAAGTATGATGCTGACCAAAAAACGACGGCGTCTATCAACAGTCTATAAAATGCCGGCCTGCACTAATATCTCATCACGCTCCGCTTAAAGGATCCCATATCATAGGACGGTGTGAACAAGCTCGCCAGAAGATCCTTCCACGGCCCAACGACACGGCAAAAGTAGGAGTTAGAGAACTTCTTAATCTTCTTAGTTCTAGGTTCTTGGGTGAAGTGTTCTGAAGGATTTTTGATCTGGTACACTCATAACTATCCCTGGAGTGCACTTTGCTCAGGTGTCTATCGGCGTATGCCCAGGCTTAACCGGCTTATTGGCTGGAAACACCAGTGCCGTTCAAACATCTTCTTGTCGCACACTTTAATGTTTTGGAATAGGCTCCCAAGCGCATTATTACTTCTGGGTTATGACACGGTGTTCTTCGAAAAATTGGTAAACAGGGCGGTTGGTTGTATTTCGTTCTTTTTAAGGCATTGGAGCGCTCAAAAGAAGCGTGAAAAGACTTTAAAGTAGACTGATCGGGTCACGGCGACTGGGCTGTAGAGTTTTTTTTGTTTTTTTTACACTGGGTCGAAATAGTGACTACAGAGTACCTGATGGTAAGTACAGTGTAGTCCAAAAACGAAAGCGACTATCAAAGGATGAAAATCCATTGATAGTCTACATCGTCAAGTCGGCCCACATATACCACGACTGAAGGTCCCTAGGTATATGAGCTACTGGATATACACAAGCTGATCCCGAAACGCGACAAGCCGAAACTGGTCACTATGACGGGTTTTACACCCATGCACTGTGGTCGCGATCCAGACGGGCACCGGCGCCCTACCACCTCGCTGCTGCTCGTTTAGCACCACCCAGGAGTCACGTGTAGGGAAACTAGGGTAAAGCCTACGGACGCGAGCAGCTTCGACTCCCAAAACGACTAGAAGGACGAAAGACTTGAAGGAGTCTACTGCCCGGATGAAAGGATGGTGATGGGCAGTGTCCGGCATGCCGCCTGTGAGAAAGGTTTGGAGAGGTAGATTCTTTATCTCATCCTCACCCAGAGTAAGCTCGAATAGGTTATTCGGCCCCCAGGCAACTGGACGAATTTGGCTCCCCAAGCCCAGGTGGAGTGTTTGGAAGGACAACCCGAGGGGTTTATAGTCAGTACGAGTTTTAACCAGCGGAGTCACAGCCTTCAGAATGCCCCTGATAGTCCTTCGTAGGATTTTCCCCGGGTTACCAAAAATAAGGGTCACGACGAATATCGATGAACACTCTTCTAATATTAAGGCACAGGACAATGCGCAAACGGTTCTTACACCAAGGTCCAATGTTGTCACTCTACCATGCTAGTATAAAAAGACGGACGGTTCGCCGTGGTGGCTGCCGGCAGAATAGAATAGCACCCCCCTCTTCTTGCCGAGGTGTCGTAAAAGGCGACTAAGGCATCTTTTTAACACCCCGATTCAACCAGGTGTTCAGAGAATGAAAACTCGACCAAACCTGCATCCTGCACCCTCCCGACCGTACTGGTTCTCCATTCCATCGGGCCTGAGGGAGCTCGGACGAGAGAGTGCTTTTCTGGCAGCGCGTCCAGTTATGCACTTAAATATCTCCTGCGCAATTGACTGTTTCCGAAAACTGAACCTCGATTTTCTTAGTCGGTATTGAAACAGTCGCCGTGGCCGAATCCGGCTAGGACATCATGATCATCATAAAAAGACGGTTAAAACAAATTTGGAAAAGGCAACAATCAACACCATTTATTGCTAAATCGGTTACGCTCTGTTACTTTATAATGTGGAAAAATACAGTATACAAGATTGCTCCCTGGATCCACGCCAAATGTCCGACCCCTCTATCTTTGCGCGCTTAAAGCCTAGCACACACCTGCCAAGTCTCCAGCATCAGGGTTTTATTACTTGTTATCCCTTCATGTAAACCTTATGCCTTAGTAAGATCGTTTTATTAGGGTCGTAATTGAAATCCTATAGGGAAATAACCATATTCCGTAAGATAGATGTAATAAGGAGTTTTGGAACTATCTAAAGTAAGTTATGTATGCTTTCGATCATTCTCGATACAAATATGTTAAGAGACTATGATATTGCGAAATATCATACGTATAATAATAGTAATTCATTATCCAGAATTAAAAACAAGATTACAAGATATTTCTTTCTTTTGTATAGTCAGAATATTGAGTCATTTTAATTAAAGTTCGATATTTCGACCTGGTTACACGGCCCATAGTTACGAGCAGACTGACGCGCCGCGCAGTTTGCGTCGGGCGCAAGAAGCTATTTCTTCTACCCTCTTTTGTTCTTGATCATTTGAATAGTCACGATTAATATAATTGGTTTAAGTTATCATCATAGTGGAGTCTAATGATTAGAAAACTCGAGCCTCGTTTTATGACGCATTGTAAAAATACTGAGAGAGTTGTATGTCGTTTTGCGTTACAATTTGGCATAAACTTAATTGATATGGATGTATGTCATATGTATCATCTATCTTTCGATCATCATACCGCATACCTATCGGGATAGGCAGGGAGAATGGAGCATCACTTCTCTCTATTCTTGCAAACTTTTTTTGCTTCCTTAACACCTTAACCTTTAACCTTGAAGTCAGCAGTGATTTGTGTAGATTGTTTTGGGCCTATAATCTTCTTGGAGATTCGATTGATTTGTTCGCGGACTCCATGCCGAGATTCAAGAGAAGGATCTTCGGATTGTTGAGAGATGCACAAACTAATAATCCTGACTTTAATTACAGTTAATATAATATAATATAGTATAAATAAACAGGTCACTCTGACGTATGTTGTGGATGCCTTAATAGGAACTGTACATTGTTGATTCTAATTGTGTATTATGTGTTGCGTAAATGAAGTATTATACCGGACCACTGGCAACCCTAGAAACAGTAAATAAATAAGCACTATATTGCTTAGAGCAGTCATTTTGGCTGTTTTTATAGTTTAGTTTGGGAGTCGAAGCTGCTCGCGTCCGTAGGCTTTACCCTAGTTTCCTTACACGTGACTCCTGGGTGGTGGTAAACGAGCAGCAGCGAGGTGGTAGGGCGTCGGTGCCCGTCTGGATCGCGACCACAGTACATGGGTGTAAAGCCCGTCATAGTGACCAGTTTCGGCTTGTCGCGTTTCGCGATCAGCTTGTGTATGTCCAGTAGCTCATATACCTAGAGACCTTCAGTCGTGGTATATGTAGGCCGACATGACGATGTAGACTATCAATGGATTTTCATCCTTTGATAGTCGCTTTCGTTTTTGGATTACACTGTACTTACCATCAGGTGTTCTGTAGTCACTAGGTCGAGCCAGTGTAAAAAATAAATATTTATAAAGAACCAATTTTTTAAAATATTATGACATTTTGTTTATGTATCTTATAGCATTTATTAATAGTTGTACTTACCTCCCCCCTCTCTTTATTCCCTATATACGATGTGCTATACCTATTTTAAGTCTTTCTAGTGTTTAATCACTTCATGCACTCATGCCGATTCCGCGTACTTTTGACATTACTCCTCATCAGAACTCTCTTTATTTGGCCTGAGTAGATAAATTTCGATTGCCCTGGGCTCGAACTTCATACTTATATTCTTATTCTATATCTTTTTTTGTCATGTTCATCATCTCCACGTGCTCAAACTATCAAATCATGCTTTTGAGCATGCTATCAATGACACTGTCTCTCAAACTAACCACTCTACGTTGTTCTTCGTTTCAAACGCCATCTATAATATTATACCCATTTATCTATTCTATTAGTAAATAAATAAAGAAGATTTCAGATTTGATGCACCTTCCCACAGCATTGTGTGACTGATAGTTGAAGAAAATAAGAAATATATGAAAATATCTTGTGTGCGCACCTCCTTATGCTGTAAAATATTCTCGATATAAATTATTAAAATTCTCACTTGGCTAGTTTTTGCTCGCAATGATTTGTCGCGTACTCCGTACTTGTAGTCTCAATCGAACATCGCTTCGTATGTTTCAGTTTCACTGGATATTGTAATTTTTTTATGAATTATGTATGCTTTACATTTGAAATGGGAGGGGAGTGTTAAGCCGGTCGATTGCGAGAGCTTTTTGAATTGGTTTCGGGTAATTTTGGCAGATATCTGTCAAATAAATTCAATCAAATCACCATTTCTGTTTGATGTCTACATGATTCATAGGACGGCGCTGCCCTGAACACGTTCAAGGGGCAAGTCCCTACCATTCATACTCTACTATGTAAAGGTGATATACATTGCTCTGAGACATTTATTTGGTTGGCAACGGTTGCCCGGTGCTCGTGTTGCGAAGTAGTCGTTTGCAGTATTCATTTATATGACTCTTGTGTTAAGTTACAATAGTTAATAGGCTAGCAATTGAAATCGATAGTTAATCAAATTGTTAAAATTAAATAGAAGTGAATCCTGTATTTTGTAAAGTGAAATATAATTCGTTCACAAGAACCCTTGTTCTAATTTTCCAAACAAAATCCCTTCCATCGACGAGATAAACATAGAGATGTATGAAAAATGTCGTCGGTGGATGATGGAACGTTATATCAATGAAGGCGGCACTCCATTCATAACCATCGGCGCGATTCGTCATAGCTTTGTCTACATTGAGATTACTAACTCACTGTGAATATCACTGCTAGATGTGATGACCTATTACATCCCTTTCAGTGACGACACTTCCGCTAGAAATATCTTAATAACACTTATTTTTTTCCTCACGCGGCTTAGTATCTTAGGTTTTGGGGGTCGAAGCTGCTCGCGTCCGTAGGCTTTACCCTAGTTTCCCTACACGTGACTCCGGGTGGTGCTAAACGAGCAGCAGCGAGGTGGTAGGGCGTCGGTGCCCGTCTGGATCGCGACCACAGTACATGGGTGTAAAGGCCGTCATAGTGACCAGTTTCGACTTGTCACATTTCGGGATCAGCTTGTGTATATCCAGTAGCTCATATACCTAGAGACCTTCAGTCGTGGTATATGTGGGCCGACATGACGATGTAGACTATCAATGGATTTTCATCCTTTGATAGTCGCTTTCGTTTTTGGACTACACTGTACTTACCATCAGGCACTCTGTAGTTACTATGTCGAGCCAGTGTAAAAAAATCCACACCAAGTATAATAGCAAGCATAGAACAGTTCTAACATTGACTAAGACTTTGCATAGTAAAGAAAAACTCATTGTTAGTCACAGTGATCATGCCGGCCTGCACATATACCTATTCTCCCGTCATTTAAAGGACCCAATATCATCGGAAGGTAGGAGGATACTCGCCGGATGACCATGTCACAGCTTAACGACTCAGAAAGAGTATCCCATGTAGGCTGTATCCCTTTCGGGTTGAGCAGAAATACATTAATGTTGATGTATCCACTGTGGAGTTATATCTTGTCCCTCGCGTGACTAGTAGTGCAGCGATATGCAATTATTATCTTTAAACTCATTAAGGTTTGGTTCAATCGAACAAAAACACATTTATTAGAAGATATATCGAAGTTGTTGTACAATTCTTTTCACTCGTTTTTAACGTAAACTGGCATAACTACAGCCGTCGTACAAAAACGCTATTTTTAAACATTACCTTACAGTGAGCATGATAAGTTGGGAAAGGCTCATTTGAAATGAGAAATTCAAACAGATTTCGATAAATAAACTCAAAACAAACTTCGTGATCTCCTCTCGGCTCGGGCAGAGTTTTCAAAACATACTGTACAAAATATACCAGTAAAACAAAAGAACAAATTAAAACGATTGTTTTTAGTCTAGTAATATCAGTGTAACGCGACAAAACTCCTTACTGCATCGCAGAAACTTTAGTTTCATTACTGTGATGAATAAATCTTTTTTACAGTCAAGCCAAACTTTGTCTTGTGTTAATCTTAGACTACGTAACTTCTGGATACGAATTAAACATTCTATTATAAATGTAAAAATTTTGTAATATTCAGATACTTCAAGATAAATAATATAAAGAATGGCACTAACAGTTAATTTTATACATTTTTTTAAATATAAAATACTTTTTATGTCATTAATTACATATTTAAATAAACTTGTTACGGGTATTAATTAAAATGGCGTATAACTTAAAGGATAAACTAAAAAGTTTGGCTAAATATTTTATAGTTATTTGTCTAAATGCATATAAAATGTTTTCGTGATCTGATTTTTATGTTCTATTTTAGTAATGCCTAATTATGACACTATTTCTTTTTCAGCCTCAACATGCTTCATTCTATTTATATATCTCAACTAACGCGAGACAAGCGCCTGCCGATACTCGCTGTTATTATATCAACTTACAAAGATATTAGAAGGTTTAAAAAATTAGTGCTCAAGCTTATGTCTGTGCAAAATTCTGTACTGGAATCCACTGGTATAACCAGCTGGTTACTTGTGCTTAATCCATTAAATTTATACTAAAAACCTTAATTTGGGTGACCTGGGGTAAAACGCGTTAAAGTGTACAAAATAATGTGACATAATACATGTGCACGCCACTCAGGGCTCCACTAGGTTTTCCGAACAAGGAAGATAGTGGACTGTATTTTTGTAGGTGCTGGTAGGTTAATTTTCTTTGGGCCCTATTAAATGCACACGACCATTACAAAATATACATATATCTATTCCGCTTACCTTGCCGCCGTGGTGTCTCTGCCTGCCAGGATCCAGACCAGCTTCCGGGGCAGTGAATCCGACACGGTCGTGTGCCCGAAGATAAAAGTCCGAAAATCCGTAACTGATGCCAACTCTGTGCTTATATAATTGTCCCACGCAACACAAAACACAGGGAGCACAAAAAAACAATATAAATAGGTCCGCAGCCGTAAATACATTAATAAAAAGTCTTCCGATACAAATCCGATGTGCCAGGTATAGTTGCGTCCGACGTAGTGTGTCGTTTGCCCACCGTATGACGCCATCTGGCGGTAGGTTTGCGGAAATATACATAGGTATACAGTATAATGGCGTGTACAATACCAATCCAGGAGTTCTCCATTCTTAGTCTCAAGCACTCTGGCGCACTTACAAACGTCTGCCTGCTAAGATAAAACTATTACGTTCGTACATATTTCAGACTCGGCTCCTTGGCTACGAGTTGGACAAACTTGTATTAAGTGGCTCCGAAAAAATATTCCATCCTCTCGGTCGTAAAATTAATGTCATGCCGCCATTGCCAAGAACATCACTAGGCATTGATGAGAATTCTACTAATATTACAAATTCGAAAGTGTGTTTGTTCATTCCGTTTTCACGTCAGAATGTCTGAACCGATTTTGATGTGTGTGAAGCAGAGTGGGGAGCGGAGATCAACGAGAGCTTGGGAGGAGGAATGGGAGGGGAGTGAGGAGTACATAGCGTACAAAATTATAAAATCGATGCTTTTATACCCTAGGCAGTTTTTTAAGTAACGTCAGCAAAATTATTGTCTTTATTATAATAAAATATATATCACTGAAACAAAAAAAATCTCATAGTTTATCGATGTCAGATAGCACCAATAACTCAACAGATTAGTTTGTAAAAATCCATAATTCTTTTGTGGGGCTTAATTTTCGTTTTTAATATAATTAATAATACAACCAACGGGTTTTGTTCCTTCTTTGAAATTAATAAAAATATTTATCATTATCAACCCGCCTTAGCCCACTGCTGGATTTAGACCTTTTCTTACACATGATATTCCTATGAGACGCCATGTGGACTACCTTACTATATTTTCCTTCACCGGTGAGCGTTTGGTGCCTCCGATACGGTATCTAGTGATTATAATATTATATATTACTAGCTGTGTCTGCGACTTCGTCCGCGTGGAATAGTTATTTTGGGCATTTTAGTTAGTTATTTATTTTAAAATTGTAATATCTTCTAAGATGTTCATTGAAATTAAGTGATGTCAAAGACAATTTTGTTCACAATTAAATACTCTTAATCAACAATACATTTATTTGGATAAAGGTTAATATTATTACGTTGATACAACTCTTAACAAATAATGCATTAATTTCGACCAAATTTGATTACCATAAAAACGGTTCTAGTGAGTTAATCTTAAAAGATAGACATATACTGTCGCGGACATTTTTTTAGATCATTTCAAGAAGATTAATTCTTTTATACATATATTTTTGGTATCTTGAACCGTTTTCGCAGCGCACGCAATGGAAGCCCTCAAGGATGAATAATTTTCCCCGTTTTTTTCACATTTTCCATTATTTCTTCGCTCCTAATAATTGCATCGTGATGTTATATTGCCTAAAGCCTTCCTCGATAAATGGTCTATTCAACATAAAAATAAATTTTCGATTCGAACCAGTAGTTCCTGAGATTAGCGCGTTCAAACAAAATAACAAACAAACAAACAAACAAACTCTTCAGCTTTATAATATTAGTATAGATTATAACACAAATTTTATTGCTGACTGTACGTAAAATCACATTTTTAATGGAGTTCGTGACCGAGCGCGTGTTGCGGGTTGTTAATTAATATTTCGCTTTTTTTGTCGGCCGTACTGTATAAACGAACATTAAATCTAGTTGTAAAGTGTCAAAGGTATTAAATGAAAATTATTTTCATTTTTTTGAGAACTCCACCTAATTCCGAAGTTTTTGTAACTTTAATAATATTCTAGTAAAAGTTGATATTATTATGAGAAAATATGTATATTGTTTTCGGGAATATGACGTTAGATCCAAGTTTTAGTAATTTTAATAATAGTTTTTTTTGTTTATTTTTTCTTTATTGCTTGCCCGTATTTATTTCTTCTTCTTTCTTACTCATTCTGTATTTAACTTTATAATATATTATATTATTTCGCCGCTCTCACAGCACTAGTAAACATAACATTTCTATTAGACGCCATGCGGATTCCTCCCAATGTTTTCTTTTACCGGTGAGCATATGCTGCTAAACTTTTACTTAATCTCGAAAAACACAGAGGTACAAGTCAGAATTCGAACCTCCTTTTACCTATAATTATTAAATATACCAATATATTATAATTATTCATATTTATTAAATATATAATTCGGCTTATAGCATGTAGATGCCGCCCGATACGTAATTGTGTTAAACGCCCTAAAGGTCGTTAGGGTGTTACGGGACGCGCGGGGTAAGGGGTGCGCGCGCGCAAGGGATGCTCTAGCTAAAGCAGTCGACTACCGAGACCCAAGGCTAGGGTACGTGCGTGTGCGTCGCAGTTCGGTCTGCCTTAAAGTACAAATAAACAGTAAAACTCCAATATCCGTATCATTCTACCAACACACCCACGACCACCGGTCATAAAATATGAAAATAAACATTTACATTTAGAATAATATTAGTTTTAAAATATGTAAACATGTGGGCCCACGAGAGCTGTGCTTGAGAATCAAGCCACCAGTAGTTAGAGGCCTAGAGTGAAAAACCTCCTAACAATACGTGCCGTATCGAGTAGAACTGCCTTCTGTATCAGGCCCTTGATCCAACAACCAAGCGAGAGCCTCTTAAGGTGGTAATCGAGCCTCATTGCGATCAGCCCATTAGTCGATACTACTATCGAGACAATAGTCTTTAAATCCAGATCCTACATGCTGTTATCTCGTGTGCAGGATTCATATAGTTCGTTATCATAATATGTAATTATTAAAATGTGTGTGTACGATTTACACGCGATAGAAGTGAAACTTCAGTAAATCAACAAAAGAATGAGATGAATATATATAACAAGGGGAGGATAATTACAAAGTTTAATTGTTTAAAAAAGAAAGTATTTTGTTTTTTGTATTTGTATCTCTTACCAGTCGTTTTACATTTGCTCTCTCGCTCTGGCTCACAAATTTTTGTAGTTGTGTCTCTTTGTGTCTCTTACCTGTCATTTTTCCGTTGCATCTGGTTTGAAATCACAACGATTCTGTAGAAGTTTCACTTCAATAATTTTCTATTTTGTATCAAAATTCATCAAAATGGATGACGCCTCATATTACGGTCAATTTTATTGTTACCGTTATTTAAATACATAAAGAGAAACAGATCTCATAGTATGTAATAACTCAGTAAATGACGTTATTTGTCAACAGATTATACAAAAAAATGCATGTACCTCTAAAATTATTTTATAAGACAGCATCTAAGAGAGCTTTTTCAATTTTAAACTGTCACGCACATGTTTTAAAGTTCAGTTTTCATTGTAAACTAAACGCCAGTCGGTATGCCCGACTAGGAGACAAGAGCCTCGACGGAAATTAATCATGTAAGCTACTTATACGGAAATTCTACCGTTCTTAACATTTGGGAACACTTTCCTAACGTAATGCGAAGACACTATACAGTATGTGATAAAAACCCTGTTCGATACGTGAAGGCATTAGATTTTATTTATGCTATCCTTTTTAGTAAAGGCCAAAAAAAGTACGAATAAACTAAAAACTTATTAAATGCGGACAGCTTACATGGCAACATTGGGAGCGTACGTAGCTCGTAAATAAAGGAAAAAGCAGTGCTAAGAATCATGTTAGTAGGTCGTGACGTCAAATGGTCATGAGTCATGACCTTGCTGATCCTAAGCATATTTATCAATTAAATCGTTTCATTAATCTTTATACCGATATTTTTTTGGAATTCTTTTTGGGTAACTGGGTGGGAATCCTCATAGATCGTCAGGACGCAATGATGGACGCCGCGGTGTGCTAAATTCTTACTGGCTAGAACCACTGGAATGTTCGTGCTACGCGTCTGCCGTGTCCAAGGAAACGGCTTTGCCAACTTCAGCACCTGACCACGTCGGGCCTTTTGCAGGCCTCCTCTCTTTACATTTGTGAGGGGTAATGTAAAAACCCACCCTCGCTTACCTCATTCTTCTGGAGCGGTGCACCCACACATCCTGCACCGCTCACGCCTGGATATATCGAGAAAGTGCGCTGCCCAAATGTGTTTGAAACCTGAACCTAGGCCGCAAGTAAAATAAATCAATTTCTTTAATTTTATATCGTGGGGTGAAAGGCTATTTGGTTAAGGCAATATTTTTTGGTGATATAGTAATATATACGGTATATTTTCGGAATCAGTGTTTTTATGGATTCCAAAAATATATATAATATATTACTATACCACCAAAAATTGTCGCTTATACCAAATAGCCTTTCAACCTTCGATATGAGAGTAACTTTGTCTTATGTTTATTTTCTGATCGTTTTTAGTTATTATTTTGTCACGTCTGCGACTGTTTTTCCAACTCTTACGACGAGTAAATCGGTATTTATTGAATGAGCGCTCTTCAACATCGTCCTCAACACTTTCCATTAGATGAAATTAAGGTCAAATAGAAGTATCTCTGTAAAAATCTTTATCAAACCGTATCCGTCCACTGCTGGACCTATCTCTAGGGAACCTTGACAGAGGACTATTCTTCTCCTAAGTTTCACCACTGAGCCGGGTCTACGGCTTTTCTCATCCAATAATTGCTTGTCGATTTGCGTAAATATACTGTCATTCTACCATATATACCGAGGCGTTTCCACTCAAAGAACTTTGAGTCTCCACTCAAATATACGTCTACTCCAAATGACTGATAAAAATAGCACTTTTTTAATAGCGAGTTCACTTGATGTGAGTGTAATGTATCCAATGTAGCAAATACCTACGTCCTAGTCAAATTTGCGTGCGGCATATGCGGCAAGAGAAACTTTTAGCCCCAGTAAGATACCCTATATTATATTTAAGACCCAGAAATAGGCCAGAAAAATAAACCTAATTTAGTAACTATAATGTTCAAAGGCAGTAAAAACACGATTAGTACATCACGAAACTTTTATTATCCAAAATTTAAGAGTAAAAAATCAAAACTGTAGAGAATATCTAATGATCTAGAGTGCTATGTATTACGACGAACGGTCGATTACGTAAACGTCACACGATTCCCCCTCCTACCGTCCACCGCGGACGATGCGCAAGCGATCCGTATAAACATTACCGCGTCCGCGAGAGTGGATCGGCAGAGTGCACGCTACATAACTTAATTTTTTTTACACTGGCACGACATAGTGACTACAGAGTACCTGATGGTAAGTACAGTGTAGTCCAAAAACGAAAGCGACTATCAAAGGATGAAATCCATTGATAGTCTCCATCGTCATGTCGGCCCACATATACCACGACTGAAGTGTTCTAGGTATATGAGCTACTGGATATACACAAGCCGATCCCGAAACGTGACAAGCCGAAACTGGTCACTATGACGGGCTTTACACCCATGTACTGTGGTCGCGATCCAGACGGGCACCGACGCCCGACCACCTCGCTGCTGCTCGTTTAGCACCACCCAGGAGTCACGTGTAGGGAAACTAGGGTAAAGCCTACGGACGCGAGCAGCTTCGACTCCCAAAATTTTGATTTATAACTAATTTAGTGGCTGTTTGGCCTAGTAGATAAGGGACCAGTATCCACTGACCGCACCTATGCCTGATACAGGTTAAGAAGTTACTATGGTGTGAAGTACCGCCTGAGCTTAAAAAGGTCACCCCAGATTTTAGCAGCTGTTTTCGCTCTTAAACTTAATTGACTGCCCAAAGTTCAGATTAACTTGTAGCTCAATACCGAGGAGTTCGAGGCCTTTAGTCACCGGCAAGGAAACACTCCGGAAGGTGAAAAGGACTGCGTTGGGCTACTGGCTATGTATTAAGGCAATTGATCATTGAACATTATAAATCCCTCAAATTTTCTTAAAAGAAGTATTCAATTCCAAGACAGATAATTTGATACTTCAAACGGTCGAAGCGAGAAGTGAAAATAAACTGAAATTTTCAACTCCAAAGCTATTCGGGCCGAAATTGAGAATCTTTTTTTCTTTACAACAAAGGGATTCGATTATAGGCAAAGAAAGGAAGGTGGCTGCGAAGCCTTACTCTGATACGGGTGAGGTTTACTTGCATAAGCGATAGCGGAAAAACATTATAGTAAGAATACACATAAACTCGCCGGTACACACGCACACACATATCTCTACATAGACCATACATTTGTGTACATTTACTAAAACCGAAATTGTTGTTGGTTTTGATTAAAAGTATGCTCTATTAATTTTTGTTTACTGACAGCTTAAAATAAATAAAAAAAAAAAATTTAGCAATTTTTTTTGTTCAATATGTTTTAGTTCAAGATGTTTTATAAGACGGCAAGTATTTTTAAGAGTTATTTAACCTTGTTCTACCCTCTTATAGCCCTCCCACCACCCTCTCATAGCAACACGAAGCGAGCAGGTTTACGGCGTAACAGCTATAAAGTAACATACATCCCAGCTAGGACTAAGAAGTTCTCTAACAATTACTGCAGCCGATTGTTTGAGCTGTGGAATGTTCTTCCAGCGAGCGTGTTCCCACCATCTTATAATATGTCCTATAAACGAAGCGTGAAGGGATATTTGTGCAGGCCCGTATGATCGCGGCGACTATCGATAGATTTTTTGATGATTGGTGTCGTTTTTGTACTGCTCCATGCTTACCATCGAGCGTGATGTGGTCGCTAAGGCACGTCAGGATAAAAAAAAAGCATTTTATTAACAAATAATCAGTGCTGTATATAGGGATGTAACGGAGGCAGTTTTATCGGAACCGAAGTCGGAGTCGGAGTTTTTAAATTTGATTTATCGGTGTCGGAACCGAAGTCGGAATCGGAGTCGGAGGAAATGTAAGTCACAAGTGACGGCAGAATAAAATAGTTTCATTAAGGGACAAATAAAAACATTATTCAGTGAACCTTTTTAATTAGAAACTGATAAATTTACACATGCACAGACAATGAAAACAAAAATTGCTGTGTTTCTTTTTAACATTTTTCCATTAAGAATGCACAAATTAAATCAAATTTGCTCCAGGTTTGTTTTTGCGTTAATTTCTATTTAATTTAATTTAATTTCATGTAAATGTAAAATAAAAAAATATCTTTCAATAACAAATTAAAATGTACATTTAGTTCTAAATGTAATAATTTTAATCATGTTTTTTAATCTAAATTTTTAAAAATGAGATCTTTAAATTAAGTAGCACTGATTGCTTGATTACACATAAAATGAAATCCAATAAATTGACTACAATAGTGGTGGTGACCTCCGATAAATACCTCCGATTAAGTCGGAACCGGAGGTGTAATAACAATCGGAAGTTCCGACTTATCGGAGTCGGAGTCGAAGCTCCGTAACATCCCTAGTTGTATAGATATAATTTGATTTAATTTACATATATCTGGAATAATGAAATTAAACTTTGCAACAATTATTTTACGGCACCATCTCAATTTGCACAGTAGATTTAATTTTTGTTATAAACGTATCCCATTCATTATATGGACCTTATCGTATAAGGTTTCCAGTAGTACTACAAAATCCTTGATTATTTCAATATAATTTACCCCGTTTTTTAAATAGAAACAATTCATTTTAAAGCGTAAATATCTAAATGGTAATAAATATGAATCAGAAACTTTTACTCAAATTAAAAACGACTACATTTAAATAAGCCTATTACAAGTACTTTTGAATCATCAATAAACTAAAACCACCCCCAGTTCGGAAAGCAGAATTTGTCGACATGAGCCAGGAAGAGACTCTGATAGTTACTCTTTTTAAAATCTAGTTCTTTCGATACAAATTAAATCAAATAACGATACTTGTAGTGCTCCAACTAGCAACATATAACTCATCAACTCACAAGGCTTCTTACAATTCATTGAGCATTATCCTTGTTCGCTCATTTATGACATAGAAATGGATGGATTTAAAGGAGAATGAAATAATGATAAAAATATATATTAATGTATTAGGTCCTTACATATGAAATTGGCGTTTTTCGTACTGGCCACTTTAATCACAAATTTCTCCTCTTTGGTAAGGAATTCCAAATTCACATTTGTACAGCTATAGACTCAAGTATTTGTGCTTCGATGATCGTCATTCATTTGTTTTTTTCTTCTGTTTTTTTCTGTTTGCGTCACTCATTTTACAAAATGGAAAACTTAAAATATCGCATTATACATTAAGAGCTTCAATTGGAAAGTCTAAGACATCCTCCGTACTCCCCGGACCTTGCTCCAACAGATTACCATTTTTTACGAGATTTGGATAACTTCTTGCAAGGGAAAAAATTCAACACCGATGGGGCAGTCCAAATCGCCTTCAAAGATTTTATTGATTCCCGTCCGACTGGTTTTTTTAGTAAAGGGATCAATTAACTACCCATGAGATGGCAAAAGTGCATAGAAAATAATGGTTCATACTTTGATTAATTAAATATATTATATTAAAAAATATTCGACTTTTTGTTCCTCCCATACAAAACGCCAATTTCATATGTAAGGACCTAATATATGGAAGTACCAGCCAATGTCGGTCAAGCGTTACCTACACAGACTAAATAAAGAGAATTCTGATGGAACGCAAGGTACGGGGTACGTGGTCTTAGGGAGATTCATGTAGAAGAGGTATTAAGGAACGTTAAGAAAGCGAAGTGGGTTTACGGAAATAGAGAGAAGTGGATCTCTGCCTACCCTAATAAGCAATCGAATATTTTGTGACAGCCAAAATATGATCGCTGTTTTTATCACTATGACCGCTCTTTAAGAACATTTTCGTCTGAGATTGCACACGGGTGTTATCACAACACTCATTATGTATCTTGTTGCGTATTTATACCCCGGGTTACGTACAGATCAGCCTTCCTACGTATTCAACTCCAGTATAATTTTTGGATTTCTTTTTATTCTTTTATTCTAACCAAATAGTCCACAATTCGACACAACTTCAAATGTAGGGTAGATCAAAAATTTGCGAGTTCTTTTGTTTTTATTAGGAGTAATGTTCTGTTGGGTTGTTTTATGTGATAGACGAACATTCCTCATAAAAAAAGTATCATCATTGCATTGTCGAACACTCTACTTTTAAAGAGTTCCATTTCCTTATCCAACAGAAAAGCCACGGCTAGACGCGGCTAGACACAGGTTTATGCGCTCTGCTGAAGTATGTAGAAGACTGTGAGCCATTAGGGTGGAATTTTTCTCCCCTCAGTTATTATCAACGGATGCTGCACGACGAGGCTATTGTGAATTGATTACAGGTCACTGTCTTCGTGTCCAGATTTCTGATGAGTAGTCACCTTGGAGTTTTTAGTCAAGACACTTTGATCTCTAACGCAGCGTCAGGGCGGGACGGCCCTATGAGGATTTTCACCAGGTAAAAAAGCTAGTTAAAGATTTAGACTAAGATCAAGTGGTACTTAATGCAATAAAAGCCAATTTTAATATTACAACAGAAATAAATTCAATTCTGACAAATTGTAGAGAGCGCTGTGAAAATTTGTAGAAATAGTACGAATTATATTCCAGTTCACAGAGCAGTCTGTCCAGAATGCTCACTTCAAATAAATTATTTATTATGAGGGCTTGCTACTCGAATCCATTGTTACAATGGGGCCCGTTGCTCTCACGGCGGCTGTTGGCGACGTGCTCAGTTATTTGTTAAAATTTGTATATAAACTTTACGTATGTGTAAGTGTTCTCGAATGTTCGGGGGCGGAGCGCACGCGTCGCGGCCCGCAGTGGCACTCATTGTTTCAGTCAGTCCGCTTAAGGTCACCGACAGGGTGGGTGGCGTCGCGTGCGCACCGCCCATACAAATGTTTGTGCTTGTAATCTGACTTTCCTAGGAATATACGTGTTGTCAAATCATGCACCTTGTTTTTTTGGCCTCGTCAAGCGTCCATATCGGCTACAGCGGCCCTAATGATTCAATGGAGATATGCCCAAAAAAAATCTGTCAGTCGCAGCACATGACAAGTGAAAACTTCAAGTTTCACAAACCCAGGAACATAATGAAAGTCAAGATATATTTTACAGTTCTCTAATCTCTTTCAAAGCAAGTTTGTTAAAATTGTTCCCTGTTAATATAATTATAGAATTTATAGTTTGTGTATTGGAGACCTCTTGTTTTCTATCGCTGTACCACCAGCATTTTTTGTATTTGAATTTCACTTTGTTTGTATGAAAATTTATTTTGTAGTGCATGTTTCGCTTTCATGTAATCGGTGTCGTGAACTATAAATGTATAGGGCATGTTTTCTATTATTATTTGTTGAATGTGTACTATAACACAATTTCAGTATGTCGTGTTATATCTTTATATATGTTCGCTCACTCGCTTGAATCGAATATTTCCCTAAATATGTATTATGGTAGAATTCCAATAAATAATACTCTGATATCACTTTCAATATACATATATTGTGATTCACAATATAATAATCACATTATACCATGTAGATGCCGCCCGACACGTAATTGTGTTAAAAGCCCTAAGGGTCGTTAGGGTGTTACAGGTCGCACGGGGTAAGGGGTGCTAAAGCAGTCGACTACCGAGATCCGAGGCTGGAGTACGTGCGTGTGCGTCGCAGTTCGGTGTGTCTTAAAGTGCAAATAAACAGTAAAACACCAAAACCCGTGTCTTCCTACCAACACACCCACGACCACCGGTCATAACATTTATTTTATTTTTATTTTGTATAATATAATAATTTATATTTCGCGACTTTCCCTTTCGAACTTCAGATTCCAATCTCCTATAATAATTGAAAAGTCAATCAAACTTCATCTTTTAAATTCGATATAACTTTTAAATAAAACTTATTTTTTATTTAATGGCCAACTCTGATAAAAGTGCCATAGATAACTAACCTACTTTAATAATCCTCTCATACAATCTCCTCAATCCTCTCATACATTACACACTATATTTGAAAGCCTATTAAAATAAAATAAAACATTTTTTTTTAAGTTGTTAAGACATATTTTTAGGAAGTATTTTTAATTAGGAATTATTTATATACCATATGTATGCTATGATTTTTTTTATACCGACTCGACACAGTGACTGCACCATAACTGATGGTAAGCATGGTGCAGTCCAAAAAATGCCAACGACTATCGATAGGCAAGAAAAACCCATCTGTAGTCACGGCGATCATGCCGGTCTGCACAAATATCTCTTCACGCTACGCTTAAAGGATCCCATATCATAGGATGGTGGAAACACGCTCGCCGGAAAACCATTCCACAGCCCAACGACACGGCAAAAGAAGAAGTTAGAGAACTTCTTAGTCCTAGCCGGGATGTGAGATACCGTATAGCTGTGACTCCCCAAACCCGCGCGCATGGTTCTATTCAGGAAGGGAGAGAGTGGAACTATGTATGTGTATAGGGTGTCTCAGAATGTTTTTCATTTTTTGATGTTAAATAAAAAACAACATTATCCATTAAAACTTGTTTTATTTATTGTTAAATTAAAGAGCAGATCTTGAAGTTTATTTATGAAAAACAACCGTTTGCAAATGTTCACCATTTACTTGTTCACACTCATTTAGCCTGGAGCTAAAATTTTCAATCACTCGCTGGAGCATTGCTCTTGGAATAGCGTTGATTTCATCAGTGATTCTTTGCTTCAAAACGTTCAGGTTTGGTGGCAATGGATTGTAAACTTTACTTTTTAGGTAGCCCCATAAGAAAAAATCAGCAGGCGTTAAATCAGGACTCCTCGGTGGCCAGTTTATGTCTCCTCGGCGGCTTATCACTCTTCCGGGGAATAAATCGTGAAGAGCAGCTAATGAGTCATTTGTTACATGAGAAGTGGCCCCATCTTGCTGGAAAAAGGTGTTGCGGTTGTAGCCAGACTGGTTTTGCATTTCTGTAGCCAAAAAAGTCCGGATCATATGGCAATATCGATCAGAATTAACGGTCTGAGTTCGACCTCGGTTATCCTCAAAAAAATAAGGACCGATAATTCCTTGACTTGATATGGCAGCCCAAACAACCACTTTTGGTGAGTACAAGGGCTTCTGATGCAGTTCTAGCGGATTCTCGGTAGCCCAGTATCTGCAATTTTGTTTATTCACGTGACCGTTGATGTGAAAATTCGATTCGTCGGAGAACCAGATGTTATTGAAACTCCTAAAACGGTTTTTCATTGTCCTGCAGAATTCGACTCGTTTATCAGGATCATCAGGCTTCATTTCTTGAACAATAACAATTTTATATGGGTGAAAATGCAAATCTTTCGAAATAATGCGATAAACCGTAGATTTGTTCAAATTCAGAGAAGCTGCGCGCAATCTCAACGACTGTCGTGGGTCGTCCATAACAGACTGGCGAACGCGGTCGACGTTCGTGCTCGCCCTTGATGTCCTTTTGCGCCCAGATGATTTGTCCGGCATTGTATTCCCAGTCTCTTCAAACTTGCACACCCAATGTTTAATTAAATTGGCACTTGGCACATGTTTTAAGCTTGTTAAATTAAAATGTGTCCTGTAGAGACGACGAACAATAGTGTAGGAATCGTTGTTTTTATAAAACGCTCGCACGCAAAACGCGCGCTGCGGTCCCGTGAAACGATTCATGGCTACTAAACTTAACAAGCCGGCCAAGCGTTTGAGACCACTCCCCTCCCCCTGCTACCAGCGATCGGCGCGTATTGGTCAATTCAAAAACGAAAAACATTCTGAGACACCCCTTACTATATACATATCCAGGTATACACCAAGTATAACCAACCAACCAAACCAAGTTAAGTTAGTACCAAGTATAAGTAGTCTCTTTAACACTGCAATTCAACCAGGTGTTCAGAGATGGAAAACTCGACTAAACCTGCATCCCGCTCCCTCCCGATCTTACTGGTTCTCCATTCCATCGGGCCTGAGGGAGCTCGGACGAGAGAGTGCTTTTTTGGCAGCGCGTCCAGTTATGTACTTAAATATATCCTGCGCAATTGACTGTTTCCGTAAACTGGACCTCGATTTTCTTAATCGGTGTTGAAACAGTCGCCGTGGCCGAATCCGGCTAGGACATCATCATCATCGTCATCCAAGTATGTAAACGCAATATGGAAAGAAAGTAAGGCGAGCAGACGTTGAACAAGGTGTCCAGCAGCGGCTCCTGCGTCAGCTTGGAACGCGGGCTGCGTGAAGCTCGCAGCTCAAATCGACATCGCATCTCCACGTCCATCCTTTTTTTTTCACTTGGAGAAAATCCTCATAGGACCGTCCCGGCCGCGAAGGGGGTGGCAGCCGGGTTGTGCCGGACTTTTACCAGCTAAAAACTCCAAGGTGACTACTTCTGCGAATTAGTGGGGACTGCGGGTCCTGTAATCAATTCGCCGCAGCCCCACTACACCGCGCCTGACAGGCACAATCACGGGGGGAGACGCCGCCTCCCCCGATACTATCTAGTATACTTCGGCAGAGCGCGCCACAACGCACCGCCGACTTCTCGAGGGTCGCTAACCGGTCGCTCAGAGCCCCCTCCCTGAACAGCCACAACCGCTAAGGCATCAGCTGGCCAGTCCGGCCATCGACCTACCCGCTCCTCACGTGCATCCTAGTGTGACGGTCACGTAAATTTATGAATTTTCCGTGTTTCATAACTGCCTAACGTCAAACGTGTTTAAATATAATGTAATAATAATCATATATCATCACGCTATATTCTTTTTGGGGTGAGCAGAGAAACATTAGAGGTTGTATCTAATTTGCGCTTTTATGTCCATAACATGTTTTTTTGGGAGTCGAAGCTGCTCGCGTCCGTAGGCTTTACCCTAGTTTCCCTACACGTGACTCCTGGGTGGTGCTAAACGAGCAGCAGCGAGGTGGTAGGGCGTCGGTGCCCGTCTGGATCGCGACCACAGTGCATGGGTGTAAACCCCGTCATAGTGACCAGTTTCGGCTTGTCCCGTTTCGGGATCAGCGTGTGTATATCCAGTAGCTCATATACCTAGAGACCTTCAGTCACGGTATATGTGGGCCGACATGACGATGTAGACTATCAATGGATTTTCATCCTTTAATAGTCGCTTTCGTTGTTGGACTACACTGTACTTACTATCAGGTACTCTGTAGTCACTATGTCGAGCCAGTGTAAAAAAAAATAACCATTGTGACCAGCAGCGCCGCTGATCGTCGCTCTCACAGCACTAGTACACATGACATTTCTATCAGATGCCATGAGGGTTACATCACGAAATTTTCCTTCACCGCTGAACATGTGTTGCCTAAATCAGTACCTAATCTAGAAATATCCAGAGCTACAGCCTACAAGCCTCACTTCGCTACATATATATACTGGTCCCTTTACCGCTAGACCCCCATGGCCGTGTGTATAAATTAGAGATGGGAAAAATGCATCTGATTAATGATTAACGATTACAAAATGTTGTAATATCAATTTTCTTGCTCTGTAATCATGATTAAATCCATTTAAAACATTAAGAAATCATAGATGTGTATGTAATCTGGGTCTTTGTAGTGTTTAAAACATAGATGAGCAAAATAAAGCCTTATTAATGTTAAAAAACGTAAAATGTAATCGTAATATTTTTTATTAATCTGATTACATTTTGCCCATCTATGGTATAAATGCACATAAAAAAAGTGCACCAGCTGTATGTTTGAGTGCGGATTGCTAATTCTGAAATTCCAGATCGTGTAATGTTATTAACTCTCGCCCCGTGGGATTCCCGCTCTTATCTCTGCGAGCATTATACCAGCCTTTCGTTTTAATTGTTGCACAAATTATATTATCACAAGTGCGCTTTATGATCGTCCTCAATTTCACTTTTCACGTATTTTGATTGAGGTCTGATGTGATCCTTCACATTATAAAGTAAATAGTAATAAAGTCCGTAATTAAATTTAAAGAATTAACTCACACGTGCTAAAAAGGAGGCGAAAAATGATCTTTAATAGAACAACTAGAAAAACGAGTGGGACGCAGCTGGCTAGTAATAATAATAAAGGTATTATGTTTGGGAATAAGTTACCCCCCCAACCTCCTCCTTCAAACAAAGTTAATATTAATTCAGACAATGAAATACAAAATAATATTAGTCAAAATATGCACAATCGGAAGCGATAACTTTTCCCGTCTCTCTCGCTCTCCAGTAAAAACCAACTGCATACATCAAAAAGGAGGTAATCCGAAGACACGATGTCTGGAGAATACGCTGGGGGAGAAAAATTTCCCAATTCACACCTTGCAAATATTTTTTCACAACAGCAACGCTTGGCCTAGCGTTATCATGCAGCGAAATGAGTATCTCATGTTTCCCTAGATAAAAGCAGCAACCCAAAAAACATTAGCTAGCGAAGCAATTCCTATGTACATCACTTGGCAGTTCCGAAGCGAGTGTATCTGTGGAGTGCTGATTAACGCCATCTAGCGGTAGGCTTGCAGAACTAAAATGTACATGTCTTTAATAGCGCCAATATATTGGTTACAATCATAGATGGGCAAAATGTAATCAGATTAATGAAAAATGATTAACGATTACATTTTACGTTTTTTACCATTAATATGACTGCATTTTGCTCATTTATGTTTTAAAAACTACAAAATCCCAGATTGTACACACATTTATGATTTCTTAATGTTTTAAATGGATTTAATCATAATTACAGAGCAAGCAAATTAAAATTACGACTTCATTTTGTAATCATTCATCATTAATCAGATTACATTTTGCCCATGTCTGGTTACAATATCATTGAGTAAATTAATAAATTAAGAACATAGTAACAGCGGTTCGAAACTAAAAAAAAAACGTTGAAACTCAGCCTATCCTCGTTCTTAAAGTCCCTGCTGACTAATCCTAATCCAAAATTAAAGATCGTTAACCTTTATACACTCATTCCCTCGAGAATTAAGCTCTAACCTTGCCGCCTCTTTGATTATAATTATAATTGTTTTATTTGTGTTTAAAACAATTACCCTTCGGAATACTTAAGTTATATTTACTTAAGCATATATGGGCAAACATTGAGTCAGTGTTCTAATAATTGTAAGTAAGCCGTGGCGGCTGCTGGCAGAATAGAATAGCACCTCCCTCTTCTTGCTGAGGTGTCGTAAAAGGCGACTAAGGCATCTCTTTAACCCCGCAATTCTACCAGGTGTTCAGAAAAGGAAAACTCGATGAAACCTGCATCCTGCTCCCTCCCGATCGTACTGGTTCTCCTTTCCATCGGGCCTGGGGGAGCTCGGACGAGAGAGTGCTTTTCTGGCTGCGCGTCCAGTTATGCACTTAAATATCTCCTGCGCAATTGACTGTTTCCCTAAACTGGACCTCGATTTTCTTAATCGGTGTTGAAACAGTCGCCGTGGCCGAATCCGGCTAGGACATCATCATCAATTGTAACTTCAATGTTGAGAATGAAGAAATCACAAACCGTACCCTTTATGTAAAAAGAGCGCAGATTGATTTACTTATGCTTTTATAAAAAAAAATTACCATTGGATACCAAGACAGGTGGATACGCATCATTCTAATTTTTCAAAATACTCTCGCCTCATTTGCGCGCTATTTTATTTTATTTATTTTATTTTACATATTAGGGTGCCCAACATGGGTAACATTAGACAAGAAAACAAAAGGATCGTGGTACTTAAATAGAACATATAAATGCCCCCACAATTATAGGGCACCACAGCATGCACAGTGATTAATATATAAAGCTAGTTTACATTAAAGAATAATAATAAAATTCAAAAAAAAGAAAAAATATATACATACTTACATAGACACAACACAAAAGGATAATATTGTAGAATGTATAAATAACAACTTTAAACGAAACCGTGACTGATTCCAAGTAACACAAAAAGTAACACAAAAAAAAAAGAAACAATAAATACAGTCACTCTCTACACGCTGTTCTAAATTTTGAAAGAGAAACAGTCAGGTCCAAGTCACCGAGTCGCGAGAGTGCGTTGTACTGCCTGCAGATCCTTGGCTTTATTTAATGTAGAGAGTTCGTTGACGGCGCTCGTGCAATCGCGCACTTCATAACCTTCTGCCGAGATCTTACCCACGATATTTTTGTCTGCCACTTTGCATACGGCCTTTCTAATGTGTAAATGATATAGCTGATCAATCGGCATCCATGTATCGAATAATTTTTTTTTCATTAATTTTTTCGCGCTTACTGCCAGCATTTTATCCACTAGCAAATTGTCTGCCAACAATTTTATGCTTTTCTTTACAATAAATATAATCTGTTTTTATAATAATTAGCCGTGTAACTTATTATATTTTTATCTCGAAATTTGACCTTTTTGACCGGCCGCCCCCGCTTTCATCCACGGGATCGCGCTGGCAGACGAGACTTTTTGAACTTGGCTAAAAGGGTGCTCATATAAAAAAAAATAGCCATATAACGATAATCACTTTTTTATGTTGCCAGCTCTCAGTCTATTACTCCAATAACGGGAAATTCATGTAATTAAGAAATACTGTAACTAGTCACGCCAAGAGGCGCAACCCCAGAACCTTTAAAATAATAACAATGTAAACGCACCTAATCGCAAACGCCATCTGGCGTACATTCATTCGTTACTTACTTCTTAACGTTCTCGCATTTTTTTTTTACACTGGCTCGACATAGTGATTTCATAGTACCTGATGGTAAGTACAGTGTAGTCCAAAAACGAAAGCGACTATCAAAGGATGAAAATCCATTGATAGTCTACATCGTCATGTCGGCCCACATATACCACGACTGAAGGTTTCTAGGTATATGAGCTACTGGATATACACAAGCTGATCCCGAAACGCGACAAGCCGAAACTGGTCACTGTGACGGGTTTCACACCCATGTACAGTGGTCGCGATCCAGACGGGCACCGACGCCCTACCACCTCGCTGCTGCTCGTTTAGCACCACCCAGGAGTCACGTGTAGGGAAACTAGGGTAAAGCCTACGGACGCGAACAGCTTCGACTCCCCAAAAACTACACATCGCATCGCATCCTTTTTTCTACATTACAATCGCATTTAATAATTCTTTCAAACTCGCAACACACAAATCCTTCTCAAACCATACTCCACATTGGCATACAAACATACAAAGTGAATGTTTTGTGAAGTGCCCAAATACCGGTGCCTACGGTAAGTACTTGATTTGTCTCAAATTATCGCAATCTTCTTTATTATAAATCATCCCGCCTACGAGGGTGCATTTTGGGCAACGGCATAAGTCCAAAACTTATCCCGGCCCGCGTAGTAACGATAATTTCCAAAACGCATGACTAAGATTAAAGCGATATATTTTCGTAGGCTTATTAAAATTAAAAGTAAGGCAGAGAAACCGTATAATGGAATTTAAATCACGAACTTACGACGCGTCAATTTGCTGTAGACCGCAGAAATGTTTACTTGTTCCATTTAGGCACATGTTTATTTATTATTATCATTTATTATTTATTTATTTATGTATGGGCTATCGACAGTTCCATTGCATTTTACATTCACAATGGGACCACATGCACAAGCGAAATGTCTGCAACGGATACTAATGAAATACAGCCACAGCATGGCTCACAAGCATTAGCTAAATACTAATAATATCAAAACAGAAAAACAAAAGCAAAAAGAAGAAAAAAATAGCAGACAATAATGCTTACAATCTAAATTAAAATTAAAAATGATCACACAAACTATAAAATACCAAGAACAATGTCAAGCTCAACATACTTGCTTACTGATTTTCCTCTTGAAGGCCGGCATCGAATCCGAAAATATATATATTTATATTTATGAATTCGCTTATGGCGCGTGTATGTGCTTTTTTATATTTCCTTATTCCATAATGCCATGTGTCCATATATCTTACAGGCGAAAATCCAGCATAGGACCGAGATGGAGGAGACGGTTCGAGCCCACAGTGCTAGACTTGTGCTGGCTAAAGTTAAATTAGCGGCGCCAATAGAAGTGCGTACAAAATAACTGCATTGCGATGTTATAAATGTAAAGAAGAAGAATAAAGGAAACACACTGACTGCGATACTCGTGACTCTGATAGCATCGGCTTCTTCTTCTTCCTGATTGTGGCTCGAGACCATAGTACACGGACGAAACTATATCCATAACCGATCTTGTGATAACAATACTCCACTTTATGTTATCTTCTGAGCTACCCTGATCCGTTACAGTGAATGAAAACGCCCACGAAGTAACAGTCCAGGATTCATGGAGAACTGTGGTGCTGCGCGCCTCCAAACCTTAAACCTGACCACAACTGCACTTTCAAAGGGATACGATCGAGAAATGGTCAATTTTCAGTTACGTACCAAAAAAGAAGTGATTGTAAACTTATATCTACAAGTTTTCATGGAACACTCAGTGCGTGAGTCTGACTCAAAATTGGTCGAGTTTTTTTTTTCTATCTTTTGTAGGGTTTTGAATTAAAACAGCCGATATCTGTAGCTGTTGAGCCCACGGATCTAACCCTTTGTTTATATCGGACAATGAAAAGGCATCACGATAACGTATAAAAAGATTTGACACGATAAAAATCTAATCAATGTTAATACGATACGAGCTTGTAAAATATTTATGAAAAGCGCGCGCCAACCCTATCCCGATTACGGCAGTTAACAACACCGGCCATCAATCAATGTCTGCCTCTAGGGGTGTGCGGATGCGTAATTTCATAACGGTTTTATTGAACAAACTTTTTTATTACTCCATGTGGGTAGATGTATTTTACCTTGACTATGCCGATGTTTTTCAGCAATTATGTTTGTCTTTGATGTTTGTATTGGTTCGATTACCTACGTAAAAGTGCCTTTTTGTCATGATTTCTTTGTTTATAATAAAAAGTATATATTTTCTTCTTATTCCCGATACACTTCTGATGGAGTGGTTGTGGTCTTAGATTGTCTAGAATGTCGGTTGCGGCTTTTGCAAGATACCTCCATCTCTCTCTCTCTCTATTAGGAGCACAGACATAAAAGTATATCAATGCTAGAACGAGATGGTTACTGATGTATTCTGGTTTATTTTTTTTATCCTGAGCCGGCATTCACCACCAACGACAGGCTCAAAAGGGCTTGTGCCCAGAGCCGTAAAACTTAATATTAAAAAAAATCTAGTCCAACAACAGCCATTTTTCATGTGGTGCATTATCAGAGTGTTTACAACCTTTTAGAATAAAAATGAGAAGCGTATATAGGTCATAAACTATTCATATTATTTGACTGCAGATAAATCCGCTAGCTAAAGCTAGAAACAGGATTTTCTGAACATATCCCACCTCGGCGAGAACATTCGTGAAGTCATAACATCAACAGTAATTCCAACCAGAGTTGGTTGAAGTATAAAGAATTCTATTAACCCCAAATTCACCGTTCCCTTTTCGACGACTGTGAAGACGTTTGCATTGGGGTGTGGTCCGAATTGCAGCGACAAACAAACAACATTTTAAAATACAATCTCAAAACAAACTGATTTAAATATACCTACTGCAAACACTTTTAAATCACCAATAAAAATACTCTACCGTGGGTTCGGAACGCAGGATTTACCGAAAAGAGCCATCAAGATACTGCTATAGTCGCTCTTTTCAAGGTGTTATTTCTTAATTAAGAATTCAATATAATTGAAATTTCCTATGAAAATCACACCGAAATATAGCCATGTAAAATCAGCAAAAAAATTGTTGGAAGTATGTAACCCGCTACCAATGACTCCATATCAAATCTCTCAGTTCATGGGCCGAGTGTTAATATGACATGACATGACGACAGAGATGAAATAAACTGTGCAATTTAAGCTATCGTTTGTAATATAGCATTACCTTTAATATCAAAATTTGGACATGAAAAACCGTAGAGTGGTATTTCACAAATGTCGAGTGATATTTTAATATGCTCCAAAACTGAGACATCCTATTTGGTAATCGATTAATATGTAAAGGTCAGTTGAAGTTCACGAACATTAGTGACCTTTTTTAAAATAATAAACTGAAAATTAATTACAAAAATGTAATTAATATCTACAAAGATATCTAGTTTTTTTAGGATAATCAAAACGAATTCCCAATAGAGCATCAGCGTGACGATATCTTCTCTTATATATAAAAATGAATCGCTAAATGTCTTGAATGCGCGAAACTCGAGAACGGCTGACCCGTTTTGGCTGATTTTTTTTTGTTGTGTTTGATGAAGTCTGAGGAAGGTTATTATGAGAGAAAATTTTTTAAAAATACCTGCAACTGTCTAAAAGTAACACTTTTCTGTATTCTCATACAAAAAATTCGTTATAAGTCATTTTGAACTTTAACACCACACCATAAAGTTTAAATGTTAGTGGACGGGTTCCGGGAAGGCAAAACAATTATTGAGTGACGTATAAAAATTAATGTCAATATTTGTCAATTTTTATACATATAGCATTAAGGCCAGGTCCCTTCAAACAATTTTCAAAAAACAGCCGACGTGGAAGCTATTAACATTAAAAAAAAAACAATGTGACTTTGTTTTAGAGAAATAGGGCAGAACAAGGTCTGCCGAGACAGCTAGTAAAGATATAAAAGGCTTTATAATGATTATATTTAAGCAAGAATTCATTTCAGTTTTAACTTCAGGAGAACTTAGATATGATATTTTAATATTCTCCTGTTGACGTAAGCATCTACTGAAGGTAGATTTTTATAATTAAACCCTCAAGGAGATGAGAGCAGTGTATAATCCAGTCGTATGGAAAGTTAAATACCTAAAGCTTGGAATCCGTATTACATTTCTTATTCAAAAGCACATAAAATACACGATATTTCTTAGAATTTTCCTTTTATGAAGATGAATTAGATAGAGATTGAAGTAAAGGATGTGAAATTTTTAATTAAGCTTCAGTTGGAAATATATCGGGTTCTTTAGGATATTCTAAAATTAAACCAAGACTAGGAAATGAGGAATTAAAATTCGCAGAAAAAGTAAATTCAGAAAGAAATAATGTAACTATGGTGGGGTAGTAGATAATGAGCCAATTTCTAATCGCAGCAACGCGAATAGTCATAGGCTCGAATCCCCCGGCACATATGGGTTTATATACATATGGGTTTTTTCACATTATGTACGGATTTGGGCATCACATGCTGACCGGTGAGGTAAGACATCGTGAGGAAACCCATTTAATAGAAATGTCATGTGTTAGTGCCCTGAGAACAGCGATCAGCTGTGCTACTGGTCACGTAGTATTTCTGCTCACCTCGAAAGGAATATAGCGTGACGATTTATTATTATTATTTATAAAGAAAGTAAATGATTTATTTGGCCCATAACGCAGAGAAATGGATTTATTTATCAAGGCAGAAAACAGGAAAAATAAATATCCGCAGTTGTGATGATGCAGTAAAGAGAAGTCAAACTAATATAGTAAAAAAAACAGCTAATAAATTGTAATTTAAAAGCAAATAACACTTAAATAGCAGTTCCGTTTAAAAATAATATCAAAGTCGTCGAAACAAACAATCAAAGTAAAGGCACGATTCACGAAACGCCTATCGAAGCAAAAACTACAAACGGTTTGAACCCGGAAAGTTTCCACTCGTTCTCTATTCCTCGACCCTTATTACGTACCTCCATCACTCCCTGGAGTTACACCCGAGTGCGTAATAAAGAGTAACGTGCAGTAATATTGTTTTGAATCAGACGAACTCGGTAGACTGGCTCGTTGGTTTGATGGATTCAATTGATCGGCCCACCAACGCAAATCGCATTGAGCGCGCATCATTTGTCACTTTAGATTACCATTCCGTTGTTTCTGATTACTGTCATTCGTACGGTTTGAAATGCTCGTGTATTTAATGTGACGTTTTTATTCAGGTCTTCTATCTAATATGTTTTTTTTTTCATTCCCTACCAACAAAACAAAAAATATCCCATTTAAATCAATTCTCATTATCTAAATCTCTCAAACTGATCAGTATTCCAATAAATTTTAAGCTTTTGTGTTTAGGTTGTATAATAATATATTGAAGAAAATTTATGTTATTTGATTAATATTGAGTTAGTAACGAAAACACACGTAGAATTGTTGGTTTAAAAGATAGCGTCTTCTATAGCATTTATAAAAGCAAGATTTGATGGTTTAGACATGTAGAGAGGATGAGTGATAAAAGGATGACGAAAAATGTATACAATATAAATAGGAGCGAAAATAAGAGCCGAGACCAATCTACATAGACTATACAATGAGAGTTCAGATAGAGGATAATGTAAAAAGTACGCGGAATCGGTGATAGTGCATGATAGGATTAATGAATGTTAATGAAGCGAAAGAGGTTTGTAAAAACAGAAAGAGATGGAATTTTGCTTGGTGATATCTATCACAAAGCAATTCGTCTATTTAGACGATATCGTTTTATCACGAAGTTTCTAGTATTTAGACTGAAAATTGGTTAACTGGTAAATTATTCGTAGTAGTTTCTTTTGTAATAATATTTGTTACTACTTTGCTATTAGAATCAACTGTTTTCGATGTTTCTTTGAAACAAAATTATTCGTCTTCAATTATTACAAGAACGAATACTAATATAATAAAGTATAACTACTAAAATAGCAATGGAACTTTAGAATGAATTAATAATTAAATGTAATGAAATAACAAATAAATTTGCTGAATCTTACTCTAGACAAACACAAGAAAGCAATTTACAAACAAATCATTCGGCCTCGTTAAAGTTTGCTAAGAGTTTTAATGAAAGATCTGATTCTCGTGTTTGTTGTTAACAAGCTAGCTATTTAAATGATATACCTCAATCTTACATGGGAAAATTTTAATATCTCAAATGATCTTTTTATATAACTATTATCATAAATTTCTTTATACCAATCGTTAAGGGTAAGACTCCTTCATATCGTAGATCCTCCATAGACGTAGAGTTGCTTGCCTCGAGGTCTTTTACCGGTTGCACGGTGGAGAGTGTCCTCATGAACTACATTCTTTGTTTCTACCAGCCCCATTCCATCACAAAACCACTAAACATCGTGTCGGATACCATCCGTATGTGGCGGATGTTCCTTATATTCGGACGAAAAGATTCGCTTCTAAATTCATCGTGCGAACGGCTAAGGAGTACAATATGCTTCCAGCGGCCATATTTCTGCGATCTTATGACCTGGGTGTCTTTAAAAGAAGAGTGAATAGGCATTTGCTAGGCGATCGCGTTTCATCATCAAACTCATCTTTACCTTCCACCAGGTGTGATTGAGGTCAAGCGTTCGTCTATATTAAAAAAAAAATATAAAAATATCACCACGACACTCACAGCAACTTATTCTCTTCGCCATTCAATTCTGTCCATATTTCTATCCCTTTCACATTCTTACACTGTTACTTATCATTCTATAGCATTTGCATCATACGTTCTATTCCAGACACATTCCTACATATATACAACCACGAATGTATCTCTGCAAACACCTAAAAGAAATATTATGAAGGTAACAACATTAACGCAAATGGAAAGGTTTGCTCGCAACAAACGCTATCGATGACCTAGTTTATAAACATCAAGAACTGAGAATGATATTTATTTCGCATTATTTCGCAAGTCCCTTTTCATACTGCTATCTGACGAGGTCACCTTGATAGGGGACTGACAAATCTCGAGGAAAACGAGTATCGCCTTTACAAATAACACCTGCTGAAGGACCTTTTTCTGTTTGTTTAGGCCTAGTTACTTCCCGACGGTACCTTGCGACTAACTTAGCCCTCGAAAAGAATAAAGACGGTATATTTTTAGCTCAGAGTTAATTTATTTGGGCATTATATACTTGCTGTTTACTTTTGTCGTGTCTCCTTATTTCTGTATTTAAATTTGTACAATCCGTCGCGTTAATCAGGTACTAACTTCCTGCAAGAGAAATCTTCGATATTGGCGTTGAAGAAACTTGCTGCAAGGAAACCTTGCAAACCTTTGCGACGTGGTAGGGCGTCAGTACCAGTCTGGATAGCGACCACAGTACATGGGTGTAGAGCCCGTCATAGTGACCAGTTTCGGCTTGTCGTGTTTTGGGATTAGTTTGTGTATATCCAGTAGCTCATATACCTACAGACCTTCAGTCGTGGTATATGTGGGCCGACATGTCGATGTAGACTATCAATGGATTTCCATCCTTTGATAGTCGCTTTCGTTTTTGGACTACACTGTACTTACCATCAGGTACTCTGTAGTCACTATGTCGAGCCAGTATAAAAAATAAACCTTCGCAGTAATCAACTGTAACAAACATGCTTTAAGAAACTTTCACATTAAGGAACTAAAGTTAATTGCCATATCAAATCTATAATATTTGTATTACAGTAACTTTTTAGCATAACAAATTGGATAATATAAGTAGTACATTAGTACTAATACTAACTTGCTGCAAGAAAACTTCTGCAAGAATTATATGACGGTAAATTGATTAATAATGACTTCAGAAGTTCAATTTTATAGATTCTTCAATTTAGTCTTGCAAAAGAAGTTAATTTTATAAATAAACTTCTTTTATTTTTTTGTTAAGCTTCCGTGCATATATTATTTACGCGTTAAGGAACTCCTGAAAGACAGTCCTGTCACTTCCCACTTGGGATTCCGGGATATTTAAAACCCAAACAAAGCTGTACCTATTCAGGACCAACGAGGCCTTTGATAAGGGCTTATTTGTATTCAGCGCTCATAATGCCACCCGAGTCCTTATTCTGGTCTGGAAAGATTTATGTACAATAGTAACTTACAATTCTCTGTATTTATGGCAGCAGATGATACAGTAGCTAAAACGTAATAATATTGTTAGTACAGGACAAAGGTGAAACGTGAATCCAACATTTCTAACTTTTTTCAAGTATCAAACAACTGTAGTTTTAAAATATGGAGGTTATCTTGAGGTGCTCTTTCGAATGGATTAACTTTCAAACAACTCTTCAATGATGATTAAACATCTAAGTGTTGCCGGCCTAAATACACAATTCATTTAGAGAAACGAGACGCGATTGACCTTAATTTTAATTTGACAGCTGTTTATGTGTGTAATGACAAGCCACGAAAGGCCTACAAGCGATTCTGGAATGTTTGAGTTAATACATAAGATTCACAGATTTCTTTACATCTTACTCGTAAGTGCTGGAAGCCGGACCCACAAATTATATAATAATAATTATTTTAAAAAAAATGCGAAGATAAAAAGATGTTTGTGAGTAGAAGTAAGAGTCGAAAGCAACCGAGACTAAAAGACATAGACCAAATACAGAAACTTTTGATGAAGAGTGAGGTCCGAAGTACGTGAAATCGGCGAGAATGCACGAAGGGATTGATGAATGACAAGGAAACGAAATAAATTTGCGAAAATAAAGAGAAATGGTGGTTCATTCTTTCTACTTAACCCAATGGAGAATCGGCAAATGATAGATAGAAATGTTCGCTGAAACGATTCACTAGCTATTTAAATTACATCATCGGAATAAGGCTCCGATGGGATCGATATGTCTCCAATAAGGAAATTAGTATGGAAGGTTCGATGTTATAATAATAAACATTGCGGGCAAGAAAAATTGTCTTTTTTACTCCAATCTGCAGATTTACGGAGGAATTATCTAGAGTATTCTCATTCATACCAATACTTCTGGAAGGATCTAAAGATGTGAAAACGCTTCTTTATACAAGTGTTAGATTTTTTCTCTTTTTTTTATTCAGATTTAGTTAACTACTGACCCTCATAACACAGAAAGTCCTAGTTCCGGGGTTAGGGTTTTTAATTAAATTTCATTTAAATAATCTTATAGCAAAAACTTTTAAATCGTCAGTAAAAATAATTTACAAATGCTTCAAAAAGTAGGATTTGTTTGTGTAGGTGGAGTGAAAAGTTGTAGAGAAACTCTGGTAGTCATACTTTTCAAAATATGATTCCATGATACAAATTGAAGGCATGTGAAAAATCTAATACATTATAGCCGCGCAATCTGATTGGTCAAACAGTCATTGACAGATTATTAAATTTATAAAAGGGGGATCGTTAAAGTTGGATACAAGAAACAAGCTATATTAAGTTTGTCTAGACTCTAAATACAAACGCAATTACTTTTATGCCTATGATAATAAGGAATACGGGTTGAACGGCGTTCCGGAAGAAACTCCAAACCAGTCGTAACTCGTATCTTTTCTCAAACAGCAGATGATAGTCCAATAGATTTAATGCAACTATTCACTTGTGCGGACTTTCTATGAATATTTTCCTTAGTCCAAACTATGAAATGCCTATAAACTAAGTGAATACAACGATTGCGTATTTACTTGTCCACTCACGCCATATATTTGCGTAGTGCTGCATTGCTCCCATATAATGATTTAAATACTGTTTCTGCAAACTTTCTTTATAAATGATTTATTTATGCAACATTTAAATTCCATGTTTGGGAAATCAAAAACAAATTATTAATAATTTTTGCCGTTAATTAGGTAACACTATTTTACGTATTTATTATGTATAGCTGATAGGGTAGACTGGGTACAGTTGTAACAGGGTACGGTTGTAACAGAGTGAATATCTCTCGAATTATGGATGGAATGAAGAGGAGTTCAAGGGGAGAAAGGAGCAGTTTACGTGTCCGAGCGTGTTTGTCAGTCTTTCGCGGGTGGCCGCGTGCTTCAGTTTGTTGTAAAAGGTCCTATTGTGTTTGATCGCGACAAAGTAAGTATTTTCGATCGAAGATTTTTTCCAATTACGTAGCTAATATCAAATATAGGATGATAAGTATTTTTTTGCTTGGAGCTTAGACCTTCGAGAATATGGAGTTGTAATTATTTTTGTGTGGGATAGTTTGCTTCGTCACTGTGATTTTTTTATTTATAAAGAATATAGATGGGTACAGTTGTAACAATTTTTGTGGGTACGGTTGTAACATTATTAATCCCTTCGTTCCTCTTTGTAGATGCCTAGGACACGCATAAGAAAGACTACAAAAAGACGAAATGACATATCGCAGTACAAGGACGCATATGAAGAAGTGAAAAATGGTAAATCTCTTAGAAGTGTCGCAGAAGCGCACGGAGTTAACTATGTTTCTCTACTTCGATACATGAAAAAAGGGATCAGGTCGATAGCGATGAGGCAGAAAATGCCGCTATGGGGTTATGTGGCACCTAACAGAGTTTTCACTCACAAACAAGAATGTGTACTTTCCAAGTATCTTACTCGCTGTGCGGACATATACTTCGGACTCTCTAGAAAAGAGGCGAGGAAGATGTCGTTCGAATTAACCGTTAAATATGGTTTGAAGAAACCGAGTTTTTGGATTAAGAATAAGATGGCTGGAGAAAATGGTTTCGTTCTTTCATGAAAAGGAACCCTGAACTGTCTGTACGCGCAGCCCAGGCTACAAGCCTCTCTAGAGTAACAAGCTTCAACAGGACTAACGTCGGCATTTTTTCCGACGACTTACAAGTTGTTCTGGATCGTCATTACTTTGAGCCACTTAACATATATAACGTTGATGAAACTGGCGTCACTACGGTTCAGAAGCCAGACAGAATAGTAGCACAATGCTTTAAAATGTCAAAATCAACAGATCCTATCGCTTTTATCAATCTATTAAGATTTTAGAGAAGAGATGCTTCATTTTATGTTGATTTTGTTTTAATTATAGTTACTTCGAAGTCAAGGTACTGATAATTGAAGTTACTAATGCTGTTTTGTTGACTGATTATAAGAGACTGACAACAAGAAGATATTTTAGATACTTGATAATAAATACTCCATTTCTCACTTAAATAACTATAAAAGTTGTGTCTTATCGGCGTTATACACTCTAATTTATTACTCTTCTGTGATTTTATTGTAATAAATATGTTTAGAACACATTAATAGTGCCTCATTTCCATTTGTTACAACTAACCCCAACCACTGTTACAACTGACCCTGGTATGGGGGTAAGTTGTAACAAACGTATGTGTTTTTTCAAAATGCTCCTGTAGCCTAATTATTGAATTAGGCGCTCAAATTTTATGAATATTTTATAGACTAAAGAACACTATTTTACTTCGCGTGCTTAGTGTTAGAATTGTTGGTGTCATTACGATTTTATGAGCGATTAATGCAAAATTGTTACAACCGTACCCAGTCTACCCTACTCATAGTAAAAAAATAAATAAAAGGTTTGTTATTATTGTGTGACCATAACTTCGCTTCCCAAAAAACTAGTTACCAAAATAATATAAGAGTTTTATAAATAAATGAAAAATTGTAATATATTTCAATTTATTCAAATACAATTTATACAATTAATTCGAATGTTGACTGTGTCGTACATTGAAGCTAATTTTGACCAAACTAGGGTTTATCGGTGGTTCATGATATTTTCAGAGGGCCAAGGAGATGTGCACGACGAAGAACGTGTGGGGGTTACTTTGGAGGGGATAAAATAGATATTTATGGATAAGTAAATATTTTTGGAAAAAAAAATCAAAATTTCCGTCCCTCTTTGTACAGCCTCGTATATTCCTGCTTAAAAGATCCTATGATACTTAAAGTATCCAATAAAGTTATCGCTCAACGTCAACAAGTGAGTAATTAAAACGATTTTGTAGTGATTGAGTGATTATCTGGCGATCATGTCGCCCGCGTTCATCCATCATGTTAAGGCTTGTACCAGTTCAAAATCCATGATTGATTGGCGAGCTTTTATTTTTTTGGATAATATTAAGTTTTTTTTTACACTGATTCGATAAAGTTGCTATTTTACACGCGATGAAAAGTACACTGTGACTACCGGCAAGGGACGGAAATCCGTTAACAGTTGTAATCGCCATGTTAGCCAACATATGAATCCACAACAGAAAGTCTCTAGGTATACAAACAACTGATTACACGAACTGATTCTGACACGCTACAGGCGGAAGCGCGTCATATGACGGTCTTTTCACTTGTGTACTGGGATCACGATCCAGTTCGGGCAATCGCCCTGATACATTAATAAGAGTCCGATTGAAGAACAATTTTGCTCAATTTTGAATTAATGTTACCTTGTAAAGCTTTATGGTGACAGTTTAAAACGAATTTCTAGAGATTTTGTTGTTCCACCTTCTCCCTTGCATAAAGGTACCACGCGCGTGGGTTTACGGAGTGACGGCTATATGATAACTCATATCTCGTCTAAGACTAAAAACTTCTCTTACTCTCCCGTTTACCGCGTCATTGAGATGTGGAATGCTCTCCCGGCTAGCGTGCTTCCTCCGTCCGACAGTGGACGAAAACGGGTTGAAGATGATAGTAATCCAAAACATAAATACAGCAAGCTCCAGTATTTAATAACATCGTCAAACAAATAAAAAGGTAATTAAAATTATAAATTAAGCTCCAACCCTTCGAAGCGTCTCCTTTCAGAAAATTTAATCCATCTGAATTAACGTGCCCTCCGAAACATCTTTAAAACTTTATCACCGAAAGATCTTTGCTATACAGAGCTGTCTAATTTATCAATGTACACCTTAATTTACTTACGAAATAAAATGGAGTCTCTTTCTTTTTATTAACGACCGTTTTCTCTTTAATCAATTGAAATTAGATATGCGCAAACAAATCTTTTGACAGATAAGTGAGATATCTTCAGTACTAACAGACTCGCCTGATTAAATTCAAAACTGGCAGATTTTCAAACAAACTTTTATCCCTTATTTTACTCTTTTGCGGGCCGTTTATCAAAAAATCCACCCTAGTGAATAGAGACGCAAATCATTTTTTACAGATTCCCTGGAGAGCCCACTAAACAGATATCTCCAATCTGAATCAACTATGACGAGGGAACATACAGCAACTGTCGTCAGTTAGCCTAAAACATACAGTACTTTGGTCACGTCCCACTTAGAGCGACCGGTAAACTGCGACGGCTGAAAATTTTGGGAGTCGAAGCTGCTCGCGTCCGTATGCTTTACCCTAGTTTCCCTACACGTGACTCCTGGGTGGTGCTAAACGAGCAGCAGCGAGGTGGTAGGGTGTCGGTGCCCGTCTGAATCGCGACCACAGTACATGGGTGTAAAGCCCGTCATAGTGACCAGTTTCGGCTTGTCGCGTTTCGGGATCAGCTTGTGTATATCCAGTAGTTCATACACCTAGAGACCTTCAGTCGTGGTATACGAGGGCCGACATGTCGATGTAGACTATCAATGGATTTTCATCCTTTGATAGTCGCTTTCGTTTTTGGACTACACTGTACTTACCATCAGGTACTCTGTAGTCACTATGTCGAGCCAGTGTAAAAAAAGAGTTGGAAAATAAAGAGGAAAAAACGTAGAGACTAAGCCCTTTTCTTATTTGGGGAAAATCCTCGTCGGAATGTCCAATCCGCACACAGGTGCGACGCTACCGAGGTGTACCAGACTTTTAGCGGCCAAAAATCCCAAGCGGACTACTTCTGTACATATATGGGGATTCTGGATCCTATAAACAATTCTACATAACCCCTTCCTCCTGTGCCCATTCAGCAGTTTCTTAGGGGAGGACAAAAGTCTTCGCCGACACCGCACAGTATTTTTCTACATAGCGCGTCACTCTGCTCCGACAGCTTCACGAGGATTACTAGCCGATCGCTCTAATCCTCCACTCTTAGCAGCCACAACGCCAAAGCCATCAGCCAACCGCCCTTGAATTGATCGATCAGCTGGAATTGTAGCACCTGGACGTTCTACGATTCCGAGCGAAGTCGGCTTTCAGGCAAGCCCATACGGCGAACATCTTTTAGGATTTGGTAAACGGTACTCTAAATAAATATATTGTAATTTTAGAAAATAATTCTCTTTTGGATTTTATACCGTAGACCGCACTGATTGAATGATAAATGTGAATATAAATTTGACAGATGTCTAGATTTCCTAAAAGATTTCTAGTGAATTATTCATATAGAAACACAGATTATATTTGTTTCATACATTAAAAAAAATGTTAAATTGTTAATTTCTAAATTGTTTAATTTAGAAATTGAGTAGATGAAATTGTTCAGTTACTATATTTTGAAGGTTTGTAAATTAGGGCAAGTCTGGGATCGGCCGAAGCAACTCAGCGGTCTTCTTTAAAGAGATGACGTCCTCACATAAAGAGATCACATGAGGCTAGGGCCCTAAGCGGTGGTCACAACAGATCTGTAAGCAGCTGGAGCTTCCCACTAGCTCCACGGTTCACCAGGCGGAGTAGAACCGATGGAGGCAAGTATTTTCTCGAAGGCATCGGGGTCACGATTCTCAGTTGATTGCGAGCGAGACGATAAAAAGCGGGAGAGTTGATTAGTAAGAAGAACTTTCAAATTCTCGATTAATAAAATGGCGATTAAACTGTTTCCTTTGAACTAATGAGAAGGCATGAATAATACCGATCATTTTGGTATAACCGATCCGTAGTTTGGAATAATTAATTTCAGGGGTGTGTAACGCACCTCGGCGAGGTTTGATCTGAAAGACGCATGCGTCGTGGTGCCGATTCGAGGCAGAATGTGTAGGGTTGTTACAATTTCGGGCAACGTGGGATATTACTGTAACTTTTGTTACTAACACATTTCAAACTTACGCATTTTCTACTTCTTATACAAACTTAACCGGGTCTTATGCGTGAATTATCCTACTTTTAATTATAACTCGACATTTCAACCTGAATACTTGGTTACTGATTACAATATCACTGGAAAGAGCTGGCGAAGCCAAAAATCCTATCATAATGATTCTATTATCAAAGATTGGGTCAAGAAGCAATCCAGATTAAGAAGCATAAATCTTTTAATAGGGATGATAGGATTAAGTTATCATTGGCATGGAAGCCAGTGATTAAAAATCAAGGACCTCGTTTTCTGTAGCCTAGTAAAAATACTAATACTGTTAGTGTTCTGTATCGTGACTATTCAAATTACCAAGAACAATAGAGTGTAGAGGAAGTAACTTCTCGCTCGCGACAAAAACTCCTCGGCGCGTCAGTCTGCTTGTGACCATGACTTGTGTAACCAGGTCGAAACGACGAATCATAATTAAAAGTAAGTTAATTCGTGCATAAGACCCGTTAAAGTATGCTTTATATTTTAGCTGTAATACAAATTAATTATTTTTTATGTTTAATTTAGAAAATATATTATGAAGCAGAGTAACAAATTTAAAGAATATTTTAAAATCAAGTTTGAGGTTAAATTTTAAAGATTCCAGAGTGCCAAATTTGTTTCCAGAAATAAAATGAAAGAAAAACATAGCATGGACACCCTAACCACAGCCTCCGGCGCCCGAGAAGGTTTCATATTGACCTATACGTATTACGAGTACTCTTGCAATGGTCTCTTTCAGGCTGTGAGAACGAGATGCAAGATAAAACAGCAGCAATTCCCAATGTATAGGAAAGAGACGGAGATATCCGGATAGACGGCCGGGTATATTCATTTCAGTGTGCCCTGAACGCCAGTCAGTCGCGGACTGTGTACGTTTCGAAATTAAATATCGTGCGCGTGTTTCCATTTTTTTTCTAAATGAAATCGTGTGTGTTGAGTGTTGTCCTGACAAATTTAAAAGACGTGTGGTATTATTAATTGTGTATACGGAGAGTTAGCTACGAGAAACGGTCGTGTAGCTGTGTGTGGTATGTGATCAAATTGCATTTCTGGTGACTGGATCTTATTCTCGAAGGAGTATTTATCCCAAAGTGAGTAATTTCACCCTCTAAAGTTTGTACGTGGTCCAGAAAATAACTCTTTAAAACTTTTACCCTCTTTTATGTCAGAAAATATTTATTACAATTGTTATAAAATGTTGTTAACGATTGCAAACATATTTTTTTTTTTCATTTTGAAGTTAAGCTATTATAGATAAAGTTCTGTTTAAAAAAAAATGTACTTGTCCGACAAAGCGACTACAAACCACCTAATGGAACGTGCTGTGTAGTCAGAGTACGACAGTGACCATCGGTGGAATAGAAGTCATTGACAGTCGCCATCGTCTTACCGGCTCTCATATACCACCACAAATCACTAGATATATGTACAAATATATACACAAGCTGTTCGAGTCACTTTGACGATCTTTACATTTGAGTACAGAGTCAATACACCACGAGGTAATTCCTAATCTTTTTTTTTTAATAAAAGATAATTAAGATCATTCAATTCTTAGTTAATTTATATATTATATAGTTAATAGAAAAATTACCAGTATTAATGATCTCCCATTAATACGGCTGTCAGTAAACGGGAGAGGTCAACTTTACCCTGCATTTACCCATTTTAATTAAGTTTATCGAAGTCTATAATTAAGAAAATTTTCTTCAAATCTTTTAAATATAGGACAAATGGAAATGATTAAAAATGGATTGCTTGAATATCATTATTATTTTTGTGATGTTGAAATTCTGTCTTGTACATTTTGGCTCCTTTTAGATGAAAGCTGGGAAAAAAAATACAGTTTTTATTTCTTGTTTCTATTATTCGTTTTCCTTTATATAATTATGTAGTTATGGTCTTCCAGCGAGCGTGATCCCGCCATTCTATAATACGGGGTCCTTTAAGCGTAGCGTGAAGAGATATTCGTGCAGGCCGGCATGATCGATGCGGTTACCAATGGGTTTTTTCTTACCTTTCGATAGTCGTAGGCGTTTTTTGGACTGCTCCATGCTTACCATCAAGTGTGGCGCAGTCACTGTGTCGAGTCAGTTTAAAAAAGAAAGTTTTCTCTTATTGTTTTATATCGTGGAGAGGCGTGTAAATAGCCCTCCATATGAGCGGGGAACGTATCTTGGTTGGCGGTTAAGAGAAATTAAAATTAGGTCAAAAACGAGTATTAAGGAAACTTATCACTCCATAAATCGCAGCTGATATACCAGAATGTCTGAATCACTAACCTGTAGGTCTGCAGCTCGTCCAGTATATGCTACAGCACGGTAAGATTCCAGGAGTCCGGTAGAAGCCACGGGCACAGTAAGTTTCCTCTCGCACAATTACACCTTATTTCTCTTCTTAATAGCAACGTCGTGTGGCGGTTTTATTATATTAATACGGCGGGTTATTTATATTTTAAAATAACAGCGTAGATAGCACGACGTCGCGGCGGTTGCATACAATTGTTGTGGAGTAGTAATGTAAATGACGTTTTTGTGACGTCAAACAGGAGCGGAGGTAGTATGAGCGACATCTATTGGTTTCACTACAGATTAAGGATGCAGATTATCCTTATATCATTCGCAAGTAACTTATGGAGTGATAGAAGGATTTTGGTATGAAGCGGAAGTATCTTAACCGCTTCACCATGCTCCCCCCTTTGGAAGGTCATGAGATCTTCCAAAACGACAAACTTAATACTTTATGGATAACAAGTAATAACTTAACTAGCTACCCTAAACTTTAAGATGCGTATTAGAAGGCACTGTAGTGAAACATAAATATATAATAATAAATAAACTATGCGGTGAGATAAATTTACAATATATAAATATACCATAAGCGGGTGAATTATAAACTAGGCGGTCAGATAAATAAATTATATATAAATATACAATAAGCGGGTGAATAATTTAATAAACTAAGCGGTCAGATTAATTGTTTATATACATATACATAAGCGGCTGAATTATTGACTATGCAGTCAGAAAAAATTATATAATATATAAATAGATAAGAAGCGGCTGAATTATTGAATTAACTAAGTTTATTTACACACGAGTAATATTATCTGAGCCAGGGTATATTTCAGTAATTATCCCTAACGGCCAGTTTAAGGGAGGAGAATCCTCTTGTCCAATTAATACGACAGTTCCAATTTGAACGGGATTCTCAGGCGTTGCCCATTTCTGCCTGACTTGCAGCGCGTCTGCGTCAGAAAAACTTCCTGAACTACATTTTCTTTCTAAAGTCATAAATCGACGAGAAGCGGTTCGATAAGAATTGCCCAGCTCATTGGGGTTCTGATAGAAAGGTAAGTCCACAGAGTACCTACCCTCTGTGTCCCCAGTGACAGAAGTTCTGTACAAACTTGTACATTTTATATTATTAGGGCTTACATTTTGTTTAGGGGATATTTTATCTAATTCCCAGAATTTTTGCACCAAATCATTACGTGCTACAACGGTAAACGAAGCGGGGGCGGTGTGAGTATGCGTGCTGGGATAGTCACCCATAAGCACATAACCAAGAGTGGTCGAAAAGGCGGGGGGTAAATTTGGTCCTAACTCAACTCTCTTTCCTAAGTATATATATGGAAACAGCTGAGCTCCTAATAAGAGGTCGATATTTCCGGGTATATTCCACGTGAGATCAGCTAAAGGTATGCTGCTCACGGCAGTCATGTCACACTTACTAATAAAGTGCGAAGGCAACTTGTCAGTAATGCAATCAACCACTAAAGCCTGTATATTATATTTATTCTTCGGGTATATGCGTGATTGAATGTTTATATTCACATAGCCATAAATCGGACGTGAACTAAGACCTACACCCTTGATGTACGAATTATTTAACGGAATAATCGGCTGGTTAAGCGCTTTGCAACAATCCACAGTAATTAAATTATTCTGTGAACCATTGTCAAGTAAACAACGAATAATTGCCTTATTATTATTGCCGATACTCGAAGCGGCGTAAACTTGAGCGGTAGAAAGCAGAACATTAAAACAAGGCTGCTTAACCCCTAACGGCGCGCGCGCAATGCTCACAACTGAGGTATTAGTTTCGAGCGCAGGCGTCTGCGGCGTGCGAGTGCTATCAAGCGCGGCGCTGACGTTACTTTGTAACGCGGTATCTTCACGACCGTTTATCGGAGTGGTAGGCGGAGCTGTATAACTATGTTTACTTTTGCTATGAAAATGCAAAAACGTGTGGTGTCGTTTGCTGCATATCTCGCAACAAGACGACGATTTACATTTCGAAACGGAGTGTGATATACTCAAACAATTCACACAACCGTGTTTCGATTTAATAAAATCATATTTATTTTGCTGTGTATTTAAACTTTTAAATCCTTTACATTTATATAATTGCGTATGATCTGACCCACTACAGTAAGCACAGATCTGCGCAGGAGTTGCAGGAATATTAGCATTTTTAGTTATGAAAGTCTTGTAAGTCGATGACCTCGTCGTATCAGCAGACTTATTAATACGTTTTGAGGCGCGCGTATTAGAATTATCATTTATATTATTTGGGCGACTCAAAATCTTAACTTGATCTTGAACAAAGGAAATTAATTGATCATATGTGGGTACATCGACACCACGTACAGACATCTCGAAATTCTGCATTGTTTGTGAATCAAGTTTTCGTAAAGCGCAATTTAATAAAATAAAATCCGTTAAATCATCGATTTCCAATTGTTTCAATGCTGCAACCAAAGCGGAATATTTCTCAATAAATGTATCTAAACTGTCGCCAGTGTGTATGCAAGATTCTATGTCTAGAATATTATCTATGTAGTGAGTACCTAAACGTCGCTTATCTTGATATTTATTAATTAATCGACTCCAAATGACGCTGTAGGTCTTTCCGGAAGGCACAGTGCCTGCCGTCACCCTCAACGCCTTGGCAGTGAGTTTACCCACGAGATACTGCACACGCTGCGAGTCAGTCAGTTTAGGGTTATCATGTATATTAGATTTAAAAGATTCATAGAATTTAGGCCAGTCCTCGAGGCTACCATCGAAACTTGGCAAATCTATGGGCGGTAGATTTATCGAATCTGAGATTTCTGAGCTATTCGCGACAATATTGGGGGATGACCTTGGATTTAATATTTTATTTCGGACTCGTTTCACTGCCGTATACAAGTCGTCAAACCTAGTTAAATCCTCATAATCAGGATCATCCGTTGGGCTGATAGTTAATTTTATATTATTAATTTCGTCAATGATATGCTCGAATTTCTCTCGATATTCATCGACAATCTCAGACGCGGTCAAGAACTGTTCATTTGAGCGGGACTCGAAGCTAGAAACATTTTTAGCTAAGCCGTGCATATTACTAAGCCTAGCAAAAATTGCTTCCTTTTTACAAGTTAATATTTTTATTTTAGAATATAATTCTGCGGTTGCTTTATTAGTAGCCATTGTGTAAGCAATATATAAATAGGTACCAAATAATATTACGAACCTATTTTTTATTTATAATATAGTATGTGTGTATTTATGTATATATTATACGTATTTATATATATTATATATATGTATAGAATTAATGGACAGGCATATAACTATGAACGCTTGTCCAGGGCGGGTTATCAAGTATGCACTATCACTATGTGCAGTAAAGGTGCATGCAGCAGCTTAGATGTTAGGAAGCCGCAAGCAATCGGGCATGCCGTATACCTTAGTCGGCTCTTACGACACCTCAGTATGAGGAAGAGGGAGGCACTATTCTAATCTGCCGGTAACCCCACGGCTATTAATAATACAAATAATATACACACAATAAATAAAGTATGATAAATAAATGATAAATACCTACCTACGAACTTCACTGGAAACTTCCAGTGAACCAGTGCATACAAATCTAATGTAGGTAGACTTATAAAAATATATAAATTTTAATAAATATACTAATTATTGTGGATTAATTTAGAGTTAAGTACTAATTATAGTTATGTACTAACTTTTCTGGAACTATCCAGGCTCGACCGGACCAAATTATGGAGAGGCGTGTAAATAGCCCTCCATATGAGCGGGGAACGTATCTTGGTTGGCGGTTAAGAGAAATTAAAATTAGGTCAAAAACGAGTATTAAGGAAACTTATCACTCCATAAATCGCAGCTGATATACCAGAATGTCTGAATCACTAACCTGTAGGTCTGCAGCTCGTCCAGTATATGCTACAGCACGGTAAGATTCCAGGAGTCCGGTAGAAGCCACGGGCACAGTAAGTTTCCTCTCGCACAATTACACCTTATTTCTCTTCTTAATAGCAACGTCGTGTGGCGGTTTTATTATATTAATACGGCGGGTTATTTATATTTTAAAATAACAGCGTAGATAGCACGACGTCGCGGCGGTTGCATACAATTGTTGTGGAGTAGTAATGTAAATGACGTTTTTGTGACGTCAAACAGGAGCGGAGGTAGTATGAGCGACATCTATTGGTTTCACTACAGATTAAGGATGCAGATTATCCTTATATCATTCGCAAGTAACTTATGGAGTGATAGAAGGATTTTGGTATGAAGCGGAAGTATCTTAACCGCTTCACCATATCCTTTAGCTTTAACTATGTTTTGTATGTGTTTTGTGGAAACTTTTCAGGCTTATATATCATTTCTCGTGTATTTTTTATTATTTATATATTGCAGTATGCTTCCCTGAAAATGTAAAAATAAAATAAATTTACGCTATATGGTTTTTGGGATAAACAGGAGCGTGTTAAGATTTTTATGCGAATATAACACTATATATAGTTTTTTTTGTATATTGGCTAACAGAAGTGACTACAAGACACTTGATGGAAAGTACCGCGTAGTTCACGAATTTCCACGTTTATATCAAGGGACGAGAATCCATTGGTAATCCCGTCATCATGCTAGGCTATATTGACCACGACAGAAGGTTTCTAGGCATATGATCAACAAGACGTACATAATCTTTTTTTTTTGTTAACCCGGTGGAAATCCCTACGGACCGTCAGGAGGAGTTGTGAGGGCCACTCCCCCCGGTGTATCGGACTTGCCCCGACTTAAACCACCGGGATGCCAGCACTGCCCTCTCTTCGTTTTGACCGAGCCTGGGAATCCAGATGCTGCCGACGGCTCGGCGAGCGTTGTCCTATGGGTAGGCCTCCTCTCTTGGAGAGGAGGTACTTAACCTGATTCCGACACGCGACGTTGCATTATTGTTGCGCTTATTTTCCATGACCAACTTGACCAGTAACGCAGCTGACCGCCGTTCTCACATCACTAGTACACATGATATTTCTATTAAGTGTTATGCTGGCTTCCTCACGATATTCTCCTTCACCAGTGAGCATGAAGTATCTAATAATAAATCCGTACTTAATCTAGGAAAACGCAGAGGTAAGAGGGAAAACTCGCGTGGCCACGCATGAATACCGGTTTCTTAATCACTAGGCGACACACCACTCGGCAGAGCATTGTGACGTGCTCTGTCTAAATACAACGAGCAGTATCGGGGACGGCAACAGCTTCCCCCGAGTTGTGCCCGGCGGGCGCGGCGCGACGGGCTGTGGCGAATTGATTACAGGTCCCGCAGTCCCCGTCAATGCGCAGAAGTAGTCACCTTGGCGGTTTTAGTCGGTACAAGTCCAAAGCACCTAGGTCATGTAACCCCCCTGTGTGGCTGAGACGATCCTATAAGGATTTTGCCCAAGTAAAAAAAAAGGTTACACACCACATCCTACGCACTAGTTATTTTAAGCATAACAAATATACCAAGAACAGAGTATTTTCATTAATATTTCTCGTGAAATTAATTAAATAAACTAAGCTATTTAAGATTTCCCAGAATTATAAGATCAGACGAAAACATCTGCCTAGTCTATTTTAGAATAATATCAAGGATGAAATGTTTGAAAGGTTTCGTACGTATTGATAGGCGGCTGGCTTAGCGCTTAGACTGTTATCATCTTTACTATCGTTATCTGTTAGATGAACGAACTCTTTCATCAATCTCGTCATCACTTTCTATCAAGTGAGTCTAAAATCAAGCCAAGGCCCGGTTGTAATAAAAAAAAAAACATTTCCTCAGTAATATTAAAACTACCTTTACTAACCTATAAGTATCTATGTAAGTGGTTGTTTTAATGCCTATAAGGCAGACAAAGTCACGGGTAAGGGCTAGTTATATAGATTTTCAGTAATATTCAATCATGGACGAAATTTTCCTGACCTGAAATAAAGTTTCAGGTAAACTGTAAACTAGATTTCTTATTATAATTTCCTTTTTCAGTTGCCTTCATTAATTTTTCCCTTGTAAATTTACTGAAGGTTTTCGTGGAAACTTGAGTATAATTTTCTTGGTTTTCATGACTCTAATGCTAATGTAAAGATAGTAAAATATTATTAACCCTTAGTAGCCTGATTTACGAAAGTGTTTTTTTTTAATATTACTGTGTTTGCTTGAGTGTCTAGATGAAGGGAAAAATAGCTAAAAAAAATCACAATATTTATTTTACATATTTATTAACAAAATTTATTAAAAAAAAACAGGTATCAATTTTGATACTTCAGGCATAAAAACTAATAGTAATGTGAACATTCGGTTTAAAAGATTGGTATCAAAATAGAAACTCTAGGTTATCAAGGGTTAAATTGGACATATAATTTTATTATTTTAATAGGGAAACTTCAGTAGATATATAATACTTTTTTTACCCGTTTTAACCCGTTGGAAATCTAAATGTACTTTCTTGACAGCGGTGAGGGCCGCCGCCCCATTGAGCTGGACTTTTGCCGATTAATATTACCCGGGTGTTCCTTCTCCCGTCTGCCAGGACAAAGGGTAGGGCATTGTCAACCTCCTCGGCTTCCAGCGACGTACGGCCTTCTTCAGAACTCACCTATATCGTATGAGGGAGGGATGGTGTGAAAAGCCATTTTCTTACTCGTCTATATTAGTTTTTTAAGTTAGATGTTTTTCTTTTATATTACTCGAAATTATCTTAATACGATGTAATAAGACCGGGGCCCTTTGCGAAAACCAGTGCCGGAAACTTCCTCTGTGGCATTAAGATGACGGAGTCTATTTTGCCATGTTTATATATTATGCCTTTCAAGAAAATACATTTCTTTCTTTCCGTATGCTTTTTTTACACTGGCTCGACATAGTGACTACAGAGTACCTGATGGTAAGTACAGTGTAGTCCAAAAACGAAAGCAACTATCAAAGGATGAAAATCCATTGATAGTCTACATCGTCATGTCGGCCCACATATACCACGACTGAAGGTCTCTAGGTATATGAGCTACTGGATATACACAAGCTGATCCCGAAACGCGACAAGCCGAAACTGGTCACTATTACGGGCTTTACACCCATGTACTGTGGCCGCGATGCAGACGGGTACCGACGCCCTACCACCTCGCTGCTGCTCGTTTAGCACCACCCAGAAGTCACGTGTAGGGAAACTAGGGTAAAGCCTACGGACGCGAGCAGCTTCGACTCCCAAAATGCTGCCTATGTTTCATTATTTTTAATTTAATTTGAGACGCAATAAATGTATTTTGCATAAAAAACAAATTAAATTTTTGTAACAGTAATGGTTCGGTATATATAGTACTATAAGAGCATGTAACGCAAACTAATTTTCCACCAAAAACCACTTGTCCGCTAAACACCATCCCGGCGCAGCAATCGCCATTTCAGTAATGGGAGAAATGTCTAATTGGGTCAGACGGACCCTTTGTTCCCCATCCACCGGAACAATGGGTAGTCAAAGCTAAAGTAATTTTAAACGACCTTGCAGCAGGATCCGATTGGTTTTCAATTATACGCCATTGGCTTTACAATTTACAGCATAATATGGAACAGTTTTCATAATTCGGATGTATTTATTTATTACTAGCTGATCCGGCAAACGTTGTTTTGCTATATAAGTTATTGTAATACCTTCTAAGATGTTCATTGAAATTAAGTGATGTCAAAAACAATTTTGTTCACAATTAAATACTCTTAATCAACAACATATTTATTTGGATAAAGATTAATATTATTACGTTGATACAACTCTTATATAATCCATTAATTTCGAACAATTTGAATACCATAAAAACGGTTCTAGTGGGTTAATCTTAAAAGATAGACATATACTGTCGCGGACATTTTTTAGATCATTTTAAGAGGAATAATTCTTTCTTACATATATTTTTGGTATCTTGAACCGTTTTCGCAGCGCACGCAATGGAAGCCATCAAGGATGAATAATTTACCTCGTTTTTTTCACATTTTCCATTATTTCTTCGCTCCTAATAGTTTCATCGTGATGTTATATAGCTTAAAACCTTCCTCGATAAATGTTCTATTCAACACAAAAAGAATTTTTCAATTCGAACCAGTAGTTCCTGAGATTAGCGCGTTCAAACAAACAAACAAACTCTTCAGCTTTATAATATTAGTATAGACTAGCTGTCCCGGCAGACCTTGTTCTGCCCTATTTCTCTAAAACAAAGTCACATTGTTTTTTTTAATGTTAATAGCTATTGGCCTGTCGGCTGTTTTTTGAAAATTGTTTGAAGGAACCTGGCCTTAATGCTATATGTATAAAAATTGACAAATATTGACATTAATATTTATAAGTCACTCAATAATTGTTTTGCCTTCCCGGAACCCGTCCACTAACATTTAAACTTTATGCTATGGTATTAAAGTTCAAATTGACTTATAACAAATCTTTTGTATGAGAATATAGAAAAGTGTTGTTTTTAGACTTTTTCAGATAATTTTTTAAAATCTTCTCGCTGTTATAACCTTCCCCAGACTTCAACAAATACAACAAAAAAGAAATCAGTCAAATCGGTTCAGCCGTGCTCGAGTTTCGCGGTTATCAAGACACTATAGCTGATCCGGCAAACGTTGTTTTGCTATGTAATGTTTTGTAATATCTTCTAAGATGTTCATTGAAATTAAGTGATGTCAAAGACAATTTTGTTCACAATTAAATACTCTTAATCAACAACACATTTATTTGGATAAAGATTAATATTATTACGTTGATACAACTCTTAACAAATAATGCATTAATTTCGACCAAATTTGTTTACCATAAAAACGGTTTTAGTGACTTAATCTTAAAAGATAGACATATACTGTCGCGGACATTTTTTTAGATCATTTCAAGAGGAATAATTCTTTCCTACATATATTTTTGGTATCTTGAACCGTTTTTGCAGCGCACGCAATGGAAGCCCTCAAGGATGAATAATTTTGCCCGTTTTTTTTACATTTTCCATTATTTCTTCGCTCCTAATAATTGCATCGTGATGTTATATAGCCTAAAGCCTTCCTCGATAAATGGTCTATTCCACTCAAAAAGAATTTTTCAATTCGAACCAGTAGTTCCTGAGATTAGCGCGTTCAAACAAACAAACAAACAAACAAACAAACAAACAAACAAACTCTTCAGCTTTATAATATTAGTATAGATAATAAGCTTTCAAAGAGACTGAATGCATAAATTACATATCATTGATGGGCTAAATCAGTGACGTGCATAGGATATTTGGACAGGATAGGGAGAATTCCTATAATTAATTTGAATATTATATTATGATAGTAAATATTATATTGCTTTCATAGGCTTATAGTCAAAGACAGACCGCGTGAATATAATAGATATGAATGTAAATGATTAATTTTTTTGTTTAACTTTAAGCAATTTATTCCAGACTTATATATCATAAGGGCATGCAATGCTTGCATGCATCTATGGAATGAACGCTACTGGGCTAAATGTAATCAAAATAATGAAAACGATTACGATTACATTTAGCATCATTAATATGATTACATTTTGCACATGTTTCGAACATTAATAAATCCTCAATTGCATACAGAAATATAAGTTATTGATGTTTAGAAGGATTTTTATAATTATTAGCGAAATCGAAATTAGGATTACATTTTGCCCAAGTCTGTTACAAATAATAACAGAAATGCCATATAACATTCACATTAATTTACAAGACTTTTTTTGGTTTTCAGTTTTTGTTGTTAATGTTAAGTTTTACGGCTCTGGAAACAAGTTATTTTAACTCCATTAATATTTTTAACATTCAGTAGTCACTGATTGTAGTCGAAACCAACGATCACAGCGACGCGCACTCCATCTGACGCCACCAGAAAATCACCGATTCTCGCAGCATTTTACCATCCAGGCGTCTTGTTACTGTCTAGACCCACCACCAACCCAGAGTTCAAGAACTAGACGTCCAGAAGACCACAATAACGATACATGGTGAACTCTCTGAGGAACATCACAGTCACATGGGACATTCTTGGCTATTTTTTGTTTGATTACTTGGCGTATAAATTATATTTTTCATTAATGACATGCAACCTTTAGTCAACTTGAAGGCAAACCTTTATTTTGTTTTCATTGACATCATATGTTTGACAGCTGAGGACAGAGTGGTTTGTATGGGAAATGAAATTGTTGTTTTTACTATATACCTGACATTTTTTCATATTTACTCACCTTTTAAACCTTCCCTGGACTTCAACAGTTAATTCAAAACCAAAATTAGCCAAATCGGTTCAGCCGTGCTCGAGTTTTAGCGAAACTAACGAACAGCAATTAATTTTTTTTTGATAAGACCTAACACAAACCCAATAAACAATGTGTTCTGAAGGGTTTGCTCTTAATGTCACCAGATGCCGCGGGGCACCCCTCTTATTATTTCGTGTGACTTTTTTCAGTGACGCTATTTACATATCCTTACTAATATTATAAATGCGAAGGTTACTCTGTCTGTATGTCGCACGCCAAAACTAATGAACCGATTGAAATGAAATTTGGTACATAGATAGTCTAGATCCGGATATAGAAAATAGGCTACATTTTTATGCGAAAAAAGGCTTGTAAAGGCTTGAAGTGGGGGTTAAAAAGGTGTATGGAAGTATCGTCAATTTTAGAGCTAAAAGCTTAAACCAATTTTTTAGGCTGTTGATTCGATATAAATAAATATGACATTCAAAATTCGTAAAAGTTTTACTCTCACGGGTGTAAAATAACAATAGGAAATAGGGGATGAAAGTTTGTATGGAAATATGTAAGGTTTTATGTGAATGTTTTATAAGTTAGCGACAAGAGACAAAATATTAGAGCCATTCTGATGTAACATTTACGGATTCATTATAAAATATGAAATTGAAGTTAACCTAAGTATGTAACTTGCCAATGAGCACTGTGGAGCCGCGCGGCGTGGTACGGCGCGGTGTTGGTGGGGAAATATGTCTTTGTGCTTACACGAACTGTCAGACGACCGTGTCACACGAACGCGAATACTGATTTTTACGTGTGTCTTATTTGTAAAATAATTAGCCTTAATAATTAAAACTATTACCTAAGACACAGACATATTTTAATAACTTAATAAATACTTGCTATTATTATTAATTTTTTTTTACGCTGGCTCGACATAGTGACTACAGAGTACCTGATGGTAAGTACAATGTAGTCCAAAAAACGAAAGCGACTATCAAAAGATAAATATCCATTGATAGTCTACATCGTCATGTCGGCCCACATATACCACGACTGAAGGTCTCTAGGTATATGAGCTACTGGATATACACAAGCTGATCCCGAAACGCGACAAGCCGAAACTGGTCACTATGACGGGCTTTACATGTACTGTGGTCGCGATCCAGACGGGCACCGACGCCCTACCACCTCGCTGCTGCTCGTTTAGCACCACCCAGGAGTCACGTGTAGGGAAACTGGGGTAAAGCATACGGACGCGAGCAGCTTCGACTCCCAAACTAACTTAGAAATTCATGACAGGTGGAAAGAGTTTACTGTCTCTTAACCAAGTGCAATCAGAGATGGGAAAAATGTAATCTGATTAATGATGAACGATTGCAAAATGTAGTCGTAAGTTTAATTTTCTTGCTCTGTAATCATGATTAAATCCATTTAAAAGATTAAGAAATCATAAATGTGTATGCAATCTGGGATTGCATAGTGTTTAAAACATTATCATTATTAAAAAAATTATTGATAAAAAAATCAATTTAAATTTATTTTTTACAAAAAGACTCTCTCTTGATACAGCGCGCAGTACTCGCCGAGCAAGCTTGCTTGTACTTCCTAAACCACGGACCAATTATGAAAAACGGAATATCACTTTTGAGGGAGCACAACTCTATAACGCGTTACCCTCCTGCATTAGAAACGCTGGCTCGCTTGGCATATACAGAACTAAATTACTACAATATATTAAAGATAAATACTAAAAAATATGGTTCTGTATTTGCCAAGTGAGCTCTTAGTATTGTACTGTTCCAGATAGTTTTTAAACAAAATGTTCTCATGTAAGTGATTTTGTATCTTAATGAGAATAAACTCTTTGAACTGAGATTAGCAAAATTCAGTCATATGAATAGTAAACAACGTAAAATGTAATCGTTAATCATTTTCATTAATCTGATTACATTTTGCCCATCTATGAGTGGAATATCAATAAGGTCTCTACCGATCTCGAAGAAGAAAAATCTCGAAGAAGAAAAAGAGCGAAAGCAGCTAGAATACTTCTAAATACGAGTATTGAACCCAAAATACGATCGATATCAATGTACAAGTTTGAAGAATCATATCATAATATTAAATAAAATACCTTTAGAATAAAGTCGACTAATTACATAATTTTAAAATAATATAATGTTACTACCAACAAAACTAACGACCTCAAATAACGTTCAAATATCAATCATAGCTTTTCAAAGTAATTTATGTTATTAAAAAATTATTACCATTTCCCTTGGCCTGTTATTACACGAAGCCGGTCGCTTGGCATTACGTAACTAGAACTGTTGAGCCAGTGTTACCATCTTTATAAAAATTTTACTAAAAGCAAACAAAAATCTTCTACTCCGACGCAGCCTTCAGTTTCTTTCGGCGTTTCTTCTCAAGGTCACTTCCGAAACGCTGGTAGATCACCCGTAGGGTTAGTACTTTATTTGGCTGGCGGTCCAAGTCGAGGTTCGTACCCACAGGAGTGCCCTTGCATTGCCACCCAACCCAAAAATTTCGCTGGCTGAGCACCTTCTGTGCTCGCCCCCTAAGCCCAGTTGAACTGAAAATGCCTTTCCCGGCAATCAGTAGTTAGTCCGCTTCAAAAAAAAAAAAATACAGCATTTAATGTATTTCTCTTCACCCCGAACGCGATATAACGTGAAGATATTTATTATTATTATTTATCGTGCGCATAATATACAACATAGAATTTATTAATCAAGGGAAAAAGGTAAAAGGAAATGCCTTGTGTGCGGCCTATAGAAAGAAGGGGCAAAGCAAATAATTTCTCTTCCGCGGCTGCTGAGGAGCATTAAAGCTGGACCTTTTAAGATGGCAAGGCTCCTATACACACGTTTAGAGACCATCAGCCTCGCTTCGGCCTGTCACGCTATATCAGTTTATGTATATCTAATTGTATATATACGTAGGGACATTCCGCCACGGTATATATGGGCCGACATAGCAATGTCGATTGTCAACGGATTTTCGTTCCTTAACCCCTTAAATGCGAGAATTTTATTTATACTTTAAAAGAATATATATCTTGCAGATAAGTACACTACAATGCAGGGAAAAATAGAAAAGAATATATATATACATAATATTGTTTATACTAATTTATTAAAAAACCTTACGTTGCAGATATACAATACTATGCATTTACTGTACACTAATGTATTTAAATGGTATGTTGCAGTTTTTCATCATTATGCATTGAAGGGTTAACTGTCGTTGCAGTTCTGTGACTGCAGTGCACTTTCCATCAGGTGCGATGTAGACTACATTTGACAAATAAGCATAAAAAAATAAATTCTTTAACTTTTACCTTTACTGTGTCATTTAAGTACTAACCAATGTTCTGACGAAATGTTCTAAGCCTATTTTAGAGGTAATTCTTTCAAGCTGGCACCACTGTGATGTTAGAAAGTTTGTTTTAATAATGAAATTACTGAGCTATTATTATCCACACGCAGCAGCAAAACTGCTAAGCAGAATATTTGGTAGGATTCCTTATACGATAGGAAGGCCAAGCAAGGGACCTCGAAATGAAGTAATTTTGATCCTGTCCAATAGTCAATTTCTACTGGTGTTCCTCTCCACGACATTTTGCTGAAATTCTTGCTTTTTTTTTTTTTTTTTTTGATTTTTTTTTGCTTCTTGCTTTTTCTTGATTTGAATATTTATTAGAGATTAAGTTCGGGACCCATTAATGAGGGGCGGTAAAATGGCACCGCAGGGATATCCAGAGGGGTTGAGTCTTACTTCTTACACTCATCTATCCCAAAAATTGATATATATGGATCCATAATTTAACTGGCTAGCAGCGATAAAGAGATGATAACACGGGGGTTATTAGCCCAGGGTCTGGCTCACCGGAGCTGTGGCGGCCATGATAGTTCTGTACAGGATTATCCCCAGAATTACCAAAAGAAAAGATCTGTATTAAGTTTCCAACAATACTCATGCTCATAAAAAAAATTAGTAATTTTCTTACAGATGAATAGGGTTGACAGCTTCTAAAACATAGGTCCGCAAACTTTTTTGTGTCATAGACCTCTAGCCGTGTTTTTAGTTCTGGATCAAACTAAGCTAATCTAAACCCCTGCTAAGTTAATTATGTATTTTGAAAATGCATCACCTTCAAATGTGTTTTTGATTGATTTCTGACAGTACTCAAGTGTAGAGGGAAAATACAATAAAAAATATAAGTAATTTTTAATAAATTTATTATTAAAATTCAAATTAATACAACTAAATTAAAATTTATTATGTTTCTATTATTTAACTCTCTTTTAGTGGAGGACTTTTTTTGTCATTCTCCTTCATTATTTCCGAGAAAAAGGATCTTCCCTGACAGTCTGATAACGAAACGATTAAACAACTGTTACTTTTTTCTTTTTATAAGTTATAGGCGAACGCTTGACCTCAATCACACCTGGTGGAAGGTGAAGATGAGTCCGATGATGAACCGCGTCCGCCTAGCAATTGCCTATTCCCTCTTCTTTTAAAGACTCCCAGGTCATAAGATCGCGGAAATATGGCCGCCGGAAGCATATTCCACTCTTTAGCCGTTCGCATGATGAATGTAGAAGCGAATCTTCTCGTGCGGATATAAGGAACATCCACCACGTACGGATGGTATCCGACACGATGTCTTATGGTTTTGTACTTTTTTCTTTTAAAGGAGCGGAACCCTTTTTTGGTAACCTTGTGGATATCCTCGTGGACCTTAGGGCAGCCGTGAGAGCCACCTTTTCAATGTATTGGACTCTTACCGACTAAAACCACCGGGATGGACCTTCCACCGTTTGCCGGGGCCTAGGGTACAGCCTAGTGAACTTCCCCGTCTCTCGGCAACGTCCGGCCTTTTTCAGGGCTCACCTAAAGGAACGGATCCCTAAAACGTCAAATATATCCGGTTAAAGCACAGATGATACTTCTATACCTGAACAAAACTCTGAAACCACACCATCAATAACCTAAAATTATGAATCCTATACTTTCATAAATATATTTCTTTGTGAGTAATTAACTAAAAGTATGAAACATTTTCATGAAAATTCAACTTTTCTTGCAAACTTTCACCTTTGAACATGTTTCTTTAATATTGGCCGTCTGTTATCTTTCTCCCTTTAACTTTGAAAGAAGTTATTACTTAAGTATAAGAAACTTAAATCTTATATATTATTAAAATAAACTTCAAGTTTGTTATATATTTTTATAGAAAACTTCGGTCAAAATTGGCCTATCACGGTCTGAACAGTCACCTTCGTAAAGTTTGTCGTAAGCTTGCTGCAAGTCCAAAAACTGGCTAGAACTATTGAGAGCTAAATAAAACCCGCCGTCAGTCGCCACAGTCATGCCGGCCTGCACAATATCTCCTCACATTTCCCTTAAATAACTCAACAAAGAGAACACCCTCGCCGGAAGACCATTCCAGAATGCAATAACCCGACAAAGTGAAGAGTTAAAGAACTTCTTAGTTCTAGCAAAATAAAAGTCACTTTAAAACTGTCGCACCGAGATTTAATACACGTGATTCTGCTATGAAGAAAAGAGGGTGCTTTATGGTATTTCCAATAGCATAAAAAAAGCCGGTATATAAATGTCGGAGTTATGGCTTAACATATTTTTTTTTTACACTGGCTCGACATAGTTACTACAAGTACCTGAAAGTAAGTACAGTATAGTCCAAAAACGAAAGCGACTATCAAAGGATGAAAATCCATTGATAGTCTACATCGTCATGTCGGCCCACATATACCACGACTGAAGGTCTCTAGGTGTATGAGCTACTGGATATACACTAGCTGATCCCGAAACGCGACAAGCCGAAACTGGTCACTATGACGGGCTTTACACCCATGTACCTTGGTCGCGATCCAGACGGGCACCGACGCCCTAACACCTCGCTGCTGCTCGTTTAGCACCACCCAGGAGCCACGTGTAGGGAAACTAGGGTAAAGCCTACGGACGCGAGCAGCTTCGACTCCCAAAACAAAACATTATTATATAAACATAACATACAGAAAATTTTCGAACCTTCTCCTTTCGAACTCAAGTAAAAGTTCGCATAAAATGAGCTTACGAGAACGGAAAATTACAATTTTATCCTCATGTTTTTACTAGGTTGTGCTATTATATACTTGTTAATTTCATGTACCTATTGTACTCCAAAGTCTAAACACCCACATTCGCTCACCAAAAGCGATGTACATGTCATAACAGAACCTCGCCTGTCTGTTGCCTTGAAAAGCCTTTATAAATCATTTCCTCCGACAAAGTTGGTCGAGTACGCTTTGAAAACTGAAATTGTCTCTTTAGGTGAAGTTTGCACGTTCAGTTAACGGGTATCGGTGTCAAATTGATTATTTATATATATATATACATATATATATTATTTTCTATTTTTTTTAAGTGTGTTTTTTGGGACTTTGTATCAGGCTGGCATGTCAGTCCCATAATCACACTATATTATGTAATTACTATAACAATTTATATGTGAGTCTACAGAGCATCTGAGCTGCGCAAGATGTTTGCTCAGCTAAGACGGTCTGAAATAGACCCACATCAGACCTGTTCAAACCAAATTGTTTATACATGATTTCTCTCATAGAAACGCTCCGAACAGATTCCACCAAGAAATGGTGTATATCTTCTGGGACTCCACATTGCTCGCAATTAGGTATATCGATTTTCCTCATCAAAAATTTCAATTTATTGAGTGGGATGTGTCCAGAGATTATTTTGTAATTCGAGGAAAAATCCTGCATAGGATCGCCAGGGTCATCGTGTGCCAGATTCTTACTGATTAAAAACCTCCGGGACGTTCCTCAACTTGCTATTGGCTGGGCTTAGATATCTGTATTCCTCTAATGACTTGGCGAGCATCAAGAAATTTGATAATCGACGGAACGAAACGAGGTTTCTGAGTTAAGTTAGGGAGTTCGGCGTTGTCCGTCTTTCAGAGGCCTATGACATTTAAACCAAATAAATAAGAATATACCGTCGCGCTATCTTCCTTCTGGGGTGAGCAAATTATTCGTAGCTCCCATATATATATATTTTTTTACACTGGCTCGACACAGTGACTACAGAGCACCTGATGGTAAGTACAGTGTAGTCCAAATACGAAAGCGATCATCAAAGGATGAAAATCCATTGATAGTCTCCGTCGTCATGTCGGCCCACATATACCACGACTGAAGGTGTCTAGGTACATGGGTTACTGGATATACACAAGTTGATCCCGAAACGCGACAGGCCAAAGCGAGTCACTATGACGGTCTTTACACTTGTGTACTGTGGTCATGACCCAGGTCGGGCAATCGCCCTACCACCAAAAAACACAACTTAAACAAATATATACGTTAATTATTCATTTGGTAACCACTTTGAATTCATTTTTACATACGAATTCTAAAAACAGTGGGTATCATTAATATTTGATTTTATTGAAGGTTATTTTATTACTATATTTACTTTGAATTAATGTTTAAGGACTAGAAAACAATAAAAAAATATTAAACATTGACTACAATCTAAATATATATATAACTCAAAAGTGACTGACTGACTGACATAGTGATCTATCAACGCATAGCCCAAACCACTGGACGGATCGGGCTGAAATTTGGCACACAGGTAGATGTTATGACGTAGGCATGCGCTAACAAAGGATTTTGATAAATTCCACCCCTAAGGGGATAAAATAGGAGATGGAAATTTGTATAAATCTTCTTGGGTTTTCAAGAATTGCCGTCTAAAGTTTATCCAGACATTATTCGTATACATGACAAGCCAATTCAATGGTTATGTGAGCGTACCACACTTACTCCAAAGAACGATCAAGCAGCAGCTATCAACGATATCCTGCTCATGTCCTTTGCGGGCGAAGAAAAGGTCTACATCTAAATATACATATATAACTCAAAGGTGACTGGCTGACTGACATAGTGATCTATCAACGCACAGCCCAAACCACTGGACGGATCGGGTTGAAATTTGGCATGTAGGTAGGTGAAGTCTGCTTTGTCATGACAATAAATAAGTCTCAGGGGCAAAATCTCAAATTTGCGGGTATTGACTTGAGAGAACATTGCTTCTCTCAGTGACAGTTTTATGTTGCTTGCTCACGAGTAAGTTCACCCAATAGCTTGATAGTTTTAGCGCCTAATGACGGATTAGTTAAGAATATTGTATGCAAAGAAGTTTTGTAGGGCCTAATTTTTTACACACGCTAAACAAAAGTAAAGCCGCAAAAACTAAACCTTATTAATAATAATACTTAACGCGAGCGAAGCCGCGGGCAAAAGCTAGTATTACATATGGTTGTAACGAATTTTTTGCAAATGTTGTAAAGAATAATAATGTATTCGATACATATATTTTATGAAAAACAAAATTACCTTAAAAGGTGGCCGCACCCATTAGGGGGAACAAAACGCGTATCCGCTCACTGCCGGTGAATTTTATAACAAAAGATATTTTAATTACTCGGATACACAAACTAATGGAAGCCTTTGGGCTATCAGTTTCGCTTATAATAATATTTTTTGCTATCTTAATAGATTACTGAATTTTAAGGTATTCTGATTTTGTTATTGTCGGATATGAAAGGATCGTCCCAATTTTTATCAAAACATATATTATAATAAATTCTTTCCTTAGCCACCAGTGGCATGCATATCGTTATCACACAGGGCAAGCAATCAGTAAAAAAACTTATTTTGGCTATTCTATTGCTCATGCTCTACTAGAGGACTGTGAAAGTGGATTATTTTTTTATTTATTTCGATAAGCATACATTTTTCACATTCCATCACAAATTTCACAAAAGCAAAGCACGCTTGCTAGATATTAAATACTGTTCAGATGCCTGCCTATATATTTTCCTTGACATAAAAAGCGAATTTTGGTTCTGCTTTTCGCCAACGTATGCGTCTAGTCCATTTCCTTATCAAATGAATAATTTGGAAAAGGTAAATTTATTTATTATTGATTGATTACTTCATAATATTAGAATTAGATGCTTGTAGAGCGTAGGGCAAGCATTGCTTTTGTGCTTGTATGATATGAACGCCACTGACAGCCACCTATATAATATTATCCACTTGATTTCTTTTTGCCTGAACTATTTGTTGATGGCCGGGACAGGTGTTAACAAGATACTGAGATAGAGAATTTACTGGTTGGGCGGCAACGCAAAGGCACCGGGGGTTCAGACATCGACGTGGGCGACCAACCAGGGAAATAACCATCGGATGATCTACTAAAGTTTCAGCAGTAACTCTACCTTGAGAAGAATTGCCGAGAGAAAGTCAAGGCTGCGTTCAAGTCAAACTGCGCCTCGGGGCGTAAACGCGACAGTCGACTGAACTACCCTCCGTTCATGTCGCCGGTTTCTTGGAATGAAACTAGTGCGTGTGTGTACCTCACTATTGTCCTAAGCGGCGTCTTCTAAAATCGAGCCATTTGGATCATCGGGATCCGTCTTCACGGATGACCTGCGCGAAATTGCTTTTCTGCTGGTAGATACAAGCAGGGTGAACTAACTTGATTGGACGATGCGGCGCCTTGTCGAAGTAACGAGACGCTTTACGTATGAAACTGGCAATCGTTTCCAATTTAAACTCGTCATAGAGGTGTAGATTACGTATGTTATTTATTTATGGGCTGTCAACAGCTTCATTACACTTTACATTAACAATCTGAATCACATACAAAAGCTAAATGTCGGTAACGGATACCAATAATAGACAGCCACAGCATGGCCAAAAAGCATTAACTAACAATATCAAAACAGACAACTAAAATCAAAACACAAAAAAAAACAAAAAGATACAAAAAAAACAACAGCAGACAATAATACGTACCTCAAATTAAAATTAAAAATTATATAACACCAAGAACAATGCCAACATACACTGTGTATATATACTGTCCTGTATCGACGGTTTTGCACATGAATTTATTTTGAATAGTTGAAAATGATTTAAAAGTTTCTATATATAACGCTTTACAGAAAAATTTCACTTGCGCGATGTAGTTTAGTAAAAATGTATCGGAATCCCGTACTTATCTGTATCCCCTAATTAATCTGGAGAATTGTAGAGGTGTGCACCAGAATTTGATCTTACGACAATTAGCGTTGCCATGCATGGACACCGTTCCTTATCTCCTAGGCTATAGCAACATTCGTCTAAAGTAAAAATAAAAGCAAGTTCATAATAATATCTCGAATTCCACTTCACCGTGTGACTGTTTGAAACAAAGACCGCATTTTCCGAGCCAATTCATTTCTAATCGGGACAAAGCCAATGTACCGTAACGCGCGATGACTCCAAATCTAGGGAGCATCCATTTTGTAGAGAAGTTGCGTTATGAACGCTTCGACGAACCTGTATTGATTAAGTCATTAATACGATTTCCTTATGATATTTATGTGTTTCCTATGTATTATTTTATGCCCATGGACCAAAAACAGAACACTGAAATTTTGGAAAAACAACTTCAAATCTATTCCTTTAGATTGCGTAAAAACCGTAGCTTATTTTTTAAAAACTAAAGATAAAAAAACTTGAGTGTTGAAGCTACAAATCCTTTTTTATATTTGTAACTGAGACACCATAGCCCATCAAAAGTCTGAAAAAATGTGTATTTCTTTTGCTCCCTCAATTACTGGGCGCAGTTATAATAAATAAACATCGCGAAAGTTTAAAAAATATTTTTTGTTTATAAACAGCTTCCATTTATTTAATGTTGCGGAACCCTTCACTGCGTTTAGCACGTTCTTTACCAATATTTTAAAAGTAAATTGGCCATTAGATCCTTGTAAAAGTTAACACAAAAAAGAGCTCATTTTTACATGAAAGGCTTTCCGATGTTAATAAACTCTTAAATTTTAATCTATTGTTCATTATTTTAATACGGTATCGAAATTTTTTGTCCAATATTTTTCGTTGAGAGGATATAAAAAATGCTTAAGTATATTGGATTATTTTGGAGCTTCTTACGAAGTAAACATTCTATAGAAAACCATTTCATCTTTATCTCCAGCAGCAATTTTGTTATCCTATATTTTTATTCTAATTAAAATCTAAATACGGTTAATCAAATATGGTTGCGATGGTGTGGCTTAACATGCAAGTGATCTTAGGTTCACATACCGGCATATACCTCTGAGGTTTTCTAGATTAAGTAAGGACTTAGACACCAAATCGTCACCGGTGAAGAGAGATAGAGAGGGAATTCGCATGGCAGCTAATAGAAATGTCATGAGTTCTATTGTTGTGAGAACAGCGATCAGCTGCGCTACTGGTCACGTTGGGCACGACATAGAAGCGCGAAGTGGATGCAGCCATTTTTTTGGTAACCCGGGTCAAAATCCTGCATAGGACCTTTAGGGGCACTATGCGGGCAGCGACCCCGGTGTGCCAGACTCCTACTGACTGAAAACCCCCGGAGTATTCCTCATATCACTCTACCCGGACTTGGGAATCATAACGATTCCAGTAGCACGGGAAGCGAATAACCTATTCGGGCTCCTTCACTGGGAGAGGTGGTGTAAAGAGCCTACCTCTCTGGACCTCTTTGTCAGGCGTGCCACCACCCTCTAATCCCAGCAGCAGACTCCCCCAAGTCTCAATGTCTTCAGCTACTAATGTATCTTTGCTCAACCCTACAAGGCTATAGCGTGATAATATAATAAGATTTATAATTATTCTCATAAAAAATTCGTACTCCGGTCTTCAAACGCTGAGAAGTAACTTGTCTATATTTTTTTTTTACACTGGCTCGACATAGTAACTACAGAGTACCTGATGGTAAGTACAGTGTAGTCAAAAAACGAAAGCGTCTATCAAAGGATGAAAATTTATTGGTATTCTACATCGTCATGTCGGCCCACATATACCACGACAGAAGGTCTCTAGGTATATTAGCTACTGGATATGCACGAACTGATCCCGAAACGCGACACGCCGAAACTGGTCACTTTACACCCATGTACCTTGGTCGCGATCCAGACGGCCACCGGCGCCCTACCACCTCGCTGCTGCTCGTTTAGCACCACCTAGGAGTCACGTGTAGGGAAACTAGGGTAAAGCCTACGGACGCGACCAGCTTCGACTCCCACAAAACATCCCATAATACAACATCTAAGTCATATTTCTATAAGTAAAAATTTAGAACACACGACAGTTACTAGGAAATCCCATGACCTCACCTGCAATAAAACTCGCGTGCAAAAGTTTCTGAAACAAGGAACAGAATGTGAACTATCATTTCGTTTTAACTCCATACTAAGTTTGGATACGTGACATTCGTAGTCCCCGAGCGAATTTTGTTGTTACTTTGAACTGTTCTCTGTCTAATACTGTCCAAGATATAAAAAGGTAGCGGTTTTGGTGCCTACTCGCTAAGTTCTAACAACCCGCTTTCAGTGCGTACATAGGCTCAATGTTTTATATAAAACCGTTCCAAAATAACTTAGAATTAACACTAAACCTACCACGACGAGTCAAATGACCAATTTTAATTTTTTTGTTAGAATTTCTTGTAAATAACAATATCACATCGCCATTTACCTTTACTACTTTTATAAAAAAATACATCAAATGTATTTTTCAATATTTACTTCTCTCTTGTTAATTTTTTTACAGACAAATATATATAATCTGCCCTAACTATCGCAACGGGTCACTTGACCCGCTGTGGTAGGAATAGGTATACATGAAGTTGCGGTAGGTTTAGTGTTAAGACTTCACAGAAATTATTCTAACTGAACTACTGATAATTCGAAGAATATAAAAAAAATAAGTTTCTGCTCTTTGAAAAAAATTATCTAAGAACAGATTGTGTGATATAAGATAATAATGAAAGTATAAAACAAATCAATGATATTATAGGTCTTGGTATTATGGTTATAAGAAATAGTATGTGCGATTTGGATGTAGAGGGGCGAGTTGGTGCTAGTAACAAAATTGATGGTCCGCTGATTTGCGTTCTAAAAAGTCAAAATATTACGCAAATAGCACGAATAGCAGTGCATAGATTAGTTCTGGTACCCACTTTGTTGTACGGCAGTGAGGTCTGGGTATATCAAAAGCAGCATGAAAGTAGAATTAATACATGAAAATGCAATCGCTTCATTCTACATGTGGAGTAACCCTTGCGGGTCGATTTGGAACGAACAGATACGCAGAATGGTTGGTTTGAAAGATAGTGCCATCGATAGCAATAACTCAAGGATTCAATTGATATTTGATTTATATGTATTTTAAACTTTTTTACTCTGGTTTGACAGAGTGATTACATAGCACCTGATGGAAAGAACAGTGTACTACTAAAACGGTAGCTACTATCAAAGGACGAAATTCCATTGACCTTCGCCGTCGTCATGTGGGCCCACAGATACCACAACTAAAGGTCACCGCGTATATGACTTACTGGATGTACACAAGCTGATTTTGAAACACGATATGCCGAAGCGAATCACTATGACGGTCTTTATAATTGTGTATTGTGGACTCGACCCAGTTCGAACAACTTAAAATCAACATTATTAATTAAATCGCTAAATTCTTATGACTAGCTCCAAACAATTCACGTGACGGTAACAAAGTTTCATGAGTAACAATTTTAATAACCTATGTCAGCGGGCACACGTAGAAATTACCCAAAACACGCGCGGCCAACCAAATTATTTCACGTTTACGATACCTAATTATTTTTGTTGGCTTTTTGATCCACGTAGGGGCAATTATTGGATGAAAGATCATAATGTGTGTGCAAAATGTGTTTGTGGAAAAATAATGATTGAATTAACAATATTTTCTGTACGGTGGCTTAGTTGATAAGGAACGATATCAGTGTGAGGAAACATGAATTAATTCGAAATCCGGCACTTACTCCTAAAGTTTCCAGACTAAGCGCTGACATAGATATCACATGCTCATCGGTGTAGGAAATCATCATGAGAAAACTAGCTTGGTATTTTTTTTTATTAGAGACAGGCTTGCGCTTGACCTCAATTGTATAATAGATGAAAATTTTGGAGTAGGTCTGAAGGTGAAGCAAATTAACTTTACAATATAACCAATATAATATCGTCAAAATGAGTATTTGTCTTGTAGCGTTTTGGGATCATCTTATATTTTTCTAGTTGTTCATATACCTAGAGACTTTCTTTCCTGGTGTATGTGGACCGGCATGTTGACATGGGCTGTTAATTATTACCTTTGCCAGTCATTGCCGTTCTTGGTCTAAGCGTACTTTCGATTACAAAGCGATGTATTTAGTTGGACGAGTTAGTGATAAAAATGTGACCTAACTATAATCCTTGGGGAACCCCTACAAAACACATTAAATGCCAACTGTTACGACTTGCTAGTCCTTTATACCCGTTCCCCTCACTAAAAATCTAATCGTACAAATATATGCAACGCACATCACTAGCACTGAAGTAATCAAAACAGTTTCATCTGAGTATCGGCCAATAGAAAAGTCCATCACCTCCATCCTTGTCCATCACCAAAATCCAGTGTACCTTATCCTAAAAATCAAGTCAGTCAGCACGAAAGAAATCAAAGAAAAAAATCTTAGTTCAATTTACAACACCAACAATACGGTACCATGCAGACATATATAACTGAACACTCGCTGCAGTTTTGACTTTTTTTTTACATTGGCTCGACATAGTGACCACAGAATACCTGATGGTTAGTACAGTGTAGTCCGAAAACGAAAGCGACTATCAAAGGATGAAAATCCATTGATAGTCTACATCGTCATGTCGGCCCACATATACCACGACTGAAGGTCTCTAGGTATATGAGCTACTGGACATACACAAGCTGATCCCGAAACGCAACAAGCCGAAACTGGTCACTATGACGGGCTTTACACCCATGTACTGTGTGTATTGGCATTAATTTATTAAACAAGATTTTACAAAACTTTATAAAATTATTAAAAACATAATCTGATACTTGTCTTAAATTTCCTCTCACTTAAAGTGTATGATCCCTCTGGCAGATCTCCAAAAGATAATTTATATCAAAGTTCTCACGCCTCTCAGCTCAAAATAATTTCCTTCGCGTTCGTTTTTGACACAGTTGATTTTGAAACGGGTGCTTTGATCAAAGAACTCGTGTAACTTGTTTAACTTTGTTGCTACTTAATCGACATAATCCACAGAACTTGTATCTAGTTTACTCAAGTTAATTCTAAAGCATAGTCAATTGCTTATTAGGAATATATTCCAATGTCAATATTAATTTACGTCTTTGAGATTACCTTTTCTTTTAATTTCTTTCATCTTATGATTTATGAGCCTTCGACTGTCAACGCGTACGTAACTTGATCTAAATACAAAACTTTTTTTAATTTATGATTTACAGATGAACGCTTGACCTCAATCATACTTAATGGGACGTGAATATGAATCCGACAATCGAACGTCCGTCCGAACAAGTGCCTATTTACTATTCTTTTAAAGGCTCCTAAATCATAAGAATGGAAAAATGGTCGCTGATAGAACATTCCACCCCTTAGCTGCTCGCATGATGAATGTAGAAGCGAATCTTTTTGTGCAAATATAAAGGATGTCTATCATAAACGGATGTTATCCGACACGGCGTCTATTAATTTTATAATAAATGAGGCTGGTGGAATTAAAGAATATAGCTCTTGAAAACACTCTCCACTGTGAAAGCTGTAAAAGGCAGGCCAGCTTAGGTCGTTGCTCGATGTTATAAAAAGAAGTAAGTAAAAAATCCCTGAAGCTACAAATTTTCTGCCTTATCTTGGTCTATCGTGTTTTTTCTTTAACTTTGTAGAATTTCTTAGCAGTTAAGAAACGTTTACTGACATAAAATTGACTATTATGCAAATGATTACATAGGCGAATTTACCTGCAGCATAGTTTACATAGAGAGTTTACAGAGTAATCGCTTCGCATTGAGTTACCAAACTACTACAAACAAGTGGTTATGTTTACGTGTCCACTGGCTGGCTGTCACATACACGCCGAAATAGCCAAAGCATAACCAGTGGACAAACACAGATCTACCTTATAGGCCTTAAAGACATAAAAACTTTAAGGCTATCTATTGTACCTAATCGAAGTTTGTGGCAGTGCTACAAAAACAAAGAATTACAAGCCCTACAAAACAAATTAATAAAAAATATTTTTGTTTATGCATATCTTACAGCTACAAATATGATATACAATGAAACAGAATGATTAAATGCGAGGTGTGTTTAAAAAGTATCGCGAATTTTGAATTTTCGCGAGTTACGTATATTCGAATTTCGATTTTTTTTGTGGCGTTATGTTGGTACATATGTCTCTCACTTATGCTGACAAGTTCGGCCATTTTGAATGTTCAGTTAATTGTTGACAGCTGCTTTGCTTGCACGTCTTTTGGTTCTTCTTCGATTTTTACCTATTCAAAATAATGGAACAAAGAACCTGTATCAAATTTTGTGTGAAAAACGAAAAAAGTGCGCGGATGCATTCCGAATGTTGACTGTGGCATTCGGAGAAGCTATTTTAGACAAAAGCAACGTTTACTCGTATATATATATACATGCATTATTACTAAAAAACATTGATATAACAAAAATCTAAATTTACTTTTTATAAAAAGAATCTCTTGATACACCGCACAGTACTCACCGAGCAAGTTTGCTTGTGCTTCCCAAACCACGGACTAATTAATGCAAAACGGAATATCAATTTTTGGGAAGCACAACTCGATAACGCGTAACCCTCCTGCACAAGGAACGTGGGCTTGCTTGGCATGAACAGGATTAAGTTTCTACAATATATTATAGATAAATACTAATAAATCTAGTTCTATTTATGCCAAGTGAGCTCTTAATACTTACTGTTCTCGATAGTTAAGATTCTCATGTAAGTGATTTGTATCTTTATGAGAATAAACTCTTTGAACTGAATATGTTATCCACTATAAAGTAATAAAAGACATACCTTTTACATATATAATGTAAATATTTTCAGTGCTTTATTGTTGTGTGGCATACTCACTATCTATTTATTTATTTATGTCATTATCTATTTTCTAATTCTTTTTACTATTATAACCTATAACTAACAACTATTTTAAATAACATTATTATATCTTCACTTCTTTAGTAATTTTATCAACACATTTCATACTAACACACTTGATATTTATTTACTATATCGTGTCGTGCGGTGGAAACGGCACTAAGATAGAGAGCCGCGGGATACCGGGGCGCGCGGGGGGATTGTACATGTGCACGCGACGCGAGCGCCCGCGCACCCGGTAAACTAGTCTCGCTATCACATTTGACGCGCCACTGCGTTACTCTCGCTTGCCATTCGTACCGATCGCATAGTTGCTATTTACGTGTTGTTATTCGTGTATTCTGCTCTGAACTTTGCTTCTAATTGTCCTACACTACTTGTGCTACCTTATTCGTGTTGTGATTTTTTACTGTGCTGTATTAAACGCCTATCAACTTGCTGCCTAGACTTCTTCATTTCATTCTTTCATCATCTCATCTATCACGCTATCCTGCGCTATAGTGTAAGGTAGGTCAACTATCTACCTGCATACCTACCACGCTAATGTTCTATATCCTTCTATATATCTATATTTACATATAAATGCTTACTCCATTAAATTCCTTCTAAAAATACAACTTAAAATCCTATTAACTTCAACAAGAACGGGCGATAATCATGTTAAGGAATCTATATCTATATTTACATATAAATGCTTACTCCATTAAATTCCTTCTAAAAATACAACTTAAAATCCTATTAACTTCAACAAGAACGGGCGATAATCATGTTAAGGAATCAATATAATATTTAGTGACTTCGATTAAGGTATAAAAATACAAGTACTACAAATGGGCTGTTCACAAAGATGATGAATTTCTCTTTGGTAAAGTTGCCTATAGTAGATTGTATGGGATATCACTAAGTAGGTATATTAGAGATCAATTTTGTAACTAAAGTCGTATCATATGGAGATGTTATTCTAAAGAAAATTTCGTCGGCTCAAGTTAAAATTGGATACATTGCTTACACTTGGTACCGTAGTGGAAACAGTAATAATAACAAATCGATATAACGCTCACTTATTTCCCTGGCAGGCACCCAAAGCGAACCTTGAGAAACCCTCGGTGAAGAAATAATTTGAAATGAACCAATTCCTTTTAGCTCATAGGAATAGTCTATTTGCTCTCCAAATTATGATTGGCTTTTCTTTAGAAGTCTTCTATCATTTACAGTTAATTATATCTGCCTACAAAGTCTAAATTCTAAGATATAACATAAAAGATGTTGTAAAAATTAAACCGAATTAATATGTTTTGGTTAAACAATTTATATTGCTCTGTTTTATTTGTTGCTTTCTGTTGTTGGTTCAATTTTAAGATTATCTCTCTTCTAAATCTCTTTTTACTTTGTAATAAGAGAATATATAATCTAAATTCACCCTGAAGATTATTTCTAAATATGCGTGTTTTTGTAAATCAAACGGTTAATTCCATAGATGTCTTCACAAAATCTTCTAAAATTATTTAAAAAAATAATTACTATTTCTTTGTGGTGTATTGATATATAACAATATTCCATTCTTGCATATAATTTGTTAACCTAAAATCTATTTTCATTATTATTTTGTATATTATACACGTTATCGTGGATTTATTGAATCAATATCATTCAATATGAGTTCATATTTTGTCATCGTCATTTTAGTCATAGGGTATCCACTGCTATATATAAAACCTTGATGTTTTCTACAACTACTGGTCTACTGGTCTGGCTTGCATCCGCATAACTCAAAAATTTCAATTAATTCTTCACCTTGTAAACATCTCACGCTGCGCTTGCCAGTACGTGGGCTTAACTTAAGAATTTGTTTACCTCATCGGTCATCAGTTCTTCCAGCTATATGCCCTGTCCATGTCCACCATTTTGTAATTCGCTGCACTCTATTGGTGACTTTCATTCGTCTATGAATTCATTTATTTTTAATTTAATCACCTATATCATGATGTGATTCTATGTTTTCATATTTAACGATATTTAAATGACTTCTTGCATTAGTAATTTAAACAACATTTTTAGGATCATAGATATTAGCGTATACTTTTAAATTAATCGGCTTTAGTTCGTAATGTGTATTTAACTTTACACACATATAGCGTTCATTATAAATATCTACAAGGGAGTGTAAAGGTATAACGAGCTCGAACCTTTTCTATGGCGCTTCGATCGTTTAAGAAACTAAAATAGAACCGCCCTTCGCTCCCACACGCAAAGTCGTTATAACAATCTAGACATATACGATAATATACTTTAAAAATATAACGTTCATTAAACGGTAGCTTCTTGTTAGAAGTGTAGAGGTTTTTGTAACTTGATATTCTTCGGAAAATAAGATAGCATGTGTTTCGTATTTCATCTATAATTTAACTGGGTTATTTTGAATTAGCCGTAGCAACATGACAATCCGATCCATCGCCCACGCAAGACAGTACAAACGAGGAGGGCCTTCCTCCTTAAAACCGGATTAGATGCCTGGGCGGTGCGCTTGAGGGAGCGTGCTGCCCAACTTATCCAGGCGAGAACGGTGTGTGGCGTGTTTTCGCACATCGTTCCAAGATATTGAGGTGTGCGAGGGGTGGCTTCTTACACCACTCCTCGCAGTGCAGAGATGCGGCTTTACAAAAGGCCAAACGTTGCCGAGGGTCGGAGAAGAGGATAACACTGTACCTCCGGCCCAGGTCAGACGGGAAGAAGGAACACCCCGGGGGTTTTAGTCGGTGCAAGTCCGAGACACCGGGGAGCAACTCTCATCGCTCCCTAAGGTCCGTCAGAGATTTCCCCCGGGTTATCAAAAAAAGAAAACCGGAGCAACATCGTGCGATCTGTCAATGACTTACTCTCAATCCGTCTGCCGTGTACGACACACTAGAAAATCGTTGTATCATAATTGCAACCATTATTTCTATTCGATTCCAAAGTGTATCATAAACGTACCACTGGAAAGATCTTTGAAGATACCAGTGTTCTGAAGAAGAAACAATGGTTTAGAAGAAGCTGATGAACCTATAAACGAGGTGAATTAGTTATTGGGGGACAATGCCGTTGCTCTGAGCTAATTGAAGATTACATACATATAATTATAGAATATATATACATATATACATTATATTTAATTATACATATGATTATAGTTGGTTGAGGTGGAGAGTGTTCTCAGGATCTACATTCACTATTTAAACGATATACCTCAATCTTACATGGGAAAAATTGTAATATCTCAAATGATCTTTTTATATCACTATTATCATAAATTTCTTTACACCAATCGTTAAGGGTAAGACTCCTCCATATCGTAGATCCTCCATAGACGTAGAGTTGCTTGCCTCGAGGTCTTTTACCGGTTGCACGCTGGAGAGTGTCCTCATGAACTACATTCTTTGATTCTACCAGCCCCATTCCATCACAAAACCACAAACCATCGTGTCGGATACCATCCGCATGTGGTAGATGTGCCTTATATCCGCACGAGAAGATTCACTTCTACATTCATCATGCGAACAGCTAAGGAGTGGAATATGCTACCAGCGGCCATATTTCCGCGATCTTATAACCTGGGAGTCTTTAAAAGAAGAGTGAATAGGCATTTGTTGGGCGGACGCGGTTCATCATCGGACTCATCTTCACATTCCACCAGGTGGGATTGAGTTCAAGCGTTCGCCTATAAGTAATAAAAAAAACATACATACCTTGATCTGTTTGACAAGCTTGGTATTATTTATATCCACTCCTCCAAGACATGAGGCCATGCGTTCGTTGGGGCAACAGGCGAATATAGACTGGACCAGGTTAGACTAGCAGCAATGAGAATACTACACCCGGAAGTTTTTGCTAATAGGGTTCTGACATACTGGAGGCATCGCACTCACGGTGGCTCTATGCTGGATTTAACCTTGGATTAACAAAAAAGTATTTCTTATCTATACTGATATTATAAAACTGAAGAGTTTGTTTGTTTGTTTGTTTGTTTGTTTGTTTGAACGCGCTAATCTCTGGAACTACTGGTTCGAATTGAAAAATTCTTTTTGTGTTGAATAGACTATTTATCGAGGAAGGCTTTAGGCTTTATAACATCACGATGCAACTATTAGGAGCGAAGAAATAATGGAAAATGTGAATAAAACGGGGAAAATTATTCATCCTTGAGGACTTCCATTGCGAGCGCTGTGAAAACGGTTCAAGATACGAAAAATATATGTATGAAAGAATTATACAGGAAAATATACAGGACAGTATATGTCTATCTTTTAAGATTAAGTCACTAGAACCGTTTTTATAGTAATAAAATTTGGTCGAAATTAATGCATTATTTGTTAAGAATTGTATCAACGTAATAATATTAATCTTTATCCAAATAAATGTGTTGTTGGTTAGGGTTTTTAATTGTGAACAAAATTGTCTTTGACATCACTTAATTTCAATGAACATCTTAGAAGATATTACAAAACCTTATATAGCAAAACAACGTTTGCCGGATCAGCTAGTGTATGTATAAAGTTTCTTGGTTTTGTGAAAATAGATATATCAAATAACAAAAGTGACTATTATTAACAAAAGCAAGGGAAAACCTTGCAGTGATCATACTGGCTTTAACGAATATCTTTTTATGTTTCACTTAAATGACCCAATATTATAGGACGGTGGGAAAACCCTCGCAGGAAGACCATTCCACAGCTCAAATACATACTCCGCAAAAGCAGGAATTAAGAAAGTGTTTACTCCAAGCCGCGATATGAGTTGTTAATTTTTGCCAAGATAACATATTTTTAATAAAAAATATGTAGAAACACGTAGTTTCTCTTCACCAATGCCTTTGTTTTTTTTTTGACAAATTGAGCCATAAACTAGCTTATGTAAAAGGCTTCGGCGGTTTTACTGAAAATTACTGCGGCCGAGTTCCGAATGCCAAGACAAAACGAGCCTAGTATTTTGCCGGTACTCTTTGTTTTCGAAAATATATCTTAATATTTTTTATAGGTTATTATTAGCTTGTTTCGTTCCAGTTCAGGTCAACGGCCTCTCTTCTCTACTTTCGGCTATTTGGGACTAATCCTTTAAATATGTGTCCAGGTGACATCATCTCTGTTTGGGCAGGCCGCGATGTCGTGTCCTGTTTTGTCGGAACCACTGGGTGGTTTTTTCGCACACAGTTCATTTGACATGTGACTGACATGGCGAGTTTGGCTCTCAGGAGGACGGGGGCATGAACTATCTAGAGACCGCGTCCCAGGTGTAAAATTCTAGGAGCGGCTGACGAGCACGTTACCCAGTAGACCCACTGAATAATATATCTAAAAAGTAGGCCAAATTTTCCACAACAAACATTGGCTGAAAATTTCTTTAATCATTTGTTTTAACGTTTATAAGTTTACTCAAAAGTCTCATAGAAGTTGCCGTTATCACGTATTAGTTATTCAAGGCCAAAGGTCACGATATTTCTGATTTTGCGAATATTTCTTTTCCTATGCGATAAACGGTATTTAAATGTTTCGTCTGTTTATTCTTTCAGGAGCTTGTGGATCATAATGCCACAGACACAAACACAAGGATTAAGGTTACAACACTTCTCTTATTGACTTGGGGCTAAAAAAAAATCAATGTTCCACAGTAGATGGTAGGTGTAATGTATATTTTATTGTCGATTAAAAATATTTGTAATAGATTCGTATAAAGCTATTTTGAGTTAAGAGGAAAAGTGGTTTATTAAATCAAAAAATATATTCGAGTTGTCATCGAAAACGCATAGTAAACCGACTGTAGTGCAAAAACATAACGGCACATTTTACGATGGGGTTCCGTTGAAGGATGTACTAGATAAGGAATTTCGGCCTAAATTGTTGTGGCTTTTGGTAAGATATAAAAAGCGAAACGATTAAAGCAAGTGACCTCTTGGATTAGCCAAGTTTTTAGTTGACTTTTACGACACTATCCATATTAATTCTTTCTTATGAGTATTAATATTATATAGCGAAAGTACCTTTATTTGTCTATTCGTCACATTTTCAAAATAGGATAGTAGAAAAATGAAGGAAACTGTATCTATATACCTAGGACGTGTAAGTAGCATGGGGGCGGTATAGGGGAGGGATCGAATGGGGGTAGAAGGGAATTATAATAATAATGTCCTGTTCAAACATAGACGCTCCTTCCCTGCAACTTCCTTTGTAATAAAAGAAAATAAAACTTCCAATCATACTCAAAAATCTCAAGAGCAAAGTAATATAAAATAAACACATTAACATTTTACGACTTCGTAACAGAGCTATTTCAATTTAAGTATATAAAAGTAATGAAGTCGGCGAAATGGCGGAAATATATCTAAATCTGGACTTGAAATCTAGACAATCAGTAGCAATTCTGTTAAAAGGAGGGTCTGATACGAATCTGTGATGGCACAAGACTTTTTTACTGCTCTAGATAGAATCGGAAAATGTGTCTACAGTTGTGCACTTAGAGATTAACTTTTTGACTATAAATCCTTTTATGTTTCTTTTTTTTTTCGTAGCAAATATTTTAACATTATGATGTGCTCTTGTGCGTTACTAAACCGGCTAAATATATTTGATATTATTGCTTATCTATTCTTATATTAATAAATTACAGATTAAAATTAATTTAATTTAATTTAATCTGGTTTATGTCCAATTATCTACATACCAATTACAGACCTTCAATCGTGGTATATGTAGCTCGGTATCACGCCACAGAACTTTAATGAATTCTCTTCCATTGGCGGGTGCTTTCGTTTATGCCCGAAATTGAATCGTCCATCAGAAACAATGTAGTTAGTTATTCTAGCCAGTATAAAAAATACTAAACGCGGATCATAAGAAAAAAACTGTTTTAAGCTTAATCTTTGATGGGGGGTTTCCCCACATATATAATCCCAAATGCACCACATGTACGCGTTCGACTTTTTACGAGCAACGTTCCGGTACTGAAACAACCCGAAATTAAGGTTTTTGTTGCAGAAACTATTCGGCATTTCGGTATTCCGTGACGTCGTCTGACAACTACAATTGATTTTCTACGACGCTTTTGTCCCCTACTCGTTTCGCTACCAGAGCCTTGATATTTGTTCCAACCGAAGCTGATTTTATAATATACTAGCTGATCCGGCAAACGTTGTTTTGCTATATAAGGTTTTGTAATATCTTCTAAGATGTTCATTGAAATTAAGTGATGTCAAAGACAATTTTGTTCACAATTAAATACTCTTAATCAACAACACATTTATTTGGATAAAGATTAATATTATTACGTTGATACAATTCTTAACAAATAATGCATTAATTTCGACCAAATTTTATTACTATAAAAACGGTTCTAGTGACTTAATCTTAAAAAATAGACATATACTGTCCTGTACATTTTTTAGATCATTTCAAGAGGAATAATTCTTTCATACATATATTTTTCGTATCTTGAACCGTTTTCACAGCGCTCGCAATGGAAGTCCTCAAGGATGAATAATTTTCCCTGTTTTTTCACATTTTCCATTATTTCTTCGCTCCTAATAGTTGCATCGCGATGTTATATAGCCTAAAGCCTTCCTCGATAAATGGTCTCTTGTATACGATTGCCGAATTTAAATAACGATTAAAATATTCACAGCCATTTGTATATTTAACAATGCGGGTTAAAGTATTTTCTCATTTTGAAATACTTTAATCTTGTTCCACCCTCTCCTTTCCTGAATAGAAACACGCGCGCGGGTTTGCGGAGTCACAGCTATACGGTATCTCACATCCCAGCTAGAACCAAGAAGTTCTTTAACTCCTTCTTTTGCCGTGTCGTTGGGCTGTGGGATGGTCTTCCAGCGAACGTGTTCCCACCATCCTATGATATGGGATCCTTTAATCGTATTGTGAAGAGATATTTGTGCAGGCCAGCATGATCGCTGCGACGGCCGATGGGTTTTTCTTGCCTGTCGCTAGTCGTTGTCGTTTTTTGGACTGCACCATGCTTACCATCAGGTATGGAGCAGTCACTGTGTTGTGCCAGAATAAAATATATATAAATAAGAGTGAATTGTTATTGACCAAGTGAAAAAATTACATCTTACCTGAACGTTTAATTATATCACCTAATGCAATCAACGAGAAGCGACACATTGTCTAGCTTTCAAAAACTCATTTACCCTCAGCATATTCTATTGGCTTTTTTCTTTAACCCTATAAGATTTCTTTATATAAGTGCGAGCCATAAAAATAAAAATTAATTAAGAAACAGGAGACCACGGTTTGTCAAAACAGATTATTAAAATTTCTTCTTTTTCTATATAAATATATTATATTAGCTATACTTTTAACGCTTGTAATTTCTTTATATTTTATAACTTTATGTTTCTATATTCAAATTTACTTTAATAGTTATTTCTTGCATAACTAACTGTAGCTTTTATTGTATCATATACATTCAAATAACTTGAGCATCTTTTACACACAAGAAATATATGATTTATATTAAAAAATCTATAAGATACATAGAAAATATTTAAGGTTATTTCATAAAAATATAAAACCTTAACCACCGTGTAAGTTGTCAATAAACGGAACGCAGCTACGAAATTTTTAGCCAGTGAATTCAAGAAGGATGAAAGCGTCCAAGAAAATGCCTCTGAATATAATTGCTCCGGAAACGAGCCCCTCGGCTCAGCGGTAAACAGTGGAATCAAACCGCTTCGAGTCATTAAGCAGCGCTTTACAAAAATCTTGGGCCTCTTTGATATACGACTTGATCTTGCTGTATTTGAGCCTAAATACAATATCAGACGAGATGAATGTGAACTAGTTTCCGTCAAGGTTTATATAAATGCCAATTCATTTAATGTAAATAATAAAGATAAGCCAAACCAAACTAGAGAACCAAAGTTATCAACTTAGCTCTTCGTATTAGCAAGCTGAAGTGGCATCGGGAAGGTCAATTTATGCCGAAGAACTGTTGGTCGATGGAGCAGGCGGGCTCTTGAGTTTGGACCACGAATCGACAAACATATCATGGAGACATATACCTCTCCCACAAGGTGAAGCGACAACCTGCAAAAGGAAAGAAAAGATTGAATAAGAAGAACCGAAGACGGAACTCAGTGGCATCTGTTAAGAGAGGTTATATAGAGGTTATATCTAGCAGTGAACTGGGATGGGCTAATGATGATAATGAAATAATAAAGATGCAAAGTGAAATGATTAGTAACCTAGACCAATTACTTAAGTAAATCTTAAGTTAAAATTGTAAATTGACTAAAATTAAGTAAACATGACTGAAAAAATCATCTTTATCATGAACCAATTATTTAGTTGAGCTTGTGAGTACAAATATGGGTTGAATTATTATTTTCAATGATTTAAAAGTTTCTGATTCCTCAAATAGAGATATAAATATTGCCACAGATAATTGTAAAGGTTCTAAGTCTAATAAAATTTATATATATTTATTTAAAAGATGATATTTCTCTGGAGATGAATCAAAAATGAGAAATTTCGTGAATTTTAGTGACGCAGAATATTTTAAGACTGGAATTTACATATTTATGAATAAAACTTATAAAAAACAATGATAAGAGTTAAACGTCAGACGAGATATAAAACAAGACTCTTTTGAAAAAATGTTTACTAAAGGAACATCCCAAGTGAATTATTCAAGTCAGACAAAAGATAATTGAAATGGTGTCTTAGTGCACAAAAGACGTCCGTATCATTGTTCCTTAATGGACTCGTTTACTTACATGATACGTGTTTGTTTGTGGAATAATACAAGCGATGCGGAATAGTGGTAAGTAAGAGTTATTGTTACAAAAGAGAGTAATGAAATAGTTATAAAATACAAATAAAAGGTCACAGAACTCAGAGAATTCGTCACAGAGCTGCGACTGAATGCCAAATGCTTGTCTTGTGATCCGAGACTTTAATTAAAGCAATATCTTTAAAGGTCACGTTAAATGAATGAATATTACGTCCTTCTTGGGAAATTATTTCTTGTGTTCTTTAAAATATTCGTTTCTATATATTTAATTAATTAGTAGAAAGAATTGATTCATCAGGTGCATTGCCTAAGCTGGGCCTTGACACAATACACAAGTGCAAAAGCAGTCATATTGACTTGTTTCGACCTCTCCTTTATTCGTGGTTCAGTTTGATGATGACGACTATGAATAGATTATTGTACCTTGACGGTCGCTATCGTTCTGGGAAAACACTATTCTTACCATCAGATGAGATGTAGTCTCTTCCTTGAGCTAGTATAAAAAAATGCAACATTTTTATGTCTTACACTAGAACATTTCTAATTCAATTATGTTTAAACTGATTCGATAAAGTGACTACAACGCATCTGATGGATAGTAGAGTATAGTCTAAGAAAGGCAGCAACCGCATATAGTGAAATATCACTTTAGACTTTATTGATATTTATCATTAATTTAAAAACTTTTTGAAATTCATTATTACGGCGTCAGATGCTGCTAAAAAGTCTATAAAGTACAATTTAAACAATGAGGAAGAGATTGATGTATGAAATCATTTTCGTAAAAGCGGAACATAATAAAATTATAACTTCGTACGAAGTTTTTATTACATCCATCAGTTATCTAAGTTGCGTTAAAACGTGTCTACCTGGGCTTAATTTCAATTACGCCGCCAGACGCACATTTTCTGTTGGAACCTACCCTGCAAACTTTGGATGGATAATTACGAATCTTCGAAGTTACTTAATATAATTTGTTTAACTAAGTGATTTTTTATTAAATTCCTCAAATTTTACAACAATTAATTAGAATTCATGTTTATTTTATTTTAATACGGGTATTTTTTGAGGTAATATGACGATATGGGGATAGAAGGCCAGACATCGCTGGGTGCCGAGGAAGATGGCTCAGCCTTTCCCTTGGTACTATGCAGACGGGAGAGGGAATTCCCCGGGGGTTTTAGTCGGTGCAAGTCCGACACACCTAGGGGGCGGCCCTCACTACCTCCTGAAGGGCCGTTAGGGATTTTCCCCGGGTTACCATAAAAAAGTGATATGACGATGACAGCTTTAGCGTGGTAGGTATGTTGGTAGAGAAGTAGACCTACCGTAGGCTAAAGCGCAGGATAGCGTGATAGATGAGATGATAGAATGAAATGAAGAAAGTCCAGACAGCAAGTTGATAGACGTTTAATGGAGCACAGTACAAAGTCCAGTAGAAATAATGAAGCACGAGTACAATAGATAAAGTAGAAGCAAAGTTAATAAAATAGTAAGTAAAATAGTGGTTAGTTGTAGGTTAGTATAGTATAAAGCATTAAAAAATAGATAATGTTAAGGGCAGAAATAAATAAATCGATAGTGACTATGCCACACAGCTAATAACGAATCGCAAGGAGACCCGGCAGGTAGTGCCGAACCATTCACTTGAGGAAGCGACAGTCTAAGCTATACTTCAGTGGAAGCGTGGGTATTCCCACGCACCACTTGACGAAGGACTGGTGGTGACCACCATTCCCACACACCTCTCCTAAATATTGCAGCGTTGCCCTTAACAGGAGCTATCGCACACCGCTCGCGGAAGGTCGCTCGGCCTAATCCCGCGTTCGGCGCACACTGCGATCGGAGGAACATACCCTGATGGCAGTGGGAGTCTGACACACCGGGGCTGAGGTCATCATCGCTGCCTTGAAAATCCATGAAGATTTTCACCGGGTTACCAAAAAAAATCTGTCAAGTTTCGGGATTAGTTTGTGTTAGTCCAGCAACTCGTATATCGTGGTATATGCAGGCCGACATGACGACGGAGATTGGTAATGGATTATCGTCCTTTGATAGTGATTTCGTTTTTGGACAACACTTTAATTACCATCATGTGTACTGTAATCACTATCTAAGACCAGTTAAAAAAAATCCTTATTATTTTCTATTTGTTTTTCTTTGTCTGTAATTTCATTTCGTGTTCTATGCCCAGTATTGCTTCATCATTAACTATTGATAGTTCAGCTTCTTTAGATCCAACAATAACAGTTACTTGATTTCTCTGATGATTTACCTCATCATGAACCTCAATATGAAATTTTATTTTAACTACCTCAGTAATAATTGAGACACATGTATCGGTTATTTCATAATCTATCAAGGTAAACATTTTTTTTTCAGCGTTATCTCCACACCGTTGACTTTAAATGGCTTATAAAACACTTAACGGTGCTTAATCGTGACCGGGGCTTGATTACTGGCCCGTTTAAACCAAACAGTTAAGGGAGGGAATTAAAAAAAACCTCATTCGGGGAAACAACCCAGTCAGCTTAAAAATGGGGTCGTAACAATGAGAGTGCGTCTTCTCTAGGGTTGTCGATAGTTAGTTAAAGTTACTTTATTATTTTTTAATTAAAATTGTAAACCTCATTTTTGCATAAGCTTGGCACATTTTGGCGCATAAGACCCGGTACATTTTAACTTACCTGCTGAGTTGTGGCGGTACTGTAAGATTATGTAACTATCTTTCAGCTTAATTTAATATATAATATAAGGCACAGGCAGTGACGTGCATAGGGTATTTTGACAGGGCAGGCAGAATTCGCTTATTTAATTTGTTTTTAAATATATTATGATAGTAAATATTATATTGCTTTCATAGGGGAGATATATGACGTAAATATAGAATAGATATGAATATAAATGGTTCTTCCGTTGTTTAACTTTAAGCAATGTATTCCAGATTTATTTATCAATAGGGCATGTAATGCTTTCATGCATCTATAGAATGAACGCTACTGGGGACATGTATCTATGCGAGGGAACGTGAGGGGTTGTCAGTTCGTATCCTGATACGTACCTCTGGGTTTTTCTATATTAAGTACGGAATTAGGCATCATATGCCTATTGGTTAAGAATAACATCGTGAGGAAACCTACAAGCATGCTATCTAATACAAATGTCATTTTTAGGTGCTCTGAGAATGGCGTTCAATTGACCTACCGGTTACGTTGGGTACGACATACGAGTGCAAAATGGATACAGCTACTAATATATCCCTGCTCACAATAAAAGGGATATAGTGTGATGATATATTTTTATTATAATAAGCATCATCGTCAACCCTAGGCTAAGTATATCTTGACCTGTTTCTGCCTTTGAGAAGGCATTACTTAACGGATTTCTTCCGCTTGACAACGGAGAACAGTTTTCCCTATCGGATATCATCTGAGCATGAAAAACGACATTTTGTGGAATTATATGAAACAATAGGAAAGAGAATATCATAAATAACCAAATTATTTACACGTTTGTATAAAATATTTCGGCCTTGTGGATAAGAGACTGGTATTCTTGGGCTGCAACGCGGATGTTCATATGGTCGGGTGAAAGGCTATTTGGTTTAAGCAACATTTTTTGGTGATATAGTGATATATATTTTTGGAATCAGCGTTTTTTACTGATTCCAAATATATATATATATATATATATATATATATATATATATATTAGGTCCTTACATATGAAATTGGCGTTTTTCGTACTGGCCACTTTAATCACAAATTTCTCCTCTTTGGTAAGGAATTCCAAATTCAAATTTGTACAGCTATAGACTCATGTATTTGTGCTTCGATGATCGTCATTCATTTGTTTTTTTCGTAATATATATATATATATATATATATATATATATATATATATATATATATATATATATATATTACTATATCACCAAAAAATGTCGCTTTAACCAAATAGCCTTTCACCCGACGATATGTTCGTATCCCGGCACGTACCTCTGGCTTTTTACAAATTTAGTATGTACTTAGGCACCGCATTCTCCCTATTGACGGAAAACATCGCGAGGAAATCCGCATGGCTCGCACCTAATATTTATTCATTTATTTATTTAATTACGGGCTATCAACAGTACCATTGCATGTACGATAAACAATAAAATCGCATGCACCAGCTAAATGTCGACAATGGATACTAATAATAGATTGCCATAGCATGCCTCTAAAGGATTGACTAACAATATTAAATTTACAAAAAAAAAAACGAAAAAATCAAGACAAAAAAAACTGGACAATAATTCCAATAATTACAAGTTAACACACAAACAACACCAAGAACAATGCCAAGCTCAACACACCTGCTCACTAATTTTCCTCTTGAAGGCCGGCACCGAATCCGAAAATATATCAATGCTCTTGTCTCCGGCCACACACCCGTTATACAGGGTTATAGGTAACTAACGCACAGCCTCTTAAGGGTGGCTTTGATTTATCAAGACAGACATCTTTTGTTGTACGACTTTTTCTAATTCAATTACTTTTTTTCCCATACAAAAAAAATAAAAATCAGATTTGCAGTTCTGAACTTTTTAACTCTTCGTAAGGCGACGATCGCGCCACGCTGACAAAGGCGACCGAAGACAGACTTACGTAGTACGCGGCGTCTTGTGTCGCTACTAACGAAGAAAGGGGTCTGCGGCGCGGTGAGCGGGCGTGGCAACATGTGCTTGACTACTGTGTAACACGGGTCATGTCAGTCGCAAATTTGCTTGCGTGTGCGCCCAGCATGTGTTAGTTGTCCCAGTGACGCGTTCGTTTCATAAATCACAATGTCAAATCGATACACTAACATTGAATATACCGAAATGGTGCGTGTTTATGCTCGGTGCGGTGACAATCTGTCTGAAGCTTGCCGTGAGTCCGCGAGACTATTTCCGAATGTGTTGACACCGAGTAAATAGATTTGTGAGTATTTTTGTAAATAGTTTAATTATTGTAAATAGAGTGATTCCACTTTATAAATACGTCTACATTAAAAAATAGTTTGCAATTATCTATCTTCAAACAGACCGCGCGCCTCTTTTGGTGCGATGAATTGCTTGATTACGTATCAATGTTCGTGTTTTTCTATTTACTTTTTTATTTTTTAGTGTAGCCAGTCCTAAGCCTGGATAAGTATGAAGGGATTGTGGATTCAGTGTATAAATATGTACAACCTTTGAAACATTAACTTACGTAGAGGCCTTTACCTTGTTCATTTTACGATGTTCCCTATGGCAGACAAATAATAGGTTGGTTTTGTTTGTGAAACAATTATTTAATGTTTTATTTTGATTCTAGTTTGTTTTAATAGTGTATTAGTACGTCAATCAATAAACATTTATTTTCACTATTTAACTAAATATGGAAATTTACGTTCAAATAATTGTTATAAGCGACTTTGTAAAATAAACAAGGTATAGGGTTAATAAACTTTCTGCTACACGATCCTTAACGCTGCGTAGCAACTTTGCGCACGACTGCATAGCACCAGCTGATTGGATACCTACGCCAGATCGAATGAAAGTTGGAATATAGAGCTAACGATGACTAGATATTCACACTAAAACTAAAAAAAAAAAATCTAACGATGTATTAGGTTTTGGCAAAAGTCGTACAACAAAAGTTGTCAGTCTTGATAAATCAAAGCCACCCTTAAGAGGCCGTGCGTTAGTTACCTATAACCCTGTATAAGCGCGACAAGCCGTGGTGGCTGCCGGCAGAATAGAATAGCACCCCCCTCTTCTTCCCGAGGTGTCGTAAAAGGCGACTAAGGTAACTCTTGAACACCGCAATTCAACCAGGTGTTCAGAGAAGGAAAACTCGACCAAACCTGCATCCTGCTCCCTCCCGATCGTACTGGTTCTCCTTTCCATCGGGCCCGAGGGAGCTCGGACGAGAGAGTGCTTTTCTGACTGCGCGTCCAGTTATGCACTTAAATATCTCCTGCGCAATTGACTGTTTCCGAAAACTGGACCTCGAATTTCTTAACCGGTGTTGAAACAGTCGCCGTGGCCGAAACCGGCTTGGACATCATCATCATATAAGCGCGACAGCCTTGGCACTACAGAAAAGTGACCAAGGTTGCTCTTTAATCCTTTGGTTGCAAATATCGGAGCAGGATATATCCTGCGCAACTGACTGTTTCCAAATATATTCATCAGCGAGCTCACATACGACGACCGAGGCTACAGCCCGCGCCTACTTTATGAGAATTGGAAACAACGCCAAGGCTGAAATCAGCAAGCATTTCATCATCAGCATTATTATTAAAATGGGCTTAGTATTTACCTATTTACAGTTCATACATTATTGATAAAGCAATATCTCCTCTCACTTGATCTGTAATAATTTTGGTGACAGCTTGTAGGCCACTCTCGTTATTGTGGACCTAAATTGCTTTGCAATAATCGTCTTAATGATTCATTTTACAGTAATCTTCTTTTGATGGTGATTGGAGGCGTGCGTAATGGAAAAAGCACTAATGAAATTCGCGTAACCCCACCCAAACAGTACACAATATAGAAGAACGAGACATTCGCGTTCATGGAGAATCCGAAAGGATTTCCTCAACATTAACTTTTATTAGGAGAATAAGCGTGAATTGTATGGGAACGCTTCCTAAATCCACTTAGTGTTATTGCCATAGCGAAAATAATACAGCTAGATCACTTCGCACTTGGATTACTGACATTCAGTCTTTGTACTGCTTCAGTAAAGTGATTACTCTGGGTTTGATTAGATATACTAGATTATTAATTCACGAAAAGATTCGCTAGTACATCTGCCATGAAAATTGCCAAAGAGTAGAATATGCTTCCACGGACCATATTTCCACATTCTTATGACTTAGCAGTCCTTTGGCGTAGAGTTAATAGGCATTTGTTGTGCGGACGCAGTCTAGCGTCGGAAGTCCGCCTGTAAATTAAAAATATTGACCTAAATATAATAATTGAGTATTAAAGTCTATTCCCTTTGGTGACGCAAATGGTCGTCATTCGAGCAACCCATTTCACAGTTTCAGAGTGCACAAAAAGAATGTTCGAGAAAACCATTGCGTCGTCGCGAATATCTAAAGTTTATATTTTTTTATACCCTAACGACCCTTAGGGCGACAATTACGTATCGGGCGGCGTCTACATGCTATAATTCTTTATACTTATGTACTGTGGTCACAGCTTAATCACTCTTTGTTTTGGTAATCTGATTGAAACTTCTGCATAGGAATTTCTCCTGTGTGTCGAAATCCTTCTAGCTAAAACTCCCCGGAGCGTCGTCTCTTCATCTTTACTAAACGGGTCTAGGGGTTTACATTCGTTCTTTGACCTGGCGCGTGGGCAACAAACCTTCCGCCCCAACAATATTGGTGATACGTTTGTGTATTTTACCATTTTTCTCTAAATTTTAATAACGGTAGCCTAAATATGAATTAATAGGCCTCATGGAAAAGAAGATGAAACGTCATGTCTGGCCCCTCAAAAGTAATTTCGAGCTAACGAGCGCCCGCCACTAATGACCTCACAAGAATATTGTTCATTTCCGTCGTAATGAATTTTAAATTAACCGAAATAACGTTTAATTTAAATTTAAGTACGGTCTTCGGTTTCGCGACAGTTGTGTTTAACTATTATATCATTATATTTTAGATTTATTTCATTACCTTCATAATTGGGATTATTTATGAAACTTTATACCCAGTGCTTATCAGATAAGTTTTATAGCCCAACTACAGAACTGAGGGGTTTTTACTGTATTGGGTACAATAGGGCTGATATGCCAAAATGGCAAAAGCACTTAAAACAATAAAAAAAAAAATAGCCCAACTAGCTGATCCGGCAAACGTTGTTTTGCTATATAAGGTTTTGTAATATCTTCTAAGATGTTCATTGAAATTAAGTGATGTGAAAGACAATTTTGTTCACAATTAAATACTTTTAATCAACAACACATTTATTTGGATACAGATTAATATTATTACGTTGATACAACTCTTAACAAATAATGCATTAATTTCGACCAAATTTGTTTACCATAAAAACGGTTCTAGTGACTTAATCTTAAAAGATAGACATATACTGTCGTGGACATTTTTTTAGATCATTTCAAGAGGAATAATTCTTTCATACATATATTTTTGGTATCTTGAACCGTTTTCGCAGCGCACGCAATGGAAGCCCTCAAGGATGAATAATTTTCCCCGTTTTTTTTTTCACATTTTCCATTATTTCTTCGCTCCTAATAATTGCATCGTGATGTTATATAGCCTAAAGCCTTCCTCGATAAATGGTCTATTCAACTCAAAAAGAATTTTTCAATTCGAACCAGTAGTTCCTGAGATTAGCGCGTTCAAACAAACAAACAAACAAACTCTTCAGCTTTATAATATTAGTATAGATATGTAAAACTCGCTCTGGAAATATATTAAAATAAACCCTGATAATCAATTCCACTTTTAGTTGGCTCACTTTGATACTCTCTTTAGACCTGTCTCTTCCTTGGGAGCTGGCACACGACTGACTATTCAACCTTTTTTTTTTTTGAAGCGGACTAACTACTGATTGCCGGGAAAGGCATTTTCAGTTCAACCGGGCTTAGGGGGCGATCACAGAAGGTGCTCAGCCAGCGAGTTTATGGGTTGGGTGGCAATGCAAGGGCACCCCTGTGGGTACGAACCTCGACTTGGACCGCCAGCCAAATAAAGTACTAACCCTACGGGTGATCTACCAGCGTTTCGGAAGTGACTACCATGAGAAGAAACGCCGAAAGAAACTCAAGGCTGCGTCGGAGTAGACTATTCAACCTCGCGGTAGCTATATATAAAGGCAAAGAAATAGGGTGGCCATATGAATAGTTCACTTTGACGTCAAGACAACGATTAGTGTTGCCATTTTAACAATAAGCGTAACAATTAGAATTGTTTTCCAATATTTTATATCTTTATCAAACAGATTTGATTAATTTATTCTTAGTTGTTAATGTGTTTATTTTTATAAGTCGTATTGTTTATGTTTTTGATGCAGGATGTGGTGGCCACGACACAACACATTAATGTACATTTTTTTGTCGATTGTTTTTTGGTTTACTGTTTTGTAGCGTGTTGGCCACTGGCCACCCTTAATTATGTAAAAATAAAATAAAAAAACACCAAAAGTGGAGTCAGAATATATTTTAAAATAGAATATTAAAAAAAAAAACATTCTGTCGCATCTTAACGTGTTATTATCTCCTGATTTTAATTACACTATGCCGCTTTTATGTCATATTTGTATCAAATAATAATAAAACATCGCCACACTATATCCCTTCCGGGGTAAACAGAGATTCATTGTTGCCTGTACCCGCTTTGCGCTCATATATCGTGCCCAACGTGACCAGCAGCGCAGCTGATCGCCGTACTCACAGCACTAGTACACATGACATTTCTATCAGACGCCATGAGAGTTTCCTCATGATGTTTTCCTTTGCTGGTAAGCACGTGATACCTAAATCCGTACTTAATCTAGAAATAGCCAGAGGTACGTGTTGGGGGATTCGAACCTAGAACAGGTCGCTTTACCGCGCATGACTACAGCGGTATCATCCCTTATATATATTTTTTTTAGTAACCCGGGGGAAAACCCTACATAGGACCATCAGGGACGCTGTGAGGGCAGTGACCCCGGTGTGTCAGACTCCTACTGACTAAAACCGCCCGGGGTGTCCCACTGATTGCTGCACCCGAGCCTGGGAAGCCAAATTCGTCCAGACGCCCAGGGAACAAAAGGCCTTGTTGAAGCTGCTTCTGGGGGAGGGTTGGGAGTAAAAATCCACCTCTCCAAAACCTCTCTCTCAGGCGGCGCGCCGGACACCGTGCACCGCCTCCCACTCATCCGGGTAGCAGAATCCCTCAAGACTACTGCCCGCCCCTTATATATTACACCATGGGTCGGCAACCTTTTCGTATATTAGGGCCACAAATATAATGAGTATGTTGGTGCGGGCCACATTTCATCTAATAAACACAAAAAAGCCGTCATAAAAAGCCATTCATTTAAAGCCCGTCATAGTGACCAGTTTCGGCTTGTCGCGTTTCGGGATCAGCTTGTGTATATTCAGTAGCTCATATAACTAGAGACCTTCAGTCGTGGTATATGTGGGCCGACATGACGATGTAGACTATCAATGGATTTAAATTCTTTGATAGTCGCTTTGGTTTTTGGATTACATTGCACTTACCATCACGTACTTTGTAGTCACTTTGTCGTGCCAGTGTAAAAAAAAAAATTTTTTAGATAAAACTATTTTTTCCATTTTTAACCATATTTGTTACTCTAATTTTACTGACTGTGATCGCTTGAACTAAATTTCCGGCTTCCGCGCGCACAAAACAATGAAATAGAAACGTACTTCTATGAGTGTGTTTAATGCATTGCTTGCGGCGCGGCGTTCTATGCAACGGCTCTTACTTGCGTGGGCCGCACCGGAGTGACTTACAGCCCGCGGCCCGCTGGTTGCCGACTCTTGTATTAGACCATCAAAAGCAGTCAAAAAATTCTGTAGAATTAATAAAAAAACAGTATTTACCAATTTGAGCTTGAATGAGCTGATGATAAAAAAAATATGTCGGTCCCTACAATTTTATTCGCGCATTTTGTACTAGATTTACCTCCCCCTTCTTACTTCCATGATTACTATACTGATTGTGGCTTTACTCGTGTATAATTGAATGTTGAATGATTTAGAAACCGATTTACGCCGTTGTTGAATATAAATAGACCGTTAGCAAGTCGACCGCAGTCCCGACAGTAATTTGACCAGTTTTAACACTAGTTCCCTCGAAATTGAGGAACGTCCCGCGGGTATACTTCCACATAAAATGTCGTTCGCATGAATATACCAGTCCACGAGTGAGTTAATGTGTTAATTTTAAATTTCCAACTAGATACGGTCCTCACTATTAAAAGTTCATGATATCTCATTAATCCAGTTTATAGTTTTTTCCTTTTTTTTTACACTGGCTCGACTTTGTGACTACAGAGCACCTGATGGTAAGTACAGTATAGTCCAAAAACGAAAGCGACTATCAAAGGATGAAAATCCATTGATAGTCTACATCGTCATGTCGGCCCTCGTATACCACGACTGATAGTCTCTAGTTATATGAGCTACTGGATATACACAAGCTGATCCCGAAACGCGACAAGCCGAAACTGGTCACTATGACGGGCTTTACACCCATGCACTGTGGTCGCGATCCAGACGGGCACCGGCGCCCTACCATCTCGCTGCTGCTCGTTTGGCACCACCCAGGAGTCACGTGTAGGGAAACTAGGGTAAAGCCTACGGACGCGAGCAGCTTCGACTCCCTATTCCTATTGTTTATGGCTTTTACTAAAAGACAGAGAAAATGTTCAAAGTTTTAGTTCGTAAAGAAAATTAATGATTACAAAATAAGGAATAAAAAGTAGTTTATATTATAACTAGCTATCCCGGCAGACCTTGTTGTGCCCTATTTCTCTAAAACAAAGTTACATTGTTTTTTTTTTAATGTTAATAGCTTTCCCGTCAGATTTTATTCTGCCAAAACCTATTGGCCTGACGGGTGTTTTTTGAAAATTGTTTGAAGGAACCTGGCCTTAATGCTATATGTATAAAAATTGACAAATATTGACATTAATATTTATACGTCACTCAATAATTGTTTTGGCTTCCCGGAACCCATCCACTAACATTTAAACTTTATGGTATGGTGTTAAAGTTCAAATTGACTTTTAAATATTATTACGAATTTTTTGTATGAGAATATAGAAAAGTGGTGTTTTTAGACTTTTACAGACCTTTTTTTTAAATTTTTCTCTCCGTAATAACCTTCACAAACTTCAATAAACACAACAAAAAAGAAATCAGCCAAATCGGTTCAGCCGTTTTCGAGTTTCGCGCTTATACACATTTAACGATTCATTTTTATATTATAGAGAGAATAGAAGATTAATAAATGAAAGCTTCTATCGTAGGAACAATAGGAGAAATGTAATTCTCATCTACACGAATCTTGGAAGAATAATAAAACTTGATAACAATTGATTGACACGCTCCAGGTCGCCTTGAATCTCACGCTTTTACGACAGGACAACATTAAGTTTATTACGGAATCTCTTCTTCAATAAAACACGAATTAAATTTAACGGTAAAACTGGAGCTTATGGTAGACATTTCATTTTAAGAGATTTTGAAAATGATTCAAAGAAGCTGGATGCAAATTCTTTTCCTTATTTCTTAACGCTAAGGCAATATCTTAATATATATAAATCTCCTGTCACGATGTTTGTCCGCGATGGACTCCTAAACTACTAAACCGATTTTAATGAAATTTACACACCACGTGAAGTTTGATCTAATTTAAAAGATAGGATAGTTTTCATCTCAATTCATAGTCGCAATATTATTTTATTGCAAATTATTTGTTTATTATTTAGCAGTCATAATTTACAGTTAGCTCCAACCGATTCTAAAAGATGGCGCTATCCGTTGACTGGATTGAGTAATTATTCAAAAACCAATCACAGCAAAGCGTGGCTGGTCTGCTATAATTTATATGGCAGAACAACGTTTGCCGAGTCAGCTAGTCTGAATAATATATTTAAGGGGACTATAAAGACAACAGCTTGGCCAGGCCCACAAGGACAAAGAAAAAGAAGAAGGCCAAACCCACGCTGTGCAGACGATGTTATAAAAGTGGCAGGCACTCAATGGCGACAAGCGGCACAGAATAAAAAGCACTGGTCATCTCTGGAGGAGGCCTTCACCTTTCATGAAGAGGATTCTTGCTAATTATAAGACAAAATTTATGCTTAATTAAAATGTACATAGGGAAAGCAAGAAATAAACGCTTTTTTTTATTTTATTTTTTATTTATTTATATTTAAGTGGGCCAACCTCTCCATCAAAAGTCTCATAACATATCGCTAACACGTTTTAAGTTATGTAAGGTCAAGGTCGAAGATTGTACTCGACATTAGACTTGAGAGAGTCTGCTACCCGGAGGAGAGGGCAGTAGCGCGCTGTATCTGACACGTTGCTTGTGAGAAAGGTTTGGAGGGGTGGGCTCTTTACACGCACCTCTCACAGAGAGGAGTCTGAATAAGGCTATTCGCTCCACGGGCTACTGGACGAATTTGGTTTTACCTGGCCAGGGGTTGGTGATTAGAGGGACATCCTGGGGGTTTTTAGTCAGTATGAATCCGATACATGAAGTCGCTATCCACACGGCGACCCTGATGGTCCTATGTTAAACTTCCCCCAGATTACAAGAGAGAAGTCAAAGATCGTTTTTCTTCTATGTTTTGCTTCTTATACGATATTTGATATTTACATTTTCACAAAGTTATTGAGAACAAATGTCTAAAAATTGTGCTGTAAATATTCTTTTTTTTTTATAGCCCGGGGGAATTCTCTAATGGACCTCAGGTGGCGATGAGGGCTGACCCCCGGTGTGTCGGACTTGCACCGACTAAAACCCCCGGGGTGTTTCTTCTTCCCGTCTGACCGCGGCCAGAGGAACAGTGTCATCCTCTTCTCCGGAAATATGATTTATTGAATTAACCTAATACAACTGAGAAACAAGGATAAACGAACTTGTGGCTGCGACAGACAGTAGTTTTTGCCTGCCTCGGAAAAATTCTAGGTCCGGAGCTAAGTGGGCATTTATATCGCTGGTTAACACATTAATTGCTAAGAACGATTCGTTTGTGTTTCTCATGAGCCCAAATTTGACATTGGATACTCCGAAACCTAAACAAGCGAACAAAAAAAAACAACTAAAAATGCTGTTAACTTTAATATGAAAAGCGTCACCCATATTTAGGTGATGTGTTGTCGAACGTGTTAAAATGAAAATACCCAATATTAAATATTAAACATAAATCTTTATTTAGCATTCGTCATATTTTATTCGTTGTCTGAAATCCTCTAGGTCTGAATAAAAAATGTAAAAACCAAGTCAATAGGAAGCAAGAGTTGCTCCAGTTTTACAAAAAAATAGGTCACCCTTTAGCAAAGAGGCATATTAGTAACAAACTGGAACATTTACAGCCGTACGCCGTCATTACCTTGATAATTACAACTCATTCTGTCCACTGACTCATCATGACGATTTTTATAATGAAAGAAAGAAAAAACAAGCATTTATTTGGCTTCTGCCAAAGTCGACATACAACTCTGAAGGATAGGTTACTCAAGTTTGAAAACAATAAAAGCGAATACCTCGTATTGTGACCTTTTTTTTTCTTAACCCGGGGAAACCCGTTATGGGCCGTCAGGGGACGATGAGGGTCACCCCCTGTGTGTCGGAGTTGCACCGACTAAAACCCCCGGGGTGTTCCTTCTCCCGTTTGCCGGGGCCAAGGGCAAGGCTGTGCCAGCTTCCTCAGCACGCGGCGACGTCTGGCCTATTGATGGAAGGCCTCTGGACACCACTCCGCTCTCCTTCGTTTTCTTTGAGTGGTGCGCGGGAACACATCGCGCACCGCTCTCGCCTTGGAGATGTTGGGCGACGCACTCCCTCAAGTGCGCCGCCCAGGCGTCAATCCGTTAGGGAGGGAAGTGCCTTGAGTAGGCTTCCCTCCTGTGTCCAGTACGGCAAGGGCGACGGAGGGGCGGAAAGGACAGGGAAGATGAAGCCTGCCTCTCCCGCTCACGCTCCGCCTCCTCTTTCCCTTTAAGGACCTTCTCTGTAAAAAGGAGGACCGCCTTCCATGACCTGACGCTGTCGAGCATTGCCCGAATAAGTGTGGGCAGCGACAGGACCTCGTATTGTGACTCGCCAAAGGGAAGTCAGCTCAGTAAATGCTTAGTGACCAGCTAAGCCTCCCAGCGCTGATTTTCGAATGACACCCATTTATTGTGTCAACACGCAGAAAAGTGCAATGAAGGGAATAAAAGAGTATAAAAGAGATACAGAGCTCTAGAAACTATTTCATAGCGTTATAAGTAATGATATGTATGTAGGTACACGTGAACACACATAGCACCAACACATATATAAGTATACTAGTTTTTGCCCGCGGCTTCGCTCGCGTTAAGAAGTATTATTATTAATTAGGTATAGTTTCTGCGGCTTTACTTTTGTTTAGCGTGTGAAAAGAAATTAGGGCCTACAAAACTTCTTTTTACACAATATTCTTAACTAATCAGTCAATCTGTGTAATCTGTCTTTCATCCCCCATTTTATACCCTTGGGGGTAGAATTTATCAAATCCTTTCTTAGCGGATGCCTACGTTATAACATCTACCTGCATGTCAAATTTCAGCCCGATCCGTCCAGTGGTTTGGGATGCGCGTTGATAGATCACTATGTCAGTCAGTCAGTCAGTCACCTTTGAGTTATATAATATTAGGTCCTTACATATGAAATTGGCGTTTTGTATGGGAGGAACAAAAAGTCGAATATTTTTTAATATAATATATTTAATTAATCAAAGTATGAACCATTATTTTCTATGCACTTTTGCCATCTCATAGGTAGTTCATTGATCCCTTTACTAAAAAAACCAGTCGGACGGGAATCAATAAAATCTTTGAAGGCGATTTGGACTGCCCCATCGGAGTTGAATTTTTTCCCTTGCAAGAAGTTATCCAAATTTCGAAAAAAATGGTAATCTGTTGGAGCAAGGTCCGGGGAGTACGGAGGATGCCTTAGACTTTCCAATTGAAGCTCTTCTAATTTAGTAGCCGTCTGTTGCGCAGTGTGTGGTCTAGCGTTGTCGTGAAGCAGCAGTGGCGTGGAGCGATTGACCAGCCTAGGTTGTTTAGCCGCTAGCTTTTCCATCATGGTTTGCAATTGCTGACAATAGACATCAGCTGTAATAGTCTGGCCAGATTTGAGAAAACTGTAATGAACAATACCGGCACTAGTCCACCAAACGGTTACAAGTAACTTTTTTGGGGTTAATTTTCGCTTAGGGCAGGATTTGGCTGGCTGGCCAGGATCCAACCATTGCGCTGAGCGCTTCCGATTATCGTAAAGAACCCATTTTTCATCACAGGTAATGATTCGGTTTAAAATACCTTCATTATTGTGCCGGTTTAGTAATGTAACGCAGCAGTCGACGCGCGTTTGCCGGTTTGCTTCAGTCAATTCGTGAGGTACCCACCTTTCAAGCTTTTTAATCTTCCCAATTTGCTTCAAGTGAATTAAAACAGTTTTATCACTAACATCGCAGCCTGCAGCTAACTCGGACGTGGTTTGCGATGGATCCGCTTCCACAATAGCCTTCAACTCTTCATTATCAACTTGAGTCTCAGGCCGTCCACGGGGCTTGTTCTGCAGGTCGAAATTTCCAGAACGAAAACGTTGGAACCAAAAACAAACTGTGTTTTCTTTTGCAACACGACCGCCATACACATCATTCACCCTTCGAGTTGTTTCCGCAGCACTAGTGCCACGGCGGAACTCGTACTCGTAAATAATGCGATATTTTAAGTTTTCCATTTTGTAAAACGAGTGACGCAAACAGAAAAAAACAGAAGAAAAAAACAAATGAATGACGATCATCGAAGCACAAATACATGAGTCTATAGGTGTACAAATTTGAATTTGGAATTCCTTACCAAAGAGGAGAAATTTGTGATTAAAGTGGCCAGTACGAAAAACGCCAATTTCATATGTAAGGACCTAATATTAGGGGATCTCTGGAACTGTGTAGAAGATGAGAAATCGTCGAAAGAAAATAAAAGGAATGATGAGAAAGCATTAGCGAAGATTTGTTTGTTAGTTTGTTCATCAGTTTTTTCTTTTATTAGGATGGCTTCAACGGCGCGTGAAGCATGGGAAAATCTCAAAAGAAATTTTGAGGATAAAGGTTTGTGTAGGAGACTCAACCTTTTAAGAACTTTTTTTTGCTATTCGTCTTAGTAACAACATTAGTATGGAAGATTACATTATAAAGATAACGTATATAACACTAGGTACATAAAGGGTTTATACTGAACCCCTCTGCAAAATTTTCTTTACACACATGACTGATTGGTAACTTCGGCTTGTGTCTGTGGTGGTCTAGTAGATAAAGGATCTGTATCCCTGTATGGCAACGCACGGCGCATGGCATGGCATGTATGGACGGCCTGAGACTCAAGTTGATAATGAAGAGTTGAAGGCTATTGTGGAAGCGGATCCATCGCAAACCACGTCCGAGTTAGCTCCAGGCTGCGATGTTAGTGATAAAACTGTTTTAATTCACTTGAAGCAAATTGGGAAGATTACAAAGCTTGAAAGGTGGGTACCTCACGAATTGACTGAAGCAAACCGGCAAACCCGCGTCGACTGCTGCGTTACATTACTAAACCGGCACAATAATGAAGGTATTTTAAACCGAATCATTACTTGTGATGAAAAATGGGTTCTTTACGATAATCGGAAGCGCTCAGCGCAATGGTTGGATCCTGGCCAGCCTGCCAAATCCTGCCCCAAGCGAAAATTAACCCCAAAAAAGTTACTTGTAAGCGTTTGGTGGATTAGTGCCGGTATTATTCATTACAGTTTTCTCAAATCTGGCCAGACTATTACGGCTGATGTCTATTGTCAGCAATTGCAAACCATGATGGAAAAGCTAGCGGCTAAACAACCTAGGCTGGTCAATCGCTCCACGCCACTGCTGCTTCACGACAACGCTAGACCACACACTGCGCAACAGACGGCTACTAAATTAGAAGAGCTTCAATTGGAAAGTCTAAGACATCCTCCGTACTCCCCGGACCTTGCTCCAACAGATTACCATTTTTTTCGAAATTTGGATAACTTCTTGCAAGGGAAAAATTTCAACTCCGATGGGGCAGTCCAAATCGCCTTCAAAGATTTTATTGATTCCCATCCGACTGGTTTTTTTAGTAAAGGGATCAATGAACTACCTATGAGATGGCAAAAGTGCATAGAAAATAATGGTTCATACTTTGATTAATTAAATATATTATATTAAAAAATATTCGACTTTTTGTTCCTGCCATACAAAACGCCAATTTCATATGTAAGGACCTAATATTAATAAATTTCTCATAGAGAACTTCCAGTTCTGATAGTCTTCCAATCCATGTAATTTTTCAATTGGAATATTCGATGATGTGGCCATATACGTTTCGTAGAAATTCGTAACAACAATTCTCAAAATAAATATATTTAATCCTTAGATAGCCCATAACCTGTTATGGTATAGATAAATATGTAGAATAATTAAAGAGATTCGTATGGATAATGTTTTATATTTTTGATAACATCATAATCTATTTACAATATGTGACATCTACTTTTTTCTTATTAACCTTATATGCATATAGGTTTGATTTACTGTTAACTATAAAATAGTTTTCAATAGAAAACAATTTTGTCTCAGATTTAATATCATAGACCGCATTGATTGAATAATAAATGCGAATGGAAATTCGACAGATGCCTACATTTACTATAACAATCCTTGTGAATTATTCATATGGGAACACAGATCACGTTTGCTTCATACATTTGAGCAGAAATGGAGTAGACATAATATCAACTTGTTCGGTAACTATATTTTGGGGATATGTAAATTAAGGTAAGTCTCTCAGATTTTGTTGATTCAGTTAGGATGTCGAATTTAAAGATTGCTCAGTTATACTGATGAAGTTCTGGCCGATATTGACCTTGGAGACATATCAAAATCACATCAAGTAGGCACTGGCTTGAGTCTCATTCTGGGAAGATGAGTTCGTTGATGAATATATTCAGAAGCAGTCGATTGCGCAGGATATATTTGGTGCGTGATTGCCAGCGCTTGCACAAACCCACTCTCTCTTCCAAACCCCTCGTAACCTAGAACAGGGAAAAACACAACTAAAGATAGGCAGGATGTGCCTGGGTACTGATAGCTGAGACTTATCATCACCCTAGGCCTTTCACAATACTTTGCTGCTTAGCCAGAATTATCAAGTATACTAGACAGCCATTACTACGTCAGGATTTGAATAAATAGGCAGATTTTTGCATTAAACCGGTAGTCCCCGAATTTGCGCTATAAAATATCGTGCAAGCCCCCTCAACCAGGTGTCGCTCACGTTTCAACATGGTTACCAGTTCTGGCTGCTGCAGCATGCATAGTTACTAACAGCCACTGGTGAGAATTCGTGGAAACCAATGTTCAACTAATTTCTGTCACCTCTAAATTGCTGACAGTAATAGATGTTGAGTTGATACTACATTATTGAGATTTACTACCAGTATAATTGAAAGTTGCTCATTAAAATTCCCAATACAATTTCTAAGAGGGAATTATTTCTAATTAGCAGTGATACTTGAGGGAGTCCTCTGCCTATGCTTCAAGAAGGCTAGATGTGAATGTTCCATAACACTGCAGATTTCTAGAGATGGTCAATTTTACCGAACCAACCCATAGTTTAAGGAAGCCTGAGGAGGCTGGCCGCTTGCCGGTAACGTGTTTGCCGCGGCACGATAAGAACTCCCAGGGGTATTAGTCAGTAGGGGTCTTTTTTTTGTAACCCGGGGGAAATCCCTAACGAACCTCGGGCAGTGAGGGCCGCCCTCCGGTGTTTCGGACTAAAAACCTCCGGGGTGTTCCACCTTCCAACTACGGGCATCGAGGGCACAACTGGGGTCTCATCCCTGATGACCGGCGAGACATGCGGTCTTAACTAGGCCTCTACCCGTTAGGGAAGGAGTGGTGTAAAGAGCCATCCCACTCATACATCATTGTTGTAGAGCGGCACGCGGAAACACATCGCGCGCCGCTCGCACCCTTGTAATCAGTAGGAGTCTTTTTTTTTTTAACTCGGGGGAAACCCTTTATGGGCCGTCAGGGGATGATGAGGGTCACCCCCCGGTGTGTCGGAGTCGCACCGACTAAAACCTCCGGGGTGTTTCTTCTCCCGTTTGCCGGGGCCAAGGGCAAGGCTGTGCCAGCTTCCTCAGCGCCCGGCGACGTCTGGCCTATTGATGGAACGCCCCTGGACACCATTCCGCTCACCTTCAGTTTCTTCGAGAGGTGCGCGGGAACACATCGCGCACCGCTCTCGCCTTGGAAACGTTGGGCGACGCACTCCCTCTAGTGCGCCGCCCAGATCAGTAGGAGACTGCCACAACCCCGGCTGTCAGCCTTATGGCAACCAGGATGTTTAATGATTGATTCTCTGATTTAAAAAAATCGTATGAAAATTTCATTTCTTAACATTTTCAATTCCCACTAAAGCAACTGCCGAAATGCTATGGAAACTGTATGAAAGGTGAGGTATGAAAGGTTTTATTTCTATATGTTAGGCTACGATGGGGCTGATATGACGTAAGTTAAAAGCCCCTAATAAAGAATAAATTAAAAAAAAAAACATTTTCAATTGTAAAAAAAATAGTACACGTAATTTGATAAATCCAAAATGTCTCTTTTAAACTATAAGCACAGAAGACACTTGCGAAATCAAACTTTGACGAAAATATTTATTAATCATGAACCCATAAAGCCGAAATTCCACAGAACTTTAAAGACAAAAAGCAAAGCTACGCTAACCCCAGAGAGTTTTATTAAAAGCTATTAGATTGCCGTCAATACGCCTTCCGTCGCAGTAATGGTACTTCTATTGATTTATGACGCGCAGCTCGTTGTGAATATTGAATAAGCTGATGTTTTTAGTCTCCCGGACTTCCATTTCAGTATTACATATTCTCTTACCCGTTTGCATATTGCAAGAATACACAGCCGTACGCCGCCATTATCGTTTTTGCATCAGCACAGTTATTGAAGCACGAAAAATCGTCTATCTAATGTATTTCTCAATTGTGTGATATCGAGTTCTTTTTGTGGAACTTTAAGATGGTGTTTCTGAGAATATTTTGCGGCAGACATTTTTATTCTAAAAGTACTTTGGAAACATTATTAATATATAAGCACAGCATATTCATTTTGATTTTATATTTTGTAAAATATGATTAAAATCTTTATTAATCTATACCTACTTAGCAGCATAGATGGGCAAAACGTAATCAGATTAATGAAAATGATTAACGATTACATTTATGATTTCTTAATGTTTTAAATGGATTTAATCATGATTACAGAGCAAGAAAATTAAAATTACGACTACATTTTGTAATCGTTCATCATTAATCAGATTACATTTTGCCCATCTCTGCTTAGCAGCTTATAGTGATCATCTTTTAAATGGCTATCATTATTTTTTATGGGAGACATATTTAATTTTTTCTCAAAATATTTTAAATTCTGCATACTGACTGACGTTACAGTCCAACAAACGAATACGACTATTTACAGTAAAGAAAAACCTATCAATAGTATCTGTAGTCATGCCAGCCTGCACAAATATCTTTTCACGCTTCGTTTGAAGAAGTCAATATCATAGAAGGGTGATAACACACTTGCCGGGAGACCATTCTACACCTCAACAACTCAACAAAAATAAGATTAAGAGAATTTCTTAGTCCTATGAGTTATGGTATAGCCGTGACTCCGTTAATCCATGCACGTGGTTCTTTTAAGGAAAGGAGAGTGTGTAGCAACAAATTTTACTTAAGTTACAATTATTATTCATTTAAAAATTTAGCTTACAAGGCCTTAATTATCATTCCAGAGATAGGATTCTTTTTTATCAGGTTACTAGCTGATCCGGCAAACGTTGTTTTGCTATGTAAGGTTTTGTAATATCTTCTAAGATGTTCATTGAAATTAAGTGATGTCAAAGACAATTTTGTTTACAATTAAATACTCTTAATTAACAACACATTTATTTGGATAAAGATTAATATTATTACGTTGATACAACTCTTAACAAATAATGCATTAATTTCGAACTAAATATGTTTACCATATAAACGGTTCTAGTGACTTAATCTTAGAAGATAAACATATACTGTCGCGGACATTTTTTTAGATCATTTCAAGAGAAATAATTCTTTCTTACATATATTTTTGGTATCTTGAACCGTTTTTGCAGCGCACGCAATGGAACCCCTCAAGGATGAATAATTTTCCCCGTTTGTTTCACATTGTCCATTATTTTTTCGCTCCTAATAATTGCATCGTGATGTTATATAACCTATAGCCTTCCTCGATAAATGGTCTATTCAACTCAAAAAGAATTTTTAAATTCGAACCAGTAGTTCCTGAGATTAGCGCGTTCAAACAAACAAACAAACAAACTCTTCAGCTTTATAATATTAGTATAGTCCATTATTTCTTCGCTCCTAATAATTGCATCGTGATGTTATATAACCTATAGCCTTCCTCGATAAATGGTCTATTCAACTTAAAAAGAATTTTTCAATTCGAACCAGTAGTTCCTGAGATTAGCGCGTTCAAACAAACAAACAAACAAACAAACAAACTCTTCAGCTTTATAATATTAGTATAGATTAATTCCCTAAACACCTTCGTTGGTTAACAGTTCCTTCAGCATAATATTCTCATTAATACATATAACTAAATAAACAACTCTAAAACAAATAATTTTCCACATTCTGACATTTACAGAGCACATTCAGGGAAAATTTACGCACAAAGCAATATATTTAGCGAACCGAATAGCCTCGTGTTTTGCAAGCACAGCTACCCTTTATTGTTATTTACAAATTGGATATCTATAAGCGATGTAAAGCAGTTTTTTCCGTTTCTCTCTGTCGACCGTATTATAAATTCATGTTAACGACTGAAAAGGGTAAAGGTTATCCGGCACATGGAGCTGGAAAAAATTCCTGGTCGAATACCACCGTTGTTAATAACGTGATGTAAAATTAAAAACATTTCTATATTATTTTGCGAAATTCTAACAAGTTTCATACACAGACTCAGTACTTATTATAAAGGGGGGGGGGGGGGGGTGAACATGACGCTTGATCTCAGACTGAAGTCTCTTTTTTTGGCCAGAACTAACGATAGTAAATTTGCGAAACAAAAATTCAACCTGAATGGAAAACGCGAAATTAGTAACTTATCTGTCCTCTATACAGCGTTCGATATCATAGCCACCATTGCACGTTCCATTTTACAGGCGTGAATCGTAAAGAGAAAGACATTATTACAAATAACCTGGATGGAAAATTGTTTATCAATGATAGGAGACCTCTCAATCAATCCATGGCCATTGCGTCTGTGAAATAGGAGTTGTAGCCTATTATCTTCAACTTCTTTCCTTTCATACTGTGTCATGCTTTGGAATCGTATGTGGTGGGTGGTAAGATTGAGAGCCACTATATACCGGCGCGTGCGATGCGAGCGCTACACCGCCCACGCACCCGACAGAGTAGTCTTGCTATCAGACTAGCTCCACGCACCACTCGCTCGCCATTCCTTTTTTTGGTAACCCGGGGAAATCCCTTACGGACCTCAGGGGGTAAAATGCCACCCTCCCCTCATCTCCTTGCTTTGTCATTGGACAATTGTGCATTGGACATTGTGCGGGAACACATCGCACTCCGCTCACGCCTGGATCTGGACGACGCGCTCCCTCAAGCGCGCCGCCCGGCGTATGTCCTGTTATAGAGAAAGGCCTCTGGCGAAGGCCCTCCTGTCCGAGCTGGGCGGCGGATTGGGTTATCGGGAGTGGCAATAGCCTCCCGAACCCGCTCCGCTGCCTCTTTCGCCTTCATCGTCTTCTACATGAAAGAGAGGCCCGCCTGCCATGCCCTGTCGCTACTGACTTCGCTCGCCATTCCTAACGTTCTCGAAGTATTTGTTTTTGTGTTGTTATCTTTATTATTGTACTGTTTAATATATTTCTATTTGGACTAGTATATTTGTGCTTTACTATTTTTACTGGACTGTGTACTGTGCATCATTAATCCTCTACCTACTTGCCGTTTGGACTTCTTCATTTCATTCTTTCATCTCATCTTTACACGCTATCCTGCGCTATAGTGTAGGGTAGATCACTACCTCCACCATTCCTACCACGCTGAAGATTCAAACATTGGTATATTTAATATTCTGAGAGCGATTTCAACAAAGATGTTGATTACGTTGAGAATGAAATTACTTCAATATAACATATACTAGGCACGGTGGTACTATAATAATATTTCGTCCCGCTATATCCCTTTCAGGGTGGGCAGAGGTGTATTAATGGTTGCATTCAATTGGCGCTTATGTAGTGCCAAATGTGAACAGTAGCGCAGCTGACCGCCGTTCTCATACACATGACATTTCTGTTAGGATTTCATCCATCATTCACGTCGCCGAGCATAAATATCGGTCCTTTATCCACTAATCCACACTCCTACCATTCATAATATAGTTGACCTCTCCCTCAAAGCGATTTCATTTGATACATCGCTTTTTATTGAATCACAAACATCGAGTTCTTAAAGTGGCGTTCATCTCATACAAGCATAAAAGCAATGCTTGTCCTACGCTCTACGAATATCTAATTCTAATATTATGAATTATAATCAATCAAAAATAATTTGCTTTTTCTAAAAAACTTAATTTTACGCCATCTATCGACCGATTGGAAACTATTATAAAAATCATTTAAAACAAACATGGCGCGAGACGCGAACTCAGACCAGCGCGAAAAGCAAAACTAACCTTTGCTTTTTTTACCATACAAAATGTGTAGGTACGTACTTCCAAAATTGCTAGGTACCTATCGAATTTTATAAGGCCAAACATGCAAGTTTTGAACAAAAAAAGTAGTTTTATAATGTTTTATATAAATGAATAATAGTTAAAAATAAGTTTTTCGATTTTTTAAACATTACATTCTGATTTTGATTTCGTATATTAAATTTGGAAAAAATAAGTTTCAATTACAATTCCGTAGTCGGACTGTTATGACAGTTCGCCATATTGTGTATTTTTTTTTTTTTAATATTAAGTTTTACGGCTCTGGGTACATGCCCTTTTGAGCCTGTCGTTGGTGCCATATTGTGTATTGGATTCAATGTTTCCACTTTTAGGAATTTATTCCGTTTTAGGGAAAAATGACTAATAACATGTATAGCTTAGGAACATCATCAACCTCATCGTGACTTTCCATCAGGTGATATTGAGGTAGCACTCAAGCCTGTTTGTAATAAAAAAAAAACAAAATACCAGCTAAAATTTAATTAAACAAGATATTAAGCTTGAAATATGTCAAATGATTTGTTGTACTTTATTTTAATTATGCTCCCTAAATCTACGAATTTCAAAAAATTTTTCGGGAGAATTTCTAAATAAACTTGGGAAAAACCAAAATCGAAAGTGAAAACATTATCGTATAGTGGCACGTATTTGCTATATTATTCAATTATCTCTGATAATTACTTTCCTATTATAGTGTTCTGTAGTTTTATACAAATGAATAGTAATTACAAATAAGTCATATGATTTATTAAACATTATATTCTGATTTAAGTGACAAATATTCAATTTTGAAAAAAGAAGTTTTATATACAATTTTCGTAGTCAACAATTATAAACAGTTAAAAATATACGAGTACGCTTGCAGTCGTGTTATGTTTAGTTTTTCGTTGAATTTAATTGTTTCTGTTAACTTATTTCGAATTATCGTGGTTTACATTATTTAGTGTACGAATTATGGAAAGATTCTTATATGAAATTAGTGGTCGGAAATTCTGCTTCCCGAAATTATTAGAAAGAATAGCCCATTTTCAAAGTTATCTTATAATTAAAAAAAAAAAAAAACATATTTATAAGGACAGTGTATTTCTGAATTTGAAGTATCATAAAATCAGGTACAGGTAACACGAAATTTTTGCTAGAAATATTTTAATACTATTAATTAGGTGGTTGGTTTTTTTTTTCATACAAATTCCTTATTTTATGTTTTCTATATATTAGTAATAGTAATTGTAATATATAGCCACACTATATCTCTTTCGGGGTGAGCAGAGATACATTAGTGACTGTATCCAGTTTACACTTACTTATATGTCGTGCCCAACGTGACCTGTAGCGCAGCTGAATGTCATTATTCGGGCAATCACACGTGATATGTTTCTAAATGCATTTTTTTTATGTTATTACATCCCATGCTGATTTCCTCACGATGTTTTCTTTACCGGTCAACATATAGTGCTTAATTAAATCCGTATTTAATTTGGAAAAACCTAGAGGTACGCAGGGATTAAAACCTAAGACCATACGCGTTTCTGCGCATTGATATCTCTTTATCCACTAGGCCATCATAGCTGCATTTTATTTCGTAATAATAAAGACAATTGGAATGTTGCGGGATATTACAATTTAAATAATTTTCATAAAGCCGCAAAAAACGTGACCTGAAAAAACGATATATTTTCGGGCACCCACCACATTATAAGTGAACCAATAATATTGCTTGGATATGTTTTGGCTAGCCTTTTAACGCTACTAACTTAGTGCACGGCGCAAAGCTCCTGTGTAGCACTAAGCTGGTGTGATGTAAAAGACCCGAGGTAAGTTTTTTACGGATTGCCTGCCTTATTTCAGAAGCCAGTGCACGCCACTGAGTTCTTACAACTAGTTTTTGTACTTGGCAATTAAGAAAATCCTGTTTTCACACATAAATAACTAAGTGCCATTGATGTTAAGTTAATTATTTAAGTAATTCGCCTAAGTAAAGTTGGTAATTGTGAGAAATGATAATATGTTTTCCTTAGATTGGTTTTGTTTGAAAGAAAATTCTTCCTTTGAATTTGTTTTCAGAATTCTCACTAGTTCGCGAAATGTGTCCCTTAGAAGCGTCAAAAGATTTTACTAATTTAAAAAGCCACCTCCATTATTTATTACACACAAATATCTCATACATAAAAATCTCGTGTCACTGTGTTTGTGATAACATTCTTCCGAAATGACTTTATCGATTTTTATTATTTTTTTATGTATATTTGGTACGTATGATAATAGATCGTACAGAATATTTCATACCGATTGGTAATTTAGGTGTCCTAGTACAAAATTTTTTGGCATTCTTTTTTTAATAGGTGTTAAAGTTATATATTATCTAATATTTCATCCTCCTAACCCCATCTTCTGAATTTTTATTCGCACTTTTAGTATTTTTGTATATGTACATTCGCTATTTTTAATTTAACTCAAAGATCTTTTAAGTTATGATACATACATAGTACACGTAAATTAAATTATTTATCGGGTAACTTTTTTTTTGTTTTGGTAACTCCATGTATATCCTCATGCATGCTCAGGGTCGTTGTCAGGACAACGGTTCCAGTGTGAGAGACTGCCACTGAGTATAACCACCGGGGTGTTCCTCCGATCGTTCTGCCGAGGCCAAGGGGACGGTTCTACCAGCTTCCTCAGCACCCGGTGATATCGAATCCTCGGCAGGCCTCTCTACGCTTACGAGTGGTGGTGTAAAAGACCACCCCTCATTCACCCAATTTGTCTAGGAGCGATGCGTGGGAGCACATAACGCATCGCTCACGCCTGCTTTTGATGAGCGACGCATTCCCTCAAGTGCGCTGCCCAGCTCTCTCGGGTCTCACCTATTTTTATTTAATCAAACACTTTCAATTATTTGTATTCGATTGATCGTAGGGTTCGTAGACTTTTTGGCAATAGTTTTTAACTGAGACTTAAATGCAGAGCATCCAGTATCGACATAGAGTCGCCTGCCACGCAGTTTTTTATCGACTGTACAATGGACAGTGTGTTGTATTTTTTTATGGCTTATAAATATTTTTAATTAGATGTAACACGACCGGAACCCTTCACGAAAATTAGCGCTGCAGGCTTCCTCTATGGCTTTAGGCTGATGAAGGTCCCATTTTCGCCTTGTTTATATGTTTTGTATTTTCTTTTGTTTCTGTGTGTTGTTTGTATTGCTGCATTTAAATTTCTGGTTTTTGGTGGTTGGTTGGTTTGTGGCGAAATAAATACATTTTCATTTCATTTCTCAGAAGCCACATTCTCTACTTCCATCAGACCCATCTCATCTCAAAACTACCAGATTCCGTGGCGGATACAATCCATATGTGGTGGCATAGATGAGCAAAATGTAATCAGAGTAATGAAAATGATTGACGATTACATTTTACGTTTTTTAACATTAATATGACTGGGTTTTGCTCATTTATGTTTTAAACACTACAAAATCCCAGATTGTATACACATTCATGATTTCTTAATGTTTTAAATGGATTTAATCATGATTACAATGCTAGAAAATTAAAGTTACGACTACATTTTGTAATCGTTCATCATTAATCAGATTACATTTTGCCCATCTCTGTGTGGTGGACTTTTCTTATATCCGCACAAAATAGATTCGCTTCTACGTTCATCATGTGAACGCTAAGAAGTGGAATATTCTTGATGCGGTTTTATGACTTGGGAGCCTTTAAGAGAAGAGAGAATAGGTCTCTTAAGTGAAGAGACCTATTCTCTCTTCTCTTAAAGGCTCCCAAGTATATATGACACTTGTTGGGCTACGCGGTCTATAATCAAAGTGATTGAGGACAAGAATCCGACTGTAAATCATTAAAAAAATGGTTTTTGTTGAATATATTTAATTGTTATTTAAATTTAATTAATTGATTTATTTATTTTAAAGGGAAACATACAGCAATATAAAAATGATAACAAAAATACTCAAAAAATGTTACATAAGCCAGCAAAGATTCCACAAAAATTAGTACAAAAATAGAAATCAAGCTAATAAATAACAATAAAGAAAATCAATCAAATCTACATACATATATATGTTTCATATAAATAGTACATATATAAAAAGAAATACAGTAAAGAACAAAATTGAACTTAGGCTAATATTTTCTCTCTCACCATTCGTTTAAAGGGCACAAAGGCACAGGACTGCATATCTATATCACAAAAACGTTTATTATATAGATTAACATAGTTTGATCTTAAGAATGGCACCTTAAACAGCGAAAAGTCTCTTGCATTGGAATGCGGACACCTGAAACCTATTCGACTAAGCAAATAGGATGAGTCCACGAGACCGTTAACAATTTTAAATAAAAAAAGTTGATCCCTCTCAATTCTACGATGATATAACGCAGGAATTGAGCGACAAGGATGGTTGTGCAAATCAGACTTATATTTTAATCGTAACAACTTCCATTGATTTGTCTTAATTCAGTATCAGTCAATAATTATTCAATTTCTTTTACACATTGTGTCTTGATCTCCCATTAGTTAACGACGACGATGCGAAATAAGTAAGTTCTAAAAATCTGTAAGTAGTCGATCCTAGTTACTTTCCAGCAACATTTGTTATACCAAAAATGTGTAACAATATTAAAATATCTAATTGTCAAAGGAATTCCGAAATGTTTCTTAAATGATATTGGTTTTTCTGAAGATAAAAATATTTTCTCTGATAGAGGGAATGCTTTTAAGTGCTCTTTCCTTGAAATATCAAAAGCTTTTCGAGTTTAGTGCGGTGCTTATTTGATTACTGGTGATATATGATTTTATTATTTTAGGCGGACCTTTAGGCTAAGTGTATTTATTAAGTTAAATAAATATTAGTAACCATTAAACTTAAAAAAAATCTACTTGAATAAATTCTTTTGCATACTTTAATAAACTCTTTTGAATTTGTATTTCATTAATCTTTGGTCTTGAAAGTTATTAGAAATGTTCATTTCTTTTTGTTTTCTATAATTTATAAGCACATGCTTGTTGCTTAACAATACTTGATGGAAACTAAACTTATATTTATGGTGAAACATGTTTTATCAACAAATATATATATATATATATATACATATACATATATATATATATATATATATATATATATATATATATATATATATATATATATATATATTAAATATTTAATAAAAACTCTGTCCAACCGGAAAAGACGTTACTAGGTATGAATATTATACTCTATTTTATACATTTTTAGTTAAATAGGAAAAACTCCGTGAACAAAATAAAAAAGAAAGAAAAGTTTCATGCTAGTAAGTCTTGAATCATAGAGGTCAAGATCCCCGTAGATTCCAAGATCCGTATTTTAATTAACTTGTTCCACTAGCAAAGGCTATATATATAGTGTACAGATTTTTGTAATTAATTTGAGCCTATATCGCTTGCAAGATAATTCGATTCCTTCAATTTATACGACATTATTCATTCATAATATAATTATCAGATGTATTTTCGTAATAATATCATTCCCCTTTCTGATATTTATGTCACTTTGTATATATTGAAATCTAATTCTTTGTTACAGATAAAAATGGCTACATGTGTCATGAAACTACAATAAAACCCATGACTCGATGTCACCGATCCCGTAAACGCCCAAATAAAGAAATGGATCTCCAAAGGTGATCATAATGGCCACCGACAGATTGCCGCTCTACCTGTGCAACTCAATAAAACAGTATCTGTCGAGGACAATAAAGCACAACCTAATAAATATCCAGGAGAAGGTTAAGATAATTCTATTTTTAGCCCTCCTTTTAACAGGGAATGCGTACGGGAACGGTGGCCGGAATTCTATGCTACGGACCAGAGTGATTGGAACGAGGTACGGGAAGCTTCAGGGCGTAATTTTGCCAATGGATCAGCATAAATATTTGAAACCGGTGGAAGCGTATCTTGGAGTGCCATACGCCACCCCACCCACTGGATCGAATAGGTGAGTTATTTTAGTTCCTGACAATTTCCTTTTATTTTTCGCTCAGTTACACGAGATGCCTATCTGGGGTAGAAAAATTCATGTGTCAAGTGGATATTTTATTACGAAATGTCTTTTTTCCTTTAGTGAGCCATTATATCTCTTTTATATCTTTGACATTTTTATTAAGTTCACTTTATGCTTTTAGAGCGTATCATCGTTCATACGTTTGGTCATACCCATAATACTTACATAACTTCTTTCTATGTGGCAGATTGTTATTAACAATTGCTTATTATTTAATGGTTTTCTTTTTTAAGAGAATCTATCAAAATCATATCAAGACATTTCTTATTATTCAACATTTTCGATTAATAAATTATCACAGCAAATCTTCTTTTGATTTTAATATAATTGAAGTCATGTCATATTTTCCGTAATCTTTTGTAATTTTGCTGTTACTGAAATCATCCACAATATCAATAATTTTGATAATCATCTGTGTAATGTTCGTATGATCTATGTAACTAATCTTGTGTTTTTATTCAACCTCTTCTTATACTAGCATCAATAAGATAACTGTGCAAGTATATATTACAGCAAAGAATATTAGCTCAGTTTATTGGATCTGGCTACACCTCGTATCTATTATATCAATGTGCTGATGAAAAATACTTTAATTGTAAACAGTGTAAAATTCCTGATAATACCTCCCATTTAAATTTTAATGAAACTTTGCCTTTAAACATTTGAAACGAATTTCGCATCCATATTACACGAGACCGCAACATTACGAAGACCCAATTAGCGAAAATTTCAAATGAACGTCGCCAGATTTGTATTTATTATTGAACGAAATAGATACTAAAGGATTATTTTTTTTGGTAATTTATTTCAACTATTACTAATTAAATTGGGAATAGTAATTAATGATTTAATTGTCTATTTTATGGTCTGTTCAAATATTTTGATTTCAACCTTGTCAGATATCACTGTAAAGTAATATTATAAGTATGATTAATTAATAAGTGCGATTTTAAGAATATAGATACAAGTTTATTGAAAATGACGTGTCATAACAGTGATCGGAATCATCAATTTATCATCAAGAACCTCTTTAGTTCCACCTTTCATAATAAAGCCACTAGACACGGTGTCGGATACCATCCGTATGTTGTGAACGTACTTTTTTTATCCTTATCTCCACGAAAAGATACGATTTTACATTCATCATGCAAACAATTGTAACTGGAGTGGATATGCTTCCAGCGATATATTTCCACGTTCTTATGACTTGGGAGCCTTTATTGAAGATTGAATAGGTATTTGTGGGCAGACACGATCCATCGTTGGCCTCATCATCACTTTCTTCTAGATGTGATTGACGTCAAGCATTCGCCCATAAATTATAAAAAACGTGCATTCGCTGATTATTGGACGTAGGCCTCTCCTAAGATTCACCACTGAGCCCGATGGTTGGCTCTTTTCATCCAACAATTGCCTGCTACTTTGCGATAAACAACATTTCACCTAGACAGAAAGCGTCTAACGTTACATTCGCCGAGACGCGGTCTCCACTCGAGAATAGGTCTACCCCAAAGATTAGACCCCAATGATTAAAATATTTTAGTAATTGTAATTTTGGAATATAGATGCAAACGTATTAAAAATTAAAAATGACAATGAAAGTATTCATTCTATATAAAATCACCTATAAATTATGTCACATTTAGATAACCTTTTGAAATCAACAAAATCTGCTCAAATACATCATTAAAATCGAATTTCATTCAAAGGTTTGCGCCAACTCGGGCTCCGGCACCGTGGGACGAAGTGAAAACGGTTGACCAAATGGGACCGGTGTGTCCTCAAAGACTGCCGGATATTTCCAACGAAACCCTGGTATTAGAGAGAATGCCGAAGGGTAGGCTGGAGTACTTGAGAAGGTTGCTACCGCGCCTCAAGAATCAGAGCGAAGACTGTCTTTACATGAACATTTACACCCCTGTTCAAGGTAACTTAGTCCATAAAACTCAAATTACTTTTATTAAAAGTTTTTTATTTATTACTATAAGTTTGATTAAAATCCATTTGAGTGAACCAACATAGTATGAACCGAACCGTCTTTCCCTGAGGGATTACTTTAAATGATTGTGTTTCTGTAATAAAAAAAAACGAATTAACAAATGGCCTTCTAATTCCTTTTTAATTTAAAACAATTTATACATATCTCTTTGGGACCTTAGCAATGGTCTGGTCATTAAAATTAAATTATACGAATCGGAAAGGAAAAGTTAGCATGTTAATAAACTTGTAATGAATGGAATTTTCCGCTTTATTCTTGTTTTGTAACATTCGAATCAACTCTATCATAACATGTTCAGAGCTGTCGAAATGCGGTAGACTGCACGCGAGTCACGTATGAGCACGCTCTGACCCACATCCCCTTTGTCTTACGTAATGTTGTTGACAGAACCCCTTTTTGGCCTTATTGTCCAATTCTAGTGGTCCCCTAACCGATTGTAATAAAATCGTAACGTATGTCTGCCCTTTCTTATCGATTAACGTACTCGTTTTTTGTGTGACATGCCTTTATTTGGACAAGGTTTATTGTTCTGATTCGGATAAAGGAATAATTAATTACATTAAAGGATTTAATACAATTACTAATAAATATAATTCTGAATTAGAAGAATTAGCTAATTTAGGTAGTTTTATTATAACGGCATATGCAATTATAACAAATGAAAATGCTAATTGTAAAGATAACAATATTCTTAGTAATTACAAGAGTAGAGAGATAGTTACTAGTTCAAATGCCATCGTAACATTGAGAATAGAAAAGACCTAATTATTACAATTAGGATTCAACACAGTTTGTTTTGATAGGGTTCATCTGAATTTAGTTTTGTTTGATACTCTTTAATAGAGCACATCCAAACCTGGAGTTTTCTTTAATAGACTCAGTAATGTACTCGTATGTGAAGTCTTATTGTAAAATTAATGATAACATTGTTATAGCATTTACACATAGTGCTTTTAATATTTATTTTAAGCCTAGTAAATTTATTCTAGAACTTTCCAAATTAAGCCTGCTCTAAGTATTTCATTAATAATAATACTTAGATCTGCTACAGAATTTTTCATCTCAAGTAACGAACATTTCTAATAGAATACTTAGAAATGAATTATTTAAGGCTGAATAAGCTTAAAATTGGTACAATTTAGTAGAGATTTCACTAAACTTTTTTGAGGTAGAATATACACACAGGGTGGATACTCCAATGAAAATTTATAGATTTGACGGATCAAAATTCACACAAGCAACGTTATGACACTTCATGTCCATAAAAAAAAGTGTCATTCTGTGAATTCCGGGGTTGGCGACGGCAGTATTAATTAACAACAAATTACGGTGTCTTATTCATATATCGAAGAAGTATGAGGATATGCATTGTATACCGAACCCGGATGGAAATGTTCGGCGTCATCCATAACATATCTCAAAAATAATATTGCATTCTAAATCTATACTCATATATTTCTCTATATAAAAATCTAAATCATAATATGGTTAAACGATGTTGTGGATGCAGACAGATTACGTAGTAAGGTCGGATCTATTGCTAAATTAATATCTAGATTTTACTAATAAGAGACGAGAATCCATTGTCAAATCCCCGTCGTCATGCCGGCCCTCATATACCACGACTATAGGTCTCTAGGTATATAAACAACTAAAATTACACAAACTGACCACGAAACGATACGAAACAATGGTGGGGAGTGGAGAGCTTCCCTTTTATATGAAACATGATGCATTATGTGGTATATATTTACATGATGACGTCCATGGTTTTTAGCCAGGAAGAGTCTAGTTCACCACATTTGCTACTCTCACAGTTCCATGAGAAATTTCCATCGAGATACAAAAAATTGTACATTACATATTGATATCCAACTGTTTGTCTGGATAAAGATCAATCTGTAACAGGTCTAACCGATCAAAAGGCGATAGAAATATATGAGAAATAACTCAACGAATTTGTCTTCTTGTCACGCCCTCTTCACAGGCGGATCACAGAACTTGAATATAAACTGTGCCAAACCGAGCACCGACGAATACATATGTCAAACTCATGATTTATCGTGATCTATCGAGACTAGAGGAACTTTTTGTATTTGCCAGATCTTTGGTAATAAATTTTTAGTCGGTTTATCGGCTTTTTTTATTTAGACCTTCAGAAATCTTTGATTTTTTCTTCTTAAAATACACAACTATATATTTACTACTATAATAAGTGATTTTTTAAATATTAAAAATAAATGCAATTATTGGTTAGATTACAATTTTGGATTTTAAGGTTGTTGTATATTTAAGTAATCCCAGTAGTCGAGAAGCTCGCAAAATTTATAAATTTATTTACAATAGTTTAGTGGAACCTTAAGGTTTCTCTATCTTCTATGGTGTGTCCATAACACTTAGTGTAATGTTTATATTTATATTTTTTATATCTATATATATGGTGTAGCACGATAGGGCTGACATGACTGCATGCGGCGGTCAAAAGCCCTTTAAACATTCATTAAAAAAAAGGTTGTTGTACTTCTTTTAAGAGTACGTATTATGTCAGTATCATTATTTAAAATTGTTATTACTGTTAAGATTAATTTCTATTTAATTGTCCTGTAATGACACTTTTAATTGTATTTCATTAATTAATTTAATTTCAACATATTTTTTTATAATATTTTACAGAATAATAATATCAAATTTACGATAATAAATTAACAATGAACAAATTGAGAGCACCTAACGTTTCTTTTCAGTTTTCAATATTTTTAACGCATTTAAACCGTAAAAAAAATTATTGCAACAAAAGTTAGTTCCATTTTACTTAATATACGTGATCGTAAATAACAAGTACATAAAAAAAATGAGGAAAAATTTCACGAAAACAAAAGAAGTACTAATTTAAAAACAGTTTTTCATGATAAAAATGTTCTTTTAAGAATGAATTTTGCATTTGAAAAGACTTTTCTCTGCATTTCTCGGTTTCAGCGATAAAAAACGACTCCATTGTGGTTCACGCTCTGTTAAATTTTAATATTTCATGTCAATAGAGCGTTTGGGGTTGTAATGAAAAATCTACAGATTTGTCTAAGAATTTCAACATTTATATCACGTTTTTTTAATTCCTTCGCATTTTATAAGTTGTCGTCTGTTATTTCTCTTGTGACACTGAATATGATTTATATGTATACTACAGTGACGTGCATAGGGCATTTGGACAGGGTAGGCAGAATTCGTGTAATTAATTTGAATATTACATTGTGATAGTAAATATTATATTGCGTTCATAGAAAAGATAGACGGCGTGAATATAGAATAGATATGAATATAAATGGTTCCTTTTTTGTTTAACTTAAAGCAATTTCTTCCAGACTTATTTATCATAAGGGCATGCAAGGCTTGCATGCATCTATGGAATGAACGCTACTGGTATATTATAACAATAATTTGATTAAATCGACTAACAGAGTTTCTTTCGGACTCCTTTCCAAACCGGTAGTAGATTCATTTTATTTTTTTATATTTAAAAAACCCTATGAAATAAGGTAAGGAATAATTTCAATAACCGGACCAACACATCGCGTGCTTCCATATCATATACGTGTAAATTATGTGCCGATTTCAATGACCTTTTGTTTTTTACACAACTAATTTTCTAAATTAAGTCTTTACTGTGGACAGTCACGAGTTACATGTGTAAACTTTATTAAAAATTTAAACTAGGTATGTACTGGTTTGTGTCTGAAAATATACTCTGTGTACGGTACTTCGATAGCTCCGCAACAGTGGCACGAGCTGCCTAAAGAGCTTAACTTACTACGACCACTAGTTCTTCTACTCCTCAGGGGCCCCTGCTTCTCCTCCAGGAAACTGGTGTCTTTGAGGATATTCCTCGCACACTTGTACACTCTGGAATCGGATTGTTTGGTTTTATGAATATTTTGTATCCTTTTACGTCGTTACTCGGCGGATCGGTCGAGCGAGAGCAAAACTCAATTGATAACCCGTACAGTGTTGCCAGAGCAGAATCGAAGTTGTCCGCACACTTATTTAAATACGGAACACTCTGTGTTCACCCGGACTGTACTATACAGTAACAAAATTACATGACGTGTCATCATTTTTTCCAGCAACTGTAACTTGATTAGTTCACTAGATTTAGAACTCAGAACTCTTATAATTTATTACAATCGAACACAGTCCTCGATTCTTCTGATCAAATTATTGGCAGCACCTTATTATAAATCGTTGTTCACTGGAAGTATCACGAACCACTCCAGAATACACCTGCTCCAGTGTTCCTCAATTCTTCGGCATATGTGCCAAACCTACTACCACTTTGGCATGCTAATCTGGAGATTTCAATTACATGAGCACCATTGAGTAAATTACTCGCACCAAGGATTGTACAGTTAAGATTGGACTAGTTCTCTTAACGTGGTATAAAATGTACTACGAATGAAAGCTCTCTGAAGAAAAAGTCCAAAATGAGACTCTCCTACAGAGAATCCAAGTAATCAACACAGCTTTTCATAGTGCCACAGTGCCTCTTGATTCATCAGTTGTCTACTTTGACATTCATTGTCACACAGTCCAGTCTTATCAATCAATTCTTGACCATTCAACATTTACATCTCTTCTCCATCTCTCTACTCATAATACTCTGTTGTTAACTATCCAAACATCATCGACATAGCTCAGAGAACTAACTGGCTAAAGTGACAACGACCTGGTCATATTTACTGAAGTACAACATGGCCACTAATACTGTAATTTACCCGGAATGTTTAAAATTTGATTTGTTACAGTTGGGCCCACTCTACAAGCGAAGTATCCCGTATTGATATTCATCCATGGAGAGTCCTTTGAGTGGAATTCAGGCAATGTATACGACGGAGCTGTGCTGGCTAGCTATGCCGGATTGGTTGTTATAACCATAAACTACAGGCTTGGTATCCTAGGTTAGTATTGGAATCTTTACTATAATAGTCATACCATTTTTTTATATATCCCGGGGAAAAATCCTGCATAGGACCATCAGGGACGCTGTGAAGGCAGCGACCCTGGTGTGTCAGACTCGTAGTGACTAAAAACCCCCGGGGTGTCCCTCTGATTGCTCCAGCTGGGCCTAGGAAGCTAAATTCATCCAGACGCCCAGAGAACAAGAAGCCTTGTTTAGGCTACCTCTCTGGAAGGGGAAGGAGTAAAGCCCACCCCTCCAAAAACCTCTCTCCCAGGCGATGCGCCGGACACCGTGCACCGCTTCCCTCTCATCCGGGCAGCAGACCCCCTCAAGTCTACTGCCTGGATAATAGTCATACCATATATAAAAATAATTAAGACATTTATATGTTTTTTTTTATTCCTATTGTTAATGTTGTTCATTAGGATATAGAATCGTAATTTATTATTTATTTTCAGTACAATAGTTGCATTAATATAAACATAATTATAACAAACTTATAAATTTAACTTATAACCTACTGCACTATATAAAAAAGTGAATCTCGCGTGTAGAAATAATAAAAATTCTAATTTAAATATAATAATAGGTTAAAAAGTACAGTAATTTTGGAAAAGAAAAAGTAATGAACAAAGAAAAATGAAAATTTAAAAGTTATGAATAGAGACTTAAAACACATTATTTATATACTATATTTAAACTGTTATTAAATAAATCCAAGGTCTGGTACGTATTACATAGTTTTGTCGTTCTAGCTCCGGGAGAATTGATGCCTAAATTTGTCTTTGTGAAGGGTTGGCTAAAAATATTAACCGCATTACGGGGATATTGAATGGGGATTTTGAATTGTAGTTTATTGAGATTTTCTGGACAAACTATGCAATTACTTTTTAAGTATTTCATGTGGTCTCCTGCTCATCCAACTACCTCCAGTTAACCCTATCTCTGGCTAGCACCGTCCATTTTATTTCCGTTACCGAAAGGATATAATCAACTCATTGCTTTTTTAGTCTACCTCTTTTTCTTTTACATTAAAAAAGTTATTTAGTGCACATGCACAGTTAAAAGTCTCTAGGCGTATGAGATACTGGACGTACACAAGCTGATCTCGAATCGAGATATGGCAAAGTGAGTCACCATGTCCATATTTACACTTGTGTACTGTGGTCACGACCCAGTTCCGGCAAAATCAAACATCACCTATTCCAACATGAAGCGAAACTCTACTCCCTTTTATTGTGTAAACATAAATCCCTTTCGATTTAGTTCAAGCTGTTTCACGTCTGTAAATGTGGTCGATTGCTTGGAGAGCGAATGAGTATTTTGTATTACAAATCGATATCTCACTGGCGGTATCAATTTTACTCTAGTTGTAACATCATTACCCGCATATTAGGAATATAGGCCATAGGGAATTGAATTATCAATACACCTCGATATTGAGGCATAACTTGTGACCTAAATACCTCCACCGAATAATTTTCAGCTCAAAATATGTTTACCTTAACATCGTTATTAAGATTAACGGATAAAGCAACATCCAATGCGTAAAAATAACATTTATTAACTGATATTGTTTCCTTTCCTTTTAAGTCAATATTATAAATTATCTTTCGCTATAAACTGTTTTCTCTTAGCGTGGGCCTTATTTTCATGACCTTTATTCTGTTTTATCAAAGCTTCTAATATTATCCTGTTATTATTATGTTTTGCTATTATTATTCTTTTCTAGTTCGGTGTAAATGTTTAAAGATCGTATAAATATTTTTAGTTCTATTGCTAAATATATTTTTTATCTGCATAATTTTGAATAAGACTTATTTTGTAAATCTTCTTTTTTCTATTTTTCTATTATTCTTGGAACGTAAGCCTCATACTGAAATTCAGCCACATTTTCAAGCCATCTGACTTCCATTGCAGTAATGTTATTCAAACTTATATTTCCTTTGTCATCCAATACTTTTGAAGTCTTTAGCAGGTTTTCGATACAAAGACTATCAAAGGATTTTTTTTTATTTACTTTTGTAGTTATCCAGATTATTTAGATTTTTGTTTAATTCAATAGAAAAGATTCGTATATTTTGTATTGACTTAAAAGTATTTGTATGATGGCGATATCCATCTGATCTCATATTCCAAGATTTTTGAAATAATAATATAGTTAGACATTAGATATTCCTGGTTTATAAATATTGTAATAGATCTGAGGAAACAGCTACAATAAACAAAATTAATCATAATAATATATAGAAAAAAAAAAAGAAAGAAAAAAAACATTCATTGGCATACAACATACAACATAGAAGTTAAGTTGATCAAGATTGAAAACAGCAAAAGCAAATACCTTGTGCTGTAATGATTCGACAAAGGGAAGTCAATTCAGCAAATGCTGGGTGAGCAGCTGAACCGCCCAGTGCTGATTTTCAGCCCACACATATCGTGGTCGAAGTGACTAGAAGCCCAGTTGATCGCCATTCTCAAAGTACATTGTCTGACATTGTAGTTTTATTAGATTCTATGCCGATTTCCTCGCAATGTCTTTCCTTTACCGGTAAGCATATGGCGCCTAAATCTGAAATTGATCTGAAAAAATCGAAAAGTGCGTACCGGGATTCAAATCTACGGCTAATCATGTTTCCGCGCGTACATCTAGGCCCATTATCCTCTATGGCCTCACAGGTACAAAGAAAAATAATAAAAAGATAAAGGAGAAACATAAATTTAATAAATGTATTTTATCAACAGGATTCCTTAACGCAAACCCAATACCACATCTCAAAGCTCGTGTAGCTAACTATGGATTGATGGATCAGATTGCGGCGCTGCATTGGGTTCAGCAGAATATAGCTCTGTTTGGTGGAGATGCCGGAAACGTGACTATGTTAGGCCACGGTTCTGGGGCTGCTTGTATAAATTTCTTAATGATATCACCCACTGTTATGCCTGGTAAGTTGGTGGGTTTTAAATCTAAGATCACTACTACACGAGTCTATTTGATGACCCATTTTTCTAAACCAATTGGCTTCTAAACCTAAAAACCGTTCGTATTTTAATGGCTTGAAGACTATGGATTGGTTGTGCCAATGCTTGGCCTCGTGGAATGCCTCATGAAATGGTCAAATGTAAATGCTTGCTTCCCTTTATTATTTGAGCATTCCACTTTTAGACAATTTAGGATCTACCAATCTTATTTTGAAAATATCCTATAATGACTTAAGAGTGCTCAATTATTTTAAAGTGAATTCACTACACCGAGTTTTAAATACAGTATAGTCCAAAATAGCAGTGATCACAATATGATGAAAATTCAATCATAAATGAAATTCAAAAAGTTAAAATAAAATACAAAAATAAATTAACCTTTGCACAGGAAATGGTCAGGACTTGGAAATTAAATTATGAATATGTTGAAACAAAGTTTTGTTTTCTAATTCATAATAAATTGTGGAACTTACAGAAATAAATTACTTCATAACATTAATTGGCAGCAGTAGTAATCTAATTAAAATAATCATCTACTTTCGTTAAGTTCAAAAGCAAGCAAATACGATAATTAAATCAAAGACCGTTTCGCTGACAAAAACACTTTTATACACAAAATAATTAATGATTTTAGTCGTTTCAACAGATTCTGTTCGAGAAATTTTGGGCTATTAGTCGCTCACTTTTGGCGTTATCTAGCTTCTGAGTTTAAAATTTGATTACAATGAGTTTCAAACCTTTCACAGCCATTTCTACAGTTAATTTCGCTTAAATAGAATTTGAGACTTTTGAATACGTTTGTCTTGCGAAAATTATTTAACAAAAAGTATAAACTGTTTCAAGTAAAATTTATTTCAATAATATTGTAAATTAGTTGTGAAATTATTTATATTCTATCATGTCTCTTCAAACTCTTCGCATTACTTTAGTTAATTACTAGCTTATAGTCAATTGTTATTAAATTTAATATCAGAATGAAGAAAATAGCTTTACTAAAAAATAGGCACTACTCAGTTATTTATAAGATATTAATTTATATTAAGTTGTTTCTTTTGCATTTATCAAATACGCTCTCTATATCTATAAATAATATGTTATTGTTCTTAAAATATATGTTATAATAATAATCGAAATTTCCTTATAAAGAATTTCCTCAATGAATATGATTTTTTAGGTCTTTTCCATCGAGCAATTCTTCTATCTGGATCAGCATTAAGTTCATGGGCGTTAGTAGAAGACCCTGTGAGCTATTCCGTCCAGTTAGCAAAACAATCTAATTGTACTCTACCAGAAGATATCGTCAAGGATCACGAACTAATTGTAGATTGCTTAAGAGAAGTGCCTTTGGAAGAACTCGTGACGGCTGAAATAAGTACTCCAAGCTATTTAACTGCATTCGGGCCCTCTGTTGATGGGGTCGTTGTAAAAACTGACTACGCAAAGGAATTGCTGACTTACTTTATTCCGAATGACCTCCAAGGGTTCACGAGCGTGTCTGGTGTCAATAACTTTAAAGCGGACAAAAGGAGCGGCGACAGAATATTCGGCATCAGAGGGGGTCAAAACAAATACGATTTGTTGTTCGGCGTTGTGACAAGTGAAGCGCTCTGGAAATTCTCGGCTCAAGACATCCAGAACGGCTTCGAAGGCGAAAGGAGGGATCGTATAATAAGGTAGGTGGATGTTTATTTAGCAAATTGATGTTTGAACGAAGCGAGGTCAGAACGTCTTCATACGAATGGTTTGTAATGAAAGGATCGCTTGGAGAGTATTGGATAGGTGCGATGTGTATTTTGTACATTCTCATGTTATGAGATTGACTCCTTTGTTTTAACTGCGGTCATGTTTAATTAAGACATGTGAATTAGAGAACATACATGTATCTATAACATACATTCCATGCTTCAACATTTTATTGTGTTGTATTCCGGAAATGTCTGTTCGTTTTTGGAATAAAATACAAATTTGTATTACCGTGGATACATTTTCTTTAATATGATTATTGGTTATAAATAATATTTGAACAGTTACAAGTAAATATTAAATCAAGAATCAATAAAACGAAAATGAATTTACATTTGGACCATTAAGATGAATAGTTATTGTTTTTATAGAATAGATACATATTATGTTTGTTACAGGACATATGTAAGAAATGCGTACACATATCACTTGAGCGAAATATTCTTTACGATTGTCAATGAATACACTGATTGGGAAAGGACTGTGCAAGTAAGCATTTTTATAAATATTTTAGTTTTACGATTTCACAAAAAAATACGTAAGCTTGCAAAGCTTCCTTAAAAAAATACAAAACGAAAACCAAGCAAGAGAACACACAATGATAGAAAAATATTAACTAACAATTTTTGTCACCATTCGTCAAAAAAACCAAACATACAAGACAAAATGTCGACATCTCAAAAACATCGTTATAGCTACAATTATTTCTTTTACAATTCGAAATTAAGCAATCAATACTGAAGATTTTTATTGACAATTATCTTTTATATTCTTTCTTTCTTCTAATGCTCTTAACAATATCTGATTGAAAATTAAGATAAAAAAGTTAATTCATGCTTGCAAAAACATAATATGTAACAATGACTTAAAGCGAATGAATACAGTGCCATATTTATTGAGCTCTTGCCATACTGAAATCCAAATTTATAAAATTTGTCAATCTCTCGAAGCATTCTTAATAACTACGCCTTTATTAAAACAATATTCTTGAAGGAACAATGTGAGAAAAAGTTATATAGTTTAGTCGATCTATTACTAACAGAGCTCGTACCCAGACGACACATGGCATCATCACAGCTTGGCAACGTCTACTGCCATTTGTTCCTAAGAGGGTCTGGTGTGCCAAATTCCTATTGTTCAAACCTAACCGACTTAGAAACGGAGGGTCTACTTTACGCGATAACTTTCGGGACCTTTGTGAATAACAAACTTTGAAATTAAAATGCGCTGAAGTGAATGATTGCTTGTTATGTTTTATGTACCTTCTCGTGTACAACAAATTAAATTCACAGAAAATTTAAATATTTTTTTATTAGAATGGTAAATATATTATTTTTTATATTAAAGACTACCTCAAAATAGAAAGTACTAACCTTCCAAAATATTAATAAATTAATTAGGCGAACTTTCCGAGGGCCATCCAAAACAAGATCCATATCTATTAAAAGTACCTTTACATTGCTACCATATTCGAAATTCACTGGCATTAAAACTCAAACTATACTTAAAATAACATTATTTAAATAATCCTAATATCAGTAGTTTTATAACATAAAAAAAATGCATTAGCTACTGGTCCGGAAATCAGGATTTATCATAAAGAGCCGCCAAAAAATTCTTGTATTCACTCTTTTCAAAACATTGATTCTTAGATATAAATTAAATTTAACTTCTTGTGAGAAATATATTATAGCTACACACCCTTCCGACTAAATAGCTAGGCTAGGCTCTCCGCCTGTCGTGGGCCGCCCCGATCACGTTTGGTCGACAGTTACAGCAGCTGGCTACCCGCTTGTGGGAGGCTTGTGAATCAAAGGCAGTCCTTACTTGTTTCCCCTCTTTTACTAGTTTGGCGTCTATTATATATAATGCGCGTAACATAGATAATGTGCAAACTATAAATAATAATAATAATATTAATATTTACTAACAATTACACACATTGACCTAGTCCCAAATTAAGCTTTCGCTTGTACTATGGGTACTAGACAAAGATATACATACTTAAATACATATATACAACAACCATGGCTCGTGACAAACTCATCTACTCATCACAGAAAAGTTTACCACTACCGGGACTCGAACCCAGGACCTTGGCATCGAAAGTAATCTTACGTTGCATTAATTACTTAAAACTTCCATTGGCTTTACTTAGTATAACATACGTCACTACACTTTCTTATTCGATGATTACTTTATTAAGTTTTCGAATTAAACTTTCAACTATAGAGATTAAGTACTCGTCTTTCTTTTATCGAGAATCTAGTAAATATCTTTTCACGCTTTTAAATTCTGAAGGCCTTAAATAAAACGATGCATTTAATAAGTTTTTTTTTTCAACAGCATCCAATAAATACCAGAGATGCAGCCGTTTTAGCATTATCAGATGCTCAGTATGTTGCTCCTTTAGTCCAGACTGGAGATTTTTTAAGCGTCGCTAAGAGTTCTCCAGATTCCGGACCAAATGCTTTCTTCTATGTTTTTGATTATCAGACAAAAGATGGGGACTATCCTCAGGTGAGTCCATTTTCATTCTTTAAGCAGCGAATCTTTTAAAGGTTGTGTAAGGATAAGAGATCATTTCTCATTTTGTAGATTTTTTTTTTATTTTGTGCTGGATTTGATTTATCAAATATTGTATCTCTGTCTTTTAATGTTCCACGTGATACTAATAGAGGCAAAAAAGGGAATTTTTTAGATTAACCAGCGTTTTTAAGAATCTGGTAAAATTATACGTATAAAATGATATTCGATATTTTATTACCCCGAGGAAACAAATATAAAAAACAGAATTATATTAGAATGTTTCTATTACAGAAAAAAATTGTGTAAAGGTATGTTAAAATGATTAATTGCAACACTAAAACAACGCCACCTGACGATATATCTGTAAAACCATTTGTCAACTGTCAATTCATGTTTTCTATTATATTGTGCTGTATGTGTCTTAAAGTCATTAAATTAATATTTCGTTCTGAATGTATATTTTACTTAAATACTTCCACATTACAAGAAGGTAGAATTTGAAAAGTAGAGTTTGTCGTAAAAAATATATTTAAAATACTAATTTGGTTGTAGCGTATGGGCTCAGTTCATGGAGAGGAACTTCCATATTTATTTGGAGCCCCGTTAGTTGAAGGACTTGGACACTTTCCTAAAAACTACACAAAATCAGAAATAGCTTTGTCAGAAGCATTTATTCAATATATGGCTAATTTCGTCAAAACTGGGTAAGTTGAAATGTTATAAACAAAACGAAATAAAAATTGAAATCATGAAAATACCATTATTAATATTTTTCTTTTGTTAATTATCTCATGTACTTCTTTAGTCCTTTACTATTATATTTACCTTTCACACGAGTTTTAGCATCATCATCATTTTTTTTAACCCAAGTTTGTCAACTGCTGATTATATACCCTCATTTTATGCCACCATCATCGATCCCGTATCAAGTTAATCTAGTTATGACTCGCTAATTTGACAACAGTATCCGCCCATTTTGAATCTGAAAGTCTTCGCCTCGTTTTCCCAATATGGGCCATTACACAATTATTTCAAAACTCCACTTGCTATCATCTCGTTTAGGTAAATGTTCTACCCACTTGTACTTAAAGCCATTATTCGGTCCCTGAAATCGACACACAAGCTTACTTCGAGTTTCATGGAATAGGAACAGTTATATGATTCCGTTTGATGTATGCAAAACGATAATTTTATTAGTATTAGCTACACAAAGTGAAGGATACGACATGAAAGCGGATTGTTGTCATATAATATGCTACTCGATAACATGTTTCAATATATTTCAATATTTAATTAATTCGCAATCGGTTCCCCTGAGCGTCGGCTGAAAATCAGCGCTGGATGGCGCGTACAGCGTCGCTCAGCACACGCTGAGCCGAGTGCTCTTTGAGATGGGTAAAAGCACACAGGATACATGATGTGATGTATTCTTTCATTGTTGTTTTTATATAAATATGTTTGTTGTGTGTTATTTCCTTTGCCTCAATAAACTTTTTCTTTCTTTTTCTTTTTTCTAAATTCATATAAATCAAAATAGTAACGTTTACCAGGAATCCCAACGAATCCCAGCGACAAGAATCGGTGCTACCGATCTCTAGAGAAAGAAATAAATACAAAAGCATCGTGTGGGATGAATACGACACATTACATCAAAAGTATCTAGAAATAGGTAAGTAAATCAAGCTATATAAATATTAAGGACTAAATAAATATTTTTATATATGTTTAGATGTTAAGATCTAAAAATTTAGGAGGAGATGCATATAGGACAAATGCTTGCTAAATCTTTTTTCAGTAATGAACTTGCTCAGTTTATTAAAAAGAAAAAGCAAAATTCTCCATTATATGCAATATTATACACTTCTTGTTCCATTTATATATTTTAATTGGCCTTTGGGAATTATTACTGCAACACGCGTTTTATTTCCATAGTCCTCGAACTCTATAGGTCGCCATACTTAATAACCTAAACTGGTGATCCGAAAAAATTAACTGGGAATAGGACTATGGAATAAAACGCGTGTTGCAGTTAACTGTATATATTCCGAACTAACTTAAGCGACGGACGCAGCCGTCTCTAAATACATACAAACGTTCTATATTTGTGCAATATTCGCAGTTTCATAAATCACGCTATCAAAATCAATAGCGTATGTAACATTTATACTACGTGTCCCTACACCGTTCATAATCTGGAAAAATCCAGATTTACGTTCCCGAATTCGAATTTACTACCATTCGCGTTGCTGCACATGGAAACCGTTTCATTATCCGCTAGACCATCAGAGTCATAATAAATCTTTTCTTAAGTAGTTTTAAAAGCCGCTTCAACTTTTATTTAATTTTTTACAGCAATTTTTATACAATTATTGATTTTATTTATATAAATATTCTTTAACAATGAAAAATAATCTCTTATAATTCCCACACGGCCTGATAGCGCAGTTTGTAGCGACCTTACTTACGATGCTAAGGTCCTGGGTTCGAGTCCCGGTAGTGGTTATTAACTGTGTGTAATTAAAAAATATTATATTAAGGTTAATATATTAAGGGTTATTGAAAGTGGTAAAATTAACTGGGAATAGGACTATGGAATAAAATTCGTGTTGCTGATAACTGTGTATATTCCGAACTGACTTAAGCGACGGACGCAGCCGTCTCTAAATACATACAAACATTCTATATTTATGCAATATTCGCATTTTCATAAATCACGCTATCAAAATCAATAGCTGACGTAAACATTATACTATGAGTCCCTACATACGGATTTAGGAAACACATGTACACCGGTAAAGAAAAACATCGTGATGAAACCAGCACGGCATTTAATAGAAATGTCATTTATAAGTGCCTTGAGAATGGAGACTAAATGCGCTGCTGATCACATTGGATACAACATATTAGCACAAAATGGATACAAACACAAATGTATCTCTGCTCACTCCGGAAGGGATATAGCGTGGTGATATATTATTATTAAGATTAACTATTGAAATTAATTAAATTTGATTATATATGTATATAATGCATTAAAACTTAATTAAAAAATATCCTAGCACATGAATTAAGTTAAATAAAAATAGTAGATAATTCTACTTTTTTAATATTCAGCAATGATCTACAAACGACAAAATGTAATCTCCCGCACCGCGCATTCTAAAGCAATGTCAATTGTAAATTGCCTGAGCCTTTTTCGTTCGCCGCAAAGCAATTTACCCAGGTACCTAACCCTTTTCACGATAAATTCTATTGCAGGAATGAAGCCCCGGATGAAAAACCATTACCGCGCGCATCAGTTGTCCGTCTGGCTCCGGCTAATCCCGGAGATCCACCGCGCGGGAATGAAAGACGTGGTCGCCAAACACAACCTTTTCAGGAACCACAACGACCCCGAATTATACGACGGTTTCGTGCGTCCCGATCCTCTCACTCGAGCGAACTACTTCGACCCCACTTTGGAACTCTACCGCAAGCCTGTCTACAACGCTACACTAGACCTGCCTTCGACGACGATTGATACTTACGTTACAACGTGTATTAGTGTTATGTCCGCTAGACCAGGCTCTGCGGTCACGCAGAATCACATTTCAAACAACACTGGAACCCAAGATGTATCAAATTTAGAAGTGGCTGGTTACACGGCTTATTCAACAGCTCTAAGTGTCACAATAGCTATTGGTTGCTCTCTGCTAATACTAAATGTTCTAATATTCGCTGGTGTATACTATCAGAGGGACAAGACACGATTACAGGTTAAAGCTCTCCAACAACAGCAAAAGAGGAATCACAATTCAACATTCGACAGCGTTTCTTCGAAGCATCCTCATTATTTTGTGGGACATTCGCAAAGCTCCAGCACCATTGTTGACATTGATCATCAAGATAAGAACGCCATTATAGCCATGACGAATAGAGTCCCGCACTTCACGAGCGGGAATTGCCCCAACGTATGCCATACAGGGATCCAAATGTCCAATCTGTCTCAAAAGAACAGCCCTCCATCTACCAGAGGACAGTGCACAACTCTGCCGAGAAAAGTGGGGTTTAGCTATCAACAGCAGAATCAAATTTGCAACGCCTCAAACTGCATGACGTTGCCAAAAAATGCAACGTTCAGTTCTGGGAACTTACCAGACGTTCAGGCTCAGACGGGACAAAGTCAAAGTTCAGGAAACGGTTCAGTGTTGCCACCTTCCTCACCACAATCGCAACATTTCTCCCAAAAATCGAGAGTGCCTCAAGCGGCGATGTCAGAAATGAATGTATGAGATATGGATGATATTTACAATTATGTGTAAAATTACACTAGTGAAGTGAATTTGGACAAATCATGATTGTAAATATCAAAAAACGTTTTGTATAAAGTGCATAAAATGTAATAAGTTAGTTCCTAAGGTTTACTGATTTGTAATTAATAGATTCCTATATTATGTGAAACATTTTACTTAGGAAATAAATCGTTCACTATAATTTATAATAAGTACTATGACCGGTGGTTGTGGGTGTGGTGGTAGAAAGATACGGATTTTGGCGTTTTACTTTTAATTAAGCACTGTAAGGCACACCGAACAGCGACGCACACGCACGTACTCTAACCTTGGATCTCGGTAGTCGGCTAACTTAGCTAGAGCATCCCTTGCGCGTGCGCACCCCTTACCTTGATCTTTAGTGCGTTTACCACAAACGCGTATCGGGCGGCGTCTACATGCTATAGTACAGATTTTAGATGAAGCTTATTTAATACTCATAAGAATGACCAGGTCTACCTTTTAGTGTTTTTCGTGTTTTTATTGAATTTGCCGTCTATTATTTTCATTATTACTTTTTGATTCTCTTGATATGATTTAACACGATCGGGTCCGTTCACGAAAACCAGTACGACAGGCTTCCTCTGTAGCAATAAGCTGCTAGAACCCATTTCGTCATGTTTTGTATTTTTATTTCCTGTTCTTTCATCTTTCTGTATTTTTCATTTTTATTGAGGCGAAAGGAATATTTTTTATTTCATTTCATTTTAGTGTCACAGAATACACTAGGTAATATGTTCTTAGAAATAACAATATTTATGGTTACACTTACTCATAATGATAATTTCTAAAGCTACAGCAAAAATATATCGCTTTAAAAACAAAGCCAACATTCAAGTTCTTTGTTATTGAAAGTCTAGAAAAATAATGAACAATTTATTATAACTTTGGAACATATTTCGGTAACAACTTTATACTGTGTTTATGAAATTTAAATTTACATTTTGCTTAATATTCTTTTCTTTAAGTATATATTCGCAGCAATGGGACAGTTCTTGTTTAAAAAAAACTATTGAAATATTTAACGATACAGCGAGCTGTTTGTATCCAAGTACTCCACAAAATTTGCTATTTTAAATATTAACTTTGTGAAATGATTCCTTTCTGGCGTCTATTTGATGTCCCTTCAAACTGAACACACTTTATTAGATCCAACAAAGGTAAAAGGTCTTCTTTGTCTTGCTAATTTAACAACCTTTCTATTTTTTTGTTCTTTACACAAAAATCAAATGGAATTTTGTGGGATACATGGCTGTCTTATATATAAATGAAAATGTAGCAGGTGGAATGATGAAATTAGATTCTTGGTTCAATTTTTCACTTGAGCTCACTGAATTATTGTTTGTTTTCATTTTTTAAGATTACACTCGCCTTATGTAACCACTGTGTCCATTCTAAATCCGTGAAAACAGGGATTTAAAAACTGGACAGAATTCGGGTATTGCTATATGCACTGCCTTCGGTTTCAATCCGTCGAAACTAAGGGGATTTGAAATGTACAAAAAAAAATTAGTTAAATATTATTTTAATTAACCAGTTTTGTCATACTGCAGAACAAAGGTCTTCCTTTCTTTTTTCCACTATATTTGTGAAATCCACTGGAAGCGGTTTGTACATTTAACCCACCACCCTTGTTGGGAAATTATAAATATGCTGAATTGGAGCACAGCTGTCCACCGCCTCTCGCTGTCGACCCCTGTTAGAACCAGAGATGGGCGAAATGTAATCAGATTAATGATTAACGATTCCAAAATGTAGAGGTAATTTTAATTTTCTTGCTCTGTTATCGTAATTAGATCCATTTAAAACATTAAGAAATCATAAATGTGTATACAATCTGGAATTCTGTAGTGTTTAAAACATAGATGAGCAAAATACAGTCATGTTAATGGTAAAAAACGCAAAATATAATCCTAATTGTTTTTATTAATCTGATTACATTTTGCCCATCTATGGTTCGAACTATGAGTGGCAGCGAGAGATCGTTCCTTATTTCCATCACCAGCGAATAGCGCTCATCAGCGCAGGCAAGACACTCGTGAGTGATAAGTAGCAACGTGGGATAATACCATTTACTCAACAATCAACAATTTACTTTCCTTTTGAAGACTATCAATTGTTATAAAATATCCAATGCAGAAACGCCTAAATGTTTCACAAAATAGAGGAGCAAATTATGAATAGTATAATTTAACTCCAAATTAATGTAAGAAAATGGTTAATCATGTAAAATCTTTCGTTACTGTTGTAAATATGAAACTATTCAGAATACGTGTAGATACAGGATTCTTCCATTTAAAATGGGCAAGTTTTAAATGCTAATTACAAATATAATTAATATAAACTCGAATTAAACTTATGAAAGTATACAAAATAATGTGACAGATTAAAAAAAAGTTTTTTAGTTTATTTCTATTGTGAAAACGTATTCAAACTCATTGCAATTTAAGGTAGCGTTTGAAAACTTGATATTTGAAAAGCGAAGCATTCAATTTATAATTATCAATATACATTTTATGTTAATACCATAATAACAAATTGTTACAATATTGAAAATTTCTTAAAACATCAACATTGTTTAGTCAACAAACATTGCATGCATAAAATAAAAACAACATTATCCATAATAAATAAACTTTCACGTTTTGTACTCATTGTAAATGCTTTAACGTGTCTTGGGCGCGAATTAAATTACACTTAATTATGGTTGGACGTTTCGACCTAGTTACACCGGCCACGGTCGCGACTAGAGTGACGCGCCGCGGAGTTGCGACACGGGCGGGACATTTCTTCCTCTACCCGCTTTTGTTCTTGGACTATATGGATAACTAGGACCTCTTTTTATTTCGCCTTGCAGAAATGCTGATACTGTGAGTTTTGTGTGTCGTGACTTCAAACTACAAGAACAAAAGAGGGTAGAGGGAGTAACTTCTCGCCCCCGACGAAAACTCCGCGGCGCGTCAATGGCTCATGACCATAACTTGTGCAACCAGGTCAAAACGTCGATTCATAATTAAAGTAAGCTAATTCGTGCTTAAGACCTGTTAAAGTATGTAAAACATTATCATTAGTAACTTCAAAGTATTCTAAATCTGTAATTCTCTTTCACTTTACAAAAAAAAGGTTTTTTTAATTATGTATAATAACCATGAATTAATTTTATGTGTTTTGAAATTGTACTTTCTGATAATATTTTAAACTCAAATTATTAAATAATCCTGGCTTACTTAAATAATTTTATTTTGTATCACTTTATATGTAAACTGTTAATTTAACCTTGTTAAGCAAAAAATATCCAACCGACAATTTATATGACATATTAACATCCCAAAAATCTAAAAACCTGGTTTTATATTGCAAAAATAAAGATCGAGACAGCCTAATGATATTATCCCTATAAAACTTTTATAGTATATTCTTTTATTTGATGTAATTCAGAAGAAATAAATAATATTAAGGTAAAAGCACTAATGCTCGACACTTAAAAGCATAATAAATTTCGCTATTCACTATCGAATATAAATTATCTTAAAAAGGAATTTACGTATTTATTATTACCACAGTAGCCTGTCAAAAACAATTTTTTCATATAAAATCTCTATTTATTAATATATTTTAAGCTTAAATTTATATTTTTCCAAACTTTGCCATAAGAACTAAGAGATAATTACACCAATATTAACATAGACATTCCTTTAGTCATCCTTAAGTTTAGTGTCTAAAATTAGTATTTTTACCTTTATTCAAATAAAACTCTTAACATTAAAAAATATTTTCTTTGCAATATCAGCTATAGGATTGGATCTTTCTAGCTTAAAAGGTTTTAATTGACATATTCTGTTTTAATCATCTAAGTTTATAATAACTTTTAAAATAAATTCAAATAATTGTATACATACCGATGTACTTACATATATTTTATAATATAAAAACCCTAAAACTTGTTTTCTTGAGTTATTTTTTCTGGCATATCATTTTAAACAATAGGTACCTACATATACAGGATGTAACAGAAGTATAAAAATAATCATGGGTATGTATGTATACCATGCGATAAAGTAAATTTCAAAATATTATCTTACAAGCATGTATTGTTATTTACTGTATAATCGACGAAAACTCTAAGTGGACAGAACAAATGGGTGTCAGCAGAAAATCGGTGCTGGATTGCTCAGCTGGTCGCCTGGCATTTGCTGCGATGATTTCCCTTTGGCACATCATCATAATATATTTGCTTTTGTTGTTCTCTATCTTGATTAACCTATCCTTCTGTGTTATATGTCATGTGCTAAATAAATATTTTTATTTCTAAGTGATATTAAAATTAAATGAATCCTTTGAGAAATAACACTTTCATAAACATTTCGCCTTTTGGTACATAAGCCCCTAAGTCCCTTAAGTTTATTTCACACTTTTGTAACAGGCTGTATAACTTTATAACATTTATGGATACTTTAAAATAAACCCAGAACCTTCAGCGTCGTTGGACGAAATATTACTAACGAAGCTGTAAAGGCTGTCAAATAAAAATTGTTTAGCACTAAACTATCTCTTTAGCACCATTTTAAGTTATATATCTAGCGAATAATTAAAATAATCCTTGTTTATTAAGTGAAATAAAGAGCCATAGCATTTGAAAATAAGAAAACCACATATTTCCACTAAAAGTGAAGCTAATAATATCTATTCAAATAGAACAACATGCATAGGATTATCAGGGCAGCCGCGAAGTTTGCGCACCCTAGTGCCAGACTTCTACTGGCAAAAAATCTCCGAAGTGTACCCTACTGACGCCCAGCCGGGCCTGGAGATTCACATTCTTCGACCAACCCAGTGAGAAAAGAGCCCTTCTCAGGCTCTATCTCTGGGACATGTAGGTGTAAAGAGAGAACAACTTTCTTCAAGTCCTCTTTAGCAGGTAGCGACCAAAACATACGCGCCAACTCCACTTTATCTGAGTAGCAGATTTCTTCAAGCCTACAGCCCGTGTTTACCTAAGATTAACCTTACTAATACCACCAGTCTGATTTCACCATATAACCACTAAACGTCGTATCAGATACCTTTTAAATGTGGTGGATGTTCCTTATATCCGCACGAAAAGATTCGCTTCCACTTTCATCAAGCGAACAGTGAAGGAGTAGAATATGCTTCTAGTAACCATATTTCCACGTTTTTATGTATTGAGAGCTTTTAGAGAAGAGTGAATAGGCATATGATGGGGACCACGGTCCTTGGTCGGACCTATTTTCAACTTCTACTAAGTGTGATTGAGGTCAAGGGTCCGCCTGTAATTCATAAAAACCCTACTTTCAACTCGCTTTTAATAAGACCGATGAATGCTTTAAGATAATAGGACTACTATAATTGAGCCTTTAAAATAAAGTGTTGTTACCAGCGTAGGGTAATAAGACGCTGGTGCCAACGAACAATCGATTTATTAATCGAATAGAGTATACAATATGTCTAAAACAGTCGTTAAATGATTCTGATGTTCAAACACGGAATGTTCCAGAAACCAGTTGATGAAAGTTCTCGAAGTTTGGGCGCAAAGGCCAGTCGAAATACTTAGATGTTAAAATAATACCCAATCGCAGTAATCGTATGTTCACTAAAGCCGTATTCGATTACTTGAAGATATCGATTGTATAACTACTAAACAGAAACAGTCCTGCGAATGAGTCAGATCGGTATTTACATCGGTACGGTAGGTACCCTGCATTTTCGAGAAAGATCTATGCACCTTATATATTTGCCCAAATATTTCAGATTCGCTTATCAATCTTTTGCGTCATGATATTTCACAGATAAACAGCTATCTAATTAATACACACACCACATATGTATATTTTCTCGGATCAGACGGTGTAAGATAGGGCGGCACTTTTGATTTTTACTCACAATTGGCTATTTGTTTGACAGTTAGTCCATTTGAAGGAGCACCTCGAGACCATCTATGCGTTTTAAAATCATAATCGTATGATACTTAAAATCCTAAAAATTTAGGATTCAAGTGTTCCGCCGTAACAGTATAATATACACAATGTCATAAGTAAACATAAAAACAATTAATCTAAAAGTACAAAACAAGCCGTGACATTACAATTTTAAAACCAACTCTCGTTCCTGCGTAATAAAAAATGTATAAAGACCGAATTGTCCCTCAATGTCGCGCTGTGTTTCGGTTCAATTTGCCTTTGTAAATAAAATAGTAGGTTTTATAAATTATAAATGTCGGGATAATAATTTCCTGTTTTTATGCTCTTTTACATAGTACGCTGTAACTCTTTAGAAGTAAGCAGAAACAGTGTATCCAAATTTAGATAACTATAAACTCCATAATGGAAACAAATTCAAGTATAATCAACCAAGGCAATTGCGACCGGATGGAACTAACAATGAACACTCAGTTGGTCAGCCACACCGCCGCCGCAGTGCTGAGAACCGGCCTCGTGTCACTGGGAGTGATCTCTGTCTGCTTTGAGCCAGATTAACCCACGGAGTCCCTTTTTGTGGAGTTCGAGAGAGTGTGCGCCGCATTAACACGCAGCAGCTAGTGATTGGTGGCATGAATGCCAAAAGTCCCTTGTGAGGCAGCAATACCTCAATATCTAATTTTTTTTTTAATATATTAGTTCTAAATTGATGATGATGATGATGAAATCCTGGCCGATTTCGGCCTTGGCGACGTTTCCAAAATAGTATCAGATAGGCGCCGGCTGCAGCCCCAATCGACGAAGGTGATCTCGCTGATGACTTGCGTATCCCACCTTAGCGCGGAATGTCCTGTCCTGTTCTAAATTACAAGAATAATAGATAACAATGATGATGATGTCCTAGCCGGTTTCGGCCACGGCGACTGTTTCAACACCGGTTAAGAAATTCGAGGTCCAGTTTTCGGAAATAGTCAATTGCGCAGGAGATATTTAAGTGCATAGCTGGATGCGCAGCCAGAAAAGCACTCTCTCGTCCGAGCTCCCTCAGGCCCGATGGAAAGGAGAACCAGTACGATCGGGAGGGAGCGGGATGCAGGTTTGGTCGAGTTTTCCTTCTCTAAACACCTGGTTGAATTGCGGTGTTAAAGAGATACCTTAGTCGCCTTTTACGACACCTCGGCAAGAAGAGGGGGGGGGGGCTATTATATTCTGCCGGCAGCCACCACGGCTTAGATAACAATATAAAGACTGCGAAGCCATATGTCAGGCTTATAAGCAGCCAGTGAGCTTGAGCAAACAATTTTTACATTAATATTGTTTTACGAGTATTTTAGTGAACGGTTTAGGGGCGTGGAGGCATACATCCTGTATGTCGCGAGGTAAACTTTTCATTAATTTAGGTAACATATATTTATTTACTCTCATGCCATATATATTATTGTATTGCATAACCAAACACAATACAAAAAAAAAACAATAAAAAACAAAGCAATTGTAACAGTTTCAAATAAATCCGCTCATTTATGTTTTATATTTAAAAGTATACCAAACAACATAGAAACTCTTATAATATTGATTGTATCAACGACAAGGAAGATACTTTTAATAATAAAAACAATAAACGAAGTTTCACAAAACTAATACACTGGTAAATTATTATAGCAATTCTTAAGAATGTCATAATAATTTAGATATGTTTTTAACAGGATAAAAGGTGAGTCTAACAACATAAAAATGTTATTTTACGTGTAATACGTTTTAAGACAACAAACCTGCAAATTAAAAATAATATGTAAGGAAAGAAAAAAGGGTTCATTGCTTAGAGAAGTTACATCACATAACAAACACATTTATATAAAACAATGAAAGAATAACACATAATATCACATCATGTATCCTGTGTGCTGTCTCCAATCTCAAAGAGCACTCAGCTCAGTGTATGCTGAATAATTTAACCAACGCTGAAAGGAACTGATTATGCGGAAACCGCTGTGCAATATTAGAACCGTTCAATGTAATAGACAGATATTACAATAAATATATAAAATAATTTTTAATTAATATACCAAATATGAAGAATACAAAAATAAAACAATATAAATAGGATACATAAATAATAAAAATACATATAGTACATACAAATTAATCCTCTCGCGTCGCGGAAAAGCCGTGTGTGCCAACTACGCTATCTATCGCGCTACCGGCACACGGTAGCTCTCTCAGGCATGCTCAAATTGGGAAAGTTGGTGGAATTGGCCATCTCCATAGAACCTTCTAGATTTATTGTATGTAGGTACTGTAGTGATTGTATGAGAGGATTATTAAAGAAGGTTAGTTATCTATAGCACTTTTATCAGAGTTGGCCGTTAAATAAAAAATAAGTTTTATTTATAAAAATAAAACTTATTTTTATAAATAAAACTATTTTTTTTTATTTAATGGCCAACATTGCAAAGGCAGAAGAAGTCACGGGTGTACACAAAGTCTCTAATAATCATGTATTCTCACAAATATTAACTCTGTGTTTTTAGAAGTATTATCGTTTAAATACCTTAAAATTCTACGTCTCTTTTTAAGAACATAGCCGTTATTACTGAAACAAAATAACTTATGTATACCTGTTTAATAAATAACAAAATTTGTGTTATAAAGCACACGCTCAGTGTTCCGCTGTAATTTCTTGGGCAGGAAATCTCCGCGTAAATTTGAAGCAATAGCCAAGATTTAATAAGCCGTTGCTTTACGAGTTTCATGATTCGCTTGGTATTCCTATGGCTTATTATTAACTATTTTATGTATCCGTAAAGAGAAAGAAATGCTTATTTTTAGTAGGTACTTTAAATATTAGAAAGACATGGAAGAACATCATTGTTTCAATCCACATCGGTCCTCTACTGAATCATAATGATTCGCTTCGCCCTGTCGCGTTTCGTGAACAGTTTATGCATACCTAGAGACCTACCATCGTGCAGTAGCGTTCATTCCATAGATGCATGAAAGCATTGCATGCCCTGACGATAGATAAGTCTGGAATAAATTTCTTAAAGTTAAACAAAAAAGTAACTATTTATATTCATATGTATTCTATATTCACGCCGTCGCTCTTTCCTATGAAAGCAATATAATATTTAATATCATAATATTATATTCAAATGAATAACGCGAATTTTGCCTACCATATGTAGGCAGACAACGATGGCGTCTATCAACGGAATTTCGTCCCTTTGCGGTCGTTCCATTTTTGGACTACACTGTTCTTTCCACGCAATGTAGTCATTTTATCAAAACAGTATTAAAAAAAATGCCTCTCCCAATACTCACTACTTCTTTCTGTTCTGGGCTGTTTGCATCTAGAAATTCTAGCCGTCTTTCCCAAGTCGTTGTTTCTTCTAGCCTTTGGGTGTCCCACACTCCGCTTGCAAAGACGCGGTCTCCACTTCAGAACTAGTTTACTCCAATAGTCGTTAATTCTGCTACAAATATAGTATAACTTGCTCATTGTCACTTGAGCTAGTTGGTTTGCTACGTCAGTTTTTGGGTGTCACACACTACGCTTGCAAAGACGCGGTCTCCACTTCAGAACTAGTTTACTCCAATGGTCGTGAATTCTGCTACAAATATAACTTGCTCATTGTCACTTGAGCTAGTTGGTTTGCTACGTCAGTTTTTGGGTGTCTCACAATACGCTTGCAATGACGCGGTCTACACTTCAGAACTAGTTTCCTCGAATGGTTGTCAATTCTGCTACAAGTATAACTTGCTCATTGTCACTTCAGCTAGTTGGTTTGCGTCGTCAGTTCCTTTCTTTCTCTGCCTAATGGTTTGATAGGTATCACGGAGCTATATATAACAAAATGCGTAGATAAAAGGTAAGGGATATTTTCAATTTGCGTTCAATTTCATTAATGCTCATTTTCTTATATCTTCTTTTTTTATTTAACTCTATTTTTTAATTTTACGCAGTAAATATGGTGGGGTATATATTCATTATTGTTTTTAAATACGGCTATATTCAGACACAAACACATACAAATCTCTCTGCATATACCATACATAAATACGAGAAAATTTACTAAAGTTGAAATTTAGTCTTTTCTTTTTATTAGAAGAATACTCTTTTTTTGTTGCTTTGTCTAAATAAGAAAAATTGTTTTCGGCTAATTTTTCGTTTAATATGTGTTAATTTAAGATGTTTTTTAAGAAGTTTGTAACAAATTTTATATTCAGTAAAATAAAAATAAAACAAATTAATTATGATACAATTACGAACAGAATACAAATACGTCATAATGTAATTCAAATCTAGAAATTTCGACGCGTTAAATTTCCTTTTGTTTTATTTAAGAACATATGATTGATTTCACTCTTGACTGGTGTGTACTTTCCTTATTTGTTGTTATTCTATGGGTTTTAAGCCTCAGAACTGTTGAAATGGTTGTTGTTTTGATGTTTTCCATCTACCAAACATTCTGATCTACAAATTTCTTTTACAATGAAATTTTTTACGTAATTAATTATGAACTCAGTTTTAAAAATACTATGAAACATATATTGTAACACTTTGTTGATACTTTTAAAGTAAAATTAATAAACCGTAACGAAAATCATATGCAACTATCAAGATTCACAAAATAAGAAAGAATAAAATTTGTCAGAAAAATTATGTTTTTCATTATTCTTTTTTTTTTGTTAACCCGGTAGAAATCCCTACGGACCGTCAGGGGAGCGGTAAGCCCCACTCCCTCGGTATGTCGGACCTGCCCCGACTAAAACCACCGGGGTGTTCCTTCTCCCGTCTGCCGGATGCTAAGGGCAAAGCCGAGCCATCATCCTCGGCATCCGGCGACGTCCGGCCTTGTTCAGGCCTCACCTACTACGCGGGGGACGGTTAAATACTCGCCGCCCCCCGCGTATACCTAACACATTTCGGGGAGAGTGGTGTAGAGTGCCAACCCCCCCCTCGTCTCCTTGAATTGTGTTTTTCATTATCCTATTTGAATGAATTTTCTTACACTGGCGGAGAAATCTAACCCATGTTATTGAGAAGTTTTATCCATTATAGATAAAAATACGCCTGTCTATCAATGGGTACTAAAAAAAGTCTTAAAGATTTATGATGATGAAATCTTGACCGATTACGGCTTTGGCCAGGTTTCTAAATTACACCAAATAGGCCTGGGGGCAGCTCCATCCCGGCGAAGGTGAGCTCGCTGATATTCATCGAAAATATATATATATATATATATACACTATATATATACTAGCTACTAGCAAGCTAGATACTAGCTGTCCCGGCAGACCTTGTTCTGCCCTATTTCTCTAAAACAAAGTCACATAGTTTTTTTTAGTGTTAATAGCTTCCCCGTCAGATTTCATTCTGCCAAAACTGTATAAAAATTGACAAATATTGACATTAATATTTATACGTCACTCAATTGTTTTGCCTTCCCGGAACCCGTCCACTGACATTTAAACTTTATGGTATGGTTATGAGAATACAGAAAAGTGTTATTTTTAGACAGTTGCAGGGAATTTTTATTTTTTTCTCTCCGTAATAACCTTTCTCAGACTTCATCAAACACAACAAAAAAAAATCAGCCAAATCGGTTCAGCCGTTCTCGAGTTTCGCGCTTATCAAGACATTTTGCGATTCATTTTTATATAATAGATATTCGGAAACTGTCAATGGCGTGGGATGTATTTGGAGCGTGATTGCTAGCGCTTACTCACACAACTGTCGTCCAAACCGACACAACTAGAGACAAGATGCACTGTCTGGTTACTGATAACTGATCCGTATGAGCACCCTAGGCCTTTCACAACGCGTTGTTGCCCGCCAGAGTCGTCGGGTAGATTAGGCTGCGATTAGCACGACAGATCATGAATAAGTAGACCAATTTTTGCACTAAGCGGACAGTCCTCGCGACAACTTGTCAAATAAAACATCGCGCAAGCCCCCTCAACTAAGTTTCGATCACAAGCCGACGTGGTGACCAGGGCGTGGCCGCTATTGGAGCCACTGGTGAGAGTTCATCGACACGAGTTCACGAGATTCACGAGTTTAACACATTTGTGCCACCTCAAAATAGACGGCTGATAGAAATAGACGCTGAATTCCCACTACATTACGACGGAGATTTTCATGGTTTCTTGCTCCTTGATGCTGCTATTTTTGGACTATATTGTACTATCCGTCAGCTGCGATTTCATATCTTAATCGAGTTAGCATACAAAAATTAATTGTACTACGGAATTTAAAATTACAAAAAAGGCAGACTATAATGAACCGGAAAACAAATATACATTTTTTTAGGTTGATTAATAACAATTATTTTTATAATAGAAACATATCATCACTCGATATCACTTTCAGGGTGAGCAGAGATACATTAGTGGTTGTATCAACTTTGCGCTTAAATGTCGTGCCCAACATGACCAGTACACATGACATCGCTATCAGACACCATGCGGACTTCCTCACGAAGATTTCCTTCACCGGTGAACAAGTGATACCTAAAGCCGTACGTTATCTGGAAAAACCCAAAGATATGTATCAGGATTCGATCCTACGACCATTAGCCTTCCCGCGCATGAAAACCAATCTCATTTCTACTAGTCAACCAAAGCAACATATGTTATAGTTTTTTAAAAAGCCATTGACGTGAATTTTTGAAATAAAATGAATTAAAAATTCTCAATTTTGCGAAGCCTTGCTCTCTAGTTAGGTAATAAACATTTTTAGGTAAGATATCGTTTGATATTGGTAAATAATGTCGTAACTTAAAATAAACAATCTTTGCTAGAGCAAGATATATTTGTACACAATACAGTGTACACGCTAAGGACATAACATAATATGGGACAGTTGGACGCAAATATTTACTCAAACATATCACATGGTACACAGTACAGCTATTAGGGATGCCTATTTCTATCATAACTCCAATCCCGGGACCAAAAGTCCGAGATTCGATATGAGCTCAAATTTTTTTTCTTTGTTCCATATTCAAATATATGTACGGGTAATTTTGATATAGCTCTGGTAACTTAGCACAGGCTGTCAAAGAATTTACTCACTCATTCCATCTGCCGAGTAATGAAGTTTTTTTTCATCCATCTCTTTCAAAATTGTGTACAAGTGTGCCAAAGGAAAGAACTCTGAAGACACCAGTTTTCTGAAGGAAAATCAAGGACCCTTTAGCAGTTGAAGAACTGGAAAACGCGATAAGTGAGCTTCTTTGTGCAGGCCGGTCACTATTTCGAAGCCGTCGAAGTACCGTTTATTCCATAAAATTCGAAACTTTTTTTAAATCGCGAATTTTTTTTTTGACACTAGTGTACGTTAATTTTTATTCAACAAAAAACAAATGGCAGTCTGATTATCCACATTATGGAATATAAAAGGATACAATATGGAATACTGTTAGCTATAAAAGATATTGAAACTAGATGAAAAGGCACTGCAAACCGAGCTTAAAAAAAAAAAAGAAAAAGTACTTGACATAGACGGCTTGAAAACGCGACTGAACAAGGCGAGTTACTATCATGGTATTTGCCATGATGTATCGGAAAATATTATTATATAGTTTTAAAAATTATCTGACAGAAGAAAGAAAAGAAACAAAGAAAAAGTTTATTGTGGCAAAGGAAACAACACACAACAAACACATTTATATAAAAAAAACAATGAAAGAATACATAACATCACATCATGTATCCTGTGCGCTGCTAGCCATCTCAAAGAGCACTCGGCTCAGCGTGTGCTGGGCGACGCTGCACGCGCCATCCAGCGCTGATTGTCAGCCGACGCTCAGGGGAACCGATTGCGCGGAAGCGTAAACTAAAACTGCCTAAATGTATTTTAAGTAAATTCATTCGAGAACTAGTTTTTGTAAAAAGTGACCTTAGGTAACAGTTAATTTTTAGGGATGCTGATTAGAGATTGATTAACAAATAAAAATCTGATGTTTTCCTGCAATAAAATAAGGTGTTTTGATGATAAATCAAGACAAAGTATTTGTTAATAATTTTTGAATCTCAAAATCTTTGATAATATAAGAAAAATGATAATCCCGGGATTCATCCGGGATCGTCTCTAAATCCCGGTTATTAGGGCGTACATGCCCTAATAACTATGGGTGTAGGAACTTTGCCTGTTACGTAATAATATATTTACTGAATCGATAAATGTTAATGTTTTTCTTCAATTTGACCTCGATTCTCCTTGTGTGTTTCATTATATCCCATATATTTACTAAGTTTTAATATAACAATCGAATGATGTTTTATTATTCTAACTCTGAGAGTAACTACAGCGTTTCTGATAATAAACACATCATAGTCAGCCTAAAGCCCACGATCTAGTCCTTACCTAGACTGCGCCCGATCCGGAGAGGGCGCGCTGGGGAGTACTAGGCGGATGTGCGACAGATTCGAGCACCCTCATCATCCCGATCCCACAGAAGAAACACCCAGACGGACTCCGTAGACTTCCACCAAGAAGGACGCGTGAGCTACCTTCGACCAGTGACCCGTCTGTCGTGGCAGACGGAGAAGAACGCCGCCGTCAGGAGGTCCGCCTCGAAACGGCTTCCCGCTCATAGTCCACCTTCATATTTTGTACTAGGTTAAGTTTTTAATTGTTAAATAAGATCTTCCTCTGCTGTTGTTTTTATTTTTAATTAAGGCTTAAGTTAGTTTCGTCCGTACGTTAGCTAAGGCTTAGTATGTTTAGTTTTGTTTTTTGTAAATTTATAATGTAGGCTTAAGTTAGGATTAAGTATATATTATAAATTTTGAGAAATAAACGACACCACTCAACCCTTTTCAGCGGACGGATGAAAGAATGAAGTATGAAAGGCAGTAGAATATGAGTGGTGTGAAATTTGAAATTTGAATTTGACATCATAGTCAAAATACCGACCTTAAGTATTGTGAAGATGGCTCCTTACATCTGCCGGGCCGTAGACTTGAGGGAGTCTGCTGCCCGAATGAGAGGGAGGGGAGGGGTGGGTTTGGAGAGGTGGATTCTTTACACTCACCCTTCCCGTATGTGAAGCCTTAACAGGCTATTCGCTCCCCGGGTGTGTGGAAGAATCTAGACTCCCAGGCCCGGGTGGGCTAATTGGAAGATCACCAGTAGGAGTCTGACACATCCGGGTCACTGCTCTTACAGCACCCCTGATGACCCTATGCGGGATTTTCCCTGGGTACAAAACAAAGGCTCCATAGATTGTTACAGTGACCAAACGTTTCTTTATATTTTTTAAAGAAACTAATATCTCAGAGAGATGGTAATGTACTAGCTAGAAAATCATTCCACAGCTTGGTAACACGGAAGAGATAAGAATTGATATTTTTTTAAACCAGAATTTATACTGTGTGGATCTGTAGTTAGGAAGTCCATTAAATGAAGATAAACAGCTGATCAGGATAAATATTATACTCGAAGCTATATTTAAACTCTCTCTTTTTGTTTTAAGAGTCTACCGCTAAAACTTTTTGACAGTATTATTTAAATCTTAGAAAATAAAAAACTGCCTTAAAAAGAGGGGCCTGGAGCTAGGGGGCGTAATACGGGGACCAAAATCTAAGGGTGCAAACGATTTCAGGGAGCCGAGGAAGTTGACAAGTCCGTACCCTTAGCCCTGGCAGACGGGAGAAGGAACACCCCGGTGGTTTTAGTCAGTAAGAGTCCGCCACACTGGGTGGCGGTCCTCACTGCTGGCGTAACGATTCATGAGAATTTCTACCATGTTACCAAAGAAATGGGACGGCAGGAAAGCACACCATCCAGCGTATCCTGTAAATATTATATGCAAAAATGTTGACCGATTTCTCCATAAAAAATAGACTGATTTGTACAAGATATTGTTGATGTTTTAAACGTTAACTTAAAAGTCTCATAAGATATCGCTAACTACGTCTTAAGTCATGCAGTGTTAAAGATTGTTTTTCGTGAATAATCCGCTTCTTTTGCGATGAATGTCATTTACATTTTTACAGAGTTGGAGAGCGCAAAATGTTTATAAATTGTAGCGTAAGCATTTTCTCATTAGATTAATCTATATAATTGCGTAACTAATGTGAAAAGATTAGTGGGGAGAGGGCTGCGAAAAGTACTTTTTGCACTGCCTCCAAAAATTTCAGTATCCGGGACTGAAGGGAGATTTAAAAGCTGGACAAAACAAAATTTAAGAACAAAGCTAGTTAAAATACTCTTAACACCGAGTGATTACGACACTGTATTCGACTAAATACTGTAAAAATACAGATGAACCGAAAAGGTCGAAGAGTTTAAAAGCGGCCATTTCCTCTTGAAAGGTACTCCGGGGCTTTTTAGCACCGAAGGACCCCGTGTTGTCTCTATAAAGACACCTTTGGTAAAGTTATCTCTAGCATCTTTTTCATGGTTCATATTACGGCCGCTTTTAGAGATCCGCAGGTTTTTATTTCAAGTAATTTAAATCAACGATTTGTCGTTGCGATAATGCGAAAGGTCAAGGGTTCGACTCCTTACAAGATCATCAGAATTTCTACTGTTTAAATTCGTTTTAGGTGCCATATGTTTATTAGTACGGCGAGCAGCTGCGCTACTGGTCACAATGGGCACGACATATAAGCGCAAAGTGGATACAGCCACTAATGTATTCCTGCTCAACCCGAAAGGGACTTAGCCTGGTAATATATTATTATTATCCTTTATTTATTATATATACAATATTGTTACATTTTAAAATAAATACATATAAACAGCATATAAATTTTAAAATATAAAAACATGTAGACCCACAGGGGCGAGGCCTAAGGCCCAAGCCACCGGTAGTTAGGAGCTCAGAGTGAGTAACCTCCTAACAATGCGTGCCGAGCCGAGTAGAACTGCCTTCTGTATCCGGCCCTTGATCCAACAACCAAGCGAGAGCCTCTTAAGGTGGCAATCGAGGCTCTTTGCGATCAGCCCATTAGTCGATACGACTATCGGGACAATAATCGTAGAATCTACATCCCACATGCTGGTAATCTCGTGTGCGAGGTCTAAATATTTTGATAGCTTTTCTTTCTCAGCTTTTACGAGATTTTCATCATGTGGTATGGTGATATCAACGAGTATTGCCCGGCGCGCCGACCGATCTACTACCACAATGTCAGGTCTATTAGCAAAAATAGTCCTATCAGCGATAACAGATCGATCCCAGTACAGCATTGTACGACCATTTTCAAGAACTGGCTGAGGTACATACTGATTGTACTCTACCTCATTGTCCACAAGTCTATATGAAAGAGCAAGTTGCTGGTGTATGATCTTGGCCACTTGATTATGTCTGTGTAAGTACTCGCCGTTAGCAAGAAACGAACAACCAGAAACCACATGCCTCAAAGATTCTCCAGGACGGTGGCATGCCCGACATATGTCGACCGTACCGTCTTTGAGGATATACTTTATTATTATTATGTATATTTGTAAAAGTAAACATGGCAAGAAAGACGTACAATGTGTTACCTTGAAAATACGTAGCACCTACCCGCTCTGCGCGAGAAAAACACCGCACCATATTCTGACTCCTGTATCCCAAAGATTCAATTACCTCCGTCACAACAGCCGTAGCTTCAAAAAACAGTGAAGTATATGTTAACGAACCGTGTGACACTTCCTTTAAATAAAGTTTTATTTACCGCGTATAAATATGATCTATAAATGTATCCGAACTCACTTGAATTTATGGAGCTGTTAGCGACATTGATTCAATGACATTACGTTTGGAGGTTAAGTAAAATAAAACGAAGTAAACTATTCAAATATAAAATTATCCGAAACCCGTAAAATATTAGCTTTAAATGTTGTTTCTCTCTACAGGTAAGTTTGTAATTAAGAGTGTTTGAAAATGTTTTGTTAACATTGTAAAATAATTTGGTTTAAATAATAAATTCGCCTCTTTACAGAGCAACTTAATTGTGCTATTTTATTAACAATATATAAGGATCTTTACATATATATATACGCACTAAAGGTGCAAGCCCGCCCGGCGTCGTGTCACTTTTTGGTAGAAGAGGGAAGAAGTAATTAAATTGTACAACTCAGGCGCACAGTCTCTAGAGTATAGTCTATAGAAAACCGAAAGGCAGGCCACTCTACGCCGGTGTTCCAAACTGAGTAGTTTACACAACGTAAGAGCCTCATCGGCAATGAATCTCCAAGTTCGGTGATCGGTTGAGTCCTAGATTGCCAAATGGTGTTTGGTGGATCCGTCCCAGAGATGGCAGCAATTTACACAAACCGCTCATTTGATATTACAAATTTGAACTACGGAACCGTATTGTTAAACATGTAGTTTCCGCAAACCGCACTTTATGTAGATGCCCCATTCTACATCGGACTTTTTATATGAGCCGGGAAATATAGCACCCACTTTATTCTCTTGAAGTTTTTGCGTAATATGTGCTGGGACAGTGTTAGTGGCCTTGTAAAATCCGGAATATCCTTTAGACTTTATTACACTTTTTGCCGAGATAGTTTTTCTATTGTGAAGTACTTACACCGGGAGAAATTACCCATGAAATATAGTATCTATGTGTGTATACGTTTGTCAAATGAATGCAGTAGTTTTTTAACTATCTTAAAACTTCGTTTGCAAACGTCTTTTCCACACCTTTCGTCTGTAAGCGGGAACTTTTGCGTCGTAGCGTATTTTTACTCATTTAATGCATCCAAAAATATAGCAAAAACTCAGGCTACTGTTAAAAACATTCATTTTGAACAACCAATTGAAAATACTCAGAAACTCCTCCATTTAGTAGGTATAATCTAAATTTGTTATTTCTCGGACACAGATGACCCGCGTTTATAGACATAGAATTAACGTAGAGATTACATCTTCCAGTGAGAGCTCTTTTTTATTACACTGTCTGGACAAATTAACTACATTTCAACTGATGGTAAGTACAGTGTAGTCCAAAAACTATGGCGACTATAAAATAACGAAAATCCATTGACAGTTTTCGTCGTCATGCCGGTCTACATATACCACGACTGGTGGTATCTAGGTCTATGAGTTACTGGATATATTCAGCTGATCCTGAAACTAGATGGGCCGGAGCGAGTCACTATGACGATCTTTACTCTGATGTACAGTGGTCCCAGCCCAGTTTGGAAAATTGCCCAACCATTTAAAAAAACCATTTGTTGAATATTGGACAAAAATTCATAAAATGACAATCTTTTTTTATTACAAACAACCTCTATCCTCTCTGGATTTCTTCAGATTAAGTTTGAACTTCAGCAAACATACTCTCTGGTGAAGGGAAAGATCGTGAGGAAACTCGCATGCAGAGACGGGCAAATGTAATCTGATTAATGATGAACGATTACAAAATGTAGTCGTAATTTTAATTTTCTTGCTCTATACTCATGATTAAATCCATTTAAAACATTAAAAAATAATAAATGTGCATACAATCTGGGAATGCGTAGTGCTTAAAACATAGATGATTAAAATGCAGTCATATTAATGGTAATAAACGTAAAATGTAATCGTAATCATTTTTATTAATCTGATTACATTTTGACCATCTATGCTCGCATGCCATCTGAAAATGTCATCTGTAATTGTTCTGAGAATGTTGATCACACACACACAATATAAAAGCGCAAAGTAAATACTGTCAGTAATTTATCTCTGCTCACCCCAAAAAGTTTTTTGTTACGACAACAATGCGCAGCGTATACAGCCAAAATTAAAAAATCTGCTGAAATTAAATTAACAACGTATAAATCGAATTCATTAAGAATCCATCATTTACATATTATAATTTGCAATAACGACCAAGCTTCGCTTAATCGGAATATTACATTACCTCACTCCGAGTATGACAATGTTATTATTGCACTAGTGCAGGGCTTCTTAAGCTTTTGTCATTCACGACCCTATTTATGATTACGAGTTTCTTGACGGCCCCATACAAATATAAAAGAAAAACGAAGCCGAAGCTGCTCGCGTCCGTAGGCTTTACCCTAGTTTCCCTACACGTGACTCCTGGGTGGTTCTAAACGAGCAGCAGCGAGGTGGTAGGGTTTCAGTGGTCGTCTGGATCGCGACCACAGTACATGGGTGTAAAGCCCGTCATAGTGACCAGTTTCGGCTTGTCGCGTTTCGGGATCAGCTTGTGCATATCCAGTAGCTCATATAGCTAGAGACCTTCTGTCGTGGTATATGTGGGCCGACATGACGATGTAGACTATCAATGGATATTTATCCTTTGATAGTCGCTTTCGTTTTTGGACTACATTGTACTTACCATCAGGTACTCTGTAGTCACAATGTCGAGCCAGTGTAAAAAAAAATAAATGAATAAAAAAAAACAAATTAACATTTTTTGATGATTTATTTATTATGTAATAATATACATATACATATGAAAATATATAGTTTTACAATTCGTTTTGAAACATACAAAATAATAAAATTAAAAATTGCACAAGAAATTATAAAATTGTATTTATTATAGTTTCAAAAATAAAAGTGGATTCTGACCGTCTTAATGCGCGTGTCTAGACTAGTGATGAAAATGCCCGGGAATTTTCCCAAAGTGCCCAGCACTTCCGCGAACATTTCGTAAATTCCCGGGAATATTCCCCATACAAGTTTTGGGCACTTTGGGAAAATTCCCGGGCATTTTCATCACTAGTCTAGACGTTGCAAGCCCACTGGATTCTGCCAACTCTAGTGATGTTTTAAAATTGTATATATAAATATTTGACATTAAAATCTCTCGCGATCCCAGAATTTTATTACGCGACCCCATTTGGGGTCACGACCCATAGTTTAAGAAGCCCTGCTCTAGTACATAATTTGAATACGTATGTGTCTAAAACCAATAGTATCTATATTAGGTGGTAAATTATGCTACTATATTTCCTGTACATTTTGTTAAGAAAGTAGAGTTAATTTTTCTGAAAAGAAAATCTTTATTCCTATTCAAGGCCCAGGCCATTGTTAAAGCCTTTGAAACCGTTTTTGTTAGTCCATTAGCGTTCTACTAGCGCCAGTATAAAATAAATAAATGTACGGGAGATTTGAGTGTCATAGTTACAGGGTTCCGCATACAAAACTATTATATTCAAATAATAAATTTTACATTAAGTCTGTATATATGTAGGAATGTGAGTGGAATAGAACATATGATACAAATGCTATAGAATGATAAGGAACAGTGTAATAGTGTGAAAGGGATAGAAAGTATAGGAGAGAGGGAGACAAAATCGTTGTGACTTTCGTGGTGAAATATTTATATTTAAAAACTGTACCTGTAATTTAAATTATGTCGAATAAATAATTAAACTAAAGTTATGACCGGTGGTCGTGGGTGTGGTTATAGTAAGATATGAATTTGGCGTTTTACAGTTTATTTGCACTTTAAGGCACACCGAACTGCGACGTACACGCACGTACTCCCGCCTTGGGTCTCGGTAGTCGACTAACTTCTAAGCGTCCCGTGCGCACGCGCATCCTCTTACCCCGCACGTCTCGTAACACCCTAACGACCCTTAGGGCGACAAGAGCGTATCGGGTTACGTCTACATGCTATAAAGTCTTTTTACGTGTTTCTACATGTTCCGTTCTCCAAGCTACAGCCCCCGGCGAAAACTCCGCAGCCCTTCTGTCTGCTCAGAACACATTGAACAAAGTTTAAATGTAGGCCCTACTTAAAAGTAAGCCAATTCGCGCGTAATACCCGTTACAATATTTAAAATTAGTTTCATTACAATCACTGAACAAAACCACTATAGAATTGGGATGTGATTTAAATAGCACAAATAGTTGCTGTGTCGCTACTCGTCATTTATTAATAACCTGCAGATTCTATATGACCGTGTGCAACAAAACGATAACGTGATTTATTTCGCTGCTAACGCCATCTTTTGAGGTAACAGAAAACTATAACTCTATAGATTAACAATCACATTTTACAGTGTTAACAATGAGGAAATATCCCTTTTAAGTCAAATTAGAGTATACATTTATTTAGTAACGATATTTTAAAGTAAGGGAAGAAGCCATTTCACTTAACCTCTATAAAGTGGAATGGTTACAACGATCAGATACAGCTGAATCTTTAAAAGCAACATAGATAGAGAGACAGAGAAAAATTTATGCATTAATGAATGGTGTGTTTAGTTTCAACACCTGATTTATTGTGGATCCCTAAAAAGCAATATGCGCTTAACTCAAAAGGAATTGAATTTCGATAGATAAATTCAGACTTTTTTCGGATTTTCGGATCAGCTATAGGGATTTGGCTAACGGATTTTCGGTTTTCTAAATCGTCAATTAATTTTTCTTTATTGAATACAAATCCCGGGTTAAACTCAGACCTATCTGATAAAAATTGCCTCTTTTAGACTCTCCGTGCTTCTTGTGTACAATATATTCAATTTTTTTTTTAATGTAAATTCCGAAATATATTTTCAACACTTTTCGTTCTTCTGATGTAAGTATTAATAATTTCCAAAACTCAAAACCAGTTTCTGAATTGTTTAGACGTTTATCTTTTTTATTTAATCATTTTATTTGTATTTACATTTTCTGATTTATTCCTATAACTTCGTTATTTCCTTTTTTAATATTTTTAGTATAATTATGTAGTAATACAGTTTATTTATCCAAACGTTTTAGCTAATTATTAAACAGCCATATTATTTTATGTAAACTGTGTCAATAATCGACTATATATTACCTATATTTTTCCTAATTTAAAATTATATGTGCTCACTGAATACTTTAATTTTTATTAAGATTTATTAAAAAAAATAGATAGCATCGAACTTAGAATAAAGTTAATGAGCCTGAAACTCGTTCTCTAATTTACACGCTATATACTGCAAACTAAGTTGATGGGATAAGTGCTCAACCATCGCGCTGCTCATTAGATTTGGTCTGTCGAAAGTAGACAATATTCATCAACTACCCGCGTACTTTTATATAGTGGCGGTAGCGTAAAAGTAATAAGATTCTCTCATTATTATTCATTCAACAAGATGGCGCTGGTATTAAATAATCATAATACGTAGTTTCACATTTTGTAACTAATTGACTAGACGCCGTAGACCGCGATTCGCCTCCTCCTTTTTACTGCGAACCGCCAAGGAGTGGAACTCACTTCCAGCGTCTGTGTTTCCAACTTCTTATGAGATGGGAATCTTCAAACATCAAGTAAATCGGTATTTACTAGGCGAACGCGCTCCACCGTCGGCCTCATCATCGCTTTCCATCAGGTGAGATTGAGGTAAAGCGCAAGTCTGTCAGTAATAAAAAAACTCACGTTAAGAACTATTTTTTAATAATCACCATGCAAATATTCCTTTCAAGGTAAACACAGATATATTAGTGGCATTTACTGTACCCTTATAATCTATTATATAAAAATAAGTCTGGTTTTCTTTCCTGACGCTATAACTCCAGAACGCACGAACCAATTTCCACGGTTTTGCATTCGTTGGAAAGGTCTCGGGCTCCGTGCGGCTTATAGCAAACAAAATTTAGGAAAATTTTCAACAGAAAAGCAGGAAAACGGGGGAAAATCGTTTTTCACATACAGCGCCATCTCTGATACATAGCATATACTACAAACCAATATGGCTTTGCATGGTGGTCGAGCAGATCGCACCAACATTTTAAGTAGATGGCGCCGATGCGTTATACATTGTTTGACAGCTACTCATTGTACTCTGCTCAGTTAATTTCATGTGACATTTATTATGCGCACGTTCTTTCAAACGCTAACTAAAAACCAAAACGAAGCCATCTGGTGGCGACGAAGTTCGCCGGGTTTGCTAGTTATCTTATATATAGCTATATAGCTTATATATATATGTCATGCCCACCGTGACCAGTGGCACAGCTGATCGCCGTTCCCATAGCACTAGCACACATGGCACTACTATAAGTTACCATGCGAGTTTCCTCACGATGTTTCCTCACGATGTTTTCATCACCGGTGAACATGTAGTTTTTAAATCCATATTTAATCTTCTAAAACCCAGAAGTACCTAACGGAATTCAAACCGACGAGAACTAGCGTTGCTCGTGCTATTTTTTCATATAAAACAGTGATGATGATGTCCTAGCCGGGTTCGGCCACGGCATCTGTTTCAATGCCGATTAAGAAAATCAAGGTCCAGTTTACGGAAACAGTCAATTGCGCAGGAGGTATTTAAGTGCATAACTGGACGCGCAGCCAGAAAAGCACTCTCTCGTCCGAGCTCCCTCAGGCCCAGTGGAATTAAGAACCAGTACGATCGGGAGGGAGCAGGATGCAGATTTGGTCGAGTTTTCCTTCTCTGAACACCTGGTTGAATTGCGGTGTTAAAGAGATACCTTAGTTGCCTTTTACGACACCTCGGCAAGAAGAGGGGGGTGCTATTCTATTCTGCCGGCAACCACCACGGCTAAAAACAATAATAATAAAACAAAACAATAATATAGGCCAAATAAATACCTATGTAATGAGATAATTGATTAAATTATATTTTAAATCCGGTTTCACTTAAAGCGACAGGTAGACATTACTCCTAATTTAGCAAGTGGGTATAATATTCAATTTCCTTGTTTTAATATTAAAATTCAGAGGAAACTTCGGGTGGGCCGGTGAGCAAAATATCAAAGGAAACGTTTATAAAAATACACCAAATATGTTAATAAGGGGATCGTGGCAAAATAACTGTTTGAATCTTAAAAAAGGTTTCCTATTCGCTTTTAATAAACTACGCACAACAATTAAGGGAGCAAAATAAAATTCTAATTTTTCTTTTTCGATATTTTATGGGTTGTATCTAAATGAAAAATTAAAAAATAATTTTGAAGACTCTAGTTTTACGATATTTTGACAATAAACTTTTTGGAGCCATAGTTTTTCAAGAAGAAAAAGAAAAAACCATAGGTTTGGTTTATTTTTCAGCCTTATTCCTTAGATAAAACAAAATGATATTTAAAAAAAAAAAACAAAAAAGCGTACCATTAGAGTTTAGATGCTTTAGGATTTTTTTTTTTAATATTGATAATATAACTATTTTCACTGAGATATAGCCCGTCAAAAATAGAGAAAAAATTAGGATATAAATACGCAAAATAAATATATACGCAATAATAAATTAATTGCAAACATGACACTATGTCACGATAGCTTATTATTCATAAAAATAATTTTAAAAAACATTTTGGAAAAAACTGGCTGTGGTCCGATTCGCCTGGTGGTTAATGTACCAATTTCCATACGTGGCGACGCGAATGATTGTAGTTTCGAATCCAGGCACATCCCCCTGGGCTTTTTCAGATTAACTGTAAATTTAAGCGCTACATGCTAAGAGTCATAATATTGCTTCCTTTAAAGGTTTTACCAAATAAAGGATTTTCGGCTGAGTGGACCGGAGCGGATCCCTTCGGTCAGACATTATCGGTAAGTCATCCATATCTCTTAACATTTCCTACAGCAAATACCTTTACATAGATTAATTGTTGATCCAACTAATTTACTTTAAGACGAGTTCTATTAATTACTTCAATACATCACAACTTGGAGCCTATAAGGAACTTAGTTGCGGTTCCAGTTTCTCACTCGTAATTAAATGCCGTGCTTCATCTTCGTTTCACTTATTAATCTAAATATATATATATATAATCATATTTTTGAGAAGTCTTCAAAAGGTTTAGACCTCGTACACGAAATTACCAACGTGTGGGATGTGGATTCAATGATTATTGTCCCGATAGTCGTATCGACTAATGGGCTGATAGCAAAGAGGCTCGATTGTCATCTTAAGAGGATCTTGCTTGGTTTTTGAATCAAAGTGAGAGTTTTTGAAAATCAACTAGTTTAACTTATACCTTTTTTTTTTTTTTACTTGGGGAAAATCCTCATTGGACCATCCCAGCTACACATGGGGGATGATAACCGGGGTGTGCCAGACTTTTACCGACTAAAAACCCCAAGTTGACCTCATCTGCACTAAGACGGGACTGTGAGCCCTGTAATCAATTGCTCCACAGCCCCGCCGTGCACTGCATTTCTTAAGCTCTGTCTCGCAGGATGACATTAGCAGCAATGCCTTCCCTCATCAGTCTCACGAAATGTAATATGAGCGCTTCCGCTCCATCAATCTCTAGATATCGCTAACCAGGCGCCCAGGGCCCCCACCTTGAGCACCCGCGATCCAGTTTAACTTAGACCTGTCATCTCTATATAGAGGCCGGCTGTCATAAATAGACGCTAAGTTCCCACTACACCCCAGCATCTAATAATACCGGTACAGCCTGTGAGTTTATTTTTATACTTTATTATAAACATCAGACTCCACAAAATCATAACTTATTATGAAAATTATTAAAAAGTATACGAGATAAACTCAGTATCTTCGCTTTATTATTTTTATGGTACGACGGAATAATGAGAGGATTATGCGAAAAGGAATTTAAAATCATGTAAATTAAATTAAATATTATGAGCGAGGGTTAGCAATCTAAAAGTGCAATCTTCCACTGCTAATGCTGCGATTTATGGACGCTATCTTGACTTTTCTCAAGAAAATAAATTTGTTCTTAACAAAAAAACGGAATATACAAAAAAACATGGCTTAGTCTGATTATTTACAGAGTCTTTTTTGGTTAGCAGGGAGAATACCTTCATGGACAAACAGGGCGCCGTAATCCCGCCCGGTCATGTTATGAAGGCCCTTCCCGGTCACCAACGTATCGACAATTCGAAAAAAAAGGCTAAGGGCACGGCCACGCCAACTTCTTCGGTCCTGCCGACGTTCAGCGTTCTTCAGGCCTCTATCTAATTGTTGAGCGGTTGTGTAAACAGCTACCCTTTCACACTCCACTTTATACTGTTATTGGAGGGGATCTCTTACTATGGGTCTCATTAGAAACCTTTATATCTGGCAGCGAGCTATGGAAAGTACTATGCTTGTTGTTTCTCTACGTGATCGAATCAGAAACGAAGAAAACTGCATACGAACAAAAGTCACTGACATAGCCCAGCGGATCAGAAAGTTTATTTATTTTACATAATAGGGTGCCCAACATGGGTAACATGAGTTGAAGTGGCATTGGGCAGGACACAACTTGCCCTCCACTTGAGAAACTTGGGAGTCGAAGCTGCTCGCGTCCGTAGGCTTTACCCTAGATTCCCTACACGTGACTCCTGGGTGGTGCTAAACGAGCAGCAGCGTGGTGGTAGGGCGTCGGTGCCCGTCTGGATCGCGACCACAGTACATGGGTGTAAAGCCCGTCATAGTGACCAGTTTCGGCTTGTCGCGTTTCGGGATCAGCTTGTGCATATCCGTAGCTCGTATACCTAGAGACCTTCAGCTGCGGTATATGTGGGCCGACATGACGATGTAGACTATCAATGGATTTTCATCCTTTGATAGTCGCTTTCGTTTTTGGACTACACTGTACTTACCATCAGATACTCTGTAGTCACTATGTCGAGCCAGTGAAAAAAAAAGAGTTAATATTTATTGTAATTTGTTCACTTACCATGCTAGTATAAAAAAGTGCTTATTATTTTGAAAAAACTTGGAGTAATTATTATGTGCCTTATGCATATACGAACTGAACGCCGCTGTCATATTTAACATTGTTCGCCGTTAATTTGACACTTCCATCTCGAGGCTTAAAATTATGTGCAGCAACGATTCCGGCAACGTTAGACACACGTTAAGTGCTAGAATAACTCTAGCTGCATCCACCCGTAGGGTTGTCAAAAATTTACATATCTGCAATATTTTTTTCTTTTTAGTTTATAAGTCACTAGCTGTTCCAGTGATCTTCCTACGATCGAACAGCTAATAAATATCGTATTAACATTCAGCTAAATTTACTATCTTTCTAGGGGAAAAAGTAGAAAAGGGGTAGTAAGCCCTGACAGTTAATAAATATCGTATTAACATTTAGCTAAATCTTCCATCTATCTAGAAAAATCTATCTATATCTATCTATAAAGGGGGTTACTACTCCTTCTCTACCTCTTCCCCTAACTTTTACATTGTATTAAAGAACCAAATATAAAACATCCATATTATACCTCTAGCTTAAAAAAATATCCTTTCCCTTTAATAAGTTGCATTCCCTATTTCAACCCCTTCAATTATTATTTTAGTGGCTAAAGGTATGCCCGTCTTTAAGGTGTAATCTATTCCTATACTAAAATTCCTCAAAATTGGTTTATTCGTAATAATGTGAAAACGAAACATACAAAAATACTAACATACAAGCATTCACACTTCCGAATTTATAACATTTTATTACTGAAGAAGTAATCATAAGGCTAAAATTGACGGTTATAGTGGGTATATTATTTTATATATCCAACTATATTAACGAAATTGTATTTTTTTTTAAATTTTCATTTGAGATTTTATTCGTTAGTTATTTAACTTTTGACCGATCATTTATCTAGCCCCTTATATTCCCAGTTTCGAAACAGCTCTTTAAAATTACAAAGGCTTTTTAATCTCTAATAAGTGCTAACCCTTGATGACCTAGAGTTTCAATTTTGATACCAATCTTTTAAACCGAATGTTCACATTACTATTAGTTTTTATGCCTGAAGTATCAAAATTGATACCTGGTTTTTTTTTAGCTATTTTTCCCTTCATCTAGACACTCAAGCAAACACAGTAATATAAAAAAAAAACACTTTCGTAAATCAGGCTATTAAGGGTTAAATTATATACTTCATGAACTAACAACTTTTTTAAAGCATTTTTTAAATTGGGCACTAACACTGCAGTACAAGCGCGGCCTGCTATAGCCAGGGTAACTCATTTTCCAATAACTTTTTAGTTTAGTCCGCTACAATGTTGATTTTTAGTTATTTCTTTATAATTTACTTAAAGAGTTAGGTTGTAAAACTAAGTAATATAAATACATTTTCTATTCAATTTGTTGTTTTAATCAGATAATTAGGAATAAACAAGTTATTGACATTTTAAAATGGCCCACTAAAGTAGGCCACGCGAGTACCCAAGTAAAAAAAGGGGGCGCGTGTACTATAGTATTAAGCTGACATAAGTACAAGGCATAAGGCAAGAATTATTTGTTTTAGTTAGAATATTGCAAGGTGGTAGGGCGCCGGTGCCCGTCTGGATCGCGACCACAGTACGTGGTTGTAAAGCCCGTCATAGTGACCAGTTTTGGCTTGTCGCGTTTGAAAATGAAAATGAAAATGAAAAAGTATTTATTTCGCCACAAATATACAAAAAAAAAACAGAAATTTAAATGTAGCATTACAAACAACACACAAAAATAAAAGAACATACAAAACACATAAACATGGCGAAAATGGGACCTTCATCGGCCTAAAGCCACAGAGGAAACCTGCAGCGCTGATTTTCGTGAAGGGCCCCGGTTATGTTACATCGTATAAGAATTATCGATGAACAACAAAATACATATAGCTTAAATAATAAATACAAGTGTTTCGGGATCAGCTTGTGTATATCCAGTAGCTCATATACCTAGAGACATTCAGTCGTGGTTTATGTGGGCCGACATGACAATGTAGACTATCAATGGATTTTCATCCTTTGATAGTCGCTTTCGTTTTTGGACTACATTGTACTTACCATCAGGTACTCTGTAGTCACTAAGTCGAGCCAGTGTAAAAAAAATTGGTTTTTCGACATATGTGACCAGCCAACTGTCACTACAGCTTGCTAATCGGGAGAGCTATCTCGAAAACTTTAGCTCCCTATCGGATAACAATTAACGGTTTAGTTAAAAGCAAAATTTAAATTCAACATTGATACTTTTATGCAGCGAAGAATTTTACGGAGTATTGTCTCTCAAAGACACAAACCAGATCCGGCGATAAAATAAAATCACGGAGAATAATGTTACCGAATAAATTTTCGAATGATTATCATATTTTTTCTCTGAGTAGGTACTTCAATTTCTTCGAAGTAATTGGCAACACCTTTTTTTATTTTAACAATTTACTTTTAGAATTACAAATTTTACTTTAGGCATAATTATTGTCGTTTTCATAAGACATATCAAATTAGTCCTTGGGCTTTTTTGTCTTCAAGTCATTATAATTTTATTTTCTCCTACATTATTTCTTAACAGCATTTAATTTGTTACTTATTACAATTTAAATTCAAAATAACTTTAAATAAATAGACCTATTTATTACAAGGTCTCTCAAATTGTAAATAAAATAAACTTATCACCGGTTCGGAAAGCCGGATCTACCGAGACGAGCTGGAAAAAAACTCTGGCAGTCGGTCTTTTCAAAAGATTGTTCCTTAGATACAAATCCTATTGAATTGGATGTCCTGTGAGAAATACATCATAATATAACTCCGTATCCTTATAAGTCAAGCAATGATTGCGAGAAAAGTAAGGTCTCTTTAAAAGTTAAATTTTTATTAATTTCGTAACTTTTGTTTATGGGAGCTCCAAAATACTTTTAGGTACCTATTTATAACCAGAGATGGGCAAAATGTAATCTGATTAATGATCAACGATTACAAACTGTTGTCGTAATTTTAATTTTCTCGATCTGTAATCATGATTAAATACATTTAAACATTAAGAAATCATAAATGTGTATGCAATCTGGGATTCTGTAGTGTTTAAGACATAAATCAGCAAATTGCAGTCACATTAATGGTAAAAACGTAAAATGTAATCGTTAATCATTTTCATTAATCTGATTACATTTTGCCCATCTATGTTTATAACTATACTGGAATATGAATTTTATGTTCCCCTTTGTATAATTTTAAATATTTTAAAGCCTTTCATTATCCTAAAAAGCTATACGGTGAAAAATTACTTAGCGACAGCCCTGGCGAAGGCTGCATACGCTGTGAGGCTGTGAAGGGCACTCGTGCTTGCCCGAGAGGCCAGTAATTTGGGTCAGCAGATACCGAAGTATCCGTGCAGCAAATTTTTTAATTTGATTAGACCCTTATCCCACTTTTTCTGAATTAGCATCAAGCGTTTTAGAAACAGCACGACCCTGATACATCGAGTTACATACAGAGCGTGTTCTGGAGGAATACTCTAAGACTGCGATTTATAGACGCTATTTCGACTTTGCTTAGCAAAGTTCTCAAAAATAAATTATTTTTGACAAAACACTGAATATTTAATAGGGACTTGAGTATAGCCATAGTATTCAGAGAGCCAAGTCCTGTTAACAAAATTGGTGTCTTAACAAATCCTTTGACATTCATTGAGTAATATAAATTGTAATATTTGAGTAAAGTCTAAGCAAACTTAAAGTTGTATCTATAAATCTCAGTATAAGTGACAATTTACATTTTTCACATGTGAACCACTTTATTTATTACTACAGAAGTGTTTAAGACATTTTTGTGATACATAAAACCATTTTCGAATTTTGTCATTGAAATAGTTTTTGCGAAACATACTTTATATAGTTGTTTACAGGGTTATGATTGGATGTTATACATTTTTTGATGGTAGGGCGATCGCCCGAACTGGGTCATGACCACAGTACACAAGTGTAAAGACCGTCATAGTTACTGGCTTTGGCCTGTCGCGTTTCGAAATCAGCTTGTGTATATCCAGTAGCTCATATACCTAGAGACCTTCAGTCGTGGTATATGTGGGCCGACATGACGATGTAGACTATCAATGGATTTTCATCCTTTGCTAGTCGCTTTCGTTTTTGGACTACACTGTACTTACCATCAGGTACTCTGTAGCCACTATGTCGAGACAGTGTAAAAAAAAATTAAAACTTTTATTTTAATCTTTCTATCAATTCTGATGAACGCAACTCCATATAATTTTGGAAGTCAACTGTCTGGGTAGCTCCAGTCATTGGGATCTGTGCTTTGAGAACCATTTAGAGCTCCATTCTATAGGTATTTTAGATATCAAAATATGTTTCATAAAAAGCAGAGTTTCAATTCAAGTAAAAATTATTCATCTCCTTAACTTATATTCTAGGACAAACGAATCTACTTTCCTGCTATTTTTATAGACTCTCTCCAATCTTTAGCACCCTTTGGTGATCGGAGTCTATAAATCTAATGTCTTCCTTAACGATGTCAAAACTGCGCAATATTTAATCTGACACGAGCCCCTTTTTAAAAGGATGTCCTTTATCGATATTATTTTTGGGCTTTTCATAACATAATCTAACTGTACCATCACAAACAATATTGTTGTTTCGTCGGCTTTGAAATCAAATAGTCTCCAATGAGCTTAATTCTTGTATTAGGCTGGTATTTTTGTTTATACTAAAAACAATAGTGACCATAATTCCTCACGTTTCTTGGAAAATCCAAGCTTTACATTGTTGCCATGATGCTCATAATTTTGTTACTTTTGTGTTAACCCAGTTTTCCTTACAGCTACAAATGTGAACCCATATCTAACCAACCATAAACATATGATTTTTAGTAATGATATGGTAATGAAAGTTATATATTTACGTATATCGTAAGAGAACAACAATTGTTCGTGTAAAGCTAAAGTCGTAAATATCGGGCCAAATCTTATTTATATAGTTCGATTCGTTTTTACGATTCTTTTATGAGTAGTTTCGATCGTTATGGAGAATAAAACATAGTTTGCGCCAGTAAAATGGTGAAACGATGAAAGTGTGTTTTGAAAACCATCGAATCAATATTTATCATTAAGCTCTGGTATCAGGTTCGTGGGCAGAGAGAAGCTAGAAATTGCTGTGTATTAATAGACTTCCAGTGATAATAAAGTCTGAGATGAGATTATCTAACAGATAGAACACTTATAGATAGAAACAAATTATAGACACGGTGTTAGAGATTAGGAAGCTAAGCTGGTAGTGAGTTTGCCATGTGTACCGAAGAGCCAACGATAGCTAAGGAAGGATGATTCGTTATTGGAATACATACCAGCAAACGTAGTGCGGAGCATCTTAAGGTGCAAGGCTCAAGGCACAAAGAGCAGCATGCAAAGATTGGACAAGAAGACTCAAAGACCAAGCTTATAAGTAACGCACAGAGATGGGCAAAATGTAATCTGATTAATGAACGATTACAAAATGCAGTCGAAATTTTAATTTTCTTGCTCTGTAATCATGATTAAATCCATTTAAAACATTAAGAAATGATAAATGTGTATACAAACTGGGATTTTGTAGTTTTTAAAATATAAATGAGCAAAATGCAGTCATATTACAAACAAAGTCATAGTAAAAAGCGTAAAATGTAATCATTAATCATTTTTATTAATCTGATTACATTTTGCCCATCTATAGTAACGCGTTGATAGTGGTGCGTCCTATCTATGAATTAAAAAGGGCTGGTGATTATAATTAAAGTGGTCTTCATAAATGAGTATAGAAGTTTGATAATTTTGGTAGCGTTATGTGACAAAGAGAGAGATAATAATATCGTAATTATAAACTTTTTTAATGATTTACGGACGGAAGTTTGATTTCAACCACACTTGGCGGAAGGTGAAGACAAAGTCTATGATGAACCGTGTCCTCCCAATAAATAGCTATTATAGCATGTAGACGCCGCCCGATACATGTTTGTGTTAAACGCCCTAAAGGTCGTTAGGGTGCTACAGGACGCGCGGGGTATGCGCGCGCAAGGGATGCTCTAGCTAAAGCAGTTGACTAACGAGACCCAAGGTTAGAGTAGGTGCGTGTGCGTCGCAGTGCAGTGTGCCTTAAAGTGCAAATATACAGTAAAACGCCGAAATCTGTGTCTTTCTACCACCACACCCACGACCACCAGTCATACTATTCATTTTTGTTTTAAATGCTCCCAAATCGCAAGAACGTGGAAGAAATAGACACAGAAAGTTATACCAGTCCTTCGTTGTTCGCATTATAAATAAAAAAAGCGATTTTCTTCGGGCGAGTGTTGAGAATATTCACTACATAAATATGGTATCCTTCATGGCATCTACTGAAGCTTTTATAGTATAAACGAGATATAGGAATGAAATCTATCTTAAAATTTAAATAATTATGAAGATCTCGGGAAGATCTTGATCTATGAACAATGGGATTCATTATTTCAACCGACTTCACTTTACACAAAGATCACTAGGAGTTATGGTGATGATACAGGATGTATTTTCTATAATAACAACACAGTATATTTTAAAAACCCTCTATAACTCGAAAAGGACACATTAGTGACACGATAATATTACCAAAATACACCAGAAACTTGTATTATTCGTGAATACTAAAAATTTGTCATATAAAATTTACGGAATATAATTATTTTACATGTATGCTCGGATTACTAACAAAAACCAGTTTAAAAATTAATGAAATAATTTAATTTATAACCGCCGGTAAAAATAATAATAAAAAAGCGTTGTTTGAACGTAAGTCGATCGACTTACTTGTAACATTTATCACCTAAAAAATACAGTCTCATCGCCATAATCTAGGGACAAAAAACGTTAGAAACAAAACAATACTTAATTCAGTATATTATCAAGTTTGTTTATAGAAAGGAATAGAAAAGGCTTAAAAACCGCATAAAAAAGAAATTCTAGCAACACAACCATAAAGAGACGCTCAACTAAACAAACAGCCTGTAGTTCAACGTACCCAACATTATGATAATGCAAAACTTTTCGATTCGCGCTTTTAGTTGCCTCGACAACTCCCCCGTCCTTTGTTAAACTCCACAACTTTGGATAACATGCTTCTGTCAGTTTGTGTGTATCATTTATCGTGTTTTTTATGATTTACAAGCAAAATTGACCTCAATCACACATATACACATCCTGGAAAACCTTTTTTTACTTGGGAAAAATCCTCATTTAACCGTCCCGGCTACACAAGGATGATGGTGACCGGGGTGTGCCGGACTTTTACCGACTAAAAACCCCAAGTTGACCTCGTACGCACTAAAAGACGGGACTGTGGGCCCTGTAATAAATTGCTCCACAGATCGTCGATAACCTAGGACTTAGAAATGGTTTAGAATCACTAACTTTGGCTGAGATGATGATGATGATGATGTCCTAGCCGGATTCGGCCACGGCGACTGTTTCAACACCGATTAAGAAAATCGAGGTCCAGTTTTTGGAAACAGCCAATTGCGCAGGAGATATTTAAGTGCATAACTGAACGCGCTGCCAGAAAAGCACTCTCTCGTCCGAGCTCCCTCAGGCCCGATGGAATGGAGAACCAGTACAATCGGGAGGGAGCGGGATGCAGGTTTGGTTGAGTTTTCCTTCTCTGAACACCTGGTTGAATTGCGGTGTTAAAGAGATACCTTAGTCGCCTTTTACGACACCGCGGCAAGAAGAGGGGGGTGCTATTCTATTCTGCCGGCAGCCACCACGGCTGAGATGATACTCTATGTGTGTTCCACCGTTTGCACAATGGTAAGTGCTCTGAGAAACTATACAACCCTGCCCCTCGAGCTCCATCGGGTATCCCAGCACTCTAAAGTCTTACAGAACTGCTATATCACGTGGTTTTTTTTATTACATACAGGCTTGCGCTTGACCTCAATCTCGCCTGCTGGAAAGTCATAATGAGGCCGACGATGGAGCGCGCTCACCCAGCAAATACCGATTCACTCGACGTTTGAAGATTCCCATGTCATAAGATGCTGGAAACACCGACGCAGGAAGCGAGATCCACTCCTTGGCGGTTCGCAGCTAAAAGGAGGAGCCGAATTGCTTCAATACTGTTTAGTCGGGGAATGGGCTTTTGGGTGCCCTTTTTCTCCGAGCTATAGTATGGGGTTTTTTAAGAAGACATTGAAGTAAGTCATTTGTCGGCGACACAATAGCAAGGCTTCCTGTGTTATAGTTATCCATGGGCAGCTGTAGCCATTACCATTAGCCTGTTTGATAAATGAATGAAGATGAAGCCGACAATAGACGATGAATATCTTTCTAAATCATAATAACCGTCATTCTAACGGTGGACCGCGTCCACCCAACAAGCACCTATTCACTCTTCTATTAAAGGCTCCTAAGCCTTAAGAATTTGGAACATGGAGTTTTTTTGCGAGTGTTAGAGCGATTGCCTGAACTGTGTCATGACCACGAATGTAAAGATCGTCATAGTGACTCGCTTAGGCCTATCGCGTTTCAGGATCAGCTTGTGTATATTCAGTAACTCAAAGACCTAGAGATCTTCAGCTGTGGTATATGTGGGCCGACATGACGATGTAGACTGTCAATGGATTTTCATCCTTTGATAGTCGCTTTCGTTTCTGGACAACGCAGCTCTTTACCAGTGAAAGCACATTCCACTCTTTTACTGTTAACATGATGAATGTAGAAACGATTTCTTTAGGCGGAAAAAATTAATACTACAGTTTAACACTAAATATCGTTTAATATAATTTATTTATTTTTATTAATTTTATTCATTCACAAATCTACAGTATATAATTTTATAATTTAAAACAGGAAAACGTACAAAAAATCGGATTAACCAAGATGATTTGTGTAACAAGGTTATATGAAAGTATTAAATGCGATTCAAATAATTGTTATGAAATAAAAATTTATTAAAAGTTATTAACCTAGTAAAATGTATATGTGAAATGTGTAGTTTGGTTGTGTACTTTGTGTATGTGACTTAGTGTGTGTGTATAAATGTGTATGTTAACTATCCCTGTCTGAAAACGGCCCGATAGCCTCGAATACTTTCTTCCTGAAGGACCCGCAGCTCTCGTGGAAAATATCCACATGTGGTGTCCTCGTGTTGTATGTGTGCACACATCTAGCAAGTGTAGCCTGACAGGCGTAGTTAGAACGTTTTGTTGGCTCGTGGAATAGCAGTGGCTGACGGGTACGTCTTGATGTACTTATATAAGCTTAAACTGTTTAATTTATTGTTGTTAGCTGCCCTTATGTAATATATTCTATATTCTCTTTCTCTAATGTCCTGATTCCCTATTGAACTATCTTTACAAAAACTACGCTTAACCTGTTAACCGGGGAATTAGCTATTGCTCAACTCGTTTCAGAATGGGGACTTTTTGTTCGCGGCGATAAGTAATATCACACTTATGGTTTTATTTATTTTGATAAAATATTTAATATATTACGATTAATTTCCATGACGAAAAATGTCGTCATGCCCATTGCAGTAGGCTTTTATGTATGACGAAATATTTCGTCATACCCAGTTAACAGGTTAATCATGTGCACTTGAAGGTAGAAATATGAAAAGGACCATTTCAAACGAATGTGATTTACGCTGCACTGGGATGATTCGAATAAGCTCTCTTGTTATTTTCAAATGGAGCATCCGATCACTTTGTACGCCAATATCCCATCACAATGAGCTCAAATTCTGATTGCTCCCATTGTTTATTCATATCTCATATGCGTTGAGAGTCTACTTTGGTTCGCATTGTTTTAAAATTTAATTTTATATCACCAGCCTTTAACTCTTCTAAATGTATTTAGACAATTTGCTAAAAATACAATTAAATTCAAGTGTCTTAAACGTGGTAATTCCAATATCAAATCATACTAAAAGAAAAAAGCGATAAGCAAATTGAACACGTCATTAATTATTAATTAAAACATATAATTGAACCGTTGCTTAACTACATATATAATATTATTTAACTGAAAAATTACTTAAGACTTTCTATATATATACCACCTTGCAGAAAAACTTCTCTTACGCGATGTAGGTTATTAAAAATGTATCGAAATTGTTGGTCAAAATATACACATCTCTTCGCGTTTAAGCCTGCTAATCTCAGAACTGGTTTATACCCTATTTAGATTCTGTTTTCATTAATGTATCGTGGAAAGATTCAGGTAACATTAAATGTTAATTTCATTCCAATCGGTTAAGAAATAAAAAAGTTATGTCAGCTTAAAAACACGTTGATCATTTATTAGAAAGAAATGGTATTAAGCAATTGTTAAGGTGATTTGGTTGATATTTTTTTTTAATATAATTATTATTGTGCTCTGTCTGAAAATATATCAAGAAAAGCCTAAAATACATAATTATTATCATAACAAAAGTACTGATTCAAAGCAAACGAAGTTACGGGTACAGCTATTGTCGTGTTTGTCCCACCCCAAAATACGCGGCGCGAGTGGTCAAAGGTTCAAATACCTGCACGACGATCTGGATTTTTTCTAGTTTAAATACGTATTTTGGCATTACATGTTCACCGGTCCAGAAAAAACTTTTTTTTTATTACTTACAGGCTTGCGCTTGACTTTAATCTCACCTGCTGGAAAGTGATGTCGAGGCCGACGATGGAGCGCGCTCACCCAGCAAATACCGATTCACTCGACGTTTGAAGATTCCCATGTCATAAGATGCTGGAAACACCGACGCAGGAAGCGAGTTCCACTCCTTCGCGGTTCGCAGCAAAAAGGAGGCGAATCGCTTTGTGCGAGCAGCAGGAATGTCAACCACATAAAAGCAATGCGAGGAAGCCCAGTTGGCATCTAATAGAAATGTCGTGTGTACAAGTACTGTGAAAACGTCGTCTGCTGCGCTGCTGGTCACGTGGGGCACGGCATAGAAGCGTAGAACGCAAACCAACTAACCCTCCAAATACTTTATAATTAGAAATTTACCTAGCCTCACATTAAAGTGTTAGAGGTCCTAACAAAACATATTCCGTAGTTCTGAGACCCTAAAAGTTGGATAGTTAGAGTTTATTTTATGAGGGACCTTCAGAATTAAGTCGCTTTTGTGAAAGTTTTGCTGTGTCGATATTCAGGAGGCCTACTTTTACAAGGGTCAATTTAGAATTATGTTTGTTAGTGATTTTAATCTAGATTCTTTATTTTCCTTCCCGCGCAGGGTGGAGCTAAAAGCTCATTACTGTCTCCTTATCTCTTATTTTATTTTCTGGAGGCACTACATATCTACCCTTGTTTATTTCTTTGTTTATCCCTAAATATCTTCAGGACCTATCAGTAATACAGTAAATAAAAAGAATAGATCGAAATAGGTGTTAATTTTGTACTTACAAACTATTTTCACCTCCTTAGTATAAATTTTTACGCGTTCTCACTACTTTAAAAATAAATGCATTTGAAACACATGAATTTTCTATACTATTATCTTTTAAATTCTTTACCTATCTCTCTCTTTATTTATTATAAACAGTTCGATGAATCTTTCTGTGTTTTTTGCTACTTTAGCATATACATTTTGATTTTTTTTTGCTATAATGATAAAGTAATAAGCATGTACTCCTTGCAGTATATTAAAACAAACGAAAATGGATGAATTTTTTTTTTAATTAACGGGTCTTCACCGCGAATTAACTTACTTTTAATTATGAATCGATGTTTCGACCTGGTTACTCAGGTCATTTTCACACGCAGACTGAGACGCCGCGGAGTCTTCGCCCGGGGCGGGAAGTTACTCATTCAATCCTGTTTTGCTCTTAATAATTTGAATAGTAACATATGTTGTAAAACGAGGTTCTACTTTTCTAATCTCTGGGTTACCTCCAATGATAATTTACACCCATCATCTCGATAAAAATATTGTACTCCTTAACCTCGATCGCTTTCAGAACCAGTGTTGGATAATAGAATCAAAATCCGGAGAGGGTTTTTGGGTTATGCAGCTTAATCTCCTCCTAATTTAAATGATGCCTCTGCCACTTGTGGGAGGCTTGTGAATAAGAAATCCGTCTTAGCACGAATTATCTTTATTATTTATTTGGCACCTGCTTTATATAATTCGCGTGACCTAGATATCGCAGTGTATTGACTCGATAACCCGACACAGTATTTATAATGAGCACAAAACTCGAAAGTTTTAAATGTGTTATGTTTGTTAAAGTTTATTTTGGATTATGTCATCGACAGCATGCACAAATGGATGCTTTGATGGTCTGAGCAAGTGGAGTGATTGAATGATGAAAGGATGACAAATAATATACACAATATGAATGTGAGTGGAAGTAAGACCGAGGCCGACCGAGATTTAACTACACAGACCAAATAAAAAGAGTTCTGATGCAAGGTAATTTTGAAAGTACGCAAAATCGGCGAGAGTCTATGAAGGGACTAATGAATCTTATGAAAACAAAGGAGATTTTCAAAAAATAGAGAGAAGATGCGTTCCATTCTCTCTGCCTACCCTAATAAAGATTTGGTGTGATATAGATAGATACTTTTCAACTCAAGCATGTTATAAAGTAAAGTGCCTTTTAAAATAAATTTTATATCTTTAATCAACATAAATATTCTGCCCTCGATCGGCCGAAACATACGAGCACCGTTACAGATAGTGAAAACCGATTCGGAGCCAGTTCAATTCGATTGCTTTTCTAAAGAGAAACTTACTTCCCTCCTCATTTCCTCCCGTTTGCTTTCTTTGATGTTTCCTCCAACGATATCATGAAACTGAGGCTAGTTAGTTAGATATTTTTTTATAAAATTGTCTTATTTCATTTCATAGCAATAGTGGCTTAGTGGATAAAGAACTGATTTGCACGGACGGCAACGTCAATGGTCGCAGATTCGAATCTTGTACTCTTGGTTTTCAACTATAATATCACTGTATATTACGTATTTTTACACCAAGGCATTGAATTTATATTGGAACCGAAAAAAAAAACCGTTCTGTGTCGGTAAATGACATTTAATTTCAATTTTAATACAAAAATATATGTATTAAAATTATTACCGATATGTAATTGAAACTCTTCACCTCTAAAACGACTTATATCACACGGTGTGCGTATATGTATTCAGTAATAAAGACTGTTTAGCTTCAAGATAAATGCCTAAAAGAAGGAATCTACATATTAGTATTCCTCATCAAGAGGCAAATACTTAATTAAAACCGGTTGTGCATCGCTAAAGCTAAAACGATGCGTTCAAAGGCGTCGCAATTTGCAATCCAACACCTCATGCCTATTCAGCGGAATATTTACATACACCGACCTACTTGCTACTGTCTCTCCGTATAGTGTATTTACATTATCACCTCCAATTGCTGGAACTCTCTAACTATAAAGAATCAATGAACTAGATAATTCTTGTTAAATAACTTTCAAGACAGGATAAATTTCAATTGTGCCGTTCAAGCAGCGCGATCGCGGAGCTTGAGAGCATACGCCGCACATATAAAGACCAAATTATGATTGGCGCAGTGGCGAGTGCTGTGGCGCTGTAGGCATTGCTGCTACTCGGGCGCATTACGTAAAGAGTTCTTATTATCTGGGCGCGTTATATATTTTAATTTTTAAAATTACTTACCTCAAACAAGGGATGGGCAAAATGTAATCTGATTAATGATTAACGATTACAAAATGTAGCTGTCATTTTAATTTTCTTGCTCTATACTCACGATTAAATCATTTTAAAACATTAAGAAATCATAAATGTGTATACAATTTGGGATTCTGTAGTGTTTAAAACATAGATGAGCAAAATGCAGTTATATTAATGGTAAAAAAACGTAAAATGTAATCGTAATCATTTTTATTAATCTGATTACATTTTACCCATCTATGCCTCAAACTATACGCATATAGAATGAGTTTGTTGTTCGTCTGTGTGTTTATCAAAAATCTTTTTCTCAGAAACGCGAGGTTACAAATTAATCAAATGTAAGCCTGATCAATCAGATGGAACACGTGGACTACTGAAATAGACGCACACACACAAACATACAAACACGACATTCAATCGTCCACTCGTATAGTGTACAGCGACCTTTTTTTTTTACTTGAGGAAAATCCTCATAGGACCGTCCCGACCACGAATGGGGGTAGCAGCCAGGGTGTGACGGACTTTTACCAGCTAAAAACCCCAAGGTGACTACTTCTGCGAATTAGTGGGGACTGCGGGTCCTGTAATCAATTCGCCGCACCGTACAGCGAACTAACATAAACATACTAACAAAAGTGTAACTTCGTAACTGGCACTTTGTTGGGCAGGAAAAAAATCTGTACAGTGGAAGTTTAATTCAATGACAAACTTTTGCGCGCGATGTGCTCGAGTCTAATTCGCACTTGGCCGGTTTTTAGTCATTAAGAAGAATTAAATTTAAATATAATAATAATAATATATCATCAAACTATGTCCCTTTCGGTATGAGCAAAGATATATAGTATAATATGTAAAGTGTAAGATATGAGTTGTTATATTCTAGATGTCAAGTTTTAACAGTGAGACAGCTTGTCGAAACTTGTCCTCCGCAAACATAGAGTGGTTCTTGTAGGGACAGATAGCAAAAGAAAACCTCGCAGAATGAGATATGTTTGCCATATGCCGATTCACAAGTCTCATTTTGCTGAGAAACAATTTTGGGTTCTTGGTTCAAGGATTTACAATAAGGTTAATCATGAATTAAATATCTTGAACTTATCTAAATACGAATGTAAGATGAAGCTGAGAGACTGGTTGTCGAATTTAAACTATAATGATACTGAGGAACTGTTGCGGGAATAGATGTGTTTGGGCTTTACATTAAACATTCTTTTGAAATTATTATTTACTTTGGTTGTATAGTCTATTGTTAGCCGTGGTGGCTACCGGCAGAATAGAATAGCACCCCCCTCTTCTTGCTGAGGCGTCGTAAAAGGCGACTAAGGTATCTCTTTAACAACGCAATTCACCACGTGTTCAGAGAAGGAAAACTCGACCAAACCTGCATCCTGCTCCCTCCCGTTCCTACTGGTTCTCCATTCCATCGGGCCTGAGGGAGTACGGACGAGAGAGTGCTTTTCTGGCAGCGCGTCCAGTTATGCACTTAAATATCTCCTGCGCAATTGACTGTTTCCGAAAACTGGACTGGTTCTTAATCGGTGTTGAAACAGTCGCCGTGGCCGAATGCGGCTAGGACATCATCATCATCATCATAGTCTATTGTTTATTATGTAGTATTATTGTTGTATTGTTTTGAGTTAAGATTGGAGCTACACAGCGGTAATAAACTGTATGTAACAAATTATGTGAAATATGCTGACATCCAAGATACAGGCAGTCCTAGTTTGGGTGTCAGCTGACTTTAATGTGCCGCTTTGTAATTGTTTATCTAATAAATAATTTTATTATTATTGTAAAGGAAATATAATTCCTTCAGGGTTTTGAATGTTGTCACTCTTCGCGCGGCTGTATGTGACAAAGTCTATGCCACAACAACTTCCTATAAACTGTGGAACATTGTTTTGACAGGTGACACGAGACTCGGCCGTGGTGTTTTTGAATATAGTTTTTTCGTTATAAAGCGTGTCATTAATGTCCGGTGAAAATAAAGAAACAAACATAATTGTCGCTTCTTTGTATTTTCAGGTATATTGAGTGATATTAATTATTGTATACATTGTGAAACATGTATGTATTAAATCTCCACTTTGTATTTTCAGAGCAACAAAAGAGTTTGTTTTCTTTAACCGTTGAAGATTGTTTAACCTTATATTATTATCTTTATTTATTATATGTACAATATGGTTACATTTTAAAATAAATACATATAAACAAAATATAAATTTTAAAATATAAAAACATGTAGACCTACCGGGGCGAGGCCTAAGGCCCAAGCCACCGGTAGTTAGGAGCTCAGAGTGAGGAACCTCCTAACAATGCGTGTCGTATCGAGTAGAACTGCCTTCTGCATCCGGCCCTTGGTCCAACAACCAAGCGAGAGCCTCTTAAGGTGGTAATCGAGGCTCTTTGCGATCAGCCCATTAGTCGATACGACTATCGGGACAATAATCGTAATTATTACTATTATTATTATATAAATGGTTGTATCTAGTTTGCAATTATATGCCGTTGGGCACGATGAACAGTAGCACAGTTGATCCCCATTCTTATAGCACTAGTACACATGTGATTTCTATTAGATGCCATGCCGGCTTCGTCGCGATGCTTTCATTCACCCCTGAACCTGTAGTACCTAAATCCGTCCTTAATCGAAAAACCCAGAGGTATGTGTCGGGTTCGAACCTAACACCAATCGAATCACCGCGCATGGATACCAGCTCCTCAATCCACTGGTCCACTACAGCCGCAAACTTGAAATTAAATTTTAATAAGAATAAAGCTTGATTTTGCATATTTTTCAGTTAAAATAATTGTCCCTCTATATTAACACATTCATCGTCACGTCACCCAGATAAGGATGACGCTTTTCTTGTTGAAGTTAATAGGATTTTTAGCTAGATTTTTTAAAGGAGTTTAATGGAATAAGCACTTATATGTAAATATACGATAAACAACATTAAAATACTAAAAATATTCACATATACAAGCTTTTGTTATTATATATATGTATGAGTGAGAGCGTCAAAATTGTTATTAATTGAAACGTCAGGTTTAATTCCTGGATGGAATCAGAGATGGCGCTGCAATCGTAATCAACTATTCAATTGGGTACTAAATTGAATTATGAAATTGTCAACACTGAATTAAGGAGAGTTGGTCGGGATTAGTCATTTTCGTAGGCATTCATATTTGGACGGTCGCAATGATCGCACGCATCTCAGAGATCGTCACGTTTCCTTTCTACAATGAGTGATTAAGACAGTGCACGTGGCGCCCTGACAGGCTGTATCCCGTCTGATATACTGGGTTATAGGTAACTAACGCAAAACCTCTTAAGGCTGACTTTCGTATATCAAGACTGACAACTTTTTTTTCCTACACAAAAAATAAATAAATAAAATTTGCAGTTCTGACCTTCTTAACACTATGAAAGGCGGCGCGATACAACTGGAGCAGACGATTTCGTAGCATCAGCTGACTGAACTTTAAACATAGAGCTAACGATTGATAGACAGACATCCCCACTAAAACTAAAAAAATATATATCTTAGGATGTGGTAAGATTTGGAAAAAAGGGGTGAAACAAAAGTTTTTAGTCTTGATGTACCAAACTCGGCCTTAAGAGGTTTTGCGTTAGTTACCAGTAACGTTGTATAAGATACCATATTACATTATACTATGTCACATACTTTTCGTTAAAACATTCTAAACACATTTGAGAAGAAAAAAATTATTTGTGATAAATTGAAAATAATATAATCATAATACTCGTGTTACATTGTTTATATATCGCTTGTTTACGTTACGGCGTACCGAGAGTAGGATTTGGGCCCCGTGAGAAACACAGACGAATCGCGCTTGCCGACTAACATGTTAAATTATTTTCTCCGACGATGACATCAATATCTAGCATGTGATATTACATTTAACAGTCGTTATATTCATGGCCTGCTTTATAGAAGAATATGTTTTTGCAAAAAAGGATTAACTTCCCTTTTGAAAAGCACGTGCCGTATCCAGACTAGAAATTGAATATTATTAAGCCAAAGAACTTACACATCCTGAATGAGACCTTTTTTATTCTATTTATTTAGTGGACTTTTACATGTGTCAGCCCCATTGTATCCTTATACAAAAATACCTAACATATAACATCCCACCATTTATCTGAACAAACCTGACGCTTCATCAGATAATAGTCTGTTAAGATTTTGTTAAACATCCCGATGTCAAGTCTGTTCAGACAAAAAACACTCACAAACGCCTCTCTCACAGATTCAGATCGGATACATTCCATCAACATCTTATTAAGAAATCACAAATAATTAAGAAAATTTGTAAAGAAATAATAATGAATCCGTAAAAAGTGTGGATACCGTAGCGCGTGTGGTGCACGATTCATCGGTAAGTAGATATACTTCCATTTTCGTAATTTTAGGTGAATAGGTATTGACTCGCTTTCCCTTTGCCTTGTATCTTGGCCTAGGACAGGCAAAATATGTACTTAATAATGAATTGATATTCATTCATTCATATGTGTAATTGTCTCTTAACCCTTTCTTGATTGTGTATCTGTGGAGATACATCAGAATTTACAAAACCTATTGCCATAAGTTTTTAGCGCAAACTTAATATTTTTATATGAATATTTAGTGAATTTCTCAGTTTTTGAACGCACGGTTAGTTTCTATTAGACATCCTTGGAACATAAGGGTTAAACGGTATGAATATTATTTTGATATTGAAAGAAAGAACATTTTGCCAAGCTAAGGGTTAATATGGTGACCATAATTTGTTTTTTTTTTTATTGGTAATATTAAGATATCACTATTTTTACATATTTGTAATTAAAATCAAAGGCTGGATATCCTCTCTGAATATCTCCCTCGTCTATAAAATCAGCCTGTATATTATATTGTGTGCCAAATCAATGTTTTTCCTTTCTTTATTTTTTAAACTAATGCAACATAAAGCATGCACAGCAATCGTAATATCCTTCCTTATTATGACACTTCCATTGAACTGAGTTCCAAGTCCCTTTAACAGATTTGCATGTGAAACGGTTTGGGACTCCCGTGGAAGTTGGGACAGGGAAAATTCATATATCTATTTATGAATAAATAATTTTTCCGTATCTACTGCAAGGTTTTATTGTGAAATAGAATATTAGATATTCCACTTATGGTGTCCTTTTTATTATGAAGAACATCTTGACCCAGATTAACATATTTATATGCAAATATAGGTACATTGATATAGTAATAAATAAAGGACATTTGAGAGCATTTCCTACTGAGTTTGGTCACAAAAATACTAAATTCAGTATCTACTCATATATGTCATCCATATTTTACCTTATACCATATAAAATAAATTATAGTTGGTTTGAAGCTAAAGGGTTTATTTTCTATATCGGTAATAGATATATGAACCAAGACTTATCCTAACGTAGGTTTAGGGTACGGATGTGTCGGTCTAGTGGGTAAGTGGTAAGTTCGTAGATTCGAATCCCGGTACATACCTCTGGGTTTTTCTCGATTATGTATGGATTTAGACACTACAAGCTTTTCAGTAAAGGAAGCATCATGAGGAAATCTGTATGGCATCTTATAGAAATGTCTAAACGACTAATACCTTGGGGAATTATATATAACGCCGGGTGCTGAGGAAGCTGGCTCAGCCTTGCCCTTGGCACTCGGCAGGCGGGAGAAGGAACACCCCGGGGGCTTTAGTCGGTGGAAGTCCGACACACCGAGGGGTAGCTCTCACCCAGTAGCGTTCTTTCCGTAGATGCATGAAAGCATTGCATGCCCTGACGATAAATAAGTCTGAAATAAATTGCTTAAAATAAAACAAAAAAAGGAACCATTTATATTCATATCTATTCTATATTCACGTCATCTATCTTTCTTAAGGAAGCAATATAATATTTACTATCATAATATAATATTCAAATTAATTATGCAAATTCTGCCTATCCTGTCCAAATATCCTATGCACGTCACTGCTCTCACAGCCCCCTGAAGGTCCTTTAGGAATTTCCCCCTGGTTACCAAAAAAGGCATGATATATAAGTACAAATTGGATACAGCCACTAATGCAATTCTGCTCACACCAAAAGGGATAAAGCGTGACGATATATACTTATTATTATGAAATTCCTTGTTGTAATGGTATTTAGCGGATCCGTCCCAAAGATGACAACGGTGCTCGACACCCGACCGCACCTGTGCTTGATACAGTTTAAAGAAAAAAGAAAAGAAAGAAAGAAAAAGTTGATTGAGGCAAAGGAAACAACACACAACAAACATATTTACATAAAAACAACAATGAAAGAATACATAGCATCACATCATGTATCCTGTATGCTGCTACCCATCTCAAAGAGCACCCAGCTCAGCGTATGCTGGGCGACGGTGCACGCGCCCTCCAGCGCTGATTTTCAGCCGACGCTCAGGGGAACCGATTAAGGGAGGGAGGGGTTTAAGAAGTTGCGATGGTGAAAAGAACCGTCTGACCTTAAAAAGGACACTCATTTTTTTAGTAGCCGTTTTCGCTCTAAACTGAATTGACCGCCCAAAGTTCAAATCAACTGTCAGTGATGAGTATTTTTTTTAAAAGTAAATATTACGATATTTGCCAACTCATACTTTTACCGAGACGTTGAGCTGTGGATTGGTCTGTCCGGCGAGCGTGTTCCCACCGTATTGTATGCAATATTGGGTGTTTTAAAGGAAGCGGAAGCGATGATGATGATGATGTCCTAGCCGCATTCGGCCACGGCGACTGTTTCAACGCCGATTAAGAAAATCGAGGTCCAGTTTTCCGAAACAGTCTATTGCGCAGGAGATATTTAAGTGCATAACTGGACGCGCTGCCAGAAAAGCACTCTCTCGTCCGAGCTCCCTCAGGCCCGATGGAATGGAGAACCAGTACGATCGGGAGGGAGCAGGATACAGGTTTGGTCGAGTTTTCCTTCTCTGAACACCTGGTTGAATTGCGTTGTTAAAGAGATACCTTAGTCGCCTTTTACGACGCCTCAGCAAGAGGGGGGTGCTATTCTATTCTGCCGGCAGCCACCACGGCTAAGCGGAAGCGATATTTATGTGTTGGCCGCCATAATCACGGCGTCTGTCGATTGTTTTTCTTTACTGTTGATAGTTGCAGTCGTTTTTGGACTATACCATGCTTACCATGAAGTATTGTGTTGGTCATTATGTCGATACAGATAAAAAAAAATGGAATCGAATCGATTAGAATCGAATGCAGAATATCCTTGTTGAATTTCTTCCTCATGTATAAAATCACCTGTATAATGTGTGAGTATATATGTAATTGCGCGAGTGCGTACATGCGTGTGCGCACGAAACTACGCTCCACAACTAACCTAGGATCGATTACAAGTGTTGTAATACACAATTATTATTATTAGTTAGAGGCCCTGAGATCCTGGAAATAGGAACAACAGGAACCACCTACCTTTTTGGTGGCGAATCACGCCTTCGATGTCGTTGAAATTGAGAAAACGAATATACACTGTTTAGCGCTTGCGTCACGTGTTGATTGCACCGATGTTGATTAGTACTACTTGATTCGCGCGGGGCGCCATCTATTTTTTAGGCTTGTGGTGGGTGGGGATAGGAGACCAACAGGTAAATAGTTGGAATCTCATAGCAATACCTAACAACAAGCAATCGAAGACTGTCAGAGCCAGAACAATCTCTATTCGATTCATGATAGGCACCAAACCACTATAAATAAACTTTGTTATTTATCTTATTGTACTCATTATAAATACTTAAACGGTTCTTATGCGCGAATTAGAGAGTGGAGGAAGTGACTTTCCGCCCGCGGCGAAAACTCCGCAGCGCGTTAATTGACTCTTGATCGTGACCTATGTAACCAGGTGGGAACGTTGAGCCCTAATTAAAAGTAAGTTAAAACGCCTAAAATGTATGATCTTGATATAGTTTTGATCTGATTGATTTGATGTAGTTAAATTTAAAAAGCGTAAAGCAATCGCGCCGGTGCGAATACCGACTGGGACCGTTTATGCTGTATAAATACAACATAAATTAAATAATTAATCTACAGCGATAATAAATACATAACTCAGTTGAACCGTCTACGCCGAAACAATTGCGTGCTGGGCTCCCAGGCCGGCTGCGGGAAATTTATGACGAGAAACGGAGCGATCGATTCTGAACTGCCATAGTTTAGTATGTTCTATCAGTCCTATATTTATTACAAACTAGCTGTCCCGGCAGACCTTGTTCTGTCCTATTTCTCTAAAACACAGTTACATTGTTTTTCTTTATATTAATAGCTGCTCCGTCAGATTTAATTCTGTCAAAAGATATTGGCCTTTCGCAGTCTAATAGAAATAAAATTGCATTGCAAGACTTAAGTCATATCTAAGGTAATGATGTTTTTACTATAATGCCTTATGAGACATTCTTGGGTTATTTTTTGTTTGACTACTTGGCGTATAAATTATAATTTTCATTAATGACATGCAACCTCTAATCAACTTGAAGGCATATCTTTGTTTTGTTTTGACTGACATCATATGTTTGACAGCTGGGGACAGAGTGGTTTGTATGGGAAAATGAAATTGTTGTTTTTACTACATTACTAGCATTTTTTTTTCATATTTACTCATCTTTTAAACCTTCCCTGGACTTCAACAATTAATTCAAAACCAAAATTAGCCAAATCGGTTCAGCCGTTCTCGAGTTTTAGTGAGACTAACGAACAGCAATTGATTTATATATATATAAATTAATATTAATTATTATTATTATTAATTATTATATATATATATATATATATATATAGATTTATAAAAGCTCAATATCAAGCTTCAAGTATCAAAAGCTTATAAAATCGAATATGTAAAATTGCAATGTTTCAGGAGAGCTAAAAGACAATTATGATCATATCACATTTTTACTATTTCTTTCTATATTTTGGTGCATTTTACCACGCTACAACAGAAATGATTAAGTTGAGGGATAAAGTAATATTTTTTTTACAAGCATAAAGTTTGATATAATTTTAAAGGAAAATATACAAATAACGAGGCACATGGCTATATTTTAATATAATACATAAAGACGCAGGGACCTATATTATTAATTCACTCCACAATCCACTTGAATTATTTTTATTTTCTTTAACAATTAGATTAACTATCGAATTATATTGTGGGCCAATTGACTATTGTAATTTAACAAAAGAGTGATATAAGATGAACACTGGAAACGATTACTCTGCAACACGTGCACCGGGCAACCGTTACTGACCGAATGTCTTTGTGTGACTTTTATATAATATAGCAACTTTTCAAGCTTCAAGATAATCCGAATCTTTTGTTTTTATTTTAAATTCTTCGCGACCTGCATTAATTTCCTGTATTTAAAATGTATGCAAAAAGGAGTCCTTTTGATTAAAAATAAATAGCACAAAAATGAAAAGGGTACATTTATCGAGAGCCACAAATAATCATTCGAAGAACCGCATGTGGCTTGCGAGCCGCAGGTTGGCCCCTTTATAATAGTTTGAATGGTAAGTGTTTGCCCGTTGGCGGGTGTTTCTCACAATAATCCAGGATAGCACCGTTATATATCTAACATATTATTCAAGTTTTAGATCAATAATTTAGAAGCACAATGTCACATATTAACATTATTTTTACTTGGAGAAAATCCTCATAGGACCCTTCCGGCCACACAAAATGGTTGCTGCTGAGGTGTGTCGGACTTTTACCTGCTAGGAACCCCAAGATGAACTACTTCTCCACTTTAACGAGAACTGTGGGCCCTGTAATCAATACTTCATAGCCTCATCGTGCCATTCTTGGCTTGTACTTTGTTTTGTATTTTTTTGGGGAACTTTTCTGGCTTACTTACGAGTATATTTTGGGTATTTCTTATTGTAAATCCATTGCTGTATTCCCTAAAAAGATAAGATACAAATAAAGTAAGATAGATAAATATCGCAATAATTATCCATAAACTCGTAAAAGAAAAGTTGTCCTTTCGAATTACTCCCAACAGAATAAATACAATGATCTTATTTTGACGTCTTAGAAAGGGCAGATAAAACTCTGACAATGAAAATGTATATCTATCGTACTTCCACGAAAAATGTATGTTATGAGGATACGTTGTGATAGACGTACAATTATTTTCCATTGTTTATGGCTACGTTCGTTTAACATCACCCCAGGTATGGTACAAGTCACTGTATTTTAGAGTTTTATAATTATATCAAATGTGTACGGCCTTAAAGAAAAGTTTATTTAAGTATGACATTGAAATAAAATAATATTATAGTGATACGGAATAAAAATAAGCTATGTAGCGACCTCTATTGTCCAGCAGATGAACCACCGCTCGTAACGCCATCTTGTGGAGAATAGAATAACTACACCTACTAGTGGTGTCATCTATTGGAGAATTGAAAGTGGTTTCTAGGAGTGTCAACGATGTAATAATATACGAGATGGCTGAAGAATATTTTATGCAGCTTGTGGAACCTGCCGCTCTGTAATAAACATGCGACGGGGTCTGCAGTGTGCAATAAAGTACAGTGTTCAATGTGACATTTACTGTAGTGTTTCGAAATGTACTTAGCGTTTTCATTTTAATTTAAGTAAATCAAGCTTAGTAATAAACTTCAGATTTTATACTCTATGGATGTTTTTCTGTTTGTATAATAAAAAGTACTCTGAGGAACTGCTCAACCCGGTTCTTCCAGCGCAATTTCAAGCGCGCAACACTTGCTGTAGGCCGTTGGCACATCCCCACACACTAAAGCCTATAGAACCACGACAATGCAGCGGTTTTCTAGAACATTCATGTCGTGCACTTTGGAACTGTGAAATGAGCTGCCGGGTACAGCTTTCCCCCAGAGCTAAGATTTATCCTTCTTGGTTGGCAATGTAATGGCACCGTTCCTTGTATAGAAATCGTCCTTAAGCGATAGTAATATACCATCAGGTAGATTTTAAAAAATATAAGAAAACTAATCCGCTTTCGCTCGTAACTTAAAAGGTATAGGGAAACGTTTTACGTCGGGCGTTTGACATTAGTTGATGAATTACTGGAATTTCCTTGCGATATTCTCTCTATTTCCCTTAACACTTACACGTGGATAATACATTATATTGTTTTGTTTATTAAGTAACGTTAATATTATCGTTCTGGGCTTGGGCGGCTAATAATCTCAAGGTGCTACTTCTACGCATAGACGAAGACTGTGGGTTCTGTAGTCAATTAACCACAGTCCTGCCGCACCTTACCCATCAAACACAAGCCTTGGAAGTAACGCTGCCTCCTCCAACACTACTCAGTGTATTTTTAAAGGTCGTTAGTCGGTTCCTCTGTGCCCTCCACCAGAGCAGCCATGGCCCATGAAACAAGAGGCAACCAGATCAGCCGGCACCCCTGCGTCTTCTTCGACCGTGATGCATCCTCTACCATTTCTACTCTGCGTTAGAATTTGACGACTACGTTAACACAAAGGTTTAATTAATTCAAATTTCAAAGAATATGGTCAAAGTAAAAAGGAAATAAATCTAAATAAAGATTTATTTTCAAAAATCTGTACAAATACTACGTGAGCTCAACAATAACGAAATATAATATTTATGTTGAAATCCTTTAGATTCGGCCCGTAGTTCCTGCCTCGTCCGGCAGGCCTCGCTCTGTTGGCGCAGGAAACCGCATTATTTATGGGTCGCGAAACCCGACTGGTTATTTTTTTAACTGGAAATTTTAGCAATAAACCGGATTTCATTGTTTGCTAACAATTCATAAAACACAGAATTAATAATGCCAATGCTACACAGACATATCTAATAAATATTTTTAAAATGTAAAGAAATAATATTCTCAATCTCTCAATTAGTAAAATAAATGTCTTTAAAGTTATTTATACATATACATATTCACAGAGGAGAGCCAGGACTGTAGGAACTGCCTCGTAGTCACGACACAACATAACTGGAAGGACTACCCATCCTGGGCCAATTAAAGCCGCGATCTGATTGCGGCAAAAGGAAATGACATCTCGCTGATAGCCCTCATCAACACAATGGTCAGCCGCGAAGTTAACTGGAAGGCTGTGCTCGATTTTTATGAGCAAGTGATGAGCTCGAAGGAGGCTAACTTGGACCAGACAGATCAATACTACTCTAATGCAGACACGGTCCTTGAAGGAATTTTTCCGAAGTAAAAAATACCTTATATTGATGTAACATTGTAATTTTTGAAGTCACTGCCGTGTTATGTAACTTAGAACATACTTGATTTACGCACGACTAAGATAGAAGAAAAACGACAAATATTCCTGTTGTCCGTTCGAGCGTTATGGCATATATTTCCAAAGACTTTCATCAGAAAAAGGCTTTTTTAAAACGGGACTAACTTTATGATAAACTCTATAGATAAAAAAAAAACCTAGATCGATTAATAAATTGCAGCCTAACCAATGATCATACATAAAAAAGTACATACGAGCGATCATACAATTTTCTCTTTTTAAATGTAGGTTAAGAAGTTTTAGTCGTGTTACGAAGTCTCTAAATTCAATCAATGATCTAAATAAGAAGAATAAATAAATAAAGACAGAGATAATTAACCATGTTCTACCCTCTCCCTTCCACAAAAGAACCACATGCGCGATTTTACGGAGTCACGTCTTTATGGTAACTCATTTCTTAGATAGGACTAAGAAGTTCTCTAACTCTTCCTTTTACCGACTCGTTGAGTTGTGGAATAATTTTTCGGCGAGCATGCTCCCACCGTCCTATGATATTAACTCCTTTAAACGGGACGTTCATGGTCATTGCGACTACCAATTGGTTTTTCTGAACTGTTTATAGTTCTAGTCGTGTATTGTACTGCACTGTGCTTACCATCAAGCGTGGTGCGGTCACTATATTAAGTCAAGAAAAAAAAAAACTATAGCATGTAGACGCCGCCCGATACGTGCTTGCGTTAAACGCTCTAAGCATCGTTAGGGTGTTACGGGACGCACGGGGTAAGAGGTTCGCGCGCGCAGGGGATACTCTTGCTAAAGCAGTCGACTACCGGGACCCAAAGCTAGAGTATGTGCGTGTGCGTTGCAGTTCATTGTGTCATAAAGTGCAATAAACACTAAAACGCCAAAATCCATGTCTTTCTACAAACTCACCCACGACCACCGGTCATAAAACCTTTTTTTTTCTAAACTGCATAAATAAAACCGGTTATTTCAATACAGATTATTTAGTTTTATTCTCGATTGCTAGCATTATTAAATTCAACAATAAAATCAATCATTCGGATGGGGTGTCTAAAATTCTAAGAATACCTTTGATCCCGACAATTCTTAACTCGCAAACTCGGCTTAGCGGAGGCGAGAATCCAAAATTCTCAGGAATGTGGTCTCAAAACACTTAGGGCGATGAGGGCAGGTTCACACTGCGTTCGCTCCGAGTACTTGAAAACGCTAGATTAGAAAATTTAGATTGAGTTCAGATATTGCCTTTCTCACTGCCTTTTTTTTTAATATAAACAGGTTTACGCTTGACCTCAATCTCACCTGATTAAAAGTGATGATGAGATCGTTAATGGAGCGCGCTCAGGCTACAAATACGAATTCACTTTTCGTTTGAAAATTCCCATGTTATAAGATGTTGGAAAAACACACGCAGGTAGTGAATTGCACTACTTGTCGTTTCGCAGCAAGAAAAAGGAGGAGAATCATCTTGTGCGGGTAGCTTGAATGTCAACCACATAAGAGTACAAACCCGCACGGCGTCATGTCATTTATGATAGAAGGAGGAGGAACGAATTTAATTGATAATAAAGAATATATACATAGCTCTAGAGACTATTTTAAATGTTCATAGATAATGATATGTATGTCGGTAGCCCTATCCTCAATTATTATTAGAAACACCCGCCAATAGGCAGGACCCCGGCATTATTTTTCTATTATATAAAAATCGCGCACACTGCTCTAGGATTTCATTTGGTCAGCAATGGTTGATCCAGTGCACGTGTTGCAGATTAATCGTTTACAGTGTTCATTTTATATACACCTTTTGTGTTAGAGACGGATCAAGTGGATTCGTGGCTTCGGTCCTTCTTCTTCCTCCTACAAGCACATAAATACATAAATGGACACATACGCCTACACGCATATAAGTAAATAACACACAAAAACACACATATCATATACATTAATTTCATTTTAATACACAGATAAATATACAATAAAAACAATTAAATATAAGAGGCATTATGCTACTTATTCAGCTATTCTTAATTTTCTTTTTAAAGATATGTAAACTTACAAGCGATCGTAAGTTATCGTACAAATAGTTTTACTATTGTTTTGGGACGTATTTTTGCGGATTCGCATCAGGCGTAGTGTGTAACTGCCCTTAAGATTATTGTAAGGGATGCGGAAAACTATTCACACTTAGAGGCGGATGAAGTTTTTGGTAGTTCTCTCGGGTTTATCCTTAAATCGTTGAGGCTTACCCGCAAGTAGGTGATATTTTTCACGTATAAGACATTTCAGAGTAATTTTAAAATACATTTAAAGCGAAACTAAAGCTTTGTATTCTTTTAGAAACACTTTTTGATTTAAAAATCTACTTATTCGGTAGTAATACGCTATACAGCAGTAGTGTTCAAATGATAGCAAGAGATTTTTCAATCGATCTCATCACATATTGGCAGATATATCTCAATTCACAAGTTTTGACGACATACAGGATGATTCCCACTTATGTCAGAATAACTCCCTAAATATTTTTTTATTACAAATAATTAATTCGCACTTAGAACGAAGCATTGTATCACAATTCAATATACAATATACACTGATTGGAAAGTTAAAATGTAACATAAAACTTTTAGCAATACAGCTATCAACTTTACGAGGCACGCACTTTACATAAGAAGAAAACAGCTTATTCAATGTATCAAAACACCTACTTTATTAGTCTTTTCACTTGTTTACCGAGGCAGGTATGATAGTTCAGGGGTCCATACTTATGTTTACAGCGCAAGGTAATCGTATAGACATGAAAGATGACAGTTTTTTTTTTTTAATTTATAGGCGAACGCTTGACCTCTATTACACCCAATGGAAGGTAAAGATGAGTCCGATGATGAACCGCGTCCGCTTAAAAAATGCCTATTCACTCTTCTCTTAAAGACTCCCAGGTCATAAGATCGCGGAAATATGGCCGCTGGTAGCATATTCCACTCCTTAGCCATTCACACAATGAATGTGGAAGCGAATCTTTTCGTGCGGATATAAGGAACACCCACCAAATACGGATGGTATCCGACACGATGCCTAGTGGTTTTGTGATGGAATGGGGCTGGTGGAATCAAAGAATTCAGTTCCTGAGAACACTCTCCACTGTGCAACTGGTAAAAGACTGTGAAGCAGGCAACTCTACGTCGATGCTCGATGCTCTGCATTTTAACCTTAGTCAAAGTATCGTAAAAAATGCATAAAAGAAATGTAGAATAGTGCAGATAGCACGATTAAAGCACATTTAAAAGGACACAGTAAAAAATGAATCATCACACAGCAGAGTGATGGTGAAGGAATCCTGGCCAATTCCGGCCTTGGCGGCGTTTCCAAATAACAATAAATAAACGCGGGCCATTTGGCAAAGGTGAGATCGCTGATTAATATATTCGGAAACAATTAATTGCGCAGGATATATTTGATGCGTGAATGCTAGCGCTTGCACAAATGCACCCTCTCGTCCAAACCCTTTTTAAGCTTATAGAAAGGGAAACCGACACAACTAGAAAGAGACAGGATATAAATACGGTTTGTAATTTTATTTTATTTTTTATGTACCAACACAAAATAGAATGATGGTTTTTGTGTGAGATACTCGATTTTGCTTTGCGATCTCATGGTAGAATAATTTTACTTTTATTTGACGATTTTTTTTTGTGCCGTGGTGGCTGCCGGCAGAATAGAATAGCACCCCGCTCTTCTTGCTGAGGTGTCGTAAAAGGCGACTAAGGTATCTCTTTAACACCGCAATTCAACCAGGTGTTTAGAGAAGGGAAAACTCGACCAAACCTGCATCCCGCTCCCCCCCGATCGTACTGGTTCTCCATTCCATCGGGCCTGAGGGAGCTCGGACGAGAGAGTGCTTTTCTGGCTGCGCGTCCATTTATGCACTTAAATATCTCCTGCGCAATTGACTGTTTCCGAAAACTAGACCACGATTTTCATAATCGGCGTTGAAACAGTTGCCGTCGCCGAATCCGGCTAGGACATCATCATCATCATCATCATTTGACGATTCAAAAGAATTAATAATTACGATTATGCTTAACTTGATTTTATTCATAAAAGTGACTAAAGTGTATCACTATAATATCTCAGTGTGCACGGGGCCAGCTGACGCGCAATCGTTGTACTTACAGCTTAATGGGTACAACGATTGCGCGTCAGCTGGCCCCGTACACACTGAGGTTTTATGGCGCTCAGTTTAACCACCACTAAGTGAAGCATTTGTAAGTATTGTACTGTGAAACGTAACACGCCAGCCGGTTTACGACACGCGACATCCGCGGCGTTTACGAGGAATCGTAAACAAAACATCGCGCGTTACGCGTTACCGAGCGATCGATGTCACCTGGTTACAATGCGTTCGACCTGCCTAAACGTTATTTAGCATACCATATTGACCTATTTCATTAAGGTTTAATCCTCGATTTCTTATGGTCCTACATAGTCAGCAGTAGGGCATCTGTGCGACTGGATTGTGACTTTAATAAATAAATACAATGCTCGACAAACATCTAATCTTTGCGCCGTTTATTTCTTCCTGTGGAACCCTATAGGTAGATGTGGAAGAAGGGGGGGAGAGCTAACACAACCCATGCACGGTGAGACGCTATGTGCACACTACTAACCAATGGCCAAAATCGCTTTACAACGCGGAAACGTACTGCAATGTTTGCGCCGTATCGAAATAGTTTTGGTCGGCCTCGTATTCTCGTCAGACGAATTCAGCTTTCATAATATTATTCTTACTTTACCGAGTCATTCAGCTGTGGAATGGTCTCCGGCGAGCACGTTTTGACTGTCCTATAACATTGGGTCCTTTTGGGGGTCGAAGCTGCTCGCGTCCGTAGGCTTTACCCTAGTTTCCCTACACGTGACTCCTGGGTGGTGCTAAACGAGCAGCGGTGAGGTGGGAGGGCATCGGTGCCCGTCTGGATCGCGACCTCAGTGTATGGGTGTAAAGCCCGTCATAGTGACTAGTGACAGTGTCATAGTGACTAGACATGACGATGGAGACTATCAATGGATTTCCATCCTTTGATAGTCGCTTTCGTTTTTGGAACACACTGCACTTACCATCAGGTACTCTGTAGTCACTATGTCGAGCCAGTGTAAAAAAAAAATGAAAGTGACGCGTCCTGGACGGTACTTAATAAACGCGGGACTAATGAATGTCAAGGAAACGAAAAAGGTTTGCAAGAATAGAGCGAAGTGACGTACAAGTACTCTTTTCTTATCTTTAAACCACTCTGCTTCTAATAAAATCATATACTAGCTATGACCGCGACTTTGTTCGCGTGAATGTAGTACTTTTGTTATGATAATAATCATTTTAATCGGAAATCTGTACTATAAATGACATAATTTTTATATTTATGAACCGATGGAAATAAAGTTAACAACCAATATAAGGTAAAGCATTCCACTATACTTTAGTGAAAACCGCATCTAAATTGGTTTAATTGTTTCTGAGATTAGCGGGTATAAATGCGTATAAATATGTGTATATTGACTAACGATTCCGGCACGTTTTTAGTATCCTAAATCGCGCTAGATATTTTTGTCTGTAAGACGCTATTTAAAGTACCTCTTAAATAATTTTTCATGGGTATAATATTATATAAGTAGCTAAGGAATTAATTTATTATATGTATTGATGTATGATGTTTTATGGTTACGGTTAAAAGTGATTGCATGTACTCAGAATCTTAAATCATAATATTAAAACATACCAATAATAAGAAACAAAATGTTACAAGGAAAATTATTTTTACGCTGACAGTACAAATAATCGTAGCAGACGAGTAAAAGGAAAATATTTAGAAACCTCTCCATGTTGTTTCAATATCTTGCGAAATCAAAGGTCGAAGGGACAAGATGGAACCCGTTTTAATATAATGAAACGATTTTGCTACGAGAAAATATCAAATTATCTTTCCATGTTTTATTATGATATATCGCTTACAGATTTTTTTATTTATTACAGACAAGCTTGCCTTTGACGTCAACCTCACCTAACTGACAGTGATGATGATGAGACCGTTGATGGAGCGCACTCACACAATAAATAATGATTCACTCGTAAGATGATGAAAAAACAAGCACACGCATCGATTAAAAAAAAAACCTTGGAAACACGGTGCAGACACGCGAACGGCGTCCTCAGGCTTTCTCAAATTATCGAAGATGGGTGGGGTCAACTACATCCAGAAAACCGTCATAATAGGCAGTATATGGAAACATTCACACCCTGCATTCCTCATGGTCAGTGGACACCCTCAAACACCACTTACCATCTTCTTCTTTCATTTCTTCTTCTTCAAGGCGGGGCGTTGCGCAGGTTAGCATGCGCGAAGGCCACCCACCGCCTCCCTCTTCTGATTTGTCAAATGGCCAAAGTGTATCTAGCCTCTTAGACTCCTCTTTCTAGGATCCTCTTCCTAGGAAATTACAGACTCGCTGGATTGGAGCACAGCTGTCCACGACCTCTGTTTGTAGCCCATTGTGCGAACTATGGCCAGCGAGGAGTGTAAAAATACCTCTCAGGTATCTATCTATATTTAACCCCCGTTCTATATTTTATTACGTAACGAATACTCAATCCGTACAATTTTTTTACTAACATATTTGTATCCCTTATGAATACTGTAACGGGTCTTATGCGAGAAATAAATTACTTTTATTCATGGCTTGATCATGGCCCCGGAGTTTTTGTTTAACATTTTTATTTCTTTTAAAGTTTATAATTTTGTTACAGACGTTTGAGCTTTGTCTAACGTTTTCTGACTCTCTAGGATCCCTTGGAACACGGCCCACACTCTGAGAAGCACTGCACTAAGCGAATACCAAACTACATATCCCGTCAATGGCAAACATCCTACAGAGCGGATGCATGATTTTCTGCCACAATAGGTTATTGGATTTACCTGTCCTCATTTACACAGTGTATATTAGTTTAATTAATACGTACGTCGTCATGTCACCCGTATCTGGGTGACACTCTTCTTATTGAAGTGAATAGGATTTTTAAAAGGAATTTAATAAAAATACTAAAGATTAAACATTTTTTTTTGCTGGTAGGGTGATTAGGTCTAACGAACTAGGTCATGACCACAGTACACAAGTGTAAAGACCGTCATAATGACTCGCTTTGGCCTGTCGCGCTCCGATATCAGTTTGTGCATATCCAGTAGCTCATATACCTAGAGACCTTCAGTCGTGGTATATGTGGGCCGACATGATGATGTAGACTATCAATGGATTTTCATTCTTTGATGATCGCTTTCGTTTTTGGACTACGCTGTACTTACCATCAGGTACTCTGTAGTTACTATGTCAACCCAGTGTAAAAAAATACAAATTCCATAATACCTTTTAATAATTTATACAGGATACCATATTTTTAATCATGGCACATATTATTTGTTAAAACACTCGAATAACATGATGTGAAGAACAAAATTATTTGCGATAAAATGAAGATAATAGTATCACAATATATTCATAATATTCGAGTAACATTGTTTGTACACGAATTCCTGCATAACGTTTGATAATGCCGATTTAGGTCCCATGAGGAGCTAATCGTGCTGGGCGATGAACGTGCTAAGCTTCTATGGGGGATATAAGCCCAGAATATATATGCATTTGTAATAATCTTAAAATTACAGCGGAGGGCTGTCCGCATTGTGAATGTTCCTGACGTGATTAAGCATCTAGAACCGCTTCATTTGCGCAGAGATGTTGCCTTAATGAGCGTCTTCTACCGTCTGCATCATGGCGAGTGTTCTGTAGAGTTGTTTAACCTTGTTCCACCCTCTCCCATACTGAATAGAGCCACGCGCGCGGGTTTGCGGAGTCACAGCTATACGGTATCTCATATCCCGGCTAGGACCAAGAAGTTCTCTAACTCCTTCTTATACCATGTCGTTGGGCTGTGGAATGGTCTTCCAGCGAGCCTGTTCCCACTGTCCTATGATATAGGATCCTTTAAGCGTAGCGTTTAGAGATATTTGTGCAGGCCGGCATGATCGCTGCGACTAACGATGGGTTTTTTCTTACCTTTCGATAGTCGTTGACGTTTTTTGGACTACACCATGCTTACCATCAGGTATGGTGCAGTCACTGTGTCCAGTCAGAATAAATAAAAAAACTAAATCCTTTTACTATGGACTCCAAAGCTTGAAAACCTCCTATTTGTTTTGTTCAAAACAGTCTACACGTAAACATTTTAATGTTTCAATACAAACCTCTGAATCGCTTTCAAAACATCACCAATATATTGACACACTTTCAAGCAGTGAACAAACAATATACTCCGCCAAAAACATACAGAGTTCGTGTTAAAATTTCATTCGACTCCATGTACGTATCAAAATTAGAAATGTTGTCAGGGAAAGTTGTGAAAAATTGTTACAAAACTCTGTCAATGATTGACCAATACATGGCTGTTAGGATTACGCTCGAAAACGTATCTCAAAAACGAACAAGCAGCAAAAGGGAACAATGGATTGCAAGCAAAATTGAGCAGTATTCATGTTCCACTAAGGTTGAGGTAAGGCTGAAATTGATGCAAAGGCTTGAAGAGTCAACCTAGATGTAGCGGAAATAGAAATTATGTTCATTACGCGCCTCCTGATTAAAATATCCTGAAAGGTGGATTCTTTACATCCACCCCTCCGAATATGGAACTGGGTAAGGTTATTTACTCACCTAGTTGTTGGAGGAATATGGATTCCCAAGCTCAGCTAGCAACAAGTTAAGGGACATATCGAGGTTTTTCAGTCCGTAGGAGTGTGACACACCCACGACACGCGAAGCTGACTGTTCTTCGAGATTGGTGACAGCATATATGACATTGATATAATATTGTATAATTTATTATTCTTTGTATTCTAATGAAGTGAAAAATGTATCTTGTGCGTTGTTTTCTTTCGTTTTATAACCGTTTATTTTTTTCTATTTCGCGAACTTTGTATTACATTTACTTCCTCTTTGTATAACTGTTACCTACTGTAAAAAATACTCAACGCAGACACACCGAACTATTGTTTGGCCGAGATAAAGCATTTTGTCGGCAAACATTAAACCAACTGAACGTAAAACACAAATGGGTTTCATAAAAAGATATCAAATGAAAACCGCTTTTCATAGCTCGTAGCGGCGCGTCAGCCCTGTTAGTCTAACTGGAAATGTTTTTCACACAGAACTTTTGTGCAGTTTATGAAGCAGAAAATAGTTTTAAATAGGCAGCAACTCAGTTTGCGACAGGATGTGTTACAAAGTTTCTATTATATCATAAGCACAACATTTAGGGGCGATTATACACGTTGATTTAGTCCTGAACTAAACTCTCGCTTATAATATGGGTACTAGATAAATACACATCTATAACTCGCGATAAACTAATTTACTTTTCACAGTGCACGTTGTCAGTACCGGAACTCTAACCTAGGATCTCCAGCGACGTAGTAAAGGTCACAGTAAACTGCACTATAACGGCGTCAAGCCCCAGAAAAATTAAAGAATAGCAGGAATTCAGAAGTCTATACAGCGTGTAAGGGCTACGTCTCACGAATACTGAAGAACAATGTTAGTAAACCTAAAATATAAACAAATAAAAAATATTTTATCTTTGCGACAAGTAGTTTTTGAGTAAATTGATGAACGAGTTTTATGTCCTAATGCACGGCCAGCAATGTATACTGACGTGCAAACACGTCGAGATCTGTTAACGTATTCGATTATTAAATGAAAACTCGAAACTAAGAAATGAATAAAGAAAAACCAAAATACTTGTCGAAAATTTCTAGTAATCACTGTTAACTATAATTGCAAGGTGTAATAATACATTTTAACTTTATACCCACCATGTGCTTACGTTAAGTATGTAACTTATCATGCTATACACGAAGACACAACACAAAAAACACAACACAAAACTAAAATAAAAACAAAACGCGGTTATTGTTTTATACCTTCGCAAATTACGTAATAAGTTCCGGAATAGACGCACGTTAAATCATAACGAAATCCAAAAGCGCACTGATCAAATAAAAATTTTGATTACCTATTAATTAGAAATAGTAGGGTGACCATCCTGAGGTCTTAAAATGCTGGAATATCTAGGGTCCAGGATCTATCGGCACTAACGAGATTTAGAAGAATCTTAATAACGAATAATATGATTGTTTCGATATTTAATTGTTATTTTTTAAATTTAATTAATGGAAACCATATAAATATTACTTATTTTAACTGAATATCATTTTGTATTTTATTTTGATACGGTATAGTGATAACACCATAAGCACCGTTAAATTCAGCAAAGCCCGCAAATACACAGCATGCCTTGGAAAAGGGTTATAATATTGAACGCCAAAGTACTTGAAAAAAAATGTCTGCTGCCAAGATGAGGTGGAGGCGGTGCGTACGTGTTCTGCGCACCACCCGATATGGAGGTCGGATGAGCAGGCCCTTTACACTCTCCAAGAGATAGAGCTTAAAAGGGTATTTGCTTGCCGGTTTGTTGGAAGAATACGGATCCCAGGTCCAGCTATCATTGATTTCGATTTTGATTTCGAGACAACTCGGGAGTTTTTAGTCAGTAGAAGTTTAACCCACTGGCATGACCGCTTTCGAGGTGGCTCTGATGGTCCTATACAGGATTTTCCTCTGGATTACCAAAAAAAAGCTAATAATATGTTTTCTTCTATGTTAGGATATTATGTATGGTTACAAGCGACGTTTTCTTTATACAAATGCAGCGGATCTAAAATTTGTAACGTTTACATTATTAACATTTTGTACAGTCCGCGGTTGTAATCCTTCTAGACCCTCATCCAAACCTTTTCTAGGAACGGAGCCCTAACACCAGTTAACCATAATCCTTTGATCCCTCAAAATCTTGTTTCACTATTCACATAAGTGTATTTTATTCTCAAAATTTCATTTATAAATCTAATGCAATGTTCTTGTGGATAAAAAGCTAGTCCTATATCACTTACCTGAAACGTCATTTCATCGTGTAACTGAAAAGGCTAAATGTGAGCATTACTGTACAGTTAGCAAGTTTTGCTATTTTCATTTAATACAAATCTAGTATATTACTATTTTGTAAAACACTGGTCTAAACTATCAATGAAATAAATAAACTATCGATTGGAAAGATATGCCGCAGAGACATAAACATTTTCCGTAGACAAACACGTAAAAAAAAGAAGTGCTAGATTTAAATCTTATAAAGACGTTATAGTGAATAACACTTAAAACTTTACAGTGCCATGCTGTACCCTTTCAATATGCAATAAAAAGTTATTTCAGGTGCAGTGTACTCACTTTGTTGTAATAAAATAGAGAAAATATGAGTTTAACCGTTTTTTGTAATAAAATATTAATCTGCTAAATTAGGTAGGTAGATTTTTACAAATGAATTTCATAATAGCGTATTTTTCATTTATTTATTTAAAATCGTTGATACTATTTCAAACGATTTGATACGAGCTGCTGCCTGGTAATAGAACATTTTTAACGTAGACCTATAATTACTATTTGTTAAAAGACTAATAATTATGTTTGTAAAGCGCTGAGACATTTATTACAGATTTTGAAGAAAGATTTTATTTTTATTTTAGCTTGTGTTCTTTGAGCTACGTAAACCGACCAACATTGCGTAATTAAAATAATACCCCGGATTATTTTTTAATTTAGAATAGCTATAAATCAGAAAAGATCACATTTTTAACTAATATGTATAGTCTCGGTACTAGAAATATGATTGTCACCCCATGATTGCCTCGTCCTCGTGACTCCTCTGAGTTACCAGACAGAATAATAAAAATTACACAATTAGACTAATTAAGATTTAAATAAGAATTTCAGTTTTGACTACTAAAAATACAGTAGGTATAATATTTTACAGTAAACAAAAATGCTAGTTTAAAGATTTATGATTATCAATCTGACTCACTCGCTTCTATTTAGTGCAGTAATCGTTTTATAAATTACTGAATTCAAGGCTTCCTTTCGTTTGAAATTGTGACAATTACTTCGTTGACGATGTATGTATGATAATGTATAGAGCATGACATCCTAGAAAAATAATTGATCTTCTATCTTATAGAAAACAAGTGACATTACAAAAGATCTCAATATCTTACCGCTAAAGTTATCCTCAATATTAAATTATACTACTAAAATACGGAGCATTCCATTTTTAATATTATTAAAAATTTTATTTGTATGATTATTTATCTAAAGAACATTCTTAAAAAATACAGTAAATTGCTGTAATTTCAGTGTAATAGGTCGCATTGAAGGGATTAAACGGAGACACCCGATTGGTCGTTCTAATTAAATCCGATTGGTCGTGCGGTGTTGCGCTTTTTTAAGAAGTCTGCACACAATACTTTATTACAGTGACGGTTATTTCATACAAACATAAAAGCAATGCTTGTCCCACGCTCTAAGCGTATTTAATTCTAATATTATGAATTATAATAAATTAATTTTGGTTTTTTTAAATAACTTGTTTTTACTATATCTATCGATCCATCGAGAAAGTATTACAACAAATCATTCGCATTAAATGTGTAGGTACCAGCGCTACCTACAACCACAACTACCGTGTATCTAGCGGGTTTTATAGGGGTAAAGCAAGCATGCTTTGAACAAAAAAAAAGTAATTTTATGGTTTGTACAAATGAATATCAATTAAATTTTATGTGTAAAATATTAATCAAAAAAAGAAAAGCATTTCATTGCATGTTCCGTAGTCGAACAAATAATGACAGTTCGCCATATTGCGTATTTTTTTAATATTAAGTTTTACGGCCATATTGTGTATATTATCATATCTTAGTTTCAGTGTTTCCACTTTTAGAGATTTTTTCCTCTTTTTAGAAAAAAAAACTAATAGTATGTATAGCTTAGAGACATTTTAGGAATTTAGGAAAATTTGGGGCTTCGGAGTTTTTTTTGTAAGTTAGTGAAAGACGTGTTTAGCTTTTTAAATGTTTGATAACAAAATGCAAATAGCAGACAATGAATTAAGAAACCTAGCTCTCATCGAAACCAAGTATTATGGGGTTGAAGTTGAGGAAATAACCTGGAGATTGTGCGGCTGAATTTAATTCACTCCTCCTTATCATACTATAAATTGACAAGACGTCGTGCGCTCCCATTCGCACGAAGGTAATAACCCCTTTTTTATTGTTACGATTTACCAAGGAGTAGTATTCGCTTCCTGTATCTATTTTTCTATCTTCTGATAACATGGGAATCTTCAAACGACGAGTGAATCGGTATTTGTTAGGTGAACGCGTTCCATCATCAACCTCATCATCACTTTGCATCAGGTGAAATTAAAGTCAAGCGCAAGCTTATCTGTAATAAATAAAGGACTGAATAAAATGTCAGCTAAAATTTATTTGAATAAAATATTAAGCTTGAAAGTTATCATGGTAATTTCATGTGATGTAGCAATTTAATCAATACTTCACAGCCTCGCCGTGCCGCGTCCTTGCAAGCACAATCTGGAGAGGCCTTAGCTTACTAGGTTTTACGACAAAGCGCGTCACCACGTTGCATAGACTTCTCGGACGTCGCAGCCTATCGTGAACCAACGGGTCTGCTAAGACTGATATGCCGGAGCGGTTGCCAGCATCACAACGTCTTATTCTTCGATTTGGATCGGATTAACTAAGTGTTCAAATAATGTCCAGAATCTTTTCATCCACGGCTTTTTAAACGCAGTGAAAACGTTTTAATCTTCTGATGTTATTGTTTCCTCTTTCTTTCTCGTCGAAAATTACGTCAAATGTAGTCAGATGGTCAAAATGGTTATCATTACAAATTAATTATCTTATGGTCATTTAAATAGCAACTATCCTATGGAATATGATTTCTCAATCAAAATATTAATTTGTTCTTTTTGACGCGTCTATCTCAGGCGAAAATTCAAGTGAATTGTTAAAACCTACACCGATAAATCGGAAACTACACGAACATAAAACACCAATGCTACAGTCACCAAAACTATTACAAACGGGAATGATGTAATGTTAATACGTTTGCACGGTGTCGTGTACAGGCTCCATTACATCGCCTTGAACTCGAGCGCACGTTAGCGAGGTTCACGGATATTGAGTAAAATTAGGTCACCCGTCAGCTGTTTTATTTTCGTTACATTGCTGTTTTTCGTATTGTTTGACTAATTTTATTAAATAACTTAGATTTTAGACTATGTAGGTTTTATTTATGGTGTATAGTGGTAATACATGCGAAAAATTAAAAATAATCATCAGTCAATTTTTTTTTTTTTTTTTCAAAAATTTCAGTCCTACTGTGTTCAGAAGCTTGTTCCGATTCTATATTTTCAGTATTAGGGAGTAAAAAAAAAACACCCTGTATACTCGTAGATATTTATCATTATTATTAGCCATTTTCGTTTCACCGCAGGTCTTGTTTTCCTTCAGAAGGCTAGACATCGCCGGGTGTCGAGGAAGATGGCTCAGCCTTGCCCTTGGCACTCGGCAGGCGGGAGAAGGAACACCCCGGGGGTTTTAGTCGGTGCAAGTCCGAAACACCGGGAGGCGGCATTCACCGACTCCTGAAGGTCCGTTAGGAATTTCCCCCGGGTTACCAAAAACAAAAAGGGCTTGTTCTCCTTTACCACAATATTTTTGGAGTCCATTGGAAGGTGTTTGGATATTTGACTCACCACGCTTATCAACGAGGACTGGCGGGAGTGCATTATGTGCAGAGAAGATGCAAGCAATATCTTAGCTATCTGTGTGCAATTTAACATACTGTATACATTAGTCAACTCTTACTCTCTTACGATACCTTAGTATGTATGATAAAGAGGCAGCATTGGCACTATTCTATTCTGTCGGTAAACCCTACGGCTGGATATATGTTTACAAAAAAAAAGCAAATGCTGGTAGCCAACACGAGTCAGAATTAACAAATTTTTTTTTTTTTATACTGGCTCTTCATAGTCACTACAGAGTACCTGATGGTAAGTACAGTGTTGTCCAAAAACGAAAGCGACTATCAAAGGATGAAAATCCATTGATAGTCTACATCGTCATGTCGGCCCACATATACCACGACTGAAGGTCTCTAGGTATATGAGCTACTGGATATACACAAGCTGATCCCGAAACGCGACAAGCTGAAACTGGTCACTATGACGGGCTATACACCCATGTACTGTGGTCGCGATCCAGACGGGCACCGACGCCCTACCACCTCGCTGCTGCTCGTTTAGCACCACCCAGGAGTCACGTGCAGGGAAACTAGGGTAAAGCCTACGGACGCGAGCAGCTTCGACTCCCAAAAACAACTGTTTTCAACTTAATCATTTTTTAGGTGAGTTGTTCTAGTTAAAATTTACTCCACTCGTAACATTATTCTGATTAGAGTACACTTATTATTTGATACCTGTTCGGAGGCGCAGGGCTTTTGTGCAGCAATATCTGCGCGCCAGATCGCAATAACAATAATCTGGGCAGTGGTACATGAGGGAGTCCACTGCCCAGACGCGTGACGGCGGCGGTGTGCGCGTACTCCCACACACTACTTACTTTTAAGGGAGAAATATGAGATCACTTCCCCCGTCCTCCGAACCTGAGGAGGCCAAATCAGGCCTAGCGCGCGCCGGCTCGTGAAAGAATGTGAGTTAAACCCACAGCCGGCGACCATGCGAATGAAGAAGAACCTAGGTGTCTTTTTTTAGTCGATAGGAATCTGGAACACTGAGCTTGCATCCTTTATGAAGACCCTAACGGTCCTGAGTAGGAGATGTTACGGGGTGAGTCTTATGATAGTTTTTAAAAACACCTTTTAAACTTTGAATTTTGATTTTATTGTAGAAATAAGGAATTTTACAGTTGACTGAATCCAATGGTCGATAGAATATAATTAACTTATATTATAAATTAATTTTTAATGAAAAATGGAGTAAACAAAAGTGTGTGGTTGCATTGACGTCAATCGACTTAAAATTCCCCGCGTCAGCGCGTCATTAAATGCATGGACGGTGGATATGGGTTTGTAACAGAGTTTTCTACTAGTTGAAGAAATAGTTATTATTTGCAAGCTTGATTCACCTATCACGGAACCTAAGAGCAAACTTTAATAAAGGAAACGTTACGTTTCGGTGTAATATGAGGCAATAATGTTATTTACACACAAAGCAAGCTAGTAATGGCATCTAGTACAGAAGAATGTTTGGTATAACTGTTTACGACTTCACCCAAAATAGTACTAGCACTGGAAAATTAAGCAAATTCAATGAATCTGAATATTTCTAGCATCCAATCATGCCATGATCGTATTAGGAATGTGTAGCAAACTATTATTAGTATTAAAACATGTGTAACTCTGCCGTTTTTTTTTTACTTGGGGAAAATCCTCATAGGACCGTCCCGGCCGCGAAGGGGGTAGCAGCCGAGGTGTGCTGGACTTTTACCAGCTAAAAACCCCAAGGTGACTACTTTTGCGCATTAGTGGGGACTGCGGGTCCTGTAATCAATTGGCCGCAGCCCCGTCGCGCCGCGCCCGCTGTGCACAAACTCGGAGGAAGATATCTTCCCCGACACTGCTCTTTGTATTTAGGCAGAGCACGTCACAATGCTCTGCTTACTTCTCGAGGGTCGCTAACCAGTCGCTCAGGGCCCCCACCCTGAGCGGCCGCGACCCCAAAGACATCAGCCAACCGGTCGTGGATCGACCGATCGGTCGCATAGGTATACACCAATTATGTCGAATCGGGCTATAAAAAAATGTAGAAGCAAATCTTTCTGCTCATTGAATTGTGCCCAATAGAAAGAATGGTATTGTTTCAATTCTCCTAAATTGTATTAAACGAGAGTAAAACCACAGCTGTAGGCTATCAGGATAATGTTCGCATTACTGGGGACTGGTTTGCGTGAAGCCCTGTTACCATTGCTCTCATTTCCACACAAATTAGTAAAAGTATCCTATTATACTGCCCAGGATCTTGGAATTTTTCGAGGCGCCGTCAAAACTATTGTCTGCAGCTCCCCACTTTACTACTTTAGAAAATATGTTGCGAAACATGTATTTTTGTGGTGGTAGGGCAATTGGCCGAACTAGGTCATGAGTCATGACCACAGAAAACGAGCGTAATCACCTTAATACACCGTCGCTTTTCGAAGTCAACTTGTCTATGTACAATAACTCATACCTAGAGACCTTCAGTCGTGGTATATGTGGGTCGACATAATGACGGAGATTCAATTGATTTTTGTACTTTGATAGTCGCTAACATTTTTAGACAGCTTTGTACTGACCATCACGTGCACTATAGTTACTTTATCATGGCAGTGGAAAAAATATATGTAAATATAATTTATATATATAAGACATGGTAACGATCTTATGAGACTTTATAGTTAACTTTTAAAACACCAAAGCAAAGGCCTGTACAAATTTTCTGCCCGCTTTTTATTAACTATTCTCCTCCTGCGTCTGGGTGTTCAATTTTTCAATATTTTCTACATGGGATTCTTTAAACGATGCGTGTAGCGGTATTTTTTGGGTGAGCACACTCCATCGTCAGCCTCATCTTTACTTTCCATCAGGTTTGATTGTGGTGAAGTGCAGCCTGTCTATAATTAAAAAAAATTCTCCACTAACTCACTTTTAAGAATTTATTATTGAATGAGCACGCTGAGGATGTGTTCGTATTTCGGCCCTAGAATTTGGTGCCCTGGTCACAGACTCCGACTTGACCCCCCCCCTCCCCCCATAGATACGGGCTTGTTATTGTATTTTTTTACAACATGTTATGCTCGTGACTTTGTGTTAGCAATCGTAAAATACCTTCGTTTAACTCGTATTTAATTTCTAATATTACATTTCTGCGTATAAAAACATTTGACCATTTTTTAAATGTTTATATTATAAATACAGATCCAGAGAAGGGCAAAATGTAATCTGATTAATGATGAACGATTACAAAATGTAGTCGTAATTTTAATCTTCTTGCTCTGTAATCATGATTAAATCCATTTAAGACATTAAGAAATCATAAATGTGTATACAATCTGGGATTTTGTAGTGTTTAAAACATAAATGAGCAAAATGCAGTCATATTAATGGTAAAAAACGTAAAATGTAATCGTTAATCATTTTCATTAATCTGATTACATTTTGCCCACCTATGTACAGATCGAATGCCGTCCCAAATTTGACTGTGAATGTAAATTTTACATAGTTTAAGTGTAAATTGTTGCGGAGTACCATTATGATCATAAATACTCATGATTGTGTAATTTTATGCGTGATACACGCCACTTCGCTCGTTCGTTCCACCGAAATGTGTAATTTCACTATCACGATTGGAACTTATTCAGTTACAATTTTACAATTCTGATTTCCACTTTTCGCTTTTCTTATTTATTTCCTTAATAGGATCGAATCTATTCATTGCTATCGTTTACCGGTTGCACAGCGGAGAATAAAGGAGTTTGGGCACCCCATGCTCATTGGCTTTGGAAAACGTAGAGAAATGTCATGTTTAAGTGCCACGAAAATAGCGACCGGCTGGGCTACTGGTCACTTTGGGCACGACATGTCAACGGAAAGTGGATACAGTCATTAATATATCTCAGCTCACGCTGATAGAGATATAGCGTGACGATATATTGTTACTAAAACTATATCACCAACAACCTTCCTCGGTCTACTGCTAGATTTACTATTAGGCCTCGCCTTATAAATGCTCTTGATCCTGGTATTCAGCTTAACTTTTTTTAATATTATAGACAAGGAAGACACGGATGGAAATGTCAGAGTTATAGAGAGTGCGAGAAATCAGGAGGAAAAAAAAGGGTTGAGGTTTGTTTAGATGGAAGGGCGATTGACGAAACTGGGTCTTGGTCACAGTACTAAGGTATAAAGTTATAATATCTCCCTTCAGCCTGACGCATTTCGAGATCAGTTTATATATATTTTTTTTTACACTGGCTCGACATAGTGACTACAGAGTACCTGATGGTAAGTACAGTGTAGTCCAAAAACGAAAGCGACTATCAAAGGATAAATATCCATTGATAGTCTACGTCGTCATGTCGGCCCACATATACCACGACTGAAGGTCTCTAGGTATATGAGCTACTGGATATACACAAGCTGATCCCGAAACGCGACAAGCCGAAACTGGTCACCAGATCACTCCAGTTGTTCATATACCTAGAGATCTTCCACCGTGGTATTTGTGGGCCGATTTAGCGATGGTGACTGTCAACAGATTGTCGTCTCTTGGTGGTCGTTTCCGTTCTTGGACTACGCTGTACTTGCCATTAGGTGCAATGCAGTCACTTTGTTGAGCCATTCTAAAAGGTGGAGTAGGTTCACTAATATATGATATTAATTTACTGTTAGGTGGCATAAAGTTAGCCAAATCAATTGATGATGTTACGACGGAACTAGGGCCAAACTTTAGCCCTAGATTTCTAGGCTTCCAGGCATCGCACGACTATAATCTTAAAACGCATAGATAGTCTTGAGGGACTCCTTCGAATGAAATAACTTGCAACCGGATCGGAGAAAATTGTTTACCATCGAAAACATCGGAGGGGTCGCATCTGTTTCATCTTTTGCCGCCCGAGTTCGTGACGCGTATATCGGTGAGACGGCCGCTATTCGTGGAATTCCGATTCGTGAAAGGTCGATGAACCCATTCTGGAATTTACGAGTAAAAAGGTTCAAAAATCTCTATAAGATTCTAGTTATTACTCGAAAATGCTGGAAAGCGGCTGTTCTGATATAAATACGCGCTCGACGCGATCACAGGACAGTTCTAATTTGGACAGCGACACAGTGCGATATTACAAGCGATCTTCAAGGGCTTTTGCGATCATACTGCGACTGTATAGTGATTCTACGTGCGATTATTTCGACTGGATTTTTGATACTGGACTTCGAGAACTTTCTGCGACTGGATTTTTGACGACGGATCTTCGAGAGCATTCTTCGACGTGCTTCTGGACTCTTCGACGATTTAACATCGCGATCGTTCGACAGCTGCGTTTCAAGACCTTTCTGTGGCTGCGTTTTGATTTTGTGTACTCTCCTCTATTAATAAATTGATTGTCCGTCACAACCGGCATTTTAATACCCCGCGCTCGTAACAATAATTTAGTAAAAATGTAATGTAATGTGTAATTTTATCACGTTTGTGGTGTCCAACGCCGGATGGAGTCATGTTTGTACCTCACTGGGCCCATATCACTTCCTATATTTTCATTTAAGTACTTATTCTATTAAATTCCTTTTAAATATCCAAATAAAACTAATATTAACCTCAATAAAAAAGCGTCACCCAGATAAGGTTAACATGGCGACAAACGTGCTAAGAGAATCTCATAGTATAGATCAACAATAATAATAATTCCGTCCTTGTCGCACTCTCATTTGTACTGTGATACAAGTAACCGCCCGTAAGTTATAATTTGCCATTCATTAAAGGCTTCGTACGATATCTGACGTCATTTGTTTTTCCTAACCGGAAACTGCGCGGTTTGCCAATGCGGGTACCATTACGTGCCATTCCGAGCCTTTATACCTCATGCTACGAATCGTTCATTGTAAAAGCCGTGTAAGTCTGCGTTATTAAATATTATACCTTTTTATTACAGACAGGCTCGCACTTGACCTCAATCTAAACTAATGGAAAGTGATGATGAAATCGATTACGAAGCTCGCTTACCCAACAGCGTTTGAAGATTCCACTGTCGTAAGATACTGCAAAAATAAACGCAGAAAGTGAATTCCATTCCTTTATGGCTTGCAGCAAATAAAAAGAGGTTAATGGCTTCGTGGGAACAGGGGGAATGTCAACCACATCAGGACGGCGTTACTGGACGAAGTCATCGAGCAGAATTTAAATTTAATGTGGAACATAGTTAAAGACAGACTTACTATCTAGTGTGGAGTGACCACTTTGACGAGCCAAAAATAATTTCGGCATACCTCGTCAGGGCCTAAGTAAATCTTGAACAGTCAGTCTTTAACTGGATAGGAACAGTTCCTCATCAAGTGTAATATAGTTATTTATCAAGTTGCCCAAGTTGGCAAGTCAACTGCATCGGAAACTTCGATACTATCTTTGAAGTTTTGCTTTTCAATCGTACAGTTTGGTATTTCGTCGCACTTGTTCGCCGAGATGTTCCAAATATTTCTTTATAGCTAAAATCATTAATTCGCAGAAATTTTCGAACTCATTCTTTTACCAAGACGTTAAGGTATGGAATGGTCTTCCGGTGAGCATGTTTGCACTGTCCTATAACATTTAAGCGAAGCTGGAAGAGAGTTGTGCAGGCCAGAATGATTGCTGCGAATATCGATAGGTTTTTAACTGGTGATAGACGTTGTCGTTATTGGACTACACCATGTTTATCATCAGACGTGATGTAGATACTGCCGATACAGGACAAAAAGAAATTAATATTAGTGTAACAAAAAATTTCAAAATTCAAAATGTCCGATCCTATATGGCGGCCGAAATTGCAAAAATTAAATCAAACCGCATGATATTTGGCACTGGGGGGTTTTCGGGGTCGTTCCACCCTCAAAATTTAAAATAGCGGATCCAATATGGCGGACTAAAAATGCAAAAATTGCTGAGTACAAAATTTTGAGCTGATCCCTTAAGGAAAAATGTGTACTTCAATAACTTCTGGAGATAATGAATTTTCTCCAGAACCATTGCGATTTGTTAAGGTTGGTTTATGTGCATAAGCAAAACCATCCATGATTTTTAATTATTCTACATCAATTCTTATTCTTGGTTGTATGTCTGATGCTGAAACACTAAAAAAAAGATCGAAAATTCGGTCGATATTGCTCAGAAAATTGTTCTAAAATATGTGGCACTCCGAGAGTGCCACCGTGACACAAAGGTTTAAATGAATTATTGCGAGACGAAATTAAGTCCTGTGTGTTTACAATAAGACTATAGTACTGCGAGAGCTTTGGGCCGCGACAACTATTTCCAACCGAGCGCCTTGACGCGCCGGGTGCTAATACTAACTCAAGTTAGCAGTTATCTCCAGACTTTGCCGTCCCCGGTAATAGCTCAAAACTTATTAGATTCCTTTGCTGAAATTTCTTATTATTACTAGAGAAATTACAGTGAATTTTATTAGACAAGGAATATAAACCACTGTTATAAAACTTTTCCGTTGTCTTAATTTTCCTTTCCTTTTTTTAGGTAAGTTGTTTTCAGCGCGTTGACACTATAATGGTTGTCAGCTAAAAATCAGCGCTGAGTGGCTGAACTAGTCACCTAGTATTCGCTGCGCTGACTTCTTTTTGGTGCATCACAGCACAGGCAGTAGCGTTCATTCCATAGATGCATACAAGCATTGCATGCCCTTAGGATAAATAAGTCTGGAATAAATTGCTTATAGTTAAACAAAAAAAGGAACCATATCTATTCTACATTCACGCCGTTTATTTTTCCTACGAAAGCAATATAATATTTACTATCATAATATAACATTCAAATTAATGACGCGAATTCTTCCTACCCTGACCAAATATCCTATGCAGGTCACTGAGCACAAGGTATTTACTTTTGACTTTTTCTACCTTGGTTAACCTATCCCTTTTTATGTTATATGTCAAATAAATGTTTTTTATTTATGTTTTCTTTCATATTTACAAATTATCATGTTTCATATTCCTTTCAAAGATCCTAACCGGGATAATACTTACCGTACAGCCATGCCACAGCAAACCCACGCGTGGTTTTATTTTGGGAGGGAGATGTTGGTACACGGTTAAATAGGTCTTCAGAAAACTCTCCGTGATACAGATAGTAGAAAATGCTTAGTGAGGCAAAATATCTTTGCCCAACTGGAGTGGTACAGTTTCTAAAACTATAATTATAATCTCAGATTCAGTACTGATCGCAACAATAGGTTAATAGAGACGGGATATTGTGCATAATATTTGAGAACAACTAACAATGACAGACTTACATAAATCTTCCCGTATCAAACTGAGGGCTCCAACTTTCCTGCGGAACTTTCTTTACAAACTATTGTACCGCTCAAACGAAACTCCAGCCTAGCGGATCGCGCAACGATGAATGGTTCTAAAACTTTTCTGCACGTCACCCGATTGGCCCGTACTTAAAAGTTGCGAGGTATTTTTTTCGTTTATAATATAGCTAGCATATTTTTAGTGTGACTAAGCAAAACTGCACGACACCTAAAACTTGAGCTAAATAAAATGGCTGAATTTTTTTAGTTATATTCTCCTGGCGTTGTGGCAGTTCTAATGATATTTTTTACCAATCTTTCACAAATTGACGCGCCGTTGTCTTATATTAACACGAGGGCGTTTGTTTTTATTTATAATATATAAGCGGATGCTTGACCTCAATCACACCTGGTGGAAAGTAAATATGAGGTCGATGATGGACTGCGTTTGCCGCTAGAAGAATATATAACAAAGCTTAGTACAATATTACTTCACTTTTCCATGTATTTCTTAATTATATGGTTGTGAAATATTCTTACTTTAAAACATATTATACAAAGCGAATATATTATTTTAATTGTCAAACTAATTCACGTTTACTTTTTGGGGAGCTTGAGAGTTAACAAATAAAAGTTTAGAAGCACTGGACATAACTGTAAAAACTGTACGAGAAAAGTGCATTTTGTCTACGAATGCACCAGCGCCGATAAACTGGAGGTAAAGTTTAGGCGTCGCTTGGAAGTTTATAGAGTTTAAAGAATATGGATTATGTCGGTGAAAAGTTCACTGGAACTTACGGGTTTTATTTTTGTATCCTAAGTCTAGAAATAATTTTAGAGTTAAAAATATTCTAAATGAAAAAGAACAAGCAATTATTTGCCACATAACATACAACATAGAAGGATATCTTAACAAAGATAAAAAACAAGGACCGAGCAGTAGACTTGAAGAATCTGCTGTCCTGATGAGAGGGTGACTTGGTGAGACTGGAGAGAAAGGTTTGGAGGAATGGGTGTAAAGAGCTTTTTTCCAGAAAGAAAGTCTGAATAGGCTATTCGTTCCCTGTGCAACTGGATGAATGTGGTTTCCTAGGCCCGGGTGGAGTGATAGGAATTACGAATTTCGCACCACTCCATTTCACTGCCTTTCATACTTCATTCTTTCATCCATCCGCTAATAAGGTCTGAGTGGTGCCGTTTATTGCATAAGATTTTACAATATTGACTTAAACCTAAGCTTAAGACAAAGCTTATTACAAAACACTTATACAACTAGTACCTGATTAGACCTTAACTAACGTATTTACAAAAACTAACCTAAGCCTTAAATAAAATAAAAACACAACAACAGAGGAATTTATTTACATTTAAAACTTAGCCTAATTATAAAGTATGAGGGGGACTGAAGCGGGAAGCCGTGTCGAGGCGGACCTCCTGACGGCGGCGTTCTTCTCCGTCTGCAACGACAGACGGGTCACTGAGCGAAGGTAGCTCGCGCGTCCTTCTTGGTGGAAATCTACGGAGTCCATCTGGGTGTTTCTTGAGTGGGATCGGAATCATGAGGGTGAGCGATCTGTTCGCACATCCGCCTAGTACTCTCCAGCGCGCCCTCTCCGGGTCGTAGGCCCGGGTGGAGTGATTGGAGGACATCCCGGGGGTGTTTAGTTAGTGAGAGTCCGACATATCGGGGTTATTACCCTCACAGCGACCTTAATGAAAAGAATAAAAATCAGGCCATGATAAAAATGGCCTCTTAGAAACGGAGTGAATTAAAGATAAAAAACACAACTCGATAAACACAATAAAAGCATTACCTAGGTTTTTTACAAATTACCAACTTGAAACAAATTAGCCGAGAAACAGTATTTCACAACAATTTGCACTCCAAATTATGAATAAAGCAATACAACTATTGACCAAAAAGAATGGCTCATACAACTGTAATATTCTTAAACAAAATGCAAATAATAACCACGAGATGTCTTTTTTTTTTTTACTTGGAGAAAATCCTCATATGACCATCCTGGCTGCGAAAGAGGTGGCAGTCGGGGTGTGCCGGACTTTTACCAGCTAAAGCCCCAAGGTGACTACTTCTGCGAATTAGTGGGGACTGCGTGTCCTGTAATCAAATCACCGCAGCTCCACTACGCCGCGCCTGACAGGCACAATCACGGGGGGAGACGCCGCCTACCCCGATACCACCAAGTATACTTCGGCAGAGCGCGTCACAACGCACCGCCGACTTCTCGGGGGTCGCTGACCGGTCGTTCAGAGCCCCCACCCTGAATGAGATGTCTACAGTATGAACGCTAACGAGCAAAAGCGCCCACAATGCTTTTTTTTGAAGGATGTATTTTAGTTGGCCTGGATAGACCTTTACAACTCAACCGGGCTTAGGGGGCGAGCACAGAAGGTGCTCAGCTAGCGAATTTATGGATTGGGTGGCAATGTAAGGGCACCCCTTTGGGTACCATCTCGAGTTGGTCAGCCAGGCAGGAAAAGAACGGTGATCTACTGGCGTTTTAGACGCGACTACCTTGAGAAGAAACGCCGAAAGAAACTCAAGGCTGCGTCGGAGAGGAACCACCCGCGCTGTAATAAACGTATATTTTTATAAAGATCTTGCTTCCTGGAGCGTGTCGGTTTTTGGTTTAGCTAACAGGCCAATAACTTTAAACAAAGCTATAACACTTTAAAAGCTTTATAGTTTGCATCAGTGCGATTCTCTAGAACCTTCTTATCGCACACTTTAAAGTAATCGAAAAGGTTTCCAGGCGCAATATTTTCACTCGTTACGACATGGAGTTTTTCGAAAAAGGAGTACAAAGCGCTTTTTTAGGTCGGCAGCGCAATAATGACATTTTTTTTTATTACAGTGACTGCTTACTATCAGGTAGGGTGTTCACTTGTTTACCTTCCTTCACATAAAAAAACCACAAAGGACGTTCCAAAAACCGAAAGCATAAAAGGAAGGTACTGTAATTATTTCCGATGAAAGCTTCATATCAATCGTCCAGTTAAGTGACCCGGGCACTCAGGCGTCCAAATATCCACCAGGCACCCTTTAACAACCCTCGAAATACGCGGCCACACGATACAGACCCGATCAGCTGTGACGATAAACCCCCGACATTTGTTTTTATATCGTTTCCGCGACCCTTATCATCGGGCTTTCGAGATTATGTCGCTACTCTCACAGAGTTGGTATCTCTATTGATTTTTTATTATGAATGGAAAATATTAGTCGTAAAGCATAGATATGTCCGTAAACAACAGTTTATTTAAATATATCTTCCTATTAATCCTATCTTTTAAAATAGTATTAAATTGGGAATGAAGCTATATTACATACATATTTGTGTATGTAATATTTAACAACTTTAGTGACAGTCATAAATTCAGTGACATGAAAAGAGCTGAATGGATTTAAATTAAATTAAGTTTACCAATAGATCATATAACAAATCATTTGTATAATCTGGAGTAATAAATAATGAATCTTCAAGCTCTATCCCTTTCTTGGTGAGCAAAGATACATTAATGGCTGTATTTACTTTGTACTCATATACCAACATGACCAGTAGCTGCGCTGATCGCAATTTTCAAAACGCTTACACGTGGCATTTCTATTAGCTGCTATGCGGGTATTATCACGATCTTTTCCTTCACTAGTGAACATTTGGTGCCTAAATTCGAGCGAAATGTATAATATACCAGTAGCGTTCATTGAAGCATTGCATGCCCTTATGATAAATAAGTCTGGAATACATTGCTTAAAGTTAAACATAAAAATGAACCATTTATATTCATATCTATTCTATATTCACGTCATTATCTCTCCAATTAAAGCAATATAATATTTACTATCATAACATAATATTCAAATTAATTACGCGAATTCTGCCTACCCTGTCCAGATATCCTATGTACGTCACTGTAATATACCATATACATGTATGATATTTCTACCTAGGCGATACCGGATTACCACAGCTCGTCCACAATAAATCTAACTTAAGTAAACTAATAAATAAATGTGTCGAATAAAAGTCGAACGATAACAAATAATATCGATAATTCGCCCCCACAACAACGCATTACCTTTATCCTTTTTTGCAATGGCGTGGGCTCCAAAATTATCGGATACGTTATATTAAAATTCTTTGCCCGGGACGCAGGTAGTTGAAACAATGTGGAAATATGTACGAAGCGAGTTCACTCATATTTATTCATACATACAATGTATTTGTGTGTAGATATAAAACACCATGTGATAGTTATATTAATGGCAATAATATATCGTCATGCTATATCTCTTTCGGGGTTAGCAGAGATACAATAGTGCTTATATCCACTTTGCTCCAGTAGCGCAGTTGATTACCGTTCGTAATTGTATGCTGATTCCTATCGCTAAGGATTACATCAATGGAGATAAAATTGGTGCTGGTTTTGTGGATAATGGATCGGTATTCATACCCCGCAACACGAATGGTCGTAGATTCGTACCCCGGCACGAACCTCTAGATTTTTTCAGTTTAAATACGGTCTAAGGAATCACATGCTCACTGGTAATCGTGAAAACTCGCATGACCTCTAGAATAAAAGTGTCATGTGCAAGTGAGCCGACGTATAAGCAGGTAGTACATACAGACACTAATATATCTCTTATCACCCCACAAGGGGTATAGCGTAACGATATATTATTATTTTGTTATAAGTAAGTACAAGTAATTCCAGAGGCTCTAAAGAATGTAATAACATTTTCCTCAATTTTGCAAGTAATTTTCCGTAATGACTTCTTGTTAAAAATTACATAAGTACCATATATACATTTCAAATTGACGGATTTGCATTTTTAAATATATAAAAGGTAAAAATGTCAGAGAAGTTAAACAGAAATTCGTGTAAGTTGTCGAAAATAACAGTTATTTCACTATAAAGTTTCATAGTTTCAACGTTATAAAAGATTTCCGACAGCGGTTCCGTTCACAATGGTTGTACAGAGAAGGAAAATTCAACCGAAGTGATATTAAATCTTGTAGACCAAGCGTGGACGCACTACACACCGAAGCGTAACATATTGCGTGCTTTTTTACACACACTGCACCCTTTTCGATGCACGCAGAGATTCATTATTTTCTATATCCACTTTGCGATTATATATCGTGCCCAATATGACCAGCAACCTGCTGATACCTGCTAACAAATATTCTTTTTATAGACCGGCAGCGTGTCTCTAAATATATCTACATATATGTTTTTCCCTGGCCACGTATTAAGTACATGCGCAACAGAAAAGTGATTAAGGTCTTTGTCTTTGGAGTTTCATTTACCACGATCATCAGTTCACCAACTCATCAAGAGCCCCTGCATCTCTTTCAGGAAACTGTTATCTTCAAGGATCTTCCTTAACACACTTGTATTCACTTCTGAATGAATTAATGTGATGGAAAGGATATTTTTTATATTTTTATGTCGGTACTCGGCCTGTGGGTCGAGCGACTCAATTGATAGCCCGTACGATGTTGCCAGAGCTGTGTGGAAATTACCTGTTCACAAAATTTTAATACGGAACAGTCTTACAAAGTTTGGTAGTAATTAAAGGAGAGAAATACCTAGGCAGTCTATAAAGTACTGCAATGCTAAACTGTTCTAGTAATTCTAATGTAATATTTTAAAAGTACAAATATCATGAGTTAAAATATAGTTATATTTCAATGGTTGTTAATAAAATTACGAAACGGTGTAACTGACATCCATGTTAGAAGTCCGAAATATTACTGTGATAACTTCCCAAATAGACATTATCTACGTTTGTAACATTTATTCGTAGGTACTTTAAAATTCAATGCAATACAGAAAATTTCATATTATCTTTAAAGTTATATATGGATAACCAAACTACTTACTTGTAAAATGTGATCCCTTTTTTATGTCAAAAATGGCACGCTAACTGACAGCCCAACTGTTGGAGAATGGTTATCGTTGTTAATTGAACCAAGATTTTATTATAATTTCATTGTTCGACTTGATAGAATAAGATTTGGCCTTCATTCCGCCCAACATACTCCCGAAGACTGTCTGTCATAGGACAGCGAGCGGATATACTCGTACGTTATTTTAGAGTATTTTAGGAAAACACAGATAATATCTCAAAATAAAAAAAAATCTATAAACTATTTAAACTTAAGCCTAAATTATAGTTCTAACTTCTTATTATAAAGTGAAATTTAAAAAAGTGTTAAACTTTGTGTGAAAGTTAAAACAAATGATAATTTATACCTTATTTTAGATCTGAATTCTAATTTGTAATAATATTAAGATTTTTATATGTTAAATGCGCTATTTTTTTTTTTAAGTAATACGGCAGAAAACAGACTTACACCCCACCTAATAGGAAGCTTACTGTGGCCTACGAAAACTGGAACACAGGAACCTTAAATAGCTATTTTTCCTTACGTTAGCCTTAGTTTAAAAGTTTTTTTTTTTATTCGGACAAAAAATAAATTAATAATACAGTAATAATATATTGTTACAATATATCCATTTCGTGGTGAGCAGAAATACAGTGGCTGTATCAACTTTACGATTATATGTCGTGCCTAACGTAACCAATACAGCACATGCTGAGCTGAGTGCTCTTTGAGATGGGTAGCAGCACACAGGATACATGATGTTATGCTATGTATTATTCTTTCATTGTTATTTTTACATAAATGTGTTTGTTGTGTGTTTTTTCCTTTGTATCAATAAACTTTTTTTCTTTCTTTTCTTTTTCTTTTACAAGTAATAGCCGTTCTCATAGCACTAGTATACATGGCATTTCAATTAGATGCCATGTGAGTATCCTCACGATCTAAACTAAATCTGGACTTAATCGGAGAAAACCTAAATGTTTTTTTTAATCAAATATTTTAATGAGGCTTGAGTCCATCCTTGATGACTATACCAGCCTCGTAAGGTATATCATGTTGATTAAAATCACTTCTGGCGAAGTGACAACTGTATGAATCTGTAAATTCTTTTTGCATTAACCGACGTCAGCTCACCCAGTATGATGTTAATTTCTCCGACACTTCGCCAGTCCTGAGAAAGAAGTCTTCTCCTAAACTTTCATTGCAACTACATTCCCAAAGGAGATGATGAATATCATCAACCACTTCGCAGCGCTCACAAAGTGGGGAAGTTGTCTTTTTCATAAGATAACTAGCTGATCCGGCAAACGTAGTTTTGCTATATAAGTTATTGTAATATCTTCTATGATGGTCATTGAAATTAAGTGATGTCAAGGACAATTTTGTTCACAATTAAATACTCTTAATCAACAACACATTTATTTGGATAAACATTTCCATGATTTCTTCGCTCCTAATAGTTGCATCGTAAAGTTATATAGCCTAAAGCCTTCCTCGATAAATAGTCTATTTAACACAAAAATAATTTTTCAATTCGAACCATTAGTTCCTGAGATTAGCCCGTTCAAACAAACAAACAAACAAACTCTTCAGCTTTATAATATCAGTATAGATAATAATTATTTACAGGAATATATCCTGATCGAATTCTAAATTCAGCTACAACGTAAAGGTACTTGCTGGGATTCGAATACAACCATTCGCATAGCCTCACGTGGATTCCGGTCTCTTATTCACTAGGCCACGGCTACAAATATGAACTCAATTTTGAAATGAGGTCAAAAGACGTGAAGGTCCCGTGTGACCCACAAAACTCAAACTGACTAGCTGGTTCCATTAAAATTCTAAGGTGATGAAAATATTTGTTTTAATTTCAAACAATTAAAGTTCAAAGGTGAAACGTGAATCGATAGAGAGTTCAAACTTACTGAGGCGTTAATTAAATTCGTGTCCTTATTCTGATCCCTTTTTAAACAAGAACAAAGTATTTTCTTTGATATTTTTTCAAGTTTTTTCTTTGCCATTTACAAGTGGAAGCTTGACTTTTAACATACCTGATGGAAAGTGAAGATGAGTTCGACGATTGACTTCATTTAACAAATACCTATTAACTCTTCTCTTAAAAGCTCCCAAGTCATAAGTTCGTGGAATTATGATCGTTGAAAGCATATTCCACTCCTTAGCTGTTCATATGATGAAAGTTATACTTTAACGATTTTTTTCATGTGGATATAAGGAATGTCTACCACATAGCGACGGATGGTACACGGCATCTAGTGATTTTATATTGAAATGAGGTTGGTGAAATTAAAGAATGTAAGGTCTGACATAGCCGGGTCTTACACTGTCTTACAGTAAAGTGGGCACCAAAACCGCTCTATGCACTGCTACTCGAGCTGCTTGCGTAATATTTTTAACCCTTTAGAACGCCACCCAGTGCTCCCATTAAATTTGTTGCCAGCAATAACTTCCCTCTCTACATCCATATCACATATACCGTTTCTTGTAAACATACTACCAAGTTATACAATCTGATTTACTGTTCTAAACTTTTATAACTCACTCATTATACTCTTGTAAAAACACCAATTTAGTTTGGGTATCTGAGATCCTTACTTAATTAGAACATCCTTAATATATTGTAGGCAATTACTGAATTAATAACCGATATGGGAAATTAAAAACGTAAAAAAAATATTCCAGAATAGTACCCCAATACTCCTTTTAAGTCGTAATATAAACATTTCCCAAGTTTCCTATTACTTGTTTCGATAAGAATAATTTTATCTTAATTGCAATTTATTAAGGTTTCACGAGGAACAGGCCAAAGTTGTAACAGCTTTTTGGCCGTTATTTACATTATTTTTATGGCTTTGTGGTATGTTCACAGCTGATTATCTGTGTTCTAGAGCAATAGACAATTAAGTGATTGTTACGCACACAGATAATATAAACCCGTTACTAAATGCGTGCAGACAGCAACGATGCCTACAGCGCTATAGCACCCGCCCCGCTCCGCGTCAGTTTTAATTTGATCATTGCATGTGCGGCCGTACACTCTCACGTTCCGCGACCGCGCTCCAAATTTTCGTTAAATTACGATACATGGTTAATTTAATCTATTTTGTTATTGGTTTGTAGCTGAAATGGCTTAGTTGATTAGCGACGGGTATCCATCCATCATAGGTTCAAATTCACATACCTCTCTGGATATATTCAGAATATTTATGGTTTACGACACCACAGGCTCATCGGCAAAGGAAGACATCGTGAGGAATCCCGCATGGTATCTAATAGAAATATCATGTGTAATATTTACCTTGAGAATAGTGATCAGCTGCGCTACTGATCATGTAAAGACTGGTCCAGATTGATATCATAATAGAGTCTAAAGTATTGAAGCTAGAAACATGATAGTTTTTCATTGGGTGCGTTTTAAGACACGGGCTCCCACTAAGAGCGGATTTATCTATATACAAAACCAAGCTACAAACTAGGATTTACAAGCAAAACCATGCTAAATTACTTGTATATATATAAAGCAAGATCTCCGACGTCACTTTCCGTAACTCAATATTGATTCCGCTCCAATTTCTCCTTCGTGTATTATTACCGGGGAATTTCGAGCGATACAAGATACTATCCATTTTCAGGGTTCATTATTCGCTATTTTCTCCAAAAGTAACGTAATCATCGAGGATCCTTTTGCAATATTCTTAAAAAAATAACTTCTCTTTACCATCGCGTTGGTGGTTGGTGGGGTGGTCGATAAGCTAATGACGAAAAAAACATACAATATGAATATGAGTGCAAGCAGTAGTCGACGCCGACTGTGACTGGCCTACACAGGCCAAATAAAGAGAGTTCTGATGGAGGGTAAGAAGCATGTGGAATCGTCGAGAATGCTTGAAAGGATTAATGAGTGCTAAAAACGCATTTTGGATTCTGACAGTTGCAAATGGGCAACGGTGACCCATCAATATCTCCTAGGTCGTGACGTACTACTTTGTATGTTTCGTATATATATATATATATATATATATGACGGGGTAAGCCTCGTCAGGGCGGCACGTGCACATTCTTCACCACTCATTGTAGCAAGGAAACGCGACGATCTCCTAGATGCGTCCGATCGCTACCACCATCCGAATTTGAATGCTTCGAAAACTGACTAGTTTCCATTTTATACCAAATCGAATAGTTGATTACGATCGCAACGCCATCTCTGATTCCGTCCAGGTACTAAACCTGACGTTTCAATTAATAACAGTTAACAACAATTTAAATGCTCTCTCCGACATATATATATACACACATCAGACCTATATGCATATTTAGGTCTGATCTAGACCGCGTCTAAACAAAAAAAGTCAAAGTTTTTTCAATAGAGCTATAATCTTACATAAATAAGTAATTGTATTTAATGTCCTGTTAAATCAAGCAGAACCCGCGCGAGATTTTCTACTGATTTCAGTATAAAAAGGCAAGACAGGGTACCCATGTCAGTGTCTTCAACAAACCTGTCTTGTAATATTGGAATGTGTAGGAAACGTCACGCCGCCTGCCTACTGGGACTGATAGGGAAATAAACAAATGTAATTTTAGGATATTTCAATTTTGATTACATCTTCTACTAAATACTAATACTATAAATTCAAAAGTGTGTGTGTTTCTCCAACTTGCAAAGGAAAATTTTGATGATTTTTAGCATAGAAATAAATTAGACCTTATTATGGCGCCAACAGAAATGCGTAATAGGGGACTGTATTGCGGTATTTAAAAATGGAAAAAAGAGGGAATTTAAGACACACGCTGGCCGTACCATCCTCGCGGCTCTGGTGACATCAGCTTTATCCTCTCTTTCCTGGTTGTAGCGCGACACCATAGTATCCCGACGAACTATAATTAGAGACATACTGTTGTCTGTGCAGAGCGCATGAACAGTAGGGTTTAAGACAAGGGAGGTGTCCTCGCGGTGTATGCTGACGGCTTATGTGGCGACCTTCAGGAATGACGAATTGGATGAAACTAGGAAGATGGTCGTGCCAAAGTCACGGCATCGTGTGATGGAAAAAGTGACAGGATGAGAGTAGGAAAATAAGAGAGGGTAGGTTTTGAAATAAATAATTATTGGCGCAACCATTTTGGAAACAAACAATCAATTGGCTGCTTCATTGATACAAATTATTGATATCATTATAATTTATTTTCACGCCATCTATCATTTCGATAAGACAAGTACAACATTTGCTAATACAAATTAATTACTATTAATTATTATTTTTGGGAGTCGAAGCTGCTCGCGTCCGTAGGCTTTACCCTAGTTTCCCTACACGTGACTCCTGGGTGGTGCTAAACGGGCAGCAGCGAGGTGGTAGGGCGTCGGTGCCCGTCTGGATCGCGACGACAGTGCACGGGTGTAAAGCCCGTCATAGTGACCAGTTTCGAATTGTCGCGTTTCGGGATCAGCTTGCGTATATCCAGTAGCTCATATACCTGGAGACCTTCAGTCGTGGTATATGTGGGCCGACATGACGATGTAGACTATCAATGGATTTTCATCCTTTGATAGTCGCTTTCGTTTTTGGACTACATTGCACTTACCATCAGGTACTCTGTAGTCACTATGTCGAGCCAGTGTAAAAAAAAAAATTACGTGAACGCTGTACCGTTTACAGAAAGCAAAATAAATGTAGTATATTAAACAAACAATTTTCATTTAATTTGGCGGTAAAATATAATTCTTCGTTTGCTCACAGAGATTACTAAAGTGTTGTGATCGTTATGTATCTACAATTAATATTTTGTTTTGGCGCGTTACTAAATGAAAATTTGCCTACCCGAGCAGGTATTTGCTATGCTTGCCACTGACCTAGAGAACTTCAGCCGTGGTGTATATGGGCCGACATGGCGACTACCATTATCATTGGATTTTAATCCCTTGGCATTCGTAATCGTTAAACTTATAAGAGCTCAATTTTTAACCAACTTCCTTGAGGGGTTAATAAGTAACAGGATTTAAAAAAATCCTTGAGACCTTGAGGCTAAGATTCCGCCAAGCAAACTAAACCCACATCACGCGTTCTCAATCCAGACACAGGGTCACGTATTAATTCAACATGTCACGCCAGCTACGGCCCAATCAGACCCTTGGGGTGACGCGGGGTCACGCTGTCTGGCAAACACACAATTGTCACCCTCGTTCGAATTTACGAGCGCTATTGTGTGAGATTTCAAACAGTAAAATTTAGCTCATAGACTAATTACTAGATCTCTCGGATTATCACTACAAACAATAACGAAACAAAATCCTCCGCCGCGTCTTTCTGTGTGTTCATGATATGCTTCAAAACTATTAAACGTATTTTCATGCAGTTTTCAGCAATAGACGGAACGATTTATTAGAAAAGTCTTGATGTACCTCTTATTACGGTTTTGTATAAATTGGCTGAAATATGACGATAAATGATTAATGAAAATGCCAGAAAAAGTAAAGCCGTTTGGGAGATTTAACCCCAAAACGTTTCCTATTCCCTTTACAAACTGAACAAATCAATGTAAATTCAGATATTAGAAAGAAGAGGAGGTAAAGCAGAGGGGGAATAGTTTTAGGTAAGAGTTTATACAGCATATATTAATTTTCTGACTCCTTCTTTTGCTGTGTCGTTGGTCTGTGGAATGGTTTTCCGGCGAGCGTGTTCCCACCTTCCTATGATATGGGATCTTTTAAGCGTAACGTGAAGAGATATTTTGTGCAGGCCGGCATGATCGCTGCGACTACCGATGGGTTATTTTTACCTTTCGATAGTTGTTGGCGTTTTTTTGGACTGCATCATGCTTACCATCAGGTATATAGCAGTTACTGTGTCGATCCAGTTTATATATAAAATATACAAACAGTTTATATATAAAATATAAAATACAAAATAAAACACTAGTCCAGTTTCCCTTCAAACACCAAGGGTCTAGCAATGGCTTATCCAAGGGATAATGTCGAAAGTAATGAGATGAAAAGTATCCTTCTTCGGATATATCGAGGGGCGAATCTGGTATGAATTTCCTAAGCTAGTTCTCGAAGGCAAGATCCCAGGGAAGAGAAGCACAGAATGTGGCTGAACGATATTAAAAAGTGAACCGAACTGATTTTTCTTGTTTCGAAGGGCATAGAATGGGATCGCTAAAGCTTTGTCTAAGACCACTTAAATTTCATTACGAAGTTGGCGTCCTGTGATGAAAAAGGATTCAAGATCTCTTAAGGACTTTTTTCAAAACACGATACAGATTTGTATCCGAGGGATAGAAAAAGAGGTAGAGAAAGCCATTAAATGGTGGGGATATGATCTGCCTAAAGTCTGGAGGAGCATAGCACACAATCGGTACATGTGGAGAGAACTTGGAGAGACCTATATCGCAAGACGACTTGACCGGGAGCAGATAATTATACTTTCCATCAGACGTGGTGTGGTCAAAAGTACTTGAAAGAAGGCCTATTTGAATAAAGTTATATTTCATTTCTATGTCGAGACAGGTTTAAAAACAACGTCTGGACAATATTTTCCCAATCACAAAAATAAATAATTAAAAAAAAATGTAGTATTAGGATAACAGGCACTTATCAATTGTTTCAACTGTCTGCCTTATAATAAATAAATAAATTGAAGGTGTAACTCTTTGAAATATCGAAGACAATCTGTTAGAACAACATGTTCCTAGACAAACACTCTTGTTTACAATTTTGCTCACAAGAGACTGTAAGATATTGTGTTTATACCTCAGTCACGTTATCCATTTAATCATTTTTCTTTTCTTCCCAATATCATCCCTAACTTTATTGTGTTTAAAAACATATTTAAGCCAAATATCTCGTCAAGACTTATACAAAACTATAGCCTTATAGTATATAGACGCCGCCCGATACGTGCATGTGTTAAACGACCTAAGAGTCATTAGGGTGTTACGGGACGCACGGGGTAAGACGATGCACGCGCGCACGGAATGCTTGCTAAGTCTGTCGACTACCGAGACCCAAGGCTAGAGTACGTGCGTGTGCGTTGCAGTTCGGTGTGCCTTAAAGTGCAAATAAACAGTAAAACGCCAAAATCCGTGTCTTTCTACCATCACACCCACGACCATCGGACATAGCTTAGAAATTTCGTGCTCCGAATGATTTTGTTTGAAACTAATCTCGCCAGACAGACTGGTAACAACGGCTTTCAGTAATGAATGCTCCTATTGTTGACAAGTAATAATTTCTATAAACTGTTATCAATACATATAACAAATCCGTTCCTTAGCCACCTGAATAATAATATCCAGAGTAATATTTAAGAACTTCTATATATTCCGCCTTACAAAATATTTTAATAAGCCATGGCCATGTTTTGATATAAAAAAGACACGTTACGATTTAATAATGTAGTGGAAAATCAACCTATAAACGGAGCAGACAAACGATTCCATTTAATTTAAAATTCAGATCAAAGAAAAAGCTCATACGATTTCGTTTGAAACACAATAATACAGAGCGAGTATATTTCTATGAACTGTAAGGATTTCCACAAAGCGAAATCATCACTGCCAATTTCTCATAAAGCGTGGAATGTGAAGAGTACTCCGCACACAATATTTGCGCTCGCCAGCACTTCGTTTCAGTGTGGACGTGAGATGATTTTAAGGTTCATGCTTACTGTACACATGCGACTATGATGCGACTTTAAAATCGCATTTTCTAACACTTATCATTACTTGGTTTGTTTATATTTCAATAAGGGTTTAATGATCCCGTTGCTTAATAATAATACCACCAAAAGAAAGTCAAGTTTCGTATTATAACATCCGCACCATCTCAGAAGAATGATTGCACGAATATATAATAATAATATATCGTCATTCTATACCCCTGACGAGGTGAGCAGTGATACATTAGTGGTTGTACCTACTTTACGCTTATATGTCGTGACCATCATGACCAGTAGCGCGGCTAATCGCCATTCTCAGCGCACTTACACATGACATATATGCTATGAAGGTTTCCTCGCGATATTTTCTTTCACTGGTAAGCATGTGACGCCCAAATCTGTACGCAATCTGTAAAAACTAGGAAGTACTTGCTGGGATTGAAACCTATTACCTTGCATTATTGCGCGTGAATACCGGTCTCTTAACCACTAAGCCACAATAGCTACCACGCCTTGTTATCTTTAGATTAAAATAGGATTTAATGATGATGTTTACTTCACCAGTAAGCATGTGGTGACTAAATTTAATCGAAAAAACTCAGAAGTATGTATGTATCATAATTTCTATTATTGGTGACCCTTTTGCCTGATATTAAAAATTTGGATCCACCTTTTAACTATAAAGAAGAAATTGCCTAAAATAAACCATAAACAAAAGCAAAAACCCACGCACGCGCGTTTGAGGAGCCACAGCTTTACGGTAACTCACATCCTGGCTAGGACTAGGAACTTCTCTAACTCTAACCTTCATCAAGTCCTTTAAACGAAGCGTGCTGATATTTTCGCTGGCTTGCATGATAGCTGCGACTATCCATTTATTTTATTTACTATCAATAATTGTAGTTGTGTTTGGACTGTACCAGTCTGACCATCAAACGCGGTCATTTCACCAAGTAAAAAAAAACAATAAATAGCTAGAATTGAAATTCATTATCGTTTATTATTCAAAATGAAATACAACGAAGATCACAATTCCGTTATTGTGTATGTTCCGTATTCGAATAAATGTGCGGACAACTTCGATTATGCTCTGGCAACACCGTACGGGTTGTCAATTGAGTTTTGCTCTCGCTCGAACCGATCCGCCGAGTAACGACATAAAAACATACAAATATTTATAAACTCAACAATAATCCGATTCCAAAGTGTACAAGTGTGCTTGGAAGATCCTCAAAGACACTAGTTTCCTGGAGGAGAAGCAGTGGCCCCTGAGGAGTTGGCGAACTGGTGATCGCGGTAAGTGAGACTCTTTAGGCAGCCCGTGCCACTTGCGGAGCTATCGAAGTACCGTACAGTGTATATCCAAGGCAATCTCAAGTTACGGAATATAATATTACAAGTTTACCCCCGGTTAAACCACCTGCCGCCCAACGGCGGCCCTCACTGCCCCCTGACGATTCATGAGAATTTCCCCTGGGATACAAAAAAATCAAAAAAGAAATTATATTGCAAGACAAATTATAGTTTGTTTTCACACTAATCGAATCTTTGCAGTGTTTCGACAAACGCAGCGAAAAGTCGTTCGTGTGCAGCTTTCCTAAACAAATATTCCCTGCACTGGAAACGGACATTTTATTGCTTTCCATGACATTTATTTACAATATAACTGAAGCCGCTTTTATGTGAGAATCATCTTTTTATGTTCTAAGTGTTAAAAATATTTTGTTCTCTCTTTACGTACCCAACGTGAGCAGTGGCGCAACTGATCGCCGTTCTCAGAGCACTTAGGCGTGAAATTTCTATAAGATGCCATGTGGGTTCCCTCACAATGTTTTCCTTTACCGGGGAACATGTGGGACCTAACTAGAAAAACGTAGATGTACATGCTGGGATTCGAATTTACGACCTTTCGCGTTGGCGTGGATTGTTACCGGTCCTCAGTCAACTAGGCAACCACAGCTACAATGTACATCCTTAAATTAAATGTATCTTAGGGTAGAAAAGCCATCTATGATACAATCTTTTAAATATTTAAAAGTATATATTCCCATAGAAGTAATATGACTCAGGTTACAAAACTCGTTAAAATGTATATTTTTTATTATTAGAAAAACTAGGAAAAAAAAGTATGGCCTTCAGCAGGTCTCGCCTACTTGCTACTATGGGGGGGGGGATCGCTCTCGCCTGAATATCTTGGTCGATACATCGTCTCAAGTTTGCTGCCTAAGCTATGCCCTGTACAGAAAGGCCTCTGATGAAGGCCATTCTCATTCGACCTATTCCCTCCCTCCCTATCCCTCTCCGTCACCTCCTTCAGCCTCATTACATCGTCGCAATATCAGAGGACCACTTGACATGCTTTGTCACTGGCCACCATCGCGTGAACGAGCGCCGGTATCAACAGATCACCACCCAGCCTAAATTTTTTTTTTTCTTAATTTGTGCCTTAACCAAATGTGTTCCATCCTTGTCAAGTGGAGTGCTAACCGTCTCTCATTTTAATAGACGTTCCTCATTAAGCCTCTGAGATTATTTATACACCGAATTGAAATTTAAATTGTAATAACAATTAATTTTATACTCCGACCATTTTGAAGTACCGCAGCTATTATAATTAAGATAATTACTTGCAATATATTTTCTTCGTAATCAGGGCTGGCAGTTATTCAATATTAATTTTAACTGCTCTGACAATTTTGTTAACGGTGTACGAAATACGTTTGTGTCTTTTGTGCTCATTTATTTAATTTAAATGTTTATTAATTAAAATATGCAGTATTTTAGGTTAATATACTTTGAAAGATAAAGTCAGAAATGAGGGTATTCGACAGAGAACCAAAGTTCTCGAGATAGCTCTCCGTATTAGAAAGCAGAAGTGGCTGTGGGCAGGTCATATATGCCGAAGAACCGATGGTAGTTGGAGCAAACGGATTCTTGGGTGGAGAGCATGGATCGGCAGACGTAGCGTGGAGTGACGGCTTGCGAAAGGTGACTGGAAAGTATTTAGATGTGAAGAGCCGAAGGTCGGGTTCAATGGCACTTATTAGGTCTATGTCCAACAGTGGAGAAGGATGGGCTGATAATGATGATCTTATTATTAACTTTTAGTGGTTGTGGTGGACTAGTGGATAAAGAACCGGTTTCCATGAGCGGCAGCGCGAATGGTCGAAGGTTTGAATCCCTGCAAGTATGTCTGGGTTTTTTCGGACTATCAGAAAACGTCGTGAGGAAACTGGCAAGGGATCTAATAGAAATGTCATGTATACTAGTTCTTTGAGAACGATGATCAGATGTGCTACTGGTACTTGGGCACGACATATAAGCACATAGTGAATACAATCATAAATATATCTCTGCTCGCCACGTAAGGGATAAACCGTGACGATATTATTATTATACATACCCTGCCAGCCATATACATTTTTTTTATACTGGTTTAACAAAGTGTCTATATTGCAGCTGATGGTAAGATATACACAACTAGATATACACAAACTGATGCCGAAACGCGACAAGCCAAAGCAAGACATTATGCCGGTCTTTACACTTGTGTACTTTGGTCACGACCCAATTAAGGCAATCGCCCTATCACCACAAGAAATTCATGTACATTTATAAACATACGATATTATTATTAATTGTGGATACAGCCACTACAGTATCTCTGCTCACCATGTATAGGATATAGCGTGGCAATAGATTATTACACTTTTAAAAAAGAAAGTATAGACAACCCTGAACATTAGTAAAGGCTTCGCACGCAACTTCGGCATTTATCATTATTCTTAGCTCACGAAAGAAGCATACATATATGTGTAGCCCTTTCTTAATACAAACGTAATATCCCGACACCTCTCGCATACGTATACTGAAATTTCAAAATATTATCTTCTATGCTTGCAATTATTATCACTACTATTCGGTAACAGAAGTTATTTTGCTAAAAAATAAATTAAAAAAAAAAATCACGTGGTGATTGAACTAAACTCGATTTAACTTTTACTTGGATAACCAAAACAGCGATGATCGGAATTTCGACACAATAATAGAATTCCAGCGTAAACTAACAAGAGGTCCGCTCCACACAGGGCCTTGAACAAGAATGCCTAGCCGACGTTCTTGCATTGGCTTATAAATCGTTTCTATATACCCCCTTTTCTTTTTTCCATATGTCAGTTTTCTAACTCTACATATTATAAAACAAAAAACATCGCCGTGCCTGTTTAAAACTACTGAGCAAATTTTCTTGCAGTTTTCATCAATAGACAGAGTTATTCATGAGAACGGTCGTGATGTATTATTTGTTAAGGTTTTGTGAAAATTGGTTGAAATATGACGATTTTTTTATGATTTACAAGTTTGCGCTTGACCTCAATCACACCTGGTGATAGGCCCAGGTGAGGCCGATGGTGAACCGCGTTTCTTAACAAATGCCTATTCACTCTTCTTTTAAATGCTCCCAGATCATAAGCTTTAGGGAAAACAGTCGCGAGAGCGTGTTCCACGCTTTTGCTGTTCCAGGATGAAATGATAGTATCCCTCACGGCAGTGACGTGCATAGAGTGTTTGGACAGGGTAAGCAGAATTCGCGTAATTAATTTTAATAATATATTATAATAGTAAATATTATATTGCTTTCATAGGAGAGATAAATGACGTGAATATAGAATAGATATGAATATAAATGGTTTGTGGCATACTCACTATCTATTTATTTATTTCTGTCTTTAACATTATCTATTTTCTTGTTCTTTATACTATACTGACCTATAACTAACAACTATTTTAAATAGCATTATTATATCTTCACTTATTTATCTAAGTAATTTTATCAAAACAATTCATACTAACACACTTGATATTTATTCTTTAATATCGTGTCTTGCGATGGAAACGGCGCTAAGCCAGAGAGCCGCGGGATACCGGGCGCGCGCGGGGGGATTGTACATGTGCACACGACGCGAGCGCCCGCGCACCCGGCAAACAGTCTCGCTATCACATTTGACGCGCCACTACGTTCCTCTCGCTCGCCATTCGTACTGTTCTCATTGTTATTATTTACGTGTTGTTATTTGTATTATTGTGTCGTGAACTTTATCTTACTTGAACAATCTTACTTGTGCTTCATTATTCCTACTAGACTTTACACTGTGCTTATTAAACGTCTATCAACTTGCTGTCTGGACTTTCTTCATTTCATTCTTCATCATCTCATCTCTATCACGCTATCCTGCGCTTTAGCCTACGGTAGGTCACTACCATCATACCTACCACGCTAAAGGTTCCTTTTTTGTTTAACTTTAAGCAATGTATTCCAAACTTATTAATCATTAGGGCATGCAATGCTTTTATGCATCTATGGAATGAACTCTACTGCCTCGCGGTATCTAGTAAATTTGCGGTGACAAGAGAAAAGTGGAATCAGAGAATATAGTACTTGACCACACTCTCCAGTATGCAGCTGGTAAAAGACTGTGAAGCAGGCGAATTTACGTCTACTATATTTTCGGCTGAAATAAAGAATTATTAACCATAAGTTTCCAAGCTCTACGATCGATGGCGTCTAAGGTGGGTAGTTGTTATTTTGTGAGCCTATCTTAAAGTCAACAGCATGATTCCACACGCGAATTGTTAAAAAAGCTATGCCAACTGGAAGCTTTAATCACAAGCACTGCCTACCTTTTCAGGTCGCGTGCTTTACAGTGTTTTAACGGTTGCATAATAAAGAGTATTTTCAGAAGCTGCAACCTCTAATTCCACCAGCCTCGTTTCATCACAAAACTGCTAGACGCCGTATCGGATACAATCTGAACGTGGTGGACGTCTTGTATCAGCGTCGCCGAGCAAACGCTGATCCGAGTGCTCTTTAAGATTGGAGACAACCACAGGACACATGACGTGATATAATGTATTATTCTTTCACTGCTTTATTTAAATATATATGTTGTATGTTGTTCCTTTTTTCTCAATAGACATTATTTTCTTTCTTGTTTTTATTCGTGATTCCGGTATCTTATGATACTTTTGAGTTAAGTTATTAGCCGTCATAACAAATGTTAATACTTTTCAGCCTATTTTTTCATGAAGAACTTGGCTCACTATTTATAGATAGATTTAGTAGGATCGCTTGGTGACAACTCGTTTAACACTCCTCAAATTCTGCGCCCGGGGCAAAGACTCCGGCTTACTCGATCCCCCTAGGTCCGTGTCTGCTGAACAATGTAAGTAACTGTACAGAAATAATGTGTTTGATATAAAACAAATACAATAGGGTGGGGCTTTCAATACTTTTCAATTTAGGCAAGTGTTTTTATCAACCACTCGTTTTGCGCGCTAAGCTTTTTGAAAGGATCAAAAAGCGCATTTTATTTCTTATACTTTTAACTTTTTAGCTAATTTTTTTTTACACTTTAAGTATACTAAAAAAAATATTTGATTGTATTTAATATGTTTCGTTTTCTCTTTTAAACGAACTGTTCATCCACACAACTCTCTTAAATAAATGTTTTAATAAAATATCAGCATCATGCAGTTACAACACTTTGCCGCAGAAGGCTTGAATGCGGTAGTTAGAGCTCGGAATAGCATTAAGCTGGGCTCGGAAATTAAACCGGTTCGAGGACGGATGTGACGTGACCTGATACAGGGTGTTCCTGGGAACTCAAACAGCTACAGGATGGTGATGGTCACTGAACCAGAAAAGTACTTGTAGCGTGGAAACGTGCACCGCGATATACCTCCCACGAACTTTAAGTCTAGGTTTATTTACAAAAGTAGCATCCCAACTACCCATGTGACCCTAGATTTAGGAATACACACTATGCATACACACTTATAGCCCCTCACAATCACATAGGCTATCTGCGGTATAGAAAATCCGGCTAACGCATTTTGTTTAACGACGTAGACCTCAGACCCCATGATTTTTCGTTCCTGGCCGAGCTCCACAGCTCTACATTCACATCACGGCATACATCGCCACAGAACGCCATCCTCATCGGAGTTCAGCAAACGTCAGCCCCAGCCCCGCATCTTAAAAATGTCCAAACTGGGGCAAAAACTACTCCCTCTCGAAAGTACCCTCCATCAAACTTTTTACCTTTCCTTCTCAATTGTATGAACTAATTAAATGAAAAAATATTTGAGATTTTACACTCTACAACTTCGTGTAAATGTAAATATCATTTGACACCTAAAAAGCAAAATATTCACAAAATACAATTTCCCACCTTGCGCAACTTACGACGTGGTAACAAATACCCTATGAGACTTTTGAGTTTACTTTTAAAACGTCATAACAAAGGCTTGTACAAATTTTCAGCTTATTTTTTATGGAGATGTTGACCCGCTTTCTTTTTTACAATGTTAGTTGGGTGTTTGATGATGATAGGATGTATTATATAAATAAATTCTATATATATTTGACCTGAAAAATAAAAATGGACACTGAATTATTGGATTGCAAAGTTAAACTAACGTACACGAAAACAAAGTGACGCGGACAGAAATTGTAACAGTTTGTACGACACTGGCGCGTGCACCGGCTGAGAACGAAGACGGCGCGGTGCTCGTCGCTCACCCCACTCGTCACATTTGAGCGTGATAAGCATTTAAACTCGGGCCTTTTTCTCTATCATTAAAGTGCCTAAAGAAGTTGGTACTTCAAATTTTTACTGTCTCATTGTCATTTAAATTAAGATAAGTCATATTATTTCATTTATCTCGTAATATAGCTGCTGTTTTAGAGCAAACATGCCTTTCGTAACATCACGAGGAAGTCCAGCTCAAACGTGTCTGAAGGCGGATTTCTCGCTGAATTATGTACTTTTCGCAACTTTTTACGAAACTCCGCTCTTAGCGGTCGGGGCTTTTATCCGGGAATATTCTTAAGTGAAAGTGGAGATTAGTATTCGGTAAGTAAACGGAAAGTTTTCTTGTTATTTCCGCGTCTTAAATTATGTTTACGCTGAATACACAACGAATGGGATGCCAGATAAGTTTTAAAATTGTTACGCGTTTATGAAAAACTTTGATTATAATCAATAGTGCTATCGTTTCACATTTTTTTTTATTGTACTGGCTCAACAAAGTGACTACAGTACATCTGATGGAAAGTACAGTGTAGGCTAAGAACGAAATTCCGTTGACGTTCGCCGTCATGTCGGCCCACATATACCACGACTGAAGGTCTCCAGGTATATGAGGTACTGGACACAAGCCGCAGCAGAAGTATGGATACCGGTCGCTTGTCCATTAAGCCTTCACAGCCACAATACTTCATATGATATCATTAATATGATTTCATTAGCCGTGGTGGCTGACGGCAGAATAGAATAGCACCCCTCTCTTCTTACTGAGGCGTCGTAAAAGGCGACTAAGGTATCTATTTAACAACGCAATTCAACCAGGTGTTCAGAGAAGGAAAACTCGACCCAACCTGCATCCTGCTACCTCCCGATCGTACTGGTTCTCCATTCCATCGAGCCTTAGGGAGCTCGGACGAGAGAGTGCTTTTCTGGTAGCGCGTCCAGTTATGCACTTAAATATCTCCTGCGCAATTGACTGTTTCCGTAAACTGGACCTCGATTTTCTTAATCGGTGTTGAAACAGTCCCCGTGGCCGAATGCGGCTAGGACATCATCATGATATCACAATGGACATATATGACATACAAAAATATACTTTTTTAAGGCTATTGCCCGAATTGTGTCATGGCTACAGGCAGTAGCGTTCATTCCATAGATGCATGCAAGCATTGCATACCCTTGTGATAAATAAGTCTGGAATAAATGGATTAAAGTTAAACAAAAAAGGGGTCATTTATATTCATGTATATTCTATATTCACGCCGTCTCCCTTTCCTATGAAAGCAATATAATATTTACTATCATAATATAATATACGAATTAATTAGGGGAATTCTGCCTACCCTTTTTTTTTTTTTTTTCGGCGTGTCCTACGTTGGTGGCCTGGGAAAGACCTTCACAACAAAACCGGGCTTGGTGGGCGAACGCAGAGGGCGCTCAGCCAGCGAAATTTATGGGTTGGGCGGCTACGCAAGGGCACCCCTGTGGGTACGGACCTCGACTTGGGCGGCCGGCCAGTTGAAAAACGAACCTAACGGTGATCTACCAGCGTTTCGGAAGCGACTACCTTGAGAAGAAACGCCGAAAGAAACTCAAGGCTACGTCGGAGTGAAACTGCGTTATTTAAACAACAATTGACGGACTGCCTACCCTCTTCAAATACCCTATGCACGTCACTGGCTACAGGATACAAGTGTAAATACCATCATAGTGAATCGATTTGGGATTTCGTTACGCAATCAACTTGTATACGTCCAGCAATTTGTATACCTAGAGACCAGTGACGTGCGTAGGGTATTTAGACAGGGTAGGCAGAATTCACGTAATTAATTTGAATATTAAATTATTATCGTAAATATTATGTTGCGCTTACGGGAAAGATAAATTGCGTGAAAATAGAATAGATGTGAACATAAACCTTTCTTTTGTTTGTTTAGCTTTAAGCAATTTATTGCAGACTTATTTATCGTCAGAGCATGCAATGCTTTCATGCATCTATGGAATGACCGCTACTGCTAGAGACCTTCAGTCGTGGTATGTATGTATGGGCCAACATGACGGTAAAAGACTATTTGTGTGCTGGGTCGTTAAAGGAATATAGATCCGCAGGCCTGGCTAGTAGCGATTTGAAGGACGTCCCGGGGATTTTTAATTAGTAGGTGTCTAACACACCGGGGTAACTGTTCCCACGGTGGATCTAATATCCTTAGGCAGAATTCAGGCGTCTAATTTCAAAACCCGCTAAAACGATGTTTCGTACAAAATTACTTAATAGTCCGAATAGTAATTTGAAATGTTTTTATCAAAGGAAATATTATACATGTTTTTTTTTTTTTGCTTTTTCACTCTAGAATGATAATTTAAATACCTTATAAGAATGTGATTGTTAAGTCAAAGATTAATTATAAGTTTTTATAAATTTATGGGACTTGAAAAAAATATAGTGGGTTTTGAAATTAGACTCCTCAATTATTCGCCCGGGTAATAAAAAAGGGTGAAGTACATTTTCATCCTAGTCTACCTCAGGGACGTCATATATACTCATTAAATAATTAAGTTTAAATCTATGACCTATAAACACAATCCTCTCGTGAAATTTTAATATCGGTATGAAATAATGTATTTTAAATATTATATATCAATTATGAGAGCGACCTTTCTAATCCTCTACTCCATTAAATGTCAAGTTTGATTAATCTTTATTGCGAAAATACTTGGTCTCATATTGGTTACTTTAGTAATTGGCAAAAGTTTTAGATTAAGAAAAAAATATTTTTAGCAAACTTGGGGCTGTATTATGAAAAATCTTTGTGGGGTAATATTTCATCTGTCTTCTTCGTCTAAACTTTATTTTTTATAAAATTGGGACACTGAATTTTTTATATCAAGATATTAAACAAAATGTAATGGAATCGATTGTTAGTTGTTCAAATTTGTTTTCTATTCTATATTCATTTATTTTTGTATGTAAATGAAATGAAATGAAAATGTATTTATTTCGCCACAAACCAACAAAAAACCAGAAATTTAAATGCAGCAATACAAACAACACACAAAAACAAAAGAAAATACAAAACATATAAACATGGCGAAAATGGGACCTTCATCGGCCTAAAGCCACAGAGGAAGCCTGAAGCGCTGATTTTCGTGAAACATCTAATTAGAAATATCTACAAGAAATAAAAAAATACAATAAATGGAAATAACATCTAGCTTAAGTAAACTTAACTATAAGTGTTTATAATAATAAGTTTAATCAATAGCAACACACACACTGAAAAAATAAACAATACCAAAATAAACTATTACATACAATAAATAAATCGACTACAAAATGTATTAGTGATACTATAGTAAAAATATACGTAGGTATACCTAAAACAAGAGCAAAAGTATAAGAGAAAATAAATGAAATAGACTACGTGTAACTAATAGATTATTGAATAAATACCTTTTTTTTTTTGGAGTCGAAACTGCTCGCGTCCGTAGGCTTTACCCTAGTTTCCCTACACATGACTCCTGGGTGGTGCTAAACGAGCAGCAGCGAGGTGGTAGGGCGTCGGTGCCCGTCTGGATCGCGACCACAGTACACGGGTGTAAAGCCCGTCATAGTGACCAGTTTCGGCTTGTCGCGTTTCGGGATTAGCTTGTGTATATCCAGTAACGCATATACCTAGAGACCTTCAGTCGCGGTATATGTGGGCCGACATGACGATGGAGACTGTCCAATGGATTTTCGATAGTCGTGTCGTTTTTGGACTACACTGTACTTACCATCAGGTACTCCGTAGTCACTATGTCGAGCCAGTGTAAAAAAATATATATATTTAATTCTATTTTTGAAAGCCAATTTAGATTTGGATATTTTCTAAGCAGTGGCGGCAAATTGTTACAACACTTCGTAGCCTGATAATGAAAACTACCACGAAATGTTGTCAAGCGGTGTAGTTGACCGACTGGTGCGGATTGGAGCAACACTGGTTGATATCATATAACGAGAATCTCGTGAAATCCATAGGTATAGGAATCTCGTGGAAGCCATAAGTATAGGAGCAACTTGACGTAGACAATTTGATCCCAGTACTTAACAGGCTGAAGCATGTAGAATTCAAACTATCGACATACTAACTAAAAAAATCAAAATATTTCGGAATATAATGCTGATTTCATAAGCCTTCTAAATAAGAATTTGTTACGTTCAGAATCATTAAAGTTATTTATTGTATTTAATACACTGATTTTCTTTCTAGGGTAGCAGAGTAATCTTTTAACGCAACCTGCGTTCCACAGATTATCGTATAAATCCGCAACTTGATCGGGCAAGTTGTGGAACTCGGTTGCTCTAAATCCAACCCACGTCACTCCACTTATAAACCTGTGTCCAGTTAAGGCACTTGACATAAAGCTAGCCTAATCCCGTTTGATATTCCATTATTTAATCACACGCTATTTATAATTGAAGTGTACGATGAAATATATTAATAGAAAAACAAAAATAAATCTAAGTTTTAGTGTTTTTATTTAACTTTTTTTTTCTTTTTTTTTTACACTGACTCGACATAGTGACTACAGAGTGCCTGATGGTAAGTACAGTGTAGTCCAAAAACGAAAGCGACTATCAAAGGATGAAAATCCATTGATAGTCTACATCGTCATGTCGGCCCTCATATACCACGACTGAAGGTCTCTAGGTATATGAGCTACTGGATATACACAAGCTGATCCCGAAACGCGACAAGCCGAAACTGGTCACTATGACGGGCTTTACACCCATGTACTGTGGTCGCGATCCAGACGGGCACCGACGCCCTACCACCTCGCTGCTGCTCGTTTAGCACCACCCAGGAGTCACGTGTAGGGAAACTAGGGTAAAGCCTACGGACGCGAACAGCTTTGACTCCCAAAACAACACAAAAACAAAGTCGAAAAATTGACACAGAAATTATCCTAATAAATCCTAAATTAATTAAACGGGAAGAGAAAGCTTCTACAGGAAGATAGAAAAAACGACATAAGATATTCCACGTTCTTTTTAGACAAGGGTAATGCGTAATAGGGATTAAACGTAGAACTCGCAGAAGCAATAAACAGAAGTTGTTTGGTGTAAGAAAATAAAACTTGGATTTAAATAAATACATAAACTTTGTTCATAAGAGCTGTATGTATGTTTATATAATATGTTTACGAGGATACCATGATTCAATCGGGTTCAGACGCTGGTTATCCCACTTCTGATCATTCACCCCCATCCGTGAGTCACATTATGATATTTATCATCTTCCTCCGAATATTAATGAAATAACTAAATGAGATAATTTTAATTTGTAAAAAAGGGAATAAAACCCCAATTTCTTTCTACAGTGAGAACCTAAGGTATATACGGATAAAATTTGATAGCTGTTTAGCAAAAATCCTTTGCAAATAAAGTTTTAAAAATGTATGTAAATACACACAATTTAAAAATACACATCAAATTCTAGAAGACTTACGGTCATATTTTAGTAAAAAAAACCCCAGAAAGTGGAATATAAAACCGTCATCAGCCGCTAATATAACCAGAGATAAACAGACTTAAGTGAAACCGGGCTGGTAATATTTGTTGGTCATATTTGTTGATGAATTGTTGGTACAGAGTGGAGACCATGTCTCGGCAAACTAAATGTTGGACGCTGTGCTAGCCGGATAGAGCTGTTCTCGAAGGAACCAAAATTTATGTAGCCGCAGGAGAACGCCGCTGGTCCGGATTTCCGCGTAGAGAATTTGGGAACAAAGAGTTCGTTCAGGCACAGTGACAATGAAATATTCAAAGGGCACTCACCTGGAAACTGGTTGATGAGGACAGGCTACTGGAGCTCCGCACCATGCACCGTATACAACTAATTAGATGTTCCGCCGTATTGTTCAAAGCAACTGACTATTCCGTAGTGTGACCGAGTTCGCCGCCGATGATAAGTCTAGCGATACCGCCGTGCGTACACATGTGTCACTTTTAAGGACCGAGCGTGGAATGGGAATGTAGGGAGACGGAAGGATGTCAAGTACCTTTTTTATACTCATGCCCTGCGCCTGAACAGACGCCTTCGGGCTAGATGGAGCTAAGATTTATTTATTTATTTTTTTCATTCACAAATCTACAGTATATAATTAATTAAGATTTGCTTAATAATAATAAAAGCCTTTATTCAGACAAAGTAAATTGATACATAGTATTATTTTTATATTATTTTACCATCAGCACCTTCACTTACCTACCCAAAACTAGCAAATGCGTTCTCCAAACTTTTTTACTCTGTTCTACTATTTGCTACACATGTCTACAGTCTCCTAAGCCCAGTCTTGTTATCATGTAACCTTCTAAATTGTCGTCCATGTTTTCTTTTTTCATTTCTTGGGTACCGGCAAATCATGGATTTGCAAAAAAGTGGAAAGCAATAACTAGATGAGAAGAGTCGTAAACCGGAATTAATGGCAAACATTGGTAGGAGATCTATGTTCCCTCCCCAGTCGTGCCTTCGATGCCGGTAGGTGGAAGGTGGAACACAGTCGGTGCAAGCCCGACGCACCAGGGAGCGACCAAAATGGAGAACTATGTTCAACAATGGACATACATAAGCGCATTGTGATGGACATTACAAACAGTATGATAATCATTGTATAGATAACCTTTTTTTTTATTTGGGGAAAATCCTCATGGGACCGTCTCAGCCGCACTGGGGGGTTGCGCGAAACCGAGGTGTGTCGGACTTGTACCGACTAAAAACCACAAGGTGACTTCTTCTGCGCATTGACGGGGACTGCGGGACCTGTAATCAATTCGCCACAGCCCCGTCGTGCCGCGCCCGCTAGGCACAAACTCGGAGGAAGATATCTTCCCCGACACTGCTCATTGTATTTAGGCAGAGCACGTCACAATCATAGATGGGCAAAATGTAATCAGATTAATGAAAATGATTAACGATTACATTTTACGTTTTTTACCATTAATATGACTGCATTTTACTCATTTATGTTTTAAACACTACAGAATCCCAGATTGTATACACATTTATTATTTCTTAATGTTTTAAATTGATTTAATCATGATTACAGAGCAATAAAATTAAAATTACGACTATATTTTGTAATCATTGATCATTAATCAGATTACATTTTGCCCATCTCTGGTCACAATGCTCTGCTTACTTCTCGAGGGTCGCTAACCAGTCGCTCAGGGCCCCCACCCTGAGCGGCCGCGAACCCAAAGGCATCAGCCAATGTATAGATAACCTATTTCAAGAGTTCACGGAACACTTTCGATATTTGCCCTTTGTAAAACTAAATATAACAGTGATAGAATAAATTCGGATATATTTATCAGCTGGAACACTGGTCGGTAATTGGTTTTAATAATTAACAAGGCCGAGTGAATCAAGCGATCACGCGCTCCCAACTACAAATCACTACAGGATACTTGCCTTAAGTCACAAGCTTATAACTTTTTTTTCAACGGGGCAGATTAGTGTTGGCCTAAGACCACAACTTCGTCAAGTGAGAGGCTAGGCGAGTGCTTGAGGCGGTAAGCCAGTAAATTTTATGAGTTGTGTGGCAGGAGCATCCCTGTGGATACAGATCTTGGCTTGGGCAATCACAGAGGAAAACATACAGAGAGTAATTAACCCATTAACGCCCAAGGGGACACGAGTTTTCTTCTTCATTTTCAAGCATTATTCTCGATTTGAAATCGATTCAATAATTTGATTCCAACCACATATCCTTGTGTATTTTTTCGTGATCTTTCTATTTCCGGGGTCAGAATTGTGATTAAGTGAATCGGAAAAAAAAATGCCAACAATGTCCGCAAACAATGAAGAGGTTAGGGTGAAATCAGGTCAATGAAAAAAATTTAATCGTTAACTACAACTATCGCCTCCACCTTTCTCACAATCCGGAGTGGATCAGAGCACTTTACTTTACTTTTTACGGATCAATTCTCATTTGTTCATCAATGTTTCTCTATGATTTATTAGGGAATATTGTTATTTACATTTTTATTAGTTATAAGAAGGCACAAATTATTGTATTCTGAAATATCGACCTCGTTTATAAAATCACCCTGTATAGATTAACCGCTAAATTTTTTGGATTGCACCACAATCTCGCGCTGTGCCTGGACGATATATCAAGCAGATCCCGACACATCGTGCCGCTTAATGAATAGCCTGCGACTTGTCACGACGTTTCCGAAATTCTGCATTTGATTTAATCTCGATTCACGTTCGAAATTGGCTCAGCATTAATCACGAATTAAAGCATGATAACGTTAGGTTGAATTATGTTTTCGACTTACAAATATTACTTACATTTTGTTTTAACTTTTTTACAATTATGTACACGGACTGATTCCAAAAAGCCAATGGTCAAAAGATTAAGAAGGGATTACAGACATTGGAAGCTAAATAGTACATTCTGAATATTTTGTAATATATATGGCTATTGTCGCATAGTGGATAAAGGACCGGTATCTATGCGCAGCGACTCGAATGTTCGTAGGCAGAGATATCTAACCCTGTTTCACCCTTTCCCTTCATTAATAGAACCACGCGCGTGAGTTTACGATGTTACAGCTTTACGGTAACTCACATCTCAGCTAGGACTAAAGGCGGCTTGCACCAACAAATTAAATCTAGTTTAAGCCTATATAAAACGCTATTCTATGAAGCGGTTTCATTCAATCTTAATGATGATTTTAGTTTAAGAGTTGTTACAACTGAATTTTGATTCTGTGCAAGACAATAATTACAGTTCAGCGCTAAATGGCATTTTATATAAGTCTAAACTAGATTTAATTTGCCAGTGCAAGCCGCCCTTAGAAGTTCTCAAGCTTTTTTTTTTGCCGTGTCGTTGGGCTGTGGAATTGTCTTCCGTTAAGCGTGTTACCACTGTTCTATGATATGGGGTTAGCCGTGGTGGCTGCCGGCAGAATATAATAGCACCCCCCTCTTCTTGCTGAGGTGTCGTAAAAGGCGACTACGGTATCCCTTTAACATCGCAATTCAACCACGTGTTCAGAGAAGGAAAACTCGACCAAACCTGCATCCTGCTCCCTCCCGATCGTACTGGTTCTCCATTCCATCGGGCCTGAGGGAGTACGGACGAGAGAGTGCTTTTCTGGCAGCGCGTCCAGTTATGCACTCAAATATCTCCTGCGCAATTGACTGTTTCCGAAAAGTGACCCTCGATTTTCCTAATCGGCATTGAAACAGTCGCCGTGGCTGAAACCGGCTAGGATATCATCATCATCATGATATGGGGTACGCTTTTTTTTCTTTTTTTTTATATATATAGTGACTACAGAGTACCTGATGGTAAGTACAGTGTAGTCCAAAAACGAAAGCAACTATCAAAGAATGAAAATCCATTGATAGTCTACATCGTCATGTCGGCCCACATCTACCACGACTGAAGGTCTCTAGGTATATGAGCTACTGGATATGCAGAAGCTGATCCCGAAACGCGACAAGCCGAAACTGGTCACTATGACTGGCTTTACACCCATGCACTGTGGTCGCGATCCAGACGGGCACCGGCGCCCTACCACCTCGCTGCTGCTCGTTTAGCACCACCGAGGAGTCACGTGTAGGGAAACTAAGGTAAAGGCTACGGACGCGAGCAACTTCGACTCCCAAAAAGAGATATTGTGCAGGCCGGCATGACCTTGTCATTTACATGCCATGTTGTTTATTACCATGCTTTCCTGGCTACTACTGAATATTTAAAATACTTACGATGGTCTCAAAAGTACTTGTATTGTACCGTAGAACTTTATATTATTAAAATTTAAAAAATAATGGGCAGTCTTATTGTATGTCTATGAACATCATCCACTGGTGTGAACAAGATCATCCCTATTTGGTTTATATATTAAAACGAGTGTAATTTTACCTTCTCAACTGTGATATGTAAATATGTCCCATTCGTGGAGACATGTATACTTTCGTCCCCAAATTCCACCGTTGACAATATATTACGGTTACATAGCCAATTTGGTTCCCTTAATTACAACAAAGGGTCGTTTGCCTGCTCCGGTATAGCACGGCTCATTTTAGGTGTACAGTTATGAACATAAATCATTCACTTTTTTTTGTTCTATACTTTTTTATCTGTTATCATAACAAACACTTCAAAGTCTTCTCATTAGAAAGCTCATTATTATGCAGCGAGCTATGAAGAGGACTATGCGTAGTGTTTTTCTACGTGATCGAATCAGAAATGAAGAATTAATAAGTTAAAGTGGTAGTGGGCAGGGAACATAGCTCGTAGAGATGATGGTCGATGGGACAGGAAAGTTCTCGAGCAGCGTGGAACGTCCACTTACAATGTGGATAGAGGATCTAATCCAGATCACAGGGTGACGCTGGTTGCAGCCACTTCCGACCTGTAACTTATGAAAACATTAGGAGAGGCCTTTGTGCAGCAGTGGGCGTCTGATACGATATGATGAATAATAACAATACTAAATATTGCCATATTTGTATACAAAATCGAAGAAACTTCGTTACAAGATATTTTATTACATTTTTTACTGGCCTTAAATCAGTACTGTAATGGTCGAATATCAAATTAAAGATACAATGGGTCAAACATAGGTACTTTTGTATATTTACTTCTTTATATTAGTACACTGTGGTGCTTTGGAATCATACGTAGTGTGAAATAAGATTGAGCACCGCTGTACACAGGCGCGCGCAGGCACGATGCGCGACCGGTTTGCGATGCTAGTGCCGCAATCGCCCACCTTGCTATGCTAGACGCGATATTACTTTTCTCTCACTCGCTATTCGTACTGCTCTCATTGTTATTTTTGTGTTTGTTTTCTGTTATGTGCGGTGAATTTAATTTCCGCTAGGACTATCATACTTGCGCTTCATCATTTCATTTTGTAACTTCCTCCTGTGTCATATTCAGCGTGTTTCAACCTCGCTGGCTTCAATACTCTCGATTCACCACTTTAATTCCTTCTGTCGACATTGGGCGATATTTAACATCGTCCATCGTTATTAGCATCGCTAAACTCAGGTAAAAATCCCCTAAATAAATAAAATAATTATGTCTTTACTAAAACTTACATAAATTATGTAACTAACTAAGACAGCGATGGATTGAAAATCTATAAAGTATTTTAACAGCAGCATTTAAGTATAGTGTAACCTAAAACGCCCACAAGCCTTTAAATGCACGCAAAACACGGCTAAACGGTATTAGCATCGGAACCGGGCGATGTTTAATTCATACTGCGGCGAGATATGATCACCGTAGCACTTCTCTTACCCACTGTACATGAATATTTGATCAGGTCTTTCTCAGGCGATCATATTACATGTTAAAGGTAATTAATTTGTGCAAATTAGTTTGTTTATGTCCGCGTCCTAATACGGCGACAGCTCATTACTGCCTATATGAAAGCATACACCATTTCAAAGTTGCTGGCAAGATACCGCGACAAAGCAGCAGTTTTCGAAAAAAATCTTGTCGTGTACTTTGGAGTCTTTAAATTTTTACACTATACTCCATTGATCTTGCACGGTGGAGAGTGTTCTCAGGAACTACATTCTTTGATTCCACCAGCCCCATTCCATCACAAAACCACTAAACATCGTGTCGGATACCGTCCGTATGCGATGGATGTTCCTTATATCCGCACGAAAAGATTCGCTTCTACATTCATCATGCGAACGGCTAAGGAGTGGAATATGCTTCCAGCGGCCACATTTCCGCGGTCTTATGACCTGGGAGTCTTTAAGAGAAGAGTGAATAGGCATTTGCTAGGCGATCGCGTTTCATCATCGAACTCATCTTCACCTTCCACCAGGCGTGATTGAGGTCAAGAGTTCGCCTTTAAATAATAATTAAAAAAAAATTTTTGAAGGTAAGATGTCGTAGAAGTGAATTGTCTGGCCGTCAGTGACGAAAGTGGCTAGAAGACATCGTAAGTAAACCAGACTGAGCTTTCATATTGAAAGAACACAGCATGGTATTGTTAGATGTTTTGCCTACTGCCCTCCGATTTACATTACAACATCCCTATGCATCGTTTCAGTTGGTAGAAATTGATCTTTATATGAATCGTTAGTTGATTTGTTCGTATCGTTGATTGTGTATAAAAACTTATAATAACTATTCTTAGGATTTTTTTTACACTGGCTCGACATAGTGACTACAGAGTACCTGATGGTAAGTACTGTGTCGTCCAAAAACGAAAGCGACTATCAAAGGATGAAAATCCATTGATACCTTCAGTCGTGGTATTTGTGGGCCGACATGACGACGGAGACTATCAATGGGTTTTCATTATTTGATAGTCGCTTTCGTTTTTGGACTACATTGTACTTACCATCAGGTACTCTGTAGTCACTACGTCGAGCCAGTGTAAAAAAAGCTACAGTGCCACAAATATATACTAATATTTAGAGCTACAAATACACCCGTTAAACTTATTATACCCCCCTTTTTAGATCGGGTAGTAAAAAATAAATAATTTAAATAAGCTTTCTGCGCATTTCCAGTACATGTTGATTAGAATCCCAGAGGCTTTGGCTGGATTCCACGCACTAACAAGTTGGCTCTCGGCACAGCGGTGATAACAAACCTTCGGCCGCAATACAGGCCGCAAATAATGATCATAGTACAGTCAGAGTAATAAATGTGAAACATAAAATAGGAAGTGTAAAGACAACACATACAAGTGCCAAAAGTTACGTAGTATTTTGTACTCGGTAATTTCCGTTATTAATATCCTAGATTGTGTACGCGATGAAATACTTTATTTGAGGTATCTATCACAAAAACTAGGTATGATGGCTGTTAAATTGATAGAGTTATTGTTGTTTTGTTTAGTCGAGAGATGGCGCTGGCAGAGTATTAAATCATGCTATCGTTTTGTAACACACGTTTCTATACTCTGCCACAATATTAAATAAATTATGAGTAGCGACATAGCAACTGTTTGTTTTATTCACTCACATCCCGAGTCTATAGTGGTGACATCTATATAGCTTATGTTCAATGGCAACACAACCATATTCAGATTATCTGATAGTCACAATAAGTTTTACCCTCATATTTTTTTACACTGGCTCGACATAGTGACTGCAGAATACCTGATGGTAAGTACAATGTAGTCCAAAAGCGAAAGCGACTACCAAAGGATGAAAATCCATTGATAGTCTACATCTTCATGTCGGCCCACATATACCACGACTGAAGGTCTCTAGGTATATGAGCTACTGGATATACACAAGCTGATCCCGAAACGCGACAAGCCGAAACTGGTCACTATGACGGGCTTTACACCCATGTACTGTGGTCGCGATCCAGACGGGCACCAACGCCCTACCACATCGCTGCTGCTCGTTTAGCACCACCCAGGAGTCACGTGTAGGGAAACTAGGGTAAAGCCTACGGACGCGAGCAGCTTCGACTCACAAAATATATAGGCATATTGATATTATCCAGTGCAGCCAAATTACAAGAGACTATCCTGTAGCCGCCGAGAAGAAATAAATTAAGATTCGACATAATAAAAGGAAATGGAATAAAATAAAAATCAATTCACAACCAAAGTTAAATCCCCTCGCCGTAAGCGGGGTTACAGTAATTGTTTTAAACATCCCCGAGTAGATATATCGAATACAGAATCCTACTTCATCCCTTTTATTTCGATAGAGTGAGAATTGGCTGGAATACCTTCAGATACTTTTGTGAAATAAAGATAAAACTGCTAATGTTATTCTTTTATTGCTCAAAACGCGTACGATGTTAAGGACGCCATTGGATAATAGATTTTATTATAAACTTGCGGTGTCCGCGACTTCGTCCGCGTGGAATAGTTATTTTGGGCATTTTACTTAGTTATTTATTTTGAAATTGTAATATCTTCTAAGATGTTCATTGAAATTAAGTGATGTCAAAGACAATTTTGTTCACAATTAAATACTCTTACCCAATAACATATTTATTTGGATAAAGATTAATATTATTACGTTGATACAACTCTTAACAAATAACGCATTAATTTCGACCAAATTTGTTTACCATAAAAACGGTTCTAGTGAGTTAATATTAAAAGATAGACATATACTGTCCGGGACATTTTTTTAGATCATTTCAAGAGGAATAATTATTTCATACATATACTTTTGGTATCTTGAACCGTCTTCGCAGCGCACGCAATGGAAGCCCTCAAGGATGAATAGTTTTCCCCGTTTTTTTTCACATTTTGTATTATTTCTTCGCTCCTAATAGTTGCATTGTGATGATATATAGCCTAAAGCCTTTCTCGATAAATGGTCTATTCAACACAAAAATAATTTTTCAATTCGAACCAGTAGTTCCTGAGATTAGCGCGTTCAAACAAACAAACAAACAAACTCTTCAGTTTTATAATATTAGTATAAATGTTACCGCACTCGCTGCTACAAGTAAACTACTGTCTAAAGTGGTGATTTTGTACTCGGGCCGGGATTAGTAAAGCATAGCAAGCACGGATGAGAGGTTGGCGGTGTGCAGTGTCCGGCGCGCCGCCTGTGAGATAGGTATTGGAAGGGTGGGCTCTTTACCCCTACCCCTCCCAGAGAGGCAGCCTCGACAAGGCATTTCGCTCTCCGGGCGTCTGGATGAATTTGGTTTCCCAGGCTCGGGTGGAGCGATTAGAGGGACACCCCGGGGGTTTTTAGTCAGTACGAGTCTGACACACCGGGGTCGCTGCCCTCACAGCGTCCCTGATGGTCCTATGCAGGATTTTCCCACGGGAAACTCAAAAAAAAGGCTTAGCAAGCAAGTCGTAGGCGGGGTAAATATTATAATAAGGTTTTGATAAACTGGTGATGATTAATATATTTCGATGACTTACCAGTTGGCAGCGGTGATCAAGTACTTCACAAATCACTCACTGCGTATGTATTTGTATGTGTATGATGTAAAGTATGACGTAGGTGAGGATTTGTGAGGTGTGTGTTAATTGCAAATTATCATAACCGATTTTGACGCGAAAACAAATGTGACGCGATATAAATTTAATATCTGAAAGCGAGATCAGTAAATAAAATGTCATCGGCCAGATGGCGCTCGAGTTTTTTTTTTTACACTGTCTCGACATAGTGACTACAGAGTACCTGATGGTAAGTACAGTGTAGTCCAAAAACGAAAGCGACTATCAAAGGATGAAAATCCATTGATAGTCTACATCGTCATGTCGGCCCACATATACCACGACTGAAGGTCTCTAGGTATATGAGCTACTGGATATACACAAGCTTATCCTGAAACGCGACAAGCCGAAACTGGTCACTATGACGGGCTTTACACCCATGTACTGTGGTCGCGATCCAGACGGGCACCGACGCCCTACCACCTCGCTACTGCTCGTTTAGCACCGCCCAGGAGTCACGTGTAGGGAAACTAGGGTAAAGCCTACGAACGCGAGCAGCTTCGACTCCCAACGACTCCAGTCGACTCCAGTTTTGGTGCGTTCATACTTTTATGTATTGGCTCTGGGGCTACGCCTGAAGGCGCGACTATTTTGCTTTGTAATTTAGAATAAACAAATTAAAAATGCATGAAATAAGCCTATATAAATAAAGTTACTTTGAATTCAGTTTGAGCTTAACATAATTTCAGCCGTACGCTCTGGTATAGATATGAAATTGATCCGTCTACGAACGTACGGGCGTCTGGCGTCTCCCGATACGTAAGTGCAATGTTCTACGATAATTACAAACGTGGTTTAATTAAATACCATGTTTACACTTGATATATATTTGTATATAATTATTACTAAACTACTAACGTAAAAAAATTTACAGCGGACGATTATAGTAATAACATATGAAATGAAATATATTTATTTCGCCTCAAACAACGATTAAAATTTGAGAAACATAAACAACATACAAAAAAGACAAAAACATATACACACGGTGAAATGGGCTCCGCCAGCTTAATGCCACAGAGAAAGTCTAGGGGGCTGGTCTTCATGAAAGATCCCGATCGTGTTACATGTTATATCCTTTTCTAGGTGAGCAGAGATTTCCATGTCGTAAGATAGTGGAAATATATACGAAGAATGCGAATTCCAGTCCTTAGCGGTACGCAGAAAACTTGAGAAGGCGTATCACCTCGCGCGAGCAACACATAAGAGGGCAAATCCGCACCGCGTCTTGTTTATGGTAGAAGGGGGAGAGAAGAATTAAATTGTACCACTCAGCCGCATATTTTCCAGAGTATAGTCTATAGAAAACAGAAAGGTAGGCCACTCTACGCCGGTGTTCCAAGCAGAGTAGCTTCTGCGACATAAGAGCATCATTGGCAAACAGTCGTCGAGCTCGGCGATCTATTGAGTCCAAGGCTGCCAAATGGTGTTTGGCGGAGCCGTCCAAGAATATGGTGGATCTGTACTTCCCATTCTCCTAGAGTCAAATGAATCACCAAAAAGCATTCTTAAAGCACAAATATAGGTAAATAAAAATGTGTAGTTACAAAAAGACTTATATAGACAATTTTGTACGGAACTATCGGTGCACGAGACCAACTCACAATTGGCCAGATTTCTTTAACTAAGGTAAGTAGAAAAAATTGTCCTTTATTGACAGTACATTGAATATTGTATTTTGAATATATCTAATTACAAATGTACGGTGAAATTGAGGGATTGGGTGTTGTATATGGAATATAATAATATTGAGGAACTGTTGTGGAAATAATTGTATCTAAAGTTAAACTTTATTGTAAATTGTATGATGAATGTGGAATGTGCTTGTTTCTGATGCCTTGTCTGGGATTACTAATATTGTTTTTGTTGTATTTATTATAGTAGATATTTTTATGTCTCATAAATTATTAGATCAGTAGTATCTTTTGATACCTATAGGTAAATATAGTCTAGCCATATATTTAAAAGTGAAGATCGGAGCTACGCAGCGGATATAAACTGCACGCAACGTATTGTGTGGCATGCATTATGCTGACATCCTTAATTTTTTATAATCCGGGGGAAATACCTAACGGACCTTCAGGGGACAGTGAGGGCCGCCCCCCAGTGTATCGGACTTGCACCGACTAAAACCCCCGGGGTATTCCTTCTCCCGCCTGCCGAGTGCCAACGTCAAGGCTGAGCCATTCTCCTCGGCACCCGGCGACTTCTAGCCTTCTGCAGGCCCGCCTACTTAGCAGAGGTTGGTTAAATAATCGCCACCCCCCGCGTACACCTAACGCATTTGGCGAGAGTGGTGTAAAGTGCCACCCTCCCCTCATCTCCTTATTATGCTGACATTCAAGATACAAGTTGTCCTTAGTTTGGGTGTCAGCTGACTGTAATGTATCGCTTTCTATTTTTGTAATAAACAATTAGTTATTATTTATCTATTTATTGAAAGCTTTATCAAATTTGTAACTTTAAACAAATAAGCTACTCAAATTTTCCATTCACAGCGCACTCTTGCTAAATGATAAATAAATATTCCGGAACTCGCAAGGAAGCAATTTATCAGCGAAAATAACAAATTTAGTCGAATTCCGCGTTGATAAAGTCGAGTTAGACCGGGTATAAATTCAAGACAAAGTGAATTAATTGCGTAGAGATAAGAAGCACAGATAAATAATAGAATGGTATCTTTTGACGAAGGGTCTCCATAAAAACTTGGTCGTGTGAAATGGTTCGTTGGAGTTTTTCTTTGTGTTTCAAAGCTCTAAAGGAGGCCTGTTATTTATTCAGTTGAGACTATTTCTTTACATTAGGCAGTCAAAGAATCGGCGTATAAAAATAATTTAAAAGTTAAGTTTTGTACATAGATGGGCAAAATGTAATCAGATTAATGAAAATGATTAACGATTACATTTTACGTTTTTTACCATTAATAATATGACTGAATTTTGTTCATCGATGTTTTAAACACTGCAGAATCCCAAATCGCATACACATTTATTATTTCTTAATGTTTTAAATGGATTTAATCAAGATTACAGAGCAAGAAAATTAAAATTACGACTACATTTTGTAATCGTTCATCAGTAAACAGATTACATTTTGCACATCTCTGGTTTTGTACACAGGCTGGTTTTATAGACGAGGGAGATATTTAGAGAGGATATTCAGCATTCAACTTTAATTCCAAATATGAAAAAAATAGTGTCTTAATATTTACATTAAACAAATTAAATTACAATTTACTTATTAACATACTTAGGTACAATTACACATATGAACGAATGGATTATAATCAATTATTAAGTAGATATTTTGTTTGTCCTAAGCCAGGATTAAGAATGAAAAGAAAACAAGTCAATAGCTGTTTACCTAAAAATACCTAAAAGAAACTTTATCTACCTATTTTTGGCCGTAGTGGCGTAATGGATAAAAAGCTGGTTTTAAAGCGCGACGACGCGAATGGTCATAGATACAAATCCCACTATTTATATTTGGCTTTTACCAGATTAAATACGATTTTATTACGGATTTGAAATAAAAATTCCATGCGTAAGTGCCCTGAGAACGGCGATCATCTGTGCTACTGGTCAAGTTGAGCACGACATACAAGTGCAAATTGTATAATACACTAATGTATCTCTACTCACCCCGAAAGGGGTGTAGCATGACGATAAACTATTATTTTAAAAAATTGTATATAAAAAAGAAATCATACTTAAACATTATGTTTATGTAATCTTATCCCAATACAAATAAAATCTATAGCTAGAGGAGGCTAAAGTCTCCCCCGGGATCTCCTTCTATGGTGCGATCATATATCGAAAATCGCAACGCTTTATGTAACGATTATTCCGTCGAGAACTATAAATTGACTCGATCGATGTCCTTAATATTTGTAGTATTTTAAATCGATTTGAAATTATCTAATACTTTATACCTACACAGCAGAAATGGGTAAAATGTAATCTGATTAATAATTAACGATTACAAATGTAGTCGTAATTTTAATTTTCTTGCTCTGTAATCATGATTAAATCCATTTAAAACATTAAGAAATCAGAAATGTGTATGCAATTTGGGATCCTGTAGTGTTTAAAACATCGATGAGCAAAATGCAGTCATATTAATGATAAAAAACGTAAAATGTAATCGTAATTATTTTATTAAACTGATTACATTTTGACCATCTATTCTACACATTCCCTTTTATAAACTATAGAGTATGTTTTGAAAACCCTGTCCGACTCGAAAGGGGTTTATTCGTGACACGATAACATTACAAAAATATATAAGAAAATTATATTAAGATTAAAAAGTTAATTCGTTTTTTATCTTGACTTAACATAGTGACATCACGCCTGTTAATAAGATTGTTGCAATAAAAAAAAACACTATAACTATAAACAGTAAATAAAAATAATCGATAGTCGTAGTAATCATGCCGGCCTGCAAAAATATCTCTTCACACTTCGTTTAAACGACCCAATACCTTAGGACGTTGGGGATACGCTCGCCGAAAGATCTCTCCACAACTCAACTACTCGACAAAAGTTCTTAATATACACTGGCTCGATATAGTCTCTACAGTGCACCTGATGGTAAGTACAATGTAGGACTCGTAGTCGAAGCCTATTTTACTATCCCTTTAAAGCTTAATAATAAACGGAAATAATTAAAACCGAACCCACATTAATATGAAAGAGCCATTAGTGTAATGAACGATGTGGTATTTATACCGCTTTGTTTCGTTTGTTATGCGAATTGACTCTCGATTTGTGATTCGATTTAATCTGATTTAACTGGTCATTTGAAGGTTTACATTTATTAAAAATTGTAGCAAACGCACGTTGTATCAATCCACAAGGATGAAAGAAAGAAAACATTTAATCGATTGCAAACACAACCAAAGTAACGATATACTCGTAATACAAATAAATCTACATACATATATATATATGTAGGGAATATGGCAAAGATTTTAATACCAAATTTTGTTTAACTATTTTATTGATTAAAATACACATAACTACACATTTTACGTCGTAACTCGTACATCGTTCGCCATTATATATCTATCCCTTTCGCGCATCATTCTTTCCTCTCGCACTCGCCTTGCGTTCCATTTCACACTCCACATATATGTATATAGATCAATTGCTCTGTTCGTTTTGTTTTTTTGGCGATTTGGCTAATTTTTGTTTTGTAACACGGGTATGTTCGAACGGCGCTTCTTGCGGACTGACGTAACGCGCAGCTCACGTACCGACCCGCGCTCCCGCGCAACCCTCACGTGATCCCAGTCAAAAAATAAGAAAGGGAAGTCCCTAACGCTATCCCAGTCGACGAATCATAAGGGGAATTCCGCGCAACACAAAGTCGAGGCCCTCAACGTAATCCAACGGCCGCGACCGTCGCCTATGACCTATGGTCGTCCTACAGTTTTGAATTAATTGTTGAAGTCCAGGGAAGGCTTAAAAGGTAGATATGAAAAAAATGTTAGGAATATAGTAAAAACAACAATTTCGTATTCCCATAGAAACAATTCCTACCTGTGAAACATTTGGTGTCAATCAAAACAAAGGTGCGTTAGGAGTATCGAGTATCTTTGTATGCCTTCAAATTGATTAGAGGTTGCATGTCATTATTGAAAATAATAATTTACGCGCCAAGTAATTAAACAAAAAATTTTGTATACAATAAAGTATTACAATAAAAATAATATCACCATAGATATTACTAAAGTCTTTCAATATTATATTTCTATTTGACTGCGACAATATCTTTTGACAGTACGAAATTTGTCGGGGCAGTTACTAAAATAAAAAAATAATGTAACTTTGTTTTTGACTATGAAATGTAGAGAAATAGGGCAGAACAAGGTATGCCGGGACAGCTAGGAACAAATAAAAAAAGGAGAAACAAAAAATAATATGTAAAAACTCTAAGCTGCCGCCGATTAGGACCGTATCTCAGCTTGTGCTACAAAGAATTAGACTCTGGTACTCTGCCAGAGCCTTGCGTACGATACAGCCACTCCACTGGCATAGCCTTACATACCACGTTTATACAAATTAACACGTTTAACGCCGTGGGGGTCACCGGTGACCCCCAGTGAACTTTCCGTTTGGGCCAGGGGGGGGGGGGGGGTGCACCGGTGACCCCCAGCTAAAAAATGTGATAAAACGCAGATTTATAACACTAGAAATGATAAAAAACATATTTCGAAATAGAATTTATTGTAGAATAAAGAGATTAAAACGGCCTGAACGGGAAGTATTGAGAAAAAGGGCCGGCGTTCAACGTGTTAAAAGAAAGAAAGAAAAACTTTATTGAGACAAAAGGAAACAACACACAACAAACACATTTATATAAAAACAACAATGAAAGAATAATACATAACATCACATCATGTATCCTGTGTGTTGCTACCCATCTCAAAGAGCACTCGGCTCAGCGTATGCTGGGCGACGCTGCACGCGCCATCCAGCCCGCATCACCAAACACACATCATCTGTAGTGGTAATGGCAGCCTAATCTGCCTGAGGGTTCTGGCAAGACATCAAGGCATTGTGAAAGACCTAGGGTCTTTATAATGGCCAGTAATCACTTTCCAGAAACGACATCCTACCTTCTCCGGTTACCCGTCCCATAAGATTAAGAGAGGATTGGACGAGAAGGTGCGTTTATGCAAATGCTAGGATTGATCTATCTTAATATATCCGATGCGTTTGACTGTTTTCGAATATATTCATTAGCGACTTCACTGTCGCCGAACGGGGCTGGATTGGAGTCTGATTTGGAAACATCACCTGGGCCGAAAACGGCCACGATGTCATTATCATCATTTTTACCTCATTATATGGCAAAGAGTTAGTACCATAGTTTCTTTCCGGCTCTTCTTTGTAATTCCCGCTTTCTGTACCGGTGGTAGATTAATCTTTTCTTGACGATTCAAAAGTGCTTGGAAGTCGGCTTATTTGTAAATAAAGTTATATTTTATTTAAAAAATACTGTTAAAACCTTTGTTATTGTAAGCACAAGTTACTGATGAGTAAAATCGTTACGCTGCTATCAAAAGGTTCATTTGTTCGTTGAAATCAAATGCAAATAGACTTCTAGTTAAGGGGAAGCCGTTTGGAACCGCCGTGTATTTGGAAGGTTCCACGCGATTAAAAGTGGACTGTAAATTTTCTAAGGTCTTTGGCTCATGTGATAAAGGTTTTGCCACCAACCTGTTAGGCTGTTCAGAAGTCCTGGAGGTATGTGACACTAAATTTCACAACACAAATAGTTTTGTATAAGCACACACCAAATATAATGAGTAAGGTGCACCGCCGACGCATACGTGTTAATGCAAAAGTCGAACAATTTCACATGAATTTGACAAACTACCCCCCCTCCTCCCCTCCTCGGATTGAGTGGCAATCAAACGCAATAAGAGCCAGATAATATATGAATTTGTTATCTGTGGCGTTACCACCGTTATTGCTTAAGCTAGTTCAAGAGATTCAACAAAACAGTACTTTATAAAAGCTTTAACACTCCCGTTAATATTTCTATACTACCTTAGCAAAGTAGTCATATTGCATCTGATGGAAAGTACAGTATAGTCCGTGAACAGCAACACCGCCAAGGGACGAAAATTCGTAGACAGTTGTAATCGCTATATAAACAATTGGGTATACTCAAACTGTTACCGAAACGCGTCAGGTCGAAGCGAATTACCATGACGGTATTTACACTAGTGTACTGTGGTTACGACCTTATTAGATTAATAACACTACCATCTCAAAAAACAAACAAATACACATATATTTTAAAAAAGGGTTAAACAATAATATACCTAACAATTTCAGTATACTCCTCCTGCCCTATCCGACATCGCCCACCTATGTATATCTCTCTTCTTGCTGCCCCCGCGACGTCGTCCACGAACTCGAAGGATTGGCGATGATCTTATTCCCGAAGCAGCACAGAAGAGTCCCCCATTTTTAGCCCCGTCCATATCTCCAGGTCACAGGTGTACGAGGCAAATCTGGGACAGGCCACCAAGAAGTGCTGGAACCCGCTATATAAGAATGGAATAAGTAAGAGGATGCAGTGACTGTGGGGGTTCACCTTTATGTACCCCCACAGCAACCAGCAACCTCTAATTAGGCTAGTTTGTGCCGGGAGCAAGCAATCATTTAGCACGTTACGCCATTATTCAATGGAATCGTCGATTCATCGAAAGGCTCGGCAAACTTCGCCTTAACAGCTTTCTATGTGATTCCCTGAATTGGCCGGCGCACCGCAACAAGTTGCGAATCGACCGAGCTGCACGATAATTGGACTTTTTATTGGCATTCCAGTTCAGCTGTACTTCAAACCCCAACGGGCAATGATCGGCAAAATTTATTTTTTATCGAGCCAATTTTGTGGGGATATAGAGCAACGGCAATGTTGCCACCCCGGACAAGATAACTGACAATAGTTAATTTTTTTCCATGTGACTTTTCCTCCTCTTTGCCTTACTTTTTTCCACACTGAGAGTAGTATATCCTCTTCAACTATCATCCGTCAATTAAAAAGAAATCCCTAAAATTCATCATATCCAGAGTGAAAAGTCCCCAAATTAGAGGAAACGCCTTTAAACTGGCCTCATTGATCTACGTATCGAATGTACGGATGGGAAGAGTCGTCTCTGGGGTAAGAAACAAATCCACGAAGTAATTATAAGTCTATATTTAAAAATAATAATGTAATATTGTCTAGAGAATAGACCTTCGGTTTTTAAAGTAAAATTTTCCAGTAAGTACACGAAAAAATTTCGCCGATTTCTCATTTTATTTATATTATATCGCGTTTTGGTACTTTTTCCCATTTCAAACGATGGCAAACGGATGAATAACGTATCTGATGATAATTGATCAATGTTGCTTACGAATAATTATAACTCAAAAAGCGTTTTGTCCTGACTAGTGATGAAAATACCCGGGAATTTTCCCAAAGTGCCCAAAAACTTCCTTGGGAATATTCCCGGGAATTTACGAAATGTTCTCGGAAGTTTTGGGCACTTTGGAAAAATTCCCGGGCATTTTCATCACTAGTCCTGACTCCACTGAATGACCACATCAAGCCTAATTTATTTTTTAATTCATTTATAGACGAACGTTTGACCGAAGAGAAGAAAATTTCTACCTTGTTCTCTAGGTTAAATAACTCTTCAGAATAAGCTATCACATAATATTGGATCCTTTAAACGAAGCGTGAAGAGATATTTATACAAACACACGATATGATTACTGGGACTAACAATTGTTTTTCTTTACTGTTAATAGTTTTAGTCGTTTTTAGGACTGTACCGTACTTACCATCAGGTGTGATGTGGTCACTATGTCGAGCCAAGATAAAATAAAAGTCAGCAACGCGATAGTTATATACACCAGGAGTTTTCATTAGATAACCTATCAGACTGTTCGACCTGACTAGTATGAAAAAAAATATTTCACAAATATTTTAAAATGTCGCAAGGTATAAAACTTTATCCGTCTGCACCAGTTCACACGTTACAACTACAAATTATTTATCGTTTTCACAGCTTGTTAAACGGAAAAAATAAACAAAGTAATATACGATCGTAAAATATGGATATATGTGAAATTAAAAACACTAGGATAGTCCATACATACGTTAGGGATTAGCATTCATGACTGTACTGCAGAGCATTCGTTTTGTTGAGCTGAAATACAACATTCCGAGGTCGTTTCACACCTTACCGATAAACAGATTTTTCACTACTTTTGCAACTGTGTATAATAATAAAACGAAAAGGTTTGAATTAGTTTTAATCAAGTTGAGGTCTTACTTTTTTTGCTAACCCGGTGAAATATTATCATGCACCCTCAGAGCTGCCGTGTGGGCTTCGGTCACGGTGTGCCATGTGATTCTTCCCAGTTAAAGCCCTCGGTTTATTCAGTCACTTGCATTGTGCGCCGGGCTACGAGAAGATATCACGCGGGAGCAAAACCCTGTCCAGATGCGTGGTCAGCCCACTGGACTCCTTCAAATGGGAGATATTACAGATCAACTGCCTAGTGTTGCGTGAAAACACGCACGATACCACTGGAGCTTAAAAGTCAAGCAACGGTCCTATCAAGCTCGTTACACAACGCTCTCCTCGAAGCAGAATACCAGGTAAGCAATGGTGGAATAATCAGAGGGGTCGCCCCACTCGACATACTGATAGTTGGATCTGGGAAAACAGATTCGTCCTTCCACCCGGCAAAAGCTTTAGGTCTACTGAATGTAATTTCCACAAAACTGAATATAAATAAAAAATTATTAGATTTTCAGACTAACTTTCCGTTTCAGAAACGCTTCTTAAATATTAAAACCCTTTTTAATTATCATCAATCGTATTATATAAAAATTCACGACTCATTAGTGCTTAGAAGCATTTTAAAATTTAAAAAAAGTTTCAATAACTTAGTTTTTTTTTAAATTACAGACAGGCTTGCGCTTGACCTCAATTTCACCTGATAGAAATTGATTATAAAGTCGATGATAGAGCGCGCTCACCAAAAAATACCAATTCACTCGTCGTTTGAAGATTCCCGTGTCGGAAGATGTTGAAAAAACAGATACAGGAAGCGAATTCCACTCCTTGGCGGTTCGCAGAAAAAAAGAGGGAACGAAACACTTCGTTTTAATAATAAAATGATAAAATTTGAATGTAAATATCGTGTCGGACGTGTCTGAATCGTCCTCGCCCACAGCTATATCGCACGTGCCCTGAATGGGGCGCAGGGCAATGAGATGCGGCGTTGCACTGAATGTCTTGCTATTTATCAAATTGTTTATGCTCCGCTTCCAAAGCGAGTGCAATCTTAGTTAATCTCGTATGCGACGAGAAACGGTGAATTACTACTCGATTCGTTCGAGATTACCATGTAATTTTACAGTGATAAAAATAACTGTCGGTGGAGGACTATAGGTCAGAACTTTACGTAATAACTCCCACCAATCACTGACAAGGTACTTTTACTAGGAGTTACTAAAGTAATTCATTAATAACCAATCGCAATATGTAACTTTTAGCTTCTATAAAATGCATACTGCCCATAAGTAAAGTTACTAATCCGACAGAATTGCAGGCGAATCGTTAAGCCCTTTGACAACACTAACTTTTTTAATTAAAACTGGCTTTAGCGATGGACGTTCGCTAACGAAATGAAAAAAGTAGATTTAAAGTGCCTTTTGTTAAAATAACAATGTACTTATGGACAATATAGTAAATCCTCTTTAGCATGGATAAAGAAAAATAAATATCACACTATATCACTTACAGAGTGAGGTTGTGGAAACTGTGGCTGTGATGCCCTATTGGATAATGGATCGGTTTCCATGCAACGTGAATGGTAGTAGATTCGAATCCCGGCACGTTACTCTGGGTTTTCCCAGATCACGTACGGATTAAAGCACATGTTCACCGGTGAAGGAAAAACTACTAAAAAGGGCAGTAGACTCCCTCCAGCCTACTACGCGGATTGCTTTCTATCTTGTTTAACCTATACTTCTGTGTTGTTTGTTTGTGTTGTTATATTGTGTACCAAATAAAGCATTTTTCTTTCTTTCTTATAACAAAATTATAATATTTCATTTTATCTGTTACACAACAAAATTTGTTTTTATTACGATATCAAATTCCTATGTAAATTCGTTATTAAAACAGATCTTTTATTTCTTCAATAAAAATGTAATAACAGAGTATAACCTCTTTTTAGACCAGTAATAAACTTAACATTTGAAAGATACTGTTTTTTTTTTACACTTGCTCGACATAGTGACTACAGAGTACCTGATGGTAAGTACAGTGTAGTCCAAAAACGAAAGCGACTATCAAAGGATGAAAATCCATTGATAGTCTACATCGTCATGTCGGCCCACATAAACCACGACTGAAGGTCTCTAGGTATATGAGCTACTGGATATACACAAGCTGATCCCGAAACGCGACAAGCCGAAACTGGTCACTATGACGGGCTTCACACCCATTTACTGTGGTCGCGATCCAGACGGGCACCGACGCCCTACCACCTCGCTGCTGCTCGTTTAGCACCACCCTGGAGTCACGTGTAGGGAAACTAGGGTAAAGCCTACGGACGCGAGCAGCTTCGACTCCCAAAAAACAAAAAAACACAAAGCTATTAAAAAATAACATTTAAGCATTCGTTATGTACATATCATTATCTATGGCACTTTGAAATCGTCTCTAGTTGTTTTCTACGCGTTTAAGCCACAAATGTATAGCTCAGGTGGTCACCTAGCATGTGCTGAGCAAAGTTCCCTTTGGTGCATCACAACACAGGGCATTTAATTTTGTTGATTATCCTATCCATCTGTTTTATGTTATGCACCAAATAAATCCTTTTTTCTTTATTTATTTATTCATTTTAGCGCACATCGGTCCAGTGTTGAGCACAGGTTTTTCCCAAAGCACGCCACTTATTTCCATCATGGACTGTTAGCATCCAGTATTATACAGCTACCTTTCGCAAGCCATTGATCAATTTGTCCTTTGGGCATTCTACACTAAGTCTGCCAAGACGCGGTGTCCATTCCAGAGCGCTTTACTTCAATAGCTGACTCTCTTCGCCGAATATAACCAGCCTACTTCAAATTACTAGTAAAAAATGACAAAATCTTTCAAATATATTTCAAATTTCCAATCTGTTCCTTCCGAAATAGCTATCGATTCAAAAACAGCAAATATTTCTCGCGCGTCGTCATTTTTTATACGATTTCTCTTTCAAAACGGCAGTTTCGTTGCATAGCTTTTATTGGAACTGATAGTGTGGAACTCCGGCGATTTATTGTGCCAAAATTTTTATGAAAAACTACAGCTTTTAGAGCCGTACGCTTCACTGAAAAAAATTTCGATAAAGAATATGGATCGTTCAACATTTTCACCCAGTACATATTATTCTGAGGTTTATTTCTTGTTACTTCTATTTCAGGCTATTTAAGGCGACTTCTATTTCAGTTAGAACTAAGAAGTTCTCTAATTTTTACTTTTGTCGAGTCATTGGATTGTGGAACAGTCTTGTCATGGTTTTATTATTGTCTGTGATCACTTTCAATACAGTGCCTTTAACGCCCATTGCCTCTTGCTTAATTGCCTCTATAAAGACTAAATATATGAATATATATTTAGTTTAGAAGGCCTTTAAAGGAAGAATACATTGGTATCTGAATGACAAATGCGCTCCACCATCAGCCTCATCTTCACGTTAGAAAGACCTAGTTTTATAATATGTAGCCATCTGCTACTCATTACAAAATGTGACCTAATTGAATAGCGGAAAATAAGAATACACTTTAGCTTATTTGAATACAAATACATATATTTTTCTTTTCAGAAACCTTGAACTGAATAAATAAATCGACTAAATAATATTAAACAGTTTCCTAAAAGCTAATACCAGATTACATCCAAATCCATTACTCCCCCAAAACTATTTAATACAACCTAATCGATTTCAAAGGAAATACGGCAACATTCGCACAAATAACTTAAGGCTTCAAACACGCACTGGGAATTTTCACAGCGAGAATTTTTACTGCTCTTGTAACACTAGAAGTTGTGTGAAAGCGTACGCACAGGCGATAAAAAACACTAAAAAGTGACAAATAAAATTAATGCGCTTCATTTAACTTCACTTGTGTGAATAAAAAAATACTGAGATGACAAAAACCATGCTAAATTAGTCCGCGATACAAGGTGACTCTTCGTTTGCGAATAAAATTCGCACGTTAATTTCCCGCGCGGTGAAATTCCGCAGTGCACTCTAAGCCTTAAGGTTGTGAAGCGAAGCGGAAAAATATACGCAAAAATAAGTCAGGGATCGTTACCTTCGGTTCGGTTTATAAATAATAATATATCGACGCCATCCGTCAAGGAATAGGCCCGTTAAAATATTTAACGTCCATTATTCGCCTGTGAAAAATGCGCGGCCCTTCCATGGCCGCACTTTGTATGCAAATATGGCGGCCGAGTTAGTTTTGAAAGCACACAGGCCTGTATTGCGAGCGGAACAGTCACGTCTATAAATAAAGAAACATGCTCATAATTGAGGGCAAAGAGCTAAGAGTTTATAGCATGTAGACGTCGTCCGATACGTGCTTGTGTTAAACGCCCTAAGGATCGTTAGGGTGTTACGGGACGCACGGGGTAAGGGGTGCGCGCGCGCAAAGGATGCTCTTGCTAAGGCAGTCGGGACCGGGACCCAAAGCTAGAGTACGTGCGTGTGCGTCGCAGTTCTGTGTGCCTTAGAGTGCAATGAACACTAAAACGACAAGATCAAAGGTGCTCAAAGTTTAGCGCGTATATCCATCGCTCTGTGGTACTATGTATTTTTGTTACTGTCTGTGACACCGTAGCTCCTAATTGGATAAATGTTTTTTAATTAAGTTTGCTTTGTTTGAAAGGTAACTTGATGGAGAAAGAAAAAAGAACAAAAGAAACGTTTATTGAGAAAAAAGGAACACACGCCATACACATATATATAAAACAATGAAGGCATATTACATAATATCACATTGAGCGGTGAAAGACTATTTGGTTTAAGTGACATTTTTTTGGTAATATAGTGATATATGTATGTTTGGAATCGGTAAAAAACGTAGATTCCAAAAATATTTATTTTAGTATATCACCAAAAAGTTTCGCTTAAACCAAATAGCCTTTCACTCCTCGAGATTATGCATCCTTTGTGCATTGACCAATCTCTCTCATATAGGACCCAGTATGCGTCTATACAATACTTGAAAACATCTGAGAGTTGTTGATATTTAAAAAAAAAACTCTAAAAATTAAATGGTATACACCTTGTATTATTCCATTAAAGACTGGTGAGTGTTCTTATCTAATAATTAAAAGAATCTGTCAAACTATAAATGCGGTTTTCACTAATGTATTGTGGAATAATGCCTTTAAATAAAAGTTATGTTAATTAAAAAAAAATGTCGATTATTTATTGGTAAAACATGATATAAAATAATTGTTTAGGAGATTTGGCTGAAATAGTCGTAATATTATTATACCTTTAATAATATTGTAACTAATCACTGCGTTGTTAAATATATGAAATGTATTTTTTTTTCATCATCAAGTCAGACTCCTACTGACTAAAACCCCTAAGGTGTCCTCCTAATTGCTTCACCCGGGCCTGGGACTCCGAATTCTTCCAGAAGCTCGCAGAGTGAACAGCCTTGTTAAGGCTACCTCGCTAGGAGGGGTGGGAGTAAAGAGCCCACCCCTCCAAAACTTATCTCTCAGGCGGTCTACGTCTCATCCGGGCAACACACTCCTTCAAGCCTTCTGCACGGTTATATAATAAAGTACTATTATACTATCCCATGATAGAAGTCTCTATCACAGATGTATAATATATAAATTAATGTAGTTTTGGGGATCTTCAAACCAAATAAATACCAAATAAACTTTATTAACTTCTTTATTGCACTTTCTCAAAAATAATTTAACGTCTTAACACTTTTTGTCGTCTTAAAACTACAGAGCGCTCGCATCGAAAAAAAAAACCGTTTTATCCTTTCTCTCTTTCTATCTTTCCTTCCTTTCACTCAATACGTTCCATTCTACGCATTTACTACTTCATAAATAATAATATTTCTCACAATAACATCTATCCTACATTAATTATAATATATAATTCTGATAGTAACTATTTTTATCCTAATTCAACGCAGTAACTACACCACGCGTGATGATAAGCGTGATGCAGTCCAAAAAACGACAACGACTATATACAGTAAAGAAAAACCCATCGGTAATCGCAGAGATCATGCCGGCCTGCACAAGTTTCTCTTCACGCTTATCTTAAAGGACACTATATCATAGGACAGTGTGAACATGCTCGCTGGAAGACCGTTCCACAGCCCAACGACACGGCAAAAGTAAGATCTAGAGAAATTCTCAGTCCTATTTTTTTTTTTACACTGACTCGACATAGTGACTACAAAGTACCTGATGGTAAGTACAGTGTAGTCCAAAAACGAAAGCGACTATCAAAGGATAAAAATCCATTGATAGTCTACATCGTCATGTCGGCCCACATATACCACGACTGAAGGTCTCTAGGTATATGAGCTACTGCATATACACAAGCTGATCCCGAAACGCGACAAGCCGAAACTGGTCACTATGACGGGCTTTACACCCATTCACTGTGGTCGCGATCCAGACGGGCACCGACGCCCTACCACCTCGCAAAACCTCCCTCCTAGCCGGGATGTGAGAAACTTAATGTAAATTCAACAACATTTAATCTCCAAATGCGCTTAATTGATTGTTTTAACAGTAAACGCTCATTCAGCCGGTAAAATAACATTAGCACAAAGTTTTTGAGGCCAGTGTTGTTACAGTAAAAACCCTTAAAACTTTTAAGTGAATTCAGTCCAACGTAATTGAAGTTTATTTATTTTAATTAGTCGTTTCTACGACTTTTTTGTCTATATAGAATTGTGGTTCCGATGGCCTAGTGGATGAACCGTAGCAACGCACGATAACGCGAATGGTCGCAGGTTTGAATCCCGGTACGTACCTCTGAGTTTTCCCAGATTACGAACCAATATAGGAACCACCACACGCTCACCTGTGAAGGAAAAATGGTAATAGAACCAGCATGGCATCTGATAGAAATGTCATGGGTGTCCTGAGAACCGCGATCAGTTTCGCTATTGGTCTCGTTGAGCATGACATAATGACTCGCTTTGGCCTATCGCGTTTCGGGATCAGCTTGTGTATAGCCAGTAGCTCATATACCTAGAGACCTTCAGTCGTGGTATATGTGGGCCGACATGACGCTGTAGACTATCAACGGATTTTCATCCTTTGATAGTCGCTTTCGTTGTTGGACTACATTGTACTTACCATCAGGTGCGCAGTAATGACTTTGTCGATACAGTGTAATAAAAGATGCTTATAAGTACAAAAAGTATACAAACACTTATGTATGTCTGCTTACACCATAAGGAATATATTATTATTGAATTAATAATAATTCCTTCAATTTGAATTAACACAGTATGGTGAATTTTTCTTATATTCTACATTCATCACCCGAAGGGTTAAGGAGTGGGATATGCTTCCTTCCTCCTTCATATTTCTACGTTCTTATGATTAGGGAGCCTTTAAGAGAAGAAGTAAATTGAAATATATTGGACGGACGCAGTGCATTATCAGACTCACTTTCAATGAGGTGAGATTGAGATCGTGTTCGCCTTTATATTATAAAGTTGTAATAATCATTCGTATGTTTTCAAAACATACAGACTAGTTTGCTCCTGTTCCAGCCATGTTATACGCGCGACGCGTGTTCGGGGCAAAAGCTTGCGATAATATGTCGTTTATGAGGGAAACGCAACTGATATATTGCTCAGCACGGTATAATAGGAGAAATTATATTTTATTTTTTCAGAAAACTAAATTTGTTGCAAATATTTTGCTAATTTTATTAACATATTACATTTATTACAGTTTCCCTACTTGGTAGATTCAAGCGGTTTTAGCCCTTTACGGCGCCGTGTTGTATTTCTGCAACATACCACTCAAATAGAAGCAACAATAAAATAAATGCAGACAGACTGACTTTGCTTGGTGTTATACGGTACCAAAAAAGCATTCTTACGATTTAGTGAACATTCAGCTCACTAGATGACGAGACTTGTAGGTAATGATGTTACATTGTAGTGTCGAACGAATACACGCCTGTTTTCAGGTTTTCAATTTCATTTACGAAAAATTAATTCTTGGTGAAATAATAATATTTGACTGTTGAAATTTTTGTAAGTAAACGGTAAGAGGATGTTTTTTAATAATCTGTTCCCAATTTTAAGTTTAATGTTTTAGCACTAATTTCATGTTGCATTTCTAGTACATGCAAGGTTTTTAAAAATTATAAACGATACATTTTTAATATTTTTATAATTATTATTTTCGTTAACTATACACTATTTACCACCTAGTTTTTACAAAATTAACAAATTTAACGACCTTGCGCCATAAAGAGTTAAGAGGTTCGAGTTAATACGATCATTTTCTACCGTCTTTATCACGGCGAGTTTTCTGAAGATTAATTTAACCTTGTTCCCTCCTCTCCCTTCTTTGATATAACCACGCATGCGAGTTTACTGAGACCCACCTTTGTGGTAACTCACATCCCGGCTAGGACTAAGAAGTTCTCTGGCTTTTACTTTTGCCGTGTCGTTGGGCTAGGGAATGGTCTACTAATTAATTTTTGTAACATTTCTTCTAATTATTTTAATAATTTAAAATGTTTTATATTAAATATCTTAGAATGTATGCGTAAACATAATATTATTGATAGTTAAGTGTAGCTCTAATCTTCCTATTCAATTTTCATACATAATCTTTGCAATACTTCGCTAATATTAAATAAAAACTGTTTGAAAAACATTACAACCCGTATAAATAAAAAATAGTTATTATAGATTTATTCATTCTTCAATAAAATGTCATCCAAAAACTTAATAATAATACTCCATATTTTAATAAAACGAAGTATAAATGGCACTGGAATAAATAGCACGCTGTATATTAATTAATAACATGCCGTGGTGGTTGCCGGCAGAATAGAATAGCACCCCCCTCTTCTTGCTGAGGTGTCGTAAGAGGCGACTAAGGTATCTCTTTAACAGCGCAATTCAACCAGGTGTTCAGAGAAGGAAAACTCGACCAAACCTGCATCCTGCTCCCTCCCGATCGTACTGGTTCTCCTTTCCAACGGGCCTGAGGGAGTTCGGACGAGAGAGTGCTTTTCTGGCAGCGCGTCCAGTTATGCACTTAAATATCTCCTGCGCAATTGACTGTTTCCGAAAACTGGACGTCGAATTTCTTAACCGGTTTTGAAACAGTCGCCGTGGCCGAAACCGGCCAGGACATCATCATCATCAATAACATATTTAATAATTCCAAACAAGTTTTGCAAACAAAACTAATTTATTAAACAGATTTAATAAATTGTTATTTAAAAAAAATAATGATGCCCCAAATTTCAATAAAGCATAGTGTAAGTGAAACTGGAATAAATAACACGCTGTATATAAATAAAATATATATCATTAATGGTTATTATCATGATTTATCTTTATCCATGAAATTACAATAAAAAATATTAATAATATATTATCATGCTATATCCCTTACGAGGTCAGCAGAGATTCATAAATGGCTGTATTCACTTTTGTACTTGTATGTAGTACCCTACTTAACCAGTAAAGCAAGCTGATTGCTGTTCTCATAGTATATAACATTTCTATCAGATGCCATACGGGTTTCCTCATAATGTTCCCTTCACCAGTAAGCATGTGGTGCAGAAATCCGTACTAATGACAATTACCATTAAAAAATATAATAAAACTATCCCAAACTAGCTGATCCGGCAAACGTTGTTTTGCTATATAAGGTTTTGAAATATCTTCTAAGGTGTTCATTGGAATTAAGTGATGTCAAAGACAATTTTGTTCACAATTAAATACTCTTAATCAACAACACATTTATTTGGATAAAGATTAATATTATTACGTTGATACAACTCTTAACAAATAATGCATTAATTGCGACTAAATTTGTTTACCATAAAAACGTTTCTAGTGACTTAATCTTAAAAGATAGACATATACTGTCGCGGACATTTTTTTAGATCATTTCAAGAGGAATAATTCTTTCTTACATATATTTTTGGTATCTTGAACCGTTTTTGCAGCGCACGCAATGGAAGCCCTCAAGGATGAATAATTTTCTCCGTTTTTTTCACATTTTCCATTATTTCTTCGCCCCTAATAGTTGCATCGTGATGTTATATAGCCCAAAGCCTTCCACGATAAATGGTCTATTCAACTCAAAAATAATTTTTCAATGCGAACCAGTAGTTCCTGAGATTAGCGCGTTCAAACAAACAAACAAACTCTTCAGCTTTATAATATTAGTATAGATTTTAATTAAACGCAGTTTAAATGAAAGTGGAAAAAATAACAACCTGTATATAAATAAAATGTTTACACTAAACGCCCACCTCTCTACCCCGACCGTGTAATTGGATGAGGGAGCGAGCAGTTCGTTAGTACAACTAATAATCAGCTTCATTAGGCTTTAATGATGTTTTGTCGGGTTCGCTGTTTTTAATTAATATCAAATTATAGTTTATGCTGTTATCGTAATTGTAATATTTTCGACCACGGCTGAAAATCACTGGTATAGCATGTAGACGTAACCCGATACGCAGTTGTCGCCCTAAGGGTCGTTACGGTGTTACGAGACGTGCGGGGTAAGAGGATGCGCGCGCGCACGGGATGCTTGGAAGGCAGTCGACTACCGAGACCCGAGGCGGGAGTACGTTCGTGTACGTCGCAGTTCGGTGTGCCTTAAAGTGCAAATAAACTGTAAAACGCCAAATTCGTGTCTTCCTAAAACCACACCCACGACCACCGGTCATACTGGCAATTTTTGTATTTTTATTTAAACGGAAGCAACCGAGGGACGAGAATCAATTGACAACCGACTTTTTTATAACTTCACCGGACGAAAGGAGAGAGCTCTTGAGGTGCTCAGCCAGCGAGTTATTATAAATTAAATTTAATAAGACGATGTCGTTTGTGTTTTAAGAGGGAGAGGAAAGCAGTTTGTATACAAATTGTAATTTTTTTCATTGAAGTTATTATTTTATTACATTTAATAAAATTTCGCTAATTAATAAGGCTGCACACTTTTCGATTTACACCGAAAATAAAACAAATTTAAATTAAAATACTAGCAAATACTAACCCTAGTCCATATATTTTTAAAATATTGACATTTTAACATTGTTTTAAATCAATTGATATTGAATTAAAATTTTCACGTGTAACTTTTATAATAAAAAGAATTAAAACATAAAAGTAACCAGTACATTCTTAATTTATCTATGAATTAAATAATAAACAATTATCCTTCTACAAGTATGTAAATTTTCAGAAAAATCCCAAATTTTTCCTAAACTATCGAGAAATAGAGAATTATGTTTGCGGCGGGCTATAGAGCTCTATTTTTTCTATCAGTTCTTTGAACTTTGGACTTATAGATCAGCATGCATATATATGTACATGTTGGATATCCAATAGAAGTTTTCTAGGTACATGAACAACTAAAATTTCTTAATCTGCTCTCACGATACCTCAGTAAGATTAATAAAGAGGCACTATTCTATGCTGTCGGTAAAGTACACAGCTAACTGTTACTTAGAAAACTTTAAGTCCAATGTAAACAGTTTCGTAATTAAAATACATCATTCGCATAAGGCGCTCTTCATTTAGTACTTTAAACTACAATCAACTCTTGCATAACAAACCGTATGATAATCCATTTAGGTGCAATATCGTATAATGCAGTAGCAAATATATCACAGAAGCCGCTATACAAACCTCATTACGTTTAGTCATAATGAGCAAGGAGTTGTAGATTCTATATGGTAACGACAGTTTGTGTATTTCACGTGACTAGATGTGCGATTGTGTAAGGCATAAGAGATAGCGTATTTTTAAAACCCTCTAAATTGCTCAATTGTATATTGGCATGTGACAAATTACAACCCGTTAAAGGAATACAAATCTCCAGGCCCTGCTAGTAGCGATTTGAACGACACATTTAACTAGTATTGTGTGCTATACCTAGCAGTAGCACGAACTAGTGATATAACTATATCATATCGCTACATCTTATGATTTGGGCTATACTACCACATACTTATAAAGAATACACTAAGGTTCGCATACAAGATCATTGCCAAGCCTTTCTGGACTGCGTAAACGACGTCATCGCGGAAGCAACAAAACATATAAAACAGGCGGGCGGAGTCGAAGAAATAATATTTAAAAAAATCAAGCAAATATAAAGAAGATTGGGACATAAAAAGTGTACTCCTTGGAGAGAAATTGTCTCAAGCAGCACTTTAATTCAGAGAGGTAGGGTCGGCGTGTGTGTGCCAACACGCCGTTCCCATAGAGAGGAAGTGAGGGGTTTCAATTCCCCTCCCTGAGAGGAGGCCTGCCCAAAGCCTACCGCTCGCCGAGCCGTCGGAAGTATCCGGATTCCCAGGCTCGGCGAAAGTGAAGAGAGGGTAGTGCTGGCACCCCGGTGGTTTTAGTCGGGGCAGGTCCAACACACCGGGGGGGGCGGCCCTCACCACTTCCACTGACGGTCCGTAGGGATTTTCACCGGGTTAACAAAAAAAAAGCCCTTTAACTCCGCAGTTAGATACACAAAGAACTCGCGCCATAATTCCATCTAATTCCACTAATTTAAAGGCCTGCTACTTGCTCATTACACTTAGCGAAGTACTCGCTTACCATAAATGTACTATTGCTTAGAATACAAAATATACCGGTACATCGTATACCTTTTTTTTTATTTTACTTGGGAAAAATTCTCATAGGACCGTCCTGGCCGCGAAGGGGGTGGCAGCTGGGGCGTGCCGGACTTTTACCAGCTAAAAACCCCAAAGTGACTACTTCTGTGAATTAGTGGGGACTGCGGATCCTGTAATCAAATCGCCGCAGCCCCACTACGCCGCGCCTGACAGGCACAATCACGGGGGGAGACGCCGCCTCCCCCGATACCACCTAGTGTACTTCGGCAGAGCGCGTCACAACGCACCACCGATTTCTCGGGGGACGCTAACCGGTCGCTCAGAGCCCCCACCCTAAACAGCCACTACCTCGGTACACCGTATACCTTAAGCTAAGCCAACAAACACTTATAAAACGCTCACTGCGAGAGATTGTCTACAAACGGCGCAGTAACTTTGCAGTTAGATATAATACTCGCGCCATAATTCCGTCTAAACCCGCTAATTTTAAACTCTCATTATAATAAAAATTTGTACATAGGCAACAGTAGCTGCGTACCATAGCTCATTCTTATAATAAATGAAAATTATAACCGATGGTCGTGGGTGTGGTTGTAGAAAGACACGGATTTTAGCGTTTTACTGTTTATTTGCACTTTAAGGCACACCGAACTGCGACGCACACGCACGTACTCTAGCCTTGCGTCTGGGTAGTCGACTGAATTTGCTAGAGCCCTCATTGCGCGCGCGCTTTCCTTACCCCGCGCGTCCCATAACAAGCTAACGACCTTTAGGGCGTTTACCACAAACGCTTATCGGGCGGCGTCTACACGCTATAAAATACATCGCTGCATGCCATGCCTTGGGCTACATCATCAAAACACTTATAAAGCGCACACCTGGCAGAGAGATTGTCTTGCGAGCGGCGCAGTAACTTCGCAGTTAGCTACGGCTAGTACGCGCGCCATAATTCCGTCTAATTCCACTAATTCCGAACTCTGTTTTACTTGCTTAGTACTTTTAGCGAAATGATAAGCATTTGTACATATTTGAGCTGATGAATTACGTTGATTACAGGCTGTGTTTATCAAACAGTCTTCCCACGTTTAATTACCCGAATAAATATTATAATATAAATAAATGTGTTTCTAATTACACTGGATGCTGTTGATCTTTTGATGCTTAGATATATTTTTGATTTAATTTACAGAAAGTGCTTGGTTTTAAAAACGCAATACTTATTACCTACACTAGATAGATGCCCACATGTTTTATTTTCCAGAATTCTTTCGTTTTTACATTGAAATTTAACATTCAATTTCGTTGTATTCTGAACAGAAACCGCGACATTTGTATGGTCTTTTGTTTTTACTTTATTCAAACCCTTTTTTTTAATCCGGGGGAATATCCTGCATAGGATCATAAGGGATGCTGTGAGGGCAGCGACCCCGGTGTGTCCCTCCAATTGGAGGGACGGGAGGAGCAAAAAAGATTTTTTGTTCTCCGGGCGTGTGGAAATCATCCACGGCAACTTTATTCAAACCCACTATAACATCACTTTTCGTAGTTGTATCTTCATCTTAGGACAAGTTACGAGGAATTTACTTACAAAAATACGGCATTAATATGTTTTATTATGTTTTAACAAAGGTTATCTTTCCGTGTATAATTGGATATGGCGTCAATGCATATTATTTAACTTTGAGAGTTACTCGAGCTGGGATAAGCTTATATATTTATGCCGTTGCACAAAGGCATCCTCGTAGGCGGGATAATTTTATAATAAAGATTTGCAATAATTTGAGACAATCATTCACAAATCATTCACTGTTTTTGTATTTGCATGTGTATAATGTAAATGACGGTGTATGTGAGGATTTGTGATGTGTGTTAACGAATGTCTAATTATTAGAAGCGGTTGTGATGGGGAAAAAATTCAATGCGATGTTTTAAGTTTTAAAGCGAGAACCGTAACGTAAAAGATTTTGTGCCACAGATGGCGCTTGCGTTTGTGTGCGTTTACAAATTTGTTATTTGATGTACTGGATGTTAGAAATATCGTCAGAAGTGTAGAGAAAAAAACTATACCTCGTCAATGCTCTTCCTCTTTATACCAACATTCACTTATTTATTACTTCTGCTCGGCTCTCTCGACCTGTGTCCTCTACCAAGGCTCGAACAAGAATGTTCCTTTTATTCCTATGATTTACGCTTAAGTACTTTTAACTAATAATGATGATGATGTCCTAGCCGGATTCGGCCACGGCGACTGTTTCAACACAGATTAAAAAAATCAAGGTCCAGTTTTCGGAAACAGTCAATTGCGCAGGAGATATTTAAGTGCATAACTGGACGCGATGCCAGAAAAGCACTCTCTCGTCCGAACTCCCTCAGGCTCCATGGAATGGAGAACCAGTACGATCGGGAGGGAGCAGGATGCAGGTTTGGTCGAGTTTCCCTTCTCTGAACACCTGGCAAGACACCTCAGCAAGAAGAGGGGGGTGCTATTCTATTCTGCCGGCAGCCACCACGGCACACTTTTAACTAATACATATAATGTGGCCAGAATGCAATCACTAAAATAAAATAATGTTACCAGAATACAATTGCGACAAATAACTAAAATATAACATGGGGTTGCGCCTTATGGTGTGACCAAGTGTTTTACCGCGAAATTAAGCAATCAAATAATCCAATGTCTATATTAGATCTGAAAATTAAAATTAGTAACAATCTTTGTAAACTTTTCTATAGTAAACTTTGAATGATTATCAATTATAACAAGCAATTCTAAACTACATTACTGAACGATCTAACGGCAAATTCACCGTAAAGGCAATGTACGGGACAGCTGCGTTATCCAGCCCAGTGGCCATCGCCGACTCATAGAATTAAGAATTACGAGGAAGGTTATCTAGTACCAAACGCTCGGATCAACTTGAAGCAACATATTTTTTGACTAGCTGTGCCCATGACTTCGTTCACGTAGAAGTGGTAATTTCCTGCTGAAGTTTTTTGTATAATGATACAAATGCCATCGATTCTTTCTTATATAAATTACAATTAAATATTGAACTCGCTTAGCACTAATAACTCACAACATTCGACAATAGATGGCGTTAGTTCATACTTACAGTTTTTTTAAATGAAATATAACTTTATTCAAATAGACTTACTTCCGATTACTTTAAAGTCTTCAAAAAAAAAAAGGAAAGTGAATTTACCACCGGATCAGAAAGCAAAATCTACCTAGGAGAGCCGGCAAGAAACCCTGGTAGTTGCTCTTTTTAACATAATGAGGCACAATAACAGGTATAATATACAAATGATTGAATGCACGCGAGAAGGATTGCATATATTAAGACCACGCAATTTATCTCGCAAACAGTCATTGATGGAAAAATACCTTGTTTTAGCAATTATGTTTTTTATTTTATTTTAATAGTGATAACTCCAAGATGTCTTTAGGTATTATATGTATAGTATAAGCGATTTATAAAGGTACAGGCATAGATGAGCAAAATGTAATCAGATTAATAAAAATGATTACGATTACATTTTGCATTTTCATCATTAATATGACTGCATTTTGCTCGTCTATGTTTTAAACACTACGGAATCTTCAATTGCATACATATTTATGACTTTTTCATATTTTGAAGGGATTTAATCATGATTACAGACTAACAAAATTAAAATTACGACATTTTGTAATCAGATTACATTTTGCCCATTCCTGATTCTATCGTGGTTTTTCTTTAATACTGTAACATTTCTGAACACAAATACGATACAGAAAGCCATAATATAATTAAAATCAGGAGATCACAACTCTTAACTGATCCAATTTCATATTGTTAGATTTAAGAATATGTTATTAGCTTTACATACAGCATGTGTAAGTGATTTCTTTGTATTTTTAAATTCTATGCCCCAACCGTACTGGCTACGTCGATATCAAAGCACGCCTTACTGATTTCATGAATGATTCCAAGCCAACTGAGGGCATACACAAACAATTTGATTACTTGCTTGACGCATTTTAACTTAGTTTACGAATACTTTTTTTTTACCCTGGTTCGACATAGTGACTACATAGTACCTGATGGTAAGTACAGTGTAGTCCAAAAACGAAAGCGACTATCAAAGGATGAAAATCCATTGATAGTCTACATCGTCATGTCGACCCACATATACTACGACTGAAGGTCTCTAGGTATATAAGCTACTGGATATACGCAAACTGATCCCGAAACGCGACAAGCCGAAACTGGTCACTATGACGGGCTTTACACCCATGTACTGTGGTCGCGATCCAGACGGGCACCGACGCACTACCACCTCGCTGCTGCTCGTTTAGCACCACCCAGGAGTCACGTGTAGGGAAACTAGGGTAAAGCCTACGGACGCGAGCAGCTTCGACTCCCAACTGATAGTACTGGTGGTACTGGTAGTATAGAACAAAGTGTCTGAGAGACTCGGTCTGACACAACTTAGTAAAATGTAAAATGGTTAGAGAGACTCTACCTAGAGCCAACACGAGACTTTCCAAGGCTATTATACGCACTTAAAAATACTGATACATAGTGTCTCAAGTGTATGAGGCCTGCTGAAGGCCAGACCTCATTGGGAGCCGAGTAAGTTGGCCGTGCCTTTGACCCTGGCAGACAAGTAGGAAGAACACTCTGGTGGTATAAGTAAGGAAGATTCTGACACAACGGAGCCACTACCCTCACGGCGTCCCTGAATATTCACCAGGTCACAAAGAAAAAGGGTCACAGTTACCACGGCACGGCAGGTAACATGGCATGGTTATTTTAACAGGCATCTCTTTCATTTAGGTGTTAAGCAGAGTGTTCGCGCCAAATGGTCGCGAACGACCTACGCGGAGGCGCAACCTCTATGTTTTATATTTGAAAACAAAAGGAAGATTGTCATTTTGTAAAAAAGTAAGAGATGTCAATAAAATACATTAACTAAGAAAGAATAAAAATGTTATTTTAGAAAACCCTAATTACAAATGCCAAAGGGAAGGCGCTAAGCCATAATAATCGATTGGCCTTCCCACAGAGTACGTCATCAAGGTATCAGCGTATGCATAGAAGAAGACTAAATAGCCTGGCATGTGCTGCTTGAGTGCCCTGAACTGCCAGTATACCGGACACGACACTTCGGCGCGCCAGACTTCTTTTCGGAAGTAACCAGTAACGTCAGGTGTCTAGCGGATGTTATTTTAAACAAGCGCTGCCCGTGACTTCGTTCACGTGGAAATAATTCTAAATAAAAATAAATTCTAAATAGTTATTTCAAATTTTTTCTGATATCTTCCACTAGCTGACCCGGCGAACTTTGTTTCGCCTAACAATAGATTCTTTAATTATAATTATTTTGTTACTTATTCTGCTATTTGCGACACCGGGTTAGCTAGTAAGATAAAAAAGAAAGTTGATAAGTCAACAATAACATTATGTAAAAAATAAATAAAACACTTACAATTATTTTTAATAGTCTCTAACAATCACAATTAAAATGACAATTTCAGATTTCTTATTATAATACCTACTTATTAAATTTTATTTTATTCTTACTTTATTGTATGGTATTAAAGTGCAAAATTACTTTTAAGTATTATTACGAATATTTTGTATGAGAATATAAAAAAGTGTTATTTTTAGACTTTTTCAGATATTTTTTTTAATTTTTCTCTCCGTAATAACCTTCCTCAGACTTCATTAAACACAACATAAAGAAATCAGCCAAATCGGTTCAGCCGTTCTCGAGTTTCGTTCTTAGCAACACATTTAGCGATTCATTTTTATATTATAGATATACAGACTTCGATTAGTTACACTTTATTATAAGCATAATAAGTACTATATGTATTTGAGCCAAATTAACTAAACAGTTATATACTTATTTTCTAATAAATAATCGACATGTTTTTTTAACACTATCATAACTTTTTTATTTATTAATCGATTGAAATAAAATGAACACAAAATGATAAAGCAGCTTTCCACAACACATTAACGATCACAAATGAGTATAGTTATATGCATATTGATTAATAATTCCGATACATTTTTACTAACCTACATAGCGCAAGTGACATTTTTTGTGCTACTCGTTTATGTACCAGGACTTGAAAATTATGATCCTGGTTAAGTTGTATAGGCCTGTCCCGGCCAGCAATCCGCCAAAAAAATCATGGTTTTTTTTTATTATTATTTATAGATGAACGCTTGACCTCAATCACACCTGGTGGAAGGTGAAGATGAGTTCGATGATGAAACGCGTTCCGCTAGCAAATTCACTCTTCTCTTAAAGATTCCCAGGTCATAAGACCGCGGAAATATGGCCGCTGGAAGCATATTCCACTCCTTAGCCGTTCGCATGATGAATGTAGAAGCGAATCGTCTCGTGCGGATATAAGGAACATCCACCACATACGGATGGTATCCGACACGATGTCTAGTGGTTTTGTGATGGAATGGGGCTGGTGGAATGTTGAAGAGGGGCCTTAGGAACTGATTTATAATACTTATTAATTATAGACAAGCACAAAATTACATTTTAAATTGTATAACATTGCTTATTTAAAAAAAAAAGTTTTATTTTTAATAAGATGTAATAGTAGGCATTAAACGTGTGCCTGAGTTTTATACTTTGTTTCTGTGCTTATTTTATAACTAATACCCTTCAGAGTTTATAAAGGCTATCAGCATCTAAGATAATTTCTGTCATATTTAAAGTACAAAAGAGAAATTCAGATTAATTTTGAAGCAGAAAATAAGAAAATTTTAAGGTATTAATGTAAATATCTTTATTATAAAATTAAGAGAGTTTTCAACGTAACCCAACCGCTGTGTCCGCACTGAACAAAACTGCTGCGAATTTTCCCAAACAACGATCCCACTAAATCTTATTTTCGTGTAAGCTTTGAGAAAACGTGAACTTGCAAAAATATAATTTGTTAGTTTTAAAGGAGTTCGCTGGTATTTATTTAAAATTTTAGAGGGTAATTCTCGACTGCGTAATAAATTTTCTTTAGAAAGTACGATTAACTTGAAGACAATTATCTAGCACAAATTAATATCACTCATCAATACATCATAAATTTCTAAATCCACATCACATAACACATCATTAGCTAATCCCAGTTCACTGCTGGAGATGGGCCTCGCTTAACAAGCACAGTCCACAGTGGAGAGTGTTCTAAGGAACTGCATTCTTTGATTCCACCAGCCCCATTCCATCACAAAACCACTAGGCATCGTGTCGGATACCATCCGTATGTGGTGGATGTTCCTTATATCCGCACGAAAAGATTCGCTTCTACATCCATCATGCGAACGGCTAAGGAGTGGAATATGCTTCCAGCGGCCGTATTTCCGCGATCTTATGACCTGGGAGTCTTTCATTCTTGACCATTCGAAAGAGCACCCTTGAAAACATAGGATACAATAGTTCTCATATTTTCCCGTTTCAATTCAAGGTACGGTCTCAGCTCAAACTCCAAGTTTGAAAATTCGTCCCGTGGACGTTAAAGGGTTATACTTCTTCAAGCTACCTTTAGATTGACTATTCTGGGCTCTTGTTCATTTGTACCACCCTTTAGTTTGTTATATAATCAACTTTATGATGATAGTGATCTTTAGCCGATGCTAAAGTCAAATCTTCGGTTAGACATTAGAAATATTTCTACTTAACTTTGAGTTTCTTTTGGCGTTTCTTCTCTAGATAATCGCTAGATGCCAATCGCTAGTAGATTACCATTAGATTTTTTCCTGGCTGCTCACTCAAGACGAGGTTCGTACCTACAGGAATGCTATTGCGTTACCACCTAACCTGGTCGCTGGCTGAGCATCTAAAGTGCCTGCCCCTCCTGTAGGGTGAATTTGTAAAGACATTTCCCAATTAAAATGAGTTCCGCCAAAAACACTGAAATATATGATGATGATGATAATGTCCTAGCCGGATTCGGCCGCGGCGACTGTTTCAACGCCGATTATGAAAATCGAGGTCCAGTTTTCGGAAACAGACAATTGCGCAGGAGATATTTAAGTGCATAACTGGACGCTCAGCCAGAAAAGCACTCTCTCGTCCGAGCTCCCTCATGCCCGATGGAAAGGAGAACCAGTACGATCGGGAGGGAGCAGGATACAGGTTTGGTCGAGTTTTCCCTTCTCTAAACACCTGGTTGAATTGCGGTGTTAAAAAGATACCTTAGTCGCCTTTTACGACACCTCAGCAAGAAGAGGGGGGTGCTATTCTATTCTGCCGGCAGCCACCACGGCACAACACTGAAATATATAACAGTTATCTATATACATATAATTATAAGTAGGTAATAATACAACGTTTCTTCATAATTAAATTTTTAAGGTCTCAAATATAAAAGAGATTAATGAAATCGGATATACAAAAAAGATTGGTGAGGTTTTAAATGAAAAATAAAATACTGGTTTGACGTCCAAGCATGGAACGCGAGCGGTTGTGTTCCCTATTTCATTCATTGGAGAATTACTAATCATTATTGTGGTCTTCTGGCCGTTTTGTTCTAGTTCTTTGGGTTGTTATTAGGTTTGGTTAGTGGCAAGATCCCCGGATGGCAAAATTTCATTGGGAATTAGTGATTTTTATGATGCCGTGACGTGGGGTGCACGTCTCTTGGGTCGTTGGTTTTGACGTCAATAAAAGACTACTAAACTTTAAAAATACTAAAGATGCGCTCGAATGGGCTTGTACCAAAGTCGATAAACCTAATATAAAAAAAACAAAGGACAAATAAAAAAGAGATCAATGAAATTGTATTTCAATAAAGAGACTGACAACGTTTTGAATAAAGTAATGATTACTGAAAATGTCTTTGCGATAAATTTCAAATAACACTTCATTAAATCTTCATCGTTGTATGAAATTGCTCAAGATACATTAACGTGAAAAACTAAATTGAATTTCTCAATTGAACCAACAAGCGGACGACGTTGTAATGTAAAAAAGTCATTTTATTTTTACTTTCATTGCGGCTGGAAGGGTTTTACATGGATGTACGAAAACTGAAATTGCCTTACGATATATTGACAATGTCTTAATTAATTTTAAAATAAGTAGAAATACATTATAGGACTCTGAGATTCCAATGACTGATAGAAGTTTTAATGAAATACTGCGACTCTCATATTGGGGTTTTAATATTGTGACTTTAGACAAATTCTAGCTTACTATTAGTTTAAGTTTGAAAATTGTATCCAACATATATCACAAATTCACTTTAGTACTACTGAAAATTTTACTTTCCGCTAGTTCCATCCCAATATGAGTAATATTCTCCGAAATAAGACAATATTTGTCGTTATTGGCCCACCTTATGCTTTCCATCAGGCTTAGTGCAGCGTCTTCTTCGAGACAGTACAAGAAATCAGTAGCTAAATTTATAATTCAAGGTTTTTGCATTAAGCTCAAAATTTAATTAATTTTTTCGTCGCCCAGCGCGATTCGTTGATGTTTCGCACGGGGCTCAAATCCGACTCTCAGTGCGCCGTAACATAAACAAGCGATATATAAACAATGTAACTCGAGTATTATTATTATATTGTGATATTGTTATCTTCAATTTATCTCAAATAATTTTGTTCTCCGCCTCAAATGTATTGAAGAGTATCTTAATGTAAAACATGCGTCATAGTTTTTTTTTGTTAACCCGGTGAAATCCCTACGGACCATCAGGGGAAGCGGTGAGGGCCACTTCCCCCGGTGTGTCGGACCTGCCCCGACTAAAACCACCGGGGTGCCAGCACTGCCCTCTCTTCGCTTTCGCCGAGCCTGGGAATCCGAATACTTCCGACGGCTCGGCGAATGCGTCATAGTATAATGTAATATATTATACTATATAAATTAATAAAAGGTATTGTATAATATAAATAATGTTAGTATTTTAAGGCTGTATTTTTTCTTCGGCATGTCCTACGTTGATGGCCTGAGAAAGACCACAACAAAACCGGGCTTGGTGGGCGAACGCAGAGGGCGCTCAGCCAGCGAAATTTATGGTTTGAGCGGCTACGCAAGGGCACCCCTGTGGGTACAGACCTCGACTTGGGCGGCCGGCCAGTTGAAAAACGAACCTAACAGTGATCTATCAGCGTTTCGGAAGCGACTACCCTGAGAAGAAACGCCGAAAGAAACTCAAGGCTGCGTCGGAGTGAAACTGCGTTATTTAAACAGCAGTTGACGGAAGCTGTATATACTGTATTTACATAGAAGTACAAATTCCATTCAATTCCTTTTAAAAATTCAACTCAAAATTCTATTAACTTCAACACGGAGAGCATCACCCAGATATGGTTGACTCGGCACCGAACGTATTCAACAGTGAACTAACGCAACTTTAAAAGTAAATATACCGCATCTAATCCTTTTTTACTACATCGGGGTAAAATTGCAGTAGCTGGAAGTGAATCGGTTGGTATAATTAGATTGCACTCAGCAACATCCAGCCACGGAAGGTGTGGGAGAATGACGTCATCTGGTTTAACTAGCACGACTCGAAGAACTTTCATGAAATATATTTTCAAGATATTTCTGAATTATGTTCGAGAATTGGCTGCTTACATTACCTAATCTAAATTATATTTTAGGGTATTACGTCCGTGTAAATACGGTGTAGCTGGTGATCTATTTATATGTCAGTTGTGAAAGGCCTGTGGCACTGATGGGGGTCAATTATCAATAGCCAGACACTGCATCCTGCCTCTCTCTAATCGTGTCCGTTCCCCGTGTCATTAGATTGGGGTTTATTTTGTGAGTCGAAGCTGCTCGCGTCCGTAGGCTTTACCCTAGTTTCCCTACACGTGACTCCTGGGTGGTGCTAAACGAGCAGCAGCGAGGTGGTAGGGCGTCGGTGCCCGTCTGGATCGCGACCACAGTACATGGGTGTAAAGCCCGTCATAGTGACCAGTTTCGGCCTGTCGCGTTTCGGGATCAGCTTGTGTATATCCAGTAGTTTATATACCTAGAGACCTTCAGCTGCGGTATATGTGGGCCGACATGACGATGTAGATTATCAATGGATTTTCATCATTTGATAGTCGCTTTCGTTTTTGGACTAAACTGTACTTACCATCAAGTACTCTGTAGTCACTATGTCGTATGTCTGTAGTCACTATGTTTTACACGTGGCATTCAATTTAGATAACAGGCGGATTTTCTCATAATAATTCCCTACACTGGTAACATGCCTAAATCTGGAAAAATCTAGATGTACATGTTCGGATTCGAATCGATGACCTTTTGCTTTCCCGCGCATGTTTACAGGTATTATATCCACTTGCCCACCACGGCCTGTAATGAAATAATAATAACTAAACACATAGTCTTAATTATAAAACTTGGTCCTTCCAAAGCTTTGAGAAGATAAACGATCTCGAAGAAAAGTTTTAAAAGATCCCAAGAACTGTTAGCAAAGGGCTGCAAACAAGACAGTTAATACTAAAAGTGTTCTTATCTAAGAACGGACAAAGCCGAGGACAGTTGTTAGTTATTCGAGTGAGCGTCGGCTTATACGCCTGGCTAGCTATCCCATTGGATCGTCTTAACTTTTATGGTGGAAAAGATTTTCTCACTTTTCCAAAGATAAGCTCTTATAATTTCCGCGTTTTTCTATGTCGTGAATTCAAGCACAATGTGGTCTATAAAAAACGAGAAGTGGTTATAAAAATCACAAAATCTTCAGTATAAGAAGACACAAGATTTTTTAAATCTAGAGACCTTCATTCTAGGTATATGTGGGCAAACATGACGACGGAAACTCAATAGATTTTCGTCCTTTCATAGTCGCTTTTATTTGTGGACTACACTGTACTTTCCACCAAGAGAACTATATTCAATTTTTCGAACTATTGTAAAAAAAACTATGTTAAATATCAAAATTTCTTCTTTGTTATGATCAAGAAAGTAACTTATTAAATAACTAGCTGTCCCGGCAGACCTTGTTCTGCCCTATTTCTCTAAATCAGATTTTATTCAGCCAAAACCTATTGGCCCGTCGGCTGTTTTATGAAAATTGTTTGAAGAAACCTGGCCTTAATGCTATATGTATAAAAATTGACAAATACTGACATTAATATTTATACGTCACTCAATTGTTTTGCCTTCCCGGAACCCGTCCACTGACATTTAAACTTTATAGTATGGTGTTAAAGTTCAAAATGACTTATAACGAATTTTTTGTATGAGAATACATAAAAGTGTTGTTTTTAGACAGTTGCAGGGAATTTTTAAAAATTTTCTCTCCGTAGTAACCTTCCTGAGACTTCATCAAGCACAACAAAAAAAAAAATCAGCCAAATCGGTTCAGCCGTTCTCGAGTTTCACGCTTATCAAGACATTTTGCGATTCATTTTTATATTATAGAAGATATGACATTTAGTGTTTCATGTACGAGTATGTACACTCATTATTCAAAGACATGAATGATGATAATGATGATTTGTATTCGAATGAAAAGCTGTGGCGGGGTTTATTAGTAGAATATAATAATGCCTCCGTATTCATCACACGGAGGCTTCGCAAGAGCCGACTAAGGTTTGAACTTTGTTCTGAGCAAAATGGAAACAGCATCTATAAATTTCAGTCTAAAATCTAAAAGAGTTTTATAAACACTCTTAATTTTTATTATCAAATCAGTTATGTACAAGTTTAGAAGTATTACAAGGAAAAATGTACGTACATTAAAATTCAATCTTTACCAAAACCGCACGCGTTAACAATGGGCCCACAGCTGAAGTTTAAACGGAAAGTTGTTCGTAACAACTCGTCTGCACATTACAGTTTTCTTCCGCCCAAGTTTCCTTTGCTTTCACCTTAACAAGATCTGGATAAAAACGTTCTATTTAAACTTTATTTTGATTTTTATATCGTTTTACGTATCTGCGTTTTAAATTGGCACTATTCATAAATCGAAAAACGGATCTGAAGACAATAATTATTCCATTTTCGTTTTCTAGGGTTCTATGTGTTTCTAATTAGGAAGTATTTGTTAAGTTAATGATAATATTTGTAAAAAGTGATATTAAAAAAACTTGAATTAATTAAGCGCCCTAAAGCAAAACTCGGAGAAGAATGTATTGACGTTCAAGCTTGGAACGCGAGTGCACATCTCTCTGTTTCCTATATCGAAGGTTTGCTGATTTGTCTTTGTTGTGGTCTTCTGGACGTGCTATTTTTGTTTTTTGAACTGGTGTTGTGTGTCTGGACAGCGACAAGGCGCCCAGATGGTAGAGTGCTGTGAGGAATCGGTGATTTTTCTGATGGATTGAAATGGAGTGCTTGTCGCTTGGTTATCAGTTTTGACGTCAATCAGAGATTGATCAATACTGAAAATACTAACAACAGGCTCTAAAGAACTTATATCCAGAGCCGTAAAACTTAATGTTCCGTATTCGTATTTATGTGCGGGTAACTTTCGACTGCTCTGGCAACACCGTACGGGTTGTCAATTGAGTTTGGCTCTCGCTCGAACCGATCCGCCGAGTAACGACATAAAACATACAAATATTTATAAATACAACGAAATATTCCGATTCCAAAGTGTATAAGTGTGCTTGGAAGATCCTCAAAGACACCAGTATCCTGGAGGAGAAGCAGGGGCCCCTGAGGAGTTGGCGAACTGGTGATCGCGGTAAGTGAGATTCTTTAGGCAGCCCGTGCCACTTGCGGAGCTATCGAAGTACCGTACACTTAATATAAAAAGAGAACTGACAAATGATAGATACAGAGGATTATTCGATGTTATTTAAATACGGGAAGCTATGAAAATGTTTGAGATATTGAGTGAGTTTATGAAATACCGTTTAATTAGGATATACCATATAGTACGTGAGTTTTACTATCACGTACCTTAAAAGGAAAAATAGATCCTTATAGATTCGCTTCAGTATCCATCTACCTGTCAAATCCCTATTTCTCAGCAACGCATGGAGGTATCAACGTGAAATAAATATTAAAGAAACAGATCTTAAATTCTTTGTAGCTCTGAAAAAATCAAACTTCTATGTCAAGACAGTGAAATAATACATCCGACTATTCGGTATATTTTACCGTTTTCAGTTATTAAAGGTGCTTTTTGTGACAAGTGATAAAAAAAAACTAACACACGTATAATTTTTATATAGTTTTTTTGATCTTCGCTATGATCCCACGCCATTCGATCGTAACTTTACGGGACATTTGTATAGGAATAATTATAGAAGGACATATAGGAATAAATGCTAACGTTAATTTTATCATTTAACTTTGACCATCGTCCGCAATGTGTAGACAATTAAAATCCCTTTACGCGTCCAATCGTGTGAAATTAATTTAATTTGTACGCGTTACGCCCGCTTTTTTCACAAAACATTCACTTCCAATACACAAACGAATCACCCCACATACCTTAATTGTCCTAAATTCTTTTTTATTTTATTAAAAAACAATATCAGTCGTTTTTATATTCGTTTATCGTGCATACTTTATTTCTACACTTATTTTTAGACTTTCTTGTTTCTTAGACCCCGACAGTTAGTTTCGATTGGCTCTCAAAAGTCGGGTGACAATAAAAGACAAGCAAGAAAATTTTACTCTTGGTTCTCGAAAAGTCGAATGGTGTTAGGAGACGCGCCAGCCCACATTAGAGAACTTCCCGTTATAAAGCGTCAGCCCGAGACTGCCGCTAAGAGAGTAAACACGTGCTACGTTATTCATTTATTAATTACAAATTGAACAATACGATATACAATTCCATCAATTAAATTAAATAATTAGATATACAAGGTGATTTTCAAATCATCTTTATAGACAATTTAGTTCAAATAATTATCATTATCATAAGCCCATCCTAGTCCACTGCGTAACATAGATGTCTCCTAACAAACACCACTGATTTCGGTCTTCGGCTTTTCTCATCCAATCCTTTCCAGCCATTGCTCGGATATCGTGGCTACACCATGCCGACGGGATTCCCACGCTACGTCTGTGGATTAGCGGCCTTCAGTCAAGAACCAGCCTGCTCCAACGATCATCGCTTCTTCGGAATAGATGAATTGTCCACTGCCACTACAGCTATGTCGACAACTTCGGTTGTCGGATACCCTCATTTCAGACTTTATTCTTCAGAGAGATTCCCAACACAGCATGCTCAAACGCACGCTAAGCGATCTTAAACTGGTGCCCTAGCCCAATCGTTAGCATCCGTTATTATAATATATACTCGTACTAACTGGTTCACAAAACTGGATAAATCAAAGAACCCCATTTAGGAAATTACTGTAAAAAGCGATCGAAGCTAGAATAGTTAGAAATTTGCTTGGACCCACGCCAAATCGTGCTAAAAGGAAGAAATGAATTCATGACAAATTACGTTTCAAATACGGCACAAAGCGTACATAAAATAAAAAATTATAGGACGGAGACAATTCTTAAAAATATACAATAAATCTGTTCCTCAAACACTTTTTAACATTCTGTATACATGATGATTTGCAAGAACTTGTATATATGTATAAGAGTAGCCAGAAATATTTCACTTGCGCGATGAAAGTTAACAAAACTGTACCAGCATTGTTAATCAATATGCATATATTTGTACGCGTTTGTAACCGCTAATATACGAGAGCACAAACCCTATTGCAATGCGATTTTCACTAATGTATGCTGGAAAGCTTCTTTCATATTTAATATTCTTAATTTAATTCGTTTCATCTATAAAAAAGTTATGCCAGCTCAAAAATAACGTCGATCATTTATTGAAAAATTTTATAAAATAACTGGTCAGTTCGTTTAATTAAACCTTTATTTAGTAAACGTTAACTTCGGTCTGTAATACTATAACGATTGAATGTTTGTATGAAAAAAATAAAACAAAAAAAATGTGTGTGTGCGATTCACACACGATAGAAGTGAAACTTCAGTAACTCGACAAAAGAATGAGATGAATGTATATAACAAGGGTAGAATCATTACAAAGTTTATTTGTTTAAAAATGAAAGTATTTTGATTAATTTTAAAAGATATTTTATTTAACATATGTTACATAATTTATTGCAATTTATTTACACTTATATTAGGTCCTTACATATTAAATTGGCGTTTTGTATGGGAGGAACAAAAAGTCGAATATTTTTTAATATAATATATTTAATTAATCAAAGTATGAACCATTATTTTCTATGCACTTTTGCCATCTCATAGGTAGTTCATTGATCCCTTTACTAAAAAAACCAGTCGGACGGGAATCAATAAAATCTTTGAAGGCGATTTGGACTGCCCCGTCGGAGTTGAATTTTTTCCCTTGCAAGAAGTTATCCAAATTTCGAAAAAAATGGTAATCTGTTGGAGCAAGGTCCGGGGAGTACGGAGGATGTCTTAGACTTTCCAATTGAAGCTCTTCTAATTTAGTAGCCGTCTGTTGCGCAGTGTGTGGTCTAGCGTTGTCGTGAAGCAGCAGTGGCGTGGAGCGATTGACCAGCCTAGGTTGTTTAGCCGCTAGCTTTTCCATCATGGTTTGCAATTGCTGACAATAGACATCAGCCGTAATAGTCTGGCCAGATTTGAGAAAACTGTAATGAACAATACCGGCACTAGTCCACCAAACGTTTACAAGTAACTTTTTTGGGGTTAATTTTCGCTTGGGGCAGGATTTGGCTGGTTGGCCAGGATCCAACCATTGCGCTGAGCGCTTCCGATTATCGTAAAGAACTCATTTTTCATCACAGGTAATGATTCGGTTTAAAATACCTTCATTATTGTGCCGGTTTAGTAATGTAACGCAGCAGTCGACGCGCGTTTGCCGGTTTGCTTCAGTCAATTCGCGAGGTACCCACCTTTCAAGCTTTTTAATCTTCCCAATTTGCTTTAAGTGAATTAAAACAGTTTTATCACTAACATCGCAGCCTGCAGCTAATTCGGACGTGGTTTGCGATGGATCCGCTTCCACAATAGCCTTCAACTCTTCATTATCAACTTGAGTCTCAGGCCGTCCACGGGGCTTGTTCTGCAGGTCGAAATTTCCAGAACGAAAACGTTGGAACCAAAAACGAACTGTGTTTTCTTTTGCTACACGACCGCCATACACATCATTCACCCTTCGAGTTGTTTCCGCAGCACTAGTGCCACGGCGGAACTCGTACTCGTAAATAAAGCGATATTTTAAGTTTTCCATTTTGTAAAATGAGTGACGCAAACAGAAAAAAACAGAAGAAAAAAACAAATGAATGACGATCATCGAAGCACAAATACATGAGTCTATAGCTGTACAAATTTGAATTTGGAATTCCTTACCAAAGAGGAGAAATTTGTGATTAAAGTGGCCAGTACGAAAAACGCCAATTTCATATGTAAGGACCTAATATTTGAACATCTATCTTGATTGATCAATAATTGTTTTTTACACGCATGAAACTAGCGACTATGTTCTGTTGAACTTTTTTTTTTTAATTTAATTTTTTTTTTCGTCGATATTGACGACTCATTTGAGCATTAATTTTCGGCATATTATAAAATTTATTATTTAGCACAACAAGATATAAAAATACTCACAACACTGTTAAATAATAACACACCACCTGACAAACTGACCTCTTACTAAAAAGCTGTAATACAAACATACACACCGACATTTGCTCTCTCACTCTGGCTTACTAATTTTTATATTTGTGTCTCACCACGCTGACTTTATCGCGAATTCTCAAAAAGAATTATGATAAAATTTCGATGATTTTAAGTGGGATTTTAACATAAATTTGGTCATAACATTGGGTTTAACATATTTGGTCATCACTACTTGATTCTGCCAGTAGCAGTGACGTGCATATGGTATTTTTTTTATATTTGGTATTTGTATTTTTTTGCCGTGGTGGCTGCCGGCAGAATAGAATAGCACCCCCCTCTTCTTGCTGAGGTGTCGTAAAAGGCGACTAAGGTATCTCTTGAACACCGCAATTCAACCAGGTGTTTAGAGAAGGGAAAACTCGACCAAACCTGCATCCCGCTCCCTCCCGATCGTACTGGTTCTCCTTTTCATCGGGCCTGAGGGAGCTCGCACGAGAGAGTGCTTTTCTGGCTGCGCGTCCAGATATGCACTTAAATATCTCCTGCGCAATTGACTGTTTCCGAAAACTGGACCTCGAATTTCTTAACCGGTGTTGAAACAGTCGCCGTGGCCGAAACCGGCCAGGACATCATCATCATTCATTTGTACAGGGTAGTCAGAATTCGCGTAATTAATTTAAATATTATATTATCATAGTAGTTATTATACTGCTTTCATAGGAAAAATAGACGGCGTGAATATAGAATAGATATGAATATAAATGGTTCGTTTTCTTTGTTTAACTTCATGCAATTTATTCTAGACTTATTTATCATAAGGGTATACAATGCTTGCATACCTCTATGGAATGAACGCTACTGGCCAGTAGCCCAGCTCAAAAGTACGTCACCCAAATGTCCAACAATTAATTTATCAAAAAATATTTTTATATACAGAAATAATAAACGCAAATGAGAAAAAAATATCCTTCTATTTTTCTCGTATTAATTTGTTAAAGGTTTGAACTCGCGTCCAAGGATGCAGTTAGCGTGACGATTTTTGCTGTTGGATCCAATGCGCCAAACCTATCACAGTAGAGCATGTAGAAATAATGAATTAAATGGAACACTACTCTACTCTACTATTTGCTCTCTTGCTCTGACTCACTAATTTTTGTATTTGTGTCTCTTACCTGTAGAAATCCGTTGAATCCGGTTTGAAATCACAACGATTCTATAGAAGTTTCACTTAAAAAATGGACAGTATTTGAGATTTACATTACTCCTATATAAGTTGAGCTCACATCTATATTGTGAATCATATAAAATAGGGTTCAACTTAGGTTGTTAGTAAACAGATCGGAACTACATCTATGTAAAGCGTGACGCTGGCCGCGAGTACTTATTCCACGCGAACGAAGTCGCGTGCATGTGTAGTATTTAATAAATGATAATAAATGCCTAAATGTTTAGATTAAAAAGCTTAAAAAAATATATCATTATACACTAGTTTATAGAATACAAAATAATGGCAGTCAGTTCAAACTTTTATACGACAAAACATTACTAGATAAAAAATATCTTTCATAATAATGAACTCTATTGAACTTAGTTCTAATTTTTTTTTATCAAAAGTATAATACTTTCATAATAAATAAAAATAATTTATTATTAAAACTGAGATTCCAACAAAATAAACATTTTTATTTTAATAATAGTCAAAACAGTAATAAATTGTAGTAATTGTAAACACTCCCTAAGATAATACTTCATACGCAATTGAAACACAACAATTGCAAGACGTATATACCTTAATCAGTAAAATGGTTTTATATATATTACTGACTTTATTGCTATTATTAATTTTCATAATATACAACAAAAACAGAAAATATTGGGCAAAAAGGAATGTGAGGCAAATCAACGGAACATTATGGAAGTTTGTGCTAGGTAACCGATCACTGCCAGAACTTTATAAAGATATCTACGACAAACACGACGATCTACAAATTGGCATTCAAGATGGAACCACACCAGCTTTAGTTCTAAAGGATTTAGAAGATATACAAGCTGTTTTTGCGAATGATTTTCAAAGCTTCCACAGTCGCGGAATCAATGTGAATAAAAATGATTTACTTGCTGATAACGTACTTTTTATAGATGACTTCCAACGTTGGAAGATATTAAGACAAAAGTTGTCACCTACTTTCACAAGGTTACGACTTAAAACCATGTTTCAAATAATAGAAAAATGTGCACGAGATTTTGTCAAGTTAGTTGAAGATAATAAAGGAATTAGGACGAAACCGTATGACGCATTGTACACATTTACTACAGCGTCTATTGGAGCTGCAGTTTTTGGTATAGATACAAAAGGAAAAAATTTGATGGACTCACCGTTTCAAGAGATGTCAATAAAATCAGTTAAACCCAGTTTTAAAATTAACTTCACGCTTTTCCTTGCTACCGTACTCCCAACAATTTTTAAATGGTTCAAATTAAAACTATTTGGGGATCATGAAGAATTTTTCATTGGTGCTGTGAAGAAGGTTTTAGAAAATCGTCGAAACAGTGAAAAGGTATACGATTTTATTGACCTTTGCTTAGATCTTCAGAAGAGTGGAATAATGAAAGATTTCACAACTGGATATGAGTTAGAGCCGACAGATGAATTACTAGCAGCTCAAGCCTTTTTCTTCTTCATAGCTGGTGCTGATACAAGTGCAAATGCGATGCAATTTGCGTTTTTGGAATTAGCGAGTAATCCTAAGATTCTCTCTAAAGTTCATCAGGAAATCGATGCAATATTAAATGGCAAGGAAGAATTAACGTTTGAAGATCTAGATAAATTACAATATTTAGATATGGTGATAAATGAATCGATGAGAAAATATCCATCTATAGGTTTTATTCAAAGAATTTGTACCAAGCAAACAAAATTGCCAAGTAACAATCTCAAAATTGAAAAGGGCACTTTAATGATTATACCTGTTTTTGGTATACACAGAGATGAAAAATTTTATCCGAATCCTGATTTGTTTGATCCAGAACGATTTGCTCCTGATAATATTAAGAATATTGCCAGATTTAGTTTTTTGCCGTTTGGTGAAGGAAATCGCATTTGTTTAGGTACGTTTTGTTTTATATATATATATTCAAACAGCGTTTCCAAACGATTCCAAAAATATATATATTACTATATCACCAAAAAATGTCGCTTAAACCAAAAATAGCCTTTCACCCCTCGATAAATATTTGTTACATGCTTTATAATTCTTATGATTTATTAGTACTTCACAAAAACATACATAAGCAGAAATAATTCATTTTTCCAAGGTAATGATATTAACTAATTTTAAAACAATGTCTAATTTAGTGAGTAAATATGTAAACATATCTTAATATTTAACAGATTTGTAATTTCCTTATGTGATAGTAAATTGTAAAAATTATTACGTAATTCACAAAAATATTGCTATTCCTAATATCTCAAATTGTGCGTAGTAATTGCTATTGTATTTCTCTCTAACATTTGAGGAGTCTAATCTCAAAACCCACTATAACATATTTTTTTCAAATCCATAAATTTATAAAAACTTATAATTAATCTTTTACTTAACAATCACATTCTTATAAAGTATTTAAATTATTATTCTATAGTGAAAAAGCAAAAAAGAAAAATCAAATATTATATTTGCTTTGATAAAACCATTTCAAATAACCATTAGTTTTAGTGGGTTTAGTAATTAGACACCTCATTTCATAGTTCAAAATTAAGTATTATTTACATTATTTATTATGCTATCTGTCTATAATCACTGTGATGTTCTACTAGAATGCCTTAAGCAACTTCTATCTATCTTCATATATTTCAGCCACTTCCTTCGCCCATACAATTATACTCCACCCCATCACGCACTCTCGTCGATTTCGCGTACTCCTGACTTTACCCTCCATCAGAATTATCTTTATTTGGCCTATGCAGGCAAGCTCGACCAGCCTCGTCTCTTATTTCCAAAAACATTCATATTACTTCACTAATATTAATTTCATTTTAAGTAATACAATTATTTGTCTTAGATATCACAGTTTTCATATTGTTTTTTAATATGATACCGTTTGCAGCACTATAATTATAAATTATATATAAAGTGTCATCTTTTCTAAGTTAGTCTATACATAGTCGATTTTTCTCCAGATTTTTCTCAGTTATTTCTCATTCCAGGTGCCAGATTTGCTCGTATCCAACTGAAAGCTGGGATAGCATGGCTTCTCCGGCGATACACCTTAGAACATCAGGAATACGACCCTCATTTCGAACACAGCTCGTTCAGCGTACGGGATACAAACGCGAAATACAAGTTTATTAATAGAAACCTCTAAGGTTGCAGTTTATAGACACTATAGAAAAAAAAAATAATGAGACGCCGTGCAGGTTTGCACTCTTTTGTGGTTGGCATTCCAGCGGTTCGCAGGAAGCGATTCGCCTCCTCCTTTTTGCTGCGAACCGCGAAGGAGTGGAACTCGCTTCCTGCGTCGGTGTTTCCGGCGTCTTATGACATGGGAATCTTCAAACGTCGAGTGAATCGGAATTTGCTGGGTGAGCGCGCTTCATCGTCGGCCTCATCATCACTTTCCAGCAGGTGAGATTGAGGTCAAGCGTAAGCCTGTATGTAATAAAAAAAACTATTTTGATTTTGTATTACATTTTACTCAATCATTACAAATGATATTAGTGTATTTAACTAATATCAAAATATGTAATTAATAATAATATTTATGGACAAATAGGTACATTAAGACCTAATCCCAAACAAAATTGGTGCTTGTACTAAGATTGTTTTTAATTTATTTTTATATATCCGTTTAATCTGCTTTGAAATAACAACTCTCTCTTTCTTACTAAAGGTACTAGACAAAGATGTATATTATGATACATGCTCGACATGCCAGTTTCATGTGCTTGTGCCATTAAAAGTAATTTAATAATCACTCTCAGATCAGTCTTAGTTTGACGCACGCTAGAAACTTTAGCTAATATTTCAGCCCATTTAACAGTTTTACCTACTGTAGTTTATTGACCAAAATCAAATCCGAAATCTACGGATGGAAACTAATTGACACTAGTTTTTTAATTATAAACTGCTTGAAATAACATGAGAATATATGAAGTGAAGTTTACTACAACAAATTAATGAAAACCACATACAGATAGGTTAAGCCCTTCTGATTTTTTTTTTCAGATCAAGTATGAATTTACGTACCATATCCGCACCGGTGATGGAAAACATTTTGAGGAAACTCATAGGGCATCTAACAAAAATGTCCTGTGTAAATAAATGCTTTGTGAACCGTAATCAGCTGTGCAATTAGTCACGTTAAGTGTAATGTGTCTCTAGTCACCCTGAAAGAGATATAGCGTGACGATATGTTTCAGGAATACATTAATGGCTACATCCACTTATAATGTTTTACATTTTTAATAACAATATAGAGAAGGAATCAATGGAGATAACAAAAGTTGACATTAACAGTGGACAACAATTTAAAACAAACACAAATTTTGATAAAAATGAATAAACAATGACTCGTTAATATTATTTTAAGATTAATAACACATTATAATATGCTTAATTAAAGGTGCCAGTATTCGAGAAGTCAAAGATATGAACTGACCCCGTGTTGAGATAAGAAATGGTAACATGTAAAAACGAATACATTTATTTTTTATCCTAACACGGCACTGTGACCTCACCACGCCTGATGGTAAGCATTGTACAGTCCAAAAACAATAACAACTATCTAACTAAGCACAATGAACCAAGTTATACCTATTTCTACAATAGATATAAACTGTTCGCCGGTACATCTTTTTTTTTTACTTTGGGAAAATTCTCATTGGACCGTCCCGACTACACATGGGGGATGGTAACCGGGGTGTGCCGGATTTTTACCCACTAAAAACCCCAAGTTGACCTCATTCGCACTAAGACGGGACTGCGGGCCCTATGATCAATTGCTCCACAGCCCCGCCGTGCACTGCATTCCTTAAGCTCTGTCTCGCAGAAAGGCATTGCTCAGTCTCATGAAGTTTAAGGTGAACGGTTCCGCTCCACCAATCTCTATATATCGCTAACCAGGCGCCCAGGGCCCCCACCTTGAGCACCCGCAATCCGCGCCGGTACATCTGAAAGAAAAGAAAAAAAAGAAAGAAAAAGTTTATTGAGGCAAAGGAAACAACACACAACAAACATATTTATATAAAAACAACAATGAAAGAATACAATAGAATACTATTAAGTAATATACAAAAATGTAGAATACTAAATGAAATATAATATAGATAGGGTAGATTGATAATAAAATACATATACATACATACATACAGGCTGTTCCATAAAATAACAAGTAATAAAATATCAAGTCAAATTACAGAAATATCTAAAGTTGTTTTTTCGTATTTAATTTGAGATTTAAGCAAATATTTATTTAATTTATTTTTAAAAGCATAAATACTGAACGAATATCTTATAGGTGAACATCTAGGGTACATTAAGCAATAGACGTCGCACTTGAGGGAGCTTTTTTTTTTACTTGGGGAATATCCTCATTGGACCGTCCCGGCTACACATGGGGGATGGTAACCGGGGTGTGCTTGACTTTTACCGACTAAAAACCCCAAGTTGACCTCATCTGCACTAAGACGGGACTGTGGGCCCTGTAATCAATTGCTCCACAGACTTGAGGGAGCTTGTCGTCCAAATACAGGCGTGAGCGGGAAGCGATGTATTCCCGCACACCGCTCCAATACAAGATATGATCGAGGGGTGGTTATTTACCAGGTGCTGAGGAAGTTAGCACAGTAGACGGGTAGGGGGTACATTTCAGTGGTTTTAGTAAGTAAAAATCCAATACACTGGAGCCGCTGCCCTCATAGTAACCCTGACGGTCCATGAGAATACCCTCTGGGCTACAAATAAAGACCAATAAACTTGAGGGAGTCTGCTGCACGGCGCGCCGGCTTCTAGAACAATTAGAATTCCCAGGCCTGACTAAAGTGATTCGAGGGACACCTAGAGGTTTATACTCATTAGAAATCTGACATACCAGGGTCGTTGCTCTCGGAATGACCTTGATGGTCTTATATAGAATTTTCCCCTGGGTTATCAAAACAAAAAAGGATATTTTATACGTTATGTATAAATAAATTACTGTAAGAATTCATGGAGAAATTTCACAGTGCTCTGAGACAGGGGTATTTAAAAAAAGAGTGAAATACCTTCTGGTAATTCTAAATCGTAATAACACTTTCCCTCGGGCTGCCTGTCGACCCTTCTACCATCTTTTTGCCGTAAAAAGGGAAATTAAACTTAACGCTTACATTACACTTAAATAGCACTTTAGCCTAAAACCTTATCTGCTCAAATAAAACTCTGGGATATTCTCGTTTCGTAGTTTGCGCATCAACCAAACTTTTTGCGAAATTAAACGGGACGAGATTTTTCGTAGCCAACGCTCCGAGTCCTGAAGAGAATGACACGGAAAAGCAATATATGTCGCGCACTGAAAAGGGTCATTTGTGGGCAAGTATTTGAGCTAAGCGACGGTGGGAATTAACCCACAAGCATTAATTATAATTATAACAAAATAGCCGTACAATGCTGTACCGGGATGAATCTATTATCACTGATAGGGCTATTTTTACTAATAGACTTGACACTGTGGTAGCAGATCGGATGGCGCACCTAGTAATACTCGTTGATATCACCATAATGACAATTTTGTAAAAGCATCTTCAAAATATTTAGACCTCGTACACGTGATTACCAGCATGTGAAATGTGAATTCAACGATTATTGTCCAGATAGTCGTATCGACTAATCGATTATTCGAGTATTGATTAATGTATCGATTACCATCTTAAGAGGCCCTCCTCGATTATTGGATCAAGAGCCGAACAAAGAAGGCGGTATTACTTGAGACATCACACATTGTTAGGAAGTTCCTCACTCTGAGCTCCTAAGTACCGCTAACTTGGGCCTTAGGCCTCATATCAGTAAGTATAAATGTTTAAACTTCCTAGGTGCAACCTAACTCGCTCAACTGTAAATATTATCTATGTACCAACCGTGTAATTAATGTAACTGTAAATACCTTGTATGTAACTGTAGTACTATTAATATCTAATTGTAATATTTACTCTGTAACGACCCTGTATCAATTCGTAGGGTCATTGTATCTTCAATGTTATTACGAATAAACATAATAATAAATTTAAAAAAAAGTCTAAATGTTTTATATTTTAAAAGTTAAAGATATTTAAATATTATAAACAAAGAGATGTAGTAACAGATCGTCACGCTATATTTCTTTTGAGGTGAGCAGGGATGCATTAGTGGCTGTATCCACTTTGCGCTTATATATCGTGCCCAACGTGACCAGTAGCGAAGCTAAACGCCGTTCTCATTGCACTTACAATGCCATTTCTATTAGATGCTATGCGGGTTTCCTTCTTTGTCTTTCTTTCTTCTTCTAAATCGGACGCTTGACGATGACGAGCATGAAAATATGATCGCTGGAAGCATATCCCGCTCCTTAGCTGTTCGCATGATGAATGTAAAAGATCATGCTTCTGCACCGTATACTATGATACGAGGAATGAAAACTCTTGTTATCAAGCTGTGAAGTATTTTCTAAGTAAGGCTGAGTCCTTTAGTCCTATTTCAGTAGAAGACAAGACTAAAAAGAAGAGATTCTCGTGATCATAATGGAATCAAGAGAATGGTGAACTTTTGGAAGGACCCCCCAAGGTATCCCTTAGTACCCCCCTGCAGTGTCCTACCGTATGGTATTGTACGAAAGCTGATTTTCATTAGTGTTTGTTCGTACACCTGTCTCCTAACCGCAGCCTTACAAGTCACTTTGACATTCCGGTGTTATAGGCAATAGTCCTAATTGCTTTTCTTACGTAACCTGTTATTTGTTCTATTTATACAATATGTCCGGTGTATAGCTATATTGTTCATTTTATTTTAAAGGACATATTCTGTATTTTGAGAAAACAACACAATAAATGTAGCTTGACAGGTTAGTTTTTAAGAAAATTATAAACAACTAATAAAAAAACGATTTTTCAAAAAAAAAAATACTATTCATTTTTGGTTGGTTTATGAAAATAATATTTAATTAAATGTATCTTTATTTGATTGTTTACATTGTTAGCTTTCAAATAACACATCTATTATCTTCCTAAGACGTCAACATCCATTGCAATGATTAAATCAGTACGGGCGCCTGAACTGCGAGGTAAAAAAAAAACAAAATGGCTGCCATTTCATTATGGAGGGGACATGACGAAATCTAAATAGATATTTGTCGTTAAAAAATAACATATTTTACCCCATTCAAGTCTCCGACACTGATGACCGGATATATTGTATACAACGGACATGTGAGGTCTTAATCTCGTTAAAGTGTTTTTTTTTTATTTGACCCTTTTATTGCAGATAAATACTAGTAAATAATATCTTTTGGCAGTGATTATATCGTTTAGAATTGATGTCGCATTCGCCGGAACTTGTGATGAAGTTCTGTGTGGACACGCTGCTAGCCCAGAACGTACTTTATTACCAAGTATCTTTTCTTCGGCCTTGGGCCTAACTCCGCGAATGCGCACGCAGGTGGATTGGCGGCAAATTACAAAGCGATTGTTTTGCACATAGCAATTGGGCACCGTGAAAAATTGACTATTACGTTCTTGCTAAAAAAAAGGTCTTACGTGTTAGAAACTGCTGACAAAGGAACGCAATTAACAACGGCAATTCTAAGGCGTAGTAAGCCCAAACACATTAAAATAAAATTACAATAGACCTACAATCTTAAAAACTTATTTATTGTATTTTATTTATTAATAGGAATAAAAACAATTATGCACAACAACACAACAATAACAACAACAACAACAACACACAATACCAACAACAACAACAACAACAACAATTACAACAACAATTATGTTCAATTATGTGTGTATTATGTTGTGTTGTTATGTTATGTTATTGTGTTATGTTATGTGTTATGTTATGTTGTGTTTGAAACAGTACATTAATAATAGATTTAAAGAAAATAATTTTTCAAAAATCCTGAAAACTACAAATAAAAAACAATATTAAATGAATTGTTGAGTAATGCTGGAAATATATGAAATACGGACCTGTGGTGACCTAGGGGATAAGGATCCGGCTTCCACGCGCGACAACGCGAATGATCGCTGGTTCATATCCCGGCGCGCACCTCTGGGTTTTTCCAGATTAATTGCTGATTGAGGCACCACAGCCTCACCGATGAAGGAAACCATCGTGAGGAAACCCGCATGGCGTCTAATAGAAATGTCATATGTTCTAATGCTAAAAGGACAGCGAGAAGCTTTGCTACTGGTCACATTAAGATATACAGGCTGATTTTATATATTCAAGGAGGATTTTCAGCATTCGATTCTAATTCCAAATATTAGGTCCTTACATATGAAATTGGCGTTTTGTATGGGAGGAACAAAAAGTCGAATATTTTTTAATATAATATATTTAATTAATCAAAGTATGAACCATTATTTTCTATGTACTTTTGCCATCTCATAGGTAGTTCATTGATCCCTTTACTAAAAAAACCAGTCGGACGGGAATCAATAAAATCTTTGAAGGCGATTTGGACTGCCCCATCGGAGTTGAATTTTTTCCCTTGCAAGAAGTTATCCAAATTTCGAAAAAAATGGTAATCTGTTGGAGCAAGTTCCGGGGAGTACGGAGGATGTCTTAGACTTTCCAATTGAAGCTCTTCTAATTTAGTAGCCGTCTGTTGCGCAGTGTGTGGTCTAGCGTTGTCGTGAAGCAGCAGTGGCGTGGAGCGACTGACCAGCCTAGGTTGTTTAGCCGCTAGTTTTTCCATCATGGTTTGCAATTGCTGACAATAGACATCAGCCGTAATAGTCTGGCCAGATTTGAGAAAACTGTAATGAACAATACCGGCACTAGTCCACCAAACGCTTACAAGTTAATTTTTTGGGGTTAATTTTCGCTTGGGGAAGAATTTGGCTGGCTGGCCAGGATCCAACCATTGCGCTGAGGGCTTCCGATTATCGTAAAGAACCCATTTTTCATCACAGGTAATGATTCGGTTTAAAATACCTTCATTATTGTGCCGGTTTAGTAATGTAACGCAGCAGTCGACGCGCGTTTGCCGGTTTGCTTCAGTCAATTCGTGAGGTACCCACCTTTCAAGCTTTTTAATCTTCCCAATTTGCTTCAAGTGAATTAAAACAGTTTTATCACTAACATCGCAGCCTGCAGCTAACTCGGACGTGGTTTGCGATGGATCCGCTTCCACAATAGCCTTCAACTCTTAATTATCAATTTGAGTCTCAGGCCGTCCACGGGGCTTATTCTGCAGGTCGAAATTTCCAGAACGAAAACGTTGGAACCAAAAACGAACTGTGTTTTCTTTTGCAACACGACCGCCATACACATCATTTACCCTTCGAGTTGTTTCCGCAGCACTAGTGCCACGGCGGAACTCGTACTCGTAAATAATGCGATATTTTAAGTTTTCCATTTTGTAAAATGAGTGACGCAAACAGAAAAAAACAGAAGAAAAAAACAAATGAATGACGATCATCGAAGCACAAATACATGAGTCTATAGCTGTACAAATTTGAATTTGGAATTCCTTACCAAAGAGGAGAAATTTGTGATTAAAGTGGCCAGTACGAAGAACGCCAATTTCATATGTAAGGACCTAATATTAGGTCCTTACATATGAAATTGGCGTTTTGTATGGGAGGAACAAAAAGTCGAATATTTTTTAATATAATATATTTAATTAATCAAAGTATGAACCATTATTTTTTATGCACTTTTGCCATCTCATAAGTAGTTCATTGATCCCTTTACTAAAAAAACCAGTCGGACGGGAATCAATAAAATCTTTGAAGGCGATTTGGACTGCCCCATCGGAGTTGAATTTTTTCCCTTGCAAAAAGTTATCCAAATTTCGAAAAAAATGGTAATCTGTTGGAGCAAGGTCCGGGGAGTACGGAGGATGTCTTAGACTTTCCAATTGAAGCTCTTCTAATTTAGTAGCCGTCTGTTGCGCAGTGTGTGGTCTAGCGTTGTCGTGAAGCAGCAGTGGCGTGGAGCGATTGACCAGCCTAGGTTGTTTAGCCGCTAGCTTTTCCATCATGGTTTGCAATTGCTGACAATAGACATCAGCGGTAATAGTCTGGCCAGATTTGAGAAAACTGTAATGAACAATACCGGCACTAGTCCACCAAACGCTTACAAGTAACTTTTTTGGGGTTAATTTTCGCTTGGGGCAGGATTTAGCTGGCTGGCCAGGATCCAACCATTGCGCTGAGCGCTTCCGATTATCGTAAAGAACCCATTTTTCATCACAGGTAATGATTCGGTTTAAAATACCTTCATTATTGTGCCGGTTTAGTAATGTAACGCAGCAGTCGACGCGCGTTTGCCGGTTTGCTTCAGTCAATTCGTGAGGTACCCACCTTTCAAGCTTTTTAATCTTCCCAATTTGCTTCAAGTGAATTAAAACAGTTTTATCACTAACATCGCAGCCTGCAGCTAACTCGGACGTGGTTTGCGATGGATCCGCTTCCACAATAGCCTTCAACTCTTCATTATCAACTTGAGTCTCAGGCCGTCCACGGGGCTTGTTCTGCAGGTCGAAATTTCCAGAACGAAAACGTTGGAACCAAAAACGAACTGTGTTTTCTTTTGCAACACGACCGCCATACACATCGTTCACCCTTCGAGTTGTTTCCGCAGCACTAGTGCCACGGCGGAACTCGTACTCGTAAATAATGCGATGTTTTAAGTTTTCCATTTTGTAAAATGAGTGACGCAAACAGAAAAAAACAGAAGAAAAAAACAAATGAATGACGATCATCGAAGCACAAATACATGAGTCTATAGCTGTACAAATTTGAATTTGGAATTCCTTACCAAAGAGGAGAAATTTGTGATTAAAGTGGCCAGTACGAAAAACGCCAATTTCATGTGTAAGGACCTAATATATAGGAATAGTGTTCGCGCCAAATGGTCGCGAACGACCTACGTGGAGGCTCAACCTCATAAATGTTATATTTTAAAAACAGAATGAAGATTGTCATTCGTAAAAGGGGGATGTCAAATATATATGGAAAAATATAGTACCTAAAAACGAAACAAAATGTTATTTTAGAAAACCCTAATTGCAAACCCCAAAGGGAAGGTGCTAAGCTACCCGTTAAGCCAAACGGCCTTCCCATAAAGTGATATCTTAATATTTCCATTGAAACAAAATAATTTATAATAATCATATTTAGGAGCAATGACACACGTGAGAGAATAAATAACAATTAATTATTAAGTAGGTATTTAGTCTCTCCTAAGCCAGAATAAAGTACGAAAGGGTAAAGAGTTAATTACCTATTTATCTAAAATCACGTAAAAGGAATTTTATCTACATGCCATTCAATCGTGCACCACACGCGCTGCGGTGTCCAAACTTTTTACGAATCATTTCTCATTTGTTCATCAATGTTTCTTTATGATTTGTTAGGGAATATTGTTATTTACATTTTTATTAGTTATAAGAAGGTACAAATTATTGCATTCTAAAATATCTCCCTCGATAATAAAATCATTTTGTATAAACGCAAAGTGGATACACCCTCTAATGTATCTCTGCTCACTCCGAAAGAGTTATTTTTTCTTTACACTTACAAGATAAAGTGACTATATTGCAGCTGATGATAAGTACAGTTTAGTCCAAGAACGCCAGCGACTATCAAAGGACTATAATTCATCGAGTCCCGTCGTCATGTCAGTCCACATATCCACGACCGAAGGTCTCTAGGTATATAAGTTACTGGACATACACAAGCAGATCCCGAAACGGGACAGGCCAAAGCGAGTCACTATGATGATCTTTACACTTGTGTATTGTGTTTATGAACTATTTCGGACAATCGTCCTACAACCTCAAAAGATTTAGCGTATTACAATGAAAAAATCTCGAAGAGAATTATAACAAGAAAGTATACATAGTTTTAACCGTTCAAGTTATAATAAAACTGTTTGGTTGTATTTACATATTCGAGCATGAAGGGTAGAGGGAGATTTAATCCACACCCTCGATGCCTGTCCTGTGATGATATGAAAATAAGTATATATTATGTACAAATTTTACTACCAATCACCCATGATGCACGTTTTTCATCAAAACACTCTAACCACATTTGAGTGGAAAAACAAATTTTCTTGCTATAAATCGAAGATAATGAAATTAAAAAAAAATTAAATGTATAACCGGTGGTCGTGGGTGTGTTGGTAGAATGATACGAATTTTGGCGTTTTACTGTTTATTTGCACTTTACGGCACACCGAACTGCGACGCACACGCACGTACTCTAGCCTCGGGTCTCGGTAGTCTACTGCTTTAGCTAGAGCATCACATGCGCGCGCGCACTCCTTACCCGGCGCGTCCCGTAACACCCTAACGACCTTTAGGGCGTTTAATACATACACGTATCGGGCGGCGTCTACATGCCATAAATGTATTTATTTCGCTACAAACTAACAAAAAAACTAGAAATTTAAATGCAGTAACAGAAACAACATACAGACACAAAAGAAAAATACAAAAACATATAAACATGGCGAAAATGGGACCTTCATCAGCTTAAAGCCACAGAGGAAGTCTGCAGCGCTGGTTTTCGTGAAGGGCCCCGGTCGTGTTACATCTTATTAAACAATAAAAAATACAAGAAATAGCATAACATATAGCTTAAATAATTTTAAGTATAAAGTATAATAATATCATAATACAATCATATTATTCCAGTTTAATTTTTTATATATAGCTTGTTTACGGGACGGCGTAACGAGAGTCGGATTTGAGCCCCGTGAAGAACACAAACGAATCGTACCGACCGACGAACGAAAAAGTACTATTTCTGTTTTAATACCTTGTGTTTTACATAAAACAACTCTACATTATCATGAAACTTGTATCAACGGGTGTTTGCGAAATGTCGTGGAGTGATTAAATATTTAAAAGTGTATACGAATACTGTCTCGTTGATACAGTCGATAATGTAAAAGTTCCTACGTTGTCTGGTGTAGATCTACCTATTTATTTTATTTTTCATTATTTCAGGAAAGCACATGGCGACATATAAACAACAACAAAATACACGAAAAAAAATTCACGTCAATTCAGCTATCTTGTCGCTCAGGGTGTCAGCAACCGCGCTGGTTCTTCTGTCACAACCGATCGATTAATCCACGACCAGATGGCTGATATCTTCGGGGTTATGGTCGCTCAGGGTGATGGCCCTGAGCATCCGGTTAGTGACCCCCGAGAATTTGGCGGAGCGTTGGGACGCGCTCTGTCGCGACCCGAAGCCCCCACTAATTCGCAGAATTACTCACTTTTGGGCATTAGCTGGTACTACTACAGCATATTTCGGCGGCCACCATCATGTGCGGACAGAACGTTCCTATGAGGATTTTTCCCAAGCAATAAAGGCCATCCCATCGCAAGTAATACAAAATTATAAACAATAAATTGTTAAAAATATATAAAATCGTCAAGGGACGCATGTAAAACGGACCCTTCAAACACGATTACCAGCCCTTTACGCAGAAAAACGTTTCGATCTTGAAGCATGCATGAATATCGGAAAACTTTAATTCTCTCGAGTATTCAAGCTCCGAAGAGTCAAGGAAATGAGTTTTTAAATTATTTCTCCATACTTCTAAAGAGCCTTATACTTTCTTTAAGTATAATGATAACTTAGTTACAACGTCTATGATTGAAATTGGAGCGGTTATTTTTACTTACGTAACAATATTTTAAAAAGAGCGACTGTATGAATTTCGTTTTGGCTAACATCTTTTATACCACTGTTTCGGATATACCGAGTAAAGCCGGTAAGAAACTCTGGTAGTCAATTATTCAGAAGTTTTTTTTTCTTAGATACTAAATAATATCGAATGAAATGTCCTTTGAGAAATAGAACATATCGTTACAACAGAACTAGATTTCTATGCTTATAGCAATCACTCTGCTATGCTTTTAAAACACGGAGATTTTCTCGAGGTGCTCAAGGAACGCGTGCGCGTGACTTTATTTTAATTAGAAAAATGATTATCTGTGGAATGTCGAGCCCCAAAAGAGCGATAAGCGATTTTAGAACATTCAGGCAAATTAATAAGGTGTATATGTCTCTTTAGATCTTTCTCGAAAGTACTGGAAGCCTAACCGACCGATATAAATACCGAGCAGACTATCATTGCTAATTGATTAAGCAAATCGTTTCTGCGCTAAATGTTTACATATTTTTTTAATTTACCTTTTTTTGACAGTTTTTCGGTGGCTGGGAAAGACCTTAAGAACAAAACTGTGCTTAGAGAGCGAGCAATAAAATGCTCAGCCCGCGATCTATGATTTGATTGGCAGCGCAAGGACACCTCTGTGAGTTTGAGCCTCGACTTACATAACTAACCAGGAAGAAGACCCTAACGGTGATCTACTATTGTTTCGGAAGCAACTACCTTAAGAAGAAACACTGAAAGAGACTCAAGGCTGCATCGCAGTAAAAAAATATTTTCTACATTATATACTTTATTAAACCAAAAAACAAAAAAAATACCGGATAAAGTATAACAAAGGTTAAACTTTCGAACACTCGCTTTAGTGAGGAAACTTCTTCTTAATTTAATTACAATAACTTCAAGTTTTCGCAAACTTGGCTCCCGACCAAGATGAGCGGCTGCATATCTCCTTTAAGCCATAAGTAGGGTATCAGTTTGTACAATTTTTTTATCCTTACTTGGCATAGTGACCACACAACGTCTGACAACCATGATGTAGTCCAAAAAACGATAGCCACCGTCTGGAGCAAAAAATAGCCTCGACGTACGTAGCAACCATGCCAGCACAAATATCTCTTCACACTTCGCTTAATAGACTCCATATCCTAGGACAGTGGGAAGACGCTCGCCGGAAGACCCTTCCGCAGCTCCAAGACTCGGCAAAAGTACCTACCGTATAGCCGTAAGTATTAGCTACCGTATAGCCGTCAATTCGAAAACTCGCGCGTGTGGTTATTTTGTGGAAAGCTTTTTTAACACTGGCTTGACATAGTGACTTCAGTCCACCTGATGGTAATAATAATAATATAATAATAATAATTTTATTGGATCAAAAATTTAACATTGTATAGATTAATTTACGTTGACGCCTGCACTAGTCGTGAGACTGTGTCGCAGACGTCAGCGCCCACCATTACAGAGAATACAAATTATTAGAAAAATATACAAAAATATACAGACGTGTTGTGTATAGGTGTGTTATGTGTAGAAAAGGGTGAGTAAAGAGTGTTGTGTGTGAGTGCAGATTATATATGAACATTTAAAAGATTTTCAGTTTGTAAATAATCGAGCTGCAACAAGTAATCCTTGACTTTGATTTTAAGTTCATAAAGGGAAAGGGGATATATATTGAGAATTACATTTAGTTTGTTGTAAAATCGAGCGCTTAAAATTTTGAAGTGTCTAGAGGCGATCGAGGTGCGGTGAAATTCAGTTTTACAGACAGTAAGCCCTAGACGTTTATTTAGAATGCCTAAATCCAATGATTGAGTGTCATGCCTAAAAACAATAGTTTGGAGCACAAAGAGCTGTCTCACAGTCATGATTTTAGTCTCATTATACAGTAGTGTTGTTGGGTATAAGAACGGTTTTTTAAACATGACTTTAAGAACAGCTCTCTGTGCTCGTTCCAGTTGGATTAGATGACTAGTACAGGCACCAGCCCAAGCTATGATGCAATACGAGATAATTGACTGCGCCAGTGCAAAATAGACCATTCTTACAACATCATCAGCAGCAACATTTCTGAGTTGATGGTAAGTACAGTGTAGTCCAAAACATGAAAATCCATTGATAATCTTCGTCTTCATGTCGGTCAACAAATATCACGACTGAAGGTCTCTAGGTATATGAGTTACTGGATATACACAAGCTGCTCCTGAAACGCGACAGGTCAAAGCGAGTCACTATGACGGTCTTTAGACTTGTGTCCTGTGGTCTTGACCCAGTTCGGGCAATCGCCCTACCACCAAAAATTCTTATTTTATTTATTTGCTTTTTATGTCTAATGATAAATAGTATTGTTTAACTATCTCAAAATCATCAGGATTTATATTTTTCCAACGAACTGGCTAAGCAAATAGATTTTCAGGCATCATCTCATGAAGAATCAGGTGTAAAAAGCTCACCCCTGAAGACCTCTACATCAGAAGGTGCGCAGGATAAATAAGCACGCTAAGTGATGTCCTCGTCTGCCACTTTTAGAATTTGCCACACGAGTCCCAGGCCTTGGTTTGACCCCCTAGATCCGGGCCTGACCTACTTCCTAGTCACACAATCGTTTCAAAGCGTAATAAATTCAACTCCTACAGCCGAATGTACTAAAAATAACTTGTAAATACGCGGATAAAAGTTCGCGAATACATTTTAATATTTCCCTTTGTTCTATATCGCTTTCAAAGCACGAGCTATCAAACGCTTTGAAGACTGCTTTAAAACTCTATATAAATATATGTGTCTACAAGTTTCTTTATGACAAAGTCACGTTACGTCTACGTTAGCTGTTTTACTCCAACGTAACCTTGAGTTTTATTCGGCATTTCTTCTCAAGGCAGTCTCTTACGAAACGCTAATAGATAAACTTAGGTTTCTTCCCTGGCAGCTACTCAAGTCAAAGTAAGACCCACAGGGGTAAAAACGGCACAAGTGATATAATTTTCAACACAAACAGACGTACCTTCTGAATGCATTGGCTTAAAAATTTGTTTTTTCATGAGATGGGATGATGACACCTCGGTGGTTTTTAGGTGGTAGGAATCCGATATAACAGAGGCAGCCACCCTCACGGCAGCTCTGAGGCTACACCGGGTTACAAAAAAACAGGATAAGATAAAAACCTACACAATAATGTTGTATCCAGTTATCTATGAACATAGAGACCTTCCGTTGTAGGATATGTGGGCCGACATAGCAATGGCGTCTTCCAACGGATTATTATTTCTTAGCAGGAGTTACCTTTTTTGAACTACACTGTACTTACCATCAGTTGCAATGTAGTCACTTTGTGGACAAGGCCCATTTCGCCATGTTTTTGTATTTACTTCTTTTCTGTGTGTTATTTATGTTTCTAGATTTTAAATTTGTGTTTGGAGTGAAATAAATGTGTCTTTAATGTGTCATATAATTTATTTTGGTTTAACTAGCTAACTGTGATTGACGAATATTCTTGTCATGCGCCTAAATCAGTGACCATTAGCTATTAAAATATGTAATTTTAAAAAAAATCTCAAATATCTAGTTGTTTAGAATATTTTGAGGCTATGCCGGAATGCCAAGTAGGCGGGGCCTGCAGAAGGCCAGACGTCGCCGGGTGCCGAGGAAGATGGCTCAGCCTTGCCCTTGGCACTCGGGACAAGGAACTCTCCGGGGGTTTTAGTCGGTGCTAGTCCGACACACCGGGGGGCAACCCTCATCGCCCCCTGAGGTACGTTAGGGATTTCCCCTGGTTAAACAAAAAAAGGCTATGCCGGATAAAACATATAAATAGGAAATATATGCAGTTTGCGATGATGTCATAAGTCCCCGTATGTACTAATTGGAAAAGTTTACTAGTTCGCATCTTGAATTTATTTATTATATTAATATTTATTTTGTAAGATTATGAAGGAATGGTTACTGGTGCTCGATTTGCAATATCCCATGGTGTATAACCCCCTGTTTCGCTGAATATCATTTCACAGTAAGAATTTGAATTTTTACTTGTACATGTATAAAATTTAACTGAATTTATTGCGTTTTTAGTTTAATATATGACGGGATACAGCCTGTCAGGGCGCCACGTGCACTGTCTTCATCACTCATTGTAGAAAGGAAACGCGACGATCTCTGAGATGCGTGCGATCGTTGCGACCGTCCAAATAGGAATGCCTTCGAAAATGACTAATCCAGACCAACTCTCCTTAATTCAGTGTTGTCAATTTCATAATTCAATTTAGTACCAAATCGAATAGTTGATTACGATTGCAACGCCATCTCTGATTCCATCCAGGCACTAGACCTGACGTTTCAATTAATAACAATTTAGATGCTCTCACTCCGAAATATATATATATAATATATGCTTGTTTTGCTTTTACACTGGCTCGACACAGTGACTACAGAGTACCTAATGGTAAGTACAATGTAGTCCATAAACGAAAGCGACTATCAAAGGATGAAAATCCATTGATAGTCTACATCGTCATGTCGGCCCACATATACCACGACTGAAGGTCTCTAGGTATATGAGCAACTGGATATACGCAAGCTGATCCCGAAACGCGACAAGCCGAAACTGGTCACTATGACGGGCTTTACACGCATGTACTGTGGTCGCGTTCCAGACGGGCACCGACGCCCTACCACCACGCAAAAATGTTACCAAAGAAGTAAATATTTTTAAAAAATCTTCAATTTTATAGATTAAACCCATCTTTCCATCCAATATAGTACCAGCGCAACTTACTCTGCGATTGGCGAATATACTCGTCATTGCTCGCTACTGGCAACACAGCTGGTTAAAGAAATTACCAGTTTTACATATTTAGAATTAGATTCGAATGCTGAATATCCTCCTTGAATATCTCCCTCCTCTCTAAATTCACCCTGTATTTCCACAGGTATATGTATATATGTAAACACAGTATGCCGGGCGTGTGTTCGAGAGCCGACACAGAACACCCCAGGCAGCTATTTGTCTGTCCTAATTACCTTGCGAAACGAACTATATTTATCTTCCAGTCACTCGCACTGCACCAGCAAATTACAGTTGTATTTTTACATCTGTGAGAGTTAGTCTTTCTAAGCTTTTCAAATTATTTTTCGATTGATTTATATTAAAATATCTCATCTATACTAATATTATAAAACTGAAGAGTTTCTTTGTTTGTTTGAACGCGCTAATCTCTGGAATTACTGGTTCGACTATTTATCGAGGAAGGCTTTAGGCTATATAACATCACGATGCAACTATTAGGAGCAAAGAAATAATGGAAAATGTGAAAAAACAGGGAAAATTATTCATCCTTGAGTGCTTCCATTGCGTGCGCTGCGAAAACGGTTCAAGATACCAATAATATATGTATGACAGAGTTATTCCTCTTAAAATGATCTAAAAAAATGTCAGCGACAGTATATGTCTATCTTTTAAGATTAACTCACTAGAACCGTTTTTATGGTAATCAAATTTGGTCGAAATTAATGCATTATTTGTTAAGAGTTGTATCAACGTAATAATATCAATCTTTATCCAAATAAATGTGTTGTTGATTAAGAGTATTTAATTGTGAACAAGATTGTCTTTGACATCACTTAATTTCAATAAACATCTTAGAAGATATTACAATAACTTATATAGCAAAACAACGTTTGCCGGATCAGCTAGTATGAAATAATACATTTGAAACGTTCGCCTTTTGTACTCCTTATAAAAACTTTAACGGGTTTTATGCGCGAACTGACTTACTTTTAGTTGTGTCGACGTTTCGACCTAGATACACAGGTTCTAGTCACAAGCAGTATAACGCGCCGTGAAGTTTTTTTTTAACTGACTCGACACAGTGACTGCACCAGACCTGATGGTAAGCATAATGTAGTCCAAAAAACGGTAACGACTATCGACAGGCAAGAAAAAACCCATCGGTAGTCGCAGCGATCATGCCGGCCTGCACAAATATCTCTTCACGCTACGCTTAAAGGATCCCATATCATAGGATGGTGGGAACACGCTCGTCGGAAGACCATTCCACAGCCCAACGACATGGCAAAAGACGGAGTTAGAGAACTTCTTGTCGGAGGCGCGAAGTTATGTTGATTCGCGCATAAAACCCGTTAAAGTATTTATAATTAATCATATATGGAGTTCATTTTCACATTATCATTATTATCTACGAGCATGATTGTTTGCTTTTCTTTTTCCTATGTTTACGAGCTACATACGCTCCCATTGTCTCCATGTCAATTTTCACTATTTGATTATTTTTGTTATTTTTATTACATTTGATTGTTTATGCTTTTTGACTGAAATGTATAAAGTAAATAAAATCTATTATCGATACTGAGTAACACCTTCACGGGCCGGACAGAGTTTTAACCCTTTATGGCGCAAGGTCGTTAAATTTGTTAATTTTGTAAAAACTAGGTGGTAAATAGTGTATAATTAACGAAAATAATAATTATAAGAATATTATAAATGTATCGTTTATAATTCTTAAAAACCTAGCATGTACTAGAAATGCAACAGATTAGTACTAAATCATTAAACTTAAAATTAGGAACAGATTATTAAAAAACATCCTCTTACCGTTTACTTACAAAAATTTCAACAGTCAAATATTAGTATTTCACCAAGAACTAATTTTTCGTAAATGAAATTGAAAACACAGGCGTGTATTTGTTCGACACTACAATGAAACATCATTACCTACAAGTCTCGTCATCTAGTGAGCTGAATTGTCACTAAATCGTAGGAATGCTTTGTTGGTACCGTATAACACCAAGCAAAGTCAGTCTGTCGGCATTTATTTTATTGTTGCTTCTATTTGAGTGGTATGTTGCAGAAATACAACACGGCGCCATAAAGGGTTAATAACACAGTGTACAAGGTCACGATGGAGCTGACTTACGTACTCACGTAAAAATCCCTTAAATAATAATAATATATCGTCACGCTATATCCCTTTTGGGGTGAGCAGAGATACATTAATGATTGTGTCCATTTTGAGCTAATGTGTATGTATGTCCAACGAAGCCAGTAACGGAGCTGATCGCCGTTCTCAGGGTACTTACACTCCTAATTAGATGCCATGCGGGTTTCCTCACGAGTTTTCCTTCTCCTTAAATAAATAAAATTTTAAAAAATGTCACAGATGTAGTGCGTATACAAGAAAATAAAATATAACTGGACCTTCCGTAAAATACCGTCGAATTCTAATTCATGCATATATACTTCCCTGAGAATAAAGACCCAGCTTTGGGAGAAAAGGGAACCAAAGAAAACCTCTTGAAACAGTACGTGACGGCAAACACAAATGCGCTTAAGTCAAACTAACCAATATTCCAAGAACATGGCGTACTCACAAAACAAAACACACTAAAGTCTTCAACTAACATTCGGCTCAGTTAAATTGCCTACAAAGTTGTCAATCGGTACATTGTACACACGCGACGTTTCATACATAAATCATCGTACGAGACGAGATCCTGAGAGCGTTAAGTTATTATAAAGTTGACATACGGGGGAAGAAAACGGACTTACACGCGCGTTTATAATAATATTTCACCACACTTTATCCCTTTCAGGGTGAGCAGATATAAATCAGTGATTTTATCCGCGCATCTACGTGAGTTTATTGTTTTAATTAACTAACCAAAAACATTCTCTTGATATAATGAATTCTAATGATAATAATAGACTCCGCACACGAGATTACCAGCATTTGGGATGTGGATTCAATGATTAGTGTCCCGATAGCCGTATCAACTAATGAGCTATTCGAACAGAGCCTCGATTACCATCTTAAGTGATTCTCACTTGGTTGTTGGATCAAGGACCAGATACAGAGGACAGTAATACTCGATACGGCACGCAATGGTAGAGGGTTCCTCACTCTGGGCTCCGAACTACCGGTGGCTTGAGCCTCAGGCTTCAATGCCGTAGGTCTAAATATTTTATATTTTAAAAATTATGTATTTTTTGCGACTATTTATTTCAAAAAGTCAACAATATATGAATTTATTTATTATGTTATATAAAGTGTAATAATAGTAATAATTTTTTAGGGAGTCGAAGCTGCTCGCGTCCGTAGGCTTTACCCTAGTTTCCCTACACGTGACTCCTGAGTGGTGCTAAATGAGCAGCAGCGAGGTGGCAGGGCGTCGGTGCCCGTCTGGATCGCGACCACAGTGCATGGGTGTAAAGTCCTTCATAGTGACCAGTTTCGGCTTGTCGCGTTTCGGGATCAGCTTGTGCATATCTAGTAGCTCATATACCTAGAGACCTTCAGTCGTGTTATATATGGGCCGACATGACGATGTAGACTAATAAAAAAAATAAAATAATAAAATTATTTATTCGACAAACAACTACAAGGCAGCACATTAAAAATCAGCTGACATCCAAACTAGGACACCCTGTATCTTGGATGTCAGCATATTTCACACAAATTTGATACAGTTTTTTACTGCTGCGTAGCACCAATCATATCTCAAAACAATACAAAAACAACATTACATACCAAACAACAGACTATACAAACAAAGTGAATAACAATTACAAAAGAATGTTAATATCAAAGCCCAAGCACATCTACACCTGCAACAGTTCCTCAGTATCATTATATTTTAGATTTGACAACCAGTCTCTCAGCTTCATCTTACATTCGAATTTTGATAAGTTCAAGATATTTAATTCATGATTAACCTTATTATAAATCCTTGAACCAAGAACCCAAAATTGTTTCTCAGCAAAATGAGACTTGTGAATCGGCATATGGCAAACATATCTCATTCTGCGAGGTTTTCTTTTGCTATCTGTCCCTACAAGGACCACTCTATGTTTGCGGAGGACAAGTTTCGAGACAAAGAGCTGTCTTACTGTTAAAACTTGACATCTAGAATATAACATCTCAGTAGGAAACCTTCTGGATTCTTTAAGCATGACTTTTAAGACAGCTCTTTGAGCCCTCTCAAGTTTCAATAAAGTGGTCTTAGAGGCTCCACCCCAAACAGCAATGCAGTAAGATATCAAGGATTCACACAGAGAGAAATAAACAGTCCTAAGAGTATAAATGTCAGCAGAATTTCTCAATTTCTTAAAGACATAGATAAGTTTTTGAGTTCTATTGATCAAAATATCTATATGAGATTTCCAACTTAACATTTCGTCTAAATATACTCCCAGATATCTCACCACACCAGTTCTTGTTAGCGGCAAGCATTTGCATTCTAAATCAGAAAGACATGAATGTCCCCTAATGCATATAGTATTATCTGTCGGACGGGAGGATGGGCTAACATGAAAAGCTACATATTTGCTCTTTCCAATATTAAGAGAAAGTGAATTTTGGGCGAGACACTTCAAAACAAGTCTTAGAACAGTCTCTGATCTATTCTGAACTTCAGGCCATGAGTGATCATATACTAGAATTGCTGTATCATCTGCATACGTGAAAAAGTGAGACTGAGGAAAGTAAATTTGACAGATGTCATTAATGTAAATTTGAAAAAGAATAGGACCCAAAATACTGCCTTGTGGAACCCCAAACTTTATCTCTACATCAGAGCTGCAATAATTATTTATAACTACTCTCTGCGTTCGGTCAGATAAGTAATCTTTAAAAATACTAAGAGGAACACCACGTACTCCAATGCTTTCTAATTTGGCCAGAAGAGTAGGCACATGAACTTGGATGGATTTTCATCCTTTGATAGTCGCTTTCGTTTTTGGACTACACTGTACTTACAATCAGGTACTCTGTAGTCACTAAATCGAGCAAGTGTAAAAAAAATATTATCTCAATGGTTCATTGGCATCTAAATTACGGACTTAAAAATTACAATGTTATTTAAAACCACTACGACGTAGCCTTGAGTTTCTTTTGATATTTCTTCTCAAGGTAGTCGCTTCCAAAATACTAATAGATCACCGTCAGGTTCTTTTCCTGGCTAGCCTCCCAAGTTGAGGTACCTATCTTTAGGTTGTATGTGGTAGCCTATAGAGTTCGAGGACTATAGAAATAAAATGCGTGTTGCTGTTAACTGTGTATATTCCGAACTGACTTAAGCGACGGACGCAGCCGTCTCTAAATCCATACAAACATTCTATATTTATGCAATTTCTACATTTTTATAAATCACGCTATCAAAATCAATATCTTACCTACACATTTACATGACGACCTCGAGCTCGAGACGATCGCCAGTTTCATGCACAATGGCGTCTGGTCGCTATTTTGACAAGGCAGCGCACAACCCGAATCCCTTAATTAAAAAAGCATGTCTGTATAACGTTCATGACGTCGAGCGGGTCAAACGTCGCCCCCGTCATGTCCTATTGGATCCCGTCGATCCAATTACCGCGGATTTGATTACCGCCAATCCACAGATCAGTCAGGCACACACATGCACTAGATTCATATCCAGACACCGGCATCGCCGGCGGCGCCGACGACGACAACTAAGGATAGGTCCGCCAACTGTCGTTTAAATAATGCAGTTACACTCCGACGCAGCCTTGAGTTTCTTTCGGCGTTTCTTCTCAAGGTAGTCGCTTCCGAGACGCTGGTAGATCACCGTTAGGTTTCGTATTTAATGACCGGCAGCCCAAGTCGAGGTCCGTACCCACAGGGGTGCCCTTGCGTAGCCACCCAACCCATAAATCGCTGGCTGAAGCACCATAAGTGCTCGCCCTCTAAAGCCCGGTGAAATTGTAGCGACCGTTGCCCCGGTCAACAATAATCGTCCCGTCGAATAAAAAAAAACCTACACATTATACTACGTGTCCCTACATGTCCTTGTATTGTCACTCGACCCATAACTCGCTGGCACCTTTGATGCTGACCCTCTTGGCCGGTGAATTTGTATAGGCCTTTCCCAGCCAGAAGCTTTCTATCCTGCCAAAACAAAAAGTTACATAAATATATAGGTTGGCTGTGAGGTTAACCGTCAAAATAAAATAGTGCCTCTCTCTTCATCATACTGAGTTGTCGTAAGAGCGTAAGAGCCAAATATGTAATGGGCTTAATATGACGTCTGCTGCTTGAATGCGGCAGATTTACTGCTGATTGGTATGACTACGAGCAGTAGCGTTAATTCTGTAGATGCATGAAAGCATTGCATGCCCTTACGATATATAAGTCTGGAATAAATTGCTTTAATTAAACAAAAAACGAACCCTTTTTTAACCCAGGGGAAATCCCTAACGGGCCGTAGGGGCGATGAGGGTTGCCCCCGGTGTGTCAGACTTGCACCGACTAAAACCCCGGGGTGTTTCTTCTTCCACCTGCCAAGTGCCAAGGGCAAGGCTGAGCCATCTTCCTCGGCATCCGGCGACGTCTAGGCTTGTGCAGGCCCCGCCTAAAAAAAATAGCCTTTATATTCATATCTATTCTATTTTCACGCCATCTATCTTCTCTATGAAAGTAATGTAATATTTATTATCATTATACAATATTCACATTAATTATGTGGATCTGCCTACCCTATCCAAATACCCTATGCGCGTCACTGACTACGAGTGTAGAATGGGATATCGGCTCGCTAAGGATACACCGCCGGAAATACTCGAAAGCGGGGATAGAAAACAAACGGTCCTAATAAGTAACCGTATGTTTACACAAGCACGACGTCAAAGTTCAATGAATTTTTTAAAACTCTCTAAGGCGTTAGTAGCGAAATATATATAGTCTATAAGCGACCCAGAACGCAGGGCTTACAGAAAATTATTTTCAGTCTAAGTATGAAAGATTTATCACTAGAAAATAGCACTACATAATAAATATCTATATTTTTGTATAGTAGCTTGGACTATACTGATCGCGATGCCAAGAACAATGCAGTCCAAATGAGACTGAAAAGGGGAAATTCAGATTCTGACAGTACACTGCGACCCAACAGTATCTTTTTTTTTTTTACTTGGGGAAAAGCCTCATAGCACCGTCTCAGCCGCACTGGGGGGTTGCGCGACCGAGGTGTGTCCCACTTGTACCGACTAAAAACCCCAAGGTGACTACTTCTGCGCATTGGCGGGGACTGTGGGACCTGTAATCAATTCGCCACAGCCCCGTCGCGCCGCGCCCAACGGGCACAAACTCGGGGGAACATGATACCCTCCCCGATACTGCTCGTTGTATTTAGGCAGAGCACGTCACAGTGCACTTCTCGAGGGCCGGTAAACCAGTAGCTCTGGGCCCCTCACCCTGAGCAGCCACGACCCCAAAGACACCAGCAAACCGGTCGTGGATCGACCGATCGGCTGGGACTGATGTGCCAGGGTGGTTGCCGGTACCCCGGAGTCTTCTTCGAGCATCCTTCTGCCGCTCTCGCTCTGCGGCCTCCTTCTGGGACATGACGTCTTCACAGAAGGAGGCCACGGCCCTCCAGTTGTCGTACCCTGCCAGCATTGCCGACACCACTGCTGGCAGGGAGAGCCCCAACAGTATCTGGGTCATCGCGACATATCATATATGTCAGATGTTATGATCGCGAACTTAACACGGCGCAAGACAGCGCTACGCAACCACCTAAATCGAACGCTTTTACATATAAGCACATACAGATTCAGATCGCGGGCTAGAAACGACTGCAGGATCCGACTACTGCCTTTATTACTATCAAATAATATACTTTCTTCTTTTATGTTTCTGCATTGTTAATTTTTATTATGACGCGAAATAAATGTATTTAATTTCAATTATTTTTATATACGTGTCGGAATTTAAACCTACAACAGTTCGCGTTCCCGCACATGCATGCCGGTTCCTTTTTCACCTAGCCATCACAGTCACAATATTTTTTATATTAGCAATATGATCCCTTTTATAATACCTGACATTTTTTATTGTGTAAACCTTCGATTAAAATAAATCTTGTTTTCTAATAACGCTAATTAACTTTAATAATAAAAAAAACTCTAATAGAGTCAAGCAATATCATGCCTTAAATTACTACCGTTTGATTGCTCTCCAAGCGCTCATCTCGTAAGAAATCGAGACACCAAAAGCCTCCGAAAATAAAGGTGTACCCACAAGGAAAATTCTTGAAAGTTCTCCGTGATGTCGTCGTCATTAAAACTTTTTCGAGAGAATTAAATAACGTCCCGGGAACAAATCCGTTTACAGAGGAGAAATACCGGACAAGTTTCCAAAGTAATATTGGATTTCGCTAGTGGCTAGCAACCCTTCGACGATTTTACAGAAATTTATAAAACGATTGTCTTTTTATAACTGAACTGAATAATAAATAATTACGTCACGCTATAACCCTTTCATGGTGGGAACATAGGGGAAAGATAGAGTACTAGGAAGAGAACAAAAGCAGAAGAAATGATGTACAGCAATAAGAATGTAGTAATTGTAGAAACTAAAGCATGTTAAAGTAGGGAAATAAAATAAATATATATGTACTAAATTAAGAGGGAGACAATGACGTAGCATTATCTCACAGCAACGGGACAACGAGGGAAAAAAACCCTTTCATGGTGAGCAGACATATATTAGTAGCAGCCTACTTTACGATTATATGTTATGCAGCGTCGACCAGTAGCACAGATAATCACCTTTCTCAATGCACTTACACCTTAGATCATGGATCGGCCACTTTTTCTTATATTAGGCCCACAAATATTATGAGTATGTTTGTACGGGTCACATTTTATCTAATAAACATAATTATTTAGATAAAACTATTTTTTGCATTTTTAACCATATTTATTGTTACTCTCATTTTTTTTTTTACACTGGCTCGACAATGAGACTACAGAGTACCTGATGGTAAGTACAGTGTAGTCCAAAAACGAAAGCGACTATCAAAGGATTAAAATCCGTTGATAGTCTACATCGCCATGTCGGCCCACATATACCACGACTGAAGGTCTCTAGGTATATGAGCTACTGGATATGCACAAGCTGATCCCGAAGCGCGACAAGCCGAAACTGGTCACTATGACGGGCTTTACACCCATGCACTGTGGTCGCGATCCAGACGGGCACCGGCGCCCTACCACCTCGCTGCTGCTCGTTTAGCACCACCCAGGAGTCACGTGTAGGGAAACTAGGGTAAAGCCTACGGACGCGAGCAGCTTCGACTCCCGTTTTACTGACTGAGATCGCTTGAAATGAATTTCTGGCTTCCGCGCACACAAAACAATGAAATAGAAACTTATTTCTATGTGTTTTTAATTTATTGGCTGCGGTGCGTCGATCTGTGTAACGACTACTTGCGCGGGCCGCACTGTAGTGGCTTATGCAGCCCGCGGGCCGCTGGTTGTCGACCTCTGCCTTAGATTAACATAGTAGTAATCTTTGACCCAGATTGCGGAATTATAGACGATGTTCAGCATGTCCTGGTTGAGTGTGCCCAGAACGCTAATGTAAGGTAGGATGTTATATGTAAATTAAAATTAAATAGATTGGATGTTGGTATGTTCCATAGCATTTTGGCGGTGCCCACTAAAGCGACTGCCGAAATGCTATGGAAACTGTATGAAAGGTGAGGTATGAAAGGTTTAATTTCTATGTATTAGGCTACGATGGGGCTGATATGATTAAATTAAAAGCCACTAATAAAAAAAAATAAAAAAAATTGACCCAAATATGGATAGTACTTGACGCCCTTGATATTGAGGACTGTTCTCTTTGTTAATGATTCCTGGCTTATTAAGCATCTTGATCCGGATGAGAGGGAGGCGGTGTGCAGTGTCCGCCGCGCCGCCTGTGAGATAGGTATTGGAAGGGTGCGCTCTTTACCCCCACCCCTCCCAGAGAGGCAGCCTCGACAAGGCATTTCGCTCTCCGGGCGTCTGGATGAATTTGGTTTCCCAGGCTCGGGTGGAGCGATTAGAGGGACACCCCGGGGGTTTTTAGTCAGTAGGAGTCTGACACACCGGGGTTGCTGCCCTCACAGCGGCCCTGATGGTCCTATGCAGGATTTTCCCCCGAGAAACCAAAAAAAAAAAAAAAATTAAGCATCTTGAACCGCTCCATTTCCGCAGACATGTAGCTTCAATAAGCGTTTTCTACCGTCTGTACCACATTGAACGTTCTGAAGAGTTATGTAACCTTGTTCCACTCTCTCCCTTCCATAAAATAACTTGACAGGATTACCAAGCCACGGCTTTATGATAACTCATATCAAAACTAGGACTATAAACTTCTCTAACTCTTGCCAAGTCGTTAAGCTATAGAATGTCCTTCCGACGAGCGCGTTTCCAACTGTCCAATGATATTGGATCCTTTAAACTAATCGTGAAGAGATATTTATGCAGACAGGAATAATCAATGCGAGTACCAATATGTTTTCAATTATTGTTTATTTATTTATTTATTTACTTTTACAGGGTTGCCAGTGGCCCGGTACAATGACTAATTCACACAATACATACATAAAGTTACAATAAAAAAAATGTACAGTTCCTATTAAGGTTTATTGTTGATGAGAGTAGTCGTTTTTTTGACTTCACTGTGCTTACCATCAGACGTGGTGTGGTCACTACGGTAAAACAGGATAAAACACGCCAATTATGGTGCCATGGGATTGAAACAAAGCATGCACGAACTCCATTCTAGTCAACTGACGTGTAATGCCATACCTTACGCCTAACCTCGCTTAAAGGTGGTGAGAAGACGTAGGATGCCATAGAGCCGACCAGACAATGATCAGAAATGCCCAAGGGAGCATTTACTGACAAAAAATACCCAAAAGGAAAGCTTGTCAGCAGAAGGACAACAAAGAGGGAGCTTAACCCACTACATCTGGAAGTTTGGAAGCCTGGTGCGCTGGATAACCTGTTGAATGAGGTCATTTAACAGACCGATCGCATGAGTAAGCCTTCCTGCATGGTCAGTATTGGGAAAACCCAGCAAGAACTCATGGTAGGCGTCAAAATTCCCCATAACTACCACTAACTTGCATGTTTTCTGAAAAATAATTTCATACTTTACTTTGTAAGCGAATAGAAATATATTTTACAAGAAACTTTAATTTTATAATAAGGTTGATAAATATAATAAAGCCAAGAATATAATTAAATATAAAATTTTATTACAATTCAAGTGCTGCCGGCAAGTTTAAGATATCAAGTCGAAGGTACGATGCCAGGCAATTTACTTTTAATGATCTTTACAAATTCAAGACCACCTTTTAAGTGGTCGTAAACTAATTAAAAGCAGACCTAAAGTCACCATTAAATTTTTTAGTACTCCGAACGAAACATCGGCATTTTTAATAGCTTTTTTACGATATAATCATTTGGAGTAGAGATTTAGCTTTGTAATTATTTCTTCTTAATTGTCGTAAATTATTTGAAACATAAATTACGTTTAACCTACTCAGAGCAAATAAATAGAATTCAGATGGCGGGCGTGAAAAATGATTACAATTACATTTTGCATCAATAATCTGATTACATTTTACCTATCTATGTTTTAAACACTTTGGAATCCTCAATTGCATATACATTAATAATATTAATAATAGTTTACAAGGGTTTTTAATCATGATTACAGAGTGATGAAATTAAAATTACAACCTCATTTGCCAATCTCTGATGGAGAGTAATGTCAAAAGTACGCGGAATCGGCAAGAGTGCATGAAGAGATTAATGCACGTTAAGGAAGCAAAAGAAGATCGCAGAAGTAGACCGAAATGGTATTCAATTATCTACGTTTACACGAACAGGAATTCCGATGATGGTTTCGTTAATACCAAGCTTCGTTTATCAATGAAATCGTTTTATTAGTCTTTACTAACTAACTGACTTTTGTAAGTAATTAAATTTCTTCAATTTTACATGACAACGCCTTTTTTTTAACCCGGGGGAAATCCCTAAAGGACCTCAGGGGGCGATGAGGGTTGCCCCCCGGTGTGTCGGACTTGCACCGACTAAAACCCCCGGGGAGTTCCTTCTCCCGCCTGTCGAGTGCCAAGGACAAGGCTGAGCCATCTTCCTCGGTACCCGGCGACGTCTAGCCTTCTGCAGGCCCTGCCTACTTGGCAGGGGGTGGCTAAATAGTCGCCACCCCCTGCGTACACCTAACACAATTGGCGGGGAGAGTGGTCTAGAGTGCCACCCTCCCCTCATCTCCTTGATTTTTCATTGAAGCGGTGTGCGGGAGCACATCGCACACCGCTCACGCCTGGATCTGGGCGACGCGCTCCCTCAAGAGCGCCGCCCGGCGTATGTCCTGTTATGGAAGAAGGCTTCTGGCGAAGGCCCTCCTCCGGCGTTCTGTCCGAGTTGGGCGGCGGATTGGGTTATCGGGGGTGGCAATAGCCTCCCGTTCCCGCTCCGCCGCCTCTTTCACCTTCATTACGTCCTCCATAAAGGAGAGGGGCGCCTGCCATGCACTACATGACAACACCTACCTACCTGCGTAAAGTCCCTTACCTCGCAGTCTTTTGCCGGTTGCAGAATGGAGTCTTCTCAAAAGCTACATTGTCTAATTCCACCAGCCCCGTTTTGACATAAAACCACTAGACATCGTGCCGGATACCATCTGTATGTGGTGGACGTTTCTTATATCCGCACGAAGAGATTCGCTTCTCCATTCATCATGCGAACAGCTAAGGAGTGGAATATTCCTTCAGCGACTGTATTCTCACGTTCTTATGACTCGGTAACCTTAAAGAGAAGAATGAATACATATGTTGGGCGAAAGCAGTCCATTGTCGAACTCATCTTTATCTTCCATCAGATATATTTGAAGTCAGGCGTTCACTTGTAAATTATAAAAAATCAACCTTTTAATTAATTTATTTATTTATTTGTTTAATAGCAACTTGGCAGCACATTGTAAGTCAATTATATACAAAATAGGAAATAAAATAAAAATCTACAGTGTCAGTATCGAAGTTACGCTTACATATAAAATTTTAATATTCACTAATAATATAATCTTCGTCATCGGTTCACTAATATGCGACTTTCGGGTCGGACAGGGTTTTCAAAACACACTGTATAAATAAAGCAATAATAGCCTCCCGAGATCACATGATGTTGCATAGTTTGTCAAAACAATGCACATTTCCAACGAAACATTACGACTTACTACAAATAGCAGATTCTTGAATATTAGTTTGAAGGTAGATTTACACTTAATGAACATAGGATTAAGAAATGAAATGAAATGTATTTATTTCGCCACAAACTAACAAAAAACTAGAAACTTAAATGCAGTAACAGGCACAACATACAGAAACAAAAGAAAAATACAAAAACATATAAGCATGGCGAAAATGGGATCTTCATCAGCTTAAAGCCACAGAGGAAATCTGCAGCGCTGTTTTTCGTGAAGGGCCCCGGTCGTGTTACATCTTATTAGAAAATATCTTTCTTTAAAGGACAATAGAAATGTGCATGAGAAAGTGCCCTGAGAACGGCGATCTGCGCTACTATTCACGTTGGGTACGACATACAAGTGCAAAATGTATACAGCAAGTAATGGATCTCTATTCACCCTGAAATGGTATAGTATGATGATATATTTTTAAATCGTGAAAAACTGGATCTAGTGACACGTCATGATCTTCTGATTTACCAACTTCAAAAAGTGGAGATTCTATGTTCGATTGTATACATTTTTTATATATTGTTAGGATCAGAAGTTATTTTACCCAAAAAAATAAATAAATGTCAGGATCAGGAGCTATTTTACTAAAAATAAACAAATAACAAATATACGTGGTGATTTAAGCTAAACACGATTTAACATTTACTTGGATAACCAAAACAACAACTATCAGAGTTTCGACACAATAATACAATCCTCGCGTAAACTAACAAGAGAGCTGCTCCGCACGGAGCCTCGAACAAGAATCCCCCCGGCCGAAGAGCCTGGATCGGCATATAAACGGTATCTAAATGGGGTGTATAGAAACAGTTTATTTTGTTCTATCTAATAATATGTATCTTCACACAATTTCTTGACCGACTATATAATAATAATAACACATCTTCAGGCTATATTTCTTTCAGGGTGAGCAAAGATACTAGTGGCTGTGTGCTTTGCACTGATATTTCGTGCCCAACGTGACCAATAGCGCAGATCGCCGTTCTCAGGGACATTTACACATGACATTTCTATTAGATGTCATGCGGGTTTTATCACGATGATTTCCTAGACCAGTAATCATGTGGTGCTTATATCCCTATTTAATCTGAAAACCCCAGATGCACGTGTCGGGATTTGAACCTACGATAACTCGCGTTGCCACGTATGGAAACCAGTCCATAATCCACTAGACCAATTATGTCTCAAATGGCATCACAAAAACATAGAAAATATGTTGTTCCATTATTATATTTCCGTAGACATAAGTAACAGTAAACTCGTTAGGTGTAAATGTACCTTGACATGCAAGGCTTTAGAACGTCGGTATGTCGTTCACATCCCTAATAAATCTTATTTAACACTAATAGTACCCGCATTCTCCAGGGTACGATATAAATGGTATATAAATATACTCAGTATATCACAGTCAAGGGAGATTTATATAAGGTCACATGCTGTAAGGAAATGTGTGAAATAAAATATATACACTTTTTATACGAATTGGTCGTAGTATTAAGAAATACATGGAAAATTCCCCTTTTTTTATTAATCACCCCTAATTCTCCCTTTGCGTTTTTTTTGTAACGTATTTTATAACTCTTGTTTAGTCCCTTCATTCTTCTTCATGTTATTACTGCTTCTTCAATTTACAATTTTATACTTATAATTACCTCCTAACTACGCCAAATATTTTCGACAGTCATTTTTCGCTTCTCGCATTTTGCCTTAGATAACTCTTCTGGCTCAGTTTTCCTTCTCTATCATGCTCATTATTCTTCTTGCGAAATTCGATAGCAACTGATTGTACAGTTGGCGGAAGGAATCAGAATTCCTAATTCCTCCAGCCCTGATGGTACTATGCAGGATTTTCACCCGGATTACCAAAAAAAAAAACGCTTGAAAAGAGTTTGAGAACTTCTGTTTCATATTACCCTCATTCAAGGGCTACAGATAAATAATTGCTTACAATTTAAATGTTTCGTAACTTAAAAAAACATAAAGGACGATATGCAATTTTGTAATGCAAAGTAAAATAAAACATTAATATTGCTTTTCTGTGTTTCCTTCCTCTATTGTTTGGTCCAAATGCAAAAAAAAACGGGATTTCCACACTGCAATGCCCTTTATAATACCTCGCTTTGGGCTGACGCATTCTAGGATCAGCTTGTGAAGGACCAGTTGTTCGTATACCTAAAATCTTTCTGCCATAATATTAGGTCCTTACATATGAAAATGGTGTTTTGTATGGGAGGAACAAAAAGTCGAATATTTTTTAATATAATGTATTTAATTAATCAAAGTATGAACCATTATTTTCTATGCACTTTTGTCATCTCATAGGTAGTTCATTGATCCCTTTACTAAAAAAACCAGTCGGACGGGAATCAATAAAATCTTTGAAGGCGATTTGGACTGCCCCATCGGAGTTGAATTTTTTCCCTTGCAAGAAGTTATCCAAATTTCGAAAAAAATGGTAATCTGTTGGAGCAAGGTCCGGGGAGTACGGAGGATGTCTTAGACTTTCCAATTGAAGCTCTTCTAATTTAGTAGCCGTCTGTTGCACAGTGTGTGGTCTAGCGTTGTCGTGAAGCAGCAGTGGGCGTGGAGCGATTGACCAGCCTAGGTTGTTTAGCCGCTAGCTTTTCCATCATGGTTTGCAATTGCTGACAATAGACATCAGCCGTAATAGTCTGGCCAGATTTGAGAAAACTGTAATGAACAATACCGGCACTAGTCCACCAAACGCTTACAAGTAACTTTTTTGGGGTTAATTTTCGCTTGGGGCAGGATTTGGCTGGCTGGCCAGGATCCAACCATTGCGCTGAGCGCTTCCGATTATCGTAAAGAACCCATTTTTCATCACAGGTAATGATTCGGTTTAAAATACCTTCATTATTGTGCCGGTTTAGTAATGTAACGCAGCAGTCGACGCGCGTTTGCCGGTTTGCTTCAGTCAATTCGTGAGGTACCCACCTTTCAAGCTTTTTAATCTTCCCAATTTGCTTCAAGTGAATTAAAACAGTTTTATCACTAACATCGCAGCCTGCAGCTAACTCGGACGTGGTTTGCGATGGATCCGCTTCCACAATAGCCTTCAACTCTTCATTATCAACTTGAGTCTCAGGCCGTCCACGGGGCTTGTTCTGCAGGTCGAAATTTCCAGAACGAAAACGTTGGAACCAAAAACGAACTGTGTTTTCTTTTGCAACACGACCGCCATACGCATCATTCACCCTTCGAGTTGTTTCCGCAGCACTAGTGCCACGGCGGAACTCGTACTCGTAAATAATGCGATATTTTAAGTTTTCCATTTTGTAAAATTAGTGACGCAAACAGAAAAAAAAACAGAAGAAAAAAACAAATTAATGACGATCATCGAAGCACAAATACATGAGCCTATAGCTGTACAAATTTGAATTTGGAATTCCTTACCAAAGAGGAGAAATTTGTGATTAAAGTGGCCAGTACGAAAAACGCCAATTTCATATGTAAGGACCTAATATATACATGACATGCCGGCAGCGACTGTTAATATATTCTCATCTTATCTTCTATTTCTTCTTGTTCTTCTTTCTTTTATTTTCTATTCTTATCTTTATTTGGTTAGGTTCTAATATTGAAATAGCACCGTGACGTCCGCGCAATCGGTTCCCCTGAGCGTCGGCTGAAAAACAGCGCTGGATGGCGCGTACAGCGTCGCCCAGCATATGCTGAGCTGAGTGCTCTTTGAGATGGGTAGCAGCACACAGGATACATGATGAGATGTTATGTATTATTCTTTCATTGTTGTTTTTATATAAATATGTTTGTTGTGTGTTGTTTCCTTTGCCTCAATAAACTTTTTCTTTTTTTTCTTTATCTTTTGTTTTGTTTCCCTGGCTATTTTACTACACTGTACTTTCTATCGAATGCGATGTAGTCACTTATCGATCCAATGTATAAAAACGATATAACGCGTTCAATTGCCGTGCTGGCCTCCTAGGTTAAGATTTTGCTCAGATTATAACTTCGTCTATAACAAAAAACTGAATATATAATAGGAACTTGAGTATAGCTTAAGTATTCACAATGACGAGGTCAAGTTGACGAAATCTGTAACTTACCGTATATTTTGATATTAAATAATACAATTCCCGGCATGTACCTCTGGATTTTTTAAGATTTAATGATTAAATGTAGATACCGGCACTATATGTTCACCGGTCACATTCATTCAGACAACATTATTAAGCAACATACGTAAACACACAGGCGCGTATACGCACTAATTTTAATTGACGCCAAGCGTTTTCTTAGAGATCGTGAAAAGAAAAAGATATACAATCTAGGTAATGTTCTCGCTTCAGCTTAAGACTTGGGCCAAAGATCACGCGGATTTATTAGCAGGGATCGGGCAAAGGGGTGAAAAATAAATAAGTCCAACCTTTTCGAGGTTGACTTTAATTGTTTCGCTGATTTTGAACCATCCAAAAGTCACATCCGGAGTGAAAAAAACACTTCAGAGGGCCAACATGAATTTCACGAAATCACTTCTCGAGTATTTTTTAATCTTAATTTGTTTTGTTTGTACGCGTCTCTACCATATAAATTGAAAAATATAATAATAATGTATCATTACGATGTGTCCCTTTCGAGGTAAGCAGAGGTATATTAGTGGGTGTATACACTTAGAGCTTGTATGTCGTACGCAATGTGAACACTAGCGCCGCTAATTGCCGTGTTCAGGGAACTAACACATTTCTATCCGGTGAACACGTGGTCCCTTAATTTGTACTTCTGGAAAACTTAGAAGTACGTGCCGGGATGCAAACCTATCACTATTCACGATTCCGCGCATGGATCCCTTACCCACTAGGGTTTATTTATTTATTTAATATACCATCGATATATAGACGTAATTAAAAAAAAACATATATATCGTCAGGTGAGAGGCTATTTGGTTTAAGCGACATTTTTTGGTGATATAGTAATATATATATATTTGGAATCGGTAAAAAACGCTGATTCTAAAAATATATATATTACTATATCACCAAAAAAGTCGCTTAAACCAAATTGCCTTTCACCCGACGATATAGTTTCTAAGACCGCGTGTCATTACAGGAATACCTAACTATATACAGCACAAGTATAAACAAAATAAAAAAAAAAACATATTAGTTAATCCTACTACACTCAAGTGGATTTAGATGAGAAGAATGCAATCAAAGCCGACCGAAATCCTGATAGGGAGCATTGAAAGATGTCAATGTCACTAACTTTGTTATTGTTTGTTATTTATGTTAATTTTTATCATAAAACGAGATAGCGAAAATGCTAGTTATTTAACATTGATAAATTTAAATCATGCATACCGAGTACTGAGATGGTACTATAAAAAAACTAAGCGTGTGAAAGGGACAAAACTAAATTCATGTACACCACCTGCTATTTATTTTTTTGTTAATCCGTGTTAAATCCTCATGAAACGACACGGTGCCTTGAGATCTCCTATCGGATAAAGCCCCCGGAACGTTCCTCCTCTCGTCTGCCGGGGCTAAGGGAAAGGCTGAGCCAGAATCTGCAGCTCCCGGCGACGTCTGGCCTTCTGCAGGCCACTCTCCACTACGTTGCAATGAGGATGGTGTACGAAGCCACTTCCTGCTATCCTGGTTGTCTTGGAGTAGTATGGAGAAACACTTGGCGTATCGCTCACGCCTGGATATGTTGGACGAATTCCCTCCCTCGAGCGCGTCGCCCAGACCTCTTACCATTTCTACTTCTATCACATTCTTAACGCGCATTTTCATCACGCAGTTTTAACAGAATTTGATTATTTATAAAAAATATTAACATATTTAAAAACAAATGAAGTCTTTTTATACATTTCTACTGCGTCTAGAGTTTTACATCTAGTTGAAAATGTCTAGCAAGGAAATAAATATTTCGCGAACAAGTGTTAGGCCTGAAACGCACTGAGAATTTTCACCGCGCGATTTTTACCGCAAATGTACGAAAGCGAATGCACAGGCAATAAAATTTCACTAAATGTCTCCCTCTTCATCATACTAAGATTTCGGAGCCGACTAAGGTATACAGCATGCCAAATTACACGCAGATTGCTAGCATCTAAGCTGTTGCTCTTTCTCTGCACATAGTATACACCTGCCAACCCGCATTGAACAAGCTTGCTTTGTTAAATATCCAACCGCCTCCCATGAATTCCGCAAATATAAAGAACAAAGGGCCTTTATCCTGCAGTGGGACAAAACTGGCTAATAATAATATGACCTGATCAATTCAATCGTATGAAACTATCAACGCTGTGAGAACAAAAAACCACGCGAAATTAGTTTTCCAGTGTGAGCTAAGTGAATCTTCGTCCATGATAAAAATTCGCGTGATATTTTTCCGAGCGGTGAAATTTCGCAGTGCGACCTGTACCTTAATTCTGGCAAACCGAAATTAATTAAGGCCTTACATTGTTTGGTGAACTTTGACAAGGGAGGTCGGGCCCGAAAAAATGAAACGAAACACCGTGAGTATTATGTAATAATAAATCCCCTGTAGAGAAGTACCGCCATTGTGAAAGTTGCTCCGAACATTTTAAACTGAGGGTATTATTACACTTTTAATGAAGATATTTTAATGGGAAGTTTTAATGAATCCTACCCTTTGCCGGCAACTTCGTTTACTTTAATTTTAATTCGATTTAGTTTGATGAAAGCAAATATTTTCTAAATTACAAATTAATTCAAATTTCCTTTATCAATGACTGCTGGCAATCGACCTCCAGTATGCTATACTACAAGTAATCGACTCTGAAGGTAGGTAGATTTCGCATGTATATGTAATTCAAGATTGATATTTAGGTTGGTAGGTGTTGGCGACGCGCTCAGTTATTGTAGATAATAATAACCTTTTGTATAAAAAATGTACGTATGTGTAAGTGTTCTCGAATGTTCGGGGGCGGAGCGCTCGCGTCGCGGACCGCAGTGGCACTCATTGTTTCAATCAGTCCGGTTAAGGTCACCGACAGAGCGGGTCGCGTCGCGTGCGCTCCGCCCATACAAATATTTGTGCTTGTAATCTGACTTTCCTAGGAATATACGTATTGTCAAATCGTGCACCTTGTTTTTTTGCCTTCTCAAGCGTCCACATCGGCTACAGTAGTGCTTATCATAGCATAAGTAGGTTCCCGGACACTACACTTGAGGGACTCTGCTGCCCAGATAAAGGAGAGGTGTGTGTAGAACGCGAGATCATTTATAATCCTCCCTCTAAAAGATAAAGACTTCCATAGGCCTTTCGCACACCGGGCCTAAGGACAAATGTGGATCCCCTAGACCCGTTAACAGCGATGAGGAGACTACACCCCGAGGGGTTTAGTCAGTAGGAGTTTGGCACACCGGGGCTGTAACCCCCACGATGGCCTGCAGACGACGGATATATACAGGAACTTTTCGTTCTATTTCGTAAATACGGCAGACAACGTACTATGCCCTTCCTGGACAGTGTCTGCACGCTATAAGACTCTCTCCATCATGAGGGATAAAAAATAATACTTCATAACAATTCTCATCTTTTGCTTCTAAATCGTAGCTGTAAGAGAGCGTGGTAAGACTCTCTAAATAACGGTTTAGGAGCTACGCGCTATATAACTTACGTTATGTTTTTAGAAAAAAATATGAAGAATGTAAGGTCAACTAAGGCAAAGCAAATAAATCCGCTCTTGCGCGTTTTTATTTTAAAAAATGAAATCATAAATGAAATGAAATATATTTATTCCGCGCCATCAAAATTTTTAAATTTAGAAACATAAACATCATACGTTAAAGAAGAAAATACAACAACATATAAAAATGGGGAAATAGTGAAATCCGACAGCTCTATAGCACAGTGGAAGTCTGCGGCACTGGTCGTGTTACATCTTATCAAAACAATGTATAAAAAATAGAACAATAAAATGAAAAACATATAGCATTACTACTATATAGCATATATAGAATAGCATACTCGTATTTCAAGCTATAGCTTAAAAGAATATACCTTCTTAAAATTAAACAATACGAAATAAGCTATTGCTTATTTTAAACAAATCGACTACAGGTGTGTAAGCAAAAGTGTGACAGAAAATAAATGAAATAAACTACTTGTAACTGATAGATTATAAAATAGATATTATTTTAATCTTTTATTAAACGTGAATTTAGACGTGAATAGTCTGAGTGGTACCTATTTTTGCCAGACTACGAAGGAACTTTTATATTATTAACTGTGTGTTATGTTGTAATATTGTATTAATTGACGACATGGAATAAACGTTTAATAGTTAATCACAAGACTATATTTCGTAAAAGTAAAACTAATTCACTGGGGAGTTTTATTATTCTGAATTTTATGATAATGTAGACGCACTCCGCGTTCCATTGTCAACCTCCTCGTCGCTATTCATTTAAGTGATTGAGACCAAATGAAAGCCTGTTCGTAATAAAAAAAATATTATTGGCTCAAAATTGGTGAAAATAAAATATATTAAAAAAGACAAAATTGTCAGTTACAACTTTATTTGTCAGTACCGTCAAATCGTATGATCATATTTATGTTTCGCTGTCATCTCTTGGACTATCCGCGTTTCGTCTTCATCTAAGCGCCATTAATCTGGCTGTATGTGTAATATATCTCGCTAACTGATGTTTTATTCTTCTCACACAATATATAAATTGTTTCTTCACTTAGCAGTGTCTCTGAAAAATATTATCTGAGGACGCATTGCACTGCTTAGTACCATGTGGGCATTAATATAGAAAAAATATTTTATTAAACGAAATGCTCTAAGAATACTGATTTTTCTTAGACACCTAAAATATATTGTTGTGTTTTATAAACACCCTGTAGTGATTGATGTCTCAGCTTTGAACGCAAAAGGTTGTATTCACTATGTCCCTCATCGGAGAGTTGCTCAGTTTTCGTCGCTGTGGTCTTCTAGACATGTTGTTCTTGTTCTTTGGGTTTGTGGCGGGTCTGGCCAGAGACAAGATGCCCGGATGGCAAACTGCTGCAGGGGATTGGTGATTTTTCTCATGGCGTGGGATGGAGTGCATGTTACTTGAGACCAGAGATGGGCAAAATGTAATCTGATTAATGATCAACGATTACAAAATGTGGTCATAATTTTAAGTTTCATGCTCTATAATCATGATTAAATCCAATTAAAACATTAAGAAATCATAAATGTGTATACAATCTGGGATTTTGTAGTGTTTAAAATATAAATGAGCAAAATGTAGTCATATTAATGGTAAAAAATGTAAAATGTAATCGTTAATCATTTTCATTAAACTGATTACATTTTGCCCATCTATGCTTGAGACGTTATTTTTTACGTTAATCAAAGACTAATGAATATTAAAAATGATTAACAACAGATTTAAAAAGACTTGATTCCAGAGCAGTAAAACTTAATAATTATTTACGACAAGCACCCTGTAATTGTAACAATAATTGTTATATTTTCAACACAAATTAACATTCCATTAAAAGGGACTTTAAAAAGCAAGTAATTTTAAATACAGTATGATAAAAAAAACTACAGAAAGTAAAGTGAATAAGGCTTATAAAAATTTTATTCCCATAAAATACGATTCACTTGGCAAAAGTTCCGATCGCCCTTGATTCTAGCTCCCAATTATACGACGAATAAATTAGAAGTCGCGCGAATGAGAAATGAAAATCGGAATAAACGTTACTTCAATAAAGGAATCCAATTTCTATTCTGTGGAATTAATAAGAACCTGATCCCGGGTCGGAACGCAGGTGTTCCGTGCACAGGCTGATTCATAATTATTATTTTCATAATAAAAATAAAAATTTTGTTAGTAATGTTAATTAAGAACATTTTTTCCCTGATTTGAACGTATGTTAACAACTATAGCCCGTGTAGATACTCCCTGTATATAAATATTATTAAACTATATAAGCCCTTTAATAATGTTGATTCTATTAAAATTCTCTACTTTTCTTACGTCAGAAGTTGTCTAGAGTATGCTTCGTCTATCTGGTCACCGTCATTTATCACGCATAAAAATAATTTGGAAAGAATTCAAAAAAAATTTTTAAGATTTCTTAATACTAAAAGTAACAAGGATCCTTGCGATTACGTGGACAGCTTACAAAGGCACAAGTTTTTGTCACTGGAGCATCGTCGTACTATAAATGATATGAAACTGCTTTATGATCTCCTAAACGCAAAAGTGGATTGTCCTGAACTTCTCGGGAAATTAAAATTTAAAATTTTTCAAAAAACAAACTCGAAATCCTTGCTCATTCGCCTTACCTCTTGCAAAGCACTGTTATGCCCAAAACTCGGTCATCTATAGATGTTGCGCTCAGTACAATAAATATTTTAAAGAGATTGATATGTTTTACTTGAGCCGTAATCAGGTCATTAAGACAATTATTTCTGGACTGCAGTTAGATGAATCTCATACAACACCGATATGAGCACACACACGCACACAAATGCACTCACACAACACTCACAAATCACGCACACAACACTCACTATACGATGCGGGGAGCGACCCAAACATTTACCAAAATTTAATATGTGTACTACGTTATTGGCATTCTAGATTTTTTTTTTATTTCCTATTTTTGGTACATAATCTTATAATATGCTGTGTAGTTACCGTTAAATAAATAAATAAATAAATAAATAAAATAAATATAAGTCAGTATAAAATAAAATTATAACTGTAATGGTGTTGGTTCCTTGTGTATATTATTTATGTCATGATTTGTGTTGTGTCCTTGTTCTTGTTCCTGTCTTAATTATGAATTTTTTATGTTTATGATGTGTATTTTGTTGTAGTTAGTAGGTTTTTTTGTTTTAGGTACTTCTACCGGACAATCTCAATATAATTAAAATTAGCAAACACCGATCAACCTTCCTCGAATATTAAAGTCAAAACGCTGACTTTGGCAAAAACAGTGGAAAAGCCACAAGTACGGAATAATAATAATAACTATAGCCCGAGTGTGAGTTTGTATATGATTTGTTTCTCAAATTAGTTTACGATTTAAATGTCAAATCGACAAACAATTGAGTAATTGTTTGACAAACGGCTGGTACAGGTGGTTATCGGAAATTCCATAATGTTTGACACTAAATAATGTTAACTAATTTGAAATACGTCAAACCTATCTTACTTATATGGTCCGAAATGGATGACTGAGTTGAAACAAGCCTATCTGCGAGGGCCGATGTTGTCAAAAAACAATCTTCCTCCAACATTATCTTAACTTAACAACAATCTTAACAACATCATCATTGATCAAAGGTGTGACCACCTCTGAATGTGACTCATCATAAACTATACCGAAACGAAATACTGTAAAAAAATCTACAAGCTTCAGTAGGATTTCTTCCTTGTTATAATTCAGACAAAATACAGTGGCGTAAATGAACTTTATTAGTCGCTATGAATATGCTACCGCTTCACAGAAAAAAGTAAGGAGAAACAACGTTATTATAGCTATTTTTTTAGCTCAGAATAAATACATTAAGTGGTAAAAATAGGAACACACGTGGGCCCAATAATCATGTCGAATTTTGACACGAAAAATTTGATCAAAATTTGCCCATATTTATACTATACTTTATTTTGGTGACCCAGAGATAATCCTACATAAAACCATCAGAGCCACTGTGAGGGTAGCGAACCCGGGGTGTTAGACTCCTACTCACTAAAGCGCTCTGGTGTGTCCTAGCAAACACTCTACCCGATCCTGGGAAACCAAATTCTTCAAGTCGCCCAGGAAACAAACAGCCTGTTTGGGCTTCCTCCCTGGGAGGGGTGAGTGTAGAGAGCCCATCCCTCAAAACCTTTCTATAAGGTGCCGGATATTATGCACCGCCTCCCTTTCATCCGGCCAGCAGACTCCCTCAACCCTACTGCCTATTTTCATACGACACTATACTATGTATTTGCTAGTTATGAGAAATGTAATTACTAAAACTAAAGAAACAAGAATAAAAAATATAACAATAATAATATAGGAATTAGTATTCTTGATATTTTATTTGAGAATTTCACCTAAAGTTTTTAGAGAAATTGGAAATAATAAAATTGCCACTTCTGAATCAACCTGTATATAAAAGATGCCGAAAACGAGAGATACTATTTGATCTCCAAATGGAATTGGCATGGATCGGGTCTCGTCTCGCGGAATGTCGCGCAATGAGACCGCAGCCCTACGTCTAGACTATAACAGGACCGCAGGACAAGCTTTTGACTCAATCAATACACTAATAGACAGCTTATATCTTCAATAAACGTAATTTCCAATACCTTTAAGATGAAATCCATTTTTAGGGTTCTATATCTCAACACCAAAATAAACGCACACAAATGCATGCACGCACACACACACACACACACACACATTCACATCGTCCCATATATATAATACTATAGAACAACCAAAAATAGTAACTGGATGTAATTCGGACGGGTAATATCTTAACTGGCACTGTAGTTTTTTTCTATTTCGTGTATTATTAATTTCAAAGAAACGTTCTGTGATTTTATTATTTATACTAAAACCAATACATAAATTAATGAAATAATCATTAATTATTAAGAACAAATGAGGGTAGAAGAAGTATCCCGCACACTACTCCAAGATAAGTAGGCGAGCGAGGAGTGGGTGGCCATTTTCACCACCCCTCCCCTGCTTTTTTGCTACAGGGAGAGGCCTACCTTAAGGCCAAACGTCGTCGGGTACCGAGGAAGTGGCCGATGCTGTACCCTTAGCCCTTTAGCTGTTAGACGAGTAGGGGGAACAACCCGGGGGTTTTAGTCGGTGCAAGTCCGACTTATAAACGTGGGGCGGACCTCACCGCCCCCTGAGGTCCGTAAGGGATTTCCCCCAGGTTACAAAAAAAAGGGTAGAAGAAGTAATTTCCAGCCCCCGACGAAAACTCTACGGCGCGTCAGTCTGCTCGTAACCGTGGCCTGTAAAACCAGGTTGAAACGTCAAGCCATAAATAAAAGTCAATTCGCACATAAAAACCATTAAAGTGTTTATAATAACGGGAATAATCACAAAATACGTACGATTAGGTATGGGCTTAGGTTTCATGCTCACCGATGAAGGAAAAACCAGCATGGCATCTAATAGAGTTGTTACGTGTATTAGTTCTAAGAAAACTGTGACCAATTGCGCTACTGATCATGTTGGATAAGTATCTCTGCTCACCGCGAAAGCGATATACCGTGACGACTTATTATATATTACGATTATTTGAAAACAAAGTGTAAACTCCATGTATCGTCACTCGATTTAACGACAAACTCCCTAAAGCGTCGATATCACTCGGATTTGGTTGGTTTAACTTGTTTCCCATACAATGATATACTATATATAGCGTTACACCCACTCTCATTAACGACAGCAATTTAATAATATGAAGTACTTTTTAAGCTAAGATGACTTTTTAAGTTGCCAAAATTATTAAAAACTGCGGAGCTGTGTACGTTCTTTTGTAGCTTTATTATCCTAGCCCGTAATAAACTCGACTGTCGGCATTACACATACCGAACTTTCTAAGAAATCCGTTCTTTTGTTTACAAATTGGGATTGCTTGCACGTGTTGACTGTTGTTAGTAGGAGTCATGGATTATCTATACGTTATCATATTCTTAGTTACTCACAAACTTTCAAACTGTAAACATGGCAAGTAAGAGTTTAAAACTTTTTCTTTTTCTAATACAGATTTTTCTTCTCTCCATTTAACGACCACTCTCTATAACGCCAAAATATGCACAGTCCCTTGAGGGTATTTTAAGAGTTTGCACTGTATTTATGAAACCCTTTCCCAATATGAAATACCGAAAATTTCGTCCCTCCAACTTTGTAAAGAATATTTATTTTCGGCACAAATTTGAATTTGCATGACCGGCCACAGATCTGATTTGTAAACATCAAAAGGTCTTTTAGTACAAAGTAAACGGGCTATTCAAAAGCTAAAAAACACTTATCAAATTAATACAAATTTTCCAGACATTCATTGGACGTAGAATAATAATTCATTGAATACAAATCGCGTGCGTCTAGTAACTCATATACCTAGAGACCTTCATTCATGGTACATATATGTAGACTGATATAACGAGGGAGACTGTGGATTTTCGTCCTTTGACAATTGCTCTCATTTTTGGACTACACTGTACTTACCAGTGACGTGCATAGGATATCTGGACAGGGTAGGCAGAATTCGCGTAATTAATTTGAATATTATATTATGATAGTATATATTATATTGCTTTCATAGGAAAAATAGACGGCGTGAATATAGAATAGATAAGAATATAAATGGTTCCTTTTTTTGTTTAAGTTTAAGCAATTTATTCCAGAATTATTCATCCTCAGGTTATGCAATGATTTCATGCATCTAAGGAATGAACGCTACTGATACTTACCATCAGGAACGGTGCAGTGAGTACGCAGAGGCACATAAAAAAACGCTTTACACCTCATTTAGTGCCAAACTAAACTTGATCGAATAACTTGAAAAATACTCATATCAAACAATTCGATTTGGGATCAAAGGAAACCGTAATCCAAATAATTTCAGCTCAAAGTACTCACTTTGATTTCATATTAAGGACAGATTTAAAATGCCAGATTAATGGGTTCGTTAAAAATGTGCAATGGAGTGTATAAATACATGTGAGCTTATAACAGAACCTTTGAACGTAAATCCCAATAAACCAGGAACATAAAAAAGTTACAAAATATATTTTAAAATTCTGTAACAGAGAAAGAAGTAATATTTATGGGATCACTTCGAAGTCCGTTTGAGAGGCCCATTTTCTCTGGAACGCGTAAATACATTAAATTGAAGTTAATATCAAACATAGATGGGCAAAATGTAATCAGATTCATGAAAATGATTAACGATTACATTTTACGTTTTTTACCATTAATATGACTGCATTTTGCTCAATTATGTTTTAAACACTACAAAATCCGAGATTGTATACACATGTTTTATTTTTTTTAATGATTTAAATGGACTTAATCATGATTACAGAGCAAGAAAATTAAAATTACGACTACATTTTGTAATCGTTCATCATTAATCAGATTACATTTTGCCCATCTCTGGTATTAAATACACTGTGTTTACAGTCAGGTGCGCTGGAGGCACTTTGTCGAGCCAGTGTAAAAAGCAAGCTTATTCAGTTTTTTCCAATGGTAGAACTTATTTTCTAAGCAAGGCCTAAGCAAAATCAAAGAACCTAATGATTATAATTCTCAGCCTTAGCGTATTTACAAATGTTTTTAAGCGGAAATCTTTGGACATACAAAGGAAGGGACTTGAAATAAAATCTTTATCGAAACGGGACTCGGGATTCCGCGTGAATTGTCTCGAGGGAGGAAACAAAAATTCTAATGTTAATTTCTCTTGAATTAGTAATTTACAAACAAAAGTTTTCCGTCCACGCTCGTCGCCTGTTACTGTCTCGAATTGAGTTCGACAATTTAACATTATTAAGTCCGAATAATTATCACAGATTTGTCGGCGGATTATCCATTAAAGATTTAATTTATGCCGTTTGTTTGTTCGTAAATTTCTTTCTATAAAACGTCCTTTCAAGCAGATTTATTTTTCCTTTTGATATTCAAATATCCTGCTATGTTATTGTTTTCTTTCTTTAACAATTTCCTTATCGTATAATTTATAACAACACAATAAATTAAGTAAGGATTTAAGAACCAATAAAAAATTTATAAGTAATTGCTATCCATTTATAAGTAATTGATCCATGCGTACTGACACGAATTCACGTAGGTTCGAATCCTGGTAAGTGCATCTGAGTTCTCCAGAGAGGAAGCCTTAACAAGGCCTTTTGTTCCCTGGGCGTCTGGACGAATTTGGTTTCCCAGGCCCGGGTGGAGCGATCAGAGGGACACCCCGGGGGTTTTTAGTCAGTAGGAGTCTTACACACCGGGGTCGACACCCTCACAGCGTCCCTGATGAACCTATTCAGGATTTGCCCCGGGTTACCAAAAGAAAAGGTATATGGACAACTGCTTGGATAACTTGGGAGTCGAAGCTGCTCGCGTCTGTAGGCTTTACCCTAGTTTCCCTACACGTGACTCCTGGGTGGTGCTAAACGAGCAGCAGCGAGGTGGTAGGGCGTCGGTGCCCGTCTGGATCGCGACCACAGTACATGGGTGTAAAGCCCGTCATAGTGACCAGTTTCGGCTTGTCGCGTTTCGGGATCAGCTTGTGTATATCCGGTAACTCATATACCTAGAGACCTTCAGTAGTGGTATATGTGGGGCGACATGACGATGTAGACTATCAAAGGATTTTTATCCGTTGATAATCGCTTTCGTTTTTGGACTACACTGTACTTACCATCAGGTACTATGTAGCAGGGATGTTACGGAGCTTCGACTCCGACTCCGACTCCGATAAGTCGGAACTTCCGATCGTTATTACACCTTCGGTTCCGAAACTTTTTAATCGGAGGTATTCATCGGAAGTCACCACCACTGTTGCAGTCAATTCATTTGATTTTACTTTATATGTTGTTGAAACATAATATCAATTAATCAAACAATCAGTGCTACTTAATTTGTAGAAGACATTTTTTAAAATGTAGATTAAAAAAATATGATTAAATTATTAAATTTAAAACTAAATGTACATTTAAATTTATTACTAAAAGGTTTTTTATTTTACATTTACATTAAATTAAGTAAAATAGAAATTAACACAAAAACAACCCTGCAGCAAATTTGATTTAATTTGTTCACTGGACAATGTTCACTGGAGGATAACGGTTTCTGATATATCCAACACTTTGTGAACAACAGCTTTTATTTGCCCAAGTTAGGTTGTGTTGGGTTGTGTTGTGTTCCCTGCCAGCAGTGGCGTCGGCAATGCTGGCAGGGTATGACAACTGGAGGGCCGTGGTCTCCTTCTGTGAAGATGTTATGTCCCAGAGGAGGCCGCAGAGCGAGAACGGCAGAAGGCCGTTCGAAGGAGACACCAGGGCGCCGGCAACCGCCCTGGCGCATCAGTCCCAGCCGACCGGTCGATCCACGACCAGTTGGCTGATGTCTTTGGGGTCGTGGCTGCTCAGGGTGGGGGCCCTGAGCAACTGGTTTAGCGGCCCTCGAGAAGTTCGCAGGGCATTGTGGCGTGCTCTGCCTAAATACAACGAGCAGTATCGGGGAGCGTATCATCTTCCCCCGAGTTTGTGCCCATCGGGCGCGGCGCGACGGGGCTGTGGCGAATTGATTACAGGACCCACAGTCCCCGCCAATGCGCAGAAGTAGTCACCTTGGGGTTTTTAGTCGGTACAAGTCCGACACACCTCGGTCGCGCAACCCCCTGTGCGGCTGAGACGGTCCTATGAGGATTTTCCCCAAGTAAAAAAAAAAAAAGGGTTGTGTTGGGTTGTGTTCGGTTGTGTTCGGTTGTGTTCGGTTGTGTTCGGTTGTGTTCGGTTGTGTTCGGTTGTGATCGGTTGTGTTCGGTTGTGTTCGGTTGTGTTCGGTTGTGTTCGGTTGTGTTCGGTTGTGTTCGATTGTGTTCGGTTGTGTTCGGTTGTGTTCGGTTGTGTTCGGTTGTGTTCGGTTGTGTTCGGTTGTGTTCGGTTGTGTTCGGTTGTGTTCGGTTGTGTTCGGTTGTGTTCGGTTGTGTTCGGTTGTGTTCGGTTGTGTTCGGTTGTGTTCGGTTGTGTTCGATTGTGTTCGGTTGTGTTCGGTTGTGTTCGGTTATGATCGGTTGTGTTCGGTTGTGTTCGGTTGTGTTCGGTTGTGATCGGTTGTGATCGGTTGTGTTCGGTTGTGTTCGGTTGTGTTCGGTTGTGTTCGGTTGTGTTCGGTTGTGTTCGGTTGTGTTCGGTTGTGTTCGGTTGTGTTCGGTTGTGTTCGGTTGTGTTCGGTTGTGTTCGGTTGTGTTCGGTTGTGTTCGGTTGTGTTCGGTTGTGTTCGGTTGTGTTCGATTGTGTTCGGTTGTGTTCGGTTGTGTTCGGTTGTGTTCGGTTGTGTTCGATTGTGTTCGGTTGTGTTCGGTTGTGTTCGGTTGTGTTCGGTTGTGTTCGGTTGTGTTCGGTTGTGTTCGGTTGTGTTCGGTTGTGTTCGGTTGTGTTCGGTTGTGTTCGGTTGTGTTCGGTTGTGTTCGGTTGTGTTCGATTGTGTTCGGTTCTGTTCGGTTGTGTTCGGTTGTGTTCGGTTGTGTTCGGTTGTGTTCGGTTGTGTTCGGTTGTGTTCGGTTGTGTTCGGTTGTGTTCGGTTGTGTTCGGTTGTGTTCGGTTATGTTCGGTTGTGTTCGGTTGTGTTCGGTTGTGTTCGGTTGTGTTGTGTTGTGTTGTGTTGTGTTGTGTTGTGTTGTGTTGTGTTGTGTTGTGTTGTGTTGTGTTGTGTTGTGTTGTGTTGTGTTGTGTTGTGTTGTGTTGTGTTGTGTTGTGTTGACCCAACTTGATATACGCCGGCGATGCGCTTGAGGGAGCGTGCCGCCCAACTTATCCAGGCGAGAGCGCTGTGTGACCCCGGGGGTTTTAGTCGGTGCAAGTCCGACAACCAAAAAGCTCCCTAAGGTCCGTCAACAATATCCCCCGGGCTATCAAAAAAAACCTAATATACGCTTGGAAACAGTCTCGATTCTCAACATCTGTCTACACACGAGGGAGATGTAGAGGGAAATGGATTATGCTGTTGTCAATTCAAAAGTTCTGGCTTATACTTTAGAAGACATGTATCAATCCTACACCATATTAAAACGGGATCAAATTTAAGATATAATAAATAACATATCTTCACGCTATCACGCTATGTGAGCAGACATACAATAGTGGTTTTATCCACTTTGCGCTTAAATGTCGTGGACTACGCGACCAGTAGCTCAGGTAATCGCTTTCTCACAGTACTATGAAAATGTTAATAAGAAACAGCAATTTTTATTGTCTGTGTATTTGTAAATTTATCACTTTCCAATTAAAAAGGTTCACTGAATAATGTTTTTATTTGTCCCTTAATAAAACTATTTTATTCTGCCGTCACTTGTGACTGACGTTGCCTCCGACTCCGATTCCGACTTCGAATCCGACTCCGATAAATCAAATTTAAAAACTACGACTCCGACTTCGGTTCCGATAAAACTGCCTCCGTTACATCCCTACTCTGTAGTCACTATAACTAATCAACGTTACAATAATGTGTTGAGACCAAAACAATAGAATTCAATTTGAGAGCTTCATCAAAATTTTGCCACGAAACTTCAGCCGAGCGAGCGATTTCTGTTACGTATAAAGCACTTTTCCCTCTTCATCTCGGTGAAATAATACAGCAACTTTTGACAGGCGCTCATTAGGCAGCGTCATTTATCATCTCATCGCCCCGTTAGCATCCGGGGGCGGAGGAACTTTGAGAACCGCGACAAAGACGCCTTGACATGCGTTCTGAGTGGAAAATTATGTGTATCCGCCTTGAGACTCCGCTCAGTTTCGCACCGCTCTGAGCCTGTTTAGTTTTTTTTTATTACAGACTGGTTTGTGCTTGACATCAATCTTACCCGATGGAAAGAGTTGAGAGCGATGATGGATCGCGGTTGCCCAACAAATACCGATTTATTTGAAAATACCCACGTTGTAAGATGTTAAAAAAGGGATGAAGGAAGCAAATGGTAAGTACACTGTAGTACATCAACGAAAGTGACTATCAAAGAATGAAAATCCATTGATAGGCTCGATCGTCATGTCGGCCCACATATACCACTAGTGAAGGTCTCTAGGTATATGAGTTACTGGATATACACAAGCTGATCCCGAAACGCGACAAGCCAAAGTGAGTCACCATGACGGTCTTTACAGTTGTGTACTGTGGTCATGACCCAGTTCGGGCAGTGTGTGTGTGTGTGTTCTAGATTTCGTTGTTATTGTAATCTAAATGTATATAACTCAAAGGTGACTGACTGACTGACTGACATAGTGATCTATCAACGCACAGCCCAAACCACTGGACGGATCGGGCTGAAAATTGGCATGCAGGTAGGTGAAGTCTGCTTCGCCATGATAATAAACAAGTCTCAGGGGCTAACTCTTAAATTTGCGGGTATTGACTTGAGAGAACATTGCTTCTCTCAAGCAATAGCTTGATAGTTTTTGCGCCTAATGACAGATTAGTTAAGAATATTGTGTACAAAGACGTTTTCTAAGCCCTAATGCTATACACTCGCAAAACAAAAGTAAAGCCGCAAAAACTATACCTAATTAATAATAATAATACTTCTTAACGCAAGCGAAGCCGCGGGCAAAAGCTAGTGAAGTATATATAAGAAAGAATCGATGGTATTTCTATCATTTATACAAATATTTCACCTTGAAGTAATTGTTATAATAACAAAAGTACTAGTTTCATGCGAACGAAATCGCGGGCACAGCCACTATACATATATGTATAACTATTGTCAGTCGAAGCTCAAATAGAATCACGTAACGTGTCAACAATTTTCGAGGATAGGTTTTTGTATACAGTCCACTCAGTGAATCGATATCGGAGTGCGCGATCGGGCTTGCGAAAATATTTTTATTGACACGCACCGAACGGTTGAATTGACAAATACGTACCAATAAAGTTACTTCGCGGCTCCGTATGACACATCGTTGATCCGTTCATCCATCTAGATCCTATCAAAGAATAAGGACTAAAATAATATAATAATAAAGTCGAGGGGATTAAAGATCAAAAAAGGTAACTTAAGATACGTATAAATATAAATGTATATAGGAATTTTACAAATATCAATTTGAAACAAATCGGCCAAGAAAAACAACTATTGAACAAGAAAAATGGCTTTCTTTGTCGGTACCGAAACTCGGACCCATGTCTTACAGTGTCGTAGTTAGAGATACTACAAACTGTGCTATCAAACCGTCAACGCACACAAACACACATACATATATATTGCAAACACATTCATGTAGTTTTGGGGATCTTCAGATCAAATAAAAACCAAAATAAACCTTGAAAACTTCTTTATTTCACTTTCTAAATTAATTTTTCGTCTTAACACTTTATCTTACGTCTTAAAAAAACAGATCACTCGCAACGCAAAAAAACCGTTTATCCTCTCTCTCTTCTGTCTCTTGTGTCTTTCACTCCCATACGTTCCGATCTACGCATTTACTACTTCATACATAATAATATTTCACACAATAACATCCATCCTACATTCATGTGTTTCGTACGTAACACACAACGCCACGCTACGCCACATTACAACATACTATGCCCCTGTATGACGCAATACGTCACAGTGCCCACAAGCCTAGATGCCCTGTATTCTATTTTTTTCCTAAATTTAGCATATTTTTTTTCTTTTTGGCAATACAGAACGCTGTTGGCGCGGAAAAGTTTTTAGAACTTCACCGGGCGAGAGGGCAGAGCATTTAAGGTGCTCAACCAGCAAGTCATGGGTTGAGTGACAACTCAAGGGCACCCCTGTGAGTACAAACCTCCACTTGCCCAACTAGCCAGATAAAAAAGTGAACGGTGACCTACTATCGTTGCGGAAGTGACTAACTTGAGAAGAAACGCCTAAAGAAACTCAAGGCTGCGCCGGATGACATATTTAAATTTGTTTGCTTTATGGTTAGCGTCAAAGAGGTTTATTAGACGATCTTAACGCCTGTGTGTCAGCAAACACTTTCCGAGTTCCGCCGCTCTTGGTAAATTCAATTTTACGAGTTAATCATAAAAGTTTTTGAATAAACAATGTGCTCTATCGGAGGTCGATTGTATTATTTACAACTAGTAAACAAATTTTACAGTATTATTTATCAAAGGAATATTTATTTTGATGTAATTTTTGAACAACAAATTGTGTCTCTTTTCCTTTCTCGGTCTATTTTCTTTTTTTTTACATTTGCTCAACATAGTGACTACAGAGTACCTGATGGTAAATACAGTGTAGTTCAAAAACGAAAGCGACTATCAAAGGATGAAAATCCATTGATAGTCTACATCCTCAAGTCGGCCCTCATATACCATGACTGAAGGTATCTAGGTATATGAGCTACTGGATATATACAAGCTGATCCCGAAACGCTACAAGCCGAAACTGGTAACTACGACGGGCTTTACACCCACGTACTGTGGTCTCGATCCAGACGCGCACCGACGCCTTACCACCTCGCTGCTGCTCGTTTAGCACCATCCTGGATTCACGTGTAGAGAAACTATAGTAAAGTCTACGGACGCGAGCAGCTTCGACTCCCTGTAGATACAGTACACTGTATTTCTTTGGACTACAGTCCAAGAACGCTAGTCACACGAAACGATTATTCTATTGACTGTCACCGTCATCATACCGGCGCTCATATACCACGAGAAATTACCTACAGGTGTACGAATCATTGAGCGGATACAAGTTGATTTCAATACGCGACGATTAGAGCAAGTCATTACAATGATCTTTATGACTATGTCGTGTGATTATGACCCAGTTTGGGCTATCAACCTACCATTGAATATATCTTTTTATATATATATATATATATATATATATAATGTTGTATTGGGTTTTAAGGAGAGAATGCTTATTCCTAATGATTTCCTGATAGATGCTTGGCTTTAATCACACCTGGTACAAGATCAGAATATGTCTGACGACGGACAGTGTCCGCCCAACAAATACTCATTCCCTGTTTTTTTAAAGGCTCCCAAGTCATAGAATGTGGAAATATGGTCACTGGAAGCATATTCCACTCCTCAGGTGTTCCAAGTGAATGTAGAAGCGAATCTTTTTGTGACGATATAAGGAACATACGGATGGTTTCTGAAACGGCTTCTGGTGATTTTATGATGAAATGGGGCTGGTGGAATTGGAGAATGTAGTCCCTGAGAATACTCTTCGTTGTGTAACCAGTGGAAATTACAATGCAAGCGGCTTTACGTCGATGCTCGTAACTCAGCATTTTAGCCCCAGTCAAAGAGGCATCTCCAATTAATCTACAAGGTCCATGATCTTCTTTTTCTACAAACTTACAATATATTTTTTTTACACCACCTCGACACAGTGACTGCACCATACCTGATGGTAAGCATGGTGCAGGCCAAAAAACGCCAACGACTATGGAAAGGCAAGAAAAACCCATTGGTAGTCACGGTGATCATACCGGCCTGCACAAATATCTCTTCACGCTACGCTTAAAGGATCCCAAATCATAGGATGGTGGGAACACGCTTGGCAGAAGACCATTCCACAGCCCAACCACACGGCAAAAGAAGGAGTTAGGGAACTTCTATATAGGATCCTTTAAACGAAGATGAAATATCTATTTTTGGGCGAACACATTCTATTAATCGGCTCATTCTCACTTAACAAAAGATATTATTGAGGTCAAGCGATTTATATATCATGAAAGAAAATGTCAATTGTTAGCTTTGTACTTAGAAAATATCTTATAACTACTCCAGTAATTTTCTGTGTTTATACAAAAAAATATAATTTACTTTATGACAAGTTCATACTACTTGGAATTGTTACGGCAAATCCCTTTATGTCTAGGCTAAAAAAGTTTTTATTTCATAACGGACATTTATTTTCATGTTTGCTAATAAACCGGGATTACTCAGTTATCCACTCAATCCACTAATATCATGAAAATATTCGAGATCAGTTTTGTTATTTTGAAACAAAAACCTTTTTAGAGTTCCTTACCACTAATGGAGAAAAAAAAACCCTTAAACGATCACAACATTGTCTGTCGGTAAAAATCCTTTATTTATTTATTTATTACAATACTTACATTGTCTAAATCAGGGGTCGGCAACCAGCGGCCCGCGCAAGTACCTAAGAGTCGTACCACAGAACGCCGCACCGCAGGCAATAAATTAAAAATATTCATAGAAATAAGTTTCTATTTCATTGTTTTGTGCGCGCGGAAGCCGGAAATTCAATTCAAGCGATCACAGTCTAAGCACAACTGTTAGACTGACGTAATATTGTCGCTTTTTCGTTTGCACTTCTACGTCTAAAATGGAAGCAGACATTACAAAACTTGCAAAACAAGTACAACTTCAAAAATCGCATTAGCTTTGTAAGTCCTAGTTAATTTTGTACCAATTACTTTAAAATGAGAGTAACAATAAATATGGTTAAAAATGCAAAAATTAGTTTTATCTAAAATAATTGAGTTTATTAGATGAAATGTAGCTCGCACCAATATACTCATAACATTTGTGGCCCTTATATAAGAAAAGGTTGTCGACCCATGGTTTAAATAACCACATAAATATATATGACATGAACAAGGTACATTATAAATATACTATACTATAAATTAAAGTGTAGACTTCTTGCACAGAAGGAAAGAAAAATGAAAATACGAGCACCACCTTGAAAGGAACAGTAACAAATAGAAAAACACTAAATCTAATTTGTTAAAAAGAACATAAAAAAAGAGAAAATGAAAAAAAAAAAACATTAACAACAATCTATTCCACAATCTTCACGAATAAAATCCTTTATTAAGGACATACATTTTGTACACCGACTTGACAAAGTGACTACAGAGTACCTGATGGTAAGTACAGTGTAGTCCAAAAACGAAGGCGACTATCACTATGACGGGCTTTACACCCATGTACTGTGGCCGCGATCCAGACGGGCACCGACGCCCTACCACCTCGCTGCTGCTCGTTTAGCACCGCCCAGGCTGACCAGTTTCGGCTTGTCGCGTTTCGGGATCAGCTTGTGTATATCCAGTAACTCATATACCTAGAGACCTTCAGCCGTGGTATATGCGGGCCGACATGACGATGTAGACTATCAATGGATTTTCATCCTATGATAGTCGCTTTCGTTTTTGGACTACACTGTACTTACTATCAGGTACTCCGTAGTCACTGTGTCGAGCCAGTGTAAAAAAAAGAATAAAAATAAATAAATGTGTATATATGTATGATTAATGGAAGTATAAACGTAAATAAATCAATGAACTCTAACACTCAAGCACTTATTTAATGTCTAGTAAAAAAAAATGCCTTTTTTTGTTAATGTGTTAAATATGTATGTAAATATTTCTCGGTCATTCAAAGTACCAATGCAAGATTAGTTTAGGGTTAAATTAATGCTTTGGAAAGGTTAGACTTGAGGGAGTCTGCTGCCCGGATGAGAGGGAGGCGGTGCACGGTGTCCGGCGCGCCGCCTGGGAGAGAGGTTTTGGAGGGGTGGGCTTTACTCCTTCCCCTCCCAGAGAGGTAGCCTCAACAAGGCTTCTTGTTTCATGGGCGTCTGGATGAATTTGGCTTCCCGGACCCAGGTGGAGCAATCAGAGGGACACCCCGGGGGTTTTTAGTCAGTAGGAGTCTGACACACCGGGGTATCTGCCCTCACAGCGATCATAATGGTTTTTTATAAGACCTTAGCCCTGGTCTCCGAAAAAAGAGATTAGATTAAAGAATTTAACTGTCCATAAATGTTATGTTAAAATTATTTTAAGTAAGAAAATTAATTAAACTTTTCTAATCTGCGTAAATATCAACAGAGCTGTCTGAACTCTAGTCCTCTTAGGGATAATATTACTTAGAGAGAGAAAGTCACCTTACAAGTAAATATTGACTAATGGATCCCAAGCACCCAGAGCACTTTACAAATCATATAAAAAAACTATATTTTCCACTAGCTACGTGACTTTTTAAACCCTCCTTAAAATTTTATAAATATTATACAGCTGCAATGCAGTTAATACCAGGCTCAGATTTAGAGGAGGGGGCAAATCAAGACCCTCGTCTCGGGTACCAAATTCCTGGGAGTTTTTAGCACCCGGCTTGGGACCCTCGAGAAGTCGGCAGAACATTGTAACGAGCTCTGTCTAAATATAAAAAGCAGTGTCTGGGAAGGCATCATCCTCCCCCGAGTGTGTGCCCAGCGGGCGCGGCGCGACGAAACTGTGGTTAATTGATTACTAGATCCGCAGTTGCCGTCATTGCGCAGAGGTGAAAGGTTTTTGGTTGATAAAATTCCAAGATACCTCAGTCGCGCAAACCCCCCCCCCCTGTGCGACTGAGATGTTTCTATAAAGATGTTCCTCAAGTAAAAAAATAGTACCCAATTCCAGGGCCGACAGCCGAGCTCATTGTCCAGCCTACTCACTAAATAATATATCTGAAAAAGTGAGTCAACCTTCATAAAAATTGGCTCTGGTTTTGACGTTTTAAAAGTTAACTCAAAAGTCTCATAAGATAATATATATATATATATATATATATTTTTTTGGTTTCCCGGGGGAAAATCCTGCATAGGAGCATCAGAGCCGCTGTGAGGGCAGCAACCCCGGTGTGTCAGACTCCTACTGACTAAAACCCCCGGGGTGTCACTCCAATCGCTCCACCCGAGCCTGGGAAATCAAATTCATCCAGACGCCCGGAGAGCGAAATGCCTTGTCGAGGCTGCCTTTCTGGGAGGGGTAGGGGTAAAGAGCGCACCCTTCCAATACCTATCTCACAGGCGGCGCGCCGGACACTGCACACCGCTTTCATAAGATATCATTACCACGTCTGAAGTCATCCAAGGTAAAAGATCCTTTTTCGTAAATATTAAAGTAGTCCATCCATTATTAAACAGTTATTTTTCTAAATAATAGTAACACTGCGTTTACATTAAATGCTTAAATATCTTCTTGTAATAGATTTTTTTTTTTGAAGCGGACTAAGTACTGGGTGCCGGGAAAGGCATTTACAGTTCAACCGGGCTTAGGGGGCGAGCACAGAAGGTGCTCAGCCAGCGAGTTTTGGGTTGGGTGGCAATGCAAGGGCACCCCTGTGGGTACGAACCTCGACTTGGACCGCCAGCCAAATAAAGTACTAACCCTACGGGTGATCTACTAGCGTTTCGGAAGTGACTACCTTGAGAAGAAACGCCGAAAGAAACTCAAGGCTGCGTCGGAGTGGATGTAATAGAATAATATTATCTTATTTAAATATATTATTAAACTGGTCCCCGACGCCAATGCCGACGCTCGCCGCCCACCCCACTTACATCACCGTATGCATACTTGCGTGATGATCACGCCAATTCTGGTTTTTCTGCTTAAAGAGCGAAATCTGCCTCAAAAAGTTTTCACTTCACAAATATGAGCATCCGAAATTTCGATCCAATTTCATTTCATAAAATATATGAACGTTAAATAAATCAAATGTTGCCAATAACATAACTTGGAACTAGTTTAATAGAAACAAAACAGCAATAAAGATAACAGAATGGTCCACATTTAAGATATGACCATCCGCATCCTCGGAAACCATCTTAAATGTCCAACATTTAATCATACGAGAGAACTCCCGGAGCGTGACGCCTTGATCTCACCGCAATTCATTGCGGAATGTCAGAGCACAAACCTGCCAAGATTTGATTTGTTATTCTAATTATAAATATCGTTAATTATTGCAACAACAGATAATTTAACGCAATATTAATGCACAACGGATAACACCGCTGTTAAACACTAAAAAAGTAGCTTTTTAATAATCAAGAAGCAGATACTTGACCTCAATCACACCTGGTGGAAGGTAAAGTTGAATCTAACAATGGACTACGTTCGCCTAACAAGTGCCTATTCAATCTTCATTTAAAAGCTTCCAAGTGATAAGAACAAGAAAATGTGGTTACAGAAATATATTCCACTCCTTAGCTAATTTGCAAGAGGAATATAGAAATCTTTCGCGTACGTATATAAGGTACGTACACTATATTCGGATATTTATTATTATTTATAGACGAACGCTTGACCTCAATCACACCTGGTGGAAGGTGAAAATGAGTTCGATGATGAAACGCGATCGCCTAGCAAATGCCTATTCACTCTTCTCTTAAAGACTCCCAGGTCATAAGATCGCGGAAATATGGCCGCTGGAAGCATATACACACCTGGATATAATCCGACACGATATCTATTGGCTTTATGATGAATTGAGGTTACTGGAATTAAAGAATGCAGCTCTTGAAAGCACTCTCCATTGTGTAATCGGTAAAAGACTGCGATGCTGGCGACTTTATGTCGATGATAGATGTTCTGCAATTTAGTCTCAGTCAAAAAGACATTATCTACAAATCTAGAAGCTATGATCTACGATCATTTAAGTCCAGAACGGTCAATTTATTTTTAACGGAACTGGGACTTATCTAAATACCACTGAGTCAATGAAAAAACACAACGAAACTTTGATCCGCATCTGTTCTCTAGTAAGATTATCCTTCTATTTCTTAATTCTATAGTTTTGAGTATAGTTGAAATTTGAGTAAACAGACAGACCGACCTCGTTGACTCTCCGTGTACAGAAGAAGCCTTTGTTAAACAATAACATAATTCTAATATATTTAAAGCAAAATTATTCTTGTATAAATAGCTTTCATATATGCCTTGTGGGCTATAAACGTCTTACTCCAAAGCTTCAAAGACAGCTAGGAGTTTTTAGAATAAAGATGCGTCTTCAGCACATTTCATGTACTCGCGACCGTTTTTTTTTTTTTGTTAACCCGGTGGAAAACCCCTACGGACCGTCAGAGGAGCGGTGAGGGCCGCTCCCCCGTTGTGTCGGACCTGCCCCGACTAAAACCACCGGGGTGTTCCTTCTCCCGTCTGCCGGATGCTAAGAGCAAAGACAAGCCATCTTCCTCGGCATCCGGCAACGTCCAGCCTTGTTAGTAAATATTAATATAACAACAAATCAATAATTTTCCGAAGGACGAAACAGAACACAAATTCTTACGCTCCAAGCTTGGACGCCAATCTGACTACATCTATATATTGAATGTTGCCAATTCAACAAATTCAAATATAGTATATCTAAATCTGTTTTTAAAATACATATTATCTCAAATAAGAAATAAAGCCAAATGTGATATGATAATAATTGTGATCATATCTATAAATATATTTTTCTGTACGATGGTACTGTCGGTTAGGTAATACCATGAAGATAATTAAATAAACATAAATAAATATTTGAATACATAATGTATAAATACAACTTTACGAAGTTGTCTGCCTCGCAGATTTCACCAGTTTTACAACGGGGAGTGTTATCAAGAGCTACATTCTCCAATTCCACCAGCCCCATTTATTATAAAGCCACTAGACACCGTCTCAGAAACAAGAACATCAATATAAAACAAGCCACTTTTAATCTATGTTGTGAATACCTCAAAAAGCTCTTTACATTTGCAAATGTAATGTATTATATAAATGGAACAATGTATTGGACCCCGGGTAGCCCTTGTATGATTAAAATAAAATAAATTTCATAGTCTTTTCCATCTTTAGTGTACAGACAAAGATTTTGTAAAACTTTTTTGTACTTGTGTTTATTGTACTCGGTAGCAAATGAAACATGTGCTGTGAACGGACCTTTACATGAACAAGAACTCATTAAGCGGACTTAAACGGCTTTAATTTAGGCGTAACTAGTTCTTTTCAAACGCAACCGGTTGGGAAACATCAAAGAGGTTCTCGGCTCCGGCGGCACAGCACACAGAGTCTTCCAATGCCTCAGACCAGCGTTTCCCAACCTAATTCAACGCCCCCTTAGCGCCTAAAACTGCGATACGAATTCTGACAGCCATCTACATCAAACACATTTCTATTACTAGCATTATTCACGGACACTCTAAAAAACTTTTATTTACAACATTCACATCTCGTTATCTGAGGGTACTTGTATTAAAAATAAACCCTTAGTTGTCTGCTTATTTTTCTGCCGATCAAAACCTTTTTCCTCAAGAACACGTGGAGGTATCAAATTGAAATTAATAAGAAAAATTTATCTAAGCGTTCCATTATGGCTCCAAAATAATTATAATTTAAATTAATGCAATCAAAAAATTTGTATATTTATGTCGTATTTATCATCATTTTTATCGTCTTCGCAAGGGAATCAAAACCTATTGACCTAGACTCATTAAGGCAAGATATTATGTAACAAAAACAGGAAAAAATGCAAAAATAAAAAAATTGCGAGTATTTTATTTTTAATGAGTGGGAATATCCTAAACTACAACAGATACAAAAATGCCATCTTAAGTGACGCTATTTGTGTGAAAATAAAATTAATAAAGTAAAAGTTTGGTCAAGCGTGAACTTCCTACAAAATAAACAATATGAATCAAAAAGTTCCGTTCCGATTAATCAAACATATTGAATGTAATAGGAACGCAAAGTTTCAGGGTCGCGTCAAGTGCTATCTCTGTGGCATAAAGGTAAAAGGAGCCCATTTCACTATATATATATATATTTAATATTATCAAGGAAATATAGAAACAAAAAAAAACATAAAGATACACAAGCCAAAAATGAAATTTACATAAAATATATTTTTTAATGTCTGTATGTTGTATGTTTATTACTTATATTAATATAATATTATCTTCCTTTCCGTATTCTCTTTTTGTATTTTTATATTTTTGCCTATTTATTTGCTTATTTTTTGTAGATTTCATTTTACTATGTATCGAAATAGACTTTTTTCTTTTCTCGTTTCTTTTTTTTTTCGAAGGTGTCTAATAGACGACAACCATTAATACCACTGCCCGTTTACTTAAAACTCTCGGCTGTAATAGCATGGGTTTGTAATTACTCTTTCGTTTTCTCCAAGCCCCCAGGTTGAGTAACACTGCCTCAGACAGCTCAGTTTGCCTGGCAAACACTTCGCTTGCACGACAAACAATTTCTAGACGAGTAATCCGCTTACAAACCTATCAGTTGCTGCTTCTTAGCATATCACATTTTTTATTTATAGATACACCCTGTAAGCTGTAACGAAATTACGTTTTATCTACTAAATAGTAGAATGGTATTGTTCTAACACGAACTCCTTTGGCTACGACGAGTTATTTTTTTATACTAACTTGGCATAGAGACTACAACACGGCTGAAGGTAATCAGGGTGTAGTCTAAAACACAACCACAAGTATCAACAAATAACAAAAAACAAAACTCAATAAACACAAACACAAACAAACAAAAATCAATAGCCACAAATATCTCTTAACGCTTCGTTTTAAGGAACCAATATCATAGAATAGTGGGAAAACGCTCACCGTAAGACCTTTCCACAGCACAACGACTCCGTAAAAGTAAGAGTAAGATAACTTCTTATTTCTAACCAGGGTATGATGTGAACGCGCACGCCGCGTCCCGCCACCCCCGCAACCTACCTCCGCAAACGTAGCGCGTCGGCGGCGCATACCACAGTCGTTATACAACATCCGATCACTTTGAAAACGAACACAAAATTTGTTAATACAATATTTTAAATCCAGTAAAGAATAATTAACAATTCTGTTTTTTATTTAAAAGAACTGGCAAATGTTTCACGAGAACATGTGATATACAGGATATATCTTCCGGCGAACGTTTTCCCACCGTTCTATGATTTGGGATCCTGTAAACGAAATATGATGAGATATTTGCACAGGCCAGCTAACCAGTGCGACTATCGATAGGTTTTTAATGTCGATTTTCATAGTCGTTTTTGGACTCCGCGCTAACCATCATGCATGTGATGAGTTGGAATAAAAAAACTAATACACAGCTCTAGAAATTATTTCAAAGTATCATTGATAATGATATATACATACATACACATGAATACACATATTATATATACCTAAGTATGATGATGATGATGTCCTAGCCGGATGCGGCCATGGCGACTGTTTCAACACCCGTTAAGAAAATCGAGGTCCAGTTTTAGAAAACAGTCAATTGCGCAGGAGATATTTAAGTGCATAACTGGACGCGCAGCCAGAAAAGCACTCTCTCGTCCGAGCTCCCTCCGGCCCGATGAAATGGAGAACCAATACGATCGGGAGGGAGCAGGATGCAGATTTGATCGAATTTTCCTTCTCTGAACACCTGGTTGAATTGAGGTGTTAAAAGGATACCTTAGTCGCCTTTTACGACACCTCAGCAAGAAGAGGGGCATGCTATTCTATTCTGCCGGCAGTCACCACGGCTTATTTACATATATACACATGAACACACGCCTACACATATATACCTAAGTATATTACATACATATACCATATATATTTATAGGCTACCTTTTTATTTATACCTTTTTTATATTTAAATTATAAATTTTTAACAATCTGATAATATGTAAAAAAAAAAACTACTTTCTTTAAAGTAATCTGTTTCGTCCCTTCTGGTTATTTATACATCATTGTAACTTTAAAAATACCTTCCATTAATGGCCGATCGTTTCCAATAAATTGACCTGATAAAGGACGTAATATTTCGAATGGAGCGCCTATATTTTGCATGCATTCTACTGGAAACTGGAGGACATTTGATCAGTACAATACATCTCAATTTAATATATTACTGACAAAGGCTATAACAATCGAAGCAAAGAATAAGATTGGTGAAATCACATTGACATTTGTATCGCTAGATATTTTCGTGGAAACAACGTAGTGTTTATAAAAATAATAATATATCAACTCGCTATATCCATTTTGGGTGAGCAGAGTCACCTTAATAATTGCATCCAGTTCGCGCATGTATGTCGTGCCCAACGTGACCAGTAGCGCAGCTAGTCGCCGTTCTCACAGCACTAGTACACTTGACATTTCTATTAGATGTCATGCAGTTTTCTGAATATGTTTTAAATATAGAAAAAACCCAGAGGTGCGTGCCAGGATCATTCGTGTTGCCACACATCTATCTATTTATAATATTTTTTTTTTTAAATTTTACCTAAAACACACTTAAAGTGCCATAAGATTGAGGAACTGTATTTAAAAAGAACTGTTCGTTTTTACGGTTTCAGAATTCAAAAAGAAAAGGAATCTTTATAGAATCACTTCTTTATCCATCTGTCATCTATCATGACCCGTTGTCTCAGCAACGCGTGGAAGTATCGATTTGAAATTAATATCGAATTCTCAGTCCCTTGTTCTGTTTATACGGAACCCTGTACGCGAATCCGATATGTGTCTGGCCAGTTTTTTAAATTCGTTTTTCTATATAATCGGGTAATTTTGTTCAGTAACGGTTTTACTATAAACTTGCTAAATGAGAGATGTTAAGGTTCCAAAAAATCATTTTCGCCTGTCGCTCGAATAATGCCGCGAGATCTCCGTTAGCCACAACGAGCTAGTCTTTTAACGGTGATAAAAATTGGAGACACTTCAGCAGTAAGCAAACAACTCGCTGCATGGAAATTTCATAAAAATACTGTTGTTTACTTGAAGGTAAGTTTGAGTTCAGAGCCGCAAGAATTCTTAGAGCCTACTTTATTTGTGTACCGGCCGCATAAACCGCATTTCCCTTGGGCGCTTGTTCAACTCCACACGAATAGGAAGCCCCGTTTAGTCATCTTCTGACCACTATACATACATCTGGTAGTCGATTTATTTATTGTATGTAATAGTTTATTTTAGTATCACTCGTATTTATTATTTAAGCTATATGTATTTTTATTGTTTATTGATAATTCTTATAAGATGTAACACGACCGGGGAGACCTTCAGGAAAATCGGCGCTGCAGACTTCCTCTGTGGCTTTAGGCTGATGAAGGTCCCATGTCTATATGTTTTGTATTTTCTTTTGTTTTTGTGTGTTGTTTGTATTGCTGCGTTTAAATTTCTGGTCTTTTGTTGATTTGTGGCGAAATAAATACTTTTTCATTTTCATTTTTTTTTTCGCTACTGGCACAGTACAAAACCTTAAAATATTTTAACATCTTGTAATTCTAAGAAATGCAGTTTGTTATAAAAACCCAGTCCGACTCGTGAAGGCGCTACTCGGTATTATATTAGATTCCATTTAGGTATCCTTTTTAGTTAAAAAGCGAAAAAAGACGAACAAAATAAAAATTTATAAAATGGGGAAACTTACATGGAAATACTAGGAATGTTTGTAGCAACAGATCATGCTAGTAGATCATGACGTCAAAAGGGTCTTCATCCCTATTCACCGTTTATTAATTAAATCATTTCATTTGTCTTTAAATTATTTTTATAAGTAATCCGAGCGTATTCCCCTTTCGGGTCGGACAAGGTATTGAAAACAAAGTTTTGTCGCCAATGAACAAATACGTTCTCAATATTTTTCTTTTTTTTTTTAATTAAGTTTTACCTCTCTAGATACAAGTCCTTTTGAGTCCTCCGGTAGTAATATGAGTATTCCGTAGTCTCTAATCGACGTTAATACCAACAACCCAAAAGCGACGCGAACCTCACTTCACTCCATCAGAAAATATAACCGATTCCCCGCAACAGACCTTTATCATCGAACATGAGAAGCAAGATTTAAGATGCACTCAGTCAGCGACTAATGGGTCAAATGGTAACGTGAGAGAATTTTGTGGGAGCCAATCTAGATTTGAGTGGTTAACCAGGGAAAGAACCTAAACTTGAAAAAAACCTTGAAAAGAAATGCTGCACGAAACTCCAGGCTACGTTTGAGTATACAAAATAGATCATTTGCACTATTTGAAGTTAGGATCGTTCCAGTGACTAGTTGAATGCAAACGCTCCTTCACAACCGATGCATGCAATTTCAGTATTCTGACGATATTCGTATAGGTCACGAGCTTATTTATTCCTGAGATTACTTAGTTCCTCTATCGTTCACATTCAGAATACATAAGGATTTCCTTTTACAGATAAATGGCATCCATTTGCTCTTCCTGTTCTAACTACAATTAGAATCATGTATATTTAATGAAACACAAGGATGCCCAAGTTTTTGTTCAAATGGCCTCGACTGAATTAACACCAACTTCGACTAACATACCAGCTGCATAATGTCGGTCTACTCTCTCTTTATAAATACTTTAAGGGGACTTACGCAGGAATTAACTTTCCATTATGGCTCGACGTTCCGACCTGTTTACAAGGCTCATGGTCACGAGCTGTGACGTGCATAGAATATTTGGACAGGGTAGGCAGAATTCGCCTAATTAATTTGAATATTATATTGTGATATGAAATACTATATTGCTTTCCTAGGAATGACAGATGGCGTGAATATAGAATAAATATAAATGGTCCTATTTTTTGTTTAACTTTAAGCTATTTATTCCAGACTTATCTATGCTAAAGGGATGCAATGCTTTCATGCATCTATGAACGAACGCTATTGGTCACGAGCAGACTGACGCGGAATTTTCGTTGAAGCCGGGAAGTTGTTTCTTCTACCCTCTTTTGTTCTTTATGCTTTTTAATCTTGATCGCGTCTCAAACCAGTTTTGGATAATAGAAACGATCTCCGGAGAGACTTTGTAGCGTATGCAAGACGTCTTCGAAGTCTCATTTTCCAACATCTTACCAAATGAGAATCTTCAAAGGAGGAGTGAATCGATATTTGTTACAGAGAGCACTCCATCATCGGCCTCATCACCACTTTCGCCATTGAGGTCAAGCGCAAGCCTATTTGTAATAAATTATATTTATAGTATTTTTTTACTTATAATTTCTTATTGTTATTTGCGCTTTATTTTCATAACTAAGGGCGGCTTGCACTAACAAATTTAATCTTGTTTAGAGTTATGTAAAATGCTATTTAACGCTGATCTGTATTTATTGTCTTGCACTTAATCAAAATCTAGTTGTAACAACTCTTAAACTAAAATCATCATTGCGATGGAATCAAACCAATTCAATTAACTAGCGTTTTATACAAGCTTAAACTAGATTAATTCCTTAGTGCAAGCCGCCCTAATAATTATAATTTTTAATAACCTATCGTCGGTGGAATCCCATTATAGGACCTTGAACCTGATTTTCTTTAAACCTAACTGGAATTTTGTATAACTCCAAATAGTTTTATCAGTAAAATATATTTTTTTATGTAATTTCTTACACTATACTTAACTTTGAATTGCATTACACCTGTTCTATGAGAAACAATATGGGTTACCTAATTAGATAAGGACTTTGTACCGTGTCTAGTGATGAAAATGCCCGGGAATTTTCATCACTAACAGTGTCCTGTAATGGACCGCGTCACTGATGAAAGGTTAAATCTGCATAAATAGGCCACTCCATTGTTTTAGATGCTTTAAAAGGCGCTCTTCATTTGTAATTACAAAAATATATGTACAATTTGAATGAGGTTATGTATTGAGTCAATGCCAATCCCCGTATGAATAAAATTTAAAGATTAACGTACAAGCTTGAAACCCGATCGGTTGAGTTCTCTATTTCATCCATCGGAGAATTGCTGATGTAACGTAGTTGAGATCATCTGGACGTTTTGTCTCCCAACCGATCAGTCGATCTACGACCGGTTGGCCGATGTCTTTGGGGTCGTGGCTGCCCAGGGTGGGGGCACTGAGCAACTAGTTAGCGACCCTCGAGAAGTAGGTAGAGCATTGTGACGTGCTCTGCCTAAAAGGTGTCTCAAAAGTAAGTTCACATTTGCTTATCTTATTACGCGAAAGCAACTATTCTGAGGGGCGCGGGGGGTATGTCAGTCGGTAGTTTGGCTCTTGGGAATTTAGTTGCTATGGAGCGTTTCTCTGATGCGGACCGTGCGTTGTGCGTACGTGCGTTTTACAAAAACGGTAATTCGGCGACTGTAGCGCGTAGAAAATTCTGCAGTATTCGACATATTCGTCACTTAAATGATGCGCCTAGCACTCGACGCATTGCAAAATGGGTTGAGAAGTTTGAAGAGACTGGGTCAACTCTGGAGAAACTAAAATCTGGGCGGCCAAGTACATCAAGAACAGCCGAAAACGTGGACAGTGTTACTCAGTCTATTCGAGATGATCCAAACCTCTCGATTCGGAAGCGTGCTGTTGCTTTAAATGTGCACAGATCTTCATTATGCCGCATTTTACACAAAGATTTAAAGCTGCACCTGTACAAAATTCAGTTAGTGCAAGAACTGAAGCCTCAAGATGCTGGTCAGAGGCTTGCCTTTGTAAATCAGATGATTGAGCGCTTTCCAACGTTCACCAACATCTTGTCTCCGATGAAGCCCATTTTCACCTGAATGGGCATGTAAACAAGCAAAATTGTCGTTACTGGAGTGCAACCAACCCAAAACAAAAACATCAGAAACCACTACATTCACCCAAAGTCACCGTATGGGCAGCGATGTCGGCGCGAGGAATTATCGGCCCTTACTTTTTTGAAGATGGAAGGGGTCGCACACTCACAGTGAATTCAGAGCGTTATGTGGAGATGTTAGACGAGTTTTTCGTACCCAAACTGCAAAACTTTCCTGGTTACAACCAAAGAACATGGTTCCAGCAGGATGGAGCAACTTCACACACGTCCAACAGATCTCTGCCTCGAGATCGAGAAATTTTTCCGAACAAATTAATCTCCAGGCGAGGTGACATAAATTGACCTCCACGGAGTCCCGATTTAACGCCTATGGATTTTTTCCTGTGGGGTTATGTCAAATCAAAAGTTTACGCTAATAAACCGACTTGTCTGGCACAATTAAAAGAAAATATCCGTCATGAAATGGCAGCCATCACGGAGACTACCTGCCGATCTGTCATAGGCAATTTTAGTGCCCGACTAAATGAATGCCGAGAGCGCAACGGTTTACATTTGGACGATGTTATTTTTAAAAAATAAATTCCCAAACAGTGTACTTCAATATATAAAAACATTTTTTCAATAAAGCTAAGACTTTTCTTTTAAAAAAAGATTTAAATATGAACTTTCTTTTGAGACACCTTGTACAATGAGCAGTATCAGGGAAAGCAACAACTTCCCCCGAGTCTGTGCCTAGCGGGCGCGGCGCGCGACGAGGCTGTGGCGAATTGATTACAGGACCCGCAGTCCCCGCCAATGCGCAGAAGTAGTCACCTTGGGGTTTTTAGTCGGCACAAACCCGACACACCTCAGTCACGCAACCCCCCTGGGCGGTCGAGACGGTCCTATGAGGATTTTCCACAAGTAAAAAAAAGGGTAAAACCAACTAATCCATGATTTTATTACACAACTAGTGTGACATCATTTTATATTACAGCACTATAAATATTTTATTGTTTTATTATTTATTATTATTGTAATAGTTTTTGATGGCGTCTGGTATGTTGAAATGAGATTTTAGTTTTAATAGAGAAATAAAGGGTTTTAAAAAATATTAGATGTAGCTCTGGTGGCTGAGCGAAAAGCGGATAATACGCAGATGATCGCAGGTTTGAATCCCGGATTTTTCCAGACTAGTTACGGATTTAGGCACCTTATGCTCACCGGGGAATGAAAACATCGTGACCCGCGATACCCGGACGGCATCTAATAGAAATGTTACAATTTACATTTCTCAATCAATGTCAAAGGTTTTGGTATGTCACCGATTTTTGGCAACAAGGACTTGGCTTTGCGAATACTAAGGCTATACTCAAGTTCCTATTATATATTCAGATTTTTGTTAAAACAAATTTATTTTTTGAGTACTTTGCTAAGCAGTGTCGAAGTAGCGTCTACAAATCTCAGTCTTAGAATTTATTAATGCCTCGAGGTCACCGACTAAAACCCCAAGTACCCCAAGTAAAACTGCGACAAGATATCCGGATGATAATTAATAATAAATTAATTCGCTAATAAGTTCCTTTGAATTATTTTTATAATTGAACATATGTTCCATATAATTCCTAATTGCACTCAACACAGGATCATCCAAGCCAATGCAGTTTACAATGCATTGACAGCCATTTGGAATGAGCGCCTGACATAAGTCTCTGGAGGCTGGATTATCTAAACTGCAAATCACAGCGGTCAAACAGGATTAATCAGTAACATCACTTGGCACCTATCAGACTAGTTAGCGCTTAGGATTACAATGACATTAGCTCTGTTCAATTTGATAATATTGTGGTTTACTAGTTGTTAATGCTGAGACGCTTAATTAACTTACTGGCCACTATTTTAAAACAATAAAAAGACTTAAATGGCGTTAGTCAGGGCTCATGTTGCGTATGGCCAGCCTGGGCTTCGGAGCGGGCTGAGCTGGTGAGATTGGTGGGTGGGGACCTCTCGCTGCCGACATTGGTTTCACCATTAGTGAACGAACGAGTGTGAGAGAACGGCGATCAGCTGAGCTTCCGGTCACGTTGCGCAAAACATATAAGCGACATATAATAAGTGGATACAGACAATAACATATCTCTGCTCACACCGATACAGATATAGCGTGACGATATTATTATAATCAAAATATTTGAGTTTAGATTCAATAATAATGAACTAGATACAAAGCGAGACTAACGAAATTCCGATTATTAATTCCAAATAACCCTGATCAAGCGAGCTTGTAATAACAGATTTAATTAATTAAAATTAATGAATGAACCCATGTTGTCTTCCTGGAAATTATTAGAGATAATATTTCTTTATAGAAAACCGAAAATCGTTACAGATACTCAATATGTTCGTATTATTAAATTTCTATTTATACATTTTACTATACCTTAGCTAAGTTACGCAAAAACATTAGACAATACAATACAAAATATTTTACTATAACATGGCGCAATACTGTGTAAGGCTAATTGAAGTTCAATGCACGATGTCTAGATCATGCAAATGTAATAAAATACGCAGCAAATAAGCAATAAACGGGGTTCGAGTTAATACTGCCTTTCAATTAATACGCCTCCCACATGCGATGGGGTCCTTTTTTGGTGAACCGGGGGGAAATACTGCATAGAACCATCAGGGCCGCTGTGTGTCAGACTCCTACTGACTAAAAACCCCCGGAGAGTCCTTCCAATCACTCCACCCGGTATAGCTGGGCTGTCTGGAGATCCAGATTCCTCCAAACGCCTGGGTAGCGAATAGCTTGTTCAGGCTTCTTCTCTGGGAAGGGTAGGTATAAAGAGTCCACCTCTCCAAACTTTTCTCAAGGACGGCACGCCGCGTACAGGGCGCCACCTTCCTCTCATCTAGGCATCAGACTTCCTCAAACATACTGCACGGAAGCAATAGAACTTCTACCTTGACAACTGTCTACTCCGAAATGGTCAGTGCGATCCACATCAGGAGGCGAACCAAGCGCCGCCTGCCTCCACAATATCTAAGACCAAAACATACAATGATAAACAATAGATATCTCATCTATACTAATATTATAAAACTGAAGAGTTTGTTTGTTTGTTTGTTTGTTTGAACGCGCTAATCTTAGGAACTACTGGTTCGAATTGAAAAATTCTTTTGTGTTAAATAGACTATTCATCGAGGAAGGCTTTAGGCTATATAACATCACTATGCAACTATTAGAAGCGAAGAAATAATGGAAAATGTGAAAAAAACGGGGAAAATTATTCATCCTTGAGTGCTTCCATTGCGTGTGCTGCGAAAACGGTTCAAGATACCAAAAATATATGTATGACAGAGTTATTCCTCTTAAAATGATCTAAAAAAATGTCTGGGACAGTATATGTCTATCTTTAAAGATTAACTCCCTAGAACCGTTTTTATGGTAATCACATTTGGTCGAAATTAATGCATTATTTGTTAAGAGTTGTATCAACGTAATAATATTAATCTTTATCCAAATAAATGTGTTGTTGATTAAGAGTATTTAATTGTGAACAAAATTGTCTTTGACATAACTTAATTTCAATGAACATCTTAGAAGATATTACAATAACTTATATAGCAAAACAACGTTTGGCGGATCAGCTAGTCACTAAATAAGATTTGTACCAGCAAAATAAATCCAGTTTGAGCTTGTATAAGCTTTTCAATTGATGGCTTAAATCGACCTCAATCTTAATTTAAATTTAGCAGTTGCTATAACTAGATGTTTCCATGAAAGACAATGAGTACAGTTTAACGTTAAATAGCGTTTTATATACATTTAAACTAGATTTAATTTGTCGGTAAAGCCGCCTTTAGACTGAAATATTTTTAACACCCTACCCATACAGTGTAGGGTACAAGCTTGACGCATGTATCTATGAATTAGTGCGTTTGTAACTTTGTTTTTTTTTTGTACTGGTTTGACAATGTGACTACATTACCCCTGATGGAAAGCGCAGTCAGTATACATCGTGACAATATATTCTTATAAAAGCAAAATTAATCTGCCAAAGAAATTTCTACGAACGTAATTATTTTCAAATTATTTTATTTATTTATTTATTTATAAGTACACTTACATAGACTACATTAACACATAAAAACTATATAAAACATGAAGAGGATACATTATAAATGCGACTATATTTATAAGTGTAGACTACATGCACAGAAGAAAAGAAAAAGAAAAATACGAGTAACACAAAAAGATATAAACTACTGTAATCAGAAAATTTTTATAACAGAAATAAAAAAAAAACAATTAAAATAATTAATAATTAATTCAATCAATTATTAATTTAGTTTTCTTATATGTAACTACTTATGCAAGCTTACTTAAGCAAAGATGCTATCCGTATTTGTCGGGGTGAGTGTGATCCACCATCAACCTTATCATTGCTTTCTATCAAGCTTATTTGAAGTCAAGCGCAAATCTGGTTATAATTTTAAACAATCTAAAATAATTACATCATCATCATCAACACACCCTAACCCACTGCTGGATAAAGGCCTCTCATAACAAGTACTTAGACCGAAATAAGTTTATATGGTAGTTTGGGAGTCGAAGCTGCTCGCGTCCGTAGGCTTTACCCTAGTTTCCCTACACGTGACTCCTGGGTGGTGCTAAACGAGCAGCAGCGAGGTGGTAGAGCGTCGGTGCCCATCTGGATCGCGACCACAGTACACGGGTGTAAAGCCCGTCATAGTGACCAGTTACGGCTTGTCGCGTTTCGGGATCAACTTGTGTATATCCAGCAGCTCATATACCTAGAGACCTTCAGTCGTGGTATATGCGGGCCGACATGACGATGTAGACTATCAATGGATTATCATCCTTTGATAGTCGCTTTCGTTTTTGGACTACACTGTACTTACCATCAGGTACTCTGTAGTCACTATGTCGAGCCAGTGTAAAAAAAATTATCAACACGCTATTAATCCTTTCGAAGTGAGCAGAGATACAGTTGTGACAGTAGCCACTTTACGCTTATATGTCGTATCCAACGTGACCAGTAGCGCATTAGATCGCTGTTTTTACAGCTCTAGTGCACATGACATTTCTATATGATACCATACATTTTTTAATTATTTTTATGTATACTGTTTTCTTAAAGTGACTACATTGCATCTGATGGTAAGTAAAGAGTAGTCCAAGAATAGTAACAACGACTAAGGACGAAAATCATCCTTTGATAGTTGCTTTCGTTTTTGGACTACATTGTACTTACCATCAGGAACTCTGTAGTCACTATGTCAAGCCAGTGTAAAAAAAAAAAAAATAGACATATGCCGTAACACAAAGGCACCCTCATAGGCGAGATAATTTTAAAATATCGATTGCGACTACTTGAGACAATTAGCAAAGTACTTACCAGTTGGCAGCGGTAGTCAGGCACTTCACAAATCACTCACTGTGTATTTATTTGGTATGTGTGTGGTATGGAATAAGGTGTAGGTGAGGATTTGTGATGTGTGTTAATAATAATAATAATAACGAGGTAACTGACGTGTGGGGGGTGGCATCCGCTGAAATCATCCCTATTGTAATTTCTGCTAATGGCTTGGTTCTAGTTAGCCTACAAAAATACCTGGAGAGGCTGGGTTTGAGTCCCAGGGGATGATGGCGCGTATGCAGAAGGCAGTCATCCTTGATACTGCGCGAATAGTACGCAGGTTTCTATCTTTGGGGCCCTAGTCTCTGGCCGTTTGGGCTTATGCTGGAGATGTACCATCCCTCGCCTAATGCTAGAGTTGGGCGGGTGGGTGAGGAGTTTGTAAATATAGTTCATAATAATAATAATAATGTATTTATTTATTTTTGCTCACAAACAAACTGAAGTACACTATAACAGAAATATTTACAATAAAAATGTTTGTGAGGAACTGTGTAGGTTTAATGAATGGTTGGTTAATGAATTTAAAATTATTAGAAGCGATTGTGTGGGAAAAAATGCAATGCGACGTTTGTAAGTTAGAAGCGAGAACAGTTACGTTAAAAGAGTGTTGTGCGTCAGATGGCGTTTGCGTTTTGGGTGCGTATTCACTTTATTGTTTTTTGACGGCATGGGGTTGTGCCTTTTGGCGTGCATAACAAGCGTAGTTGAGCCCGATTTTCGGCCCTTCTCATTCAATCCTTTTCGACCACCTTCCGCAGATCATCGCTCCACGTTACCGGGAGGCACCCCACAAATGATTACATGAAGTATGTTTTTTTATCTTTACGCGGCATAGTGACCAAACCACGTCTGATGTTAAGCCCGGTGCAGTTTAAAATGATCATGCCGGCTTGTATACATTTTTCTTCACGCTTCGTTCAAGGGAACCAATGTCATAGGACTGTGGGAACACGCTCTCCGGAAGACCATTCCACAGTTCAAAGACACGGCAAAAGATGGAGTTAGGGAACTTCTTTGTTCTAGCCGGGATATGTGAATTAAGGAAATCAAATTATAATCACAAAATGTATTATTATAATTTAGCTATTATATACACGTAATAGAGTGTAAATTAATACGTTTGCTGTGTAATTTAATTCAAAAGTAATTACATAACAAAATTATAATTAATGCCTCTCCAGGGGTGTGAGAAATTTGTCTTGAAAGCGTATTCGGAGAGAAACGCGAGAATATTTTTCAATCAAGCCTCGAGCTCGCCTGCTTTTAATGTTGCCATAAACAAAACAATCTCGTAAAAACCCTGGATATTTTTATACATTTACCAGCATTATATCTGCGGGAGCTTAGTGGATTAGAGACTGGTAACCATGCATGGCGACGCTACTAGTCGTAGGTTCTAATCCTGGCACGTATGTCTAGACTTTTCAGAACAAGTACTAATTTAAGCACCATATGATCACTGGTAATGGAAAATACCGTGAGGAAACTCGCATAGCATCTAATAGAAATGTCATGAGTACTAATGCCATGAGAACGGCGCGGCGGTCAGTTGCACTACTGGTTACGTTGAGCACAAAACATAAGCCCAAAGTGGGTACAACTACTAATATATCTAATATATATATATATTTTTTTTTTAATTTATAGACGAACGCTTGACCTCAATCACACCTGGTGGAAAGTGAAGATGAGTTCGATGATGAAACGCGATCGCCTAGCAAATGCCTATTCACTCTTCTCTTAAAGACTCCCAGGTCATAAGATCGCAGAAATATGGCCGCTGGAAGCATATTCCACTCCTTAGCCGTTCGCATGATAAATGTAGAAGCGAATCTTTTCGTGCGAATATAAGCAACATCCACCACATACGGATGGTATCCGACACGATGTCTAGTGGGTTTGTGGTGGAATGGGGCTGGTGGAATCAAAGAATGAAGTTCCTGAGAACACTCTCCACCGTGCAACCGGTAAAAGACCGGAGGCAGGCAACTCTACGTCGATGCTCAGTGCTATGCAGTCTAATTTTTGTCAAAGAGTCGTCGCCAATAAGTCTACGAGCTCTGCGATCAATCGAGTAATCGAATAATCGATCAATTTTGTATCTATTTAATTAAAAATGTAAGATAAAGCTGAAGGATTGGTTGTTGAATCTAGGATATAATGATACTGAGGATCTGTAAAGATATATAGATTGCTAGCATCTATATCCACATTGGACAAGCGGGGTGTGTTAAATTTCCAAATCCCTTCTAATTCATTCCACAAATATAGTGGACAAAAAGGAAATAGAAATACCTGAAATTAAATGAATGAAAATAAAATTAAATATATTTATTTCGCCACAAACTAACAAAAAACTAAAAGTTTAAATGCAGTAGCACAAACAACATACAGAAACAAAGAAAATACAAAAACATATAAACATGGCGAAAATGGGACCTCAGTCAGCTTAAAGCCACAGAGAAAGTCTTCTGCAGCGCTGATTTTCGTGAAGGACCCCGGTCCTGTTACATCTTTTTCGAAATATCTATAAGCAATAAAAACACAATAAATAGAATAACATATAGCTTAAATTATCTTAAGAATCTTATCAATAAACCAATAATCAATTCACATGTCCGCTTTTTTGTAATTTCGCGCCTGGCAACACAGCACATGTCAATCCACTGAGGCGACAGTGAAAACGCCGAGTCACGCCAATTCTCAATTCAACGCGGAATGCGCCTGGGCTGTGAGCGATGGTCGTGGAAAATACCCGACATGTCATGGAAATAATCGAGAAATATCCAATCAAAGTTTACCTGTAACTTAGAAAAATAATTCAAAACGCACATAATATTTTAAGAACGGTGAATTCTAAAACAATAATTGACGGCCTGATAGCGTATTTTGTAATACCTTATTCCAACCGAATAGTTTAAATAAAGGTTATAATAATTATTATATCGTTTTTATAGGTAAACTGGAAGTAACCTCTAAGATTTCTTTGCAAAAGCGCCATAAAAGATCCAATACCCCATAAACGGACGTATCTTTTGATTCCGTAGATTTATAAATATGGGTTCTCAGAGCTACATGGGGTAGCAGACCTGCAGTTGACATTAATTCAATTTGATAGCTTAACTCGTTCCTGAGAAAAAACGATCTTAACAGACATACAAACGGATATCGAAGAGGTCCTATAACGGTTCCTTCTTTACTTTTTTTAGTTTCTGGTAGCGTCAATAGAAGTGCAGAACATTGGACTGTATTGCGGTATGTAAATATGGAAAGAAGGGTGAATAAATGTCTGACTGTATGAGCCTCAAGGCTCTGGTGACATGAGCTTTATCTTCTCTTTTCTGGTTGTGGCGGGACACCATAGTATGCGGACGAACTATAATTATGGACACAGAGTCATGTGCGCGGAGCGGGTGAACAATAAGAAATCCAGAAGAATGAAATGTCCTCGCGGTGTATGTTGACAGCTCATGTGACAACCGTCAAGATTGACTTATTTAACAACACGACGATACGACGATGGCTGTTCTAAAGTTACAACCGCGTGCAGTGGAAAATGTGACAGTTTGAGGGTAGAAAAATAAGAGAGGCTAGATTTTTAAATTAAGAAGACCAGTTACGGAACCCTACAAATGATGAGGGTAGAAAAATAAGAGAAGCTAGATTTTTAAATTAAGAAGACCAGTTACGGAACCCTACAAATGACAACCGTGATGGTATTTGTTTGTTCAATATCACAGCCACTAAGCAAAATAATTTTTATTTGTATTATATATATTGTAGGGAAATTTAGCTTAGTGAATAAATTCATTCTTTATCATTTACATGGTTGGCTTGCAACGAAAAGCTCTCCACTAACATACAAAGGCACCGTAATAATCCCTGTCACTAGTATAGAGTAATTTACAAAGGACCATCACAAACCCACATCATAATCTTCAAGCATTCACAAAGGGCAGACGTCTTAATTACGTCATTAGAAATACGTGTGTACACAGCGTTATTGTCTTTAAAATAGTTATGCGAAAATGTAGTTGTCGAAAGCCGAAAGCAGATAATTTAGAGATTTATTTTTGCATCACTGTAGGTCTTAGTCGAATCTGGTAACGTTCTATATTCGAATATATATATATATATATATATATATATATATATATATATATATATAATACCTATGCAAACGCAAGTAAGAGCTAGAGCATGTGCGGTTATGTTTCTTTCTCGAACGTGGACTTTTGACAGGTAGCAACGCATCCTCATTACTTCATTATTTTGGCGGAAAAATTTAGCGTCATCATGCAGCGATGTTATTGATTGCTAGCCTCGGGTAATAGATATATAATTTTGTCTACAACCAATGACGTTTCAATGTGAGAAAGCGATTTATCCAAATTGTGGAATAGGAAAGAATATATTATATAAAAGAATTACGGCTTAAAATTTTAAATTGGCTCGTCCAGATACTCTCATCACGTCTTTGTAATTTCGGTGTTTATTAACAAGTATTCTCATCAGAAAAAAAATCTCAAAATATATTAACAATTTAGCGAATACTCGGCATTATCAATCGAGCCTGAAAATTTAAATTACGTCACAGCACTAGTAGTTTCATGAAGTTTGTACAACTGGGTCGAACTGACTATATTGAACTAAGACCAGGCCAAAACTGAGACTGCATATGCACTTACTTAGGCATACTTAGCAAAGTACATGCTTGCACAACTTCGACCCCGGAGGATTCGTAACTTTTACCAAAGCGTGTAAATTTAGCCACACAAAAGGAAATGTCCAATATTATAATAGTATTTTATTATAGTATTGGACTCAACCTATAGGTTATAACGGGGATCTAACTGGGTGTGAACACCTTCAGAGGAAGATGGCTCCGGCTTTTCTTCAGCACTCGGCAAACGGAGGAGGAGGAACATCCCGGTGGTTTTGATCAGTTAAAGTCCAACAACACAGGGTCCGTCGCCCTCACAACGACACTGATGCTCCATGAGAGCTTCCACCGGGTTATAAAAACGGTGTGGACCCTTTCTCCGTACTCTTACGAGAGCGAGACTGTTAAAAAACCTTCCTTGAGTTCGTGGACGACGTCTTCGCGAGGGCTCTGTGGAGATACAAATAGATGGACTGAGTCGGAGAGGGGAAAAAGCGAGCGTGTGAAAAACAAGAAAACAATAAAAAGATAAATAAAAAGAGCAAAAGTATAATAAACAGAAAATTTTAGTTTTTTTTTTAGTTTGTTTACCAGTAAAGAATAGTGCCTCCCTCTTCATCATCACTAAGGTATACTCGTACAGCATGTCAAATTGCACGCAGTTTGCTAGCTTCTAAGCTGCTGCATGCACCTTCTCTGCACACAGTACACACTCAACTGAACCCGTACTGAACAGACGTGTTAGCTTAAACGTGCAAACCCCTTCCAATGGATTCCACAAATATAGTGAAAAACAGAAAGGGGATCTTTGCCCTGCAGTGGGACGAAACTGGCTAATAATAATAATGTGTAAGATAATCCTAGACGGAATATCTGCTATGAGCAATCCCTTTTAGATGTTAATCACATTCTTAAAGAGCAAGAAATGTAATGAACCGTACATCTATCTATAATATAAAAATGAATCGCAAAATGTCTTGATAAGCGCGAAACTCGAGAACGGCTGAACCGATTTGGCTGATTTTTTTTTTGTTGTGTTTGATGAAGTCTGAGGAAGGTTATTACGGAGAGATTTTTTTTAAAAATTCCCTGCAACTGTCTAAAAATAACACTTTTCTGTATTCTCATACAAAAAATTCGTAATAATATTTAAAAGTCAATTTGAACATTAACACCATACCATAAAGTTTAAATGTCAGTGAACGGGTTCCGAGAAGGCAAAACAATTATTGAGTGACGTATAAATATTAATGTCAATATTTGTCAATTTTTATACATATAGCATTAAGGCCAGGTTCCTTCAAACAATTTTCAAAAAACAGCCGACAGGCCAATAGGTTTTGGCAGAATAAAATCTGACGGGGAAGCAATGTGACTTTGTTTTAGAGAAATAGGGCAGAACAAGGTCTGCCGGGACAGCTAGTATATATATAGTGAGAGCGTCTAAATTGGTATAATATTATAGACCCGGCTGGAGTAATTAGAAGGACACCACGGGGGTTTTCAGTCAGTAGTAGACTGAGACACTGGGGTCGCTATCCTCACAGCAGTCCTGATCGTCCTAGACAGGGTTTCCCCCAAGCTACCAAAGAAAACAAGTACAAAGATAAATGAGTCATTCCATGTTAACCTAAAATTAGTTAAAAAGAACTTTATCGACTATATAGCAATCAATTGTGTGTTACACGCGCTACGGTCTTCAAACTTTGTACGGATCAATTCTCATTTGTTCATCATTTTTTATGATTTCTCAGGGAATATTGTTATTTATAGTTTATTTTAGTATCACTCGTATTTATTTTGTATTTATTATTTAAGTTATATGTATTTTTATTGTTTATTGATAATTCTTATAAGATGTAACACGACCGGGGCCCTTCACGAAAATCAGCGCTGCAGACTTCCTCTGTGGCTTTAGGCTGATGGAGGACCCATTTTCGCCATCTTTATATGTTTTGTATTTTCTTTTGTTTTTGTGTGTTGTTTGTATTGCTGCATTTAAATTTCTGTTTTTTTTGTTGATTTGTGGCGAAATATAATAAATACTTTTTCATTTCATTTTTCATTCATTTCATATTAGTTACAAGGAGGTACAGATATCCTGAAATATCTTCCTCATCTATAAAATCACCCTGTATTGAAATATCTGTGTACAATTACATACATTAACCTTACTTGAAACTAAACTTGCGTTTGTACTATGTGTACTATACAAAGATACACATAATTATATGCACATTCATGACTCACAACAAACTAACCTGCTCATCATAAAAAAAAACTCATACCAGGACCTTCCACGTCGTAGATAAGACCTATATAAACTACTGTATGGGGTTATCGATTCCTCGGAATTGGTTCCTTTTAAATGATATTTGCACTCGATTATAATATAAATATAACCAAAACTCATTTTAATCCTGATGTAACTGAGTGAGGGAGAAAGGATCGCTATAATATCCCCTCGTCCGAAGCTTCGAGGTAAACTTGAAACGTACACGGCTTAAACCAACCCCGATTCGATCAATCACTTTCAATCCATTTGATATAGAATAAATAACATTCATTCATTCGTTCGCCTTTAATGATGACAAGGTTCACGTTTCACAATTATATGTTACTTGGATATATTGTTAGGACGGAACCAGAGGGAAACGGGAACCCTAGATATCTAGATTTATAGTCACCACACGTTTATGATTTTAAAACGCGAAGATTGTCTCGAGGTGTTCTTTCGAATGGACTAACTGCCAAACAAATCGTCAATAGTGATAGAATATCAAAGAATTTCTTCCCTACCCACACCGTTTCAGATCTAATTTTAATGACATTGCTGTGTGTTTATCTGTGGAATATCGAGCTGCAAAAATCAATAAGCTACTCTGGAATTTCCGGACAAGAATAAAAGGTGCTCTGATCTGTCTAAATCATTCTCGAAAGTGCTGGAAGCCTGACCCATCGATACGTATACCACAGGTAGATTCGACCCCTGGATATTTTTCTGTTTGAAAGCAACACAAGCGATATCTTCAAGTAACCGAATATGACTTATCGTACATACTGGATTACTGACACTATCGCGGTTGGATATTATTTCTACATGCGAATATTTCGACTGCTTTTCCCGATTGGACTACGAGAACTCTCTGCGATTGGATTCTCACATCAAACACGCGATCGTGACAGCTGACAACGCTCTTGAATCACGTAAATCAGGTGAATTTCCGCAATAAAACATGTGGCATACTCACTATCTATTTATTTGTTTATATCCTTAACATTATCTATTATCTAATTCTTTATACTATACAAACCTATAATTAACAACTATTTTAAAAAACATTATTATATTCTTACTTATTTATCTAAGTAATTTTATCAACACATTTCATACTAACACTCTTGATATTTATTTCTAATATCGTTTTTTTTTTCTGCATGACCTTTGCTTGTGACCCGGGTAAGGGCCTCTAAAGCTACACCGGACTTGAGTGGGCGAGCACTGAAGGTGCTCAGCCAGCGATTTATGGGTTGGGTGGCTACGCAAGGGCACCCCTGTGGGTACGAACCTCGACTTGGGCGGCCAGCCAATTTGAGATTAAAACCTAAACCTAAGGTTATCTACTAGACCTAAACCTAAGGTTATCTACTAGCCTAAGGTTATCTACTAGTATAATATCGTGTCGTGCGATGGAAACTGTTGAATGCTCTAAGGTTGAGAGCCACAGTGCACCGGCGCGCGCGGGGGGATTGCACAGGCGCACGCGACGCGAGCGCTTCACCCCCCGCGCACCCGGCACGGTAGACTCGATAACACACTCGATACGTTTCCACGCGCCACTCGCTCGTTATTTTACAGTGTTCAAATTGTTATTATTTTCGTGATCTTATTTGTATTGTTGTGCTCTGTACTTTATTTCTACTTGGACTATCATACTTGTGCTTCATTATTTCTACTGAACTTTGTACTGTGCTTCATTAAACGTCTATCTACTTGCCGTTTGGACTTCTTCATTTTATTGTATCATCTCATCTTTACACTCTATCCTGCGCTTTAGCCTACGGTAGATCCACTTTCTACCTGCATACCTACCACGTTAAAAATATATAAAGCAGTAGATTGCTAACATTACCAGGCTAAAAAATCCGAAGTATGCTTTAATAGAAAAATGGTAAATATAAGAAAAACATCTTAAGAAAACCCACATCGCAACTAATAGAAATATCATGTGTAAATGCCTAGATAATGGCAATCAGCTGCGTTATTGGTCTTGCGTACGTTTGGGTGCGCCATATAAGCGCAAACTGGATACAGCCACTAATGTATCACTGCTCATCCCAAAAAGGATATAGTATGACAATATACTATTATTTTTGTGTGGAATTAACGTAACGTAACGATGTAACATGCCATAATCCCATTATACGACAAATTTGCATCCATTTTTGGCGAGTGATTTGAGAGTGATATGATATTCATAATGTTAATACTAGAAATAAACACAAATTAGTTTTACCTAATTTCCGGCTTAAAAAGGTTCATGGTTCCTACATGGGGCTCGGTATTCGCTTATACAATAAAATACCTAAAGACATCTTGGAGTTACCACTATTGAAATAAAAAAAAAACTATTAAAACTAAATTGCTAAAAAAGAGATATTATTCCATTAATGACTGTTTGTATGATAAAAGTGCGAGGTCTATATATATACAACCATTCTCGCGGGGCATTCAATCCTTTATATATTATACCTGTTATTGTACCTCATTATGTTAAAAGGAGCAACTACCAGAGTTTCTTGCCGGCTCTTCTCGGTAGATTCTGCTTTCCGAACCGGTGGTAGAATCACTTTGTTTTTTTTTTTTTTGACGATTCAAAAATGCTTGGAAGTAGGCCTATTTCAATTAAGCTATATTTTATTTCATAAGTTTTACAAGTGTCTACTAGCGGCTTTGCTAATCGAAAGTTGCTTTGTCTATGCCCTTTAGTTTATATATAAAATGTGGTAAACACGGAGCGTCTCATTACTGGGTGGTCACGTTCGCGCGCAGATTGTCTTAATGTCTCCTGGGACGAGGCGGGTCGTTAGTGTGACCTTCACCCGGCTCAGGTGTTTTCAATAATTATTATATACAGGAAGGTTTTTTAAACGACGTCCAGTATTGTTAAATTTTAATACGTTTTTAAGTACTAATCTAAATATAACTCAAAGGTGACGGACTGACATAGTGATCTATCAACGCACAGCCCAAACCACTGGACGGATCGGGCTGAAATTTGGCATGCAGGTAGGTGAAGTCTGCTTTGCCATGACAATAAACGGGTCTCAGGGGCAAACTCTCAAATTTGTGGGTATTGACTTGAGAGAACATTGCTTCTCTCTTGGTTCTATGTTGCTTGCTCACGAGTGAGTTCACCCAATAGCTTGATAGTTTTAGCGCCTAATGACAGATTAGTTAAGAATATTGTATACAAAGAAGTTTTGTAGGACCTAATTTTTTACACACGCTAAACAAAAGTAAAGCTGCATAAACTATGTCTAATGAATAATAATATCTCATAAAGCAAGTGAAGCAGCAGGCAAAAACTAGTCTATGTCTTTTTTTTACACTGGCTCGGCATAGTAACTACAGAGTACCTGATGGTAAGCACAGTGTAGTCCAAAAACGAAAGCGACTGTCAAAGGATGAAAATCCATTGATAGTCTACGTCGTCATGTCGGCCCACGGTCGGATCGCGACCACAGTACATGAGTGGGCCCGTCATAGTGACCAATTTCGGCTTGTCGCGTTTCGGGATCAGCTAATGTGTATCTAGTAACTAATATACCCAAAGACCTTGAGTGAACCTAGTGACCTTCTATGAAGATACCACAGACATTAACAAGTCAATAAAAAATTTGTGTAACGAAAGCAATATTAAAAAAGACATCATGAAAAAGAAAGATTTCCCTTTAAAAACAGTTGTAAAAGCGGTCAGTTCCAGTGTGAACCGGCTCGATCCAGCTATAAATTTGTGCAAGTCAATTCTGTGGAATAAAGATATTATGGCAAGCTGTGCGATGCACGTTTAGCTTGCAGATGAGATATTCTCACAATATGTTGTACTTGCGTAGAATTATGAAATATATAGAAACTGCAGACATGGGCTAAAAGAATAGCAAAATGTGTTCTTAAATGGATACCATGAAATTTATTCGATCTATCATGAGTCAATGCTCCGTGTTCTACTGCTTTTAATAATGCCGTTTCTATGCCATCTCATGTAATGTCATGTGTACTAGTGCTGTGAGAACGGCGGTCAGACGCTACTGGTCACGTTGGGCACGACATACAAACGCTAGGCGCATATAACCACAAATTTATCCCCGCTCACCCCGTAAGTGGTCTATACCTCGTGACCAGTGACGTGCTTAGGGTATTTGGATAGGGTAGGCAGATTCCCATAATTAATGTGAATATTATATAATGACAATAAATATTATATTACTTTCATAGGGAAGATAGATGGCTTGAAAATAGAATAGATATGAATATACAGGGTTCCTTTTCTTGACGAGGGGGGGAGGGTGGTACTCTACACCACTCTCCCCGAAATGTGTTAGGTGTACGCGGGGGGCGGCGACTATTTAACCGTCCCCCGCCTAGTAGATGAGGCCCGAACAAGGCCGGACGTCGTCGGATGCCGAGGAAGATGGCTCGGCTTTGCCTTTAGCATCCGGCAGACGGGAGAAGAACACCCCGGTGGTTTTAGTCGGGGCAGGTCCGACACAGCGGGGGAGCGGCCCTAACCGCTCCTCTGACGGTCCGTAGGGATTTCCACCGGGATACATTTATTCCAGATCTATTTATCGTAAGGGCATGCTATGCTTTCATGCATTTATGGTATGAACGCCACTGCTCGTGACGATATATTATTAAAAAAAAACTGTATTATATTATTAAAAAAAAAAACATACTCAAATATAGATTCGTAACTCACAACAAACTAATGTGCTTATTACAAAAAAGTTTGCCGGTACTAGGAAACGAACCCAGGACCATCAGGGTTGCAGGTGGTACTACTAATGGCGTTATCCTAACGTGAAAATTATAGTATAAACTAACTCAGTACTCCAAGCAGTTTGAACCAAAGCTACAAGAAATGACGTTCTAGAAAAACGTTGAAAAGAAATTTCCCGCTATTCAGATTACGGCAAGTTTCCCGAAGTTGGGACGAGAAAAACTGCGAAAGGAACCGGTGATCGATCAAATTCACTCGATTTGAATCGAGAAATTATTGGGCGAAAAGTTTTTTTATAAATCTTATCAAGTTTAATTCCCGGGGAGATTTTTAAGCTGCCATTTATTGAAGCGGTAACTTGAAGTATATTTTATATTTTACATTTGTAACCTTCTCACTATTTATAATATTTATCTCTATCCCTAATATTATTTACTTTCTACTTATTTACAGTATAGTAACTAATACTATGAATATAATATATAATTATGACACATCTATTTTACATAATATTACTATATATTTACTTATAAGCTTATTATATTTTAAGCCGTGGTGGCTGCCGGCAGAATAGAATAGCACCCCCCTCTTCTTGCTGAGGTGTCGTAAAAGGCGACTAAGGTATCTCTTTAACACCGCAATTCAACCAGGTGTTCAGAGAAGGAAAACTCGAACAAACCTGCATCCCGCTCCCTCCCGATCGTACTGGTTCTCCTTTCCATCAGGCCTGAGGGAGCTCGGACGAGAGAGTGCTTTTCTGGCAGCGCGTCCAGTTATGCACTTAAATATCTCCTGCGCAATTGACTGTTTCCGAAAACTGGACCTCGAATTTCCTAACCGGTGTTGAAACAGTCGCCGTGACCGAAACCGGCTAGGACATCATCATCATCATATTTACTTATTATCTAAGTAATTTTATCCACACATTTCATACTAACACACTTGATATTTATTTTTTAATATCGTGTAGTGTAATGGACACACACCCTTTTCTAGTAACCCGGGGGAAATCCTTCATGGAACCATCAGGGCGCCTGGAGGGCGGCGCTCTGGTATGCCGGACTCCTACCGACTAAGTCCCCCAGGGTGTTTCTCCAGTCGCTTACTGTGACAAACCGCTCGCACGAAAACATCCGTAGCCCGCCGCGCGACCAGCCCAATAGGCTCCTCCACAATCAGAAGAGGTAGTCCTCTTTACCACCGGCTAATTGTGCGTGAGAACACGGACCTTTTAAGTCAGGCCCCCTGAGGCTAGTTACATTACGCTGCATGGAGTGGGGGATAGACACACACCCTATAGCGGATCGGAACGGATAAAATTAATTTATTTAATAGATTAGTTTAAATATTTAAATACCCTCCTTTTAATTTATTAAACTATTTTGAAACTATTGTATACAAATGTAACAAAAAATAAACCTTACCATTAATAACAAGATTAAGTTATAAACAAAAGGTAATTTGATATAAAATAGCAAGTTAAACGTAAGTGAGATACATGAGAACGGTGTCAGCTAAGTAACAGGAGCAAGCAATAACTTGCTCTGTGTGTGTTTACTTAACAACTTAAAGCAGCAATTAACTTGAAAGTTATCCAGCACAATGATTAGGTGTCGAATTAACACATTTCTAAAGGCTTAAGGTTAGGTCACTCCCGACGACGCGGTATAATACTATTTGTATTTAAATGTATGAAATAAATCGCATTAATGTACAATCAGCCTCAAAAGTTGTTGAATAGAAACAGATTTTCAAAACCCCAAAAACGTTACGTTACGTTAACGTTTTCAAAACGTTAGCGTTTACAAGTGGCTCAAATTAAAATCAAAAGTAACTGAATGTCAAAAAATTCAAAATTTCCCAAACACCAGCTCGTCACAAAAGACTGATCATAATAAAATCCAAAAATATCTTGGCTCCATACGTGGCCAACGTATACGTTGGTATAGGAGAGGAAGAACGAACGCAAAGTAGACTTGAGGTTGTCTGTTACCTGGATAAGATGGCAGCGGTGCGCAGCGTCCATTGCACCGCCTGAGAAAGGTACGAAGAGGCGGGCTCTTTACACCCACCTATCCCCAAGGAGCCTAAATAGGCTATTCGCTCCCCGAGCAACTGGAAGTAAGGAGATTCTCTGGCCCGAGTAGAGTGATTTGAGGTATACCTCGGAAGTTTTATGTCAGTAGGTCTCTTACATTCCGGGGTCGCTGTAAGGACAGTGGTGAAGCGGTTAAGATACTTCCGCTTTATACCAAAATCCTTCTATCACTCCATAAGTTACTTGCGAATGATATAAGGATAATCTGCATCCTTAATCTATAGTGAAACCGATAGATGTCGCTTTACCACCCGCTCAGTGACGTATCACAAACGTCTCACATTATTACTTTACACTATAACAATTGTATGCAACCGCCGCGACGTCGTGATATCTCCGATCTGATTTTAAAATATAAATAACCCGCTTAATAATATTTGAACCGCCACACGACGTTGTTATTAAGAAGAGAAATAAGGTATAATTGTGCAGAGGAAACTTTCTGTGCCCGTGGCCGCTACCGGACCCCTGGAACCTTACCGTGCTGTAGCATATACTGGACGAGCTGCAGACCTACAGGTTAGTGATTCAGACATTCTGGTATATCAGCTGCGATTTATGGAGTGATAAGTTTCCTTAATACTCGTTTTTGACCTAATTTTAATTTCTCTTAACCGCCAACCAAGATACGTTCCCCGCTCATATGGAGGGTTATTTACACGCCTCTCCAGGCAGCGACCCCGCTGTGTCCTGATGATCCTATTTGCAATTTACTCCGGGTTGTCAAATAAAAGTAGTCAAGGAAGTTATGCAGCAGAAGTAGCTTAGTCGAAAACGTGACATAAATCAAAGGATTTAGATATACAGCTCGCTGTAACCTCAATGTTGTACAAAATTATGAAAAGAATCACACAAGTTATCCGCTACCTAGATGATCATTCAGTTTTAAGTGATTGCCCATACAATTTTACATTAGGTTGATCAACTTGTGATCTTCTAGCGTATGTGTTGCATCTGGAGGGAAGTAATAGACAAACAAGATGAGTTTTAATGGTTTGTCTCGACATGGTCAAAGCATTTGATAAGGTCTGGCACCGTGTACTTTTCTACATACTTCGAGCGTGCGGTCTTCCCGACAACGTATACACGTAGATCTCTCGCTTTCCGAAGAGAATAGAATTGGTGTCCTCATTAATGGTCACTATGTGATCTAGTGATAACAAGTCAGAAAAAAAAAAAAAAAAATCGCAGAGTGCGGTCTTACCTTCCCAACAGATTACTTAATAGTTCTACCCTTAACCGTTCATTTTATAGAGCTCGCTTACATAGTTACTGTCTTTGTTATTTACAACTAGTTTTTCCCCGTTACTTCGTCTACTTGGTAGTTACATATATTAATGTATTATAATATGAGTATACACATGCGTATCATAGAAGATTTTCATCAAACACGCGTGAAGCAGTCTGATTTTATATTTTTATTAATAAGTTACCCAATAAGGGTGACATCCGCACGAAAAGATTCGCTTCTAGATTCATCATTCGAACAGCTAGGAGTGGAATATACTTCCAGCGACCATATTCCCATGTTCTTATGACTCTGGAATATTTAAGAGAAGAGTAAATAGGTTTTTGTTGCGCGGAGACGGTTCATCATCGAGCGTCCGTCTGTAAATCATCGAAAAAAACATTGAAAAATAAAATTACGGAAGCAAGATATACAAAATAGAACTTATTAATACCCCAGAATTTTAGAACACCACAGCATACATAGCAGTTAATATTTAATGTTAAGAAAAAATACATAACTATATTCCAATTTAAAAATAAATGAATGGATATACATAAACATAATATAAAATAGACAATGTAATACAATCCAAAACTACAAATATTAACGCAAAAACATAAATTATTTCGAAAAAGAAAAACTAAAAAAGTCAGTCACAAAAACAGGTTTACATTGTCATATTGCTAGGGTGCATTGTACTGCTTACAGATCCTTGGCATAGTGAAACACTGGCCTCGATTAGTTTTAAAGAAAGGTATAAAAAAAACTCCTTGTTTCTTGCGCTCCGACATAGCTTTGGCTATCTTTGGGCGTTTCTTCTCAAAGTAGTTACTTCCGAAACGCTAGTAGATCACATTAGGTTGTTTCCCTAGATAGCTCAAGTCGTTGTTCGTATCCATAGCGGTGCCTTTGCATTGCTATCCCACCCATAACTTGCTGTCGAAGCAACTAACTTTCGTTCCGTGATTTTATAAAAGCCTTTTCCAGCCAACAGCATTTTGTCCTGGCGAAAAATAATCATTTTCCTTAGCAAAAGAGATGGAGCAATAATTTTTATACTCAGTTCTGCACAATCTAGAAATCCATTGAATATTTTATATTGTATAAAAATATCAAATCGGATGTGTTCCTGCGACTAGCTTAAGTTTTCATTTTAAAAATAACCAATTTATCTTGATAATTGGAGATTTTATGAGCTACATTATCACCGTAAGAAAGATAGTAAATAAAACGTGTCAGAACATTCTCGAAGGGCGGCTTGCACCAAGAAATTAAAACCAGTTTACCCCAGTTTAGAGTAATAAAAACGCTATTTAAATGAGCAATTTAAATATCTCTCAATTGTGATTTAAATTTTACAGTTGTAGTTAAAACTGGATAATGTTTCCGAGCAAGATAATAAGTACAGTTTAACCCTTAATAGCGTATATGACCGGTGGTCGTGGGTGTGGTGGTAGAAAGATACGGATTTTGGCGTTTTACTGTTTATTTGCACTTTAAGGCACACCGAACTGCGACGCACACACACGTACTCTAGCCTTTCGTCTCGGTAGTCGACTGCCTTAGCTAGAGCATCCCTTGCGCGCGCGCACCGCTTACCCCGCACGTCTCGTAACACCCTAACGACCCTTAGGGCGTGTAATACAATTACGTATCGGGCGGCGTCTACATGCTATACGTATTATAAAAGCTTAAACTAGATTAAATTAGTTAGTGCAAGCCACCCTCAGTGTTTAGTGTAAACTTCGTAATTGTGGTTTCATACAACCGAAGCATATTCGATAACGGGGTGGGCAGCGGACTCAAATACTCAAAGGCTAAGACTTATAGACGCCACTTTAATTTTGCTTAGACTTTACTAAACATAACTATTTATAAATACTCAATGAATGTCAAAGGATTTGGTAAGTCACCGTTTTTGTCAACATGGACTTGGCTCTGTAAATACTATAGCTATACTCAAGTTTCTATTACATATTCAGTTTTTTGTTAAAATAAATTTATTTTCTGAGAACTTTGCTAAGCAAAGTCGAAATAGCGTCTATAAATATCAGCTTTATACTAGTATTAGGGGGTGTTTGAAGTCTTTCCAATTTCGTATGACGAAACCAAGTAATTTAAAGCTTTTAGATACTGTTTTAAATCATTATTATCTTTATTCCTTTCATTTACAATATTAATATGTAGTTTTGGGGATCTTCAAATTAAATAAATACCAAATAAGCCTTGGAAACTACTTTATTTCACTTTCTTAATTAATTTTTCGTCTTAACAGTTTTCTACGTCTTAATCCTAATAAGCGCTCCTGTCGAAAAAAACCATTCATCCTCCCTCTTATTCTATCCTTCTTTCCTTCACTCACGTTCCATTCTATGCATTTACTACTTCGTAAGTACATGATAATATTTCACGCAATGACATCCATCCTACAAATGTATTTTAAAATATATAAATAGACAAAAGATATATAAATTTTGAAATATAATAACATGTATATCTACAGGAACGAGCCTGAGGTCCAACCCACCAATAATTAGGAGTTCAGAGTAAGGAACTTCTTAACAATGCTTAAACCAACAATCAAAAGAGAATCTCTTCAGATGGTATTCAAAATTCTTTGCGATCAGCCCATTATCAGTTTCGTCCCACTACAGGGCAAGGGACGTCCTTCCCTTTTCACTTTCATCGAGCTAGTCCAATACGAGTTGGTGAGTGTGCAGAGAAGGTGCTTGGAACAGCTAAGATACCAGCAATCAGGATGCTATTCCAAATGGTGTATACCTAAGTCGGCCGTTACGACACCTCAGTATGATAAAGAGGGCAGCACTATTGCATTCTGTCGGCAAACTCCACGGCTATCATTTTTTTAAATAGTTATGTAAAACACTACAGCATGTAGACGCCGCCCGATACGTGCTTGTGTTAAAACGCCCTAAGAGTTGTTAGGGTGTTACGGGACGCACGGGGTAAGAGGATGCGCGCGCGCACGCAATCGGTTCCCCTGAGCGTCGGCTGAAAAACAGCGCTGGATGGCGCGTACAGCGTCGCCCAGCATATGCTGAGCTGAGTGCTCTTTGAGATGGGTAGCAGCACACAGGATACATGATGGGATGTTATTTATTATTCTTTCATTGTTGTTTTTATATAAATATGTTTGTTGTGTGTTGTTTCCTTTGCCTCAATAAACTTTTTCTTTCTTTATTTTTTCTTTCACTGGATGTTTGCTAATTCAGTCGACTACCGAGACCCGAGGTTAGAGTACGTGCGTGTGCGTCGCAGTTCGGTGGTGCCTTAAAGTGCAAATAAACAGTAAAACGCCAAAATCCTTGTCTTCCTACCACCACACCCACGACCACCGGTCATAACACTTATTAAATAAAATGTTGAAAATTGTCGATTAGTAACTTAATGGAAAGTATGAGCTCCATTAACCGCATAATTTTGTACTTAATAATGCGAATAATGGACAAAGTTTCATCAGAATGCGTAAATATGGCCTGAAGTTGTCGCAATCTGTTTACCGTCCCGCCTTTCAGAACGAATTCGGTTTTTTGTACCTTTTTTATTGGAGCATATTTTTATATCTACCCTACTGTTGTGTGACGTTGACATTAATCTTTATTAGGTGTATTGTATACTTGAAAGTTTGTGTTAGTAGACGGATGATAATACTAATTCGGTGATAATAATAATTCCTGCAGAGTTTCCACCTTTTTCTTTATTTCACACTTGCTGTACAATTATTGGTACTTGCTTTGTAACTCTTGAATATAGAATGCCCCGATACATCGAAACTCATGGTTTATATATCATTGTTTCTTTACATTATTGTTATAATATTGGCTGCACTGATGACATTGGATTTTAATAACTTCATTATATAAAATAAAGATATATAAGATTAAATATTTTTAAATTTACAATAGTATCTAGTAACTCTCAAATATCGTTATATATTTACTTTACAATTAAATAATATAACCTTAATTAAGTTGTGATATTTGCATTATGTTGGTACTGAACATACGTATTCTATTTTAATTAACAGGTCGTCTGTAAAAGCGTATATTACGTATATAATGTGATTTAGCATATGATTTCATGTTTTAACACAGATTATATTAGGTTCTGAGACTTAGAAACGTAATTTTTACTTAGCTAATTGCAAGTACTACCATCGTTAAATTATTTGTCAAGAAACAGTAAGAGTATGACTATTAAATATAATATTTTATTCTAAAAATCGCAATAACAATCAGTATATTAATTTAATATTTTTATCAAGATATTTACATAATAACAATAATTACTGCCGTCTGATGTTAGTGTTGACAGCTCCTTTAATTGGAGGTAATATTCAGTCATTAATTATTGGCTTCTGTTAATAGAGTTTAGAGTTGCCAGCCCCTGTAGCATTCGTCAACACGTAAGGTATGATTTGAATTTACTTAGTGTTTGCTCGGCAGCGGCGAGACAATAGCAGCTGCAAAGCTGCGATATCCCGTTTAGGATTAAGAAGTTCTTTAACTCTCACTTTTGCTGGGTCGTTGAGCTGTGTTGAGCCATTCGGCAAACATATTTCCGCCGTCCTATGTTATTTGGTCCTTTAAACAAAGAAGAGATATTTGTGCAGGCCGGCATGATGACTATCGATTATTTTTCTTAACTGCTGATAGTTGCAGACGTTTTTGGACTGTTCTATGCTTACCATCAGGTTTAATGTGGTCAGTATGGCGTGTCAGGTTAAAAAAAACTTATTATTTTTTTATTACTGACTAGCTGTCCCGGCAGACCTTGTTCTGCCCTATTTCTCTAAAACAAAGTCACGTTGTTTTTTTTAATGTTAATAGCTTCCCCGTCAGATTTTAATCTGCCAAAACCTATTGGCCTGTCGGCTGTTTTTTGAAAATTGTTTGAAGGAACCTGGCCTTAATGCTATATGTATAAAAATTGACAAATACTGACATTAATATTTATTCGTCACTCAATTGTTTTGCCTTCCCGGAACCCGTCCACTAACATTTAAACTTTATGGTATGGTGTTAAAGTTCAAATTGACTTTTAAATATTATTACGAATTTTTTGTATGAGAATATAGAAAAGTGTTGTTTCCAGACTTTTCAGACATTTTTTTTAATTTTTCTCTCCGTAATAAGCTTCCCCAAACTTCATGGAGCGCGCTCGCTCAGCAAATACCGATTCACTCGACGTTTGAAGATTCCCATGTCATAAGATGCCGGACACACCGACGCAGGAAGTGAATTCCACTCCTTGGCGGTTCGCAGCAAAAAGGAGGAGGCAAAAATTTAAATACTTTTGCAATGTGTTTTCATATATCTAAACCATAAGAAAAGATTTTCCCAGGCACTGAAGCAGAAACTAACTATAATATATCAACCATATAACTCCATCTGAGTTGTACGTAACATTTTCCTCTCCGTGTTTTAGTGTGAAAATTCATCCGGAACAGCGTCGAGTGATATCCCTAAGGATAGACGTACAGATTTCGTCGTGTCCCGGAATTGAAAAATACCGTGACGGCGTAGATTCGTGCTACGTTGCTGAAAAATGTATATCTTTGAATAATTCGTAATCCGTCTCTTTATATATAATGTAGAGACAAGATTACAGCGTATTTACATTAGCATATTCACATCCTTAATTTTGCAGCAGCGAGGTGGTAGGGCGTCGGTGCCCGTCTGGATCGCGACCACAGTACATGGGTGTAAAGCCTGTCATAGTGACCAGTTTCGGCTTGTCGCGTTTCGGGATCAGCTTGTGTATATCCAGTAGCTCATATACCTAGAGACCCTCAGTCGTGGTATATGTGGGCCGACATGACGATGTAGACTATCAATGGATTTTCATCCTTTGATAGTTGCTTTCGTTTTTGGACTACACTGTACTTACCATCAGGTACTCTGTAGTCACAATGCCGAGCCAGTGTAAAAAAAATTATAAGCACGCTATTAACCCTTTCGAAGTGAGCAGACATACAGTAGAGACAGTAGCCACTTTACGCTTATATGTCGTATCCAACGTGACCAGTAGCGCATTAGATCGCTGTTTTTACAACCCTAGTGCACATGACATTTCTATTTGACGCAATACATTTTTTTATTATTTTTATGTATACTGATTTCTTAAAGTGACTACATTGCATCTGATGGTAAGTAAAGAGTAGTCCAAGAACAGTAACAAGCACTAAGGACGAAAATATTTTAAATAAAATTTTGAATTTAAATATTTTTTTTTTTCAATTTTAATTTTTTTTTTATATTTTAATTTTTTTTTTATTTTATCTTTATTTTTTTATTTTTTATTTTATATGTAACATCTATATGTATGTATATTTGATTGATTTTCTTTTATTGTTATTCATTAGCTTGATTTTTATTTTTGTACTAATTTTTATGGAAACTTTGCTGGCTTATGTAACATTTTTCGTGTATATTGTTATCATTTTTATATTGCTGTATGTTTCCCTTTAAAATAAATAAATAAATAAAAGTCGCCATCGTTATGCCGGCCCACATATACCACAATGGAAGGTCTCTAGATATAAGAATATATACCTATAGCCTTTCTGGACATTTTATATTTAACATGTCACTGGTTACATCATAGGTAACTCCCAATGTTTTAATATGTATATTATTTTTATCGAAATCAATATCACTCAAACACTGTAAATTAGAAGATATATCCTTCAAAATATTTGTATTATTTGAACACCATTTATGTACGAATAAACTAGCTTTTTGCATTATTTCAATCAATTGCAATTCAAATAATATCCATATACTGTAATAATATATAGTATATATATTGGATATACACGGGCTGAAACAAGTCACTATGCGGTCTTCACTCTTGTGTACTGTGGTCACGACCCAATTCGAGCAAACGCCTTACCACCTCAAAACACGTTAGCCATGATTGAAGCCATTTCATTCAAATAGAGAAGAAAAACTAATTTGTACCGGAAACAAAGTCGGCCATTTCAAAAAGCCATTTTCTATTAAGTTCTAAGAGAAAAACTTTTTCCATTTCGTCCTTTAAACAGCCTTGCGGAGACTCTATTTGTTTTTTGAAACAATGTCTTCAACCGACAATGAGTTTTTATTCCAGACTCATTACGACCACCAAACTGCACTCGACAGCCAAAAATTGATCCACTAACACTCGACCACCTTGATAAAGGAGAAGGGATTAAAAAGGGAGTTAGAAATTATAAAGAAACCAACGTGCTAATGTCCTTACATAGAACTTTATTAAATTCCAAAGGTCTTCATTTTATTTTATTTTTTACTTGGGGAAAATACTCATAGGACCGTCTCAGCCGCACAGGGGGGTTGCGCGACCGAGGTGTGTCGGGCTTGTACCGACTAAAAACCCCAAGGTGACTACTTCTGCGCATTGGCGGGGGCTGCGGGTCCGGTAATCCATTCGCCACAGCCCCGTCGCGCCGCGCCCGCTGGGCACATACTCAGGAGAAGTTGTTGCCTTCCCCGATACTGCTCGTTGTATTTAGACAGAGCACATCACAATGCTCTGCCGACTTCTCGAGGGAAATTCCAAAGGTCTGTAGCAAGTTGACGCGTCGTGGTCACTCAATAACTAAATTATGACATTTCTGTATTGTATTTCTAGAAGAAAACGTTACAAAATTAAATAAAACATATAATAAAACAAGAAGAGCGTTTATGAGCTTATGAAAACGTGGAAAATACATTGCTTTACGTTGCCACGCCTTTTTTCTAGATCAGGGCTTCTTAAACTTTTGTCATTCACGACCCCATTTATGATTGCGAGTTTCTTGACGATCCCATACAAATATAAAAGAAAAATAAATTAATATTTTTTGATGATTTATTTATTAGGTAACAATATACATATACATATGAAAATATATAGTTTTAGAATTCGTATTGAAACATACAAAAATCTAAAATTAAAAATTGCACAAAAAATTATACAATTGTATTTATTATAGTTTCAAAAATAAAAGTGGATTCTGACCGTCTTAATGCGCGTGTCTAGACGCTGCAAGTCCACTGGATTCCGCCAACTCTAGTGATGTTATAAAATGGTATATATAAATATTTGATATTAAAATCTCTCGCGACCCCATAATATTGTTACGCGACCTCATATGCGGTCGCGACCCATAGTTTAAAAAGCCCTGTTCTAGATTATTCTTCTATGCATTTTAATTCAAAAACGCGACAGCGCAAACGTTGTATGGTTCAAATCCCTGTACAAATATCTGGTTTTTTTAGATTAAATATGAATTTAGGCACCACATGCTCACCAGAAACATTGCTCACCAGGAAAATATCGTGAGGAAACCCGCAAATAGAAATGCCCTGTGAACTAGTGTTATGAGAATGGTAATCAGCTGCGCCCGACATATAAACTCAATGTGGATACAGCTACTAATGTATCTCTGCTCACCCGAAAGGGAATATAATAATAACTTTATTTCATATTTCTTAAATTAAAAATACATAAAATTTTAAAACTTAATATTAATTTTTTAAATAAATACCAGAGTGGATGAGCTTCTTCACCCAAAACTGAATGAAAGGCTCATCCACTTTCCCAGACAAAATACTTAAAATGCCGTCAGTACTGCCCCTCAAACGCTGAAGCATCGAAGCACACCGCCGACGCATAACTGCATGAAAATCATGCAATCCTGCTTCGGCAAACATACCCGACGCACTACAGAATCGGGGCAGCCCCAGCAGCACTCTGAAAGCATTATTATACTGAATACGCAGGGCGTCGTACGCCCCCCGCGAGCACCTCACCCACAAGCTGCACGAGTAAAAGGACTGGCAATATGCCCTAAACAATGTTAATTTAACATCCCTCGTGCAGCGCGCAAACCTGCGGGCAAGCAGACTGCAACGAGCAGCCAACGCCCTGCGTTCTCTATCAATATCTTTATCATCTATATTAATATTATAAAGCTGAAGAGTTTGTTTGTTTGTTTGTTTGTTTGAACGCGCTAATCTCAGGAATTACTGGTTCGAATTAAAAAATTCTTTTTGAGTTGAATAGACCATTTATCGAGGAAGGCTTTAGGCTATATAACATCACGATACAATTATTAGGAGCGAAGAAATAATGGAAAATGTGAAAAAAAAACGGGGAAAATTATTCATCCTTGAGGGCTTCCATTGCCTGCGCTGCAAAAACGGTTCAAGATACCAAAAATATATGTAAGAAAGAATTATTCCTCTTGAAATTATCTAAAAAAATGTCTGCGACAGTATATGTCTATCTGTTGTGTTAATGAAACGATAGTTAGACAACAACTGCTTTATTTTACAAATACCTCCAATACATACACAACATCTTCCCCTTAGAAACTAAAATATGCTTAAATAGGTACTGATTGTAATTTAATAACATACATTAAACAAATATATCTATATCTTACCCTTTTAAAAGAAAATTTTAAAGTTTATTTATAATAATTGTAGGTTTTTTTTTCTATTTTTAGTTATATGTTTTCCAATTTCCGCGCTCGGCTACGTGTGAGCGGCGGAGAAAAGCGCGCGGGAGACTGAATCGCTGCTCCGTGCCCACTGCAGGACGCTCCTGGGTCTTTTGATTCGGTTATTTGTGAACCTGCATTTACTTTATCAAAGTATTGTATTAAGTGACGGCGATTACGTCTGCACTTTGTGCCTCTATTATTTCTTACAAAATAAGACCTTGGAGCTCCAGCATCGCCTAATACAGTACCCCTGGATCTGCGTTCGCCGTCGATGCAAATTACCTCATCATTAGGTTTTAATTCTTTAAGATTTTTACAGTGCTTATCATGGTATTCTTTTGATTTTATTTGATTATTTATCATAGTTAAGTACTCTGATGGATCTATTGATTCTGGTTTTAGTAACTGTGGATGCACTGGTAATTTGCAACGAAGCCTACGGCCCATAAGGAGCTGTGCAGGAGAGCTCAAACCGTTCCGCGGCGTATTTCTATAATTAAGTAATGCTAATGAATAATCAGAGTTGCTAGCAATTGATTTTGAAAGAAGATTTTTGACTGTTTGAACAGCGCGCTCACTTTTACCGTTTGCCTGTGGATAATTTGGTGATGACGTAACATGGTCAAATCCCCATTCTTTAGCAAACTTTTTAAACTCATAACTACTGTACTGCGTGCCGTTGTCACTCATGACTACCTTCGGAATTCCGTGACGTGAAAAGATCTCTTTCATGCTTTGTATTACAGTGCGCGAGGTAATATTGCTTAATTTGTTTACTTCTACATAATTAGAGTAATAGTCTATTACTAGTAAAAAGTGATTTCTTTTAAATTCGAATAAATCCGAGCCTACTTTATACCATGGCAGTGGCGGTATGTCGACCGGCATCAAGGATTCCCTGGTCGGCGCGTTTAACCTCTCCTGACAGACGTGACAACGTTTTACGTAATTTTCAATATCGCGGGACATGTTTGGCCAAAACATAACTTGCCTCGCGCGTCTTTTACAGCGATCTATGCCCATGTGACCTTCATGAACGACGCGCAACATTTCTAGTCTCATGGATTTCGGTATCAACACTAGATTGTCCTTGAATAATACGCCGTCGATGACGTATAACTCATGTTTAATAGACCAATAAAATTTTACCTCGTCCACAACGTTGTACTTATGGTTTGGCCATCCATTGTTTATATAGTTCAATAATATCTTAAAAATAGTATCACATTGCGTTTCTTTTTTAATGATAGTTAGTTTATTATTTGATATTGGTAAGCAATTAACAACCATTTTAAGCTGATATACGACATTTTTATGTAACTCTTCGCTATACAATTCTGGCAACGGCGCACGTGATAATGTGTCCGCTATGAACATATATTTACCTGGTACGTAATTTACTACAAGATCATAACCTTGTATTCTCAACATCATACGTTGTAAGCGCGCTGGGACGGATAATAATGGTTTTTTAAATATACTTTCGAGTGGTTTGTGATCTGTTTCGACTGATATACTCTTTTTACCAAAAATATACTGATGAAACCTCTCACAAGCAAATACGATAGCCAGCAATTCTTTTTCAAGTTGCGCGTAGCGTGTCTGCGCGTCCGTCAAAGTGCGAGATGCGTATTCTACGGGCCGGCCGTCCTGCATGAGCACAGCTCCGAGCGCGTGGCTGGACGCGTCCACCGACAGCGTCACGTCGCGCGCCACATCGTACAGCGCCAGTACAGGCGCCTCACATACGCTCGCTGTCAGCCTTTCAAATGCAGCGCGTTCGCTCTCTTCCCAACGCCACGCGTTTTCTTTCTTTAACAGGCTAGTTAAGGGTATTGCATGCTTAGAATAGTTTGGAATAAACTTAGATAAATAATTAACAACTCCGAGAAATCTTTCTAAGCTTTTTTTATCCGTTGGCGCGGGCATCTCTTTTATTGCTTTTATTTTATTATAATCGGGACTCATTCCCTTAGCACTAAACACATGACCGAGATATGTAACTTTCTCCACGCCTATTTGACATTTGTCTTTATTAAATTTTAAATTAATTTCTCTAGCCCTTTCTAGTAACGCTTTCAACCTAAAATCATGCTCTTGTTTCGTGCTGCCCCAAACTAAAATATCATCTACAAAACTTTCTACTCCTTCTAAATTTTCTAGCAATTGACATATCTTAGCGTGAAATACTTCCGAAGCACAATTTATGCCAAAAGGTAGACGAAGGAATTGATAACGTCCGAACGGAGTGGCAAAAGTACACAAATCGGCGCTCTGTTCGTCCAGCTGCACCGTCCAGAACCCGGAATTCGCGTCTAAAACTGAGAAATAGCGCGCGGTGTGCAGCTGTGCCGCCAGCTCGGACACCGTGGGCAGTTGAAAATGTGCTCGCTGAACGGCGCGGTTTAGTTCACGGGGATCAAGACATATTCTTAAGCCATTATTTTTTTTAGCTACCAAAACCAGTGGATTTACCCATCTAGTAGGGTAATTTACCTTTCTAATAACCCCTAATTGTTCCATCTGTTGAAGTTCTTGCTCCAATCGATCACGTAAAGATAACGGTATTTTTCTACAAGCGCTAATAACCGGCGAAATTGTCTCGTCAATAACTATATGATACTTTCCCGGCAAACAACCTAAGCCCTCAAATAAATCATCATAATCTGCCATTTTTAAGGAATCTATTCGTTGGACTAATCCCAGCTGTACGCAAGATTTCCGCCCCAACACGCTTTCACATAACATACCAGCTATAACTAATTGTATTTTAAACTGTTTATCGTTAAGTGTAAAAGTTAAACAACACTGGCCCACCACGGGTATCGCGGTGTGCGTATACGACTCTAACGATATTTGTTTGTTGCGAATAATCCTTGTATCATCCACACCTAGCCTAGAAAATGTTTTGTACGACATAATATTGACATCAGAGCCAGTATCCAGTTTAAATTTTACACTCCTGTTATTACATATCAACTCCTTATACCATGACTGGGTACCATCAGTTTTATCTGACACAGTCAAGACAAAAAACGATGTTTCATTTGAATCAGACTCGCTGTCGTTCTCCTTCTCAACGTTATGCACTTTCATCATTTTATTGGTATCATTCAATAGTGATTTATTTAACTTACACATTCTCGCAAAATGTCCACGATTACCGCAAACAAAACATACAATGTGCAGTGCCGGGCACGATCGTCGCTCGCAGAACCCGGCGCCGCAGCCGTCGCACGGCGCGCGCCGTCCGTCCGCCCGTACTGGGTCGCGTCGAGGCTGCTCTGCAGGCATCGCCTGCGCCGGCCCCGCAGCGCCGCGCGCGCCCCAGCCGCGCGCTCCCCTGCGCCAGCTGGTCCGACCGCGCATCTCGACGCCGTCAACACGCACACTGTGACCGATCTGTTGTTCACTTTCCAATGATATTTCCTCGGCTTGACACAGCTTAACTGCTAGTTCTAGGTCTAGTTTCTCACTACGGAGCAAACGGTTCCTGGTAGTCGCACTCCGAATACCACACACTATGCGATCCTTAATGAGGTCATCCTCTAAAGTCGCAAATTCACAATCCTTACTGATAAGTCGCAAGGCCGTGACGTATTGTATTATCGATTCACCCTCTTCTTGATTGCGCGTGAAGAATTTGTAGCGGACGAGTGTGACATTTGATTTTGTGCTAAAATGATTATCGAATTTTTCCAATAGCACATTAATGTCGTTTTTATCTATCTCCTTTTCAAATTGAAAAGTTTGATAAATGTCGAAACCTTCAGGGCCGATCAAATTTAACAGCAAACTCGCCTGGACCTTTGCTGATTCCTTGTACACCCCAGATGCGTCAAGGAATACCCGGAATTGTTGTCGCCAGCGTTTCCACCCGTCAGCCCGGCCGACAGGTCCTCCCTCAATAACAAGTTCTGCAGGTGGTCTCGCGTGCTCCATTGTATCACTATATAAAATCACTTCACGTATTTAACAATTACTGTGTACAATGTATAATGCTATTTTAGAGTATATTTCACGAAAATAAAATCTATTTATAATTTTTTAAACACCGCTGTCACCATGTTGTGTTAATGAAACGATAGTTAGACAACAACTGGTTTATTTTACAAATACCTCCAATACATACACAACACTATCTTTTAAGGTTAAGTCACTAGAACCGTTTTTATGGTAAACATATTTGGTCGAAATTAATGCATTATTTGTTAAGAGTTGTATCAACGTAATAATATTCATCTTTATCCAAATAAATGTGTTGTTGATTAAGAGTATTTAATTGTGAACAAAATTATCTTTGACATCACTTAATTTCAATGAACATCTTAGAAGATATTACAAAACCTTATATAGCAAAACAACGTTTGCCGGATCAGCTAGTCAGTAATATAGCTTGACGATATATTATTATTAATACATTTTATAAAATCATTATCATATAAAAATATATTAAAGAATTTAGAACATTATAGTAAACACAATAATAATATATCATAACGCTATATCCCTTAAACCGTGAGCAAAGATACATTAGTGTTTGTATTCCACTTTGCGCTTATATGCCGTGCCCAACGTGACCAGTAGCGCAGCTGATCGCCGTTCTCACAGCACTAGTACACATGACATTTCTATCAGATGCTATGCGGGTTTCCTCACCATGTTTCCTTCATCGACGGGCATGTGATGCCTAAATCCGTACGTACCTCTGGAAAATCCAGAGGTACGTACTGGAATTCGAACCGACTACCATCCGCGATGCCGCGCATGGAAGCCAGCCCCTTATTCACTACACACAGCCACCAAAACCATTTTATTAAAAATTGTATTGTCCAGAAACGTAAAGAAATAAATCCTCTTGGAAAATAGAAAGTAATTACATTTTTATTACGTAAATATTATATAAATAAAATGTATATTATAGTCTCAAGCAAGGTTATAATAGCTTATTACACTTAATAACCCCCTTTTATGCGCTATAATAGCGTAACAGGGAATCACTAGCCATGTTTCTCAACCTTTTTGTAGTTTTTTTTATCCTTACGTGATATTGTAACCACACCACACTTGGTAGAAGCAGGGTGCGGTCCAAAAAATGGCTCTAACTGTCAACAATTGATAGACACGGTGATCATACTGGCCTGCATAAATATCTCTTCAAATATCACTTCGTTTAAACGACCCAATGTCATAGGACCGTGGAAATACGCGCGCCGGAAGTCAATTCGACAAAAAGACAAAACGAAGAGTTAGAGAACTTCTTAGTCCTAGCCGGGATATGAGTTGAGTGAGTGAGAGAGTGAGTTGAGCCAGATGTGATACCGTAAACCCGCGCGTGAGGTTCTCTTATAGACGGGAGAGAATGGAATAAGGTTGATTGGTTAAAATGGAGGATTAAAAAAAAATAAAACATTCACCGTGATACAGACAGTAGAAAACGCTCAGTGAGGCAATATCACTACTCAACTGGAGCGGTTCAAGATGCTTCGTCACGTCAGGATCATTCACAAAGCGGACAGCCTTCCGCTGCAACCTATCCAGGGCGTTGAGTAAGTACTGAGCAGAACCGTCCCAGTAATGCGAACAATGGAGAGTTTGTCCTGGGTCTTATACAATAGGAACAGTTAATCTGGCGTAAAAAACCGTCGCACCCTATTTAGGATACCAAGTCTTCGTGATGTCGCGGAGATAACAGACTCTGTATGATCCCTAAGGTTGACATCACAGCGAATATTCATACTTAAGTTACTTAGGCTATCGCGCATTGCAAGTGACACATGATGGTAAGAATTAATGGGAAAGGAAGGTGTTTTTACTAGAAAAAACACACCTTTATATTTTCTTTGAAATTAGACGGCTGTATTTAAATAATGGTTTTAATTTAATCAAAAGTTTACCCAGTGCCTAGGCCGACCATAAATTTACTGATAAATTTTCGTTTACGTAATTTTAAGTAAACAGGTATCAACTCATTATCACTTCGTACTTTATCCTGGCTTAGAACAGTCAAAATATCTACTTAATAATTAATTGCTATTCATTCCTTGATGTATGTAATTTTCAAATATGTTGACAGTAGTTTACTTTGTTTTTACATGTTTGGAATTAGAATCGAATGCTGAATATCGCCCTCTCTAAAAATATTGCTAGTATATTAAATTCTAGTCAATTTTTGATCAACTTCAAATAGGAGGAGATCCTATATTCGGCTCTGTGGTCACCCATAACTATGCTATTTATAAACCAATTTGAATAATTATTTTATAAACTACTAGCTGTCCCGGCAGACCTTGTTTTGCCCTATTTCTCTAAAACAAAGTCACGTTGTTTTTTTTATGTTAATAGCTTCCCCGTCAGATTTTTTTGAAAATTGTTTGAAGGAACCTGGCCTTAATGCTATATGTATAAAAATTGACAAATATTGACATTAATATTTATACGTCACTCAATAATTGTTTTGCCTTCCCGGAACCCGTCCACTGACATTTAAACTTTATGGTATGGTGTTAAAGTTCAAATTGACTTTTAAATATTATTACGATTTTTTTGTATGACAATATAGAAAAGTCTTGTTTTTAGACTTTTCCAGACAATTTTTAAAAAATTTCTCTCCGTAATAACCATACCCAGATTTCAACAAACACAACAAACACAACAAAAATGAAATCAGCCATATCGGTTCAGCCGTTCTCGAGTTTCGCGCTTATCAAGACATTTAGCGATTCATTTTTATATATAAGATAGAGTATATAATAAAGTTGGTTCTGTAATATCTATTTTATAATTTACCGGCGGACGTTAGTTCTCAACCACACGTGATGGGAGATGTGAAGAGATGGCTCAACAAATGCCTATTTAGTCTTCTTTTAAAGGCCCTAAGTCTTAAGAACGTGGGAATATGGTCGCTGGAAGCATATTTTACTTCTTAACTGTCCGCATGATGAATGTAGACAAACTTTTCGTACGAATATAAGAAACGTCTGCCACATACAGATGGTATCTGAAAGATCGTCTAGTGATTTTATAATTTACTAGCTTTTGCCCGCGGCTTCGCTGGCGTTAAGAAGTATTATTATTATTATTAATTAGGTATAGTTTTTGCGGCTTTACTTTTGTTTAGCGTGTGTTAAAAATTAGGGCCTACAAAACTTCTTTGTACACAATATTCTTAACTAATCTGTCATTAGGCGCTAAAACTATCAAGCTATTGGGTGAACTTATACAAACTTTCATCCCCTAGTTTATCCTCTTAGAGGTAGAATTGATTAAAATCCTTTCTTAGGGGAAGTCTACGTCATAGTAGCCTTATGCACGCAAAGTCTCAGCTCGATCGGTTTAAAATTGACAAAGTTTCATACAAACTTTCATCTCCTATTTTATCCCCCTGAGGGTAGAATTCATCAAAAACCTTTCTTAGCGGATACCTACGTCATAACATCTACCTGCATGCCAAATTTCAGCCCGATTCGTCCAGTGGTTTGGGCTCTGCGTTAATAGATCACTCTGTCAGTCAGTCAGTCAGTCAGTTACCTTTGAGTTATATATATTTAGATAGTGAAATGGGATTGATGGAGTTAGAGAATTTAGTATTGTAATGTAATAGTAATGTGCCAAATAAATGTCTTTCTTTCTTTATATAGCTCAATTCCATTATCTTTTATGTTTTAGAACCACAGAACTCTCCACTTCGACACATTTCACGGAACGAGCGCAGATGCCCGCTACTATTACGTACAACCCTTTAAAAAGGAGCGCACCAATTTAAACGAACTCTGGGAAATTTCCAAAACAAAATTACAATATACAAGCGGCGTAATTTTGCGGACGTCGAGTTAAATTAATTCTATGCTGTTATTCATAATTTTCTGTTTGAATTACGTTTATCATTTGTTACAAATGTCTGATCGTTTCGTTTGCAAATCTGTATCTATCGCTTGGCATAAATAAAGATGGATGTTTGGTAACATTTTATAAAATTTTATTAATGCCGAATAACCGTGACTATTAACAAATAATAAATATGTTTGGAGATCTATGTATTATAGTATCTCTGTCTGGTACTCACAATGCAACCTTAGTTTAGAGTTACATAAATCAATATGAGTCCTTATCCGTAAATATAAAAAAACTCCTTATTAATTCTTAAAGAATTGACAGTATCTCCGATTTTGAAAAAATCAGTCGGAGCCGTAGTTATTCTATACCAACACATAAAGGAAAGAGAGATTCCCACATTCATCATGCAAATACTCCCATCCCTCCTCATCGAAGTAGCCTCAACAAGGCCTTTTGTACCCTGGGCGTCTGGACGAATTTGGCTTCCCAGGCCCTGGTGTAGCAATCAGAGGGTCACCCCGGGGGTTTTTATTCAGTAGGAGTCTGACACACCGGGGTCGCTGCCCTCACAGCGTCCCTGATGGTCCTACGTAGGATTTTCCCCCGGGATACAAAAAAAAACATGCAAACAGCTAAGGAGTGGAATATGCTCGCAGCAACCATATATCCACGTTGGGTAAATACGGAATTCCACGGTGACTAAGCATTTGTTGGGCGGACGTGCTTCATCATCGAACTCATCCTCACCTTCCACCAGTTGTGACTGAGATCAAGCAACCGCCAGTAATTAAAGTAAAAAATAAACACGCAACTGGTTTATATAGTCTCAATTTTTTAATATTTAATTCCAATACATTTATTTAAAGTATAGACAACAGCACGATAGCAATTTTGCAGAATAGCTTGTAATTCTACTTAATCATCTAAATACACCGTATATTGAAAACAAGTCAATGACTCCCCACTCAATTTGTTTTTTATCTATCCATAATTTTTCTGCTGTGTTGCATCATCAGATGACTGTAAAGTCGTCGTTTTTATCTCAGTACCTAGAGTGTTTTCCTCAACATCAATGATATTTTGTGTTTTTGATTTAGGGACAATAACGTCATCTACACTTAGTTTGTAGGTAGATGTTTCAGTATTTATTGATTTACGTCCTATAAATTCATTTGTCATATCAAATTTTTCAATCTCAACAGCACCTGATACGCGTCTCAACATCTCTAAACTTGTGTTATTTTGTAAGTCTATCTTCTTAGATAATTTAGCGATCTTTTTACTTAACACATCCACATATTTACTGTTTTCTAAATTTTCGTTGCTAATATTCATAAGCATTATATTCGTTGATACATTATTTTCTACTTTCTCTAAATTTTCTTCTATAGTTTTATTGAATATTGCACTGTCTTTTTCATCATCATTATTATTATCTCTTTTGTTTGTTTCAAAGTCTAGATCACTTGAATAGAAATTGTTTTCATTTAAATTATCAAGTAAACTTTCTATTGAAAAAGTTGTATTACTCGCTGTATTGTTTGTTTCATCCACTATATAACTTGTTTCTATATCTTCTTTACTGTTTCCGTTACTTTTTAATTCTCGTTTTGTATATCGTGGAGGGTAATTTACACCATCTTTATCAGATAGGAAAAAATTATTATTTTTATCAAGTGGAATATTCTTCTCAAATATCGTTGGATGAATGTGTCCTTTTAGTTTATTATATTTTTTTAAAGGCCATCTTGTTTTCGATATATCGATATTATCCGGTTTTAGAAATTCCGTTTTCATATTTTTGACTTGGTTCTGAAGATTGTATTTGAATTCCATTTGCGGTACTTTTTTGTATCTAAATAAAAACTTGTATTTATCTTTAAATGGATCCGGACGCATATTTTTTACTGATGTTGATTCGGTTCTTGGTACTATCGAAAAAAGATTATTTAATTCATATTTACTTTCAAGTCTTAACCATATGTTGATTCCGAAGACGACCTAATTCAGATCACGGGACGAGGCTCTTCCGACGTGGTACATCTAGGCTGACAAAGCGATGGAGAATGTCAACGAAGTTTCGTCACTTGGAGGTCGTTTCTTCGGCTACACTATACTTTCCACCAGGTACTTTTGGGAGTCGAAGCTGCTCGGGTCCGTAGGCTTTACCTTAGATTCCCTACACGCGGCTCCTGGGTGGTGCAAAACGAGCAACAGCGAGGTGGTAGGGCGTCGGTGCCCGTCTGTATCGCGACCACAGTACTTGGGCGTAAAGCCCGTCATAGTGATCAGTTTCGGCTTGTCGCGTTTCGGGATCAGCTTGTGTATATCCAGTAACTCATATACCTAGAGACCTTCAGTCGTGGTATATGTGGGCCGACATGACGATGTAGACTATCAATGGGTTTTCATCCTTTGATGGTCGCTTTCTTTTTTGGACTACACTGTATTTACCATCAGGTACTCTGTAGTCACTACGTCGAGCCAATGTAAAAAAAAGGTGCAATGAAGTGACTTTATCGAGCCAGAATATAAAAAAAACGGTAAAGTCTATCAAAACTCTAGGTAATACTTATAATTCTAAGAGTTCATTACCAATTCTACTCTCTTCTGAATATTCCCTTGTTGTAAAATCTGTGCCATGATCATATTTATGATCAACGAGAAATAATAGTGGTCTAGCATTATCATTTTGTATTCTTGATACTGGTTGAAGTTCCACCATTCTCTTATCATTACGCTTAAAACAGCCGTTAGGGTAGCAGTAGGTCGATTGGTCTGCGCACATCTGTATGCAAACACATACGGGCTGCGTGCTATGGAACTCGGTGAAGATTAAATTGAAGAAATGCTCCACCAGGGCACTTGTTTTGGACCCATCACAATGATTTATCATTCTTCGATATAATGTTGTGTATTGGGTTTCGGCTTCTGAAACGGAAAAGAAACTGTTATACAAGGCAATTCGGGCATTAGGGTAATAGGATCATTGTCTTCATCATACTTACTGAGAAATATACATAAAAGGCAAAATATCCTAATTATATGTAACATTTTAGAATAACAATATTCACGGTGAAACGAAAACTGAATGTAGGAACAAAAATATTGTTGGTTGGACCTTACGGCAAGTGCGGATTGCTTGTACAAAGAGAATAATTGATCAGAGTTTGCAATTGGGGACATGTTGTGAATCAACACGGAGCATTATTCTCAAACAATCCATTCTTTAAGAATGCTTTGGGTGTCTTTCGAGTGTAAACTTGATGCAAAACATGATTACAGAAATATTTTGTATCTATGTGATCTACAATCAATAACGCGTTAATTAAGCCACATTATTTTGATATTATGACCGGTGGTCGTGGGTGTGGTTGTAGAAAGACACGGATTTTGGCGTTTTAATGTTTATTTGCACTTTAAGGCACACCGAACTGCGACGCACACGCACGTACTCTAGCCTTGCGTCTCGGTAGTCGACTTATTTTGCTAGAGCATCCCTTGTGCATGCGCACCCCTTACCCCGCACGTCTCGTAACAACCTAACGACCCTTAGGGCGTTTAATACAATTACATATCGGGCGGCATCTACACGCTATAATATTATGTTCATAATTTCATTTTTAATGAATGTGCATGATTTTACACTTCACATTTCTTATTTAGGGAAAACTGTCTAGTATATTTTTTTATGATTTATAGGTAGACAGTTGCTCTCAATAGCACCTGGTAGAAAGTGAAGGTTGTTTTTTTTTATGGATTGGTCTTAGTTGCCATGCGACGATGCCCCACAGTAAAGTACACAAATATTGCAAATTACACTAACTACTACAATCTGATTTATTTTAACTAATTTCGCTATATTGTACAAATATTTAACATTTTCGCTAAGTAGCTCGGCCAGTATGGATTCGAGTGCACTTACATCCGGAAAAATATGTAAATACAACAAGTTGTAAGTCTTGCAAGTTGTGTTAATCGAAATTTTTTTAACAGAACATTGAGCTCTGCCTTTCAAATTGAAAACTATAGCATGTAGACGCCGCCCGATACGTAATTGTATTAAACGCCCTAAGGGTCGTTGGGGTGTTACGGAACGCGCAGGGTAAGGGATGTACGCGCGCAAGGGATGCTCTAGCTAAAATCAGTCGACTACCGAGACCCAAGGCTAGAGTACGTGCGTGTGAGTCGCAGTTCGGTGTACCTTAAAGTGCAAATAAACAGTAAAACGCCAAAATCCGTGTCTTCCTACCACCACACCCACGACAACCGGTTATAAAACTATTATAAGATTTTAAATGTAGCCCTTTCTGTTGTCTGTTGACACTGGATGCAGAACGTAGACAATAAGAATGACATTTGAATACTACTAGGGTAGTTTGCCAGATGAAAGACTGACAACTCCTGCTTTGAAGATATTAAAGCCACCAGTAACTTTAACTGTAGTTAAACTGGCAGCAAATCATATTGTCTAGCGGCTTCTCCAGCTCTACGTAAACATGTTTCTGTACTCAGGTCATTCACACGTTTCATTTCTTTGTTAATACATTTCTTATCGTCTAATAAATATTTATGCATAATTAAGTTCCAGTTACAGATTGACCAATTAATAACAATCATATTAAAATTACATCTCGCCGTAAACATACCCTTACCAGACAGAGGAGAAGGTGAGTTGTTTAAATAACATATTAATTTGTGGGTAAATAATCATTTAAACTTTTATTTCTGTAATATATAATTATACCAAAGATGGGAAAAATTTAATCAGATTAATGAAAATGATTTTACGTTTTTACCATTACTATGACTGCATTTTGCTCATCTATGTTTTAAACACTACAGAATCCCAGATTGCATACACATTAATGATTTCTTAATATTTTAAATGGATTTAATCATGATTACAGAGCAAGAAAATTAAAATTACGACTACATTTTTTAATCGTTAATCATTATTCAGATTACATTTTGCCCATCTCTGAATTATACACCAGAAAGAAGTCATTTTCGATTATCATAATACTTAGGAAAACAAACCACATTAACAATATTTCCAGGATTGTAATAATAAATAAACTATGGAAATAATATTCATGCTTAAATTAAGAAAGTCTTTGTGATTCTGTGAACAGTGGCCAACTATCTGCGTGCTTGACCCATTCCCTACGGCAGGCCTTGCTGCAAAGCCTTTCGTATGAAACAGAGATCCGTGCTGAAAATGCACATGAAACGCGCGTAGTTTTTAGCATTCAGCGCCAAAGTTTCGACTCAAAACGATTTTTATTAGTTTAGAGAAGAAAAACAATACGAATGAACAAAATAATAAAATATAGTCACCCATCGTGTACGGAGAGCGTTTTTTATCTGGTGACAATAGTCACCGATAGTAGCGAAAGGGTTAATGGTTATCTGGTAATCCCCAATTTTTATGCATGCAGTACAACAACTATGATTGATAATAAACACCAACCTTTTGACGACTATAATTTGCCTTTGAATGTTTGGATTTACTTCACTAACATCAAATCGAATCTATATATATAAAAATGAATCGCAAAATGTGTTGCTAAGCGCATAACTCGAGAACAGCTGAATCGATTTGCCTGATTTCTTTTTGTCGTATTTGATGAAGTCTGGGGAAGGTATCTTATGCAGTTAAAAAACGTAAAAAATACCAGGAAAATAGTAAAAATAATTTTCTTTTCCCATACAAACCACTTTGTCCGCAGCTGTTTAACATATACTGTCAATCAAAAGAAAACAAAGGTGCGTTAGCATTGTCTTTGATATGCCTTCAAGTTGATTAGAGGTTGTATGTCATTAATGAAAATTATAATTTATACGCCAAGTAATCAAACAAAAAATAACCCAAAAATGTCCCATAAGGCATTATAGTAAAAATATCATTACCTTAGTCTTAAATCTTTCAATGCAATTTTATTTCTATCAGACTGCGACAGGCCAATAACTTTTGGCAGAATGAAATCTGACGGAGCAGCTATTAACATAAAAAAAAACAATATTACTTTGCTTTAGAGAAATAGGGCAGAACAAGGTCTGCCGGGACAGCTAGTTTAGTATAAAAATAAAGCATTTTTTTTTCAGCTGTCTACAGATGGGTTTTGAAAGAAACTTCGACAACTACCCTCGCGTATACGACAAATGGCAGCAAGACGGGCTCACGTACATAATACAGGACCTCCCTGAAGAACACTTTGATGACGCCGTCATGCTTCTGACAAACCATTTCAACACGGATGAAGTTCTGTGCGTTACAAGCGGTAAGTTGATTTCCGGGCAGTAGTATTGAAGGAGTCTGCTGGCCGAATGAGAAGGAGGCGCTAAGGGAAAAAGGGAGATGAAACAGTAGATTAGCTATCAGCCAGGTCTTTAGGGGAATATTGATTTTTAGGTCTGATAAGCAGCGAGTTTGGGAGTCGAAGCTGCTCGCGTCTGTAGGCTTTACCCTAGTTTCCCTACACGTGACTCCTGGGTGGTGCTAAACGAACAGCAGCGAAGTGGTAGGGCGTCGGTGCCCGTCTGGATCGCGACCACAGTACATGGGTGTAAAGCCCGTCACAGTGACCAGTTTTGGCTTGTCGCGTTTCACGATCAGCTTGTGTATATCCAGTAGCTCATATACCTAGAGACCTTCACTCGTGGTATATGTGGGCCGATATGACGATGTAGACTATCAATGGATTTTTATCCTTTCATAGTCGCTTTCGTTTTTGGACTAAACTGTACTTACCATCAGGTACTCTGTAGTCACTATGTCAAGCCAGTGTTAAAAAAAAATCCTGCATAGGACAATTAGGGGCACTGTGAAGGTAGCGACCTTGGTGTATCACACTCCTATTGACTAAAAACCTCTGACGTATGATGTGACTGATATTGACTAATATGTATTATACATATAAATCTTCCTCATGAATCACTGTATCTATTGCTGAAAATTGTATTAAAATTAATTGATTAGTTTAAAAGATCTAAGTTAACATACAGCGGAAGCGACTTCATTTTTTACTATGTAATAAGATTTTAAAGGACTACATACTGTTCTCACAACTTGGGAGTGAATCCCAGTTAGCAACGTTTTAAATACTGTATATAAATTTCAATAAATCATTGCGCTCACAACATTAGAATAAAATTTTATGAAACAATTTTAAAAAAATATGATTTAATTACAGTATAACCTCTATGTAACGTGACTCGATTTAACGACAAACTCCCTAAAGCGTCGATATCACTCGGCTTTGTTTGGTTTAGCTTGTTTCCCATACAATGATACACTCTATATAGCGTTACACCCACTCTCAATAACGACAGCAATTTAATAATATAAAGTACTTTATAAGTTGCAAAAATTAATCAAAACTGCGCAGCTGTGTACGTTCTTTTGCAGCTTTATTATCCTAGCCCGTAATAAACTCAACTGTCGGCATTACACATACCGAACTTTCTAAGACATCCGTTCTTTTGTTTACAAATAGTGATTGCTTTCACGTGTTGACTGTTGTTAAATGTAGAACAGATTTTTCTTCTCTCCATTTAACGACAACTCTCTATAACCTCAAAATATGCACAGTCCCTTGAGGGTCGTTAAATAGAGTTTGCACTGTAAATTCGTATCCGATTCGATTCGTGTGTATTTCGTATCCGATTGGGGTGATGCGAACCTGGTCAGGTTTAACGCGCTGAAGACGCAGGCCTGTCTCTTCTCCGCCAAACGGAGCCCTTTCGTCTTGGCTCCTACTTTCCAGGGTGTTAGCGTACCATTGGCTGATAGCCTCGAGCATATATATCGAGGCATGGAGCTAACTGCGGACCTTAACTTTGGGCGTTCGATTGAAGCTAAGGCTAAAACAGCTGCTCGAAAACTGGGGGTTCTTTTCAAGGTTAGGCGGCATTTTACGCCGACCCAACTTCTTAACCTGTATCAGGCGCAAGTTCGGTCGTGTGTGGAGTATTGCTGCCACCTTTGGGATGGTTCCGCCAAACACCACCTGGCTGCTTTGGACTCAATTGATCGCCGAGCTCAGCGACTCATTGCCGATGAGGCTCTTACGACGCGTAAACTACTCAGTTTGGAACACCGGCGTAAAGTGGCTTGCCTTTTGGTTTTCTATAGACTATACTCTGGAGAGTGTTCGGCTGAGTTGTATGATTTAGTTCCACCCTCCCCCTTCTGCCATAAATTGACGAGACGCCGTGCTGGTTTGCACCCTTTTGTGGTTGACATTCCTGCTGCTCGCACTAAGCGATTTGCCTCCTCCTTTTTGCTGCGTACCGCGAAGGAGTGGAACTCGCTTCCTGCGTCAGTGTTTCCGGCGTCTTATGACATGGGAATCTTTAAACGTCGAGTGAATCGGTATTTGCTGGGTGAGCGCGCTCCATCGTCGGCCTCATCATCACTTTCCAGCAGGTGAGATTAAGGTCAAGCGCAAGCCTGTATGTAATAAAAAAAAAAAATTTAGAAGGCTGACGTGGCTAAGACATGAGAGTTAATCTTACTTGGCAATACTTTAACAATAATATTTCAGGGGACTACTGGCGCGTTTCCATGGTATAACGGCATCGTTTGCATTGTACACCAGTATAATATCACAGAAGGCGGCTGCTCGCTGCGGCTTCGAGCCGGTCCTAGAGGTGCAAGTCAGAACTCTCGTGAACTTCAATATAAACTTCCCTAAAGACGATCCTAGGTCTATCAAGCTGATGGTGCGACGTTACGACTAACGTTAAATAATTTTAAACTAGAAATATACTATAACGTCAGTTTTCGTTATAATAATAATATATCGTGACGCTATATCCCTTTCGGAGTTAACAGAGATACATAGAATCCACCTCGCACTTTTATATAATGCACAACGAGACCTGTAGCCTAGCTGATCGCCATTCTCAAGGTACTTACACAAGTCATTTATATTAGACTAGCTGTGTCCGCGACTTCGTCCGCGTTGAATAGTTATTTTGGGCATTTTAGTTAGTTATTTATTTTAGAATTGTAATATCTTCTAAGATGTTCATTGAAATTAAGTGATGTCAAAAACAATTTTGTTCACAATTAAATACTCTTAATCAACAATACATTTATTTGAATAAAGGTTAATATTATTACGTTGATACAACTCTTAACAAATAATGCATTAATTTCAACCAAATTTGATTACCATAAAAACGGTTCTAGTGAGTTAATCTTAAAAGATAGACATATACTGTCGTAGATATTTTTTTAGATCATTTCAAGAGGAATAATTCTTTCATACATATATTTTTGGTATCTTGAACCGTTTTCGCAGCGCACGCAATGGAAGCCCTCAAGGATGAATAATTTTACCCGTTTTTTTCACATTTTCCATTATTTCTTCGCTCCTAATAGTTGCATCGTGATGTTATATAGCCTTAAGCCTTCCTCGATAAATAGTCTATTCAACACAAAAATAATTTTTCGATTCACACCAGTAGTTCCTGAGATTAGCGCGTTCAAACAAACAAACAAACAAACTCTTCAGCTTTATAATATTAGTATAGATGTCATGCGGGTTTTTAATGATGTTTTCTTCACCGGATAGCATATAGCGCCGAAAACCGCATTTAATCTGTAAAGAACCAGAGGTACGTGCCAGAATTCGCAACTATGGCAAGTCATGTTATAGACAGACAGAGTTGTACAGATTTATTTATAAGAACACTTACATAGCCTAAAATTTTAAGATACACCAAGTTTGAAATTTTATGTTTGATGTTTTGAGAAGCCTTAGTGTAACATTTATTATGAACTAAATAAATAATAAATTAATTAAGCATACATTCACTAGTTTTATTCGATTGTACTTTTTTGAAATCCCGGGGGAAATTGCTGTGAGGGCAGCGACCCCGGTGTGTCAGACTCCTACTGACTAAAAAAACCCCCAGGGTGTCCTTATAATCGCTCCACCCGGGCCGGGGAAACCAAATTCACCCAGATGATATTGAATTGTACTATTACAAAAAACAACAGCTCATATTGTAATAATTTACAAAAAAATCTGCATAGCAATTACCAACAACGAGCTTGATGATATATTTAAGAATCATAGAATTCACTGAGTAAATATCTGTTATGCAAAATTTAAATATATTTATTAATTCATCTGAAAGCTGCACACGTTAACTTCAAAAGGTATTTCACAACAGTCACTGTTTTAACTGAAAGCAATATACATTATTACGACAGAACTAGGTTAAGCCCTAGATTTCTAAACTTATAGACTTACGGCTTAGATTTTAAAACACAGAGATTGCCTCAAGGTGCTCTTTCGAATGGACTAACTGTCAAACAAATCATCAATGTTGGAACATCAAAGGATTGCCGCCCTTCTTCCCTCTCTACATTGAACACATGGGGAGTAATGCGCGCGTGACTAAATTTTAATTAGACAGCTGTTTGTCGCTGGAATGTCGAGCCATGTAAGGTCAATAAGCTATTCTGGAACATGCGAGCAGATACATAAGGTCCATAGATCTCGAAAATACCAGAAGGCCGCACCTGTGTAACTACCGGCCGGACTCATTTGCAGGATAATTTCTGTTTAATACAGTCGATATATCCGTATGACAGAATACGACTTTGGCGTATGTACATACTAGATTAATAAAATTACTGCCTTTGAGCATTTTTTCTATATGCCAATATTTCGACTAGTTTTTGCGACTGGATTACGAGAACTCCCTGTGGTTGGATTTTTGACATCATGAACATCAAGAACTTTCCTTAACTAAATTTCTAGAACCTTCATCAATTGTATATAGGGGTCATTCAACGATTGCGCTTCGAGACATTTTTGTGTCTGCGTGGTGATATTGTACACTTTCTTCGATTAATAAATCGATTGTTTGTTAACACCAGCGTTTTATTGCCCCGCGCTTGTAACAATATTATCTCATGGCTCCCTTAGACACGAGTAAATACGTCGCTTTACTTAAGCCATCCACATACATTTACTATCCTTACAATACATTTCTTATCTTTCAGGTTTAGATGTCTATGAATAATTAATTTAAATGTAAACCGAAATTGACTTAATAAATAAGTTTCACAGTGTAATCGTATCTTGTCTTAAGCATACACATACCAAGTAAATATAAAAACATTTACAACTGGTGAGTTTTAAAAATAATATACATTTTACGTTTAGTTATAACCATAAAGAAATAATTATTGGTTGCACAAATCGAATTATCTTTAACCCCTCATTTTATAGATTTTATATTTGTTGTGCGTGCCATGTCAGTACGTCAAGTTCTGGGTTTGACTCCCATGGGGAACAAATATTTTTATGGCCTACAGGTCGGTAATTCGTTATACCGGGACTGAATATTATTGTGAATGTGAAATTCTGATTTAGAAACCCACCCACAACACAGAAGTAAATCCAACAGTGATACAACGCTATATTTGAAAAAAAAAGTCCAACACCCCCAACATGTTAATAATTAATTAATATAATGTATTCATACATTACTTGAATCTCATATATATATATATATATATATATATATTATATGTATATAAATCAATTGTTGTTCGTTAGTCTCGCTAAACTCGATAACGGCTGAACCGATTTTGCTAATTTTGGTTTTGAATTAATTGTTGAAGTCCAGGGAAGGTTTAAAAGGCGAGTAAATATGATAAAAATGCTAGTAATATAGTAAAAACAACAATTTCGTTTTCCCGTACAAACCTCTCTGTCCCCAGCTGACAAACGTATGATGTGAATCAAAACAAAACAAAGGTATGCCTTCAAGTTAATTGGAGGTTGCATGTCATTAATGAAAATTATAATATATACGTCAAGTAATCAAACAAAATATAACGTGTCCTATAAGGCATTATAGTAAAAATATCTATGGTTTAAGTCTTTCAATGCAATTTTATTTCTATTAGACTGCGACAGGTCAATAAGTTTTGGCAGAATGAAATATGACGGGGCAGCTATTAACATTAAAAAAAAACAATGTAACTTTGTTTTTGATAAACAGGGCAGAACAAGGTCTGCCAGGACAGCTAGTATTAAATATATTTTAAGAAACTCTTCGTGGTAAGCATAAGCAGCAGAAGGACAGTGGCTTTCGATAGATTGTAATCCTTTGACGATCACTACCACCTTTTACTGTGATTGCTTCACTGACAACAAAATTAGCATCATAAAAGCAAGTGAACTAGATCATTTGTCACAGGTACCCAAGGTTGGATTTTGAAAAAAAATTTAACAACTACCCTTGTGTCTACGACAAATGGCAGCAGGACGGAGTCACATATCCAGGATCTCCCTGAGGAAGACTTCGACGAAGCTATCAAGCTATTGATAGACAATTTTTGCGTAGACGAAGTTCTATGTACTATAAACAGTTAGTTATGAGCAAAGTTGATTTTGATTTGACTGATTTATTTATTTATATGACAGCCAGAGGCCGATATATTATATTAAAATATAACAATGGCAATCATTGTCAGAAAAACATTAAAACGATTCAACCGATGAAGGCTACCGCATCATGCATCAAAATTACACAAAAAATAATAATAACAATATTAGAAAACAAAATCTACATCAAAACCAAATAATTTAAGAATCGAAAACAAAAAGAAAAAAACAACACAATACACGCACACCATAACTAAAACCACAAGAACAACAATAAAAACAAAACAAAAACGCAAATACCACACTATGACCGGTGGTCGTGGGTGTGGTGGTAGAAAGACACGGATTTTTGGCGTTTTACTGTTTATTTGCACTTTAAGGCACACCGAACTGCGACGCACTCGCACGTACTCTAGCCTTGGGTCTCGGTAGTCGACTGCCTTTGCTAGAGCATCCCCTGCGCGTGCGCACCCCTTACGTCTTGTAACACCCTAACAACTCTTAGAGCATTTAATACAATTACGTATCGGGCGGCGTCTACATGTTATAACACACAAAATTCACGTGACCTTCAGTCCTTCCAATGCCTTTCTTTTGAATATCGGTAAGGAGTATCAAAAATATCGAGAGACGATCCTAGATCGCTAAGCAAGCGGGAAAATCGATTTACCAGTGAATTGATCCCTACGTATATTGATAAACATCGATTAGTGGTATGTAACTAAGTAAAACGAAGAGGCTGGGAGGGCTTACGTATTCGGCGTACTAAGCTAGACCGGTGACGCGTAGTGTAGAGGTGGCAGTTCACAGAACACGGGAAGAATGGTCCGCAAAGTAGATTACAAATTGCGATATTGTAAATATATTTTTTTTTTACACTGGCTCGACATAGTGACTACAGAGTACCTGATGGTAAGTACAGTGTAGTCCAAAAACGAAAGCGACTATCAAAGGATGATTATCCATTGATAGTCTACATCGTCATGTCGGCCCACATATACCACGACTGAAGGTCTCTAGGCATATGAGCTACTGGATATACACAAGCTGATCCCGAAACGCGACAGGCCAAAGCGTGTCACTATGACGGTCTATATTAAAATTACAACAGTTTTTCTTAATCTATATAGCGCACCGATAAACGGCACAAATTCGATTATATCTAATTTCCTTTTTTAACATATTGACAGATTATTTCAAAATATAACTTAAATATAAAAAAGGCTTAAATTTAAAATAACATAAAAAAGGTAGTCTCCAGTAGCTTTCGGGGCAAACCCCTGTCCTATTACTAACATGAAGTGACTCTTGAAAAAGGACCCTTGTAATTTAGCGACACCAGCCCCTTCTAGAAACAGAACTTGAGTAAGACTATTTGCTCATCGCCTAACTCGGCGATAGATTGAGTCCAAGGATACCTAATTGTATTTGGAGGAGCCGTTCCAGGCACGCGACCGCGCTTGTGCTTGTGCGTTTTCTCCGAGTTTCCAAAAAAGTCTCCCCAATAATAGTTTCCCTCTTATTATATCTTTCAAATAAAATAAATAAATAAAATAAAAAAATAAATAACATTATTTATTCGACAAACAACTACAAGGCAGCACATTAAAAATCAGCTGACACCCAAACTAGGACACCCTGTATCTTGGATGTCAGCATATTTCACACAAATTTGTTACAGTTTTTTACTGCTGCGTAGCACCAATCATAACTCAAAACAATACAAAAACAACATTACATACCAAACAACAGACCAAATAAAAAAACAAACAAACAAAGATCGTTTTTTTTTTCTTAACTCGGTTGAAATCCCTACGGACCGTCAGGGAGAGTATTGAGGGCCACTCCCCACGGTGTGTCGGACCTGCCCCGACTAAAACCACCGGGGTGCCAGCTCTGCCTTCTCTTCGCCATCGCCGAGCCTGGGAATCCGGATACTTCCGACGGCTCGGCGAGCGTTGGCCTATGGGCAGGCCTCCTCTCTTGGAGAGGGATTTAAACCCCTCACTGCCTCTCTATGGGAACGGCGTGTGGGCACACACACGCCGACCCTTCCACTTTCCACTGGACGGGGACGCCCCTAACGTCACACAAACAAAGATCTGCTATACTTTTATTATATATATTGGTTATGTATATTGTTGCGCAGAAGTAATAGAAGAACCAGAAAGTATAAACAGTATGACTAATTTCGCTCGCTATTTTCTGGCCAAGAAAATGAATCTTGGATGCTACGTTGTAAAGGAGGGTGTAAAGAAAATCATAGGTATGAACATATGCTACGTGGCTTGCAAAGAAGAAACAAATGATGTTGAGGTGGGTATTATTTATAATAATTATAGCTTTTTATACACCATCCACTTACAGTGTAGACCCTACACGTTCATACCTCAACAGGCTCTAGACTGGAAATCTCAGGGTACGAAGAAACGTGACCACCCCAAAGAAATCTGGATACCAGTGGCGTTCATCCCATAGAAACATAAACAAGGATTATCATGTCATACCTCGACATTATACATATTGATTTAAAATTTGCATTCGGAGACTCCTATTCAGGTAATTACGACAATTTAAATCAATATATTTATTAAATATCCAAGTATAAGAAAATAATGATTTTATGGGATGCAAGTTATTACTGGAGACATACGGCCTTTACGGAGTCTGGAGAGAGTGGTAGGACATAATAGAAACTGAAGAGTAATTCGCAAAACAGGTCAAAGTGGAGAAGTTTTGTGAACTACCTCTGCTCCACGCAGGGACCCTGGGGCATTAAACATACTTACAATTTTTTATAGGTGCTTTATTTTTCTTTTCTTTTTACTAGATTGCAGGCGAGCGCTGGATGAACCTTTATGCAACTATAGCATATTGCAAGTCGAAATTTGATGTGTTTGAGTATTTTGGCCAAGACAAAATACTCTCAGGCTTGGGGCTAGTTGTAGACAAGAAGTATAGAGGCTCAAGACTGGAATCCAAAATATTGGCTGCGAGGTAAAACAATTCTAATTTTCCAATCTACCTATTCCATCTCACCAGGCTATAGTACAATCTTACAACTGGCATATTATGTTCCTATGAGTGAGATCCTTTAAAAATGTATGAAAAAACTTTGGAGCAGGCCGGCATAATTGCGGTGATTATCGACGAATAGTCTGCTTCTAGACGAATGAGGTCAATTTTTTGACTCCATTATACTTAATAACAAAAAAGGTGAAACTAATTAAAGGTAAGCATCCGCAGACATGCTGATGACCATATTCGTGAAATGTTGAGTAATTGGTTTATACGACACAGGGCCTTTATGTTATTCTTCACTCGGAACAAATTTGAAACGAGAAATATTTTTATACCATACGGATAGATGTTAGAATTGATATTTGTAAACGAACCCACGATATAACAGTATGTAATTATTTTAGTAAGCAACGCTTTAATAAGTATTATAGCATGTAGACGCCGCCCGATACGTGCTTGTTTTAAACGCCCTAAGCGTCGTTAGGGTGTTACGGGACGCACGGAGTAAGAGGTGCGCGCACGTGCAGGGGATGCTCTTGTTAAAGCAATCGACTACCGGGACACAAAGCTAGAGTACGTGCGTGTGCGTCGCAGTTCTTTGTGTCAAAAAGTGCAATAAACACTAAAACGTCAAAATCCGTGTCTTTCCACCAACTCACCCACGACCACCGGTCATAGTATGAATAATATAAATGGAATATATGTACTGACACGACACGTTATGAGACAAAATTCTAATTTGCAACGTTTAAAAATTTTATTTTAGCCATTGCAGCTTACGAAATAGAAATAGGCCCATAGCTTCAGAGCAAATATTAGGTCCTTACATATGAAATTGGCGTTTTTCGTACTGGCCACTTTAATCACAAATTTCTCCTCTTTGGTAACGAATTCCAAATTCAAATTTGTACAGCTATAGACTCATGTATTTGTGCTTCGATGATCGTCATTCATTTGTTTTTTCTTCTGTTTTTTTCTGTTTGCGTCACTCATTTTACAAAATGGAAAACTTAAAATATCGCATTATTTACGAGTACGAGTTCCGCCGTGGCACTAGTGCTGCGGAAAAAACTCGAAGGGTGAATGATGTGTATGGCGGTCGTGTTGTAAAAGAAAACACAGTTCGTTTTTGGTTTCAACGTTTTCGTTCTGGAAATTTCGACCTGCAGAACAAGCCCCGTGGACGGCCTGAGACTCAAGTTGATAATGAAGAGTTGAAGGCTATTGTGGAAGCGGATCCATCGCAAACCACGTCCGAGTTAGCTGCAGGCTGCGATGTTAGTGATAAAACTGTTTTAATTCACTTGAAGCAAATTGGGAAGATTAAAAAGCTTGAAAGGTGGGTACCTCACGAATTGACTGAAGCAAACCGGCAAACGCGCGTCGACTGCTGCGTTACATTACTAAACCGGCACAATAATGAAGGTATTTTAAACCGAATAATTACCTGTGATGAAAAATGGGTTCTTTACAATAATCGGAAGCGCTCAGCACAATGGTTGGATCCTGGCCAGCCAGCCAAATCCTGCCCCAAGCGAAAATTAACCCCAAAAAAGTTACTTGTAAGCGTTTGGTGGACTAGTGCCGGTATTGTTCATTACAGTTTTCTCAAATCTGGCCAGACTATTACGGCTGATGTCTATTGTCAGCAATTGCAAACCATGATGGAAAAGCTAGCGGCTAAACAACCTAGGCTGGTCAATCGCTCCACGCCACTGCTGCTTCACGACAACGCTAGACCACACACTGCGCAACAGACGGCTACTAAATTAGAAGAGCTTCAATTGGAAAGTCTAAGACATCCTTCGTACTCCCCGGACCTTGCTCCAACAGATTACCATTTTTTTCGAAATTTGGATAACTTCTTGCAAGGGAAAAAATTCAACTCCGATGGGGCAGTCCAAATCGCCTTCAAAGATTTTATTGATTCCCGTCCGACTGGTTTTTTTAGTAAAGGGATCAATGAACTACCTATGAGATGGCAAAAGTGCATAGAAAATAATGGTTCATACTTTGATTAATTAAATATTATGACCGGTGGTCGTGGGTGTGGTTATAGTAAGATACGAATTTGGCGTTTTACAGTTTATTTGCACTTTAAGGCACACCGAACTGCGACGTACACCCACGTACTCCCGCCTTGGGTCTCGGTAGTCGACTAACTTACAAGCGTCCCGTGCGCGCGCATATCCTCTTACCCCGCACGTCTCGTAACACCCTAACGACCCTTAGGGCGACAAGAGCGTATCGGGTTACGCCTACATGCTATAATATATTATATTAAAAAATATTCGACTTTTTGTTCCTCCCATACAAAACGCCAATTTCATATGTAAGGACCTAATATTTATAGAATATTATAAATAGAGGAGATTTTGTTGTCTGCTGAAAGAATTCGTTTACATTTCATCCGCATATTTCATAACTGCATTTATTGACTGAATTGCGTTTTTTATTCAATAAGATATAACATAAAGTAGGTTTCGTTTGAATATGGTACATCTCTGGTCAAAGTCTTCGAAGTTATAGGCCAGAAATCTTGGAAACTTGTTTCAAAAGAACGTTGCAGTTTAGAATTTTCTACCGTGACATGCCTGTAACGATCAAGATTGAATATATATTTCAGAGAATTTCCGTTTTTACAACTCCCATGTTGTGATGTCTTTTTTTTACCCGGTGGGATTCCTCATGGACCTCCAGGGTCACCGTTAGGGGAGCGACCCCGGTGTACAGGACTCTTACAGACTAATACCGCAGGGGTGCTCTTTCGGTACGGATAGGGAACGTCAATTTCCTCGGCTCCCGGCGGATGGGAGTATATCCTAGTAGTAAATTTTTATATAAAATAAATTAATATATTTTACAGGGAATCCCTGGCGCTTTCCAATGGAATAAACGCAACCTTCGCTTTGTTTACTAGTACAGTAGCGCAAAAGGCTGCTGCTAATTGTGGCTTTGAGTCTGTCTTAGAAATACATATCAAAGACCTCACTGATCAGAATCCGATATACTCCAGAGATGATCCCAGATCTATCAAATTGATGGTACGACACTATAACTAGTGTAGTAGTTTTACATATACGATTTCAAACTAGAAATTATGTAGGTATCGTGACATTTTAATTAAGTTTATAGGTTAGCCCTGATTATTTTCGCAAAATATTTTATGTAATAAAACGCCGGTGTTGACGAACTATCGATGTATTAATCGAGGAGTGTACAGCATTGCCACGCAGCCGCAGAAACGTCTCGAAGAGCAGCAGTTGAATAATCTCGATGACCGACCGCCAAAGGTACCAGATGAAAACACTTGAAGTCCAGTCGTCAAAAGTCCAATCACCGACAGTTTTGGTATTCCAGTCGTAAAAGCCAATCGAATAAATCACACGTAGAAACAATGTACAATCGCAGTACTCGTTTAATTGCTTAAGTCATATTCGATCACTTGGAGATCGAGTACCAGTAATAATAGAATGTAACTCCTTTATAATTTATAATAACAGAGACAGTAACATCTAGTTTGTAAAATTTGTTTTGTATAATATTGCAATTTATAAAGGCGCTTACAATTTATAAATGAATAAAAGTTAAATCTATACTAATATTATAAAGCTGAAGAGTTTGTTTGTTTGTTTGTTTGTTTGAACGCGCTAATCTCAGGAACTACTGGTTCAAATTGAAAAATTCTTTTTGTGTTGAATAGACCATTTATCGAGGAAGGCTTTAGGCTATATAACATCACGATGCAATTATTAGGAGCGAAGAAATAATGGAAAATGTGTAAAAAACGGGCAAAATTATTCATCCTTGAGCGCTTCCATTGCGTGCGCTGCGAAAACGGTTCAAGATACCAAAAATATATGTATGACAGAGTTATTCCTCTTAAAATGATCTAAAAAAATGTCCGCGACAGTATATGTCTATCTTTTAATATTAACTCACTAGAACCGTTTTTATGGTAATCAAATTTGGTCGAAATTAATGCATTATTTGTTAAGAGTTGTATCAACGTAATAATATTAATCTTTATCCAAATAAATGTGTTGTTGATTAAGAGTATTTAATTGTGAACAAAATTGTCTTTGACATCACTTAATTTCAATGAACATCTTAGAAGATATTACAATAACTTATATAGCAAAACAACGTTTGCCGGATCAGCTAGTGAAATATAACTATCCAAATAGGCCTACTTCCAAGCAATTTAAATCGTCAAAAGAAAAAGAAAATGGGACTACCAGCAGTTCGGAAAGTAGAATCTACCTAAAGGAGTCAGTAAGAAACTCTGATGGTTGCTCTTTTGAACAAAATGAGGAACAAATATATAATACGTATTCTTATCATTTAAGCAATCATTAACACGTTGAACGCCGGCCCTTTTTCTCAATACTTCCCGTTCAGGCCGTTTTAATTTCTTTATTCTACAATAAATTATATTTCGAAATATGTTTTTCTTATCATTTCTAGTCTTAAATCTGCGTTTTATCACATTTTTTAGGTTGGGGGTCACCGGTGCACCCCCCCGGCCCAAACGGAAAGTTCACTGGGGGTCACCGGTGACCCCCACGGCGTTCAACGTGTTAATGGATGCTGTTCATAACTATCAACACGCCGATTTTCTATTGGGGTAGGCAGAGAGTATGGATCGTCACTTTTTCTATTCTTGCAAACTTTTTTCACTTCCCCAACATTTCTTAATCCCTTCATGCACTCTCGCCGATTCCAAGTACTTTTGACATTACCCTCATCAGAGCTCTCTTTGTGTGTTCTGCTTAGGTATGTCCCGGTCGGCCTCGGCTCTTCTTCCACTTACATTAATATTGTACATCGATGGGCAAAATGTAATCAGATTAATGAAAATGATTGACGATTACATTTTACGTTTTTTACCATTAATATCACTGCATTTTGCTCATTTATGTTTTAAACACTACAAAATCACAGATCGTATACACATTTATCATTCCTTAATGTTTTAAATGGATTTAATCATGACTACAGAGCAAGAAAATTAAAATTACGACTACATTTTGTAATCGTTGATCATTATTCAGATTACATTTTGCCTATCTCTGATATTGTATATCCTTTTTGTCATCCTCTTTCATGGTTCTTGGTCAACGGGAAGTACCCTACAGGTTTCGATTCCCTTGCGAAAATGGCAAAAACATTAAAAAATACGACATAAATGAATATATCTTGTGATTGCGTTTCCTTAGAAGTATGATTTTTTCAGCGGCATAAGAGACCCTAGACTTGAGTGTTTGGTATTGACTTCAACTTTAAAATGCCTCGACGCGTTCATAACAGAAAGGGCCTTGACAAATAGACAGACAAGAAAATAATCTTATAAGGGTTCTGTTTTTTCGTTTTGAGGTAAAGATACCTTAAAAATAGCGTAACAGAGAATTTTAACCTACACCATATGTTTAAAGCAGATGTTGCCAAACAATTTATTCTCGTAGATCCCTTTCAAAACTTTTCTGGTTTCCGTGGGTCTGCTGCTACATTTTTACCATAATCCTAATCTTCATCAAAAATATGATGCTTTAAAAATATTTTGGCCTAAAATTTGTTTTGTAAATAACTAATTCTATATTTCTAAAGAACTAGATAAATTGTGGTCGCCACATACAACTTATGCACTTTAATTCTTTCTCTAGGGGTTCACCTGGACCACTTTGAGAATCACTGGTTTAAAGTACATATTTCAAGATAAGGGTTAATATTTTTTTAATCAAATGTATTAATGAGACTTTGATGGCTCCTTGATTACTATGCTAGCCTTATAAGGCATATCACACTGTTTAAAATCACTTCCGACGAAATTACAATTGTATAAATCTGTCTTTTTTTAAGTACAAGTTGAGTCTCTTTTGGGAGTCGAAGCTGCTCGCGTCCGTAGGCTTTACCCTAGTTTCCCTACACGTGACTCCTGGGTGGTGCTAAACGAGCAGCAGCGAGATGGTAGGACCCCGGTGCCCGTCTGGATCGCGACCACAGTACATGGGTGTAAAGCCCGTCATAGTGACCAGTTTCGGCTTGTCGCGTTTCGGGATCAGCTTGTGTATATCCAGTAGCTCATATACCTAGAGACCGTCAGTCGTGGTATATGGGGGAGCTGACATGACGATGTAGACTATCAATGGATATTTATCCTTTGATAGTCGCTTTCGTTTTTTGGACTACATTGTACTTACCTTCAGGTACTCTGTAGTCACTATGTCGAGCCAGAATTAAAAAAAAAGTACAGACAGGCTTGCACCTGACCTCAATACCACCTTAGGGCAAGTGATGATGAGACCGATGATGATGCACTCACCCAACTAATACCGATTCACTTGTCGTTTGAAGATTCCCATGTTGTAAGATATTGGAATAACAGACGCAGGAAGCGTATTCCACTTTTTGGTGGTTCGCAGAAAAAAAGAGGAGTTGAATCGCCTCATGCAAGCAGCTAGTATATCAACCTCGGAAGTATCTGGATCCCCAGGCCCGGCGAAGGCGAAGAGTAGGCAGTGCTGGCACCCCGGGGGTTTTAGTCGATGCAAGTCCGATATACCGGGGAAGTGGCCCTTACCATTTCTCTGACCGTCGGAAGGTATTTCCACCGGGTTAATCTATACTAATATTATAAAGCTTAAGAGTTTGTTTGTTTGTTTGAACGCGCTAATCTCAGGAACTACTGGTTCAAATTGAAAAATTATTTTTATATTGAATAGACCGTTTATCGAGGAAGGCTTTAGGCTATATAACATCACGATGCAACTATTAGGAGCGAAGAAATAATGGAAAATGTAAAAGAAACGGGGAAAATTATTCATCCTTGAGGGCTTCCATTGCGTGCGCTGCGAAAACAGTTCAAGATACCAAAAATATATGTATGAAAGAATTATTCCTCTTGAAATGATCTAAAAAAATGTCCCCGGCAGTATATGTCTATCTTTTAGGATTAACTCACTAGACCCGTTTTTATGGTAATCAAATTTGGTCGAAATTAATGCATTATTTGTTAAGAGTTGTATCAACGTAATAATATTAATCTTTATCCAAATAAATGTGTTGTTGATTAAGAGTATTAATTGTGAACAAAACTGTCTTTGACATCACTTAATTTCAATGAACATCTTAGAAGATATTACAAAACCTTATATAGCAAAACAACGTTTGCCGGATCAGCTATGTGTTGATAAGCGCGAAACTCGAGAACGGCTGAACCGATTTGGCTGATTTCTTTTTTGTTGTGTTTGTTGAAGTCTAGGGAAGGTTATTACGGAGAGAAAAATTAAAAAAAATGTCTGAAAAAGTCTAAAAACAACACTTTTCTATATTCTCATACAAAAAATTCTTAATAATATTTAAAAGTCAATTTGAACTTTAACACCATAAAGTTTAAATGTTAGTGGACGGGTCCCGGGAAGGCAAAACAATTGAGTGACGTATAAATATGAATGTCAATATTTGTCAATTTTTATACATATAGCATTAAGGCCAGGTTCCTTCAAACTATTTTCAAAAAACAACCGACAGGCCAATAAGTTTTGGCAGAATGAAATCTGACGGGGAATCTATTAACATTAAAAAAACAATGTGACTTTGTTTTAGAGAAATAGGGCAGAACAAGGTCTGCCGGGACAGCTAGTAGAAAATAAAGCTGGTATATCAACTATATATGGGTGCAAACCCACACAGCGTCTTGTCATTTCATAAGGGGGAGAGAGGAATTTTTTTTTTTTTACACTGGCTCGACATAGTGACTACATAGTACCTGATGGTAAGTACAGTGTAGTCCAAAAACGAAAGCGACTACAAAAGTATGAAAGTCCATTGATAGTCTACATCGTCATGTCCGCCCACATATACCACGACTGAAGGTCTCTAGGTATATGAGCTACTGGATATACACAAGCTGATCCCGAAACGCGACAAGCCGAAACTGGTCACTATGACGGGCTTTACACCCCATGCACTGTGGTCGCGATCCAGACGGGCACCGACACGACGACCTACCACCTCGCTGCTGCTCGTTTAGCACCACCCAGGAGTCACGTGTAGGGAAACTAGGGTAAAGCCTACGGACGCGAGCAGCTTCGACTCCCAACACTTATACTTGAAATTATATAACTCAGCCGCACACTCTCAAAAGTATAGTCTATGGAAAACCGAAAGACATTCAAAACTACGTCGGTGTTCCAAATTGAGTAACTTATGCGACGTAAGAGCCTCATCGGCAATGGGTCGCCGAGCTCGGCGGTCGATTGAGTCCAAGGCTGCCCAAGGGTGTTCGGCGGAGCCGTCCCAAAAGTAGCAGCAATGCTTAACACACAACCTCACTTGTGCTTCGTGCGGGTTAAGAAGTTGGACCGGCCTGAAATGCCGCTGACCTTAAACATAATCCCCTAATCCCAAATTTCCGAGTGGCTTTTTTTGCCTCAGCTTCAATCGTGCGCTCAAAGTTAAGCCCAGCAGTTAACTCCATGTCTAGAACCTCGAGGATATCAGCCACTGGTTCACTAACCACTGCACTGGTAATTTGTATATTCATTTTGCGTTTACCGAAGTCTGTACTCCCCGTAGACCTGAGTATTTTGTATTGATTTGAACTTCATATATTCCCAAGTTACTGAGAAAAAGGGCAATTATTTCAATTTTGGTTTTGCGGTACGGAATCCTAAAAAGGCTCAAAATGTTCATGTTGTTAATCTTTCAGTATTATAAAGTGCAATCGTTCAAATATTTACATTTTACAATATGGATATTACCTTAGCAATCTAGAAGGCTAAAATGAACCTCATAGTTGGATCGTATCTAGTTGTGAGCGAACGCTTCCTACACCATTATAATAATATTCAAATCAAGTGAGTTGTACAATTTATAAATACATTTTATAATTACTTCGATTATTTGTAATCTTCATAGATGGGCAAAAAGTAATCAGATTAATGAAAATGATTGACGATTACATTTTACGTTTTTTACCGTTAATATGACTGCATTTTGCTCATTTATGTTTTGAACACTACAAAATCACAGATCGTATACACATTTATGATTTCTTAATGTTTTAAATGGATTTAAACATGATTACAGAGCAAGAAAATTAAAATTACGACTAAATTTTGTAATCGTTGATCATTAATCAGATTACATTTTGCCCATCTCTGGTAATCTTGTGTGAATTTTACGTAATTATAAAAGAGATCTTGTAAGCTTCTCATTTTATTTAGTGTAAAACTTGTGTGATAGTAAAATAAACTAAAAAAATGCAACTAACTCGTTGAAGTAATTTGAAATTATTTCTTTTTTTTTTTATTTGTGTTTACATTATTGTAGTCTCCTCTATATTAAATATTCTCAAACCTTGATTTATATAAAGTACGTATTTGGTTGTTTTGGGGTATTTTGCATTACCTTAATTGATTTATTTATCTGATCTTGAGTGATAGTAAAATAACCAGAAAATTTTGTCAACAAATTCATAAGAATAAGTCAAAATTATTTCTTGAATCTTTGGACTTTTCTATTTTTATTATTTTAATCTAATTGATCAAAATATTTTGAAATATAAAAAAATATCTATAAATATTATATTATACAAGTTATTTACTTATTTTACTTATTTCTTCCGTTATGAATGAGTCGTTGACTTATTTATTTCGATCTCAAGTGATAAGTGAACTAAGAAACGTAACGGTATATTATTATTAAATTAAAGTTTGACGCATCTTCCCGCAGGATTAGAGTACTTTTACTGGATAAAAGGTAGCTTTAAATTCAACCTAGTACCTATGTTTTTTTTATGATTTACTGGCGGATGCTTTATGTCAATCACACCTGGTGGAAGGTGAAAATGAGCCCGACAATGGACCACTTCCGCTCAACCAATGCCTATTCACTTTTCTCTCAAAAATTCCGAAGGCATAAAAACGTTGAAATACAGTCGCTGGAGGTATATTCCATTCCTTAGCTGTTCGTATGATGAATGTAGAAGCGAATCTTTGCGCGCGAAACCTCCACCGCATACGGATGGTATCCGATACAGCGTCTAGTGGTTTTATGATGAAGGGGGATTGGTAAGAATATACCAAGAAGAATAGGCTCTTAAGAATATTCTCCAATGTGCAACCGGTAAAAGACCACAAAGCAGGTGACTTTACGTCGATGTTCGATGTTCTGCATTTTAGTCTATTATTTGTTTATCCAATTAAATTAAAATCTCTTCATTGATTTCAGCAGAAAGTACGTAAAAAAAAGATAGACAGGCAAAAATTCCCACGTCCGAAAATGACTAACATACTTGATAAACTTTTACTTAAAAAACTGCTAGGCCCACTCAGAGCTAATTCTCACGTGATAACTCGTTTGGCGTGTCGCACAGTGTCTCGAGCAATGGACAAAAATAAAAAAAACAGCTTTTTCAGAAGTCAATCTAGGGATGATTCCTGCATTATGACAGAGTTGAATGTTAAGAAAAGGTAAGTATTATACCGATAAATGGAGTGTTGGTATCTTGGGGGTAGTCTAATTCCAACTGTGTAAACATGAAAGTCAGTGATTCAATCATTTCATTCCATCTATTTAGTATTCAGCTTTCTTCCTGGTAAGTTGGATTAGCTGTGACAGTTCACCATCTCTCTAACTGTAAATATCAATAATGACCCATGATAAAAGGGGTAAATAATACTTTATTTTAAATTTTTGTAAAAGTATAATTCTTGTATGTTTAGAGAAGTTTTTCTCACACACCAAACAACGCACCAAAAAACGCCTGTGGGATTATGTTTGTAGCTTATTCATAATTTAAAATAGTAATAAAATCTGCCTCATTTAAGTGTTTCTAGGTGCTCATTTAATAACTGCTTTAATTTGTTTAGGAAATATTCGCGTTCCTAAAAATCGAGAACTTGCTGAAAAGTGGTTTTCAACAGAATCAGATTAGAAAAATGAAGCAGTTTTATTATATATACACACACAAAAAAGTCATCAAGAATAAAAACTAATATGGACTTACTAAATATTCTACTTATTAGCTCTGATCCACTAATTTCCAGTAAAAGAAGGACGACATCTAAAAAACATGCGGATAGAAAAATATATACGTACTCGTATATATTTTTCTATGACCTCTCGTCTCTGGCAATACTTTGTCAGGTAACAATGAAGAAGACGACGCCAGCGAAGAAGCCATAAATTTCTTAGAGACTTGTCGTGATATCAATGTTAGCACAGATGAGGAATCTGATTAATATGTAACTATGTTTGTGTAAATAGTAGAAAATAAATTTATTTTTAACTAGAAAAACTTTATATTCCTTAAAACTGTTGTATATAGCTAATTTTTAATTTTGTCCACTATCCCCATACAAACGTAACACTGTGTGCCGGCGCGAAAAAACAATGAAGGAAAGAAATAATAACTATTTACTAAACATTAATTGTATCTTGAAAGTGTAGAACCTTGGTTTCTGAATCTATAACTAGTTTTGCAAGAACCGGTCTAAAAGCAAGGTCATTAACATAAATGAATATATGATTTACCACAGTGTAAAATTTACTAGTAGGATGATTCCATTCGTCTCGCGAAAAATGCTACCATCATCATAAATTAACAATTGTCAAAAATTCTGAGTGAAAAATCAATAAAATGAAAATGTATGTGTGATGGTAATGAAAATGAAATATAAGGAAAATGTAATGATGGTAAACGGTATATGAGCATACATACTTTTTAAACGTCATTAATTTTGGAACACGCGTATGAACCATTTTAAGACCAGGAATAAAATCGCACTTATCGCATCATGAAGAGTGTTCTGAAGGGTAATTTAACCTTTTTCCACCCTCTCCGCTTTCCGTTCGAAAAATGCTGGGTTTCGTTTTTAGGAATAGTAAACAATTTAAAAAGGATAGCACTAAAAAGGTCTTATATTCAACTTTGGTTCATAGCCAACTGGATTACTGCAGTACTGTCTGGTCTCCTCACTATCAAGTCCACATTGACCGTATTGAGGAGATATAGAGGCGGTTCACTAGGTTTGATCTGACTGATACTAAAAAATATATTCCTTATTGTGATAGACTTAAACTTTTTGGAATGCATATACTGCAAGGTCGTAGGCAGTTTTTCGACTTGACATTTCTCTATAAGCTCTTCCGTTGCCGTGTGGACGATCCAGAACTTTTAGAACAATTTAGTATTGCGGTACCTCACAGGCTGCCTCGGTATCCTGCTCCCATATTTGCCACCAAACGATTTAAGACCAACCTTGGTCACTTTTCTGTAGTGCCAAGGCTGTCGCGTTTATATAACGGGCGTGTGGCCGGGGGGGGGACAAGAGCATTGATATATTTTCGGATTCGATGCCGGCCTTCAAGAGGAAAATTTGTGAGCAGGTGTGTTGAGCTTTGCATTGTTCTAGGTGTTGTATCGTTTGTGTGTTAATTTTTAATTTTAATTGTAGGTGTTATTGTCTAAGATTTTTTTTCTTTTTGGTGCTTTGATTTTAATTTTTCTGTTTTGTATATTGTTAGTTAATGCTTTTGAACCATGCTGTGGCTGTCTTTTATTAGTATTCATTGTAGACATTTCTTTTATTAGTATTCATTGTAGACATTTAGCTTGTGCATGCGATCTCATTGTGAATGTAAAATGCAATAGAACTGTTGATAGCCCATACATAAATAAATAAAGTCTTTACTTAATTCCCATATCCCTGCTAGGATGGCCATTTTGGAGTACAGTATCTGTTAATTTGACATATAAGAAAAAGTGCACGCCGATCAGGGCTGCACAGAGTTTTTCGTTGAAAGAGTTGACTGTATTATTAGATGCTGGTAAGGTTTTCTTTCGGGCCCTAATAAATGCTCATGACCATTCTAGAATATACCTATATAATATACCAGATTCTGGGGCAGCAAAGCCGTACTGCCGTGTGCCCGAAGAAAAATTATGTAAATATATGATGCCGACTCCTTGCTAAACAAAACTGTCACACACACAAATCAACAAACACAAGAACAAAATTAAACGAATCCGTAGTCGTTATTTAAGACAACAGGGTTTCCGAAAAGCAGTTCCGATGTAGATTTTTTTATAACTTATAGGCGAACGCTTGACCTCAATCACACCTGGTGCAAGGTGAAGATGAGTCCGATGATGAACCGCGTCCGCCTAACAAATGCCAATTCACTCTTCTTTTAAAGACTCCCAGGTCATAAGATCGCGGAAATATGTCCACTCCTCATTCCACTTCTTAGTTGTTCGCATGATGAATGTAGAACCAAATCTTCTCGTGCGGATATAAGGAACATCCACCACATACGGATGGTATCCGACACGATGTCTTGTGGTTTTGTGGTGGAATGGGGCTGGTGGAATCAAAGAATGTAGTTCCTGAGAACACTCTCCACCGTGCAACCGGTAAAAGACCGCGAGGCAGGCAACTCTACGTCGATGCTCGATGCTCTGCATTTTAATTTTTGACATAGAGTCGATGAGAGATGCTATGGCGGCTTCCAAACGAGTATGTATTACTGAGGGCCGAATAACGCCATCTACCGGCTCTACTAGGCTTACGGAAACAACATACATATAGACTATAATGGCGTGTACAAAAAGTAACTATGAAATTTGTTACAGATACTCAGAAATGAGTTTTAAAAGAATCTTCAACAACTACCCTCGCGTCTACGATAAATGGCAGCAGGAAGGAGTTACATACATCATCCAAGATCTCCCGGAGAATGACTTTGACGAGGCTATCAGGCTTCTGGTAGACCACCTCTGCACTGACGAAGTTCTGTGTAATATAAGTAGTAAGTAAATGATGCCTTTATTGAATCGTGTTCTATTGGCGATGTAGAAAGACGTTTAGTAAGGAATTACACCAAACCAAGTTGTACTCTTACTAATAAGCAATGTAGGGAGAAATCTGAGCGCGCTAGGAAAGCCATAACTACCCTTTTTTTTTGTTAACCCAGTGGAAATCCCTACGGACCGTCAGGGGAGCGGAAAGGGCCGCTCCCCCGGTGTGTCGGACCTGCCCCGACTAAAACCACCGGGGTGTTCCTTCTCCCGTCTGCCGAATGCTAAGGGCAAAGCCGAGCCATCTTCCTCGGCATCCGGTGAAGACCCTTGTCGTTCGGGATAGGAGACCAGGATAGTCGTGGAGGATGTATGCGCGTCTTTTGCGAACCCTCCCAGCATAATAAAAACTGGATAGTTTTAATTGAAAGTCCACTGCCCATGCGTGACGGCGACGGTTTGTGTGTTCTCTGCACACCGTCTACTTTCGAGGAAGAGAAGAACGGGAGTACTCTCCCCTACTTATGGCCTATTTAAGCCCACCGTACACCGGCCGTGGCAGAATGTGAGTTTTGGCCCTAAGCCGGTGGTCAAACGGATGCAGGAGTACCCAGGAGATTTTAGTCAGTAGGAGACCGACGCATTATGGCAGCCGCCCACACTGCTACCCTGATGTCAGCCATACTGGCAGGGCATGGAAACTGGAAAGCCTTGGTCTCCTTCTGCGAATACATTATGATTTAGAAAAAGAAAGGAAATCTTAGTCGTTACTCCTTTTAAAACAACAATCGTGTAAATGGGCCTTAAAAACGAGTGTTATAAAGATTATTACTATGATTATAAAGTTTGTCGCATGCACCAATTTATTTATAGATATTCGCTTCAAGATAACCTTGGCAGCACGTATTTAACATGCTACCAAGATTATCTTGAAGATTGCAATAATTGTGCTGTCTTAAGGGAAGATTACTTTTATATATGTCCCTGTTATTTTATCTACAAACAACTCAGTCGATTCTCCAGCGCTAATTATTACATTTTAGATTAAAATGATAAGATTTATAAACGGTACTTAGACTTTGCTTACAGTTTGCTCAGATAATAAGATCATCTTTGATAAAAAATGGTAAGAGGTTTGGGCCGAATGAAGATTATTTTTTTTACACTGGCTCGACATAGTGACTACAGAGTACCTGATGGTAAGTACAGTGTAGTCCAAAAACGAAAGCGACTGTCAAAGGATGAAAATCCATTGATAGTCTACATCGTCATGTCGGCCCACATATACCACAACTGAAGGTCTCCAGGTATATGAGTCACTGGATATGCACAAGCTGATCCCGAAACGCGACAAGCCGAAACTGGTCACTATGACGGGCTTTACACCCATGTACTGTGGTCGCGATCCGGACGGGCACCGACGCCCTACCACCTCGCTGCTGCTCGTTTAGCACCACCCAGAAGTCACGTGTAGGGAAACTAGGGTAAAGCCTACGGACGCGAGCAGCTTCGACTCCCAAAAGAAGAAAAGAAGATGTCAACATGACGAAACAGACGCGTGTATTTAGGGCCTTAAGAAAATCTGTTATTTAAAAGGAATAAACAAATTGGACAAACGCTACACTAAATATGTTGATTTCAAAGAATTATGTAGAAAAATAAAAAGTTTATTGCCGAACATTTTTTTATATTCCAATAGTCACGGAGTTATCAAACAACCCTCGTAGAATCCAATATCAATGAGCAGATACGCCTTTACAGGTCAGACAGAGTTTTTATAACATACTGTAAAGATCTGTGTGCTTTAATAATGTTTTTTTAAACTATTTTTTTTTGTTATGTGTACAGAATTAAGTGAAGATCCTGAAAGCGTACGCGGCATAGCAGAGTTTTGGCGTTACTATCTAGATAAGAAGATGAGTTTAGGATGTTACGCTGAAAGAGAAGGTGTGAAGAGGCTTATTGGCATGAATGTCTGCTTCGTGGCCTGCGAAGGAGAATCTGATGATGTGGAGGTATTATCATTACTACATAGTTTCAACTCAACAAGAGTACCTGATGGTAAGTACAGTGTAGTCCAAAAACGAAAGCGACTATCAAAGGATGAAAATCCATTGATAGTCTACATCGTCATGTCGGCCCACATATACCACGACTGAAGGTCTCCAGGTATATGAGTTACTGGATATACACAAGCTGATCCCGAAACGCGACAAACCGAAACTGGTCACTATTACGGGCTTTACACCCATGTACTGTGGTCGCGATCCAGACGGGCACCGACGCCCTACCACCTCGCTGCTGCTCGTTTAGCACCACCCAGGAGTCACGTGTAGGAAAACGAGGGTAAAGCCTACGGACGCGAGCAGCTTCGACTCCCTCTCTTCTTTACTGTGGATAGTCGTTTGTCCTTTTTGGACTGCTCCATACTCAACATCAATCGTGGTTTGGTCACTATGGCGAGTCAAAAAAATGCAAAGCTGTCATCATTTCCTGAAAATTGTGTGTTTAGAGTTGATTTTTTTTTGTTCATTAGATCGTAGGCGAATCCTGGAAAAACGTATATGAAGTTATTGAATACTGCGATACTTCTTTCAACGTGTTTGAATACTTCGGCCTGGATAAAGTTCTCGAAGGTCTGGGATTGGTCATTGACAGGAAATACAGAGGAGCGAGGCTTGGAGCCCGAATACTGGCTGCAAGGTATGAACCATCAAAATTTGCTAAAAACTACCCATACCCATAGATGGGCAAAATGTAATCAGATTAATAAAAATAATTACGATCTTCTATGTACAAGTCCAACACACCTCGGCTGCGTAACCCCCTCTGCAGCTGAGATGGTTCTATGAGGATTTCCCCCAAGTAAAAAAAGGGGATAGAAAACACTTAGTGAGGCATTATCCCTGTGCAACTGGAACGGTTTAAGATCCTTAGTAAGGTCCGAAACATTCTTGTTATATATTTAGTTTTTTACTTTAGTCTCAGATTCACCTTGAATTCTTAATTAGATAGATTCAAAAGGAAGGTTTCTAGGTATTTTAACAAATAGAGTTATGCAATAACATGCTGATTCCGAAACGCGTCAGTTTGAAGTATGATGGCTTTTGCATTGTATTGTGCTCACGATCTCATTCGAGCAATAACCCTAACAACAATTATACTCGGAATTGTAAAATGTCGCTTAAAATTATTATCTTGAATAGCGATGTTAAGAAAATGTCGGTATATTACAATGCCCATTCATATGTTAAGGATTGTATGAGACTTCTGTCTTATGCATTGTACAGTATTAGTATTCTGTGGATATGGCATAAAATTATTATGAACTTTAAATAATACTAAAGGAAGCTGAGCGCCTCAGTGTTGACCCTTTCGCTCAGTTTAGTTTTCAAGGTCTTTCTCAACCACCAACCCATATCCTGTCTAAAAAAAACTAAAGGTACACTTCGGTTTCTGACAGTCTTGACTCAGCAACGACTCCCAGGTCGCGTTGTACACATTTATATGACAAGCAGTCCGATATCCACGACTAGTGATGAAAATGCCCGGGAATTTTCCCAATGTGCCCAAAAGCTTCCTTGGGAATATTCCCGGGAATTAGCGAAATGTTCTCGGAAGTTAAGGGCACTTTGGGAAAATTCTCGGGCATTTTCATCACTATCCTCGACTTTACAAATAAAGAGTGGCACACCGCGGCCCGACAGCCGCTGGTAGGTCGCAACTGCCGAGTCACGAATGTCAAAATCCGACGTCTATCTTAATACCGTCTTTACGCAATTACTTTTTATGAGACATTCCACTTAACGAATTAGCTAGATATGTTAAAAATAATAAAATTGTAAAACACGACCGAATAAGATTACCATGAGTGTATCTATCACTGTAATTCCCTATCGGAGCAGACAAAGAGTATGCAGCTCCAGATCTCTGTTACAGCAAAACTCTTTCGCATCCTTAACCCTTTCGTTGCCGCAGTCTATTCCGCCGAAGTAGTGCTACTGAACCGGGCAGCACGCCGCGAAGTGTGCACATTGCATCATGGCAAGTTGATGTTCAAATTTTCTCATTTAAGTGTATATTTAATGATTTTGCTGGTATATTAAATAAAAATTTAAATTAGAATAATTCTTAGTATTTTTTTTTTAATTTTCTATAAAATGAATGCCGTCTAAAGCCGGCGCTGGTGCACACGGGCGTTTTGTGAATGCCGTCTAAAGCTGACGCTGGTAATGAAAGGGTTAACATTCATTCACCCCTTCATGCACTCTAGCCGATACTTTTGACATTACCCCCCTTTTTGGTTCCCAGGGATAAACCCTGCATAGGACCATCAGGACCGCTGTGAGGGCAGCGACCCCGGTGTGTCAGACTCCTACTGACTAAAAACCCCCAGGGTGTCCCTCTAATCACTCCACCCAGGCCAGGGAATCCAGATTCTTCCAGACGCCCGGAAAGCGAACATCCTTTTTAGGCTTCATCTCTAGAAGATGTAGGTGTAAAGAGCCCTGCCCTCCAAACCTTTCTCACTGGCAACGCACGTAGCGCGCCGCCTCTCTTTTATCCGGGCATTAGACTCTCTACTGCCCGGTGATATTACCCTCCATTAGAACTCTCTTTATTTGGGTCTGTGTAAATAAGTTACGGTCGGCCTCGGCTCTCACTTCCATTCCCATTCATTTTTATTTATTTTAATAATACCTTTAGAGCACATTTTCTTAAAATAATAATACACGCTATTTAAAACTAAAATGTCAGTTAAGTTTTTTTTTATTTATGGCTTTATTCCTAGGACTGGTCCTTTGTGACTTCGCCAATGTCAGTGTGATGATTAAAAACGAGGAAAGTTGGCCGGTTATGCTGTTTCAAATGTGCTTAAGATATTGGACGGTTATCACATTGCACTATTTATCTTGAGATTGTCCGGTACCTAGAAAAAAACAACACAAACTAACTACAACATCACAAATCAGTTAAATTACACTTAGTAATTACATTTTGTAAGTGTGTTTAGATCGTTCTATAGTATCCGAGGGTTTAAAATATTGTATTTTTGTTTTTCGTAATTTTTTCCTCATTACCTCTCCGCATGTCTGTCAGAGAATTTGTGTTCATAATTATTTTATAGTATGGTTTAAGTTATACTGAGATGAATAAATATACAATCATGGTTTTAATACATCAAAATATATGTATGTATGACCTTCAATCCACCTTAGCCTTGAGTTTCATTCGGCGTTCCTTCTCGAGGTAGTCGCTTCCGAAACTCTAGTAGATCAACGTTATTTCCTTGGTTGACTGCGCATGTTAAGATTCGTACCCACAGGGGTGCCCTTGCGTTGCCACCCAACCCAAACCTCGCTGGCTGAGCAACTCAAGTGCCCGTAAGTGCTCACCCGGTGAACTTGTAAAGCCCTTTCCCGGCCAACAGCATAATTTTATGCCGAAAAAAATAGAATGGCATTAAAATACAGTCACGTCATTCGTCACGCTATATCCATTTCGACGTGAGCAGAGATACAGTACTAGCTGTATCCACTTTGAGCTTATATATCGTGCCCAGCGTGACCAGTAGCGCAGCTGATCGCCGTTCTCATAGCACTAGGACATATGACATTTCTATTAGATGCTATACGTGTTTCCTCATGTTTTCATTCACCGATGAGCATGTAGTGCCTAAGCCAATACTTTATCAAGAACAGAGCAACGCGCCGGGATTCGAACCTAGGACCTTTCGCAATACCGCGCATGCATACTGGGTCCTTATTCACTATTTTTTTTTTTTGCTTGGGGAAAATCCTCATAGGACCGTCTCGACAGCACAGGGGGGTTGCGCGACCGAGGTGTGTCGGACTTGTACCGACTAAAAACCCCAAGGTGACTACTTCTGCGCATTGGCGGGGACTGCGGGTCCTGTAATCAATTCGCCAGTCCCGTCGCGCCGCGCCCGCTGGGCACAAGCTCGGAGGAAGATATCTTCCCCGACACTGCTCATTGTATTTAGGCAGAGCACGTCACAATGCTCTGCCTGCTTCTCGAGAGTCGCTATGTTATAGTCTGTATATATAGAACGCAGCATTTGGCTGCCGCCATTAATATTTATAATCTAAGACGGTTCGTCTCAGCTCTCAGTTTCGTGGTGTCAAAATAAATAGTTAAAAGTAATGAGTGCTTTTATTAATTAATTAAAAACACCCGACAATTAGTTATAACAGCTAACCAGTCGCTCAGGCGGCCACGACCTCAAGGGTCCTTATCCACTAGACCGACACAGCCAATTCAAACCACTGTCCAATGTATTTCTCAAGTCTAGGAAATAAGTAACCTTACTTTTGTATTGCAGAAGTTGATTTAAAGGAAATACGCCAGACATCGACCTTGCTTCTAAATACCTTGTTTCACAACGTTCACAGAATAATCTTTATTACATTGACATTATTCCGCATTATTCAAGGTTCAATTTATCTTAGACAATGTCACAAATATAGAATCAAGCTAAATAAGAAAACTGTTCACACGCACGCGCTAATACAGAAGGAAATGTTTGTAGCAACCTGAAGTGAGTTGGTGGTGTGGCTCAATGCACATCCGCACTGCTATAAAGTGATAGAAGGTGCTTGATAGTAAATGATAGATGAACTATTAATAATAATATAGATACTAGTACAATTTATGATGACTAAAAATACAACCGAATGAAAAAAATGAAACCGAACCGAATGAATTATACGGAAAGCTATATAATACCAACCTAGTAGTACTAACCGCACAAAACAGTTCAAGTGAATGATATGTAATACTACATAACACACGTCTCATGGACGACAGTTGTCACTTGGAAACGGTGCAGTGTTGTGCTCTGTTATATTTTTTTATTATGGCGTGGTGTGCTGTCAAATTGTGCAGAAATTTTCAGTGATAATTCGGAAGCAATAGTAAAATTTCCTTTCATAGGTAAACAGTGAAATATGTTTGCATTCCTTTGAAAAAACGTCAATATAATTTTAAATCATATAACAATAATTTTTAACTGCTAGTGTTGCCAGTTTTTTACTTTTTAAAACTCCCCAATTTTAGGGACTTATCTAACCTGTGCTTTAACACGAAAATATTAATTTTTATTTTCTTTAGCTGGCATCAAGTACGATATAGTTGTTATTAATCACTACGTTGATGAAAAATATATCTATTATTTGTGTAAACTTTTTGGTATTTTTATTTTGGGCTAATTGCCATTGGCCCGGTCAAAATACATGGTTATGATTATCGCATAGAGTTGAAATATTTCGGAATAACACTATACCTACATCGTGACATCTATATGATATATAGATAGTCCTAGGGTGGTGCCTTGGTTGTACCTCATGCTAAGTATTGATTCAATATTATGGAAAATTATTAAAATCATCATGTACCATAGAACTGTTTATAATTCTTTTATGTATATTAATTATATAAATGGTTTTTAATTCAAGACAAGCCGAGTGAAAAAATAGTATATATGACAGAAATTTAGCATTATTCCGTATTGGAATATATAATTAATTTTAAGGGTATTTAGGGTGAATGTGGCAACTCTATATCTGGTGACGTCACCTTCCACAATGCATCTAGTAGGTCATGTCACGTGTTAATTTTGGCCCGGAAATTTGATGTCCGATGTATGAGCGGACTCTATCTATATAATCTAAGTATAATACTATGAATGCGATAACAAAAGCAAATTCTTTGTCTCACCACACATTCCACTGCCTGTCAAATAACCTTTCATACGTCACGCAATCATGCATCCACTGAAAAGGGTTTGTGGTGAGTCGTTTATTCAGTAAAAGTGCTACACAATTATATACATTTCAACTTATAGGATACTAACTTAAAATCTAGATACATGCAACACTTAAACTAAACTAGACTACAACACAAACCTAATCTAGCAGGACAGACAAATCTTACGTGCTATATTTACAGTTATAATTATTAAAAAAAATGAGGGCAGAGCCTTTATTTACATTAATACTTAAAAGTATAATATACATATGTACAAAAGGGCTGACGGTTACGGGATGTCGGGAAACCGTTTCAGGCTTTCGCCTCTGACGGTGGCCTCTCCGCTGCTCGCTTCGACGAGCAGGTCACTGGAAAAAAGCGCACAGGTGCGTCCTTCATGGTGATATCTTGGAGTTTGCGTCCAGGTGCCTCCTCTTCATGCTTCTAGGGATCGAATCGTCGGAAGGATGAGCGAATCTATATCACACGTCCGCCTGGCACTCTCCAGAGTACTAACTCCGTGGGTGCAGGCTAGGAGCGGATTAGGTCACGCGCTTTGGGTTTCTAAGACTGTGGACGTCAACCTCTGTCTCCGCTACCACCAGGCGGTCTTGAGTGTAGGGGCGCAATGTCCTGGAGGTGGATGTAACGAGTCCGCTCTGCAAAACATTTTGGTAGCGAGGTTGCTAATAAAATCGTCCAGGCTCTCTACGTTGAGGTCACGGGCGATGACATCATTTCTCACGTAGCGCGGCGCGCCTACTATGGTGCGAAGTGTCATAGACTGCTGAGCTCTAAGCCTTTTCTTATTAGTATCCGACAGGTACAAATACAATGCCGGCCTCGTACGTGAGCACAAAAGCAAAATGGTGCCGAGCATCCTAAGTAGGGATGTGAAAAAATAATCGATTTACGTTTTAATCCATTTTTTTCTTATAAACGATTTATTTCTAAAGTAATTATATCAATTACTCTCTTTTTCTTTCTTTTTGCTCTCTTTATTAGCATCTAATAGAGATGTCATGTGTACTAGTGCTGTGACAACGGCGATCCGCTGCGCTACTGGTCACGTTCGGAGTGTATATGTGTGTGCTGTAATTGTGTGCATGTGTGTTTAGATAATAGTCTTAACGATTTGATTACGGCTCAAGTGAAACATATCGATGTCTTTAAAGTGTTTATTATACTGGGCGAAACATCTGTAGATGACGAAATAATAGTGCAATTAAGAGGGATCAACTTTTTTTCCAAATTTTTAATGGTCATGCATTCCACTGCAAGAGACTTTTCGCTGTTTAAAGTGCCACCAATTTGGCGACCACGGTTCGTAAATTTCATTACCTGACATCAAGTGCGGTGCCACTATAAAAAAATTCCCACCCGACTACAAAATATGACCTTGAAATACTCCCATTGTACGAAGAAGTTTCACTTTAACAAATGTTTTCAGGGAGCCGCTGTGCCGTTTGAACGGGATAAAAGCCTCATCAACGGTATTCACAGGCATCGCCTCCCAGAAATCGGCTGCTAGCTGCGGCTTCGAAACAGTCCTGGAGGTGTTCATGAGAGATCTCGCTAACTTAGGTCTCAAATATCCTAGAGACGACCCTAGGTCTGTCAAAGTGATGGCTCGGCAGTATAACTAGACCTTTTAAGCTGCGATTTATAAGCGCTACTTTGAATTTACTTAGACTTTATTGATACAAGTTCATGTTTGTAAAAAGAACTGAACATATAATAGAACTGAAGTAGGGCCTAAATATTCATAGAGAAAGTCAAAGTTAACGAAATCGGCGACTTAGGATATACTTTGATATTAAATAAATATCAATTATTATGGTTCTTTTAGTAAAGGCTAAGCAAAATCCAAGTAACGTCTATACATTTCAGCCTAAAAGTCAAAATGTCAATTAGGTAACAAGTAGAAAATTTTTAAATTAGTATATTAAAAATTGTATTAATATAAATAATACATCGTTCAGGCCCTACCAGTCCAAAACCTCTCTTTTTATAATAAACCAGCTCACGCTTGACTTCAATCGCACCTAATATAAAGTGATAACGGAGCTAAACACTGCTCCTTACCACTATAAAGGTGCACGTCTGTTTATAGAGTCAGATGGCGGCTGCGAAAATCCAAGGGATACCTTTAGTAATCTTTTTATTATTTATTTCATTTATTGTCGTTTATAATTTATGTGACTAATGTAGTAATAAAGAAATTTGGTTGCCATTGTGGTTTTATTAATCTTATTTTAAAAATAACAGAGTAAATATATTCAGTCACCATATCCTTAAAATATTCGTATCTCCAAGATCTTGTGACTTGGAAGCCTTTTAGAGTAGAGTAAATGGGCCTTGTTTGGACGAACGCAGTCCATTATTTGACACATTTTTACCTTTCATCAGGTGTGATTGAGGTCAAGCATCCGCCTGTAAATTATAAAAAAAAATACTTGAATAACTGTTTAAACATATCGTCCAGAAAGCGCCAATTTCATAGCAAGCCAGTGAAATAAAAATGAACAAAATTGTTATAATAATAACATATCGTCACGCTACACCTCTTTCGAGGTGATAAGTGTTACATTAGTGGCTGTATCCATTATGCGCTTATCTGTCGTGACCAGTGGCGTGCGTCTCATAGAAGCATAAAAACGGATTATCTTGTTCAACATGGGCATTTAATATACAAATTGACTCACAATTTAGTATAACTTGAATGCCGAGACTCAGCATCTAGTAATTACCAAAGGAGAATGGATATTGTATGGAATACGGTTTTACTACAAAATAATTTATATACGAATGATATTAGACAAAAGCTTACGTCTATGCTTTTTATCTATTATATATAAATTAGTCCGGTTTTCCTTCCTGACGCTATAACTCCAGAACTCACGAACCGATTTCCACGGTTTTGCATTCGTTGAAAAGGTCTCGGGCTCCGTGAGGTTTATAGCAAACAAAATTCAGGAAAAATTCCAACTGATAAGCAGGAAAACGGGGAAAACCATTTTCACGTACAGCGGCATCTCTGGTACATAGCATGTACTACAAACCAATATGGTTTTGCATGGTGGTGGAGCAGATCGCGCCAGTATTTTAAGTAGATGGCGCCGATGCGTTATGCATTGTTTGACAGCTACTCATTGTACTCTGCTCAGTTAATTTCATGTGACATTTATTATGCGCACGTTCTTTCAAACGCTAAGTAAAAACCAAAACGAAGCCATCTGGTGGCGAAACGAAGTTCGCCGGGTTTGCTAGTTTTTATTATAAATTCATACGAAATAAAAATAACCATATTATTTTGTAGGGTTTTTTCTATAATTACGTTTTTAGTTAGGTTAGTTAGCTTCAACATGTTAAAAATGAGTTGGTAATGTAACAATGAAGGGTATACATATCCAATAAAAAGTCCAGCTAACCAGCGCAATCTCCTTTTAAGTCAATATGCTTATTAAATATCCAAGAATAACATATAAGGATATCTTAATGCTTTTTATGCTTTTATGGGATGCACGCCACTGGTCGTGACCAACGCGACCAGTAGTGCAGCTGATCGCAGTTCTCACAGCACTAGTACACATGAGATTTTCATTAGATCTCATGCCGATTTCCTCACTTTGTTTTCCTTCAACGATAAGCATGTGGGGCTTAATCCTTACTTAAACTAGTAAAACTCAGAGGTACGAGCCGAGATTCGAACATACGACCATTTATATAGCCGCGTATGAACACCAGTCTCTTAAATAAAACACCAGTTATGTAATATTGTTTATTAAAACAAATTATTTACAATAATTTGATGTAACCATCATTGTTTAACAATAATTCTTATATTTAAAACTAATGACACGTTATTTTATGAATAGTAAAGCACTATGTCTATTACATAGCACTATGATAACATATATTATACTAAGTAAGGCTAATGAAAGATTAATGCATTTAATGCAGGGTAAGGTTATTCACAGTTCAGTGCACGGTATCTAGGTCACGCTCAGAATATCTAACTCACGCCAAATAAGTAATGAAGGGGATTCAAGCCTAGCCTGCCTTTCAATCAATACGCCTACCACAAGCGGTAGAGGCCAACCTACCTCCACGGTACTATCGCCGTGCTATAAACGTATTAGACAAGACACGATACGAATATACTATATAGTGGCTCTAGTGCTTCGTAACTGAAAGTTAAAATCAGGGATGTTACGGAGCTTCGACTCCGACTTCGATAAGTCGGAACTTCCGATTGTTATTACACCTTCGGTTCCGACTTCGGTTCCGGAACTTTTTAATCGGAGTTATTCATCGGAGGTCACCACCACTGTTGTAGTCAATTCATTTGATTTCATTTTATATGTTGTTGAAACATAATATTAATTAATCAAACAATCAGTGGTACTTAATTTGTAGAAGACATTTTTAAAACTTTATTTATAGATTAAAAAAATATGATTAAAATTATTAAATTTAAAACTAAATGTACATTTAAATTTAATACTAAAAGGTTTTTTATTTTACATTAAATTAAGTACAATATAGATTAACACAAAAACAACCCTGGAGCAAATTTGATTTAATTTGTTCACTGTTAATGGGAAAATTTTAATAAGAAACACAGCAATTTTTATTGTCTGTGTATTAGTAAATTTATTACTTTCTAAATAAAAAGGTTCACTAAATCTAAATAAAACTATTTTATTCTGCCGTCACTTATGACTGACATTGCCTCCGACTTCGATAAATCAAATTTAAAAACTCCGACTCTTACTTCGGTTCCGATAAAACTGCCTCCGTTACATCCCTAGTTAAAATGGTAGATTATTTTTTTTAATTATCCAGTCTGTCACAAAAGGATACACATTTTTAACCCTTTCGTTGCCGCAGTCCATTCCGCCGAATTGTTGCTACTGAACCGGGCAGCACGCCGCGATGTGTATTATTTATCTTTTGTTGGATATTGCCATTTAATCCAACCTATTTACCTGTCGGTCCAATATCCCCTCCCACCACAAGTTTAAACTACAGATGGCGCCCCGCGCGAATCAAACAGTACTAATCAATAACATGTATTGCAATACACCGTGGTGGTTTTTGGGAGTCGAAGCTGCTCGCGTCCGTAGGCTTTACCCTAGTTTCCCTACACGTGACTCCTGGGTGGTGCTAAACGAGCAGCAGCGAGGTGGTAGGGCGTCGGTGCCCGTTTGGATCGCGACCACAATACATGGGTGTAAAGCCCGTCATAGTGACCAGTTTCGGCTTGTCGCGTTTCGGGATCAGCTTGTGCATATCCAGTAGCTCATATACCTAGAGACCTTCAGTCGTCGTATATGTGGGCCGACATGACGATGTAGACTATCAACGGATTTTCATCCTTTGATAGTCGCTTTCGTTTTTGGACTACACTGTACTTACCATCAGGTACTATGTAGTCACTATGTCGAACCAGTGTAAAAAAAAATACGTGACGCGAACGCTAAACACTGTATATCCGTTTTCTACACATATCAACGATATCGAAGGCGTGACGTCGTCATTTATCACAAAAAGGTACGTGGTTCCTGTCATATATATATATATATATATATATATATATATGACAATATATATATATCCAATATATATATCCAAGATCTCATGACTTTAATCTAATAATAATAATTGTGTTGCTATATCAAACAATCTTGCAAGTGATGTTTATGTCTACTGATTGTAATTATCATCGCGACTGTATAGAATTATTCGAACTAGGGATGTAACGGAGGCAGTTTTATCGAAACCGAAGTCGGAGTCGGAGTTTTTAAGTTTGATTTATCGGAGTCGGAACCGAAGTCGGAATCGGAGTCGGAGGCAATGTCAGTCACAAGTGACGGCAGAATAAAATAGTTTTATTAAGGGACAAATAAAAACATTATTCAGTGAACCTTTTTAATTAGAAAGTGATAAATTTACACATACACAGCCAACGAAAATAAAAATTGCTGTGTTTCTTATTAACATTTTTCCAATAAGAATGCACAAATTAAATCAAATTTGCTCCAGGGTTGTTTTTGTGTTAATTTCTATTTAATTTAATTTAAATTAAATGTAAAATAAAAAAAAACTTTTAGTAATAAATTAAAATGTACATTATAGCATGTAGACGTAACCCGATACGCAGTTGTCGCCCTAAGGGTCGTTAGGGTGTTACGAGACGTGCGGGGTAAGAGGATGCGCGCGCGCACGGGACGCTTAGAAGTTAGTCGACTACCGAGACCCAAGGCGGGAGTACGTGCGTGTACGTCGCAGTTCGGTGTGCCTTAAAGTGCAAATATACTGTAAAACGCCAAATTCGTGTCTTCCTAAAACCACACTCACGACCACCGGTCATAACATTTAGTTCTAAATTTAATAATTTTAATCATATTTATTCATCTAAATTACATATAAAATTAAATCAAATAAATTGACTACTGACTAGTGGTGGTGACCTCCGATAAAATACCTCCGATTAAAAAGTTTCGGAACCGAAGTCGGAACAGAAGGTGTAATATCAATCGGAAGTTCCGACTTATCGGAGTCGGAGTCGAAGCTCCGTAACATCCCTGATTCGAACATGTTTTACAGCAGCCGCCGAGCCGCGACCTTCCAGCTCCGACGGACGCCTTTAGAATCCGAAGTCACCTTTAGAGCCGGGTGCGGTTACGAGGCGGGCCTGTAGTCCGGCAGGCAGTGCTGATCGGGCCGCGGCAGGACGTCGTCGGTGAGGAACGAGCTGAGCAGGACCGGCGCGCACACCGGTACGCGGCGCGACATCAGCCACTGCGCGTCCCTGGCCGACAGCGGGCATCGCTTCACGTCCGCAAAGCATACTGTTATGCTTTCGTTCGAATACGGCGGACTGTAATTTAAAAAGATATATTTGATGACGCTATCCCTTTATTATTGTGAGCAACCCTCGCCAACGGTCAAGTTCAACCATTCGAACTTTTTTATATAAAGGGCAAACGCAATGCTCTAGGTCATCATTTGGTCGGCAACCGTTGCCCGGTGCACGCGTTGCAAAGTAATCGTTTACAGTGTTCATTTTATGTGACCCTTTTGTTAAATTACAATAATTAATAGGCTAAAAATGGAATCAGTAGTTAATCAAATTGTTAAGGGAAAGTTGAAATGGACCAAGTGGATTGTGAAGATTTCGTTATTTTTATAAATGATGTCGGTCCCGCCCTTCGCCTACATATACATATGTTATTTAAATTTATTGACGCCCTGATAGGACCTACGAAGGCGAGGCTTTAAGTGGGCCTCAGCCAGCAGCCACTGGTGGATAGAGTGAGGAACCACATAATGATGTGTGCAGTATCGTGCAAGACTGCCTTCTATATCCAGCTCTTGACCCAATAACTAGACGAGAGCCTGTTAAGAAAACAATCGAAGTTCTTTGCGATCAGCCCAATAGTCGATACGACTATCGGGATAATAATCATTGAATCCACATTCCACATGCTGGTAGTTATTATTATATGTGTATTTTTATTATGTTGTCACTTTTATTATGGCTGCTGCCGATTAAATCTTTTCTATATTTTCTTTGTATTAACTAAAAAATAATCATTCAAATCAGTAAATAAATATCAAGAGTTGTATCAAGGCGTCATCTCCTCATCAACGCTAACCAAGTCGGAGAGCCCACATTCGTACTTCGATCCTGAAAATGCGAGGCCTTTGACCAGCAGTGGGCGACACTGACCTGTCCGCGAGCGCGCGGCCGTCGCCGGCGAGCAGCAGCCGCGCCAGCAGCGGGTAGCGCGCGGGCGGCACGTGCAGCAGCGCCGCCAGCCCCGCGTAGGGCCCCGGGCGGCCGCCGGAGCGCGCCGCGCGCCACCTGTGCGCCGCCTGCGCCAGCACGCGCTCCGGCCCGGCCACGCTGGGCAGGCAGCTCGCCAAGGGGTTACCCCACTCGAATTCCTCCTCCTGTTAACACACAGTTCTTATTTTTTATGAAAACTTCTTTAAATTTACAGATGGAAGCTTCACCTTAATCAAACGATGATGAACCGCGTCCGAACTATCATCATATCATTACAAATTATACTATTTAATTATTATCAACGTGTATGCCAAGATGTAGATTTTTTCAAGTTGGACTTGGCTCTGTGATAACTTAGGTTATACACGAGTTCCCACCATTTATTTAGTTATTTTGTCAAACGCAAACTTATTACCCGATCAAAGTCTAAGCAAATTCAAAGTAGCGTCTATAAATCTCAGAATTAAAAACCAGATTAAAAGTCATATAATAAGTCATTAAATTATACCCCAAGTTTTATAACAAGATATTTTTCTCGATACATCTATAGTTTACACGCCACTGATACAGATGTGTGTGTGTGTGTGTTCATAGGAATCAGTTTTATCTAGATAATAACCTCACACATTACATACGAAAAGCCATAGTACCACGCATACGTCAATTTATTGTTTAAGAAGTTCCACTTCTATCACGGAACGTTTATTTGAGACCGTTCAAGTATTACGCCGCGTGTTTTACTCACCGGAAGGAAGACGTTCGCTTGCCGACTCTTGGTTATGTAGGCGGGGTGAAGCACCCACTTGCCGGCCGCTATGCTCCCCATCATCTTCTCGCTCCTCACGGGCGCGGCGCACAGCAGATGCGTCGCCTCCAGGTCCAGCTCGACCCCGTCACACACGGCCCCGCCCAGCTGCCTTATCGCCTCGCTGATCTCCTCTCGGTTGTCCACGTTCGAGGACAGCATGAACTTCTTGAGGGGCGGCGCGGCCGCCGTGTCGTCCCAGCCGACCGTGTTCGGCTGGGACTCCGGCCCGGCCTGAGACTCCTGAGCCGGCTGAGGAGCCGCAACGGCTGGTGATGAGTCCCTGGTTGCTCTGCGTTGCCTCTGTGAGCTCATGCGACCTGCGAGAGCTTCATTCAACCGCTGCAACTGGACATCGACTAAGGACTCCGCTTCGCTGTTGGACCTTCCAAAGAAACGAAAAAATATATACAGTGCAAACTCTATATAAAGACCCTCAAGGGACTGTGCATATTTTGACGTTATAGAGAGTTGTCGTTAAATGGAGAGAAGAAAAATCTGTATTAGAAAAAGAAAAAGCTTTAAACTCTTACTTGCCATGTTTACGGTTTGAAAGTTTGTGAGCAACTAAGAATATGATTAACGTATAGATAATCCATGACTCCTACTAACAACAGTCAGCACGTGCAAGCAATCCTAATTTGTAAACAAAAGAACGGATTTCTTAGAAAGTTCGGTATGTGTAATGCCGACAGTCGAGTTTATTACGGGCTAGGATAATAAACCGACAAAAGAACGTACACAGCTGCGCAGTTTTTACTAATTTTGGCAACTTAAAAAGTCATCTTAGCTTAAAAAGTACTTCATAATATTAAATTGCTGTCGTTATTGAGAGTGGATGTAATGCTATATAGAGTGTATCATTGTATGGGAAACAAGCTAAACCAACCAAAGCCGAGTGATATCGACTCTTTAGGGAGTTTGTCGTTAAATCGAGTGACGTTACATGGACTTTACAGTGTATATCATTACGCTATATCTTTCACGGGGTTAGCAGAGACACATTAGTGGCTGTATCAACTTTGCGCTTATGCCTCACCCAACGTGACCAGTAGCGCAGCTGATCGCCGTTCCCAGGGCAATTCACACATGACATTACTATCACATGCTAAGCGAGTTTCCTCACGATTTTTCTTTCACCGATGATTATGTGATGCCTGAATCTATTCGTAAACTGGAAAACCCCAGAAGAACAAACACAGCCAAAAAAAATTTTAGATGTAACTATTAATATATGTGGGGAATCGATTGGTACATTTCGTTACATAAAAGAGAAAGGTATGATGTAGAGAGAGAGAAAGAGACCTATATAATTAAAATCCTTGTGAGTCGAGGCATGCGCGCATACAAAATCGTGGAGTTTGTGCTTTCCGGGATGTCAACTATCGATCCCGGCGGTAGATTTGATGTAGTCCCAGAAAGGGACACCTGTTTAAAGGTATTCGCTCACCAGGTCTTTGAAGAAATTTTGACTCCCAGGCCAGACTTATAGCAAGAAGAGGTATAGCCCAGTGGCTTTTAGCCAGCAAGAGTCTGGCACACCGCGGGCACCACCATTGCAGCGTACGTGATTATCCATAAGGACTTTCCACCAGGTTACCGTAAAAAAAAAAAAGTGCCACCGTCAACGAGACCATTCCTAACTTACAGTTGCTGGGCGAATATCACTGGGGTTGTCTTTGTCCTTTGCGGTGATACTCGATAAGACCCTCGACCAGTCTTCGAACTATTTCGTCACTGTCGAAGGAGCAGTGTCCGCATCCTGCAGGAGCAATTTCCTCGGAGCCAACAGCAAAATCTACCCATTAGAGTATACGGACGAGGCCGTTTCCAACTTACAGTTGATGGGCTGGCGTCACAGGAGTGGCATCCTTGTCCCTTGCGGAGACGCTCACCGAGACCCTCGCCTGGTCCGTGGACATTTTGACCAATTTCGCCGGCGGAGTGTCCGCATCCTGGAGCTGTAGCTTCCTCGGAGCCACGGCGCACGCGGCCTGGCCGCCCGTCGAGTCGCCGCTGAACTGGGCCAGAAATCGGTTCCTGATCTCAGACAATGGCTGGAAAATGAAGTTGCCCGATTTTTTGTGAGATTTACCTCAAGTTTCCCCAGTAAGTTATAATCAGATACCAGTGACGTGCATAGAAAGAAAGAAAGAAAGAAAAAGTTTATTGAGGCAAAGGAAACAACACACAACAAACATATTTATATAAAAACAACAATGAAAGAATACATAACATCACATCATGTATCCTGTGTGCTGGTACCCGTCTCAAAGAGCACTCGGCATAGGGCATTTGGACAGGGTAAGCAGATACGTCATAATTAATGTGAATATTATATAATGATAATAAATATAAAAGGTACCTTTTTTGTTTACATTAAATCAATTTATTCCAGACTTATTTATCGTCAGGGCATGCAATGCATTCGTGCATCTATGGAATGAACGCTACTGTCAGATACCAAAGCTTTAACTACCTTCGGCTTTTACCAACATAGGTCGAAGTTTTGACCGAATCGAAAGGTTTCTCTAGCATGCATTTTTGTACGAACTCTTACAAATACCTATATTCTTTCGAATGGTTATAATTTTTAACAAGTTGCAAGGTAATTCAGTTTCTATAAAGTTTTTACACACTGCCATCAAAAAATTTCCTACGGTTAGACCTTCAGTTATAGACGAAAGTGTACCAAGTAATCCACATCAGCTGTGGGCCTGTAATCAACCTCCGATCGAATACTATTAGTTTGTGGTAAACGGAGACATCGCGGATTGAAAAAATAAAAAATAATATATCCCCTTCAGGGTGAGCAGACATACATAAGTGGCTGTATACACTTTGCGCTCATATATAGTACCCAACGTGACCAGCAGCGCAGCTGATCACCGTTCTCACAGCACTAGTACACATGACCTTTCTATTACATGCCAAACGGGTTTCCTCGCGATGATATCCTTCACCGGTGAGCTTGTGATACTAAATCTGTACACGCCATTATACTGTATACATGTGTATATTTCCGCAAGCCTACCGCCAGATGGCGTCATACGGTGGGCAAACGACACACTCCGTCGGACGCAACTATACCGGGCACATCGGATTTGTATCGGCTCTTTATTAATGTATTCACGGCTACGGACCTATTTATATTGTTTTATTGTGCTCCCTGTGTCTTGTGTTGCGTGGGACAATTATATTAGCACGGAGTTGGCATCAGTTACGGATTTTCGGATTTTACCTTCGGGCACACGACCGTGTCGGATTCACTGCCCCGGAAGCTGGTCTGGATCCAGGCAGGCAGAGACACCACGGCGGCAAGGTAAGCCGAATAGATATATGTATATATTATAATGGTCGTGTGCATTTAATAGGGCCCAAAGAAAGATAACCTACCAGCACCTACAAAAATACAGTCCACTATCTTCCTTGTTCGGAAAACCCAGTGCAGCCCTGAGTGGCGTGCTCAAAATCAGTAATTAATCTAGAAAAATCCAGAGGTATGTGTCGGGATACGAACTTAACCCCTTGAGTGGAAATTACGGGCCTCGCCCGTCAAGATTTTCTATACTAAATTCGAATATGACGTCGCCCGCAGTATATATTTTCTCAAATGAATTTCTTTAAACTTTTCAAAATAAAATTTTATTATTATTGTTGCACGCGGTCTTTTTTATATTCTAGCTAAATTGACCTTAATGTAATTGCGTTAAATTTAATTATCTGCACGCGTAATATAAGCGAGGAAAAGAGTTAAGGTACTGTAATGACACAAAATAGATGAGTTTAACTGACCGTCTGCTTGTCATATCTGACAGGGTCCGGTTGTTTGGAGGGCAAGCCGTCGACGAACTTCCAAAGCCGTTTCCTCGCGTCCGGCGACATCTTCTCACATCCAGGTCTCAAGGCGCCTCCGAAAGCGCTGTCCGGAGTAGCTTCGTTCCTCTCGACTGAAAAATAAAAAATGACCCTCATCGCATTGGCGGATTCAGGCGGGGCGGCGTTTTTTATCGTGACTCGGCACAGTAACCGCACCATACCTGATGGGTAAGTATGACGCAGTCCATCAGCGACTATCAACAATAAAAAAACCTATCGACAGTCGAAGCGATCATGCCGGACAAATATCTGTTCATGCTTCGTTTAAAAAATCCAATATCATAGGACGGTGGGAACACGCTTGCCGGAGGAGCATTCCACAGCCCAACGACTCCGCCGCAATAAGAGTTAGAGAACTCCTTAATCTTATCTGGGATATATGTTACCGTATAACTTTGACTTCGTAAGTCCGCGCGCGTTGTTCTATTATGAAAAGGAAAGGTTCTTAAAAAAATGTATTAAAACAGTCTATGCCGCTCCGGCATCGCAACGCGTGCACCTTCCCTCGAATCCGCTCTAGCACGGTGCGTGTGCGACGCCGCGCCGGAACGCACCATGGATGTATAGTACGTAAGAGTACTCACAAGGATCCGTTGGTGTTTTGATGGGGTCCGAGGGCATCTCCCCGCGGCGCACGGCCTGCAGCCGGCGGCGCAGGGTCGGGCTCAGCCCCGCCAGGTTTGGGGTGGAGAGGGCATCCTCGATTGGCGGGGTACGAATCGCCTCGGCACCTTTATTAAAAACAAATCTAAATGTAGTGTAGTAATCTAAGTGACTGCGCTTTTTATGAAAAGTACAATGTGGTTTGATAATGGCAGCGACATACAAGGGACAAGAATTTGTTAAAAAAAAACACCCTAACAATACCTTCGGCCTCGGCAAATGGTACCATAGATTTGTCGGAAGCCGTAGATTTATATCAAGCGCCGAAAACAGAGCCCTCAGTCGAGAGTCCGACTTACAAATGGCCCAACTCACACTTGCTCAATTATTTAAATATCTAGAAATAATAACTTTTAGATAACAGAAACTATTTTGCTAAAAAATATTTAAAAAAAAATACACATGGTGATTAAACTAAACTCGATTCAACTTTTACTTGGATAAACAAAACAGCAGCAATCGGAAATTCGACACAATAATAGAATTCTAACGTAAACTAACAAGAGGTCCGCTCCGCGCAGAGCCTCGAACAAGAATGGCAGGCCGACGTGCTTGCATTAGCTCATGAATCATTTCTATATACCCCCTCTTAATCGTTTTCATTCGTCAGTTCTCTAACTCAACATTAAATCCTGATCTTTACAAAAAAAGTAGAAAGAAAGAAAACGCTATTTCGCTTAAAAAGTATAACTATAAATAAAATGGAAAGATTATGAGTGAAAATGTTGGTTCTTTCAATCATGGCGGGGCCTGCAGAAGGCTAGACGTCGCCGGGTGCCGAGGAAGATTGCTCAGCCTTGCCCTTGGCATTCGGCAGATGGGAGACGCAATATCCCGGGGGTTTTAGTCGGTGCAAGTCCGACACACCGGGGGGCAACCCTCATCGCCCCCTGAGGTCCGTTAGGGATTTCCCCCAGGTCACAAAAAAAAATGGTTCTTTCAATCATTCTGAAACCCCTCTCTTATATACACAGCTCTAGAGACTATTTCAAAGTGTCATAGATATATATATGCATACACACACATACGCCTACACATCTATAAATATGTTACATATTAATACATATACAAATTGATGTATATACAATAAAACTAAAATCAATTAAATTCAAACAATCTATCTAAATATATATAACTCAAAGGTGACTGACTGACTGACTGACATAGTGATCTATCAACGCACAGCCCAAACCACTGGGCGGATCTGGCTGACATTTGGCATGCAGGTAGATGAAGTCTAATTTGCCATGACAATAAACAAGTCTCAGGGGCAAACTCTCAAATTTGCGGGTATTAGCTTGAAAGAACATTGCTTCTATCAGGAACAGTTTTATGTTGCTTGCTCACGAGTGAGTTCACCCAATAGCTTGATAGTTTTAACGCCTAATGACAAGTTCGTTAAGAATATTGTATACAAAGAAGTTTTGTAGGCCCTAATTGTTTACACACGCTAAACAAAAATAAAGCCGCAAAAACTATACCTAATTAATAATAATAAATCTTAACGCGAGCGAAGCCGCGGGCAAAAGCTAGTGATATATAAAAGGCATCTCACAACGGCATTTCACAACACGCTGCTCAAAGAGATAGACAAATAATGAATACCAGTCTTTTCAGCATCCTTGACCTGGTGGAAGCGCTTGGGGGTCTCCTGCGAGTCTCCGCCGAGCAGGCCCTGCCGCGCCATCGCTATGTACCGGGACGCTGGAGACATCTCCTCCACATCTGAACAATTAAACCAGGGATGTTACCGAGCTTCGACTCCAACGCGAGCCAAATAAATAATAAAAGGGGATTCAGTCCTAGGCTGCCTTTCAATCAATACGCCTCCCACAAGCGGTAGGGACCAACCTACCTCCACGGTACCATGGCCGTGCTATAAACGTATTAGGCAAGACACGATACGAATATACTATGATGATGATGTCCTAGCCGGTTTCGGCCACGGCGACTGTTTCAACACCGGTTAAGAAATTCGAGGTCCAGTTTTCGGAAACAGTCAATTGCGCAGGAGATATTTAAGTGCATAACTGGACGCGCTGCCAGAAAAGCACTCTCTCGTCCGAGCTCCCTCAGGCCCGATGGAAAGGAGAACCAGTACGATCGGGAGGGAGCGGGATGCAGGTTTGGTCGAGTTTTCCTTCTCTGAACACCTGGTTGAATTGCGGTGTTAAAGAGATACCTTAGTCGCCTTTTACGACACCTCAGCAAGAAGAGGGGGGTGCTATTCTATTCTGCCGACAGCCACCACGGCTCAAATACTAAATACTATACAAATATACTATATAGTGGCTCTAGTGCTTCGTAACTGAAAGTTAAAATCAGGGATGTTACGGAGCTTCGACTCCGACTCCGATAAGTCGGAACTTCCGATTGTTATAACACCTCCGGTTCCGACTTCGGTTCCGAAACTTTTTAATCGGAGGTATTCATCGGAGGTCACCACCACTGTTGTAGTCAATTCATTTGACTTCATTTTATATTTTGTTGAAACATAATATCAATTAATCAAACAATCAGTGCTACTTAATTTCTAGAATACATTTTTAAAAATTTATATTAAAAAAATGATTAAAAATATTACATTTAAAACTAAATGTACATTTAAATTTATTACTAAAAGGTTCTTTTTTTATTTTACATTTACATTAAATTAAGTAAAATACAAATTAACACAAAAACAACCCTGGCGCAAATCTGATTTAATTTGTTCAATGTTAATGGGAAAATGTTAATAAGAAACAGCAATTTTTATTGTCTGTGTATGTGTAAATTTATCACTTTCTAATTAAAAAGGTTCACTGAATAATGTTTTTATTTGTCCCTTAATAAAACTACTTTATTCTGCCGTCACTTGTGAGTGACATTGCCTCCGACTCCGATAAATCAAATTTAAAAACTCCGACTCCGACTTCGGTTCCGATAAAACTGCCTCCGTTACATTCCTAAATTAAACCATATACCATATTTTAGTGGTAGAGCGATTCCCCGAACTGGATCATGACCACAGTACGCAAGTGTAAAGCCCGTCATAGTGACTCTGTTTGGCCTGTCGTGTTTCGGTATCAGCTTGTGTATATCCAGTAACTCATATACCTAGAGACCTTCAGTCGTGGTATATGTGGGCCGACATGACGATGTAGACTATCAATGGATTTTCATCCTTTGATAGTCGCTTTCGTTTTTGGACTACACTGTACTTACCATCAGGTCCTCTGTAGTCACTATGCCGAGCCATGTAAAAAAAAACTTAGGAGCCGTTAAGAGAAGAGTGGATAGGCATTTGTTAGGCTGACGCGGTCCATCGTCGGTCTCATCTTCACCTTACACCAGGTGTGATTGAGGTCAAGCGTAAATCATTAAAATACTTACCGCCAATGAGTTTGCCTGTCGGTGTGTGGTCCACGCTAGGCGCGGAGTCACGCCGCGGCGCTGCTGCGTCAGGCGGGGGTCGCATAGCGTTTTCCTTGTCTGTAGTCGTGATCGCTTGGACCCCGTGTCCATTTGTCCCTCCGTCTTCTACCCCCATTTCTGACCTCTCGGGAGAGGGCGGCGCTAGAAAATTAAACATTCATAAAACTACCCTCGAATTGTTTTACATAAAGGCACTATATTGCACCTGATAAAAGAGGTGTACTCCAAAAATGTCATAAATGTAGTTTTGGGGATCTTCAAATAAAAAAATAAATAAACCTTAAAAACTTCTTTATTTCACTTTCTATACTAATTTTGCTTTTTAACACTTTTTATTACGTCTTGATCATTTCGAGCGCTCGCGTCAAAAAAAAACCGCTTATCCTCTCTCTCTTTCTATATTTCCTGCCTTTCACTCACATACGTTCCGATCTACGCATTTACTACTTCATAATACCTAATAATATTTCACACAATAACACCCATCGTACATAAATATCTCCAAAATAAAATTTGCAAAGAGTTGGAGGGCGGCGGACAGTATGAATGAAATATCACTTTAATCGAATAGGTTTACTTCCAAGTTTTTTTGAATCGTCAAAAAAAAGTAAAACAAAGCTACCACAGGTTCGGAAAGCAGAATCTACCTGATAAGAGCCTGCAAGATACTCTGGTAATTGTTGGTTTCAACATCATGACATACATATGAGGCGTCTAATTTCAAAACCCGCTATAACGATTTTTCGTAAAAAATTCCTTAATAGTCCTAATAGTAATTTGAAATGTTTTTATCAAAGCGAATATTTTATATGATTTTTTTCTTTTTTGCCTTTTCACTCTAGAATAATAATTTAAATACCTTATAAGAATGTGATTGTTAAGTCAAAGATTAATTATAAATTTATGGGATTTGAAAAAATATTTTATAGTGGGTTTTGAAATTAGACTCCTCAAATTTGGAATACACAAAAAGGTTATTTTAATACGATTTAACACGTTCACGCCGGCGTGTACCACCGGTGGCTCGCGCTTGAATGTGCCATCGGGCGGCATGTACCACCGGTGGCCCGCGCTTATTGTGCCATCGGGCGGCGTGTGCCACTGGTGGCTCGCGCTAGACCGCCACATCGGGCGTCGTGTACTACCGGTGTTTCGCATTCGATTGTGCTATTAGACACTGATAATTTAACGTACATATATAAAAACGTTTATTTTGAATAAAAGTTATATTTAATAACGTATTATAAATATAACTTTTGCTCAATAACTTATCTATACTAATATTATAAAGCTGAAGAGTTTGTTTGTTTGTTTGTTTGTTTGAACGCGCTAATCTCTGGAACAACTGGTTCGAATTGAAAAATTATTTTTGAGTTGAATAGACCATTTATCGAGGAAGGCTATAGGCTATATAACATCACGATGCAATTATTAGAAGCGAAGAAATAATGGAAAATGTGAAAAAAACGGGCAAAATTTTTCATCCTTGAGGGCTTCCATTGCGTGTGCTGCAAAAACGGTTCAAGATACCAAAAATATATGTAAGAAAGAATTATTCCTCTTGAGATGATCTAAAAAAATGTCCGCAACAGTATATGTTTATCTTTTAAGATTAAGTCACTAGAACCGTTTTTATGGTAAACAAATTTGGTCGAAATTAATGCATTATTTGTTAAGAGTTGTATCAACGTAATAATATTAATCTTTATCCAAATAAATGCTTTGTTGATTAAGAGTATTTAATTATGAACAAAATTGTCTTTGACATCACTTAATTTCAATGAACATCATAGAAGATATTACAATAACTTATATAGCAAAACTACGTTTGCCGGATCAGCTGTGTCTTGATAAGCGCGAAACTCGAGAACGACTAAACCGATTTGACTGATTTCTTTTTTGTTGTGTTTGTTGAAGTCTGGGGAAGGTTATTACGGAGAGAAAAATTAAAAAAATTCCCTGCAACTGTCTAAAAATAACACTTTTCTGTATTCTCATACAAAAAAATCGTTATAAGTCATTTTTACTTTAACACCATACCATAAAGTTTAAATGTCAGTGGACGGGTTCCGGGAAGGCAAAACAATCGAGTGATGTATAAATATTAATGTCAATATTTGTCAATTTTTATACATATAGCATTAAGGCCAGGGTCCTTCAAACAAGTTTCAAAAAAATCTGACGGGGAGGCTATTAACATTAAAAAAAAACAATATGACTTTGTTTTAGAGAAATAGGGCAGAACAAGGTCTGCTGGGACAGCTAGTAATATTATAAATGTAACTTAAAATCGATAAAATTAACAAAATAATTCAATATTATTTTATTTGTAACTTATTGATTTATTATTTTTTGTGTAATTTGTTGAACACCTTTTGTTATTTTTACCGGCATAGATCTCTGCTCAGGATATAAAAACAACACGAGTTACACAATTTGCAAAGTAAGCACTCAACGTACTACTGAAGAAACAAGAAGCGCGTGCAAGCCTGAACACGCGACATTAGCGCGCCGCCAGATGAAGCGCGACATAGATTTACGAGCCGCCGGGTGGTGCATCAAATGAAAAAATGCGCCGGCGGGAACGTGTTAAAGACATCTCAGTTTTTACTCTGCCCCGATAATATCAAGATCCGGGGCTGACCTCCGTAATATCTCCTAACCTTACTAAATGTATGTAATGATCCTTCGATATTTTATATAAAAACTAGCTTAAGTGAGTTGCTCTGTAGAGAGAGAAACACCATTTAAAGCTAATATTACGGATTATGGATAATTTTATATTTAAATTGTTTACTATTATTTGTAACTGTTTTGTTTACTGTGTGTTAACGTAACCTCCAAACTTAATGTCATCGAATCAATGTCGCCAACAGTTCCATAAAGTAAAGTGAGTTCGGATACGTTCATAGATCATACGCGTTAAATAAACTTTATTTAAATGAATTGTCACACGCTTCGTTTACATGTATTCTAGAGAGATACCGATAGTGTCGCCGACGAGGTGCGCCTTCTCGCTGACCCTGACCCCCGTCGCGGCGCAGGCCAGCAGCCAGGAGGCGCGCACGGCCGGCAGCCCCCACTTGAGCGCGCCGGCGTACTTGTCCCCGGCCGGGGTGGGGCATATGAGGTGCGTCGACGCCAGCGCATTCGCCGTGTTGCGTCTGCAGAACCGCTGCTGCATCCTGTGGCGCGCGACTTTCACATTAAGCGTGGTAGGTATGATGGTAGTGACCTACCTTACACTATAGCGCAGGATAGCGTGATAGAGATGAGATGATGAAGAAATGAAATGAAGAAGTCCAGACAGCAAGTAGATAGCGTTTAATGAAGCACAGTACAAAGTCCAGAAGGAATAATGAAGCACAAGTATGATAGTTCAAGTAGAAATAAAGTTCACGACACAATAATATAAATAACAAACACAAAAATAACAATGCGGGCGAAAACTATGAATAGCGAGCGAGTGGTGCGTGGAGGTGCGTCGAATGAGATATCGAGACTATTGTGTCGGGCGCGCGGGCGGTGAAGCGCTCGCGTCGCGCGCGCCCGCGCAATCCCCCCGCGCGCTCCGGTATACAGTAGCTCTAAACCTTACCACTCACCACATACGATTCCAAAGTATGACACAGTGCGAAAAGAAAGAAGTTGAAAGATAGTAGGCTACACACAATCATATTCATTATCAGCCTTTTTTTTTATAAGCAGGGGGAAATCCCTGACGGACTTCAGAGGGCGATGAGGGTCGCCGGTAAAACCCCCGGGGTGCTCCTTCTCTCCGTCTAGCCGGGACCGGAGGCACAGCAGCGTCCACTTCTCCGGCCCGCGACGACGTCTTGATTCATTATCAGCCTACCTTAGACCACTGTTGGGCATAGGCTACTCCTAAACATGAGCGCTATAATATACCAATTTTAAACTAAAAAAGTTAAGTACTAAAGTAACAAATCACTTGGAAAGATCAGTCCTTACTACATTTTTTATCAGCTGAAAAAAAAGTAAAATAAAACTATTTTTCGATTTTTTTTTCCTAAATGTACCAATTGACCAACCCAAAATTAAAGAAAAAATAACATTATTTATAAAAATGTAATGGCGTCGTAGACTAAAAATTTTAGTCCTTTAATTTTTCCAAAGCTTCCATCGGGAAAATCCCATTTAATAGAAGGATCTGCAATTTGACAATCGGGAGTGCTTTGAGGTATAAAAACTCCTAAATGTCATGGCCCCCTATCAATATTCGCAAAGATGCAGTCAATTTACTAAAACAAGAAAAAATTACGTATAACGGCTTTCTTTTTGTCGATATTGAGGTTGGATTTTTTTGTTTTCGTTTTGTTGTCTTGATAGAACGTTTTAGAAAATTTATTCTAGGTTTTAAGACTGTCTTTAAATTTGCTGTGCACAATTACAGACAAAAAGGTTCTTTTTCATTCAATTTTGGATATCTCTTCGACAAATGGGAGTAGTGTGTGAAAAGAAAAAAAATAAAGCTATGACCGGTAGTCGTGGCTGTGGTTGTCAGACACGGATTTTGGCGTTTTACTGTTTATTTGCACTTTAAGGCACACCGAACTGCGACGCACACGCACGTACTCTCGCCTTGCGTCTTGCGACAGCCACAACCAACGGCCATAAAGTTGAATAAACAAGCTATCTATACCATGTGGTTGTTTAACTAAAAAAATTGTTCAATGCCCGTAGATCAAAACCAGACCACTACATTAAAAAAAAAACAAATACGGTTTTTCCTTTGAATTGTGCAAATACTGTAGCTCTAAGAAATTTTATTACTAAAATATCGAAAAACCTACAGTTGAATTGAAAGTTCAAAATTCTTTATTTTACATTTGCAATACGACCATTTTTCACTGAAATACACAGCCCGTCAAAAATTGGGAAAGCATTTGGAGGTTTTTTTTTTTTGTTCCCTTAATTGTTGTGCGTAGTGTATGTTACATTGGCAATAACAAATTAGCCTCGTGTAAATGCTGTATTAATGACCGTGATGCGGGTACTGGACTCTGCTTTATGGCGTTGATAAGAAAACAATGTGAGACTAACGTAGCGCCCAGCAGCTTGGCGAGCTCGTCGAGGAACGTCCTCTCGACGCCGTTGTACGTGCTGAGGCACGCGACGACCCCCCGCAGCGGGGCCCCGGGGCCCCGAGGCAGCCGCACCGGCCGGTGGTAATACTGTATCGGCACCAGCTCTTGTTGCGACAGGCAGTCTTTCTGATGAACAAACATCCTTGCTAATATTATAAATTCTAAAGTGCTAATGTTTCGTTTTCACGTGAAAACAGCTGAAGCGATTTTGATAGAATTGAGCACAGAGATTAATTACACCTTGGAGATGGACATTCGCTAACATTCATTACGCAAATAAAACTTATGAGGCTTGTAAGAGGGGCGTGCAATAGTACAGGTAAATGATTATTTTCTGCATTAGGGATAGAATATTAACAACAGGAGGGGAGAGAAAAAATGGAAGGGGCAGGAGAGTGGGGAGAGGAAATGAGGGAGGTGTAAAAACGAAGAGAAGGGAGAAGGAAGAGGGAGGGAAAGTAGAAGAGGAAGAAAGAATATTAACACAACATTAACTCGTTGTTGGGCAATAATAAGTCAGCCCAGTCAGTGCAATGCGGAGGTTTGCATAGGTTTTATGACCGGTGGTCGTGGGTGTGGTTGTAGAAAGACACGGATTTTGGCGTTTTACTGTTTATTAGCACTTTTCGGCACACCGAACTGCGACGTACACGCACGTACTCTAGCCTCGGGTCTCGGTAGTCGACTGAATTAGCAAGCATCCCGTGCGCACGCGCATCCTCTTACCCCGTGCGTCCTGAAACACCCTAACGAGCTTTAGGGCGTTTAACACATGCACGTATTGGGCGGTGTCTACATGCTATAGTTTGCAGTATTTCCTCTGGATTACGACATGGGGCTATTAAAAAAAAGTAGTGAAAAACACTCTTCCAGATCAGCAGCGCAATGACTCTTCTTGTGGGTTGCTCAGGTGGCCTGTTAGCTTTCCTTTCAATAAAAAAAACCGAACCGAAGTTTTAGCTTAAGCTAAAGGTGGAATTATCCTTCCATGAATATTGGCACATAACGATTCGAGGATCAAAAGCTAGATGACAGACTCACTGTTAAAATGGCAAATAGATATTGATAGTTGTTTGTTTATTCGAGAGATGGCGCTGGCAGAGTATTGAATCACTCTATCATTTTATAACACACAATTCTATACTCTGCCACAATATTAAATAAATTATGAGTAGCGACATAGCAACTATTTGTTTTATTCAATCACATCCCGAGTCTACAGTGGTGACATCTATATAGCTCTTGTTCACTCACGATCCAGAAGTTGGTGACCAGCTCCGCGTCCTCATGCATCAGCTCCTCGGGGTCAAAGTCCAGCGGGACTATGATGTGCGAGCCGCCCGCGCCCCGCGCCACGAGCGCTCCTCCGGCCGCTGCCACCTCCGCTCCTATCTCCACCACCGACTCCTCGTCTAGACCGTGCGCTTCCAGTTTCAACCCTGAGGAGAAAATCTATAAGTTAACCGAACAGTTCTGCTCTGTAACAATGCAGGGCCTTGAGGTAAAGTGAGATTGCATAAATAAAAAAAAAAAGAAAAGATTTCTATTGTTAGATACAAAACCACAAAATAAGTTGATTGAACCAACTTCGTTCTCCCTAAACAGTCAATTAATGTCGTGTTAACTTTCATCTCAACCTAATTCACGCGGTAACGCCACAGATAACAAATTATTGCTTAGTCTGGCTCTTGTTGCGTTTTGATTGCCACCCAGTCCGGGGGGGGGGGGGGGGGGTGTAGTTTGCCAAATTCTTGTTAAACCGTTCGTCTTGCAATCAATACGTATGCGTCGACGGTGCACCTTACTAATTTATATTTGGTGGTTTTATACAAATACTGTGTAGTGAAAGTCGATGTCACATATCTCCAGGACTGCTGAACAGCCTAACAGATGGGTGGCAACAGTTATATCGCATGAGCCAAAGACCTAGAAAAATTACAGTCCACTTATAAATTCCACGGAACCTTCCAAAATCACGGCGCTTCCATCCAGTGTCCCGCTTCTTCACTAGCGACCTCCCCCACACCCTCACGACTCTACCCTACCCAACACCCTCGATTTCTGTTTTTTTTTCCTTTTTTTTACACTGGCTCGACATAGTGACTACAGAGTACCTGATGGTAAGTACAGTGTAGTCCAAAAACGAAAGCGACCATCAAAGGATGAAAATCCATTGATAGTCTACATCGTCATGTCGGCCCTCGTATACCACGACTGAAGGTCTCTAGGTATATGAGCTACTGGTTGGTATGAGTGTCAATGTTCTTAAAATAATGTATATTTAATGTAGTATATTGTGGCTGTGATGGCATCGTGGATAACGGACGTATTTTCTTCCGCGGCAACGCAAAATGTCGTAGGTTCAAATCCCGTCGCATACACCTGGCTTTTTCCAGATTACGTATGAATTTAGGCACCACATTCTCACCGGTCAGGGAAAACATCGTGAGGAAACCCGAATGGCGTCTAATAGACATTCATGTCTAACTAGTGCTGTGGAAACGGCGATCACCAGCGCTACTGGTCACGCCGGGCACGACATATAAGCGGAGTGGGGAAAGCCAGCCAAGGTAACTCGAAAGGGATGTAGTGTGAGGATACATTATAGCCCACCCGGTTTAGTTGTGAAGACCTTTCCCGGTTGTACGGTACTTCGATAGCTCTGCAACAGTGGCACGGGCTGCCTAAAGAGTCTCACTTACCGCGACCACCAGTTAACCAACTCCTCAGGGGCCCCTGCTTCTCCTTCAGGATACTGGTGTCTTTGAGGATCTTCCAAGCACACTTGTACACTTTGGAATCGGATTGTTTGAATTTTATGAATATTTGAATGGTTTTTAAGCCGTTACTCGGCGGATCGGTCGAGCGAGAGCGAAACTCAATTGTCAACCCGTACAGTGTTGCCAGAGCAGAATCGAAGTTGTCCGCACACTTATTCGAATACGGAACACCGGTCAATCAAAGCGCGTCATTTCGTAAATTGTGTTTCGTAATTTCGTGTTATTATTCTTATTTGGGCGTGTTAGTACCCTAAATTTGAGGTAAATAAATATACCATAATATTGTGTGTTAAGAAAATTGTTCTCTATACTCTTCCATTCTCTTTACACGCCACCATCGTAGTCGCCACTTATAATGCTGGTGCATACCTTCAAATATCTGCTCCATCTCATCAGTGGGCTCCTCATCATGCTCCTCGGTGACGTCGGGCTGCTCCTCCTGCTGTAGTTTCGTCTCCTGCGCGGGTTGCTCTGACGTCATCTCCTTAGTTTGCATTCGACTATTTTGTACTGCATTATCTACAATGAAAGCCCGCGTAAGTAATCATTTCAATTTGTAAAATACCCAACTCAACATATAACGGGCGAGGTGGTAGGGCGTCGGTGCCCGTCTGGATCGCGACGACAGTACATGGGTGTAAAGCCCGTCATAGTGACCAGTTTCGGCTTGTCGCGTTTCGGGATCAGCTTGTGTATATCCAGTAGCTCATATACCTAGAGACCTTCAGTCGTGGTATATGTGGGCCGACATAACGATGTAGACTATCAATGGATTTTCATCCTTTGATAGTCGCTTTCGTTTTTGGACTACACTGTACTTACCATCAGGTACTCTGTAGTCACTATGTCGAGCCAGTGTAAAAAAAAAACAATTAATATTCTAATTCTAAATCACTACTAATTACAATACAACAAAGTTTCTAAAATTATATAAGATTACTCCTTGGTGGAAAATGTCTTACTCAACTAAACATGCAACAAAATTAATGCGATGATTTGAAATCCCTCCTTAGTAGAAACTGACTAACTCATCCAAAAATACGACCAAAATAACTGCAATTAGTCCAAATCTTTAGCATAAATTGCCTCATTAAATAAAATATACATAAAAAAATTAATGCTATATTTCTTAAACACTCCTTATTACAAATCAACCAATTTTTTATTTCATTTATTAAACTTACGGCTTAAATAGTGCACGACCAGCTCGTCCTGCGGTTCCTCCTCTGGCACAGGTGCGGGCGCCGGCGGCGGCAAATCCAGGATGCCGTGCCTCAGCAGCTGCAAGTTCCTCTTGCTCATGGGCGAGGCCGCCTCCACCTGCTGCCGGCGCTCGCTCGACTTGGCCGGCGTCTTTGGTTTTACATCCAACAGGAACTGTTGAAGGAGGAGAATTGAACTATTTATTATAACACTTTTTTTTTTACTGACTCTACAAATTGAAAACGTCGCACCTGATTAAAGCTACATTTTAATTCAAGAACGATAGCAACCACCGAGGAGTTTCGCAGTCTTTTATCGGTCGCAGGTGAGAGTGCTCTCAGATAGTAAATTCTTCGATTCCGAGAGCCCCATTTTATCATAAAACCACTAGACGCTGTGCCGGATACCATCCGTATATGGTGGACATTCCTTATAACCGCACGAAAAGATTCGCTTCTAAATTCCTCATGCGAACAGCTAAAGAATGGAATATGCTTCCAGCGACCATATTCCCACGATCTTATGACCTGGGAGTCTTCAAGAGAAGAATGAATAGGTATTTGTTGGGCGGACACAGTCCATCGTCGGACTTCACCGGGTGTGATTGAGGTCAAGCGTAAGCCATAGTTACCAAGGGTATGAGTATACCTAAGCTATGGGTTGTGGTCAAGGGGTGCGGATCTTGTGCCAGTTAAAAAAACCTCAAGGTGACTACTTCTATACATAGGAGGGAAATAAGGGACCTGTAACTAACGGGCCAGCCCCGCCGCACCACACTCAGAGATGGGCAAAATGTAATCTGATTAATGGTAAACGATTACAAAATGTAGTCGTAATTTTAATTTTCTTGCTCTATAATCATGGTCAAACCCATTTAAAACATTAAGAAATCATAAATGTGTATACGATCTGTGATTTTGTAGTGTTTAAAACATAAATGAGCAAAATGCAGTGATATTAATGGTAAAAAACGTAAAATGTAATCGTTAATCATTTTCATTAATCTGATTACGTTTTGCCCATCTATGACCACACTCACCTCAGCCTCGTCGAGAGCGCGCGCCGCCTCAACACTCCTGAGCAGCCAGAGCGGCGACAGCACCGGCACGGCGGGCAGCGCGCGCGCCGCCTCGCCCGCCGCCCGCGCGCTGCCGGCGACCGCGTGCGTGACGCGCGCCGCCGCGCCGTCGTAGCGCACGCCGCCGCACCGCGACACGCACGCGGCGCAGCGCTCGCGGGCCACGCCTTCCACGCCGCAAACCCATATCTGACACCAATACGTCCTTCTTTAACGCCAGTGGTAGGCATCCTGGTCGTGATGTGAACCTACCTTAGGCTATAGCTCAGGATGGCGTGTATAGATGAGATGATGATAGAAATGAAGAAGTTCAAACAGCAAACAAATAAGTGTTTATGGTGTATTTTAATATCTGTACGGTACTTCGATAGCTCCGCAAGTGGCTGCCTAAAGAGTTTCACTTACCGCGACCACCAGTTAACCAACTCCTCAGGGGCCCCTGCTTCTCCTCCAGGATACTGGTGTCTTTGAGGATCTTCCAAGCACACTTGTACACTTTGGAATCGGGTTATTGTTGAGTTTAATGAACATTTTTATCTTTTTTAAGTCGTTACTCGGCGGATCGGTCGAGCGAGAGCGAAACTCAATTGTCAACCCGTACGGTGTTGCCAGAGCAGAATCGAAGTTGTCCGCACACTTATTCGAATACGGAACAGTATCACTAGTATTTATTTTGTATTTATTATTCAAGCTATATGTTATTCTATTTATTCTATATTTATTGTATATTGATAATTCTTATAAGATGTAACACGACCGGGGCCCTTCACGAAAACCAGCGCTGTAGACTTCCTCTGTGGCTTTAAGCTGATGGAGGGCCCATTTTCGCCATGTTTATATGTTATTGTATTTTCTTTTGTTTCTGTGTGTTGTTTGTGTTACTATTTTTAAATTTTTAGTTTTTTGTAAGTTATGGCGAAATAAATACATTTCATTTCAAAGTAAAAAGTCACAGTAAGAGAAAGCAAGCCCAATTTGTCCAAGTAGAAATGAAGTACACAGCAAAATAATAGATAATAATATGAACACAAAAATATAAATTACGAGAAAGTAAAATAAATAGTGAGATAGAGTAATGCGTGATGTTGTGTCTAATGTTATAGCCAGACTGTAGCGGGAGGGTCGCGACGCTCGACTCGCGGTCTACCCCTGCACATTGTGATTGCGACGGTACCAAACCTCCGGCCCGCAATGATGTGTTTCCATCGCACGACACGATATAAAGAAATAAATATGAAGTGTGTTAGTGATTAGGCCACAGGTTTTTTCCTGGCTGGCCACCCAACCCATAAACTTGCTGGCTAAGCACCTTATGTGCCCGCCCCATCGGATGGTGAAGTTGTGAAAGCACTACCAGGCAAACAGCAATTTATCACGTCGAGAAAAAAAAACAAGCCAATTAACTATTGTAATTTAACAAAAGAGTCATATAAAATGAACACTGTATACGATTACTTCGCAGCACGCGCACCGGGCAACCGTTACCGACCAAAATGAAATCTCAGAGCGTGCGAGCTTTATATAAATAAAACCGAAGGTATGAGCCGAATAACAATAATTGAGGATAGCGCCGTCACATGTAATCATAGATGGACAAAATGTAATCAGATTAATGAAAATGATTAACGATTACATTTTACGTTTTTACCATTAATATGACTGCATTTAGAACATTTATGTTTTAAACACTACAAAATCCCAGATTGTATACCCATTTATGATTTCTTAATGTTTTAAATAGATTTAATCATGATTACAGAGCAAGAAAATTAAAATTACGACTACATTTTGCTCATCTCGGCATGTAATACATTTTACTTACAAAGAATCCATCGAAAATAGGTCCAGCCTTCTTTATTAAGCTCATATCAAAATTCTCGAATGCCATTTGGACATCTCTGTCCATTGAATCTTCAGATTTCCTCATTTCCTGTGAAGACTAAACAAAACATTCGTTTTTAATTTTCCTATTACACATTGGTCAAGCTATACATACAATTCTACCTAGCCAATCGTAAACAATTTTAAACCAGCTTTTAAATTGCAAAATGTGTATTAAAACTACTAAATGACATGCAAATAAATAAATTTAGACATTTTTTTTTCTAAAAACAATAGTAACCTTCAAACGGTCTATGCAACTTTTCAAAATAATAATATATCGTAACACTATGTCTTCTTCAGGACGGGCAGAGATACTTTAATGGGTGTATCCACTTTGTCCGTAACCCATTGACTGCCAGTCATATTTAAAGGCCACCACAGCTACAACTTTTTTAAATATCTTAAAATAACAGAATTTAAACCCTGAAGAATTTAATAACATTAATAGGTTAGTAGAGAGAGAGATCTTATTCCTACCTTTAATTTTACATTGGATATGGTCGACATATTTATTGATTTCGTCTCATCAACGAAATTGCTCGGCGTTCGTATGTTAGTTATGCGCGAGAAGTTAAGACCTGAAATTAGAAAGAATAAGAAAATTAGAGGAACGTGTAAATAGACCATAGACGCGGGGATCCTACTTTGGAGACAGATTTAGATAAACTAGTAATCTATACTAATATTATAAAGCTGAAGAGTTTGTTTGTTTGTTTGTTTGTTTGTTTGAATGCGCTAATCTCAGGAACTACTGGTTCGAATTGAAAAATTATTTTTGTGTGGGATAGACCATTTATCGAGGAAGGCTTTAGGCTATATAACATCACGATGCAACTGTTAGGAGCGAAGAAATAATGGAAAATGTGAAAAAAACGGGGAAAATTATTCATCCTTGAGTGCTTCCATTGCGTGCGCTGCGAAAACGGTTCAAGATACCAAAAATATATGTATGAAAGAATTATTCCTCTTGAAATGATCTAAAAAAATGTCCGGGACAGTATATGTCTATCTTTTAAGATTAGCTCACTAGAACCGTTTTTATGGTAATCAAATTGTTCGAAATTAATGCATTATTTGTTAAGAGTTGTATCAACGTAATAATATTAATCTTTATCCAAATAAATGTGTTGTTGATTAAGAGTATTTAATTGTGAACAAAATTGTTTTTGACATCACTTAATTTTAATGAACATCTTAGAAGATATTACAATAACTTATATAGCAAAACAACGTGTGCCGGATCAGCTAGTAACTTATATAGCAAAACAACGTTTGCCGGATCAGCTAGTCAAACGATATACGAAGGAAACTGATCACTCCATAAACCACAGCCGATATACCAGAATATATGTATCCACTAACATGTAGGCAGAGATAGGCAAAATGTAATCTATGACCGGTAGTCGTAGGTGTGTTGGTAGAAAAACACGGATTTTGGCGTTTTACTGTTTATTTGCACTTTAAGGCACACCGAACTGCGACGCACACGCACGTACTCTAGCCTTGGGTCTCAGTAGTCGACTGCCTTAGCTAGAGCATCCCTTGCGCGCGCACCCCTTACCCGGCGCGTCCCGTAACACCCTGACGACCTTTAGGGCGTTTAACACAAACGCGTATCGGGCGGCGTCTACATGCTATAAATCTTATTAATGATTAACGATTACAAAATGTAATCGTAATTTTAATTTTCTTGCTTTGTAATCAGGATTAAATCCATTTAAAACATTAAGAAATCATAAATGTGTATGCAGTCTGGGATTATATAGTGTTTAAAACATAAATGAGCAAAATGCAGTCATATTAATGATAAAAAACGTAAAATGTAATCATAATCATTTTTATTAATCAGATTACATTTTGCCCATCTATGCATGTAGGGCTTTAGATCCTCGTCTGAACATGTCGTCCAGCAGGGCAAGGGTTCAGGGATGTGATTCCGGTCTCTCGGTGATTTACATCCTATAAAATACTATATCACCAAGACTGATGCGATTTAAAAATTAAAATGGCAGTTGAATTACATGCTAAGGGATCAAAGTCTAAACCTACCTACCTAAACTTATTATTATACTTTATATTTAAAATTATTTAAGCTATATATATGTTATGCTATTTCTTGTGTTTTTATTGCTTAATAAGATGTAACACGACCGGGGCCCTTCACGAAAATAGCGCTGCAGACTTCCTGTGTGGCTTTAAGCTGATGAGAGTCCCATTTTCGTCATGTTAATAGTATAAACATATTATGTTTTGTATTTTTCATTAGTTTCTGTTACTGTATTTAAATTTCTAGTTTTTTGTTAGTTTATGGCGAAATAAATACATTTCATTTCAAAGCAGTAACAATCAGACGACTCAACGATTGAATTAACTGACGTAAACGTATATTCCCCTACAGTATTAGGAACACAGATTACGCCTTATATCAATTGCAAGTCATTTATAGAGTGATAAACAAACGTGTGTATTTAAAATATATATAAACGAAACGAATGGTGAGAAAGAAAATATTAGCCTAAGTTCAATTTTGTTCTATAATGTATTTTTTTTAATATAAATGTACTATTTATATGTAACATATATATGTATGTATATTTGATTGATTTTTTTATTGTTATTTATTAGCTTGATTTTTATTTTTGTACTAATTTTTGTGGAAACTTTGCTGGCTTATGTAACATTTTTTGTGTATATTATTATCATTTTTATATTGCTGTATGTTTCCCTTTAAAATAAATAAATAAATACGAAGTGGAAATATTTTAACCGCCTCACCAAAAATATAAAAGGTTTTGACAAAAATCCCTAGAATAGGTTATCTTTCAGTTAGAGCATTGTACAGTACTTTTACTTATTTATTTATTCAACGGTAACTACACAGCATATTATAAGATTATATACAAAAATAGAAAACAAAAAATAAAAAAAAATCTATAATGCCAATAACGTAGTATGTACACAACATATTAAATTTTGGTAAATGTTTGGGTTGCTCCCCGCATCATATAGTGAGTGTTGTGTGCGTGATTTGTGAGTGTTGTGTGAGTGTTGAGTGTGTGAGTGCATTTGTTTTTTTTGTTTTTTTTTTTTATAATTTAAACAGTACCCTCAGTGTGTGAGCCCGACTCGAACTTGGCCGGTTTTTTTTTTCAAGCAAACCTCTTGAACTAAACTCTGCCTCGTGTGGGCAACTGACTCCGTCAAGTCTACTACACGGAAGTGTCAAACACGCGTATTAACTCATGAGACCACGCTTGTTTAAAAATCAGGGACTCACTCATATCAGGCAGCCGGTGTTCAGCCAAAGGCGAGGATGTCGACGCCCCGGTCAGCTTGTACCGCGTCACAGGTAGCGAGACGCCCTTTGCGGCCGAGTCCTTGACCCACGAGGGCAGGACGCAAACCTTCCCGAACTCCTGGGCCGCCTTGTACTTCTCGCTGCCCATGCCTTCCCTGAAAACGCACAAGGGTGGCAAGGCTGTAAGAGCGATTGAATTCCTCATTTTATCCATTTCAATTTCATCCAAATTTCTTCTATTCTCTCAACAAACCCTTCACCGTATCAATGGAATATAATAATATACTGTGCAATCCAAAGACCTAGTACGTGAGCCAAGTGGCAACCGCCTGCCGTCAGTCGCCGCGATCATACCAACCTACACCTCTCTACCTTAGAGCCGTTTCCATCGTGCGACACGATATTAATGAATAAATATCAAGTGTGTTAGTATGAAATGTGTTAATAAAATTACTTAGATAGATAAGTGAAGATATAATAATATTATTTGAAATAATTGTTAGTATATTATATATAACTAGCAAACCCGGCGAACTTCGTTTCCCCACCAGACGGCTTCGTCTTGGTTTTTAATTAGCGTTTGAAAGAACGTACGCATAGTAAATGTCACATGAAATTAACTGAGCAGAGTACAATGAGTAGCTGTCAAACAATGTATAACGCATCAGCGCCATCTAATTAAAATACTGGTGCGATCTGCTCCACCACCATGCAAAATCATATTGGTTTGTAGTACATGCTATGTAACAGAGATGGCGCTGTATATGAAAAATGATTTTCGCCTGCTTTTCTGTTGAAATTTCCTGAATTTTGTTTGCTATAAACCTCATGGAGCCCGAGACCTTTCCAAGGAATGCAAAACCGTGGAAATCGGTTCCTGCGTTCTGGAGTTATAGCGTCAGGAAGAAAAAACCGGACTTATTTTTATATAATAGATTAGAAAATAGGTAATGTTAAGGACAGAAATAAATAATAAAATAGTGAGTATGCCACAGGTAAATTGTCATAGGAATATGTTATCGTTAATGCCCTGATAGGGCCACTCATCATTCCTTTCCATCATCTGTAACCAACTTCAAACTCGTGCCTGTTTGTAATAAAAAAAACACTCACTTAGTCAAAACAACGACATCAGTGGTCTCGCTCTGAAACGCCCCGCAGAACGTCCCACCGTTTTCACTCACAAGCTTCATTATCAACTGTTTATCCTTCTTCGTTATCCCAGACGTGGTGACCTGCAGGTTTGCGAACGCCGGCAGACGGTAGCCGTCGAAATCCGATGACGCTCCGCTCACGTTCATATGCAGCGAGGCCTGCCACACTGCTTCTACCCACTTTTCAGACATAACGGGCACCCCTTTTTCCACTGATTTCTGAAAAGACAAACAGATGCTGAAATCCCCTCACTAACCATTGAATCATGCAAATATACGCCGCGCGGATCCGTGGCTCCCATATAAAGGCGCTACAAATTGGCCTGGTTTCTATAGTAAAATTTGAGTTTCCTATAACGCAGTTTCCATATTACGCGGTACGCACTCACCGCGTTATAGGAGGGTTGACTGTACTGCAGTAAACTGCAGTTTAGAAATAATAGCCCTAAGGACTTTTTTACGGCTTCAATGAAACATATCGACGTCATTGAAGTGTTTAACATATTGAGAGCAACATCTGCAGATGACGTAGATTACAGAAAGAAAATGTATACACGTAATATATGTTGATAACAATAAACTAACTTAAAACAAGAAAATTCATACACACAATGTACATAGATTACAATAATTTAATTTACAGGAAGAAATTCCATACAATGTAAATTGATTCGAATAATTTAGTTTAAAGCTACAAATGCATACCGTGTATGGAGATCACAATAATTAGTTTACAAAAAGAAAATTTATACTCACAATGTATTTTTCCGATAAAACTGTATCTGATATAAGATGTGTAGTTTCGTCTGTCATGGCTGCATTATAAATACCCCCCATCCAATGTACTTTCTTCTTTACTTGTTCCTATTGAGGATTACAATTAAAAGTTAAGCGATATTAAACATTAATAATAAATAATATATCATAGCGCTATATCCTATCACAGGGGTCGGCAACCTGCGGCTCGGGAGCCACACGCAGCTCCATAGTTCCATACGCAAATATTATTTATTCACGTCTGGATGAATTTGGTTTCCCAGGCTCGGGTGGAACCCCTGCCAAGTGGCTCAGCCTTGCCCTTGGCACTCAGCAGGCGGGAGACTGAACACCCCGGTGGTTTTAGTCGGTGCATGTCCGACACACCGGAGGGCAACCCTCATCGCCTCTTAACGTCCGTTAGGGATTTCCCCGGAAAAAAAAAACAAAAAAGCTCAGGTGGACCGATCTTTCCTTTCACCGATGAGCTCGTGGTGCCCAAATCCGTACGTAACATTTCATTAGGCAGCTCAAATCGATCGAAACTCAAAGAATCCAAAAATGCATTTCTTGCATGGATGAAACAAATAACAAGAAATTAAAAAAATCTATCAAATGCGAGTTAGACTCGTGCATCGAGGGATCTGTATAAACATGTGAGAATAAGTTTATAATTGGAAAAAATGTATTTTTGTATGGTGGGAATTACGCAATTTATCGTTTTCGGGTTTTTCCTTATAACTGAGCTATAAGATTTTACTTCTTGCTAAATATCGTTTAGATCAGGGGTCGGCAACCAGCGGCCCTATAGCCACTACAGTGCGGGCCGCGCAAGTAAAAGCCGTTCCACAGAACGCTGCACCGCAGGCAATAAATTAAAAATAAGTTTCTATATCATTGTTTTGTGTGCGCGGAAGCCGGAAATTCACTTCAATTGATGGCAATCAGTAAAATGAGAGTAGAATAAATATGGTTGAAAATGCGAAATATAGTTTTATCTAAAAAATTGTTTTTTTTTTTCTAATTTACGCGTTTTGTTGACCGGGAAAGGTCTTCACAAATTAACCGGGCAGGACAAAAAATTGTGTTTATTAGATGAAATGTGGCCTGCACCAATATACTCATAATATTTGTGGCCCTTATATAACAAAAGGTTGCCGACCCATGGTTTACATCAACGAAAATCACCCTGTAGGTTTTGAGCCCTTTGAAACACAGAATACATGTGACATTAACAATCTTGTGATTGTGTTGATATAGAAGTTTTGTGTTTTGTGATTAGATTATTTTTTATATTAATATCTTAATGCTTTTCTAAGAAAAATTATCTCATCAGACAGACAAAAAAAAAACTCTATAATAGTTCAGTTTTTACAAATGAGATGTGAACCTTTAAATATTCTCCATAAAACTTATTTATTAGATAAATGAAGCCCTTTTCTGTTTTTATTTTATATTCACATTTATTTCACAATTCAAATATCTGATGTACTAGTTCTTTTTTTAATGGGAAAAGTTGTCAAAGTTAGCTCAAGATAGCGTCAACTGGAGGAAATTGGAGGGGCCTTCATTCAAAAGGGGTCCACAAATGACAATTAGGATGCTACTTCTAACTAACACTACTACCACTGTAAATAAGAATTAAAAAAAAAACTTTAATGTTATATATTTAATATGATACAATATAACATATATGATAAATCACCGCTTTCTCAACTGTGACTTGACTCTGTGAATACTTAGACTATACTGAAGTTTCTATTATGAATTCAGTTTTTTATCTAAAATAAACTTATTTCCTGAATAAAGTCAAAGTAGTGTAGGAAACATGTGTGGATAGAGGCTAACCAGATAAGTTTTATATATTTTTGTGGAAAGGAGTGAAGGCTGGTCGGAATTTTAAATTAAGAATGTATAATATAGAAGGAATATTGAAGGATCAGGGTTTTCAAATTGAGAGAGAAATTCTAGAATGATTATTGGTGTGGAATGTAGAGAGAAATGTTGTAAACTGTAATATTATATGACCTAAGGTAAAAACAAGGAAAAGGAGGCTTTTATTCCAGTAAAAGACAGCACTAATGAGATACCTGGTGCACCATTCAACAAATTTCACGTGTTCTGTTAACACAGAACATATTCAAGGAACTTAAATAACTCTTTTATCTATAATCGACCATGTACAATATTTACCTTCTTTTCTTTGGTAAGACCACTGGCTGTCACAGTTATGCCTCGCATGGCCACTGTATACACTGGCTCTGGTCCGGAAGGTATTGCTGTACCTTCTGTCAAACAGCAAGCGAGACAGCGTGGACCAACCAACCTTTTGACAAAACAACAGTATACTACAGAACTAGAAAGAAATTTATCAGGTACAGCTAGCTACACAGGATCACTGGTTGTTAGGAAATAGATATTTTAACAGACAATATTTTATATGTCACAGGAACCACTCTATGTAGAGCATGCATGAGAAACGAGACTGCCAAACATATATACATATATTTGTTAATAGCTGTGCCTGCAACTTCATTCATTTGGAAGTAGTGCTTTTGTTATGACAATAATTATTTCAAGTTGAAATATATGGAAAAATGTTATAAATGTAATTAATTGTTTCTATATATCTTATATAAATTACAACAATTTAAGGTGCTAGGTGGGTTTCAAAAATTCAAAAAATCTATTTATTTTTTTGCTTATCTTATAATTCAATATGTTTAGAATATTCTGTTAAAAAATATACTTACAAACATTTTGTACTTCTCAACTTTTCGTATACTTCCCCTTCAAATTCAGACAGAATAAAAACATCTTTCTTTGTTATACCTTCAAAGGAATTCATTTCCCTTTCATGCACCCAATTTGCATGAAGCCCTCCACCACTGTGTTGTTCACAAGCCTGGAAAAATATAAACCCTAATAATATACAGGGTGACCGGTAATGCGATACATTCCTTGATAGACGTTGTAGTACAGCTTATTTGGAGTCATTTAAGTCATATGACACCATGTCCGAAACTTGTTAATTTCTGAGATATTCAAGATTGAAGTATTTTTTTAAAAAACTCCAGTTCTAATCTCATTTTAAATTAAAATTTGTAAGAAGGAATCCTCATTACTTAAGTAAAAGCTAAAAAACCAAGTATCATTTTGCAAAAAAAAAATATTTTAGGTAAATAAACGAAGAATTTCCAAGAAAATATGTATGGAATGATTCATACAAATTACATAAATTTGTTCCTTGATTCATTGGCTATTTTTTTTTTACTATGCTGACACCCAAGATTCAAGTGGTCCTAGTTTGGGTGTCAGCTGACTTTAATGTGCTGCTTTGATGTTATTTTTCTAATTAATAATTAATTTTATTGGTACCTTTACAGTCTTACTATAAGATAAAAGATACTACATTGGTCCCTACTGACTACTATATACAATCTCAGATTTTAGAATCCTTTATAGCATTTTCTGATAATTATGATATTCTAAGGTAATGATAAAACCCTTGTTCTGTTTTTATCACAACTAAACTATTTTCAAGGATGCCTTTTCTCTAAATTTCACCTGGCTTCAGAGCCTAAGCTGAGTGAACTCAATAGCTAGAAAAATGTGCTAGTTCTGATTACAAAATTTAACCCTAAATGCAGTTCATTTGGTTCAAACAAAAGCAAAACCCTTATAATAAAAGTTATGTTATTGCCTATATAAAAAATAAATAAACATTTGATACAACACTAACACTGACATGAGAGTAGACTTTTACCACTATTTTAACATCTGCTTAAATTATAATCCGTTTTGTAATAAGGCCGAATTTAGAATTAAAAAAAAAATGAAACATCGTCTAAACTAGAGTATATGCTCTCCAAATTACAAGCGCGATAAACCTGGTGGTAAAATACAGTTATCTCGTATGAAATACGTAAAGATTTTAGCTTTTTGTTATAGTGACCGAATAGAATTTCAACATAATCCAACTTAAAGACAATTCTAATTAATAAAACTTACAACAAATGCAAGTTGCATATCCTCTGAACATTCATCTTCATTACGACAGTTTTTCGGTATTATAAACGTTACTTTCACTTCTTGAGTCATAATAAATAATTTAATAACTTTCACAGAAATAAAAGTAAAACATGAATTTATCGCTGCGGCCACAACAATAATAAATTTTAAATTTAATCAAACACGAATTAAACCGAGCGCCATTACTTTACGAACAAAATATTACAATTTGAATATGAGTTTATATATGGTCTGTGATGAGTGCAATTGTCACAATATAGATGCGTTCACGGAGGTAGATGTTTACGCCAGTGACGCAAATAGCACCATTCATGGAGGTTTATTTATTTTATTATTTATATGATAAGGTCTGTTTCTGGAGCTGTCAAAAACGAATCTTTTGAACTTTTAACATCGACACTTTCAATCATCTACAAACTGGTCTGTGAGCAACAGTTAAATATGTCGAAATTGTTAAAAATGTACTCTCTGTTATCAGTCTGACATGTAATGGAATTTATTTTACTTTAGTTGTGAATTATTTTACTTATTATCCTGTTATCAGGATAAGGTCATTCATAAAACATATTTTTGACTTAATTGGGAAAACAAATTCACAAATTGATGAAAATCGAAATGTTCTTACACTAATAAGTCTCAGACTGATAGATAGCCATCACATTTCCATCAAGCAAGGTGTATTAAAAGTGGCCTTATTTTCAACATTGCTGAAACTACATTAAACGGTTTGACGTTTGGTATTATTGGGAAATTTGATGATGTTATAAGCCTCCATGATCGATATTAATTTTGGCACAGGCGACAATATTTTGCAAACTGAACACACGTTATCTGGTAAATAAAACGAATGTATTCACAGTGTAAATAATATAAGGCCCAGCACACACCTATGCATAAGCTATTACAGTAACGGTAACGAGCCATAACGCGGTGTCTTCAGTTGTAGTCTTCAATATCCTCGAAGACCGCAATAGACAGAGATACGATGTGGTCATGTTTGCTAAAGCTCTTGTAATCTATTACACTACAGCCAACCACAGCACACACACTAAATAATTGAAGTGAAACAATAATTTTCTTTGATGTTGATGTCACCAATGGAGGTGTAGTCATCACTCCGAGTAAAGAGTATTACTACATTTTTCTTGGTGTTAACGTCTATCCGCCATTTGCGGAACCACTTATTGAATTCGGTGGCTGCTTTTTGCAGTTTCCGACATAGAGAATCCATATCGCACTGAGTGGCGTAAAGTGCGGCATCATCTGCATAACGAGCTATCTATACGTCCCGGTATTTAAGAATGTAATTCGTTTAGATACTATACTATGAGCAAAATGGAGTCATATTAATGATCAAAAACACAAAATGAAATTGTTTTTCCTTAATCTGATTACATTTTGCCCATCTTTGAGTAACGCTTTTGATTTACTAACACAGATAAAATATCCGAACATTTTTATGATTTAGTGATTGCTAGTTACTAGGGTCTAGGACTACAATAGTCAATATACTCTGAACCTCAAGTGTCCTCTTGACAGTTGTGACTTGTGAGTTGACTTTGTTGACATCAATAAATTGTATTCTGTAAACTGTAGGTTATAAAATGTGGAATTAAATAATATTTATTGACAATATTTACTGCGTTTCGCAAAATATACGTAAACATGCTGTACGACGATTTCAAGCCTATTGTCGATAAAATTTTCAACAACTGGACCGCACTTCAGTTAGCTGTTCAACATGGAATGGGTTCGCCTGGTGGTGAAAAGGTAAAATTAACTTATTGATTTCAAACGTGGCATATCCTTCAGTAATAATCCTAATTCACAATAATTTATCAGCAATTAGAAGCGAATAATATGATAAACAATGTTTATAACGTTAGGATCCTTTTTAGATTGTTTATTATTTGAAAAATCTTTAAAGAAAAGTAATCGTGAGTATTTAAAATAATCGAAACCGGTAACGAAGTGTGCGAAGACTGATTAATGCTAAGAATGCAAAATAATTGTGACTGTAAGGAAAAAAACACTTCACCCTGTCTGTTTAGTACTGTGTCCAGTTGAGTCCTCTTTTGTAGTATTAAAATTGTTATTCTATGTGACATATATTATCATTTATACATGATTGTAATGTTTAATAGATTTTAGGCATATAAGCTGGTCTCAGGATAAAAGAGAATTTAAGTTTTTCACACATCAAAATATTATTATTAAATAATAGGTAAGCAGCTAACAGCCCTTTTTTTGTTAACCCGGTGGAAATTCATCATGGATCATCAGAGCAGACATGCACCTATACTGGGGTGTCAAACTACTATTGACTAAAACCACTAAGTTATCGATAGAAAGCCCTACCGCGGCTCAGTGCTTAAAATATTAAAAGGACTAATTAAGATTGAACCCTGCATAATATTTTACAGACTCCAACTTACCTGCAGACAGCTATAACATTATATTTTTGACTGAAATAGGCTATATAATTAAATAAATTTATTCCACCACAACAAACACTACAAAATAGAAAAGGATAAGTTTTTTTTTTAACTAGAACAATTAGTCTATCAACACTTTAATCGTTTTTGTTTAATCAATCATTTTATTATTTATTTTAAACAATGTGTTACCTGCACTATGATTTACTCTTTTCTAGCTATCCTTAAGCTTGTGGGGATTAAACTTTGTAGCCTGTAGAATAGAAGTCAAATGCTTGACCATTGTTCAACAGGCAAAAGCTTTAATCTATTCATTAAAAAAAATGACTACATTAGAGACTATATTAGACTATATTAAAACTTTTCAGACTGCACAACTAATGTCAGTATATGTAGCCAGATACTGCGTTGAAAACTTAGTTGATGATGATGAATTGCAAGAAGTGTTGGAAGATTTAATGGATGAGGAGTTTGAGACGACATGCAGGGACAATTCACCCAGAGGTTAGTGCTTAATTGCTGGTGACTATGTAGCAGAAAAGGGATATCATGGTGGTTTTTAGCAGTCAAAAGTCCAGTGTACCTCCAGCTATTGCCCTTACGACGCCAAGATGTAGGATTTTACTCCTGGTAAATAAAAGTTTGTTAAAATTCACACACAAATCAGACAGAATACCTTGTTACATTGGGCAAATTAGCCCTCTATTTTCAGTATTACAGCCATTATATGTCCATAAATATCAAAGAGCCAAAATATAATTTAAAATGCATAACTTATTAGTTATTTAAGTTTTTTTTTTTTCATTTATTGTTTGCTATTTAACATGGACATACCAATGTTAGATATTACCAACATATATAAGACATGTAATATACCCAGCAGACAGGCAGTCTAATTATAAAGCATATAAAGTGAGCACTACTCCTATCAAATCTGTTTTTGTGAAGTACATAGCATAATTTGAAATATGTAGTTCACAAGGCGTATAACACATGAGTGTATAATTTATTATAATTGAGAAAACAAATGGAATATTGATCAATGGCAATTTTATAGTAAGTTGATATTGATTTTAGTCAATATTTTATCACCCACAAAAATTTTAGCAAAAAGGACTAAAAATTTCAGCTTTGACATAGGTTTTGCTTGGATAGGGTTCCTACTTAAAAATCCAAAGTTTTTTTTAACTACATTTCTGTCAATAAAATGATGTTTCCCATATTATGAGTACTGTATAAAGACTCACACAATTTTATAATTTTCTTTATATATTCATAAAATAATTTGAAAATTTTCAGAAGTTGCAAGTATATTATTATATTATCTAACATTATTAAAAAATGGCATGTATGAGGAAGCTCGGGCAGGGCTGGAATCCATGCCGAAGAGTGAGATATGGCTAAGTCAACCAGCACAAGGCTCCATACCACCACAGGTATAGAGAATTCATGTTTATTCATTCATCTATATTCTAAACAAGTAATAAGCATAGTGACTCTTAATGACTTACCCTTAATAGAGACAATAAGAAAAGTTATTTGACTTTACTTTTAGATTTATATTTTTTATTAGATTAGAAATATATATATATACTTCAGTGCACAAAATTCCTTTTGGGGTGAGCAGAGATACATTAGTAGCTGTATATACTTTGTGCTTGTATAAAATTTTTTTTTTTATACAAGCTATTTTTTCCTATAGTCGGTACAAAAACAAGTTGTAAATTGTATATTATTGTACAAAATTATTATATTCTCTTTGGTTGTAAAGTTAAACATCTTAAGCCGGTTCCGTCTTGTATGTGACAGGTAGCCAATGGAGACGCATGCATAAACCACTTGTTTGTAGTAGTATAATCATCTAGCAACAAACCAACTCAACTCAACTCTACAGAAACCTCGACTTTTTTTTATAACTTATAGGCGAACGCATGACCTCAATCACACCTTGTGGAAGGTGAAGATGAGTCCGATGATGAACCGCGTCCGCCTAACAAATGCCTATTCACTCTCCTTTTAAAGACTCCCAGGTCATAAGATCGCGGAAACAACCTCAAAAACAACAGCATCTATCAAAGGACAAAAATCCATTGACAGTCTCTATCATCATGTCAGCCCACATATACAACGACACGAGATCCCTAGGTATATGAACAACTGGATATACACAAATTGATCCCGAAGCAATCATTATATCGGTCTTTACACTTGTGTGCTGTGGATCTTTACATTTATATTGTGGTTTTTATTTCCAGACTCATGGAAACCCTGATGATGATACAACAAGTAGTAGTGATGCTAATAGTGATTCAGAGAAAGATATGAATGATGAAGAAGTACCACACAATCCTCAGCCATCTACATCGTTTACAGCCCAAGACCAGGAACCGATGGAAGAGGACTGTGAACCAGGATGGACTGTCGTACGAACTAGAAGGAAAAAATAAAAAACATTTACTTACAACGGGAAGGGGGTGTTAACTTATTTCATATAATATTTAAGAAACACAAAATAGTGTCTGATTTATGATAATCTGTACTAATATTATAAAGAGTGAATGGCGATAGAAGATAATGTCTCTCTCTTCAACATACTGAGAGTCCTAGGAACGTACTAAGGTTTATAGCATGCAGAATTGCACGCAATTGCCAGCAGCTAAGCTACTGCATGCACCTTTTCTACACTCAGTGCACACCCGCCAACCCGCATTGGACAAGCGTGCTGAGTTAAATGTCCAAACCCCTTCCCACAAATTTAGTGGAAAAAAGGAAGGGAAACCTTTGCCGTGTAGTGGGCCGAAACTGGTTAATGTTTGCAAGTTTGTTGGGATGTATGAAGTAATCTTCAAAACTATCAATTTATTTTTAAAACATATACTATTATTTCGAATAGACCTTTAGGTTGGTCATAAGCTATGTAATATCGTATTCCTACGGGAAACGTAATATCCATGCGAACGAAGCCGCAGGCACAGAGAATATGTATATAGGAATATTGCGCAATGCTGTGTTTGGTTATTTAAAGTCCAATGCACAATATCTACATCATGCAAATTACATAAAACGCGCACTAAATAATAAATGGAATTTAAGTGAAGACTGTCTTTTAATCAATACGCCTCCCACAAGCGGTAGAGATCTGCCTTCACAACTGCTGACCCCGACGTGATCGATGCAGTCTAGGGCAGGGGGTGAGCCTCGCGCCGTATGCCTCAACAGGAAAAATGTTTTTTTTTCGCCTGATTATGCCTTTCCCTGCCGAAGAAAAATCATAGACAACATTAAACCCAGGTTATAAAGTTCTAATAATAAAATTGTGCACTAGCCTTTTTTCCGATAGTGTAACTTTTAAACTCCAAGCTACTGTACTGTACTATTACGAATGTATCATGATTTGAAATAATGATGCTTTATTATAAACTAAAATTTCAACAAAACTGTTGCTTAAGTGTGGTCTAGTATATGTACAAACCTCATCAATTTTCCTTAAATTGATCTTTCTTTATTAAAGAATCTTAATCTATTCTAGGTAGAAGGTATAGTCTTTTTGTTTTGTTTTTTTTTTTCACTTTATTGAATAAGATTTAAAATAAAATGATTTGCTGGGTATTCATTCATTACAGTTATAACTTATAGGATATGTGGATTTTACATAAATTTTATATGTGAAAATGTCAATCTAGGTAAAAATATAAAAATTGTAAATCGGAGCGTAATCGCACCGGTTATAGCCAGATGACTGAACTAACTTTTATTGGTGACGTCGGTGTCGTGGGTGGACAATAGTGCGTGTATGTGCCTCAATGTTTTTCGGAGCTAAGGCGGCTAAGGCTACGGTAATTGGATTATCGGAATCCAACAGGACATGATGCAAAAAGAGACCGTATCACACATGCTCCCTTAGCACCCAGATCGAAAGCACGATGACCTAAGTCATAGCCGCGGCGTTAGAGTGTCCACTTTCCTCTTATCATTAAGTAATTGCCGTATCATTTATCACCTTTTATGAAAAGAATATAAAAAGTAAGGGTTTTGAAAAAAAAAACAAACATGGGATGGTTATTCACGCAAAATAGGCACACTTAGACGTCGAGTTGCGAAGAATGAGCCCGTCTGAACCTTATACCTTGTGGGATGGTTATATGAAAATGCTAACAGCCGGTAAGAAATGTTATTAAAACTTGACACTAAACAAAAAGTTGGATGCTAAAGTGAAGGATATAGCCACTAATCTGTCGGTTTTCACCGACAGGTATATAACTCTAACATTTAGTTTTTACAGATTTAGGCACCACATGCTCACCGCTAAAAGAATTAAAGCTTAAGACTGGTTTCCATCAATAAAGCTAAAATATGCTAAAAGCTAAAAAATAAACACATATTCGCTTATGTATGCAATGCATGCATTTTAGGTCGTAGAATAAATTACTTATAATAAAAAATAAATAGATATGTTTTTGAAGTCTTTTTGTTTATAAGAACTCAGCAATTTTCTTAACTCACTTCGTAAATGAAATTGAAATGTCAAAGTAGATGACGTAACCTAAAGATTTTACCGCAAAATTTAAGGGGATGAAATTGTTTATATAAATATTTCCCCGCCCGGTGGAGTTGTGAAGACCTTTCCAAGTCAATCAACGCGCGACATGTCAAAAAAAATCTATTTTATGGGAATTTTTAAAAGTATCGGCATGGATAATTTCTTGCATATTCATTTGAATTTATAATAAGTAATTATAGTAAATTTTAATGACAATAAACAATGTTTTGTACTTCATTTAATTATATTTTGTGAATAACAATAAATCTTTAATTCAATTGTTCAATAGGCATTCATTATTTAATAGGCATGTGCTTTTAAAATTTACTACCCGTGTCCGAATTCTATATTCACTATGAGATTCTAAATAATTTTAGCGAAGTAATGTTGTTAGAGGTTGGCAGTCCTTTTATATTGTCAGTTTGACGTTTAGTAATTTACATGAAATTCGGGAATCAGGATTTCATTCATAGACCATTGATTTCATTCATTTTTCAGTAATCATTCATTCATTTTCCGAAGTTTTGTGATGTGTCTACTTCTCCCACAAGTGTCGTGAAAATATTTTCATTCATCAATGATAAACATTAAACCAAACCCATTAATATTTATGATACTGTGAATTTTTTTATTTAAAATGCCTTTAACAGCGAGGCAAAGAAGCATACATAATAAAACTGGAACAAAACGAGCTCTGAGTTTCAATAAAGGGAAGCGGAGAGCCAGTGAAGGGTATTTATTCGCTTGTAACAATTTTAAGCGTTACAATAAATTCGTTGCTTGATAAAAATAACAAAGCAGTAATCGCTTCGCAAAGATAATGATTATTTTGCACGCTTATTTATTCTAATTTTCTACGTGATTACGATTTGGCGCAAATCCAGCTTTCGTACAAAGGTAAAAACGCCGCTGACGTTAATTAGGCATGGGAACTCTAATAAAGTGTTTTGTTTTAACTGACACTACAATAATAAACCTACTAACACAGATGTTGGATGTAAACAATACATTTTTGCGGTTTGAAATATATTGATCTTTATGACTTGATGATAGAAATACTGAGGCTTAGGGAAGGATAAAATGTATAAAAACAAAAGTGCATTTAAACATTTATTATGGAACCTCAGTATGCGATAATTATATTATGAACTTTTAAATAGTAGATAATATATTGTCACATTGTCTCTTCTTACGGGGTTAGCAGAGATAAATAAATGGCTGTATCCACTTTGAGTTTAAATGTCATGCTCAACATCACCAGTAGTGCAGCTGATCACTGTTCTCAAAGGACTTATACATAATATTTCTATTAGATGCCATAAAGGTTTTCTCATTATGTTTTCCTTTACCGGGGAGCATGTGGTGCCTAAATACCTACATAATCTAGAAAAAACCCAGAGGTATTTTTCAAAGATGTAATAAATGTACCAGTTAACCTATATTTAGCATTCATTCACCTTTTAACAACCCCATTGCTGAAAAAAGTAACTATAGTCATATAAATATCAGTAAACTTTTAAATTACTTTGTCAAACTATTCATATTTTTTCCTGCAGTTATGTATCTGATACAGTATTGCTCAAAACATTTTGTATGAAGTTCTGCTTACCTCTGTTATATAATAAAAAAATATACAGGGTAATTTTTATAGACAAGAGAGATATTCAGCATTTGACTCTAATTCAAAATATGTAAAAATATTGATATCTTAATATTTGCATTAAATTATAGTCCACATATTTAGGGAAACTTCAATTCTGTATCAGTAAATGGCATTAAATTCCAATGTGCATAAAAATTGCTATTTTTAAGAATAAATAAATTAATTAATTCATTTAAGATAATTTTAATATAATTTTACCTGGTATACAAAAACAAATTATCTATTGAGCATATGTCTACGATCTTATGACTTGGGAGTCTTTAAGGGAAGAGTCAATAGGCATTTGTTAGCCAGATGCAGTTAATCATCTGACTCATCTTCTACCAGGTGTGATTGAGGTCAAGCATACGCCTGTAAATCATTAAAAAAACTGTTTCTTGTTTCCTTTTTTTTAAACTGAGATAAGCGGAGCACAGCATTATAATACCAACTAATTCACATCTGTGTAATTATAAAATGTTATATACACCCTAAGTGTGTTACTTTAATTTGTTTTACAGAGAATTCCTGGTCACAAATGTTCCATCTGACTTGAGGACTATTGCATACCCAGGAGGGGCAGTGACATTAGCTATACTGTTGACAGCTCGCATAGCATCTGCCTATTGGGGCCACATAGCTGACTGTGATGAAACTTATAATTATTGGGAGCCGCTGCATTATTTAGGTAAATGAATATTAGATTATACAGAATTATAATTCTGCAGAGCCAGACCTAGAAGGAGAGCAAGCTGAAGCTTGTGTACAGACCCCAAATTCTAAGGTCTGTAGACAAATAAGTCACCTAGCTTATCTGCTGAATAATATATCTAAAAAAGTGGGCTAATCATAAAGAGCATGATAAAAATTGGCTTAAAATTTGCATAAGCATTTGTTTGACGTTTTAAAAGTTCACTCAAAAGTCTCATAAGACACCGTTATCACATATGGTATAACATGGTATGGTATATGGTATATGGTATGGTATGGTATGGTATGGTATATGGTATGGTGGTGGTATGGTATGGTGGTGGTATGGTATGGTATGGTGGTCTGGTATTTATTTAAGAAATTAATATTAAGTTTTAAAATTTTATGTATTTTTAATTTAAGAAATACGAAATAAAGTTATTATTATTATTATTATTATTATATGACTTAATCAAGGTCAAAGATTAAATTTTTTTACGCGAACATTTCCTTTCCTATTCGATATAATATTTACAGTCGCGTGCACCTGTGCAATCCACCCCCCGCGCGCCGGTACACTATGGCTCTCAATCTTAGAGCGTTGTGTGTTTCCATAACCCAATACGTACAAATGCGGCGATTTGATTACAGAACCCGCAGTCCCCACTAATTCGCAGAAGTAGTCACCTTGGGGTTTTTAGCTGGTAAAAGTCCGGCACACCCCGGCTGCCACCCCCTTCGCAGCCGAGACGGTCCTATGAGGATTTTCCCTAAGTAAAAAAAAAAAAGCACGTAAAAAATAAATATTATAATTGTTAGTATAGAAGGAAGGAAGAAACTAAATAAATAATGAAAGATAGAATAATAGGCTACATAGTATTTTTTTTTTTAGTTTACGGCAGCGGGCTTCAGACATGGGAGTACAGCCCGACTTATGCAATACGATCATACATGGCGTTATGGCTGTTTGCGGTACCTGCGAAGATACTTTCATACTTAATGAGCCCGGTATCTGTGTTTTATACTTTAAAAATATTGCTCGCTGTGTTGACAGCGTGTGCTGAATTTATGTTTTACAAGTGAGTACTATTCCAGTAATAATCAATAATAATATATAGTGTGAGCAAAGATACATTAGTGGCTGTATCCACTTTGTCCATAACCCATTGACTGCCAGACATATTTAGAGCGTCTTGCCCTGGGTGCCAAGGTTTTATTTTGAACAATACACGAAAGTTTACAAAATATAATTATATTAAGTTACTGATATAATATTGTAATAGCATTTACGATAAGTTTTATTGAAAACAAAAAAAAGAAACTGGAATGGCCATTTGTAATTAATCTAAAATTACAGCACTCGCTACGAGATATCCCGTAGCTGGCAGTTTTGATACACACGCTTAATACGAAATATCTTGTAGCTGGCAGCCAATGGGTTAATGTGTCGTGCTCAACGTGACCAGTAGCGTAGCAGATCGCCGTTCTCAAAGCACTTTTACACATGGCATTTCTATCAGAAATCATGCGAATTTTCTCACGATATTTTTCTTCACCGGTGAACATGTGGTGCCTAAATCCAAACGTAATCAGGAAAAACCCAGAGGTCTGTACAGGGATTCGAATCTCGTCGCCACGCATGGAAACCGGGCCTGTGGAAGTACTCTTTTTTATATTAAAATGTAGCAAAGAAACAGATTAATTTTTGGAATATTGCAAATATCACTTATAACCGAATGTTACACAATAGGGCGATACGGGTAAAATAAAAATATGTATAGCATGTAGACGCCGCCCGATACTTGCATGTGTTAAACGCCCTAAAGCTCGTAGGGTGTAATGGGACGCACGGGGTAAGAAGATGCGCGCGCGCACGGGATTTTTGCTAATTCAGTCGACTACCAAGACCCAAGGCTAGAGTACGTACGTGTGCGTCGCAGTTCGGTGTGCCTTAAAGTGCAAATAAACAGTAAAACGCCAAAATCCGTGTCTTTCTACAACCACACCCACGACCACCGGTCATATATGTTAAAATTGGCAATAGTTGTATGAAGTAAACCACGATAAAATCGATTTTTTTGTGAATTAATATATGATATTGTGATTTGAATCGATATTTTTTGAGAAACACTGTCATAGCTAAATTCACAATGAAATATGCCCAAGGCTGTAGTGTATAGCGAATGGTTTCTCAGTGAGGGATTTTTCTGTATTCATACACGATCGGTGTTATGCATAACCAACGGAAAGTAGCTGAAAATCAGACTTAAGCGTAACTTAGGAAGTCTGACCTTGATATAGGCTTCCGATATTATGAAAGTCGAGAACATACCAGTATAATCACACATGCGGAGCATTAAGACAGATTTATAAACGCAACTTTAAGTTTGCTTTTTACTAAAACGTTAAAATTTAGATTTCTCAATGAATGTCAAAGGATTTGGTAAATCACTGATTTTGTCAATATGGCTTTGGCTCTGCGAATACCATGGCTATACTCAAGTTCTTACCATATATTCAGTTTTTTGTTAAAACGAATTTATTTTTTGAGAACTTTGCTGAGAAAAGTCAAAATAGAGATCGTAGCCTAAGAAATTGAGAAATGTTAATTGAAGAAAAAAGGAACGACATACTACATTTTTTTTTTATTCTGACTCGACACAGTTTCTGCACCATACCTGATGGCAAGCATGGTGCAGCCAAAAAAACGCCAACGACTATCGATAGGTAAGAAAAACCCATCGGTAGTCGCAGCGATCATGCCGGCCTGCACAAATACCTCTTCACGTTACGCTTAAAGGATCCCATATCATAGGATGGTGGGAACACGCTCGCTTGAAGACCATTGCACTGCCCAACGACACGGCAAAAGAAGGAGTTAGAGAACTTCTTAGTCCTAGCCGATAATACATTTAGATTAAACAATAAATGATACATAATATCACATCATTTATCCTGTGTGCTGGTCTGCTGGATGACCCTGTTACGTGTCATCCAGCGCTGATTGTAAGCCGACGCTTGATGGAACTGATTGCGAAGATGCTGCGGTGCATTAGAAGTATTTCAATCCTTACCAGGGCCGTCTGCCACGAGTTCGGAGTCCACGTGGGTAGGGTCTGGCTGGCGCTGACCGTACCGGCGGCGGGATCATTCGCGAGCAGCTGCGCCATGGTACCATCAGCTTGGAGCTCGGCGCTGGTGAGCGGCGCGCTGGCTTGCTGGTGGCGGCGGCGGTACCCCGTAGCCATCATGTTGACGGCTACCACCACTTTACTAAGTGAGTAAGTGAGTTTATGCCGTGGTGGCTGCCGGCAGAATAGAATAGCACCCCCCTCTTCTTGCTGAGGTGTCGTAAAGGGCGACTAAAGTATCTCTTTAACACTGCAATTCAACCAGGTGTATAGAGAAGGGAAAACTCGACCAAACCTGCATCCCGCTCCCTCCCGATCGTACTGGTTCTCCTTTCCATCGGGCCTGAGGGAGCTCGGACGAGAGAGTGCTTTTCTGGCTGCGCGTCCAGTTCTGCACTTAAATATCTCCTGCGCAATTGACTGTTTCCGAACCTCGATTTTCTTAATCGGTGTTGAAACAGTCACCGTGGCCGAATCCGGCTAGGAAATCATCATACTAAGTGAGATTTTCTTTATTCTTTCTTTCCTCTGTTTCCTTTTTTCCACTATATTTGTGGTATCCATGTGACTGGCTTTATAATAAGCATATATATAATGAATAAGGAATAAGGAATTATATGTAAATATGGGATGTACAGCATTAAAATTTTTACATTAAACAATACATTTCCTTAAGTGATATAGGATAACATATTATAATATGTCGCATTTTTCGTTCATTTTCGTTTCGTTCACAATAAGGGGAGGAACAAAATTCTTTGCAATAAATAGAAGATCATTTTATGTTTCATTGTTTGCGATAAGTAATAATAATATATCGTCACGCTAATGTCTTTCGGGGTCAGCAGAGATTCCTACATAACGAAAAACACGCGATTAATCGAAGGTAATATTATATAATGTAATCATAATACTCGAGTTAGATTGTTTATATATAGCTTGTTTACATTTCGGTATACCAAGACTCGGATTAGGGCCCCGTGAGAAACACTAACGTACCGCTGGCCGACGAACAATGCTTGTCCAATGCGGCCGTCACTTTTGCCGGCAGAATAGATAAATGCCTCCCGCTTTATCAGTGACGTGCATATAATATTTGGACAGGTTAGACAGAATTCGCGTAATTAATTTGAATATTATATTATGATAGTAAATATTATATTGCTTATATAAGAAAAATAGACAGCGTGAATATAGAATAGATATGAATATAAATGGTTCCTTTTTTGTTTAACTTTAAGCAATTTATTCCCGATTTATTTATCACTAGCTGTATCCGCGACTTCGTCCGCGTGGAATAGTTATTTAGGGCATTTTAGTTAGTTATTTATTTTAAAATTGTAATATTATATCTTCTAAGATGTTCATTGAAATTAAGTGATGTCAAAGACAATTAAATACTCTTAATCAACAACTATTTTATTTTGATAAAGGTTAATATTATTACGTTGATACAACTCATAACAAATAATGCATTAATTTCGACCAAATTTGATTACCATAAAAACTGTTCTAGTGAGTTAATCTTAAAAGATAGACATATACTGTCGCGGACATTTTTTTAGATCATTTCAAGAGGAATAATTCTTTCATACATATATTTTTGGTATCTTGAACCGCTTTCGCAGCGCACGCAATGGAAGCCCTCAAGGGTGAATAATTATCCCCGTTTTTTTCACATTTTCCATTATTTCTTCGCTCCTAATAATTGCATCGTAATGTTATATAGCCTTAAGCCTTCCTCGATAAATGGTCTATTCAACATAAAAAGATTTTTTCGATTCCAACCAGTAGTTCCTGAGATTAGCGCGTTCAAACAAACAAACAAACAAACTCTTCAGCTTTATAATATTAGTATAGATAAGGGCATGCAATGCTTGAATGCGTCTATGAAATGAACGCTACTGCTCTTTATCATACTGAGGTGTCGTAAAAAGCTGATTAAGATATACAGCAGGCCAAGTTAATCGCAGATTGCCAGCATCTAAGCTGCTGCATGCACCTTCCCTGTATATAGTACACACCTGGAAGGTTTTGGATTACCAATAATTATTTTATTTCTCCCTAGGTTGGCCATTCACAGCACTCCTGGGCCTTCCAATAGCTATAGACATGCTCGTTATTAAGCGACAGTTTGTGGACTTTTTCAAATGGTCGCTGCTGTCGCTCACCGTCATCCTTCTACCGATGGTAGCCGTCGACTCCTGGCACTACGGCAGGCTGGTGGTAGCCCCGTGGAACATCGTGGCGTATAACATATTCACTGAGCACGGTCCTGATTTGTACGGAGTTGAACCATGGACGTATTACTTTGTGAACGGATTTTTAAATTTCAACATCGTGTGGGTGAGTTGTTATAAACATCATCACACTACGGCCTTTTTAGAGACAGTAGAAATACGTTAGTTAGTGTTTGTATCAGTGGTATAAAGTTTCTTTTTTTTCTTCTTCAAATTTTGTTGGCAGAAAGGCTGACGGTCCTCCTCATGGTAAAGATATAGTTCGGATTCTCGCGTTTGGTACTCGGTCGTTATGTACTATACCCTGGAGGCGTTAGATGTATGTGACTGCCTTCAGTTGTGGTATATACACTAACATGATGACGATGACTGTCAATAGCTATTCGTTCCTCGATGATTGCTGTCGTTTTTAGATTATATTGCACTCTTCTTCAGGTGCAATATAGTAACCATATCGAGCTAATAACATCATACAGAAACAAAAGAAAATACAAAAACATATAAACATGGCGAAAATGTGACCTACATCAGATAAAAGCCACAGAGGAAGTCTGCAGCGCTGATTTTCGTGAAGGGCCCCGGCCTTATTAGAAAATATCTATAAGCAATAAAAAACACAATAAATAGATTAACATATCTACATCTATAATATAAAAATGAATCGCAAAATGTCTTGATAAGCGCGAAACTCGAGAACGGCTGAACCGATTTGGCTGAATTTTTTTTTGTTGTGTTTGATGATGTCTGAGGAAGGTTATTACGGAGAGAAAAATTTAAAAAAATCCCTGCAACTGTCTAAAAATAACACTTTTCTGTATTCTCATACAAAAAATTCGTTATAAGTCATTTTGAACTTTAACACCATACCATAAAGTTTTAATGTTAGTGGACGGGTTCCGGGAAGGCAAAACAATTATTGAGTGACGTATTAATATCAATATTTGTCAATTTTTATACATATAGCATTAAGGCCAGGTTCCTTCAAACAATTTTCAAAAAACAGCCGACAGGCCAATAGCTATTAACATTAAAAAAAAAACAATGTGACTTTGTTTTAGAGAAATAGGGCAGAACAAGGTCTGCCGGGACAGCTAGTAGCTTATATAATCTTAAGTATAATAATAAGGTTTAGTAATAGCAATACACCCACTCAAAAATAAATAATACTAAAATAAACTATAACAAACAATAAATAAATCGACTACAAAATGTATTAGTGATACTATAGTAAACATATATGTAGGTATACCTAAAACAGGAGCAAAAGTATAAAAGAAAATAAATGAAATAGACTACTTATGAGATTGAAATGTGATCGAAACTGGATTTTGAAAGTTTTTAAATGACTAGAATCGCCCCTCAGGTGTTAGCCCTGGCTAGCCCGCTGCTGCTGATGGCTTGCACGGTCATCGCATCGCGGTCCACGTCGCGTGCGCCTTTCTGCGCTCCGTATTGGCTCGACCTGATGCCGCTGGCGCTCTGGCTGGCGGTCTTCATGCTGCAGGCTCATAAGGAAGAAAGGTACGGGCGAGGATCTGGTTCAATCACAATTACTAGTTACTCATCTTTGACGACCACACTCACCTTTATGGTTAGAGTCATCTGTAATGGCCGCTGTCATCCTTGGCAGTTACAGTCATCTTTGACAGTTAGTCACCTTTGACAGTTACAGTCAACTTTGACAGTTACAGTCAACTTTGACAGTTACAGTCAACTTTGACAGTTACAGTCAACTTTGACAGTTACAGTCAACTTTGACAGTTACAGTCAACTTTGACAGTTACAGTCAACTTTGACAGTTACAGTCAACTTTGACAGTTACAGCTAACTTTGACAGTTACAGTCAACTTTGACAGTTACATTCATCTTTGACAGTTACAGTCATCTTTGACAGTCAAAGTCGTCTTTGACAAGGTTAAACAGGTTGTGTGTGTGTGTGTGTGCGATTTCAGATTCCTGTACCCGGTGTACAGCCTGATCGTTCTGGCCGGGGCGATTGGCCTTGATTGTCTGCAGAAGATGACCTTCGCAGTCGGTACGGAGCTCTTCCGATGGCGGAAGGAGAGGGAGAGACGCCACTATCTCGCTTACACAGGCCCGCTTATGGTCGCGTGCGTCGCTCTAGCCGGCTTGGCAGGTAGTTTAGACTTTTTTTAGTTTGTTTATAAGTATATTTTCGATAATAATATGAAATTAAAGCACACGAGGGAATTATTTAATATTGCAGAGGTAATAATAATAATGTATCATCACGCTATATACTTTTCGGAGTGTGCAGCGATTAGTGGCTGTATCTACTTTGCTCTTAATGTCGTGCCCAGTGTAACCAATAACGCAGCAGATCACCGTTCTCAAAGCACTAGTATATATGAAATTTGTATTAGATGCCGTGCGGGATACCCTCGCAGCTGAACACGTGAGGCCTAAATTAATACTTAATCTGTAAAAGCCCAGAGATACGAGCCGGGATACGAACCTACGAGAACTTGCGTCGCCGCGCATGCATACCTGTCCCTTATCCACTGGGCTATCAAAGCCACAGTAGAAATCATTCACATTCAAGGAATTTAAATTTGTGGTGGTAGGGCAATTGCCCGAATTGGGTCATGACCACAGTACACGAGTGTAAAAATTATAGTGTCTCGCTTCGGCTTGTCGCGTTTCGAGATCAGCTTGTGTATATCCGGTAACTCATATATCTAGAGACCTTTAGTCGTGGTATATGTGGGCCGACATGACGATGTAGACTATCAATGGATTGTCATCATTTAACCCCTTGAGTGGAAATGACGGGCCCCGCCCGTCAAAATTTTCTGTACTAAATTCGAATTCGACAGGCGTCGCCCGCAGTAATTTTTTTTTCACATGAATTTCTTTAAACTTGTAAAAATAAAAATATCATTGTTGCACGCGGTCTTTTATATATTTTAGTTAAATTGACCTTAATATCATTGCGCTAAATTTAATTGTCTGCACGCGTACTATTCTATGAGATTTAATCTTTTTTTATATAAATTATAGGCGAACGCTTGACCTCAATCACACCTGGTGGAAGGTGAAGATGAGTCCGATGATGAACCGCGACCGCCTAACAAATGCCTATTCACTTTAAAGACTCCCAGGTCATAAGACCGCGGAAATATGACCGCTGGTAGCATATTCCACTCATTAGCCGTTCGCATCTTAAGGCAAGGGGTTAATATTCGCTTTTTTTTGGACTACACTGTAGTTACTGTGTAAAAAAATAGCCTCATATTTGAAGGTGTGTCCCGAATAAGCGCCCTGTACATGAGCTACCACGGGCCGATGACGATACTGCGGCAGTTGCCGTCGGACGAGGGTGGCGCGACCGTCTGCTTCGGCAAGGAGTGGTACCGGTCGCCGTCCAGCTTCCACCTGCCGGAGTCGTACTCCGTCAGGTTCATACGGTCCGAGTTCGAGGGGCAGATGCCGGCGCCGTACGCGAACACACCTAACGGTAAGTTAAAAAAAACACTATGTTTTTTAGTCACGTCACACAAATATCGATGACGCTGTTCTTGAAAAAGTTAATAGGATCTTCAGTTGGGTTTTTAAAAAGGGATTTCATGAAATATGTAAATATTACATATACAACATTAAAAATTTTCACATTATACTATGTCGCATGTTTTTCGTTAAAATACTTTAGACACATTTGAAGTGAGGAACAAAATTATTTGCGATAAATTGAAGATAACAATGTCACAGTATAATAATAATACTCAAGTTACATTGTTTATATGTCGCTTGTTTACGTTACGGCGTACTGAGAGTCGGATTTGAGCCCCGTGAGTAACATTATTAACAGTATTGTGTAGAAGCGAATCTTTTCGTGCTGATATAAGGAACGTCCAGCATATACGGATGGTATCCGACACGGCGTCAAATGCTTTATGATGAAATGGGGCTGGTGGAAGTAGAGAATGTAGCTCCTGAGAACGCTCTCCACTGTGCAGCCGGTAAAAGACTTTTGAGGCAGCCACTATATACAGAACATACATATCAAGAGACGAAAGGCTATTTGGTTTAAGCGACATTTTTTGGTGATATAGTAATATATACAGGGTTACAGGTAACTAACGCAAAACCTCTTGAGAGTGACTTTGGTATATCAAGACTGACAACTTTTGTTTTACGACTTTTTCTAATTCAATCACTTTTTTCCCCATACAAAAAATAAATAAATCAAATTTGTAGTTTTGATCTTCTTAACACACTGAAAGGCGGCGCGATGCAACTAGGGCAAACGATTTCGTAGCATCAGCTGACTGAACTTTAAACATAGAGCTAACGATTGATAGAAATTCCAACTAAAACTAAAAAAATGTATATCTTAGGATGTGTTAAGTTTTGGCAAAAGTCAAAGAACAAAAATTGTTAGCCTTGATGTACCTAAGTTACTTTTAAGAGGTTTGGCGTTAGTTACCAGTAACGTTGTATATTTGGAATCGGCAAAAAACGCTGATTCCGAAAATATATATTATCGGCAAAAAAATGTCGCTTAAACCAAATACCCTTTCACCCCTCGATATTATATCTTATATTTTGCGCCAGAATCATAAGAAAAACTTCTACGAGAAGAGACGGGAGAAAAGTTCTGTCACTATCACTTTAGCCGTGTCGTTGGGCTGTGGAGTGATCTCCCGGCGAGCGGGTTCCCACCGTCCTGTGATATATAATCGCTGCGACTAGCGATAGGGTTTTTGACTGTTGATAATCGTTCCTATTTTTGGACTGTACCATACTTACCATCGGGGGTGGTGTGGTCTAGAGATGCCACGAATATTCGGCAACTATTCGGTATTCGGCCTATTCGGCCACTTTTATTGCCATTCGGTATTCGGCCGAATAATACGTACTATTCGGCCGAATACCAAATACCAAATCATGTAAAAAAGACACGTTATATTACTCAAAGCTATGTATTTATTTCCAAATTACAACACTTTAGTAATTAAAATTGATCAGTGGCAAGTTGTGATGGATAAAAACAAGCTTTTCAGCATTTTGGTAGCAAACGATTACGCATTTCATCGTAAATGTTACCAGCCTCAGAAAATAACCTCTCACACGCACAGTCTCTCTCTCACACACACACTCTCTCTCGCTCACACACAAACTAATAAACTTATACCGTGAATATCCATATAAAAACACAAAACATCCTTGAATAACCCGAACGGAAGTGCGAGTCTCACCAGAGACAAGATTTACTTAATTGGTGAGACTTATCATCCGGTGTATATGCATAAGTTTTGTGTAGAAATAAAGATTATTATAATTATTATTACTATATACTATATAACACGCTACTTCCAGGAATATCCGGCGGCCGAATATTCGGCGCTTCGGCCGACAGCGTTGCCGAATATTCGGTATTCGGCCAATTCACTATTCGTGGTTTCACTAGTGTGGTCACTGCCAAGTCAGGATAAAGAGCACAATAATTTGTTCACAGCAACTCGCATAATCCATCCGCATTTCAACGATATGAATAGAGGAGACAATAGGACGTACTTCAAGCCGTCGCAGTGTGATTACCTGGTGGATTCAGACATCGGTCAACCCTCGACCTTGCAGCCGGCGTTCCACAAAGACCTGAGTAGGTGGGAGACCATAGCTAGCGTTCCTATGCTGAACCCGGATAAGTCCCATAAGATATTTCGTGCGTTTTATGTCCCCGTCTTATCTCATAGGCATAATGTTTACGGTAATTTGTATCTACTGAAAAATAAGTTGTTATAATCTTTGTTTGGCTGTGGTGGTGTAGTGGATTAATGGTTTTAGGTTCGAATCCCAGCTCGTACATCTGGGTTTTTTCCAGATTAACCTCTTGACATACTATGACGTCTGGGAGACGTCTTCAGTATTCCGTTGCGAGTTGTCGTTTACAGTGCAATCAAAGATCATTCTTATGTCAAGGAATTAATAATTTCGCACAGTTTAAAATGAAAATTAAATGAAAATGTATTTATTTCGCCACAAATCAACAAAAAAACAGAAATTTAAATGCAGCAATACAAACAACACACAAAAACAAAAGAAAATACCAAACATATAAACATGGCGAAAATGGGACCTTCATCAGCCTAAAGCCACAGACGAAGTCTGCAGCGCTGATTTTCGTGAAGGGCCCCGGTCGTGTTACATCTTATAAGAATTATCAATAAACAATAAAAATACATATAGCTTAAATAATAAATACAAAATAAATACGAGTGATATTAAAATAAACTATTACATACAAAAAATAAATCTAAATAATTTAAGGATTTTTGACGAAAAATAATCGAATAGTATAATAGTATGTCTGAACTCGTTTGTATTTTGAACAAGATAAATAAATAGTATTTCTAGACACATTACTTTTGCGGTTATAGATATGTCAAGGGGTTTTGGGGTTGCTGCACTAACCCCAATACTATTATTGATAATGAAAACAAATTATAATTACGGTACAACTTATATTAATTACACTTTGGTATATAAGGCAGACTGACGCGCACGATATCTTAGCCAGTATGAACGATACTGCGGCGCGAGCGCTGTAACTGAATGCAGCCGCGTGGGTGGTTGCCACACACCCCGCTCGTCGCAGCCCCGCGTGCCTTGCAAAACTCGTGAAGTCGCTACAGAGTTAAATACGACTTTAGGCACCAAATGCTTACCGGTGATGAAAAATATTGTGAGGAAACCCGCGTGGCATCTAATAGAAATGTCATGTATACTAGTGATGTGAGAACGGCGATCAGCTACGCTACTGGTCATGTTGGGCACGACATATAAGCGCAAAGTGGATGACGACACTAATGTATCTCTGCTTACTCCTTGACGTCAATCACACCTGGTGGAAGGTGGAGATGAGTCCGACGTTGGATCGTGTTTACCCAACAAATGCCTATTCACTCTTCTCTTATAGGTTCCTAAGTTATAACAACGTGGAAATATGCTCTCTGGAAGCATATTCCACTCCTTAGCTGCTCGCATGAGGATTTACAAGCGAATCTCTTCGTACGGATATAAGGAACGTCCATCACATAAATGATGGATGATGGATGGTATCCAGCACGTCGTCTAGTGGTTTATGATGCAATGGGGCTGGTGGAATTAGAGGCTGTAGCTCCAAAGAACACTGTGTAACCGGTAAAAGGCTGCGTGTCAGGCGACTGTACGGTGATGCTCGATCTTTCTTAGTGTCAGTCGAAGAGCTATCGCCAACAAGTCGACAACTTCTATATGTTACTAGCAAACCCGTCGAACTTCGTTTCGCCACCAGATGGCTTCGTTTTGGTTTTTAGTTAGCGTTTGAAAGAACGTGCGCATAATAAATGTCACATGAAATTAACTGAGCAGAGTACAATGAGTAGCTGTCAAACAATGTATAACGCATCGGCGCCATCTACTTAAAATGCTGGCGCGATCTGCTCCACCACCATGCAAAACCGTATTGGTTTGTAGTTCATGCTACGTATCAGAGATGGCGCTGTATGTGAAAAATGATTTTCCCGTTATCCTGATTTTCTGTTGAAATGTTTCCTGAATTTGCTATAAACCTCACGGAGCCCGAGACCTTTCTAACGAATGCAAAACCGTGGAAATCGGTTCGTGCGTTCTGGAGTTATAGCGTCAGGAAGGAAAACCGGACTTATTCTTATATAATAGATAATTCAATCTCCATCTTCTAATTTAAAGCAATAAGTTTTTAATCTATGTCTGTGTTTTTTTTTTGTATTAACCTTTAACTAGTGACATGGAGTCTCACACGCGTCGTGCGTGTGTTATATTATATTTTAAGTAAAAAGTATTAAATTTATCGTTTTCCTCGCATAAAGTCGATTGAAACGTAGAAATCCGTATTGGATTTCATAACAATTGAGGCTGAATAATACCACCAAGTATTAATACTAATTTCTTAAATTGTCTTATAAACAAAGTTGATTTAATTTACTGATGAGTTTTTCATTACATACCGATAGTTGAATATCAAGACAATTTTGGAACACGCAAGTTGATTTTCCCAACAAAAATGAATTTAAAATTCCCAAAAAAAATGTCCTCTATAGTGTTTTAAATATTTGTGTCACCAGTTAAAGGTTATAACTCAAGAATAATATTTCTGATTGTTATTAACGAGTTGTAAGTTTATTGTTGTTGATTTACAGGTTGTAAAAAAATACATGTCAAGTGGAAAAAATAAAATAAAACTACAGTTTGTAAAAAGTCACATGTCAAGTAGAAAAAATTAAATTAATGTATCTTTTGTATAAAAGTTATATGTAAGGATGTAAAGAATGAACTATTTTATAAGTAATTGTAGGCATTAATTTAGGTGATATTACAATTTTACCATTGTGGGTTAAAATAATTAACTTTTTAAAGTCGATAGGTATATTTTTAATGAATAATATGGTACAAGTGCTCTGAGAACGGCAATCAGCTGCGCTACTGGTCAAGTTGGGCACAACCAATAGCCGCTCAGTGAATAGAGCTAATGTATCCCTAAAGGAGTTAATTATGGCGATATAGTAATAAATATTTTCGGAATCAACATTTTTTATCGATTCCAAATATATACAGGGTGAGTTTATAGACGAGGGAGATATTTCAGAATATAATGATTTGTACCTTCTTATAACTGATGATGATGATATCCTAGCCGGTTTCGGCCTCGGCGACTGTTTCAACACCAGTTAAGAAATTCGAGGTCCAGTTTTCGGAAACAGTCAATTGCGCAGGAGATATTTAAGTGCATAACTGGACGCGCAGCCAGAAATGCACTCTCTCGTCCGAGCTCCCTCTGGCCCGATGGAAAGGAGAACCAGTACGATCGGGAGGGAGCGGGATGCAGGTTTGGTCGAGTTTCCCTTCTCTAAGCACCTGGTTGAATTGCGGTGTTCAAGAGATACCTTAGTCGCCTTTTACGACACCTCAGCAAGAAGAGGGGGGTGCTATTCTATTCTGCCGGCAGCCACCACGGCTTCTTATAACTAATAAAAATGTAAATAACAATATTCCCTAATAAATCATAGGGAAACATTGATGAACAAATGAGAATTGATACGTAAAACGATTGGACACCGCAGCGCGTGTGGCGCACGATTGAATGGCATGTAGATAAAATTCCTTTTACGTAATTTTAGGTAAACATGTAATTGACTCGTTTACCCTTTCGTACTTTATCCTGGCTTAGGAGAGACAAAATACCTACTTAATAATTAATTGTTATTTATTCTATCATGTGTGTAATTGCCCCTTAATATGGTGACTATAAATTATTTTGTTTTAATGGAAATATTAGGATATCACTATTTATATATATTTGGAATTAGAATCGAATGCTGAATATCTCCCTCGTCTATAAAATCAGCCTGTACAAAATGTCTCTTAAACCAAATAGCCTTTCACCCCTCGAATTATGCAGACGCAGGGTCGGACCGACATCATTAATTAAATTAAGAAGCCTTCACAATCCAATTGATCCACCTCAACTTTTCCTTAACAATTTTGACTATTGAATTGTATTGTTAGGCCATTAAATATTGTAATTAAAAAGTGTCATATAAAATGAACTCTGTAAACGAATACTTTGCAACACGTGCACCGGACAACCGTTGCCTTGGAGTAGTGCGTGCGACCTTTATAGTAGAGTTGAATGGTGGGACTTGCTCGTTGGGCATTGCTCACTATAATTGAGGATAACGCAGTCACATATATATTGGGTCCTTCAAACGAAGCGTGAAAAGATATTTGTGCAGGTCGGCATGATCGCTGCAACTATTGATAGGTTTATTTTACTGTTGATATTCTTCGTCGTTTTTTGGTCCGCACCATGCTTACCCTCACGCGTGGTGCGTCACTGTGACGAGTTAGATTAAAAAAAAAACATGTTTAGATTTTTTTGGTGGCAGCATAAACACTCGTCAACATTTTTGTATAATCAAATTGATCACCATTTTCTAATCAAATTTATTGCCAATATAACACGAGCTATAGAATCAAACTCGCCACCTGTGATTTTATTAGAATACTTACGCTGTGGCGCTTAAAAGCAAAATACAATACTTTTTTGTATAAAGTTTGTTTTTAAATAAATCTACTCGATGCATAAATACATTTTGCAATTGTTCACCGTAAAAAAAAATAATTCTTCGTCTTTAAACGTTTTTTCCCCACGTTTTTTGTAAACGGGGTTCTTTCGCGCCCTGCCATCTATTCACCCCTTTAATGTACTCAATAAAATGATAAAAAAAACTCATGTTCAAAACCAGAGATGGGCAAAATGTAATCTGATATTGTAACGATTACAAAATGTAGTTGTAATTTTAATTTTCTTGCTCTGTAATCATGATTAAATCCATTTAAAACATTAAGAAATAATAAATGTGTATGCAATCTGGGATATTGTAGTGTTTAAAACATAAATGAGCAAAATGCAGTCATATTAATGGTAAAAAACGTAAAATATAATCGTAATAGTTTTCATTAATCTGATTACATTTTGCCCGTCTATATTCAAAACATACATTTTGAAATACAAATTGAAAGTTCTTGTAATTTAGGGACAGAATGGGGCGCCGACCTTTCCCTATTTAGTGGGTATAAATAGAAATTAATTTCGCTCGGACACAGATTACTCCCGCTTACAGAAGTGTTTACTTTTTTTATAGCTATTCTTGTAGTTTTTTTTACACTGGCTCGACATAGTGACTACAGAGTACCTGATGGTAAGTACAGTGTAGTCCAAAAACGAAAGCGACTGTCAAAGGATGAAAATCCATTGATAGTCTACATCGTCATGTCGGCCCACATATACCACGACTGAAGGTCTCTAGGTATATGAGCTACTGGATATACACAAGCTGATCCCGAAACGCGACAAGCCGAAACAGGTCACTATGACGGGCTTTACACCCATGTACTGTGGTCGCGATCCAGACGGGCACCGACGCCCTACCACCTCGCTGCTGCTCGTTTAGCACCACCCAGGAGTCACGTGTAGGGAAACTAGGGTAAAGCTTACGGACGCGAGCAGCTTCGACTCCTGAGTAGTAGTTTCTATCATTGTTCTTATACAAGTTGTTGTACTTTGCTAAGTTATTTTTAATATTTTGTAATTTTATACGATACAAATAATGTATGTGTTATTTTTATAATAATGGCAATAATATATCGACGCCTCCCACGCAGAAAGTGTTATGTCCAAAATTGTAAATTTCAGGAAAGCAACTTTTGTTAACTCTTTCGCTACGGCAGGCTGGCTGCAAAGTGTTTCGCAGGCAACGCAGCTTCGTGCAGAAAGTGAGCGCATCAAACGCTAGCAATTTTCAGCATTCAGAGCTAAAGTTTTGGTTCAAAACAATTTGCATTCGTTTTAAGAATAATACGGGTGAATAAAATATACCTATAGTCACCCATCGTCTACAGGGGCGTTTTTTTACTGGTGACCACAGTCACCGATAGCGAAAGAGTTAAGGCCTTTTAGCAAAGGGATATCTTTTTACATTTTCACTTTTTAATTCTTTTTCGATATATTCACGACTTTTTGTGTGGAAAGTGTCGATTTTATGTGTGTTGTGATAAATTAAATTTGTTGAATTATTATTATTTTTTACTAGAATTAAGGTTTGCTAGTGAGACGTAAAATCGTAAATAATATAAAAAACGATCAAAACTGTTTATCATTGAAAAATATATGGTATAGTTAACTCCAGATTGGAAAAATTGATAGATATTAAATTATTTGTGATTTTTTTTCATTCTGTGAAGAAAATAATCCTGATATTTATAAAAATTGAATAATTTTTTTGGAAGCAGTTTTTTTTATTATTTTCGATATGATTTGGTAATATCAAAACTGTGCGACCTTTAGTGCAATTATTATTATCATAATATAAAACCAATTTTTCTCTATTTTTATGTATGATTTTTGTAATGATATGGGCAATAAACTTTACGTAAATCGAAAGATGTCTTTTTATAAAACCTTATTTACCTTATAGAAACCTTGGTAACCTTTATTTAACCTTGTTCCACCCTCTCCCTTCCTGAATAGTACCACGCGCGCGGGTTTGCGGAGTCACAGCTATACGGTGTCTCATATACCAGCACTCTAACTCCTTTTACCATGTCGCTGGGCTATGAAATAGTCTTCCAGAGAGCGTGTTCCCACCGTGCTATGACATGGGTTACTTTAAGCGTAGCGTGAGGAGATATTTCTGCAGGCCGGCATAATCGCTGTGACTTCCGATGGACTTTTCTTACTTCTAGATAGTCGTTGGCGTTTTTCGGACTGCACTATGCTTACCATCAGGTACTGTGCAGTCTCTGTGTCGAATCAGAATAAAAAAAAAGTTGGATGAATTCCTTCTGAGAATATTATATTTTGAGGTTATTGGAGATTTGTCCGAGCTAGGTCTCGATCGCAGTACGCAAGTGCCAACCGCGACAGTGGGTCGCTTCGGCCTGTCGTGTTTTGAGATCACCTTGTGAATGAGTGCGTCCAGTTCATGTACCTAGAGACCTTCAATCGTGGTATATCTGGGTCTACATGGCGACAGAGACTCAATAGATTTTCTTTTGACGGTCTCTTTTGTTTTTGGGTTACACTGTTCTTACCATCGGGTACACAATAGCAACTTTGTCGAGCTAGTTAAAAAAAATAGAAAGGGCATTGTTAAGTGTCTTGAGACAGGCGATCAGCTGCGCTACTGGTCACGGTGGACATGATATACAGGGTGACCGGTAATGCGATACATTCCTTGATAGACGTTGTAGTACAGCTTATTTGGAGTCATTTACGTCAAATGACACCAACGAAACTTGTTAATTTCTGAGATATTCAAGATTTAAGTATTTTTTTTAAAAAACTCCAGTGTTTATATTAAAATGTGCCCTTGTAGTGACGAATACAAAATAATGTTATTGTTTATGCTGTATTCGTATAGCTAAATAATAATAATCTCATTTTAAATTAAAATTTGTAAGAAGGAATCGTCATTAATAATCAACATGTATCATTTTGCAAAAAAAATATGTTTTAGGTAAATAAACGAAGAATTTACAAGCAAAAATGTATGGAATATTTCGTACAAATTACATAATTTTGTTCCTAGATTCATTGGCTATTCAAAAAAGTTCAGGTGTATCTTACAGGCTACATTGTGCGTAAGTGCAAAGTTGTTACAGCCATTAATGTATTTCTGCTCATCTTGAAAGAGGCACAGAGTGTCGATATATGAATATTGTTACGAGCGCGGGGTATTAAAATGCCGGTTGTGACGGACAATCAATTTATTAATAGAGGAGAGTACACAAAATCAAAACGCAGCCACAGAAATGTCGTGAAACGCAGCTGTCGAACGATCGCGATGTTAAATCGTCGAAGAGTCCAGAAGCACGTCGAAGAATGCTCTCGAAGATCAGTCGTCAAAAATCCAGTCGCAGAAAGTTCTCGAAGTCCAGTATCAAAAATCCAGTTGAAATAATCGCACGTAGAATCACTATACAGTCGCAGTATGATCGCAAAAGTCCTGGAAGATCGCTTGTAATATCGCACTGTGTCGCTGTCCAAATTAGAACTGTCTTGTGATCGCATCGAGCGCGTATTTATATCGGAACAGCCGTTTTCCAGCATTTTCGAGTAATAACTAGAATCTTATAGACATTTTTGAACCTTATGTTTTTACTCGTAAATTCCAGAATGGGATCATCGACCTTTCGCAAACCGGAATTCTACGAACAGCGGCCGTCTCGCCGATATACACGTCACGAACTCGGGCGGCAGGATGAAACGATGCGCCCCCCCTCCAATTTTTTTTGATGGTAAACAATTTTCTCCGATCCGGTTGCAAGTTATTTTATTCGAAGCAGTACCTCAAGACTATATATGCGTTTTAAGATTATAGTCGTGCGATGCCTGGAAGCCTAGAAATCTAGGGCTAAAGTTTGGCCCTAGTTCCGTCGTAACAATATATACATTTTCTAGATTATGAAAAGTATATACCGACAAGGTACTCTACAAAAAGTAATCTTAGCTAATTACTGTAGCTTAGTTCCTATGACCTTATAGCTTACAACACCTGATTCTGTTATTTTACCGAAAACAAACAAATCTCGCTGGTTTTCCTAAACCATATAGATTTTAGGAAATATCTACAAAGCCATGAAATAGTTTTAGTAAAATATAATAGATTTAGAGAAGTAGATGTAGGGAAGTTTTTTTTTTTGCATTTTGTTTCTCAGTTTAAGATTTTGTTTATTTATTTACTTCTTTGGATAAATTCTTTGTGAAACAATGCGAGAAATCGTTCATATACAAATCGGAAGATGCGGTAATCAAATCGGTACTAAGGTGAGAATTTTACTTATATTTTTGGAGTTTATATTATTTATGTCTTCTTGATTTCTAATTTGGACCTCGCACACAAGATTACCAGCATGTGGGATGTGGATTCAACGATTATTGTCCCGATAGTCGTATCGACTAATGGGCTGATAGCAATGAGCCTCGATTACCACCTTAAGAGGCTCTCGCTTGATTGTTGGATCAAGGGCCGGATACAAAAGGCAGTATTACTCGATACGGCGCGCATTGTAAGAATGTTCCTCACTCTCATCTCCTTACTACTGGTAGATTACGCCCCTGGCCTCCCCTGCGAATGACATGTTTTTACATTAAAAAAAATTATAGTATATTTTTATATGTATTTTAAAAAAATATTTTATAGTTTGATAAAAAATAAAAATAATATATCGTCACACTACATCCTTTTCGGGGTGAGTAGAGGTACATTAATGGTTGTATCCATATTGCGCTTATATGGCGTAGCCAATGTGACCAGCCGGGCAGTAGACTTGAGGGAATCTGCTGTCCGGATGAGAGGGTGGCGGTGTGCAGTGTCCGGCGCGCCGCGTGTGAGATAGGTATTGGAAGAATGGGCTCTTTACCCCTACCCCTCCCAGAGAGGCAGCCTCGACAAGGAACTTCGCTCTCCGGGCGTCTAGATGAATTTGGTTTCCCAGGCTCGGGTGGAGCGATTAGAGGGACACCCCGGGGGTCTTTAGTAAGCAGGAGTCTGACACACCGGGGTTGCTGCCCTCACAACGGCCCTGATGGTCCTATGCAGGATTTTCCCCCGGGACACCAAAAAAAAGAAGCCATTGTGACCAGTAGCGCAGCTGATTGTCGTTCCCAGGGTACTTATATGACATTACAACTAGATGTCATGCGGGTTTTCTCAATATGTTTTTCTTTACCGATGAGCCTGTGGAGTATAAATCCGTATACAATCTTAAAATCCCACAGGTATGTTCCAAGATTCGAACCTGCGACCTTTCGCGTTGCCTCGCAGAGATACCGGTTGCTTCTCCACCTTGGCCTACCTCTACACCCACTATTTTTAAAGCTATATCAGCTATACACAGATATTTTTAAAACGTATGCTGTTTTCAAGTCTTGTACTTTCTAATAGCATTATCGTTTGTCAAATATTCTTTTGTCTAGGTCCTTTGATAGAATAGTTTTTAATCTCCAGTTGCATATTTCAGTTCTGGGAGGTTATATCAGACGAGCATGGGATTGATCCAAACGGCTGCTACCATGGTGAATCTGACCTTCAATTGGAGCGAATCAATGTGTACTACAATGAAGGTTCCAAGGGCAAATATGTGCCCAGAGCAATCTTAGTCGATCTGGAGCCAGGGACGATGGACGCCATCCGCGGCGGATGTTTCGGTCAGATATTTAGGCCAGATAACATCGTTTACGGAGCTACGGGCGCTGGAAACAACTGGGCTAAAGGCTACTACACCGAGGGTGCTGATTTGATTGAATCAGTTCTTGATGTGGTGAGGAAGGAAGCTGAAGGTTGCGACTGCTTGCAAGGCTTCCAACTTGTTCATTCTGTTGGCGGAGGTACGGGCTCAGGTATGGGGACTTTGTTGCTCGCAAACCTGACGGAAGAGTACCCTGATAGAATAACTGTGACATATTCCGTTGTCCCTAGTCCGAAGGTATCAGACACGGTTGTGGAACCATACAACGCTACTCTCACAATCAATCAACTGATTGAGAATTCTATTCAATCGTACTGCATAGACAATGAAGCGTTATATGATATATGCTTCAGAACTTTGAAGCTAATGACGCCGACGTACGGTGACTTGAACCACCTGGTCTCAGCAGCGATGTCTGGAGTAACGACATGTTTGAGATTCCCTGGGCAGTTGAACGCTGATCTGCGGAAGTTGGCAGTGAATATGATACCGTTTCCGCGTCTACATTTCTTCATGCCGGGCTTCGCGCCTTTGACCTCACGAGGGTCCCAAAAATACCGCGCGCTGACCGTCCCAGAGTTGACACATCAGATGTTTGATGCGAAGAACATGATGGCAGCTTGCGATCCACGACACGGTCGGTACCTAAGCGTAGCAGCGGTCTTCCGCGGCCGGATGTCTATGAAAGAAGTTGATGAACAGATGCTAAACATACAGAAGAAAAATAAAGACTACTTTGTGGAGTGGATCCCGAGTAATGTAAAAACTGCTGTCTGTGACATTCCACCGCGTGGTATGAAAATGTCAGCAACGTTTATCGGTAACAGCACTGCCATACAAGAGCTCTTTAAAAGAATAGCAGAGCAGTTTGCGTCAATGTTTAGGAGAAAGGCCTTTCTCCACTGGTATACGGGAGAAGGGATGGATGAAGGCGATTTTGCTGAAGCAGATAACAATGTTGGTGATTTGATATCAGAGTACCAGCAGTACCAGGACGCGACGATAGAAGATCAAGAGTTCGAGGAGGAAGAAGGTGAACCGCCGAATAACAGTGATGAATAACCAATTAATAGTTTACGAACATTGTATTTATTTGTTTTAATAAATTATTGCGTATCATTAATCATAAATTATTCTTGGGACTATTAATCCAGCTATAATTCTCAGAATGAAAAATTATACTTAACTCAAAATAAATATACTTTTTTGGCAACCCGGGTGAAAATCCGGCATAGGATCATAAAGGCAGCAATCCCGATGTATCAGATTTCTACTGACTAAAAACCCCACGATGTCCCTCTAATTGCTCTACCCGAGCCTGGGAAACCAGATATATCCAGATAAAAATATAAACTTAATGCAATTGCAGCTATAGACAAACATACAAATAAAATCTGTACATAGATATTCTAGATTAATTCAGCATAATTTCTTTTAAGAAACATATTTTACCACGGCATAACTACGTAGAGAATTCTTGCCGCCATGACGGTAGTTAATTGACCAAAATCCCCCGAGTATCTCTCGCCTTCTGCGGAAGATCATGAGGGTGCACTGTACATTGGCCATAAGGGTGACGGTTGAAGTTTTCTAGACACACTAAAAACTACTTGGTGCTCTAAAAGCTTCGCGGAAAACCAACCGTGGAGGAGAACTACGTAATTTGCCACAGTACCTACATAGCTACACAGGCTAATGACCTTCTCAAGCCTCATCTAACTATGGGAGAGTGGGTGGAGTTGGATACCTGCAGAAAACTATCTTAATTGGCAGTATGTGGGGAACAGACACCCTGCCTTCTTCGTGCATGGCAAGTGCTTGCCCTAAGTACCAATCTATCTATCACAAAACCTCAATTCAAGATGTCCTAGATATCTATAATATAAAAATGAATCGTTAAATGTGTATAAGCGCGAAACTCGAGAATAGCTGAACCGATTTGGCTGATTTCTTTTTTGTTGTGTTCGTTGAAGTCTGGGGAAGGTTATTACGGAGAGAAAAATTAAAAAAATTGTCTGAAGAAGTCTAAAAACAACACTTTTCTATATTCTCATACAAAAAATTCGTAATAATATTTAAAAGTCAATTTGAACTTTAACACCATACCATAAAGTTTAAATGTCAGTGGACGGGTTTCGGGAAGGTAAAACAATTCAGTGACGTATAAATATTAATGTCAATATTTGTCAATTTTTATACATATAGCATTAAGGCCAGGTCCCTTCAAACAATTTTTAAAAAACAGTCAACAGCTATTAACATTAAAAAAAAACAATGTGACTTTGTTTTAGAGAAATAGGGCAGAACAAGGCCTGCCGGGACAGCTAGTTTTTGATAATTCCTAAGTTATTACCATAAAAACCATATTAAATGAGAACACATTTATTAACATAAATTACGATCCAAACATTGATGTATGTCTTACACTAAACATTGCCACAATTACACAAATACAACACTGGACAGGACAAACAATCACTCTTCTACTTCCTCGTCGAACTCCCCTTCGTCATCCGCAGTAGCGTCCTGATACTGCTGGTACTCAGACACCAAGTCATTCATGTTGCTCTCCGCCTCCGTAAACTCCATCTCATCCATACCCTCGCCGGTGTACCAATGCAAGAACGCTTTCCGCCTAAACATCGCCGTGAATTGCTCAGATATCCTTTTAAACAGCTCTTGGATCGCCGTAGTGTTTCCTATAAACGTTGCGGACATCTTGAGTCCCCGGGGAGGTATGTCACATACTGCAGTCTTGACATTATTGGGGATCCATTCGACAAAGTAGCTGCTGTTTTTGTTTTGTATATTTAACATCTGCTCGTCCACTTCCTTCATGGACATGCGACCGCGGAATACGGCAGCAACTGTCAGATATCGACCGTGCCGAGGATCGCACGCTGCCATCATATTCTTTGCGTCAAACATCTGCTGCGTCAACTCTGGGACGGAGAGAGCGCGGTACTGTTGACTCCCACGTGACGTCAGTGGCGCGAACCCAGGCATGAAGAAGTGCAGCCGAGGGAACGGAACCATATTCACCGCGAGTTTCCTCAAATCAGCATTCAACTGCCCCGGAAACCTCAGACAGGTCGTGACGCCAGACATCGTGGCCGAGACCAAATGGTTTAGGTCTCCATACGTCGGAGTAGTTAGCTTCAACGTTCTAAAGCATATGTCATACAGAGCCTCATTGTCAATGCAGTAAGTCTCATCAGTATTCTCCACTAACTGGTGCACGGATAAAGTTGCGTTATATGGCTCGACAACTGTATCAGACACTTTTGGACTCGGCACCACTGAAAACGTATTCATAATTCGGTCAGGATACTCCTCTCTAATCTTGGAGATCAGTAGCGTTCCCATACCAGAACCTGTACCACCGCCTAGAGAGTGAGTTAGTTGAAAACCTTGAAGACAGTCGCATCCCTCAGCTTCTTTCCTGACCACGTCGAGAACAGAGTCGACCAGCTCAGCCCCTTCGGTGTAATGTCCCTTGGCCCAGTTGTTGCCGGCTCCAGACTGGCCGAAGACGAAGTTGTCCGGCCGGAATATTTGGCCAAACGGGCCTGATCGCACAGAGTCCATGGTACCGGGCTCCAAATCTACAAGAACTGCTCGTGGGACGTACTTCCCACCCGAAGCTTCATTGTAGTAGACGTTAATGCGCTCCAACTGTAGATCAGAGTCACCGTTGTATGCTCCGGTTGCGTCGATTCCATGCTCGTCAGAAATCACTTCCCAGAACTGTGGACAAACGCATCTGTTACAAGGTTGCATTTTTAAATAATTTACAGGCGGACGTTTGTCCTCAATCACACCTGGTGGAAAGTGAATATGAGTCCGACAATGTACACATGTACCCAACAAATGCCTAATCACTCTTCTCTTTAACGATCTCAAGACATAATAACGTGGAAATGTGGTCGTTGGAAACATTCCACTTCTTAACTGTTCGCATGATGATTGTACTAACGAATTTTTTGGTGCGAAAATAAATCCTTTTTTCATTTCGCACACTTTAAAGTTGTCGGTTTCCAGGTGCTATTACTATTCGAGATTATGGCATGGGCTTATTTAAAAAAAAGTGAAAAAGTGGTCTAGATCGGCAGCACAATTATGAGAATTCTTATGTTGCTCATAATTGGCGACAGTAACCACAAGCGCAATAACAACAGAAGGTATAATTCATATTGTGGCATGATGATGATGTCCTAGCCGGATTCGGCCACGTCGACAGTTTCAACGCCGATTATGAAAATCGAGGCCCAGTTTTCGGAAACAGTCAATTGCGCAGGAGATATTTAAGTGCATAACTGGACGCGCTACCAGAAAAGCACTCTCTCGTCCGAGCTCCCTCGGGCCCGATGGAAAGGAGAACCAGTACGATCGGGAGGGAGCAGGATGCAGGTTTGGTCGAGTTTTCCCTTCTCTAAACACCTGGTTGAATTGCGGTGTTCAAGAGATACCTTAGTCGCCTTTTACGACACCTCAGCAAGAAGAGGGGCGTGCTATTCTATTCTGCCGGCAGCCACCACGGCTTATATTGTGGCATACCCTGCTAGCTAACACCTAAAACGTCTTTCCATATTACATACAGAGCAGTACATCGCAACATGACAGTCCTTGCAGTGTAATCGGTTCCGAACAGCGACCGCCAAAATCCGAATCTTACCACCAGGTGTTTAAAACCTTATTTCATTATAATATAAAACCTCTTTAATGTAAACTTTTCTCTTTATAGTAAGAATGTATTTTTTAAATTGAGAAGTTTATTGTTTTTGTTTAGTTGGTCAAATATATATAAAAAATAAAATATGTAAAAATAGTAAAAAGACGTAAAAATTATTTATTCATCGCCTTCAACGCAAACACCAGGATACGGAGGATCTTCCGTTTACCATCAGGAGCGTTGCTCGCCTGTTTGCCTTCCTTTTCACAAAAAAAGGAAACTAAGAACTGATCTTTTGGTCAGCACAGTTGTTTGAACGCACCGTAGGGGCTATATTATATAACGATGAATGCTGAACATACCTTGGCTCCAATCTGGTTGCCACATTGCCCGGCCTGGATGTGGACTATTTCCCTCATGGTTTAAATTAAAACACAAAAATTTAGCGCCTAAAATTACTATAAAAAATTTACTCAAATGAATTTAACATAAAAAAATAAATTGTAAAAATTATCAGAAATTATTTACGACATGTGCATTTTAGGCAAGATTTTCTTCTATTATGAAATTTGTTCATTCTTTTGTCTCTAGTTCAATTCTTACATTCTACATTTAAATTATTTCAAAGATATGCCCGGCTTACACATAGCAAGTAATTGCTTATACCATAGACAGTACCTATATTCCATAATTGAGATTTTTTTCTTTTTGGCCTATTCATTTTTTATTTTCAAGAAATACCTTTTTTTATATTTGTTTATTAAAGTTTTACAGCGCTGCGAAACTAATTTAGAGTGATGAGTGAAGAAGAGAGTGATTGAAAACTATTCCTTATTATTCCTATTAATGTATACTTATGAGTACTAGAAAATAGTATTTATTGTATATAAAATAGTATAATTTTACTGCGCTGTAAAATCCCAATAAACAAATAAAATTTATAAAGCTTATAATGAAATTTATTACTTATAAATTTCTTTATAAAAATAAATGCTTAGACATATTTTTTTAAATGAACGGAATAATTTTATAATGAGCAAAAGAAAATATGCTCCAAAATTTTCATATCTTTGTTATTTTAGGCTCTATCACTAAAAGTCACAGAACCAAAGTTTAATTAGTAACAGATAATGGGTACACAATTCTACGGTGCTACTAATATCTTACCAGACTATATAACTATAAAAACCATATGTACTCCTTTTTAACGATGTCGGTCGCGCGACAAGGGTCGGTTTCACATACTTGGATTGACTTTACACTAACACTCTCCAAGCCATCTGAGAATAAAAATGTGTCCACTCATAAACACACCATAAGCCCTACAGAATGTAACATTTAAATGAGTAAATGCCCGAAATTTTATTTTATGTCTACCAAATGACAGAAGAAATAAAATTGAATAATTCATAGAAAAGCTAAATAACATAAGAAATACAACGATTTATGAAACAAAGCATACCAAGGCATAGCACTAGGACAATACTACGCGCGTGAAAGAGACAAAGCCATTAATAGATGCGCTGTTATATTTTGTTTCATGCCTACTATAGAAAGAGGCGAGTCACTATATCAACTAGCTTCCGTTGTGTAAACGAGGCATCATTATTATATTATTTAATTTTAAGAATTTATCCAAATAAAGAGTATAAGTGACTAAAAAGTTTTAAGTAATATAATAAATCCCTCGTTACACTATATGATACAGTAAAATATAATATAAAATATGACATTTATTTGTATTTGTAATATGCATTTCTATTTACAGTTTTACTTTGTTATTAGAATATGAATATTCAATATTACTGGGAAATAATATTGGTATCAAATTTCTAATATCTGTTGATTTAACATATTATTATGCGCTTTCTTCTCTCCAGAATGTGTTGCTTGCAATGCGCGACAGCGTAATCATCATGGATATTCACTGTGATCTGTGTGCCCAACATGGTCAGGAGCTCAGTGGATTGCTGTTCTCATGGCATTCTCTTTACCACAAGAGTAAATGATATGATATTGAAATTAGAATAAAAAAGAATGAAAAAGGTAAAGGGATTTGAAAAAGATTCGCTTCTACTCATTATGCGAACAGTTTAAAAGTGCAATATGCTTCCAGCGGCCACTATTTCACTTATGACTTGAGAGCCTTTAAACGTGAATAGGTGTGTATTGGTGGGGCGAACGCGGTCCATCGGCGGACTGATCTTCACTTTCCATCAAGTGTGATCAAGATCAAGCGTCCGCCTGTAAATCATAAAAAGTTACTCGTGTGTTCTACACTCAAGCTAAATGCGCAATATCAGAGGCTGAGTTCCAGAGTCACATGGCAAATAGCGAAAATGAAAATCACATTCTTTAATTTTCGCAACCTGCTTACTGCATACTAGGCGCCTATTACTTACACGTTGCCTTGTAAAGGTCCGAAAATTAAAGTTTTGTGCAAAAAAATCCAAGAAAATCCCGTAGAAAACCTAGTTTATTATTTCCTGTTAAAAAACAATCACAGCTTTTTTAATAAGGTATATATAAAAAAATGTTTTCTTGAATTTTTACCTAATCAAGACCACCAAAAACTGGCATTTCCAATCTACAGCTATCATAAATGCCTACATCGTAGATAGATTTCCTTAAATAAAAAAAATAACTAACAAAATTTTAGTTTATTTCAGATAAAATATGTACAAAGTGAATATCCAAAAGTTTTATTCCTCCAAGCCTTCTTCCGCTTCTTCATCAAACTCTCCCTCGTCATCAGCCGTCGCGTCCTGATACTGCTGGTACTCCGAGATCAAGTCATTCATGTTGCTCTCTGCTTCTGTGAACTCCATTTCGTCCATACCCTCACCGGTGTACCAGTGCAGGAACGCTTTCCGCCTAAACATCGCCACAAACTGCTCCGCAACGCGTTTGAATACGCTTTGAATAGCCGTCGTGTTCCCGATAAACGTGGAAGCCATTTTTAATCCTCGCGGCGGGATGTCGCATACAGCTATCTTGCAATTATTCGGGATCCACTCCACAAAGTACGTGCTGTTTTTATTCTGTATATTTAACAGTTGCTCATCAACCTCTTTCATTGACATGCGGCCTCTGAATATCGTAGCAACGGTCAGGTATCTCCCGTGCCGAGGATCGCAAGCGACCATCATATTCTTTGCGTCAAACATTTGCAGCGTCAATTCCGGGACAGTCAAGGCTCTGTACTGCTGAGCGCCCCGTGACGTAAGCGGTGCGAAACCTGGAGTGTAAAAATGCAGACGTGGAAACGGAACCATGTTCACAGCCAGTTTCCTCAAATCAGCGTTCAGTTGTCCCGGGAATCGCAGGCATGTCGTGATGCCAGACATCGTGGCGCAGACCAAATGGTTTAAATCCCCATACGTCGGGGTCGTGAGCTTCAGAGTTCGGAAACATATGTCATACAGCGCCTCGTTGTCTAGACAAAACGTGTGGTCAGTGTTTTCTACCAACTGGTTTACTGCCAACGTTGTATTATACGGTTCTACTACGCAATCGGACACCCGCGCGCTCGGAAATACTGAGAATGTCAGGATAATTCTGTCAGGGTACTCTTCACGTATTCTGTTGATAAGCAGCGTGCCTAAACCTGCCCCTGTGCCGCCGCCAAGGGAATGGGACATCTGGAAACCTTGTAAGCAATCACACCCTTCCGCTTCTCTCCTGACGACGTCCAGCGCGGACTCCAAAATCTCCACTCCTTCCGTGTAGTGTCCCCTGGCCCAGTTATTAGCGGCACACCCCTGTCCGTAAACAAAGTTATCCGGTCGGTACAGGCACCCGAATGGTCCGGACCTTACCGCGTCCATTGTAGCCGGCTTCAAGTCGATCAGCACCGTCCTAGGAACGTATTTTCCGCCGGAAGCCTCATTGTAGTACACATTTATCCTTTCTAGTTGAAGGTCGGAGTCGCCGTGGTAGCATCCGCTGGGATCAATGCCGTGTTCGTCAGAGATTACCTCCCAGAACTGTGGACAAACAATTCGATATCAAGCAATCTTTTAGATTTAAATGATCCTGAAATCCTGACTACAAATTATGTAAACCGTATTCTGAGCATAAACATGATTAATATCCATTATAAGAAATTTACCAGGTCTTATATGCAAACATAAGCTACATAACCCAAAGGTCTTCTCCAGAGATCGCTTCTATTGCCCAAGACTGTTTCGACAAGCGTTCGAGGTTAGAAACCACAAAAAGTTTATACGAGATGAGGGATTTAAGGTATCTTCAACATGGAATCCAGTGATTAGAGAACTAGGATCTCCTTTATGTCGCCTTATAAAATGGGATATTATAAGTGATGTGCTGTAACTATTCATATCATCTTATATATAAATATGAATCGCTAAATGTGTTGATAAGCGCGAAACTCGAGAACGGCTGAACCGATTTGGCTGATTTCTTTTTTGTTGTGTTTGATGAAGTCTGGGGAAGGTTATTACGGAGAGAAAATTTAAAAAAATTGCCTGAAAAAGTCTAAAAACAACACTTTTCTATATTCTCATACAAAAAAAACGTAATAATATTTAAAAGTCAATTTGAACTTTAACACCATACCATAAAGTTTAAATGTTAGTGGACGGATTCCGGGAAGGCAAAACAATTGAGTGACGTATAAATATTAATGTCAATATTTGTAAATTTTAACACATATAGAATTAAGGCCAGTTTCCTTCAAACAATTTTCAAAAAACAGCCGACAGGTCAATAAGTTTTGGCAGAATGAAATCTGACGGGAAAGCTATTAACATTAAAAAAAAACAATGTTACTTTGTTTTAGAGAAATAGAACAGAACAAGGTCTGCCGGGACAGCTAGTCAAGAATAAAAGCGGATAAAGCTATCCGCGACGCTTAGTATACTCGGGATTATGGCGTGTGTGACCAGGTCGCAATGTCAAGCCAAAAATATAGGTTTGGAGCACAAACCGGACAATTTTAAAAATGTATTTTAATTCATGCCTTTTCCAAACAAAAGTATACTTCTAAACCTACCCAACATCGATAGATGTCTTTACTATGGGACATATATACTGTATGTTTTGAAAACCCTGTCCGACCTGAAAGTTGCCTATTAGTGATACGATAACATTACCAAAATACATCAGAAAAATATATTATTCGTGAACAATAAAAATTATTGTCATGTAATATTGACGAAATTTAAATTATTTTACATGAGACATATTCTCGGATTACTTCCAAAACTCAGTTTAAGAATATTTAAACAATTTAATTGCTACACAGCGCTTGAGATGAACGGGGGTCATGACCTACTAGCATGATCCTTTGCTTTCCCTATTTCCCTTGTTCACGAGCTACGCATACTCCCAGTGTTGTCATGTAAATATTCCCCATTTAATTTATTTTTACTTTTTTGGTCTTTAACTAAAATTGAAAAAATAAATGGAATCTATTATCGATGCCGAGTAAGGCCATCATTGATCTGGCAGGGTTTTTATAACATACTGTACACTAGTATAGTGTTAACGGCAAGCAACCTAGCTTTTAAACTATAAGTTCTAGTATACATACTAACTAGCAAACCGATAAAATGTATGGAACTGTTCCTTACCTTTCCTCCTATTTGGTTTCCGCATGATCCAACTTGAAGGTTTATTATTTCCCTCATCTTGAAAATTTATCAGTCCTTCGACGCAAATACTTGTAAATTTATAGCGAAATCTTCAAAATTTTATAGCAAAATTGAAGCTTAACATTAGCTTAAAACTAATAAAAAAAAATAAAAAAATCTAGCACAAAATTATAGTATGTGCATCGTACATCGGATTTCAGAAAAATGATTTTCAAAAAGAACAATTGGGCTTGTGAAAATTTAAATTGTGTTCTAGAACAATTCTTTTTTTTAGAAAGAAATTAATCATTTGTGCCAGTACTTTATTTATTACTCAATAAATTCTGTTTTTATATAAAATTAATTATATATATATTAATTTTAATACTAAAACACCTATATAGATTCGCTTTCAGCGTGCCATCTACGAAAATTCGAAGTCACCACATTTTCCCGATTTCCCGAAAAGTTCGCACAAAACCGAGCTTCTAAATAGTTCCACCGTGCACCGCTAGATGACTTTTATCATTTTTAGCTTGTTTTGTTTTCGGCGGCGCGTGTCATTATCGTCATGGCGCCCGTTCGGAACGTCAGTTGGGTCGCTCGGTGTTCAAAATGTAGATTATTAGATTATTCTGTATGATGTAGCTAGGTTTGGTATGCGCGGTGGTTGATCACCTGTGGAGTGATGTCAGTGGCCGATGGCAGTGCGCTTGGTGATGAGAAAAAAGCAGGATACTGTGAGGACAGCACCGACAGCGACAATGAGGAAAGAAAGCCTCTCCTACGGAGGATATCGACGAGTAAATGCGTCGGTAGATTGGTGAGCTTATTCCTTATTTGATCTTAAAAGCCAAGAGGGCGTGCCATAGCTGTCAGACGCGCGGGGTGGGGGCGACCCATGTGCCCGGGCGAACGAAGCCAGTGTTGGTAGATTGGGGGATTTTCTGGTAATTTTGGGAAGGATAACTGAGGAACATTTTAGACTTTCTGTAAACTGCTCTGAATCAATATTGCACTTTGTAATAATAATTACTTACGTATAAATGGCAAATGCATCCATAAAAATTATCCCTAATATCCGCATTTTAATTTCGATATATAACTAGTTTAAATAAATATTAGGTCCTTACATATGAAATTGGCGTTTTGTATGGGAGGAACAAAAAGTCGAATATTTTTTAATATAATATATTTAATTAATCAAAGTATGAACCATTATTTTCTATGCACTTTTGCCATCTCATAGGTAGTTCATTGATCCCTTTACTAAAAAAACCAGTCGGACGGGAATCAATAAAATCTTTGAAGGCGATTTGGACTGCCCCATCGGAGTTGAATTTTTTCCCTTGCAAGAAGTTATCCAAATTTCGAAAAAAATGGTAATCTGTTGGAGCAAGGTCCGGGGAGTACGGAGGATGTCTTAGACTTTCCAATTGAAGCTCTTCTAATTTAGTAGCCGTCTGTTGCGCAGTGTGTGGTCTAGCGTTGTCGTGAAGCAGCAGTGGCGTGGAGCGATTGACCAGCCTAGGTTGTTTAGCCGCTAGCTTTTCCATCATGGTTTGCAATTGCTGACAATAGACATCAGCCGTAATAGTCTGGCCAGATTTGAGAAAACTGTAATGAACAATACCGGCACTAGTCCACCAAACGCTTACAAGTAACTTTTTTGGGGTTAATTTTCGCTTGGGGCAGGATTTGGCTGGCTGGCCAGGATCCAACCATTGCGCTGAGCGCTTCTGATTATCGTAAAGAACCCATTTTTCATCACAGGTAATGATTCGGTTTAAAATACCTTCATTATTGTGCCGGTTTAGTAATGTAACGCAGCAGTCGACGCGCGTTTGCCGGTTTGCTTCAGTCAATTCGTGAGGTACCCACCTTTCAAGCTTTTTAATCTTCCCAATTTGCTTCAAGTGAATTAAAACAGTTTTATCACTAACATCGCAGCCTGCAGCTAACTCGGACGTGGTTTGCGATGGATCCGCTTCCACAATAGCCTTCAACTCTTCATTATCAACTTGAGTCTCAGGCCGTCCACGGGGCTTGTTCTGCAGGTCGAAATTTCCAGAACGAAAACGTTGGAACCAAAAACGAACTGTGTTTTCTTTTGCAACACGACCGCCATACACATCATTCACCCTACGAGTTGTTTCCGCAGCACTAGTGCCACGGCGGAACTCGTACTCGTAAATAATGCGATATTTTAAGTTTTCCATTTTGTAAAATGAGTGACGCAAACAGAAAAAAACAGAAGAAAAAAACAAATGAATGACGATCATCGAAGCACAAATACATGAGTCTATAGCTGTACAAATTTGAAATTGGAATTTCTTACCAAAGAGGAGAAATTTATGATTAAAGTGGCCAGTACGAAAAACGCCAATTTCATATGTAAGGACCTAATATAAAGTGTTTGTTTGTAATTTGGAGTATATATTAGTTTTAAATACTTTTTAACATTTTTATAAATAAACAAAACCTTAAGTTAATGATTTGTTTTCAGCAAGAATAAAATAGGGAAAAAGTAACAGAAAATGCAATTTTTGTTAAAAAAATCAAATGCATAATGGAGGTCATTGGTATTCTTTGTATACCAACAGTGAACGAAGCGCAATTCCCAAATATTATTTATTGAACAAGTCCTCGGTGTTATTTTGAACTTTTGATCATAGGAAAGTTGATGGTTTGCCAAATAGTTCACCGATAAATTAGCATTTATACATTTTTGTCATATTTATGTCTGATTTAATTATGCGTAGTTTATGATGATTGATGCTTGTTTTGGCACTTCGCTAGTGTTGTAACATGCAGATGAGTTTGACCTATTTATATGGGAGAAGAGATCGGAGAATTTGCATGTATTGGGAGTAAGGTGACAATAATTTCATACAAAAACGTATTTTACTTTTGAGGTGGTAGGGTGATTGGTCGAGCTGGTTCGTGACCACAGAACACTAGTGTAAAGACTGTCATAGTGATTCGCTTTACACCATCGCATTTCGGGTTCAGCTTGTGTATATCCAGTAACTCATATACCGAGAGACTTCAGTCGTGGTATATATGTGGGCCGATATGACGACGGAGACTGTCAATGAATTTTCGTACTTTGTCATATTTGGACTACACTGTACTTAACATCAGGATCTCTATAATCAATTTGTCGAGCCAATGTGACAAAAAACAAAACTTAAAAAAACTGGCTAAGAGCGAGCGAACTCGCACAGGGTTCCGTACAAACTAATATAATGTATGAAAAAAGTGTTCGTAAACAACTAACTTCCACTGTTCTGATTTTCTTTTACGCTCTACAAAATAATGATCCTCACAGGAGACTGACCGCATTATCCTAACGAGTTAGTTCGTAACGCGTGCAGTTTTACACCGATAAGCGGCATCGCTCCGGTTGTACGCCGCCTGCGTCATGTCCGGTTGGATCCTGACGATTCTGTGCTGAATTGATTACAGGACCCGCAATCCCCGCCAATGCGCAGAAGTAGTCACCTTGGGATTTCAGTCGGTACAAGTCCGACACACCTCGATCGCGCAACCCCCCTGTATAGCTGAGACGTTCCTATGAGGATTTTCCCCAAGTAAAAAAAAGAAAAGATTCTGACGGTCAAATATCGTCGCCTTTGCAGCTACAGCTCCACAGTGAGGATCACACAACACTCAATCGTTCCATATCCAGACTAGAGATGCCACGAATATTCGGCAACTATTCGGTATTCGGCCTATTCGGCCACTTTTTTTGCTTTACCAAATCATGTAAAAAAGTCACGTTATATTACTCAAAATTATTTATTTATTTCCAAATTATAACACTTTAGTAATTAAAATTGATCTTTGGTAAGTTGTGATGGATAATAACAAGCTTTTCAGCATTTTTTGGTAGCAAATGATTACGCTTTTCATCGTAAATGTTACCAGCCTCAAAAAATAACCTCTCACTAAACACGCTACTTCCAGGAGAAGAAAGATAAACTTTAGCAAATTTCGAAAGGTTTGGGTATTTTTTTTTCGTTTGTATTGGGTATTGTATTGTCTTTGCTGGCCGCGCCAACGCAACGAGGAAAACAGGTTGCAACTTGCCTTAATCCAGCTAACGCGCTCCCGACAAGCATGTTTCCCATGCCGAATATTCGGCGGCTGAATATTCGGCGCTTCGGCCGACAGCGTTGCCGAATATTCGGTATTCGGCCAATTCACTATTCGTGGCATCACTAATCCAGACACCGGCATCGCCAGCGAGACTGTAGAAGGATAGTTAATTCAACTAATGTTAATCTTTACACACCGAGGCGCAGTCCCACTCCAACATGGATTTGAGTTTCTTTCGGCGTTTCTTCTCAAAGTAGTCGCCTCCGAAACGCCAGTAGATTATTATAGGTAGTTCTTTTACTGGCTGTCCGTCCAAGCCGAGGATCGTAACCAAAAGGCTGCCCTTGCGTTGCCATCCAACCTACGATTCTCAATGATTGAGCACCTGAAGCGCTCGCTCCTATAGCATGGTTAAGTTGTCATTATCCTCCCAGGACAACAACAATATGTCACGCTTGAAAAAAAAAATTAACTTTGTCAATTGTATTTCTAAATAAAAGAACCGATGTTTCCTAACATTGAATTGTTTTATCTCTTGTACTTTAAGATTTTTTATTAATATCAGCAGATCCTATGTGACTGCAGCATTTAGGCTAAGTTCAGGTCACATTCCATCAAGGAAGTTTGGATATCTCATGAAACTGGTCGACTCACCGCTTTGCGAAACATGTGACAAAATTGACGATGTCCATCACTTCCTGATGAAATGTGACCAGAATAAGAAAGAATTGTCGTTGTAAATAGTAACCTTAACTTATATGATGTAGGCATGTTTCAGAGCATACTAGCGGAACCAGGCTCCGCTGCCGCTAGAATATTGTGTGACATGTACAAATAGTGCATAATTCTTATTTTTTTCGTTAGTTTTAATGTTTTTGTTTTGTATGTGTAGGTTAAGGTATGATGGGACTGGCATGTTCAAAAGAACAAAAGTCCCTAAAAAATAAAGGAAAAAAAAAAGATTTTTCGATACTGTCCTCCTTAAAAATAAAGTACTCGGATTTTTTTATGATGTAATTACTAATTTACGACTTTCGGACTTTTTCCTGTACGCGTGACCTTGCTTCTTGCCAAATTTTATGAATCTAGATTAACGGGAAGGGCCCAATAGGTTTTGATTCTTTTGTGAAATTGCAAAAATGATAAAAGATATGATATATACGGACATATTTTTTTAATGTTATAGCTATAGGCAGAGATGGGCGAATTGTAATCTGATTAATGATGAACGATTACAAAATGTAGTCGTAATTTTAATTTTCTTGCTCTGTAATCATGATTAAATACATTTAAAATATTCAGAAATAATAAATGTGTATACAATCTGGGATTCTGCAGTTTTTAAAACATAGATGTGCAAAATGTAGTCATATAAATGGTAAAAAATGTAATCGTAATCATTTTTATTAATCTGATTACATTATGCCCATCTATGGCTATAGGTATGATTTTTTCTGGTCCACAAGGGACCGCAGACCTCAGTATTTATTATTAATTTCAACAAGATAGCTCCTCGTGTTCCTGAGCAAAATAATCTCGAGAGTCAGACAAATGGACAAGAAATTGATCCTAGAGTTCCGTTTTTCTATTGTGGTAGAGAACCCTAAAAACTGGTAAAAATCAAGTAGAATTCATACGGAGAATCGTGTACTAAAATGCTTTAAAAGCTTCAAACATTGGTCTAACGAAAAGATAAACTACATGCATAAATTGAGGGGCAAACTTAGGCCAGCGGTGTTAAGGCTATGGTTGGCAGCGAGAAGTCAGATGAGTGCTATGTTCTTCTGCGAAGAAGTAATAAAGCACAACGAGGTGGTCAAAACAGGGAGGGATAAAACAACCACCATCGAGATTCGGTGGCTCAGATACCGTCGCAGGAGGGTCGTCGCAACGCAACGTGTAAACTGGTTCTTAGTTGATACTTGATCTAGAAAACACCAGCGGTACGTGCCGATTTGAACCTACGACCACCTTCGCATTTATACACATTGTATCCACTGCGCCATAACAGCCTAGTGCAGGGGTCGGTAACCTTTTGAGTCGGAAAAGTAAAAAAATCCAAATTACAAAATTTTTAATGAGCTACAAATAATGCTTGTTAACAATAAATAGTACATGCATAAAGTTTTTTAATGGAATAAAACTAAATTATTTATGAATCGATTCAAAACGGTTTGTAAATGTTTTTGTTTTTTGTGTATGGAACTAAAGAGTCGCAGCTTTACATCCAAAGAGCCGTATGTGACTCGCGAACCGCGGGTTACTGACCCCTGGCCTAGTAAATAAATATAACTGAATTTAAATATTGTGACGGCACTACGGTGTAGACCCAAGTAGAATTTAACTTGATACCCTGCCGTCCTGCGTAAGTCATTAGTGGCGATGTTAATTTTCTGAGAGCTTTGTAAAGCAACTGTCACTTTTGACAGGTCGACCTCTGTCAAAGTGGAAGACGGCGAAAGTACAGCGCCCTATTTAAGACAGTTAATGGTGTGAGTACTTATGTTCTTAAATAAATAATGCACAAAAAGCTTTTTGGTTGGTTACGGCAATTGAGATTGATCTAGACTAAGTAAATACAATTAGCTTAACATAATATTGTAGAGAATGCAATAGTTCTTAAAGACATTCTTGTCACGCACTTTACAGTTAAGGAATAGGTTACTAGATTTAAATATCGTCTAGGGCTATGGGGGTTGGGGAGAATTGAATACAGGACTCTCAAGCGCCGAAGTCGTCACTAGTGATGAAAATGCCCGGAAATTTTCCCAAAGTGCCCAAAACTTGTATGGGGAATATTCCCGGGAATTTACGAAATGTTCGCGGAAGTGCTGGGCACTTTGGGAAAATTCCCGGGCATTTTCATCACTAGTCGTCACCTTGGGGGTTTTTAGCCGTTGCAAAACCGGCACACTGCAAATTCCGTCCCCATTGTGTGACCGGGACATTCCAATGAAGACGACAAGCAAACGGCCAAAACAAACAAAAACTTTAGTCTTACATATTTGTATCTATTACGAGTATACTAACTGTGCTTATTATAGGCCACATTCTAAAATAATCGCAATGCGAACAGCGAAGGAGTGCAGTATACACACGACTTTCGCGGCCGTAGCTGCCGCAACTCTGAAAAACAATCGTTTGTATACACGCACTGGTTTCATTCCACGACACCGACGTCGGCGAAGAAGGATAGTTTTTTTTTTGATAGCCCGGGGGAATTCCCTAACGGACCTCATGAGGCGGTGAGGGCTGCCCCCCGGTGTGTCGGACTTGCGCCAACTAAAACCCCCGGTGTGTTCCTTCTTCCCGTCTGACCGGGGCCGGAGGAACGGCGTCATCCTCTTCTCCGACCCTCGGCAACGTCTGGCCTTTTGTAAGGCCGCATCTCTGCACTGTGAGGAGTGGAAAGGAGGTGTAAGGAGCCACCCCTCGCACACATCAATATCTTGGAGCGGTGTGCGGAAACACGTCACACACCGCTCTCGCCTGGATAAGTTGGGCGGCAGTCTCCCTCAAGCGTACCGCCCAGGCGTCTTATCCGGTTTTAAGGAGGATGACCTCTGGCGAAGGCCCTCCTACTTTGTCCTGTTCTGCGTGGGCGGCGGACTGTCAGCGCCGGCTATTGCCTTCCTATTCGTCTCCGCTGCTTCCTTCTTCACCATAACTTCCTCACAGTATGCCGACCATCGCGCAAACGAGCGCCGGCAGCGACAGGTCACCACCCACCACCCTGAAGAAGGATAGCTCAATCAACTATCGCTAACCGGTGTGATCACGTACCAGATACAATTCCACTTTGATCCAGCCTTGAATTTCCTTCGGCGTTTCTTTCCCAGGTAGCCGCTTCCGAAATGCTCGTATATCACCTATAGGTTTTTTCCCTGGCTGGCCGACCAAGTCGAGGTTCGTACCAGAACGTGTGCCCTTGGGTTGCCACCCAACAATTAACTCCCTGGCATGAGCATCTTAAATGCTAGCCCCGCGAATTTGTAAAGGTCTTTCCGGCCAACAGGATCACTCCCTGCCGAAAACAGTATATTTTGCTTCCTTAATTTTGGAGCCTTTAATAAAAGGGGGTATGGGCATTCTTTTGAATGACGTGTTTGCATCATCGATGTCACCTTTACCTTTTTTTTTGGTAACCCAATGGAAATCCATTATGGACCGTCAAGGGGCGGTGAGGGCCGCCCCCCGGTGTGTCTGACTCTCACCGACTAAAACCACTGGGACGCATCTCCAAGCACAGGTTGCGCCGACCTACGGGAATGTGACTAGTGGTCTCACCGCTGTCCAGCGCGTGATCCGCCCTAAGGGCTTCCTCTCGCTGGTAGGGGAGTGGGAGAAGACTGACACCACTCCCCCATCGCCAAGTGATGTCATCTTTACCTTCTACCAGGCGATTGAGGTCAAGCGCTTCATTGTAAATGGAAATATACTATAGAGGTTTTTTTATGAGGTGGTAGGGCGTTTCTCCGAACTGGGTCGCGAGCATAATACACAAATGTAGAGACCATCATATTGACTCGCTTCTCCATGTCGCGTTTCGGGAGCAGTTTGTGTATATCCAGTTGCTCATATACTTGGAGACTGCATTTTCGTGTATATGCCCGACAGCGTTTTCGTTCCTGGATTACTCTAGACTTTCCATCAGGAGCAGTAGCGTTAATTCCATACATGCATAAAAGCATTGCATGCCCTTACGATATATAAGTCTGGGATAAATTGCTTTAATTTAAACAAAATTAAAGGAGCCCTTTATATTTATATCTATTCTATTTTCCCGTCATCTATCTTCCTTAAAAGAGTAATATAATATTGATTATCATTATATAATATTCACATTAATTATGAGAATCTGCCTACCCTGACCAAATTTCCTATGCACGTCCCTGATCAGGAGTAATGTATTAACTTTGTCGAGCCTGTATGATAAACAAAAATCGAAGATTTCTAACTATAAGCAGCAAAAATCTATGTTCTAGCGAGCACTAAATTAGATCACTGAAGGGCTTTGAAAAGGTTTATTGACTGATGTAGTTACTAAAAGATTCTCTTTTTGGTATTATAACATTACAGCACAATTTGTAGATCTGTAGTCACAAAATGCTTTGTAATTTACGCAAAACATAGTTATTGATGTAAAAGGCACTTTAAACTAACTAGTGTTACAATAATAGAGAAGCACAACAGCAATTATCACTAATAAGTAAGGCTGGATATAATATAAATAATAGTTATTAAATGCTAAATATTAATGTGAACACCATTAACAATTAAGTTATATTTCGCAATAATTATATTTTATGTTGGCAAGCATAAAAAGTGACAGGAAGGGGATGGCAGTGTGTGTGACAATTCTTAATAACGGCGGCTTGAGCAGGAGTGCGGCGAAAAGATGGCGTTTGATATTGTGTTGGAGTTCTGTAAATGAATAACAAATAATTATGTGGTCGAAGGTTGATGCAATGGTCCGAACAGGTGTCCATGCATCCAGTACGAAGCCCAAGGAGAACCAGAATAAAAGATATACTGAATGGCGTGTTTACCAACTACCAGATAAATTTTAGAGTTTATAATAATATAATATTTTATCCTTTAATACTAGTTACTTGAACAACTTTAAAATATGTCTGCTTTTTTATAAAAAACAACAGCACTGTTGCATGAATTAATATTATAGTCAATTATTAAGGGTCTAGAGAAAAATGCATTCGAACAGCAATAATGCCCAAGGTACTATTTAAATTCTGGCAGTCGCTGCCGAAATATACCACTTTGCATATGACGATATCAAGTATTCTGTCCCGTAGTATAGTATAAGTAAGCTCTATGGCTCTCTGTGGAACACTCTATACACATTTTCCTTAGTGAAAGTCCATGTCTCAGCTCCGTAGGTCATTGTGAGCAAGACTGGTTATAAAGCTTGGTTTTAAACTCTGCGATATCTTGCGGGATTCAAAACATCCTCAAGTTTTTGGGAGTCGAAGCTGCTCGCGTCCGTAGGCTTTACTCTAGTTTCCCTACACGTGACTCCTGGGTGGTGCTAAACGAGCAGCAGCGAGGTGGTAGGGCGTCGGTGCCCGTCTGAATCGCGACCACAGTGCATGGGTGTAAAGCCCGTCATAGTGACCAGTTTCGGCTTGTCGCGTTTCGGGATCAGCTTGTGTATATCCAGTAGCTCATATACCTAGAGACCTTCAGTCGTGGTATATGTGGGCCGACATGACGATGTAGACTATCAATGGATTTTCATCCTTTGATAGTCGCTTTCGTTTTTGGACTACACTGTACTTACCATCAGGTACTCTGTAGTCACTATGTCGAGCCAGTGTAAAAAAAAAAGTATTCCAAAAGCGTCCGTAACAATTGAATTCGCCTTGGCTTAGCTTAAACGTGTGCCGGCAGCCGATCGGTCGAGCCACGACAAGTTGGCTGATCTCTTCAGGGTCGGTGCCGTTCAGGGTGATGGCTCTCGGGAAGCCGGCAGAGTATTGTAACGTGAACAGTGTCGGGAAAGGCATCGTCTTCAACCGAATTTGTGCCCAGCGGGCGTGGCATGACGGGGCTGTTGCGAATTGGTTACAGAATAGTACCCGCCAATACGCAGATGTAGTCTTGGAGCTTTTAGTCGGTACAAGTCCGCCAATCATCGGTCACGGAACACCCGTGTGCCGCTGAGATGGTCTTATGAGGATTTTGCCCAAGTAAAAAAAAGCTTAAACGTGTGGCCATCAAAATGCATATTAGAACCCCGACATCTTACCCGAGATCAACGACCTAGCGACATCTGTAGTACATGATATCGCGTTGTATGAAATATCGTACGCATTTTGTTGGCCGCGAGCCAGCCAGCGTTGAGAGCGCTCTGGCATTAATTGATTTAGGCGAAACTCGCTGCTGTGGATTTTATTTCACGCTAGTAATATTTCAAATGGTATGAAATGAAATAAAATATCACTGTATTCAAATAGGCCTACTTCCAAGCACTTTTAAATCATCAAAAAAAAAAACAAAGTGAATCTAACAACCGGTTCGGAAAGCAGAATCTACCGAGAAGAGCCGGCAAATAACTCTGATAGTTGCTCTTTTTAATATAATGAGGTACAAATATATAATGATGATAATGTCCTAGCCGGATTCGGCCACGGCGACTGTTTCAACGCCGATTATGAAAATCGAGGCCCAGTTTTCGAAAACAGTCAATTGCGCAGGAGATATTTAAGTGCATAACTGGACGCGCAGCCAGAAAAGCACTCTCTCGTCCGAGCTCACTCGGGCCCGATGGAAAGGAGAACCAGTACGATCGGGAGGGAGCAGGATGCAGGTTTGGTCGAGTTTTCCCTTCTCTAAACACCTGGTTGAATTGCGGTGTTCAAGAGATACCTTAGTCGCCTTTTACGACACCTCAGCAAGAAGAGGGGCGTGCTATTCTATTCTGCCGGCAGCCACCACGGCACAAAAAAATAAATATAAAAATATATATATATACACGGTGTATCAACTACGTCTCACGAATACTGAAGGACAATGTTAATATACTTAAAGTATAAACAAATAAAAAATATTTTATCTTTATGACCAATAGTTTATGAGTAAATTTATAAACAAATTTGTTCGCATAATGCTCGGCAAGCAATGGAAAGCGGCTATGCGAAAAGATCCACCACACCGTTAACGTTCTCAATGACGTAATTAAATCACAATATGAAAAACTTTAAAGAAGCCTACCTGCCCATCTAACATTTTTCTAGTAATTAGTGCTAACTATAAATGCGAGGAATATTAATACGTTTTAACTTTTTCCCCACTGCATACGTTCTTTAGTTATGCAATATCTATTCCTTGAAACAAATGTTTTATTTTTAATAGCGAAACTTTATTACACAATTATGTATAAGAAAAATCAGTCTTGGATATGGCTAAGGAAAATTGATCTTACCTAGTTCTCATCAAGGCGCGATCGTATGAGATGTGGCTCAAATTGAGAACCCCCTCTTTCGAGACAAATTCGTGTGCGTCTTATAGTTTCTTTGTGGACTCTTACAAGAAACGAGGGATCTTCGATACTTTTCTCATTAAGTTGTTCGAACACTGCAGAGATCCGCGTTTTCATTTCGTCCAACGTATCGCACTGACGACTGAATACTCGTTCCTTAACGTGACCCCACAGGAAAAAGTCTAATGGGGTCAAATCAGGTGAGCGAGGAGGCCAGATGCAAGTACCAAAACGGCCAATCCATCTGGAGGGAAATTCTTGATTTAAGTGATCTCTGACGACTCTAACAACGTGAGGCGGTGCTCCATCATGCTGAAACCACATATGTCCTAATTGTGCCAAAGGGACTTCATCTAAAAGATCTGTGACAGGTCCTTGTAAAAGTTCCAAGTATGAAGCACCGTCCATCCTTTGGGGTAGGTAAACTGGTCCAAAAATCTTCCCCTGGTGGATTCCTGCCCATACGTTTACTGACCACCTGATTTGATGTCCAGTTTCTTGGACTGCATGCGGATTTGTATCAGACCAGATATGTGAATTACGACGGTTCCACATACCGTTCCTGGTGAAGGTGGACTCGTCTGTCCACAAAACATTCTTTACAAATCTCAATGCGTTCTGTTGGCTTAACAGCCATCTGCAAAATTGAGTCCTTCTCTCCATGTCAGTTGGCAATAGTGCTTGCACTTTGTGGATTTTGTAAGGCCTCCGTTTGTGTTTTTTTAATATTTTGTGGACCGTTGTAAACGTAATCGAAATTCCACTACTGCGAAGAATCCTCGACGCAGTTCTGAGTCCAAGACGCGGATTTTGATTAAAAAGCTGTAACACCCGCTCTTCTTTCCTAACGTCCGCTTGGATCCTGCCTCCGCATCTTATCGGGGTGATCGGCTGGTTATCCAAAATTCGCTGATAAGCTGCAGTAATAAGCCTTGGGTCGGAAGGGTGCTGTGCGTTTGGAAATCGGCTACAATAAATAGACAATGCACGAGATGCATTGCCACGTGCTTCTCCATAACACATGAGCATTTGCCCGTATTCTCTTGCACTATACTTGTACATGCTGTACACGAACACAACACAAAAAAAAAACACAAAACTGAAATAAAACAAAACGCGGTTATTGTTTTTTTTAACTTCGTAAATGACGTAAGAAGTTCCGGAATAGACGCGCGTTAAATCGTAGCGAAATCCAAAGGCGCACTGATCAAATAAAAATTTTGATTACCTATTAATTAGAAATAGTAGGGTGACCATCCTGAGGTCTTAAAATGCTGGAATATCTAGGGTCCAGGATCTATCGGCACTAACGAGATTTAGAAGAATCTTAATAACGAATAATATGATTGTTTCGATATTTAATTGTTATTTTTTAAATTTAATTAATGGAAACCATATAAATATTACTTATTTTAACTGAATATCATTTTGTATTTTATTTTGATACGGTATAGTGATAACACCATAAGCACCGTAAAATTCAGCAAAGCCCGCAAATACACAGCATGCCTTGGAAAAGGGTTATAATATTGAACGCCAAAGTACTTGAAAAAAAAATGTCTGCTGCCAAGATGAGGTGGAGGCGGTGCGTACGTGTTCTGCGCACCACCCGATATGGAGGTCGGATGAGCAGGCCCTTTACACTCTCCAAGAGATAGAGCTTAAAAGGGTATTTGCTTGCCGGTTTGTTGGAGGAATACGGATCCCAGGTCCAGCTATCATTGATTTCGATTTTGATTTCGAGACAACTCGGGAGTTTTTAGTCAGTAGAAGTTTAACCCACTGGCATGACCGCTTTCGAGGTGGCTCTGATGGTCCTATACAGGATTTTCCTCTGGATTACCAAAAAAAAGCTAATAATATGTTTTCTTCTATGTTAGGATATTATGTATGGTTACAAGCGACATTTTCTTTATACAAATGCAGCGGATCTAAAATTTGTAACGTTTACATTATTAACATTTTGTACAGTCCGCGGTTGTAATCCTTCTAGACCCTCATCCAAACCTTTTCTAGGAACGGAGCCCTAACACCAGTTAACCATAATCCTTTGATCCCTCAAAATCTTGTTTCACTATTCACATAAGTGTATTTTATTCTCAAAATTTCATTTATAAATCTAACGCAATGTTCTTGTGGATAACAAGCTAGTCCTATATCACTTACCTGAAACGTCATTTCATCGTGTAACTGAAAAGGCTAAATGTGAGCATTACTGTACAGTTAGCAAGTTTTGCTATTTTCATTTAATACAAATCTAGTATATTACTATTTTGTAAAACACTGCTCTAAACTATCAATGAAATAAATAAACTATCGATTGGAAAGATATGCCGCAGAGACATAAACATTTTCCGTAGACAAACACGTAAAAAAAAGAAGTGCTAGATTTAAATCTTATAAAGACGTTATAGTGAATAACACTTAAAACTTTACAGTGCCATGCTGTACCCTTTCAATATGCAATAAAAAGTTATTTCAGGTGCAGTGTACTCACTTTGTTGTAATAAAATAGAGAAAATATGAGGTTAACCGTTTTTTGTAATAAAATATTAATCTGCTAAATTAGGTAGGTAGATTTTTACAAATGAATTTCATAATAGCGTATTTTTCATTTATTTATTTAAAATCGTTGATACTATTTCAAACGATTTGATACGAGCTGCTGCCTGGTAATAGAACATTTTTAACGTAGACCTATAATTACTATTTGTTAAAAGACTAATAATTATGTTTGTAAAGCGCTGAGACATTTATTACAGGTTTTGAAGAAAGATTTTATTTTTATTTTAGCTTGTGTTCTTTAATTATTTAATTAAAATAATACCCCGGATTATTTTTTAATTTAGAATAGCTATAAATCAGAAAAGATCACATTTTTAACTAATATGTATAGTCTCGGTACTAGAAATATGATTGTCACCCCATGATTGCCTCGTCCTCGTGACTCCTCTGAGTTACCAGACAGAATAATAAAAATTACACAATTAGACTAATTAAGATTTAAATAAGAATTTCAGTTTTGACTACTAAAAATACAGTAGGTATAATATTTTACAGTAAACAAAAATGCTAGTTTAAAGATTTATGATTATCAATCTGACTCACTCGCTTCTATTTAGTGCAGTAATCGTTTTATAAATTACTGAATTCAAAGCTTCCTTTCGTTTGAAATTGTGACAATTACTTCGTTGACGATGTATGTATGATAATGTATAGAGCATGACATCCTAGAAAAATAATTGATCTTCTATCTTATAGAAAACAAGTGACATTACAAAAGATCTCAATATCTTACCGCTAAAGTTATCCTCAATATTAAATTATACTACTAAAATACGGAGCATTCAATTTTTAATATTATTAAAAAATTTATTTGTATGTTTATTTATCTAAAGAACATTCTTAAAAAATACAGTAAATTGCTGTAATTTCAGTGTAATAGGTCGCATTGAAGGGATTAAACGGAGACACCCGATTGGTCGTTCTAATTAAATCCGATTGGTCGTGCGGTGTTGCGCTTTTTTAAGAAGTCTGCACACAATACTTTATTACAGTGACGGTTATTTCATACAAACATAAAAGCAATGCTTGTCCCACGCTCTAAGAGTATTTAATTCTAATATTATGAATTATAATAAATTAATTTTGGTTTTTTTAAATAACTTGTTTTTACTATATCTATCGATCCATCGAGAAAGTATTACAACAAATCATTCGCATTAAATGTGTAGGTACCAGCGCTACCTACAACCACAACTACCGTGTATCTAGCGGGTTTTATAGGGGTAAAGCAAGCATGCTTTGAACAAAAAAAAAGTAATTTTATGGTTTGTACTAATGAATATCAATTAAATTTTATGTGTAAAATATTAATCAAAAAAAGAAAAGCATTTCATTGCATGTTCCGTAGTCGAACAAATAATGACAGTTCGCCATATTGCGTATTTTTTTAATATTAAGTTTTACGGCCATATTGTGTATATTATCATATCTTAGTTTCAGCGTTTCCACTTTTAGAGATTTTTTCCTCTTTTTAGAAAAAAAAAAAACTAATAGTATGTATAGCTTAGAGACATTTTAGGAATTTAGGAAAATTTGGGGTTTCGGAGTTTTTTTTGTAAGTTAGTGAAAGACGTGTTTAGCTTTTTAAATGTTTGATAACAAAATGCAAATAGCAGACAATGAATTAAGAAACCTAGCTCTCATCGAAACCAAGTATTATGGGGTTGAAGTTGAGGAAATAATCTGGAGATTGTGCGGCTGAATTTAATTCACTCCTCCTTATCATACTATAAATTGACAAGACGTCGTGCGCTCCCATTCGCACGAAGGTAATAACCCCTTTTTTATTGTTACGATTTACCAAGGAGTAGTATTCGCTTCCTGTATCTATTTTTCTATCTTCTGATAACATGGGAATCTTCAAACGACGAGTGAATCGGTATTTCTTAGGTGAACGCGTTCCATCATCAACCTCATCATCACTTTGCATCAGGTGAAATTAAAGTCAAGCGCAAGCTTATCTGTAATAAATAAAGGAATGAATAAAATGTCATCTAAAATTTATTTGAATAAAATATTAAGCTTGAAAGTTATCATGGTAATTTCATGTAATGTAGCAATTTAATCAATACTTCACAGCCTCGCCGTGCCGCGTCTTTGCAAGCACAATCTGGAGAGGCCTTAGCTTACTAGGTTTTACGACAAAGCGCGTCACCACGTTGCATAGACTTCTCGGACGTCACAGCCTATCGTGAACCAACGGGTCGCTAAGACTGATATGCCGGAGTGGTTGCCAGCATCACAACGTCTTATTCTTCGATTTGGATCGGATTAACTATGTGTTCAAATAATGTCCAGAATCTTTTCATCCACGGCTTTTTAAACGCAGTGAAAACGTTTTAATCTTCCGATGTTATTGTTTCCTCTTTCTTTCTCGTCGAAAATTACGTCAAATGTAGTCAGATAGTCAAAATGGTTATCATTACAAATTAATTATCTTATGGTCATTTAAATAGCAACCATCCTATGGAATGGGATTTCTCAATCAAAATATTAATTTGTTCTTTTTGACGCGTCTATCTCAGGCGAAAATTCAAGTGAATTGTTAAAACCTACACCGATAAATCGGAAACTATACGAACATAAAACACCAATGCTACAGTCACCAAAACTATTACAAACGGGAATGATGTAATGTTAATACGTTTGCACGGTGTCGTGTACAGGCTCCTTAACATCGCCTTGAACTCGAGCGCACGTTAGCGAGGTTCACGGATATTGAGTAAAATTAGGTCACCCGTCAGCTGTTTTATTTTCGTTACATTGCTGTTTTTCGTATTGTTTGACTAATTTTATTAAATAACTTAGATTTTAGACTATGTAGGTTTTATTTATGGTGTATAGTGGTAATACATGCGAAAAATTAAAAATAATCATCAGTCAATTTTTTTTTTTTTTTTCAAAAATTTCAGTCCTACTGTGTTCAGAAGCTTGTTCCGATTCTATATTTTCAGTATTAGGGAGTTAAAAAAAAACACCCTGTATATATATATATATACACGGTGTATCAACTACGTCTCACGAATACTGAAGGACAATGTTAATATACTTAAAGTATAAACAAATAAAAAATATTTTATCTTTGCGACAAGTAGTTTTTGAGTAAATTGATGAACGAGTTTTATGTCCTAATGCACGGCCAGCAATGTATACTGACGTGCAAACACGTCGAGATCTGTTAACGTATTCGATTATTTAATGAAAACTCGAAACTAAGAAATGAATAAAGAAAAACCAAAATACTTGTCGAAAATTTCTAGTAATCACTGTTAACTATAATTGCAAGGTGTAATAATACATTTTAACTTTATACCCACCATGTGCTTACGTTAAGTATGTAACTTATCATGCTATACACGAAGACACAACACAAAAAACACAACACAAAACTAAAATATAAACAAAACGCGGTTATTGTTTTATACCTTCGCAAATTACGTAAGAAGTTCCGGAATAGACGCGCGTTAAATCGTAGCGAAATCCAAAGGCGCACTGATCAAATAAAAATTTTGATTACCTATTAATTAGAAATAGTAGGGTGACCATCCTGAGGTCTTAAAATGCTGGAATATCTAGGGTCCAGGATCTATCGGCACTAACGAGATTTAGAAGAATCTTAATAACGAATAATATGATTGTTTCGATATTTAATTGTTATTTTTTAAATTTAATTAATGGAAACCATATAAATATTACTTATTTTAACTGAATATCATTTTGTATTTTATTTTGATACGGTATAGTGATAACACCATAAGCACCGTAAAATTCAGCAAAGCCCGCAAATACACAGCATGCCTTGGAAAAGGGTTATAATATTGAACGCCAAAGTACTTGAAAAAAAAATGTCTGCTGCCAAGATGAGGTGGAGGCGGTGCGTACGTGTTCTGCGCACCACCCGATATGGAGGTCGGATGAGCAGGCCCTTTACACTCTCCAAGAGATAGAGCTTAAAAGGGTATTTGCTTGCCGGTTTGTTGGAGGAATACGGATCCCAGGTCCAGCTATCATTGATTTCGATTTTGATTTCGAGACAACTCGGGAGTTTTTAGTCAGTAGAAGTTTAACCCACTGGCATGACCGCTTTCGAGGTGGCTCTGATGGTCCTATACAGGATTTTCCTCTGGATTACCAAAAAAAAGCTAATAATATGTTTTCTTCTATGTTAGGATATTATGTATGGTTACAAGCGACATTTTCTTTGTACAAATGCAGCGGATCTAAAATTTGTAACGTTTAAATTATTAACATTTTGTACAGTCCGCGGTTGTAATCCTTCTAGACCCTCATCCAAACCTTTTCTAGGAACGGAGCCCTAACACCAGTTAACCATAATCCTTTGATCCCTCAAAATCTTGTTTCACTATTCACATAAGTGTATTTTAATCTCAAAATTTCATTTATAAATCTAACGCAATGTTCTTGTGGATAACAAGCTAGTCCTATATCACTTACCTGAAACGTCATTTCATCGTGTAACTGAAAAGGCTAATTGTGAGCATTACTGTACAGTTAGCAAGTTTTGCTATTTTCATTTAATACAAATCTAGTATATTACTATTTTGTAAAACACTGCTCTAAACTATCAATGAAATAAATAAACTATCGATTGGAAAGATATGCCGCAGAGACATAAACATTTTCCGTAGACAAACACGTAAAAAAAAGAAGTGCTAGATTTAAATCTTATAAAGACGTTATAGTGAATAACACTTAAAACTTTACAGTTCCATGCTGTACCCTTTCAATATGCAATAAAACGTTATTTCAGGTGCAGTGTACTCACTTTGTTGTAATAAAATAGAGAAAATATGAGGTTAACCGTTTTTTGTAATAAAATATTAATCTGCTAAATTAGGTAGGTAGATTTTTACAAATGAATTTCATAATAGCGTATTTTTCATTTATTTATTTAAAATCGTTGATACTATTTCAAACGATTTGATACGAGCTGCTGCCTGGTAATAGAACATTTTTAACGTAGACCTATAATTACTATTTGTTAAAAGACTAATAATTATGTTTGTAAAGCGCTGAGACATTTATTACAGGTTTTGAAGAAAGATTTTATTTTTATTTTAGCTTGTGTTCTTTAATTATTTAATTAAAATAATACCCCGGATTATTTTTTAATTTAGAATAGCTATAAATCAGAAAAGATCACATTTTTAACTAATATGTATAGTCTCGGTACTAGAAATATGATTGTCACCCCATGATTGCCTCGTCCTCGTGACTCCTCTGAGTTACCAGACAGAATAATAAAAATTACACAATTAGACTAATTAAGATTTAAATAAGAATTTCAGTTTTGACTACTAAAAATACAGTAGGTATAATATTTTACAGTAAACAAAAATGCTAGTTTAAAGATTTATGATTATCAATCTGACTCACTCGCTTCTATTTAGTGCAGTAATCGTTTTATAAATTACTGAATTCAAGGCTTCCTTTCGTTTGAAATTGTGACAATTACTTCGTTGACGATGTATGTATGATAATGTATAGAGCATGACATCCTAGAAAAATAATTGATCTTCTATCTTATAGAAAACAAGTGACATTACAAAAGATCTCAATATCTTACCGCTAAAGTTATCCTCAATATTAAATTATACTACTAAAATACGGAGCATTCCATTTTTAATATTATTAAAAATTTTATTTGTATGTTTATTTATCTAAAGAACATTCTTAAAAAATACAGTAAATTGCTGTAATTTCAGTGTAATAGGTCGCATTGAAGGGATTAAACGGAGACACCCGATTGGTCGTTCTAATTAAATCCGATTGGTCGTGCGGTGTTGCGCTTTTTTAAGAAGTCTGCACACAATACTTTATTACAGTGACGGTTATTTCATACAAACATAAAAGCAATGCTTGTCCCACGCTCTAAGAGTATTTAATTCTAATATTATGAATTATAATAAATTAATTTTGGTTTTTTTAAATAACTTGTTTTTACTATATCTATCGATCCATCGTGAAAGTATTACAACAAATCATTCGCATTAAATGTGTAGGTACCAGCGCTACCTACAACCACAACTACCGTGTATCTAGCGGGTTTTATAGGGGTAAAGCAAGCATGCTTTGAACAAAAAAAAAGTAATTTTATGGTTTGTACTAATGAATATCAATTAAATTTTATGTGTAAAATATTAATCAAAAAAAGAAAAGCATTTCATTGCATGTTCCGTAGTCGAACAAATAATGACAGTTCGCCATATTGCGTATTTTTTTAATATTAAGTTTTACGGCCATATTGTGTATATTATCATATCTTAGTTTCAGTGTTTCCACTTTTAGAGATTTTTTCCTCTTTTTAGAAAAAAAAAAACTAATAGTATGTATAGCTTAGAGACATTTTAGGAATTTAGGAAAATTTGGGGTTTCGGAGTTTTTTTTGTAAGTTAGTGAAAGACGTGTTTAGCTTTTTAAATGTTTGATAACAAAATGCAAATAGCAGACAATGAATTAAGAAACCTAGCTCTCATCGAAACCAAGTATTATGGGGTTGAAGTTGAGGAAATAACCTGGAGATTGTGCGGCTGAATTTAATTCACTCCTCCTTATCATACTATAAATTGACAAGACGTCGTGCGCTCCTATTCGCACGAAGGTAATAACCCCTTTTTTATTGTTACGATTTACCAAGGAGTAGTATTCGCTTCCTGTATCTATTTTTCTATCTTCTGATAACATGGGAATCTTCAAACGACGAGTGAATCGGTATTTGTTAGGTGAACGCGTTCCATCATCAACCTCATCATCACTTTGCATCAGGTGAAATTAAAGTCAAGCGCAAGCTTATCTGTAATAAATAAAGGAATGAATAAAATGTCAGCTAAAATTTATTTGAATAAAATATTAAGCTAGAAAGTTATCATGGTAATTTCATGTAATGTAGCAATTTAATCAATACTTCACAGCCTCGCCGTGCCGCGTCTTTGCAAGCACAATCTGGAGAGGCCTTAGCTTACTAGGTTTTACGACAAAGCGCGTCACCACGTTGCATAGACTTCTCGGACGTCACAGCCTATCGTGAACCAACGGGTCGCTAAGACTGATATGCCGGAGTGGTTGCCAGCATCACAACGTCTTATTCTTCGATTTGGATCGGATTAACTATGTGTTCAAATAATGTCCAGAATCTTTTCATCCACGGCTTTTTAAACGCAGTGAAAACGTTTTAATCTTCCGATGTTATTGTTTCCTCTTTCTTTCTCGTCGAAAATTACGTCAAATGTAGTCAGATAGTCAAAATGGTTATCATTACAAATTAATTATCTTATGGTCATTTAAATAGCAACCATCCTATGGAATGGGATTTCTCAATCAAAATATTAATTTGTTCTTTTTGACGCGTCTATCTCAGGCGAAAATTCAAGTGAATTGTTAAAACCTACACCGATAAATCGGAAACTATACGAACATAAAACACCAATGCTACAGTCACCAAAACTATTACAAACGGGAATGATGTAATGTTAATACGTTTGCACGGTGTCGTGTACAGGCTCCTTAACATCGCCTTGAACTCGAGCGCACGTTAGCGAGGTTCACGGATATTGAGTAAAATTAGGTCACCCGTCAGCTGTTTTATTTTCGTTACATTGCTGTTTTTCGTATTGTTTGACTAATTTTATTAAATAACTTAGATTTTAGACTATGTAGGTTTTATTTATGGTGTATAGTGGTAATACATGCGAAAAATTAAAAATAATCATCAGTCAATTTTTTATTTTTTTTTCAAAAATTTCAGTCCTACTGTGTTCAGAAGCTTGTTCCGATTCTATATTTTCAGTATTAGGGAGTTAAAAAAAAACACCCTGTATATAAATATCCCGTGAGAAAAATTTCATTTATTATTATTTATATGATATAGGTACAATATGTTATAAAAACCCTGTCCAACCAGTTAAGGCGTTACTCGGAGTTAATATTTGGTTATATTTATTTTGATTATTTTATTTTAAAAGCAAAAAAGAGACGATTAAAATAATTAAACGGGGAAAGTTTACATAGTAACACTGGGAACATGCAAAAAGGAAACAAAAGGATCCTGCTAGATCATGACGTCAAAAAGGACAGGAAACCCCGTTGGTCGCGAGAACTTTTTAGAATTAACTCATTTCATTACTCTTTAAATTGATTTTTGTAAGTAATTCGAGCGTAGTTCGCATGTAAATAATGCAATATCTTCAATTGTATATGAAAATAACTTTTAATGCTTGCTTTATGAGGATTCCTGCTTCTCTTTATAGATTAGAAACTCTAAAAATATCTTTATTTATATATAGTACTAGCTGATCCGGCAAACGTTGTATATAATTTATTGCAATATCTTCTAAGATGTTCATTGAAATTAAGTGATGTCAAAGACAATTTTATTCACAGTTAAATACTCTTAATCAACAACACATTTATTTGGATAAAGATTAATATTATTACGTTGATACAACTCTTATCAAATAATGCATTAATTTCGACCAAATTTGTTTACCATAAAAACGGTTCTAGTGACCTAATCTTAAAAGATAGACATATACTGTCTTTTTTTTTAGATTTTTTTAGATCATTCCAAGAGGAATAATTCTTTCTTGCATATATTTTTAGTATCTTGAACCGTTTTTGCAGCACACGCAATGGAAGCCCTCAAGGATGAATAATTTTCCCCGTTTTATTCACATTTTCCATTATTTCTTCGCTCCTAATAATTGCATCGTGATGTTATATAGCCTAAAGCCTTCCTCTATAAATGGTCTATTCAACTCAAAAAGAATTTTTCAATTCGAACCAGTAGTTCCTGAGTTTAGCGCGTTCAAACAAACAAACAAACTCTTCAGCTTTATAATATTAGTATAGATAATAAAATGAATTTACTGTAAGTTATGAAAGCAAATCTGTCAAGGAGACTTTCTAAGAAAAACTGTGCTATTAATAATATATATAAAGGGCACGTTTCTATTTTAGATAAACTCCGTGGCAATATCCATTTCTTGATTAAATCAAGTTTCCTGGACCGTGAACTGCAATATCTCAAGTTTCTCCGGCTGCACTTTGAATGGGAACGATTCGTCCGCCATTAATGCGAAGTTATCTCTGGTATAGTAGAGATGTGGTTAGCTGTTTCGTACCTTTGATGCCGAAGTCGCGAATAAACTAAGCACGAATTTGGTTTACGTTACCTCTTTTTCGTTTTCGGTTGTAGATTATTTAATCGTGTTCCACCCTCTCCCTTCCATATATGAATCACGCGCATAGATTTGTGAAGTCACGGCTATACGTTTACTCATGTCTTGGCCAGGACTAAAAAGTTCTCTAACCCTTACTTTTGCCGGGTCGTTGGGTTATGGAATGGTATTCCAACAAGCGTATTCCCACAGTTTTTTGATATTGGATCCTAATACGAAGCGTGAAGAGATATTTGTGCAGGCCGGCATGGTCACTTCGACTATCGATTGTTTTTCTTTACTGCAGATTGTTGCAGTCGGTTTTTCGACTGCATAATGCTTACCATTAGGCGTGGTGTGGTCACTGCCGAGTCAGAATTAAAAAAAAATAGTTTGTCGTGAGTCATTAATATATATACGAGTATATTTTTGTCTAGTACCCAAAGTGTATTATAGTGTTATATTTTAGTTATTTGTAGAAATTGTATTCTGGTAACATTAACAGTTATATTTTAGTGATTGTATTCTGGCAACATTATATGTATTTAGTTATGAGTAAATCTGAGTAATAAAAGGACATTCTGGTTCGAGCCTCGGTAGAGGAAACACGTCGAGAGAACCGAGCTATAATAATAAATAAGTGAATGTGGAAATAAAGAGGAAAAGCATTTAGGAGGCATAGTTTTATTCTCTTCACTTCTGACAATATTTCTAACAATAGTATGTTTGGCGGTAAAGTAAGAAATGGTGAGGAAACCCGCATAACATCTAATAGCCATAGTCATCTTCTTAGTTCAAGGATTTACAACAAGGTTAACCATGAATTGAGTATCTTGAATTTATCTAATTACGAATGTAAGATGTAGCTGAGGGACTGGTTGTCGAATTTGAAGTATAATGATACTGAGGAACTGTTGCGGGAATAGATGTATTTGGGGTTTAACATTATTGTGAAATTATTATTTACTTTGATTGTATAGATTATTATTGTATTGTTTGGTATGTAACAACTTGTGTGAAATGTGCTGACATCCAAGACACAGGTAGTTCTAGTTTGGGTGTCAGCTGACTTTAATGTGCTGCTTTGTAATTGTTTTTATAATAAATTATTTTATTTATTTTTATTTTTAATAGAAATATCACGTGTACTGGTGCTGTAAGAACGGCGATCAATTGCGCTACTGGTCACGTTGAGCACGGCATATAATCGCAAAGTGGATACAGCCACTAACATCTCTGCTGACCACGTAAAGAATATAGCCTGAAGATATATACTTGCTATTGACGCAACGTAAATATTAAAAACCGAAAAAGACTATTCGATATTTTTTTTACACTGGCTCGTCATAGTGACTTCAGAGTACCTGATGGTAAGTACAATGTAGTCCAAAAACGAAAGCGACTATCAAAGGATGAAAATCCATTGATAGTCTACATCGTCATGTCGGCCCACATATACCACGACTGAAGGTCTCTAGGTATATGAGCTATTGGATATACACAAGCTGATCCCGAAACGCGACAAGCCGAAACTGGTCACTATGACGGGCTTTACACCCATGTACCGTGGTCGCGATCCAGACGGGCACCGACGCCCTACCACCTCGCTGCTGCTCGTTTAGCACCACCCAGGAGTCACGTGTAGGGAAACTAGGGTAAAGCTTACGGACGTGAGCAGCTTCGACTCCCAAAAAAAGAAAAAAAAGAAAAAAGAATATATAGAAATAAAAAGAAATCATATAAAGAATTGCCACATCCCTAGTTTATAGCGTTAGAAGCAAAGTGTGAACGTATATACAATGGAGTTTATTCAAAGCATCTGTGTTTGTTTACTATAGTTCCGGAGTTAATTTATAGAATTTTCATCGACGTACTCTTTTGTGAAATAGTTATTTATTGGTATATTAAGGATGTAAGAGACAACCTTGTGCATGATTTCCATACATAAACATAATATACCCCACCCACGAGCAGCAGCGAGGTGGTAGGGCGCCGGTGCCCGTCTGGATCGCGACCACGGTGCATGGGTGTAAAGCCCGTCATAGTGACCAGTTTCGGCTTGTCGCGTTTCGGGATCAGCTTGTGCATATCCAGTAGCTCATATACCTAGAGACCTTCAGTCGTGGTATATGTGGGCTGACATGACGATGTAGACTATAAATGGATTTTCATCCTTTGATAGTCGCTTTCGTTTTTGGACTACAGTGTACTTACCATCAGGTACTCTGTAGTCACTATGTCGAGCCAGTGTAAAAAAAAAAACCCGCCGTATTCTCCAGACGTTGGCCCCTCGGACGATGACTTGTTTCGATCAATGACACACGGCCTAGCTGACAAGCACTTCCGGTCTAATGAAGAAGTAAAAAATTGGATCAATTCGTGGATCGCATCAAAAGATGACCAGTTTTTTCAACGCGGGATTCGTATGTTGCCCGAAAGATGGGAGACAGTAGTGGCAAGCGATGGGCAATGCTTTGAATCATGAATGTATAACCAGTTTTTTTACAATAAAGCCTGGAATTTGGAAAAAAATAGCGGAAGTATAGTTGTACACCTATTATAATATATAGCATGTAGACGCTGCCCGATACGCGTTTGTGGTAAACGCTCTAAAGGTCGTTAGGGTGTTTCGGCACGCGCGGGGTAAGGGGTGCGCGCGCGCAAGGGATGCTCTAGCTAAGTTAGTCGACTACCGAGACCCGAAGCTAGAGTACGTGCGTGTACGTCGCAGTTAAAAATACAATAAATGGAAATAACATCTAGCTTAAGTAATCTTAAATATAAGTGTTTATAATAATAAGTTTAAGCAATAGCAACACACCCACTGAAAAATAAATTAAATGAAATATAATCTATCAGAATATCTATCTATAGAATCGTGATCAGGTGCGCTTCTTGTCACGTTGAGCACGATATGTAGGCGTAAAGTGGATACAATCGCTAATGTATCTCAGTTCACCTCGTAAGAGACATACCGTGAAGATATAGTATATAGTATAGCGTGTAGATATTTTATATATATGTCTTCTGTATAGTTTGAAACTTGATTAAGTGGTGACGTCGGCGCCCACTGTCAATAATGGCTCCCTTGAGGCACTCGACATCCATTAGAGCCAAGATGAATAAGGCTCTTGACACATTAGCTGAGAGACGCTATTTAGTAAATAACGCTTTATTCTGTGCTCTTAGAATTTTCAAAAACGGTTAAATAGCCGATTCGGCCGTGGATCAATATCAGTTATTAGCTTTGAACCAGGGATGGGCAAAATGTAATCTGATTAACGATTACAAAATGTAGTCGTAGTTTTAATTTTCTTGCCCTGCAGTCAGGATTAAATCCATTTAAAACATTAAGAAATCGTAAATGTGTACACAACCTGGGATTTTGTAGTGTTTAAAACATAAATGAGCAAAATACAACCATATTAATGGTAAAAAACGTAAAATGTAATCGTAATCATTTTTATTAATCTGATTATATTTTGCCCATCTATGCTTTGAACCACCTTTTTATTCTACAGACTAGTACAAAAAATCGGGAATCTATTTTTTTTATTATTTTGATCCAGCAGTGACCACATCACGCCTGATGGTAAGCGAGGTACAGTCCAAAAAACGACAACGACTATCGACAGTAATGAAAAACCCTTCGGTAGTCGCAACGATCATGCCGGCCTGCACAAATATCTCTTCACGCTACGTGTAAAGGACACTATATCATAGGACGGTAGGAACACACTCGCCTGAGGTCTCTTTCACAGCCCCATGACACGGCAAAAGTGAGAGCTAGAGAACTTTGTAGTCCTAGCCGGGGTGAGGGTTACCGTATAGCTGTAATAAAACCCCGTACGCGTGGTTCTCTTCAGAACACTCATGATTAGTAATGAAAATACCCGGGAATTTTCCCAAAGTGCCCATAACTTCCTTGGGAATATTCCCGGGAATTTACGAAATGTTCTCGGAAGTTTTGGAAACTTTAGGAAAATTCCTGAGCATTTTCATCACTACCTGTGATATAGACTGTAGAGAACGCTTCGTGATGCAATTACTCTGTGACACTGGAGCGGTTCAAGATCCTAAGTAACAAATCACATTGAGCCGATAATTAAATACAAGTTGAGTACGTTCCTTCAACAACTTAAAAAAAAGCCGATTATCTTCACAGCTGATCAGATTTCACCTTCCAAACAATGAAATATGAATCGGTATCAGTTCCTCCACTCAGGAGCTTCGATACCACAGACCTGTTACGTACTCAACCTATTGAAGTTGCCCAGGATGTCACCCTTTGTGTCGGAGATTGCTCTGCGGGTACAACAATCTTTCGGTTTAGTTTCACGAAAGACTGGACAACAAGCAAGTACCTCAGAACAGTATGGTAGTCCAAACCAGACGTTTGAGGATTTTCTGCTGGATCCAGTACAGCCAACGCTTGGACACCAATCACTATACGTCACATGATTATGTCAAATAGCACGAAGATCTGCTAGGCTTATAGTATTTCAGCACAATTTGATATCTTGATAGTTAGTTGCACGCTATCCGAGTCGTAACAGCCGCTTGTCCGCACAATGTTAAAAAAACAACCCCGACCACCGGCATGTAAGCAATCGTGGTGGAGCACTGTCTCGATATACTCATATGGAGTCTTATGATTGGCCAGCCCGCATGAAGCCATATATTTATTTATTTATAAGTACATTTATACAGTCTACATTAACACATAAGACTATATAAGACATGAACAGGATACATTACAAATGCGATTATATTTAAAAGAATCGACTACATGCACAGAAGAAAAGTAAAAAAATACGAGTAATAGAAAAAGAAATATACCAACCTAATTTTCGAAAAGAAATAAAAATAAAAAAGCAAAAGAAAACAATAATCTATTCAACAATCTTCTCGAATAACGTTCTTTTTTTAATTTATAAACACTTTTGTTAAATATGTTTCGTTAGATCAATAGGTCTCGACATATAATTATATTATATAAAAGGTTTCTTATTTTTTAATATTATTAAAATTATTTATATTATTAAAATCTAGACCACCCCTCTTTTTGCAAATGGGAAAAAATTAAAACATAGGATTTGAACTACGACTGCAAGGAATGAGAGTCTAGTTTACAAATAGTTGGACTACTGCAATATCTTTAGTTTTAATTTTAAATATACATCCTGTATAATACAACGTGTTCTTCTTACCCTGTCTTGTGTCGATTTCTTGTAGTTAACCCTCGCTATGCGCCGCCTAAGAGAAATTCGTTCTAAAAACACTCTGTATATTACCGCTGTTGTCCCCAGCCCGTGGTCAAAGAAGGTTACCTGATGAAGCAGACGCGCAGCTTCCAGCGGTGGCAGCGCCGGTATTTCCGGTTGCGCGGCCGCACTCTCTACTACGCTAAAGAAAAAGACGTGAGTACTTTTCAATTAATTACACCAAAAAAGTTATTCTCCTTTGTTATTTTTCGTCATTTGTCAAACGAATTTTCATCACCCATCACATTTAATGTTTCCTTTATATAAATAATGTCAATCCAGATGTATGCCCTAGTACATAAATAAACGTAGTTTAAATATAGCACACAGGAACGTGAATTTTAAAATTGAGTTACATTTTCCCGCATGCGACAGAGTAATTTCCCGGTAGGTATGACGTAAACGGCTAAAAGCACCTACACACCGTTCAATTTACTGTAGTTGAAATTGAGCGTACTTTACTCGTCTCGACATAAGAGATTTCACTGCGATGTAGCCGTAGATGCGCGAAATGTAATCAGATTAATGAAAATGATTAAAGATTACATTTTACTTTTTTTTACCATTAATATGACTGCATTTTGCTCATTTATGTTTTAAACACTACAGAATCCCAGATGGTATACACATTTATTATTTCTTAATGTTTTAAATGGATTTAATCATGATTACAGAGCAAGAAAATTCTAATTACGACTACATTTTGTAATCGTTGATCATTAATCAGATTACATTTTGCCCATCTCTGGATGTAGCCTTGAGTATCTTTTTGTGCTTCTTCTTAAAGTGGTCGCTTCGGAGATCCTAGTAGCATATTATAGGTAGCAGGTTCTCCCTGGTTAGCCGCCCAAGCCGAGATTTGTACCTAAAAGGGTGCCCTTGCGTGGTCACCAATCTATAAAACTCACTGGCTGAGCGGCTCTCTCGTCCGCTATAGTTGTGAAACCCATCACGAAAGACATATAGACAGGAAACATTGTACTGGTTATTTAATAGTAATTTATCGTCACGCTTATATGTATATCGAGGTGAGCAGAGTTACATTAGTGGCTCTATCAACCTTGCGCTTGCATGCCGTGCATAACTTTTTTTTATACTGGCTCGACATAGTGACTACAGAGTACCTGATTGTAAGTACAGTGTAGTCCAAAAACGAAAGCGACCATCAAAGGATGAAAATCCATTGATAGTCTACATAGTCATGTCGGCCCACATATACCGCGACTGAAGGTCTCTAGGTATACTAGTTATTGGATATACACAAGCCGATCCCGAAACGCGAGAAGCCGAAACTGGTCACTATGACGGGCTTTACACCCATGCACTGTGGTCGCGATCCAGACGGGCATCGAAGCCCTACCACCTCGCTGCTGCTCGTTTAGCACCACCCAGGAGTCACGTGTAGGAAAACTAGGGTAAAGCCTACGGACGCGGGCAGATTCGACTCTCTCTTTATGCACCATGTGGTCACCGTTGATGAAAACATACCGAGGAAGCCCGGAAACCATCTAATAGAAATGTCATGTGTAATTGTGGTATGCAAACGGCGATCAGTTGCGCCACTGGTCACGTTGGTGGATACAACCATTAATATATCTGCTCTCACCTTGAGAAGGGGATATAGCGTGATGATATTTTACTACTATTATATTGAGTGAAATTGAATCATATTCTTAATACTGCGATTGCGGTTTTTCACCTGTGATATAACGGTGACAAATATAATAATTTCACAAAGATATCGTTGAAAAAGTAACAATAATATCCAGGCTTGATTAGAAGCGTTGCCTCAAAAATAATTTTGTCGAGGGCAGACAACTTGTCCCATCCCGGCACGGTTGATCGCAAACAAATTGAGTGCAAAATTAAATCGTGTATAGGACTTTTTATACGGCGGCGCAGGGTATCTCGCTCCGGTTTGTTGAGAACGCTTCCGGCCATTGAAGTCGTGTACAACTAGTACCGGTTTTGGGTTGTTTAATTTTTAAACCCACGGTTTATGAAAAATGCAATGATTTTCGGTAAATATGACCTACATGTTTGTAGTTTGTAGCTGAAATTCTAAGGTGGACATTCGATTTAAAATCTATATTTTTTTTTTTACACTGGCACGACATAATGACTACAGAGTACCTGATGGTAAGTACAGTGTAATCCAAAAACGAAAGCGACTATCAAAGGACGAAAATCCATTGATAGTCTACATCGTCATGTCGGCCCACATATACCACGACTGAAGGTCTCTAGATATATGAGGTACTGGATATACACAAGCGGATCCCGAAACGCGACAAGCCGAAACTGGTCACTATGACGGGCTTTACACCCATGCACTGTGGTCGCGATCCAGCCGGACACCGACACCCTACCACCTCGCAAAATATCATCACGAACATCATCAGCTTATCCTAGTCCATTGCTGGACACAGGCCTCTCCTGACAAGTGACATTGAGCCCGATCTTTGGTTTTTCTCAGCCAATCCTTTCCGGCCACCTTTCGCAGGTCGTCGCTCCACCTTGCCGGGGGGCGTCCCACGCTATGTCAGCCGATCCACGGTCTCCACTCGAGAACCCGCCTGCTCCAACGACCATCGGTTCTTCGACATATATGGCCTGCCCATAATCTATCTATTTTGTATAATATACATATCTATACAATATGTATTGAAAACCCTGTCCGACACGAAAAGAGCATATCGGTGACGCGATACTATTACCAAACTATACCAGAAAATTGTATTATTTGCGAACATGCAGAAGTTAATTTCGTATAAAATTGCAGCTACTGAATTCTTTTATGTCCTTTGTTTCTCATGTTCAGAATACTTACAAAAGTCAGTTCAAAGGTTTAATGAAACAATTTAATTGATAAACGGTGTGCTTCTCAAAGGTAGAGCAATTCAGAAAAATCTGAGGTTTCTACCTTTCGAGGTATGGAATCCTAACAGATGATAGGCTTCAATCGATCGTTGTTTGCCACTGCCAGTGAGCAAACAAAGTTTAAAACAAAAACTAAAGCCATATAAATATTCGTATCGCATTACACGCGTGCGTTTAATGCTTACAACGTGGGTGGAAAAATGGAAAATACTTCCTGTGAAAATATAATGATAAAATATTTTACAAACTACCATAAAATTACATTTTGTAATCGTCTACCAATTTCTAATATTACAAAATTGTACCTCAGGTATTTGTCCGCATTATGTAGTTTTTTTTATGATTTTTAGGCTTAGGTTCACATAATGAATGTGAATACTATATAATGATAATAAATATTATATTAATTTCATATGGAAAATAGATGGTATAAAAATAGAATACATTTGAATATAAGGGTTCCTTTTTTTGTTTAAATTAAAGCAATTTATTACATACTTATTTATCGTAAGGGCATGCAACGCTTTTATGCATCTATGGAATGAACGCTACTGCTTAGGTTAGACCTCAGTCACAAGCAGGTGGTGCGGAAACGCGAGTGGTGATATATGTGAGCTGGCATTGCGACGGCGACAGTCAATAGGTTTTCGTTCTATGATATTCGCCACCATATTTACTCTACACCGCACTTACCATCAGGTGCGAGGTAGTCAGTTTGTCGCACTAGTATAAGAATGGGCCTGAATTGATTGTTTCAACCGACTGTTTTCATAGATTTTTATAATTATTTACATTAATTATAATATATGAAGTTCCGTGAATGTTCGTAGGTTCGAATCCCGGCATGTACCTCTGTATTATACTACTATGTAATTCGAATTTAGGCAACACATGATCACCGGTGAAGGAGAATATCGTGAGGAAACCCGTATGACATCTAATAGAAATGCAGCGAGAAAAGAACGGCGATCCGCTGCGCTATTGGTCACGTTGGGCACTACACATAAGAACTGAGTGGATACAGCCACTAATGTACCTCTGCTCACCCCGAAATTTATAATGACGTGAAGATATTATTATTTATAACTTTGATTTTGAATCTACAATTACTTTAAAATCTATACTCAGCTTTATCTAGTTTAAGCTTGTATAAAACGCTATTTAATTGAAGCGGTTTATTTTGACGTTGATGATGATTTAAATTTAACAGTTGTTAATTTTCATTCATATCATACCTGATGGTAAGCATTGTCAGTCCAAAAAACTACAATTAATATCAGCAGTTAAGAAAAATCCCTCGGTAGGCGCAGTCATCATGCCGGCCTGCACAAATATCTCTTCACGCTACGCTTAGAGGACCCCATATCATAGGATGGGGGAAAACACGCTCGCTGGAAGACCATTCCACAGCCCAACGACACGGTAAAAGACGATTACAATAGACGTTTCCGTGGAATGTAATAACCACAGTTTAACGCTAAATATTATTATTATGAACTATATTTACAAACTCCTCACCCACCCGCCCAACTCTAGCATTAGGCGAGGGATGGTAAACCTCCAGCATAAGCACAAACGACCAGAGATTAGGGCCCCAAAGATAGAAACCTGCGCACTATTCGCGCAGTATCAAGAATGACTGCCTTCTGCATACGCGCCATCATCCCCTTGGCACTGAAACCCAAACTCTCCAGGTGTTTTTGTAGGCTAACTGGAACCAAGCCATTAGCAGAAATTACAATCGGGATGATTTCAGCGGATGCCACCCCCCACACGTCAGTTACCTCGTGAGCTAGATCAAGGTGCTTCCTCTTTTTCTCAGTTTCGGCTTTTACAAGATTCTCGTCGTATGGTATGGTGACATCCACCAAAAACACCCTAGACTGAGCCCGGTCTATCAGCACAATATCAGGCTTATTATTATTATCAAATAATAGGCGAGCAGCTATTAGCTGATATGACTATGTCTTAGCTGGTATGTTCAACTTAAAAAGACTGACTGAGATGAGAGCCATCTATCCAGTCTAACTTTGTAACTATTCGTGGATGGTGCGTCAACAATGTCTTGAGGCAATTTATTCCAAACATGCAATATTCTGTTATTAAGTGAGTGGTAACCAATATTCGTTTTTGAATTCCAACGAACCAGCTGCACATCATTCACACACCGAGCACGGAGACAACTATTGACTTGAAAAGTATTGCATAGCTTGGAGCAGTTATATTTCCCTGTTAATATCTTATATGTCTCGATAAGATCTCCACGCTGGCGTCGCTCTTGAAGTGATGACAAACGAAGAATTCTCAACCTCTCCTCATAACTTTTTAAATATAATTTTATATAACCATAAACTAGATTTAATTTATTGGTTGAAGCCGTTTTAAACGTCTAAGACTATGATTTATAGACACTATTTCGACTTTGCTTAGCAAAGTACTTAAAAATGAATTCGTTTTGACAAAAAAAAAAACAAATATATAATAGGAGCTTGAGTATAGCCATAGTATTCACAGAGCCAAGTCCATGTTGAAAAAATCGGTGACTTGCCAAATCCTTTGACATTCATTGGGTAATATAAATTGTAATATTTTAGTAAAGTTTAAGGAATCTTAAAATTGTATCTATAAATTTCAGCCTCAGTATAGTAAGGTCAAATTACATTGTAGGATCGTTTCTACTCAAACTGATATTTCTTCATTACATTCTTCATTAAGCAAAGACGCGGGTTAAAGTTACATGCTAGAAATATATAGTGAGTTTGAAAGCTTGTTACATCTAAATATTTAATAACTCCATACTCCAAATTGCTCCTTAAGAGGCGGGGCCTAAAAGATATTTAATTCACTGGATACGCCGATGACTGTGGCATGTGCGCTGTAGTGTTTTTATCCCTCTCTCATAAGGCATATTTAATGCGGGTGCGAAAGGGATGTCACGTAGGCTCATTCCCCGGCTCATCCACGTTGTAGTACCTCCGCGGTGCACCTAGCCGAGACAGCTCGGCGCCCGCAAACTGAGGCCTAGTGATACCCGCTTAGAAATATACCTGGAAATTTAGGGAGATCAAGTGTGAAAAGGGGGATTTTGTAAAATACGAGAGACAAAATTAAATGGGAAAAATACAGAACTAGGGCAACCTTCTGCTTCAATAAAACTCCAGGTTATATATGTTAACAATATTTATTATTTACAACGTATCTATTCGCGATATGCACGAATTCCTTTGATGATCTCTCTGTATTTGTATTGACCACTCGATTTGCAATTGTTCGCTCTATTACTATAACCCAGCCGATCACAGTAAAAAGAAACTTAAACTTAAATTTCCATCTCCTGCATTTGCCTACAATACAGATAAAATTTTGACCAAATTTAATACTGTTTAAGGTGATAATAAGAACATTTTGTATTAATATAATAAATCTTTGATCATCATTATTTTAAAAAAAATATTAAACATCTTGTACAGTACGTAACTAACTCCATAGTGTCATAAGGCTGTAAAATTATCTTCTAGCCAGTCTGTTTTGATATTATGTAATGATCACGGTGACTACTAACGGTTTCTCGATAGTTATGATCGGTTTATGGACTAAAACTATGCTTAACATTATATATCAAGACTTGTAGTAATTTTACCCAGGTAGTATTCACGATTTTATAGTCCACGAATTTATCAGAAAAAAAAATTTGGTGTCTATAAAATATGCGATGATTTTTAGGGAGTGAATGAGTATTTTTAGGGTATATTTTCCCAGAGGCTGGCCATGCAGCGGTAACGGAATTTCAGTCGCGCGCACAACGCCGACCGATGTAGAAGCGGTTTCTACGTCGAATGTTGCTGGATATTGTGCGTCGACAATATAAATAATACATTAATGAAAATATATCTTAAACTAATCTATTCGCAATAATAGTATATTCTTTTAGTGTTTTCTCTGTGTAGTGGATTTATTTCTTAGAAACATATAGCTAGTTGTTGGCTGACCTGATTTTTATTTTGAAACTCTTGCACAATTTCACCTGTGACTGTTATATCTGGGATTTCGATGTAAGTTTTAATATTGCATTAATAAATTAGATTTTTCTTATAATAAGTCTATATAATTTATACACGATTGTTTGTAATTTGTCATGTATTCAGTAAAATTAAATGCGAGTATTCCATCTTTCTCTATATACTAAGAAAATTCAGTAGTAATTGAAAATTAATTTGAATGTTTATGTTAATATACCAAATTACGAAATATAAAATAAAAAACAAATAGACATTAAATGTTTTTTAATATGTTTTTGTACCTTAATTATTAATGAAACATGTATAATTATATCAATAAATAATACACGATATTAAATAAATAAATAAGATAATAAAAATGAACCACGCGCACGGGTTTGCGGAGTCACAGCTAGTGATGAAAATGCCCGGGAATTTTTCCAAAGTTCCCAGCACTTCCGCGAACATTTCGTAAATTCCCGGGAATATTCCCCATACAAGTTTTGGGCACTTTGGGAAAATTCCCGGGCAGTTTCATCACTAGTCACAGCTATACGGTATCTCACATCCCGGCTAGGACTAAGAAGTTCTCTAACTCCTTCTTTTGCCGTGTCGTTGGGCTGTGGAATAGTCTTCCGGCGGGCGTGTTCCCACCGTCCAGGGATACTAGGCCCTTCAAACCAAGCGTGAAGAGATACTCATTCAGGCTTGTATGGTGGCTACTGCTATTGATAGCTTTTCTTTACTATCGATAGCCGTAGATGGTTCTTGGATTATACAAAGCTTACCATCAGCCCTGGCGCGGGGTTGTTATACCGAGTTAGGTTAAAAAAATACAGTAAATAACTAACGGCGTCATATTTATAAATTATGATTCCTACTGAAAACTTAATTTAAATCTATAAACTTTGTTTAAAACTGTTCCCTAATTAAGAATAAACATGCATATATTAACACAAAGCATGCAAACAACCAGATATATAAAACGATTTCAGATATGTTATAAACACGATTGTATCATTGAAAGTCTCTTTGAAATTAAATGAAATATAACTTTATTCAACTAGGCCTATTTCTAAGCACTTTTGAATTGTCAAAAAAAAAGCAAAATGAATGTACCACCGGTTTGGAAAACAGGATCTACCGAGAAGAGCTGGCAAGAAACTTTGATAGTCTCTTTCTAACATAATTAGGTAACATACACAAAGGAATGAATGTCTCGTGAAAAAGATTGTATACTCGCCAATTTACACGACGCACTTTAATCATTCAAACAGTCATTAATGGAGTCATATCACTTACTTGCAATTTAGTTTTATTAGTTTTTTTTTTATTTCAATGGTTATGATTTTTCCAAGATGTCTTTAGGTATTGTATTGTATAAGAGAATACCGAGCCCCATGTTAGAATCATGAACTTCTTAAAGCCGATATTTAGGTAATACTAATTTGTTTTTATTTCTAACTAGCTGTCCCGGCAGACCTTGTTCTGTCCTATTTCTCTACAACAAAGTCACATTGTTTTTTTAATGTTAATAGCTTCCCCGTCAGATTTTATTCTGCTAAAACCTATTGGCCTGTCGGCTGTTTTTTGAAAATTGTTTGAAGCAACCTGGCCTTAATGTTATATGTATAAAAATTGACAAATATTGACATTAATATTTATGTGATATACTAGCAGATCCGGCAAACGTTGTTTTGCTATATAAGGTTTTGTAATATCTTCTAAGATGTTCATTGAAATTAAGTTATGTCAAAGACAATTTTGTTCACAATTAAATACTCTTAATCAACAACACATTTATTTGGATAAATATTAATATTATGCATTAAGTATTAATATTATACATATAATGCATTATATTCGAACAAATTTGATTACCATAAAAACGGTTCTAGTGAGTTAATCTTAAAAGATAGACATATACTGTCGCGGACATTTTTTTAGATAATTTCAAGAGGAATAATTCTTTCTTACATATATTTTTCGTATCTTGAGCCGTTTTCGCAGCGCACGCAATGGAAGCCCTTAAAGATGAATAATTTTCCCCGTTTTTTTTCACATTTTCCATTATTTCTTCGCTCCTAATAGGTGCATCGTGATGTTATATAGCCTAAAGCCTTCCTCGATAAATGGTCTATTCAACACAAAAATAATTATTCAATTCGAACCAGTAGTTCCTGAGATTAGCGCGTTCAAACAAACAAACAAACAAACTCTTCAGCTTTATAATATTAGTATAGATATATACAGAATATATATATTTTGTATGAGAATATAGAAAAGTGTTATTTTTAGACATTTGCAGGGAATTTTTAAAATTTTTCTCTCCGTAATAACCTTCCTCAGACTTCATCAAACACAACAAAAAAAAAAAATCAGTCAAATCAGTTCAGCCGTTCTCGAGTTTCGCGCTTATCAAGACATTTAGCGATTCATTTTTATATTATAGATATTAACACTAATAACATCACTACTCGCTAAATATAGATGCAGATTTTATCGTATGTACATAATACGGATGTAAATATATTGCAATGGAACTCTTTACATACCGAAATCATCAAAACGTTCTCTAAGCGAAACTCTAGTCCTTAAATTATAAAAAACTTCCTAAAAGTCTTAACCTGTTTTGTGATTATCATCATTGAATTACATACGGTATTATGTATATTATAAACAAAGAAAAAACAAAGAACGTATCTGCTCACACGTAAAGGGTTATTTTATTTAAATAAATTACAGTTTTACTTTTACAATGGCATCTAATAGAAATGTCATGTACAAGTGCCTAGAGAACGGCGATCAGTTGTGCTACTGGTCACGTTGGGCACGATATATAAGCGCAAAGTGGATACAGCCACAAATATATATCTGCTCACCCCGTGATATAGCGTGACGATATATAATTATTTCTAATTTTCTTTATTTTACATATTATTTAAAAATAATAATATTAAAACATTTATTTGGCACAAAACACAAGATACAACACATCAGAATAGGTTAATGAAGACAGAAAACAGCAAATAACCATGTGTTGTGATGATGCGCCAAAGGGAAGTCAGCTCAACAAATGCTAAGTGACCAGCAGAGCCACCCAGCGCTGATTTTCAGCTGACACTCTTTTATTGCGTCGACGCGCAGAAAACAGCAAGGAAGGGATCAATAGAGTACAGATACACAACATTAGAAACTAATTTCAATGTATCATAAATAGATATATATTATAGATGAAAATACACAGACACAAGAACACAAATATATAAGTATATTACATACACATTACACATTACATATACATTGGCCGTGGTGGCTGCCGGCAGAATAGAATAGCACCCCCCTCTTCTTGCTGAGGTGTCGTAAGAGGCTACTAAGGTATCTCTTTAACACCGCAATTCAACCAGGTGTTCAGAGAAGGAAAACTCGACCAAACCTGCATCCCGCCCCCTCCCGATCGTACTGGTTCTCCTTTCCATCGGGCCCGAGGGAGCTCGGACGAGAGAGTGCTTTTCTGGCAGCGCGTCCAGATATGCACTTAAATATCTCCTGCGCAATTGGCTGTTTCCGAAAACTGGACCTCGAATTTCTTAATCGGTGTTGAAACAGTCGCCGTGGCCGAAACCGGCCAGGACAACATCATCATTACATTATTTACTTGTCTTTAAGTAATCAAAGTAAGTAATTATGAAAACAGTCGGCTAAAACTATCAAACTGTTTGAAGTGAGTATTGAGTACCTGATAGTAAGTGCAGTTTACAGTAAATATGTCAGGGAATATCATAGGACGAGTATCCATTGATTGTCGCCGTCAGTGTGCCGGCTTACATATATCACGACAGTAGACCTCTGGACATAGATGGGCAAAAAGTAATCAGATTAATGAAAATGTTTGACGATTACATTTTACGTTTTTTACCATTAATATCACTGCATTTTGCTCATTTATGTTTTAAACACTACAAAATCACAGATCGTATACACATTTATTATTTCTTAATGTTTTAAATGGATTTAATCATGACTACAGAGCAAGAAAATTAAAATTACGACTACATTTTGTAATCGTTGATCATTAATCAGATTACATTTTGCCCATCTCTGCCTCTGGATGTATGATCAACTGGATCTTTGAAATATTTTTTTCTTTGAAATTAATTGTATTTAATAATGCATACAAATTAATTTCGATGTTAATATAAATCTATAAAATTTGTATAGAATATGCCTATAATTATTTAGTTAGAATCTTATTAATCATTTTGTATTATTCTAATGCAACCTTAACTGATGTGTTTCATCATTACGAATCTGTGGTACTAAACTTGTATTATATCTATAAAATTAAATATAAAAAAGCCATGTGAGATTGTAAAAAAGTTTCTATGAAGTCAGGATCTTGTGGTTTCGATGACCCAATCATAAATCTTTTTAATACATCGAGCGTCTGCTATTATGTTTTATTTTTACTAAGCGTATTCGTCTTTGTGATCAATTGCTTTATAGTGATGAAAAATATTGCATTATTTTTATACACTGGCTCGACATAGTGACTACAGAGTACCTGATGGTAACTACAGTGTAGTCCAAAAACGAAAGCGACTATCATAGGATGAAAATCCATTGATAGTCTACATCGTCATGTCGGCCCTCGTATACCACGACTGAAGGTCTCTAGGTATATGAGCTACTGGATATACACAAGCTGATCCCGAAACGCGACAAGCCGAAACTGGTCACTATGACGGGCTTTACACCCCTGCACTGTGGTCGCGATCCAGACGGGCACCGACGCCCTACTACCTCGCTGCTGCTCGTTTAGCACCACCCAGGAGTCACGTGTAGGGAAACTAGGGTAAAGCCTACGGACGCGAGCAGCTTCAACTCCCAACTATCATTTAACAAGCATGTAAAAGCGAGCCCTATACATATATATTTTATTTCCGTAAGCCTACCGTTAGATGGCATTGTTCATCATAATGTAGAAGCGCACTCGCTTTGGAACCGTTAATCAAGGAGCCGATGTTTGTTTACACAATCCGATAATTGTGTCGGTAGCCAATATGTTATGAATTGCTTCGGATTTCTTGATCTCGGTTGTTTGAACCTGAGATTTATTTTTTTAAGTTTCTCTTGCACTTTGACTGAAACTAAAATCTTTGGCCGCAGTTAAACGAAAACGAAATCTCGTTCTATAACTAATTTATTTTATTATTTTAACATGAGCGTGGTAGCCTAGCGGATAATGGACTGGTTTCCATGGGTGGCAACGTGAATGGCCGTCGGTTCGAATCCCGGTGCAGACTTCTAGGATTTTTCCAGATAACGTACATAGTTAGGTACCGCGTGATCACCGATGAAGGAAAATATCGTAAGGAAACCCGCATGGCATCTAAAGGAAATCTCCTGTGTAAGGGCCCTGAGAACGGCTATCAGCTACGCAACTGGTCACGTTAGATACGACCCCCGAGAAGTCGGCGGTGCGTTGTGACGCCCTCTGCCGAAGTACACTAGGTGGTATAGGGGGAGGCGGCGTCTCCCCCCCGTGATTGTGCCTGTCAGGCGCGGCGAAGTGGGGCTGCGGCGAAGTGGGGCTGCGGCGAATTGATTACAGGACCTGCTGTCACCACTAATTTGCAGAAGTAGTCACCTTGGGGTTTTTAGCTGGTAAAAGTCCGGCACACCCCGGCTGCTACCCCCTTGCGCGAACGGGTCGGACCTATGAGGATTTTCCCAAAGTAAAAAAAAAAGATACAACGTATAGGCGCAGAGTGCATACAGCCGCTGATGAATCTTAAATCACACCGAAAGAGATAAAGCGTGACGATATTCTTTTAATTTAAACTTTGTAATTAATAATAACGCCAGACTATAGCTCGTAGTTTCTCGGGCGTAATCATTCTTAATTTTGTAAACGGGTTTTGGTTGATGAGCCTTTAAAATTTCATACCTATTTAAAAACGGTGGTTATAAATAACGCTTGTTTGGAAGGGATATCTTTTGAACCTTCAGCAAGTTTTAATGTCTAGGGTATAAAATGTAAATATTGTTTGTTTTAAATTAAAATTTAGTCCGCTTATTTCTCTTTGTTTCGTATTAATTAATAGATTAAAGTATACGCGAAACAAAAAGGCTTTTGTACTATCAAAGCAGAAAACATCATATTATTTGCTATTTTGTATTGTTATTTATGTAGCTATGGTGTCTTAGTAGATAACGGTCCGGTTTCCAAATGCTTCGAATCCCGGCTAGCACGTACATCTAAAAAAGAATGTGTTCCAGTAAAGAACATTAATCAGCTGCTGTGAACAAACTATGGCGTGAATGCATGTCGATTCGATAGATGGCGTTGTGCGAAATTGTATTGCGTTATAGCTTCGTTCATAGCAGCTGTATGCAAGGTAAAAGTGCCATTTGCCGTTCAGTTTCTTTCGGCGTTTCTTCTCAAGGTAGTCACTTCCGAAACGCTAGTAGATCACCCGTAGGGTTAGTGCTTTATTTGGCTGGCGGTCCAAGTCGAGGTTCGTACCCACAGGGGTGCCTTTGCATTGCCACCCAACCCAAAAACTTGCTGGCTGAGCCCCTTCTGTGCTTGCCCCCTAAGCTCGGTTGAACTGTAAATGCCTTTCCCGGCAATCAGTAGATAATCCGCTTTAAAAAAAAATTGAGGAAACAGAGAAACAAAAAAAGAGAAAGATGAAGTATTGGTTTAACGTACTATGTTCAATGATTAAACAGTGGTCACCTGTATTAGTGGTTTCATTCAATCTTCCCGCTCATGACCCAGGAAAGGGAAATCTGTACAGAATGTCATGTCTGTATGTACCTCGAGAACGGAACGGAAGCGCAAAGTGGATATAGCTACTAATAGGGATGTCGAAAATAAAAAAAAAATCGTTATATCGATGTATCGATATTTATTAAAATATCAATATAGACGATATATCGATAGAAAAATATCGATATATCGATTAAATCTCAATAAACATGAAAGTATTTTACCAGTATTCCTTTTTATTAGACAAATTTACAAAAATATCAAGAACTAAAAAGCTATCTTCTGACTTTTAGACCTATTTAAGATATCAAACAAAAATAAATAATAAATAAATAAATGGCGGCAAATAATATACATGTAACAAATTCAGATGTCAATGCATGGAATGTAACAAATCATAATACTCAACAGTCATAGACAATGTAGTCGTTTTTTCGTTCTTTTACAGTTTCAGATTTCAGCGACTTCACTGCCATAAGAATTAAAAAAATATCGTTTTCGATACAATATTCGATGCTGGATATTTTCTATCGGTATATCATTGAAATATATATCGCCCAAAAATATCGATATATTGAATTGAAAATATCGATATATTGATGTATCGATATTTATTCGACAAGCCAAGCTACTAGTGTATCACTGTTCACCTCGTAAGGGATATTGTATTGTGTATTGAGGGGTAGTGAGGGGGTAACAATTGACCACCTCTCAGATAGGAGGCTTGTCAAGGCAAGTCGCTCGCCGGGATCGTAGGGGCTTGCGTACCCGGGCTTGCGAAGGCGTAGTGAGGACATAGTTGGCACCCCTGTGGTTTTAGTCGGTGCAAGTCTGACATACTGGGGGAGTGGGCCTCACCACTCCCCTGACGGTCCGAAGAGATTTCCACCGGGTTAACAAAAAAAAAGGAATATTGTGTGGCAATATATTATTATAAGTTTATAATGTTCACAGGCAGTAAAAAACACGATTAATCCAACACGAAACGTTTATTGTCCAAAAACTTAAATGTAAACAAAACAAAACTGTAGAAAATATGTATGAACTAATGAGCTACGTATTACGACGAGCGGTCGATCATTTAGACGTCACACGATCACCCTTCCACCGTCCACCGCGGCCGGCGCGCAAGCGGTCCGTCCACAATCATTACGGCGGCCGCGAGAGTGGGCCGGCAGAGTGCACGCTACAAGTTATTTATTTAGAAAAAAAAAAATGTTATTTGTTATTATATATAAATGTTATAAAATTAAGTGATGCAGAAATTTCGACGCTGGAAAATTTATGGTGATACTTGATACGACTTAAAAAACAATTTTGTCTTTTATTCATAGATTATAGTAGATTCAAATCCCGAATGCATAAAACTTTGGATTTTTTAGTCGAAGTACGAGCTCATCACATGCTCACATGTTAACAACAGCAGGAAGAAACCCACATTACATTTCGATTGTTCGCACCACACTTCCGCTAACTTAATAAAACAATTTAACATTTCGTATAAAAATACGAAGAAAAGTCACAGAGTATAAAGAAAATTAGTCTTACACGAATTTGTCCGGAAATGCGCCAGACCAAAGCGAGTCACATTGACGGACGTTGCTTTTCTGTATTAGGTCCAAGCATAGATGGGCAAAATGTAATCAGATTAATGATAATGATTAACGATTACATTTTACGTTTTTTTACCATTAATATGAGTGCATTTTGCTCATTTATATTTTAAACATTATAAAATCCCAGATTGTATACACATTTATGATTTCTTAATGTTTTCAATGGATTTAATCATGATTACAGAGCAAGAAAATTAAAATTACGACTACATTTTGTAATCGTTAACAATGAATCAGATTACATTTTGCCCATCTCTGGGTCCAAGCTACACTTGAGTACAGCCAGAAGTCAGTCAACAACACATTTTAAGGCAATGAATTTGCAAAATACAATATAAGCTTAGCAAGAAGTCTACTCAAAACCAAGAAACACGGAAATGACTGTACGACACAAAAAGTTTGGGAACCTATGTTCTAGACATTGTTATCTCTTGGATAAATACTAATCTTTTCTTCTTACAAAAGAAGCTAAAACAAACGAAACTCAATTTTTAAAGCATTTAAGCTCCTTTCTTCAAAGACAAATTGTGTCTGCCATAAGGGCAGCGGCCCGGTTGTGTTGGATTCTTATCGACTAAAACCACCAGGTTTTTCTCCTACATTTTTACCAGGGCCACAGGTACTCCCACGCCAAATTTCTCGGCTCCCGGTGGTGTGTGGCCTTCTGCAGGCCTCACCTACTATTATGCCGGGGGTTGAATAGGCCACTCCTCAATCTTCTCTAAATTAATGTCTTTGCAGTGGTGTACGGAAACACTGTTCTCGCCTGGAAAGCAATACCAATCCCCTTGAAGGAGCTTTCCGCAAATTTCTAGGTCATGGCGCCAAGTTAGTAACAATGACATAATTTGCAGCGTCCCGTACGGATATTATGTGCGTATTAATAACTCCACACTATTATTGTATCGTATAACGGTTAACAGTTTACTATTATGATGATAATAATCGTAAAAAATAAATATATCCGATGTCGTGGGCGTACTCGTGAATCGGGATTTACGTGAAATGGACAGAATTGTAGTATAAACTCTTCGTTTACTATTATGCCTTTAAAATATTCCTGTTAAAATAATTTTTAAACCTAACAAACTTACTAATACTTGCTATATTTTTTTTTAGCAAAGCTTTGTCCATGATTGGACTTCCCGGTTCCTTTCTCGCTGTGAAAAACTGGCCACAGTACCGGCACGCGGGCTACCTTCTCAAGCTTCCTCAAATTAAGGAGAGTGGATGGAGTTGACCACCTTTAGAAAATTGTCATAATAAGCATTATGTGAGAATACTCACACTCCCCCTGGCTCCCTCTGGCTTCCCCGTACATGGGTAGTAGACTCCCTCAAGTACTACTGCCTGTATTAATGTTGGGGTAGAGGCTTCGGCGGTGAGCATGTGCCAAGGTTATCCGTCGTCTCCCTTGTCTATGTCGCCGAATAACCAGAGCAAACGTGGCCTTTTTGTGCCTCTCGCTCTCCTCTATGCTGGTATAACTGTAGTATGTTGCATTATAATTCTCCCTGTTTATTTTTCATTTTCTTCCTCTTTGTTTGTTTTTAGTTTTTGGTTAATTTTATTTAGTTTATTTTTTACTGTGCTAGTTTACATACAGGTAGTTCTTTTGTTTTTAATTCAATATTGCTAGGATATCACATGTACGGATACCCAGGCTCGGTGAAAGCGAAGAGTAGGCTGGACTGGCACCCCGTTGCCGGTGGTTTTAGTCGGTAAGAATCCGGCACATCGGGGCAGCGGCCCTCACCACTGCCCTGTTAGTCCATGAGGTTATCCACCGGGTTAACAAAAAAAAAACATAGCTTCGATTGTTGCTAAACAAATAGCAGTGAGGCATCAGTACTGGATTGGATCGCTACTATATTCAAAGTACGATATACAGTGAATATGTAGGTATAGAGTATAGACTTACCATAAGCCACCAAGTCACAATGCTAGCTAGCATTATGGTAGAAGATAATCACATTACATGATCTGATGCTACATTCTAACGTAAAAAAGCACATTAACGTAATTGAATACACTAGAAAAACATATGCAAAGCTGAATGTTCATAAATGTCTTGGTAACACGAAACGTTAACTTTGAAAGGACAGTGCTCTAATATTTCAAGTGGGAGGTAACATTAAAATTTTAATTAGTCACGTAAAAGGCGAATAGCGTACAGGAACAATAACTTTAATACCAGAAACGTGATTTATTTTGGCAGAGTGCTCAGTGTTCACGGATTGATGGGTACGGCAATATATTTCCAAGTTGTTATAAAATTTTAACGCAAATGTTTGCGTATCAAGGATATTTGTAAAAAAAACGTAATGCGATCTCTGTTTCGAATTGTGGGAACCCGAAAGTTTTTTAATCACTTTTACTTGTACAATGTACACATGATGGTTGGTTTCATTATACTTCTGTATATTAATCATTGGATTTGTAAAATTTAGGTTAGTAAGGTCGTGTTTGTCTATTTATTTTGTTATATTAATGAGTACCCAGCATGAGTGAGATTGAAAAAGAAAAAAAGACAAGGTACACAAAAATGACATATGAGTGTTATCGCAATTATATGGCACCACAGCATATACAATAATTAACATTTAGTTCTAGTGTAGACAAAGTGGAATAATAATAATAGCAATACATCATCACGCTGTATCTGTTCTGATGTGAGCAGAGATACATTAGTGGATGAATCCACTTTGCGCTTATATGTCGTGCCCAATGGGATCAGAAACGCAGCTAATCGCCGTTCTCACAGCACTAGTAAATATGACATTTCTAATAAATGCTGTTACAAATTGAACTTGATTGTTTTTACTTAATATGAATTCTCTTGTGTTGGGTGTTAACAACTTGTATTAAAGGAAGGTGAAGGTACTTACTGGGATGGTACTTGATGGTGATGAGGTTGTTTTTATCCAGTTTTATCGGCCGGTGTGCCTTCGCTGTTCCGGGTTTGATTTTTTAATGCGCCGGCGCTAGGGATGCGCGCGGCTCATGTCTCGTTGCGTCGATTGTTAGGGAGGGGAACGAAAAAGATGGGATATCAAGTCGTAACAAATGCCATGCGATTTTCCTCACGATGTTTTCCTTTACCGGTGAGCTTGTGGTGCCAAAATCCAATCTGGAAAAACCCAGAGGTCAGGCCGGGATACGTAACTACGACCGTTGGCGTTGCCGCGCATGGAAACTCGTCGATTATCCACTAAGCCATAGCCACAGAAATAGATTGTCATAATTAGATTTTATCAAAAGGAACGATATACATAGACACAACATGAAAAGACTATAATATAGAATACATAACTATGGCTATAAACGCATTGAGCACAAGTTGTATTATGTTACAACATATTTTAATTATTAGGGAGATATAAAGCAACAATTAGGTATAAAGGAACAATTTTAAAATACATATATATTCGTAAAGTCTAGTCTTTTGTGACTTACTATTAAGAGGTAGAAAATCAATAAAAGCTCCAATAGAACTCCGACACGAGATACAGAAAACCTTGTGCCATTGAGCTATGTGTATAAAATTTTGTAGCATATTTTCAAGGTAGTTAAATGGTTAAAATAGCATATAATAAAAAAAATTGGAATTAATAGATGTTTGTGGACATTGAGGAATCAATGCTGAGTAAATTATTTTTATTATGGCGTAATTATGAGAACAGAGTGCAGTTTAACTAATTATTAGTCAGGATGCGATATAATACGTTAATAAAATGCACGCTACTCTGTCAAATTCTTTTAAAAATGTCCGAATTCGCAGCGCGTCTGCAACCCGCATGCCACGTGGTTTAACCGCAAGCCGTTTGGAGGTCGATCGTAAACGTTTCATTGCGACTTGAACAGATTTAAAGTATCATTTTATAGCGGGGATTATAATGTGCGAGTTTTGTTCCGCTCGCTTACCATTTCGCATATTCCGCCATCGCCATTTTTTATCATCTATAATCTTTTCAGAGAGCTATAGTTGTATATGTCAAAATTGTTAAAAAGTAACCCCCATGAACAGTGACATTTAATGACAATAATTGTTTCAATTGTGAATTTCTTTGCAGATTGCCCTGTCTACATGATCAGTTTATTAAAAATGTCTTTCTGTAGTTTTACACATTAATTATTAATTTAATAAAAAGGAAAACAAATAATTATTGTAAATACACTTAAATCCCAAAAGTTTTCCCAATATGCTGACGTATAAGATGGAATCAAACAAATAGATTAAAAATAAACAATGAAAATAATATAAAAAACAAAGAAAAGCAAGGATAAATTAATAAATGGATAATGCCGGTAACACATGCTATACAACACAAATTGCTAGTATCAGTTTATTATGACGGAATTGTGAGCTAGTTTCACTTGTCCCATGTAAACTGCAATAGTGCAGTTGAAAATATCAATATGAGAGTAAAGCTTAAACTGCCACTCTGAATAAAGATGTATTGGCGACTTACCTAGTTTTTGTAACTGGTACATCAAATAAAGTACGGCATCATGAACACAACTTATAACAGTGGTGGGCAAAAGATTTTAATGGGTGGCTACAAAGTTTAAGAAATTCTAGAGGAGGGTCAGAATTATAGAAAAAAAACATTATGTGTTAAAGCTTTTAATTATAATATTATAAAAACATTCCACACAAGTGTGTTATGCTGTAATTATTAAGTAGAATCTTCTTTATACTTCTCGACCGTCAAAATCTCGGCGGGCCGCATTAAATACTTTCGCGGACCGGAGTTGGCCTGAGGACTTTACCCATCACTGACCTAGGACATTTCAAACCAAGATTACCAAGTAAAAAAATACAGTGGTATCCATTATTTAGGTCTTTATGTAGAAATATTTGGATCACTTTCTTGTCGCCTCAACATAAAATCCTGTATGAATTAATTGTTTTTATCAAATATCTACCTTTTTTTACTAGGGGAAAATCCTCATAAGACCGTCTCAGCTGCAGCTGTGGGTTGCGCGATCGAGGTGTGTCGGACTTGTACCGACTGAAAACCCAAGGTGACTACTTCTGCGCATTGGCGGGGACTGCAGGTCCTGTAATCAATTCGCCCCAGACCCGTCACGCCGCGCCCACTGGGCACGAACTTGGAGCAAGATGTCTTCCCCGACACTGCTCATAGTATTTAAGCAGAACATGTCACAATGCTCTGCCTACTTCTCGAGGGTCGCTAACCAGTCGCTCAGGGCCCCCACCCTGGGCAGCAACGACCCCAAACACATCAGCCAACCGGTCGTGGATCAACCGATCGGCTGGGACAATTGCGTCGGGGCGGTAGCCGGCACCCTGGCGCCTTCTTCGACCGGCCTTATGCTGCTCTCGCTCTGCAGCATTCTTCTGGGACATAAAATCATCACAGAAGGAAGATCAAATATCAACCTATATTATCCTGTTGATACCTTGAATTAATATCAATGAATTATATTTATTGAAAACCTATTGCGTGTTTCAATAAGTAACGACTACAAATCTTATAACTCAGGCTATATTGAAAATGGAAAGGTTTTTCGGTTTTTTCTTCTCCCATTAAATTCCATTTTCGTGATAAAGCAGATTCGCTTTCTTGCGTCGAAATATCGTATTACATTTAGTAACGTTCGCCGATCAATCACGCCATTCAATGTAGAACGGAGTTACATAAAAACGCTGTAAAATACTATAAAACACGTTCTGGATTAGCACATTTCGTGTTTTTATTGTGTGAAATAACGCAGCAACGAACATAAAAATAAATTAATTCAGTTACTGTCAGTCTTTTGTTTGAATTTAAAAAGGTTTTATATAGACAGATGTCTAATATTGTGTCAATGAGTACGTGTTTGGAATGCAATGCGAAGGAATAAAAATTTTTGATCTAACCACACACTGTATTTTTAACTCTCGATTTTTTTTACCACAAATTTTGGGAGATTTAACTTCAACAAAAAAAGCGTTGCCCATATTTGGGTGACGTGGCAAGGAACGTGTTAACCCCCGCGTGTTAATCACCCTATCATCCAAAACACTCGGGCGGGTTTACAGAGTTACAGCTTTACAGTAACTTATATCCCGGAAAGAACAAAAAAGTTTTCTAACTGCTACGTTTGCCGTGTCGTCGGGCTGAGGAATGGTCTTCCGTCGAGCGTATTCCCACCGTTATATGGTAGGGGATCTTTTAAACGAAGCACGAAGAGTTGTTACTGCGGGCATGATTTATATATTTATAGAGCAGCCAGTGACTGATACATTTTATAAAAGTATAAACAATGATTACTTTTGACAACAAACATTTAAATGCATCAACCGGTATGTAAAGACCATCGTAGTGACTCGCTTCGGGTTGTCGCGTCTCGGAATCAGCTAGTGTATATCCAGTAACTCATATACCTAGAGACATTCAGTCGCGGTATATGTGGGCCGACATGACGACGGATACTATTAATGGATTTTCACTATTTAATGATCGCTTTCGTTTTTGGACTACATTGCACTTACTTGATTATAAATCAAGTACTCTTCTGTGGTCAAGGGTATCTGGTATAAAACATCACAATGTAGTCTGAAGCGATTTTTATGTTTCTCTATGCCAGCCTCTCTAGAGGGCTTTTAGTAGCTGCATTTAGGATTCGATCGGGACATATCCCTTTAAACAATTATTACTTTCTTATAAAAAAGAAAACATCCCCATTTTGTGAACGCTGCAAGGTGGTTGATGATATTTATCATCTCCTTTGGGAATGTAGCTGCAATGAAATGCTTAGGAGAAGATTTCTCGCTCAGGACTGGCGAAGTGTCGGAGAAATTAACATCATATTGGGAGAGCCGATGTCGGTTAATGTAAAAAGAATTTACAGATTCATACAGTTGTCACTTCGCCAGAAGCGAGTTTAAACAGTATGATATACCTTACGAGGCTGGCATAGTCATCAAGGATGCACTAAAGCCTCATTAAAATATTTGATTAAAAGAAAATCAATTACTCTGTAGTAACTATGTCGAGCTAGTGTAAAAAAAAAAATGTACCGGTAACGGCCATACCGTTACCGGTACATTTTCAATGCGACTGTTCATAGGTTATCCTTTGTAGTTGATAGTCTAATGTCGATATTAGGATCGCACCATCCTTACCATAAGGTGCGATATGACCACTGTCGAGACCAGTAGCGTTCATTCCATAAATGCGTGGAAGCACCGCATGCCCTGACGATAAATAAGTCTTGACTAAATTCCTTACAGTTAAACAAAAAAATGATCAATTTATAGTAAAATCTAATCTATTTTTACGCCACCTATATTTACTATGAAAGCAATATAATTATATTATTATATTTTTTGGGCGTCGAAGCTGCTCGCGTCCGTAGGCTTTACCCTAGTTTCCCTACATGTGAATCCTGGGTGGTGCTAAACGAGCAGCAGCGAGGTGGTAGGGCGCCGGTGCCCGTCTGGATCGCGACCACAGTACATGGGTATAAAGCCCGTCATAGTGACCAGTTTCGGCTTGTCGCGTTTCGGGATCAGCTTATGTATAGCCAGTAGCTCATATACCTAGAGACCTTCAGTCGTGGTATATATGGGCCGACATGATGATGTTGACTATCAAAGGATGAAATCCATTGATAGTCGTTTTCGTTTTTGGACAACACTGTACTTACTATCAGGTACTCTGTAGTCACTATGTCGACCCAGTGTAAAAAAAATATATTTACTATCATAATATAATATTCAAATTAGTTACGCGAATTCTGCCTATCCTATCCAAATACACTATGCACGTCACTGGTCGAGACAGGATTAACAAAACCACCGTTTAATGTCTCATGCGTTTGTAAGACACGTTTATAAAATTGCATAATATTATTCAAATGGATATTCACAACAGCGTTAATATTAGCTTCTGCTATTGGCACATTGACAGATACACAGTTATTAATGATATTATATTTAGAACAATAATATAGTCTTATTGCACGTGCCCGTTTGCTGCAGGTTATATCGTTCATTGGCAGTGATTTACGCAGTGGCCTTTATGTCATACAAGCATAAAAGTAATGCTTGCCCTACACTCTACAAGCATCTAATTCTAACATTATTAATTAATCAATTAATATTAAATACATTCACTTGTGATTGTGATGGGAATGTGTGCTTATCGAAATAAATAAAAAATAACGAATTTTCACAGTTCTCTAATAAAGAAAGAGCAATAGAAGAGAAGTTTTCTTACAGATTGCTTGCCTTGTGTGAATAAGATATGCACGCCACTGGATTTACGTATACTATTATATAATATTTATAAATAAAATTTGTAATAATGACAATTATCGCCTGTCGAAGATCTTATAAAAGCCTTCTATCAAGCGCAAATAAGATCAGGAGTGCGAGCGGCGCGCGATATATTCCCGCGTGCCGCTTTACAACAAAGATGTATGAGAGGGGTGGCTCTTTACACCACTCCTCCTCAAATGAGTAGAGGCCTACTCAAGGCCGCACGCCTTGCCGGTCATCGAGGATGAGACCCCAGTCGTGCCCTCGATGCCGGTAGGTGAAAATTGGAACACCCCGGGGGTTTTAGTCGGTGCAAGTCCGAAACACCGGGGGGCGGCCCTCACTGCATCATCCACGTTCATCGATGACGAGTTTGTATAGGAAATGCGGGAGCTGAAGCGCGCTTATTGCTAAGGACCTGCATAACTGTGAGATATCCAATGTCAGGAATAATTTCTTGACAGTGAAGTGGATATGCATAGGTATATAGTAAAGGAAGGCAAAGGACTAACTCTGCTTAATCTGCCAAGTGGGAACTGACAAAATCCCAAGACACTGAACGGTTTTATCGGGCTCTTCATAGGCCTGACGTAGACTCAATTGCCTCCGTAACTTGGCTACGTTTCGGTGATCTTTATAAGGAAACCGAAGGTTTTGTCTGTGAAACTATGGACGAAGTTATCAAGACGAATAAGTATAACCTATCCGTATGTTGTGGACGTTCATTACATCCGCACAAAAAATTCCCCCACCCCCTACTACATTCATCATGCGAACTGCTAAGGAGTGGGATATATTTTCATGCCAGTGTGTCTCCACGTTTTTATGACTTGGGAGCTTTTAATAGAAGTGTGAACAGTCATTTGTTCAGCTGATGTGGTCCATACTCAGACTTATCTTGTGACTTACCAGGTGTGACTGGGGTCAATTATCCGTCTCCAAATCATAAAATTATCTGTATCAATGGCAGTTACTGTTTTGCTTAAGGTTTCATTGAGAAAACGGAAAATATGCGAATATATTTGGCTTCCAATCTGTTTAGAAATTTACTTAAAATTTAAAACTCTCAAAACAATATTAACCTCTTAATATTTATATTCAAATATTAAACACTTAGGGTAAATACCCTTATGCTGTTCCTTAATTTATCAGCAATCAAAGATGTTTAACGCAGCCAGGCGAGTTTGTGTGAGCCAGCTTGAGCCAGAGACAACTGGAAAGGAGCTTCGGATGATTGAATGCGGAACCTTTTACTAATTCAAGCATATTGTTTTGACAGTAAGACATCAAATGAAGATTATGCTTACAATTTGCTCACGGGGCATTCCATCCTTTATATATTTATACAACACTAGCTGTATTGACCCAGTGTTGCTCGTTGTAGAAATAATCTATAATCTTGGAGACTGATTTTCTAAAAACGTCGAAACGTGTATTTTTTATTTCTAATGAAAAGGCTACATATCGGTTACCATAGTGCTTACAAAAAATTGACGGATTTTCTAACAAACTTTCAACCCCTATTCGCAGAGTCGTATCCACCCTTGAACGGTCTCGTCGAAAGCCGTACTGGTTTTCTGCGAGGTCCAGACCTATCTTTCCAAGGTGCTCCACTAGCCGGGTGGCCACTACACGCTCTAACACCTTGGTACCTTTCCAAGGTGCTCCACTAGCCGGGTGGCCACTACACGCTCTAACACCTTGGTACCTTTCCAAGGTGCTCCACTAGCCGGGTGGCCACTACACGCTCTAACACCTTGGTACCTTTCCAAGGTGCTCCACTAGCCGGGTGGCCACTACACGCTCTAACACCTTGGTACCTTTCCAAGGTGCTCCACTAGCCGGGTGGCCACTACACGCTCGAACACCTTGGTACCTTTCCAAGGTGCTCCACTAGCCGGGTGGCCACTACACGCTCGAACACCTTGGTACCTTTCCAAGGTGCTCCACTAGCCGGGTGGCCACTACACGCTCTAACACCTTGGTACCTTTCCAAGGTGCTCCACTAGCCGGGTGGCCACTACACGCTCGAACACCTTGGTACCTTTCCAAGGTGCTCCACTAGCCGGGTGGCCACTACACGCTCTAACACCTTGGTACCTTTCCAAGGTGCTCCACTAGCCGGGTGGCCACTACACGCTCGAACACCTTGGTACCTTTCCAAGGTGCTCCACTAGCCGGGTGGCCACTACACGCTCTAACACCTTGGTACCTTTCCAAGGTGCTCCACTAGCCGGGTGGCCACTACACGCTCTAACACCTTGGTACCTTTCCAAGGTGCTCCACTAGCCGGGTGGCCACTACACGCTCGAACACCTTGGTACCTTTCCAAGGTGCTCCACTAGCCGGGTGGCCACTACACGCTCGAACACCTTGGTACCTTTCCAAGGTGCTCCACTAGCCGGGTGGCCACTACACGCTCTAACACCTTGGTACCTTTCCAAGGTGCTCCACTAGCCGGGTGGCCACTACACGCTCGAACACCTTGGTACCTTTCCAAGGTGCTCCACTAGCCGGGTGGCCACTACACGCTCTAACACCTTGGTACCTTTCCAAGGTGCTCCACTAGCCGGGTGGCCACTACACGCTCGAACACCTTGGTACCTTTCCAAGGTGCTCCACTAGCCGGGTGGCCACTACACGCTCTAACACCTTGGTACCTTTCCAAGGTGCTCCACTAGCCGGGTGGCCACTACACGCTCTAACACCTTGGTACCTTTCCAAGGTGCTCCACTAGCCGGGTGGCCACTACACGCTCGAACACCTTGGTACCTTTCCAAGGTGCTCCACTAGCCGGGTGGCCACTACACGCTCTAACACCTTGGTACCTTTCCAAGGTGCTCCACTAGCCGGGTGGCCACTACACGCTCTAACACCTTGGTACCTTTCCAAGGTGCTCCACTAGCCGGGTGGCCACTACACGCTCTAACACCTTGGTACCTTTCCAAGGTGCTCCACTAGCCGGGTGGCCACTACACGCTCGAACACCTTGGTACCTTTCCAAGGTGCTCCACTAGCCGGGTGGCCACTACACGCTCTAACACCTTGGTACCTTTCCAAGGTGCTCCACTAGCCGGGTGGCCACTACACGCTCTAACACCTTGGTACCTTTCCAAGGTGCTCCACTAGCCGGGTGGCCACTACACGCTCGAACATCTTGGTACCTTTCCAAGGTGCTCCACTAGCCGGGTGGCCACTACACGCTCTAACACCTTGGTACCTTTCCAAGGTGCTCCACTAGCCGGGTGGCCACTACACGCTCTAACACCTTGGTACCTTTCCAAGGTGCTCCACTAGCCGGGTGGCCACTACACGCTCGAACACCTTGGTACCTTTCCAAGGTGCTCCACTAGCCGGGTGGCCACTACACGCTCGAACACCTTGGTACCTTTCCAAGGTGCTCCACTAGCCGGGTGGCCACTACACGCTCGAACACCTTGGTACCTTTCCAAGGTGCTCCACTAGCCGGGTGGCCACTACACGCTCGAACACCTTGGTACCTTTCCAAGGTGCTCCACTAGCCGGGTGGCCACTACACGCTCGAACACCTTGGTACCTTTCCAAGGTGCTCCACTAGCCGGGTGGCCACTACACGCTCGAACACCTTGGTACCTTTCCAAGGTGCTCCACTAGCCGGGTGGCCACTACACGCTCGAACACCTTGGTACCTTTCCAAGGTGCTCCACTAGCCGGGTGGCCACTACACGCTCTAACACCTTGGTACCTTTCCAAGGTGCTCCACTAGCCGGGTGGCCACTACACGCTCTAACACCTTGGTACCTTTCCAAGGTGCTCCACTAGCCGGGTGGCCACTACACGCTCTAACACCTTGGTACCTTTCCAAGGTGCTCCACTAGCCGGGTGGCCACTACACGCTCGAACACCTTGGTACCTTTCCAAGGTGCTCCACTAGCCGGGTGGCCACTACACGCTCGAACACCTTGGTACCTTTCCAAGGTGCTCCACTAGCCGGGTGGCCACTACACGCTCTAACACCTTGGTACCTTTCCAAGGTGCTCCACTAGCCGGGTGGCCACTACACGCTCGAACACCTTGGTACCTTTCCAAGGTGCTCCACTAGCCGGGTGGCCACTACACGCTCTAACACCTTGGTACCTTTCCAAGGTGCTCCACTAGCCGGGTGGCCACTACACGCTCGAACACCTTGGTACCTTTCCAAGGTGCTCCACTAGCCGGGTGGCCACTACACGCTCTAACACCTTGGTACCTTTCCAAGGTGCTCCACTAGCCGGGTGGCCACTACACGCTCTAACACCTTGGTACCTTTCCAAGGTGCTCCACTAGCCGGGTGGCCACTACACGCTCGAACACCTTGGTACCTTTCCAAGGTGCTCCACTAGCCGGGTGGCCACTACACGCTCTAACACCTTGGTACCTTTCCAAGGTGCTCCACTAGCCGGGTGGCCACTACACGCTCTAACACCTTGGTACCTTTCCAAGGTGCTCCACTAGCCGGGTGGCCACTACACGCTCGAACACCTTGGTACCTTTCCAAGGTGCTCCACTAGCCGGGTGGCCACTACACGCTCGAACACCTTGGTACCTTTCCAAGGTGCTCCACTAGCCGGGTGGCCACTACACGCTCGAACACCTTGGTACCTTTCCAAGGTGCTCCACTAGCCGGGTGGCCACTACACGCTCGAACACCTTGGTACCTTTCCAAGGTGCTCCACTAGCCGGGTGGCCACTACACGCTCGAACACCTTGGTACCTTTCCAAGGTGCTCCACTAGCCGGGTGGCCACTACACGCTCTAACACCTTGGTACCTTTCCAAGGTGCTCCACTAGCCGGGTGGCCACTACACGCTCGAACACCTTGGTACCTTTCCAAGGTGCTCCACTAGCCGGGTGGCCACTACACGCTCTAACACCTTGGTACCTTTCCAAGGTGCTCCACTAGCCGGGTGGCCACTACACGCTCTAACACCTTGGTACCTTTCCAAGGTGCTCCACTAGCCGGGTGGCCACTACACGCTCGAACACCTTGGTACCTTTCCAAGGTGCTCCACTAGCCGGGTGGCCACTACACGCTCGAACACCTTGGTACCTTTCCAAGGTGCTCCACTAGCCGGGTGGCCACTACACGCTCGAACACCTTGGTACCTTTCCAAGGTGCTCCACTAGCCGGGTGGCCACTACACGCTCTAACACCTTGGTACCTTTCCAAGGTGCTCCACTAGCCGGGTGGCCACTACACGCTCGAACACCTTGGTACCTTTCCAAGGTGCTCCACTAGCCGGGTGGCCACTACACGCTCGAACACCTTGGTACCTTTCCAAGGTGCTCCACTAGCCGGGTGGCCACTACACGCTCGAACACCTTGGTACCTTTCCAAGGTGCTCCACTAGCCGGGTGGCCACTACACGCTCTAACACCTTGGTACCTTTCCAAGGTGCTCCACTAGCCGGGTGGCCACTACACGCTCGAACACCTTGGTACCTTTCCAAGGTGCTCCACTAGCCGGGTGGCCACTACACGCTCTAACACCTTGGTACCTTTCCAAGGTGCTCCACTAGCCGGGTGGCCACTACACGCTCTAACACCTTGGTACCTTTCCAAGGTGCTCCACTAGCCGGGTGGCCACTACACGCTCTAACACCTTGGTACCTTTCCAAGGTGCTCCACTAGCCGGGTGGCCACTACACGCTCGAACACCTTGGTACCTTTCCAAGGTGCTCCACTAGCCGGGTGGCCACTACACGCTCTAACACCTTGGTACCTTTCCAAGGTGCTCCACTAGCCGGGTGGCCACTACACGCTCTAACACCTTGGTACCTTTCCAAGGTGCTCCACTAGCCGGGTGGCCACTACACGCTCGAACACCTTGGTACCTTTCCAAGGTGCTCCACTAGCCGGGTGGCCACTACACGCTCGAACACCTTGGTACCTTTCCAAGGTGCTCCACTAGCCGGGTGGCCACTACACGCTCTAACACCTTGGTACCTTTCCAAGGTGCTCCACTAGCCGGGTGGCCACTACACGCTCTAACACCTTGGTACCTTTCCAAGGTGCTCCACTAGCCGGGTGGCCACTACACGCTCGAACACCTTGGTACCTTTCCAAGGTGCTCCACTAGCCGGGTGGCCACTACACGCTCGAACACCTTGGCGACCTCATCGAGCAACGATCCTTCTGTACGCCGTGGAGGACGCTTGGTCTTCCGTCCTTACTGAGGAGGACCAGTCGGCCTGTCTTCCTCCGCTGTGGGATTAAGGCTTGAGCCAGACTGGCATGGAACATCCTTCTCAATCGAGGTTCTAAAGGGCCCAGAGCAAAGGCCCAAACATGTCCGTGGACGCCATGAAGACCAGGGGTAGTTATTTGCCTCGGAGCTTTTGTATTGCCATCCCAAGCTCTTCCCTGGTCACTGACGGCGCTTCGTCGTCCAATCCGGTATTGGCAGCTTCACCTAGAGAGTTTTGTGTTAACTTTTATAACTTCTAAATCAAAAGGGTTGTACTTTTCAGCCATTTTTTTATGGAGAGGCTATCCCGCTTTTTTAGATACACTAATCGGTGAGTATGTTGAGTAATGTATTCTGTCGCCCTTTGAATTTGACGCCCGGGGTGTGGACCCCGCGTTGCTCTCCCTAAATCCAGGTCTGAGTCATGTTGCGGATCTATTAGAATTGCTATAAATATCGGTACTGCACGTATGTCCACAAGTCACTATGACATGATACATCTGTGCGGGGCGAAGATGCCAAACATTCCGACCTAGTTCGCGTCTATTACTTCGAAACTAGGCTTAATCAACCCGTGTGACATCGTTCGCGCGTCGCATATAGGTCACCCCTACCAGGGACGAATATCTCGTAAAATCAACCTTGACATCGAAACTAAAACTAATGGCAGGGGACTAAAGGTTAAGATGGATTCCTATAGATGTAAAAATATAGTGGCAAAAATTTCGAAGTATTCATACCTAGTGTGGGCAGAGATTAGGATGGATGAGGGCTTTCGTTGGTTGGTTGATTTCGTTCGTGCGTTGAAGCATTTGTTACGGGTCACACAAATCGTCGGGTTGAGGTTTTTTTTTACTGGACCGACAAAGTGAATACGGTGCACCTGATGGTAAGTACAGTGTAGTCCAAAAGCGATAGTGACTATTAAAGGACAAACATCCATTGACAGTTTCCGTCGTCATATCGGTCCGCATATACCAAGACTGAAGATCTCTAAGTATACAAGTTACTGGACGTGGACAAACTGATTCCGAAAGGCGATACAGGCGGCAGGGTGAAGCAAATCAGAATGACGGTCATCACACTTCCTTGCTGTGATCACGATCCAGTTCGGGCAATCGCCTTACCACCTTAAAGTTTTCGTGCTGGTGAATTGTAATAGGGGATAGAGCCACTCATGTGTCTCTGCTCACCTCGAAAGGGATGTAGCGTGACGATATATTGTTTATTATTACTTAAATAAAAAAAAGGATACCGAAAATAAAATTTAGTATCGATACCGAGTAACGCCTTCTGGTCGGACAGAATTTTCGTAACATATTTTATATTAAAAAATGTTTTTTTTTTCATAAGATTTTTTTTTTTATATTTATAGACGAACGCTTGTCCTCAATCACACCTGGTAGAAGGTGAAGATGAGTTCGATTATGAAACGCGAACGCCCAGCAAATGCCTATTCATTCTTCTCTTAAAGACTCCCAGGTCATAAGATCGCGGAAATATGGCCGCCGGAAGCATATCCCACTCCTTAGCTGTTCGCATGATGAATGTAGAAGCGAATCTTCTCGTGCGGATATAAGGAACGTCCACCACATACGGATGGTATCCGACACGATATCTAGTGGTTTTAAGATGAAATGAGGCTGGTGGAATCAAAGAATGTAGTTCCTGAGAACACTCTCCACCGTGCAACCGGTAAAAGACTGAAAGGCAAGCAACTCTATACATATATCCGTTCTCTGTAATATTCTATTCGAATATATTATTGAGAAATTGGGATGATTTGTATCTGTTATAAAAGAACGCTGAGTTTATTATTAGTTTTACTTATTTTCCGAGATTCTATCTGTTCTTATCTGAAATTGGTCCGAGGTATATTGGTTATAACAAGTGTTGACTTGCGGAGTTGAAAATCTTTTTTTATTTCTATAGAGTAGTCAACTTTTGGATATTGACGCAGGATTACAATCTGCAAGATATTTGGTCAGCCATACGGTATACTATATGGTCACAGCTATACGGTATCTCACAACTCAGGACTAAGAAGTTCTCTAACTCCTTCTTTTGCCGTGTCGTTGGGCTGTAGAATGGTCTTCCAGCGAGCGTGTTCCCACGGTCCTATGATATGGGATCCTTTAAGCGTAACGTGTAGAGATAATTATAAAGGCTGGTATGATCGTTGCAACTACCGATGGGTTTTTTTCTTAACTATTGATACTCGTTGGCGTTTTTAGGACTGCGTCACGCTTACCATCAGGCTTGGTGTGCCCACTGCGCAGAGTCAGATTAAGAAAACAAAATATTACTGATTAATATTATACAAACAGTTATAGTACTTTTTTTTTTGTTGTATAATGTAGTCGGTTGGTTTATTGGACCAAAGCAATCGGCTAGCTGTCATTCCACGCTCATACTCTCCAGAAACGAACCAATCGAGAATTGTAATTGGATCAGGGGGCCGAGGCGCAATTAATTTGCATTGCGACCTAATCTACTCCGCCGTTTAATTTGAAACGATGCTCTTAAACCAGTTTGAGATGCAAATTATGACGCAATCAGAGAATTAAAAAATATACGGAAACTACTTCCACGTGCCATAAGTTAAGCTGAAAATATGTTAAATGGAACAATGTGCAGCAAAGGTCGGTAGAGAATTTACTGCGTTGTCTCAGCGATGAGAGGTCCGCTGATCGTGTGACTGGATGCACACACGCACTGCTGTGAAGTTATGTTGAAGGTGCTGATGGTAAATGATAAATGATCAATGACTGTAAGTAACTGAAAGTTGAGAAATAATAAAAATCAATGAAATATGCAGAAAGCTACATAAAACTATGAATGCGATAAGGAAATCAAAATAGGCATGCGCGGGTGTCAGGCCGCCTAAGCAGAATGCATCGCACTATACCTTGTTCGCTTTACGAAGTCCCTTGTAACAATTGTTTCAACGTAAATTTCCATATTTAGTGTGAATACTGGGTATGAAAATATATATATTTATCGGTTGAGATACTGTAACAGTGTTTAAATGAAACTAAAATTAAAATTAAACATTAAATAATAGTTTCACAAGCAAAACTAAACTATTTTTCATCTGCCATGAGGGACGTCGTAAAACGAACAAGGTATAGAGGTGAGGCACAAATATTGGACTAGGTACGTGGATTAGGTATTTATACGTTTATTAGATTACATAATCTACGCAACAAATGCAGCGGGCGAGCGGGAGTCGGCACGAGAGTGCGACAGAGCTGATTCCTTGTATTTATATGGAAGATTATACATTAAAGGTGTGCGCGGGTCAGCCGCAGAGCGGGTAGTCCAATGGCCAAGGGCAAGGCGTTAGGCCCGTTGAATTCTCGACCCGCAACCGTCTTGCACCCGCTCGATGTGTGTGTTGTGCTACAGATCGCGACCCGACATTTGCCGCTACGGAGTCGCAACTGTCTGTATCCGACGGACGCCTTTAGACTGGTCCGTGTTACATAATCTGGTCCCCAGCCGATGAACATGGCAGTAACAGTTATTATGAAACTTTTTAAGGGGCATTACTTTTTGTTCACTTTTAAAAGGTTTTGCTAAGTGTTTTGTTCAGAGTTTCTAAGCTGTAAGAGAAAAAATTGAGTTATACACTTTCGATACCGTAAAATGATCAACCTGTACTTATTTTATACTTTTTATATTATTTATATATTAGGACGGCGTTTATTAGCCGTCGTGGCTGCCGGCAGAATAGAATAGCACCCTCCTCTTCTTGCTAAGGTGTCGTAAAAGGCGACTAAGGTATCTCTTTAACACCGCAATTCAACCAGGTCTTCAGAGAAGGACAACTCGACCAAACCTGCATCCCGCTCCCTCCCGATCGTACTGGTTCTCCATTCCATCGGGCCTGAGGGAGCTCGGACGAGAGGGTGCTTTTCTGGCAGCGCGTCCAGTTATGCAATTAAATATCTCCTGCGCAATTGACTGTTTCCGAAAACTGGGCCTTGATTTTCTTAATCGGCGTTGAAACAGTCGCCGTGGCCGAATCCGGCTTGGACATCATCATCATATTAGGACGGCCCTATGAGGATTCTATCCAAATACAAATAAAAGTCTCCAGCAAGTAACGTCCATTTTCATGTTAGAAAATTGTGTGTTGTCATTATGTCCATTTTTTTTTCATTGATAACTTGAATATAATCTAATATCGATATCAGGTAACGTCTTCAAGGGTCGGACAGGGTTTTTATCAGTGATGTGCATAAGCTATTTGGACAGGGTAAGCAGAATTCGCGTAATTAATTAGAATATTATATAATTATAGTAATTATTGTATTGTTTTCATAGGAAAGTTAGACGGCGTGAATATAGAATAGATATGAATATAAATGGTTCATTTTCATTGTTTAACTTAAAGCAATTTATTTCAGACTTATTTATAATAAGGGCATGCAATGCTTTCATGCATCTATGAAATGAACGCTACTGGTTTTTATAACATAAACGTGTGTTTAAACTGCTACAGTTTTGTTGAAATCATGTTCACTTGCCAATGTCTTGCATCACTGAATATCAGTCCTCTCGGCAGCATTCCTGCTTAATACAAGTTCTGGTATATCTATAGGTTCATTAAACATATAATTCTCGATCTGTAATTAGCCAAGATTAGTTATTGTATTTGTTATTTAAAAAAAAACCTTACTTAATATATAATTAAAGAGAAAATTATTCTTCTGACTTCAGACATTTCTGAAGCATTGTTTGGTTTACTCCACTAAAGTTACAAATAATCCCACAGCTAGTTACTATAGTCAGTAAACAAAAGGAAAATAATTTTCACCTTTATATTGTGGAAAAGATAAAATATGAAGGTAATTTTTCCTACACCTGTATTTCACAATATTCTCTGTCGCGTTTAATATCTACCCGTTTAATTATTTGGGGATTTCCTTTGTTGCGATGAGATCCCTCCCGAACATATCTCTGAGACTGTAAGATGTAATAGACATGGTTTTATCCCGGAATACCAATTTACTTGCGTAAGAATTTTGATTATAAATTATAATTACAGCTCTCTAGGTACGTAAAGTTTGCTCTGTCGTGGTATTTTGAATATTAAATTTCCTTACAAAGCTCTCTCTTTAAAATCTTAGACAAATAATGTCGTCGGCAGTTCTACAATGATCACAGCCAGTTACGTGTATAGGGTATTTGGTCAGAGTAGGCAGATTCACATAATGAATTTGAATACTATATAATGATAATAAATATTATATTACTTTCATATGGAAAATAGATGGCATGAAAATCTATACTAATATTATAAAGCTGAAGAGTTTGTTTGTTTGTTTGAACGCGCTAATCTCAGGAACTACTAGTTCGAATCGAAAAAATCTTTTTGTGTTGAATAGACCATTTATCGAGGAAGGCTTTAGGCTATATAACATCACGATGAAACTATTAGAAGCGAAGAAATGATGGAAAATGTGAAAAAAACGGGGAAAATTATTCATCCTTGAGGGCTTCCATTGCGTGCGCTGTGAAAACGGTTCAAGATACCAAAAATATATGTATGAAAGAATTATTCCTCTTGAAATGATCTAAAAAAATGTCCGCGACAGTATATGTCTATCTTTTAAGATTAACTCACTAGAAGCGTATTTATGGTGATCAAATTTGGTCAAAATTAATGCATTATTTGTTAAGAGTTGTATCAACGTAATAATATTAATCTTTATCCAAATAAATGTGTTGTTGATTAAGAGTATTTAATTGAGAACAAAATTGTCTTTGACATAACTTAATTTCAATGAACATCTTAGAAGATATTACAAAACCTTATATAGCAAAACAACGTTTGCCGGATCAGCTATCTATAATATAAAAATGAATCTCAAAATGTCTTGATAAGCGCGAAACTCGAGAACGGCTGAACCGATTTGGCTGTTTTTTTTTTTTTTTGTTGTGTTTGATGAAGTCTGAGGAAGGTTATTAAGGAGAGAAAATTTTTATAAATTCCCTGCAACTGTCTAAAAATAACACTTTTCTGTATTCTCATACAAAAATTCGTTATAAGTCATTTTGATCTTTAATACCACACCATAAAGTTTAAATGTTAGCGGACGGGTTCCGGGAAGGCAAAACTATTATTGAGTGACGTATAAATATTAATGTCAATATTCGTCAATTTTTATACATATAGCATTAAGGCCAGGTTGCTTCAAACAATTTTCAAAAAAATCTGACGGGGAAGCTATTAACATTAAAAAAAACAATGCGACTTTGTTTTAGAGAAATAGGGCAGAACAAGGTCTGCCGGGACAGCTAGTAGAATAGATATAAATGAAAAAGGGTTCCTTTTTTTTGTTTAAATTAAAGGAATTTATTCCAGACTTATTTATCGTAAGGGCATGCAATGTTTTCAGGCATTTATGGAATGAACGCTACTGATCACAGCCTAAGGTCTTCACTCAGTGCGTCCTACTGGTTATGATTTACGGCGCTGAGACGTGGACACTGACGCCAAGGTTGGTCTGCAAGCTGAAGGTCACTCAGCGAGCTACGGAGCGGACTATGCTCGGAGTGTATCTGCGGAAATAGATTCGTATTTTTTTTACACTGGCTCGAAATAGTGACTACAGAGTACCTGATGGTAAGTACAGTGTAGTCCAAAAACGAAAGCGACTCTCAAAGGATGAAAATCCATTGATAGTCTCCATCATCATGTTGGCCCACATATACCACGACTGAAGGTCTCTAGGTATATGAGCCACTGGATATACACAGGCCGATCTCGAAACGCGACAAGCCGAAACTGGTCACTATGACGGGCTTTACACCCATGTACTGTGGTCGCGATCCAGACGGGCACCGACGCCCTACCACCTCGCTGCTGCTCGTTTAGCACCACCCAGGAGTCACGTGTAGGGAAACTAGGGTAAAGCCTACGGACGCGAGCAGCTTCGACTCCCAAAATGATAAATAATATAATAATAATAATAATGAATAATGTAATGAGACTATTAGAAAGAGATCTAATGAATCGAGGTAGTTAGCTGAGTAAGAAAGAAACAAAGAAAATAAAAAAAAGCATTTATTTGGCACAAAACATAACGTTCAAAACAGAAAGATAGATTAATCATGATAGAAAACAACAAAATCAAATACCCTGTGTTGTGATGTTCCTGAAGGGAAGGCGGCTCAACAAATGCTAGGTGAGCCGAACCACCCAGCGCTGATTGTTAGCGGACACACTTTTGTTGTGTCAACGCATAGAAAACAGTGAGGAAGGGATTAATAGGGGGGGAGTCTGCGTACACCCGTACGCAGACTAAAGTGTCAATCGACCGGTCATATTTGTCCTAGACTTGACAACCGTTGAAGTAAATAAATTCTGGTGTGGAGAGCCCATCTTGGCAAGCGTAGCGTGGGATGGCCAGATACCAAGACAAACCGATGGCCTGCGAAAGGCAGCTCGATGCGAACAGTCCAGAACAAATTAATGGCGGGTTTTGGGAGAGCCTATGTTCATCGGTAGACAGATGTGGGCTTAAATGATTAAATTTCCTTTATTAAAAGTATGAAGAAAATTGTATGTTTTTGGTGTCTAAATTTAATCATTTTTCATTATACGATTATGACCGGTGGTCGTGGGTGTGGTACAAGGAAAACACGAATTTGGCGTTTTACAGTTTATTTGCACTTTAAGGCACACCGAACTGCGACGTACACGCACGTACTCCCGCCCTGGGTCTCGGTAGTCGACTAACTTACAAGCGTCCCGTGCGCGCGCGCATCCTCTTACCCCGCACGTCTCGTAACACCCTAACGACCCTTAGGGCGACAGCTGCGTATCGGGTTACATCTACATGCTACACGATACGTTTATAAATACTTGTACATCCATGTTCCGAGGTGAATCTCCTGAATTTAATTACATTACTCCGTTTCTGAGTCGTATGTTATCAAGAAATGCTACAAAGTTAAAGAAAAAACACGGCTAAAACTAAATGGGCATGAACGAGCTTACGAAAACATAGAATATATGTTGTTTTACATTTATCCGCGCGGTTTCTACTAGATTGTCTTTCCGTGTTCGTCCTAATACCATGTTCCAGTGTTAACAGTACTGCATTTAAAGAATATAAATTCTTTTTATCTTAATAAGGTATTTTAATGAAGAAATACATGGCATTGTAAAACAGGTTTTGAGATAGTTATTTGCTGTTACATTCCACATCAGTGAAACAATTTCAATAATGAATCTCTCGCGTGACTCGTTAGCTAAACTTTACTCTGAAATATATAATAGCATGTAATTGTTGAAGGTAATTCATCAATGTCTGCTAGAATTCTTGTTAATACTTGTTTTTTATTCATTGTATTCATTAATACACCAACGATATATACGAGTTTTTTTTTTTAAACATACATATGTAATATAAGACTGCGTGCTATGTCATTATAGGCATATCTGTATAAAAGCGCATGGAAAGTCGTCAGACTGTCCTATTCCAACGCAGCCTTGAGTTCCTTTTGGCGTTTCTTCTCAAGGTAGTCGCTTCCGAAATACTAGTAGATCACTGTAGGTATTTTCCATGGCTGATCGCCCAAGTCGAGGTCCGTACCCACAGGGGTGCCCTTGCGTTGTCACTCAACCCAAATTCGCTGGCTGAGCACCTTCCGTGCTCGCCCCTTGAGCCCGGTTGAGTTGTAAAGGCCAGTCCCGGCTAAGTAACATTTATACGTCCAAAAAAGAAAAAAACGTCGGCCTGTCAGTCCAATGTGCGACGCGAGAGTGAGCACTGCTCCCATCAAATCCAGTTATTGTAAGGTACATACATAGTAAGTACATGACGCAGATTACCCCACAGTAAATGAGTTGTTTGCAAGGTGCTTAGTGCGTGTATGAGTAATTTGTTAGGATAGGGAAAAATATATTTTTTTATAACTTATAGGCGAACGCTTGACCTCAATCACACCTGGTGGAAGGTGAAGATGAGTCCGATGATGAACCGCGTCCGCCTAACAAATGCCTATTCACTCTTCTCTTAAAGACTCCCAGGTCATAAGATCGCGGAAATATGGCCGCTGGTAGCATATTCCACTCCTTAGCTGTTCGCATGATGAATGTAGAAGCGAATCTTCTCGTGCGGATATAAGGAACATCCAGCACGTACGGATGGTATCCGACACGATGTCTTGGGGTTTTGTGGTGGAATGGGGCTGGTGGAAATAAGTAAAAAGTGAGCGTTTGGGGGCTTCGGTCCCGAACATATTATTTCATGTTCGGTTATCATTTATCCTTGAGACATTAGCATAACATACATAGGCAAATTGTTATTAAAAAATAATAATACACGTTGGTATTTTTTTTCCTTAAACAAAAGAATAGAAATGTTAAAGAATCACAGTTACTTTATACACAACATTTACAGATGAAGAGGCCCCAATTCCGAGTAACGAATATACAAAATGCACGAGAAATTCTATCTCTCTATACTAGGGTCTCCATAATTATAAACTGGCCGGGACATTTCACTAAAAAATATAACAAAGTGAAATCAGAAAATTGCTTCAATATATCCATATTAGCGCCGATTTCTTTGCAAGTTTGAAATTAAATGTTAGAAAATCAGTTATTCAAGTCTGGGCTTTTCATATTTTGCAGATTTTTTTCAGTACGTCCTTTTCATCCAAAAAATATTAATTAAATACCGGATAAGTAATTTTAAAATTGAATTGACATTAAATGATAGTTTAAATAATTGAAGTTAGTTGTGTTTTCTGTGCGGCTACAAACGGAAATCATTGTGGGAATGGTATTTTGAGGAGGAACAGCCATTGTGTGACTATATCGGGACCAAAGAATACACGTACAAAGACCGCTATAGTGACTCAATTCGGCTTGTCGCTTATAAGTTCAGCTTGTTTATATTGTTTATATAAGTACATAGAGGTTGTTTTTTTTTTTACTTGGGGAATATCCTCATAGGACCGTCCCGGCCGCGAAGGGGGTGGCAGCCGGGGTGTGCCGGACTTTTACCAGCTAAAAACCCCAAGGTGACTACTTCTGCGAATTAGTGGAGACTGCGGGTCCCGTAATCAATTCGCCGCAGTCCCACTACGCCGCGCCTGACAGGCACAATCACGGGGGAGAGACGCCGCCTCCCCCGATACCACCTAGTATACTTCGGCAGAGCGCGTCACAACGCATCGCCGTCCTCTCGGGGGTTGCTAACTGGTCGTTAAGAGCCCCCACCCTGAACAGCCACAACCCCTAAGGCATCAGCTGGCCGGTCGTGGTTCGACCGATCCGCTGGGACTGATATGCCGGGGCGGTTGCCGACATTCCGACGTCTTCTTCGAGCAGCCTTCTGCCGGTCTCGCTCTGCGGCCTCCTTCTGGGACATGACGTCCTCACAGATGGAGGCCACGGCCCTCCAGTTGTCATGCCCTGCCAGCATGATAGACACCACTGCCGGCAGGGAGAGGTCGTGACCGATCCATCGGACCAGGTTCCGCCGCTCGCTGTCTCACGCCGGACAATGTGCGAGCGTATGCTGGGCGGAATCCAGGTCCAAAGTACATAGAGGTCTAGGCTATGTGAACTGACATGATAACTGCAACTGCGAACAAATTCTCGTTTCTTGGTGATTACTGGCGCTTTGGCATTGCATTGTATGTTTCTTCAATCATGTGCAGTGATAATTTATCGAGCCAGTGTAAAAATTATTTAAAAAAAAATCATATAAAGATATATGCACTTACCGGACAGAGCACTCGAGGGAGTGCGTCGGCCAGCACATCCAGGCGTGAGCGGCGTGTGATACGTTCCCGCTTATTGATCCCAAACGAATGTGGTGAGCGAGGAGAGTAGCCTTTTATACCTCGCAAAATGCAAAAGAGAGAGGCTTTTAGGAGGTTCGACAGCGCTGGGTACTGAGGAAGCTGGCATAGCCGTACCTTTAGCCCCGGCAGACGGATATAAGGAACACCCCGATTGTTTTAGCATGTAAGAGTCCGACATAGTGACGCCGCCCCTCTCATGGCGGCCTTAAAATTATGTAATGAGTTTCGCCAGGATATAAAAAAAGGATATATGCACTTACCCGTCGTTTTAACTGGCAGCTTGATATAATAAATATCGGGACATTTTGTAGATGAGCCGAGACGACCAGGATTGAAGTTCCCGGGCAGTAGACTTGAGGAAGTCTGCTCAGATGAGTGGGAGGTGCTGTGCAGCTTCCGGCGCGCCGCCTAAGGAATAGGTTATGGAGTGATGGGCTCTTTACTCTTACCCCTCCGAGAGAGGCAGCCTCAACAAGGCTTTTCGCTCCCTGGGCATCTGGATGAATTTGGTTTCCCAGGACCGGGTGGAGCGATTAGAAGGACGCCCCGAGGGTGTTTAGTCAGTAGGAGTCTGACACACCGGGGTCGCTGCCCTCACAGCGCCCAGATGATCCTATGCTCGATTTTCCCTCGGGATGAAAAAATGATTGAAGTCCAAAATCGGTGGCAGATCCCAGTGTACCAAAAGCGATGGTTACCCTACTCTAGACGGAGCAACGTCGGCGCTTCGTTATTCGTTGGAAATCCTCGCATTTCGAGTCCCCTTGCAAAGTTTAGTTGGAATTTTGCCTCGTGGTCAATTCCGTGGAGCTCGCTATACATTTCAAAGTTGCTTTTATGCGATCCGAGTTCGTGTATTATTATGTAAATTCATATAACTTGCGGGAGCAGAGAATTAATTTTTTTGTTCTTTATTGTTACTTTATAGCATGTAGGCGTAACCCGATACGCTCTTGTCGCCCTAAGGGTCGTTAGGGTGTTACGAGACGTGCGGGGTAAGAGAATGCGCGCGCGCACGGGACGCTTAGAAGTTAGTCGACTACCGAGACCCAAGGCGGGAGTACGTGCGTGTACGTCGCAGTTCGGTGTGCCTTAAAGTGCAAATAAACTGTAAAACGCCAAATTCGTATCTTACTATAACCACACCCACGACCCACCGGTCATAACTTATTTTTTAATTGTAGCAGGGAACAGCGTTGCATGCAAATGAGCGTAAGTATTATCATGTATTAAGATTTCGTAGCTAACAAGCTTAAAAACGATTTTAGCAGTTGCTGGCAGTTAAGAGGGTCAACAAAAAAATGTATAAAGTATAATTTTTTTTAAGAATCAATTTATCCGAAGCTAACTGAAATCAAAGTTTTGATTATTTTTTTATAAGAGATGTGTCGATTATCATTTTGGCCGATTTTTCGGTCAAGTCTATCTGCAGCTCTCGATCTCTGGCCAACAAAACAATCTCACTTAAATACACTCTACACCAGTGATTCCCAAAGTGACCTATATCGACCCCTAGGGGTATATGACAACCTGCAAGGGGTCTACGTCAGCGAAAAAAAATGTGAGGGGCTATGATATGAAAATGGGGGTCCACGATAGTGGATCTCAACACATACACTGATAGTACCTATTTACTTACATCATACTATCTTGTAATATCAAAACATATACATTATTTATAAAAGTACCTATGAAGTAAAAAAAATATTATATATGTGTTAGCGCCAGTGAATAGTCGCACAGACTATCTCTAGCGCCATGGCATAGAAACACGAAGGACAAGGAGTAAAGGGGAGGACGGGGAGGGGGAATGGCTGCTTTAAATTGACACGTCACACGGCGCGGGAACACATTTTTGGCCAAATAGCTTTAAGTTTTTAACACTAAACTTCACTACAGTTAGAGATTTACAGGAAATCAATATCAGGTAAGTAGGGGGTCTACCCAACACGGAAAAACATGGCAAGGGGTCTACGACACAAAAAAGTTTGGGGAACTCTGATCTACACCATACTTTCTCCCAACTCGGAAGAGCATTGCTACGTGTAGCTCAATATTACAGCTACACAGCGAATCTCCATTTTTATTATCTCATTACTGCAATACAATGCGGTTTGAATATGAAAAGGCGGTTGAAATTACGTGCTACAAACACCAATGCATTTGCAATTCGACGACGATGACGCCGCGAGAGCGAATCCAGAATACTAAATAAAATGTATTTGTATTTATTTGTAACTACAATAGATGCATTAATAAACACATAAATTTCATTCTAAATAATATTATGACCTACTGCACTATATGTACAGTGACCAACTCTTGTAAAAATAAAAAAATGCACTTAAGATATATTATTTAGGTATTTTTGATACCCAAGGCGAGAGCGGTGCGCGATGTGTTCCCGCGCACCGCTCGAAGAAACTGAAGGAGAGCGGAATGGTGTCCAGGGGCCATCCATCAATAGGCCAGACGTCGCCGGGCGCTGAGGAAGCTGGCACAGCCTTGCCCTTGGCCCCGGCAAACGGGAGAAGGAACATCCCGGGGGTTTTAGTCGGTGCGACTCCGGCACACCGGGCGGTGACCCTCATCATCCCCTGACGGCCCATAACGGGTTTCCCCCGAGTTAAAAAAAAAGGTCTTTTTGATACCCTTTTTTTTGGGTATTTGGGTCAGGCTTACCACATCAGTCCCATAATGACACTAAAGTACTTAAGTAGTAGTGGTGCGTGTGAGTTGGCGAGGAAACAGAAGGAATTCCGGGAACGAGCTTACTTGTATAGGTCCCGGTCCACGGCGCTGGTTCAGGCGTCCACACCACAATTTCACGCGTTGTTAGGGTAAGCAGAGCGCTCGAGTTGATACCAATTGTATTACACAGCGTTGTAGCGATTTATAAGAGTTTTTTTTTAAAGCGAGCGCGTTGCAGTTTTCGAAGCGTTCGAACCCAGAGAGAGGAAAACGGATGAAGAAGGTAGGGGATAAAATATTTAGTGAGTGTTGCCAGTGGAAGTTACTTTAAATGGCATTGAATTTTTTAATATTATATTTATAAAAAAAAACGTAATTATCTCCAGACCAAGGTCAGGCTGTATCCAGTATGTTCTTTTGCAGGCCGTTACAACCGTTTCGGAAAAAAATAAGTGTAAGAATTTGTAATAAACTGAAAAAGTAAACACGCCGCTCATTTGCGGCGGCGGGCTCCAATGCGAGAACTGAGATGACGCATATATGCGGCGCTGGTACCTAACGTGTTAAGAAAAAACACTTTGATTCTTTAATGTGAGTTGAACAATTGATGTCATCTATTTATACATAGATTTCGACTTGAAATAATTGATGATGATGTCCTAGCCGGATTTGGCCACGGCGACTGTTTCAACACTGATTATGAAAATCAAGGTTCAGTTTTCGGAAACAGCCAATTGCGCAGGAGATATTTAAGTGCATAACTGGACGCGCTGCCAGAAAAGCACCCTCTCGTCCGAGCTCCCTCTTGCCCGATGGAATGGAGAACCAGTACGATCGGGAGGGAGCGGGATGCAGGTTTGGTCGAGTTTTCCTTCTCTGAACTCCTGGTTGAATTGCGGTGTTAAAGAGATACCTTAGTCGCCTTTTACGACACCTCAGCAAGAAGAGGGGGGTGCTATTCTATTCTGCCGGCAGCCACCACGGCTACAATAAAATAAAATAATAATAATAATAATTATTGTCTTAATAAAAGGACTTTCACGTGAACGAAGTCGCGGGCACAGCTAGTATCATAACACTCGAGTTATATTGTTTATACGAGTATATCGCTTATGTTACGGTATACTGAAAATTGTATTTGGGCCCCGTGGAAAACAAACGAGTTGAGCTTTTTTTTGTAACCCGGGGATGTCCCTTCGGAATTCAGGGGGAGCGGTGAGGGCCACCCCCCGGTGTGTCGGACTTGCACCGACTAAAACCCCCGGGTGTTCCACCTTCCACCTACCGGGATCGCGGGCACGACTACGGCCTCATCCTCGATACCCGGCAAGGCGTGCGGCCTCTGGATAGGCCTCTACTCGCTTGGGGAGGGGTGGTGTAAAGAGCCACCCCTCTCTCTCGCCTCTGCGCTCTTGAAAACGAATCGCGCTGTGCGACAATGTGCTAATCTTTCGTTAGTGAGGACCTGTTATTGGCTGATTATTTTTCATTCTCTGTTCTGTTTTTTTTTTTATAACATAGGCTGTATGAAGGTCGTTCCAATATAAAAAAAATAAATAAAAGATTGTGCGGGTCTGCGTCTTTAGCGAGAAAAGTTGTGATGTTCGAACCACAGTCGACGTAAAAAGAAACGGTGCCATTTGCCCGTCACTTGTTGAGCGCGTCTGCTACTAACGAGCAACTTGTGGCGAACGGAGACTCCATGTCTCCTAAGAACTTTGATCCACGAATGCCGAATGGATAAGGCATCTCTTTATATTTCCTTTCTTAATTTTTCTTCTGTGCAGAGTATAAATTAAGCCTATAGACAATTTAAACTTTCCCGTCTTTTACTTAACTAGCTGATCCGGCAAACGTTGTTTTACTATATAAGGTATTGTAATATCTTCTAAGATGTGCATTGAAATTAAGTGATGTCAAAGACAATTTTGTTCACAATTAAATACTCTTAATCAACAACACATTTATTTGAATAAAGATTAATATTATTACGTTGATACAACTCTTAACAAATAATGCATTAATTTCGACCAAATTTGTTTACCATAAAAACGGTTCTAGTGACTAAATCTTAAAAGATAGACATATACTGTCGCGGTCATTTTTTTAGATCATTTCAAGAGGAATATTTCTTTCTTATATATATTTTTGGTATCTTGAACAGTTTTCGGAGCGCACGCAATGGAAGCCCTCAAGGATGAATAATTTTCCCCGTTTTTTTCACATTTTCTATTATTTCTTCGCTCCTAATAATTGCATCGTGATGTTATATAGCCTAAAGCCTTCCTTGATATATTTTTTTTTTAGTTTATTCAACAAAAAAATAATTTTTCAATTCGAACCAGTAGTTCCAGAGATTAGCGCGTTCAAACAAACAAACAAACTCTTCAGATTTATAATATTAGTATAGATTTTATTTATTTAATAATAATGTATAAAAAAAAAGAAAGAAAGAAAAAGTTTATTGAGGCAAAGGAAACAACACACAACAAACATATATATGTATCGTCACGCTATATCCCTTACGGCGTGAAGAGAGGTACATTAGTTTAAAACGGTTAGGAATAAAATCCAGTAATTTATATATTACATCACTTGTTTATTGCCTTTACAATCCGTCCTCTCTTTTACAATCAGTCCTCTTTGCTCATGAGCTGGCGTTCGAATGCCCTTCGAATGTTTTTTTTTTTTTTAAGCGGACTAACTACTGATTGCCGGGAAAGGCATTTTCAGCTCAACCGGGCTTAGGCCCTTCGAATGCCGTTGCGTGCCCTTATATACCTCCACCGTCATTAAACCGGCATTACCGGAAATGTCAATGTTGCCAGTGAGTGAATTAATAAAAACCACGACTTAAGTGACACGCGACGTATTCAAATATAATTTTACCTTAGTTTAAAGCGAAATAAATATTAAAGACTTTTAAAAATGCTAAGATTAGTTACAGTATCCGCTTTGCGCTTATATGTCGTGCCCAACGTGACCAGTAGCGGAGCTGATCGCCGTTCTCACGGCATTACCCATGACATTTCTATTAGATGCCATGCATGTTTTGTTGCGGTGTTTTCCCTCATCGGTGAGGATGTGGTGCCTAAATCCATAATTAGTTTGCAAAAACCCAGATTCGAACCTACAATTATTCGCGATTCCGCGTATAGAAACAAATCCATTATCCGCCATAACAGCGGGTGCATTCTGGAGATATTTGCAAGAATATGTATATTATACTAATAATAATTCTAATGAGACAATTAAGGCGTAGCCTGAAATGAGTTGACTCTTTAAAACTATCTAAAGAATCTCTTCGTGATGAGGCATTGTCTCTCCACCCTGTCTGCTTCGAGTGTCCTTTAAATGGTTTTAATTAACGTCCTCTTATCTCGGTGTTTTATTATTTATGTATATTCATATTTTAATGGAAACGTCGTTCAGCTTTATGACTGTAGTTAAATAAGGCATTGTTTTCACTATAATTTATAATCTGTATTGGTCGTAGAATATTAAGTTGTTTGTAATATTATCGACCCTATTTAAATTTATTAGATAGTATTATTAGTCTACTTACAGTTCTAAAAGTTGAATAAATAGATAGTTGAATCAAGATTTATTAAAGAACAAGATTTTATAACCCATCTGTTCCGTATTCGAATAAGTGTGCGGACAGCTTCGATTCTGCTCTGGCAACACCGTACGGGTTGTCAATTGAGTTTTGCTCTCGCTCGTCCGATCCGCGGAGTAACGACTTAAAAACCATTCAAATATTCATAAGATTCAAACAATCCGATTCCAAAGTTTATAAGTGTGCAAGGAAGATCCTCAAAGATACCAGTATGCCGAAGGAGAAGCAAGGGCCCCTGAGGAGTTGACGAACTGGTGGTCGCGGTAAGTGAGACTCTTTAGGCAGCCTGTGCCACTTAGTCGCGCCAAAAGGCGCAACCCCAGAACCTTAAAATAATAACAATGCGAACGCACCTAATCGCCAACGCCATCTGGCGAACATTCATTCTTTATTCTTACTTTCTTAACGTTCTCGCATTTAAAACCAAACACGGCATCGCATTCTTTTTAAACTAATAACATCGCATCGCATCCTTCTCCATTATAATCGCATATTAATCCTTTCAAACTCGCAACACACACACAAATCCTCACAAACACAATACTCCACATATTCGCATACAGACATACATAGTGAGTGGTTGTAAAGTGCCTGGAATACCGCTGCTCGGTAAGTACTTGATTTGTCTCAAATTATCGCAATCTTCTTTATTATAAATTATCCCGCCTTCGAGGGTGCATTTTGTGCAACGGCATAAGTCCAAACCTTATCCCGGCCCGCGTACCACTGTTGCGGAGCTATCGAAGTACCGTATACCATCTAAGTTGCTTTATGATAAAGAACTTTAAGGAATTTTTTTTTTACACTGACATGGCACAGTGACTGCACCAAACCTGATGGTAAGCATGGTGCAGTCAAAAAAAACGCCAACGACTATCGAAAGGTAAGAAAAAACCCATCGGTAGTCGCAGCGATCATGCCGGCCCGCACAAATATCTCTTCACGTTACGCTTAAAGGATCCCATATCATAGGAAGGTGGGAACACGCTCGCCGGAAGACCATTCCACAGCCCAACGACACGGCAAAAGAAGGAGTTAGAGAACCTCTTAGTCCTAGCCGGGATGTGAGATACCGTATAGCTGTGACACCGCAAACCCGCGCGCGTGGTTCTATTCAGGAAAGGAGAGAACACTCGTCATAATACAGATGGTAGAAAACACTTAATGAGGCAACATCTCTACGCAATTGGAGCGATTCAAGATGTTCAGAAACGTCTGGATCATTCACTACGCGGACAGCCCTACGCTGCAACCTATCCAGGGCATCAAGCAAGTACTGGGCAGAACCATCCCAGAGATGCGAACAGTATTCCATACAAGGCGTGACCTGGGCCTTATACAATAGATACAAAAGATCAGGTGTGAAAAACCGACGCACTCTATTCAGGATACCAAGTCTACGTGAAGTCGAGGAGATGACCGTCCCTATGTGATCCCTGAGATTGAGATCACAGCGAATATCCATGCCTAATATACTAAGGCCGTCACGCACAGCAAGTGGCTCATTCTGGAGAGTAGGAAGAGGAGAAAATGGGGATTGTATTCATGAGAAATAAACGTGTTATCTGAATTTTAGTGCTGGTGATTACTAATATTTAATAGAATACTATTCAATATTAATTTTATACTGTTAATAAAATAAGACGATAAATTTAATCAAGATTTTTCCTATATGTAAGTTATAAAAAACGATGAATTCTTAAAATAACTTAGAAGTGAAAGAAAGAACTATTTAAATCAAGATTGTATGCGATTGTATGGTCTTAGGTTCCAATACTGGCAAGTATATCTGGGTTTTTCCAGAATAAATACGGACTTAGTCACCTCATGCTCAACGGAGAAGGAAAATATCGTGAGGAAACCCGCGTGGCGTCTAATAGAAATGTCATGTGTGCTATGAGAACGGTGATCAGCTGAGCTATTTTATATATTCTGTAGACGATTATTACGAAAGTTATTTAGAAAAACATAAACTTTTACATTCGGAAAAATTAGATATAATTAAAGTATCACACTGAAATATGCGAAATTAAAGTCTATTATGGTATTTATGTAGTTTTGGGGATCTTTGGTTTAAGGAGTCGAAGCTGCAAGCGTCCGTAGGCTTTACCCTAGTTTCCCTACACGTGACTCCTGGGTGGTGCTAAACGAGCAGCAGCGAGGTGGTAGGGCGTCGGTGCCCGTCTGGATCGCGACCACAGTACGTGGGTGTAAAGCCCGTCATAGTGACCAGTTTCGGCTTGTCGCGTTTCGGGATCAACTTGTGTATATCCAGTAGCTCATATACCTAGAGACCTTCAGTCGTGGTATATGTGGGCCGACATGACGATGTAGACTATCAATGGATTTTCACCCTTTGATAGTCGCTTTCGTTTTTGGACTACACTGTACTTACCATCAGGTACTCTGTAGTCACTGTGTCGAGCCAGTGTAAAAAAAAAAAAACTTCTTTATTGCACTTTTTTCTAATTTATTTCTCGTCTTCACACTTTTTACGTCTTAATATTACAAAGCGCTTGCATCGAAAAAAAAAAACCGTTGATCCTCTCTCTCTTTCTATCTTTCCTATCTTTCACTCCCATACGTTCCGATCTACGCATTTACTACTTCATACATAATAATATTTCACACAATACATCCATCCTACATTCATATGTGTGTAATATATTTAAATGTGTGTGTAGGCGCTTATTTATGTTTTGCGTATGAACTCGTATATATATATTATTATCTATGACACATTGAAATAGTCTATAGATTTGTTTATCTGTACTGTGTTATTCCATTTCTTGCTGTTTTTTGCGCGTTGACACAAAAATAGGCTTCAGTTGGAAATCAGCGCTGGGTGGCTCAGCTAGTCATCTCACCTAGCCTAGCATTTGTTGAGATGACGCATCATCACAACACAGGGTATTTGCCTTTGTTGTTTTCTATCTTCATTAACCTATCCTTCTTTGTTGTATGTCACGTCAAGTGTCAAATAAATGCTTTTTCTCTCTTTTCAAATAAACAAAGTTATCAAATAATCCGGGATCGTAGCAAAACTTTCATCTATCCATGACCATGATGAATAAATTGGTATATAAATAAATAACAGAACCTAATTCGAATTTAAAGGTCAAATGATTCTAGGAGCCAGTATCTAATTGGATTTGGTAAGTTTAAATCTATTTCTAGTCTGTACTTGTAAGATTGAAGCGTCCAATTTTACTCTTTGATGTGACTTCTTTTAAGTTGTAATAAAATATATATTATCCAGACTTAGGAATGACGAAGACTGTTAAAAAATGCTACTCCGCCAACATATACACTTATGTATAGTATATGGCTAAATTCTGTGGTCAAATTGACAATAGATAATATTATATCTTTAATATTATTTGTCTATAGTCTTACTGAAAATCAAAAATAACCATAATTATTTTATAATAGATAGTTGTGCTTTATATTGTAACGATATTCATTTATTACTATAAATATACAAGTTATTAGTGAAACAAAATGTAATCAGATTAATAAAAATGATTACGATTACATTTTACGTTTTTTACCATTAATATGACTGCATTTTGCTCATCTATGTTTTAAACACTACAGAATCCCAGATTGTATGCACATTTATGATTTCTTAATGTTTTAATTGGATTTAATCATGATTACTGAGCAAGAAAATTAAAATTACGACTATATTTTGTAATCGTTAATCATTAATCAGTTAACATTTTGCCCATCTCGGTAGTGAAATACCGCTCATTAAATATACAAATATAAATAGAAAGTTGTGTAGCAGTAATGTTAATTAACAATATCATATAGGTAAAAAAATATAAATATGTTATTGCTGGTTCAAAGATCTTTTTGTATTTTTTATTATTGTGAGAATAGAACCTTGATATTCAAACTTTATTTTAAATTAATTATGGTCGAATTTCGACCACTGTGCGACCACTAGTATAAGTAAAACGCCACAAAACCTTTTTAAAGTTGTCTCGGAACACCAGTCCCCTGAACTCAATTTCTGTTTCAAAAGTTTTAATTCCTATTAGAAACCCCGAAGTTTATTTCCAATTTGTATACAAATAATGTTATATCGTGTTTTCTACTTTAGATTTTGTGAAATTGCTTTATAAAGTTCTTTTTGGCTTTCATAAACTAAAAGATACTTGTATAAGCTTATAATAGGATTTACTATACAGTAGGGCGTTTAAAAAAAAAAAAAAATTTTTCCTCGGAACCACGCTCAAAAGTTTCGTTTTAATGCCAAAATAGGCCTCTGAAAATATGAGCTCTTAATATTAATATTTAGGTTTTCCGCGTCGCACTTTTCGATTTCCCATACAAATAACAAAGGACAAAAGTTTTTTTTTTCTTTTGATTTCTCAAACTAATGAACGATATATTGTATTGCAATACCCAGTCATTATTTTTGTAGAGAATTTAACGCTCTTTACAGGTATAACACACTGAAGCGGGCAGTGGTACTTGAGGGAGTCTACTGCCCGTACATGAGGGCGGCAGTGTGCGAGTACTTCCGCACACTGCCTATTTTGAGGAAAAGAGGGACGGGAATACTCTTTCCGTCCCCTATTACTGAGGAGGCCTAACAAGGATCTCTGCGCTCCGGTCGTGTCAGATTGCGAGCCCGCTCCCACGGCCGGGGTACAAGCGGATGGAGGAGTATCCAGGAGTTTTTAGTCGGTGAGAATCCGACACAACGGGGGGACGGCTCTCACCAACTCCCTGAAGGTTCATAATGAATTTTCTTCTGGTTAAGAAATATATGGTATATATATATAACACACATTTTCATCATACTAGGTTTCGCTCACAACCAAAGATGAGCAAAATGTAATCTGATTAATGATGAACGATTACAAAATGTATTCGTAATTTTAATTTTCTTGCTCTGTAATCATGATTAAATCCATTTTAAACATTAAGAAATCATAAATGTGTATACAATCTGGGATTTTGTAGTGCTTAAAACATAAATGGGCAAAATGCAGTCATATTAATGGTAAAAAACGTAAAATGTAATCGTTAATCATTTTCATTAATCTGATTACATTTTGCCCATCTACGCTCACAACTTTGTCTAAACGCGCGTCGCGGCACCTATGACATAGTGTGAGACTGTATCGCTACATCTGGAGTGCATATAAATGCATGCAGAGCGATACATAGGAACCTGGCAGCCACTTTTGGGATGCAGCTGCAGAGTCGCGAATACCAGTATCTGACGCGCGTCTTAAATTGGCATAGGCAACATTTGTGCTACGAAATTTACTGTACGAAATCGAGTACTAAAGAGAGTTCTAGCTTCATCTAGTGAAATTAAGAAATTCACCTCATCTTTTTTTGCTGCGATCCGCCAAGGAGTGGAATTCGCTTCGAGCGTCTGTTTTTCCAACTTCTTTTTTTTTACACTGGCTCGACATAGTGACTACAGAGTACCTGATGGTAAGTACAGTGTAGTCCAAAAACGAAAGCGACCATCAAAGGATGAAAATCCATTGATAGTCTACATCGCCATGTCGGCCCACATATACCACGACTGAAGGTCTCTAGGTATATGAGCTACTGGATATAGACAAGCTGATCCCGAAACGCGACAAGCCGAAACTAGTCACTATGACGGGCTTTACACCCATGTACAGTGGTCGCGATCCAGACGGGCACCGGCGCCCTACCACCTCGCTGCTGCTCGTTTAGCACCACCCAGGAGTCACGTGTAGGGAAACTAGGGTAAAGCCTACGGACGCGAGGAGCCTCGACTAAACTCGACTTCTTACGACATTGGAATCTTCAAACGACGGGGGAATCGGTATTCGTTGGGGGAGCGCGCTCCATCATCAGCCTCATCATCGCTTTCCATCAGGTGAGATTGAGGTCAAGCGCAAGTCTATCAGTAATAAAAAAAAAGTAGTTGTAGATTCTAAACCAAAGTTATAAATAATAATATTACACGTCATTATCACTTTTGGGGTAGGCAGAGGTACATTAGTGGCTGTATCCACTCAGTTCTTATATGCCGTGCCCAACGTGACCAGCAGTGCAGCGGATCGCCGTTCTCACAGCACTAGTACACATGACGTTCCTATTAGATACGATGCGAGTTACCTCACGATGTTATTTTCACCGGTAATCATGTGATGCCTAAATTCGAATTACATCTGGTATAATACAGAGATACATGCCGGGATTCGAATCTACGAACACTCGCGGATCTTTAAATATTACAGTTAAATTATTCCCGACTTATTTATCGTGAGGGCATGCAATGCTTTCTTGCATTTATGGAAAGAACGCTACTGGTCATGTGTAAGTTTCCTGAGGATGGCTATCAGTTGTAATGTTGGCACGACAGTGCAAACCGGACACAGCCACTAATGGTTCTCTTCTCGCTTCAAAAGGGATATAACGTTTTTATTGTTTATTCATTTTTATTCGTGTCTTTGACTCGGAAGTATTTCTTGAGACAAATACGACAGACAAACGAAATAATGTGATTGAAATCAGTTCACCACGCGTTAACTCGATAAAGTTCGTTGAAATTTCCTGTTGATCTATTTAAGAACATATGAGGCGCCTAATTCCAAAACTCGCTAAAACGATTTTACGTACAAAATTACTTAATAGTCCTAATAGTAATTTGAAATGTTTTTATCAAAGCAAATATTATATTAATTTTTTCTTTTCTGCTTTTTCACTCTAGAATGATAATTTAAATACCTTATAAGAATTTGATTGTTAAGTCAAAGGTTAATTATAAGTTTTTATAAATTTATGGGATTTGATAAAAATATGTTATAGTGGGTTTTGAAATTAGACTCCTCATATGTATATTGCTACTGATATAAAGCATGTATGTTGTTTATGTATATTGTCATATTCTCCGCCACAAATGTGTATTATGTTGCAGGAATAGATGTGTGTATGTGTGTGATGTGTGGGTGTGTTGGGCTTTAGCATTAACATTCTTTTGAAATTGTTATTCACTTTTTATTTTTATTTTTGTATAGTCTATTGTTTAGTGTGTAATATTATTGTTGTATTGTTTTATAAGATTGGAGCTACGCAGCGGTAATAAACTGTAAGAAATTGTGTGAAATATGCTGACATCCAAGATACAGGTTGTCCTAATTTGGGTGTCAGCTGATTTTAATGTGCTGCTTGTAATTGTTTGTCTAATAAATAACTTTTATTATTATTTATTTTTATTTTGTCCCAAGTTATAATAAGTTGTTCAATCCCCTAACCCGCTTAAAGTTTGCCTTACTTAGCCCACTCGGCAAGTTCCCGGGTCAAGTTCACGCGTCACCAGTTTATGTAACTGGTGACTTAAACTTGACGTTCTCAGCTTGTCAAGTGATCTTGCGGTTAAGTTTCAAGTTGATTCCAGCTCGACCCTTGGTGACTTTGGAGATTATAAGTTACGCTTAAGTAATGATTTGGGTTATGGTGTTAAGAGTTGATAAGGACTTGTGAGGGCTTATTCTCGCTAATAAACCTGAGACAATGTTTACAATACAAACAATATTAGATAAACTCTTCATTATTCATATTTTCGGGAGTCGAAGCTGCTCGCATCCGTAGGCTTTACCCTAGTTTCCCTGCACGTGACTCCTGGGTGGTGCTAAACGAGCAGCAGCGAGTTGGTAGGGCGTCGGTGCCCGTCTGGATCGCGACCACAGTACATGGGTGTAAAGCCCGTCATAGTGACCAGTTTCGGCTTGTCGCGTTTCGGGATCAGCTTGTGCATATCCAGTAGCTCATATACCTAGAGACCTTCAGTCGTGGTATATGCGGGCCGACATGACGATGTAGACTATCAATGGATTTTCATCCTTTGATAGTCGCTTTCGTTTTTGGACTACATTGTGCTTACCATCAGGTACTCTGTAGTCACTATGTCTAGCCAGTGTAAAAAAATAAATAATGGGAACAGCAAAGGAGTGAAATACAATCCCTGCGTCTGTTTTTCCACGTTCTTACTACCAGGGAACCTTATAAGGAAGAATTAATAGGCATTTATTGGGTGCATGGTGTCCACCGTTGGTCACATCTTCAGCTACATCCAGATGTATTTAAGGTCAAGCTTTGAAATGTGGTGGCGTCAAAAGAAGATTCGGAATAGGTGTGCTTAGTATGCGATATTACAAAATAGAAAGAAGGAATAAAAGGATACACACTGACTGTGCGATCCTCGCGCCTTTGGTGACATCGACCTCCATATTTTTTTTTTTGGTTGTGGCGTGACGCCATGTTACGTAGGCTATATTGTAACTATTACCTTACTCCCCCGCCGCACTGTAAGCCGTGGTGGCTGCCGGCAGAATAGAATAGCACCCCCCTCTTCTTGCTGAGGTGTCGTAAAAGGCGACTAAGGTATACTTTAACACCGCAATTCAACCAGGTGTTCAGAGAAGGATAACTCGACCAAACCTGCATCCCACTCCCTCCCGATCGTACTGGTTCTCCATTCCATCGGGCCTGAGGGAGCTCGGACGAGAGAGTGCTTTTCTGGCTGCACGTCCAGTTATGCACTTAAATATCTCCAGCGCAATTTACTGTTTCCGAAAACTGGGCTTTGATTTTCTTAATCGGCGTTGAAACAGTCGCCGTGGCCGAATCCGGCTAGGACATTATCATCATCATCATTACCTCACTCTCATGTACGAGATAGTGAGTGAGTGAAAGGGAACTAATATACCGTGGGAATCCAAATGATTACATGACGTAGAATTATCCTCGAGATATAAGAAAAAGTTTGCGAGGTGACCGTCTGGAAAAACGTATTGGACGATACTTAACATGGCTGTGCTAGAGACATGGCTGCGTACGATGGCATACGTCAAACGAGGGTAGGAAAAATTAGACAGGATAGTTTTATTTTAGCCTGTAAAATTAAAAAAAATACAAGACGCGACAAATTGTTGAACATATTATTTATAACAATAATTAATTTAAGTTCATTGATTAATATTGTCTCTCCTAAGCCAGGATAAAGTACGAAAGGGTAAGGAGTCAATTACCTGTTTATCTAAAATTACGTAAAAGGAATTTTATCTACATGCCATTCAATCGTGCGCCACACGCGCTGTGGTGTTCAAACTTTTTACGGATCAATTATGATTTGTTCATCAATGTTTCTTTATGATTTGTTAGGAAATATTGTTATTTACATTTTTATTAGTTCTAAGAAGGTACAAATTATTGTATTCTGAAATATCTCCCTCATCTATAAAATCACCCAGTATATATAAAAAAAACGATTATGATAACGTTGTTTGTCAGTTAGTTTGTTGAGGGAAGCCTACTCAAGGCACTTCCCTCCCTAACGGATTGACGCCTCGGCGTCGCACTTGAGGGAGTGCGTCGCCCAACATATCCAAGGCTAGAGCGGTGCGCGATGTGTTCCCGCGCACCACTCAAAGAAAATCAAGGTGAGCAAAATGGTGTGCAGGGGCCTTCCGTCATTAGACCAGACGTCGCCGGGTGCTGAGGAAGCTGGCACAGCCTTGCCTTTGGCCCCGGCAAACGCGAGAAGGAACACCGCGGAGGTTTTAGTCTGTGCGACGCCGACACACCGGGGGGAGACCCTCATTGGCGAGGTGGTAGGGCGTCGGTGCCCGTCTGGATCGCGACCACAGTGCACGAGTGTAAAGCCCATCATAGTGACCAGTTTCGGCTTGTCGCTTTTCGGGATCAGCTTGTGTATATCCAGTAGCTCATATACCTAGAGACCTTCAGTCGCGGTATATGAGGGCCGACATGACGATGTAGACTATCAATGGATTTTCATCCTTTGATAGTCGCTTTCGTTTTTGGACTACATTGCACTTACCATCAGGTACTCTGAAGTCAATATGTCGAGCCAGTGTAAAAAAAAAATTGTCCCCTGACGGCCCATAACGGGTTTCCCCCGCGTTAAAAAAATCCTTTAGCGTAGAAAGTAACTATAATTGTATTGCACTAGCGTTTCTTGTAAGAATTTGTTTTGTTATGTTTCTACCCTTATCGGTTTGTCGAGTTTCATGTTACTTGTCGCCCGACATCACGTGTGAACTGAACGATCCCCGGGGAAACGATACAGGATAGAAACGGGAAGGCAACTCGTTCATTCAACGATCTAGACTTTAACAAATAATATTATTTTACAAAATTGGGTGCCCAATACTCTACGTCCCTCATACATAGAGTAAAAAACAAAAAGATCATGGCACCAAAGATGGAACATATAAATGACCCCACAATTATAGGGCGCCACAGCATGCACAATAATTAATATATAAAGCTAGCTTACACTAAGGAATATTAATAAAATTCCAAAAAGGATAATACATACATACACACATAGACACAACATAAAAAAAATCATAGATTGCCTAAATAACAACTTTTAACACAATTCCGATTCTAAGGAACTCACATAAAAAAAGAAATACGGTCACAATCCTCACGCTGCTTTAAATTCTGAGAGAGAAACCGTTAAAACAATAAATATCACTAACGCAATACCCATTTCGGAGTGAGCAGAGATACATTAGTTGCGGTATCCACTTGGCGCTTATATGTTGTGACCAACGTGACCAGTAGCGCAGTTGATCGCCGTTCTCACAGCACTAGAACCCATGATTTTTCTATTAGACGCTATGCAAGTTTTCTCGTGATGTTTTCTTTCGTTGGTTAGCATATGATGTCTAAATTCGTGTTTTATCTGGACAATCCAAAGGATACATGCGGGAACACGACGCGCATGAATGCCAGTCACTTAAACACTATGCTACCACAGCCTAAAAAAAGAATATCACGACTGACGTGACTATATTGCCAATTACACCTATCGATTATTGATGGAATGTGTCCGATCTGAATCTGTGAGAGAGGCGTTTGTGAGTGCCTTTGCTCTGAACAGACTTGACGTCGAGATTTTTAACAAAATCTTAACAGAACTATTATCTGATGAGGCGTCTGGCTTTTTCAGATCAATGGCACCATATGGAATATGTTAGGTATTTTTGTATTAGGGTACGATGGGGCTGACATACGTACACACGTTAAAGGCCCTTAAATAAATAGAAAAAAAAACCTATCGATTAATTTACAAAAAAGTTTTTAGTATAATTTGTAGAGAATGTTATGCTTCATAGTTTTCCATAATTTTGGTTACATTGCAAATTTTCAGGAAAAACAACTTTCGTAACTTATAATTTTTTTTTTTGGTATCTCGGGTACAATCCTGCATAGGACCATCAGGGCTGCTGTGAGGGCAGCAACCACGGGGTGTCCCTCTAATCGCTCCACCCGAGCCTGGGAAATCAAGTTCATCCAGACGCCCGGAGAGCGAAATGCCTTGTCAAGGCTGCCTCTCTGGAAGGGGTAGGGGTAAAGAGCCCACCCTTCCAATACCTATCTCACAGGCGGCACGCCAGACACTGCACACCGCCTCCCTCTTAACTTTTTCTTTAATTAATTCAAGACGTGGTAACGTAATGTCTTGTGAAACTTTTGAGTTAACTTTCATAACGTCAAAACATTGGTATTTAGAAATTTTAAGCCTATTTTTTTTTTTACTATTTACAGGTTTATCAGTACTATGGTTAGATTATAGAGTTTTTGTTCAACACCTCTACCAGATCGCTTAGAAACTATAAACTACCTGCAATTTGACTTAAAAATAACGTAATCGAAATCTCAAAAATCATTAATCTCTTTCAATTCCTTTTTTAAGTAATCGTAGAATTGAGAAATATAAACTTTTTTTATTCAATTTTTTAGAGGTCTCACAGACTCGTCCTTTTCGCTGAGCCAAAAGGCTTCAGGTGTCCGCATTCCAATGCCACAGACTTTTCGCTTTTACCATTAAAGTACCATTTCTTTAATCAAATTATTGTAATTTGCCTGCGTTGTGTGCAACAAATGTTTTCGTGATGTCGATGTTCTAATTGACTCCTTTGTAAGATTGGTGAGAAAACAATTGGCAGTTTTTTTTTTTGTTTATAGAAGGATTGGTATTGTTTATTTTTTGTTGTGCATTCTTATTGTTCACTAGCTGTCCCGGCAGACCTTGTTCTGCCCTATTTCTCTAAAACAAAGTCGCATTGTTTTTTTTTATGTTAATAGTTGCCCTGTCAGATTTCATTCTGCCAAAAGTTATTGGCCTGTCGCAGTCTGATAGAAATAAAATTGCATTGAAAGACTTAAGTTATATCTAAGGTATGATATGTAATGATATTTTTATTATAATGCCTTATGGGATATTTTTGGGTTATTTTTTGTTTGATTACTTGGCGTATAAATTATAATTTTCATTAATGACAGGCCACCTCTAATCAATTTGACGGCATACCTGTGTTTTGTTTTGATTGACATCATATGTTTGACAGCTGGGGACAGAGTGGTTTGTAGGGGAAAACGAAATTGTTTTTACTATATTACTAGCATTTTTTGTCATAGTTACTCACCTTTTAAACCTTCCCTGGACTTCAACAATTAATTCAAAACCACAATTAGCCAAATCGCTTCAGCCGTTCTCGAGTTTTAGCAAGACTAACGAACAGCAATTGATTTACATACTTATATATTTATATATATAATTATATTGCTGTATGTTTCGCTAAAAATAATAAATGAAAAAAGCATTCGACTCGGGTCAATAAGAAACAGAAAGGAATTACGGTGTTTATTATTTATTATTTTATTGAATAAAAATCACAGCTTATTACAAAATACACTAACACATATTTAAAAAAATGGCCTAAAATAATTGCTATTGCTAATAATTGTTATTTATATATTGCTATAATGTATCTGTTCTCAATTTACTGTGTGTACACGGTACGGTAGGAAGGAAGTGTGACACGCTATTCGATATCGAATGTCATGTCATCAGAGAACTGTGTTCAGAAGGGTAGAAAGGGAAGAGCCTATTTAGAAGCAAATATGATCTTACCTCACTGAGAGTTTTCTACCGTCTGTAGAAAACTGTCGGCGAGTATTTTGAAGAGTTGTAGCGGTGATTTATGTCACGCTATGATACTTCCTCCCTCTTTTACATAACGGGTATTATATATACATATATTTATTATAGTTACCCAATCACTCACACATAACATATTTTGAAGGAGTTACGCTAGGGCATGCAACCCTCAATACATTCGAGAAACATCTATAGGCGTGGCTTAGATTAATTAATGTACAGCCTCAGACAATCGCATTTGGTCATTACGATTCTAACTTTAATAGTGGGTAGACGTATAGATATAGTCAGTATATTGTCTGACTGTGCCAACTGGGTGTTGCTATCGTGGACCCGGATAGTGTAACCGGATTTTTCCACATTTAAGGGAACCCTCCGTGCTTGCGGGAGCCTGGGAGCGGACACTGGTTGTCGCCCCAGCCTCGAGGACTGTGAGCCCCGGCGTGTCTCGCCGCGTTCGTCCCAGGGTCGCCGACCTGCGACCGTACCAACCTAGGGGTCGCCTGAGTCGCCGATTCCTTCGTTAAGTTCTCTGTTCCTTTTTAAAGCCAAAAGGAACAACAAGCACACCTGAATCCACCGCTCACATCTTTTCGCGAGTCGCGTTAATTTTATTTCCTATTTTTTTTTAAGTAAACTTTATGTAACAGGCTTTGGTTGTTTTTTTTTAATGAGCTAGGACCTTCAGGCACCTACCCTGTTACAGAGTTTTTCAACCTTCCTCTCCCTTCCATAGTAGAACCACGCGTGCGGGTTTACGGAGTCACAGCTATATGGTAACTCGCATCCCCGCTAGGATTAAGAAGTTGTTAAACTCTTGATGAGTTGTTGGGTTGTAAAATGGTCTTCTGGCGAGCGTGTTCGCATCATCTCTTTTCTTTTTTTGGGAAAATCCTCATAGGACCGTCTCAGCTGCACAGGGGGGTTGCGCTGCCGAGGTGTGTCGGACTTGTACCGACTTAAAACCCCAAGGTGACTACTTCTGCACATTGGCGGGGACTGCAGGTCCAGTAACCAATTCGTCACAGCACCGTCGCGCCGCGCCTGCTGGGCACATATTCGGGGAAACAAGTTGCCTTCCCCGATGCTTGTTGTATTTTGACAGAGCACGCCACAATGCTCTGCCGACTTCTCGAGGGTCACTAACCAGTTGCTCAGGGCAACTGAGCAACCATAACCCCAAAGGTTCGCACCATCCTATGGTATGGAGTGTTACGCTCATTATTAATATGGCAAAACTAATCGTTGTCTTGATGTGATAGCTAACTATTAATATGGTAACACTATTTCTTTGTCATAATATATAGCTTCCGTGAGGTTGAACAGTCAGTCGTCTGCTAGCTCCTATGTGAGAAACAAGTGTAAAAGAGATTATCAAATTGAGCCAACTAAAAGTTGAGTTGATTATTAGCAATCATTTTAATATATTTCTGAGCGAGTTTTACTGGAGTCATTTAAACGAAGCATGAAGAAATATTTCTGCAGGCCGGCATGATCGCTGTTGATTATCGATAGATTTAATTTAATTTACTGGTGATAGCCGTCGTCGTTTTTTAGACTGCACCATGTTTACCATGAGATTTGGTGTTTACTGTGCCATTTCAGGGTAAAAATAAACACGTATACAATTGTATAACGTTTCAATGTGATATAAAGCAGCGATTATGTGTTAGCGAGATGTGTACACGTGCTGCGAAGGGTCAACCGTCAACCCTGACGCGTTTCACAGCCGTAATTCATATACGTGACCATGTTTTATATGCGTATGAAAATGAATGTCTTGTACATGTTTCATTACTTGGTTTCTAATTACAGCATGTGAAGGTTTTTTAGTAGGGAATTGCATAATTTAGTTTATCATTTCAATCCAGATGTCCGCATAGATGGGCAAAATGTAATTCAATTAATAATCATTGTAATTAATAATTAATATGATTGCATTTTTCACATCTATATTTTAAACACTAACGAGTTATTAATTGTATACAAATTTATGAATCAATAATATTAAGAAAGGTTTGAATCATGATTACAGATAAACAAAATTTAATTTACGATTACATTTTGATGTCCTTAATGATTAATCTGATTTTATTTTGGCCGTTTATGTTGTAAACACTAATGAAACGTTAATTCCGTATAAATTTATGGTTTACTAGCTGTCCCGGCAGACCTTGTTCTGCCCTATTTCTCTAAAACAAAGTCACATTGTTTTTTTTTATGTTAATAGCTATTGGCCTGTCGGCTGTTTTTTGAAAATTGTTTGAAGGAACCTGGCCTTAATGCTATATGTATAAAAATTGACAAATATTGACATTAATATTTATACGTCACTCAATAATTGTTTTGCCTTCCCGGAACCCGTCCACTAACATTTAAACTTTATGCTATGGTGTTAAAGTTCAAATTGACTTATAACAAATCTTTTGTATGAGAATATAAAAAAGTGTTGTTTTTAGACTTTTTCAGATAATTTTTTAAAATCTTCTCTCTGTTATAACCTTCCTCAGACTTAACAAACACAACAAAAAAGAAATCAGTCAAATCGGTTCAGCCGTTCTCGAGTTTCGCGGTTATCAAGACACTATAGCTGATCCGGCAAACGTTGTTTTGCTATGTAAGGTTTTGTAATATCTTCTAAGATGTTCATTGAAATTAAGTGATGTCTAAGACAATTTTGTTCACAATTAAATACTCTTAATCAACAACACATTTATTTGGATAAAGATTAATATTATTACGTTGATACAACTCTTAACAAATAATGCATTAATTTCGACCAAATTTGTTTACCATAAATACGGCTCTAGTGACTTAATCTTAAAAGATAGACATATACTGTCCCGGACACTTTTTTAGATCATTTCAAGAGGAATAATTCTTTCATACATATATTTTTGGTATCTTGAACCGTTTTTGCAGCGCACGCAATGGAAGCCCTCAAGGATGAATAATTATGCCCGTTTTTTTTTCACATTTTCCATTATTTCTTCGCTCCTAATAATTGCATCGTGATGTTTTACAGCCTAAAGCCTTCCTCGATAAATGGTCTATTCCACTCAAAAAGAATTTTTCAATTCGAACCAGTAGTTCCTGAGATTAGCGTGTTCAAACAAACAAACAAACTCTTCAGCTTTATAATATTAAGTATAGATTAATGTTAAGGAGGGTTTTTATCTTGATTACAGTTTAACGAAATTAAAATTGCGATTACAAAATGCAAGTATTCTTGGTCTACTGTGTACTCTTGATCAGGTTCAGTGTAGGTATAAAACGAATATTATTTTATAGAAGCATGATTTATATGTTGTTTTTTGTATTTCATAGTTCTACAGTTGTAAATTATAAATGTTTTTTACATTAGCAATTGCATCCACGACAGAGTCTGTTAATATTTGATACCCTTTTGAATTGCCACGCGACATAAAAGCGTGCCCGGAGTCCCTGCTCCGGACGACCCATTTTACGAATGAAAGAAATATGTGCGCCCGGCTTGAAAGGCTCAATTCGGCCGCAGCGCGGTTGCTTTTGAATGGAAAGGTCTTTGCGAATGTGGTCGATAGATATAAATGATATTTTTGACTCTAAATACGTGGTCTACATTTATGTTTCACAACAAATGACCGTTAGCTTTTATTGCAAAGGTAAATAAATAAAGGTAAAAATAGGTAAATAGGTAGGTAAAATTAATAATAAAATAAATAAAGTTGTAGCATATGACCGGTGGTCGTGGGTGTGGTGGTAGGAAGGCACGGATTTTAGCGTTTTGCTGTTTATTTGCACTTTAACACCGAACTGCGACGCATACGCATGTACTCTAGCCTTGGATCTCGGTAGTCGACTAACTTAGCAAGCATCCCGTGCTCGCGCGCATCCTCTTACCCCGTACATCCCGTAACACCCTAAGGACCCTTAGGGCGTTTAACACATGTACTTATCGGGCGGCGTCTACATGCTATAAGCATGAATTTATTTATGAATTTCTATTATTCAATGTTGTGTTTTATATTGTGATGTGTTGTGATATATTGCAGACTCTTAATAGGATAGGTAATTAGATATATTAATAATAAATTATAATAAAAGAATATAAAATTACGACGGCTTATAATTTAGATGAAATAATATGAATTCAGTTAAAGTTCCGATATAATCTAAGAACGAGTTATGTGAATTGATAGAACTCTAGTATAAAAAAAGAATATACAATGTGAGTTTCGTCGGAACAACGTTATAAATAAAAAAATAACACTGTTATAAATAACGAGTAAGGTATGTTTATTTAGTCTGAGCTCCGGTGTAAAGAAATATTAAACTATTTGACTTTGTCAGAGGGAGGCGGTGCACAGTGTCCAGCGCAGCATCTGAGAGAGAGGTTTTGGAGGGGTGAGCACTTTACTCTCACCCCATCCAGAGAGGTGGCCTCAGAAAGGCTTTTGCTCCCTGGGCGTCTGGGTGAATTAGGTTTCCCAGGCCTAAGGGAGCAGTTACAGTAACACCCCGGGGTTTTTTAGTCTGCAGGAGTCTGACACACCGGGTTCGCTGCCCTGACAGCGTCCCTGATGGTCCTACCGGGTTAAAAAAATGTGAATTTAGTCAGAGCTCTGGTGTAAACAAAGAAAAACTATGTGAGTTTTGTCAGAGTTCCGACATCCGAAATATCAACATATAAGCCGAAGATCCATCGATTGGAAGTCGAAGCTGCTCACGTCCGCAGGCTTTACCCTAGTTTCCCTACACGTGACTCCTAGGTGGTGGTAAACGAGCAGCAGCGAGGTAGTAGGGCGTCGGTGCCCGTCTGGATCGCGACCACAGTACATGGGTGTAAAGCCCGTCATAATGACCAGTTTCGGCTTGTCGCGTTTCGGGATCGGCTTGTGCATATCCAGTAGCTCATATACCTAGAGACCTTCAGTCGTGGTATATGTGGGCCGACATGACGATGTAGACTATCAATGGATTTTCATCCTTTGATAGTCGCTTTCGTATTTGGACTACACTGTACTTACCATCAGGTACTCTGTAGTCACTATGTCGAGCCAGTGTAAAAAAAAATATTCTCTTCACAATATTTTTACTTAAGCCCCCGCCATTAAGACCTGACATTTCCATATCCTTCCTCTCATTTCTTACGCTTGCAAACTTAAAATATAAATATTACGAATTATAAATTAATTGTTAATAGTGGTCGCAATAATATTTAGTATTTAATAATTATTATTTATATTATATCCATCATAGCTTATTAGTGATATTTGCTGTTGGGCTTCTGTATTATTATAATACTGTATGATATTTATAATGGCACCATTAATTATGGAGCCAATCCTGTGTATTTGCAACTGGTAGTAATTAACACTAGCTATATGAGTTACTGGACGTGCACAAGCTGATCGAGTCCCTATGACGGTCTTTACACGTGTGTACTATGTTCGGGACCAAATTCGTAACTTTAAGGAATTTAGTCAAGACTTGTTTATCGTCTGGGCATGCAGTGCTTCCATGCATTTATGGTATAAACGCTACTGATCAAATTATGTCACAGCAATGTTATATCGTTATAAATCTTAGTTTAGAGTGAATTCAGTTCGAAAACTCTCGAAAACTAAAAAGGCCGTCGTTTCACTTCGGTTCGGGTCGACCCAGTTTAGAATTAAAAGCGGAACCGGGCCGCTCTCGGCGGAAATTATACCGACGAGCTGTGGCAGCTATACGCCCAGTGGATAAGTGTGTTGTAAGTGTTGTTTGTTGTTGTATGCATTGTTGTATTTTCTTAATATTCTTCGAGTAATCACAGTAAACAACCTCTTTAAATACAACGTTTTGTATGTATGTTTTGTATAAATCAATATATATACATATATACAGGTGAATTTATAGGTGAGGGAGATATTTCAGGACACAATAATATGTAAGGTACATATTAATAAATTAACTAATAAAAATGTAAATAACCCTGACAAATCATTAAGAAAAATTTATTAACAAATAAGAATCTATCCGTAAAAAGTGTGGATATCGTAGCGCGTGTGATGCTTGATTCATTGGTTAGTAGATAAAGTTCCATTTACGTAATTTTACGTAAATAGGTATTGACTCGCTTTCCCTTCGCCTTGTATCTTGGCCTAGGACAGGCAAAATATCTACTTAATAATGAGTTGATATTTATTCATTCATATGTGTAATTGTCTCTTAATATGTTGACCATCATTTGCTTTGTTTTATTGGAAATATTAAGATATCACTATTTTTACATATTTGGAATTAGAATCGAATGCTGAATATCCTCCCTGAATATCTCCCTCCTCTATAAAATCAACCTGTATATATATATATATGATTGGGCGGATGCTGTCCATCGTCCGACTCACCTCCCACTAGGTACATAGATTGACAAAATGTAATTAGATTAATGAAAAACGATTACAATTACATTTTGCGTTTTTCATCATTATTATGACAGCATTTTGCTTATCTATGTTTTAAACACTAAGGAATCTTCAATTGCATACACATTTACGACTCCTTAATGTTTTGAAAGGATTTAATCATGATTAGACAGTAAGAAAATTAAAATTACGATTACATTTTGTAATCGTTAATCATTAATCGGATTACATTTTGCCCATCTCTGACTAGGTATTATTGAGATCAAACGTCCGACTTTAAATTGTAAATAAAGTAACTCAAATTGCATTCAAATTAAAAAAAAAATGTTTTAAGCTTGTTCATTTTGGAGTCCTCATATTTTATTTTATTTTACAAAATTGGATGCCCAACATGGGTGACATAGAGTAAAAAAGCAAAAAGATCATGGTACCAAAATAGAACATATAAATGCCCCCACAATTTTAGGGCGCCACAGTATGCACAATAATTAATATATAAAGCTAGTTTACACTAAGGAATATTAGCAAAATTCTAAAAAAAAAAGATGTATACATACATACACACATATAGACACAACATAAAAAAATACTATAGATTGCCTAAATAACAACTTACATATTTGTGTTTTTTTTTTTATTATTTATAGACGAACGCTTGACCTCAATCACACCTGGTGGAAGGTGAAGATGAGTTCGATGATGAAACGCGATCGCCTAGCAAATACCTATTCACTCTTCTCTTAAAGACTGCCAGATCATAAGATCGCGGAAATATGGCCGCTGGAAGCATATTCCACTCCTTAGCCGTTCGCATGATGAATGTAGAAGCGAATCTTTTCGTGCTGATATAAGGAACATCCACCACATACGGATGGTATCCGACACGATGTCTAGTGGTTTTGTGGTGGAATGGGGCTGGTGGAATCAAAAAATGTAGTTCCTGAGAACACTCTCCATCGTGCAACCGGCAAAAGACCGCGAGGCAGGCAACTCTACGTCGATGCTCGATGCTCTGCATTTTAATTTTTATCAAAGAGTCGTCACCAATAAGTCTACGAGCTCTACGATCAATCGAGTCCAAAGCCGCCAACTGATATTTAGCGGTCTAATTAAATAGCAGAGACAAAATTGCTTCGGAACAAATGTTCTGTATTATTTAAATAAAAACGCTTTATCTCGCCAAACGCGATTTGAATGGAACAAAGTCCCAATTTAATTCAATCACCAATTCTCATCCAATCCACTTAATTGAGTACCATTGTTTAAACTGTTGAATAATTTTAATTTATTATTTCTAGCAGCGTTCATTTATTTGTTCCTCGTTATGCTGAAAAGAGCAGCTAACGAAATTTCCTGCCGGCACTTCTTCGTAAATAGTATAGGTAGCAGATTCATTTTCCATTTCTATTTACAACTTAAAAAAGTGCTTAGAAATTAACCATTTGAATAAAGTTGTATTTAATTTATGATAATAAAATATCCTGACTCTATATCCCTTTCGGGGTTAATTTAAGTTACATTAGTGGCTGTCTGTAGTCCGGGCAGTAGACTTGAGGAAGTCTGCTGCCTGGATCAGAGAAAAGTAGTGTACAGTGTCCGGTGCACCGCCTGAGAGAGAGGTTTTGGAGATATAGGCTTTTTATTCCCACCCTTCCCAAAGAGGTAGCCTCAACAAGGCTTTTGCTCCCCAGGCGTCTAGATGTATTTGTTTTCCCAGCCCCGGGTGAAGCAATTGGAAGAACTCTCCGGAGGTTTTTAGTCAGTAGGAGTCTGACACACCGGAGTCGCTGCCCTCACAGCGACCCTGATGATCCTATGCAAGATTTTCCACCGGGTTACAAAAAAAAAGTGGGTGTCTGAGTCAACCATGAGGAAGGCAGGGTGTAAGTGATCCCGCACTGCCTATTACGACGGTTTTTGGAGATAATAAACTGCACACACTCTCCATAATTTGAGGAAGCCTGAGAAGGTCATCCGCGTGTCGGTACCGCTTAGATTAGGTAGTTCGCTCCCACAGCCGGTTCTCCGCAGCGCGATAGAAACACCCAGGAGCTTATAGTCACTAGGAGTCTAACACAACCCCGGCCATCACCCTCATGGAGACCGGGAAGCCCTAATATGGATTTTCTCCTAGTAAAAGAAAGTGGCTGTATCCAGTTTGCGCTTATATGTCGTGCTCAACTTGACCAGTAACAAAGCTAATCGCCAATCTCAGGACTCCTTACTCTTTCTCTTCATATAAAAGCTTTCAAATATTTTTTTATCTAAATAATACTATATAGGTCGCTGAGGAACGGATTTTTTATATCCTACTAGTAATATTATAAATGCGAAAGTTTGTGAATATGTTTATTACTCTTTCTCGATAAAACTACTGGACGGATTTGCATGAAACTTTTACAGTAATATAGATTATACATCGGAATAACATATAGGCTACAATTAGGTATGATTTTATACAATTTTAGTCGTGATAATACGATACATGTCAATTACGTCGGAAAAAATCTGGCCTTTGAGAACTATCTTGGCGTACACTGCCTAAACCATTGGAGTTACACAAAGATGATGTACCGTAGGATTGTTTGTCTTGAATAGTTCTAAATAAAAGTTCTTTATGTGGAAGTCCTATATCTACCTTTTATGTGGAAGCCACTATGACCAAAATTGTGAACACCAATTTAATTAAATTAGATTCTATTTTACAATGCACATTTTATATATTATAATACAGAAGATATTCACTAGAAATTATTTATATGGCAGAACAACGTTTGCCGGGTCAGCTAGTGTATTGATAAATTCTTTCGCACGTGCATTTTTTTAGTATTATGTGGGGCACGTGAATATAAAATGAAACAATATTCGTTTTCTAAAACAATGCATTGCTTGCAAATTATACATATATGATCGATAAAATCTTTATTAACCAGCCAAATAATCGAATGACTCATTCAACCGGCTAGCGGCAACATAGTCATAAGTATTCAGTATTCATAGGAGCGTGGACTTATCGAATGCCTCGCCTTGTTAGTTTGATTTGACTTGTGCGAACCAAGCGTCGCATTGCAACAGCCGACTCCATTCAATTATACGGATCGGTGAGTCACGAGCTTTGTATTCAGAGCAGATGTTGCTTAGGCCGTACAGCTATTTGACTGACTTCAGTGAATATTGATAAAGCGGGTTCCAGACGAGCACCCTTTAAATGACAGTTTTTTTTTTTCTTTAGTAGCGTCCGTTATTTTCTTTAGTAGCGTCCGACCGAAGTTTCGGCTGCAGCTACTTTAGGCACTTTTTGCCTAGTTGCGAGGTAATTTTAATAATTTCCAATCGCTTTATTTATTTACTCTTTATAGGGTTGCCAGTGGCCCGGTACAATAATTCATTTACACAATTACAATCAACAATGTACAGTTCCTATTAAGGCATCCACAACATACGTCAGAGTGACCTGTTTATTTATACTATATTATATTATATAGTACATTATTATTTAGTACAATATGTTATAAAAACCCTGTCCAACCCATAAAGGCCTTACGTAGTATCGATATTATTCTATGTAGGTTATTTTTTTTAAAAGATCCGAATAAAATGGAAATTAGTTAGTGAAAATTTCAATGATTACACTGAAATCGTGCATAACTCGTGAACAAATTAAAAAAGGAAAGCAAAGGATCGTGCTGGTAGGGTTGACGTCAAAAGCGTCATGACCACCGTTGATCCCAAGCACCGATTATCAATTTAATCGGTCTTTAAACTGATTTTTGTAAGTAATCCGACCTCAGATCGCATCTAAAATAATTCAATTTCTTAAATATTATATGACAATAACTTTTCAATGTTCAGGGATTATGTAATTTGTTAATATTCTTCGAGGCAGTCATGAGGCAGGGTGGCTGCCGAAAAGCAGCTTCAGATCGTTGCTCGATGTTCAGCATTTTAGTCTCAGGGCAGGGCTGTGGCAGCTTCCTCAGCGCCCGGCAACGTCTGGCCTAATGGAATGGAAGCAGAGATGGGCAAAATGTAATCTGATTAATGATGAACGATTACAAAATGTAGTCGTAATTTTAATTTTCTTGCTCTGTAATCATGATTAAATCCATTTAAAACATTAAGAAATCATAAATGTGTATGCAATCTGAGATTTTGTAGTGCTTAAAACATAAATGAGCAAAATGCAGTCATATTTATGGTAAAAAACGTAAAATGTAATCGTTAATCATTTTTATTAATCTGATTAAATTTTGCCCATCTACGAATGGAAGACCACTGCACAACGTTTATTCACCCAGTTTACACTACCTCAAGTGCGCCGCCCAGGCGTCAAACCGTTAAAGAGGGAAGTACCTGGAATAGGCTTTCCTCCTGCGTCCAGTTCGGCGAGAGCGACGTAGGGGCGGGAAGGACAGGGAGGATGAAGCCTGCCTCTCCCAATCACACTCCGGCTTCTCCTTCCGAGAATTGGAGGACCGCCTTCTATGACCTGTCGCTGTCGAGCATTGCAACACTCTGCACATAAAAAGGGAAATAAGGCATAACACAATACATATAATGCAAACCAGGTATGACAACACAAAAAACGGGAAAACCACAAAATATTTCTTCAAAAACATTCAAGAAAGCCACAAAATATTAAAGGGATTTGATTGGAATAATAAAATAGCTCAAATACTAACAGGTCATGGATGTTTCAATGAATACCTGGAAAAATGCAAAATTTTAACAAACCCAAAATGTTCTTGCGACAACACCAGTAATCACAACTCGCTGCATGTACTGACGACGTGCAATAAGTACAATCTATTAAGGTATAACATAGAGCAAGTATTGGGGAAGGAAATAAAGGAGGAAAATTTGGAGGAATTAATCAGAAATAAATAATACAGAGATAAATTTTTAGAGTATGGCGTAATCTTAATTGAAAGAATAGCAAAAGAAAATAAAACAAAATAAAGTGAAACCAATTTGTATAATCTGATAGGAAATAAGCATATAGTATAAGTAAACTAATTATTGTACACTAGAATGTAAGGATGTGACGAAATAAATGGTCACAGGATTCAATGTATAATAAAAAAAAAAAAAAAAACCCTGCCCAACGGTGTTGATTATACTAGAAAGGTCGATCTTGATGATTAAGAGAGGTCATCACTTGACCTTCGCTAAGTGATGCTTGTTATCACGCAGACACCTCTGAATGGTTGCCTAAACAGCTGTACCCTCAGACGGACCCCCGGCACGGTCCGCTGTTCTTGTTCCTTGTTATAAAATATGGCTGTACGGTAAGGTGTCATTGCCTATTCCTAAGCAACAAATATGTAATAATTATAAAGTTACAATTCCCGCGTTCCCTGTTTTTCTATAATGGTTGCGTTGTCATTAGAAAGTGTATTTAATTATAATAAACTGATTTGTGTAATATAATGACTATTAATCACGGACCTCATAAACTCTAAACATTCCTAATTGCCCTAATGGGGTTTTGCGCAACAGCGTAGATTTTGCCGCCGGCTTTGTGGCCAGCTGGTAATGTCATTTGAACGTAAACCACAAGCATTTAATCGTACGTTATATTTTAAAATTCGTTCTGAATAGGAGGGAAAGTGTATTCAGGGCATGAAATACAAACCCGATGCGACCTCAAACGGGGCTTTGTCATCACGGCATAATTAATCCTAAAACACGCCACATCAGAAGTCGCTAATGAAACATTATATAAAGTTTGTTAATTACAAAGGGTATATTTCGTGTTGGATTTAATATCATTGCGGTAACTGTACGGGGCTATGTGACGCAGTTGGATTAATTTACACATTTTTTTATTATATTTATTTAAGGGATTTTTACGTAGGTATGTTTGTCAGCCCCATCGTACCCTTATATATGAGTACGTAACATATGGGGCCATTGATCTGAAGAGAGCTGACGCCTCATTATAATATACTTGTAATAATTTACACATAGCAATGAATTAAAAAGGTATCTTTTTTTGGCACAATAGGCTGACCTTTTTTCCATGAATATATCATCCGCTATTTATTTTTTGAGATGAGCAGAAATACGACAATATTTCTATGTACTATGCGCTTGTAGTATGTCGTGCCCAACGTGACCAGTAGTGCAGCTGACCGTCGTTCTCAGGGCGCATATACCTAACATCTTTATTAAATGGACGGGGTCCGTTATTGAGGTTGGCTAATATAACATCAATTTTCTATATTTTTACAATCCTCTTTCACTTCCTTCAATTTTCATTATCATCATGAATTCTTGCCGATTTCGTATATTCCTTTTTTTGTACTCATAGAGGAAATTCTGCATTGTACCATCAGGATATTCACGAGGGTAACTTCCCTGATGTGCTATAATGATTAAACAATGGATGTCAGCTGAAAATCAGCGCTGGTTAGCTCGGTTTAGTATTTGCTGAGCTGACGTCCCTTTGGCGCATCATCACAACACAGGGTGTTTACTTTTTTGTTTTCTGTCTTTAATAACCTATTTTGCTGTGTTGTTTGTTGTGTTGTATGCCCAATATCTTTTTTTTTTATTATTATTATTAAACACTTCCTATATGTCCATCTACTCGTAAATAGCCTGGCCTAAAGATCCGTGTAGCCACGACCCGGCTATTCCCTCGCCTATCCTAGGCTCCACATCTGGGTAGGATTGGTGTAAAGCGCCACATACCGCAGCACCTCTCCACCAAGCGGAGTACAAGATACATACGCACCGTATCCGCCAAAAAAAGGTTATTCATCCTCTTAAAGGTGCCCAAATCATAAGAACGTACAAATATGGTCGCTGCAAACATGCACTCTTTTGCTGTAAACGTGTGGTGGATGTAAAAGTGAATCTCTTCTTTTAGTTTGGCATAAATCATATTTATTGCCCTAATGTTCATATTTAAAATCATAAAGCCATGTACTTAAATTAGTGACTCCATTAAAATTTCATAAATCAGACCGTTTTTAATGGAAGGGACCGATGACTTATATTTATTAGCGTAATTTCGTATAGAGTTCGTCCAACCTTCAGACTTCGGTTGACCTGTGAACTTATCTGAAGTCAAAGGTTAGGTCATACAGTTTGTTCTCCGGAAACTCTGAGGATCTTCGCTGCCTGGTTCCATCATCGTCATTTCAAACGTACCTTTCGTCGTTTGTGGTCGGCACATCGCGACTGTAGGGACTTCCAGGCCTGCGATAATGCGGCGATTCTTTAGAACGTTCTTGTCGCGTATTTTGGGATTGTAGAAAGGCTACGAAATGGGGTTTTTCTAGAGGCCAGTGAATAACATCCATCTAAGTCGGCAGCGCAATGGTCATACTTGTATGCATTTATATGGAAAGGTGTTAGATCTAAATGAATGCAGTTTTATCTGGTGGCGTCAGAAGCTCGTGTTCGTGATAGCTGATAGCATTGCGACAGTCGCCTACTTCGGATTCCGTTCACCCGCAAGAACGGTACGTCGTCTGCGTAAATATTAGTTTCAACTTAATAGGTCCACGTGTACCTGAAAAGAAGAGTTTTGACAGATAGATAACGAAGATTATCCAGTAGCAGTGCTTTTTGAGGTACGGAACTTTAAACATATCATTTTTACAGCGAATCGTATTTTTTTTCGAAATGACGCGCTTTGATTGACTGGGAACGGTCTTCACAACTAAACCGGGCGGGTGGGCGAACACTGAGTGTGCTCAGCCAGCAAATTGGGTAGGGTAGCAATGCTAGGGCACTGTTTGTACGAACCTCGATTTTGACCGCCAGCCAAAATATGCGAAACCTAACGGTGATCTACTAGCCTTTCGGAAGCGACTACCTTGAGAAGAAACGCCGAAAGAAACTCAAGGCTGCGTCGGAGTGTAACTGCGTTGTTTAAACGACAATTAACGGACCTATCTTTAATTGGCGTCGTCTGCGCTGCTGGCGACACCTGTGTCGTGGTAAGAATCTAGTGATCGAATCATGCCAAGAACAGTCAGTCAATAAACTTTACAACCATAGCTTCAAGCCGAAATTAAGAATTGCATCAAGCCTAAGATCGGTCAGTTCAGAATCGATTGGCCGATACCTCTGAGATTGTGGACGCTCAGAGTACAGTCCCGAATGACCAGTTAGCGACTTTAGAGAAGTTGGCGGGGTTTTGCGTCCTGCTGAAAACATTGTAAAGTGTCAAGGGAATTCTTGCCTCCTTCGAGATAGAGCACAGAAGTCGTGGCACAGTGCGGCTGTGGAGAATTAATTACAGGAGCCACAGTGTCATTATTGTGCAGTTCCGCTAAAAGTCTCGTATACCTCGGTTACGATACCCTCGGGGGTGGCCAGGACTGTTCAATGATTTTCCCCGAGTTGAGAAAGGCCTACATTTGTAACGTGTAGTCTAGTTACGAATTCATGGATCTGTAAATGTATTTCTAATTTAATATTTACGCGATGGTTCGCATCGTAAAGTTGTTCAAAACGCGTTCATGACCGATCGAGCATTCGATTCGAGCATTATAATGAATTCTATTACAATATATTGTCTTGCAAGTTTCGAAGTAAATTGATAAAGTTACTCCTTTAAATTAAGTTCGAATGACGTCAGTGTAAGCCAGACTTGGAAGTTTAGACCTAGATTTAGACTAAACAAATACAGAAATTATCCACAACATGTTACCCTAAATAACAACGCTTTTTGTGTTGTGTGCAGAGATGGGCAAAATGTAATCTGATTAATGATTAACGACTACAAAATTTAGTCGTAATTTTAATTTTCTTGCTTTGTAATCATGATTAAATCCATTTAAAACATTGAGAAATCATAAATGTGTATGCAATCTGGGATTTTGGATTATTTAAAACATAAATGAGCAAAATTCAGTCATATTAATGGTAAAAACGTAAAAATGTAATCGATAACCATTTTCATTAATCTGATTACATTTTGCCCATATATGGTTGTGTGTTTCTAATACTCATCGGCGATTGTAACCACATACCATAAGGTGGCCCGTCAGCCAATACCAATGAAATTAAATAACAAAATCGTACGGCTGTGGGCCCCGCGCTAGCTCAATCCGATACTGTATATACCCGTAATTTAATACGAAAGGTCGCCTAACACAACGTCTTATTCAATTTGCGGCTTTTGGATCCAGGTCAGCGGGAAGCCGGCAACTCATAGGTACAATAAATCTTTCAACCCCGAAATTCTGTACACTGGGATTTTTTTTTCGTATTAGAAATTTAATGGACCTGTTCTTAGTCATAATTCAACCAAATAACTACGTTACATTTATTTACTAGCTATGCCCGCGTCTTCGTCCGTGTGGATGTAGTACTTTTGTCCTGGTAACAATTTTTTTTTGTATCCCGGTGTGTGCCTCTGAATGCTCCAGCCGGACCAGGGAAACCAAATTCATCCAGACGTAAGGGGAGCAAAAAGCCCTATTGGGGCTACCTCTCTGGGAGGGGTGGGAGTAAAGAGCCCACCCCTTCAAACCTCCCTCTCATCCGGGCAGCAGACTCCCTTCTGTCTTCCTGGTAGCAACCTGGTAATTATTTCAACCTTTTTCGGACAGCAATCTATTACAATTTTATTAAAACTATCAACTAAATCATCTGAACAATTGTTTTTATACCATTTTTTCCGAAAAATAAGCGACGTGTTCCTTTTTTTTTTCTAAACTGAAATAACTTTTTTATGTATCCAGTGATTGAAATGAAATTAACACTAAATGTTAAATTAACCTCGTTGCTCGTATTTTGATTTTTTCTTCTTCAGAGCGGGTAGTCTACATTTTTAAATGTAGTCACATTTGTATTATAACTTGTTCATGTATGTTATGTAAGTGTGTAATTATCTCGGGCAGTAGACTTGAGGGAATCTGCTGCCCGGATGAGAGGGAGGCGGTGCACGGTGTCCGGCGCGCCATCTGAGAGAGAGGCTTTGGAGGGGTGGATTTTTACTCCGACCCCTCCCCCAGAGAAGTAGCCTCAACAAGGCCTTTTGTTCCCTGGGCGTCTGGACGAATTTGGCTTCCCAGACCCGGGTGGAGCAATCAGAGGGACACTCCGGGGGCTTTTAGTCAGTAAGAGTCTAACACACCGGGGTCGCTGTCCTCACAGCAGCCCTGATGGTCTTATGTAGGATTTTCCCCCGGGATACAAAAAAAAGTGTGTAATTATCTAAATAAAATAAATTGCCAGCGATCGGTATTTTGTCCCTAAAATCCAAGAGTAGATGAGTAACTTCGATATCTAGGTATCGGTTTACGTCGGGGAGGCGGCACCCGAAGTCTTGCACTCAAATACCGCGAGAGTCGGCAAACGTGGCCGGGTATCGATTGCGGAATCCAGGTCAAAGGCCCAGGTGTGCCTGGGAGGCATCTTTCAAACAGCCGCCTCGATATTGCAAACCGTATCGCGTTTGTCTCTATGCCAAAATATTTCATAGCTCCTGTATTAAAAGCTCCCGAGCGTCTGCTGTTTCGTTCGCATGAGATATCTATACTAATATTATAAAGCTGAAGAGTTTGTTTGTTTGTTTGAACGCGCTAATCTCAGGAACTACTGGTTCGAATTGAAAAAATATTTTTGTGTTGAATAGACCACTTATCGAGGAAGGCTTTAGGCTATATAACATCACGATACAACTATTAGGAGCGAAGAAATAATGGAAAATATGAAAAAAACGGGGAAAATTATTCATCCTTGAAGGCTTCCATTGCGTGCGCTGCGAAAACGGTTCAAGATACCAAAAATATATGTATGAAAGATTTATTCCTCTTGAAATGATCTAAAAAAAATGTACACGACAGTATATGTCTATCTTTTAAGATTAGCTCACTAGAACCGTTTTTATGGTAATCAAATTTGGTCGAAATTAATGCATTATTTGTTAAGAGTTGTATCAACGTAATAATATTAATCTTTATCCAAATAAATGTGTTGTTGATTAAGAGTATTTATTTGTGAACAAAATTGTGTTTGACATCACTTAATTTCAATGAACATCTTAGAAGATATTACAAAACCTTATATAGCAAAACAACGTTTGCCGGATCAGCTAGTGTATGGTATAGCGACTCAAGATATGTACATAGGTTATAGTGGTAGGACGTTTGCTCAAACTGGGTCGTGACTGGTGATGAAAATGCCCGGGAATTTTCCCAAAGTGCCCAAAACTTCCGAGAACATTTCGTAAATTCCCGGGAATATTCCCAAGGAAGTTTTGGGCACTTTGGGAAAATTCCCGGGACTTTGATCACGACTCGTGACCACAATACACAAGTGTAAAGACCGTCTTAGTGACACTACGTGCAGGTGTATATCCTATATTTACATACAATTGCTTATTCTATTAAATTCCTTTTAGAAATCCTATTAACCCTTTAACGTCCACGGGACGGGTTTTATGACTTTGAGTTTGAGCTGATACCATGCCGAGAATCGGAACAGAGAAAATATGAGAACCATTGTCCATTGTATTGTATGTTTTCGAGGGTGCTCTTTCGAATGGTAATAGTTAAAAGTCGCTAAAAAGTGTAAAACTATGGAAAAACGAAATTTTTTTGAGATAAACTTTTTATGTTCGTCATGCTTCGTTCTCTATACATTTTTTTACACCTCTAAAACTGGTTTAGAAGACGTCCATGGAACCTAAACTATCAATAAAAATTGCTACACTAGCTAAAAAAATTTTTGCCTGAGCACAATGGTTCTCATATTTTTCCCGTTCCAATTCACGGCATGGTATCAGCTCAAACTCGAAGCTTGAAATCCGTCCAGTGGACGTTAAAAGGTTCAACAAAAAAAAAATCGTTACCCCTATTTGGGTGACGGGAGCGACAAACGTGTTAAATTAACCAGAACATCAAAGTACATTAAAATTATTTCGTTTACTATTTTATTTTTATACTGGCACGAAAAAGTAACTACTGTCCACCTGATGGATAGTACAGTGTAGTCCAAAGATGATGGCGACTTTCAAATGACGAAGTTGGTCGAACTAGTATTTAAAAAAATCGGATCCACTAAAATATCTGTATTATTTTTAATCATCTATGTTGCTAATAGATATCGATACTGCAAAGAAATGTGATTTCCATTATTTGTAAGTTATAAAAAACACACACACACAAGAGGCAAGGAATAAGATATTTTCATTACCCCAAGAGAGAAATGATATTGTTTTTTGAAAGTTAAATATACTGTTACCAATCGAATAAATTCACGAATCAGGTAATTTTATACGCTGATGAAAGCTTCAATTTTTGCGGCGGTCGCACTGTTCAAATATTAGCATTCAATTTAAATTGCTGTCCATCTCACCGCAAACAATTATCATGAGAGTCTGGAGAATTTAGAGAGCCCGATATAACGGCGGCAGGGGATCGGCTCCTAAAAGCTATTAATTGTCCATTTGCGTTGCGGTCGACGCTTGGGTGGGTCTCTATATAGAAACAATATAAACTTTAGTTTATCCGTACCATTATCACTGAGTGTAAACTTTATTGAAACTAATACGTGATTCATAAAAGCTGTTTTTATTCTGGCTCTATAAGAATATAAGAACTCAAAAGTCTCATAAGATATTAATACTAGGTTTTAAGTAATGCAAGGTTAATTGTTGTTTTACGTGAATATTTCGCTCCCTACATACATGTTATTTACATTTTTACAAAGTTGTACATCAGAAAATATAAAAAAAAATTGCTGTAATTAAGAAACAAATGAAGTTTTGGTGGTGTGTACTGTTCGCGTCAAATGGTCGCGAAAGACATACCCGGAGGCGTAACTCAATTTTTTTTATATTTTTAAAATGAAAACAATAGTTTTCGTTGTCATTCATATAGAATAGAGATGTCAAATAAAATATATTGAAAAAATATTACTAAGAAACCAATAAAAAAATGTTTTATTGGTAAATTTAAGTATAAATCCAAAATGGAAGGCGCTAAACATAAACATACGATAAAAGGCCTTCCCATGTACCAGACAGTTTTTTGCCAAAATTTGAAGATCCGAGGCTTATAAATGGTTAGAGTTATTCTGCGATCGAAATTCATCTACAAAAACGAACCCATATAAATCTTAACATTTTACGTCACAATAAAGTATGAGAGAAAATTATCAGGGCAAATCAATCCACTATTCCGAACGGGCGTCAATGGAATACCAATTCGGCGTTATTGTCATAGTTGTACGAATTGATTTACGACCTATAAACTATATTTATGGCGTGATAAACGAATAGATAGGCTTTGTAAGGTGTCGATGACCCTTACAACAAAGATTCAGTTTATCTGAAACGGAGTGTTATATTGGAAACTGTCTTCCAAATAATACTCCTTCATCTTCGTCTGTCCGACCGACCGATGTCTTCCTTTGTCTTGTCTCTCTAATTTTATATAGTAGTATTAAATGTAATTACTGTAATATAATACGGTATTTATTTATTATCGCGTAATTAATGTTTATAGTAATTTTGAAGCTGAGTTAACACGTTCGTCGCTCAGCGCGATTTGTTGGTGTTTCTCACGGGGTCCAAACCCGCGTAGGCAAGAGATATGCAAAAATATATTTATTTATTTATTTATAAGTACACCTACACAGTCTACATTAACACATACAACTATATAGGACATGAACAGGATACATTACAAATGCGTCTATATTTCAAAGTGTAGACTATAAGCACAGAAGAAAAGAAAAATAAAAATACGAGTAACATAGAAAGAAATATTCTAATCTAATTTGCAAAAAAAAAAAAACAACAATCTTCTCGAACAAAATTCTTTTTTTTTTTAATTACAAACACTCTCGTTAAATATGTCGAGACTTATTGATCTCGACATATATTTGTATAATTATTCATTCTGCACAGGGGTGCATTTTGACCTATATTGGTGGAATAACCAGGAATTCGGAACAAGTTAAAATTAGATGCTCTGGGCAGTGACGTGTATAAGGTATTTGGACAGGCTAGACAGAATTCACGTAATTAATTTAAATATTATATTATGATAGTAAATATAAAAATGCTTTCATAGGAAGAGATAGATGGCGTGAATATAGGATAAATTTAAATATAAATAGTTTCTTGTTTTGTTTAACTTTAAGCAATTTATTTCAGACTTATTTATCGTAAGGGCAAGCAGTGCTTGCATACATCTATGGAATGAACGCTACTGGCTCTGGGTAATCTAGTAGGAGCAGAATAGTTATAGATCCCACCATCGATACATGCTCAGTTTTGCTATTAAATAGTAATAATAAATCGTCATGCTATATCTCTTTCGGAGTAAGCAGAGACGCATTAGTGGCTGTGTGCATGCCGCTCAGGGCTGCACTGGGCTTACGAGGATTTTTTTTATTACAAACAGGCGTGCGCTTGACCTTAATCTCACCTGCTGGTAAGTGATGATGAGGCCGACGATGGAGCGCGCTCACCCAGCAAATACCGATTCACTCGACGTTTGAAGATTCTCATGCCATAAGATGTGGGAAACACCGACGCAGGAAGCGAATTCCACTCCTCGGCGGTTCGCAGCAAAAAGGAGGAGACGAATCGCTTCATGCGAGCAGCTGGAATGTCAACCACATAAAGGTGCAAACCGGCTCGGCGTTTTGTCAATTTATTGTAGAACTAAATCATACAACTCAACCGCACACTCTCCAGAGTAAGATAAGAGAGTAGATAAGAGTGGACTGTACTTTAGTAGCTTCTGGTAGGTTATTTTTCGGACCCTAATAAATGCACACGACCATTAGAGGATATGCATACATTATTCCGCTTACCTTGCGACCGTGTTGGTTCTTCCTGCCTGGATCTGAGAACAGCTTCCAGGGTAGCGAATCCTACACTGCCGTGTGCTCGAAGAAATATACAAAAGTCCGTGTACTGTGATGCCGACTCCGTGCTAACTATAATTAACCCACACGCATAAATCCTCTAAAGCACAAAAACAACAATAATCTAGTTCGTAGCCGTGATTAAAGAGAAAATGGTCTTCCGATGCACAAGCTATGGTGGCTTTCGAACAAGTGTTGTCATCTCTTGCTACCTTATAACGCCATCTAGCGGTAGGCTTGCGGAAACACTATACAATATATTGTCGTGTACAGGCTGTATACACTTTGCGCTGATCGCCGTTCTCACAGCACTAGTACACATATCATTTCTATTTGATACCATGTGAGTTTTCCTTACGTTAGTTTGTACATTTGTTGAAAATTTGGTGCCTGTGTTAGTGTGTAATTCGGAAAAACCCAGAGGTACGTGCCAGGATTCAAACTAATGAAACCGTTCCACTATCCACTAAGCCACCATACAGCCACAAAATTACGTCTTCAAAACGCTCGTCATGATACAAGCCGGTAGTATATTGATTTATTGATTCTTCAGTTCCATGCCACGAAGCCCTTTTATCATTAAGGTTAATTTAAAAAGTTTCGTTATAGGAAATTGAGTTGGTATCGAAGGCACGTCATCGGCATTTTTTTATCGAAAGCAATTTATCATGGCCGACACGGGTCTTTGTCATTAGAGCATAGACAAATGCAATAGACTGCGCAACGGAAACATTCATTTGTTACATAACATACAGCAAGAGGATAGGTTAATCTGGTAGCAACAACAAAAGCAAACACCTGTGCTGTGATGATGTGCTAAAGGGAAGTTAGCTCAGCATATGCTAAGTGACCAGCTAATTAACCTAACGCTGATTGTCAGCAGAAACCTTTTTTTATTTTATTTTTTTACACTGGCTCGACAGTTTTTTTTTTTTTATAACTTATAGGCGAACGCTTGACCTCAATCACACCTGGTGGAAGGTGAAGATGAGTCCGATGATGAACCACGTCCGCCTAACAAATGCCTATTCACTCTTCTTTTAAAAACTCCCAGGTCATAAGATCGCGGAAATATGGCTGCTGGTAGCACTCCTCCACTCCTTAGCTGTTCGCATGATGAATGTAGAAGCGAATCTTCTCGTGCGGATATAAGGAACATCCACCACATACGGATGGTATCCGACACGATGTCTTGTGGTTTTGTGGTGGCTACAGAGTACCTGATGGTAAGTACAGTGTAGTCCACAAACGAAAACGACTATCAAAGGATGAAAATCCATTGATAGTCTACATCGTCATGTCGGCCCAAATATACCACGACTGAAGGTCTCTAGGTATACGAGCTACTGAATATACACAAGCCGATCCCGAAACGCGACAAGCCAAAACTGGTCACTATGACGGGCTTTACACCTATGTACTGTGGTCGCGATCCAGACGGGCACCGACGCCCTACCACCTCGCTGCTGCTCGTTTAGCACCACCCAGGAGTCGCATAAGACATTGATAGGTAGATGCTTAGTTATAACGTTGCGGTCATAATTCCATAATAAATCAACAGTAAGTGAGTTTTTATTGAAATAATACGAGAACTGAAATTATATAAGTGATATTACATTGAAATGTCTCCAGAAAGAGCAGTGTGCATTCGGCGTCTCGTCCGAATATGTCTATGCACTAAAACGGACGTTAAATAATGTGAATTACCCTCACAGTATGAACTCAAGTGATTTGTCAATGTGTTATGTACGGTGTCTCGTTTCGGCTAACGAACACGGGGCTTAAGAGACAAATAATAATTTCCCAAGATGGAATTTAGTGTCTTGACACTCTTGACCTTATAAAGAAAAAAATTGTTTATCAAAAGTATACGTGACAAGTGGAAACTCCAACTTGTCAACATTATTTTAATGTCGTTTCGAAACATATTTTTTCGGAAGTATTTTTTATTAGATTTTTTTTTACCAACATATTTATATAGTAATACTAGCACACCCGGCGAACTTCGTTTCGCCACCAGATGGCTTCGTTTTGGTTTATAGTTAGCGTTTGAAAGAAAGTGCGCATAATAAATGTCACATGAAATTAACTGAGCAGAGTACAATGAGCAGCTGTCAAACAATGTATAACGTATAGGCGCCATCTACTTAAAATACTGGTGCGATCTGCTCCACCACCATGCAAAACCATATTGGTTTGTAGTACATGCCATGTATCAGAGATGGCGCTGTATGTGAAAAATGATTTCCTCCGTTTTCCTGCTTTTTTGTTTAAATTTTTCCTGAATTTTGTTTGCTATAAACGTCACAGAGCCCGAGACCTTTCCAACGAATGCAAAACAGTGGAAATCGGTTCGTGCGTTCTAGAGTTATGTCGTCAGGAAGGAAACCCGACTTATTTTTATATAATAGATAATAATGAGAAGGAGTATATACAGGTGATTATATAGACGAGGGAGTATTTCAAGGTACAATTTGTACTTTCTTGCAACTTATAGAAATGTAAATGACTATATGAAAAATTTATGAAATTGGGAATCGATCTGTAAAAAGTGTGGACATCAATATGGTGGCATATCCACCAGGCTACCACAGCCACAAGTAGTCAGTATTGTAGGCCAAAAAAGTTTCCAGGAAGGTGCAAAATTGATTTCTTGTCAAAACTTTATTTTTTGATTGGATTCGTTAAAGATATTTTGAGTGGATGTTGGGAACGTTCTCCAAGATTTCTTCAAAGTGTCTTGCTTGAGCCAATAAGTCATTTTTCCGGGTGAAGTTCGTAAGCCTACTTATTGATGAGTTTTAATCGCTTTCCTAAGTTATTATTACAACGGGGAATTGATGAAGTTAAGAAAAGTTTGAAAGGTTTTTGAGGTGGTAGGGCGGTTGCCCGAACTGAGTTGTGACAACGCTACACAAGTGTAAAAACCGGTTTACTTCCTCGTTTCGACCTGTCGCGTTTTGAGATCAGTTTTTGTTTTTACACTGGCTCGACATAGTGACTACAGTTCACCTGATGGTAAGTACAGTGTGGTACAAAAACGAAAGCGACTATCAAAGGATGAAAATCCATCGATAGTCTCCATCGTTATGTCACCCCACATATACCAAGACCGAAGGTTTCTAAGTATACGATTTACTGGATATCCACAAGCTGATCCCACTTACTACTCCTTTTCATCCATTTTATAAATGTAATTCTCAATATCTATCCCCTTTCCCTTTATGAACTTAAAATCAAAGTCAAGGATTACTTATTGCAGCTTGATTATTTACAAACTGAAAATCTTTTAAATACTTATATATAATCTGCACTCACACACAACACTCTTTACTCACCCTTTTCTACACATAACACTGCTATACACAACACGTCTGTATATTTTTATATATTTTTGTAATTATTTGTATTCTCTGTAATGGTGGGCGCTGACGTCTGCGATACAGTCTCACGACTAGTGCAGGCGTCAACGTAAATTAAATTATATAATGTAAATTTTTGATCCAATAAAATTATTATTATTATTATTCCCCTCACTAAAAATCTAATTGTACAAATCAGGGATGTTACGGAGCTTCGACTCCGACTCCGATAAATCGGAACTTCCGATTGTAATTACACCTTTGGTTCCGACTTCGGTTCCGAAACTTTTTAATCGGAGGTATTCATCGGAGGTCACCACCACTGTTGTAGTCAATTAATTGGATTTCATTTTATGTGTAATCAAACAATCAGTGCTACTTAATTTAAAGATCTCATTTTTAAAAATTTAGATTAAAAATATGATTAAAATTATTAAATTTAGAACTAAATATACATTTTAATTTATTATTGCAAGATATTTTTTTTATTTTACATTTACATTAAATTAAATTAAATAGAAATTAACACAAAAACAATCCTGGAGCAAATTTGATTTAATTTGTGCATTTTTAATGGAAAAAATGGTAATAAGAAACACAGCAATTTTTGTTTTCATTGTCTGTGTATGTGTAAATTTATCACTTTCTAATTAAAAAGGTTCACTGAATAATGTTTTTATTTGTCCCTTAATAAAACTATTTTATTCTGCCGTCACTTGTGACTGACATTGCCTCCGACTCCGATTCCGACTTCGGTTCCGACTCCGATAAATCAAATTTAAAAACACCGACTCCGACTTCGGTTCCGATAAAACTGCCTCCGTTACATCCCTAGTACAAATATATGCGCATCACTAGCGCCGGCGCATTCAAGACAGTTGCATCAGAGTATCAAGAAAGCACGGTGTGGTTGAGCAGGTTACCGCAAGCTCATCAAGAAATCCCATTAAGTAATTTATTCTCATACTCAAGTCTGTCAACACCCTACACGAAAGAAAAAGAATTAAAGAAAAGTCTTTGTTCAATTTACAATAATATTGTTTATAAATCGCTTGTTTACGTTAGGGCGCCCCGAGAGTCGGATTTGGGTCCCAAAAGGAACAAACGAATCGCTCCGGCCGGCGAAGCTGTTAAGAGTGTTAAAGTAAGTTGCCACCCTAGCGAAAATTTTGTTGTTCAAAATAAACAGGTAAAGAGTGGGTGTCGTACCCTCATAATCTGACCGCACTAAAACGTTTCCTTTTGCTGCCGCGAGCTTAGCGGCTTTCGCCCAGGGCCGGTGATTACGTGTGAAATGCATACTTCATTGTTATTTACATTGTTTTACGTTTCACCTTGTTTATATCAAAATACATGGACAAAGGCTTACACAAAAAGACCTAGTGTTTTAAAAGGGTCTAATATATTTTTCTATCTCACTCATATTTTATTTCTCTTTGTTTTTATGTGTGGGAGTCGAAGTTGCTCGCTTCCGTAGGCTTTACCCTAGTTTTCCTACACGTAACTCCTGAGTGGTGCTAAACGAGCAGCAGCGAGGTGGTAGGGCGTCGGTGCCCGTCTGGATCGCGACCACAGTACATGGGTGTAAAGCCCGCCATAGTGACCAGTTTAGGATTGTCGCGTTTCGGGATCGGCTTGTGTATATCCAGTAGCTCATATACCTAGAGACCTTCAGTCGTGGTATATGTGGGCCGACATGACGATGTAGACTATCAATGGATTTTCATCCTTTGATAGTCGTTTTCGTTTTTTGACTACACTGTACTTACCATCAGGTACTCTGTAGTCACTATGTCGAGCCAGTGTAAAAAAAAATGTGTTTTTATTCTGACTCCGATGTTGACCAAACCACGCCTGATGCCTGCGCAGTTCAAAAAACTACAACCTTCAACAGTAAAGAGAAACAATCGATAGTCGCCGGGGTCTCACCTTTAGGGCTGCTCAAATATCTCTTCACTCTTCGTTTTAAGGACCGAATATCATAGGTTGGTGGAAATACGCTCGCCGGAAACCACTCCACAGTTCAATGATTCGGCTAAAGTAGGAGTTAGAGAACTTTTTAGTCCTAGCCGGGATAAGAGTTAACGTATAACTGGGACTCTGTAAATCCGCTCCCGTGGTTCTTTTATGGAAGAAGGAGGGTGGAACAAGGTTAAATTACTCTTCAGAACACTCGCCGTGATAGAGACGGTAGAAAACGCTTAATGAGGCAATATCTCTGCGCAACTGGAGCGATTGAAATAACGTCTGGATCATTGACAATGGGGACAGCGCTCCGCTCCAACCTATACAGGGCTTCAAGCAAGTCCTGGGCAAAACCGTCCCAGGGTTGCGAAAAGTATTGTCACTCGCCGTGATAGAAACGGTAGAAAACGCTTAATGAGGCAATATCTCTGCACAACTGGAGCGGTTCAAATAACGTCTGGATCATTGACAATGGGGACAGCGCTCCGCTGCAACCTATACAGGGCTTCAAGTAAGTCCTGGGCAAAACCTTCCCAGGGTTGCGAAAAGTATTGTCACTCGCCGTGATAGAAACGGTAGAAAACGCTTAATGAGGCAATATCTCTGCACACCTGGAGCGGTTCAAATAACGTCTGGATCATTGACAATGGGGACAGCGCTCCGCTGCAACCTATACAGGGCTTCAAGTAAGTCCTGGGCAAAACCTTCCCAGGGTTGCGAAAAGTATTGTCACTCGCCGTGATAGAAACGGTAGAAAACGCTTAATGAGGCAATATCTCTGCGCAACTGGAGCGGTTCAAATAGCGTCTGGATCATTGGCAATGGGGACAGCGCTCCGCTGCAACCTATGCAGGGCTTCAAGTAAGTCCTGGGCAAAACCGTCCTAGGGTTGCGAAAAGTAATGTGTACAGGGCCTGACCTAGTAGAATAGGAACAGTTGATCCGTTAATTTAATAACGTTTTATTAATGAATTAAGATTCTCTATTTAAATAGGAAAAAATGAGCTATCATAATTAGATACGTGTTTTAAACGCGCTTCTATGAAATCCGTTCGTCTGGTTTCATAGAGGATGTTATTATTTAGTTTCTCGGACAATAAAAAGAATATTTGCTGCGAATCTATTTCTGTAGCCCGTCCCGGACACGTTCCGTTTGCATAAAAAGAATCTACGGCGCTATTCTGTGGGCGCTTTCACACCTTGTTGCTTTGCGATCGAGGGTGCGGCAGGGGGTAAAGGAAATCTAGGGGGAAGTTGGGTGGTTAAATTTTATTGCACTTTTATTTTAACCTTATTCCGAGCTCCCCCTTTCATCATAGAAACATGCAAGCTTGTTTACGAAACTACTGTGTTTTCATGTCGGTTCACTACGACGTTATCTTAAATATATTTTGTTAAAGTATATCAACTGACGATTCTTCCGTTCTACTGTTTCTTTTTTTTTAAACTAACTCGACACAGTGACTGCACCATACCCGATGGTAAGCATGGTGCAATCCAATAAACGCCAACGTCTATCGAAAGGTAAGAAAAAACCCATCGGTAGTCGCAGCGATCGTGCTGGCCCGCACAAATATCTCTTCACGCTACGCTTAAAGGATCCTATATCATAGGATGGTGGGAGCACGCTCGCTGGAAGACCATTCCACAGCCCAATGACACGGCAAAAGAAGGAGTTATCTTCATCTTGCTTCTAGCATCTCTTGCTTTGTTTATTTGATTTTTGCATCCTTTCAATGGCGTGCATGTTATAAAATCTTAAAAAGCATTACTTTGTGATACATGAATATTATGCCAACAAAAACCGAACCAAATTTCAAAAACAATATATTTATTCTTTTATGCTTCTATTGAGACACACCAAAGCAGCTTTTGGTTCAGTTTATGTACCTAAAGCTGTTCATATAATTGGAGGCGTGGTTCAGACTTGGTGTAGATCGGCATGACAACGTCGACCGTCAACTAATTCTTGTCCCTTTGTGGTCATCGCTATACATCCTATATCTCGGCTAGGACTAAGAAGTTGTCTAACTCTCACTTTTGCCGTGTCCTTGGGCAGTGGAATGGTCTTCCGACGAGCGTGTTTCCAGCCATCCTACGATATGGGATCGTTTCAACGTAGCGTGGATAGATATTTGTGCAAGCCGGCCTGAGCGCTGGGACTGCCAATGGGTTTTTTAATTGGCGATAGTCCATGTCGAGTAAGAATAAAAAGAAAAAAGGTGTCCAGAGTAGCTCCGGGAAGTTGGCCCCGCATTTTTCGCGTAAGAATTTAGAAATTTTTTGAGGGACTGCCCATCGATTGCCCATTATTGCCCATCATTTAATTTTTTTTGCCCACCCCTATAAAAAAAGTTATGAAAGATTTATGTATGCGCGGGCCAGCGTCCGAAAAAATTTCAAAAAATCGAAAATGTCAAGGTGGATTCTTGAAGTTTGTCGACTGCCCACTTTTGCCCATCCTTTACTTTTTTGATAATTCAACTCCTAAGGGATGGAAATGGGGGTGGAAAAAAAATTGAGGGGTCAAGAAATTTTGAATTATGCATTTTAATCTACATCGATTGCCCACTTCTGCCCATCCTTTACTTTATTGATAATTCCACTCTTAAGGGATGAAAATGAGAATGGAAAAAAATTGAGGGATCAAGAAATTTAGATTGGAAAATTATGGCTTAATAAGGTATATTCGCATTCTAAAGGACATCCTTTAGATTGCCCATCATTTCTTTTCGAAAGCCCACCCTTAGATACAGAGTTATTCTGCTTAGAATTTGACACACCGCACTGTTGTAGGAACATGTTACATTTTCGTTACTCCACTAGATAAATTTTGGAAAATAAGGGCTCAATAAGGGTTATTCGCATTCTAAAGGACATCCTTTAGATTGCCCATCATTTCTTTTCGAAAGCCCACCCTTAGATACAGAGTTATTCTGCTTAGAATTTGACATACCGCACTGTTGTAGGAACATGTTACATTTTCGTTAGTCCACTAGATAAATTTTGGAAAATAAGGGCTCCATAAGGTTCATTCGCATTCTAAAGGACATCCTTTAGATTGCCCATCATTTCTTTTCGAATGCCCACCCTTAGATACAGAGTTATTCTGCTTAGAATTTGACATACCGCACTGTTGTAGGAACATGTTACATTTTCGTTAGTCCACTAGATAAATTTTGGAAAATAAGGGCTCAATATGGTTCATTCGCATTCTAAAGGACATCCTTTAGATTGCCCATCATTTCTTTTCGAATGCCCACCCTTAGTTACAGAGTTATTCTGCTTAGAATTTGACATACCGCACTGTTGTAGGAACATGTTACATTTTCGTTAGTCCACTAGATACATTTTGGAAAATAAGGGCTCCATAAGGTTCATTCGCATTCTAAAGGGCATCCTTTAGATTGCCCATCATTTCTTTTCGAATGCCCACCCTTAGATACAGAGTTATTCTGCTTAGAATTTGACATACCGCACTGTAGCAGAAAAATGTTACATTTTCCTGCAGAAATGATGGGCAATCTAAAGGATGTCCTTTAGAATGCGAATGAACCTTATGGAGCCCTTATTTTCCAAAATTTATCTAGTGAACTAACGAAAATGTAACATGTTCCTACAACAGTGCGGTATGTCAAACTCTAAGCAGAATAACTCTGTATCTAAGGGTGGGCTTTCGAAAAGAAATGATGGGCAATCTAAAGGATGTCCTTTAGAATGCGAATAACCCTTATTGAGCCCTTATTTTCCAAAATTTATCTAGTGGACTAACGAAAATGTAACATGTTCCTACAACAGTGCGGTGTGTCAAATTCTAAGCAGAATAACTCTGTATCTAAGGGTGGGCTTTCGAAAAGAAATGATGGGCAATCTAAAGGATGTCCTTTAGAATGCGAATAACCCTTATTGAGCCCTTATTTTCCAAAATTTATCTAGTGGACTAACGAAAATGTAACATGTTCCTACAACAGTGCGGTATGTCAAATTCTAAGCAGAATAACTCTGTATCTAAGGGTGGGCTTTCGAAAAGAAATGATGGGCAATCTAAAGGATGTCCTTTAGAATGCGAATAACCCTTATTGAGCCCTTATTTTCCAAAATTTATCTAGTGGACTAACGAAAATGTAACATGTTCCTACAACAGTGCGGTGTGTCAAATTCTAAGCAGAATAACTCTGTATCTAAGGGTGGGCTTTCGAAAAGAAATGATGGGCAATCTAAAGGATGTCCTTTAGAATGCGAATAACCCTTATTGAGCCCTTATTTTCCAAAATTTATCTAGTGGACTAACGAAAATGTAACATGTTCCTACAACAGTGCGGTATGTCAAATTCTAAGCAGAATAACTCTGTATCTAAGGGTGGGCTTTCGAAAAGAAATGATGGGCAATCTAAAGGATGTCCTTTAGAATGCGAATAACCCTTATTGAGCCCTTATTTTCCAAAATTTATCTAGTGGACTAACGAAAATGTAACATGTTCCTACAACAGTGCGGTGTGTCAAATTCTAAGCAGAATAACTCTGTATCTAAGGGTGGGCTTTCGAAAAGAAATGATGGGCAATCTAAAGGATGTCCTTTAGAATGCGAATAACCCTTATTGAGCCCTTATTTTCCAAAATTTATCTAGTGGACTAACGAAAATGTAACATGTTTCTACAACAGTGCGGTATGTCAAATTCTAAGCAGAATAACTCTGTATCTAAGGGTGGGCTTTCGAAAAGAAATGATGGGCAATCTAAAGGATGTCCTTTAGAATGCGAATAACCCTTATTGAGCCCTTATTTTCCAAAATTTATCTAGTGGACTAACGAAAATGTAACATGTTCCTACAACAGTGCGGTATGTCAAATTCTAAGCAGAATAACTCTGTATCTAAGGGTGGGCTTTCGAAAAGAAATGATGGGCAATCTAAAGGATGTCCTTTAGAATGCGAATAACCCTTATTGAGCCCTTATTTTCCAAAATTTATCTAGTGGACTAACGAAAATGTAACATGTTCCTACAACAGTGCGGTATGTCAAATTCTAAGCAGAATAACTCTGTATCTAAGGGTGGGCTTTCGAAAAGAAATGATGGGCAATCTAAAGGATGTCCTTTAGAATGCGAATAACCCTTATTGAGCCCTTATTTTCCAAAATTTATCTAGTGGACTAACGAAAATGTAACATGTTTCTACAACAGTGCGGTATGTCAAATTCTAAGCAGAATAACTCTGTATCTAAGGGTGGGCTTTCGAAAAGAAATGATGGGCAATCTAAAGGATGTCCTTTAGAATGCGAATAACCCTTATTGAGCCCTTATTTTCCAAAATTTATCTAGTGGACTAACGAAAATGTAACATGTTCCTACAACAGTGCGGTGTGTCAAATTCTAAGCAGAATAACTCTGTATCTAAGGGTGGGCTTTCGAAAAGAAATGATGGGCAATCTAAAGGATGTCCTTTAGAATGCGAATAACCCTTATTGAGCCCTTATTTTCCAAAATTTATCTAGTGGACTAACGAAAATGTAACATGTTCCTACAACAGTGCGGTATGTCAAATTCTAAGCAGAATAACTCTGTAACTAAGGGTGGGCATTCGAAAATAAATGATGGGCAATCCAAAGGATGTCCTTTAGAATACGAATATACCTTATTAAGCCATAATTTTCCAATCTAAATTTCTTGATCCCTCAATTTTTTTCCATTCTCATTTTCATCCCTTAAGAGTGGAATTATCAATAAATTAAAGGATGGGCAGAAGTGGGCAATCGATGTAGATTAAAATGCATAATTCAAAATTTCTTGACCCCTCAATTTTTTTTTCCACCCCCATTTCCATCCCTTAGGAGTTGAATTATCAAAAAAGTAAAGGATGGGCAAAAGTGGGCAGTCGACAAACTTCAAGAATCCACCTTGACATTTTCGATTTTTTGAAATTTTTTCGGACGCTGGCCCGCGCATACATAAATCTTTCATAACTTTTTTTATAGGGGTGGGCAAAAAAATTTAAATGATGGGCAATAATGGGCAATCGATGGGCAGTCCCTCAAAAAATTTCTAAATTCTTACGCGAAAAATGCGGGGCCAACTTCCCGGAGCTGTCCAGAGTAGCTCGTTGTAACTCACTATGAGCGATCTTAAACTGATGAACTATCCCAACCGTTTTTTTTTTGTTCCCTGGGGAAAATCCTGCATAGAACTATCAGGGCTGCTGTGAGGGCAACGACCCCGGTGTGTCAGACTCCTACTGACTAAAAACCCCCGGGGTGTCCCTCTGATTGCTCCACCCGGATCTGGGAAGCCAAATTCGTACAGACGAACTATCCCAACCGGTGATCTCCACGTCTGAACTCTGTATATCACAAATTATTTGATGAATTGGTTGAAAACTGTAGTTTTCAGGCGTAAAAAAAAGTCTCGTATGAAATGGAATCTAATCAAAGGTAAAGTTTTTGAAGGGTCTCCTCAATACTACTGAATTCGTGTCTGCTCTTCGATATCTCTTCGATTAGCTCGACCACATTTTTATGTTTGTTTGGGATAAGAAATGTCTTTAAGTAATATTCGGTGTTAGCGAGCCGCCTGAAGCGACTGTGATAAGATCTGCCGAAGGGAAAATATGATATGAGATTTTCGACCTAGTTTTTTTCGATTTGATAAATATTTATCGGATACCAAAGTAAATTTATTGGCTGCGCACTTTTCTCGTTTACGTCTTAAATATGAATTATGTATCTGTGCCGGATTGCTTTTAAAATTAGATTTCTTTCTTGTGGACCTTTATTTTTGATGTTACGAGAAAGTTGTATAGTTTTTTGTTACTTTAAAAATATTTTTAAAGGTATATCAAAATGGCGTCTAATAGAAATGTGAAATGCTCTGAGAACGGTGGTTAGCAAAGGTAAAAAGTTACGTTCGGCGCAAAGCAGATATAGCCGCTAATGTATCACTCACTGCTCATCCCGTCAGGGATATACATAATATTAATATATCGTCAGCATCACGATATATCAATATTATTTATTTTGAAGTGGACCTTCGACATTTTGTGATAGGTAGGTTTTGCTTGCTCAATTCTACACTAAATCTCTACGAGGTTACATAAATCTGACTTCTTTTAAAGGCACTTAAATCACATCTCTCGATACCTTGCACATTATCTGGAGAGTAATGTGAACCGCACCGATCACGTCGGAGTCTACAGTTGAAGTGGCTAGGCATCGCTTGTGGTGGAGTCCTCTACCGCTTGAGGGAGGCTTGTGAATCAAAGGCAGTCTTTACCTAAATCCTCTTTATTACTTATATACAATGCGCGTGACTTAGATATCGTGCATTGAACTATAAATAACCTTACGTTTCGTTATAGTGCGTAAAACTTTTATTAGCCTTACTTAGCATAATATACGTCACTACGAATGTGTTAACTGTTGAGGGTAGAGCGAAACATCTAACTAATATGAACCCACGAAAACTGATTCGTAACTGATTTACGGTTGAATGCTTCTATATGTAAGTAAAGACACAATGAGATCAAACAAAACTTTATTCAAATGGGCCTACTTCCGAGCACGTGAATCTTTAAAAAAAAGTAAAATGAATCTACCACTAGTTCGGAAAGCAGAATCTACCGAGAAGAGCCGGCAATTTTTTAAACTACAAAAGGGATAGCTGTGATATGGATTGAATTATAGCCGTTTCGTAGCTTTAATATTTAAGTGAACAGTACAATTACATTAACCAAATGACACAGTTAAGTAACAACAGCTGGTTTAAAAATATTTATCCTTGTATGCAATGGTTCGGGTGACCTTTTTTTAGACAAAAAACTTATTAAAAAATATAATAGTTTTAGGTAACAGAAGCTATTTTGCTTTAAAAAAAATACACGTGGTGATTATACTAAACTCGATTTAGCTTTTACTTGGATAACCAAAACAGCAGCAATCGGAAATTCGACACAATAATAGAATTCTCTTTATGTTGTTTCTGTTACTGTATTTAAATTTCTAGTTTTTTTTAGTTTGTGGCGAAATAAATACATTTCATTTAATTAAACTAACATGAGGTCCGCTCCGCACAAAGCCAAGAGTGCCTGGCTGATGCGCTTGCATTGGCTTATAAATCGTTTCTATATACCCCTTCTTGTTTTTTTTTTTCGTCAGTTTTCTAACTATAGTCTATCCACTATATGATAAGTGATTACCGTTGGCCACCTCCAATACAAGGAGCGTTGTTCTTTCGCCGCCAACCTAGAATGATGTCCACTCCATTTCCTTCTTGTAGAACCTCATGCAATAGATCTGGGGAAAAACTGTACCCACAGCGTATTTCACAACTCCAAAGCAGGCGACATAAATTTGAGTTGCAAAGCAAACTGTGTCATCTCGGTTTTACTAAGCGTGCGGCTAATTGCGAAGGGGTTGTCGCGACCCCATTTGTCTAACGACTAGCCATGTCTATTTAATTCTTTATGGATCGTAAAACGTGCAAGGGTCGAATGGGAGCTTTGATGTCGTGTTTTCATACAGACGTATTGTAAGTACCGTTTGAAAACTCGCATGTCATCTAAGAAAATGTCATTTACAATGCCCTGGGAACAGAAAACCGACATGCCACATAGGGTACAGCTCATAATGTAAGATAATAGGATAAAACATTTATGATTGAAACAGGCAATATATTTCTTTTTCTATAATTGGTACATCGTGTAGAACTTAGCTACTCGCGTGCGAAGTTTGGTACAAAAATTCCCTTATGCGACACAATCCGTGTTTTTTTTTTTTTTGATAGGCCGGTGTAAATCCCTAACGGACCTCAGGGGGCGGTGAGGGCTGCCCCCCGGTGTGTCGGACTTGCACCGACTAAAACCCCCGGGGTGTTCCTTCTTCCCGTCTGACTGGGGCCAGAGGAACAGCGTTATCCTCTTCTCCGACCCTCGGCAACGTCTGGTCTTTTGTAAAGCCGCATCTATACACTGCGAGGAGTGGTGTAAGGAGCCACCACTCGCACACCTCAATATCTTGGAGCGGTGTGCGGAAACACGTCACACACCGCTCTCGCCTGGAAGCGCACCGTCCAGGGGTCTTATCCGGTTTTAAGGAGGAAGGCCTCTGGCGAAGGCCCTCCTCCTTTGTCCTATCCTGCGTGGGCGGCGGATCGGATTGTCAGCGCCGGCTATGGTGTTCCTGTTCCTCTCCGCCGCCTCCTTCCTCACCATGACTACCTCACAGTACGTGAGGCCCGCCTGCCATGCCCTGTCGCTGCCGACCATCGCGCGAACGAGCGCCGGCAGCGACAGGTCACACAAATTCCGTGTTCAGTCAACTGCTACTAACCGGTGCGTTTTCGCTCCGAGGCGCAGTTCTACTCCGACGCAGCCTTAAGTTTCTTTCGGCGTTTCTTCTCAAGGTAGTCTCTTCCGAAACGCTAGTAGATCACTCGTAGGTATAGTATTATATTTTGGCTGGCGGTCCAAGTCGAGGCCCGTACCCACAGAGGTGCCCTTGCATTGCCACCCAACCCATATAGTCGCTTCGTTCACTTTGCTTAGCATGTGCTTAATTCGATCTTTGCTCTGTAAATATATATTCCGTGTTTTTGAATTCATAGTCCCAGGAATGCTAAGCAAAATCTAGTCTTTCAGTCATTGTTTATGGTTTTAATCAAAAATATTCTGTTATACGCATTATCTCAACATTTTTTTCTTGAAATGTGTAATAAAAATCGTTTTATTAATTAAGTATATCCTGAGTAAAAGTACGTAAAGACGTTGTATTGACATTGAATTAAGGTTACTGTATAGATCCGATTATTTTATGTTTATATTAAAATTGATTAGAGGTTGCATGTCATTAATGAAAAATAATAATTTACGCGCCAAGTAATACAAAAAATATGGTATACAATAAGGTATTACTGAAGTCTTTCAATGCAATTTTATTTCTATTAGACTGCGACAGACCAATAACTTTTGACAGAACGAAATCTGTGGGGGCAGCTATTAACATAGAAAAAATAATGTAACTTTGTTTTTGACTATAAAATGTAGAGAAATAGGGTAGAACAAGGTCTGCCGGGATAGCTAGTAATAAATAATATAAACTTGCTGTTCAATGATACCGAATAATAAATATTTAGTTAATTCTCTTCATAAGTTATAGCCCGTGTTAATATTTATATGTAAATATAACTGAAAAATTAAAAAGGCCACACACAATTCACAGCAAGTCACGTCGTTCAATCGAAATAATAAAAACCAAGTGAACAGTACTCAAGTCTGCATTTGTTAATACAACAGAAGCCCCCGACAATCTTATTTTGATTCGACCCCGGTAATGAAACTCGAATTCCACCGGGGTATAAGTAGGCGTGCAAAATGTTTTGATACCCCAAGTCATAAGAGAAAGCGGAATACAAAATAAGTCATAATTGTTTACATAAACTCACACATATTTGGTCATTGCTTTCTTTTTTAATTGGCATATCCATTACCTACTCATGTGTTACGTGGTATATTTACATAATGGTCAGCTTTATAAGTCTCCGTTATCCAGTTCTTTGTTTATGGATACGTGATTAAAGTGAAGCTTTTAAAATATTAATGAAACAGTGTTGAGTTTGGTCTTTTTCTAATCACATGTTGCGTCTGAGACGTACATCAACAACGCACATGAACAGTCGCAATATGTTACTCTCGTTCTCCTTCCATCCCAGTAACAACAAAGTAACAACAGCACAATAGAAAATACAATGTAGTCAAAAGACGGCAACGATCGCCATGGGACAAACTATTGACAGTCGCCGTCGCCATACCATCCTATTTATACCAGGACAGAAGGACTCTAATTATGTGTTCAACTGGATGTACACGAGCTGATCCCTCAAGCGGGGCACTCTGAGGATTTTTGCCCTCATACCGTCCTATGTATACCAGGACAGGAGAACTCTAATTATGTGTTCAACTGAATATACACAAGCGGATCCTTGAAACAAGGCACTCACAGGATTTTTGCTCTTGTGTACTGTTATCGCCACCAGCTTGGGCATTCACCTTTACGTTACGTAAACGTTAAGACGTCATTCAGATTCTGGCGGTCCCAACTCGGCTTTCGCAGCCGCCTGCCGCTTCCCACTGCAGGAACCCTACAATGTGACAAAGCACTCCGGGTAACTACAACTTAAGATCATGACGAACAATGGAAACAGTAGACATACATGAGTATTGTGGCACGGTTGTGTCAAAATAGTCAAAAAAATCACTTGTAAGTTAAATAAAACAAGTCGCGCTCCTGGACTACAATTTACAGCGCCGCACAGTTGCCTACATCGGATGAATTTGCATATAAATGCGTACAAAGCGATGCATAGATACTTGACCGCCGTTGCTAGTTTTTTTTTCCAGAAACCGATGGCTACAATTAGAAGTACAACTTAAAAATAAATGTTTACAAACCGCTCGTCGCCCGTGGCACGCACCAAATCAAGGCAGTACGCAGTCGAATTCGCCGACCGCTACAAGGTTATCGTAAATGCCTCAATGCCAAGGCCACTATCCACCGTGACCTTGCGGACGTGCGTAGGTTGTTCAAACGCTCTCTACTACTCGAGATAAAATTCATTTGAATTCGTACTATTGACACCGTTCGGGGATTAAAAAGATCGCCGAAAGTTTGGCGTACTTTGTTGTTTATTTTCTTTTGCGTACACGCGCTCGTTTGGCGCGAACGTCGGCAGAATGAGGTTAATGCGTGTGTTCTTTTCGTGTACAATGGAGCGGCAGGTGTTATAATAAATTATGTGGTTAACAGCCGGTACATACACGGTTTTTGGATTCAATTTTCTTATACAGTAGATCCATTTAAGTTTTAAAAATCCAGTTCTCATTTACAACCCAATTCGTTTTAATTTATTGCACTTCGTAATGTTTACAGTTTACTAGAGACAAACACGAAACTTAATTTAAATGGTACTAAACGAACCTTCGTTTATCTTGCAAAAAACTAAATTTAGTACGTTAAATGGCATTAAATTAACCTTCATTTATAATGTTTATTATAAAACGGAAGATTTTCTCTTGAAAATTCACTGGCAGCGGCCCCGAGGAGTACGCAATTTTATCGTCGTTTTATTAACCTACATTATTTTTCTACCCACTTGTATGGTTGTATGCTTCGGGGCTCGTGAACTCGTGGCATTTTACCGTCGGCTCCCTTCCGGCCACACGCCACAAGTGACGGCCGAAGCTGTTGTGGCCTGTGTAGATCTGGGTGAGCCGGAAGGAGAGCGCCTCTAATCAAAGCTAACCCCTTTAGGGGGTATATACTAAAAGAAAATGGATTAACAGCAAAATTTTTGCAAGAAATGTTTTTCTAAGGCTTCGGTATATTGTATTGTAAAACGGCGTGAAACCGTTCGTTTGTGTTTCAGTCAATTCGTATGCCAAGTCACGTATCGCGACGGCCTTGACTTGTACGAACGTTTTGTAACTCCTTTACAATGCCTATTTATATTCTGTTACCAAAACGAACTGTAAATATCAATGCATCATTAGCCCAGTTTAATCAACTGCTGGCTGGGTCCATTGTAATAATAAATTTAAAAGTTAAAAGAAACCCTGATTGACTTATATATTCACAGGGTGATATTACAGACAAAGGGAAATAGATAATCAGGAAGAATATTTAGCGTTCGATTCTGATTCCAAATATGTATAAATACTGATGTCTTAATAATTCCATTAAAACAAAGTTTTAGAGTAGTATAGTCAACATATTTAGGGAGAATTACGCTCATAAATAAATGAATGACAATTAATTAAGTAGGTGTTTTGCCTGTCCTAAGTCAAGACAAAGTACGAAGGGAAAACTAGTCAATAACTGTTTACTTAAAATTACGTAAAAGGAATATTATATACTAGCTGATCCGGCAAACGTTGTTTTGCTATATAAGTTATTGTAATAACTTCTAAGATGTTCATTGAAATTAAGTGATCTCAAAGACAATTTTGTTCACAATTAAATACTCTTAATCAACAACACATTTATTTGGATAAAGATTAATATTATTACGTTGATACAACTCTTAACAAATAATGCATTAATTTCGACCAAAAATGATTACCATAAAAACGGTTCTAGTGAGTTAATCTTAAAAGATAGACATATACTGTCCGGGACATTTTTTTAGGTCATTTTAAGAGGAATAACTCTTTCTTACATATATTTTTGGTATCTTGAACCGTTTTCGCAGCGCACGCAATGGAAGCACTCAAGGATGAATAATTTTCCCCGTTTTTTTTTACATTTTCCATTATTTCTTCGCTCCTAATAGTTGCACCGTGATGTTATATAGCCTAAAGCCTTCCTCGATAAATAGTCTATTCAACACAAAAATAATTTTTCAATTCGAACCAGTAGTTCCAGAGATTAGCGCGTTCAAACAAACAAACAAACTCTTCAGCTTTATAATATTAGTATAGATTTAAATATGAAGATAATTTTAATATTTCCTTTATAAATTTCAATTTTGCTGCGCTACGCGTGGTTGTATGTGAAGCCACGCTATGCCTGCAAAATTATATATACTGTGGCAAATTCATTGTCAATCTTGACAGATATTCAACGGTTACAAATTTTAATTAAAAGAAAGTTTTTTTTATTAAAAATTACGACAAATGTTTTAAAATTATCTCAATTGTCGATTTTTAAGTTTACAACGTTCTTAAAATACTTATAAAGACAAACTCTATTATTGCTTTGTATTTTTATAGAGTTATCGTCTAGTTACATCCTTTTCGAGGTGAGCAGTTATTCATTAGTGCTTGTATTCAGAGATGGGCAAAGGTAATCTGATTAATGATTAACAATTACAAAATGTAATCGCAATTTACATTTTTAACTCTGTAATCATGAAAATCCATTTAAAACATTAAGAAATCATAAATGTGTATATAATCTGGGATTCTGCAGTGTTTAAAATATAAATGAGCAAAATGCAGTCATATTAATGGTAAAAAACGTAAATGTAATCGTAATCATTTTTATTAATCTGATTATATTTTGCCCATCAATGCTTGTATCCTTTTCTATGAAATGTCATGTGGGATGTTTTCCTTCCCCGTTGCGCATGTGATGCAGAAATCTGTACTTCATCTGGTTAAACCCAGAGGTATGTGCTGAGATATGAACTTAAAATCATTCGCGTTACCGTACGGTATGCATGCCTATGCCGATGCATACATAAAACATTGTACATGTACAATTTGATAGTACTTTTTTTTACTTGGGTAAAATCCTCATAGGACCGTCTCGCGAGACCGAGGTGTGTCGGACTTATACCGACTAAAAATCCCAAGGTGACTTCTACTGCGCACTGGTGGGGACTCCGGGACCTGTAATCAATTCAGCACAGCCCCGTCGCGTCGCGCCCGCAGGGCACAAACTCGGAGGGAGATATCTTCCCCGACACTGCTCATTGTATTTAGGCAGAGCACGTCACAATGCTCTGCCTACTTCTCGAAGGTCGCTAACCAGTCGCTCAGGACCCCCGCCCTGAGCGGCCCCGACCCCAAAGGCATCAGCCAACCGGTCGTGGATCGACCGATCGGCTGGGACTGATGTGACGGGGCGGTTGCTTCGGCCGCTCTAGAATTTGATGATTAGTATCATCAAAGGGCTAAACCAACCCTCTCCGATTCATACGCCATGTAGCAAGTAGGTACATATGAAAAATTCTAAGCTAAATTATACAAGCAGTCGTTTGTTATGGAAATAAATTTGCCGTCAAAGGAAATTTTGCAAAAGAATGTTTAGGCCCTTGTAAATACAAAGAAAATATTCTTATAAATTGTAATGTAAGCTTGGAACGCTTCGAGCATTCTGTATTTTACTTTGTTTATTTACATCAGTATAGCTTGTGTAGTTTTTTTTAACAGGCTTCAAAAGGGAGGAAGTTCTTTGTGCTATGCTGTAATCTATATGTGACTATATTTATACTCTATATTCTCTTGCTCGCTGAGTGTAGAAGACTACACGTACACATAACTAGTGATGCCACAAATAGTGAATTGGCCGAATACCGAATATTCGGCAACGCTGTCGGCCGAAGCGCCGAATATTCGGCCGAATACCGAATAGCAAAAAAAGTAGCCGAATACCGAATAGTTGCCGAATATTCGTGGCATCTCTACCAATGCCAAATATCTACAAATATATATATATATATGTATATATATATATATGTAGCATATATATATGCTACAAATATCTAAACCAATGGCAGTCAGCGGAAAATCAGCTCTAGATGGCTCAGCTTCATTACCCTATCCTTCTGTGTTCTATGTTATGTTGTGAGCCCAATAAATGCTTTTTTAATGTGTTTTCATTATGTTGCAGTTCTGATGAAGGTCTATGGAATATAAGATCATAGCGCTTGAAATGCTGAAAGTAGAATTTATTGTTTTCCATCTAAATCTCCGTCCTTGTTTGACCGATCTTGATGTTATTTTTTTATTAATACACTAAGGCTGTGGCTTAGTCATTCCAAAAGGCGCACTCGAGTTCAGATTCAGCACACTCTATCAAACTCACTGCCCGGTGCAACTAGATGACCCGATCTAAACGTTTTTCACAATACCCTCTGAAACGGTGATAAAATTGATTTCCTTTAAAAGTATTTATGACAAGATTATTTGAATCAAGTTATTTTGAGTTGAAATGTTGAGTTCACGATAGTCTGCAAACGGATTCCCGATGCGGGTGACCCGTCTTTGTAGCACTGCCCTTAGAAAGGTCAAATGTGAAGGAGAATGGAATATAGCAAACGTTTTGTAAACAGCGAAATTTTCTTTGGTGCCACGAACAGATTTTTGTTAATGAAGTCTAGCCTGAATCGTTTTACATTTTTTAAATATATCTACTATTATTAAATTGTGCTTTAGATGTTTGTATTGTCATCATGCTATAAGTATCCGCTCCGACGTACACTTGAGTTTTTTTTCAACGTTTCTTCTCAAGGCAGTCGCATCTGATTCCGCCGCGTAATTCGAAGTTCGTACCCACACGGAAGCCTTTGCGTTGCCGCCCACCCCTAAATCGCTGGCTGAGCACCTTAAGTACTTGCTCTTTACGCCCGGAGAAGTTGCAAATACCTTTTCCGGACAACAGTTTCAGGTTTTCCAAAAAAAAGCTAAAAGTGATAAATTAGTTTCAATTGAACTTCCATATTTTTTACATTACAAGCAGAGCTGATCTGTCTTCATCCAGATGCTATTTGCATCGGGCAGTAGAGTTGAGGGAGTCTGCTGCCTGGATGAGAGGATTCTGAAGGAGGCGAGGAAGCCCCAAACAAGGCTGTTTGTTCCTCGGGCTTCTGGACGAATTTGGATACTCAGGCCAGCGCGGAGCGATTAGAAGGGTACTCCGGGGGTGGTCCTTCTGACAAAAATCCCAGAGTCCCCTTTTAATCGCTCCGCGTGGTTCTGAGACACCAGGATCGCTCCCCTTGCTACGGTCCTAATGGTGCTATACAGGATTTCATTGCGGGCTACAAAAAAAAAGATGCAATTTGCACTTAAATCTAGCGGATTTACAAACAAACTTTCAACCCCTATTCCACCCCTATTCACGTTAAAAGACGTAACCCCTGAGTTATTAAAATAATAAACATGTGAACGCACCCTAATGTCAGCGCCATCTGTGACATGATATTTATTACCGATCTCGCTTTGAAAACTCTACGACTAAAAAAATATTAATTTAAAAATACATTTAAAAATCTGTGTAAGGACACCGTAATTACCTAGCGGCGTGAAATACACTTTACGACCTATTCCCTCCCATACCTAGCACATATACAATTTAAAAAAAAAACTTCTAAATCGATAGAGCCGTTTCGGAGGATTGCGACCACAAACGCCGTGACTTGAGATTTTTATGTATATAGACAGATATAATATAATTTAGACATAGATGGAGATTGCTCCATGCTCAATTACGAACCGAAACCCTCTTCACAGCGAGCACTGTTCGCGGTCTGTTGGTTTTTAACCCTCATACGGACCAATTTGAAATCTCGAATCGCTTTAACCCGTCGGAGCGTGCGATGCGCCGCGCTCATGTGAAACGTCCATTTGTGGTCTTATTTTAGAACTTTACTTTCAATAATAGCATTGGGTTTTATCGATAAGTCTCTATATCCACTATTCCGGATTGTAAACGGGTCGATATGAATGAGAATCGCAGAAAAAAGTGGCAAGTTTAATGTTGAAACTAGAGTTTGAAATCTGGAGTTTATCTTGGTAACAAGTAAATTAAATAATTTTATAAATAACTAGCTGTCCCGGCAGACCTTGTTCTGCTCTGTTTCTCTAAAACAAATTTACATTGTTTTTTTTTAATGTTAATAGCTGCCCCGTCAGAATTCATTATGCTAAAAGTTATTGGATTGTCGCAGTAGAAATAAAATTGCATTGAAAGACTTAAGTCATATAAGTCATATCTAAGGTAATGATATATTTATTATAATGCCTTATGGGACAAGTTATTTTTTATTTCATTACTTGGCGTATAAATTATAATTTTAATTAATGACATGCAACCTCTAATCAACTTGAAGGTGTACCAAAGACAATCTTAACGCACCTTTGTTTTGTTTTGATTGACATCCATATATTTGACAGCTGTTTTTACTATTATCCTCGTATTTTTTTACGTTTTTTCACCGTATAAGAACCTTCCCCAGACTTCATCAAACATAACAGAAAAGAAATCAGCTAAATCGATTCACCCGTTCTCAAGTTATGCGCTTAGCAACACATTTTACGATTCATTTTTATATTATACTAGCTGTTCCGGCAAACCTTGTTCTGTCCTATTTCTCTAAAACAAAGTTACATTGTATTTTTTAAATGTTAATAGCTTCCCCGTCGGATTTTATTCTGCCAAAACCTATTGGCCTGTCGGCTGTTTTTTGAAAATTGTTTTAAGGAACCTGGCCTTAATGCTATATGTATAAAAATTGACAAATATTGACATTAATATTTATACGTCACTCAATTGTTTTGCCTTCCCAGAACCCGTCCACTAACACTTGCACTTTATTGTGTTGTATTAAAGTTCAAAATGACTTATAACGAATTTTTTGTATGAGAATACAGAAAAGTGTTATTTTTAGTCAGTTGCAGGGAATTTTAAAAAAATTTCTCTCCGTAATAACCTTCCTCAGAATTCATCAAACACAACAAAAAAAAAACAGCCAAATCGGTTCAGCCGTTCTCGAGTTTCGCGCTTATAAAGACATTTTGCGATTCATTTTTATATTATAGAAGATAGACTGCAGTGCTAAAGACATTTGTGCAGGCCAGTATAATCTGTGCGACTATCGGTTGTTTTTTTTAAACTGTTGATAGTTGCAGTCGTTTTTTGGACTACACCATGTTTATCGTCAGACGTGGAATGCTCACTATGTCAAGTCAGTATAAAAATATTGTTGGTTCAAGTTACCCTTGTATATACAGTTTTTTACTCTTTGATATCCATGTATTTGTTCAAACAACTTAAGTTTCATTAATACCCGACAATAGGTGTCGGTTTTCGCAGACTTGGAAGCAATCTCTAATTAAATTAATTCTAAAAGCGAAAGCCGAAAACTCTCCAAACTCGTCTTGTTCCCAAGTAGCTTTTGATCTCACACGCCCCAGATAATTAGCTATTATCACTCCGTAAGCTGGATTAGGGTGGGCAGAAAGCCTTAGCTTACTCGACTTCTTTAAAAATGCCAAACAAGTGAACCTGGTGTTTTTATTAATAACTCAATAACAGGTTTAAAGTTTTTTAAATTAACTTAATCAAATTAATTTATTAGAGGCAAATATTATGGTAAGCATAAATAGGAAAAATGTAATCAGTGTAATGAAAAACGATTCCGATTACATTTTGCGTTTCTTATCATTTACATGACTGCATTTTGCTCATCTGTGTTTTAAACACCACGCAATAGGGAAGGACAGAAGGGATTTAAACATGTCTACAGAGCAACACAATTAAATTACGACTACATTTTGTAATAATTAATCTGATAACATTTTTACCCATCTCTGTAGGTATGTCGGAAAACAGTGGGCAGCAGCAGAACTTTTTTTTTTTACACTGGCTCGACATAGTGACTACAGAGTACCTGATGGTAAGTACAGTGTAGTCCAAAAACGAAAGCGACTATCAAAGGATGAAAATCCATTGATAGTCTACATCGTCATGTCGGCCCACATATACCACGACTGAAGGTCTCTAGGTATATGAGCTACTGGATATGCACAAGCTGATCCCGAAACCCGACAAGCCGAAACTGGTCACTATGACGGGCTTTACACCCATGCACTGTGGTCGCGATCCAGACGGGCAAAAAAGGTACGGGTCGGATTCTAGTAGTCTTGAATCGGCAACAGCGGCTACCGGTTTATCAGATACGATTAATCTATCCTTGGGAACCTAATTTAGTAATAGATAATTTCATCCTTGTCGATAGACTCTTTGCTGCAATAATAGCACGTCATGCCCTCGGCAGCATTCCTGCTTTACCGGAATACATTTCATGCTATATACAAACCAATAGATTTACTTACAGCTGAGCAATATTTGTGCTATCTTTCCTCAGTGTGCATTTATATGTAGTTATCTGATGCAAGCCGCATTAATAATAATAATAACCCCTTATTCGATTAAAAATAATACACACAAAAAATACAGTTTTTTTTTTCGCCCTGGCATTTTATGGATCCCTTTTGGGTGAGAGCCTCCTCTAATCCATTCCATTTATCTCGGTCTATCTTTGTGTTGAAATCACCCATAACTATAGTCACTTTTTCCTGCATTGCATGAGCCTTCTCCAAGTCTTTATAAAAAGTCTTGATATCCTCCTCACTTGCTTAACAGTTGGAGCTTAGATTTCTATTATTGATATTTTTGCAAACTAATAATAAATTTTACTAAAAAAATCAAAATTTAATGAAATCACAAAATTCATTTTCTTGATTACAAACAAAAATAACTTGGACAGCGATTCGACACAATAGAACTCTCACGTAAACTAACAAGAGGTCCGTTTCCCACAGAGCCTCGAGCCAGACTCCTCAACAAGAGTCTCTGACAAGAGGTCTGCTTCGCATGGAGCATTGAATAAGACCCTAACAAGAGGACCGTTCAGCACGGAGCCTCGAGCCATAGTCCCCTCACAAGAGGTCTGCTCCATATGGAGCCTTGAACAAGACTCTCGTAAATAAGATGTCCACTCCATACGGAGTGTCAAACGAGACTCCCTGACAAGAGGACCACTCCGCACGGCGCCTTTAGCAAGAGTGCCCGGCCGACGAGCTTGCATCCGCTTATAAGCCGTTTCTATATGGGGCAAATAGAAACGACTTGTTTTTTTTTCTATTTGACAATTCTCCAACAATATTGTATTATCATCAATATTTAGTTTAAGTATTAATGTCATCTGACACCGCCGCGCAGTCGCCTACATCAAACGGCTCACGGTACATAAAGAGCTATGGTAGCTGCTAAGTGGCCGCTGCCAGTACCTGACGCGTGCCTTAAGCTTTTAAGCCACATGAAGGACATTATGAATAAGTTGAAACATAGTTCCTAACTTTATAAGTTTACTCTCGTGTGGCGTTTCCGGACGAGTAGTTTTCACTGGTATATAACTTCTGTTTACTGCGACCCCGAAATTAATTTTTGTCAAGGACACCGCATTTTGAAATGCTACATTTGCTTCAAATCTCATTATGGATCTTAGGTGTTTTTGAAGGAGATATGTGAACGAATTCAGGCGTTTGAGATGTGGATCTTGCGGGAAACGCTCAGGATTCTCTAGTCTAGTCTCACCATAAACGTAATGAGCCATCGCAAAAGAGAATTGATGACCTGATGGATATTCTCAAGGGCTGTCAGGGCATCGGTGAGGGCTACTGCTCCGGTGTGTCGGATTCTTATCAACTAAAACCACCAGGGTGCTCCTCCTCCTGTCTGCCAAGTGCCGAGGGACAGGCAACGCAGCTCGTTGACTTCGAGCTTTTTTCAAGCCTCCTCCTCATTATGGGAGGGTTGCCGTAAAGAGCCACCTATTGGTGACGACTCTTTGACAAAAATTAAAATGCAGAGCATCGAACATCGACATAGGGTTGCCTGCCTCTCGGTCTTTTACCGGTTGCACGGTGGAGAGTGTTCTCAGGAACTATATTCTTTGATTCCACCAGCCCCATTTCACCAAAAAACCACTAGAAATCGTGTCGGATACCATGCGTATGTGGTGGATGTTCCTTATATTGGCACGAAAAGATTCGCTTCTACATTTATCATGCGAACGGCCAAAGAGTGGAATTTGCTTCCAGCGCCCATATTTCCGCGATCTTATGACCTGGGAGTCTTTAAGAGAAGATTGAATAGGCATTTGCTAGGCGATCGCGTTTCATCATCGAACTCATCTTCACTTTCCACCAGGTGTGATTGAGGTCAAGCGTTCGTCTATAAATAATTAAAAAAAAACATCTCGCTCAACTTGTGTTTTGGAGCGGTGCATGGGAACACTTCACGTACCGATCCGGTTGGCGCCCCTACGATCATGTTTACTTATGGCTTACTGTCCAAGAAGGCATTCTTTTTATTATTTTTCTCCGCAAACAGGCCAATTGCCTACCGGATGGTCCTAACATACCTTCGCCTATAGAAAACTGTAACCCAAGATCCGCTGTTATTGCGTTGACGACCAAGATGTACGTTCTTCACTGCCATCTTGGAGAATCCAAGTTATACCTCAAACTGCTAGATTTTTGGATGGATTGTGAGAGTTGAATTCATCGAAAAATTGAAATACAAGCGTATGATAATAATTCTTTTATTCAATAACATAAAAAGCTTTATCTTTTTCTCGTAGCGAATATATTCTTTTAAAAACATTTTCTGTAATCAAAACTGCCTGCGGGACTTTAGGATAGCAGGGGAAAAATATTAGTGATGTTCCAACAAGTCGATATATTCGGCCACATTCATAGTCGATGACTAGGTGCCGACTATCTGTCTTCTTACTTTGTATATATTTCTCATGTATGTAAAAGGGGTTGACATTAAATGAAACCTTAATTGGTATAGTAATAAAAAATATTTATTTCACAAAACAATGTATGTCTAGTATAACAGGCCAGGTATAGTGGCTTAGTGGATAAGGGACCGGAATTCATGCGCAGTGATGCGTGTCGTAGGTTTGAATCCCGGCACCGACCTGTGTGTTTTTCCAAATTATGTATGGATTTGGGCACCACATGCTCACCGGTGAAGGAAAATATCGTAAGGAAACCCGCATCAGATATCTAACAAAAATGTCATGTGTATAAGTGCCCTGAAGATGGCGATCAGTTGCGCTAGTGGTCACGTTATGCACGACATACAAACGCAAAGTGGATACATTCACTAATTTATCTCTGCTCACCCCGAAAGGGTTATAGCGTGACCATATACTATTATTAGTTTAACAGGAACTGCTAATGGTGGTTTTGGAGGAAGCAGTGCGTTTTTTCCGGGCTTGCAGAAGTCCTCGGTGCACCTGCAGTCAGGTGCAAACGCGAGTGAAAGATCACCCTAGAGGTTTTAGTCGGTGCAAGTCCGGCAAACACCGGGGGAGTGGTCCTCACCACTGCCCTGACGGTCCGTTAGGAATTTCCTCTGGGTTAACAAAAAAAAAGGCAGCGCGTTTGCCCGAACTAGGTCGTGAGCGTGACCACAGTACACACGTGTAAAGACCGTCGTAGTGACACACTTTGGCCAGTCGCGTTTCGAGATCAGTTTGTATATATCCAGTTCTTCATATAGCTGAAAACCTTCTGTCATGGTATATGTGCAAGGGATCGTGACTGTCAACGAATTTTCGTCTGATGGTGGTCGTTACCGTTCTTGGACTTGGAATTTGTAGAAACAGTATAAAATAAAGTGTGAAATGAAGAAACACCGCTCTAAACCGAGCAAAATTAGAAATTAGACGTATTGCGAAGTAAATAAAATACGACTATTCCGACTATTCATTTAGTCGACTAAACTCGTAGATGGCGGCACATCTCTAAAAAATATATTTTCTACAGAATCGACATAAAAAGCTGGGCGCTGTGTCGAATGAAATAATATTTTATTGTGAGGCATTGGGTGAATAGCGCGATCCAATTATGTGGCCTGAACACACAAAGAGAATTTAAAGAGATTTAGAAAAAATACACGTATAAAATGTTTGTTTAAAGTTAACGTAGATTGTTTAAATCGTCTTAATTTAACTGTTAGCGTAGGACAGCGCCGCTAGGTTCTGGATCTCCGCGTATTTAATTAAGGAACAAACAGTTCGTACAGGCAGAGTGACAATGAAATATTCAAAAGGCACTCACCTGGAAACTGGATGATGAGGACAGGCTACAGCAGCTTATCACCGTACATCGTATACAATTAATTAGGTGTTCCGCCGTATTGTCCAAAGCAACTGCCTATTTTGTAGTGTGACCGAGTTCGCCGCCGATGATAAGTGTATCTGATACCGCGTACACAAATGTCGCTGTTAAGGGCCGAGCGTGGAATGGGATGTGAGGAAACGGGCAGGATTTCAAGTACCTTTTTTATACTCATGCCCTGCGCCTTAACATTAACACTTAACAAACGATTAAAACCAGTGAATTAATCTAGAGCTAAAAACAATAACCCAATATATGGTCACGCTATATACCTGTAGCCGATGTGGACGCTAGACGAGGCCAAAAAAACAAAGTGCACGATTTGACAACAAGTATATTCCTAGGAAGGTCAGATTACAAGCGCAAATATTTGTATAGGCGGTGCGCACGCGACGCGACCCACTCTGTCGGTGACCTTAACCGGACTGACAGAAACAATGAGTGCCACTGCGGGCCACGACGCGTGCGCTGCGCCCACGAACATTCGAGAACACTTACACATATGTACATTTTTTACACAAAAGGTTATTATATCTACCATAACTGAGCGCGTCGCCAACAATACCTTTCGGAATTAGCAGAAATACATTAGCGGCAGTTTTCATTTGACGCTTATTTGTCACTTACAAATGACGTTTCTATTAGATGCGGGTTTTCTCACAATGCTTTCTTTCACTGGTGAGCATATGGGGCCTAAATTTGTACTTAATCTAGGGAGCCCAGGTGTACATCTCGGGATTCGAATCTGTACGGTACTTCGATAGCTCCGCAAGTGGCACGGGCTGCCTAAAGAGTCTCACTTACCGCGATTACCAGTTCGCCAACTTCTCAGGGGCCACTGCTTCTCCTCCAGGATACTGGTGTCTTTGAGGATCTTCCAAGCACACTTATACACTTTGGAATCGGATAATTTGTTATTTTATGTATATTTGTATGTTTTATGTCGTTACTCGGCGGATCGATTCGAGCGAGAGCAAAACTCAATTGACAACCCGTACGGTGTTGCCAGAGCATAATCGAAGTTGTCCGCACATTTATTCGAATACGGAACAGAATCTAAAACCTTTCTCGTCACTGTGCATAGATACTGGACCCTTATCCACTAGGCCACTACTGCCTCATGGCATTGTTTTTATAATAATATATCATCACGCTATATCCCTATCAGGGTAAGCGAGAGATCAGGGTAAGAGATACCTTAGTGGCAGTATCCGCTTTACGCTTATATTAGGTCCTTACATATGAAATTGGCATTTTCTATGGGAGGAACAAAAAGTCGAATATTTTTTAATATAATATATTTAATTAATCAAAGTATGAACCATTATTTTCTATGCACTTTTGCCATCTCATAGGTAGTTCATTGATCCCTTTACTAAAAAAACCAGTCGGACGGGAATCAATAAAATCTTTGAAGGCGATTTGGACTGCCCCATCGGAGTTGAATTTTTTCCCTTGCAAGAAGTTATCCAAATTTCGAAAAAAATGGTAATCTGTTGGAGCAAGGTCCGGGGAGTACGGAGGATGTCTTAGACTTTCCAATTGAAGCTCTTCTAATTTAGTAGCCGTCTGTTGCGCAGTGTGTGGTCTAGCGTTGTCGTGAAGCAGCAGTGGCGTGGAGCGATTGACCAGCCTAGGTTGTTTAGCCGCTAGCTTTTCCATCATGGTTTGCAATTGCTGACAATAGACATCAGCCGTAATAGTCTGGCCAGATTTGAGAAAACTGTAATGAACAATACCGACACTAGTCCACCAAACGCTTACAAGTAACTTTTTTGGGGTTAATTTTCGCTTGGGGCAGGATTTGGCTGGCTGGCCAGGATCCAACCATTGTGCTGAGCGCTTCCGATTATCGTAAAGAACCCATTTTTCATCACAGGTAATGATTCGGTTTAAAATACCTTCAGTATTGTGCCGGTTTAGTAATGTAACGCAGCAGTCGACGCGCGTTTGCCGGTTTGCTTCAGTCAATTCGTGAGGTACCCACCTTTCAAGCTTTTTAATCTTCCCAATTTGCTTCAAGTGAATTAAAACAGTTTTATCACTAACATCGCAGCCTGCAGCTAACTCGGACGTGGTTTGCGATGGATCCGCTTCCACAATAGCCTTCAACTCTTCATTATCAACTTGAGTCTCAGGCCGTCCACGGGGCTTGTTCTGCAGGTCGAAATTTCCAGAACGAAAACGTTGGAACCAAAAACGAACTGTGTTTTCTTTTGCAACACGACCGCCATACACATCATTCACCCTTCGAGTTGTTTCCGCAGCACTAGTGCCACGGCGGAACTCGTACTCGTAAATAATGCGATATTTTAAGTTTTCCATTTTGTAAAATGAGTGACGCAAACAGAAAAAAACAGAAGAAAAAAACAAATGAATGACGATCATCGAAGTACAAATACATGAGTCTATAGCTGTACATATTTGAATTTGGATTTCCTTACCAAAGAGGAGAAATTTGTGATTAAAGTGGCCAGTACGAAAAACGCCAATTTCATATGTAAGGACCTAATATTTTAAAGTAATTTATATTGTTAATTGGCAGATGGCGCCACGTGTGCCTCGGATTCCATCCCCACACTTACAAAACATTCGTTATATTTTAATTAATATTCAAAATATTCACTAGAAATAATTTGTATGACGGAACATCATTCTCCAGGTCAACTAACAACGATAATTGTTTGTTACAGTGCCAATTGTGGGATGAGTTCGAGTTAGAAGACGCCACATTCGCAGAGTGCAGTATTAACAACGCGAACCACAGTTTTCAGGTATACCAGCATTTACCGCACCCAGTTTTCGGGTACTTACCACACTTGTGCACAATTTTTTTGTCATGCCGACACGATAAAGTGACCACACCACGCTGGATGGTAAGCATGGTGCAGGTCAAAAGCGACAACGACTATTATTTTTATTTATTTATTCACGATCATTGAGTAGCACATAGAATCAATTTACATACGGTACAGTTAACAAGCTGTGCCAATTACACAATGATAATATAAAAAAAAATCTTCAAAGAAAATAGCAGTAAGCTCGCAGCAATAAGAAATAAATGTGTGTGTGTTTTTGTCTGTGTACGTGTGATTATTTTTTTTTACACTGGCTCTACATTGTGACTACAGAGTACCTAATGGTAAGTACAGTGTAGTCCAAAAACGAAAGCGACTATCAAAGGATGAAAATCTATTGATAGTCTACATCGTCATGTCGGCCCATATAAACCACGACTGAAGGTTTCTAGGTATATGAGCTACTGGATATAGACAAGCTGATCCCGAAACGCGACAAGCCGAAACTGGTCACTATGACGGGCTTTACACCCATGTACTGTGGTCGTGATCCAGACGGGCACCGACGTCCTACCGCCTCGCTGCTGCTCGTTTGGCACCACCCAGGAGTCACGTGTACGGAAACTAGGGTAAAGCCCACGGACGCGAGCAGCTTCGACTCCCAAAAACAAAAAAAAAAACTGTTAACAGAAAACAAAAGACTATCTATAGCGGTAGCGATCGTGCTGGTCTACGCAAATATATCTTCACACTTCGCTTAAAAGACTGAATATCATAGGATGGTGGGAACACGCTTACCAGAAGACCATTCAGTAGTCTAACGGCTCAGCAAAAGTAAGAGAAAACCTCTTAGTCCTAGCCGTGATGTGAGTTACCCAAAAGCTGTGACTTCGTAGACCCGCATGCGTGGCTTGGTTATGGAAGGGAGAGGGCAGAACAAAGATTTTTTAGAGTTTTTATTTAAATTTGATACTGTGTATGTAATTATGTATGTAAATTATTTTAGTTATTATAAAATTGGATCTTCTTTGTACGGTACCCTCAGTACATAAATCCGACTCGAACTTGACCGGTCTCTTTATAATCTATACTAATATTATAAAGCTGAAGAGTTTGTTTGTTTGTTTGTTTGAACGCGCTAATCTCAGGAATTAGTGGTTCGAATTGAAAAATTACTTTCGTGTTGAATAGACCATTTATCGAGGAAGGCTTTAGGCTATATAATATCACGATGCAACTATTAGGAGCAAAGAAATAATGGAAAATGTAAAAAAAGGGGAGAATTATTCATCCTTGAGTGCTTCCATTGGATGCGTTGCGAAAACGGTTCAATATACCAAAAATATATGTATGAAAGAATTATTCCTCTTGAAATGATCTAAAAAAATGTCCCGGACAGTATATGTCTATCTTTTAAGATTAAGTCACTAGAACCGTTTTTATAGTAATAAAATTTGGTCGAAATTAATGGATTATTTGTTAAGAGTTGTATCAACGTAATAATATTAATCTTTATCCAAATAAATGTGTTGCTGATTAAGAGTATTTAATTGTGAACAATTGTGTGTGTTTGACATCACTTAATTTCAATGAACATCTTAAAAGATATTACAATAACTTATATAGCAAAACAACGTTTGCCGGATCAGCTAGTGTGATATAAAGTTACTGTTGTTATTGTGGCTGTGGCAGTCTGCATAAGGATTTAGTCTCTATGCGCGGCGACATTTCGATTTTGACCTTTGGGTCATAAGTTCGAGTCCCAGTACGTGCCTGTGGGGTTTTCCAGACTAAGTTCGGATTCAAGCACCGTCTGCTCACCGGTGAAGTAAAACATCGCAAGAAAACCCGCATGGCATCTAAAAGAAATGTCATTTGTACTAGCACAGTGAGAACTGTGAGATCAACTCGACATATAAATGAAAAATGGATACAACCACTAATACATCACTTCTCACCCCGAAAAAGGGTCCAGCGTAGCGATATATTTATCTAAATTTATGTCTGACGCTTATAGATATATTTTTACTCCCATTGGCTAAGAAAAAGTCTAGACAGAGATTATTGTTCATCATTTTCTGTTGCTAAAGCTTCTTTTACTTAGAAAATCGGATATAGAAGAATCCGATTATAACTAAGCACTGGATAAATCCCACTCTCAATTTTTACCTAATTGAATTTACGCCTACACGTTCATACTCAGGATTATGATAATCTTCAAAGTAAATTTTTTTTTTACGAAACGAAACAGACTACTTTTAAGAAGTACATAGAAGTTTTTTTAATATAATTACTTAATCCGTAAGTAATGAGGACGTATATTTGTAGAAAGTAACTTTGTATTAGAAATGAATATATGTATATAAATTTATTCGTTCTAAATCACAAAGGAGAATAAAATGGATGGTTCTGCTCAGTACTTGATACCCTGGATAGGTTCCAATGGAGGGCTGTCCACATTGTGAATGATCCAGACGTGACTAAGCATCTTGAACCGCTTCAGTTGCGCAGAGATGTTGCCTCACTGAGCGTTTTCTACAATCTGTATCACGGCGAATATTCTGAAGAGTTATTTATTCCTGTTACACCCTCTTCTTTTCTTAATAGAATCACACGCTTGGTTTTACTGAGTCACAGCTATACAGTAACTCACATCCCGGTTAGACTAAGAAGTCCTCTAACCCTCACTTTTGCCATATCGTTGGACTGTGGAATGGTCTTCCAGCGAGCATATCCCCACCGTCCTATAATATTCTAATGGTCCTATAATATCCTTTTAAGCTAACGAGAAGAGATATTTTTGCAGGCCAGCATGATCGCTGCTACTATCGATGAGTGTTTCTTAGCTGTTGATAGTCGTTATCGTTTTTTGAACTGCAAAATACTTACCATCCCATGTGATGTGGACACTTTGTGATTCAGGATTTAAACAAAATAATCTCACATTTATTTCACACAGACTCCGTATCTATCTTCGTTCCTATCGATCCTAGACACTTTAATGCCACATGTATTCTTATTTAACTTATGAAAGAGCTTAAGAGCTTAGGCTCATCCTTTGAAACTTAAGTATTCGGCTCATGGAGGGGCTTTTTTTAACCTGAATGTGGGTGTAGATACGAACCACGAAAAATACGTAGCATTTGTAGCACTTGCTACGATTAAGCTACGACTCTTAGCAGTTGCTACGATTGCTACGCCGTACATTGGCGATATTTATTTGGTACATTTAATGAATTAGTACTTTAACCAGTGAATGCTTATAAAATATGGAAGTATTTTCTCCTAGACATTTAATTTTTTGATCCAGAATCGCCGACAAACTCATGTGTCGACCGAATTTTCGGAAACTTTCTTTTGTTAAGGTCGCCTACACGATAGCAAAACTTTTGATTTTACACTCCATTGTGGGATATAGTAACCGCTTCCCGTCAGGTGGGATATTAACATGTTCGCTACATTTTTCTATAAAAAAAAATATTTATAATATAAATCGAACGATTTAATTAATAATAATATTATTTACGAACAATGAAACTCGTGAAAGTATTTATGATCTAATTTTAGTTAAACACTGAATGGTTAATTTAGATTCATTCTCTTCAGAATACAGTATTATTAATAAGTTCTCTTGTGAAATCAACGCCGAGAATTCCAGGAAAAACATAATTGTTCCTAGTAACATTAAGTTAGATTGAAACTACAAAGCGTTCTTGCCGTTTCATGAAACGATAATAGCCAAAGGATGACATCCTTTGATATTGTGCCTACTCCTAACATAATACATTTAAATTCATTAATATTCCAACTTTATATTTATTTTATATTTTCTATTATTAAAAGACTGTAAGGATAAAATGCACAGTTTAATTCAACCCACCACTTTTTAGCCCTCTACGCAAAATGGATGTTATAATTTTTTTTAATGTATATATGTGGCTCTGTGTATTTGTGTTTATTTGTGACATTCTATTCTATTTGTGACATCTATTATATAAAAATAAGTCCGGTTTTCCTTCCTGACGCTATAACTCCAGAACGCACGAACTGATTTCCACGGTTTTGCATTCGTTGGAAAGGTCTTGGGCTCCGTGAGGTTTATAGCAAACATACAACAAGAAGAAAACAACAAGAAAACGGAGAAAATCATTTTTCACATACAGCGCCATCTCTGATACATAGCATGTACTACAAACTAATATGGTTTTGCATGGTGGTGGAGCAGATCGCACCAGTATTTAAAGCAGATGGCGCCGATGCGTTATACATTGTTTTACAGCTACTCATTGTACTCTGCTCAGTTAATTTCATGTGACATTTATTATGCGCACGTTCTTTCAAACCCTAACTAAAAACCAAAACGAAGCCATCTGGTGGCGAAACGAAGTTCACCGGGTTTTTGCTAGTAGCTTCTAAAAGAAGCCCCCGATTCTGAATAAGTTTTTTTTTATTTTTTACACTGGCTCTACAACATAACTACAGTGACCCTGATGGGAAGTACAGTGTATACCAGAAACAATAGCGAATATCAAAATCCGAAATTCTATTAACAGTCGCCGTCTTCATGTCGGCCTACATATACCACGACTGAAGGCCTCTGGTATTTGACTTACTGGATATACACAAGCTGATCCCGAAATGCGAGATCTCGAAGCGAGTCACTATGATGGTCTTTATACTTGTGTACTGTACATATCGTGCCCAACGTGACCAGTAGACTATCTGATCGCTGTTTTTAGAACACTTAGAAATTACTTTTCTATTAGATTCCATGCGGGCTTTAACCCTTTATGGCGCAAGGTCGTTAAATTTATTAGTTTATTAAAAACTGGGTAGTAAATAGTCTATAATTAACGAAAATGATAATTTAAAAAATATTAAAAATTAAACATTTATATAATTCTTAAACACTTTGCTAGTTGCAGAATTGCATTAGTACTAAATAATTAAAATTAAAATTAGGAACAGATTATTAAAATACATCCTCTTACTCTTTACTTATACAAATTTCAACAGTCAAATATTAGTATTTTACCTGGAATTAATTTTTTGTAAGTGGATCAGAAGAGCTGGAAAGAGGCGTGTATTCGTTCGACACTACAACGGAATATCATTACCTACAAGTCTCATCATCTAGTGAGCTGAATTGTCACTAAATGGTAAAAATGCTTTGTTGGTGCCGTACAACACCAAGCAAAGTCAGTTTATCGGCATTTCTTTTATTGTTGCATCTGTTCTTGTGGTATGTTGCAGAAATACAACACGACTACATAAAGGGTTAACACGATGTTCTTTTACTGCCCAGATGCCTTTTGATGCCCAGATACGACCTTAATCAGGAAAAACCCAAATGTACGGGCTAAGAGAGCAGAGAAAGTGCCGAGAGGTACGAACCTGACACTATTCGCGGAACAAAATAACAATAAATACATTTACAACGTGTATGTATTTAAACCCGTAGGAAATTCTTATAAAAAAATACGTTCTCGACATAATGAGAGCCATCATGAAGATATAAAAGCTAATGGTGCGCTTTAACGAGCTTCAGTGGAGTCGTGTGGCGCTATAAATTGAGAGATACCTCAGAAAAGCTGTGTACGGTCATTGCGACCGCATCGAAGCGATGAGAAGGTTAGGTGCATACAATTTATATCTTCAACTTTCTTGGACCTTTATTATAATTAAATCAGAGAACCCGCCTGACTCCTAGGTTGAATTTACACTGAAAACCCTGAGCCAAATCTCCCTTACAAATATTTTGAGAAAAATATATCAGTCATATTCTTTTTTGCCTTGTTATATTTGTTTTTATTTATATAATTAGTTAGTTACTTTTCTCTTATTGTCGTATGTCTTTATTTTTATTTTATTTGTAAAAAGTTTGCTTGGTCATGTATTCTTTATTTGTTATATTGTATATAACTGTACGTTTCCCTAAAATGGTAAAATCTAAAATATCCAAAAGACTATATATGAAGCGGAAATATCTTAACCGCTTTACCAAAAGCTAAGGTTGTGACAACAGCCGATTAATCTGTTTTGGCGAAATATCGACTTACAAGCGAATGCTTCCGGGTTAAACAAAATTTATTTTCTCAAAAAGAAACATTACACTTCACTTAAATGCCACATATAATTTAAAAAAAAAAACGAAATACAAGGCGATAGTGTTATAAAAATTACAAACCAAGGTAAACATAGACAAAACTCACGGATACAGCACCAAAACTATATATAATACAATACATATAGGCTCAATCACTACAATAAAATAATCATGTTGAGACTGGAAGCACATATTACATATACATATTAAAACGGAATTTCAATTTTCTTTATCTAAATCTTATTAAAGGTTAATTATAAATAACCATTAGATCAACAAGTTTTCGTTCGAAGTTTATACCTAAAATTTCAGTTAATTTGAAAGCTTTACCGAATGTTGTTTATTTTTGACCCGTCGGCGACCGAAGTCTTCTGACGGGTACTAGTTTTTCCTCTCATTCGGGTGATGGCCCCTGTAATCGGTGTGCTAAAGAGATTAAGTTGGCAGTGTTTCCTTACTATTTGATTAGGTAAACGGGCCAGGAAAAGTTTCCGTTGGCTCTCGGGCTCCGTAATTATGTCCTCGAATGATTCTAATAGGACATTACCAAAATTGTTTCACGGCCTTCTTACTTATTTATTCTAACAACGTGGCACTTTATTATTTGGATAGATATTTGTGACTGCTATGTTCTTTTTAGTGCTCTGTTTCTCAAAAGAAAAAATAATACCTTATAAGCAGTCAAGCCAGTATTTAGAAATTACAGACAACACGGCGCGCTCTCCTTTCGGCTCACCCAGATCATCACGGGTCACGGTAATTTTGGCCGTCACCGGTGGCGGGTGTCCGGAGGAGAGCTTACGGCGGAATGCCACGAGTGTGGGAGCCCCGAGGACACGGCGCAGCACACGCTTGAAGTGTGCTCAGGCTGGGCTGAAGAAAGGAAGGTCCTTCAGGACCGCATTGGAGACGACCTCTCGCTGCCAGCGGTGGTAAAAGCCATGGTCGGCAGTGAAGAGGCATGGCGAGGATTCACAGCCTTCTGCGAGGTTGTGATGAGGCAGAAGGAGGCCGCCGAAAGGGTCAGAGAGCGAACATCTTCTCTGGCTATTCGGCGGCCAAGGCACCGTCGCTGGAGGGATGCGTTCGCTCAGAGCGAGCGCGACATCCCCCGGTGATAATAGCCTTGCAGTAGACTTGAGGGAGTCTGCTGTCCGGATGAGAGGGTGGCGGTGTGCAGTGTCCGGCGCGCCGCCTGTGAGATAGGTATTGGAAGGGTGGGCTCTTTACCCCTACCCCTCCCAGAGAGGCAGCCTCGACAAGGCATTTCGCTCTCCGGGCGTCTGGATGAATTTGGTTTCCCAGGCTCGGGTGAAGCGATTAGAGGGACCCCCGGGGATTTTTAGCCAGTAGGAGTCTAACACACCGGGGTTGCTGCCCTCACCGCGGCCCTGATGGTCCTATGCAGAATTTTCCCCCGAGAAACCCAAAAAATTTATTTAGAAATTAACATATAAAAACGTTGTTATGAAACAAACTGTAAACAAACTTTTTAGCAATTTTATTTTAATAGTTTTTTTTTATTTCTATTATGATAACTCTTAGACATCCCTAGGTATTGTAATGTATAGGCAAATACCGAACCTCATATAAAAACCTTGAACTTTTTTAAGCCGGTAATTAGGTAACACTATTTTTTGTTTATTTCTAGTATTAACATTATGAACATTTTTATCATAAGGACATAATACAAGCGTGCGATGGAACTGGTACAATGCCAAGATCATTAAAACATTCTCTAAGTGATACTTTAGTCCTTAAATTATAAATATGATGGACAATCTACTTTGGAATTTATTAAATCGTAGTCTTTTTATGACAGGCACCCACTAAAGTCGGATTATTTGATATTCTACAAATAAGAGGGTAAAATAGGGGTTGAAAGTTTTGATGTAAGCACTATGAAAACCGGTATTTAGCATTTTGGTAAGAAATAAAAAATACTAATTTCGACGTTTTTGGGAAATTAATTCCAAAGAATGTAATTTTATTTCTGCCCGGGCAACGCCAGGTCAACACAGCAAGGTTCATAATAAAGCTAGTACACGCGCCATAGCTGCAGTAAAAATTAAATGTTTATTCATGTTTGTTTGTGCAACGGAATACATCCGGAACTATTCGACGTTGTTATTACCGGGTTCGTGAGATGAGTTGCTTGTGATCCGAGATTTAAGGCGCTACCACACACGCATCGATACCTTTTTTTACTTGTGGAAAATCGTCATTGGACCGTCCCGGCTACACATGGGGGATGGTAACCGGGGTGTGCAGGACTTTTACCGACTAAAAACCCCAAGTTGACCTCATCCGTACTAAGACGGGACTATGGGCCCTGTAATCAATTGCTCCACAGCCCTGCCGTGACACTCATGGATACCTAGTCCGTTCTACCGGTCGAGGGTGTTTTATGTCTACACAATAACATCGAAAAGGTAATCGTCTCACTCCAGATCGGACTGTATAATTCTACAATAATAGGTAATGAATTTACATCGTTTTCAATAGAAATAGAAAAAATCGTGAAGCCAATCGTGTTTCCATGGTGATAAATAAAATTAACGCAGACAGAAAACGAGATAGCACTATAGCAACACTACATATGCGACAGAGATAAAGCTAATGGCATGTACACCTCTGTTATAATATATCTCATGCTTAGCGTCGAATTTTTGCCGTACCTCAGTTGTGTAAGCGACCGGTTAGCGACTTTTGAGGAGACGGTGGAGCATCGCAACCCGCTCTGCTGGTAACGCGAAATTCTATTAACAATCTCTGTCGCCATGTAGACTCACATATGCCATGACTGAAGATTTCTAAGTATAAAAACTACTGGACGTACACAAGCAGATCCCGCAACGCAACCAATGGAAGCGACTCGCCATGATGGATTTTGCATTTAAGTAATGTGATGACGAACCAATTCGGATAATCGCAGTTTAAAACCATAAAATTACACAAATATTTACCTAGACAAGAACTAAGCTTGTGCCTACACTATGGGTACTAGACAAATATATACGTACATACGTGTGTACGTATACACATCCATGACATGTGATAAACTAGTGACCAAATCACGCCTTATATAATAGTAAATATGGTGCAGTCTAAAAAATGAAGGGAGGGAGTGATTTTGGGAGTCGAAGCTGCTCGCGTCCGTAGGCTTTACCCTAGTTTCCCTACACGTGACTCCTGGGTGGTGTTAAACGAGCAGCAGCGAGGTGGTAGGGCGTCGGTGCCCGTCTGGATCGCGACTACAGTACATGGGTGTAAAGCCCGTCATAGTGACCAGTTTCGGCTTGTCGCGTTTCGGGATCAGCTTGTGTATATCCAGTATCTCATATACCTAGAGACCTTCAGTCGTGGTGTATGTGGGCCGACATGACGATGTATCAATGGATTTTTATCCTTTGATGGTCGCTTTCGATTTTGGACTACATTGTACTTACCATCAGGTACTCTGCAGTCACTATGTTGAGCCAGTTTAAAAAAAATCGACTACTACTACCAACAATAAAGAAAAACAAATCGATATTTGCAATAATCATACGATCTGCACTAATCACACAATCACACATCATAATAATCACATCATAATCACCATAATTCACGCATCGTTTAAATGCCCTTTTTTTTTTTGGTAACCCGGTGGAAATCCCTACGGTGTATCGGACCTGCCCCGACTAAAACCACCGGGGTGTTTCTTCTCTCGTCTGCCGGATGCTAAGGGCAAAGCCGAGCCATCTTCCTTGGCATCCGGCGACGTCCGGCCTTGTGCAGGCCTCACCTACTAGGCGGGCGGACGGTTAAATAGTCGCCGCCCCCCGCGTGCACCTAACACATTTCGGGGAGAATGGTGCAGAGAGCCAACCCCCCCTCATCTCCTTGAAATTGTCATCAGAGCGGTGTGCGGGAACACATCGCACACCGCTCACGCCAGGATCTGGGCGACGCACTCCCTCAAAGCGCGCCGCCCGGCGTATGTCCGGGTCACGAAGGAAGGCCGTTGGCGTAGGCCCTCCTCCGGCGTCCAGTCCGAGCTGGGCGACGGATTGGGTTGTCGGGGGTGGATATTGCCTCCCGATCCCGCTCCGCCGCCTCCTTCACCTGCATTGTCGTCTCCGTGAAGGAGAGGACCGCCTGCCATGCCCTGTCACTACCGACCATCGCGCGAGCGAGTGCCGGCAGTGACAGGTCACCACCCACCACCCTGATCGTTTAAATGCCCTAATATCACTGGAAATACACTCGTCGGAAAATTTTTCTACAGTTCAACGACTCGGTAAAAGTAGGAGACAACATATTCTTTTTTGCCCATTAAGGAAGAGATTGCCGGTACCGACACTCGACCCCACAAACTTCAGTGTCGCCGGTAGGGTCAATACACACTGCGCTGTCATTCATTCTTAATCAGCATCGTAGTCGGAAAGTGTGAACGCGGCTTAAATATAAGTTTTCAATTATTGCGACTGAACGGACGGACTATAAAAATAACATCAAAGACTTGTTGCGCAGTTGTAGCGCGTATAATCACAACGTTTATTACAAACTATTATACTTATTACGTGGAATGTGATTGCCGTATGATGCGAGATTTATTAAATCTTTATTTGTTTTTTTTAACGATTATGAGTTTTCCTAACAAACAAAATCTAAGGATGTAAAAAAAATATCTAGAAGCTATTTTTATATAGTCTAGTAGTATAATGAACTCTTACTACTTTAATGTTTTAGATTGTTTTTAAACAAAATGCTAAAATTAGATGGCATGCGGATTTTCTCACGATGTTTTCTTTCTCCGGTGAACCTGTGGTACCTAAATCCCTACTTAGTCTGGAAAAATACAAAGCTACATGTCCAATACAAGCCCCTTAGCCGCTAGGCTACTCAACCACATTTGCAGAATGCATGTGCCTTTGGTACATTTCGTTTTTCGACGCTTGCTAGAAACCTTCGGCTTCGGCGTCCAAGCCGAAGTTTCGTTGAAGGTAGCCTTCGGGTCAGACACTAAATACATATTAATTTTAATGTCGAATCTTCTATGATTTACTTAAATGTTTATACTTTTCGTCCATCGATGTTGAGATACTTCAACTATTTTTTTCTTTTTAACGACCCGAGATGAATTCCAGTCCTGTATTCAAATACACAGACATGTAAATAATTAATTTAGTTACGTAAACATTTTCCTGTGAATTCGTTCGCTAATTATTACTGAACGCAGGTTAGATATTTTTTTTAAAATGCTGTTTATATGTTGTATGTTTGTAAGCTCATTTCTATAAAACTACTGAATGCATTTTAATGAGACTTTGCTGTTTAAATATATTTTAATATATGTTTTGACGTTATGGTTAGTTACTAGAGTCACCTTTTATCTTGCGCACTTGAGGGAGTGCGTCGCCCAACATTTCCAAGGCGAGAGCGGTGCGCGATGTGTTCCCGCGCACCGCTCAAAGAAAATGAAGGTGAGCGGAATGGTGTCCAGGGACCTTCCATCAATAGGCCAGACGTCGCCGGGCGCTGAGGAAGCTGGCACAGCCTTGCCCTTAGCCCCGGCAAATGGGAGAAGGAACACCCCGGGGGTTTTAGTCGGTGCGACTCCGACACACCGGGGGGTGACCCTCATCATCCCCTGACGGCCCATAACGGGTTTCCCCCGAGTTAAAAAAAAAGTCACCTTTTATCAAACAAAATTTTTAAATTGTTTGATATTGGGCGATATTACCCGTGATCGACTCACAAAAAGCTCTCGCGATTGACCGTTTGGTCACCCATGCCCCAAGGATTTGTAGAGCATGTTTACTTTGTTATTGACAAGCCCGGAATAACGCTTGATTACGGATGTTTATCTACCGTGCGCTGGCGCGTCTCTTAATATCACGTGACTTTTCGAGAACCAATGACAAAGTAGTCTCGCGCGTCTTTTAGTATCACCGGACTTTTGACAGCCAATCAGACCTTTTTTTTGTAACCCGGGGGAAATCTTTAACGGACCTCAGGGGGCGGTGACGGCCGCCCGCCGGTGTGTTGGACTTGCACCGACTAAAACTCCCGGGGTGTTCCTCCTACTCGTCTCCCGGGACCAAAGGCACAGCATTGGCCACTTCCTCAGCACCCGGCGAGAGCCAATCAGGCCTAATGGCTGCGACCGTTGCTTAGCAACCAAGAAAGCCCTACCGGTGTCTTTTTTTCTTTTAAAGTTAGAAATAAAAAAAATGTGTTTTCGTATGTACAGGTGATAACGCCGAGCCGCTGCCTCGTCCTCTGCGCCGATAGCCGAGGCGAGATGGAGTCCTGGGCGGGTGCGCTGCGGGGCGCGCTGCACCGGGGAGCAGACGTCGCAGACCTGGTGGCGCGTCTGTCCTCCGGCGACCATCACTGGTGAGTCACGGATTTCTGGAGAAGTTGTTAGGATCGTCGTCCGTATAACGCCTCATACCGAACTAGTCTTACTTGACTATCGAGTTAATTAAAATGGACTCTAAGCTTCTCTAAGGCCGGCAGCACGATTGCAATACTCTTGGCGTTCTTCTCAATTGCATAGTCTTAGTAAATTGTATGTGATTGTCGTTTTCTTTAATAATACGGAATACCGGTCCGATTCTAAAATTCCTTGGTGATTTGTCATATGCTAGAACCCGCATGCGGTCTGCTATTGTACTAATAATATAAATCCGAATTTGTGTATGTTTCATTTTCACGTCAAAATGCCTGGACCAATTTTGATAAATTTTAGCCTTAAAATAGATTATAGCTTGAAGATGGATATAGGCTACCTTTTGTTACGAAAATAAAACTTTAAGGCGTTACAATGAAAGGATGCAGTTTTCTTCTGGAAAATGATTTTTTTTTTCAGGTTAGAGATACAAATATGGATTTATTATATTTGGAAATTAGAATGGAATATTAGCAACAGAGGGAGAATGGAGAGAGTGTGGGTAGGAAGTTGATGGAAAGTAGATTAGGAAGGAGAGTGGGGAGAGAAAAGTGGAGTGGGAAAGGGAAAGTTAACACAATGTCTATTGACTGTTAAGCGGTACGAAGTTCGCAGTGCCAGTTTGTTTTTTTTTTTACAAGAGAATACCATTGTGTCTGAGTAAGACCTTTATAACTACACCGGGCGCAGAGAGCGAGCACTTAAGGTGCTTGCCAGCGAATTTATGGCTTGAATGGCAACGCAAGGGCATCTCTGTGGGTACCTCGATTTGGGCGATCAACCAGAGAGAGACCTAAGGTGGCCTAGGCCTACCTAGCAGCAACGGAAGCTAGTGCTTTGAGAAGAAACACTGAAAGAAACTCAATGCTGCGTCCGGGTCACTTATTTGAAATGAAAAATGAAATGAAATATATTTATTTTCACCACAAACTAACAAAATACTAGAAATTCAAAAGCAACATTTCTGTTACAAGACAACAACATACAAAAACAAAAGAAAAAACAAAAACATATTAACATGGCGAAAATGGGACCTCCATCAGCTATTTCGGACATTTAGTTCTAAACGGTCTGTGATCGCTAGGTACGCGGCCACGCACGCCCGGCCGACGTTCTGCAACGTGTGCCGGGAGCCGCTCGGGGCGCTCGGCACCGCTCACGCGCTCGCCTGCGAGCTGTGCAAGTTCAAGGCCCACAAGCGCTGTGCGTCGCGCGCCCCCCCCTCCTGCAAGTGGAGCACGCTCGCGTCGCTCGGGCCGCACCTTGTCGAGGACACCGAGGGGGTGAGTGCCCGCGGCAGACATTTATCACCATCATCATTAAAAAAAATTGTATTAAAGACTCTCAAATCGTAAAAGCGTGGAAAAATATACGCGGGGAATGCTTTCCGCTCCGTTACATTTATATTATTAATAGCGAACATCGAGTCTGTTACCTTATGACCGGTGGTCGTGGGTGTGGTTGTAGAAAGACAGGGGTTTTGGCGTTTTACTGTTTATTTGCACTTTAAGGTACACCGAACTGCGACGCACACGCACGTACTCTGGCCTTGCGTCTCGGTAGTCGACTGCATTTGCTAGAGCATCCCGTGCGCGCGCGCATCCCTTACCCCGCACGTCCTATAACACCCTAACGACCTTTAGGGCGTTTACCACAAACACGTATCGGGCGGCGTCTACATGCTATAACCTTCTTTTTTTTTCTTTCTAAACTTTGTAACTAAGAATCATGTAAAAAATAACAAACCTTGATATATTTTCCAATTCACTACCTTTTTTCAGAAATGCCCTTACTTTATTACCTTACCTTATTTTTAATGAAAAAGTAAATAAATATTTCGTCACGCTATATCACTTACGGGGTGAGCAGAGATACATTAGTGGCTGCATTCACTTTGCACTTATATGTCGTGCCCAACCTGACCAGCAGCGCAGCTGATCGTCGTTCTGACAGCACTAGTACACGTGACATTTCCATTAGATGCCATGCGGGTTTCCTCACAGTGTTTCCTTCACCGGTGAGCATGCGGTGGCTAAATCCGTACATAATCAGAAAAAACTCAGAGGCACGTGGGTACATACGTACACATGAATACCTGTTCCTTATTCACCAGGTCATTTCAGCCACTGACTGACAATTGAGTAATAACGTTGAAAAAAACTTTTTGACGTTCCAGTAAAACGCCCATGATGTATTGGTTTTTTGATTAAAACCTTTTCTCTTTTTTCTAGACAGGCTCTAATAGTTTTATTTTAAACTAGCTGTCCCGGCAGACCTTGTTCTGCCCTATTTATCTAAAACAAAGTCACATTGTTTTTATTAATGTCAATAGCTTCCCCGTCAGATTTTATTCTGCCAAAACCTATTGGCTTGTCGACTGTTTTTTGAAAATTGTTTAAAGGAACCTGGCCTTATTGCTATATGTATAAAAATTGATAAATATTGTCATTAATATTTATACGTCACTCAATTGTTTTGCCTTCCCGGAACCCGTCCACTAACATTTAAACTTTATGGTATGGTGTTAAAGTTCAAATTGACTTTTAAATATTATTACGAATTTTTTGTATGAGAATATAGAATGGTGGTGTTTTTAGATTTTTCAGACAATTTTTTTAATTTTTTTTCTACGTAATAACCTTCCCCAGACTTCAACAAACACAAAAAAAAAGAAATCAGCCAGATCGGTTCAGCCGTTTTCGAGTTTCGCGCTTATACACATTTAACGATTCATTTTTATATTATAGATATTCATTCAACAAAGTGAGTGCATTACACCTGACGGAAAATACAGTATAGTCCAAGAACGCCAAGGGACGAAAATCCATTTGAAGTCGCCAACGTTATGTCGGCCCACATATACCACGACGGAAGGTCTCCAAGTATATGAACATCTTGATATACATAAGCTGACTCCGAAACACGACTGTATACCGATACTGTATACTGTGGTGACGACCCAGTTCGGATAATTGCCCTACCACCTCAAAAGAATGAATTAATCACCTGAATTAATGATAATCACAGAAAAGACCTCTCGACTCATAAATTAATCTATAGAGCATCGTAAAACATTTAAAGACCTCTCACAAAGACTCCTAAGCCTTCGAGATTTAATGCCTGTCAATTGAGGACGATTGATTTATACTTCAATCGAGCTGATTGAGCTGTTTCAATCATTTCCGATTGCTTTTCCAAAGGATCTTATTTTCCGTTCCGCTACGTCCATAAATTACGTCACACGTTAGCAAGGATGGAGTAATGGCCTAATTCTTCATTGAACACTGCAAATCTGAGGGATTTTTAACTGCTTAAAGAAAGCAAATATTTTGTTGTCGATTATCCCATGTTAATTTTCTCTGGTACAAGGATGCTCGGTAAAAGTGAAGGAGGAAGGATGCGCCGTAGAAAAGTGAGTGGTCGGGGACACGTTATTCTAGATGTGATGAAAAGTGACATTAAATGTAACAATTCATTATTTTCTACACTTCATTTAACATATAAATAAATACACATATTCTTAACATTTTAAATTATATAGGAAAAAACATATATACGTTTTAAAATATCAAAATATGTGAACCTACGGGACCGAAGCCTGAGGCCCAAGCCACCGGTAGTTAGGAGCTCAGAGTGAGGAACCTCCCAACAACGCGTGTCGTATCGAGGAATAACGCCTTCCGTATCCGGATCTCGGTCAACCAACCGAGCAAGATCCTCTTAAGATGGAAATCGAGGCTCTTTGCGATCAGCCATTAGTCGATACGGGACAATAATCTCTGAATCCACATCCCATATGCTGGTAATCAAATGTGCGAGGTCTAAATTGATTATTAATTACTATTATATTAAATGTTTCTCTGTTATTCTTGTATATTTGGCTCCTTTAGAAGAATAGCGGGAAAAAAATGTCAGTTTAAATTAAATTTTTATTGTGTTGTTTTTGTTTATATAATTAGTTAGTTTTTTTTAATTGTTTTGTATCCCTTTTTTGGTAACCCAGGGGAAAATCCTGCATATATGACCATAGGGGTCGCTGTGAGGGTGGCAACCCCGTTGTGTCCGACATCTACTAACTAAAAACCCCCGGGGTGTTCTTCGATTCACTCCAACCGGGCCTGGGAATGCGTATCCTTTCTGACGCCCGGGGAATTAACATATTGCTTAGCCTTCATTTCTGGGAGGGATTGATCTAAAGAGCCCACTCCCTCAAAATCTATCTCACAGGTGCGGGCTGCGCGTCGCCTCCCTCTCATCCGGGCAGCAGACTCCCTCAATTCTACTGTGAGATAAAGCTCGGAGCTCTTGCTTGCTTTGGGAGTCGAAGCTGCTCGCGTCCGTAGGCTTTACCCTAGTTTCCCTACACGTGACTCCTGGGTGGTGCTAAACGAGCAGCAGCGAGGTGGTAGGGCGTCGGTGCCCGTCTGGATCGCGACCGCAGTACATGGGTGTAAAGCCCGTCATAGTGGCTAGTTTCGGCTTGTCGCGTTTCGGGATCAGCTTGTGTATATCCAGTAGCTCATATACCTAGAGACCTTCAGTCCTGGTATACGAGGACCGACATGACGAAGTAGACTATCAATGGATTTTCATCCTTTGATAGTCGCTTTCGTTTTTGGACTACACTGTGCTTACCATCAGGTACTCTGTAGTCACTATGTCGAGCCAGTGTAAAAAAAGATCTTTGCGTCCCCTAGCTTGATTTTTGTGTTGTATTTTTTTTTTGTTTTTATATCGCTGTGGGTTTCCCTGAAAATAAAAAAATATTACTGAGCTGTTTTGTTTCAGAACATAATAATGCCGCATCAATGGTTGGAGGGAAACTTGCCGGTGGCTGCGAAATGTGACGTCTGTGATAAAACTTGTGGCTCGGTTTTAAGGTTTGTACTCTTTATGGTTATTTGTTTATTCAACCGTCAGTAAACTTTACTCGTATAATAGACAGTATTTTTTTCTTAAATCTAAAGCGTTATTTAAAAGGTTTACCTTATGTTTCAAAAAGCATAATATTAATTCATGGATGGGAATATATTAAGGCGTATAGAAATATGCTCGCTGGCAATATATTCCACTCCTTAGCCGTTCGAATGTAGAAACAAATCTTTACGTGCGGATGTAAAGAAAGTCCACCACATACGAAAGGTATCTGACATAATCTCGAGTGGTTTTATAATCAAATGGGACTGGTGGAATTAGAGAATGTGACGCCTATTAATATAAACTAAAAGTAATCACAAAGGCCAATGATATTTTTTTACTGTTTATAGAATTTCATTCTCGACAACAAGCTATTTCTAATGAAAAACTAATATTAACTTTCAATTTGCCATCGGAGTAAGTTAAACAGAAGTATATTTAAGTTGAACTCTTTTGTTTTCTTTTTTTTTTAATGAAATGAAATCAGTCGTAATAAAATAACAAAAGAGGGTTCATATTTTTTACTGGAATCGATTTAGCGTGGTTTTTTAGTAATCAAAGAGTTCGGAGCAGGCTTAAATATGAATAATAACAGTATATTGGAAGAAAGAAAAATAGAAAAAGGATTTATTTGCCACATAACATACAACGCAAAAGAACAGGTTAATCAAAATAAATAACTGTAAAAAAATTTCAAAGTGTCATAGATAATGATATGTAGGTATATACACAGGAAAACACATATACCCCTACGCATATATAGAATACTAGCAAACCCGGCGAACTTCGTTTCGCCACCAGATGGCTTCGTTTTGGTTTTTAATTAACGTTTGAAAGAACGTGCGCATAATAAATGTCACATGAAATTAACTGAGCAGAGTACAATGAGTAGCTGTCAAACAATGTATAACACATCGGCGCCATCTACTTAAAATACTGGTGCGATCTGCTCCACCGCCATGAAAACCATATTGGTTTGTTACTACAAAAAAATGCAATGTATCAGAGATGGCGCTGTATGTAAAAAATGATTTTCCCCGTTTTCTTGCTTTCTTTTGAAATATTTCCTGAATTAAGTTTGCTATAAACCTCACGGAGCCCGAGACCTTCGCAACGAATGCAAAACAGTGGAAATCGGTTCGTGCGTTCTGGAGTTATAGCGTCAGGAAGGAAAACCGGACTTATTTTTATATTAGGTCCTTACATATGAAATTGGCGTTTTGTATGGGAGGAACAAAAAGTCGAATATTTTTTAATATAATATATTTAATTAATCAAAGTATGAACCATTATTTTCTATGCACTTTTGCCATCTCATAGGTAGTTCATTGATCCCTTTACTAAAAAAACCAGTCGGACGGGAATCAATAAAATCTTTGAAGGCGATTTGGGCTGCCCCATCGGAGTTGAATTTTTTCCCTTGCAAGAAGTTATCCAAATTTCGAAAAAAATGGTAATCTGTTGGAGCAAGGTCCGGGGAGTACGGAGGATGTCTTAGACTTTCCAATTGAAGCTCTTCTAATTTAGTAGCCGTCTGTTGCGCAGTGTGTGGTCTAGCGTTGTCGTGAAGCAGCAGTGGCGTGGAGCGATTGACCAGCCTAGGTTGTTTAGCCGCTAGCTTTTCCATCATGGTTTGCAATTGCTGACAATAGACATCAGCCGTAATAGTTTGGCCAGATTTGAGAAAACTGTAATGAACAATACCGGCACTAGTCCACCAAACGCTTACAAGTAACTTTTTTGGGGTTAATTTTCGCTTGGGGCAGGATTTGGCTGGCTGGCCAGGATCCAACCATTGCGCTGAGCGCTTCCGATTATCGTAAAGAACCCATTTTTCATCACAAGTAATGATTCGGTTTAAAATACCTTCATTATTGTGCCGATTTAGTAATGTAACGCAGCAGTCGACACGCGTTTGCCGATTTGCTTCAGTCAATTCGTGAGGTACCCACCTTTCAAGCTTTTTAATCTTCCCAATTTGCTTCAAGTGAATTAAAACAGTTTTATTACTAACATCGCAGCCTGCAGCTAACTCGGACGTGGTTTGCGATGGATCCGCTTCCACAATAGCCTTCAACTCTTCATTATCAACTTGAGTCTCAGGCCGTCCACGGGGCTTGTTCTGCAGGTCGAAATTTCCAGAACGAAAACGTTGGAACCAAAAACGAACTGTATTTTCTTTTGCAACACGACCGCCATACACATCATTCACCCTTCGAGTTGTTTCCGCAGCACTAGTGCCACGGCGGAACTCGTACTCGTAAATAATGCGATATTTTAAGTTTTCCATTTTGTAAAATGAGTGACGCAAACAGAAAAAAACAGAAGAAAAAAACAAATGAATGACGATCATCGAAGCACAAATACATGAGTCTATAGCTGTACAAATTTGAATTTGGAATTCCTTACCAAAGAGGAGAAATTTGTGATTAAAGTGGCCAGTACGAAAAACGCCAATTTCATATGTAAGGACCTAATATAATAGAAGACTAGCTGACCCCGCAAACTTTGTTTTGCCATATAAGTTATTTCTAGGTAATTTCTAGTGTAGACATAAAATAACTTATGTGTGTAAAGATAAAATTAAAAAAAAATATTAAGGGTGAACGAGCCTTATCACTTAGGGGTATGAAAAATAGATAGTAGCCGATTCTCAGACCTACTGAATATCCATATAAAATTTGGTAAAAATCTATAAAGCCGTTTCGGAGGAGTAAGGTAACTAACATTGTGACACGAGAATGTTATATACATATATATATATATATATATATATATATATATATATATATATATATATAGAGATATTACACACACATACCATATAGTCGCTTTTAAAACGATAGTAGATCACCGTTAGGTCCATTCCCTGGCTGGCCGCCCAAATCGAGGCTCGCACCGACAGGGGTGTCCTTACGTTGCCACTCAACGGGAAGAAAATCCATTTATAGTCGCTGTCGTCATGCCGGTCCACATATAACATGAGGGAATGTCTCTGGGTATATCAACAATTGGACGTGAACAAGCCTCTTTGCTCTTGTACACTGTAGTAATGACCGGGTACGGGCAATCGCCCTAACACCTTATTAACACGTTCACACCGGCGCTGTATTTCATGCTCCTCGCCCTGTGGCGGCTGCGTTTAAAGCTTTTTGCTCTAACGGACGGGAGCTAATCCAGGCCTTTCATTATTTTACTTATTATCTATGTGGAAATTATTATTATTTACTTAATGATCTAAAAATATTTGGTGTTACGTACCGTTTAATAGCACAGTCTCGTGCGGGCCACCGGTGGACCGCGCCGCTAGATGAGACAGTCTAGTGCGGCCCACCGGTGGAGCGCGCCGGCGTGAACGTGTTAAAGCAAAGTACACAAAACCAAGTAAACAGTATTGAGAATAACATTCAATTTTACTTAACCATTTTTATAACTGGTGCAAAGTGATTGCAACTGTATTAGTTTTCTTCTTTTGCCGTGTCGGTGGGCTGTGGAATGGTCTACCGGCGAGCGTGTTCCCACCATCCTATGATACGGAATCCTTTAAGCGTAGCGTGAAGAGATATTCGTGCAGGCTGGCATGATCGCTGCGACTACCGATGGGTTTGCACCATGCTTATCATTATGTATGGTACAGTCACTGTTTCGAGTCAGTTTAAAAAAAAAACAAATATCTCTTTTACGAGCGTAGTTTGGACATAGTCATAGGTGGGCAAAATGTAATCAGAATAATGAAAATGATTAATGATTACATTTTACGTTTTTTACCATTAATATGACTACATTTTGCTCATTTATATTTTAAACACTACAAAATCCCAGATTGTACACACATTTATTATTTATTAATGTTTTAAATGGATCATCATGAATGGATGAATCATGATTACAGAGCAAGAAAATTAATATTACGACTACATTTTGTAATCATTCGTCATTAATCAGATTACATTTTGCCCATCTCTGGTCATAGTGCCACTTTTCAATAAAATTCTTTAAATGAAAGCATAGATATATCTTTCCGTGTGATTTTTGACAGGAGTAATTAATTTTTGTAACAGATGAACGCGTTATTTTTCACTGTTATTAACCACTGATTCGTTGAATGTATCACATGAGATTGTTTATAATAAATACAACATACATGGCCAGGCTACAAGACTTCAGATGCGTGTGGTGCCGAAAAAGTGTCCATGCTGCCTGCAAGCCGGGATGGCGCGCCTCGTGCTCGCTGGGGCCCGCAAGAGCCTCCGTGGTACCACCCACTCGGCTGCACTCTGTCGGTCCTGACGACGCCTGGGTGCCAGACCGACCGCCGTACGCCTCGCCGCTCATCGTCTTCGTCAATTCCAGATCAGGTGAACAAATGAAGACTATAATAATAATGTATATTTAAAATTTTATTTCCAGTGGATTTTCTCCGAAATTTTCCTCATAAAAGTCATATCGGCTTGTAATAATGTATAAGAAATTAATTAGTTATATGACCGGTGGTCGTGGGTGTGGTGGTAGAAAGACACGGATTTTGGCGTTTTACTGTTTATTTGCACTTTAAGGTACACCGAACTGCGACTCACACGCACGTACTCCAGCCTTGGGTCTCGGTAGTCGATTGCTTTAGCTAGAGCATCCCTTGCGCGCGCGCACCCCTTACCCCGCTCGTCCCGTAACACCCTAACGAGCCTTAGGGCGTTTAACACAAACACGTGTCGGGCGGCGTCTACATGCTATAAGCCTAAATTAATAATTTATAGTTAAAATTTTATTTCCAGCGGACTTTTTTCGAAATTTACCTCATAAAAGTCATATCGGCTTGTAATAATCTATAAGAAATTAATTAGTTATCGACATATCTTTCCAGATTAGCAGAATGAAGTGGCACTAGGCAGGCTACATATGCCGAAGAAGCGATAATCGTGGAAGCACGCAGCTTCTAGAGTAGACACTTAAGAATCGATAATATATTTGCATGCGCAACGTCCCGGCAAAGTAATACGGGCCACTTGAGAATTGTTTCCGGGAAAGATTTGATGACCTGCCTCAAAGGCTCTTATTAGGAGAGGTCTATGTCCAGCAGTGGGCTGATGATATTAATGATGTTGATAATAATGCATAGTTCTACATTTATGCAATGGGCCGTGTTTTGCAGAAACATTCGATTTGTTGTACAAATTATACTTCGCACTAAAGACAAGTATTTAACACGTTAGGTACCAGCGCCGCATATATGCGTCGTCTCAGTTCTTGCATTGGAGCCCGCCGCCGCAAATGAGCGTCGCGATTACTTTTTCAGTTTATTACAAATTTTTACACTTATTTTTTTCCGAAACAGTTGTATTGGCCTGCAAAAGACCATAATGGATACAGACTGACCTTGGTCTGGAGATAATTACGTTTTTTTTTTATAAATGTAATATAAAAAAATTCAATGCCATTTAAAGTCAGATGATTAAAATCAAAAATTCCACGGGCTGTGGTCCAAGATTTTTTTCTCAAGTGCCAGTTGCGAACGTTTTAAGGATACATTAACTCGTAACTATATTACAGGTGTCTAGATCATTCCTATCGCATATTTTAAGGCAGGGACTTTCTTCTAGACTATGAGACAAAGGAATCTTAAATCCTACATAAAGAGCATAAAATGCTTATATAAGTTTGCAATGAAACATTGATGCTTCTTTTTTTACCTGATGGTAAGCAAAGTGTAATCCAAAAAGCGAGTACGACAGTCGTGAGACAACCGCCTGCCAATAGTGGCTGCCATCTTACCGGTCTACACAAATATATCTTCACTCTTCGCTTAAAAACCCAATATTGTAGGATGAAGGGTGCGTGGTGCGTGAGAGTTGACGAGGAATAAGAAGGAATTCCGGGAACGAACTTACTTGTATATTGTCCCGGTCCACGGCGCTGGTTCAGGCGTCCACACCACAATTTCACGCGTTGTCGGGGTAAGCAGAGCGTTCGAGTTGATACCAATTGTATTACACAGCGTTGTAGCGTTTTATATATTTTTAAAGAGTTTATCGAGCGCGTTGTAGTTTTCGAAGCGTTCGAACCCAGAGGAAAGCGGATGAGGAAGGTAGGGGGATAAAAATGTCGAGTGAGTGTTGCTAGTGTATAAATAGATAATATAAGAGAATATATATTACAATATTATAAATAAATGTAAATTAATAATAAACGGCGCAAACAGTGCGCATTTACCGGAAGACCATTTCCCAATCCAATAACCCGACAAACGAAAGAGTTAAAGAACTTCGTAGTTCTAGCTGAAATAGAAGTCACCGTAAAACTGTGGGTCCGCAATCCAGCGCGCGTGGTTGATTTATGAAAAAGATAAGGTGGAATATGGTACTGCAACTCCTTAGAACACTCGCCAGCAGTGACGACCATAGGGTATTTGGACAGGGTAGGCAGAATTCGCGTAATTAATTAGAATATTATATTATGATAGTAACTATTATATTGCTTACATAAGAGAGATAAATGACGTGAATATAGAATAGATATGAATATAAATGGTTCCTTTTTTTTAACTTTAAGTAATGTATTCCAGACCTTTTTATCATTAGGGCATGCAATGATTTCATGCATCTATGGAATTAACGCTACTGCTCGCCAGATACAAACGATAAAAAAGCTAAGTCAAGCAATGTACCTGCCCAGGTGAAGTGTTTCAAGGTGCTTGGAAACGTTCACGTCCAATGCTTCAGTTTTAAGCTGACAATGATAGTTGTATGCCATGATGGGTCGACGATCAGTGGAACTAAAGAAAAACTGTGTTCTTTAGGTGATAACCAGGGTGTGAAGTTCCTCCGACGCTTCAAACAGCTGCTGAATCCAGCCCAGGTGTTCGAGCTGAGCGGTGCGGGTCCCAGGCTTGGCCTGCGTTTGTTCAGGCATTTCGCGCCTCTCAGGGTGCTGGTCTGCTCGGGGGATGGCTCAGTCGGCTGGGTTCTCCAGGAGGTCGATAAACTGGACATGCATGTGAGTGACAAACTAAAGCGAATCGTTAAGGAGACGTGACTCCAAACATTTTTACAATCAAACACAGATAATTTGAGGAGTAAATTGGTTACTCTAATTTTGGCCGTAGAAACAAGTCCAGACCGCGGTGCTTCCATTGGGAACTGGGAACGACTTGGCTCGCGTGTTGGGCTGGGGCGCCTCCTGCGACGATGCTGCCAACCTGCAGCACCTCATAGAGCGATACGAGCGTGCTTCCACCAAGATGCTTGACAGGTATTGTTACTAACCTTTTTTTTTTTGTAGCCCGGGGGAAATCCATGAGGTCCGCCCCCCGGTGTGTCGGACTTGCACCGACTAAAACCCCCGGGGTGTTCCACCTTCCACCTACCGGCATCGAGGGCACGACTGGGGTCTCATCCTCGATGACCGGCAAAGCTTGCGGCCTTGAGTAGGCCTCTACTCGTTTGAGGAGGAGTGGTGTAAATAGCCACCCCTCTCATACATCTTGGCGGTAGAGCAGCACGCGGGAACACATCGTGTGCCGCTCTCACCCTTGTTGGACGACACACTCCCTCAAGTGTGATTGTTACTAGCCAGTCTTGTCCCAATGCAGGGCAAAGGTCTCCCGTCCCTTTGTGGAGTCACTTTGCCGTCATCCAATTTTTTGAGATTTAAATTGCCCGTGTTTCTTGGTAGTCTTTTTGTCGTCCGACATTGCATCAGACAAGTGTCACTTGTTTTTAAAAACGTTTGTCAGTCGTTACATTTGTGAGTTTATTATTGCAAATTATATCTTCTATAATATAAAAATGAATCGTTAAATGTCTTGATAAGCGCGAAACTCGAGAACTACTGAACCGATTTGGCAGATTTCTTTTTTGTTGTATTTATTGAAGTCTGGGGAAGGTTATAACGGAGAGAATAGTTAAAAAAATTGTCTGAAAAAGTCTAAAAACACTACTTTTCTATATTCTCATACAAAAAATTCGTAATAATATTTAAAAGTCAATTTGAACTTTAACACCATACCATAAAGTTTAAATGTTAGTGGACGGGTTCCGGGAAGGCAAAACAATTATTGAGTGACGTATAAATATTAATGTCAATATTTGTCAATTTTTATACATATAGCATTAAGGCCAGGTTCCTTCAAACAATTTTTAAAAAAACAGCCGACAGGCCAATAGGTTTTGGCAGAATAAAATCTGACGGGGAAGCTATTAACATTAAAAAAAACAATGTGATTTTGTTTTAGAGAAATAGGGCAGAACAAGGTCTGCCGGGACAGCTAGTCTATGATATATATATGTATATAACATTCTTGTGTCACAATGTTAGTTACCTTACTCCTCCGAAACGGCTTTACCGATTTTTACCAAATTTTATATGCATATTCAGTAGGTCTGAGAATCGGCTACTATTTATTTTTCATACCCCTAAATGATAAGGGTTGTTCACCCTTAACACTTTTTTTTAATTTTTGTCAATTTTTTTTGTTTTTATTTTTCTATAATGTAGCATTAAAAAATACATACAGCCCTAAATTTTTACCCTTTTATCACCAGCCCCTATTTTTTTAAAAGCCACTTTAGTAATTTAATCATTTTTCATCCACCTCGATAGCTGATCAATTATCGTCTTTTTTGTAAATGTTACCTAGAGATAACTTATATGGCGAAACAATGTTTGCCGCGTCAGATAGTCTTAATATAAATCAACTGAAACTGGTTTATTCCTGAAAATTGCAAGAAATACCAATTCGTACAACTTTGGCGCTGGCTATAAATGTTTGGGTTCGCCCAAAACTTTGGTCCATTGTAGCTAGATCCAAGGATTTTTCCGACAGTGGTTATTTTAACTGACGGCGGGCGAAAGCAATGCTCCGCGCCCTCACTGCTAATAAGTTAAAAATTTTCACTCCATTTCAACTCCCCATGTATCCATAAGAGGTTCATGATGCACTTAAGACATGTACACACAGTACATGGGTGTAGAGCCCGTCATATTGTCCAGTTTCGGCTTGTCGCATTTCGGGATCAGCTTGTGCATATCCAGTAATTCATATACCTAGAGACCTTCAGTCGTGGTATATGTGGGCCGACATGACGATGTAGACTATCAATGGATTTTCATCTTTTGATAGTCGCTTTCGTTTTTGGACTACACTCTACTTACCATCAGGTACTCTGTAGTCACTATGTCGAGCCAGTATAAAAAAAAAGAGCTCAATACTCAAAAAAAAGTCATTAACTGAGTGTCTTAAGCGTTTTCCCCTCCCCCTGTCCCAAGGAGCAAAATTTTAAATGACTTTTCATCTTCTGTAACTGAATATTATACGCAGATGGTCGATAATGACATTCGAACGGTCTCTGTCAGCACCACCGCCTCCTCCGGTTCCACCTGACTTGCTAGAGGAGACTACGCTGCTTAAAAACTTGCAGGATATCATGCAGGTATAATATTAATATGATTTTTTATTTATTCTAGCTCAACTAATAATTTTTCTCCCGGTGAACATCAATTAGAAAGTTTTGAATAGCAGGGAATGCTAAATGAAATCGAATTACGGAAATATCATAATATATGTATGTAAACACAGTTGTTATAAAAACCCTGTCCGATCAGTGAAGGCGTTACTTGGTATCGATATTAGATTCTAGTTAGGTTATTAGACTTTTTAGTTAAAGACACATACACAGAGTTGTCAATGTTGGCTGTCGCCTCTCGATCCCTTTCCGCCACCTCCTTCACCTGCATTGTTTCCTCGCAAAAGGACACGATTGCATGAAATGCCCCGTCGCTGCGATCGCACGAACAGGCGCCAACAGCGAGAAGTCACACACCCTGGTCATCCTCGCTCATCTCTAAATTCGTGAGGACTGAGTTATCTAGTCCATCTATAGTTTTTTCATTGACATAAAAACAAACTACCATAAGAAATTGACAATAAATAATAATAGTACATTATTTATTAGAAAAACAAATACAAAGCAGCACATTAAAGTCAGCTGACACCCAAACTAGGACTGCCTGTGTCTTGGATGTCAGCACATTTCACACAATTTTTTACATACAGTTTATTTGTATCCGTTGCGTAGCTCCAATCTTAACTCTAAACAATACAATAATAATATTACATACACTATACAATCAAAGTAAATAATAATTTTACAATAATGTTACACCCCAAGTACATCTATTCCCGCAACAGTTCCTCAGTATCATCATATTTCAAATTCGACAACCAGTCTCTCAGCTACATCTTACACTCGTATTTAAATAAGTTCAAGATATTTAATTCATGATTAACCTTATTGTAAATCCTTGAACCAAGAACCCAAAATTGTTTCTCTGCAAAATGAGACTTGTGAATCGGAATATGGCAAACATATCTCATTCTGCGAGGTTTTCTTTTGCTATCTGTCCGTACAAGAACCACTCTATGTTTGCGGAATACAATAATAGTCACCGGGCGCTATTTGATCGATCTCATAGCTACGATTTGATTGTGGCCGCGTGCGTAGGCCGGGGAGGTGAGCTGCGTGGCGAGCACGACGCTGCGCGTGGGCTGCGCGCAGCTGGTCGCAGCGGGGGAGCGGGCGGGCGGAGGCGCGGCGCGGGCGGCGCACCGGCTGCGTCGGGCGGTCTCTTTGCTGCTTCACGCGAGGGCTCACCTGGCGCACGACCACGCGCGGTGCAAGTCAGTCTTGATATATCACATTTTAACATTCGCGTTTTTATACCTGGTTGCACAGATCGTGATTACTAGCTTAAACATACCTGTACATACCTGTGTGACCGTGACTTGAGTAACTAGGTGGAAACGTAGAGCCAGAATTAAAAGTAAGTTTATTCGCGCATAAGTCCCGTTAAATTATTATTATATATATCCGTTAAATTATATAGAATCATGTATTACTCACTCACTCAAGTATTACTCGCTCACTCATGTATTACTCACTCACTCATGTATTACTCACTCACGCATGTATTACTCACTCACTCATGTATTACTCACTCACTCATGTATTACTCACTCACGCATGTATTACTCACTCACTCATGTATTACTAACATTTCTGAGCAGATCGTGGGAGCCGCTTGAAACAACGAGTGATAGCGAGCCCGAAGCGCAACTGGTTGCCGAGAAAGGCATCATCGATAAGACTGAAAAGGTAATGAAAAACAATTTTAAAAATCTGCTATAACGACATCGAAGGGACTACTCAAATTTAGACTAAAACCCGATAGTCGTAACAACTGGTGATGTTTTCGTGATACAAAGTTTGAGCGACGGGCCACTTGTTCTGGGAAGGTATAACCGGTATGTTGTTCTAAACGATGTCACCATAAACAGTTTTGACTATATCATTAACTATACAATCTTGTCCGTACCGTTCGCATACCGTCGCATACAGCTCACATTCTCGGTCAAGGAGGTGGGATTTCACCCCCCACTTCACTCTCTCCACTCCTATTGTTTGTATGTGGCCTAATAAAGCCTCATGTGCGTCGGTGCAGTGCCAGAAAGCGAATCCGCCCCTACGGATCAGCGGCTACACGGCAAAAGGAGTACTCAGGAGAATTTTGTCAGTAAGAGTCCCACACACCGGTTTCGCTGACCTGCCGGTCCATGAGGATTTTCTTCTGGTTAAAAAAGCAGAAAAAACGCCTTATTTAGTAATCAGTACCCAACATGGGATGTGATCTTCGAGAGACATGATCCTTGTCTTTAACAATAACTTGGCAAAGAAATAAGTAAGATTACAATACTGTGATGGTGGTACCTAACTCTTAATTAAAAAGAGGCTTTGCGAGGTGGTAGGGCGTCGGTGCCCGTATGGATCGCGACCACAGTACATGGGTGTAAAGCCCGTCATAGTGAGCAGTTTCGGTCTGTCGCGTTTCGGGATCAGCTTGTGCATATCCAGTAGCTCATATACCTAGAGACCTCCAGTCGTGGTATATGTGGGCCGACATGACGAATTAGACTATCAATGGATTTTCATCCTTTGATAGTCGCTTTCGTTTTTGGACTACACTGTACTTACCATCAGGTACTCTGTAGTCACTATGTCGAGCCAGTGTAAAAAAAAGGATCACCATTTAAATAATAAACCCATGAAAATTGAGGCTCTATTTTGAAGAAATTTTGATCGTGTCATGTTCATAATAGGAGCAGCTGAATTGGGCGACGCGGGGTTGCGCACTGGCTGGCAGGGCAGACAGTGTAAAACGAGCCCTGAGGAATCTGGTGCGGACTCTAACACAGTTATATCCACAGGTAATTGGGTGTTGGATTTAATCTAGATCTCTTTAAATTCAGGTGCGAGAATTCATTACGCTCGGAAACAGAAAGAGCCGTAGAAAGTTACCATAGTTGGAAAGGCATCCTCGCATTTTGGAGGTATTCGACAGTATAATAAAATCTTTAAAAACATTTTGGAGGTCTCAAATCCGAGTTCTAATAAAAACGATCATTGGTAAAGAAATCTTACAATCGACTCAATGATTGCTTAACTGATAAATATGCGTGGCTATAATATTGTTGCAAGCTCGTGGTCTTCAATAAAACCACACCGGTATTACTAAACATGATTTAGTCAAATATATTAGAAATTAAAACTCTAATTAGTTCACAAAACACAACACTAAATCTCTGAACTCTTCAATTTAGTTTCACTTCGATCGCTTCAATTTCCATAGATAACTACTATTGTTTGAACTTGTCGCGTATTTATAACAGAACGACAAGTACCCCCTGATTCCATAGAATATTCTGCAACAATCTCATATATTTCAGCGTTCACGTTAGCTTGCAGCGACACTTATAGAAATCGTTTTCCAATAGATGGCACCACTAGTGGCTATAGTTATGCTACTAGCCACAAGATGGCATTGCGAACGATGGTTCAATTTCTAGACAATAGAGGCCGCTTTGTACCCCATCTTTGCTCCGTAACAATACGTCGTGTTTTTTGCGACGAATTCAATTCAATTTAGTTTATATCTAAAAAACAATATTTTGAAACATCAACTATCATAGTTTCTTGCCAATTCTGGTCAGTGGATCATGCTTTCCGAGCCGCTATTCTTGTTATAGACAATTAACAAATGCATTTCATAGGTCTAAAGTTATTTTAAGTTTGAAGCGATTCAGATAAAGTGCGAATTCTCTATCACCATCTACCACAACCGCGACCCAAAACATACTAACAAAATTGAATGTGTAAGCGTAACTTTATTACTGGCACTGTAGTTTTTTTTTTAATTTTATTTCCTGTTTTGTATATAATTAACATTTTAATGTGCTGTGAAGTTAGTATTAGAATAAATAAATAAATCTGCTAAAAATACATGTACAGAGGATCACTGAACATGAAATATTTTAGGGTGTGACTCAGGAGTCGGAATCCTGTGACACGTGCGATGATTCAGCACGCAGCGGCTTGGGAGCTGTAGAAGCCACGTCCGAATCACCAGCTCCGGTGGAGAGCGCTACAGACGTGCCTGTCGCGACTCTCTCTCTACCGGTACCGCGAGCATTTGCCGACAGCAGGCGGTCTTCCGCAGCATCTGCCGTCTCAGCGGCGTCCATGCAACCCGACAAGTACGTTACAATAAGTCTTTAGATCTGTAGTGGGGCTGCGGCGTATTGAGTACAGGACCCGCAGTCCCCACTAATTCCCAGAATTAGTCACCTTGGGGTTTTTAGCTGGTAAAAGTCCGGCACACCCCGGCTGCTACCCTCTTCGTGGCCGGGACGATCCTATGAGGATTTTCCCCTAGTAAAAAAAAAAAAGAAAAAAGTCTTTAGATCTTAGTACTGACCTGGTATTTGAGTTCATTAAAATATGCTTCTAAGGAGCGTATTTCCACGTTGTTATGACTTGAAAGTCTTTAAGAGAAGAGTGTGTAGGCATTTAATGGGCGGATGCTGTATATCGTCGGACATATCTTCAACTTCCAGCAGGTGTAACGGAGGAGTTGAGTCCGCCTGTGATAATTAAAAAAAAATTGCTCCTCAAATCCAAGAATAGTCACTGTAATTCACTTTCATATAATTTCGCATATTTTTCTATTTTAGATAATTAAAAACTGTTTAGTATCTGTTATAAAACCTTGTCGTGTGAGATATACAATCAAAGATATCAATAGTTTTGTAAATATTTGATCAATGACCGATAAAATTACGTGCAGATGTTTGTCCATAAATAAACATTTACATTTATATTTCAGCATTCCAGATGTAGATGAAGATATAGCTAAATTAATAAGCTCCAATGCTCCGGAACAAGTTACTTTAGACGTAGACAAAGCCGACCGTAGTAAAGCGAATCCCGCTTCCCCCCAAGATCAGCTGTCTCTTTCAAACCTTTCCTCCTGTGATACTAGTTCATGCAGAAATCTTTTTAGACCAGACGAGCCTGGTCTTAACGTCAGTAGTCTTACTATACCTAATTTAGTTGTGTCAGACGATAGCGATAAGCGAGATTCCATAATACAGGGAATTACTTATGAATCGGACCAATTGACTATCATAGATCTCGATAAACCGTACACAGATGATATACATTTTCAAGAGTTGAGTGCTAGGGTGACTCCCGCCAGCGGAGACTGTTCACCGGACAGGAAACTGTCCAGTGTAGACTTAGAGGTAGATGCAAGCAGCTCCGAAGGATCTAATATAAGCGAAGATTTTAGTTTGATTTCGGAAATTATTGATGTTAAACCAGGAGATATGGAGGATGCAGGATGCATAGGACATATCGACTCGCCTGAAGTCTCAGAAACAACTTACGTTAACTCAGAAACGTTGCATGGGGAATCTATAATGGATGATATAAGTTCGATGCTAGGGCAAGAAGTCCTCTTGGCTATGATGGGCAAGAATGGTGATAACGAGACATATACCGATGATACGACTTTATTCACATCTGATACCGTATCCGATATGGCTATGGATAGCAGGAATCCAAGTCTGGAGAAGAACAATGAGACGAAACTAAAATACATATCGAAGATTAAAAAGAAGGAGGGGGAAGTGGAAAAGTTTGGATTCGAAAACAGGGTGTTTTACATCGAAAATGCAACGAAAGTAGAGGAACAAATTAAGTATTGCAGCTTGGCTCAGTTTGAAGAAGGCAGCGATATAGCGAGAAAGTCATTTAGGAAACAGATGAGAAGAAGTTTGAAGAAGCGAACAGGAGATGAAGGCAGCTTGAAGCATCTTTTACCTAAGACAACTGAGGAGCTAGGAAATGATGAAAGTCCCTCTTTAGAGACCGCGAAACTGTTAATATCAAAGCATGATGAAAGTACTGAACATCCAGGATTTCCGCAAGTCAGTGTTGTTGTGGAACCTCCTTCTCCATCTCATAGCGATGATAAGAAAAGCATTAAAACATGCGTCAGTCGAATGGCGTCAGTTTTGAGCGATATATTCGATCAAGGAACAGACACTTTGAGCGTTAATTCTCCAGAACCGAGTATAGGGACGACTAGGGAAAGGCGACAGTCGGATAATCCGAAACTATTAGGGTCGTCTGACCCCGATTATGGCAAATTCCTGAGTTGCTCCCCGGCTGCGACGCGACGCATATCCTGTGGGAGTCTGTTCAAGCCCGGAGAACCTGATAAGTAAGTCAAAAATGTATGTAAGGCTACATTACTACTTTATTTCTTTACATGTAACTTTTGTTACAATGGCAGAATTACCCGGGGAAATTTATATTAAGAGCGATCAGAGCCACAGTAGTTATTTAAGACAGATGGTACATCCAAAGTTTCCCGTTTAAATATTTACTATAAAGGTTATGTTAACATAAATATTCATTCCATGTTCCAAACGACGTAATTACTTAAGATATGCTAATGAATTAAGAGAACCATTGTTTGAGCTTTTTTTTGTAAGTCAGTGGTATTCCTAATGAACCTTCAGGACCTCTGTGAGGATAACGGCCCCAGTGTGACAAATTGCTGATTAAAACCATCAGGATGTTCCTCCGATCCGTTTGCTAGGGCCAAGGGTACGGTTGTGGCAGCATCCTCATTTCCTGGCGACATCGAGTTTTCCGCGTCTTTCTGCTACCTTTACTAGGGGGTTTAACGGTGCGTCAAAACACATTACGCACCGCTCACGCCTGAATATTATAGGCGACGCACTCCCTCAAATGCGTTGGAACCTATCACTTTATCTAACGATTTTTTTAAATAAAATGTAGGTAACTTTATTTCAATTAGGTTAGCATATGTTAAAAAAAACTTTTGTAAGGTATTTTACTTCCAAGGTTACCGATAAAAGATCTCCGCGATCTTTTCAATGTTGATATAATTCTACGGTTTGTTCAATCAATATTATGTCACACGGATCTTCAATGAAATTCCTCATACGTTAACGATAATGTAATCCTCTCTCAGCAGGCTATCCACGTCTGTCTCGTCTATTTGGGGCGAAGGGGGAGCTACCGCCACCGCTGGCTCATCAAAATCAGACGCCAGTGAGAAGAGCAAGAAGCTACCCATCATCAATCCGCTCGTACAACTCCCGGCCTGGCCGCACGTGGCTCAGGGCTTCATAAGCCAGTGTCTCCTGGCCAACGCTGATGCCCTCTGTGCGGCCGTCAGCCCTTTAATGGACCCGGATGACACGCTCCTCGAAGGGTTTTACGAGAGAGCCGTGATGAATAATTACTTCGGGATCGGTATCGATGCGAAGATCACCCTGGATTTCCACAATAAGAGGGAGGAGCATCCTGAGAAGTGTCGGTCCAGAGCGCGTAACTACATGTGGTACGGCGTGTTGGGGTCAAAAGAATGGGTCAATAGAACTTACAGGTAATAAAATACATTAGTTACAATGGTTAGTATTTTTGACATAAAGAGAATTTCAACTTTCACATATCTCAAAGTTTTTGGTGGTAGGGCGATTGCCCGAACTGGATCATGACCACAGTACAGAAGTGTAAAGACCGTCATAATGACTCGCTTTGGCCTGTCGCGTTGCGGGATCAGCTTATGTATATCCGGTAGCTCATATACCTAGAGACCTTCAGTCGTGGTATATGTGGGCCGACATGACGATGTAGACTATCAATGGGTTTTCATCCTTTGATAGTCGCTTTCGTTTGTGGACTACACTGTACTTACCATCAGGTACTCTGTAGTAAGTGTAAAAAAAAAGTATCTTCGTCAGGTTTTTGACATTGACGTAAACTTATCCAAAAGATCCTTTTTCCACATAAAAACATGTTCATATCCTGGCCCATTATTCAAAGTTTATTTTACAACCTTTTTTGGTCCAGACATTTAGGTCAGCGGGTACAGCTGGAATGCGACGGGCAGAGGATCCCTCTACCAGAGCTGCAAGGAATCGTCGTTCTCAATATCCCTTCGTTCATGGGCGGCACCAATTTCTGGGGTGGTACCAGAGCGGACGACATCTTTAGGGCACCTTCATTCGACGACAGAATTCTCGAGGTACTTGATTTTTTTTTAATTTACAATACAGGTCTTCCAGGAATACATTTATCTACAAAAATGATGGGTGATATTGTTGATTGTGGAAATATCTCTAACTCTTACGTAAGTCAGGTCATTGGATTATGCAATGGTCTTCCGGCGAATGAGTTCCCTTCGTTCTATGAAATTTTCGGCAACTATCGATATATAATTAATTGTCTCTCGATAATCGTTCTCGGTTTTTGGATTGCACTATACTTTCCATTAATTACGGCGCAATCGTTATGGACAGTCTCAATATTTTTTTTTTATAAAAACATGTTCTGGCGTAGTGGATAATGAAATGGCTTCTATACGCGGCAACACGAACGCTCGTAGGTTTATATCCCGGCACATAACACTGGGTTTTTACAGATTACGTAAGAATCTGGGCACCACATGCTCACCGGTTAAGGAAAACACGGTGAGAAAGCCCGTATGGTATCACAGATAGAAATGTTATGAGATAGTACAAGGGCGTTTAAAAAAAAAAAAAATTCCTCGGAGCCACGCTCAAAAGTTTCGTTTTAATGGCAAAATAGGCCTCTGAAATTATGAGCCCTTAATATTAATATTTAGGTTGTCCGCATCGCACTTTTCGATTTCCCATACAAATAACACAGGACAAATATTTTTTTTTCTTTTGACTTTTATAACTAATGAACGATATATCGTATTGCAATACCCATTCATTATTTTTGTAGAGAATTTAACGCTCTATAAAAAAGGTCTGAAGTCAATTTTTGATAAATCAATTCAGTCAAAAGTTATTCAAGATCGAAGTTTAACTTACCCTCTATTCAGCTGTTTTATTGACTGATTTGACAAAATATTATGTTTGAGAAAGGTGATGAGCTGCGATACTGGTCATGTTGAGCGAGAGATATAAGCGCAAAGTGAATACAGCCACGAAAGTATCTCTGCTGACCCCAAAAAATATACAGCGTAACGATATATTATATTATTATCTTAAAAAGCTTCAACAATGGATAAATATGCAAAATTTGAATTAAGTATACACAGGAAACATACAATGTACAGTTTTGGGAGTCGAAGCTGCTCGCGTCCGTAGGCTTTACCCTAGTTTCCCTACACGTGACTCCTGGGTGGTGCTAAACGAGCAGCAGCGAGGTGGTAGGGCGCCGGTGCCCGTCTGGATCGCGACCACAGTGCATGGGTGTAAAGCCCGTCATAGTGACAAGTTTCGGCTTGTCGCGTTTCGGGATCAGCTTGTATATATCCAGTAGCTCATATACCTAGAGACCTTCAGTCGTGGTATATGTGGGCCGACATGACGATGTAGACTATCAACGGATTTTCATCCTTTGATAGTCGCTTTGTAGTCACTATGTCGAGCCAGTGTAAAAAAAAAAAGAATTCAAATTCTCAGTTATATGACGGTGTATTGTATGAATAAAACGTTTCAACTTTAAGTTCCATGAAGTGTAAACGATCTTTATCTACAGAAAAACCGTTGTTCACCTATATAGAAATGTATTATTTTCCCCCATCTCCGACCCCAAACGTATTTATAACAATTTTAGGTTTCTCATTTCAGCAGATATAAAAGTACTTTATCCTTATTCCGATTCATACCGAATACATGATGGCGAGTTACATTAAATCACATTGTTGTCCGAAATATGAAATATTAATGCCCGCTCTACTGTGCTTGTAAGTGTTTAGGATTCAGCGAAGGTAGCCATTGACTTGATTTGAATTGCGTGACCGGTTATCGGAGCTTTGGGCTGGGGTCGCTCTGCTAGCGAGAAAATACAAACGCGGTAGCGGAATCCCTTTGCTTTATATTAATCTAAAATACTAAACAAATCTTGTAGGGTACATTCAATTACCTTTAAAACAAAGAATTATGGGTTTAAATTGTTTTTAATGTAATTACTATGTTAATTAGAAACCTTCATTAAAGGAATTCTATAGATCAGCCACATTTGATTTAAAAATTACGTATATACTGGAAAATATTGCGAATTATTCAAACTCTTTATCAAGTAAAATTTTATTATTTACAGTACTTGATATTTTATGGCATAATGGAGAATAGATTTATACCCTATAATGGGAATCATAGATAAGCAAAATGTAATCATATTAATTATTAAAGATTATGATTACATTTTGTTCATCTATGATTGGAGCATATACGCATGATAATGATCAAAACTTTCTCAATAATTGTTGAACAATGTATTAAATTGAAAAAGATGGACTGTAAACACTTGTAATTTTCGGCAACGTTATTTTTTTTTATATTTAGAGTATCAGTATTATCCGCCTATTTCGAAACCCCATCCTTACGGTCTTGTTCAATGAGGATTTTATGAAATCGTAGGCCCACTAAAAGTCGGTAACGGATATTTCCCGTGTACGTAAAGTTATGCCCCTTCATTTACGATTTCTGTGTGCATAATCTTTATGATCGCAGCCCTCCGGAATTATAGAGCAGGTGCGTCAGTTTAAGTAGTTCTACAGAAAGTTACAAATGCCGATTTGGAACATAAATGAAGAGAGAATAGATAATGAATCTATATCTAAAGTAGTGCGTATGCTTAGGGTTTCTTTCTTGAGATTTTGTGAGTGACGTGTATTATACACAGACAGACTAAAGGAAGTTTTATGCACCTAATGCAACGTAAGGATATTTACAATTCATAGCACGGTATCTAGATCGAGCGCATCGTATATAATGCGCGACAGATAAATAATAAATGGGATTTGAAGTAGAGACTACCTTTGAAGTGGTAGAGGCATCCACCATAAGCGGTGCCTAGTCCCGTTCCCCCCGCCACAGCAAGCGACGGACCTCGCGCCGCTGCCTCCAGAGTTGGTGACAATACAGCTGAAGTTTCATCCATTGATCATTGATCATTTCCAACGTGATCACACAATAATGTCCTCTCAATTTTTTTGTATTAAATGTGTGTGTGTAGGCGTTAGGGGGGAGGGGCATAATTAGTATAACGAAGTCTTCACAATCCACTTGTCTTCCTCCTCTTAACAATTTAATGAACTGTTGAATTCCATTGAGAGCCCATTATATATTGCAATTTAAAAGGGTCATACAAAATGAATACTGTAAACGATTACCTTGCAACACGTGTATCGGGCAACCGTTGCCAACAATAACATATCTTAGAGTTATGCATTTGGCTTAGACTTGTGCGTGTCATCAGGTGGTAGCGGTCTTCGGCTCAGCGCAAATGGCGGCCTCCCGCCTCATAAACCTGCAGAAGCACCGCATCGCACAATGCCGGGCTGTGCAGATCAACATCCTGGGGGACGAGTGCGTCCCGGTGCAAGTCGACGGCGAGGCCTGGCTCCAGCCGCCCGGCTGCGTGAGGATCATCCACAAAAACAGAGCCCAGATGCTGTGCAGGTCCCGTGCCTTGGAGACTAGTTTAAGGTGACCGGCCCTCAAGCATGAAGGACAGTGGCTGCTAAACCTGACTTACAAGCGCTTCTACGCTGGTCTGCGTAGATTTATAACCTCTGGAGAAGCGTGTAAATTACCCTCCATGGACGCGAGGATCGTACCTTGGTTGACGGTTTCTAGGAAATTTATTGGTAAAAGCGATATATATATATATGTCGGAGTACAGCCTGTCAGGACGCCACATGCACATTCTTCATCACTCATTTTAGAAAGGAAACGCGACGATCTCTGACATACGTGCGATCGCTACGACTGTCCGAATTTGAATGCCTCGAAAAATGACTAGTTTCCATTTTATACAAAATCGAATAGTTGATTACGATCGCAACGCCATCTCTGATTCCGTCCAGGTACTAAACCTGATGTTTCAATTAATAACAGTTAAAAACGCTCTCTCTCCGACACACACACATATACTTAGTCTTGCCATAAATATTGTTACATATAAAACACTTTTTTTTTATTGTACGTAATATTTATTACTATTACAGTGCGTTAGCATAATACATTGATATAAAACCAGTAAAAATATATAAAGCTTATTCGAAGATGGAGACCATTGGCTGCAATACAGTCCTTTAAACATTGAGACCAGTTATCAATAGCAGCACGCACTCTTTCTATGGGAAAATTCTTCACTCCCAATCGTATGAATTGTTTTAGGGAGTCCAAATTATCATGGCGTTTAGAGCAAGCCTTACCCTCTAAAACTGACCATAAATTATAATCCAGTGGATTAAGGTCGGGACTAGATGACGGGTAGTCTTCAGCTCTGATGAAGTCCGGAACGTTCGTTTCTAACCAGATTGGGTGGATTTATGACATGGAGGATTTAAAAAATTGTATTTCGCTCCATACCTACTTTATGTAATGCAATCACAGCGATTCAGTTCACTTTATCACCCCATTCCATTTTAATATCACAAAATATTTTACAATATTGGAACCGCCGTGAGTTTGGAGGGTTCCGTGGAATTTAAAAGTGGACTGTAATTTTTCTAGGTCTTTGGCTCATGCGATATAACTATTGCCACCCACCTGTTAGGCTGTTCAGCAGTCCTGATGATGTGTTATATCACTTCCACAGCACAGTATCCAACGAATCCAGTGTAACCAAATATAAATTATTAAGGTGCACCGTCGACGCATACGTATTGATTGCAAGACGAACGGTTTAACAAGAGTTTGGCAAACTACCCCCCCCCCCCTCTCAGACTGGGTGGCAATCAAACGTAACAAGAGCCAGACATAGCATCATTTTGTTATCTGTGGCGTTACCAAATATATTGGCGCGAAAGTAAGAAAATACAATGAACAACGGTATAAAAATGACAGATTCCAAATTCAAAAGTAATATTTTCTTTATTTTTAATTGTAACAGTATTTATGGCCAGACTAAGTATAGTTCTGTTTATGCTGAGTGAGCGAGAGCAGGAATATCATGTTTAAATGCCTTGAAGACAGTGTTGTCCTGCGCTTACTGGTCATGTTGGGCGCGACATATAAGTGCAAAATGGATACAATTTATTTATTCTAATACTGACTTCACAGCATATTAAGATGTTAATTATATATAAAACAGAAAATAAAATTAAAAAAACTACAGTGCCAGTAATGAAGTTATGCTTATATATTTAATTTTGTTAGTATGTTTGGGTCGCTCTCTGCATCCCAGTGAGTGTTGCCATTAATGTATGTCTGTTCACCCCATAAGGGATATAGCGTGGATATATATTATTATTAACAAGGAACAAAAACGGACTGGACTGTGTATATATTTGAGAATTGGCTTTAAATAACGGTAAAAAGTTAAATCAGAATTATTGTTAACAGAACGTGGGACGAAAAGCAGCAGATGAAGGCGCACGCGCTCACCGGGTCCAGCACCAGCTCGGTAGCGGGCTCTGCGTCGATTCGAGATGCGCTGTCACCTGCCGAGAGCGCTCAGCTACTCGCTCTCTTGGATGACGTCAACACCTTGGTCAAACACGTGAGTGCGCTGATGCTATTTGTATCTGATTTACAGGCAAACTCTTAAACTCTAACTCTTAGCCGTGGTGGCTGCCGGCAGAATAGAATAGCACCCCCCTCTTCTTGCTGAGGCGTCGTAAAAGGCGACTAAGGTATCTCTTTAACAACGCAATTCAACCAGGTGTTCAGAGAAGGAAAACTGGACCAAACCTGGATCCTGCTCCCTCCCGATCGTACTGGTTCTCCATTCCATCGGGCCTGAGGGAGTACGGACGAGAGAGTGCTTTTCTGGCAGCACGTCCAGTTATGCTCTTAAATATCTCCTGCGCAATTGGCTGTTTCCGAAAACTGGACCTCGATTTTCTTAATCGGTGTTGAAACAGTCGCCGTGGCCGAATCCGGCTAGGACATCATCATCATCATCGGACAAACTTTAAACCTCAGTCACACCTGGTGGAAGTTGAAGAAGAGAAAGATTTTTTTTATTCTGGCTTGGCAAAGGGTGCCCACCCTTTTAGCCTAATCCAGTACATCCCTGGAGTTAGTCTGAAAGTAAAAAACGATTTTTTAGTTCGTGTATTTTGGACAGGTGAAGTTGTCTTGCATCAGCGACGGCGCTCCGGGCGGCGTGTCCAACGCAGTGGCGATAGCGAGGCGGGTGTCCGCCCAGGCAGACGCCCTCCAAGACGCTGATGGCAAGCTCCTGCCGGCGCCGCAACTGCGCCGGCTGCTAGCCACTCTGGTCAGTAGATATTCATGACGATGAACTTATTCTACGACCAAGTAAGTTTTAGCGCGTTGAAAGGTCCTCTAGGCTAGGAGCCCTCAACTTTTTTCTATTATTACGCTATAACCTTCTCGAAGTGAGTAGAGATATATCAGTAGCTGTAGATAGATATAGCTAAAGTGGTCTGTGCCTATTAAATAGTGCCCAATGTGATTAATAGCGCAGTTGATAACCATTCACAAGGCACACACATGAAATGTTTGAAGGCGCTATCCTCAGTTATTGTGAGCAATACCCGTCAACGGGCAAGCCCCCACCGTTCATAATATATTATATAAAGGGCACATGCACTGCTCTAGGATATCATTTGGTCGACAAGGATTGCCCAGTGCACGTGTTACAAAGTAATCGTTTACAGTGTTCATATTAAATGACCTTTTTGTTAAATTATAATAAAATAGTTAATGGGCTAACAATAAAATTCGATAAATAATCAAATTGTTAAAATAAAGTAGAAATAAACCAAGTAGATTTTTTTTCAACTGACACGGCACAGCGACTACACCAAACCTGATGGTAAGCATGCTGTAGTCCAAAAAACGCCAACGTCTATCGAAAGGTAAGAAAAATCCCATCGGTAGTCGCAATGATCATGCCGGCCTGCACAAATATCTCTTCATGCTACGCTTAAAAGATCCCATATCATAGGATGGTGGGAACACGCTCGCTGGAAGACCATTCCGCAGCCCAACGACACGGCAAAAGAAGGAGTTAGAGAACTTCTTAGTCCTAGCCGGGATGTGAGATACCATAAAGCTGCGACTCCACAAACCCGCGCGCGCGTGGTTCTATTCAGGAAGGGAGAGGGTGGAACAAGGCTAAACAACTCTTCAGAAAGATTATGAAACTTCGTTATTTTAATTAATGATGTCGATTCCTGCGCCTACATATTTATAAGATATCATGCGGGTTGCCTCACGTAGTTTTTATTCACCGGTTAGTATATGGTCCCTAAGGCTCAGTAGCGTTCATTCCATAGATGCATCAAAGCATTGCATGCCCTGACGATAAATAAGTCTGGCATAAATTGCTTAAAGTTAAACAAAACAGCAAGCATTTTTATTCATATCTATTCTATATTCACACCATATATCTTTTCTATGAAAGAAATATAATATTTACTATCATAATGTAATATTCAAATTAATTACGCAAAGTTTGCCTACCCTATCCAAATATCCTATGCACGTCACTGCTAAGGCTATACTTAATCTGAAAACCCAGAGACACGTGCCGGGATACGAAACCAAGACCATTAATCGTTTCCACGCTTGATTGTCGGTTCCTTATCCACTAAACCTCCACTACTTCTACTTATGATTAATGTTTGTCTAAGGGATTCAAGGGGATGGTCTGCCCGAGGCCTCAATGGTTCTAAGTCAATAGTGTGTGTGTGGTCCAGGTGGAGAGCTGCAACGAGCTGGTGGAGAGTGGTGGGGCGGGAGGAGCGGCCGCTGGTGCGAGCGCAGCTGTTAGAGCACACTTGGCTCGCTGCGAGGTTCGCGACGGTTACGCTTACCTCCACGCTGATGAGGTATGTACTTTTGGCTGTGTGTTGGAGATTGATTGTGCTACTGTACTTGGATATTACCATCGACACGCTATGTCCCTTTCGGTGTGAGCAGAAATATATTAGTAGTTGTATCCAGTTTGCGTTTATATGGCGTGTCCAGTATGACCAGTAGCGCAGCTGGTCGCCGTTCTCAGGACACTTTCACATGTCATTTCCATTATATGTCGTGCGATTTTCCTCACGATGTTTTTCTTTCACCGGAAAGCATCTGGTGCTTGAATTCATGCTTAATCTGGAAAACGTAGGAGTACGTGCCGGGATTCGAACCTCAGACTATTCGCGGCGTTGGGTATGGTTACCGGTTCCTTATCGACTAGACCACCACAGTCATTAACTAACCCACTATCAATGTCGTAGGCAATATTTTTGGTTGGAAGAGGCTTAACCCAGTTAAGTGTAGGTTTTGTCAAGGCTCAAGTGTACTAAAAAAGTGGGTAGAGATAAAATATTTTCATTATTTTGTGAGGTACTTGAATACCTTAAGTTTCATCTCCTGTGCTCATTACTCTCGGCTGTGTCCAGTGAAACGTTTCACATTAAAACCAGGTTCCGAAGAAAAGTAGCGCAAGTCGCTGGCTGCGCGGCCGTCGCAGCATCTCAGAAGGGCCTACGCCAACGTACACCGTTGCTCAGATACGCTCATGGGGCATCAAAGAGGTACAATCCTGGCTGGAATCTCTCCAACTGGGTGAGTACTCAGACGCGTTCGCAAAGCACGACGTCACTGGACGCGAGCTGCTGTCGCTGGCGAGGAGGGACTTGAGGGAACTGGGTGTCACGAAGGTGGGCCATGTGAAGAGGATCCTGCAGGCTCTGAAAGAGTTGCAGTGACATAAGAGAGGCCGCTCTGAAGGAGACGGCCATTTTTAAGGGATATGCGATGTCTTGGTTTAATTTCCAACCGGTGGCTTTATTATTTGACTCATTTGAGAGTTAGTCATATGGACTAAAACACTAGTTCTTTAAATTATAATGATGTCAAGGGAAATCGCGATAAAGTAAGGTTTGGGAATGAGTATAAAATCAATTTGTTGAATGCTGGCTCTCTGACTTTGTGTTTCACACCAAGCTATCCAGTATATTTCTTGCAGGTTTCAAAGTTGCCAAACCTTAACTGAGGGCCAATGTATAGAAAGGTTATTCGTTAAACCTTTTTTTGTAACCCGGGGAAAAATCTGCATGGGAGCGTTAGGCCCGCCGTAAAGGCGGCGGTTCCGGTGTTTCAAACTTCTACTATCCTAGAACCCCCTTTTATGACCCGGTGGAAATCCTCATTAACCGTCAAGATCCCCGTGAGAGAAATGGCCCCGGTGTCTTGGACTCTGACCGACTGAAATTACTGGGATGTTCCTCCTACTCATCTGTCAAGGCCAAGGTTACGGCCACCCCAAATTCCGGAGGCCACCTAAAACCTCCATGATGTTCCTCAATTCACTACTTTTACCAGGCTTGGGGATCCGTATACCTCCTACGACCAGGCAAGGAAATAGCTTTTCATAGGTTCCATCTCTGTGATTTTTAAGTGTAAGTTCGACCTATCAGAACCTTTTTGTCACGCAGTGTACTGCCTGATATGAGTAAAACCTCGCTTAGCTTCAGACAACTCTAACGCCACTGTTGTGTACATTGCGTTTTATCATCTCGCCTAACCTTACTGAGCACTTTGCCTTGGTACTTCGCGAGCAGTGTATTCGACTATTAAATTTCATTCGTTATTATTTACAAGGCCAAGTTAATAGTTAACCATTGCCGTTTGATGAACAGGTTAGCTATGCAGTCGATTAATTAAGCCACCGGATTTTAACCAAGAGATTATGGAATTTCGAGGGAATCAAAGGTTCATTTTGAATGCGATGTGTGACCAGGGTTGTTCATTATTCTTGCTGTTAAATGACGCTCGAAATAGTCCACAAGGCCTGTGGATAATGATTTAAAATCATCTATCATGATGTGTTTTTAACAACTAAGGCGAGTTATCAACCCTGCTTTGGCTTTGTTTAAACTTTACAATTTATCAGGGATGTGCATCATATATGATGCTTCTATAGAAGCATTAAAAAGAAGAAAGAAAAGTGTTGTCTTGTTTTACTTGAAAATGTAATACATGTATTGATTTCAAATTTGCTCCAATTTGATTTCTATGACTACTATTTTGGTAGTTACAATGATTTTAATAGTAATATACCGCCATACTATATTCCTTTTAGGTTGAGCAGAGATATATTAGTGGCTGTATCCAATTTGCACTTATATATCATGCCCGACGTGCGCAGTAGCGCAGCTTATCGCCGTTTTTCTTGAATATGACATTTCTATTAGATGCAATGCCAGTTTCCTCACGATTTTTTTACTTATAACTAACTTCATTAATAATTTATCATCAAAGTATATGGTCACCTATTTCTTAAATTCACATTTAACTCTGTGAATACTTAAGCTGTACTTAGTTCCTATTGTAATATAATCAGTTTTTAGTCAAAGATCAACTTATTTTTCTGAGCAAAGCTTAACCAAAGTCATAGTAGCGGCCATAAAAGTCTAAGTGCTAATGAGCCTAAAAATCGATATATAGAAATTCCTTGTGTATTTTTTTCACTATCGAGCGAAGGAAAAGCGGTAATTGAAATCAAGAAGACAGATATGCAAGCACGTAGAATTCGTGGCGTATAAGTTGAGCTCTGTGCGAAAGACTGAGAATCAGTTTCGCGTACATCAATACAGACGTTGACAGGCTCAAAATTGACAGTGGCGCAATACGTCACAGGGCTCAACTTATCTGCAGCCGGCTACGTCCTACCGATTAGTGTTTAAAAATATTTTATCGATATGATTATTGAGCGTGACGCTGAGGGAACATTTTCAATAACTATTATAAGGTTAAATGTAAAAAGATAGAAAGTGTTGTGAATATATGAGAGAGAAGATATCGAGGCCTAGTGTTGTAAAGTTGTTTATCGATATCTGTGATTATAGTGAAAAGATTAAAGCATCGTGATGTGTTGAAAAATTCTGAACAACCCTGTCTTCTCTTATGATATTTTGAAATTGATATTATTATTAAAGTATTAAAAATTACCTACTGATGATGATTCTATTTCTCTTTTTAAGCTGTTGATTAATTCTTTTGTATAAATATCATCGAATTTTTCTACCTCTTCTTTGAATCGACTGCTTTATTCACGATATTAAGTATTTCAAAATATTAAACGTTTTTTAATAAAGTGTTAACTCAAAAAAATTCGATTCAATGTTATAAATTTTATAAATATTTTATGAATTCTTTAAACTTGTATAATACATATATATGGGTGTGTATACATTTCCTAAACCTGCATTTTAATGATGTTGCGACCCTGCTTTTGATGCTAAAATAAGAAAACTCAAACCTTGACTTAAAATATGAACTACATAACATAAAACATATACCTATACAATTTTTCATGTCGGGAACAGATTGCGCGAATTTATTAGTGAAATTTTGTCAATATTTACTAATTAAACGCATTGTTATATGTATATATGACCTTGAGAACCTTTACACAATGGTTTATGATAATTCAAGCTTATGTTTAAATAATTAAAAAATAACGCATGTCTACTGAATATTTAAAAAAATCTGTATAATCCATGTTGCCAAAATATGTTTTTAAGATATCCCCAAAATAACGAAGCAGTGTTCTATATTCATTATGTTTAGTGAAAACAACGAAATTTATTTTCCAACTCTACCCAGTGAATTAAAAAAAAATGTAAAACATATATATTCTCTATACGTGTGCCTATCTTTAAATTAAATATATCCAAAATCCATATGTAAAATATGCTTCCGTAAGATATTGTGTCAATCAGTAAGTTTTAACTTTAAGAGCGACTTGCACTAACGAATTAATCTAGTTTAAGCTTGTGTAAAACGCTTAATAATTGAATTTGTTTGATTCCATCTTAATGATGATTACAGTTTAAGAGTTATCATTTTGATTTAGTGCAAGACAATAAGTACAGATCAGCGCTAAATAGCATTTTATATAACTCTAAACTAGATTTAATTTGTTAGTGCAAGCCGCCCTAAAAGCCAGTGTATTTTAATTGTCAAACAAAAAGGTGGCGACTCTAGTTACAGCAGACTATGTTGGATTGACGTCCTAGCTTAAAAATCGAGCGGTTGATATTTTTTCCATCGGAAAATTTTGAATTTATCATTTTTCTAGTCTTCTGGATGGTATGAGGCGTCTAATTTCATAACCCGCTAAAACTATTTTTCGTACAAAATTACTTAATAGACCTAATAGTAATTTGAAATGTTTTTATCAAAGCAAATATTATGTGTATGATTTTTTTTCTTTTTTGCTTCTTCACTTTTTCACTTTTGGGTCTTGGCAGCGACAAGATGCCCGGATGGCAAAACGCTGCCAGTCAGTGATTTTTCTGATGGCTTGGGATTAGCCTGCGCGTCGCTCGGGTCGTTGGTTTTGACGTCAGTTAGAGACTACTGAATATTAAAAATACTTACGACGAGTTTAAATGGACTTGTATCCAGACCCGTAAAACTTAATATTAAAAAAAAAACAGATTGTTAATCATCAGTCATTGGCCCCCGACATGGCTGTATACCATGCAAGCCTTTACCTTCCCCGTATAGGGGAGAATAGAACAAAAAAAGTCCGTTGGCTTTTAATTATGCAATGTTTATAGTAAAACTTACAAAAATATAAGGACTGGTTCAAATTGTGTAACGATCAATAGCATAATACTTCGTCATATTCAGAAGATAACATGAACAAATAAAACTTCAATATAAAAGCAAAAACAAAATTTTTAGACTTTTTAAGTTACAGTTTTTATATTAAAAAATAAGATTTATAAACATATGTAGATTTTTTTTAAAATCACGTAAAATTTTATGGTTACTGATTGACATAATGTAATAATATATACGTTATTAATTATATAGATTATACACTTACAAATATATTACCAAAGATGCACAATAAAATAAATAAAAATCATAAAAAAATACATAGGAAATAGGGACTAAGCACCGATATTGATGTTAGATTCATATTAATGGTTCAAATGTACAGTGGACTACATAAAATGTAATATTTATGAAAATGTTAATTGAATAAATCATTATTTCTTATTTCTATAATCGTGATATATATATTTTTTTGTGATAATTTTTATTTACATAATATATATCTTTGCCTGTGTTTAAAAATATGATAAAAAGACGGGAAAAATTGTAGGTTTTTCGTTTTTTCTTTGACAAAACCAACGCTTTCATATTAGATATGTTTAATATTTTCGAGGAAGAAACTTTTAAACTACGCGTAATATTTTTTATTTTCCTAGCACCCATTCAATATTACATGTTTTTGATAATTACTGTAGTTCACTGTACATAGTTGCAAAACCTAGTTTAATTATGTTTAGCAATAAAATTCAATAAATTCGATAATATTAGTATTCAAATAACAGTTTAAAGGTTAGTTTGACGTATCGATAATAAAAGTTGTTACAGGCCATTATAACTTGGCACTTTAGAAGATAGTAGATTTGTGTTTTTAGGTTATGACAGGTCTAGATAAATTGGAAAATTTGTATTCATACTTATGAAACATTTTATTCTAAGCATAGATAGCAAAGCACGGTATTTTATCAGACTAACGACCCGCCTCGGTTTATACGGTTACGATCTACTGGTTTTCATCTAGATTTAATAAAGATATTTGTGAAATATATCAATTGAATAATACCAAGTTCTTCTCTCTGCTTAGTCTAGTCTGGACTATAAAATTTATATTTAGTCCCTTCTAGCTTAGTTTTTTTCTCATTCTAACCCATTCCAACCCAAACATTATAAATTTATATTATAATGTGTGTCCGCTGGTAATACTTTGTGTTTCGCAAATCATCTGCTAATCTCATTCTTTCTCGTAATGTTTTGCGTACGAAAGCAAAACTTTTATCTATGGCATGCGTGAAAGATAAACACAAAATATTTACTGCGAAACGTACTTTTACGTTGTCACATTCAACCGTGCTTAGCTATCTATTCTTAGCCTTAGGTGTCTTACCCTTAATTAAATATTCTAAAATAAAGCAATTCCATCGTATTTATGTGTAAAATGATGGCATAAATGCGATATATAATAATTGTATATCGATGGACTTCATACAAAATGTGATCTCGTAAGATTTCTTTAATTTTAGATCTTTAGATAGAATTTAATGACCGCGTGGGACGCGTTATAGGTGTTCAAATAAAAATCGACAGGTATACATAATAATGTGTTAAAAATAAATTTTAACTCTAAATTATTGAACGTTAAACTCTAGTATGTTTAAGTGTTCAAATTTCTTTCAAAATCAAAAAAAAAAAAAGAGATTAAAGAGATTTGTAAAGAGATTTAAATACTTATAATATGTGTTGTTAGTTTGGCTGTATGATTAATATATCTTTGCTTTTCCATAAGAGAATCATAATATAAAAAAATAACATTTATTAATTTTTTATTTTACTGTGTTCGTAATGGTGCGTCCGGAGCAACTGTTTTATATTTCACAAAACATCTGCTTGTCTTTATTCTTCTTTTGTGTTTGCAATTTTTTTTTCTCTTTCTGACAATGTTTTACGTGTTCAAGCAAAACGTGCATATACGGCGTGCGAAAAAGAGAAAAGTAATTGTAAATATACTAAAAAGAAAAATACAAGATGTTTTGTGTAACACGAAACATTGGCTCTAGGCGACCTATTAAATTTTTGACAATTAATTATGTTCTCTATTTGGTTGATTATAAAGTAAAAATTAATATAACACGTTTACTTAAGGGCTAGAATAACGTGAAAGTTTCACTTTAAAAATGATACTGTGAGTATCACACGACTTTGCTCGGTTGTTATCACACGTCGCACGCAGTCCACTCTCATTATATGATCTGCCTTATGAGTATTTTATAAATATATCTCCTAAGGTCACTCTATTATGTATATGTACAATAATTGTACATGTCTATATGGATATTTCTATTATTTATTAGGTTTCTAACTTATGAACGTTCGACATATACTAGTTGAGATGTTTATAGAAGAGTGAAGTATTATAAACTTAACCAGTTCATATTTGTTGTAACGACACTTTATTTTTAAACTGGTTTCCTTTACGCGTACTTTAAAATCGTCTACATTTTTAAAACGACAAATAAAATGTTAATGCACTGTCTTTTTTTCATTTATGAGTTTAAAAAAGGTTGAATAAAACTTCTTTTTTTTTAAGTCTTCGGTCGTTTATAAACATCTCAACAAAACTATTATAAAAACATTTCCAAAATTAATGCCTTAGATCATTTAGTACTATCTGATATTACTAAAGTATAATATACTTAAAATAATATATAATCTGTATTTAATATTCCTAAAATGTATATAAAATAATATAGGAAGTATACTTACGTTAACACATACGCGTGACCAGGTGTTCTGTGCTCAAAACTGAAGTGGTACGCGTTATAAATACTTTAACGGGTCTTATGCGCGAATTAACTTACTTTTAACTATGGCTCGACGTTTCGACCTGGTTACACAGGTCGTGGTCACTAGCAGACTGACGCGCCGCGGAATTTTTGTCGCGAGCGAGAAGTTACTCCCTCTACCCTCTTTTGTTCTTGATAATTTGAATAGAAACGGACGCACAACACTCACAGTATCAGGATTTTTACAAAGCAAAATAAAACGAGGTCCTAGTCTTCTAACCACTCAACCGTCGATAGTTATTTACAGAACTAGGCGCATATGTCGCGCCCTTGTACAGGACTTTCATCAGATGGGGGTTTTTGAGAACTAGGTTTCGAAAAACCTGGATTTTTTATACCACAGAATTTCTAATTTCTATGGGAAAGGATAGCCTGTTCTTTCGTGAACAATTTATACATGCGAAAAGGATAGAGTTTTATGTCGCGATGTATTATGCTTGTAACAAACATCTGTTTGCACTTGTTCGCGCCGGCTGTCACAGGACGCCTATCAGATGCGGGATATTTTGATTTGTCCTGTAGCAGTGCTTTCATCACACGAGGGGCTAATCACTGGGTTCAACGTCGAACATTAGCCCATCATCACGATTGAAGTTTTATGACTCTTAACCTCGATCGCTTCTGGAACAAGTCTCGGATAATAAAAACGTTCCCTGGAGAGGATTTGTGGCTTATACAGCTCAATCCAGTGTTTGAGTGACTCATTGAGCAGGTGCATTTATGGACCGTGCATGAGACAAAATTCATTTCAGAGCGGGTCAAAGAACACACAGCTTCAGTCAATATTATAGACGCCTGGAGTCCGATACGACATCGCGTCCTTTGTACGAAGTGGTACGACTGTTAGTAACTCTAAAGTTCAAATGAAAGAATAAGAACGGATATAGTCGAGCTACATTTTAAAAGTAAATGAAAGAAGAACATCGGCTACAGACAAGCTGAACTTTAAAAACAAATAAAAGAGTTACGAAGTTCTCAAACAAGATAGACTTTGAAAGTAAATGAAAAAAATCGGAAGTTAGGTACTAAACTTTAAAAGTAAATGAAAGAAAAACTACCGTTAGACACAAGCATAACTCTAAAATAATAGCTGTAATAAAAATTGTATATTTAAATTCCTGGTTACGTATATGTGTCAACGACAATTTTTTTTTAAAAAATTCCAATTATTATTGTGTAAATTTTGTGTATTTAAAAAATTTTTCACGATATTCTTGAAACTGTTGTACTCCCGTTAATTGGTATAAGTGTTATTTTTAAAATAAAATAATGAATTTGTACGATGGGATATGTGATTTTTACATTGTTCAAGTCTATTTAATGTTTGAAATTGTTAATTCGTCTTGACTGAGCAATTGAAAAATATTTTTGCCGTTTCTATTATAAATATTCGCACTTTGTTTCATTTAAATACTTCAAAATACAGGAATAATTCTACATAACAGTCTACGTTCGTTTTATAATTCATAAATTTTGTCATTAATTGCTGAAATAGTTTTTTTTAGATACTCGATTTATGTTGTTATAAAAAGTGATGAAATATATTAAGAATTAAAATATAATAGTTTACTAACCTTACGTGATTCATATAAAATATTATAATAACTTTCATATATATAAAAAAAGAAAACAAAGTATAAAGCGAATGTGGACTATGTCTTACAATTAATACTTGTAAAATAATTATTAATGGAATATTTTATGACACTGATTAATTGTATCACTTTCATTGGGACTTTAAACAACAAAATGAGTTCTAGTGAATGTACAAGCGAATTATTAATTGTGGAAGCGTTACTTTGCGGAAATTTGCAATATTGTGGAAGATTATTTAAATATGTGCAATGAAGAAATACATTTTGAATATATTCATGATAAACCATTAATTGAAAAATTACAAAATTTATTACAAATAACACGTAGATATATTTTTTTATGTGAAATTAAAATGATCTTATTAATCACTTTTAATTTTGACAGCTATATTTTATTTCAAGAAAAATTTTTTTTTAAATAAATTATTTTATTTGATTACTTTTATATTGACCTGTTTACTTTTTAACGTGATAATGGTATTTTAATTTCTAAATATAGATTTCTCTAGTGTATCAGGTCAAAAACATAACAAAAATAAGAAATATTTACAAAAGAGTATTTAACAAAAAAGGCTCCAGAAATAAAAATAAAACATTTTTGAAAAATATTGAAGTAAACCTTTTTTTTTAACCCGAGGGAAAATCCTGCATAGGACCATCAGGGACGCTGAAAATCATCTGCAAATTCATCCAGACGTTAAACCTATGAAGTAAACCTATTGTTACAAAGATCAAGAACAGTTTCATTTTATATCGTATGTGTTAACCATAGCACAAATTATAATAATTTTCCTCAATATAGATAATTTTACTGTAATATTAAATTAATTCCTGTTCATAATATAATCATATCAATATGTTAAGTCGTTTTGTTACAATATCATTGTAATTATTATTATAAATAATTTGTTTATTGGACTATATTTCGATTAAGCAATAAGCACCGATTTTTCGCTTCGATTTTTCTATGTAAGTGTCGTGTTTAATATTTATTTGTATTGTAAAATTGGAATTTTATATTAGACTGAAGTATCTATACGGTGATAATACTGAGATTTCTCTCTTTCAATAAATAAAATGTCACTATTTTATTATTAAAAAAAAAAAAAACCTAAACTTGGTAACTCTTTGTCATCGGCAATTTAAAAATTTCACTCTTCTGTCAATCCTATTGAAACAACATTTATTCTTTTTAAAGAAAGATTTTAAATATATATTTTGGTCTATGCTATTACAGTAAATAGAAGATACATTTTTTCTTGCGTATCAAATAGGATTTATTATATATATATATATATATGTTACTCTAAAGAAGTACATACTTAATAATTGTTTTATTAGACCGGCGTTGTGAAAATGACGAAATCGGTTTTCACTATCTAGTCATAATATTTATTACATTTATTTTGAAGTGTTTTTACATTTACGTACTTAAGTATTTTAAATTATTTTATTTAAATTTTTTAGCTTAATTTTGGGCATTTATTGTAAATTTATGAACGCAGATTTACAAGTTTTAAAGTAAATGAATATGATGGATATATATCTAATAAAATTGTCTTTTTTTATTTTAGAATCATATTGTTTATAATCATTTCTATACTATCTTTTGATTATCATTATGAACTTTTTTTATCATTCATTGTAAATTACTTATAAAAAATATATCAATAACATTCAACAAATAAGATATTTATAATGATGATGATATCCTAGCCGGATTCGGCCACGGCGACTGTTTCAACGCCGATTAAGAAAATCAAGGCCCAGTTTTCGGAAACAGTCAATTGCGCAGGAGATATTTAAGTGCATAACTGGACGCGCTGCCAGAAAAGCACTCTCTCGTCCGAGCTCCCTCAGGCCCGATGAAATGGAGAACAGTAGGATCGGGAGGGAGCGGGATGCAGGTTTGGTCGAGTTTTCCTTCTCTGAACACCTGGTTGAATTGCGGTGTTAAAGAGATACCTTAGTCGCCTTTTACGACACCTCAGCAAGAAGAGGGGGGTGCTGTTCTATTCTGCCGGCAGCCACCACGGCTAACGGATATTTATAATAATAATATATCAACACGCCATATCCCTTTCGAGGTGAACAGAAATGCTTCAGTGGTTGTATCTATTTTCCGCTTAAATATCATTCCTAACATGGCCAGTACCGCAGCTGATTGAGGTTTTCAAGGCACTCATATAGGACATTTTTGTTAGATGCCTTGTGGGCTTTCTCGCTATGTAGTCTTTTACCGACGAGCATGTGGTGACTAAATCTGGTATACATAATCTGGAAAAACCCAAAGACAAGTACTGGGATTTTTTTATTACTTATGGACGAACGCTTGACCTCAATCACACCTGGTAGAAGGTGAAGTTGAGTTCGATGATGAAACGCGATCGCCTAGCAAATGCCTATTCACTCTTCTCTTAAAGACTCCCAGGTCATAAGATCGCGGAAATATGGCCGCTGGAAGCATATTCCACTCTTTAGCCGTTCGCATGTTGAATGTTGAAGCGAATCTTTTCGTGTGGATATAAGGAACATCCACCACATACGGATGGTATCCGACACGATGTCTAGTGGTTTTGTGATGGATTGGGGCTGGTGGAATCAATGAATGCAGTTCCTGAGAACACTCTCCACCGTGCAACCGGTATAAGACCGAGAGGCAGGCAACTCTACGTCCGATTTGAACCAATGACCATTCGTTGTGCCGCGTATAGTTTCCAGTCCCTTATCCGCTAAACCACCACAGCCATTACGACACACGATAATATATGTTTTTTTTTCGAATTTATTGCGTGCTGATTTATTTTTTTACTCTGGCTCGACATAGTGACTACATAGTACCTCATGGTAAGTACAGTGTAGTCCAAAAACGAAAGAGACTATCAAAGGATGAAATCTACATCGTCATGTCGGCCCACATATACCACGACTAAAGGTCTCTAGGTATATGAGTTACTGGATATACATAAGCTGATCCCGAAACGCGACAAGCCGAAACTGGTCACTATGACGGGCTTTACACCCATTTACTGTGGTCGCGATCCAGACGGGCTCCGACGCCCTACCAGCTCGCAAATAAACCGAATTGACCAGGAAAGGTCATCACAACTAAACCGGGCGAGTGGGCGAAAACTGAGGGTGATCAGCCGGCAATTTATGGGTTGGGTGGCAATGCAAGGGCACCCCTGTGGGTACGAACCTCGACTTAGACCGCCAGCCAAAATATACAATGCCAAACGGTGATCTACTAGCGTTTCGGAAGCGACTACCTTGAGAAGAAACGCCGAAAGAAACTCAAGGCTGCGTCGGAGTGTAAACGACACACAATATTGGTACATTACGATATTTCTAAGAAAAAATTATCTCCATTACAAAAAAAAAACAATAAAATAATTATAACAAATATATTACGGCGGCCTGATGCGCAGTTTATAGCGACCCTACTTACGATGCTAAGGTCCTGGGTTAGATTCCCGGTAGTGGTAAACTTTTGTGACGAGTCATGGTTGTATGTATATACGTATCAGTAGCGTTCATTCCATAGATACATGAAAGCATTGTATGACCTTACGATAAATAAGTCTGGAATAATTTGTTTTAATTTAAACAAAAAATTGAACCCTTTATATTCATATTTATTCTATTTTCACACCATCTATCTTCCCTATGAAAGTAATATAATATTTATTATCATTATATAATATTCACATTAATTATGTGAATCTGCCTGCCCAGTCCAAATACACTATGCACGTCACTGATACGTATTGAAGTATGTATATCTTTGTCTAGTACCCATAGTACAAGCGCAAGCTTAATTTGGAACTAGGTCAATGTGTTAATAATTATTATTATTGTATTAGTACTCTCGTATCTAATTCTGAAGCTAAAATTTGAGTAAATCTGCGTTCAATTCATTGACAATAGTGAATTGCACAAAAATGGATTGTATACGAAGGGCATCAATTAGTTTGTGAGACCAAATGGATAATTTTAAGTCGTGTCTAGTTTCGAATTTTTTTGTTATGATAATAAATATTCAAGGCTGGGTTAATTAACTGCAAAACGTAATGGGTTGTCTACAGCAAATGTTTCGTGATTCGCAGAACATTTGCTGTCTTTTTCTTTCTCGGAGTTTTTGCATGCAGAAGCAAAATGTTTGCCTATGGTGTGCGAGAAAGAGAAAAATAATTGCAAATACACGAGAAAGAAAAAGACATAACATTAATTGAAGACACACCATACGACTAAAAATTTATTTTGTGGAATATGTATAAGTGACTACTGAAATTTAAATTAACTATTTATGTTTCAATCACGAAGGATACTGTTAATTTGGTAATTTTTGCTCAATTATTTTTAAGTTTATTTTTAAGGATTTTATCATTCGTGAGGCACCTGTTTTACTTTATTAAATTGATTACGATAATAATGCTCTCGGCGCATAGACAACGAACCAAAGACGTGACATTCACATTTTGAAAAGCGCTTCGGTTATAGCGACATACTTCATACGATACCATAGGTTTCTCAGGCCTACCGCCCAAGTCGAGGTTGCCATCCTACACACAATTCTCGTTGGCTGAGCACCATAAGTGCCTGCACACTTCGCCCAGTGAAGTTATGAAGACCCTGCCTGACCAACAGCAATGTTCCACATCGAAAAAGAAAACTATACCATAGATTCAAAATTAAAATATCACGTCTTTGATTTGACCTCTGTATATCGAAAATTGAATGAGTTTACGGCGTAGGAATTCGCAAAATAATTAGTTGAATTATTATTTAACAAATTTCCACTGAGAGATGTACAACCTTCTCGCCCTTAATTATTTAAAAATGTATCTCATTACCCCAGTCGCTGATATTTTTATCATATTTTATATTACTCTGGATGTTTATATTTGGGAATCCAATAAAATATACTGTTACTCATATTTTGTACTTTTATTTTTATCCCATTAAGTATTTTAGATATATGTATCTGCAGAGGGCTTAGAAAAAGAGATCGATAAACGATAACGACTTAGAAAAGTGCGAAATAAAGTGACGAAGTGTTATTTCTCTTCACTTCTGCTATCTACTTATATATACTATCTACTAACGTTGTTGTTTATCGAATATCACTTTTTTTATTAATCTATAGGCGAACGCTTGACCTCAATCACACCTGGTGGAAGGTGAAGATGATTCCGATGATGAACCGCGTCCGCCTAACAAATGCCTATTCACTCTTCTCTTAAAGACTCCCAGGTCACAAGATCGCGGAAATATGGCCGCTGGAAGCATATTCCACTCCTTAACCGTTCGCATGATGAATGTAGAAGCGAATCTATTTCCAGGTCCTCGGAGTCCTTACAAGTCTGACACACCTCGACCCCGCAACTCCCTTGTGCGGCTGATACAGTCCTGTGAGGATTTCTCCCAAAAGATCCTCGGAGCCTTTAGATAAAAACACATTCGTTTATACATAACGCGTGTAGAAAAAAAAACAATATAGAATAGACAACGTGATATTCCGAAATTTAATGTCCTAATTTTTTTTTACGTGCGCTATCGATACGAAAATCTTATTTTGTCTAAGGGTATAAAAGCCTAAACAAACTAGCATTTGATTAGCGTAAATGCTAGTAGAAAATCCAAAATGTATAGAAATGACAACGTGCGTGTTTGAAATGTTATAATGTTTACAGCCAGTATAGCGCCATAAATCCATCACTAATGGCGGCTTGCGCGATCGCATTAAAACGAGTTTCAATCCCGATTTAGGATTCAACTGCATATTTCGACTTGCACGACTGGTTTTGTACTAATTCCAGATTTAGCAACTGTCATATTTAAATCGCGATGGAGGTCGATTTAAATCACTAAACTTGTTTACGCAGATGTAAATATCAATATAATATTGAAATAAAGGAGTTCTATGTGTGTCACAAAAAAAGGGAGAAAGAAATGATTTATATAACTCTTTACGAGATGACGAATTTATAAAAAGGTTTCGATTGAGTAAACAATCGGCTGTGTATATTTTAAATAAAATAATACGTACGTATGCTTAAGGTAAATAAAGTATTCAAAATAAACTTCTAATTATTTTTGTTTATAGACAGCAATAAAACTTTTAAAAGTAAAAAGCAGTTACTGTCAATAAGTTCAAATTATACGGTACATAACATTCCATTTTACGAAAAAAAAAACATTAATTCATATTTTTGGATACCGTGCGCAAAACGGAACGTAAAAAAACTATAACCTAAATATCATCTGTATTAAAGATCGAACGAGAAATCAATGAAACTCCTTAGCCAAGCTTAGTAAAATCGCTGTGTCGAAACGTTAATGCAAGAGGAAATAATCTGATTTAATTTTAAACGACTTTACTGCCTAAGCCGGTCTTTGTTAAATGTCGATTTAACGTTTTTTACTGCAAGTGGCCCTATGTCAATTTATTGCACTTTAACGTGGAATAAATAAACAAAACTACAAAAAAATAAACAACAATCAGAGAGCTATGTATCACAAAGAGCGGTCGATCACGTATTCCCCACACAAACGTCACACCATCTCCCTCCTACCGTCCACCGCCGCCGATGCGCTAGCGACCCGTCTAGCCATTACGGTGTCCGCGGGAGTAGGCCGGCAGAGTACACGCTACAATGTTTATTATTGATATTTATTGTCCAGGTTTATTTTATTCTGACTTGGCATAACGACAATACGCCTACAGTAGAGAAAAACCAATCGATAATTATAGCGATCATGCCGACCTGCACAAATATTTTTTCACGTTTCGTTTAAAGGACTCAATATCATAGGACGGTAGGGATGTCGAAAATGAAAAAAATATCGTTATATCGATATTTATTAAAATATCAATATCGGCGTCGATATATCGAAGGAAAAATATCGATATATCGATTAAATCTCAGTACATACGAAAGTATTTTACCAGTATTCATTTTTATTAGACAAAATTACAAAAATATCAAGAACTAAAAGGCTATCTTCTAACTTTAAGACCTATTTAAGATATCAAACAAAATTAAATAAATAAATGACGGCAAATAATTTACATGTAACAAATTCAGATGTCAATGCATGCAACGTAAAAAAACATAATACTCAACAGTCTTAGACAATATAGTTTTTTTTTCTTTAGGTCCTATCTTCTACAGTTTCAGATTTCAGCGACTTCACTATCATAAAATTTTAAAAAATATCGTTGTCGATACAATTTTCGATACTGGATATTTTGTATCGATATATCATTATAAAATATATCGCCCAAAAATATCGATATATTGTATTGAAAATATCGATATATCGATATTTATTCGACAAGCCTATAGGACGGTGGGAACATGCTTGTCGGAAGACCATTCTACAGCTTACCACCTCGGCAAGAGTTAGAGAACGTAGTCCTAGCCGGGATATGAGTTACCGTATAAATGTGAATCCGTAAACCCGCGCATGTGGTTCTATTAGGGAAAGGAGGGGTGGAACAAAGATAAACAACTCTTCAAAATACTCGCCGTAACACAAAAGGTAAAAAACTTTTAGTGACGCAATATCTCTATGCAACTGGAGTTAAATTTGAATTATGCAATTTTAAGTAATTCTTCTTTATTCTACTAAAATCTTTGAAATATAATAATTTTAATACGCCTTTACGAAACAATTGAACAGTAAAATAAAACAACTAATCAACTCATAGCAGCCTTTATTCTCTCTAATGTCTGCCCTTTTCCTAACAAATCCATCATTTCAGCTACCCCTGGACCTTCCTCCAAACCACAAAGCACTGACCTAACCATCTTCATTAATGCTGGAAACTTCATTCCGTTCCTCTCAGAGAATAACCGTAAACACTCCTTCAATGTTCCTTGATCGAAGGAATTCACATTTTGTAACTCCTCTAATAATGATGCCATCAATTCTTTATTAATATCCGAGTTATTCTTTGGCAATATCCAAATGAAACCGTATTTCGTGGTCACTAATTCTTCTATCCTCGACACTCTTGCAGTTGACCAGTTAAGGATATTTCTTATATGTTCTTGAGATACATTAACTTTATGGTCGGGATACTTTTTCAAGACCAAGTTCTGTAATTCAGCTATCAGATTAGACGAAAGATCAGGATTCTGGAGTTGTCTTTTTATTTCAAGTCGATTACATTCTTCTAGCAGGTCAGGATTTAGTCTGCTTGGATGGGGTGACACCTTGTCGATTTGAAACTGTAATAAATCATACATAATTAGGAAGTAGTACACTCTAATAAGCTTCGCCGTTTTGGGGTACAGACAAAAGACATTCGATTAGCGATATCGCATGAAGTAATGTGAAAATGTATGGGATTGACATAAATTTAAAAACAGATCATCGACACATTGTTAGTTAACTTAGTCCTCCGTAATCTGTAAATAAATAATTAAGTCATTGATAGTATTACGACAGAACTAGGTGAAACTTGAACCATAGATTTCTAGGCGTATAGATATCACATTGCTATGATTTTAAAAAGCATTGAATGTCGCGAGGTGCTCTTTCCAATGAGCTAACTGGCAAACTAATCGCCAACGGTGAGTGAACATCAAAGATGCCGTTCTACCTACACCGTTCATTGCGAGAAACGAGACATACGTGGTCTGAATATTAATTAGGAAGCTGTTTTTCTGAAAATTTCGAGCGGTGAAAGATCGATAAGCGATTCTGGAACATGAACATCCAGGCAAATATGCATAGAAGATCTATCACCATTGCCTATCTAAATATCGGCCGGACTCGATCGCAGGGCAGTTTCTGTTTGAAAGCGATATCTCCAAGTAACCGAATATGATATTGGGAGAACGTACGGGTACTGTGATTGTACATTGTTTCAAGGAGCGAATATTTCGACTACCTTTTGCAACTGAATAACGAGATCTTTCCGACGGCCAATTCCGCGACCTTTAAAGACTGGATTTCTGGAACCTTTAGCGATTCGTCATCGGTATCATTCGATAGCTGTGCTGAGACGTTTTTGTGACTGTGTGTTAATATTGTACACTTTCTTCGATTAATAAATCGACTGTTCGTCAACAGCGACGACTTATTACCCCACGTTCGTAACAATAGTGCAAAAGCAAAGGTTTGATTACTGTAGCATTACCAGTCTTGATATAAATTACCTCATTAGCCATTTCGTCCATAGTCTTCAGCCTTACTCCAGCACCAGGCACGTGTTCGAATCCACCGCCTGATAGAGTTATATAATTCACAAGCGCCAGGGGATATATTCCTATAAAGAAATAATTTATCAGAAGCCAATATATTTAGGCTAAGTCACTAGCTCACTACCGTTGCGCTATCGAACTGTCGTCTTATATACAGGGTAATTTTATAAACGTGGTAGTTATTCAGAGAGAATATTCAGCATTCGATTCAAATTCTAAATCTAAATATATATAACTCAAAGGTGACTGACTGACTGACATAATGATCTATCAACGCACAGCCCAAACCACTGGGCGGATCGGGCTGAAATTTGAAATGTAGGTAGGTGAAGTCTACTTTGCCATGACAATAAACAAGTCTCAGGGGCAAACTCTCAAATTTGTGGGTATTGACTTGAAAGAACATTGCTTCTCTCAGGGACAGTTTTATGTGGCTTGCTCACGAGTAAATTCACCCAACAGCTTTATAGTTTTAGCGCCTAATGACAGATTAGTTAAGAATATTGTATACAAAGAAGTTTTGTAGGCCCTAATTTTTTACACACGCTAAACAAAAGTAAAGCCGCAAAAACTATACCTAATTAATAATAATACTTCTTAACGCGAGCGAAGCCGCGGGCAACAGCTAGTATGTATATATAGTGATATCTTAATATTTCCATTAAAATAAAGTAAATTAGTCATCATATTTAAGGACAATTACACGCATGAATAAATTAATAACAATTAATTATTAAGTAGGTGTTTTGCTTGTCCTAAACCAAAATAGAGTGCTGAGGGAAATCGAATCAATACATGTTTACCTAAAATAAGGTTAAAAGAACTTTATCTACTTGCCATTTAATCGCGGACCACACGCGGTTACCTTTTTACGAATAAATTCTGATTAGTTCATTATTTTTTCTTTATTTTTCCCTTGTCTATAAATTAACCCTTTGAACTATGTTGACTATAATATGCTTTGTTTTAATGCAAATATTAAAATATCACTTATTTAAATGTTTGTAATTAGAATCGAATGTTAAATATCTCCATAGTATATAAAATCACCCCGTATAGCGTTAAATAGAATATTAATAAATTACCTTTGTTCCTATAATCTTCCACCTTAACATCGCTTTGGCGTTTGCTCAACTTCGTGCCATCGGAGTTCACTATTAAAGGTAAGTGGCCAAATTGAGGCGGATTCCATCCGAATGCCCTGAAATAACGACCACGATGGTAAAACACTCAAATAAAACGAGTAAAACGTGAAATCGCTGGTGATTTCACAGTGATAAATGCATAACACGCGGTTCAAGGCCGAGACATCACTATAACAACACTACGCGTGCAAAAGAGATAAAGATACGCTCTCTGACACTCAAACAAAAGTATTGCCTGCTTCTCATCTAAAACCTCTATAGAAACTATACTACATAACTGGATTCCACCCTTCTACTTTATTTTACCATAGAATATTGCTTTTATAATATCATAATTAATATATGTCCTATACAGGGTTATAGGTAACTAACGCACGGCCTCTTAAGGGTGGCTTTGATTTATCAAGACTGACAACTTTTGTTGTACGACTTTTGCCAAAACCTAATACAAAGTTAGATTTTTTTTTTTTAGTTTTAGTGTGAATATCTAGTCATCGTTAGCTCTATATTCCAACTTTCATTCGATTTGGCGTAGGTATCCAATCAGCTGGTGCTATGCAGTCGTGCGCAAAGTTACGTTGCTACGCAGCGTTAAGGATCGTGTAGCAGAAAGGTTATTAACCCTATACCTTGTTTATTTTACAAAGTCACTTATAACAATTATTTGAACGTAAATTTCCATATTTAGTTAAATAGTGAAAATAAATGTTTATTGATTGACGTACTAATACACTATTAAAACAAACTAGAATCAAACTAAAACATTAAATAATTGTTTCACAAACAAAACCAACCTATTATTTGTCTGCCATAGGGAACATCGTAAAATGAACAAGGTAAAGGCCTCTACGTAAGTTAATGTTTCAAAGGTTGTACAATCTGTACATATTTATACACTGAATCCACAATCCCTTCATACTTATCCAGGCTTAGGACTGGCTACACTAAAAAATAAAAAAGTAAATAGAAAAACACGAACATTGATACGTAATCAAGCAATTCATCGCACCAAAAGAGGCGCGCGGTCTGTTTGAAGATAGATAATTGCAAACTATTTTTTAATGTAGGCGTATTTAAAAAGTGAAATCACTCTATTTACAATAATTAAACTATTTACAAAAATACTCACAAATCTATTTACTCGGTGTCAACACATTCGGAAATAGTCTCGCGGACTCACGGCAAGCTTCAGACAGATTGTCACCGCACCGAGCATAAACACGCACCATTTCGGTATATTCAATGTTAGTGTATCGATTTGACATTGTGATTTATGAAACGAACGCGTCACTGGGACAACTAACACGTCGGCGCACACGCAAGCAAATTTGCGACTGACATGACCCGTGTTACACAGTAGTCAAGCACATGTCGCCACGCCCGCTCACCGCGCCGCAGACCCCTTTCTTCGTTAGTAGCGACACAAGACGCCGCGCACTACGTAAGTCTGTCTTCGGTCGCCTATGTCGGCGTGGCGCGATCGTCGCCTTACGAAGAGTTAAAAAGTTCAGAACTGCAAATCTGATTTTTATTTTTTTTGTATGGGAAAAAAAGTAATTGAATTAGACAAAGTCGTACAACAAAAGTTGTCTGTCTTGATGAATCAAAGCCACCCTTAAGAGGCTGTGCGTTAGTTACCTATAACCCTGTATAACTAAGACAGATACACTCGAAAAATAAAAAAAAATAAAACCGGCCAAGGGCGTGTTGGACTATGGCACCCAGGGCTCTATATCAAATTGTGATTTTTTCAACCTTCTCGGCATAGTGACCACTCATGCCTGATAGTGAGCATGGAGCAATCCAACTACAAATATCAACAAAAAAAAAATAATAATAATCAGTTAAGAAAAACAATCGATATTCGCAGAGACTGCATATCTCTTAACACCTCATTTAAAAGACCCAATATCATGGGACGATGGGAATATGCTTGCCAGATGCCCATTCCACAACCCAACGACACGATAAAAGTAGGAGCTAGAGAATTTCTTAGTCCTAGCCGGGAAGTGCGTTACCGTATAACTATATAAAAAGCTGTGTAATAAAATCTATGTTTATTTTTGGTCACGATGGGGCATGTTCCTGGACATAAAAACTTACAGCGATAGTCACTAATCATAACGTGAACCGTGAGTATGTTTTAAAAAAAATCATAGAAACCTGTAAATCAGCAGATGCTTGGTTGTCGATATTTGCCATTCAACTCCTCGAAGGACGTGCGTGATTGCCATAAGGTGGTCGTCAACTACATTCGCAAAGTGATACGTTGGGAACCCATCGGTCTTCATCAGAACTGGGTCACCTTCCACGAGAGATACATCGTATGCTATACCTCCGTATATCAGGTCTTCGAATGACTGGCAGTCTGATGTTAACTGAAATTTCATTATACTTAAACTTTACATTCTCTTTCATTAGCATGTTCCTTGCCCAGTGGTTCTTTGTGTTTCTTAAGGGGCCCAAATGACTCTACTAACAACTTTATGTAAGTAAATCTAACTTGAGTATTATGATTATTATATAGAGTCTGGTCAAATTAGACCAAAAAATAGGGGTGAGGTTACAAAAATTCCGACTAGGCTGAATATTGATAGGATTATTCAATACACTATTACAAAGGATATGTGAAAAGTCCTCATCGATCCCGCACGTAAAAAAAAATTTACTCGGGGGTCAAAGGTCATAAAAACGGGTTTTTCACGATTTCCAGCAAAACGGTAAGTTTTATCATTTAATTAGTGTTAGGTTTAAGAAAACACTATTTAAGTATATCGATGTTTATTGCTTGGTAGCGTACATAATACTGGCGTCAATCACATTAAGTTTTTAACCTACCTACTTGTATTGATTGTTTCTTACAAACAACAATCAAGTAACCTACGTATACAACAATTAGCTCAGACAAAAATTGTAGATCAGATAATTATCTATATATAATGTCTAAATACTTTTTTTCCTAAGAGCCACCGTTTTTGAGATATAGCGATTCAAAAAGTTGAAAGAGTTGTAATCGTCATAATATGCATAAGTGCATTTTTCAGGAAAGGTAAAACAACTGTTTTTAAAATGTATGAAAAACAAAATTTAGTTCAGTGTGCTGAAGTTGGATGTCTAAATTGACCTAATAACAAAACTAACTAAAACTTCTATGAACTTCAACCAGGAAAGCGTTACCCATATTTGGGTGACGTGATGACTAACATGTTAACAAGATTTCAAAATTATTAAGACCCTAAAACAAAAATACTTGTTCTGTAGGGGTATATCCTATTCCGAGTTGAAAAATATGTTTTACTGCTCAATTCCACAGAAAACAATGGAAAGGAAAAACACATGTAAAAAGGTTTAAGCAAGATAAATGGCACTTATCAATTGTTTTAACTGTCTGCCTGATAATAAATAAATAAAAATAACCTTTAACCTAATGCAGTATGGAATTCCAGCCTTAATTTTGCCATCTATTTCAGCATCATTTAAATTCCTGCATCGGTTGTCATATTTTGGTATGCGTTGACTCTTAATGGCATCTCTACGCAAAATATTCAGGCGTCTTTCCGTACAGAAGCATCTGTATGCTGAACCATTTGATACCAACTTGGCTATGTACTCTCTGAAAACAGAATAATTAATCTTATTAAGACCTAAAATATTAATAGAAAATATAACTGCTCCAAGCAACACAATTTCTTAAACAAGTAAAAAAAAACCTTCTGCATTAACACAACATATGCACCAATATCTCCCTTCATGTCTGGAAACTATTAGATAGTATTTATTTATAAAATTTTAACATAAATAGGGTCATTATGCACACCAGGACAAATTTAATAAAAATGTGTTTTTATATTATTATGGAGAAATCTTCATTGAACTAACCTGTATCAGAAGGCCAATTGATATTGCCAGATTTTGTCTGAATAAAAATTCCTAAGAGTGCTTGTAATTGACATGCCGGGAAATCAAAATTTCTCAAACAAACAGTGCTATAACCTATCTTCTTGGCATTGGAAAATTTTACATAGGAACATCAGGACTGCTGAGAAGGCAGCGAACCTGGTGCGTCAGATTGCTACTAACTAAAAACCCCAGGAATATCCATCAAATCACTCTACTCAGGCCTGGAAATCCTTATTCTTTCAGTGGAGCGAATATCATGTTTAAGCTCTTCCTCTGGACACTGCATGCCGCCTCCGTCTCATCCAGGCAGCAGAATCCCTCAAGTATATTGCCTAATCACTCAGTTGAAATTCATTCCACATTTTTTTAAATACTCATACATTTTTATTGTAATTCATCAATATCAAATCTGACTAAAAAAGAACGGCCTAACAATTTACGTACACTGGAGTGCAAAACATCAGTTCTGCTACCAAAATACAATAATATATATGGCATGAGAGTAAATAAATATATGTTACTTAAATTAAGTAATAGTTTGCCTCTCGACATACAGGATATATGCCTCCTCACCCCTAAACCCTTCACTAAAATAAAACAATACTATTATAAACAAGATTGTCATGATTATATATTATAATGACGCTATATGATTGACTTAAGCTAATCATATCAACTCTATTAAGTAATCTCTTCTTGTATGATTATCTGCTCAAACCCACTGGCTGCTCATAAGCCTGACATATGGCTTTCCAGTCTTTATATTGTGAATTTTTTTTTTGTAATTTAAAACTAATAAATAAAAAAGAAAAAAAATCACTCACTGGTAGATTTTCAATCTCTCACTCTGAATATAAGGGCCATAATTACTATTTCTACTCGGTCCCTCGTCAAAATCAATCCCTGCCCAATTTAGATCTTTTATAAGAGCATCCACAGAACCTTCGACTTTACGCGTTTGATCGGTATCCTCAATACGCAGTATAAAGGATCCTCCTCTTGATTTGGCAAACAAATAGTTATACAGCGCAGTCCTAAGACCACCCAGATGTAAATAACCAGTAGGGCTAGGAGCAAATCTTACTCGAACTACTTTAGTGCTCAAAAACCTTCTTATATTAATTTTAGATAAACATAAAAATTCGTTTATGAATAAGATACGCATTATTTCTATATTCTGTGACTTTTTTCAATAACCTTTCATTGCACTAATAACTTCCTTTAAAATTAATCAGCTGTTCATTATTATTGTACAATTGTTTGACATTTATTCTGACATCAGTAGGCGGTTCAGAGTGCTATAGATATTTTCTCTAATGGGAAATGAATACATCTGAATGAGAATATTTAGTGCTCATTTTAATATTGGATGTTATGAAATACGCAAAACATATAAGTAAAATTAATCATAAATTCATGAGATTTGAGAAAGAAAAAAACAAGTAGATGCTTTGCATACTATGAAAACTTTGATACCGACGTACTATTATAGTCACCACAGAGTAATTATTTCAATTATTACCTGTGGACTTTTCATCTACATTCTGTGATCTAGTTTCTTCTCTATTCTTATTTCTATATGCGCATTTGTCTATGATTGTTGTTTCACTTAGGTTCCGATGTTAAAATAACATTGAAAGCTATTAAAAATTAAAAAAATATACGAAAATGGTAAGTAGTTGTGCAGAAATATTGTTAAATTCATGACTTTTTTTTTACAATACATAATTAAATTATAAAATTTCGTACTAAAAGTTACGTCGATGACAAGCAGTCTAAGGTTATAATATGACGTTCTTTATTACAGAATAAATTAAAATCGTCACAGCGGGATAAAGTAAAGAAATTCGTCGCGTTTACGCAGACGAGTGAAAGCACGGCAATATATTGCTTGTCCCAAAACGATTGGAAACTAGATCTTGCAAGCGACAACTATTTTCAAAACCCCGATGCTTATTACAAAGACCTTGGCAGAGCGTCAGTGGACAGGAAGAGGCTGGAACAACTCTTCAACAGGTACAGAGACCAACAAGAGAACGAAAAGATCACAGCCGATGGAGTTATGAAATTTTTAGAAGACCTAAACCTAAGTCCAGAATCAATTTTAGTTCTTATAATAGCGTGGAAGTGTAAAGCCGCAGCACAATGCGAATTTACTAAAGAAGAATTCACAATGGGTATGCTAGAATTTGGAGTTGACAGTATAGACAAATTAAAGGCTAAGTTGCCAACATTAGAAACAGAATTAAAGGACTTAAATAAATTCAAAGATTTTTATCACTTTACGTTTAATTATGCTAAGAATCCTGGACAGAAGGGTCTCGACTTGGATATGGCGATAGCATACTGGAATATTGTTCTCCGGGGAAGGTTTAAGTTCCTAGAAGCTTGGTGTAAATTTCTCACAGTAGGTATATTTATTTTTAACTCATCACAAGTGTCTCACTAAAGACTCTGGCTTAAAATTACCTCTCAACTTGTCAAAAGGTGGCTAAAGCTACAATTGAAGCTTAATTTGGATACTGCTCACCATTTGTTATAAATAAAGTGCAAACTCTATATAACAACCCTCAAGGGACTCTGCATATTTTGATGTTATAGAGAGTTGTCATTAAATGGAGAGAAGAGAAATTTGTATTAGAAAAAGAAAAAGTTTATTTCAGACTAGTGTTAGTAATTCATTAAAAACAATTTTTATTTGATAGCTATTGAGTATAGTGTTATTTTTGTCTGACATCTTTTGGTGTAGCAATAATTTTGTTCTATTTTTCAAATTATTTTATTCATATCTTGCGATATTGAGGCATCTTGGTGATAAAGAAAGTACTTTTCCAATAATTTAGCTGCTTCTAGAGCTATTTTAATGGTTGGCGGAGGCTCAGGCTCATCTGTCTCATCTACTTCATCTCCTTGTTCTTGATACTTGGTTTTTCTCATCAAACCCAAAGTTTCTTTGTCTTTGAGTGATGCCGTTGTAAGCAAGCAGTCGTCTACAGCAAATTTTTTACTAATTTTGGCAACATAAAAAGTACTTTATATTTTAAATTGCTGTTGTTATTGAGAGTGGGTGTAATGTTATATAGAGTGTATCATTGTATGGGAAACAAGCTAAACCAAATAAAGCTGAGTGATATTGAAGCTTTAGGGAGTTTTTCATTAAATTGAGTGACGTTTTATAAAGGTTACACTGTATATTATACAACCTGTTACTAATAGCTCTGTTTGCATTTATCATGTTTTATAAAAAAGTTATTACATCTTTTCAAAATAAGACTGTTATATTTTGTAGTAAAGGCCCCAAAATTAGATTCCATCACACCTTTACACCTATTTTTGCTTAGGGCCACTTGCACCTACTAAATCTAATTTAAGCTTGTTTAAATGTTATGGAATTAATATGGTTTAATTTTACCTCAATCATGATTTAAATGTAACTGTTGTTAGAACTGGATAATGCTTTAATGAAAAGTAGATTTAATTTATTCTTGCATTAGTAATGTATGTACACAAAACAAAATAAATATTGAAATAAACTTGCATGCCCTATAAGTAAGAAGGTATCTAAATAAAAGATTGATGATTTACTTGTATACAAGAGGCTGTACAATTTACAATCATCATCTTGTTATTTCATCTCTCTATGGTGGTTTTAAAGACATAGTTTTTATTTATTTATTTATTTTATTGAATAAAAATGACAGCTTATTATAAACCATCTTAAACAAACACATATTAAACAAAAAAAAAATAGCTAAAAAGGATTATCCTTACTTAATTCCTTATGACTATGATATAATACAAAAATGGAGTTTAAGTTTATGAGTTTGAGAAAATTTGCATAGTTAAGGAATGTTATAAATATGTATCATAAATGGGTACAATGTGTATGCCCCAAAAACTGAAAAACACTATCAAAGAACTTATATGGGATTTAAAGTCTTATAGAGCCTCTCAATCGAGATTACTTCTGTTTTTACCTTACATGCTAACATTCGGAGATATAAGAGTTGATTTTTTTTTCTTTTCTAGAATAGTCCAGAACTATCAAATATTTAAGATTCATCTACAACATTCCAGGATCATCATGATAGATTTAGATTGTTTCCACATGTATCTGTTTCTTTCTAATAGCATTATTTCGTTCACTCCTATGAGAATTTCGCCATTTACTGAAATGTACTTCAGAGGCTCATAAAGAGTCTCAGTTTGATTGAAAATTGTCAGCTTGTACCTAACTATTCAATTTTAATTATTTCAGGATAATCATAAAAGATCTATACCGAAGGACACATGGAATCTACTGCTCGACTTTGCAACTCAAATAGACGAGGGTATGAGTAACTATGACGCGGAAGGCGCGTGGCCAGTCCTCATCGACGACTTCGTCGAGTGGTGCCAGAAGCAGGGTCTCACGTCGGACAGTGTAAAAGCTCTCGAGCCCGCGTCGGGCTAGCTATCGGTCACCAGCTGCCGACCGCATGAAGCGACCACGCCTGCCGTTGACGATGAACCAGATCACATGGGCGGAATGAGGGCATACCTTATTGTACTGCTGTCTCGCTTTATGCTGTACGGCCTTGAGCTGTGTACTGTTGAGTGGATTGCCATACTCATTGTATTCGAATTGTGTAGCTGACTAAATTATGAAGAGATGTGTAAAAATCATGGATACATATTCCTTGCACATGTGAGAGTAATGTAGTGAATTTAAAGTGACAGTTTTCAATAGTTCACATTGAATGAATGAGGTTTAAATTAGATTTGAATGTCAGATGTTATTAGCATAGGCAAGTACTGTGTGATTATATTCAAGAAGTGTGATGTATTGTTATAATTCAAATTCAATCTAAAGGTAGCTGTCACATTTTGCAAGTCGCGACTGAGCAGCTACTGCGGAGTCGCAACTAATGGGATGCGATGCTTGCCTTAAGATTGGAATATTTCTCGACCATTCTTGTAGTACCAAACTTGCCAATATAATTAAAAGTGAATCTATTGACTATGCAAAAATAAAAACAAATCCTTACTCGCAATTATGTGTTCGCATATATTAGCTAAAATATTTTTATTTGTATAGGTATTTAAAATTTTTGCGTTTTGTAATAATTATAAATACTTGTAGGGTCTTATGCGCGCATTGGCTTTTAATTGCAACCCGACGTTTCGAACTGTCGGCTTGTTCGAGTGGAGACCATTTGACTGTTTTTTGTGTGTACTGCTTACTCAAATTATCAAGAACAAAAGTGAGAAGATGAAACTTCTCATATCCCAACAATAATTCCTCGGCGCTTCAGTGCGCTTGTTCATTCGCGCAAAAGACTCCTTAAAGTTTTGTTTTATAATTGATTACATTTAAAATTATATTTATTTCATTAAGTCACTAATTAAATATACATTAATTTCCACAAGTGGAAGGTTTTATGGTAAAAATACTTTGCAGTAGGGTTCACTCAACTTTATATGACTCGAATTGTTAATCGGTACAATTTTTTGAATAGAGACAAGTGTTGAAGCTTTCCTATTTACCTGTGGTGGTATAAAACTATAAGATTATCCCGTAAAGAGTGACATTTTAGTGTTATATGTATTAAAATAATAATTTATTAATAATAACCATTACGGTCGCAATTTCACCAATCTATAAACAATTCTATGTGCTTGCCGGTGTAATAATAGTCATAGACAGATATATTTTTATGGAACTAAAAAAATTAAATTGTACCCATATGAGGCGTGTTCAGGGTGCTAGACATTTTCGACAGTGGCGAAAATTACACCGTTCATGGAGGTGTATTACGTCATCAAACGCCAATAATAAACGTTAAACCGTTCATGGAGCTACAATGATGTCGAAATTTCATTGCGATCTGTCAGATAAATGTCATTATCGTGAGAATAGTTCGGTTTTTGTACATTTAATTACATAATTTAGTCAAAAGTATGTTACATAAATTAACTGAAGATAATAAGCAATCAAATCTACAATTCTAAACTTCTTAACATGTATCAGGCTTAGGTGCAGTCGGGTGTGTACCACTTTTGACACCTTTAAGGCGGGTCCGCTAAATATAAGTTAGCCGTTGTGGACTCAATTGATCGTTGGGCTCGTACACTTTTTGGTGATGACTATTTGACTGAGACTAAAATGCAAAACATCGACACAAAGTTGCCTGCCTCGCGGTCTTTTACTGATTGCACAATGAAGAGTGTTCTCAAGAGCTCCATTCTCTAATTCCAACAGCCCCATTTCATCATAAAACCACTGAACGCTGTAACGAATACCGTCCGTATGTGGTGAATGTTCTTTATAGGGGCACGAAGAGATGCGTTTCTACATTTATCATGCGAACAGTCAAGTTGTGGACAATGGTTCCAGTGGGTATATTTTCACGATCCTATGACTTGGGAGCCTTTAAGAGAAGAGAATAGGCATTTGTTGGGCGGACGCGATCCATCGTCGGACTCATCTTCACCTTCCACCATGTGTTGAGATGAAGCGTCCGGCTGTAAATAATAATAATAAAAAACTAAAATTTTGAATTGTTCACGGAGGGTACAATTTCGACATATTCCACTAAAGCTCCATGAACGGGTTTTAGACGTTTGAAAGTGGAGATGGCAAAATTGTTGTTTTTAACAGCTCCAAAAACACACCTATAGATTAGGCATCAACTATAGTTGTTGATTTTTTTGTAAGCTCTTGGAGATGATCAATTGTTGGAAGTGTGTAAATATGTACATATGAATTAAAGATATTACCTTTTTTTATTTTTAGAATGCTTATTTTTCTGTTAGAATTTTTTAGGTTTGAAATTTTGTGAAATTGATTTAATAAATACTGTTCATATTGCCGGAGTGTTGCAGTAACATATTCAATGATTTTTTCTAATTTAATTTAATTGTATACATTATGTAATAAAAACCCTGTCAGACTCCTTAAGACATTTACAATGTATCGATATTAGATTCTATTTACGTTATCCATTTTAGTTAACCAGCAAAAGAACGAATTAAATAAAAATTAACTAAATCGGGATACTTTAATGGCAACATTGGAAGTGTGCCTAGCTCGTGAAAAGAAAAGTAAAAAAACGTGCTAGTAGATCATGACATCACAGAGGTCAGTCGTAAATCCAAGCACGGTTTATCAGTAAAATCGTTTCATTTGTCTTTAAACTGACTTGAAAATAAGCCAAGCTTAGATCTAATGAAAGATAATACAATTCTTACAATTTTATATGACAATAACTTTTTAAGTGGTCATGAATCATATAGTTTTCTGATGTATTTTTGTTAACTTTATTTTGACACTAATATGCTCCTTTGGGTCAGACAAGATATTTATTACACACTGTAGAATAAATGATAACTATCTAAAGATGTGCAAATTTAATTAGGTACCCATTAATTTTCCTTCCGTAATTAAACATTTTACAAAGAGATATAAATTTCGCTTGGTTATAAAAAAAAATGTACAAAATATATTTAGTTAATATGTTTGTTTTTTTTAGAAAAATTAAGTTTTAATCAGATTTAAAAATTGTTCCAACGCTGCAACATAATATTGTAAAAATAACTACTTAAACATGGCTTTTTCTCATACGGCGCACATTGATTAAATATAAAGATTGGATTGTTTCTGAATCTTAATTAAAATAACAATGCAATATTTTGTGCAATTTAAGAAAAAATGGCTGAAGTGTTTTTTTTTATAAATTCCGTAAAACAACTACACTGCCCTTTATGGTAAGTACAATGCAGTCTAGAAAGTCATAAATATAATTAAATCGTTAGGATAGAAACGAAAATACAGCTTGAAGGGAAATAGTTGATTTCAAAAAAATTTAATAGCTTTTGTATTTATTTGTTTTTTTAATAACTCGGGGAAAATCCTCCATAGGACCATCAAAATTGTCGTGAGAGCGGCGACCCCGGTGTGTAAGACTCCTACTGGAACCCTCGCGGTGTTCTTCAAATCTCTGCAAACTAATAGCCTTTTAAGCTCCATCTCTTAGGCCGGCCGCAGTACCCTGATTCTCTTCTCACGCCATTGATAAAGGAACTGAAGAGTTTGTACGGCTAGGTCCCACGGCATGGAACCATCAGGGACGCACGCAGGCACATAAGAAAAAAAATGGCAATATTGACCACATTTTTGAACGATTTATTTTGCTTAAATTATTTAAAATTTCGGGCTGAGTTTAGTTTATGATAAAATTTGGTAACTTTTCCCAGCATCAATTATGGTTCCTATATATTCTCGTCAACTACTGGAGCGTATAGTTATTCTTATACTAATAAAATTAAAAAAACGGTAAGTGCCCAAACAATATAAATATCTTTATAATTTATAATAGAATAATTGAATTTAAGAACAAATGGATATTACATAAACATATATTTTAATAATAATAGAAGGATAATAAGATATATTTAATATCCTATAATTTATTGTGCAAAACGAAATATACATTGACATCGGAAATGTCATCTTGACGTTAAAGCTTCGACAATTTTTATGAAGTTATAATTTTTGCTTTAATAATTAAAACAAAAACTCATAATGTCTGTTCGCTTAGGGGGTGCTCTGAAAGAGCTGAGAATTCATTTATGCCAAACAAGCAAGCAATCTCAGGGAGTAAGGTGAATAAAATTATTACATAAACACTGACATAACCTATAATGATATTTTCAAATGTTTTTTCTGTATTACAGAGATTTTATTCAAAAAAATTATGTGAATATTAAGAAAGAAAACCCTAATTTCCCTATCTTGATTCGTGAATGCAGCGGGGTACAGCCTCGCGTATGGGCTCGTTTTGGTATGTATTCTATTTTTATTGATTTTATAATTACTATAATACTATCAAAATCAGCATTTAAACTATTTATAAATAAAAAATAACTCTTTGTATTACCATCTCTTGCCATTAAGGGTATGGAATTTTAACTGTATATTTAATAGTAGTTATAATATTGGATAATATTATATATAAATTGTGCAGTAATACTTTTCAAAATAAACCTTTATTGATATACCTAGAGACCTTCCACTGAGGTATATGTGGGCTCACATATTGATGGTGAATGTCAAAGAATTTTCGTCCCTTGTTGGGCTTTGCCATTCTGAAACTACACTGTTCTTTCTATTAGGTTCAATGTATTTGTTTCCACAACTCAGCATCTAGGTGCACTGTTTTTGTGCAAATGGGCAGCTATAGAATAAAAACTATTGTCTCTCAAAAAACATATTTTGAAGAAAATAATCAATGGTCTAGGCTCCAGAGAAGAATTGGTCCTTAAGTCTAGTATATTATGTATCTTGCCAAATCCACATTAGATATGAGACTTTCGTCTTATAACTACAGTGTCAGGTGGCTTAAAAATTGTACATACAAACTGATTGACATATGATCTGTGAACTAGTATGGAAGTCTCTCTACAGACAGTATATGGTCTTTGGACAGTTATCCTATTAACATAGCAGTCTATTTCAGAAAAAGGTGTGGAAAAATGTGTACCCCTTACAGACCTAACGCGTGACCAAGTCATGGCTGTTATCAAGTCCTTTGTCAAATAACTGTAATAAATTACATTTCACATATCATTATGTATAATTCTATCAATTATGTAGCATATTTTACTAGTTCACAATATTTTAGTAGCTAATCATATCAAGGTATATATGGATAGTTTTAAAAGAAATATTTTATTACTTGTATTAGTAGTTTTAAATATTAGTTGCTCTGGTTCAATGGCACTGATTTAATAGAAGCATAGTGTTACTATATTATATTTAAATATTGAATAAATATATTGACATAAAATCTACTATTCTGGAAAACTCGGAATAGATTATATCAGATTTTATGGCCACCAGCTTTAACTCTATGCCAGTTTATCCAACATCAATCTGCACAAACAGTTTCCAAGCAACACAATACTCAGTGCATGACATGATCTTCCAGAGGATGTAATCTCAGCTCAAAATGAGAACCAATTTGAAATTCATTTCATTGCATTTATTTAAAAAAATGGGGAATAACAGGATACTTTGTTTATTTGGTTGTTGTAACTGCCTATCTCAGGGGTTGGTAACCTGCGGCTCGCGATGCACATGCGGCTCTTTGGATGTGAAGTTGGGACTGTTTAGTTCTGTTATTAAAAAAAAGCATTCTGAATCTATGAATAAATAGATTAGGTTTTTTTTTAACCAATAAACTTTATTTATCCAATGCTATATGTTGTTGGCAAGAACTATTTTTATGGCTCTTTAAAAACTTTGAAATCCTGTAAATTTTAGTTTCTGAATCTTCCGACTCTAAATATTGCTGACCCCTAGCTTATCTGATAATAAATAAACATATTTATTAAATGTCTAAGTTTTATAAAGTAATGCTTTTTATGCTTCTTTCTTCTTTGTTGTTCTTGTTTTGTTTTCTCATATTCTGTTGTGTTGTATTCTGGACTTTCCTTTCTTGTGTATTTTATATATTTTGTGATCATTAAATGTAACTGGCATATGCTGATTTGTGTGATTTTGTTGTTTAATAAATAAAACAATAAATGAGATGAATGCCACTACCTAAGTAAGATATTACGTATAAATATTTTTGTGCTTATTTCATTGTTAGATATTTATTATTGTGATTTATACAATTAGACCTAAACAGTTAGTTTCACTAACAATTAATATTTTAGTTGAAAGTTAATATTATTCAATGAAGACTTGATACTGTCGAATATTATAACCTGTTTGTGAAAGTGATATTTTGTCCTTCAATTTAAGGCTAAAGTAGAGATAATATGAAAATTAATTCAATTATACAAAAAGACAATGTCCGCTTTATGAATAAAGATAACATGTTTGAATGTACCAGTTTTCCTTTTTAATAATCACCAGTCACAGTTGTTTCTAACTAAAAATACATTTTTGTGAAAAATAGTTCCGTCATGTAGTAGTTTTCTACTTCATTTCACATTACATCTGATCCAAATCCTTAAAAATATAAATATAGCAGCACTTTACGAAACGATATGTTAAGATGGAAGGATATTCTAAATTAATCAAATTCAGTTCGGACACAGTACACGAGTATTCATAAAAAATAATTAAAGCTAGTGTTAGCACGTCCATATTCTGATCCGAATTAAAGGTTTACTGATGATGTATGGCAGCGTTTTCTACCGTCTGTATCAGGGCGAATGTTCAGGAGAGTTATTTGACCTTTTTCCACCCTCTCGCTTCCTTAATAGTACCACGCACGCGGGCTTACGGAGTCAAAGCAAAGTCAAAAATAAATGGAGATAAAAATTTATTCAGCTATGATCGCTACAGGAGGGACGCCGGCTTAGGGATATTATCGAGACATATAAAATATTAACCGGGAAATATTCATATAACTGCTCCAATCTACGCAATATATTTCAAATCAACAGTAGTTCCAGTGCTCGTTGTGTGAAGGGTGTGCAGCTGGTTCGTGGAAGCTCGAATAATTATATTGGTTGCCACTTATAACCGGATATTGCATGTTTAGAGTAAATTTCCCTGCCAGCAGTGGTGTTGGCCATGCTGGCAGGGTATGACAACTGGAGGGCCGTGGTCTCCTTCTCTGAAGGCGTTATGTCCCAGAAGGAGGTCGCAGAGCGAGAACGGCAGAAGGCCGCTCGAAGAAGACACCGGGGTGCCGGCAACCGCCCCGGCACATCAGTCCCAGCCGATCGGTCGATCCACGACCGGTTGGCTGATGCCTTTGGGGTCGCGGCCGCTAAGGGTGGGAGCCTTGAGCGACTGGTTAGCGACCCTCGAGAAGTAGTCAGAGCATTGTGACGTGCTCTGCCTAAATACAATGAGCAGTGTCGGGGAAGATATCTCCCTCCGAGATTGTGCCCAGCGGGCACGGCGCGACGGAGCTGTGGTGAATTGATTACAGGTCCCGCGGTCCCCGTCAATGCGCAGAAGTCACCTTGGGCTTTTTAGTCGGTATAAGTCCGACATACCTCTGTTTCGCGAAACCCCCCAGTGCGACCGAGACGGTCCCATGAGGATTTTCCCCAAGAAAATGTTTAAAGTAAATTGCCGCAGGACATTGTTGACGCACCATCAACGAATAGTTTCAGAATTAGACTGGATAGATGGCTCTTAACTCAATCAGAGTTTAGTGTATGGCCGACACAGTGCTAAAGAAGAAGACTCAAAAAGTCCCCGTCTAATGCATTAGTAGTCACCTTGAGGTTCTTTTTTTACACTGGCTCGACATAGTGACTACAGAGTACCTGGTGGTAAGTACAGTGTAGTCCAAAAACGAAAGCGACTATCAAAGGATGAACATCCATTGATAGTCTACATCGTCATGTCGCCTCCCATATACCACGACTGAAGGTCTCTAGGTATATGAGCTACTGGATATACACAAGCTGATCCTGAAACGCGACAACCCGAAACTGGTCACTATGACGGGCTCTACATCCATGTACTGTGGTCGCGATCCAGACGGGCACCAACGCCCTACCACCTCGCTGCTGCTCGTTTAGCACCACCCAGGGAACGTGTAGGGAAACTAGGGTAAAGCCTACGGACGCGAGCAGCTTCGACTCCCAAACTTTTAGCCGTTATAAGTCTAAAATAATAAGTAAAAAAAGTTATAAATAATATGTGATAGTTGAACACACCAGCTGAGATACAAGCCCATCAGCTAATAGCTGCTCGCCTATTAATAGATAATAATATTAATAATGAATATTTTCACGGATTCGGATCAGATGCAATGTGAAACAGCCCTTAGTAATACTATGTGTATTTTTAAAATTCTACGCCATAGTGTTTGCAAAGTGACTGGAAATAATTTGTTAATAATTTCATTACAGAAAAGGGGGTTGAGCGCAGTGCCCCTCTCACTAATTTGTCTTCAACTGATGTTCTTGCTACTATCAAGCAGTTAGCTAAATGAATTATGTTAGTTTATTGTGTAAATATGATTATTAGAAAATAAATGTTTGTTTTAGCAATCTTGTGTGTGTGAATTATAATTCAAACGGTAGGGGAATCCCCGAACCACACATGACCACAATAAATAAATGCAAAGACTTCGGCTTATCGCGTTTCGTGGTCAGTTGTATGCAGAGATGGGCAAAATGTAATCTGATTAATAATGAACGATTACAAAATGTAGTCGTAATTTTAATTTTCTTGCTCTGTAATCATGATTAAATCCATTTGAAACATTAAGTGCGGCTTGCACTAACAAATTAAATCTAGTTTAGAGTTATATAAAATGCTATTTAACGCTGATTTGTACTTATTGTCTTGCACTAAATCAAAATCTAGTTGTAACAACTGTTAAACTAAAATCGTCATTAAGATGGAATCAAACCAATTCAATTAATTAGCGTTTTATACAAGCTTAAACTAGATTAATTCGTTAGTGTAAGCCGCCCTTAGAAATCATAAATATGTATACAATCTAGGATTTTGTAGTGTTTAAAATATAAATGAGCAAAAATCAGTCATATTGATGGTAAAAAATGTAAAATGTAATCGTTAATCATTTTTATTAATCTTATTATATTTTGCCCATCTATGGTTGTATGTTGGACTTAAGTTGGGTTTTCATATCCAGAGTCCAATGCCCCCCTCCCAGAGAGGCAGCCTCGACAAGGCATTTCGCTCTCCGGGCGTCTGGATGAATTTGGTTTCCCAGGCTCAGGTGGAGCGATTAGAGGGACACCCCTGGGGGTTTTTAGTCAGTAGGAGTCTGACACACCGGAGTTGGTGCCCTCATAGCGGCCCTGATGGTCTTATGCAGGATTTTCCCCCGAGAAACCAAAAAAAAAGAGTCCAATAAAACACGGTAGTAAATGAATTTAGACTCGGTTTATAATTTTTTCACCAACTAAAATCCCTAGAGTGTTCCTCCTACCCGTCTGCCGGGGCCAAGTCTAACCCCGTGCCAGCTTTCTCGGCGACGTTTAGGCTAAAGGTAAGGCCACTTCTCAGCATTTTCTGACGGGTGGTGAAAATGGCCATACACCCGCTCACCTTCGTCGTCTTGGAACGGTGCTCGGAAACTTCGCCTTGTATCCAGATGCGTTCTGACATTTTGAACATTTCTGATTTAAAATATTTTAATAATAACTCACACTTAGCCCTCAGCTAAGGCAGAGCACTTATGCTCTGAGAAATCTCAATTTATAAACGCTATTGGGATTTTTCTTAGCAAAGTTCTCAAAAAATTAATTAATTTTGACAAAAAACTGAATATATAAGCGGAACTTGAATAAAGCCATAGTATTCCCAAAGCCAAGCCCATGTTGACAAAATCGGTGACTTATCAAATCCTTCGACATTCATTAAGTAATATAAATTATTATGTTTAAGTGAAGTTTAAAAACTTAAATTTGCGTCTCATATAAATCTCAGCCTTAAACATGACTTTTCTATGAGATGCTATACCGATTTCTTCACGGGTTGGATCATATAAATACGTATTATTTACTACGACAAACTATTAAAAGTGCTACAATATTCTAATATTGTTGTTATCTAAACTTAAATTTCATCTTACATAAGCTACTTCTTTATGAAAGAATCACGTTTTATCAAATATCATAACTAGTCATGTAGACATAAATATTAAAAATACAGTGAAATATTTACAATTCAAACAACTGTGTAAATATGAGGCCTCTGCCAAAGTGGTCCAAGTTATATTTCAAAACAATTGTAACCCAAATTAAATGGGCTATTCTTGTTAACTAATAACTATCACAGCCCAACTTCACCCAGGTATGATTTTCACTAACAGCTGTCGGATTTTTAAAGAAACTTTCAACCTATATCACCCTCTTAAGGGCGAAATATAAAAAAAAACGTCCATGGTGCCTACGTAGAATAAAAAATATAATTTCACGTTTCTGACTCCAGTAGATTAGGTTCTGCGATGGTATTTTAGCCACGACAAGTCTTTTCGGCCAATTGGCCGAGGCTACACACTAGAACGATCGTCAGCACCTTGACTTCTACAGGGAAGATCGGCTCTCTGCTGTCTTTCAAGGGCACGCAGATGCCCTCGCAAAGAGACCACGGTCTTTCATTGCTCAGAGCCTCTAAGCGCCCAAATCTCCAAAAATATCGGCCGATTTCAACATCTGATCGCCATGGTACAATGTGATTTTTAATTTCCGTAACTAAAACACATTTATAAGAAATAATTTATTATGCTTATTATTTTAAACTAAGTATCCTTGCAATAAAAATTCACTAAACTATATAGGTACACTCATGCATACACACATAATATATTGGTTTATTTTTATATGCTTAATATTCTATTGAATACTGGATATACTGCAAGTGCTGCCAGGTGTAAATTTTAATGATGCCTCTTGATTTCTTGTTTTATTTCTGGCAACACCACAGCCAACGAATTAATGGTAGGTATAGTCATCGCGCGAGTTGAATGCAGACGGACGCTCGAGTCACAGGCATTGCCACTTCGTCATCCCTACTACTCACTTCTCGCGCTACAGGTGTTATGTTTTACCCAATACTTTTCGCATGTTCGAACTGATTATAAATTCCTTGTAAAAAAATTGTTTTCATAATGGCTGAATTTAAATCATATGATTAATTTTCAAAAAAACTTTTTAAATGCGTAATACTTTGCCATCTAATTTAAGAAATAATTAATTTTTGAATTAAAATAGTAAAAACTTAAGTTTGCAAAATTTTCGCTCTTTACTATTACAAAAAATTTGGGAAATATCGAACAAAAATTGTTCCTATTTAAAATTAAGATGATAGCTAAAACAGCGTTGGAATTTGGTAGCTTTTTCTTATTACTATTGATCAAATATTTAATACTTAATGGTAATGTAAATGTTATTGTGTAATTTATCGACCCGATATTGATATATTTGTTAACAAGGTACAGCCCCAACAAACACATACCCTCTGCACTTAACTCGCGCGATGACTATAGGTACATAACATTATTAAAGTCACATTTCTTTTACATTCACTATATAAATTCTAATAAGACAATGACTTATGTTCATTGGCACAATAAACATTAAAATTATTGGAAGCTCTAGTTACAATTGTATTTTAAACAAAAGAATAATTTCAAAACAGAAATATGGCCTCTCTAAAGATTAATAAAGTATTAAAAAAAAATATTGCTGTAAAATCACATTTTATAATAAGAATAAAATTATTGAATATTGTGTATTTTAAAAATACACACATTAATTAATTAATTACTGATAATAATTATATTTTTTAAGTAAATATTACGCCTGTTTCTCATTAAACGTTTAAATTACCTATAGATATATCAGATGTAATTATAGAGCTTCGTAAAAAAATATAGAATTTTTTTTTTTTTGTTTTTATAGTTGGCTACATTTAAGAACTTATTTCAAATTATTAAGTCTTATTATGCTCCCTGAGACAGTTTATATCCACAAAATATGCTAAAAATTTGAGGAAATAATCGAACTTATAACTATGCTCAAATAACATTCTAAAAATAATGTTGAATACTTAATACCTTTTCCCCAGATTGAGCTTACAGCTCTTTATGAGTTGCCATACGAATAGACAAATTTAGCTTCAATCTTTTCTATATTTTTTCCCAAACTTAAAAAATATAAAGATACGTACTAGATTCATCAACTATAGGTCAAATATCCGATTAACGAGAAATTTCAAATTGTTTTATTTTATGCAGTATATCAAACTGGGATACTTTTCGACTAAGCAATACAGGTAATATGTTCTCTATGGGAATAATAACCAGTGGTGTGCGGTGAAGGTATCAGCGAGAAACCGGTGAAGGTAAAGCAGAACATGTCGTACAAAGAGCCTAAATAAAGTAACAATCGATAATAAATAATGCTTATAGACATTGCAATAATACAGAATACAAAGGAACTTATCAGCTTCTTCAAAAACTTTAGTACAAGTTACAATTAGTTTAGTAATAAATACATAATAATAAAATGTAAGAAATGGATATACAATTCCTTAAATTTTGCACTTATCTATTAACGTTATCGTTTATCGAATGTTTGTTTGTCTAAGCCCTCTGAGGGTCTAAAGTTTATCACTTTGTAAATATGATTTATTTTTTGGTCTAGGTCCGTAGGTTCATGGCGTACAGCCCATAAAATGTATTTTGTTATTATGCTTAGTTTTTAGTAAACATATACAAACTTATTAAAAACTAGTTTTAACTAATTAAAGGTTTAGGGCGGCTTGCACTAACGAATTAATCTAGTTTAAGCTGGTATAAAACGCTTATTAATTGAATTGGTTTGATTCCATCTTAATGATGATTTCAGTTTAAGAGTTGTTATAACTAGATTTTGATTTAGTACAAGACAATAAGTACAGATCAGCGCTAAATAGCATTTTATATAACTCTAAACTAGATTAAATTTGTTAGTGCAAGCCGCCCTTAAAGTTTAACGTAGGACTAAAATATCGATTTTACGAATTAATGCGTTTTACTAAACTGGCTTTTCTTTTGGACTTTCAGCGCACAGAACTAGTAATTAAACTAACAAAAAAAAAAAACCATAGACAACATTACATGTTACTCTACAGTCTACATTCATTATGGTAAAAACATTTATTGTCTACTGCAGTCAATCAAAGCTTTTGGTAAATCCCACTTGAATATAAACAATTATAGCTAAATGTTTTTGTTTATAATAACATGGGTATATATTATCCGACCTATGCTTCCCATATCACATCAATTTTAAGACACCTAATATTGTATACCGATTGTAGAGATATTGAATAACTTATTTGGTCCTTCAAATTGTTTATTGCTTCAAGTGGAATCAGGACAATGAGATAAACTTTGAAATATCTGACAGTCTTATTACAAATCGAAGTTTAACTTTAGCGCGACTTTAAACTACTTTAGTTTGTTTCAAGTTCACACTAATAATTTAAACCATAGTTTAAACTAGATTTAATTTGTTAGTACAAGCCGCGCTGAAAGTTACGCCAAAGATAAACTTCGCTTTGTAATAAGGACTAACTTAATCATTTTCTTATTGCTTTTAAACACCACAATATACAGGGTTATAGGTAACTAACGCACAGCCTCTAAAGGGTGGTTTTGATTTATCAAGACAGACAACTTTTGTTGTACGACTTTTTCTAATTCAATTACTTTTTTTCCCATACAAAAAAATAAAAATCAGATTTGCAGTTCTGAACTTTTTAACTCTTCGTAAGGCGACGATTGCGCCACGCCGACAAAGGCGACCGAAGACAGACTTACGTAGTGCGCGGCGTCTTGTGTCGCTACTAACGAAGAAAGGGGTCTGCGGCGCGGTGAGCGGGCGTGGCGACATGTGCTTGACTACTGTGTAACACGGGTCATGTCAGTCGCAAATTTGCTTCCGTGTGCGCCGGCGCGTGACGCGTTCGTTTCATAAATCACAATGTCAAATCGATACACTAACATTGAATATACCGAAATGGTGCGTGTTTATGCTCGGCGCGGTGACAATCTGTCTGAAGCTTGCCGTGAGTCTGCGAGACTATTTCCGAATGTGTTGACACCGAGTAAATAGATTTGTGAGTATTTTTGTAAATAGTTTAATTATTGTAAATAGAGTGATTCCACTTTTTAAATACGCCTACATTAAAAAATAGTTTGCAATTATCTATCTTCAAACAGACCGCGCGCCTCTTTTGGTGCGATGAATTGCTTGATTACGTATCAATGTTCGTGTTTTTCTATTTACTTTTTTATTTTTTAGTGTAGCCAGTCCTAAGCCTGGATAAGTATGAAGGGATTGTGGATTCAGTGTATAAATATGTACAGATTGTACAACCTTTGAAACATTAACTTACGTAGAGGCCTTTACCTTGTTCATTTTACGATGTTCCCTATGGCAGACAAATAATAGGTTGGTTTTGTTTGTGAAACAATTATTTAATGTTTTATTTTGATTCTAGTTTGTTTTAATAGTGTATTAGTACGTCAATCAATAAACATTTATTTTCACTATTTAACTAAATATGGAAATTTACGTTCAAATAATTGTTATAAGCGACTTTGTAAAATAAACAAGGTATAGGGTTAATAAACTTTCTGCTACACGATCCTTAACGCTGCGTAGCAACGTAACTTTGCGCACGACTGCATAGCACCAGCTGATTGGATACCTACGCCAGATCGAATGAAAGTTGGAATATAGAGCTAACGATGACTAGATATTCACACTAAAACTAAAAAAAAAATCTAACGATGTATTAGGTTTTGGCAAAAGTCGTAGAACAAAAGTCGTTAGTCTTGATGTACCTAAGCTACCTTTAGGAGGTTGTGCGTTAGTTACCTATAACCCTGTATATACAATATTAAATTACTATTTTTTATAAATAATTCTTTGATACATGACTAGAAAGCTGGCAAACCGAATAATTCCGGTTGGAATTTGGATAGCGTGGGCAGGACTATTGTAGCATGAGTCGTCAATCTCTTGTCGAGATGAGGATCAGGCACCATCACGACTTGCATGCCTGCTGCCACTCCAGCGGTGACGCCATGAGGAGAGTCTTCGAACACTAGGCACTGAAATATTTATACACGGTTAGTCGGAAAGGGTATATAAAGCGAAAAACCTAGGAAGGGGGACCCTTAAAACAAACATCTTGTGTACTATAACTTTTCGCAAAAATGAATAATTAATAAGATACAGGTACCTATAGATTTACATACTTAAAGTATAAAGAGGCAGCCCTAGAAATCATGTTTCTTCGTGTCAACGACCCACCAAAGATGAATATCTAATGTAGATGGGCATGTAGCTAGAAATAGACAACAACTCTATTCAGTTCGCACGAACTTCCCTATATCATCGAAATTTTGATGTACTAAACTTTTTGGTGTCTTAGATACGTTTTAAATAAACAATTTTTATATTAAATACTTAATTTCTAAAATTTATTATCTAAAACAAGTGTTAAGACACCAAAGAGGAAAGATGACCAGTCTGTTGTGACACCGATCTATGAAATGTGTTCGACCTATGAAATCTTACAGATCTTTCTATTGGTTGGTGATGTTTGATATCTTAAATAGGTATAAAGTTAGAAGATAGTCTTTAAGTTCTTGATATTTTTGAAAATTTTATCTAATAAAAAGGAATACTGGTAAATACTTTCGTGTTTATTGAGATTTAATCAATGTATCGATATTTTTCCTTTGATATATCGACTTCGATATTGATATTTTATTAAATATCGATACATCGATAAAACTTTTTTTTTCGTTTTCGACATCCCTAGCGCGCGTGGTCTTGTCGCTATGGTTGTCAAAGTTTAAGAATAAATGACATAATTTATTTTAGGTATGTAAAAATAAATGACAACTTTCAGGAAAATTACTATATTCCTTTTTAAATATGTACGATACCTATACCAATAGCCTTGGCTTGGTATACCCTTTCCGACTAACCGTGTATATTATTAACCAAACAGCTGAAACACCTGTTAAATGCCTGTGTCCTGCTATTTCACTTTATCTTTTGTGATTGAGATTTTTAAATGTGTTTAAGTGGACCACATTTAGAGCTGAGATTACGTCTTCTGAAAGATCATTCCACGCTCTGACAGTCTTAATGCTTCGAAAACAACATAGTTGCTATTGTTGCTTTTTAATATACGTAATTTATACATTCCGTATATCTCATGCCGTGATGCCGTGGTGATTGCCGGCAGAATAGAATAGCACCCCCCCCCCTCTTCTTGCTGAGGTGTCGTAAAAGGCGACTAAGGTATCTCTTTATCACCGCAATTCAACCAGGTGTTCAGAGAAGGAAAACTCGACCAAACCTGCATCCCGCTCCCTCCCGATCGTACTGGTTCTCCATTCCATCAGGCCTGGGGGAGCACGGACGAGAGAGTGCTTTTCTGGCTGCGCGTCCAGCTATGCACTTAAATATCTCCTGCGCAATTGACTGTTTCCGTAAACTGGACCTCGATTTTCTTAATCGGTGTTGAAACAGTCGCCGTGGCCGAATCCGGCTAGGATATCATCATCATATCTCATGCCTATGGCTCGCTGTATAATTTTTTATACAAAATAAAGCTACATTTTTTTAAAGTCTATTAGGCGTTTAGATATTTAATTCAAATTTTGAGTGAAGACCGACAAAACGTAAGTAAAAAAGTAACAGATTCGCTTCTACATTCATCATGCGAACAGCTAAGGAGTGGAATAGGCTTTCAGCGAGCATATTTCCGCGATCTTATGACCTGGGAGCTTTTAAGAGAAGAGTGAATAAGCAATTGTTGGGCGGAGACAGTTCATCGTCGAACTCATCCTGACCTTCCATCAAGTGTGATTGAGGTCTAGCGTGTAAAAAATGGGGGACCGCATAATGATTACTATATAGATGTGAATATATCAACAATACCTTTGAAGGGTCCGGTTTGTCCGGGAACCTCGCCGCAGCCACCAGGAATATGTCAGGGTGCGGCTTTCCGTATTTAACTTCACTGTCTGTGCTGCCCATCACCATGTGATGGAAATAGCTGAACAACTCCTTGTGGGCAGCCACCTTCGTCTCAACTGATCTTTCACTGGACGACGTCGCAAGCGCGAAGGGTACTTTGGTCTTGTGTAGGTGCCTTATCAATCTCTCAGCACCTGATTTATGAAGTTATTCTATAAAATCCCATTAAAGAGTATAGTCGTGTAATCAAAATACGTAATAATTAATGTACTTCCTAATCTGATATCATAGATAGGCAAAATGTAATCAGATTAATAAAAATTATTACGATTACATTTTACGTTTTTTACCATTAATATGACTGCATTATGCTCATTTATGTTTTAAATACTACAAAATCTCAGATTTTGTAGTGTTTAAAACATTTATCATTTCATAATGGTTTTAAATGGATTTAATCATGATTACAGAGCAAATTAAAATTACAACTACATTTTGTAATCGTTCATCATTAATCAGATTACATTTTGCCCATCTCTGTCTGATATCAGTCATGCGAATAAATTCGTTTTTAAGGTCCAACATCTTCAAGTCTGGGATAATAATAATAATATATCATTACGCTATTATCCCTTTTGAGGTGAACAAAGATACATTAGTGGCTGTATCCACTTTGCGCTTATATGTCTTGCCAAAAGTCACTAGCGACAGATGATCGTCGTTCTCAGGGCATTAACGCATGATATATCCATTAGATTCCATGCGGGTTTTTCTCGATGCTTTCCGTCAACGGAAAATGTGGTGCCTAAACCCGAACTTTATCTGTAAAAACCCAGAAGTACGTGCCGGGATACGAACTTACGACCGTTGCCGTACGTTTTGTTACGTTGTATTGCCTTGTACAATACGTTCGACGGTTTTTCACGCCAGATCAACTGTTCCTATTTTATATTGTAAGTCCCACGTCAGGCGCTGCATGGATTATTGTTCGCATCTTCGGGATGGTTTTGCTCAGTACTTACTTGACGCCCTGGATAGGTTACAGCGGACGGCTGTTCGCATTGAGAATTATACTGATCAGTGGCGTGCATATCGTTTTCACACAAGGCAAGCAATCAGGAAGAAAACTTTCTTCGATTCTTCTATTGCTCTTTCTCTATTAGAGGACTATGAAAACACGTATTTTTTATTTATTTCGATAAGCACACATTCTCATCACAATCACAATGGTGAGTTTATGTATTATTGATTGATTAATTCAGAATGTTAGAATTAGATGGTCGTAGAGCGTAGGGCAAGCATTGTTTTTATGCTTGTAAGAGATGAACGCCACTGATACTGACGTGACTGAGCATCTTGAACAGCTTTAGAGCGAATAATTTTCTGACGAATTTGGCATTGTTATCGCATCATCAATATACCCCTTTCGTTTCGGACAGGGTTTTGAAAACTTACTGTTCTGTGGGTTGGCGTGATAACAGCAAGTGTCAATTAAATCTCGTCTCTAAGTGGACTCGGCCCACTTAAAAAAATGCAATAAGTTTCAAATTTGTGACAAATAAGAGATTCTAAGTTAAATTCTACATTTGGAACAACATCTTTGACAGTTATAACAATATAATATATGGGTCATTATCAGAAACTAAAAGAAGTTTAATCTTATCAGACAAATGATTAAAAAATAATGTATTTGGCGCTCAGATATGAATTTGTAAATAAAGACGGCATTACAGACATTAAGTTCTTTGCTGTATGCATTTATAGTGTTCCAAAAGGCCCTCTTGATAAGTGGGAGAAAATATGCTACTACATAAAGATAAACAGATGCGATAACTGATAATTTATCAATTGAGTATTGAATTTGATAATGCAGAATGTTTTTGTTGCATTTATTTGTATTGACATTTTTATATCGACGTAATAAAAGGAAAAGCTGTAACGTAAATATAACTAAAAAAAATTCGAATCAGGAAAAATATCGCGCCGAATGGGCCGGGTCCCATGTGTTTATGGCTGTAGAGGAGGAGTACACAATACAGGGAGATGATCAGTACAATTAGAATCGCAATGAGAAAAACTTGAGACAGAGATGGGCAAAATGTAATCTTATTAATGATAAACGATTACAAAATGTAGTCGTAATTTTAATTTTCTTGTATGTATAATCATGATTGAATCCATTTAAAACATTAAGAAATCATAAATATGTATGCAATCTGGGATTATGTAGTGTTTAAAACATAAATGAGCAAAATGCAGTAATATTAATGGTAAAAAACGTAAAATGTAATCGTTAATCATTTTCATTAATCTGATTACATTTTGCCCATCTATGACTTGAGATGATTATGAATATATTATTAGAACAATTTATATACAAGAGCACACCGTGTTAAAAAAATTTCATCAAACGTCACTAATTAACTTAAACCTATTTTTTGACAGATTGTTAAAAAAGTATAATTTAAATACAAAAAAGGTATAAATAAAAACGTAGCCTATTAGCGTAGGCTATTCTTAAGTCGGATATATGCTATCTTAACACACATATCTTAAGCATACTAAAGCTTAGGCCTTATGATTTCAAATATAGGTTTTAGCACAGGCTTCAACAGTGGCAAAACTAAATTACTATACAAGGTACTAGCTGTGGTGAGCCAGCTTTAACCTGGTAGAAATATTTTATTCTCCTTTTGACTTGATTTTTCAAAAAGATCACAATCATGGTTGTTTTAATCTCTAACCGAAAAGTCTTTCCGTATATGTCACTTTGCATATTGTTTATATAAAAATTTATAGATTTTCGAACAAATTTTCAACTCCTAATTGGTGGTTGATTATCCAAACCAAAAGTGCTTACGTTTAAATTGGCAGATTTTCAAACAAACTTTTAGTCCTGTGTCACACTCTTAGAGTGGATTACAACAATAACATTTGATAAAAAAAAAATCAAAAATGTTTTTCTCCAGTGGAAAGTTGGTTTTATGGGTTACAGCATTTCCTCTTCATTGTGTTGATATATTATAAAATGTATACTAACCATCTAAAAGTGGAGTTCCAGCCAGCATAGTATCACCCAGCACTAACAGCTGCTCCCGGAACTCCTTAGGACTCACAGGGAGATTAAGCTCCTTACACAAAATTTCAGACAACCTCTGCTCCGTGCCTCCAAGCACTTTCATCATGAGCTCATCTGTGTATTTATGCCCGTATTGAGCGCAAAGTTGTGTGATCATTTTCTTGTAAACTTGTTCTGTGTCTGTGGATGAAAAAAAAAATGAAAAAGTATTTATTTCGCCACAAATATACAAAAAAAAAACAGAAATTTAAATGTAGCAATACAAACAACACACAAAAACAAAAGAAAATATAAAACATATAACCATGGCAAAAATGGGCCCTTCATCAGCCTAAAGCCACAGAGGAAGACTGCAGCGCAATTGGATCGATTGGTTAAGATGATAAAATTTTAAAAAATGTATGTTTTTTATTTCTTAATCAATTATTGATGGCCTGAATTGTTTTTTATAACATTCACTGGAATTCAAAGCGAAAAAAAAGGTGGTCAATTTTTGGAAATGGATACCAACACAAGGCCACCTATGTGGGTAAGAATCTCAGCTTGGGTGGTGAGCAGGAATATGATTGTTCTGATTTAGAAGTCTAAAGGCCTTGGGTGTCAACTTTGACATAGCTTTGAGTTTCTTTTGGGAATTTTTCTCTAGGTAGTAGTTTCCAAAACCCTAGTATCACTGATATATTCTTTTCCTGGTTAACAGCATATTGTCCAGTAGTCTACTAGCACATCAGATGCATCTATCTTGAAAAAAAAAGCAGATACAAATTCAAGGTGGCTTTAGTGTGGCATGTGTAGGTTAAAAATGATAAAGAAAACAAAGAAAAAAAATGTTTTGGTGGAATAGAGAAAGGCTACTCAAAAAGACCTCAAGTGGCAGATGATTCAGGGGCATTGAGCCTATGGACTTACTCAGGGGAGCAGAGGGAGACAGCTACTCCCCTCTCTGGATTTTTTATACATTCCTACTATATACTGTGGTTAATAAAAGTTCTTATTTTGCAATACAATATGAGCTAATGAGTATTTTATATGCTATGGATGATTCTCTCACATTAGACATCATAAACTGTTTTGCTGAAGTTCCTCGAAAGTTACTTTTGAAATAGCTATCCTACATAAATAAAGAACTTGAATAAAAAAATATCCATTTTAATTTTTTTTCTTGGACTAGGTACTTATAAAGAGTTAGCAGGATATCCTGTGGGTGTTTTCTTTGTATACATAATATTTGATGCATATGTTTTCATGTAGGGTAAAAAAGTGATCAGAAATCAGTTTGACAAAATCTGATTTGCTCCCAAGAGAATCTGGGTATGCCAATGATTAGGCCTACCCTAAACTGTTATAATTGTGAAAAACACAATAGACTATTTTTAGTGGGAAACATAGAAGGATCGTTTGCTCCTGCATTATTTTAATCTAGGCATTAATGCCTGCCCCGGAGCCTGGGCTGTCAGAAATAAAATTTATTGTATTAAAGCACAGAACAAAATTTAAGCAATTGCAGGACTATCTCGAATGTTGCACTGCATTATAGGCAATAATAACCAGCTCCCATGAGGTGGTGTAAGCGAGCTTGTTACTTTTTTGTCAAAAAAAAGGTCATTCGAATATTTAATTTTGTTTAAGTTTCTACAACATATAAATACTCAAAGCTTTGGATTAAGAATTTGTTTTTCTAAGTACCTGCAAATTTTGAATGGTTAATAAGCTAATTAAAATGAATAATTTAAATAAATTATTTAAATTATAAGCCGTACTTGCATAGCCTTGCTGTTTATTTACATTGACTTTCATACAAGAGGTCAAAGTAGAAGACTTACCTAATAAAAGTCCGTCCATATCAAAAATGCAATGCGTTACTTTTTTAAAATTTTTTGTCGAATAAAACCTCGCGCCAACAACTTTCGAGGCTGTTTTAATTAAAGGAATCCTCATGATTTCACCGGTATAACGTTCACAGAAAAATGGAAATGTACTCAAAATAAATGTACTCAAAAAAATAATTAAATTAATATGATAAGCCGAGGAATTTCCTTTATATTTATTTAACAAACCTATAGTAAACGTCAGTAACCCAAAATGTTAGACAACAGAATAAATTATTCTCCAAAAATACTACTCTAAAATAGTTTTTTCATAAATTAATGAATGGACAAGAGCGTCAACATTGTAACATAAACACCAATAAGAGTCGATACTTAAAAATAAACTATTCTCGTATTGGTAAAAATAATCAACTGACGTATGTGAGCACCAATCCAAATATATCATCGCTTAATTTAGATTACGAAAAATAGATGGCTCTTTACATTTTTATAATATAATTAATATCAGTAATTTTATGTATCAATATAGCTATTATTAAAAAATAGACTTAAGCGATTATAAAGCTTTGTAAGCTACAAATATATAACCTAAAGAAGTGAAATATTTATAATCTTCCTGGCAACTATTGTGACTTTATGCTTCTGGTGATGCATACTTAATGGTTTTACCATAAAATTTTGGGGGTTTTTATGTGATTACGGGAATTTTTATTTTGATGTATGAATTGTTTTAGGGATTTTACATGTATTAATTTAAAATAAAACTAGTATAAATGACACGTCTTCAAAATCATTATATCCTGTTTATAGTATTATTGAATTTAAAAATGAGTACTTTTTGAAATGTGATACGTTTTACATTTAGATTGGCTATATTGATTTCATGAGCTATCAAATAAATCTTCGATAAAATATATATTTTCAAACGACAGATGGATTCCATAAGCATTTTTTTATGACTTACAATTTGGCTAATAAAAAAACTTCATGACTTATAAAATATGTTAATAAGTACTACATCCGGTTTTAGAAAAGTTACCTAAATATATAACGCTTTTGAAAACTAATAAATTTTCTTATATGAAAAATAATTTTTAAAACCATCTTTTAATTTAAGAAACTTTTGGAAAAAGGGGTGTTAGGGGATTTTATTATCCTGGGCTGGCTACACTGTTTCTCCTTCAGCCTTCAGTTCAATCATTTCCGGCTCACTTCATGTGGATCGTAGGCTAATGTTTCACAGTCGAACTAAGATCATCATGGAACGTAGTTAGTTCGTCGCGGCATGATTATAGCGTCCTTTGTACCGCTATAATAAAATATAAATTAATAACAATTTATCAGTTTTTAATTTATTTATGAATTATATATGAAAAGTGTTATTTTGTTCTATAATAACGTTATCCATATAGCGAACATGGCTGTGAAAGAGTGTTGTGTTAAACTGTCTTCTAATAAAAAATCGATTTTTAAATTGAGAATGGGGAGCGAAATAATATATTTGTTGTTAATATCGTGTTTAATAACGGTCGCATCGGCTGCTGATGCCGAGATTTCGTGTGCTAATGTGAAAAGCATATTCGAAAAGAAAGGAATGTCATCGACACTGGACATACAATTGCAAGCTAATTCAGGTGAGTAACGAATGTCACGCGGTATTTCATAGCCCAAATTGATAATGATAAACTGTTATGATAATATCAACGATACGTAAACACAGCTACGGCCTCACAAGAATAAAATCACTACCTTGCATCTATTAAAAAACGTAACAGAGTAATAATTTTTGTATATAAATCGCTTCTAAAGAATTTCACTTGCAAGTAACAAAACTGGAGCAGTGTTGTTTTGTTTGATAATCTGTTCTAAGCGTGGTATTCTATATTAGTCATTACGCAAACTATTTAAAGAAATGCCTAGGCAGAAGTGATTTGTGTCAAGATTTTTGTACGCAAATGTTCGAGAATTTAGTTATTTCAAATTGATTAGTACAAAACAATATAATATTTTGTTGCAGATTTAATTATATGTTGTCAAATAATTAATTCTTTTTAAAAACCGTGTATACATTTAAAATAATATTCTCACAACCAGTTGCACAAATGCCGGATAAATATAAAGACGTTTTTAAATACTATTAAATCATTATTGTTTTGCCAAAGCCACAAATTATGATTCATTTGTTTTTAAAATTAAGTAGTGTTTATATTGTCTTAAAAAATCATTTTTGCAACGATATGTCATTCGGATTACTAGAATTAAAAGTTCATTGATAGAACCTATGAGAGGTTTCTATGTATTGTTTTCAAGAGCAAACGGACGGATTTTTTTGTCCAGGTATATTAGGTTTTACGAAAATATTTGATAAAAGTAGACACCCTATTGCATTCATCTGGATACGCAAATGTCTACGAAGTACGATAAAAAATATATGAGAAACCGCGGTTTTGTACATGTATTATGTGATAACTTAAAAAAAAAGCGTATTTATTTCCTCATACGCAAATGGAAATGCTAAAAACGTCGTAAATTATCTAGCTACCCACAATTTCGTGTCATTGTAACATTGTCAAACGTGTAAGATCGCGGCGAATCTTCGTGTTGTCAACGGCAAACTACTATTGTCAAATTATAGTGGATATATATTAGAAAGTTAATTTCTGGAGTCTTTAGTCGAATCCCTCCGAAATAAATTTTTCAAAATGTTCATGCATCATATTTGTGTTATTATTATATTTACATAATGTACTAATTTATAAATATACACTTGATCCATGACTTTATCCTTTGTATCAAAAATATTAAAAAAAAAAAACTACATTTTAAGGCCAGGCCGGCACTGTGACTTTTTACCGCGCGCTTTTTACACTCACCGACTCATTCTAGTTTATTCTTTCCTTGCGTATTTTTTTACTGTGTGTGCGTGTACCTATGATTCTAAGGCGGAGAATTATAGATGCAACTTTTAAGTTTGCTTAGACTTTACTAAAACATTACAATTTTTATTACTCAATGAATGTCAAAAGATTTAGTAAGTCACCGATTTTGTCAACATAGACTTAACTCTACGAATACTATGGCTATACTCAAGTTCCTATTACATATTTAGTTTTTTATTAAAACGAATTAATTTTTTGATGACTTAGCTAAGCAAAGTCGAAATAGCGTCTATAAATCTCAGCTTAAGTGTTATAACAACCTTTCCCAAATTTTGTATGAGTATTTCGGTTAAAAATTCAGCCAAGTGCGAGTTGGACTCGTGCATCGAGGGTTCTGTACAAACGTGTTAGTATAAATTTTTAATAGCAACATTTTTTTGTGATGCAATTACAATTTTCGGATAGTTTTATATATAAGACATTGCTTCTTGACTCGCGCGATTTTAATTCAACGGAAAGCTGTGACTTTATGTTCCATTGCAAAACGTAAAATATGCGGCATAAATATGGCCGTTTTGATTACGTTATCTTAAGAATTTTTTCAGCTATAATTACTGAAGGTCTGAGTAAATATTTGATATTGATTTGAACTTGCTACATCCATTCATTCCTGAGGAAAAAGATGTCTTGAGTGGCAGATAAAGAACGGGATAATCCTGTGAGGATTTTTCTAAACTTTTGAAGCTTCATAATCATCCACAGTCTTTTTAACTTACTGTTGAGTACAAGCGTATGTTGCATCCTCTATCTTATCTGACGTTTTCTTGTTCTTATGTATGTGTGTTTGAGATTTGTGACCCTAAAAATGATATCAATAAATTTTTAGTTAATTACAGAAGCAGCCGGTAGAATTATGACTATCCCAGACAGACATTTCACATCCGTGTGAATTAAAAAACATTTTCGAATCAACAAATAATGAATTAATTGACTGATTTACGAGTTTCTATTGAATGGCGCGATAGTGGTATCGTTACGGACGTTTAAAATATGCGACATATGCTAAATGTTTCAATTATGCCGGTAAAATCGTTTATTGATGGTAATTTAGCAGTAAATTTTTTATTTTAATATTGACTAACTGAGTCTTGCGACTTCTAACTGGACGTAGTACTTTTATTATAGTAACTAGCTGTGCCCGCAACATCGTTCGCGTGGAAGAAGCGCTTCTGATATGATAATGATTATTTCAAGCTTGAATGCTTGTATGAGTCTTCAGCATAGTAGCTCCAATCTTTAATTTCAGTTCAATCAGTCCAAAATCTAAGAAGATTTATACAAACTTTCATCCCCTATTTTATCCCCTTGGGGGTAAAATTGATCCAATTCCTTTCTTAGCGGACGCCTACGTCATAACATCTACCTGAATGGCAAATTTCAGCCCGATCCGTCCAGTGGTTTGGGATGTGCGTTGATAGATCACTATGTCAGTCAGTCACCTTTGAGTTATAATTCTCAAGATTGTTACAGACAGCAATCATTTAGAATTTTATTAAAAGTGTAATAAGAAGTTTATAAAAAGTATATTGTTATATGTATTTCAGACAACTTAATAGTTCTTTTAACGTACCTCTGGGTGTTTCAAAATTACGTACGAATTTAGGCACCGCATGTTCACCGGTCAAGGAAAACATAGTGAAGAAACCCGCATGGCAGTGGCGTGCATAGGGTATATGGACAGGGTAGGCAGGGTCACATAATGAATTTGAATATTATATAATGATAATAAATATATATCATTTCATAGAGAAGATAAATGGCATGAAAATAGAATAGATATGAATATAAAGGGCTCGTTTATTTTTTTTTGTTTACATTAAAGGTATTTATTCCAGACTTATTTATCGTAAGGGCATGCAATGCTTTCATGCATTTATGGAATGAACGCTACTGCCGCATAGCATCTAATAGAAATGACAAGTGTAAATGCCTTGAGAACGGCGATCAGCTGCGCCGTTTGTCACGTTGGGTACGTCATATAAACGCAAATTGGATACAATCACTTACGTATCTCTGCTCATACCGTAAAGAATATAGCGTGATTATATATTGAATTAATGTAGAGAAAGAAAAAAAACGTGATATCACTGATGATTTAACAGTGATAAATGAAAATCATGTGAAATGAGACCGAGATAGCACTATGACAATATTACGCGTGCGAAAGTGATAAAGCTAATAGCAGGCAATCACCATGTTATAATTGGTACCATGTCTGCAATAATATTTATTTAAATATGCCGGTGTTTATAACTTGGTTGAAATCGTGTCGTTATTAACAACGAAGTTATTAGGAAACCGCGAAACCTATCAAGTATTATCAACTTTAAGTACGAATTTAGCCTTCGAGTGCACAGTTGAACTATGAACAGAATAAACACTTAACTATTTCCTAAGAGTATGTTTATGGGTGACATATACACACGTAGGAGTCACTAAATTAGTAGGCGGAATTGTGAAATTAATGTTTTTCCTCCAATGATTATACTATAAAATCACAGATATGTTCTCTTTTTACTCAGGGAAAATCGTCACGGATCTGTCCGGGCTTTTATGCGGCAGATTGCAGTCGAGTTGTCCGGACTTATAGCGGCTAAAAACCACTTGAGTATAATGCTATTATCGCTGCTAGTCAGACTTGGGACATTCGTCTTTCGACCTGGTAACCGAATGGCAAGAGATCTCTTAAAGGGGTGAATGTAAAGAATCAACCCATCTTCTCGCGCAAACCGCCTCCACCTCTTCCGTGTAGCAGAAACCTTTTAGTCTACTGTTCGAATTCGCAATATAACCAACCCAATATATCCAATTATTTAACAGAATCACCCTGTTTCATTATACGTCACTACCAATCTATTTCATGTCTATATATGTTGCATATGTTGTATGTTGTTGTTGTCTTATATTTGTCTTACCTCTATTGCTTCTCCTCTGCGAGAGCCAGTATATGGCATTACCTAAGCACCAGTGAGAAGCTCAAACATGTGATAGGATATCTAATGTCCAAACTTCCATCAGGCCAAATTGACCGTGTAGTTTCTAAGAAATATAGTTTGATGAGTTTAGGCTTTCAGATAATTCCAGTCTAAAATATAATTTAGTTTAGTCTATTAGAGTTCAAAATTGAATATGATTGCATGATTCAATGTCGTTTGTTCTTTAAAACACGCTCCACAGTAGGCAGGTAATGGCTTGCCAAATAAGCGTAGGCGACGGTACCACCGACCGAGGATCTTGTCGCGATTCGACATGATTTTATGGTGCGTTTATGGTCTTACTCCATTGCAATAACTCGCTTACACAATGTCTTTATAAGTGAAATGTAATTACAAACCATATTTGATGGTGACAGGGCGACACATTCCATTTGTACAGCTCCCGGGTAGGTCCAATGAGGATTTTCCCCAAGTTATGAAAGAGAGTATGAGTCTGAGAGCAAGGGTACTTATATATGTATAGAATAAACAAAGAAATCCTTAGGGTAGTTATGCACTGCGTTCGAATCGAAACCGGGAAAAGACGGATCTAAAAAACTCTAACTGAATTCGGATGTTGCTTTACGCAATACCACCATTTTTAATTCTTCAAAATACAAAACTAGGAAACGACGCAGATCTCGACGAAAAAAAAATGAATACAGTAAAATTATATTACAGAAATAATTTTAAAAAATCTGAAATCTAATATAAACACCGCGTTAAGCTACATTACTATAGTATTCCCCCTAAGCAACCGTCCGTCCGCACTTCTCGAGTTCGAATCGGACGCAATGCACGAGCGTTCATAGAAATAGTAACATGGCTACTGCGTTCCGTCAATATTCTGATCCGAATCAGAGAATAACAGATGAGGCATAAAAACCGGAGAACAGACGAATGCGTAAGCTACCATGCATACAATCTGCGGGTCCTTTGTAATTTGTTTTCACGAATTTAGATCGGACAGAATGCGTAAACACCTTAAAAGTTAAAATCAATTTGCATCATTTAAACGCTTCGGCTTTCTACCTAAAATTGTACATAATAACCAAAGACATCGGATAAACGTTACCGATTATGCCGAAATGAACCCGGGTGTCATTACATATTCCTTTTTTGGCATTCGAAAGTATGGACAACGCTTGCACTCCATGGAAATAAACGGCAGCATATTATTCCGTGTAAATTTAACAGTCACGACGCGGCTTTTGGCACAAAAGCGTCTTGCGTGTTTTCTTACAAATTGCTCTTTTTTAATATTGACTTGAAATAATGCTCGCAACGTACAAGCGTACATGATATATGTGCTGTGCAGTACAAAAACCGATTGCTACTGTTTCTAATATATTATAATCAAATTTTACAAACAATAAGACTGTGGATTAGGGCCCGCTATCCATGCTCAACAACGTGAAGAGTCATAGGTACTAATTCAGGCATCACATGCTCACCGGTGAAAATAAATATCGTGAGGAAACCTGCATGGCATGTAATAAAATTATCATCTGTAAGTGCCCTGGGAGCGGCAATCAGTTGCGCTATAGGTCAAGTTGGACATGACATTTAAATGCAAAGTGAATAAAGCCAATAATTTAACTTTGCTGACCCCGACAGGTATACAGCGTGACGATAAAGTGTATAATAATAATGATTAACAACTCTGCGATTATAAAAAAGCGCGAAATTATTTTCGCAGTGCGAGCTGGGTAAATCTCCGTTCGCTAATAAAATTCTTACGCGTGCCTTTTCCCGCACAGGCAAATTCCGTAATACGGTCTAAGCCTTAAGCCCTTTGCTCTCATATTCTAAGTTGTAAGTACCCATTCCCGGTAGTGAAGTGATACATTATTAATGAAGCGAACCTCACCGACGGTTTACATGTAATCGCTCACCATATTTGGACCCAATAATACTAATCGACGAGTGTAACTCATTTTGTGTTGTCTACTGTTTGCTTTCCATTATCGGCCCGCCTTGTGTACGGACGACTCAATTTAATTTGAGTGTTTTGGACGCACGTGTCCAACTTTATTAAATTTAATATAAAGAAAAATACAGTTAAAAAATCTATAATTTTTTATTTTTTTACAGACTAGCTGTCCCGGCATGCCTTGTTCCGCCCTATTTCTCTAAAACAAAGTCACATTGTTTTTTTAATGTTAATAGCTTCCCCGTCAGATTTTATTCTGCCAAAACCTATTGGCCTGTCGGCTGTGTTTTTTGAAAATTGTTTGAAGGAACCTGGCCTTAATGTTATATGTATAAAAATTGACAAATATTGACATTAATATTTATACGTCACTTAATTGTTTTGCCTTCCCGGAACCCGTCCACTAACATTTAAACTGTATAGTATGGTGTTAAAGTTCAAATTGACTTTTAAATATTATTACAAATTTTTTGTATGAGAATATAGAAAAGTGTTGTTTTTAGACTTTTTCAGTCATTTTTTTTAATTTTTCACTCCGTAATAACCTTCCCCAGACTTCAAAAATTACAACAAAAAAGAAATCAGCCAAATCGATTCAGCCGTTCTCGAGTTTCGCGCTTATCAAGACATTTAGCGATTCATTTTTATATATAAGAAGATAGGCTTGCGCTACACTCAAAATTATATTCTTAAATAGAACAACAATTAATTTAAACGGTTTGTAGCTAGGCATCGCGTCGTGATCTGATTTTTATTACATTATGCTTTGTATCGTACACTATAAAAATGGAACGAAATTAAAGAAAAACGCGATAGATAAATATGTTTTTACTCACGTTTTAATAATCGATTATCCTTTCATATATTGTATTTTTTTTTTGTTTCATTGCAAGCAATTGATAAATGCCCGTTTTTCGTTATTCTTCTTTTCTTATCCGATATAGAGTTGGCAGCCTTTTACTGTTCTATAGACTATACTCCGAAGAGTGCTGCTGAGTTTTATAATTTAGTTCTACCTTATCGCTTCTACCATAAATTGACAAGAGGCCGCGTGCGGGTTTGTACCCATATGTGATTGACTTTCTTCGCGTCTTTTTTGCTGCGAACCGTCAAGGAGTGAAATTCGCTTCTTACGTCTGTTTTTCCATCATCTTATGACATAGGGATCTCCTAACGAGTTAATCGGTATTCGTTGACTGAAAATGCTTCATCATCGGCCTCATTATTATTTTCCAGCAGGTTTAATTTAGGTCAAGCGCAAGCAGTAATAAAGAAAAAAAAAAAAGATGAGTAAATAAAAATATATTTTTTTCCAAATGACAAATTTATTTTTCAAATGAAGCAATAGATGTACTTATTAAAAATGCATATCATTTAACATTAAATATAAACTGAAATCGAGACTTAGATCTTGTAATAACTCATCCTGGATTCTGTAAAATGTTATAGATCCCTACTTTTTAAGTTCATTTTGATAGATGTTGTAAAAGGAATTTAAAAGTCAAGTAAATACGATCGCCGTAGCTAGATAAATATTAATCGTTACTCTGATAAGTAAACAAACTGTGAAGATTTAAATACATTTAAATTCCTGCGTTGGATGCACAGAAAAAGTTAAACAGGGCTCGCCGGAGTCAATTCGTGATCACGCGCCGCGGTTTGTGCGATCGACCATAAAACAACTTAAGTTTTTATCCGAACTAGACTCGTTTAACTTGTAAAACGTCGGATAGAAATGTCATAGATCGCCATTCAAGTCATGTCAGACAATAGTTGGCAACACTGGTGTGTTCCGTTTAAGCTATTTCAGACAATATTAAATGAAAAAAATGAAAATGAAAAAGTATTTATTTCGCCACAAATCAACAAAAATAAGAAATTTAAATGCAGCAATACAAACAACACACAAAAACAAAAGAAAATACAAAACATATAAACATGGCGAAAATGGGACCTTCATCAGCCTAAAGCTACAGAGGAAGCCTGCAGCGCCGATTTTCGTGAAGGGCCCCGGTCGTGCTTAAATAATAAATACAAAATTAATATGAGTGATACTAAAATAGACTATTACATACAATAAATAAATCGACTACCAGATGTATTAGTGATAGATACTATAGTAAAAACATATGTACCTAAAAAAAGAGCAAAAGTATTAGTAGTATATTAGGTGATACCAGTCTTCCGTTTGAGGAATACCGGACAACATTGGGTGACAATAGTACGGTTCGTTTGAGGATTGATAAACAATATTGGGTGACATTGGTACGTTCTGTTTCAAGAATGACAGACAGTATTATGTGACACCAGTAAGTGTTTTTTTTTATACTGGCTCGACATAGTGACTACAGAGTACCTGATGGTAAGTACAGTGTAGTCCAAAAACGAAAGTGACTATCAAAGGATGAAAATCCATTGATAGTCTACATCGTCATGTCGGCCCACATATACCACGACTGAAGGTCTCTAGGTATATGAGCTACTGGATATGCACAAGCTGATCCCGAAACGCGACAAGCCGAAACTGGTCACTATGACGGGCTTTACACCCGTGCACTGTGGTCGCGATCCATGCGGGCACCGGCGCCCTACCGGCGCGCTGCTGCTCGTTTACCACCACCCAGGAGTCACGTGTAGGGAAACCAGGGTAAAGCCTACGGACGCGAGCAGCTTCAACTCCCAAAAGGTCAGTTTGGTTTCAGGAGGTTCAGTTTAGGGGTAAGAAAGATAATATTGTTTGGCACTAGCAAGTTTCTTTTACGGTATGACAAACAATATTGGGCGACACTAGCATTTTCCGATTCAGGAATGACAGACAATATTGGGTGACATTAGTACGTTCCGTTTGAGGAATGACAGTCTACTAAATGACACCAGTACGTTCAGTTTAGGGTATGAGTGACAATATCGGGTGACAATTGCTTGTTCCGTTTTGGGGTATAACAGAGAATATCCGGTATGTTCGGATGGAGTAAATGAATTTCTTAAATTTTAACCTTATGTTTGGAGTTTTATACAAATGAAGTATAGCTTTTTTTTTAATCAAATATTTTAATTAGGCTTTGGTGTATCCTTGATGACTATGCCAGCCTCGTAAGGTATATCGTGTTGTTGAAACTCACTTCTGGCTTCTGGCGCCAAAAAGCCTTCCTGAGAAAGAAGTCTTCTCCAAGTATAGATATAAAATTCTGATATTTAGCCCGTTGCACTTTATTGGTTGTAATTAATTATTATACCAGTTGTACAAGAAAGTCTCATCTAATTAATAATTTATTAAATAATCGATTTTATGTTTGCTTATAACGATCTTAACTCTAAAGACTAGTTCAAATACCGCATTGTGTTAATAATAATGAATTCTTGAAACCAGACATATACCGGTTTGAATAGTTAGAAACTCTGTCTAAAACTATAGCTTATTTATTATAGCTCACTTCGAAGTCTCAGTTTTTTATAAGGCTAGATACCTATCCGATTAGATCGGTTGCTAAAATGTCATTTTTGGCAGGAAACTGCTTATTTTTATACGTTATACATTGATGAATATGCGGTTCTTTAACGCTGCCAATCGAAGGTCTTAACCCTTAAATGCATAGTTTTTTTTTGTTTTTAATTAATCGAATATCACGGAGCGGAAACACCACATTTCTTGACGTTGAGGCTACAAAATGGTATGCGGTAAAAAGTTTTTGTTGGTTTATGTAAATTGAATTTTACTTATTAAGTAGCTCGTTTTAAAAACACTATATTTGTTTAAAAGTACCTTAATATATAAATAGCTTAATGTTTTGTTAGTATATACATAAAAAAAGTACATGAAACATTTTTGTTTTCAAAAAATTATATATATATTTTGTAATAACAATATCATTCTACTTAAACTAGTGATAAGGTTTTATATATACACTAGCTGTACCGGCAGACCTTGTTCTGCCCTATTTCTCTAAAACAAAGTCACATTGCTTCCCCGTCAGATTTTATTCTGGCAAAACCTATTGGCCTGTCGGCTGTTTTTTGAAAATTGTTTGAAGGAACCTGGCCTTAATGCTATATGTATAAAAATTGACAAATACTGACATTAATATTTAGACGTCACTCAATTGTTTTGCCTTCCCGGAACCCGTCCACTGACATTTAAACTTTATGGTATGGTGTTAAAGTTCAAATTGACTTTTAAATATTATTACGAATTTTTGTATGAGAATACAGAAAAGTGTTATTTTTAGACAGTTGCAGGGAATTTTTAAATTTTTTTCTCTGCGTAATAACCTTCCTCAGACTTCATCAAACACAAAAAAAAATCAGCCAAATCGGTTCAGCCGTTCCCGAGTTTCGCGCTTATCAAGACATTTTGCGATTCATTTTTATATTATAGATTAGTGGCTGTATCCACTGTTTGTGCTGATATGTGATGCCCAACGTGACCAGTAACATAGATGATTGCCTTTTTTTTTTAATCGGATCGAGACGATGGGTTGGACAGACTTTTGTCGCGGTAAATGCGGCGCCTATTTATCACTCGCCATTGTAAATCGAGATCAGACTAGCAACATTATTAGCAGAAGTTCGCTTTTACAAGCGCTTATTATTGTTTAAATAGGTGCTGCAAAGGAAGTTGTACGAATTTTAACTTGTAAAACTTGTTACAAGTCACGTGTAAACACTCAAAAATAATCACAAAGAGTAATTTCTGCAAGATTTGTAGCTTGCGAGCAATGCGCGTTATTTTTATAATATAATTTTCACTATCCGACCATTCCTTTCGAATTTTCGATTCAATCTGTCTATAATAATAATTGAAAAATTCAAAACAAAATTCATATTTTAAAATTAGATGCTCTCCTTTCTAAAATAAAACTTATTTTTTTATTTGTCAGCAAATACCGGCAAAAGTGCCAAATATAACAAACCTATTTTACAATCCAATCATACAATCACTACATTAATAACTTTTGACCATTCTCTGTGTTCAACAACTTTACGTTGAGCGAGGAATTTCGCGCAGGTCGCGCGATTAGTATGCGCCGGTCGAACTCCGGCGTTTATAACGGACATCGTCGCGACAACCGGCCTTTGTCAACCTTAAACGATCATTACCTACAACATACCAGCGGGAAGTACATAGCTGAATGCAATTTCGAGTTTCCATAATAGGCTGTACGTCATGTTAATGCACCGACTTCATTACGCTTGCTTAGGATCTTGAGGAGTGGAAGAACAACAGGCTTTTATTTGATAATCGGTAAGAAGATTCCGCAATGGACCGTCAGGGTACCCGAGTGCCAGACTTCTACTGACTAAAACCCCCGGGGTGTTCCTTTATTAGCCAGCATGGCCTGGAGATTCGTATTCCTCGTAAGACCCCGTGAGTGAATAGCTTTATTTATGATACATCTCATCATCGTCAGCAAAGGATGACGAAAAAGATATACGTAAAAGTCGAAGTCGATGGGGACTTGTCCACATTGACCAAATAAAGAGTGTAAATTATGCGAAATCGGCGAGAATGTATGAAGGATTTAAAAATGTAAAGGAAGCGAAAGAGGCTTGCAAAAATAGAGATATGAGGCGTTCCATACTATCTGCCTACTCACAATAGGGTTTTGGCGTGTTTATATATAGACTAGCTGATCCGGCAAACGTTGTTTTGCTATATAAGTTATTGTAATATCTTCTATGATGTTCATTGAAATTAAGTGATGTCAAAGACAATTTTGTTCACAATTAAATACTCTTAATCAACAACACATTTATTTGGATAAAGATTAATATTATTACGTTGATACAACTCTTAACAAATAATGCATTAATTTCGACCAAATCCGATTACCATAAAAACGGTTCTAGTAAGTTAATCTTAAAAGATAGACATATACTGTCGCGGACATTTTTTTTAGACCATTTCAAGAGGAATAATTCTTTCATACATATATTTTTGGTATCTTGAACCGTTTTCGCACCGCACGCAATGGAAGCCTTCAAGGATGAATAATTTTCCCCGTTTTTTTCACATTTTCCATTATTTCTTCGCCCCTAATAGTTTTATCGTGATGTTATATAGCCTAAAGCCTTCCTCGATAAATAGTCTATTCCACACAAAAAGAATTTTTCAATTCGAACCAGTAGTTCCTGAGATTAGCGCGTTGAAACAAACAAACTCTTCAGCTTTATAATATTAGTATAGATAGATAGACATAGGCACCATCTCTTGGAGTTATATAGGGCCTTTAGAAACTCTCTGTCGGGTGGTGCGTAGCACATAAATACATGGACCCAGTCTTTCCTGGCAGTATACTCCCTCGTGTATGCTGCCCGGTAAACCTAGGACCAGATACGTTGTCGGGGAAAGCATCATATTCTCCCGCGTTTGTGCCCAGCGGGCGCGGCGCGACGGGGTTGTGGCGAATTGATTACAGGACGCGCAGTCCTCCTCTTATGAGCAGAAGTAGTCACCTTGGGGTTTTTAGTCGTTACAAATACGACACACCTCGGTCTCGCGCAACCCCCCCGTGCGGCTGAGAGGGTCCTATGAGGATTTTCCCATGTTAAAAAAAGGACCAATAACATAATACTAGCAATTCCTTAGTGAATATTTAATTTGTGGGGTACCGGCTTTACTCATTAGTTATTCGTCATTATGAAATCGTTATTTCTAAAAAGTGCTATTGGAATCGATTATCTGCTGCTATCTTAAGAGTTGGTTCATTTTCTTCGCTAGTACACAATGATTCTAGGTTTTTTTTTGTTTACTGAGTAATAATAATCGATAGGTAGGTAGCACTACGCAATATAATATTCTCGTTTCTGGTTCGAGCTATTTTATAAATATTTCTTTAGTGCTATAGTTAAATTATAAAATTACCATATAAATTGACGAAATTCAGTTAACATCGATGAGAAACTGGACGCCATTAAAAACTCCACTTGCCTTGATTTACTTAAGTAAATAACCGGAGTAGAGAAAATGTCAGGATGGACATCGTTATCGCGAGGGTATCCTGTTTGCTTAGGCACTTTCTAAACGAGCCTATCTGTCATAGCTGTCGGAGGAGCATATTCATTAGTGTTTGACTGAAGGCTTCGGCAGTTTTCGGCCGAAAGACATTCGGCAAAACTATGAAATGGGCCAATATTTTCGTGTTTTTAAGCGTCAAACTAAGACTGGTCTGATTGCGCTTGTTAAATTAGTTTTAATAAGTATCCGATTATAGTTCGATATCCGTCTTATGTTGAAACCGATTAATCGGTTATCATATTTTGTATTAAATTTTAAACTTTAGTATTTGTTTGAAAATGCATACATATTGTAAATAAGTTTGATAAAATAATAATAATATAAACAACAACTAGAGGTGATCAAAATTGCCTTATTAAAAGGTGGCTTAACCCGAACGCGAAACCGAAGTTGAACCTTCAGTCGAACACTAATTTTAATAGATAACGAGCATCGTATGCGGGGAAGCCGCCGGAACCCATAATACTCGCCTTTCTTTTTTTTAACCCAGGGGTAAATCCTGCTTAGCACCATCAGGGCCGCTGTAAAGGCAGCGACCACGTTACATAGTGAGCAAACCGGCATGGCAACAGTAGCGTTTAAAAATCACGGGGAAGAAGTTATATAGAGTAAAAGAGAATACTATAGAAGATTGAAGAAATTATATCGCGTATACACAAGAAAATTACACATATCGGCAACGTACAAAGAACAGGGATAGAGATTCACTATGTTTATGTCTCTACCGGCGTGCTAGTCTACTCTACATCCCTTTTGGAGTGAGCAGATATACATTAGTGCCTGATATTTTCACCGATAAGCATGTGATGCCTAAATTCGTACTTAATTTGGATAAACCCAGAGGTACGAGTCAGGATACGAACTTAAAGCCATTCCCGTTGTCGCACCTGGATACTGGTCCTTTATCCACAGAGCCAACACACCATATTTTAAATCCAGCTTAAAATCATTTACAATAGCATGTAACTGCCATTTCCGAGTTCGTTGACACTTCAGCAAAGTTCTTATTTTGAGAGTCGAAGCTGCTCGCGTCCGTAGGCTTTACCCTAGTTTCCCTACACGTGACTCCTGGGTGGTGCTAAACGAGCAACAGCGAGGTGGCAGGGCGTCGGTGCCCGTCTGGATCGCGACCACAGTGCATGGGTGTAAAGCCCGTCATAGTCACCAGTTTCGGCTTGTCGCATTTCGGGATCAGCCTGTGTATATCCAGTAGCTCATATACCTAGAGACCTTCAGTCGTGGTATACGAGGGCCGACATGGCGATGTAGACCATCAATTAATTTTCTACCTTTGATAGTCGCTTTCGTTTTTAGATTACACTACTTACCATTAGGTACTCTGTAGTCACTATGTCGTGCCAGTGTAAAAAAAAAGGTATTTGTTTCCCAATTTCACTGTCGCCGCACTCTCTCCTTCAATTCTAGGGACCGCTTTCCATTTTGAAGCAATTCCACAGTTGATTGAATTCCAAAGGCGGTGTGAAACCAGCCCGCCCGTGTAATGAATGTCTGGTATGAGCTGCGACGTACACAATCGTCCGGTGGGTGGACTGGTTGTCAGTTAGGTAAACACGGCTAAGGTCGTCAACCCTACGGCAGCGGCGCTCAATCTTATTGATTAAAGTTCCAAGTGATTACTCATTCATCAGTTCACGTCCTATAGGAATTCTTAGTTACCGGTTTCACGGGCTATTTAGTAACAAACTACGCCGACATTTTGTAAAAATAATTTGCAGGAGGACACTTGATCTCAATAAAACCTGGTTGAATATGAATGTTGGTCAGACCTTGTACCGCACACAAACACACAAATACCTATTCACTCTTCTTTTAAACAGTCCCCAAATCATATATATATATATATATATAGAAATATGGTCGCTGGAAGCATATTCCAGTCTTTAACTGTTCGCATGATGAATGTAGAAATTAATCTGTTCAAGTGGATGTTTCTTATATCCGCACGAAAAGATTCGCTTCTACATTCATCATGCGAACGGCTAAGGAGTTGAATATGCTTCCAGCGGCCATATTTCCGCAATCTCATGACCTGGGAGTCTTTAAGAGAAGAATGAATAGGCATTTGCTGGGCGGACGCGGTTCATCATCGGACTCATCTTCTCCTTTCACCAGGTGAGTTTGAGGTCAAGCGTTCGCCTATAAATTAATTTAAAAAAAAGTTATCCACCACATATCAATGGTATCGGACACGGTGTCTAGTGGTTTTATGATGAAATGGGGCTGGTGGAATTAGAGAATGTAGCTTTTGAGTACACTCTCTATTATACAACCAGTAAAAGACTTCACGACTTGATAAAACCGTGTCCAAAAAATCTGTTATTATTGCTTTTCATTGCAGGAGCTATTTTAATTGGAAATAAACAAAAGCCAACTAAACTCCAGCCCGTACCAATCTCCCTGTTCTTCGCTGTGGCTATCCAATTCTTGCTCGCGATAACTACGATGTCGTCTGCCCTACCTTTTCTAGGCCTTCTTATTTTTCTCCTCAAACTATGTATTAAATACTAAATTCTATAGTTCTTTGCAGACCTGAAATCCTTCGCAGCTCTGAAAAAATCGAACTCCTTAATGAAGGCAGTTCAATTTCTAAGTTAAAATATACGAGTTTATGTCGAAAACTTTATACATTTGTACCGGTATTAAAACATACTGATTTTTTCTCGTTGCCTTAGCAGTACGAAATTTAGCCAGAAGAAAGATCTTGTAGCACTAGTATACGAAAAAACCGCCATCTATTTCCGCCGAGTAGTGATGTTCATAGAGTTAACACGAGAAATAAGCACAAATTAGTGTTACCTAACTACCGGCTTATGAAAGTTCATGGTTCTTATATGGGCCGAGCCCCATTCGCTATTATTCGCGTATACAATACAATACCTCAAGCGGTAGCGTTCATTCCATAGATGCATGAAAGCATTGCATGCCCTTGTGATAAATAAGTCTGGAACACATTGCTTAAACTTAAACACAAAAAAAAGAATCATTTATATTCATATCTATTCTATATTCACGTCATCTATCTCTCCTATGAAAGCAATATAATATTTACTATAATAATGTAATATTCAAATTAATTAAGCAAATTCTGCTTACCCTGTCCAAGTACCCTATGCACGTCACTGCCTACAGGCATCTTAGAGCTATCATCATTGAATTGTAAAATAAATAATAAATGTACATGTCAATGACTGTTTAAATAATAAAAGTGCGTGGTCTTAATGTAAGATTTTTTTTTACAGGACATTAATTTCTTTGTGTATTTTAGTACCTTAGTAAGTTGAAAAGGGCAATTATTAGAGTTTCTTGCCGGCTCTTCTCGGTAGATTTTGCTTTCCAAACCGGTGGTAGAATCATTTTACGTCTTTAGATAATTCAAAGTAGTTAAAAGTAGGCCTATTTGAATAAAGTTGTATTTAATTTATTTTCATTAATTACATAACAGAAAAATATTTTGTGATTATACAGCTACAATTTTGTACGGAACCCATGGTGCGCGAGTCGGGCTTTCACTTGACCGATTTTTCTTAATCAATTCTGGCTTAAAATCTAAAAGTTTAACTAGGCGATCGGTCTGTAGGAATAATTGTATAGCCTACAAATAATTATTTCGCTCCAGATCTTGAGGATCTAGTTTTTGCATGTGGAGTTTGTCTTCATTTATATCGGGCAACGTATTTTACCAACTGACATGGATTTTCGTTTATATTACTAATTTTGATATGGTATGAGTGGCAAAAACGCTAGCAGTTAAAACAGCAAAAGGATTAGAAAAAAAATTAACATGTCAAATTTAAAAAAAGAATAGGTACCCTTTTACGATACGACTGATAAATCGGACGTAGGTCGATCGTGCGGTGTAAAAAATCTTTTATGTGATATTAGCACATACCTGTATGAGAATTGGTATTATTCATGGCCTGGCAACCGTGCCCTTTCAATCAGGCAAGTTGAATAGCACTCCATCAGTCACAGGGCCTTTATAAAGCCCTTGACTGTAATTAGGTCCGCGGAATCCAGGAGTAATAGGATGCCGACCATTATAAAGTTTTTCTTTCATGTGTTTGATTGTGGAGACTTTTTGTCTTTTCATTATTATTGCTAAGTATAATTTATGAAAGGCATTGCATGGGAATTCGTAAACTGATTTATTTTGTTCATATTCGTATATGTTGCATTTTTTCTGACAGATCTATCATAATATATCTAGGGTTGTCAACTTTGTTGAGGATGAATTATATATTCATTAATTTATAGTTTTATGTCAAATAAACTTTTTTATCTGGATTTTTCCAAATTACTTAAATTTATGTACCACAAGCTCACCACTGAAGGCAAATATTCACGATATTGTGTTTTTTATTGCTTAATAAGATGTAACACGACCGGGGCCCTTCACGAAAATCAGCACTGCAGACTTCTTCTGTGGCTTTATGCTGATGAAGGTCCCAGTTTCGCCGTCTTTATATGTTTTATATTTTTCTTTTGTTTTTGTATGTAGTTTGTGGCGAAATAAATACATTTCATTTCATATTTGCCTTTGTAAACCGGCATGGCATTTAATAGAAATGTCATGTGTAAATGCTCTGAGAACGACGATCTGCTGCGCTACTGATCACGTTGGGTATGACATATAACCGCAAAGTGGATACTTAGACATGACATTTTTATAATATGCCTTGCGGATGATATGATTGGTCAAGCTTGAAATAAATCCGTTGTACACCAATATTTTTTTTTTAAGTGCTGTTGTCAACCCTATGTAACTTTGATCGTAGAGGCATTTGAAATGTCCGTTCCGTTGGTATTTATATAGATGGTAACCCCAGTAATGGGTAACAGTTACGTCATATTCGGCCTCGATTCGGATGTTCCGAAGCTGTATTTAACGATGTCATAATCTATTCATATATTTATGACTTGTGCCATCGACTGACTTGCGGTGTGGCTGATTGAACTCGCCGCCAGCTTACTAATACCGCGTTTCAAATGAATTATCTGTTTAGTTGACAATTTTCTTCCATATTGCCTTAATTTTATTATTATTGTAACCGAAAATCTATTAAGCGTATGTATAAACGTAATACGAACTTTATCTGTGTAAGAACAAAAAGAAACCAGGCCATGCAGATAAAAGATATAGCTAAAGCTGCCTTCAGACTTTTCGGTCGGGTCTAATCCTAGAAAGTTCAAACGAAAGAAAGAAAGATCAGTTATTTAACACATAACATATAGCACTGAAGGATGTTAAAAGGAGCAACTACCAATTTCTTGCCGGCTCTTCTCGGTAGATTCTGCTTTCCAAACCGGTGGTAGATTCACTTTGTTTTTTTTTTTGACGATTCAAAAGTGCGTGGAAGTAGGCCTATTTGAATTAAGTTATATTTCATTCATTCATTCATTTAGATAGGTTTAACAAAATAGAAAAGAAAAGTATTTTGTGCTGTGTTGATGCGCCAAAGAGAAGTCAGCTCAGCAAATGCTAAGCGACCAGCTTAGATTTGATTTTCAGCTGACACCCAAATGTTTTAGTAAATAGCAAAAACCTGTTTGCCCATGTTTAATAAAATATCAAAAATGCAACAAAAGGTTTAAATCCATAAGTTATGCATGTGTAGATTATATTTCTATTCTTTTTAAAGTTAATCTACGTAGTTAATTTAATTATGTTTTTTTTTATTTGTTTATAATTGTGCTTTATATAGTTAGGTATACCTGTAAATATATAACACGCGGTCTTAGAACTTGTATATATGTTTATTTTTAATGTTTTCGTGTATATATCGATGGCATATTAAATAAATAAATTAATATGGATTATAAATGGAATAGAATAGTGACTCGCCTCAGACTGATGCGTTTCGGGATCCAAACGGCCTAGACAAATTAACATAAATGAAGCGATAACGCTTGTGGAAAAGTTGAAAATGTATTCCATTGACGTGACGAAGTAATTTTTTTGATAGCTTATCTCAAGTCCATACATTTTGCACTTTCTATATGTGTTATCGTTTATCGAACTTTTTATATAACTAGAGACTTTTTGTTGCGTGTATGTGTGGGACGATATGGCAATAAATAAAAATAAATAAATTAAGTCAATAAATTCCCGTTCCTTGATGATCATTTATTGAAAAGAGCAATTTGAAATCGGTACTTTATAGTCAGCTAGCTGACACCCAAACTAGGACTACCAGTATCTTGGCTGTCAGAGTTATTCATTTCACACAATATGTTATAAGCAGTTTATATCCGCTGCTTAACTCCAATGTTAACTTTTAATAAATATTTAAAGACCAAAATACAATAAAAAGAGTTGTAAACATTGGTTATAGTCATACATGGGCAAAATGTAATCAGATTATTGAAAATGATTAACAATTACATTTTACGTTTTTTACCATTAATATGACTGCATTTTGTTCATTTATGTTTTAAACACTACAGAATCCCAGATTGTATACACATTTATGATTTCTTAATGTTTTAAATGGATTTAATCATGATTTCAGAGCAAGAAAATTAAAATTACGTCTACATTTTGTAATCGTTCATCATTAATCAGATTACATTTTGCCCATCTCTGGTTATAGTTAACTCTACAATTCCCAGTGTCACTTGTAGGTGACAGTAGTTTTTTTTCTTCCGTTTCTTTTATTCTTTTTTTATCCCACTTCTGACACCATATCACGGAGCTGAGCTGACTGGGCGTTATATATTAAAAGACAGATTACTTAAGAACGTTATATTACAGCAGTTACACAGGCTAGTCTTACGCTAGTTCTTATTCATAGACGCAGTGATTAACTAAGGCATAGACAATATAATCATTATAGAGACGCGCCTGATAAAAATAATTTATTTTTAATTCTTACATAATTACAGCAAAGTTGAAGAGTAAAACTATTCATATATTTTTTCACAATGCCCAGTATCATCTGTATGACACCTTCCTAAAGAAAAGAAGGTAGTTTTTTTTTAAATTGGTTTTGTCTTCGCTATATGTATCTAAACTATTTTAGTAAAATAGAAATACAAAATTAACATTAAAATAGACATGGGAATTGAAGAGTTAACAATAGATACCAAGAGATATAACTGTTCCAATTATTAAAATCAATCACAAAAATATCAACAATTTTAGACAAGGCACCAAAAAGGAGCGCATTTTACATTCATTAATACAATTTACAATCAACGACAACAATGTTTAACTTTAGATGAAATTATTCCTGTTGATAGCTCGCTGCATTTCTTGGATCACCCCCCTTTTTTTGGTTACCCGGGGGAAATCCCTAACGGACCTTCAGGAGGCGATGAGGGCCAGCCACCGGTGTGTCGGACTTGCACCGACTAAAACCCCCGTGGTATTCCCTCTGTCGTCAGCTGAGTGCCAAGGGCAAGGCTGAACCATCTTGCTTCGCATCCGGCGATGTCTGGCCTTCTGCAGGTTCTAACTACTTGGTGAGGGTTGGATATATAGTTACCACCCCCCGCATACTCCTAACACATTGGCGGGGAGAGTGGTGTAAAGTGCCACCCTCCCCTCATCTCCATGATTTATCATTGGAGCGGTGTGTGGGAACTTCTTGGATCACCCTGTACTTTTAGCAGGGGAGCCCATGAAGGGATTTTGGGATTTACTAAAGCGCGGCAGATTAATATAAAGGGGGATACCTTATACCCTATTAAGTACTCCCACCGAATATGAGCCTTATATATAAGGTCTCCCGTCAACGATAAAGGATCAGATTAGTAAAAAAAATTAATCATCAGAAATTCTCGAGCGCGTCAGATTCAGATAAGGTGCGGTAGTTACGTGCTAAAACGTGTATATTTCACTAATCTGACGATTTGAGAGTGACGTAATGAAGGGGGAGGGCTACAAAGTTGTAAAAAAAAAACCATCACCCTGGACATTCTCAAGCGTAGCTAATTTTATTTTTTTATTTTGAAGGGAATAATTCAAAGATTACAAAAAATATATAATCTGACAATTTCCACAAGCCGAAGTAACAAAATTTCATCGATAAAGTTTAATGCGTGCAGGTACGTGATGTCTATATTCCTTCCAGATATGTGATGTCTAATGTAATTTTTTGTAATTATTTTCTTATAAATACAAGTATTCTACTTAAAAAATATGTACTTTCTCATTTGCATGGTATTTCCTCGAGCTTTCAAACTAATTAAGTTCAATTTTTTTTTTTATATTAGGTCCTTACATATGAAATTGGCGTTTTTCGTACTGGCCACTTTAATCACAAATTTCTCCTCTTTGGTAAGGAATTCCAAATTCAAATTTGTACAGCTATAGACTCATGTATTTGTGCTTCGATGATCGTCATTCATTTGTTTTTTTCTTCTGTTTTTTTTTTGTTTGCGTCACTCATTTTACAAAATGGAAAACTTAAAATATCGCATTATTTACGAGTACGAGTTCCGCCGTGGCACTAGTGCTGCGGAAACAACTCTAAGGGTGAATGATGTGTATGGCGGTCGTGTTGCAAAAGAAAACACAGTTCGTTTTTGGTTCCAACGTTTTCGTTCTGGAAATTTCGACCTGCAGAACAAGCCCCGTGGACGGCCTGAGACTCAAGTTGATAATGAAGAGTTGAAGGCTATTGTGGAAGCGGATCCATCGCAAACCACGTCCGAGTTAGCTGCAGACTGCGATGTTAGTGATAAAACTGTTTTAATTCACTTGAAGCAAATTGGGAAGATTAAAAAGCTTGAAAGGTGGGTACCTCACGAATTGACTGAAGCAAACCGGCAAACGCGCGTCGACTGCTGCGTTACATTACTAAACCGGCACAATAATGAAGGTATTTTAAACCGAATCATTACCTGTGATGAAAAATGGGTTCTTTACGATAATCGGAAGCGCTCAGCGCAATGGTTGGATCCTGGCCAGTCAGCCAAATCCTGCCCCAAGCGAAAATTAACCCCAAAAAAGTTACTTGTAAGCGTTTGGTGGACTAGTGTCGGTATTGTTCATTACAGTTTTCTCAAATCTGGCCAGACTATTACGGCTGATGTCTATTGTCAGCAATTGCAAACCATGATGGAAAAGCTAGCGGCTTAACAACCTAGGCTGGTCAATCGCTCCACGCCACTGCTTCTTCACGACAACGCTAGACCACACACTGCGCAACAGACGGCTACTAAATTAGAAGAGCTTCAATTGGAAAGGCTAAGACATCCTCCGTACTCCCCGGACCTTGCTCCAACAGATTACCATTTTTTTCGAAATTTGGATAGCTTCTTGCAAGGGAAAAAATTCAACTCCGATGGGGCAGTCCAAATCGCCTTCAAAGATTTTATTGATTCCCGTCCGACTGGTTTTTTTAATAAAGGGATCAATGAACTACCTATGAGATGGCAAAAGTGCATAGAAAATAATGGTTCATACTTTGATTAATTAAATATATTATATTAAAAAATATTCGACTTTTTGTTCCTCCCATACAAAACGCCAATTTCATATGTAAGGACCTAATATTTATAATTGTCATATTAGGCGAATCCCTCGAGATAATTGTCAGATTATGAGCACGTCTAGGGCATCATGATGAACCATATATATCTTAATCTGACGCGCTTGAGTATTTCAAAGTGACGATTTTTTTTTGCACACTCTAATAATGGCCGTGACTTTGCGACACATCCAAATCGTCAGATTATTACATAAAAGCATTTTTTTAGGTGCACTTAACATCCCCTTCGAAAATCTGACGCGCTCCATAATATTTTTTTTTCCATTTTCAACCCCTATGTACGATCACCTCCACATCATGGAAACAATCAGATTAACATATGTACATTTTTAAAAATACGTAGGACATGGATAATATAATTATCTGACACGCTCGAGTATGTCCATGGAACTGTTTTTTTTTTTACATTTTTGAAAGCTATTGCCGCTCCCCCTACCGATGAAACGGTATGTATTATACGACATTTTTTCTTCTAATCATCTAAGCTTCGCAACCCAATAGGTCTCTATGACGCTCGAGTAAATCCTGATTTAGCATCGTGGGCTGCCCTACTATTTCGCTAACTTGCTCTGGCTAGTATAAAAAAACAGCCATCGTAAACGAAGGTAAAAAAAAATAATCCTTAAATCGGGAAAGTGTTTGTCCGCGACCAAAGGGTCTTTAATTAGCAACCGGACATTCTTGCGACGAGGCAGGTGCCGACTTGTCGCCGAAGCTCGTCTGGACCGGTCCGCGTGCCTTGCCATCTTCGCGTCGCTGCGGCCAATGGTCACTGCCCAGCGTCCGCTAAAATACACATCTTTATGACATTTTGCCAAACGCGCAAAATTAAACACTAGAACATGTGAAATTTTGTGAGAGTTGTTTGGATGTTTCTTCCCATTGGGTGGGGCAAAGGTATTCTATTCATACAGCCAAGTTTTAATATTAAGAACAGGCTGATCCGGTGAACTTTGTGCCACCTATAATAGTTACGGAATGTCATGTTAATATTTTTTAAAGGTACGCATGGCGCATTTCCAAAAACGGCTATCCACAATAAATAAAATCCTATCAATAGTTGCGATGATCAGGCTGGCTTGCACCCACAAATGGGCAAAATGTAATCAGATTAATGAAAATGATTAACTATTACATTTTACCTTTTTTTACCATTAATATGACTGCATTTTGCTCATTTATGTTTTAAACACTACAAAATCTCAGATTGTATACACATTTATGATTTCTTAATGTTTTAAATGGATTTAATCATGATTACAGAGCAAGAAAATTATAATTACGACTACATTTTGTAATCGTTGATCAATAATCAGATTACATTTTGCCCATCTCAGCTTGTACCAATATCTCTTCACCCTTCGTTTAAAGGATCCGATATCATAGGCCTTTATAAAGCCTAAGACCGCACTGCTAATCCTTTGGATATTATTAACGTTTAGTGTGGTAGGTATGGTGGTAGTAGACCTACCTTAGACTATAGCGCAGGATAGCGTGTAAAGATGAGATGACAGAAGAATGAAATGAAGAAGTCCAGACAGCAAGCTGATAGACGTTTAATAAGCACAGTATAAAGTCTAGTAGGAATAATGAAGCACAAGTAAGATAAAGTTCACGACACAATAATACAAATAACAACACGTAAATAATAACAATGAGAACAGTACGAATGGCGAACGAGAGGAACGTAGTGGCGCGTCAAATGTGATAGCGAGACTGTTTGCCGGGTGCGCGGGCGCTCGCGTCGTGTGTACATGTACAATCCCCCCGCGCGCGCCCGGTATCCCGCGGCTCTCTGGCTTAGCGCCGTTTCCATCGCACGACACGATATTAAAGATTAAATATCAAGTATGTTAGTACGAAATGTGTTAATAAAATTACTTAGATAAATAAGTGAAGATATAATAATGTTATTTAAAATAGTTGTTAGTTATAGGTTAGTATAGTAAAAAGAATAAGAAAATAGATAATGTTAAAGACAGAAATAAATAAATAGATAGTGAGTATGCCACATCACTCCCCTCCAGAGACCGTCGCTACGGGCGATAAAAATCAGAAAATCGTACTTTACGACCCGAGCGTGTTCTTCTAGGGTCATCCTGAGCTGGGTGATTCTGTTGTGGAACAGGACCGGGATGAGGGCTAGGATGAGTAGTGGAGGAGGTAGTGTTAGTAGGATTAGAATCAGGAGCAGGGTGAGACAATGTATAGGCCGGTCTCCGAGGGGTACAAGCTATAGCCGGTTCTGATGTAGTCCTAATATGATGTACCGTGTCGTGCTTTGGAAACATCGGTGCGCCTGAAGTGCGTAAAATTTCAGGGTAATTTGCCAAAACGCCATGATAACGCCTGTCGCCAGTCGCAACTTTAACAGATAAAATTTCACCATGAGCAATACAAGCATTTGATGCTAGTGTAGTGGTGTTGTCTACTAATCGCTGATTGCAACAATCTACAATTAAATTATAGTGGCTGAGAAAGTCAACCCCTATGATTGGCTTTGTTACGTTTGCTACAATGAAACGCCATACAAAATTTCGTCTTAAACCTAAATTAAGATTAAGCTCTATAAAGCCGTATGTGTCGATGATCGATCCGTTAGCTGCAGTTAATTCCAAGTCGGTTTTAGCACAACGTTCCCGCAGCGCAGAATGTGGGTAGACGCAGAGGTCGCTGCCAGTGTCCACCAAAAACTGTGTGTTGGTCCTGCGGTCAGAGATGAAGAGGCGACCAAGAGATGATGGGCAGTTAGCTGCCGCTATTTCTGCATGGCTGTCCTCGGAGTTCTCCTTTTTCGCGTGGTCACAGGGCTTGCTGCATTTCTGCGCGTGTGCCCCGTATTTGTTATGATACCAGCAAACGGGGTATCTTAGATAGCTGGACTGTGTGCGGGTCTTCTGAGGTGAAGAAGATGAACGTTGTCTATAGTCTCGTGGTCTCGCGCTGGTAATAGTACTGCAGTTTATGGAGGTGCTGCATGGTCGAGTGTGCTCCTCTAGCTTCTGTGTGAGATGCTGCACCAACTTCTTTAGCTCCATAATTTCGTTCACTTCATGTGTAGTTTGTGTGCAGCCGGAAGATGAAGCAATAACGCCAGACAACGATGTGATGTCATAGACATGATCTGCCAGGTCTGCAAGATGATCCAGGGACTGTTTAGGCTGTGATGCAAGTAGTGCCTGGAGTTTGTTTGGAAGACGGCTGCACCAAATTGACTGGATTATGATGTCAGGCAAGGAAGGTCCAGCTAAGTCTTTTAGGTGTCTTAAGTACTGAGATGGCTTACTGTTGCCTAGCTGTTCGTGTTTCAAGAGCTCTATAGTCTTTCTTTCGTGAGAGGTGGTCAATTGCTTGAACCTTGGACTCTAAGGGCTTTATGCCAGAAGCAGAGATTCGGTAACCTAAGAAAGTTACCTCAGGCGCGCCGAAAACACATTTAGAAGTGTTGACAAGAACGCCATATTCCTTCATGCGCGTGAAAAGTTCGTGAAGGTGTGCTTCGTGCTCGGCTTCGTCCTTTGAGAAAATAAGGAAGTCATCAAGGTAGCAGTAACAGAAGTCAAGACCTCTCGTCATCTCGTCTACGAATCTTTGAAACGTTTGACCTGCGTTACGTAAACCAAATGTCATGTAGGGAAATTCGTACAGGCCAAAGGGTGTGGTGATGGCAGTTTTGGGTATGTCGGCTTCATACACTGGAATCTGGTTGTAGGCCTTCATGAGATCAATGGTGGAGAAGACTCTACAACCAGAAATGGAGTAGGTGAAGTCGTGGATATGCCTAATTGGATAACGGTCTGGGATAGTCCGTGCATTAAGCATCCTATAGTCACCACATGGTCGCCAGCCGTTATCCTTCTTAGGAGCAAGGTGTAAGGGAGAAGCCCAAGGACTTTCAGAAGGACGCGCTGTGCCGTTACTGAGCATGAGCTCAAATTCCTGTTTGGCTATTTTTAGTTTGTCCGGAGCCAGTCTGCGAGGGGTGGATGATATAGGCGGTCCGGGTGTGGTCCTGATCACGTCGGGGTCACCAGTTTAGCGTGGTAGGTATGATGGTAGTGACCTACCTTACACTATAGCGCAGGATAGCGTGATAGATGAGTTGATGAAGAATGAAATGAAGAAGTCCAGACAGCAAGTTGATAGACGTTTAATGAAGCACAGTACAAAGTCCAGAAGGAATAATGAAGCACAAGTATGATAGTTCAAGAAGAAATAAAGTTCACGACACAATAATATAAATTACAAACACAAAAATAACACAATACGTAAACTATAAGTAGCGAGCGAGTGGTGCGTGGAGGTGCGTCGAATGCTTGATAAGCTCGCTTTTAATAAGGTCATATTTGTTGTTTAAGGGAGGATGTAAAATAATGTCCTTCACGGTCGTTGCATGTTCCATATTCAATTGGCTCGTGACGAACGAAAATCTTGTCGTGTCGTCCGTGATGTCATTACAGTGAAATTGTGCTTCTAGCAATGCGAACCATAATTCGGGTTCGTCTGGAGCAAATGGATGTACACTAAAATGTCGTGTCGAAACGTCGGAAGGTGTAAAAGCGCGCGATGATGAGCGTGATCGCTGTGTGGTTGCGGTACCTTCATGGTTTGAAGTAACGGTTTCAACCGAAACTCTCATCTATCACGTCGGGGTCACCAGTTTAGTGTGGTAGGTATGGTGGTAGTAGACCTACCTTAGACTATAGCGCAGGATAGCGTGTAAAGATGAGATGACAGAAGAATGAAATGAAGAAGTCCAGACAGCAAGCTGATAGACGTTTAATAAGCACAGTATAAAGTCTAGTAGGAATAATGAAGCACAAGTAAGATAAAGTTCACGACACAATAATACAAATAACAACACGTAAATAATAACAATGAGAACAGTACGAATGGCGAACGAGAGGAACGTAGTGGCGCGTCAAATGTGATAGCGAGACTGTTTGCCGGGTGCGCGGGCGCTCGCGTCGTGTGTACATGTACAATCCCCCCGCGCGCGCCCGGTATCCCGCGGCTCTCTGGCTTAGCGCCGTTTCCATCGCACGACACGATATTAAAGATTAAATATCAAGTATGTTAGTACGAAATGTGTTAATAAAATTACTTAGATAAATAAGTGAAGATATAATAATGTTATTTAAAATAGTTGTTAGTTATAGGTTAGTATAGTAAAAAGAATAAGAAAATAGATAATGTTAAAGACAGAAATAAATAAATAGATAGTGAGTATGCCACAAACGTTTTTATCTGAATAGTGAATGATAAAAATCAACTCTAAATTCTAGCTTATTTATTATCACAAATAAACACATTATAATATATACAAATTAATTATAATTTCGCGGAAAGTCGTTGAATGTAAACAAGTTTAATATTTTAATGAATTGGCCGTAATAAAAATATGTACATACAGGAGATAATTGTTACGACTTCATTCATTAGTTTTTTTAATTACTCAGAAGTGAACAAATTTTTGAATTCGTTATTATTTATTTCTATTCTTTGTAATAACATAGCCTAACAGCGTTCTTAGAAATTTATTTTCTGTTCATCCGGGGGGAAATCCATCAGGGCCGCCGTGAGGGCAGCGACCCCGGTTGTCAGCCTAATACTCTCTAAAACCCCTCGAGATGTCCTTCAAATGGCTGCTAGCCGGGCCTTGGTATCCGTGTTCCTGCAACAACCCGGCGAGCGAATAGCCTTTTACGTTCCATCTCTTGGAGAGGCGAGTGTAAAGTGCCTACCCCTCAAGTCTACTGTCCGATCAATGTCACAGAGGGATGTCTCCCTCCTGGGACGTTATCTGGGACGCCGAATCTCGATGGTCATTGTTTTCTCCATCTCTTTTTCGTGCCATAGCAAACTTACGAATAGTTCGACTTACTCTATTTCAGCTTAAAAATGTAATGAAATAAAGCATTATTGCATATAAGTGTATCATTCGTTAGTATTTTCATAATTTGGAAAACACCAGAGATAAATGCCGGTATTCGAACCTACGACTATTTGTACAGTCGCACATGTATACCGGTCGCATATCTACTAGGCCATCATAACTATATTAAATAAATAAACATAGTAAAATATTTATTATTTTAATGTCGTTTTGTGAATAGAATAATCTTTTGAATTGACCGCTGGCACAAGGAAAACCGCAATATACAATTAATATAATAATTTTCTTAAGTAATAACCTAAATAAACAGTTTACAAGAAATATCCGTATATTAGCAGTGATACCAACTTTAAATTTATCCTTAAAATTGGTCATGTTGTGTAAATATGGGAAATTATGTGGACTTAATTTTTTGTTTAAGACAAAATATACGATTTTATAAACATACTTTACATTTATAAAAAAAAAACTAAAGTATTAAATTATAGAAATTAGTATAAATTAAAGCTATAATGATGATGATTACTTGTATGTGGTGACGTACTATATTATGCTATGTAAGGCTAATGGAAGTTTTATGTGCTCAATGCAACATAAGGTTATTTATATTTCGATGGACGACATTTGGGCCACATGCATTATATAATTTATATTTGTATTATGTATATAACGTGCGCAAAATAAGTAATAAATGGAATTTGAGCTAAGACTGCCTTTGATTCACAAGCCTCCCACAAGCGGAGGCCAGCCACTACATTTATATATTATTTACGTTTTGTGTTGTGTCCTTGTTCTCATTCTTTCGTTTCTCTATACGTTTGTGATATGTATATATTGTAGTTAATTGATTTTTTGTTTGTTTTAGGTACGTCAACCGGACAATCTTGCTATAATTTAAGTTTCTAGTAAACACCGGACAACCTTCTTCGACTACCAAAGTCAAAATGAAACTACTAACATTGGCAAAATCACATTGGCCATACTCCTGTGGAAAGGCCATAAGGAAAGCAAAAAAACTGGTGATTATGTTGATGAGTATATTTTTTATGCCCTTGCTAAGTATAATATGGGAAGTTGAACAAAATACCAATAAAATTTCTAAGTTCCTTATATATTATGTAATTAATTATGTATATTTAAATTATAATTTTGCGTATAATGATAATGTAGTAATATGAAGAAAAATACGACAAATTTTATTAATTTTACTCAGCTACAAAATTATTTATATATTCGGTTTACTACAGTATAATTTACTAGAATTTCATGTTTATAGATAAAAACAATGTTTTACATTTCTTTCAACAATTTTTATATAGTTATTTACATAAATACAAAGAATTATTATAACATATTCGATATAATACATTAAAAATAAACTTAAATCAATTAATAAATGCTAAAATATGCTATATTTAAATAAATAAAAATACAATGTATTATTTAATAAATCTATGATAATCCCTATATGATTTAATAGAGTAACAAGTTAATATGCGTTTGATTTTATGACATGATTTGCTCGACGGAGTGACTATAGTGTTCCTCTTTGAAAAGCAAAATGTAGTCAATGCAATTATCCGGGACTGGAGCTTATCGACAGTCAACATCAACATTCCTACATAAAATACGCCAGAAGGTCTCTAGATATAAGAATAACTGGATGTACACCGGCCGACAAATTAAATATTTACAAATTATTTTAAGGAGATTTTCGTATCCAAGACTAGCAACACTACATATCAGTTCATTCATTATTCAACCGTTCAACCCTCGTCGTTGACGGCCTGTAATTTATTCGCGGCGGTAGTTCTGAATTAATTGTAACGATATTATCTTAATTGCGCTAGGTCATTTTGCATTGCGATTACACAGAGTGTAGAAGTACTAAGTTATTTTTCTTTTAGTTGTAATATAATTAACTAGTTGTAATATAATTAACTAATCTAGCTAGTTCGTTTAGAATCTTTGTTTAAATTTATTTCAGCTATTGATGTGAAACTTTTGAGGCGGCGTTTCGATAAGTGGACGAGAATCGAGTAAAATTTTAAGAACGTGTATGTCTTTGGCATGTGTAGAAGATGATATGGCGTAGAGAGAAAGACTGTAAGACAGAAGTATAAAGATTGTTAAAGTAACTCGTTTCGACCTGCCGCGTTTCGGGATCAGGTTGTATATATCCATTTGTTCATATACCTAGAAACCTATCGTGGTATATGTGGGCCGATATGCCAATGGCAACGGATTTTCGTCCCTTGGCTGTCGTTCCTGTTCTTGGACTTCCCTGTACTTTCCGTCAGGTGCAATTTACTCACCAATATGAAAAATCCAAAAATAAAATAAGACATGACAGTATGAACGATGAAAAAAAACACCGTGAGGAAACTCGCATGGCATCTAATACAAATTTCTGAGTACTAGTGCTATTAGAGCGGCGATCATTTGCGCTGCTGGCCACGTTGGGCACGACTAGTGATGAAAATGCCCGGGAATTTTCATCACTAGGCACGACACACAAGCACAAAGTGAATAGAGACGTTAATGTATCTCTGCTCACCCCGAAAGGGATATTGTATGACGATATATTATTATTATTAAAATATAACATAAATAGGGTAGATAGAAGTGCCTTTTGTGATGGCATTCACATTAACATGTTGCTGCCTAACGATCAGTTTTAAAAATACGCTTTAAATTTAAAAACTCTTTTAAACACTAATTAATCGTCAATTGCATGCCATGCTTCGCTAGTATTTAAAAACCTTTTAAAATTTAAAGAGCGTTTCTGACACTAACAACTATTCTCGTGTAAAAACTTGTAAAGTCACTCTCAAACGAAACTGCATAATAGGTCCAGTTGAGAGAAAAACGGAGTATTTGTACGAGATATGAATGGAGTTCGCATCAATGGTATATGATCGTTGACTCTAGGATAGGCGAGCCTTGCACTGTTAATGCGGTTATCGCTCGCGTTATAATACAATTAATTGCGGGCAAAGTGCAAAGAAACAGTATTTATATGTCTGTAATTGTTTATTGACAATACGTGATAGATTTTTTTTGAAGCGGACTAACTACTGATTGCCGTTAAAGGCATTTACAGTTCAACCGGGCTTAGGGGGCGAGCACAGAAGGTGCTCAGCCAGCGAGTTTATGGGTTGAGTAGCAATGCAAGGGCACCCCTGTGGGTAGGAACCTCGACTTGGATCGCCAGCCAAATAAAAATTCTATCCCTACGGGTGGTCTACTAGCGTTTCGGAACTGACTACCTTGAGAAGAAACGCCGAAAGAAACTCAAGGCTGCGTCGTAGTGAAACGTGATAGAATTAACGATTGTGTTTATATAGCAGGATTGTCGCGAATGCCCGCATCAGTTGATTATTCGCATTTTTAAATATCAGTATCAATTCAGCAATGGCAATTACGATTTTTTAATAATTGTTAAAATTCATAGTAAATTTATTTCAATATGTCTTTTTGTTGGTAATATAAGGGGAAACTCCTGCATAGGATCATCATGGCCAATGTGAGGGCAGATACTCCGGTGTGTCAAACTCCTACTGACTAAAAATCACCGGGGTGTCCTTACAATCACTTCACCCGGGCCTAGGGAACAGAACTCGTCCAGTTGCCCGGGAAACAAATAGCTTATTCAGGCTTCTTCTCTGGGAGGAGTGGGTGTAAAGAGCCCACATTTCCAAACCGCATGTTCTTCGTTAAAACACTCTAAACATATTTGAGGAGACAAAAAAAATCTTTGCAATAAATCGAAAATAATCATATCACAATGTAATCAAAATATTCCAGTTACATTGTTTATATTCCTGCATATCGCTTTACGCGGATTTTGGTCACGTGAGAAACACAAACGAAGCGCGCTGGACGACGAACGTGTTAAATCGTCAATAACATGATAGCCATCGGATTTTTACTCCGACTCAGCCTTGAGTTTGTTTCGGCGTTTTTTCTGAAGGTAGTCGCTTCCAAACCACTTGTAGTAGATCACTGTTAGGTTTCTTATCCTGGCTGGCCGCCCAAGTCAAGGTTCGTACCCACGGGGTGCCCTTGCGTTGCCACTCAACCCATAAATCGCTGGAGGAGCACCTTAAGTGTTCGCCCTCCTAATTCCAATGTACACCAAGAAAATGTCCCGTGGATAATAAGCCACCGATTTTGAAAGCAGGATCAACAGAATTGAGGCGGCTATAAACTGTTTTGATAATTCAGAGAAATCGCTAGAGTTAATGATTATTCATTTGTTTTTCACTTTATTCCAAAAGTTATCAATAATTTATGTACTTGTTTGTTCGTATGCTATTATTATAATACTAATTAACGTTGAAGATGGTCGTATAGGGACTTTAAAAGAAGCATTTTTAGGCTAATTTTTTAATGTGTTTTGGGATTATGGTAAAAATGTAACAGCAGGAGGTCCACGAAAACTAGTAAAACTTTGAAAGGGGTCTCCGAAAAAAAAAATGATTTGGAAATCTCTGGCTAAGACTACTTAAACATAACACTTTATAATATTCAATTAATGTCAAAGGATTTGGTATCTATCCGATTTCATCCACTTGGATTTTGCTATGTGAATACTTAAGCTATACTCAAATTCCGATAATATATATTAGTTTTTTGTCAAAACGAATTTATTTTCTGAGCACTTGCTCAGTTTGCTTTGCTGAGATTTATAAGCTAAGCTTTGGTCTTTGTTGATATGTTTAGTTATACTAACAAAGTTCTTGTACAACTTTAAAAAAAATATATATCTTCACGCTATACCCCTTTAGGTCTAAGCAGAGATACATTAGCGGTTGAATTCACTTTGCGCTTATATGTCGTGCTCAACTTGAACATTAGCGCAACTGATCGCCATTTTCAGCGCTGCTGACTTCCTCTGTGGCATTAAGGTGATGGAGGGCCCACTTCGCCATGTTTACATGTTTTTGTATAATATTAAGTCCTTACATATGAAATTGGCGTTTTTCGTACAGGCCACTTTAATCACAAATTTCTCCTCTTTGGTAAGGAATTCAAAATTCAAATTTGTACAGCTATAGACTCATGTATTTGTGCTTCGATGATCGTCATTCATTTGTTTTTTTCTTCTGTTTTTTTCTGTTTGCGTCACTCATTTTACAAAATGGAAAACTTAAAATATCGCATTATTTACGAGTACGAGTTCCGCCGTGGCACTAGTGCTGCGGAAACAACTCGAAGGGTGAATGATGTGTATGGCGGTCGTGTTGCAAAAGAAAACACAGTTCGTTTTTGGTTCCAACGTTTTCGTTCTGGAAATTTCGACCTGCAGAACAAGCCCCGTGGACGGCCTGAGACTCAAGTTGATAATGAAGAGTTGAAGGCTATTGTGGAAGCGGATCCATCGCAAACCACGTCCGAGTTAGCTGCAGGCTGCGATGTTAGTGATAAAACTGTTTTAATTCACTTGAAGCAAATTGGGAAGATTAAAAAGCTTGAAAGGTGGGTACTTCACGAATTGACTGAAGCAAACCGGCAAACGCGCGTCGACTGCTGCGTTACATTACTAAACCGGCACAATAATGAAGGTATTTTAAACCGAATCATTACCTGTGATGAAAAATTGGTTCTTTACGATAATCGGAAGCGCTCAGCGCAATGGTTGGATCCTGGCCAGCCAGCCAAATCCTGCCCCAAGCGAAAATTAACCCCAAAAAAGTTACTTGTAAGCGTTTGGTGGACTAGTGCCGGTATTGTTCATTACAGTTTTCTCAAATCTGGCCAGACTATTACGGCTGATGTCTATTTTCAGCAATTGCAAACCATGATGGAAAAGCTAGCGGCTAAACAACCTAGGCTGGTCAATCGCTCCACGCCACTGCTGCTTCACGACAACGCTAGACCACACACTGCGCAACAGACGGCTACTAAATTAGAAGAGCTTCAATTGGAAAGTCTAAGACATCCTCCGTACTCCCCGGACCTTGCTCCAACAAATTACCATTTTTTTCGAAATTTGGATAACTTCTTGCAAGGGAAAAAATTCAACTCCGATGGGGCAGTCCAAATCGCCTTCAAAGATTTTATTGATTCCCGTCCGACTGGTTTTTTTAGTAAAGGGATCAATGAACTACCTATGAGATGGCAAAAGTGCATAGAAAATAATGGTTCATACTTTGATTAATTAAATATATTACGTATATTAAAAAATATTCGACTTTTTGTTCCTCCCATACAAAACGCCAATTTCATATGTAAGGACCTAATATTACCTTCTTTTCTGTCTGTCGTTTATGTTTCTGAATTTCAATTTTTTTGTTTGAGATGTTTTTTATTTCATTTTACTAACATGTGACATTTTTGTTAGATGCCATGCGGGTTTCCTCACAATGTGTATCTGGAAAAACCCAGAAGTACGTGCCGGGATAAGTTTTCAAATAATATAGGTATCAATTTACGCAGCGATGTCCTGTGGGGTTAGGTTTTAGTTGCCGGTTCGATGGAATCTAATAAAAAAAGAAATGATTGAAAAATTACAAAAAGCGAATTCGTACACAGGTTCCACCGGTTCAGGCATGTTTATCGGATGCCTAAACGATGTTGTTCACGGCCCCGCACCGTCCACTTTCCGATACCGACCGATAGAGATGGGAATTATCGTGAAATCATTGATTATTTAACAATTATTTACTAAAATTATTAAATGCCTGAAAACTAGAATTTTCAACTAATGCGACCTGCAACTGAACCATGGATACTAAAAGTTATGCAAGTTTTTGTGCAGGAAGTTGGTGCCAGTGGCAAACAGACTAAGATCCGGACACATTCCATCTAACAAATTTAAACATCTTATAAAACTAAATGATTCTCCACTGTGTGTAAATTGTGGAATCATAGATGATATCCACCATTATTGAAGGAATGTGTCCGATCTGAATCTGGGAGAGAGGCGTTTATGAGTGCCTTTGGTCTGAACAGACTTGACATCGGGATTTTTAACAAGATCTTAACAGAACTATTATCTGATGGGGCGTCTGACTTGTTCAGATCAATGGCACCATATGTAATATGTTAGGTATTTCTGTATTAGGGTACGATGGGACTGACATACGTACACACGTAAAAGTCCTTTAAATAAATAGAATAGAAAAAAAAACAGTTGGGCAAGTCCATCAGTTTAAAGTCGCTCAGCATGCAATGGAGCGAGTTGTGTTGGGCTATTGCTATGTTGGTTAAAGTGAAATGAGGTTATCCAACAGAGAACTAAAGCTCTCGACAAAGCTTAATGTATTAGCTGAAGTGGCAGTGGTCTGGCCACGTATTTCAAAGAACCGATGATTGTTAGAACAGGCGGGTTCGCGAATCGGTGATCGTAGATTGAGAATACCTGCAAAAGCGGGCTGGAAAGTATTAGGTAAAAAGAGCTGAAGACGGGACTCAATGGCGCCTCTTGGCGAGGCCTGTGTTTAGCAGTGGACTAGGATATGCTGATGAAACTAAAAACACATGGACTGAGATGGTACTATGGTAAAACTACGCGGGTGAGAGAGATAAAACTCATCCCCCCCTTATTTTTTTTTACACTGGCTGGACATAGTGACTACAGAGTAGCTGATGGTAAGTACAATGTAGTCAAAAACGAAAGCAACTATCAATGTATAAAAATCCATTGATAGTCTACATCGTCATGTCGGCCCACATATACCACGACTGAAGGTCTCTAGGTTTATGAGCTACTGGATATACACAAGCTGATCCCGAAACGCGACAAGCCGAAACTGGTCACTATGACGGGCTTTACACCTATGTACTGTGGTCGCGATCCAGATGGGCGCCGACCACCTCGCTGCTGCTCGTTTAGTATCACCCAGGAGTCACGTGTAGGGAAACTAGGGTAAAGCCTACGGACGCGAGCAGCTTCGACTCCCAAACTATCACTATTATCACTTATGTTCCCTTTTTTCTGTAATCCATGGGAAAGTTCTGCTTAGGATCTAGAGTGCCAGATTCCAACTGGTTGAAACCCCCGGGATATCCCAGCTTGCTGCTAGCTGGGGCTTGGAATCTGTATTTCTACTACGATTCGAGAAATGACTTATTGCAAGCGTCTTCTCTATCAAGGGTGAGTGCAAAGAGACCACCACCACTCAGTTCAGCTCAATTCTAAAAATTTGTGCGTAGAGCACATTTATGTCCTCGACTATAAATGTATCCCATCTCTACAGACTGAGTTATGACGTGGCGAAATCGAAACGAGTTAGGAATCGATTCAATGCATTCCGACGCTTCACGAGGAATGCGTTAACGTAAAGATTATAATCTAGTTTTGGTGAACGATTCGTCATCGTCCGATTTAGTTAATGGAATCGGTTACTAAGCGTGTTAATAGAGCTCCCATGGGTCTCGATTGTACTTACTTAAATGCTCTCGACTTTTTTGTGAGTTTCAATGGTTTGGGATTTTTTAATCCTTTCTCATTGAAGTTTAAGTCTATTCATAATTAATTATCAACAATTAAAAATTACGTTAATTAATTAGATTTTATTATAATTACATTTAATATTGATAGTACAATATTGTTATTTAATTACGATGTGTAAATATTTTTTATACAAAGCAACAGTGAACTGGCATTCTGTAGCTAGTTTAAACTGGTTAGGTGAATCTATTACTTTTTTTTCTTAAATGGCGTTTTTTATTTAAGTCAATAGTAAGTACATTATTTGCGTCATTTCAAATCGAACCATATGACATACGGATTAAGAGTGGATTTTCTTTTTAGCGACTTTATAAATATAGTGATAACCGCTCTTCTAGGTCGGCAGAGCAACTATGACACTTCTTGTGTTGTGGTTGTGCAGAGGCGACAGGGGCCGCTTACCATTTTGTGGGCTGTACACCTGTTTGCCTTCCTTTCGCATAAAAACTACACCTTACACTTTATACATCGTAATTCCCGGAATAAACTATTTATTTTTAGAAATAAACTTTCGCGATAAGCGTAATACGCTGTGGCTTTCTTTATATTGCGGTCATGCATTTAGTCTTCTACTATATAAGTAGTAGTTGAGCCGTGGTGGTTGCCGGCAGAATAGAATAGCACCTTCCTCTTCTTGGTGAGGTGTCGTAAAAGGCGACTAAGGTATCTTTTGAACACCGCAATTCTACCAGGTGTTCAGAGAAGGGCAACTCGACCAAACCTGCATCCCGCTCCCTCTCGATCGTACTGGTTCTCCGTTCCATCGGGCCCGAGGGAGCTCGGACGAGAGAGTGCTTTTCTGGCTGCGCGTCCAGTTATGCACTTAAATATCTCCTGCGCAATTGACTCTTTCCGAAAACTGGACCTCGAATTTCTTAACCGGTGTTGAAACAGTCGCCGTGGCCGAAACCGGCTAGGACATAATCATCATCATATAAGTACAAGCTTGGGCTGAGATTATAAACGTCACTTTGATTTTGCTTATACTTTGCTGAAAAAAACAATTCATTATTGACCAAAACCTAAATATATAATAGAAGCTTTAGAATAGACTAAAAGTATTCACAGAGCTAACTTTAAGTTGAAAAAGTCGGTAACTTACTATACATATACTAGCAATTAAAACAATATAGTTTGTATTCTTGGAGTAATTTCAAAGTATCATATATAATACTAAGTTTATGTTGGATTTAGATCAATAATAATTACTTACAATTACACACATTGACCTAGTCCCAAATTAAGCTTGCGCTTGTACTATGGGTACTAGACAAAGATATACATACTTAAATACATATATACAACCTTGATTCGCGACAAACTAATCTGCTCATCATAGAAAAGTTTACCACCACCGGGACTCGAACCCAGAACCTCGACATCGTATGTAGGGTCGCTACAAACTGCGCCATTTGGCCATCAACGTGTCTGAAAAAAAAACACAATTGTCTGTGTGTATTTATAGCACTTCTGCACTTTATAATCTGCGGATATTAATTGAATATTAATTCAGTAACACGCTTTACCGGTATAAACCGGCCAATTAGGAGCGGTCACTCGCGTCTACATGTATCGGCGAAATTAATAAAAACATGACATTTCGGAGAGGTCCTGCTGGATGCAGGACACGGTCGCATGGGAGCGGAATGCGGTCTAGCGGGGCGCTCGGCGGACGGCTGCGGCGGGGCGAGGGGGCGTCCATAAACTCCGCGGAGGCACAGTCATATACAGAACAGTATTGAGACTGGACAGTAATGTACCGCGTAATGCAACATAGTCATAGATGGGCAAAATGTAATCAGATCAATAAAAATGATTACGATTACATTTTACGTTTTTACCATTAATATGACTGCATTTTGTTCATCTATGTTTTAAACACTACAGAATTTAAGATTGCATACACATTTATGATTTCTTAATGATTTTAATGGCTATAATCATGATTTCAGAACAAGAAAATTAAAATTACGACTACATTTTGTAATCGTTAATCAGATTACATTTTGCTCGTCTCTGAACATAGTGCACGTTTACATGGAAATCGGAATTGACTGAGTAGCGCTGCGTTCAAGGCAATGCCTTGTTTCATTTACAGATTTGTGCAGGTGATGAGTCTCACCAAGCATTGCATGAATTAACTAGAACAGTTTGCCGTCCGCACGATTCGTAAATATTTATTCGCTCGGCGCCGGCTGCGCTAATTCCAATCACTTGACTTGTCGCCGGCCGTTCTTGACATTATCGGGAGATTATAAATCGTTAAGTTTTATTAATCTCATCGTTAGTTCTCATAAGTTCTCTACCAGAGATGGGCAAAATGTAATCTGATTAATGTTTAACGATTACAAAATGTAGTCATAATATTAATTTTCTTGCTCTGTAATCGTGATTAAATCCATTTAAAACATTAAGAAATCATAAATTTGTATGCAATCTAGGATTCTGTAGTGATTAAAACACAGAAGAGCAAAATGCAGTCATATTAATGGTAAAAAACTTAAAATGTAATCATAATATTTTTTATTAATCTGATTACGTTTTGCCTATCTATGTTCTCAACCCAGTTCCCCTACTTTTATGAAATTTCGAAGACCGAAAGTTTGCGCACTTCACCACTGTGGTGTCGCCGGACGGTATAACGTTAATTTACAGTTTTTCTTTATTTTTAAACATAAACAACATACAGAAAATAAAAGAAAGACAAAAACATATAAACATGGCGAACATATTGGTGGCAGAGTTTCGATACTGTTCCTATCTATACTGTGACGGAGTGGTTAACGCGCCCCGTAATTATTATGCCGTGAGAGTGAGCGGCCGATCACCCCAGGAACAAAACGCCACCGCACTTCGTCTTAATGACTGTTGCGAATCGCAATTGCGTTTAAAAATGTTCATAAAGCCCGGGGCGGACTGTGAATTTATTTAAGCCACTTACATAAGTTCCCAAGCTGTACAATAATTATTATACTCTAAGGAACATCTCTCTTTTTTCTTTCCTGTCTCTCTCTTTTTGTGATTTTACCTGTAAATACCTTTAATAATCAACTTACAATTTAACAAAATCAATTCTCCTTAACATATAGTCGTATAAACTAAATTACTGAAGCTAAAAATATGTTTTTTTTTTCCATTTGCTTCTTTTAAGATTAGTCTTCTGTAGGCACCCGCTAAGAACGTATTTTGTTATGCTCTACCCCTAATATGCTTAAATAGGGGTATGAAAATTTATACTAATATTTTTAATCAAAAAAAGAAAAACATAGTTGTGGTGGTCTAGTGCATAACGGATCGATATTAATTTGCAGAAAAGGGCGGTTGTAGGTTTGAATCCTGGAACATACCTCTGGATTCTTCAGATTACTTACGGATTAAGGTACCAAAGGCTCACCGGTGAAGGAAATCATAGTGAGGAAAATCTAATAAAAATGTCATGATGCTGTGAGCACGGCGACCAGCTCAACTACTGGTCACATTGGGCACGACATATAAGGTGTATACAGTCACTAAAGTACCTCTGCTCACCCCGTAAGGGACATCGCGTAACGTTATAGTATTATTACGAAAAAGTAACTTAAGATATTTCTGAAATTTGACTTGATATTTTATGGAACAGCCTGTATGTAAATGTATTTTATTATCAATCTACCCTATCTCTATTATATTTTATTTAGTATTCTACATTTTTCTATGCTACTTAAAAGTATTCTATGTATTTATTGTCATACTTGTTTGTTGTACGTTATAAGGTATGTTTTTGTATATTTGGTTCTAATATTAAAATAGCACCGTGACGTCCGCGCAATCGATTCCCCTGAGCGTCGGCTGAAAATCAGCGCTGGATGGCGCTTGCAGCGTCGCCCAGCACACGCTGAGCTGAGTGCTCTTTGAGATGGGTAGCAGCAAACAGGATACATGATGTGATGTTATGTATTCTTTCATTGTTGTTTTTATATAAATATGTTTGTTGTGTGTTGTTTCCTTTGCCTCAATAAACTTTTTCTTTCTTTCTTTCTTTTATTAAGATATGGATAACGAAAAAGAATTTTTATTATTTAGTTTTTAATTCATGCAACTTAGTCTTTGTAGAAGTGCTCGAAACCTCAATAAGTGTGATTTATTCAACGCCGATGTAACCTTGAGTTTCTTTCCACGTCTCTTCAAAAGACAGTCGCTTATGAAACGCTAGTAGACCACTGTTAGGTTCATTTTTCTGTTTGGCTGCCCAAGTCCCCGAGGTTCGAGGTCCCCGTGCCCACAGGGGTGCTCTTGCCTTGCCACCCACCAACTCGCCGGGAGAGTACCTTAAATGCTGGCCCTCTAAGCCCGGTATACTTGTGAAGATATCTCCCGGCCAACAAAGTATTGTCTTGTCAAAAACAAGTTTTAACTATGGAATTTTATACAAGCTTAAATTAAATTTAATGTCTTCGTGCAACCCACCCTTAGTTAATAATCTATTAATGAGCCAGAAGAAAGTAAGAGGAGTTAATACTCCTAGTAAGTAAGGAGTGCAGTGTCAGGCCAGCCGCTTAGGAGATAGGTGTTGGAAGGGTGGGCTCTTTACTCCTAACCATCCCAGAGAGGCAGCCTCGACAAGGCATTTCGCTCTCCGGGCGTCTGGATGAATTTGGTTTCCCAGGCTCGGGTGGAGCGATTAGAGGGACACCCCGGGGGTTTTAGTCACTACGAGTCTGACATACCGGGGGGTCGCTGCCTTCACAGCAGCCCCGATGGTCCTATGTAAGATTTTCCCCCGAGAAACCAAAAAAAGAAGAGCCAAAGTGTTTTCTACCGTCTGTATTATGGCGAGTGTTCTGAAGAGTTGTTTAACCTTGTTCCACCCTCTCCTTTCCTGAATAGAACCACGCGCGCGGGTTTGCGGAGTCACAGCTATACGGTATCTCACATCCCGGCTAGGACTAAGAGATTCTCTAACTCCTTCTTATGCCGTGTCGTTGGGCTGTGGAATGGTCTTCCGGCGAGCGTGTTCCCACCATCCTATGATATGGGATCCTTTAAGCGTAACGTTAAGAGTTATTTATGTAGGCTGGCATGATCGCTGCGACTACCGATGGGTTTTTTCTTACCTTTCGATAGTCGTTGGCGTTTTTTTGGACTGCACCATGGTTACCATCAGGTTTGGTGCAGTCACTGTGCCGTGTCAGTGTAAAAAAAAAAATTTAGTTACAAATGAAGAAAGACTTCAAATCGAAAGTATATGACGAGTTCACCATAAGTAGAAAGTTTGTTTTATTAACTGAGTGACTGGAGTCGTTTGTATCGATTCCTTTGTTTAACTTTAGTTCTAGGAGCAATCGCCTTGATCTAGGTCGCCTGTAATAATGTTTATACTTACAATTTACTTTGTATACTTACTATGGGCATTATGTAATGATTACATAGTTCAATTGATATTACGAGCAATTTTATTTATACTGTGGAAAGTGACTAAATTCCACCTGATTGAGAGTACAGTCCAAGAAAGGTAAAGAACTCCAAGGAAAAAAATTCCATTGACAGTCATCATCGGTATGTCGGCCCAGGTACCACGACGGCAGGTCTCTCTCTGGACATATGAATAACGCGACAGACCGAAGTAAGTCACTATGAAGGTATTTGCGCTTGTGTACTGTGGTCACAAGCTAGTTGATTGGCCCTACCACCTTAAAAACAAATAAAAAGTTGTAAGGTTTTGTTAAATGTTTACTATGATTTGATTTATGATAGTTATTGTGTTTTAGAACTCATTGCTTTTCCATTTATGACTCAAAAAATAAGAATGTCAAAAGTAAAATACGAAGTGTTCTACCATATTAGAAAGTACATAGAATATTGCAGTTTTTTTAAATAATGGGGCACACCAAGCACCATACATTTATTTAAAGATAATTGCATTTTGAACTTTAACAAATTTTTATAATGAGTGATAGTATAGCATACAATTTTTGCTTATAACTTTACTAATACAGTGATTTCAGTGATGAAACTAATTTTCTTATATTCGTAATTTATTTCAAAATATAGTAATAGACAATTTACATCGTAAAACTTGGTAATTTTTTACAAGTCTAAAATTTAAAGTAATACCGGGTTTCTTAAAAAAAATATCCAAGTATCTTCTAAACACGCTGGAATTAGCGAATTATATTTATAGTAAGCTACAGTTTCTCTATCAGCCCTTTAACTTGGGACGTTGACTTATGGGACATTCTGTATAAAACTGTGATAATTAATTACTATTATTAAATACTCTTTGATGTATCATCATTTCTGCTACCGAAATACAGTAATATATGGCATGATAGTAAATAAATATATGTTATCTAAATTAATGAATAGTTTGCCTTGCGACATGCAGGACTGAAGCTGCTCGCGTCCGTAGGCTTTACCCTAGTTTCCCTACACGTGACTCCTGGGTGGTGCTAAACGAGCAGCAGCGAGGTGGTAGGGCGTCAGTGCCCGTCTGGATCGCGACCACTGTGCATGGGTGTAAAGCCCGTCATAGTGACTAGTTTCGGCTTGTCGTGTTTCGGGATTAGCTTGTGCATATCCAGTAGCTCATATACCTAGAGACCTTCAGCCGTGGTATATGTGGGCCGACATGACGATGTAGACTATCAATGGATTTTCATCATTTGATAGTCGCTTTCGTTTTTGGACTACACTGTACTTACCATCAGGTACTCTGTAGTCACTATGTCGAGCCAGTATAAAAAAAAGGACGTATGCCTCCACGCACCTAAACCCTTCATTAAAATCAAACAATACTATTGTAAATTAGATCGTCATGACTATATATTATAACAACGCTATACGGTTGACTTAAGCTAATCGAATCAAATTTATTAAGTAATCTATTCTTGTATAATTTTATTGCTTGCTCGAACTCACTGGCTGCTCATAAGCCTGGCTGGCTTTGCAGTCCTTATATTGTGAACATTTTTTTTTTTTGTAATTTAGAACTAATAAATAAAAATAGGTTATGACGAAATGGAACAAATACTAAATTTCTAATTGTTAATTCATTATAGCTGAAAATAAGTCTTAACAACCTCGCGCATTTGAAAATATGATCTCATGCTATTAAAAACGTGCAGTTATTCTTTTATTTCTGTTGCATGTTCATATCAAACAAAAAGATCTAAATCTGCCGAGGAATTTTAAACATTTGTTGTTTTAATACGATAAACAATGAGCGAAGATTGCGTCGGGTGAGGTATGAACGGGCATAGGAAGTTCGTATGAAAAACTCGCAGCAAAAAGTGTATAAACGTGATCTAGTTGACACATATATACAGATAAAGGACAGGACTAAACTAGAGACAACATATAATGTCACTTGTGATAGGGGATTGTTGGTGAAGCGATTAAGATATTTCCGCTTCATACCTAAATTCTTCTATCACTCCATAAATTACTTGCGAATGATATATATATATATATATATATTACACTGGCTCGACATAGTGACTACAGAGTACCTGATGGTAAGTACAGTGTAGTCCAAAAACGAAAGCGACTATCAAAGGATGAAAATCCATTGATAGTTACATCGTCATGTCGGCCCACATATACCACGACTGAAGGTCTCTAGGTATATGAGCTACTGGATATACACAAGCTGATCCCGAAACGCGACAAGCCGAAACTGGTCACTATGACGGGCCTTACACCCATGTACTGTGGTCGCGATCCGGACGGGCACCGACGCCCTACCACCTCGCTGCTGCTCGTTTAGCACCACCCAGGAGTCACGTGTAGGGAAACTAGGGTAAAGTCTACGGACGCGAGCAGCTTCGACTCCTGAATATATAAGGATTATCTGCATCCCTAATTCTTTAGTGAAACATGCGACAACAGTCGCTTACCCACCCGCTCTGTGTGACGTCACAAACTTCACACATTCAATATAACAAAATTTGTATGCAACCGCCGCGACGTCGTGACATCATATCTTTAATATTAAAATATAATAAAACCGCCACACGACGTTATTAAAAAGAGAAATAAGGTGTAATCGTGCAGGTGGAACTTTCTGTGCCCGTGGCCGCTTACAGAACCCTGGAACCTTATACCATGCTGTACAGCATATGTTTGACGAGCTGCAGACCTACAGGTTAGTGGATACAGACATTCTGGTATATCGGCTGCTATTTATGGAGTGATAAGTTTTCCTTGATACTTGTTTTTGACCTATTTTTAAATTTCTCTTAACCGCCAACCAAGTTACGTTCCCCGCTCATATGGTGGGCTATTTACACGCCTCTCCAATAGTGTTGTGACATCTTATTTTAATTTATTATGTGAAATTACTTTCCGATGAATTAAGAACGTACTTAAATATTTTTATTAACAAAATATCGTTATGCTATGTCCTTCTCGAAGTCGGCAGTGATTAGTAGCCGTGATGGACTAGTGAACAAGGGATCGGAATCGATGCGCTACAACGATAATGGTCGTAGGTTTGAATCTCAGCACGTACCTTTGGGTTTTTGATTAAGTACGGATTTAGATATTATCCCTTAAATGCATGACTTTTATTTACACTTTAAAAAATATATATCTTGTAGATAAGTACTCGTAATCGTAATCATTTTTATTAATCTTATTACATTTTGCCCATTTATGATTCTAACCTTATGTTATATTATGTTACGAGCAGCAGCGAAGTGGTAGGGCGTCGGTGCCCGTCTGGATCGCGACCACATTACATGGGTGTAAAGCCCGTCATAGTGACCAGGTTTGGCTTGTCGCGTTTCGGGATCAGCTTGGTATATCCAGTAGCTCATTTACCTAGAAACCTTCAGTCGTGGTATATGTGGGCCGACATGACGATGTAGACTATCAAAGGATGAAATCCATTGATAGTCGGTTTCGTTTTTGGACTACACTGTACCTACCATCAGGTACTCTGTAGTCACAATGTCGAACCAGTGTAAAAAAAAATCCAAATAAATTTGATTTCATTTTTATTCCCGTCTGTTCATCGATTACCGATAGTGCCACACAACACTATCGATAAAAAAAATAACGTTTAACGTATTATATTATCTGTCTCTTAACAGTTCGCAATATTTTATTGCTTTTTATATGTTTATTCTGTCAAAAGCGGCATCACACGTTGCCGCTACTTTATTTGCCACATGACGGAACACTAGTTGGCATCACGTCGAGTTATGAATGAACGAGAGTGGAGACCCCCGGCGGAGCAGGTCGCGGGGGAAGGCAGGGGTCCGGTGCGACCGGTAAAGAATTCCAAAAACTCGAGTGGGCGATGAGCTTGCGCACGGAAAAAAGCCTCTCGATACAATAGCGCCCGGGGTTCGAACATTGAGCAGATAACCGTCTCAACACAAATAAAATCAAAACGCCTTCTTGATTCTAATGACTCATGTGTCTTGCTAAATATACATTTCTTCGTTTTTTTTAGGGATTACAGGCTCACGCTTGACTTCAATCATAATTGTTCTTGTTGTACTTTTTATAAATCACAGACAAACCTGATGATAGAATATATTTACCCACTAGCTGATCCGGTAAACGTTGTACTGCTATATAAATTATTCATACATATATTTTTGGTATCTTGAACCGTTTTCGCAGCGCACGCAATGGAAGCCCTCAAGGATGAATAATTTTCCCCGTTTTTTTTTTCACATTTTCCATTATTTTTTCGTTCCTAATAGTTGCATCGTGATGTTATATAGCCTAAAGCCTTCCTCGATAAATGGTCTATTCAACACAAAAATAATGTTTAAATTCGAACCAGTAGTTCCTGAGATTAGCGCGTTCAAACAAACAAACAAACTCTTCAGTTTTATAATATTAGTATAGATTAAACGTCTTTTTGTCTTAAAGATTTCAAATCATGAATACGAAGAAAAACAAACGAGGGGAGCGTATTCCCCTGACATTCATATTAGAAATAAAAAAGCGAACCTCTCAGAGTGGATGTCAGAATTTCAACTTAATGACCAATTAATGTGTGGCATATCTTCATAACCAATGCAGAGCCACCTCTATAGCTTAAAACCCTCAAAAGCATCCCGCATGAGCTTGGAGTAGGTTCAGAGTTTTCTAGACCGGTCAAATCTGTTTGCTACCGTCAGTAAATCCATCGGACGGTGAACAAAGTCAGGTACCGTGGCAAGTGTGAGCGCCATTTAAAATTGATAAACGGGTGTAAGTAATGCTCCAACAAATCTTAGAGGATCTTATTTGCTTCTTGTTAAAGAAAGCTCTTCCATTAAAGAGATTGGTTGTATTTTTGAGTTCGAAGATTAATCTTCTAGTTTGTGAGTTGAAAAAGCAAAGAGAAAAAATATTAACACGCAAAATATCTTTGCAAATCCATAAGATTTTCCATTGTTTAGTTTTTGGAAAAAGCTCTTCCGGAATATAATTTATTTATATTTTTGAGTTTTGGTTTTGATGATAAATAAATGTTTCAACAACTGTAATACACCAGCCTAAATTCAAGGTTTCTTATTGGTTCTTGTTAGAGAAAGCTCTTTCTTAGAATTTATTATCTGTATTTTTGAGTTTGAAGATTACTTATGTAGTCTGAGATTGAAGTGAAAGAGATAGAAAATGCATGTTCCGGGTTGCATATTCCAGCCAAATTATAGGGTTTTTCTTTGTCTCCTGTTGGAGAAAGCTATTCCACAAAATAGATTATTTGTGTTTTTATGCTTGAATCTGTTTGTTTCAAATACAATGCTCCACGGCTTGTTAAAATAGCAGCATAATGAACCGTCTGTTTGTTTAACATGACAAAGACGACTTCTGGAATGCGGCTCATCTCGCCGGCTATGGCTCGGCGCCTGCTCCGCGTTCCGCCTCTCTATTAAAACCTCGGTTTTCCATACGTTCTGGTGCCAGGTCACGTACGTTCTACATCGGTTGGCTTGCTCCGGCCCCCGTTTGTAACTTTAGCGATTCTACAATGATTCTAGAGTCTACAATGTCCGATTAAGCTGTAAAACGCTGTTTTAATGCTTTACCATTTTCGGTATTTGAGTCAATATTATCTATAATAAGATTTGGTTTTCTAGATCTGTTAAGCAAAGAAAAGTTTAATTTAAACGAGAACAGCTTATAGCACCAGAGAGTTTAGACAAAGAAACATTAGATCAACCGTAACGTTAATAGAAAAGTGCAAAAATTATGGAATTGACTTAAGCTTTCAAAATATCACGTAACCACGTTATATTAGGTCCTTACATATGAAATTGGCGTTTTGTATGGGAGGAACAAAAAGTCGAATATTTTTTAATATAATATATTTAATTAATCAAAGTATGAACCATTATTTTCTATGCACTTTTGCCATCTCATAGGTAGTTCATTGATCCCTTTACTAAAAAAACCAGTCGGACGGGAATCAATAAAATCTTTGAAGGCGATTTGGACTGCCCCATCGGAGTTGAATTTTTTCCCTTGCAAGAAGTTATCCAAATTTCGAAAAAAAATGGTAATCTGTTGGAGCAAGGTCCGGGGAGTACGGAGGATGTCTTAGACTTTCCAATTGAAGCTCTTCTAATTTAGTAGCCGTCTGTTACGCAGTGTGTGGTCTAGCGTTGTCGTGAAGCAGCAGTGGCGTGGAGCGATTGACCAGCCTAGGTTGTTTAGCCGCTAGCTTTTCCATCATGGTTTGCAATTGCTGACAATAGACATCAGCCGTAATAGTCTGGCCAGATTTGAGAAAACTGTAATGAACAATACCGGCACTAGTCCACCAAACGCTTACAAGTAACTTTTTTGGGGTTAATTTTCGCTTGGGGCAGGATTTGGCTGGCTGGCCAGGATCCAACCATTGCGCTGAGCGCTTCCGATTATCGTAAAGAACCCATTTTTCATCACAGGTAATGATTCGGTTTAAAATACCTTCATTATTGTGCCGGTTTAGTAATGTAACGCAGCAGTCGACGCGCGTTTGCCGGTTTGCTTCAGTCAATTCGTGAGGTACCCACCTTTCAAGCTTTTTAATCTTCCCAATTTGCTTCAAGTGAATTAAAACAGTTTTATCACTAACATCGCAGCCTGCAGCTAACTCGGACGTGGTTTGCGATGGATACGCTTCCACAATAGCCTTCAACTCTTTATTATCAACTTGAGTCTCAGGCCGTCCACGGGGCTTGTTCTGCAGGTCGAAATTTCCAGAACGAAAACGTTGGAACCAAAAACGAACTGTGTTTTCTTTTGCAACACGACCGCCATACACATCATTTACCCTTCGAGTTGTTTCCGCAGCACTAGTGCCACGGCGGAACTCGTACTCGTAAATAATGCTATATTTTAAGTTTTCCATTTTGTAAAATGAGTGACACAAAGAGAAAAAAACAGAAGAAAAAAACAAATGAATGACGATCATCGAAGCACAAATACATGAGTCTATAGCTGTACAAATTTGAATTTGGAATTCCTTACCAAAGAGGAAAAATTTGTGATTAAAGTGGCCAGTACGAAAAACGCCAATTTCATATGTAAGGACCTAATATAATGGAATTTTGACTTTGCCGCTAATCGAATACTACTTTATCTAAGTCTTCTGGTTTTCATGGTGTGTGTGTGTGAGATCTAAAACCATTGACGTGCAGTATCTGTCCACAATTGAAGTCAGTACAGTCTATCATACAATCTACATTGTTAAATTAATATTTAACCATGTAGATTTATATGTTGTGTATTTATACTCTATTATTCTCATCTTCGTTGTTTTCTGCGCGTTGCCACAATAAGCTAAGAGTGTCTTAGCTGCTCACTTAGCATTTGCTGAGTTGACTTCCCTTTGGCGCTTCATCAAAACATAGGGTATTTGCTTTTAGTGTTTCTGTCTTGTTCTGTCTTGACTAAAGAGTTTTAAGAAGATGGCTTACGTTCTTTTTGATTCTAAAATGAATATACCTTCATTTTAAGATACATCAGTTCGGACAACCCTTTGTTTTAAACATACCAGTTTTGTTACAAAGATATGAGTTGTTTAACTTAGAAAAACATGCGTTTTTCGTGTGAAAAATAGCACTCAAGACATTGTTGTCCAGAGACGCGACGGGGAAGCATTTAGTACCCGCACTGCACTCGGCAATGAAGCCTACCTGTTCAATATAGATGCTATCTACCTCAGTCAAAGACGCCGGCTGGAATATACAGTCCTTGGAATGTCGACTTAGAGGCAAAGAAATAAAGATCAAATTGCCTCGAGAATAAAAATCTCATACAGACACGTAACGGTGTGGAATTACATTTACAGCTCTATGTATTATTGTAACCTTTGGTCATAGTTATGTATAAACATTAGTCATAAATGGCACATCATTGCATCGGCCATAGCACGAGTTTGCTGATGCGATCTTTTATTAGATTACATTTGTATTAAATTCTGCTCACAACTGTGTTTATAATGAAGAGATTGCATCCTGCCTCTCTCTCTAATTGTGTTGATTCCCCGACCCATTAGGTTAAGAAGGGTTTGGATGAGAGGGTGCCTTTGTGCAAACGCTAGTATCAGTGCATCAAATATATCCTGCGCAATTGACTGTTTCCGAATATAATCCTGTCCCAGAAGACATACACCATTTCTTGGTGGAATGTGTTCGGAGTGTTTCTATGAGAGAAATCATGTATAAACAGTTTGGTTTGAACAGGTCTGATGTGGGTCTATTTCAGAGCGTCTTAGCTGAGCAAACATCTTGCGCAGCTGAGATGCTCTGTAGACTCACATATACATTGTTGAATTAGCATTTACATTGTGTGATTATAGGACTGACATGGTCAGCCTGATCCAAAGTCCCAAAAAAAAAACTGATTAAAAAAAAAAAAAAAAAGAATATAATCCTAAGCGAGCCGAATGAGGCTGCAGTCTGCGTCTACTTGATGTGGAAATTCTCCCTTCCTGAATAGAACCACGCGCGCGGGTATGCGGTGTCACAGCTATACGGTATCTCACATCCCGGCTAGGACTAAGAAGTTCTCTAACTCCCTTTGCCGTGTCGTTGGGCTGTGGAATGACTTTCCGGCGAGCGTGTTCCCACCATCCTATGATATGGGATCCTTTAAGAGACATTTATGCGGGCCGGCATGACCGCTGCGACTACCGATGGGTTTTTTCTTACATTTCGATAGTCGTTGGCGTTTTTTGGACTGCACCATGGTTACTATCAGGTATGGTGCAGTCACTACGTCGAATCAGTTTAAAAAAAAAACCAAGCCCCAAACTAAGCTACCAGGGGCGCATCACTCATGACCCGTGGCTCCGTAGAGACCATTATTAATTGAAAAGACATAGAACCTTCATTCCTTGGTAACTTCCACGACAACGCAGTCGTTCTCTAATTTTTGTCGTGCTCCTTGGAGCCTTGTAATAGACTGTCGTGTTACGTTCTTCCGCAGCGCTAAGATATGGGATTCTTCAAAAAAGCAGTGAAGTACGTCCTTGTTCAGCAACGTAATAACACCGCTCCTTATGTTCCATTTGTCCATAAGTGACGGTAAAAACCTACCATCAGGCAGACGATCACCTTGTTTGCCGAAGAAAATATAAAAAAGGCAGAGAAATAATACAAATGTGAAATGGGAATCAAATATGAAATTCAATTTATTAATCTTCCCGATCGATGGAAGAAAATTTACTCTAGCGGTTTTATTGACTAAATTATGACCTAATTAATTTTAAGCAAGCAATTTTTTAGAGTTAAAGAAGTACTAATCAATATAAAGTTACCACTTAAAACCCATTACAACTTATTTACTCTGAACACTTCATTCAAACAACGCTTTATAATCAGGTACTCCATAGGCCGAACTGAGTCGAATATTACTTATAATATCGCCGTCCGTACCGTCTGGATCGCGACCACAGTACATGGGTGTAAAGCCCGTCATAGTGACCAGTTTCGACTTGTCGCGTTTCGGGATCAGCTTGTATATCCAGTAGCTCATATACCTAGAGACCTTCAGTCGTGGTATATGTGGGCCGACATGACGATGTAGACTATCAATGGATTTTCATCCTTTGATAGTCGCTTTCGTTTTTGGACTACACTGTACTTACCATCAGGAACTCTATAGTCACTGTGTTGAGCCAGTGAAAAGAAATAAAAACAAATAAATAATATATTCACAAGAATAATTACTCATTTAGTAATAATTTATTGTGTCCGTGATATTTAATGTTCTGGTTCCTCATTATTTAAACATACGCTATCCTCGCAAACAAAACCTAAAACCTTCTAAAATCAGTGATAAATTCGAAACTAGCGTTCAGTTGTAAGACATGTTGGTAGTTATAAAAATTCTCGGAGATATTGCCTTGATCTTCCCAATGAGGCCAATAAAGATCCAGGAATGCGGGCTTTATATCAATTAACGTGTGTTTAACCGTAGCTAGATGGATGGGGGAACGGGTTGCGCCCGGTATAAATAAAATTACCAGATGCGTTTGTGTTAAAACTATATTGTATATTGTGGGAAAAGTGATGGCCGATGAAGGCGTAGTATGTGTTCGTTTTTATTGAATGAAATTTACATTATCATACATATCATGAGTGAGGCATGTATTAAACTTTAAAATAGCGAAGAGAGTCGACATTGTCGAAAAAAGTCGTACATCTATGGTTTGCACCATAGATGGGCAAAATTTATTTAGATTAATGATTAACGATTACAAAATGTAGTCATAATTTTGATTTAATTACACTGTGATAGTGGTTAAAACTCTTCTAATCATTAAGGTTTCATAAATTTGTATGCAATTGAAGATTTCTTAGTGTTTGAAACAAAGATGAAAATGCAAAATGCATAATTGTTTTTCTTTAATCTGATTACATTTTGCCCATTTATGGTTGGAACTAAATGTCCCCCAAAAGTTTCGGGATTTATTTTAACTCTAGATTTGTTTATGTCTGCATTATCACGTTAGTATTAACGGGGTCCGTCTATAATATATTCGAACTTCTTTTGACTACGCTGTATCTATCTTCACTTGCGGTGTTCCACCGAGCCAGCATAAAATGGGTATTCACAATATTTTTTCTAACACATATCGCGGAGAGTTCGTAGGATATATTTGTTCCATTGAGACGATTCCTTGAAGCGGCTGTTGATTGAGAAAGGTACAAGTGAACAGATGCTTTTAAATAAACATCGACAAACTTTTGAAATTAACGATTGCGATTTTTACAGTTACGAACAGAGATGGGCAAAATGTAATCTGATTAATGATGAACGATTCCAAATTTAGCCGTAATTTTAAATTTCTTCTAGAAATCATAAATGTGTATACAATCTGGGATTTTGTAGTGTTTAAAACATAAATGAGCAAAATGCAGTCATATTAATGGTAAAAAACGTAAAATGTAATCGTTAATCATTTTTATTAATCTGATTACATTTTGCCCGTCTATGCTTGATAGCATATATTAACAGAGAGAGGTTATTTATAAAATTACGTCTATACAAAAACTTAAATCTACCCTTAAATCTACACATATATTACAATTACTAACCATTAGCTCACAAAAAATAATGTCGTTCACGAAACTACAATTCCTCACTTACACTTTCATATGAATACAAGTGAAACTTTCCTATTAAAATGCTGACCGGTGTGAAAATTAAGCAAAAACTAAAACGCACGCGCATTCGATGCACGCGTTTGTTAACTTGCGTGAGAATAAATAATACATTTGGTCAGTCAACTTCGATAACCATCGATTAGAAGTGAGAAGTAATCGCCTCATGCCCGCGGTTACGCTTGGGAAACCTTTGTTTGCATTCGCCTTACACATGGTAGTATCTATTTAGCAGTAGCGTTCATTCCATAAATGCATGAAAGCACTGCATTTCTATTAGATGTTATGCGGGTGGCTCTGGAAATGAATAAAGCTAAATAAAAATATTACATATTTAGCCCACTCTAGTCCACTGCTGTACATGGGTCTCCACTAACAAGGGCCATTGAGCTCGGCCTTCGGCTCGTCTCGTCCAATGCTTTCTGGCAACATTTCGCGTTTCGTCGCTCCATCTTGCTGTATTGCGGTCTCCACCAGTAGCGTTCATTCCATAAATGCATGAAAGCATTGCATGCCCTTACGATGGATAAGTCTGGAATACATAGCTTAAAGTTAAACAAAAAAGAAACCATTTATATTCATATCTATTCTATATTCTCGCCATATATATTTCCTATGAAAGCAATATAGTATTTACTATCATATAATATTCAAATTAATTACGCGAATTTTGCCTACCCTGTCCAAATATCATAATGCACGTCACTGGTCTCCACATCAAGAACCTGCGTGCTTCCACAGTCGAAGCGATTTCAGCTTGCTAATAAAAGAAAGAAAGAAAGAAAAAGTTTATTGAGGCAAAGGAAACAACACACAACAAACATATTTATATAAAAACAACAATGAAAGAATACATAACATCACATCATGTATCCTGTGTGCTGCTACCCATCTCAAAGAGCACTCGGCTCAGCGTGTGCTGGGCGACGCTGTACGCGCCATCCAGCGCTGATTGTCAGCCGACGCTCAGGGGAACTGATTACGCGGACGTCACGGTGCTATTTAAATATTAGAACCAAATATACAAAAACATACCTTATAACCTACAACAAACAAGTATGAAAATAAATACATAGAATACTTTTAAGTAGCATAGAAAAATGTAGAATACTAAATAAACTATAATAGAGATAGGGTAGATTGATAATAAAATACATTTACATACATACAGGCTGTTCCATAAAATATCAAGTAATAAAATATCAAGTCAAATTACAGAAAAATACTATAAATAATACGGAAAGCTATGTTGGTAATTTTTCTCCTCTGTCGGATAACCCCAAAAATATTTCTATATTATTTTTGTACATAAAGTTTATTACAAACAAACAACCATGTCTATATATTGCTTAACAATTTCGCTACCGGCTCTTGAGAAAAAAACCTGGAACCACAGCCCATTGAATTTTTTCTTATAATATGACTTTAAATGGCATTTAATTTTTGAATTGAGAAGAATAATTGTAAGAATTTGTAATAAACTGAAAAAGTAAACACGCCGCTCATTTGCGGCGGCGGGCTCAAATGCAAGCACTGAGACGACGCATATATGCGGCGCTGGCAGCGAACGTGTTAAATTAATTAAACATGAGGTTTTCTAGTTTGTCAATTTTTTAATCAGAAAAAATATTCTACATACTTTAAAGTTAACGGACTGTATAAAAAAGTAAAAAATGTATGAAAAATGTAATTTGACGAGGCAGTACGGTCACTGATCTTTGTTCTACCCTATTGTGGTCAAAGTCCAGTACGTCGCAAGCGCCCTACAAAATGATTTGATCTCTAGTTCAAAGTGATAAGGTTTACTTTGTAATAAATACACACATCGATTACTAATAAGCCTTTTCATTAGTAGCGAGTGGCAAATAGTTTACATGTGCTATAATAATGTAATAACCACGATAATATGAGGTGTCAGTTGGCGCCTCTGTGACGCGTGATGTCAATTAGTCCCGGAGACAGTAATTTTTATATTTACATTAGTAAAATCTGTATTATTGAGATCTTTTCGGATCACTTCGTAATCTGATTATCTGCTTATCTGTCGAAACCTTTTTGAATTGAAACTCCAATAGAATCGTTCTGATTTCAAACCGGATGCAACGGTTAACGACAGGTAAGAGACAAATACAAAAATTAGTGAGCCAGAGCGAAAGAGCAAATGTCGGTGTGTTTGTCGTATTACAGCTTTTTATTAGTAGAAGTCACCGTGGTGTGTTGTTATTTAACAGTTTTGTGAGTATTTTTATATCTTGTTGCATAAATAATAAATTTTATAATAAGCCGAAAACTAATGTCGAAATGTGTCGTCAATATCGACGCAAAAAAAAAGAAATTAAAATTACAAAAAACCAGGAAAAAGGTCATCAGAACGTAGTCGCGAGTTTCGTGCGCGTAAAAAACAATAATTGAACAATCAAGATAGATGTTTAAATATAAGTGGTAATAAATTATTTAAAATTAATCAAAATATTTTCATTTTTAAATAAATGAACTTTGTAATTATCTTACCCTTGTTATATATATTTATCTCATTCTTTTGTCGATTTACTGAAGTTTCTCTTCTATCGTGTGTAAATCGCACACACCTTTTTTTTTCTTATGATCAGCAGGACGTAACCCTGTTGGGTTGGAAAGGTTTTTATAACTCACGGGGCGAGAGTGGCGAGCAATGAAGGTGCTCAGCCAGCGAGTTATGGGTGGGTGGGAACACAAGAGCACCTGTGGGTGCAAGTCACGACTTGAGCAACCAACTAGGGTAAGAACATAACGCTATTCTACTAGCGTTTCTGAAGCATTTACCTTGAGAGGAAATGCCGGAGGAAACTTAAGATTATAGTCGAAGTAGATATACTAAGGTCTCCAGTCCCAAAACTGTTCTAAATCCATTATCTCCAAAAGATAATACAATAAAATTGTATCATTTATGCAGTTTTCACAATGAAATCAAAACCTATAGGGTTCTTCCCTTTCAGCAAAAAGCGTGATCTTATGGTCAATTTCTGGCAGATGTGTGAGCTGCCTATCCCACAGGACTTATCTCAGGTGCGCAAAGTACATACGCATCGCCCTAACTGCACCCCCCTTTTTACTTGAATATCATCACCCCAGTTGGACAACAAAGGGGGATAGCAGCTGAACAGCTGAGGTGTGACGGATATATACCAGCAAAAACCCCCAAGGTGACTATTTCTGTGCATTGGCGGGAACTGAGAGACCAGGAGTCAATTCTTCACAACCTCACCGACTCCGCCACACCCCTAGCTCCTGGACTAAGCATATGTCAATTCGTATAAACGTAATAGCTATGTGTCTTGCCCAGCGCCGTTGCTATCTCGAAGTCTAGTTCGTTCGTATCGGTCAGGCGACCTATATAGAGGGGCTATTTTCGCTCGGTCAGTCACTTGCAAGTACTGGCTTATGTTTGAAACGAAGTATTGACAGTTATCTCTTTAAAACCCCAGGAACTTTTGGGAGTCGAAGCTGTTCGCGTCCGTAGGCTTTACCTTAGTTTCCCTACACGTGACTCCTGGGTGGTGCTAAACAAGCAGCAGCGAGGTGGTAGAGCGTCGGTGCCCGTCTGAATCGTGACCACAGTATATGGGTGTGAAGCCCATCATAGTGACCAGTTTCGGCTTGTCGCGTTTCGGGATCAGTTTGTGTATATCCAGTAACTCATATACCTAGAGACCTTCAGTTGTGGTATATGTGGGCCGACATGACGGAGACTATCAAAGGAATTTCATCCTTTGATAGTCGCTTTCGTTTTTGGACTACACTGTACTTACCATCAGGTACTCTGTAGTCACTATGTCGAGCCAGTGTAAAAAAAAGGAACAGAACACAAACAGCAGGCGGCAACGGCAGACGTCAATGCTATGTGACGCGGGAGAATCGCCGCCGGTAATCTGCCGCGTGCTACGGAGTTTCATCTTGATGATTCTTTTAATGCATTTCAGATCGGTTCTTATAACTTTGAAGCTTTAATGTTTGTAAGAAAAATAAGATAATTTCGGAGAATAAGTAATAGTGTCCCGGGATACGATCCCACGACCACTAGCATCGCCACGTGTGTATACCAGCATAGATGGGAAAAATGTAATCAGATTAATAAAAATGATTAACGATTACATTTTACGTTTTTTAGCATTAATATGACTGCATTTTGCTCATTTATGTTTTAAACACCACAAAATCCCAGATTGCATAGACATTTATCATTTCTTAATGTTTTAAATGGATTTAATCATTATTACAGAGCAAGAAAATTAAATTTACGACTACATTTTGTAATCGTTCATCATTAATCAGATTACATTTTGCCCATCTCTGTATACCAGTCCCTCTTCCATTAGTACTCCACAGCCACTGTATCTCTATAATATAAATGAATCGCAAAATGTCTTGATAAGCGCGAAACTCGAGAACGGCTGAACCGATTTGGCTGATTTCTTTGTTGTTGTGTTTGATGAAGTCTGAGGAAGGTTATTACGGAGAGAAAAATTTTAAAAATTCCCTGCAACTGTCTAAAAATAACACTTTTCTGTATTCTCATACAAAAAATTTCGTAATAAGTCATTTTGAACTTTAACACCATACTATAAAGTTCAAGCGTTTATGGACGGGTTCCGGGAAGGCAAAACAATTGAGTGACGTATAAATATTAATGTCAATATTTGTCAATTTTTATACATATAGCATAAAGGCCAGGTCCCTTCAAACAATTTTCAAAAAAATCTGTCGGGGAAGCTATTTAACATTAAAAAAAACAATGTGACTTTGTTTTAGAGAAATAGGGCAGAACAATGTCTGCCGGGACAGCTAGTACTTAATAAATATATAAACTTAAAATCTGATAATTTCCAAATGTAATTTCGACTACATTGTAAGCATAGATGGGCAAAATGTAATCAGATTAATAAAAAATATATGATTATATTTAGCCCATTTATGCTTTAAACACTAAGAGATCCTTAGTTGCATACAAATTTATGATTCATTAATGTTTAGAAGGGTCTTGGTCATGATTATGAATTAGCTAAATTAAAATTATGATCAAATTTCGTAATCGTTAATCATTAATCTGATTCCATTTTGCCAATCTCTGATTGTAAGTCAATATGTTCGAATGCTGTTTTGTCCAAGTCCGAAGGAAGAGATGAATAATAGTGTTGGTCAGTGGCGTGCATAGAGTATTTGGACAAGATAGGCGGACTTAGCATAATTCATTTGAATATTAAATTATTATACAATATTAAACATCATAACTGTACTTACCGAGAAGATAGATGGCGTAATAATTTATTATGTATAAATATCAATGATTACTCTTTTTAACCGACAATTCATTTTATTTTAAGCAATATATTCAAGACTTATTTACTGTCAGGGCAAGCAGTGTTTTCATGCATCTATGGAATGAACGCTACTGGTGTTGTTCCGTTAAACACAAGTTAAACAAGACATTCACACAACATTCAACTTATATCTGCCATGATTTACTGGCGTTAATGCCGCATTAATCTGATCACGATGTGCGTTTAGATACGTCAATGGTTTCCTTCATTCATTCGCACGTATAAAACTTATTCGAAGACGCCATTCATGAATAAGACATACTCTTGTCTAAGGATGTACCATGAGCCATGAGCCCACCGTTCTATGATACTGAGTCCTTTAAGATATATGTGCAGGCCGACATGATGAATGGGCGACTATCGTTTTTCGGACTGTACCATACTTACCATCACTTGTGTTGTGGTCACAATGGTTGATCATAATGGACGAAAAACGAATTCGAAAAATACGCATATTCTGTTAATCGAAAGCGAAATTGTATTACATATTTATGGTAATTTGTGTACTTTTTGCCGAATTCGTGTTCAACAAACAGGTTTGCTTTGCGTCTCCGTCTGAAATTTATCGGAAAACGCTGCGTTTGATGTTTAACCTTGAGACTGAGTTTTTTTAAATTTTATTGCAGAAACAAATTGTCGATATCGACAAATTAGTAATTAAAATTAAATGATGATCGTGCAGCTTAAAAATGTTATAAAAAAGGTTTTCCGCGCTCAACAAAATGTTACTTGCGTTTCGTGAGAACCTCTGTATTTCCGGGGCAGTAGACTAGAGGGAGTCTTCTGCCCGGATGAGTGGGAGGCGGTGCACGGTGTCCGGCGCACCGTCTGGGAGAGAGATTTTGGAGGGGTGGGCTTTTACTCCTACCCCTCCCAGAGAGGTAGCCTCAACAAGGCCTTTTGTTCCCTGAGCGTCTGAACGAATATGGTTTCCCAGGCCCGGGTGGACCAATCAGAGGGACACCCCGGGGGTTTTTAGTCTGTAGGAGTCTGACACACCGAGGCTGCTGCCCTCACAACGGCCCTGATGGTCTTATGTAGGATTTTCCCCCAAGATACAAAAAAAAAAAAGAATCTCTATATTTGCATATAACGCATGGAATTTAAGAGGAAATATTTTCCTAGTCAAACAAAAAAAAACTTGAACTAATTGTATAACATAGAATCAGTTAGCTTGCGGTTATTTCGGTCTAGTGGTAAAGGGTACAAAGGGGTAAACAAGTATCCATACGCGGTGACGCGAATGTCCGTAGATACAAACATTACACATATATCCGGGTATTTTCCAAATTAAGTACAGATTTAGTCACCATATTCTCATTGGGGAAAGTAAACATCGTGAGGAAGCCCGCATGGAATCTAATAGAAATGTCATGTGTACTGGTGCTGTGGGAACGGCGATCAACTGTTTTAGGTCACGTAAGCATTACACAATCCTCCCTGCCAGCAGTGGTGTCGGCAATGCTGCCAGGGTACGACAACTGGAGGGCCGTGGTCTCCTGTGAGGATGTCATGCCCCAGAAGGAGGCCGCAGAGCGAGAGCGGCAGAAGGCCACTCGAAGGAGACACCAGGGTGCCAACAACCGCCTGGTCGATCCACGACCGGTTGGCTGATGTCTTTGTTGTCTGATGTGGGGGCCCTGGGCAACTGGTTTATCGACCCTCGAGAAGTTGGCAGGGCATTGTGACGTGCTCTGCCTAAATACAACGAGCGATATCGGGGACGGTATCATCTACCCCCGAGGTTGTGCCCATCGGGCGCGGTGCGACGGGGATGTGGCGAATTGAGTACAGGACCCACAGTCCCCGCCAATGCGCAGAAGTAGTCACCTTGGGGTTTTTAGCTGGTAAAAGTCCGGCACACCCCGGCTGCTACCCCCTTGCGCGAACGGGACAGTCCTATGAGGATTTTCTCCAAGTAAAAAAAGGCATAACTTAATCGAAAAATGGATACAAACACAAATACATCTCTGTTTACTCCGAAAGGAGCGTGGTGTGATGATTATTATTCTCTCAGCTAGATAAGACTCGTAGTTACGGGTTCATAATTATTAAAATTCCTATGTAAACTACTTGTTTGACTTAACTATTTTGTTGTTACGTTACATTGCGTGTGTGATGTTGCGTTTTCTTTTTTTTTTTATAACATACAGACTTGCGATTGTCCTCAATCTCACCTGATAGAACGTAATGATGAGGCCAATGATGGGGCGCGCTGACTCAACGAATACCAATTTACTCGTCGTTTAAAGGTTTCCGTGTCATAAGATGTTAGAAAAACAGACGCAGGAAGCGAATTCCACTCCTTGACGGTTCGCAGCAAGAAAGAGTAGGCGAATCGCCTCGTGGGAGAAGAAGAAATATCTCTTCACGCTTTTCTTCACTTTCATATTCTTCTAGAAGGCATTTAATCGTACCAATTTGGCACGGATAGAAGGAAAATTACATTGCAGGCCGATATACCATTTGAACAGTTAGGGTCCCTATTTGTATAAAAATATTATGATAAACAATTTCATTCTCGGTATCTGCCTTGAACGTGGGCGGCGCTTACGAATATTTCCCGAAATCGCCTCCATATGTTATAAGAACACGTTTCGCGGGCTCAAGTCAGATGTTTGTTATTATCAAATTGACTTTGGCATCATTTTAGGTTATTGTCTTTTTATATTAGTACATTTTAATGTTGTACAATTTATAGCTAGAAATATCATGTGTACTAGCGCTGTGAGAATGGCGATCAGCTGCGCTACTGGTCACGTTGGGCACGTGATGTAAACGTGCGAACGAAATTAGTGACTGTATCCACACAGCCACTCATTTCGTTCGTGAGAAGATTGTACTTTCGTTATGATAATAATAACTTCAAGGTTTTTGTGATATGTTTTCAAATAGTTATCATTTTTTTAATGTATGTTAACATACTAATACTTCAGCCAAATCACCTAAATAATTACTGTATATCTTTTTTCCAATAAATAATCGACGTCTATCTTTAAACTGATATAACTTTTATATTTATGAACCAATTGAAATTAAACTAACACTAAATGAAAATTAACCTTTCTAGAATATATTAATGAAAACCACATCCAATTCGGGTGAGCCATTTCTGACATTAGCGGGCACAAACACGTACACATGTTTTACTAAGCTGCATCGCCCTTGCGAAATTTTTTTGCAGTTCGTTATACGAGTATATAGCGCTCAAATAATTTTTAATCTAAATAATATTATAATGTAACTAAAGAACAGTTTCAGTGACGTGCATAGGGTATTTGGATAGGGTAAGCAGAATTTGCTTAATTAATTTGAATATCATATTATGATAGTAAATATTATATTGCTTTCATATGAGAGATAGATAACGAGAATATAGAATAGATATGGATATAAATGGTTCCTTTTTTTGTTTAAGTTTAAGCAATGTATTCCAGACTTATTTATCGTCAGGGCATGCAATGCTTTCATGCATCTATGGAATGAACGCCACTGACAGGTTTATTATATGTATGGTATTATTACTTAAAAATACTATGAATGTCTCTAATATATAATCCGATTAGATAAACCTTGATAACGCAATACGTTGTGTTTATTTCGTAGTAACTATAGCACTCTATATCTTGTTTTGAAGATAAGATGCGTGTTGTGTGGTGTACTCTTTATTTATATTAGCAACCAGTCTTAACGATCATTTAGGACGTATATTTACTTATTTATAGGGCAGCCAGAATAATGAGCTGACCGGGCCCTCGGAAGTATCTGGATCCTCAGGCCCGGCAAAAGCGAAGAGTAGGCAGTGCTGGCACCCCGGTGGTTTTAGTCGGTGCAAGTCCGGAACACCGGGGGAGTGGCCCTTACCACTCACCTGGCGGTCTGAAGAGATTTCCAGCGGGTTAACAAAAAAAAAGCCAGAATAATGAAGGATTTAAATTAAATTAATAATAATAAGAATGAATGATGGTAGTAGATCGGTCGGCGCGCCGGGCAATACTCGTTGATATCACCATACCACATGATGAAAATCTCGTAAAAGCTGAGAAAGAAAAACTATCAAAATATTTAGACCTCGCACACGAGATTACCAGCATGTGGGATGTAGATTCTACGATTATTGTCCCGATAGTCGTATCGACTAATGGGCTGATCGCAAAGAGCCTTGATTACCACCTTAAGAGGCTCTCGCTTGGTTGTTGAATCAAGGGCCGGATACAGAAGGCAGTGCTACTCGATACGGCACGCATTGTTAGGAGGTTCCTCACTTTAAGCTCCTAACTACCGGTGGCTTGGGCCTTAGGCCTCGCCCCTGTAGGTCTACATATTTTTATATTTTAAAATTTATATGTTTTTTTATATGTATATATTTATTTTAAAATGTAACTATATTGTATATATATATATATATATTAAGAATGAATGATAAAGAGAAGAAGAATAAGCGCATACAATATGTAGAACTACAATATTAACACTAAATCCTTTTTATGCGGGATATTTTGTTGGTGACTGGCAATAGACCTCTACAAGTTCACCGGGTTTGAGAGGGGAGGATTTAAGGTGAACAGCCAGCGATTTATGGGTTGGGGGGAAACGCAAGGGCATCCCTGTGGGTACGAACCTTAACCCTTTATGTAGCCGTGTTGTATTTCTGCAACATACCACACAAACAGATGCAACTATAAAAGAAATGCCGATAAACTGACTTTGCTTGGTGTTGTACGGCACCAACAAAGCATTTTTACCATTTAGTGACAATTCAGCTCACTAGATGATGAGACTTGTAGGTAATGTTGTTTCATTGTAGTGTCGAACGAACACACGCCCTTTTCCAGCTCTTCTGATTCACTTACAAAAAAATAATTCCAGGTGAAATACTAATATTTGACTGTTGAAATTTGTATAAGTAAAGAGTAAGAGGGTGTATTTTAATAATCTGTTCCTAATTTTAATTATTTAGTACTAGTGCAATGTTGCATTTCTGCAACTAGCAAAGTGTTTGAGAATGATAAATGTTTATTTTTAATATTTTTTTTTAATTATCATTTTCGTTAATTATAGATTATTTACTACTCAGTTTTTAACAAACTAATAAATTTAACGAACTTGCGCCATAAAGGGTTAATTTAACGCCGAAAGAAACTCAAGGCTGCGTCAGAGTGAAACTGCGTCTCGGAGCGGTTAAACACTAAATTCATCTCAAATTTCATTATCCAGTCAAATTTGGCTCTGGCGATCACGCCAGCTCCGTGGTTGACAACGCTCATGTGCTCTCATTTTTTCGTCTTCCGTCTTCTTCATTTTTCGTCCGAATTTTCGGAATTTCTACCGGGCAATGCGGCGACACTGTAGCTAGTAAAAATATATTAATACAGTCATTAATGCCTCTTTAGTTCCTCCCTACTACGATAAATTAACAAGACCTCGTGCGGATTTGCACCTATATGTGGTTACCGTTCCAGCTGCTCACACGAAGCGATTCGCCTCCTCTTTGCTTGCTGCGAACCGCCAAGAAGTGGAATTCGCTTCTTGCGTCTGTTTTTCCTACATCTTATAACATGGGAATCTACAAACATCAAGCGAATCGGTATTTGTTGCGTGAGCGCGCTCCATCAACGGCCTCACCATCACTAAACTTCATCATCCGGCACTTTCCATCAGATGAGATTGAGATCAAGTGCAACACAGACATAGAGATACGATATAAGAAATACGCTTCTTGTATTGTTAACACTAATCAATTATTTTACAATATTTTTCTGTTATTTAACAGCGTTTAGATTATTTAGAAGATTGGTAGATCAAAAGAAATCACCTGACCGATTCAGTTCTGGTATTCTTTACTCTAATGTATGAATATTTACATTAGAGAGTATGTTTACTTGTGAAATGGATAGCATCACACGTGCTCAAGGTTCAAATACGCACGAAGTCGTAGACAGTTTTAAACTATAACTAGTTGTTGCCTGAAATTTTGCGTAAATATCGCATTGTCATCCTTTTAATTATTTTTATATAGTTATTTTATTCATACCTTGGGGCACATGCAAATACAATACACAAAAATACTTTGAAAAATTTGACGAGACTTATGCACGAATTAACTTACTTTTGATTATGGCTTGATGTTTCGATCTGGCTGCATAAATCATGGTCACGAGCAAACTGACGTGCCGAGGAGTTGATTTATGTAACCAGGTCGAAACGTCGAGCCATAATCAAAAGTAAGTTAATTCGCGCATAAGTCTCGTTCAAGTATTTATAATGAGTACAAAAAGCGAACGTTTAAAATGTGTTAAAATACATTGACTCCATAAAAATATTTTTTTTAAAACAAATCAAATGCTATATTACGAATCAGCACATATTTAGTCACCTCATGCTCCCCGTTTAAGGGAAACTTCATGAGAAAACCCACATTGCGAGGTGGTAGGGCGCCGGTGCCCGTCTGGATCGCGACCACAGTGCATGGGTGTATAGCCCGTCATAGTGACCAGTTTCGGCTTGTCGCGTTTCGAGATCAGCTTGTGCATATCCAGTAGCTCATATACCTAGAGACCTTCAGTCGTGGTATATGCGGGCCGACATGACGATGTAGACTATCAATGCATTTTCATCCTTTGATAGTCGCTTTCGTTTTTGGACTACACTGTACTTACCATCAGGTACTCTGTAGTCACTATGTCGACACAGTGTAAAAAAAACATGATATCTAAAAGAAATATCATGTGTAGTCCTGTGAGGACGGCGATCAGCTGCGTTGCTGGTCACGTTGGGCACAATATATAAGTCCTGTGTATACAACTTTTTTTTTTTATCCCGGGGGAAAATTGTGCTCAGGACCATCAGGGACGCCGTGAGGGCAGCGACCCCGGTGTGTCAGACTCTAACTGACCAAAAACCCACGGGGTGTCCCTCTGATTGCTCCACCCGGGCCTGGGAAGCCAAATTCGTCCAGACGCCCAGGGAACAAAACGCCTTGTTGAGGCTACCTCTCTGGGGGAGGGGTGGGTGTAAAAATGCACCACTCCAAAACCTCTCTCTCAGGCGGCGCGCTGGATACCGTGCACCGCCTCCCTCTCATCCGGGGTGTATACAGCTATTAATGTATCTCTGCTTAACCCGTAGGGGATATACCGTAACGATATTATTATTGTTGTATCTCAAATTCAAGATCTTAAACAAAATGGATGTATTTAAAATATGCATTTATATAAACGGAGTTCAGTACTTTCCTGTGCCTCTATAATCGTTATTTTTGCATTTGTAGTTAATTTCATTGTGCCATAAAATATCTCCATAGATAAGTGGTATATAATTGAATTTAATTGTTCCGCTATATACAGCTGATTGGTCGGTAATTGTTAGAAGCGCCGCAAATTGAACTGGAACTTTCTTAAGAGAAACGAAGATAATTTTATTCTGTCGATATATACTAGGGCGTTTCAACAAAAAAAAAATTTTTTTCCTCGGAACCAAGCTCAAAAGTTTCGTTTTAATGCCAAAATAGGCCTCTGAAAATATGAGCCCTTAATATTAATATTTAGGTTGTCCGCATCGCACTTTTCGATTTCCCATACAAATAACACAGGACAAAAGTTTTTTTTTCCTTTTGATTACTATAACTAATGAACGATATATCGTATTGCAATACCCATTCATTATTTTTGTAGAGAATTTAACGCTCTGCAAAAAAGGTCTGAAGTCAATTTTTGATAAATGAACTCGGCCTTATTCCTTCACAAAGAACTCGTGGAAGCACTAAGGTTACGAAGAGCCATTAACATTGCCCAGTACGTGGAAGATAGCAATTACCTCCGCCTTAATTGATATCCGAAGGGCGTCATGATGAATTGATGTAATCAATGACTTCATAGGATGTTAGAGGCGATTCGGTCGCAAAGTTGCAGTTACTCCTACATCGTGACTCATCTCCCGGCGGAAATATGTGCGCGGCATTAGCAGAATTTATAATTATCCACGCCAAACGTTATGCCGGCAATACACGTTAAAACCGACGGAAGGAAAAATCGGCGTATCGTCAAGGCATCAGCGGGCTTAGACTTAGGTATCACTTCGCTTAGCTTTTGTTCATTAATAGGTTTGTCTTTAGCAAAAATCTATACTAATATTATAAAGCTGAAGAGTTTTTTTGTTTGTTTGTTTGTTTGAACGCGCTAATCTCAGGAACTACTAGTTCGAATTGAAAAATTATTTTTGAGTTGAATAGACCATTTATCGAGGAAGGCTTTAGGCTATATAACATCACGATGCAATTATTAGGAGCGAAGAAATAATGGAAAATGTGAAAAAAACGGGCAAAATTATTCATCCTTGAGGGCTTCCATTGCGTGCGCTGCAAAAACGGTTCAAGATACCAAAAATATATGTAAGAAAGAATTATTCCTCTTGAAATGATCTAAAAAAATGTCCGCGACAGTATATATCTATCTTTTAAGATTAAGTCACTAGAACCGTTTTTATGGTAAACAAATTTGGTCGAAATTAATGCATTATTTGTTAAGAGTTGTATCAACGTAATAATATTAATCTTTATCCAAATAAATGTGTTGTTGATTAAGAGTATTTAACTGTGAACAAAATTGTCTTTGACACTTGACAAAATTGTCACTTAATTTCAATGAACATCTTAGAAGATATTACAAAACCTTATATAGCAAAACAACGTTTGCCGGATCAGCTAGTATAAATATATAATTGGAACTTGAGTATAGTCAAAATATTTGCAAAGCTATGCCCAAATTGACAATATCGGTGCCTCACTATATACTTTGACATTTGTTAATAATAACATATCGTTACGCCATATCCCTTACGAGGTGAGTAGATATACATTAGTGTCTGTATCCACTTTACTCTTTTAAATCGTGCCGGACATAACACTTTGACATTTTAAAACAATATATTATAAATACATAAAAATAAAGAAGCCTTTTATTTCTTGCTTACTTATGTACTTTTTAGTTAAGTAGTAAGTTGGACTTATAATTAACAAGAACCCTCTCCATGAAAGGTAAAAACCTCCAGATGATGACCAGCGCTTTTTATTCTCTGCCGCTTGCCGCCATTGAGTGCCTGACACTTTTATAATATCGTAGTATTTGAGTAATAGCTAAGGAAAATCAAAGTAGGACCTTTAAATGTCATCATAGTAACATGCGACTCACGATGAAGCTGGTAGGCAAGTGCAAAAAATATATAGAAAACACATGTCGACGCGATATTACGAAAACTTATGTCGATACCTTTTAAATAATAATATATTGTCAAGCTATGTCCCTTGCGGAGTGAGCAGAGTTATATTAGTGGCTTCATCCACTTTGCGCAACTTTAACTTTAACGCAGCTGATCGCGGTCTTCAGGACACTTACCCATGACATTTCCATTATCATGCACACCTTTTTACTAGCGTTATCGTCAGAGATCGGCAAAATGTAATCTGATTAATGATGAACGATTACAAAATGTAGTCGTAATTTTAACTTTCTTGCTCTGTAATCATGATTAAATCCATTTAAAACATTAAGAAATCATAAATATGTATGCAATCTGTGACTTTGTAGTGTTTAAAACATAAATGAGCAAAATCCAGTTATATTAATGGTAAAAAACGTAAAATGTAATCGTTAATCATTTTCATTAATCTGATTACATTTTGCCCATCTATGGTTATCGCTGATCGAATATTATTTTGTCTAAGTCCCTAGGCTTACCATTGCTATTTCTGTATTCACTCATTCATATTTCCGAGTAAATATCAGCGCTAACATCTATAGTCTATATACATACATACCTTAGATTATAATACATACATACATATCTATGTATATAAAAATCAATTGCTGTTCGTTAGTCTCGCTAAAACTCGAAAACGGCTGAACCGATTTGGCTAAATTTGAATTAATTGTTGAAGTCCAGGGTAGGTTTAAAATGTGAGTAAATATGAAAAAATTGCTAGGAATAGTAGTAAAAACAACAATTTCGTTTTCCCATACAAATCACTCTGTCCCCAGCTGTCAAACATGTGATGTCAATCAAAACAAAACAAAGGTATACCTTCAGGCTGATTAGAGGTTGCATGTCATTAATGAAAATTATAATTTATACGCCAAGTAATCAAACAAAAACTAACCCAAAAATGTTTCATAACGCATTATAGTAAAAATATCATTACCTTAGATATGACTTAAGTAAATGCAATATTATTTTTATTAGACTGCGACAGGCCAATAACTTTTGACAGAATGAAATCTGACGGAGCAGCTATTAACATAAAAAAACAATCTAACTTTGTTTTAGAGAAATAGGGTAGAACTAGGTCTGCCGGGGCAGCTAGTATTCAATATAATTCAATTGAACCACATTGTCATTCTACGGGTTCGTCCCCACAGTTGATCACAATTAGGAGCCACGTTCGGATGTACACAAATCAAAGGCGCTCATGCTATTGTAATTGATTGCGATTATTGGATAACTCGATAAAATTCATCTACAGCAGAGATGGGCAAAATGCAATCTGATTAATGATTAATGATTACAAAATGTAGTCGTAATATTAATTTTCATGCTCTGTAATCATGATTGAATCCATTTAAAACATTAAGAAATAATAAATGTGTATGTAATCTAGTTTTTAGAAGTGTTTAGAACATAGATGAGCAAAATGCAGTCATATAAATGGTAAAAAACGTAAAATGTAATCGTTATCATTTTTATTAATCTGATTACATTTTGCCCATCTATGATCTACAGTTGGCTTTGGCCTTCATTCGTACTTGACAGAATGTGGATTGGTGTTGAACATATGCGTTCATACATTGTAGTACTCATAGGCCCCTAGTGTCGTCGCTTATAGCAAAAGACTGCCAACTTATTCCCATCTGTCGTGCTAACGGTTACCTAGTCTACTAAGGAAGCAAGGTATTGTGAAAGGGCTAGGATGCTGATAGGAATTAACTATTATAGCATGTAGACGCCGCCCGATACGCGTTTGTGGTAAACGCCCTAAAGGACGTTAGGGTGCTATGGGACGCGCGGGGTAAGGGATGCGCGCGCGCACCGTTGCTCTAGCAAATTTAGTCGACTAACGAGACACAAGGCTAGAGTACGTGCTTGTGCGTCGCAGTTCGGTGTGCCTTAAAGTGCAAATAAACAGTAAAACCCCAAACTCCGTGTCTTTCTACAACCACACTCACGACCACCGGTCATACTATTAGTATCCAGATTTTGCCAACCGCCTCTCTCAAGTTTTTCGGGGTGCCCGTCTTATTAGATTAAGAGTGTTTCGGACGGGGGATGCATTTATGTAAGCGTTAACATTCACACACCAAATCACATCCTGCGCAATTAGCAGTTTCCGAATATTTTCATCAGTGAGCTCACTTTTATCAAATGGGGCCGCAGCCTGCGCTTACTTGATGTGATCTGGAAACGTCGCTAAAGCTAAAATTGGACATTACTTTTCATCATGTGGGGGCAACTTGACGATATCGACTGTCAATGAATTTGTCCCTTGGAGTTCGCTGCCGTTGCTGAAATACACTGTTCTGTCTATCAGATGCGGTGTGGTAATTTTGACGCGCCAGTGTAAAAAAGATCTTATGTCTAGACTCGTTTGAAACTAGGCCCACGTGTATCGCTGGTATAATTCCATCGAAACACGGACGTTGAAGAATTTTGTTCGGCATTGTAACGCTTCTCATGGCATTTGTCTCGTCATTCATAAGTACTGTGATAGAACGGCAAAAGCTTAGCAAAGGCAGAGGGCATTCCCCTTACAAACATTAATTTCCAGTTGCGTATTAGTTATGACTAAACTTGAATAATTTTTTAAATCCTTAGAAGTTCTCTTGGCAAGTTCAAATCATTTGGCAAACGAAGAGTACCTGAGTGAGAGATCAGGTGCCCAGGATATAACGAGAAGTCCTCTCTAATTATAACCATCAAAACTATATGGATTATGATGACGATCTAGGGTAGTTGGCTTTAAATAAGACCAGTTACACTCATTGTAGATATTTAAATATTGCATTATCGAGTTACTATAGTTTTTATCGTTAATGTACCAGAGGTTGAATTCCATAAATACAAGTCAGCGTGTATTTTTATAACTACAAATACAGTGTACACAAGGACAGGTACATGTGATAATGGTGAGGCGATGTAATAGGATCGTGGCCACATAAAAGCACACGTGGCTACCAGCCTGTTATGGTGGGCATAGCGTTTTGGCATCAGCTAGTAAGCATATGTCCCACATACTTCGAAATAATCGTTGTAATATTCTCTAAAATACCCACAATACTCACAGTTGAGAACTGTCTTGGAACAATTGTCATACTTCCTGTTAATATAAGTTTAGAAGATACGGTACCGAAAATTAAGCAAGTAAATACGTTTAAAAATGTAGACACAAAATTAATACGCATTGTTACAAATGAAACAATATTACACAATACTACCATCATAACGAATCCCAGAGAGGGCGATAAAGAAAAACAAATGTAAGAAACGTTGTAATTCTGTTGGAACAAGTGTTTATAGTTGTACAGTGCGGTTGACAAAGCAAGTATCTTCCTTTTGTTTAATGATCCACCAACACGTCTCCGTACAATTATACTGCCTTTCAACGAGGAATGCGACTTAAAGGAACCGTTTGGGACTGTAAAGGCTTCTGGCATATGCCTGGACAAACGAGCGTCGAAATGAACTGAAATCTGTTTCTCGAATTCCTTTACATGTTATAATTATTCAGTTTTATCGTTAAACAGGTACGTGGGAAAATAAACTAAAAGATCTTTTATGTATAATTATTCAGTTACATACCGTTTTTTGAGTACCTTGGGTTAAAATAGGAAGTTTTGGACATGTAACTTATTCCTCTTTAACAATTTACATGTCTTTGTCAGGATCCGGTCCGCTTGAATTTAGAAAACTAAATCAATATAACTATATTGCTCATCATTTTAGTGTTCGCCTCTACAGATTATGCTCAAGGAATGAACGGGTGCTAAGATTTTTCATCTTTTGACCTTACCTGATGAGTTCTTTTGTTTTTGCTGTTTGTAAAGGCACAGGATTTAGGTAGGAACAGGAAATATAGAGACTCTTGAGGTGTATGCAGCGCAAAATGAAGTGTTTTGCCAAAATACACCGAGTAGTGTCGGGGGAAACAGTGTTTTCTCTAGTGTTTGTCCAGAACGAATGCGGCGCGGCGAACTGGTGAACTGATTACAGGCTCTACTATCCTCTTCTATACGTAGAGATAATCACTTTGAGGTTTTTAGGCGGCACACCTTGACCAACACCCTAGTACGTTTCAAATGGGCATATGAGGATTTTCTCTAAGCAAAAAAGGGCCACAACCATTAAACAGTGATCATATCTCGACAATGTGTGAATATAGGTTCTTGTTTTTTTTTTGTGTTTTGTGTATTGAGTAAGGTTTACTAGGCTACTGCCCATTTCGAACCTGAATAGCGAATCATATAGAAATCAGGGATACAAATATAAAAGTAAAAAGTTGTGTTTATAAAAATGAATGAATGATTAAAAAGAAAAGAATAAAAATAAATATAAATATAACAAATAATAATATTATATAGGTATAATATGTAAATACACATATAAAAGAATATATAATTATACTGTAATATGGTAGAATGCTTGGTAATCGTTTAAATACTATTTGTTAGCATGTATGTATTTTATCCATCCATAATATTTTATCCTATCCAAGTATATAAAAAATATCCCTCTCTGATTCTTCAATTCCCAACCGAATGAGCCAATCAATAGGCACTTTCCTAAGTTAAATTTTACAATTTATATGCTTCCAGTTATAAAGTTATCGTAGTGATAAAACATTTCCAAACGAGGCCGGGGCGGTCTTTCGGCTTCCACACTTCTCTTGCTTGTTAAACAAGATGCCTGTGGACAAAACGAAGCGCCGTTTACCGATTGTCATGTGGCTTAGTGTCGTAACACTATCTTATCGGTGTTAGAATACCGTTGGGTCGGCGCCTTGAGCCATGGCTGTTGCGTCGTGCAAATATGCTTAGTCTTTAGACGGTTTTAATGTTTCCACTTGAGAATTTTAACTCGAACCACTGAGAATTTTTAACATGGGATTTGAGTTGAGTGCATCTCAGCAAAAATTTCTTTTGTAATTGGTATTATACGTAAAATTATTACATTTCTCGGTTCATGGCTTTATGGTAATAACAATGTTGTAAGTTTTGGTGTCTTTGTTAGTTTTTTTGGGTTCCGTACCTTAAAAGGTTATAGATTGACTTCGTTGTCTATCTCTATATCTGTCAAGACCATTTTTCTTAGGAACGTGGATATATCCATTTGAATTTAGTGTCAAATAATTTAGTCTCTTGTATTTCTGCAAAAATCATACTTTTAAGTAAACCCAATCAATAGGTACGTCTATTTCGTTTGTACTGTAGTACATTTTATAGCGTATGCAGATTTCATAAGAGAATCAAAATCTTTGGGGTATTTCTCGTTCACCTAGAATCATGAAATTTATTAAGAAGCAATGTCATATATCCAGTGGCGTGAATTCTATAGAAGCACAAAAAGCATTATCTTATCGTATTTGGATATTTATTAAGCATATTTACTTAAAACCTGGTAACCCAATTCCGAATCTCGGAATCCAAATTGGGCCAAATTTTAAACCAAGATATTGGTTAAATTTCTAAGTTTAACAAATGATGTTATTTTATACTTCTATGGAATGCACCGCTTATATCATAATAAAAAAAACTTAAAACCAAATTGCTAAAAAAGGGATATGATTCCATCTATGACTGTTTAATTGATAAAAGTGCGTGGTCTTAATGTATACAATCTTTCTCACGAGACGTTCATTTCTTTGCGTTCTATGAACTCATATTTGTACCTCATTATGTTGAAAAGAGCAACTATCAGAGTTTCTTGCTGGCTCTTCTCGGTAGAATCTGCTTTCCGAACCAGTGGTAGATTCATTTTCCCTTTCTTGATGATTCAAGTGCTTAGAAGTAGGCCCATTTGAATAAAGTTATAGTCATTTAAGTGTTACGAAAATTCCGGTTTTATTACACAGATTGCGTTCTGGACATATTCCATCTGGAAAATTTGCTCATCTTATGAAAAAGATACCGTCTCCAATGTGTCCTGAGTGCGGAATTATAGACGATATTCAGCATGTCCTGATTAAGTGTGTCCAGAACGCTAATGTAAGAAAGGATGTTATATGTGAATTGAAATTAAATAGATTGGATGTTGGTATGTTCCATAGCATTTTGGCGGTGCCTACTAAAGCAACTGCCGAAATGCTATGGAAACTGTATGAAAGGTGAGGTATGAAAGGTTTTATTTCTATATGTTAGGCTACGATGGGGCTGATATGACGTAAGTTAAAAGCCCCTAATAAAGAATAAATTAAAAAAAAAAAAAATTCCGAAAACCGTATTCAAATATTTGATCTTTCAAATTTTCAAAACTATATTAGAACCTATTGTATGTATTTGTTTCTATCTTTTGCGGCATCAATATCATTAAATGGTCTATCTTTGTCGGAAGTATTATTTCAAATACTTTTGGCAGATTTTCATCACATGTAACAAAAACTATTTCTGCTTCCAAATCCCGTTTTGTAGCAATTAATCAACCGCAACATTCTTGGTTAAATTTAATTCGGGTCTAATTGAGTTGTCGACAGAAATAACAAATCGTGTCATAAGATCTCCTATGTTCACTTCGCTATCCGACGGAATGGGAACGCGTTTAAGACATTAAAGCAAGGTGTGTGTGCGGTGGAAACGCAATCTGAACGCGGTTTGAAACCAGAGCCGTCGAGGACGTGGATTATCTCGACAAATACAGATTAGTGTAGGAGGAGACTATTAAACTATCTAAGAATGGACTCACAAAGTCACAAACATTCTCGCGTGAACGATTTTCTTTGGTATTTGTTTTTTCTAGTTTCACTTCTATTGTATGAATTAAGAAATGTTTCTCGTGCTTTATTGGGTTTTCTATTAAAACTTTGCATTTAACCTTGCTCTTATCTTCTGGTCTTATGTATGGCCGTAGGTCAGGACAGGCATGGAATACTGTTCGCATCTCTGGGACGGTTCTGCCCAATACTTACTTGAAGCCCTGTATAGTTTGCAGCGGAGGGCTGTCCGCATTATGAATGATCCAGACTTTACTGAGCATCTTGAACCGCTCCAGTTGCGTAGAGATATTCCCTCACTGAGTCATTTCTACTGTTTGTATCACGGCGAGTGTTCTGAAGAGTTAATTAACCTTGTTCCACTCTCCTCTTCCATAGTAGAATCACAAACGCAGGTTTACGGAGTCACAGCTATACGTTTACCCACATCCCGGTGAGCAGCTAGCTAGGCTAGCTGTTCAAAACAGGGATGTTACGGAGCTTCGACTCCGACTCCGATAAGTCGGAACTTCCGATTGTTATTACACCTCCGGTTCCGACTTCGGTTCCGAAACTTTTTAATCGGAGGTATTCATCGGAGATCACCACCACTGTTGTAGTCAATTCATTTGATTTCATTTTATATGTTGTAAAACATAATATCTATTAATCACACAATTAGTGCTACTTAATTTGTAGAAGACATTTTTAGAAATTTAGATTAATAAAATATTATTAAAATTATTAAATTTAAAACTAAATGTACATTACTACACGGTTTCTTATTTTACATTTACATTAAATTAAGTAAAATAGAAATTAACACAAAAACAACCCTGGAGCAAATTTGATTTAATTTGGTCACTATTAATGGGAAAATGTTAATAAGAAACCGCAATTTTTATGGTCCGTGTATTTGTAAATTTATCACTTTCTAATTAGAAAGGTTCACTGAATAATGTTTTTATTGGTCCCTTAATAAAACTATTATATTCTGCCGTCACTTGTGACTGACATTGCCTCCGACTCCGATTCCGACTCCGATAAATAAAATTTAAAAACTCCGACTCCGTCTTCGGTTCCGATAAAACTGCCGCCGTTACATCCCTAGTTTAAAGCACGCAATATCACAGGACGGCGGAATCACGCGCGTCAGAAGACCATTCCACAGCTCAACGACTGCTAAGACAAGAGCTGGAGAACTTCTTAGTACCGTGTGCGCCTGGTTCTTTTATGGAAGAGAGAAGGTGGAATAAGGAACTACCACATACATATGTTTTATTCATCGACTTTATTTTAACTAGATTTTAAATACAAATATACTAGAATACTTTTATGAAGTTCACGCTTATAATCTTATTCTCACGTACTCCTACACATTGGTTGACTTAAATAAATAGTGATCATTGAACAGTTTAAACGACAAAACGTTCTTGGCTATCGAGTGTAATTGACCCAAAAATTCCACGACCTAACCCTTCCAGCGTCTCCGGGCTGCGGTGGAACGAGCGCGTGTCTATTTGCGTTGGGATATTGACCGCAGTCTCCTAACACCTTTGTTTACGTCCATAGATCGTACCACCGACGACTAAAGATAGCGAGCGCCACGCTATGACTGTACAGTATGTCATCTTTGATACAGAGATGTGTGTAGACTGGATACCAAAAAAATTTCATCTTGCAACGTGCCCTTAGTTACAATTCTTTTTTTTTTCTTAAATTACAATTTAAATTTTGGTCTTAGAATATTTCCTCAGTCGTACACCATTGGCAGATTGGTCGTGGTTTCATGATGATGCATTTATCCTTGATAATACCGCGTTTGCAATGCGTCACCACTTATTGTTGTTTATAAGTGTACAATTCCTCCTCGCTTACTTTCCTCTTGTACAATCTTAATTTGTGCAAGAGGATAATTATTCCTCCGAAATATTAATAATTGTTTTACTACTTTATTGAAAATGCAAATTAACTATCAATCTTTAATTCGTATATAGCTAATAGTAAATCTTTTGGTTTTAGCCATACATAGGTACTTTCCTTTTCAAAGATATGAGTATGAAATAGATAGAGAATACAGTGGTTAATTTTGTTTGTTATTTAACGTTTCTTTTAAATAATTCATACAGAGAGAGAGATTTAATATAATTTTTATTTTAGTTAAGACTGCCGTGTAGGAAATAAGAACTTATATTATTGTTGATTGATAGTGATAATTGGAATTTTGTTTTAATATAAGCTGTTGGTACCAAGTTAATTCTCAGCTGCACAGGGTTGATGGCAGCTGAGTAAGCTCCGAGGCGGCATTTCCACTCCGACGTAGCTTTGAATTTTTAATTTTTTTTTCTAAAAGTTCTAATGGCATCAGAACTCCTAGTAGATCATCATTAGGTTAGTTTATTGGCTAACCGCCCAAGTTGAGGTTCATACTTACAGGTATGCCCTTGCTATGCCGCCCAACTCATAACTTGCTGGGTGAGCACATTAAGTGCTTACTCCTTTCGCCTGGTGAAGGTGTAAAGGCTTATCCTGGCCAAGTGCATAATGTCCTGCCCAAAAAAAAAGAAATGTCGGCTAGGTGTAACTAACTTATACCGGCTGAGAATCTACACTTTGACAAGTACGAAGTTGCCTACTGTATCTCTCTATCTAACGAAGTCGTTACTGCAAAGCGCGTGCGCACACCGGACGTGTTTTAACGTTTTCATTAAAAACCTTACGTTCTGACAGTTGTCGTAATACTTATTTTCGGATTGTGAACATCGCTATTATAAACTCTGCGGTTTAGTAAGATGTGTGCGAACAAATGTAGAAATACATTCTGCTATGTTGTCACTCGAATATATATAATTATATGCTGCTAGCGCTATTACCAGAACTGGGACGTGAACACATTACACAAGTGTAAAGACCGTCATAGTGACTCGTTTAGGCCTGTCGCGTTTCGTGGCCAGTTCATATACCTAAAAACCTTCGGTCGTGGTATATGTGGGCCGTCATAGCGATGGCGACTGTCAACTGATTTTCGTCCCTTGGCGGTCGACGCCGTTGTTGGACTATGCTGTCCTTTCCATCAAGTGCAGTGTACTCACTTTTTCGAGCCAGTATGAAAAATACATATAGCATCCGTCGGGGTTAAAAGACGTAACTTTAAAATATCGAGGGGTGAAAAGCTATTTGACTTAAGCGACATTTTTTGGTGATATAGTAATATATATATATTTGGAATCAGCGTTTTTTGCCGATTCGAAATATATATCACCTAAAAATGTCGCTTAAACCAAATAGCCTTTCACCCCTCGATATAATTGATTGAAATCTCTAGATATATGAACAACTTGAGCGTATATAAGCTAATCCTAAAACGCAACAGGCCGGAGCAAATCGCCATGACGGTGTTTGCTCATGTGCATTTGTTTACAAATAACCCTTTTATAATGTTCTAATTACTCTCCAAGTAAATGTATGTATATTGGAATATTGTTCGTGCTAGTGCCTCGTTAATAATCTAGATAAGAAGTACTTCCACGATTGTTGTGAGTCCTTAAATAGGTAAATAGCATGCTCATTAGCAAATTAAATTAACGTATTAATGTAATTTATTGCTTTTATAAATGTGACAATGGTCACGAAGCGGCCATTTTAAAAATATTTTGTATTTATTATTTCTTTACCGTTTACAGTTAAGATAACAAGAAAAAATTCTTAGTACAAATTGTAGTATTTTTTAAGTGCTTTGGAAATCAGATAATATAGGAAAGCCTGTGCATAATTTAGATATTAATACGGAACGGGAAATAAACATTAAAAATGTAAAAAAGACAGACAGATCGTAAGTTTTAGTGGGTATGATTCCGACTCACAGGGGCCGCTACCCTTACAGCGGCTCTGAAGGTTTATGAGGCTTTCCACCGGGTCACAAAAAAAGCCAGTTTCGTGGCAGACTGCGTAGTTCGCATCCACGGCCGGTATTCCGCGGTGCGATAGGGACACTGGTGTTTTACTGCTAAAATTAATAACCTATTTATCTTTAATTCGTAGATCGATAGCTATAGCGCTCCCTTTCTAACCTGTGAATGCGAAGAGATGTACTATAGTTGCTATAGTAACAAATCTAAGATAGGCGATAGGATAGGTTATTCATTTTGGCCATTAGTCAGTAGGAGTGTGACACAACACCAGCCGCCACCCCCATGGCGACCGGGAAGTCTTGTGCTGCATTTTACCCTGGTAAAAAAAAGTGTTTTAATACACAAAGAAGGTTTAAATGTGCTTATAAAAGGCATTTTCGAATAAAGTTACTTTGAGAGTTGAGTTACAAGGCTTAAAATATTTTTTAAGGCAAGTGTCAAACGATCCGGAACGCGACACTGGTTTCCTGTTTGTACAAATATTTTGTAACCAGCCTAAGCTGACACATATTTTGGTAAAGGAAAAAAACGTTCATTCAAACGTTTCGAAGCGTACTCGGATCTCGAAAATTCGTCAATGATATAGGGCTCGCATGTAACATTTTTGCAAATATAAAATGACGTGGATTATATCATAAAATCTATATATGTTATATATAATAATATAATGGGATTTGTCCTGACCATAGATGGGCAAATTGTATACGTAATTTTAATTTCATTGATCTGTAATAATGATTAAAACTCTTCTAAATGTTAATGAGTGATTTTGTATGTAATTGATGATTCATTAGTGTTTAAAACATAGATGCCGAAAATGTTCTCAGATTAATAATAATTAACTATTACAAAATGTAATCTTAATCGTTTATCTACCGTCTCGTATACACACCGTCGTAAAGAAAGAAAAGAAAGAAAACGTTTTATTAGCAGCAGCCAGACAGAAGTGACAACATGATACAATAAATTATATGAAAAACCAGAAAAAAAAACATAAGAATAAATAAAAAAAACACAAACAATACATAACAAAATCTAGGCCGCCGCCAATAAGGACCCTGTCTCAGCTACGATATTGGGTCTTTTAAAATGGGCATGAAGCAGAGATGGGCAAAATGTAATCTGATTAATGATCAACGATTACAAAATGTAGTCGTAATTTTAATTTTATTGCTCTGTAATCATGATTAAATCCATTTAAAACATTAAGAAATCATTAATGTGTATACAATCTAGGATTTTGTAGTGTTTAAAACATAAATGAGCAAAATGCAGTTATATTAATGGTAAAAAACGCAAACTGTAATCGTTAATCCTTTTTATTAATCTGATTACATTTTGCCCATCTATGGCATGAAGATATATTTGTGCAGGCCGGCATAATTACTATAACTATTGATAGGTTTTTTTTACTCTTGATAATCGTTTTTTGGACTATACCACGCCTATCATCCGGTGTGGATACTATGCTGAGTGTGGATAAAAAAAAATAGATTACATTTTGTCCATCTATGGTCCTGATTAGTAATGAAAATGCCCGGGAATTTTCCCAAAGAGCCCAAAACTTCTTTGGGAATATACCCGGAAATTTACGGAATGTTCTCGGAAGTTTTGGGCACTTTGGGAAAATTCCCGGGCATTTTCATCACTAGTCCTGACTGATTTAAATATCTGCGGAACCTTCACTCAGCTAGTCCTCTTCGCGCTTGGCCAGTTTATTTTCGTAATTGTTAGACCATAGCCGAGGTCTCATAAATTATGTATAATTTGCAAAACATTGTTTTTAGGCACATATAAAATATACAGTGAAGGTACATTAACTACAAGTGGTGTCTGACCGACGGCTTCGGCTTCGGCGAAAAAAGCCACCTTCGGTAAAACTTGCAAATGGAAAAAATCATTATACATTCGATTCATGATTACTTAGAAAATAATCTATACTAATATTATAAAGCTGAAGAGTTTGTTTGTTTGTTTGTTTGAACGCGCTAATCTCAGGAACTACTGGTTCGAACTGAAAAATTATTTTTGTGTTGAATAGACCATTTATCGAGATTTTTTTTTTAAATACTCCTAATTAACAGCACATTAAAGATTAATATTATTACGTTGATACAACTCTTAACAAATAATGCATTAATTTCGAACAATTTGATTACCATAAAAACGGTTCTAGTAAGTTAATCTTAAAAGATAGACATACTGTTCAGGACATTTTTTAAGATCATTTTAAGAGAAATAATTCTTTCATACATATATTTTTGGTATCTTAACCCTTTTCGCAGCGCACGCAATGGAAGCCCTCAAGGATGAATAATTTTCCCCGTTTTTTTTCACATTTTCCATTATTTCTTCGCTCCTAACAGTTGCATCGTGATGTTATATAGCCCAAAGCCTTCCTCGATAAATGGTCTATTCAACACGAAAAGAATTTTTAAATTTAAACCAGTAGTTCCTGAGATTAGCGCGTTCAAACAAACAAACAAACTCTTCAGCTTTATAATATTAGTATAGATTGTATTCATAGGAGAGATAAATGACGTGAATATAGAATAGATATGAATATAAATGTTTTTTTTTTGTTTAACTTTAAGCAATGTATTCCAGACTTATTTATCATTACGCATGCAATGCTTTCATGCATCTATGGAATGAACGCTACTGCCAAAAGGTGTCTAAAGCCGAATTAACGGCCGAAGGTTCGCTCAGATACTACAAGCTTAAAGCAATTTTATTTCTATGCGCGCTTTTTTTTTGCGCATTTTTAAGAGGGGTAACGCACTGTCTCCGATGCGAATCCGAAAATACGTTTTAAAGTAACCGTAGAACTATTTTATGGCAGTTTATCAAGTTCCCGTCGGCGCTGTAATACATATTTCTCAGCCACAGATGGCTTCGCTTAAAGCTTTTCGCTCTATCCTTATTAAAAATAAATGTTTTCAATATACTAAATATACGCTTAAAATTTTTGATAGTGCGCGTCTGTTATAGACTAGCTCCGATTTGTATTATAAGATTTCTCTCCATCCTGCGATAATCTCCAGTTCAAATCCGAGTGTTATAAGACCGAAATAATTACAGTGGATTATTAATACTCGTGTACTGCTTCCGGACCGAGTTTGAAATAGAATTTCCCGTTGTATTGACGTGACTGTTTGGGGTGATTCTATTGTTTTTCTATTTTTTTTTTCTTTTTGACTCTCTATCTGAACTCCATCTGACCACATCACGCTTGATGACCATGGTGCAGCCCAAACAATTACTGCGGCTAACAATAGTCCCAGTAAACCCATTGATAATCAGCATGTGGGTCTGCACAAATATCTTTACGCCCCATTGAACTAACCCAATATTGTATGACGGTGGAAACACGCTCTCCGGAAGACCGTAAGATCATTCCACAGCTCTATGACTCAGCAGAAGTAAGAGTTAGAGAACTTTTTAGACCTAGCGGGCATGTGGGTGAGCCGTGAGTCCGTAACTCTACTTCGTCCGTAACTTTTTATGAAAGGGAGCAGGTAGAACAAGGTTACATAGCTCTTCAGAACACTCACTATGATACAGACGGTAGAAAAAGCTACAAATACATCCAAAATTCATATTTTACCGTATTCGGATAATAGGCAGTGCGAAATGCAATATCCGAACGCAGTCAGAGTTTCGTGGACTCGTAGTTTCACGGATTATTATCGGATGTAGTGCGTACCGCCCTAATGGCTCTAACAACAGTGTCGGATTCTTCGCATCGTTGCTCATCGTGTTTTATTATAATATAAGAAGCAACTAATCCGTCAATGAATGCCGTTTTTTGTTAAACTTTGCTACGTTAAGTACTCGATTTTGATGTATGTAAGTATTGTGTTAAACGAGCGTGACAATCATGTTTTTTTTTTCTTTCAGGTATAAATCTTTCGAGTGCCATCAAGATTATCTTTGGATCGCAAGGACTCTGGTGAAGTATTTTAAGATATTTTTTGGATTTATAATGTTTACTTTTATCGAACTTTTAACAAGCCTGAATCTGAGAGCAGACGGGGAAGAAACCCCGGACGCAAAATTCCAGAGCTTCACAATGCAGGAGCGTCACGATTTATGTTTGCCGATTCACTGTCTCCAATTATGAACCCATTTGCTCCAGAGATCATCCATGCTTCAACATTAATCATACTCAAGCCTATTTATTTATACTCTGAGCCACAAAAGCAATAACCTTGCATAGTAGACTAATTGGCGTCTGTTACCCAAAACATCAGTTATGTCGGTACCAAAAAAAGAGAAGGAGATTCTTCACTTTATGATCTTTAAAAAGCAATAATACTATTGAAGCTTAAGAGGATTTTCTGTTATCGAGTTTTATCCTCATCTCATCTCGATCTCGGTCCGTGTTCTATATAAACACTAAATCTATCGGCGAACAATTTATAGCTATTGTAGAAATAGGTATAAAAACATGGTTTATTGTGTTTTGTTAGGAATAAAATAGAATCCGTAATAGTTATCACTACTATGTATTAGTAAACGATATGTTATTTTTCAGAGTGAAAAAATATTAAAAAAGATATAAAAATTAAAACAAATACGATGACCGGTCATTTTGACCAGATCAGTAGTGTTGGAGCACTTACGGTGGACTTTCAGTTGTTATATAATTTCAGTAAAATACGTGTTACACTTATAATTTTGACACTAGTTTAAAATAATACATAACGTCATTCATGCATTCGGTCCCTATCTGCAAAAAACGTGGTAAATGCGCCGAACAAGTAGATCTAGTGTTAAAATAAAAAGAAAAAAAGTGTTTAAAGTTTCAGTAGAATGTTCTCTGGTTATAATGGTATCTGTAAATCTTTCGATATCTTTCACTCTTCCTTCCCCTTAGCTAAACGTAAGATTTTGCAGTGCGTGCAGCTGTATCGCGCTTTTTCGTTTTTTGATGATTCTATGTGTCTGATTTATTTATCATAGCATTATTTACTTTGCTTGTTGTGTTCACTTGTTAAGGACACACCTTTTGTATTATTTTAATAAGATTCATTTATGTTTTGTATGTTTTTGTGTGATGCCCGGTATGTGAACCAAATAAAAAATAATTAAAATAAAATAAAAAATGCTTATCGTTGACTCATGTTTATAATTACTCGCTTCTGCCACTATGGCCACCGATGTAGTGATGAAAATGCCCGGGAATTTTCCCAAAGTGCCCAAAACTTGTATGGGGAATATTCCCGGGAATTTACGAAATGTTCGCGGAAGTGCTGGGCACTTTGGGAAAATTCCCGGGCATTTTCATCACTACACCGATGGCTGTTGGAGTAGGTGGGTTCTCGAGTGAAAACCGCGAATCGGCAGACGTAGCTTAGGGCGCCCCCCGGCAAAGTGGAGCGATGACATGCGGAAGGTAGCCGGAAGGGTTTGGTTGAAAAGAATCCGGACTCACTGGTGCTTGTTAAGAGAGGCCTATGTCTTAGAACAGTGGATTAGGGTGGGCTGATGATGAAGCATGATGTAAATGTTTTTCCATGTCTGTTTTCCACTTTTCTCTCAGAGCTATGTTATTGGATTGTACAGGAAGGCAGTGCAATAGCAACATGCCTTGTGTTACCATCACGTGGGCCGTCGATCAGTTTGCCAACTAAAGTTAAATACATATTTACAGGATAATGATTTTTGTTCCTATGGAATGCACGCCGCTAGTTGAGCATTGTACGTGTATCCTTAAAGGCCGGTTTAGTATCTGTTATAACTTTTCTGTGGTACACGAGTAATGTTTATAGACAGCGTACGTTCTGAGGCGTACGCACTACGCACCGGCCCAGTGAAAACAAACCCGGGGCCCGCTGTAAACACGCGGGTAGGTCGATAACGGACGAGCACCAACAGTCACACAGACAATATCGAGGGGCATGAAAGAATTACGTCTTTTTTTACACTAGCTCGACATAGTGACTACAGAGTACCGGATGGTAAGTACAATGTAGTCCAAAAACGAAAGGGACTATCAAAGGATGAAAATCCATTGATAGTCTACATCGTCATGTCGGCCCACATATACCACGACTGAAGGACTCCAGGTATAAGAGCTACTGGATATGTACAAGCTGATCCCGAAACGCGACAAGCCGAAACTGGTCACTATGACGGGCTTTACACCCATGCACTGTGGTCGCGATCCAGACGGGCACCGACGCCCTACCACCTCGCTGCTGCTCGCTTAGCACCACCCAGGAGTCATATGTAGGGAAACTAGGGTAAAGCCTACGGACGCGAGGAACTTCTACTCCCAAAAGACTTTCGCTTGCACAGTGGAGACTGTTCTCAGGAACTGCATTCATTGACTCCACCAGCCCCATTCCATCGCAAAACCACAAGACATCGTGTCGGATACAATCCATATGAGGCGGATGTTCCTTATATCTGCACGAAAAATTTAGCTTCTACATTCATCATGCGAACTGCATGAATGAACACAGTACGTGGGTGTAAAGCTCGTCATAGTGACCAGTTTCGGCTTGTCGCGTTTCGGGATCAGCTTGTGCATATCCAGTAGCTCATATACCTAGAGACCTTCAGTCGTGGTATATGCGAGCCGACATGACGATGTAGACTATCAATGTATTTTCGTCTTTTGATAGTCGCTTTCGTTTTTTGACTACACTGTACTTACCATCAAGTGCATTGTAGTCGCTATGTCCAGTGTAAAAAAAATCATTAACCTATCCGTTTGTGTTGCATGTTATATTGTATGCCAAATAAATGATTTTTTCTTTCTTTCTTAGTTAACTCTTATGAAACCTCGGATGTTGAAGCGGGAGGCACTATTCAATTCTGCCAGTAAACCTCACAACCTATTAATATTATGGACATAAAATAAAGAATAGCTATATGTAGCGTGTATGTAGATATACCATGTGAATCCGGAACGCAGTGAAGAGGCTTTTGCGAGAGCCCTTACGCCCACCTATCTCCCTACAAACTAGGTCATGCAGAACTATCGTATAAGGACAGGAAAATATGGCTTTTATTCATTTTTTTAGTTCCTTAGAATATATATAACCACTTATGTATATATTTATCTAGTATGCATAATACAAACGCAAGCTTTGTTTATAAATAGATCAATATATGTAGCTGTTTATAAAATAAATATTATAAGAATATTTAAAAAAAAAATTATAATCTTTTAACAATTTCAGTGTATACTGTTTAGGAGAGACAATAAATCATTACAAATAATAGAAACGCTTCGAACACCCGCATCCGTGACTAAAAAAACACACTGGCTTGGTCCTGCGCCCTTCTTATGCAGGGTGGCCATATATCCGTCATTCTCCGGACTTGTTTGGATTTTTTCGGTCGTGCGTGGTCGTGAATTTTGTATTGAAGCTGTCCGGCTTTCGGTAGACTTTTTGGTCTACCAATTGATATAAATAGCATTGATTATTGATTATTTCAACGATTTTTTTATTATTAAAGTTGTATCAAACTAGACAAGAGTAAAATAAATCTGTTGACAGATGAGCGAATCATAAATGTTTTCAACTTAAGGATTAATATACATTTTTTTAATTCTAAATTATAGTCGACAAGATATCAACCTCGGCTGCTTGCAGGAATAAATTAAATCTTGTATAAAACGCGTTTTATTTGGAGCGATTTAATTCGACCTTTTGAACGTTTAGTAGAATATATGTTTGGCTATAAAACAAGCTGATGTCTTGCTTTAGGGTAAATTGTTGGATTTAATGGAGAACCGAGTCCGGATTTTGTATTTGAGAAGATGGTAACCCCATTCCGATGACTATTGTTATATCAGTACATTCTTTAGTTGTTAGGGAGGGATGTGTCAATTCACAAGATCATTATCGATGTACGCAGCCCTTGTGACAACAGTGCAACTTCCAAAATGCGCTCACTGTAAATCATAAACAAACTTCTTACACACTCGTACAAAAAGAATACATTTATAAGAGCGAGGAAAATAGCTTGGATTATGTTTTTTTCTTATCGTTGTTGATTTTTTTTCTTTATTTTATTTTATATTAACGGGTACCCAACATGGGTGACATTGTAAAGGGATATAAAGAGACAAGATACACAAAACAATATATCGAGGGGTGAAAGACTATTTCGTTTAAGCGAATTTTTTTTGGTGATCGGCGTTTTTTACCGATTCCAAATATATTTATTACTATATCACCAAAAAATGTCGCTTAAATCATATATCCTTTCACCCCTCGATATGAATGTGCCAATAAATATAGGGCAACACTAAACTGCAACAAAGTTTTCAACAAAGGGTCGCATCACGCTTAACGGACTAGTTCGCAAAGCGTGCAAAAACACTGCAGAAAGCCTGTCGCTTGGCATTCGTCGCCCGCGTCATGTCCTTTTGGGTCTCAACTAGTGATGAATATGCCCGGGAATTTTCCCAAAGTGCCCAAAACTTCCGAGAACATTTCGTAAATTCCCGGGCATATTCCCAATGAAGTTTTTGGGCACTTTGGGAAAATTCCCGGGCATTTGCAAGCAAGCTGACGCAGCCTTTAGATTCTTTCGGCGTTTCTTCTCAAAGTAGTCGCTTCCTAAATCCTGGTTGATCACCGCTAACTGCGAGAAAGAATCTAAGTTCTTTCCCTGGGGCTGGCTGCCCAAATGGATGTACGTATTCGCATCACCCGCCCGGTTTAGTTGTGAAGACCTTTCCCGGTCAACCAACACGCATTATTTCGAAAAAAAAAACGTATCCGCAGGGGTGTTTGCGTTGCCACCCAACCCATAAACTCGCGTGCTGGGCACCTTAAGTATTCGCCCTCTAAGCTCGTTTAGTTGTGAGGGTCTCTCCCGGCCAACAGCGGATGATCCTACCAAAAGAAACATCAGGTGTTTTCTCAGGTTAACATCTGTTTGCCTTCTTTTCACATAATAAAAAAACTTAAATAGCTCTTTGCGATACCGACTTGCGACAAACTACAAAAGACCTTACTTAGCATAGAAGATTATATTTTACCGTCCATTGTTATAGACAGCGACTCGAAAGCTCAGATATTTCACGGTTGAATGGATGCCGTTAAGTGTGCTTGGAGCTTTAGGTTTTCTAAGCATAAACTTAAGTTACATTCCTGTGTAATCATAAACATTTTAAATTACTAATGCTTAAGTTAACTTTACGAAATTCTTCAAGATTTTTACTATTGCAAATTATTTTAATAATATATTTTCATATGAGAAAAGGGCACTACAAGGAGCCAGATGATGTTATCTATCAGAGTCCTAGGGCTGAGATTTATAGACGATATTTAGACTTTGCTTAGCAAAGTACTCAAAAAACAAATTCATTTTGGCAAAAAACTGAATATATAATTGAAACTCGAGTATAGCCATAGTATTCGCAGAGCTAAGTCCATGTTGACAAAATCGATGAGTTACCAAATCCTTTGACATTCATTGAGCAATATAAATTGTAATGTTTTAGTAAAGTCTAAGTAAACTTAAAATTATTCCATAAATTTCAGCCTTAGTGTAAAGACCGTCATAGTGACTCGCTTCTGCCGGTCGCGTTTCGGGATCAGTTTGTGTGTATCCAGTTGTTTATATACCTAGAGACCTTCCGTCGTGGTATATGTGGACAGTCATAGCGCTGGTGACTTTCAACGAATTTTCCTCTCTTGACGGTCGTTGCCGTTGATAGACTGTACTATACTTTCCATCATATAGAATTTAGTGACTTTGTCGAACCAGTATGAAAAATAATTCGATTCTGACATCGGACACTGCAATTTAATCAATACTAGATTATGAATATTTTAAATTACAAGAATCACATAGCTCGGCAAAGTTATTACACGGCTCCTGATGTGGTGTACAGCTCAACCGAAAAAGAGACTCGAGAGAAAATCGAGAAATGAGAGGCTGTTTGTTGTTAACAGTTGTGATTATGCCGGCCTGCTTAACACTACCGTCTGGCGACACCACAGTGGTGTCACCAGTGGTGACGTGCGCAAACTTTCGGTCTTCGAAATGTCATGAAAGTAACGGAACAGGGTTGAGAACTTATGAGAACTAACGATGAGATTAATAAAACTTAACAATTTTTAGTCTCCCGATTATGTCAAGAACGGCCGGCGACAAGTCAAGTGATCCGAATTAGCGCTGCCGGCGCCGAGCGAATAAATATTTACGAATCGTGCGGACGGCAAAGTGTCAAAAGTCCTTTAGCTTGTTTTGAAAGATCCAATAGGAAGTGAATACTGTTGGAAGTACATTTCACAGCCTGACAGTCATGGCAGAAGAAAGAATTCGAAATCTTATTCAACGGTTCAATACGGTTCCTCATATTTGAATAAATTGTCACTTGGTGATACGGTTTGCGGGCTGCTGCGATATTACAACGCGATGATGAGTTTCAACGACTTTTCTCTGGGAATATACATGTGTCTGTCACGCTAAGAATGTACCAACAACGTGTCATGAATCTATAAATATGTTGTAATTAACGCAAATGTATGCTCAGTGCGTATACTGAACTTAACTCCTCTAGGTGACATGCGTTTTAATTAAAAAAGGAGGAGGTATGTACTATGTACGTTCTCCAATAACTCATCTATCTATCTATGACACGGAATCCCTATTAGTGTTAACAGAAAATTAAACGCCTCTTCTCTCTATTCTTGCAAACCTTTTTCGTTACCTTAACATTCACAAATCTCTTCATGCATCCTCGGTGATTTCGCGTATTTTTGACTTTACTCTCCATCAGAACTCATTTTATTTAATCTGTGTAAGTGCGTTTCGGTTGACATTGGCTATTACTTCCAATCGCATTCATTTATGGTATATCTTTTTCGTCATCCTTTTATCATAAGTAAAAAATCGATTGTTGTAACAACCTGTGATGTTTTCGAGATACGATCGGCTATATAGCATTCAGCCGAGACCTTTGTTCTGGGTCAATAAAACCGGTATTTTTTTATTACTTACAGGCTTGCGCTTGACCTCAGTCTCACCTGCTGGAAAGTAATGATGAGGCCGACGATGGAGCGCGCTCACCCAGCAAATACCGATTCACTCGACGTTTGAAGATTCCCATGTCATAAGGAGTTGGAAACACCGACGCAGGAAGCGAGTTCTACTCTTTCGCGGTTCGCAGCAACAAGGAGGAGGCGAATCGCTTCGTGCGAGAAGCTGGAATGTCAACCACATAAGGGTGCAAACCCACACGGCGTCTTGTCAATTTATGGTAGAATTTTGTTCTAAACGATGTGGGTATTGATTGTATTTAATAAATCTACGCTCAGTACTTAATGTAGACCATACATTGTGTGCGTCATGTGAAACTCTCGGATATTAATGGTGCATAAGCCTGTCTAAACACGCGTTTAGTTATAAACTCGCAAGTTTACGATACAGGCCAATTAAGAAGTTATTATGCGTGCTATAATGGTTCTATTACGAAAATACACTAAGGCCAGACCTGGTTCAATATCTCCATAAAAATTGATAACCTATAAAACAATTCATATTGCCTGATGAGAGATCGACATTCCGATGTTTAAACTTGTTCTCTTTTCGCAGTCTATGTTAGAGATTTATATTCATTGTACTTTCTAACCTTAATTTCTTTATACGAAGTCTATTAAAAAACTATTGCATATTTTGAATTTTCTCGGGCTACATATGTTCGTTTTTCAAATTTTTTTTGTTGTTATGTTGGTACCAAGTAACTTAAGCTGATAAGTTTGGCCATTTTGAATGTCCCTGACGACTTTTTTGTGGTGTTATGTTGGTAGTCATGTCCCTAACTTATACTAATAAAATTGGCCGTTTTGAATGTTCCTTCCCCTCTTTTTCTGTGAAAGCGACACAAGAGGCTGAACAACCAGAGCTATGAGCCAATCTACGATGATCAAATTATTTAGTCCTTAAAAAAAGTTTATTTTAATAGGATATATACTAAAAATATTCTCATTAATTCGTGCAGATGGGAAGAATACGTGAAATCACAGTGATAAATGAAAATCAAACAGACCGAGAGAGAGATGGCAATATGACGGTACTCTGCGTAAAAAAGAAACAAACCTAATACCAGACACACCCTCTGTTATGCCTAACACACAATACGAATATTCACCGCGCGATTTTTTTACCGAAAATTTCGTAACACGGACTGAAAGTGATTTTTTTCCGCCTATGAAAGTGTATTAATAGGCAGAAAAAATTAGCGTGACGCGCTTTATTTCTCTTCTATGAAATTAATAACTCTGTGATGACATAAACCACTCGAAATTAGTTTCGCTGCGAGGGCTAAGTAAATAATCGTTTGCGAATAAAATTCGGCGATATTTCCCCGCGTGGTTTAATTCCTCAATCTGATCTACGCCTTATAATTTATCACATGTGTATTTATTTGACACATTTCTTCCGCTCTTCGAAAACTTACGCCTCTATACCTTTCAAGTATCTCCTATAAGCGAAACACTTAAAACTTTCCCGAACAAGTTACATCGAGCAAATTTACAACCGACCATCCTTTACGTAGCGAAAAAATGTTTACAACTTTTTATTTCCCAAACGGAGTTTTTGAGTGGTACATAAAACGCAACATGTGGCGATCCGAGAAGGAATGGTAGTCCGATGGATGGTGGTATTATTTTTATAACCGCAAGTTATGGCGTTCTGCGGGTACCACCGACATATTTCTTATGCTAGAGTTTTGTAAATAAACACGGAGCTTTCATAGGCGAAGTGTTTGGCCGAATTATGAGAAACTGAAATGTCGATATATGTAATTAATGAGTTCATAGTTAATATAATGGCGGGTCCAAACTACGCCGTAAAGTTGTGGAAAGAATACACACGAAGGTAGGGTTGCCATCTTTTAAATTACTAAAACTGGACTAGAAGTTTTATTAGGACTGATGAATAGGATCGCAGTGCAGTTACCACATAGACATTTTTTTCATTCTGGTTTTTTGTTTTGGAACTTTGAGTCACGCTGACCACACCAGGCCCATATTTTTTTTTTACACTGGCTCGACACAGTAACTACATAGTACCTGATGGTAAGTGCAATGTAGTCCAAAAACGAAAGCGACTATCAAAGGTTGAAAATCTATTGATAGTCTACGTCGTCATGTCGGCCCACATATACCACGATTGAAGGTCTCTAGGTATAGGAGCTACTGGATATACACAAGCTGATCCCGAAACGCGACAGCCCAAAGCGAGTCACTATGACGGTCTTAAAACTTGTTTACTGTGATCATGGCCCAGTTCGGGCAATCGCGCTACCACCAAAAAAATGGCCTGCTGGTCACGTTATGCACGGTATATAAGTACCAAAAGGATACAGCCATTAATGTGTTTCTACTGGGGCTGAAATTAATATAGCGTGATGATATGTTGTTAAATTAACACGAACAATTTCCCTAAGTACATAATTAGCAGTTTGTTTACTTTCGTTGCGTTTCAACGATTTCTAACGACATCTTTCATTCGTTTTCAATAGACAATGCTGTTTGAACGTTTTATTGTTTCAGTAAATCATGCGAGTGTAACATGCAAGGGTTTAATAGTTTTGCACGCATTACATCGTTACGTTATAAAGCTTTATAAATCAATTGACATACGTGTGATTGGCGAAAAAGTGTTCCGATCCCACACTGTTTGAATTACTTTTTATATTCATCTTTTCATCATCTTGTAGATAGATAATTACTAAACTCCTTCCCCCTTATTAGAAGCCTGATATATTTAAAATTGATTCGCGTCTGATGTAGCATTAATTTTTATTGTATAAGATGTAAAAATCAAATATTTGTAACAACGGGATTTGTCATTGTAAACCATTACCTCGTTATCATTATTTGATAGCCGCTGTTATTATTAGACTACACTGTACTTTCCATCAGATGCGACATAGTCACTTTGTCGAATCAGTATAAAAATATCTTACTTAGTTCTAACGCGTGGAAAACAGAGGAAGGGAATAATAGTGTATAAATACACAGCTCTGGAGACTGTTTCAAAGTGTCATAGATAATAAATAATAGTACATACAAACACATGAAGAAACATACAAAAGAGATCCTTGACAGACAAACGAACGGACAACTAAGTGATCCAGTCACGCCAAAAGGCGTAACCCCAGAACATCAAAACAATAAAATGTAAACGCACCTAATCCCCAACGCCATCTGGCGTACACAATTCACTTCTTAACGTTCTCGCATTTAAAACACAAACATCGCGTCGCATCCTTTTTCTTTATAATCGCATATAATTATTTCTTACTCGCTATACACATCGCAAATCCTTACGTACACCATACTCCACATCATATATATTCAAATACATACACAGTGAATGGTTTGTAAAGTGCCTGAATACCGCTGCTAACCGGTAAGTACTTTTTGAACTGTCTCAAATTATCGCAATCTTTATTTATAAAAATCATCCCGCCTAAGAGGGTGCATTTTGTGCAACGGCATAAGTATAATACTTGTCACGCCCCGCGTATGATCCTTTAAAAGATAAAGGTTCGTTTGTCCTTTTGAGGTACAAAACCATCGAATTAAAACTTCGATGTCCTTAATCATAAAAATGAACACTTAATATAAAGTTATGTTATAGCCAGCGTTCAAAAATCAAACGCCCTCGTGATGCGGTAAATAAACGCACTTCAGAAGTGTGAGCATAAATTGCTTACTGAAAAACTTCAAAGAGCACGAAAATTTCCACTCAAATCTCACCCAGTTGCGTGGGGCGCCCTTATCGCACCGTAAAGTGGGGTAATCATATAATTTCACGGCATCCACTCTCGGCTTCTTACATTTATGCTTTCTCCCCGTTTAAGTACTCGGCACCTTTGTAAATCTGGGGTAAATTCACCCGAATATCAGCGCGGCGGTAAGTCGCAAGCGTTTTTGATTAAGATGCGGTTTTAATTGTGCTCGAGTTAATGAGAGTTTGGACGCGAGGGTCGCTCGACGCGGTTCATTGGTGTTTTATTTGTTCAAATATTTGTTACAATGTTTGCATTATTTAAATATAAGTACAATATTATGTAGTACAAGTAAGGTTTGGGTTGGTTTGCGGCTTATTGAAATTAGTGCATCTTTTTATAATAATAACAATATATCCACACGCTATACCCCTTTCCGGGTTACCAGAGATTCGTTAGTGGCTGTATTCCCTTAGCGCAGTTGATCGTCGTTCTCAAAACAATTACACATTTTTTTTTAGATGTCATGCGGGCTACCTCAATATTTTTTTCTTCACCGGTGAGCATGTGCCTAAATCCTTATTTAATCTGGAAAAATCTAGTGTTACATGCCGGAATACGAACCTACGACCATACACGTTGACTCGCATGATTACCGGTTCCTAATTCCTGGGCCACCATTAAGTTTTTTTTAAACAATATTTTGTCGTATTGTGTAATGCAGTTTTGCCCTTAAGATGTTGACGCACTATATCCGTCACTCAGATCCAAATATTGTCAAACCGAAATAGCTATAGTAATACCTTATGAATACTCGCTTACTGATTCCGAACCGAGACTGAACTATGTAAAATTTCCTGTCATATTGTCGTAACACTCTGTGGTGGTTGTAATGACCTCCTACATACATTATTTTCATGGATTTTATAATCAGGGCGTAATGCAATATCCAATCTTGTTCAGAGTTTTCAAAGCTCATATTTTTACGGATGCAGTGCGTAACCGCCTTTATTGGCTAGATTCAAGTAGAAAAATGTCACCTGTAACATTTCAAAACAAGTCAATCTTAAAAAAATACATCGTATACAAAAGAAAATAGAATGGCTTTTACCAACGCAGCGATCTATTGGGACGTGTTGAATGAATGTTTATTTGTTAAAACAATGATTACTGTTCTAATGTCTTGGGACCACCTGCGTCGACATGAATTATTTCGGAGATTACCGATTTCTTTGTTGATAAAATTAGAGATGGCTGCCGGTCAGTGCGAAATGTCAAATAGTTTTAGTTACTATTGTTCAAAAACTCATAAAAATTTAGCTCATAAAACATCTGAATTAATATTAAAGAAATATTTTCCACTAAACTTAAAGTAAGGGTTTTATACAAGCTTTGCCATGAGGAACAGGAAGCTTCTCTTCTCTTTGATCATTAAAGATAATTGTCACGGTAAGTACAATCTGTAACCGAAAGAAGATCTGCTTATTACAGAAAAGAATATAAACCAATCTGCATGAATATTGCGCTGTAAGCGAATGCGGATTTCTTTGATTAATGACCGGAACCACAAATACATATTATCTAATGGTATAAACGAACCGACACGTCCTTCCACACACAAACTCATAACACCATACATCCGTAAAACTGACATATGTACAAATCTCTGCATTCAAGATTCTGCAGCGCAAGATAGCATATTAATGTTTGATTTTGTTTTTTTTGGCTTAAATATTAATTTAGAAAAGAAGTTTACAAGAGTCTCCGGTGACCAACCCTAATCACTTAACTCCGGCACGAAACGATTACGGCCTCGGGCGCAGTTTAGTGTTTATCTATTGTCTTGCACGCACCACGCCGGTAGATTATAACAGCTAACAAATAATAATTAGAGACGATACCGGTATATCATAACGGTTATGTAACTGATATCATATCGTTATCCACGATGCGGTTCGATAACAAATCGATTTAATACCGAGATAAAATCTGTGCAAGTAATACGAAATTAACCGATAAAATTAGTGTATTTAAACCAATAATGTGTGCCTTTAAATTGATTTCAATTAATTTTCAAAAAATGTGGTCTATATGCGAAATCAGTTGTCACATTCATAAACTAAATACCGGTTGTGTAAATGAATGCAGCAAATTTTTATGTCCTGATTTATGTTATTCTAAACCAATTATTCGTTAGAAACTATTGCCGAAATCTATATACGAACTGTTAAATTGATGTAAAACGAAATAACGATAACGTATCCGTTTGAGTTAGAAAATGGAAACACCGTGTCTAGTTGCAATAGTACGGTGCACGTGTGAAAGAGAGATTCTAGTCAATTACACAGACCACCCGGGAGATCTCTCTCGCACGCCGTGTTTTATAGAAATCGTTTTCGGTCCGGGTTAATGATAATCGACCAAAATGAAGTCATCAGACGAACGTAAAGTATGAGCGCGCCCTTAATCGAGCGGGTTTGTTTTATTTTTATACTAGCTGATCCGGCAAACGTTGTTTTGCTGTATAAGATTTTGTAATATCTTCTAAGATGTTCATTGAAATTAAGTGATGTCAAAGACAATTTTGTTCACAATTAAATACTCTTAATTAACAACACATTTATTTGGATAAAGATTAATATTATTACGTTGATACAACTCTTAACAAATAATGCATTAATTTCGACCAAATATGTTTACCATAAAAACGGTTCTAGTGACTTAATCTTAAAAGATAGACATATACTGTCACGGACATTTTTTTAGATCATTTCAAGAGGAATAATTCTTTCTTACATATATTTTTGGTATCTTGAACCGTTTTTGCAGCGCACGCAATGGAAGCCCTCTAGGATGAATAATTTTCCCCGTTTTTTCACATTTTCCATTATTTCTTCGCTCCTAATAATTGCATCGTGATGTTATATAGCCTAAAGCCTTCCTCGATAAGTGGTCTATTCATCTCAAAAAGAATTTTTCAATTCGAACCAGATGTTCCTGAGATTAGCGCGTTCAAACAAACAAACAAACAAACTCTTCAGCTTTATAATATTAGTATAGATAAGCTCGGTTTAGTGTTCCTATTGACAGCAAAGAGCTGTCGAAAGTTAACCGCAACTATCGAGAAACTGAAAAGTATCTGTCGATAGTCGCTACAATCTGCTAGCCTATTCGAAACATTTTTCGAATTCTTATAATCTAATATCATGAAAACTAGAGAATAAATTGGCTAGAAGATCTTTCCACAGCATGAAGTCTCTCTGTTTTATTAGCTCTTGCCAATTTCTAGCACATTTGTCTTAGGCTGAGATTTATTAACGCTATTTCGACTTTGCTTAGTAAAGTTCTTAAAAATTAAATTCGTTTTGAAAAAAAAATCTGAATATATAATAAGAACTTGAGCATAGCCATAGTATTCGCAGATCCAAGTCCATATTGATAAAATCGGTGACTTACCAAATTTTTTGATATTTATTGAGTAATCAATATAAATTGTAATATTTTAGTAAGCTCTAAGCAAACTTAAAGTTGCGTTTATAAATCTCAGCTTCATCCCTCAGTCATAACTCCATTTATTTAGTTTGCATATCGGTCACCCTCGGTTTCTTACTTCTATTCACAATCATTTTATATATCCATTTCGGAAATCAACAACTATTTGAAAAATCCTGCATGGCATCCTCAAGGGCGCCGTGAGGGTGGCAAACTCGGTGTTTCAGACTCCTACTGCCAAAAAATTCCCGGGGTGTTCCTTTAATCGATCCTAGCCAAGCCTGGGTATATTCCATATTCCTCCCAAGGCATGAAAATTGGCAATCTCCCAGGGCTGAATGTAAATGGCTATGAGCTGAAAATTAACCCTGGGAGGCTCCGCTAGTTACCTAGCATTTGCTGACTTGACTTCCTTTTGGAGCATTATCACATCTATTGTTGTGTTATATCTTGATTAACCTATACTTTTATGTTGTATGTTATGCTATGCACTAAATAAGTTTTTTTTTCTTTCCTAAAAAGCTTATCCTTCAGAATTTCTATATCAGGCGGTGAGAAGGATGCATATACACCGCGTCACGCTCATTCATACAGTAGGCTCCTTCAAGTTATAGTTCCCGGTTTAACTAACAACTTTACCTATTGCCTTTTCAAACAGAAATTATTAATATCTATCAGAGGCTAAAGCTGTAAACATAACAATCAATTAACGCGATCAATCAACGCTGCCATTGAGCTGATAGGAGCTTCCGCGCCGGAATAACAGCCGTCCGCCGATGATTACGTTCCGGACTATAGCCGTTTCCGTTACTGAGAAACAGGCGTTCTTAATTCTATCCGTTATCGAGTTTTATTTGTTTACTAATGTTAGTGTCGCATCCCTGTCTCAATAGCTCTTTAAGATTTTGCTTTATACAAGACTAGCTGACCCGGCAAACGTTGCTCAGCCATATAAATTACTTCTAGTGAATATCTTCTGTATTATAATATATAAAATGTGCATTGTAAAATTAATTAAATTTATGGTTCACATTTTTGGTCATAGTGGCTTCCACATAAAGATAGATATATGCTGTCGGGGACTTTTATTTAGAACTATTCAAGACAAACAATCCTACGGTACAACATATTTGTGTAACTCCAATGGTTTAGGCAGTGTACGCCAAGATAGCTCTCAGAGGCCAGATTTTTTACCGACTTCATTGACATGTATTCTTATATTACGACCAAGATTACATAAAATCATTACTAATTGTAAGCTATTTGTTATTCTGATGTAACTTTTACAATAATAATCTATATTATTGTAAAAGTTTCATGCAAATCCGTCCAGTAGTTTTATCGTGAAAGAGTAACAAACATATTCACAAACTTTCGCGTTTATAATATTAGTAGGATTAGCGAAGATTATAATACATAGCGATGGCCTGTTAACATATTTTCGTCCCTTGGGGCTCGTTGTTGTTTTTGAACTATACTTTACCTTGTTAATCTTGATTAAATAAATATATTGACTTAAAACCTGTTAGTTACCAGAATAGGAGTCTCGGACTGAGATTTGTAGATGATTTTACGACTTTTTTATACTTTGCTCAGAAAATTCGTTCTTTTTTAACAAAATTCTGTTTTTTTTTATTACATACAGGCTTGCGCTTGACCTCAATCTCACCTGCTGGAAAGTGATGATGAGACCGACGATGGAGCGCGCTCACCCAGAAAATACCGATTCACTCGACGTTTGAAGATTCCCATGTCTTAAGGCGCCGGAAACACGGACGCAGGAAGCGAGTTCCACTCCTTCGCGGTACGCAACAAAAAGGAGGAGGCAAATCGCTTCATGCGAGCAGCAGGAATTTCAACCACAAAAGGGTGCAAACCAGCACGGCGTCTCGTCAATTTATGGTAGAAGGGGGAGGGTGGAACTAAATCATACAATTCAGCCGCACACTCTCCAGAGTATAGTCTATAGAAAACCAAAAGGTTAAATTCCATAATATAATATGAACATAAGTATGGCCTAAGTATTCACGAAGACAAGTTCCTGTGGACAAAATTGATGACTTTCTTTTTGGTAACCCGATGAAAATTCTCATAGACCTCAAGGCGCCCGGTGTTTCGTACTCTTAACAACTAACACATTAGATGTGTTCCACCTATCCGTCTGCCGGAGCCAAGGGAAAGAATTTGCTAGCTCCCTTAGCACCCGGCGACGTCCTACCGTTTGTAGGCCTCCTCTCTTCTGCATTTGCGAGGGGTGATGTAAAAACCTACCCCTCGCACACCTCCCTGTCTTGGAGCTGTGCGCGGGAACACACCCCGCACCGCTCACGCCTAAATGTATTGAGCGACGCACGCGCTCAAATCTGTCGCCTAAAAATTGGTGAATTTTATTATCTTATATATAAAAATGAATCGCAAAATGTCTTGATAAGCGCGAAACTCGAGAACGGCTGAACCGATTTGGCTGATTTCTTTTTTGTTGTGTTTCTTGAAGTCTGGGGAAGGTTATTACGGAGAGAAAAATTTGAAAAAATGTCTGAAAAAGTCTAAAAATAAACATTTTTCTATATTCTCATACAAAAAATTCGTAATAATATTTAAAAGTAAATTTTAACTTTAACACCATACCATAAAGTTTAAATGTTAGTGGACGGGTTCCGGGAAGGCAAAACAAACGAGTGACGTATAAATATTAATGTCAATTTTTGTACATATAGTATTAAGGCCAGGTTCCTTCAAACAATTTTGAAAAAAATCTGACGGGGAAGCTATTAACATAAAAAAAAACAATGTGACTTTGTTTTAGAGAAATAGGGCAGAACAAGGTCTGCCGGTACAGCTAGTACTTTAATATTAATAATAGTATATTTCTTATTATTTGAATACAGTTTAAGAAAATCTAAAGTACCTTCTTTAAATCTCAGCTTCAGTATGCAAACTGGGTCAAATTGTTATATATGTGAGAAAGGTCCAAATATTACAAGGTAATGCTATTTTACATTTCTATGGAAAGTGTGAAACTATTTACCATCGGTATATTTAAAAAAAAAATGAGTATGAAGACACCCACAACAAGCACCTCGAGGACAGCATAAAATATATTATTCACACCTTTGAAGTTCCCACCCTCTAATCTGTTTGCAAATTTCTCACCGTCCCTCGGCCATTAATTATACAGTTCGAACTTTGATACTTTGCCCATCAATCACGAAGGAACGAAAATCAGCATTACCAGTCTTTACCCACGTTTTACCCTATAAAAAGTCCCATAAAATCTGAAAATATTTCTTTAATGGCTTAAATCGTCAATATCGCAACAAATTGGCTATTAAGTTAGCATATTGTTTAAAAATAACTTTCGTCCCATCGCAATTATTCGCAAATATAATACATTACCTACAGGCGGTAGCATTCATTCCATAAATGCAAGAAAGCATTGCATGCCCTAGCGATAAATAAGTCTTGAATAAATTGCTTAAAGTTAAACAAAAAAAACCCGTTTATATTTATATCTATTCTATATTCAGGCCATCTATCTTTCCTATAAAAGCAATATAATATTTATTACCATAATATAATATGCAATTTAATTACGCGAAGTCTGCTTACCCTGTCCAAATATCCTATGTACGTCACTGAGGATATACGGATATTGTGTTACGTTTGTGTGTTTGTTTCTCTAATAAACATTTTTTCTTTCTTTCATTGGAAACCCCCCATTTAAAGGGTAATGCCCCTAAACTGGCAAACCTGACGAAAATCTGGAACCCTTCTTCGTCTGATATGGGCAATTTACCCGGAATGCCCTGGCAGGCCAGTCTGTCTAATTATAAAAGAATTCGCGAGTGCGTCATCCTTTATTTCAACCGGAGGAATCTCGGCGAGACTAAAAAACGTACAAAAATTCATTGTTGAGGCGCCCGAGTGCATTCCTTGTTTGCGGTATTGCTTAAATAGACACAGTGGTACTAGTTATCAAACCCTTTAATTTGTGTTATAATATAGGGCTTAAGGGGTGAAAGGATAGGGCTAGGGCAGTGGTGTGCAACTCATAGATACATAAAAATCATTACTTTGTTATAATTGGACATTTAATGAATATATCAAGCGTAGAGTAATAAGTCACCGGTGTTGATGAACAACCGATTTATTAACCAAGGGCCTTACAATTAAATCTCGAAGAATAAGTATGCGTGAAGACAATTAAATTTAGCGCAAATATATTAAAGTCAATTTAGCTAGAATATAAAAAAGACCGTGTTCAACAATAATATTTTTATTTTTACAAGTTTAAAGAATTTCATATGAAAAAAATATACTACGAGCGACGCCCGTCAAATTCTTATTTAGTTCAGAAAATCTTGATCTTTATGGGTGAGGCCCGTCATTTCCACTCAAGTGGTTAAACGAAGAGAGTGTGCAATATTAGCACGCAAACACAGAAACGTCTCGAAGCGCATTCGTCGAACAATCCCATTGTCATAGGATACATAGGAGCTTCAGGACGGGGTGGTGACTATTTAGCCACCCCCTGCCAAGAAGGCGAGGCCTGCAGAAAGCTAGATGTCGCCGGGTGCCGAGGAATATGGCTCAGCCTTGCCCTTGGCACTCGGCAGGCGGGAGAAGGAACACCCCAGAGGTTTTAGTCGGTGCAAGTCCGACACACCGGGGGACAACCCTTATCGCCCCCTGAGGTCCGTTAGGGATTTCCCCCGGGTTATAAAAAAAAACGCAACAGTAAGCGCCGTTGGTCGGGTGTGTCAGACTCCTATTTATAAGCGAATGCTTGACTTCAATCCCACCTCATTGAAGGTGATGATAAGTCCGACGATGAACTGCGTCTGCCCAAGAAATGCCTATTCCCTCTTCTATCAAAGATTCCCAGGTCATGGGATCGTGGAAATACGGTCGTTGGAAGTGTATTTAACTCCTTAGCTGTTCGCATGATGAATATAGGAACGAATTATTTCGTGCGGATATGAGGAACATCCAACACATATGGATGGCATCCGACACGGTGTGTAGTGGTTTAATGATGAAAAAGCGCCGGCAGAATTAGAGAATGCGTGCAGTTCCTGAGAACACTTTCCATTGTGCAACAGATAAAAAACTGCGAGGCAGCCGACTCTGCATCGATGCTCGATGATCTGCATTTTAATTCCCGTTAAAGGAGTCATCGACAACAAGTCTACGAGCTCTATGCTCAATCGAGTCCAAAGTCGCTAACTAGTATTTAGCTGATCCGTGTTAAAGGTGACAACAGTACATCCGACCGCTCTTGTAACATACAGGTAGAGAAGTTGCGATGGGGAGAAATACCGTCAGACCTTAAAGAGGACACCCAATTTTTTAGCGGTTGTTTTCGGTCTAAATTCAATCGACCACCCAAAGTTCAGATCACAAAATTCAGTCAGAAAATGACATACAAGACCATAAAATTATTTAAGTGTTTTTGTACATCCCACTTACGATTTCTTCTGGATTATTTAAATCATCAAATTGTGCAATCTCGTCACGTTCGTATGATGGAGATTAATGCTCACAGATGACCGTGATATGTAATCGGTTAGTTCTTGCGTTCTATCTACTTAAATACCAGTTTTTCGAATATTATCCACTAAAAAGATTGACGTGGGTAGATTTTTAATGTCAAAAGTGTTTTTACAATCTCATCGATGATTCAAGTGAAGATTTTAGTAAAATTTTAATATACCTCGTTTCAGTAGATATTGTTTTCTAAACTGATACTATTCGAAATTGTTTTAATTGTAACGTTGTTAGTGGGTTGAAGGTTGTGGATTGTCTCTGTTGTTCACTGCACTTCTGTAAGATTATTATTTTTTTATTGTTTAAATTAAATTTGTTTAAGTCAATAGCAAATAAAGCAACTGAGTTTCATGTTATAATATATATTAAGCTTAAAGTATTTGCTAAAGGTACAGCGTAAGTTTTTAATTATTGTTCAATAGATGTCGCTGATGTCATTTTAGAAACTGATTTCGTTACCTCCTAAGTTGTCTGTGTTCTGGGCTTTCTGCTGGCCTTGGCGTTTATGAAATATGTTTTTTTACACTGGCTCGACATAGTGACTACAGAGTACCTGATGGTAAGTACAGTGTAGTCCAAAAACGAAAGCGACTATCAAACGATGAAATCTACATCGTCATGTCGGCCCACATATACCACGACTAAAGGTCTCTAGGTATATGAGCTACTGGATATACACAAGCTGATCCCGAAACGCGACAATCCGAAACTGGTCACTATGACGGACGGGCTTTACACCTATGTACTGTGGTCACGATCCAGACGGGTACCAACAGCCTACCACCTCGCTGCTGCTCATTTAGCACCACCCAGGAGTAACGTGTAGGGAAACTAGGGTAAAGCCTACAGACGCGGGCAGCTTCGACTCCCAAAAAATGATTTTCTCTAATTCTTCTGATATCAAAGTTAGCCCCGATAATTGATGTGATCTCTGATGAAACAATAAAACTTTTCTTTGTAAGATCCGTGATGACAACCCTATGTGGCGCTTAAACTACGCACTATCTCTCTGGCGTGAATTAGCCACACTATAAATCTACTTGTCAGATTCCCAAGATCCACAGACCGGCTACTCGTTTCTGATTTTCATTTTATACCGGTCTAGTTATAGACTGGTGTAAATTACACGTTTACATTTTGTCCTTATTTCAAAGCACCGTTTAGATGGTTCTAGACCTTTCTGAGTTTAAACGTCGCCATTTCGCCATGTTTATATGTTTTTGTCTTTTGTATTTTCTTCTTTTCTGTGTCTTGCTTATGTTTCTGTATTTAGAATTTTAATTTAGAGTTTAAATAAATCTATTTGATTTCAAATGGAATAATGTGTAACGCAATGGAACGTAAAATATTACTGCAAAATCGATGTCTGGTATGCACTTAGGGCGGCTTGCACTAAAAATTAAATCTGGTTTAGAGTTATATAAAATGCTATTTAGCGCTGATCTGTACTTATTGTCTTGCACTAAATCAAAATATAGTTGTAACAACACTTAAACTGAAATCATCATTAGGATGGAATGAAACCTATTCAATTAATAAGCGTTTTATACAAGTTTAAACTAGATTAATTCGTTAGTGCAAGCCGCCCTTAATTATGTATCCTAAATCGAACTTTTGTAATTTAACCTAGAGTCATATCCTCACTGTTTTTGAAAACAAGATATCTTATTGCGTTTCGTATGCAATGTTTATAATGTTACCATACGTTTTTAAAAACTATTTCATATCACCGTTTAATAAATTTAAAGTTAAACTAAGTAAAATTAAAAGAAATTCGATCCAGACGTTGAAAGTGGCAATTGTGCTCCGTCAAATTATCAACACCCGTCGCCAGAACGTTCCTTGTTGTAACAGAGTAGCGCCTCATCAGGCTTGCTTACCACTCGAGTCACGTACAGCGAACAAATTCCCTAAGGCCCTTCGTACACAAGGCTAGGCAAATCGCTTATATGACGATTTTAATATCTACGTAACTTCGTATATTTACCTGACAGCCACACGATGCTGAGAGGTCTATTTTTTTCTTTAAAGGCGCGAGTATTTTCCGACCAGTTTCACACAACTATCTTTACTAAGGCACGAAGCTGATTGTTTCCCACATTCCTATGACTGATTCTACGTAACTACATCAATATAAATAAACAAAAGCTCACAAATGAAACTTTTGTCGATTTGAACAAACAATATTGTTGCCTAATGTACGAAGGGCTTTATTCATTTCATTATTATCATGCGAGAACGGTAGCTCACGCATAACATAGCGAGTGTTTCAAGGGAAGCTGCCATGTATTTTGTGTTAGTTCGAAACGTTATTTTTTTAGGTGATCTTATCTTGGGAAGTTTGAACGTGGTCTGAGAAAGGTGTCGTAGATGATCATAAAAAGTGTTTTTATCATTTTTAGAGTTCCGTGCCTCGAAAGGAAAAAAGGAACCCTTATAGTAATACGTTTGTTTTACCTCTCAAGACCCTTTTTCACATTAACGCGGATGTGTATCAAGTTGAAATTACTGCCAAATAGTAAGGGCGTCTTGTACCTACAAATTAAATCTAGTTTAAAGTTATATAAAACACTGTTTAGCATTAAATTTAGTTATTGACTTGCACGGAAACATTATACAGTTTTAACATTGTTAAATTTATATAATCATTGAGGTGGATTAAAATAACCGTTAAATTTGTCAAGAAGCAAGGTTTTATATCACAAGTATAGGAAAAAGCCTGAAAATCGTAAATTTGTAAATACAACAAAAAACATATCCGAGTATACATATGTTATTTAAGGAGGACTGATAAAAAAATCTTAAATTACAAGAAATGCAACCACAGAATGCTAAGAAGTTTTCACGCATTTTTTATAATAAAGTAAGTAAAGTTGAAATTTTGGTTAAACGTGACCTTTCTACAAAAATCAACTAAGTTGGTCAAATAATTGTTTTTACAAAAATGCAATTACTTTTATGTGAGGATTATTATTTTATAGAGCATGAAAAATCTGGTAAAGTGGAAATTAGTCAAATTCAATTATAACTTTTTCCATACGTCTTAAGTTTGTACGGGACCCTCGACGCGCGAGCCGACTCGCACTGGCCAAGTTTTTTTTATGTTTATAGTCACGAGATAACCTATTTAGGAGATTTTTGGGTCGCTTCTTTTGGGAGAGTTAAAAGATATTTTCATTATAGTTATAAGACAAAGATTTGAATAACTGGCACGTTTTAAAGAAATCATAAACTAAAGAAAACACTTTAATTTTAAGACATTATAAAAAATACAAAATAATAGATAAATCACAAAAAGTGTGATAATATTTCGTACCATATATCTGAGTTATAAATACAAATGAGAATAAACATGAAATCGTTGGTTATATAACAGTGAAAATTTAAAATCACGTGCGCCGCGACAGAGATGACGCTATGATAACATAATAAGTGTGAAAGAGATGAAACAAATAGCATTTAGGCCCTCAGATAATTTATACCATTTCTAGTCATAGCGCGTAATATATGAAAAGCGCAAAACAAATAAGTTAAAATTTTACAAACTCTAATAAACACCGACCTAAGTCTTTGAACGAGTGAATCGGGTTTGTTGGGCGAACGCGCTCCGTACTCGGCCTTAAAATGACTTTCCATCAGATATGATTGGGGACATGTTTTTTTGTTTCCCGGGGGAAAAACCTGCATAAGACAATCGGGGACGCTGTGAGGTCAGCGACCCTGGTCAAACTCCTACTGACTAAAAACCCCCGCGTGTCCCTCTGATTGCTCCACCCGGGCCTGGGAAACCAAATTCGTCCAGACGGTCAGGGAACAAAAGGCCTTGTTGAGGCTACCTCTCTGGGAGGGGTAGGAGTAAAAGCCCACCCCTCCAAAACCTCTCTCTTAGGCAGCGCGCAGGACACCGTGCACCGCCTCCCTCTCATCCGGGCAGCAGACTCCCTCAGGTCTACTGGCCGGCGTGATTGGGGACAAGCGTAAAGCCTGTTTATGGTAAAAAAATTGCTTCTTAAGGTACAAATCATAATAAGAATTAAATCAAAAACATATTTGTTTTTGTTAATCAAGAAATCATTAGAAACTTTTCTCACTTTTTATATAAAGATGTTGTAAAATATATTTATTTACACTGACTCGATATAGTGACTACAGTGCACCTGATGATAAGTACAGTATAGTCCGAAAACGACAACATCTATCAAAGGAAGAAAATTCATTGATAATCTATACTAATATTATAAAGCTGAAGAGTTTGTTTGTTTGTTTGTTTGTTTGAACGCGCTAATCTCAGGATCTACTGGTTCGAATTGAAAAATTATTTTTGTGTTGAATAGAGTATTTATCGAGGAAGGCTTTAGGCTATATAACATCACGATGCAACTATTAGAAGCGAAGAAATAATGGAAAATGTGAAAAAAACGGGGAACATTATTCATCCTTGAAAGCTTCCATTGCGTGCGCTGCGAAAACGGTTCAAGATACCAAAAATATATGTATGAAAGAATTATTCCTCTTGAAATGATCTAAAAAAATGTCCCACAGTATATGTCTATCTTTTAAGATTAACTCACTAGAGCCGTTTTTATGGTAATCGAATTTGGTCGAAATGAATGCATTATTTGTTAAGAGTTGTATCTAATCTAGTTGTGTCGTAATAATAATCTTTATCCAAATAAATGTGGTGTTGATTAAGAGTATTTAATTATGAACAAAATTGTCTTTGACATCACTTAATTTCGATGAATATCTTAGAAGATATTACCATAACTTATATAACGTTTGCCGGATCAGCTAGTATAATATAATAATATTTACTAACAATTACACACATTGACCTAGTCCCAAATTAAGCTTCCGCTTGTACTATGAATACTAGACAAAGATTAACATACTTAAATACATATACACAACCATAATTCGTGACGAACTCATCTGCTCATTACAGAAAAGTTTTACACTACCGGGACTCGAACCCTGGACCTTAGCATCGTCAGTAGGGTCGCTACTAACTGCGCTATCAGGCCGTCATTGATAGTCTCCGTCGTTGAAACGCGACAAGCCGAAGTGGTTACTATGACGGTCTTTACAGCTGTGCACTGTCACACCCTAGTGTGGGCAATTGCCTTACCACCTCAAGACTGCACTTTCGAACTGTACCTACGATAATTTCGAAGTTAATTTTACACCAATGAATTTATTTTTTTAATCAAATATTTTAATGAGGCTTTGGTGCATCCTTGATGCCTATGCCAGCCTCGTAAGGTACATATATCATGTTGTTTAAACTCACTTCTGGCGAAGTGACAACTGTATGAATCAGTAAATTCTTTTTGCTTTAACCGACGTCGCCTCTCCCAATATGATGTTAATTTCTCCGACACTTCGCCAGTCCCGAGAAAGAAGTCTTCTCCTAAATTTTTCATTGCAACTACATTCCCAAAGGAGATGATATATATCATCAACCAGCTTACAGCGCTCACAAAGTGGGGATGTTTTCTTTTTTATAAGAAAGTAATAATTGTTTAAAGGGATATGTCCTGATCGAATCCTAAATGTAGCTACTAAAAGACCTCTAGAGAGGCTGGCATAGTCAGCAATGATTAATACTGCGGAGAAACCTTCTCATTTAGCGTAAAGGGCATTTATACGGCTTTTCATATGGCTCCTGTTTACCATGAAAGGGATGTTGTCTGATGATATTTAACGAGCGACTGACCCAAATAACCGTTTCTTCATGGGAGCGGCTAGTAGCGCTATCTCCCTTAATTATGATTAATGATATTTGCCCTGTATATTTTACGGTAATAAATATACCTTGTACGTTATTAAAACGGGGTTACTAAGTAAATATAATTTGTTTTAATAGTAAAAGGTAAAGTTAAATAACTCTTCAGTATACTCGCCATTATAGAGACGGTGGAAAACGCTCAACTTTGCCGTGGAAGTTGGTGTGGCCGTACCCTTGGTTTTGGCAGACGGCTAGGAGGAACGCCCCAAGGGTTTTAGTCGGCAAGAGTCCTGCACACCTCGGCGCCGCCCTTACGGCGCAATGAGGGTCCATGAAGATTTATCGTGTTATCAAACAAAAAGAAAAACGGAAGAAAACACTCAGTGAGGCAACCGGAGCGGTAGAGATATTTGTGCATGCCGGCATGATCGCTGCGGCTTTAGGTCTTTCGCTGTTGATGTTTTTGGACTGCGACATCAACCTCAGGCGTGGTGTGGTAACTGTGCCAAGTTAGGATAAAAGAAAAGTCACTGATTTCGTCAACTAGGACTTCGTTTTGCGAATATTTTGGCTATACTTGAGTTTTTATTGTACATATATATTAGGTTTTTTGTTAAAGACAAACTTAGGAATGGCATAACCGATTTGAATGGGGTCTTCACTAATATATCGTGGAGAGCTGCCTTTAACATTTAGTGTTAATTATATTTCAGCCGGTTCATAAATAAAAAAGTTATTTCAGTTTAAAAAATCACGATGATTGTGTATAGGGAAAAAATGTATTTTTTTTATTCTGACTCGACACAGTGACTGCACAATACCTGATGGTAAGCATGGTGCAGTCCAAAAAACGCCAACGACTATCGATAGGCAAGAAAAACCCATCGGTAGTCGCAGCAATCATGTCGGCCTGCACAGATATCTCTTCACGCTACGCTTAAAGGATCCCGTATCATAGGATGGTGGGAACATGCTCGCTGGAAGACCATTCCACAGCCCAATGACACGGCAAAAGAAGGAGTTAGAGAACTTCTTAGTCCTAGCCGGGATGTGAGATACCGTATTGCTGTGACTCAGCAAACCCGCGCGCGTGGTTCTATTCAGGATGAGAGAGAGTGGAACAAGGTTAAAATAACTGTTCAGTTCATTTAACTAAAACTTTAGTCTTATGCAGGATTTTTCCCGAGTTACAAAAAAAAGTGCATATACACAGGTGTCTATAAATATTATTAATATTATATTTAAAATAGAGCGCCTTGAGCGCGTTGGCAAAGGTTTCTCACCTCATAGAGTAAACATTGATATCAAAGCTGCGGTGACTCACGTCATCGTTTGCCCGTAGACTCGTCGCCCCCCTGTTTAAGGGATGCGACATCTATGTGTGGTCCAAGTTACAAGATCTTGTAAAAAAATAAAACATTAAAAATATTATAAGTTCAATTCATATATTTTTACCATTTTTTTGGGTTTTTATTTTATTTACTTATTGTGGTTGTGGTGGATAAAGAACCGGTATTCATGTGCTGCAACGCAAATGATTGTAGGTTCTATCTTTTTTTTTTACTTGGGGAATATCCTCATAGGACCGTCTCAGCCGCACAGTGGGGTTGCGCGACCGAGGTGTGTCGGAATTATACTGACTAAAAACCCCAAGGTGACTACTTCTGCGCATTGGCGGGGACTGTGGGACCTGGAATCAATTCGCCACAGCCCCGTCGCGCCGCGCCCGACGGGCACAAACTCGGGGGAAGATGATACCCTCCCCAATACTGCTCGTTGTATTTAGGCAAAGCACGTCCCAATGTCCTGCCAACTTCTCGAGGGCCGCTAAACCAGTTGCTCAGGGCCCCCACCCTGAGCACCCACGACCCCAAAGACATCAGCAAACCGGTCGTGGATCGACCGATCGGCCGGGACTGATGTGCCAGGGCGGTTGCCGGCACCCTGGTGTCTCCTTCGAGCGGCCTTCTGCCGTTCTCGCTCTGCGGCCTCCTTCTGGGACTTGACATCCTCACAGAAGGAGATCACGGCCGTAGGTTCTATCTAGCTTTATGCGGCTTTTGAGACCACATGCTCACTGGTAAAGGTAATGTTGTTAGGAAACGCGCATGACATCTTAGTCTGAGATTTATAGTCGCTATTTCGACTTTGCTTAGCAAAGTCTCAAAACATAAATTCGTTTTGACAAAAAACTGAATAAATAATAGAAACATGAGTATAGTCTTAGTATTCGCAGAGCCAAGTTCATGTTGACAAAATCTGTGACTTACCAAATTCTTTGACGTTCATTGAGTAACATAAATTATAATGTTTTAAGAAAGTCTAAGCAAACTTAAAGTCTAAGCGTCTATAAATGTCATGTATAAGTGTCTAAAGAACGGCGATGAGCTGCGCTGCTGGTCACGTTGGGCACGACATGTAAGCGCAAAGTGAATTCACTTACCCCGAAAGGGATATATTGCTGTTATTATTTTGTTTGAGATAGTATATCAACTGTCAGAACCACAGTACACTAGTGCGAAGACCATTATAGCGCCTTGCTTCGGCCTGTAGAGTTTTGGGATCAACTCGTATGCGCGCTTTAATTATAAAACACCTGGACAGTTACAGCTGATCCAGTCACATGTATGTAGGATGGATGTTATTGTGTGAAATAATATTATGTATGAAGTAGTAAATGCGTAGAACGGAACGTATGTGAGTGAAAGGCAGGAAGAATAGAAAGAGAGGGAGGACAAAACGTTTTTTTTCTTTCAAGACGTAAAAAGTATTAAGACGTAAAATTTTTGAAAAAGTGCAATTAATTTTTTTTTAAAGTTTATTCAGCGTTTGTTCTGATCCAAAAATCCCTAAAACTATATGTATGTTGTATGTGTGAACATAGTTATAGAAACTAATGTTTAGCGCATACTGCGGATTTTCATTGCGTGATGTTTGCATGCATGTGACAAAAGCACATTTACTGGGGGAAAAAAAACTAGATTAATAGGCAAGATGGATAATAATCACAGTGCAGGTTAGCTCTAAATGTCATATTGGTACAAATAAAGATACGGAAAACGAATCCCCGCTATCGTTTATAAACTTGTGCCAGCCTATCAACAATAAAGCTATTTAAACTATGTTCGAAATAGATCTTTATCACTATATATTTAAAGACCATAATCCAAAATTTAAGTTTCAAATCGCGTATGTAAATCACGGATTCCTTTTCATCCCGTCGGAGTCTTAGAAATCACGATTCGAAAGGGGAATTAATGCTCAATACCAACAACGAACGTACTAACGTATTTATTATGTTGTAATTTGCGTTTATATAACTTTTGAAAGATATTTGATTGGTTATTTATAGGTTCAAATGAAGATGATTAAAATAACTTCATTGGCGTTAACTTTTGAAGGGTTATTAATATTAAACAATCTTTGTTTTTTATGATTTACAAACGGACGCTTGACTTGGCACCTGGTGGAAGTTGATGAGTTCGATGATGGACCGTGTCTGCTAAACAAATGCCTATTCAGGCTTCTCTGAAAGGCACCTAAGTCATAAAATTGTCGGAAATATGCTCGCTGGAAGCATATTCCACTCCTTAGCTGTTCACATGACGAATGTAGAAGCGGACATAAGGAACGTCCACCACATACGGATGGTATCTGACACGATGTCTAGTGGTTTTATGATGAAATGGGGCTGGTGGAAGTAGAGAATGTAGCTCCTGAGAAAACTCCTTTGTGGAACTGGTAATAGACTGCAAGGCAGGTGACTTTACGTCAGCGTTCAATGTTCTGCATTTTAGTCTCAGTTAGAGCAGGAATACAAGTGGCTCTATCCACTTTGTCTACCGTCGTGCCCAGTGTGACCACCAGCGCAGCTGATCGCCGTTCTCAGGGTACTTACATGGCATTACTATTAGATGCCATGCGGGTTTCCTCACAATGCTTTTCTTTACCGGTGAGCATGTGGGCCTAAATCTGTATCTGACCTGGACACACGACCATTTGCGTCACCACGCATAGAAACCGGTCCATTACCCACTAGACCACCTCAACCAATCAATATTTAGGGGTTATTTCATTAAATAAAATTTTAAGAGCTTAATAAAACTCAGTTAAAACTTAGTCACTTTATCACTTCAAGTAAAATGAAAATACTTTGCAAACTTGAGTTCCGAGAAGTCCGACTCGGGACAAATGGTATCGAACGCGCCTCACCCCCGCTCAGTCAGTAATGCAATAAAGCCCAAGGCAATGGACGGATGTTTAAACTTATTTTCGACCCCAACGCCGCTCCGCTAGGCCCTTAGACCTTTCGCGAAGGGGAGCGCTCCTCCAGTCTATTTCCACTTCGAAATGAAGGCTTGCTGATTGAAATATAGTCTGTTGATACAACGCGGCACCGTTATGAATTGTTTGTTGTCGAATATAAGGTATTAAACATGAAGAATGAGAATTCTTAGTCAATATTTTATTATATTTTCCACGTATTAGCTATTATATATGATTATATATGACGGGATACAGCCTGTCAGGGTGCCACGTGCACTGTCTTCATCACTCATTGTAGAAAGGAAACGCGACGATATCTGAGATGCGTGCGATCATTGCGACCGTCTAAATAGGAATGCCTTCGAAAATGACTAATCCCGACCAACTCTCCTTGATTCAGTGTTGCCAATTTCATAATTCAATTTTGTATCAAATTGAATAGTTGATTACGATTGCAACGCCATCTCTGATTCCATCCAGGCACTAAACTTGACGTTTCAATTAATAACAATTCAGACGCTCTCACTCCGACATATATTATATAATCGCTACATCGGTTGCGCAGGGTCATTGCCTTTATTGGCGTTTTTTTATCGTTTTTATTATGGCAATGTTCTGAAGAGTTGTATAACCTCATTCCACCCTCTCTCTTTTGTTCTGGCACGGGGCATATGTAGATATAAAAGCTACTTGCTCTCCCTTCCCAGTTACCTCACCGCACCTCACTCTCGGTCTTTAGCAGCTCTTTCAAATAATATCGACTGGCGGAACGAAAAACCCTAAGCAGAACATTCGGTTTTTTTTTTAATTGTGTAATGTGTAGAGCTCTTGAGCTCGTAGAGCTGTGTGTGCTCTTGTAGCCTGTCCTTAGCATCCAGTTTCCAGATGAGTGCCTTTTGCCTATTTCAGTGTCACTTTGCCTAGAAGAACTTTTTGTGACCTAGTTAATTACGTGGACATCTAGACTAACTTGAGAACTTTGCTTGGCAAAGTCGAAATAGCGTCTATAAGTCTCAGCCTAATATTACAGGCTCAGCTAAGTAATATGATATAATAAAAATGGAAGAGACTAAAATGTGTATTTCTTTGTCAACAGATGCAGACCAGCTCTGCTTGAAGCAGGGATGCTGCGGGCCCAGCTCGAAGGCCAAGCTGACGCAGCATGCGCGCTTGCAGCTCGAATCCGCTCTGCGCAGCGAGCTAACCAAATTAGCCGACATGCTGTCCAACAGGGCGACCAAATTCGACGGTCAGTAAATACAGTACATTATTATAAGAACAAGCAATTTAATACATTGTTTATGTGGCAACGGTGTCACTGCTGCTTAGGGTCGCGTGAAGAGATATATATATATTATTGAATTAGAGGTTTTTATTCCAGCGAATATATCAGCCCCATTGTGCCCTAACCTAGGTCCATACATCCTAGGGGAGTCGCGGATGAACAAGCGTCACCATCTGGCACAGCATTCTGTCTTCACTGGACAAATGATCCGCCAAAATGCCGTGCCATGCTCCAATACTTTGTCTGTTAATTTTTTAACTTGCTCATCAACGACTTCCTTTGAGTCTCGTTCCGGGCACACTCCATCAGCAAGTGATGCACATCTTCAATCTTTCCACACTCATCACAGTTGGGCGACTCGGTATTTCTCATGAGATATGCAAAATTTGCCGTTGGATAATGCCCGGAACGGAGTCTTAATCACTGGAAGAGATATTTGCGCTGGCATGAGCGCTGCGACTACCGCTGGGGGTTTCTTAACTGTCGATAGCCGCTGTCGTTTTTTGGACTGCACCGTGCTTACCATCAGGTGTGGTGCGGTCACTGTGTCGAGCAGGGATAAAAAAAGTAACTGTCAATAATCGTCTATACTACCGTCAAGCACAAGAACGGGTTTACAATAACATGCCATTTGTCGGGTTTTCCGTGCTCAACGAATGTATGTTGTCTGCGCAATGATATTTATCGTTTAATTGTGAAGATTTTATAAGAGACGCTGCTGCTATAAATTACAGTTTTGTGCTTTTAAGCTTAAGGAATATTCTATATATATATAAGGTTAAACAATCTTCAATGGTTAAAGAAAACAAACTCTTTTGTTGCTCTGAAAATACAAAGTAGAGATTTAATACATACATGTTTCACAATGTATTTAATAATTAATATCACTCAATATACCTGAAAATACAAGGAAACGACAATTATGTTTGTTTCTTTATTTTTACCGGACATTAACGACACGCTTTATAACGAAAAAACTATATTCAAAAACACCACGGCCGAGTCTCGTGTCACCTGTCAAAACAATGTTCCACAGTTTATAGGATGTTGTAGTGGCATAGACTTTGTCACATACAGCCGCGCGAAGAGTGACAACATTCAAAACCCTGAAGGAATTATATTTCCTTTACATATATAGGAATTATTAACTGTTAATAGAAATTGTTGCTTGTGAACAATATAAAAGGATTATTGAAAAGTAGCCATTATTATCATTTCTAGTCGATACTCACATTTCTTCTTCATTTAAAGCAAAGGATATTATTTTCTTTTAAAAAAGAAAACTTCCCTACTTTTTAAACGCTGCAATGTACTTGCTATGAAAAATTTAGAAGAAGACTTCTTTCTCAGGACTGGCGAAGTGTCGGAGAAATTAACATCATATTGGGAGAGCCGACGTCGGTTAAAGCAAAAAGAATTTACAGATTCATACAGTTGCCACTTCGCCAGAAGTGAGTTTAAACAACATGATATATGTACCTTACGAGGCTGGCATAGGCATCAAGGATGCACTAAAGCCTCATTAAAATATTGATTAAAAAAAAACAAAGGCGTCATTGGATGAAAGGGAAGCGGTACTTAACTGCCCTACAAATTACCTCCAGAAAAAAGGTCCTGAGTGGTTGTCTCTTCACATCCCAGAAATGGTGACTGAATGGAGTAAGACTGATAACTCGCAAGGTTATAGGATTACGGGTCTCTAGGTAAGCCGTGGTGGCTGCCGGCAGAATAGAATATCACCCCCTCTTCTTGCCGAGGTGTCGTAAAAGGCGACTAAGGTATCTCTTGATGTAACACGACCGGGGTCCTCCACGAAAATCAGCGCTGCAGACTTCCTCTGTGGCTTTAAGCTGATGGAGGTCCCATTTTCGCCATGTTAATATTGTTTTTGTTTTTCTTTTGTTTTTGTATTCTGTTGTCTTGTAACAGAAATGTTGCTTTTGAATTTCTAGTATTTTGTTAGTTTGTGGTGAAAATAAATATATTTCATTTCATTTCTTGAACACCGCAATTCAACCAGGTGTTCAGAGAAGGAAAACTCGACCAAACCTACTTCCCGCTCCCTCCCGAACGTACTGGTTCTCCATTCCATCGGGCCTGAGGGAGCTCGGACGAGAGAGTGCTTTTCTGGCTGCGCGTCCAGTTATGCACTTAAATATCTCCTGCGCAATTGACTGTTTCTGAAAACTGGACCTCGAATTTCTTAACCGGTGTTGAAACAGTCGCCGTGGCTGAAACCGGCTAGGACATCATCATCATCATCATCATCCAGGTACACCTGGCAGCGAGTTTACGGGCACTTTGGGAATTTTTATCCAGTAGGAGTCACGCCAGGTTCGCAGTACTTACGGCAACTCTAACCAGGTCGTTCAGCGTCGCAATTAGGGTTTTTAATGACTATGCTATCTGGCTGTCAAACCGTCAGGCCGTTTATGGCGCAATAAAAGCCAATACAGTTCCGAGTGGATCTCTATGGGCAATTTAGTTGCAACTCGCGATCGATCGTCGAAAGTGCAGACGGAGAGAGCAGACGGGTTATTAATAACCCGGCATCGACGCTTTATCGCGTACAAACGTTTGCACTCACTTGAAGATACAATAACTTTGAATTACACAGCCACTTATAAAAGTTGGCAAAGTGTAGGATTTCTTAAACACCTCGTAATACGCTTAGAACATGTAAAATAAAATGTTGAATTAATAATAAAAATATATCGTCTATTTAGTTCCTCTCTCTCCCCTTCTACCTTAAATTGACAAGACGCCATGCGGGTTTTCACCCAATATGTGGTAGACGTTCCAGTAGCTCGCACGCATAGATAGACTAAATGTAATCAGATTAATAAAAACGATTACGATTACATTTTGCGTTTTTTACCATTAATATGACTGCATTTTGCTCGTCTATGTTTTAAACACTACGGAATCCTCAATTGCATATACATTTATGACTCCTTAATGTTTTGAAGAGATTTAATCATGATTAAAGAGCAACAAAATTAAAATTACGACTACATTTTGTAATCGTTAATCATTAATCAGATTAGATTTTGCCCATCTCAGCTCGCAATTCGCCTTCTCTTTTTTGCTGCGAACCGCCAAAGAGTGGAATTCGTTTCCTGCGTCTGTTTTCCAAACATCTTCTGACTTGGGATACTTCAAACATCTAGTGAATCGGTATTTGCTGGGTAATCGCGCCCTATCATCGGCTTTATAATCACTTTCTAACAAATGAGATTGAGGTCAAGCACAAGCCTATCTTATAATAAAAATATAATGTTTGTCTTGAATAGTTCTAAATAAAAGTCCGCGACAGCATATATCAAACTTTTATGTGGAAGCCGCTATGACCAAATCGTAAACCATAAATTTGATTAAAATAAATATTATTTTACAGTGCACATTTTATTATAATACAGAAGATATTCACTAGAAATAATTTATATGGCAGAACAACGTTTGCCGGGTCAGCTAGTATATATTAATTGCAAATCCGTACAGCCCCTTGCAGCACGTGTGGATATTGTAAACCATTTGGATTTAATAGCATCACGACAGACTCTGTTCAGTGTTTTATGGCTCATTGTAAGCAGTGTTTAGTCTTGAAATCGTTACACGGCTATTCACTTGTATGGGGTATTGAACTAAATTAATATTTTCATTTAAATCACGTAGCCCTTGAGTCTAGTTTTTTATAAACTGGCAGCTCCAAGTTGTAATTAGTTAAGACATTGAACGAAAATTATCGAGGATGAGGCTCTAGTCGTGCCCTCGATCCCGGTAGGTGGAAGGTGGAACACCCCGAGGGTTTTAGTGCAAGTATTTGGTTTTTTCGGGGGTGCAAGTCTGACACACCGTGGAGCGGCCCTCACCGCCCCCTGAGGTCCGAAGGGATTTCCCCCGGGTTACAAAAAAAAACTCCACAGACATAAATTATAGTGGCATACGTTCTCAATTATTATTCCTATATTAAGGAGCTTTGATCGAAAATCTATTTCTGCCCGAAGCTGGAGCCGAAGGTTTAAAAATCCGAAGAAATTTTAAACTTTTATACTATGGGCTTATTTTCTAACATCACGTCGAATCACTGTTAGGGTTGGCAGAGAAAATTGAACGCTACTTCTATTTTCGCAAAACTCTTTCGGTTCCCTAATCCCTTTATTTTCTCTCGTCAATTCTGCGTGCTTTTGACATTACCCTCGATCAGAACTCTCTTTATTTGTTGTAGGTTATATTATTGCTGGTATGTTCCGGTCCATCTCCACTTGCCCAAACTATCCAAGCATGCGTTTTTGCTAATTCCAAGCAGTCTTATTCTATATTTTGTGGTAGTCGAGCGTTTGCCCAAACTGGGTCGTGACCACAGTACACAAGTGTAAAACCGTCATAGTTACTCCCTTCGGCCTGTGGTGTTTTGGGATCGGCTTGCCTCCGTCCAGTAACTCATATATGGCTAAAGACGTTTAGTCGTGGTATATGTGGGCCGACATGACAACGGAGCCTGTTAATGGATTTTCGTCCTTTGATAGCCGATGTAGGCTACCCTTTTTATTTACACCTTTTTTATATTTTAAATTATACTTTTTTAATAATTTATAAAAATCTAAAAAAAGAAATTATAGAATTTAATCGAATTTTTGACGTTGAATGATGCGCTATAGTTATTAAGAAAAACTGTTGTAAATTTAACCCTTAACTTGGCAGAATGTTCTTTTTTTCAATATCAAAATAATATTCATACCATTTAACCCTTATGTTCCAAGGATGTCTTATAGGAACTAACCGTTCTTTCAAAAACTGAGAAATTACCTAAATATTTATTTGAAAATTTTAAGATTGCGCTAAAAACTTATGGCAATGGGTTTTGTAAATTCTGATGTATCTCCACAGAAACACTATCAAGAAAAGGGTTAATATATTAGGTCCTTACATATGAAATTGGCGTTTTTCGTACTGGCCACTTTAATCACCAATTTCTCCTCTTTGGTAAGGAATTCCAAATTCAAATTTGTACAGCTATAGACTCATGTATTTGTGCTTCGATGATCGTCATTCATTTGTTTTTTTTCTTCTGTTTTTTTCTGTTTGCGTCATTCATTTTACAAAATGGAAAACTTAAAATATCGCATTATTTACGAGTACGAGTTCCGCCGTGGCACTAGTGCTGCGGAAACAACTCGAAGGGTGAATGATGTGTATGGCGGTCGTGTTGCAAAAGAAAACACAGTTCGTTTTTGGTTCCAACGTTTTCGTTCTGGAAATTTCGACCTGCAGAACAAGCCCCGTGGACGGCCTGAGACTCAAGTTGATAATGAAGAGCTGAAGGCTATTGTGGAAGCAGATCCATCGCAAACCACGTCCGAGTTAGCTGCAGGCTGCGATGTTAGTGATAAAACTGTTTTAATTCACTTGAAGCAAATTGGGAAGATTAAAAAGCTTGAAAGGTGGGTACCTCACGAATTGACTGAAGCAAACCGGCAAACGCGCGTCGACTGCTGCGTTACATTACTAAACCGGCACAACAATGAAGGCATTTTAAACCGAATCATTACCTGTGATGAAAAATGGGTTCTTTACGATAATCGGAAGCGCTCAGCGCAATGGTTGGATCCTGGCCAGCCAGCCAAATCCTGCCCCAAGCGAAAATTAACCCCAAAAAAGTTACTTGTAAGCGTTTGGTGGACTAGTGCCGGTATTGTTCATTACAGTTTTCTCAAATCTGGCCAAACTATTACGGCTGATGTCTATTGTCAGCAATTGCAAACCATGATGGAAAAGCTAGCGGCTAAACAACCTAGGCTGGTCAATCGCTCCACGCCACTGCTGCTTCACGACAACGCTAGACCACACACTAAAAAATATTCGACTTTTTGTTCCTCCCATACAAAACGCCAATTTCATATGTAAGGACCTAATATTTATATTAACGTCTCACGACGTCGACGTCGTATTTACGTCGTCGTCGTATTGTGCCGTGGTGGCTGTCGGCAGAATAGAATAGCACCCCCCCCCCCTCTTCTTGCTGAGGTGTCGTAAAAGGCGACTAAGGTATCTCTTTAACACCGCAATTCAACCAGGTGTTCAGAGAAGGGAAAACTCGACCAAACCTGCATCCCGCTCCCTCCCGATCGTACTGGTTCTCCATTCCATCGGGCCTGAGGGAGCTCGGACGAGAGAGTGCTTTTCTGGCTGCGCGTCCAGCTATGCACTTAAATATATCCTGCGCAATTGACTGTTTCCGAAAACTGGACCTCGATTTTCTTAATCGGCGTTGAAACAGTCGCCGTGGCCGAATCCGGCTAGGACATCATCATCATTAACGTCTCAAGTTTTTCTAATTACAATTGCTGTGATGTAAACTCCAGCTATACAGCCGCTATTGTTTTTGGTCTATACTATACTTACCATCAGGTGTTTTGTGATTTATTATTGCGTTACGGAGCGACATAACATGTATGGCATACTTCAGTTCCAGCCCACGTTCAATTTTCAAAGCGCATCTAATGTTTTACATAGACATTTTAAGGTTATAAAAGCACTCTCTAATATAAGTACAAATCAGGGATGTTACGGAGCTTCGACTCCGACTCCGATAAGTCGGAACGTCCGATTGTTATTACACCTTCGGTTCCGAAACTTTTTAATCGGATGTATTAATCGGAAGTCACCATCAGTGTTGTACTCAATTCATTTGATTTCATTTTATATGTTGTTGAAACATAATATCAATTAATCAAAAAATCAATACTACTTAATTTGAAGATGAAATTTTTAAAAATTTAGATTAAAAAAATATTATCAAAGTTATTAAATTTAAAACTAAATGTAAATTTAAATTTATTACTAAAATGTTCTTTTTTATTTTATATTTACAGTAAATCAAATAAAATAAAAATTAACACCATAACAAACCTGGAGCAAATTTGATTTAATTTGTTCACTGTTAATGGAAAAATGTTAATAAGAAACACAGCAATTTTTATTTTCATTATCTGTAATGTGTAAATGTGTAAATTTATTACTTTCTACTTAAAAAGGTTCATTGAATAATGTTTTTATTTGTCTCTTAATAAAACTACTGTCTTCTGCCGTCACTTGTGATTACTGACATTGCCTCCAACTCTGATTCCGACTTCGGTTCCGACTCCGATAAATCAAATTTCAAAACTCCGACTCCGAATTCGGTTCCGATAAAACTGCCTCCGTTACATCCCTAGTACAAATGATCAAATAACGCGGCTGCCGTGAGAGCGCCTCTCGCCAGTGTACACTGTACAGAAACACTGCAGGCCTGAATGAAACGTTAGGAAAGTGTAAATATTGATTATTGACAGTTGCCGCTGGACAACCGGCCGGGGCGTAATTGGTCGTCAGAGACCCCTACTGTTTGTACTTATTTAGGTAACTTTAGTCGGCTGTTGTGATCGACAATTCACGTGGTTTGATTTTACAAGCGTCCGTGGGCTTTTAAAGCTTTATACACAGAGATGGGCAAAATGTAATCAAATTAATGATGAACAATTACAAATTGTAGTCGTAATTTTAATTTTTTTGCTCTGTAATCATGATAAAATCCATTTAAAACATTAAGAAATGATAAACGTGTATACAATCTGGGATTCTGTAGTCTTTAAAACATAAAGGAGCAAAATGCAGTCATATTAATGGTAAAAAACGTAAAATGTAATCGTTAATCATTCTTATTAATCTGATTACATTTTGCCCTTCTCTGCCCTAAACTACTACATTGCAATTCGTCAGAATCTTAATAAGCATTTGGAAAGTTTAAAATTTTTAGCAAACTTAGCAAATTGTTGCAGTGATATGTTATTAGCCAAGACACGATACAAATTACATTAACCAGGAAAATCAATTACGATGCCGATGTACACGAAGAACGGGTTGTTTGATATTTTTTGCGCGTTCAAAGTCAATTTACGTTCATTATAAGATAGTTGAAACGTACTCCGATTAGATTTAATCGACGCGTTGATGTCATGTTGGTATACGGTGAATATATTGTAAAATAGATTGAGGAACGCAACCTGTACCTATGTGTATTTAGTGTATGCGTTTTTTTTAATTGCTATAGCGAAAATAATTTATTTAGAAAACTAATATACCTGTAAACAGAGATGGGCAAAATGTAATCTGATTAATTATTAACGATTACAAAATGTAGTCGTAATTTTAATTTTCTTGCTCTTTAATTATGATTAAATCCATTTAAAACATTAAGAAATCATAAATGTGTATGCAATCTGGGATTCTGTAGTGTTTAAAACATAAATGAGCAAAATGCAGTCATATTATGGTAAAAAACGTAAAATGTAATCGTTAATAATTTTCATTATTCTGATTACATTTTGCCCATATATGCCTGTAAACACGATATATATATATATATATATTTCCATTTGGAAATACATTCAATATTGAAGATATCAAATTACGCTCAAACGAAATTATATTTAATTTTTTAAAATTATAATAATACGTGTCATGTTATGACCGTGATATGAATATATTAGTCAAATAAATATTCTTTGTATAAAAATATTAGAGACTATGTCCATTACACCGTTTCGTCACTGATCTAGACCGTAGTATGAAAAAGAAAGAAATAAAAGTTTATTGAGACAAAGGAAATAACACACAACAAACACATTTATATAAAAACAGCAATGAAAGAATAATACATAACGTCACATCATGTATCCTGTGTGCTGCTACCCGTCTCAAAGAGCACTCGGTTCAGCGTACGCTGGGCGACGCTGTACGCGCCATCCATCGCTGAGCCATGGCATGAGGAAGCTGGCTCTGCCTTTGCCTCAATACTCGGCAGACGGGAGGAAGAACACCCCGGTGGTTTTAGTCGGCAAGAGTCCGACAAACTGGGGCCGTTGACCTCGCGGCAACCCTGATGTTCCATGAAGATATCCACGAGGTAAAAAAAGTTCTGTATACGCCAAAAAATGCAATGGTTGTCAATTCAAAAAAGGACTTAATTAAGTCTCGATCAAGAAACCCTTGACGAGTTTGAGAAAAGGCCGCCTTTCTTAATTAATTGCATCCGTATTTAAAATGCATTTATTGCAGAAAACGTCTGATTGCGCATTGACGGCGACATGTTGTATTTTATGCGTCAGGCCCGCCATATTCGGGCAGACCGGTCGCGCGATTCGGGTCACCATGAAAGCGCCATAAATCGGAGCGTTTCCTTTAAGCTTGATAAAGTGTTTGTCTTCTTCATGTATTGATTTATAGATTTTGGTTTTATTTGTCTGATAAATTATATAACGAGGATGATTTATAAAAATAAATTGCACGTTTAAAATTGGCCTCCATAAATAATGATCGGAGAAACAGATAAATGTTAAAAGCAAGACATACCCCTGCCCCTGGTGAAGTAGATAATATTGTATTCTAACTCAGTTTAAACTTTCGCGTTTTGTAGCTATTATAATTGGAGAATAGGTTTAAGTTATAATTGGCGTAGAACCCAGTGATTAGAAAACTAAAACTTCGTCTTATGTCGCCTTGTAGTCACGCTGATACTGCGAATGCTGTGTGTCGTGATTATTTAAGTTATTAAAAACGAAAGAGGGTAGAGGAAGTAAATTTAAACCGTCGACAAAAACTCCATGGCGCTTCGGTCTGCTTGTGACCATGATCTGTGTAATAGCGCAATGATGACACATGTGTTGCGTTTGTCTATAGGCGACAATGAGCATTTACAATAAGATGGAACGTTCACCTGTTTTCCTTCCTTTAAAAAAGTTATTTAATTTGCGCATAAGACCTGTTTAAGTATTTATAATATAGTGATATTTAATTTGCCATTAATGTTATTACAAACTATATGTATAAATTGTTATAAAAATAAAAATTATCTCATTCGACAGTGCTTTGTTTGTATCAAATAATTTGTTTGAAACAGACAAATTAGTTGTTTATGTAATTATTCAAAGTTAATTTTTAATGCTATGTAATTCCAGAAATGTTTTGTCATATCTACTGTTTTTTTACATACATTAATCATAATATTTTGATAAGCTTAGTTAATTCTATTATAATAATGACCAGTTGGGATATTGTAAACAATTTTTAGCTGTTATCTTCTACGGCATTGGCTTAGTGCGTGCCTATAGAGTTACCACTTTTTAAAACGATATATTTTATATAATCTATCAAAAGGTTATTTTCAAAAACCACAGTATATAAGCCTAAAGACCGTCATAGTGACTCGTTTCGTTTCGGAATCAGTTTGAGGATGTCCAGTTCACATAAGAGCTCATATGTTCTCTAGAGCTGTGTTTCTATACTCTATTATTCCTTTTCTTGCTGTTTTCTGCCCGTTGACATATTATATGGGTGTCAGCTGAAAATCAACGCTCGGTAGCTTAGTTGCTCACTTAGTATTTGCTGAACTAACTTCCCTTTGGCGCATCATCTAAGCACAGGGTATTTGATTTTATTGTGTTCTACCTTAATTAACCTAGCCTTTGGTTTTGTATATTATCTTGTGTACCAAATAAATGCTTTTTAACCTTTTTTTTCTTGTATGATATAAACTTGTACCTAGAGACTTTCCGTCGTGGTACATGTGGGACGACATAGCGTTGGCGACTGTCAACGGATTTCTGTCCCCTGCCAGTCTTTGTCATTCTTGGACTTCATAGTACTTACCATCAGATGCAATTTAGTCACGTTTCGAAGCTTAGCTTTGACTTCGCTCATCGCTTGGCTGCCTCGCACATGTTTGGCGTAAAGGCGTTAAGGCAAAATGTTGAAGTGTGGTCACCCCAGCGGCACGCGGTCGCATTGCGCGCACGCAATTACGCGGCGCCGGCGTCGATCCGCCTTTATGTGGAGCCGTATAACTAGTACTTATTGTGATTTATCACGTCCATCGTCGTCAAGAGAATTATTTATTCCTTTATTACCATATTTACTTTGCTAATTAGTGTTTTTCTGTATATTCACTTTATTGTGGCAGTCAGAAAGAATAGCCTGCCCGTGGTTCGCGCTGCGGTCAACAGCGAACAGGCTTGGCGGGGTCTTTCCGTCTTTTGTGAGGCGGTGATGTGCGCTAAAGAAGCGGCGGAGCGGGAGAAACATGCTGACTCTCCACGTGATCCTCGACATCGCCGTGGTATAAGACGGCGCAGGAGGAGAGACGTAATCCCGCAGGACCAACTCCGTGAACATCTCTCTAGCTGACATAGACCTGGCGGAGGACGTGGGGGCGTCCGCTGTCCGGCATAGTAGAGGGTAGCGTGTGCCTACCCAGTAGAGAGGTTGTGAGGGGGTAACCATAATATCTCCCAGTGGGAGGCCTGCTAAAACCAATCGTTCGCCGGGCCGCAGGAAGTATACGGATACCCAGGTCCAGCACATCGAGGTAGCGGCCGTCACCGCTGATCTGATGGTGCATGACGATTTCCACCGGGTTAACAAAAAAAAGTCAGAAACAATAAGACGCCACTTTCTACCTTTGCTAATTTCTTTAGGTATGAGTCGTACAACTGCGTCAGGGTCGCCGCTGGCAAACCGTACCTTTCAGATCTTCACGGGTCACGGTAGCTTTGGCCGTCACCGGTGGCGGGTGTCTGGAGGGGAGTTGACGGCGGAGTGCCACGAGTGCGGGAGCCCAGAGGATACGGCGCAGCACACCCTTGAGGTGTGCCCAGCCTGGGTTGAAGAACGTGATGTCCTCACGGGCAATATTGGTGACGACCTTTCACTGCCGGCGGTGGTGAAAGCCATGGTCGGCAGTGAAGAGGCTTGGAGAGAGGTAGTTGCCTTCTGCGAAGAAGTTATGAAGCAGAAGGAAGCCGCCGAAAGGGTCAGAGAGCGAACATCTTCTCTGGCCATTCGGCGGCCAAGGCACCGGCGCCGGAGGGACGCGTTTGCTCAGAGCGAGCGTGACATCCACCGGTAACAATAGTCGGGCAGTAGACTTGAGGGAGTTTGCTGCCCAGATGAGAGGGCGGTGGTGCGCAGTGTCTTGTGCGCCGCCTATGAAAGAGGTACTGGAGGCGTGGGCTCTTTATTCCCATCCCTCCCAGAGAGGAAGCCTGAATAAGACTGTTCGCTCCCCGGGCGACTGGACGAATTTGGTTTCCCAGGCCTGGGTGGAGTGATTAGAGTGACACCCCGGGGGTTTTTAGTCAGTAGGAGTCTGACACACCAGGGTCGCTGCCCTCACAGTGACCCTGATGGTCCAATGTAGGATTTTCCCCCGGGTTACCAAAAAAAAAAACCGTACCTTTAGTTTCCTTTGCATTCATATTCAAATATTTTTTTTTTATCTCTGATTTGTTTGCGAACAAACTGACTACCCATCTGATTATATATATGTAAAGATAGTTTCTTTACAACAACAACAACAACATCAACATCATCTACAACAACATATATATAAAAAGTGTAAGCTAGTAAGTTATAACTGTAAATCCATTAAGAGATCAGTAAATTATATACAAGAATTATGCCTTTCAGCTGATATAATAGCTCTTCAGGAAACTTGGTTGCTTCAGCATGATTTAGGGTTTCTCGATGGCATCCACCCAGATTTTAATTCAACGGGTGTGTCAGCTGTTGATTCGTCAGAGTTATTATGGGGAAGACCTTATGGTGGTGTCGCTTTATTATGGAAGTCAAGTGCTTTTGATAATGTAACGGTGATTAAATGTAACAATGTTAGATTAGCTGCGATTAAGGTAGCAATGAGGAGTAGAGTAATGTTAATTTTTTCTATTTATATGCCTGTTAACAATTTCAATAATTTGATAGAGTATACAGATATTTTGTCAGAAGTAAATGCTATTGTGGAGTGTAATGATATTGAAAATGTATTTTTATTAGGAGATTTCAATGCGCACCCAGGTGAATTATTTTATAATGAATTAATTAAATTTTGTAGTGACCATGATTGGATGTGTGCAGATACTGATATGTTGGGTGTTGAATCAGATTCTTTTACATTCTTGAGTGACTATCATGGGACTGGTAGGTGGTTAGATCACTGCGTGGTGACAAATAGTGCAAAACGTTCTATTCATGAGATTAATATATTAAATGATGTTTCGTGGTCTGACCACTTTCCTCTTGAAATAATTTGTGATTTTGATGTTTTAATACCGAAGTTTGCTCAACATGATATTCAGCATAATAATAATAATAATGCAATCATTTGGGGTTTAAGAAATTCCTTTCAAATATCAAGGTATAGTGAGTTATGTAATAAAGCCTTACGCGATATTGATTTTCCTAGTCAATTTAGAGATTGTAGCGATAAAATATGTAAAAATATTGAACATAAGTCAATAATTGATAATATGTATTATAAAATTATATCTATTTTGCAAGAAGCTGCTAGATCTACATATATGCCATATAAAAAGAATAAACGTTTTGTTACCGGTTGGAATAAATATGTGAAGCAATATCATGCAGAGGCTAGGCTTGGGTTTCTCACTTGGGTTTCGTATGGTAGGCCAAGGTTTGGGCCTTTCTATGAACGAATGAAGTTTACTAGACAAAAATTTAAAAACAAATTAAAATGGTGTCAAGACAATGAGACACAGATTAAATTGAATATTATAGCTATGAAACATGAACAAAAGCATTTTAGTTCTTTTTGGAGACATACGAACTCTTTGAATCCCAGGTCGGGCTTGCCGGGTAGTGTTGGTGGGCTAACGAGCCCTGTGGACATTGCTGATATGTTTAAGAGAACCTTTCAAATTGAGCCTACTAATATTAGTACTAAGGGACAGTGTGTTCGGACTGTGAGTGCTGGTGATTATCATGTTTCATTTACTTCAAAAGATGTTAAAAAAGCTATTTTCACGATGAAGCGTGGTAAGTCGCCGGGTCACGATGGTCTGAGCGTGGAACATTTGAGGTTTGCGGGTGTGCATCTTCCCAGGATACTTATGATGTTGTTTAATTTTTGTGTAGGGCATTCATATTTGCCGAAGGATCTTATGACTACGGTGGTTGTACCAGTATTAAAAAATAAGACAGGTGATTTGTCAGATAGATTAAATTATAGACCAATCTCACTGGCAACTGTTTTCGGTAAGGTGTTGGATAGTCTATTAGGAAGGCAGTTGGACGCGCATATTGCGCTAAATGATGGTCAATTTGGTTTTAGAACCGGTTTGTCTACTGAAAGTGCTATTTTATGTCTCAAGCAGACTGTCCGGTATTATACAGATAGACAAACGCCGATTTATGCATGTTTTCTAGACCTCTCGAAGGCTTTCGATCTTGTTTCGTATGACATTCTCTGGAATAAGCTGTATAGTGAAACTTTGTTACCCCCAGAATTTATTCACATTTTTCAGTACTGGTACTCACACCAGAGCAACTATGTGAGGTGGGCAGGTGCACAGTCGGCTTCATATGGTTTATACTGTGGTGTTAGGCAGGGTGGGCTAACGTCGCCTAGTTTATTTAATTTATATATTAATCAGTTGATTGGTGAGCTGAATGGCACCATGGTAGGTTGTTCAATAGATGGCAAAATGGTTAATAACATAAGCTACGCCGACGACATGGTGTTGCTCAGCCCGTCCATTAGCGGTTTGAGAAAATTATTGGCTGTTTGTGAACAGTATGCGTTGTCACATGGTCTGAGGTATAACGTGACTAAGAGCGAAGTAATGATTTTTAAAGTGAGAGGTAAATCGCCTTTATTGCATATTCCACCTGTATATATGAATAGTGCTCCACTTCGTGTTGTTACGCATTTTAAATACCTGGGGCATGTTGTAACGGAATGGCTTACTGATGATAAAGATATTGATAGGGAGCGCAGGGCGTTGGCTGCTCGTTGCAGTATGCTTGCCCGCAGGTTTGCGCGCTGCACGAAGGATGTAAAATTAACATTGTTTAGGGCATATTGCCAGTCCTTTTACTCGTGCAGCTTGTGGGTGAGGTACTCGCGGGGGGCGTACGACGCCCTGCGTATTCAGTATGATAATGCTTTTAGAGTGCTGTTGGGGCTGCCCCGATTCTGTAGTGCGTCGGGTATGTTTGCCGAGGCAGGATTGCATGATTTTCATGCAGTTATGCGTCGGCGGTGTGCTTCGATGCTGCAGCGTTTGAGGGGCAGTACTGATGGCATTTTAAGTATTTTGTCTGAGAAAGTGGATGGGCCTTTCATTCAGTTTTGGGTGAAGAAGCTCATCCACTCTGGTATTTATTTAAGTAATTAATATTAAGTTTTAAATTTTATGTATTTTTAATTTAAGAAATACGAAATAAAGTTATTATTATTATTATTATTATTATTATTATTATTATTATTATAACATTTGTTTTATACTCTATTTTATCACTAGACACTATGGTCGGTATCGGCGCTATGGATTGGGCTGGAATTGACAGCTGTGACGTGTGGTATTCTGAACGAACATAAACAATCAACGATATCGCACAAAAATAAGAATTGAGCTTGAACAAGGTGGTAAAAAGCGGAATAATAGCTTTAATGGTTGTTTCTTTGGTCTCAAAGAAACTTATTTACTATTATTTATAAAAAACTTATATAAGCACATTATATATGTACATATATATAACTGCTACGCAAAGAGCGTTGTTATTGCGTTGCCGATTCCTGCACCTTTATTGCGGATTTTTCTTAAGCTAGATACTAAAGAAAGAGAAAGTAAAGTTTAAGTTTTTTTAAGGAAAGAAATGTCGAGGTGTTTATTAAAGGATCAAAATGATTTTCGACACCACATCGCAGGATTATTTATGATAAAGGATAGTTCAGGATAACGTATCACCCTCATCTATCTGAGAGAAGTTGAGACGTCCCGGTGGTCGAATAGGGGTAAAGATGGATAGGTTTCGTAAGTTATAATAACAAATTGACTCGAAGGGTTATAAAAATAGTTTAGTGAGCTATACGAGTATCTCCATCTTTTAATGTAGTTTCTGACAAGTAAAGGTGATTTTTATATGCTATTAAATGCAATTGGTTTACTTTTATTAGTAACTAGCTGTCCCGGCAGACCTTGTTCTGCCCTATTTCTCTAAAACAAAGTCACATTGTTTTTTTAATGTTATTAGCTTCCCCGTCGGCTGTTTTTTTGAAAATTGTTTGAAGCAACCTGGCCATAATGATATATGTATAAAAATTGACAAATATTGACATTAATATTTATACGTCACTCAATAATTGTTTTGCCTTCCCGGAACCCGTCCACTGACATTTAAACTTTATGGTGTGGTATTAAAGTTCAAAATGACTTATAACGAATTTTTTGTATGAGAATACAGAAAATTGTTATTTTTAGAGTTGCAGGGAATTTTTAAAATTTTTCTCTCCGTAATAACCTTCCCCAGACTTCATTAAACACAACACAAAAAAAAAAATCAGCCAAATCGGTTCAGCCATTCTCGAGTTTCGCGCTTATCAAGACATTTTGCGATTCATTTTTATATTATATAAGATAGATAGCTGACCCGGCAAACGTTGTTTTGCCATATAAGTTATTTCTCGGTAATTTCTAGTGTAGACAAAAAATAACTAACTTATTGTGTGTAAGGATAAAATTAAAAATTAAAACGTTAAGGGTGAACAACCCTTATCACTTAGGAGTAAGAAAAATAAATAAATAAATAAGGTGAAATTTTGGGAGTCGAAGCTGCCCGCGTCCGTAGGCTTTACCTTAGTTTCCCTACACGTGACTCCTGGGTGGTGCTAAACGAGCAGCAGCGAGGTGGTAGGGTGCCGATGCCCGTCTGGATCGCGACCACAGTGCATGGGTGTAAAGCCCGTCATTGTGACCAGTTTCGGCTTGTCGCGTTTCGAGATCAGCTTGTGTATATCCAATGACTCATATACCTAGAGACCTTCAGTCGTGGTATATGTGGGCCGACATGATGATGTAGACTATCAACGGATTTTCATCCTTTGATAGTCGCTTTCGTTTTTGGACTACACTGTACTTACCATCAGGTACTCTGTAGTCACTATGTCGAGTCAGAGTAAAAAAAAATGGTTACCGATTCTCAGACCTACTGAATGTGCATATAAAATTTGGTAAAAATCGGTACAGCCGTTTCGGAGGAGTAAGGTAACTAACATTGCGACACGAGAATTTTATATATATAGAGATAAAACTTAATAATAATAATATTAAATCATCATGCTATATCTCTTTCGGGTGAGCAGAGATAAATTAGTGGCTGATTCCACTTTGTGCTTTTGTCGTGCCCTCCGCAGATCTCCGTTCCCACAGCACTTGTACACATGACATTTCTATTAGATTCTATGCGGGTTTCTTCACGATGTATTCTTTTACCGGTGCGCATGAGGCGCCTAAAATTATACTCAATTTGAAAAAACTGAGATGTACGTGCTGGGATTCGAATCTACGACCATTTGTGTCGCCATCCATGGATATCGGTCCCTTATCTAACCAACGCAGCCTATTAAATTATTATGAAAACGGCGATCAGCTGGGCTACTGGTCACGTTGGGTACGACAAATAAGCGCAAGATGGATGTAGCCACTGTTGTAGTGCTAATGGTGGACAATAAAATATTCTATAACTACAATGAAATGCGTGCTACACTTATTATGATTGTTTATTTGACATTAAATTATTAAGATCATAATTATCTCTGCTTACGCGTGATGATATAACATTATCTTCTTGAACTTTTGAATGCTAAATAGTGCGTCATTTAACCTCTGGACGTGCAAGATTAACGTCAGCAATTTATGTTTAGATTACATTACTAATTAGGCCAGATTGATAACTTTTAGATGCCCCAGATCGCTAAATTTCAAAGACTGTCTTCAATCGTATGTCATCAGAATAAAAATAAAACTCAAATACAGCAAAATATAGTTTTCTAACTTCAAACTTTTGTGGATTGATGAGCTATGAACTTTTTTTTTGTAACTCTGGCGAATGATGATGTCCTAGCCCGATTCGGCCACGGCGACTGTTTCAACACCGATTGAGAAAATCGAGGACAAGTTTTCGGAAACAGTCAATTGCGCAGGAGATATTTAAGTGCATAACTGGACGCGCAGCCAGAAAAGCACTCTCTCATCCGAGCTCCCTCTTGCCCGACGGAATGGAGAACCAGTACGATCGGAAGGGAGTGGGATGCAGGTTTGGTCGAGTTTTCCTTCTCTGAACACCTGGTTGAATTGCGGTGTTAAAGAGATACCTTAGTCGCCTTCTACGACACCTCAGCAAGAAGAGAAGGGTGCTATTCTATTCTGCCGGCAACCACCACGGCATATCCGGTACTCTGGCGAATATCCTGCATAGGGCCGCTCTCTGGGCAGCAACACCCGTGTGTAAGACTCCTACTGACTACAAACCCCCCAGGGTGTGCTTCTAATTGCTACACCCAGGCCCGGGAAACCAAACCGAGCTTGGAAGATCAAATTCATCCAGACGCCCGGGGAACCAATAGCCTTATTGAGGCTACCTCTTTGGGAGGGGTTAGAGTAACGAGCCCATCCCTCCAAAACCTCTCTCTCAGGCGGCGCGCCGGATATTGCGCACCATCTCCCTCTTGTCCGGCAACAGACTCCCTCAAGTCTACTGCTCGGAAATAATATTCTGGCAAGTGTGTCCCATCGTTATATAACACTGTGTTGTAACTAGAGATGTGTCGAGTATGACTTTGACTAGACGGTTAGTCGGTTAAAAGAGACCGATTAGACAGCCGATCATGGTCTCTTCGTTTACAACTGATTCGCACGTAAGTCTCAATCGCCACCTGCAAACATGTCTGAACATATTTCGTTTACCTCCCATTACATCTTAATTTTTGGTTTCGCCCGGGTCAGAGCGGTGTTTTTGTGCAACTAAGAGAATTATCACCCTGATATATAAGATATAAAAATTTGTTGTGAAATAAAGATATTTCATTAATATAACAATCAAGGTTTAAATTAGTATAATTTCCCTTATATACATGTAATGATCCTTCGATATTTTATATAAAAACTAGCTTAAGTGAGTTGCTCTGTAGAGAGAGAAACAACATTTAACGCTAATATTACGGATTATGGATAATTTTATATTTAAACTGTTTATTATTATTTGTAACTGTTTTGTTTACTGTGTGTTAACGTAACCTCCAAACTTAATGTCATCGAATCAATGTCGCCAACAGTTCCATAAAGTAAAGTGAGTTCGGATACGTTCATAGATCATACGCGTTAAATAAACTTTATTTAAATAAAGTGTCACACGCTTCGTTTACATACATTTTACTGAGAAATACATAAGGTTAGAAACCGGCTAGTCGGCGCTCTTTAACGACTAATCGGAACATCACTAGTTCTAACCAATTTTGAAGAGATATTTGTATGTGGTTTTTATCGCTGCGACTAATGGCAGATTTTCTCCTCATAGCCATGCCCGATTATCATACTTCACCGTGATACCATCAGATGATGTATGGTTACTGAGCCTGAATAGAAAAAGAAAGTGTTACCAGTAAACAGAAAATTTCCGGATAGTAAATATAAAACAAAACCAAACATCGACATTCAATAACTCTAATAAAAACAACAAATAGGTTTAGTAAATCATTGTCAAAGCAACAAACTAACCATATTATGTGACACGAACGTTTAAAAAATGTATAAAGACAACACACGCACCGATTCGTAAAACGTTTAGTTCTTGCAAATTGATTATACTTAAGGTTGCCACACAAAGATGAGATTTAAAATAGTAAATACTCAATTGAGTATAGTAAATTATTTGGCGCTCTGATTTTTTAGTTATTAGTGGCCCTGATTGAGCTACTATCTCAAGTTCCAATCCTGGCATCGACATTTTTTTTTCTGGCAAGCAAATACTAAATAGATTAGTTTGCCGTGAGTCATGGTTGTGTAAAGAGAGCTAATAAAATAATATTACTTGTCTATCGATTTTTTAAAAGTTTGCAGTATTTAAGTGTGTAAATATTTGTCTAGTGATAAGTTTAGGTTTTAAATCTTGGCTTTGGACTGGATCAATGTGTGAACGTATTTATAAATTATTAAACTATAATTTCGTGTATTTTGTTATCGGACTTTATTAGTTTAAAATGTTTTATTTTGTCTTAAACTTCAATTTATATCTATCTTAATTAGAACAGTATTACGATAACTGCCATTAAAGTTCCGTTTCTTGCCAATAGATTACAATTTAGACATATGATATTTGACAACCCTAATAAATACCGTATCCAAAGTAAACTGCGTTTTGTTGTGAAGTTCCCGATTCCAAACTTTCTAATCCATGCGTATTAATAAATGTTTACACAGTTCATTGTGTGGCGACTTCTTGATTTCGTATTTTTTAAATTCAGTTAGTAACAAATGAACATAGAATTATTTTATTTCCTTGATGTGAACATTAATATACGCGCATTAATAAATACACGAGAGATTTTTTAAAATTCATTTTGGCTTCACTTTTGGCTCGTGATTTATTTATATTTTCTAATTGGTTTTGATTGATTTGGCCTTAATCCATTCTGCAAAACATAGTGCTAATACAAGATTATCAAAAATAATCGGTATCTCACATCCCGGCTATGACTGAGAAGTTCTCTAACTCCTTCTTTTGCCGTGTCGTTGGCCTGTGGAATGGTCTTCCAGCGAGCGTGTCCCCAATATCCTATGATATGGGATCCTTTAATCGTAGTGTGAAGAGATATTTGTGCAGGCCGGCATGATAGCTGCGACTACCGATGGGTTTTGTTCTTACCTGTTGATAGTCATTAGCGTTTTTGGACTGCACCCTGCTTACCATCAGTTATGGTGCAATCACTGTGTCAAGTCAGTTTAGAAAAAAATTAAATACAAAGTTTTAATTTTAAATACACTCTTCCTTTCGATGTAATTGAAAGTAATTAACAGTTAAATACTATAAAAGGCGATAAAATGTATACTTGTGTGCCATTTAAAATGCATATCATTAACGTAAATACTTTTACTATTTTAAGTATTTTATAACATCTATTTTACATATTACTAAAATAATTCGGCGCCAGTTGAACAAGGTTTTTGTTTTAATAAAAAAAAAACTTGTTTGTTTTTTTTTGGCAGGACAAAATACTGTTGATCGGCTCAGGCCTTTACATCAAGTTACTTCAATAAATAAGACTAATTCTGTGCAATATATACTATGTAATTCACATACACCGGTGTACACAAGTTTTTATCGTCTTACGCTGAGAACCGCGTGACGAATACTCGCAGCTAGGGACGCGGAAAATTATCGATGCTATCTGATATCGAATACTTTTATTTCGATGCAGATATTTTTAGACTAGATAATGGCGGTATATTGAACGAAATAGCATCACACGCTACCGACTGTTTGATATGCTGCTAAGGTAAGAACAGAGATGGGCAAAGTGTAATCTGATTGATCTTTCTGATTGAATGAATCTGAACGATTACAAAATGTAGTCGTAATTTTAATTTTCTAGCTTGAATCATAATTAAATCCATTTAAAACATTAAGAAATCATAAATGTGTATAGAATCTGGGATTTTGTAGTGTTTAAATCATAAATGAGCAAAATGCAGACAAATTAATGGTAAAAAACGTAAAATATAATCGTTAATCATTTTCATTAATCTGATTACATTTTGCCCATCTGTGGCTAAGACTATTAAAGGAAGAAAATCCATTGACAGTCACAGAGACTGACGACGGACGTCATATTGACCCTCATACATCACGACTAAAAGTATCTAGGTAAATGAATCACTGGACGGACGTACACAAGCTGATCCAAAAACTCTACAAGCTAAAGCGAGTCACTATGGCGGTCTTTACACTTGTATACTCTAGTCACTACCCAGTTCTACTGTTTACTAAGAGGGTTTCTAACTCTTTTACTTTTGCTGTGTGTTTTATGAGCTGTGGAATGATCTTCTGGCAAGCGTGCTTCCGCCGTCCTATGATATTGCGTTCTTTTTGGGGACTTTTAATTATTTTTGTTTACTGTTGATAGTTACAGATGTTTTTTGAACTGTACCATTCTTAAAAAAAAACCCTTAGCAAAATATCGATACTCTTGATCTGATGCCGTGTCCTCCCTATGCACAGTCGACGAACCCAGCCTCATGTAATGTTTTATTGTACTAATAAATCTGTACACACCCAACCACAATTATATCATCGGTGATATTTATGTAAATTGACGTTTCAAGCAGGTTTCTTGTTCAATTTTATTGTATTCTATAACTTTGTATGTCTGTAAGAATTGATTTTATAATTTTTTTGAGTTTTGTTAGAGATTAAATGGATCTTATGTTACGATTTTTAATAACAAGGTTAAATAACAATTATTTACGTTCTTTTAACATAATTTATGTATAGTGGCATTGATTTAACGACACGTGCATGTCTAATCAATAATCTAAAGCAGGAGTGACCAAAGACCAGACTTGGTACTAAAGATATCATGTAGCTAAAGATGGGATATTGTTTCAGACTTCTTCAGGAAACTACTGAAGCTGTCGCGAGAAGAGTTCCACGCGATGTTCAAAAGGACTTACGGCATGATCTACGAACAACACTCCTACGTATTCGAACAATTATTTGAGCAGCTGGAAAGGTGAGGAGAACAAGTCTATATTTATTCGAGGCAATTTGATGAGACATTCTATTCCAGATCGGTCGGTCTCGGATCGGTAGTCTGTTGTTTTTGGGGCCTCGGCCATTGAGGGTGAGCCCTTTAAGCAACCAGCTAGCGATCCTTGAGATGTAAAATGAAATACACCGAGTATAGTGTCGGTGGAGGCAGTGTTCCCTCAAGGGTTTGTGCTGTGGAACTGTGTTGAATTGAATACTAGTGTGACTAAGATGGTTCCAGGAAGATTTTTCCTCAAGTAAAAAATGTAGGGTAAGCCTGCGATCTCGAGCAGCATCTACCTCCAAACCGTGGCCCTCAAGATTAATGAAGAGCAAGTAGATTGTGATATCTGTTAATTAACTTTTTTTGTGGTTCCCAGGTACTACAGCCGCGGCGATACAAATTTCGACGAAATGATGAACAGTTTCTTCGGGATACTCTACAAGAAGATGTTCACCGTACTCAATTCACAGTACAGCTTTGATGATAAGTGAGTATAAAGTAGTAGCGTTCATTCCATAGATTCTTGAAAGCATTGCCTTTACGATAAATGAGTCTTGAATAAATTGCTTTAATTTGAACAAAAAAGGAACCCTTTTTTTTTTTTTTTTTTGTTTCCCGGGGGAAATCCTCATAGGATCGTCAGGGGAGTGGTGAGGGCCACTCCCCCGGTATGCCGGACTTTTACCGACTAAAACCCCCGGGGTGTTCCACCTTCCGCCTACCGGCATCGAGGGCACGACTGGGGTCTCATCCTCAATGACCGGCTGGGCGTGCGGCCGTGAGTAGGCCTCTACTCGTTTTGGGAGGGGTAGTGTATAGAGCTACCCCTCTCGTGCCTCTGTGTTGTAGAGCGGCACGCGGGAACACATCGCGCACCGCTCGCACCCTTGTTGGACGACACACTCCCTCAAGCGTGGCGCCCGGTGTCGCCGCTAGAGTCGGACGTTCCTGAGAAACGCCGCTCTGCGGCGCCCTGTTCTTTTAGGCCGGCGGGCAGGTGGGGACGGCGCTGCCAAAGATGTTGTAGCCAGCGCCTCCCGGACCCGCTCCGCCGCCTCCTTCCTAGAACAAAAAAAAAAAAAAAAAGGAACCCTTTATATTCATATCTATCCTATTTTCACGCCATCTATCTTCCCTATGAAAGTAATACAATATTTATTATCATTATATAATATTCATATTAATTATGTGAATCTGCCTACCCTATCCAAATACCCTATGCGCGTCACAGTGACGCTACCCGATTGCGAGATACCTATTTTAAAAATCGAGAGAATGGCATACCATTAACTTTATTGACACAAGCATCCAATCATCCTGGTGACTGATCGTTCGATTCATATTCATCGAGTCTAAATCGATTTTTTTACACTGGCTCGACATATTGACTACAGCGCACCTGATGATAAGTAGCCCAAAAATGAAAGCAACTATCAAAGGATGAAAATCCATTGATAGTCTCCGTCATCATGTCAGCCCACATATACCACGACTGAAGGTCTCTAGGTATATGAGTTACTGGATATACACAAGCTGATCCCGAAACGCGACAGGCCAAAGCAAATTACTGTAACGGTCCTTACACTTGTGTACTGTGGTCATGACCCAGTTCAGGCAAACGCCCTACCACAAAAAAATTATTAGTTCTTTGGCATGTGGCCAGCACACTGCCCATGGAGCTTGCTAGACTCGTTTTTAACCTTGACGCAAAAAGAGGGATAATACGAGTTGATTATTTGCAAGTATTTGTGTATATTTTTGTCTATCTGCTGTTTTCTGCGCGCCGATTTAATAAATGGGTGTCAGCTGAAAATCAGCGCTGGGTGGCTCGGCTGGTCACTTAGCATTTGCTGAGCTGACTTCTCTTTGGCGCATCATCACAACACAGGGTGTTTACATTTTTTGTTTTCTGTCTTTAATAACCTATTTTGTTGTGTTGTTTGTTGTGTTGTGTGCCAAATAAATGTTTTATTATTATTATTATCTAGCATCGTAGCCTTTAAATGAATGAACTAGGCTTTTTTGTTTGTTGGAAAGTTGAGTTGATCGAGAATGTCTGAGACATGATTGATGGAAATTTGATCAGCTATTTGAATAAAATATCTCTTTCCTAGTTGTTGAAGGAATATTTAAACCTCTTCTAAATGCTTAATCGATTCGAAGTTTTATATTCTGTTACTTTAAAGATATTTTAATAACATAGTAGTAACATAGGACTTGATACTTTAGCATAATCTAGAAGTTATTCAACTCCTCACTTACTTACGTAGCAGAAGCATTGTGTTTGAGCTCGTTGGGAATGATTTCAATGAATTGTTTACAAACAACAAATAAAGTGTATTGATAATTTTAATTTAATGGTTATTAATAAAGAATAAAATAATAATAAAAATAGATTATTTATTAGACAAACAGAAAGCGGTACATTATAGTCAGCTGACACCTAAACTAGAATTACCTGCATCTTGGGTCCGGGCTTGAGGGCGTCAGCTGCCCGGATGAGAGGGAGGCAGCGCGTTATGTCTGGCACGCTGCCCGTGAGAATGGTTTTGGAGGGGTGGGCTCTTTAAACCTGCATCTCCCAGAGATGAAGCCTAAACAGGCTGTACGCTCTCCGGGCGTCCGGAAGAATCTGGATTACCAGGCCGGGGTGGAATGATTGGAAGGACACCCAGGAGTTTTTAGTCTGTAGGAGTCTGACACACCGGGGTCGCTGCCTTTAAACTGGCTTTGATAGTCCTATGCAGAATTTTTCCCTGGATTACAAAAAAAGCCTTTGTATCTTGGGCGTAACACGATGCAAGCAGTTTATATCCGCTGCGTAGCTCAAATCTTAACTTTTAATTAATATATAGTTAGACTATAGTTGACAATACTCGTAGATATCCAAGGACATCAAATGAAATGTATTTATTTCGCCACAAACTAACAAAAAACTAGAAATTTAAATACAATAACAGAAAAAACATACAAAAACAAAAGAAAATTACAAAAATATATAAACATTACGGAAATGGGACCTTCATCAGCTTAAAGCCACAGAGGAAGTCTGCAGCGCTCACTGTTAATATTTATTCACTAGACATAAAAATATCTACTTCAATAAATACAATAAAAACAATATTAATAATCCCAGCCAAGGCATCAGAAACAAGAACATTCTACATTCGTCATATAATTTACAATAATGTTTAACTATATATAGTTACATTTAAGGCGTTTCATTTCAAAACCCGCTAAAACGATTTTTCGTACAAGATTACTTAATAGTCCTAATAGTAATTTGAAATGTTTTTATCAAAGCAAATCTATTATATATAAATTAGTCCGGTTTTCCTTCCTGACGCTATAACTCCAGAACGCACGAACCGATTTCCATGGTTTTGCATTCGTTGGAAAGGTCTCGGGCTTCGTGAGGTTTATAGCAAACAAAATTCAGGAAAAATTTCAACAGAAATGCAGGAAAACGGGGACAATCATTATTCACATACAGCGCCATCTCTGATACATAGCATGTACTACAAACCAATATGGTTTTGCATGGTGGTGGGGCAGATCGCACCAGTATTTTAAGTAGATGGCGCCGATGCGTTATGCATTGTTTGACAGCTACTCATTGTACTCTGCTCAGTTAATTTCATTTATTATGCGCACGTTCTATCAAACGCTAACTAAAAACCAAAACGAAGTCATCTGGTGGCGAAACGAAGTTCGCCGGGTTTGCTAGTTTATATATAAATATTTTCTTTTTTGCTTTTTCACTAGGAATAATAATTTTAATACCTTATAAGAATGTGATTGTTAAATCAAAGATTAATTATAAGTTTTTATAAATTTATGTGATTTGATAAAAATATGTTATAGTGGGATTTGAAATTAGATTCTTCAATTATTCCCGCAATAGTTCCTCAGTATCATTATATCCTAGATTCAACATCCAATCCCTCAGCTTCACTTTACATTCCTAATTAGATAGATTAGGGCGGCTTGCACTAGCGAATTAAATCTAGTTTAGACTTACATAAAATGCTATCTAGCGCTGAAATGTACTTATTTTCTTGCATAGGATCGAAATCCAGTTGTAACAACTCTTAAACTCAAACCATCATTAAGATTGAATTAAACCGCTTCAATTAATAGCGTTTTATACAAGCTTAAACTAGAATTAATTTGTTAGTGCAAGCCGCGCTTAGTAAATAATTTAAAGATTTTTAATAACACAGTACAATAGCTATTTAGCAAAAGCTGACTCAATATTTATATCAAAATGGTTGTATTTCAAAACCACAAGTACAAAATAAATATAGCAAAATATAATTTTAACCGTTATTATATTTTTTTGTTTCTGTCTCACAATCAGCAATGACACAATTGATGACTACATGTTTGCCCTGAGAATGTTGATATCTTGGTTAAAGCTATTCAGAGTATGATAGAAATTGTTCGCAGTTGACTCACTTTGATGAATATATAGTGTTATTTGTAAAATATTGATAACCTGGCATGTCTATAATCGTGGGACCTTGTACAAACCTTGTGTTGCCTTGTGGCTTTTCACAATCCTACTTCCTACTAATATTAATGCAAAATTTGTGAATATGTTTGTTACTCTTTCACAATAAAATTGCTGGACGGATTTGCATAAAACTATTACAGTAATATAGATTATACATCGGAATAACATATAGGCTACAATTTGTAATAATTTTATACAATTTTAGTCGTAATATAACGATACATGTCTATTAAGTCGGAAAAAATCTGGCCTCTGAGAGCTATCTTGGCGTATACTGCCTAAACCATTGGAGTTACACAAAGATGATGTACCGTAGGATTGTTTGTCTTGAATAGTTCTAAATAAAAGTCCTCGACAGCATATATCTATCTTTATGTGGAAGCCACTTTGACCAAAATTGTATATTGTTTTTATGTCAGAACAATGTTTGCCGGGTCAGCTAGTACTTAATATATTTGCCAAAAAACTTACTAAGTTTTTGGTGTACTGTCTGATTGATCCCTTTTAGATCTCTATAAGTAAACCCAAGGTTCGCCCAGATGCGGCCTCGACAACCCCACTGGCTCCTACGTAACATAATTGACAGGACCGGATCTGGGGGAAGAGGGAAGCCGGGGAAAAATTCCGGGTGTCATATACAAAGGGCGGCAGCGACACACCACCCAGCAAACTCACTAAATAAGATATTAAAAAAAGAGGGCCAACGTCTCCATAAAAACTTCAAGCCTCTGGTTTTAACGTTATAAAAGTGAGCTCAAAAGTCTCATAAGATATTATTACCACTTTAAGTGAAAGATTGTTTTTGTTTTCTTTTTTTCATGAATAATTCTCTTATTATGTGATAAATGATGCTTATATTTTTACAAAACTTTTTCAAATTTTCATTTCGTTAATTCTGAGGCGGATATTTATAGACTTTGTTTGTTGAACTGAATATAAAATAGAAATTAGAGTTTAGCCTAAGTATTCACAGAGACAAGTTGAGAAAATCGGTGACTTATCACACACTTTAATATTAATTAAATAATATCATTTGTAATGTTTTAGCAAAACCTAAGCAAAGTGAAAGTAGTGTTTATAAATATCACCCTTAGATAGACAAAATACAACATCAAATTACACTGGTCGTATTTTTCTTTTATATAAACTTGACAAATTAACATAAGGGAGCTTCTAGACCCTTTAGAAACATCCATCAAAAGGACATAAAATAAATTCCGACTTTAACTGAGTCATAAATTGACTAGTTAAATAACTATTTGTTATTCATTCATTCGAGTGTCTCGTAAAATTATAATATTTTGAGAATTCTATCGAGATTCATAAATGTAATATAATAAAATGCAATTTTATTGCATTTTAAATGTAATATTGGGTGTTTATACATTATTGATTTATTTAATTTTTATCAGGCAAGCAGTTGAAATAACTGATTAGTGCCGGTGTCCTGGTATTTCACCTTTTTTTTTAATTATTTCTTTTTGTGACCGTTATAGTATTGCGATGATGGATGGATGTTGTGGACGATGAGTTCCTATAATGTTTCCGTTGAAGGCGATGATTAAAATGATTTTACGTGTTTTTTTATCAATTTATTTTTTTTATATTTCACAACTATTACATTTACAATATATTATATAATATTTTTATATTCTAATACATTTATAGGACCATCACTTTTCCTAGATCAAGACGCAATCCATCGCATCAAAACAAAAAACATTCAATTCGAAATTCAAAAGCCGAACTTCTTTTTTTTTTAATTTTTTCTTATAAAACTTTTTTTTTCTCAACGGCCAACATTATATTAATATCATAGACATGTAACCTCTTTTTAATTTACTCCTTCCATCCAATCACTACAGTATTTATCCGAGCGATTTTGAAAATTGGTTCACATTAAGAGCTCAGATTACGTCTTCTGATGTATTTTTTTTTACACTGGCTCGACATAGTGACTTCAGAGTACCTGATGGTAAGTACAGTGTAGTCAAAAAACGAAAGCGACTATCAAAGGATGAAAATCTATTAATAGTCTACATCGTCATGACGGCCCGCATATACCACGACTGAAGGTCTCTAGGTATATGAGCTACTGGATATACAGAAGCTGATCCCGAAACGCGACAAGCCGAAACTGGTCACTATGACGGGCTTTACACCCATGCACTGTGGTCGCGATCCAGACGGGCACCGACGCCCTACCACCTCGCTGCTGCTCGTTTAGCACCACCCAGGAGCCACGTGTAGGGAAACTAGGGTAAAGCCTACGGACGCGAGCAGCTTCGACTCCCAAAAACTCTTCTTTTTGTGTTTTCTTCGTAGGTTGATGGGAATTGTTGTGTTACAGTTACCTGAAGTGCGTGAACGAGCACATGCGCGATATCCAGCCCTTCGAGGACGTGCCGAACAAGTTGTCGGTTCAGCTGAGGAGGGCCGTCGTCGCCACTCGCACCTTCCATAAGGCGCTGCGAGCGGGCGCCGATGTCGTCAGGAACATGATACAGGTGACTTACTTACTTTTTACAGCATACCTGTGAAAGACTGGAGGATTTGTATCAGTTGCTGATGGAGTGTGACCGGAATAAAAGACCAATGTAGGGACAGCTTATTTGATGTAAGCGCCTGTCACGGCATTCTATATGATCCGACTGAGATTGCAATGGAATTGTTGGTGGATACAGTAGCGCGGATTCATCAGCGACTCTCATAAAATTGAGGTGTATTTAACCGTATTGGCAACAATGAGGCTGATATGTCAAAATGGCAAAAGCCCTTACAACTTTAAAAAAACCTTTACACCGTAGCGTTCATTCCATAGATGCATGAAAGCATTGCATGCCCTGACGATAAATAAGTCCGGAATAAATTGCTAAACTAATTACATATTTTATTTTTAAAGGCAAAAAAAGAAACAATTTATATTCATATCTATTCCATATTCACGCCATCTGTCATTCCTATGAAAGCAATATAATATTTACTATCATAATATAATATTTAAATGAATTACGCGAATTCTGCCTACCCTGTCCAAATATCCTATGCACGTCGCTGCCTTTACAGTATGTGTTAAGAACCCTGTCTGACTCCAAAGGGTTATATTGCCACTCCTTGCAACCTTGAGTTTCTTTCGGCGTTTCTTCTCAAGGTATTTGCTTCTGAAACGCTATTAGATCACCGTTTCTTTTTAATCAGGCTAATCATAGTGACTACAGAGTACCTGGTGGTAAGTACATACCGCTATATGATTAGGTGGTATCGTTAGGTTACGTCCCTGGCTGGCCGCCTTAGTCGAGGCTCGTTCTCACTGGGTTGCCATTCCGTTTCCACCCAACTCATAACTCGCTGGTTGAGCGAGTACCTTAAGTGCTCGGCCTCAACATCTTTCCCGACCAACTTATATCGATGTTCAGAAGTGAAAACACAACTCTTTTCATAGGTACATCATTTATTCTCATTTCCTTAGAACAGTTTTAACAATAATCCAACTCCTATTCCTTTTACAATAATCCTTCCTGATATTTTAATAATTTCCTTACACATTAATTAAGACCAGACGTACGTCTTTACTGTACGAGTACCACCCTTTTTAATGCCCGTCATCCAGACGACGTTATTCCGTTATGTTTTACAATCAAAAAAATAATAAACATATTCTCAATTGATCCTTATAAATATTTAAAAATGTAACTAGACCATATTCTATAATAATTCTAGGATATCATGTTTTAGCTTTGATCACACTATAGACAGAAACGGAAACTAATGGCAGTTTGTAAAATACACCTTACACAACAGTAAATTTTTCTGCCGAAAAAGAATAGAAGAAAGTGTCATATTGCTATCACGATGGCATTGCTAAAATACATTAACATTAAAAAGTTTTTGTCGTAAAAATTGAATTATTTTTCATGCAATCTAAGCTCCGATTGCTTACAAAAATTAGTATATAGACTAAATTATTACAAATCAGTTTGGTTAATCTGTATATTTAAATTAATTTCTTGTCTAAAAATATATATTGTATACATATATACTGTTGAAAAATGAAAATGTATTTATTTCGCCACAAATCAACAAAAAACCAGAAATTTAAATGCAGCAATACAAACAACACACAAAAACAAAAGAAAATACAAAACATATAAACATGACGAAAATGGGACCTCCATCAGCCTAAAGCCACAGAGGACGTCTGCAGCGCCGATATTCTCGGGTCGGTCGGGTCTGTTGATTTGCTAAATAAATAAATACAATACGTGCTGCCAACAGCTGCCTACTAATGCCGGTTCATCGATATACTACTATTAATCTTAAATTTAAATCGAATTAAACAGAATCAGTCCCTGATTCACCATTTCTCACAACGAATTGTACAAGTTTCACAAAATTATTAATCGTCGGAATCGGCCCATTTCTGTATAAACAATTCAATAAAAAGTCACTTCAAACGTTTTACTGAACAGTGTTTTTATTATAATTCCACCTACCCACGTTTTGACACAATTTTTGAGCGAACCAATCACTATGTTGGTGTTTGGCCAAAAACGAATACGAAGAGACTGTATTTGGTACAGTGTATGTGGCGACCGATTCTAAGAATTTATTACAGATTCTGTTAATTTTGAAAGATTTCGTAGTTCCTAAAAACTATAACTGGCATCGGTCATTCAAAAAAATTCAATTTTTATAGTAGGCATCAAGTGTGCCTGAGCCTTAAGCTGAAATTTATAGACGCTCTTTCGACTTTTCTGAGCAAAGTTCTCAAAAAATTAATTCGTTTTGACATAAAAACTAAATATATAATAAGAACATGACTATAGCCTTACTATTCGCAGATCTAAGTCCGTGTTGACAAAATCGGTGACTTACAAATTCTTTGACATTCATTGAGCCATATAAATTGTAACGCTTGAGTAAAGTCTAAGCAAACTTAAAGTTATCTATAAATCACATCCCTAGACTTTGTTGTTGTGTTTACTAATTTTAGACTGAATTTGCCTGAATAGAATACAGAGTTATCTGGATACTCTGGAAAACAAAAATCGTTTCTTTTAAAATGCCTGTATCTTTTATACTGGCATGATAGAGTAACTACACTGCCCCTGATGAAAAGTACAGTGAAGTCCAAAAACGACAGCGAAAACTAAAATGAACCACCATCAATTCGGAAACCAAAATCTACTGAGAAGAGTCGGCAAGAAATTAGAAAAGATTCTAGAGATGTGTATTCAAATTCTATTGTTCCTTTCCGCACTGTTTTCTGTGCCTTGCCACAACGAATGGGTGTTAGCAGAAAATGAGCACTGGGTAGCTCAGTTGGTCACCTAGCAGTTGCTGAACTGACTTCCCTTTGGCGTATCATTACAACATAATCAATGAAATGAAATATAACTTTATTCAAATAGGCCTACTTCCAAGCACTTTTGAATCGTCAAAAAAAAACAAAGTGAATCTACCACCGGTTCGGAAAACAGAATCTACCGAGAAGAGCCGGCAAGAAACTGGTAGTTGCTCCTTTTAACATAATGAGGTACAATAACAGGTATAATATATAAAGGATTGAATGCCCCGCGAGAAAGATTGCATATATAGTCGAATACAAATATCAACAGTAAAGAATGTAAATCGATAGTCGCATTGATCATGCCGGCCTGCACAAATATCTCTTCACACTTCGTTTAAAGGACCCAACATCGTACGATGACAAGAACACGCTCTCCAGAAGACCAACCTCAACGACACGGCTGCGGTTATAGTTAGAGAACTTCTAAGTCCCAGCCAGGATGTAAGTTACCGTATAGAAGTGACTCCGTAAACCCACCTATGATTCTATTAAGGAAGGGAGAGGGAGGAACTTCTCTGTTTTGCTTTTGTTGTTTTCTTCCTTAATTAACATACCCTTCTATGTTGTATGTTAGGCGTCAAATATATCGAGGGATATATATATATATATATATATATATATATATATTAGCCGTGGTGGCTGCCGGCAGAATAGAATAGCACCCCCCCCCCTCTTCTTGCTGAGGTGTCGTGAAAGGCGACTAAGGTATCCCTTTAACACCGCAATTAAACCAGGTGTTCAGAGAAGGAAAACTCGACCAAACCTGCATCCCGCTCCCTTCCGATCGTACTGGTTCTCCATTCCATCGGGCCTGAAGGAGTACGGACGAGAGAGTGCTTTTCTAGCTGCGCGTCCAGTTGTGCACTTAAATATCTCCTGCGCAATTGACTGTTTCCGAAAAGTGCCCTCGATTTTCTTAATCGGCATTGAAACAGTCGCCGTGGCCGAAACCGGCTAGGATATCATCATCATATCGAGGGATGAAAGTCTATTTGGTTTAAGCTACATTTTTGGTGATATAGTAACATATATATTTTTGGAATCGGCGAAAAACGCTGATTCCAAAAATATATATTACTATATCACCAAAAAGAAGTCGCTTAAACCAAATAGACTTTCATCCCTCGATATTATCTTACTGTCTTTTCCTGCAGTAGACGAAATCACAGGAAAAACATATAGCTGTCCAATAAATGTTGTTATATTTTTTGCTAACCACGCCACAGTCCTCATTAATTCACTTGTGATAAATCACATCTCGACATTGTCACGGTGAGCAGTGGAACCGAATCGTGTCTAGATTATTAATGTATTGGATCAAAGCAACTGAATGCGAAATGAACGAGAGCCATACATAATACCTACTAGCTGCTTATTACTATTACTACCGAATATTGTTTTGCATTTATTAGCCGCTAGTATGTTTTCCAAATTACCTATTAGCATAAATACGACTTATAAAGATTGTATGTATAGATAGCTTGTTATTGAGTTAAGCCCAACGTCTGTAATATAACAATAGAATATTTAAAAATGTTACAAAGTTGTGGCTTCTCTAGTTAGAACGTATTTAGCATACGCGAGAATCGTTAGAGAAATGCGTGTTTTTGCATCTCAGAGTAAACTCGAAGCAATAAACATGGGACAAATTATAAAAAGGGGGCGCAATTGTTAATAATTTTATCTCTTTCGCACTTGTAGTTTTATTGTAGTATGATTTTGGTCTCTGGCTTATGTAATAGCCTCCAAGTGAGTGTGTTCCCACAGTCCGATATAGGGTCCTTTAAACTAAGGATGTAGAATTATTTGTGCAGGCCAGCAGGATCCCTGAGACTATCGATTGGTTTTTTAATAGTTATTGTAGTTTTTAGACTGCACCTTGTTTACCATCAGGAATGGCGTGATGACTGCCGAGTCCAGGTAAAAAAAGATTATAGGAGATTAGTTAATGTAATTTATTCGCGCCACAAAATAACCACTTATAGTTGACACTCGAAAACCACACAGCACCGGTCGAGATCGCGCCAAAGAAAGTGTCAAAAATATTTTTTTTGCTACTAAGCCGAGTGAAGTGAAATTCCATAGAGCCACTCGGTTCCATAAAGCATACGTTAGTAAAGTTACCAATGCCAAAAATAATCCATAAAGGTAAAAAAATGACTAAATTATGAATCAAGTTAATTCACGCCCGCAGGCGTCAAAGTGTTAAATGCTAGCAACAAATTACAGTTTGTAAACAATTAAATGAATTTTACAAATTAGTTTGGTTTACAATATGAATTGATCCACCAAAGGTCTACAGAATACGGAGGCGAGATCCTATATAGTTTGTATCAACCAATCATAGTCGTCAAGATATGTCCGGTACAATCGATCTGATACAAAAAAGACAACAGCCTTGTCTATTGCAAACATGTCCGCTGCGATTGTATTGCACTCGGGCTAGTGATGTGCTAAACCGCCGATTATGTCGTTAAATTTTACCACGCCGGATAATCGAGCATTTGAATATCGGCGTAAAATTACCGCAATATGTTTTTTCATTCTACTCTATGAGCAACATCGCTATAATGCTTTATATCCAAGATATACTAGTGCTTATTGCCCTTAAAAATGTCAATTATATACAGTATGTTATAAAAACCTTAGTCGACGCGAGAAGTCGTTACTCGGTATCGATATTAGATTCTATTTAGATAATTATTTTTAATTGAAGGGCAAAAAGAAGGAGCACAATTAATAAAATGGAGAAATCTTACATGGCAACACTGGGAGCGTGCATAACTCGTGAACAAAGAAAGAAAGAAAAGCAAAAGATCATGCTTGTACGTCATGACATGACAAAGATTTTGTCCCCTATTGATCCCAAGCACCATTTATCAATTAAAACGATTTATTAATCTTTAAACTGAGTTTTATAAGTAATTCAATTTTTATATGAAAATAACTTTTAAATGATCACGAATAATATATGTTTCTCATGTATTTTTCTTATGTTAACGTGTCAGCAATATACTCGTGCTCCTTTCGGGTCGGACAGGATTTTCAAAACACACTGTATGTTTACTAAGACGGCCCGGTCATCGATTTAACGCCGCCGACTTTTTACCTATCAGCACAGCCCTAAATGCAATTGTCGCCGAGTGAAGGCAAGGCTTAACCTTCAACTTGTATCTCTGAAGTTCGTTTTAGTAAATGACTCATTATCACGATCGCCAGATCATTGCTCGAGCGTTGATCCCTTGGCGGCAGTCGTGGTGACACACCGCCTACCAATGGATTTATTGCTGTATTCATTCTACCGCATCATAGTGACCACGCCACGCCTGAGCGTAAGCGTGGTGTAGCCCACAAAACGACTACGACAATAAAGACCAAAACTCCTATAAATAGCCGCAGTGTAGATCGGCTTGTACAAATATCTATGGACGCTTTGTTTTCGCGGCATGTCGTGTTGGATCAGACGATCCAATACTGCGGCTTTAGCAGCTGCAGCTCTGAAAACGGTAAATTACATACAGGCACAAGTTTCATTCCACGACACCGGCGTCGCTGTAGGATAGTTTTTTTTTTATGTATCCCGGTGGAAATCCTGCATAGGACCAGCAGGGACGCTGTGAGGGCAGCGACCCCGGTGTGTGAGACTCTTACTGACTAAAAACCCCCGGGGTGCCCCTCTGATTGCTCCACCCGGGCCTGGGAAGCCAAATTCGTCCAGACGCCCAAGGAACAAAAGGCCTTGTTGAGGCTACTTCTCTGAGGGAGGGCTGGGAGTAAAAATCCACCCCTCCAAAACCTCTTTCTCAAGCGGCGCGCCGGACACCGTGCTCCGCCTCCCTCTTGAAGAAGGATAGTCCAGTCAACTGTCTCTAACCGGTGCAACAACGCTCTGAGGCGCAGTTGCACTCCGATATAGCCTTGAGTTTCTTTCAACCTTTCTTCTCAAGATAGTCGCTTTCGGAACGCTAGTAGATCACCGCTATGCCCTTTCCCTGTCTGGCCGCCAAAGTCGAAGATCGTACTCACATGGGCGCCCTTGCGTTGCCACCTAACCCATAACTCGCTGACCGACCTTAAGTGCTCGCCCATCTCAGCCGGTGAATTAGTAAGAGCCTGTCTTAGCATTATAGGATGGTAGGTTAATGCTCGTTGTAAGACTATTGCACATGTCAAAAATTCGTTAAAAGTTAGAGATCCCGCCTAGTCCTGTTCGAAATACTCGTATGAGTAATTGTAAAGCTATGACTCTACAAATTCGCACGCGTGGTACTATCATGCAAATGAGAAAGCGGAATAAGGTTAAATAACTCTTCAGAATACTCCGTAATACGGGCAGTAGAAAACGTTTAGTGAGGTAATATCTTCGCGCAACTAGAGAGATCCGAGAAGAACAGAAAGGAATGTCCCTTTGCTAGTTGAATGTATTTAAATAAGTAAATTTAAAAAACTTATCAGTTCCACCAGAGTACACTTAAACTACAAGATCGAGTCACCATTTTCCGCATTTTTTATACTAGTTCACCAAAGTTATGTACACACACACACACACACACAGATATGCACACGCATCCGTGTATACATCAATTTTATAATCATTAAAATTATAAAAATGGTTTATTGTGACTGTGGTGACCTTTTTTTTACCCGAGGGAAATCCCTAACGGACCTTCAGAGGGCAGTGAGAGCCGACTCCGGCTTGTCGGACTTGCACCGAATAAAACCCTCGGGGTGTTCCTCCTCCCTCCTGCCGAGTGCCAAGGACAAGGCTGAGCCATCTTCCATGGCACCCGGCGAAATGGCTGTGCTGGCATAGCGGATAAGGAGCTGGTATCTATGCGCTGGAACGCGAATGGTAGAAGATTAATATTCCTGAACGTGCCTCAAGGGTTTACCAGATTAAGTATGAATTTAGACACCACATACTTACCGATTTAGAAAACATCGTGACGAAACCCGCATGGAATTCAATAAGATTGTTATGTGTAAGCAGAGATGGGCAAAATGTAATCTGATTAATGATCAACGATTACAAAATTTAGTCGTAATTTTAATTTTCTTGCTCTGTAATCATGATTAAATCCATTTAAAACATTAAGAAATCATAAATGTGTATACGATCTGTGATTTTGTAGTGTTTAAAACATAATGAGCAAAATGGTTTTAATTAATGGTAAAAAACCTAAAATGTAATTGTCAATCATTTTCATTAATCTGATTACTTTTTGTCCATCTATGTGTGTAAGTATTCTCAGAAATGCGATCAGCTAATGTACCTCTGGTCACCTAGAGAGGAATAAAGCGTGACGATACAATATTATAGAATTACTTTTTTTAAATATTTGAAACAACTCTTCCAGGTTGGTGTGACGCAAGAGTGCGTGACAGCGTGGGCTCGACTTAGGTTCTGCGGAGCGTGTAGTGACTTGCAACCGCCGCCCTGTTCCCGGTACTGCCACAACGTGATCAAGGGCTGCCTCCCAGCGCACGCTGACCTCGGTGACCAATGGGATGCTTACGTCGGTCAGTTTATCATATTAGTTGTTGTTATAGCCTTTACAAGAAACGTAATTAAAACCTGATGCTTCTTGTGGATGTGTGTATTTGTGTCTGTCTATGGCATGGTAGCTCCTAAACCAGGGATTGTAAAACTTATTTTTATTGTAGACCCCTTTCTAAATTTACTAGTTTCCGTAGACTCCCTGCTGCTACGTTTTTACCATGATCCCAAATCAGAAAATTCAAAGCTTGAAGCTTCAAAATGCTTTCTATAAAGTTTCAATACGAATATCTTCATTTTTTGAATATGTGCAGTTTAACAGAAATTCGAAGCGCGATTTTTTTTTGCGTAGTGTTATGTGTTGGTAGTATCTGTCTACATTGATAGGTAAATCCAAGCCAACATTTGCGTTCCCCTTATCCATCTTGTGAACCTCCATTTTTTCACGCCAACGCAAACCGTTGAGTCTTCCGCGGATCCTTGGAAGTGTGTCACCTTTCTTTTGAAAGGTGACTTCATTAAAATTATTCTTAGCTATGATAAAGAACTTCTGATCCGCTTTTTTTCGTTGCTGTAGGAATGAAAACCATTCCTACTACTTTCATCGATTTGATATTTAGTATGCTATGATTTCAATGATATTACAATATCATCTTGAACCAATAAGTCGCTGTAGTGACCTAGTGGTGGACGCGTGGCGCGGCTACGCGAACGTTCGTGGGTTCGTATCCCGTACGCACCTCTGGACTCCTCCAGATTACTTACGGATTTAGATATCTCATGATAACTGGTCAAGAAAAACATCCTGAGGAGACCCGCATGGCATCTTATAGAAATGTCTGTAAGTGCCCTGAGAACGGTGATTAGCTGCGCTACTGGTCACATTGAGTACGAAATATAAGTGGATACAGCTACAAATGTATCTCTGCTCACCCCGAAACGGACACAGCGTAACGATATATAGTTAATATTATCTTGAAGTAACATAGTTCTCAACTGAAGAGTTAGTAGATATTAACATGCAGTAGGAAATATCATGTTTGAACTCATCAGAATGGTCACAATGAAAAGGTTAGAAGTAGATAAATAATTGTGTTAAAGGTGTTTTTGATATAATTATAGCCTATTACTTATAATTATATATTAAAAATCGTGAACACAAATAAAAGATGTTAGTTCCATTGTAAGTTTTATAATGACAGCCTTCCAATCTCAGACGCATGCGCGTAGTTGCCGATCCTGCCCCGCGCATGCTCCAAAAGCTATCTACACGGCGCTCCGTAACATATACATCAGTTTTACATTTTGAATTTAATGGTTATTACAGACGCCGTAGACAAAGTAGCTGACCGACTTCTTGGCCCATTCAATATAGCTATGGTCGTCGAACCTATAGACATCAAGATATCGGAGGCAATCATGAGTTTCCAAGAGCACAACCAAGAGATATCGCAGAGGATATTCACCGGCTGCGGAAAACCCGTTCTTGGCGGAGGAGGGGGCGCCGGTCCGTTCTTCGCGCCCGACAGGACGAGACGGTCTCCACGCTCAATTCCTGACTTTGATTGGAGTCAGCGGGCGAACGAAATGGATGCTGATTTCGAAATCGAGGCGACTTTGGAGAGTCTCATGAACGATGACCCCCGCTGGCTTAGTCTCGGCACTCCTGAAGGCATACGGAAGGTCACGGCAGAGTTGGAAGAGCAGGCGAACTCGAGGGCTCGCTTCCTCGAGTACATGAAAGGGAATATCAACTTAGAACAGTATGAGGATCATGAAAGAAGGAAACGAGACGCGGAGCCAGATCCCGCGGCCGCCGGGGTGATGGACATCGACTTCAAGTCGTACGAGTTCGATAAGAAGAATCAGAAGAAAAAGAAGCCCGCTGCCAAAAGCGACGATAGTCACGGTGAGCTTTTGAACCTCGTACCACTCTAGACATTTCGCGTTTGGGCGGTATCATATGTTCCGTAGTTGCCGTAAAACTTTTATTATGATAGTTTACGCACTATATCTAGAGGTCAGGCATAAATATTGGATTACGTGCATGGAACAGGTATTTATATAAATAACGGACTACATAATCTTTAACTAAAATCTCTTTTCCGCATAAAAGATAACTTTTAATATAAAATACACAGACAGACGCGGAAAGTGAATTCAGCTCCTTAGCGGTACGCAGTGATTGCGCGATAGCTTCTGTGAAAACGCCTTCGTAACGACCCTGGTTCCCTCAGGGTCCGAGTGGGGCGGGCCGGCGCTGGAGAAGCTGGTCCGCGAGACGCGCACGCGCATCCGCAGCAGCCGCCACTACTGGAACCATCTGCCGGCACTGCTCTGCAACTCGGCCAGCGTACCCAGCTCGCCGTGTTTCAACGGCACTGAAGTGGCCAGGTGACTTATCTCTTTTAATACACATGTGGAGTCACTTTGCCGTCATCCGATGCTACCATTGGCAAAGCGCATCGAGTCGACCAACCGACGGCAAATGGACACACGCAATACAATTAGTTACGCATGAGTGAGCCGCTGCAACATTGTTGCTACGGCGCCACATGCGATTCATTCGGCTTAGGTTACTATTGCTTGCTTATGGCATACATCTATAATATAAAAATGAATCGTTAAATGTGTATAAGCGCGAAACTCGAGAACGGCTGAACCAATTTGGCTGATTTCTTTTTTGTTGTGTTTGTTGAAGTCTGGGGAAGGTTATTACGGAAAGAAAAAATAAAAAAAAATTGTCTGAAAAAGTCTAAAAACAACAATTTTCTATATTCTCATACAAAAAATTTGTAATAATATTTAAAACTCAATTTGAACTTTAACACCATGCCATAAAGTTTAAATGTCAGTGGACGGGTTCCGTGAAGGCAAAACAATTGAGTGACGTATAAATATTAATGTCAATATTTGTCAATTTTTATACATACAGCATTAAGGCCAGGTTCCTTCAAACAATTTTCAAAAAACAGCCGACAGGCCAATAGGTTTTGGCAGAATAAAATGTGACGGGGAAGCTATTAACATTAAAAAAAAACAATGTGACTTTGTTTTAGAGCAATAGGGCAGAACAAGGTCTGCCGGGACAGCTTGTAGTTTATATAAAATTGCTTCCGCATCAATTGTAATAATATCATTATTAAATAATTGTAGTCGTAGCCCATTTATCATTTATCAACTAGCACCTTCATCATACGTACATAACAGTGCATGTGTGCATCTAGCCACACGACCAACGCACACCACATCGCTATAAACACAGGGGAGACACTCCGATGAAAATTGACAGATTTGACAGATCAAAATTCACACAAGCACAGCATTTTGATATTTAGTGTTCATAAGCAAATTGTGTCATTATGTTCACACCAATTCATCCCAGGGTTGCTATATTGGTTAGCAGCAAATTACGTTGTGTAATTCATAATAACGAACTAGAATGGGTGTTCTGGCACGGAGGATAGATAGGCAAAAATGTACTTGCCCTCCCATCCCGGCTCCCTCACCGCAATCCACCCTGGTCCTTAGCAGCTCTGTAGAACACTAAGTGAAATATACGGAATATTTTTTTAATTGTGAACTGCGTGGAGCTCCAGTATCCTGTTCTCCGCATCCAGTTTTCAGTCGCGTGCCTTTTGCCTTTTTATTCTATTATACTACTATATTTTGTATTTTTCCGGTAGTTACCATTTTTCAACTATAACTTTTTTTTAATGTATATATTCCAGTTATACGTTGAACGCGGCTGGAGAGGGTTCAGCAGGGCTGGCATCGAACCCTGAAGTGCGCGGGGCTGTCAACCCTTCAGCTGTCACCATAGCGGCAGGAGAAACGGAATCCCTGAAGACCCTAACGGCAAGGCTGAAGGACGCTTACAACGGCGTAGAAGTTCAGTGGACCGACGCTCAAGACAGAAGTACGTTATCTAAAAATCTCAGGCTTATGTGCAACTTTGATTTCACTTAGACTTTACTCAAATATTACAAGGTACATTTAATTAATATCAAAATTTGTCACTAATTTCCTTTAATTTGACTAGGCTCTGCGAATACTCGAATTCCTATTATACATTCAGTTTTTTGTCGATTACAGAATTATTTATTGAGTTTGGCTAAAAATGGACCGATGTTTTAACAAAAACTGAATCATTACGAATACGTATATTATTTCAAAACGTTATTATGTTTAATAAGTTGCAAAGTTAATTTTAATCATCTTGTATACGGTCAACCTTTAATTTTAAAGTTTTAAATTCATATTATTGCCCTTCAATCAATCTTGAACTGACAGCCCCGGAACATTAAGTTTTTTGAGGCAAGCCAATAATTACTATCCGCCTGACTCCGCCAGTTCCTTTACCTTTATTTCTCAATCAAATGGCTTAATCCAGCAATAAATCCAATAAAAAACTTTTACAGTACAATTCTAGAGATCTTGTACTCTACAGCTATGTAAAAAATATAAATATTGCTTATGGCATAGTAAGATATATGTTCACGAAAAATAACCTTTGACCTTGCAAAATTTAAAACGTGGTATCGATGTCTTATGAGACTTTTAAGTTATCTTTTAATACGTCAAAAAAAGGCTTGTACAAATTTTCAATCTATTTTTTCTGGAGAGATTGGCTCACGTGTTTAGATAAATTATTAAGTGGGTACGCTAGGTGATGTACCCGTCTGACGTCCCTAGAATTTGGCGTCCTGAGCACGGGTTAGAGCTTGCCGCCTCTAGATTCTTGGATGCTAAATTTCTTAGGATTTTTAAACCATCAGCTTCTGCGAAGGTTGACAGTCAATTAATCTGCTTTGTCCATAAATCAACCTTCAATTAAGACGTAATCTGTAATGTCTATCGACGTGGAAATAGACGATAAAGCTGAACATTTGAATCGAATTGAACGTACCTGTGGTGGCTTAGCAGATAATGGATCGGTTTCCAGGCGCAACATCGTGAATGGTCGCAGGTTCGAACCCCGGTCTCTTGATTTTTCCAGATTACGTCCGTATTTAGACACCAGTGTTCTGAAGAGTTGTTTAACCTTGTTCCACCCTCTCCTTTCCTGAATAGAACCACGCGCGCGGGTTTGCGGAGTCACAACTTTACGGTTTCTCACATCCCAGCTAGGAGTAAGAAGTTCTCTAACTCCTTCTTTTGCCGTGTCGTTGGGGTGTTGAATGGTCTTCCAGCGAGCGTGTTCCCACCATCCTATGATATGGGATCCTTTAAGCGTAACGTGAAGAGATATTTGTGCAGGCCGGCATGATCGCTGCGACTACCGTTGGGTTTTTCTTGCCTATCGATAGTCGTTAGCGTTTTTTTGGCTGCACCATGTTTACAGCCACTAATGCAACTCTGCTTACCCCGTAAGGAATATAGTGTGACGATATATTATATTATCATTGATGTGAACCGCTCGTGTTTCCAGTTGACGTGCCGTCGGCTGTATCATCATCCCAGGACTACTTGGATGGAGTAGAGTCCGGCTCAGGGTCCGGAGACTTCGGTATAGGAGACGACGGCCCACCTGATGATGACGAGGATAGGGATTACGATTCAGGTACAATTTTTTTTGTAAAATGTCTGGTCACTCTTATTTCATACTAGCTGATCCGGCAAACGTCGTTTTGCTATATAAGGTTTTGTAATATCTTCTAAGATGTTCAAGTGATGTCAAAGACAATTTTGTTCACAATTAAATACTCTTAATCAACAACACATTTATTTGGATAAAGATTAATATTATTACGTTGACACAACTCTTAACAAATAATGCATTAATTTCGACCAAATTTGTTTACCATAAAAACGGTTCTAGTGACTTAATCTTAAAAGATAGACATATACTGTCGGGACATTTTTTTAGATCATTTCAAGAGGAATAATTCTTTCATACATATATTTTTGGTATCTTGAACAGTTTTCGCAGCGTACGCAATGGAAGCCCTCAAGGATGAATAATTTTCCCCGTTTTTTTCACATTTTCCATTATTTCTTCGCTCCTAATAGTTGCATCGTGATGTTATATAGCCTAAAGCCTTCCTCGATAAATGGTCTATTCAAGTCAAAAAGAATTTTTCAATTCGAACCAGTAGTTCCAGAGATTAGCGCGTTCAAACAAACAAACAAACAAACTCTTCAGCTTTATAATATTAGTATAGATTGTTCTCAATAAAGCGACTATACTGGACGCAATGGAAAGTATAAAGTAATCCAGGAACCATTGTCGGTCTTTGAAACTCTGTACTGTTCTTACAACCCAATCGAGGATCACCCTACCACCGTTCTTTCTTATCGGCATCAACATCAAAACCTCGATTTATATTCTCCAGGTTCAGGCCAAAGGTTACCTGTGGACGAGAACGTCGACCAACCGATTGATTTGGAACCAGACTCCGCTCCCATGCCTTCCACCCAGCCGCCATTCTCGCCCAGGGTCTTGGACACCCCGGGAACGAACAACGTCCTCGTCAGGACCGGCCCGGCGGAGACGCCGTCGACCAGCGACGTGGCGCCCCCGGTGGAGACGACGAGCGATAGAACGGCGGGCCAGGACACGCCGGTCAGGGAACAGCCGGTGGCGGGCTCGGCCGATCGGCCGTCGCTGCAGAAGGCGCTGTTCACGTACGCGCTGCCCGTCGTGTGCGCGTGGTTTGGCGCCATCGTCACTGACTTGTTTTAACTTCAGCGGTTCGCGACCATACCGTCTTCAAAAACGCTTGAAATATCGATAATCGGTTATTACTAAAATTACCAATTCGCCCATTTTTTAAAACGTATTTTATCTCGAAAAAGTTGATTGGTTGGATAAAATATCTATAGTCGATAAAACCTAAATATTGTACATTTTTCAAAGCAAAATATTTAGTCAAACGTATAAATTATATCACAAACTATTAGACTGCTTTATGACACTTTATCCGATCATTTGAGATAAATCACTGTTTTGGTAAAAGAGCGAAATATCGGTGTTTCCCAATTCGATTCAGATCTATCTTATACCGATACGACTTTGCTGTTCGAATAAGTGAGCTACGTAGGAACTATTGTTAAAACATAGCTCTCACTTAATCTTACAGCGAAGTTAGATTTTAGTTAGAATCGAATAATTTAAGCGGGATATGTGTATTGAAAATCGGTAATGTCCGCGGCCGAAATATCGATTTGTATATAGCCTAGTCAGTCGAAGGGTCGGCCATGTAGTGGACGTACTATAGCGGATGCGCTACTGTGATATATCCTGTGGACTTTCACTTGGAACTTTCCGAAATATTCATTTATGAATACTTAATACTTATCTCGTAGTAAACCGTCATTTTTGAAGTGAAACTTCTTAGAGAATCGATATAAAAATCGATTAGCAGAACTATTGTCTGTTCATTTTAATTTAAAAATGTGTGTGTAATTTCTATATTAAGCGGTAGATGACGTTCGAGAAGTTTCATTTTTCACGTGCACATTTATTTATAAAAAAAAAGTTTCTCATATATCGATATAATAGATTCGTGAACATCGGTGTTTATAGTTTAGATAAAAATGACAGCCAAATTATTGCGTATTTATTAAAGTGGTCTTCTATGTACATACATTGTATATTATGTTTTTTAGATAGTGAATGAATGTTTTTTAACTTGTATGTATGGTATTCCTAATGAACTCAGTGACTAGACCAAATTTTTCTTAAAAACTAATGAAAGACGCGCAAGTATCGTTAAAATACTTGTACTTTTGTAAATCTAAAGAAGTACACAAAAAAAATCTCACTTATTTTTACTGCGACCAAGTTCATTGAAGCTTTGAACTTTGAGGTCTTATTTTGTGTCCAAAAATTTGATTACACAGCCATGACACTCGATTATTTCAATTACAAAATAATTAGTCAAAGTTTATGAGTGCATTAGTCAAACTGAAAAATGTATCATACGCGTGCCTAAAAGTTTTTCCATGGATAATAAATAAACTTGGATACAAAGAAGAAGAATTACAGATTTCTAAATCTTTATGGATAAAAAAAATGTATATAGACTTAGTCATAATCTAAAAATAAGTTAAGAGACTGATTTGCTATTCTTTACTTGCAAAAAGTAATATTATTTCACTCGGAATAAAGGCTTTTCGAGAACGCAGCGAAAAGAAAATTTAAAGTATGGTTTATTAGTAGTTAAAAATGACCTTAACACTATCGATGTTTTTATATAGTTTGGAATCGGGCAATTTGTTCGTTATATCGTGTATTTTTATAGTGATAAATTGGAAAAGAAATTTTATCATAATTTAAAATAAAAAAACTTATTTGACACAAATTTGTCGCATAAGCATTATATTCAGTATTGAAAATAATTAGTCATAGTTTGACTAATTAAAAATTAATTATTAGTCACATCGGTTTTAACTGTCTGACCAATTGTACGCTCTGCTTAAAGGCCAATCGCACCCTGCAAGTGCCACTTCAAAAGTGAAACCTTATTCACTGTTATAAATTTGATTTACGATTATACATGAATCCGGAAAGTATATAACAAGGGAGGCCCACCTGCGGCTCTTTGAAGAATTATTTGTGGTTCGTTAAATGTACCCTTGTCATTTTTGTGCTATTATATTTTAAAATAAAAAAAAAAATCCTTTTTTGGATATCTTTTAAATACGTATTATAGCATGTAGACGCCGCCCGATACGTGCTTGTGTTAAAACGCCCTAAGCGTCGTTAGGGTGCTTCGGGACGCACGGGGTAAGAGGATGCGCGCGCGCACGGGATGCTAGCTAATTCAGTCGACTACCGAGACCTGAGGCTAGAGTACGTGCGTGTGCGTCGTAGTCCGGTGAGCCTTAAAGTGCAAATAAACAGTAAAACGCCAAAATCCGTGTCTTTCTACTACCACACCCACGACCACCGGTCATAGTATTTACTTAATGCTCGCGAAAATATTCAAATTTTGAAAAATAGCTCGGAATATTAAAGAGCTTGCACGCCCCTGGTATGATTTAACAATACTTAATACTAACCATAACTTTACGATATAAAATCTATATTTAAGCGACTGATGTAAAATAATTGACCATATTGTGTTAAATATTTATCAATTTGGCTTTAGCTTTATTTCGCTTGTAATTTAATTTTATTTCTATGTATAAATTAATCGTTTGTAAGTATACGTAATACTTAGGTAAATTGTTGAATGATTGTAACGCTATTAAATCAATTTTGACGTGTTGACTGCCATTTACGATCACTATTATTTACACAAAACTTTTTAAATATATTTAGTATTAAACAAAATTGTGTAACATTTGTGTCAAACATAATTTTTATGACTAATTATGTTTGCCTGATTAAATTGTTTTTCAATGGCGGTCAATGGGTTAATAATTTAATAGGAAATTAATTATTAAGAATTATTTAAGTGGCGTGTGTATATATAAATATACGTTTATCGTGACTGTTGATAAAATGACAATTTATTCAGAAAAAAATTCAAAAACACAAATTATTGAAATATCTTGCAATAGCATTGAGATTTGCATATTATAAAAACCATTTGGTAGTTTATATACACAATTACAATATTAATCTATATTTCCTACAATCCCACATGAAAGCTTTTCATCTTTTCAAGCTTTCATAATTTTAATTGACATGTTGTGAACAGCCTCGATATAGCAATAACGCACAGAAATTTCACATAAAATATATACATTTCTGTGAGAAATCGTTGCAATTTTTTGTATATGGTATAATTTTTATAAGACATTTAAGAAAAAATTGACCTAACAGCCTTAGGAACAACATAAAATATACTATATTTAAATCTAAAATGTTTATTAACAGCTGCTTATTAAAATATTATATATATCACAAATAGTAATATTATATTGAATAATAATAAAAATAATGTATTAAGACATTAAATTTGCGGGAATACTTATTGAAATATATTTTTTCACAATTTTAAAAATAATGAGTTCCAAAAATTCGTTAATTTTGAAACTTAACCTAAAATTATGTAGAAATAACTTATCTCCAACTTAGAAAAAAAAATCAGGAAATATTTTAGCATTCGATTTAAATAGGGACCAAAATTCTTGACATAACTTCTACGTGCCATTTAAGATTAATTTGTGCGGATACTTTTATCAGCACACACCGATTCATTCAATTTTTTGGGTTAATACCGTGTAAAATGGGCATTCGGAACATATAGTACCATTAATATATTTAACTTTGGAGTATTATTCAGATCAACATTTGAACAGTTATTACAGCCCTAAAACTTATATCAATGTTGCATAGAGGAATTTCAAGATCTTAAATTGAAAATGTCGATAGTCGAAATAGAATTATCGATTATTTAAGACGTGTAAAGTCGATAACTATTATTGCACAACCCTAAAAGTAAACTACAAAAAATTCTTAAAACTTCGTTGATAAATATGGTCCTATTCAAAATCTTAAATCTTTTTAGCGCAACTACAAACTTTATTAACATTGCTATATGTTGGATAAACTATATTTTGTATGATTGACGTCCAAGCTTGGAACGCGAGCGATTGTGTTCTATATTTCATCCAACGGAAGTTTGCTCATTTATCGTTGCTGGGATCTAGACGTGTTGTTCATGTTTTTTTTTTTAATTTATGTTAAGTCTAGACAGGGACAAGATGCACGGATAGCAAAGTGCTGTAAGGAACCGGTGAGTTTTCTGATGGCGTGGGATAGAGTCGTTAGGTTTTGACGTCAATCAAAGATTACTGAATATTAAAATCACCAACGACGGTCGCTAAAGGACTCCTGCCCAGAGCCGTAAAACTAATTATATATAAACAAACTTCAGTTAATACGTTCGTTGCCACGTCACCCATATTTGGGTGACACTCTTCTCGTTAAAGTTATTAGGTTTTATGGATGAACTTTTAAAACGAATTTAATGGAATAAGCACTTGTATATTCACATTATAATATATCGCATGTTTTCCGTTAAAAAAAAATCCGTTTTTTTTTGTTGTTAACCCGGTGGAAATCCCTTCGCACCGTCAGGGAACTGGTAAGGGCCACCCCCCCCGGTGTGCCGGACTTGCAGACTAAAACCACCGGGGTGCCAGCACTGTCTACTGTTCGCCTTCGCCGGGCCTGGGAATCCTGATACTTCCGAGGGCCCGGCGTCCGTTAAAACAGTCTACACAGATTTCAGGTGAAGAGCAAATGTCTTTGCCATAAATTGAAGATAGGAAATGTCACAATGTAATCGTAATATTCTAGTTACATTGTTTATATTCCTACATATCGCTTGTTTACTTGGATTCGGGCCCCGTGAGAAACGGAAACGAATCGCGCTGGGCGACGAACGTGTTAAAGCAGTTAAAAATAAACTTTTTATAACAAAATCTATTAGTTTTAAGGGAAATTTTAAGGCAGAACGGTGTATTTTCGACGTTAACAAAAGTTCTATGTCATTAGATGGGTGGAACTTTGCACATTACCTGTTTATTTAGCCGACATGTTTGCTAGGTAAATGTAGATTTTATATGTACTATCTTAAATGTGTAACAGGGTACCGGTTGAATGACTCAGTGAAATAATACGAAAATTATTGTTGGTATACGCGGCGTGACGCATAAAGTAACGCTTTCTTAAAACAATGTTTTTTTTTTTGTATGTCAATCAGTTTTTTTTATTTTTTACATTTTTATTTTTTTATGAAATTAGTAATAACGTATATTACAATTATCGGGTGTGTTTATATTTCTTTAAAACTTGAAAGTTAATAATCGACTATTATTAACTTGATTTTTTTTTATCCTGTATAATTTTGTAGACGAGGGAGATATTTCAAGATACGATAATTTGTGCATTTTTGTAGAGGATAAAAATGTAAATAACTATATTCTCTAACAAATCACAAAAAAAATTGATGAACAAATGAGAAATGATCCGTAAAAGATTGGTAAATAGATAAAATTCCTTATACATAATTTTAGGAAGACGACTTTTCTTTCTATTGGCTTGTTTTCCCGTCACACTATATCGTGCCTTAGAACAGACAAAATACCTACTTAATAATTCATTGTTATTCATTTATTCTTGTGTTTAATTGTACCTAAATATGTTGACTATAATTTATTGTTTTAAAAGAAATATTAAGATATCACTATTTTTACATGTCTGGAATTATAATCGAGTCTCAAGACTCTCCCAAGAGTCTCAAGATATCTCCCTCGCCTATGAACCTACTTTGTATTTTTATTACAGAACTATTGGGTTCTATCTATAGCAATTTTTATAGATATGTACTTGGTTATAATCCATTATCATGATTGTTCTGAAATATTATATTTAGTCGATTAAATTGGTAAAATGTTTAATTTTTACTAAATTGTATGAGTTTACGGCTTTTTTAGCAAACCACTTACGTATGACACTGATTTTATTTATAAACAAAACTGTGTATTTATAATCATTCGGCAGTCACACGTTGTGGGAAAAAATCTAGTCACATTTTATTTTGGTTTGTTCATTTACGACTTAATTCGGTGCTTTTTTGATTTTAGCATAATAATCGCGACTTTTTCTCATATTCGTGTGACTATATATACGTAAATAATATAATTTGCTTGCAAACGTTGTTTTATACTTTCAACGACTTAAATCGACTATTATAATCGATGCGACTATAACGATCAATTGATTTTAAGTTAATCGATTTTGAATCTCTTCTTTGATGTATTTAAAATATGCGTTATATTTTTATATTGTCGAGACAGTTTGTTCGTTGAGATTGATCTAGAAAAGTGTAGAATTGCCAGTGGACTAGCATACTTCGCTGTTGGCAAGGATTTGTATACCAAAACAGCGTTTGTGAGCGTGTAATAGGCACTTAAAATATTTGGACCGAGTGTAACTGTCCTTAGAATAATGGATTTTTTTATAAATATATACTATTATGTAGGTATAAATATTGTGTACATAAATAAAAAGATAACAAGTGTACGTTTGGTTGTTTCATTTAAAACTAGCGGACCCGGCGAACCTCGCACCGCCATAAATGTTACCTTTTAGCTAAACTTTACTCCCTCCCGCCCTCTACAGCCCTTATCGCGAACAAACTATATTTTGTAACATGTAAAAGATAAATATGGTTACTATGAATTATTCTTAAGAGATTTCTACTCCGACGCAGCCTTGAGTATCTTTCGGCGTTTCTTTTCAAGGCCGAAATGCCAATGCTAGTAAATCTCCGTATTTGGGCTTGCGGCCCAAGTCGAGGCCGTACCCACAGGGGTGCCCTTGCGTTGCCACCCAACCCATAAATGCCGAGCATCGAGTTTAGCGGCCTCCCCGGGATGGGATGAACCTAACCGTGATCTAGCGTTTCGGAAGCGACTATCTTGAGATGAAACACCAAAAGGAACTTAAGCTACGTCGGAGTTTATCAAGGGACTATACATGCACGGAAACAGTTAAGGTCGTAGGTTCGTATCCCGGCACGTACCTCTGAGGTTTGCCAGATTAATTACGGATATGGGCACCCCATGCTCGCCGATAAAGGAAAACATCGTAAGCTTCATGGCATCTAATGGAAATGTCCTGTGCAAGTGCCCTGAGAACGGCGATCAGCTGCGCTAATATCGTATCAGTTAATGCTTACTTTTTATTTTATTTTTATTTAGAAAAAGAAAACATTTATTTAAGGTTATTTTTGATAACGTAAATATTTTTAATTGCTATATTTTTTTAAATCAAAATTTGACCAATATATACTCGATTTAAATATATATATATATATATTTCGCAGTAGAACTTCGGGAGTCGAATACAATTGACTGTCTATAAGAACATTGGACGATGAATACAAACGTTTAAAATAAAAACGATTTATTTTCTGTTAAACCTTAACTTATTGCATAATTAATCTTAAAATACATTATTACAAAACAAAGTTTATATTTAAACTGTTTTAACCCTAGATTACTAACCTTCGTCAAATCGACGACGCGTCTTCAAAAAATCGCGATAACTTTTGCGCGCGCGACTGTGCGGTATTCATATTTCGGCTAATCTCCGTGGACACGATGCCCTCGCGACGAGCGGTGGTGCTTTGTCCGTAGGGGGCCCGTGAGCGCCAGTCCGGCAACCATGGCTCGTCGCATCGACGAAGGTTAGTAGTAACGTAACATTTTGTTCTCTTCGGTTTGAGTAAAATTGCGTTTTTTTCCTTTTATATATTAATAGTGCTGTTTATTATTTGTTATTTTAAACACAATACGCCAGTTATTATTACAAGGCGATAGCGATCAGGCAAATTCGTCAGGGAGTTAGGCGGAAGACCATGTCGAGGCAGATCCGGGTTATGAAAGAGATGATGATGGAGAAGTTTCTAATTTGACCCAACAGCAACTTCCAGTTAAAAAAAAGGAGGGGTAGATACTTTAGATCAAATTAGTTCCAAAGCCTCTTGCAGCCGAAAAACTCGGCGCTCGCCGTTGTGCAACTTTTATGGAATGCTTAACATTGCATTCATAATTAGTTTTGTCATACATGTAACGAATACTATAGAGGCAAGGAAAAAACCTCTATCCAGGCGTGAATACCTAAAAGCTCTGCATCACAAGCTGATCGAGTCACACATGCGAAAACGATTGCTTATACTAACCCTACAAACTGCTCTGCCGGACTCATTTATACAAAATTTTAACATGCCAGGAAGTGTTAATGGTAATAATACAAATAAGACTAGGCAAACAAATGCAGTTGATATCCATTCTCAGAAAAATAAAAGGAAAGTTTGTGCCATATGTCCTTCCAGAAAGCGAAAGGTGACTAAAAGTAGCTGCACAAAATGCAATAAATCGTTGTTCGGGTAACATAAACTTGACGTGTGTCAGAAATGTATTAGTTCCTAGATTTTCACAGATATGTTAATTTTATTTCGTTTTTGTGTTATTCTTTTTATAATTTATATATTGTTTTGAACGATTTTTGTAAATATATAATATGTACGAAATTTTAAAAATAGTTTAAAAGATGATGCGTTTAAACTATAATCTCATTAGGACGACTGTTTGAATAAAAAAGATGTTATAGTGGTTATTATAGGTTCAAAAATAAGTAGTTCTATACTTTTCATTAAAAATAAACATAAATGAAAATATATGTTTTTTAATTAAACCCCTGAAACTCCCCCAATAAAAAGCGTAGTCGAAACGACAAAGGTTAGTATTAAGCGTCGAAAAATATGGTTAGTGATCTAGGGTTAAACAGGGGTAATAATTTCTTATTACAAAATACAATGTCTGAGATTATAACTGAATTAATTATAATTACAATAAATAGTTTATAATCCTATACAAGTCTTTCCGGAATTGTTTATATTTAAATTATACATATACACCCCTTTAGCATTCGGTAGACATTGTATAAGAAATAAACGACTTTTGAAAACGAAATTTTACTGGTTAACCGTGTACTAAAGATGAACTTCGGTTTGTAATAACACTTACTATAGTTTTAATTTATAGACGAGAGAGATATTTCAGTATACAATAATGTGTACCTTCTTGTAACGAATACAAATGTAAATAACTATATTCCCTAACAAATTATATAAAAAAATTGATTAACAAATGGGAATTGTTCCGTAAAAAGTGTGGACACCGTAGCGCGTGTGGCGCACGAATGGGCGTAAGTAAATAAAGTGCCCGCAACGTATTTTTAGGTAAACACGTATCGACTAGTTTCCCCTAATTCTTTATCCCGGCTTAGGAGAGGCAAAATACCCACTTAACAATTAATTTTTATTCATTCTATCATGTGTGTAATTGTCCCTAAATGTTATAGAACTATGTTGAATATAATTAGCTTTGTTTTTGTGGCTGCGGTGGTTTAGTGGATAAGTATTCATGCACAACAACGCAAAAAGTTGTAGGTTTGCATCCCGGCAGGTACCTCTGAGTTTTTCCAGAATAAGTACGGACTTAACACAGTAACACTGAATATAGGTATAGCACATGCGTATATAGGGAATAAAGAGAGGGGGGAAGTAAGTACAACTATTAATAAATGCCATAAGATAATATTGTAACACCGCGCCGCTAGATGTCGCCCGCTGGCAGCCATAGCCATGCCAAGCCGCTACGTCACCCCCTCCCGCCACAGAATAAGCCAGCCACGCCTAGAGGGGGAAGCGTAGCCGCCTATATAAGCCAACCAATTATTGATTTGCGGGGCATTATTGTGATTAGCATTTTTGTGGTGAGTTGCTGCCCAAAATATATTTTCTCATACATATTTGGAAATTTCATTCGTTACCTGGCTTTTATATTATATATATATATATATATATATATATATATATATATATGACGGAGTACAGTCTGTCAGGGCGGCACGTGCACATTCTTCATCACTCATTGTACCAAGGAAACGCGACGATCTCTGAGATACGTGCGATCGCTACGACCGTCCGAATTTGAATGCCTCGAAAAAATGACTGGTTTCCATTTAATACTAAATCGAATAGATGATTTCGATCGCAGCGCCATCTCTGATTCCGTCCAGGTACTAAACCTGACGTTTCAATTAATAACAGTTAATAACAATTTAAACTCTCTCTCTCCGACATATATATATATTTATATAACTAAGCTTTGAAAACAGTCAAAATGACTGCTCTGGACAATCTAGTGTTAAGCACTACGTGCTCAATTGTAAAGGGAAACATCGTAAGTAAACTCGCTCGGCATACAAGCGGAAAGTGGATACAGACACTCATATATCTCTGTTGAACCTGAAAGGGATATAGCTTGATGCTATTATATTTTGTTTTAATGGCAGTTTTAAGATATTACTTTCTACATATCCAGAATTACAATCGAATGTTGAATAATTCCTTTGTCTTTAAAATGACCTTGTACGTTAAAACTTTATTCTGACTCATCGGATTGTTCGCTGTCCCCGTCTGAGCCACTTTCCGAATCGTACTCCTCCGAGTCTGAGCCGAGCCAGTCCGGCAGCGAGGGCTGTTCTATTATCGTTTTCCATTCGTTCATCTTATGTAGATCTGAAAAATATATATACAATGACTATGTGGCGGAGGCCTGCATGTGGGAGGCTTGTAAATCAAAAGGCAGTATCTGCTTGAATTCCACTTTCTTTGGCTAAGGAATATAATTCCAGTGCTCATATTTCTACGTTGTTATGACTTGGGAGCCTTTAAGAGAAGAGTGGATAGGCATTTGTTGGGAGCAGCAGGTAGGAAATGACCTGTCGTTGCCCACAATTATTCGGGCAATGCTCGACAGCGACAGGTCATGGAAGGCGGTCCTCCTCTTTACAGAGGAGGTCCTTAAAGGGAAAGAGGAGGCGGAGCGTGAGCGGGAGAGGCAGGCTTCATCTTCCCTGTCCTTTCCGCCCCTCCGTCGCCCTCGCCGTACTGGACGCAGAGGGGAAGCCTACTCAAGGCACTTCCCTCCCTAACGGATTGACGCCTGGGCGGCGCACTTGATGGAGTGCGTCGCCCAACATTTCCAGGGCGAGAGCGGTGCGCGATGTGTTCCCGCGCACCGCTCAAAGAAAATGAAGGAGAGCGGAATGGTGACCAGGGGCCTTCCATCAATAGGCCAGACGTCGCCGGGTGCTGAGGAAGCTGGCACAGCCTTGCCCTTGACCCCGGCAAACGGGAGAAGGAACAGTCCGGGGGTTTTAGTCGGTGCGACTCCGGCACACCGGAGGGTGACCCTCATCGTTCCCTGACGGCCCATAACGGGTTTCCCCCGGGTTAAAAAAAAAAGGCATTTGTTGGGCGAACGCGGTGCATATGATTGAAATCGATTCATCGGTCATGAAGTCGACTGTAAATTATAAAGAAAAAAATGACCCGCTCTTTTAGTCACCATGAAGATGTTGCTTCATACATCCTCTATGCCTCTTTAAGATAGCTTCTTCCTTCTAGTCTACTGCCAGATTATTGTGAGTAAGGGTCCTTGTGTCTTGTTCCAGGGCATTGAAAGTCCGAGAGCGAGATTGTTCTCTGCCTCTCATTCGACCGTCTTTTTTATCACAACAGCCTCGCAAATGCGAGTGATGCTTGACATGACATCTCGCTGCCCGGCGGTAATCCATAGTCTTCGCCAATGACCACGTAAATACTACATTGAAAAAATCACTGCAGTAGACTGAAAGGATGTTTTGCAGATGAAACCAACCTAAGCTATACATATCTCCAAGGTAGAACTGCTTTTCGTCTTTCTCCAGCACTCCGCCGTACACATAGAGCACGGAGCGCTGTACTGCCATCATGGCCGACATGCGCGCAAGGGGCGCTGACGAGACCCCAGGTCTCGGCACCGACGATGTCGGCGCAGGGTCCGCAGCTGACGGCGCGGTCCTCAGCTTCATTGTGAACACGTCGTCTGTTACCACTACGAGGAAAAAAAAACAAAATTGTATAAGTCAGCTTTCGATTGGATGAGAAAAGCAGCAAAATAAATACAAACCCATCATAGTTTCATCTACTTCTTTCTTGTTCTCGCCATCCTCTTGGGAGGTTTGTCCCGCGCTTTGCTGCTCACTGCGCAAGGCCACGTTATGCCATTTACCGGATTCCAAGTCTAACAGGAGGAGCTCATCACTCATCTCGCCTCGGATATCTTCTTCTGTTTCTTCTACGTCCTGTATTTAAAAAAATTATAACCTTATATATAAAAAGATTAAGTACATTGATAACAAACCTTATTAACTCATATAAATTGATTTCCATATGAGTTTTCCATTGTTTTTTAGTTCAAACCAATCCTTAATAGACTCCGCTATTGTTCACAATATACGTTAATTATTTTTATGCTTTATTTAGATTAATTTTCACTTAAGTTATATTAAATTATTAAAAACAAATAAATACAAGGTGTCTCAAAAGTAAGTTCACATTTGCTTATCTTATTACGGGAAAGCAACTATTCTGAGGGGCGCGGGGGGTATGTCAGTCGGTAGTCTGGCTCTTGGGAATTTAGTCGCTATGGAGCGTTTCTCTGGTGCGGACCGTGCGTTGTGCGTACGTGAGTTTTACAAAAACGGTAATTCGGCGACTGTAGCGCGTAGAAAATTCTGCAGTATTCGACATATTCGTCACTTAAATGATGCGCCTAGCACTCGACTCATTGCAAAATTGGTTGAGAAGTTTGAAGAGACTGGGTCAACTCTGGAGAAACCAAAATCTGAGCGGCCAAGAACAGCCGAAAACGTGGACAGTGTTACTCAGTCTATTCGAGATGATCCAAACCTCTCGATTCGGAAGCGTGCTGTTGCTTTAAATGTGCACAGATCTTCATTATGCCGCATTTTAGACAAAGATTTAAAGCTGTACCCGTACAAAATTCAGTTAGTGCAAGAACTGAAGCCTCAAGATGCTGGTCAGAGGCTTGCCTTTGTAAATCAGATGATTGAGCGCTTTCCAACGTTCACCAACATCGTGTTTTCCGATGAAGCCCATTTTCACCTGAATGGGCATGTAAACAAGCAAAATTGTCGTTACTGGAGTGCAACCAACCCAAAACAAAAACATCAGAAACCGCTACATTCACCCAAAGTCACCGTATGGGCAGCGATGTCGGCGCGAGGAATTATCGGCCCTTACTTTTTTGAAGATGGAAGGGTACGCACACTCAGTGAATTCAGAGCGTTATGTGGAGATGTTAGACGAGTTTTTCGTACCCCAACTGCAAAACTGTCCTGGTTACAACCAAAGAACATGGTTCCAGCAGGATGGAGCAACTTCACACACGTCCAACAGATCTCTGCCTAGAGTTCGAGAAATTTTTCCGAACAAATTAATCTCCAGGCGAGGTGACATAAATTGGCCTCCACGGAGTCCTGATTTAACGCCTATAGATTTTTTCCTGTGGGGTTATGTCAAATCAAAAGTTTACGCTAATAAACCGACTTCCCTGGCACAATTAAAAGAAAATATCCGTCATGAAATTGCAGCCATCACGGAGACTACCTGCCGAGCTGTCATAGGCAATTTTAGTGCCCGACTAAATGAATGCCGAAAGCGCAACGGTTTACATTTGGACGATTTTATTGTTAAAAAATAAATTCCCAAACAGTGTACTTCAATATAAAATAAACATTTTTTCAATAAAGCTAAGACTTTTCTTTTAAAAAAAGATTTAAATGTGAACTTTCTTTTGAGACACCTTGTATATTGAATTCATATTATATTATGTTAAGCTTATTGTATTTGTCAAAAGTATGATTTTAGTTTTCGAATATTGTTCAATGGATTTCGATATGATGTTATCTCCTAAATATAATCTTATGACCGGTGGTCGTGGGTGTGGTTGTAGAAAGACACGGATTTTGGCGTTTTACAGTTTATTTGCACTTTAAGGCAAACCGAACTGCGACGCACACGCACGTACTCTAGCCTCGGGTCTCGGTAGTCGACTAACTTAGCTAGAGCATCCCTTGCGCCCGCGCAACCTTTACCCCGCGGGTCCCGAAACACCCTGACGACCTTTAGGGCGTTTACCACAAACGCGTATCGGTCGGCGTCTACATGCTATAATCAGGAAAATAAAACTATCCACTGGACTAGTGGACTGCAAACTTATAACGAGTACGTACACGTAATATGGAAACAAAGCGAAGCGGGCAATGGTTTTAACAGGCTACACGACATTGACACCAGGCGTGTGCATGCATCGGTTGTAAACTGGAGTAGCATCGCGCGTCTTCCGCTAACCACCTGACTCGCACGTTAAAAATGTGAATACAGTCATACTCACACTGATTCCTCCGAAGATGTATCCCTTATTGGAGTGCGCGTTGACGGCGGCGGCGAGGGAGGCGCGCGCGGGAGGAGAGTTCACTCCCCCCGCGAGGGAGCGCCACGCCCACCCGCCGCTCGCCCTCTCGCTCAGTCGGAACAGGTCCACGTGGGTTTGGGTGTGCTCCACCTTGCCTTCCCGCAAGCGAGAGAAGCCGCCGTATATCACTAACTAAACCGAAAATATTTTTACTAGAGTCCGACCGAAACTGGTTTTCCGGCCGAAACCGAACCGAATATTCGGCCGTGGCTTCAGTTTCGGCCGAAACCGAAACCGAAACTCACGTGGTCAAGTATAAAAGTCAACGTGGCCAAGTAAAAAAATGAAACAAAAACTTGCATGTAATCAGTTCCGTCAAAACATAACCTCTAAAGAATGTTTACGTCGGGTGATAACGCACTGACATGTATTTTTGGCTGGCGGTCTAAGTCGAGGTTCGTACCCACGGGGTGCCCTTGCATTGCCACCCAACCCATAAATTGCCGGCTGAGCACCCTTAGTGTTCGCCCACCCGCCCGGTTAAGTTGTGAAGACCTTTCCCGGTCAACAAACACGCGTAAATTCGAAAAAAAAAAGCAATGCGAACGGCGCACGAATCCCGAACAGGGCCGCCAGCGTCCACCAAAGCGTTGCCGCGAGAAACGAAGTTAGGCAAGCATGTACGACAACTACCGAAATCAGTTTTGGTTTCGGCAAAAGTTAAAACCGAAACTGCCGCCGAAACTTGATTTTTGGCCGAAACTCGGCCGAAACCGAAACCGAACTTTCGGTCGGACACTAATTTTTACATATACTCTATTTATTTACGATTATACAATCTCTGTAATATCGGTAGCTGTTTGAGGCACTCCTCTTGAAGTTGTTCAAGAATACGCTATATCTTGGACAAATGCTCCAAATGGGTAAGAGTAGCTTTAAGGCAGAGGCCTACAGCATAATCCAGCCGGGTTAGGTAGCTTTTAGCAAACTACATCAAGAATTTCCACCTATACCACAAAGTCTGAACACGAAAGTCTTCAACCAAGTGCATCCTACCAGTAATGACGTACGACGTACGTTGAGACCTGAACACTCACGGTACGACCAGTCCACGAATTCAAAGTCGCCCAGCTTGCCTTGGAACGTAGCACGTGCTTTGTGTTTCTCTGAAGGATCGAATCCGAAATGAGGTGACCCGTCAAAGACCTAAAATCAACTACTTGGCTCAGAGGACTAGCAAGGTGACTTCACTTCAAATGGCAGTGGGCTGATCATATTTGCTGAAGAACTGAAAGCTTTTGGGGGGGGGGGGGGGGTAAACGTAGCGTAGGACGCCCCGTCTATTGGTGGAACGAAGATCTGACTCAGTGGCGAATCTAAGGAGACGCCTATATCTAGCAGTGGACGGGTACGGGTTGGTGATGATCATACAATCGTTTACTTCTACAATATCTCTGCGCAACTGGAAACATGAAGGAGTATGTTGCCTGGATGAGATAAAAGTAGTGCTTTTGTATCCTGGGCGCCTCCGGATAGAGAACACCTGTAAAGTGAGCTCTTACATCCACCAATCTTAGATATGATCTCTGAGAGAGGCTATTTGCTCGCTGGGTTGTTGGAGGAATTTGATTACGCTGTCCTGGCTGGCAAAGACATAAGAAATAAGCCAGAGATTTTAAAACAGTTGAACTCTGGCACACTAGCGCTGTCACTCTCACGGGTGCCCTAATAGTCCCATGCAGGATTTTTCCCGGATCACCTAAAACTGTGTTGATTAGCTAGTTATCTTGTTAATCTATATTTTATGTCGCAACACTAGATATGGTAGAGGGATGTGAGGTTTTGATAAAAAAAATACAAGTTGTTGGCTTGATGAGCCTATGACAACTGATGAAACTAAACTCTCTTTATTAAAACAATACAATCCCTTATATACTAATGTTTTACAAGTGGGGATGCATGCACTTGGTAAACAAACCATTAAATAATACTTATAAAGATAACAGTTGATACTTATGACTAATGATTACAATTAACACACAAATGCTTCCTGTTAAGATATGGTATAATGATGTATTCCGATCCTGGTATGTAGGTTGCGTGTGCTATGTCTACATAACTCACCGAATCATTCCCGGAAGGCAGCATCACGCACGCTGATCTCGGGGACGGGCCTCGACCTTGTGCGGTTACTTTGCTCCACATCCTCGTTTCGAGGCAGAAGGAGTACAGGTCGTCGTAATACCGGCATTCGCGACCGTCGTCCACGTACCCGCCGAACACGAACAACTTGCGTCCGAGCGAGGCCATGCGGTGGCCTGATCGTGGCGATGGACCATTTGGTGCTACCACCTAGACCATTGATGTAGAAATACATGTATATCTTCCTTCATGGAAAAGGGTACATCATCAGATTAATCATAGCTGTTTTTGAGTTGGCACAGCGATTGCACGAATTGGGTTGTGACCTCGTGCTCAAGTGTAAAGACCGTCATAATGATTCGCTTCGGCTTGTCCTGTTTCAGAATCAGCTTGCGTCGAGTGTAATACGTCGAGTAACTCTTCTCAATGGTGTCTCTTCTCAAGATCAAACTTGTAGACTTGTTCACAATGAGTTTTTTAAGAGTCTTAGAAGACTAAAATGTAAACCATGGAGCATGAACATAAAGTCATCTCACAAGTCTGCCGCACAGATTTTTCCCGGTTGCGCAGTGGAAAGTGCTCTTAGGAGCTACATTCTCTGATTTCGCAAACTCTATTTCATCATAAAACCACTACATTTCTTTCAGATAAGGTCTATCGTCATATATAGCTTCACCTTCCACCAGGTATGATTGATTTGATAAATCATAAAAAAGGTAGTTGTTTCTAAAACAATGGTATTTCACTGTTAGATTCTTTTCCTATGTAGTTGCTCAAGTCAAGGTTCATACCCACAGGTATGCCCTCGTGTTGCCACCCAAGTGATAACTTGCTGGTTAAGCACCTTAATCCTTACCCCTTTCGCTGAGTGAAGTTGTAAAATATCTTTACTAGCCAACAGAATCATGTCCTGACGAAAATAAAAGAGTGAGAATTTTGATTAAGGTCACTAAAGCTGGATGTACACTACTGTTGCTTATACCTTCTCCCATTTCTTCTCAGCCAATGAGAAGCACCAGAGGTCCTTGTAATAATGGAATTGAGTCTCAGAAGGGCTTGTGAATTCTCCTCCAAACACCCACAGTTCACCCCTGTAGGCATAAATACAAATAACTTCAAATAATTACTAAGCTTAACATACAATTCATTTTTTTTTAAATATTATTGCATACATGTAAAAGATTTCACTCTTTATATGTATGCATAAGGTTCAAATATATTTTATCACTAGCTGATCCTGCAAACGTTGTTTCGCTATATAAGGTTTTGTAATATCTTCTAAGTTGTTCATTGAAATTAAGTGATGTCAAAGACAATTTTGTTCACAATTAAATACTCTTAATCAACAACACATTTATTTGGATAAAGATTAATATTATTACGTTGATACAACTCTTAACAAATAATGCATTAATTTCGACCAAATTTGTTTAGCATAAAAACGGTTCTAGTGACTTAATCTTAAAAGATAGACATATACTGTCCCGACATTTTTTTAGATCATTTTAAGAGGAATAACTCTGTCATACATATATTTTTGGTATCTTGAACCGTTTTCGCAGCGCACGCAATGGAAGGACTCTAGGATGAATAATTTTCCCCGTTTTTTTCACATTTTCCATTATTTCTTCACTCCTAATAGTTGCATCGTGATGTTATATAGCCTAAAGCCTTCCTCGATAAATAGTCTATTCAACACAAAAAGAATTTTTCAATTCGAACCAGTAGTTCCAGAGATTAGCGCGTTCAAACAAACAAACAAACAAACTCTTCAGCTTTATAATATATAATATATATATAATATTAGTATAGATAAATAAGATAGAAATTACTTTAAAAATATGGACTTGTGAACATTTTTTATAAACCTAACTCCCTTATTAATATAAATTCAAAAGTATGTTTGTATGTTCCATCTTCACTTCAAAACGGCTGAACCTATTTTGATGAATTTTAGCATATACATAGTCTACCTTTGTTGCGAAAATAAAACTAGAAGGGTTTGAAATAGGGAATGTAATTTACTACAGAGCAATTATTATTATTTAAGTTAGGGATATAAATATGGGTTTTTATATTTGGCTCTTTGGTATAATGTAAAGGGAAGAGTGGTAGAGTGATTGTATTTGTAAATTAAACTTACTTATTAGCAGGTGTGGCAACTGCTTGGTGGGCGCTACGTGGAGGAGGTGCTGCGGGGGCCTTAACCTGCTTCCATGTTTGATTCACAGGGTTGTAGAATAGTAGCTCATTGTAGGTTTCTGTCTGCAATCACAATCTAAATTGCAATTACATTGGAAAACAGTTGAGTTTTCCTGAAATTTCAGGCTTTGACTTTGTTTGGGGATTTAATCATACATTCAAACTTAATTCAAAATTAATAACATCAGTTCTTAGTAGTTTTTTAACCAACCTCAATAAGAAGCAGGTTCTATATTTAACTGCATATGTATTTTAGTATTCCCAATAAAAGTGATTGTTAGCCATTTTAAGTGCAATTTGTGAGGTAAAATTATGTTAATAATACTTTTATTTTTGTGCTTGTGATATGTATAATAAGCATTTTTGTGAGGTTGATATTCTGATTGTCTGATGAATACTGTCTTGTATATTTGACTTCTTTCAAAGTTCGGTGAGAAAAATATTGACATTTTAAATTTTAATTTATTTTGATGTATTTGTTTTTCTTTATATTATATAATTAATTAGTTACTCATATTGTTTTATGCCCCTTAGCTTAATTTTTGTTTTGTATATATTTTTTTGGAAACTTTGCAGGCAATGTATCCCTTTTTTGTGTATTGTTTATTTGGATGTATGTTTCCTTAAAAATATAAAATGACCTGTGAAAAATATGATTAAATAGCTGTAGCTTTAGCTAGCCACACAAAGTGCTTTGGAATAGCCATGGAGACATGGAACCCAAACAATTCAACACAGTTACAATTATAATTCTAATATCCAAAATTTCAACTTGTTATTAATTTCTTCATCTATGTATATAACAATCCGTGACTCACAACAAGCTGACTTTATAAGATCAACGTGATTATTTTAAAGCATTTGCAAGGTACTAAACTTGTAGTAATTGCTATATTTTACTTATTAAGCATGTTAAAAATTACCTTCTTTCCATTATGATATTCTCCACCAAACATAATAAGTTCATTGTTGGTTGGATGAGGTGTAAGAGATGCATAGGCTCTTGCAGATGGAGGGCTTGAAAGAGTCTTTTCAACAGCTGCAGACCTTTTTGATTCTTCCATCTCTATTTCAGCAATAACGTTTGCTATATCTTCCTTTAATAAAATCCAAATTAAATTCCGAGGTTATCACCTTGTATGGTATGACAATAATAATTCATATATTGGGTGACAATGGTCTTTAAGACCTCATTTGAATTAAATGATCTAACTGTGAAAGTTAAGAATCGCAAATAGACTTTATTACTATTTAATATGTTATTCAGTCATAAATCAAGAAGAAATAAAGCTAATTACGAGATGTTATTGAATTCCTTACGAAATATATAAAAGCAATAGATAAAAAAGGAGGTATTACATTTATTACTAACCTCACCCAAATTTGCGAGTTCTTTTTTCAATTTATTCGCAAGTTTCTTTTCAGTTTTCGCCGCAGTTTTAACCGCTCCACTTAATTTATTCTTGTTTTTCTTTTTACCCATTTTAAATTAACATTTATTTCTCAAATAAAAAATAGACCATTCCCTATATACAACAAAAACATTGAAACAGGTTAGTTTTTTCGAAATACCTACATATACTAAATATTTATTTAAATAACAGACAGTTAATTTAATACAAAATTGAATTCTAATTACATGAATATTAATATTAAATGATACTTAATACATATTTATATTTAATAATAAAATATCTGGAACTTTTGTTTTTATACACCATATTATTATATTAAGCAACTTAAAAAGTAGAACCTTTACTTGTTTACGAACGCGCTTCTCTGATCCTGCTAAAACGTTTTATTTTACCTAAGCACATACACAGATATTTAACTGAAATGAAATAAAATTAAAATACCTATTTTAATATCTCTTTAAAATATAAATAGAAAAAAAATATAGTTAGCTTTAGTAGCATTTAAATGTAACTTACTGTAAATTTGAAGTGCAAACATAGCCTGTTAACTTTGCCGTACAAATATAGCCTGAATTTGACTTCACAAAATCGAAACGCAATTTGACAATTTGGTTGTGGCAGTGCTTACTTCTTACGGAATTTTTAGTTATCAATTATCATAGTTCGTGTGATCTGTTTTTCTCTGTATAAGAGGAAAAGCTATTTAAAATGTATAATTGGTTTTGTAAATATTGAGTAATATAACAACTGTTGAAAATATATCAAAATGACGACACCAGGCACTTCCGTGAGTAGACAAACAATATGTCGTGGATAAAAAAGCTACAAAAGAAAAAGATGAAAAAAAAATAGTGAACATACTTTTGTATGTTATGTTGTTAAAATTTAATTTTCTTTTAAAGCTGGGTACGCAGCAGCAATCAGCAGCGGCTTCAGTTCAAGAGTACAAAATTCGTGTACCAAAGAATGTAAAGAAAAAACATCATGTTATGAGATTCAATGCAACTCTTAATGTGGATTTTGCAAAATGGTCACATGTTAAAATGGAGAGAGAAAATAACATAAAAGAGTTCAAAGGGATGGATGAAGATATGCCCAAGTATTAATATTATTTATTTGGTGATTATAGAAAATATAAATTAGTACTACGGTGGCCTAGTGAATAACGGACCAGTCACAAATGCCCGTAGGCATGTCTTATAGTCTTGGCATGTACCTCTCAGCTTTTCCGATTAACAGACAGATAGACAGATTGAGGCACCACATGATCTCTATTGAAGGGAAACATCGTAGGAATGTTTGCTTGCGTGGAGCTTAATAGTAATGCCGTTTGTAATTGCTGTGAGAATGTTGGTTAGCTGTGTCATTGGTCATATTGTGCACTGTATATAAGCATAAAGAGGGTTCAGCCACTTATGTATTTCTGCTCACCATTAAAGGGATATAGCATGTTGATACAATATTATAAAATGTTCGCTCTAGTTATTTATAGGATTAGTTTCTAGTTAGCAACTCATATATGTGGGTAGTTTCCAAGAGAAGAGAATATACCCATATAGCCATTGAAGTACATAGGGTATTTGAATAGAGTAGACAGAGTTTGCATAGTTGATTTAAGTATATTATTTTGGTAAACATTATATTTTTATAATAGGAAAGATACATTTAGAAAAATAGAATAGGTATGAATATGAACATAACCTTTTTTGTTTTACTTTAAATAAATTATTACAGACTTATTTATTGTAAAGGCATACAATGGTTTCATGCATCTTTGGAATGAACCCTACTGACCCTTGCTCTGTTGGATTTCTGTATGTATCTTTGAATAAGACCTATTTTTATAATTAGTGGTTGTAATAGAAGATGAAATAAGAAAATAATTTACATTAAACAGGTTCGGTGCTGGATCAGAGTATGGTCGCGATGTCCGTGAGGAGGCGCGTCGTAAGAAATTCGGCATCATGACGCGAAAGTACAAACCCGAGGATCAGCCTTGGATCCTCAAAGTAGGAGGCAGTAAGACTGGTAAAAAGTGTGTATACCCAAAACAATCTTACTCAAAGTAAAGGATGACCAAAATGTAATACAACTAATGAAAAGTACAAGCTAGATAAGGAAGAAATAGCTCACTTGCCATAAACAGAACTATATCTGTTGGTATTTTTCTTTAATACATTGTAGTAACTTTGTTTTGTATAGGCCTAGCAAGCTTGTATTTCTTATGCAGGAGGGTAACACGTGTCGTAAAATTGTGCTACCCCAAAAGTGATATATCCGTTTTTCATAATTACTCTGCTTTAAGAAAGCACAAACAAACTTGATTGTCGAGTACTGTGCTTAGTCTTAAGCGAGATTTTATATATCATAGGGTCTTAGTTTGATCTTTTACATGGTGGGATCAGCTTTTGTACGTCCAGTAACTCAGTCCAGTATTGATGATGATATCCTAGCCGGTTTCGGCCTTGGTGACTGTTTCAATACCGATTAAGAAAATTGAGGGCCACTTTTCGGAAACAGTCAATTGCGAAGGAGATATTTAAGTGCATAACTGGACGCGCAGCCAGAGAAGCACTCTCTCGTCCGAACTCCCTCGGGCTCGATGGAATGGAGAACCAGTACGATCGGGAGGGAGCAGGATGCAGGTTTGATCGAGTTTTCCTTCTCTGAACACCTGGTTGTATTGCGGTGTTAAAGAGATACCTTAGTCGCCTTTTACGACACCTCAGCAAGAAGAGGAGGGGTGCTATTCTATTCTGCCGGCAGCCACCACGGCTTACCAGGCCAGTCCAGTATTACTAGTACTATAACCAGAGATGGGCAAAATGTAATCTGATTAATGATGAAGGATTACAAAATGTATTCGTAATTTTAATTTTCTTGCTCTGTAATCATGATTTAATCCATTTAAAACATTAAAAAATGATAAATGTGTAATCAATCTGGGATTTTGTAGTGTTTAAAACATAAATGAGCAAAATGCAGTCATATTAATGGTAACAAACGTAAAATGTAACCATTAATCATTTTTATTAATCTGATTACATTTTGCCCATCTATGACTGTAACAAACACTACTGCTTATATTACAGATTCAAGGGCATCCGTGAAGGTGGAGTGTCTGAAAATGCAGCCTACTATGTATTCACACATGCCACAGATGGCGCTATCGATGCATATCCCTTGCAAGAATGGTTATTATTTTATATCATTATTAATTTCCCTCCCTCTGGGTTTTTTTTATGATTAAGTAGAGATTTAGGGACCACTTACTCATGATGAAGGAGAAACATCATGAGTAAACCCGCATGGCGTCTAATAGAAATGTCATGTGAACTAGTGCTGTGAGAACGGCGATCAGCTGCGCTGCTGGTCACGTTGGGCATGACATATAAGCGCATAGTGATAAGGGTTATGGCGTGACGATATATTATTATATGAACATGATAATTTGATAGCTGAAATGTACAAGACAGCTATACGGTATCTCACATCCCGGCTAGGACTAAGAAGTTCTCTACTTCTTACTTTTGCCGTGTCGTTGGGCTGTGGAATGGTCTTCTGGCGAGCATGCTCCCACCGTCCTATGATATGGGGTCCTTTAAACGAAGCGTGAAGAGATATTTGTGCTGACTGGCATGGTCACTGCGACTACCGGTTTTTCTTTACTGTTGAAGATCTGTCGTTATTTGGATTGCACTAAACATTAGGTGTGCTCTGGTCACTACCGGATCAGGATAAAAACAGAAAAAAGTAGGTGTAAATCCCACTTCTGATGTCATAAAGGGAGCACGTCTTAAAGGTGCATGCAACAGCTTAGACGCTAGCAATCTGCGTGCAGGCCGGCATGCTGTTTACCTTAGTCAGATTTCACGACACCTCAGTATGATAAAGAGGGAGCCACTATTCTGTTCTGTCGGTAAACTCCACGGCTATCTTCTATAATATAAAAATGAATCGCAAAATGATAAGCGCGAAACTCGAGAACGGCTGAACCGATTTGGCTGATTTTTTTTTTTTTTTTTGTTGTGTTTGATGAAGTCTGAGGAAGGTTATTACGGAGAGAAAATATTTAAAAACTCCCTGCAACTGTCTAAAAATAACACATTTCTGTATTCTCATACAAAAAATTAGTTATAAGTCATTTTGAACTTTAACACCATACCATAAAGTTTAAATGTTAGTGGACGGGTTCCGGGAAGGCAAAACAATTATTGACTGACGTATAAATATTAATGTCAGTATTTGTCAATTTTTATACATATAGCATTAAGGCCAGGTTCGTTCAAACAATTTTAAAAAAACAGCCGACATGCCAATAGGTTTTGGCAGAATAAAATCTGACGGGGAAGCTATTAACTTAAAAAAAAAACAATGTGACTTTGTTTTAGAGAAATAGGGCAGAACAAGGCCTGCTGGGACAGCTAGTTGATACATAAAATTATAGCGAACGAATAGTAAACTCGATAAAAGTTACGTTTACAGCACAGTTCAGAAAAATTACTTTCCATTACAGGTATAATTTTCAACCAATACAAAGGTATAAAGCTTTGTCTGCAGAAGAAGCGGAACAAGAATTTGGAAGGTAATAGTTTTTTTAATTTATTATTTTGAACTTGAAGTTAAGGAGAACAAATATACAGGTGATTTTATAGACGCGGGGGATATTTCAGGATAGTTATTTGTACTATCGTATATATATTAATAAAAATAAATACGATTACATTTTACGTTTTTTACCATTTATATGACTGCATTTTGCTCCTCTATGTTTTAAACACTTCAGAATCCCAGACTGTATACACATTTATGATTTCTTCATGTTTTATATGGATTTAATCATGATTACAGAGCAAGAAAATTAAAATTTCGACTACATTTTGTAATCGTTCATCATTAATCAGATTACATTTTGCCTATCTCTGTGCTCATAGATAAATTTGTTATTTAGTTTTATTAGTGTTTAGCTCAACCCGAGAGCCTATGATATAGGCGCCATATAAGTTGGCTATTGCTCGAGAGATCATGCACTTTCTTGCAACGTTCTATCGCGGTTTTACAAACTACTGTACTGTGATTTCTTTTCAGACGTAACAAAGTAATAAACTATTTCTCGCTCATGTTCCGAAAGAGAATGCGCGGCGGTGATGACGCCGATGATATAGATGACCCGGATGAGAAGAAAACTAAAGGGAAAGCTAAGAAAGGTAATATCAAAGCTATTCTTTTTTTACACAGTCTCTACATAGTGACTACGGAGTACCTGATGGTAAGAACAGTGTAGTCTAAAAACGAAAGCGACCATCAAAGGATGAAACTCCATTGATAGTCTACAACGTCATGTCGGCACACATATACCACGACTGAAGGTCTCTAGGTATATGAGTTACTGGATATGCACAAGCTGATCCCGAAACGCGACAGGCCAAAGCGAGTCACTATGAGGGTCGCATTACATTCTTACATATGTACTGATATGCAGGGTTCAAGAACATCGACCAGATTGTCATCGTCATCTTGACTGGGCGTAGTGAATACACCGCCTCTGATAGTAAGCATGGGACAGTCCAAAAGCGACCATGACATCAACAGCCAGGAAAAAGCATGATTTTATATTTTGTATGAGTAAAGTCGATAATTCTTGTTCTGTCCCGTGCATCCCATAAAAGCGTAAAAAGGAATTTTCGTGTTATTCTTGAACAATTAATTGATACATTGACGTAAAATTTGGATCGATCTAGAAACTCTAGATTTAGTCATTTGTGTTCAGAACGCTAATGTAAGGAAGGATGTTATATGTAAATTAAAATTAAATAGATTGGATGTTGGTATGTTCCATAACATTTTGGCGGTGCCCACTAAAGCAACTGCCAAAATGCTATGGAAACTGTATGAAAGGTGAGGTATGAAAGGTTTTATTTCTATGTATTAGGCTACGATGGGGCTGATATGATTAAATAAAAAGCCCCTAATAAAAAATATATAAAAAAAAAAAGATTTAGTAATTACTAGAGTACAAGTCAATATAGTAATAACAATATATCGTCCCGCTATACCTCATTCAGTGTAAGCATAGATACATTCGTTGCTGTATCCACTTTTCGCTTAAATGTCGTGCCCAACGTGACCTGCGGCGCTGCTGTTCGCCGTTCTCACAACACTAGTGCATCTGAGATTTCCATTAGACGCCTTGAGGATTTCCTCGTGATGGTCTCCTTTGACAGTGTTTTCATCTGTACTTCATCTATAAGAAGCCAGATGTACGTCCTGGGATTCGAACCTACGACCAGCCGGACTGCCGCGTGCATTGGTATCTTACACACTATGCCACCACAGTCACAATTTGAATATCGTAATAATAATTTCATTTTGAAATCAATACATTTAATAAATATTCAAGTATAAAAAGGATTTTTTTGCTTCTATAGAATGCACGCCACCGCTCGTTTTGCTATCATGTTGATTCCAGGATAATTTTGTTTTATATACCTACATATTCTAGATATAATTTTATATTGTTATGTATTAGAAAATAAAATCTCCTTTTTTTTGTTATTTGCAGGCGACTGTATTTATGTATATAAAACCATCTGTATTACATAAAAATTATTTTGTTCACAGATCTAAAGATATCTGAAATGGACGAATGGATTAACTCTGATGATGACTCGTCGGACTCGGAGGCAGATGAAAAGGAGAACGAGAGCGACGCGGAGGCAAAGAAGAAGAAGAAGAAAGGCAAATATCTCTTATCATTAGCGACTCATCGGTTCAATGTCAAGATTGAACGTTATTCATTTAACTTCTTCGTTGTTCTAGGGGCTCCCGCTAAAAAAAAGAAAGTAGAAGATGAAGCTTTTGAGGAAAGTGACGACGGTGATGAGGAAGGACGCGAACGGGACTACATATCTGATTCGTCTGACAGGTATAGTTTACAGGAATATAATTATGGTTACAATCAAAAGCATTTTAATAATCACAATCGTGTTGAAATTAATTATCGCTTGCGGTCACAATTACATTAACAATTTAAATGATATTACCAATTTTAACACTACATTTACCAAACCAGTCAAAATGACTGGTCTTTATGTTTTTCTTAGAATTTTTTTCTTCTCTAAAATTTTTTCATTCTGAAAAATAGCATGTTTTTTACTAATACAAGATATTGATAGATATAATGGAATGAATTTTATTTAAACCAAAGCAAAATAAACCTATTTCTAAAATAGATATAAATTGTTCGCTGGTAGATCTAGTGTTAATTACATTAACACTTATAATCATATTAGTTTCTGGATTATATAAAAATATATTTAACCCTTAATAATTTAGAGTTTCAATTTTGATTAATTTTTAAACCGAATGTTCACATTACTATTAGATTTTATGCCTGAAGTATCAAAATTGATACCAGTTTTTTTTTTTAAATAAATATGTAAAATAAATATTGTGATATTTTTAGCTATTTTTCCCTTCATCTAGACACTCAAGCAAACAGAGTAATATAAAAAAAAATAACTTTCGTAAATCAGGCTACTAAGGGTTAAGCTTTCGTTTCTTTTTTTTACTTTGTTCTAGTGTCTATTATAAAATTATTAATCCATTTTATACAATAACCTTCAAAAATAAATTCGTTGTGAACGCTCCTAACTTTGTAAAATGCGTAAGAAAATTACTTCTTTGTTGTAGTGATTCGGATCATGAGACGAAAGCGAACAAGGAATTGAAAGGCGTCGCTGAAGAAGATGCGCTCAGGTTAGAATACATTTTGCTATGGTATTTCATCACCATCAGCCCACGCTAGTCCACTGTTGGACATAATCCTCACCCAATAAACGCCACTGAGCCGGGTATTGGGCTCTTCTTTTTTTTTACACTGGTTCGACAAATCACCTGATGGTAGGTACTGGTATAGTCCAAAAACGACAGCGACAATCAAATCGCAAGTTCGAGTCCCGGCACATACTTCTGGGGTTATCCAGATCATGTAGGCCAGATTCCAGGGTATTTAGGCACCACATGGTCACCGGTGAAAGAAAAAATAGAGAGGAGAAGCGCATGGCATCTAATAGAAATGCCATGTGTGTTAGTGCTGGTAGAACAGCGATCTGCTGCGCTACTGGTCACGTTGGGCACGACATATAAGCACTAATGGCTGAAATTAATAACTTAGCGTATCCCCTATCTTAGATTTGTTGCTATAACAACTATTGCACACCTCTTTTCGTATACGCAGGTATGAAAGGGAGAGGTATAGCTATCGAACTACGAATTAAAGTACGATAGGTTATTAATTCTGGTAGAAAGTGGATTAAACCAGTAAAATATCTCTGCTCACCCGAAAGGGATGTGTGACAATATATTATTACTAAATCTATACTAATATTATAAAGCTGAAGAGTTTGTTTGTTTGTTCGTTTGTTTGTTTGTTTGTTTGAACGCGCTAATCTCTGGAACTACTGGTTCAAATTGAAAAATTCTTTTTGAGTTGAATAGACCATTTATCGAGGAAGGCTTTAGGCAAAATAACATCAGGATGCAATTATTAGGAGCGAAGAAATCATGGAAAATGTGAAAATAACGGGGAAAATTATTCATCCTTGAGGGCTTCCATTGCGTGCGCTGCAAAAACGGTTCAAGATACCAAAAATATATGTAAGAAAGAATTATTCCTCTTGAAATGATCTAAAAAAATGTCCGCGACAGTATATGTCTATCTTTTAAGATTAAGTCACTAGAACCGTTTTTATGGTAAACAAATTTGGTCGAAATTAATGCATTATTTGTTAAGAGTTGTATCAACGTAATAATATTAATCTTTGTCCAAATAAATGTGTTGTTGATTAAGAGTATTTAATTGTGAACAAAATTGTCTTCGATATCACTTAATTTCAATGAACATCTTAGAAGATATTACAAAACCTTATATAGCAAAACAACGTTTGGCGGATCAGCTAGTATTAAATAAATGAAATATTTGTATTTTTATTATTACTAGATTTGTAGCTGATTTTCGTTTTGGGTTTTTCATTTCCAAAAGTTTCTCTCAAGTTTGCTAAGTGACATGTGTAACTTAAAGGAAGCTGCTCACGTCCGATGAGGACTCGGAAGAAGATCAAGAGCAGAAGCAAGAGTCGGAGCAAGAAGACGAGCCCACTAAAGAGGGAGAAGAACGCGCCAGCAAACTCACAAAGAAGAAGAAGAAAACGGATGATACTAAGAAAGGTATTCTTTTATACTATCTTGACATAATAACTACATTGCACTTGATGGAAAGTAAAAGTGTACCATAGCAGTGCAGTTCTGTTGCCACTCATCACATAGCTCGCTGACTATAATAACTACATTGCACCTGATGGAAAGTCAAGTGTACCATAGCAGTGCAGTTGTGTTGCCACTCATCACATAGCTCGCTGACTATAATAACTACATTGCACCTGATGGAAAGTCAAGTGTACCATAGCAGTGCAGTTGTGTTGCCACTCATCACATAGCTCGCTGACTATAATAACTACATTGCACCTGATGGAAAGTCAAGTGTACCATAGCAGTGCAGTTGTGTTGCCACTCATCACATAGCTCGCTGACTATAATAACTACATTGCACCTGATGGAAAGTCAAGTGTACCATAGCAGTGTAGTTGTGTTGCCACTCATCACATAGCTCGCTGACTATAATAACTACATTGCACCTGATGGAAAGTCAAGTGTACCATAGCAGTGCAGTTGTGTTGCCACTCATCACATAGCTCGCTGACTATAATAACTACATTGCACCTGATGGAAAGTCAAGTGTACCATAGCAGTGCAGTTGTGTTGCCACTCATCACATAGCTCGCTGACTATAATAACTACATTGCACCTGATGGAAAGTCAAGTGTACCATAGCAGTGCAGTTGTGTTGCCACTCATCACATAGCTCGCTGACTATAATAACTACATTGCACCTGATGGAAAGTCAAGTGTACCATAGCAGTGCAGTTGTGTTGCCACTCATCACATAGCTCGCTGACTATAATAACTACATTGCACCTGATGGAAAGTCAAGTGTACCATAGCAGTGCAGTTGTGTTGCCACTCATCACATAGCTCGCTGACTATAATAACTACATTGCACCTGATGGAAAGTCAAGTGTACCATAGCAGTGTAGTTGTGTTGCCACTCATCACATAGCTCGCTGACTATAATAACTACATTGCACCTGATGGAAAGTCAAGTGTACCATAGCAGTGCAGTTGTGTTGCCACTCATCACATAGCTCGCTGACTATAATAACTACATTGCACCTGATGGAAAGTCAAAGTGTACCATAGCAGTGCAGTTGTGTTGCCACTCATCACATAGCTCGCTGACTATAATAACTACATTGCACCTGATGGAAAGTCAAAGTGTACCATAGCAGTGCAGTTGTGTTGCCACTCATCACATTGCTCGCTGACTTTATGCTGAATTTATATCTATTTCAGAAATAGATATAACGTGGTTTATTTTGCTTTGTTATAAATAAAATTAATTCCATTATATCTATTCAACTAGCTTTTGCCCGCGGCTTCGCTCGCGTTAAGAAGTATTATAATTAATTAGATATAGTTTTTGTGGCTTTACTTTTGTTTAGCGTATGTGAAAAATTAGGGCCTAATCTCTGTCATTAGGCGCTAAAACTATCAAGCTATTATATTAAATTATAGTCGAAAATCTGAAAAGATTTATACAAGCTTTCGTCCCCTATTTTATACCCTTGGGGGTGGAATTCATCAAAATCCTTTCTTAGAGGATGCCTACGTCATGACATCTACCTGCATGCCAAATTTCAGCCCGATCCGCACAGTGGTTTGGGCTGTGCGTTGATAGACCACTATGTCGGTCAGTCAGTCACCTTTGAGTTATATATATTTATATGTTATCTTGTATTAGTAAAACACATGCTATTTTTCAGTATCAAAAAATATTAGCGAAGAAAAAAATTCTAAGATAAATATAAAGACCAGTCATTTTGACTGGTTTGGTAAATCTAGTGTTAAATGCTCGCTTGGTGAAGTTTTAAAAAACCCTTTTCCGACCAACAGCAGATTCTTCTGCTGAAGAAAAGTACACGGAAATGTAGGGGACCTTTTTTCTTTCGAATTCCAGCCGACACGAGTAGCGATTTTAGTTCCGACTCGGATACCGACCCCGAGAACGGCTTCGCGAAGAAACCCAAGAAATCGAAGAACAACGCAGATAAAAACGGACCGAGCGCTAGCAATAATTCTGGTAAGATCGAACTTATAATTTGAATTTTATTTGTAATATATTTAATTGGGTCGTCGTAGGTTCGTATCCCGGTACGTACCCTTGAGTTTAAATAGATTAAATAGGGATTTAGGCGCCTCAACCAGAGATGGGCAAAATGTAATCTGATTAATGATTAACGATTACAAAATGTAGACGCAATTTTAATTTTGTTGCCCTATAATCATAATTAAATCCATTTAAAACATTAAAAAATCACAAATGTTTATGCAATCTGGGATTCTGTAGTGTTTAAAACATAGATGAGCAATGCAGTCATAATAATGGTAAAAAACGTGAAATGTAATCGTAATCTTTTTTATTAATCTGATTACATTTTGCCCATGTATGGTACTCAGTGCTGTGAGAACGGCGATCAACTGCGGTACTGGCCACGTTGGGCACTATATGTATATAAGCGCAAAGTGGATACAGCCACTAATGTGTTTCAGCTCACCCCGAAGGGAATATAGCGTGATGACATTTTATTATTATTAAAATCGAATATTTGTCATTGTCTAGTACCTATAGTACAAGTGAGAGTTATGGTTAAACTTTATGCATGCAAACATTTTTAGTTTTTCTGACTGCTTACCTTGTGTACATACTCTATGCACGCCGCAGTTTACACTGAGAGCAAAACAAATGTTCTGTATTGTGCTCCTAAAGAGTTGCAAGTGATTAACGTGCGGTGGTGTTACAGCGAGCGCGCCCGGCAGCGCCAGCACGTCCCGCGCGGGCACGCCCACGCCCACCGCGGCGCAGGCGGCCGTCGCCGCGGCCAACGCGGCCAATGCGAACGCGCCGCCCTCCAAGAGACCTAAACTGGATCCCTCTTACATGTGAGCTATATTCGTTACTACTTTGCGCAACTAATTTGCCTCACCTACATAGCCACTTTACCTGCCACTCTTTAGCCGTTTTACTTCACCCCACCCTAACTACTTTACTCCGCCCCCTTGCCACTTTACCTCCTACCTTCCTAGCCACTTTACCTGCCCCTCTTTAGCCGCTTTACCTTACCCCACCCTAACTAATTTATTCCGCCCCCTTGCCACTTTACCTCCCACCTTCCTAGTCACTTTACCTCATCCCTTCTTAGGTATTTTACTCCGACTCCTTGCCGTAATCATGAACCAGATCGCCCAATCGCCTTGCCACCATAAATCTAAACTATATATCTATGGAACTGTCTATCTTCAGCGAATGCGGCGTGACTGAGGAAGCCGTACGGAGATATCTAGCTCGAAAACCCATGACCACGACGGAGCTGCTGACAAAGTTCAAGTCGAAGCGCACCGGGGTAAGCAGCGAGAGGCTCGTCGAGACCATGACGCAGATATTAAAGAGGATCAACCCCTTGAAACAGAACATCAACGGGAAAATGTACCTGAGCATTAAGCAGACTTGATTATTAAATATTTGTTGTAAGGATTATGTAAATAAATTACATTTTCAATAATTGATTATTATTATCAGTCAGTTTCGTCCCACTGCTGAATAAAGGCCTTTTCCCACTATATTTGTAAAATCCATAAGGAGTTTGGATGTTTAACCCAGCACGCTAATCCAATGCGCACTGTGGGTGTGTACTATGTGCAGAGAAGGTACCTGCAGCAGCTTAGATGCTAGCAATCTGCGTGCGGCAGCTTAGATGTTAGCAATCTGCGTGCGGCAGCTTAGATGCTAGGAATCTGCGTGCGGCAGCTTAGATGCTAGGAATCTGCGTGCGGCAGCTTAGATGTTAGCAATCTGCGTGCGGCAGCTTAGATGCTAGGAATCTGCGTGCGGCAGCTTAGATGCTAGCAATCTGCGTGCGGTAGATAAGATGCTAGCAATCTGCGTGCGGCAGCTTACATGCTAGCAATCTGCGTGCGGCAGCTTAGATGCTAGAAATCTGCTTGCGGCAGCTTAGATGCTAGCAATCTGTGTGCGGCAGCTTAGATGCTGCCAATCTGATATAATTAAAATTTTATTTTTTTCTTGTTTATATTTCACCATTAAAATATATCAAAGAGAATATTCGATGTGCATTGATAACTTATAAAATGACAAGAACGCCTATTTTATCATGGTAATTAATTTTTATTTCACCAATTATCACTGAGGTAGCCAATAAATCACAGTTCATAACTACTTTTGTTGATGTTTCTAGATTTTTTAATAAACTTGTAAATCTTTTTTGCTTCGCAATTGTGATAGATCTTCCATTTCTCTGTCTTCTTCAGGCTTTCTGTAAAATAAAAGCATCCTTATTTATTCACTTTATTTGATAATTGAACTCAAATAGTTGCATTCTTGACAATACACTCACATTTACTAACAATCACACACTAATAACCCAAATTAAGCTTGTGCTTGTACTATGGGTACTAGACAAAGATATACATACTTAAACACATATACACAACCATGACTCGTGACAAGCCCATCTGCTCATCACAGAAAAGTTTACCACTACCGGGACTCGAACCCGGGACCTTAGCATCGTAAGTAGGGTCGCTACCAATTGCGCTATCAGGCCGTATATGTAGAAAATTTCGGTGTGTTGCTTATTCTATCCAACGAGCGCTTGATTTATATCGTATTAATTTTACGGACTCTCTTTTAATAAATAGTCTCCCATATTGTCTCAATTAAATAAAACACTCAGTGTCAATTTTTTTTTTATGCGGACTAACTACTGAGTGCCGGGAAAGGCGAGGTGGTAGGGCGTCGGTGCCCGCCTGGATCGCGACCACAGTACATGGGTGTAGAGCCCGTCATAGTGACCAGTTTCGGCTTGTCGCGTTTCGGGATCAGCTTATGTATATCCAGTAGCTCATATACCTAGAGACCTTCAGTCGTGGTATATTTGGGCCGACATAACGATGTAGACTATCAATGGATTTTCATCCTTTGATAGTCGCTTTCGTTTTTGGACTACACTGTACTTACCATCAGGTACTCTGTAGCACTACGTCGAGACAGTGTAAAAAAGGCATTTACAGTTCAACCAGGCTTAAAAATCGGTGTCATTAAGTAATTATTATCTTACCTACAAAGCATTCCTTCTCTTATTAAACGTTCCCCATCGGCGATAGTTTGCGGCATCGTCTTTCCTTTCGTCTCTGGCAGTAACAGCGAGAGTCCACCAGCGAGCGCTGATACCGCAGTTAGAATCAACAGAGGCAGTGGTCGCCAATACTGACCCTGTATGCAAATATAACAGAAAAAGATTTTCAAAAGAACACGAGTTATGTAGGCATAGCACACGCAACCTACATACCAGGATCGGAATACATCATTATACCATATCTTAACAGGAAGCATTAGTGTGTTAATTGTAATCATTAGTCATAAGTAGTTATGAAAATGCCCGGGAATTATCCAAAAGTGCCCAGCACTTCCGCGAACATTTCGTAAATTCCCGGGAATATTCCCAAGCAAGTTTTGGGCACTTTGGGAAAATTCCCGGGCATATTCATCACTAGTCATAAGTATCAACTGTTATCTTTATAAGTATTATTTAATGGTTTGTTTACCAAGTGCATGCATCCCCACTTGTAGAACATTAGTATATAAGCGATTGTATTGTTTTAATAAAGAGAGTTTAGTTTCATCAGTTGTCATAGGCTCCTCAAGCCAACAACTTGTATTTTTTATCAAAACCTCACATAACCATATCTCACGTCAGAAAAGCTTTTATGGTTACGGTTACACGACCTCGGGATTTATCAGAATCTTCACATTTATAGAATGATATCTCAATTTTACGTTTTCTTTTAAGAAAAATTTAAATATAATGTTAAAATGCATAATTTAATACAGCTGCTAAAAAAATTGATGTACTTTTTAAGGTCAGACGGTATTTCACACCATCACAACTTCTTAACCTCTACAAACACAGGTAGGTGCGCTAGGATATGGAGTACTGTTGTCACCTTTCGGACGGATCCGCTAAATATCAATTGGCGACTGTGGATTCGATTGATCGTAGAGCTCGTAGACTAATAATTAAAAGACTTTGCACTCTTGGACTCTTTAACTGAAATCTAGAACATCTAGCATCGACGTAAATTCGCCTGCCTCATAGTCTTTTAGCGATTACCCAAAGGCAGGTGTTCTTAGGGGCTACATTCTCTACTTCCACCAGCCCCATTTCATCACAAAACACTAGACGCCGTTTCGGATACCATCCGTATGTGGTGGACGTTCCTTATATCCGTACGAAGAGATTCGCTTCTACATACAACATGCAAACGGCTAAGGACTGAAATATGCTTCTAGTGAGGATATTTCCACGATTTCATGATTTAGAAGCCTTAAAGAGTGAATAGGCATTTATTGGGCGGATGTGGTCCATTGTCTATCTCATCTTCACCTTCCACCAGGTGTGATTTGAAGTAGCCGCCTGTAAATAATAAAAAAAGTGGTTTTGAGTATTTTGTTCTTTTTTTTTACTCTGGCTCGACATAGTGACTACAGATTACCTGATGGTAAGTACAGTGTAGTCCAAAAACGAAAGCGACTATAAACTCCATTAATAGTCTACATCGTCATGTCGGCCCACATATACCGCGACTGAAGGTCTCTAGGTATACGAGTTACTGGACATACACAAGCTGATCCCGAAACGCGACAAGCCGAAACTGTTCACTATGACGGGCTTTACACCCATGTACTGTGGTCGCGATCTAGACGGTCACCGACGCCCTACCACCTCACTTCTGCTCGTTTAGCACCACCCAGGAGCCACGTGTAGGGAAACTAAGGTAAAGCCTACGGACGCGAGCAGCTTCGACTCCCAAAATCAAATTATCCCACCTTCCAATTTCCACATTCTACTTATCATTAACACGTAAACTCAAGACTGCGTCGGAAGCGATCACTTACCGAATATACAATGAATGGCGACAATGTGGTGGCTAGAAATGCAGATACGTGTAAAAGCGAGGTGCCCGCAGCCCGGACTCCTGTCGGCAGTATTTCAGCGCCCAACTGCATTTGTACCGATAGCGACATATTGAAAAAGAATCTGCACAGAACAGCCAATATCATCTGAGGCGTTCCTGTAAAAAAATACTTAAGCTATACTCAAGTTCACGATATATTTTTAGTTTCTAGTTAAACACGTATTTATTTCCTGAGCACAATTTAAGGAAAGTGAAAGTAGTGTCGATATATCTCAGTCTTAAGCTTACAAGCCTGAATTTGCGTTGTGTGCGCCTGAATGCATATTTACAAGTAAGTTAGCAATTAAGCACACACACCAGTTCTTTTCCTTTCGTAGGTACGGAATCCTAAAAATGCTGCAAATGTTTTTTAACTCTTCATTAACAATAGTCAATAATTACCTGTCGAAAGGAAAGAACAAGTGAAAGCAGAAACGGCGCCGAGAATTAATGTTCCGGATGTCATAAATCGCCTTCCCCATCTGTAGACAAATACATTCACATATTCGATTACATCTTCTTGGGTTTTTCTCACTTTATTCTTGTTCTTGTAGCATGAATTACAAGCATAGATGTGCAAAATGTAATCAGATTAATGAAAATGATTAACGATTACATTTTACGTTTTTTACCATTAATATGGCTGTATTTTGCTCATTTATGTTTTAAACACTACAAAATCCCAGATTGCATACACATTTATAATTTCTTAATGTTTTAAATAGATTTAATCATGATTACAGAGCAACAAAATTAAAATTACGACTACATTTTGTAATCGTTCATCATTGATCAGATTACATTTTGCCCATCTCTGAATTTTAGTAGCTGATCCATTGACCTTCTTTTTAAAATATAAAATAACAGACCTGTCCAGAACAAGTGTGACAATGGTGAGAGCCGGCACCTCAGAGACCGAAGACAGCGAATAGGTCACGAAGAAGTTGTCCCCGATGGCTTCAGACATACGTAGAACAGCATCGAAGGTCACATTACTTATCATGGCCACGAGTGTGAGGATAATCAAGACGTTCCGCAGGCGTGTATTCCTAAACACCGCAAGAAGAGATTCATCGGTCTCTTGCTTCTTACTTGACGCCATCTAATCAAAAACAATAATAAAAAAAAACACTTTATTTGCATTTTAAAGAGTGTGCATAGTTGGGTGCTCTGGCTCCTAAACCAGAATTATCTGTATTATGGGGGGTAGTCTCAATAAGTAAAATGATTATATCTTGTGGATTTTATAAAGACCCTTGTGACAATATCTCGAACGTAACTTTACACGTTTCATAAAAATAGCAAATCATTTAAACAAAGAAACAGAATCAAAGGAAAACGTCAAATGAGGAGTCTAATTTCAAAATCCACTATAACATATATTTTTATAATCCATAAATTTATAATAACTAATTAATCTTTGACTTAACAATCATATTCTTATAAGGCATTTAAAATATTATTCTAGAATGAAAAAGTAAAAAAGAAAATATCATGTATAATATTTGCTTTGATAAAAACATTTCAAATTACTATTAGGACTATTAAGTAACTTTGTACGAAAAATCGTTGTAGCGGGTTTTGAAATTAGACGCCTCTAATAACAGTTATTTCTGTTTCACAAACAAAACAAACTCGTTATTATACATTAATATTGTTCGCAAATAATTTAAACAATAAATAAAATTATCATAACACATTTTCAAATTTCATAGCGCATTTGGTGTCTTAATTCCGTGGTGGTATTCGTACCTACAGGCTACAACCATTCCCTTTACCACCAGGCCACAAACCACATATGAACCTAATATTTTGAACAGATTCCGGTTTCAGTAATACTTACTATAAATTCTTCTAGTACGTCTTCAGTTATAGTTTTCTTATTTACTCTTGCAATCTTTTTCAACACTTTCACCGCTCTATCAGTTTTTCCAGTCGAAGCCAACCATCTAAATAACATAGTTTCATATATAAGTCGCTTGTGGTAAATAGAGACATCGTAATATTATTACGTTATAACGGCACGGAAGAAGGATTTTTCTTAACCTACCACCTACCTACCTTTACCTTTAAAGTAAAATCTTTTCTAAACGAAATGATCAACCTATCAAAAACCTGTCAAGTACAAAGCAGATTCGCGTATAGAGGGTTCCGTAAATACTAGTTCTTTGCAAACCTAGTTACCGTCTTTACTTACTTCCTTTTAATAGGCTCTTTAAGCGAGGCATAAAGAGATATATGTAGGCCGGCATGATCGTTGCAGGTGGCTATTTCTTGATAATCATACTCGGTTTTTAGACTGCACTGTTTTTCATCAGGTATTATGCAGACACTGTGCCGGGTCAGAATAAAAAGCAGACCAATTAAATGTAATACAATTGATTAGGGTTATATACTCGTATTCGTGTTACACAAAGAAGGAACTTTGGTGGTTCACTAGAAAATCGCTATGATATGCGTTAGGTCACTCGCCCCGTAAAGCAGTTTCTATAATTGCAAATAACACTCCACTTATATTTTGCGTTCAGTAGTGTACCTAATCACCATTCTGGTGGTACTTACCTACATGATATTTTTGTTATATGACACGCGAGCTTACTCACGACAAAATTCCCGGACACACGATGATTATGGCGAGTTGCCTCAGTAAAAAAGGAAGTAAGAAAGATACCTGGCACTTTCTGGCAAAGTCCAAGGGGCAGCAATGACCACCAGCATTGGCAGTGAAGTGGCAAGGATCAGCCGTCTCCAGTCGAGCAACCACAGTGCTAGCACCGGGACAATCAGCGACCCTACTGTCGCGAACATACCAATTGACATATTTGCAGTCCAAGTTCTGTGGCTGGGGCCCACGTATTCAAGAACTGAAACGAAAGAAATGGAATATAACTTTTAGCTCTAATAACTGAGATTCAGCGTCTATTCACAAATATAAAAGCTATAACGATTGCGCCCCGAAACTATTGTCTCGATTGGTGATGTTCACTAAAATAAGAATCGAAGTCACTACCTGCTGCGAAATGAATGGGCACCTGTAGAAAGCTAGTGATGTAAGTACGCTACTCCGCATACCTGTACTCAGAAGCTGTACCACTCCGTAGTTTTTTCCAATATACACTAGACGCAGAAATTAAAGGATATTAAAAAAGGTCCCCAATTTCTAGGTGATTTTAAAGAGGCTGTTATTTTAAGGAAAATGGTTGTACAGAAGTTTTAAAAGTAGAAGGTTACAGCTTAAAGTTTCTAGTTTTTAGTTTCAAATTTTAATATAATTTACGCGTAGGGTTTTTGAGTAATCTTAAGAAAAATACAGATAGAAAAAGTTTTAAAAATTTTCCTTGTTTTCAAAATGATCTATGGACTTTAATTTTTTTTATTCAATTATCTTATCTTAAAATTCTTTTAGATAATCTAATTCCCTTTTATTTGACTTACCTACGAGCCTTCTACGATGACTTAATCCTGAGTTATTATTGATCAAAGCAAAAAAGTCCTTATTGACTTTGACAATCGATTACTTGGTTAGTAATGATTGGACAGAAAATCGAAGCAGGGTTTTATAAACTACAAAACATTCTCTATAAAATAAAATTACAATTTTTTGGTGAAACATTACTTTTTGAAAAGAAAATGCTAACTGAAGATAGGGTAAAAAATCGCAAATACGAGGATATTTGGATAACTTGAAATAATTTTGCATACAATGGGTTAAGGAAGAATTCCGTCCATAAGTTTTAAGCTCTAAGGTGTCCTGAAAAAACTCTTTGATGATTTGAAGAGCTACGAATTTGTCCTCTTCTTTACCGAAAGGTTTATTTAGAGGTTTTGTGAAAAATCAACTCAATGGACAATTTTTCATTGTTTAAGGATTTATTTAAGTTTAAAGTGTTTTTTTAACTAATATTCATGGTTTTTTAACAAAAACTTTTATAAAATAAAATATTATTTTTTAATTGTTTATTTTTCCTATATTTGAGTGTGCGCGCACTTGTTTTTGTGGATGTATGTACGGGTTGTCCCGTGCGTCTATTTTCTACGATGGCTCGACATAGTGACTACAGAGTACCTGATGGTAAGTACAGTGTAGTCCAAAAATGAAAGCTTCCATCAAAGAATGAAAATCCATTGGATAGTCTCCATCGTCATATCGGCCCACATATGCCACGACTGAAGGTCTCTTGGTATATGAGTTACTAGATATACACAAGCTGATCCCGAAACGCGACAAGCCAAAACAAGTCACTATGACGATCTTTACACTTGTGTACTATGGCCATGAACCAGTTCGGGGAATCGCCCTACCAACAAAATCCGTCTCCATGTGTCCGTGTATACGTGCGTTTATATTGTCTCGTGTCTTCCGAAACGCAGGTAGATCACCGTTAAGTTTCTCTCCCTGGAAGGCCCAAGTCGACGTCCATACCCACAGGGGTGCCCTTGCGTAACCAAACAATCCATATATTCGCTGGCTGAGCACACTGAGCTCTCAATGCCCTTTGAAGTTGTAAAGGCCTCTCCCGGCCAACAGCATTTGGTTTTACCGGAAAAGAACCAACCTTGGCAAACAGGCTCCTTCATGCCGCACGTGTAAAACCTTTAATAACATTCATAATGAAAGTAAAGATTATGACCGGTGGTCGTGGGTGTGGTTATAGTAAGATACGAATTTGGCGTTTTACAGTTTATTTGCACTTTAAGGCACACCGAACTGCGACGTACACGCACGTACTCCCGCCTTGGGTCTCGGTAGTCGACTAACTTACAAGCGTCGTGCGCGCGCATCCTCTTACCCCGCACGTCTCGTAACACCCTAACGACCCTTAGGGCGACAAGAGCGTATCGGGTTACGCCTACATGCTATAAGATATATTTTATAGTTCTCTAACCTCTTTCAAAGCAATTGTTTTAAAATTGTTTTACATTTAATATAATTATAAATTTATCGTTTGTGTATAAGGATCTCTTGTTTTTATCCCTGTACCACTAGTATGTTTTTTTTGCATTGAATTTCACTATATAGTGCATGTTGCGCTTTCACGTAATTAGAGTGGTCCACTGTCAATGTATAAGGCATGTTTTCTATTATTATTTGTTTAGTGTATATTCTGTTTGAAAGCCTATTAAAATGAAATAAAATAAAAGAAACTGCACTGTTTGGGGTCGGTGCGGCTTCGCAACGCATGCGTGCACCGGCTTTTTTTCGCGTATGTTATCGCAAGCATAAGACGAATTATTAACATCGGTTTTACTGCAGTCATTTTTAGGTTTTAACGAACAGAAATATAACGTATGTTTATTTAGGAAAACACATGAGTTGAGTAAAATGGGATACGACAATATTGAATACAATTTCCATTATTTTGCGCTTCTAATCATATAAGTATAATTCTAAATAGCTAAAGGATTTCATGTATAAAATGCGTATTTCTATGAACATTTAGTTAAAAATGATAGCTAATAGACACATTTGTATTTCGCACAATTATTACAAAAGTTTTATTAAAAGTGGAATAATTTACTCACCAATAATATAAATCATCACAAAACAGCAATCAAATGACATTCCAACTAAAAACCTGCAAAAAGCGAAGTCCCATAAGCCGGTTGTAAATACACTGGCCACGCCTCCGACGCATCCTATCAGGTTTGCTCCTGCAAAACGTAAATTCTTGAATCTACAGCTTATTAAAATTGTTACGGTATAGAATGAGGTTTGTAGCGACCTCTATTGTCTAGTAAATGTCCATGACTTCACACACTAGTAGTGACATCTATAGGAGAATAGAAAGCTATCTCTAGAAGTATCGCTGCAGTCAATGTGAACGCTATTATGTATTACGAGACTAAATTATAATACAACAATTAAATATGAAACACATTGAGTACGAATAACTTACAATACTCGACAATAGATGTCGTTTACAGAGCTCTCATATATAATAGTTTTACAACAAAAAAATATATACACGTCTCCCCAGCGATGTTATATGTTGAATATGTATAAATGCTAGCGCTTTTAGTCGAAATATATGTTTCTTTTTATTGAAGAAAAACATTATATAAAGTTTTATTTAAAAATAAAAACAATCAGCTGCGCTACTGGTCCCTTTGGGCAGACGCAAAGTGGATATGGACACTGATGCATCACTGCTCATCCCGACAGGGATGTAGCATGCCGATTTATTATCTTTAATGTATTTCAAAAATAAGTTATTATTAATTATTTTTTAATGTAGTAGGAGTTATTGTGTGTTACATCCTAAATTCTTTAAATAAAATCTATATGTACTGATTTCATTCAATATATAAAAAAATATATAGTATATTTTTCTCCTAACTCTATAAATCATAGAGTCTCTAAAAATGTTGGTCCTTAACTATTTAAAAAGTATTAGAATAACGTACCCATAAGAGCGGGAAGTCTCCCAAAGGCATCACCCATCCACCCAAAAAGGAGGCAACCTATTAGACTCCCTAAAAAGTACAAAGATTGGGCTGTCGGAGCATAGCCTGCTTTGTCGCACACCCATTCACGCTGAAACGAACATACTACATTATGGTTTCTGCCGAAATATTGGTAAATTAGTCGCAATTAACACCTTGGAACCAATTTAAAACCAAATCTATTTGAAATTCAACATAGCCTATAGTTTCTTTCGGCGTTTCTTCTCAAGGTAGTCGCTTTCGAAACACTAGTATATCACCGTTAGGTTTTTCCCTGTTTTGCCGCCCAAGTCGAGGTTCGTACACATAGCGGTATCTTTTCGTTGCTACGCAACCCATAATTCGCTGGCTGACTACCTAAAATGCTCAACGCTTTCGATCGGTGAAGTTGTAAAAGTCTTTCCCGGCCAATAGAATCACATCTTGTAAAAAAAAACTGAATTTTACTTGCTGCTACGTATTGGCTTCCCTTATGACTCCATCCTCAAATAAAAGTCTAGTCAATCCAAACACAGTCCGCATTCTTAGCTAAATAATCTCTTACATTCTTCTGTCACCGAATTTGGGTAATTTTATGATAATATTTTTCATTATTTCATATATAATCGAATACCAACAAAAAGCAGCACCTCAATCTTGAATTTTAATATATCTGGCTTATCGAATATACGACCATCTATTGAAATGTTCCAAACTATAAGTTTTTTTTATAATCTATTTACCTCGCTCACGACAGTGATATAGGGAATATCATTGTAGAGAAACTCCCAGCCATCTCGACACGGAATCGTAGGCGTCCCAGGGTCTGGAGGCGTCAAGTTAGCAAGAACAGCCGTCCAGTTAGCATCGAACATCACACAGCGATTCCAATTCCCTGTCAACGCTCCTGGTATGGACAGGTTCCTCCTAATCATCAATTAATACATATTATAAATAAAAGTTTAACTGATCGCTATCTGTGCATGGAAGTTATACGAAAAAGCTTTTGGGTGGTTATTAACGTAATATAACTCAAAATCGATTGTTAGAATTTTTGACTACTTCTCTATGCATTTGAGCTCGAAATGAAATGAAATATAAGTTTATTCAATTAGGCATATTTCCATTAAAAGTAAAATGTAACCAGTGGTTCAGAAAGCAGAATCTACCGAGAAGATCCGACAAGAAACTGTGGTATATATAGGGTTTAATTCCTTCGCGAAATGGAATAAACGATAAAATATATCGCATAAACAGACGTACGTGAGTGCTTTGACGGAGAAGAATGGTTTACATGAGGACATGGGATTGCAGATATGAGGATTTGTTATCAATTAGAACTTACCTCCTCTGCATGTGCTAGAAAAGAAATGGCTTGATATACAGACAGACATATGGACTACAAGTGATCTCATAGTCATTCATTTTTTCTCTAAAGGTACCGTAAGGAACCTCAAAAAGAAAGAAAGAAAATCATTTGTATGACAGATAACTTACAACACAGAATATTAGGTTAATCAGGATAGAAAACAGCAAAAATGTATGCATGCTATGCATGTATGTATGTATGTAATGTATATATGTATGCTAGGTAACCAGATGAACCATCCAGCGCTGATTTTCATTAGATAACCACATCAAAGGAACCTATTATCTGACTTCTCAACAAATATTACCTGAGTGTCACCTCCAAATGTTGCAACTCAGGAACTCTGCACCAATGTTCTTGAGGGGTGGCAGCTATGAACATCTGTATGACGTAGACCATTGACATGATTACGCCGAAAGGGAACATCGATGCAAACAAGAGTTTCTGGTAGGTCCCCATTTCCCCGACTTCTTTTATAATCTTGTCCATGACATCGGGATATTGAGATTTAGGATTGAGATATTTTACCTCCTGTAAAAGGTAATAAGCTCTTTAGAACTTTTGATGATGTAAGGAGAAGTGGAGGGTAGACGTTCTTGAGACCGTTTGCCCAAAAGGTGGACAAACTAAATAAAAATCATTTTTTTGACACGACATTATCCTGTTGGTTGGGAAAGGCCTTTATAACCTTAACGAGCGACGGGGGCGAGCATTTTGGGTACTCAGCCAGATAATTTATGATTTGGGTGTCAACGGTATGGACCTCGAATTGGGCGGCCAGTCAAGGAAAGAAAGCTAACGATGATCTACTAGCGTTTTGGAAGCGCCTACCTTAAGAAGAAACGCTGAAAGAAACTCAATGCTGTGGCAGAGGAATAAATTAAGTCCTTTATGTGATTCCCCCTTATGGAATGCACACGCAGTGTCTCTAATAGGAGACTAGAGCGTCTCGTAAAAGCCGCAACCAATTTAGGAGATAATCCATGACTACTATATCAGGAGTGGAGAACTAAGTAAAAGGAGAAAAAAGAGTAGTATTATGTTAATATTCTCTAAGCTGATGCATAGTTATGCTTATTTCGCGTTACAGGGTCAGCTATGGTCAGTCATCCATATACCAAGATACTGTTCGTCGTGTTTTATTTAGGGAGGCATAACGACTTCAGCTGTCGAAGGATTTTCGTCCCTTAGCAAAGGTTTAATTCAACCTCAACCGCGATTTAAATTTTACAATACTTGAAACTGAATAAATAACGTTTTAAATAGCGTTTTATACAAGTTTAAACTAGTTTTAATTTGTTGGAAGTCACACTTGACACTTGAGGGAGTTCACTGTCCGTACATGAGGGCGGCGGTGTTCGCGTACTTCCGCACATCGCCTATTTTTGAGGAAGGAAGGGCCGGGAGTACTCCCCCATTTCCCGCAATAAAGGAGGCCCACCACGCGTTGGACATGGTGGAGTGCGAGTTTGTGACCATGGTAGCCAGCCACGCGGATGAAGGAGAACCCAGGAGGTTTGTCGTCGGTTGGAGTCCGTCACACCGTGGTCGCTACACTGTGGCACTGAAGATCAGGTGTATAATTTTTTTCAGGACTACAAGAGACTGCTGATCTGAGTAACCACTCAGACCGAGTAAGATCTCAATCTGGCAACACGTTTACTCATGAAAAAGGGCAAAATAGATAAACGTATGGATATACATACATTCAAACGGACAAAGTGATTCTATAAGAATACCGTTTTCGTTTTGAGATACGGAATACTAAAAATACGAAAATTGTTAAAAATATTGCGAACCTCCGAAGATATGTCCAGCTTCTCAGACATGATTTAGACCGCTTTGCTTCAATATGTTATACTAACACGACTATTGGAGATATAAGTGAATAGACGTGATCATAATTCACTCAATTTATTACAATGCCAAGTATATTTGGAAGGACATAGTAGATATGCCTAAAATAATACGTTATCCAATATAATAATCGGGTAGTTGATAGCGCGTAAATCTGTTATCAGCTATAAATATAGATAAATCGGAAAGCAATTTTAGCAATCTTAAATCATGCGTCAGCTTTGAACACGTGGAACTTGTAATCCTGTATCATACATACTAGGGATGTAACGGAGGCAGTTTTATCGGAACCGAAGTCGGAGTCGGAGTTTTTAAATTTGATTTATCGGAGTCGGATTCGGAGTCGGAATCGGAGTCGGAGGCAATGTCAGTCATTAGAAAGTGATAAATTTACAAATACACAGACAATAAAAATTGCTGTTTCTTATTAACATTTTCATAGTACTGTGAGAAAGCGATTACCTGAGCTACTGGTCGCGTAGTCTACGACATTTAAGCGCAAAGTGGATAAAACCACTATTGTATGTCTGCTCACATAGCGTGATAGCGTGAAGATATGTTATTTATTATATCTTAAATTTGTTCCCATTTTAATATGGTGCAGGATTGATACATGTCTCCGAAAGTATAAGCCAGAACTTTTGAATTGACAACAGCATAATCCATTTCCCTCTACATCTCCCTCGTGTGTAGACAGATGTAGAGAATCGAGACTGTTTCCAAGCGTACAACTACACACGTACAAGCAACACAACACAACACAACACAACACAACACAACACAACACAACACAACACAACACAACACAACCCAACACAATCCAACACAACCCAACACAACCCAACACAACACAACATAACCTAACTTGGGCAAATAAAAGCTGTTGTTCACAAAGTGTTGGATATATCAGAAACCGTTATCCTCCAGTGAACATTGTCCAGTGAACAAATTAAATCAAATTTGCTGCAGGGTTGTTTTTGTGTTAATTTCTATTTTACTTAATTTAATGTAAATGTAAAATAAAAAAAACCTTTTAGTAATAAATTTAAATGTACATTTAGTTTTAAATTTAATAATGTAATTATATTTTTTTAATCTAAATTTTAAAAAATGTCTTCTACAAATTAAGTAGCTCTGATTGTTTGATTAGTTGATATTATGCTTCAACAACATATAAAGTAAAATCAAATGAATTGACTGCAACAGTGGGGGTGACCTTCGATGAATACCTCCGATTAAAAAGTTTCGGAACCGAAGTCGGAACCGAAGGTGTAATAACGATCGGAAGTTCCGACTTACCGGAGTCGGAGTCGAAGCTCCGTAACATCCCTGATACATACACTGTACTGTATGTGTTGTATGTGTATTGTTGTGTGTGTGTTATGTGTATCCCGTATATTAGGGATGTAACGGAGGCAGTTTTATCGGAATCGAAGTCGGAGTCGGAGTCGGATGCAATGTCAGTAATCACAAGTGACAGCAGAAAACAGTAGTTTTATTAAGAGACAAATAAAAACATTATTCAGTGAACCTTTTTAAGTAGAAAGTAATAAATTTACACATTTACACATTACAGATAATGAAAATAAAAATTGCTGTGTTTCTTATTAACATTTTCCCGTTAACAGTGAACAAATTAAATCAAATTTGCTCCAGGTTTGTTTTTGTGTTAATTTCTATTCAATTTCATGTAAATGTAGAATAAAATAAACCTTTTAGTATTAAATTTAAATGTACATTTAGTTTTAAATTTAATAATTTTTATTATGGTTTTTTTCATATAAAATTTTTAAATATATCTTCTTCAAATTAAGTAGCATCGATTGTTTGATTAATTGATATTATGTTTCAACAACATATAAAATGAAATCAAATTAATAGACTACAACAGTGGTGGTGACCTCCGATGAATACTTCCGATTAAAAAGTTTCGGAACCGAAGTCGGAACCAGAGGTGTAATAACAATCGGAAGTTCCGACTTATCGGAGTCGGAGTCGAAGCTCCGTAACATCCCTGCTGTCATAGATGGGCAAAATGTAATCAGATTAATAAAAATGATTAACGATTACATTTTACGTTTTTAACCGTTAATATGACTGCCTTATGCTCATTTATCTTTTAAACACTACAAAATCCTAGATTGTAAACACATTTATCATTTCTTAATGTTTTATATGGATTCAATCATGATTACAGAGCAAAAAAATTAAAATTACGACTACATTTTGTAATCGTTCATCACTAATCAGATTACATTTTGCCCATCTCTGGTGCCCTGTATATTACTTTTTACTACTAGTGAAGCTAATCGCCACTTTAAAAGAACATTCACCGTACATGTAACATTTCTATTAGATGCCATGCGAGATACTTCACGATTTTTACCTTCACCAGTGAGCATGTGATGATTAAATCCGTAATTAATCTGGAAACACTCAGAGGTACAACGTGCCAGGATACGAACCTATGACCACTTGTGTAGCCGCGTTTCGATAACGGTTCGTTATCAACTAGACCACCATTTTTTTTGTAGCCCGGGTGAATTCCCTAACGGACCTCAGGGGGCGGTGAGGGCCGCCCCCCGGGGTGTTCCTCCTGCTCGTCTGCCGGGGCAAGGCCAAGGCAAGGGCAAGGATACAGCATTGGTCACTTCCTCGGCTATGCGTAGTGAACATCTGGATCAAGCCAGCTTTTGCCCTTTTGCTCCACGCAAGGTTTCTGTCCACGCTGGCTTGGCCTTAGGACACCTGCGTTATTCTTTGACAGATGTACCGCCCCCGTCAAACTCCCATCCACTAGACCACCACATTTAATAAATAATTAATTAATATATATGAACATCTATTTTTTTTTGGTGTCTCGGGGGAAAATCCTGCATAGGATCATCAGGGCCGCTGTGAGGGCAGCAACTCCGGTGTGTCAGACTCCTACTGACTAAAAACCCCCGGGGTGTCCCTCTAATCGCTCCACCCGAACCTGGGAAACCAAATTCACACAGACGCCCGGAGAGGGAAATGCCTTGTCGAGGCTGCCTCCCTGGGAGGGTCCAACATCTATTTAACTCAATTTGATGTATGCCCATTATAGTGTAGTTAATTTTTATAAAGCTTAACTGAGCTTTAAACTCGTCCTAAAATAAACCCTTTTTTTTAATAAGTCTGTCTTTAAGACTGTTTTTTTTTATCACTTGATTTCGATAAAGTCGCGGGCACAAGATAGCTTACAATAAATCTACAAACGTCACTTGTACATTATATTGTTTATCCAAACTTTACGCTTGCCAACAGGAAAAAAAAAACAAATTCTTATATTATTACGTAATTTATAATCATATAATTTCACTAATCACAGTGAGGATGCAGTTTTTTTTATTGAATCAATAGCAAACATATTGACAATGTACGATTATGATCGCAGATAGCAATGATTCTTGAATTATCGTATTGATAATACAAGGAAAATTATTTTACAATTTATCACACATGTATTTTACACATTTGGAAGCGAAATTTCCAAGTTAAGCATCTTTTTGTACTAAAATTACTTAAAGCTACAATGGAATTACAAAAAGCATTATTTACTTAAAACTAAATAGTTATTACAAAACTATATTATCTTTAACAATAATTTAAACTAATATTTAACAGGAGTAACTCAAAAAATAAATGATAATAAACCAAAGCAAAGATTCTACAAAAAAAAAGAATAACAAAAATCAAGCTAAGATACATAAATCAATAAAAGAAAAATTAATCAATTATATATTAGGTCCTTACATATGAAATTGGCGTTTTTCGTACTGGCCACTTTAATCACAAATTTCTCCTCTTTGGTAAGGAATTCCAAATTCAAATTTGTACAGCTATAGACTCATGTATTAGTGCTTCGATGATCGTCATTCATTTGTTTTTTTCTTCTGTTTTTTTCTGTTTGCGTCACTCATTTTACAAAATGGAAAACTTAAAATATCGCATTATTTACGAGTACGAGTTCCGCTGTGGCACTAGTGCTGCGGAAACAACTCGAAGGGTCAATGATGTGTATGGCGGTCGTGGTGCAAAAGAAAACACAGTTCGTTTTTGGTTCCAACGTTTTCGTTCTGGAAATTTCGACCTGCAGAACAAGCCCCGTGGACGGCCTGAGACTCAAGTTGATAATGAAGAGTTGAAGGCTATTGTGGAAGCGGATCCATCGCAAACCACGTCCGAGTTAGCTGCAGGCTGCGATGTTAGTGATAAAACTGTTTTAATTCACTTGAAGCAAATTGGGAAGATTAAAAAGCTTGAAAGGTGGGTACCTCACGAATTGACTGAATCAAACCGGCAAACGCGCGTCGACTGCTGCGTTACATTACTAAACCGGCACAATAATGAAGGTATTTTAAACCGAATCATTACCTGTGATGAAAAATGGGTTCTTTACGATAATCGGAAGCGCTCAGCGCAATGGTTGGATCCTGGCCAGCCAGCCAAATCCTGCCCCAAGCGAAAATTAACCCCAAAAAAGTTACTTGTAAGCATTTGGTGGACTAGTGCCGGTATTGTTCATTACAGTTTTCTCAAATCTGGCCAGACTATTACGGCTGATGTCTATTGTCAGCAATTGCAAACCATGATGGAAAAGCTAGCGGCTAAACAACCTAGGCTGGTCAATCGCTCCACGCCACTGCTGCTTCACGACAACGCTAGACCACACACTGCGCAACAGACGGTTACTAAATTAGAAGAGCTTCAATTGGAAAGTCTAAGACATCCTCCGTACTCCCCGGACCTTGCTCCAACAGATTACCATTTTTTTCGAAATTTGGATAACTTCTTGCAAGGGAAAAAATTCAACTCCGATGGGGCAGTCCAAATCGCCTTCAAAGATTTTATTGATTCCCGTCCGACTGGTTTTTTTAGTAAAGGGATCAATGAACTACCTATGAGATGGCAAAAGTGCATAGAAAATAATGGTTCATACTTTGATTAATTAAATATATTATATTAAAAAATATTCGACTTTTTGTTCCTCCCATACAAAACGCCAATTTCATATGTAAGGACCTAATATATAATTATGTGTATATAAGAAATACAGTAAAGAAAAAATTCAAACTAACATTTTCTTTCACACCTTTCGGCTAAAGAGCCCGAATGCACAGGACAATATGTCGATATCACAAAAACGATGACAAGTTGATGTATTAACTCTACAACGTTACTAATCACCTAATAGGAACTATGACTTAAATTCTAATCACTATAATAGCTTTCACCTGTCACAATTCGGAATCAGCTCGTGTATTTCCAGTTTCTTTCTATCTTCTTCAGTGTAATGCTGCTGTGCACTATTGTGAGAGTTCTAGTGTTGCTCAAGTTATGGACGACGGTAGCCACTATCCATTAGCCTGTCTTCCACCTTTTGGTATAAAAAAGATCTTTAGGCAAACGTTTGTCCTCAAGCATATGTTCCTTGGAAGGTGAAAATGAACACGACGATTGGACGTATGTAAAAATTAATTCACTCTTCTTTTGAAGGCTTCTATTATAAATAACCATAAGAACGAGGTAGACCAGACGCGGGAGCGTATTTTATCGCTTTTCGCATTATGAAGGAAGGAGTGAATACTTTAAAGATGTAGCGAAGATTCGCCACACAAGAATGGTTTCCAAAACAGCGTCTAGTGATTATGTACTATAGGATGAGAGACGTCCCTTTTTCGTTATTCTTTTCTACAACTTCCAAGTCGTCGGATTCTGGTTTTCTGTAATGTTAAAACTAGATTTAAAATATATGTAAACAGAAATTATGTATCACTATTGTTAAACGAATCAAAACTGCATAGTAGACCCCCGGTTATCCCACAAACCTTTGGCAGAGAGATGTCGAACTATTGAATTAGTCGGATCATAGAGTACTGCCTAAGGTATTCTATAGTTCGGATTTTTTAAAGAGTTCCTTGTAATGCGAGAAATTACATAAACAATCTATTTGAACTACTAATCATCTATACATATAAAACAATGTCGGGTTTGTTCGAACACTTGTAACTAGAGAACGGCTGGACCGATTTTCATGGACTCCGTAAACCCGCGCGTGTGGTTGTACTATGGAAAAGAGAGGCTGGAACAAGGTTAAATAACTCTTCAAAACACTCGCCGTGAAACATGTTACGATCACCCCCTTCAAATATGGTTCTTAAAATCCTTACCCGCATAAAGAATGCTCCCTGACAATCCTTTCCCCGTCAGCCATGGTTTGTGGCATTTCCCGGCCTTTAGTCTCTGGCAATAAAACACCGATCGAGCTGCCGACGAGCGCAACTCCGCCCAGGATCACGAGAGGCAACACACTCCATAATCTCTCCTAGAAACATCGCAATTGTTAAATTTTAAGCCTAAAAGTGTTCACTGGAAATATCCCTTGATCAGAGATAGGACGTACCGAGTATACGATGAAAGGAGATAGAACTGTGGCGACGTAGCCACTCATGTGCAGCATCGAGGAGCCCGAAGCCCTCACTCCTGTCGGCATGAGTTCCATCACCCATTGCGTCACAGCGCTGTACGACATGTTGATGAAAAATCTGGCCAAAATCGCGAAGCCGGCTTGGACGACTCCTGATAAACAATAATCCATTAGTCCAAAATCAAGTTACTAAGAAAATATACGCATGTTTTCTAATTTAGTGGTTTTTTTTTGGGGGGGGGGCGAGGAGGAATGAAGATGATGCAATCATAGTATGAAGCTCTTAAGCACTCTTTTTACTTTTGCTCCATAATTTTAATTTTAACAATTAAATTTGCTTCAGCGATTTAATTTTAAGAACCCTCTACGATACCACGGCACGGTATTAAATTGTTCGTCCAACCTTATGCTCGGACAACCCTGAGCACTAATGAACTGGAGAGCACTATTTATATGTTTGCTGACATTCTTCAAAAAAAGTTATCGGGTGGTTGAGGGACACGCAGTAAGTGAGGGAATGATTACTGTTGCTTTACATTTTTTAAATACTAAAATGTTTGTTATTATTGTGTATTGTGTTGGCCACTGGCAGCTCTTAATATTATATAAATAAAATAAAATACTGTGAGACAAACGACTAAGCTAGCAGCAGTCAGGTAATTCAATTCACATGTTAGACTGGATTACGGCTGCAGAATATAGGTGCTGATCCCGTCATATTTATAGTATTCGGCTTGTCCAGTTACGGTATCTAGCTCGTGATCTGTCAGTTATTTATATACTTACCAGCTTTCAAGCCTTCAGTCTTGGTGGATTTGACATGGACGTTTCTAGCAGATATCAGCTATATAAGCCATTTGTGTGCTCAAAATAAGGCGGAATAAAAAAATCGAGAATCCACCAAATGTAAAGAACATACGTCGGTTAAGAAGTGATAATTATTATTAGAAAATGTTTTCGAGAATCAAAGGGATTTTAAAGACTCTTTACCCGTAATACTTAAATAAAAATACCTTTTGGAAAAAGTGTAGCGATGACTATAAGCACTCCAGAGACTGCCATCGAGCCACACGTTAGAATTCTGCGTCCCCATCTGAAAGTTATTTAATAAAACTGTGATTCATATATGTTTTTGTAGCCTTGTCTATTGTCGATAATACCATACGAACAAAATTGGGTAGAAGCATGACTTGGAGGAGAGATGACCAATTTGTCACAGATGTGTAATATAAATTTTACATTAAACTATTTTTTAGGACTCCTCCACCCCCCTTTCGGTTATTATCTCTCTCTATAATCTATTCATTGCGACCATTACAATGAGCTCAAGCACAATATTTCTGCTGTTAATTCGTAAAACGTTGAGTATTTTACTGGTCCCGTATCATGCTACAACATCAGGTCAACGTTAAAATGCTACTGTAATATCGCTGAAGTCAGAGGATAGTACATTTTCAATCCATCGGATCAGTAAAAAACATTTATATCAATAATTAGAAAAGAGTTGGTGATTTTCATACAACTGATCAGATTTCCTTTAAACGTGGTTAAGAATTATCATTTATTATATATATTAACTTACATTTTCATAAAGAAAACTTAATCTAAATTGGTTTATCAGTTCGGGAACCATGTTGCGAGAATACACACAACGCACAAATACACAGTTCCACAGCTCCACAAATACACAGATATTTTTATGTCGAGGGTTAAACATATGTGTAGAGATTTTTAGGACGGCTTGCAAACCACAATCGAATAAAATCTAGTTTAAGCATGTGTATTTCAATCAATAAGCTCAATAACAATTTTAATGTAACAATCGTTAAAACTGAAAAATGTTTCACAGCAAGAAAATAAGTACAATTTAACGGTAAATAGCGTTGTGAATTACTTTAAACTAGACTTAAGATGTGACGATACACTTGAGGCGGCCCTGACCGCCCCCCGAGTCCGTCAGAAATTTCCCCAGGGTTACAAAAAAAAAGACTTAATATGTGTAATAAGCCGCCCTTAGTAAATAAACGGTATATACCGATCGAATAGATATACTTTTACCTATCAAGAACTATCGCCAACATTACAACCGAAGGAATTTCAGTCGCTGAGGTGACGGTGAATGTGATAAAGAAATCCAGGCCGAACGCGTCTGAGAGCCGCACCAGCCCGTCAAATATCACCGCACTGGACATGTACACCACAGTGATGATAATCATCGTCATGCGAAGCGGAGCGCTCCTGAACACGTCCATCATCGTCTCCTTCTCTTTCTTTGATTGCTGTGTTGATACCTGGCACGATAAAGATATGTTACATACTCTCATAGTTCAGTTGGGGCTTGATTCCAATCGGTACTAATTCTTTTGTAACAATTTTGATACCGTAAGGTGCCAGAGCTGGGTGGCTCCGCTAGTCATTTACCATTTGCTGAGCTGAATCCTCTTTGGTCCAAGATCACAGCACAGTTTGCTTTTGTTGATTTCTATATCGATTAATTTTTCTTTATTGTATGCTATGTTGTATGCGAAATAAATGCTTCTACTTTCTTTACATATGTTTAATAAAGTTTTTTTTTCACACTGGCTCGACATAGTAACTACAGTGCACCTGATGGTAAGTACAGTGTAGTCCAAAAACTAAAGCGACCATCAAAGGATGAAATTCCATTGACAGTCTCCGTCGTCATGTCGGCCCACATATACCACGACTGAAGGTCTCTAGCTATATGAGTTACTGGATATACACAAGCTGATCCCGAAACGCGTCAGGCCAAAGCGAGTCACTATGACGGTCTTTACACTTGTGTACTGTGGTCATGACCCAGTTCGCCGAACCACCAAAAAAGTTTGAAAGTCAGTAGGGTAAACTTTTAAAGATTCCATGAAGTCTTTTTTAAAATGCGACAGCTCAGCTTAACTCAAAACGGTGGCAAAGAAAATGGGTTGTTACCTTACATTTTAGACAAATGTGTAAATAAATTGACAGATGGACCAGAAAAGTTCTCGGATACTGTAAAACGCATTACCCGAAGTCAATCTATAATTGGATACGAGTTGCTTCTGAACAAACGTCCAAGAAAACACGAGGGTAAGTAATGTCTAGTAGTGGACGTCTTAAGGCTAGTATGGTTATAAACAAACATATAAGGCCCCTCAGGGGCTATATGGGGATCAGAAAATGTAAATCCTTAACATTTTAACTTATTTAAGAGTTTATAAAGAAGCTTACTATGAAATCATCCATCACGTCTTCAGGGATTTTAGTTCCATTAATCCTTTCAAACTTTCTCAATACATCTACAGCTTGATTGACGCGACCGCGAATAACTAACCATCTGAAATATAGAAGTCAGTTGTAAGTAATCTCCTAAAAATATTATTACAGTTCAAAGCTTCATTTATTCGATTACTCTAAAGAGCATAGGAAATTTAGTTCGTATAATAGGATACTGTAAAGAAAATAAAACCAACAAAGTTTGTTCTAAATGTAAAAACTTATACGTAAAAAAAGCGATGGTCAATATACTGTTTTTTTAGATATCATAAATTTTATTATTATGTTTATTTCATTCCTAACGTCCATATAATGCATTCAAGCAGGAATCGTGAAGTCGGGTCATGTGACCCGCTATGGTAGAAATAGGTATCTAAAAATTGTTGGTATGATTAGTGTTAAGCGACATTTTTTGGTGATATAGTAATATATATTTTCGAAATCGGTAAAAAACGCTGATTTCGAATATATATATTACTATATCAGCAAAAAATGTCGCTTAAACCAAATAGCCTTTCACCCCTCGATATGTAAAATCATGATTTGTATGCTTCACACATACAACTAGGAAACAGAGAAATCACACATACTTGACAAAAATGAAGGCAGTCAAATATTTCTTAACCGTTTAATATAAGAATTAAATTAAAATACAGTGCAGCAAAACATTCTTGTAGTAAGTGAGAAAAAAAAAATATTTTTGTTGATCATAATTATTTGTTACAATTAGTGATGCCACGAATAGTGAATTGGCCGAATACCGAATATTCGGCAACGCTGCGGCCGAAGCGCCGAATATTCGGCCGCCGAATATTCCTGGAAGTAGCGTTCTTAGTGAGAAGTTATTTTCTGAGGCTGGTAAACATTTACAATGAAAAGCGTAATCGTTTGCTACCAAAAAATGCTGAAAAGCTTGTTTTTATTCATCGAAACTTACCACTGATCAATTTTAATTACTAAAGTGTTGTAATTTGGAAATAAATACATAATTTTGAGTAATATAACATGTCTTTTTTACATGATTTGGTATAATGGAATAATACGTACTATTCGGCCGAATACCGAATAGCAAAAGAAGTGGCCGAATAGGCCGAATACCGAATAGTTGCCGAATATTCGTGGCATCTCTAGTTACAATATAAGTAATGTTAATTAGTATAACTATTTTTATTGTTTAAAAAAATTACTACGCATTTCATTCCGCACTTTTAGCATATATATACACTTCACTTCACGCTACACTTGCTAGATGTGTGCACACATACAACACGAGAACACCACATGTGGATATTTTCCACGAGAGCAGCGGGTCCTTCAGGAAGAAAGTAGTCGAGGCTATAGGGCCATTTTCGGACAGGGACAGTTAACATACACATTTATACACACACAATAAGTCACATACACAAAGTACACAACCAAACTACACATTGCACATATAAATTTTACTAGCTTAATAACTTTTTATTTCATAAATAATTTGAATCGCATTTAATGCTCTCATATAACCATGTTACACAAATCATCTTGGTTAATCCGATTTTTTGTACGTTTTCCTGTATTAAATTATAAAATTATATACTGTAGATTTGTGAATAAATAAAATAAATAAATAAATATAAGAAAATTCTTCAGGACTTAAACGGTAAATTAAAGTACCTGGCACTCTCGGGAACAACGAAAGGCGAGAAGACCACTAGAAGCATTGGTAAGGCTGTAACCCAGAGGAGCTTCCTCCAATCGGAGATCCAAAAAGCCAACCACGGCAGTGTTATACAGCCGGAGCCGAAAAACAGGGCTATGGACAGGTTCGCGACCCAGGTGCGGTGCTTTGAGCCGACGTATTCCAACACTGGTGAAAGAAAATACTTATTGTGTATTATTTTAGTGGCTATAGTCGCCTAGTGAATGAAGGAGCCAAAATACGTGCTTACGAATGAAAATGAAAAAGTATTTATTTCGCCACAAATCAACAAAAACCCAGAAATTTAAATGCAGCAATACAAACAACACACAAAAACAAAAGAAAATACAAAACATATAAACATGGCGAAAATGGGACCTTCATCAGCCTAAAGCCACAGAGGAAGTCTGCAGCGCTGATTTTCGTGAAGGGCCCCGGTCGTGTTACATTTTATAAGAATTATCAATAAACAATAATAAAAATTATCAATAAACAATAAAAACACATATAGCTTAAATAATAAATACAAAATAAATACGAGTGATACTAAAATAAACTATTACATACAATAAATAAATCGACTACCAGAGTATTAGTGATAGATACTATAGTAAAAATATATGTAACTAAAAAAAGAGCAAAAGTATAAGTAAAAAATAAATGAAATAGACTACGTGTAACTAATAGATTATTAAATAAATATCATTTTAAATATATTTTTGAAAGTTAATTTAGATTTGGATATTCTAAGCGGTAGCGGCAAATTGTTCCAACACTTCGTAACCTGGTAACGAAAACTACCACGAAATGTTAGCGGTGTCGCGGTGTAACTAGCAAGAATTCGGAACCTCTCGTCTTATCTATACTAATATTATAAAGCTGAAGAGTTTGTTTGTTTGAACGCGCTAATCTCAGGAACTAGTGGGTCGAATTGAAAAATTATTTTTGTGTTGTATAGACCATTTATCGAGGATGGCTTTAGGCTATATAACATCACGATGCAACTATTAGGAGCGAAGAAATAATGGAAAATGTGAAAAAAAAAAGGGGGAAAATTATTAATCCTTGAGGGCTTCCATTGCGCGCGCTGCGAAAACGTTCAAGATACCAAAAATATATGTATGAATAATTTATATGGCAGAACAACGTTTGCCGGATCAGCTAGTAAGTATGATAAATGGTTGTTGACTCGGATTTCAGCATGCTATTTATTTAAGTTGTCCTAAATTTAATGCGGACTTAGGCACTAGATGTTCACCGCTGAAGGAAAATATCCTTTTTTTTAGTAATCCGGAGGAAATCCCTAACGGACCTTCAGGGGGCGGTGAAGGCCGCCCCCTGGTGTGTCGGACTTGCACCGACTAAAATCCTCGGGGTGATCCTTTTCCCACCTGCCGAGAGCCAAGGGCAAGGCTGAGCCATCTTCCTCGGTACCCAGCGACGTCTAACCTTCTGCAGGCCCCGCCTACTTGGCAGGGGTTGGTAATAGTCGCCACCCCCCGCGTACACCTAACACATCTGGCGCGGAGAGTGGTGTAAAGTAACACCCTTCCCTCATCTCCTTGATTTGTCATTGAAGAGGTGTGCGGGAACACATCGCACACCGCTCACGCCTGGATCTGGGCGACGCGCTCCCTCAAGTGCGCAAAGGAAAATATCCAGAGAAAATCTTCAAACACATGGTAGATGAGCCTATTCAACATTTTAAACAAAAATTTTTTCGTATCACCTTTCCTATTTCACATTTTAGATAACCTGTTCTTTCATTAAAACGCATTGGTGGTCGCCAAACTCTATACGCCTAACCTGAGCTTGGAAACGATTAACATGATCGCACAATGACGCCACAGTTTTCCGCCAAAATAACTAAGCGACGAGTTGTGGATGCGTCGCTGCCAGTTAAAAGCTCGCGTCCGCGGTAGAAATAACTTTACCCGCTACCGCTACCGCACCCGCTCTCGCTATCGTTCTAGAAGAGGTTCGCCAACCGCTTATAATATAAACTTTTCCGCTAGTGACTCTTTTTATATACCGCGTGCATCCTGATTATGGCATGTGTATTGTTAAGGAGTTTCGAACTATCAAGGATCGGAGTCTGTCCAACTTCACGGCGGCGATTTTACGTAAGATGGTGGAACAGTCCACAGGGCGTCTAATAAAAATACATGTGTAGATTGAGAGCGGCGATGAGGAGCACTAATAGTCAATATGGGCACGAAATATATGTATATAATATTATACATATATAATCACTAAAATGTCTCTACTCAACCTGAAAAGGATATATTGTGACGCTATATTCTTATTATATATATTTTATTATAGCTTGACCTGATCACACATATTCTGATAATAATGTACCTATAAATTGCTGTTGCGTCTCTTTTATAATATTTTAGGTCATAATTTGTAGTTTTATGATCTGATTATTGTCTATCGTACGTACCTAATATATAAAACACTATAAAACAGTTATCAAACGCCATTCCGACGAGAAACCGACAGAACACGAAGTCCCACAACCCAGTCGTGAAGATGGTTGCAATACCCCCTACACTTCCGATCACATTCGCACCTGGAATTAACAAAAAATTGATGAATCGTTTTTACACATTAGTAATAGGTCTAGGATTTTTAAATGCATATTCTACCAATATTTAATCATATTGGAATATTCTGACTAGGCACATAGTAATGATGGCATCATGCTACATTTCTACATTCATCATGCGAACAGCTAGTGAGTGGAATATGCTTCCCGCGGCCATATTTCCGCGATCTTATGACCTGGGAGTCTTTAAAAGAAGAGTGAATAGGCATTTGCTAGGCGAACGCGGTTCATCATCGGACTCGTATTCACCTTCCACCAGGTGTGATTGAGGTCAAGCGTTCACCTATAAGTAATTAAAAAAAAATGCTTCGGTTAAAGAACTCGATTTCATAGAACGCTGGGTACGTGCTCACCGGAAGACCTCATTCTACAATCCAATGACTTCACAAACGCAAGAGTCAGAGAACTTCTAAGTTCTAGCCAAAATATAAATCGTTATGAAAGAAAGAGAGTAGAATGAGGTTATACAACTCTGCAAAAATATCTCCTCGCCACTTGCACGTTTGAGGAAACAGAAAAGTAATTAACCAGAAATAACATTCTTCAACTGCACAATTTATTTGGCTCCATTAAGCTCTTTCGCTAATGACATTTCTTGCAAACCTATTGAGGTTCAATGATAGGTCATAATTGGGGTTTTAAAGACAAATATCTGCTAGATATCCTTACCAATTAAAGCCGGAACCCTTCCAAAGTTATCAGCTAGCCAGCCAAAGAATATTCCTCCTACAAAGGCTCCCGCAAAGAAAAAGGCTTGGGCTGTCGGAGCGTAGCTAGACTTTTCGCAAACCCATTCTCTCTGAAACAATGTTTTTCGAAAGGATCTCGTTGGTTTAGCTTCTCTTAAAAAAAACTAACTGAATGAGGGTTCTTTTGCGTCACAAAATTGGTATAATTGATTAATTTTTTTGTGTAATGTAATTGTACTTTATTGTGACGTAAATGATAAAATACTAGCGGTAGTAACCCGGTACTACCCGGCAGAAGTCTCTCTTATTTAACCCCTCTACTCTTTTTTGGGGAGTCGAAGCTGCTCGCGTCCGTAGGCTTTACCTTAGTTTCCCTACACGTGACTCCTGGGTGGTGCTAAACGAGCAGCAGCGTGGTGGTAGGGCGTCGGTGCCCGTCTGGATCGCGACCACAGTACATGGGTGTAAAGCCGTCATAGTGACCAGTTTCGGCCTGTCGCGTTTCGGGATCAGCTTGTGACCAGGCTTGTGATCCAGTAACTCATATACCTAGAGACATTCAGTCGTGGTATATGTGGGCCGACATGACGATGTAGACTATCAATGTATTTACATCCTTTGATAATCGCTTTCATTTTTGGACTACACTGTACTTATCATCAGGTACTCTGTAGTCACTATGTCGAGCCAGTGTAAAAAAAAACCATTGGGGATTGATGTTCCTAAAACGTCAAAGCATATATTTTTTATTTATAAGTATTTTATCTATATAAGTTATTATTATTATAAGTCATTTAATTGTAATAATATAAATACTTTCCCGAGAAGATCAAGGCATGTGGCCAACTCTCTCCACTACACAACAATATACGGTGTAATCATAAGACAATACTGAACTCACCTCACTAACAACAGTGTGGTAGGGTATATCGGTGAGTTCAAACTCCCAGCCGCTGGGGCACGGGATCAGCGGTGTGTCTGCGGAGGGCGGCATCATGGTCTCCAGCACTCGAGTCCAGTTCGCCGCGTACACTTGACACCGGTCCCAATCATTGCCGTTAACCGCTCCTGGAGCTGACAGATTACGCCTGTAATGTTTAACTAGACTTTAATTCAACATGCGCATGCAGAGTACCTGAAAATAGCAAAAGTTAGCATTTACTTAACATTCGCAGAAAAATCCAACATCGTACTAAGATCCATGGTATCGGAGATCGGATGATGAAATGAAATGAAATGAAATATATTTATTTTCACCACAAACTAACAAAATACTAGAAATTCAAAAGCAGTAACATTTCTGTTACAAGACAACAACATACAGAAACAAAAGAAAAAACAAAAACATATTAACATGGCGAAAATGGGACCTCCACCAGCTTAAAGCCACAGAGGAAGTCTGCAGCGCTGATATTCGTGGAGGGCCCCGGTCGTGTTACATCTTATTAAGCAATAAAAAACATAAGAAACAAGAAATAGGATAACATATAGCTTAAATAATTTTAAGTATAAAGTATAATAAAAAGTATAGATAATAACAAGTATAGATAATAACAATACACCCACTCAAAAATAAATAATCCTTAAATAAACTATTACATACAATAAACAAATCGACTACAAAATGTATAATGGATGATGGCATTTAAGTGCATCTGAGTAGGCCATCTGGCCAGAGGAGATAATGGCAGATGGAGCTTTAAAGTGTGATGACCCAGATTGGGAAAGCGAAGTGAATGACGTCCGCTGCAAGACGGGGGAAGATGAGATCAACTTTGCGAGCAGTAACTGGATAAACTTGGCACAGGGTCGAGGATGGTGGTATAAATATAGTTAGGAATGTCTCGGTACCTCACTAAAAATGAGTGGTAGAGCAGGACAGCATAGCAACATGGCGCGCGCACTATTGCATCGCTGTTTTGTGCGTAAGGTCGCGGTCGTTGTGATTTGTGTTTATATCGAGCATTTAAGTTATAAATGGTTAAAAGTGGTTCTATAAGTAATATTAGTAAGTCATGTGGTTATGTAAGTTCTTTATAAAGTTTGTATTGGTGATTTCTTTTTGTATTTCAAATCATTAGCAATTTATGATCATTTTGTAGGTTAGTTTACGAGTTTGTTAAATTAATAATTATAAATGTAACTTATGGTCACTTTGTACTTATTTTTAAAGATTCCTACTTCTGGATCCTAAATTCAGAAGTGGGATAATACTTCCCACGTATGCCCACACTTAATTTTAATAATTGTCATTTCTTTTGTTCAAAGCGTCGGTCAGCCATATTAATTTTGAACATCTGTTTTTAATTCTGAATACAACTTCACAATAATATTTTTTTGTTACTATTACATTGTTTCGGATATCATTTTCTTTTAATATTTTATGTCATAAGAACAAAAAGTAATTGTTACATTGAATTTTGTTTTGAGCGATAGCATTTCTTGAGAAATAAATCACCAATTATGCTTTTACTCGTATACCGTATGTTGTGTACTGTTGTTCTTGTTAATTTGGTGTTAATATGTTCGATTTGAGACAAAGTGTACGTAACAAATCACTTCGGCCCGACCACGACACGCGTAACCGAGATAGTTCGCGGGTATAATCTCGATAGCGATATCGTATTCACAAAATTCTTCTAGAAGTCAAACGCGACAATGCAATATTAGGGCACGATCACCCGATAGGCCCGAATCGCGTTTGTTAATTGTTGACAGCTATTGACGTTCACTTTCTCACGGTAGCCAAAGACGTAGGAGAGCAGATAAATGTCAGGACTTATCAGTTTTACAGTTAGGCCAGCAGTGTTACTGTGGCCATGACCAGGCCTCGGTTCCTGGACTGTTTCCAAGTTATGTCATTAACAATCTCATGTTAAGTCAAACTGAACTTTAGTAGTCGTATACTTCGCAGACCGTGTCCACCTGTCCTGTACCTTGGGAGACAGTTTATTGAGTCGAGTCAAAGGTCACAAATGGTCTACGTTATTTAAAGCTGTAATCGACGTGGTTTGTTCGCATAGAGCTTGCGATTATTTCATTTCTAGTTTTGATTTTTAACTTTACAGTGGAAACACGTAAGAGGTAAAACGCGTTTGAGATATACATAACTGACGTGACTCCGGGTTGTTGTCACAGATATCGTACAGGTACTAGTGTGGTGATTATCCTAGTGGATCACCAGTGAACTTACGTCGTTCAAATAAAGGTACGAGTTAACGCTGCAAACTCACATGGACTTAGATTTCGCTAAACATTTCATTCGAGTCAGTGTCATTTTATAACTACTCACTTATGCCGAATACGGGTGACGAATATGACATCGAAGCCATAAGTGTGGCTTTCCCGAGTAAAGCTCACGATTACTTCGTTTCCTGTTTTTGATCTTCACAGTGAAGATGGTGTATAGGTATATCATGTTAGAAATGTAAAAAAATTGAAGTGTCCTTGAGTGCTTATCACAAATGTCATGTTATTTCAAAAGTGACTTCGAGATAATGTGATCCTAGTGTGTTAATGATCACACGTGGCTCTTCAGGTACGAGCTTGCCCTGGTCTACCCCAGCAAGTTATACTTACTAACATTTTATTTAAAAATAGTGAGAAGACAAACGCCACGAAGTTTTATAACTTCCACTATCCGAATATTTAATATTGAATACGCATAAGAAATATTACTTCGTCTTAGGGTAGAGTCAGGATTGAATATAGAACTTAGTAACATTGTAATACGTTGTACCGTGTACATAGTATGGACAACGCTATATGCGTGGTAGCTACAAATACGAATTTAATATTTGAGAAAGTTATTCCTGTCTGATTTTTTTATTATATTTTGAAAGCTGAAAAATAATCTTGAGTTCTCACCTTAAAACAATTGTTTCATTTAAATTGTTTAGACAATAGTGAGAGGAAGCGATAACCCATTTGTAGAAATTAAGGTGACTTTCTTGTAAATTCTCCAAACACCAGAGCCTTAAACTTACTTTAGCATGATAAGATCCTGTAGCCCTTTTGAAGTTATACTCTGATAGAAAATACTCGTTTTGTACAATTTGTGGCCATGTAGCGAAAACGTCCTTTAGTAAAACTGGATTCGCAAGGGGTAATCAACATTAAGTCAACTTGTTTTCTGATTTGTCCAAATGGGAGATATTTGGATCACACCATGCATACCGACTGCTGTAGTGTAGTCACTATGCCGAGTAAAAATAAAATGGTAATGTATCTGCTGTCGTTTTTGAGGGTATACATATGAATATGCTTATCAATAAAAGAACCTCGAACACTTCTTTTTTTTGTTCTCCGTACTGAAATATCTCACGTGTAAGCTCAAACCTAGATAAATAGAGTTTCACAATAACTTAAGAGTTCGTTAAAAAAAAAAATATTCTGATGGATATTGGTACCGATGTCAGACTCGTTTGAAAAGGACATCATCAGGCAATTTCATTCTAAGTACGTTAATTCAACAACATTGGTCATGAATCATGACAGGTTGCTTATCCAACCTATTTAACGACTGCTGTGTTTTCAACCAAATGACTGTAAAGAATGATTTTTCACTATATCGATATCTTCGTATTCCTGAACTACTTTTGTGTTATTTTGTTACATTGAATGCTGTCGACATTGGAGCTAGAGCGTGTTGCCACGAGCAGCAAAAAGTCATCATGAGCAGTGCTGAGCCATGTGCACGACACGGCGTGTGCTGACCATCGCTGTCGGCACCAAGCGGCTCCTGCTACTACTCTGCGCGAGGGTGCTGCGCACCTCCAATGCGCGCCTAGGCGTGTCGTGCGCCGTAGCGCCAGCTATGGTGTGTGCTGCTTTACGCTGCTGCGGGCAGTCTACAGTCATCGTGAGCCGTGCTGACTGGCCTGCGCGACATGGCATGCAGCTGCCGTTGCTGACCCTGCCGTGCCGCTGCTGGTACTTCTCACCACCGCAGTGACGCATACCGCGATGCTGCTCTGCCGTACGGGGACACCACGGTGCAGGCACGTGCAGCCTCTGGGTGTCGGTGAGCTTCGGGCTTAATGTGTGAGCGACTGGCATCGTGCTGACTGCATTAACGTCACTGCTTGGACCATATCGGCGGTAAAACCACACACACGCACACTAAATTCCTGTCGAGGTTGTTTTCGAGCAAAAATCAGGTTGACTTTGAGTCAACCTAACGAATCTAACTTAGACATAACTTTTATTTAAACTGTACTTTAGCATTTCGTTTTTCTTATTTTTACCTCATATTTATGGAAGTTTTCATAGACGAAGTAAAACACAAAATTGAGCAACCAAAATCTGATATTCGCAAAAAGTCCAAATTCCTTTGTAACCCCTAAAATTAATTTTATAAATGGCATCGTAACGTGAATATTACAACAGGTTCATACTTATGCATGGTTGCGAAACTTGTGTAATTTTTAGAAAACTAATATCAACAGTTACCTAATAAAATGTAGCTTTCTTTAGATGCATGCAAAGTATATCCTAATACGAGTTTCAATTCCTTGTTAATTTGGGCGTACCTGGATGCGGTTGATATGTCATTGGGGATGGTGGTACAGCATCAGGGAGGCATATGTTCAACAGTATGCCATAACGTGTTGTAGACAATGACGAAAAGGTTGATCGTCAGAGGTAAGATTACGGGAAAGAAAAGACTAGATTTTTGGAGACGAAAGTGGCTGGATGACATCTAAAAGTAAAATGATCTCGCTTGCTTTGGTAGACATATTATGGAATCCTAGAAAGTTTTGCTTATTTAATTGAACTCGATATTTCACTACGAATGTGACAGCGTATGATGGTAACATTAAGTCATTTTACTTTCGTAAAAACTATTCTTAACTAAAGAGCAGAATGGCCGAGCGCTAATAAAATTGTTAACGTTTGTTTAATACTGTTAAATCTGACTTGACTGGTTGGAAATCATTTCGACAAATGTAATCTAAAGAGATCAGTTTGTAAGAATCAATTCGATTGTGACTTGAGGACGAGTATTACAGACTTCGAAAGAAGTATTTTGTATTTTAATCTCCTTGATTCTAATGTTTCATATGGTGACAACTAGCGGGCCAAATAGAAGTTTTGCTCCACGTTGGATTGGAGGTATCACCGTGCAAGCTGTGGCTGTCGGGCGGTAGTAACGCCAGAGCGTTGAGGACGGCAGCACTGTGAATGGCGCTCCGGGGCGGCAAATGACGCCCGAGGATACGAGCTGAGTATTCATAGATAGAGTGTCTGATAGTCATTATGTCAGCTCTACGAGCATTGCTTACATTATTGTTGAATGTTATCCTTACATAGTAGGTTTCAGAAAATTAACTTTGAGCTTCACACAATCTATTCCTAGGTACACATACAAAAGCCAATACACACATCTTACATTTCTTAGGGCTTACTTATACTTAGAGTAGGGAGTTAGTGGATAGCTTTCAACGGTATTGTATGTGACGTCTGAGTTGGGATGATTATTAATCAGAACTGTGCCGTCACAACTGCGGGAGGGCTTCTGCTCTGGTCTCGCATCTGACGATTAACGGACTTACTTGGGGCAGATAAACGATGTAATCGTGAAAGGAATGGACACTAGAAAGACTTGTAGTGAAGTAAACTGATCGATAAGCACGCCGGGTAAGCCTACTGTGCGCTCTGAGCTCGACGCTACTACCCTGACGTTTCATAACTCACGGGTAAGCCTACTGTACGCTCTGAGCTCGACGCTACTACCCTAACGTATCATAATTCACGGGTAAGCCTACTGTGCGCTCTGAGCTCGACGCTACTACCCTGACGTTTCATAACTCACGGGTAAGCCTACTGTACGCTCTGAGCTCGACGCTACTACCCTAACGTATCATAATTCACGGGTAAGCCTACTGTGCGCTCTGAGCTCGACGCTACTATCCTGACGTTTCATAACTCACGGGTAAGCCTACTGTACGCTCTGAGCTCGACGCTACTACCCTAACGTATCATAATTCACGGGTAAGCCTACTGTGCGCTCTGAGCTCGACGCTACTACCCTAACGTTTCATAACTCACGGGTAAGCCTACTGTGCGCTCTGAGCTCGACGCTACTACCCTAACGTATCATAATTCACGGGTAAGCCTACTGTGCGCTCTGAGCTCGACGCTACTACCCTAACGTATCATAGTTCACGTGTAAACATAGCGTATGTTTTAAGCTCGACGCCACTACCCTAGCGTTTCATAATTTACGTGTAAACATAGCGTATGTTTTAAGCGCGACGCCACTACCCTAGCGTTTCATAATTTACGTGTAAACATAGCGTATGTTTTAAGCTCGACGCCACTACCCTAGCGTTTCATAATTTACGTGTAAACATAGCGTATGTTTTAAGCTCGACGCCACTACCCTAGCGTTTCATAATTTACGTGTAAACGTAGCGTATGTTTTAAGCTCGACGTCTCTACCACAGCGAAACTGTACATGTCTACTAACCGACACGTTATTCTCCTATATAAGGGACGCCTTCGTCTATTCTATGTTATGTTCACAGAGACAGCTGACAGACGTGAAATTCATCGTGACGTTTATAGGAAGAATCCAAAAGCGCTATAATGGTAATCTAATGGGGTTATAAAATGAGAGCTCTCAGATGTTGTTTCTTATTATGTTTTTTTTTTTTTCCTCTTATTAGGTAAAACTAACTACTAACAATGTAACAGTTGAGAAGGTGCATTGCTATAGATTCTTATAGGTTTGTTTGAAAATGTTAGATGCCTTTATTAACCCTGTACCAGGCTCAACACCACCTATTGCTGATGTTGAAAACCCGTCTAACCTGGCACAAGGACATGAGGATCCGTACACCTGGAAGGGGAGGCAGATCCGTCGGGGACGACGGAGAGTCAGGAACGGCCGAGTTAGGAATGTCTCGGTACCTCACTAAAAATGAGTGGTAGAGCAGGACAGCATAGCAACATGGCGCGCGCACTATTGCATCGCTGTTTTGTGCGTAAGGTCGCGGTCGTTGTGATTTGTGTTTATATCGAGCATTTAAGTTATAAATGGTTAAAAGTGGTTCTATAAGTAATATTAGTAAGTCATGTGGTTATGTAAGTTCTTTATAAAGTTTGTATTGGTGATTTCTTTTTGTATTTCAAATCATTAGCAATTTATGATCATTTTGTAGGTTAGTTTACGAGTTTGTTAAATTAATAATTATAAATGTAACTTATGGTCACTTTGTACTTATTTTTAAAGATTCCTACTTCTGGATCCTAAATATATAATAAAAGGCAATAAGAGATGATGACAATGAGACGTTAGTAGAACGTACAATTTATTGCTGCTCCAGATCCTAATCTTAATGTCGGTCTGAATTTAAACTATCATATATTTATATACCGTACTTGGAATGCCTAAGATACGAGAAAATGTGGCCGTTCCAGACAATCCGGAAGACGCACGGTCCTGGTAAAAGCGAGGGACATTGGCATGTCGTGGGGCGAACTGAAGTGTGATACGCGGGACAGGTCAAACTGGAGTTACATTATGAACACCCCCTACCCTTGACTCACATCGTACCTTAAGCTTATATCTAAATGCTGGAGTTCCGGAACAAGGCACCAATGCCGCTGTGGCGTGACTGTTATAAACATCTGGACGAAGTAAACGAAAGCAAAGAAGAATCCAAATGGAAACATCCCAAGGAACAGCATTTTCTGGTACTTCCCCATATCCCCGACATGGTATAATACTGATTCCAGAGCATCGGATTCTGCATTCTGGTTTTTCGTCAGTGGTTCTTTTGTATCCTGGAACAAAGGTATTTTTTTTACACAATAACTCAGTCTATATTACTTATATACTCACCTTATCAATAGTTCTCTCCCTACTTTTTGCGTCATGTCCTACTAGCACAATCCTTTCTTTTTTTTCCTTTGGTTACGAGCTACATACATTCCTAGTGTAGCCATGTAAGATTTTCCCATTTAATTGATTTTAATTTGTTTTTTTTTAGTCTTTAACTAAATAAAGAAGCAAAATAGAATCTAATAACGATACCGAGTAACGCCTTCACAAGTCGGACAGTTTTTTTTTAACATATTGTATCTAGAAATAGATGCACCACCGGCCGTTCAGAAAACTTTAATCACACCCTCCCCAATAAACGGCGATAGTTTCTTCGTACTCCTACATCGTAAAAAACGCTAAGGAGATCTTGTACCCGGACCTGTATTTTAGGTACATATTATTCAATTCTAAATGTATTACTTATATGTTTCTAAGTTTTCAGCCTGTTCACAACTTGACGCTAGAAAAAGTACAAAATCCACAGAAATATTTACATATATTTATTTCTCAACACTTGCTGTATTTCTTTTCATTTTTACTCTTCTAGTTATCATCAAGTAATTCAACAATATTACAATACTTTCGATAAGTATCTTTGTTTTTTTAATCTCATTGAAATCATTAACTACATCTAATGTCTGCAGCACTGTCTGTAAGTATAGTCACCTATCGTGTATTAACGGTATTTTTAGCCGATGACTATAGTCACCCATCGTCTACAGACGGCGTTTTTTAGCCGATGACTATAGTCACCCATCGTCTACAGACGGCGTTTTTTAATTGGTGACTATAGTCACCCATCGTCTACAGGCGGCGTTTTTTAATTAGTGACTATAGTCACCGATAGTAGCGGAAGGGTTAATCAATAAAACTTTAATCTAATTTACGACACCTTTAGTGCATGTCAGTTCGAAAATATAAAAACAGTGGCCTTGGAAACCAACCCGCGTGATTTTGTTGTGAAACGGATAAGATAGAATGAAGTTCAACATATCAACAGCACTCCTGTCGATAAATACAAGATAAAACACACAAATCTTTGCAATATTTCAGCGCTGTTGTAACGTCTATAATTTTATTGCATCATTAGTGATAAAACTTTAATCCTTTTTGTCAAAACACTATCTGTTTGATCAGGGCCGGACCTAGGGGCAGGCAAGCTGGCGCCTATGCCCCTGGCGTCACACTCTAGATGCGGCAGATAAGACATGACCTATCGCATCCGTTGAATAATATATCTAAAAATGTGGACCAACTCCTCCATAAGAAATGGGCTGAAAATTTGTTACAAGCTTTGTTTTGACAATTTAAAAGTTACTCAAAAGTCTCATAAAGCAGAGATGGACAAAATGTAATCTGATTAACATTTACAAAATGTAGTCGTAATTTTAATTTTCTTTCTCTGTAATCATGATTAAATCCATTGAAAACATTAAAAAATCATAAATGTGTATGCAATCTGAGATTATGTAGTGTTTAAAACATAGATGAGCAAAATGCAGTCGTATTAATGGTAAAAAACGTGAAATGTAATCGTAATCTTCTTTATTAATCTGATTACATTTTGCCCATCTATTTCATAACGCACCAGATATTAAGTTATGACAGGTCAAAGCTTTTTTGTCGAGAATAAATCGCTCCTTATGCGACAAATGATATTTACATTTTCACAAATCTCAAAAGAATTATCCTGCATACTTTTTTTTTTCATTGGATATTAATCCATGTAATTGAGAAGCAAAAGTAGAAAACGTAGTTGCGGTTGGGGGAGAGACAGTAGATTTTACCCCGTCTCGAAAAATTTCAAAATGGAGATGTGTTTGATTTGCTCTTAACAGTAATAATCTATTGTACACAGTACTTTATTTATTATGCGAATGCCAAGATAGCCTAGATATTATCTCTGTGACGCTTTGCACACGGAAAATTGATAGTAATTATATATCGGAGAACGTATGAGCCGCTTTGGTCTCATTGATCATTGGCCTCATTGGCTTACAGAATTATTAGCGAGGACTCTTTAACTGAGACGTAAAGGACGGCTGTCGAGTATCGATGTGAAGTCGCCTGCCTTAGAGTTTCCCCCTGGCCACACTGAACAGTACGCTCGAGGGCTTCATTCTCTGATTTCGTCATTTGTACCGGATCGGTCTAAGAACTTCTCTAACTCTTACTGTTGCTAAGCTGTTGACCTGAATAGCGTTTTTTAGCGAGCATGTTCCTACCGTCCTATGATATTAGGTTATATTGAATGAATCGTGAATGTTTATGTTGGCCGGCAAACTGCGATTATCGGTAAGTTTTTCTTTGTTCGTGCTGGCCGTAGTCGTTTTTTTATTACATTAAGTGGAATTAAAATATTCGAATCGAGAATTTAAATAAAAACCGGTAATTATATTCAACAAAAAAATACGGAGAATTAAAAAAAATCCGGCGTAAAGTGTCCGGTGCGTCGCCCGTGAGAATGGTTTGGAGGAGTGGGCTTTTCAGACCCTCCCTTCCAAAGAGGAAGCCTAAACAGGCTGTCCGCACCCCGGGCGTCTGGAAGAATCTAGATCCCTAGGTCCGGGTGGAGTGATTGGAAGGACACCTCAGGGGTTTTTAGTCTGTAGGAGTCTGACACCGGGGTCGCTGTCCTCACAGCGGGCCTGATGATCCTATGTAGGATTTTCCCCAGGGACACAAAAAAAATGCCAACTAGATGGAGCAACCAATTAAACAACCAATGTCTGGATTTACTGCGTAGCTCCAACCTTAATCAACACACACATGACATCAAAACAGTCAATTGCGCAGGATATATTTAATGCGTGAATGCTAGCGCTTGCACAAACGCACCCTCTAATCCAAACCTCCTTTCAGTGCCCCAGGCTTTTCCCAATGCCTGGTTGCCGCGCCACAATTCTCGGTAGACTATTGCACTAAACGGGGAGTCACCGCAACAATTTGCGCAAGCCCTCTCAATCAGGTTTCGTCCACGGCCTGACATGGTTACCAGGGTGTGGCCAGTGCATATTGCGCTAGTACTAGAAGTCACTAAAGTGAGAGTTCATGGAAGCCAAATAGTTTAGCTAATTTCTGTCACTTCTAAATAGAGATCGTCTGATCGAAAAAGACGCTGAGTTCCCTCTATACCTCACAAAAAATACATAGCGGTACATTGCGGCCTGGAAGCCTGTCCCGGTCAGCGACTTTGAATTACAACAGTCCTCAGTTAAAATAGGATGGATCGTTAATTTGACACAGCTATATTTTGGTATAAAAACGAGTTTAAGTAACAAGAAAATACAACTAACATCAATGATTAAATACAGTTTACTGACCTTTAATTCCAGATGATCTTTTGAACCCATTTGATGATTTGCGCTCATGGCTGGGAGCACGCGTAAACTCACAACACGTGTTTACCCTTCCACTGCCCAAAATAAACTGTGATAATGACTAATGTAGAGACGTGAAAGAATAGATTACACAATATTAGATAGGCTATCGTCAGGCAGTATCTGACATTATCAATAACAATAAAATCTCATTATCGTGGCGTTTTTCAACCACTTTGCAAGGTTTTTGTTTATATATAAAAATCCAACTCAATAATTAAATCGTCGTTGCGCCTGCAAAAACAGGCAGACGCAAAATCACAAGATTTGAGTATAAACAATAATAATAATCGATGAATTACCATCTTAAGAGTCTCTCGCTTGGTTCTTAGATCAAAGGCCGGATACAGAAGGCAGTTTTACTCGATACGGCACGCATTGTTAGGAGGTTCCTGACTCTGAGCTCCTAACTACCGGTGGCTTGGACCTTAGGCCTCGCCCCTGTGGTTTTTTTTTATAATTTATAGACGAACGCTTGACCTCAATCACACCTGATGGAAGGTGAAGATGAGTTCGATGATGAAGATCGCGATCGCCTAGCAAATGCCTATTCACTCTTCTCTTAAAGACTCCCTGGTCATAAGATCGCGGAAATATACCCGCTGAAAGCATATTCCACTCCTTAGCCGTTCGCATGATAAATGTAGAAGCGAATCTTTTCGTGCGAATATAACACACATCATCACATCACATGTCTACAAAAAACAAACAATGACAAAAAAGGTATACAATATGAATGTGAGTCGAAGTAAGATCCGAGTCCGACCGGGACTTACCTAAACAGACCAAATAAAAAGAGTTCTGATAGAAGGTAATGTCAAAAGCATGTGGAATCAGCGAGAGTGAATCAAAGTACTAATTAATGTTAAGGAAACGAAAGAAAAAGAGAGAAGTGGCGTTCCATTCTCTCTGCTTACCCAATAGGGTTTTGGCGTAATAATTGTTACGCTAGATCAATTTAAGAATGAACTCAGATACAATAGTGTCTGTATTGAGTGCGACTATTTGTCGTGCCCAACATGGTCAGTAGCGCAGCAAATCGGCGTGTTAGGGCACTTACACATGAAATTATTATTAGATACTGTTTCGTAACCGTAAAGTTTGCTTTTTTTTTACACTGTCTCGACATAGTGACTACAGAGTACCTGATGGTAAGCACACTGTAGTCCAAAAACGAAAGCGACTATCAAAGGATGAAAATCCATTGATAGTCTACATCGTCATGTCGGCCCACATATACCACGACTGAAGGTCTCTAGGTATATGAGCTACTGGATATACACAAGCTGATCCCGAAACGCGACAAGCCGAAACTGGTCACTATGACGGGCTTTACACCCATGTACTGTGGTCGCGATCCAGACGGGCACCGACGCCCTACCACCTCAAAAAAACCTATACAAATTCTGCCTAACACGATTGACTCCCGAGATGTGTCGCGAGCGCCATCTACTGACTGGCGGCAAGCGTGCACGCCGGACCAAACTGACACTCGCAAAACGTAATCGGAGCAACGTAGTTGCTAATTCTCATATACAATAGAATAAAGATTCGGGAGGAAAGATTCAGGTGCATCGAGCGAGCGCACGTCACCGGGTGCAGCAGCATTTTTGTAGGAATACATAGTGTGGTGTTCGAACGTTTAGCCGGCCGGCAAGTGTTTGGACCGGACTTTCCTCATCACACCAATCAAGTTTTACATCCGTTGCGCTGATCCCGACGAGCGGAGCAGGACGGAACCGCCTTCCGCGGGAGCTGGCAAGCTGGGACCGCGTGAGTGCTGTCGTCCAGGTTAGTGCAACGCTTTGTACGCGAGAGACACACAATCGGGGCTAGGATTGTTAGCCATTTCTTAATCGTTATCTCATTCCTAAATTGTGGTGGAAAATCCTATACAAACGCGGTTTCATCACAGAAACTAAGCGGATTTTCTCAACGTGTTTTCCTTCACCGGTGAATAAGTTGTGCATAAATTCATACTGAATCTGGATAATGGTTGTAGGTTCGAATCCCGGCACGCATATCTGGGTTATCCAGATTAGGTACGGACTTAGGCACCACATGGTCACCAGTGAAGGAAAACCTTATGAGGAACCCGCAACGTGTACTAGTGCTGTGAGAACGGCGATCAGTTGCGCTACTGGTCACTTTGGGCACGACATATAAATGCGAAGTGGATACAACCACGAATGTACTTATCTCTACGCATCTCAAAAGCGAGAATAACGTGACGACATATATTTTATTATTATAACTCAAGAAATATGCATTCGAGAAACATATTTTTTCAAATAAACGGTCTGCTATATTCACGATCGTATGCAGGAAAAAAAAAACATTTTTCTATAAAAATAAAATTTATATTCACGTAATTTTTATCACCAGATCTTGTCATTATCAAAACAATTTTACTCACGTATTAAATCATTACAAAGATACATTTTTCGATTTGCATTAAATACAGATATAAATTAATCTTCAATTATCATACTGATATTACAAGGAAAACTTTTATAAAATACGATCAGATCTGTTTTAGTTCTTTATAACTGATACACACAATTTTAAGCACCATTATTTGTACTAAAAGTACTTAAAACTACACTGGAATTACAAAAAGTATCTTTAACTTAACAGTTTCACGCGGGTATTGTCATTCCCGTTTCTCGCCCACAGAGGGCTACGGTAAAAGCTTTTCACTCAATCGTTATTATAAAAAATAATGTTTTTAATTAATATATTAAATATACATTTTTAGTGGTACGCACCATCTAGTATCATTATGAACCACTGGATTACATTACAAATGAATATATTATTGATTTATGTCAAAGTACATGGCAAGTCACCGACTTCATTAATATGGCCTTGACTCTGAAAATACTTAGGGTATACCCAAGTTTCTGTTAACCATTCAATTTTTTGTTAAAGTCAAATTTATTTTCTAAGGAAAATCAAAATAGATTTACAAATCTCTCTTTGACGACATCTTTTAGAGCCGTTAATAATCTGATAGCGTGATATTACAAAACTAGGTTTTTCATTAAAACGTTTTTAAACTGTGGTCTAAATTACAGTGCAATATACTTAATTATAATATTAAGGAGCTAGTACAAAAAAGCACCCGTATCATCAGCAGACTTCCCCAAGTCTAATGCTTAGTTATTCTCATAGGGGAATGTCGCGCTCGCTCTGGGCGAACGCGTCCCTCCAGCGACGGTGCCTTGGCCGCCGAGTGGCCAGAGATGTTCGCTCTCTGACTCTTTTGGCGGCCTCCTTCTGCTTCAACACCTCCTCGCGGAAGGATGTCACGCCTCTTCGCTGCCAACCATGGCTTTCACCACCTCCGGCAGCGAGAGGTCGTCTCCAATGTAGTCCTGCAGGACCATCCTTTTCTCAGCCCAGGCTGAGCACACCTCAAGAGTTTATAGCTAATAACGCAAATCTTCTTCCTTTAAGTTGCTTTTTCAAAAATATACGCAAATATATCCGAATTTCTTAATCTTTATTTTTTTTTTTAATTTTCTCATTAACTTTGTTCTTTATTAAAAAACTTTTTTTATTTGACTACAATTTTATTTGAAATTACAAACAAGCATAAAAATACGCTTTAACTCGTATAACATTGTTTATTTAAAAATATGTAATTTTTTTTTTTGTAGGCATCAAAAGTGTACTTGAGTCTTAGACTTTGTTGGTGTGTTTATTATTGCTTAATGTTATTAAATTGGGGATTTTCAATGCCTTGATAACGTTACGGTTTGTTGACTGAAATGTATCAACATATATTAGAGAAAGATTACACAACATTACAAATCATTGTGCATTTGCAATATTGATTATTTCGTGCTATAACTTGTCTATCTTTATTGATGTGAAAAATGATCTTGGGGTCTTAGGCCGAGATTTATAGATACTATTTTAACTTTGCTTAGATTTTACTCAAAGTTATATTATTTGATTAATGTCAAAGTTGTTCTGCTGTTGACTCCCATCTCTCCATTCCTATCTTCCCCAACGCACCCCACCCACGGTCCTTAACAGTTGTGTAAACTATTAAAGCGGAATATTCCGTTTTCTTTTTGACAGTACGGCTATGCATTATTCTCTTAAATATAATTCTGTGCGATGAGCTGCGTGGAGCTCCAATAGCCTGTCCTCAGCTTTCAGTTTCCAAGTGAGGTCTTTTTACCCATTTCAATGTTACTGTGGCTGAACGGCCTGTTTTTTCCCTAAGTACTTTCCTTTTTATTGTGTTGTGAATCTAGAAAACTTAGAGGAACCTACAGCCATTCGCGTCGCCGCGCATGTATACCGGTTGTTTATCCACTAGGCCACAAGTTTTCGATATTTTTTAATAAAATTGTAAATATTTTACGAAATCCTTTTAAAGCGCTAGTCATAGTATCATTGTTATTTTTAAACATTCGTCAAAGCTATTGTTGTTACATTACACATTTAATGATATGTCAAATTTATTGACTCAGTTGTGATTGACAGTACTGCAGTGTAATATTGTAAATATAAGGGAACCTTACATTCGCTATTACCTATTTATTGACATAATGGCACATAATATACAATTATTATCATATATTTTAATAAAATTTAACACTTTTACATTATTATAAGCATACAGAGTGCCGTACAGTTATCTATTTATAATTTATAAAATGTTATACTCGTATAAACGCCATTTTGTAGTATTTAAAAGTAGATTGAAAAAGTTTTTGTTAATTGAATATTCAGACCTAAGTTATTCTTTCTAAAAGCACCTTATATTTTATTACATTAAAGCTTTAATATTTATATCTATACATATAAAAAATATTGTAAAAAAATAATGCAAAAAAGGCAATTTTCTTTAGTAAAATTTGACATATTTTTATTAACAAATCTTTTTGAGAACTTTTTAATTCGTGTCCGACCGAAGGCGTTCGCTTCTTTGGCCAAAAAAAGACGTACGGTAAAACTTTCTAATGGGCACAAATTTGATCTAAAACTTAAGTTTAATCAAGCGTTAATCTAAATCTAATTAATCTTATTGTAAATCTTATTGTAAATTACTTTTTATAAGTATCTAATTATGGGCCGATACTTGGTAAAAACTACGAGTATAGCGAATATTGGCTTAAAGTAAAATAATGTAGTGATTTTAAAAACCTTTAAATGAAAGTTTTATGTTGATGTACGTAATGAACATGTACCCCTATCAATATTCTCAAAGATACAATCGATTTAACAAAACAAAGAAAAAACTACAATTCCAGCTTTGTTCAAGTCGATATTGAGGGTGGATAAAACTTTTTTCGTATTAATATCTTGATAAGAACTTTCAGGAAATTTATTACAGTTTTAGAAACTTCTTAAATTTTCTATGCAGTGATTAATTGCTGAGATGTTGATAGTTAAATGTGAGTAGTAAAAAGTTCTTTATCATTCAATTTCGAATATCTCCGCGTCAAATGGGCGTATCAAGCATTTAAAAAAGCAAACTGAAGCTAAATAAACAGGCTATCTGTTTCATATAGTTATCTAACCAATTTTTTTTCTATAACTGTGGGCTAAACAAAATGAGATAAAAATTTCGATTTGGTTCTGCTATATTTCTTTGAATTGCATGAAAACCGTAGCTCTAAATTTTTTTCCTAAAAAATCAAAAAAACTTTATCCTTTAAGTCTTAAAACTTTAAATTATTTTTATACATTTGCAATAAGGACATTTTTCACAAAGATACAGCTCGTCAGAAATCGAGAAAAATTGGTATTTTTTCGCTCCCTTAATTGTTGTGACTAGTATATAAACAACGTCTAGACAATGTTAAAATTACCTTCAACTTGGCTAAAGGCAAAACCTGAAGCTTCGGTCAGACTTTAAAAACAATTGACTAACGATAGTGCATAGCAAGATTAATCCACTTCCTTCATCAGTCCTTAAAAACACGTAAGTACCTAATTAAATCATGCATTAGAGATAAGACCATAGTACGCAGCAATAAAATTGCAAGGTGCGACTAAGGCACTATTTTTAAAATGTATTTCTATAAATTGACAAATTTCTTTAATAATTAGCTATAGACTATACAGCTTAGTCTCATTGCCGCATAATATTATCTGTTTCCTAAATTTTCATAATTTATAAACAGCATTAGGATATGTCGTACCGCACTGTGGTCGCGCCATAATGGTCAAATATATAAAACTTTGCCAAACGCAATCAGTTTTAATACCATTAATCATTACACCCTCGTTATATTCAACAGTTCCTGCTGATAATTAGAAGGAACTGTGGAACGAATACTATATGATGAGCGACTTCTCTTTTTCACTATTCCATTCAGCTACTTCCATGTCTTCGGAATCCGGCTTCCTGCAACGTTTGGATCATTTTAAAATTGTGTCTTTAAAATATTTCTGCGACATCAGTATATATCCGCTTATATTATACAAATTATCGCGATAAATGTCGCAAATTTTAAATCAGAAATTATGTATTAACAGATATATTTTAGGTAAAGTCTTTACCCGCATAAAGAATGCTCCCTGACGATCCTCTCCGCGTCAGACATGGTTTGTGGCATTTCCCGGCCTTTAGTCTCTGGCAGTACAATACCGATCGAGCTGCCGACGAGGGCTACTCCGCCCAGGATCACGAGAGGCAACACACTCCATAGTCTCTCCTAAGAAGATACAACTTTTATTAAAATTGCGTCAAAATTTTACTCTGAAGAGACACCTAACACTTTCTCTGTAAATGGGGGTCATTTATGCCCGAGTAAAATCAATTTCTGTTTATGCCTCCTCAATAGAGGAGCGGCGGGCGGCTCCTTCTCTCCCTAAAAGAAGGAATTTTTCGATTGATATTTAAAAATGAATGTTTTAAATAGTAACAAGGCCTTTTTCAAAAAAAATTGAGTGCATTAAAGAAGTGGAACACAGTTGGACGCGAAATACCCCAGATATTAGACGGAAGGCACGGAAGAAACGCTTACAGGCAAAGTATTAAACTGGTGGTATTGATTTTCAAAGTGAAACTTTACTGTCTCTTAAGTAACACAAAATTAGGAACCGTAATTTTTTTTTTTTTTTTTTCGTTAGGACTAATGCACTTTGTCGGGAAAGGCCTCTACAAATTCGCCAGTCGATATTGGAGTGGCCTTCGATATAATAAACGTTGGATTAGCTCGAGAGCTGATGTGTGATTTATATAATTTGGTATATGGATCTACATGTATATTAAATCAAGAGTTAAAGAAGTGAAATTGTGGAATATTTTTGATGATAAAGGTATGCGTCGGTTTTACAGACACGTCGGCAGTCGCAGTTTGGCAGCAGCGTTTGACAAGTCGCGATGTACCTTTGTATGCATTTATATATAAAAGCGTCCAATGTATGCCGTAAGTCCCGAGATCGACATGTCGCCTACAAAGAATGCTTCTTGAAGCTGGTAAAGCGTACCGAGTATACGATGAAAGGAGATAGTACTGTGGCGACATATCCACTCATGTGGAGTATTGAGGACCCCGAAGCCCTCACTCCTGTCGGCAACAGCTCCGTCACCCATTGCACGGCTGTGTTGTAGGACATGTTGATGAAAAACCTGGCCATTATCGCCAAGCTGGCTTGAACCATTCCTGTTGAACAACATTCCATTGAAACAAATGTTTATAATCATGGCTAGGATTATATCTAAGTGAAAAAATGCTCGAAGTCTCAAGAACAATTGTTTGCCCAAATCTGGTGCTTTCTCAAATGTGAGCTCATCCTTCATCCCTCTCAGAGAAAGGATACCCGCTCGCTATGCTATTGAAGGCACATAGATCCCCTAGACCAGCCGAACAGAGAATTAAGGGACACCTCGGGCGTATAGTTTTAGTCAGTGAGTCTGGCACAAGGAAAAAAATTGCGTTTTAGGAACATTTCTTCTTGTTAGAAAGTCGTGAAGTTATGCTAGAGAAATGTGTCTAATCTAATGGATTCACTTTAATTATTATCGACAACTACAGAATACCCACTGCTTAAGAAGGTATTGTCAAAAATAACTGGTTCAAATTTCTTGACCGACTCGTCTATTTACATCATTAATCATCCATGTAATGATTTCTGTGGCATGGTCTTCAGGTTAGAATCAAAAATCTATATTTTATGATGTACAAACAGAGTTACCTAAATTCTTTCATCGATCTACAACCCCTACAGTCAATTCAAATCCATTTGAGTATAGACCTTTCTGATATTATGTCGCCATCTTTGCATCCAGTTCTGCCACAGCACCTTGAAAATATTGTCAACCCATCTCGCCGCTGGGTGTCTCACGTTCCGTTTACCCAATTTGGTCCAGTATATATTTCCATCGCCTTTGCCTCCACCACGCCACGTATCCTACCCGATTCCACTGAGAATTTACTTAAACTCCACAAAGTTCTTTCTATCGTGCTCAATTATTAGAAACGCTAAAAGCAACTATGGACTATGCTCATATTAGGCTGAAAGGATCATTAAAATTGCAAGAAGCTGTTTTTGCGTAGGTGGAAATTTAAAAGAACTTTTAACCATAACGTGGGTTTACTCCTTAATGGAAAATTAAAAATACCTTTTGGGAATAGTGTAGCGATGATTATAAGTAAACCTGAGAGCGCCATTGGACCGCATGTCAGAATTCTACGTCCCCATCTGAAAAATAAGAAATAAAACTGGAAATGACGGCATCGCCCATTCATTAGTTTCTGCATGATATATAGACTCATCATTATCATCATCAGTCCATTGCTGGAGATAGGCCTTTCCTAACAAGCGTCCGGTCTTCGATTCTTCTCATCCAATCCTCTTCGACAACCATGCCCAGGTCGCCGCTCCACCTTGCCGGAGGGAGCCCCATGCTACGTCTTCCGATTCTCGATCTCCACTCAAGAACATCAGTTCTTCGGCATATATATATATATGATATGTATATATGATATATATGTACATATCATTATTTAGGACACTTTGATATAGTCTTTAAAGCTGTATATCTATACTTTATTAATCCCTCCCTCGCCGTTTTCTGTGCACTCAGCGCTGACACAATATAAATGGTTGTCAGCAGAAAAACAACGCTGGATGGTTTACCTAGTTAATTAGCATGGGCTGAGCAAACTTCCGTTTGGCGCTTTATAGCTATACTAGCTTTTGCCCGCGGCTTCGCTCGCGTTAAGAAGTATTAATATTAATTGGGTATAGTTTTTGCGGCTTTACTTTTGTTTAGCGTGTGTAGAAAATTAGGGCCTACAAAACTTCTTTGTATACAATATTCTTAACTAATCTGTCATTAGGCGCTAAAACTATCAAGCTATTGGGTGAACTCACTCGTGAGCAAGTAACATAAAACTGTCCCTAAGAGAAGCAATGTTCTTTCAAGTCAATACCCACAAATTTGAGAGTTTGCCCAAAAACTTGTTTATTGTCATGGCAAATTAGACTTCACCTACCTACATGGCAAATTTCAGCCCGATCCGTCCAGTGGTTTGGGCTGTGCGTGTGTTTGTGTGTCCAGTGGAAGTGAAAATGTAAGAAGATTTATACAAACTTTCATCCTCCATTTTATCCCCTTGGGGGTAGAATTGAACAAAATACTTTCTTAGCGGATGCCTACGTCATAACATCTACCTGCATGCCAAATTTCAGCCCGATCCGCCCAGTGGTTTGGGCTATGCGTTGATAGATCACTATGTCAATCAGTCAGTCACCTTTGAGTTATATATATTTAGATATAGGGCATTTGCTTTTGCTGTTTTCTACCTTGATTAACCTATCCTTCTGTGTTATATATTATGTTGTGTGCCAAATAAATTATTTTGCCTTCTTTTCTTTAAATTACGTAGACACATTTACCTGTCAAGTAGTAAAGTCAATAGTGTAACCGAAGGGATCTCAGTAGCTGACGTGAGGGTGAATGTGATGAAGAAGTCCAGGCCGAACGCGTCCGAGAGCCGCACCAGCCCGTCGAATATCACCGCACAGGACATGTAAACCACCATGATGATTATCGCCGTCATGCGGAGCTGAGCACTCTTGAACACATCTATCATAGTTTCCTTCTCTTGCTTCGTTTGCCGTGTCGATACCTGAGAGGCAGTTCAAACGTTTGCAATTTAGTTTGGCTGCGGTGGACAAGCGGATAATGGATTGGTTTCCATGCGCGGCAACGCTGATTGTCGTAGGTTCGAATCCCGGAACGTACCGCCGGGTTTCTACAGAGTAGGTACTGTAGTGATTGTATGATTGGTTTGTAAAATAGGTTAGTTATATTTGGCACAATTTTCGGAATTGGCCATTTAATAAAAAGTAAGTTTATTTTGGAAAAGGTTAGAATATCTAATTTTAAAACTTGAAGTTTTATTTGAGGTTTTCAATTTTATTTGAGACAGATTGAATGGAAAAATAGAATAGGAAGGTTCATATTGTAAAAATTACATTAATAAGATAAGAAATATACATGAAAACTTTACTTGAAATATATATGGGAATACAGATTTAAAAAGTGTATTATTCTAAAGCGAGTGAGCGACCAAACCCATAGTAAAAATAGAAAATATAGCACGCCAGTAAGAGCGTACTACAGTACGGATTTAAGTACCAAATACTTACCGGTCAAACAAAACATCTGAGGAAACCCACACGGTATCTAATAGAAATATCATTTGTACTAGTGTTGTGAGAACGGCGATCAACTGCGCTACTGGTCAAGTTGAGCACACGAAATATAAGCGCAAAGTGGATACAAACACATATTACCCACAATTATTATTATATTTTTATTTTCCTAGGAGAAACTTACTATGAAATCATCCATCACGTCTTCGGGGATTTTAGTTCCGTTGATCCTTTCAAACTTTTTCAATACTTCAACGGCTTGATTGACGCGGCCTCGACTTACTAACCATCTGAAATGTACAAGACCATAATAAACACTGGTCTCCTGGCAACTATTATTGACTAAACATCCTCAATTTATTTGGTATAAAGACACATTGACAGCTTTATTCCTTAGAAATAGAAACGATTTGGGATCACTTTGTATATCCAGTTGGACTATCATACCTAGAGGCTTTCAATCATGGTATATGAGTGCCGACATAGCCATGGCTACTATCAACGGATTTTTATCACTTGGTGGTCGTTCTCGTTTTTGGATTACACTATACTTTCCATCGGTTGCAATTCAGTCACTTTTTTTAATGGCTCGAAATAAAAGAGATTTAAGAGATATTTGGGAGTGATTATATAGTTCGGGATTGAAGTCGTGTGAGATTGAACTTGGTGCCGTTCAGTGTGGACTCATTGTCCGCTCAGAACGTACTGCTGTTGCAGAGATTCTCTTCTCATATATTTGGCTCTACTTGAGATGGTCTGCACGTCAGATTTCTGTATTGGCGGCAACCACACAGCAACTGTTTACACATAACAATTGGTCACCGTGAAAGATCACGTTATTGATAAAAAACATGTTAGAAATTGTTGACAAAGGAACGCAATTAACATAGGCGTAATTAATTTTCTAAAGTAAATCCAAACACATTAAAATAAAGGTACAATAAACACATTCTGTGTACCTACAGCAACCCCCTACCAGTAATTTAGATCACGACAATCTAGCTGGATAATGATCTAGAAATCTAACCCGTCTCCCGGACCTTGTACGATAGAATGTGTTATGTTGGATAGAATTTGATGGTAGATATGATGGAAGAATAGTTCGTACCTAGCGCTCTCTGGAACAACTAAAGGCGAGAAGACTACTAGAAGCATCGGCACAGTTGTAACCCAGAGGAGGTTTCTCCAATTACTGATCCACAGAGCCAACCACGGCAGCGTCAGACAGCCAGAGCCGAAGAACAGGGCAATGGACATGTTCGCCACCCACGTGCGATGTTTCGCTCCAACGTACTCCAATACTGGGGAATATATTAACAAATTACATTGTATCTGCAATCGATTACTCTTGACCGATTGGTCAATGTTTTATAATGATGCATCTACTCTAGATAAAGTAACTCTTGTGATGTGCCTCCATATGTTGTGGTCTTCAAAGTTACGAAAACATTGAGAGCTATTATAGAACACGTATATTTTTTTTACTGTGACAAAATTTTCAACAGACCTTCCTAGTTACACATGGTGTTGGTAGCTGGGGCATAAAGGACTTTTACCCTCTAAAACAACAAGGAGACTGGGCCATCAAAAATACGACGAACTGAAAATAAACCTTTAATTGCTTTAGCTGCTCGCACGAAGCGATTCAGCTTATTATATATATTATATATATATTATATAGCTCAGCTTACTATATTTTAAGCGTATTTGAGAAATTGTTTAGACATAATCTTATTCTTTCAAAAAACTAACAAAATTCAATGATCTTACCTAATATATAAATCATCATAAATGCATTATCAAACGCCATTCCGACGAGAAACCTACAGAACACGAAGTCCCACAACTCAGTCGTGAAGATGGTTGCAATACCTCCAACACTTCCGATCAAGTTCGACCCTGGAAACAACACAACCTTTATATATGCCAATAATAAGCCCTGCCTTTCGGTTTTCTATACACTATACCCTTTTTTATTTTCCGGGGTGTTCCACCTACCGGCATTGAGGGCACGACTGGGGTCTCATCCTCAATGATCGGCTGGGCGTGCGGCCTTAAGTAGGCCTCTACTCGTTTGGGGAGGAGTGGTGTATAGAGCCACCCCTCTCATGCCGCCATGTTGTAGAGCGGCACACGACAACACATCGCGCGCTGCTCGCACCCTTGTTGGATCTATACACTATACCCTGGAGAAATGCAGCTGAGTTGTGTAATTTAATTCCTCCCTCCCCCTTCCACCATAAACCGACAAGACGCCGTGCAGATTTGCAATCATATGTAGTGGACATTCCAGCTGCTCACACGAATGCCTCTACTTTTTTGCTGCAAACTGCGAAGAAGTGGATTTGGCTTCCTGAGTAGTTTTGTCCAGCTTCTTACGACATGAGAATCATCAATCGACGAGTGAATCCGTATTTATTGTGTAAGCGCGCTACATAATTGGACACATCGTCACCTTCATCATGTGAGATTTAGGTCAAGCGTAAACATGTCTGTAATAAAAACAACGTATCGTCCATTTCAGCGTTCGTTTGTCCGCTGCTAAAGGTTCTCAATTCTCATCACTGATTCTTATCCTGGACTTTTCAGTTACATACTTTAGTAAGTATCGTATAGTCCAAAAACGACAGTAAATATCATAGGACGAATCTAGTTTCCCTATACGTGACTCCTGGGTGGTGCTAAACCAGCAGCAGCGAGGTGGTAGGGCGTCGGGGCCCGCCTGGATCGCGACCACAGTGCATAGGTGTAAAGCCCGTCATAGTGACCAGTTTCGGCTTGTCGCGTTTCGGGATCAGCTTGTGCATATCCAGTAGCTCATATACCTAGAGACCTTCAGTCGTGGTAATGGATTTCCATCCTTTGATAGTCGCTTTCGTTTTTGGACTACACTGTACTTACCATCAGGTACTCTGTAGTCACTATGTCGAGCCAGTGTAAAAAAAAAAAATTCTCCATTGACAGTCTCTGTCTTCATGTCGGCCCATATATATACCACGACTGATGGTCTCTAGGTATAGACTCGCTGGCTGAGCACCTTCTCTGCTCGCCCCCTAAGCCCGTTTGAGCTGTATAGGCCTGTCCCGGCCACCAGCAGTAGTCCGTACAAAATAATAATCTCTAGGTATATGTATATAGTACACAAACTGATCCCGAAACGCGACAACGCAAATCGAGTCACTATGATGGTCTATACACTTAATTTGTAATTAGGAAATTCGTTTGATTTTGTAATGTGGTCACTATACAGTCGGGAAACCCTACCACCTCAAAAAACCTCACACCAAATGTTATTATGTATTTTGGTAATGTAACCGTGTCACCAATATACTCTTTTCGAGTGGGACAGGTTTTGAAAACATACTCTATAATTTTTATCCATATATTAATTTCACATTACGATAATATTTATACAAACAAACTTTTAGATCATTATCCCAGAAGTCTCAAGAAGAGCTCTTGATCTCAAGCAGCTTATGGTAGACGGAGAGAAGAAACAAATAAAATATAGGTATCACCAAATGTCAACTATTCTCTTACCGATTAAAGCTGGTACCCTTCCAAAGGTATCAGCTAGCCAGCCGAAAAACAAACCACCGACAAAGGATCCCGCAAAGAAGACGGCCTGAGCTGTCGGAGCATAGCCAGACTTTTCGCAAACCCATTCTCTCTGCAACAGATATTATAAAGATAATAAATAATGATGAAAAAATAAACATGGAATTATAACTAGCTGACCCGGCAAATGTAGTTCTGCCATATAAATTATTTCTAGTAAATATATTCTGTTTTATAATATACAATTTAACTCATAGTGGCTTCCATATAAAAGGTAGATATATGCTGTCGCGGACTTTTATTTAGAACTATTTAAGACAAACAATTCTACGGTAATTTGATCCTGATTTTTTGTAATATACTGTATTTCTTGATACAAGTACGACAAAGAAATGATGTAATATAATTTAAGTCAAAAGGTTTCGATGCGTCCACAGATCGTTAATTTAGTGTTGTTCTATATAAGAACACTTCAGATTTGTGATTTTACTTTTGGCTCATTTTTGTAATATCTTTATACATGGCTACTGATAACTAACGCATAACCTTTTAAGGGTGAATTTGGTTTATCAAGACAGACAACTGTTTTTCCCATATATATAAAAAAAATCAGTTATAATGTTCTTAACTTCACATAAATTTTCCTAAAGGCGCGGGTCACGCGTGGCGACTGTGACATACCTACGCCAGAATCGAAAGAATGAAAATTGAAATATAGTGACTATTTACGAGACATAGAGCTAACGATTGATAGAAAACTCACCAAAAATAAAAAATCTTATGATTAAGTTTAGGCACTTTGTACTTCCCAATCCTATGTGTCTAAATAAACCAATCAACATATGTATAAGATGATTGATAAACGATTTTTTTTAATGCGTTATAGTTGTTCTTGCTTATCAGGGTTACCTTACATTCAGGTATATCAGTATTGTAAGACTGACTTACCTCACTAACAATAGTAGGATACGGTATATCAGTGAGCTCGAACTCCCAGCCACTGGGGCACGGGATCAGCGGCGTGTCTGCCGAGGGCGGCATCATGGTCTCCAGCACTCGAGTCCAGTTTGCGGCGTACACATGACACCGGTCCCAGTCGTCGCTGTGGGCCGCTCCTGGTGCCGACAGATTACGCCTGGAATGTTCAATTGTTCTTAGACATTATTAATTAGGGAGCTAATTTATTTCGGCAGGCGCTTTAAAAAATCTGTATAAGTTTTTAGCCAGGGAAAATCACAATCAACAATGTTTGGAAATACACAATACTTCCTGGCCACCGTGTGTGTGAAGTCTGGGGGTTTGTCTGGATGTAACTCTCCTCCGTACCTCTAACATAGATGGGCAAAATGTAATATCTATTTAATTATTAATGATTTATTTTAATATTTTATTTTCGATTGCAAAAAGTAGTCGTAATTTTAATTCAGAATTAAAAAAAAAATCTATTGGTTTGTTATCATAATTCGATCCTCTCAAAACATTAAGGAGTCATAAATGTGTATACAATTGAGTGATTCCATAGTGTTTAAAACATAGATGAGCAAAATGCAGACATATTGATGATGAAAAACGCATGTAATCGTTTTCGTTTTTCATTAATTTTATTACATTTTGCCCATCTATGACCTCTAACTTTCATCAAATCTTGAGCGAATCGGGCACGCCTCACGACGTTTACAATATCGTCAGATAATTCAATTTAAAATAATAATTTATCATCACGCTATACCCCTTTCGATGTAAACAGAGAGATATTAGTGGCTATATCCACTTTGCGCTTATATGTCGTCTCCAACGTCACCAGTAATGCAGCAGATCACCGTTCTTAAAGCATATAAACATGACATTCCTATTAAATACGGGGATCACGCAGGTTGCCTCACGATAATTTCCTTGACCAGTGAGCATGTGGGGCTTAATTTTTTTTTTTTACAATGGCTCGATATAGTGACTACAGAGTACCTCATGGTAAGTACAGTGTAGTCCAAAAACGAAAGTGCCTATCGAAGGATGAAAATCCATTGATAGTCTACATCGTCATGTCGGCCCACATATACCACGACTGAAGGTCTCTAGGTATATGAGCTACTGGATATACACAAGCTGATCCCGAAACGCGACAAGCCGAAACTGGTCACTATGACGGGCTCTACACCCATGTACTGTGGTCGCGATCCAGACGGGCACCGACGCCCTACCACATCGCGGCTCCTCGTTTAGCACCACCCAGGAGTCACTTGTAGGGAAACTAGGGTAAAGCCTACGGATGCGAGCAGCTTCGACTCCCAAAAAATCTGTAAATCTGTAAGTAATCTCAAAAAAGCAGAGGTGCATGACTAGGATTCGAACCTTTCACGTCGCTGAGAATGGAGACCAATCCCTTATCCATTAGGCCATCACAGCCTCTAGTACGTAAATAATTATACATATTGCTTAAATTTTAAAATAAATAGCAAAAAAGCATATACATTTTGAAATGTAAAAATTTGTGGACCAACGGAAGCAAGGCTTGAAGCTCAAGCCACCGGTAGTAAGGAACTCAGAGTGAGGAACCTCCTAACAATGCTTGTCGTATCGAGTCATACTGCCTTCTGTAAATAGGCTTTGTATGGCAGTCCATCATACAAACGAGAGCCTCTTAGGATGGTATATGAGGCTCTTTGCGATCAGCTCATTAGTTGATAAAACTATCGGGACAATAATCGTTAATGATATAGCTAGTATCATCCCAGCGCAGAATAAAGGCCTTTAATATTTAAATAAAAATAATTTCCTGTGACAAATGTTTCTATTGTGTGTCATTGTTTTAAACTTCACTTTGTTTTAATAGTGTCATTGAAAAGTCAACAGTACTTATGTAAATTATTTGAGTTATAACAGCGATAAAATGTTCCATGAATGACAATGAATAAAAAAAAATGGAAGTCAATCCTTACTTAATAAATTCGATAGTGTATGTGTTTGTTTGCTTGTTCCTTTGGATGGAAGATTTATGGCTTGAAAACAAGAACGCGGTGTGCTGATAACACTCGTAGTAAGGAAATTCATAGATGATTGCAGAATGGATGTGGAGTATGTTCCACAATGTTCCATCCATTCCAGATCCAGATTCCAGAGAGATCCATTGGGCTAGCGAAGCGCGATGTGGGTTCACTGCGTACCATTTTCATGTCAAAACGGCTAGATTAAACCTTCAAATCGGGCATATGCCTTTCGTTGCAAAAATAAAACTTGAAGGGACTGAAATAGGGGATGCAATTTACTACAGGTAAATGATTATTTTCTAAGTTAGGAATACAAAACAACAGAAGGAGAAGGGAAGGAAATGGGAAGAGGAGAGTAGATTGAGGAGGTGTGGGAAGGAAAGAAGTGTGAAGAGTAGTATTAGCTTAAAATTAACAAAACATTCAATATCTGTTAGCAGCCCCAGATTTTGAAATTTTTCGAGACAGGGTATAAAGGACAGTCTGTAGCTAATACTATACCAAACCCCCTCCCCCGACCTATCATTTATCATATAAGAAGTAATATAACTACGAAAAACAACCATATTCATAACTTAAGACGTTGTAAGGATATATTATGAGACTTTTTAGTTAACTTTTAAAATGCTAAAACAAACGCATGTACAAATTGTAAGCCTGTTTCTTATGAAGGAGATACAAAGTCCGCCAAGACAGCTAGTAAAATCATAAGCATGTAACTACCTTAACGTCATATCCAAATGTTGAAGTTCTGGAACAAGGCACCAATGTCGCTGTGGCGTTGCCGCGATAAACATCTGGACAAAGTAGACGAAGACGAAGAAAAACCCAAACGGCAGCATCCCGAGAAACAGAAGTTTCTGGTACTTCCCCATATCCCCGACATGGTGTAGAACCGACTCCAGGGCATCGGAGTCCGCATTCTGCTTTTTGGTCAGATGTTCTTTCGTCTCCTGGAACAAATTTAGTATTGTTAAAATAAACATCTGCGAAATACCTACTGCCTGATCACCCAATAAAGAGATATAGATAGTATTCCGTATTCGAATAAGTGTGCGGACAACTTCCATTTAGCTCTGGCAACACCGTACGGGTTGTTAATTGAGTTTTGCTCTCGCTCGACCGATCCGTCGAGTAACGACTTAAACATACAAATATTCCTCAATTCAAGCATAATCCGATTCCAAAGTGTACAAGTGTGCTAAGGAAGATCCTCAAAGACACCAGTTTCCTGGAGGAGAAGCAGGGCCCTTGAGGAGTTGGCGAACTGGTGGTCGCGGTAAATGAAACTCTTTAGGCAGCCTGTGCCACTGTTGCGGAGCTATAAAATTACCGCAAAGATAGCTTTTTCAGAGATTTCGTATTTTTATCACAGTTACAAAAAAATAACACATTTTAATGTTTTTGAGATGGCAAGACAATTGTCGAAACTGTGTCATGACTACGGTAAAGACTGTCATAGTGACTCCCTTTGGCCTGACGCGTTATCAGCTTATGTACGTCCAGTAACTCATATACCTAGAGACCTTCTATGGTGATATATGTGGGCTCACATGACGACTGCAACTGTCAATATATATATATATATATATATATATATATATATATATATATATATATATATATATATATATATATATATATTGATAGTCACTATTCAATCAACTACGAGTATTGGTAAGAGAGTACTGACGGCAACTGCTGTCTGAACATACATTTGTTCAGCATTGGTGGCCGGAGCACTAGAGATTGCAGATTCTGCGAAAGTGCGGACGAAACGCCCAAGCACCTCCTGAGTGAATGTGACTTACTAATGCCCAAACGCAACCCCATCCTGGGCCGCCACGTGCTACACCAACAAAGTATAATATAAGTATAATATAATATAAGTATAATATAATATAATATAAGTATAGTATAATATAAGTGCCAATAAAGTACTACTGCTCTTTAAAACTACAGGCCTCGACAGAGAGCTCTAGATGATAGGTGTCGATCACAATAGAACTTTTAGGTCGCAGTGATACAGGCTGAGTTAGACCGCATAGCATTGCACAAAAATAATAATAGTCGCTATTGTTTTTGGTCTACTCTGTACTTATCAAGAACAAACTTTAATTTAATATTTGTGTTAAATGAATCAATGACAAGACAATGTGATAGAGTTATTTTACCTTGTTCCACCCTCTCCCCTAAAATAACCACACAGAGCTACAGCTGTACGGAAACTCACACCCTGGCTAGTACTAAGAAGTTCTCAAGCTCTTACTGCAGCCGTGTCGTTGGGCTGTGGAATGGTCTGCCAGCGAGCGTGTTCCCACCGTCCTATGATATGGGGTCCTTTAGGCGTAGCGTGAAGAGATATTTTTGCAGGCCGGCATCACCGCTGCGGCTACCAATGGGGTTTTTTTACTGTTGATAGTGGTTGCCTTTTTTGGACAGCACCATGCTTACCATCAGACTAGGCGGGGCCAAGGTCCTAGTTAAGATAAAAAAAAATGCTTCTATTGTATGTGTGTGTAATATATTTATATATGTGTTTATTTGCATATATCATTATCTATGACACTTTGATATAATCTCAAAGTCTCTGCATTACTCTATTATACGCTTCCTCGCTGTTTTCTGAGCATTGACACAAGACTTGGGTGTCAGCTGAAAATCAGCGCTGGATGCGTCAGCTGGTCACTTGGCATTTGCTGACTTTCCTTTGGCACATTGTAACAATACTTTTGTTATTTTCTGTCTTCATTAACCTATCCCTCTGTGTTCTGTACTAAATAAATGTTTCCTTTCTTTCTATGGGGCGTACATAACAGGCCTGTATGCATTAAAAAACCGATTAGAGTCAATAAAAATGAAAACTTTACATACGTTCCAACTTCCAAGTATAGTTAACAAAGGTGAGATTCCAAGTAATATTTCGGTTTTAAATAAAAGGAAACAATTATCGATTCTATTTTTACGCGGAAAACTGCGATCGTTGATAAGATAGCGTTGCTTGACAACCTAAAAATCAACAAACCGAATCTGACAGTTTCCATCACCAATTTACTATCGAATTTTTCATTTCAATTAAGTTATTTTAACTTAAGGTTTCGTGCTGTACTTTAATATCTTTTTTGCTTGTTAAAAAGCTACATTAGGCCATCCTGAAGGACTATATAGGTAATTTTATAGTCGAGGGATATATTCCGGGATGATATTTACGATCATTCGTCATAACCGGCGTCTTATTGGCCCGCATTCGTAACAGTATATAACAATATACGCACACGAATGTATGAATTATTTTACGGAGTAGACAAACAAGTTGTGAAAACAAGGTTTACCAACCGATGCAAATTGTACAGTATTTGTATATAATAAAATGATTTGTCATTGAAACAATGATGGCAGTATATTTGCATCCGTTTGCGTTAATAATGGCGTTGCACACAACAATGATCCGACCTAATGCAAAACATATTTGTTGCAGAAATAACAAGCTATTGTCGTACAGCCACATGCAAAAGTTTTGCCAGAGATTATTTGCCAACACGATATGATAGGCCCGATTTCGAGCCCCGATGGCGGCAAATTTTTCTGTGATGTGCAGGCAAGTTTGAGGCAAGTCGTGGTTGTATATATTGTTACTATGGAACTAGGGTATAGCTTGAAGTTTGGATTTCTGGGCTTATGGGTGTCACACGTATATGATTTAGGAGCGCATAGATTGTGTGGACCAAGCTTGGACATCAATCTAAACTACCTACATTCATTTATACGTGAAACGCATACAAAAGGGACTAGGGACAAACTGAGAAAAAATTAAAATACTTGGTTTAGTATATCGAAGAAATATTACCATTTAAAAATATATAAACAAATAGTCACGAGTGTTATGATTTTATTGCAGTGTATATCTTTATATACATATAAAGTTCTCGTGTCACAATGTTAGTTACCTTACTCCTCCGAAACGGCTTTACCGATTTTTACCAAAATTTTATATGCATATTGAGTCTGAGAATCGGCTACTATCTATTTTTCATACCCCTAAGTGATAAAAGCTGTTCACCCTTCAATTTTTTTTTTGATTTTTAATGTTATCCTTACACACTTACAATAAGTTAGTTATTTTATGTCTACACTATAAATTACCTAGAAATAACTTATATGGCAAAACAACGTTTGCCGGGTTAGCTAGTATTTGTATATATAATAGCCTTTCATTATCATAAAATATGGAACGATAGTTAATCTAGGGAGACTAAAATCGTTATTAGTTTTAGAAACACAGGACCTAGATCATAGGTACGCAAGCATTTTGGTGTCGTAGACTTCTTGTCGTGTTTTTTTTTATTTTGGGTGGACCCCTCATAAGTTAATATTCTAATTTATTAATTCATCACCTTCAAAAGTATTTTTGACTGATTTCTGACTATACTCAAGTGTAGAATGAAAAAACAATAATAATACACGTTAAGGTTTATGCATTTATTGATGAAATTTTAAACTGACAAAACCAATTTAAAATGTATTATGTATCTATTATTTATAGCCTTTTAGTGGAAGGGAACCTGATTCTTTGTTAGTAAATTTTCAATAATTTGGCATCAATTTAGTTAAGTTAATATTATATACTGCCGGGCAGTAGACTTGAAGGAGTTTGCTGCCTGGATGAGAGGGAGGTGGTGCGCAGTGTCCATCGCGCTACCTAATAGAAAGGTATTGGAGGTGTGAGCTCTTTACACTTACCCCTCCCGGAGAGGAAGCCTGAATAAAGCTGTTCGCTCCCCGGATTACAAGACGAATTTGGTTTTTCAGGCTTGAGTGGAGTGATTAGAGGGGCACCCCGGGGGTTTTTAGTCAGTAAGAGTCTGACACACCGGGGTCGCTGCCCTCACAGCTTCCCTGATGGTTCTATGTAGTACTTTCATCCGGGTTGCCAAAAAAAAAACAATTATATACAAAAAAAATTGTAAAATTCGGTCTATTTGTTACGTTTACAGATAAATACTAAACGATAATCATCTATGTAATTATTACATTCCTGGACAGCCAAAATAAAAGTAATAACCTCCTTAAAAGTAATACACTACCGTGGACCCCCGTTGGCATCTAATCGAACCAAATTTTTTTTTACGCTCACGTCTTCTCCTGGTAGGTCGTCGACGACCCCTGGGGATCGATGTAGACCACTTTGGGAATCAATAACTTAGATTATGTTATTGAAACCGAAACTGAATTTATCCTATTGGTGTTAGAAATATTTAGGTCAAGTGTTAACCCTTTTATAGCATAAATATTTATTTTCTAACTTTCGTGTTTTGCTATCGTGGAATTTCTTAACCAAAATTGAGTATAACATGAAATACGTAGTTCATTTGCTAATCACTTAAAATATATTGGCTCAAAGCATAGATGGACAAAATGTAATCAGATTAATAAAAATGATTACGATTATATTTTACGTTTTTAACCATTAATATGACTGTATTTTGCTCATCTATGTTTTAATTAAACACTACAGAATCCCAGAATGCATACACATTTATGATTTCTTAGAGCGGCTTGCACTAGCAAATTAAATCAATTTTAATTTTATATAAAACACTATTTGATTGAAGTGGTTTTATTCTACAACAACGATGATTTAAATTTAACAATGATTACAACTGAATAATGTTTTCTTGCAAGCCAATAACGACATTTTAGCGCTAAATAGCGTTTTATATAAATTTAAACTAGATTTAATTCTCTAGTGCAAGCCACTCTTAGGCCGGCTTGCACTAAAAATTAAATCTAGTTTAGAGTTATATAAAATGCTATTTAGCGCTGATCTGTACTTATTGTCTTGCACTAAATCAAAATCTAGTTGTAACAACACTTAAACTGAAATCATCATTAAGATGGAATCAAATCAATTCAATTAATAAGCGTTTTATACAAGCTTAATCTAGATTAATTCGTTAGTGCAAGCCACCCTTAATGTTTTAAATGGATTTAATTACGATTATAGAGCAACAAAATTAAAATTATGACTACATTTTGTACTAGTTAATCAATAAGATTACATTTTACCCATCTCTGGCTCAAAGTTTATTCACATTCATAAAATTTAAATTACCCATCTTTATATGTATATGATATTTGACATGCTGGCCGATTTCGGCCTTGGTGATGTTTCCAAATTATATCAAGTAGGTATGGACCACAGCTTCTTTCGGCGAAAGTGAGTTGGCTGAGGAAAATATTCTAAAACAATCGATTGCGCAGGATATATTTGGTGCACGATTGCTAGCGGTTGCACTAACGCACCGTCTCGTCCAAACCACTCTTAATGTAATGGGACTAGGAACCGACACAATTAAAGAGAGGTAAGCAGGGAAATTAGAATCGTTGGGTAGACGAGGCTGCCATTACACCGACAGATGAAGAATATGTAGGCAAATCTTTGTATTAAGCGAGGAATTACCGCATCAACTTGCGCGATAAAACATCGTACAAGCTTTTTTTTTTTGGGGAAAATCCTCATGGGACCGTCTCGGTCGCACTGGGGGGTTGCGGCGAAACCGAGGTGTGTCGGACTTGTACCGACTAAAAACCCCGAGGTGACTTCTTCTGCGCATTGACGGGGACCGCGGGTCCTGTAATCAATTCGCCACAGCCCCGTCGCGCCGCGCCCGCTGGGCACAAACTCGGAGGAAGATATCTTCCCCGACCCTGCTCATTGTATTTAGGCAGAGCGCGTCACAATGCTCTGCTTACTTCTCGAGGGTCGCTAACCAGTCGTTCAGGACCCCCAGCATCATACAAGCTATCTCAACCACAAGCCCACAAGCCGACCTGGTGACCAGGGCATGGCCGCTGCGTCCTGCACAGCAACTAGGAGCCACTGGTGAGGGTTCATTTAAACCAACTTGTTTAATTAATTTCTATTACCTCTAAATAAAGGCTGGCTAATAGAAATAGATGCTGAGTTCGCATTACACCTTATTTGATATATTAGGTCCTTACATATGAAATTGGCGTTTTGTATGGGAGGAACAAAAAGTCGAATATTTTTTAATATAATATATTTAATTAATCAAAGTATGAACCATTATTTTCTATGCACTTTTGCCATCTCATAGGTAGTTCATTGATCCCTTTACTAAAAAAACCAGTCGGACGGGAATCAATAAAATATTTGAAGGCGATTTGGACTGCCCCATCGGAGTTGAATTTTTTCCCTTGCAAGAAGTTATCCAAATTTCGAAAAAAATGGTAATCTGTTGGAGCAAGGTCCGGGGAGTACGGAGGATGTCTTAGACTTTCCAATTGAAGCTCTTCTAATTTAGTAGCCGTCTGTTGCGCAGTGTGTGGTCTAGCGTTGTCGTGAAGCAGCAGTGGCGTGGAGCGATTGACCAGCCTAGGTTGTTTAGCCGCTAGCTTTTCCATCATGGTTTGCAATTGCTGACAATAGACATCAGCCGTAATAGTCTGGCCAGATTTGAGAAAACTGTAATGAACAATACCGGCACTAGTCCACCAAACGCTTACAAGTAACTTTTTTGGGGTTAATTTTCGCTTGGGGCAGAATTTGGCTGGCTGGCCAGGATGCAACCATTGCGCTGAGCGCTTCCGATTATCGTAAAGAACCCATTTTTCATCACAGGTAATGATTCGGTTTAAAATACCTTCATTATTGTGCCGGTTTAGTAATGTAACGCAGCAGTCGACGCGCGTTTGCCGGTTTGCTTCAGTCAATTCGTGAGGTACCCACCTTTCAAGCTTTTTAATCTTCCCAATTTGCTTCAAGTGAATTAAAACAGTTTTATCACTAACATCGCAGCCTGGAGCTAACTCGGACGTGGTTTGCGATGGATCCGCTTCTACAATAGCCTTCAACTCTTCATTATCAACTTGAGTCTCAGGCCGTCCACGGGGCTTGTTCTGCAGGTCGAAATTTCCAGAAGGAAAACGTTGGAACCAAAAACGAACTGTGTTTTCTTTTGCAACACGACCGCCATACACATCATTCACCCTTCGAGTTGTTTCCGCAGCACTAGTGCCACGGCGGAACTCGTACTCGTAAATAATGCGATATTTTAAGTTTTCCATTTTGTAAAATGAGTGATGCAAACAGAAAAAAACAGAAGAAAAAAACAAACGAATGACAATCATCGAAGCACAAATACATGAGTCTATAGCTGTACAAATTTGAATTTGGAATTCCTTACCAAAGAGGAGAAATTTGTGATTAAAGTGGCCAGTACGAAAAACGCCAATTTCATATGTAAGGACCTAATATAATAATAGCAGAGATGGGCAAAATGTAATCTGATTAATGACGATTACAAAATGTAGTTGTAATTTTAATTTTCTTGCTCTGTAATCATGATTAAATTCATTTAAAACATTAAAATATAATCAATGTGTATACAATCTGGGATTTTGTAGTGTTTAAAACATAAATGAGCAAAATGCAGTCATATTAATGGTAAAAAACGTAATATGTAATCGTTAATCATTTTTTATTAATCTGATTACATTTTTCCCATCTATGAATAATAGCATATCATGTATTAAAGGACAAAAATATTATATTATTATAAATTCTAAAAATTATCTGGTAATTGGTAAACTCTGTTGGTATAAAGCTGATTTTATCGAATATATGTATAGAGGAAAATCCTTAATTTTATAGCGTAACAATATGCTGCAATTCAAATAAAGAGATCTTAATCAAGATTGCCTGTTTAGTTACCATGTCTATCATGAATCGTAATTCCATGTATTACAAACCGCATTATAACGTGTCACAGTTTTTTATAAAGCATGTCCATGAACTCTTCAATAACAAAAAAGTGTAACTAATACCTAACCTTAAAAATAACGCGTATTGTTAGTGAAGCTATTAACAAAAATAAACCTAATTGTGACATCCGTTTATATAAAAACATGTTAGGGATGTCACAAAAAAAACCTAAGGCCCGAACGTTAGTTTTTTCGAGATTCACTTCTAGAATCACGTTATGTTTATAAATATCAAATTATATGAAAAATTTATTAATAATAATACATTTTAAATTTACATCATTTGCAAAAATTTCACGAAAAGAAAAACGAAATAATCTAGAATCTAACAACCACGATTGTAACTTGTACTGCGATTCTAGCCGGGCTGTAGACTTGAAGAAATCTGCTGCCTGGATGAGAAGGAGGTGGTGCGCAGTATTCGGCGAGCGTTTAGGAGGGGAAGGCACTTTTTACTCGCCCTTCTGAGAGAGGTAGTCTGAACGAGGCGTTTTGCTCCCTGGACGTCTGGATGAATTTGATTTCCACCCATACTCGGGTGGAGTGAATAGAGGTACACCCTGGGGGGTTTTAGTCAGTAGGAGTCTAACACGCCGGGCTTGCTGCCCCCCAAATAGCCCTGATGGTACTATAAAGGATCCTCATTCAGATTATTAAAAAAAAAACTGTGATCCTTGCTAGAATAACTTATTCCGTGATATGCGCCACGATGTCGCAAACCTCGGAGTCAACAGTGCTTTATGTAGAATGTCTCGGGCCTACAATCTTCTTGGAGATTCGGTTGATTTGTTTGCGGACTCCATGCCGGGATTCAGAAGAAAGGTCTTCGGGTTGTTGAGAGATGCACAAACGAATAATCTTGACATCAATTACCATTCATATGACATGATATAGTATAGTATAATGTGATAAGATATAATATAATATAATGTAATATGATATAGTGTGATATAATATAATATAGTATAGTATGATTTAGTATAATTAAACAGGCCACTCTGACGTATGTTGTGTATGCCTTAATAGGAACTGTACATTTTTTTTATTGTAACTTTATGTATGTATTGTGTGAATTAGTCATTGTACCGGGCCACTGGCAACCCTGTAAAAGTAAATAAATAAATAAACTCTTCGTCCTCAGTTGTGCCGGTAAATATCAAGAATCTGCATGTGCAGGAGGTAGGGCAATTGTCCGAACTAGATCTTGACCACAGTGCACAAGTGTAAAATCAAAGCGACTTGCTTTGGCCTGTCGCGTTTCGGGATCAGCTTGTGTATATCCAGTAGCTCATATACCTAGAGACCTTCAGTCGTGGTACATGTGGGCCGACATGACGATGGTGACTGTCAACAGATTGTCGTCCTTTGGCGGTCGTTGCCGTTCTTGGACTACATTAAACTTTCCATCAGGTAAAAAGTAATCACTTTGACGGGCCAACGTGGATAAAAAAAATCTTGCGACAACCCTAGACTATAGATGGGATTATCAAATCTCAAGTCACGAAGTATGCAAACGGATATAGAGGATTACCTCTATATTACATTAGTAATAATATACATAATATATCGTCACGCTATATCCTGTACGGGGTGAGCAGAGATATATAACTGGTTTTATCTACTTTTCGCTTATATGTCGTGTGCTCAACGTGACCAGTAACCCAGCTGAACGCCGTTCTCACAGAACTAGTACAAATGATATTTCTATTAGATGCCATTTGGGTCTTCTCAGGATGTTTTCCTTCACAGGTAAGTGCAGGTGAGGCGATGTGGTGCCTAAATCCGAACGGAATCTGGAAAAAGCCAGGGATATGTGCTGGGAGTTGGACCTATGACCATTTGCGTTGCCGCGCATGGAAACCGATAGCCACAAGGATATATAGTAGTGTCCGACCGAAAGTTTGGTTTCGGTTTCGGTTTCGGCCGAGTTTCGCCCAAAAATCAAGTTTCGGCGGCAGTTTCGGTTTCGGCCAAAATTCGAATTTACGCATGTTTGTTGACCGGGAAAGGTCTTCACAACTTAACCGGGCGGGTGGGCGAACACTGAGGGTGCTCAGCCGGCAATTTATGGGTTGGGTGGCAATGCAAGGGCACCCCTGTGGGTACGAACCTCGACTTGGACCGCCAGCCAGAAATACGAAACCTAACGTCGATCTACTAGCGTTTCGGAAGCGACTACCTTGAGAAGAAACGCCGAAAGAAACTCAAGGCTGCGTCGGAGTGTAACTGCGTCGTTTAGACGACAGTTGACGGATCTAATTCGCATTGCTCTATAGCAACACAACTTAGTCAGTGCGTTATCACCCGACGTAAACATTCTTTAGAGGTTATGTTTTGATGGAACTGATTACATGTAAGTTTTTGTTTCATTTTTTTACTTGACCACGTTGACTTTTATACTTGACCACGTGAGTTTCGGTTTCGGTTTCGGTTTCGGCCGGAAAACCAGTTTCGGTCGGACTCTAATATATAGGTATTTTCTTGCAAACGCAACTTACAGAGATAAAATGTTAAAAATAAAAATACCAAAATATATATACTAGGAATCAATAAAAGGTTTTTTACTCTAGCTCGACAAAATAATTACATAACACTTAAGTACTCGTACAGGAAAATCCTAGTCCTTGGGACTCTGTAAGTGCTTAACATTAACTTAGCTCTCAGTATGTTTACCGTTTCTAAAAATATGAACCGGCATTTTGGCAGTTGCTCCATTGCATAGATGGGCAAAATGTAATCCGATTAATGAAAATGATTAACGATTACATTTTACGTTTGTTACCATTAATATGACTGCATTTTGCTCGTTTATGTTTTAAACACTACAAAATCCCAGATTGCATACACATTTATGATTTCTTAATGTTTGAAATGGGTTTATTCATGATTACAGAGCAAAAAAATTAATATTACGACTACATTTTGTAATCATTAATCAGATTACATTTTGCCCATCTCTGCTCCTTTGCATTTGCGGCCCCGCAGCGAGCTTACATAATACCGCTCTTTTTAATCATTATTTACAGTCGGACGCTTGACCTCTATCACACCTGGTGGAAAGTGAAGATGAATGCGACTATGGACCGCTTCTACTCACATATGCCTATTCACTCTTCTCTTAAACACTCCCAGCTCATAAGATCGTGGAAATATGCTCTATGGAAGCATATTCCGCTCCGTAGCTGTTCGCATGATGAATGTAGACGCGTATCTCTTCGTGCGGATATAAGAAACATCCACCACATATGGACGGTATCCGACACGGTGTCTAGTGGTTTTATGATAAATCGAGCTGATGGAATCGGAGAATGTAGTTCCTGAGAACACGTACACTGTGTAAAAAAAGTATTATCTTGTTATTTTTGCACATTTAACCAATATATTAGTTTAAAATTTGGTCCAATTAGGATTCTGAGGCTGAGATGTATAGGCATAACTTTAAGTTTGCTTAAACTTTACTAAAACATTACAATTTATATTGATAGCATGAATAGGAAATAAATAATGAATAGCAAGAAATTTCGTAGGTCACCAATTTTATAAACATGGACATGGCTCTGCGAACACTATGGCTTTACTCTGGAATGTCTGTGTATTAAAACAAAGGCGATCCATGCGAGACTGATTTATTTACTATGTCGGGTACATACAAAACTTTATGACAAATAATAATCAATACATTACATACTCAAGTTCCTATGATATATCCAGTTTTTTGTAAAAACTAACTTATTTTTTTTAAAAGCAAACCCGAAATAGCGTCTATAAATTGCAGCCAATCGGGTGGTTACCAGATTTTAAGTAAATATATTTAATAAAATATCCAAGTGTAACAACATATCGTTTTTTGTGCTTCTATGGGATGCACGCAACTGATCCCAACGTCTAAACTGTTCAGACCTCAAACGCTTGTTTCACTGATTCAGATCGGAAACAAATGGTGGATATCATCTGTGAAGAAAAAAAGTCTAGTCATTAGAGATGTCACGAATATTCGGCAACTATTCGGTATTCGGCGTATTCGGCCACTTTTTTTGCTATTCGCTATTCAGCCGAATAATACGTACTATTCGGCCAAATAGCAAATCATGTAAAAAAGACACGTTATATTACTCAAAATTATGTATTTATTTCCAAATTACAACATTTTAGTAATTAAAATTGATCAGTAGTAAGTTGTGATGGATAAAAACAAGCTTTTCAGCATTTTTTGGTAGCAAACGATTACGCTTTTCATCGTAAATGTTACCAGCTTCAGAAAATAACCTCTCACTAAACACGTTACTTCCAGGAATATTCGGCGCTTCGGCCTACAGTGTTGCCGAATATTCGGTATTCGGCCAATTCACTATTCGTGGCATCACTTACTAGTCATCCTAAAAATTTAATACAGAAATTCCTAAAAGTTGGATTTTGGCCATTCCAAAGCTTTTTTTATCTGCGTTGTCACGTCCTAGAACCTTCAATAAATCTGTACGATCATAGTGAATATTAAAAAGCCGCGTTTACACATATGTAAGCTCTTTAACAAACTTTTGTTTTTCTTCTTGTTTTTTCTTGTTTCAGGAATAATTTGAGTTTATACATTGGCTTAAGTATAAAGAAAGCGAAGTATATAAAGTCGTGTCAAAGCATAAACGTCGTAGTTCGTGTCATATAATATAGTTGTCACTGGAGAACTATGTAGCTTTTGTACATAAAATACAAATTCTCAATTATAAAGTTGTATTATTTATGCTGTTTTGATTTTGTCCAAAAAAGAAAGTGCAATGAAAGATGTCTCATATAAAATATAATTATGCTCGTGTGTCGATATATAGTGTAACGAGTGATTTTCAGTAAATAAGGACGTATGTAAAAACATCATGATTTGAGCCTGTCACGCCCGTGAACTGGACGACTGAAAAACGCGGCGTGTAAAGGCGGCTACCGCACCATGATAATGTCGTAAATTGCCCCTCGTCATGTTCCTTAGCTCCTCACCTTGGCCTAGTGCAAGTCGACTCAATGAATTACATTTAATTATTAAACAATCATAATATATTTACTTAGGTAGGACACTTTTAAAAGGCAGTATTCAAGAAAATACTTGTATATTATTTTATTTGATGTTGTACTGTGAAAAGAACGTGATGTAAAAAATTGCATTTGGTTAAGAGCGGAGTCGTCACTCGATATATTACGTATTCAGTAAAGGCACCCTTTGGCTAAGATTTATAAGGTTTCTCTTTTATTTCGTCTTTGCTTATACTTAACTTAGAAAATTAGTTCATTTTTGACAAAAAATTAATATATTGTAAATGTATCCGTCTAAACGAAATTAACATTTATTATGTATCTAATATTTAATTGCCTTTTAGTGGGAAGAAACCCGATGCTTTGATAATAAATTTTTAATATTTGGCATTAATTTTATTACGTTTAATCTCAAATCTCCTCGTTTAGTGACTACAAATATCTTATCTATTATATAAAAATAAGTCCGGTTTTCCTTCCTGACGCTATAACTCCAGAACGGACGAACCGATTTCCACGGTTTTGCATTCGTTGGAAAGGTCTCGGGCTCCGTGAGGCTTATAGCAAAAAAATCAGGAAAAAATTGAACAGAAAAGCAGGAAAACGGGGAAAATCATTTTCATATACAGCGCCATCTCTGATACATAGAATGTACTACAAACCAATATGGTCTTGCATTGTGGTGGAGCAGATCGCACCAGTATTTTAAGTAGATGGCGCCGATGCGTTATACATTGTTTGACAGCTACTCATTGTACTCTGCTCAGTTAACTTCATGTGACATTTACTATGCGCACGTTCTTTCAAACGCTAACTAAAAACCAAAACGAAGCCATCTGGTGGCGAAACGAAGTTCGCCGGGTTTGCTAGTAACTTATACAATTTTTTGAGATATGACAAACTCGCTAGTAATATTATATACTATAAAATTGTGAAATGTGGTCTATTTGTTAAGTTTTCAAGTAAAAACTAAGCAATAATCATCTATGTAAGTAAATTATTCAGTCCCTGGAAAGCCAAAATAAAAGCCTCACTTAATTGTGATCAGTAGCGTTCATTCCATATATGCATGAAAGCATTGCATGCCTTTACGATTAATAAGTCTTAAATAAATTGTTTAAAGTTAAACAATAAAAGGAGCCAATTCTTTTCATATCCATTCTATATTCACGCTGTGACGTCCTAAGCCTGTTGACGTAGTCCAGAATGTCACTCTTTGGGTCGGAGATTAATCCGCCGGTATAAATTGGATCAGTTCAAGTTTGCGATGATCTGGACAACAACAAGTATGTACCTGAGGACAGTGTGGTAGTCCAGCCCAGGGCGTCTGATGGTCTTCTGCTGGATCCAGTCTCGTCACCACACGAAAGTAGCACTATACTTTGCACGATTTATTGATAATGTCAAGATATGGCAGCCTTATAATACTTTTGCACACACACGATAGCTATTTGCCCGTTGTTCGATTAGTTGTTAGAGAGAGTATTTCAGCGCGGCTGTCCATACGATGACAACAGAGCATCCCCCACCACTGGTTTGGAACCAATGATGGTAACGCACTGTCCCGGTATACTCATATAGAGTTTTGTGATTGGCCAGTCCGCGCGAACCGATGAACATTAAGGAAAAAATAATAATTTAAAATTACGTTACGTGTACAGACGCCATCTGTCTTTCCTATGAAAGCAATATAATAGTTACTACCATAATATAATATTCAAATTAATAACGCGAGTTCTGCCTGTCCAAGTACCCTATGCACGTCACTGATTGTGATCCATTATCGTGATCTTCGTTTGCATCTCATCGACCTTCCTTTTGTTTTTCACTGATGTGGTAACACGCCATGTCATCGTCGACCCTTTGGAGTCGATATAAATCACTTTGGGAGTCAGTAATTAATACATATAGATAAATTTCATTTTTTATTGTTTCGAACTGCGTGGTTTCCTATTTTTGTATTTTGACGGATTAAGTGCAATCCGGTAATATGAACCTGCCCTTATGTCTCACCGATTCATTACAGTATTATTAATTAATACATATAATTACGCAACGATGTCGTAAAGCTTATCGAAATGTTACAAAATGTATTGCCAAAAATAAAATTAATTTAATTTAATTTACAGTTTTAAGTACTATGTTATTCAATAAATAAGATGTTCAACAAATTAAAACCTCGCCTTCATTAAAATGTAATTACCTAAACCATATAAAAGTGTAAAAAGTAACGACACAAGAATGTCGGAAGATTCTAAAATTAGTTAATTTATGCAGGTATTCACTTTAGTAAAACGGGTTTCGAAAAGCATCTTAAATATTCACATAGTTTATAGAAAAACGTTTCGTTTTTATCAATATACCTAGCATTTGCCCGCGGCTTCACTCGCGTTAAGAAGTATTATAATTAATTAGATATAGTTTTTGTGGCTTTACTTTTGTTTAGCGTGTGCAAAAAAATTAGGGCCTAATCTGTCATTAGGCGCTAAAACTATCAAGCTATTATATTATATTCGAAAATCTAAGAAGATTTATACAAACTTTCATCCCCTATTTTATCTCCTTGGGGGTGGAATTCATCAAAATCCTTTCTTAGCGGATGCCTACGTCATAACATCTACCTGCATGCCAAATTTCAGTCAATCCGTCCAGTGGCTTCGGCTGTGCGTTGATAGATCACTATGTCAGTCAGTCAGTCAGCCAGTCAGTCACCTTTGAGTTATATATATTTAGATTTTGATAAATGTAGTACATCAATGAAGCTTTGGACTCAATTGATCGCCAACCTCGGCGACTCATTGCCGATGAGGCTCTTACGTCGCGTAAACTACTCAGTTTGGAACACCGGCGTAGAGTGGCTTGCCTTTTGGTCTTCTATAGACTATACTCTGGAGAGTCTGCGGCCGAGTTGTATAATTTGGTTCCCCCCTCCCCCTTCTACCATAAATTGACAAGACGCCGTGCGGGTTTGCACCCTTATGTGGTTGACTTTCTAGCTGCTCGCACGAAGCGATTCGTCTCCTCCTTTTGCTGCGAACCGCCCAGGAGTGGAATTCACTTTTGCTGCGTCTGTGTTTCCAATTTCTTATGACATGGGAATCTTCAAACGTCGAGTGAATCGGTATTTGCTGGGTGAGCGCGCTCCATCGTCGGCCTCATCATCACTTTCCATCAGGTGAGATTGAGGTCAAGCGCAAGCCTATCGGTAATAATAAAAAAAGCTGCAGCAGGCTCTGGATCAAGGGGAGGGGAAAGCTGGATCCCATGCCCCGCTGTCGAATTCTAGGGCCGGCAGATGAGCTCATCATCCAGCGTACCCACTGAATGATATATCTAATAAAGTAGAACAACCTCGCTATAAGACTCTAAATTCTCTAAACTAATGTAAGGATTAATTCTCCGGTAAGCCGACATTCCCGCTTGCTTAGCGTTCCTGGATCGTATCACGATATATTTGGACTCTCCTTACCGAAATCCAAAACAAAGACATTGAAAGCACTGAGGGTCACGTGAGGGTAAATTTTATATATTAAGATTTGTTTTTTTTTATTTTACTATTTTTTTTATTGTTGTCATTGTGGTTTCGTTTATGGTTTGCGCGTATTTTATTCTCTCTGTTTTTTTGTCTTTGATTCTTAAATTATTTGGTTTTGATGTAAATTTTGTTTTCCAATATTCTTATTATTATTTTTTGTTTAGTTTCGGTGCATGCTGCAACCTTCACCGGGTGATATATTTAAATGTTTTTTTGATAATGATTGTCATTATAATATTTATTATAATATATCGGCCACTGGCTGCCCTATAAACAAATATACATATGTGTATATACATACATATGTATATACAAATCAATTGTTGTTCGTTAGTCTCGCTAAAACTCGAGAACGGCTGAACCGATTTGGTTAATTTTGGTTTTGAATTAATTGTTGAATTCAAGGGAAGGTTTAAACGGTGAGTAAATATTTAAAAAAAATGCTAGGAATGTAAGTAAGTATGAAAAAAATGCCAGTAAAAACAACAATTTCGTTTTCCCATACAAACCACTCTGTCCCCAGCTGTCAAACATATCATGTCAATCAAAAAAAAACAAAGGTATGCCTTCAAGTTGATTAGAGGTTGCATATCATTAATGAAAATTATAATTTATACCTCAAGTAATCAAACAAAAAATAACCCAAAAATGTCCTATAAGGCATTATAGTAAAAATATTATTACCTTAGATATGACTGAAGTCTTTCAATGCAATTTTATTTCTATTAGACTGCGACAGGCCAATAACTTTTGGCAGAATGAAATCAGACGGGGCAGCTATTAACATAAAAAGAAAAAATCTAACTTTGTTTTAGAGAAATAGGGCAAGACAAGGTCTGCCGAGACAGCTAGTAAATAAATAAATAAGGAATAAGCTGAAAATTTGTAAGGCTTTATTTGACGTTATAAGATATAGCTCGTGACCACCAGCACAGATGATCGCCATATGCTCACCATTAAAGATAAAAATCGCTAAGAAACGCGCATGGAATATACTAGAAATGTCATGTAAACTAGTGTTGCGAGAATGGCAATCAACTGTGCTGCTGGTCACGTTGGGCGCGACAAATGTGCGCAAATAGGATATAACCATTAATGTATCTCTGCTCAACCTGAAAGGGATATAGCATGGCGATTTATTATTATTATTTATATTAGATGCCATGTGGGCTTTCTCACGATGGTTTCCATCATCGGTAACCATGTGGTACTTAAATCCGTAGGTAACAGAAAAACCCAGATGTACGTGCCGGTTTCCAACCTACTACCATTCGCATCACCGCGTATTGATATCGGTCTCTTATCCACTAAGCCACCGCAACCAGAACTTAAACTTTTTAAGATGTGGTAAAATAATTTTGCTATCACAAAAACAAGACACGCTTAACCATCGCCGATGTAACTTTTTCTACTCCGTCAAACTTAATTATCTATTTATTTATTTATTTTAAAGGGAAACATACAGCAATATACAAGCGATAAAAAAAAATACACAAAAAATGATACTTAGGCCAGCAAAGTTTCCACAAAAATTTATACAAAAACAAAAATCTAGCTAAGAGAGACAAAACAATAAAAGAAAATAAATCAAATACACATACATATATATAAATATAAACAGTACATATATAAAAAGAAATACAGTAAAGAAAAAAAAACAAAATTGAACTTAAGCTAACATTTTCTATAGACGAACTAAGATTGTAGCACGAGTGTGCTCGAGTGGCGCTTCTTGCGGACTGACGTAGGCTTGTCAAATAAATATCGATACATCGATATATCGATGTTTTCAATTCAATATATCGATATTTTAGTGCGATATATTTTGTGACGATATATCGATAGAAAATATCCAGTGTCGAAAATTGTATCAAAAACGTTTTTTTTTTAATTCTTAGGGCAGTTAAGTCGTTGAAATCTGAAACTGTAGAACCGTAGGACCGAACGAAAAAAAAGAACTATATTGTCTATGACTGTTGAGTATTATGTTTTCTTACGTTGCATGCATTGACATCTAAATTTGTTGCATGTATATTATTTGCCGCCATTTATTTATGTATTAATTATTTTTGTTTGATATCTTAAATAGGGCTTAAAGTTAGAAGATAGCCTTTTAGTTCTTGATATTTTTGTAATTTTGTCTAATAAAAAGGAATACTGGTAAAATACTTTCGTGTTCATTGAGATTTAATCGATAAATCGATATTTTTCCTTCGATATATCGAGGCCGATATTGATATTTTTATAATATCGATTCATCGATATAACAATTTTTTTTTTTTTCATTTTCGACATCCCTAGACTGACGTGGCGCGCGGCTAACGTACCGACCCGCGCTCTCGCGCAACCCTCACGTGATCCTGGTCGATAAATAAAAAAGGGAAGTCCCTAACTCTATTCCAGTCGACGAATCAGTAGGGGAATTCCACAAAACACAAAGTCGAGGCCCTCATCGTAATCCAACGGCCGCGACCGTTGTCTATGACCTATGTTCGTCCTACAAACTTAAATAATCTGTTAGCTTTTAGAAACTAGGACCTAGACACCGTGCCGGATGCCATGCGTGGATGTTCCTTGTATCCACACGAAAAGATTTATTTCTACATTGATCATGCGAACGGCTAAGCAGTGGAATGAAATTCCAGCGAGCATATTTCCACGATGTTATGACTTGAGAGCCTTTAAAAGAAGAGTGATAAGGTAAGAGGTTAAGGTGGGCGAACGCGGTTCATCGCTGGACTCACCTTCATCTTCCATCAGGTGTGTGATTGAGGTCAAGCGTTCGCCTGTATATTATAAAAAAATTGTTTTATTGCTACATCAGAATGTTTTTTCACGGATTCAAAACTGCTCTAAATCAGATAGAATACCGCTTACATATATGCGTAGATTGGCAAAATGTAATCAGATGTTTTTTACCATAAATATGACTGCATTTCGCTCATCTATGTTTTAAACACTACAAAATCCCAAATTACATACACATTTGTGATTTCTCAATGTTTTAAATGGATTTAATCATGACTACAGAACAAGAAAATTAAAATTACGACTACATTTTGTAATCGTTAATCATTAATTAGATTACATTTTGCCCGTCTCTGCATATATGCAATAATGCTAGACTAAAGGAGGGAAAAAGACAACACTATTAAAAACAAAGAACGTACAATTTTATGTCCATTTAAGACTGATTTATGCAAATCAAGTAAGCGTGTGATGAAAATATTGATTGATTTTTAACAGTTATTTGTATTCAACGACCTAAACAGTCTTGTTTACAAAGAGTGGCTTTGTATTCTATTTTAAAACGTAATGTTTTTAACTAAAATATGTTAGTAATTTAGTCATCGCAGGGAGCCTTTTTTTTATAACCCGGGTGAAATCCCTGACAGACCTCAGAGGGCGATGAGGGTCGCCCCCCGGTGTGTCGGACTTGCACCGACTAAAACCCCCGGGGTGTTCCTTCTCTCCGTCTAGCTGGGACCGGAGGTACAGCAGCGTCCACTTCTCCGGCTCGCGACGACGTCTGGCCTATTCGGTAGACCTCACCTCTGTGTTTACGAGGGGCTAAGTAAAGGGCCACCCATCGCTCTCCTCATAAGTAGTCTTGGAGCGGTGTGCGGGAACACGTCACACACCGCTCCCTCAAGCGCGCCGCCCAGGCGTCTTTCCAGTTACGGAGGAAGGCCTGCGGCAAAGGCCCTCCTCCTTCGTCCTATTCTACGTGGGCGACGGATCGGGTTGTCGGGGCCGGCTATTGCCTCCCTGACCCTCTCCGCCGCCTCTTTCGCCTCCATAATAGTCTCACAATATGTAACGACCGCCTGCCATGCTCTGTCACTGCCGACCATCGCGCAAGCGAGCGCTGGCAGTGACAGGTCACCACCCACCACCCTGAAATCTATTCTACATCCACGCCATCTATCTTTCCTATGAAAGCAATGTTATATTTATTATCATAATATAATATTCAAATTAATTACGCGAATTCTGCCTACCCTGTCCAAATATCCAATGCACGTCACTGATTTTCATTTTTCACATGTTCTCCTACGACTTACAATTTTTTTTAATTAATTACCTCTCTACAGTTTAATTAAAGTAAATACTAAAATAACATACAGCAGCCTTTTAACGAAACAATTTGCGATCGAAATGGAGTAAAAAGGATAATTAATATAAATACAGAAGGTTAACAGCTCGACTTCTTTACTACATAACCGAGTTATAAATACAGTCCTAATGACATAACATAACATCTGGTTGATCTGGTCATCTTGGGCAAGGTGAACACCTAAAGATAACCGTCGGATAAAGACAGCCGCGACTCGACAGTTGCGACCCAAAAAAATTAAATTTGAAATTTCAATCAATTGAAATCAAGGCCTTTTTTTCTCTTTTTTTTTGGCACTTTGGATCAGGCTGACCATGTCAGTTCCTTAATCACACTATACTATATAAATACTAATTCAACAATTTATATGTGAGTCCACAAAGCATCTCAGCCGCGCAAGATGTTTGCTCAGCTAAGACGCTCTGAAATAGACCCACATCAGACCTGTTCAAAGCAAATTGTTTACACATGATTTATCTCATAGAAACACACCGAACAGATTCCACCAAGAAATGGTGTATCTCTTCTGGGACTCCACATAGCTCGCAATAATCAAGGCCTTATATCTTAACAATTTTTACTGGTTGAAGGGTGCGCAAATACAGATCTCAAGTGCCCACTTTACTCAAGGTCTTGATAATGAAAGTATAATATTTAGTAGTATACTTCAAAGGACATTGCCCACATTCAGACAACTATTATTTTTATGTTATTTACTTGTTTTTCAAAAGTTGTTCCCAGTTAACAAGTTTGCCAGATTTGTGAGTAAAAAACCGCACAAGTGCCAGTCAGATTCGCGCACTGAAGTTTCAATAAAAACTAAAAAGGTTATCACTGAATTTGACTAATTTTCCTGACCTACAAAATAATGATCTTAAAATAAAATTGGGTTCAATTTTGTAAAAAGAAATTTGATCAAATGCATTGATTTTTAGAGAAAGTTAACACTTCTACTCTTAAAATCAGGTACACGCAAAAAAAACTTTTATGACGGCGAGGCAACGAAAAAGCGATGACTAAAAATTCCATATAGTTATAACCCATATATTTATAAACATAAAAAAAGTAAACTAATTTATGAATTAATTCTCGTAAAACCTTTCACACTGTAAAATACAGGACTATTCAATTTATTTAATTTTCGACATCTGGCAACCCTGTCGAGCGCAACCTGTTTTAGTAGTGCAATTTAATTTTGTATCCGTTATGGAAATTAATCGATATGGTATCTAACTTAATACTAGAATATATATACACTAGACGCATTAATTAAAGGATATTTAAAAAGTCGCTAATTTTTAGGTGATTTTCAAGAGGCTGTTATCTTGAGGAAAATGGTCGCATAGAAGTTTTAAAAGTAGAAATGCCGGAAGAAACTTAAGGCTACGTCGGAGTGGAAGTAGATGATTTCAACAATGGAACCTCGCGAAACAGTATAGCGTGGGACTTTTTCAGAAAAGTAGTAGAACGAATTGCTAAAATCTTATCTAATCTAGGTCATTACTGCTTCTTAGGGGGAAGCTAGGCACAGCAATGGGCTTCAGTGGGTTCTTGATAGTAATGAAGTCAAATGGGATATATTCTTCATAAAAACATGGCTTAGAAAAACAATATATTCATGATTATGTTTCCAACCATTTAGCACGTACATTAATAATTTTAAGACCTTTGTTAAGGAAAAATATGTGTTATTTTGCAAAACGATATTCAAAATAAAGTTATGTTTACGGTTTGTTTGAAGGTCTAAGCATTTTTGCCTGCCTTTGTATAATTTGATACCATCACCTTTAACGAGGCATGTTTTTAAGTTATTATATTGTTTTTTGGATTCTTTTTCTATACCAGCTTATGGGTTCACCCAAATTTATCTGTGCCCGGGACTTTGGGCAAATAAGATTTTTTAAGCCGGTTCCCATGCGTTCATTTTGCCTCACACACGATACAAAGACACCTAAATTAAACTTTAAGTATAAGAGAAGCACCAGCAGGATATCTGGCTAGTTCTTTATAGGAATTGAATTATATATGTATGTAAGGAGGCCGTCGAAATAGTTTGAATTGTCTGTGGTGCGAATGAGTGATGGCCGATAAATAAAAAAGTGTGTAAATTTGACATAGATAAAAAAAGAAGATCGGGCTTTGTTTAAAATAGGAGGGTGATTTGTCAAGTCAATGACAAGTTTTTGGAATGGACATGTGGTGAAAAGTTCCACGACACAACTGCCCCACAAAACCAGTACACCAGCAGTACAAGTAACTAATCAAAGAAATAAATATAAATTAAAATATATTTTTTAAAATTAATAGTTTTTATAGAATAGTTACTGTCTAGGATCTTTAGCAAAACAGTTTTTTGAAAGAATCGCCCATAGCGTTGACGAAATTTCACCGCGCTATTTTAAAAGTTAAGTTAAGTTGGAAATGTAGGCAAATTGACTAATGTTTAATTTTTTGCCATTAAATAGCAGTGGAACTGAGACATCTGAGCAAATTTTAAAATATTTATCGAATAAATATAGTAAAAGAGATATGTGTAAATTATTGAAAAGCTACGAAAAGCTTTGGATTTGTTCACAAAGCTGTATTTTGATGCTCCTGAAAAGTTGGTATTTTGAAGTTATATCTGTTTTCCACAAAAGGTCCGAATAAACATGAAATTGCAATGGGCTGTAATCTGTTATTTCAATATATTAAAAAAAAACTAAATATGGACGACTATTTAGAAGTTCTGGACTCAAATCGTTTATAAACATATTGTTTCTGTTTGTTCGCGCATCACGCAGTATCTACTAATCGGATTTTGATGGTTTGACGGTTTTTAATCGGAGTTTAAGCTTTACCTGGCATGTGTTATAAGACAATATAGTTTATCTATTTAAATAGTAAGTATTCTAACTCCGTCAGTCATAAATTTTGCTTACAAATACTAGTGACAGCTATTAAACATTATTAAATTTTAAAACATTTTTTTTTATTATTGAATATTGTGTTTACTGATGGAGTATTTTTCAGCAGAGACATTTTTTATTAAACACGCAAGGAATTAATTTATATTTATTAATAAGAAAAAAAATCTTAATTTTGCTAGCTAATAAGATATCCATAAAACCGGATCCAGCCAGGCTCGGATCTAGGGGGGGTCGGTGCCATTCTGCAAACATGGGTCAAGGCCCCGGGTGTCAATTCTAAAGGCGGCATTCGAGCTGATCACCCAGCGTATGCACTGAATGTATATGTAAAATAATGGGTCAGCTTCTCCATAAGAAATAGGCTGAAAAATTGTACAACCTTTTATTCTGATATTTTAAAAGTTAACTAAAAAGTCTCATAAACATGTTTTAACTTTTAAATTATGCAAAGATCGTATCTCGGGAATATCTCGCATCTTATGATATATAAATGTAAAAAAGGTAGTTTTTGCCACTTTTTTGCCCGCCTTGAAAAATGCCTTGATCCGGGATTGAACATGACATTCGGCTAATGTAGCTTTCTAGTTCTACATTCTTCAAACGGTACAGATATAAAAGCTCTTTCGAATAAATGATTCTTAAGTTTTAATTTTTTTTTCCACATATTCCTTAATTAGTTTTTAGATACTTAAAGTTATACTGTTGTGCCGTCAAATGAAAGTGTACCAGCTGGCGTACACTAAATCACATTTGATAAGCAATAACGACAAAGAATAATGTAAAATGTAAATTAACATATCGTGACGACATTATCGTTTATCGAATTTTACTTCATCTAGAGGAACTCATTCATAGGTAAGGTTTATATATTTTTTCTATGTGAAATTTTGTGTTAGTTCACAATGAAATAAATGATGGAAAATAAAGAATCAATTATTTGGTAAATTCAATTTTTTTGGAAACCTGGGGAAACCAATTATGGGTCGTAGGGAGGGCTGCGCTCCCGGTGTGTCGGACTACCACCGACTAAAATCCTGGGGTGCTTCCTGCGCTCGCCTCTTGTGCCTAGCTAAGGCACTGCTGTGCCGCACTCTCCGGCTAGGCACGCGTTTCGCCCTGTGGGCACCTTCTAAAATTTGGTAGATTCCTCGCTTGACTATACTAACTGTAGGTATCTCTAGTCTTACTTTGGAAAGCAATATATTACGAAGTGTACCTAAGGGTTTATTTTAATTATATACTTTGTCTGTTTATCCAATGATCCAATCGATTGCACAGATAATAATGTGATCTTAAATAATAATAAAAACAAATGCGGTTAAATCCTATCATTTATTTGCCTGTATGTATTTTTAGCAAAAACATACGTAAAAGCTTTATTTTTAAAATAAAAAACAATAACATAGTTTATGCTTTTAACGAATACCAGTTGAATCGTAATTTGTGACATACTTTGAATGATGTTAGACAAATACTGAAATGGGGACAAAACAACGGGAACATGTGCCAACTTACCATTTCAAAACAAACTCGTAGTTAATTATAGACAATATAACCGCTGATAACACAGTTTTTTTTTTTTATTTAAATCATTGGGAATAACAGTTCAATGTTCGATGCCACGTTAATTATTAAAAAATAAATGCGATCGCGTTCGAAATGCAAATTTTCAAACTTGTTGACACAGCCGTTCCTTACCGGCACAAACATGTACTGGCAAGTAGGAAAGTGAGCGAATGTGAGATGGTATAAATTACACATGATTGCGACAGTATTTAAAATATTCAAAGAAAAATTAACTCTATTTATAACACGGTAAAGTTCAAAATCAAGCGTTAGATTCAAAAAACTACGCTTAGCTTTTTCTGAACGAAAGAAAGTTCTCAAGCAGTGGGCGCAGTGCGGCAATATTGGCCAATAAGGTTCAATTTCAAATTTTATCGACAAATAATGTTTCTCCTTTTTTTAATAGCATACAGGCTAATTCTCGACATCAAGCACTTCTGGTGGAAAGTAAAAATTAGGCCGATGATGGATGTAAGCGTATCTTTAATTTCGCTTTATTTATTTTTTAATCATGATTAAAACCCTTCTGAATATTAAGAACTCATAAATTTGTATGCAATTGAGGCACACACAATTCCATAGTGCTTAAAACATAAATGGGCAAAATGTAATCAGATTAATTAAAAACGATTACAATTACATTTTTTGCTCATTAATATTGTTACATTTTGTCCATCTATGTTTTAAACACTATGGAATGCTCAACTGAATACAAATTTATGAGTTTTAAATATTCAGAAGGATTTAAATTATGATTACGGAGTAGCGAAATTAAAATAACGCTTACAAATTGAAATCATTAATCTGATTACATTTTAGGCATCTCTGATGGACTACATGTGCCCCACAAATGTATATACATAACAATAATGTATTGTTACGCTATAAAGCTTTTTTTCCGCTTTTTTGTTGAGCAAAGATAACATTTTGCAATGGGCAACAGTATTAAAAGTAATCGAATTGTTTTTAAAAAAATTCCTGTTTGTTCGAATGCATTTGAACAACAATCGACGTCATTCGATAGTTTCCCTACGCGATATTAGTGCATCGACAACTTTAAGTGATTTGAATGAAAATAACTTACGACGGTATCCGATGGGAGAATATTCTAATTTGAAAATTCAAAAATTGTTCATGTCAACAAATAAATCGACATTTAAATGACCAAGGATTCGATTGGTTCAATCGATTTTTTTTTCTCACATCAATTCTCCTTCCCTATAATAAATACATTGCCATAGCAGAAGGCTATGCTTGAAAAAGCCTGCTCTTTAGAAGAAGGTCTCCAGGTATATAAACAACCAGTCGTACACAACCACAAATCAATACCGAATCGCATCAGTCTAAAGCGAGTCACTCTGACATTCTTGGCACTTGTGCACTCTAGTCACAGCACAGTTCACGCAATGCCCCAACAAACTAATTAACGTGACTAATTAGGTATACTTTTAATTAATGAGCTCCTACAACTATTTAATAGCAAAATAATTTGATTGAATGTTAAAAACTTGTTTTGTGTGAAAAGTCTAAATCAAAAGCCGCAATGTGAAGATTTACAAATGAACTTCCCAATTCAATTTATATTCCGTTTTTAAATAACCAATTGTATGAAATTTGTTTTCCAAACAAGCCGGTAGAGGCGCCGACTTAAATCTCCATACATATTAACTTAAAAAAACAAATAAATTCATGAAGCCTATAAATAGCCTTGATAAATAAACATACAAAATAAAAGGGTACCACTTAAAAAATACAAATGAAATATATAATATAAACAGTGCTATTAGTATTGACCGCCGTATACACGATCAGAGACAACTCATTTCAACAATAAAAAAAAACCTCATGGCGATAAACATATTAACAGCCCGCCGGTTGGAAAGTCACTACTGACCTCTGTAACCGACAAGACTTGTAAAATCGCATTCGTGTTGCTAACTTTAAAGGATTGGGAAAGGAGCTGGACAAGGCGAGATCCCAACACGTAACTAGGCGAGTCCAGTCAGTACGACAGCTCTTGTACACGGGTAAAAGCACCCTGTGTTCGCGATCTAGTCAGACACAGGCGCCCTCCTGGCTCCCTGTTGTTCGCTTACTGGCATCTGGATAGTGATGAAAATGCCCGGGAATTTTCCCAAAGTGCCCAGCACTTCCGCGAACATTTCGTAAATTCCCGGGAATATTCCCCATACAAGTTTTGGGCACTTTGGGAAAATTCCCGGGCATTTTCATCACTACATCTGGAGGCCGCATGTAGGGTATCGAAAGTTAAACTTACGAAGACGAGCATCATTAATACCCCATCAATATATTAATATTACTAGCTGATTCGGCAAACGCTGTTTTGCTATATAAGTTATTGTAATATCTTCTAATATGTTCATTTAAATGAAGTGATGTCAAAGACAATTTTGTTCACAATTAAATACTCTTAATCAACAACACGTTTATTTGGATAAAGATTAATATTATTACGTTGATACAACTCTTAACTAATAATGCATTAATTTCGACCAAATTTGATTACCATAAAAACGGTTCTAGTGAGTTAATCTTAAAAGATAGACATATACTGTCGCGACATTTTTTTAGATCATTTCAATAGGAATAATTCTTTCATACATATATTTTTGGTATCTTGAACCGTTTTTGCAGCGCACGCAATGGAAGCCTTCAAGGATAAATAATTTTCCCCGTTTTTTTCACATTTTGGATTATTTCTTCGCTCCTAATAGTTGCATCGTAATGTTATATAGCCTAAAGCCTTCCTCGATAAATAGCCTATTCAACACAAAAATAATTTTTCAAATCGAACCAGTAGTTCCTGAGATTAGCGCGTTCAAACAAACAAACAAACAAACACTTCAGCTTTATAATATTAGTATAGATTTTTGATATTTGAAATTTTGTTTAAATGACTATAAACTTTAGTTTATTACTAAAAAATCGTCGTTTTATCATTAATAACGCCCGGTGAAGTTATAAAGGTCTTTCCCGGTCAATAGCATTTCGTTATGCCGAAAAAATATCATTAATGTTAATAAGCTAGCTTCGAATATTAAATCAGAATCAAATATTAGTATAATATTATTGTTATTCATGTCATAACGAATGATCACTGATCAGTAATGCCATATTTATAAAAAAAGGTGATATTGTGTTCAAAAACCTCTGAACTCGCTTATAACATATTTTTTACTTAATTTTTATAATGTACGCGTAAATAAATTTTTACGACTAATTTTTATAAGGTCCATTATTTTCGGGAGCTTAAATATATTTTATTCCCGTAGTTGTTATAAATTGTAAACACATATACGATATTGTTATTTAATTTTTTGTAACTTCGAACACACCACGTTTGACATTTCATTCGTTTTTAACAGAGCGATGGTGGTATGAATCAGTCGTAATTTATTAAAAATATCTATTTGCCGTATAGTGCCTGTGATATAGTGTTTAATATTTACAGAATCTTTGTGTTTTCTCAAATACTAAAGTGTTAGTTCCATACTGTCTTGCGTAAGTTTTATATTTTTGCTTATATTACTTTGTTTTTAACGTTATATTGTTTTATTTGTAATTAAAATATTGTCGTTTTGGGTTACCCAGGAAATTGTTATTGTCAGTAAACACGTGATTCAAGGTCGACACTTGTGTACACAAATTTAGTTAAACTATAAAATATAATCATTATTTTTAATAGGTGAGAGCTTTCAATGAACTGAATATAGTTATTACGAAACAAAATATCGTGTTATCAATCGCTAAACTGGCTTCCTTTGTTCATAAATATATGTATTCATGCATATCTGTCGGTATGTAGTGTGTCATACTGCTGGTTCAGATATTTGAAATGTGTTTGGGTATATATGGCAACAGTGCAATAATCTATTTAATAAACCCAATAATGTACAGGATATGGTGAAAAGTTTGGATATTATGTTAATTGTTGACATTGTTGACCTACAGTAAGTCATTTGAAGGTAGTTGAAATTATAATTATCAAGATACATACAGAGACAACAAAACAAACTGATTTAGCATTTTTTAATTAATATTATTATTTCAAAGAAAGAAAAAGCATTTGTTTGACACACTAACCTAACATAGAACATAGAAGAATAGATTTATTAAGATAAAGAAAAAAAAAGCAAATACCCCGTGCTGTGACGCACCAAAGGCAAGTCAGCTCAGCATATGCTAAGTGACCAGCTGAGCCACTCGGTGCTGATTTTCTACAGATACCCATCTGTTATGTCAACAGGAGAAAACCAAAAAACCAAAAAAAAAGAGGAAGTTTTATAATACAGTATAAATACACAGCTAAAGAGACTATTTTAAAGTTTCATAGATTTATCTTAATAAATAATATCTCTATTATTCATAATTAGAATTAATAACATTAACAAATTATATTTAAGTATCATTTCCAATCCTGTATTATTCATGTGTTTTGAAACCTTTTTAATAATAGAACTATTAATAAAATAGAATATAATTGGCATAGACAAACAAATACAGACAACATAGATAAATAATGTGTATTATGAATCTCTTATTTAAAAAAAGACTGGACTTCGTTTTTTTTTTATACTTACCCCATAAAGTTACTACATTGCAGCTGGTGGAATACTTTCATATACATATTTTTTGGAATACAATATAGTTCAAGAACATGAATGACCGCCAAGGGACAAAAATCCTTTGACAAGTACCATCACCATTTCAACCCACATATAACCCAATGGAAGGACACTATGTATGTGCACAACCAGGTACAAACAAACTGATCCCAAAACATGAAAGGCCGAAGAGAGTAACTATAATGGTTTATATTTAGATAAAGTTGACACAACAACACATTAAGATAATTTTTTAATATAAAATTGTGTAGCTCTCAAGTAATTATGTTTTAATGAATGGTGTCTGCCCCTGCCTCTATAGTATATACATAAAGTGATCACAGTTTATTTAAAGGTTTTGTTTACTAAATGCAAAAAGATATGGATTACAGAACCTAAAACTCATGAAAAGCCATAGAAAATTCTGTTCTGCAATAATATGCTTCAAGGTCATCTAGTATTTAATACTATTGTCATAGAATCTTATATTGATTGCAAAGCCATAAGTTCTTTTTTTGGCTGAACCATTTGCTGTTTGTTGGAACAGTCACTTCATAACTACACTAGTAAAAAAGGGAAACACATAAGGTGCTCAACCAACAATTTATAGGCTGGTTACAAAGCAAGGGCATCCATAGGTATGGCCTTAGTCTCAGGACTATGACCTCAACTTGGGTGGCAAGCAAATGAACCTAATGGCGATCTAATAGTGTTTTGCAAGCTTGAATAAAAACGCTAAAAGTAACTCGAAACTGAATTGGAGTGGAAATACCACTTTGCACATAAGCACACCAGTTCATGGCAGTAAGTCATAAGTAGATATGTTTGCTAGCCCCTGGGGGGTCAGAGGACCATTGGTTATGAATCATTGCTATTTAAATTGTGGTGTATGTACTGGTGTACTTGTGGTGGTGGTAAGCATAATGCATCTGCATCATATTTAATTAAAGTATGAAGTCATGTTTAGCTTTAATGCCACAAAAATAAAAACCACAATTACAATGAGGAATGTCATTGAAGCCATTGAATCACTTGAAACTGTATAATCCTGTAGATTAAATGTAGTTATGAATTCTGAATATACAATAATTATAGATCTCAACTTGGTCAAACATCTGGCATGGGTGGACATTGCCTGCATGTCTCCATTTTGCGAGGCACCTGTTTCACCATACTATGTCACTTGTTCATTGCTATAGGATGTTCTTTATATTCAAACACAATAATGCTACTAACTTAAGTTTTTTTTTTGTTCATTTGATTGTTATCATTATTTTTATTGCCTAAATAGATCTTTTGTTACGTATTTTAATTATTAGAAGCAAATGTTATCTCAGGCATGTATGACATTGAAGGTAGATCATTTATATGTATGATGTAACAACAGTTTCTCATAAAAGTGAACACATACTATTTATGTACTGCAGCCCTTTCAGACTTCTTGTTATTTGGTTTTTGGCTTTCATGGAGAATAACTCCTTTTTTATTTTATTACTATCTTATTTTTATATTATTCCTTTAAAGCATGGGTCAGCAACCTTTTCTTATATAAGGGCCACAAATATGAGTATATTGGTGGGGGCAACATTTCATCTAATAAACACAAATTTAAGATAAAACTATTTTTTGAATTTTGAGCCATATTTATTGTTACTCTTATTTTACTGACTGTGATTGCTTGAACTGCATTTTTCCAGATTCCGCGCACACAAAACAATGAAATAGAAACTTATTTCTATAAGTGTATTTGATTTATTGCCTGTGGTGCGGCGTTCTGTGGAATGGCTCTTAATTGCGTGGGCTGCTGGTTGCCGACCCCTACTTTAGTGGGTTAGAGATTAGCAGAGTTCATTGTTGGATTTATTAGCCTTAGATTTAATAATAATATATCGTCACGCCCTTCCCCTTTCAGTGTTAGCAAAGATACATTAGAGATTGTATCCACTTTGCAGGTATATATCATAAGCAACATGACCATTAGTACAGCTAATCACCATTCTAACAGCAAGTGTACTAGACACATGACATTTCTAAAAATTATTTATTTATTTTAAAGGGAAACATACAGCAATATAAAAATGATAACAAAATTCACAAAAAATGTTACATAAGCCAGCAAAGCTTCCACAAAAATTAGTACAAAAATAAAAATCAAGCTAATGTAATAATTTTATAAAGGTAGTTTTATTTTCTTATATGGCAACACTACTCGACCCCCCCACTAGTGGTGGGGTTGAAACAGTGTTTTGATTATTGAGTCAGGAGCTCGGCCAGTCTGGGGATAACCATCGAGATGGTAAGATGTCTAAGGGGAAACTATGCTAGTTGAGCGATAAAAATGTTAAAAGTGGAATAAAAGTAATTACTGTACTGTGAATTGGAGTTTTCATGATACTTCAGAAGTGGGATTAAAGAATCCAGGTATGTACGCTCTCAGAATTAAAAAAAAAAAGAGATAACTTGAGTTAAAATTATATTAAAATACAAAGTAACTATAACGCTTTTTAATTCATTCTTATTTAATTTCGATACTGCACAAACGACACTGTTACATTGCATTTGATCGGGGCTACTCTCCGATAATGCACAAATACTTACATTTTTACACAGCATTGCATTTGATCGGGGCTACTCTCCGATAATGCACAAATACTTACATTTTTACACAGCATTGCATTTGATCGGGGCTACTCTCCGATAATGCACAAATGCTTACTACAGTTTTACATAACAATGCATTTGATCGGGGCTACTCTCCGGTAATGCACATACATATATGACACTTTTACACTGCATTTTCTGGTTATTCTCCAAAAATGCAAATCATGCACATATTATTGAGATCATCATTAACATAAAAAGAAATAATAATAATAAATAAAAATTTACTTACTGATTTATTTATACAGTATTAAATGTGATTTTAACTCGTATTTTCAATTTGCGTAATGCATATTTATACTACCTATTTTGAATTCTTTAGAATTTTAAACGTTTTAAGTAATATTTGAAAATTAAGTATGGGTAGTAATTTCATAGTTATACAAGCGAGAACTCCCAACAAAGAACAATAAAAAAATTGAGAGTAATTTTTTTTTTCTGAGACTTTATTTTTGTGGGAATCATTTATTTACTTTTAATTTTTGTATTAATGTCAATTAGAATTACTCGCTTTGAATGATTAAACAGTGGAGAATTAATATGTTTGCGGGATAATGATTAGTGAACAAAGGTGTTCGCTGGATAATGAATTGAGCGAACAATGATGTACGCTGGATAATAATTGAGTGAGCAATGATGCTCGCTGGACTGTAAGAAACAAATAAACTTTGATCTAAATAAGAGAGATTCAGACATAAATCTATGGATTTAATACATTTAGACGTTTTTACGTTATACTTCAAAATTGAATATGAGTAATGATTTCAGTTATACAAGCGAGAACTCCCAACAGAGAAATATATAATTGAGGTTTCTATATTTTTTTTCGATTTTATTTTTGTGCAAATCATTCACTTTTTAATTTTTGTATTAGTGTCAGATGGAATTACTCGCTTTGAACGATTCAACAGTGGAGAACTAACATGTTTGCGAGATAATGACTGAGTGAACAAAAGTGTTCACTGGACACTGACTGAGCGAACAATGAATGTTCGCTGGATAATGATTGAGCGAACAATGAATGTTCGCTGGATAATGATTGAGCGAACAATGAATGTTCGCTGGATAATGATTGAGCGAACAATGAATGTTCGCTGGATAATGATTGAGCGAACAATGATGTACGCTGGATAATGATTGAGTGAGCAATGATGCTTGCTGGACTGGAAAACGAGTAACCTTTGATGTAAATAAGAGATATTAGGACATGATTTCAGGGATTTAATTCATTTAGATATGACGTCAGACGATGACCAAGTTGGAGGTACGCCACCTACAACTCCACTAAGGAAGCGTAAGCACGCAAAACGGAGGAAAGTAAAGAGGAAAAGAGCTCCTTCGACGTCATCTACTTCAACGTCGTCAAGTGAGGATACTCCTCCACCACGGAGGATGCGTAAAACATTGAAACGTTTGAGTACAGATGACGTTTTGAAACTCCTAGCTAACTTCAAAGGAGAGACAAAGCATTCATTTAATAACAATAACCTAAATAATGTCGTGCCAGAATTTAACCCTGCAAACAGGTCTCAAACCATTGAATCTTGGCTAAAAAAAGTCAACGAATGTGCCGCCATTTATGAGTGGGATGAAAAACAAATTGTGCATTTTTCTTTGCAAAAGCTCACTGGTTTGGCCAAGAAATGGTTTGAGGCTTTGCCTACAGTGGTTTTCTCATGGAGTGAATGGCAGGAAAAACTTTTGAAGTCTTTTCCAAGTGAGGAAAATTACGGACGCCTTCTGGAAGAAATGTTAAGCAGGACTTCACGAAGTGACGAAAGTCTCCGTGAATATTTTTATGATAAACTATGTCTATTAAGTAGATGCGAAATAGCTGGCAAAAAAGCTGTCGATTGCATAATCCATGGCATTAGTGACATGTCTATTAAAAGCGGTGCACAGACCCTTAGGTGTACAGAGCCTGAGGGGTTATTAAGCTTTTTAAGTACTCAACGCGTACAGCAACCTCCATTTAATCAAAATAGTAACCGAGAACGCAATAATAAAAGATTTAGTCGCAATAATCCTAATACATTTCCAAACGATAGTTCCGCGATTACGTGTTTCAACTGCAACCAAAAAGGGCATCCATTTTACAAATGCCCTTAGTCCGATCGTAAAATGCAAATGTTGTCATAGGATCGGACATGATAATGACGACTGTAAGTTACGCCCTTATGTACCACGCTCAGCAGTGGCGACAACCTCTGTATGGACGCGTGCTGAACCCGCAGAAAAGAAAACTCTAAAAATTGACGTATCGAATAAAACTAATGAAAAATTTTATAAGAATATCCGTGTTAATGACAGTCTATTAAAAGCATACATAGACTTCGGGAGTGAATGCAGCCTTATCAAACAAAGCGACGCGGCTTCCTTAAAATTGTCCAAGATCTTTGATGAATTGCCCATAGTGAGGGGTTTTGGGAAATCGGCAATTCATCCATTATACAAAACTCGTATCACCGTCAGAATTGATGAGGTTGAGGCATCGATCACTGCGCTTGTAATGGATGATGAGTTTATGCCAACATCCTTGATCATAGGACAGAACTTTACCGAGCTATCATTTATAACCGTATTAAAGGATAATACGCATTTAACTTTTTATAAAAGTCCAAACTGCAATCCTTTCAATATTGAAAATAATGACAATCCGATTAAACTTTTTGTTACAAACACAACCCAAATTTTACATACAAAGACTCTCCCTGTCTATACCAAAGACACCAATTTTAGTGGAGATGTTTTTGTTGAAGGATATTGTACTGCAGAACCTGGTCGAGAGTTTAGTTTGTTTCAGGGTGCTTACAATTTAAAAGACGGGAAAGGGGATTTGGTAATTAGTAACCTGACAACTCGTAGCATTACCTTTGAAGCGGATACTTTGATAGCCCGGGCAGTTCCTTTAGTAGAATCAAACTCTTATCAGGTCGACAGGATCACTGCTGAAATCAAAGATTTTGAGCCCCTTCATAAAGAAGACATTAAAGTGGGGAAAAATTTGAGTGAAGACGTCTTAGACAAATTACACACTTTATTACAAGAATATAGAGATTGCTTCGCAACAAATTTAAAAGAAATAGGTTGTGTAAAGGGCATGGAGATGCACATTGAACTTTCAGATAGTAGGCCAATCGTATATCGCCCTTATCGATTGTCACACTCGGAGAGAGAGCAAGTGAGGGAGACCATTGATGAATTACTGCAAAACGATATAATTCAAGAGTCAAATTCCAGTTATTCAAGTCCAATCATTATGGTGAGGAAGAAAACTGGTGAACAAAGACTTTGCGTTGACTTCAGAGCTCTTAACAATAAAACAGTAAAAGATCGTTTCCCTCTCCCTTTGATAGAGGATCAGATCTCGAATCTCGGCGGAAACGCTTATTTCACAACTCTTGACCTTGCTTCCGGTTATTATCAAGTGCCCGTGGCTAAGGACAGTCAACGTTATACGGGTTTCGTCACGCCCGATGGGCATTACGAGTTTAAACGGATGCCCTTCGGGCTGGCAAATGCTCCAGCTGTTTTTCAGCGGATGATAAATAAGATACTTGGAAGCAAAAGATACGAATATGCTTTAGCATATCTAGATGATGTGTTGATACCTGCCAAGAGTATGAGTGAGATGTTTGAACGACTTGAGGAAATTTTGAAATTGTTGAGAGAATTTGGCTTAACTTTGAAATTATCAAAATGCCGTTTCTTCGATATTAAAGTCGACTATCTGGGATATGAGGTATCTGCAGAAGGTATACAACCCGATAGCGCAAAAACTCAAGCTGTCAAAGCATTTCCAACACCTCGTAATATTCACGAAGTTCGCCAGTTTCTTGGCCTGACGGGATACTATCGCAAGTTCATCCAAGATTATGGATTGATCGCCCGACCATTAACTTATCTGCTGAAAAAGGATTCTGCCTGGTTGTGGTCCAAGGAACAAGAAAATGCGTTTTCGCTGCTCAAAGAAAAACTTGTAGACAGGCCCGTTTTAGCTCTTTATGATCCTAAATTGGAGACTGAATTGCACACTGACGCCAGTTCTCTTGGCATAGGAGGGATCTTAATGCAGTGGCAAAAAGAAACGCGAGTATTAAAACCAGTTGCCTATTTTAGCAGGCAAACCACACCTGAGGAAAAACATCTTCATTCCTATGAGCTCGAAACACTGGCTATCGTGTGCTCCTTGAAGAAATTTAGAGTATATTTGATGGGTATACACTTTAAAATTTGTACAGATTGCGCGGCTCTTAGAACCACCTTGACAAAAAGAGATTTGCTGCCTCGGATAGCAAGGTGGTGGTTACAAATTTCTGAATTTACTTTTGACATAGAATATCGTCCTGGCGTCCAAATGTCACATGTCGACGCTCTCAGTAGAAACACCACACTATCCGTTACAGCAGATGATAATCCATGTGTCAATATTTATAAAATAGAACAGGAAAACTGGCTTCTCACTCTACAACTAGCAGATCCTGATATTGTTCGGATTTTTAAAATTCTAAAACCTGAGGAAGACAAGGAATGTAAAGAAATAAGGAGTAATTATGAAGTGAAAAATGGTACCGTGTATAGGAAACTTGATGGCGGAATACGTTTGGTTGTTCCACGGAATGGTAGATGGCAAGTATGTAAAGCTAGCCATGATGACATCGGTCATCTTGGCTATACTAAGACTTTAGAAAAAATCCAAAGTCAGTACTGGTTCCCCAAGCTTAGGCGCTTTGTGAAGAAATATGTGGGCGCTTGCATTGACTGTGCATATAACAAAGACAGTGCATCTCGGCAGAAAAGCGGTCATTTGTTCCCTATAGAAAAGATATGTATACCGTTTCATACTATACATATCGATCACTTGGGGCCTTTCGTTAGGAGCAAAAATGGTAACACCCACATTTTAACAATTGTAGATGGTTTCACAAAATACGTATTCGTGCGGGCAGTCAAAAATACGAAAACAAAGACCACAATAAGGGTTCTTCAAAATATATTTTTTGATTTTGGGTTGCCAGCGAGGATTGTGTCGGATCGTGGCACTTCTTTTACATCGTCAGGTTTTAAAGCATTTTGCAATGAACATGGCATTAAGCACATATTGAACGCGGTTGCTTGTCCCAGAGCCAATGGTCAAGCTGAGAGATATAATCAAGTTATACTCAATTCTTTAGCTGCTCAAAATTTGAATGGTAATGAACGTGACTGGGACAAGCAACTGGGTAAAATTCAGTGGGGTGTTAATAACACTATCAATACAACCACTAAAAAGACTCCAACTGAAGCGTTATTCGGCATTAGAATGCGCGATGATCTTGCGAACAAAATGGGAATTGAAAGCACACAAGACGATGTGGAATATGTAAGAGGTATTATCAGTACAAATATAGAAAAGGACCAGAATATTCAAAAACTTAGACATGACGCTAATCGGGTTCCGGCACCTAAATACAAAGTTGGTGATCTAGTTAAGATTTTAAGAAATAATTACGGTAATGATGGAAAAAGTACTAAACTCCTATCTAAATTTGTCGGCCCCTTTAAGATTTCTCAAGTGTTAGGAAGTGATCGTTATCAAGTAACGGATATTCCAGGTTTTCCTAAAAGAGGTAAGCCTTATGAATCTGTCATAGCTTTTGATAGAATTCGACCCTGGATTAATGTGAAAGCTCTAGAATTGCATGATAGTGAAACAAGTGGTTCATCTTCTTGTAGTGATAAAGATGAATACTACTAGGCAGAAACTTTGTCAGTTGTTACGTATTGATATTCAATATGGAGTATTTATTAAACATAGAAAATTGAAGTAGACAAACATGTAATATTATTATTTTATTTATTAAATTTTGTTAATGATATGATTGATTTACATATTATAAGGTTTGTTTAAAACTGATTTTGCATAAACAATATATGTTATTGTTTAATCTTAAAGCATAATAATTATTTGAAATTAAAATAATTAATTTTGTGCTATTCCGTACTTATGAGAAAATTTACACATATGTTTGAACTCGTTAATTAAAAAAAAAAAAAAAAAAATATTACAATGTATGCATACCTAAATGCTTTAGTACAAAATATTTTATAATTTAACAGTCACATGAAAATGTACAGAAGCTACCTTAGAGTATTTATTTTCAGACTAAATATATACTTATGAGATTATGCTTGTTTAAATCAATATTAAATTAAGATTATATTCTATTTGGCTTCAGAATAGTAATAAGTAACTTAAGTTAGTTTATTGGCAGAGTTCCTGATGTTTTTAGTGTGCCAGGAGGCTACACATTTCGTAGGATGGCCGAATGTAATAATTTTATAAAGGTAGTTTTATTTTCTTATATGGCAACACTACTCGACCCCCCCACTAGTGGTGGGGTTGAAACAGTGTTTTGATTATTGAGTCAGGAGCTCGGCCAGTCTGGGGATAACCATCGAGATGGTAAGATGTCTAAGGGGAAACTATGCTAGTTGAGCGATAAAAATGTTAAAAGTGGAATAAAAGTAATTACTGTACTGTGAATTGGAGTTTTCATGATACTAATAAATAACAATAAAAGAAAATCAATCAAATATACATACATATATGTTACATATAAATAGTACATATATAAAAAAATACAGTATAGAACAAAATTGAACTTAGGCTAATATTTTCTTTCTCTCCATAAATTATGTTAAAATATGTTGTTATATTTGTCCACAGGTAAAAGCCATGTGACCTCACCACCCTACTGACTTAGTAGGGCAGCCTGAGATGTGAACAGCCCAGTGAATAGTGTTTTGTGTATGCTCCCGTCATGATGTGGGGAGCAGTCATCTTGACCATGTTAAGCCTTATGACTCCGGTCTACGGCAATGTCATCGCTTTCACTTCCACGATACCACATGCAGTGAGTGATATTTTATTCTTTAAGGAATGGTTAGGATTCTGAGAGCCACTGCTGAACAGGGCCTAGAAGACCCCAAATCATACCTATAAGGCACACAGTACGGAGGGGTAAACAATAAAATACAACCAATACAAAAACACTAGGTGCCATGCATAGATGGGCAAAATGTAATCAGATTAATGAAAATGATTAAGGATTACATTTTACGTTTTTTACCATTAATATGACTGCATTTTGGTCATTTATGTTTTAAACACTACAAAATCCCAGACTGTATACACATTTATCATTTCTTAATGTTTTAAATGGATTTAATCATGATTACAGAGCAAGAAAATTAAAATTACGACTACATTTTGCAATCGTTAATCATTAATCAGATTACATTTTGCCCGTCTCTGGTGCCATGTATCCCATGTATACCATCCTTACATAGTGGATATTTCATATATCTATACTAAAATATCACTTTTTCACAGCCTCTGTTTTTTCACAATCTTACATATATCAGATATATGTGTTTTTGAAGTAATTAAAAATGATACTTGTGCCACTTTCAATCATCTACAACCTGTTTTGGGACCTATAGTTTAATATTTAACTTTATAAATATGACAGCGCTATCCTCAATTATTGTGACCAAAAGCCGCGAAAGGGCAAGCCCCCACCACTCAAACTATTATATAAAGGTCGCACGTACTGTTGTAGATCATCATTTGATCGGCAGCGGTTGCTCGATGCTCGTGACGCTAAGTAATCGTTTACAATGTTCATTCTATGTTATCCTTTTCTTAAATTATAATAACTAATGGGCTAAATGGGATTCGATAGTTAATGAAAGTAAAGGAAAGTGAAGGTGGATCAGCTGAATTGTGAAGACTTCGTTATTTTAATTAATGATGTCGGTCCCGTCCTGCGCCTTTAGATACTTTAACTGGTCTTATGCGCGATTAACTTACGTTTAATTATGCCTCGACGTTTCTACCCGCCTACATACGCCATGGTCACGGGCAGACCAAACCAAAGATTGAGCTATAATTAACAGTAAGCTAATTCGCGCATAAGACCTGTTAAAGTATTTATAATGAGTATAAAACGCGAAAGTTTAAAATGTGTCATAGTTAAATATGAAATGTGTCCAATTTGCTAAAAATATACACACCATGGATTGTTTGACATTTAATGTCAGTATATTTCAGTTGTGAATTTTGTTGCTTATTATCCTGTTATCAGAACCAATTTATTTATAAAACATATTTTGTCGAAATAAGTTCTAAACTAAATAAACGAAAATCATACTGTTCTCACTCTAACGACATTTAAATTCTATTAAACTATTAACAGATTGCCATCAGATATCTACCGAGGCTGGTTAAAAATGGCATTATTTTCGACTTCGTTGAAACTCCATAAACAGTTTCATGTTTAACATTAGTACAAAAGTGTCAAGTATGATGACGTTATAAACAGAGATGGGCAAAATGTAATTTGATTAATGAAGTACAATTACAAAATGTAGTCGTAACTTTAATTTTCTTGCTCTGTAATCATGATTAAACCCATTTAAAACATTAAGAAATCATAAATGTGTATGCAATCTGAGTTTTAGTAGTGTTTAAAACATAAATGAACAAAATACAGTCATATTAATGGTAAAAAACGTAAAATGTAATCGTAAATCATTTTCAGTAATCTGATTACATTTTGCCCATCTATGGTTATAAACTTCCAGGATTGGCATTATTTTCGCCACCGGCAAAATTGTCTACCTCCGTGAACACGCCTTATGTCATTGAATTGTGGAGTGGTCTTCCGTCGAGGGTTTTATTCTTTGTCCCATGATAACGGGGTTCTTTAAACGCAACGTGAAGAGATATGTATGTATATATTTATCAAAAAAAAAAAAAATTGTATAAATATGGTCCATAATCGGCCCTAAAACCAACAACCAGCCAGTTGCCATTGAGACCAAGCGTTAGTTGCTTATCATTAAAAATGACGCGGTAAGGTATTTTCTCGAACAGTATTGTGAGCACAGTAAGCAAGTGCAAAGACCATCATAGTGCCGAAACTAACAGACAAACGGAATTACTTGCGAATTTAAAGACCGTCATAGCGACTCGCTTTGGCCTGTCGCGTTTCGGGATCAGTTTGTGTATATCCAGTAACTCTTCAATCTTCAATCTTGGTATATGCGGGCCGACATGACGACGGAGACTATCAATGATTTTTCATCCTTTGATGGTCGCTTTCGTGTTTGAACTACACTGTACTTACCATCAGGTACTCTGTAGTCACTATGTCGAGCCAATGTAAAAAAAAAAAATGTTATTATACCCAAACGTGAAGGTCTTAGATTTGAGTCCCGGTAGCGGCGATATTTTCTATGATGAATAGGTTAGTTTGTCGCGAATCATGGATGTGAATATATATTTATATGCATATCTTTGTCTAGTGCCCAATTTTTTTTTTTTTATCCCGGGGCAGAATCCTGCATAGTACCATCAGGGACGCTGTGAGGGCAGCGACCCCGTTGATTCAGACTCCTACTGACTAAAAACCCCCGAGGTGTCCCTCTGATTGCTCCACCCGGGCCTGGGAACCCAAATTCATCAAGACGCCCAGGGAACAAGAAGCCTTATTGAGGCTACCTCTCTGGAAGGGGAAGGAGTAAAGCCCACTCCTCCAAAACCTCTCTTCCAGGCGATTCGCCGGACACCGCCTCCCTCTCATCCGGGCAGCAGACCCTCAAGTCTACTGCCCGTTGTCTAGTGCTCATAACACAAGTGCAACTTACCTTGGAACTAAGTCAATGTGCGTCATTGTCCACAAGTATTATCTCTTTATTTATAATATTTACAATATTTTTTCATTTTGAAATATAAAACATGTAGACCAACGGGAGCGAGGCCTAAGGTCTAAGCCACCGGTATTCAGGAGCTCAGATTGAGGAACTTCCTCACAATCCGGCTCTTGATCAAATAACCAGAGGAGAGCATCTGAAGATGATAATCGAGGAGGCTTTTTGCGATCGGCCCATTAGTGTTATTAATATTATCATAGTCAACTCCATTAAAGACCGGTATATTCGTAGATAATAAATTCAATTTAATCATTCCCACACTATTGATGAATATTTTTTAAGTTTATTGGATTTTAAAATAATGAAACTTAACCGCAAAGGTCAATCGTGTTATCACACACGTTTTTGAGTCGTGTATCTATTTTATAATTTTATTTATCACATGTGTATAATATGCGTGTGTGTTCTATGTGTTTTCCGCCAAACGGGAGTCCCTTTTACCTGACTTATTAAAATTGAATTTCACCCAAAAAATATAAACAATTTAATTTAAAAAATATATATTTAGGCTTTTTTATTATATTTTATAATATATATGTACTATATCGTCACGCTATATCCCTTTCGGGGTTACGCGGGCCGGGATAAGGTTTGACTTATGCCGTTGCACAAAATGCACCCTCGTAGGCGGGATAATTTATAATAAAGAAGATTGTGATGATTTGAGACATATCAAGTACTTACCGTAGGCAGCGGTATTTGGGCACTTCACAAAACACTCACTTTGTATGTTTGTATGCTGAATGTTGAGTATGGTGTTTGTGAGGATTTGTGTGTGTTGCGAGTTTGACGTTATTATTAATGCGATTGTAATGTATGAAAAAAGGATGCGATGCGATGTGTAGTTTTAAAATAATGCGATGCGGAGTTTGTTTTAAAATGCGAGAACGTTAAGAAAAGTAAAAAGAGAATGTACGCCAGGTGGCGTTGGCGATTAGGTGCGTTCGCATTGTTATTATTTTAAGGTTCTGGGGTTGCGCCTTTTGGCGTGACTAGGGGTGAGCAAAGATACATTCATGGCTGTTTCCACTTTGCGTTTATATTCTGTGACCAGTAGCGTAGCTTATCGCTGTTCTCATAGCACTAGTACACATGACATTCCAATTAGATGCCATGCGGGCTTCTTCACGATGGTTCCGCATTACCGGTGTGCATGTGGTGCCTACAGTAGGCAAAAAAAGACATCGACCACTTTTTGCTGACTCCTTTTGCGCCCGATTTGCAATTTTTTTAAATAAATATGAATACCAAGAGATATATCTGAATTATTTAGTAAGAAATGTATTATTTTATGAAAATACACTGTAATTTAAGTGAATAAATTGAATTGGAGTGGAATTTCGTGTCTCTTAATAAGAAAAACTTCAAGAATAGGCAAATAGTCCAAGTGGCCGATGACTTTTTTTGCCTACTGTACATTTGTATTTAATCTCTAAAAATACAGAGGTTACGTGCCTACAAAAATTCGCGCTACCGCTCATGAATATCGGTCCCTTATCCACTAGGGCTCCCCGTGGGGACTCTAATTAAATTTTATAGTTCAAATTAATATTTTATTTGCCGGATTTTGCTGAATGTTGATGCTTTAATAAACTGTTGAATTTATCTGTCCTGCCAAAAAAATATGCAAGGGCAAAAACTGGAAAACGAGTATTGTTGAAAAAAATAAACAAGATAACAACAAAATTTGACCTTGAACAATTTTATAACAATTCTAATAATAATATATAGTCATGCTATGTCCCTTTCGGATCAAGCAGAGATATTTTAGTGACTGTACCACTTTGCGCTGATATTTCGTGCCCAGCGTGAAAGGCGGAACTGATCGCAGTTCCAAAAAATTAAATGCCATGCGGGTTTCTTCACTCTGTTTTCCTTCACCGGTGAGCATATGGTGCCTAAATCCGTGCTTAATGTTATAGACAACTAGCAAAGCCGGCGAACTTCGTTTCGCCACCAGATGGCTTCGTTTTGGTTTTTAGTTAGCGTTTGAAAGAACGTGCGCGTAATAAATGTCACACGAAATTAACTGAGCAGAGTACAATGAGTAGCTGTCAAACAATGTATAACGCATCGGCGCCATCTACTTAAAATACTGGTGCGATCTGCCCCACCACCATGCAAAACCATATTGGTTTGTAGTACATGCTATGTATCAGAGATGGCGCTGTATGTAAAAATGATTTTCTCCGTTTCCTGCTTTTCTGTTGAAATTTTTCGTGAATTTTGTTTGCTATAAACATCACGGAGCCCGAGACCTTTCCAACGAATGCAAAACAATGGAAATCGGTTCGTGAGTTCTGGAGTTATAGCGTCAAGAAGGAAAACCGGACTTATTTTTATATAATAGATAAACTATTAAACCACTGTGGTGGTTTGGCGATTGCCAGAACAGAGTCGTGACCACAGTACGCAAGGCCATAAACTGTCATAGCGAATCGCTTCGGCCTGTCACGTTTCGAGATCTGCTTGTGTACGTTCAGTTGTTCAAATACCTAGAGACATTTAGTCGTGTTATAGACGATGGCTACTGTTAACACATTTACCGCCTTGTCAGTCACTGGTGGCTGACACTGGAATACTCCAATGGGGCTATGTCAGTCACTGGCTATGTCAGACTGACTGAGTACCTACTCTAAATCGCCATTCAGTGCTATCAGACACGTAACGTCTCGTTCTAGACGTAAACACTCTGCTGCGATAAGAGACATTGGCTCTACAATGATGATGATGATTTCCTAGCCGGATTCGGCCACGGCGACTGTTTCAACACCGATTAAGAAACTCGAGGTCCAGTTTTCAGAAACAGTCAATTGCGCAGGAGATATTTCAGTGCATAACTGGACGCGCAGCCAGAAAAGCACTCTCGTCCGAACTCCCTCAGGCCCGATGGAAAGGAGAACCAGTACGATCGGGAGGGAGCAGGATGCAGGTTTGGTCGAGTTTTCCTTCTACCTTAGTCGCCTTTTACGACACCTCAGCAAGAAGAGGAGGGTGCTATTCTATTCTGCCGGCAGCCACCACGGCACAACAATAGAGGGCTTCTAAGTGGCACGCCGGGATTGCCTTCAAAATCGGCGTGGCGCTCAACGTGTTAACCCTTAGTAGCCTGATTTACGAAAGTGATTTTTTTTAATATTACTGTGTTTGCTTGAGTGTCTAGATGAAGGGAAAAATAGCTAAAAAAAAATCACAATATTTATTTAACATATTTATTTAAAAAAAAACTAGTATCAATTTTGATACTTCAGGCATAAAAACTAATAGTAATGTGAACATTCGGTTTAAAATATTGGTATCAAAATTGAAACTCTAGGTTATTAAGGGTTAATGGATTCCCGCGCATTGGCGCTTGCTGTCGATCTTGCACTGCACTCTGCTAACCCTCAGTCACTATCTCGAGCCACACAAAAAAATAACTTGTACAATTTTTTGTTTTATTCATGAATAAACTGTTTAATCCCATTCTTCAATTGGATGCAATTGGTCGACCAGTTGTTCGTAATTGCGTGAAACGATCTGTCGGTTCCCTTAATTGATCCACCGCGACATTATATACAAATAGTAGGCACTCTTGGATAGTAGCGTTCATTCCATAGATGCATGAAACCATTGCATGCCCTGACGGTAACTGTGGAATAAATTGATTAAAGTTAAAGCCCGGTGTACTTGTGAAGGCCTTTCCTGGTCACCGGAGAACGACACGTCGAAAAAAAAAGGAAAAATGGCATAATTCAGGTGCATACTTTAAAATTTGTATAAACTAACCTTTACTGTATGACCATTTAAATTATGTTCGCTTTATTAGGGTCGTGAAGTTTTAGCACTTGGGAGTTGGGAAACGAGTTATCAAATAATTTACGAAGTCGAAACGCGCTTTATCGGTATCAATATTCTTGGGTTTTACCTGAATTTTTCTTGTGCCCAAAATATAATCGGTACACTGACCTTTGTTAAGGGCGGCGATACACTGCATCTCACGTGAATCCGTGTAAATGTTTTTTTTTTAATCAAATATTTTAATGAGGCTTTGGTGCATCCTTGATGCCTATGCCAGCCTCGTAAGGTACATATATCATGTTGTTTAACTGTATGAATCAGTAAATTCTTTTTGCTTTAACCAACGTCGGCTCTCCCAATATGATTTTAATTTCTCCGACACTTCGCCAGTCCCGAGAAAGAAGTCTTCTCCCAAAATTTTCATTGCAACTACATTCCCAAAAGAGATGGTGTAAATACGTTCCGAAGCTGATATAGTGCTTAAAAAATATATGAGTAAGAGTTCTTCTAGTTTACGTTTAATTTCAAACTAAAAACTTAAATTATCTTAAACTTTTTCCGTTTTTGTGAGGACTGTGGAATAGATTAGTGTATTTTTTTTCTTTTCCTCTATTTTATGTTTTTTTTTTAGCAAATTAGAAGTGTTTTTCTTTTTGTTACTGTACCTGACTGTGTGTTGCTCGTACTTTTATCTTTCTTTCCTTCTGTGCAAGTTGTCTCAAAACTTCAATGTATAATCGCATCTGTTCATGTCATATATATTTAAGTATGTGTTAATGTGGACTAAGCCGTGGTGGCTGCCGGCAGAATAGAATAGCACCTCCCTCTTCTTGCTGAGGTGTCGTAAAAAGCGACTGAGGTATCTCTTTAATACCGCAATTCTACCAGGTGTTCAGAGAAGGAAAACTCGACCAAACCTGCATCCCGCTCCCTCCCGATCGTACTGGTTCTCCATTCCATCGGGCCTGAGAGAGCTCGGACGAGAGAGTGCTTTTCTGGCTGCGCGTCCAGTTATGCACTTAAATATCTCCTGCGCAATTGGCTGTTTCCAAAAACTGGACCTCGAATTTCTTAATCGGTGTTGAAACAGTCGCCGTGGCCGAATCCGGCTAGGACATCATCATCAATGTGGACTATGTAAGAGTTCTTATAAATAAGTAAAACACTCGGTACATTTGATGTAATACAACTACCCTTTTGTATATACAATTTGTTAATATTAAATTTGACGGCTCTGGAATCAAGTCTTTTTGAGCACCTCATTACTCAGTTTTAATATTCAGTAGGCGGCTAGCCTTCCGCTGCCTGTCTCCACAGATTCGTTTTAAAGGTAGTGCGAAATGCAATATCCGAACTCAGTCCGAGTTTTCTAGGCTCGTATTTTCACGGATCGGACGTTATGTGTAACCGCTCTAAAAGTCCTTATGGGTACACTTTAGGGGTAATGGCGAATGTAAATATATATATATATATGTTATGGCCTTCGTTCAGTATTATTTTTCCTTTGCATTTATAAATGTTGTATTTTGGTACCATGGTTCTTTTGTTTTCTTTTTCAACGTCACCCATGTTTGGTACCCGATAAGGTAAAATAAATAAAAAAGTGATTTTAAATATTTACTGCGTTGAACTTGATCCAAAAATATTAATGAGCGCGGTATCCACACGTGACACTAGCCAGGCAGTAGACTTAAAGGAGTCTGGGAGAAAGGTTTGAAGGGTGACCTCTTTACACCCACCCCTCCCAGAGAAGAAGCCTGACCAGGCTATTCACTCCTCTGGCAACTGGACGAATTTCGTTTCCCAGCCCCGGGTGGAGTGATTGAAAGGACACTTCGGGGTTTTTTAGACAGTAGGCGTCTGACACACCGCGGTTTCTGCCCTCACAGAGGATTAACCCCTGAGCTACCAAAAAAATTAAGGCAAAATCCGTGATAAGCTTGACCTCTGTCGTATACGTGTGTGTGTGTGAGGAAGGTCAAGTGATCTGATCCTGATAACTAATGCATATTAACGTGTAAATCCGAAGATTGGATTAAAAACTCAGTAAATACCTCGCTTCCCAAATAAATCTTTAAATCAATGATGTTGAAATAAAATATTGATTTTTTAAGGTGGTACAGCGATTGCCCAAATTGGGCGGTGACCACAGTAAACAATTGTAAAGACCGACACAGTAACTCGCTTTGGCCTGTCATGTTTCGGGATCAGCTTCTGTACGTCCAGTAACTCATATACCCAGAGACCTTCAGTCGTGATTAGTGATGAAAATGCCCGGGAATTTTCCTAAAGTGCCCAAAAACTTCCTCGGGAATATTCCCGGGAATTTACGAAATGTTCTCGGAAGTTTTGGGCACTTTGGGAAAATTCCCGGGCATTTTCATCACTAGTCGTGATATACAGTTGTGGACATAGAAGCGTCTAATGTCACTGGAGGATTACAAACATTGTCAGTAATTTATTGTAATGTAAAAATGATCAAGAAAATATATTAATATAAAAGAAATACTCATATTTTTAAAATTTTTAAAATATATAGACATACGTTTTCAAGGCCCAAGCTATTGGAGTCCAAATTGAGAAACTTCACAATGCATACCAGAGCCTCTTAAGATGGTAATATAGTCAGCCTCTTTGCGATCAGCCCATTAATCAGTACGACTATCGGGACAATTGTATTTTTTTTTTTAAATAAAACAAATCTAGACCTACTGCCCTGAAATCGTTTAGATAAGAAAAAAAGGCCAGTAAATCTGTATCAGTTGTATTTAAATCGATTACTTACGTGAGTGATACATCGTTTGTCTTAATATAGAGATTGTGTTAGTCTAACCAGATATTGTCAAGAGGCTATCGGATTATATTAACCTTGATAAAACGTATTTATTCGTACTTGTGGTCGGCCTGGTGTCGATATTCGACCATAATTAAATTAAATTATAAGTTTGAACATTATTAAAGTTCTATTGTCACAATAATAAAAAAATACAATTGAACCAGCTATAACAAATATATATGTACATATATTTACCTATATGATAGTGTTTATTCAGATTATTGGTACACAACATTCTATTTATATTGAAATTTTATATTAGATTTATATTTGTACATTGAACGCGCGGTATTTCACTAAATACATTAATTTCGTTACAAAATAAAGCACAAATATATATTATATAATAATTATGGTTATATTTGACTTTCAGTAAGACTTTATTATGTATACAAATAATATTAAAGACACACAAAATTAATATACTAGCTGTGTCCGCGACTTAGTCCGCGTGGAATAGTTATTTTGGGCATTTTAGTTAGTTATTTATTTTAAAATTGTAATATCTTCTAAGATGTTCATTGAAATTAAGTGATGTCAAAAACAATTTTGTTCACAATTAAATACTCTTAATCAACAACACATTTATTTGGATAAAGGCTAATATTATTACGTTGATACAACTCTTAACAAATAATGCATCAATTTCGACCAAATTTGATTACCATAAAAACGGTTCTAGTGAGTTAATCTTAAAAGATAGTTTTTTTTAGATCTTTTCAAGAGGAATAATTCTTTCATACATATATTTTTGGTATCTTGAACCGTTTTCGCAGCGCACGCAATGGAAGACCTCAAGGATGAATAATTTTCCCCGTTCTTTTCACATTTTCCATTATTTCTTCGCGCCTAATAGTTGCATCGTGATGTTATAAAGCCTAAAGCCTTCCTCCATAAATGGTCTATTCAACTCAAAAAGAATTTTTCGATTCGAACCAGTAGTTCCTGAGATTAGCGCGTTCAAACAAACAAACAAACAAACTCTTCAGCTTTATAATATTAGTATAGATTCTCAATTTGACGAGACTGTAACCATAAACAAAAGAGTGCATGGTCGTGTGTGTAATATACTTTTTTTTATTGATTTAATGTATTTTTAAAAGAATATTAGCATTCTGCACTCCTTCTCTATATAAACTATAAATGTGCCAAATTTAATAAAAATCCGTCCGCGCAATTTTCATAAAAAGAGGTACAAAGTTTTTACTTAACGTATTAATATATAGATTCCATCAAAATCATAATAAATAGGGTTATACAAGGTAATTTATAAACGAGCGCATTCGGTTATAATTCCAAATAAGTAAAAAATGTGGTATTTTAAAATTTTCTTTAAAACAAAGTAAATTATTGTCAATGACACCCAGGAATGAATGAATAGCAATTAATTAAGTAGGTATTTATCCTTTTTTTTGTCCCGGGGGAAAATACTGCATAGGACCATCAGGGACGCTGTGAGGGCAGTGACCCCGGTGTGTCAGACTCCTACTGACTAAAAACCCCCGGGGTATCCCTCTGATTGCTCCACCTGGGCCTGGGAAGCCAAATTCATCCAGACGCCCATAGAACAAGAAGCCTTGTTGAGGCTACCTCTCTGGGTGGGGAAGGAGTAAAGCCCACCCCTCCAAAAACCTCTCTCCCGGGCGATGCGCCGGACACCGTGCACCGCTTCCCTCTCATCCGGGCAGCAGACTCCCTCAAGTACTGCCCGGTAGGTATTTGACCTGCCCGAAATCAGGATAAGATGCTTTGTACTCTATCTATTACTGTGCTGAAGAGCGTGTTCTAAATCTGCATTCTCTGCTTTCACCATACCTTTTTCACCACAAAATCACTAGACGCCGTATTTAATACCACTCTTATATGGAAGATTTGCCGTGGTGACAGAATAGAATAGCACCCTCCTCTTCTTGCCGAGGTGTCGTAGAAGGCGACTAAGGTATCTCTTTAACACCGCAATTCAACCAGGTGTTCAGAGAAGGAAAGCTCGACCTAACCTGCATCCCGCACTCTCCCGATCGTACTTGTTTTCCATTCCATCGGGCCTGAGGGAGCTCGGACGAGAGAGTGCTTTTCTGGCAGCGCGTCCAGTTATGCACTTAAATATCTCCTGTGCAATTGACTGTTTCCGAAAACTGGACCTCGATTTTCTTCAAGTCTCACTGCGATTTAGCACGCGACCGGAGAAGTCGGTGTTCCGAATCGGGCTGGGACATCATCATCATATTTAAGATATTCCCGATACCTTCGCATCAAAAAATTCTCATCTTGACTCATAATGCGAACAGCAAAGGAGTGGAATACGCTTCCTGCGTTTATTTCTGCGGTCTTACGATCTGGGAACCTTTAATAGAAGTAAATAGCGATATGTTGGATATACGCGGTTCATCATCGGTCTCATCTTCATCTAACATCATGAGTGATTGAAGTCAAGCATTTTTCTATAAATCATAAAAATATTCCCAAAAGTTCCGTCAAAAGCGACTCATTCAATTCATAAATAGGTGTCAGCTGAAAATCAGCGCTGGGTGGCTCGGCTGGTCACTTAGCATTTGCTGAGCTGACTTCCCTTTGGCGCATCATCACAACATAGGGTGTTTACTGTTTTTGTTTTCTTTCTTTAATAACCAATTTTGCAGTGTTGTTTGTTGTGTTGTGTGCCAAATAAATGTTTTATTATTATTATTATTTGATGGGATATAATGTCTGACCAAACAAAGTTATTTTTGTAATAATAGGATAAAAACAACTAACGAGCATTGTAAACACTCGTGATAATCTTATCTAAACTCGGTATGGTATATGTTTCCACAGCCGAAGGTCCAGTTTTGATTATGCTGCGGTTTACGTTGGTGGTGATTTGTTCAGTGGTTATCGGGATTATAACCTTTTTGTGTTAAAATTATTGTCAAATTCTTCTAATTGAAGTGTTACCTACTAATTAATTTTAATTATTTATTTATTAAGGGACTTTAGGCTGTGTAATATGAATGGATTGCACAAACAAATTAAATCTAGTTTAAACATACATAAAACGTTTTTATTATTAGCCAGTTTCGTCCCACTGCAGGGCAAAGACCTCCTTTCATTTTTTTCAATTAAATATTTGGAATTCATGAGATAGGGTTTTGGCAATTAACCCAGCACGCTTGTCCAATGAGGGTTGGCGGGTGTGCTCTGTGTTTAGAGAAGATGCACGTAGCAGCTTAGATGTTAGCAATCTGCGTGCAATTCGTCATGCTGTATACCCTAGTAGGCTTTTACAATGCCTCTGTATGATGTATAGGCAGGCGCATACATGGGCAAAATGTAAATCTGATTAACGATTACATTTTACGTTTTTTACCATTAATATGACTGCATTTTGCTCATTTATGTTTTAAACACTACAAAATCTCAGCTTGTATACACATTTATGATTTCTTAATGTTTTAAATGGATTTAATCATGATTACAGAGCAAGAAAATTAAAATTACGACTACATTTTGTAATTGTTCATCATTAATCAGATTACATTTTGCCCATCTCTGGGCAGGCGCTATTCTATTCTGCCGGTAAACCCCACGGGTAATATAGCTTTAAACTGTACTTGTCCGTAAACATTCAGTTTTAACAATGATTAAGGACGAATTAAACCGTTTCAATTAAACGTTTTACACAAGCTTAAACTAGATCAAATTTGTTGTGCAAACCGCCCTTACAATAACTTGATTTGTTTGTCTATTCTTTGTTATTATCTTTGTTGTCTTACTTCTTATGACTTGAGAGCCCTTGAGAGAAAAGAGAATGAGTATTTGTTGGCCGGAGCGGTCTATTTTTGGACTCATCTTCACCTTCCACCAGGTGTGATTGAGGCCAAGGGACAGGACCTCTCTAAATCATAAAAAAATATAAATTCAATTATTTACAAAATAAATGGGAGAACACTTAACCCTATGACGCCCGCGGGCGTGAATTCACTTCATTCATAATTTAGTCATTTTTATACCTTTATGGATTATTTTTGTCATTGGTAACTTTACCAACGTATGCTTTATGGAACCAAGTAGCTCTATGGAATTTCACTTCACTCGGCTTAGTAGGAAAAAAATTTTTTTTTGGAACTTTCTTTGGCGCGATCGTGACCGGTGCTGTGTGGTTTTCGAATGTCAACTATAAGTGGTTATTTTGTGGCGTGGCCTCAAAGGGCTAAGGCTAATTAATAAAAATGATTAACGATTACATTTTACGTTTTTTACCATTAATATGACTACATTTTGCTCATCTCTGTTTTAAACACTACAAAATCCCAGATTGTATTCACATTTATCATTTCTTAATGTTTTAAATGGATTCAATCATAACAGAGCAAGAAAATTAAAATTACGATTACATTTTGTAATCTTATACTTAATAATATATATTTAATAACAGTTTAGATACCGTAAGTACTATATAAGAGGTAAAAAACAGTTACTGTTAATATCATTGTATCCTTTTTAATCTATTCGTAAATCAATAGTGATTGGTACTATTAATAACCACGTTGTTTTTACTGATATGAATCTAAGATAAGTACACCTGCCCTTAATGTTTAGTGCATGCGTCCTTGACATAGATCTATCGTCATTAATAGAAAAATAGTCGTGGATAACATGATTAGCTAGGTATCTGTCCTTTTTTAACATGAATCGATGTATGGGCTGTGCTATTGATAGTTTCATTTGAAAGGCATTCATTTACAAAAATATAGGCGTATTATTGTAAATACTTAGTTATCTGGTAGCACGTAACCACGTGGGTATTAATTATGTTCCGGTGTTATAACCATAGATGGGCAAAATATTATCAGATTAATAAAAATGATTAACGATTACATTTTTTACCATCAATATGCCTGCATTTTTCTCATTTGTGTTTTAAACACTACAAAATCCCAGATTATATACACATTTATCATTTCTTAATGTTTTAAATGGATTTAATCATGATTACAGAGCAAGAAAATTAAAATTACGACTATATTTTGTAGTCATTCTTCATTAATCAGATTACATTTTGCCCATCTCTGGTTATAACAAATAAGTATTGTCCGACCAAAGTTCCGGCCTCGGCCAAATAGTGCCGAAGATTTAGCTGACGCCGAAGGTTTCTAGCAAGCGCCGTAATTGAACAAATTTTTACAAATGAGCACATTATTTCAAAAAATTATTTATTATTTTTGACAAGTTACTAGGCAAACCATCTAAAAGTTGTTTTTATAAACTCAACATTAACCTATAATTTAAATTTTTAATAATAATAATATCATATCGTTACGCTATATCCCTTACGGGGCGAGCAGAGAGTGAGCCCAAGGTGACTAGTTGGCGCAGCTGACAGCCGTTTTCACAGCACTAGCACTAGACACATGGCATTACTATTGATACCATGCGAGTTTCCTCATAATGTTCTTCCTTCACCGGTGACCATGTGGTGCCTGAATCCGTACGTAATCTTTTTTTTTAACCCGGGAGAAACCCGTTGTGGTCCGTCAGAGGACGATGAGGGTCGGCCCCCGATGTGTCGGAGTCGCACCGCCTAGAACCCCCGAGGTGTTCCTTCTCCCGTTTGCCGGGGCCAAAGGCAAGGCTGTGCCAGCTTCCTCAGCACTCGGCGACGTCTGACTTATTGATGGAAGGCCCCTGGACACCATTCCGCTCACCTTCATTTTGTTTAAGCGGTGCGCGGGAACACGTCGCGCACCGCTCTCGCCTTGGAAATGTTGGACGACGCACTCCCTCAAGTGCGCCGCCCAGGCGTCAATCCGTTAGGGAGGTAAGTGCTTTGAGTAGGCTTCCCCTCTGCGTCCAGTATGGCGAGGGCGACGGAGGGGCGGAGAGGACAGGGAAAATGAAGCCTGCCTCTCCCGCTCACTCTCCGCCTCCTCTTTCACTTTAAGGACCTCCTCTGTGAAAAGGAGGACCGCCTTCCAATTCGTACGTAATCTGGAAAAACCCATTCCAACTAGAAACCGGTATATTATTATTCACTAGGCCACCACAAAAGATTTTAAGGTAATAATTATTCTCTTTTATACCATCTTGACTTAAATTTCTTGGGATTTTTAAACCTTCGGCTGTAAATCGACCTTTGGTAGGGCATTACTGGTAAATTATAATGTAGCATTAACTTTTAATTGTTCAATATCTTTTGATGACACTGACGTATCGATTTTCGTAAGTGGATTGAGTGATCGCAACCGCCACTATACATGAACACTGCGAGGGTGTTGTCTCGTGGAAGAAGCGGTGTTGGATGATTCGCTGTCCACGCTGGATCATGTTAAGTGTTATACGCAAATCGAATGATAATAATTCGGGAGTGTAAATAATGTGAATGCGAGCTGGTTGCTGCATGATTGGAATTAACAATCGGTGCTAAAATTGATTTAAAGATGACGCATTTGGCAATAAATGCTGTTCAAGTATTTTACATCATTGGAATGCAACATTTCGTTAGTATTTCTTTAAAATTAACCCTAACTATATTATAAATCCCTCTCCCTTTCTAACTGAACCACGTACACAGGTTTATAACTCACAATTCTACAGTAACTCATATACGGTTATGAGGTCTTGGATATGACCAACAGAGCCGCTGTGGGGGCAGCGAACCCGGTGTGTCAGACTTCTACTGGCTAAAAACCCCCGGGGTGTCCTGATAGCTCCACCCGGGCCTGGGAATACGAATTCGTCCAGAAAGCCGGGGATCAAACAGCCTTGTTAAAGCTTCCTCGCTGGAAGGAAGCGGGTGTAAAGGACCCGCCCTTCCAGAAGATCTCAGGCGGCGCGCCGTGTCCCTCTCATCCCGGCAGCAGACTCCCTCAAGTCTACTGCCCGGTAACTCAGATACCGACTAGAACTAAGGCTATCCTGTTATAATATACTGAATATATAATTGAAACTTGAGACTAGCCTACGTATTTACAGAGCCAAATCCTAGATTTTTTCCAAAAATCTTTTTTTTATGTCGCCTAACATGTGTGTGAGGACAATATATTAAAATCGGGGAAACAGTTCTTACAAAAGCATTCATATCAAGTATTCATGTTGTAAATATGTTTATTAATAATTTCTTATGTAAACAAGGATATTGTGACTGCAATTCAAGCGTAACTTGTTCATTAGCAATGTACAACAGCGCATATTATTCGTGTTGCAAGTTATGAAACTTGTTTGAATAATGGTCCAAATTACCAGCGAATAGCCAGCCAGAGAATTAAGATTTCCAAACCCGTGTAGAGTCATTTGAAAGGCACTCCGGGGGTTGTAAAAAACTTGCACTGGTTCAAGTATTTGATTAATGTTATTTTTCGCAGGTAATCGAAGAGTTCCGGGATTTACCGGCGCAGTTTGGTCCCGAACTATCAGCGGACGGTGTGCGGGGCCTTTTGGTAGAAGGCGGCCCTAAAGATGGCTGCGATATCATGGACAAGCCGCCCACAAGCGACAATTTCACTGGAAAATGGATCGTTCTCGTGGCCAGGTAATATAACACCTGAAGGTTCCCTATGTACAAGACAGCTTAAATGCAGATAGCGGTCAAGAAATCTTGGTTATTCAAAGAGCCATCATATAAAGAACTTCCTATAGCAGTCAGGTTTTTTTTAGTAACCCGGTGAAAAATCCTGCCGCCGTGTGGGCCGCGGGCCCGGTGTGACAGACTTACTAGCTAAAAACCCCCGGGGTGTCATCTCCTCGTCGCTGCTAACCGAGTCAGGGGTTCACACGGTTCCTCGGTCCGATGTGTGAAAGGCTTATAAAGGTTTCACGTCTTGAAGGGATGCATATTAATGATCCCCTCGCTAGTATGTGCTCCACATACCATCTCCATAGCAAACAAGCTGCTTAGTGTATATTGCGCGGGCAGCTTTAACCCATTTGCATCATTTGACGGAATAATCCGCAAACAAAAACTGAGCATTATCACCGGGACCGGATAATTCGGCACACAATGATTTTTGTTTACAACATTACATGATAAAAAAATAATGTTTTTTTTTTAATATATATGTCGGAGTGAGAGCGTCTAAATTGTTATTAATTAAAACTCAGGTTTAGTGCCTGGATGGAATCAGAGATGGCGATGCAATCGTAATCAACTATTCGATTTGATACAAAATTGAATTATGAAATTGACAACACTGGATTAAGGGGAGTTGGTCGGGATTAGTCATTTTCGAAAGCATTCATATTTGGAAGGTCACAACGATCGGACGCATCTCAGAGATCGTCGCGTTTCCATTGTACAATGAGTTATGGAGAAAGTGCACGTGGCACCCTGACGGGCTGTAACCCGTCATATATATTTTAGTTAAAATACGAGGAATGTACAATAATTTGAGTAACACTATTTCTAATGAGGATAAATACTATGTCTTTCTTGCGCACGCTGGTGTGGTCATCGTTTAGCTACAGATTTTTGAGTAAGATTGCGCATTTGATGCAACGATGCAAATGGGTTAATATCTCAATGATACGGTAATTCTTGTAGCACGATTTAAATTTGTTTTACCTAAGTTCCCCGCGTACCCAGCTAGTACCTCTGGGTTTTTCCAGATTAAATATATATTTAGGTGTCACATGCTCATTTGTGATGGAAAACATCGCGAGGAGACCCTCAGTGCGTCTGATAATGATGAAATGTCATGAGTAAGTGTCACGTTGAGCGCGAAATATAAGTGCAAAGGGGATAGACCCACTAATGTATCTCTGCTAAACTCGAATGTAATAGTGTGTGAAGATATATTATTATAATTATATACATTTGTTTGAATATAGATACAACTGCAGTTTCGAAATGAAGGTGCGAAACGCTCAGGCGGCGGGATTCGATTGTGTTATAGTGCACAACGTCAATTCTAGCGATTTAGGTAAATAAATTCATTATAAATACTGAAAGCACAAACATCATCATCATCGGTCTGTGTTTGCCCACTGCTGGGCATATCTCTCTTCCAAAGTTCGACCCTGAACCCGATCTTAGACTGCCCTCAGCCAGCAAATGTCTGACACTTTGCATAAAACATTGCTGCCCAAACTTTTTTTGTCTTGTAAACCCCTTGCCATGCTTTTTGGTTTTGGGTAGACCCTCTGCTAAGGTAATATTGTATTTTGCAAATTTATCAGCCTTCAAATGTGTTTTTGACCGTACTCAAGTTTAAATAAACAAGAAATACACGTTAAGTTATACGTTTATTAAAAAAAATCAAACTGAGAAATCCAATTTAAAATGTATTATGTATCGACTATTAAAAGGCCTTTTTGTGGGAGCGAGGAACCTGACGCTTTGACAATAAATTTACAATATTTTGCATTAATTTGGTTCGGCCTAATCTCAAATCTCCTCAGTTAGTGTCAACCAGTAGCGTTCATTCCATAGATGCATGAAAACATTGCATGTTCTGATGATATATAAGTCTGGAACAAATTGCTTAAAGTTAAACAAAAAAGGAACCATTTATATTCATATTCATTCTATATTTACGCCATATATCTTTTCTATGAAAGCAATATAATATTTACTATCATAATATGATATCCAAATGAATTACGCGATTTCTGCCTACCCTATCCAAATATCCTATGCATGTTACTGGTGTCAACAGATATCTTGCTAAACAATTTTATTTAGCAATGTGTAAGTTATGACTAATTCGCCATTGTTATTATAATAATAATATTTACTAACAATTACACACATACTCACCGATGAAGCAAAACACTACATCAAGGTAGCGTTAAGACTTCGTTCCGGTCACTATCCATCGGCAAGTTTTGCATATCTTATGAGGAAAATAGAATCGCCTAATTGCAGTACCTGTGGAAGACGGGAGGATTCGCATCACTTGCTGATGGAGTGTGACCGGAATAAAAGTGCAAGAGCGTCGCTGATGAGCCAATGCAGAGTCAGCTTATGTGATATAGGTGCCTTTCAAGGCGTCCTATGTGATCCGACAGGGAATACCATGAAATTGTTGGTGGGCATGGTAGCACTGACTCATCCGCGACTCTCTCAGAACTGAGGAGTATTTCACCGTATTGGGTACAATAGGGCTGATATGCCAAAATGGCAAAAGCCCTTATATACAATAAATCTATACTAATATTATAAAGCTGAAGAGTTTGTTTGTTTGAACGCGCTAATCTCAGGAACTTCTGGTTCGAATTTAAAAATTCTTTTTGTGTTCAATAGACCATTTATCGAGGAAGGCTTTAGGCTATATAACATCATGATGCAACTATTAGGAGCGAAGAAATAATGAAATATGTGAAAAAAACGGGAAAAATTATTCATCCTTGAGGGCTTCTATTGCGTGCGCTGCGAAAACGGTTCAAGATACCAAAAATATATGTATGAACAATTTATATGGCAGAACAACATTTGCCGGATCAGCTAGTAAAAAAAAAAAGCAAAACATGGTGAAGAAACCCGCGTGGCATCTAACAGAACTGTCATGTGTACTCAGTGCTGTGAGAACGGCGATCCGCTGCGCCACTGGTCTCGTTGGGCACGACATATAAGCGCAAAGTAGATACAGCCACTAATGTATCTCTGCTGAATCCGTAAGGGACATAGCGTGACGATATGTTATTACTAACATTGACCTAGTCCCAAATTAAGCTTGCACTTGTACTATGTGTAGTAGACTAAGATATACATACTTAAATACATGTCGTCGGGTGAAAGGCTATTTGGTTTAAGCGACATTTTTTGGTGATATAGTAATATATATATAGAACCTGTAAAAAACGCTGATTTCAAAAATATATATGTATATTACTATATCACAAAAAAATGTCGTTAAACCAAATAACCTTTCACCCGGCGATTCATATTCTATATAAAAATATTCTGACTTGACACGGTGACTCCACCACACATGATGTTAAGCAGTAGCGTCGAACAAATCAATAGTTGCGGTCATCATGCCGGCCTGCACAAATATCTCTTCACGCTTCGTTTAACACGTTCCCTGCCGCGTGGGGCGTAGGCGCCCCACGCTGAACTTTCCGTTCAAGCCATTTGGTATTATCATTGTAAAATGAAGATTTTTTAAAAATGCAAATGCAGTCGATTACGGGCATCTCAGTACTACTGCTGATGCCTTCATTTAATCGTGGGCCGTATACAACCTTTCCTTGATAATTATGATTTTTGCGGCATTGAATTTATTGTAAGGCATTCGCCAGAAATAAAATAATACAAGTGTAAAGCGTGGGGCGCATACGACCCACGCGGCCTGAACGGAAAGTCTTCAAAAAGCGGTCCGGCAGGGAACGTGTTAAAGGACCCAATCATAGGAAGGTGAGAGCATGCTCGTCAGATGACCGTTCCACAGCCAAGACGGGCAAAATGTAATCAGATTAATGAAATACGATTACATTTTGCGTTTTTCATCATTTATATAACTTCTTAAACTTTTGTCATTCACGACCACATTTATGATTGGGAGTTTCTTGACGACCCCATACAAATATAAAAGAAAAATAAATTAATATTTTTTGATGATTTATTTATTAGGTAACAATATACATATACATATGAAAATATATAGTTTTAGAATTCGTTTTGAAACATAGAAAAATCTAAAATTAACAATTGCACAAAAAATTATAAAATTGTATTTATTATAGTTTCAAAAATAAAAGTGGATTCTGACCGTCTTAATGCGCGTGTCTAGACGCTGCAAGTGCACTGTATTCCGCCAACTCTAGTGATGTTATAAAATGGTATATATAAATATTTGACATTAAAATCTCTCGCAACCCCAAAGTTTTGTTACGAGACCCCATTTGGGGTAGCGACCCATAAGTTTAAGAAGCCCTGATATAACTGCATTTTGCTCATTTATGCTTTAACCACTACGGAATCCTCAATTGCTTAAACATTTATGACTCCTTAATGTTTTGAAAAGATTTAAACATGATTACAGAGCAACAAAATTAAAATTATGACTACATTTGGTAATCGTTAATCATTAATCAGATTACATTTTGCCCATCTCTGTCCACAGCTCAACGACTCGACAAAAGTCTGGGGCAGTTTTTAAATGCATTTTTTTTTCATTCGAATTTCCGATAGGTGTAATTAATAAAGATTGTTGAATTAACCTGAGATATGTCACCTTTTCTTATCACGAACTGTTAAAGACTTTGTTGACAGATTAACTTCCTTTTATTTCTTTATTTATCACTCCATGTCAGGGAAAATTCAGTAAATAACTCTCCGATAATATGTGCATTAATTAAAGGGATGTCACTTTACAAACCGGGGCATCTACTGTTTTCATTATAAATACGTTAGCGGGGCTTATGCGCGAATTAACTTACTTTTATTCGTACCCGTACCAACTGCCTAAGCGTAATTTATTGCAATGAATATTTTTTTAGATGTGGTTGTATGATTTTGCTACACATCACAGGAAAGAGACCCCGGGATCTTGAAATTTTTCGAGGCGGGGCAAAAATTTTTATTAGTTCCAGCCCCCCACTCTTTTTACAAAAATTTACAGTACAATTTTTAGAGATTGTGTGAAGCGAAACATTCACAAAATACAACTTATGACCTTGCATAACTTAAGACGTGATAACGAATACCCTATTCAACTTTTGAGTTTACTTTTAAACCGTCATAATAAAGATGTACAAAGATGGAATGTAGGATGTACTCCTCTGCCTCTCCTAGAATTTGGCGCCCAGCGTGCGGGCCCCGGCTTCATTCCATATATTGGTAGTAAGCGCCGCTGGATGAGACAAACTTGTGTCAGCCACTGGTGGTACGTGCCAATGGTAATGTACCATTTCCGAAATCACTCTTTTACCATTTTTAAGAATTTAGCAAACTATGTGTCTCTATTATAGAATTTAATAAAGGTCCCAGTATATTTGTAACTAGCTTTTGCCCGTGGCTTCGCTGGTGTTAAGAAGTATTATTATTAATTAGGTATAATATTTGGGGCTATACTTTTGTTTAGCGTGTGTAAAAAATTAAAGCCTACAAAACTTCTTTGTACACAATATACTTAGCTAATCTGTCATTAGGCGCTAAAACTATCAAGCTATAGGATGAACTTATACAAACTTTCATCCCCTATTTTATCCCCTTGGGGGTAGAATTGATCAAAATCCTTTCTTAGCGGATACCTACGTCACAACATCTACCTGCATGCCAAATTTCAGCCCGAATCGTCCAGTGGTTTGGGCTGTGCGTTAATAGATCACTATGTCAATCAGTCAGTCAGTCATCTTTGAGTTATATATATTTAGATTTTTATAATAATTGAGATTGTAATTTCTTTCGTACAGGCCCTGTGTCATATAAAATGTAATTAAACGTTTATCTCGCAAGTACAATGGCATTCGATAAAGCTTGTTGACGGACCATACAGTCGGTGCGAGTGCGGCCCCCCAGCAAGTTTGCACTAACATTTCAATTATTTTTAACAATATTTACAACGGAAGTTCGTGTCAAAGTCTTCATAAAAAAAATCTTTACGTTATTTTGAGATTTAAAAGTCGTTTAAAATGGCGGAATGTACGTGCTTAAACAAAACAGTGAGTGATAGTAATTTTTATTTGTGTATTCACTTCATTACTCATGTTTTATTATCAAAAGGCCTTGAAATAATCTTTAAGATTTCTAGACTCTACTTGAATCTGCTCTGAAAATAAGTTCCACTTTGATAATAACTGAATATAATAGAAACTTTAGTATAACCTAAGTATACACACAGCCAAGTCCAAGTCGACGAAATTGGTGATTTACCATAAAATTTGACAATACTCATTCAGTTATAATCAAATATCTCGATTATTCATATAATAGTAACGAGCAAATCCTCATGACTAAATTGACATAAGGTAAAAGTACTAATGCTCGACAGTTAATTGGTGTAACGTAGACTTTGTATCCTGAATAGAGTGTGACGGTTTTTCCAGTAGCGTTCATTCCCTAAATGCATGAAAGCATTGCATGTCCTTACGATAAATAAGTCTGGAATAAATTCCTTTAATTTAAACAAAAAAATGGAACCTTTCTATTAATATCTATTCTATTTTCACGCCATCTATCTTCCCTATAAAAGTAATATAATATTTATTATCATTATATAATATTCCAATTCATTATATGAATCTGCCTACCCTGACCAAATACTCAATGCACGTTACTGGTTTCTTCACGCCGGATCGTTTCTTCCTATTGTATTAAGTCACAGTTATAGAGTATCTCACATCACGGCTAGGACTAAGACGTTTTTTTTTTACATTGGCTCGACATAGTGACTACAGAGTACCTGATGGTAAGTACAGTGTCGTCCAAAAATGAAAGCGACCATCAAAGGATGAAAATCCATTGATAGTCTACATCGTCATGTCGGCCCACATATACCACGACTGAAGGTCTCTAGGTATATGAGCTACTGGATATACACAAGCTGATCCCGAAACGCGACAAGCCGAAACTGGTCACTATGACGGCCTTTACACCCATGTACTGTGGTCGCGATCCAGACGGGCACCGACGTCCTACCACCTCGCTGCTGCTCGTTTAGCACCACCTAGGAGTCACGTGTAGGGAAACTAGGGTAAAGCCTACGGACGCGAGCAGCTTCGACTCCCTAAAGTCAAGTTCTCTGACTCTGTCCACAGCCATGTCGGTGAGCTGTGGAATGGTCTTTCGGCGAGCGTGTTCCCACCGTCCTATAATATGGGATCCTTTAAGCGTATGGTCACTGTGCCAAGTCAGAATAAATCTTCATAACAACTCTAATACTACTCCGAACCAATACTGAAGTAGGTATATGAATCACTAAACGTATACAAGCTCATCCCAAAATATGACAGGCCGATGCGAGTCATAATGACGGTTTTTGTAATGTATTATGATCACAATTCTGTTCAGGCAATCGGTTGTTCATATATATAGATGATTTTTAGTGTTATACGTAGACTAATGTGACGACGGCTACTGTCAATGGATTCTTGTCCCGTGGTGGTCGTTATCGTTCTTGGGCTATGCTGTATTGTTCATCAGGTGCGATGTAGTGACTTTGTGGAGTCAGTTTAAAAAATGGGCTTAAAACCTCATGTAAGATAACAGCTTCAAGTTATGCTCAATAAGTTAATTTAATGTCAATTTGACAGAAAATATGTCGGCTAAGAACGACACCGGTATAACGATACCAGCGGTGTTCGTGAGCGATTTCGCCGGCGAGACATTGGCTGCCAACTACCTCTACAACAAAGGGTAAGTTTCATGAATAATTCATATAGGATACTAGCGGCCCCGGCATCACCCACATACGATTTACACTCAAGACTGGAACACTTAACTTTATTGGGTTTCTTTCTCGTCATAAAAAGAATTCAATGTTAAAAATTCATGTTTGTAGCTTTAGTAGTCGAGGCTCTACAATATGTCTATGTTAAAAATGTGTATTCTTTGTAAACGATGGTGAATATCGTCCAAAATTGAAATAATGGTCATAAAGAAAGCGTGTTCGTTAAGAGTAAAGGAAAGTCCAGACAGCAGATTAAAGCATGTTTAATTCAGCACAGAAAAAAGTCTCAGTAGACAAAGTACAGGATATAAAGTTCACAGTGAAAACATTAAGAACAAGGCAAAACAAATACGGAGATAGCACGAGTTGCGACTGAGCGATACGTAGTGTCGTGGTCAATGCTAAACCGAGACTGAAGTAGGCTTGTCAAATAAATATCGATAAATCGATATTTTCAATTCAATATATCGATATTTTTGGGCGATATATTTTGTAATGGTATATCGATATATCGATGTAAAATATCCAGTATCGAAAATTATATCAAAAACGATATTTTTTTAATTCTTATGGCAGTGACGTCGCTGAAATTTGAAACTGTAGAAGATAGGACCGAACGAAAAAAAAAGAACTATATTGTCTATGACTGTTGAGTATTATGTTTTGTTATGTTGCTTGCATTGACATCTGAATTTGTTGCATTTATATTATTTGCCGCCATTTATTCATTTATTATTTATTTTTGTATGATATCTTAAATAGGTCTTAAAGTTAGAAGATAGCCTTTTAGTTCTTGATATTTTTGTAATTTTGTCTAATAAAATAGAATACTGGTAAAATACTTTCGTGTTTATTGAGATTTAATCGATATATCGATGTATCGATATTTTTCCTTCGATATATCAACGCCGATATTGATATTTTAATAAATATCGATATAACGATATTTTTTTTCATTTTCGACATCCCTAGACTGAAGCGGGCGCTGAAGGGTAGCGGCGCTCGCGTCGCAATCTGGCCGCGCAACTTGCCATCGTGCGCCGGCGTACAGTGGTGCTCAACCTCACCGCCCGCTATTTGTATTTCCAAAGTATCACTATACTGCAAATCTACTTACTCATGTTGCTTCTACAGTGACTTTCCTGAGCACAGTGACGGTTCAGAGTTTTCCAAACCAGCCGAAGCTGGAAGTTCTTTGAACGATGGAAAGTAATCAGGTGGCTTAGGCAGATGTAAGCGCCTCAATTTACTCTGTGCTTTCTTAGCGTTAGAATAAATAGATTTAAGCTTCAAAATATTGACAATTAAAATATACTTTATCAATTTTTCACAGGTATTATATAATGGTGAACGGAGAACTGCCGTTTAATATAAACACACACTTGCTGCTGCCGTTTGCTATAGTGGTGCTGTTGTGTCTGCTCATCATATTAATCTTTATGGTGATTATTTACTACTATTGTCTCTTGTGCTATTGATTTCTGTCATACTAGCGTGGGGCACCGCCACAAGCGTTAAGGAAGCAACTACTTTGAGAAGAAATTCAAGGGAGTGGAAATAAAACTTAATGTGTTTACCTTTATGTGTATGTTTGGGAGTCGAAGCTGCTCGCGTCCGTAGACTTTACCCTAGTTTCCTACACGTGACTGCTGGGTGGTGCTAAACGAGCGGCAGCGAGGTGGTAGGGCGTCGGTGACCGTCTGGATCGCGACCACAGTACATGGGTGTAAAGCCCGTCATAGTGAATAGTTTCGACTTGTCGCGTTTCGGGATCAGCTTGTGTATATCCAGTAGCTCATATACCTAGAGACCTTCAGTCGTGGTATATGTGGGCCGACATGACGATGTAGACTATCAATGGATTTTCATCCTTCGATAGTCGCTTTCGTTTTTGGACTACACTGTACCATCAGGTACTCTGTAGTCAATATGTCGAGACAGTATAAAAAATAAAACAAATAAATTAGCTATACATTTTCCTGTCTGACATTTATTAAATCTGGATTTTGTAATAAATATCTAATCTAATAGAGCGACGTTTCCTGTGCACTATTAAACATTAGCCATTTCTTGTTTTTTTTTTTATTCTGACTCAACACAGTTACTGCACCTTACCTGATGGTAAGCATGGTGTCATCCAAAAAACGCCAACGACTATCGACAGGTAAGAAAAACTCATCGGTAGTGACAACGATCATGCCGGCCTGCAGAAGTATCTCTTCACGCTATGCTTGAAGGATCCCATATCATATTGTGCTTTTATACAACGATCTCCTACACTGACTCTGACAGAGTATTTTATATTTATAGCGGGCAAATTAATCATTTTTATTTATGTATGACAATATAATTAATTGTCAAAAATCGTTGAACAAAACTTCTTTTATATAATATCAGAAATAAATAATATCGCGCGCGGGTTTGCGGAGTCACAGCTTTACGGTTTCTCACATCCCGGCTAGGACTAAGAAGGTCTCTAACTCCTTCTTTTGCCGTGTCGTTGGGCTGTGGAATGGTCTTCCAGCGAGCGTGTTCCCACCATCCTATGATATGGGATCCTTTAAGCGTAACGTGAAGAGATATTTGTGCAGGCCGGTATGATCGCTGCGACTACCGTTGGGTTTTTCTTACCTATCGATTGTCGTTAGCGTTTTTTTGGCTGCACCATGCTTACCATCAGGTATAGTGCAGTCACTGTGTCGAGTCAGAATAAAAAAAAATCATGGCGGGTTATTGATGTGCTATGACTAGCCCTGTATACTGTATGTTATAGGAACTCTGTCCGACCCGTGAAGGAATTACTCGGTACCGATATTAGATTCTATTTAGATAATCCTTTTTAGTTAAAGAGCAAAAAAAATTAATTAAATAAAGAAAACTTTCGTGGCAACACTGAGAGCGTACGTAGCTTGTGAACAAAGGAGAAAAGGGAAAGCAAAGGATCATGCTAGTAGGTCTGGACACCCCGTTGATCCCAAGTGCCGTTTATCAATGAAACCGTTTATGTTGTCATTAAACTGATTTTTATTAGTAATCCGAGGATAGATCGCATGTAAAATAATTCAACTTCTGTAATTTTATATGACAATAACTTTTTTATGTTTACAAATAATAATTTTCTGATTTATTTTGATAATGTTATGTGCCACCAGTACCGTTCATTCCATACATGCGTGAAAGCATTGCATGCCCTTACGATTAATAAGTCTGGAATAAATTCCTTTAAACAGAAAAAGGAACCCTTTATAATCATATCTCTTCTATTTTCACACCACCTATCTTCCCTGTGAAAGTAATGTAATATTTATTATCATTATATAATATTTACATTATATGAATCTGCCTAATATGTCCAAATACCCTGTGTGCCAACAATAATTAATTAATTAATTTTGCGAGGTGGTACGGCGTCGGTGCCCGTCTGGATCGCGATCACAGTACATGGGTGTAAAGCCCGTCATAGTGACCAGTTTCGGCTTGTCGCGTTTCGGGATCAGCTTGTGTATATCCAGTAACTCGTATACCTAGAGACCTTCAGTCGTGGTATATGTGGGCCGACATGACTATGTAGACTATCAATGGATTTTCATCCTTTGATAGTCGCTTTCGTTTTTGGACTACACTGTATTTACCATCAGGTACTCTGTAGTCACTATGTCGAGCCAGTGTAAAAAAAAAAAAAATATACATCTTTCGAGTTGGACAGAGTTTCCATACTATAAAAAAATCTTCGTTCCCAGATAGTGAAGTGCATCAAAGACAGGAACAGGGCGCGGCGGCACCGTTTGTCGAACCGCGCCCTCGACAAGATACCCACGTGCAAGTTCAGCAAGGGAGACCCCTACGAGACCTGCGCCATCTGCCTCGACGACTACCAGGAAGGGGAGAAGCTTAGGGTGCTACCCTGCGCGCACGGTGAGACTACACAATATCCTGCATGGAATATAGTTCGCATCAGAGATGGCAAAACGCAAAATGTAATCTGATTAACGATGCACGATTACAAAATGTAGTCGTGATATTAATTTTCTTGCTCTGTAATCATGATTAAATCCATTTAAAACATTAACAAATCATAAATGTGTATACAATCTGGGATTTTGTAGTGTTTAAAACATAAATGAGCAAAATGCAGTCATATTAATGGTAAAAACCGTAAAATGTAATCGTTAATCATTTTCATTAATCTGATTACATTTTGCCCATCTATGGGACGATTCTGTTCAGTACTTACTTGACGCCCTGGATAAGTTACAGCGGAGGGTTGTCCGCTATGTGAATGATCCTGATGTGACTGAGCACTTGGCGTTTTCTACCGTCTGTATCATGGCGAATGTTTTGAAGAGTTACGTAACCTTTTTCCACCCTCTCCCTTCCTTAACGAAATCACGCGCACAGGCTTACCGCGCTACATCTATCCGGTAACTCGCATTCCGGCTAGGACTAAGAATTTCTAACTCTTAATTTTACCGGGCCATTGGGCAGTGGAAATCCGGAAGATAGAGGGGAATATGACTAGAGGTCGGAGCCTAAGCGGTGATAGAACAGCTCTCCGAACTGCTGGATATTCCCGTTAGTGTCGCGCTCCACCAGGCGGCAGAACGGAACCGATGGAGGCAGCTAGTTTCCAAAAGAATTTGAGGCAGGATAGGGGAGACCACGTATTGGCAAGGGCATTCACACACATTGGACAGACGACTTTACCCAGATCACATGGTGACGCTAGATGGAAGTCCAGCATCGGAAGTTCTGCAGCTGATATGATGATAACTGCCTATCAACTTAATGAGGACCAAAGGTACGAGTCAGGTTCTAGCAGCTGGTGGCTGTCAGGTTTCCATGTTCCCTTCTGTATGCATAGAAAATATGTCACGATCACGTTTACTCGTTACCTGACAGCGTCGCGCAGTCACCTACATCTGACGTCTTTACATATAAATGCGTAGAGAGGTAAATCGCGACATTGTAACGGCTGCTGGGTCATCGCGACGAGTATAATCGGAAGCGCGCCTTGATCGATCGCTCTGGTCCGCAGCGTACCATTCGTCGTGCATCGACCCGTGGCTGACGCAGAACAAGCGTGTGTGCCCGGTGTGCAAGCGCAAGGTGTTCGCGGCGGGCGAGCGACGCCGCCGCATCGACTCTGACTCATCCGAGTCCGACACGGAGCCGCTGCTGCCGGCACAGCCCGTCAGGCCCACGGTACCCGTCCTTGCTGGCTCTGGAATCCGGTTTACACCGGCACGGTCCTATAGTCTATGCAAAATTGTCGCAAAAACAATAACTCCAACGCACTGGCATGCATCGCACAAAAGCACTACCTACTACTTGAACATTTCATAAATATATTGACTTGAAATCTGGTACTTACCAGAATAGCAGTCTCAGAATCTAAAGTGGATCAAATTTTAAATGAATGTTTCTATCAAATGTCCAAGTAAACTGTAACGCAGTAAACTAATAAACTGCAATTAACTGTAACGCAGTAAATTAATAAACTGTAGCGTAGTGAACTATTAAACTATAGCTGTAACGCAGTAAAGTACTAAAATGTAACGATGTTAAAAAATTGTAACGTAGTAAACTAATAAACTATAACGCAGTAAACTAATTAACTGTAACACTGTTAATTAATAAACTATAACACAGTAAACTAATAAACTGTAACGCTGTTAACTAAAAAACTGTAATGCTGTTAACTAATAAACTGTAATTAACTGTAACGCTATTAACTAATAAACTGTAATTAATTACAACACAGACCACGTATTTCCGCAGGGCGGTACGTTCGAGGAGCAAAACGAGAATCCGTTCAGGCGCGCCGCGCGCTTCATGTCGCGCCTGCAAGCCGGCAATAACGCTCAAGTCAGTACAAGCCATCATTCACTCCTTCTCCTAACACTTTGGACTAATACACTTCATATTCGGAGTTCGTGGGTGTTTTTATTTCCATGTTTGAGGAGCAGTCGAAGCAAAAGTTAGATTTCTAGTTTTTATGTATATTTATAGATTACAGGCAAACGCCTGACTTCAATAACGCCTGGTGGAAATCAAAAATAAAATCGTTAATGGAAAACATCTTCACAAAGACAATAAACGTGTATTCTCTCTTGTTGTAAACATTTCTAAATCAAATGGTTTGAAAAATAGATCCGACAAGGGTACGGCGAGGCTGTGGAGCATGGTCACAGGGCCCACAATCCCCGTCTAAATGCAGAAGTGGTTAACTTGGGGGGTTTTAACAAGTATAAGTCCGCACAGGGGGTTCGTGGCCGGAAAAATCCTATGAGGATACACCTCAAGCAAAATAATTGGTTCTTCCCATTTGTGCACATGTATATTGGTTGTTTGTTTTTTTTTATGTTGCACTAGTAATGTTGTTGAAGTGAAACTTCTTTGAGAGCGATCGAAGTAAAGTTTAAGTATCAATACTATCGAACCCAGTCTGTCACGCTAAAATGCGATTTACACAACAAACTGGCGAATTTCCAAACACTTTCAAGTCCTATTTCACGCTCTTGCGGGTGGAATGTCATAAAATTCGCCGTTAGTGTGTGCTCACATCATAAAAATAGTCCCATGTATAAATTTCATGTTTCTAACTTGAGTAGCTCAGAATATACGATGATATGTCTGTCAAGAAAAGTGATTTTAGACATGCAGAAATTAGTCTATAATAACTGTTAGTGTAAGGTTTTTCTTAAAATTTAATAGTGGATAATTACTTTCAGGGGTCGACGTCATCGGGGGGAAACGATCCAGGAAATGAGATCCATATAGAGAGGTAAAAATGTATTCATTATATGTAAATAAAGTATCATTAAATGTTTCCAGTATTTCCTTTGGATTGTTATATGAGGCGTTTAAAAAATGGAATTAGTAACTTACTAGCTCGGCAGCGCAATGATGACACTCCTTGGAAAGCCCTCCTTCTACATCCCATTCTACGTGGGCGATGAATAGAGTTTCGAGGTTGGCGATTGCCTCCTGAGCCCTTTCTTCCGTGTCTTTGACCCTCATTACATCTTCGCAATAACAGAGGAGCGCCTGCCATGCTCTGTCACTGCTGACTGTCACGTGAATGAGTGCCAGCGGCGGCAACTCTGTCATAAATACCCTTTTTTTGACGTGGTGGAAATCCTCATGTGTCCAATCCTTAGCAACTAAAACCATCGTGATGTATCTCCTCCCGTCTGCCGAGTGTTAAGGGAAAGGCAGGGAAGTTCCCTCAGGCAACTCGGTGCTGTGGTAAACAGCAGGCCGCGCACGGCTCAGTTCTGGAAACGACGTGTGTGTCACAGCGGCGTGAGGGAGGACCAGTGGCGCCTCATGCCGGCGGCGGCGAGGCTGAGGGAGGTGAGCGAGCGGCGGGGCCGCCGGGGCCGGCGCGCACGCCGCACGCGCTCCGCCGAGGCGCAGCGCAGCGCTCGCCAGACGCCGCCAGCCTCGCCCGTGCTCAACTCGGACGCGCACTCCATCAACGGGAACACGCGCGGCGAGATAGGTCAGTACCCTGTCTCAACTCTAACTTTTACCTTTTTTTTTTACTTGGGGAAAATCCTCATAGGACCGTCCCGGACGCGAAGAGGGTGGCAGCCGGGGTGTACCGGACTTTTATCAGCTAAAACCCCAAGGTGACTACTTCTGCGAATTAGTGGGGACTGCGGGTCCTGTAATCAATTCGCCGCAGCCCTACTACGCCGCGGCTGACAGGCACAATCACGGGTGGGGGGAGAGACGCCGCCTCCCCCGATACCACCTAGTATACTTCGGCAGAGTGCGTCACGACGCACCGCCGTCCTCTCGGGGGTCGCTGACCGGTCGCTCAGAGCCCCCACCCTGAACAGCCACAACCCCTAAGGCATCAGCTGGCCGGTCGTGGTCGATCAATCCGCTGGGACTGATATGCCGGGGCGGTTGCCAACAGCCCGGCGTCTTCTTCGAGCGACCTTCTGCCGGTCTCGCTTTGCAGCCTCCTTCTGGGACATGACTTCCTCACAGAAGGAGGCCAGCTCTAACTTTGACCTACATTAACACGTTTTAGCGAGGAAGGTGCTATCGTGCAGTTAACTTACCTTAGGTCTATTTTTTTTTTCTTACACTGGCTCGGCGAAGTAAATACAGTAATTTAATGGTAAGTACACTGTAGTTCACAAATGAAATCGAACATTAAAGAATGAAAATCAGTTGATAATATCTGTTGTCATGTCAGCCCACATATACCGCCACTGAAGCTCTCTAAATATACTCTCGATGTAGACTGTCAATGGATTTTCATCCTTTGATAGTCGCTTTCGTTTTTGGACTACACTGTACTTACCATCAGGTACTCTGTAGTCACTATGTCGAGCCAGTGTATAAAAAAAAATGTGTTACTGGATTAATGCAAGCTGATCCCGAAACGCGACAGGCCAAAGTGGGTCACTATGACGGTCTTTTCACTTATGCTGTGATCATGACCCAGTTCGAGACCCCAATATCGTACAACGGAGAGAACACGGTTGCCGGTGAACCATTCAATAATATTAAGAATTAGAAAACTTCTGTGTTGAACAAGAAATATTTCCAAATTTGCAGGAGTGGCGGCGCTGCCGGCGCCGCGACAACCGCCATCGTCACACCACGTCAACTTATGAACGGGCGATCGACGCAAGTCCGTTCATTATACTAATCACTGTTTGCACATTACATTCAATATGGACCGTTTAATGTACAGGTAGAAAATAAGACCCGAATCACTTTATTTACAGTCTCAAATCAATCTCGCGTCTCATATGACTATTTCTCACACAAATAATGTGTCATTTTTACACATGAGAGACTGAAATTAAATCGAGACTATAGTTAAATGTATTGTTGGTACAAACACGACTGTAAAACGACAAAGCAGGACAGCGATAATAATATTGCGACTTCTCTACCACTTGCCTGTAAGCAAGCACGGGTCTATTATCGCACGGGAAAGGAAAAAAAACAATATTCAATCAAACAAATAATGTATCGTCACGCTATATCCCTTTCGGGGTGAGTAAAGATACAATAGTATCTGAATTCACTTTGCGCTTATAAAGAGTGATTTTATAGATGAGATAGATAATCAGAAAAAATATTCAGCATTCAATTGTAATTCCAAATATGTAAAATTTGTGATATCTTAATATTTCCTTAACAAAATAAATTATTTGCTCTGAACAGACTTGACATCGGGATGTTTAACAAAATCTTAACAGAACTATTATCTGAAGAGGCGTCTGGCCTGTTCAGATCAATGGCACCATATGTCATATGTTAGGTATTTCTGTATTAGGGTACGATGGGCTGACATACGTTCACACGTAAAAGTCCGTTAAATAAATAGAATAAAAAAAATTATAGATAACATATTTAGTGACAATTATACACATGAAGGAACAAATAATATTAAATTATTGATCAAGTATTTTGTCTGCCCTAAAAGCCAGGATAAAAACCGAAGGGATAACAAGTCCATGCTATTTACTTAAAATTCTGTAAAAGGAACTTTTCTATTTACCTTTCAATCGCGCGCCACACGCGCTACGGCGTCCGCACTCTTTACGGATCAATTCTCATTTTTCTTCAAATTGTCTTAATAATTTGTTGGGCAATATGGTTATTTACATTTTTATTAGTTACAAGACGGTACAAATTATTGTATTTTGAAATATCTTCTTCGTTTTTTAAATCACCTATAAATAGTACTCAAGAAGTACGCAGAAGATAACGCTGTTGAGCGCCGATCTCACGCTGGTTTGCTCACGTTGTTTTCCTTAACCGATAAACAAAGTAAAGGAATAGCATTTTCCCCCGAAAAGGAGTGAAATACGATTCCTGCGTCAGTTTTTCAACCATCACACGACCTGGGTGCTTTTAAAAGAACAGTGTACAGGCATTTGTGGGGTGAACACGCGGTCCACAATTGGCCCCTTCTTCGCCTATCGCCATACCAAACTTTGACCTGTAAATCATAACGAAAGGTTTCATTTGTTCAATGAATGTATGACAACGAAGTCGCAATATCGATATCCTGTGTTATTGATTTGCAATAGAGTCTGCACCAACAAAATATTTTAAAATTAATTCGCTCCCTAATCTAATAAACATGAAAAGATTAGCTTAATCGATTGTTGACATGTATTCGATGTGCGAGTCGGACATGTCCGGTGATAATTAAAAAGGAAGCCGGTCCGGTTCGACATCTAGAAGTCGATGTTATGTGACCTATAATTTAGAGAATAAATGAAACGCCCATTATAAATCTGGACCAAACAAATGATGTTAGACGCCCATAGTAAAAAGGTTCTATAAATCCGTCTATATTCTTAAAATTGATTTTTATAAAAACATTATCGATTTTAAACATATTGACTGATTTCTTTTTGTAATTGCACTACTGTAATGACTCCGTAAAGTTATATCGATTTATTTTTAAATGTCCGTCATTTTTATGTTTGTTTTAATAACTATCTTGATTTCACCTAATAATAAAAGTATTTTACAATTTGACCTTTTGTCTACTAATTAGCGAAGAACATTAACGAAGTCGATAAAGCCTTTAACACGTTTTTCAAGGTGAAAATTGAAACTACAAGGAGTGTCCAAATTTCAATTACTTTTTTTTATTTATATTATTTCCCTGAGCAATGTATTATCTTTAAATATTATAATTTTGACTGGAGACATTGCGGCGGCGGTAACGCGTGGTAGGCAGTTCGGTAAGAATTCGCATCACATAATATTACATGATTGGCGATTAAAGTGTGAACAATTTTAAAACCTAGATTAGGAAATATAAATCGATGTATATATGAGACGCCTAGTAGTGAATGTATTCAATATATAAAACTATTTTTTATCGATATTTTTACTCGAATCAGTTCGTTTATCGATAACTGCCGAAGACGTCGATATAAAAAAAGCGATGTTTTTTTAAATGGCTGTTTTTAAAAGCTTGACTTTATCGTAAAATTAATAATGCAGTGACCATTTTGTTCACATGTAAATAAGAGAATGGTTGAGTTAATTTTAATTGAAGGCCATATTTTGCTATCGATAAATTTTTTAATATTTTAATTTACTCTTAGATACATTTATAAAATCTGCAAAATACATCCAAATAAATGTTTAAAATTTTCTCCCCCAGAGCCAATATTTTCCCTATAACTAAAAAAGTTTTTTTTTTATTTAATCTATTTTTATTAGGATTGTTAAGTATAATATATATTCCATTCTGTGTTTTAATTATTGTGTCCTATCTTACAGTGGAAGGCACAAATAAAAGGCCATTTTTTTTCTTTGCTGATCTTTATCTTTTTACGTTTTTTCTTAATAAAATATCCTTCATATTATTTAGCAGTTTTTTTTTCTTGATAATCATATGAATGAAATGAGAGATACGCCTTATTTTTTATATAAAAACTAGTAGTATTTTAAAAATGAGAACTATTTATTCGTTGTGCTGACCTCGACAATTACCGATAAACGACGAAATATATTGACAATATAAAACTTGCGCAATAGGTATTCATAAAAAACCATATTATATGCAAATTTCATTTTATTTCTATAAATATATATAATTTATATTTAAGTTTGATTCATCATTATTTTTTAGTATTTCTATGGACAGATGCTGTTCATTTGTAGAATATTTTTATTTAAGAATAAATAATATAAAATGGATTTATTTATGGTGCGTCCGCAGCAAATATTTTTTGATTTGTAAAATATCTGATTGTTATTATCCCTCTTGTGAATTTACGATTACTTTTCACTTTTAAGCAATGGTTTGCGTATACAAGAAAGTAATTATCTACGGCGTGTAGAAGGGGAAAAATAATTGTAAATACACGAGAAAGATAAAGACAAATAGATGTTATACAAAACACGAAACATTTGCTGTAGACGTACTTTAATCTATAATTAGAACGTAAACGTGATTTGTTTTTATGCTATTTATCTTATATTTACCGAATTCTTTAAGCAGTACTATCGAACAAAATTTTGTCATCTCTACGCACTCGGAACGAAAAATAAAAAATATTTTACCTATTTTAATAAGTCCAAAATGAGTGTTTGCTGTAAATATATATTTAATGTAAATGTCGACTCATTGACGTAATAGAAAAATGTTAAAAATTACAGATTAAATATGTATATAAAATAATTGAAATTGGTGCCTGATGTGAGTTTAAAATGATTACTGGAGCAATAATATGATTAGCGGCGAGACCAAATTTATATAATTTATATGAATTAGTTTTTCAGTACTAGTAGCAGATTTTAAAATTAAAAAAAAAAACAATATAAACGAACTAATTTACATTAAAACATCAACAAAAGCTCTATTAATTTATTGAAAATCTTCTTGAGGACAGATAACACTAAATTTATAAATCTTTTTTCCTAAATAAAAATATTTAAGGTTAAGATGACATTAAAAAAAATTACATGTCTCGAATCACAAAATGGCGGACGTCAAATATTACGGCGCAGTAATGCATAATAATTTCTATTGTCCGACCATAAACAAAATACTACAAAACTTTATGGTCAAGTCAAAATAATTTTGTCATTCGACAAATTCAAATAACATAAGCAGATTTATTTTATAAAGGGGTTGTGAAGTTGCTTAAATATATTTAATATACTATATAATTATGCATTATTTATTAGATAAAAAAGGATAATATGTCCTAGGCTCGAAATAAAAAATATAAAATACTTAATAAATAAATGACATGATCCGTTTATGTGTAGCCATCTGCCTAGTTTCCGCAAGTTCACGTACATAAACGAATTTAACTTTACTGGAGTCTACTGTAACTAAAAATTATCACTTATTATTCGGGCAAGGAATTCCTATTTTTTGGTAGCCCGCTGGAAATCTTTATGGACCGTGAGGGCAGCGGCCTCGGGTAACTAAAACCACCGGGATGTTCCTCCTCCTGTCTGCCGGGGCCAAGGGTATCGCCGTGCAAATTTCCTCGGCTCTCGACGACGTCTGGCCTTCTTTAGGCTTCGCCTAAGCACCAATGATACCTATTATTTTTGATATTCAAAAAAGTAATTTTAACCAAGGCCATTGCAGTTCACATCTACGGTAGAGATGGGCAAATTGTAATCTGATTAATGATGAACGATTACAAAATGTAGTCGTAATTTTAATTTTCTTGCTCTGTAATCATGATTAAATCCATTTAAAACATTAAGAAATCATAAATGGGTATGCAATCTGGGAGTCTGTAGTGTTTAAAACATACATAAGCTAAATGCAGTCATATTTATGGTAAAAAACGCAAAATGTAATCGTAATCATTTTCATTAATCTGATTACATTTTGCCCATCTATGCGACTAACGTACTCTATTTTAATACTGTTTGAAACGTGATATTCAATTAGGACGCCATCTTTAGGACTTTGGCTGTGCAATAAATAACTTATTTTTATTGCAGTGATATATATCATCTATAAATATGACAAACAATAAAATAATAAAATTTTGTTAATCCTTACTACGTTCTTCTTAACACTTAACGGACGGGGCGAATCTACTCTGTCTTTCCTAATTTCCGGGCACTAAGTCAAAAAACAAACCAAGAAAAATCTGTTAAACAAAAAAAAATAAAGTTTTAAGCAAAAAAGTAGATCTACGGGGCCCGTCCTAAGGAGTCAGAATGGATAAACGTACATCTACGGGGCCCGTCTGTTAAGTGTTACCTTTTGTCGTATCTTCACGGATTATAAATATTTTTACTTGACATTTAAAATCCAGGAAACGTTTAATAAAAATGGCGCGGGTCTACATGGAAACTTCAAAAGTGGACGCTTAAAGCACTATTTATTCATACATACTTACTAACAAGTTGGACAGAAATATGAGTTATACCATAATTTCTGTTTTAATTTATTTAATGTTTATTTTTCAAGTTTTTGCTATCGAACATGCTATTAAGGAATTAGGCAGTAACGGTTCATGTCATTTGATATAAATAAATGAATTATTGTACATTATAATAAAGAATAATTTTAATAAAGGTATATTATATATAGGCTATATTGGGGTTTGTAAATTTATCATATAAATTATTCAATGGAAAGAACCAAAAATTCAGAAATTTGCTGAAATAATTTCCTTGGAACTGAGATATATCAAAACGCTTTGATCTCACTGGGTCACATAGAAAAAATTAAGATCCATACACCTAAACTTGAAAAAGATTTAATTTTTATTTTCGAATTTGTCAAATTTTGTATATACTGGGATACGGGTAACTAACACAAAACCTCTTGAGAGTGACTTTGGTATAGCAAGACTGACAACTTTTGTTTTACGACTTTTTCTGATTCAATTGTTTTTTTGCCCAAACTAAATATAAATAAATCAAATTTGTAGTTCTGATCTTCTTAACACTCTGAAAGGCGGCGCGATGCAACTGGGGCAGACGATTACGTCGCATCAGCTGACTGAACTTTAAACATAGAGCTAAGGATTGATAGAAAACCCTACTAAAACTAAAAAAATGTATATCTTAGGCTGTGTTAAGTTTTGGCAAAAGTCATAGAACAAAAATTGTTAGTTTAGATGTACCTATTTTTTTTTTTTTACTTGGGGAATATCCTCATTGGACCCTCCCGGCTACACATGGGGGATGGTAACCGGGGTGTGCCGGACTTTTACCGACTAAAAACTCCAAGTTGACCTCATCTGCACTAAGACGGGACTGTGGGCCCTGGAATCAATTGCACTGCATTTCTTAAGCTCTGTCTCGCAGGAAGGCATTAGCAGCAATGCCTTCCCTCATCAGTCTCACGAAATGTAATATGAGCGCTACCGATCCATCAATCTCTATATATCGCTAGCCAGGCGCCCAGGGCCCCCACCTTGAGCACCCGCGATCCCAAGGGTATCAGCCAATCGGTCATGGATGGACCGATCGGCTGGAATTGACGTGCCGGGGCGATTGCCAGCACGGCGTCTTCTCCTGCGAGTGGGATTAGCTCTGCGCCGCTCACTCTCCGAGTCTTGATGTACCTAAGTTACCTTTAAGAGGTTTGGCGTTAGTTACCGGTAACGTTGTATAAATATTTTAAAAGTAGATAGGAAATATTTTCCAATATATAAAATATTAGATATACATATTAGAACATCCTGAGTTGAATTTTTCGTATATTTTGGTTATATTATATATTGAGGTGTGCTAATTTAATAATAATCGAAGTAATTATATATGTTTATGTAATATTATGGTCATAATTACTAAAATTGTATGTTTAAGTCTAAGGTAAAATTTATTTAAAGATACTTTTTTGCACTCGATTAATTTATAGAGTAATATATTGGCTATTATATATGTTAATATGAAATGTTACATACCCAAAAATATGAATGCAATCTATGCATCTGTGGTAATTGGACTGAATGATATATAGATTTATTTTGATGATTTTAACGTATATAATTGAAAAATTTCATGCAGTTTATTTTTAAAATAAAGAGTTGGTAGAACCTTTTTTTTTAAATGATTTAATAAAAAATTGTAAAAGTGGTAAAAAAATATCTAAAAAAATCGATACTTGGCTGGTTTTTTTTTTCTATGCTAAAAACAAACTAAACAGTTTTATCTGTTTTGAATTCTGTAATATTTCATTATCTAGCAATTCTATAAATCATAGGTTTTATTGTTTACGAAATTTTGACATTTCCTTCAACGTAGTTTGTAGGTTTTATGCGCTGTTTGCCTGTAACGGCTTCCGTGTTGTATGTTCACCGCACGCAACCGGTGTTAAAGCTGGAGGGTATATCAAAGTTTTGTGGATTGTCTTGAAAACCCAACATAGAGAATAGTTATTAAGGACGAAAGCTTTATATAAACTTCAAGTGATACGATATAGGTAGGCATACTAACAGGATTGATTTGCGAGTTATGTATTATGTTAAGTTGTGATTTATGTTCCGTGTAGTCTTGGCGCGGATCGGCGGCACTACGCGTTTGCAAGTATTTCCGATCGAGCCAAAGATATTAAAATTATTTGACACTAGTTGACTTTTATTTTATTTCTTTAACCATCTACTTCATCCTTACTAATATTATTAATTTGAAATTGTATATTTGTGTATCATTTATACGCCTAAACGGTTGAATCGATTTCGATTAATTTTAGCATAGAAACAGGTTAGTCCTTGAAAATAAATATTTAGTACATTTCGTTGAAGTTCATTAGCAAACTACAGGGAAAGTCAATTTTTTGTAAAGTATACAAATATGGATATCCTATATTAGTTTTTTTGATATAACGTAAAAAGATTAGGGGCAGAGTAAGAGAGTTAAGGGGAGAAAAAAGTGAGTAGTTTTAGTAGACTCTTTGCTTCCTATTTTCCTCGAGATCCAACCTTTATATTTATGTTTATGTAGTTTGACGATATACTTTTTCATAGCTGTCCTCTCAAAAGGTTACAGCTTGCTAATACTATAATTAACATATCGAGGGGTGAAAGGCTATTTGGTTTAAGCATTTTTTTTAATCAGCGTTTTTTACCGATTCCAAAAATATATATTACTATATCACCAAAAATTGTCACCTTAACCAAATAGCCCCCTCACCCCTCGATATATATAAGTTACACAAATATTGTTATTGATGCCGCTGATTAATGCTTGTCTAAATTGTTCATCAAAAATAATACAAAATATAATTTCATGTTTCTTTCACAACACCTTTTTATAATCACAATTTATTTGTATTTATTCTCTTACAGTAGTAATCGTATCTTAAACTTATTTCGATAAGAGTTACGAAGATCATAAATTAAAAAAAAAACAATTGAAAATCACATTTTCATGATTTTTACCCAGTCTGCAACAATGGATTGGGAACAAGGACCGAGAAAAGATGGGTAAACGACAATCCACAATAGTTTATTAGATTTTACAGCTCTGGGTACAAGTCCTTTGAGCCTGTCGTTAATATTCAGTATTCTCTTATTAACGTAAAACCAACGACCCAAGCGACGAGGCCTTCATTCCACGTCAACAGAAATAACACCGATTCCCCGAAGCATTTTGCCATCCGGGCATCTTATAGCTTTAAACATTACAGATACGTAAAGTCACCGGCGCTATAACAGGACACGGTTATTTTAATAGACATTTTTTTTACAGTGGCTTGACATAGTGACTACAGAGTACCTGATGGTAAGTACAGTGTAGTCCAAAAACGAAAGCGACTATCAAAGGATGAAAATCCATTGATAGTCTACATCGTCATGTCGGCCCACATATACCACGACTGAAGGTCTCTAGGTATACGAGTCACTGGATATACACAAGCTGATCCCGAAAGCGACAAGCCGAAACTGGTCACTATGACGGGCTTTACACCCATGTACTGTGGTCGCGATCCAGACGGGCACCGACGCCCTACCACCTCGCTGCAGCTCGTTTAGCACCACGCAGGAGTCACGTGTAAGGAAACTAGGGTAAATCCTACGGACGCAAGCAGCTTCGACCCCCAAAAACTACCACTTAGGTGTCACAGAAACTACTCTGTGCAGAGCATGCATGAGAGAAGACGAGATAGCCAGGCACATGCTCCTCGAGGGCAGTGTACCGGGCACACCGAGGAACCTTCCGGAAGCAACCAGCAACATCAGGCGGCTGGCTGATTTCCTGAAGGAGCTGGGCTGGGATGATCGAAATCACCCCGGCCCGGTTTTCACGCAAAATAGGCGCACTCAGACATCGAGTTGCGGAAATGATCCCGTGTGAACCTGATAGCTTTAAAAAATAAAAATGCGAAAAATTTAATTTAAATTAAATTTTGCGAATAAAAGAATAAGTCACTTTTAAGTCATTCAATTTAAGCAACCTACCAAAGGTTTAGTTAGAATAGTAATTATTTACTTTGTGAAATGTTTTTTTTATTTATTGGTTTCACAGAGATTTGAAAAAACAATAACAAATTTTCGTTATTTATGTACATTTATTTAAATCTTTACTAAGTCTTTGTCGATACCCTCGTCATATTAGTTATTTTTATGTTCACTGGTCCCCGTTCGCGCGCGCTTCCGATATTAAACTTCTAGCTTGCTCCAATGCTTTCCTGTAAAAAAAAAAAACAAAACTTGTCTATCATCATCTATAACACTTTGAAATAGTCTCTGGAGCTGTGTATGTATACTATTGACACCTTACGAACTGGTTTCTGCGTTTGACACAAAAAATGGGTGTCAGCTAAAATTATTACTGGGCGGCTCAGCTGGTCACTCAGCATATACTGAGCCGACTTCCCTTTGGCGCTTCACAGTGCAGCGTCAAAGGCTTTTGTTGTTTTCTACCTGGATTAACATATCCTTCTGTGTTGTATGTTATGTTGTGTGCCAAATAAATGCTTTCTTTCTTTCTATTTATTACATTCGTTCTACATGCGGAGCAGAAATGGGCAAAATGTAATCAGATTAATGATTAACGATTACGATTACATTTTGTAATCATTAATCATGATTAATGATTAACGAAATTAATCAAAAAAAGTAATCATTTTTCGGTGATTAAGGATTATTAATCTTTAATCGGATTACAATTAATCATGATTACTTTTCTGTTTGATACGTAAAATGTGCTGCCGACAGCAGAGCGGCGCTAGCCTATATTTATTGGAACGAAGTTTCTTATCGCGCGTTGCGAAAGGAGGTTAGAGAGGTGTCGTCCAGAGGTGAGTGGGGGTGGTGGAGTCCAGCGCAGAGTGGGGGGTGACTTCCAGCGGAGAGTGGGGTGACTTCCAGCGGAGAGGGGGGGTGGCCTCCAGCGGAGAGTGGGGGTGGCTTCCAGTGTAGAGAGGAGCGTGGCGTCCAGTGGAAAGTGGGGGGGTGTCATCCAGCGGAGAGGGGGGTGGCGTCCAGTGGAGAGAGGAGCGTGGCGTCCAATGGAAAGTGGGGGGGTGTCATCCAGCGGAGAGGGGGGTGGCGTCCAATGGAGAGAGGGGGTGGCGTCACGTAGAGAGTGGGAGAGATGGTTTCCAGCGGAGAGTGGGGGGTGGCGTCACGTAGAGAGTGGGAGAGATGGCTTCCAGCTGAGAGTGGGAGGTGGCGTCCAGTGGAGAGTGGGAGAGATGGCTTCCAGCGGAGAGTGGGGGGGTGCGTCCAGCGGAGAGTGGGGGGTGCGTCCAGCGGAGAGTGGGGGGGCGCGTCCAACGGACAATGGGGAGAAGTGGTCTCGTCCAGCGGAGAGTGGGGAAAGGTTGTGTCGTCCAGTAGAGAGTGGGGGGTGGCAATCAGCGGAGAGTGGGGGGTAGCGTCCAGCGGAGAGTGTGGATGGTGGCGTTTAGAGTGGCAATTATAACACCATTACTACTGTAAACCAATATTATTCATGCTAAATATAATATATGTAGATATCTGATTGTTTAGAAATATTTATTATACATATTGGTCCTGATACAATGTACTGATTATAGCGCCATCTATCTGTTAAATAATATTTGGGTACTTCTTAATGAAAGCCATCATAAATTAAAAATGTTATGTGATAATAGTTATTTCCGATAGATAGCAAGATAATTAAAAAAGGGAACGAGGCCGATGTTATAAAAATAATAATAAGTGTGGATGGTATACTGATGCACGCCGGTTGATGGTTTTGATTTTTCATTGCTGAAGTTGATGTTAAAATCACTGGCCAAAATGAGTGGAAGTTTATCTAATTTTTTGCCACTCCTCCTCCCCACTTCTCGCTGGACGCCACCCCCCCCCCCCCCCACTGGACGACACCACCCCCACTCTCCGCTGGACGCCACTTCCCCCCCCTCTCCGCCGGACGACAGCGCCCCATTTTCTGCTGTATACAACTTCACAGACCCTTATAATGAATCGCTCAACGAGACGGGTGTTCGGGGTCAGCTAATTCGAAATAAGATAACTTGAAAAATTAAATAAACGAGAATTTAAATTGGTCTCTCTCTCAGCCAGAACTCAAAAGTAATCATTAAAATAATCATGATTAATGGAATGATTGCTGTAATCAAGATTAATGATTACTCATGTAATCTTGATTAAAAGTAATCAGATTCCAAGTAATCATGATTACATTCATCATGGTTACTTGTAATCTGATTATTAATCTGATTAAAAGTAATCATGATTACGCCCATCTCTGATGCGGAGTAACGCTTGCGGATCGCGTCAGAAACGAAGAGATACATAGAATGGTTGGTTTGAAGATAGCGTCATCGACAGCATGCACAGAAGCGTGCTTCGATGATTCGGACACGTGGAGGGGATGAATGATGAAAATATGACGGAAAGGATAAACAATATTAATGCGAATGAAAGTAGGAGCCGAAGCCGACCGAGACTTATCTATACAAACCGAATAAAGAGAGCCCTAATGTAAGGAATTGTCAAAAGTACGCGGAATCGGCGAGAGAGCATGAAGGGATAAATGAATGTTAAGGAATTGCGAAGAGATTATTGTGCATGCCGGCATGATCGCTGCGACTATCAATGGGTTTTTCTTTTTTTGTTGGTAATCGTTGTCGCTTTTGGACTGCACCGTGCTTACCATCACACGGCCAATTATTGTATATTTTATTTTGGCTCTAATTTGTATAGAGATTTAGTACCTCAATCGATAAATATTTATTTTCACTATTTATACTAAATATGAAAACTTACATTCAAAGAATTGTTATAAGGGACTTCGTAATGTGAACAAGGTACAAGCGTGGGCAAAATGTAATCAGATTAATAAAAATGATTACGATTACATTTTACGTTTTTTACCATCAATATGACTCATTTATGTTTTAAACACTACAGAATCTCAGATTGTATACACATTTATGATTTCTTAATGTTTTAAATGGATTTTCATGATTACAGAGCAAAACAATATTACGACTACATTTTGTAATCGTTAATCATTAATCAGATTGCATTTTGCCCATCTCTGGTCACAGTGTATGTGTGTGGAATATGCTTTCAGCGAGCATATTTCCCGGATTTTATGACTTGGGAGCCTTTAAGAGAAGAGTGTATAGACATATTTTGGGCGGACTCATCTTCACCTCCCAGCAGGTGGGACAATGGTGAAACGTTCACCTGTAAATAATTAAAAAGTGTATGGGATGACTAACAAGTGCAGAGGGTTGTCGGGCTCGAGGCGCGTGAGTGCGAGCCGCGCGAGGGCGGCCAGCCGGCGCAGGGCGGTGGCGCGCAAGGCGGAGGCGCGCGGCAGCGTCTCGGCCAGCGCCGCGGCCGCCGCGCACATGTACTGCCCGGGCGCGGCGCCGGCGCCGCAGCACAGCGTCTCTGTACACACATCAAAGAGTTGTATAACTCAAGCTCAGCCTTAGCGAAGTACGAACTCAGCACCGTACGGGGTGAACAATGTACTGGGGTCAGCATCGTACTGTCTCAACAGTGTACTGGTTGGTATATGTGCTTACACCCTCAACTAAACGCCGATCACACTATGTACCGGTTAAGCTATGGTCGAGTTAAAACTGCAGCTTTACGCGTCATCTGCCATCATCGTAAATTAACTTGTCTCTGAACACCATTCCAAAAGAATAATTTCGCAAGCTTACTAAAACGTGCTTATATTCTATTATTTGGATAAAATCCTAGAGATCTGAGACCCATGTACAAACCACAACCCTTTTTTATTTTTAAGCCGGGGGCAATCACTACCGGACCTCAGGGGGCGATGAGGGTTGCCCCCCGGTGTGTCGGACTTGCACCGACTAAAACCCCCGGGGTGTTCCTTCTCCCGCCTGCCGAGTGCCAAGGACAAGGCCGAGCCATCTTCCTCGGCACCCGGCGACGTCTGGTCTTGTTCAGACCCTACAAACCACGATCCTGACTCTCCAACTACCATACATATTAATTAATATATGAGCTCTCATTTAAATTCTAAATATTCCTTATTATTTATCCTTAAATCTTCTATTCTTTTCCTTTCTTTTTAGATTATAACAGGGGTACAATTGCTGCTGCGCGAACAAGAGCATCGCGAAGCCTTCTCTGACATCGTGGACAGCGTCGCGCGAGCTGCGAGGAGACAAAAGTAGACAGGGGGTAGAGCGCGACACCAGAAGCGCGACAAAGAAAACAGTGAAATATAATTGAGCTACATACAATGATTAAATCACAAGATCTCTGGTTGATGCCAAGAGTGATCGAAAAAAAGCCCTTTCTCTTTCTTGTATTTTCCATATAGACCTACATCTGCCGACGACGTGACGTTCTTCTCCTTTAAAATACAACCCCCCCCCCCCCCAAAAAAAAACGTTTGAAACGTCTTATTGGAAATGTTAGCAACAATCTGTATCTTTGTTGTTGCTAATGTAATCAAAAAGGGGCTTAAAATATTAAGATTTTAAAGAATCACACTTGAAAATGTTAGCAACAATCTCTATCTTTGTTATTGCTAATGTAATCAAAAAGGGGCTTAAAATATTAAGATTTTAAGGAATCGCACTACGGCTCCTGATGGTACTGTACCTATGAGTGCGAGGACAAGCGGGTCTACCCGCAGCAGGGGCGGAGGGCCCGCCAGCGCCAGCAGCGCTCGCAGGAGCCGCACGCCGCTGCCGACGCATCGCTTCCAGAACGCGCCTCCGCTGCCCTCCATTATGCTGCACACGTACAATAAACCAAACTATAACGATGATTGCGACACGAGAGATTCAGTATACTATATTAACTCTTCCGGCAGTTATGAAGGCATCAAAGGGCCTTGCGTGCCTTCTGTAAAAACGTTTTATCGCGTGTGGTTCTAGCGAGCTCTGGAAAGAGTTTGAGCTTATTAAACAATTTTGAATTACACTTATAACTCGCTAACACGGTCCTAGATAGCAGTATGCAGTTTCTTTACCGCGGCAGCATCGTGGTGTTAAAATTCGCCCACCATAATATGTAAAGCAATATTAACACTTTGCCGTCTGCACGATTCGTAAATATTTATTCGCTCGGCGCCGGCAGCGCTAATTCGGATCACTTGACTTGTCGCCGGCCGTTCTTGACATTATCGGGAGATTATAAATTATTAAGTAATACTAATGGTTGAAGGTGTGAGAGCGCTTACTTGGGCGGCAGCGCCGGCAGGAACACGTCCGCGTTGAGCGCCTGCGAGGCGCGCGCGGCCACGGCGGCGGCGAGGCGGCGCACGGCGGCCGCGCACGCCGGCAGCGTCGCGGCGCGCACCACCAGCTGCCGGAGGCGCACGCACGCGCGCACGCACATCGGGTCCCACGCGCACTCCACCAGCTCTGGGGACCGATAACAATGAAGACTTGTAGTCGATACTAGTGATGCCACGAATAGTGAATTGGCCGAATACCGAATATTCAGCAACGCTGTCGGCCGAAGCACCGAATATTCCTGGAAGTAGCGTGTTTAGTGAGAGGTTATTTTATGAGGCTGGTAACATTTACGATGAAAAGCGTAATCGTTTGCTACCAAAAATGCTGAAATGCTTGTTTTTATCCTTCACAACTTACCACTGATCAATTTTAATTACTAAAATGTTGAAATTTGGAAATAAATACATAATTTTTAGTAATATAACGTGTCTTTTTTACATGATTTGGTATTCGGTATTCGGCCGAAAAGTACGTATTATTCGGCCGAATACCGAATAGCAAAAAAAGTGGCCGAATACCGAATAGTTGCCGAATATTCGTGGCATCTCTAGTCGATACCGGCTTGCAAGTAACCCGTGGCCGACCGGTTATGTCAGTCGCGTCTCCGCACCGGCTGTTCAGTCGTGATGTACCGCTCTGTATGTATTCATATATAAAAGGGTTCCGATGTTGGCTGCAAGCAGTAGCATTCATTCCATAGATGCATGAAAGCATTGCATGCCCTAATGATAAATAAGTCTGTAATACATTGCTTAAAGTTAGACAAAAAAGAAACCCTTTATATTTACATCTATTCTATATTCACGTCAGTTATCTCTCCTATGAAAGCAATATAATATTTACTATCTTAATAAAATATTAAAATTAATTACGCGAATTCTGCTTACCCTGTCCAAATAACCTATGCACGTCACTGGCTGCAAGGGTCACTAGCTTGACAACACTACGCAATCACCTATACATCCCTTGCATATAAACGCCCTCAAAGCTGTACTTCGCAACCTGACAATCGGTGCCGAGTCGCCACTGCCAAAATCCGAATCTTACCTTGACAATATAATTATTTTCAACATAACAATACCCGGTACGCTTAACGTATGCGTAACGTGAAGAGATATTTGCGCAGGCCGGCACGATCGCTGCGACTGTCGATAATTTCTTTTACTGCTGACAGTCGTCATTTTTGGACTGCATCATCCTTACCGTCAGACGTGATGTGGCCAGTGGTGGAAACCCGCACCGTGACTAATAGAAATATCTTGTTTAACACGTTGAACGCCGGCCCTTTTTCTCAATACTTCCCGTTCAGGCCGTTTTAATCTCTTTATCTATAATATAAAAATGAATCGCAAAATGTCTTGATAAGCGCGAAACTCGAGAACGGCTGAACCGATTTGGCTGATTTTTTTTTTTTGTTGTGTTTGTTGAAATTTGAGGAAGGTTATTACGGAGAGAAAAATTTTAAAAATTCCCTGCAACTGTCTAAAAATAACACTTTTCTGTATTCTCATACAAAAAATTCGTTATAAGTCATTTTGAACTTTAACACCATACCATAAAGTTTAAATGTTAGTGGACGGGTTCCGGGAAGGCAAAACAATTGAGTGACGTATAAATATTAATGTCAGTATTTATCAATTTTTATACATATAGCATTTTGATTTAGAGAAATAGGGCAGAACAAGGTCTGCCATCATGCCTATCATTTCTAGTGTTATAAATCTGCGTTTTGTCACATTTTTTTAGCTGGGGGGTCACCGGTGCCCCCCCACGGCCCAAACGGAAAGTACACTGGGGATCACCGGTGACCCCCACGGCGTTCAACGTGTTAAGTGCCTTGAGAACGGCGATCAGCTGCGTTAGTACTCACGTTGGGCACGACATACAAGTGTAAGGTGCTAATGTAGCACTGCTCAGCCAAAAAGGCATATAGCGTGACGACATATTGTGTGTTCTATGGTACCTGTCAGCTTGGGCAGAACGACCCCGTTCACGATGGCTGGCACTATGAGGAAGTCAGGGTCTTCCCGCACCGAGTTCTCTGTCAGAGGGGGATCTTCTGCCGTTTCCTCTTCTGAATCGGAGTTAGAAGACTCGGTGGAGAGCTGGTTCGATCTCACACCGTACATCATTAAGCATCTGTTAATATTTTCAAATATTTAGATAGGAGTAGGTTCGAATCCCGGCACGTACCTCTTTTTTCGGTTTTCCAGATTATGTACGGACTTACCTCCTAGTAACCGGTGAAGTAAAATATCGTGAGCAAAACCCGCGTGGCATCTAATAGAAATGTCACGAATACTAGGTGCTGTGAGAACGGCGATCGGCTGCGCTACTGGTCATGTTGGGCACGAAACGTAAGCGCAAAGTGTATACAACCATTAATGTACCTCTGATTACCCCGTGAGGGATATAGTGTGACGATATATATATTTTTTTTTTGAACTGTTTCGACTATCTTACTACATTGTACCTGACAGGAAGTACAGTGTAATCCAAAAACAAAAGCAACTATTAAAAGACGAAAATTTTTTGAGTCTCTGTCGTCATGTCGGCTCACATATACCACGACTGAAGAGCTCTAAGTATGCGAGTTCAGCCGTGGTGGCTGCCGGCAGAATAGAATAGCACCCCCCTCTTCTTGCCGAGGTGTCGTAAAAGGCGACTAAGGTATCTCTTTAACACCGCAATTCAACCAGGTGTTTAGAGAAGGGAAAACTCGACCAAACCTGTATCCCGCCCCCTCCCGATCGTACTGGTTCTCCATTCCATCGGGCCTGAGGGAGCTCGGACGAGAGAGTGCTTTTCTGGCTGCGCGTCCAGCTATGCACTTAAATATCTCCTGCGCAATTGACTGTTTCCGAAAACTGGACCTCGAATTTCTTAACCGGTGTTGAAACAGTCGCCGTGGCCGAAACCGGCTAGGACATCATCATACGAGTTAAGTACACAAGCTAATCCCGAAAAGCGACAGGCCGAAGCGAATCGCTATGACGGTCTTTACATTCGTGTACTGTAGTCATGGCCCTGTTATTATTTAGATATCAGGGCAATATTTTCAATTATTTCTAGTAAAGAAATATTTTCACCAGTACATAAAAAAAAATTAAATAAGCCACGCTAGCAAAATTGTACTCTAAAACAGTTTTTTATACATAAACAGGAAAATAAAAGAACTGTTTCAAAACAAAAATGACAGTGTCTAAAAATAAAGCATGGTGGCGCCAATAGATGATGCGAAATAAGTAAACTGTATTCGATATTTTAAAAATGTAAAAAAAAAGATGAAATAAAGGACGCACATTGACCGTACGATCCACGCAGCTGTGGTGACATCAACTCCCATCTTCTCCTTCCAGATGTGGCGCGGCAACACACGCGTTTGCACGGTTGCCGATGTATTAATGGGATCCAATATCCCGCGGGAATCCAAACGATTACAAGACAATGAGGTGTCCTCGGGGTGTAAGCAGACTGCTTATTAGTTGACCGCCAGGAATGATGTATTAAACAACACTAAATGGCTGTGTGTCGAAGCGCGGTATGAAAAGGTAACAGAATGAGGGTAGGAAAATAAAAGGTAATTTCATTTATTAAATTAATTATTGGCGCCACCTAAGCAAGAGAAACTTAATAACCAACAAAAGTTTTCTACGGCATCATATAAAAAAAAAATGTGTACTAAATAAATCTTTGCTCACTTGTACCAATCCATTCTTTCGTAGTCCTCATTATCTTCATCAGCCAAAGGGTTCCAAAGGATCATCTAAAAAGAAACAAAAAAACATTTTTCATTTATGTTGAATACTTTTCCAATTAACGCGTGTTTGAAGTCAAAGTTAATACGTGGCTATAGAATATAGTAGTCAGATTATACCAGTAAGAAATCTTACATCAATTCAGCTCGAAGGACCAGATTGATGTATAAAAGTAAAAGTAAAGTTATAGTAAGTAAATAATTACAAGCAGCACATTAAAATCAGCTGACACCCAAACTAGGACAACCTGTATCTTGGATGTCAGCATATTTCACACAATTTGTTACAGTTTATTACCGCTGCGTAGCTCCAATCTTATAAAACAATACAACAATAATATTACATACTAAACAATAGACTATACAAAAAAAATTGAATAACAATTCCTTTAATTTTATGATTTTTTACAGGCCATAACCATCACAATTAGCAGTAGCAGCTCGATATTGTGGTCTTCTGGGTATTTTTATTGAGTCACCATCGTACCATGTCAGGTTTCAAACCTGACTACGTTATCCACCCATATTGAAATCTGACATCCTATACTTTGTTTTTTCAATCTAGACCGCTGAATCTAATGTTATATCACCTCAATCTGCCATCAAATCATCTGGCCAGATGTCCTGCCGGATTCCACTTAAGTGCCGACATGCAATCTACAATATCTTTGATCTTAGCACGATGCCAGATTTCAAAGTTCAATGACTTTGGAATTTCGAGCATCGCTTATTGTGCCATTCATTCTTGCTGGTACATAAGTAACATGTAAGCTATATACTGTAGATAAATATGATAATATGATAATGAAGATAAATAGGTGAGCTGCCAGGATCTATGACACTAGGGTTAGCTCAGTGACGTGCATAATATATTTGGACATGGTAGGCAGATTTTGCGTAATTAATTTAAATATTATATTTTGATAGTAAATATTATATTGCTTTCATAGGAAAGATAGACGGCGTGAATATAGAATAGATATGAATATAAATGGTTCCATTTTTTCCTTAAACTTTAAACAATTTATTCCAGACGTAAGGGCATGCAATGCTTTCATGCATATATGGAATGAACGCTACTGGGTTAGCTGTCATTTTGAATAGTCTATATACGAGAATTTAAAGTAAAATTTTTAGACGCGACACGTTTTATTAGATTTCTTTACATGAGAGAGAAGAACATTGTGATAAAGAGAGAAAGAGGAAAGCACTTGAAAGAGTGTGTCGCCTAACTTTTTCTGGTGCCATCAGTGATCACACAACGTGACACATCGTTGCGTTTTCCAAGACACGAGGTGAGCGAGGGATAGCTCTTGAGACAACCTCTCGCAAATACGGTGGAAGCGAGGCGGATGGGACAATAAGGGTGTTTTTTTTTTTATAGTGGCTCGACATAGTGACTACAGAGTACCTGATGGTAAGTACAGTGTAGTCCAAAAACGAAAGCGACTATCAAAGGATAAAAATCCATTGATAGTCTACATCATCATGTCGGCCCACATATACCACGACTGAAGGTCTCTAGGTATATGAGCTACTGGATATACACAAGCTGATCCCGAAACGCGACAAGCCGAAACTGGTCACTATGACGGGCTTTACACCCATGCACTGTGGTTACTATCCAGACGGGCACCGGCGCCCTACCACCTCGCTGCTGCTCGTTTAGCACCACCCAGGAGTCACGTGTAGGTGTGTGTGTGTGCGTGTGTGTGACCTGATGTCGCACGTAGGGCGCGAGCAGGCGCGGCAGGCAGTCGGGCAGGTAGGCCTCGCAGTAGAGCGCCGGGTGGCGGCGGCGCCAGGCGGCCAGGCGCGCGCACACGCCGCGCACCGAGCGCCACGCCCCCAGCGCGTCCGCGAACAGCGCGCCCGACACGCCGCGGATCGCCTCTGCCGACACAAGCGGAACCGCCTTTACATATCATCAACATTGTATCAAATATTATATATGAAGTAATTAACGCGTAGAACGAAACATGTTCACGTGACTGAAAGGAAGGAAATATAGAAAGAACGTTTGTTTTTAACACATTCACGCCGGGTCGTATATCTACGTTTTTCTGCGTGAGGCGGGACTGAACACAGAACAGCCAAGTGTGACCCACCGGTAGGTCACGCCGCCCCACGGAATAGTCAAGTGTGACCCACCGGTTGGTCTCGCCGGCGTGAACGTGTTAAAGACAGAGTACGGTTGGAGAAAGTACGAAAAAGTGATAGGACGTGTTATAAATTCAAAAGTGAAACAAAGTAAATTTTGAAGTTCATTATGGTTTTAAATCTAATTTAAGGATCCCCTAAACTGCATATCTGATGAAATTTAGAGAATTGTAATTGTGAATGAATGAATGAAATATAACTTCATTCAAATAGGCCCACTTTCAAGCACTTTTGAATCGCCAAAAAAAAAGTGTGGTGAGGCTGTGGTGGCTTAGAGGATAATCGACCGGTTTTCATGCGCGTCAACGCGTATGCTCATAGGTTCGAATCCCGGCACGTACCTTTTAGTTTTCCAGATTACGTTCGGATTTAGGCACCACATGCGAATCGATGCAGGAAACAATCGTGAGGAAACACGCATGACTTCTAATAGAAATGGCATGTGTACTAGTGCTGTGAAAACGACAACAAGCTGCGCTACTGGTCACGTTGGACAAGACATGTAAGCACAGAGTGGATACAGCCAGTAATGTATATCTGCCCACCCCTTAAGGGATATAGAGTGACGATATACTATTATTATCTAAGTAGATACCGCCAAGGCAGTCTAGGCGTTCGCTTCAGACTCTATGCCAGCTGTACATCCACGAGCCAGTAGGATATATAAGAGATGAAGAGACAGTGGAACCTCTCTCGAGCGTGTAATGGTGCATCTCCTGCGGCGGCAGCTCGTCATCGCTGGAGTCGCCGTCGCGGTGCCGGAGCACGGCCCCGCTGGCGGCAGCGGCGTTCTCTCTCTTGAGACGGCGCGCGCGACGCCGCCCCTCCCTCTCCGCCGTCCGGCGCACCTTCTCCTCGGAATCAGGGTGCTTCACTGACCCTGGACGGGCTGCGGACGAACGGTGAACGTATATTAAAGCGCGATTCGAATTGTCGCAACCTTGTACAAATGGTTTCTCAAATGACTTATCTGAGCCTCTTCCTAACTCAAAGTAAGCTATCGTGCGAGACTCCTACTGACTAAAACTACTGGCCTGGCAAGCGAATAATCTTTTAGGCTCCACCTCTGGAGAGGTGGGCATAAAGAGCCCGCCCCTCGAGACCGAGGGAGTCGAAGCCGCTCGCGTCCGTAGGCTTTACCCTAGTTTCCCTACACATGGCTCCTGGGTGGTGCTAAACGAGCAGCAGCGAGGTGGTAGGGCGTCGGTGCCCGTCTGGATCGCGACCGCAGTGCATGGGTGTAAAGCCCGTCATAGTGACCAGTTTCGGCTTGTCGTGTTTCGGGATCAGCTTGTCTATATCCAGTAGCTCATATACCTAGAGACCTTCAGTCGTGGCATATGTGGGCCGACATGACGATGTAGACTATCAATGGATTTTCATCCTTTGATGGTCGCTTTCGTTTTTGGACTACACTGTACTTACCACCAGGTACTCTGTAGTCACTATGTCGAGCCAGTGTAAAAAAAAAACCTCTGTATAAGGCGGTGCGCAGGACACGTACGAATCACCCGCGCCTCATCCGAACACAGCTGACTCCCTCAAGTCTCCTGCCCGGTCAATGTTTAGGAAACTCCCCCCGTGCTCGGCGATGACAACTTTGATGTCATCTTACTCATTTAAGCTATGATGATGATGATGTCCTAGCCGGTTTCGGCCACGGCGACTGTTTCAACACCGGTTAAGAAATTCGAGGTCCAGTTTTCGGAAACAGTCAATTGCGCAGGAGATATTTAAGTGCATAACTGGACGCGTAGCCAGAAAAGCACTCTCTCGTCCGAGCTCCCTCAGTCCCAATGGAATGGAGAGAATAAAGTACGATCGGGAGGGAGCGGGATGCAGGTTTGGTCGAGTTTTCCTTCTCTGAAGACCTGGTAGAATTGCGGTGTTAAAGAGATACCTTAGTCGCCTTTTACGACGCCTCAGCAAGAAGAGGGAGGTGCTATTCTATTCTGCCGGCAGCCACTACGGCTTAAGCTATTACTGAGTGAACAAACCCACAAACCAAATCAACTAAATCATTGAGTGAACTCAGCCGTTAACATTGCTAATTAATTTCTCGTTGAACATAGAAAACACTCACCAGCCATTGCTAGCACATCTTGCGCTTGATCCCTGACATCAGCTCGTCTCCTTTCGATGAGGAACTCGCAGCGTCTCTTGTGCATCATCAGAGCCCGCGCTTCCAACGTCTCCAGTTGAGGCATCTGCGAATAGAATCAACAAGAACTCGTGAACATGACAGAGGATGATGATTTTTGTTATAACTTATAATTCTGTAATTCCACCAGCTCCATTCCATCATAAAACTACTAGAAACCGAGACGTATACCATCCGTATGTGGTGGAAACGTTCCTTATATCTGCACGAAAAGTTTCGCTTTTACATTCATCATGCAAACGGCTAAGGAGTGTCAGTAGCGTTCATACCATAAATGCCTGAAAGCATTGCATGCCCTTACGATAAATACGTCTGGAATAAATTCCTTTAATTTAAACAAAATAAAAACGAACCCAATATATTCATATCTATTCCATTTTCATGCCATCTATTTTTCCTTATGAAAGTAATATAATATTTATTATCATTATAAAGTATTCAAATTCATTATGTGAATCTGCCTACCCCGTCCAAATGCCCACTGCACGCCACTGAGGAGTGTAATATGCTTCCAGCGAGCATATTTCCACGACCTTACGAGTTGGAAGCCTTTAAAAGAAGAGTGAATAGACGGTCCATCGTCGGACTCATCTTCACCTTCCACCAGGTGCAATTGAGGTTACGCGGGCCGGGATAAGTCTTGCCTTATGCCGTTGCACAAAATGCACCCTCGTAGGCGGGATAATTTACAATAAAGAAGATTGCGATAATTTGAGACAAATCAAGTACTTACCGAGCAGGTATTCCAGGCAGGTTTAATAAGAGTGAAAGAATGTTCGCCAGGTGGCGTTGGGGATTCGGTGCGTTTACCTTTTTATTAATTTTAACGCTCTGGGGTTACGCCGTTTGGCGTGACTAGAGGTCAAGCATCTGCCGTGGTTTGACAAGTTAGTTAGTAGAGATGCAGTTCCCGGGTTACCTTCTCGTCGATGCACTCGATGAGGTCGGTGAGGTAGCCGCGCGCCGCCTGCGCCCGCCGGTACGCGGCGTCCAGCTCGGCACAGCGCGACGCCCTGCTTTCCCGCGTCCGAGCTGCGCTCACCAGCCGGTCCCGGAGCTCCGCCCTCCTGTCCCACGTCTCCGACCGGTCGCTCCTCAGCTCCTCCAGCCTTCAAACACATCCTTTATCATTGTCTCATTTAACCGCACAGTCTTCCCTTTGCCGCTTCATCACAACGCAGGATATTTGCTTTTGTTGTTTTCTATCTCAATTAACCTGTCCTTCAGTGTTGTTTGTTATGTTGTCTACCAAAACAATGGTTTTTTTTTCTTTCTTGAAGACTATCACATACACTAATAAGTAAAACATCGAGAGAAAACCACAAGATATCTAAAAAAAACTCGCGTGTATAGCGCTGAGAACTGCGATCAACGGCGTTACCCGTCATGCTAGCCACGCTATACATTAGCCAGTAGCGTTAATTCCATAGATGCATGAAAGCATTGCATGGTCTGACGTTAAATAAGTCTGGAATAAAATGCTTAAAGTTATTAGTTATTAAAGTATATTAAAAAACGAAACAAGTAATGGTCATATCTATTCTATATTCACGTTGTCTATCTTTCCTATGAAATCAATATAAGATTTACTATGATAATATAATATTCAAACTAATTTCGCGAATTCTGCCTACCCTGTCCAAATATGCTATGCACGTCGCTGACATAAGCGAAAAATAAATACAGGTTCATGTATCTCTGCTCAGTCCGAAAGGGATAAAGCGTGACGATATATCGAGAAGATTTAATTATAAAAGTTTGTCTCGACTACCGTTTCCTTAGCCCGTCAACCAGGTCTTGGGCAGTGGTCGCCTGCTGCTGATTCGCCCCCAGCAACGGGCGAAGGTGTCCGGCTGTCTCTTGCAGTCGAGGTGCGGCTAGTGGTACGGCGAACGGATTCAATTCCACTGTGTGCTCACCTGCAATCAAACACATATACAAAGTGTATTCATGGTGCTGTAAAAACGACACTAGCCTTTGCCACTTTCAATAATCTGCAATTGTTCACGAAGCTATAGTTGAAAATGTCGAAATTACAAAAATAATGCCCTCAATTATATTCCGCCTAAAATTCAGGTCAGCTGTTAGCTCTATACCGATGAGCTAGTGGCTATCAATCACCGGGAAGAAAACACCCAAGAAGATGGGAGTCAGATGAAAGGGACTCCGTTTATGATAATTAGGAAATTTAAATATTCATATACCAATTTATCAAATGAACGTTATCAAATGTGACAAAAAGATAATAAATATCAGATCAAAGTCATTTAATATGATTGACGGTAGACGGTGTGCCTAAACCAATAAAGGAAAACGCTTTCAGTAGTACTTAATGGAATTAAATTTCTTGCTTTGAAAGCATATCAAAAACTGATCATATCAACTTGGCTCCAAGTGGATCAAACGTCTCGATTAAAATTTAAGAAAATGACAGAACAATAGATCTGAAGCTATGCAGAACAGAAAAAAAGAATTACACAAGAGAAAATTAAAAGACGTGCTTTTTACTATCAAACCAATATTTACTTTTCAACGTTTCTTTGGAGTATGCACAATTACAATAAAAAATGGTGAGTTGGTACTTCCGAACAAGATAATGAAATTTGTTGGCGTTTTAATAACTTTCATTTGTATCGCTTTGTTAATTTTATATATCAAATTCATTAAGTCTTTTGACGAACATTTCGTAGATAAGATTTACGAGATACCAAGAGCATTTATCGTAATGCGATATTCTTACACGGTGTTTACTTCTCTTCTGGTATTGAGCAAGATTTATATTGAAATTTTAAACACAATCGCTGAAGTTGACGCCATGATTATAATAAAAGACACAGAGAATTTTTATAAGCAATGCCGAAATAGTACCTGGAAATATTTAATTCTACTAACAGTCTTCTACATCGCCGTTTTTATATTAGACTATATAACGAATGAAAAAATGAACTGGTCCAAAATTGTATTGATGCCAATACTTTACGAACAAAAGTTAGAAATATTGTCATTCTCAAAGATGATTGACCTGATCAGATGCAGGCTTGTGGTTGTCAACAACTATTTATCTAACTTCATAGAGGAGAAAAACGGGCGCAATGCTTACATTTTTACTATAAATGACAGAACAGGGGTCCCGGAAGAGAAATTTAACTGGATCGGACGCGCCTCTATGAACAATTCAAAAATAAGAGACTTAGCTTTAATTTACAACAAAATTGGAACAATTTGCACTTCGATAAATCAAATATTCAACTTTCAAATTTGCATGACGCTCCTGTCCGTATTCACTTATATTGTCTTAACGATTTGGATTTCGATATCATATTATCGAAATGGAGAACAGGACTATAGTCCATTGATAACGGCCATCTTTTGGTGTATGCTTACAATAATAACAACTGTGCTATTCATGTGCTTTGCTTGTGAGAATATGCTGTCGGTTCGCAATAATACACGAATCCTTGTGAATAAACTAATAATGGACTACGACTTGCCGCACGCCATGAGGGTTCAGGCGAAAGCGTTCATGGAACTGATTGAAGCGTTTCCGTTGCGCATTTGGATATACGATATGTTCACCGTGGATATAACTCTCCTGTTGAAGTTCATCAGCATCGGCACAACGTATTTGATTGTACTAATTCAACTGTCGCATTTTGTTTAAATACGAATATTATAAAATTGTGTATAAAAAAATATATTTTGTAAATAGTGAATAAAAAATACGATTTTCTAAACATTTAAAGGCTTACCCGCACTATACTTTATTAAAATTGAATAATTCCCAGTGATATTATGATCTTTAATGAAGCGGTTTACCAATTAATATATTTAATTAAATATTTGTATTATTTGTCTTAAATAAATTTATTAGCACGCATTATGTTTCTTGTTTCACCAATAGTTTTTGTAACGTACATTATGTGTATGTCATAAAAATTTATAAGCTACTAAAACAAATATAGACTAGCTGGATGTCGGCAGACCAATTTACGTCGTTAACGTTCAGCGCTCTACCCCGATAATTATTATCTTAACAAAAGTACCACTTATACGTGAATGAAGACGCGGGCACAGCTAGTTTATTATATATATATATATATATATAAGGGAAAGTCACTGACTAACTTAGTCATCCCGAAATAACTGAAACTTATAGATTTCTACAGATTTCAAACTTGGAATGTAAGTTCGTTTTAAGTGGTGAGTAAAAGATAAAACTGATTTAAAAAAATTCAATCCACAAAGGTTTGAAATAGGTGGTTAAGTTTGTATTGTATACAAACTTAACCTTCGAAAATAATGAAGTTAGAGCTGTAAAACTCTATGTTAAATTATATTTTAACATAAATAATATTGGTTAAATTAAAACATAAACTCGCCACACTGAAAATGTTAACAACATTATAATGTGTCAAAATGTTCATTCCGTTTTTCCGTAGAAATACCTTCTTGCTATAAAGATTGTGTTCGTTTAACTAAAAAATATTATAATACAGTTAATTATACTAGCACTGCATTTTTATTTTAACATGCAGTAGCGAAGTGGTCCTTCGAAAATAATAGGTGAGTGATCCTGCAAAATAATAAAGATAAAGTGTCAAATATACACTTCTTCAGAAAAATCCTGCGCCGGCGCGGCTATGCCGCCACTATAGTGTCGATTTGCAGGTTTGTAAGAAATAATAACTTTGTTCAGTACAAAAAATATACAAAGAGTGTAGTGGATCATGGCAGAAACATTAAGGCGATTGCGACTCGAACGAGAGCATTTAAAAGGCACCATTACACGAATAGAGCACTTTGTAGGTGACTATAAAAATTTAAAAGGGAAATTGGAATCATTAGAAGCAAGAAAAGACAAACTCATGGCAACGTTCTCACAATATGAAAAATTACAAATAGTCATTTTACTATTAGATGAAGAGAATGACGAAAAAATAGAAATTTTAGAAGAAAAATACTATAAAATATTATCGAAATTAAATGCGGCTATAAATTGTTTAACTACCACCACGATTCAAAAAACTAGTACAACATCTTCCAAATTGCCAAATCTAGAGATACCTACATTCGACGGAAAGGATTTTACGAAATATATAGCATTTATTAAAGTTTTCTTAGCAGTAATAGATAAGGATATATCACTCTCAAACATCCAGAAGTTGGTATATTTACGAAAATTTTTAACTGACCAGGCATTAGCAATTACAGTCAACTTGCCGCTTATTACTGAATCATATAAGGAAGCATTAGAAATTTTAAAAATGCGTTATGATAACAAATCCAGATTAATCACCAATCACATAAGTATTATATTAGATATACCGTCAATGCAAAAAGGTACTGCAGTGGTAATCAGAGCTTTCGTTGCAGAATTTCAACAACAGCTGGCAGCTTTAAAAAACTTAGATCAACCTATCAAACAATGGGACATGCTCCTCATTGCTATATTATCAAAAAAGCTAGACAAGTACACAAGTAGGATTTACCACCATGAGAAGAGTCAGGATGAGTTACCAACTTTGGACAGTTTTATTGCATTTTTGGAAAAACGGGCTACCACATTAGAAGACAGCGATGAGCACAGCAATACGGATAATATTAATAACACATACAAAAAACCGTATAACAAGGGTATTAACTTAGGTATGAAAAATATTAAAAGTTGTTTATTTTGTAAGGCTGACAACCATGCTATACATGGTTGCCCAGAATTTAAAACAGCCTCCATAGATAACCGCATCAATTTTGTAAGTAAAGAAAACTTATGTAATATCTGTTTAAAATTACATTCTGGGAAATGTAAATTTCACTTTATATGTAAACATTGTAAAGGGAGTCATAATAGACTTTTGCATAAAGCTGACATAATGGTAAGTGATGTCTCGGTTGCACTACATTCAAACATACAATCTAAACATATTATTTTGCCCACAATAAAGGTAAAATTATGTGATCGCTATAACCATGAATTATATGTAAGAGCGTTGCTTGATTGTGGTAGCCAGGCATCATTGATTACCACTTCACTTGCTGAAAGATTATGTTTAGTTTCCATAAAGCATAACACTAATATTATTGGCATTGGGAATACAAATAATTTTATTAAAAAATATGTCAATGTTAATATTTTTTCACCAATTAATGATATTAATTTGAATGTAAAATGTCATGTGGTTGACAGCATTACAACGATTTTATCCTGAAAATTCCGAAAAATATCATTCTTTCAGACAGTGATTTCTATGTGCCTGCTGAAATTTCGCTTCTATTAAGTGCAGATGTATATTTCAGTATTTTGTCAGATGGACAAATAAAAATTCCCAATGGGCCGGTTTTACAGAATACAATGTTTGGTTATACTGTGGGTGGTAGTGTTATCAGTTACTCTGATAACAATAGTTTAGTATCAAATTTAGCTATTTGCGACACCCTCAAGTTAGAAAATATAATGGAACAATTTTGGCTTTCTGAAAAAGTTCCAGAAGCTTTTATAAAAACAAAACCTGAATTTCAAAACGCTGAACAATATTTTCAAAAATCAGTTACCCCTTTTAATAATGTTTTTTCAGTAAGTATGCCTCTGGATTCAAACCTAAATGAATTACAACTTGGGGGATTCATTTTCAGTAGCCTTACAAAGATTTTTATGTTTAGAAAAAAGGTTCAAAAGGGATCCATTATATTTAAGCAAGTACAAAAGTTTTATTGATGAATATATTGCTTTGGGGCATGCCAGGATTGTGCATATTAGCTCATATGATATTCAAAAAGGTCCTGTTTATTTTTTGGCTCACCATGCAGTCATAAATGATCAAAGCACTACCACAAAGCTTCGTGTAGTGTTTGATGGTAGCATGCAATCAAAATCTAAAATTTTTTAAATAATGTTTTGCTTAATGGACCAGTTGTACAAAATGAACTATTTGATATTTTATTATTATGGCGTACTTATATTTATACACTTATTTGCGATATAAAAAAGATGTTTCGTTGTATAAAAATTAATGAAAATCAAACCTGTTTACAGAATATACTATGGCGTGATCACCCTAGCAAGCCCATCAGCTGTTTGCAGTTGCAAACCATAACATATGGTTTAAAGGCCTCAACCTTTTTTGCTACTCGCTGCCTTATTGAGCTAGCCTTGAGATATCAGGATAGGTACCCTCTGGCTGCACAGGTTATGAAATTAAACACATATGTGGATGACATCATATGTGGTGCGGACAGTGAGGTAAACCTTATAGAACTTAAAAAGCAGTTATTGAATTATTAGAGCTTGGTAATTTTAAGTTGCACAAATGGTGCTCAAATACTCCACAAATACTTAATGACATTCCAAGTGAGTATATAAATTTAAATTCCTTTGATATAAACAAAAACAACATTATTAAAACATTAGGCTTACAGTGTGATGTTTTAGCTGATAAATTAACTTTTACTTGTCCAACTATAGAAGACAACAATAAATTAAACACTAAAAGAAATATATTAAGCTTTATAGGTAAAATGTTTGATCCCTTGGGTCTCATAGGGCCTATAATTATTACTGCAAATTTTTTTATGCAACTATTGTGGTCATTAAAGGTTGACTGGGATACAAAGTTATCTCAGTCACAACTTGAAATTTGGAATAAATATTTATGTGACTTAGCTATGATGAGTACAATGTCCATTTCAAGATGTATTATTTCTCAATCAATAACTTCTGCCGAGTTAATAGGTTATGCTGATGCATCACAAAAAGCATATGGTTGTTGTCTCTATTTAAGGACTTTTAATGGTGATGATTCGGTTAAGGTAGAACTTTTATGTTCTAAATCTCGTGTAGCACCTTTAAACAGGGATTTAACTATCCCAAAGCTTGAGTTAAACAGTGCACTTCTATTAGCACAACTCTCATCTAAGGTTTATAAAACATTGAGTACTAGATTTAACTTAAAAATATTTTTGTATAGTGACTCACAAATAGTGCTTGCTTGGATAAAATCCAAAAATATTAAATCAAATCCATATGTATCAAATAGAGTCAACCAAATAAACAATTTAATTAGCAATGCCACTTGGGTTTATATTCAGACTGCTTGCAATCCTGCAGATTTAATTTCACGTGGTATACCACCTCACAAGTTAGCATCATGCAGCCTTTGGTGGCATGGTCCAACTAATTTATTAAATAAAAATTTCAAACATGTTGAGTCATTATATACTTTGCCTATCTCTTATATCAATGAACCTGAAACTATAGTTAATGTATGTAGTTTGAATAATAATTGTGTTATTTTAGAATTAACAAATAAAATCTCACGTATCGATAAATTGCAAAGAATTGTTGCTTATATTTAACGATTTCGGCACAATATTAATAAAAGTTCTATTAAAATAAAAGGTAATTTAACTCCAAATGAACTTAGTGATGCACTGATGCTTATAATTAGTTCTACTCAGAGAAAATATTTTAAAATAGAGATAGGGCTCTTACAAAAAGAATTGCCTATTAAGACAGGACTATCTGATTTATACCCATTTTTGGATTATAATGGTTTACTTCGTGTTGGAGGTCGTCTCCAAAGTGCAGAAAATTTAACCTACAATAAAATGCATTCTTTAATTTTGCTTAAAAGTTGTCATTTGACAAATATTATTATACACAAGGAGCATTTGCGACTCCTACATGCAGGAGCCAAGTTGGTACTCGGCTCACTTTCTCAAACATATTGGATAGTTAGTGGCATGCGAGAAGTCAAAAAGATTGTACACCATTGTATTAAATGTGCACGGTTAAAGGCTACGGCCTCCAAGCAGTTGATGGGTTCGCTACCAGCAGAAAGAATTACTGCAACACGTCCTTTTCAGGTTGTAGGGGTTGATTATTGTGGACCTTTCAATTTAAAGGTTTCTAGATTACGAAAACCCTTGATTACAAAAGGCTATATAGCAGTATTTGCTTGTTTTGCAACAAAATGTATTCATTTAGAACTGGTTAATGATCTTACAACAGAAGCTTTCCTGTCATGCCTCAAACGTTTTATTTCCAGACGTGGTATGCCTACACAGATTTTTGGTGACAACGCTAAGAATTTTAAAGGGGCTTGTAATCAATTAAATAAATTGTATGAGTTGTTTTCTTCTAAAACTCACTCAGATATTGTAAATAATTATTGTGCATCAAATTATATAAAATTTCGTTTTATACCAAGTTATGCTCCAGAGTTTGGTGGCCTTTGGGAGGCAGGTGTTAAAAGTCTAAAGTTTCATTTAAAAAGAATTGTTGGTAATATTAAATTAACATTTGAAGCTATGTATACAGTAATTTGTGAAATTGAAGCAATACTAAATTCCAGACCTTTGCTTCCTTTAAATTCAGATATATCTAGTTTTGAATATTTAACGCCTGGCCACTTCATCATAGGTAAACCTATGATGAGTTACCCTGAACTGGATAAAACAACTATACCTATACATAGAATAAAATTTTGGGATATGTGTACCAAAATAAAACAAGATTTTTGGAATGTTTGGTCCAAAGATTATCTTACTCAATTACAGTCTAGACCTAAATGGAAATATTCATATCCTAATCTTAAGGTAGGAGATCTTGTTATTGTTTGCAGTGACAACACTCCTCCTTTCTCTTGGCCTATGGCCAGAATTACAAAGGGAATCCCTGGACCAGATGGTAGGGTTAGAGTTGCTGAAATAAAAATTGGCAACAAAATATGTACACGCTCATTTAGAAAATTGTGTTTACTACCAGTTGCTTAAAGTTATTATATTAAGTTATTTGTTAATAAAACCGTATGTTAGAATAATTAATTTTTGCCTTCTTTGTATAAATATTGCAGAGTCAAAGTTTAAGTTTTTTTTTATTTTGTGTTTAAATTAAAAGTAAAATATTGTAAGTTCATAAAAATTTAAATAATATATTTAACATTAAAATATTATGATTGTAAATTAGTCATTATAGCTTTGTTCATTGCGTGTGGCCCAACTATGTTAAAATATATTTTAACATAAATAATATTGGTTAAATTAAAACATAAACTCGCCACACTTCAAAATGTTAACAACATTACAATGTATCAAAATGTTCATTCCGTTTTTCCGTAGAAATACCTTCTTGCTATAAAGATTGTGTTCGTTTAACTAAAAAATATTATAATACAGTTCATACTAGCACTGCATTTTTATTTTAACACTCTGTACATACATACCACTTTAGAATTAAATAAAACCCATTTAAATCCTATTATGAAAATCCAGCCTCGGGGGTTGAAATAGGAGGTTTTATGAATTTTAGGAGGTTAGTTATTTTCTGCGATATAGCTTAAAAATTTTAATATAAACCCACGATTACAAATAAAAAATACATATCTCAATAGTACTATCGTTCTCTCTGGGATGAAACAGAGGGGTTCACGTTTGTTTGGAAATTCGATAAAAATTAAGTGAGAAATCTGAAACTCAGTATTTGGATACCACATTAAAAGACTATAAGACTTGCATTATTACTATTGTAATGATACACCCCCGAGGGTTGAAATAGTGAATTTTATCATTTTTACAGGACGGTTATTTTTTATGTTTTAGTTTCATATTAAAAAAAATGGTATATTGTGTATGTGATTTGTATTGTTCTTTTTTATACTAAAATAATGAACATTAAAATGTACATTCTTACTTATGAATTTATAATAATATGTACATCTTTACTTCTTTAAATATACACCCCAGAGACAGTAGCGTTCATTCCATAGATGCACGAAAGCATTGCATGCTCTGACGTTAAATAAGTATGGAATAAAATGCTTAAAATTATGCAAAAAACGAAACATTGAATGGTCATATCTATTCTGTATTCACGCCGTCTATCTTTCCTTTGAAATCAATATAAGATTTACTATGATAATATAATATTCAAACTAATTACCCGAATTCTGCCTACCCTGTCCAAATATGCTATGCACGTCACTGCCCAGAGAGTTGAAATAAGAATAATTAGGGATCGTGAATTCTATAGGATATGGGATCAGAAAGATCAAACAGAAAAAAAATAAAAATATGTGAGTCACAAATCTAACAATTTTATTTAAATGCAAGAAAAAATGCAGGCAAAAGCTAGTATCGCGACAACTATAATAGTTTAGTATTAATATATTCCATTTGTTTAATGATCGCGCTGTCAAATATGACAGTAAGGCATTATGATTGATTCAGGCCAATACATTATAATTGATAGAACGTATAACCTAATGGACTCGAGAAAGCAGTCACAGTAATTGAGTGGAGGTTGTTATACTAAAGACATTTTAATATATTCAAATAAACTTGGCTGTTGGCGGTTTAAAACGTTTCAACTATTAATACGGGAAAATGACGGGGAACATAGAAAGGAACGAAGATATACATAACATAGCAGATGATGTAATCAAGCAAAAAATTAAAGATGTAGTTTTTACTATGAAACCTATATTTACTTTTCAAAAATTATTTGGAATATTCAGATTTACTATAAAAAATGGTGAATTGGCGCCTCCGGACAAGAAAATGAAGTTTCTTGGCATTTTAATGATGTTCTTTTATATTATTTTGTTCATTCTGAACATCAGCCAAGATAAAATTTATGGGATATATCTCTCCAAAGCTATATACGCGACGCCTCGACTATTTGGAATAATTCAACACTCGGTCTGTATCTTCACTGCGTTGTTTGTACTAAGTAATACTTGCATTAAAATTTTAAAAACCCTCGCCGAAATTGACTCCATGATAATAGTAATGAACACAGTTAATTTTTACAAGCAGAGTCGCAACACGACCTGGAAATATTTACTTTTACTGACTACCTTCTATATAATAGTTTTTATTGTAGCCTGTGTAACTGATAGTGATAATAACTGGTCAAAAATGATATTAATAACAACATTTTATTCCCAAAAGCTGGAAATATTTGCATTTTATAAGATGACTTCTTTGGTTAAATACAGGCTTGTGGTTCTAAATATATATTTAGCTAATTTCATCGAAGACAAAGATGGGCACGAACCTTACATTTTTACTATAACTAGCAACAGGATGATTCCCGAAGAGAAGCTTAACTGGATCGGCCGTGCATCCAGGAATAATGCAAAAATAAGAGACTTGGCTCTAATATATGGCAAGATTGGAATTATTTGCACTTCGATAAATAAATTATTCAGCTTTCCGATTTTTATGACGCTTTCGTACACCTTCATTTACATCGTCATAACAATTTGGAGTTCGATATTACACTATCGAAATGCAGAATACGACTATAGTTTATTGACGACAGCCATTCTTTGGAGTTTAATCAAAATCTTGACTGTTACATTCCTCAGCTTCGCTTGTGAGAATATGCTGTCGGTTCGCAATAATACACGAATCCTTGTGAATAAACTAATAATGGACTACGACTTGCCGCACGCCATGAGGGTTCAGGCGAAAGCGTTCATGGAGCTGATTGACGCGTTTCCGTTGCGCATTTGGATATACGATATGTTCACCGTGGATATAACTCTCCTGTTGAAGTTCATCAGCGTCGGCACAACGTATTTGATTGTACTAATTCAACTGTCGCATTTTGTTTAAATACGAATATTATAACATTATGTATAAAATATCGATTTTGTAATAAAAAATAACGAGAATGTATTAAATGTTTAATTTTTTTTATTCTTGAAAAAAGACATTGTATAACATAGTCATGTCGACCCCGCAAACATACATAGACAATTAGATTCTTACTCCCAATTTTTTTTTAAATAAATTTGTGAACTAACAGTGCCTGGGCACTCCAAGGCTTATCTAAATATTGATGGAATGCACCCAGATCCATTATATTTAAGTTAAAGATTAAAAAAAATGTCTCCCTTTGCAAATTGATCCTAGCGCATTCCAATAACATGTGTCAGTATCTTCCCTAACGTTTCATATCACGAATTAACCTGTGGGAAAGCTATTTGCGCTTCAGTTAGGCAAGGCCTTCGCTTTTGCTTGTACAATTGGTTTTTACTAATGAAGCATCTTTTAGAAATCTTAGTAATATATTTTTTGGTACATATTATTGACATACATATTACACTGACGAACAAAAAAAAATTTTTTGTTACAAAAATAGAAATATAGAGGTTGTGCCTTTGCGTTGATCGTTCGCGACCTTTTGGCGCAAACAACCTGTATAATTAATGCCCATTAGAAATAAAACAATATTGGCGTGTGGCTGGACCGAAAATCTGTGCACGATAACAAATTGGGTTCGAGACAATTGAAAATTCTAAAACCGTGGGACATGCGAAGGCTCACTAACAAACGTTCTGTATCAACGACCAGGGTTTTTGGATCTAAAATACAAATGGAACCGAGCGGTCCGTATATATTTGAAATGTATGAGAAAGTTACCATTGAATTTGATTAACTTCCACGATCCAGATTTTTTCATGCCTTACAAAATAATGATCCTTAAATGAAATTGAGTTTAGTTATGTAAACAAAAATTTTTGGTCTATTTTGTTGATTATCATAGAAAGTTCACACTTGACCAAAATGTTAATATTATGAGACAAAAAGACATTGTATTGTTGTATCCTTTATAGGTTAGGATTTCCCCATACTGTCCTCAATAAAAATAAGATATTCGTGTGGAGGCGAAAGCAGGCAGCGATAATAACTCCCGTTGATATTTCGTAAAAACTTGTATTTAGCTAAAAACTTACAAACTATATTTACATCTTAAGTCTAACAAATAGTACGCGTACAGTTGTTACACAAAGTTGATCTGTCAATCAGAATGCAACAGGGAGCTACAGATATAACAATAATGGGACCATTTCTCTGTGTCTATATGTTTTTCCATTTTCTTCTTTTCTGTCCGTTGTTTGTTATTATATTTTTAATTTCAGTTTGTGGCGAAATAAACAAATACGTTTCATTTTAATAGATAGTAACAGAGACAAGAATAGAACGAAATGACGGAGAGATTGCAGTATCCTTTATGAACACATATAAGTGTTAGACGTTATCATAATCGGGTTTCTCAGTTTTCACTCCCTGTGCCATTCTAAAGTGCAGCTACACTCGAAAAAACAAATGTAACCACAAATTTGCGACTTTCAGACTTTTTCATATACTTGTGACACAAAATCATGTTTTTTGCTAAATTTAATGGTTCTATATCCACTATAGGTTTTGATTCCCTTGCGGTTACAGCAAAAACGTTTAAAAAATATGGCATAGACAGATATACCTTTGGAATACTTTGACTTAGAAATAGGATTCATCCCCTGGCCACTAGAGTCTGCAGACCTGATTATTTAGTGTAATTTAAACATGATACCTGTTGAATTGATAGTGTATATTTTTAGTTGGTTGATTGTTCTAAAGATGGCACGGGTAGCGAATTGACACGCAATATCGTTTGGTAACACACAATAATATATATTCTACCGAAATATTAATAAAAGACGAGTAGCGACAAAGCAACTGTTTGTTTTATTAAATCACATCCCGAGTCGACAGTGGTGACATCTATTCAGAGATGGGCAAAATGTAATCTGATTAGTCATTAATGATTACAAAGTGTAGTCGTAATTTTTATTTCCTTGCTCTGTAATCATGATTAAATCCATTTAAAACAATAAGAAATTATAAATGTGTATGCAATCTGGGATTCTGTAGTATTTAAAACATAGATGAGCAAAATACAGTCATGTTAATGGCAAAAAAACGTAAAATGTAATCGTTAATTATTTTCATTAATCTGATTACACTTTGCCCATCTATGCATCTATTCTAGTTTTGTTCAATACCTAAACGCTGTCTTAAGAAAAAGGCTCTTAAAAAATTGACAACTATATTATCCTTTAATTCTCTGATATTCTTCTTTTTGAAGAACGAAACCCAGATAGTAGCGACAACAGGATTGAGTATATACTAACCGGTGATATCCACGATGACCGGCATGGCCTTCTGCATTTGCTGCTCTTCCCACTCCTCAACGTCACTGTTCAACTCTTCGTCCGGGGAAGCTGCCGCTGTACCGCCTGTAACACCAAACAGCCCTCAATATAACATTCTACATTTTTCTGAACCCATTAAACGTTGTGAATACAATTGTGTCATTAAATCTCAAAACCTCCATGTTATGTAAAGAATGAGAAATGTAACAAAAGATCTAATAAATTAATAATTTAGGCATTTGTATATTTTGATTGTCTATTAAGTTAATGTACGTGACGGCATTATCCTTAATTATTGTGGGCAACAGACAGGACCCACCTTCGGGCTATATTATATAAAGCTCACACGCACAACTCTAAGCGATCATTTTGGTCAGTGCATGTGTTGCAAAGTAATCGTATACAGTGTTCATTTTATATGGCCCTTTTGTAAAATTACAATAGTTAATCAAATTATTAAAAGAAAGTAAAAATAAATCAACTGGATTGTGAAGACTTCGTTATTTTAATTAATGGTGTCGGCCCGTGCGCCGAATGAAGGCAAAATTGCATGAATGTTAGTAACATAGCTGCCAAATCAATGTAACCTTGGACACCAGTGTCCTTGAGGAGAAGGAGAGGCTCCTGAGAAACCACCACACCGACAAACTAACTGAATGAGTTCTTTGGGGGCCGTACAACTGCTCAGAATTTATCGATAATATCCAATCCACAACATGTACTACAAGTAAGGTTCAAAACTTACGATTCGGTCTATCGCTGGGTAACTCAAGGCCTCTGACTTGCATTCTCCCTTCTTCTTCATCGTCACCCGAACCGTCATCTTCTCTTATGAGTCTCGAGCCCGAAGAATTCTCCTTCGGCACCGGTATGAATTCACCGCCGAGCTCCCTAGCCTGTAAATACATTCCCTGCTGGATCAACGGTGTACTGATGATACCAGCACAGCGAAATAGACTAGACAATAAAGGCCTGACAGATGTTTGTTCTTGTAGAGTATAGAAACATCTCTATCTCTCGGTAATCATTGTATTATCTCACATGTCGAGTATGAGTGTTCTCAGACAGTAAGGCGTGGCCCATGGACCAGAGCGGACGTGAGTACTGCATACATGAGCATTATCGCGCTGGTATATATACACTAGCGGTAAAAATCAAAAAATTATTCCAAATATATAGGGGTTTTTATATATGTACAATGTACAGTAGTGACATTACTCATAAAATTGAAGGTTCTGAATTTGAATGCCGCCTCTGGCAAGCTTTGCTATATTAGCAGATTAGTTTGCCATTTCTAATGGATTTTCTTTATAAGTATTTTTAATAATTATTATTTTTGTCTATTCACCACAACTAATACAGAAGGATGGAACTGGAGCAATATGTGTGAGTGTGTGTGTGTGTGTGTGGGTGTGTATTAGTGTGTATTGGTATATAATAGTAAAAAGGACTCTTGAATTATAAATAATATTACAGTACAATATAAGTAATATGATACAATTAGAAGAATGTTCTTAAAACCAGACAGCATTTTCATTACATCACATAATTTCCTGGACAAATACTATTTCCATCATAAAAGAAATCATTTGAAAAAGTGAAATTGCAGGGTACAGGCACTTCAACTGATTGCCTCATAATAAATAAATTTACTTCTGGTCTCTAACTCTGATCTTTTTGCTTCAAAAGATATAAAAACTTGGCAGGTTCAGTCAATACTAATTTTCGCCGGGTGCTGAGGAAGATGGCTCAGCCTTGGCACTCGGCAGATGGGAGAAGGAACAGCCCGGGGGTTTTAGTCGGTGCAAGTCCGACACACTGGAGGGGCGGCCCTCACCGCCCCCTGAAGGTCAGTTAGAGATTTCCCCCGGGTTACCAAAACTAATCAAAAAAAGTTGTCGATTTGTGTCGATTCAAATTGTCGATATTTTATAGGAAATCAATTCACAACATACAAGACATACACCTATTTCATTTTAGTCCAGTCTAAGGCCGTACTGATATATAAATGATTACTAATTATTTACCCAAAAGTAAAACTCCATTAACATTATACTTCCATTAAATCCTGGAAAAATACTACAACTTTCTATAGTAAATGTAGATTCAAATACAACTGAAATCACCTGAAGATGATGCAATCATGAACAATAAATTATAAAAGTACAAGAAACCATCACAGACAATCCATGTAAAACATAAAAATAAGCACATATGTCCAAAATGGTCATTATGAGTCATAGGAAAAATCAACAACCTTCTAACAAACTGAATTTAATAACAGAATTACTTTCAAACCCAAACAACAAAGAGATAATTCTTGTAAATTAAAATATTTAAAAACCAGTCTCAGTCAAACTCCAGAAAAGACCAAATATCACTTGCAAAAGTGTCAAAAATGACATTATTGAAATGAAGCAAACTAATACACTAAGAGAATCAGCTTCAGGATCAAAGAAGACGAAAACAATTAAGCTCCATTATCTAGATTACATATATTTTGAGGACACAAAAATAGATAAGAAACAAAATAAAACCTCTACTCCTGGAGTAAAAAATATGATGTGACCAACAATTCATCCTAAATGATTTCTTAAACAGTGGTATGCATCTCATAGAATCATAAAAACACATGATCTTGTTATACTTCAGACATTTAATAAATATGTGGACTCAAAATTTGGATTCTGAGACTCTGAATGTGGTAATTACTGAATTTTAAGCCAATATATTTATGAAATGTACAAGTATAACAAGGTAATGCTTTTATGCTTCTATGGGACGCACGCCACTGCTCTTAACAAATGTCCTTATAAGCAAAACTTAATGTGAACAATTTGGAAGTGAACACCCAACCGCTCCGCAGAATTCAATATTTTCGAAAGACCAACGCAAAATGAGGACATCCGGCCACACTAGTCCCTCACCTCTCATACCTGCTGTCGAGTCTTGCGTGCCGCGTGGATGAGCGCGGCGTCTGGTATGAGCCCGGGCGCGACTGCCAGCGCAGCCCTAACCGACTCCGCGCGGTACTGGTGGAACCCTCTATTGTTTTCGTCTTCCGCTTCCTCCTCATCATCGGATATGTCACCGGCCCCGTCTGCGGCTAGAGCTTCTTTGCCAGATAGTATCAGTCCCTCTAACGTAACTTTCTTTTTCGCTTTCGGTCTATCTTCATCCACATCCATAGCATTGCCATTGTCCTATTCATTTAAACATGTGTCAAAGAGTTTAAAGCATTGTACATTGCATTTGTGACAGTTTATAAGAAAAGACATGTGGCAACATTTATTATATTTGGCAATATTTTTATTATTTAAATATTACCCTTCACTAACCTGTCACAAATGCATAAAATCCACATTTAAAATACATAAAAATCATTTCAAAGTCACAATTTGGTTAATGGTTACAAATTTGTGTTATAATTTCTTTATTAGATACAAAACAGCCCCTATTTTGCTTTCTTTGTGCTATTCTTCCTTCTGTTCATCTAACAGATATTTCACAAATCAAAATTATAGAGGAAATTGACAGATTCTTGACTTAATGCCCAAGAAAGCATTCATAATAAGCAATAGTCATTAATCTTATATCTTTCTTACCTTCAACTAAAGTTTTAAAGACATAAAATTAATCTTACAGGGATATGGTAGCAAAATCACAACTGATCTATTTTTACAGGAACTCAAATGATATCTAAAAGGCAGTCAACAAAAATCAATGTGATATCTATGGGAAAAAATAATACGATTTTTCTTTATAGAAATATAGGTATATAAAAAATAAAGCATATTTTATGTGCACAAGGATCAAAACATATTTAAAATAGATAGTAGCATTTTTGTGCCTATATAAAGTCCAATAACACCAAAAATGTTTCATATCAAGATACATAAATCTGCATCTCATATTGTCAATGATGGCCAACAATAAACACTCATATTTTTTCATGAATAGGTTTATTTTATGGCTATAGTACTCTGTAAGCCTATACAAAAAAAAAGATGTAAAGAAAGCTGCAGGGAAGGCTTCTGTGAAGTATTCAGAATCATGAGTCCATTTTTTATACAGGTATGGCAAAATTCACATTATAAGCACAAGCTGTTAATTATTTTGCAAACAGATACACTGGACAGCAGGTAAGTTGAATTCTGTAATGAATTTACTTAAGAGATTATGGACTTATTAATGTCTATATTGACATGAGTGAAATTAATTTTTTTTTTCAGAGTTTGTTTTTATTACAGACTGGCTTCCACTTGACCTCAACCTCACCTGATGGCAAGTTATGATGAGGCTGATGAAGGAGCTCACCCTGCAAATACCGAGTTACTCATCATTTGAAGATTCCAATGTCATAAGATGTTGGAAAAACAGACGCGGGAATTGAATTAGACTCCTTGGCAGTTTGCAGTAAAAATGTGTAGGTGAATCACCCCTTGCGAGCAGCTGCAACGTAAAGCACATAAGGAAGCAAACATGCAAGGTGGACTGAGTTCAGCCTCAAACTGAATATTGTTGGCCTTCATTAGCTATATGATGTAGCTTTACGAAGCCACAAACTTGGGATAACAATGACAGTTACTCAGTAGTCATCCCTTTAATCACCTCACCTCATGTAAATTATTGTCATATTTGTTATTATCACCATCCGGGCCAAGATGCTTCTCCTTCTCCTTTCGCTTTGCTAGACGTTTGCTTTGAGATGACTTTTTTACCTTAAATACCTCGGCTTCCTCTTCTGTAAAAAAGAGAAATTATTTTTAAATTAACCAGCAGGTAATTTGAGCACTTACAATCTGTGCCAAATTTGTGCAGTAGTTAATATTAGGTGTACTTATGACTGTTTTCACATGTGCAAAACTGATTCCAACTCTTTCACATAGAGAATAACTTATATTCCTTGATTGCCAACCACAATTTTGAAAAGCTAATTGATATTAATGAAATTCTTTTGTTTTTTATTAGGCTGTGCTTTTATATTTAAGGAAAACAAAAAATTTCTTCATAACACTATGTTGTCTGGCAACAGCACAGTGGTGGCGTGTGCAAACTTTTGTTCTTCGAAATTTCATGAAATTAGGGGAACAGGGTTGAGAACTAAGGATGAGATTAGTAAAACTTAACAATTTATAATCTCTCGATAATGTCAGGAACGGCTGGCAACAAGTCAAGTGATCAGAATTAGCGCTACCGTTGCCAAGCAAATAAATATTTACGAATTGTGAGGATGGCAAAATTTTAATAATGAAAAAAATATTCATTCTTCAAGCATAGTCTTATACCACACGAGGCTGGCATAGTCATCAAGGATGCACTAAAGTCTTGTTAGAATATTTGATTAAAAAAAAGGAAAGTGTTATAGGTCTGATTGTCCTACATAATATCATATTTGTTGAAATCACTTTAGAAACCTTGAAGAATAGAAATTTACATAAATAATGTCAATATTAAAATAAATTTACTTAAATATAATATTACAGCAGCAAAAAAATAATAATCCTGAGATCTTAAATTCGCAGTTTTCAATTTGAAATTTTAAATAAATATTGTTTGTGTATGGGATTATTAAAATAAAATCCTTTATAGTGGTCTTTGCTTTATCAAGATTAACTATTTAGAATTTTTAAAATCAAAGCATTTAATAAACCTTATTTCATATCTATGCTCTTTTACATGTTGCCAACTGGGTACCTATGTAAATTAGGGTACTACACAAAAATCGCATATTAAAACACAAAGCTCTGCCATGACTTTATGCTTATTATTACAGTAAGTTACTGCCTATGGGTTGAACTCAATATGGTACGCGTCGCAAACATCCTGTTAATTCAACTATGAGACCCACAGTATTTGTTAAACATCAACTATTGTGACCAACAATATTCAAGCCTATAGGTCTATGATCAAGTCTTAGTTACCTATAAACACCAATAGTTGGCATGTTATGTACGAATCGCAATATAATCTATTCAGTAATATTAACTCCACATATTCAAAGCTTATTATTATAAAATGTTTAAACATCTAACCAAAACCTTTTAGTCCATGTCAAAGCTGTCAAACAAAATTATATTTTATTCATCCTGACCTTCGTCTACGAAACTTAGCAGCGGAGTGCTTTTAACAGGTCTGATCTCCTTCTTCTCGCGGCTAATTATAGGAGGCGGCGGAGGCTCCGGATCAACATCTTCGTCGTCATCCGCGCAAAACACGCGTCGCTGTATTTTCTTAGGCTTGCGAAACAAAGACATATTGCACAAAACCTCACAAGAATAGGTAGAAATTTAGCTTTTCATATTTACGTAAAGGATAATACAATAGCTAAATCTTATTAAATACACAAACACTGATATTTTCAAAATATCTTTTTTTGATCCCGCTACAGTACTGTTGAAACAAATTTTGTATTCAGTGCTGCCAGCTGTGTGCTTCAAACAAAATGTGATATGGAAAGTTTTTTGTTGTGTTCTTGTCTATCATTCTTTATAAAATATGTATTACAAAAATCAGTTTTAAAATTCATATAAATTATAAAACATCGAATATTATTTTCCTAGCGGTATATTTAAAACCCCTTAAAATAAACTTTCGACAAACACCAGGATTGAAACCCCCGAAATAAGGTGTGAAGAACTAGCGCTAGTATCATTCCCCCTAAAAAATAGAGATGTAATTACAATATTAGTATTTAAAACTACATTGAAACATATTAGTACAGTCCTAAAATTATGCTACATTCAATTGTAATATTTTAATAATAACTATTTTTATTTAAATGTAATCATATGTAATATATATTAACTACATTTTAAACAATGTAATTTTTATATTCAGCTTTTATCATTTAAGTAGATTTTCAAATATTAACACGGACTATTTGACTCACAAGAGCAACTCTACACAAATCAATAGTGTCAATCCACCATTTTTGTCCCGCACAGCAAGTTGTGCGTTTTGGCTTGGTGAATATTTTAAATTTTTTATCAAATTCTATAACTTTAATCATGTTTTTATGTAGTAGTTTAGTAAAGAATTCCATATTATTGAAAGTTATAAATATCGTTAAAAGAAATATTTTTAAGCCGGAAAACAGGTGATGTTAATTTTTATTTTCATTTTCAGTCCTTAAATTTCTCTGAAGTCCCTACTTCACTCAATTCAAGATGGGTAGGGAGGACAAGGCAACTTGGAAGTCCAACTACTTCGTTAAAATCATCGTAAGTATCGCTATTATTTATTCACTCCAAAGTAATTTTCATATTGCAACGTGTTTCAATAATTATGAAATCTTCAGGCTGGGTCAATTGTAAAGGTCCTCTCAAATCGGCAGTATTGATTAGCCCGAAATAGCCTTAATTATCTCCGTAATTTTAGATTCATACCAGTAAAAAAAATGTGGAAGTAATAATACAAATGAAATTTCTTTATTTTTTCCACAGCAACTATTAGACGAGTATCCGAAATGTTTCATCGTGGGTGCGGACAATGTGGGCTCGCAGCAGATGCAGCAAATCCGTATCTCGCTTCGTGGCCACAGCATCGTGCTCATGGGCAAGAACACCATGATGCGCAAAGCCATCAAGGACCACCTTGAGACCAACCCGGCTCTGGAAAAGCTCCTCCCTCACATCAAGGGAAATGTTGGCTTTGTCTTCACTCGTGGAGACCTTGTTGATGTATGTTATTTACTTGATAAGAATTTAGTTTATCCAGTTAAAGTTTAGTTACTTGAGCAGTTTAAGTGTAATTTATATCCAGTTCAGTTTATCTTGGCTTTAAACATCACAATATATATTAACGCCTGCATCCTGAGATTCTATAAATCTTAGCCACCTATTGTTGTCTTAAGAATATTTTTTTTAAACACAAGCACAAATATCTTCCCATAAAATCCTTTTTAAAATCAATCTCCCACATTCATTAAAATAAAAATATGTAGCAAATATTATCAAATAATAGGTTAGCAGCTATTAGCTGATGTGCCTATATCTCAGCTGGTGTGTTCAACTAGCACACGTTGCTTAACACTTGCTTACCAGTATAATTTTGAAATTGTTGGTAGATGGTGTGTAAACAATGTCCTGAGGCAATATTAACTTAATATTTATTAATCTCTAAGCCATCTTGTGTTGTAGGTCTTGCAAGACATTGTTTTATGTTTTTTTTTGTTCGATTCAGTGTATGAATCAGAGCATATTTGTACTGTGGTAGTTACATAGATATTAAAATTGACAAGTATTAGATTTTCTTAGATTTATGTATAAGATGTTAGGGACTAACTAGGTAGTGTTGTTCAGGTGCGTGACAAGTTACTGGAGAACAAAGTGCAAGCCCCTGCACGTCCTGGAGCCATTGCCCCTCTGTCTGTCGTCATTCCTGCTCACAACACTGGTCTTGGTCCTGAGAAGACTTCTTTCTTCCAAGCTCTTTCCATCCCAACCAAGATTTCCAAGGGTAAGTATTTTATGTTTGCCTGTACCAAAACTCATAATTTGGACAAGCTCATGAGCCTCTAATGTGTAGGATGAATTATCAACCACATAAAATGCATCCTAGAAATATTGATGAAGAATTGATAATTATATTTCTCCCTCTCAGATATATGCTTATAAAAGAAGATTACTGTGGTTGCTACAGTAAGTGTAGGTTGATTTTGGCCTTTAAGAAACAGCATGTCTGTTCTAATACCAGCGGGTGTAATATTAACCCCTTGGCTTCGCTTTCAGACTACATGAACTCTTTAAACATATCCTAGTGTGATAAACCTTAATAATTATTGCACTGGCATTTTAAAGAAACAATATATATATATATTTCTTTTTTTTTCATTTTTGGCACATTTAATAATTTTGCCTTTAAAATTCAAATGTGCATTGACACAGATATTATTATCTATACTAATATTATAAAGCTGAAGAGTTTGTTTGTTTGTTTGAACGCGCTAATCTCAGGAACTACTGGTTTGAATCGAAACATACTTTTTGTGTTGAATAGACCATTTATCGAGGAAGGCTTTAGGCTATATAACATCACCATACAACTATTAGGAGCGAAGAAATGATGAAAAATGTGAAAGAAACGGGGAAAATTATCCGTCCTTGAGGGCTTTCATTGCGTGCGCTGCGAAAACGGTTCAAGATACGAAAAATATATGTATGAAAGAATTATTCCTCTTGAAATGATCTAAAAAAATGTCGGCGACAGTATATGTCTATCTTTTAAGATTAACTCACTAGAACCGTTTTTATGGTAATCGAATTTGGTCGAAATTGATGCATTATTTGTTAAGAGTTGTATCAACGTAATATTTAATATTAACCTTTATCCAAATAAATGTGTTGTTGATTAAGAGTATTTAATTGTGAACAAAATTGTCTTTGACATCACTTAATTTCAATGAACATCTTAGAAGATATTACAAAACCTTATATAACAAAACAACGTTTGCCGAATCAGCTAGTTATATTATAGACTTAGATAGATATTGTGTAAAAAAATGATAGAAATAAAATACAAGAATAATGTTAACTCAAATTGTTTTAGTAAATCATCTCTTAAAAATGCTTTAGTAGAATTATAGAGCTGCTGAAAGTGCCTATATCTCTTTTAGAATTTAAATAATGTGTATGGTTAAGACTGATTACAGTCTTTACCAATTAGGGCAGTTATTTCTAAAAATATTATTTATCAAAATGTTTTCTTCACAATAGGAGAACAGGATGCAATTAAATTTAGATATTTATTAGAATATCGATTTTCATTTTAATAATTATTCATGTCTTAGTGTAAAACCACTACCACATTCTCTCAGTCTATTTTTTTTTTTTTTAAATAAATATGGCTTCCATAGATGAATACGGCACCAATACCCAACTGGTCTGACTTAATAAATTGTTGAACATTCCAGGTACCATTGAAATCATAAACGATGTGCACATTCTTAAACCGGGCGACAAAGTGGGAGCCTCAGAAGCAACTCTGCTCAATATGCTGAACATCTCTCCCTTCTCGTACGGTCTTGTTGTCAAGCAGGTATGTAGGAGTAGCTTTGTAATGGCTAATATTGTGCTAATAATTATCTAAAGCTTATATGACTATACTAATTGCAGTGTGGCAAATGGAGCAAAGATTTATACATTTTTACATTATATTTTGGGACACTTTTAGGTTACTATACATTATATTAAGAGAACATAGTATAAATGTTACTAAGTAAACTATAAATTTAGTTATATTTTCAATGTACTGAGGTGTGAACACAAATAACTTATTTAACATAGTTGTTACTATAGCAAAATTTTATGTAATTTTTCACACTAGAATAGATGGGCTATTTGATCTTTGATTTGGCATTGTGATCATGAATATTATGATTTTGTATGTATAAAGATGTTTTATGTGGATTCTAGTATGTTTTAATAGTGTTTTAGTACCTCAATCGATAAGTATTTGCATTAAATTTCCTATACTAACTATGGAAATTTACATTCAAGGAATTGTTATAAGGGACTTGGTAAAATGGATGTGGTATATTTTTTTTTTATATAAGCGGTACTGTTTATTTGTTGTATCAAATTTCATACTGCATATTCTATTGATTATTCATTGTTTAATTTGTTTTAATTGCCTTGTGTATACTTGTGAGAACATCATACACAATTTGACCAATTATTTGATATCTGCTGCATTGCCTTTGAAAAAAACATTGGCTTCTTGCAATATTATCATGATATTTTATTACATAAAATCCATCCAAAGCGTTGAGTACAGATTGTATTTTAAGTGCATTCTGATAATTTACCTTTGGTAAAATATTTAGCTACATCAAATAGTTAATCATTCAATTTGATTTGCGATTTAGATATTATGTAGCCTACATTACATACACTTTAAGATAAATTTCAGCCTCCGGGATTGTTAACATTTAATTAAAACAAGGGTATTCATGAATTCTTAGTTTCAACTTAGATTTGTTTTTAGCTTTAAATGTTTATGCACTGAGGAATGCTTTTTTGATTAATAATAGTAATAGAAATTTAACAACTGTATTTAATGATCAGGTATATGACTCTGGTACCATCTTCGCGCCGGCCATCCTTGACATAAAGCCAGAAGACTTGCGCGAGAAGTTCATGGCCGGTGTAGCTAATGTGGCCGCGTTGTCCCTCGCCATCGGCTACCCGACGGTCGCATCTGCTCCGCACTCCATTGCCAATGGTTTCAAGAACCTGTTGGCCATCGCCGCCGTCACAGACGTCGAGTTCAAGGAAGCCACCACCATCAAGGAGTTCATCAAGGTAATATACTGTAGCAATAGATGCTTACAACATTATAAACAATAATCAACTATACTTCAAGCATTTCATTACAGTTTAATCACAGTTAAAAGATACAAGCATGCTCTCTGTCAGCATTAATCTACTTATTTTCCAATCTACCAATAAAGTTAACTTACAATAGTGTCAATAAAAGAATTGTGAACCTAAACACTTTAACACTAGATTAACAAAACCAGTTAAAATGACAGGTCTGTAAATTTTTTTTTGAATTTTTTTCTTCTCTAATATTTTTTCATTATGAAAAATAGCATGTCTTTTACTAATACAAGATATTGATAGATATAATGGAATACATTTTATTTATAACAAAGCAAAATAAACCATGTTTATACCTATTTCTAAAATAGATACAAATTGTTCACTGGTATATCTAGTGTTAATATAATGAAAACTAAACACTAAGATTGAGACATATATTCAGAAAACCTAATGTACTATATAGTGATGCTATATAGTACTGCTAGATGCTATATATGCTTCACTGTTCATCAATTATAACTACAAGCCATTCCACAGGGTTTTTTCAAAGCTAAAAAAACCATTTGTGTTTCAAGCATGATACATGCTCATTTTACACATCACATTCATAAAACAAAAGACACCAATATATATGTCTGTCTAAATAGCCAATGAGTTTAAATTTGCTCGATTGGTTTCGCTTACAGACTAGAGAAATTCTTCATGTCTATCTGAGTATAATATTGAAGGTGTCACGTATTATACTGGTAATGTGAAGAAACAATATTATTATATTCAGGCAGACAAATTACATTTCTTTTGCATCTTGCTTACTATGAAGTCATCCTCAATATGTTATCAGAGGGCTATTTTCACAATCTCAAACTCTCGCTATAGAGAAAAAAAGTCATTGTCGAAATCTTTAATGTAATAAAGAATCATGTCTTTCATTGGCGTTTAAGATAGATTAGATTAAAGAGATGAATTCTAGTATTTTCACATATTGGAATTTAATAACTTCAGTTGATTCATCTCCATATTAATATTGACCAGTGAAGTAGTGTGTATCCCATAAAAAGCATTACATTTGATATTTAATAAATATATCACATAAAATTTGATAATTACAAGAATAGGGCCCTTGGAATCCAAATCTTAAATCAATATATGTATAAAATGTTCAAGTATAACAAATGTAATATGTTAATAATGTTTTATTTTTCTTCTATGGGGTACATGACAACAATAATGACAAGATATATTAATTTTTTTATAATCATATTTATGCTTAAACCTCATTTGATCATAATTAATTATGAGGTCTATGCTAAGAATATCATCTAATACAAATTCACTGCTTGATGGTTCACAGTAAAAGGAAAGGCAAATTGTTTGATTCAAGATTGTAATATAAATGTTCTTACACAGGACCCGTCGAAGTTCGCGGTTGCAGCCGTCGCTGCTGCACCTGCGTCCGCAGCCCCGGCTGAGAAGAAAGAAGAGAAGAAGGAAGAGAAAGAAGAATCCGAAAGTGACGATGACATGGGCTTCGGTCTCTTCGACTAAGCTTGTATGGCTTATAGCTGCAGCTGCTTAACAATGTGCAATGTTACTAAAATCTAATAATTTAAACAAAAAACAATTTTTATTCAAATAAATCGATAGTTAACTAGTCAATTGTCGGTTATTTCGATTTGTAGCAATAATTGCACATCGTTATAGCATGCTGTCGCAGTCGCTCCGTGGCCACATCGCTTGCACCCGCGCGCGAACAGTTGCGCCACCACCGCCGGGATGGACAAACCCATATGGCGGCCGACACAGCTGTGAAACATTGCGTGTGCTTGTAAAATAAATGCCACTTGGTTTAATCATGTCTTTTATTTCAAAAACTATTTTTTTAATAAAGTCCCTAACTAAACTAAACGAAAAGTTATCTTCACACAGATTAATTAATCTGACATGTGAAGACACTTTTTAAAGATTAATCACAACTTGCGGTAACACTACAATGATTGTAGTAATTAAGACAGACAATTATTAATTTATTTTTGTAAAATTAAAAAAGGTGTACAACTCTGTTCCTTTTTGTCGCTTCAATTCAACATAAATAATACCGTTACGCTATATCCATTTACGAGTGTGAAGTGCATGTATATTTTACGAATCTCCCCCTCTAGGACAAACTGATTGGTTTTGTTTGTGAAACAATTATTTAATAGTTTATTTTGATTCTAGATTGTTTTAATAGTGTTTTAGTACCTTAATCGATAAATTTTACTTTCAACATTTATCTTGATGTTTTTATTTTTTACTCGTTTTTTTTTAGTATGAAACAAGTATTGTACCATATTACAATCCTAATTAAACTTTTAATGGCACTTGCTAAGGCACTCTAGTACTTTATTTTTAAAGGAGGGCCTTTTAAAGTTAACAAGTTTAGAAAATTTTAAATTCATAGTTTAACAAATAGTCTTAATTCTAGGAAACTTAGAGCAATTGTGTCATTATTTTGGACTGTGAATCTAGAAATGTTATTTAGAGTTACAAATTTAAATGAACAAAAATTTTAAACATTAACCACAATAACCGAAAAATGGTTACAGTTTGACCAAATTTCTAGGTATTTCTTAAATGCCTATAATTTTCAAACTGCATGGGGTAGATTTTTTTTATTTTTCTCGTGATGGTTATAATCAATCTTGTTACCCCGTTTCGGCTTGACGTTGAATTCTGGGACATCTGTATATTAAAGACAGTGATTTTGGTTCTGTAATTTTTTTATTACTGTTACATCAGTTATTTCATGTTTTTCCTAAGAATATCTATAATCGAGGCATCTAATTTCAAAACCCGCTAAAACGATTTTTCGTACAAAATAATAGTCCTAATAGTAATTTGAAATGTTTTTATCAAAAGCAAATATTATATATGATTTTTTGCTTTTTCAGTCTAGAATAATAATTTAAATACCTTATAAGAATGTGATTGTTAAGTCAAAGATTAATTATAAGTTTTTATAAATATATGGGATATCAAAAAAATATGTTATAGTGGGTTTTGAAATTAGACTCCTCAATTAGTATTTGTTCAATACGCAATTCAATAAAAAACAGTGTTACTGTATTAATATATATTTTATTACATAAAGATATGCTTAAAAGATGTCAGAACTTGGACAATCATTAATACTATGACTACCAACATGAAAGTACAATAAACAACTCCAACAACTGCATCTGATATGAGATTACTGTTATATTATTTCTTGAGATTTAGAAGAATGATACAATTCCATTTGAAACTAAAAGTATTATAGTTGCTAGTATGAACTACCAATGATTTATTGATAAAAGTACAGAGATAAGATTTCCTTTTTTTTTTGCTAGTGATTAAAATGTCTTGATTATGATAAAGTTATGAAGAATTACACAAACGTGACAACAATTAAGATATTTGTTTCTATAAACACCATCGAATTCAATTGATATACAAGGTTTAATAACCCTGTTCAATAATAAAAATTATTTACATAAAAATATTGGAATTATAAAACTATACACATATACTTAATAAATAAACAAGATTCATTTTGGCACCACTTACGAATAAAGATATAAATGCAGGTGATCTGGCAAATACCCTTTATAACAGCACCTTTGTGCAACTATGGCATTATGACCATAGATTTCGACATAAAAATATAAAATAAAAATTAAGCGGCCGTAAACTGATATTTCTTGTACCTGCGATTACAGAAAAACACAGAAACAAAAAAAAATTGTCTATCAACACAAGCATCTGCTGCTTAGTATAAGTCTAGCAAAACATTTGTCTGTAATAATATTTATCCTGTTTCTTTTTTTTATATAAGTACTTACTTAACAAATACACTTAAGTAATACAATTGTATTATTTAATAATATAATAAATTTATCATACAGGGTTAAAGGTAACTAACGGAAAACCTTTTAAGGGTGACTTTGGTATATCAAGACTCAACTTATATTTTACGACTTTTTCTAATCTTTTTTCGCCCATACAAAAAAATAATTAATTAAATTTGCAGTTCTGATCTTAACACCCTGAAAGGCGGCGCGATGCAACTGGGGTAGACGATTTCTTAGCATCTGCTAACTGAACTTTAAACATAGAGCTAACGATTGATAAAAATCCACACTAAAATTAAAAATATATATCTTAGAATGTGTTAGTTTTGGCAAAAGTCATAGAACATAAGTTGTTAGTCTTGATGTAACTAATTTACCTTTAACAGGTTTGGCGTTAGCTACCAGTAACGTATATGTATTTAACTATTTCAATCCGTTCATCAACATTTTTTTTATTAGCTATATTTGCGTTGTCAACACTAAAATGTGTAAGCGTATTCCATCAAAACTTGTGTAATACAATTTTTGTACATGCAAAACAAAGTTGATATGTTCAATACTCACAGGTACAAGAAAGATTACCTGTGAACACGCACTTGGAGAGGCTTTTTTCTTTTAAATACGTCCACGGTTTGGGGATTTCAGACTTCCTTTTATGATTATTTTTACCTCATAAAAAGCAAAAGTATAATAAGATTCCTTAAAAATATACTGCCTGAGCGTTTCCAATATGATCAATAATTATTATGTACTATGTAGCCTAGATACTATGAAGCATAGCTTTACATTAAATAAATAAGTAATAGTTAACACAGAAAAAATATTTTGAGATCATAGTGATAGCAATATAAGTAATTTGTTCAGTCATCATCTATTAGTATCTTGAAGGATCTATCCTGATCAATCCAACGAGTCAAATTAGTGACCTCGCCTCCCACAAAAGGCACATTCTTATGCAGCATGAAAACCAAACCATCTATATATGTAGTTGGACTATTTGTTAATACCTCCTTCGTTTCTTCTAACAATTCTATACTGTACCAACAGAGTATGGCATTACCAGTGCAAGTGCTTGATATTGGCACATGAACAAGTTCAGATCGAATCTCACTGTTAATGGAACCAAACACAATCGGATCTGCTATAGGTGTATATTCCAGGTGATTAAAATCAACACAGAAGTTCTGTGAAACTTGATACATGTTCATATACTTAGCAACCTCAAATATACCAATGTTGTAATCGTAAACCCTATTGCTAAGGTCCAGCCAGCGACTACTGACAAGTTGTCCTATCACTTTGATATCTGATGGCATAAAAAGCCCTCCTGGTAATAAATACGACTCTTTCAATGTCTGAGAAATATTATTGAGACGTACATCAATGTCACCACATAACTCAAGAATATTGCAAAATATTGCATGGTATTTGTTCATCTCAAAAGCTTCAGTTGTCCATTCATCACCTACTAAAATAGTCACTTTGGAAATGTCTACATTATTGGCTTGGAATATTTTTTTTATAAATTCATTGTCACATGTTGTTTTTGCATAGCATATTAAAGAATTAGCACCCCTCAATAACATCAGTAGGCCAAAAATAGGGAAAGGGCATAAGTCTGCAATGTTTAACTGAGACATATCTGCTATCTGTCCCAGATATACAGATGCTACACCTATGGAACTCATTATCGTATTAATGTAGTTAGTGTCATTTAGAAATCTGAGTGCTTCAGGAGAAATCCTATCAATTTTGACTTTATTATCAGGAACCATTGTTAATTTACCTCCATTTAACAAGAAATCAATAGTAACCTTCTCAGCTTTTGTTACATTTCTTGGTATGTTATCAAAGAATACTGCTTGCTGCCATGCTGTTGCCTTGTCAGGGCAACGAGGATCAGTTGTGATAGATATTCTATCAGTCAAATGTAAAGCAAACCAGCCAACTACAGAATTAAGCTCACCTGATTCTGTCATTTTGAAATTTGCTGTGAATGGCTCAGTCTGATTTTTCTTTTCCTGCAAATCTTTCCTATCATTAAAATCCACATGCAGAAGTGATTTTGGTGTAGCCAGGTATTTTAAATCCTTGAAGAAATATATATCTTCACAATCATAAGGTTCATCATTAGTCAGCACATGGACATTAAGATCTTGTATATTAAGAACAGATTTTATGTGTGATGACAACTGATACCTCCTATTTAAACAGTCACTTTGGATTGGCACTACATAGAATTCTGCACACATTGGGATAACCTTTCCATCACTGCTGATTAAGTGTTTCCAGGTGTGTATCATAGTATCTAAAATATGCTCTCCAAAGAGACCAGCATCAAACATTTCAGTCACCGCCAAAGACTTTTTGCCAGCTATGTCAATGCAATTTAAAATATTTGAATTCTTGTTTATGACTTTGACTTTTATGAGGCCATTGTACTGGATGATTGCTTTACTTAACTGAGCCATGAGTTTTGAACATTCAACAGCAGTGACAAATGCAGGACAACATTCAGATGCATACATAGATAATATAGAAGTCCCAGATCCAAGATCAAGAACTGTGTCAATAAATGGTTTAATATTATCACATATAGCATCATGATAAGCAACATTACGGACTTTATCGTTCAGCATTCTGTAATGCCAACGAGGAACTAAAAGATTCTTTACAGAATTAAGGTTTTTCTCAGGATTAACAAACACAAGGTCTAAGTCAAGAGCTTTTTGAAACTGAATCCAGGCTTCATCGTAAAGGCCGTACTTATACATGTATTTACCTATTTCATTTAGTATCTCCGCATTCTCTGGAAAGAATTTTATAGTTTCGGCGAAATTTTTTAATATATCCTCCATGTTGCTATCAGCATATAGGAAATCATTAAATTTATTCAACGATTCATGGAACTCTGGTTCATGTTGATTTATTACACCTGGACATTTTTCAAACGCCTTAATATAAAAATCAAAAGCTTTGCCAAACAAGTTGTTCGATGCAAACTGCCTGGCGTACATAATAAACTCCTGGGCTATATCCTCCATAGTTTTTGTTTTTTTTACTTTTTCATTGTATTATAAATTAGTGGCCTAATGTAGCAATTTGCGAAATTTCTATATTTCTGAAAAAAAAGGTATCATTTCTTTTAAACGTTTCATATATTATTTTGTCATGGGCTATGAAGCACTAAATACTTTACATCAAGTTGAAACTATTACCACAGCACATTATTAGAATTTTCTACATCTTACTTTAATCTTCGCATTATATTATAGACCTGCAATTATTAAAATTAAAACTTTTCCACATTTCCATGCCGATTATAGTGATGAGCGAATACGATTAAATCAATTAAATTGATTCATTATCGAATTATTATCTAAAGTTGATACGGTTTATTGAATTATAAGAATAAGCTGAATATACAGTAAATATTCAATAATAAAATTAAATAATGCTTATACTTATTTACCTAAAACTAATTACTAATTATTGAAAATTGTTTTTATCACATATTTTAAAATCAAATTAGTTTACTACAAGATTAATTAAAAGGAATAATATAATGATTTTAAAAACCATTCAATTATTTTTTAATGGTTAATTAAATTAAAGCTAAAATGATTAATTAATCATCTTAACTGTAATCAATTAATTTGCGTTTCAAAGGTTTCGTACAAACTTGTGAATATGAAAAAAGATAAACATAAATTAAAACAATATATACTTTTCTCCAAAATATTTTAATCGTTGACTGTTAATTAGGAAAGAAAGGTTAGTTTATTGCGTATTATGTAATCATAATTTTATAGGCTGTCGACCGCTATTGTGTTAAGCGCAACACTCACTAAGTATATATACGTGATAATGTCTTAGGATAATGTGTATAAAAAGTGTATGAAAAAATTTTCATTTAATTCATTTTACTTCTACTGTTCGGATTTTTTTTCATGTCAAGCAAATGGTCACACAGAAAATTGCGATTAAATTTAAAAAAAAAAAAACGAATTTTGTATATTATAATTTTCGAGACAAAGCTCTGATTGAATTGAGCCTAAACACAATGAGATGTAGTTCACCGAAAAGGTTTGGTAGGATTCTGTTGACTTTATCACAGAATATATAATATAATATCACTTATGATATTCGTCAAAATAACAACTAAAACAAGTTCAAATACAATATATCTGCTTTATATTTGTCTAATTGACATTTAAGCAACACCAGGTCTACTCGAAATATACTTAACGTCTTTTTGAAAGTATCCCTTCTAAATATCTATTAAATAAAATAGGTTTAGTCAATTAAAACGACTCTACGTTAAGGAAATCCGTTCCAAATCAAAGATGATCTGCATAAACCTTTACTATATTAAACTTAAAAAATCCTTTGTTCTTTAGAACAATAAAATAATCATCTGGATCTGTCTACGTAGAAGGGAGATGTACAGGGCAAATAGGTTTTGCTATTGACCTAACTTATACCTTCGACAAACTCAATCAAACCTGCACCATATTAAAATGTGACCATCTTTATGGTACACGCTATTGAATAAAGAAATAATTATTTAATCGGTCTATAAGTTACAGGTCAACATATATAAAAATATACATACATAAAGCATAGACCATTTCTTGAAGCCAGTTAAAAATAATAAGATTTCGAAATAATTTCGTAACAAAAATGCTTCGCCTGAAGATGGTTTTTTAGCCAATGGCCGAAATTTCGGTCGTACACACACAATTATTCAGTTGTTTTGTAGGAGTTACATCCATACTTATTTTTTTTTAAGGGTAGGTTTATTAAGTATAACATATGCTTCGACACTTTCACACTTGAGGAATTTTCTATATGTAAGAGCGAGAAAACAGGTATATTAAGTACCTTTACGATCAATAATCTTATAAATGCTTCGTATCACGCAGAATTTTTAAGGAAAACGTAATAGCAATACATTATTGCGTGACATGTTTATCAGGCACAGTGAGTAGAAATACTTTATTGGCTACATATATTAATAGAAATACGTGCTTTAAATTCTCTTTTTTGTTAAAAATTCTTCATAACTCTCGACTTTGACAAATGTAATATAATTACTATTGTCATTTGTTAAGCCCCAGGAAAATTTATTTCTTCAGATAAAATTTTTGACCTGTAATCATGTTTTTTAAAATGCGCTGTCCAATTATAAATATACCTGCATTATATTATTTCAATGTCTTTTCATTGAGTAAAAATGGCAAATAGCATCTAAAAACCACTATAAAACTTGCTTTCCCGGAAAATGTTGTTTGATGCACATATTAGATTTTGACATAGAACAGCTAATGGAAGCAGGGAAATAAAGCAAGAATATTCCCATAATTTTATTATCACACTTACATTAAACATGACTGCTACATTATACAATACTACATATTGCATGAGAACTTCTTGCATAAATTTACTTAGGAACTAAAACTGTGGTCCAAGGTCCACATAATAGTTTTGACTCTCTCTCACACTGGTAAGTTTTGGTAAAACGATTTATAGAAGGATATTCTTCTGGACAGACCCCCAACTGTCCATATTTGTTAAAACCAGTTACCCAAACAGATTTATCCTCGAGCAGAATGGCAGAATGGCGGGACCCACAAGCTATGTCTACCACATTCAGATGGACCTCCTCATCATTATCAAAGAGTTGCACCAGAGTCGGGAATGAAAAGTTGTTGTAATTCCTTCCATTCTCTTCTATGCCCAACTGGCCAGTGTCATTCCAACCCCAAGCGTACAGATCTCCAAATTCACTCAATGCAAGGGAATGCCAACCACATGCACTGATTTTTGTAATTTTTATACCAGCCAATGCTTCCACTTCTGTTGGAGTGTCTAAATTTGTAACATCTCCATGACCAAGTTGCAGCCTCCTGTGAAAAGTATTTTAATACTTTTAAGTTTAAATTCAGCATAAGATATCCTTTAAAAAGCAGAGATAGTGGGAGATGGGAGTTACCTAAAGTTATCAATCAATAATAGACAATATTTAATAGGAACCAGTGTAATTTTTGTGCTGCTATATTAATATAGGCACCAATATCTGCCTCTAAGCCCAGGGCTTTTGCTTACCATAGATGACAAAAATATTTTATATTTACTTGAGGTACCTAATCAAAGATATCAAGGGATTTTACTAAATCGAAAGTGAGCTCAAAAGGCAAATTTTCCTATTTCATTATCAGTCAATCTTCAATCTCATATTGTTTTTATGTTTACTTCAAAAAATTAATGCATTCTTGGAGTATTAAGACTGAGATAAGATTGGAGCTGGATTTTGAATGATTTTAACTTTAACTAGCAAAATTGCTAGTTGATTACAAAACTTCAAGTTTTATAAAAGAGTTTACCTTCCATTGCCCCAAGTATACACTCTGCCAGCATCAGTCAGCAAAAGATAATGTTCATTACCACAATCTATGTCACATACATTGCCCACACAGTGTTCAGTATTGACAAAGTTGGGGAATATGCCTGTATAAACATTTCCAGCTTCTGTTAGATATAAACTATTATTGTTTCCAGTGACTAATTTTGTTACAGAACAGAGTCTTTTCTTCTTGAGCACATGTTCCAATGGTGTCTCGGTATTTAATGAAATCCTTTTGAATCTAGTTTTTGCATCAAACTTGGCCAACCATAGAGTATTATCCTTTTTACTGGCAAGTACTACATTATATTCATTGCCGACAATTGCAAGATCTCTGTGATCACAATCATTAGGTAAAGTCACAATCTTCACGCTTTCCGACCCATCCCAAGATCCAGTCATGTAAAATTCATTATTAATTTGAAATATATTATAACTCCAGTTTATGTCTATCAGTTTGGCTTGCTTAAAATCAATATTACAGACTGGATTTACCTGGATATTCCGAAATTCAGGGATAATTTTATCACTGGAAAACCATTGATTGAATACATTCGAACCTGCCACAAGGTACATGGTCTAATAATTTAGAACAAGAATAATAAGGAAATATTTCTTCTTTGCATACACCCTTATTGCTTTTTACATTACCAATTCAATATTTTATCAAGTAAATAATAGTGCTTTTAAAGCATTAGCATCAATTTGATTTGATTTGTACCCTACAATAACAAATATTTCTTTAGCCGACGATTATTTTTCCGTATGTATGTGAACTTAAATTCACAAGTGTAAGAAATGACAAAAACTGGTTTTAAGATGTTTTACTTGTGGAAGTACACAACAACATGTACACTAAACCTTAGGTGCCTTTAAAAAATATTTCAAAATCAATAATTCGTCTACATATCTCACCAATTTATGTTGACACATTTTTATTGATTATATTCTCCCCTTTGCGGCAAAGGCATTTATGCCATATAGCCAAGTCTGAGGTAATTTATTTTCAAGTTTTATTAAATTTCTGTTAAAACTTCCCGCCACTTTATCAGCTTACAATATCTTTGTCGTAGTTTTAATTCAATCTAATCCATCTTCATTTGTTGTTTATTGCACCATTTCTAAACATACAGTATTAACGGCGAGGAAGATTATAGATTAGCGAGAAAACTCAGCGACCCAAGGGACGCATGACTTCGGTAGCGACTCGTCAAAAAACATTGATTCCCCATCGTAAGCGGTCCGCCGAGCATTTCACCGTTGACCAAGCCCACAACACAAGTTCAGATATCAATTGAACACCCAGCCGACCGGCACAACAAGAAAACAATAATTATTCAACGAGATTGCGGAACATATGCAATCACTCCGGCTTGATGTTTTGCCGCTTATTTTGACAATGTAGAAGTTTAGTATTGTTCGAAGTTCGTTTTTTTTCTGATGCTATCTTTACAGAATTCTTAAATCCCATACTAAACAAGCCAATTAAAAACTAGGTTCTTAAATTTTTTTTGGAAACTATACTAGAGGCTGGAAACACTTATTGTTTTAAAATCTGTGACCTGATATCTGACAACACTTGATTACCGGTGTTTGAGGTAGAAAGCGATTACTGTTTTTTGATTATTTCATATTTTTTGTGATAATTGTTGTTATCTATATTACAGTAACTAAAACAAAATACATTTATTATTTTTTTCAAGATGTAACGATGTAAATGTATTTTATTAGAAAATGAAGAACTTGCTGACATGAAGTTTATGAGAAGAAATCAATATGGCCCTCAAGCTCGGGAAATGCAGGCTCTGCCTAAAGTTGGGCGATTTCTACTCCATTTTTACCGTAGACAATGCGTTACAATTGGCAGAAATGGTGATGGAATGTTCTCGGGTGAAGGTAAGCCGGTTGCCATTATTAACAATTGCCTACAAAGTTGATAAAGAAATACGACACCTAAAAGAGAATCTTCAGTTTCGAATACAACTCTGAACTGACCTATTGTTATCGTAAATAACTGATTCTACATACACGTACCAAGTGATTAAGCAGATCTAGTTTACGAATTGATTAAATGAAATATAAGTGTAAAAAACTTTTACTTAATGGAATTCTAGTAGCTTGTTTAGTTTACATATCCAGGTGTGACTGATTGATTTGTTGACATTCAAATATAAATTATGTATAATCTAACTTCATATAGGATATGAAGCTAAAAATATTCTAGTTCAAAATTGAATATTATGTTTAAAGCCTTTTATATTACAATCTGTGTTACGTAAAATCTATTTTACTCCTTTTCGAGTGTGACTCCTTATTATATTAACTGTTTTTGATTATAATATAAATTATTTTAATCATGAGGTAACTTTGATGCACCTAAATGAATTCACTATTTATCTTACATTTTTGTTTGACATTCACACTAATTTCCATAGCAAAGATAATATTTTCTATTATAGGCTTGTTTTAGTTCTTGCTACTTTAAGAAAAAAAAGAAGGAGATTTTACTTTTATCACTGTAATTTGTGGTATTTAAGTAATATACCTGGGAGAATGACCACATAGGCTGAAGAGAGAGAGAGGAGAGACCAGATTGGTGTTGACTCCTTGTTGTCAGCCATAGTCAAATCTATGCTTGACAGTGAGGGGGCTTGGCAAAGAGTTACATCCTCCTACAACTCTGTGATGAAGCATAAGGAGGCCACAGAAAGGATGTTCAACCACCCTGTCCATTTGGCAGCCAAGGCATCGTCACAGGCAGGATGCATTCACACTTATGGTCAGTAGGAGACTAACACCGGGGTCACAGCAGCTCTTATGGTTCTATACAGGATTTTCCCCTGGGTTATAAAAAAAAGTCAAATTATTCTGCTAGCCAGGTTATTGGAGGAGTATAGAACCCCAGGTTCAGCTGGCAGTGAGTTTAAGTACACCCCAAGAGTTTTTAGTCAGTAGAACTCTATAACATGAAGGCTGCCACCTTTGGTTGCCCTGACAATTCTATGCACCCTTTTTTCCCAGGTTATGAAAAAAGGAACCTGATGTTACTAACCTACATATTATTTTATGTAAATTCCATACATTTTTTATTACTACTGATTGATATTATTTTGTCCTGATATTATTAAGTCCTCTACTTTACAATATGTTTTGGCATTATGTATCACACTACACACAGACTAACCAAGATATGGAGGGAGCCTAATGTCACCAAAATAGAAATCATGTGTACTCTAGTGTTCGCCATATCTCTATAGTGTGGAAACATGGATCATAAAATTGACACAGTAGAGATGTGGTTTTGGATATGGATGTTTTGCATATTATGGATCCAGTAGCACACAATTGTCTGTATTACTAATGGGTTTACCATTTAGATTGACATTTGTAACATAGTCAACACAAAAATCATTTGTTACTTTGGCTATGTGACACATTATAATGATGCCAAAAACACCTGCCTGACCACAACTGTACCATCAAGGGTATACAGTGAAAAAGATCACACATACAAGGGGAAAAAATGTTTTAGAAATATGTTAAATATTGATATTTTGTTCCAGATATATGAGGGAGATGGATTGCCAGACAAAGTGTGTTCGGAATGCATACAGAAACTTAGCAGCGCTTACATATTCAAGCAGCAGTGTGAGAGATCAGATGAAGAACTTAGGCGGAATTACGTACCACCACCAGGTATTTATACTACAGTTTTTTTTAACTATTAATAATGTTTTTTTTTTTTTCACACTATCTCTCTGGCATGAAATAATTTTTTCAATAGTTATGAGTTATTACATGTTGTCCCACACAAATACTTTTTTTTATGTGATAGGTTGTTTTTATATGTACAAATTACCAGTTTGTCCTTAAACATGCAAACTTACTACTAGGTCAGCAACCTGTGCCTCTTTAGTTCCAAAGCAAAGCCAATACTCCCATTGAATTTGTATGCGCAATTATTTGTTATTGAAGTACAAGTCAATGTTTCAATCAAATATTTGGTTTAATTTCGCCACACTAAAGATTTTTTACTTAAATAATAAATGATTATCTAATGTATGTTATCTAATTTATTGTGAAAAATACTCCTTATATATGAATAAATAGAAGTAGTATTTTTTTTATCAAAAATTTTTATGCAAGTACTATTTATTGTTGGCAAGAATAATTTTTGTGGCTCTTTAAAAACTTTGAATTTTGGAAATTGTAATTTTTGACTCTACCAATTCAAAAGGTTGTCGACCGCTGTACAAGAGTATACTAATGGTTTTTAACATAGAATTCTGAATAATAACTATTTCTACCCTTAAGTAAACCCACTTTAGCCTAAACCATAGCGGACGTTTGCTTGATTTGGAAACGTCGCCAAGGCCGAAACTGGTCCTGTATATGATCATAATTATTATTTATACTTCATAGAGGACATTTGTAAACGAACGTATTTGTTGCACCTACTTACAATTAGTTCTCTATATGACGATAATGTCCCAGTCCATAATCACGACCGTCAAGATAACACCATATCCAATTACGCTAACTCTGTGAAATTTTGTTTAGTAAAAGCTCCTCTTGTCACTGGCAATAGATTGTTTCAGCTTCTTAATGGCTTGATGAAAGTGATGCCACAACAAATAAAACGTGGAAATGAATCTTCAGATTCATATCTACTACAATGTTACTTAGAACACAAAAATTACAGGTTTCAGTATAAGTCCACCTCCACCAAATCGTCAAAGCAGTGATTCTGCCTTTTCCACACACACTGATAGCTCCAATCATACGAAGCCACCATCAACCGAAGGCAAGACAACACCAGTTAGGAGCACACGAAAACGCAGCATTGAGAGTGACAATGCATCTGTCAGTAGCAGACACAACTATCCACCCAGCACCTCCAAGCGTGTAGAAGAACTAAGGAGATCCAGCAAAAGACCCCGTTATCAGTCCGGCAACACGTCTCAACTGGATTCTGATTATGACGATTCTGGGTCAAATTATTTACCTGAAAGTGCAGGAACAGATTCAGATGAACCATTACTTACAAATATACACAAGTGTGATAAGTGCCCTAGATCATTTAAATCACTTCAGAGCTTAAATAATCACAGTAGAATTCATAAAAAGGAGAGCTTAGGAAAAAATGCTGTAGTTAATATACCCAATCGCACTGAAGACGTTTCTCAAGATGACGACAAACTTACCTGTGGGAAGTGTGATAAAAACTTTAAATTAAAGATTATGTTAAAAAGACATCAAGAGCAATGCGGTAAGATCCCACAAGTATCGCCAAAGAAGGAACTTTTAGTATCACTAGAACCAATAGACGGGGATAATGCAATAAGAATCGAATGTGAAATTTGCCTAGCAAAGTTTAAATCTGTAGAGAATCTTCAGAAACATATGAAAGTGGTTCATGCGGCTGTACTTAAGAAGCATGAGGAAGAAATTACAGGGGACACCTCAGTTCCATGCGTTTATTGCGGAGAAAGTTTGTATGACTATTACTCGCACAATGCTCATTTCTCAGCTTGCAAGAAAAAGAAGGGGGATTCCGCATCTCTAAAATGTACTATTTGCGACAAAGTGATGACCAGAGAATGCTCTTACATCCTACACATTAAGATGCACTTCATGCCGCGCAGCGATGGGCAGGATAATGAGCCGAAGCAAGATATACACGAGTGTAGGATCTGCGATAAGAAATTGAGTTCCCAGGAAGAGCTGATCACGCACTTAGCTGCTCACGTCTCCAGTATCGATGATAATGCAGCAGATGATGATGAATATAGGTATGTTGATATTATAACTTAATTAACTTAGTATATTTTTTATAAAATATTATGTGTCCAAGTAGGATTTTCTTCTGTTTTGTGTGTGTCTTCACAAAAACAAATTTCACTTACTAATGCAAGTATTTGTTTTTTGAAAAGACCAAGTTTGCGATCTATATAGTTTAAATGAATTACTGAACCACTACGTGCAATAGTTTGAACTTATTATGCTTCGAGTTTACTAAGCTGGCCTATAATGGTAGTAATGAATTAATACTCAATAGCTTTTAAGAAAATGAAATCTTAATTCGTAAAACCGATAATCGTTCGAGGTGGGGCTGGTTCCTAAGTAGAGACCGTGAATCTTAAAAATTAAACACATTGTATCAGATTTAGGAAGATTCTGCAACCTCAGTAGGTTAACGCTCCTAATTTAAAAACCATTGGTTAAATATTGCTTTGTTATTCTTTTATACTTCCTTATAATATGACCAACAATGAAAATAGTTAAGTAATGGTATTTCATTTAGTAGAGTTACCCCACCGAGGAGACAGAATCTTGCCAAATCTGGTTACCGCAGTACGACGGGATTCTCTCCCCAAAAAAACGGAGAAACAGTTTATGAAAAGTTATCAGGAATGAATGTATCTTAAGTAGTAGGATGAATCTTAATACTATTATAAAGGTACTACATGTTATCTAGTGTGTTCACTTCAGTACGACCAAGGCTATAGTCATTTAAGAATGTCTCAGGTAATTCTCGAAATTTCCAGATCAAATTTTGTAGAAGAGACAGAATCTCCAGTGTCAAATCAGAGCACAAGTGGGTCACTGCACTGCGATATTTGCGACAAACAGTTCACGTACAAGAAAGCATTTCTGACACACCGACAGCTGAAGCATTCCAATGACGATGTGAAACAGGAACCACCAGAAAAGGACTCTAGTTTACCCAATGTGACTTATAAAGAGTCTGACTCAGAATCTAGCGTCGATGGAGAAGACAATACATGTGATATATGTGAAAAGCAATTTTCTTATAAACGATTATTGATACATCACAAGCGGACGAAGCATACAATGGTAGCGGGAACCAAACGCTCAAAGGTGAACCTAAAAGACTGTTTGGTGAGGTGTCTCATATGTGACCTGCAGATGAAAGTGAGTGTAATCAATGAGCATAATCAGAAACATATCGCATTGAACATGAAGCCGAGAAATGTGTACACGTGTGCTGAGTGCGAAGAAAACTTTAAGAGTTGCAGCGGTTTGGCGAATCATATCAAATTTATACACAGGTTAGTTAAATTTTTAAAGTCGCTTAATTATAATGGGATTTGGAGGCTATGACGACATAATTTCCTTCCAGAGATTGCTATTTTTGTCTGTGTTTTTTTATGATCGATTAGCAATTCTTGACCTCAACCGCACCTAGAAGGTAAAGATGACATTGATAATGGAACTATTTTGCTCGCAATATCACATTTACTTATCGTTTTTTTTAGTTCTAACATTACGAAATTCATGTTTGATTTATTGTTATTTGGATATCTTTAGATGGTACAGAAAAATAGTGTGTATTGAAAGGAAATAAAGTTCTCACGGCTACAAATTAATATTGAAAGATATAATTTTGGTTGTAATTCTCAAAACAGCTTTTTAGCTTAAATTGACCTTATTTTACTATTTGTCTTTCAACGTTGTTACAAATTGAAGGACGTTATATTGTAAACTATATAACTAATCATTATACAGTTGCCACCATCATTTAGAGAATTATTCCGGATGGTTTATGTGTATAATACAGCCTTTCCTAAACCTTTTCATAGGCAGACACCTCCTAATGCGTACTTACTATAGTCTGCACACCTCTAAAAACAGTTATATTTGCAATAACCTCAGGTATTCTTTATTTATAAATTCTAAAAAATTCCGTCATCTCTATGGAACTTTTCTGAGATTATTGCAGATCTTTTGTTGGGAAACACTAGTGTAATGTATTTTTTATCAAACTTAAAAATAGATAAATCGCTTACAAGCGACATAAACCGAGTCCGCCAGTTATGATGAAATATTTTTTCGCAGGTTGAAACAACCTATACCGAACAAATCAAAGCCGAAGAAATTCATGGGGGGTAACTTGGCGGATTTTTGTGAGGTCGTTGTGACAAAAGCGGAACCGCTGGACTGGATCCAGGGTCACAACGACTTTGGAGAGGTTCCGGCAAACGGGAACACAGCGACACAAGTCGAGCCAGTTGTCCAAATGGGAAAATTCACTTGTCCTATATGTGGGAAGATGATGCCCACTCTGATCTCGCTCAAGCGCCACATTAACTGGCACAGCAATGTTGGAAACAATATTCAGAAGAAGATTGAATGTTTCGTCTGCAAAGAGGTCAGTTACTGTATATATTTTTATTAATAATTCATGTCACAAAGAAAGAAAATGACCCAAGTGATGACGTCAAATATTTTGAAACCTTAATTAAATAGATCATTTTGATTTAGTAATATTTCATATAAATTACAGTGCTATTTAAAATATTAATGGCAAAATATATTATAATTGCTATGAAAAGTAATGCTATATCTAGCATCTAGCAGGCTTTAAGATATTTCCTTAAGAGTCTTTCTGTAACAAATTGTTCGAGCACAGAATTTTCCCTTTGGCCATTCTGGTGCCTTCATATATTGTCACGTTATTTCTCTTTCGAGGTGAAGAGAGATTTATTAGTGTTGTATCTACTTGGGCTTGTATATAATGCCCCACGTGTCCACTAACGTATTTGATCACCGTTTTCAGGGCACACACGATACTTTTGTTATATAACATTTGGTTTTCCCAACAATTTTTTCTTTCACCAGTTATGAACTGCCTATTTCCAATCTACATACGTGAATTTTACTTCGTGTTATTTTGAAGAAATATCTTACTCGTTAGAATTGAATCTCAAGGTAATTAGCCAAACCAGATGGTTATATGAATAACTGTCGGTTGGTACTAATCACCCGAAAAGAAAGCACTTTCATATCTAGTTGCGAAAATGTCCGTTTGGACCTAAGAACGTCCAATTAACAAGGTAATATCTCTTCCAGACCTTTAGATTCCAATGCCACTACAAAATCCACATGCGCGAACACTACCACGACACAAATCTGGACCCAAAACACCTCACTTGCCCCATTTGCAACAGAAAGAGCAAGCACCTTCGTGCCGCCACGGCGCACATGAACTACCACAAGCAAACCCGCTTCCAAAACAAGGATTATCAGTGTGCTATATGCAAACGCGTATTCCAGTTCAGAAAGGTGTATTTGTCACACATGGCCATACATTATAAAAGGGGGGAGAGCATCCTCAATAACGCTTTGCCAGGCCTCGTTGATCCTAATAATGTAAATGATGGTACAAACACTTGCACGCTGTGCGGTAAGGTGTGTGATTCAGAAAACTCCCTAAAGCACCACATGAGCTGGCACAAATCAAAGACACTCCTATACAGCGCCAGACATGAGTGCGAAATCTGCCATCTCCAGTTTACGAATAAAAAGACACTGGAATACCACACGAGAATGCATTACGAAGACGAAAACGGCCCTTTCAAATGCAATGTATGCGGGAAAGGATATACGTCAGAGGAGTACTGCCGCAGGCATGTTAAATCTCATAATTTTGACCACGTTTCCCATAAAAAACGTCTTGAGAAACTCAGGAAGAATAAAGTTAAATGTCCAATATGCCCGCGCTATTATCCAGAACTAGCGAAGCTTATACGACATCTGAGGAGGACACATCCAGAGAGCAAGATGATCAAGGAAGACCCAGATGCGCCTCCGCCGCAGTACTACTCGTGCAAACTGTGCGCAAAGGAGTTTTTAGATGAAAGGAGACTCCAACACCACGAGGAAGCGCATTTGAGGAAACCGGAGTTTTTCAAATGTAAATTCTGCGGCAAGAAAACTATTTCTCTGAGATATCATAGAGTCCATATTAAGTCACATTTAACAACGAAACATACGGACAACCCTCTACAATGTCCGCACTGTGACGAGAAATTTGTCAAAGGTTACGATTTGCATCATCACTTACGTGACGTTCATGACATCAACGAGACCTGGATAGCCGAGCGTACCGAACAAGTCCTCAACGGTCCTCTGAAAGACCTACAGTGCTCTGTGTGCCTCAAAATACTGGCAAGCAAAGGGAATTTTCAACGTCACATTGACTATCACAACTCACTTCGGTGCAATTACTGTTTCGACTACTTCAGCGGTTTAAGGTTTTTGGAGGGGCATTTAGCGCACGCATGCGAGAAGAAGCAGCTTATAGGCGATACGGAAATATATCCGAAGAAAATAAAATGCCACATTTGCTACAAAGCTTTCCATTTGCAAGTAAAGTTAGACTGCCATCTTAGAACACAACACGACATTAAAGTCAATCGGGAAGAGTCGACCGAGAAAAAGGACATCGTCTGTGATTATTGTTTCAAAGTGTTTGAAAACGAATATGCTCTTAACACACACAAGATATATCACAGAACCATAGGATACTACGGCTGCATTTATTGCAAGAGGAAGTTCAACAATATGACGCTCTACAGGAAGCACAAAAACCATCATTTCTCGCAGTTAAACGTTGATAACCCTACGAAATGCGAGCACTGCGATGAAACCTTCGTCGCTTTCAGGGAATTTATATATCACATGAAGGACGTTCACGGTGACGACAAAGAGTGGATCGTCATGCCTAAAGACTCCAAGGAAGAAACTTGCCATATTTGCAACAAGGTTTTCCATAATTTGCATAAACATTTGGCGTATCACGAAGAGAACAAGTGCAAAAAATGCGGCGAATATTTTTACTCCACAGTGGATTTCGATAATCATCTATGTCTTATTGAAAGCGACGAAGAGGAAACTGTGGCTGTTGCTGGCGATGCGCCGAAATATCAGGAATGTCGCTTCTGTTTCAAACCTATCACAAAGAGTTCAGAACGAAAGCACAACCAAATACACAAAGGATCAGGGGCGATATCGTGTCGATTCTGTCCGTGTAAATTCAAGACGATAGACGCATTCAACATACACGCGTTTTCACACCGAAGCAGAAAATATAACAAGAGGCCGATAAAGTGTAGGAAATGCGGCGAAAACTTCGTAAAGTACGGCCCATTTATTAGGCACATGAAACAAGTTCACAAGTCTACAAAGAAACTCCACTACCGGGCAACGATAATGCCCGAGAGGTGTGTGGTTTGTGGTGACGATTTTCCGAACCTTCACAACCATTATCGAGCGCATTTGCTCAATCAGTGTCAACTTTGCCGTAAATATTTTACATCATCCAGAGTGTTTTCAAAACACGAATGCGACAAGGAAGATTCAGACCCGAGCAAAGTGTTCACGAGTGATGAAAATCTAATCGCTTTAATTAACGCTTACGTGCCTAAAGACGAAAAAGACGATGAAAAGTTCTATGGTTATAGCGAAGAAGAGGTTGAGGAAGAACAACCTAACCTCAAATTACAACAAGAGGAGAGTCAAGATGAGAAATTATCGCTCAGTTTTGTTCATACTCCTATCATATCTGACGTTTTATCGCTATGCCAAAAAGAGCAAGTGCGAAATCTCTACGGAGATGGTATCACCCGAGATGGAGATATCATTAGTCAAGACGGAGATAGCAAAAGTCAAAATAGTGATGTGAATGTGATAGATTTGAGTGACGACGAAGCCATTGATATTAATGATGAGATTCCCGTTGTTCTCATAGATGATGACGATGGTTAGAATTATTTTTAAGTAAAAATTTGGTTAATTTCTATAATCTGTGTTGATCGTACTTTGCAAATTAATTAGGGTACTAAATCTGGTCAACTGAGAGTTGATTTGTTACAAAATTAGTTTGATTTTCAATAAAACCTTACCCAATGTATCTAAGGCACTAAACTGAAGACTTTCGATTGATAATCCTAAGTATACATGTGATTCAGTTATTATTTTTTTAGAATTAGTGGAAGGTAAGCAAATGTTTCAACTAAAATTTTATTATATCTAATAAGACTATGCTCTGTTTTTAGGATATATTGTTTTAATCGTAACATATTTTGTGGGAAATAGTCACTAAAGTAAATAGGACTAGTTTAAGTGTAATTGCAATGAGAGATAGTTGTTATAATATTGATGTAGATGTTTTATAAATGGTCTCAAATCAGTGGTTCTCAAATATAAGATTATTTGATATTTATTATTTTATTTTACATAATTGGGTACTTGACATGTGTGACATTGAGTAAGGAAACAAAAGAACCTTGATATGCAAACTAGGAAATAAGAATGCTCCCACAATTATAGGGTACCACACCATGCACAATAATTAATATATAATGCAAGTTTACAGTTTTATTTTGCTAGTTTTTATATATTTAATAATGTTATCCAATATTTGGTTTAATGGATAAAGGGGTATCATATGAACATGTGCATAGATTCTCTATTAGAGAAAAGAGATTAATACCGAAGCAAACAAACCAGACCCAATTTTCGGTGCCATATAAATTGACGATTTGAAACTTTTATCTTAAAGTTTTGACAGTTAGCTTGTCAAGTAATGGTTATATTTTGGTTCAATAATTTTATATTTTTATACAGCTGCTATCAAATAGGAATAGAATATTATCTGGAAACATAAAAAAATCAGGGCCAACTTATATGAAAATAAACCTATGATATATCCCAAACCGGTCTGGAATTCTCCTTATTATTCCACTCCATAATATCCATTAATTCCCTCTTTTTTGCCAATTTGTATATTTAAGAACCACTGATAAATGTATGTCTATTGTATGAGCAGTGATTATTAGTCAATGTGACAACTTTTTTTCGTTGAATAGTTAATTATCTAAGTAAGGAATAACACCAGCTACTATACAGCCAAACAATGTAAAATATGCCATAGTTATATGTGCTTAAACTTAGAAATAATATTACGGCTAAAAGATGTGAATACTTGTGTATTCCTAATATAGCATTTATGATAGTAAATTGTTTTATTTTTAATTAAACTTGCATCAATGTTATTTAGTGTGTAACAAAGTTGCGAAACTTTTTGACGTTTCGAATTGTATATTATTCTATAGCATATTCGAAATTATTATAAAATTGATAAACACTATTGAAATAAAAATAATTATTGCAAAAAAAAACATATACAGTCAAAACTGGATAAGTGAGATAACTCTATAAGTGAGAGTAATAGCCAGGACCCGTCATTTTAAGCTCCCAAAGCCTCTATTAGCGAGAAACGGAAACCTCTATAAGAGAGAGTGGTTTTCCCTTCGTAAGTGGGACTGCTGCTTATCTATACTTCTCTAAGCGACAGTCGAGCTTTATTTAGGAGGAACAAATGACAAAACAAATTACAAATTTAACATCTGCTATTTTATGACTCATTCTTAACTTTCGTGGAACTTCCTACCATTGTTTTTGTTTTGTTTTCGTAAGCATCTTTAAACCTACCCTTATAAAGTACTTATATGTCGAAATATAATGAACGTAACATATACATACTATTAAAAATATATATGTACATAATACATTCGTACTTGCTGTGACTTGTTATTGCTGCGTACCTCTATAAGAGAGAAACGCTACCCATGTACCTGCATTAGCGAGAAACTCGGTTTAGTGAGAAACCTCTATAAGCGAGAATGAGATTGTGCTCCCTTGAACTCTCACTTATCCAGGTTTGACTGTAATCTAATTAAATAGTTAAATGTGGTGAATAGTTGCCATAGTTCTGCGTGTGTAACGAAAGTTTGAAAAAATACGATTTTTTTTAATTAGCAAAGTGACTATTGCAGCGAGTAAATACAGTCAAATTTACTAATGAAATTAATAACTTCTCTTATATTTGTACATAGATAAATATATCTATCCCTCTCAGATATATACGAATCAAAAAGAGGCAGCTGTAACTTCAAATGTGAGAGATAGATTATTAATATTGGCTGTGAGGCGACAAAAGTCAAGACAGGACAGTTATCATGCCGTTTTAATTTACGAAAGGCCCTGTCTAGGCCATTTAGGTGTCTATTAGGTCTCGATAAACAATATAGAATTAGTCCGTGAAATGACTTAAATCTAGAAGAATAACTAATTTATATTGGTTTAGTAGAAAAAAGATGTAGTTCATAATGTTTATTTTAAAAAATATAAAATATATACAGTGTGATTTTATAGATGAAAATATTCAGCAAGAATATTGAGTACATATCGAGGGGTGAAAGGCTATTTGGTTTAAGCGACATTTTTTGGTGATATAGTAATATAATATATATTTTTGGAATCAGCATTTTTTTACCCATTCCAAGTATATATACATTACATGATTACATTTAGCGTTTTTCATCATTAACATGACTGCATTTTGCTCATCTATGTTTTAAACACTACGGAATCTAAGATCGCACACACATTTATAACGCCTTAATGTTTTGAAGGGGTTTAATCATGATTACAGAGCAACAAAATTAAAATTACGACTACATATTGTAATCGTTAATCATTAATCAGATTACATTTTGCCCATCTCTGCTTACAGATTCAATTCTCATTTGTTCATTCAATTTTCTTTATGATTTTTTACGGAATATAGTTACATATTTACATTTTTAATAGTTGCAAGAGAGTTCATATGTTTGTACCCTGAAATATCTCCCTCGTCTATAAAATCAACCTGTATATTATAAAAATTTGCACGTTATTTGAACCTTTTTTTCGTTGTAGGCAGTAGTATAAATTTAGATGTAAATTTGTATCCACTTTTTAAAACCCTAAATGGGAAGCAAAATTTCATAATCTATAAAATATTATCTAAGTAGATTGTAGTTTATAAGTGAAATAAGATAATAAAAAATGTTTTTAAAGACTAGCGAGTGGTCAAATACTTGAAAATATTCTGTCTTATAATTATCTTTTTTTATTGTATAACCTATCATTGTATCTATTTATATTATAGATTGTTATCGTTGAAATATTTCGTCTTCGTGACTGACAAGGCTTAGTACACACTTTAACGTTCAGGTAATATTTTAAAGCTGTACTAAAAATGAAACTACGTCTTGTAATAACGCCATTTGTGTTAAATGAAACAATTACAGTAAATAATGTAAATATAGAAATTAAGAATAGATATGCTACTGAATTTTGAAGCAAAAAGATTTTTATAGTGAAGTAGGAGATTTTATATTTATCTCTTGTATCATTTCTAAATACAATGTAGAAATTGATTATTTCTTCTAATCGATACAGTTACTTCAATAAAAGTGTGTAATTTTGTGATTAGTATTCAGTAATTGTAAATATTATCTAATAAGTTAAAAGAATCTTTAGATTTTTACATGGTGATTTTAAATATCTACTTATATGCGTTGTGGTCCTTAACCCTTTCGCTACGGCAAATCTCCCTGCAAAGTGTTTCGCAGGAAAAGGAGCTCCATCCTGAAAGTGCGCACATCAAACGCGTGCAGTCTTTCAGCTTTCAGGGTCAAAGGTACGGCTTGAAACGATTCTCATTTGTTCTCAGAAGAAAAATAATACAGGTGAATAGAATATAGTCACCCGTTGAATACAGGCGGCGTTTTTTAGCCGGTGATTATGGTCACCGTTGGTAGCGAAAGTTTTAAACGAATCAGATTAAAGTATATAATATAATATAAATGAAAAATAGTGGTCTTGTATTTCATTAAAACTAATTTATGCGTTAAATCGAGATAGATTTTTTGTTGTTGTGGATATGGACATTTCTACGTACTTTTATTGGATTGATATGTATTATCTCTATCAAATCCAATTCCGGTGCTACAAAGTTCATCGGGTCACCTAGTTTTTGATATTTTAAATCTCTCAAATATATATATTAGCTTAGTTGCTGTTACTATAAAAATTTGCGTACAAATTTGTGCCATTTTCTTAAGAAATGTCATCTTTCCGTCGAGTAGTGATTGCAGTGAAAACTTTTCAAAGCCATAATAACCTATTATTTTCTGGGAAGGTTAAGCTGAGATTTATACACGTTAATTTAGATTTTGTTCAGGAAATAAGGACGTTTTTTTTACAATAAAAGTAAATGTATAATAACTACTCGAGTAGATCTATATACTTTGTTTGAATTAAACAATGGTTATTAGCCAGTTTTGTCCCACTGTTGGCAAAGACCTACCTTTCCTTTTCCACTATATTTGTGGATTCCATGGGAAGGTGTTTAAGCATTTAACCCAGCAAGCTTGTCTAACATGGGTTTGCGCGTCTGCACTATGTACCGAAATAGTTCAGAGAGCAGCTTAGATCGTAGCAGAGACGGGCAAAATGTAATGTAATTAATGATTAACGATTACAAAATGTAGTCGTAACTTTAATTTTCTTGCTCTGTAATCATGATTAAATTCATTTAAAGCATTAAGAAATCATAAATGTGTATGGAATCTGGGATTCTGTAGTGTTTGAAACATAGATGAGCAAAATGCAGTCATATTAATGGTAAAAAACGTAAAATGTAATCGTAATCATTTTTATTAATCTGATTATATTTTGCCCATCTATGGATGTTAGCAGTGCGATTCGGCATGCTGTATACCTTAGTCGGCTCTTACGACACAGCATGGTGAGGAAGGAGGCGCTGTTCTATTTTACCGATAATATTATTTACAGTAGTTATAAATCAGAGTTCCCCAAACTTGCAGGTTGTCATAGACCCCTAGGGGTCGATATAGACCACTTTGGGAATCACTGTTATAGTTTAAAAAGTAAAATGTATCATGTACAAATTCGTGTTAGGGTACAGGTTTAGGATGTAGGGAAGATATCTCAAGAGAAAAGTTTGAAATAAAAATTGGTGTTAAAATTCTTTATGCTTAAATATTCCTACAAGTCTATATGTACATAAACCCTGTAATGCTCGATGTAGAATATTTATAGGGATTTTACTGTTTGTCGATAAAAGCATTGTCTTTAAAAAATTTAATATATGTATAAGTGCGTTTACTAAAAATATTTGTTTGCTATGCGTTTCGACTAAGAATAAAATTCTCATTTTGTGACGCATTACTTAATTCAGAGTTATTGGGTGTATAATAACAGTGGAAATATGTCTATAAAATAAATAATTTACGTAATTAATGATATTATCTCTAATGGATTAATAGTGCGCCCGCAGCAAATGATGGTGTTTCGCAAAACATTCGCTTGGCTTTTTCTTTCTCGTATATTCAAAAAATTTTTATCTTTCTTACACGTCATAGACAAATGTTTTTTTGTGTAACCAAAACGTGAGAAAGAGAAAAGTAGGTTGTAGTCAAAGCCTCGAAAGCGAAAGAGCCACGAAACATTAGCTGTGGACGCATCATGTTACGTGGCGTGTTGGTTTTATTCGTGTGGTAATTTATCACACTAAAATTTTATCTTACAGGTATATGTTTTTTATAGACATTTGTCCAACACAGTCAACATTTAAACTTAATAATTTGTGTAAAAGAAGTATTTTTTCTGCTGACCATACAAGGAAGCCAGCCTTAAAATTGAAGTCCTCATTTGAGATCCTATTCTTAGTTGGAATGTAATCCAGTAATCATTGTGAAGCACCATCCCAATTTTGCTTCCTGTGTAATGTTTTGTATTATTATAAAAAAGTTTGATTTTAGTATAGGTTTAAACAGTTGATAGTTCGTTATTACAAAAGAGTAATGATTACTTAATTAAATCGTACTAAATATGAACTTGCAAGTCTGAATGTTTTACAGATACAGCATTTTCTTTTTTTTTTATGCGTAGTGCGAATAAAAGATAATCACGATTGCTTATTTTTTTAGTTTTTCAAGTTTGCTATCAAATTAAGAATAGGTCAAAGTAATTGGTTTAGTGTTATCCCTTAATTTTACATCGCATTTTTTTTTAAATAAGTAACCAAAGCGTATAATGCTACAAGAATGTGTCGTCTATTATTATTTTATTCTAATTTTGATTTCCTATTATACTTTGTTACTGATTATGATAAGATTTAGGTACTTATGTCTTAGGTTTAAATTGTAACGTGATTTAAGTTTTGTGAAAATGTGAAGGTGAAATGTTGAAAGATAAGGAAATAAAAGAATTAAAATTAATATCTGATATTTATTTAGTCAAAATATACAATTCGATTTTATGTTTTGATAATTATATGAGCTATACATTTTTAATTAAATAGCCATTATTTGTTCCATCCGGACTTGTTACAAGATTAAGTTTAAATCATTTTATTACTGGTTTGTCTCAAAGTCCTGAGCGCCGTTTTATAGAGAAATCATGGGGGGGTGGGCTACTCACTCCTAGAGATGGAGCCTGAGAAAGGATATTTGCTCGAGGGACAACCCTGCAAACCCGAGGGACAAACCACGACTACCCTGTCGGTCAGAGAGCTTTCTCCCGGGTTACCAAAAAAGTTTAAACTATGGTTGTAAGTAGTTCACAAAACTATTTTATTTTTAAACTTAAACCACAGTTTAAACTAGTTTTAATGACAAACGTGGTTTGCAGTAAGTCCGCACAATATCAACACAAGCGTTGCACCGTGGCGATGTATCTCAGCCTTTATAAGCGACTAATTCCATTTATTCAGCTCGATTCCAGTTTTGCTGAAGAATAAAGAAATAAGTTTCCATTCATTCTAACTCCTCTCATATAGACGGCCTGACAACGCAGTTTGCGACCCTACTTTCGGTACAATCAGGATATTGTTGATACATCAACTAATAATTTCAAAATTAGACCGGATAGGTGGTTTTGTTCTCAATCAGAGTTTAGTGTATGGTCAAGCACTAAATATTGTGTCCTGAGTGCGGAATTATAGACGATATTCAGCATGTCCTGATTGAGTGTGTCCAGAACGCTAATGTAAGAAAGGATGTTATATGTGAATTGAAATTAAATAGATTGGATGTTGGTATGTTCCATAGCATTTTGGCGGTGCCCACTAAAGCAACTGCCGAAATGCTATGGAAACTGTATGAAAGGTGAGGTATGAAAGGTTTTATTTCTATATGTTAGGCTACGATGGGGCTGATATGACGTAAGTTAAAAGCCCCCTAATAAAGAATAAATAAAAAAAAAGTACTAAATATGTCATAGTTGAACACACCAGCCGAGACATAAGCACATCAGCTAGTAGCTGTTTGCCTATTATTTAATGATAATAAAAAATTTGCACTTGTTTTATGGGCCTAGACAAAGATATATATACACATTCCCGACTCGTGATAAACTAACCTATTCATCATAGAAAAGTTTACCGCTACCGGGACTTGAAACGAATACCTTCAACTAAAGATTATAGCGTTATCAGACCGTCAAAAATTAATTTCATTATTGTTTAAAAGCGTCTTTAAATTTAAGGCGCCTCTCTGAAATCGGGCGTTTGTCTCTTAAAACTTATCACTGAACTAACCTAAAGGGCACTTGCTGAATCCTTTAAAACTGGCTAAATTGATTACACATAGACAATAACAATTTAAACACACAACACGTTCGCTCATTTCTACTAAAAATATTATCATTTTTAAGTTATATTGCAAACAAGCTGAATTGAGCAGACTCCTATTGCTTTCATTTAAAATTAAACAATACACAAATATATTCTCGAGCTGTTTTCTTATTCACAGCACGCCTGGTGATAATCATGGTGTAATGGTAAAAAAAAAACCTATGGATAGTTACAGTGATCATGCCTACACAAATATCTCTTTACGTTTCGTTTAAAGAACCCAATACCATAGGCCGGTGGGAACACGCTCGGCGGAAAACCATTTCACAGCTTAACGACTTGGCAAAATAAGAATTATAGAACTTTGAGTTACCACAAAGCTGTGACTCCGTAAACCCGCACGTGGTTATGTTATGTAAGGCAGAAGGTGTAACAGGAATAAATAACTCTTCAGAACACTCGCCATGATACAGACGGTAGATAACGCCCAGTGAGGCAACATCTCTGCGCCACTGGAGTGCATAAATAAATTTTAATTGCATAATTAAAAAATAAAGATGAATGGTTTGAAATTTTGAAAGTCTCGAAAATAATTCAAGGTCCAGGTCTGAAAATGGCACAACTCATAAAACGGCACAATCGAAACGCCACCCATTTTGCACCCCATCTCATACTACAAAACAAACAAACTTACGCATCATTTAGCGCTCATGTTAACAAAAAATACGGAAAAATGTTATTGAAATATGTAGATACATCACAAAAACGCATCTAAGAACCTTGGTTACACTTATAACTAAATAAATAAGAAATATAAGAAAGACAAATTTATAAAAACAATTTTAAATAATTACCTATTACTTAATGAAATATTAAATTGTTACACATACTTTAGAATCACCAATGTTTTTCTTCAGTCATTTATTAATCGAACAAATATATACATTATTTTTATTATTTACAAATAATATAACAATCACGGGAACGGAAAACAAACTTCGAAATCGTTTCCTACGATTGCAAATCACGAAACATCGCTTAGCGTTTATACAAAATATAATTTCTTATATTAATAGTTATTTTTAACAACTATTCCGAACAAATACTTTCATTTATATGACAAATATGTAAATGAAATTCGGAGACAGATGTCACTCGGTTTGACCTTATATCTTTTTCATTGGTGCGTCATAAACCCAGTCGTTAATCATAAGTCAATTCATTTAACACAATATTAATACTAGGAAGAATTTAGCAAAGTCGTGTTATCGATAAAGATTAAAATTAATTGGTTAATTCTTATCTCCATTGAAGAATATATTTAATGTTAGAACTCTATAGACACCGAGAATTAATTTATGAATGTGAATGAAAAGAAAGAAATAAAAAAGCAGTTTTTTCTCATAAATCAAATATGTTTAAAGCCTAGTTATGATCTAAATAAACGACAGTAAATTAAGAGAATTGGTATTACAGATATAAAATGAGTTTTTTAAATTAAGTAAATCGATACCATTACATATATATAATAAAAACTCATAACTATTGACGCAGATCAATGGCTCCATATGTAATATGTTAGGTATTTCTGTATTAAGGTACGATGGGGCTGACATACGTACACACGTAAAATTCCTTTAAATAAATAGAATAAAAAAAGTATTGACGCTCATGTTATATTTAAAAAAAAAATTTAAAACAAAATTATATATTCTCTCTATTTTTGTAATAACCACAAATCTTGTCAACTTATTCTGTATGTTATGTGTGAGCAATCATAGAAACAATATACACTAAAAAAGTAAATTATATTAAAGTATTATCTAAAAGTTATTTGAAATTATACAGTTTATAATAATTATAATACAACCTAAGGTTTATATAACTAAATAATATTAAACAAGTCAACTGCGAAAAATCTTAGGACGCGTTTGATACGGATTTTTTAATGTATGGGATAAAAAATACAAAAAAAAATCACACATCTACAGTTTCTTTTCAATGTTTGGTTTCACCTTATCATATGATAAACCATGATCATCTTTCATATTGATAACAGAAAAAAATACTGATAACTCTTAATCTAGTTTTATTATTTTTCTTGTTTCTTCACAGAAAATACAATAAAGTGAGTTTTACCATCTATAGTCGATAGAAACTCACAATGAACCATCCCTAAACATCGATAATGTATTTGCCTTCTCATCAACACAAAGAAGTTAATATAAACAAAAATAGATTCTCGTATATTAAAAACATTCCAATGTAGTTCTAATTTTATCTTAGTCTAACACATTACAAAAATGACATTAGTTGCATGAGGCACACGTCAAATTTAATATAATAGAAATGCGATTGCAAATTGCCTGAAAATAAAATAGGAGAATTGGCCTCCAGATTGAATTAATCTTAATTTTAAATGTTAATTTTGTGTATTTATTGGATACAATTAGTTATTCGTGATGAAAGATATCAAAAACAAAATATCGATATGCATAGTGGGAGAACGAAGCAGTTTTTCCTGACTAGTTATACACGACATACAAGAGGCACGTAATTTACTAGCACTCATTGGCACAACAATCACTCGACACTTAATCGAAATACAAGGCATTTGATCAAACATTGGATCCAACTTAAACCTCTTTTACAATTCGATATCACATCGAAGAGAATTCACACGATATTATATTTCTCATTGGACCCAACGTAGCTTAAAATTGATTGATAGCCTAAAAATTTTCTCACTATATTATCTGAAAAAATATAGTTTTTTTTTTTACAATTATTTCTCTGCCGAAACAATATACATACTAAGTCGGACTTTCCTGGAATACCGACACCATGAAATCTTTTACATAATATTACTGTACAAACCCTGCCCTTCCTATATCCATATAAAAATGGCATCAACAATAAATTGGGATGTAACACGCACCGACATTTAATAGCCGATAAATTAATCAAGAACCTTTCATATAATTATCAATAGACAAAATTGTTCCTTTCACTTATACTTCTCTTTAAATTAAGTGTTAATTTTGATTAACGAGCATTTAGCGTTTGCAATTTCACTTTATCTAGCGACAAACTTATCAATAAACAGCGAATGAAGTTAAATATTAATTTCGATGAACAAACCATAATTGTCGTGCGATATCACTTCATCTCTAATTAACCAACGAATAAGGTAACCAAGAAACTGCGAAAATAAATTGAGCGTTCACTTTAACGAATGAACTTCGTTTATCTAACAGAAATAAATCTATTAATGTACAATTAGTTTGTTGTTAGTATTTATTGAGTAGCATGATAGGGCTGGCATGATTACATGCGCCAGTTAAAAGCTCTTTAAATATACTGAATTAAAAAAAATCTGCTAGAAATATCGATTATTTTGCCGAATTAACTTGACCCCTGTTTCAAGTGTTAGCAGGTGTCTCAATCGATCTATTCAATATATCTAGTGTTATGTTCTCGATATAAAATCATAAGTAATGTCTCCAGATGAAATCGACTTTTATGTTGAATACCAGTGAGCTTCTCAGCCAATCTCGCCATTACTAATGCAGTTTTCGAGACATCAAATTATCGATGATGTAACTGAATTAATTCCACTCCTGTTTCAAATCTCTGTGGTTGTCTCAGTCGATCCATTCGCCGTCACTAATGTTTTCTTCGAGACATAAAGTTATCGATAATTAATTCGATCTCTATTTCAAGTGCATGCGGTGTCGCAGTCAGTACATCACCCATCACTAGTTTGGTCTTCTCTATATAAAGTTGTCCATAATGTATCAGAATTAATTCGACCCGTGTTTCAAGTGTCTGCGGGTGTCTCAGTCGGTCCATTCGCCGTCACTAGTGTTGTCTTCATCATCGTCATCGGTGTCGGAATGTATGGCGCGGCTCCGTTCTTGTAGGGCGCGTGCCAGAGCGCCGGCCAGTCCGCACGCAGGCACGGCAGGCTTGCGCTCGCTTGCCGTGTTGCTGTCCGAGCGGGACACCTGATTATTAAACAATCGATTATTTACGGACTGCAAGCGCAGTATGCAGTCACTCCACCTGCGACGCTGAAGAATCTGGTTGGAATCCTGGTACTGGCAAACTTTTCTGTGATTAGCAAACTAGTTTATTGCCAGTCATGGATAGTAATTGTATATAAGATTTTTTTCGACAGGACTATATATTGGTGGCCGGGAGAGTCCTTTACATCTAGACCGGGCAAAAAGGACGAGCATTTAGGGTGCTCAGCCAGCGATTTATGGTTTGGATGGTAACGCAAAAGCAACTTGCAAAAAAAATTGGGCGGGTAGCCAAAAAAGAGTACATGCGGGTGATCTACTAGCGTTTAGCAAGTATCTTGAGAAGAAACGCCGAAAGAAACTCAAGGCTGCGTCGGAGTGGAACTACATACACATAAATAAGTATTCATATATGGTAAGTTCGAAACCCTGCCTTATCTCGTTGAGTAAGTTAGAGTACGAGTATTAACTAAATCTTTTTGGATGGTTTCCTTCATGGATTACTCTTTTTTGGAGAAGCTTTATAAAGCATGCTTGACATTGGCAGCCAAGTAACCATTGGTTGATTAAAAAATCGATATATTCAAGTAAATGATAGGCAAAATTAAATTAAACAAAACGACTCAATCAGTCGAAAGTAGCGATTTTTTCATAAACCTTCACAACATCGATAGAGGTGACAAATAGCTTGCAAGATTCGTATAAATATCGATAATAAAGCGTCACTTATAGATTTAAGTTCAATGCCCTGGCTGATCTCGTCAAATAAATTACAGTATTAACTAAATCTTTTTCGATAATTTCCTTCATGAATTACTTTTTCTTGGAGAAACTTCATAGCATTCTTGACATGGGTAGCCAAGTCTATATTGATTGAATCCAGAACTGATTTTTTCAAGTACTTGATAGCAAAATCCAATAAAACAAAAGGGTCCAGCCAGTGAAAAGTAACTTTTTTTTTTATAGAGTTTAGTAAAAATATCGATAAAGAGCGTAAGAGTCCCACTTACTGATTTAAGTTCGATGCCCTGCCTTATCTCGTCGAGTAAGTTGCTCCTGCTGTCCGCCTCGACCACTGGGGGCGGCTTGTTGTTTACTTCAACGCGCTGCCGATTAGAAATCGATATTATAGTAATCGACAAATGCAATAATTATGATGCGAAATAGATTTACGACAAGAGTTGTTAGAAATAAAAGAAAATAGGATTCAATTGCGGTTATTAATTGTGTTGATAAATATCAAATTTCTGTATGCCACAGGCCAGTACATCGAAGATTTAGATATTTTTGTAGCTTAACTGGTTATATTTTTACTATTTTCCCATTATATTATGCATGATGATTTACAGAGGCAAAATATAATATATAATGCATGATTTATTTATTTATTTCTTTTGGTCTAATTCCCACAAATTGCTTAGTATGGACAGGCTTTTGATATTTATCGATACAAATTTTATTTCGATGCTTGAGTGATTTTCCTGATAAATAGATAAATTTATAGGAACTAATTTTTATATTTATCATCGCGCTCAATCCCTATTTTGGTAATCAGAAAGAATGGAACGCCACATCTTTCTATTTGCGCAAAGCTCTTTTGCTTCCTTAACATTAATTAATCCCTTGTAAGAGTGCATATACCTAGAGACCTTCAGTCGTGGTATATGTGGGCCGACATGACGACGGAGACTATCAATTCATCTTTTGATGATGGGTTTCATTTTTGGACGACACTGTACTTATCATCAGGTGCACTATAGTCACTTTGTCGAGCCAGTGTAAAAAAAATATTTCTCAACGTTTCTACTTGGTTACACTGCTCATGGTCATGAGTAGACTGAAGCGCCGCGGAGTTGAGTTAATGTAAGTAAAGAGAGTGATATTATTTGAACTGACCCGCAAAGTCTTGTTCCCGCTGCGTATGCTCTCCATGAGCGCGGCGCGAGGGTCTGCGGCGCCGGCCGTGGCGCTGTCCACGGGCATGGGCGGCGCGGGAGGTGCGGGCGGCGCGGCAGGCGGGGATGGCGGCGCGGGCGGCGGCGGCGGGGGCGGAGGCGGTGCCACGCCCGGCGGCGGGGGAGGCGGGACGGACGGCGGCGCCGATGAGGGAGCTGCGACACGCCAATGAAATTATTTTATATTCAACAGCCATATTATATTGCGCAGAGATATTGCCTCACTTAGCGTTTTCTACCGTCTGCATCACGGTGAGTGTTCTGAAGAGTTATTTAGCCTTGTTCCACCCTGTCCCTTTCACAGTAAACCCTCGCGCGCGGGTTCGCGGAGTCACAGCTATACGGTAACTGACATCCCAGCTAAGACTAAGAAGAGTTATAGAGCACTTACTTTTACCGTGTCGTTAGGCCGTGAAATGGTCTTCCGGCGAGCGTGTTCCCACCGTCCTATGATATGGGATCCTTTAAGCGTAACGTGAAGAGATATTTGTGCAGGCCGGCATGATCGATGCGAATACCGTTTTTTTTGTTATTGTCATTAGTTCTCGTTTTTGGACTATATCAAGCTTTACATCAGGTTTAGTGTGGTTATGCCGAATCAAATAAATAAAAAATGGTACAACACTATGCGCCTACAACACAACATTTATGGGCAATAACTATTATAATATCAAACTGAAACTTCGGGTTCGGGCAATCAGCCAACCACCACAATGTGTGGTGGTTTTATAATGGCAGGGCGGTTGCCCGAACTGGATCACGATTGATGGAGGATCATGGATGAGTACATAAGTGTAAAGACCATCATAGTGACTCGCTTCGGCCTGTCGCGTTTACAGATCTGCTTGTGTACATCCAGTAACTCATATACCTAGAGACCCTCAGTCGTGATGTATTTGGACCGACATGACGATGTAGACTAGCAACAGATTTTCATATTTTGATAATCGCTTTTGTTTTTGGCTACACTGTACTTATCATCAGGTGCGTTGTAGTCAATTTTTTAAACACCACGAATTTGATAATGTCTACGTCGGTTGTAAGGAATGTGGGCTACTCACGCAGCAGGGGCCGGGGCGGCGGCGCGGTCTTCTGCACGGGCGCGCTCAGCGGCGGCGGCGGGGGCGGGGGCACGGCGCGCGACGGCGGCGGAGGGGGCGCGCGGGACGCTGCGGGACACACACACACACTCAATCGATATATTTTATAGATACACCTATAACAGGTTCGTCGCTCAGCGCTATTCGATTGTGTTTCGCACAGGGCTCGAATCCGCGTAATCAAGCGATATGCAGTAATATAAACAATGTAACTCGAATATTATGATATTAACCCTTTTCTTGGTAACGCATCTGTGGAGATACATCAGAATTTAAAAAAGCCAGTGGCATTATTTTTTAGAAAAGTAATATTCTTATATGAATGTTTAGGTATTACAATTTCTTATTTCTCGAACGCATATTCAGTATTTTCTTGACATCCTTGGAACATAAGAGTTAAACGGTATCAATATTATTTTGATATTGAAAGAAAGAATATTCTGCTAAGTTAAGGGTCAATGTCTTTGATTTATCGCAAAGATTTTTTTTTCTCACGTGTATTGGATTTAGAGTGTTTTAACGAAAACCATTCGACTTAGTATAATGAGAATCATTTTAGTATTTTAATGTTGCACATCCTATACTTACATGTAAATGCTTATTCTATTATATTCATTAATACATTAATTTGACTCGCTCCGGCCTGTCGCGTTTCGGGATCAGCTTGTGTATATCCAGTAACTCATATACCTAGAGACCTTCAGTCGTGGTATATGTAGGCCGACATGACGATGTAGACTATCAATGGATTTTCTTCCCTTGGCGGTCGATACTGTTCTTGAACTATTCTGTACTTTCCATTGCAGTCTCATTGTCGAGCCATACAAAAAATAAAACTCTAACTAAAAACCCTATTCCTACCTTGAAAAGAAACGCTGCACACTCCATTATATTTTATATGTGTATGTACTTCCCGCAATCCTACCGCCAGGTGGCGCTATACGGCGGGCAAACGTCACACTCATTCGGACGCAACTGTACTGGGCACATCGGATTTGATTCGGACGACCTTTTTATTTATTTATTCACGGCTACGGACCTATTTATATTGGTTATTGTGCTCCCTGTGTTTTGTGTTGCGTGGGACAATTATATTTAGCACGGACTTGGCATCAGTTACGGATTTTCGGACTTTTATCATCGGGCACACGACCATGCCGGATTCACTGCCCCGGACACTGTTCCTGGATCCAAAAAGGCAGAGACACCAGGGCGGCAAGGTAAGCGGGATTATATATGTGTATATTTTCGGATTCGGTTTTTTTTATCGGAATGCCCAGTGCAGCCCTGAGCGGGGTGCACAAACGCCAAAAGCATTTTCCGGTGTCTTGGTTTTGAGTCTTAGTTAATTAGATAATGGTTACATACGTGGTGCGGGCGGATGCGCAGGCGCGGGGCTCCGCTGCGGCACCGGCGGCGCGGGCGTCGTCGGGGGCGCGGGGAGGGATGACGGCGGCGCGGGGGGACTCGACGTCGGCACCGGGGGCAGGGCTCCAGTGCGAGTGCCACCTACAAATGACACCATTAAAGGAAACCTCTCAAAGGAAACAGTAGCACCATTGCTTCATCGCAATAAGCTCCATACAAAAAAGATATATACGTGCAAATCTCATTCGCGTCTTTGCCATAAACGTAGAAGTACTCACTTCGCACAGGTTTAACGTGGCTCGTATGCAAGTCCTCTTTTACGGCGTCTATCCCTCCGTTTTTCTCTATAAAGCTGTAGATGAATTCTCTCGTCTCCTCGTCTTGCAGCTGCTTTTCCGAGACACCGGCCATCGAGAAGAATGACAGCAGTTCCTCATTTGGCTGGGTAGTCTCCACGTCAAAGCCTGCTCAATAAAAAAATCCAATGAACTTCTTATCATAACGCTTTAGGCTCTACTACAAAAGTGCTCTTTATGAATGGTGAATATTTTTCTTTACCCATACTAAAAAATTTGCTCCTTCATTTTTAATGCGAACAGCGAAAGAATGGATAATGCACGTCACAGGGTTAGACTAACCTTTAGGTGTAAGCGGGGAGTGGCAACTATTTAACACCCCCCCCCCCCCTGCCAAGTAGACGGGGCCTGCAGTAGGACCGTTGTCGCCGGGTGCCGAGGAAGATGCCTCAGCTTTTCCTTGGCATTCAGCAGGCGGGAGAAGGAACAGCCCGGGGGCTTTAGTCGGTACAAGTCCGACACACAGGGGGTCGGCCCTTACCGCCCCCTGAAGGTCCGTTAGGGATTTACCCCGGGCTACCAAAAAAAAGGGATAGACTAACCTTTATGCTCATCCCAGCCGACGTGGGAGATATGTTTGAAATCCTGCGGCATGCCGATGTCTGCTTTTGTCAGCTTCCTGGTTTTGGGCTTCTTGTTGGAATTCTTCAGGGTGTATGTGCCTGTTAAAGAATTCACGAATTCACTTGTTTTATGTTAACAGAAAAATTGTTTTGCTTAACTGCTTCTATTAACAAACGCATTTAAATCGCCAAAAGAAAGAGAAGGCAAACAAGACTGGATTTTTTTTTACCTTTACTCATTAGCGAGTGCGGGTGAAAGAGAATGAATAAATGCTGTCATTTAAGATACCATTGTTTAACTGCGCGCGTGCAGTCGTAGAAATGAATACGTTGATTTAAATCTCTCATTTTCCATCACGATCATGCTGGAGTACACAATATTCACGTTTCGCTTAAAGGACTCAATATCATTCCACACGTAACTTCTACATTTAGACACTTTTTTTTCACTTCTATATACACAATACTTTTTTTTTACCAAAGTAATTATAATGCTTTGTATGGATAATTACTCAATTTAACCTAACCCAAACAAGGCTGTCATTTGTAGCATATGTAGTATTAATAACCTATAAAGATTTACATATTAAAATACATATACATCCATGACTAGCGAAAAACTAAAATGGGCATCTGAGTGCAGTTTACCGGTAAACGTACTCGATTCCAAAATCTTCAGCGTAGCTAGGGTCACTACAAACCGTGCTATCAGGACGTCAAGCTATAGGTAAAAATTGTGGCTGGCACGAAGAAAGCGCACACAAATCTTGTATCTTTGTTTACTTGGTAGGGTGGATTTGGGCGGCAACACCGGCGCCGGCTCAGGTTCCGGCTCGGGCACGGGGGCAGGGAGCGGCGGCGGGACTCCATTCTGCCTGCTCACCGCACTCGAATTGCTCACGCGCGCCGCTGACAGAGCGCGCTGGCGTCGCTCTAAACAGACATCGTCATTTATTGAAAGTGTAGTAGAATATATAAGAATAAAAGTAAAATTAAATAACTTCTGTTGTCTTATGTCTACCGCCGTAACCTGTGAGTATAGTGAAAGAATAGAGCACTTCTCGGGAATATAGTTATATCAAGCCAGTTACTTATTTCACAGTCGCTCCAGTGCTTATTTCTCCAAACGACCAGCTTGTGTTTTTGCTTAGTTACCATAAAAAAATAAAATTATAATTTATACGAACCCATTATTAATTATTACAATGTTTGAGACAAGCCGTGTAGTAAATGAAAACTATAAATGTTTTTGAAACAAAGTTTTGTTCAGCGGGTTATCCAACAAACGTTTTATAGAGGGATGTGGGACTATCGAATTTGTCGCATTATAGTGTACTGCCTAAAAACAACTATAAATCGGATTTTTTTTAAAAGAGTGTCTTTTAATCTGACAAATTACACAAACAATCTATTTGAACACCCAATCATACTAAATAATTATGTATACTCCTATTATATGGTAGGTATGTGAAACTTTCAGGCACAATAAACAGTAACAGGCATGCCGGATTAGACAGAGGCTGGATTACCGGGGGTCCACTGTATTTAAAATAGAGAAAAAATATTTACCATTAGTCGATAGAACAAATAAGCATTAGAATGTCGAAAATATTTAGGCCCTACCGCCTCATGTCTTTCAAGACTTAATTCAAGACAGAAATCTTGAAAAACTCGCACTTGCATTAGTTTATTTATAATTCAAAACAATGAATGATAGAATTTCGTTCAATTGTTTATTGTAATTCCGCTTCTTGTTTATAAACAGATACTGTCATTTGCACCGGCGGAAGATATAAATACCACAATCAACGGAACTGATATTGCTCTCCTAAGCGAAAGCATAAGGTCAATTTGCATATAAAGTAGTTAAACAATCGATATTGATAAATCATTGACGGCCATGAGATGTTCACACCTGAAAATAGGCATTCACTAAAGTTTTTCGAAACGACGACGCGTGGCAAGCGGCGTAAGCCTCCTAAAGCCAACTAATGCCTTCAAAATGATAGTAAACCCAAATGGGCTATTCTACTCCAGTAATAACACATAAAAAATACAATAAATAGAACTGCGAATGGAAAAATCTATCACATTTGTATTAAAAACAATGCTAAAATAATCAGGTTATTTTGTAAGAGCACCTTTTCTACGGCAAACTTCTTAACCCCATTTTTTTTGACTCAGGTTCACGCTTCGTTTAAAGAATCCAATATTGTAGGAAGAGAATACATTCGCCAGAAGATCATTCCACAATGCAATGATCCGACAAGGTTAGAGAGAACTTCTTAGTTCTAATCAAAATAGAAGTCACCGTAAAATTGTAGCATCAATTGTAGGGGGTGCACGGTGTCCGGCGCGCCGCCTGAGAGAGAGGTAGCCTCAACAAGGCTTCTTGTTCCCCGGGCGTCTGGACGAATTTGATTTCCCAGGCCCGGTCGGAGCAATCAAAGGGACACCCCGGGGGTTTTTAGTCAGTAAGAGTCTGACACACCGGGGTCGCTGCCCTTATAGCGGCTCTGATGGTCCTATGCGGGATTTTCCCCCGGGATATAAAAGAAAACAGAAAATAAGAGTATGTAGCTTCACTTTTATTCGCGCGTTTTGGACTAGTCCATCTTACCAAGTATTTGTAATTCCATGGCTGTATTTTGATTAAACATACCTTCTCGTCTAATTTTTCTGAGCTCGATCTTTTCGATAAGTATTTTCCTAAGGATGCGCGCCTCATCTTCGTTTGCGAAATTAAAAGCAGTCATATATTCCTGTAACAAGGAAGGAAATTGAATTTGAACCGTATTCAAACCTTACATTATACAATACTGTTTATCTCTAAAAATTACTTATTATTATCATCATCAGATGCAGTTGTATTGTAAAGCGACAAAATATATATACAATCGTTCATTTTACTCCTTAGTTTAAAAACATCCCTAATAAAATAAAAACCATGTAAAAATCCTTCAAAAATTCTTGTCCTTAAAATCCCTTATTTCACAATTAAAACTCTATTTAGGGGACCCTTTTTAGTACAAGATGAAGTTCCCCTAGTTTTTTTTTTACTCTACAAAGTGATTAAAGCGCGCCTGATGGAAAGTGTAATATAGTCCACCAACGGCAATGACTACCTAGGGACAAGGATTCGTTGACAGTCGCTTACGTCATTTCAGTCCTCATATACCACGAATGAAACAAACAACAATACAAGAAATCAACAAACGGAAAATGAACAAATCTCGGACAGTACTCTACCATGCCGAGGATCTGCAGGCAGTACAACGCACTCTCGCGAATTGGTGACTTTGACTTGACTGTTTCTCTCATAGAATTTAGAACAGCGTGTGGATAGTGCTGTATTTCTTTCTTTTTTTTTTTTGAGTTCCTTAGAATCAGTGACAGAATTTTGTTAAAAGTTGTTATTTAGGCAATCTATATATTTTTTTTATAATGTGTCTATGTGTGTATGTATGTACCATATAAACGTTTTTTCTTTTTTGGAATTTTATTAATATTATTTACTATAAACTAGCATTATATATTAATTATTGTGCATGCTGTGGCGGCCTATAATTGTGGGGGCATTTATATATTCTATTTTAGTAACATGATCTTTTTGTTTTTTTTACTCTAATGTCACCCATGTTAAGCACCTAATTTTGCAAAATAAAATAATGAAGGTCTCTAGCTACCTATGTACAGATGGAGGTACACAAACTGATCCCGAAACGCTACAGGTGGAATCGAATCAAACTACGCTATAAAGCTTTTTGCACTTGTTTATTGTGGTCACGATCCAGCTCGGGCAATCGCCATAACACAAAAAAAACACCGATCTTAGCAAATCAACATTCGATGATTTTGTAAATTCCAATCAATATAAACGAAATAGAAAGGCTCCTAGACGGTTCGTGACGGATTCAAAAAGCCAAGGGCGTTTATTGTTTGGTGTTGAAATATATCCTGCCGCTGCCCACTTACCCGCCTCGTAATGATATTTATTACGACATTTTGCATAACAAATAACAATATTAATCAGTTAATTTTATTGATGTAAGGAATCCCATCCTGCTAATACACATTTACCTTATTTACTACATTATTTCAATACTGATAAGACCATTGATTGGTTTCCGCTTTTTTTTTGTAACCCAGAGAAAATCCATAACGGACTGTCAGGGGAGTGGTGAGGGCTACTCTCTCGGTGCGCCGGACTTGCATCGGCTAAAACCTCTGAGGTGATCCATCAAGCGCAGGGTGCGCTGAGTCAAGGTATCACTGACACGCGTCTCTCCGAGTTATCGCACGCATTGCGCCATTACGAGCTCGTCAAGAAATGTAGGGGAGCCAGATGGCCACCCCCCCACCGCCATGTGATGTGTGGGATCACACACCACATCACAGGAGTATAGTCTACGACACGGTAGTCCTGACTGGTCTCCCCTGCCCCAACAAGCAATTGTTTGACATTGGTGGCCGGAGCGCTAGAGATTACAGATGCAAAAATGCGGACGAAACATCCAAGCACTTTCTGTGTGAATGTGGATGTATTAACCTTTTCGCTACGGCAGGCCCAGCAGCAAAGTCACAACAGCAGCATTCATCATGCGAACAGCTAAGGAGTGGAATATACTACCAGTGGCCATATTTCCGCGATCTTATGACCTGGGAGTCTTTAAAAGAAGATTGAATAGGCATTTGTTAGGCGGACGCGGTTCATCATGTTCGCGCCAAATGGTCGCGAACGACCTACGTGGAGGCTCAACCTCATAAATGTTATATTTTAAAAACAGAATGAAGATTGTCATTCGAAAGAGATGTCAAATATATATATAAAAAAAAAATACATTACCTAAAGACGAAATAAAATGTTATTTTTTTGGAAAACCTTAATACAAACCCCAAAGGGAAGGCGCTAAGCTACACGTTAAGCCAAACGGCCTTCCCACATCATAGGACTCATCTTCGCCTTCCACCAGGTGTGATTGAGGTCAAGCGTTCGCCTATAAGTTATAAAAAAAAAAAAGTATTTCGCAGGAAATGGAGCTCCGTATTGAAAGGGCGCGCATCAAACGCGGACAGTCTTCAGCTGTCAGGGCCAAAATTTTGGCTTAAAACGATTTTATTTAGTTTTCAGAAGAAAAATAATACGGTTCACCCCTAAACTAATAAAATATAGTCACCTATCGTGTACAGGCCACGTTTTCAGTCACTATAGTCACCAATAGTGGCGAAAGGTTTAATGCAACTTTAATACACCCTGGAGGAGTGCCCGGCCTGGGCTGGAGAGAGGGAGGTCTTCACGGACCGCATTGGTGAAGACCTCTCATTGCCAGCGGTGGTGAAAGCCATGGCCGGCAGTGAGACCTGGCTAGAAGTGACAGCCTCCTGCGAGGCAGTCATGAAGCGGAAGGAGGCCGCCGAAAGGGTCAGGGAGCGTACAACTTCCCTGGACATTCATCGGCCAAGACACCGTCGCCGGAGGGACTTGTTCGCTCATAATGAGCGCGACATCCCTCCATAGCACTAGCCGGGCAGTAGACTTGAGGGAGTCTGTTGCCTGGATGTGAGGGAGGCGACGTGCAGTGTATGGTGCGCCGTCCGTGAGAAAGGTTTGGAGAAGAGGGTTGGGTTGTCAACCAGCGAATATAGGCATACCGATTATGTTAAAGACTGGGCACATTATGTTTTTATAAATTCCTTCGTGTAGAGTGTAGCCATCTAAATCATTACAGCTCATTGAACTCTAAAATCAATACCGACCTTTTCATTTAACACATCGATGCGTCCCATTTTTACCTTCTCTATTTTTAAAGTGTCACAAAACTTTACTCTAGAGTTATTACTTGTTGTATACATCTCATTTGAACTTTGAATTTAAGTTACAAAACATTGTTTTTTAGTGTAAAGTAAAGAAAAACTAGAAAATGACAAAGGAACAGTTATGGCCTAATGGATAATGGATCGGTGTATCCAAGCGCCAAGGCGAACGGTCGTAGGTTTAAATCCCAACAACTACATCTGGGTTTTACCAGATTCAGAACGGATTTAGGGCCCGAATGCTCATCGGTGAAGGAAGAGATCGTAAATGCTCTAAGAGTGGCGATCAGCTGCGCTACTGGTAATCTTGGACACGACATATAACCCGCCCGGTTAAGTTGTGAAGACATTTCCCGGTCAACAAACAACGTAAATTCGAGAAAAAAAAAACGACATATAAGTGCAATGTTGATACAACCATTAATATATCTCTGCGCACCCCGAAATGGATATAGCGTGACGATATATATTTATTAAGAAAAACATACAAAGACCGAACTTAGATTATTTATATTATAGCATAATGTAATACGTTAGTTCGAATAAAATAAATATTAATCAAGAGACTGAATACATAGTGACGCACACGTTTTAATTTGTCACACAACTTCCTACATTGAATTGTTTGATCGATGATTCATCATTACACTCTTAATGAAGATATTTATTTTCGAATCGCATCAATATCGTAAAGAAACGTGAGATTTTCCTTTTTTCTCTGTGTGGTTCAGATTTGTGTGAAACCTCAGTAAATTGTCTTTTTTTTTTTTACATGGGGAAAATCTTCATAGGACCATCCTGGCCGCGAAAGGGGGTGGCAGCCGGGGTGTGCCAGACTTTTACCAGCTAAAAACCCCAAGGTGCCTACGTTTGCGATTTAGTGGGTACTGCGGGTCCTGTAATCAATTCGTCGCAGCCCCACAACTCAGTAAATTGTCTAGCATGAGCCAAATAGATGAGGATTTATTGGTTGTGACATTGAAGGCGTAAAAATGTTTCGTTCGGGAATGCCGATATAGTTTTGACTGTCTCTCAGGCTGAGATTTTAAGTTTACTTTAAGACTTTAAGTTTACTTAGACTTTACTAAAACATTTGTTTTTTTTTACACTCGCTCGACATAATGACTACAGTGCACCTTATGGTAAGTACGGTGAAGTCCAAAAACAAAAGCGACCATCATAGAATGAATATCCATTGATAGTCTCCATCGTCATATCGGCCCACATATACCACGACTGAAGGTCTCTAGGTATATGAGTTACTGGATATACAAGCTGATCCCGAAACGCGACAGACCAAATCGAGTCAATATGACGGTTTTTACACATGTGTACTGTGGTCAATACCATAGTCACAATTTTTTACGAATTACAATTTATATTACTCAAAGAATGTCAAAGGATTGGGTAAGTCACCGATTTTGTCAACATGGACTTGGCTCTGCGAATACTATTGTTACACTCAAGTTCCTATTCCTACCATTGTAATAACTTCGCCAAATTCTTAGACTTAATTGTACCATTTCAAATTTTTGGACAATTGTCGATGTTAGTTCCGTTCTCCAACAACTATACCGCAGTACCGTATAAAATTCCAAGACGCCCCATAACAAAACTTTCCCATACACGTAACGCTAATAGAAATCTCGGTCTTGAATGACCAATAAACAGTATATTTAGTAGCATAAATGATCAACTCTATACAATAGATGTGGCAAGTGTACTGAAGAGTTATTTAACCTTATTCCACCCTCTCCCTTCCTGAATAGAATCATGCGCGCGACTTTTCGGAGTCGCATCTATACGGTATCTCACATCCCGGCTAGGAAAGTTCCCTATATCCTATTTTTGCCGTTTCGTTGGGCTGCGGAATGTTCTTCCGGTGAGCGTGTTCCCACTGTCCTCTGATATGGGATCCTTTAAGCGTAGCGTGAAGAGATATTTGTGCAGGCCGGCATGATCGCTGTGACTACCGATGGGTTTCTCTTACCTGTCGATGGCGTTGGCGTTTTTTGGACTGCACCATGCTTACCATCAGGTATGGTGCAGTAACTGTGACGAGTCAGTTTAAAAAAAAAACTATCAGGTGGGGTGCGGTTACTGCATCGAGTCGGGATAAAAAAATATATATTTTCTATAATTCTCTTCACATGTTCAAAAAAACACAATATACATTTAATACCAGGCCATAGTCTCAAAATGTTCATTTTGTTTTGGGTTTTAAGTTTTTTTTTAATAAATAATATTATTCATTTTTTATTTAATAATATATGTAACTATTTTGTTGTACTGTGTAATAACAATCTGTAATTTTTTTTTATTTGTTTCTTTTAATATTACCTTTTTTTATTGTGTAAGATGTGTGCTCTCATTATAGGCTAGTTAGTAGATAAGAATAATACTTTTATAACTTTTTTATTTAATATTTATATATACTTAAAGTTATTGCACCGAAAATTAATAAACATATCAAAGACGAACTTTTTTCTGAGCAAAACCTTAGCTTAAGTCCCCAGGACACAAAAAACCAAATATTATGTTAATAGCAAATACGAATGAATATTAGCCTCCCACAACATGCACCCTACAAAAAAGGAAGTTTATAAAAAAATTGTATACATATTGTATTCCGGTAAAAAGTCATAGGAAGTACTAGCAATGTTAAGATATTTTGTAATCAAATCTCTCGGTGAATTCAACAAATTCTCACGGTTTATTCATGATTGACCTATAGAATGACGTAAGACATTAACACGATTTTTTTTATTGAAAAATAAAATTTGCATGGCTAAAGTCTTAACATGTATTTAGTTAGTCTTTTAGGGCGGCTAGCAGTAACAATTAAATCTAGTTTAAGGTTGTATAAACAGGTTTAATTCTACCTCAATGATGATTTAAAATTAACAGTTGTGGAAATAGTTGTGGACAACGTTTCCGTGCAAGATAAGTACAGTCTAACCCTAATCTCTAGGCCTTTGGTTTAAGCTAAAATTTAGGCCTAATCATATATTTTCGAATGAGGTTATTTGACCAGAGACAGCACCTTTGGATGAAGCTTTCGGCCGGACATTATATTTCAGAAATATTAAAAATAATACAAACCTCAGCTTCAAAAGTGTGCAAGTATTGCCTCGGACTCTTATACTCGATTTGTAAATACACCTCGTGCTCCCATATCATCGCTCTCCGGTACAGGCAGTAGATCCTGAAGAAGTACGACCGTTTCGCGTTGTCCTTCACGAGGCAGAGGACGCCGGTGTCTTTTTTCTTCCACTCGTTGTGCGCGGGCCCTTCCGTCGTGAACAGCTGTACGACCGCCGTTGCCAGACTCTGTAAACAATGGTTTAAAATAGTTACAAAGATCGACTTCTGGAATGCATCAATGTAAACTGGTATCTTGGTTTTAAAAGGACCAAAGTGTATTCTTGTAAACTATGATCCATCCGAGCCTGTAAGTCCAAATATGACATTTAATCCTTTCCCTCCTTACGGTACTTCTAATATTGGATCTCATTATTTTTGTGCTCTCTAATAGTTCCTAACATTGTAATAACACAAAGTTCCTGACGGTACTTTTAAGTCTACGTCTTGGAAATAGTACTTTTAGGTACAATAAAAATCTTAACACTAATCATACCAACACTTTTTAGATACCTATTTCCTGTTTGAATGCGTTATATGGATGTTAGGAAGGAAATAAACATAATAATAAAATTTATTATATAAAAAAAACTGTATATTGACCATTTCTATTACAAAAGTAAAAATAATAATTTTTAATTATTGCTCATCGCATTTTTTACATATAAGTGTGTCCCTTGTAGATTTTCCGCAAACATATTTTTTACATTTAGAGCAAATTTTGTTGGTTTTATTTTCTTTACAGTATCCCATTTGACACTTCTTATGTTGATAAGCATCTATAGGAGACTAAGGCAACGATTCTTTCGTATTTGTGTTCTTTTGGTTGTTCACGCGCTTCTCGAAAATCGGCACCAAGTTCAAGTATTACTCAAAATAAATAAAATAAAAAATACTAAATTAATTGTAGGTTAATTAGTTAGAAAAAGTCATGAAGTCAAATATGCAAAAACAATAAGATGATACTTGTATTTTCAATGCAAAAGTTCAAAATTGGTCATTTGACCCGTTATGGTATGTTTAGTGTTAATATAATCTAAGCGTTTCCTTTTACCTACCTTATTATGATAATAATAAAAAAATAAATAAATGATAAGTTGTCCTAGTTTGGGTGTCAGCTGATTTTAATGCGCTGCTTGTAATTGTTTGTCTAATAAAAAACTTTATTTATTTATTTTATTTTTAATAAAGTTGAAAAGCGGAAATTCATCAAAAATCACTTCCCCTGGTGGAAAAGGTTAAAACATTTATATTGGAAATAAGTTTACATTTATTAAATTCGATTTGTACCACTATTCCAGAATTTTATGTCAGACTTTCAAGAATTAAGAAATAGCTGATTATCGATCAACTAAAAAGAACTCTGGGCAGTAGACTTGACGGAGTCTGCTGTCCGGATAAGAGGGAGGCGGTGTGCAGTGTCCGGCGCGCCGCCTGTGAGATAGGTATTGGAATGGTGGGCTCTTTACCCCTACCCCTCCCAGAGAGGCAGCCTCGACAAGGCATTTCGCTCTCCGGGCGTCTGGATGTATTTGGTTTCCCAGGCTCGGGTGGAACGATTAGAGGGACACCCCGGGGGTTTTAGTCAGTAGGAGTGTGACACACCGGGGTCGCTGCCCTGATGGTCCAATGCAGGATTTTCACCGGGACACCAAAAAAAAACTAAAAACAACTAAAGCGCAAAGTGTATACAGCCAATAATGTATCTCTGCTCACCAGGTCAAGGATATAGCGTAACATATATTATTATTATCTCTTTACTTATATTATTTACAAAAAAAAAGAACACTTTAAATGATATACATCAAAACAAAGATATATGTTTTAATATATAAACACATATAGACATACGAGAGGGAGGACTAAGGTCTAAGCCACCGGTAGTTAGGGAGTCCAGAATGAGAAACCTCACAATGCGTGCCCTGTCAAATAATACTGCCTTCTGTATTCGGCTGTTCTTCCAGAAACCATCAAGAGAGAGCCTCTTGAGATGGTAATCGGGGCTCTTAGCGATCAGCCCATTAGTCGATACGACAATCGGGACAACAATCGTTAAATTCACATCCCACATGCTAGTAATCTCGTTTGCAAGAGATTTTTTTTTTATTGAAAAGAACTTACACAAAGACTTGCTTTTTTTTACTTGGGGAAAATCCTCATTGGACCGTCCCGACCGCACGAAGGAGGCGGCGCAGCCGAGGTGTGCCGGACTTGTACCGGCTAAAAACCCCAAGGTGACTATTTCTGCATATAGACGGGGACTGTGGGTCCTGTAATCAATTCTCCACAGCACCGTCATTCCGCGCCCTTCGGACACTATCTCGGGGGAGGGCAAAAGATCCTCTCCAAACACAAAGACTTGCTTAGTGTGACCCGTATGTCACCATTCATGTTGCATCAGGCCATAATAAATCAAACTACCGTATCCAAACGGAGAATAAAATTAAAAACTCTGCAAGACACGGCAATATATTTATTAGCGAAACACGCAAAACATGACCGCTTTATTGAACGATCTATGAGATAGTTAATATTTTGAACGAAGCAATAAACAGCCATCATTCTCATAAAAAAAATTACAACAATAGTCTGAGAAAGATATGAAAAAGCTTACAACTTTGTGTGTTGTAAAGTGTAGTTTTTAAAGGTTTCATTGATTTTAAAAATATCGTAGTTTACTGAAGCCACGCTGTATGAAAACCGGTACAGTTAACGACAATGTTACTGGCAGATTTTTTTTTGGTCTGCTCGTGACCATTGCTGTGTAACTCGGTCGAAACCCATTTTATAACTAAGATAATTCGCACATAGGCCTAGTTAAAATATTTGTAATACGTTAATGACTTTAGATAAGAATATAGTAGCAATTCTTAACTATTAGATGACAAAGAGAAATGCTGGGGCGACCGGAAATATAGTGACATATATAATAGAAAATGACGTTTGAAGTTAATACGGGCTCAATTTGAATAGGGCCGAATCCGGGCCCTAGCACGTATATTTGCTAAAATATATTCGTAAGGCAAATCACCTTGTTTCAAGATGCTCTGAAATCGGCATTATATCTCGAGGTTCTTTTTTCTGCGGGACAAATTGGTGTTGGCCGAGAAATGCTTTTACAACTTCACCAGTCGATGGGAGCGAGCACTTAATTAACTTAACGATTTATGGGTTGGGCAGCAACGCAAAGGCACCTCTGTGGGTACGGACTTCGACTTAGTCGGACAGCCGGGAAACGAACTTAACGGTGATCTACTAGCGTTTTTGAAGCGACTACCTTTAGAAGAAACGCCGAAAGAAACTCATGGCTGCTGTGTGGATCTCTAGGTATAAAGAAAAATGCCAATCACGTAAAAATTTTATCTTATTAACCGCAACGCTTCCTATTACTATCAACCCTTGCGATAAAAATGTAAATACATTTACTAATATTTTTTCTGAATACAACGGCATATAGAGCTGATCAGTGACGTCCATAGGGTATTTGGAGAGGGTAGGCAGAATTCGCGTAATTAATTTGAATATTATATTATGATAGAAAATATTATATTGCTCTCATAGGAGAGTTAAATGACGTGATTATAGAATAGATATGAATATAAATAGTTCCTTTTTTTGTTTAATTTTAAGCAATGTATTCTAGACTTATTTATCATTAGGACATGCAATGCTTTCATGCATCTATGGAATGAACGCTACTGGAGCCGATTTCATAATCCCTCGGAATAATGTGGTTTACATTACGAAAACGTCTATGCAAAAATTCGTGCTAGGGCCTCCATACCTTCAATGAATGGTTTGTATGTGATACTGACGTGTTAACGACAGCATTGGATTAAAAACATGCTTCATATAAATCTATACGAACTAATCGTTTTGCTTGCTTCGGGCCGCAGTTGGGTGAAGTTTCTACTTTGTCGACATATTAACGTTTATTGATTACTAGCTGTGTCCGCGACTTCGTCCGCGTGGAATAGTTATTTTGGGCATTTTAGTTATTTATTTTAAAATTGTAATATCTTCTAAGATGTTCATTGAAATTAAGTGATGTCAAAGACAATTTTGTTCACAATTAAATACTCTTAATCAACAACACATTTATTTAGATAAAGGTTAATATTATTACGTTGATACAACTTTTAACAAATAATGCATTAATTTCGACCAAATTTGATTACCATAAAAACGGTTCTAGTGAGTTAATCTTAAAAGATAGACATATACTGTCGCGGACATTTTTTTAGATCATTTCAAGAGGAATAATTCTTTCATACATATATTTTTGGTATCTTGAACTGTTTTCGCAGCGCATGCAACGGAAGCCCTCAAGGATGAATAATTTCCCCGTTTTTTTTTCACATTTTCCATTATTGCTTTGCTCCTAATAGTTGCATCGTGATGTTATATAGCCTAAAGCCTCCCTCGATAAATGGTCTATTCAACACAAAAAGAATTTTTCGATTCGAACCGGTAGTTCCTGAGATTAGCGCGTTCAAACAAACAAACAAACTCTTCAGCTTTATAATATTAGTATAGATCAGCCACTTTCGTCCCACTGTAGGGCAAAACCTCCCTTCACTTTTTCACTATATTTGTGGAATCCTTGGGAAACGGTTTGGACATTTAACCCAGCATGCTCATTCAAAATGTGTTAGTGGGTGTGTACTATGAAAGTAGAGGAGCATGCAGCAGCTTAGATGCTAGCAGTCCGCGTGCAATTCTGCATGCTGTATACCTTAGTCGAGTCTTACGACACCTCAGCGAATATAGCACATCTCTATAAGTAACCAACTGGCATTTCAAACCTGGCTGTTTAGGGAATCTAGGTAAATAAAAAACCTCTATTATTGATAAAAAAAACCTAGATGTATTAAGATCGCACTAAACCAAGCTTCACTGTATATTATTGTATTATCAAAGCCTGCGGTTAAAAACGGTGTCAGTAGAAACATTCCATAAATACCTAATCGCAGCGTTACCGTACATTCTTGTTGCGTGTCTAACACGAATAAATAAAAACACAGATGTGAACAAAGTCACGCGATACCCGCGGTGTCGCGGCTCGACATTACGAAGTTGCAACAGCTGTTCTTTGCGGTATTCGCTTTTTTTGACCAGCTTATTCATTGCATACAAATAGTGACGCCAGAATTTAGCTTAATGGCTTCCGTACCCACTAGCGCACCGATAAGTGGGGCGGTTGGGCGAGCGACCCCAGTTCTCCGAAAAGACGAAGTATAAAAAAAAAACGGTCAAATGCAAGTCAGATTTGCTGTAGATAGAACAATTGGTTGTTTTCTTTTTGCATTTTTGAATGACATATTAAAGCCTCAAAATTTTTATAATAATAGAGAAGAGATAGAGAGATTAGCAAACTATCTATGAGGTTTTATTGTCGACATTTTGATTGACCATCATCACAATAATAAGAAAGTAACAGAAAGTTTTCGTCTGTGGATAGTTGCATTAAAGGGAGCGTGTATTTGCTCGACAGGCGCGTCCTGCCAGCGACTGCCAAATCGTGTACCGCTCTGTATGCATTAATAAGTTGGAAAATAGCTACCGAAGAGGTAACTATGGAAAAGACTAGATGGGCCATACAAAGCTTTCATCCATTTAAGACAGGAGGCCTAGACAATATTCTACCCGTGTTTTTACAATGGGGAATAGAATATATTATAGACCCATTAACGAAAATACTGCAAGCGTGCCTAGCACACAAATATATACCCATTAAATGGAGAGAAGTGAGAGTTGTCTTTATACCTAAACCAGGCAAAAGCGACTACACGGATGCTAAATCCTTTAGACCTATAAGCCTCACATCCTTTATGTTAAAGACATTGGAAAGGCTCTGTGATAGGTTGATTAGAGACAAAGCATTAACTACGGTGCCAATACATAAAAACCAACACGCATACAGCTCTGGAAAATCCACAGAGTCAGCCCTACATATGGTAGTAGGCAAAATCGAACATGCGATAAAAAACAAGCAGATATGTCTAGGCACATTTATAGACATAGAAGGAGCTTTTGATAAAACTAATTTTTATAGTATCAGCACAGCACTACACCGGCATGGTGTCGATGACAATGTAATAAACTGGATTGAAAACATGCTCAGCAAAAGAATAATCAAAATTGCTGATGGACAAAGCAAAGGTGCATTGGTAGCCAAAGGCTGCCCGCAAGGAGGCGTCTTGTCCCCTCTCCTTTGGAATATCGTAGTAAACGACCTTATCCACACCTTAAATACTAGATACTTCTACACAATCGGATACGCAGATGACATTGCGATCCTCATAACAGGCAGATATGCAAACACGGTTTGTGACGTCACTCAAGCAGCAATAAGAGTCGTTGAAAAATGGTGCAAAGAAAACAACCTCTCTGTGAATCCAACAAAAACGGAGTTAGTTATGTTTACAAACAAGCGAAATTTAGGTAATTTCATATTACCACGCATGTCAAATATAGAACTGGAATTAAAACCAGAAGTAAAGTACCTTGGCATTATTCTAGACTGTAAGCTAAGCTGGAATAGCCACATAGACTACAAAATCAAAAAAGCCAGCATAGCCTTCTGGCAATGCCGCAGAATGCTAGGCAAGAAATGGGGATTGTCCCCTAAAATCACAAGCTGGCTGTACTCAGCTGTAATACGACCCATGGTAAGTTATGGAGCACTAGTATGGTGGACTAGAACTAAGCTCATAACAGCCATTACAAGGTTAAGACAATTTCAAAGGCAAGCATGCATGGCCATTACAGGATGCATGAGAACCACCCCCACAAATGCACTAGAAACCATGCTTGACATGATACCTTTACACTTGTATGTTCAACAAGAGGCAGTATCATCAGCCTTACGATTGAAAACTATAAACCTGTGGAATGATAATGGTGCTCATCACACCAAAATCTTAAAAGAATTCACAGATGATATACCACTACTTGAAGCTACCTGCGACAAAGTACCTATGCAGTTCGTTTTCGACAAGAAGTATAAGATACAATTACATGAACAAGACTACGAGAGCCTAAATGTAAAAGAACTGAGGATCTTTACTGACGGCTCTAAAACAGACTTAGGAACGGGCACAGGCGTCTACTCAGAGGATCTTAACATCAAGACCTTCATGGCGTTGGGAGCCCATAATACTGTATTCCAGGCGGAATGCATGGGCATCCTACTGGCAGCCCATGCAGTCATCTCCAGGAAGGTAACAAATCAACCAATCCGAATACTGTCGGATAGCAAAGCAGCACTGCTGGCCATAGGAAGTAAAAATTACAATTCCAGTCTGGTCATGCAGTGCCACCAAGCCCTAACTCAGGTATGTCTAAACAACAATGCTATAACTCTTCAATGGATTAAAGGACACAGCGGATCACGCGGCAATGATGCCGCAGATGAGCTGGCAAGAAGGGGATCTGATACAAGAATATTCGGACCTGAGCCGATTATTCCACTTCCCTTCAGCTGGTTCAAATCCGAAATTCGCCAAAGAATAAGACGTCTGAAAGATTCAGACTGGAACGACTTAGTAGGATGCAGACAAGCCAAGGAGGCCTTACCTAGAGCGAATACAAAGGTCTCTAAAGCCATTTTGCATCTCAGTAGATTACAGATACGTAGGGTCACCGGAGCCATAACAGGACACGGTTATTTTAATAGACATCTTTTTCACTTAGGTGTCACAGAAACTACTCTGTGCAGAGCATGCATGAGAGAAGACGAGATAGCCAGGCACATGCTCCTCGAGTGCAGTGAACTGGCAGCGTACCGGGCACAACACCTCGGCACACCGAGGTCCCTTCCGGAAGCAACCAGCAATATCAGGCGGCTGGCGGATTTCCTGGAGGAGCTGAGCTGGGATGATTGAAATCATCCCGGCCCAGTTTCACGCAAAATAGGCGCACTCAGACGTCGAATTGCGGAAAATGAGCCCGTGTGAACCTGATACCTGATGCATTAATATAGAAAAGCGTTCGATGTAGGTGAATGCGCAGCGCTGTCACGGGGCGTCTCAAGCTCGCGATCGTGACAGTTATCACGAAGTGTCGACTAAGAAGCGGCAGCAAGCAAAACTACTGATTTGTAAAGATTAATATGAATCATATTACGACGAAGCGAGAATACTACCCTGTAGCACGAACTGCTAATAATATGGTCCCTTGTTAAGGTAGTAGACTCTCTAAACGATTTATTTCTATTCCATTGCATAAAATAAATATTGGTAAACACTCCCCTTTTAGTAGTGTTTTATGGCTATAATAGTACAGGCAAAACTGTTTATGGCGACATTGTTTAGATCGACAAAGATCTCAGCCGAATGCTATATGTCCGATCGTATCTCGAAAACATCATCAGTTGTTACGACTATCGGTTTTTACGACTAAATATGAGTAGTCCCTTCGATATCGTTATACCAGATTTGTATCTGTAAATCTTTTAACATTTTCCACTTTTCCTTACTATGAGACAAATATAATATTTTGCAATGCGTAGAAATCTCACACGTATTTCGCTTTTTTTCTATATAGCTAATTTATTTATGGTCGTATTATTAGTTTTGCTTCCTTTGTTGACTATTTAAGAGGACACCGTATGTATTATTGCTTTAAGTTTTATTTTTGTCTTGTATTTAGTTCCGTGATGTCCGATATGTGAACCAAATGAAAAAATGGCGTTTTGTCGGCAGCAGAAGCTTCATCGAAATACACTCTATACAATTCTTAAAACCAGTCGTTTTGCTTGCCGGCACTGCATCGTCGACATACCACTTTTTTAACCCATTTGCATCAGTCTCTAAATCCGCAATCTTACTAAAAAATTCGCAGCTAAACATTGACGATACCAGCATGTGCAGGGAAGACTAACAGTGTTTATTCTCATTAGAAATACTGTTATAGGGTTATTCGAATTATTGTATATTCCTCGTATTTTAACAAAAATATATTTATTTCAACAATAGTACAGTTTAAAAGAAAATTAAATCATATGTTGGAAAGAAAAATTATTGTGTGCGGATTTATCCGCTCCCAGCGATAATGGCAGTTTTTGTTTGCGGATTATTCTGTCGAACGATGCGAATGGGTTAATTTGGGCGCCTACTCATCTAGATTCCGTATATGCTGGACTAGTTGATAGATAGAGGTAACAGCGTTTTTAACTACCAGTTAATACGTGATGAAATGTGTACAGATTTGAAAGTGTGTCGGGCCGTTTTAGCCGGCAGTAACAATAAAATCAGTGCGCTTGCTTGCATATCTAACACGTAATATGTACCTGCCAATGAGATAATCTTACATTATCCTTTATCGCAGCTTTGAAAATATGTATTATTTAAGCTATTTAGTATACACATGATATAACCAGAAGATACTGATTATAGTAATTATTCTTTTTATATGATAGAAATCAGTGTAGTCCAAGATAGGCTGAGAACGCCGAGGGACAAATCTATTGACAGTCATCACCATGTTTTTTTTTTTACACTGGCTCGACATAGTGACTACAGAGTACCTGATGGTAAGTACAGTGTAGTACAAAAACGACAGCGACTATCAAAGGATGAAAATCCATTGATAGTCTCCGTCGTGATGTCGGCCCACATATACCACGACTGAAGGTCTCTAGGTATATGAGCTAATGGATATATACAAGCTGATCCCGAAACGCGACAAGCCGAAACTGGTCACTATGACGGCCTTTACACCCATGTACTGTGGTCGCGATCCGGACGGGCACCGACGCCCTGCCACCTCGCTGCTGCTCGTTTAGCACCACCCAGGAGTCACGAGTAGGGAAACTATGGTAAAGCCTACGGACGCGAGCAGCTTCGACTCCCAATGACCCATGTCACGGGGCTCGGTGCACTGAACGTCTAAGTATATTAACAAGCAATGTATACAAGATGACCCTGAAATTCGACATGCCAAAGGGACTCAATATGCCATCATATTGTGTTCTTATGTATTGTAGTCACGATCCAATTCAGGCAATCACCCTGCCACCTCATTATTGTATGTGTTAACAATTTGTTTATACGTATTAATCCAGTTTAGTATTAGGCTACACAAGCTAGTTTCCTGTTGTAAGAATTCCCTCTAGTAAACTCGTGCAGGACATCAAACTACATGGGTGGAGTTTTACGTGTTTTGTTTATTAAAAAATAGACTCAGTAATTATTGATGATTTTTTGATTTTTCACAATTCTTTGAAAGGATCTAATATTAATATAAGAGGCAAGGTAATACATAGCAAAACTCATTTCACACCCTGGTTATACAGTAGATATCATTGATTTTTTATTTCCTATCTTTATATTAGAGACAAGCTTGCACTTGACCTCAACCTCACCTGTTGGAAAGTGATGATGAGGCTGATTATGGAGCGCTCTCACCCAGCAAATACCAATTCACTTGACGTTTGAACATTCTCATATCATAAGATGTTGGAAAAATAGATGCAGGAAGTGAATTCCACTGCGTTGTTTGCAGCAAAAATGAGGAGACAATTTTTGTGTTATTTCAATATTAACTATATTTATACAATATACATATTGTTGATATGGTCTCACTATAATTGACAAAAACTAAGAATTCAAGAACCTCCATTCTAAAAAGTTCCTTAATAGAAAAAGAATCCTTATAAGATCAATTTCTTAACTGTCTGTCTGTCAAGATCTTTTTTCTCAGAAGCATATGAAGATAACAAGTTAAAATTAATATCATTCACTCAAATTTAAAATCAGCTGAAGCTGTTTATCAAAATTCTAAGTCAAGCTTATCAAAAGTAGTTTATACAAAAGTATTTTTAAAACTCACAAAGGACCAATAATTGCGAAATATGGCAAGAGGTAATTAATATGGTATAGTTTAAATAATAAAAAGGTAGCTTACTTAAACTTGGCAAATTTTTCTTTAATGGCAACAAATAGGATATAAAAATGAATATGGATATAAAAAATGATAATAAATATAATAATATTTATACACTCAAGAGATGTCAATTCACTTTATGCTTATAATTTTTGATAATTTATGATGCCAGGATAAAAGGCACTGGAAGATAAATCACACCTTAAGTATGGATGATCTTCAAGGCCTTCCAGATTTGAAATTACACAATAGTTTTTAAGATCCATTGGCTATTTGGAATTGACTACTAGACCTAGCTTTATTTCAAGGTTATGATATGAGTTTTTTCAAGAGGGAGAGGTCAATACCATGCACCATATTTACCAACAGCTGTGATGTTGCCACTATGCCAAGACAGACTAAAAAAGTCTTCTAAAATAGCATTGCAATAATAACCTTCTGATGCAGTAGTCCATAGATTGCAATAACTAATTACAATTAGGTAAATCATCAGCCTGATTGTTAATCAAAATTTGAAAATTAGTATTTTGATCCTCAAGGAGTATCAGAAAGGATAAGTTGAATTACTGTGTCTCTAAGTTACTTGGGTGTACAGTTTATATTTAATTGTTTAAAAAAAAATACACTACTCTTGCATAGATTAAAACTTACTCAACAATACATTTTATAACACAACTATAAAAGTAAAACAGGCTTTACTTTATATGGGATCCAGTGTACTTATCAAGATGCTTGTGACTTTCACCCCATAAACATTGGATGTGGAGAAAATTTTATGCAACTTAGTGGCACTTTTACACAGGACAAGTTTACATTATACTAGTGTAAGAATGTTGTTTGAAATGGTAAACAGTTAAGATGAAGATAATATTCGACAACACAAATGATAACGTTTCAAATATATATAAAAAAAACAAAGTTGACTATATAAAATATGCTCATTTCTTTCTTTTTTCTGACATGGCATGGTACCCACGCCATGCCTAATGGTAAGCATAGTGCAGTCAAAAGACAACTGCAACTATCCACAGTGCAAAAAAAAAACAATCAATAGTCAGAGTGAACATGCCTGCACATTTCTTCACACTTAGATTAAAGGACTCAATATCTTTAGATGGTGGAAACATGATCACTGGAAGACCATAATCATATTTCCACCATCCCTGTACATACAAATAATGCAGGTTTGAGGAAAATGATAAAGATGGAGGACCTATAAGACATTAAAGAAACAGTGATCACTAAATATTTTTACATACAAAGGGGTGCTGTACCATAAATAAATATTGAAAAACAGTGAATTATTAAAGGAATATTTTATACATTGCTAATAGATTTTCCTATTATATTATATATTACTTTAAATAGAAATGTCATGTGTAACTTACCCTGTGCCAGTCATGCCTTGAGAATTGTGATCAACTATACAGATACTGGTCATATTTCTCATGACATTAAGGTGTGAAGCAGTGAAATGCATCCCATAGAAGCATAAAAAAGAGTTATCTTGCTATACTTAAACAATAATAAATATATTGACTTAAAAGTTGTTCCATTTTTGATTCTGAAACTGCATCTAGTAACCAGATTTTAAGTCAACATACTTATTAAATGTCCCAGTATAATGAAACGATGATGATGCTTTTTTATCCCTTTATGGGAGGCATGCCACCGGTGTAAAGTGGATACAGCCACTAATGTATGTTTGCTCATCAGGAAAGGGATACAGAATTACAGTATTTTATTATACACACACTTATATATATATATTGATACAATAAAAGCTACTAGCATAAAAAAATATTTATATTGCCATTGGGATTTGTTATACATTATGTTTTAAAAATATTTTTCTATTAAACTTGGTCCATACAATCTAAACACATTAATTCAGAGTTGACCATTGTTACAATTCATAAGAATTTATCATTTGATATAGATAACTTTGTCATAGTGATTTTGACAATATGCTATCTTTTATCAGAGCATTTTAGATGACTTTGATAGATTTTATACAATATTTAATTTGTTTTACACAATATTTAACTTTAATTTGCAGTAAAGATGCTCCTTGACTCACAAATAATACATTAATTTAAAACAAAAACACTGATGGATTGTATATATCTAAGACAATTCAAGGATTTTTATATGACAATGAGTCATTGGAATATCAATTGGGAGTGATTATTAATTTAAAATATGTAATTTAATACAGAAACAAAAGGATTTTATGATGTGTGAAACTTTTTTGTGGAGCATGTGTAGGTCTTTTTTATTGTGTGAAAAATTGTAATACAGGAAAGAAATAAGACTTAACAACAGGCAAAACTTATTAATGACATGTTATTCATTTATCCTTAACTATTGATTATTTATATTTTAATGTTGGCGATTTAATTCTTGGTAAGAATTACGCAGCGATATCTGCTGATAATCCCCTGATATGGGCACTGATACGTAATCTATAGGCATTGAATCACGCGGATCAAATCAGAGCTATTAACTTACCTGGCATTTTGGTCCTATGAGGCTGAACACCTGCTCGTTTTCATCTCTGGATAGCAGGATGCTTGGTCTGTTCTCTCCCCTCGGCATCTTGCCCACTATATCACTAAATTCCACATAAAATCACTTCATACACACGAGATTTGATGTGTCAAACACAGAGATTTGCCTGCATATTTATAAAAGCACTGAAATTATTTAATAACCCAAAGTAAATTCCAGAAGGCGCCAAGAACATTTCCCATAAAGCGGAAACGTTCATTTCACTGTTACGAATAAAATAATGACAAAAAACTCGAGATTTTGCAATCAACTTTCTCTCTCCGTAATCAAACCAACTGAATGAAATGAAAATTCTAACATAATGAATGTTACCATACTATAATCCTATACAACATACTATTATTCTTATCTTAACCAACATTATTTTCTATGGTTCGTAGTTAAATAATCATAATACAATGGAAATGGTAAATCAAAACAGTGATTATTGTTCTATGTATACTTATGTATAATAAAACTGTAAATAATGGAAGAATTGAAAGTAGCATATTTTTATAATAATTGTGAGTTAAAAAATGGCAACTTTCTTATAAAAAAATGTCAATGTCAACCAATCATGCCAACGTAAGTATTTTAGCTCATATTTAGGGATTCAAAGAGAAACGTTTTAAGAGCAGTTTATAATTTGTGATGTTTTAAATCAAACATAAAAGGGATATAGGTGAATTAAACATTGTCGTACATTGCATATTAAACTTTAATATAGATGGCGAAGATGATAAAAACGTTATAAGAAATAGTATACATTAGTAAATTCCATTTGATAATATTTCCTGAAAAACATGGTAAAGCCATGATAACTCAAATAATCATTTTTTAATCAACCTAATGAGAATCCAATAACCACTTAATTATATGATTAGTGATTTAGTTTATCTTAGGTACTTACAAAACTTTTTAGAGGTTTTCAAAGATACATTTTTAAGGGGAAATATTGGCAAGAGCTGACAGCACTGTTAAAAAAGTTTTTTATCTGACCATACCTAGTAAAAGGTTAAAGTCATAGTCTTTTTATTTTAGTAATATTCATCCATGCTGTTAAGCTATATTCTATTTTCCGAACGAAATTTAATGTATGCCCGTCTCCTCATCCAGAACAATGAGTAAATAAAGCATGAAACTCGGATGTATATTATAAAGGTAGATACCACGAATACTTACAGTGGGCAAGGACATGGGTACTACTGAAATTAAAGAAAATAATTTTCAAATTTTTATTTTCAATCACCATTTGTTCATATTACAACAAACCGTATACAAAACGATACAAATTCGTTATATCTAAACTTCTAAACTAAGCTGCTCTATTGCTCCATGACATAAGGGCAGCGACTCGTTTTCTAGCCTCATTTCAATGTTACGCATTTCTAAGTACAATTAAAATAATAACGCTATTTAATAAAGATAAGAAAAACCTAAAACGAGATTATAAATAATAAAAATTACATACATCCCATACATACATAATTTATTTAAGTTATGGTCATTTCATACGAATTAGAGTAACAATTTTGAATATACCATATTTAATTTAAAGTATGGTCTATTTCAAGTCAGAGCTAAATTATACGATGTTATATGACCATCACACAAGAAGTAATTATTAGAGATAGTGTGCTAGGGACAGCATTATATGCTACTAAAAATAGTCGAATAATACAATTAAATGCTCAAAATATGAGAAGTGGCAACATTAAATTGACATAAATACAACACCAAGATCGAAGAAATTAAGCAAGATAAAATATCAAAACAGCCGTAGTCGGAATATTATGACTACTGCATAATACCGGGACAATTCCGGTAACGATAACCAGGACGTATTTTATTTAACGGAGACAATCCCGGTAAAACTGGTATGTGTGGTAATTAAACCAGGATTAATTTCGATAAAAGCGGGCTGTCTTGTACTTAAACTGATACAACATACCAAACTGGCCGTGATTTATGCCCCAAACCGGGAAAATATTGTCAAAACAGAATGTACGGTCAGCCTAAGTACTGTACGTACGAAACAAAGAATTTTGATAAACAATTAAATATGTTAAATTAATTGTAATTAATATAAAAACTTTGTGAAAATATGTTAAGCATTTTTTTTTCACAAGTGTTGCACTTTTCTAATAAACATTATTATAAAAAGTTACATAACATTTTAATATTTACACAGCCTATTTAAACAAAAACTTATATGTTACATCATGTACAATAATAAGTATAAACTAAAAATTAGAATATTAAGAGATCTCATAGATTTCACCCGTTGTTATATGTCGGATATTTAGATTAACCCTTACAGTTGTATAGCAGTTTTGGTCTTTATTATAATAGTTTTATCCTTAAAGGAATTTTTAAAGAACCATGTGACCTCAATAACCTCAATCTTGAAATTTTGGCCGCTAAAATTTTGTCTCATGCTTACTGTTTTTCTTTATTAATTATAAGCTAAATCATTCAGTTCTGTTATGTAATACCATAGATGGGCAAAATGTAATCAGATTAATGAAAAGCGATTACGATTACATTTTGCGTTTTCATCATTAGTATGACTGCATATTGCTCATTTATGTTTTAAACACTACGGAATCCTCAAGTGCATATACATTTATGACTCCTTAATGTTTTGAAGGATCACGATTACAGAGCAATAAAATTAATAGTACGACATTTTGTAATCGTTAATAGGATTACATTTTGCCCATCTCTGTGTACTACGGTGTTTCAACAGCCTATATTTCAAGGTTATCAGTTATACCTCAGTTCATGGTAAAAATTCATTTTTTGTCATTGGTTTAACTATTTTGTCGATGTTAGTGTCTTACATTAATTCCTGAATACAATATTTTTAACCTGCCTTTATTTGTATACATTCTGCCTAATAATTTAATCAATATTTTAAATTGTTTAAAATGTTGAATTTCAAAAGTTATAAATATCTGTCTAACCACACGGTACATAAAGATTTTATTCTAATATTTATTACATTAGAATTGCCAACCGAAAAAAGGAACTGATAAGATTCCTAAGATTATTTTAACATTGAAATAGAAAGTATTACAACACCAAATAGGCCTTCATCAGTTTCCTTACATTCGATGTTCCATATAGAACACAATAAGGCTATGATTTAAATTTGAATCTTTACAATAATATTATTTATACGCCTTAGATAAGGCAAAGTTTTAATACCTGAGATTACAAAAGCCTTTTTTCCTAGTACATAATTATTGTTAACTTATTCGATAAATTGCTGGTCCAGACCCAACACAAATAATATAACAATTACTTTCATACATACACTTCTATGGAACTGTCATAGACTATAGAGATGTCGTTTGTCGTAAGTCTACAATTTTTTGAAGCATTAAATGATAGCATTTAAGATAGCTGTCATTGGTGTCAGATAATTTGTATCAAAATTATAACAATGGCATAAAGGACGATTGTTGCCCCCAAGAAAATTGATATTTGGGATGCTAGTAAATATTAAAACTGTATTTTATTGATAAACACTTCAATTTTCTATAAAAAAACTTTACGATGAGATTCTATAACATTCATAGACAGTCATATTTATATAGCAAGATTACAAAATAGATGTTCTACAATGGGAATAAAAAGTTTATTACTATGGACAGCTGCTAGATGATTTTTTTAGAGTAAGATATTAGTATAAAAACTTGTCTGTAGCATTGCTTTGGAAAAATATATAAATTTTCTATGATCTTCACTATTAGAAACAGGTCTATACTCCATGGATTTATAAACATGATAATACTGTAGAACAATCATATTTTACCGATTTATTAATTAAAAAATTTCACGCCGGTGTAATATAAATAATAAAAACTACGATAAAATGAAAAAAAAATCGTGAATTATTTTTTTATAATCAGAAGGACCTCAATTAAAGTCATGCCTTAAATACATCATTATAACAGCACACATGTATAAAAATTATTAATTATTAAAACTATAATACGTGATAAATAGCTACTATAGCGAACCAATGACCTTAAAAAGGCATACGTACAATAATTGACTATTTATTCCTTGCCACATCAAATCATCAGCAATTCCTCTGAATAGGACAGAGATAAAGAGAAGAAATGCTAATATAAATTTACACTATTGTGACATTAGCTTTACTTAACTAAGTTTTCTAGGAAGCCTTCTAAATAAGATACGATATTCCATATTATCTTGCTCAAAACAATAAAAATAAGACAGAATTACTATCAATAACAAAATAACTAGAAATAAACAAAGGCCTACTCGACACAAGTAATTACTTTGAAAAGTTCAATAAAATTAATAATATTAGCTAAGAAACGTCAATATATTTTGACAAAAGGAGAATGGGTATGATTGACTTTTTGTCTTTTCTAATCATGATCACGATGTTTAAACTTCATTACATATTTATAATTATTTATTCTCATAGGATTAACGATATATTTTATGAATATTTTTTTTTTATTAATTTACATACATACATAGCCTGTTGGTTGTTTATTAGCCACCACGTTACCAACACAAACATTCTATTTCACTTTTTTCACATTTATTTATTGTATTTGAAAACGCCGAAAATCCGAATTTATATTTGAACATACCCAATGGTGAGAATAGCAAATTTACCCCGGGCATGCAAATAGTATAAATGTTTTCTCTTTTCTATTTAACTTTTAATAATTTATTCAAAACTTGTTTATTGTAAGGTATGCATTGCCTTTACGCATATATGGGATGAACGTCACTGAACATAATCATTAATTTGTTGAAGTTAACGATCCTCCTTATCAGAAATTATACTTCTTCTTCCTTATAATTATACTTCTACGTTCCTGTGCATGTACATATCTTACGTATACAAAATTATTTTGCAGTGAAACTATGCTCCATACAATAATGCCCGTTCTCCTTTTACAGAAATATTAATACTATGTCTTGAAATTAACACATAGAACCCTAGATTTATTAGGTATAGTTTCCATAGAGACTAGGCAATGTCTTATTCTAAATTAACAAATTCCATTGGTATAGTCTAAAAATATTGACGCAATAAAATAAATATAGTATTCGGAAAGAAAATTAGTTAAACAAAATAACACAAATTTACACAGTCTATACTTTTCTTAGAACACTAAACTTTTATTATAAACCGTTGTGTGAAAAAAACTTTCCAGAACACTCAACATACTCACAGAAATTTACTACACCGAAATATTCACTTGTATACTATAGAATAACACAAATAAGCGTTAACGCGTGTTTACAAATCTTACAAAAACTAAGAACTACCATATGAGCTGCAATTTGCGCCGCATTGAGTTGTCATACTGTTTACACACTTACTTTTGTTTTTTTTTACATTTTGATATATTTATCATTTATTTGGTCGAATGAACCTACTTCTGAATACGAATTTAACTATTTTTATTATAAAAGATTCTCTACGGTACAAAAATTTAGCTGCAATTAAATATATAGTCGTAACTAAAACTATCGATTTTTATGACAGTTCATTTAAAAAAAGCTATTACCTACTTAAAATTCGGTATTTATTTTGCTACACGATGAGTTGAAAACTGCGTATTAGCGATTATTTGTCCAGTTTCCGTTTACCGAGTTTTCCAATCAATAACTATTTGTATATTTTGACGATTCTATAGTTAAAAATATGCAGTGTGCGTTTCGTGTATTTGTTTACTAAAAATATTAACTTAGAACAGCTTAGAATCCAAAATGAAAAACAGATAAAAGACATTTTTTTTTATTCTCTTTTTAGGAATAGCAAAAACTTTTCTACTATTCAGTCATATCTATTTTTCTCTTAGGATAAGACGAAGATTTTTCAACCATACAGTCATAAAAAACATTTTTAAAATCAAATGATTAAAATTAAATAGCGTTAGGTTGCCTTAAATTTGTGGTTGTCTTTAGATAATAACACAAACTAAATCCGACATCCCTACGGCCACTTAATTTATAAGACATATGCAAAACCTTATAAATTAACGCTTTTTCTACCTTAATGTACTATAAATATGAACTACATTTGTACACCATACCTCGCCTATATTAAAGGTGGGTCTACGACTCAGTGCTTAGTACGTAATACAATACCTGATTGAGATTACTTCAGCTTTGGGCAAGTCCTGTGTAGTCCATTTGGACTGTGAGTGAGAGAGACAGCTCAACTGCAGCTGTCCTTTTTCGTCGGCGGCTCGTCGGTCTTTTTCGGGTCTATATCGGTCTTCGACGAACCCGCTTGAGGATTGTCAGGATCTGGAAATTAACGGAATAAATATGATGAGAATCAGGGTCAAATGTGGGCTTGCTTAGTGGCTCAGTTGATACCATGATGTAAAGTTTTATTTAATTTCTTCATTAAAATTATAGGACGTGAACTTTTTTTTTACCAGAGGAAAATCCATTATAGGACTTCCCGATCTCCATGAGGGTGACGGCCAGGGTTGCGTTAGACTCCTACTGACTAAAAACCTCTGAGTGGCCGTATCGCGCCAGAAATTAAATTATCTCTAGATTAATTAAATTATCGCGTAGAAATTAATTTATCTCTATCTAACCCGAAAATTATATAGCGTGATTATATAAGCAAATCACGTATTTATCGTGGTGTAAATCAGCGCTGGGTGGCTCGGCTGGTCACTTTTCATTTACTGAGCTGACTTCTCTTTGGCGCATCATCACAATACAGGGTATATGCTTTTGTTGTTTTATGTTTTTATTTACGTATTCTGATGTGTTGTATATTGTGTGCCAAATAAATGTTTTTATTATTTTTTATTTTTATTTTATATAATTATTAATACTATGTATTTGTATATATTGTGTATATATTCTTTATGTATTATTAAACGACCGGGCGAACTTTACCGTACCACCTTAAATAGATTTTATTTTAACTACAAATCCCATTTAACATATTGAATGTAATTTAAAAATAACAGTAAATTAATAAAATAATGACTGTGGTGGCCTAATGAGTAATGGACCGGTCTCCATGCACGGCAACACGAGTGGTCGTGGGTTCGCGTCCCGGCACGAACCTACAAAAAAAAAATGCAGAGCATCGAGCATCGACGTAAAGTCGTCTGCCTCGCGGTCTTTTACCCGTTGGACGATGAAGAGTGTTCTCAGGAACTGCATTCTTTGATTCCGCCAGCCTCATTCCATCACAAAACCACCAGACATCGTGTCGGATACCAACCGTATGTGGTGGATGTTCCTTATATCCGCACGAGAAGATTCGCTTCTACATTCGTCATGCGAACGGCTAAGGAGTGGAATATGGTACCAGCCATAGATGGGCAAAATGTAATCAGATTAATGAAAATGATTAACGATTACATTTTACGTTTATTACCATTAATATGACTGCATTTTGCTCATTTTTGTTTTAAACACTACAAAATCCCAGATTGTATACACATTTATGATTTCTTAATGTTTTAAATGGATTTGATCATGATTACAGAGCAAGAAAATTAAAATAACGACTACATTTTGTAATCGTTCATCATTAATCAGATTACATTTTGCCCATCTCTGGTACCAGCGGCCATATTTCCGCGATCTTATGACCTGGGAGTCTTTAAAAGTAGAGTGAATAGGCATTTGTTAGGCGAACGCGGTTCATCATCGGACTCATCTTCACCTTCCACCAGGTGTGATTGAGGTCAAGCGTTCGCCTATAAGTTATAAAAAAAAACCTCCAGGTTTTCTCAGAGTAAGTACAGATTTAGGTCCCACATGCTCACCGGTGAAGGAAAAAAACGTGAGGAAACCCACATGGCGTCTAATTGAAATGCCATGTATAAGAGCCACGAGAAAGACGATGAGCTGTTCTACTGGTGGCGTTGGGCATGACATATAAGTGCAAAGTGGATACAGCTACTAATGTATATCTGCTTACCTCGAAAGGGATATAGCGCGATGAAATATTATCATAATTTAATGAAAAATGGCAATAACTACTTCTCAGTTACTGTGGTTCTGGTGTTCATGTGTGTAGAGCAGTGATTCCCAAAGTGGTCTATATCGACCCCTAGGGGTCTATGACAACCTGAAAGGGGTCTACGTCAGCGAAAAAAATTTTGGGGGTCCATGAAATGAAAATGAGGGCCCACGATAGTGGATCTCAACACATACACTGATAGTACCTATTTACTTACATCATGCTATCTTATAATATCAAAACATATACATTATTTATAAAACTACTAACTAAAAATATTGACTTATTGCTTGTGTTATTTTATTTATAGCCTATTTTATGTTTATTTAATATTATGTATATTTTACATAACAGATACAAAATTTTATTTTGAGTAGTTTTAATTTAAATTCAATTAATAAATGTATAAATTAACACGTGTTTTTACTTTAAGTTTTTAACACTAAACTTCACTACAGTTAGAAATTTACAGGAAATCAATATCAGGTAAGTAGGGGTCTACCCAACACGGAAAAACATGGCAAGGGGTTTACGACACAAAAAAGTTTGGGGAACTCTGGTCTAGAGATTTTTTTAATCGAACGTAAATTCGTACAAGCATCACAATGGACTTTGACCAAAGTCATTTCGTATTATTTAATTCCCACCGAATTCTGTATAAACCAATTGACGTAATAACTGCAAGAGATTAAAACTAACAACGTTAATCCGATAAACATTGTTGTTACGCTCCATGCGAACTCGTACAATCAAACTAGAAGGAAACATAGACGGGGGAAAAATGTAATCTGATTAATGATTAACGATTACAAAATGTAGTCGTAATTTTAATTTTGTAGCACTGTAATCATGACTAAATCCATTTAAAACATTAAGGAGTCATAAATGTGTATGCAATTGAGGATTTCGTAGAGTTTAAAAAATAGATGAGCAAAATGCAGTCATATTAATGATGAAATACGCAAAATTAATCATAATCGTTTTCCATTAATCTGATTACATTTTGCCTATCTATGAATGAATCTTCTATGAAGAATTATAATGGGATACAGGTAACTAACGCAAAACCTCTTAAGGGTGACTTTGGTATATCAAGTCTAAAACTTTTGTTTTACGACTTTTTATAATTCAATCTTTTTTTCCCCATACAAAAAAAAATCAAATTTGCAGTTCTGATCTTCTTAATACTCTGAAAGGCGGCGCGATGCAACTGGGGCAGACAATTTCGTAGCATCAGCTGACTGAACTTTAAACATAGAGCTAGCGATTGACAGTAATCCCTACTAAAACTAATATATATATATATATATCTCTTAGGATGTGTTCAGTTTTGGCAAAAGTCATAGAACAAAAGTTGTTAGTCTTGATGTACCTAAGTTACCTTTAAGAGGTTTGGCGTTAGTTACCAGTAACGTTGTATATGCTACTCTAACCTCTCTAAGACTTAATAAATCTTAATACATCGTCACGCTATATCTCTTACGGGGTGAGCAGAGATACATTACTGGCTGAACCCACTCTGCGCTTAAATGTCATGCTTAACGTGACCTGTAGCGCTGCTAATCGCCGTTCTCAAAGAGCTAGTTTCTATTACACGTATCTATTAGATGCCCTATGGCTTTCGTTACGATGTTTTGCTTCACCCAGACCCAGAGGCACGTACTGGAATTTCAACCTACGAATATTCGCGTTGCTGCACAGGGAAACCGGTCTCTTATCCACTAGGCCAGTACGTAAATAATTATGTTAACCCATCTTTTTGTTAATCCAAGGGAAATCCTCAAAGACCGTGAAGCTGCCCGTGTGTGGCCATACTCCTCCTGGCCAAAACCCTCGAAGTGTTCCTCTTCTCGTCTGCCGGGGCTTTTTGCTGATAGGGCGTTTGCCCGAATTGGGTCATGAGCACAGTACGCAAGTGTAAAGACCGTCATAATGACTGGCTTTGGCCTGCCGCGTTTCGGGATCAGCTTGTGTACGTCCAGTAACTCATATACCCATAGACCTTCAGTTGTGGTACATGTGGGCCGACATGACAACGGAAGCTGTCAATGGACTATCATCCTTTGATGATCGCTTTCGTTTTTGGACTACACTGTACTTACCATCTGGTGCATTGTGTCGACTCACTATGTCGAACCTTTGTTGAACAAAAAGAAAAAGGCATGACAAGCATTCCCAGCTCGCGGCGACGTCTCCTTCTTCAGGCCCCTCACTACTTCGTTGCATAAAAGATCACACTTTTTCTCACATCATACCATAATTGAGGCGTCTAATTTCAAAATCCGCTAATACGATTTTTCGTACAAAATTACTTAATAGTCCTAATAGTAATTTGAAATGTTTTTATCTAAGCAAATATTATATATGATTTTTTTCTTTTTTGCTTTTTCACTCTAGAATAATAATTTAAATACCTTATAAGAATGAGATTGTTCAGTCAAAGATTAATTATAAGTTTTTATAAATTATGGGATTTGGTAAAATATGTTACAGTGGGTTTTGAAATTAGACTACTCAATTATGACAACCCTAGTCTGTATTTTTAGAATCGATATTTTTTATTCTTACGTAGATACAGTCACCTCATTGTTTGATTGATTAGAATTAATTTACCCCATTGTTTGCAAGGCCGATGCGCAATGCAGACTGCCGCTCAATAAATGTTGGATAATTTATCTAGCGCTTAAAGCACGCTTCGGGTTCTAGGAATCGCGGCAACTCGGTTGCGGGTGCTATGTAGTAGGGATGTAACGGAGGCAGTTTTATCGGAACCGAAGTCGGAGTCGGAGTTTTAAATTTTGATTTATCAGAGTCGGAACCGAAGTCGGAATCGGAGTCGGAGGCAATGTCAGTCGCAACTGACGGCAAAAGAAAATAGTTTTATTATATTAAACATATAAAAACATTATTCAGTGAACCTTTTTAATTAGAAAGGAATAAATTTACACATCCACAGACAATGAAAATAAAAATTTCTGTTTCTTATTAATATTTTCCCATTAACAGTGAAAAAATTAAATCAAATTTGCTCCAGGTTTGTTATGGTGTTAATTTTTATTTTATTTGATTTAACGTAAATGTAAAATAAAAAAAAACCTTTTAGTAATAAATTTAAATGTAGTTTTAAATTTAATAACTTTAATAATATTTTTTTAATCTAAATTTTCAAAAATTTCTTCTTAAAATTAAGTAGCATTGATTTTTTAATTAATTGATATTATGTTCCAACAACATATAAAATGAAATCAAATGAATTGAGTACAACACTGTTGGTGACTTCCGATTAATACATCCGATTAAAAAGTTTCGGAACCGAAGTCGGGATCGGAAGTTCCGACTTATCGGAGTTGGAGTCGAAGCTCCGTAACATCCCTGCTATGTAGCATAGTATTGTACTGTATACATTCATAACTTAAAGAGTCTTATACAGGCGACTGTGCAGCGCTGTGCCGGCAGCGTGTTTAACTGACGACCAACTTCGGACGCCTTTAGCAATATATATCTACGTATATACAGGGTGATTTTATAGACGAGGGAAATATTCCAGGATACAATCATTTAAGCCTTCTTGTAAACAATAAAAATTAAATAAAACTATTACAGGGACACCATACGTGTCAATTTTACTTTTATTTTAATGAGTTTGTGTTTATTATACTTTAGAATTGCCGTTGTAATTGCGTTCCTTTGTCAATCATTTCTGAAGGGTAAGACTTTTTTAGCAGTAACGCAAAGTCAATCTGTCACGGTCACCAATTGTTATGGGTAAACAAGTGCTATGTAATTAAGCCGCCGACGCAACTGCGTACACAACGGCTCAGTTAGACCGAAGCCTGTAAAAAGAGAAACTGCTAGAGTACGTTCCGGGCTAGCAACGTGTTCATACTGAAGTTCATCAAAGTGCCATCGAATGCGACATCAATACCGAACTATATTCCATTATAAATTATAAAAAAAAATAATGAATAGATGAGAGTTGATAAACAGTGTAGACACCGTAGCGTGTATGGCTCACGATTGATTGGTCACTAAATAAAAGTTTCTTTTACGTCCTTTTAGGTAAATCGGTATTCATTTGTTTTTTCTTCGTTCTTTACCCTGGTATAGAACAGGTATAATACCTACTTTATTGTTATTCCTTCATTCATATATGTAATTGTCCCTAAATATATTGAATATAATTAAATCTGTTCTGAAAAAAATATGATATCAATATTTTAACATATTTGGAATGAAATGAAATGTATTTATTTCACCACCAACTAACTAAAACACTAAAAATTTTAATAACGTAACACAAACGTACAGAAAAAAAAGAAAATACAAAAACGTATAAACATGGCGAAATGGACCTCCGTCAGCTTAATGCCACAGAGGACGTCTGCAGAATTATAATTGTATGCTGAATATCCTCCTTGAATATATTCCTCGTTTATAAAATCAGCCTGTATATGCAGACAAGTCGGTGCATCGCGGAGAGGCAACCATTACTGAGTCGCCATTGCCAAGTCGCGACCGGCACAATCCGATTCGTACCTTTACAATAGCTGTTTTATTTGTGTTTATTGATAAAGATCGTAAGTAACCGCATTATAAATTATACCACAAAGCGCGATATGACCCTACGAAACGTGAAACAGGCGCTCGCGTTGACCTTGTTCGAACGTATAAATTACATTTATTTCAAAATTATATCTTATGACGGGTAACTGCACAAATTCCAAATACGGCACATTCAAGTTAAACTACGTAATCTTGTACATGGGTCAATGCTAAACGTACAAATATTCATAAACTTTTTTTTTACATCGACTGATTTATCTGGTTGCACAGGGCATGGTCACGACCAGACCAAACAAGAAACTATGTAGCCAGGTCAAAACGTCGAGCCATAATTAACACTTAGTAAATGCGCGCATAAGACCCGTTAAAGTATTTATAACGACTTGCAAAAGTATTTAAAAACAATCCAAATATGGTCTCCCTTTTTGTATAATGCACGATATAATCATCCGTAGTCACGATATTATTCATATAACGTATCTATATCCCTAATATTATGTGCATACATACTAAGTATCTAGGTGGATTTAGGTCACCGGCTCAATGACTGGAAAGTGACCTAAAACAACAAAGTAATCGATTCGGCTCCAGTAATCTGTTTCTCTTGTCTACCTTCGTAGGCCTATTTTCATTAATTAAACCGTTGAATCAATAAATTCGCAATCGTAATTAAAGAGACGTGAGGCTCTCTCATAGTAAGTAGTAACTACTCAACTTCAACGAAATATTGACTCTGGTGCGACTTAACAGGCGTTAAGGAAACCCACCTTGAAGAAAACAACCACTCTCAAGATTCAGCGGCACAAATAACGTCGCAGAAGGGATGTCTTCGCGCGCAATGAGCGAGACATCCCTCCGTGACACTGAACGGGCGGTGGACTTGAGAGTGTCTGCTACCTGGATGAGGTGGAGGTGGTGCGTACGTGTCCTGTGCACCGCCCAATAGAGATCTTGAGAAATAGGTACTTTAAATCTACCTCTTCAAAAGATGGTGCCTAAAATTCGATTCCCCATATTCGGCTAGCAGTGCTTTGACACACTGGGGTTTTTAGTCAATACGTGTCTGACACACAGGAGTCTATGCCCTCATGATGACCCTGATGGTCTTATACACGATTTCTCTCCGAGTTACACAAAAAATAACCACTCTAAGAATACGTATACTGATATTCTTTGGAATTCAGATTTCCAAATTATATAGTTAGAAAATAAAATATTGTAGACACCCTAATCAAAGTAATCAAAAATCAAACGCGTAAGTGTGAGGTTTCACGAGAATTACTTCTAGAATAATTTCATAATAAATGACATGAGTAACGTCGGGCAGGACGTATAGGCGCAAATTAGCCACAGCCACTAGTGTATCTTTACTCTCTTCGTAGAGTATATAGCATGACCGATATATTATTATTATCTCTTTATTAATTCTATTTACAATATCTTTAATTTTTAAAATATAAAAAGATAACATATAAATTGTAAAATATAAAAACGTGTAGACATATGGCGGTGAGATTTACATAAGTGCCAAGTCACTGGAAGTTAGGTGCTCAGAGTCAGGATTTCAGGAACTTCCTAACAATGCATGCCGAATGGAGTAATACTGCCTTCTGTATCCAGCCCTGATTATTATCAATTTATATAAAAGTACATAAAAAAACGTGTGTGTGCCATTCACACACGATAGAAGTGAAACTTCAGTAAAACGACAAAAGAATGAGATGAATATATATAACAAGGGTAGGATAATTACAAAGTTTATTTGTTCAAAATTGAAAGTATTTTGATTAAGTTTAAAAGATATTCTATATTTTATTTAACATATGTTACATAATTTATTGCTGTTTATTAACATTTAGCTGTCGTTTTTCCGTTGCATCCGGTTTGAAATCACAACGATTCTATAGAAGTTTCACTTCAATAAGTCACCGATTTTCCCAACTTGGACTTGGCTCGTATATACTTAGGCCATACTCAAGTTTCTATCATATATTCTTATTAGGTTTTATTTCTACCAAATATGAGCTTATTTCCTAAGCAGCGTTTATAAATCCTAGCCTAAGAGGAGAACAAAGGCCCGAACGGTCTAGCATTGAAAACGATTATAACAACGCGTCGATAACTCGAGTGTCATCGTAATTCATCATGCCGGGCATGTCAACAGCAGATAAGGGAGCATTATCGGCACATTACCGCCGAAACGTCGTCATCAGCGAACTCTCAATTACAGAATACTGTGACACCTGAATTGCGATAACACAGCCCTATTAAACCGGTAGCCGACGCCCCTCTCGACCTTACTACAACAGCATAGAGTTCACTATCCATGGCATTTTCATTTCACTGACTGGAACGAATATCTATACAGTAGGTAGCAGTGTAATGGCTAATTAATTGTTTTACGTAAAGGCAGTTCCACTAAAAAACATATTATTAATTCGTTTTTTTTTGTTATTCGCAATTAGGCAATTATAATGGAATTACTGTTTCAATTATATCTGCAAAGTAAGCGGCAAACTAAGAATTAACAATATAAGGTCGTCGAACCGCTTCGAGTTGCGTATTTAAAATTTTATAAGATAAAGAAAAAAAAAAGAAAAGAAAGAAAAAGGTTATTGAGGCAAAGGAAACAACACACAACAAACATATTTATATAAAAACAACCATGAAAGAATACATAACATCACATCATGTATCCTGTGTGCTGCTACCCATCTCAAAGAGCACTCGGCTCAGCGTGTGCTGGGCGACGCTGCACGCGCCATCCAGCGCTGATTGTCAGCCGACGCTCAGGGGAACCGATTGCGCGGACGTCACGGTGCTATTTAAATATTAGAACCTAACCAAATATACAAAAACATACCTTATAACGTACAATAAACAAGTATGACAATAAATACATAGAATACTTAGATCTGTTTAGCTTATTCCCGTGACTTTGTTTATGTTTTTGAGGTTTTAGAGTAACTGTTTGAATTGGGTCGTGAGCACAGCACACAAGTGTAAAGACCATCAGAGTGACTCGCTTCGTCCTGTCGCGTTTCGAAATCAGTTTTTGTATATCCAGTTGCTCATATACCTAAAGACCTTCCGTCGTGGTATACGAGTATGTGGGTCGACATAGCGATGTGCGACTCTCAACGCATTTTTATCCCTTGGCGGTCGTTGCTGTTCTTGGACTTCTCTGTACTTTCCACCAGGTGGAACGTAATCAATTTGTCAATCCAGTGTAAAAAAAAAAAACTTTAATAAACCAATTTTCGATTGTATGGACTCGAATGTTTAGTCAATAAAACTATGATAATGTTACGGAAAGCTGCTAATTGAGTTAACTACTCTATAATGGATAAGAGGGAGGCGATGCACGGTGTCCAGCGCACCGCCAGGGAGAGAGGTTTTGGAGGGGTGGGCTTACCCCCACTCTTCCTAGAGAGGTAGCCTCAACAAGGCTAGTGATGAAAATGCCCGGGAATTTTCCCAAAGTGCCCAAAACTTGTATGTGGAATATTCCCGGGAATTTACGAAATGTTCGCGGAAGTGCTGGGCACTTTGGGAAAATTCCCGGGCATTTTCATCACTATACAAGGCGTCTTGTTCCCTGGGCGTCTGGATGAATTTGGTTTTTCAGGCATGCGTGGAGCAATCAGAGGAACACCCCGGGGGTTTTTAGTCAGTAGGAGTCTGACACATCGAAGTCGCTGCCCTCACAGCGTCCTTGATGGTCCTACGCAGGATTTTCCCCCGGGATACAAAAAAAATTACTCTATAATATGGTATGGTATAACGACAAATATTACAGACTATAGAGAGTTTTATTTCTCCAACGAACCATGACCATATATCGATGGTTTTAAAGGTTATCCCGCACTCGAATTTACTCCAGTGTCGTAGACGCCTATATAAACACAAATACCACATGCGTAAACACTGAGTTCCAGAACAACTACCCGTAGGCCGTACAAATATTTATTCGGAGTGCGGTCAGCAGAAGCCGATTGCCTAGCCAATGCCAATAAAGTCTTCGCTCGTCGAATGTTAAAAAAAGCAAAAGCGAGTTTATAAAATTAACTCCTTGAATCACTTATTTCATGTTAATAATGATAAAATTTCACTAAGTTTTTGTTCGATACCTCTACTTGATCGTTCAGGAAACAAAACATACAGTAAAACTTATTAAAAAAAATAGAAATTAAAACTCCCGGAGACTCGAACAATACATATAATACATGTTCCTCAGCCACCTCTCCAACATACCGTACATATCTTGGTTTGCAATATATGCAATATATGCAAATAGTCAGAAAAAATTCATTTGCGCGATGTAGGTTAGTAAAATGTATCGGAATAAACCTATATGCACATATCTGTACGCGTTTGTGACAGCTATGCTTGGACACGGCACAACCGATTTCAATTTCGTTTTTACTAATGTATTAGGTCCTTACATATGAAATTGGCGTTTTGTATGGGAGGAACAAAAAGTCGAATATTTTTTAATATAATATATTTAATTAATCAAAGTATGAACCATTATTTTCTATGCACTTTTGCCATCTCATAGGTAGTTCATTGATCCCTTTACTAAAAAAACCAGTCGGACGGGAATCAATAAAATCTTTGAAGGCGATTTGGACTGCCCCATCGGAGTTGAATTTTTTCCCTTGCAAGAAGTTATCCAAATTTCGAAAAAAATGGTAATCTGTTGGAGTAAGGTCCGGGGAGTACGGAGGATGTCTTAGACTTTCCAATTGAAGCTCTTCTAATTTAGTAGCCGTCTGTTGCGCAGTGTGTGGTCTAGCGTTGTCGTGAAGCAGCAGTGGCGTGGAGCGATTGACCAGCCTAGGTTGTTTAGCCGCTAGCTTTTCCATCATGGTTTGCAATTGCTGACAATAGACATCAGCCGTAATAGTCTGGCCAGATTTGAGAAAACTGTAATGAACAATACCGGCACTACTCCACCAAACGCTTACAAGTAACTTTTTTGGGGTTAATTTTCGCTTGGGGCAGGATTTGGCTGGCTGGCCAGGATCCAACCATTGCGCTGAGCGCTTCCGATTATCGTAAAGAACCCATTTTTCATCACAGGTAATGATTCGGTTTAAAATACCTTCATTATTGTGCCGGTTTAGTAATGTAACGCAGCAGTCGACGCGCGTTTGCCGGTTTGCTTCAGTCAATTCGTGAGGTACCCACCTTTCAAGCTTTTTAATCTTCCCAATTTGCTTCAAGTGAATTAAAACAGTTTTATCACTAACATCGCAGCCTGCAGCTAACTCGGACGTGGTTTGCGATGGATCCGCTTCCACAATAGCCTTCAACTCTTCATTATCAACTTGAGTCTCAGGCCGTCCACGGGGCTTGTTCTGCAGGTCAAAATTTCCAGAACGAAAACGTTGGAACCAAAAACGAACTGTGTTTTCTTTTGCAACACGACCGCCATACACATCATTCACCCTTCGAGTTGTTTCCGCAGCACTAGTGCCACGGCGGAACTCGTACTCGTAAATAATGCGATATTTTAAGTTTTCCATTTTGTAAAATGAGTGACGCAAACAGAAAAAAACAGAAGAAAAAAACAAATGAATGACGATCATCGAAGCACAAATACATGAGTCTATAGCTGTACAAATTTGAATTTGGAATTCCTTACCAAAGAGGAGAAATTTGTGATTAAAGTGGCCAGTACGAAAAACGCCAATTTCATATGTTAGGACCTAATATTATGAAAAGCTGCCTTCATTCAACCTTTAGTGTTAATTTTATATCAATTGGTTCAAAAACAAAAAAGTTATGACAGTTTCAAAAAAAAACGTCGATTATTTATTGGAAAAAATGGTATAAAATAATTGTTCAGATGATTTGGCAAAATATATATTATACTAGCTGACTCGGCAAACGTTGTTCTGCCATATAAATTATAGCAGACCAGCCACGCTTTGCTGTGACTGGTTTTTGAATAATTACTCAATCCAGTCAACGGATAGCGCCATCTTTTAGAATCGGTTGGAGCTAACTGTAAATTATGACTGCTAAATAATAAACAAATAATTTGCAATAAAATAATATTGCGACTATGAATTGAGATGAAAACTATCCTATCTTTTAAATTAGATCAAACTTCACGTGGTGTGTAAATTTCATTAAAATCGGTTTAGTAGTTTAGCAGTCCATCGCGGACAAACATCGTGACAGGAGATTTATATAAGGGGTGTCTCAGAATGTTTTTCGTTTTTGAATTGACCAATACGCGCCGATCGCTGGTAGCAGGGGGAGGGGAGTGGTCTCAAACGCTTGGCCGGCTTGTTAAGTTTAGTAGCCATGAATCGTTTCACGGGACCGCAGCGCGCGTTTTGCGTGCGAGCGTTTTATAAAAACAACGATTCCTACACTATTGTTCGTCGTCTCTACAGGACACATTTTAATTTAACAAGCTTAAAACATGTGCCAAGTGCCAATTTAATTAAACATTGGGTGTGCAAGTTTGAAGAGACTGGGAATACAATGCCGGACAAATCATCTGGGCGCAAAAGGACATCAAGGGCGAGCACGAACGTCGACCGCGTTCGCCAGTCTGTTATGGACGACCCACGACAGTCGTTGAGATTGCGGGCAGCTTCTCTGAATTTGAACAAATCTACGGTTTATCGCATTATTTCGAAAGATTTGCATTTTCACCCATATAAAATTGTTATTGTTCAAGAAATGAAGCCTGATGATCCTGATAAACGAGTCGAATTCTGCAGGACAATGAAAAACCGTTTTAGGAGTTTCAATAACATCTGGTTCTCCGACGAATCGAATTTTCACATCAACGGTCACGTGAATAAACAAAATTGCAGATACTGGGCTACCGAGAATCCGCTAGAACTGCATCAGAAGCCCTTGTACTCACCAAAAGTGGTTGTTTGGGCTGCCATATCAAGTCAAGGAATTATCGGTCCTTATTTTTTTGAGGATAACCGAGGTCGAACTCAGACCGTTAATTCTGATCGATATTGCCATATGATCCGGACTTTTTTGGCTACAGAAATGCAAAACCAGTCTGGCTACAACCGCAACACCTTTTTCCAGCAAGATGGGGCCACTTCTCATGTAACAAATGACTCATTAGCTGCTCTTCACGATTTATTCCCCGGAAGAGTGATAAGCCGCCGAGGAGACATAAACTGGCCACCGAGGAGTCCTGATTTAACGCCTGCTGATTTTTTCTTATGGGGCTACCTAAAAAGTAAAGTTTACAATCCATTGCCACCAAACCTGAACGTTTTGAAGCAAAGAATCACTGAAGAAATCAACGCTATACCAAGAGCAATGCTCCAGCGAGTGATTGAAAATTTTAGCTCCAGGCTAAATGAGTGTGAACAAGTAAATGGTGAACATTTGCAAACGGTTGTTTTTCATAAATAAACTTCAAGATCTGCTCTTTAATTTAACAATAAATAAAACAAGTTTTAATGGATAATGTTGTTTTTTATTTAACATCAAAAAATGAAAAACATTCTGAGACACCCTTTATATTAAGATTATACTTTTAATAAAAATTGTAACTGATCGCTGTCTATACGTGGAAGATAAATGAGAAAACTATTATTAGGAGCCTTTTTTGGTAACATGCAGAGAACCTGTTATGGGCCGTCAGGGGGGGGGGGGGGAGGGCATCCTCCCGGTGTGTTGGACTCACACCAATTAAAACCCCGGGAATGTCCCTTCTCCGGTCTGTCGGGGCCAAGGGCAAGGCTGTGCCAGCTACCTCAGCACCCGGCGACGTCTGTCCTATTGATAGAAGGCCCCTACAATTATTAGGAGTCTTTCTTAATGCCACATAACCAAAAAAATAATTATTAATAATGTAGGATTTTAATACACAAAAACTCCTACTATTGACTTAAAGTAGTACCATCTCTCGATATATAGGCGTGTCTGCACATTCACTGTAACACTGTGATGATGACGATGTCCTAGCCCGATTCGGCCACGGCGACTGTTTCAACACCGATTAAGAAAATCGAGGTCCAGTTTACCGAAACAGTCAATTGCGCAGGAGATATTTAAGTGCATAGCTGGACACACAGCCAGAAAATCACTCTCTCGTCCGAGCTCCCTCAGGCTCGGTGGAAAGGAGAACCAGTACGATCGGGAGGGAGCAGGATACAGGTTTGGTCGAGTTTTCCTTCTCTGAACACCTGGTTGAATTGCAGTGTTAAAGAGATACCTTAGTCGCCTTTTACGACACCTCGGCAAGAAGAGGGGGGTGCTATTCTATTCTGCCGGCAACCACCACGGCACTGTACACTAACACTGTATAAAAACATCGTAAACGACGTTTTTGCGTCGGGTATTAAAAAAGCACCATTGTGGCATAGATTTAAAAGTCTTGATAAAAATCGGTTAAGTAATTTATTCATAATATGTTAGTTAATCTAACAAACAAATTACCCTGTTGTAACATCCGATAAAAACGATATCTTACGATCCGTATTATGCAGTTTTTTAGAAAGCAAAACAGTTCTACAATGTCATCGCATTAATTGCTTTTAAACATTGTCACACAGAAAACGTGAAACTCATATCCCCGTGCGCCATGTGAAACACAGGCTTTATACAAAACAACAAAAGCTCGATTATGTCCACAACAGACGTATTGAATTAGACATAAAATATATGATTACAATAATATTCGATTAGATAACATGATGATAAAAGGAATTTACGTCAATTGCAATTTGATATCAATTTATTCTCACCAGAATGCTACGGGGAAAAGAAGTGAAAAATTATATTAAATCTAATAAAAATAATACGAAAACACGAATTGTACAATTTCTTTTACGAGATCATTTTTCCGCTAATGGCTTTACGAGCGTTACCAAATGCCTTCCGCAAAGGAATTAGCGAACGTTTTTTTTTTTTCGGCATGTCCTACGTTGTTGGCCTTGGAGAGATCTTCACAACAAAACCGGGCTTGGTGGGCGAACGTAGAGGGCGCTCAACCAGCGAAATTAATGGGTTGGGCGGCTACGCAAGGGCACCCCTGTGGCTACGGACCTCGACTTCGGCGGCCGGGCAGTTGAAAAACGAACCTAACGGTGATCTACCAGCGTTTCGGAAGCGACTACCTTGAGAAGAAACGCCGAAAGAAACTCAAGGCTGCGTCGGAGTGAATACCGAACGTGTTAAAGTATACAAGCATGAAACATTCTACTCAACGTTTTAATCTCCTAAGGTTGAGGTTCAAAGACGCTACGTTGACTGTTTGTGGTGTCCTAGCGGATAATAGACCAGTTTCCATGCTCGGCAACGCGAATGACCGTAGCTTCGAATGCCGCCACGTCCTTCTGGGTTTTTCCAAATTACTTACGGATTTAGGCAACACATGTTCACTGGTGAAGGAAAAACATCGCGAGGAAACCCGTATGTCATCTAATAGAAATGTAACTTCTAAGGGCCTTGAAAACGACATCAAGCTGCGCTACTGGTCACGTTGGGCACGACATATAAGCGCAAAGTGGATAGAGCCAGTAATGTATCTCTGCTCACCACGAAAGGGATATAGCGTGACGTTATATTAATATTGTTATTATTTATTATGACTTCCCTTAAACTTTGCTCAAAGATTTTGCAGTGCATAGAAGTGTTACATGTATTTCGCTTTCCTTTTAATCCCTTACATTTTTTTTTATTTATGTCTTAGTGTTATTAGTATAGCTTGCTGTGTTTATTAAGGACATACTTATTCACTTTTTTCTTAAAGGCTCCCAAATCATAAGATCGTAAAAATATGCTCGCTGGAAGCATGTTCCTATCCACAGCTGTTGCATGATGAATGTAGAAGCGAATTTCTTCGTGCGGATATAAGGAACGTCTACCACATACGGACGGTATCCGACACGACGTCTAGTGGTTTTATGATGAAAAAAGGATAGTGAATATAGAGAACGTAGCTCCAGAGAACACTCTTCATTGTGCGATCGGTAAAAAAAGTTAAGTTTTATTTCTGTTACGTTTTTTTTTGTTTTGTAATGTGCGATATATGAACTAAATTAAAAAAAAAAGAATAAAACCTTTACTTGTATCTCTAACATAGAAAAAAACTCCCCGTAGTAAATTTTGTTCTCTATTTCAACCCCTTAAAGTTTCAATTTTGCAACGAAAGGTGATCTATGTCCGTCTCCAAAGCTAACCTATTTGAATGCTGAAATTCATCAAAATCGGTACCATTTTGATGCAAAAACAGAACATACACACATTCGAATTTATAATATTAGTAAGAATGTCGGAAATGCATGTGTATTTTGGTCGTAATTATGCAAAATCGTTTGACAACATTCTAGAACCTTGGTATGATTTTATCACATGTACCAACCTAAAGATTAACTGTCTGGTTTTAATACTCGTTGCTTGTTTCTTCTTTTTAATACTTTTTATTAGGTAATAAAACAATTATACTTTGTCTACAATAATACACAATGGCAATAATAACTACGGTTAAGTCGTGAAGGCGTTTCATTGTTGATTGTTCGACTCACTCATTGCTATCGCCATAGAATTAAGAAATATAAAGAAAGGATAACATACGCCAAACGTGAAGCTAAAAACATCTTCATAAATAGAACAATATCGAACGATGAAAGGCTGTTTGCTTCAAGTGACATTTTTTGACGACATTGACATATACAGATGACTTTACAGACTGGGGGAAACTCTGAGAAGAGATATAGCATTCGATTCTGATTCCAAATATATAGGAATAGTGAAATCTTAATATTTCCAATAAAATTAAGTAAATTATAGTCAACATATTTAGGAACAATTTGCACACAAATATGAATGAATAACAATTAATTATTAAGTAGGTATTTTGCTGGTCGTAAGCCTGGATAACGTACGGATGGAAAACATGTTTACCTAAAATTACGTAAAAAGAGCTTTATCTACTTACTAATCAATTCTGCGCCACGCGCGCTACGTTATACATACTTTTTACGGATCAATTCTCATTTGTATATCAATAATTTGTTCAAGAATATAGTTAACTAGCTGATCCGGCAAACGTTGTTTTGCTATATAAGTTATTGTAATATCTTCTATGATGTTCATTGAAATTAAGTGATGTCAAAGACAATTTTGTTCACAATTAAATACTCTTAATCAACAAGACATTTATTTGGATAAAGATTAATAGTATTACGTTGATACAACTCTTAACAAATAATGCATTAATTTCGACCAAATTCGATTACCATAAAAACGGTTCTAGTAAGTTAATCTTAAAAGATAGATATATACTGTCGTAGACATTTTTTTAGATCATTTCAAGAGGAATAATTCTTTCTTACATATATTTTTGGTATCTTGAACCGTTTTCGCAGCGCACGCAATGGAAGCCCTCAAGGATGAATAATTTTCCCCGCTTTTTTCACATTTTTCCATTATTTCTTCGCTCCTAATAGTTGCACCGTGATGTTATATAGCCTTAAGCCTTCCTCGATAAATAGTCTATTTAACACAAAAAGAATTTTTCAATTCGAACCAGTAGTTCCTGAGATTAGCGCGTTCAAACAAACAAACAAACTCTTCAGCTTTATAATATTAGTATAGATTACACTTTTATTACTTGCAAGGTACAAATTATTGTATACAAATATATCTCCTTCGTCAATAGAGCCAGCCTGTATACAAATATATATATGTATATATATATATATATATATATATCCGAAGCCAGTGAAATCGCTGATTAACATATAAGACCTTTCACCCTTCGATATGGAATTTCAACCATCTGTTGCGAGTTGATACGTCGTGATCTCCTGATTTTTAAATATACTTTTTCTGGGCCGAATTCGTATCCAGAAATAGTAGAGGGCTGAAAAAATTCCACGATAGCACAAGACGAATATGATTAGGTTTGGGAAATTAGAAACTATGTTGCTTCAATTCGATCCTTGTGTTTTGTACTAGATTATCTTTCCATGTATTTCTTATATCAATGGCTGCGGCCGTGTGCAATATACACGTGTCTTTGTTAAATATAAACTTGTCAATGGGATTTTCGTTAAGTACAGAATAATCCAAAACCCTTCATAAGTACTCATAAAGGATCCATCCACAGTCAGCTTAATCAAGTCAACCAGCCCAAAGATCTCTTCAGGCATCTTTCAAGGATCTAATGTCTAAAGGGACCGCACTAGATGGAAGCCCATACTATAGTCTGACGACATGGCAAGCATTAAAAAACTTTGTAATCTGTCTAGAGAACTGATTTAAACGAAAAATTGGGAAGGATGAATTTTCAGAACGTAATTAAACAGGAATTTTATTAATTAAGAACTATGCTTTCATAATAAGGTCATTCCCTATAGAATGAAGGCACGTGAAGAGAATATATGATGAATAAATGACAAAAAAGATATCCAAAACAAATATGAGTAGAGAGTTACCCACACAGACCAAATAAAAAGAATCCTGATAGGGTCCGTAGGGTCCGAAGGACGCGGAATCAAGGAATGCATGAAGGAATTCATGTTTGTTAACAAAGTAAAAGATATTTCCAAAAATTGAGACAAGCGGATGTCCATTCCTTCTGCCAAGCCGAACAGGAAATCGCCATGATAAAACCTGAATGGTTTGCAGAAATTGTTCATTGTAGCAAACAACTAATTTGTTGGTCAGTAAACAGCGCTGCTGGTCATCCATTACAAGATCACATCAAGACTGATGACGTAAGTTAATTAATGATCGTTCTCTCTATAGGATGATGTCAACAATTTGCGGAATCGTTTATAAACCTTACAACTTCTAAAGATGATTGTCTAATATCCATATCACACTAATAGTAAATTTATAAATTGTATTCTTCGAAGGTAGACCTTAGAGTCCTCTTTGGATTCGAAATTCACTAAATGTCTTACAATAATATATCGTCACGCTAAATCCTTTCGGGGTGAACAGAGATACATTAGCGGCTGTATCCACTTTGCGCTTATAAATAGTGCCCAACATGACCAGAAGTGTAGCTGATGATATTTTTATTAGATGCCATGCGGGTTTCCTCACTTTATTTTCCTTCAGTGGTGAGCATGTGGTGCGAATCGATCATATCCGAATCCGATCATATTCTGGTAAAACCCAGAGGTACGTGCCGGGATTCCAACAACGACAATTCGCGTCGCAGCGCACGGCTATATATCTATGTTTCATTTAATAATGAAACGATACCGAAGCAAAGTAATATTACCCTAATTAAAAATTTCATCCCTTCAGAGTATATTTTTTTACGTATAAAATATGACTCCACAAAGTCATCATAGAGGATTTATGAGGAACATTAATTATCGTCTATTGCTGCTAAATTATGGCTGGGACGTTTCTGAAATTTTTAATTGGACATCTAATTCTGATGGCACGTGCCTTGAAGGAACGCTTTATTATTGAAACAAGTCGGAACCGTGAAAAGCTTATGTAATAGGAAACTAAGGCTTTGATTTATAGAGGTTATACTGACTTTGCTTGACCTTCACTCAACAATTCCAATTATTTAACTAAGGGCCATAGCACACTAGCTACCTTCGGCGATCAGCGATTTTCCAACATTGCGTTTTGGCGACTCTCTGTGTTCTATAATTATATAGCAGAACTAAATTTTCCGGATCAGCTAGCGTTACTCTAATAATCCATTGGGTGACCATCATTTCTATTTAAAAAATGTGTCGTTAATATTTATTTATTTATTCACAAATCTACAATATATAATTTTATTAATACAGGAAAACGTACAAAAAATCGGATTAATCAAGATGATTTGTGTAACAAGGTTATATGAGAGCACTAAATACGATTCAAATAATTGTTATGAAATAAAAATTTATTAAATTAGTAAAAGTTATATGTGAAATGTGTAGTGTGGTTGTGTACTTTGTGTATGTGACTTAGTGTGTGTGTATAAATGTGTATGTTAACTGTCCCTGTCCGAAAACAGCCCGATAGCCTCAACTACCTTCTTCCTGAAGGACCCGCAGCTGCTCTCGTGGAAAATATCCACATGTGGTGTTCTCGTGTTGTATGTGCGCAGACATCTAGCAAGTGTAGCCTGACAGGCGTAGTTAGAACGTTTTGTTGGCTCGTGGAATAGCTGTGGCTGACGGGTGCGTCTCGACGTACTCAGCCCTATTTGCTCTAACAAGTATGGACAATCAATTTTGTTGTTCAATAAATTACACAAAAACATAAGGTCCAAAACTTGGCGTCTTTGTTTTAGTGTTAAAAAATTTAAATATCTTAAATTATCAATTTTACTCAAAGAGTCAAGCATACCACGCTTTCTAAGTAAAGATAAAAATTTGTTTTGAATATTTTCAATTCTGTTAATATGTATTGCGTAGTCGGGAGACCATATTACCGATGCAAACTCCAACAGACTTCGCACATACGCGCAATACAGTGTTCTTAAAGAGAATATATTTGAAAGATATGTTGTTGTGGCATTATTACAATTACTATCGCTGGATACACAATATTTGTAGTTTATTTTCGATATCAAAAACTTACAAACAGGCTAACATGCCACCTGGTGGAAAACAGCTACCGTCACTTATAAACTAGAGTAACATAGAGGTTTCGTCTCCGTATTGCCGAACTTAAAGATGAGAAAATAAGAGCTGAATATGCAGGGGCTACTCCCAAAACAATGTTAGACGAAGTGAGAAGGTATGAACTATTTACGTCAAGGTATTGGAGGTACAAGGCCAGGATACAAAAGCTATGACACTACGCGGGCCGGGATAAGGTTTGGACTTATGCCGTTGCACAAAATGCACCCTCGTAGGCGGGATAATTTATAATAAAGAAGATTGCGATAATTTGAGACAAATCAAGTACTTACCGAGTAGCGGTATTCCAGGCACTTTACAACCACTCACTATGTATGTTTGTTAACGCGAATATGTGGAGTATGGTGTTTGTGAGGGTTTGTGTGTGTGTTGCGAGTTTGAAGTAATTAGTAAAAATGCGATTGTAATGTAGAAGGATGCGATGCGATGTTATAAAGTTTTAAAAGAATGCGATGCGGAGTTTGGTTTAAAATGCGAGAACGTTAAGAAGTAAGTAAGTAATGAATGTTCGCCAGATGGCGTTGGGGATTCAGTGCGTTTACATTATTAATTTTTTTTTGATGTTCTGGAGTTGCGCCTTTTGGCGTGACTAGACACCTTAGTACAGTTGATTATGAGTGTTAATGGCTTACCCGTGGTGACCAGTTGCTGCAACCTCGACGGCAAGTCAGCAGTCGTGACTTCAGCTCCCTGAGGATGTAATATATCGGGCATCGCGTTCCTTCGCCCCGTGCGGCCTGTCTCGAGGAATTCCTTCGGCACTTCCTCGCTATTCCTGTCCTGCATTATTGCCATCATTCTCAACACTGCAAATGTTTACACGGTCATTTTAAAATAACGCGTCATTTACGGCAGCTTGGTAATGTCTCAAACAATAATAGCTAAGATTATCTTACGTAGCCTTTGGTAAAAATATTATGAATTGGTTCCGTACAAAATGCATCATTAGTAGTAGGGATTCACAGGTTCTAGCTCACTGATCACGGTGGCAACCCTAAAAAAAAAAAAAAAATAAAAAAAAAAAAGGTTTTCAGATAGTAGTAGGGATTCACAGGTTCTAGCTCACTGATCACGGTGGCAACCCTAAAAAAAAAAAAAAAAAAAAAAAAAAAAGGTTTTCAGGGTCGCTGAATCGAATGCAAGTATTTAAAATTGCGTAGCTTTAACCGTTTCAGAGATAGCATAACATTAACTAGCCTATAATAATACAAAAGCAATGGGGTACAATTAACAATGGATCATCCGAGCAAGGGTCGTCTATTGTTCGGCTCGAACGCTATTGTTGTGTTACGGTCGGGGGGTCTCAGGTACTTTTTCTATGTATAATAAAAAGCCGTCTACATTCCTTCATTAGTCATATTCATTTATTTTAAAACAGTAATTAAACAAATTCCATAATAACATATCATTGTACATGGTATCGATGTCAAATTGATTAATAAAGTAATTCATTGTACAGTTGTGCAACTTGTAGTACAAATACATTAAACAGTATTGACCACATACTGAAGTCCAATTGTTTTGCAATATTTTTTTATTGAAACTCCATCGGTGGCTATTTCTCTTTAAGAATGCATAGTGATATCCAGAAGGTGGTCGTCCATAGGAGTCGAAAAATTCACCAAAACCATTTTTGTCTATATGTAGTGCAACCCAATGTGATCCAGGTTTTGTATCGGGGTCCAAATTACTAATTAAATAAGTAGGAGTTTCCATGTATATCGGTAATCTATTTGCAGCATACACATTATACCGCAAACTTGGATGTATTTCGTTCAAATATTTCTGTAGTTCTATTGTATTCATATTTATTTAAAAATACAACTTTCCAACCCCAGAGATCGCAAACATGTGTGCGATTGTAATTACAGTAACTTATTATATATCGAAAGGGTGATTATTAAAAATAATACAAAGTAAGTTCATTTTAATTAATTTATTCAAAAATGTACACACAAAGAGATACATACAAATATTACAAAGTTAATATTTTTACAATATATATATATATTCAACTATTATAATCGACGGATACATTGCGGTTTTTATCTATCTCAATAACATTATCAAATTCGGCGTAAACAATACAGTTAATAGTTTGTACAAGCGTTGACTCAAATCGAACTTCTAATCTTACAGTGCCATGTCTTATAAGATTCCAATGACCTGAAGAGTTGGCTGATAAATCCGGAGTTAAATCAAAAGCTAACAAACAGTAACCGTTCGAATATTGTTCTCTCGAAATTCCATTCCCTTCATTTAAAAAATGTATACCCGTACCCGAAAATAATGTATGATAAGCCGTGGTGAAAATATGGTTTTCAAACGAAGGTTGTAAAGCTTTCGAAGGTATTTGTTGACCATCAATATATAAACAAAATGTGTTAATGTTGTAATTTTCGAAATTAAATGGATTTTTAGTGAGATTACCGTTAAATGCCCCGTTATCAACAAACCCAATAATACATCTTTTTGGGACTTGCCCCAAAAAAATGTTGTCAAGTGTTTTGCCTTGAATCCCAGATGGTATAGTTAAAACTTTCACTTCAGCTCGAGTGACGGGATATTTTGCTGTAGAAAAAGCCAATGCTTTTTGATGTGCAAGTAAAACAGTTGGATTGATTCGTGCTTTACGAACGATAAGTGTTGCATCTGTAATGCATACTTTAAACTTTGAATCACTTGAAGGGGCCATTAAGTTAAATGTTTCTCTAGAGCGAACTAATTTAACTGACATTTCTACACCATTGATCAAGAACTTTTCTTGGTTAAATATATCGCCATGTAAGTGTCCAATCATTTCAATTTCTTGACTTTCAGAAGCTAATTTTTGTCTTTTAACAAATCCTCCATTTTCCTCGCCGGTTTCATTCATTTTGTTGGTTGTATCTTCATACCAAAGGCCACACGTAAGATGAGATTCTTTAGCTGGTTTAGCATAATTCAACAAAGTTTCCATGTAGGCACGATACGCATATGTATTATTTGGAGGTGATATAAGTTTTTGATTTAAATAGACATCAAGTTGACTGAAGATTGAATGCAACCAATTATTAACCGGAGCCACTACCGTTGAGGCAGCTACCTTAGAGGAATCTTGATGCAATATCCTGGCTTTTATATGAATCAAAGTATGAGACAGATCTATATAATCTTCATATCTTCTTACCGTTTTGACGAAAGCATTTCAAAATTTGTTAGTTATGACTCAAACATTTCTAACAGTTTCATGTTACAACTTGTTTCATTGTCTGATAACAGAAAAAAGTTCCAAAGTATTACAAAAATTTCTAAACAATGAGTCAAAATATTTTTAACAATAGTTTAATGGAAAGATGACTAACAAAGACACCTTACAAAATGTTATAAACCTATTCATATCTTTTGTTCATATCGAAGCCGGAATTCATTATCACAAACCTTTTGTGCATTGGACCCATGAGTCATGGTGTAGGAGCGATATTTTCTATATATATATAGGGTTGGAACTGTTTAAGTTACATTGTGAAAGTGTCTTTTCTATAGTGAACATTTAGTTTGTTATATTTCGTGTATTTCTAAGTGAAGTGAAATACAAGTATAAATTTAATTTACAAAGTATTAGTGACATAGATTCATACAACAATGAATGTAAGTAATTTTGTTATTACTTTATACCACACTTATATACACTAAAAAACCATCGCTACACTACGAACAATCATCAATTCAGATTTAAATTTATAAAATATTTTTACAGAACTCACTGGAAATTATTGATGAAGAAAATACTTTTAAAAATTACTATTATCCTCTATCGGATGAAGGTAGTCAGGATTTATTTAGTAATGTACAATCAAAACTAAAGAAAAAGAGGGAGCAAAATATTATTACCAAGAATTTAGATGAATTCTTTGAAGGTCCTATAATAAAACGAAAAAAACTTTCATCCACTGTATCTCGAATCGATGAAGAAGGTAATACCGTCTGTTTATCAACAAACGTTGATGATGGTTCCAGCTCAAGTAAACTTATTAAAATAGAAATATATGACATGAAAAAGATTGCAAAAATAGCCTCCACAGAACATTGGAAGCACGCAGATTTTAGAGTTAAATATTACACAAATGATAAACACAAAAATTCTGCAAACGTTAGAAACATTGTTTACGAAATAACTAAAGAAATTTCTAAGACTGAAAATTGTAAAAAATCTCACTTTAGTAATAAGTAATAAACGCATTCCATTTAATTAATATTCGTGTATATATTATTTACTTATAGTTTCTGAATATAATAATCATGTGTATTTTATAGCTAGAATATAAAAAAACTATTTTTGTAAATACAAATTTTTATTAGTACTTTCTTTAAATAAGTTCGTGTCATATATTTCCATTTTATTGAAACATAATCTAAAATTATATCTGTACCTTTCTTCAACGCAAATCTAATATGGAATGTATAATTTGTGGGGAATAGTTCCAGAGAGTGGATTGAAAGACTCCACATATGATGAAGAATTGTACAATATTTGTGCAGTAGTTGAGGAAAACATAGCGTGAGTATGCCTTCTTAAATTATCTCAAAATTTACAGAATTATTTTGTTCTTCTTCTATAAATATGTTTCTTCTTTGTTTTAGACAATCAAAACAATCATATCAAATCGGGATGGGGTCTAAGAAACTTTGTAGTACGAAGGATGATGACAATAATAAGAAAAAGACTAGATATGAAGATAGGCCATCAACTTCATTATCATCGATCGGGATATCAGCAGACCTCGATGTCGACAAGGTGCAATGTAACACGTGTAAAATTTTGATAACTAGAAAATACTTTACCAATCATTTGAAAAGCAAAATTCATAATAATAATGTTTTAACTTCTCACACATCTCTTAAAAATGTATCAATTGCTGAAACAGCCTTTGGAAATAGAATAATTACATATAAAATTAAAAATAAATCTGATTTATCATCTATGTTAGATTTTGAAACGCCGGAATTGTTTTTAAGTTCTATAAAAGATGATGTGCTATTTTTGATTGAAAAATCTATGCAGAAACATACTGCTTTTAAAGTAAATTTTATACTACACGCAGATTTTATACAACAAACTAAAGATATTCTAAATTCATTTGATTTTCAAACATGTAATTATATAATTTTTCGAGGTGATGACTTAAATATTTTCTTTTCTTCATTATGTGATGCTATAACAAATAAAATAAGTGCTTTTGAACAAAAAGACAGTGGGTGGAGTCTTAAACAAATTAATTGCTTAGACATGAATATTAATAAATTTAATCCGCTACGTGGTACGTCATATATTGATTTACCTAAAGATATTAGTAATAAAAAAGCTGTGATAAACGTAAAAAACTCTGACAATTTATGTTTTCAATGGGCATTACTTTCGGCATTATATCCAGTGAGTAAGAACGCAAATCGAGTATCGTCCTATAGCATGCATGTAAATAAACTAAAATTTAATGGTGTATCTTTTCCCGTTAAATTAAATGATATATCAAAAGTTGAAAAATTAAATAATATTAGTATCAATGTATTCGGTTTAGAATTTAATAAAGAAATGAAAAGGCATAGTGTAGTGGGTCCACTATATTTAACAAAATGTCGTAGAAATAGTCACATTAATTTATTACTCATAAATAGAGAAAGGACTTACCACTATTGTTATATTAAAAACTTATCAAAATTGGTCAGTAAACAAATTTCAAATCAAAATCATGCGGTTTATATATGCGATGGATGTTTATTGCATTTCCCCACAAAGGAAAGGTTGAATAACCATCGACAATATGATTGTTCACATATTACTGTAGAACTACCAAATATAGATAAAAGATATAAAAATTGGTTTGGACAACTAGTGTCAAATACTCAATTAAAATTTGAAAATTTTCATAAAAAGTTAAAGATAGCCTTCGTTATATATGCAGATTTTGAAGCCTTTTTAAATCCAATAAAAACGTGTTCTAACGATCCAAATAAACCGTATACTAAAAATGTTCACAAACATGAAGTTTATAGTTTTGGATATTATATTAAATGTTCATATGATAATAGTTTGTCAAAATATGTAACGTATAGCGGTCCAGATTGTGTACAGATATTTATGAATCGTTTATATGATGATTTAAAAATAATAAGTAAGAAAAATAGTTTTCAAAAATGCCCCAAACCATTGACTGCAGAAAATGAAAAGGAAATTGCGAATTCTAAACTCTGTTGTATATGTGAAATAGAATTTTCTGATGATAAAAAGATTTTATATTTTGATTGGTATACAGGTAATTTTAGAGGTGTTGCACACGATGTTTGTATAAGCAAATTTAGGATACCACGTCATGTTCCAGTATTCCTACATAATCTCAGCCACTATGATGCACATTTCATTGTTCATGCATTAAACTTTGTAGAGGGTGATGTGGATGTCATTCCCCAAAACAAAGAAAGATACATATCTTTTTCTAAAACATTAATAATAAATAGCCAAATTTTGAATTTAAGATTTCTTGATTCCCTAAAATTTTTACCATGTAGTCTTGAGCAATTAGCTAAAAATCTCAACGATGAACAATTTATTACTTTAAAAAATAGTTTTCCAAGAAATGAAGATTTCAGGTATGTTAGGAGAAAAGGTATTTATCCTTATGAATTTATGACATCATACGACTGTTTAAAATTAACATCTATTCCCACTAAAAATCAATTTTACAGTTCATTAACTGATTCAAATGTATCTAATGATGATTATAATCATGCACAGAATGTTTGGCAACATTTTGGTTGTCAAAATATGCTGGATTACTCTAACTTATATCTGAAAACAGATGTTATATTGTTAACTGATGTATTCGAAAACTTTAGAAATATTTGTATAACAACTTATGGATTAGATCCTGCTCATTATTATACAGCACCGGGCTTGAGCTGGGATGCTATGTTAAAATATACAAAAATAGAGTTAGAATTATTAACAGACTTTGATAAAATTGCTTTCATCAAGGCAGGTATTAGAGGGGGAGTATCACAATGCAGCAATCGTTATGCTAAAGCTAATAATAAATTTTTAGATAATTATGATGAAAATAAACCTACATCATATCTTGCTTATTTCGATGCAAATAACCTTTACGGTTGGGCTATGTCTCAATATTTACCTGAAGGAGGATTTGAATGGGTCAGTCCAAATACAAGTTTTGATATACCCGACACGTCTGAATTCGGTTTTATTTTAGAAGTAGATTTAGAGTACCCAGTTGAACTTCACGATTTACACTCTGATTTTCCACTTTGCCCTGAGAAAATATGTATAAGTAGTGATTCTAAAGAAACCAAATTAATACCAAATCTTTATAATAAGATCAGATATAAAATTCATTATAGAAATCTTAAACAGTGTCTGAATATGGGAATGAAAATAACAAAAGTTCATAGAATACTAAAATTTAGACAGAGCTCATGGCTGCAAAAATACATTGATTTAAATACAAAACGTAGAATAGAGGCAGTCTCGGATTTTGAAAAGGATTTTTATAAATTAATGAATAATTCCGTGTTTGGGAAAACTATGGAAAACATTGAAAAAAGGGTTAATGTGAAATTGTTAACGCATTGGGAAAATAACGGTAAAACTCTAGGTGTACAAGATTTGATTGCAAAACCGGAATTTCACAGTTTATCGATTTTTGCAGAAAACTTAGTTGCAGTACAATTGCGAAAAACAAAGTTGGTTCATAATAAACCCATTTATTTAGGATTTTGTATATTGGATATTTCAAAAACTCTTATGTATGACTTTCACTACAACTACATGATGAGGAAGTTTGATAATAAATTAAAATTATTGTATACTGACACAGATAGTTTAATATATCAGATTTTTACAGACAACTTTTACAATGATATTAAAACCGACCTCGTTTATCGATTTGATACATCCGATTATCCATCAGATAATACATATGGTTATCCAAAAATCAATAAAAAGAAACTAGGATTTTTCAAAGATGAAAATAATGGAAAAATTTTAAAAGAGTTTGTAGGTCTAAGATCTAAAATGTATGCATTTGACGTCGAAAATAAATTGACAGCAAAAGCAAAGGGTGTTAATAAATGTGTTACAAAAAAAATGACCATGGAAAATTATAAGACTTGTCTCTTCACTAAAAATATCCAATTTTGCAACATGTACAGATTCAAATCAATTAAACACACAATTTTCACCCAGCAAATAAACAAAAGATGTTTGTCTTATAACGACACAAAGCGTTATATTCTACCCAATAATATGGATACACTGGCGTGGGGTCATTACAAATTAAAATAGATTATAGAAAAATCTGTATGTAAATATTTCTTTGTTAATATAATTTTAATATATATTTCTATTCAATGTTCTAATTAAGTACCTTAATGTTAACTAAAATATGTATGTATTTCGATTAGTTTATGAATATAATATTTGTAAATATGTTGCTGTACACTGCTGTATTTGTATACTAGTCTTAAGATGTATCTTTTATTCAATTATTATTGTCAATAAATAGTTAATATTTGTAAATACTTTTTCTTATGTTTATTTTTTAATATGCATGTAGTAAGTGAATATATAAACCAACAATTGAACGAAATGTTTTATTTCTCTCTGTAACTCTCAAGCATTTACACACGTGCAACGTGATGTTTCACTTTATTCATCCATTTACTGCAATAGTTGCAGGTCCAAGTGGCTGTGGCAAATCAAATTTTGTTACAAACTTCATTAAATATATTAATGACATATGTAATAGGGAGTTTACACAAATTACTTGGTGCTTTGATGAAATGCAACCTTTATATAACTTGCCAAATGTAAATTATCATCAAGGTATACCAGATCTTAATATGTTTGATGGGAAGAACGCAAACCTTGTAATAATTGATGATCTTATGAGAGAGTCTGATGGTCGCATTGTTGATATTTTTACCAAAGGAAGCCACCATAGAAACTTAAGTGTATTTTACATCACACAAAATTTATTTCACCAAGGTAAAGGACAAAGAGACATTTCTTTAAATTCAAATTATATTGTTTATTTTAAAAATCCCCGAGATAAAACTCAAATACGATACTTAGCACGCCAAGTATCACCAGAAAATCCAAAATTTCTTGAAGATGCCTATCGTAATGCAACTATGGAAGCACATGGGTATTTAATGATAGATCTTAAACAAAACACTGATGAAATGTGTCGAATTAAAACAAAAATATTTCCTCCAGATGTACATTGCGTTGTTTATGTCCCCACCAAAGGCTTTAAATATAGCAAGAATCAACAAATTCCTGTCATTTACACATAATGCCGCGAAGTCTAAACACGCATAAAGACTTACTGAGAGCACTACATAAGCTTAAACCTAAATATAAGAAAGCTCTTTTACAATCGTGTGACGAAAAGGAAATTAACTGTATTTGTGAATGTATACATAACGTCCTCCAAGGTAAAGTGGAACTACCAGAAAAAGAGAAAAAAAAACTTAAACGACATAAATCTATACTGCGGAAATTGTTACATAAAAGTTCTAATAAAATAAGAAAAAATATTATTATTCAAAAAGGTGGTGCATTCCTACCAATAATATTGGGTTCAATTTTGAGTGGCTTAGTTAATTATTTTATGTAATAAAAATGGAGCAAGCTAAGAAAATGTTGCTCATTGAACCAAGTTTGATGGACAAACTAAAATACAACCAAGTTCCTGATAGACCCACTTCTAGATTAGATGCTGAGATGAAAAATATTTTGAATAGTAATATGGATGATAGGAAAAAATGTATTCTATATCTACAAATTTTACAAAGATATTTACACTTTACTGGAGAAGACCGTCAACCTCATGAAATACCAATAATAACTAAAAGTATTGATACTACCACTCCAGAAGTAAAAGTAAATACATCTAATAAAAGTAATTATACCGACGACAAGAGTTTAGTTACAGCTCTGCCACCAAACACTGAAGATAAAAATCAGGAGAGTACTATATCTTATGAAAAACTTCCTTACACGAAAGATCAAATTCTTAGTTTAATACCAAAAACCTATGTAAAGAAAGGTGGGTCTTTATTGGAATTGCTAACTCTAAGTACAAATAAAATTCATTGGAATGATGATGGTACAGTCATTATAGATAACGAAAAAATTCTTGGAAGTAATATAGTAGATTTGTTAAATGATGCAATTAGACCGTTAAAAAAAAGTGATCCAATAGGTTGGGAAAAGTTTGCAACAGCATTGAAGGATATTAAAGTACCGTTGACTTACGTTGGGAATCCAGCTAGAAGTGAATACATACACCGGCTTCATTTAAAGGATATTGACCAAGTATCTACAGATGAAGAGTTTAATGATAAAAAAAACAACCTAGAAAAGATAAAAAAACCTATAAGAAAAAAAAATAGTTGGGAAAAATGGACCCCATACTAGAGATAACTAAGATTTATTATGATCCATCACATCCTGCTGGTTACAGTAGTATTGAAAAATTGTCGAAAGCTATGAAAGGTAAAATGACTAAGGAAGACGTTAAAAAGTGACTACGGTTACAAGAAACATACACGTTGCATAAACCAGTACATAGGAAATTTCCTCGAAACAAATATATTTTGTCCAACCTAAATGAACTTTGGCAGGTAGACTTAAGTGATATGAGATCTTATTCTACACATAATGACGGATTTAATTATATACTTTGTGTTATTGATGTGTTTACTAAATATGCTTATGCTAGACCTATGAAAAATAAAAATTCTGAAACAGTTAAATCATGTTTTGATAGTATTTTTAGTGAAGCTAATACCACACCAACACATATACAATCTGATAAAGGAAGTGAATTCCTTTCAAAAGATGTAAAGGGTTATTTAAAGAGTAAAAATATAAATTATTATACAACAAATAACCCTGATATTAAAGCCAGCATTGTAGAAAGATTCCAAAGGACACTAAAAATGAGAATGTGGCGTTATTTCACTCACAAAAATACCCATAGGTATATAGATATCCTACAGAACTTAATATACGCATATAACCATAGCTATCATTCTAGTATTAAGATGTGTCCTTGCGATGTAAATTTTGATAATATAATGACTGTTTGGAATAATTTGTATGACAGAGAAAAAGTTAGTCAACCTACAAATATTCCACTTCCAAAATTTCATATTGGTGACTATGTAAGAATCACCAAACACAAACATATCTTTCAAAAGGGATATGAATCCAATTGGAGTGATGAAATTTTTATTATATCTTCTATAATAGATAGATCACCGTGGGTAGTATACACATTGCAGGCTGGCATGATCGCTGCGACTACCGATGGGTTTTTTGTTACCTTTCGATAGTCGTTGGCGTTTTTTGGACTGTACCATGCTTATCATCAGGTATGGTGCAGTCACTGTGTCGAGTCGGTATAAAAAAAAAAAAAAAAAAAAAAACATTAAAAGATTTACAAAATGAACCAATAACAGGAACTTTTTATGAGAAAGAGTTACAAAAAATATCTTATGATCCTACTTCAAGTTATAAAATAGATAAAATTATCGGTTCCCGCTATTCCGGTAACAGAAAGCAAGTGTTGGTCAAGTGGAAAGGTTATCCGGATAAATTTAATAGTTGGATATTGGCTTCTAGTTTAAAGAAAATATGATGAAGGAAAGTTTTTATTTAACATTGTTGAGTAATAGCTCCATGGAATACTTCCCAGAAAATACGACAACCCAGTTTTCAACCAAATTACCGAAACCTATTATACTTGAAGGTAGATGGTCTGTTGGTGTCGTTGAATTTCAATATCCATGCACGATGTTTACAGTTCAGGAACATGAAAATATTGTTTATATAACAAAATGGGCTGTAATGCCCCATGAGGATAAACCTTCACTAATATACTACAAACATTATATACCAGCCACCAACTATGATGATATTAATCAAATTTTAACAGCATTAAACAGCATTGATGATAAAGTTATATTTCGATATGATGAAATTTCAAAGTTTGTATCTGTAACTGTAACGGATGAATCAATAAGATCAGTTACGTTAGCACCTAGCTTAAGTCTTCAACTAGGATTTGAACCAACTAGAAACTTAGCACACAGGGGTGGTTTTGGAAAATGTTCAGCGAATTTACATCTAGGGCTACCATCCCAGTTATTTGTTTATAGTGATATTATTGAACCGCAAATTGTTGGGGATGTGATGACACAATTATTAAGAATAATACCACTAGACCCTTCAAAATACATATATGGAGCTAATAAAATGCATGTTTTCTCACCACCTCACTACATACCTGTTATGCGCAGGGAGTTTGATACGATTGAAATAAATATAAGATCAGGCACAGGACAAAAAATACCATTCCAGTTTGGGACATTGTGCATTAAACTCCACTTTATGAAACTATAATGTATTCCAAAGAATATAATGAAATTTGTCCTTATGAGCACTATTATTCACATCAAGCTGGTCACGGTATTGGTGTGATTTATCGAGGAGCACCGTATCAGCGTGGACATGGAATTGGTAGTTTTTTAGGAGGCTTATTTAGATCTGTTTTACCATTGCTCTCTAGTGGTGCTAAAGTAGTGGGTAAAGAGGCTTTAAATACCGGTGTGGGTCTATTATCGGATATGGTTAATGCACGCCCCCTGGAAGATTCAATAAGAACTAGATTGAAAGAGGCCAGCTCAAATTTACACAAAAAAGCTCAAGATAAAATTAATCGAATTAACATGTCCGGTTCAGGATATATAACAAAGAGGAACCGTTTGAATTCTCTCATTTCAGCACCGAATGTCAAGGTGAAAGGTATCAAAAAATCAAAGTCAAGTCATACTAAAATCAAAGACATATTTTCATAAAATGTCATTTCTACATAACAAATCATGTGAGTGCATTAAATCAGAGTTAGATTTATTTGCATTACCCTCAACACAAACTAGTATAGAAAATGGAATATGGATACATTATAAACCTATATCATCTCTAGCTGATGATGGGCCCCTCGAATTTCAAGTACCAGGAACTGGTGAAGATTATATAGATCTGTCTCATACTTTGATTCATATAAAAGCCAGGATATTGCATCAAGATTCCTCTAAGGTAGCTGCCTCAACGGTAGTGGCTCCGGTTAATAATTGGTTGCATTCAATCTTCAGTCAACTTGATGTCTATTTAAATCAAAAACTTATATCACCTCCAAATAATACATATGCGTATCGTGCCTACATGGAAACTTTGTTGAATTATGCTAAACCAGCTAAAGAATCTCATCTTACGTGTGGCCTTTGGTATGAAGATACAGCCAACAAAATGAATGAAACCGGCGAGGAAAATGGAGGATTTGTTAAAAGACAAAAATTAGCTTCTGAAAGTCAAGAAATTGAAATGATTGGACACTTACATGGCGATATATTTAACCAAGAAAAGTTCTTGATCAATGGTGTAGAAATGTCAGTTAAATTAGTTCGCTCTAGAGAAACATTTAACTTAATGGCCCCTTCAAGTGATTCAAAGTTTAAAGTATGCATTACAGATGCAACACTTATCGTTCGTAAAGCACGAATCAATCCAACTGTTTTACTTGCACATCAAAAAGCATTGGCTTTTTCTACAGCAAAATATCCCGTCACTCGAGCTGAAGTGAAAGTTTTAACTATACCATCTGGGATTCAAGGCAAAACACTTGACAACATTTTTTTGGGGCAAGTCCCAAAAAGATGTATTATTGGGTTTGTTGATAACGGGGCATTTAACGGTAATCTCACTAAAAATCCATTTAATTTCGAAAATTACAACATTAACACATTTTGTTTATATATTGATGGTCAACAAATACCTTCGAAAGCTTTACAACCTTCGTTTGAAAACCATATTTTCACCACGGCTTATCATACATTATTTTCGGGTACGGGTATACATTTTTTAAATGAAGGGAATGGAATTTCGAGAGAACAATATTCGAACGGTTACTGTTTGTTAGCTTTTGATTTAACTCCGGATTTATCAGCCAACTCTTCAGGTCATTGGAATCTTATAAGACATGGCACTGTAAGATTAGAAGTTCGATTTGAGTCAACGCTTGTACAAACTATTAACTGTATTGTTTACGCCGAATTTGATAATGTTATTGAGATAGATAAAAACCGCAATGTATCCGTCGATTATAATAGTTGAATATATATATATATTGTAAAAATATTAACTTTGTAATATTTGTATGTATCTCTTTGTGTGTACATTTTTGAATAAATTAATTAAAATGAACTTACTTTGTATTATTTTTAATAATCACCCTTTCGATATATAATAAGTTACTGTAATTACAATCGCACACATGTTTGCGATCTCTGGGGTTGGAAAGTTGTATTTTTAAATAAATATGAATACAATAGAACTACAGAAATATTTGAACGAAATACATCCAAGTTTGCGGTATAATGTGTATGCTGCAAATAGATTACCGATATACATGGAAACTCCTACTTATTTAATTAGTAATTTGGACCCCGATACAAAACCTGGATCACATTGGGTTGCACTACATATAGACAAAAATGGTTTTGGTGAATTTTTCGACTCCTATGGACGACCACCTTCTGGATATCACTATGCATTCTTAAAGAGAAATAGCCACCGATGGAGTTTCAATAAAAAAATATTGCAAAACAATTGGACTTCAGTATGTGGTCAATACTGTTTAATGTATTTGTACTACAAGTTGCACAACTGTACAATGAATTACTTTATTAATCAATTTGACATCGATACCATGTACAATGATATGTTATTATGGAATTTGTTTAATTACTGTTTTAAAATAAATGAATATGACTAATGAAGGAATGTAGACGGCTTTTTATTATACATAGAAAAAGTACCTGAGACCCCCCGACCGTAACACAACAATAGCGTTCGAGCCGAACAATAGACGACCCTTGCTCGGATGATCCATTGTTAATTGTACCCCATTGCTTTTGTATTATTATAGGCTAGTTAATGTTATGCTATCTCTGAAACGGTTAAAGCTACGCAATTTTAAATACTTGCATTCGATTCAGCGACCCTGAAAACCTTTTTTTTTTTTTTTTTTTTTTTTTTTTTTAGGGTTGCCACCGTGATCAGTGAGCTAGAACCTGTGAATCCCTACTACTATCATTTTACCATATCATGCTTTAACAAACTTTTAATACAATTAATAGACAAAAAGCACCTAAACCGTAGACAGACTATATCCAGCAACATGCATTTTACATGTCGACCTCTTACTTTCGCTCGTTTTTATTTGATAACGTTTAGTTTTTGTTATTGGTACCCGAGGTTAGGTTAATTCTTAGAAATTACTTTTTTTTCTTTAATAATTTCAAAAGAAATCTTAGCACTAAAGATTTATTCAATTCATTATGACTATTACTATTAGCTTATAGAACTGAGAGATAAATGAATATATGAGTAGTTTGATTTCAAAACCCGCTATAACATATTTTTTCAAGTCCCATTAATTTATAAAAAACTTATAATTAATCTTTGACTTAACAATCACATTCTTATAAGGTATTTAAATTATTATTCTAGAGTGAAAAAGCAAAAAAGAATAAATTCATATATTACATTTGCTTAGATAAAAACATTCCAAATTACTATTAGGACTATTAAGTAATTTTGTACGAAAAAACGTTTTAGCGGGTTTTGAAATTAGACGCCTCATATTATGGAATGACTTTATTGCCACGGTCATACAAACCAAAATAATAAATTTAGGAAAAAACGACCTCCATTCCGTTATAATATTAGGCTACGGTATATATGAAATATTGAAGGATAACTCCACAGGGTAAACACGTCACTAGATAACACCCTCATCGCTACCTACAAAAATATAAATAATGACTTCACGTCAAAAGTCAAGACTCTCTGAGGAGAGCAAGCTATAAATAAATACTTCAAGTGTCTAGTCTTGAATATAATGTATACCTAACGTATTCAATACCTACAAAGGTGTGATGAATAATGCAAACATAGAAATCGTAAGATAGACTATAGAAGACATCGATCGAAAGTTAGTGACAGTTAAAAATTATAGCCATATTAAAATTAGCAAATTGTTTTAGGATTATATTCTCACTGCATCTGATATTACAACACATAAGTTAGAACGTACGAATTGCGGCTTGTCGTTAGATGTATCTATGGATGCTGTGGCGCAATTGATTACAGGGCCTATAGTCCCGTCTTAGTGCCGATGAGGTCAACTTGGGGTTTTTAGTCGGTAAAAGCCCGGCACACCCCGGTTACCATACCCCATGTGTAGCCGGGACGGTCCATTGAGGATTTTCCCCAAGTAAAAAAAAAAGATGTATCTATGGATGTGTAAGGATGTTAGACAGATCGTTCTTGGAACTTCACTGTACTTTGTTGAGACATTATAAAAAAACGTTGATTAATCTTAGAATCTTACAAAGCAAGAAGTTATCACAAAAAATGATAATTAACTTTTCGTCAATGACGCGTCCCACTACAGGACAAAATGTCCGTATCTCATTAGGTAATTCATATTAATTTTCAACGTCAAATGTAATGTAAGAAATTACATAAACAAATATATTTTATTGATAAAACTAATTGAATTTATACAACATTCTACTTAGATTTAGTGAAAATCGGTTTCAGAGTCCTGTAATGGGATTCCACGGACGAGAGGTTTTAATGATTGCCAATAATTATCTATCTAACGTGCTGCTTTGATATGTTCCAATAGAAGATATTAAATTATTTGTATAGCTATAGACTAACATAATCACAACGATTGCTTACAGATCATAATCCCTATGTAATCTCGGTTTTCTAAAAATATTGTGTTTTCTTTAAGTTGTGATATGGTCACTTTGCTGACCCATATTGAAATGAACAAAGAAATTAAAATACCCAAAAGCTATTATACACGATGGACAATACTCGTTGACTAGTAGCAGGGATTCTTCAATAAAAACACTTCTTCGTTCGTAGTTCGCTTCTTTATTCGCAGTTTATTCTTGAGGGTAGCTCCGAGGGAATTCTTCGAGTCTTCGATCTTCGCTGCCGACCAACGATTAGGTCGCTATATATATCCCCTCGGGCTACCCTAACAACTAGTACTATATACAAAGCATTCCTTAAAACTAAGTCCGCCAATAGCGACGCCGGATTCCGCCGTAGTTCCTACGTCCGGCCGCCGCTGTCGCTGCTGTCGCCCCGGTCGACGTGCTCCTCTCCCGCACCCCTATTCTTGCGTCTCCGGCGCCCTGGGCTCGCTGTTCGTAACATCCTCCCCCCGGCGTAGCTCGTCGAAGCCTTCTTTTTCCAGCCGGAGAACAGCCAGCTTCCTTGCAGGGCGCACGAAGGTTCCACCTCTGGTGCGGATGAGAGCGCTGCGCACGTCGCCGTCTGGCCCGGGGTACACGGCCTCCACGATGCCTCGAGGCCATGTGTTGCGGGGCAATGCAGCGTCGACCACGATGACTAGATCTCCGGGGCGTAGCGGGCGCTGTTGATCGTGCGCTCCGCCGCGCGCCACCAGCGTCGGCAGGTACTCCCGGACCCACCGTCGCCAGAACTGGTCGGCGAGCCCTTGTGCCGCCTTCCATGCTCTCCTATCCGCCGGCGAGTACACCCCGGTCTGGGGCAGCCCTGCCGACGTCCCGATGAGAAAGTGGTTCGGAGTCAATGCCTCCGGATCCGCCGGATCCACGGAGACGTGTGTCAGCGGTCGCGAATTGATCGCGTGTTCCGCTTCTGCCAGCAGCGTCGTCAGCACCTCTTCTCGCGGTGCTTGGTCGTGTAGGGTCGCGCTCAGCGCAGCTTTTACTGAGCGCACGAGTCGCTCCCACGCGCCGCCTTGATTCGGCGCGCCAGGAGGGATGAAGCGCCACTCCATACGGCGCAGCTGCGCGTAGTCACGCAGCGCCGGCTCCCACTCGTTGTATGCTGCCCGTAGCTCCGCGTCGGCTCCACGGAAGTTCGTCCCGTTGTCGCTCCAGAGCTGACGCGGCCATCCGCGTCGCGCTGCCATCCGTCGCAGCGCCATGATTGCGGAGTCGGCAGACAGGCTGCCCACTACCTCGATGTGGACAGCTCGGGTAGTGAGGCACGTGAATAACGCGCCCCACCTCTTCTCACGTCGGCGGCCGATAGTGACGGTCATCGGCCCGAAGTAGTCGACCCCGCAGTTGGTGAAGGGTCGGCGATGCTGATCCAGGCGCGCCGGCGGCAGGTCCCCCATCGGCGGCACCCGGGGCTTCGCTCGGCGCACCCGGCAGAGCGCGCAAGCCCGGGCAACCGCGCGCACAGTGGGGCGCGCGCGCAGTATCCAGAAGCGCTGCCTGATGTCATTGAGGACGCGCTCGTTGCTGGCGTGTCCCGCAGCCGCGTGTTCTCGTAGCACGATGAGTCTTGTCAGCGGGTGACGGCCGCCCAGTATGATCGGCCGCTTCGTCTCGTACGGCGCGCGCGCGGCATCGATCCGTCCGCGCACACGCAGCAGGTCGTCCTGCAGCATCGGGTCCAGCTTGGCGAGGCGGCTGGCAGCTGGCAAGGTTCGGCCAGCGCGCAGCCTCGCGATCTCCTCGCCGAAGTCTTCCTCCTGCGCCCTGCGTAGCCATAGATGCTCCGCTCGCTCGATGTGCTGCAATTCAAGTCGGGTCGCTCTTTTGCGACATTTGTCGATGAAGGCGAGCACCGTCGCCGTCGCCCGGATCAGCCGCTCATATGATGAGAAGCGGCTAATGTCCGGCAACGGGCTCGCGTTGTCGATGATGCTCGCTGCGCAGCACGCGGCCTCCTCGATGCTGCCGGTGCTGCTCGGTCGTGCCTTTTCCTGCGGCCACGTATTCTCAGGCCCGTACAGGAAAGAAGGTCCGGTGAACCAGCGGTCATGGTGGTCGGTTGGCGCCTTACCGTCGCGGGTTGCGTCATCCGCGACGTTGTGTGCGGTCGGCACCCAGCGCCATTGTTCTATGTCAGTCGCCTCCGCTATCTCGCCGAGCCGGTGCGTGACGTAAGGCGTGTAGCGCCGCGCGTCCGTCCTTATCCACTGCAGCACCGTTGATGAGTCGCTCCAGTAGATCACGCGGTCAGCCTTCCAGTGATGTTCTTGCTTTATCATGCCAGCCAGCCGGGTTCCGATGACAGCTGCTTGTAGCTCCAGCCGCGGTATCGTATGCGGGCGCAGCGGCGCCACCCTGGCCTTAGCAGCGGCCAGTGTCACCGTGACGCGACCGTCTTCGTGCATCAGCCGCCAGTATGCTGCCGCTGCGTATGCCTGTTCGCTGGCATCGACGAACACGTGAAGCTGCCTCTCCGGTTCCGCAGCATCGTCGTCGGTGACGTATCGTCGCGGCAGGCGCAGCTGAGCTATATCGTCCAGCGCGCTCAGCCATTGGTCGAAGCGATCCGCCTGCTCGCCCGGAAGCTGCTCATCCCATCCTATCTGGATGCGCCATAAATCCTGCAACACAATCTTGGCAGTGATGCTGTAACAGCTGAGTAACCCCAGCGGGTCGAAAATCGACATGACCGCCGCCAGAGCCTCTCGCTTCGTCGGGGCCCGCTGTCGTTCACGGACTTGTTCTGGAACGCGTGCCAGGGTCGTGTTGAAGCCCAGCTCATCCTTCTCGGCGTCCCACAGCATGCCAAGTGTCTTTTCCTGGTGGTGTTCGTGGCCCAGAGCGGTCGGCTCCCGGGCTCGCAGCTCTCGAGGGACGGTGTTCAGCAGGAGCGGGCAGTTGGAGTTCCAGCTTCTCAACGTGAAGCCTGCCTGAGCGTGGACGGTGATGACCTCTTCTATTGTCTTCTTTGCTTCTTCCATGGTCTTGAAGCTGTGCACGAGGTCGTCCATGTAATGGCTCCTGGTGATGACCGGCAGTGCCCTGGCGTGCGAATGCGCGTGATCCTGCGCATTCCGGTCCCGCACGCTGTGGGCCAGGAAGGGCGAGCTGGCTGCTCCGAAGATCATCGAAGTCATCTTGAACTGCTCCGGAGGGTCCTTTCTGTTGTCGCCTCTCCACAAGAATGACTGCGCCGGTTGATCTTCCGCTCGCACCTTCACCTGCAAAAACATCTCAGAAATGTCCGCTGTTACGGCGATCGGCCGTTCCCGGAATCGAAATAATATTCCGGGAAGTGATTGTAACAAGTCCGGTCCCTCGAGTAAAAAGTCGTTCAAACTTTTGTTCTGTACGCGGTGCGCTGCGTCAAACACTAGCCGTATCTTGTTTGGCTTATTCGGGTTTCGTACGGCGAAGTGCGGTAGAAACCACTGTATAGCGCTGTCTCGTTCACTCTCGCTATACTTTTCCGCGTATCCTTTTTTCAACAAATTTTCAATCTGGCGCGTGTATTCCTCTTTAAATGCCGGGTCGCGATCCATCTTTTTCTCTATGCCCCTGAGGCGTATGAATGCTTCACTGTAGCTCGGCGGCAGCACGATGTCATCGGTGCGCCACGGTAACCCGACTTCGAATCGATTGTTCACTCGGCGCGCCGTTTTGTTGAAAATTTCGATCGCTCGTCGATCTTCTGGCTTTTCCTTGGTGGTCAGCGACACACCAAGCGCTTCCAACGTGAAGTGCTTCTTCACCAGTTCTTGAAGACGCTCGTCGTCTTCTTGCTCGGTGCTCGAGGGGGTGCTGCCGCAGTCTCGTTCCGCTGCGTGCAGATGCAGCACCGTGTTCTCCCCCCGTCGATGGAGCAGGCGAGGCTCGATGCCGTAGATGACCCACCCTAGGCTGGTGAGTGATGCGGCGGGCTCGTTCTTCTTTCCGGTCCTCATCTGCTGGGAGACCATCAGGTGCCAGTTGTCGACACCTATCAGGATCCTTGGCTTCGCGTTCTCGAAGCAGGCCTCCCGGAGATCTTGCAGGTGGGCGTACCGCGTCAGTTCCCGCGGCGCCCGCTGTCCTCGCAGGTCCAACTTCTTGACCGTGCGAGCGGTGATCTCGTGTGCGGCGCGTTCTCGCCGCCCTCGGATGCTGATGCTGACCCGCTGACTGCTGCTCTCGTGCTCCGTCGCGTTGACACCTCGCAGCCTCAGCGGTGCCGGAGTCCCCTTGGCGCCGATGCTGTCTGCCAGTTCTTGGTCGATGAGGGTTATTGACGACCCCTCATCCAGGAGCGCGTACGTAGCTACTTCTCCCCCGGGACCTGTAATGATGACGTTGCAGACTTTTAGCAACACGCTGCTGTCTTCACTAGGTGTCGCTATCGACATCACTGCTTCTTCTCTGGCCGGGCGGGGTGGTTCCTCCTCATCGCTGGATCGCACCTCTGGCTGCGTTCGCACTTGCTCGGTGTCGTGCAACAGCGGGTGATGCGGCCGGCGGCAACCGCTGACACCGCATGCGTCAGCTTGGCAGTCGGCCCGACGATGCCTCTTCTTCAGGCACTTGAAACAAACGCGCGCTGACTTTGCCCAGTCCCAGCGGGCGCTGATCTTCATATTCTTGATCTTCTTACATTTTTCCGTAGCGTGGTCCGCTCCACAGCAGAAGCACCCTTGTGGTGCGCGTCGCTCCTCTACCGTTGTGTAGACGGCTGCCCCACGCGTCGTTCGGCGTGCTGGCTTCGTGTTCTGCTGCCTTGGTCTTGCTGGCGCGGCGTATTTTGCAGTGCTGACGGCGCCCGATGTACTGGATTGGCGCGTGTAGCTAAACGCCAAGTCCGCTTCGCGTGTGAGGAAGCGAGACAGAGTGATCACTTCGCACTCTTCCATCCCTCGGTGCAGATGTGCGTAGTCTCTCCACCTTGAGACTAGCAGCGGGCTCATTCGTTCCATAATTTCTCCCGCCAGCTGAGGATTCCGTAGATAACCGCTGTGGCCGACGTTCTTCAGCACGGCGATTATGTTCTGCACTCGTACTGCAAACACGTTGAGCTCCTGTGCTGTCATTCCTGCTTGTGGCAGCTGGCGCAGCTTCTCCATGGCGTCGTTGATGATGGTGTCCGGCTGGCCATAACAGCGCTCCAGTGTGTGCATTATGGCATCCGGGTTCTCCGCCGTGTGCAGTAGAGGTGCCACGGCGTCCCTCGCTTCTCCTCGGAGACACACCCGTAGCCTGGCTAGGTTCTCCGCCGCCGAGAAGTGGTACATTTTCGTGCTATCTCGCATAGCTGCCTTGAATGGCAACCACTCGTTCGGTGCCCCGGTGAATATTGGTAGGTCCGAGGCTTGACGTGGCGGCACTCGTTCCCGTGCAGTCATCCTCTTCAACGCCTCGGCCAGCTCCTCGATCGCCCTCGATCTGCCCCTCGTGGGCGTGGGCGAACGTGTGCGACGCCGTTCTGTCGCCTCACGTTGCTGTGACCTTTCTTCTTCGAAGGTTACTCGGGCCGCGGTCAGCTCCCCCCGTTGATCGTCGGAGGTGTGGAGGGCCGTTCTGCCTCCCTGTTCTGCTGATGGTGTCTCGGCCGGGTACGTCGAATCCCCCTCGGTCGCTTGTTGCAGCCAACTGTTCACACGTTCGTTCGTCTGTGACATGTTGCTGCCCTGTTCGTCCTCTTCTATGTTCTCGAGGTCCACTTCTAGTCTCTTCCTGACTAGGTCCGCTTCCATGCGCAGTTCCCGCCGTTGGATCTCGGCGAGACGTTCCTGCGCTTGCAGCTCCAACTGCAACCGTAATCTGGCAGCTGAGCTTGTACTTGTGCGGCGTGACCTCGCTGGCGAACGTTGTCTTGCTGCTGTAGGGAAAGAAACTGCGTTTGACGTTTCAGCGTTTGACAATCGAGCGTTTGACAATCGAGCGTTTGACTTGTCACATGTCAATGTAGCGTTTGACCCCCCTGTCGTAGTCTCAACAGCAGGCCGCACTGACGGAGAGCGTGGTGGTTCAACATGACGCACCGAGGCCGGCGCGTACATGTCACACTCGTCCGTAGTATCGGCCCCCTGTGATCGAGTCTTGACCATTTTCCCCAATTCTTGATGCAATCTTCGATAAATCGATGCGTTGGTTCTACTTTCTTTCTTCTATTCGGCTTCCGATGGACCAGGATATACACGATGGACAACACTCGATGACTATTAACAGGGGTTCTTGGTAATAAAACACTTCTTCGTTCGTAGTTCGCTTCTTTATTCGCAGTTTATTCTTGAGGGTAGCTCCGAGGGAATTCTTCGAGTCTTCGATCTTCGCTGCCGACCAACGATTAGGTCGCTATATATATCCCCTCGGGCTACCCTAACAACTAGTACTATATACAAAGCATTCCTTAAAACTAAGTCCGCCAATAGCGACGCCGGATTCCGCCGTAGTTCCTACGTCCGGCCGCCGCTGTCGCTGCTGTCGCCCCGGTCGACGTGCTCCTCTCCCGCACCCCTATTCTTGCGTCTCCGGCGCCCTGGGCTCGCTGTTCGTAACAGCTATCGATGATGATAAAATATAAGTATGTGGTACATTTACTCCAGCTTGGACAAATATCTCATTTGCATGTATAAATTTCAATGCCAGATACAATCTCTCAGTAAAGTAGGCACATTATGTGCTATCGACCAGCCAAGGGCGCTAGACAAAGAATGACCCAAATTAGACGAATATTCAGAATACTTAATACTCTTTCTAGCTTTGCTAAAACAACATATATCATTTCAACCTCAAAGTGCAATTTATTACCCAATAATACGTATCGGGTAATAACTAAAATTTCAAACAACCGATTTCTTCAGTAATGTCTGCTACAGTTTATATAGTAGGTAAGGTTTAACACTAATCATACCAACACTTTTTAGATACCAATTTCCTGCTTGAATGTATTATATAGATGTTAGGAAGGAAATAAACATAATAATAAAATTTATTATATTAAAAAAAACTGTATACTGACCATTTCTATTACAAAAGTAAAAATAATAATTTTTATTATTGCTCATCGCATTTTTTACATATAAGTGTGTCCATTGTAAATTTTCCGCAAACATATTTTTTACATTGAGAGCAAATTTCGTTGGTTTTATTTTCATTACAGTATCCTATTTGACACTTCTTACGTTGATAAGCATTTGTAGGAGACTAAGGCAACGATTCTTTCGTATTTGTTTTCTTTTGGTTGTTCACGGGCTTCTAGAAAATCGGCGCCAAGTTAAAAAAAGAAGTTTGAGTATTACTCAAAATAAATTAAATAAAAAATACTAAATTAACTCTAGGTTAATTAGTTAGAAAAAGTCATGAACTCAAATGTACAAAAACAATAAATACTTGTATTTTCAATGCAAAAGTTCAAAATGGGTCATTTGACCCGTTATGGTATGTTTAGTGTTAATTGTAAAAACATTAGCCAAATGAATATGCAAAAGCGTATTTAATATCAGCACTCAAGTTGATAAAAATGTTTTACTGAAAAATTTGAACAATATAATATGTTTACAACACGTACCAGAGTAATGCATTAATGATATGAATAGCATCAAAATGGAAGCTATTATATCCCAGACAGTTAATGACCTCCCAGATTGATCTAGTTTTGTAATAGAATTGAAGGAATACCATTGACTACTCAGGAGACAAAGAACAACCTCTATGCCCGATCTTAGAATTGTGAGGTAAAAGGAGATTACCATATATTATTGTCAGAACATGGAAATATGCCTTTTGATGGCAGTAGCGTTCATTCCATAGATGCATGCAAGCATTGCATATACTTGTGATAAATAAGTCTGGTATAAATGGCTTAAAGTTAAACAAAAAAAAGGGGGCATTTATATCCATATATATTCTGTATTTACGCCATCTACCTTTCTTATGAAAGCAATATAATATTTACTATCATAATATAATATACGAATTAATTACGCGAATTCTGCCTACCGTATTCAAATACCTTATGCACATCACTGTTTGATGATTACAAAAAACCTTATCTCGTAATTATGTTTCAAACCTATACGCAACAAGCAATGCATTTTCTATGAATTTAAAACGATTTCAACCATTGGTAATGTAAAAAAGTGGAATAGTTTACGATTCGTATTTCACTGAGCGATAAACGCTGTGACGTCCATTGGTTTGTGGTTTGGAATTTCCGTTAAGTTTAGAGACATCTACAGATAAACAAAATCGCTTCTATGTTAGCTGAAGATTTAACCTTTTTATTAAATCTTACCATGCCCAAACTCATATAAAAACAGATGATTCTTAAATAAGTAATTTAACTACACTATTATACTTTAAAGGACTGAAAGAAAATGGTACCATATTACGAATACTTAACAGTGTGATTATGCTTTAGCAAAGCAATTTATTTATTTATTTATTCTAATACTAACTTCACAGCACATTAAGATGTTAATTATACACAAAACAGAAAATTAAATTAAAAAAACTAAAGTGCCAGTAATGAAATCACGCTTCCATATTACATTTTGTTAGTATGTTTTGGGTCGCTCTCTGCATCAGAGTAGACGAGTGCATGTGTGTGTGCGTGCATTTGTGTGCATGTGTGTGTGCGCGTGCATTTGTGTGCATGTGTGTGTATATTTCAGTGTTGCATGAGATTTATCTGACTGCAGTTTAGAAACAATAATCTTAAGAATTTGATTACGGCTCAAGTGAAACATATCAATGCAATGGGTGCATAAAACTTGACCGAACCGAACCCCTGAGGCTATACTTAGTATGCAAAACGAACTAACGTTTTACAGTAGTATCGAAAAACATCGTAAATTTCACATTCGATATATTAGGTGATAACGTTGGGCGATCTTACACAGACAACGTCACATACCACGTCCGACGTATTTGTCTGACGCAAAACGGATGTTTGGTCTGCCAAGCGTTAAGGGCATTTTTCACTACGTATATTTATTTGGCAGGTAATGCTCTTTGAAGACGACGCCTGGAAAACTCCATTTCGGACTTGAATTAGACATAACGATAATCACTTTGAATTCTTTCATTGGGGTATCTAGTTGATAACAAAGATGGGCAAAATGTAATCTGATTAATGATCTACGATTACAATATGTAATTATAATTTTAATTTTCTTGCTCTGTAATCATGATTAAATCCATTTAAAACATTAAGAAATTATAAATGTGTATACAATCTGGGATTTTGTAGTGTTTAAAACATAAATGAACAAAATGCAGTCATATTAAAGGTAAAAAACGTAAAATGTAATCGTTAATCATTTTCATTAATCTGATTACATTTTGCCCATCTATGGTTGATAATACTGTCTTGCCCTATTAATAAGTCATGTAATTGCATTTGTTTGCAGAAAAGTTGGCAGACCAAACGCTACTACAAAAAGAAGAGATTTTATGACGTTTGCCATTATCATAAAAATATGCAGCCCGATGCACAGATTTTAGATATGAAATCGAAATCGTAACCGGTGACAAGTGGCGGCAAATAATTAATAACAGAGTTTTCACTTCATAGTCAAAGGGTGTGATCCAGTTGAAGAAGCGCCTTGAATCTCCGCATCTATTATTGTAACCTTTCTTGGAAATTACTATTTAATGAAAGCAACAATACTTCTAGATCGACGGCAGCCAGGTACGATCGGGAGAACATGACATAAGAAACGACCTTTATCCCAGTATTATTGTTTTAATGTATCATTTTATTCATGATGACTATTCTTTACACAAGGGAAATTACAGAAAAAAATGATTATAGGCTCAAAGAGATGGATTAAAGTTAGGACCCATTAATAACCTAAAGAACCCTCGGCTACTGTTGACGCAAAAAATTGAATTTGCGATCCAATATCCCCCATCGCGAGCAATCATCTATAACCTCGTCACTGTTAATCAAAAGAGATTGGCAAATGTAAATCATGAATCCAATTACCGTGTTATCGATTTGTGAGATATGAAGACAATTTCTGGCGTATCTTTTATATGTTATTCGGCTTAGGCGGGGTTATATTCAATAAAATTATCTAAACATTTACGAAAAATAAAAGCACTTTGATCACGTAAATAATAATATCAGTTTATCTATTTGGTGAACCCTTGGATACTGTGAGATAAATTGATGTCAAGTCATGCCTTAGAATATTGCCGGGAAACATTTTTTGCAATACGTTATTGTCTTTTCGAGAGTTTGTCTGAAGATTTTACGATTAGTATCCTAGAGCATCCATTTTGAATTAATATAAAAAAGGAATATACGAACGTCCTTCAAGTATTCAAATAATACATAATTTTATTCGATTAACAGCATGAAGTTTTAAAAAGAGACTACTTAAAATGCGTTACACGCTAAAATTCATATACCAACATAGTGGATCCTGCCGTGGCACGCATCATCTCTATTCTATGGGTTAATATGTAAAAATGCGCAAGGCTCAATTGTTATGGTAATTGGCAGACTGCATCAAAGACGAAACGTTCTTTCATTGATTCTCATTATAAGTCGCTTTAACTCAGACTGTGACGCCATTACTGTATAATCGTATAGAAATGTAAATCATAATAACCTAAACATTGCGTTTTTTTGTTATCCTTGTAAACTAAAATTACCACACAAAACCTGACGACATGTTCGAGCATTTTGGAAACCCACGTCTATCAAGAGTTCGAGATCACATTTACCTAGCACTAAATGTTATGGTTAAAAACGTTAGTAAATTACGGTTTTTTTTTAAATAAAAGCCACGTACGCGCGCCTGGTTAAGATTTGGACTTATGCCGTTGCACAAAATGCACCCTCGTAGGCGGGATGATTTATAAATAAAAGAAGATTGCGATAATTGAGACAAATCAAGTACTTACCGAACAGCGGTATTCCAGGCACTTTACAACCACTCACTATGTATGTTTGATTGTGAATGTTGAGTATGGTTTTGAGAAGGATTTGTGTGTGTTGCGAGTTTGAAAGAATTATTAAATGCGATTGTAATGTAGAAGGATGCGATGCGATGTTATTAAGTTTTAAAAGAATGCGATGCGGAGTTTGGTTTAAAATGCGAGAACGTTAAGAAGTAAGAATGAATTACGCTAGATGGCGTGGGGGATTAGGTGCGTTTACATTTTATTTTGTAGTTCTGGGGTTGCGCCTTTTGGCGTGACTACTACGGAATATTTTCAATTGCAGAACCTCTCGTAATAATACCGTTTTTATTGGCGGATCGACTTGTACAGCCATTTTGTTTGTTATCCTACTGGGAATTCCTTCGGACCTTCAGGGGAGTGGTGAGGGCCACTCCCCCGGCGTGTCAGACTTGCACCGACTAAAACCACCGGGTTGCCAACTATGTCCTCTCTTCGCCTTTGCCGGGCCTGGGTATCCGTATACTTTCTACGGACCCGGCAAGTAACTTGTACAGCCATGGAAAATAATGTAATGGTGATGTTACTTTTAAAGGTCTTTCATAAACGTAAAACCTTTGATTTATATATAGAAGGTAATTTTGAAACTATTAATACAATTTTAAATTTCTACCAATTTAACACGATTTTTATGACGTACATAGTTTATATATTATCCCGTTATGACGAGAATACATTTCACGGAAACAAAACCAATGGCAGAAACTAATTCAGATATAAAATTCAGGCAATCTTTTATTAATTTATAGGATATTTTTATGATACGATAGCCATATATCGTAAACTTATAAAAAGAGTCTGAGACATCACTTTCACTGCAAAAGTGTTACTTTAATATTATTATCAACAAATAATTACACAATTTCTTACATTACTATGTATTAATCCTTAAATTACACCAATCATGCATCTTAAATTACAATTCCAATGAAATCTATAGAATACATGCAATGCTCTACCAACCAACTATACAATAAATTATACAGAATGTCACAGAAATGTGTGGGGCAGGGGTTATTCAAACGCTCAGATCTCATAATACTTGTTTAATTCAATTTGAATATGTAGTTAACGACTGTTAATAACATGCTATAGCATTTTTTTAAAGTTCCTCCATAATAGGATATCCTCTTATGTTGTGGATGCATCAATAGGCAGAATAAATCTGATTCTCGTTAACTCAATTTGCAAAAGCGGGTATATCTGATCATTCATAAAAATTTCCATTACGCAATATAGGTTATATGAAATTTCTAAAATGCATTGTTTTTTACAAATTAAAACATATACTGTATTTTGATAAGCAAATGTATAAGTTTATAAATATAAATACTACATATGCTTCCAGACGTAAAATAGCTATCAGTGAGAATGTAATTTATAAAAAAATAATAATTTTAAAGTGATAATTGAACCAATGAACCAGTGTAGAACTGGAACAGTAGATCAATGTACCAACTGAGCCATTGTTCTCTTATTTTAATCTATTTTTATTTTAGTAATTTCATTTATTTTTTTATGCTAAAGGAAGGCAAACCTATGGATAGCTGTAACATAAGAAGCGTCATCAATGTGCTGTGAACCTAAACAAGTGTATTTCACTGCCTAATTAATTATCACACAGGCAGTTGAATGAACTGATAAGAACCTGTATCTTGATATTCACATTTTATTTTATTATCTCTTTTTAGTTAAGAAAACAGGTGTTATAAGATGAGAAATGTAATAGTATAAGAAGAGCATCCTTCTATCTTTTGTCTTTCTCTCTAAACAACATTAAGGAGAAGACAGTTATATGCCGCCACATATTTCTGACACATCCCTATAATATGCTACATATGTATGTATAGGATTGGTAGTTCTAAAATTTGTTAAATTCAAGGGCAATATCTAAATAAAAATATCTTAACAGTGATTCAAAACTAAGCAAAGGAAGTATATAAAAAGTTTTAATTGCTTTATATTTTGATTCAAGAAGATGCTAGAAGAAATTGTAAGTTTTAACTTTGAAAAAAGAAAATTCCTATAGATATACACAAATAACTATATAAGAAAAATAAAATCAGTTATAAATGATTGCTCTAATAGAATTAACATCAAATCTCTGTGATTCGAAAACCACTTTTATTTCCTTAATATTCATATCCTTCCGTTTCCCCTTAATTCCATCCCAAACCTTCCTTTCATTTTTCCCTTCCTTTATTCCCTGTATTTATCATTATTTAAAAGAGCCTTCCTTTTAGCCCTTTTAAGTACATTAAACTTCCGTAATAGTCATCTTTGAACGAATAAATAGTTGTACTTTTTAGGACAACAGTATTTAATGAGTTTTCATTAAACATTTTGTATAATTTCAAAGTCAAAACTTACATTTTTTCATGGGAAGTTACATAATATAAATGAAGACAAGTTAAGTACCATTTCATCCCAAAGTGAAACTCCTGTGGCAGAGAAGTGGAATTGATGTTGCAAGTAAAGCAAATCTCACTGTACACACATCATGCTCCTCACAATCCTGCATCAATGCAATGGTGTTAGTATTGAAATATAACTACAGATTATTATCACTAAAACCGACTAATTGCCCTTCTACTTATTTTAACTAAAGATGCAAATCTGAGCTTTCTTAAGGTAAAACTAATAATGTGACATAAAAAAGGACCTTACATACAAGTTGCTTTTTCAAAGTCAATTAAAGAACATTTAAAGGAAAAAAAGTCAGTTGCTTACAATAATTATAGACTGTAGTGGACATCTAATTTCACAGGAAGATTATAAATATTGACAGTATTTTATTGTCATATATGAATGATTAAGAAACACAATTATTATGCCTCAATGTACCTTTTTATATCTAATTTAAAAACAAACAAGTATAATGAACAATGTATGATTGTTTTTTTTTTTAATTTCAAGTAGAACTAACTTCTTTAATACTGCCTGCTACTTAATACTTTAATATTGATTATTAAAATATTATTGTTTTTCAATTAGATATACAAGCATACATTGTGTAACTTTTTTTCTTAATCATTCATATATTACAATAATATAGTATCAATATATATGATACTTCAGTGACATTTGATGTTTCTAATTATATGTCCACCATTGTACATAATATATATTGACACACTATATCCCATTCGGGGTGAGCAGAGATAAATAAGTTTCTGTATTCACAGAATTAAAAATCAAATATGCCCATATTCATAATGAAATATTTTCAGTAATAAGTTGTTGTATTAATAAACCTAAATAATATATTATAATACTAAATAGCACATTAGTAAGTAAATAAATTATTTCTTTAAAAATTTATTTATTTTAAATATTCTCTAATATACTGAAAAGGTTCCAATGCCAATAAAGTCTAACAAAAATGGATAAACAGAAAATTTAATATTTGCTAGCAACAGATTACTAAATATTTATTAAAATACTGATACATTTTAAGCTGTAATTTTGCACCTTCAAGAACTAAGGCTTGTATACATTTATGAATGCCAATTTTAACCCAATTAAAAATGGGCAACATAATTTACGAATGACTTTTAATTACCAAATCACAGTTAAACACAAAAAAATATTCCGTAATTTAATTTACAAATATGTATAAAAACCATAGATGACAAAAATGAAAATTATATATTAAAAATTAGGATTAAAATATATGAGTTCTATAGAATTTTCTAGAGGATCCCATATTTGATAGATCACATATTTTAAATTCAAAACAAAACTTCATTTTATGCATTACAATATGAAATAATGCAACATTTATTAATTACATAAAAAGGTTATATTTTTATGAGCACAAGATAACATCTTTAATTATTTAATGAAGTTTCTTAAGGAAAATAAATGTATTTAATTACGTCTAGTATAAAGTAAATAATATAAGAATGACTGAATGATGATTGATTAAATATATATCAGATATATCCACTGAAGATGACAGGATGATATTAAAGGCTTAAAAAGGAAACTTGTAGATATAATTTTCAAAAGAAGCCAAATTCAAACTATGACTCCATGCGGTAACCAAACTCTTTGCTAAACGCTGTACCAAACTTCTATCCTACCTGAACGATTCTTAATGCGACGGCTTCTCCTATGTTTCGCTATGTGGCCAGAAAGAACCCCAGACATATTTATAATAACTTATTTATTATATTTATTACACAGAGTAAAGCTCAAATACTACACAACGACTCTATTTCGAATCTTTAAATCCGTACTCACAAATTCACGAGCACGAACACCATAATTTTATTTCTTCGACAGTCACGAGTTATGAAAAACGCAGCCTTATAAAAAAAAATAAAGGTCGATGTAATCGAAGTAAAAATTAACAGTTTTTTCAATTATCAACTAACTTCTAATTTTCTTCACACTGTAATTAGAGCGTGCGCAAAAATCACAGCAATACACAATACAAAGACGAAAGAAAATTCTATCAACATACGTCCGATCTCTAGCGACAGTTTGACAATTCAATCAGTGTTGAAAACTGTGTACAAAAAAAACCCTGCAGAAAACTCCTAAAAATATTATTGCCAGGCTTGAACCAAATTTTTCTTGTATCACAAAACATTTGCTTGTCTTTTCCTTTCTTGTTTATTTGTATTCCGTTTTCTTTGTTTTGCAATGTTTTGCTTGTACAAACAAAACAAGTAAAATGGTGTGTGAAAAAAATCAATACAGTTACACGAACAATAAAAAGACAAGCAGAAGTTTCGTGAAATACAAAACATTTGCTATGGATGCACCATTATGTGTATCGAACCTAGATCTTATTGCCTAGATAAAAAATAATTAACTAATTAAATGCATATGTGGTAAAATATTAAATTTGTAAAATGACGTATTCTAATAAATCTCTACGTATTTTTCTCTTTCAACATCTCTAATTAAAATTCGTAAATCTGCAAAAGCCTCGCACCTATTTCTCAAAGTCAAAATAATAAACTCCTAAATTTAAGGGTAAAATTCCAAAGTAGATATCACTTGTGTTGTCTTGACATTTTGACAGTTCACTTTTTTTATGATAATATGTTGCTATAATTCCATTTATTTTTAGATAACCTAATCTGGATCTGCGAAAGAAATATACTTTTACATATTTTAAATTTATTTTACCGACCAATCTCCTTCGTTTATTGCACTACTTACATGACATTGGCAGAATCGTGCTTGCGCGTTGCCATTAAAGAAAGAAGAAGAAGATGTTGCTATAATAAGGATCTCCCTAAATAAAATTTAATTCTACTCTTATAAATTATGAATTCCTACTTAACAGCAGTTATACCCTGTAGATTTTTTACGTGTAAAACTAAATGACACATGTATGTAATAACCATTACAAAACTTAGAAGTAAAAATTTTATTTGAGAAAGAGTAATATTTTGCAACCGCTGACAAAAGTGTTATGATGCCAACTTAGCGGTTTTACCCCTATAATTAGAAAATTTAAAGTAGTGTATAAAAAACATTTTGGTAGTCTTTAGTTGCTTGATTCAATTTATTTAACTCAAAATTAGCAGGAAATGCACAAGTTCATATCCAGTCATCGTCATTACGAGCTCACTTTAGGCTAATACTAAACATACGTTTTCCTAAAAGTGTAAAATGAATAAATAATACTTAATTTTATTTTTAGAAAGACATAAATACATATATTTTTTTGGAAAAATTTGTTGGCGTATCTATTTTTGTGTTTTTTTTTATTATCTATATATTACTGGATTTTCCCTGAAAATGTAAAAAGTAGAATAAATATGTTTACAAAGACACATTTTTAAAATATAATAGTAATTTTATAGGTCTTTAATGGTTATTTCTGCAACAAACATGTAATTAAAGGTAGGTACATAAAAATAGTAAATGTTTTAAAGGGGATTTGAAAAATATTTTTAAGGAGTCTTTTGTATAAGGCTGATAGCACTAGTCTATTGTCAACGAGACGAGCACTAACCAGCTGATTCGATGAAATTTCGGTAGTAGATATTTATGTAATTTGCATTAAACATCTCGTTTGAGGTAATATGTTTTATTATTGTCAACTTAAGATTTGCAAATGATACCACATAACTCTCTTCTTGATAATTATTTATTGTTTTGTCTTATAGATGCTCCGTAAAGTGGTGTTAGGTTCGGCTGGGGCTGCGGCCTTAGTTCCCATAATACGAGCAGCAACCCCCATAACAGAGGAACCTAGTGGACCTGCTAAACCAGCAGTGATGAGACCATCAGATCTTCCTATATACGAATCACCTCACGCAATTTATAGCGAGTAAGGAAAGATCAATATTTTTTCTATATTTAATTTAACCCATTACAGTTTCCTAAATAGATAAAGTTATTGAATTGAGTATTGATTCTCATTAGTTTTTTACTTCCTTTGCACTGTGTTGGCAAAGACACCAATGAATTGTAAAATTTTCCTGAATTGTATACTTAATTGAACGGGAGTCACAGGGCTGTAACTGCGATTTTGCTACCATGAACTACCACTTCTAAAGTGAGAACGGAATGTCTTATTTCAACCCTGTAGATCCATTCAAAAAATGTTTATTGGATAAATAGTTTCAAACATTACAAATAAATAAAATTGACCTCTTTATTATATAAAAAAATATAATTCATAAATTTTCCGGTTATATTGCAACATGTCAATACTACTTAATGCGAAGCTATAAGACTAGACAGACACATTTTTGTTATATTTTTGGAATAAGATTAAATGGTTTGTGATAAGTAGGTTTTCTGAATCTGGTTGGCATGATAGACATATGGTTGAATTCTCTATTAATACTAATTTAGTTTTAGTTGTAAAATCATAAATACACCATATAGATAAATATTGAATATTCTTAGTCTTACAATATAAATAACAAATAATGGAGGTTGCTCCCTAGCAGAGATGGTCTGTTAACATGATTAAAACCCTTCTGAATATTAATGAGTAAATTTGAATGCAATTGATGATTCCTTAGTGTTTAAAACATAAATGGGGAAATGTAATCCTATTAATTATGCTAAATGTAATTGTAATTTTTTTCCTTAATCTGACTACATTTTGCCGATCTATGTTCCTGGGAAGGTGATACAATGACTCCTGAAAATCAGCTGGCAATAAGTAAACAAAAAGAGCCTAAGACCAATGACATTATTGAACCTATGCCCAGATATCTATGCCCAGCTGTGTGCAAAAAACCATGAAATATTACTATACAAATAAGCTAAGTTTCAAGTTCATTTAAGTATCAACCCCAACATAGCCTTGAGTATTTTTTTGGTGTTTATTCTCAAGTTGTAGGTTTCAAAATGCTAGGTTGAAATAGGTAAGTTCATTTTCTGGCTGTTCACCAAAGTCAAGGTCCCTATCCACTGGGTACCCTTGCATTGCTACCCATAAATTGCTGGTTAGCACATTAAGTGCTCACCCTCTTCACCCAGTAAAATTATAAAAGCCTTTCCCAGCCAACAGTATACTGTCCTGTGGGAAAATAAAGTTTAGTAAGCATTGTCCACATTACAGTTTCCGCAGTTCTGGCCTTAACGTGGAAATGCAGAAGTTAGCATAATAAACTCTGGCAATTGCTCCTTCTAGTTTGTTTCTACTTTGCTAATAGTGGACTGATCATTATGATGATGGTATAATTTATTGTAACTTTTAATACTTCATGTGATATAATGTGTAAACTGAAATGTTATGATTTTCAGGTATGTACAGACAAAAGATAAGGAGGAGGAGATTGGTTATATAAGATCTGTCCTTCTGCCTCCAGTGAGTGCTGTACGTGAACAAGTGCAGAATGTTTGGGAACAGACAGAGTCTATCAAGCATACTGCCCAAGACCACTACCATCTGCTGCAAGATAAATCTGATTGTAAGGTCTTTTCTTTACATTTACATAGGAGCTTTTGCACTACAGACCATACCAGAAGTGGGTTTGGGAGTCGAAGCTGCTCGCATCCGCAGGCTTTACCCTAGTTTCCCTACACGTGACTCCTGGATGGTGCTAAACGAGCAGCAGCGAGGTGGTAGGGCCCCGGTGCCCGTCTGGATCGCGACCACAGTGCATGGGTGCAAGGCCCGTCATAGTCACCAGTTTCTGCTTGTCGCGTTTCGGGATCAGCTTTTGTATATCCAGTAGCTCATATACCTAGAGACCTTCAGTCGTGGTATATGTGGGCCGACATGACGATGTAGGCTATCAATGGATTTTCATCCTTTGATAGTCGCTTTCGTTTTTGGACCACACTGTACTTACCATCAGGTACTCTGTAGTCACTATGTCGAGCCAGTGTAAAAGAAAAAACAACCCCATTTTATCTTAAAGTATATTCTAACAAATAAGGAGAGTTGCTGATGAGCAAGTGTCACCTACTGGCATAGCATTCTGGATAAGGAAGGCATTTGGAGATGAATTAACAAAATAATAGATTTTTCGGATAAAAAAAAATTGTTATTTTGCATTAATTTGTCATATGAATCAATCCAGAAAATCGTTACTTCACACTAGAATTTCAGCAGTATTAGATTTTTGTACAGATAAAAAAGAAAAATTATTTATAGATAGTTGAATGTACTAAAAATATGGAAATAAATATTAGTTTTTCACTTATTGTCTTCTTTTATACTGGATACTTGCATATGATTGTAAAATCAATGGTAATTATTGAGAACTCTAAAATAAGGAATTCCCTGTTTTTAATGATAAAAGATAGGTTATTTTAGTGGTTTTCTTGTTTTCTTTAAATTTTATTTTAAATTCATATTGTAAATGTGAAAAAGAAAAAGAATTATTGAGAAATTGATCTTTTCAACCTTGGTTTTTTTTATCAATTTATTTGATTTTAGTTTGAATTAATTAAAAAATAAATCTTTATAAGAAGAATCACCATCCTTTATTCTGGATTTACTAAATAGATTGTAAGATTGTTAACAAATTTTGAACTGTTGTTTTGTACTCATAATAAATAATTAGTTAGGTCTTGTAGGTAATGGAAAATATAAATTAGGTTGAAGTTTTGAGGTGATAGAGGTATTCCTTGAACCTGATCTTAAGCATAGCCACAGAATAAATGTGCATAGATTGTTGTAGTGACTCACTTAGGTCAGTCACATTTCGGGATCTGCCTGTGTACGTCCAGTGGTTCACACCATCTGTCATGGTATATGTGGGCTGGCATGGCAACTGTCGATAGATTATTGCCTCCTGGTAGATGCTGCTTTTCTTGGACTATTCTGGATGGAAAGTATTACATTAAATGAGTTGTAGGCACTCTGATGAGTTAATATAAAAAAAATTACAATGAAACTGGAGTTTGTGTGTAAACCACCAAACCACACGAATCTCACCAACAAACTCATTATGTTCTGTTCATTGCGACAACTTTACGCATCTTTCAGAGTGAAAGCGGGCGCGGTATGTGCATATATCATAAATTTTCCTCTCCTGTACAGGGATATTTAAATATCTAAGGGAAGAAGAAAACAAGCAAACGAGATATGGAGCTGTTGCAATGGGAGGTCTTACTGGGTTTATATTTGGTTTGAGAGGTGGTATAATCAGAGTAAGTTGTTTTCAAAAATCATGCAGTTATTCAAATACAAAATGCTGACTCTCTTATTTTATATTCTGTCTTATTTTAATCTTATAAAGCTTAGCCAATTCCTTAAAACATATTTTTTATCTATATTCACTGCAGTAATTCCTGTAAAAATATATTTCTTAACAAAGAATATAGAACTGAATAAGATATACTGAATAAAAAAGAAACAATAAAACAAACGCAACAATAGAGAGAAGTGGCGTACTCTGTTCTCTGTCTACTCTGATAGGGATTCGGCGTAATGATGGATAGTATTGAGATAGTGTGACTTTTTATTTCAGAGGGTAATTTATGCCGGGGCCGGCACAACCGCTATGGGGTTGATATGCTTCCCCGAAGAGACTAAAGACATTTACAAAAACAATTCAATATTAGCTAAACAATACATTAACATTGCTTACAACTTCTTATATGGAGGTAAGATGTCATTTTTTTCTTGGATATCGTTGGAGTTTGTAATTAATTAATGTCAAGAATAAGTTTTGTTTTGGGTAACCCAGGGTAAAATCCTAGATAGGATTAAATAATAATATAGACAATATTACTTAGATTTAATAGTAGTTAATTGTTACAGCAAAGTTGTATCAAATTATTGGTGATAAATGTTACTTCGAATCAAAGAGAAATATAAATTAATTAATTGTCAGAGTAAGCTTGGTTGGAATGGGATTGTATAATTCAAATAAAAACCAAATCAATAAAACGTAAAGAAAAACAATCGATAATCGCAGTGATTAACCTGCACGAATATATCTTCAAGCTTCGTTTAAAGGACCTAATATCATAGGAAGGTGCAAACAGGCTCGCTGGAAGACCATTGCATAGGTCAGCGACACGGCAAAAGGATAATAGTTGAAGTCTTTTAATCCTAACCGGGATATAAGATATCGTATAGCTGTGAATTCGTAAATCCGTGCGCGTGGTTCTTTTACGAAATGGAGAGGTTGGAATAAGGTTAAATAACCCTCTAGATCACTCACCGTGATACAGACGGTAGAAAAGACTTAGAGAGACAATATGTCTGCTCAACTGGAGCGGTTTAAATTGTTATTATAAAATACGATACAAGCAATTATTCGTTTTTAGTGAAACCTGGTGATCCACAGCTAGAGATCAAATTCCCCGAGCTGTCTTTCCCCAAAAACTTCTCGGAGTTCCTCGACATGACTGTCTCCTTAGCGTCGACAGTTAAGCAGGCGGTCATGCCTCCGCCAAAGGAAGCATCCTCGGCTGGCTCGAGCGATTCTAAGCCATCAGATAAGCAGGAATAGGTAGAAATTGGTTCGGAGTTTTTTGGCAGCATGTGCTTGTTATTCCAAGACGCTTCTGTATTGATATGCCTAATATTTTAATTTACGTCTCGGATTATGGCCAGTAAAAAACTAATTGCATTCGACCTTATTACAAAAAAAAAAACTTTAGTTCAGGATTAATTGTTTCAAATTTATAGAAAAGTCCATGTATGTGCTTGATATTCCTTTTCATTTGGTGTGTGCCCGCGCTTTATCATCACCTTCATAATAACCCCCTATAAAGTGAGACGGAGGTTTATAGCAAACCCACTTATAAAAAAAACTTTTAAAATTGCCCAAGTGTTGTTAAGGACTCAACTCCTAACTTCAAATAATTTGTCATCAGTCCATTTTTGTTCATCGTTGGATAAAGCCCTCTCCAAGATAAGTCTAAGCTTTCTCATCCAGTTATTGACCGCCTTACGTAAATCGTCACTCCCAAGTTGTTGATCACATCCTATACTGTGTCAGCCGATTCATGATCTTCGTTCAAGAACCCGCCTGCTTCAGTGATTATAATTTTATTAATGCTTGGCAAATTAGTTAAATTCCCGCATGCTATCCAAATAACTTTTTATTAATTTAGGAAATATGATCTGGTGAAGGTGGCTGGGAGAAACTGGTCGGACAAAGCTCGAGACCGTCAAGAGTGGTAAAGATTATACAAGACTCTCACTCTACACCGAGTGGCTAAAAGTTGAGAGAGAGAAAGACTTCAGAAAAACTGCTCGCAATTTTTCGTGTTTACGCTTTGTGATCGGCATTTAACTTTAACAATTAATACTAGCTTTCTTGCATCTAGTTTAAAATATCAAATCTTAATTGCTTTTTAAATATTTTCTAACATGTATGTATTCTGAAATAATTAATAACATTGATTCGATATTTTAATATTTCAGATTATGTGATAACAGACGAAATGGACGAATGAAGTACCTTGTAAGTGTGCATTATAAATACTCTAACAGGTCTCATGTGCGAACAAACTTACTTTTAAGTGTTTTGCTACGGCAGGCGTCCCTGCAAAGTATTTCGCAGGAAACGGAGCTCCGTGCTGCAAGTGCACAGTTTTCAGGCTTCAGGGTCAAAGATTTGGCTCGAAACGATTTTTATTCGTTTGTAGAATCAAAATAATACGATTGAATAAAATATAGTCACTCATCGTGTATAAGCGGTGTTTTTCAGCCTATAGCCACCGTTAGTAGCGAAAGGGCTAATTAAGGCTCAAAGTTTCAGTGGGGGCCCTGAGCGACTGGTTAGCGATCCTCGAGAAGTAGGCAGAGCATTGTGACGTGCTCTGCCTAAATACAATTAGCAGTGTCGGGAAAGATTTCTTCATCCGAGTTTGTGCCCAGCGGGCGTGGCGCGACGGGGCTGTGGCGAATTTATTACAGGACCCGCAGTCCCCGCCAATGCGTAGAAGTCACCTTAGGGTTTTTAGTCGGTACAAGTCCGACACACCGTGCGGCCTAGAGGGTCCTATGAGGATTTTCCCCAAGTAAAAAAAAGCCTCAAAGTTTTAACCAGGATTACTTAGGCCATAGTCGCGAACGGGTTTTTGTCGGGGTAGGAAAATCTCTTCCTACTTTTTAAATAAAAATAGTATTGGATAAGCCTGACGGCTTGATAGTAGTTCTTATAAGGAAATGCATTTGTTCAGCGGTAGAATAAAGTTTACCAGTTCAATATTGTATCCATTACAATAATACATCGTCACGTGATATTCTTTACGGAGCGAGTAGCCATACATTAGCTATCCACTATGCGTTTATATGTTGTATTCAATATGACCAGTAGCGCAGCTGATCTTCGTTCTCACAGTACTAGTACATATGTAGCATTTCTAGTAGATGCTTTTTTTTATACTGGCTCTACATAGTGACTACAGGGTACCTGATGGTAAGTACAGTGTAGTCCAAAAACGAAAGCGACTATCAAAGGATGAAAATCCATTGATAGTCTACATCGTCATGTCGGCCCTCATATACCACGACTAAAGGTCTCTAGGTATATGAGGTACTGGATATACACAAGCTGATCCCGCAACGCGACAAGCCGAAACTGGTCACTATGACGGGCTTTACACCCATGTACTGTGGTCGCGATCCAGACGGGCACTGACGCCCTACCACCTCGCTGCTGCTCGTTTAGCACCACCCAGGAGTCACGTGTAGGGAAACTAGGGTAAAGCCTGCGGACGCGAGCAGTTTCGACTCCCAAAATGCTATGCGGGTTGTCTCACGATGTTTTTCCTTCACTCCGTATTCCTTTACTTAAAACCCGTATGTAATTTTGAAAACCCAGAGGTTTTCAAAATTAACCAACTATGTTCATTATCTATTTACTATTCTTTTAATTTAAAATTATTTGTCTGTTTTTGTTTCAGCAAATTGAATATGGTCCTCCAAACAATTATGTATTTTTAGTGAAATATTGTATTTATTTTAGTATAATACAGTGGAACTATAAAATGGACATAATACTAATAAATGAAATTAATTTATGTTTTTAATCTTGTTTTATTTACTTAAACTCCATGATCATGGATTAACATTGTATTTAAAATTATTTGAAATTTATGAGTTTCTTGAAACAGCTTCGGATATTGAAATTTTACGAGGCGGAGCAAATTTACTATCTGGCTTTAAAACCCCCTTCAACTTTTACTTTTGTTTCTCAATTGTATAGATTAATCAAATAAAATAAAACATTTACTGCACAATTTTTAGTAATCTTGTTCTCTGCGATTACCTAAACACTATTAATCGCATAGGAAGCAAAATATTTACAGAAAACAACCTTTGCAAGGATTACTTAAAACTGGTAACAATATTTTCAACTTGAGACTTGAGTTAACATTTAAAACAAAGCCTAGTACATAGCTTGTCGATTTTTATGAAGAAGATTAGATTTAGAAATACTAAAATTATCGCTATTTTATGGTAGCACTAACAAGTATAATAAAATCATTATTAAAATAAAGAATACATTTATAATAATTTTACTTCATTAAACATATAAAAATTCTTAAGCAAATATCATTTCTTCTCTCCTCTTCTTCGTTACCACTGTACCAGGCTTATGCTGAGCTTCTGGATGGTTCATCAGCTCTGGGGGGCATGTAGATACAGAACTAGCAAGAAGTACTTGTTTCAAATCATAGAACAAAGCAGAGTCTTCTTTTGTTACAAACGATACAGCTTTACCCGTTTTTCCTGCTCTACCAGTACGACCTATACGATGGGTATAGTCCTCTATTGTTTTCGCCATATCGTAATTTATTACCATACTAACATCTTTGATGTCAATACCTCGGCCAGCAACATCAGTGGCGACCAATATATCTTTAGAACCATTTTTAAGACTAGCCAAAGCAAAATCACGCTGTTCTTGCCCTTTGCCACCATGCAGAGTGCATGCGTTGAATCCCAGCTTCTCCAATCCTTTAGCGAGAACGTCCGCGCCTTTCTTCTGGTTGACGAAAATTATGATTGGCGGTTCTACATTGCGCTGAAGAATCTCTGTCAACTTCCTACGCTTTTCATTCTCACTTATCATGTAGACAACTTGTTCTGTTCTATCGACTGGCTTGCCAACAGATCCGATGTAAACTATAGCTGGCCTCCTAAGGTAGCTTCTAGCTAAACGTTCAACTGCAGGAGGCATAGTAGCTGTAAACATCACAGTTTGCCTGTATTTCTTCTTTGTGTTGTAATTTGCAAGCAATACAGAAGCATCTTCTGCTGCATCTGTATCAGGTTTTGTATTAGAGACAGGCATGAATTCTAGAATTTTCTGGACATCTGGTTCAAAGCCCATGTCAATCATCCTGTCGGCTTCATCAAGGACAACATAAGTACAACGATTGAGGACGAGATATCTGTTTTCTAAAACATCTATGAGACGTCCGGGAGTAGCTATGACAATTTCACACCCTAACCTTAACTTGAAACCTTGTTCTTCTCTTGAGAGACCACCTACAACCACAACTGAAGTTATTCCTAAAGGAATTCCGAATTTGTTTGTTTCTTCCTCTATCTGCTGAGCTAACTCACGAGTAGGAGCCAATATGATAGCATATGGTCCTTGGTCAGCATCTTCCATACGCTCACTTTTAGGTAGCGATTGGATCCAAGTGAGTAAAGGTATGAGAAAAGCTAACGTCTTTCCGGAACCTGTCTCAGCTACACCAATTATATCTCTATTTTGTAAACCAATGGGTATGGCTTGCCTTTGGATTGGAGTAGGACTTTTGTAACCAACTTTATTGATAATATCCATTATATCCTGATGAAAGCCTCCTTCTTTCCATGATCGTATTGGATTTGGGATCTTTCCACCCTTAATTGTAATATTGTAGTCTTCCCTGAAAATTCTCCAATCTCGTTCTGTCATCTCATCCATATCTTTTTCAGACCAATGACGATCGTCCCATTTTTGCTTATCTTCCTTCCTTTTAACTTTTTTCAAACGTATCTTTTCTTGTTCTTTTTCCAGTTCAGTTCTACGTTTTTCTAATAGATTTCCATAGAATCTACTATGATCTTTTTTCTGTGCTTTTATATCTATTCCTGCAATATGACCACGACCGAAGAATTGGACTTGATGTCTATCTTTGTAAAGAACATTATAGTCATTTGATGTATCTTCAGATGCATCCCAATCGAACACAAACTTTCTGTCATTTAACCTCCTAACTCTTCGTTTCTTCTTTACAATTCCAAGGTAGCGAGCTTTGATTGCTTCTTCTTCCTTTTCCTTATCCTTAGTCTTTGATGATTCTTCGTTATCTTTTTTGTTATCACGTCGATCTGAATTTGATTTCCTCTCATCATATTTCCGATCCCTGTCTTCACGTCTTTCACGTTCTTTCTCTCTATCACGGTCTTCTCTGTGTTTTCTATCCTCATCTCTTTTAGAAGGGCCTGTAAGGTCTATGGTGGTTATAACAGGCTTTTCCACATTAGCTTTCATGGCTTCCACCTGTTCTTTTCGCCTTTCTAAAGCTAAAGCTGCTCTTTGCTCTTTTGTCAAAAACACAGGCTTACTTCTAGCTTCTTCTTCTGCTTTTTTCTTTGCTAATAGTTCTTCTAGAGACAGTGGCTCTTTTTTAACAGGTTTCTTTTCTAAATTATCTTTCTTCTCCTGCTCATCTTCTTCGGTTTTAGTATCGTCCTCTTTTTTGCTTCTACTTTTATCTTTGTCGTCATTACGTCTGTCTTTGCCATCTCGTTTTTTTGGGCTTCTTGATCGAGGCCGATCTTTACGTGAAGGACTTTTTGAACGTTCTTTCCTAGCAGGGCTACGAGACCGATCTCTGTCTTTCCTAGGGCTCCTGGATCGTTCCCTGCGTTTTAATTTATCCCTATGGGATTCACGATCATCATAACGATCCCTGTCGCGTCTCTCTCGAGAGCGTGAACGTCTTCGTTCAGGGCTTCGGTCCCTAGCCATTTATTAAAACAAGTATATACTAATTGAATTGTTAAATAGACATATATAATGAAAAATACGCATAAACATACGCAAAACGACAAATACAACCTCCGAATGACCAGTGTGACCAGATTTAAATTGAAGATCTTGCTAAATGTTAAACTACTTGACTGACATCTGAAAAAAAAGACTAAAAATAAATATTTAAATAAAGCTAATTAGCTTGTGAAGTGTTTCAATACTTGTAAACGTCAATGTTTCTCTCAAATGAAACTAGAATAATTAATTTTTTTCTTTCGCATAATCGTTATTACTTCAACAAAGAAAATATTTAGTAAGTCTCACATGATTTGCTAACACACAAAACAGTTAGGATGAGTGATAAGTAAAACATCTACCTTTGTTAATGACAGGCTAATAATTTTATCCTGACACTTTTCGGACTAGTTCTACTCGGTTGAGAAGTGCTGTGACACATAGAATATACATAATATATGTTCATACATATGCAGCCGTGGTGGCTGCCGGCAGAATAGAATAGCACCCCCCTCTTCTTGCTGAGGTGTCGTAAAAGGCGACTAAGGTATCTATTGAACACCGCAATTCAACCAGGTGTTTAGAGAAGGGAAAACTCGACCAAACCTGCATCCTGCTCCCTCCCGATCGTACTGGTTCTCCTTTCCTTCGGGCCTGAGGGAGCTCGGACGAGAGAGTGCTTTTCTGGCTGCGCGTCCAGTTATGCACTTAAATATCTCCTGCGCAATTGACTGTTTCCGAAAACTGGACCTCGAATTTCTTAACCGGTGTTGAAACAGTCGCCGTGGCCGAAACCGGCTAGGACATCATCATATATAATAAAAATTTATATACAGAAACCAAACCAATAAAAATTATATTTATTTGCCAATTCTAATTAAACTCCTGTAAAAATAGCTAATATAAAAAAAAAATAATGGTAAGAAATTGTATAATGTTCCTTGAAGACAACCAATTAAAGCAAATAATAAATGAAGTTTTAAATGCTGAATATTTTTTAATGTATTTTATATATAATAGATAATTTTAATATTTAATTTAATAGATACTAAGTTTTTTTTTTAATGCGTAATAAACCTTTTTAATAATCATCATATAAAATTCTACTAAAATCGCAGGAATTTGCTAAATTTGGTCATATAGTTCGTAGTATATAAATATAGTAGTAATGTCAGACAAATTCGGATATAGAGTATGTAATTTGAATGTATTCATGGCGAACGTTAAAAACCACACGTTTCATAAGCTTATTTTCAATCATCTACATTTTGTTTGGCAAGCTAAAGTGAAATACGTCGAAATTGCTAACAACTTACCCTCCATAAACACTATTGACATTTAATGTTATTAATTTTATTCCTTTTCTTTTGGTAACCTGGGTGAAACCCTATATAGGATCATTAGGGTTACTGTGAGTGCAGCGACCACGGGTGTCAAACTCCTACTAACTAAAAACCTTCGGAGTGTTCCTCTAATCACTCTACCCGGACCTGGGAATCCTTTTACTTCCAGTTGCTCGGGTTCACCTGATTTACCCAAAATAAGTAAAATTGTACTATGTAATTAATGATGGTATTTATTGATCAAGCACAAGCTATATTTAGATTTGAGATCCATAAATAGGAGACAACTTGTTTACAACATGTTTCATCATAATTAATAGGAACAAATATTTTTTCTAGATTAAATTATGTTAATATTTTGATAATAATATTATTTTCTATTGGCACACGTGTTATATATGTTTTTATCATTTCAATTAATTATTGTTACGTGTATCTGATCTCATAAATTTTAAAGCTCGGACTACATACAATAAATATTAATGTAAGCTACCGGATCTCAAAAAACAATAACTTAATATACTCACGGTCAAACATGGTGCAAATCTTAATCTGTTTTAAACATTTATATTTGTTCTGCATTGACCATATCTTGTGTTCCAAAATCATCCTATATCTATTTTTTTACAAAGTGCCAAATCAAGTTTTATGTGCAACGGACATTCTACCTGATATTTTTTCAAATAAGGGTGTAGGACAAATTACTTTTTAATAAAGGTTAAAAAGCTCGTACTTTTGCGGGTATATTATGAATGTAATATTTATATTTATGTATTTTCTAATAATTGATAACTATAAAAATATTATATTCATATTTTCTAAATGCTGGCTGTTCTCTTTTAGCAGAAACTCATAAGCGGGAAAGAGAAAGACAATGTAATATAGAAATATCAGCTGCGTCTTAACAACGCATAAATATTGTTTATAAATACAAGATACTTTTACGTTTACGCATACTGGAAAAAAATTGAGTTAGTTTTAAGTTAGAAGTTTTTTTTTTGCTAAATATTATAAATTCAATATTTATATAAATACCAGTTCCACACCCTTTTCGTTCCCGCCCGGTTCTGTTGTAACCACAGAACACTACTACTCCTAGCGGAGGTTGTGACCCACCGAGTTCTGTTGTGAAGATTTTTCCCGGCCACCAAGTTATCGACAGTTCAAAAAAAAAACTTTGGTCGATATTTATGCTTCATTTCTGTAATACTCATGCGCAGCGATGCGAATGATCGTAGGTTCTAATCCTGGCTCATACATCTGGATTTTTCAGATCAAACACTGATTCAGGCACCACATGTTCATCAGTGAAATGTTATATGTCAGTGCCCTGAGAACGGCAATCAGCTGAGTTACTGGTCACGTTGGCCACGATATATTAGCACAAAGTGGATACAACCATTGAAGTATCTCTGCTCACCCCGAAAGAGATAAAGGGTGACGATCTATTATCATTATTATTAAATATAAACATCTAGTACAAAAAAAACCATATATCATTCAACATATTTCGACAACCCTATTGCTGAAGGCAATAACGGGAAAGTTGTTTTTCGTATTGCGGCGTGGAAATTCCAGATGTTTATAGTCTCAGCCTAATGAAATAAATGATGAAACATTAAATTATTTTGCGCCCAGAAATAAGAATTGACTGGGCTACTGAACATAAACATAAGAATATAAACATAACATGACGTTTGTATATTATTGTTTTAAGGAGTTTGTGTATAGAGACAGTCTAACTTTAAACTACGCTCCAATTCAGTTTATGTGTTTGTGAAATGGAATTGTATACAAAATATAAAATTTACTTTGCGACAGCTGCTGTTGCCGTAGGTTGTGCGTGCGTGACATATTTTGTGAAGAAACATATTTATAGTCTTCGTAATGCCGTAGACGCTTTCAATTATTTGACTATTAAAACTGTAAATACAGAACATTCTTGCAATGAAGTCGTGAGTGAATTACGAAGGTGTGTTGTTTAATTTATAACCTTAAAGCTCCTTAAAGATGTTTATTAGTAAATCTGACTAAAAAATTAAAAACTTTCTTATGCTAATACTGATGAGATACTTAAGTTTTTAATATTCTTTTTATGTTTTGTAGTATTTAAACTGTAGAAACTAAGAAATGATAATGTTAACTAAGTAATTCAATTTTTACTAGATAACATAAAAAAATTTAGTACTGTACTATCTTAAATTTATAAAGTAGTATCTGATGAAAGTTTAAAGTTTTCTGATATATTGTAATAAGAATCGGTGCAGTGTTTCCACTCTTGTCATACTCCTACTGCATTATGAGGATTTTTGTTCAAAATTGTTGTATATTTATAAAAACACCATAAATCATAATCTATTGCCATGATCACTACAACCCTGCTATCTTAAATATATGATACCCACAAAGAATTAACCATAACAATTATTTTAAAAAATGATGTAGCAATCATGCCTTTTTGAAAATAAATGTGTTTTTTATACTTACATTTCATTATTTCAAAAATTTAAAATGGAATTAGTATTTTAAGGATTAAGGGGCTTTTTTTTCACAACGCTATGTCTATTTTGCAGGAAATTATTACTTTTAAAAGTAAAAACAACCACTAATGTGTCTCTGCTTACCCCGCAAGGGATTTTGTCTACTCTTAAATTGTATTGCCTGCTTCTAATTTGAAGGAGATGCAGTAAACACAAAGCCCTTGGGTTTGACTGTGAGTGGGTGACCGAGCATGGACGCCGTAAACCTGTTGCTTTGGTACAACTCTCTTCGTTTGATGGCTTCTGCGGATTGTTCAGACTGGCTGACATGAAAGTGCTACCAGATTCTTTAAAAGTAAGTAAACTCTACCAGAAAGAAACTAACAACAACTATTGAAGGATCAAGTTTGCCACTGTTTTGCATGGACTTCCAGCTGACACATAGTGACTGGATCATACTTGATCCAGTCACTATGCTGAGTCAGAACTTAGAAGAATTTACAAAGATGACTTGCTATAGCCAATTGTGTTTTGAGATCAGCCAGTGTGTATATCCAATTTCTTTCTCTTTTTTCTTCAGAGTCTTTGCCTTATATAATATTAGTGTAAAGTAGATCCACATTAATCAGGTATGAACCATACCTTTTATCTATAAGATAAAATTTATGACACCATAATTATTAGATGTATGTGTACCTAATGTGTAATTCCTATGAGTGTTAGGAGTAATTGCATCATATTATTACATTTTCCTTAAATAAAAAATAATTTATCTTTCACCTATTAGATTTATGACAATTATTAATGATCTTTCTGACTCATGGGAAATACCAATAAATAAGGCTGTATAACTAAACTAAGATAATTTTAAGTTAAAAACTAATTTAATCTTTATCTACAAGTGTCTTATAAAAGTTACATACAATGTGAATGTGACTTCTGCAATCTTTTTTACTATGAACTTTTTAATCAATTATTGTCTTTTTTTACTACATTTTTCATTACTATGACCTACGACTTTTTTTACTGTTTTCCTAAAAATTCATAAGTATAAAGGTGTCCTCCATACAGTACTGGTTGGTTGGGTATAAATACATACTGTGTTGATAAGGGTAAAATGAATTTAGAATATAAATTAATACCATATTAATAATCCTCCTTTAAGTTTCCTTAAAGTTTCCTTATACAATAAGGAAACTTAAAGCTGCTGACAAACATTTACAATAATTTTTACTATGTAAGGATATTTATCATCAACTAATTAAAGACTATTTATTATCATAATTAAGGGCTACATTCATCCTATAAACATTTATATGACATATAGGTCTATGTGCTTGAGTAATATTTTTTGTAAATGCATGCAGGGTACAGAAATAAATTCTAATATGAAAGATTTTTTTTAACTGATGAGTGGACTCTAGTAGATAGGTTCATCTTGTTAGTGATCAACCTCATTGTTGATGACCTTCTACTGTTCCTTGTATCAGAGTTTAATTACCAACTTATGCAATCACCATAAATTGTGGATGGTATATCGAAACATCTTAATATATTATATTTACTGCTTTTAGGAGCTACTTGAAGATGAGAGTATTTACAAAGTTGGCGTGGCGGCGAACGACGATGCAAAGTATTTATTCAAAGACTACTCTGTGATGCTGAAGTCAACACTCGATGTGAGATATATTGCAAGGCATTGTGGGCTGGAGGCGGGCGGGCTTGCCGCACTGTCGAGATCACTATTGGGGGTTGAGTTGGACAAAAGTTGGAGGGTATGATGGTTTTTCTAATTTACAGGCTTACACAATTCAATAATTAGTAGTTATATTTTATTATTATTTTAGTATTGTCTATTGACCCTATTACCCTAGGTCCCTATTGACCTAGTGGTCAATATGTGAAATTGTCTGTAAATACTGTTACGAACGTGGGGTAATAAGTCGCCGATTTATTAATCCAGGAGAGTGTACAATAATATCACGCGGTCACAGAAATGACTTAGAGCGCAGCCGTCCAATGATTCGGATATCGAATCGCCGAAGGTTTAAGAAACCAGTCGATAAAAGTTCCCAAACTTCGATTGTCAAAAGACAAATCGCAGAGAGTTTTCGTAATCCAGACACAAAAGTTAGTCGAAATATTCGCTCGTAGAATCACTAATCGCAGTACTCGTATATTCGCCCAAGTGGTATTTGATCACTCGAAGATATCGCTTCCAAACAGGGAATGTAATCCTAAGATCGAATTCGGCCGTAATTATATCGGTGCGGCAAGCTTCCAGCATTTTCGAGAGAGATCTATGCACCTTATGTATTTGCCCGGAAGTTCCAGAATCGCTAATCAAACTTTCGCGGCCCGATATTTTATAGATAAGGCAGCATCTTTGATATTTAATGATCGTTGCCAATTTGTTTGGCAGTTAGTGCAATTGAAAGAGCACATCTAAACAAGCTATGTGTTTCTAATGAGTTATTTATGCGTAAATCCTAGCCGTGTGATACTTAAAAGATAACTAAGAAAGAGCACCTCGAAACAAGCTATGTGTTTCTAATGAGTTATTTATGCGTAAATCCTAGCCGTGTGATACTTAAAAGATAACTAAGATACTTAAAAATCTAAGGTTCAAGTTTCATCTTAGTTCATTTGTAGCAATATTATTATTATTAGATAATTTTACTACATTTTTGTCAGGTGGGATGATTTGCCATCCTTTGGTATAAAAAATTGTCACTCGTCTATCAGGTACGCTGCAGTGATTGGGAGGCGACAGCCCTGTCCGCCAGGCAAACCCAGTACGCGGCGGCAGACGCTCACGTCGCTATTAAGATCTTCCACTGCCTTGGTCGTATCTACAGACGGAACGATCCCCTCTCCTGGATCCGGAGTGGCGAAGATGCGCACAGCTTCGATGCCTTCTGCAGGAGATACTCTGACGTGGATTATAAGCAGAATATCAGAGCAAATGACAATGGGTAAGTTGCATTGAAAACTATAATTTATAAATAAAAAATTACGAAATTTTATTTCCTTTTTGTGATTGATAAGTAAACTCTTGGCCACAGCCATTTAGTCGAAGGTGAAGATGTAGTCGAGGATGCATTGCGTATGCACACCAAATTCCTGTAGGCATTTTTGGATAAATAATTAATTTGTTGCTTTTCCAAATAAATCAATGAATCCGTTTTGGTTAAAACCGATTTATATTTAAAAAAGTATTTTTGCAGTTATTTATTATATAGTATACACAGCCTTGGACCTTGAAATGGAGGCAAAACTACTGGCTCACTAAAGAGAATTCTCCGATTTCAGCGCGTTTAGTTATCATTTTTTTTTAATTAAAGCAATTCTGGATTTTTTGAATTCCAAGATTGAGAGATTGGTGTCCCTTTCTCCTTTTTATAGTACAGTGTGCGGCGCGTACGTATGAGGCGACAAAATTCTAGATCTTATTCATCAGTACAAATGATATTTATTGTTGCAGATACAAAGAACCGAAAGTGTATAAAGAGATCCCCACCGTATTGAGCAAGAGATATCCGAACGCGACCCGAAGCAAGCCGCTGTACCACAACTGTTTCCTGCAAGCGCCCGACGGTGAATTGCTATGCACTTGCGACAATAAGAAAGCATTATGGTTATTTTACATATCATTTTTATTTTTATTACTGACTTAGTCACCACATGCTCACCGGCAAAGAGGAACATTTTAAGGTAACTCACACGGCATCGATTACGATAGTCATGTGCAAGCATAGGTGGGCAAAATGTAATCAGATTAATAAAAATGATTAACGATTACTTTTTTTACGTTTTTTCCATTAATATGTCTGCATTTTCCTTATTTATGTTTAACACTACAAAATCCCAGATTGTATACACATTTATCATTTCTAAATGTTTTAAATGGATTTAATCATGATTACAGAGCAAAATAATTAAAATTACGACTACATTTTGTAATCGTTAATCATTAATCAGATTACATTTTGCCCTTGTCTGATCAGAATATAATCATAATATTAATACAAAGTGAGGTACCTGGGCCCATAACGAGTTTTACCGGATAAAAAAAGCTTGGCTTGCTTTTTTAATTTTATTGTTTAACTTTGAGAAATAAATTGTTCTTTTTTTATTTTTATTTATAAAAAATATATTGCCTTATTTCTGATATATGTTGATGCCCGGGAAAGACTTTCACACCTACACCGGGTAAAATATTTAATGTGCACAGGCAGCGATTTATGACTTGCGTGGCAACGCGAGGGCACCCCATGGGTACAAGCCTCGACTTGGAAGCCCAGGCCAGGAGAGAATCTCACGGTGGTCTACCAGCGTTTGGACACGACTACCTTGAGAAGAAACGCCGAAAGAAACTCGAGGCTCTGTCGGAGTGGAAAAGGGGTGGTCTTGACTAGTGATGAAAATGCCCGGGAATTTTCCCAAAGTGCCCAAAACTTGTATCTATACTAATATTATAAAGCTGAAGAGTTTGTTTGTTTGAACGCGCTAAATTCAGGAACTACTGATACGAAGTGAAAAATTCTTTTTGTGTTGAATAGACCATTTATCGAGGAAGGCTTTAGGCTATATAATATCACGATCCAACTATTAGCAGCGAATAAATAATGGTAAATGTGAAAAAAACGGGGAAAATTATTCATCCTTGCGTGCGCTGCGAAAACGGTTCAAGATACCAAAAATATATATATTAATAATTTATATGGCATAACAACGTTTGCCGGATCAGCTAGTGGGGAATATTCCCGGGAATTTACGAAATGTTCGCGGAAGTGCTGGGCACTTTGGGAAAATTCCCGGGCATTTTCATCACTAGTCTTGACCAATGGCGCTCATGCCGCCGCATACCCCATCCGCTGCCTGCGGCCGAAAGGTTGGATTCGTGTATAGTGTATGATAAGAGCGGCGTGTTCCCAGGTACGTGGAGAAGGAGTTGGCCGACGTGGTAGACCCGGACCCGCTAACGGTCCGGCTGCGATTCGAGCCGGCGGGCCGGTCCGTGGGCGCCGTGGGCCGCTACTACCAGCTCGTGAAGGAGAACAAGTGCGTGGTTTGCGGCGGCAGCAACTCCTACATCCGCAAGAACGTCGTGCCCAGGGAGTACAGGAGATATTTCCCAGGTAACTCACTTTGTATTAATGTAGGAATGTGAGTGAAATGGAACATATGATGCTTATAATATAAAATGATAAAGAACAGTGTAAGAGTGTGAAAGGGATAGAAAGTATAAGAGAGAGAGAGAGAGAGAGAGAGACGGATGGGAATGGCGGATATAATAAGTTGCTGTTAGGGTCGTGGTGAAATATTTATATTTAAAACTGTACCTGTGATTTTAATTGTGCTGAATAAATGATTTGAAAAACTAAAGTCTTTCTACATTAATATTATGATTATATTCTGATCAGAGATGGGCAAAACGTAATCTGATTAACGATTACAAAATGTAGTCGTAATTTTAATTTTGTTGCCCTGTAAAGATAATTAAACCCCTTCAAAACATTAAAGAGCCATAAATGTGTATGCAATTGAGGATTATGTAATGATTAAAATATTGATGAGAAAAATACAGTCATATTAATGATGAAAAAAGCAAATGTAATCGTAATCGTTTTTTGTTAATCTGATTACATTTTGCCCATCTATGATTCTGATGTTATTATTTTCGATTTCGCAATTCGAATCGCAAAGAATTTTGTTTCTCACCTCAAATGTTTTATTTTATAGTGATTTAGCGAAAAACATGCGACATAGTATAGTGTAATATGTTATCCTATATAAATCAATAAATGATATTATCCCTTCTATAAAAATTGCTTTCAAAAAATGTAAATAAATTATAATTATAATTATTATTATGTATATAAATGTACTATTTATATGTAACATATATATGTATGTATATTTGATTGATTTTTTTTATTGTTAATTATTAGCTTGATTTTTTTTTTGTACTAATTTTTGTGGAAACTTTGCTGGCTTATGTAATTTTTTTTGGGTATATTATTATCATTTTTATATTGCTGTATGTTTCCCTTTAAAATAAATAAATAAATAAATTGCGTTTCAAATCCATCTAAAAATCCTATTAACTTCACAATAAGAAGACAAGGCAATACTATCTTATCTATACTTATTATTATACTTTATATTTAAAATTATTTAAGCTGTATGTTCTCCTATTTCTTGTTTCTTATGTTTTTTATTGCTTAGTAAGATGTAACACGACCGGGGCCCTCCACGAAAATCAGCGCTGCAGACTTCCTCTGTGGCTTTAAGCTGATGGAGGTCCCATTTTCGCCATGTTAATATGTTTTTGTTTTTTCTTTTGTTTTTGTATGTTGTTGTCTTGTAACAGAAATGTTGCTTTTGAATTTCTAGTATTTTGTTAGTTTGTGGTGAAAATAAATATATTTCATTTCATTTCATTTACTAAAAAACTATGTTTAATACGATAATAAACCGGGTTGTAGCGTGTTAAGCGATATTTAGTGATTCTCGCAGTGCATAGATGCGGCTTTACAAAAGGCCAGACGTTGCCGAGGGTCGGAGAAGAGGATGACGCTGTTCCTCTGGCCCCGGTCAGACGGGAAGAAGGAACACCCCGGGGGTTTTAGTCGGTGCAAGTCCGACACACCGGGGGGCAGCCCTCACCGCCCCCTGAGGTCCGTTAGGGATTTCCCCCGGGCTAACAAAAAAAAAATATATATTTAGTGATATGTTTGTAGAATTAATGAAAGACCACTCGTCTCACGACGTGGTGCTGCTGTGCGCGGAGTGCCACCAGCTGAGCAACCTGCGCGACCAGGCGGTGCGCGACAAGCTGGCGAGCATGTGCGACGCGCCGCTCGCCGCGCACACAAACGGACGCGGCAAGGAGGACGCCACTTGCAAGTTAGACTAACACAATCATTATATAAAATGGCGCCTTTTTTCTCGATGTGTCGTTCTTTGGTGACCGGGATCGGCGTTTATAACTTACACCGGGGTTTACACCGGGCTTGAGTTGGCAAGCGCTGAAGTTGATCAGCCAGCGATTTTATGGGTTGGGTGGCAACGCAAGGGCACCCCTGTGGGTGCGGACCTCGACTTGGGCCGCAAGCCAGGGAAAGATGTACCTAACGGTGTTCTACTAGCGTTTTGGAAGCGACTACCTTGAGAAGAAACGCCGAAAGAAACTCAAGGCTGTGTCGGAGTGGAAAAAATGGCGCCATCACAGCGATGTTCATTCCAACAAAATTTACTTTACATTTCAAGGCTGTGTGCCAAAAATTAACGAAATATATGAAGCAGATTAGTCTCAAAATAGTTTTTTTTAAGGAATAGATCCTCAAGCCTGGCTTGTAGCAAGTGGAGGGACATTTCAGGGATTTTTAGCTAGTATGAGTCTGGAATACTGTTATGGCCGCCCAGTCCTGTGTTTGCTACTTTTTTAGGTATATCTATTTAAATCATTCGTGACCACAGTACACAGATGTAAAGACCGTCATAGTGACTCGCTTTGGCCTGTCGCGTTTCGGGATCAGTTTGTGTATATGCAGTAGCTCATATGCCTAGAGGCCTTCAGTCGTGGTATATGTGGGCCGACATGACGACGGAGACTAACAAGGGTTTTCATCCATTGATGGTCGCTTTCGTTTTTGGACTGCACTGTACTTACCATCAGGTGCACTGTAGTCACTGTCGAGCCAGTGTAAACAAAATTATAGCTGAAGACGATTTCAATTTTCAGATTTAAAAGTGATTGTTTTTTTTATTCTGTCGTAATTTTTGTCTTATATTGCTTCGATAAATATACACAGAAAAATAAAGAAATGGCTGTAGTGGCTTAGTGGATAAAGGGCAGGTATACATGCGCGGCAACGCGAATGCACGTAGGTTCGCATCCCGGCACGTACCCTTCCCCAGACTTCAACAAACACAACAAAAAAGAAATCGGTACAGCCGTTCTCGAGTTTCGCGCTTATCAACACATTTAACGATTCATTTTTATATTATAGATAGATATCACCAAAAAATGTCGCTTAAACCAAATAGCCTTTCACCCCTCAATATGTAATTGCCCTGGCACCGGCGGCCAGCTGCGATACTGGTCACATTGGGTGCGATAAATAAACGCAGAGTCGATACAGCCACTAACTAATGTAACTCTACTCATCCCGAAAGTGGTAAAGTGTGATGATATATTTATTTATTCAATGGTAACTACACAGCATATTATAAGATTATATACAAAAATAAGAAACAAAAAATAAAAAAAATTTAGAATGCCAATTATGTAGTACACAAAATATTAAATTTTGGTAAATGTTTGGGTCGCTCCCCGCATCATATAGTGAGTGTTGAGTGTGTGAGTGCATTTGTGTACGTGTGTGCGCTCATATCGGTGTTGTATGAGATTCATCTAACTGCAGTCCAGAAATAATTGTCTTAATGACCTGATTACGGCTCAAGTAAAACATATCGATCTCTTTAAAATATTAATTGTAGTGAGCGCAACATCTATAGATGACCGAGTTATATTATTATTAGAAGAATCAGATCAGCCGCCCGCGCTCTGCTGTACCAGTCCCGCAAGCACGTGCTGCCTGACCGCAGGCGCATGGAGCTCGAGGACACCCTGCTGCAGTACTACCCGCAATATGACGAGATCACCGAGGAACTGCTGCACGAGGCGTCCGCGCTGGATGTCGTGTGAGTTGCACGTTTTAAACTTTCGCGTTTTCCGCTCATTATAATTACTTTATACAAATACTAGCTGATCCGGCAAACGTTGTTTTGCTATGTAAGGTTTTGTAATATCTTCTAAGATGTTCATTGAAATTAAGTGATGTCAAAGACAATTTTGTTCACAATTAAATAGTCTTAATCAATAACACATTTATTTGGATAAATATTAATATTATTACGTTGATATAACTCTTAACAAATAATGCATTAATTTCGACCAAATTTGATTACCATAAAACCGGCTCTAGTGAGTTAATCTTAAAAGATAGACATATACTGTTGTTGACATTTTTTTAGATCATTTCAAGAGGAATAATTCTTTCTTACATATATTTTTGATATCTTGAACCGTTTTTGCAGCGCACGCAATGGAAGCCCTCAAGGATGAATAATATTCCCCGTTTTTTTTTCACATTTTCCATTATTTCTTCACTCCTAATAATTGCATCGTGATGTTATATAGCCTAAAGCCTTCCTCGATAAATGGTCTATTCAACACAAAAAGAATTTTTCCATTCGAACCAGTAGTTCCTGAGCTTAGCGCGTTCAAACAAACAAACAAACTCTTCAGCTTTATAATATTAGTATAGATTACAGTTACAAATAAATATATACTCTTTTGTTTTCAAAATAGAAATATTGAGGTTGCGGCCTCCTTGTATATCGTACGCATAGATGGGCAAAATGTAATCAGATTAATTAAAATGATTAACGATTACATTTTACGTTTTTTACCATTAATATGACTGCATTTTGCTCATTTATGTTTTAAACACTACAGAATCTCAGATTGTATACACATTTATGATTAATTTTTCTCTTAATGTTCCCATTCAATCAATTCTTAATGTTTTAAATGGACGTAATCATGATTGCAGAAAAACAAAATGAAAATTATGACTACATTTTGTAATCGTTAATCATTAATCAGATTACATTTTGCTCATCTCTGATCGTACGCAACCTTAACCTAACCTTTTCCTTATGCTCTTTAGTGAGTCGCTTCGGCCTGTCCCGCTTCGGGACCATCTTGAGTACTTTACTTCCCTTAATTAATATGTTCAGAGAACTTCGAGTATATCTGGGGTGACGTGACGACAGCGACTATCGATACATTCTCGTCCCTTGGCAATTGCTGCAGTTCTTTTACTACGCTATGCTTTCCATTAGGTGCGATGCAGTCACTTTATGGACCTACTATAGAAAAATGCAAAACCTGTAATAAAGCGCAAAGTTAGAGTGAGGTGTCATTCATTTTTGTGTACTGTAATGATTGTGGGTAAAAAGTGTTTTGAAAATAGGTTACATGTTTATGGCAGTAATATTAGGGTTGGCAATTTAGTAAAAAATAAGTTTTATATAAAAAAGAACTAAAAGAAAAAGGAAGATCGGCTTTTGAATTTGAAGTTGAATGGATTTTGATTGATTATAAGAGATTGCGTCTCGAACTGTGGAAAGGAATGGTCGTATAAAAATTAGTATAAAATAATACATATGTAAATGTAATAATTGGTAAGTAAAATATAAATTGGGAAAGACAGAAGCATTTTTAATTGAAGCGAGTAGGAGCTCCACGCCACATTCTACACCATTTTTTTTTTGTGTATGGAAAAATCCTGCATAGGACCATAAGGGCCGCTGTGAGGGCAGCAACCCCGGTGTGTTAAACTCCTACTGACTAAAAACCCCCGGGGTGTCCTTCTGATCGCTCCGCCCGAGCCTGGGAAACCAAATTCATCCAGACACCCGGAGAGGGAAATGCCTTGTCGAGGCTGTCTCTCTGGGAGGGGTAGAGGTAAAGAGCCCACCCTTCTAATGCGTATCTCACAGGCGGCCCGCCGGACACTGCACACCGCCACCCTCTCATCCGGACAGCAGACTCCCTCAAGTCTACTGCCCGGAGTTCTTTCGGGGTTCTAAACCATCATCAACACGACGTAGGGAAGGTCATCACAGTACTGTAGTGCGCTCTTACTCGCGTACTATCTTTTCTATTTTTGGGTTTGGTCGCTCACTCGCTTTAGAATGATACACTTTTTAAATCTGTATTATTATATATATTTCAAGTAAAGTTTACATGTATATTACTTGTAATTTTTACAATATGAACCTTCCTATTCTATTTTTCCATTCAATCTCTGTCAAATCAAAACCTCAAATTAAACTTCATTATTTAAAATTAGATATTCTAACCTTTTCAAAAATAAACTTACTTTTTATTAAATGGCCAATTCCGAGAATTGTGCCAAATATAACTAACCTATTTTAAAAACCAATCATACAATCACTACAGTACCTATCCCAATAGGAAACCAGCGTAATGTTAAACACCATTATATTAGTTCTATTTTTTTTTCAAATTCGAGACATAATAATAATATATCTTCACGCCATATCCCTTACGGGGTGAGCAGATATACATTAGCGACTATATACACTTTGCGCTTTTATGTCGTGGCCAACGTGACCAGTAGCCCAGCTGATAGCCGTTCTCGTGAATAAAGTTTCGTTCTTTATATTTTCAGTTACGTGAACCAAGACTACGAATCTCACGGTATGAAGGTGGTGGAATATTTCTTGAGGCGCGAGGGTGGCTTGCTCGCCTTCGAGGAGATGTGGAGGGAACACTTCTTGAACGTCATGCAGCCCAAGTACATGCCGGAGTTGTGGTGCGTCAAGCACAATGAAGAGAGGCGAGTTGTATTTGATTAAAATATATATATATATATACAGTGTACACTCTATATAACGACCCTCAAGGGACTGTGCATATTTTGGCGTTATAGAGAGTGGTCGTTAAATGGAGAGAAGAAAAATCTGTATTAGAAAAAAAGTTTATTTCAGACTAGTGTTAGTAATTACATAAAAAACAATTCTCATTTGATCGCTATTGAGTATAGTCTGTTATTTTTGTCTGACGTCTTTTGCTGCACCAGTAATTTTGTTGTATTTTTTCCATTATTTTATTCATATCTTGCGATATTGAGTCATCTTGGTGATAAAGAAAGTACTTTTCCAATAATTTTGCTGCTTCCTCCTCTGCTTGTAGAATTTTTTCTTTATTTTTCCATATTGTGGACACTGTAGAACGACTAAATCCAAAGCGTCTGCCAACATGACTTATCTTCTCTCCCGCCTCTATTGCGCGTACCAGTAAAACTTTTTCGTCAATACACAGAGATTTTCTCTTACTTGCCATGTTTAGAGTTTGAAAGTTTGTGAGCAACTAAGAATATGATAACGTATAGATAATTCATAACTCCTACTAACAATAGTCAACACGTGCAAGCAATCCCAATTTGTAAACAAAAGAATGGATTTCTTATAAAGTTCGGTATGTGTAATGCCGACAGTCGAGCTTATTACGGGCTAGGATAATAAAGCGACAAAAGAACGAACACAGCTGCGCAGTTTTTACTAATTTTGGCAACTTCAAAAGTACTTTATATTATTATATTTCTGTCGTTATATAGAGTGGGTGTAACGCTATATATAGTGTATCATTGTATGGGAAACAAGCTAAACCAACCAAAACCGAGTGATATCGACGCTTTAGGGAGTTTGACGTTAAATCGAGTGACGTTATATGGAGTTTACACTGTATATATATTAGTTTCAGAGCCTTACTTGTATTGTTCCTCACCAACTTTTCTTACCTGTGATACACTTCACCCGCAACAACGCATGCAACAAATTATAACGGGGCCATGCTTTCTATTAGCTTTGTCTCTTTCATATGCTTAGTGTTTTTATAGTGCCATCTCTGCCTCAATCCACATGATTTTCATTTATCACTGTTACATGAACAGTGATTTCACGTTTTTTTCATCGAAATTCACATTATCACCTGCGACTAACACTCCCTCCTACATACTCATCTACTATTCTGTCAACTACACACAACTCAACCACATCCCACATTGTTTGCAATTTTCACACCCACAAGTCACATTAGCCGCAATGTTTTTACCCGCGTCTCTCATTAGCAGCAACGGTCACGCTTGTCACCCACAGTATAGTCATTTTTCTCTTATGTGATCCTTATTTTTTTAAACTGTTACACCCGCGAGTTACATTACTCACAAGTTTAATGTGACAGTTATTTTAGCTGATTTTAAAATAATTAACATGTCCTTGCAGGTTACGGGTGAAGTGGAAAGAAGGACGTTTGACTGCAGAAGACCTCGAAACTATTGGAGTATTCTGGAATTAATAAATTTTTTCATTATTCTCATTAAAGATAATAAGAATTTTTTGAAGTATTTAAATGTAAAATTTTCTTTAAGACGTGTTAATAAAAGACAATGATAAATCGAATTATTATAAACGATAGGTTTTATAATGTATTGCCGAGGAAGATGGCTCAGCCTTGCCCTTGGCACTCGGAAGGCGGGAGAAGGAACACCCCGGGGGTTTTAGTCGGTGCAAGTCCGACACACCGGGGGGCAACCCTCATCGCCCCCTGAGGTCCGTTAGGGATTTCTCCCGGGTTAAAAAAAAGAAAAAAATAAGTTTTATAATGTATGTGTATACAATAATTATAGTGAAATAAATATTTTTGTATTATTTTGTTTTTTATTTTAAGAAAAATAATTTATGTTAACAGTTCGTTTACCAGTTTATAATAATGAGAAAACAATTAATGTTCATTTATGTGCTTCTAAGAGATACTACTAAGGTAATGGGTTGAAATGTATTTAATTAGACCTCGGATTTGTTATAAAATATTTTTTAAGAGAATGAAACGCTCTATATTTTCTCGTAAAGTAATAAAAGTTGAGCATTATAGGGTTGGTAAAATATTTTATAGTAATTATGAATTACATTTTGGTATTGAATGTCGATAATCGGTAATCTGGCATTAAAAATTAAGACACCAACTCGTAAATAAATACAAAGTATTGGTAAATCATGTTCAAATAAATAAATTCGCATAAATGAACTAATATTATCAGCTGTTTTTATTATAAAAATTGAGTAATATATTTATTATATATAGTATAGGATTTATTTTGAATATAGGTATCGCGTAGAGATTTGATCAGTATTAATGTATATACAAAAAAAAAGTGTTATAACGACATCGAAGGGACTACTCATATTTAGTCGTAAAAACCGATAGTCCCGACAACCTGTGATATTTTCCAGATATGAAGTCCTATTTTTTGCCGGAACCTTTGTTGTGGGTCAATATAACCGGTATGTTATTCTATACGCTGTCGCTATAAACGGTTTTGAAGTTAGTTATGTTTTTTGAGTGTATCCAAATTCTATGCATGTCCAATTGTACAAAACGAATGACTATTTATTGGGAAAATACATTGCAAAATACATGTTTTAATAAATGAATTACTAATCTTTTCGCTAGGTACCTAAGAAGATTTTAATATACCTACAATCAAAATCTGTTATAACGACATCGAAGGGACTACTCTTATTTAGTCGTAAAAACCTATAGTCGTAACAACCGGTGACGTCTTCGAGTACGAAGTCCTATTTTTTTATGAAGTGGTATTATTGATTGTGTAAGGACATATAAATCCATAGGTAATTATTGGAAAAATATATTCGTCTATAAAATTAAACTACATTTTGTTTATTTTACAAAAGACGTATAATATAAAAGAACAATACATTATCTTTTTGTATACATGTAATCTGTAATTTTGGTCTGTTTGGAACAGTTTTGTCGTGCACAGATATTTTGTAATTCACGTTGGATTTCAATTAGCGTATCGTCGTATCGTCTTATATAATTGCCCTGGATGTGGAACTGTTCATTAAAAAGAACAATCTTTCGTAATACACTAACAGCATTGAGACCATCTTTCAAAGTTGGCACTGTAAATGGTTCTTCTGAGTCTTCCAGTTCGTCATGTTCCTCTTGAACTTCTCGTACAATATCCTCTTCTGAAGCTGGTTCACAAATTGCAGTAGAGTTATCTACATCAATGAACTCTTCTGCTTCCGTAATATATAAAGCAGGTTGTAAATTTTGCGTTATCCATACTTCTACAGCACCTTCATCGACGCTGGCAGCTCCACCATTCATTTTCTCGCCGACAATACCGTGTCGAGCCCTGAAACGTTGAATCCAACTAGATGAGCAAACAAAATCTTCACCAAAACTCTGAGCAAAATCGTTAGCTTTTTGTTGAAGAATTGGTCCGTTTATTGGCACATTATTAGTCCTTTGATATTTATACCACTTTAATAAAGCTTCTTCAATCTTCGTATGCTTCGACGTTCGGGCTCGTTTCATTTTCAAAAAATTATTGTCATAAAGCATTTGAATTTTCTCTCGCTCTTTCCAAATGGTTGAAATTGTCGAATGTGATACACCATATTCCTTTGCTAAGACTTTGTTTGGAATTCCGCTCTCTAGCTTTGATATAATACGCGATTTTTCTTCGATATTAATTTGTTTCCTTTTCCTTTGCGACATGTTAAAAGTTTCACAAATAACACCACAATATGTATTGGTGTGTCTTGTGTACAATAAGTAACATACTAACTGAAGAAATATGAAGAAGCGGGCTTTGACTCTACTGCATGCATGGTTTTAAAGAATTACAAAAGCCCTACACTCGACACTTGTTTACTTTTGCGATTTTAATAACCATTGACCATTACACTGTGGCAGATGTGGGTACCTATTCAAATTGTTTACAATATAGCTTATTTGGTCGTTATAACAGATCTAATTCTCCAAAAATATTAGTTAAACGTAGTCGTTTAATGAGGTATGTCGTAATAAGCAATATTTTTTATCTTTGTGAGAAAAGCAAAGGCTTTTACGCCATACAGTCATAAATGGGATCTTTTCTTCTTCAAGTCATATTTTATTTTTATCATTTCTTCCCACTTTATATTATAACGTAGCATTTTTTTTTTATTTTTCTTCTTGTTTATTACACTGTTTTTTTACCCGTTTATACACAAAATAAAGAAGACTAAGACAACGGACGCATCACTCTACTAGTGTTTCGCCATAAAAACTATTGATTTCTTATCGCGCACGATCAGCCCAGCAATCCTTGGCAACCTAGCTCAACATAAGTTCAAACAACAATAACAACCCAATTGACCGCCACAACGAGAAAACAAGAAGTATTCAGCGAGAATACAGAAGTGGCATGGAAGAAGAATGCAACCAGGCTGGCTTAAAGTTTTACTGTGAAATCAAATTTATTACAATCTTTTGATTTTAAATAAATCGGTGAAAGATGATCGTAACTAATTCGTAAGATCGTAAGATTCAAAGTTATGTTTTGAAAACAAGATTTACCACCTGTTTACATTTTTTTAGATATGTTTCGATATTTTTGCGTCATTGAGTTTTGTTATAGTTTTCTTTCAATAAATTTTTGTAACAAAGATTTGAAGATTTATTTCAGAAGCGAGGATTTGGATTTAATGAGTTGAGTTTAGACGTCTTTTAAAGATTTACAACTATTTATCTAATCACTTAGAAGCTAGAATCCAACAAACGAGAAAATAATATTACCATCCTTATTATGAGTACTTAGCTGATATGACAAATACAAACAGTTTTCATTTTTAAAATAAAATCCGTTATAAGCGTAACGTAAGTGATTGTTCTGTGATCGAGATCAAATATTTTCATTTAGAATTGCTTTTAAAGTGGTGGATCAATATGACTAACGCTAAAAAACAACTTAAATTACCTAAAATGTTTCGAAAACGAAGTAAGTATAATATCCTTTTGGTGTTTCATAAATTACAATAAATATGCTAAATAATTTAAAGAATATTTTACTAGTTCTCAAAAATATTTTACGATATTATTCTGTCTTCAAACTGACAGTATAAAAGTCCATAAATAATCGGCTTAAAGAGAATCAATTCTGATTATATCAATTGATTTTAATGGTTCGAATTTTCTCTTATTTTTAAGTTATCATAAGGTTACTCATTCAGTTATTACCTAATCTTACATATACCTTATATAAAAAGTTTTCAAAATTCATAAGATTTACATTGAAGGATGGAGGATAATACTGTTCCATTCTTTCAAATTATCACTAATATTTCAGTAAAAGCTCTTTGAATGGAATTGTAAACATTTATTTTCAGCCATACCACATCATGAAGAAAGTGATACGCTGCAAGAGGAGATCCAGCAGTTACAACAGAGATTGAGAGAGAAGCAGAATGAATTGTTTGCACTACAGAGAAATAGTTATAAGTGTAAAATTAAAGTGCCTAAGAAGAAAGATGTACCATTTGTTAGACCTGAGGTGAAGCTGTTTATAATATGTCAGTTGATTCTATGCTACCATTGTCGTGATATGTTAGATTGCCAGAACTAGAATTGCCCAAGTTATGTCTTTAAAATGATAGTTTCCCAAATTAAATGCGGTATTCTACTCTAGTAAGTACTACAAAGTACATAAAAACTGAAACACAATAAAAATACACGACCTGATAGCACAGTTTGCAGTGAACCTACTTGTGAAGCTGGAGGTCTCAGGTTTGAGTCCCCGTATTGGCAATTTTTTCTGTGATGAGCAGTGTGTACATATTTTCATATACAGTCAAAATCTGTTATAACAACATGGAAGGGACTATTCATGTTTAGTCATAGAAAGCAATAGTCAAAACAACTGGTGATTTGATTTTAGCAATCAGCTGGGATCTTTGTTCTGGATCAATACTAGTATGTTGTTCTAAATGATATCACCATAAACAATTTTGACTGTATGTAAGTATGTATATTATTGTTTGAGTGCCAATAGTAAAACAATTTTAGTTTAGAACTATTTCAATGTGTGTAATTGTGTATAAATGTGTATGTTGAGATCATAGATGGGCAAAATGTAATCAGATTAATGAAAATGATTAATGGTTACATTTTAGGTTTTTTACCATTAATATGACTGCATTTTGCTCATTTATGTTTTAAACACTACAAAATCCCAGATTGTATACACATTTATGATTTCTTAATGTTTTATATGGATTTAATCATGATTACGGAGCAAGAAAATTAAAATTACGACTACATTTTGTAATTGTTTATCATTAATCAGATTACATTTTGCCCATCTCTGGTTGAGATCTCTTATATTAGCAGAGTAAGTAATAGCTTATCAATCAGGCTCTTATCAGTTGTTTTAACTTGCCTGATAATAATTAATTTATAAAATATTTTTAAGAACACTTTTTGCAATAAGATTTTTTTTTAAATTAAACAATTTCAAGTATTCAATTTTCCATCTCAGACAGGGAATACTATGAAATTGTTGGTGGACATGGTAGCACTGACTCATCTAAGAGAACTGAGGTGTATTTCACCGTATTGGGCACAATAGGGTTGATATGCCAAAATAGCAAAAACCTCTATAAATAAATAATAAATAAAAAAAATCCATCTATGCTGACTTTTATAAGTTTTATATTCAAAATTGTTAGGTTTAAGAAAACACTATTAAGTATATCGATGTTTATTGCTTGGTAGCGTACATAATACTGACGTCAATCACATTAAGTTTTTAACCTACCTACTTGTATTGATTGTTTCTTACAAACAACAATCAAGTACCCTACGTATACAACATACCTTTCCCTCCAGTTGTATGAAACATTACCACTTTACTAGACATCAACAAATGAAATCAAAACCAAATTAACTACTTTTATCCTTTAACAAATGATCTGATTAAGTAAACTAATGAACAAATATAAATGTTAATATTAATAAGTATGCTTCTTTAAAGAACTATATGTAATCTTAATAATATGAAATATATAATGAAAATAAGTTAGTTTTTTAACTTTTATAAGGACTTGGCCTGGAGTATGGTGATTTACACCGTGTATATAGTCTTGTTTTATATTTTCCACCAGAACTGCTTGGCTCTGGTGGTGGTGGTGTATCAGGTATTCCCAGTATTTCCTTCCATTTATCTGAAGTTGGAACTTTAATTATATCTTCTTGTGTGTCTTCCATCTCTTCATTATCTTCAGTAGTCTGTCCGTTAGTATCTTCTTCCATACATGTAGCGTTTGTATCTTCTTCATTATTTTCAGTCCCATTATTAGTTTTTGTTTTAATTAATTGGTCTATATGTCTATTTATAATTTGTCCTTCTTGTGTTTCTACTTTGTAACTTGATGGGCCCTCTTTAGTTACAACTGTACCTGGTAACCATCTAGGGCCTTGGCTGAAATTTCTATACATAACACTTTGTCCAACGTCGGTGACTCTTTTTTTAATGTGATTGTTGTTATCAATTTGCTGTTCTGTTCTTTTTCTACTGATATTATCCGGGTGTACAGTATTCAGTAATGTTCGCAAACGTCTATTCATCAACAGTTCTGCAGGAGACTTCTGTGTTGTGCTGCATGGTGCAGATCTTAAGCCTAGTAGAATGTTTGGTAACTTTATGTCCCATGGTTTATGGTCCAATTTACGTAATTTGTCCTTAACTGTTTGCACCATTCGTTCAGCTAAGCCATTTGTAGAGGGATGATAAGGTGCGGTTGTAATATGTCGTATATTGTTTGATGCTAAGAAGCTCTTCATTTGTTCTGAAACAAATGGTGTGCCATTGTCTGACACAATAGTTTCACACAGACCGTGTGTTGCAAATGTCATCCTTAAGTGTCGAATTACAGTTTCAGTAGTCATGTTATTAACGATGAATACTTCAGGCCAACGAGAAAACGCATCTACCATGATTAAAAATGTCTTATTTTGATAAGGCCCAGCAAAGTCTATATTAATTCGTGACCATGGCATGTTAGGCGTAATCCACTCGTGGGTTACCTTCGGTGGCATATGTCTGTTCTCGAGGCAAATCCTGCACCCATTAACCAGTGCTTCAATGTCATTGTTAAGGTTTGGCCACCAAATGTAACTACGAGCTAGTGCTTTAGTTTGTACTATGCCGCTGTGAATCTTATGCAAGGTACGTAGAACGGTTTCTCGTAATGGTGCTGGTACTACTACACGATTGCCTAGTAAGATGCAGTCATTCTGTATTGACAGCTCGGAGCGATGTAACCAGTAAGGACGCAAGTCCTCGTCTGTAATTCGAACAGGCCAGCCATTTAGCAAGTATCCTATAACACGTGTTAAGATTTTATCTTTTTTTGTTTCCGATCTCAGCATTTCAGCATCAATCGGGAAATCATCAGGAGTTTCAGCCATTAACAAAACTTCACCTATATGTTCTTCTGGTTTGTCAGGCACAGGCTGTGGCCAACGACTAAGTCCGTCTGCGTTCCCAATCTGTGGGCCAGGTCTATATATAATATTATAGGAATGTGCAGTAAGCGCTATCGCTATTCTGGTTAAGCGTGGTGACAACATATTAGGCATAGGTTTCTTTGGGTCGAATATGCCTAAAAGTGGTTTGTGATCAGTCACGATGGTGAATGATCTACCCATTAAATAGTTATGAAATTTTTGAATTCCAAACAATGGATGCAGCTTCCTTGTCTAGTTGCGAGTAACGTCTTTCATGAGAATGAAGTGTCCTTGAACTCATAGCAATCGGCCGTTCAGTACCATCTTCCATAATGTGTGCGAGTACTGCACCCACTCCGTACTCAGAACTATCGCATGTAAGTATTACTGGTTTCTGCAAATCATAATGAACAAGTGTCATCTCCGAAGATAATATTAGTTTTGCGGCCTCAAAACTTCTCTGTTCGTAATCAGTCCATTGCCATTTTCTGGATCTATCTAATAACCGATGAAGTGGCTCGAGGATTGTAGCTTTGTGTGGTATAAACCGTTCGTAGAAATTATACAAACCCAAGAACGCTTGAAGTTCTTGTACATTTTTTGGTTTCGGAGTTTTTATAATGGATTCCACTTTGCTAGGTGCTGGATGTATGCCTTCAGCGTCTATAATAAATCCGAGAAATTCGACTCTTTCCTGTGCGAATTTACACTTGTCTTTATTAAGTCTTAATCCAGCTGCTTCGATTCGTTGTAATACTAACTCTAATCTCTGACTCATTTCCTGAATTGTGGATCCACCAATGATGACGTCATCAATAAAGATCGCAACTCCTGGAATGCCTGCCAGCAACGATGTCATCAAGCGTTGAAATATCCCAGGACATGCTTTAACTCCAAACGCTAGCCTGTGTACTGTGTAGAGACCTTTGCATGTGTTTAAGGTTAACAGTTTGGCAGTGTCGTCATCTACAGTCACTTGTGTATAAGCTCTATCTAAATCAAGCGTCGTGAAAAATCTACTTCCTGTGATAGTAGCAAAAACCTCGCTAGCTGTGGGCATCGGGTATGTATCCGATTCTGTAGCCTGATTCACCGTACAACGGTAATCGCCGCACAGGCGTATTTCTCCTGACTTTTTGATAATGGGTACAACAGGTATTGCCCATTTAGAATATGATATAGGTCGAAGTACCCCTACATTTACGAGGCGTGCGATCTCACTCTCAACTCTGTCTTTGATGGCGAAAGCGACAGGTCTTGCTCTCAAGAATTTCGGTTTCGCGTTTGGTAACAACTGTATGGACACAGGGTCTCCGCGGTATGTACCGAGTCCGTCCTTGAACACCGCCATATATTTTACAATTAGCTGTTCTATTGTTGATCTCTCTTCATGAGACACGTAATTAAAATTCAATTTGACATCAAGAGGTTGGAACCAATTCCTTCCTAAAAGATTCGGTCCATGTCCTTTAGCTACGATGACGCTTAAGTTACCAGCTTTGCCATTATACTGCGCATGAACGCTCGTCTGTCCCAAAAGAATGACGGGTGTCTTCGTCCAGGTTCGTAAGTTAAGTGGAGTCGGTGATAATTTATAATGAGTTCGATTCTCACGCAATGTATTCCACGTGTGTTCATTAATCAGTGAGAAACTAGCTCCTGAATCTATTTCCATAATGACTGGTATGTTATCCAACATTATTTTAATCTTGTACGGTGGTATTACGTTATTTGAACTCCCAAAAGAGTATATTCCATTTAAAGCGTTGTCTCCGGTATCCGTCATTGTAAAATGTAATTTTGTAGACTTCTTTTTGCTAATACATATTTTTTCTAGATGTCCTCTCTTCTTACAATATCTACATGTCGCGTTTATAAAACGGCATTCACCACTGTGCCTATCACCGCAACGATAGCACATGCGAATATTTGGCTTGAAATGCACAGCGTTTAAATCCATAGGTTCAGGAAGGGCGAGCGCCGTGGGTGATGTGGTTGTAATGTTCGCAGGCGCGTCGAATGCGTTCGAGTCGTGGCCGTACGTCCGGGGCCCTGCCGCGCTCGCGCCGTCTAGTATCATGCGGACATCATTCACGGCGTTCTCCGATGATAACATTGCATCAACGACGTTGTCGTATGTTAGGTTGTCCCGCTTAAGTAACTCGTACTGTAATTTGTGATCACGCATGCCACACACTAACCGGTCGCGCAACATACGTTCTAAATTCGGGAAGTTACAGCCGGAACTTATTTTTCTTAACTGTGCAATATATTCTGACGCGGATTCACCATTATTCTGATCGCGCTTGTAAAACTTATATGAAACTGATATCTCGTTAGGTTTTGGGCTATAATGTTTCGTAAGAATAGTCACGATATCACTGAAAGTCACATCACTACACGTCTTTGGCGTAATCAATGCACGAAATGTTTCAAAGACCCGTTCTCCGCACACAGTAAAGAAATTAGCACGACATGCGGCGTCCGCCACAACTCCATTTGCTTCGAAACAATATTTCAAGCGGTCAATATAATTGTCCCAATTGTCCGTTTGTGGATTAAATTCAACAAAATTAACAGCTTTATGTGCCATTATGAGTAAATTTTCACTACATCGCCACTGTTAGGTTTAAGAAAACACTATTAAGTATATCGATGTTTATTGCTTGGTAGCGTACATAATACTGACGTCAATCACATTAAGTTTTTAACCTACCTACTTGTATTGATTGTTTCTTACAAACAACAATCAAGTACCCTACGTATACAACAAAAAGATTATTATTAGCCAGTTTTGTCCCACTGCAGGGAAAAGGCCTTCCTTCCCATTTCCACTATATTTGTGGAATCCATGGGAAGGGTTTCAGTAATTTAACCCATAACTCTTGTCCAGTCCAGGTTATTGCTTCTGCACTATGTAAAGAGAAGGCGCATGCAGCAGCTTAGATGCTAGCAATCTGCATGCAAGTTGGCAGGATGTACATCTTATTCATTAATTAAGTAATTGCTTACAGAAAATTATATTAACCAATGCTAAAGAGACATTGAAAAATGAATTACAACTGATGTCGATGCTCACTGGTGTGGAAGTACAGTCATACATACTGGGGGAGCATTGCTGTGTAGTTTTCCATATGCAACACGACACTGAACACGTCGTGAAGCATGGCTTGCGGATCGATATGAAAAATGGTGAGATTATGTTTTACACATGTTTTGCGGCATAGTCATATGGACCCTAAGGTCAGAATTAGTGATGAAAATGACTGGGAATTTTCCCAAAGTGCCCAAAACTTCCGAGAACATTTTGTAAATTCCCAGGAAAGTTCCCAAGGATGTTTTGGGCACTTTGGGAAAATTCCTAGGCATTTTCATCACTAGTTAGAACTTTGATATGATACAGGGTGTAACAGAATATGATGTGATATGGGCTTAATATGATCTTATAACACACCAAGGAGTATTTTGGAAAAAAAAATGCTATGTATCAGACTTGACTACTTTAAAAGGTTCTTGGCTTTGATGATGTTTTGTCAATTGAGCCAACAAAGTTGTGGCTCATACTATTTTAAGCTAGATGCAGATATATAAGGCCATTGATCATAATTGAGGTTAAGTCTGCTTGTCTAGAAAGGTTTTTACTCTACGTTCAAGCATTCACATGGTTGCTGGTCAACAATCAGCCTTAAGGTCGTATGGCATCTGTACACAGTGCACAGATTGTTATAACCAAACATGTCCACCCCATTTATACTCAATTCCAATTTTTCTTCTTCTGGAAGGTCTGCAGTCTAATGGTAACATGTTTGTTTTTGCAATTGGTTATATGCGTCAATACTTTTCTGTCAATAGTCAATTAGTTTGTCATCTTTTGTTATAAAAAAGTAGTAGGCTCTTGTAGGAATCTCAACTTTATTAATACATTGATCCTGATGATAAAAAAGTCTAGTCTAAGAATGTTGGCTACCACCCAGAGAAAAGAACCCATTATTTGTGATGAGATTGGTCATCATTAGTGGTGGTGACAGTAATTGACAATGATGATGGTGAATATGGCTGGCATTGATTATGATGAAAATAAGTGGCATTTGTAGTGAAGATAATGGCTTTCATTGACAGCAGTGCCACTGGATGGCATTGATAGAACTTGCAATGTATGTTAAAAAATATATGTACCTGACAATTCACAAATAAACAGTTTATAAACAAGGTGGGTTGATGGTGGCCAACATCTGCTCAATTAATCTATGATTTTTGTACAATACATTAATATATTACATAAATTTTCTAGGTCAAAATGTGATATCTAAGTCATCACTACCGCCTGGCTTTAACATCAATGCTGTCATGGAGGATTTCGACAACATTATGAAGCCAGATTGTCTCAGCTCCATACATAGGGCTCTTGTTGCATACTATGACAGATTGGATCAGTTTGGCGCACTCAAAGTAAGATTATTTGAAATATCCTAGGAATTAGGTAGACAATGATGGTGATGATGATCGGTTTCGGCCACGGCGACTGTTTCATCACCGATTAAGAAAATCGAGGTCCAGTTTTCGGAAACAGCCAATTGCGCAGGAGATATTTAAGTGCATAACTGGACGTGCTGCCACAAAAGCACTCTCTCGTCCGAGCTCCCTCCGGCCCGATGGAATGGAAAACCAGTACGATCGGGAGGGAGCGGGATGCAGGTTTGGTCGCGTTTTCTTTCTCTGAACACCTGGTTGAATTGCGGTGTTAAAGAGATGCCTCAGTCGCCTTTTACGATACCTCGGCAAGAAGAGGGGGGTGCTATTCTATTCTGCCGGCAACCACCACAGCTGAAGGCAGACAATATGAAATGCATCAAATAATAAAATAGTACAAAAGTCACAAGTGAAACAATATTTTTTAAATTCCAGCAGACAAAAAGATGATAAAGTAACATGACCATTTTTATTTAATATATTCAATAGATATCTAGATTGTGCAGAACTTGTCAATAATCTAAAAATTAATGCTCACTCTCGTTTGCCCTGCAAAACAGCTTTCTATTTTTTTTCTATATCCTTCTTTAAAACTAATCTTGGACAGTTTTCTACTACGCCAAGGATCTGCAGGCAGTACAACGCAGTAGTGTTTATTAAAACATTTTAAAATTTGAGGATTGTTTCTGTAACAGTTTGTTAATTGTTTACTTTGTTAAAACTTTACTTATGTTACAGAGAGTGCTTAACATAGAAGCTCAGATGTTCAAGACAATGGATGGGTCCCACATGGAAATAACATTCACTGTATACAATGATACTGATCCAGAAGTTGAAGAGATTGAGCTGGTTCTCATGCTGGATTACAGAATCTACGATATACGTCCTAAGCAGTATTCTTTTAAGGAAATTGGTATGTCATAATATAGGCAGTAATGTTTTGTGTGTGTTCAGTAATGGGGATAAAGGGACCTTTGACCATGCGCAACAACGAAAGTGGTCATGAGTTCATACCCCTTGGGTTTTTCCAGATTAAGTATGGAATGAGGAACCACAGGTTGGTAAGGTGGGTCTACTCTTCACCAACATCCCTACCTCACATTATACAAGGTGATTTTATAGACGAGGGAGATACTTCAGAATACAACAATATATACCTTCTTATAACTAATATATATGTAAATAAGCCGTGGTGGCTGCCGGCAGAATAGAATAGCACCCCCTCTTCTTGCTGAGGTGTCGTAAAAGGCGACTAAGGTATGTCTTTAACACTGCAATTAAACCAGGTGTTCAGAGAAGGAAAACTCGACCAAACCTGCATCCTGCTCCCTCCCGATCGTACTGGTTCTCCATTCGATTGAGCCTGAGGGAGCTCGGACGAGAGAGTGCTTTTCTGGCAGCGCGTCCAGTTATGCACTGAAATATCTCCTGCGCAATTGACTGTTTCCGTAAACTGGACCTCGATTTTCTTAATCGGCGTTGAAACAGTCGCCGTGGCCGAATCCGGCTAGGACATCATCATCATATATGTAAATAACAATATTCACTAACAAATCATAAAGAAATATTGATGAACAAATGAGAATTGATCCGCAAACAGTTTGGACACCGCAGCGCGTGTCACCCCACGCATTAAATGGCAAGTAGATAAAATTCCTTTTACGTAGTTTTAGGTAAACAGGTAATTGACTCGTAACCCTTTCGTACTTTATCCTGGCTTAGGAGAGACAATATACCTACTTAATATTTGTTATTTATTGTATCATGTGTGTAATAGCCCCTTAATATGATGACTATAAATTACTGTTTTAATGGAAGCATTAAGATATTACTATTTGGAATTAGAATCGTATGCTGAATATCCTCCTTGAATATATCCCTCGTCTATAAAATCAGTCTGTATTATTAACGTTTAAGAGTGCTCTTATTGAACCAGTGTACTGGCATAATAAAAAGTAGAGCAATGTTTATGATTGTTTATAAAGTTAAAAAATACAACGGTAAATACTTATCTTGGACTGTTTAGACCTTTTGTCGCAGTCAATGCGGAAATAATCGCACGCACAAGCGAGACAAGTTTTTTCCACAGGAGGGACTTCGGAGGAATTTTTTTTATGACCCCATCTGCCCAACAAGTACCTATTAGCTCTTCTTTTAAAGGCTCCTAAGTCATACGATCATGGAAGTTTGTTGTTTTTAATTTTTTTTTTCGAACAGGATGTTTTTTGATGGCCGAGACAGACCTTCACAACGAAACCGGGCGAGAGGGCGAACACTGAGGTGCTCAGCCGGCAAATTTATGGGTTGAGTGGCAACGCAAGGGCACCCCTGTGGGTACGAACCTCGATTTGCGCCGCTAGCTGAAATACGAAACCTAACGTGGATCTACTAGCGTTTCAGAAGCGACTATCATGAGAAGAATCGCTGAAAGAAATTCAAAGCTGCGTTGGAGTGGAGCTGTGTTCCCTTCACATTTTTGTAGTAGTGGTTGCAAAGTTAGGTTTTTTAAAAACGAGGCATCTCCCTCTGGTGCATCTACATCAGCTTAGCTCTATGTCTAGCCGAGTAATCTCGGCCATAAATATTTTTCCAGACCTACCAGAAGGCGCAGCAGATATACTCAAAGCACAATGCGCGGTATTCAAGAAGAAGCCCTTGATGAAAGCTTTCAAAGAGGCTTTCATGGCAAACGCTGGATCATACAGACTGTCCCGTCAGGTATGTTTTATCTAGTGTACGAATGGAGGCTTTGGCCGGTTTCTAATCAGCGCCGAAATAAAACGAACTGATATAAATTCACACATTATATCGAAGTTTTATTAATTTTGACAAGTTGCAAGATAATTTTAATCATCTCCAAAATTTTTTATTCAGTCAATATAAATTTAAAAGTTTTTTTTAATAATTATATTTATTCTTCACATTTAGCCAATTATGTATTAAACCTTTTAGTGTTTTTAAACCTCGGGCTGTAGCCGAAGGTTGTGATAATAGCTAATTAATTACTTCTGCCACAAATAGGCCTGACACTGTTATAAAAATAATTGAAATGTCTATTCATGTTTTAATATTTTTCCTTATAGCTGAATGATCCAGAAATCCAACAGGTTTTCAGGCCGAATAAGCAAAACCCCAACAACGATGACACCTTCCGACCAGAAGACTGTTCGGACCAGAGCGATGAAGTGGATGATAATTGACTTTCCTGAGATATTTATTGAATGTTTCGTGTTTTGCATATATAAAAACACTAATACAAACCATATTAGAGTCTGTTTTATATCGAGGGGCGGAAGGCTATTTGGTTTAAGCGACATTTTTTGGTGATATAGTAATATATATATTTTCGGAATCAGCGTTTTTTATCGATTCCAAAAATATCTATATTACTATATCACCAAAAAATGTCGCTTAAACCAAATAGTGGACCCCTCGATATGTTTATAATTCTCGCGTACACTCGCAAAACATATGCTAGAGTGAGAGCAATTATTGTAAATACACGATGTTTTTGTTTGGTAATAGGTGTCACGGACAGAAGTAAAACTTCGGATGCCTCGTAATATTTATTTATTTAGCACAAAATACGTTTGTTACAAAAGTCTGTAGTATGATCATGGGCGTACTGAAACAATAGACGACAGGAAGCATAAAATAATATTAAGTGTTGCAATAATTAAAATTAATATTACACAGTATTAAAAATAAAATCTAGTGTTTGTATTGAACAATAGGGACAGAGTTAAAGTGCCAAGTCAAGTCAAGTTCTAGCAGACGCGATTTACTGCTTTGTAAGCATTCATATGCAAAGACATCTGATGTAGGCGACTGCGGCGCTGTGCAATGCGACCCGGCAGTGCGACTTGTGTATTGTCCTACAAAATACTTTTTTTATCCTGGTTCGACATAGTGATTGCATCTCGGCTGATGATAAGCATGGTGCTGTCCAAAAAACGATGACTACCAACAGCAAAAAAACCATCGATAACCGTTGCGATCATACCGGCCTGCACAAATATCTCTTCATTACTATTCACAAATATCTCTGGGGTTTTCCAGATCAGGTACGGATTTAGGCATCACATGCTAACCGCTGAAGGATAACATCGCGAGGAAACTCGCATAGCACTCAATAGAAATGTCATGAGTAGGGATGTAACGGAGGCAGTTTTATCGGAACCGAAATCGGAGTTTTTAAATTTGATTTATCGGAGTCGGAACCGAAGTCGGAATCGGAGTCGGAGGCAATGTCAGTCACAAGTGACGGCAGAATAAATTAGTTTTATTAAGGGACAATTAAAAACATTATTCAGTGAACCTTTTTAATTAGAAAGTGATAAATTTACACACGCACAGACTTTAATAATTGCTGTGTTTCTTATTAACATTTTCCCATTAACAGTGAACAAATTAAATCAAATTTGCTCCAGGGTTGTTTTTGTGTTAATTTCTATTTTACTTAATTTAATGTAAATGTAAAATAAAAAAACTTTTTAGTAATAAATTTAAATGTACATTTAGTTTTAAATTTAATCATTTTAATTTAAAAAAAAAATACATTTTTAAAAATGTCTTCTTTAAATTAAGTAGTACTGATTGTTTGATTAATTGATATTATGTTTCAACAACATATAAAATGAAATCAAATGAATTGACTACAACAGTCGTGGTGACCTCCGATGAATACCTCCGATTAAAAAGTTTCGGAACCGGAGGTGTAATATCAATCGGAAGTTCCGACTTATCGGAGTCGGAGTCGAAGCTCCGTAACATCGCTGGTCACGAGTACTAGTGCTGTGAGAACGGCCATCGGCTGCACTATTGGTCACGTTGGGAACCACATTTAAGCGCAAATTTGATAGAACCTTTAATGTATCTCTGCTCACCCCGTAAGGTATATAGCCTGACGATATATTATTATGTATAGCAAGGTTGTGCATGATTATACTTGAGTGTTAAAAATTAAAGACTATTTTGTAAAGGATTTAGAATAAGTAAACACAACTTTATAATAATAAAATTTATTTGAAATAATATAATAAAAAAGTTTTTACAACTTGTTTTTTATTTAACATTAAAGTACAGATTTAATTTAGGATTACCAATAGTTTATTTTGGGCTAGAAGTGCTCTATAGTAAATCTACTTTGTGCCTATTACATATCACTTTCTAAAGGTGAGTATAGACTAGAGCAGTTTCTTGTACTGTTCTTGTATTATTCTTTCACGAACAGAACTTTGAGCACTATTCTTGATTTTTGTTACAACCTTTGAGCGAATTGGTGCAGAGCTCGAGGCATATAAGTTGAGCTCTGTGGCGTAAGGATGGGAATCCGTTTTGTGCACGTCAATTCAGACAGACGTTAACAGGCTTAAAATTGATTACTTCTCATTATATTTTGTTTATAACTTGCTATAATATTTCATCGAAACTGTTGCGAGCGCGGACAATTAACACGTTTGTCACCCAATGCGATTTGTTTGTGTCGCTCACGGGGCTCATATCCGCGTAAATAAGTGACATGCGGGAATATAAACAATGTATCTCGATTGCAACACACGCTCATACTTTTTATGTCTTTACCTACCTCTTTTTTTTAGTACAAATTTGAACCATATACGCTTAGAAATTTTATCAACCTCACACGCGCGGAATTGTGGTGTTGCTCCAGAACCAGCGCTGTGGACCTGGGTCAATTTTCAAGTAAATTTGTTCCCGGATTTCCTTCTCTTTCCTTTTTCAATTCGCACGCACCAGTAATATTACATGGAAATACTCTAGTTTACACTCACCCTACTATTGGAGGTAGCCAATATGATTCGTCACTCTTATAATATCTATTATATTGATAATTCAAAAAACCTACTTGATAAATATTCAGTCTATCATCCCTTTTATTCAATTGGTGATCTACGTGAAAAATGTTTTATTTTTAAATTACTTCAAACTCTATATTGCTTGTCTGGTATGTTTTAAACACAATTCATGAAGTCTTGGATTACCAGTTTAAAATATTGGTAACCATAATTAGGGTAAATATTATTTAAATTGTTAATATTTATATATCCCCACTCTCATTCATATTTTTTATTAGACAGAACAACTTGAACTCTGTTATTAATCGCACTTTATACAAACATCATTTCAAATTTACAATCTGAGCACAGGTATTTGAGACATGTCAATTCACTCTTCATACTTACAAAAATCATAGCATAAATGGATTAAATATCGTTGTTCATCTTCATACACAAATAACATTTTAAAACAGCTAAATTATTTTTTTTTAGACATGTCATGGGCACTTTGTGAAATAAAACTCATAGTGTATGCTATGAACCGTTTAAACTTGACCAAATAAGTTCAGTGTATTGTTAAAATTGCTTACATGTTTATGAAAATAAAAATGTTTAGTATAGCAACATTTGTCAGTAAAAAGGCTAAGTTAATACAACAATTAATATCTGTGGATAACAAAAGGGTTACCATATTGATATTTATGTAAAAACCTTGCTTGCATAAAAACAAAGAGTCCAGATTAAAAATTAAAATCAATAGAATTGAGTCAATAGTCAATTGTTATTGACATAGTTAAATCCTTCTTTTAGGAAATTTTATAGTTTTATTTCCCTATCTTTACAAGTTGAACATATTTGGCCAAGCCTGTTAGCGATAATCTCTTAAGAAAACTATTATAATCGGATCATCGTGTAATGGCACTTGTGACGTTTACAAAGTTTTGAAATTATTGACAGACAAGTGTTAAAACGACAAATGTACTCGTACTAATTAGAACAGAATGAAGTTATAAACGAAAGAGATATGAGAATAGAACGAATGTCATAAGTCAGATTTTTGATGCCATTTAAGAAGTTTAGTATTAATTAGATGAAACAAAACAACAATAAACAAGATTAAGAACAAACAATAGACAATGCGACAGAATTTCTCTCGCGTAGTATTTTACGTCCCGATAGGACGTTTTATGAACATTTTTTCTTCCTAAACCGGGGAGAAATGTTTCCTCGCTTATTATGCTTCTTCGCGTACATAACCTCGTCTCAACTTTGCCGATAGGCAGACGATCTATTGTCACTGTGTTTCTGCAACTACAGCCGAACGTGAAATTAGATATTTATATAAAAGTGTAACGGCGGAGGAGTATAGTAGAGTATAGGATGCGTTCGACTGTCCGAGACACGTTGCAAGACCGGGAAGATGTCGTACGAAGCACAGTGACTCCCTCGACTTTTTTTTTCGACTGGATATTGGCCGATGGCCGCGACAGACCTTCACAATTAAACCGTGCGAGAATAACACTCCCTCGAATGAGTTGATGTTGCCGGTTATATAGTCGTGCCGCGGTGTGCGGGCTGAGGCGCTGGAGGTTGGTGGCACGCGTGAGGCGATGTAGCGTAGGCGTGTTACAAAAGTATTTATTTACTCATCTCGCGTTCGTTTCTAATATTATTGATAATCCATTGTAATATTTGTAAACACTAGTTGTGATGTGTAACGATGGAGCTATAAAAACCTTCCTAGTACAATAGTCCTTTTTATACTAGCTTAGCAAAGTGACTACACTGGGTCTGAGGCTAAGCATAGCATAGTTTAAAAACTGATTACAATCATCGAAAACTGGCATAAAATCCGTCGATATTTGCCGCGATCATGCCGGCCTGCTCAAAACTCTTCACCCTGTCCGTCAAGAACAAAAACTATTTGTGAACCATCACAAGGGCCATTACACATTGCGCCTACTGTACCAGGCGGTAGTCTCAAACGCCCCTGTTGGGCAGCGGCTTGACTTTGTAGATGCGCACGAGCCAATGTTCAGTGGTGTAAGCCTCTTCCAGGACGTCCAGGTTGAAATCCTTGTTGCCGATCTCGGCGCCACGAACGCGGTCAAAGCCGGGCGGACGACCTGGACAATATATTTTAATATTATTCTTATTCAAAATGAATGTAAAATATTCAGAATAACAGTTTTTTGGAAGCTCCCTGAAAGACAAGTTAACTCCTTTAGAAGAACTATATTTTGTTATATTTGGGCATTTAATAAATATATTGACTTAAAATCTGGATTGTTTTTAATCCAAAAAAAATTAAGCTAAGCCTACAGAAGAAAAACCAAGATCGCTGACGCTTTGCAACAGGCTATCTATCTTAAGTGGCAATGGTCAATAGAAACAACAAAATGGTCTAGACCAGAAATATAAAGTGTCAGACTGAAAAAGAAATGGGGGCGATGATATTCTTTCGGTGGCGGGAACAAAGTGGACAGAGGTAGCCCATAATAGGGTTAACTGGAACTGGACAGTAGACTTGAGGGAGGCTGCCCGGATGAGACAGACGTGGTGCGCAGTGTCCGGCGTGTCGCCCGAGAGAAAGGTTTGGAGGGGTGGGTTCTACACTCACCCTTCCCAGAGAGGTAGCCTCAACAAGGCTTTTCGCTTCCCGAGCATTTGTATGGATTTGGTTTCCCAGGCCCGGGTGGAGTGATTGGCAAGACACCCCGAGGTTGCTACCCTTGATGGTCCTATGCAGGATTTTACCCCGGATAACCAAAAAAAAGGTGAACTGGAGAAAGTTGGAGGAGGCCTTCACCCAAAAGAAGTCCACATATGATGGTTACGACACCTAACTTTACTAAAAATAGGAATTAAGAAAAAAACATTGCTAATAATAGTAACAGGAATGTGTGAAAATAGAATGTGGAATAAAAAAGTTACATGATGATTATTAAAAAGATTGAAAATTACCATAATAAGACTCTCGGAATCCAAAATTGGACCAAGATTTAAATCAATGTATGACCGGTGGTTGTGGGTGTGTTGGTACAAAAACACGGATCTTGGCGTTTTAGTGCACTTTATGACACACAGAACTGCGACGCACACGCACATACTTTATCTTTGGGTCCTAGCAGTCGACTGCCTTAGCAAGCATCCCGTGCGCGCGCGCATCCTCTTACCCCGTGCGTCCCGTAACACCCTAACAACCCTTAGGGCGTTTAACACAAGCACGTTTCCGGTGGCGTCTACATGCTATAAATGTTAAAAATGCCATCTCAAATACCCAAATATAACAAAATAATGCTTTCATGGGCTGCATCTCACTGTTAAAAAGAGATAATAATAATAAGATAATGAGATGGTGGTTTTTTTTTGTGTAAACTTTGCTGGCATATGTATCTTTATTTTATTTTTATATTGATGTATGTTTTCTTGAAAATGTGCAAAAAATAATATAGCATACTGACCGCCCTCGGTGTACACGAGCCCGAACTTGTAATAACTCATCTTGTACATGAGGCAGTTGAGCAGAGCCGAGGAACCGTCCGCGTCCACTCGGAACTCTCCCGCCGGAGTATAGTAGTCCGCTTCCCGTATGTGGGCGCCGCGGTCCGTGCTGCCGCCGATGCGCACCATCCATAGGAACTTGTTTATGTCTGTAATAGAACCACCGGTACAGTACATCCGAGTAAACAGTATCTTTTATTTTTTTGAATACCCAGATGTAATCCGTAACGGACCTCAGGGGACGGTGAGGGCTGACCCCCGGTGTGTCGGACTTGCACCGACTAAAACTCCCGGGGTGTTCCTTCGGTGTTAGGGTGTTCGGGGCTGGAGGTACAGTGTTATCCTCTTCTCTGACCCTCAACGACGTCTGGCCTTTCGTAAGGCCGCATCTCTGCACTGCGAGAGTGCTGCAAGGAGCCACCCCTCGCTCACCTCAATATCTTGGAGCGGTGTGCGGAAACAGTAAAACAGTACCTTACTTATTACTACCTTATTATTCAGCCGATGTGTTTAACACTTACTTACTCACTAATAAATGGGTGTCATCTGAAAATCAGCGCTGGGTGGCTCGGCTGGTCACTTAGCATTTACTGAGCTGACTTCCCTTTGGCGTATCATCACAACACAGGGTATATGCTTTAGTTGTTTTCTGTTTTTATTTACCTATTATGATGTGTTGTATGTTGTGTGCCAAATAAATGTATTTATTATTACTAAAAATCCCCGGGATGTTGTTCCTCAAATCGTTACTATCCGGGCCTTGAGATCTGTATTTCTCCAACAACCTGACCAGTCTAACCTACGCTTTTATTACAATGGCAGAAAAGATTAAAAAAAAGGTATGACAATTACAAATTGGACCAGTTACTTACTTAGGACGCATGACTGACCGCCAACAACACACAAGCGATACTCAGTCCAGACAACCGTGGAGACACTTGGCAAATACTTACCACAAACCTTTGATTTACTCCAACATCAGCCGTGAGGGCAGTTTTCCCGATGTGTCGGACTCCTACTGACACTAATAATCTCCAGGGTGTCCCTCAAATCTTTACTAGTCAGGCCTGGTAATCTATATTCCTCCAACGACCCAGCAAGCAAATATCCATTCAGGTTCCAGCTCTTGCAGAGGTAAGTGTAATGAGCATATTCCGTCAAGACCTCTCTATTAGATCGTGCGCATGATAAAAACTTCTTTGCCTCTCAGGCAGCAGACAGCTTCAAGTCTACTGCCCTGTCAAATAAATACTGCCTTTGTCAACCTTGGAATCCGCACAATGACACAATTTGCTTATGGACATGAAGTGTCAAAATTTTTCGTTTGATCTATCAAATCCATACATTTTCGTGGGAGTGTACCCACTTTTCTTGACCCGGTTGTAATCTCTATGGACAGTTATGAGCGCCGTGAGGGTAGCGGCCCCGCTATATCGCACTCTTACCGACTGTTGGATATAGAAACACAATTATTATTATTCGATGGTGGCCATGAAATCCTGGAACTAGGTATGACAGGAACCACGTACCTATTTGGTGTTGAATGACGCGTCTTCGATGTCGTTGAAATTGAGAAAAAACGAACATACACTTTTTAGCGCTCGCGTCACGTGTTGATTGCACCGGTGTTTATTTATTTATTTACTTACTTTACTTTTACAGGGTTGCCAGTGGCCCGGTACAATAACTAATTCACACATTACATACATAAAGTTACAATTAAAAATGTACAGTTCCTATTAAGGCATCCACAACATACGTCAGAGTGGCCTGTTTAATTATACTGTATCATATTACATTATACTAAATCATACTATATTATATTATATCTTATCACATCATACTTTAGATTATTAGATTATTACTGGTATTCGCGCGCGGCGCCATCTGTTATTTAGGCTTGTGGTGGCAGGGGATTAATAGGGGACCGACAGGTAAAATAATTGGATTCTCATGGCAATCCCTAACACCGACTAAAACCACCGGGGTGTTCCTCCTTCTCACCTGCCAAGGCCAGGAGTGTCCCCCCTGATGTGGCGTGACGCGTGATGGTAATTCTTTGATAAAGTTGAGACGCTCACCGTCTGGGGAATACCCGACGAGCCCGCCGAATATGACGAGCACGTAGTCTACGTCCAGCTCGCGCATGATCTCGTAGGCGCGGTCTTCTATTTAGGCTTGTGGTGGCAGGGGATAGGGGACCGACAGGTAAATAATTGGATTCTCATGGCAATCCCTAACACCGACTAAAACCACCGGGGTGTTTCTCTTACTCGCCTGCCGAGGCCAGGAGTGTCCCCCCCTGATGTGGCGTGACGCGTGATGGTAACTCTTTGATAAAGTTGAAACGCTCACCGTCTGAGGAATACCCGACGAGCCCGCCGAATATGACGAGCACGTAGTCTACGTCCAGCTCGCGCATGATCTCGTAGGCGCGGTCTTCTATTTAGGCTTGTGGTGGCAGGGGATTAATAGGGGACCGACAGGTAAATAATTGGATTCTCATGGCAATCCCTAACACCGACTAAAACCACCGGGGTGTTCCTCCTTCTCACCTGCCAAGGCCAGGAGTGTCCCCCCTTGAAGTGGCGTGACGCATGATGGTAATTCTTTGATAAAGTTGAGACGCTCACCGTCTGAGGAATACCCGACGAGCCCGCCGAATATGACGAGCACGTAGTCCACGTCCAGCTCGCGCATGATCTCGTAGGCGCGGTCTTCTATTTAGGCTTGTGGTGGCAGGGGATTAATAGGGGACCGACAGGCAAATAATTGGATTCTCATGGCAATCCCTAACACCGACTAAAACCACCGGGGTGTTCCTCCTTCTCACCTGCCAAGGCCAGGAGTGTCCCCCCTTGAAGTGGCGTGACGCATGATGGTAATTCTTTGATAAAGTTGAGACGCTCACCGTCTGAGGAATACCCGACGAGCCCGCCGAATATGACGAGCACGTAGTCCACGTCCAGCTCGCGCATGATCTCGTAGGCGCGGTCTTCTATTTAGGCTTGTGGTGGCAGGGGATAGGGGACCGACAGGTAAATAATTGGATTCTCATGGCAATCCCTAACACCGACTAAAACCACCGGGGTGTTTCTCTTACTCGCCTGCCGAGGCCAGGAGTGTCCCCCCCTGATGTGGCGTGACGCGTGATGGTAACTCTTTGATAAAGTTGAAACGCTCACCGTCTGAGGAATACCCGACGAGCCCGCCGAATATGACGAGCACGTAGTCTACGTCCAGCTCGCGCATGATCTCGTAGGCGCGGTCTTCTATTTAGGCTTGTGGTGGCAGGGGATAGGGGACCGACAGGTAAATAATTGGATTCTCATGGCAATCCCTAACACCGACTAAAACCACCGGGGTGTTTCTCTTACTCGCCTGCCGAGGCCAGGAGTGTCCCCCCCTGATGTGGCGTGACGCGTGATGGTAACTCTTTGATAAAGTTGAAACGCTCACCGTCTGAGGAATACCCGACGAGCCCGCCGAATATGACGAGCACGTAGTCTACGTCCAGCTCGCGCATGATCTCGTAGGCGCGGTCTTCTATTTAGGCTTGTGGTGGCAGGGGATTAATAGGGGACCGACAGGTAAATAATTGGATTCTCATGGCAATCCCTAACACCGACTAAAACCACCGGGGTGTTCCTCCTTCTCACCTGCCAAGGCCAGGAGTGTACCCCCTTGAAGTGGCGTGACGCATGATGGTAATTCTTTGATAAAGTTGAGACGCTCACCGTCTGAGGAATACCCGACGAGCCCGCCGAATATGACGAGCACGTAGTCCACGTCCAGCTCGCGCATGATCTCGTAGGCGCGGTCTTCTATTTAGGCTTGTGGTGGCAGGGGATTAATAGGGGACCGACAGGCAAATAATTGGATTCTCATGGCAATCCCTAACACCGACTAAAACCACCGGGGTGTTCCTCCTTCTCACCTGCCAAGGCCAGGAGTGTCCCCCCTTGAAGTGGCGTGACGCATGATGGTAATTCTTTGATAAAGTTGAGACGCTCACCGTCTGAGGAATACCCGACGAGCCCGCCGAATATGACGAGCACGTAGTCCACGTCCAGCTCGCGCATGATCTCGTAGGCGCGGTCTTCTATTTAGGCTTGTGGTGGCAGGGGATAGGGGACCGACAGGTAAATAATTGGATTCTCATGGCAATCCCTAACACCGACTAAAACCACCGGGGTGTTTCTCTTACTCGCCTGCCGAGGCCAGGAGTGTCCCCCCCTGATGTGGCGTGACGCGTGATGGTAACTCTTTGATAAAGTTGAAACGCTCACCGTCTGAGGAATACCCGACGAGCCCGCCGAATATGACGAGCACGTAGTCTACGTCCAGCTCGCGCATGATCTCGTAGGCGCGGTCTTCTATTTAGGCTTGTGGTGGCAGGGGATAGGGGACCGACAGGTAAATAATTGGATTCTCATGGCAATCCCTAACACCGACTAAAACCACCGGGGTGTTTCTCTTACTCGCCTGCCGAGGCCAGGAGTGTCCCCCCCTGATGTGGCGTGACGCGTGATGGTAACTCTTTGATAAAGTTGAAACGCTCACCGTCTGAGGAATACCCGACGAGCCCGCCGAATATGACGAGCACGTAGTCTACGTCCAGCTCGCGCATGATCTCGTAGGCGCGGTCTTCTATTTAGGCTTGTGGTGGCAGGGGATTAATAGGGGACCGACAGGTAAATAATTGGATTCTCATGGCAATCCCTAACACCGACTAAAACCACCGGGGTGTTCCTCCTTCTCACCTGCCAAGGCCAGGAGTGTCCCCCCTTGAAGTGGCGTGACGCATGATGGTAATTCTTTGATAAAGTTGAGACGCTCACCGTCTGAGGAATACCCGACGAGCCCGCCGAATATGACGAGCACGTAGTCCACGTCCAGCTCGCGCATGATCTCGTAGGCGCGGTCTTCTATTTAGGCTTGTGGTGGCAGGGGATTAATAGGGGACCGACAGGCAAATAATTGGATTCTCATGGCAATCCCTAACACCGACTAAAACCACCGGGGTGTTCCTCCTTCTCACCTGCCAAGGCCAGGAGTGTCCCCCCTTGAAGTGGCGTGACGCATGATGGTAATTCTTTGATAAAGTTGAGACGCTCACCGTCTGAGGAATACCCGACGAGCCCGCCGAATATGACGAGCACGTAGTCCACGTCCAGCTCGCGCATGATCTCGTAGGCGCGGTCTTCTATTTAGGCTTGTGGTGGCAGGGGATTAATAGGGGACCGACAGGCAAATAATTGGATTCTCATGGCAATCCCTAACACCGACTAAAACCACCGGGGTGTTCCTCCTTCTCACCTGCCGAGGCCAGGAGTGTCCCCCCTGATGTGGCGTGACGCGTGATGGCAACTCTTTGATAAAGTTGAAACGCTCACCGTCTGAGGAATACCCGACGAGCCCGCCGAATATGACGAGCACGTAGTCCACGTCCAGCTCGCGCATGATCTCGTAGGCGCGGTCTTCTATTTAGGCTTGTGGTGGCAGGGGATTAATAGGGGACCGACAGGCAAATAATTGGATTCTCATGGCAATCCCTAACACCGACTAAAACCACCGGGGTGTTCCTCCTTCTCACCTGCCGAGGCCAGGAGTGTCCCCCCTGATGTGGCGTGACTAGTGATGAAAATGCCCGGGAATTTTCCCAAAGTGCCCAGCACTTCCGCGAACATTTCGTAAATTCCCGGGAATATTCCCCATACAAGTTTTGGGCACTTTGGGAAAATTCCCGGGCATTTTCATCACTAGGCGTGACGCGTGATGGCAACTCTTTGATAAAGTTGAGACGCTCACCGTCTGAGGAATACCCGACGAGCCCGCCGAATATGACGAGCACGTAGTCCACGTCCAGCTCGCGCATGATCTCGTAGGCGCGGTCTTCTATTTAGGCTTGTGGTGGCAGGGGATTAATAGGGGACCGACAGGCAAATAATTGGATTCTCATGGCAATCCCTAACACCGACTAAAACCACCGGGGTGTTCCTCCTTCTCACCTGCCGAGGCCAGGAGTGTCCCCCCTGATGTGGCGTGACGCGTGATGGCAACTCTTTGATAAAGTTGAAACGCTCACCGTCTGAGGAATACCCGACGAGCCCGCCGAATATGACGAGCACGTAGTCTACGTCCAGCTCGCGCATGATCTCGTAGGCGCGGTCTTCTATTTAGGCTTTTGGTGGCAGGGGATTAATAGGGGACCGACAGGTAAATAATTGGATTCTCATGGCAATCCCTAACACCGACTAAAACCACCGGGGTGTTCCTCCTTCTCACCTGCCAAGGCCAGGAGTGTCCCCCCTTGAAGTGGCGTGACGCATGATGGTAATTCTTTGATAAAGTTGAGACGCTCACCGTCTGAGGAATACCCGACGAGCCCGCCGAATATGACGAGCACGTAGTCCACGTCCAGCTCGCGCATGATCTCGTAGGCGCGGTCTTCTATTTAGGCTTGTGGTGGCAGGGGATTAATAGGGGACCGACAGGCAAATAATTGGATTCTCATGGCAATCCCTAACACCGACTAAAACCACCGGGGTGTTCCTCCTTCTCACCTGCCAAGGCCAGGAGTGTCCCCCCTTGAAGTGGCGTGACGCATGATGGTAATTCTTTGATAAAGTTGAGACGCTCACCGTCTGAGGAATACCCGACGAGCCCGCCGAATATGACGAGCACGTAGTCCACGTCCAGCTCGCGCATGATCTCGTAGGCGCGGTCTTCTATTTAGGCTTGTGGTGGCAGGGGATTAATAGGGGACCGACAGGCAAATAATTGGATTCTCATGGCAATCCCTAACACCGACTAAAACCACCGGGGTGTTCCTCCTTCTCACCTGCCGAGGCCAGGAGTGTCCCCCCTGATGTGGCGTGACGCGTGATGGCAACTCTTTGATAAAGTTGAAACGCTCACCGTCTGAGGAATACCCGACGAGCCCGCCGAATATGACGAGCACGTAGTCCACGTCCAGCTCGCGCATGATCTCGTAGGCGCGGTCTTCTATTTAGGCTTGTGGTGGCAGGGGATTAATAGGGGACCGACAGGCAAATAATTGGATTCTCATGGCAATCCCTAACACCGACTAAAACCACCGGGGTGTTCCTCCTTCTCACCTGCCGAGGCCAGGAGTGTCCCCCCTGATGTGGCGTGACGCGTGATGGTAACTCTTTGATATAGTTGTAATGCTCACCGTCTGAGGAATACCCGACGAGCCCGCCGAATATGACGAGCACGTAGTCTACGTCCAGCTCGCGCATGATCTCGTAGGCGCGGTCTTCTATTTAGGCTTTTGGTGGCAGGGGATTAATAGGGGACCGACAGGTAAATAATTGGATTCTCATGGCAATACCTAACACCGACTAAAACCACCGGGGTGTTCCTCCTTCTCACCTGCCGAGGCCAGGAGTGTCCCCCCTGATGTGGCGTGACTAGTGATGAAAATGCCCGGGAATTTTCCCAAAGTGCCCAGCACTTCCGCGAACATTTCGTAAATTCCCGGGAATATTCCCCATACAAGTTTTGGGCACTTTGGGAAAATTCCCGGGCATTTTCATCACTAGGCGTGACGCGTGATGGCAACTCTTTGATAAAGTTGAGACGCTCACCGTCTGAGGAATACCCGACGAGCCCGCCGAATATGACGAGCACGTAGTCCACGTCCAGCTCGCGCATGATCTCGTAGGCGCGGTCTTCTATTTAGGCTTGTGGTGGCAGGGGATTAATAGGGGACCGACAGGCAAATAATTGGATTCTCATGGCAATCCCTAACACCGACTAAAACCACCGGGGTGTTCCTCCTTCTCACCTGCCGAGGCCAGGAGTGTCCCCCCTGATGTGGCGTGACGCGTGATGGTAACTCTTTGATATAGTTGTAATGCTCACCGTCTGAGGAATACCCGACGAGCCCGCCGAATATGACGAGCACGTAGTCTACGTCCAGCTCGCGCATGATCTCGTAGGCGCGGTCTTCTATTTAGGCTTTTGGTGGCAGGGGATTAATAGGGGACCGACAGGTAAATAATTGGATTCTCATGGCAATACCTAACACCGACTAAAACCACCGGGGTGTTCCTCCTACTCGCCTGCCGAGGCCAGGAGTGTCCCCCCTGATGTGGCGTGACGCGTGATGGTAACTCTTTGATATAGTTGTAATGCTCACCGTCTGAGGAATACCCGACGAGCCCGCCGAATATGACGAGCACGTAGTCTACGTCCAGCTCGCGCATGATCTCGTAGGCGCGGTCTTCTATTTAGGCTTTTGGTGGCAGGGGATTAATAGGGGACCGACAGGTAAATAATTGGATTCTCATGGCAATACCTAACACCGACTAAAACCACCGGGGTGTTCCTCCTACTCGCCTGCCGAGGCCAGGAGTGTCCCCCCTGATGTGGCGTGACGCGTGATGGCAACTCTTTGATAAAGTTGAAACGCTCACCGTCTGAGGAATACCCGACGAGCCCGCCGAATATGACGAGCACGTAGTCAACGTCTAGCTCGCGCATGATCTCGTAGGCGCGGTCTTCTATTTAGGCTTGTGGTGGCAGGGGATTATTAGGGGACCGACAGGTAAATAATTGGATTCTCATGGCAATACCTAACACCGACTAAAACCACCGGGGTGTTCCTCCTACTCGCCTGCCGAGGCCAGGAGTGTCCCCCCTGATGTGGCGTGACGCGTGATGGTAACTCTTTGATATAGTTGTAATGCTCACCGTCTGAGGAATACCCGACGAGCCCGCCGAATATGACGAGCACGTAGTCTACGTCCAGCTCGCGCATGATCTCGTAGGCGCGGTCTTCTATTTAGGCTTTTGGTGGCAGGGGATTAATAGGGGACCGACAGGTAAATAATTGGATTCTCATGGCAATACCTAACACCGACTAAAACCACCGGGGTGTTCCTCCTACTCGCCTGCCGAGGCCAGGAGTGTCCCCCCTGATGTGGCGTGACGCGTGATGGTAACTCTTTGATATAGTTGTAATGCTCACCGTCTGAGGAATACCCGACGAGCCCGCCGAATATGACGAGCACGTAGTCTACGTCCAGCTCGCGCATGATCTCGTAGGCGCGGTCTTCTATTTAGGCTTTTGGTGGCAGGGGATTAATAGGGGACCGACAGGTAAATAATTGGATTCTCATGGCAATACCTAACACCGACTAAAACCACCGGGGTGTTCCTCCTACTCGCCTGCCGAGGCCAGGAGTGTCCCCCCTGATGTGGCGTGACGCGTGAAGAAAATGCCCGGGAATTTTCCCAAAGTGCCCAGCACTTCCGCGAACATTTCGTAAATTCCCGGGAATATTCCCCATACAAGTTTTGGGCACTTTGGGAAAATTCCCGGGCATTTTCATCACTAGGCGTGACGCGTGATGGCAACTCTTTGATAAAGTTGAGACGCTCACCGTCTGAGGAATACCCGACGAGCCCGCCGAATATGACGAGCACGTAGTCTACGTCCAGCTCGCGCATGATCTCGTAGGCGCGGTCTTCTATTTAGGCTTGTGGTGGCAGGGGATTATTAGGGGACCGACAGGTAAATAATTGGATTCTCATGGCAATACCTAACACCGACTAAAACCACCGGGGTGTTCCTCCTTCTCACCTGCCGAGGCCAGGAGTGTCCCCCCTGATGTGGCGTGACGCGTGATGGCAACTCATTGATAAAGTTGAAACGCTCACCGTCTGAGGAATACCCGACGAGCCCGCCGAATATGACGAGCACGTAGTCCACGTCCAGCTCGCGCATGATCTCGTAGGCGCGGTCTTCGGTGGAGGCCATGGCTTGCCCGACGCGCGAGATGTGCGTGTTGTTCCAAGTGTTGTTGTCCACTATCACCGTGCGGTTCGCCATAGCCGTTATCTGGTACCCGTAGTCCCACCAGGACATCACTTTCGCGTCCTGACCATAAAAAATATACCTATAGTTAGGCTCAGAGATGGGCTAAATGTAATCTGATTAATGATGAACGATTACAAAATGTAGTCGTAATTTTAATTTTGTTGCTCTGTAATCATAATTAAATCCATTTAAAACATTAAGAAATCATAAATTTGTATACAATCTGGGATTCTGTAGTGTTTAAAACATAGATGAGCAAAATGCAGTCATATTAATGGTAAAAAACCTAAAATGTAATCGTTAATCATTTTTATTAATCTGATTACATTTTGCCCATCTATGGTTAGGCTTACCATACGTCCCGGTTTGAAATCCCAGTCCCGGTGTCTTTTTTTCTTTTTAATAAAAAATATATTCACATTTATTAATATGTTTTCAATTTATAATAATTTGATTGCATTTCAAATAAAAAAACACAAATTAAGCGAAAAGCAAAATGAAAATGAGCCTCTCTCTCTTCTGCGTCCCGGTTTGGTTCTTCGTAATTATGGTAAGCCTACCTATAGTATCACTGGGAGGTAGCCAAAGGCAGGTAATTCTGGCAATAAAACTCGTTGCGAAACCATTAGGCAGAGTAAGAAAGTGACCGATATATCATCATCAGCCCACTCTAGTCCACTGTTGGACACAGACTTCCCCAATGCTCGCATGCCATCTCTACTATGCAGCAGCGTGCATTCTATAGAAGCAAAAAAAGCATTACCTAGTTATGCTTGAAATTAAATAAATGTATGTACCTAAAATCTAGTACTTATTAGATTCAGTGTTTTAGGCTGAGATTTATAGAAGCTATTTCGACTTTGCTTAGCAAAGTTCTCAAAAAATAAATTTGTTTTGACAAGAAACTGAATATAGAATAGGAACTTGAATAGCCATAGTATTCGCAAAAACAAGTCCATGTTGACAAAATCTGTGACTTACTAAACCCTTTGACTTTTTTTTCGAAATGACACGTTGGTTGACCGGGAAAGGTCTTCACAACTAAACCGGGCGGGTATTTAATGAGTAATATAAATTGTAATGTTTTAGTAAAGTCTAAGCAAACTTGTTGCGTTCTTGCGTTACGTACATTTGCGTCGTTGGATTTACATTCTTTGATGGTCGCTTTCAATTTTGGACTACACTGTAATTACTATCTGCTGCACTCTAGTCACTTTGCCAAACCAGTGTAATAAAAAAAGCTGCTGGAAAATTCGTGACTGTCATCATTCAACGCGTGCCTTAAAGATCTGTGTGACGTAATTGCTTATGCGTTTTACTGTTTTATCTCGTGCCTAGTAGTGCCGTGCAGCGGTTACCTGGGCGGTGTTCATCTTGAGCCAGGTGTACGCCTCGCGGAAGTCGTCGAAGATGATCCGAGCGCCGTCGTGCGCGCGCGCCGACAGCACTATGGAGGGCGAGGAGTACGCCTCCGACGTCACCCACGTGCAGTGAAACACGTACGACAGCAGAAGGCAGCCGAGCACGCACACGAACAAAGCGCCCACCTGGAAGTGAACATTTCTATAGGCATTTATGAGACGGAGAAAAGGCACCGAGCTCGCGTGACCGTCACGAATATAAGACAGCTTATATATCTCAGTTTTTTTTTTTCAGATTAAGTAAGAATTTAGACATCACATGCCGAGCACGCACATGAACAAAGCGCCCACCTTTAAGTGAACATTTCTATAGGCACTTTTGAGACGGAGAAAAAGCACCGAACTTGCGTGACCGTCACGAATATAAGACAGCTTATATATCTCAGTTTTTTTCCAGATTAAGTAAGAATTTAGACATCACATGCCGAGCACGCACACGAACAAAGCGCCCACCTATAAGTGAACATTTCTATAGGCACTTTTGAGACGGAGAAAAAGCACCGAACTTGCGTGACCGTCACGAATATGAGACAGCTTATATATCTCAGTTTTTTTCCAGATTAAGTAAGAATTTAGACATCACATGCCGAGCACGCACACGAACAAAGCGCCCACCTATAAGTGAATATTTCTATAGGCATTTATGAGACGGAGAAAAAGCACCGAGCTCGCGTGACCGTCACGAATATAAGACAGCTTATATATCTCAGTGTTTTTAAAGATTAAGTAAGAATTTAGACATCACATGCCGAGCACGCACACGAACAAAGCGCCCACCTTTAAGTGAACATTTCTATAGGCATTTTTGAGACGGAGAAAAAGCACCGAACTTGCGTGACCGTCACGAATATGAGACAGCTTATATATCTCAGTGTTTTTCCAGATTAAGTAAGAATTTAGACATCACATGCCGAGCACGCACACGAACAAAGCGCCCACCTATAAGTGAATATTTCTATAGGCACTTTTGAGACGGAGAAAAAGCACCGAACTCGCGTGACCGTCACGAATATAAGACAGCTTATATATTTCAGTTTTTTTTTTCAGATTAAGTAAGAATTTAGACATCACATGTTTATCGGTGAAAAAATACATCGTGAGGAAACCCGTATGGCATTTAAAACAAAAGAAATATGTAAATGTCCTGAGAACACCGATCAGATGCGCTACTGGTCACGTTTGGCATGACATGTGTGCGCAAAGTGGATACAACCACTAATATATCTCGTCTCATACTATTACTAATATACATGCTACAACAATGGCTATATCACAAGCTATTTAATCGTCTCTTTCCATCAGATGTGGTTGAGGTCAAGCGCGAGCCTGTTTATATGTATTTATCGCGGTTGGCGCGCCTAACAATACTCGTTGATATCACCACATGATAATAATCTAGTGAAAGCGGAAGAAGAGAAACCTTCAAAATATTTAGATATTCGTTTTTTTTAATTAATTTATAGGCGAACGTTTGACCTCAATCACACCTGGTGGAAGGTGAAGATGAGTCCGATGATGAACCGCGTCCGCCTAACAAATGCCTATTCAAACTTCTCTTGAAGACTCCCAGGTCATAAGATCGCGGAAATATGACCACTGGAAGCATATTCCACTCCTTAGCTGATCGCATGATGAATGTAGAAGCGAATCTTTTCGTGCGGATATAAGGAACATCCACCACATATGGATGGTATCCGACACGATACCTAGTGGTTTTGTGATGGAATGGGGCTGGTGGAATCAAAGAATGGAGATCCTGAGAACACTCTCCACCGTGCAACCGGTAAAAGATTGTGAGGCAGGCAACTCGTACACGAGATTACCAGCATGTAGGATGCGGGGTCAACGATTATTGTCCCGATAGTCTTATCGACTAATGGGCCGATCGCAGTCTCGATTACCATTTCCAGAGGCTCTCCTTTGGTTGTTGGATCAAGAGCCGAATTCAGAAGGCCGTATTACTTTATATGGCACATATTTTGTGGAGGTTCCTCACTGAGCTCCTAATTACCGGTGGCTTGAGCCTTAGGCCTCACTTCTATACGTCTACATGTTTTTCTATTTATATGTATTTATTTTAAAATGCAAAGATATTGCAATTATAATAAGAAAATTACTAGTGTCCGACCGAAAGTTCGGTTTCGGTTTCGGCCATAAATCAAGTTTCGGCGGCAGTTTCGGTTTCGGCCAAAATTGGCCGTAACTTTTGCCGAAACCGAAACTGATTTCGGTAGTTGTCGTACATGCTTGCCTAACTTCGTTTCTCGCGGCAACGCTTTGGCGGACGCTGGCGGCCCTGTTCGAGATTCGTGCGCCGTTCGCATTGCTATTTTTTTTTTCGAATTTACGCGTGTTCGTTGACCGGCAAAGGTCTTCACAACTTAACCGGGCGGATGGGCGACCACTGAGGGTGCTCAGCCGGCAATTTATGGGTTGGGTGGAAATGCAAGAGCACCCCTGTGGGTATGAACCTCGACTTGGACCGCCAGCCAGAAATACGAAACCTAACGGTGATCTACTAGCGTTTCGGAAGCGACTACCTTGAGAAGAAACGCCGAAAGAAACTCAAGGCTGCGTCGGAGTGTAACTGCGTCGTTTAGACGACAGTTGACGGATCTAATTCGCATTGCTCTATAGCAACACAACTTAGTCAGTGCGTTATCACCCGACGTAAACATTCTTTAGAGGTTATGTTTTGATGGAACTGATTACATGTAAGTTTTTGTTTCATTTTTTTACTTGACCACGTTGACTTTTATACTTGACAACGTGAGTTTCGGTTTCGGTTTCGGTTTCGGCCGAAAACCAGTTTCGGTCGGACTCTAAAAATTACATACCTCGGAACGGAAGACTAAATTGTTATCGTGTTTCTTCTTTTTCTCGTTCTTTTCGACTTTCGGCTCTATGTCCTTCACGTGAAGGCTCAGTAGACTCGACGCGGCCACTCCTGACACGATGCACATGACTGGAGCCAGCACCAGCATAAGACGGACCATGACTCCCTGTTAGGAGCGAAGTTACAGGTATTAGTATGTTCTGTATCTTGGAGACAGTCGCATATCGGAGAGAAAGATCAGCGATCAAAGTGTTGGGGGTCATCGCGCGGAGTCGATGGAGTTTCCTCGACATGTCTCTACGCGCTCCAGCTTCGTTTCTCATCATTTATAATCTCAACTATTCACTATCATTAGAAAATTATTTGAGATGAAATTCTTATTCGACAATCTTCAATTAATTTATTGCATCCCACAATGTTGTATACAGGTTTGTGACTATATATATATATATATATATATATATATATATATATATATATCTTGCTATAATCGAGAAGGTATTAAAAAAACTGGAGTACTATTAAACTTTTTAAAATAATAATAATATTTATATATCGTTATGCTATACCCCTTTCGGGGTGAGCAGAGATACATTAGTGGCTGTATCCATTTTGCGCTTATATATTAATGACATGTTAAAATTACTACCATAGACCAGAGATGGGCAAAATGTAATCTGATTAATTATTAACGATTATAAAATGTAGTCGTAATTTTAATTTTCTTGCTCTGTAATCATGATTAAATCCATTTAAAACATTAAGAAATCATAAATGTGTATGTAATCTGGGGTTCTGTAGTGTTTAAAACATAAATGAGTAAAATGCAGTCATATTAATGGTAAAAAAAGTAAAATGTAATCGTAAACATTTTTATTAATCTGATTACATTTTGCCAATCTATGCCATAGACTAAGTCATGGTATAAACTTCTAGATTATAAAACAAGGGTGTCAAACTTGAAATACAATCATATCTGACATTAATAATTAATTTCTCCAGACAAACTTCCCCTCAAATAACTATTTATCACAGAAAACGAATACCAAAATTACTAATGAAACAATAAAATGTAGTATGAAAATTTAAACGGAGCTTATGCGCGAATTAACTTATTTTTAATTATAGCTCGACATTTCAACTGTGCAACACAGGCCATGGTTCCAAAACGCTGTTACAGTGAGTGTTATGTATCGTGACTACTTCAAATTATCAATAATAAAAGACGGTAGAAGAAGTTACTTCTTGGCCCCGACGAAAACTCCGAGGAGTTTCAGTTTGCTCATAACTATTGCCTGTATAACCCAATCGAAACGTATAGCTATAATTATAGGTAAGTTTATTTACGCGTAAAACCCGTTTAAGTATTTATAATAAATACAAAATGTGAACATTTAAAATGTACTAGCAAACCCGGCGAACCTCGTTTCGCCACCAGATGGCTTCGTTTTGGTTTTTAGTTAGCGTTTGAAAGAACGTGCGCATAATAAATGTCACATGAAATTAACTGAGCAGAGTACAATGAGTAGCTGTCAAACAATGTATAACGCATCGGCGCCATCTACTTAAAATACTGGTGCGATCTGCTCCACCACTATGCAAAACCATATTGGTTTGTAGTATATGCTATGCATCTGAGATGGCGCTGTATGTGAAAATTATTTTCCCCATTTTCCTGAATTTTTTTTGTTATAAACCTCACGGAGCCCGAGACCTTCCCATGAATGCAAAACCGTGGAAATCGGTTCGTGCGTTCTGGAGTTGTAGCGTCAGGAAGGAAAACCCGACTTATTTTTATATAATAGATTATTGCAGTATCAAAATGCGACTTACGGCAAAGTATATACTGAGCACTCCGTAAAGAATGATAAATATATTGGCATCGGTGAGTTTGCTGAAACAGAAGTACAGGCCAGCCGGGAACAGGAATACCAGCACTTGCAGGTCGAAGTAAAACGATGACCATGAGGTAGGCTGATGCTCCGATACGGACGCTGTGGTAGAAATATATCGTTACGCTATATATCTTTCGGGGTGAGCATAGATACATTAGTGGCTGTGTCCACTTTGCGCTTATACAGGTGATTTTATAGACAAGGGAGATATTTCAGAATACAATAATTTGTACCTTTTTACAACTAACAAAAATGTAAATAACAATATGCCTCAACAAATCATAAAGAAACATTGACGAACAAATGAGAATTGATCCATAAAAAGTTTAGACACCGCAGCGCGTGTGGTGCACGATTGAATGACATGTAGATAAAATTCCTTTTACGTAATTTTAGGTAAACAGGTAATTAACTCGTTACCCTTTCGTACTTTATCCTAGCTTAGGAGAGACAAAATACCTACTTAATAATTAATTGTTATTTATTATATCATGTGTTTAATTGCCCCTTAATATGTTGACTATAAATTACTTTGTTTTAATGGAAATATTAAGTTATCACTATTCCTATATATTTGGAATTAGAATCGAATACTGAATATCCTCCTTGAATATATCCCTCGTCTATACAATCATCCTGTATATCGTGTCCAACGTGACCAGTAGCGCAGTTGATCGCCGTTCTCACGCCACTAATACTAGTATAGTATGTATACACATGACATTTCTATTACATGCCATGCGGGTTTCCTCATGATGTTTCCATTCATCGGTGAGCATTTGGCGCCTAAATCTGTACTTAATTCAGGAAAAACCCAGTGGTACGTGCCGGGACTCGAACCTACAACAATACGCGACACTGCGCATGGCTACAAGCCAAATTAAATTATTATAATATTTGTGGACAAATAAATACATATATTGACCTAGTCCCAGGGTAAGTTTGCGCTCGTTTTGGGTACAAGGACTCAAACCAAGGACCATCAGCATTAAAGATAGGGCTACGATCCATAATACTGTGCCATACTGCCGTAAATTACGTGTTTAATTTCGTCAATCGAGATATAAGAAATACAATTCTAGTGCATCTAACATATTGTCCAAATCTAGAGCCGCAATCAGGATATTATGTACTCACCAATAATGGGGATATGATTCTTGGCATATGAAGGATCTAGTAAAGAGTAGAATCTGCCAGTCCATGGAGAAATTTTACCTGCAACGAAATTGCAACATCGTTAGAAAATTTACATCATTAAAAATTATTAATGAGTTATTTGAGGCTTATATTTATGGATTTTTTTTTTCGGCATGTCCTACGTTGATGGCCTGGGAAAGACCTTCACAACAAAACCGGGCTTGGTGGGCGAACGCAGAGGGCGCTCAGCCAGCGAAATTTATGGGTGGGCGGCTAAGCAAGGCCACCCCTGTGGGTACGGACCTCGACTTGGGCGGCCGGCCAGTTGAAAAACGAACCTAACGGTGATCTACCAGCGTTTCGGAAGCGACTATCTTGAGAAGAAACGCCGAAAGAAACTCAAAGCTGCGTCAGAGTGAAACTATATTTATGGAGTGTACAGTTAAAAGTATTAACATAATTGCGCAATATATATTGAAGAGCTTGCATAAAGGATTAAATTAAGTTTCAGTTTATAAAATTAAGATATATTTTTAAAGCCTGTCAAGTGATAAGGTGTTTCACGAAGTATTTGTGCTTTTTAGACGCCACCTTAAAAACAAGTGTTAGGCTCAGACTTTAACTTAAATCTTTGACTTTACTTACACTATACAAAATAAGTTCGTGTAAGACAAAAATAAAAAAAAGTATTTTTTAATGTCAGAGTTAAGTTTAAGCAAAGTCTAAGAAGTGTCTTTTAATCGCAGCATTAGTGTAGAGTAAGTTAAAAAATGTACTGACCGGTGATGGTGAGCACTACGACTCCGGTGCCGAGTGTAGCCAGCAGTGTGGTCAGCAGAGCTTTGAACATCAGCTCGAAGTTGGCTGGCGACAGGTGTTCACGCAAGTACTGAGTGAACGCGTACAGCTGGCAGAGTCCAAACACACCCAGGGCCTGTGGAATCAAAGCTTGCCATTTAGAATTTTCTTTCATATACAGATTTCATAACTATAGTGTAACCTCCATATAACGTCACTCAATTTAACGACAAACTCCCTAAAGCGTCGATATCACTCGGCTTTGGTTGGTTTAGCTTTTTTCCCATACACCGATACACTCTATATAGCATTACACCCACTCTCAATAACGACAGCAATTTAATAATATAAAGTACTTTTTAAGTTGTTAAAATTAGTAAAAACTGCGCAGCTATGTACGTTCTTTTGTCGCTTTATTATCCTAGCCCGAAATAAACTCGACTATCGGCATTACACATACCGAACTTTCTAAGAAATCCATTATTTTGTTTACAAATTGGGATTGCTTGCACGTGTTGACTGTTGTTAGTAGGAGTCGTGGATTATCTATACGTTATCATATTTTTAGTCACTGGTGCAGTAAAACACGTCAGACAAAAATAACAGACTACTCAATAGCGATCAAATAACAATTGTTTTTTATGTAATTACTAACACTAGTCTGGAATAAACTTTTTCTAACACAGATTTTTCTTCTCCCCATTTAACGACAACTCTCTATAACATCAAAATATGGACAGTCCCTTGAAGGTCGTTACATAGAGTTTGCATTGTATTTTATTTTTTAAACGCGAATGGCCCTAGGTTCTTATCCGGACATGTACATCTGGGTGTTTCCAGATAAAGTACGGATATATTATTATTTTTATGTGCATTTATAACATTTTAGCGAACATATATCATATGGTGGCGTTAATTTGAAAATACTAGACACATCACTAGATGCTGTCTTTCTCATATTTTGTCAAGCACCTTCCCTGAAAATACTTTGCCGGGTCTTATGCGCGAATTAACTTACTTTTAATAGAAACGATAAAGTTTAAAATGTAGTATTGCAAGCGTCTTCACGTCTAATTTATTGAGGCCATAAGACACTAATAGATCACAGGTTTAAAAATAATACACAGGTAACATGAGATATAACAGCCACATTAAATCATAAATTACTAGCCTACAATAGTCCACTGTTGAGGTATAGGCTTTTTTTATAAATCCTGTTTTCCGATTTTTTGTATCCCCGAGGAAAATCCTGCATAGCAGCATCAGGGACGCTGTGAGGGCAGCGACCCCGGTGTGTCAGACTCCTACTGACTAAATACCCCCGGGGTGTCCCTCTAATTGCTCCACCTGGGCCTGGGAAGCCAAATTCATCCAGACGCCCAGGGAACAAGAAGCCTTGTTGAGGCTACCTCTCTGGGAGGGGGGAGGAGTAAAGTCCATCCCTCCAAAGCCTCTCTTCCAGGCGGTATACCGGACACCGTGCACCGCCTCCCTCTCATCCGGGCAGCAGACTCCCTCAAGTCTAAATCCTTGTTTTCCTGGATCCGGGCGTTTGGCTCCGCTTACACAGTTATTACTGGAAACTTAGATGAGATGCAGCTACTATTTTTTTTTTACACTGGCTCGACATAGTGACTACAGAGTACCTGATGGTAAGTACAGTGAAGTCCAAAAACGAAAGCGACTATCAAAGGATGAAAATCCTTTGATAGTCTACATCGTCATGTCGGCCCACATATACCACGACTGAAGGTCTCTAGGTATATGAGCTACTGGCTATACACAAGGTGATTCTGAAACGCGACAAGCCGAAACTGGTCACTATTAAGGGGTTTACACCCATGTACTGTGGTCGCGATCCAGGCGGGCACCGACGCCCTACCACCTCGCTGCTGCTCGTTTAGCACCGCCCAGGAGTCACGTGTAGGGAAACTAGTGTAAAGCCTACGGACGCGAGCAGCTTCGACTCCCAAAAAAAATACTACAAAAAAACTACTACACTACTACTACTTTTACTATAGGAAAAGTTTTTGCAATATTTTTTTTTATCCTGTCTAGGCTCAATGACCACACCACGCTCGATCGTTAGTATGGTGCAGTCCAAAAAAACAACCATCACTATCAACAGTAAAGAAAAATCTATCAATAGCCACAGGAATCATGTTGGCTTGCACAAATATTTCATCACGCTTCGTTTAAAGGACCCAATATCATAACAGAACGGTGGAAACACGCTTGCCGAAAGAGTATACCACAGATCAACGACTCGGCAAAAGTAAGAGTTAGAGAACTTCTTAGGCCTAGCCCAGGAATTTATGTTTCTGATAATATAACCTTTGTTCTAGTGTAAGAAAGGATGTTATGTGTGAATTGAAATTAAATAGATTGGATGTTGGTATGTTCCATAGCATTTTGGTGGTGCCCACTAAAGCAACTGCCGAAATGCTATGGAAACTGTATGAAAGGTGAGGTATGAAAGGTTTTATTTCTATATATTAGGCTACGATGGGGCTGATATGATTAAGTTAAAAACCCCTAACAAAAAATAAATTTAAAAAAAAAAAACCTTTGTTGATCTTATTCTAAATATACTACGGTTTTAGAACCAAACATAAATTTACTAAACAAGTTATACTATTTTATAAATTACACACAAGCTTAAATCACATTTTTTAAAACTCACCAGCATATGCTCCGAGCTCTGCACAGGTTGGAAGCCGACAAAGGAGATCTGCATAGAAAGTATCGTGCCCACGCAATACAGCGTACTGTAGGCGACGTACACGCGCGCTGAGAAACGGCCGAGCATTATCAACGCTAGCACATGGAGGGGAATCAAGTTGATGAGGAACACGTAACCTCCCCATGACGACACCTGTTAAAAATACACCATCATTTGAGGAGTCTAATTTTAAAACCCACTATAACATATATTTTTTTCAAATCCCATAAATTTATAAAACTCATATATCAAATCTTAATATATATAAATCTCCTGTCACGATGTTTGTCCGCGATGGACTCCTAAACTACTAAACCGATTTTAATGAAATTTACACACTACGTGAAGTTTGATCTAATTTAAAAGATAGGATAGTTTTCATCTCAATTCATAGTCGCAATATTATTTTATTGCAAATTATTTGTTTATTATTTAGCAGTCATAATTTACAGTTAGCTCCAACCGATTCTAAAAGATGGCGCTATCCGTTGACTGGATTGAGTAATTATTCAAAAACCAGTCACATCAAAACGTGGCTGGTCTGCTATAATTTATATGGCAGAACAACGTTTGCCGAGTCAGCTAGTATCATATAACTAGTGACCGATCGAAGCTGGGGCCAAAATAGTCAAAGTTTTGTAAAAAAAAAAGTTCCGGCAAACGCAGAAATTTAACGAACTGTTACGAAGGCGCACATTATTCAGAAATGTAACTAACTTATTTTTAACAACTTTAAATGTAATTTAAATCCTCTCTAATCAACTAAATTACTATAATATATGAAAGAGAAATACCAACAAATATTTATGCTAAGTGAGCACTTTCTTTAATGTTCCGGTTAGGTTTTAAAACAAAATTTTCTAATGTAGGTGATTTGTATCTCTATGAGAATAAACTTTTTGAATTACACTGATCGCTAGAAGTCGTTTTTATATAGTCAACAAAATTAACCTTTAATTTAAAAGTTCATAAAATAACTACATATATTTTTTACATTTAGTCAATATTCAATAACTTTTTTTTATGATTATTAAGCCTTAGGTTTCGATCAAAGGTTGGGATCATAACCGAATTTTGGAAATGACTGACATGAAAAAACGCTAAAAGGTATTCAAGGCTACATCGAAAAATATCTATATTATATTTAAATAGATGTTAAATATGTAAATTATTAAACCTTAAAACAATTTTATCCCATTCAAAATTAGTATGATTTTTCCATAATCTCTCGCTACATTTTGTAACTTTATGTACGATATGAGTTTGCTCTTACATTCCTTAATTAATGTTTTAAAATTTAATAAGCAAATCCTGTTTGAAAGCGCAAAAACGAAGCAAGCTATTCAAAACTTGCCAGTGTGAAACTTTCTCTGACATTTTTTTTGATTGATTTAAAAAGAAGGATATATTTATGATACTATTTAAAGTGTCACTCATTCTCCCTTTATTATAAAATCAATCATATATATTTTATTGAAATAAAATCAAATCTCATTATAAAAACATATTAAACTAACACATTAAACAAAAATACAGCCAAAAATGAATTTCATTAATTAATTATGTAATAATTTGGGTATTCTTATCCAGACGTGGTCTGTATCGCAGGGTGTCCTTGCGTTGGCACCCAACCCATAAATTTTCCGGCTGAACACATCAGTGTTCACCCTCATGCTTGGTTTAGTTGTGAAGGTATATCCCGGCCATAAAATAATTGCCCAGTTGGAAAAAAAAAGAAAGTACATACAGGCCCCAGAAATACGTTATTAAATAGGAAACTATAAAATCTGATTTCCCGAAGCCCTGGATCTTGAAATTTTCTAGGTGGGCAAAGTGGGTAAATTAGTATTCTAATTTACACATATGTTACATGTATGTATATATATTTCTAACATACAGCATAAAATCAGTAAAAGCATACACAAAGCCAATAAGTTAGTTTCTAAGCATATTATCAAAATAAACATCACATACCATGTAAAAATAAGCAAGGGCAGTCAAAGTAGCCCACAGAATAGTTCCAGTGTTGACAGCTTTGATCCAGAAGTAGTATGTGAGGAGCATGCAGAAAATGGCAATCCCTTCATTGTCATAACTGCCAGCTACTGATCGACTGATGTATCCAGGCACTATGGCTATCATCGCAGCGGCAACGAGACCGGCACCTTCATCCTAATAAGTGGAAAAGTACATATTGTATTGATAGTCTACATATGACATTTTCCCTAAAAGCTGGTGCTAAGAGGATATACAGTGACAAAATTAGTCACGTACTTTTTAATATTCCACCCCTGATCTATCAATTTTGAAAGTAAATATTATGAATATCAGTATTTATATGTTTGGTTAGAAATAAAAAAATATGATTCAACATTATTGTAAAATAATTCCCTAAGTGGGTAATTTTTTTTGTACCTAGGCAACTCTAGGTTATCACAGATAGTATAATTATAAATGAAAGAATCTTAGTAAATCACAGTGGTCAATTAATTAATTATCTTTGACAATATGATAAGCTTGTCTATTGATTTTATCAATAAGTATATATTTCTTTAATATTTATTTCTAACATTTTTTAAATATTTGATAAAAAAAACTATTCCTGCAAAATAATTACTGTGATATACCAATGATACACAAACAAAAACAACATTTTTTTTTTTTGCAGGATTTTTATGCAAACCATAAAATATAGATGCTGAGCAACAGATAAAAAACAGATCTCTTCTGAATCATGATTTATCTCAATTAATCATTTTAGTGTACTTATTGTATTACGCTGCTATGAATAACAGATCATAATATCATTACACTATATCCCTTTCAGGGTGAGCAGAGAAGCCTCAGTCGCTGTATCCACTTTGCACTTATATGCATTCTCAGGGCACCTAAATGTAGTTCTTTTATGAGATGCCATGTGGGTACTCACCTTAAGTTCTTTTGTAAGTAGATATGTGACTATAGTTGTGAGTGAAGAAAAAAATGGTGCCAAGAACACACAGACATTTCTTATATCTATGGTAATATTGAAAAACTGCATAATATTGTATAATGTTGCTGAGGTGACCATCAATCCAGGGTAGATGGTACCTAAAATATAACATTGTAAAATGAGAAAACAAACACAACTGTAGTTGGTATCAGCAAATTTAATCATCTCATAGCGCATCTCATAGAAACATAAATATGTATTATCTTGTTATACTTGGAGATTTAATAAATATATTGACTTACAATCTGGTCAATTTTGAATTTTAAGACTTTAAAATTAGGTAATTAGTCGATCTAAAGTCAAAATATTTATGAAAGATCCAAATATAAAAACATTATGTTTTCATCACTATCAACAGTGAATACTTAGTTAAAAAAAACATTAGCATAATGCATCTATGTGTCATTTCTTTTTCATATTTTTTTCTTTTCCCCAAACAATAGAATAATGTATTAATTATCTAAAAAAATTGGGAAAAAGAGTAATATTATTTTTATTTTTTTACTTTTCAAAGTGACTAAGCTACATCTGATGGAAAGTACAATGCATTCCAAATACTGAATATGTTTATAACTAGGAAATTACCTGCTGTTAGTCACCGCCATTCTGCTGGCTTATAGATCTTCAAGATTTGTTTTTAAAAAACTTGAGAAAGAAAAAAACTCATTGATGTTTTGCAAAACATGAATAATTTGTTAAAAACCAGACAAAATTAACTATAGCATTTAACTTGGTTCAAAACTAGAGCTCACACTAAATAACGTAAGTAAAGATTAGTTCAAATCCTAGACAACACTTCTGGAGTTTTTCATACTAAGCAAGAACCACTTACATGGGAGTATGTAATTAACAGCTAGAACCATTTATAATTTTTCAATTTTTAAATCTCACCTCCAATGATCCTTCCAAGGGGATACCATGCTCTATCATCAAACCAGTTATGGAAATTGTAAAAACCTTCTTCAGTGAGGTATCTAGTTGTTCTATAGTTAAAGTAAGGGTCAAACTCATGGATAACACTTTCAAATCTTAACACAGAAAATAGACGAGTTGCGAACGCTAAAATAAAAATATATTATGATTATTATTCACTTTGATACAAAAAACTGGGAATAAAAAATAATGTAGTCAATTCTTATGGACTGTATATATTTATTTAGTAGCGAAGTAAATAACTAAATTTGTAGCATGTAAACAACAACTTCCTAGGTTAGCTAATAAGTCGTTAAATAGGATGAATCCAATTTATTGACCAATTATCCCAACCCCTGTACCCGCACATTCTCCGGATTTATTAAATTACTTTGTACCAGGTGTGAACTTCATAAAATTTTTGAGAAGTCCGTAAGTTGGATGATATAGTTTACTTATAACTTAATTAAAACACATGTAAACGTTATACACTATTTAAAATTAAGTTATTTACTTCGATGGTTAATACGTGGATACATGTTCTTATCGCTTGATCACGAAAATGCTAGAAAAGTTTAAAATAAAAATGGACTAGTAAATTATTTTAAGTATTGCTTGTATGACCATTTTAATGTATTAATTAATACAGAATACTCACATAAAATTGCTGCCATAGATAAAACAGCCAATTTTATAAATGTTAGTTGCTTGTCTGATGAAAGGTGAAGCAGCTTCCCCCTGCTTTGTACTTCCGCGGTCATGTTGATTTTGTGATTGTTCCCTCGTTTTTAAAAACTATTCATTAATGTTAGTTTAAGTTTTAAGTACGCGAACAAAATAAAAATATAAATTGCCGGCAACCTCGTCAGCTTTTCGGTCGGCGACGCAATTTGACAGTTCATGAGCGGCGTGGCAAAATTTGTTGCAACAAAAAAAAAATATTTCGTAAAAAAGTTTAAAATTATAATTGTTTCAAAAATATGTATTCTTTTAATGTTTCCTAGATAAAATTATTATTTAGAAAATTTTCTACAACCAAGAAGTCTTTGTTTTGCTTTGGATAATTGCTTAATGTCAACTTCTTTTGCGTCCATGGTGCTATTACAAATGACATTTTTCACATTACAACTTTTAATCATCCACAACCTGTTCAGGCAGCTATAGTTAAATATGTCAAAATTACGAAAAATGTGCCCTTTACAAACAGTTTGGCATATGACGTGTGTGTTGTTTTATTTCAATTGTGGATTTTGTTGCTTATTATCGCTATCCGGATCAATCAATTGATAAAATATACTTTTTACTGAAATATGTTCCATAATAAATGCATAAGTGAATGAAAATCGAACAGTTCCAATAGTAATGACATTAAAAATCTGTAAAACCAACAGATCGCCATTAAACTCCCATTTATTGATGTGGATTAAAAGTGGTGTTATTTCCGACATCGTTGAAACTCTTTAAACTATTTGACATTTGGTATTATTGGAAAATTTGATGACGTCTATAAGCCTTCATCAATTGTGTTCTTCTCGCCACTGGTGAAAAATTTCTAGCGCTCTAAACGCGTCTTTTATATACTTATATGTCAAAAAATAAAATTCTAGGGATGACAACATAAGAATTTTACCTCACGATTTAGGGTTCCCATATGATTAAGGGCAGTATGCGGCACAAATTAAATCTAGTTTAAGCTTTATAAAATATTATTTCATTAAAGCGGTTTTATTCAGCCTCAATAATTATTTAAATTTAACAGTCGCTTATACTGTATAATGTGTCCACGAGAGGGAGGTGGTGTACGGTGTCTGGCGCGCCACCTAAAAGAGATTTTGGAGAGAGTGGGGTCCTTACTTCCACTGATCCCAGAGAGGTAGTTTCAACAAGACTTTTCGCTCCTCGGGCGTCTGGATGAATGTGGTTTCCCAGGGCTGGGTGTAGCAATTACAAGGACACCCCAGTAGTTTTTTTTAATAGGTTATTGACTCGTCGGGGTCGCTGCTATCACAGCGACCCGAATGGTCCTATGCAAGATTTTCTCCCGGGTTACAAAAAAATGGATTTTGTTTCCGTTCAAGACAATAAGTACAGTTCAACGCAAATTGTATTTTGTGTAAAACTTGTGTTTAAACTAGATTTATATGCTGCTGCAAGACGCCCTTAAAGGATATTTAAGATTTCAAACTAGATTTATATTAACTATACTATAACTTGGATTTATATAGGGGCTTTTAAATTTGATATATAAAGTAATATTAGTAAAGAAATAGACAATTTTATACGCATTATGTCATTTATAATTATTAGTATATTTTACATATGATAAACAATATTTTATATTTAGTTTGACTATATTTTATGTGAATCACCTTTTAAATCTGTGATAAGTAAAATGTTTCTTGAAAACATGAGACTAATTCGATAGACATTTTTATTATTCCGGTGTAAGACATGCTTAAACTATATTTAAAATAGTAAGGATAAAATAGAACAAGCAATAATATTATATGGACATATAGGGGTAATATATAAGGTGAAGAACATGGGTCATATATTTTCCTGCTCGTTGTTTGAACAGATATTCCAGGTGAGTAAAATTGCGAACACAGCTAATCATATAGGAAACTGTAAGAGTGAATTAAGAAAGATGGGTATTTCAAAAATATATCTTCGTTGCTTTATTTTTAGGAGGCTTTGGGGGATTTTTTTGACTAGGATTGGCAGTACCTCAAACTTCAAATGTCACTTGTGTTATAAAAGTCTGCCAAGACTTCCGATTCCGAATCTATAATATTTCTTGTTAATTTGTTTTACATTCTTCACTCTTTATATTTTGTGTTCTTAAATATGTTAGATATCTAAACAAAATATTGTGTATAATCAGAATTAAATAACGATTAACGTCATTGATATAAATCATTACACCGGTTCACCTTTACCTCGTAATTAGAGTGTGTCTGTGAACCAAAAATTACGAGATAAATCTCAGCATTGTTCCGTGGTGACTAATCTCCGAAGACATAGTGGATATGAACATTTAAAAAGGGGTTTTCAAAAAATTTATTAGTGTTTGTGATATTTTGTTGTATTTTATGTGATGTCCGACGGCGATCCTTCACTCGAAGAAGACGTGCCGAAACCATTACTGAACAAGGTCGAAGAGAATGTATTTACACCTAAGATAACCACGCCAATATATGCAGGTGGCGTGAAATTACAGCACAAGAGGTCCGACGCGGCTGAAACTGAGGCTTTTCTGTCTGATTCTCAACGTAATGAACTCGCGTTCCAGCAGTTGTTCGAGGATGGAGTTGGAACATTTCAAGAAGTAAGTCCTGTTTCAGAATCTATATTTAATGCTTAAATAATTATCTGGCCATATTTTTGCCTGGCATTATTCCAACTGAGGCTAAGGTCTTTTTACTTCATCTTGATATCTAAGTTATACGAATTTTATCACTTCATAATCAAATGTTCATCACAATAATATCAAAATCCATGGTAACTGCATGTTGATCACACAAAATAAGTGCACTTGGATGTCGAGTTGCGGAGAATGAGCCAGTTTGAACCTATACCTATACCTAACTGCATGTTGAGGTCATGTTTTAATGCATTAGTCATTATCCAAATATCAATAAGGTTTTTCTTAGCTGTCGATAGTTGTTGGCGTTTTTTGGACCGTACCATGTTTAACATCAGGTGCGGTGCAGTCACTGTGTCGAGTCAGAATAAAAAGAAAAGGTGTGTTTTTGGAGTTGTTAAACAAGATTGTCTTACCATTGCCATTTTCGTTCATTTATAACCTATTTAGGGAGCTATAGTTGAATATGTTGATATTGCTGAAAATGTAATTGACATTTAACACATTGACCACCTTGTCAGTCACTGGTGACTGTCACTGAGTACTTACTTTAACATGCCATTCAGTGCTGTCAGTCACAAGTTCTGTGTTAAACGTTACTGGGATTGTCTGACGAGGCCCTTCTGCATGTTAACGCAACTTGGCCTCAGAATTATCATTAAAATGATTATGGGAGCAAGTTCATAAAGTGAAGTAAAATATTGAAATAAAATAAATTTCTTGCTTATTATCATGTTATCAGGATCGATTAATTCATAAAACATATTTTTGACTGATTGATGTACTAAAATAAATGCATAAATGTATGAAGATCAAACAGTTCTTAATGACCAAATGAAGTGATTTTCACTTGTATCCCACTTTTCAGGCTGTCTCCTTGCTGGTGACTGTTAGTCTCAAACTCCCTGGTATAGAGATAACAGTTGATCTGAACTTTGAGTGGTTCACTGAGTTTAGACTAAAAACAGCTTCTAAAAATTGGCTGTCCTTTTTAAGGTCAGACAGTAATTCACACAATTACAACTTCAAGCATCAACTAAAGTCATCTGCTTCTCAATTTATACCGGTTGCACATTGGAGAGTGTTTACAGGAGCTAAAATTCTTTGATTCCACCAGCCCCATTTCATCATAATACCACTAGACACCGTGTCGGATAGCATCCATATGTGGTGGATGTTCCTTATATCCACATTTTCACCTTCCACCAGGTGTAATTGAGGTCAAGTGTCAGCATGTAAATCATATAAATAAAAATGACATTTAATATCTGAGACAAATATAAATTCCCATCTACACAAGTTGGTTTATAGTGGCCTTATTTTGATATACATTCCTTTTATTGGAATAAAGGTTATAGATAAGACAGTGTCTTTGATGTTCACTGTTCAATCACCATGGGTGATTTATTTGACAGTGAGTCTATTTGAAAGAGTACCTTGCCACAATCAATGGGTTTTAAAATCAGCTGTGAAATACCGATAAGCCTTGAAATATAGAGTTCAAGTTACACCAGAGTTCTCATGGTTTGTTCTATAGCAAGTGATAACAGAACATGTTATGGTGGGAGGACCGGTAGCTATTGATAAGTCCAATGTAAAAATATATATATGACTTAACTTTGTTTAAATTATGAGTCAACACTCATTAGGATAATTTTAAATATCCCATTAGTATTTTTGAATCATTTTTGTTCCTTAAAACACATGGGTTTAGTGTTACTTAACAAATAAGGAGAAAAGGTTGAACAATATTGTTACATAATAATTTCGAAATGAAAAGACTAGCAATATTAATGGTAAATATACATTTTTACTAAGCATAAATTAATCTGTTAATGTTGTTATTACATATACAGGATACAGAATATGCAAGATATTCAATCCTCTTTAATTAATCTTATATAAACTTAGATAAAATAATTATTGTTGATGATGTGTCTTTATACATTATAGGAGCAAAGAGTGAATAGATATTTGTGCAGGTCACAATGGTGCCAGTATTGATTATTTTTCTTTACTGTTATTTTTGCTATATGTATTGATTATTTTTGTAGTTCAATGATTGTTTAACTGATAAGAATGCCTGGTCCAAATGTGTGAAACATTTTTTTTCTTACAGCCATTAAATCCTTTGTGTATTATTTGTAGCTCATTATGTTAAAAAGAGCAACTATCTAGAGTTTTATGCCGGCACTTTCCAGTAGATCCTGCTTTTTGAACCACTGGTAGATATGAATTTTCTCTTCTTTTGACGATTCAAATGTTCTTGAAAGAAGGGCCATTTGAATAAAATTATATTTCGTTCAGTAAAAATATTTATTTTCTGTTATACTAAATTAAATGTAAAGGAATAAAATTACAGCATATTCTTAAAGTACTGTGTTAAAAGATTTCCTGCTGTGACCTAATGCACTGTATATGTCGACTGCAGAAAATAAAAACTAAGGGAATATTTCTATGAGTAGTTATTTCGATGATTAAGCCTGGCTGCCGTCAGGAATACTTATACATTTTACATTATTATGTTTGCCTGTATTGCTCGTCATAGCAATTCATTGTGACCCCATGTAGTTTTTATACATAATTATTTATAAGTAATTATCAATTGTCTAATTATTGAGTTACTGTTGAATTTAATTGCTTAATGTCAATGTAATTTAGAGGGGATAGGGCGATTGCCCGAACTGCGTTGTGACTAAATTACACAAGTGTAAAGACCGTCATAATGCTTTAGACTGGCGCATTTCGGGATAAGCTTGTGTACGTCCAGTAACTCATATAACTTTTTTTTACTTGGGGCATTTCGTCGTTCGTCCTGCCCGGCTACACATGGCAGTAACCTGGGTGTGCCGGAATTGCATACATTAAGCATTGTCTCGGAGGAGGGTACCGTATTGGTCCCCAATGAGGGGAGTCACGTAATTTAAGGTGGAACACGGTCTTTCCGCTCCACCCACGTATGACGTGTTGCGAACTGGTCGCCCAGGGCATCCGCCTTAGCGCCCGCGATCCTATAACCATCAGCGTCTATCTATGACCCATTGGCTGGTATTGATGTGCCGGGGCGATTGTCAGCGCCACGACGTCTTCGCCTCCTTTGCCGCTCACAGTCTACGGCCGCCTACTGAGATATAACATTCTCACAGAAGGAGATTACAGCCTCCCAATTGTCCCGCCCTGCCAACATGGCCGATACCACTGACGGCAGGAAATAGAGACCTTCAGTCGTGGTGTATGGGCCGACATGACGACGGAGGCTATACGTAGATTTTTGTCCTTTGATAGTTGCTGTCGTTTTTGGAACTACACTGTACTTATCAGCAGGTGTATTGTAGTCGGTTTGTCGAGCCAGTGTAAAAAAAAAACGCCATGAATGCGGAACCTTTGGTAGGTAATTTCTAATTCTTCTAAGTACAAAATAAACAGTTTTTAGGGCCTTTTACCAATTGGGCACATCAGCCCCGTTGTGCCCAATACGCTTACACAAACCTCAATTCTGAGAGTCACTTATGAGTCAGCGCTACCATATCCCGTAACAATTTCATGGCATTCACTGTTGGATCACATAGGATGCCGTGAAAGGCTCCTACATCAAATATACTGATCCTACATTGGAATAAGCAGTATTGAAGACATAAATTTACTCGATATTAATGAGTAATGCTTGAATGTAACGTTTATTTCAACACAGTAATTCGATTCATAATAACAGTATCATAGAATGATGTCACCAGTAAAACTATAGCTTGGCACAACTTACAAGATAGTAAAAAGTTTTATGGTAATGACTTGCAGGTCAATAAAATGACAATATAAATGACAAACCAGGCTGCATTTCTCAGCATTTGACGTGATGAAAAGCGAGTGAAAGTACTTACATCAAACATTAAATAAAATAACTGATTTTCTGCCACTCCCTACGTATCCTTAAGTTTCTTTCGGCGTTTCTTCTCAAGGTAGTCGTTTCCGAAACGCTAGTAGATCACCGTTAGGTTCTTTCTTTGGCTGGCTACCCAAGTCTAGGTTGTGCAGGGGGGCCTTTGCGTTGCCACCGAACCTATAACTCGCTGGCTGTTTACCTTAAGTGCTTGTTTCTCTTGCCCGGTGAAGTTGTAAAGGCTTTTCCCGGTCAACAGCATTATGTCCTGCCGAAAAAAAAAGCTTTTCGGATGCCATATGCAATATAGTTTAAAATATTTTAATTAAAAAAAGTTCACGTTTGCATATGGATGTATGGCTGTACTCTCCAATACCTTTATTTAATAATTTTAACAGTGATGGAGTTAATTCCCAAAGGCAATTAGCTAATAAAGATAAGTTCTATCTGTCCCCAAGGTAAATAAGAATAGTTCACACAGACCGACATTTATTGGCTGATACATTGTATATTCATTCATCTACAACCAAAAGATGCTTTTAAACATTCAAGCTGAGATATATATTCACAATTTATTTATTAGGAGTGCGACTAAGTTTTCGCTGTTTTTATTGAAAATTCATGCTTTATTTAAGGTATGTATAATAATGGAAAATTTGACACTCAAAGTAATCGCTCACCTCTAGCCACTACTTTCTCCTGTCTTTTCTGGCAACAAATGAGTTCCATTTCGGAAAAACCACATGTCGTTCGAGGATACGCAAGAATCAAGCTGTTTTTTTTATGTATCTCCAAAACAAATAGAGGCGCTGCTCAGCAAGGCTTTGTTTCATCGAGTGGGTTAAGAGGTAATCGGAAAGCACGGTATGTCCGGTGACTGTAGCGGGTAGGGCAGGTTTTCCTGTTTAATTGTTTTTAACTAGATTTTGTAGGTTTGTTTTGTTATTTGTGTGTAGATATGAGAATAGATGTAAACTATATTTGAAACCGCTAGATAATTAGGGTGTTTCCTCTATCCAGAACTGTTGTCTATTTTTTGGACTATTATTAATTTTTATGATTTGGCATCGAAAAATACATAAAAACCCAAATTTTTATCTTCCTTAGCCCACTGTCCGATTTTTTAATTGCGATTTTAGTTTTTTTTTTTGTATGAAGAATTACCAAATAATTTAACGGTCTTTTGTATTTCATAAGGAACGAAATTATTTATATAAATTAATTAAAGATGGCGCCACGTCCACCTCAGCCCCTCTTCCATTACACTTAAAATACATTCTGTATTTTTTATTTAACAACCAAAATATTCACTAGAAATATTTTTTTATGGCAGTACAACATTTGTAGGGTCTGAAATAAAATGAAATAAAGAAATGTCGGAATGAAATAAAGAAAAAAGCAAGAGAGAGAAAGAGAAAAGCATTTCAATAAATGCTTAATAAAATAAATACTTAAAAAAATATATATTTAAATTTATAAAGCACACCATATAGCATACAACATAGAAATATAGGTTAATCAATGTAGAAAACAACGAACACCTTGAGCTGTGATGATATGGTTAGGGAAGTCAGCTTGTATAATAGAAGAAGCTATTGCAATTACGAAGAGATGTCCATAAAGTGTTTCCATAAAAAGGCAATAAGTGGTTGAACATCTCTGAAAAAACAGTTAACGTAAAATTAAATCATTAAGTCTGGATGAATATGGTTTCCCAGCCCGGGTGGAGCAATCAGATTGGCACCCCGGGGTTTTTAGTCAGTAGGAGCATGACACAACGGCATGGCCCTCTGCAAGATTTTCCCCCAGGATACAAAAAAAAAACATTAACACTTAAGACTACTAGTGTTACTAGGATTATAGTAGTTTTAGTAAGTGTAACAACTAATTGTAGATTATGCAGTGTTTTAAGCATATTTGAGCAGCACGTCACTGTTATAGCGAAAGAGGTATTCAAAAAAAGACAGAATCGGTGTTCCATTCTCTCTGCCTACCCCAATAGGGATTCAGAAGTGTAGATATACGTTACCATTAAATCAAAACAAAACAATTTTAGCGATGGTAGTATAGGTATACTAAAATTTGAAACACATTTCTGCTAGTTAAAAATGTATTCAAACTATTTTTAACTTCAAATTATTTTTAGACACGACGAGCTACGCAAAGTGGAAAAAGAAGCTGTTTACGTTGGAATAATAGTACATATTCATAAATAACATTCAGTATTGACTGTAAATATCGTCAACAAAAAAGTCGTACTGTGTGAAATTATCGTGAAACATGCAAATATTTATACGTTTACCCACCAATTTACTTTAGCATTGAATAACGAATTATTCGCTCACTACGCGTTCGTGCCTCGTACGGCAACGTCAAACGCGAACTGAAGAAAGTATTTTTTGATAAGTGATTAGTTTTACGTAACAAGAATCAAGATTTATCACGTCAGGACTAGCTATCTCAAGTACCAAGATCATTGGTCATACTGTACGTAATGAATCAGTGTCGGACGCCGTGAACTGGCAAGGTCAGATGTGTTTCTCCTAAGTTAATTCAGTAGTTTCTGTGCAGTTTTCCGCAATGTACAGATATTTTGTAGAAATCGTGTGTTATTTGACATACGATACGGTGTTGATGAGAGTAAATAAATACAATGCCCCGCGTAGGCGACATAAAGTATGCTGGTATTGTTGGACATTTTATTTTAATGAGAATTCTTATCTCGGCCAGCTATGTTATAATCGGATCCTATTGTAGTTTAGTTAAAATAAATTGGCATTTATTTCGTGATACAAAGCAGAGTTACTCATGATGTGGTTGCGTTAAGATGTATTTTTGAGTGATTTCGTTTGTTGTGTGTTGTGTAAATAAGCGTCTTGTCGCACTTTTTGCGGGAAAAGTACGCAAACTGATTTTTTTTTAATTTCGACACTGGAATTAGAAATTAGTGATATACATATCGTTCCAATAAAAAAAAAACAGGAATAAATAATAATATATTATTAAGCTATACCCCTTACGGGGTGAGCAGAGATACATTAGTGATTGTATCCACTTTGCGCTTATATGTCGTGCCCAACGTGACCAGTAGCGCAGCTGATCGCTGTTCTCAAGGCGACTTACACATGACATTTCTATAAGACACCATGTGGGTTTCCTCACGATATTTTCCGTCATCGGTGAGCATGCGGTGCTTAAATCCTTACGTAATATGGAAAAAAACTAGAAAAAACAAAAACAAATTAATTACGAAGAAATATGTAAATTGATAAAACATTTTGAAAAAGATTTTTTACTCATTATACATTTAATAAATTACGTATTCTTATAAACCGCTTAATTTTGTTAAAAATTGAGTTAATAAACAATTGCATCTATTTTAGCTAATCATTCTTATCAGTAGGTTTTGATTTCGCAGTTAACCTCAAACCTAATTTTAGACGCTCCTAATATTTTCATTAGACGGCACTAAGTTCTCACGTTATTTTCTTTTACTGGCGAGCATGTTGACCTAGTTATTTAATTGAATGCAAAAAAGCTCAAAGGTACCGGCAAGGGTTGAAACTTCCAACCATTCGCGCTATCGCTTATACTGATTTTTTCCAATAGCCATATGTTGTAGAAGCTTAGGAACAATAGGGCTTTTATGCCATATAAAGAAAATTCTTTTATTATCTAGAATTTGCCTAGCTACTACAATGTATCTGGTGGAAAGTACAGTATAGTTAAAATTGCAACGACTATCTCTTCACGCTTCTCTTAAATAACCTGTTAACATAGAACGGTAGGAACACACTCGCTGGAAAGCAATTCCACATTTCAAAGACACGACAGGGGTAGGAGTTAGAGGACTTCTTAGTTGGGACTGAAATACAAGTCTCCGTAAGACTGTGACATTGAAAAAGTTAGATATTGCTCTTTGGATCAGGGGGAGAAGACGGCGCAGGAGAGAATCGGAGACATCCATGCCATGTCCGTCCTCAGCACGTATCAAGACAACTTATCCCAGGACATGAACACAGATCGGTGAGTTCGCGTTGTCTTTACGTCCTTTGTAATCATCGTGTCATGCAGGGATGTTACGGAGCTTCGACTCCGACTCCGATAAGTCGGAACTTCCGATTGTTATTACACCTCCGGTTTCGAATCCGGTTCCGAAACTTTTCAATCGGAGGTATTCATCGGAGGTCACCACCACTGTTGTAGTCAATTCATTTGATTTCATATTATATGTTGTTGAAACATATAAGCAAACAATCAGTGCCACTTAATTTGTAGAAGACATTTTTAAAAATTTAGATTAAAAAAATATGATTAAAATTATTAAATTTAAAACTAAATGTACATTACTAAACGGTTTTTTTATTTTACATTTACATTAAATTAAGTAAAATAGAAATTAACACAAAAACAACCCTGCAGCAAATTTGATTTAATTTGTTCACTGTTATTGGGAAAATGTTAATAAGAAACCGCAATTTTTATTGTCAGTGTATGTGTAAATTTATCACTTTCTAATTAAAAAGGTTCACTGAATAATGTTTTTATTTGTCTCTTAATAAAACTATTTCATTCTGCCGTCACTTGTGACTGACATTGCCTCCGACTTCGGTTCCGACTCCGATAAATCAAATTTAAAAACTCCGACTCCGACTTCGGTTCCGATAAAACTACCTCCGTTACATCCCTAGCGTCATGATATGCACTGAATTTGCATCTGTGTGACTACGTTAGCAAATGTGACTCATCCTTAATTCGGTCTAAAGCTGGTATATTGACGAAGTTGTGGTAGCTGCAGATGCTAGCAGCAAACAAAACCACAGTTTGACGTGCTACCGTCAGCATTGCTTTCTTATCTGAAGACGCTACATACAAACCAGTCGTTTTGCTTGCTGCCACTGGTTTGACGATATGCCGTCTTTATTTTAACATACACACCAGTAACTAACAAATATTCAGTGATTTTTAAAATTTATACGTTTTATTAAAACTTGCACTTAAAAGTTATGGTTTACAATTTATTTCATAGACTACATCGATTGAAGAGTCAGCGGCAAAACGATCTAATTATATTTATGGACAAAGCATTTCAGCCTAACTGATCACAGAATTTCGAGATCATTTTAATTTAAACATGCTTAAATATTTGAACAAAATTCTTAGTCATTGGAATTGTATTCTAATTTATTGGTCATTCAGTTTTTGTTTACCTCGTCTTGTGTGTAATATCATCGTATTGATCAATATCTCCTCAGTAAATGGCATATACTTAATTTTGTTTGATACAAAAGTAATTTATTGTAATGCCAGTTAGATAAATGACAATTGGTCCTATATCAAATTTAAGTTCACTGTTCATTCGCATTAGCGTTTTGTATCTCATTTTCATAAGTAACATCCTCTAACTAATACATGCCATTAAAATCAGCAAACTATTTGTAGCAATAATGTCATGCACCTGATAAAACAATTTATTACTAAAATACTTTAAGTGTTTTATTATAATATTAGAAATAAAAAACAATCCTACTGCTTGTCTTAAAACCTATTAGGTTATTAAACTGTCTATATCATGACAAAATTCTAAAGTCTAGTCAAATCATATTCTCTCTTCTTGTTTCTGTAATAGAAACATAACGGCTCGTTTACATGGCCATTGTTAAATTATTACTACCATTTTTAATTTTCATTACTCAAGATGTTTAATTCTCACGTCTACTGTATCATTAATCGTGTAATTTTAGGCAAGCCATCATTTTCCTTTAGAATTTTGCGTTCTTTAAACGTAGCGTGATGATATGACATGTAGATAAAAGCAAGGTAGCTTTCGATGGATTTCTATAGATAGTTGCAGTTGATTTGATCTCCACTGTAGTCTTTATTAGGTTTAACGTACTCATTTTGCTAAACTAGGATAAAGAAGTGGGTATACCAGACAAGCTGTTTGAATGCGACTGTTTTTTTTTTCTTCTCACCATATATGATGAAAACTAGATTTAATTGTTATCAGATAGATTAGCACCTTCATTAACTGCTTGTTATAATCCAAAAGCAAAGGTTTCTAGGGTGTATAGACTCAGCGAATTAACGAGAGTTAAAAATATTAACCCGTAAATTCTCAATGCGTATGGACTTGACATTTCTATATTACTATTATAACTATTATTGTATCTCTCGCATAATCGTTGTTAAATTTCTTTGGCTCGTTTTAACTTTGCTACGGTTAATCTTTCAAATGCCTTGTTTCTTGTGTGAATTTTGTCTTGTCCTTTGTTCTTATATCATAGTCTGCATGCTAATAAAGTAATGATAACGCGTATATTTCTTACATATAACGTATCTATTAATGTTATAGATCCTAAACGCGTAACAGTATTTATTTGGGGCAATATTGTTTTTAGTTAAAATTCATTCAATTTAATTAATTAGTCATTAAAATATTGATTTGTGTAATACATTAATTATATAATTAATGAATCCGTTACACAAATTATTACTTTTTTTTTTTAAATCAGTTCTTTATCCGAAACTGATTATACGATGTTTTAAACGGGATAAACTATATAGCTTAAATCAAAATTGTGACATATTTTGTGTCTACCGGTTTAAAATTTAAAAGTAATATTATGATTTTGACTGCGTTTTCATAGAAATAATTTATTCTTGCTTGTTGAAGTTTAAGTTGCATTAAATAATATCTCTTTTGTTTTGTTTGTATTCGACGAATCGATGAGTTGCCAACGTGTTAATGCATAGTTTACACGTTCGACTAACTCAAAACGTCACTATTTTAAACTTACAAAAACCTTGAAAAACCCCCCGTTTTTCAGATAGTCCTTATCCACAAGTGGTGCTGCAATACATTGGTGACGACATTCTCCTGGAAACAATAGAGTTACATTCTCTTGACTTTTCCACTAGCAGTAGTTTGTTTACAAAGATACAGTCGTAAGTTAAAGATTTCTAACATCTGTCAATAAGAAAGAACAAGTTTGACAGATGTTGACGTTTAAGTATGACGGTGGAATGTCAAAGTTTAAATTCAAAATTAGAACGTTGCATGTTTCAAATGGGATAAAAACCTTTTTCGGCCGTTATTGTAGATTTTATGTTCTCGTGTTGTCTATATGTGTGCGTCGCTTAATGTCTTGTAGCTGAAATAAAGGTAATAGTGAGGAATTCAGTGATTGATTCAGAAACTACTCAATTAAATACAAATGTCCCCAAGTAAGGAAAAATTACAGGGACAACGGTAGCGAAGCGTCAACGCGTCCTGCCGAGGAGTGTGGTTGCGGCGACCCCACGCCACCCACACAACCGGTTGGGCCAAACGGCATTGCAAAGCCCACAGCCAACCATTGCTCGTGAGTAATTGGGTCAAAGATTTGATCAAACATCATAAGACATCCTCATGTATGGAAGTATACCATACTACTATACCATATCATTTTAGTAACAGACGTGGGTAAAGAAAATTTGTTGGCGTTATGTTTGTTTGTGGTCTTTAGGCGCTGAGATAAATGTACTTCTAAGTGTTGGTTGCATGAAGTGTTTTCGGAAACGGGAGTGTATCTTACTGTATTAATTTCAATATCCTACTGGCTTATTTATACATAGCATGTGTAATAACAATGGAAATAGTTTTCTATTTGCGGCGGGAATAAGGACTTTTTATTTTTAAAGTTTTTCCATCATTGATTGTTGGTCAAACTTTCTAAATTTTTCACAAAACCTTACGTGGTGTTTATTTTCTATACCCTCGTTAAAAAATTCGTGTTTGTTGGATATAGAAACACAATTATTATTATTCGATAATGGCCATGAGATCCTGGAATTAGGTAAGACAGGAGCCACGTACCTTTTTGGTGATAAATGACGCGTCTTCGATGTCTTTGAAATTGAGAAAAAACGAATACACAGTTTGGCGCTCGCGTCACGTGTTGATTGCACCGGTGTTGATCAGTGCTGGTATTCGCGCGCGGCGCCATCTGTTGTTTAGGCTTGTGGTGGGAGGGGATAGGGGACCGACAGGTAAATAATTGGAAACTCATGGCAATCCCTAACAGTGTTCATTCATAAAGCGAACAGCGATAGAGTGGACTACAATATCCACGTTTATTTCCTGTGGGAGCTTTTAACCCTCTTCTTGATAGTGTATCTGTGGAGATACATCAGAATTTACAAAACATATTGCCATAAGTTTTTAGCGCAAACTTAATATTTTCATAGGAATATTTAGGTAATTTCTCAGTTTTTGAATGCACGGCTAGTTTCTATTAGACATCCTTGGAACATAAGGGTTAAACGGTATGAATATTATTTTGATATTGAAAGAAAGAACATTCTGCCAAGTTAAGGGTTAAAAGAAGAGGAAATAGTCAATTGTTCGACAAACGCGGACTATCATCGGCAGTATCTTTACCTTCCACCAGGTGTGATTTCGGTTAAACGTTTGCCTGTAAATCGTTAAAAATACTTTTACGCAAACTTCGTCTTTAAATACAGTTTCTGATCCGTCCAATACAGTATCTGATCTGACCAATACAGTTTCATATCGGTCCAATACAGTATCTGATCTGACCAATACAGTTTCATATCGGTCCAATACAGTTTCTGATCTGTTCAATACAGTTTCTAATTAAGTATTCCGTTTTTATTTTGATCGCTTTCAAAAACACTCTAAACATCTAGTTATGGAGGCTATGTACAAGTAATTTGCTTATCAAAGGTATTTTATCATCGACCTCATTATTAATCAACACTAGGCGTGTTTGAGGTCGATTTCGTGTCTATGAACCGTCATGTATTTGAATTTTGGTCTATGCTTCAACAGGATCGTGATGGGTGGCATATTAAACAACCCTTCGCTGACGTTCAACGATGGAGTGAGATCGATAGACTACGTTCTCGTATGGGAGTCTGAGAAGTCGGAGGCTACAACCCCTGAGGCTATGCAGCGGAGGCGTGTATTCGAACACAACCTTGAATTGGACGGCCTACAGCTCGAATCGGACGAACCCGAGGGTCTATACGGGTTGAATTTTGTTAAGGTACGAAGCTATTTTTGTTATTTAACACTTAAAGGCGTCCATATCATACAGAATTAAATTACTCCCAATAGTTATTAGAATTTTTAAATGGATGTAATTTTATATGAACTTTAACATTACTGTACATTTAGTAGATCAAATAATGTCTCCCTAGATAAAAGTTCACGTCTTGTTCTATTAGTTATTTGTCCCTTTTTGACTACTTTTTAGTTCATGGATAATATTTCTTTTAAACCCCGTTATTGCCTTTAGGGTGTCCACAAATTGTCACTACAAATGTAAATTCATCTCCAAAATGCTCTAAGTCCTTGTTCACGCACAATGTTCTTAAACACCTCTATAGCCTTTTGGGAATACTCACTGGTACATTTAAACTTTCATGTGAACTTTACGAAGTCCACGCATACCCGCTGTTACAATTATACACTAATAGAAATTAAAAAATAATTCTGTCAGTGCCTTCATTATTATTCAATTGTTGTTTATTTATTTATTTACTTTTACAGGGTTGCCAGTGGCCCGGTGCAATAACTAATTCACACAATACATACATAAAGTTACAATAAAAAATGTACAGTTCCTATTAAGGCATCCACAACATACGTCAGAGTGGCCTGTTTAATTATACTGTATCATATTACATTATACTAAATCATACTATACTATATTATATTATATCACACTATATCATATTACATTATATTATATCACATCATACTATACTATATCATGTCATTGTCATTCTTATTGTGGTTATTAAGTTTATATAGATAACTAATTCTGCTTATCTTACAAGTGATAAGGATTATATTTGAATACAATAAAAAAAAAAACAAATTAGAATCCTGTGATATAATATAAAGATACATTTCCGGTAACTTTATCTAATAATTTTTTCGCTAATTCCAGATTCATGCTCCGTTACAAGTTCTAAGAGATTACAGTGAGATATTAAAGCTGCGGATGCCAATGAAGGTATGTCAGTGTTGATATCAGTACAGTACTAATGAACTAATTATTAGTTACCCCCACCCGCAGGACTCGTGTTATGGCTTTGTCTATGGTTTCGTGAAATCCCGGGGCTTGTCGCTTATAGATGTAAATTTAATTATATATAGATCTGTTTACTTATAGTTTACAAATTATATCTTACTATCCGGTTAAGGGGTTATTTGTTATTTATACGCAATCGTGTCTTTGAATTAGGTCCAAAGTTTTCCTTAACCCTTAGAATGCCCACGACTCTTTTTTTATCACTATATTTTTTTGCAACTTTTTTACTAAATTTTGCAATTTTATGTGTACACTAGATAGTAAATGTTTTGGCACATTGATGTAAATAGTAAAAGTACAGGGCAATCTTAGAAATAATTTTAGTAAATTACAAATTGCACACAAAAAACGAAGTTTTTTTTTACAATTTATTTAATCGATGTGGTTTTTTCAATGCATTGGATTTTTCAATTTGTTGTTTAAATCGGAAAGATTCATTATTTTTATTTTTGCTATTCAATTTGTATGGATTTTGTAAAACTTTAATAAATTATAAACCAAAGATTAAATATTTTTCCTCGCAAGTACGACCATAATAAAATAACTATTAGATAAATTTAATTAATTCGTGATTTATTACATCTATAGTTGAGTCACTGAGGATAACACAATTGAATATACATGTTCACATATAATTATAAATTAAATGTGATAAAATTTTATGAAAATTATTTGTTTTAGAAATGTTTGTGTCTTAATTTGTATCATCCATTTAGTTTATACTAAATTTTCACATATTTTAATAGTGCAAAAACATTTTGTTTTGTTAAGTTTGTTGAGAAACATACTTGTGTGTTGTCCGAGAAGCACAGTAACATTTGTGTGTACGTTTGTAGGAATGCAGTAAAATAAGGAAAAGTGGCAAGACGAATGCGATACTGAATGCTGCGTTTTATATGTCTAAGGTATGCAAATGTATGTGAATTAGCCAGCGTTTGAGCATGGCCCGCTTCGCTAACGTAGATGGCGCTTTGTCAAACTTCCCACTGTCGCAATCGTTGTGTACTAGTGTTTAATAAATATTGGTGTTGTAGGTGTTATTTTTAATTTTAACCGCTGATCGTTTCTAATCGAGACGTGCTCTCAACGCAGTATTTTTTTAATTGTAGATATTATATTTAAATAATGATTTCACTTTTTTATTATATATGTACAAATGACATATTCAGAAGTTATAATGGTAACGTTTAGGGCACGAACTATCGCGGATATTTGTGACCTCACTGCTTAGAGGGTTAAATCTGTTGTGAGGGATCATTGTATTCACATTGCCATATTTATATTTAGGTTTATAATATGATTGGTTTGGTGTATGAAAATTAGTATTAGATTTTACGTATTTACTATTATGAATCTACAATTTTGTCTAATGTACTAGTATTTGTGAAGTTTTCTTTTCGTCGTTAAGGTGGTTTTCCCCTTCTACATGGATTTCTAAGGTCATGTATAAAAAAATTGCCACGGGTTCTGATTTACGCTGTTTTTCGGTAATCTTCCAAAGTGAGTAGTGTTACTCTGACGTCCTGAACCTGTTGACGTATAAAATCGTTCAATTCAGGTTCGCGAGAGTCTGGACAACAACAAGTATGTACCGGAGGACAGTGTGGTAGTCCAAACCAGGGCGTCTGACGCTCTTCTGCTGGATCCAGTCTCGTCACCACACGAAAGCAGCACTATACGTCCCACGATTTTCCGATAGTGTCAAGATATGGCAACCTTATAATAGTTTTGCACACACACGATAGCTATTTGTCCGCTATTCGAATAGTTGTTAGAGAGAGTATTTTTCACCGCGGCTGTCCATACGATGCTAACAGACCATCCCCCACCACGGGCTTGGATCCAATGGTGGTAATGCACTGTCCCGGTATACTCATATAGAGCCTTGTGATTGGCCAGCTCGTGTGAACCGATGAACATTGTGGAAAACTTAATAACTTAAATTTACGTTACGCGTACAGTTACAATTAAACATCTATTCTACGTTAGTAAAATCGATATTTTTACTATTTGGAGCTAGAAGATAGAAAAATAACTGAACAGTGGCATCGTAAAACAGTAAACACCAACATGAGTTTGAGCTTTTAGAAGTCTATTCGTGTTTAGTTTTTTGATCTTACATTTTGCCTAGAGTCTAGAATAATTTTGCTGCGTTATACGTAGGCTGGTCTGACTAAAGTGAGATAACAACTTCTCGTCTCTTTTATTTTTGGTCGAATTGTCATAGGGTGTAGTGTAATAATATTCTTATCCGTTAAACCGTATCCAAATAAACGTTTAATTTCTCAATGAAATACTGATAGATCTGGAATTTTAACAGTTAGGTTCTAAAATTGGTTTGGCGTTTTTGTATAGTTAATCAATGTGAGTAAGCACAATTTCGTACTGGCTTTGTTAAATGTTCTGATTTTATATGTTCTGTGTTTAACTGTTGTTATACTAATTTTGATAACCTTATCGATTTTTGTTCATTTTGCTTTGCACATTAATACTAACACAAATAACAAATCATTCTAACTTTTTTCTGGTTTGATAGAAAAATAATTATTGTACCTTGTATAGTAGTAGCGTTTACATTTTTACGTAACTCCCTCGTGATATTAATATTTTAAATTGTAATATTAAACTGTGTAAAGATTACATTCGATGGGTTAAAAATATGAACAAAGCAACCTCAGTAATCTAGATATGTCTAACTATTATGATATGTGTAATTGTAGGGGCGTACATATGTTCATTTTGTGTAAATTGTCTCTTCATTTTCTTTTTCAATGTCATCTATGTTAGGTACCCATTGATATAAAATAAATAAATAGATAATTTAGTATGATAGATTATTCTAAAATGATTTTCTTTATATATATTTTTTCTTTTAATATAATTTGAGTTAAAAATAATAATAAAGCTATTTAGAATATTAAATATTAAGAAATAATTTGTTCATGATAAAATTATTTTATATGCAGTTTTATTTGGTAAAACACAGTAGATACAGTTTAAACATTTCTAGGTCAAATATTTTTTATTTTAATATAAATGAAATATATTGAATATAATCTAAAATACAACCCACACAAGCACTTTCTAAGCCACAAGGTAGTCAGAGCGTGGAATAATTTCCCAGAAAACGTAATTTCAGCTGTAAATGTGAACCAATTTAAAAATCGCCTGGACATATAATATCTCAATCGCGAAAAATAATAATTTAAACAAATTGAAATAGCTGGATACAGGCACTTGTCAGTTGTTTTAACTGATCGCCTGATAATAAATTAATTAATATTAAGGGCGTTTACGCTATTAAATTTAAGAACTCAGAGCGAGCGCGACATCCCCTGGTTACAATAGCCGGGCAGTAGACTTGAGGAAGTCTGCTGCCCGGATGAGAGGGCGGCGGTGCGCAGTGTCTAGCGCGCCGCCTATGAAAGAGGTATTGGAGGCGTGGGCTCTTTATACCCACCCCTTCCAGAGAAGAAGCCTGAATAAGGCTGTTCGCTCCCCGGACGACTGGACGAATTTGGTTTCCCAGGCCTGGGTGGAGTGATTAGAGGGACACACCGGGGGTTTTTAATTAGTAGGAGTCAGACACACCGGGGTCGCTGCCCTAACAGCGACCCTGATGGTCCTTCGTAGGATTTTCCCCCGGGTTACCAAAAAAAAAAACAATTAACTTTAAGAAACCGTTTCAAGGAATGGGCTGTTAAGAAAAACCTTGTATCTTTAATGACTAGGTTAATAAACTTGAAGTATAAACTATGATAATGGTTTGAAATGCTATTATGAATCACTCGGCCATAACGAGTTGGTTATGTGCTAAATTATATGTAAATTGTTTGCGCATGTTTACAATTATTTATGCCTATCCAAGTATTATAATTTTAGATCGAATATTCTTCTTTGGTAACAAAAGAGAAGTTTTTTGAGTCTCATATCGTCCTTTAAACTTTATAATCTGCTATTTTAAACTACTACGAACTGTTAAATTTACAATTAACAAAATTCGCGAAAAAAAATTTTAAGGTCGACATTTTTAAGGTTATTAATATATACAAATAAAGATTAAAGACTTAAAATTATAGAGGAAAATGGCACTCTATTCTTCCTGCTTACTCCAATAGAGAATCAGCGTTATAAAGTGATAGGTAGAAATTTTATTAACAGTCGGTTCATGGTGAAAAATATCATATAATATAAATTACTCTTAATGTATTATATCTTTCGTCGTACAGTTTTCGACCCTGAAGGACGTTCAAGAGAAGACCAATAGTCTAATAGACCGCATAGAGGCTGGTTGGGACCGACTCATGGCAGGGATTCGTGTGGACTCGCAGCTGTTCCCGGAAAGGAAGCACCGGCTGACCGCCATTTATTCTAAGGACAAGGAGTACTTGTGAGTCAAGTTTATTTTTATTATATCTGGACTTCGCACAAGACTTTGTTTCTGAGGAAAACCTGCATTTTTTTTGTTAACCCGGTGGAAATCACTGCGGACCGTCAGGGGAAGTGGTGAGGGCCACTCCCCCCGGTGTGTCGGATCTGCCCCGACTAAAACCACCGGGGTGCCAGCACTGCCCTCTCTTAGCCTTCGCCGAGCCTGGGAATTCAGATACTTCCGACAGGATAACCTGCATGGCATCTAATAGAAATTTCATACGAATGAACTTTGGGAACGGCGATCAGCTGTGGTGCTGATTACATTGGATACGAAATATATGGTAAGCGCAAAGTGAGATACACCTACTAATGTATCTCTAATCAGCTTGAAACGGACATAGCATTACGATGTATTATTATTATATAAAATCCAACTAAAGAACAAGTTTCAGAATCATTTTGTTCTTCCATCTGACTGTCAAGGCTCTTTTTCTCAAGAATGGGTAGAAGTATCAAGTTCTGATTAATATTCAATACTCAGCTCTTCGGTCTGATATGGCCCTGAAAAAAAAAAATTACTTCTAAGTCATCGCAAATAATAGATATGTCTATTTATGTATTTTTATTTGCCGGTTTTTGTTAGGGAATCTAAACCTATTGACCTGCTTCCTTTTAAACTAGAATAATTAAATTTGGCAAGAAGCAAAGCCACACAAGGTATCATAAGTACAGGAATAGTCCAAAAACCCTAAGTGTATATTTCCATTTCCACAAAATAGGTTTTTTTTTGTGATTATACATATTGTTATAAATTGAACTAAGTTTTTTCTATAATTGGTTTCTTTTAGGTAGGATGTTAACCGATTTGCATTTAAGGATAAGGTACCGCGTTCCACCGCACCACGCTTTGTTGGCCGACCTTTTCGCTGTTACGTTTTGATAGAATGCGCCGGCGCTAGGGATGTGCGTGGCGCATGTTTCTTTGAGTCGATTCTTAGTGAGGGGAACGGAAAGAAGGGAATATTAAGTCGTAATAAATGTATTTATATTGATGTATAGCGAAAGCCGTTTACCAACGGCAAAGTTAAAGTTGTTTCTAAATTTGGTCTATTTATCCATTAAAGTAATGTACATTACTTTTATTTGTACGGAAACCTCGGGGTGCGAATCCAATTCGCATTTGGCCAGTTTTTTCTGTTACTTTTGCAAATATTGCCATATATTGACCTTGTGACGCGTCGTCCCAGATTCGACACGGCATCGGAGTGTTTTTGGACGCCCTCCATCCGGTCCAGGATAGTCCAGTTCATCCTGGACAGGAAGAAGTTCTCGGTGGAAAGCCATGATGACTTCGCTTTTGGCATCACTCGGCTCATATCGAATAGCACCTACAGCGCGGCCTACCCTTTGCATGACGTGAGTATTTTATTACTTCTCTTCTTTTTTTTATAAACGTATATTATTTTCTTATGTGTCGTGAGTGCGTTTACCAATATGAACTTCACATTCAAAAGCACACAGATCCTTATTTTTGGAAATTCTGGTGGAAAACTCAGCACGGGATCGTCAGGGCGGTCGTGATGGTAGCGATTCCAGTGTGTCAGACTCCTACTGACTTAAAACCTTCGGGGTGTCCTTCATTGCGTTACCAGCCAGGCTTCTGGATCCACATTCATACGACGACCCAAAGAGCGAATAACCTTTTTCAGGCTCCAATTTCTGGGAAGGATGAAACTCAAAATGTATTCGTAAAGGTCATTAATATACTTATATTTTGTCTATGTCTCATTGAAGCTATTGATGCTAATTTAAAAAATATATTTTAATTAAAAAAACATGGGCAGTAACGTACATCCCATACATGCATAAAAGTAATGCGTACCTTTCAATAAAAATCTTAGATAAATTAATAAATAAAATAAATAAAAACAGGTTTTATTTTCTGACCTTCAAATTTTTTTTTGGTTATTTAAGAGAAAATATTAAACTAAGTAACTAACAATACATTAACTAATAATTGATGTTTTTTTTTAATCATCAGCAGCCAGTTCAGGTTGTCTTGCGACATAGGCCTCCCCAAGTTCTCTCCACGTATGCTGATCTTGTGTTATGTGCCTCCAGCGTTAATTACTAGATAAATTACTAAAAGTTAAATATAAAAAATTATAAACATTAATATCATTACAATATATTTCATTTTCATGCCAACTAGTGTTCCGATAAGACAGTTGTAATATTTGCTAATACAAATTAATTACGTGAATTCAGCGCCGCTTACGAAGAGCAGAGTAAATTTTGCGGAGCTCAGCGCCATGTATATGAGATTTTTGGCCACGCCCACAATTCTCGGATTTCTTTACAATTAAAAGCAGTGCTATTTTTTGTAAACAAAGGACGTTAAAAATGTTGTTTATTCAATTTAATTGCTATTTAAATTTATTATTATATATTGAAACGTGTCCGGAGTATATTAATTATGCTCGCCACTGGTTATAGGGTGATCTGAAAACTCCGGGCTCAATGCGTCACCTGCTGTATACCGAGTGGGCGGCGGTGTCCAAATGTCTCAAGTATCAACCGCTGGATTACGTAAAGGATTACTTTGGAGTCAAAATAGGTGGGATATACACTTGAGTTATTTTTAAGTAAACCCGCGTCATTCTGTATAGTTACTAACGGTTACGGTAACATTTTTCTTAAATTCTGACTCTGCACAGTGTCTTCTCCATACCTGATGAAAATCACAGTGTAATTTAAACACTAAACATACCATAACGGGTCAATTGACCCATTTTAAACTTTTGCATTGAAAATACAAGTATCATCTTATTGTTTTTGCACATTTGACTTCATGACTTTTACTAACTAATTAACCTACAGTTAATTTAGTACTTTTTTTTTGTTTTATTTATTTTGAGTAATACTTGAACTTGGTGCCGATTTTCGAGAAGCCCGTGAACAACCAAAAGAAAAAATTAAACGAAAGAATTGTTGGCTTAGTCTCCTACAGATGCTTATCAACGTAAGTGTCAAATAGGATACTGTAAAGAAAATAAAACCAACAAAATTTGCTCTAAATGCAAAAAATATGTTAGCGGAAAAAAATTGTGATGAGCAATAATTAAAAATTATTATTTTTACTTTTGTAATAGAAATGGTAAAAAACGTGCCAAAGCTTTTTGCTTTTATGTCAATAATTATATAAGGTTGAGGAGTGGAATATGCTTCCAGCGGCCATATTTCCGCGATCTTATGACCTGGGAGTCTTTAAGAGAAGAGTGAATAGGCATTTGCTAGGCGATCGCGTTTCATCATCGGACTCATCTTCACCTACACCAGGTGTGATTGTGGTCAAGCGTTCGCCTATAAATTAATAAAATATACATATATATATATATATATATTTTAGGGGCTGTGGTAGCCTGGCGGATAAGGGACCGATGCCTATGTGATAACGCGAATGTTCGTAGTTTCGAATCATGACATAAACCTCTGGGTTTTTTCAGATTAACCCATTTCGTCCCAAATGTCCAAAATTTTTACACAGTGTTCAACGCGATAACTTTAGACCTAAACGTTGCAAAAAAAAAATTGAAAAGTACTAATGTCGATGGTTTTTGATGTCCTCTTTCGAAACCCGTGGTCTATTTTGGCCTTGGATTTTTCGATAAAAAGTTATGACAATTTTTTTGGAAAAAACGCGATTTTTTCGATATTTTTCTCTAAAAATCGTATATTTTCACATCGAATAAAGTAGAATCGACCGTTGAAAATAATTGTAATCGAGGATTTTTTATATTTCCTTTTTAGTTGCGTTGGAATTTTTTGAAAAAAAAAAAACAAAATGGCGGCTCCGATATGGCGGCTTGAAGTCTAAACTAAACTAAAACTTTTTTCATTCCTTGCCATCTGTCCAAGTATATTTCGCTCTATTATTTGTTATGAGTGAACGCCAATTCAAATTCCGAAATGTCTTCGAGAAAAAGAATTCGTACACGTTCTTCCATCGAATCAGCAATAAGAATTTTGCAAAGTGACTTATGCGAAATGTCGGAACGGAATAATCACATTCAGGTATCGATTTTGCTAGTACAGGATAATTCTGATCTCAAATCTGAATTTGACAATGAAAGTGACGGAAATGAAACAGACGATGAGGAATATGACATATTATACTTTCTACCAAAAGTCACGATGGAATAGTCGATATTTGAGAAATAAAACGAAAAAAAATGACTTCGAGCCGCCATATTGGAGCCGCCATTAAGTTTTTTTCAAAAAATTACAACGCAACGAAAAAGGAAATATAAAAAATCCTCGATTACAATTATTTTCAACGGTCGATTTTACTTTATTCGATGTGAAAATATACGATTTTTAGAGAATAATATCGAAAAAATCGCGTTTTTTTTCCAAAAAAATGGTCATAAGTTTTTATCGAAAAATCCAAGGCCAAAAATGACCACGGATTTCGAAAGAGGACATCAAAAACCATCGACATTGGTACTTTTCAATTTTTTTTGCGACGCTTAGGACAAAAGTTATCGCGTTGAAAACTGTGTAAAAATTTTGGACATTTGGGACGAAATGGGTTAACACACGGCAGAGCATTAGGTATTACATGCTCATTGGTGAAGAAAAACATTGACAGGCAGTTCGCATGGCATCGAATAGAAATGTCATGTGTACTAGTGCTATGAGAACAGCGATCAGCTGCGCTACTGGTCACGGTGGACACGACACATAAGCGCAAAGGGGATAAAGCCATTAGTGTATCACTACTCACTACAAAAGCAAAAAATATATCCTAACGGTATATGATTATGTATACCAATATAAGGCTGAAAGTCAACTCTCGAGTCTCTGGTAAACGGATGGTATATTTTATTCGCAGGTTTATATTTCGCATGGCTCGGGTTTTACACGCACATGCTGATACCCGCCTCCATAGTTGGCCTCATATGTGTAATATACTCAGCGGCTACAGTCTACTCCAATCAGCCTAGGTAAGTTATTTTCTGAGTTGTTCTTCTCTTGGTCGATAACGTAATACCTTCACGGAGACCAGGGCTTCAGACTTCCTCTGTGATATTAAGTTGCCGGAGCCCATTTCGCTATGTTTATATGATTTTATTTATTTTGGTATGTTTATATCCTTTTGGCATGTTTATATGTTTTTATCCATTTTGCCATGTTTATATGTTTTTATCCATTTTACCATGTTTATATGTTTTTATCCATTTTGGTATGTTTATATGTTCTTATCCATTTCGCTATGTTTGTATGTTTTTATCTTATGTACTTTCTTCTTTCCTGTATATTGTGTTTTATATTTTGTGATTGATTGCGAAAGGATACATTATGAAGTTTCATTTGTATTGCCTTTGAGCTGCGTACTCAGTTTTTTTTGTTTTAAAGCGAGGACGTGTGTAACTACTCATCTTCAATAAAGATGTGCCCGCTGTGTGACTACTTCTGCGATTTCTGGGATCTGAGAGCGACCTGCCTGCAATCCAGGATCACGTACCTCTTCGACAACCCCACCACCGTCTTCTTCGCTATATTCATGAGCTTCTGGGGTACGTTTATCAATATTATTTCTCAGAATGAAGAAAAAAGGTTTAATAACAAAGTTTGAATTGAATTCTATAAGAGTAATAAAGAAGGTGTGTGTTGACCGGTGAAACAAAATATCGTGGGGAAACCCGCATGACATCTAGTAATTAGAACTGTCATGCGTTATTGCCCTGACAACGGCGATCAACTGTGCTACTAGTTACATTGGGTATGGTATTAATCGCCAAGTGGATACAGCCATTAATGTATTTCTACCCACACCAAAAGGGTTATAGTTATATTACCACTAACTTTTGCCCGCGGCTTCACTCGCGTTAAGAAGTATTATAATTAATTAGATATAGTGTTGTGGCTTTACTTTTGTTTAGCGTGTGTAAACAATTAGGGCCTAATCTGTCATTAGGCGCTAAAACTAACAAGCTATTATATTATAATCGAAAATCTAAGAAGATTTATACAAACTTTTATCCCCTATTCTATCCCCTTGGGGGTGGAATTCATCAAAATCCTTTCTTAGCGGATGCCTACGTCATAACATCTACCTGCATGCCAAATTTCAGCCCGATCCGTCCAGTGGTTTGGGCTGTGCGTTGATAGATCACTGTCAGTCAGCCAGTCAGTCAGTCACCTTTGAGTTATATATATTTAGAATTTGTATCATTTGACAGAATAATCGTCAAACAAAAACTGACCATTGTCACTGGGAGCGGATAAAAAAGTAGGAGCGGTAGAGTAAAATAGGGATTCATCCAAGACCTGGGGTCCGCTCGTGCCACCCAGGGCATGGGAGCCCGACCAAAATTACAATATTTACGTGTCATTGTATGCACACCGCCCGATAAGAGGGTCACATATTAAACTTTCGCGTTTTGTACTCATTATAAATACTTTAAAGGGACTTAAGCGCGAAATAACTTACTTTTGTAATCAAATTTTGTAATCAAACTTTTGGCTCGACGTTTCGACTTGGGTACGTAAGTCATGGTCACGAGTAGACTGACGTGCCAGGTAACCAGGTAGAAACGTCGAGCCATAATTAAAAGTAAGTTATTTCGCGTCTAACTCCCTTTAAAGTATTTATAATGAGTACAAAACGCGAAAGTTTAAAATGTGCCAATAATACAGCTGACATTCAAAGTTGCCAACCCGGCTAGGTTCGCAAATGCAACCAATCAGATGCATTGACAAATGGCGTGAACATATAGAGAGCAAAATTCTACCGCGTATTTTCTGCTTAAGGTACCATTCCGATTTTGCTAGTCACGGCTCGGTAGTGGTTGCCAGAATTCGGAGAATGGCTTTTAGATTTGTCCGTAGCCTCAAAGTTGTTTGTTTCTATCAGCGGCCTGTTTCCTGGAACTCTGGAAACGCTACTCAGCGGAGATGACCCACCGTTGGGACCTCACGGGCTTCGATGTCTACGAGGAACACCCCCGGCCGCAGTACCTCGCTCGGCTCGCTCACGTCAAGCGGACTCAGGTAACACATCACAATAATTGTTTGCATAAAGAAGATACACAGGTTAGCAAAGTTTCACGCTCAAGGGAAATTATTCCCTTCTACAAAAATCGTTATCGATTGTTCAATTATTATTGAATCGATTTTTTTACTGAATGTCAAAATAAAATGTACAAGGCGGCAAATGTGTTTCTGAACGAATAAAAAAAAAGGAACTGTTAAATTTTATTGCGTCAAAATCAAAACACCACCACCACCACTTCCACACTTCCACTTGTCTAATTGTCCTTCACAAGTAAACGAAATTGTTTCGTAGAATACCATAAATAACTATTTATTTTACTTTTCTGATAATTTTTATTAGGTTTATTGTATTACAAAGCAACAAATACAATTCCGATATAATAAACCTAACTCTTCGTTTATTTACTTTTATGGTCCATAGGGAAAAAAAATTCCTGTGAAATTATAGGAAACCTATAACCTTCTATGTTTTTCTAGTGATATGCTCTTACTTTACACCCACAATAGCTAAAATATTGTGTTGTATTGGCATATTTAGTCTTGGAGATCTTATGGTCTTGTAAGGGTTAAAGATGTTAATAATTTAATTTAAGCAGTAAAGGCTCTCCTAGGGTAACAGTTTATAGTCAAAGGGGAGGAAACTGTGAGATGAGTGTGCAGCGTTTGAAAGGTACTTCGATAGCTCCGTAAGTGGCACGGGCTGCCTAAAGAGTTTCACTTACCGCGATCACCAGTTCGCCAACTCCTCAGGGGCCCCTGCTTCTCCTCCAGGATACTGGTGTCTTTGAGGATCTTCCAAGCACACTTGTACACTTTGGAATCGGATTATTTAGTTGTATTTATAAATAGTTGTATGTTTTAAGTCGTTACTCGGCGGATCGGTCGAGCGAGAGCAAAACTCAATTGACAACCCGTACGGTGTTGCCAGAGCTGTAGAAAGTTACCCGCACATAAATTCGACTACGGAGCAGCGTTGTCCTTGTTTAGCTGAACGTGGTAACGGGCGAGCGCGAGCCGATGGTGCCGTTCTGGCGCATGCGGCTGCCGGCGACGCTGATGTCGTTCAGCGTGGTCGCGCTGCTGGTGCTGCTGGCGCTGGCGACGGTGCTCGGCGTTGTGCTTTACCGCATGTCGCTGCTCGGCGCCTCGATCCTCCGCCAGAACCACGCGATCATCACCTACAACCCGATCATGTTCACAACCGCGACCGCCGCCTGCATAAACCTCGTCTTCATATGCATCTTCAACTATGTAAGTCCACACCATTCATCCTTATGGGCTGTCAGGACCGCCGTTAGGGGAGTGACCCCGGTGTGTCGGTGTTCAGGCGCAGGGCATGAGTATAAAAAAGGTACTTGAAATCCTGCCCGATTCCTCACATCCCATTCCACGCTCGGCCCTTAACAGCGACATTTGTGTACGCGGTATCAGCTACACTTATCATCGGCGGCGAACTCGGTTACACTACAAAATAGTCAGTTGCTTTGGACAATACGGCGGAACACCTAATTGATTGTACGGTGAACGGTGTGGAGCTGCAGTAGCCTGTCCTCATCATCCAGTTTCCAGGTGAGTGCCTTTTGAATATTTCATTGTCACTGTACCTGAACGAACTCTTTGTTCCCTGATTAAATACGTGGAGATCCAGAACTTAGCGGCGCTGTCCTGCGGTAACAGTCGGACTCTTATCGGTTAAAACTACTGGAGTGTTTTTCCTACTCATCAGCCGGGGCCAAGGGTACGGCTAGGCCAACTACCTTGGCTCCTGGCGACGTCTGTACGTGGTCTAATAATTTACAGGGCATTTATGTTCGTAGATATACCAGTACCTGGCTGAGTGGTTGACAGAGAAGGAACTGTTGCGCACTCAGACAGAGTTCGATGACTCGCTCACTTTGAAGATATATCTACTGCAGTTTGTGAACTACTATGCTTCGATATTCTACATCGCGTTCTTCAAGGGCAAGTTTGTGGGTAGACCTGGAAATTATGTGAGGTTCTTTGGACATAGGCAGGAGGAGGTAATTTTTTTTTCGACGCTAATACTATAATTTTTTTTTGTTAGATTGAATATAGGTTTTTTCTTTCTTTTTTTTTCGGCAGAACTAAATATTATTGGCCAGTAGAGGCTTTTATAACTTCACCGGATGAGAGGAGCGAGCATTTAAGGTGGTCAGCCAGCTAGTTTATGGGTTTAATTGCAACGCAACAGCACCCCTTTGGGTACGAAAGTTGACTTCGCCTGTCAGCCAGGATGTAGGAGATAATCTCGATTAAGATTTTTTCACTGATATTTAGTATGTGCTTTCTCGGTAGGCATGTTGTCGCATTCCCACGGAAAACGTAAATCTCATACGACTGGCAGAAGCGAGTAAAAAAAAACAAATCAATTAGTTAATTAGTTGGCTAAGGAATGGAATATGCTTCCAGCGGCCATATTTCCGCGATCTTATGACCTGGGAGTCTTTAAGGGAAGAGTGAATAGGCATTTGCTGGGCGATCGCGTTTCATCATCGAACTCATCTTCACCTTCCACCAGGTGTGATTGAGGTCAAGCTTTCGTCTATAAATAATAATAAAAAAAAGTTAATCGCGTAAAAGCCTGCATTCCGATTACTTATTTATCGGAATATATATATGTCGGTTATTTAAGTCTGGCTCGTTCACAATACTCACAAAAATGCGTTTATAGTAGCTATATAGAAAGTAATATTTGTCTCTGTCACACTCGTAAAGGATCCTGTGTGCGACAAAGACAAAGTTAATTTATTATACGTATGCAGGATGTAGTCATGTCGCACTACCAAAATAAAAATCGTCCATGGTTCGCCGTTACGATTGCCCCTTATAACGACGTATCGATAAATAGTTGCTCTCATATCGACAGAATTCAAAAACCAATATAAGACATCGATATGCATTACATCATTATAGATTTTTATTTAGCACTTTATTGATTATAAAAAGACAATACTTTTTTTGGTAAATTCTGAAATCTAAATATAGATTTTAAAAAATCTACAAACATCTATTTTGTTTAGGAAAATATTCCTTAACAAAATATTTCTATTTTTTCCTATAAATAGATAAAGAAATCATTTTATTGTAGTGTGCTCCTGGAGGATGCCTTCTCGAATTATCGATACAGTTGGCCATCATAATGATCGGCAAGCAATTCATCAACACGATAGTAGAGATGATGATGCCCTATTTGCTTAAATCGTGGAACATTATACGGACCATTGGAAGGAAAAATCAGTGAGTGGCCTTCATACTATACATTCTAGAGCAGCAATTCTCAAATTTTCAATCGTGGACCCTAGTATATAAACAATGATCGTCACAAATATTTTAGTTTCAACAAAATTTTTAAACAATTTCAATACAATAATAGCGTTTCAGAAGACTAACATTTTAATAAGGTGTTATTTAATATACGATAACTGTTAGTTTTTTTTTACAAATTTACAAAATTATAGTTTTATAAATGATATTACAGTAAAATCAAGGTACATATTAACAAGAAATATTTTTTTAATGTTCGATAACGGTTAAATTTTTATTTCTTTTTTGTAATATAAGAGGAAATTTTAATTTTATAATTTATATTACACTATGATCAAGGTACTTATTAACAAGGAATAAATTAATTATTTTTGAATATATTAGGTCTGGGAAAAAGTTCGTGGCGTTTTTTCCGATGAATGGCGTTGGTCGCATAAAACTAAAGAAACATAAATTACAGCAACAACAATGAGTGCACCTTTAAAGGTCATCTTTCGAACGTTAGTTAAATGTAAGAAACATTGCAATCTGTACAGTGGTTCGAAAGTATTTCGTACTCGAACATGGAGCTCAATAATGAAAAAATCCGGTGTATTCTACAATATCGTTATGACAATGGGAACAACGCTGCGCAGGCTTACGAAAAAAAATGTGCTGTATACAGTGAAGGTACTTTATCAAATTCTGCTATGTGAAAATGGTTCGCTCGCTTTCATTCCGGTAACTTTAATGTGAAAGATGAGTCACACCGTGGCCGTCCAAACACTGAAAAAGCTGATGAAACACTTGAAAAACTCTAACACGATAAGCAGTGTCAATATTGCTATGGAGCTAGGCATTGATAATAAAAATGTTTTGAATCATTTACACAAAACTGGTTTTAAAAAAAGCTTGACGAATGGAGCTCGTAAGTTGAGCGCGAAAAACACGATGGACCGATTAAACATCTGCGATACGCTGCTGAAACTGAATGAAATCGAGCCTTTTCTAAAACGTCTAATAATCGGAGATGAAAAATGGATTACGTACGACAACTGGAAGCATAAAATATTGTGAATAAAGGATGGTGAACCTTCACAATCATTTGCTAAACTAACATCGACGCCAAAAGAAGTGATGTTGTGTGTGTGGTGGAACTGGATGGTTATCATCCACCACGAGCTACTTGCGACTGGTGAGACGATTGATTATCAACTCTACTGTGGTTGACTAGAAATATTAGGCTTGGCGATTGAGAGGAAAAGGCCCAAATTGATAAATAAGAAAGGTATTGTCTATAATCGTGACAACGCCCGACCACACACTTCTTTGATGGCCCGTTAAAAATTTAGAGAGTTCGGTTGGGAAGTTTTGTTGCATCTACCTTACAGTCCGGATATAGCATCCTCTGATTATCATATATTCCGATCTCTGCAGAGCTCTCTTCATGGAATTAGCTTGGTTTCAAAAGAAGCCTATGAAAACTGCTTAATCCAATTTTTTTAACCAGAAACCACAGAAGGTCTTCACCAATGGGATCATGGATCTACCTAAAAAATGCCGAAACATTGTCGATAATAATGGAACATATTTGGTTCAAATAAATTCATTCAGGCGCTTATGGAGACCAGTCGAATTTTACTGAAAAAACGCCACGAACTTTTTCCCAGACCCAATATTATATGTGTTACATGTGTGTGTTAATTGAAAGATGAAATAAAAAGCAAAATTGCATTAAAAACAACATGGAAGAATAGGAAAGGAATGGAACGGAAATCGAGGCAATGTTTTGAATTATTAATAATAATAAATCGCCACATTAGATCATTTTCGGGATAAGCAGAGATACATTAGCAGTTGTATCAACTTTGCGCTTATATGTAATGCGTTTTATATTATGCTTGTTTCAGTATCAAGAGTAGTCTACAGTGGGTAAAGGACTTCAAACTAGTCGATTTTGGTAACATGGGCCTGTTCCCGGAATATTTAGAAATGGGTGAGTTATTATTAATTTATTTAATTTAATAATTATTATTTTTTAATTAATAAAAAAAATTAACTGTAATACTTTGGGGAAACTTACGTACATAGTCGAAATATTGTACAGAATGATAAGGATGTATAATTCTATGTCGAGATGTAGAAGCCTCGATATGTATTCAATGATAACATTTTTAAAAACTTAAAAAAATAAATAATCGGGAGGATTATTGTTCGATTGTGTTTTTTCTCTTCTTCTCTTTTATATATTTTTTTGCTAATTCGATTTAATGTTTTTTTTTGTTACTGTTCTTCTACGTGTGATGTTCGTATTTTCAATTTCTTTTCTTCTGAGCAAGTAGTATACACTTTTAAATGTAAACGCATTTACTAAAAATTAAAAAATTGTGTACGATGAACCATGTGAAACTCTAGTACCATGGCCGCAGTATCCCGTTTCCAGACTTTTTACCTATTTCAGTGTCACTATGCCAAAACGAACTGTTTGCCCCTTAATAAATACGTGGGAATCTAGAACTAACGGCGCTCAGAATCGCTCAGAGTGATGGTTCTCATTTGAATATAGTCTTTATCATAAAAGTAGGGAATCGACCCAGTCGATAGTTAAAAAAAATTGTTTAAAGTGCTGCAATACGGCTTTGTGACGATATTCGTGGCTGCGTTCCCCCTGGCGCCGCTGTTCGCGCTCATCAACAACGTGCTCGAGATGCGGCTGGACGCGAAGAAGTTCCTCGCGTGCTACCGCCGCCCGGTGCCTCAGCGCGTCAACGACATCGGCGTCTGGTACCGCATACTCGACTCCATAGGGAAGCTGAGCATCATCACCAACGTGAGTACGCATTGTCCCTATCCAGTAAATGTCCATAACTCTATAATATTTGGAGACCATGAAACTCAAGCGTAATTGACAAAATATTATTACAGAGAGAGAGAAAGTAAACTAAGAATCGATACAATAACTTACAACTTTATTACATATATTACATTCTATAGGTAAGATTTAATATAGCTAGATCATATAATTATGATATGGCATCGCCAGGTCCTATAATTGTAACTAATATGCCTTCTGTCATAGATTTATGATTTGTGATGTAACTGGATTATATAATTGTGATTTGGTATGTGGTCAAATAATAAATAATTTGGTACAACTGGATTATATAATTGTGATTTCGTATATATAACGAAGTCATACATTTACGATTTGATATAGAGGGGCCATATGATTGTGATTTAGTATAACTTATGGTATGTTATGATTGACAGGTAGATACTTACTCCATAACAATCGAAACTTTTTGAAAGAAAACCTATTTGATGTCTCCAGGGTTTCATTATAGCGTTTACATCAGAGTTCATACCGAGGCTGGTCTATCAATTCTCGAACGGCTCGCTCAATCAGTACGTGAACCAAACATTGGCTGACTTCAACATCACAGTCCTGGAGCATCCGCCCATTAAGACATCCTACGGCGAGACAATGTGCAGGTGACGTTAGAAACTTTTATATTAGATAGATAGAATAATAATAACAGTTGGCTGGTGTGGCCCCGTGGATATAATAATAATAAAAACATTTATTTGGCACACAACACAACAAACAACACAGCAAAATAGGTTATTAAAGGAAGAAAACAAAAACAGTAAACACCCTATGTTGTGATGATGCGCCAAAGGGAAGTCAGCTCAGCAAATGCTAAGTGACCAGCCGAGCCACCCAGCGCTGATTTTTAGCTGACACCCATTTATTGCGTCAAGGCGCAGAAAACAGCAAGGAAGGGATCAATGGAGTACAGATACACAAATTTTAAAGTATCATAGATAATAATATGAAAATACACATATACAAGAACAGAAATATAAGACCAACAGATAAAATATCAATATATATATATATATATATTTGAGATCAGCAGTGCATCACAACACAGGGCAACTGAAAAATAATTTATACAATTAACAAAAGACAGATTAAAATTGTATATAGATAAAACAAAGAACACCGTGAACAATGACCAATTGGCCCCAAAAATTTTCTTAATATCTAAATCTGTACGTATACGGGATATGGGACCGGTGTCTCGTAGGTTCGAATCCCAGCATGTACTTCCGGGTGTTTCCAGATTAAATATGGCTTCAGATGCCACATATTCACCGGCGAAGAAAACATCTTAAGAAAACTGACATTGGATCTAATAGAAATATCCTGTGTAAGTGGTGCCTTGAGAACGGCTATCAGCTGAGGTACTGGTCACGTTGGGCACGATATGAAAGCGCAAAGTGGATACAGCTACTAATGTAACTCTGTTCGCTTTATTTGGTAACATGGGTGTAGTCCTCCTGGACTGTCAGGGAGCTGTGAGGGCGGCACCCCGGTCAATCGGACTCTAACCGACAAAATCTCCACGGGGCGTTTCTCCTACCCGTCTGCTGGGGGCAAGAGTCCCAGTTTGCAAGCTTCCTCAGCACCCGGCGACTTTTTGTCTTCTGTATTTGCGAGGGGTTTTGTAAAAGACCATCCCTCGCTCGCCTTATTGTTCTGAAAGCGGTGCACGGGACACCTCGCGCACCGCTCACGCCTGGATATCGGCAACGCCCTTGAGGGAGTGCGTCGTGCAATATCTCTGCTCACCTCGAAACGGATATAGTGGGATGATATTTATTATTATTATTATTAAAATAAGAAAAAAATCATATTAATGGTTGTTTTTTGTTCTTTACAGTTTCCCCGGATATTGGTATAACAAGGGAGAAAATTACGAGCACAGCGATTGGTACTGGCATATAATGGGTGCCCGGTTAGCTTTCGTCGTGGTCTTTGAGGCAAGTTCATTAAATAATATATTGTTATTATAATTTTATTCTGAGTCGATACTTTCCTAATGGTAACTACAGTTTATTCCAAAAACTTGCCAACTCCTCACATATAAAAATATGTGATCTACGTGGGCGAAGCCTAAGGCCTAAGCCACCGGTAGTTAGCAGAGATGGGCAAAATGTAATCAGATTAATGATTAACGATTACGATTACATTTTGTAATCATTAATCATGTTTAATGATTAACGAAATGAATCAAAAAAAGTAATCATTTTTCGGTGATTAAGGATTATTAATCTTTAATCGGATTACAATTAATCATGATTACTTTTATGATTACTTTTCTGTTTGATACGTAAAATGTGCTGCCGACGGCAGAGCGGCGCTCGCCTATATTCATTGGAACGAAGTTTCTTATCGCGCACTGCGAAAGGAGGTTAGAGAGGTGACGTCCAGCGGGGAGTGGGGTTGGTGGAGTCCAGCAGAGAGTGGGGGGGTGAATTCCAGCGGGGAGTGGGGGGTGACTTCCAACGGAGAGTGGGGGGGTGTCACTTAGAGAGTGGGGGAGATGGCTTCCAGCGGAGAGTGGAGGGGTGCGTCCAGCGGTGAGTGGGGGGGGGGTGGTGTCCAGCGGTTAGTGTGGGGGGTGGTCTCGTCCAGCGGAGAGTGGGGAGAGGGTATGTCGTCCAGTAGAGAGTGGGGGTTGGCAATCAGTGGAGAGTGGGGGGTAGTGTCCAGCGGAGAGTGAGGAGGGTGACGTTTAGAGTGGCAATTATGACACCATTACTACTGTAAACCAATATTATTTATGCTAAATATAATATATGTATGTAGATATCTCATTGTTTAGAAATATTTATTATACACATTGGTCCTGAACTCCTGATACCATGTACTGATTATAGCGCCATCTATCTGTTAAATATATATGTTATATATATATGTTGTATATTTGGGTACTTCTTAATGAAAACCATCATACATTAAAAATGTTATGTGATAATAGCTATTTCCGATAGATGGCGAGATAATTAAAAAAGTGAACGAGGCCGATGTTATAAAAATAATAATAAGCGTGGATGGTATACTGATGCACGCTGGTTGATGGTTTTGATTTTTCATTACTTAAGTTGATGTTAAAATCACTGGCCAAAATGAGTGGAAGTTTATCTAATTTTTTGCCACCCCTCCTCCCCACTCCTCGCTGGACGCCACCCCCCCTCTCCACTGGAGGACACCCCCACTCTCCGCTGAAAGTCACCCCCCCCTCTCCATTGGAAATCACCCCCCCACTCTCCGCTGTAAGTCACCCCCCACTCTCCGCTAGTAGTCACCCCGCCACTCTTCGCTGGACTCCACTACCCTTACTCTCCGCTGGACGCCACACCCCCCTCTCCGCCCGACGACATCGCCTCATTTTCTGCTGTATACAACTGCACAGACCCTTATAATGAATCGCTCAACGAGACAGATGTTCGGGGTCAGCTAATTCGAAATAAGATAACTTGAAAAATTAAATAAACGAGAATTTAAATTGGTCTCTCTCTCTCAGCCAGAACTCAAAAGTAATCATTTAAATAATCATGATTAATTGAATGATTACTGTAATCAGGATTAATGATTACCCATGTAATCATGATTAAAAGTAATCAGATTACAAGTAATCATGATTACATTCGTCATGATTACTTGTAATCTGATTATTAATCTGATTAAAAGTAATCATGATTACGCCCATCTATGGTAGTTAGGAGCTCAGAGCGAGGAACCTCCTAAAAATGCTCTTTATGAGCAGCCTAACAGTCGATACGAACCGAATCGTTTAGTCCACATCTCACATGCTGGTAACCTCGTGTGCGAGGTCTAAATTGAAAGTTTCTCTTTTACTGCTTTCACGAGTGTAACAGGGTTGATGCCTGAAGGGCCTAGCTCAGTAAATAAAAAAACAATCAAAACCTGTTACATAAAATTTATTAAAAAAAACTGGAAATAATAATACGCGACTCGCGAAAAAAAGATTTGAGCGGTGGATTCGGGTGTGCTTGTTGTTCCTTTTGGCTTTAAAAGGAACAGAGGACTTAACGGAGGAATCGGCGACTCAGGCGACCCCCTAGGCTGGTACGGTCGCAGGTCGGCGACCCTGGGACGAACGCGGCGAGACACGCCGGGGCTCGCAGTCCTCGAGGCTGGGGGCGATACTCGTGGCCGCTCCCAGGCTCCCGCAACCAAGTGCAGTTCCCTTTTAAGGGAACGTGGAAAGAACCTGTAATCGCCGGGAAAAAAGGGATATGCAGTACAGGCAGGATAGGAGGGTGGCGGCGCGGTGGACAGGAACAGCCTCTAAAAAGAGACTTGACCTAGGTCATGGTCTGTCCACAGCGGCAACCAACAACTACCCCCGCCTGTCCCGGAGATAACAAATAAAACAATTACACATAACTGGCACAAGGAAATGGGTATTATTTATACAGTTAATATGCTAACAAGAGTGATCAAATATTTATACAAACAATAACTTACCCGGTTATACTAATCCGGGTTCACGATAGGCACAACCAGTTGGCACCGTCGGACAATATTCGGACTATTAATGTACGTCCTCTCACTACTAAAGTTGAAAGAGCAATGACAAATGCGTTTGTCTGGGGCAGTAGGATAATTAATCTACGCCGCGCAAATAGATGTTTCTCGAATTTGTGGAGAGTTGTAAACCCTAGCATAACTCCTTCAAAATATGTTATATGAAAATACCAGTTATGTAAAAGAGGGAGGAAGTATCATAGCGTGACATAAATCAACGCTACACGAGGTGCTCATCTTGTGGTATGGTGATATCAACTAGTATATCCCGGCGCGCCGACCGATATTTATTTATTTATTTACTTTTTACAGGGTTGCCAGTGGCCCGGTACAATAACTCATTTACACAATATATATACTACAATGTCAGGTCTATTACCAAAAATTAAAATATTATTGTTAAAATATGCATACTACTTTCTCTATTCTGAAGCAAAAGTATTAACGAGTAAAATTGCCTACTGTAGACCCAACAATCGAGTTTGAGTCTTTAGATGGTAATCGAAGCTTTTAATGATCAACACATTACGCGCAACGCCGAGGGGACTGCTCCAACCCTCTTTTCTTCGCGTGTTTAAATTTTCATCAGGGTCACGAATTGTAGTGGCTACCACTACTTGTGATGGCGGTTTCTTGCTTGTGGGAGGCTTGTGAATCAAATGCAGTCTTATCTAGAATCCCCTTTATTACTGATTTAGCGCGTTTTATATAAAATACGCGTTATCTATATATCTTGCATTGAGCTGTAAATAATCTTAGCATGCAGTAAGTGCATAAAACTTACTCACGTCATTATTATATTGTGTATTGTCCTGACAGAACGTGGTGGCGTTAGTGATGATAATAGTCCGGTGGGCGATACCGGACATGTCCGGCGAGCTGCGGGACCGCATCAGGCGCGAGGCGTACGTGATCAACTCGTTCATACTGGAGGAGACCCGCGCCCGCTCCGTGGCCGAGCGCACGCCGCGCGACCCGCGCTACGAGACGTCCCCGCAAGGTCACAAGATCACGCCTGAAGGTCGAAAGCACGCGCTCACCACGCCCGTCTAGCTAACATGTGGTTACGGTATGCCGGCACCGTTGCTTTTCATATGTTTTTTTATCACTAACAGCGTTTGTCGTTCACTTGTCACGTGGAAAGTAAAGTATCGATGTCGATTTTGTAGGTCTCTGGGATATATTTACAATAATATGGAGATTGTCGATATATTCTCGCCTAATAACGAAATATCGATTTTACAGGTAACTGAGATATATTTACAATATATTTTTACCTATCGATAATCATTTCAGATATTGTTCCAATTAGCTTGTTTTTAATCATTAAACCGGATATTTGTCTAAAGACAAGTTAACTATAAACGTTATAAAGACTGTTTTTGTGTGTTTGATATTTTGAGGATTTTTTTTAAATCTGACAAACAATCATTACTTAATATAATACAATACAATATTGTGTTAAAACGAATTATTCCACAGGTTGTGAAGCGCCGTTGGTTGATTTGTGTAAATAAAGGTTTTTTAATCTTCAACAAATGAATCAAGTCTTGTAAAAACAAATGTCTTAAATAATTTCCTGTCCCATTATTGCTTTTAAACAATTTACAGCTATGTAGTAAAGGAGAGAAAATAACTGGCTTTTAATTATAGAACATTGCAGCAAAGAAAATAATTACAAATATCTACTACTGATGTAATATTTTCGATAAAATTGCTAAAAAATATTATCTATCATACACATCTGATGCAGTCTTTGGGAATTTTTGCAAAAACTTTAAATTCTTTGAATGACGGCTCAATTTTTTTTATTTGTTTACGCATAGAAGTAAATCATTTTATCTATACTAAACGTAGATAAAGTGCTATGTTTATCACAGTAATGTAAATTATTACGTGTTATAATAAAACTTCGAGGGAACATAAAAAAGGTATATATAGAATATTTTGACTGAAGGATTTTTTTTATTTTGAAAATTATTGGTTTAAAGTTTTTGTACAAAAGTTTAGTTTATGTTGATAAACTAAGGCTAGCTTCCTACTAAGCATAATTAGTTCCGAGCAACGCGGTGTTGACGCGAATAGTATGTGAGTGATTTGATATATATTCTTCAATAACAGCATGTTTGGAGCTCGTGAATGAAATAATAAATCAATACTTTTAATAAGATAATAAAATATTAATATGAGAAATTCAATTTACATTACAAAAAATATATTGGTTTTAATTGAGATAGTTTTTGTCGAAATAAAATATTTTTTAATCTATTAAATTATACAAAAATATGATATTTGATCACTTATAGTCAATGAAAATACAATATTGAGTTTCTCATATTAAATTAATTGTCTTTTCATAATTATTAACAACATTGAAAATGAAAACAAACTAAAATTAATCTCTTATATTTATAAAAATCTTAGAAATGAATATAAAATTATTACAACTTGAGTAAATTGAATAATTATTGCCATATTTATAAAAAAACACAGTATATCTGTTCATTAAAAACAAGCTTTAAATTTATTTTCACTGTTGTTGATAAGCAAATTGTCACTTCAATTTGAAGTTAATGATGCCTTAAGACGCGTGTCGGATCCTCGCAGTCGCGACTTGTCAGTTGCGAAGCAGCAGCAGCGCGAGGCCGTGAAGTATCGCTCTGTGTGCATTAACATTCGCTTACATAGGATACCTGTCCATACAAATACGTATAGATCGATACATGGCGGTCTATCAGACGCAAATGCCAGGATCCGAAGTGCGTCTTTACAGTACGGCTTAAACAAACAAATGCATAGAACATATTTTGTAGTTAGACTAACACTTTATGGAGCGTGTAAACACAATAATAACAATTGTTGGGAAATATAGTTAAACAGATCGTTCAATAAACATGCATGAATCGCAGACTCACACTAATACTTTAACTCATCGAAAAGTCGATAAAAAAGTTGACATTTTATTATAAATATATCATCACACTATATCATTTATGGGGTGAGCGGACATGCATTAGTGGCTGTCAACTTTCTCGCTTATATTTTGTGCAAAACGTGGCCAGTAGCGCAACATATAGCCATTCTCAGGGCACTTATACGTGACATTTCTATTAGTGTGCGTCTCCTCTATACACTTTAATAATAAGGATATCATTGTTCTAATGATGTTTTTTTTTTGTATTTCATCAAATTTTTGCACAAAAAGTAAGGACACTTATTTAAATAGATAATTGAAAAGGCATTTTATTGTGCTTATTTATTTAAAGCTGTTCTGAAGCTTGTAGACTAGTGGCCATTTTATCAGAGATTTAATTGCATTAGTATCGAATAAACAAGCATGGATAATTTGACTAAGGAGTAAAATAAAAAGAAAAGTGAAAAATATCAACTTTCGATATTTTATAATTAAGATAGTTTTGATTTTCACGAGAGCTTTTTCTCTATAGATTGTTATGGACACAATTGTACTTTACAATATAAACATCAAATAGTCGTTATACGTAGAGCAGGCTTTGCGATAGAAAAACCCAATTGTTAAAATAATATTACATTCGATAAAAAAGCATCGAATCTTTATAAAAACATTTATCTAAAACAAAACTATAATATAAGAATTAATGTAAAACATATTATTTTAATAATGTCTTTAAATTGTAACAGGTGAAGGGACTGAGCCCAGTTGGAATCACATAGCTTCGCTCTCTGGTTCCGATTTCGACCTGGCGGCGCACGGTGACCATCAAGATATCAGGGATATTGCGAAACATGTGGTCGCTGAAATACCGCCAGATGGCGACAACGAGCCGGCGCACGTTTGATCACGTGCCTTTCTAGTTCCGTAGATAATCGATAATTGAAAAGTCTCAATAATTATATCGACATCAGTATCAATAATCGGATTAAAAACATCGATAATCATTTGTGTATAGCGATGCTTTATATACGTAATCAAATATAAGATGTTGCTGTAAATTAATATCGCAGAATTGAATTTTTTAATCCTAATAATGATTTATATCTAATACAGAATAATATCGAGAAACCTTACTGCGGTATTAAATAATTAAAACTCGATAAGACTTGCCTAGTATCGAATCAGATACAGTTTGATTTCGATATAAATTTTGCCTATGAGTGTGTGATAATCTTGAGTGTAAATTCATTGTGATTGTTGGTGAATATTATAGAAATATTTGGTCACGTTTTTGTGGTGCATTTCAGGTTTTTTCATTTCATTTTTTTTTAAATAGTTATCCTTTTATAAAAGGTCGAGAAATGAATCTTGTTAAAACATATTTAAACTTTCACGTTTTGTACTCATAATACATACTTTAAGTCTTATGCGCGATTTAACTTTTAACTATTTTATTGTGAGTGATATGTGTCGTGACTATTCAACTAATCAAGAATAAAAGAGGGTAGAGGAGGTAACTTCCCATCTCTGATGAGGAGTCCGCGACGCGTCAATCTGCTCGTAACAAGGTCTAAATATCGAGCCATCATTAAAAGTAAGTTAATCCGTGCATAACCCGTTAAAGTATGTATAGTGAATCTTGTTATGTCCAAAATCCTGTACTTAAGTGGTGGCCATTAGATATAGTAGGGATGTTACTTACAAAAGATTTGTTTTGTTAAATAAATAATAATAATTAGACTGCTTGTCGTTGTAATTATGAGGGATAGAAGAATATCATTTATATATTTTTAAAGAATTAATTGTCAAAATTAAGACAGTAACCACATTAATCGATGCGGAATTGCCTTAGGTCGATCAGAAAGTGTCTACTTAATGCAATAAAAGTAAAGAGGATATCATTTGCCTCAATTTTGATCGACACTGAATGCGAATTTGCATCGTTCCGTGGTTACACCTAAAGTGTTTTTTATATATATGTGAAGTTATAAAAGGCATAATTCAAGTGAGATTAATATATATATATATATATAACAATTTATCTTGTAAAATACACAAGACTAATGTGAATCTCATATCGCTTTTGCTAACAATAATTGTCTTTTTAATGTGATTACTTTTTTTTACAATCGTGGGCTCGATGTGAGTTTTATAAACATCATAATAGCTTAAAAATGTTATATTTATAGATTTAAGAAAGTAGTCCATTTTTCCAAAGAATTGTTTTTTTTTATTGAAAATATATATATGAAGTACTTAATACATACATTTTCAAGTCATGTAAAATTAGTATTGCCAATTTTCAATAATTTATAAAAGAGAAGATTAATAGAAGTTTTCTATCTACCATTGCGCCTAATCCCTATTGGGGTAGGCAGAGAGAATCGAACGCAATTTCTCTTTATTCTTGCAAACTTCTTTAGCTTCCTTAATATACACTAGTCCCTTCATGCACTCTAGCCGATTCCGCGTACTTTTCACATTACCCTCCATCAGAACTCTTTTTATTTGGTCTGCGTAGGTATGTCTCGATCGGCCCCGGCTCTCACTTACACTCACATTCATATTGTATATCTTTTTTGTTATCCTTTCATCATTAATCTTCTCCACGTGTCCGAACCATCGGAGTAAGCTTTTGTGCATGCTGTCGATGACACTATTTTTCAAACCTATCACTCTTGAGTTTCCTGAAATTTACTTATTTTTGTAAATCATTAATAGAACAATAAAAATATTGGCTTAAACTAATATAGCAGTATACATACGAAAGTAAAAGATATTCTTATTAAAAATAATATTTGTTGCGCGTGCGTCCTCTAGCAGCGGTCAGCTCGGACTGACGCGCTCGTTAAACGGGCAGTTCCCCCCGGCCGTGCTCTCGCGCGTCCCTTACTACTTATCAGGATACTTTACGAGAGCCAATGAGAACTAATCGTCATGATCGGCGGCTTAGCAACAAAAAAAGTCATACATACTTTAAATATTTTTAAAAACAATAAAAATATTTTTTTGTCATTAGCTGATATCGGTTGTTGACACCTATAAAGGTCTTAATTAAAACCTACTGGTCCCATATGTGACGTTTGTTACTCATAGGATATCTCTTTCTGCACGTTTTTGTATGAAAGGGATAGATGTAACTATATATGATCTAAACGTCGTGCATAATCTAAAACTTTAAAATATACACTATTATTATTGTTATTACAAGCAGGTTGTTAAGGGTAGTTAGTGTGATATTTTTTTAAATAATTTATAAAGATTTTTTTTGTAAAATATGTTGAAAAAAGTGTACGTATTACGTAAGTACAATACGCACAAATGGTACGGGCGTGTGCGGTTAGTACGCAAAAATGAAGTTACCTATTTCGTTAATAAAATATTATATTTTATGTCTGATATAATCATATTGTATTTTATAAAGGGGTCGTAGTTATTGTTTATTCATTTGAAGAAAAAAAAATAGAAATATATTAGGAACATATATTTGGGATCCTTCAGTGTTCATTGCTTCTCATTCAAGTCGCATTATATGGGAAGGAAAGTGTTCTAATAATAGAGGTAGGTTGCGGAGGATTTAATCTAATGCTGATTTTTTAGAGATATTAATAATATATCGTCATACTATGTTCTTTTTGAGATGAACAGAGATACATTAGTAGTTGTCGAATTGGCCGCACGCCTACCCGGTCATTGAGGATGAGACCCCAGTCGTGTCCTCAATGCCGGTAGGCGGAAGGTGGAACACCCCGGGGGTTTTAGTCGGTAAAAGTCCGGCATACCGGGGGAGTGGCCCTCACCTCTCCCCGAGGTCCGTTAGGGATTCCCCTGGGTTACAAAAAAAAAAGTAGTCGAAATAACGGATAATTAATTTTGATGAAAAAACGCAATAAAATATTGCTCCTTATTTCTCTCATGCTTATATTGATATCGTAAACAAAGAAATCAATAAAAATATTTATTTATTTACTATTTATTCATGTTAAATGTTTTTAAAATACAACTTTTTCTATTAAGCAGTAAGACTGGGGTACTATCGCATTATGCATCAACGTGGTTATACGACATTGCACACAGAGACGGGCAAAATGTAATCTGATTAATGATAAACGATTACAAAATGTGGTCGTAATATTAATTTTCTTGCTCTGTAATCATGATTAAATCCATTTAAAACATTAAGAAATCATAAATGTGTATACCATCTAGGATTTTGTAGTGTTTAAAACATAAATGGGCAAAATACAGTCATATTAATGGTAAAAAACGTAAAATGTAATCGTTAATCATTTTCATTAATCTGATTACATTATGCCCATCTATGATTGCACACTTAAGGTGCGATGAAATCGGTTATTAACTTTTTCGTACATCCCGTAACTCAAACCACAGCTAGGACTAAAAAGTTCTGTAACTCTACTTTCGCCGTGTCGTTGGGCTGTGGAATGGTCTTCCGGCGAGCGTGTTCCCACCATCCTATGATATGGGATCCTTTAAGCGTAACGTGAAGAGATATAGCGTTGTTTTTTGGACTGCACCATGCTTTCGATCAGGCGTGGTGTAGTCACTGTGGCGAGTCGTTTATTGACAACTGATGAAAAATTTGATAATTTATCAATTACGTCGGACCTTGGTCATCCCGATGTGTATTTCAGTTGCTGCTTAGTGTGATCTTACCCTTACTGCCATTATAAAGACGCTTTTATTATAACTCGGTGCTGTTTACTAATCGATGTTAGTTTTAATGTTAATCGATTTGAGCCGTATACTTTCAACAATCGCTATCTTTAGATTTTTAGTAAAATTTTATTTCCGATAACATCTCTACAGATTCACTAAATTAGAAATATAAAAGCAAGAATATAAATAGCAAATATCTTGTATTCGTTTCTTGCAGTGATAACGTAGTTTGGAAATATACGTATCAGTTTGTCTGAGCTTTGGCTGTACTAGTGATGTAAGATGTTCGCGTGTTGCAATGTAAAACAAATGATGTCAAGAGATTTCTTAATAAACTTTTTAATTACAGTATTTTTTGGTATTTATTTTGTTCATCTGATTGCCGCCAATATGCGATGGAAAGCGCGCCCTTCTCGTTTTAACTTTTTTTTTTGTTTTTTACACAGGCTCGACAGAGTGACTACAGCGTACCTGAAGGTAAGTACAGTGTAGTCCAAAAACGAAAGCGACTATCAAAGGATGAAAATCCATTGATAGTCTACATCGTCATGTCGGCCCACATATACCACGACTGAAGGTCTCTAGGTATATGAACTACTGGATATACACAAGCTGATCCCGAAACGCGACAAGCCGAAACTGGTCACTATGACGGACTTTACACCCATGTACTGTGGTCGCGATCCAGACGGGCACCGACGCCCTGCCACCTCGCTGCTGCTCGTTTAGCACCACCCAGGAGTCACGTGTAGGGAAACTAGGGTAAAGCCTACGGACGCGAGCAGCTTCGACTCCCAAACTCAACAATAATAAATCATTTATTCAAAAAAACAATTTGAAAGCGATATATTATAGTCGGCTGACGCCAGAATTAGGACTACCTGTATCTTCGATGTCAGAGATATTCATGTCACATAATATGTTACGTGCAGTTTATATCCGCTGCGTAGCTTCAATCTTAACTTTTAGTGAATATATAATACAAACCAGAAAACAAAAAACCCTAAACATTGACTAAAGTTACTTTAATACCCAGAGATGGGCAAAATGTAATCTGATTGATGATTAACGATAACAAAATGTAGTCGTAATTTTAATTTTCTTGCTCTCTAATCATGATTAAATCCATTTAAAACATTAAGAAATTATAAATGCGTACGCAATCTGGGATACTGTATTATTAGATAGATTGAAAAATAGGAAAAAAATAAACCGTTTCTATACACCCAATATAGAAACCGTTTATAAGCCCATGCAGGCTCGTGGGGCGGGGGATTCTTGTTTGAGGCTCTGTGCGGAGCGGAGCTCTTGTTAGTTTACGTGAGGATTGTATTATTGTGTCGAATCTCTGATAGTCGTTGTTTTGGTTATCTCAGTAAATGTTAAATCTTGTTTAGTTTAAGTCACCGTGTATATTTGTTATTTGTTTATTTTTAGTAAAATGGCTTTTGATCCTGACATTTATTTATTTTTTTGAATAAAATAACTTCTGATCCTAACAGTATTGTTTAAAACATAGACGAGTAAGTCATTAATTAATCATGAGGCAGTCATTAATGGTAAAAAACTTAAAATATAATCGTAATCATTTTTATTAATCTGATTACATTTTGCACATCTATGATAATACCCTAACACCAGTTACCAAGAGACATTACTGTTCTAATCTATAGTAATATTATAAAGCTGAAGAGTTTGTTTGTTTGTTTGTTTGAACGCGCTAATCTCAGGAACTACTGGTTCGAATTGAAAAATTATTTTTGTGTTGAATAGACCATTTATCGAGGAAGGCTTTAGGCTATATAACATCACGGTGCAACTATTAGGAGCGAAGAAATAATGGAAAATGTGAAAAAAAAACGGGGAAAATTATTCATCCTTGAGGGCTTCCGAAAACGGTTTAAGATACCAAAAATATATGTATGGATAATTTATATGGCAGAACAATGTTTGCCAGATCAGCTAGTTATTTATAAACAGGCGCAAAAATATCTACAATAATAAATACAATAAAAAATAATAACAATTTTAGACAAGGCAAGAGAAACAAGCATATCCTACAGTACATTTACCTTTTTTTTTATATGGATACCTACTGATTTCCAGGACAGGCATATACAGCTTAACCGGGCTTAGGGGGCGAGCACAGAAGGTGCTCAGCCAGCGAGTTTATGGGTTGGGTGGCAATGCAAGGGCACTCCTGTGGGTACAAACCTCGACTTGGACCGCTAGCCAAATAAGAATACTATCCCTACGGGCAGAGACGTGCATAGGATATTTGGGCAGGGTAAGCAAATTCACATAATTAATGTAAATATTATATTATGATAATAAATATTACTACTAATATTACTTTCACAGGGAATATAAATGACGTGAAAATAGAAAAGATATGAATATAAGGGTTCCTTTTATTGTTTAAATTAAAGAATTTTATTCCCGACTTATTTATCGTAAAGGCATGCAATGCTTTCATGTATCTATGGAATGAACGCTACTGCCCACGGGTGATCTACTAGCGTTTCGGAAGTGACTACCTTGAGAAGAAACGCCGGAAGAAACTCAAGGCTGCGTCGGAGTGGAAGTACATTTATCAATAGAATTTACAGTCCATCAGGCAAATTTAAACATCTGGTGAAGCTCGTGGAGTCACCGAACTGCAGCACGTGTAAGAAAGTAGATGACGTACAACATTTGCTGATGGAGTGTGTCCGATCTCAGTCTGCAAGAGATTCTCTGATGGGAGCCTTTAGCCTGAACAAATTTGATGTAGGCATGTTCTGCGGAATTTTAAGAAGACCTTACTCAGCCGAAGCAATGTATTTGTTCAGGCTGATGGCTCCCCATCAGAAATAAATGCTAGTAGTGCATGATTAGGATACGATGGGGCTGGCATGTGCCGAGGCACAAAAGTCCCTTAAATAAATAGAAAAAAAAAATTACAGTTATATTTAGATGCAATAATTCCCGCAACAGTTTCTCGGTATCATTATATTCCAGATTCAACATCCAATCCCTCAGCTGCACCTTACACTCGTAATTAAACAGACTCAAAATATTTAATGTATTGTTAACTTTGCTTAGCTATTATTTAGCTTCCAGTTGTTCTAGAATCGACACTAGTAATCTTTTGAGTAGAGCAACTACCATAGTTTCTCGACTAATCTTTACAGTAGATCCTGCTTTTCGAACCGGTGCTAGATTCATGTTATTGATGATTTTAAAGTGTTAATGTAATTAGCCTATTTAAAATTTAGTTGAGTTTGCGTTAAAGTTCACTGTATTAAACAAAAATCAATTCCATTTATCTCAGCTTTCAGATATCGCGCTTCAGAAATATTTCTTCTTGATAAGTTTACATTAATAATTTATAAACTTAGGGCGATTGTACCCTGGGCGGTGCACTTAGGTAGTGTGTCGCCCAATATATCCAGCAGTGGCGTGCATCCCATGTAAAGCATAAAAAGCATTATCTCGGTACACTTGGACATGTAACACATATATATATATATATACCTAAAATTTGGTCCAATTCGGACTTTTAGACCGCTATTTTGGTAAACACCAGATTTTAAATCAATATGTTTATTAAATGTCCAAGTATAACAAAATATTGCTTGTATGCTCTATACTCTTTCACTGATATCCAGTAGTGAGTGGAGCGAGGAAGAGCTCCCACGCACCGTTGCTGGACAATGAGGTAAGCGTGAGGTGGGTTTTTAAAGATCATCCCTCGCAAATGCAGATGAAAGGAGGCCTGTGAAAGGCCCGACGTCACTGGGTACTGAGGAAGCTAGCAAAGTCGTTTACTTAGCCCTTACAGACGGGTAGGTTAGGTGAAGGTCTATGTAAGGATTTCCATCGAGTTACCAAAAAAAAAAAAAGACTCGCACCAACAAATTAAATCTAGTTTAGACTGTATAAAAAGTTATTTAATTAAAGCGGTTTTATTCGACCTTAATGGTGATTTATATTTGACTGTTGTTAAAACTGGATAATGTTTCCGAGCAATACAATAAGTATCTATAGTTTAATGCTAAATAGCGTTTTATACAAGTTTAACACATTAAAGACGACGCACTTTTTCTTCTTTTGCTTCATTGGACAGCAGCAAAAATCGTATTTTGCTTTATTTGGCGGTGTCTTGCACAAAATGTTGGTTACCAAAACTTGAGTTTATTTTTCCTGTTATTAGATTTTTAAGAAGCCCGTGCACTTATTTGTTTTTGTATATATAATGCTGAGTATTTAATTATTAACCTTTCACGTGTGAGCCACCGATGGGTACATGCCGTCTTTAACTTGTTCAACTAAATTTCATCTATTGGTTGCAAACCGCTGTAAATTTATAGGATGGCGTGAAATTACGCAAGCGAATTCCATATTTTTCCATATATTGTTGTTTGTCTACAGCCCTAAGTCAATTGGAATAATCAGCTGATTTATGCAGATGTAGTTACATAAATAATAATTAAACAATGAAATTTTCAACAAACAATTGTTTAAACCACGAAACACTCAAATGTAATTAACAAGTGGTTTTATCTAATTTATGGTACTGTGTATAACAATACAGAGAGAATTAGTTTATTATGAAACACAAAAGACATTTAACAGAAGCGATGCGCAGCCCCCGGGGCGTATTCGCTTTAACTCGCCCCTTTGTGTGTGAACGCTTCAAATAAACTCAAATGGTTAACGTGTTTAATTTAATTTGTTCACGGCTTGCGTGTCCTTTTATAATTAAACTAGCTCTGGTGAGCCGGCGTTGCTCGATTGGGGATAAATTACTCCCTTCCTCCATGCCGGCAGTGGTGTCGCCCATGGTCACAGGAGTGGGCGACCGTTATGTTCTAGAAGCAGAGATGGGCGAAATGTAATCTGTTTAATGATGAACGATTACAGAATGTAGTCGTAATTTTAATTTTCTTGCTCTGTAATAATGATTAAATCCATTTAAAATAAGGGGTGTCTCAGAATGTTTTTCGTTTTTGAACTGACCAATACGCGCCGATCGCTGGTAGCAGGGGGAGGGGAGTGGTCTCAAACGCTTGGCCGGCTTGTTAAGTTTAGTAGCCATGAATCGTTTCACGGGACCGCAGCGCGCGTTTTGCGTGCGAGCGTTTTATAAAAACAACGATTCCTACACTATTGTTCGTCGTCTCTACAGGACACATTTTAATTTAACAAGCTTAAAACATGTGCCAAGTGCCAATTTAATTAAACATTGGGTGTGCAAGTTTGAAGAGACTGGGAATACAATGCCGGACAAATCATCTGGGCGCAAAAGGACATCAAGGGCGAGCACGAACGTCGACCGCGTTCGCCAGTCTGTTATGGACGACCCACGACAGTCGTTGAGATTGCGCGCAGCTTCTCTGAATTTGAACAAATCTACGGTTTATCGCATTATTTCGAAAGATTTGCATTTTCACCCATATAAAATTGTTATTGTTCAAGAAATGAAGCCTGATGATCCTGATAAACGAGTCGAATTCTGCAGGACAATGAAAAACCGTTTTAGGAGTTTCAATAACATCTGGTTCTCCGACGAATCGAATTTTCACATCAACGGTCACGTGAATAAACAAAATTGCAGATACTGGGCTACCGAGAATCCGCTAGAACTGCATCAGAAGCCCTTGTACTCACCAAAAGTGGTTGTTTGGGCTGCCATATCAAGTCAAGGAATTATCGGTCCTTATTTTTTTGAGGATAACCGAGGTCGAACTCAGACCGTTAATTCTGATCGATATTGCCATATGATCCGGACTTTTTTGACTACAGAAATGCAAAACCAGTCTGGCTACAACCGCAACACCTTTTTCCAGCAAGATGGGGCCACTTCTCATGTAACAAATGACTCATTAGCTGCTCTTCACGATTTATTCCCCGGAAGAGCGATAAGCCGCCGAGGAGACATAAACTGGCCACCGAGGAGTCCTGATTTAACGCCTGCTGATTTTTTCTTATGGGGCTACCTAAAAAGTAAAGTTTACAATCCATTGCCACCAAACCTGAACGTTTTGAAGCAATAAATCACTGAAGAAATCAACGCTATTCCAAGAGCAATGCTCCAGCGAGTGATTGAAAATTTTAGCTCCAGGCTAAATGAGTGTGAACAAGTAAATGGTGAACATTTGCAAACGGTTGTTTTTCATAAATAAACTTCAAGATCTGCTCTTTAATTTAACAATAAATAAAACAAGTTTTAATGGATAATGTTGTTTTTTATTTAACATCAAAAAATGAAAAACATTCTGAGACACCCTTTATTAAGAAATGATAAATGTGTATACATTCTCGGATGTTGTAGTGTTTAAAACATAAATGAGCAAAATGCAATCATAATAATGGTAAAAAACGTAAAATGTAATCGTTAATAATTTTCATTAATCTGATTACATTTTGCCCATCTATGTCTAGAAAGGGGCCGCATAGAGGGAGTAGCAAAGAACTGAGTCGTTGTTACTCGCTTTTATCCAGTATATAAAAAAGATCTTACAAATAGTTGAGATAGATTTAATTATAAAGATTCTTCTTCGAAAATTTGTTTAAGCGGGTTAGATACTTATATTAAATATTTTATCATTTCGACTAAAGATTTCAAATTGCGTAGTTGTGCGAAATTGTTACAAAATATAGCAATTTTGAGATTGATGCCCGAGAAATAATGTGTTAATTTTATTTCCTCCTATTTCAAAATATTCTGTGTCTACGTGACAGTCATGGTTTATTAGTGAATAAGGTATTGTGGTTAGTTTTATGTGTTATTTCTCGAAAACTTACTGTGGTTACATACGTATCTGTTGAAAATTAATTAGTGTTTTCTCAATAAAGTGCCTTATAAAAGTAATCGTTTTTTTTAATAAGTTATTGACATTGCAAAATTAGTTTTGTTTTTATAACTTAAGGCGGACGCTTGACCTCAATCACACCTGGTGGAAGGTGAAGATGAGTCCGATGATGAACCGCGTCCGCCTAACAAATGCCTATTCACTCTTCTTTTAAAGACTCCCAGGTCATAAGATCGCGGAAATATGGCTGCTGTATGTATACTTTACCTGTATTATAGGGAAGTGCGTTGAAAGTAGGCCGGTACAGTTACTTAAGGTGGCTTGTAGCACAGGGCGGTGGGCGGTGATCTGTTACTGCCGACACTCGCTCTCGTGATGGTCGGTGGCAATGGAGAATGACAAGCAGCCCTATTCTTTTATGAGAAGGTAATAAAGGTGAAGGAGGCGGTGGAGAGGGATCGGGAGCCTATTGCCAACCTCAATAACTTAATCCTTCGCCCTGCCAGGGCAAGACCCGAAGCTCGAGGGAGTTGAAGCTGCTCGCGTCCGTAAGCTTTACCCTAGTTTCCCTACACGTGACTCCTGGGTGGTGCTAAACGAGCAGCAGCGAGGTGGTAGGGCGCCGGTGCCCGTCTGGATCGCGACCACAATGCATGGGTGTAAAGCCCGTCATAGTGACCAGTTTCGGCTTGTCGCGTTTCGGGATCAGCTTGTGCATATCCAGTAGCTCATATACCTAGGGACCTTCAGTCGTGGTATATGTGGGCCGACATGACGATGTAGACTATCAATGGATTTTCATCCTTTGATAGTCGCTTTCGTTTTTGGACTACACTGTACTTACCATCAGGTACTATGTAGTCACTATGTCAAGTCAGTGTAAAAAAAAAGACGACAGAGCAGGGTCTTCCCTAAGAGACCTACTTTCATAACGGATTAACATTGGGCGGTACACTCGAGGAGTACGTTGTCCAATACCAGTGTGTTCCTGCACACCGTTCCAATTAAAATTAATAGAGACGAGGGAGGACATGACACTTTCATTACATCATCCCCTAGAAAACCGTACGTCGCCTAGAGCGGAGGAAGTTGGCAGACGGGAGAAAGGACTCCACGGTCGGTGGTTTTGGTCAGTAAGAGTGCGGTACACTGGATTGCCGGCCCTCACCGCTGCCCTGACGGTCCATGATGATTTCCACCGGGTTTACAAAAAAAAGCGGCTTTTTCCAACAGTTTAAATCTAAAAATGATTACATTTTACGTTTTATACCATTAATATGACTGCTTTTTGCTCATTTATGTTTTAAACACTATAATATCCCAGATTTCTTAATGTTTTAAATGGATTTAATTATGATTACAGAGAAACAAAATTTAAATTACGACCACATTTTGTAATCGTTCATCATTAATCAGATTACATTTTGCCCATCTCTTACTGTAGGCAGCTTTCTTCGTTATAATGAGATCTATGTCTAATTTTTCTCAGATAAAGTATGTTATCGGTGATTAATATTATTGTGTCAATGAATGCCCCGCTGTTTTCTTTGTAAAGGCTCGACGGTGTCATCTCGACGGGACGTAATTGGTTCATTCTGTGTTCCTTCACTGAACTCATTGTCATCTACTTTCAATCAATCCATTGTAGTATATATATATGTCGGAGATTGGAAAACGGAACGTCAAATCTAAATCGATTTGGGCGTATTCGGTTAGATGGGTGGCAACACTGAGTTGACAGCTAGTTGACAGCGAGTTGACAGCGGTTGTCAATGTCATGGATGGTTATATAAGCGCACGTGGAGCTGTCAACGGCCTTCTTATTCGGGGACAGACAACAGTGAAAACACGTGTAGCCGACCTATATCCGACTTCGCCGCGTTCCCGAAATTAATCCATCTCTATCCGCGTCTCGTGTGTACATCCTGATTGTAAAGTTAATTAATTAGTTCTATTAAAACCTATTAAGTGTACACTGAGACTTATTTCGTGAAAATACAATGGATGAAGAGCTGAGAGACGATGAGCGCCCACATTCTCCCCAGCTCCCCTACTTTATCAGAAGTGGGATGTAACCCAAGAGAAAATCGACGCGAAACACGTGGTACTGATGATACAAAATGGCGCCTACTTATGGAGCAGCAAAACCGCAACTTTATGGCGTTGATCGAGGCATTGAAAGCGCCGTCTACTAGCAAGGACATCCGGCTACCTGAGTTCAACCCAGATAAAGACAACGTGGATGCTCGCGCATGGATTACAACCGCGGACATGTGCATCACGGATTCAGAGTTGCAAGGCGCTTCGCTCATGATGGCCTTGAGTCGTGCGCTTAAAGGACAAGCTTCGGTGTGGCTGTCACAAGTATTATTTCATGGAATGACCTGGACCAACTTCAAGGATTTGTTTACTGCCAGGTATGAAAGTGCTGAAACATCTGCCGCATTTTTGATTAATCTAAACAACAGTAGACCAAAAGACAACGAATGTTTAGCCTCTTACGCAGCCACATTGATGATATCTATTATGTCAAAGTGGAAAAATCTCTCAGTTGAACAAATTGCAGTGTCCACTATCCTAGCACATATTTCCCAATTTGAGCCACGGGTGCAGCGACTCTCCTTCACGGAAAATATTACTACCAGAAACCGTCTGCAACAAGAACTTAAAGCTATTTACATACATTTTTGAAAAGGAAATCATCCTACTCACATGATCACAGCAATGATCCGAAAAGGTCTCGTTTTGCTCCCGATACCACTGCTGTGAAGTGCTACATTTGTGGCAAAGCGGGTCACAAAGCGGTACAATGTCGCTCAAGAGTTGAAGCGAAGAGTCAAGAAATAAAACCAAAGCCACCAATTGCTGACGTCACGCCTAGGAAGACTTCTTCTGCTGCCTCTGTTACCTGTTTCAGCTGCAATACCATAGGCCACTATGCGAAAAACTGTCCACGGCGGGGCAATAGCGAGGACAACACCAGCAGTGTGGCCGGGTCTTCGCACGAGAAGTGAGTTAACGTAAGCGTCGTCGACACGCCTGAAGGGATGCTTCGACATGCTGGTGAGCAGTTTAATTTTACTTATGATTCTGGTGCTGAGTGCTCGCTAATGAGAGAGCCTATAGCTTGTAAATTTCATGGAAAACGTTTTAATAATGTTGTTGTAATGTCTGGTATAGGCAAAAACACTGTTAGCAGTTGGTTACAAATTGTATCGCAGATTGAAATTAATGATATCTCGGTAGAGATTGTTTTTCATGTCTTACCTGATCACCATTTACACCATAACATCATGTTTGGACGTGAAGCGCTAATATTGGGTATAGCCGTTCATATGACATGTGACAAACTGACTTTTTATTGCCCCAACATTATTAACGGTTGCGAATCTAAATCTTATATTGACTTTAATTCTCTTGACACTGACGTACCCGGAGAATTTAGAAGTGAATTGATAAAGCTCTCGAAATCTTTTAAAAGTTTTTTTTACTACTGGAGTACCAACTACGCGTGTCGATACTGAACCAATGACTATACGCCTGAAAGACCCTTGAAAAGATGTACGATTTTTATTGGCTTGAGAATATGTCCAAATTTGTAAGAAAATTCGTGGAAAATTGCGTAACTTGTAAGGTTTCCAAATCAAACTCGGGTAAAGTTCAAGCTGAGTTACACCCCATACCCAAGGTAGCAGTTCCTTGGCACACTGTGCATATAGATGCCACTGGTAAGCTTAGTGGCGCGAATGATGCAAAAGAGTACGTCTTCCGTCTTAATAGACGCATTTACAAAGTACGTTCTTTTGCACCACACTCGCAAAATAGATACTGCCAGTAGCATTAAAGCAGTGAGACACAGTGTTGCTTTATTCGGTGCTCCAACACGAATCATAGCAGATCAGGGTCGTTGCTTTGCAAGTCAAGACTTTCGTGACTACTGTAATTCAGTCAATATAAAGTTGCATTTAATTGCAACCGGTAGTTCGCGAGCCAACGGTCAAGTCGAGAGAGTCATGTCGACTCTTAAAAATATGCTCACTGCAGACGAAACATCACAAGGCTCTTGGCAGGATGCTCTTCCTGATGTGCAGTTAGCTCTAAATTGCTCGATGAACCGCGTAACCAAATCAAGTCCGTTAGAATTACAGATAGGTAAGGTTAGCAGACCTCTGGAGGTCATGTTAGCTGAGGACGTGGAACAGGACCTTGATTTGGAGGAGTTGAGATCGAACGCGGTAACTAACATTAACAAAAATTCTAACTACGACAAGACTCGATTTGACAGGACGAAGGCTAAAATTGTTCCTTTTTCTTTGGGTGATTATGTCCTACTAAAGAATGAAGAACGAAATCAAACAAAGCTCGATCACAAATATAAGGGACCGTTTAAAGTTATCGAAATATTGGAAAACGATAGGTACATTTTAAAGGCCATAGATACAAAGCGGACCTATAAGTACGCTCATGATCGCTTAAGAAAAATGTCTGGCAATGATAATATTTCTGAGTCTAGTGATATGGAAGATATCGAATCCAATGACCTTACCTTAACCGAATGTTGAGTTAAATTCAGTGGTGTTTTCTTTCTGATTAGTGAACAGTAATTGGTATTATTACTAAGCCGGAAATGGAACATATCGCTCGATTTAGGTGATATGTTTGTTGTATTGCTCGTTGAGGGCTGCAGGTAATCTGAGGGTCACTCGAGGGAGGCGACATGGTTATCGTCACTCGATGGAGGTGGCATGGTTATCGTCACTCGATGGAGGTGACGTGGTTATCGTCACTCGATGGAGGTGGCATGGTTATCGTCACTCGATGGAGGTGGCATGGTTATCGTCACTCGATGGAGGTGGCATGGTTATCGTCACTCGATGGAGGTGGCATGGTTATCGTCACTCGATGGAGGTGGCATGGTTATCGTCACTCGATGGAGGTGGCATGGTTATCGTCACTCGATGGAGGTGGCATGAGTTGCTATCGCTCGATATAGGTGATAGCAACGACACTTTTCGCTGATTAACGTTTGTGGTGTTATTGATGCTTTTTACTACGTACTATGATACTGTTCACTAATGAGCGAGTTGCTTTCAATATGTTATGTGATAGTATGACTTAATTGAAAAAAAAAAAATTAATGTTAACCGTTAGTATTTTGGTTTACGTAACAAACCCTATTCTTTAACTAAACGTTAATCAGGATGAGCCGAGCTGGAGATATTGCAGAATGTTTTCCCCTTTGCAGGAGCATCACACGGGGACGTGTGACATGTCAAGATGGCCGTGTCGGAGATTGGAAAACGGAACGTCAAATCTAAATCGATTTGGGCGTATTCGGTTAGATGGGTGGCAACACTGAGTTGACAGCTAGTTGACAGCGAGTTGACAGCGGTTGTCAATGTCATGGATGGTTATATAAGCGCACGTGGAGCTGTCAACGGCCTTCTTATTCGGGGACAGACAACAGTGAAAATACGTGTAGCCGACCTATATCCGACTTCGCCGCGTTCCCGAAATTAATCCATCTCTATCCGCGTCTCGTGTGTACATCCTGATTGTAAAGTTAATTAATTAGTTCTATTAAAACCTATTAAGTGTACACTGAGACTTATTTCGTGAAAATACAATGGATGAAGAGCTGAGAGACGATGAGCGCCCACATTCTCCCCAGCTCCCCTACTTTATATATTTTTTATATTAGCTGAGTAAAGTGACTACACCGCATCTGTTGGCAAGTACAGTGTAGTCTAAATCTGATATTTATAGATCTTTTTCGGCAGGGCATTATGTTGTTCGGGCTCCCCTCCTGACAGAGGCTGGGCGGTGGACGTTGAGGGCCTCCGCCGTCCAGTGGAGAGTGGGGGTGGGGCGGCGTGTGTGTTTCCGCACGCCGTACCAATGAGAGGTAATAAGGGGGCTATTTACGACCCCCTCCCTGAGAAGAGGCCTGCCTAAGGCCAATCGCTCGCCGGGCCCTCGAAAGCCCTTTACGCTTGAAAAGTAAAAAAAAATAATGTATACTTTATTGGTATTGTTCGGCGAACGTCATTTCTAGGAGCATTAATTTGAAGAAATAACTTGAAAAAATATTATTATATTATATATTTATTAAGGTATTTCAGTTCATAAGGTTTTTAAAGACGGGGATAAAACATCATCTGCCGCCGTCTTTTCCCTCCCGTGTCCTTTTATCTTTGTTTCTCAATTATATGGATTAATCCAGTAACAAATGTTTACAGAAAAATATTTAGAGCTTTTTTTACAAAAAACTTTGTGAAAATGGAAAAATAATTTATCGCATAAAAAGCGTCTTTAACCTTAACTTAAGAAGTGGTCAAAACCAAAGGCTATTAATTTTCAGCCAATTTTTTTTTTGTAGAGGTTGCATCACTTTTTTAGATTCAGTTGGGATGATGAGTGATATATTCGTTTGCTGCCCCTGGAATTTAAAACCCATGGGGTGGGCTCCGGCTTACCCCCCTAGATCCGGGCCTGACTTAGCCCTCCAACAAACTTTACTATAGGGTCCGTCTAAGGAACGCTACGCCACTGGCTTCGATCATTTAAAAAAAAGACGGAAGCGTATAAGTTCACGTAAAAAAAGATAATCTAGCGCCTATCTATGTATATTACGAATTATAAGTGAAGCTTTCAAAGCGATATGTTGTATTATCACTATGTGATAACATTTTGTACGTACCTTCAAGATAAAACTGTTATTTGACAACAGAAATAAAACATTCATACAGAGCATAAAGGAAGGTTGTATAAACTGTTATGGGAGCAATGATAACTGTAATTTATTCTTTTTATATGAGCCTATAAAAATAATCTTTCATAAAACTATCCCTTGTAGACATTACTATTTATCTATCATCATGCCGAATACCTATTGGGGTAGGCAGAGAGAATGGACCGCCACTTCTTTCTATTCTTTGAAACCTCTTTCGTTTCTATAACATCCATTAGTTTCTTCGTGAACTCTCGCAGATTCCGCGTACTTATAACGTCACCGTCCATCAGAACTCTTTTAATTTGGTCTGTTCAGGTAAGTCCCGATCGCCCTCGGCTGTTACTTCCACTTATATTCATATAGTATATTTTTTTATCATCCTTTAACCATTCACCGTCTCCACGTGCCTGAACTATCGATGCACGCTTTTGAGCACGCTATCGACGACACTATCTCTCAAACCAGCCATTCCCCGTATCTCTTCATTTCTAACATGGTCCGTAAACATTACTAGACTTTGAAATTGAGAAGTTAAATAGATAATTGGTCCTTCTTCGTTGCTGAGTTTATTCACATGAAACAAGCCCATATCTTGTTGAAAATTATAGGCACATAGTCGTATACTTAGAAACTGTAGACAGGAGTACATACCTCCCTGGTGGGATTAGTAGAAATGAATTTAATATAAACGGATTGTTAATAATAACAATATATCGTCACGCCATATCCCTTACGGGGTGAGCAGAAATACATTAGAGGTTTTATCCACTTTGCGTTTATATAGTGTCGCGCCAAACGTGTGCATCCCCGTTCTCAGGGCACTTACTTATGACATTTCTATCAGATGCTATGCGCGTAGCTTCAGGATGTTTTACTACACCGGTGAGTATGTGACACCTTAATCTGATTGTTCGATCAAAAACGGAATGTTGATTTTTAAATTAAATATACAAATTAATTTAAGGAATACGTTTCACTTTCAAACATTACTTAAGTCTTTACTTATGCGCAACTGGGAGAATAATTAAAAAAATATATATATTAAGAATGAATACATATTAATTTGATATTTTTATCCATTTCTGTACGCGGTACAAATGTTCAAAACTTTTCATCGCTCCTATTTAATTGTATTGAGTAGGTACATAACGTATTACATATTAATCCTCTCTGAAGTTTGCCATGTTTGTCATGGCGACAAGGCGCCGCATAACGCGAACCCAGTAGTAAAACATGCGTGGGTTTTCCAGATTACGTACGGATTTAGTTAGGCACCACATGCTCACGTGTGAACGAAAACATCCTGAGGAAACCCGCATGGCATCTAATAGAAATGTCATATCAAACTTTATTATAATTTATTTATAGACGAACGCTTGACCTCAATCACACCTGGTGGAAGGTGAAGATGAGTTCGATGATGAAACGCGTTCACCCAGCAAATGCCTATTCACTCTTCTCTTAAAGACTCCCAGGTAATAAGATATCGAAAATATGTCCGCTGGTAGCATATTCCACTCCTTAGCCGTTCGCATGATGAATGTAGAAGCGAATCTTTTCGTGCGGATATTAGGAACATCCACCACATACGGATGGTATCCAACACGATGTCTAGTGGTTTTTTGATGGAATGGGGCTGGTTGAATCAAAGAATGTAATTCCCGAGAACACTCTCCACCGTGCAACCGGTAAAAGACCGCGAGGCAGGCAACTTTACGTCGATGCTCGATGCTCTGCACTTTAATTTCTGTCAAAGAGTCATCGCCAATAAGTCTACGAGCTCTACGATCAATCGAGTCCAAAGCCGCCAACTGATATTTAGCGTATCCGTCCCAAAGATGACAACAGTGCTCGACACCCGACCGCACCTGTGCCTGGTACAGATTAAGAAGTTGCGAAGGTGAGAAGAATCGTCTGATCTTAAAAAGGACACCCAATTTTTTTGCAGCTCTTTTCACCCTGAACTCTATCGACCGCCCTAAGTTCAATGTTCAAAGTTCTACCCTGAGGATCATGATCAGCTGCGCTACTGATCTCGTTGGGCACGACATAAAAACGCAAAGTGAATACAGCCATTAATATATCTGCTCATCCCAAACGGTATGTAGCGTGATGTTGTGTTACTATTATTAAATTAAATTTTTTGCTGGTAGGGCGATTTCCCGAACTGGGTCATGACCACAGTACATACGTGTAAAGACCGTCATAGTGACTCGCTTCGGCTTGTCGCATTTCGGGATCAGCTTGTGTATATCCAGTAGCTCATATACCGAGAGATCTTCAGTCGTGGTATATGTGGGGCGACATGACGACATAGACTATCAATGGATTTTCATTCTTCAATGGTCGCTTTCGTTTTTGGACTACACTGTACTTACCATCAGGTACTATGTAGTCACTATGTCGAACCAGTGTAAAAAAAATACGGACTTAAGCATTAGACCTCTTTGGTGAAAGAAAACATCACGAGACAATCTTCATATCATGTTCCGAAAAAACGAAGTAAAAATAACAATTAATTAAATGAAGAAAACTTACATGGTAGCACTGGGAGCTTGCGTAGCTTGTAAACAAATGAGAAAAGGAAAGCAAAGAATAATGCTAGTAGGCTATGACGTCAAAAAGGTCATGACCGCCGCTGATCCTAAGCACCGTTTATCAATTAAATCGTTTCATTGGTCTTTAAACTTGTTATTGTAAGTAATCCGAGTGTAGTCCGCATGTAAAACAATTCAATTTCTTCAATTTTATATAACAATAACTTTTTAATGTTCCCGGGTAATATATTTTCTAGAGTATTTTGGTAATATTATCCTGTTACCAATTGCCCTTTTGAGTCGGAAAGGGTTTTCAAAACATACTGCATATTAATTCTAAGTTTATTATTCCTTCCTTACAGTCACGTAAGGTCCTGGTACTGTCACACGGTAACGAGGCTTAGCAACGAGATGTACAGCTGATATCGTTCGCATTAGAAATAATGATGGCAATCATCGTCTTTGAAAATATGTTTGTATTTCTCAGTATACATCCTGCGAACGATTCTGATTGATTCCTATAATTTACATAAGCGCTTCTTTTCCACGTGTATGGTTTTATATTTAAGGTTTTGTATTTTGAAAAGCAAAAGCCGGCTAAGCAAGAGTCGAACTCGCGCACCGAGGGTTCCGTATAAATAAACTATAAAAGTACTGTACATTGTTCTAACAGAAACATAAACAAGATTTAGAGGCAAATATAACTTTGCCGTTTGTAAACAGCTGTCTCTATACATTGATATAGGTAGCAGGTTTATTACCAATTGCAACTACATTTAAAACCATAAAAAATTTAGTTTGTTTTAATATAATTATATATTTACAATTTTTGTACTTTTTTCTATATTTGTGATATAAGATCTTGCCAAGTTTCATGATTCTAGGTCAAAGAGAAGTAAATTATAAGTTTGATTCCCTTTTTTTGATGACACGGGGAACATCCTCGTGGACTGTAAGGGCGCCGTGAGTGTGGCGTCCCGGTGTGTAGGACTCTTACGAGCTAAGCCCCCCAGGGTGTTCCTTCTCTCGTCTGCCGGGGACATGGGTACGGATGAGGCATCTGCCTCGGCGCTCGGCGACGTCTGGCCTACTACAATGACGCCTATTGTGTGAGAGGTGGTAATGATGCCACCGCCACTCACTCCTATTATAATTGGGGGGACAGTGGTGTAGAGTGTCATCCCTTCACGTCTCTGTGAATTGTCACTAGAGCGGCGTGCGGGTACACATCGCACACTGCTCACGCCTTGCCATTGAGTGACGCACTTCCTCAAGTGTGCTGCCTGGGTTTTAGTTTCCTTGCAAAAACGGCAAAAATGTTAAAAGATACGACTCTAATGGAAATATCTTTAGATTGACTTAGAAGCATGATTTTTTTCAGGGCAACAAGATACTACAGATCTGAGTATTTATATTACAAATTTAATACCTGCTCGAGTTTCTGAGAAAAAAGTTCTTGACAGACACAGACGGATAACAAACTAAAGGGTCTCGTTTTTCTTTTTATGGAACCCTAACAAATATTGTAAATGGCCTCTTCGTTGCCCATCTGTCAAAACTAGGTATTGAATCTGTGGTCAAAAACCATTTACTTAAATATATTCTAATTATATAATATTATGTACTATGGGTGACAGTGAAGGAGCTTGGCAAAGCGCAGCATCCTTCTGCGAGGCTGTGATGAAGCGGAAGGAGGCCCCAGAAAGGGATAAGAAACATATAACCACCCTGGATATTTGGCGGCCAGGGCACCTCCGCAGGAGGGACGGGTTCGAGCGCGGCCAGCGCGACGTCCCTCCGTGACATTAGCCAGGCAGTAGACTTACGGGAATCTGATGCTCGAATGAGAGAGACGTGACGCCCTGTGTCCTGCGAGTCGCCTGTGAGGTAGGTTTGAAGGTGAGGGTGTAAAGAGTCCCAAGGATGTAATGAGGGTGTAAAGAGCTGTTCACTCCCCAGGCAATTGAAAGTATCTGGATTCTCATGTCCAGGTGGAGTAATTGGAAGAACGCCACGTGGGTTTTTAGCCAGTAGTAATCTGACAGTTCGAGGACACGACCCTGATGGTCCTATGCAGGATTTTCCCCCGAAAACCAAAAAAAAAGTTATGTTTACGTGAATTAAAAAACTGAAGCCGACCTCATCTTTCACTTAAGTTTTGTTAAAGTATTTATAATGAGAAACAGAATTATGTAAAAGATAATACCTATAAATACCTACGTGGTAAATGGCGGTGAATTACCGCGTGAATAAATCTTCGTTTCGCCGTATGCTTATGATTTATTTACTCAATGTCATATTGGAAATTTACACGGAATTATACAAAACAACTTAATTATTTTAAATTATATAAATTTTTAGAAACTTCCAAAAGGTATTCTGAGAAGGAAATTTTTATTAAAACTGCAGTTGTAATAACTGAGAATGTTATAAATTAATTAGCTTTTTATTTTGAGATAATTTTATGTCGTTAAGAAAATTTGAAATTTAATATTTGTTAATATTTAAAGCGAAACAAAAGCGCGGGTCGATAATTACGTACGAAAGGCGGTTTATTTATCCTGCCTCGACTCAGCGATTACACGACGCCTGATGGTATAATAAAGCATGGTGTACTCCAAAAAACGATAACAACTATCAACAGTTTAGAAAAACGCAACGCTAGTCGCAGCGGTCATGCCAGTTTGGACAAATATCCCTTCACGAAACGCTTAAATGACCCAATATCAAAGGATGGTGGGAGCACGCTCGCCTGAAGGCCATTCCAAAGCCCAACGTCACGGCAAAAGCAAGAGTTAGAGAACTTCTTAGTCCTAGCCGGGATGTGAGTTACCGTAAAGCTGTGACTCTGCAAGCTCGCGCGCGTTTCTATCAAGACGGAAGAGGGTGAAACAAGGTTAAATAATTGAGGCGTCTAATTTCAAAACCCGCCAAAACGATTTTTCGTACAAAATTACTTAATAGTCCTAATAGTAATTTGAATTTTTTTTTATCAAAACAAATATTATATATGAATTTTTTCTTTTTTACTTTTTCACTCTAGAATAATAATTTAAATACCTTATAAGAATTTGATTGTTAAGTCAAAGATTAATTATAAGTTTTTATAAATTTATAGGAGTGGAAAAAAATATGTTATAGCGGGTTTTGAAATTAGACTCCTCCATTCTTCAGAACACTTGCTGTAATACAGATGGTAGAAAACGCTTACTGAGGCAATATCTCTAGTGCAGCGGCTAGTAATATCTGGATTAGATCAACCAAATTTCGAACTCAATGAATCTTATTAGAAGAGGCCTAAGTCCAACAGTGGACTAGTGTGCTGATGAAAATACAAGAACGCGCTTTAGAATTAAACCTTAAGCCGGTTGCAGACCAAGTAATGAGGTATGTTAAAATTAGGTATCTTTTTTAGGGTCAATCCTTCACTCCAATGCAACTTTTTAACCTGTGTCAGGCACAGGTGCTGTCGAGTATTGAATACTGTTGTCACCTTTGAGATGGTCCGCTAAATATCAGTTGGCCTTTTTTTTAACACGGGTGAAATCCCTAACGGACCTCGGGGGGCGATGAGGGTCGCGTCCCGGTGTGTCGGTCTTGCACCGACTAAAACCGCCGGGGTGTTTCCACTTTCCACCTACCGGCATCGAGGACACGACTAGGGTCTCATCCTCGATGACCGGCAAGGCGTGCGGCCTTAAGAAGGCCTCTACTCGTTTGGAAAGGAGTGGTATAAAGAGCCACCCCTCTCATACATCTTGGCTGCAAAAGGCTTGGACTTTGTTGATCACAGGGATCGTAGATTTGTAGGCGATGACTCATGCTAAAATACAGAACATCCTTCATTGACGTAAAATCTCCTGCCTCTCAGTCTTTTACCGGTTGTACAATGGAGTGTCTCAAAAGCTACATTCTCTAATTGCACCAGCGCCATCTAAATATATATAACTCAAAGGTGACCGACTGACTGACTGACATAGTGATCTATCAACGCACAGCCCAAACCACTGAAAGGATCGTGCTGACATTTGGCATGCAAGTAGATGTTATGACGTAGGCATCTGCTAAGAAAGAATTTTTATCAACTCTACCCCCAAGAGGTTAAAACAGGGGATGAAAGTTTGTATGAAACTTTGTCAATTTTAAACTAATCGGGCTGAGACTTTGCATGCATAAAGCTGCTATGACGTAGGCATCCGTTAAAAAAGGATTTTGATAATACTTAATTATCTAAATTAAAAAAAAAGATTATTTTGATTTTGCCTAATGACAGATTAGTTAAGAATATTGTGTACAAAGAAGTTTTGTAGGCCCTTATTTTTACACACGCTAAACAAAACTAAAGTCGCAAAAACTATACCTAATCAATAATAATAATAATAAACCGAAACTTACAAATATTTGGGTATGTCTGAAGCTTTAGGTATAGCAGACAGAGACGTAAAACGGGCGTTGGTGCAACGGTTCTTTAACCGCCTGTCCAAGGTCTTAAAGAGTCTTTTGTCAGGTGGAAATAAGATCCGCGCCTTTAACGGCTGGGTTATGCCTTTGCTGCTATACTCCTTTGGCATACTCAAATGGACTCAAACCGAATTGGATACCCTGGATCGAAAAATCCGTACTCTACTTACTGCATATCGTATGCATCATCCACGTTCATCGGTGATGAGATTGTATATCCCGCGGAAATGTGGGGGCCGTGGCATGCTTAATGCTAAGGACCTACATAACCGTGAGATATGCAATCTCAGGAGTTATTTCCTTTACAGTGAAGTGGATATGCATATGGATGTAGTAAAGGTGGATAAAGGACTAACTCCGCTTTATCTGGCAAATAGGAACTGGCAAAATCCAAAGGTACTGAGTACCTTGGATCGCAGGGATATATGGAAGAGCAAAGAGCTTCATGGACGGTTTTATCGGGCTCTTCATGCGCCTGATGTAGATTCGATTGCCTCCGTTTCTTGGCTGCGTTTCGGCGACCTTTTTGGGGAAACCGAAGGTTTTGTCTGTGCAATTATGGACGAGGTTATCAAGACAAACAACTACAGAAAGTATATCCTCAAGGACGGTCGGTCGACATATGTCGGGCATGCCACCGTCCTGGAGAATCTTTGAGGCATGTGGTTTCTGGTTGTTCGTTTCTTGCTAACGGCGATTACTTACACAGACATAATCAAGTGACCAAGATCATATACCAGCAACTTGCTCTTTCATATGGTCTTGTGGACAATGAGGTGCCGTACTATCAGCATGTACCTCAGCCAGTTCTTGAAAATGGTCGTGCAATGCTGCACTGGGATCAATCTGTTAGCACTGATAGGACTATTTTTGCTAATAGACCTGACATTGTGGTAGTAGATCGGTCGGCACGCCGGGCAATACTGGTTGATAACACCATATCACATGATGAAAATCTCGTAAAAGCTGAGAAAGAAAAACTATCAAAATTTTTAGACCTCGCACCGAGATTACCAGCATGTGGGATGTAGATTCTACGATTATTGTCCCGATAGTCGTATCGACTAATGGACTGATCGCAAAGAGCCTTCATTACCACCTTAAGAGGCTCTCGCTTGGTTGTTGGATCAAGGGCCGGATACAGAAGGCAGTTCTACTCGATACGGCACGCATTGTTAGGAGGTTCCTCACTTTAAGCTCCTAACTACCGGTGGCTTGGGCCTTAGGCCTCGCCCCTGTAGGTCTACATATTTTTATATTTTAAAATTTATATGTTTTTTATATGTATTTATTTTAAAATGTAACTATATTGTATATATATAATGAATAAATGATAATAATACATCTTAACGCGAGCGAAGCCGCGGGCAAAAGCTAGTTTCAGGATAAAACAACTAGACGTCGTGTCGGAAACCATTCGTATGTGGTGGACGTTCCATATATCCGCACGGAAATATTAGCTTCTACATTTATTATGAGAACAGCTAAGGAGTCGAATATGCTTTTAGCGACCATATTTCCACGTTCTTATGATTCGGGAGCCTTTAAGTAAAGAGTTAATAGTCATTTGTTGGGCGGACGCGATACATCGACGGACTGATCTTCTCCTTCCACCAGGTGTTACTGAGGTCAAGAATCCGTCGATAAAAATGTCGAAACTAAGCTATGATAGCTTTATAGTCACGATTTGAACTACTGCCAGCGTTTAGTAGTAGGTATGTACATTATTTCTCACCGAGTAACAAATTCATTATTCATGTAGTAGATATTTCTGGACGTAAAATTCGCGTAAGTTAACAGGCAGGTCACGGCCATATTATGGTTTAGATAATAAAATATGAAATGATCTCGATAAGCGATGCGCATAATTTTCCTTATTTTGATTGCGGCGGTAATAAAGTCAAGTAGGTCTATAAATGGGAACCCTGAGAATTTCCATGACATAGCTATTATATATTATACTAGCAAACCCGGCGAACTTCGTTTCGCCACCAGATGGCTTCGTTTTGGTTTTTAAATAGCGTTTGTAAGAACGTGCGCATAATAAATGTCACATGAAATTAACTGAGCAGAGTACAATGAGTAGCTGTCAAACAATGTATAACGCATCGGCGCCATTTACTTGAAATACTGGTGCGATCTGCTCCACCACCACGCAAAACCATATTGGTTTGTAGTACATGCTATGTATCAGAGATGGCGCTGTATGTGAAAAATGATTTTCCCCGTTTTCCTGCTTTTCTGTTGAAATTTTTCCTAAATGTTGTTTGCTATAAACCTCACGGTGCCCGAGACCATTCCAACGAATGCAAAACCGTGGAAATCGGTTCGTGCGTTCTGGAGTTATTGCGTCAGGAAGGAAAACCCGACTTATTTTTATATAATAGATTAGTTTATATTGTAATATTTCCTGAGAGACAGGCTTAGGAGGGGTGGGCTCTTTACTCCTACACCTCGCAAAAAGGTAGCCTCAGCAAGGCTTTTCGCTACACGGGCGTCTGGATGAATTTGATTTCTCAGGCCCGGGTGGAGCGATTAGAAGGACACCCCGGGAGTTTTTAGTCAGTAGGAGTTTGACACACCGGGGTCGCTGCCCTCACAGCGTCCCTGAGGGTCCCATGCAGAATTTTCAACCGGAATAACAAAAAAAAAAAATTGAGTGATTTTCTGATTTTAACAAAGTGTGATTTATAATGCTGGATACCAAGATTCCTTTATAGGAATGCTCAAAGGCTCAAATTAAAGTATCGTCTACTTCTTGGTTATTGCGTTTTGCTCCATGTGATTTTGTTTTTGTTTTTACCCAGGAAATAGTGATTTTGATCTTTCTTTTCGTCTAGTGTATAATGGTTTTTGTTTTGTTTTTTATCCAGCACAGCTACTGGAGTTTTTGTTTTGTTTTTCTTTTTTTTTTACCTAGTATACGTAGTGTAGTATGCGTTTTATTTTTTAGCCGATGTGGATATGTTTTGGATTTTGCTCAGTATAACACAACAAAACCGCAGACAAAAGCTGCTAAATATAAAACTGCAAGTATTTTGGATAAAATTTCCGAGCATTATATTTGTGTTTTTTCTTTGGTACATTGCTTCAAACCCCAGGTCTCCTGAGACTTGTGAAAGTGTTTGCGTGGAATGTTGACAAGGGAATGTGAATGTTTCGTGGAATATTCAATACCAGTTGTGTGTACACACGCGGCATTATTGGTTTCATGAGTCTACACGAAATATCGCCTGCGGTTTTATGGTATGAACGAATGTTTACATATGCTAATTGTATGTTGTGTTTGTTGGTATATTACAGGTACCTTAATTTCCATTTACTAATGGAGTTATTAGTCTTTTGAGCCCGTCGTTAGTATTTTTAATATTCAGTAGTATCTAATTGACGTTAAAACCAACGACCCAAGCGATTCGCACTCCGCTACACCTTCTTAAAAAAATCACCAAGCAGCAAGCCAGTATTCTACCCTGGTCGTTAAATTCTAAATACGATAGAGAAGAACATCACCCAGCGTTGTCACTGAATAACATATCTAAAAAAGCGCGCCACCTCCCCCTTAAAAATTGGTTGAAAATTTGTACTAGCCTGTTTTGTCATTTTAAAAGTGAACCCAAAAGTCTCATAAGATATCTCTACCACTTCTCAAGTTATGCAAGATATAATTTGTTTTCTAAGGACTCCCTGCCATACCCGTCGCTATCGACCATCTCGTGAGCGACCGCCGTCAGCGGAAGGTCCTCGCCCACCACCCTGAACTCTTCATTGTCCTCAGACAAACATAAGATTTTGCAGTGCGTACAAATATAACATGAATATAACTTTTTTTATTACTATTACTTTTTTTCTATGTGCCTAATTTATTTGTTTCAATGTTGTTAGTTTAGCTTTCTATAATGACAGTTTAAGGACCCACTTTTTGTTATATTGTTTGTTTTATTTATGTATTAAGTAGTTATGTGCCGCCCGATTTGTGAATCAAATTTAAAAAGTGTCATCTAGCTTGTATGCTGTTGAGCAGTATTTTGCTACTGCTTCCTGCAACTGCTGCTTCCTTCGATCCTTCCTAACACTAGAACTACGAAGAAATAAACAAAAAAAAATCTCTCTTATAATTATCTTTATAGTTATCTCTGAAAATTAAAAGCGTAAGAACAAAATAATCTATAATATTATTATATACACAAATTTAATAAAAATCATGACATTATCGTAAAATATTAAATAAGACTCAAAGAGGTAAATAAATGATGCAAGCGGTCATTTTGACCGGTTCGTAGTTTGAGTGTCGCGTGGTTTGTGGTCCATCAAATACGAGACAAGTTTAATCTTATAAAAGGTTGAACAATCGACTCACGTTTATTGCAATCGATATTAACGTCTTTTTATAGCTTGTTCATTGAAAACTAGCTATTTACTCGGTTTTACCTGTCTGACATTCACATTTCGCATGAATTTATTATGACTTCCTTCGGAAACAATACTTTTTCGGGATGGATGTCCTGTTCTGTATTCCTAATACATAAAATTTCATGCTGATCGGTTGATTAGTGAAGGCATGCTAGAGTAAAAAGCAACGAAATCAAATTTTCACTTTTAATTTTATTATATATATATATATATATATTATTAGATTTTTATATCTCTATATATGCATAAAAACACTTGTTCAGACTAACATATTATCGTAAAGCCTTGACTACTAAAGCTATAAACGTGAAATTTGGATATAATTTTAGGATTTGATTTTGTATGATTTAGTTTCTCCCCCTTCTATAGTAGAATCACACGTGCGCGACTTACGGAGACAAAGCTACACGGTAACTCACATCCCGGCTAGGACTAAGAAGTTATCTAACTCTTAGATTGTCTGAGTTGTTGAGCTGTTGAAGTCTAGTGGCGGGCGCGTTCCCACCGTCCTATGATACTGCGTCCTTTAAACGAAGCGTGAAGAGATATATGAGTTTTTGGGACTCGAAGCTGCTCGCGTCCGTAGGCTTTACCCTAGTTTCCCTACACGTGACTCCTGGGTGGTGCTAAACGAGCAGCAGCGAGGCGGTAGGGCGTCGGTGCCCGTCTGGATCGCGACCACAGTACATGGGTGTAAAGCCCGTAATAGTGACCAGTTTCGGCTTGTCGCGTTTCGGGATCAGCTTGTGTATGTCCAGTAGCTCATATACCTAGACACCTTCAGTGGTGGTATATGTGGGCCGACATGACGATATAGACTATCAATGGATTTGCATCCTTTGATAGTCGCTTTCGTTTTTGGACTACACTGTACTTATCATCAGGTACTCTGTAGTCACTATGTCGAGCCAGTGTAAAAAAAGAGTATGTTTAAGCCGGCATAATCGATGCTATTATCGAGAGGTTTTTCTTTAGCCGTAGTCGTTTTTTGGACTATAATATACTTAACATCGACATTGTGGTCACTAGACCGAATTAGTTTAAAAAAAAAGTTAAATAAAGAATAATCTTATTGTATGTAACTTACGAACAGAACTGTTGTTCCACTAGAGTGTGTAACTTGAACGACCGGCGATGTTTAGAGAAGTTTTAATGAAAATTCAGGTAAACTCGTAAACAAGTTCAGTCGAAACAATTTTTCTTTTACGTTATTATCTCGCTAAGCACAGAAATAGATTTTTTTTACACTGGCTCGCCATAGTGACTTCAGAGTACCTGATGGTAAGTACAGTGTAGTCAAAAAACGAAAGCGACTATCAAAGGATGAAAATTCATTGATAGTTTACATCCTCATGTCGGCCCACATATACCACGACTGAAGGTCTCTAGGTATATGAGCTACTGGATATACACAGGATGATCCCGAAACGCGACAAGCCGAAACTGGTCACTATGACTATGATTTTTGTTTATGATGTTTAATAATAATATCGTCGCGCTATATCCTTTACGGGTTGTTAAGTATCATGGCGAGTGTACTGAAGAGTTGTTTAACTTTGTTCCACCGTCTCCCTTCCTGAATAGAACCATATGCGCGGGTTTGCGAAGTCACAGCTATACGGTATCTCACATCCCGGCTAGGACTAAAAAGTTCTCTAACTCCTTCTTTTGCCGTATAGTTGGGCTGTAGAATGGTCTTCCGACGAGCGTGTTCCCACCATCCTATGATATGGAATCTTTTAAGTGTAGCGTGATGAGGTATATGTGCAGACCGGCATGATCGCCGTGACTATCGATGGGTTTTTCTTGCCTGTCGATAGTCGTTGGCGTTTTCTGGACCTCACCATGCTTACCATCAGGCAAGGTGCAGTCACTGTGTCCAGGCAGGATAAAAAAAGTCTACCAACAAAACCACAGCAACATCGTTCATTATAAAACAAAAGGAAAGAAATATTGGTGATAGCCTCCAGTTTTACTAAATTTCAAATCGGTACGAAACTAAATTATTAATTAATTCTTACTTACTTAATTACTACAACTTAATTAATGGACAGAAGAAAGAAAATTAGGAAACATTAATCTGTGAAGATGAGCCAGGTTTTGCGAAACTCTGATAATTTACTCCGATTTCAGAGAAACATTACCGAAGGAACAAAAAGTTAGTCCTAAATTACGGGCCGTCGGTATAATAGGCCGAAATTGCCTCCTATTCCTTATTATTAAAGACAATGCTCTGAAATGAACGTCCTTAACTCATTACAAGCTTAATCGGCCCTTTTCTGAGTGGGCTGAAAATTTCCTAACGGCAAAATAAACTTTGAGGCAAAGGTGATATCTGGGATTTTATAGGGATAGTATATGTAACAGAAAAAGAACTAACATATTTTAAATATAGAGTAGGAATTAATATAATAATTACTGTCTGACAGATTTAATTTATTACAATATAAAAAGTCCATTTTGATAGCTACGAACGCCGATAGAATGTGACTTTTTTTATAATTTATAGGCGGACGCTTGACCTCAATCACACCTGGTGGAAGGTAAAGATGAATCCGATGATGGACTGCGTCCGCCTAATAAATGCCTATTCACTCGTCTCTTAAAGACTCCCAGGAAATATGGCCACTGGAAGCATATTCCACTCCATAGCCGTTCGCATGATGAATGTAGAAGCGAATCTTCTCGTGCGGATATAAGGAACATTCACCACATACGGATGGTATCCAACACGATATCTAGTGGTTTTGTGATGGAATGGAGCTGGTGGAATCAAAGAATGTAATTCCCGAGAACACTCTCCACCTTGCAACCGGTAAAAGGCTGTGAGGCAGGCAACTCTACGTCGATGCTCGATGTTCTGCATTTTAACCTTAGTCAAAGTATCATCGCTAATAAGTCACGACTGAATATAACTGAATCAAGTCAACGAATTTACAAATCTATACTAATATTATAAAGCTGAAGAGTTTATTTGTTTGTTTGAACGCGCTAATCTCTGGAACTACTGGTTCCAATTGAAAAATTATTTTTGTGTTGAATAGACTATTTATCGAGGAAGGCTTTAGGCTATATAACATCACGATGCAACTATTAGGAGCGAAGAAATAATTGAAAATGTGAAAAAAAACGGGTAAAATTATTCATACTTGAAGGCTGCCATTGCGTGCGCTGCGAAAACGGTTCAAGATACCAAAAATATATGTATGAAAGAATTATTACTCTTGAAATGATCTAAAAAAATGTCCTCGACTGTATATGTCTATCTTTTAAGATTAACTCACTAGAACCGTTTTTATGGTAATCAAATTTGGTCGAAATTAATGCATTATTTGTTAAAAGTTGTATCAACGTAATAATATTATTCTTTATCCAAATAAATGTGTTGTTGATTAAGAGTATTTAATTGTGAACAAAATTGTCTTTGACATCACTTAATTTCAATGAACATCTTAGAAGATATTACAATAACTTATATAGCAAAACAACGTTTGCCGGTTCAACTAGTAATAAATAATAGTATCTTAGTATAATATACTATTGTATAATCTATACTAATATTATAAAGCTGAAGAGTTTGTTTATTTGTTTGAACGTACTAATCTCAGGAACTACTGGTTCGAATTGAAAAATTATTTTTGAGTTGAATAGACCATTTATCGAGGAAGGCTTTAGGCTATATAACATTACGATGCGATTATTAGGAGCGAAGAAATAATGAAAAATGTGACAAAAACGGGGAAAATTATTCATCCTTGAGGGCTTCCATTGCGTGCGCTGCAAAAACGGTTCAAGATACCAAAAATATATGTAAGAAAGAATTATTCCTCTTGAAATGATCTAAAAAAATGTCAACAACAGTATATGTCTATCTTTTAAGATTAAGTCCCTAGAACCGTTTTTATGGTAAACAAATTTGGCCGAAATTAATGCATTATTTGTTAACAGTTGTATCAACGTAATAATAATAATCTTTATCCAAATAAATGTGTTGTTGATTAAGAGTATTTAATTGTGAACAAAATTGTCATTGACATCACTTAGTTTCAATAAACATCTTAGAAGATATTACAATACCTTATATAGCAAAACAACGTTTACCGGATCAGCTATATAATATATTACTATATCACCAAAAAATGTCGCTTAAACCAAATAGCCTTTCACCCCTCAAAATATTCTGTTATTGAACAAGTGGCAACCAATGTTGGTTTTTGAGGTCTAATGAACGCGCATTTATACGCGTTGATGTTGGCTTAACTTTATTTCACTAATATAACCTAACAGCTATTTCAAGAAGATAATTTTGGCCAAATACCCAATCGAATTCAGGACCCCGTTCACGTAGCGGTATCAAGAGCTCTTCACAAACAATGTTTACACGTTGTATCTAGAAATACATGGAAGGATGATCAAGTAAAACGTGCGGATAAAAGTGAAACAACATATTCCTTACGTCCCAAGCTCATCACTGTTCATTTTGTTATATGGCGTTTTTAATGATACAATTACCACATAGAAAAAGAATAGTGTCATTAAAACTAGGAAATGACAACGCTTTTTTTTTCGGCATGTGCTACGTTGATGGCCTGGGAAAGACCTTCACAACAAAACCGGGCTTGGTGGGCGAACGCAGAGGGCGCTCAGCCAGCGAAATTTATGGGTTTGGCGGCTACGCAAGGGCACCCCTGAGGGTACGGACCTCGACTTGGGCGGCCGGCCAGTTAAAAAACGAACCTAACGGTGATCTACCAGCGTTCCGGAAGCGACTGCCTTGAGAAGAAACGCCGAAAGAAACTCAAGGCTGCGTCGGAGTGAAACTGCGTTATTTAAACAGCAGTTGACGGACCTAAATCACAACGCGTCAACTCCTTACTATTATATATGTGTGTCTATGTGTATGTATTCATATCCCTAACGAACTTAACTTCCTTTAACGAACTGGAGAGTGTTGAGAGTCGATGTGTTCGCTGACAGTCTGCCGGTCTTTAAAAGGAAAATCATCGGGTGATTGAAGGACACGCATTGGGTGTTGGTGTGATTTTTCTTTTTATTTTATTGTGATTTATCTTTTGCCATTATTTTCACTTTGGCTGATTTTTTCTTGTTTATTAATGCGTTCATTTTTTAAATTGTATTGTTTATGTTTTTGATGCCCGATGTGGTGGTTTTAAACGGCGTAACACATTGACGTACTGTTTTTTTCGACAATTTATTTTTATTTTTATGTAGTGTGTTGGCCACTGGCCGTCCTTAACATTATAAAAATAAAATAAAAATAAAATACCGTATTATTCTCTTACTCGCCGTTTTCTAGGCGTTGAACAACAAATGGTTGTCAGCTGAAAATCAGCGCTGAGGGGCTCAGCTGATCACCTAGCATTTATTAAGCTAATTTCCCTTTGACGCATCACAACACAAGGTATTTGCATTTGTTGTTTTCTATCTTGATTAACTTTTCCTTCTATGTTATGTTATGTTATGTGCCAAATAAACATTTTTATTTGTTTTTTTCTACAGATCGCGAAATTCTATTTCGTCTTTCATAATATTAGTTTCTTTATAATCCCTAATTCTACATTTCCACACGGTGAAGTAAAGTAGGTTATTCGATTTTCTGACGCGTGATTTCAGCTATGGCCAATGAGGAACATCTCAATTGAATTCTACTTTTCCTCTTCCCATGTGTGAATAATAAATTGTATGTTTATTTTGTTACGAAGCACGAAAAGCGTAATATCATTTGTTGTTGTAGAGCTTAGAAGTTAAAGCTTGCGTAATAAATAAATGTAATTTAACAGTTTTATATATATCATTATAAGATAGGATTTCTGTTAACTATTTTATGTGGTAACGCTATAGAATTGACACTAAGAAAGTAGTTTAATAATGAGTTAAAATTAGAGTGTAAGTATGAAAATAATAATAAATCCTTTTTACAATTTTGAAACATCATGAATACCAACCAGCGATTATGAAAAAAAAATCTGTCTCGGCACAGTGACTACACCTGGTGGGAAGTGCAGTGCAACCAAAAGTCGGGTCACATAATACGGATTTTAATTTAAACTAAGGATTAAATAGTGGGTGAGTCTGTTCCTATAAAAATGGCTTATTTCGTATTAAAAAATCTGATTATTACTTTAAATTCCAGCCTATTTTGTATATTAACAATAATAATATTTGTGGACAATTACACACACTGACTTAGTCCAAAAGTAAGCTTGCGCTTGTACTGTGGGTACTAGTCAAAGATATAATACATACTTAAATATAATACACACCCATGACTTGCGACAAACTAATATACATGTAGGATGGATGTTATTGTGTGAAATATTATTATGTATGAAGTAATAAATGCGTAGATCGGAACGTATGGGAGCGAAAGGCAGAAAGATAGAAAGAGAGAGAGGATAAACGGTTTTTTTTTCGATGCGAGCGCTCAGTAATTTTAAGACGTGAAAAAGTGTTAAGACGAAAAATTATTTTTAAAAGTGCAATAAAGAAGTTTATAAAGTTTATTTTGCTATTTATTTGATCTGAAGATCCCCAAAACTACATACATATAAAAAAGTTCGACGTTATCGGGATTGGAACCTACCTTCAGCGATGCAGGCATAAACAGAACATAACATATCATGGGATTATATCAGAACATCAAATTCTAGTTATTATTAATTATTAAATAAAATATAGCTTACAATAACTGAATTTGCCATTTTTTTAATCTTGGAAGTACGAGCCTATCCACCACTTTTTTGTCACATACCGTGGAAGTACCGTAACGTGTTTTCAGCCTCTAGCGACATGCGAACTTCAAACAACGAGTAAATGGGTGTTTGTTGGTGAGAGCGCTCAATTATCGGCCTTAATATCAACCTTGGATCTTGAAATTTTTCGAGACGGGGCAAAAACTGCTGTCTCTCCCTAACGCCAGTCAATCTTTACTTCTTAATCATATGTATTTAATTCAATGAAAAAATAATCTACAGCTCAATTTGTTGAGATTTTACAACTTTCTAAAAATGTCGCACAAAAAGCGAAATATTCACAAAATAAAACCATTGACCTTACAGAACTTAAGACGTGGTAATAAATATCCTATGAGACTTTTGAGTTCACTTTTTAAAATGTCAAAACAAAGTCTTGTATAAATTTTCATCCCATTTTTTGCAGAAGTTAGCCGGTTTTTTAGATATAATAACTGTGAGATGTATCCGTCTGCCGCCCCAAGAAGTTGGCCAACAAGGCGCTAGCCCCGACATGCTAAAGATCCGGGTCTGCTCAACTTAACATTCCATCAGGTGAGGCTGAGGTCTAACGCGAGAATGTTTGTAATAAAATAAAATTAAACCCGTTTTCTAATAAGATTGTATTTTCCTTGTATTCTAACAAACTAATTATCCGCTATTGAGTTGTTGCTGACGCCAAAAGACGCATGGAGTTTAATATTACGCAATATAAGTAGGTATCTAACAAATATTCTATGAGTAATTCAAATGGGTTTCCTCATGTTATTTTCCTCAACACCAACACGTAGTAAAACCCTATTACAAAATTTTGCAAGCACACTTACTTACTACTGAATGTTATATATTTGACAGAATAATGATATGGGCTGATCAATAAACCACTTATCACGTCCTGGAAAGTGTGCAAATATTATCTCCAACCTTTAGTTCTATAAATAAATGTATCTAGTTTTGTTAAAAATCGGATATTTCCCTGAAATTCTCTGGCGGACTGGAATTGAAGAAACGACTCGGTGCTACCACTGTATCTTGGGGTCAGGATTCCGGCCAATATACTCTCATAGATTACATACTTGACGTCCTGGATATGTTGCAGCTGAGGGCTGTCCACATTGTGAATGATCCTGACGTGACTAAGCATCTTGAACCGCTCCAGTTTCGCAGAGATATTGCCTCACTGAGCATTTTCTACTGTCTGTATCATGGCGAGTGTTTTGAAGAATTATTGAACCTTATTCCACCTTCTCTCTTTCTTAATACACCCATGTGTGCGGATGTACAAAGTAACAGCTATACGGTAACTCACATCTCGGCTAAAACATCTCTAGCTCTCACTTTTGTTGTGTCGTTGTGCTGTAGAATGGTCTTCCGGCGAGCGTGTTCCCATCGTCCTATGTTATGGGTCCTTTAAGAGTAGCGTGAAGAGATATTTGTGCAGGCCGGCATGATCGCTTCGTCTGCCGATGAGTTTTTCTTAACTGTCGATATTCGTTGTCGTTTTTTGGATTGCATCATGCTTGCCACCAAGAGTGATGTAGGCACAGTCGAGTCAGGATAAAAAATGTCGGCATGGGATAGCGAACGGCGGGATCTGGCGAGACAGTCCTGCTGCCCATACTGGCTGGCATGAAAACTGAAGGGCCGTGGTCCTCTTCTGTGAGGACGTCATCTCTCAGAAGGAAACCACCAAGTGGGCTCGGGGATAACACACCCTTTTGTTTTGGTAGCCCGGGAGAAATTCCTAACGGACCTCGGGGGGCAGTAAGGACTGCTAAAGCCCCCATGGTGTTCTACCTTCCACCTACAGACATCGAGGGCACGACTGGGGTCTCATCCTCGATGACCGGCAAGGCGTACAGCCTTAATTGGGCCTCTACTCGTTTGGGGAGGAGGGGTGTAAAGAGCCACCTCTCTTATACCTCTGTGTTGTAGAGCAGCACGCGGGAACACATCGCGCGCCGCTCGCACCTTTGTTGGACGACACACTCCCTCAAGTGTGCCGCCCGATGCAATAAGCCGACCCTACTCATCCACAGACAACCCTACTCATAGACGTTGACTTCGTGGTGCCGGCAACCGCTCTGATCCAACAGTGTCAGTTATTCGATCTATCAAAGACCAATTAGCTGATGCCTTTGGGGTGTGGCCGCTCAGGTCAAACTGCTTCGAGAAGTCGATAGAACGGGGTGAGTTTATGAGATTTTTGAATTAACTTTTAAAACATAAAACCAAACTTGTACCTTTCAGCGATTTTTTATGGAGTGGTTAGTCTACTTTTTTAGATATATATCTACCGCTCATAAACTTTCACACACGAGTCGCCCGGCCTTTGGCTTGTCTCCCCCATCCTGGAATCGGGCCTGCTGTTATGCTTGGGTTGTAATTGCGATACGTAAATCCACATGTCACCCATCCAAATCAAAATCTGATTCTACTTTTCGGCCTTCGTCAGAAATTGCTAGAATTTTTAGCACATTTGAAGTGTACAATAAAAATTGTTTAGCAGCCCAAGGGGATTTTTTTTTTCTGCTTGGCTTACCTATTAATATAAGCTACTCATAGATTAAAAGTGCATGTTATGTTACCAATAGGGACATCATAAAAGGTGATATTAAAGCAATCTCTATATAGAAATTACGATAAGCGCTGTAAGCTAATAATATCCTCGATTGTGCTGAAGCGTCGAGATGCGTTTGTTTACGCAACAGATAATGGTCGGTTTATTACAAAATTTGCGTCATCCCAATCGATACATAGGCTTAGAACTTTTGTATGGCTGTAAACATTGATAGGAATAATTTTGCGCTTTTTTTTAATCCAGGGGAAACCCGTTATGTGCCGTCAGGGGACGATGAGGGTCACCCCCCGTTGTGTCGGAGTCGCACCGACTAAAACCCCCGGACTGTGTCTTCTCCCGTTTGCCGGGGCCAAAGGCAAGGCTGTGCCAGCTTCTTCAGCACCCGGCGACGTCTGGCCTATTGATGGAAGGCCCCTGCACACCATTTTGCTCACCTTCATTTTCTTTGAGCGGTGCGCGGGAACACATCGCGCACTGCTCTCGCCTTGGGGATGTTGGGCGACGCACTCCCTCAAGCGCGCCGCCTAGGCGTCAATCCATTAGGGAGGGAAGTGCCTTGAGTAGACTTCCCTCCTGCATCCAGTACAGCGAGAGCGACGGAAGGGCGGAAAGGACAGGTAAAATGAAGCCTGCCTCTCCCGCTCACGCTCCACCTCCTCTTACACTTTAAGGACCTCCTCTGTGAAATGGAAGACCGCCTTTAATGACCTGTCGCTGTCGAGCATTGCCCGAATAAGTGTGGGCTGCGATAGTTTTGTGCTACCTCAGCGACCTGTAGGCGGAAAGAGAATACAATTAAAAAAATATATCGACTATTACACGCTTTGAGCTAGCCTCAATTTAAGCTTGCACTTGTACTACGGGTACTAGATAACAATAATACATACTTTGAAATAACAAATATTAATTAGCGGGGCGGAGGAAGGAAAAAGGAAAAACAAAATTTTCTGGTCTTTTCTAGGTAGTCCAGGGAAAATCCTGCATAGCATCACTAAGGCCGACGTGAGAGTGGCGACCCCGATGTGTCAGACTCCTACTGACTATAAATCCTTGGGATGTTCCTCAAATCGCTGCTAGCTGGGACTAGGGATCCGTATTCCTCTAACGAAAATTTCCCAGCCTGATCATTACACTAGTTTGTTCAACAACAAACAAGCCGTGGTGGCTGCTAACAGAATAAAATAGCACCCCCCTCCTCTTGCTGAGGCGTCGTAAAAGGCGACTAAGGTATCTCTTTAACACTGCAATTAAACCAGGTGTTCAGAGAAGGAAAACTCGACCAACCCTGCATCCCGCTCCCTCCCGATCGTACTGGTTCTCCATTCCATTGGGCCTGAGGGAGAAAGGACGAGAGAGTGCTTTTCTGGCTGCGAGTCCAGTTATGCACTTAAATATCTCCTGCGCAACTGACTGTTACCGAAAAGTGGATCTCGATTTCCTTAATCGGTGTTGACACAGTCGCCGTGGCTGAATCCGGCTTAGGACATCATCATAATATTCAAACTAATTACCCGAATACTGCCTACCCTGTCCAAATATGCTATGCACGTCACTGCTATATATATATATATATATATATAATTTGCATAAATACTTTAGAGATAATTTTTAATAACTGTTAATATAGAAAGATGTGTGTGGGATTGTTTTAAACCCAGCGGCAGTCGACGGCGTTTTTGTCCTTGATCTATATATACGAGAGTGGATAATTAACAATAAGTTTTATCGAGTATAAGATTGGTTAAAGTATATAGAATCTAGTTATGGTCGGTCAATAGTTTGAATACAATACTTTGTAGTTTGCATACCCAAATTGAACAAGTCATCTCCAGACTTACCGCAACTATTCAGCATTCCTAAGTTAATAAAGTACTTAAAGTTTGTTCTAAAACACAACAAAGCGAATTTGCTTGAGCGGAGTAAATTCACAGATGTTCTTAATTGATTTTTTGAGCTCATTGTTGACTTGTTTAGTATTTTCGAGCGCACAGTTTTTATAGCTTTACTATTTAACATAAATATCTTGGTTTGACTATGCCAGCCTCTCTAGAGGTCTTTTAGTAGCAGCATTTAGGATTCGATCAGGACATATCCCTTTAAACAATTATTATTTTCTTATAAAAAAGAAAACTTCCCCACTTTGTGACCGCTGCAAGGTGGTTGATGACATTTATCATCTCCTTTGGGAATGTAGTGGCATCGAAAAATTTAGGAGAAGACTTCTCTCTCAGGAGTGGCGAAGTGTCGGAGAAATTAATATCATATTGGGAGAGCCAACGTCGGTTAATGCTAAAAGAATTTACAGACTTATACAGCTGTCACTTCGCCAGAAGTGAGTTTAAATAATATGACATACCTTACGAAGCTGGCATAGGCATCAAGGATGCACTAAAGCCTAATTAATATATTTGATTTAAAAAAAAACATAAACATATATAATACACAAGGTGTATTCAAATTGAGTTAAAACCGCAGATGAAACACGGCGACGTAGCACTTGTTTTTTTTTTCAACGAGGCGTCATGCTTTTAGACGGGAAAGACTTTTCCGACCTCAACAAGCAAGAGAGTGCGAGCACTTAAGGTGCTCAGATAGCAAGTCATGAGTTACATAACTCATGCAACGCAAGGATACGATTGTCGACTTGGTTGGCCAGCAGGAAAAAACCTTAAGGCGATCTACCAGTGTTTCGGAAGCGACTACCTTGAGAAGAAACGCCGAAGGAGCAGCCACCTTTATTTTTTTACATACAAATATCCATAGTGCGCAAACGATCCGTCCCGGAGCCGCGCCGCAAGTATACCAGATTTGCACTTCCCGAGACCGTAATCAGCTCCCGAACCGGATCTAGGGAGGGAAGACCAAATAAAGTTGTTTTATATGAGTTTTTCGTTCCTTATTTCATAAATTATTTTTAGAAGGTTATAGAGAATAACCACTCTAAAAATATTAATTTGATTAATCCATATAATAGAAAAACAAAGTTAAAGCACTAGAGGGGGTGTTATCACAGACAGTAGTTTTTGTCCTGCCAAGAAAAATTTCAAGATCTGAGGCTGCTGTATACATTTATTGATGTAACCTGCACGGTTTCCTTCATCGGACTTCAACATGTAGAGCGGTACATCGTGGTTGGACACTGCCAAGTCGCGACAGCTAGAATTCTTTTTTTTTATTCTGACTCGACACAGTGACTGCACCATACCTGAAGGTAAGCTTGGTGTAGCCAAAAAAACGCTAACGACTATCGATAGGTAAGAAAAACCCAACGGTAGTCGCAGCGATCATGCCGCAATTCGAAGCGCGCCTTAACAATAACAACCATTCTATAAAAAGACTACGTAAGAGACAATGTGACCCTCCATTACACACCTACCTGTTTTTCTAAGCGCCTGAAATAAGAAACATTATCAAGTATATATACATAGAATGTATCAATGCTCAGAATAATAATATCCCACCTTGACAATGTTGAAGCTCCATTTCCCTCAAGACTCACCACCGCCCGTTTAGAAGGGTTCACTGTCTACAGGGTGTGCCACCCTCTGCCCCCACTAAGCTTACTGTGTTGATTCACTATTTCTCAGAATCGAGCACGATAGTTTGTTATTTTTGTTCGACCGAAGATTCGGCTGCAGTTTCGGCTTTTTTTACACTGGCTCGACATAATAACTACAGTACACCTGCTATTGCCCGAACTGGGTCATGACTAGTGATGAAAATACCCGGGAATTTTCCCAAAGTGCCCAAAACTTCCGAGAACATTTCGTAAATTCCCGGGAATATTCCTAAGGAAGTTTTGGGCACTTTGAGAAAATTCCCGGGCATTTTCATCACTAGTCATGACCACAGTACACAAGTGTAAAGACCGGTATAATGACTCGCTTTAGCCTATCGCGTTTCAGCATCAGCTTGCATATGCCTAGTAACTCACAAACCTAGAGACCTTCAGTCGTGGTATATATGGGCCGATAGAACGACGGTGACTCTCAACAGATTTTCGTCTTTCGATGGTCAATTTTGTTTTTGGTCTACACAGTACTTACCATCAGTTGCATTGTAATCAACTGTCACTGTGTGTGTTGTAGAGCCAGTGTAAAAAAAAACTCTTCTTTTTACAGCAGTTATAAACCATAGATGGGCAAAATGTAATCAGATTTAAAAAAATGATTACGATTACATTTTACTATTTATTTTTAAACCCTACAGAATCCCAGATTGCATACACATTTATGATTTTGTAATGTTTTAAACGGATTTAATCATGATTATAGAGCAATAAAATTAAAATTACAACTACAAATTGTAATCGTTAATCATTAATCAGATTACATTTTACTCATCTCTGTTATAAACTACATGTTGTAAAAGAATAGAGTTTGTATAATGGAATATTATTCTTTTATCTCGGAATATTTTATCGTTTGAGAAGGGAGATCACCCACCCGAGCGCCAGCTCACGTAAAATATAAGTTTTTCTGATTACTCTGTAACGTTATAATAACAATTCTTTTATATTCTATAGCCCTTAGGGGTTACTTATTGAATTACTTGAATACAAGCAAATGTTAGCGAATTTGTCTGCGTTTGACTAGTTAATTTTGAATTTTTTTAGGACCTCTAAAGTAATTAAACTAGATAAACTTTGATTAATTACGCCATATTTCTTTTGTTTTTTTTTTGTTTTTTTAATGTTATTATGTGATTAGTCAAAATGAACCAATTATAAAATAAAAATGAAATAACTTATAAATGAAGTGTACGAGTATATAATATCCATAGTATAAAATTCCTTATAGTATTATTAATTGGTTAATTAATAATAATAAATAAATTAATTGTGTGGCTATTAACTCCTTTCTTTTTTGTCTTTTCGAGGCATGTCAAAACTACTTTCTGTTACCTCAAAAGTCCTTTTATTTTTCTTCCTCAATAATAATGATCAAAGTGTTTACAGCACAATTTTTCGAGATTTTGTAAATATTGTAAAAATGTAAATATGATTTATCATAAAGAAAGCGATCACGAAAAACGACTTAGTAAACACTTTGTAGTCGACTGTATAACTTTAAACGTGTTATTTATATGAATTGTAAGTTTTCTTATAAAATTCAAGATATATATGTATATACACACGACACACACTCATACACAAGAACACACAAGACAACACAGAAGACAAGACAAGAGATACACAAAGGACAAAGTTTGTTAATTATTGGCTATTGGTAGAAAAGTTAACATTAGATTTACGGGATGCGTCAATTTGATGTGTTGAAGCTTTCTATATGATGTGCCTACCTCTAATAACGCGCGACGCGTGTTCCTAGAGATAGGTATATAAGAAACGTCCGTAAATCTGGTGTTAATAAGGACTAATAATAAGGTTTAGTAAAGACTAACTTGGCAAAATAAGTACGAATACGCTACAAGTAGACCTAATATTTACTGTGAAGTATTATCGATTGTAAATCGAAGGTAAGTTTCTCCGATATGCGACTCTCGATAAATATCTAACCTATTCAGAGGTTCTGTTCCCTGAAAGCTTTGCGCATTGGAGTGTCTTGACCAACATATGATACTTGAACATATATTCTCAATCCTTCGACATTCTTATAACCTATCGATATAGATGGCGCAAAGCTTGTTGGCCATGTTTTCGTACTGTGAGATTGTGAATATTACATATGCATGGTATAAACTAAATTACTAATGGGATAACTATGTTGGCCGAAAGTGTCAATCTTTAATTTGTATGTGGATCAGCTATATTTTTCTCTTTCAGAGACATACGTTTGGAAAGAGACGTTCGATAGTTGCCACAGTAAGTAGATAACATATGAAACTAGTAATATAGTATTATGGGTTATTAACAGTATCCAAATGAACCTTCGGTTTAGTTCGGCTGAAATTTTGGCCGGAGCCGAACATTTCAAACAACCGGTAAAACAATTAAAATTATCTTCAAACTTTAAAGCTCTTTTAAAAACGAATTCATTTTTGTTTTATGGAATTAATGAGTCATTAGTATTAAAAGCGTTTTAAAACTTAAGAAGCATTTCTGAAACTGAGTGGTATTGTTCATTTACTTTTGATTAAATAAATAAATGTTGTGATTCACAATATTTTGAGAAGTTAAAAGATAATGTTAAGCTTTTAATTTTAAAGTTTGTCAAACTATTTATTCTTTTCTCTTTGTTATTTTTGAACAGAACTTCTCACGGTTATTAAAATTTCCGGTTCAATTTCAATTAGAAATCAACCTTCGATCGGACACTAGTTATAACTTTGGCTGTATCTTGCTTGATTATGTTGTTTTTAGTCATATTGTTGTTTTAATAATACTATTTAGTGTAAAAAAAACTTTTTAAATTTAATCGAATTGCGTAAGAATTTACTTTACATCTCAGAGACTAACAAAATTTACACTTAATCTTTAATTCGACATTTATCGAAGTGTTCAGAATATACGCTCTAGTCTACATAAGAGGCTTATAGTCTCACAGTGTGTTTAAAGCTTTGCCTTTGATAAAAAGGGATAAAAAATGACCCAGATAGCACAAAGTATCAACAATACATTGAGTAGACCCGCTTTCGTCGTATTGAAAGTCGCAGGATTAATGATAAGGAAGTGACCATACTTTTCAACGTATACCATATTCACTTAGGTGAGAATAACTCAAAACATTTACTTCTGATAGAACGCTGTATCGCTCTATTGTATCAATTTTTGACAAACCGGACTTCAAGCATTACTTATGATTCATTTTTTTTTTGCTGTTGATTGTGCTACGGTCATCTGCGAGTAGTAGGGATTCACAGGTTCTGGCTCACCGCCTTTGGCTCTCTCATCGGTTCTAGCTCACTGATCACGGCGGCAACCCTGACCTAAAAAAAAAAAAAAAAAAAAAAAAAAAAAAAAAAAAAAAAAAAAGGTTTTCAGGGTCGCTGAATCGAATGCAAGTATTTAAAATTGCGTAGCTTTAACCGTTTCAGAGATAGCATAACATTAACTAGGCTATAATAATACAAAAGCAATGGGGTACAGTTAACAATGGATCATCCGAGCAAGGGTCACCTATTGTTCGGCTCGAACGCTATTGTTGTGTTACGGTCGGGGGGTCTCAGGAACTTTTTCTATGTATAATAAAAAGCCGTCTACATTCCTTCATTAGTCATATTCATTTATTTTAAAACAGTAATTAAACAAATTCCATAATAACATATCATTGTACATGGTATCGATGTCAAATTGATTAATAAAGTAATTCATTGTACAGTTGTGCAACTTGTAGTACAAATACATTAAACAGTATTGACCACATACTGAAGTCCAATTGTTTTGCAATATTTTTTTATTGAAACTCCATCGGTGGCTATTTCTCTTTAAGAATGCATAGTGATAACCAGAAGGTGGTCGTCCATAGGAGTCGAAAAATTCACCAAAACCATTTTTGTCTATATGTAGTGCAACCCAATGTGATCCAGGTTTTGTATCGGGGTCCAAATTACTAATTAAATAAGTAGGAGTTTCCATGTATATCGGTAATCTATTTGCAGCATACACATTATACCGCAAACTTGGATGTATTTCGTTCAAATATTTCTGTAGTTCTATTGTATTCATATTTATTTAAAAATACAACTTTCCAACCCCAGAGATCGCAAACATGTGTGCGATTGTAATTACAGTAACTTATTATATATCGAAAGGGTGATTATTAAAAATAATACAAAGTAAGTTCATTTTAATTAATTTATTCAAAAATGTACACACAAAGAGATACATACAAATATTACAAAGTTAATATTTTTACAATATATATATATTCAACTATTATAATCGACGGATACATTGCGGTTTTTATCTATCTCAATAACATTATCAAATTCGGCGTAAACAATACAGTTAATAGTTTGTACAAGCGTTGACTCAAATCGAACTTCTAATCTTACAGTGCCATGTCTTATAAGATTCCAATGACCTGAAGAGTTGGCTGATAAATCCGGAGTTAAATCAAAAGCTAACAAACAGTAACCGTTCGAATATTGTTCTCTCGAAATTCCATTCCCTTCATTTAAAAAATGTATACCCGTACCCGAAAATAATGTATGATAAGCCGTGGTGAAAATATGGTTTTCAAACGAAGGTTGTAAAGCTTTCGAAGGTATTTGTTGACCATCAATATATAAACAAAATGTGTTAATGTTGTAATTTTCGAAATTAAATGGATTTTTAGTGAGATTACCGTTAAATGCCCCGTTATCAACAAACCCAATAATACATCTTTTTGGGACTTGCCCCAAAAAAATGTTGTCAAGTGTTTTGCCTTGAATCCCAGATGGTATAGTTAAAACTTTCACTTCAGCTCGAGTGACGGGATATTTTGCTGTAGAAAAAGCCAATGCTTTTTGATGTGCAAGTAAAACAGTTGGATTGATTCGTGCTTTACGAACGATAAGTGTTGCATCTGTAATGCATACTTTAAACTTTGAATCACTTGAAGGGGCCATTAAGTTAAATGTTTCTCTAGAGCGAACTAATTTAACTGACATTTCTACACCATTGATCAAGAACTTTTCTTGGTTAAATATATCGCCATGTAAGTGTCCAATCATTTCAATTTCTTGACTTTCAGAAGCTAATTTTTGTCTTTTAACAAATCCTCCATTTTCCTCGCCGGTTTCATTCATTTTGTTGGCTGTATCTTCATACCAAAGGCCACACGTAAGATGAGATTCTTTAGCTGGTTTAGCATAATTCAACAAAGTTTCCATGTAGGCACGATACGCATATGTATTATTTGGAGGTGATATAAGTTTTTGATTTAAATAGACATCAAGTTGACTGAAGATTGAATGCAACCAATTATTAACCGGAGCCACTACCGTTGAGGCAGCTACCTTAGAGGAATCTTGATGCAATATCCTGGCTTTTATATGAATCAAAGTATGAGACAGATCTATATAATCTTCACCAGTTCCTGGTACTTGAAATTCGAGGGGCCCATCATCAGCTAGAGATGATATAGGTTTATAATGTATCCATATTCCATTTTCTATACTAGTTTGTGTTGAGGGTAATGCAAATAAATCTAACTCTGATTTAATGCACTCACATGATTTGTTATGTAGAAATGACATTTTATGAAAATATGTCTTTGATTTTAGTATGACTTGACTTTGATTTTTTGATACCTTTCACCTTGACATTCGGTGCTGAAATGAGAGAATTCAAACGGTTCCTCTTTGTTATATATCCTGAACCGGACATGTTAATTCGATTAATTTTATCTTGAGCTTTTTTGTGTAAATTTGAGCTGGCCTCTTTCAATCTAGTTCTTATAGAATCTTCCAGGGGGCGTGCATTAACCATATCCGATAATAGACCCACACCAGTATTTAAAGCCTCTTTACCCACTACTTTAGCACCACTAGAGAGCAATGGTAAAACAGATCTAAATAAGCCTCCTAAAAAACTACCAATTCCATGTCCACGCTGATACGGTGCTCCTCGATAAATCACACCAATACCGTGACCAGCTTGATGTGAATAATAGTGCTCATAAGGACAAATTTCATTATATTCTTTGGAATACATTATAGTTTCATAAAGTGGAGTTTAATGCACAATGTCCCAAACTGGAATGGTATTTTTTGTCCTGTGCCTGATCTTATATTTATTTCAATCGTATCAAACTCCCTGCGCATAACAGGTATGTAGTGAGGTGGTGAGAAAACATGCATTTTATTAGCTCCATATATGTATTTTGAAGGGTCTAGTGGTATTATTCTTAATAATTGTGTCATCACATCCCCAACAATTTGCGGTTCAATAATATCACTATAAACAAATAACTGGGATGGTAGCCCTAGATGTAAATTCGCTGAACATTTTCCAAAACCACCCCTGTGTGCTAAGTTTCTAGTTGGTTCAAATCCTAGTTGAAGACTTAAGCTAGGTGCTAACGTAACTGATCTTATTGATTCATCCATTACAGTTACAGATACAAACTTTGAAATTTCATCATATCGAAATATAACTTTATCATCAATGCTGTTTAATGCTGTTAAAATTTGATTAATATCATCATAGTTGGTGGCTGGTATATAATGTTTGTAGTATATTAGTGAAGGTTTATCCTCATGGGGCATTACAGCCCATTTTGTTATATAAACAATATTTTCATGTTCCTGAACTGTAAACATCGTGCATGGATATTGAAATTCAACGACACCAACAGACCATCTACCTTCAAGTATAATAGGTTTCGGTAATTTGGTTGAAAACTGGGTTGTCGTATTTTCTGGGAAGTATTCCATGGAGCTATTACTCAACAATGTTAAATAAAAACTTTCCTTCATCATATTTTCTTTAAACTAGAAGCCAATATCCAACTATTAAATTTATCCGGATAACCTTTCCACTTGACCAACACTTGCTTTCTGTTACCGGAATAGCGGGAACCGATAATTTTATCTATTTTATAACTTGAAGTAGGATCATAAGATATTTTTTGTAACTCTTTTTCATAAAAAGTTCCTGTTATTGATTCATTTTGTAAATCTTTTAATGTGTATACTACCCACGGTGATCTATCTATTATAGAAGATATAATAAAAATTTCATCACTCCAATTGGATTCATATCCCTTTTGAAAGATATGTTTGTGTTTGGTGATTCTTACATAGTCACCAATATGAAATTTTGGAAGTGGAATATTTGTAGGTTGACTAACTTTTTCTCTGTCATACAAATTATTCCAAACAGTCATTATATTATCAAAATTTACATCGCAAGGACACATCTTAATACTAGAATGATAGCTATGGTTATATGCGTATATTAAGTTCTGTAGGATATCTATATACCTATGGGTATTTTTGTGAGTGAAATAACGCCACATTCTCATTTTTAGTGTCCTTTGGAATCTTTCTACATTGCTGGCTTTAATATCAGGGTTATTTGTTGTATAATAATTTATATTTTTACTCTTTAAATAACCCTTTACATCTTTTGAAAGGAATTCACTTCCTTTATCAGATTGTATATGTGTTGGTGTGGTATTAGCTTCACTAAAAATACTATCAAAACATGATTTAACTGTTTCAGAATTTTTATTTTTCATAGGTCTAGCATAAGCATATTTAGTAAACACATCAATAACACAAAGTATATAATTAAATCCGTCATTATGTGTAGAATAAGATCTCATATCACTTAAGTCTACCTGCCAAAGTTCATTTAGGTTGGACAAAATATATTTGTTTCGAGGAAATTTCCTATGTACTGGTTTATGCAACGTGTATGTTTCTTGTAACCGTAGCCACTTTTTAACGTCTTCCTTAGTCATTTTACCTTTCATAGCTTTCGACAATTTTTCAATACCACTGTAACCAGCAGGATGTGATGGATCATAATAAATCTTAGTTATCTCTAGTATGGGGTCCATTTTTCCCAACTATTTTTTTTTCTTATAGGTTTTTTTATCTTTTCTAGATTGTTTTTTTTATCATTAAACTCTTCATCTGTAGATACTTGGTCAATATCCTTTAATTGAAGCCGGTGTATGTATTCACTTCTAGCTGGATTCCCAACGTAAGTCAACGGTACTTTAATATCCTTCAATGCTGTTGCAAACTTTTCCCAACCTATTGGATCACTTTTTTTTAACGGTCTAATTGCATCATTTAACAAATCTACTATATTACTTCCAAGAATTTTTTCGTTATCTATAATGACTGTACCATCATCATTCCAATGAATTTTATTTGTACTTAGAGTTAGCAATTCCAATAAAGACCCACCTTTCTTTACATAGGTTTTTGGTATTAAACTAAGAATTTGATCTTTCGTGTAAGGAAGTTTTTCATAAGATATAGTACTCTCCTGATTTTTATCTTCAGTGTTTGGTGGCAGAGCTGTAACTAAACTCTTGTCGTCGGTATAATTACTTTTATTAGATGTATTTACTTTTACTTCTGGAGTGGTAGTATCAATACTTTTAGTTATTATTGGTATTTCATGAGGTTGACGGTCTTCTCCAGTAAAGTGTAAATATCTTTGTAAAATTTGTAGATATAGAATACATTTTTTCCTATCATCCATATTACTATTCAAAATATTTTTCATCTCAACATCTAATCTAGAAGTGGGTCTATCAGGAACTTGGTTGTATTTTAGTTTGTCCATCAAACTTGGTTCAATGAGCAACATTTTCTTAGCTTGCTCCATTTTTATTACATAAAATAATTAACTAAGCCACTCAAAATTGAACCCAATATTATTGGTAGAAATGCACCACCTTTTTGAATAATAATATTTTTTCTTATTTTATTAGAACTTTTATGTAACAATTTCCGCAGTATAGATTTATATCGTTTAAGTTTTTTTTTCTCTTTTTCTGGTAGTTCCACTTTACCTTGGAGGACGTTATGTATACATTCACAAATACAGTTAATTTCCTTTTCGTCACACGATTGTAAAAGAGCTTTCTTATATTTAGGTTTAAGCTTATGTAGTGCTCTCAGTAAGTCTTTATGCGTGTTTAGACTTCGCGGCATTATGTGTAAATGATAGGAATTTGTTGATTCTTGCTATATTTAAAGCCTTTGGTGGGGACATAAACAACGCAATGTACATCTGGAGGAAATATTTTTGTTTTAATTCGACACATTTCATCAGTGTTTTGTTTAAGATCTATCATTAAATACCCATGTGCTTCCATAGTTGCATTACGATAGGCATCTTCAAGAAATTTTGGATTTTCTGGTGATACTTGGCGTGCTAAGTATCGTATTTGAGTTTTATCTCGGGGATTTTTAAAATAAACAATATAATTTGAATTTAAAGAAATGTCTCTTTGTCCTTTACCTTGGTGAAATAAATTTTGTGTGATGTAAAATACACTTAAGTTTCTATGGTGGCTTCCTTTGGTAAAAATATCAACAATGCGACCATCAGACTCTCTCATAAGATCATCAATTATTACAAGGTTTGCATTCTTCCCATCAAACATATTAAGATCTGGTATACCTTGATGATAATTTACATTTGGCAAGTTATATAAAGGTTGCATTTCATCAAAGCACCAAGTAATTTGTGTAAACTCCCTACTACATATGTCATTAATATATTTAATGAAGTTTGTAACAAAATTTGATTTTCCACAGCCACTTGGACCTGCAACTATTGCAGTAAATGGATGAATAAAGTGAAACATCACGTTGCATGTGTGTAAATGCTTGAGAGTTACAGAGAGAAATAAAACATTTCGTTCAATTGTTGGTTTATATATTCACTTACTACATGCATATTAAAAAATAAACATAAGAAAAAGTATTTACAAATATTAACTATTTATTGACAATAATAATTGAATAAAAGATACATCTTAAGACTAGTATACAAATACAGCAGTGTACAGCAACATATTTACAAATATTATATTCATAAACTAATCGAAATACATACATATTTTAGTTAACATTAAGGTACTTAATTAGAACATTGAATAGAAATATATATTAACAAAGAAATATTTACATACAGATTTTTCTATAATCTATTTTAATTTGTAATGACCCCACGCCAGTGTATCCATATTATTGGGTAGAATATAACGCTTTGTGTCGTTATAAGACAAACATCTTTTGTTTATTTGCTGGGTGAAAATTGTGTGTTTAATTGATTTGAATCTGTACATGTTGCAAAATTGGATATTTTTAGTGAAGAGACAAGTCTTATAATTTTCCATGGTCATTTTTTTTGTAACACATTTATTAACACCCTTTGCTTTTGCTGTCAATTTATTTTCGACGTCAAATGCATACATTTTAGATCTTAGACCTACAAACTCTTTTAAAATTTTTCCATTATTTTCATCTTTGAAAAATCCTAGTTTCTTTTTATTGATTTTTGGATAACCATATGTATTATCTGATGGATAATCGGATGTATCAAATCGATAAACGAGGTCGGTTTTAATATCATTGTAAAAGTTGTCTGTAAAAATCTGATATATTAAACTATCTGTGTCAGTATACAATAATTTTAATTTATTATCAAACTTCCTCATCATGTAGTTGTAGTGAAAGTCATACATAAGAGTTTTTGAAATATCCAATATACAAAATCCTAAATAAATGGGTTTATTATGAACCAACTTTGTTTTTCGCAATTGTACTGCAACTAAGTTTTCTGCAAAAATCGATAAACTGTGAAATTCCGGTTTTGCAATCAAATCTTGTACACCTAGAGTTTTACCGTTATTTTCCCAATGCGTTAACAATTTCACATTAACCCTTTTTTCAATGTTTTCCATAGTTTTCCCAAACACGGAATTATTCATTAATTTATAAAAATCCTTTTCAAAATCCGAGACTGCCTCTATTCTACGTTTTGTATTTAAATCAATGTATTTTTGCAGCCATGAGCTCTGTCTAAATTTTAGTATTCTATGAACTTTTGTTATTTTCATTCCCATATTCAGACACTGTTTAAGATTTCTATAATGAATTTTATATCTGATCTTATTATAAAGATTTGGTATTAATTTGGTTTCTTTAGAATCACTACTTATACATATTTTCTCAGGGCAAAGTGGAAAATCAGAGTGTAAATCGTGAAGTTCAACTGGGTACTCTAAATCTACTTCTAAAATAAAACCGAATTCAGACGTGTCGGGTATATCAAAACTTGTATTTGGACTGACCCATTCAAATCCTCCTTCAGGTAAATATTGAGACATAGCCCAACCGTAAAGGTTATTTGCATCGAAATAAGCAAGATATGATGTAGGTTTATTTTCATCATAATTATCTAAAAATTTATTATTAGCTTTAGCATAACGATTGCTGCATTGTGATACTCCCCCTCTAATACCTGCCTTGATGAAAGCAATTTTATCAAAGTCTGTTAATAATTCTAACTCTATTTTTGTATATTTTAACATAGCATCCCAGCTCAAGCCCGGTGCTGTATAATAATGAGCAGGATCTAATCCATAAGTTGTTATACAAATATTTCTAAAGTTTTCGAATACATCAGTTAACAATATAACATCTGTTTTCAGATATAAGTTAGAGTAATCCAGCATATTTTGACAACCAAAATGTTGCCAAACATTCTGTGCATGATTATAATCATCATTAGATACATTTGAATCAGTTAATGAACTGTAAAATTGATTTTTAGTGGGAATAGATGTTAATTTTAAACAGTCGTATGATGTCATAAATTCATAAGGATAAATACCTTTTCTCCTAACATACCTGAAATCTTCATTTCTTGGAAAACTATTTTTTAAAGTAATAAATTGTTCATCGTTGAGATTTTTAGCTAATTGCTCAAGACTACATGGTAAAAATTTTAGGGAATCAAGAAATCTTAAATTCAAAATTTGGCTATTTATTATTAATGTTTTAGAAAAAGATATGTATCTTTCTTTGTTTTGGGGAATGACATCCACATCACCCTCTACAAAGTTTAATGCATGAACAATGAAATGTGCATCATAGTGGCTGAGATTATGTAGGAATACTGGAACATGACGTGGTATCCTAAATTTGCTTATACAAACATCGTGTGCAACACCTCTAAAATTACCTGTATACCAATCAAAATATGAAATCTTTTTATCATCAGAAAATTCTATTTCACATATACAACAGAGTTTAGAATTCGCAATTTCCTTTTCATTTTCTGCAGTCAATGGTTTGGGGCATTTTTGAAAACTATTTTTCTTACTTATTATTTTTAAATCATCATATAAACGATTCATAAATATCTGTACACAATCTGGACCGCTATACGTTACATATTTTGACAAACTATTATCATATGAACATTTAATATAATATCCAAAACTATAAACTTCATGTTTGTGAACATTTTTAGTATACGGTTTATTTGGATCGTTAGAACACGTTTTTATTGGATTTAAAAAGGCTTCAAAATCTGCATATATAACGAAGGCTATCTTTAACTTTTTATGAAAATTTTCAAATTTTAATTGAGTATTTGACACTAGTTGTCCAAACCAATTTTTATATCTTTTATCTATATTTGGTAGTTCTACAGTAATATGTGAACAATCATATTGTCGATGGTTATTCAACCTTTCCTTTGTGGGGAAATGCAATAAACATCCATCGCATATATAAACCGCATGATTTTGATTTGAAATTTGTTTACTGACCAATCTTGATAAGTTTTTAATATAACAATAGTGGTAAGTCCTTTCTCTATTTATGAGTAATAAATTAATGTGACTATTTCTACGACATTTTGTTAAATATAGTGGACCCACTACACTATGCCTTTTCATTTTTTTATTAAATTCTAAACCGAATACATTGATACTAATATTATTTAATTTTTCAACTTTTGATATATCATTTAATTTAACGGGAAAAGATACACCATTAAATTTTAGTTTATTTACATGCATGCTATAGGACGATACTCGATTTGCGTTCTTACTCACTGGATATAATGCCGAAAGTAATGCCCATTGAAAACATAAATTGTCAGAGTTTTTTACGTTTATCACAGCTTTTTTATTACTAATATCTTTAGGTAAATCAATATATGACGTACCACGTAGCGGATTAAATTTATTAATATTCATGTCTAAGCAATTAATTTGTTTAAGACTCCACCCACTGTCTTTTTGTTCAAAAGCACTTATTTTATTTGTTATAGCATCACATAATGAAGAAAAGAAAATATTTAAGTCATCACCTCGAAAAATTATATAATTACATGTTTGAAAATCAAATGAATTTAGAATATCTTTAGTTTGTTGTATAAAATCTGCGTGTAGTATAAAATTTACTTTAAAAGCAGTATGTTTCTGCATAGATTCTTCAATCAAAAATAGCACATCATCTTTTATAGAACTTAAAAACAATTCCGGCGTTTCAAAATCTAACATAGATGATAAATCAGATTTATTTTTAATTTTATATGTAATTATTCTATTTCCAAAGGCTGTTTCAGCAATTGATACATTTTTAAGAGATGTGTGAGAAGTTAAAACATTATTATTATGAATTTTGCTTTTCAAATGATTGGTAAAGTATTTTCTAGTTATCAAAATTTTACACGTGTTACATTGCACCTTGTCGACATCGAGGTCTGCTGATATCCCGATCGATGATAATGAAGTTGATGGCCTGTCTTCATATCTAGTCTTTTTCTTATTATTGTCATCATCCTTCGTACTACAAAGTTTCTTAGACCCCATCCCGATTTGATATGATTGTTTTGATTGTCTAAAACAAAGAAGAAACATATTTATAGAAGAAGAACAAAATAATTCTGTAAATTTTGAGATAATTTAAGAAGGCATACTCACACTATGTTTTCCTCAACTACTGCACAAATATTGTACAATTCTTCATCATATGTGGAGTCTTTCAATCCACTCTCTGGAACTATTCCCCACAAATTATACATTCCATATTAGATTTGCGTTGAAGAAAGGTACAGATATAATTTTAGATTATGTTTCAATAAAATGGAAATATATGACACGAACTTATTTAAAGAAAGTACTAATAAAAATTTGTATTTACAAAAATAGTTTTTTTATATTCTAGCTATAAAATACACATGATTATTATATTCAGAAACTATAAGTAAATAATATATACACGAATATTAATTAAATGGAATGCGTTTATTACTTATTACTAAAGTGAGATTTTTTACAATTTTCAGTCTTAGAAATTTCTTTAGTTATTTCGTAAACAATGTTTCTAACGTTTGCAGAATTTTTGTGTTTATCATTTGTGTAATATTTAACTCTAAAATCTGCGTGCTTCCAATGTTCTGTGGAGGCTATTTTTGCAATCTTTTTCATGTCATATATTTCTATTTTAATAAGTTTACTTGAGCTGGAAACATCATCAACGTTTGTTGATAAACAGACGGTATTACCTTCTTCATCGATTCGAGATACAGTGGATGAAAGTTTTTTTCGTTTTATTATAGGACCTTCAAAGAATTCATCTAAATTCTTGGTAATAATATTTTGCTCCCTCTTTTTCTTTAGTTTTGATTGTACATTACTAAATAAATCCTGACTACCTTCATCCGATAGAGGATAGTAGTAATTTTTAAAAGTATTTTCTTCATCAATAATTTCCAGTGAGTTCTGTAAAAATATTTTATAAATTTAAATCTGAATTGATGATTGTTCGTAGTGTAGCGATGGTTTTTTAGTGTATATAAGTGTGGTATAAAGTAATAACAAAATTACTTACATTCATTGTTGTATGAATCTATGTCACTAATACTTTGTAAATTAAATTTATACTTGTATTTCACTTCACTTAGAAATACACGAAATATAACAAACTAAATGTTCACTATAGAAAAGACACTTTCACAATGTAACTTAAACAGTTCCAACCCTATATATATAGAAAATATCGCTCCTACACCATGACTCATGGGTCCAATGCACAAAAGGTTTGAGATAATGAATTCCGGCTTCGATATGAACAAAAGATATGAATAGGTTTATAACATTTTGTAAGGTGTCTTTGTTAGTCATCTTTCCATTAAACTATTGTTAAAAATATTTTGACTCATTGTTTAGAAATTTTTGTAATACTTTGGAACTTTTTTCTGTTATCAGACAATGAAACAAGTTGTAACATGAAACTGTTAGAAATGTTTGAGTCATAACTAACAAATTTTGAAATGCTTTCGTCAAAACGGTAAGAAGATATGAAGATTATATAGATCTGTCTCATACTTTGATTCATATAAAAGCCAGGATATTGCATCAAGATTCCTCTAAGGTAGCTGCCTCAACGGTAGTGGCTCCGGTTAATAATTGGTTGCATTCAATCTTCAGTCAACTTGATGTCTATTTAAATCAAAAACTTATATCACCTCCAAATAATACATATGCGTATCGTGCCTACATGGAAACTTTGTTGAATTATGCTAAACCAGCTAAAGAATCTCATCTTACGTGTGGCCTTTGGTATGAAGATACAGCCAACAAAATGAATGAAACCGGCGAGGAAAATGGAGGATTTGTTAAAAGACAAAAATTAGCTTCTGAAAGTCAAGAAATTGAAATGATTGGACACTTACATGGCGATATATTTAACCAAGAAAAGTTCTTGATCAATGGTGTAGAAATGTCAGTTAAATTAGTTCGCTCTAGAGAAACATTTAACTTAATGGCCCCTTCAAGTGATTCAAAGTTTAAAGTATGCATTACAGATGCAACACTTATCGTTCGTAAAGCACGAATCAATCCAACTGTTTTACTTGCACATCAAAAAGCATTGGCTTTTTCTACAGCAAAATATCCCGTCACTCGAGCTGAAGTGAAAGTTTTAACTATACCATCTGGGATTCAAGGCAAAACACTTGACAACATTTTTTTGGGGCAAGTCCCAAAAAGATGTATTATTGGGTTTGTTGATAACGGGGCATTTAACGGTAATCTCACTAAAAATCCATTTAATTTCGAAAATTACAACATTAACACATTTTGTTTATATATTGATGGTCAACAAATACCTTCGAAAGCTTTACAACCTTCGTTTGAAAACCATATTTTCACCACGGCTTATCATACATTATTTTCGGGTACGGGTATACATTTTTTAAATGAAGGGAATGGAATTTCGAGAGAACAATATTCGAACGGTTACTGTTTGTTAGCTTTTGATTTAACTCCGGATTTATCAGCCAACTCTTCAGGTCATTGGAATCTTATAAGACATGGCACTGTAAGATTAGAAGTTCGATTTGAGTCAACGCTTGTACAAACTATTAACTGTATTGTTTACGCCGAATTTGATAATGTTATTGAGATAGATAAAAACCGCAATGTATCCGTCGATTATAATAGTTGAATATATATATATTGTAAAAATATTAACTTTGTAATATTTGTATGTATCTCTTTGTGTGTACATTTTTGAATAAATTAATTAAAATGAACTTACTTTGTATTATTTTTAATAATCACCCTTTCGATATATAATAAGTTACTGTAATTACAATCGCACACATGTTTGCGATCTCTGGGGTTGGAAAGTTGTATTTTTAAATAAATATGAATACAATAGAACTACAGAAATATTTGAACGAAATACATCCAAGTTTGCGGTATAATGTGTATGCTGCAAATAGATTACCGATATACATGGAAACTCCTACTTATTTAATTAGTAATTTGGACCCCGATACAAAACCTGGATCACATTGGGTTGCACTACATATAGACAAAAATGGTTTTGGTGAATTTTTCGACTCCTATGGACGACCACCTTCTGGTTATCACTATGCATTCTTAAAGAGAAATAGCCACCGATGGAGTTTCAATAAAAAAATATTGCAAAACAATTGGACTTCAGTATGTGGTCAATACTGTTTAATGTATTTGTACTACAAGTTGCACAACTGTACAATGAATTACTTTATTAATCAATTTGACATCGATACCATGTACAATGATATGTTATTATGGAATTTGTTTAATTACTGTTTTAAAATAAATGAATATGACTAATGAAGGAATGTAGACGGCTTTTTATTATACATAGAAAAAGTTCCTGAGACCCCCCGACCGTAACACAACAATAGCGTTCGAGCCGAACAATAGGTGACCCTTGCTCGGATGATCCATTGTTAACTGTACCCCATTGCTTTTGTATTATTATAGCCTAGTTAATGTTATGCTATATCTGAAACGGTTAAAGCTACGCAATTTTAAATACTTGCATTCGATTCAGCGACCCTGAAAACCTTTTTTTTTTTTTTTTTTTTTTTTTTTTTTTTTTTTTTTTTTTTTTTTTTTTTAGGTCAGGGTTGCCGCCGTGATCAGTGAGCTAGAACCGATGAGAGAGCCAAAGGCGGTGAGCCAGAACCTGTGAATCCCTACTACTTCTGCGCTGCAAGTTGTGGATTCACATTGGATCTCCACTGGGCCCGAGTTAATTTGTAAATACGTCGCTATTCACCAGAAGTGTCGCGAGTCATCATATTATATTTTCTGATAGCAGTGTTGCCATGTTAACTGTTATTACAGTAACTTTATCGAATCCAGCATGTCAGTGAACTTTATCAAGTACCAGATTGCATTTTTTGAAGTTTTCAAAATAAATACAGTTTGTGTACTTTCTCTGCCGAAGACTGCAATCTGAGGGTTTAGACTAAATAACATACAGTCGCGATAGCGTTAATTAAAAAGTCTAAAATGTGTGGAATTGGCATGACGGGACGACAATGTGATGTTTCGAAAGTTTATGGCAGTCTTATTCAATTTGCAATTTACTACTAGGATTATCGCTGACCTAATGTTTTTTTAGAGATATCAAATTACATAAAATTACCTGTTCTTTAATAACGAATAATATGAAACAACACTGTTGTGATTAGTATAGCACAATGACGCATGCAATGAGAAAAAACCACCTCTAGTTTTTTACGTTACCATTCTACAAATACGAAATTTAAATTTTGTCTTAAATAGTTAATATTAATCATATATATTAACCGTGATTTCGTTGTTATTATCAGTGATATAGTCATAATAATTTAATCTGGTTTGCCGTAATTTTGGAGAGGAGACTCCGTTTTATTTGTTTTCGTAATGGCAACACTGTTGCTTAGATAGGCGCCAGTTCATCATCGCATCGAGTTCAGAATGCTCGCGTTCATATACATTGCTTTATTCAAAGTTTTCGAGCACCTACTTTTCGAAAGTGGTATATTTTCCCGCAACTCTAGTTCCATGCATTTAGTGATGTGCCATTAATTAATAATTAGTAATCGTTTTTGTGATGGTTATTTGTGATTGTGCTGCTAGCGGAATATTTCATTGAAATAAATGTAAGTTATATTATTATAATGTAATATAATTAAGTTATTTATACACTAGAATAAGGTAAACAAATACCGGTAAATGTATGTTTTTTTATTGTTAAAATAAATATATTCCAGTCAACATATCGACAGAAAAAATTAACTTATTAAGAAAATTCTATCGAAAGAGCCGATTGAGGTCATGCTGACACATTGATCACATCTCGGTTAGGACTAAGAAGTTCTCTAACTCCTTCTTTTGCCGTGTCGTTGGGCTGTGGAATGGTCTTCCGAGGAGCTGGTTCCCACCATCCTATGATATGGGATCCTTAAAGCGTAGCGTGAAAAGATATTTGTGCGGGCCGGCATGATTGCTGCGACTACCCATGGGTTTTTCTTACCTTTCGATAGTCGTTGGGGTTTTTTGGACTGTACCATGCTTACCATAAGGTTTGGTGTAGTCACTGTGCCGTGTCAGTGTAAAAAATGCTGAATTTCATGCATATTGCTAGCATCTAAGTTGCTGCATGAGTCAACCCGCTTTGGAAAAAGCGTGCTGGCTTAAATGTCCAAACCCTTTGTCATGGATTCTACAAATACACTGGAAAAGGGAAGGGAGGCCTTTTCCCTGCAGTGGGACAGAACTGGATCGCAATAATAATCATATCTGATTAATTAATTTAGTACAAAAGCGATTTTTTCAGTAAATGAATTGAAATAATTTTTTAGGTGTATTAAAAAAGTTTTCTTATTTACGGTCGTTTAATTTCGTGTTTAAATATGTAATTATACTATTTAAATCGATAATCAAAAGACATAAATAATAGACAGTGAAAAATTTAATTTTCAAGATACTGAAAATATTCCAAGTTCAAAGTCGACATAATAATATATGATGTAGTGATTCTTATCTATAATCTTGATATATATTATTATGCATATAATATTAAGGATAATAGTTTAAGGTAAATTTTAAAATAAATTATATAAAGAAATAGATTCCTATTTATTGACATCGTAAAATCTAGAAGAGGAATTCCTTTTATATATTATTCATTGTTCGAGATGACGCGATTAAATATTTTGAACTTATGTATTCAAAATAGTACATATAGTATTAAAGCTGAGATTTTAGACTTTTCTCAGAAAACAACTTGTTATTTAACAAAATATTGAATATATAATAGGAACTTTAGTACAACGTAATTATTTCCAAAGCCAAGGTTAAGGCCAAAAAATTGGTGACATATCATACTTTGACATTCATTAAATAATATTTATTTATTATTGATTTATTTAATAGTAACTTCAAAGCACATTATAAGAAAATTATATACAAAATAGGGAATAAAATAAAAATCTAAAATGCCAATAACCAAGTTACACATTCATATTAAATTTTGTTAAATGTTGGGTCGCTCCCCGTATCGTATAGTGAGTGTTGAGTGTTGGAGTACATTTGTATGCGTGTGTGTGCTCATATCGGTGTTGTATGAGATTCATCTAACTGCATAATAATATAATTTGTAATGTTTGAGTAAAGTGTAACCAAAGTCAAAGCAGCGTCTATGAATCTCGGCCTTAGGATGTCCAGGGTCTAAGTAGAGCGATAGTTTACGAAAAACGGCCAGCGAAATCAAAGAATTGCCAAAGTCTCAATGGCCCTTTTTTTGAGGGCTTATGTCCAGTTGTGAACTACAATAGACTGTGATAATCGTAAGTTTTTACCTATATTTGAAATAATATCCCTTTTTTAGCAATTTAGTTTTGGTAGTTTTTTTCATTTCAATGCTGATAACTCTAAGATGTCTTTAGGTATTGGTTTGTATAGGCTAATACCGAGTATTTTATACGATCCGTAAACCTTTTTAGTATATTATTAAAAGGTTTATAGTTTAGAACGACTTGTGAGGGCATGTTTCAGCATCCATCTCGACTTGAATTTGTGATTGTTTTTCTCTTCACATACTTTGTGATATTTCAAAATAACATTTGTACTTAACTTTAACATTGCTTAGTAGTCTAAAATACATAATTTCGCATAACTCTGGCGAGCATAGTACGGTGCCTTCGTTCCGCAGCACCCACTTTAGAATTCGCTGATGTATATAGCGGAATGATACGATATCGCGAATGACGTGCACCAATCGATACAGGGACCATTTTGAGAAACCCCACTTCATTCGAAATCGAAGTTAATAAAATATCGATCTCTCTCGGCGAAACTCGGAAACAACAACACGAGACAAGTTTAAAACTGTTTTAAATAAATTGTGTTGACACCAGAGATGGGCAAATTGTAATCTGATTTATGATTAACGATCACAAATGTAGTCGTTATCGTAGATGGGGAAAATGTAATCAGATTAAAGAAAATGATTAACGATTACATTTTACGTTTTTTTACTATTAGATTATACTGCTATTAGATGAGACTGCATTTTGTTCCTATATATTTTAAACACTACGTAATCCTCAATTGCATTCACGTTTATGACTTCTTAATGTTTTAAATGGATTTAATCATGATTATAGAGCAAGAAAATTAAAATGACGACTACATTTTGTAATCGTTCATCATTAATCAGATTACATTTTGCCCATCTCTGGTCGTAACTAGAGATGCCACGAATATTCGGCAACTATTCGGTATTCGGCTTATTCGGCCACTTTTTTTGCTATTCGGTATTCGGCCGAATAATACGTACTATTCGGCCGAATACCGAATACCAAATCATGTAAAAAAGACACGTTATATTACTCAAACTTATGTATTTATTTCCAAATTACAACACTTTAGTAATTAAAATTGATCAGTGGTAAGTTGTGACGGATAAAAAGAAGCTTTTCAGCATTTTTTGGTAGTAAACGATTACGCTTTTCATCGTAAATGTTACCAGCCTCAGAAAATAACCTCTCACATACACACTCTCTCTCTCGCTCACACACATACTAATAAACTTATACCGTGAATATCCATATAAAAACACAAAACATCCTTGAATAACCAGAACGGAAGTGCGAGTCTCACCAGAGACAAGATTTACTTAATTGGTGAGACTTATCACCCTGTGTATATGCATAAGTTTTTGTGTTAAAATAAAGATTGTTATTATTATTACTAAACACGCTACTTCAGGAATATTCGGCGGCCGAATATTTGGCGCTTCGGCCGACAGCGTTGCCGAATATTCGGTATTCGATATTCGGCTAATTCACTATTCGTGGCATCACTAGTCGTAATATCAATTTTCTTGCTCTGTAATGATGATTAAATCCATTTAAAACATTAAGAAATCAGAAATGTGTATGCAATCTGGGATTCTGTAGTGTTTAAAACATAGATGAGTAAAATGCAGTCATATTAACTAAACATGTAATCGTAATCATTTTTATTAATCTGATTAAATTTTGCCCATCTATGGTTGACACTATGCGGTTTCTCGCGGTAGGAAAATTTGAAGAAATATGAATAAAATATCAAGACATTATAAAGTTGCCTTATGTTATTTATTTATATATTATTATTAATTAATTTTTCTAAGAAGTTCTGTATTACTTTTGGCAAGTCATTGTGCTGTGAAATGGTCATACGGTGCGCGTGCTCCTACCGTCCTATGATATCGGGTGCTTTAAACTAAACGTGAAGCGTTTGATAGGTTTTTACAATAGATAATCGTACTTGTTTTTTAGACTGTAACATGCTTACGATCAGGTGTTCTGTGGTCACTATACCGGGTCAGGATAAATTAAAAAATAAAGGAATCAAGTAGGAACATACCACCAATAAAATAACACAAAGAAGACACTCAGTACAGCAAAGTGCTTAGAAAAATTATGTAAACAAATATTATTTCAGTAATATCCCACAATACAGTTAAGAAGGAAATTAGTACATTTTCTATAAGGTAATAAATTATAAACCGCAATTAATTTATATCTATGTTTATGGTATTTTATTATTATTCTCATTTACGTCAGAACTCAGAATATTTGATTGATTAATAAATAACTAAATAAATTATTAGAGTCCGACCGAAACTGGTTTTCCGGCCGAAACCGAAACCGAAACTCACGTGGTCAAGTATAAAAGTCAACGTCGTCAAGTAAAAAAATGAAACAAAAACTTACATGTAATCAGTTCCATCAAAACATAACCTCTAAAGAATGTTTACGTCGGGTGATAACGCACTGACTAAGTTGTGTTGCTATAGAGCAATGGGAATTAGATCCGTCAACTGTCGTCTAAACGACGCAGTTACACTCCGACGCAGCCTTGAGTTTCTTTCGGCGTTTCTTCTCAAGGTAGTCGCTTCCGAAACGCTAGTAGATCACCGTTAGGTTTCGTATTTCTGGCTGGCGGTCCAAGTCGAGGTTCGTACCCACAGGGGTGCTCTTGCATTGCCACCCAGCCCATAAATTGCCGACTGAGCACCCTCAGTGTTCGCCCACCCGCCCGGTTAAGTTGTGAAGACCTTTCCCGGTCAACAAACACGCGTAAATTCGAAAAAAAAAAGCAATGCAAACGGCGCACGAATCCCGAACAGGGCCGCCAGCGTCCGTCAAAGCGTTGCCGCGAGAAACGAAACTAGGCAAGCATGTACGACAACTACCGAAATCAGTTTCGGTTTCGGCAAAAGTTTCGGCCAACTTTGGCTGAAACCGAAACTGCCGTCAAAACTTGATTTTTGGCCGAAACTCGGCCGAAACCGAAACCGAAACCGAACTTTCGTTCGGACACTATAAATTATGTATTAGACAAACAATTACAAAGCAGCACATTAAAGTCAGCTGACACCCAAACTAGGACTACCTATATCTTGGATGTCAGCACAGTTCACACAGTTTGTTACATACAGTTCATATCCGCTGCGTGGATCCAATCTTAACTCAAAACAATACAATAATAATATATAGTAGGGATCGGCAAACAGCGGCCCGCGGGCCGCATGCGTCCCGTAAGCCACTACGGTGCGGCCGGCGCAAGTAAGACCCGTTCCACAGAATAATTTTCAATAGTTAACTATCGAAAAAACAAGTATTGTTCTAGATTGACCAATGAACATTTAGATGCGATACTGCGCATTTCTATGTCTAAAATGGAAGCAGACATTAAAAAACTTTCAAAACAAGTACAGCGTCAAAAATCGCATTAGCTTTATAAGTCTTGGTTAATTTTATACCTGTTACATCAAAATAAGAGTAACATTGAATATGATTAAAAATTTAAAAATTCGTTTTATGTAAAAAAATGAGTTTATTAGATGTAATGTGGCCCGCACCAATATACTCATAATGTTTGTGGCCCTTATATAAGAAAAGGTTGCTGACCCATGTTATATATAATAGCTTAACAGGAATTCTATAAAATTACTCTGAAATCATTTTAAAGTACTCTCTGAAATCTAGAAGGAAAATGCATATTTCTGTTTTTACCGTGTTTCTTTACGTGGCTTAGAATATATTCGTTTGTCAGGCAATAATAATGAATCAATGAGTTGTGTAATTTAGTTCTCCCTTCTACCATAAAATGTCTGCGCCTCCTCTATTTTGCTGCGAATCGCCAAGGAGTGAAAGTTGTTTCCGGCGTCTATTTTTCTAACATCCTAAGACACTGGAATCTTCAAACAACGAGCGAATCGGTATTTGTTGGGCGAGCGAGCTCCATTGTTGGCTTCATCATCACTTTCCATCAGGTAAGATTGCGGACAAGCGCACGTCTGTGTATAATAAAAAAAATGCACACATTATTTAGAAACAGACATCTACTGTTATACAGATTTTGCTACCACATCAATTAAAAAACACTAATTAAATGTCACGTTATATAACCTAGATAATAGCCGAGCAGTAGACTTGAGGGAGTTTGCTGCCCGGATGAGAAGGAGGCGGTGCATGGTGTCCGGCGCATCGCCTGGGAGAGGGGTTTTGGAGGGGTGGGCTTTACTCCTTCCCTTCCCAGAGAGGTAGCCTCAACAAGGCTTCTTGTTCCCGGGAGTCTGGATGAATTTGGTTTCCCAGGCCCGGGTGGAGCAATCAGAGTGACACCCCGGGGGTTTTTAGTGTCTGACATACCGGGGTCCCTGCCCTCACAGCGGCTCTGATGGTCCTATGCAGGATTTTCCCCCGGGATACAAAAAAAAAACCTAGATAATAGAGTAGTGTCCGATTGAAGGACGATTTTTGGCCTACCCGAAATCAGCTATTATTACAGCCTTTGGCCATAGCCGAGGTCCGAAAGCTCAAGAATCCTTAGAAATTTGACTTTTTTTATTACCATATTTTGATTTGTGGCTGTGATGGCCGAATATGTAATAAGTAAGCGAATTAATTATTCAATTAGTTGATTACGAGCTACGACAGATATAGTTTTATATCATACTGTATGCGAATATATTTCTACGCATCTGTAGCACTCTACAAATTACTACGAAAAATTGGAATTAAAGTATGCTACGCAATGCCGCTTGCAGCTGTTTTTGTATAATTGTCACAGAAATGAGGAGTCCAATTTCAAAACCCACTATAACATATTTTATCAAATCCCATAAATTTATAAAAACTATTTATTAATCTTTGACTTAACAATCACATTCTTATAAGGTATTTATATTATTATTCTAGAGTAGAAAAGCAAAAAAGAAAAATTCATATATAATATTTGCTTTGTGAAAAACATTTCAAATTACTATTAGGACTATTAAGTAATTTTGTACAAAAAATCGTTTCAGCGGGTTTTGAAATTAGACGCCTCTAATATGGTGAAAATAGGGATTTAATCAAACCGGGCAGTAGACTTGAGGGAGTCTGCTACCAGGATGAGAGGGACGCGGAGTGCAGTGTACGGTGCACCGCCCTTAATAAAAATTATAGAGAAGTGAGCCATTTATACTCATCTCTCTCAGAGACGAAGTCTGACAGGCTCTTCCCTCCCTGGGCGACAGGAAGAATTTGAATACCCAGGCCCGGCTGGAGTGATTGAAAGGACACCCCAGGGGTTTTTAGTCCTATGTATGATTTTCCCTCGGGTCACCAAAAAAAGGGATTTAATAAAATCTTTGGCTGTGTTTGCCATCCTAACAGATAACGGACCAGTATCTATACGAGGCCACGCGAGTGAGCGTAGTTTTGAATCCGACACGTGTTTCTAGGGTTTTCCACGTAAAATACAGGTCTAGTCACCACATGTACACCAGTGAAGGATATAAATAGTTAATAAACCCACATGGCATCTGACGGAAACGTCGTGTGAACCAGACCATTGCCGTGCTGAGATGACATAAGCGCAAAGTGCTTATAAACACTAATGTAATGAGCAGAGAACTCACCTCGGAACGGATATAGCGTGACGAAAAATTATATATATATATATATATTGCCTTTGTTCGACAACACCTTGTTATTCTTTAAGTGCGGAGTAGTCAATTTATTGAGCTAGTATAAAACAATATCTCTAAAATGTATTTTGCAAATTTATATAAAAACAATATGCAGATTATGTGTAAACGTTAGCAGAAAGCTGGAATTTTAAAATGTATACATAAAATTTGCATGATGTACCTCGTTTTGTTGTGAGATAAGTTACAGAATGAAATAACTATAGAGCGTTTTAAAGTTGCATTATCTTGAACGATCTCGAAATAGTCAACATAGTATAATGTAAATAGCTTTTATTTGAAAGCCAGCTCTTTAATGAAAATATAACCTTCCACAGATCAAGTATTTCTTTGTTATTTTTTATTGTACTATCACAAAATATACATATCATAGTAATATGTAAAAAAGGTTATTTTATAGAAAAGAGAGATATTTCTGGATACAATGCGATCTTGCCAAGTAGACGGGGCCTGCAGAAGGCCAGACGTCACCGGGTGCCGAGGAAGATGGCTCAGCCTTGCCCTTGGCACTCGGCAGGCGGGAGAAGGAACACCCCGGAGGTTGGCAGGTAGCTCTCTCTGCGATGACACTTTGAAGGTGAAGAAAGCAACGGAAAGAGACCGGGAAGCTATTGCCAACCCTGACAATCCTATCCCCTAGGACATAACAACAGAGGAGGGCCTTCACCAGAGGCCCTCTACCGTAACCGGATTATATGCCAGACGGCGCATTTGAGCAAGTGCATCGCCCAATAACCCGGTGTGAGCAGTATGCGGTGTGTTCCCACATCACTACCTGCAATTTTTTTAGGAGTGCATGCCGTCCGTACCAGTACCCAGCGTCCGTTGCTGGGCACAATATCCATGTAGGTAGTATCTCCCGGCCGAGAGATATGTCCGTGTTCGTATTAATTTATATGACCGGTGGTCGTGGGCGTGTTTGTAGAAAGACACGGATTTTTTTTACTGTTTATTTGCACTTTACGGCACACTGAACTGCGACGCACACGCACGTACTCTCGCCTTGCGTCTCGGTAGTCGACTGAATTAGCAAGCATCCCGTGCACGCGTGGATCCTCTTACCCCGCGCGTCCCATAACACCCTAACGACCTTTAGGGCCGTTACCACAAACGCGTATCGGGCGGCGTCTACATGCTATATTTATATTTTACTTGTTCCCTTATTGTTCCGTTCCGTTGTTCATATTTATCCAGGGTCCCCTCATGCCATCCCGGGCACGGGGGCCCGTCCAAAATCACAATATTAACCGCCGATCGTATGCGCACCATCTTACTACAAGTTCTACCGACAAGTGAATCTGTCAGACATACAGAGCTGCGAACCCCGCCGGGTTGCAACCAATCACATGCATCGACAAATGGCTTGAACAATATGCCTCATCAATCAATGAATCAAAACCATATGCCTCAAAACCTTCCCTATGAATCAACCTGTCTATTAGTGAAAACCGCATGATAATCCGTTAAGTAATTTTGTGAGTTTATCGCTAACTGAAAACCTGACGCTGGCAATTTGTTTTATAATACATATATTGAAATTTGCAGGTTGAATAATAAAACGAAGTACATGAGTAATTTGTTTGTCTACAATCCTAAGTAATTAGCCGCTAGAATTTATTCTAGAAATTACGGTATATCCACCGTATCAACTATTTTTTTTTTTTTTTTTTTAACCAGGAGAAAATCCGTTATGGACCTTCAGGGAATTGGTGAGGGCCGTCTCCCCGGTGTGTCGGACACTCTCCGACTAAAAACTCCTGGGTACTCCTTCATCCGCTAGTACACCGGCCGTGGGAGCGGACTCGCAATCTTCCACGACCGGCGCGCAGAGTGAGCCTTGTTAGGCCTCCTCAGTAGGGGACGGGAAGAGTATTCCTGTCCCTCTTTTCCTCAGAATAGGCAGTGTGCGGAAGTACACGCACATTGCCATCCTCATGTACGGGCAGTGGACTCCCTCAAGTACCACTGCCCGCTTCAATGTCACGGCGGGGGGTTGCGCAGAAAGTAACGCGCGAACGCACCCCGTCGGCGACCCGTTCTCCGGCGCCGAATGGCCAGGATAGATGTAGACTCCCTGGTCCGTTCAGCAGCCTCCTTCTGTTGCATGACCCGCTCAGAAAATTGAAGCATGGCCTTCCACTTGTCCTCGCTGCCGACCATAGCTTGGATGACGGCCGGCAGCGAAAGGTCACTTCCGATGGCCACAATAAGGTCGCGGCGCTCGTTAGCCCAGGCTGGGCATTCTTCTAAATTGTGCTGTGCAGTGTCCGTGGAGCAATTGCCGCAGTCTTGACACTCCTCAGTGGGCTCTCTCCTTGGAATGTTGCACAGGTATTTCCCAAAACTACCGTGCCCAGAAAGAACCTGCGTCAACCGGTAAGAGAGAGCACCAAATGGCCTATTCAGCCATTCCTTCAGGACTGGGCGAATCCCTTCCACGGTCCTGACACCAGCACTGGGTTGCCCTAGCCGAGCCTCCCACTCAGTGATCGCATCCTGATGAAGGAGCGCTTTCTTAGCCTTGATTTCGGCGGGAGCCAACCGCAGGCCCTGGGCTCGTTTTTCCTCGCGCCATGAAAAAAGGGCAGCGAGAGCCCGAGCGTCCAGATCCCATGGTAAGGACCCCGCCAGGACACATGATGCCTCGTACGAGATGGTGGCGTACCCCCGAATTGAGCGGATAGCTAACGCCCTTTGAGGGCGACGCATCAAGATGATGTTTGAGCGATTCAGCTTATCTGCCCAAACGGGGGCACCATAGAGGACCATCGACCTAACCACATTTAAATATAATCTCCGACATAGTGCACCCGGTCCGCCAACGTTGGGCAATAGCCGCCCCAGGGCAGATGCAGCGACCATTACTCTTGGCATGAGACCCTCGAAATGCGCCCCGAACGTCCAGCGCGCATCAAGAGTGATACCGAGATATCGCATATTCCTCCCAACGTTAATGCGCGACCCGCTGACTATAATGTGGGCGTCCGGAGGAGGTCCCTTCCGGGGCCCATGGAAGCAGATGGCGAGGGATTTGCCCATCGCCACCTCTAGTCCAAGAAGGCGGATCTTGTGCACTATGTGGGCAGTCCCGGCAGTGGCCAGCAAAGCGGCCTGGCGGTAATCACTGCCTCTAGCTAAAACCAAAGTGTCGTCGGCGTAACACACGACCTGAACGCCTGGTAGTGTCACCCCCCTCAACCACCGTATCAACTAAAGCCAATTCATGGTAGCTAGTTACAAGTATGTTTATTTATTTTTATTTTTTTGTAACCCGCTGGAAACCCGTTATGGGCAGTCAGGGGACGATGAGGGTCACCCCCCGGCGTGTCGGAGTCCCACCGACTAAAACCCCCGGAGTGTTCCTTCTCCCGTTTGCCGGGGCCAAAGGCAAGGCTGTGCCAGCTTCCTCAGCACCCGGCGACGTCTGGCCTATTGATGAAAGGTCCCTGCACACCATTTTGCTCACCTTCATTTTCTTTGAGCGGTGCGCGGGGACACATCGCGCACCGCTCTTGCCTTGGATATGTTGGGCGACGCACTCCCTCAAGTGCGCCGCACATACAAGTATTTTTATACAGTATGTTTTGTAAACCCAGTCCGACCCGGAAGGGGTGACAATATAACATCATTGAAATACATCAGAAAAATGTCATATAAAAATTGAAGAAATTGAATTATTTTAATTAAACGATTTAATTGATAAAGGATATGATGAACGGAGGTCATAAACCTTTTGATGTAATGAGCTACTAGCATGATCTTTTGCTTTCTTTTTTCCATGAGTTACGCACACGACTAGCGTTGCCATGTAAGTTTTCACCATTTAATTAATCTTTAATTGAATTGAGTTTTTTCGCTCTTTAGTTAACAAGAATAATTTAAGTAGAATCTAATGTAGATTTCGTGTAATGTCTTCTCGGGTCGGACAGGGTTTTTATAACACACTAATATATACTTTTCCTATGTTGATATTACAAGCCAACATGACACGCTACGTAAATTCGATATATTGAATGAATTTATAATACCATTTTTAATATAAACTATTTTCTTTTCAGACTCTGGAAAGTAATACCCTAAGGGCGCTATGCCATCTCCAGAAAAAAATGGTAAGTTTTAAATCTACAGTTATAAGTAACTGCACAAATAGGGTAATGTGGTAGAATTAAAAGATGGTGGCAAAAGAGTAGCAGGTTTGTTTTAAGAAATTGGATCTTATTGTTAAAACCTTTAGATTTAGTTTAAATTAAAGCTAATAACAATTCAGTAATAAGAACACACAGTGAATCGTGCTATTTCACTGGTAGTATAAAAGTCACAAAATAATAATTTATACCGTTATCTTTAAAAAAATTTGCTGTTATCTCAAAGTTTATATGCTGATAGCTTACAACTAACAGCTTACTAACATAGATGGGCAAAATGTAATCAGATTAATGATTAGGAATTACATTAATTATTAGATTTTGTAATCATCCAATAATTAATCTGATTACTTTTTGCCCATCTATGCTGAATAGTTAATATTTTATTAATAAACTAGTGTATGTACCAGTGGCCCAGCGTGCATTCAACGAGCTCTGTACCTAAATCTCTAGAGGGCCCAAACGAAGGTTAAATTTTCTTCACAAAAGAACAAACGCTTGCATAAGTTCAAATAATTATTTATTATGTTGATTATGAAAAAAAAACGAAAAATGAAAAATGTATTTATTTCGCCACAAATCAACAAAAAATCAGAAATTTAAATGCAGCAATACAAACAACACACAAAAACAAAAAAAAAAAACAAAACATATAAACATGGCGAAAATGGGACCTTCATCAGCATAAAGCCACAGAGGAAGCCTGCAGCGCTGATTTTCATGAAGGGCCCGGTCGTGTTAATCCTATAAGAATTATCGATAAACAATAAAAATACATATAGCTTAAATAATAAATATAAAATAAATACGAGTGATACTAAAATAAACTATTTCATACAATAAATAAATCGACTACTAAATGTATTAGTGATAGATACTATAGTAAAAATATATGTATACCTAAAAAAAGAGCAAAAGTAAAAGTAATTATGAGTTATTACTTCGAATTAATGGTTCTGAGAACTTTTTTTTTTGTTACTTGAGGAAAATCCTCATTGGACCGTCCCGGCCGCACGCAGGGGGTGGCACAGCCGAGGTGTGCCGGACTTGTACCGGCTAAAAACCCCAAGGTGACTACTTCTGCATATAGACGGGGACTGTGGGTCCTGTAATCAATTCTCCACAAATGGTTCTGAGAACTAAGTTAACCAAACAGTTCCAATAAAATATAAACTTCTCTTGCCTTTTTTAGTTTATATTGATGATGATTTCCTAGCCGGATTCGGCCACGTCGACTGTTTCAACACCGATTAAGAAAAACGAGGTCCAGTTTTCGGAAACAGTCAATTACGCAGGAGATATTTAAGTGCATAACTGGACGCGCAGCCAGAAAAGCACTCTCTCGTCCGAGCTCCCTCGGGCCCGATGGAATGGAGAACCAGTACGATCGGGAGGGAGCGGGATGCAGGTTTGGTCGAGTTTTCCTTCTCTGAACACCTGGTTGAATTGCGGTGTTAAAGAGATACCTTAGTCGCCTTTTACGACGCCTCAGCAAGAAGAGGGGGGTGCTATTCTATTCTGCCGGCAGCCACCACGGCATAGTCAGTTTATATTATTTTATGCACTATTATATGATTTGAGCTTTACCCCTGGGACGAGTAGCTTAAAAGTTAAAGTGATATGGTATGTTTATGGATAATGTTTTACGAATTTCTTACGCAAGTTCATTGAGTTGATATGGCGTTTACCCCTATTGCCGGTGCACACGACGCGTTGCGGCGGCGGCGCGGCACCGGAACGATATCACTCCGGCTTTTTATATACAAATATCCAAGGTATAATAGCACACGATGCGATCCTAGTGCTTCAAGACTATTCGAAATAATGCTGTTACGGGGTGGGTCTTATAATAGTTTTTAAAAACACTTTTTAACTTTTAATTTGAATTTAATTATAAAAATAAGATGGTTTTACAAGAGACTGAGTCCGATGTTCGATGGAATAGCATTAATTTATAATACATATTAAATTTTAATGAAAACGGAGGTAAACAAAAGTGTAAGGTTGCATTGACGTCAATCGACATACAATTCACCGCGTCAGCATTATGCATTAAATGCATAAACGGTGGAGATGGGTTGTAACAGTGCACGCGTTGTGATGCTGGAGCAATACCGCGCCGTAGTTTTATCCGATACTTTTTTAATTTACATTCTAAGTCTAAAGATATTTAACTCTAACAGTAACGAATTCATATACAATTTAATACAGAAAATATTTTGTAACATTTACATAATCAAGTTTACGAATTTTCAAACGCAGGTACGTCTGTTAAAACACAATACTGAGTTTAATGAAAACATGTGTGCCGTGTTGAAATGTTATTAAGCCTCATGAATATGCTAACGGCTCACGCCTGACACATCATGTAACGCGGTACAGGTATAACGGCGCTATTTCTTAAATGTCAACTCGAACATCAAGAAACATCTCCGTCAACATCTAAATATACAAAAAACAGGCTGTGCGCGTGATTTCCCCCTTTTTTTGGTAACCCGGGGAAATCCCTGACGGACCTTCAGTAGGCGGTCAGGGCCGCCCCCCGGTATGTCGGACTTGCACGGACTAAAACCCCCGGGGTATTCCTTCTGCCGTCTGCCGAGTGCTAAGAGCAAGGCTGAACCATCTTCCTCGGCATGCGCGTGATTTTCTTTGCGTGACTTCACTTTTACCGTGGAAAAGGGATAATAGGCGGCCCATGGCCATTGCAACCTGAAATGTCCATCCTAAATATTCATCATATCGCCTGTAGTATACCCACAGCTGGAGATACTCGTAAGTCTTGTATTTTGGTATCCCGGGAGAAAATTCTACATGGCCCAGCAGGGCCGCTGTGAAGGCAGCGACTAAAAAGACCTGGGATGTCCCTCCAAACACTTCACCCGGGCCTTGGAATCTAAATTCTTCTAGACGCCTGTGTGTTTAGGCTTCATCTCTGGGAGGGGTGGGTGTAAAAAGCCTACCTTACTGTGAAATTTATAATGTTTTGTACAGTTTATAATTCATTCAAAAATAGGGATAGCGAATAAACCTGTAATAAAACTGTCTTGGTAATTATACAATTTATTTGAAATTAACTGTTAGTTACATATGCTTATGTTTTTATTTAAAATGTTGATTTTAATAAAGCGAACGTATTTCGTTCGTAACATACTTTTTCTTTTCGATTTAAACCGTTTTTAACGTAAAAAGTTATACATGAATCATCTGTACATAACGCGTTATGCGGGGTCATACAAGCGCGTTATACGTGAATATTCGTACAACGCGGAACCAATCTACCGTGTTATAGGAGGGATTACTGTAATTTAATCCGCGCATAAGACTAGCTAAAGTATTTAAAATGATGTATATTTAAATCACAAGGCAATGAGTTCTTATGTTATTTATAACAACACGGGCGGTCGGAAATGAGGTTTGCGAAAGTATTTTCTGTCTCTGTAATATAATACTTTTTACTCGTAAAATATATCTTCTAAAGAAGTTTTAAAAATCTTTTTCGGTCGTAGATAGAGAACAATAAGTTCCCAGACAAGTATAACAGATTTCTACAAGTGATGAAGAAGATATTTTACGAAGACATACATTTATAATCTTTCAAAGCTCGTTTGATTCAGTGATAGCTACAGAAATGATAAATATTATTTACATTTAGGTACATAAAGATTCATCTTTAACATAAAACCGTCTTACGTAATTTGTTTTATTTTCATATGGAATGTATTTTCATAAAAATTTCGCAGCATACATCTGTCTATTCTAAAAGGACGGAATTTTGACTTTAAAGTAAGTTCTATATCTGCCGTAACGGTTAAAAATTACTCGCATAGATTTTTTTCCATTTAAACTTCATGAGCTAAATTGATAAAATTTTCCGATTTTTTTATTGTAATGACTAAATCCTAATAATATTATATCGTCAAGCTATATCCCTTTCGGGGTGAGTAGAGATGCATTAGTGGCTGTATCCACTTGACGCTTATATGTTGCACCCAACGTGACCCGTCTGATCGCTTTCTAACAATACTATCCGTCGTATAAAAGTCACGAAATAGTTTTATTTTATTGTTGAATTAAATATTTTATTTCAAGACTTTATAACTGATCGCAAATATTAATATATCTTAGAAAAATTATATTATAGCTGTGGTATTCTAGTGGATAATGGACCGGTTTCGTAAATTCGAATCCCGGTACTTCCCTCTGAGTTTTCCTAGATTATGTACGGATTTAGGCTCCATATGTTCACCGATGAGGAAAAACGTCGTGAGGAAATTCACATCTCATAAAAAATGTCATGTGTAAGTGCCCTGAGAGCGACAATCAGTTGCGCTACTAGTCACGTTGGGTACGACATATAAGGGCAAAGTGCATACAGCCAGCAATGTATCTCTGGTCACCCCGAAAAGGATATACCGTCAGGATTTTTAGAAACAGAAATCTATTATATAAAAATAAGTCCGGTTTTCCTTCCTGACGTTACAACTCCAGAACGCACGAACCAATTCGTTGGAAAGGTCTCGGGCTCCGTGAGGTTTATAGCAAACAACATTCAGGAAAAATTTCAACAGAAAAGCAGGAAAACGGGGAAAATCATTTTTCACATACAGCGCCATCTCTGATACATAGCATGTACTACAAACTAATATGGTTTTGCATAGTGGTGGAGCAGATCCCACCAGTATTTTAAGTAGATGGCGCCGATGCGTTATACATTGTTTGACAGCTACTCATTGTACGCTGCTCAGATAATTTCATGTGACATTTATTATGCGCACGTTCTTTCAAACGCTAACTAAAAACCAAAACGAAGCCATCTGATGGCGAAACGAAGTTCGCCAGGTTTTCTATTTATTATATAATCAATATAGATTAATGTATTTTTCCGTTGCTATATTTGTGAACCATGTAGTGCGGGGTAAGCGTTTAGAGGTGAGTTTGGTATTCGCCATTCGCCATCAATACCAGTTGATGACTATCCAGAATAGTGCTTCGTTAATGAGGTTATGCCATTACGGCAGGTGCGTGCTGATGGAACTTTCTAAAGGGACTTAAATAGAACAATGTAATAAACTAACTTATATGTAAATCAATGGGGTGTAGTGGGAACTCAGCGTCTATTTCTATCAGTCAGTGATTTAGAGGTGTAGAAATTAGTTAAAATAGTTAGATTCCTTGAACTCTCATTAGTAGCCCCTAGTAGCTCTGCAGTACGCAGCGGCCACATCCTGGCAACCACGTCAGCTCGTGGGTGGAACCTGATTGAGGGACCTTGAGTTTTATAGCGTAAGTTGGTGCGTTGACTCCCTGCTTAGTGCGTAAGTGTGTCTGCTTGTTTTTCATCTGTCGTACTAATGGAAGCCTACCTTTATTTGACGAAAAGCCTAGGGTGCTGAAAGGGGACAGTTTTTAGTACCCAGACAATGCATCCTACCTCTCTAATTGTGTCGGTTCCCCGTTCTATTAGATTAACAAGAGTTTGGACGCGAGGTGCGTTTGTGTAAGCACTAGCATTCACGCTCAAAATATATCCAGTGCAATTGAGTGTATCTGAAAATTTTCATCAACGAGCTCACCTTTGCCGAATAGGGCTGCAACCCGCGCCTACTTGATGTGATTTGGATATGTCGCCGAGGCCGACATCGGCCAGGATATCATTATGTACAATAATAGCTTGTTACTTTCAAATATGTTCATTTAAACCGTGAATTTTTTTTTACACTGGCTCGCTATAGTGACTACAGAGTACCTGATGGTAAGTACAGTGTAGTCCAAAAATAAAAGCGATTATCAAAAGATGAAAATCAATTAATAGTCTACATCGTTATGTCGGCCCACATATACCACGACTGAAGGTCTCTAGGTATATGAGTTACTGGATATACACAAGCTGATCCTGAAACGCGACAAGCCGAAACTGGTCACTACGACGGGCTTTACACCCATGTACTGCAGTCGCGATCCAGACGGGCACCGGCGCCCTGCCACCTCGCTGCTGCTCGTTTAGCACCACCCAGGAGTTACGTGTAGGGAAGCTAGGGTAAAGCTTACGGATGCGAGCAGCTTCGACTCTCAAGTTTGGTTTAAACCAAGTTTAAGATTATTACGTTTAAGCTTTGAACGCGAGTGGTTGTGTCCTCTGGTTTATTAATCGGAGAGTTTCAATTTCCAAACGTCGAGAGAATAGGTATTTGTTGAGTGAGCGCATTCCCTCATTGGTCTCTTCATCACTTTCCATTGGTTGAGATTGAAGTCTAACACAAGCCTAATTGTAATAAAAAAAGAAATAGTCAATGGCATTTATATCATTTATACAAAAGTTTCAGCTTGAAATAATTATTATCATAGCAAAAGCACTTCATCCACGCGAAGTCGCGGGCCCAGCTAGTTTTAAATAAAAATAATTCACAAAATCATGCTAGATTCATTAGTTCGTCCTCTTTTGTTTATACGAAGTGGAGCCCAGGGATATTCTCCGGCATAAAATATCGATATAAAAGCCATTCTCTTTCATGCGAACGAACCCTAAAAATAAGCAATCCTTTACAAATGCAAATTCTCCTGAACGATATTTCACGCTCGAGCGAGGCGCAGAATGTTTTCGGGCAGTTTGTTCCACGCTTCATTTTACTAGACGCACTTTGAATCTATTATGTCCCAAAAGCGTCGCTTCTCTCGATTTTTTAATGTCGTAGCTGTGACAGACTCAGTAATAATATAAATGGGTGACAGCTGAAAATCAGCGCTGGGTGGTTCAGATGGCCACTCAGCATTTGCTGAGCTGACTTCCTTTTGACGCATCATCACAGCACACGGTATTTGCTTTTATTGTTTCCTATCTTTATTAACCTACCATATCACTCTGTGTTGTTTGTTATATTGCGTGTCAAATAAATGATCTTTCTTTCTTTCTTTCTACTTGTTAAAAATATATAAAATGTATTTTCATTTCAGAAAATTCATGACTGAAAACGGTTTTATTTGTTTGCGCACATAACATTGTTTTTAATTTTCTTCGCTTAATCCTGGGATTTATCTCAGTAAATAAAAGCATGTACGCTAAGGTTTATTTATACTTTACGATCCAATTTTAGTGAAGTTTTACTGTCTACACAGAAAAACACTGTAAATTTATCAAAGGAGCTGTGCCAATATTATTTCGGTTCGGAGGCCGGTAGCGGATTTGTCGAAGACGTTATAACCGAGTACCCTTTTCTAATCTGTTCAAATCCTCATACTTATTAACACTTTGCTATGTTACCATGTCTTAAGTTATGTAAGATCAAAGTTTATTTTTTGTGAATATTTCACTTCCTATGCGATAAATGATCTAAAGCACAGTAGAGCACAAATAAAACTAAAAATTTTGCTGTAAATATGTTTTCATTCGACTAACATGTAATTGAGAAGCAAAGCTAAAATGACTGGCGGGGGTGGGGGAAGTCGTTCAGTGGGAAATACAACATATTTAATATTATTATAAATATATGTAATGTTTTTTTTATACCAACTCGACACAGTGACTACACCAAACCTGATGGTAAGCATGGGGCAGTCCAAAAAACGCCAACGACTATCGAAAGGTAACACAAAAACCCAACGGTAGTCACTGCGATCATGCCAGCCTGCACAAATATTTCTTCACGCTACGTTTAAAAGATCCCATGTCATAGGATGGTGGGAACACGCTCGCCGGAAGACCATTCCACAGCCCAACGACACGGCAAAAGTAGGAGTTAGAGAACTTCTTAGACCTGGCTGGGATGTGAGATACCGTATATCTGTGACATCGCAAACCCGCAACTATGTCCTATTTCTTTATTTTTACGGCACTATTAAAGTCGTTACGACCTCCATAGCTACGACAATTGTCGCTGGCGTATAGGCTCAGGGCCGATGCACGGCGACTTGTGCTTGATTCGAGCCTATCTATAAGAATTGTAATCGTATAAATACTAAAATGTCCAGTTTCTCAGATTTACATAACCTTATGTACGAAGGGCTAAAATTAACACGATTACAATTAATCAAGCTATGTTCATCTTATCCAGGTCGGAGCAACTTGGAGACCATGGTCGAGATGCCTTCAGGAGCTGCTGACGAAGATATCGAACGTTGGAGTGGAGTAAACGTAAGTTATTTATCAAAAAAAATTAAAAAAATTGACATTATCTTTCTTCGTTGTAATCAATCAGGAAATATAAAGAAACCCGCTCCAGTTGCGCAGAGTTATTGACTCACTAAGCGTTTTCTATGGTCTATATGAGGGCGAGTGTTCTGAAGAGTTATTTAACCATTTGCCTTATGATTAAATCTCAAAAAATAGTACGCGTGCAGACAATTAAATTTAGTGTAAATATATTAAGGTCAATTTAGCTACAATATTATAAGACCATGTGTACCAATAATAATATTTTTATTTAAAAAAATATATACTGCGGGTGACGCCCGTCAAATTCGAATTTAGTACAGAAATCTTGTCCACTCAAGGGGTTTACCTTATTGCACCCCCTCCCTTCCGCAAAAGAACCACGCGCGCAGGATTATAAAGTCACGGCTATACGGTAAATCATATTCCGGCTAGAACTAAAATTCTTTTAATTTTGGAGTCTTTGAACTGTGGAATGGTCTTCCAGCGAGCGCGTTCCAACCGTCCAATGATTTTGGATCCTTCCGTGAATATCACTCTAGTCTAGTAAATCACTCTGTATTGAACTAGATCATAGAACAAGTAATGTTTTTTATCCAAATAAAATATAATACAATTTACTATAACAATTTATCTGGCGTGCCATTGCGGAAACAATTTGTTTTCCCTTTTCCTGTGAAAACGACATTAAAACCGGTACCACATTCCTATGTTTGCTTTAAAATTCCAAGTGTTCACACCCATATAACATAAATATACTGTTTAAAATATTATCAGACATAAAGGACAAAACTGTAGCAAAATGTTTTATGCGTAGTCTACTCGTGTTATCTTATTTTACGATTCACTGCGTTTTGTTTCTAACCACAGTTTTATGAAGAGTAAATAGCGTTTATTTTGTTTTTATTCGAAGTCAGTGATATTAAATGAATGTGTTACCTGCTTATTTTTATTTTTATTAATATAACAGTTATGTTTTATGGCTCTGCATATAAGTCGTTTTGTTCCAGTGGTTAATATCTTAAATGTTTAATAGTCTCTGATTAACGTCAAATCCAACGACTCAAGCGACGCGCACTGCACCCCACGCCATTAGAAAAATTATTAATTCCCCGCAGAATTTCGCTATTCGGGCATCTTGTCGCTGTCCAGACCTAAAGCAAACCAAAAAAATAACACGTTCAGAAATTAATAATATAATAAATAAGAATATAATTTAGATAATTAGACAATATTCCATATGCGATGGTTGCATGTAAAAATGTACTTGGATATTTTAACGAAGATGCGCGATATATTTATAGGAGGTTGGTAGCAGACTATTCATTCGCTTTTATGGCTTAGACATTATTGGAAAAATAAATAGCTCCAAAGGTACATTGTTCATATCTCTGTCGGGGGTCTATTAAACTATCTTTATAGCTTTCTATTAAATTAACGTTTGGTTTATAATCTTCGCGATTACTATGATCAAATATATCTTTGTGTAAAAAAGCTTTCATGTAATGAAAATATAATTTGAGATTGAGATACTTATTAAAATTAAATAAAGGTATGAAAATTAAATAGATAAAAGTAGACATTATTCCATCAGTGATTATTAATTGTGGTGTATTATAGACTGTCATAGCCTAGTGGATATCTATGTGCTTGTGTGTTTGTGTGTGTAGCTTTGAGGGAGCTGCTGCTGGGATGCGGTGTCCGGCGAATCGCCTGGGAGAGAGGTTTTTGGAGGGGTGGGCTTTACTCCTTCCCCTTCCAGAGAAGTAGCCTCAACAAGGCTTCTTGTTCTCTGGGCGTCTGGATGAATTTGGCTTCCCAGGCCCAGGTAGAGCAATCAGAGGGACACCCCGGTGGTTTTTAGTCAGTAAGAGTCTGACACACCGGGGTCGCTGCCCTCACAGCGTCCCTGGTGGTCCTATGTAGAATTTTCCCCCGGGATAAAAAAATATCCATGTGTTGCGACGCGAAAGGTCGTAGGTTCGAATACATCTGGGTTTTTCCACATTATCTACAGATTTAGGCACCACATGCTCACCGCTGAAGAAAAAAAATCGTGAGGAAGCCCGCTCGACATCTAATAGATTTATCATGTGATTATAAAACAAAATTTCAACCACTATTTTACTCTCTTGGGCGTTAATATTCCAAAAACGTCGATATATCAAACTTTTTTTATTTCTAACCAAAAAGATAAATATCAATTTTTATAATACTTCAAAATTGACATATTTTCAAACACTTTCAACCTCAAGTTCACCCTCTTAGGGGTGGAATAACAAAAAACGGTTCTTAGAGGGTGATCATACGAAGATTTCAATGTAAATTTAATGTTTCTATCTTCAGTAGTTTAGGCTCCACAATGGTATTTCAATCAGGACAAGTGTTTTTATACGTATCGTTTTAATTAAAAACCCAAGACAATTTGTAAACGATGACATCAGTTTCACTCACAATTTATTTAACATTTATTCACAGTACAATTGAAGTCAAGAACAAATAGATGTAACTCTTAATTAAGAACTGTAATATTATCGCTGTACTTAGAAACATTAGAACTATTTTTTTTTCTCCAAACTAAGTGCTTTCTAGATCTTCTTTCATGAACCTTTTAAAAATTCGGCAAACAGATCATTATTGTTTTCATAAATAAATGTAATGCAATATTTTCTATCTATGGGCGTTCACTCACAAAATTGACATATTTTTTATTTAGTGTGCAATATTTTTAAGACTAAAATGGGATATGTTGTATCTTTTATATTTTTCAAGGGCTCTCAGTAGTAACATCATAATATATTCTAAATTATACAATAAGCTAATAATAGCCTCAGAAAGCCTGAAAACTGTAAAAAGAAAAAAACAGTAGATATTATAGTAGGATGAAATATATAAAACTAGCTATGTCCGCGATGTCGTTAACGTGGAAGTAGTTCTTTTGTTATGATAATAATTATTTCAAGCTGAAACCTGTAATACAAATGGTAATATAGGTGCCATTGATTGTTACTTATATATATTCAACAAAACAGCGATCAGCCACTTGAACAATTATTTTACACCATTTTTCCCTAAAAATTGCAGCTTTGTTCTTTAAACTGACAACTTTTTGATTTATAAGCCAATTGAAATAAAATTATCACTAAATGTTAAAAACAGCTTTCCATAATACATTAGGGACAACCGCATCCAAATCAGTTTAACCGTTTCTGAGATTAGCAGGCTCAAACGCGTACAGATAACGCGTATATTAATAATTCCGAAATATTTTTACTAACCTACAACGCGCAAGTGAAACTTTTCTGTGGTGCAGTATATATCGAGGAGTGAAAGGCTATTTGTATTTACGCACCGAGGCGCAGTTGCACTCCGACGCAGCCTTGAGTCTCTTTCGGCGTTTCTTCTCAAGGTAGTCACATCCGAAACGCTAGTAGATCACCCGTAGGGATAGTATCTTATTTGGTTGGCGGTCCAAGTCGAGGTTCGTACCCACAGGGGTGCCTTTGCATTGCCACTCAACCCATAAACTCGCTGGCTGAGCACCTTTTGTGCTCGCCCCCTAAGCCCGGTTGAACTATAAATGCCTTTCCCGGCAAACAGTAGTTAGTTCGGTTTAAAAAATGGCTATTTGCTTTAAGTGACTTATTCTGGCGATATTCTGAAATTCATATTTTCAGAACCAGCGTTTTGCACGGGTTCTCAAAATATATATTTCTAAATCAACAAAAAATGTCGCTTAAGACAAATAGCCTTTCACCCTTTGATAAAAGCTCTTAAATAATTTCTTACCTAGGTAATATAATAAGTAATGGAGGAATGGATTTATTATATGTGTATAATTAATGGAGATCATTTTACAAATGACTCCTTTATTCCGTTTTTCAAGCTTCGCACTGTGTCCGGTAAAAGATCAATAATTCCATTTTCGTTGATTGCATATTTATTATAAAGATGTGGTGTGTATGGTTGTAGCTATGGTATAAAAAAGTACGACGCAATACCAAAACTAACTTAGAAACTGTCTGACTTTATGCATTTTGTTTTATATTACAGAGATATTGGAAAATTATATCCCTCTTCAAAGAAAATCCCAACTGTTTACCATAATTTGGAATTTATAGCCGACATACCGCGCAGAATATTAAGCGGATAGATCAAAAGCCGTATATACCAATATTTCCACATGTCTAAATTGGGTCTATTTAGGGATATCATCGATTTTCTTTTAAGTACGATTTAGGTTCGACTCGAGTCGTTTAATCAACAATTTTGGTATTTTGCCCTTAACCTCTCTTGCTGGCTTTGTATCTCACTTGGGATAGGTTCAACTTTTCGTTTTTTATATCTTTAATCCTTGGCTTTTTATTTTGTCCAAAGAGTTAGTTTTTTGTGTTAGTAGGGCGATTACCCAAATTGATTGGGTCGTGACCACAGTACACAATTGTAAAGATCGTCATAGTGGCTGGCTTTAGCCTGTCGCGTTTCGGGATCAGCTTGTGTATATCCAGTAGCTCATATACCTAGAGACCTTCAGTCGTGGTACATGTGGGCCGACATGACTACGGAGACTATCAACGGAATTTCGTCCTTTGATGTTCGCTTTCGTTTTGGAACTACACTGTACTTACCATCCGTTGCACTGTAGTAACTTTGTCGCGCTTTGTTCAGTGAAAAAGAATAGTTTTTTTAAAATAATTATATTGTAAAAGCACTGCTTTTCTATCTTACAAACTAGTGTCGCTTGTTTTGCAGAGTTGGTTTATCGTGTGAAAAGTTATTGCAGTATGTGGCTGTAATGACCTAGTGGATAATGGGCGTAGATTCGAATCCCGACGGGTACTTCTGTGTTTCTCTAGATTTCTTACCTATTTTGGGTACCACATGTACATCGGTGTAAGAAAAACATCGCGAGCAAGCCCGCATGGTGTCTAATAAAAATTTATATGTAAGTGCCCTGAGAACAGCGATTACTTGCGCTACTGGTCACGTTGGGTACGCCAATATAAGCACAAAAATGCATACAGCCACTAATGTATCTCTGCTCACCTCGTAATGGGCATAGCGCGACGATTTATTATTTCTTATTGAGTAATTGCACATACCGCATTACTGGAAACTGGCTGTACTACTGAAAGCTTGTGATAAAAGACCTAAAAAGCGATTTAAAGCTACTCTTAGCTAACTTAAGACCGCGACGTCCGCACAATTAGTTTCCTTGAGTGCCGGCTGAAAATCAGCTCTGAATGGCGTACACAGCGTCGCCAACAAATATTCTTTCCTATTTCCCATATATTCAGATCAGGCACATTTCGTCAACAAATTACGACATTTTATTATTATAAACTTTATTATGCTTGAAATATATTTATGCTATAACATTTTCTGCATTATAATCAGTAAACATGCGCTCATTTTACATGGAAATCCTGAGGCTCGAGTGGCAAGCATGCCCTCATTCCTTCGCCAGCTAGAGCAAAGGTTCAACATTGGAACGGGCGCACCTGTTTGCTCTTGGCTAGGAACAATTTTATCGGTTCGAGATCGATCGATGTTTTATTATACACAAGCGATATTGTCTGGCTTTTCTTGGACACAGTGTAATAATCATATTATTATATTTTTTGAGAGGTGTTAGAGCGATTAGCCCCTTGCGTGCTTATAGGTCAAGGACAAGAAGCCGTTAACTGCGGATGGACTAATAAAAATCCCACATTCACACTATTCTAAATGAACGTTTATTACAAATTATTCCTTGCGCATTTGTGTGAATTTCATATACTGGTGCTTCGCTAACAAAATTTAATACAAGCTGACATTTTATGATCACAATCGGTAACTGGGTTCGCGTAGTAATAAAAAATTTAAATAAGTTCATTCCATGTGGCGTACGTTGATCTTCACCAAATTTCACTGCAATATTAAGCTATTTTTTATTCGTTAACAGTACTATTCCGCTTTCTAAATTACATTTTATAAATTATAGACTTGACTTAGACGAATATATTCTGAAGCAGAACTAAAATTTTATAATCTACTATGTTTAACTTACATTTTATGACAAAAATGTATTCGTTCGACATTATCGTAACTCTATATACAAAAAAAAAATTGTAGTGGATTGCAAAGAAGATTATAAATGATCGTAATAAATCCTTGAATTGAAACTGCGCGCTTTGCCAGCCGCCCGGGAAAACGCTACGCAAATAAGGTTTTTTTGGTTACTCACATTAACCAGTCACACGCGAGTGGTTAGGGCATTAATGCTCTGCAACTGATCAGAATCCATGAAAATGCAAGCTTATAAAACTCGGACCTAGTTTGGATTATGCATTCCACACTGTCTTTGACTCGAATCCATGAAAATATTAACCTAGGGGCTAATTACAATATCGGGCAGTAGGCTTGATGTTTTCTGCTGCCTGGATGAGGCAGAGGCAGTGCGTACGAATCGCTGAATCGCGTGCTTGAGGGATGAGTTCTTTACACACACCTCTCCAAGAGATGGAGCCTAGAAGGCTATTCGCTCACCGGGTCCTTGAAGGAATATGGATTTGCAGGCCCGTCTCACAGAGTTTAGATTAAAACCCCGGGAATTTTTATCAGTGTATGTCTGACACACCGGGGTCACCGTCTTCATAGCGACCTAGATGGACCTGTGCAGGATTTCCCCTAGGTTAACAGAAAAAAAGTGACTCATTCAAATAACACACACCGCTACGTCAACATAATAGCAAATTCTATAATATAGTTCAGACCCGATCTGGACGTAGTACACAGGTACCCATTACATATACATATGGAGGCGTGAAAGGCTATTTGGTTTAAGCGAAATTTTTTTGTGATATAGTAATATACATATATTTTTGGAATCAGCGTTTTTACCGATCACCCGACGATATTATAGCTAGGTATTTCAGTCTGACAATATTCCGATCCGAATTGTAGGTTTATTCATAACGGCGAAAAATCGGATAACGGAATCGGATCTAGTGCGTATACTACCATATAAATAGTTCTACAGCTTCGTAGCAACGTATTCTCATGGATTTATATCGGAAGCTGTGCAAAACTCCTATCACTATAGAAACACGCGGTTTTTTAATAATGTCCTTAGTTTAATGTAAGGTAATTTATTAAAAAACCAATGGCATTGGGTCTTTGAACTCGCCTTAATGTATAAGCTAGTAGAACTTTCACATACACCCAATAATAATTATTGTACTTATTCAAACCATTTTTAGAGTTATCTTATCGGTAACGAATTTCGCATCGTATTGATAAGTAAAGGTCTATGCACAATAAGGGAAAATTAGTGTTGTTATAAATCGAACTAAGATTTTTTTTCTTTAATTTGATCTTTCATGTAGCATGTTATCCGACTTGATTTTGAAGATAAGGAACTTACTAGGATTCGGTGATGAGCGGGCTTGCGGTAACGTGTTCAACCACACCACGCTTTATAAGATCCACCACCTATAAGATCCGCGTTCAGTATTTATGCCTTTAAAACTAAATTAAGAAAATATTTGATTGAATCTCAAATTATATATGAAATAACAACTTTAGATATTTCTGCTATTTGACATGATATTTTATGGAATACTCACGCAACACTCACAAATCACGCACACAACAATCACTATACGATGCGGGGAGCTACCCAACATTCACCAAAATTTAATATGTTGTGTACTACGTTATTGGCATTTTGGATTTTTTATTTTATTTCCTATTTTTGTATTTTATTATCAATCTACCCCACCTTAATTATATTTTATTTGGTATTCTACGTTTTATGTATATTACTTAAAGTATTCTATCTATTTGTTGTCATACTTGTTTACTCGTATTACAGTGAATTGATCTAATATTGTATTAGCACCGCGACGTCCGCGCAATCAGTTCCCCTGAGTGTCGGCTGACAATCAGCGCTGGCTGGCGCGTACAGCGTCGCCCAGCACACGCTGAGCCGAGTGCTCTTTGAGATGGGCAGCAGCACACAGGATACATGATGTAGTGTTATGTACTATTATTTCTTTGTTATTTATATATAAATGTGTGTGTTGTGTGTTGTTTCCTTTGTCTCAATAAACTTTTTCTTTCTTTTCTTTCTTTCTTTATATCAGCCGATATTTTGATGAGACTCTTTTGCAAATGCGCCGGCGCTAGTGATGCCGCATTGCGTATTTTGGTACGAATCGATGTTTAATGAGAGGAACGGGTACAAAGGAGTAACAAATCGTGACATGTGTGCTTTCGATATACTAACGTACCCAGTAGATGATGAACATGTGCGACAAGTACTTTCTCCAGCTTAGTATTTTCTTCATGTTACGATTGCTCGACGCGTTAAAAGAAGTTTTTAGAGGGTCAAGGTCACGCCATATCACTGCTTTTCCCATCCCAAAAGTGTGTGACGAACCTAAAGATTTTTTTTTAATTTCAATAATTGTAAATACTAGAGTCACTGTCATTCTTGGACTGCACTGTACTGTCCATCAAGTATAATATAGTTACTTCTTAGAGCCAGTATAAAAAACACACAAGAAAAATATTAGTACATGTTTTGCGAAACACGAAACATTTGTTGTAGGCAAGCCTTTAGCGTGTATGGAGTTAGGGCGACCCTAATCGTACAGGTGGGGGGTATCGGAAAGCTCTCGTGATAACGTGTCGACACGTCGCTAATGCGTTTACACAACGATGCCATTAGTCGCCACACTTTAGTTGCAAAACAACTCCATCAATGGAAATGTACGCCCCTATCTACAACTAGTATTGTACATTATTATAACAGATTACTTCATGTTTTTTTATACAGGCTCGACATAGTGACTACAGTGCACCTTATGGTAAGTACAGTGTAGTCCAAAAACGAAAGCGACCATCAAAGGATGAAAATCCGTTGATAGTCTCCGTCGTCATGTCGGCTCGCATATACCACGACTGGAGGTCTTTAGCTGATCCCGAAATGCGATTTTTTTACACTGGCTCGACATAGTGACTGATGGTAAGTACAGTGTAGTCCAAAAACGAAAGCGACCAGCAAAGGATGAAAATCCGTTGATAGTCTCCGTCGTGATGTCGGCCCGCATATACCACGACTGGAGGTCTCCAGCTGATCCCGATATGCGATTCTTTTACACTGGCTCGACATAGAGACTGATGGTAAGTACAGTGTAGTCCAAAAACGAAAGCGACCAGCAAAGGATGAAAATCCGTTGATAGTCTCCGTCTTCATGTCGGCGCGCATATACCACGACTGGAGGTCTCCAGCTGATCCCGAAATGCGATTTTTTTACACTGGCTCGACATAGAGACTGATGGTAAGTACAGTGTAGTCCAAAAACGAAAGCGACCAGCAAAGGATGAAAATCCGTTGATAGTCTCCGTCGTCATGTCGGCCCGCATATACCGCGACTGGAGGTCTCTAGCTGATCCCGAAATGCGATTTTTTTACACTGGCTCGACATAGTGACTGATGGTAAGTACAGTGTAGTCCAAAAACGAAAGCGACCAGCAAAGGATGAAAATCCGTTGATAGTCTCCGTCGTCATGTCGGCCCGCATATACCACGACTGGAGGTCTCTAGCTGATCCCGAAATGCGACAGGTCAAAGTGAGTCACTATAACGGTGTTTACATTTGTGTACTGTGGTCATGACCCAGTTCGGGTATTCGACCTACCACCAAAAATGTTAATATTCAACTGATAATACTGTTTTATGTCCTGGTGGAAATGTTCAGGAACTGTCTGGTAGGCCTTGCGTTAGTTAAAGTAAAAAGCATCGTGTCGGATACCATCCGTATGTGGTGGATGTTCCTTATATCCGCACAAAAAGATTCGCTTCTACATTTATCATGCGAACGGCTAAGGAGTGGAATATGCTACCAGCGGCCATATTTCCGCGATCTTATGACCTAGGAGTCTTTAAAAGAAGAGTGAATAGGCATTTGTTACGCGGATGCGGTTCATCATCGGACTCATCTTCACCTTCCACCAGGTGTGATTGAGGTCAAGCGTTCGCCTATAAGTTATAAAAAAAAAGTATCAAACCTCGCTGTGTCGGACTCATACCGACTAAAGCCACCAGGGTTTTCCGTCTACTCCTCTGCCGCAGCTAAGGATACGGCCACGCCGACTTCCTCGGCTCTGGGTTACGTCTGACCTACTGTAACCTTACCTACTATTATGTGACGGGGTGGTGTAAAAGGTCACTCATTACTCGCCTCTGAACTAATGCTATTGGACCGGTGTAGGCAGTGACGTGCATAAGATATTTGGACAGGTTAGGCAGAATTCGTGTAATTAATTTAAATATTATATTATGATAGTAAATATTATATTGCTTTCATAAGAAAGATAGATGGTGTGAATATAGAATACATATAAATATAAATGGTTCCTTTTTTATTTAACTTTAAACAATTTATTCTAAACTTATTTATCATCAGGGCATGCAATGCTTTCGTGCATCTATGTAATGAACGCTACTGGGTGTAGGGTCACACATCACACACCGCTTTCGTCTGGAAATGTAACTGATACTAGTGATTTTTAAAACTACAATACGTAGCTGTTAATAATTCGTTGATTACTTTGTTTGCGGTGTCACAGCTGTACGGTATCTCACATCCCTCTAGGACTAAGAAGTTCTCTAACTCCTTCTTTTGCCATGTCGTTGGGCTATGGAATGGACTTTCGGCAAGCGTGTTCCCAGATTCCTATGATATGGGATCCTTTAAGCGTAGCGTGAAGAGATATTTGTGCAGGCCGGCATGATCGCTGCGACTACCGATGGGTTTTTTCTTACCTTTCGATAGTCGTTGGCGTTTTTTGGACTGCACCATGCTTACCATCAGGTAAGGTGCAGTCACTGTGTCGGGTCAGAATAAAAAAAAAACGTAAAGTGCAAGAACATGTTCATTTATTTACTAGCTATAGCCGCGACTTCGTTCGCTTGAAATTGGTGCTTTTGTTATGATAATAGTTATTTTAAGTAGTTATCTTTGTATAAATTATAGAAATGTCATCGAATCTTTATACTACATCAACAACTAAATAAAGAACAAGAAAGTATATAAAAACTGTTATCTACTAACAACATAACAGGATTGTTATCTATAAAAAAACACCCGTTTTACCACCTCTATCTATAACTATACCACCTGTGTGTGTGTCGTTAGACAATGCATCTCATAAAATCAGAGATACTTTAGATTTTTTTACTGGTTCGAAAAATTTACCATACCGCACCTGAATGCACAATACTCGAACGGAAGGGACTGAAAATGGACGAGTATCCATCGTTACGCCACCCCTCATATACTACGCTAGAAGATCTCCAGATATACAAAAAACTAGAAGTATATAAGGTGATTTCAAAGCACGACTGGTCGAAACAGAGGTTTTCGAATTCGATGTTCAGAAACAGTCTCCTGAAAGAAATCAACGTTGATACTTTTTTAACTATGTATTTTACATTACCAGGATGGAGGGGAAGTAAACACTGGCTTTGAGCTGGAAAGAACCGAATCTCCCGTGGGCGAGAGGCAGCCTGGAGATGGAGCCAGCTGTTCAGCACCAGATGACCAGGTACCTAATTACACAAAATCTGGACAAAAACTGCCTTTAACTATATTTTTGAATCAAAACTTCTTAGTCGGTAGTTCGATAATCGATTAAAAACCAGAATTGAGAGTAATATTTAAGAATATGTGATATAAAAGCCCATTTTTTACATGAAAGATATAACGTACAAACAAAGACAAGAGCCGTATTGGAGTTCCGTCCGCGTATGATAACGCTTGGCGTAGTCCAATAATCGACCCAGATTATCAAAAAACTGGATACTGTAAGTCGAGAAACACTGTAAGTTTGTCAGCCTGCTCAAAAATATCTTTACTCTTCCTTTAAAGTAATTACCAACAGAAGAGAAACGAAATACGCTGGCAGGAAGATAATTCCACAGCTTGATGAAATTGCAAAAGTGCTTACCTTTTAGAAAACTTTAATAAGTTTAGCGCCCTGAGGCTGAGATTTATAGACGCTATTTCGACTTAGCTTAGTAAAGTTCTCAAAAAATAAATTCGTTTTGACAAAAAACGGAATATATAATAGGAATTTGAGTTTAGCTATAGTATTCGCAGAACCAAGTCCATGTTAACAAAATCGGTGAATTACCAAATCCTTTTACATTTATGGAGTAATATAAATTGTAATATTTTAGTAAAGTCTAAGCAAACGTATAGTTGCGTATATAAATTTCAACCTAAGAATAAATATTATCTATATTTATACTCTAAGCTTGCGTCTACAATGATGAATAAAGTGTGCGTCGAACTTGCGCACAACAGGTTTCGTACTAATTTATAGGTATAAGTTTAAATTGGCAACTTTCTTCGTAATATATGTACAAACTGCTTTTTTGTAATAACAAATATCATAAAAATAATTAAACTTACCTAAATAACACTCAATATAAGGTACATTTTGTAACAATTCAAAATTAATTCCCATCGATGACTGTTGTTGTTTGTTTAAATATTTGATACAATATTACAAAATATTTGTTAATAGAATCGTGCCAGTATTGACGTGCGGCCCGGCGGTTCCGAGCCGGAATTCCTGCCGAATGATGAACGAGGTAAAATCACATTAGATAATTATTCGCATTCCTTTTAATGGGACCTATTTTTTTTTAAACTGATTCGACACAGTGACTGCACCTTACCTGATGGTAAGCATGGTGCAGTCCAAAAAAACGCCAACGACTATCGAAAGGTAAGAAAAAACCCATCGGTAGTCGCAGCGATCATGCCGGCCTGCACAAATATCTCTTCACGCTGCGCCTAAAGGAGCCCACATCATAGGATGGTGGGAACACGCTCGCCCGAAGACCATTCTACAGCACAATGACACGGCAATAGAAGGAGTTAGAGAACTTCTTAGTCCTGGCCGGGATGTGAGATACCGTATAGCTGTGACACCGCAAACCCGCGCGCGTGGTTCTATTACCTACGTACCTAGCAGTAAATTTGAAATTAAACATGGAAGCATTATCCGGGCAGCAAAGCATATGTATTGCACCAAAAATCATGCACAAGATATTCGTTCCAGTTATTGGACCTACTATGTTAATAATGAAATTTAGTGATAGTTTACAAAGCAGAAACTATGTTAAAATAGCGTTAAGACTTCGTTCTGCATATCTTATTAGGACATATTCACCTAACTGCAGTCCTGTGAGAAACGGGACATCATTTGCTGATGAGGTGTAATCGGAATAAAAGTCCAAGAGAGTCGCTGATGAGCCAATGTAGGGTCAGTTTATTTGATGCAAGCGCTTGTCACGGCATTCTATGTGAGCTGACAGAAAATGCCATGGAATTGTTGTGGGCTATGGTAGCGCTGACTTATCAACGGCTCTCTCAGAATTGAAGTTTGTGTAACCGTATTGGTGGCAATGGGGTTAACATACAAAAATGGCAGCACTTAAAAAATGAAGCTTTCGAGGCCTAATAAAAATGGAATCATTCTCAATTGCTAGGAAACTTCTGTTTTTATTTAAACCTTCATAATTGCCAGCACTGCTGAGGTTCATTAGGTTATTTTTCTTTAATAATGAGATCTGCGTTTATACTCATATACTTTTCATGTCCGAACATTCTGGGTAACGGTCCCATACAACTTCCGACCTTTGTGTTTCACCATATTAATCAGTAAATCAGCATTGCCTACTGCCTAATTAATTCCAAAGCCTAACTTACTCGCTGGCATTAATTATGAATGCTTTGATGGTATGGTTGTATACTGTTTTTGTTAGAGGATTGTTGGATATCCATGATAAAATAATTTAAAATAAATAATTTTCATTTTATTGGTATATAAAACTAAACTAATATTTTATTACAGACGTTACAGAGGGCATGTTGAGGGAACCGAAGTACATCAAGGGTATATACTTGCCATCAATAACATATAGCTTTAAGGTACGAAATATACGAATTATATTAAATAAATAGTTAACTGAGTTAGAGACCCTTAGAGAGAAGGTAGAAGAGAAGGAGAGGTCGCAGTGTCCGACTAACACCCCTGGGGTGTTCCTTCTCCCGCCTGCCGAGTGCCAAGGGCAAGGCTGAGCCATCTTCCTCGGCACCCGGCGATTTATCATCAGGCCCAATCATATTCAAGTAGGCAGAAAATGGTACTCCAGTTTTCGTTGTCTTTCATATATAGCTCGCCTGACGCTTATAATATTCTGAGTACTTTTGGTTTTATTCCCGTCATGCTCTTTGGACTGTTTCTAACGACTAAATTGTTTTTATGATTTACTGGCGGATCCTTTATCTTACCTCTGGTGGAAGCTGAAGATAAATCCGCCGATGGACCGCGTACCTCCAACAATGGCTATTCACTCTTCTTTTAAAGACTCCCATAATAGTGGAATATGCTTGCTGGAAGCATATTCCACTCCTTAGCTGTTCGCATGATAAATGTTACGCGAATCTTTTCATGCGGATATAAGGAACGTCCACCACATACGGACGGTATCCGACACGATGTCTAGTGGTTTTATGATGAAACGGGGCTTATAGAATCAGAGAATGTATTTCTTGAGAACATTCTCCACTGTGCAGCTGGTAAATGACTGCGAGGCAGGTGACTCTGCGTCGATGTTCGATGTTATGCATTTAAGTCTCCGTTAAAGAATTATCGCCCACAAATCTCTCAAATTCAAATATCACACCACTTCCATTCCGCTACCTTTCATTCTCTCATTTAAGTCATTTCATTAAAGTCGAAATAGTGTCGTTTATTCAATAAAAATTTAGAAAATAACTTTGAACCTAGTCTTAAAGCTACATTACAAATTTCTAATTAAACCTAACAACATACAAGCCTCATATAACGAAAGTACAAAGATTAACCTAATCCTTAAATAAAAATAAAACAACTGCAAAGGAGCCGTATTTATTTTACATTCAAAATTTAGCTTAACTAAAACTATGAATGGGTACTCTGGAAGTGGGAAGCCATTTCAAATATAAACATATCAAAATATTCTCATCTGATCAACATATGTGTATGATAATATGTTTAATGGGAAAATCCTTGTTAATTGAACACATGGTTTGTTTATGATATTCAAAGCTTGCTGGAATTTAAGTACTATATAAAATAAAGCCAACTTTAACGTCTTTATCCCACCCGGATCTTGGGTTGGAATAATCCGGTGACGGGTTACGAGTACATCAACCAGCGCACCTGCTAAATCTATTTATATAAAGAGGCGTGCACCTCTTCATGAAAAGTTTTGGCTAAAAATTATAAGCATTTTTTGGACTTTTAAAATTTAACTCAAAAGTCTCATAAGACATCGTTATCACGTATACGTCATTCAATGTCAAAGGTCACATTTGATTTACTTAAACATTTCTCTTACTATAGCGTGAATGATATTAATATTATAACAAAATGTGTACAGCACAAAATTCTCTACAATCCATGTAATTGTGAATAAAGTGAAAAGGATTAGAGGGTTACCTTTTTTTTTAATCCGGGGGAAATCCGTTATGGGCCGTCAGGGGACGATGAGGGTCACCCCCTGGTGTGTCGGAGTCGCACCGACTAAAATTCCCAGGGTGTTCCTTCTCCCGTTCGCCGATGCCAAAGGCAAGGCTGTGCCAGCTTCCGCAGTACCCGGCGACGTCTGGCCTATTATTAGAGGGTTACCATCTTGACTTTCATTAACTTTAATACAATATTAACGGGCCACTCTAATGTATGTTGTGGAAGCCTAAATATCGAAGAACTAAGTAAAAAAATCTATATTTGTAGTTCTAACTTTTAAAATTTCGAATTATTTTTTCCATAATAAAGTGTATTTCCTCTATTTCGATCTCTAGGTTTTATTTTAATGACCAAACCTTTAACAATGCCCGGTCTTATACGTGCTTAACTAAACTTTGTGTCTTTATGTTTCAGGATGAAAAAATAGAACGTTCCTATCAAGGTTACTCGAGAAGGCAGCGCCAGAAATCACTAATTATGGTTAACTTAGTCGATTTAATTCTTAAGGCAAGTGAGTCTAAGAAATATAGATATAATAATAAAGAAAATACTTTTTGGGGGACATTTCGACAAGGTTACATAGGCCGCGGTTACTAAAAGCCGTGGAGTGTCAGGGTGTCTTCTTCAGAGGAGGGATATTGGTTTCTCTATTCGCTTTTGTTCTTGATTTTTTTATTCCGATTTGCCTGGTGACCCCACTACACCTAATGGAAAGTATAGTGCAATTCAAAAACCGTGTACAACTGATAATTTAAAACGACGACGGTATGTGGAACCAGGTCAAAATGTTGTAATTAAAGTAAGTTTTCGGAGTATAAGCCTCAATAACGTCTTTATAAAGTGTTCAAAAGGCGAGAATTAAAAAAAACATGTTTTTGGTTTCCTATGATTTGGGATCCTTTAAGCGTAACGTGAAGAGATATTTGTGCAGGCCGGCATGATCGCTGCGACTACCGTTGGGTTTTTTCATACCTATCGATAGTCGTTAGCGTTTTTTTGGCTGTATCATGCTTACCATCAGATATGGTGCAGTCACTGTGTCGAGTCAGAATAAAAAAAAAAATTTAAACTAGTGATATACTTCAGGTTATTATAATTAGTCTTTGTGTAATAAATGTAAACTTATAAAATTATATTCACTAATATATCACAGAGGAAAACTAATATTAGCTTGTGAGTGGTGCACAGCTTCATGTTGTGGCAGGGTGATTGACCGGGCACGCTGAATCAGCTGACGAAAAAGTAGATAAGGAAATTAATTTTACATATTTGCAATATCATATTATTACGGTCTCTATTGGTGGATTTCAATAATAGATATCAGATTTTGAACTACATCAATCTTACAAATTTGATGTAGATATTATACTGAAATATATAAAATTATAAATGGCATTAGTACCGGCAAAACTTACTCTCTTGAGTTTTGTTCCAGCTGGGTAGGTCTTGATTATGTTGGGTAGGTCGTAAGCTCCTTAGGGAAATACTATTGTATTTACTTATGCTCTTATCAGATTACTACAAAATCATTGTTTAAATACAAATACACAAACAAAAGTAATATAATTTTGTTTATAACGGACTGTTACTATACAGGTGATTTTATAGACGAGGGAGATATTTCAGAATACAATAATTTATACCTTTTTATAAAATAAAAATGTAAATAACAATATTCCCTGACAAATCATAAAAAAACATTGATGAACAAATGAAAATTGATCCGTAAAACGTTTAGACACCGCAGCGCGTGTGGTGCACGATTGAATGGCATGTAGATAAAATTCCTTTTACGTAATTTTAGGTAAACAAGTAATTGACTCGTTACCCTTTGGTACTTTATCCTGGCTTAGGAGAGACAAAGTACCTACTTAATAATTAATTGTTATTTATTCTATCGTGTGTAATTGCCCCTTAGTATAATGACTATAAATTGCTTTGTTTTAATGGAAATATTAAGATATCACTATTACTATATATTTGGAATTAGAATCGAATTCTGAATATCCTCCTTGAATATTTCCCTCGTCTATAAAATCAGTCTGTATAAAACGCAATAATCATTGTTACAGATTTGTTTGGCAATCATGGTCGCATTTAACCCGAGCAAGTCAGGTTAGTATTTGTAGATTAAAAGGCTGTTATCTAAATATATATAACTCAAAGGTGACTGACTGGCTGACTGACTGACTGGCTGACTGACTGACTGACATAGTGATCTATCAACGCACAGCCCAAACCACTGGAACGATCGGGCTGAGACTTTGCATGCAGGTAGATGTTATGACGTAGGCATCCGCTAAGAAAGGATTTTGATGAATTCCACCCCCAAGGGGATAAAATAGGGGATGAAAGTTTGTATAAATCTTCTCAGATTTTCGACTATAATATAATAGCTTGATAGTTTTAGCGCCTAATGACAGATTAGGCCCTAATTTTTTACACATGCTAAACAAAAAAAGCCACTAAAATTATGTCTAATTAATTATAATACTTCTTAACGCGAGCGAAGCCGCGGGCAAAAGCTAGTAAGGTATAATTTGGATTGGTTTTTGAGGTGGTGAGGCGATTGTAAAGACTATCATAGTGGCTCGCTTCGGTCTGTCGGGTATCGGCCATGTATCGTTGTTCATATATCTAGAGACGTTCCGTCTAGGCATATATGGCTCCACATAGCGGTGGCGCCTGTCAACGGATTGTCTTCCCCCCTCTATTGTCATTCTTGGACTGGACATTTCTCAGTCAGTTTGTCTGGGCAGTATACAAAAAGTTTTGCTTGTTTGCCATTTAGACTTCTTCCAAATGTTTGCCATTATTTAAAAGAATAATAACTAATTGGTTTTTTAACACTTTGACTTTCCCTTGTCTCATTATATACTTGCGAGAACGGCTGCAAGTGCAAAGGGTATCTGTGTCTGATATCAACTTCAGCTTTGGTCAAAAGTTGTGCTGATAGCCGATTAATCTGCTTTGATGAGAAATCGACCTCTATTTGGGCAGTAATAAAATATTAATATATTATCATGCTATATTCCTTACGGGGCAATCGAGGGTAGAGAACAACCATTTTTAACCTGGGAAAACCCGGGAGTCCTAGATAGGGTCATCACGTCTGTTGTGAAGGCAGCGATCCCGATGTGTCAGACTCCTACTGACTAAAATACCTAGGATGTCCTTCTAAACGCTCCATCCGGGCCCGGAAATCCGGATCCGTCCAAAAGTAGAGATCAACCATTTTTTTTTTGTTAACCTCGTGGAAATCCCTACGGACCGTCAGGGGAAGAGGTGAGGGCCACTCCCCCCGGTGTGTCGTCCCTGCCCCGACTAAAACTACCGGGGTGCCAGCACTGCCCTCTCTTCGCTTTCGCCGAGCCAGGGAATCCGGATACTTCCGACGGCTCGGCGAAGTGGAGACCAACCAGCTTCCACAAGTGGTGCCCCGGCGTGATCGGAGCGGTTCATGGCAGGCAGCGACCCTCGCTCCGCCTGCCTACACAATTAACCCTTTTTATTTTTTAGATGCGGTTATAACCGAATACGCGATTGCATGGACGGTCGCTTTCTGTGCTATGAACATTGGGGTGTGCCTGCTGGGACGATGGCGATGCTTTGCCAACGACTATCTACATTGGGCTGCAGCTGCCACGTGGATATTACTCATTGCACAAGGTCAGTTCAAACTTAACTGTACATATAGGATTACTATCCGTGATATTAGGTCCTTACATATGAAATTGGCGTTTTGTATGGGAGGAACAAAAAGTCGAATATTTTTTAATATAATATATTTAATTAATCAAAGTATGAACCATTATTTTCTATGCACTTTTGCCATCTCATAGGTAGTTCATTGATCCCTTTACTAAAAAAACCAGTCGGACGGGAATCAATAAAATCTTTGAAGGCGATTTGGACTGCCCCATCGGAGTTGAATTTTTTCCCTTGCTAGACGATCATCGAAGCACAAATACATGAGTCTATAGCTGTACAAATTTGAATTTGGAATTCCTTACCAAAGAGGAGAAATTTGTGATTAAAGTGGCCAGTACGAAAAACGCCAATTTCATATGTAAGGACCTAATATTTAACTCAGACTTTTTTTATTTATCACCTCGGCGAAATGTTTAAATTGGACTGGATACAAGAACAGCCCAATAACGGCAAAGACCATCATCACACAAGACTCCCATTAACATTAGACGTCACCATGCTGATGAAATACACCGCAGATAAGCTATTTGACGTATGCTTAAATAACTGGATGCTCCCACAAAAATAATAATAAGTCCGTACAGAAAAATTCACTGCTTATTTTAGCACTTGGGGATTATCGATACATAATCCAAAGCACACCTTAATATAGCTGTTTATGGTAAATTCTTATTAAAAAATCCATATTCTTAAACTATAATTAACGTGGGATGGACCCGTCCTTATCTGTCGCAGGACCGACAATCTTTAGGATAAACGAGAGGAGTTCTTGTATTGGTAAGCGCAGTGTTGGGCGCCCAGAGGTCCAATGGACTAACTTATAACAGGTAGCTGGATGTTTCTGAATGTAAACAGTCCAGAATAGAGATCAGAGTCGAGCCTTGAGAAAGCTCTAAGTTCAGCAGTGAACCAATAGTAATGGAATGAATGAATGAATATAGGTATTACCGATACCGAGTACAGATTGGTTACTAGATACACCATAGTCGCCTATTATGGCACCATATTTTAGCTATCATGTTGATAAAAGTTATTCTTCCAGGTCTAAGTAGTCAAGGAATCGGGTTCCAGCATCCTCAGAACCAAGTGTGGTACATGCTGTTTATAGTTTTCGTGCCGTACGCGATGCTTCCACTTTCACTCATTTGGTGCATCGTTATAGGCATCGTTTCTTTTCTATCACACATCCTCGTAACAGCCTTCGATGATGAACAAGACACTGCCCATCACATTATGGCGGTAAGTGAATTTATTCTTATATTATTGAGGGAGGTGTGTTTTAATTTTTTATTTCAAAGTCTATTATTCTATTTTTTAACAGGCTTCATCATGTAGAGTTCGAATGTTAATTGCTAATGCTTTGTTATACATCGCTGTCAACTTCTCGGGGTTGTACGCAAAGTCGCTCACTGATTGGGGCCAGAGGAAGGCGTTTCTGGAAACTCGTCGTTCGATGATCACATGGAAGAAGACTAAAAGCGAAAACGAGAAGCAGTGGGACCTCATCCGCAGCGGTACTATATTATATTTATAAGCGATCCTACACAAAGTAACTTTTGTTTAGTGAAAATACTAATAGAACCTACAAAATAAATAGGATTAACATAACCTTAATAAATATCACGTCAAAATAATGTTTCAATTTTATACATCTTACACTTTTGTTTTGCCATCATTGCTAATCGAATATTGTCTAAAGTTAATAAAATATCACTTTGTTTAAAACCCCAGCATCATTACGGCCCGAATTTGAAGGCTGTACAGTCAATGATCAAGTATAAATTGTGACCGAATAACGTTAAATTTAATCATGTTAAGGAGCCGAAATTCCTAAATCTAAACAGTCTCGCTGTAGAACACTTACATGATTGAGTTAATAAGAATACGTATAAATAACTGGAACATACACTAGGTGTTCGTAAAGCTGACACAGCCCAGGATCTTGTATTTTTCGATGCATGGCATAAATTACTGTTTTCCAAGACAGTTCTTTTACCTTTATTTCTCAATTATAAGGATCAATGCAACAAAAAAATGTTTTCAAATCTATTTTTAGAGATATTTGCTACACTACTTTGCAAAAATGTAAATATTATTTTTGCCATGCAAAGCGAAATATTTACGAATATCGACCTTGCATAACTTAAGTTGTGGTAACGATGTCTTATGAAACTTTTGAGTTCACTTTTAAAACATCAAAACAAAAAGTAGTACAAATTTTCATGAATAGGTTGGCCCACTTTTATGGAAATGCCGGGTGTTGTATTCGTCTACCTCCTCTAGAATTTGGCACTATTTTTTAGGACATAGCAATCATGTAATGTGATTGCTATCTATTTATACATAGCTACTTTACCAACTGTGAACTACCGTTTATTTGACATCACCCTAGGATCATATGTATTAAACAAAATATTAGTATATCTTGTTTACTCCGTTTATTATTACATACAAACAATAAATAATACTTAAAACTCCTTACAACTTATTTGACTATAACACGTCTACCAACATCACTTTATGATCCGGTGCTCCTTTGGCAGTACTGAATCAGAGTACACCTGTTCTGATCTCATATATATCATAGATTTTTTTTTATAAAAAAAATAGGTTAATTGTTATTTATTCACAGAATACTATTACTAATATTATTTAGTATCAACATCTACTGTTCAAAATATTTTACTTAAGCTCTGTAATCGAGGCTTTAAATTTCACTCTTCTTATTCTACGAACTGTCACTTTATATTGTTGCCAACCACAAAATATAATTATTACGAATTATAATTAAATTGTTATTAGTATTCAAAAGAATACTTACTGTTTAATACTAATTATTTATATTATATCCATCATAGCTTATCGAATACATTTGCTGTTGCGTTTCTCCATTATTTTAACATACAAATGAGAAATTTGTACAATAGCTAAATTTAATCTATCTATTCTTAATTTTGAACGAGTATCACATAGCCTTATTTCATTTAACAGTACTTCCGGACTTCTTAGCTAAAGACCTTCTAAATCATTTGTCGAAAATGGACGAGTTTCACGAACAACAGTTCAACAATCTCTTTATAAAGACGTACGATAGTGTTTCCATACTGTACGCTGACATCAAAGGATTTACTGGTAAGTGTTTTAAAATTGTATTATTTTATCTAATTGGTAATCTATATAAATACTTTTAAAGCAGATCTATTTTGCGAACTGCACAGTACTTCTCCTTGATACTGACTGGGCAGTAGACTTGAGGGAGTTTGCTGTGTGGAAGAGACGGTAGTGGTGGTTTGAAAGGGAAGGCTTTTTACATCCATGCCTCCTTGAAACGGAGACTGGAAAAGACTATTCGTACGCCGGGTTGTTGGAGGAATATGGATTCCCATGCCTCACTAGCAGCTCATTGAGGAATGTCTGAGTATTTTTATCTCATAGGAATTAGGCACGCAGGAGCCACTTTCTTCACGACTGCTCTGAAGGCTCTTTGCAGGATTATACCACGGGTTACCCATACCCATATCCCAAACAAGTTGATATTCATTCTAATACATTACTCTGATTTTTTTTGCTTTTAGTAAACTATAGATTTTTCTACTTATAAAAACCGAAGTCAAACTACTCAAAGGAAGGTCACAGGAAATCGTCCTTGGCATTGTACGCTTTTAATTTTAGTATGGTTTAATTTTTACTAATATAATAATGTTTTTGTTTATTAGAGTTATCATCATCATGCAGTGCCCAAGAACTGGTGTACGTACTTAATGAGTTATTCGCAAGATTCGACAAGCTGGCATCGGTAAGTTGCACATATTATCCATTTAATTGGGCAGGACGAAACGAAGCCACTTTCTCCGAAAGAGTGATCCAGAGTACAGAAGCGCAATAAATAAAATACATACTACTCTTAGAAAATACCGCTATGCTCCATTCTGAGCCAATCAATCTAAGAGAGACAGCAACGAGAATTCATGAAAACTCGTCGTCTTTTTGTCCGGTTTTGTGTCGGAAGACTTGTTAGATTAAATCGTTTGGATTAATTGGATTTCAAATTATAAAAGGCCGAAATGGGTCTCTGAAATGAGTTTTGCATTTTTGTCCTGTGTCTCGATTTAGTTAAACCCAAGATCCTTACGACCTCACTGCTGGTGAGGAGGTAATTTTAAGTGGGTGTAATAATATCAATAGTTGTGACGTAAACTGTAATAACCTAAACTTAATTATTTCTAAACTCAGTTTCAAAATACTATTTAAACAGTCGTGTAATCCAGTTTTCCTACTTCACCGTCTTGGTCCTAATTCACCTGTTCTTCGCCTCAAGTTATCTATCATCTTTGTGATACTAGTGATTTTAATTTTGATTTTTTTCTATGTAGGTCCAAATGTTGTTAAACATAAAATAATCTTACTTTCATTGTTTTGTTTACTGAACCAATAATACCAACATTCAATTTATTTATATTTCTTAGTGTTCAATATTTGTTACTTAGTTTTACCCAATTTAAATGTAACTCGTTTATTAGGAGAATCATTGCCTTCGGATCAAGTTGCTGGGTGACTGTTACTTTTGTGTCAGCGGGCTGCCACTGAGCCGCGAGGATCACGCCCACTGCTGTGTCAACATGGGCCTACACATGATACGGGCCATCCGCGACGTGCGCGAAAAATTGCAGGTAAATCTCAGTACAACATGAAACGCAGAATTAGATTTAATTAACAAATAAAACATATTTTTAGATCTGTTTTTTGCTAATGTCTTTCGGTTTTTACGAAGATGGTAACGATTTCTATTGCAGCAAATCAGTCCATTTCAATCGACAGTATACAATCCACTGTAGTTATTGGAGTTCATTTGCATAGGAATATAGGATTTTTTGGTCGGTTCTTTTTTCGAAAGCTCTTAATTAATTTTACAATGAATATTCTCTACTTCGTGTTTTCATGGCTTTGCTTATATGTTGTTCATATTTTGCATGAAGTTATTTTTCTATCCGTTTTGAACAGTCCTTTTATGGCATGAAAGGTATCCTATGCTTTTATTTCTATTCCTGCTAACATGTGTATAAAAATTAATGATAATGAGTTGCGAAGTGGCTTGAAAGCGTATAAAATTTGAATCTTTATAATATTAGGTTGAATATCTTATTCACTTATCAATCATTTTTTCATCAACATATATTCTGTTAAAATAATGGAGAAATCCAACAAAAAATATCACTAATAAGTTATCGTTTAAATAGTAATTATTGTATGCTAAATATTCATTCGAATATTATTAAAAAAAATGTAATTCGTAATATTTATATTTTGAGTTGGCACTTATATAAAGTGACAGTTTGGAGAATACGAAGAGCTTCATTACGCCTTGATTGCAGAGATTAAGTAAAATATTGTGTAGATTAGGTGTTGATGCTAAATAATAGTATTCTGTGAATCACTAACAAATATTTACGAGGCCAAGGGTTGATACAATGATCAAAACACGTGTCATTTGATTCAGTACAGCCAAAGGAGTACCTAATCATAAAATGGAAGTTGTTGGAAGATATGTATTGTTGTTGTAAAAAGTTTCCAGTATATATATATATATATATATACTGGAAACTTTTTATATATATACTAGCTGTCCCGGCAGACCTTGTTCTGCCCTATTTCTCTAAAACAAAGTCACATTGTTTTTTTTTTTAATATTAATAGCTCCCCCGTCAGATTTCATTCTGCCAAAACCAATTGGCCTGTCGGCTGTTTTTTGAAAATTGTTTGAAGCAACCTGGCCTTAATGCTATATGTATAAAAATTGACAAATATTGACATTAATATTTATACGTCACTCAAAAATTGTTTTATTTTAAATTGTTTTATTTTATTTTAATCTTTATGGTATGGTGTTAAAGTTCAACTTGACTTTTAAATATTATTACGAATTTTTTGTATGAGAATATAGAAAAGTGTTATTTTTAGACAATTGCAGGGAATTTTTAAATTTTTTCTCGCCGTAATAACCTTCTTCAGAATTCATCAAACACAACAAAAAAAAAAAAATCAGCCAAATCGGATCAGCCGTTCTCGAGTTTCGCGCTTATCAACACATTTTGCGATTCATTTTTATATTATAGATACATATATTTAATTTCTCTCATCTTTTATCCTTTTTACTTTCATCTTAAGCTTCTTGTATGTTTGCAGGTGAACGTGGATATGCGAATAGGCATTCACAGTGGAAACGTCCTATGCGGCGTTCTGGGTCAGCTGAAACTGCAATTCGATCTCTGGTCTAAAGATGTGACCATCGCCAACCACATGGAGAGCGGCGGCCTCCCTGGGTACTTACATTCATTTATTTGCAGTCCGATTTAGCGTCCTGTTGATAAAGAGTCTGCAGCACAGTTGGGAGAAAGTACTGTGTAGAAAGGCAGCAAACACCGAATGTCACCGTCTTCATGCACTGAATAGGATCAAAAGAGCATACATACCCCACGGAGTAGCAAGTTGAAATGGTTGGCAACCTATATCGTTGAACTGAATCACTAAACTCTATTGGAAAGTTTTTTTTACTATTATTTATAAACGAACGCTTGACCTCAATCGCACCTGGTGTAAGGTGAAGATGAGTTCGATGATGAAACGCGTTCGCTCACCAAATGCCTATTCACTCTTCTCTTAAAGACTCCCAGGTCATAAGATCGCGGAAATATGGCCGCTGGAAGCATATTCCACTCCTTAGCCGTTCGCATAATGAATGCAAAAGCGAATCTTTTCGTGCGGATATAAGGAACATCCACCACATGCGGATGGTATCCAACACGATGTCTAGTGGTTTTGTGATGGAATGGAGCTGGCGGAATCCAAGAATGTAGTTCCTGAGAACACTCTCCACCGTGCAACCGGTTTTGCGCTAGTTCTGTCATTATCACCTAATTACCAGTTTCTTTTGTCTCTGATTGTATGACATTATAATTGAATTACCCCTTTTTTTAAATTTTACAGTCGTGTGCATATATCTTCGGCAACTTATGAATACCTGAATGGCGCTTTTGAAGTGGAACCCGGAGAAGGGAGTCTACGCGATTCCTTCATCAGGGAGAATGAGATAACCACCTTTCTTATAAGCAAAACGGAACAGCCACGTTGGACACGAGCTCGCTCTCGAGTGAAGTACGTTACCAACACACTATATCTCTTTTCTTTTGCTATCTCAAGTTTTATTTATATAGAATATGGCCGATGGACAATAATTAATATTTAACTTTAGTTTACAGTAGTAGAAGAATATCATTATAAAATTTCAAAAAAAAGGAAAGATATATATGGACACAATACAAAAAAGAACATAGTATAATAACATAACTACAAACGCAATGTTGTAAATTATTTAAAAAAATACACCAGAAAATTAGAAATACAATAATTTTCTACTTGCTGTTCTAAATTCCTAAAGAGAAACAGGTCCACGTCATCAAATTGCGAGAGCGCGTTGTACTCCCTACAGACCTTGGCATAGTGGAACACTGGCCAAGATCTGAAGATAATCTGTGTCTAAAGATTTGCTTAAAATAATTTCAGTGACCAGGTCACAACGCTCCAAATATGGACGACATTGCAAAGGCGACCCAGCAGCGTGATTGAAGACGAGCTCACTACAGATTGGACGCCCGAGATGCCTTTCGAAAACGTAAGATAATCTAAACAATATCGAAACACCTTATTATAATTTAAGGGTTTAATTGAACGCGATCAGCTCCGCCACTAGTTAGGACCTATAAGCGCAAAACGGACTCGGCCACTAACGTATTTCCTATCACCGCAATAGGTATCAGAGATGGGCAAAATGTAATCTGATTAATGATTAACGATTACAAAATGTAGTCGTTATTTTAATTTTCAAGCACTGTAATCATGATTAAATCCATTTAAAACATTAAGAAATCACAAATGTGTATAAAATCTAGGATTCTGTATTAATGGTAAAAAACGTAAAATGTAATCGTAATCATTTTTATTAATCTGATTACATTTTGCCCATCTATGATAGGTATATAGCATTATAGGTATTTAGCCGTGGTGGCTGCCGGCAGAATAGAATAGCACCCCCCTCTTCTTGCTGAGGTGTCGTAAAAGGCGACTAAGGTATCTCTTGAACACCGCAATTCAACCAGGTGTTCAGAGAAGGAAAACTCGACCAAACCTGCATCCCGCTCCCTCCCGATCGTACTGGTTCTCCATTCCATCGGGCCTGAGGGAGCTCGGACGAGAGAGCGCTTTTCTGGCTGCGCGTCCAGTTATGCACTTAAATATCTCCTGCGCAATTGACTGTTTCCGAAAACTGGGCCTTGATTTTCTTAATCGGCGTTGAAACAGTCGCCGTGGCCGAATCCGGCTAGGACATCATCAATAGCATTACAGTAATTTTTTTTTTTTGTTTAGTTGCCTTATTATTTTACATATAGACTAAATGTAGTTGTTAAAAAAAACTCTACGATAATAATTTAGCAAAATTTACGAAAATATGGAAAAGTTCAGTCCAAAACATTTTTCAACACGGTCCGAATTTTAAAGTAAGGAATTAGCATCATTGAAGAAATACTTTACTGAATAATAGGAAGGAATGAGGAACCGGTACCAATGTATGCGTGGCTACGCGAATGTTTGAATGTTTGCATCCCGGCCCGCATCGTTTTTTTCAGAAGTGGGGACTTAGGCACCACATGATTACCGGTGAAGGAAAACATTGTAAACGCATGGCATCTGATAGAACTGTCATGCGTACTAGTGCTGTGCGAACGGCGATCAGCTGCGCTACTGGTCACGTTGGGCACGGCATATAAGCGCAAAGTGAATACGGCCACTAATGTATGTTTACTCGCCCCAAAAGGGATATAGCGTGGCGATACATTACTATTATGATAAGTAAGTACATAAGTAATACAGTAACTTAGATTTCACCTAATGACAATAACTCAATGTTTACTAGTTCCTTTAATTGTTTCCTATAAATATTGTCATTTTTTTTTACCCGGGAGAAATCCCTAACGGACCCCAGGGGGCGACGAGGATTGCCCCCCCGGGGTGTTCCTTCTCCCGCATGGCGAGCGCCAAGGGCAGGGCTGAGCCATCTTCCTCGGCACCTGGCGACGTCTAGCCTTCTGCAGGCCCCGCCTACTTGGCAAGGGGTGGTTAAATAGTCGCTACCCCCCGCGTATACCTAACACATTTGGCGGGGAGAGTGGCGTAAAGTGCCACCCTCACCTCATCTCCTTGATTTGTCATTGGAGCAGAAAAAGGATTTATCTTCAGTAAAATAATATAATAATAATAATTTTCATTTGTTCAGTACTACCGTCGCGGAGCATATCGTCGTGATCCATCTCTTATAGACGCTGAACAAGAAATTGACGACGAAGCACCATTGTCCGACGATGAGGTATCAATAGCTAATTATAACTGTCTCCTCTTATATACTAGTAAAGAGTAATACTGTAATATTTGCCGCACCCTTCCTGAAATAAATAAGAAACAGCGCAGAACGTTAGTGTAGGTGTATTTAAGACTGTTATTTTGTGACATGTGTTAACCATTGGCCGCCATCACGAACGATGACCTGCGGAAAGTGGCTGGAAAAGATTGGATTAGACGAGACGAAAACGGGCTCAATGGCATTTGTTGGGAGATACATATGTCCAGCAGTGGATTAGGGTGGACTAATGGTGATAATGATGATACGAGTATCTCCGTTATTTAATTGAGTTTTTTTTATTGAAAAGATATTTATGTTTTCTTCCACTATCTAATAGGGAAATATAAAAAGAACTGATGTAGTATATAATATGTCTGCGTATTTTTTCCACGGGTACACTCAGTTTTGAGTAGCGTAATAATTGTTACAATTATTTATTTAAAAAATATACAGGCTGATTTTATAGATAGATATTTTATTATAACTACAAATACGAGTAATAGGAACTATTTTAATAGGAAGATATAATAAGCCATGCGATAGAAGTGAAAAGCAACTGCAAAATGCGAGTCGAGAAGATGGACAGGTTCACATTGCGATTCAAGAAACGGGAGATAGAGCAGCACTTCGGGAACCTGGACGAGCGGTCTTTCAAGTCAAACGTGATGTGCTGCCTCATGCTATGGCTCTTCATTGTGGCCGTTCAAACCGTTGTGCATTATAAGTAAGAAAGTGTTTTAATACCTATGAAACAGAAATAATGATGAACTAAACTTGAAATTTATTTATTTATAAGTACACTTACACAGTCTACATTAATTAACACGTAAAAATATATAAGACATGAACAAGATACATTATAAATGCGACTATATTTAAAAGTGTAGACTACATGCACAGGAGAAAAGAAAAATAAAAATACGAGTAACACAAAAAGAAATAAACTAATCTAATTAGAAAATTTTATAACAGAAATAAAAATACAAAAGTAAAAAAAAACAATAATCTATGCAACAATCCTCTCTAATAACATCCTTTTTTCAATTTGTAAATACTTTCGTTTAATATGATCATTAGATCTCGACATATAATTGTATAACTTTGAAATAATCCGATGCAGCGAAATTATAATGATATATGTGCCAATGGCTATAGCCAATGTTTGTAAATGAAGGCCGAGATTTATAGATACAACTTTAAGCTTGCTTAGACTATACTAAAACTTTTAAATTTATATTTCTCAATGAATGTCAAAAGATTTGTTAAGTCACAATTTTCACCGACAAAATCCACTTGGCTTTGCGAATACTATGCCTATACTCAAGTTCCTATTATATATTCAATTTTTGTCAAAGACGAAATTATTTCTTGAGAACTTTACTAGGCAAAGTCGAAATAATGTCTATAAATCTCAGCCTAAGTATTCGATAAGAATAAGTAAGTAAGTAAGACCCCACGTTGGGCGCCAGATATGACCTGTGGTCGTAGGTGAATTGATAAAAAGACACGGATTTTGGTGTTTTAGTGTTTATTGCACTTTATGACACACAGAACTGCGACGCACACGCACGTACAGTAGCTTTGGGTCCCGGTAGTCGACTGACTTAGCAAGGGCATCCCTTGCGCGCGCACCCCTTACCCCGTGCGTCCCATAACACCCTAACGACCCTTAGGGCGCTTTCCACAAGCACGTATCGGGCGGCGTCCACATTCTATAAAATATAATATTTATAAAAATTACAGTTGCAGTACTCTGATAATATTCCTGGCGGTGATGACTGTCCCCCTGACACTTTTTTTCATCTTGGTGATGATGGAAGAGTTTCCCAGCCTCATGCCGCGCTTGGCCAACTTCTCTGCAGCGATCGGCAGGACCCGCTTTAGAAGGAACTTGTACATCTGTTGTTTCATCACCATCATGTCCGTTTCAAGGTAATTAATTCATAAATTCGACATCGTTCGCGTCGAAGCAGTATCTTTATTATGATAAATAATTATAACAGCAAGCTGAAATTTTTGTCTGTATGCCATCGATTCTTTCTTATATAAATTGCGACAGTTAAATATAGAATACCATCAGAAATGAGCAAAATATAATCTGATTAACGATTACAAATGTAGTAGTAATTTTGCACGTAATCGCATATCTCTCATTAAGTGCTTCTGCCGACTTTGCCTGCGTACAAGTGCAAACTTTTTTCTTTTTATTAGCAAAAAATACCAATTCAATTAATTTCTTTCATTGTACCATTAATGGTACACGCCGTCCGATGAGACAATTGTGTATGTACCATAAATGGTACACGCCGACCGATGTATCAGTCGTCAATGTACCATTAATGGTACATGCCGGCGGGAACGTGTTAAATCCCTTCAAAACATTAAGGAGTCTTAAATGTGTATGCGATTGAGGATTTCGTAGTGTTTAAAACATAGATGAGCAAAATGCAGTCATATTAATGATGAAAAACGCAAAATGTAATCGTAACCGTTTTTCATTAATCTGATTACATTTTGCCCATTTATGAACACAATTAGTATTAATGATTTACAATATTTGACAATAGATTTCGCTTACACTGCTTTCATACAGTTTTACAAAAAATGTGTGAACATGTCGCCGCTACGATGTTGTTATAAATTGACGATAGATGGCACTCCTTTTATTAAACTAAATGTCCGTTTTTATTATGGAAAAATCGGCGGTGACGACGATCAGTTCCGCTTCTGGTTACGTTGGGTACGACATACAAGCTGCGGTGAATTGATTACAGGACCCGCAGTCCCCACTAATTCGCAGAAGTAGTCACCTTCGGGTTTTTAGCTGGTAAAAGTCCGGCACACCCCGGCTGTTACCCCCTTCGTGGCTGGGACGGTCCTATAAGGATTTTCCCCAAGTAAAAAAAAAAGGTACGACATACAAGTGCAAATTGGATACAGGCTTTAATGTATCTCTGTTGACCCCGAAAGGAATATAAGAAAATATATTATAATAGATATATTATAATTACTATTATATAATCGGATTAAAATTTACTTGCAGCACGTGTAAATTGTACATATGCAAATCCACGTTTCCTGAAACAAATGAGGCGAGCGGAGTCCAAAGCGTGCGCATCGAACCAGAGGAGACGGATGCGGAATGCTACCAACCGGAGTATGTGGTGTTCACTTGGGTCCTGTGCCTGGTGGCTCTCACCTCGGTGCTCAAACTTTACTACTTGTTCAAGACCTTACTGGCGGTTCTCAACTTTGCAATGTACACCATACTGCTGATCAAAAATTACAGATACTATTACTTGGGTCCTAATGAAGACAAGTGAGTATTATTTTAACTATCGATTCCACTTGATTCTATTAGTTTCTTTTAATTCTATTTATTTGTGGCATACTCACTATCTATGTATTTATTTCTGTCTTTAACATTATCTATTTTCTAATTCTTTTTACTATACTAACCTATAACTAACAACTATTTTAAATAACATTATTATATCTTCACTTATTTATCTAAGTAATTTTATCAACACATTTCATACTAACACACTTGATATTTATTTATTATATCGTGTAGTGCGGTGGAAACGGCGCTAAGCTAGAGAGCCGCGAGATACCGGGGCGCGCGGGGGGATTGTACATGTGCACGCGACGCTAGCGCTTAACCGCCCGCGCACCCGGTAAACTAGTCTGACTATCACATTCGACGCGCCTCCACGCACCACTCGCTCGCAGTTTACAGTTTGACGTTATTGTTATTATTCGTGATCTTATTTGTATTATTGTATCGTGAACTTTATCTTTACTTGGACTATTATACTCGTGCTTCACTACTTCTACTGGACTCTGTACTGTACTTCATTAAGCGCCTATCAACTTGCTGTCTGGACTTCTTCATTTCATTCTTCATCATCTCATCTTTACACGCTATCCTGCGCTATAGAGCTGGGTAGGTCAACTATCCACCTGCATACATACCACGCTAAATATTTATGGTATTTTCGCGTATGTAAGAATGTCAACTCCATCGTACCCTTATATAAGAATAACCAACATATGGCGCCATTGAAAACTGACGTCTCATCAGACAATAGTTCTGCTAAGATTTTGTTAAACATCCCGACGTCTCTCGAAACTCACAAACGCCTCTATCACAGATTCAGATCGGACACATTCCATTAACAAATGGTGGATATCAACAATGAAATTCTATTAGTTACTGTTTACGATACCATTAGGATTGACAATAGATGTCAGGCGGTCTGTTAATCTCGTGATCGTGACACCTGAAAGCGCAGTAAAGTTACCTATATAAGCCTTTTCATATAAATACACACAGAGCAAGACATCGCGGGTTCGCGGCGCCGACGAAGGATAGTTCAATCAACTGTCGCTAGCCGGGGCGTTCTCGCTCCGAGGCGCAGTTCCACTCCGACGCAGCCTTGAGTTTCTTTCGGCGTTTCTTCTCAAGGTAGTCGCTTCCGAAACGCTAGTAGATCACCCGTAGGGTTCGTATTTTTTAGACTGGCGGTCCAAATCAAGGTCCGTACCCACAGGGGTGTCCTTGCCCACTCAACCCATAAACTCACTGGCTTAGCACCTTCTATGCTCGCCCCCTAAGCCCGGTTGAACTGTAAATGCCTTTCCCGGCAATCAGTAGTTAGTCCGCTTCAAATAATAAAAAAATACAAGGTGCATTTCTTAAAGGTACAGACTAATAATATAAAAATTCAAACAAATACATTAAGCATAATTAAAAATAAACCATTGGTAATGGTTTTATAAACACAACACATAAACAATGTCAACTTGGGCGCCAATTTTCCTCTTGTCGTACGGCAACGTGGCTGTAAACATATCTGTATCCCTGTACCCGGCCACACACTCGTTATATAGACGACGTTAAGCTGGTGGCTGCCGGCAGAATAGAATAGCACCCCCCTCTTCTTGCTGAGGTGTCGTAAAAGGCGACTAAGGTATCTCTTTAACACCGCAATTCAACCAGGTGTTCAGAGAAGGAAAACTCGACCAAACCTGCATCCTGCTCCCTCCCGATCGTACTGGTTCTCCTTTCCATCGGGCCTGAGGGAGCTCGGACGAGAGAGTGCTTTTCTGGCTGCGCGTCCGGTTATGCACTTAAATATCTCCTGCGCAATTGACTGTTTCTGAAAACTGGACCTCGAATTTCTTAACCGGTGTTGAAACAGTCGCCGTGGCCGAAACCGGCTAGGACATCATCAATATAGACGCGACAGTCTTGGTACAGCAAAAAAGTGACCAAAATTGGTTTTATAACGATTGGTAGCAAATATGGGAGCGGGATACCCATGGTTTAGTTATAACTACCTTCACTATCCATCGACAAGTTTTGCATACCTTATGAGAAAAAAGACTCTCCTAACTGCAGTACCTGTAAGAAACGGGAAGATTTGCATCACATACTAATGGAGTGTGATCGGAATAAAAATGCAAGAGATTTGCTGATGAGCCAATGTACGCAGCGGATATAAACTGCATGTAACATATTGTGTGACATGATACAGGTAGTTCTAATTTAGGTGTCAGCTGACTATAATATACCGCTTTCTGTTTTTCCAATAAATAATTTATTTTTATAATTATTAATGTAGAGTCAGTTTATTTGATGTAAGCGCCTTTCATAGCATTCTATGTGATCCAACAGTAAATGCCATGGAATCATTGGAGGACAATGGGGATGATTTGCCAAAATGGCAAAAGCCCATAAAAAACCTTTACATCTACATACTTATTCCAAGTTTATTTAATTTAATGAATCTATTGATGTTCAGCAATAAAGGATATGGATTGCATGGATATGGCAATGGATTTTCATCCTTTGATAGTCGCTTTCGTTTTTGGACTACACTGTACTTACCATCTGGTGCTCTGTAGTCATTATGTCGAGCCAGTGAAAAAAAAACATGCTATGACCATTTTTTCAGGCAGCTCGCAGCCTACATCCAAATGCTGATCCTAATGACAATGTTTCTCGTGGTGGTGATATACCACGGGAGACTAGTGGAGATCACTTCCCGATTGGACTTTCTGTGGAAGCAGCGGGCTGAGAGGGACCTCCGTGAAATGAAAGACGCACAACGTCAGCACCGCCATCTTTTGGAGCACATCCTGCCTGATCACGTCGTCGATCACTTCCTCAGCAAAGACTGGTCACCTGATGTAATTTTTTTCACATATTACTCCTGAATATATACCTTAGTAAATTTTGTTATCATGTGTAGCGCTGTACCGGATCTTGAAATGTTTCGAGGCGGGGCAAAAATTACTCTCTGCCGCCCCCAAGACAGTTCTCTTACCGTTTTCAGGCTGAGATTTGTAGACGCAACTTTAATTTTGCTTAGACTTTACTAAGACATTGCAATTTATATTACTCAATGAATGTCAAAGGATTTGGTAAGTCACCGATTTTGTCAACATGGACTTGGCTCTGGGAATACTATGGCTATACTCAAGTTTCAATTATATATTCAGTTTTTTTTTTAACCAGACGAATTTATTTTTTAAGAACTTTGCTGAGAAAAGTCGAAATAACGTCTATAAATCTCAGCTTCTGTTATATGAATTAATCAATTAAAAAAAATTGCTGTAGAATTTTTGACATTTTGTGCTCTACAACTTTGTCAAAAATAAATACATTTTTTTTGTATAGGAAGCAAAATCACTAAAAACGGCCTTTGACTTTTAATTTCTACAAAAACTAAAAAATCCTGCATAGGACTATCAAAGCCGCTGTGAGAGCAGTGACCCCGGTATGTCAGACTCCTAGAATTAGTAGACTAAAATCCCTGGGGTGTCCTTCCAATCAACCCACCCGGGCCTGGGGTACCAAATTCATTCGATTTCCCGGGGACACTTTTTATTTTAACTAGCTCATTTACATACAAGTGGTTTTTTAAATGAATCACATATGAAAATTTGAGAGTTAGGTTTTAATTGTGCAGATCATTTTTCTAGGTTTCACTATAAATAGAAAATAATCTATGAACATGAACAAGCTCTTTTAACTAAGAACACAATTCTTTTTATTATTAAAAACAGATACTGAATCTTAATATACCTTTGGATTCAAATTGAAACAATCGCATGTTAGTACAAAAATGCCGAACTACCGCGACAGAAGTACAAAATGTTTAAAATCTAGTTGTACCCTTAAAAATGCTTAAAGTTTTTAATTTTCATTCCACAGAAGCTGTACTCCCAACAGCGTGAGGTGGTGGGGGTGATGTTCGCGAACATCCCCAACTTCTCAGAGTTCTACTCCGAGAACAAGGCGGTGGAGTGTATGAGATTGCTCAACGATATCTTTAGTAATGTACCAAGTTTGATAATTTTCTAAATTCATGTTCAAATAATATTCCTCGCAGTTGGAGGCCCACGATGGATCCACAGTATAACCACGGCGACAGTGGATTGACCGTGGATCCATGATGGAAACACTGTGGTTGGATCAATTGTGGTTTTTAAGCCACTTTGCCATTGTGGCTCCACCGTGGTTAAATAGTGGTTTTTTAATGGATGTACCGTGGAATTATTGTGGGTCTTAAGTGGGTTTATTGTGGATTGAGCGTGGTTCTATTGTGGTTTTACGGTAGAGCCACTGCGACTTAACCATGGTTATCCTGTGGTGATTTTTAGTGGTTTAACTATATTTTTTTCATTACAAAATAGTATTTTTTTTAATTTAAAAATACTTTGAAAATAGTATGTTTGTATATATTATATAATTAAATAAACTTAAATTAATTATACTCATTATATAATTAAATATATTGTATTTCTTTCATTAAATAAAAAGAACTTTATAATATAAGCTAAAACTTAATTTAAAAAAAAGAAACATATATCCATAGTGGTACCACAATAAAACCACAGTGGAACTACGGTGGCTAAATCCACGATGGTTCCTTTGTGGACCCTCTGTGGATCTCCCATTAATCCACTGCAATCCACTGTGGCCCCCAAACTGCGCAGGATCATAATTTCGTAGGTGATGTGTAATCATTCATTCGTGCGGTTCATTTTTATTAAAGTTTAAATATATCAAAGCAGTGAACTCTTACGGAATTTGCGTGAACTATTTCCAAATCGAGTTTCTTTTCATATTAGCTAATACTCAATGACCAATGGGCAATAGCTATAAAAATGGTGCACCATTTGCATAACTTTTTAAAACCATAGTTTTGCCTTGGACTCAATCGTATCTTCGATACCATATTTGAAAGAATAATGCACCGATTGTATTTGTAATTTTGAGAATATTTATCAATGAAATATCGTCCAATATTTTAACAGCCTATATTAATATTACCAGTAGCGTCCATTCCATAAATGCATGAAAGCATTGCATGCCCTTACGATTAATAAGTCTGGAATAAATCTCTTTAATTTAAACAAAAAAAAGGAACCCTTTACATTCATATCTATTCTATTTTCACACCATCTATCTTCCCTTTGAAAGTAATAAATATAATATTTATTATCATTATATAATATTCACATTAGTTATTTGAATCTGCCTACTCTATCCGAATACCCTATGCACGTCACTGAATATTACCCACTGACTTATCACATACAGTAAATAGCAATTTCGCAAGACAAACAGTCAGTCAATGTTCTTTTCATGCAATTCGGAGCTCAGTTTAAAACTTAACTACAGTTACAATTCGCAGCTGATTTCGACAAAGTGCTGATGGAGGAACGCTTCAAGAGCATTGAGAAAATCAAAACAATCGGGGCTATATACATGGCAGCTTCTGGACTAGATCCTGATCATCCTGTAAGTATAATTTTTATAGGACAATATAATTATTAACAACATTTATATAACATGAGACGAACTATCTAAAATGTATTAGTATAAACTTGTTATTAGATTTCATACTCGACTTCAAAAGTAGTTTCAAGGGACATTCTCAAACTTAAGAAATATAATAACTTTATTATCTTCATGACTCAATATAAATTAAAAATCACCCAATGAGGATAATGTTTCCTAAAACTGACGGCAACTATTAGAAATCACAAATTCGTCATCTGTCACTACGATCTTGTACACCCATTTATTTTTATCCCGGGGGAAAATCCTGCATAGGACCATCAGGGACGCTGTGTGGGCAGTGACCCCGGTGTGGCGGACTCCTACTGACTAAAACATCCGGGGTGTCCCTCTGATTGCTCCAACCGGGCCTGGGAAGTCAAAATCATCCAGACGCCCAGGGAACAAGAGGCCTTGTTGAGGCTACTTCTCTGGGAGGGGAAGGAGTAAAGCCCACCCCTCCAAAACCTCTCTCCTAGGCGATGCGCCGGATACCGTGCACCGCCTGCGTGTCAATCATGTACACCCATAACCCTACATCCATGTATCTTCATATTTCATCTTGGTAACCAATTTTTAGGTGATACGGAGGGAATATGTTATCAAAGTGTTTGTACTGAAAAAGATTAAAAATGGTGAAATTAAAAGTAGTATCACTTTTGGATATTGCTAATATTTATTTACTAAAAATATGGACCAAGTAAAAGCCTTGTGGTACGCTTTGATTATAATTAATTCTGTCGACAGCAATCTGGAGAAAGTTGTGAACATTTATGTACACTTGTGGACTATGCGTTTGCACTCGACGAGGCTTTGAAGAAAATAAGTGAGCATAGCTTCAATGATTTTCGTTTAAGAGTAGGTGAGTCCAAAGCTGCATTGAAATCTTATTCCTGTTATTTTGACGCTATTTATCATGCTATGTTTACTAGAATGAAATATATTTCAACATGAAGCACTTTTATGACTAGGTAATAGGATTTTTATGGAATATCGTAATAAATTAATCTAATTCCTTTAATGAAATAGAAGTTATTGAATTATGAATAGCCTCATTGTTTGTACAGGGTGGCCCAAATGAGACCTAGTGATGTTAAACACGTGTAACTCTTGTAATAACGGTTTTTTTTAAATGATTTATTTTTATATGTTAAATACATTTTATGGAAATTTAACGTGACTATGTGTGAAATATGACATCAGACAAATGACCACCATTTTGCTCGATACAGGCATTGGCTCTTTTTAGCGCATTTTGCATTACACGGCGTAATGTTTCTGGTTGCAGGCGCCGTATTTCGTCTCGAATATTCTGCTTGAGCTGTCCAATTGTCTGTGGTTTGTTAACATACACTTGGTCTTTTAAATATCCCCATAAAAAAAATCGGGCGCAGTTAAATCTGGTGAACGAGGAGGCCAAGAGAAATCTGAATTTCTTGAACTTATGCGTTCACCAAAAATTTCACGCAGCATGTCCATAGTTTGCCTAGCAGTATGCGCAGTGGCTCCATCTTGTTGAAACCACAAATTAGGATGTTGCTCCACCATTGTCCGCAAAAAGTTGTCGATCATTGTTCTGTAAGAAGCCCCGGAGACTGTTTCTGGCGTTTCATCCTCATTCTCAAAGAAATATGGGCCGATGATTTTTGTGGCCATAACACCGCACCAAACAGTGCATCTGATTGGGTGTGACTGATGCTGATGCATTGCCCTTGGATTTTCGGAGCCCCACAACCTACAGTTTTGTTTATTCACATAACCACTTAAATGGAAATGCGCTTCATCCGTCATCAAAAGATTATTTAAAAAATCATTTTGTGTGGCTAATTGTGTAAAGCGAATAGCGTATTGTAGTCGTTGTTGGGGGTCTTGCGGTAGAAGCTGTTGCACAATTTGAACTTTGTATGGATACATCTTAAGATCCAACTTTAAAATTCTCTGTAATGTTGTTCTGGGTATACCCAATTGGCCGGAACGGCGACGAGTTGAGACATATGGATCATTTGCAACACTCTGCTGTACAGCTTCCACGTTGTCTACAGTACGAATATTTCGATGAGCACCTCTTCCTGGACGGTCGGCAACTGAACCCAGTTCCTCAAAACGGCGAACTAAACTTGTAATCATGGAAGATGTGGGCGCTGATCTTACATTAAAAAAACGGCGATAATTTCGCTGCGTCAGAACAATTGATCGTTGAGAAGAATAATAAAAATCGATAATTTTAATGCGTTGTTGTGGACTGTACGTATTCATTTTAAATTTCCAAGAGTTCAGTTATAATCTGCAAAAAGAAAAAATAAATTATGTTAAAAAATAAAAAAGTTATTTGTGTTTCACATCAGCGGGTCTTATTTGGGCCACCCAGTATTACTTGATCCGTCTTTTATTATGACACATCTAATTATCTAAACCAAATTTTACATCTGTGTTAGTAATTTTAACATTAACATATTAAATATTATGGTTGTTTAAGAACAAATGCTTGAGGCGTAATTATTATGAAGTAAAGATGCTTCGTTAAAATTCAATTGTTCGGGTCAGGCAATATTTATTTATTTGAGAGGAACCATAAAATTGAGAGGTATTGCTTTGTGGTTGAGAGGAGTTGTAAAATTGCAGGTATAGGATGCGGCCCGCTTGTGGCCGGGGTCATCGGCGCATTGAAACCTGTTTATGACATCTGGGGGGACACCGTGAACCAGGCCTCGCGTATGGAGAGCACCGGTGAAATGGGTCGGATACAAGTCTCTAGTCAAATTAAACAGGTTAGTCTTTAAGAGTTACTAAAACCGTTTGAACCGCTCCAGTTGCGCAGAGATGTTGCCTCACTGAGCGTTTTCTACCGTCTGTATCATGGCGAGTGTTCTGAAGAGTTTTTTAACCTTGTTCCACCCTCTCCCTTCCTGAATAGAACTACGCGCGCGGGCTTACAGAGTCACAGCTATACGGTATCTCACATCCAGGCTAGGACTAAGAAGTTCTCTAACTCCTTCTTTTGCCGTGTAGTTGAGCTTTGGAATGGACTTCCGGCAAGCGTGTTCCCACCTTCCTATGATATGGGATCCTTTAAGCGTAGCGTGAAGAGGTATTAGTGTAGGTCGGCATGATCGTTGTGACTACCGTTGGGTTTTTCTTACCTGTCGATAATCGTTGGTGTTTTTTGGACTGCACCATGCTAAACATTAGGTGCGGTGCAGTCACTATGTCGTGTCAGAATAAAAAAAAATCCTATTATTCTTTTTTGTGAAAAAATGATCTGAATGTCTAACCTTGTATTACTGTGTCAAAAATTTCAAAAATGATTTTTAATTATACGCGACGTCGTGGGGAAGATTCAAATTAGATAGTTTTTTACAAAATTCACTTGTAGTATTAGTATGTTTTAAATGCGGTAGACGCATTAATAAAAAAACCATATAGTTTTGACTTTCTTTGGTTTTAGTGTGGATAACTATGGTTTTTACACTCACTCGACAAAGTGACTATAGTGTACCTGATGGTAAGTACAGTGTAGTTCAAAAATGACAGCGACTATCTAAAGACGAAAATTAATTGTCATCATGATGTCGGTCCACATATACTATGACTGGAGGTCTCTAGGTATATAAGTTACTGGACGTAATAAAGCTGATTCCGAAACGTGATAGGCCAATGCGAATCACTATGACAGTCTTTACATTTGTGTACTGCGGTTTGTAAGTCATCCTCTCTCCTGTTAACGTGAACAGGACAGGACTTTACATAAGTTATTGCAAGGGTACATACCCCCTTCACGGATATCGTCTGGAAGACCACCATCATTGCGCTTAACCGCTTGGTCCGTAGGTGTTAGAAGGCAAGGGGTACGGCATGGAGCGACGCGGCGTGATCGAGGTGAAGGGCAAGGGTCCGATGGAGACGTGGTGGGTGGTATCGCGGCGCGGGGCCGGCCGGCCGGCGCGCGCTCTGCCGGCGCAGCGCACCTGCTCGCTCGCCGCCATCGTCTACACCATGCTGCAGGCCCGCAACCGCATCAACACGCACCCCCTGGACGCCGTCAACATGCGTCAGTACTGTACATATAATACACTGACCATATATCCAGGGTTAACGTCCTCAAACAAAGCAAGAACTCTGTTAACATATTCGATGGATAAGTTCTGTTTACATTAATAATAATAATAAAACATTTTTTTGGCACACAACACAGCAAAATAGGTTATTAAAGACAGAAAACAAAAACAGTAAACACCCTATGTTGTGATGATGCGCCAAAGGGAAGTCAGCTCAGCAAATGCTAAGTGACCAGCCGAGCCACCCAGCGCTGATTTTCAGCTGACACCCATTTATTGAATCGACGCGCAGAAAACAGCAAGGAAGGGATCAATGGAGTACATATACACTAATTTTAAAGTATCATAGATAATAATATGAACACATTGTTTTGTGTCTGACTGAAAGTCAATTTCAGGTCGTAGCGGAAGCTTATTGATCAGCTATCAGTATAACTTTCAGACGAAATCAAACGTTTAAACATACTAAAGTTACTATTTGAATTCTAGAAGACACTGCTCGTCAGCGGCAACCATAGATAGGTAAAAAATGTAATCAGATTAATAAAAAAGTATTTGATTACATTTTGTATTAAAAAAGACATAAAAACGCATACAAATTTATGACTCATTAGTTTAGAAGGGTGTAAATTATGATTACAGATTAACGAAATTAAAATAACGATTACATTTTGTAATCATCAATCTGAATACATTTTACACATCTATGGTGGCGGCGCAGTAATGATTGCCAGAATCTGGTTTGTACTTTAAAAAATTTAGTTCAGAATTGACTGAATGTGAGCAATAAAATAATAAAATAAGAAAGGTTAGCGTTAACTGCATAAAAGCAATTTCTTCTGACCGGTTAATGATCCTCGAGAAGTTGATGGAGCGGAGTGACGCGCTCTACCGTAAAACTAAGTGGAATATCGCGGGGGAGGCAACGCTCTTCCTTTGAGATCTTGCTCACGAGGGCGCAGCACTCCACGAAGGTGTGGAGCATTGATTATAAGACCCATAGACCTCATCAAAATCGACAAGTGAATCTCCTGTGCGGCCTGGAAGGTTCTACGAGGTTTTCCCCAAGTAACAAAAAAACTTTTTATTACAAAAAACGTATTTTACATTCAACTTCCCCTTCAGTTTAGTGTATGCATTACAATGAATGTTGTTTGTAGCTCGTTCCAGCGGAGGCAGTGTGCGAACCGTCAGGGCTGACACGGCGCCATCGGGCTCGCACCGCACGCGCTCGGAACTGCGTCGGACTGCGCGGTACACCGCCCCGAGGTAACAATCTAACGACATACCACTTTATTTTCCTGCTATAATATAATTACTACTTCTATATATATATATATATATATTTTATTTAATATTTATAAGGGCTTTTGCCATTTTGGCATATCAGCACCATTGTGCCCAATACGGTGAAATACACCTCAGTTCTAAGAGAGTTGCTGATGAGTCAGTGTTACCAAGTCCAACAACAATTTCATGGCATTCCCTGTAGGAACACATAGGATGCCCTGAAAGGCACCTATATCAAATAAGTTGACTCTACATTGGCTCATCAGCGACTCTCTTGCACTTTTATTCCGGTCACACTCCATCAGCAAGTGATGCAAATCCTTCTACAATAATACACAAGACATCGTGTCGGATACCATCCGTATGTGGTGGATGTTCCTTATATCCGCACGAGAAGATTCGCTTCTACATTCATCATGCGAACAGCTAAGGAGTGGAATATGCTACCAGCGGTCATATTTCCGCGATCTTATGACCAGGGAGTCTTTTAAAGAAGAGTGAATAGGCATTTGTTAGGCGGATGCTGTTCATCATCGGACTCATCTTCACCTTCCACCAGGTGTGATTGAGGTCAAGCGTTCGCCTGTAAGTTATAAGAAAAAATGTTTTACGCGACCTGAGAGCCATGCTGCAATGCACCGATTGATCTCTGGAGGTCTGATCGTTCAAACAATCAACTGAACCGAAATGTTCTATCGGCGATCGTAGTGTGGGACACCCCCGGCTAGATGATAGATGTGTAATGCGTATGCTACAAAAATATGTATAACTTATCTGTGACAAGTAGGTTTTTCCTTATAATTTTGCTCTTGATTTAAAAATATATTTCTTATTAAAATATCATTATTCATATTTATAGTTGATTAATTTATTATCTAATTTAGTATTGTTTCATTTTAAGTAGGTACATTGTTTTAAGTTTAGAGTTTCTCTTTTTTTATTATATTTGCTGTCTATTATTTTTATTCTTTTTTAATTATTCGAGAAGATGTAGCACATATGGAATCCTTTACGCAACCAAAGTCACAGGCTTCCTCTGTGGTATAAAGCTGCGGGAGTGCCCATTTCGGCATGGTTATATGTTCTAATCTCTTTCTTACTTTCTTCTTTTGGTATGTTGTTTCTGTTTTTATATTTTTTATTTTCATCGAGGGAAAATAAAGGATTTTCATTTTGTTTCAAAGCACACTGTAATTTAGTGGGGGAATTGAATAATCTCACAATCTCGGGGGTATGTATACATTATGCCTTGTTCGAACGGGCCCGTCTCACTCCAACGCAGCTTTGACTTTCTTTCTACGTTTCTTTTCAGAATAGTTGCCCCTGAAACGCTAGTAGATTAGAATAGGTGTTGTTTACCATAGGGTCGCCCTAGCAATGCTCTCTAGCTCATAAAATTCGCTGGCTGAGTATCCTAAGCTGTTGCCCCTTTTACCCGGTGAAGTTGTAAAGACCATCCTATGACGAGAAATGAGCCGTGACACAGTCTGTTCCGGTGCGGTGCTTATGTAGGCAAAAAAGGTGCTTGTCCTCCCTTCCCGACTTCCTCAGCCTACTCCACCTTGTCCTGAGCAGCTCTGTCAAATAACATCGATCATCGGAACAAACAACACTAATAGTTTTTTTTTAAATTGTAAATTGTGTAGAACTCCAGTAGTTTATCCTCAGCGTCCAGTTTCCAAGGAAGTGCCTTTTTACCCATTTCAATGTCACTATCTTATACAAACTGTTTTTTTTTTACACTGGCTCGACATAGTGACTACAGAGTACCTGATGGTAAGTACAGTATAGTCAAAAAACGAAAGCGACTATCAAAGGATGAAAATCCATTGGTAGTCTACATCGTCATGTCGGCCCACATATACCACGACTGAAGGTCTCTAGGTATATGAGCTACTGGATATACACAAGCTGATCCCGAAACGCGACAAGCCGAAACTGGTCACTATCACGGGCTTTACACCCATGCATTGTGGTCGCGATCCAGACGGGCACCGGCGCTCTACCACCTCGCTGCTCCTCGTTTAGCACCACCCAGGAGTCACGTGTAGGGAAACTAGAGTAAAGCCTACGGACACGAGCAGCTTCAACTCCCAAAACTCCCCCCTCCCTTTGTTCCTTGATTAATTACGTTGGAATCTAGAGCTATCTCTATTGATCTGTTTAATTGCAAATGACATGTACTCAACTGGTAACATTTCCACAGCGGGCGTTTGGATCTGCTGGCAGGACGGCCTCACTCAAACAGTCTGGTGGTGCGCCGTGACCCGAAATTTGCGGCGCCTCCGCCTTCGGCCAGCATGTCGGCGCCGCACACGCCCACCGGTGTACACGGCGCTCGAGCACCCCCCCTCGCAGCTAACTCCGAGTGCGCTTCCCCCGACCGTACCAGGACTTACCACACCACCATCAGCAGGATAGGTATGCACTGCTTCCTTTATAATCGATTTATATTACTTCGGAAAAGAATGGAAGCATATATTTGTACGAAAAGATCGCACACGTGAATTCTCTAAGATCGGCTTGCACTAGCAAATTAAATCTAGCTTAAGCTTATATAAAACGCTATTTGATTGAAAAGGTTTAATTCTACAACAATGATGATTCAAATTTTACAATGGTAAAAATTGATGTTTTCTTGCAAACCAATAAGTACATTTTAGCGCTAAATATCGTTTTATATTAATTTAAACTAGATTTAAATCGCTAGTGCAAGCTGCCCTAAATCAGTGGTGAATCAGACATAAATTGCGGCAATCCACCTCAAGTTCGTTAGATTACAAACGATCGACTCTGTAGGCGTAATTAGGTAGATACCCCAACTATGTGTGACAGTATTGTAGTGAAGGTTGGTGGTAGGGTTTATCGTAGCGTTAGAAGGCCATAGATGTAAAGGTCACTGCGCAAAAAAGTAAGTATAAAACGATAGCTAATAATAATTAAAAAAAAAATGTTCGCCAGGAAGTATGTAAAAGGACAATTTTGCTTCACTGTGAATCATGTTGTTATCAAACAAAAATTGTGAATCGACTGATATCAACTAATATTTCTTAAGATCGAATTAGATCTCGCAATCGACTGTCTGAGCAACCCTAATTGAGACTGTGCGAGAATTCCCCTAAAGGCAACGCGATCTTTTGCCTCGTATTTTGTACATTACCCAATTGATATAAAATCCATTACTTGATGTACACAGAAAGTCCCTGGGTAAATTAAAAACTGTGCGTATACAAGCTGATATTATATATATTTTATACCCTTGGGGGTAGAATTTATCAAAATCCTTTATTAGCGGATGCCTACGTCATAACATCTACTTGCATTCCAAATCTCAGCCAAATCCGTCCAGTGGTTTGGGCTGTGCGTTGATAGATCACTATGTCAGTCAGTCACCTTTGAGTTATATATATTTAAGAAGACTAGCACGGCAAACTAATACCGCACCTGATGTTAAACACAGTTCGGTCCAAAAACCGACCGACAACTACCAATAAAACAGGACAATTCACCAATGGTTACCCTTTCATGCCAGCCTATTTAAAAGTCTCTTCACACATATTTTAAAGGACTGAATATCGTAAGAGGAAGGGAAAAATAATAGAGTTTTTGTGATCCCAGGTGCTCGTTTGAAGGCGAATAGCTTCACATCCCGGTCGCGGCCGACTGAGCGCTCACCCAAGATCCGGGACCAGTCTAAAGAGGGCTCCGGTGCCTCAATAGCCAATGGCACGCCGGGGTCTTTCCGCCACCGGTCGATCACTACGGCCTCCTTCTTCAGGAGTCGGAACAAAGACAAGAGCAAGGAACAACTCAACACGGATGCCAAAGATAATGGAGACGTTACCACCACGCGGATATAAATTCTGTTACTTGGGTCTACTTCTCTTGACGAGTCTTGGAACTTTAGAATAATCTTTCAGCGTATAAATCCTTCTATACGGGTTATAATACCTCTTATTTCTGGCCATTTTTTAATACCAGCTCGACAAAGCATTGCACCACAGCCTCATGACCTCATTGCAACAACGACGGACGAAAATTTGTTGACAATTGCCATTGCTATGTCGATCCGCATATACACGACGGAAGATGTCTATTTTTATCAACAACTGGATATACACACAAACTTATCCCGAAACGCTAAAAGCCGAAGCGAGTCATTATGACAGTCTTAATACTTGTATACTGTGGTCACGACTAGTGATGAAAATTCCCGGGCATTTTCATCACTAGTCACGACCCACGTCGGGCATTCAAGCGCACTACCGCCTCAAAAACTCGCGGAACTTTGTTATAATTTTCCTATTTATGGTAGGTCATATCTTTTACCTTTGACAGATCGTTGAACTTTGGAATAAACTTTTAAAGATATACCCGTCATCCTATGATATTGTGTCTTTTAATGTAGAATTGCTTGCCTTTTGGTTTTCTATAGACTATACTCTGACAAGTGTGCGGCTGAGTTGGTTGCGGCGGTTGAGTTGCTGCGAACCGCCGAAATGTAGAATTTGCTTCCTTCCTTTTTTTTTCACGACATGGGAATTTAAAACAACGCGTCAATTAGTATTTGTTGGATGAGCGCGCTCCAACATCGGCCTCATCGCTTTTCGTCGGCGAGATTAAGGTCAAGCGTAAGCCCGTCTGTACCTGGGACTATACTATGATAGTCAATATAATATAAGTAGTTGAAGTGGTAGGACAATTGCTCGAACTAGGTCGTGACCATAAGTACACAAGTGTGGAGACTTATAGTGACTCGCTTTGGCCTGTCGCGTTTCGGGATCAGTTTGTGTATATCCAGTAGCTCATATACCTAGAGACCTTCAGTCGTGGTATATGTGGGCCGACATAGTAACCGCGGCTTTTCGTCCTTTGCCGGTCGTTACTATTTCTTTCCATCATATGGAATGCAGATACTTTGCCGAGCCAGTATAAAAAGAAACTATATGGAGTCTATTTTTTTTAAATTAATAATGCTCCTTTATTTTATTATAGTAAAGCCTCTCTGGCTTCATATCGGTCGAGACACTCAGTTTCAATCGTTCAGTTATCGATAAATAAGACCTATGACCGGTGGTCGTGGGTGTGGTTGTAGAAAGACACAGATTTTGGCGTTTTAGGCCACTACGGTGAACCGAAGGCTAGAGTACGTGCGTGTGCGTAGCAGTTCGGTGTGCCTTGAAGTGTAAATAGACAGTAAAACGCCAAAATCCGTATCTTTCTACCACCACACCCACGACCACCGGTCATAGACCCGAATTAGAAAAAATGTACCTATGCACAAAACGGGTGTATTAATTATTCGTAACTATAAGACATAGACGTTATTTTTAAGCCAAAAATTACATTAATGTATCTTAGTTAAATTAGCAATAAGTTGACATTATCCTATTACACCTGTATAGTATTTATTGAATGATCTTAAATTGTATAATGTAATATTAGCAACTTGTATAATAATGTGCCATATTACCGTACATACGATAGTTAATTTAATATTTATTTTCTTTTAATAAAAACAAATGAGGAGTCTAATTTCATAACCCATTATAACATATTTATTTCAAATCTCATAAATTTATAAAAACTTATAATTAATCTTTGACTTAACAATCACATTCTTATAAGGTATTTTTGTTATTCTAATGCGAAAAAGCAAAAAAGAAAAAAATCATATTGTACGGTGCTTGATAGCTCCGCAAGTGGCACGGGCTGCCTAAAGAGTCTCACTTACCGCGACCACCAGTTCGCCAACTCCTCAGGAACCACTGCTTCTCCTCCAGGATACTAGAGTCTTTGAGGATCTTCCAAGCACACTTGTACACCTTGGAATCGGATAAACTGTTGAATTTAGGAATATTTGTATGTTTTATGTCGTTACTCGGCGGATCGGTTCGAACGAGAGCAAACTCAATTGACAACCCGTACGGTGTTGCCAGAGCTGTCGAAAGTTATCTGCACACAAATACGAATACGGAACACATGCTTTGATAAAAAAAATTCAAATTACTATTAGGGCTATTAAGTAATCTTGTACGAAAAATCGTTTTAGTGGGTTTTGAAATTAGACGCCTCACATATTGAACTGGGTCATGAACCACAGTGCACGTGTGTTAAAGCCGTCATATTTAGGCTGTCGCGTTTCGGGATCAGTATATAATGATGAGTTTTTATAGTTTTTTTTTTATCGTGACCTTTTGTTACATATTGTACAAATTAATAATAATTTTACAATAGCTAATTTATTAAATTTACATTAAAACAAGAATTAATTATCTGGTTAAATATATAAAAGTTTTCTTTTTACTATATTGATATTATAAGGTCAAAGGTATCTTTAATATTAGAAAAAAAACAAAGTGTTTACGTTTATCTAGGACACTAAAGAACTACGCGGTATTGATTGATTAGATAGACTTTAATAACCCATTCGCTACGGCAGGCCGTGCTTCGCAAGAAACGGAGCTACGTGTTGAAAATGCGCACATCAAACGCGCGCAGTTTTCAAGATTCAGGGCCAAAGTTTTGGCTCAAAACGTCAATTCGTTTTCAGAAGAAAAATGATACGGGTGAATAAAATAATAAAGTATAGGTGTATTGGTGGCGTTTTTTAGCTGGTGATTATAGCCACCGATAGTTGTAAAATAAAATCATTTAGTCTGGTAAAACCTTTACTGGTACATACGGTGTACCCGAAGTCTCGAACGTGTTAAGAACGTACTTAAAGCCAAATACTACTGATCTCGATAACATTTTTTTCTATAAATCTTTAAACTAATTTATATATTAATGTTTAATTGTGTGGTCCATTTCAAGAAATTATTTTTATATATTTAATATCACCAAAAAATGTCGCTTAAACTAAATAGCCTTTCACCCCTTGAAATGATTTCTATTAACATTGTAATATCCTGGTCGATGTCGGCCTTGGCGAAATTTTTAAATCACATCAAGTAGGCCCGGGCTCTATGCTGCGAAGGTGAGCTCGTTGATGAAAATATTCGGAATCAGACAAATGCCGCAGGATATATTTAGTGCGTAAATGCTCTAGTGCTTGCACAATCGCACCCTCTCGTCCAAACCCCTCTTAATCTAAAGTAACGGGGAATCGAAACAACTAGAGATAGGTAGGGTGTAGTATCTGGCTACTGATAACTGACCCCTATCAGTGCCTCAGGCCAGGGGTCGGCAACCAACGGCCCGCAGGCCAATACGGCGCAAGTTAGAGCCGTTTTCCACAGAACGCCGCACCTCAGGTAATAAATTAAAAACACTTATAAAAATAAGTTTCTATTTCATTGTTTTGTGTGCGCGGAAGTCGGAAATTCAGTTCAAGTGATCACAGTCAATAAATTGAGAGTAACAATAAATATGGTTAAAAAAGCAAAAATTAGTTTTATCTAAAAAAAATGTGTATATTAGATGAAATCAGAGATGAGCAAAATGTAATCTGATTTATGATGAACGATTACAAAATGTAGTCGTAATTTTTATTTTCTTGCTCTGTAATCATGATTAAATCCATTTATAACATTAATAAATGATAAAGGTGTATATAACCTGGGATTTTGTAGTGTTTAAAACATAAATGAGCAAAATGCAGTCATATTGGTAAAAAACGTAAAATGTAATCGTTAATCATTTTTATTAATCCGATTACATTTTGCCCATCTATGGATGAAATGTGGCCCACACCAATATACTCATAATAGTTGTAGCCCTTATAAGAAAAGGTTGCCGACCCATGCCTTAGGCCTGTCACAATGCCTTGCTGCCTCTCCAGAATTTTTGGGTAGACTAGGCTGCCATTAGCATGACAGATGAAGAAAAAGTAGGCAGACTTCTGCAGTAAGCGAGGAGTCGCCGCAACAACTCGTGCGATAAAACATTGTGTAAACTCCCTCAACCAGGTTTCGGCCACGAGCCGACGAGGTTACCAGTGTGGCCGCTGCCTGCTTTACAGCCACAAGAAGCCACTGGGGAGAGTTCATGGAAACTGTACACGATGGACAACACACGATCGCTATTCGTAGGGGTTCTTCAATAAAACGCTTCTTTGTTCGTAGTTCGCTTCTTTATTCTTGAGGGTAGCTCCGAGGGAATTCTTCGAGTCTTCGATCTTCGCCGCCGACCAAAGGTTTGGTCGCTATATATATCCCCTCGGGCTACCCTAACAACTAGTACTATATACAATATGTTCCTTAATCTAAGTCCGCCAATAGCGACGCCGTATTTCGCCGTAGTTTCGTTGCCCGACCGCCGCTGTCGCTGCTGTCGCCCCGGTCGACGTGCTCCTCTCCCGCACCCCTATTCTTGCGTCTCCGGCGCCCTGGGCTCGCTGTTCGTAACAGAAACCAACTAGTTTAACTAATTTCTGTCACCTCTAAATAGAGGCCGGCTTAGTGATGAAAATGCCCGGGAATTTTCCCAAAGTGCCCAAAACTCCCTTGGGAAAATTCCCGGGCATTTTCATCACCAGGGCGGCTGACAGAAATAAACGCTAGTTCGCACTACACCCCAAATATACTAATCTACGAATCTATGAATACACTAAATATACGATCTGCATTTTTGGTGGTACGCACCGTTTAGTATAAGAAGCAGATGCATGCCACCGATGAGGCAGACTTGTGCAAGCCACCGGCGATAGGCGCCGAAGTGGACGTTTTAAATATACGTTAATCATTTAGAATTATTATAGAAAAAATAAATTAAACATATATCTGAGTTTAGATTTTAATATGAACTAATAGCAAAAAAATAAAAAAATTGTTTTGCCCTAATTTTTGTGAATTTTTGAACATGATTTTTGTTTTAAAATAATCAGAAACAGCTAGCCTGCCTATACGTTTATGAAAATGCTGAGGATTAACACTTTCATTGTGTCTGGATAATATTGACTACTTATTTAGCCAAGTTAAAGATCAAAAGAAACTAAAAGATCCCTATTTAAATAGGCAAGGTAGCTCAAGTGTTATTTTAGACTTAGTGATTTCTTGAACAGGACCATCTAATTGTTATTATACTGAGATTTATAGACCCTACTTCGGCTTTGCTTACACTTTTCTCAGAAAATAAATTTGTCTTTGACAAATAACTTCATATATAATTTGAACTTAAGTATATCCTAAGTATTTACAGTACCAAGTCCAAGTTGAAAAATCGGTGACCCTACTTTGACATGAATTAAGCAATACTGGGACATCTTGTAATGTTTAAGTGGAATTTAAGCGAAGTCAAAGTTGCATCTGTAAATCTCAAATTAGAATTTACATTTGTGGTTAGAAAAAATATTATATCGAGGGGTGAAAGGCTATTTGGTTTAAATAACATTTTTTGGTGATATAGTAATATATATTTATATATTTTCGTAATCAGCGTTTTTACCGATTCCAAAAATATATATATATATATATATATATTACCTTATCGCCTTTCACCCCTCGATATAATTCTAGATCTGTTTTTATCAATGTATTGAAAAATATACTTTAACTGTTTTTTTAAATCTGGTTATTTATATACAACTACTAAAAAACTAAGAAATAAAATTACTGTTTCAAATTTAAATATATTTATTGCCTTTTTTATTGACATATATACGTTTACAATCTTCATAAATATATCTAAACAATGCTTTGGAAAATACACCACTTGCTATACGCCCTAAGGAATAGCGCATTAAATTAATACAAGGCCGCAGGCGAATCAAAATTAAGCCCTCAAAATTACTTAACCCTTTAAATAACACTGGCACGCATTTTATAACGAAGAATCAAATTATAAAAGTTCAAAAACTTTTTGGATATTAGCAAATATACTAGTTTTGTTATGAAACTTTTAACAATAATCGAAATATATCAACTGGTTACATTTATAAAATAATATCACGTTATTAATTTCTGTTTTAGCCCCAAGCCTTATCGCATACATTAGACTTGTACGTCGTGCCCAACGTGACCAGTGGCGCAGCTGATCGCCGCCTAGCACGTGGTACTAAATTAGCAAGTGAGATTAATCTCAAAAATATTAGAACTATGCGACCTGATTCGAAGCCAAAGCCATTCGCGTATCTCGTATCATAATTTTAAATAAACCCCTTCTTCATTTCTTTTGAGCGTGCGGTTATATTCCGAAAAATGTTAAAACAAAAACAATAAGAAATATAATGTCTAAAAAAATCAAGTAGTAATTTTTCTCTGCCATAAAAGGGTTAAATTTTTATAAAATGTAATACTATTTTCGATTCAGCCACGATTTGCCTCTGTCTTTATCGACATTATTTTAGGAATGATACACAAATAAACATTTACAATACGTATTTTCGCTCCTTATATCGATACTAACACAATATATATTTAATCATCCCAAAAAAACTACTACTACAGGTGGCATATAAGCTTGTGACACCCAACTTATTAATTTTCTTCTAAACTATTTCGAACATGCCTCTTTCCACTTGAATTTCATTTATTTATTATTTTCGGAACCTCGCACCCAGCTTATCTTTACTACCACTCTCCTTCCACTTTATAAGTTCCTATAAAATGGATAAATAAAAAAAAAGCGAAAGTATAATTTAGTGCGTTGATACGTACTAGAATTTATGTATCTAAAACTTTTTTTTTATCTCAGGGGAAAAACCTGTATAGGACCATCAGGGACGCTGTGAGGGCAGCGACCCCGCTGTGTCGGACTCCTACTGACTAAAAACCCCCGGGGTGTCCCTCTGATTGCTCCACCTGGGCCTGGGAAGCCAAATTCATCCAGATGCCCAGAGAACAAGAAGCCTTGTTGAGGCTACCTCTCTGGGAGGGGAAGGAGTAAAGCCCACCCCTCCAAAAACCTCTCTCCCGGGAGATGCGCCGGACACCGTGCACCGCTTCCCTCTCATCCGGGCAGCAGACGCCCTCAAGTCTACTGCCCGGATCTAAAACATATTTGTAGTAACGCTCTTTAAGTTTTAGAGACGATTTTATCACCAGATTGCCCTAAGCGGACATTTAGATTGCTTTTTTAATTAAAAAATATATATATATATTTACAGGTGGCCGCGTCCGTCCCACAAATACCTATTGACTGTTCTATTCCTAGTGATAAGAACGCTAAATAAAAGTTATGCGTAAAAGTTTCGATTCTAGTGTCAAGCACCAATGAGCAACCAATTTGTTACTTTTACAAACAAGTTAAATATCCATTAATAATGTTGTAAATATCCATTAGTAATGTTAAAGAACGTTAACCTTAAAGAACGTTCCTGCAACTGGGTGCATAATAACTTTCAAACGGAATTGTACTATCTCATGACGGCAGGAGCAGTGATATAAAGCTTAAAGAGACGCCATAAATTACTGTAGTCTAATATTTACATTTCGTATCAAAAACATGAAAGATGTTGAGATTACACTGTTCATTTTGAATCAGTCTTCAGTCCAATATATATATGAACTGACCTATACATATATATATATAGGCACAAAAATAAAACATCCGTCTTTTCATTCCCATAGTGTTAATCCTACTCCACTAAATTACTTTATACTAATTATTCATAATGTCAATTATCACTTTTGCATTAACTTTAATGCTTAATAAATAAATGATTTTAAAATATACAATATATGTATTAAAAAAAAAACCTAAATATTTTTAGATACAAAATATTAGAGTTTACTAACATTTAAATATCAATAGATAACATAATATTTTTATCAATAGTAGAAAAGGGGGCATGCACTTCGCTATTCAACAATTCTAGAAACAATGAATTATAAATTATGCTCTTATTAAAATCTAGAATAATAAAAAAAAATACTGACTTAATGCCATAGAAAATAAAAATCAATGTAATATCATTTAGTTGGCATGTGATTATTTGGGTAACGAAAATAAAATTTCTCATATAACGATTACCTTTTGAATAATTATTAGAAACATCATGTAATAAATAATATATCTTTACTTGTTTCTATTTTCATACATAAATTTAAACATGTAATAAGTGTGAGAAAAATATATGAGTTTAATTTTCAAAATTGTCAAATAGCCAATCATGATTGCGACTGTCGTTTTCATTATTATTTATTAAAATAAAATATCATTACGCTCCATATCTCTTTCGGGGTAAAGGAGATACGTAAAAGCTGTGTCCACTTTCGTTATTTGAAACATGTGTCAAGTAAAGAGCTATGGCACTGATGTAGCGAGTTCTAACCACAATCGTTCTCGTCTAACAATACATCAAGATAGTAAATAAATAAATATAAAATGAAAACCCTTTAACATTTGTGATCGGAGCGTATCATGGCGGTCTGGAGCACTTCGGTCCATCTGTCAACAAAAATACCGATATAATGCAGTGCAATAAATTAAAAACTTCCAATGTAGGAACCAAATGCAATGGATTTAGCCTTAAAAAAAATCAATCATTATTTTTTCAATTAAAATTAACACTAGATTGCCCAGAGCAGTCATTTTGACTGTTTTTAATGTTTAGTTATATAAAAAAATATATATTTATGAGGAACCATTTTTTTTAAATATTATGACTTTATATATATTATCTTATAGCATTTATTAATAGTTGTACTTACCTCCCCTTCTCTTTATTCCCTATATACGTATGTGCTATACCTATATTAAGTCTTTCTAATGATAAAAAGCAGTCCAAATGACAATACTCTGGGAAAACTGGTGTCAAAGATTATCTGTGCATTTTTTTGTATGAGCGTGTATCTGTATTGTGTGTGCCGTGCTGGCTGCCGGCAGAATAGAATAGCATGCTCCTCTTCTTGCTGATGTGTCGTAAAAGGCGACTAAGGTATCTCTTTAACACCGCAATTCAACCAGGCGTTTAGAGAAGGGAAAACTCGACCAAACCTGCATCCCGCTCCCTCCCGATCGTACTGGTTCTCCTTTCTATCGGGCCTGGGGGAGCTCGGACGAGAGAGTGCTTTTCTGGCAGCGCGTCCAGTTATGCACTTAAATATCTCCTGCGCAATTGGCTGTTTCCGAAAATTGGACCTCGATTTCCTTAATCGGTGTTGAAACAGTCGCCGTGGCCGAAACCGGCTAGGACATCATCATCATCATACGTATGTGCTATACGTATAGTCAGTCTTTCTAGTGTTAAAAAGCAGTCCAAATGACAATACTCTGGGAAAACTGGTGTCAAAGATTATCTGTGCATTTTTTTGTATGAGCGTGTATCTGTATTGTGGAATAAGAAAACAAACAACAAAACAAACGCCTCCACCTGTTGTATGTGTAGTAGCTGTCAGCCCTGAAGAAATACACGTGGTTCTTAAACTCCAGCTTGAAGACGAAATCCTTCTCTATGCCGTCGCCGGGGTCCGGCGGGCCCACGGAGTACCTGGAATGTATCAACAGCGGCACGTTCATACAACGGTTAACGCAAATAACGTTTAATTTTTCGGCATGTTTGGATACATGGTCAAAGCCAAGGACATGGGACTTGGTTACGGGCTAGAGAACACCTACACCCTTTTTGGTTACTCAATGGCAAACCTCATGGACCGTCAAGGCCGCAGTGAGGATGATGGGCCCAGTGTGTCGGAATCTTACTGACTAAAACTACTGAAGTGTTCCTTTTATCCGTCTCCCAGGGTCAAGGGAACGGCTACACGAATTTCCTTGACTCCGGCAACATGCTCTATCTATATACGAGGGGTATGAGGCGACCCCTCACTCGCCACTATGTGTTGTAATTGGAGCGGTGTGCAGAAACACACCACACACCGCTCATGCCGAGATATTTTAGAAAGCGCACTTCTTCATTATTTGTTTGACTCTCCCGTTTAAGACAAATATAAAAGAGCAAAACAAAATATACTACCCTAATAGAGGAAGCGAAGCGAGCGGCGTCTCGTCCTGCCAGCTCTTGTAGAAGAACAGCGTGAACATAGCGAATACCACCCACAGCTTCTGCCAGCCGGGGGACTTCTTGAACTTGCGCAACAAGTACCCAGATAACTGCGTCTGTAGAAAAAAAACATCTTAACTGAATAGACAACATTTTACATTAAAAATGCAAATTCTATGTGGCTGTGGTGGGCTTGTGGATAGGGACCTGGTATCCACGCGCGAAAACGCGAATGATCGCAGGTTCGAATCCCGGCCTCGGATGTATCCGGATTCCCAGGCTCGGCGAAGGCGAGGGGAGGCAGTGCTGGCACCCCGGTGGTTTTAGTCGGGGCAGGTCCGACACACCCCTGACGTCCGTAGGGATTTCCACCGGGTTAAAAAAAAAGGTTCGACTCCCGGCATGTACCTCTGGGTTTCCCAGATTATTTACGGACTTAGGCCCCACAGGCTCACCGTTGAAACATCGTAAGGAAATCCACATAGTATTTAATAGAAATGTCACGTGTTAATGCCCAAAGAATGGCAATCAGTTGCGCAATTTGGTCACCACGCGAGCCGGGACAAGTCTATGTACTTATGCCGTTGCACAAACGCACCCTCGTAGGCGGGATGATTTTATAAAATAAAGAGTTACGATAATTTGAGACAATTAGAAAAGTACTTACCGGTTGGCAGCGGTATTCAGGCACTTCACAAAATCACTCACTCTGTATGTATCTGAGTTCGTAAGATGTGGAAAATGGTGTTTGAGAATTTGTGTTGTGTGTTGCGAGTTTCAAAGTATTAGATGCGATTGTGAAGGAAAAAAGGATGCAATGCGATGTTTGTAGTTTGGAAGCGAGAATGTTAAGAGAGAAGTGAATGATGTACGCCAGGTGGCGTTTGCGTTCGTTTACATTTTAATTTGTAGTTCTGGGGTTGCGCCTTTTGGCGTGACTAGTCACTTTGGGCAACAGCACTCTATAAAGTTTATAAATGTATTTAGGTCCCTGTAACACTGTCATGTAACCAAGACAAATAATCCCTCAATTTAGTACAAGCAATGAAATTCTATTATTTATGTTAATATTCAACCAATCAATCATTTCTGTTTGTATAGTGTATTTGAGCTAAACTAGATGGCGCTAGAATCAAATTAGAACTTGCAATTGTTTCGTTACTCAGAATTTCAATCATATTTGGCATTTTAATGCAGCCTGGTTCGAGAGTAGGGCCTTTTATTTGAACATTCAGTTTAACATAGTAGAGCGATGCTTGCGACAATTTATCATAATGTTAGAAAGTTTTCCAACATCTTATATTTGTTTTACACTGGCACAGTGAAGTGATTTTACTTGTACCTTATAAAGTATGATTTTATCATTCTTCCCATCTTTACAATCAACTAAATAAGAAATTGTTCGTAATGATGAAGCATTAAAAAAAAGGATCATACCCTGATAGCGCGGTGCAGAAGGTCATTGTTCAAGGAAGTGGCGCGGTGCCAGCATACATGCGACAGCGCGCCGCCGCACCCGCTCGCGCCGCTTGCACTAGCTGTCGAATCTGTATACACAATACAAAATGCAACGATTATCTATTGAAACATCCATATTGATATCTATATCTGTGATCGATATAATAAACGTTTTTGCGATATAGATATACTGTCTTGTGCCTTTGGGCCCTTTAAACGAATGGTGAGAGAGAAAATATTAGCCTAAGTTCAATTTTGTTCTATAATGTACTTTTTTTTTTAATATAAATGTACTATTTATATGTAACATATATATGTATGTATATTTGATTGATTTTCTTTTATTGTTATTTATTAGCTTGATTATTATTTTTGTACTAATTTTTGTGGAAACTTTGCTGGCTTATGTAACATTTTTTGTGTATATTGTTATCATTTTTATATTGCCTGTATGTTTCCCTTTAAAATAAACAAATAAAATATCTCACCATGAATCGATGTAGATATTTTTGATAAAATGTTTTTTTTTTACTTAGGGATATTCCTCATAGAACCGACCCAGCGGAGCATTGTAACTAGACGGAGAATTACTTACCAGCATCTACAAATACGGTTCATTTTTCACAAAAACCAGTGCACCCCTTACTGGCGATCACACGTAATATTATGGTACCCGACTGCATCCTTTGATTACCTAGCTCTATTCCTGCAACTAATCATATTTCAGCCACAGCACTACAGTCTTAGCGAGTCCTATTCGAAAATCCTAAAGAGACAGCCTCCTTACAATTTCGAAATGTTTCATTTGAATTATGTGTCCCGTATTCAAGTATGTGTGCAGGCAATTTCGATACAGCTCTTGCAACACCGTACAGGTTATCAATTGAGTTCACTCATTCGACCCATCCGCCGGGTAACGACATACAAATATGCTTATTTATATAGATCCGATTCCAAAAGACTAAGTACCAACAAGACACCAGTATTCTGAAGGATAAGCAGGGGCCCCTGTTCCGGAGCTATCGAAGTACCGTATATTATTTAAAAAAAAGTGAAAGTGACAAGCACTTCTGCCGGTACGCATCATACCTATATCTTGTTCGTAGGGCGTGAGTTGTGTGTCGACGTCGGTAAACTTGTCTCGTGCGTTTTCAATGGCGCGCTCCAACGCACCGAACCATCCATCGAATTCGAGCTCGTTGCTTGCGTTCAGTAGGAGATTCACATCTTCACCTGTTGTCGAAACATGAAGTGTGAATTAAAAATACAAAACGAATCAATATAATCAATCTAGACCATGGGTCGGCAACCTTTTCTTATATAAGGGCAACATTTATTATATTATGAGTATATTGGTGCGGGGCCATATATCATCTAATAAACACAATTTTTTTAGATAAAATTATTTTTTGCATTTTAACCATGTTTATTGTTACTCTTATTTTACTGACTGTGATCGCTTGATCTGAATTTCTAGCTTCCCCGTACACAAAACAATGAAATAAAAACTTGTTTCTATAAGTGTTTTTAATTTATTGCCTGCGGTGCGGCGTCGTGTAGAGCGGCTCTTACTTGCGCGGGCCGCACCGTAGTGGCGGCAGCATAATATCGGGTTATTATGGCTGCTAATTATTTTTTTTTATTAAAATCCAAATTGCATATTCTAATTTTGGTTGAAATAATAATCACATCTTTTATACATACAGGGTGATTGTATAGTTGAGGGAGATAATCAAGGAGGATATTCAGCATTCGATACTAATTTCAAATATGTAAACAAAAGATTATTTTAATATTTCCATTAAAACAAAGTAAATTGTAGTTCGCAAAGTTTCAAAATATTTATAGACAATTACACGCATGAATGAACGAATGACAATTAATTATTAAGTAGATGTTTTACCTGTCCTTAACCAGGATAAAGTTCGAAGGTAAAACGAGTCAATACCTGTTAACTTAAAACTACATAAGAGGAACTTTTTCTATCTACCAAACAATAGTGGGCTACACACGCTTACGGTATGCACACTTTTTCCGGATCAATTCTCATTTGTTTATAAATTTTCCTATATGATATATTAGGTAATATAGTTATTTACATTTTTATAGGTTGCAAGCAGATACAAAATATTGCATACTAATTTATCTATCTTGTTCATAAAATCCTTGTCTATAAAGTACACAACTCTCTTAATTATTATGTGTTAACTATACTCAGAGTTGGGCAAAATGTAATCTGATTAATGATTAACGATTACAAAATGTAGTCGTAATTTTAATTTTATTGCTCTGTAATCATGATTAAATCCATTTAAAACATTAAGGGCGGCTTGCACTAGCAAATTAAGTCTAGTTTAGACTTTCATAAAATGCTATTTAGCGCTTAACTGTACTTATAGTCTTGCACTGAATAAAAACCCAGTTGTAACAACTCTTAAACTCAAATCATCATTAAGATGGAATTAATGTACTTCGATTATTTAGCGTCTATAAAAGCTTAAACTAGACTTAATTTGTTAATGCAAGCCGCCCTAAGAAGCCATAAATGTGTATGCAATTGGGAATTCCGTAGTGTTTAAAATATATAGGAGCAAAATGCAGTCTCATATTAATGGTAACAAAATGGCAAAATGTAATCGTAATCGTTTTTATTAATCTGATTACATTTTGCCCGTCTATGGTTATACTTTGTTACATCCCTATCTTTACTCTGCAATCAGTTATAAGTTTTTCTTATTTAACATTAAACATAGGTACTTGTCTATTATAAGTATGGAAAATTTAAGGATATTTACCCGTAAGTGTAAACGAGTGGGGCAGCTCAGCGGGTTTTACTTGCAGCCCGTGCAAGGCCAGGGCGGAGTGCGCTCGAAACTGAGAGTTGCCAGCCTTCGATGCTAATATCAAGACGTCGTTGAACTGAAAATAAATAAACACCAAACATTATGAATATTCATTTATATTACCTACTGTGTGGTAGCCATTTCTAACCATTTTTTTACACAGGGATATTTATAGACGTGACTAAGTTTTTTTTTTGTGTCCCGGAGGAAAATCCTGCATATGACTATCAGGGACGCCGAAAGACAGCGACCCCGGTGTGTCCCTCTGATTGCTCCACTTGGGCCTGGGAAACCAAATTCGTCCAGACGCCCAGGGAACAAAAGGCCTTGTTGAGGCTACCTCTCCGGGAGGAGTATAAGCCCACCCCTCCAAAACCTCTCTCTCAGACAGCGCGCCAGACACCGTGCACCGCCTCCCTCTCATCCGGGCAGCAGACTCCCTCAAGTCTACGAACGTGACTAAGTATGGTAACACATTCTAAACTCTCGGGTTTTGTACAAATGTTAAAAACCATACGAAGACTTAAAATAATATCAAATTTTTTAAAATGTTTTTTTTTTATTTGTCTTATTGTTGTTAGAGGTCTTTCCAAATGGGAACCCGAATTGATGTTTGAACTATCAAAAGCAGATAACCTAGTATTCAAAAATATAATTGTATTTATCCTATTGGCCGTGGCTAATACCGATAGAATAGAATAGAGCCTCCCTATTCATCATACTGAGGCGTCATAAGAGCCGACTAAGCACAAACTATGACTAAGCATGCCAAATTGCACGCAGACTGCTAGCATCTAAGCTGCTGCATGCACCTTCTCTGCGAATAGCGCACACCCCGCCAACCGGCATTGTTCAAGCGTGGTCGGTTAAATGTTGAAACCTATGAATTCCACAAATATTGTGAAAAAAAGGAGCTGAGTCTTTGCCCAGCAGATGGCCAAAAGTGGCTAAACAATAATAATTTGTTCAATTAAATGTTATGACCGGTGGTCGTGGGTGTGGTTGTAGAAAGACACAGATTTTGGCGTTGTACTGTTTATTTGCACTTTAAGGCAAACCGAACTACAACGCACACGCACGTACCCTAGCCTCGGGTCTCGGTAGTCGACTGCCTTTTGCTAGAGCATCCCTGGCGCGTGCACGCCCCTTACCCCGCGCGTCCCATAACACCCTGACGACCTTTAGGGCGGTTACCACAAACGCGTATCGGCCGGCGTCTACATGCTATAATGTTTATTTCACGGTCTTGAATAGTAAAGGAAGAATTTGCCATTAAAAAAATTCTGAAACATTGCTTCGAGACACGTTCAATGAGTTTTAATAATAATAATATGTCATCACGCTATATCCTTTTCGGGGTGAGCAGAGATACATTAGTGGCTGTATCCACTTATATGTATTGCCCAGCGTGACCAGAAGCGCAGCTGATCGCCGTTCTCACAGCATTAGTACAAATGACGTTTCTATTAGATAACTATGCGGGTTTTCCCACAATGTTTTTCCTCACCGGTGAGCATGTTGGTACCTACATCCATACGTAATCTGGAAAAACCCAGAAGTATTAGTCGGGATTCGAACCTACAACCACACGCGTTGCCGCGCATGGATTCCAATCCCTTATCCTCTAGGCCACCATAGCTACAACGTGGGTTTTAACATTTTGTTAACGTCATTAGTTTTATCATAGGATAATTAACTCACCAAAAATAGCATTTTCTGTTGTAGTCCCTTTGTAGAATGCTTATAGACGCAACCGAGTCTTATAAACTCTCTCTCAGCTACCAACAGTTTGTCGTAACCTGTACAAATTAACAAATAATGAAATCAATTTCATCACTCTGACCCGTTACATTTTAGGCGGTACCTCCACGAGAGGAAGTTCTAGACGTAGACGATAGCTTAATGACATATGATAATACAAAATATAACAGAAGTACATAACGTGGTTCCAATTGGTCGGCAGAAGATGGAGGTATATGTTAACTCGGAATGAGTAGAGGGAGCTTTGCATACATAGCTATTTCTATTGGGTGAAGGATTTAGAAAGAGAAAAGTTACAGTGGCTTATATTTTTGAGTAAGAAGAGGAAGGAAGAGATACATTACAGTGACGAGGGGGAGAAGGACCAGAGAGTCTTTTACATTTGACTGAGGAAGGAATGGAGTGGTTTTAGTAATTCGAATCAGGTGTAGAAGGGACAGAAGTGATTCTACTAGGCAGGGACGTGCATAGCATATTTGGAAAGGGTAGGCAGAATTCGGGAAATTAATTTGAATACTATATTATTGTTCTCGGGAAACATTTTCCAGTTTTTTAAAATGAAAAAACCGTCTTGTGAATTATTGTTTACCACATCAACAGTATTTTTACAATATTTTGTGTTGGCTTACAAAACGTCCGGTGTCAAAATTGTATAATGAATGTCTGTCGCTGACGCACGACGGCTGCTGAGGTATGTTGCGGGGGTAGCGGGACGCGGCGTGCGCGTTAACAATTATCATAGTAAATACTATATAACTTTCATAGGAAAGATAGATGGCGTAAATATAGAACAGATATGACCATTAATTGTTTCATTTTTTGCATAACTTTAAGCATTTTATTCTAGTCTTATTTAACGTCAGGGCATGCAATGGTTTCATGCATCTATGGAATGGACGCTACTGCTACTGGGTAAGGAGCTGCTAGAATTCTGACAATTCAGAGTGAGAGAGATTGTCAAAAATGGTACCTGCGATGTCCCTCTGCAGCTGGCACAGCGCTGCGTGATTCTGCACGTGCCGGAGCTGCAGATCAGCGTCGTGGGCTTCGATCGCCGCCAGCTTCGCGGCACCCGCCGATGTTTCACTGGGCATGCCTCTTTCTAACTCTGTCAGAATGACATCTTTTCTTTAAGCAGACATTATTTATAGGGGGGTCGACTCACTAAGGACACAGTCATAATTTCAGAATAATAGTGATGAGTGAAGAAGCGTTTGCTTTTACTCGAGTGATGCCAATTAACATGTCACCCATATTGGCATGCTTCCGTGGGGGCCCGTCGTCCAAACGTGAGTGGCATTCTTCTTGTTGAACTTACTAGGATTATTGGTTAAATTTTAAAAAGGAATTTAATGGATTATGCGCTTATACGTAAATATAGGATGTAAATCATTAAAATACTAAAAACATTCACATTATACAATAACTCCAGCTACGCATGAGTGGGAGATACCGTATCTTAGACTGTTTTGGTCTTTTTTGAACAAAGCGAAAATGAGCCGCATAATGGCGCGTATGTCGGGTCGATCGACATTCACCTTTTTTTTAATCTTGGAGAAAGTGCTCATAGGAGACCCCCTCTTCCACACATAGGGCCGTGGCGGTCGAAGAGTTCGAGGCTTATTTCCAGCTAAAAAACCCCAAGGTGACAAGGTGACTTTCGAAACATCATGGAAACCAGGGCCACAGACTTTACCTGTGGCATTAAGCTGACGGGGGGCCTATTTCGCAATTTTTATATGTTATGTTTCTAGTAATAATAATATTACGTCGCACTATATCCCTTCTGGGGTGAATAGAGACACATTAGTGGCTGTATTCAATTTGTGCTTATACATCGTGCCCAACGTGGCCAGCACTGCGGATCGCTGTTCTCATAGCACTAGTTCACATGACATTTCTATTATACGCCATGCGAGTTTTCCTTCACCGGCGAGCATGGCAGTCGAAGCTGCTCGCGTCTGTAGGCTTCACCCTAGTTCCCCTACACGTGACTCCTGGGTGGTGCTAAACGAGCAGCAGCGAGGTGGTAGGGCGCCGGTGCCCGTCTGGACCGCGACCACAGTACATGGGTGTAAAGCCCGTCATAGTGACCGGTTTCGGCTTGTCGCGTTTCGGGATCAGCTTGTGTATATCCAGTACCTCATATACCTAGAGACCTTCAGTCGTGGTATATGTGGGCCGACATGACGATGTAGACTATCAATGGATTTTTATCCTTTGATAGTCGCTTTCGTTTTTGGACTACACTGTACTTACCATCAGATACTCTGTAGTCACTATGTCGAGCCAGTGTAAAAAAAAAATGTGAATTTGAACCGGTCCATTACTCGCTACGTCACCCACAGACACGACTATTGTCCCTTATGCTTTCTTCTTTTCATGTTTGCTTGTGCAGTTCCGCGCGGGCGAGCGCTCACCTGCAGCGAGGTCGCGGTAGTGCGCGAGGCGGTGCAGCGGGCGCAGCAGCAGGCAGGTGAGCGGCAGCGGCGCGGCGCACTCGAAGGCGGCGGCGGCGCGCGCGGCGGCCGCGTCGTGCCGGCGCGCGCTCTCCGCCAGCCCGACGAGCGCGCCCGCGTCCCGCACGTAGCGCGCGTACGCCTGTTCGCGCAATGTACACGGTTACGCAGTTTCACCCACCGGCAGAAGCTCCGGCTTGATACGGTTTCCCCACATCCCCTCAAACAGTCCCTTAATACATTTCTGTATTTAGCAATATTTTTTATTACTGTAAATAAAGGCTTTGTCCATTTTTATTTTAATGTTAAGTATTGTAAATATAGCACGTAAGATTTGTCCGTCCTACTAGATTAAGTTTGTGTCGTAGTCTAGTTTAGATTAGTATTGCAATTGTATAGATTTTAAGTTAGTATATAAGTTAAAATGTATATACCATAGCTGTAGTACTTTTCTGAATAAATGACTCGCCACAAACCCTTCTCAGTGGACGGACGAGGAGCCTATCCCCATTGTCCTAAAATATCCTTTCTTTAAAGCGAAGCATGAAGAGATATGTACAGGCCGGCATGATCGCGGCGGCTATCGATGGTTTTATTTTACCATCAGGCGTAGCGTGGTCACTGTGCCGTGTCAGGATAAAAGAAAATCAAATTCAATTGATTTATTTGATTCCAATGTAACCGAAAATTAAAATAAAAAAATAGTAATCGTTCAAAGTAGTTAAGAAATAGAATCAGTAATTTCCGTTTGATTATATAATCCTTGAGCGAACTTAGATGGCGCTAGAATCAAATTAAAACTCGCAACTGTTTCGTTACTCAGAATTGTAATTATATTCAGTATTTTAATACAGACTGGTTCGATAGTACGATCTTATATTTTAACATTCAGTTTAACATAGCGCAGCGCACGCTACAGTAATGATGTAAATAATTGAGAACAATAATGCTACATTATATCCAGTTTTATATAAGATGAAATAATCTTGCGTCTAACAGCCGGCATACGGATAATCAAACCACAACTTGCACCCCATAGCACCCCTCAATCAGTATCAAAACACGTGAATCACGACATATTGCTACTGCCTGATGAAGTTATATCAACACCAGAGATGTTACGGAGCTTCGACTCCGACTCCGATAAGTCGGAACTTCCGATCGTTATTGCACCTTCAGATCCGACTTCGGTTCCGAAACTTTTTAATCGGAGGTATTCATCGGAGGTCACCACAACTGCTGTAGTCAATTCATTTGATTTCTTTTTATATGTTTTTGAAACATAATATCAATTAATGAAACAATCAGTACTACTTAATTTATAGAAGACATTTTTAAAAATTTAAATTATAAAATATTATTAAATTTAAAACTAAATGTACATTTAAATTTATTACTAAAAGGTTTTTTATTTTACATTTACATTAAATTAAGTAAATTAGAAATTAACGCAAAAACAACCCTGGAGCAAATTTGATTTAATTTGTTTCACTGTTAATGGGAAAATGTTAAATAATATGTTAATTGTCTGTGTATTTGTAAATTTATCACTTTCTAAGTATAAAGCTTCACAGAATAATGTTTTTGTTTGTCCCTTAATAAAACTATTTTATTCTGCCGTCACTTGTGCCTGACATAGCCTCCGACTCCGATTCCGACTTCGGTTCCGATAAAACTGCCTCCGTTACATCCCTAATCAACACTACAAATGCTTACCTCTCGTGTGCTCGACAAGTGATCATAGAGAAATTCAGCGATTCTTTTGTACTCGGGCTCTTCTGACTCTGTAAATAGAGTTGATTATTGAATACAATAAACTTATATTTATTATCGTTGATATATGAAGAAACAAAAAACATGCTGACATCAATTCAAAGTTTGAAAACACAAATGCTTAAAAAGTAATAAATCTTTGTGAGAATTGTAAACAAATTTATTTAGGGGGTCCAAGGATTATGGTAAGGTGGCTCCAGTGCGTCTGAGGATTATGGTTAGATGACATTAGGAGATCCGCGGGTAAGTTAGCGCTGACGACTTTGCGGATTATAGAAAGGTGACACAAACGGGTCCGTGGATCATGGTATGGTGGTGTTAGTAGGTCAGCAAATCATGGTTAGGTGGCTTTAGGGGTCCGTGGATCATAGTAAGTTCTAGTTAGGAGGTGTGCGGATTAGCGAGTCCGCTGACGATGGTGATGTGGCGTTGGGCAGTCCGCCCTTGAGAAAGGCAGTACTAGTAGTAGAGAGTGATGTGAGGAGACGCGACGCGTACCATCGTGCCGGGAGGGCGAGGCGGCGCTGAGCGTCCGCTCGAGGCGCGCGAGCAAGGCGCCGGCGGGCAGCGCGAGCGGCTCGAGCGCGAGGCAGCCCCGCGCCAACGCCGCCGCGTCCGCACCGCGCGCCGCCAGCTCCGACACGAAGCGCGACCACGTCTGCAATCAACACTGTTTCACCTACTCCATTTGCCACGTCTGTCCAGCAGCGAGGCGAATATATTTAGCGTGTTACTTAATCTTTTTTCACCCCTTCCTCTCCTTAACATAACGACGCGCGCGGGTTTGCGGAGTCACAGCTTTGCGGTGTCACACGTCCCGGCTAGGACTAAGAAGTTCTGTAACTCTTACTGCAGCCGTGTCGTAGTGCTATGAAATGGTCTTCCAGGGAGCGTGTTCCCTCCGTCCTATGATATAGGGTCCTTGTTGAACTCCTAACCTTAGATAGCTCACTTTTGCACTATTCACTTTCGCTTGCACTTTTCACTTTTTGCGGATGCGGGTAATAAATAAAACAAACACTTGTTCTGAGGTGCTTATATTATAAAAGCAAAATCAATTGGCCTAAGCAAGTCAACGATAATCTCGTCAGCGCGATACAAATCGTTTGTGGCGACATCTATTATTAAATTGACATAACTTTTTTTGTGATTGACAATTTGGTCTTGAACAGTCCTTTAAGCGTAGCGTGAAGAGTTATTTGTGCAGGCTGGTATGATCGTTGGCGACTGCCGATGGGTTTTCTTTATTTATGATAGCCATTGCCGTTTTTATTGGACTGCACCATTGCTTACCATCAGGATTGGTGTGGTCACTGTGCCAAATGTCGCTTAAACCAAATAGCCTTTCACCCCTCGATATGAGTTGATTCCCTGAAGTACCACTTTTCACATCAATGTCACTGCGGTGGAGTCGCGCAAAATGGTAAAGGTATATTATATTTTGTACCTTAAGAATATAATTCAAATATTTAAAATTATTTTTAACAGAATAAACAATTATTTGTAGTTTCGTCGACTTAATCCAAAGTTACATTTTATCACACGTATTTGTCAAAAAGTCATTTTCAGATTGTGACAGATACAACTGTGTTTTACACTCACAACGGTGACGAGTTCCAAGTCGCGTTTGTAGGTGCGCTCGGTCATCAGCAGCTCTTTAGCGACGAAGTACGTTATATCGGTGTTGCGACGCCGCGGCAGCTCGCCGGTGCCCTCGCGCAGCGTGCCCAGTAAGTTAGATGAAATGCTGAAATAATTACATTATTTGCTTACACTGGCTCGACGAATTGACTAAATCGCAACTGATGGAAGTACAGAATAGTCCATAATTAACAGCTGCCACCAAGGAATGACAATAAATTGACAATTACCGTAGGCACGTCGGCCTGAATCACTTTTTCTTTTTATTAATTAACACGTTAACGCCAGCATGACCCACCGGTGGGTCACACTTGACGGGTCCGTGGAGCGGCGTGACCCATCGGTGGGTCACATTTCACTGTTCCCTGGATCGGCGTGATCCACCTGTGGGTCACATTCTGACTGTTCCGTGGGAACGAGATAAGACAGTCCCGCCCCACGCGGAAAACGGTAGATATTCACCCCGGTGAGAACGTGTTAAATTACAACTGAAGAGCTCAAGGTATATGGGTAACTGGAGAAGCACGAACGAGGTGGTAGGGCGTCGGTGCCCGTCTGGATCGCGACCACAGTAAAATGGGTGTAAAGCCCGTCATAGTGACCAGTTTCGGCTTGTCGCGTTTCGGGATCAGCTTGTGTATATCCAGTAGCTCATATACCTAGAGACTTTCAGTCGCGAAATATGTGGGCCGACATGACGATGTAGACTATCAATGGATTTTCATCCTTTGATAGTCGCTTTCGTTTTTGGACTACACTGTACTTACCATCAGTCACTATGTCGAGCCAGTGTAAAAAAAAAGCACACAGCCTATCTCGAAACACAAAACGGCAAAGCGAGTCACTATGGCTGTTTTTGCACTTGTGTGTAATATGTGATTTATCTACATTTTAGAAAGAGTAAAAGCCATTAAAAGAAAATAATATAAATGACTTCCGTTTCTGCTCAGTTACTTAATAACAGGTACATAAACAAATACTTGGAAAACAAAAATTTAAAATTAATCTAATTTGAAACTGTACCATATATTTAACTTTCGCGTTTTATATTCATTATAAATACTTTAACAGGTCTTATGCGCCAATTAACTTACTTTTTCTAGGATCTTGCTTTTCGTCGCCTTGTAAAAAAGCAGATACTAAGACCGTTGTGTGCCCTGACTATATAAATAAACAAGAACAAAAGAAAAAAGAATAAGTAAATTACCGCCCCTGAACGCAATCTCCACGGCGCTTCGGCGACTATGGTGCGTGACTACAGCCTGCGCGATCAGGTCGAAGTGCTGAGTCATAAATAAAAGTAAGCGGATTCGCGCATAAGCCTTGTTACGTATTTATTTTTATTTTATTTTACATAATAGGGTGCCCAACATGGGTAACATTAGACAAGAAAACAAAAGGATCATGGTACTTAAATAGAACATATAAATGCCCCCACAATTATAGGGCACCACAGCATACACAGTGATTAATATATAAAGCTAGTTTACATTAAAGAATAATAATAAAATTCCAAAAAAAGAAAAAACATATACATACATACATAGACACAACACAAAAGGACAATATTGTAGAATGTATAAATAACAACTTTAAACGAAACTGTGACTGATTCCAAGTAACACAAAAAGTAACACACAAAAAAAAAATGAAAATACAGTCACTTTCTACACGCTGTTCTAAATTTTGAAAGAGAAACAGTCAGGTCCAAGTCACCGAGTCGCGAGAGTGCGTTGTACTGCCTGCAGATCCTTGGCATGGTAGAAAACTGTCCGAGATTCGTTTTAAAGAAGGGTATAGAAAAAAAATGGAAAGCGGTTTTGCGGGGCAAACGAGATGGAGCATTAATTTTTAGATTTATAATTTACAACAGGTGCTAACAGTGAAAATCTCCGTGTCATTGGTTATAAGATATTTTCTCCAGCACATCAAATTTCGTAATGGGGAAACAGACCTGTTATTATTTCGTCTGGAGAGAGTATCGCCAGTGTCACTCTCTCCGCCGCTCAGCACGTCCATGCTCGTCGTAGACGCTGACACTACTGGTGCTGTAAACAATATGTCGGCTACTTACTATCTCTTTATTTATTTCTGTCCTTAACATTATCTACTATAAACTGATTATTTTAACACAAAACCAACTTTTACACTTTTCCGTATCTCACGCCGTCGCTACGCATAACATACACTGCCGCCATCTTTTGTTCACCCCAAAAGTCCTTATTAATTTTCTGAAAGTTATTGTTTATTTATTTATTTTAAAGGAAAACATACAGCAATACAAAAGTGATAACAATATACACAAAAAATGTTACATAAGCCAGCAAAGTTTCCACAAAAATTAGTACAAAAATAAAAATCAAGCTAATAAATAACAATAAAAGAAAATCAATCAAATATACATACATATATATGTTACATATAAATAGTACATTTATATTAAAAAAAAAGTACATTATAGAACAAAATTGAACTTAGGATAATATTATCAATTATTATTATTTATTTGTTAAACGATTACAGCATAAATTATATGATATTAAATAATAATTATTAACATTGGCTTGTAGTAATATTTGTCCCTACTTTACGCTTTTACTGTGGTGGTCAATAACCCGGAAGCCAAGGCAAGAGGCCAAGCCGGAAGTGTCATCCGGACGTATTCCGATAATTACTTTTATTTGAGATCAAAGTCAATAGTAATGCTTATGCTAGTAAGTACATACATGTATGTCATTTATAATGACAATATTTAAGGGGTACCATTAGCTCTGGAGCCAATCCTGTGTATCATACTGCTAGTAGTTAACACTACAGAAGTTGAAAATAGATGATAGTGATGATAATATTTATTAACAATTATCATCAATTTTAAATAACAATGTTATAATTTTACTTATTTACCTAAATAATTTTATACACACATTTCATACAAACCCTAGCGGGCCGGATTTGGCATGGTCGCAGTCCGGGGCGCAATCCCAATGTGCAAGGGCAGACCTTGCTCATTTCCTTCATTCTCTCATGTTTACATGCTATCCTGCGCGTTAGACCTAATGTAGTTCAACTTTTCCATCGCGCCTTTTTTTTACACTGGCTCGACTTGGTGACTACAGAGTACCTGATGGTAGGTACAGTGTAGTCCAAAAACGAAAGCGACTATCAAAGGATGAAAATCCATTGATAGTCTACATCGTCATGTCAGCCCACATATACCACGACTGAAGGTCTTTAGGTATATGAGTTACTGGATATACACAAGCTGATCCAAAACGCGACAAGCCGAAACTGGTCACTATGACGGGCTTTACACCCATGTACTGTGGTCGCGATCCAGACGGGCACCGACGCCCTACCACCTCGCTGCTCCTCGTTTAGCACCACCCGGGAGTCACGTGTAGGGAAACTAGGGTAAAGCCTACGGACGCGAGCAGCTTCGACTCCCTCGTTTTAAATATAACAGTATGGTCCTATTCTTCGTCTATGGGAACTACTCTCTCGCTTCGACTTGTGGCGTTTCGGAATCAGCTTCTGTACGACCAATCGTTCATATTCGAAGAGATCTTCTGTAGTGGCGTATGTGAGCCGGCATGGCGACGAAGACAATCTTTAGATTCTCGTCCCTTGGTGGTCGCTGCCGTTCTTGGACTTTACTGTGCTTTCCATCAAGTGCGGTTAGGTTGCTTTGTCAAACTAATATAAAAAATACGACATATAACAAAAAAAAAACAGGATCCGTATTAGCGAGATTGCGTACGTAAACTCAGGAGCACATATACGCTTGTATTTCAAGCTTATATTTTTCATAAATACATGTACTCTGCGTTTTAGAAATTGTTTAATAATAGCATTATATACATTTTTATGGCATTACTATTCACATATTTTTAAGCCTGAAATATAAAAAAAAATCATGTTGCCAAAAATAATTTCGGCATACTATCGAAAGGTATATAATAGGACGCTATGATATTATTATTAAATAATATTTACCAACAACGTTGCCGTTGACGACATCGGAGATCGCCAGCTTGTCGACGTGCCCGTTGGCGAGGTTGCGTTTCACGTGCGCGTACGCATGCGGCGAGTACGGCGTCGATGAGCCGAGCGGGCCCGCTGCGCGCTCTTGCACGCTCGTCGGTGACATGCAGAGGCTCGCAGACGAAACGGTCGCGTCCTCTTCGACTGAGGTCTCATCTGATCATAACACACGTTCACATTATAATAGATACTGTTAAAGCTGGCGAATTCTGTGGCGGAGACAAGCAATATCTGAATGACGAGAGAACTTTGGGAAAGCCCAATAGGAACTAACGTAGAAATTAATAGATACCCTTCACAACTGACAGGATCGCAGTTTTGAAACTTGTTGGCGTACTTAATTGGATGCCAAGCAACTAAGAACTTAAAGCACGAAACATCAGTGGCATATCCATACATTATATATAAGGTTTTTAGTTAATATATTTCTTAAATGTCCAAGTATTAGAAGGTATTGCTTTTTATGCTTCTATGAAACGAACGGGGCTGGTGGAGCATATTGCGACCAACAATAACAGGTTAACGAAAGATCTGTGTTCAGCAGTGGGCCATTGATATTGATTATGACTCTACCGGTGACCCCAGAGTGTTGCCAACCGAACGGCAATGAGGCAACAGGGCATCACTGCTTAGCTGGATAATTGCATATGGTACTTCTAGTAGTTCTGATACCAAGAGGACTTCTCTTGAGTTATATGCGAGTGGGCATTACGACGGCAACCGTTATTTTCATTCTATATCGAATAATTAACACATCAATAAATACTAAAACTCAGTCATACACTTAATGCCCAAAAAAAATTTAAACTCAAACTTTATTATGTATTTATAAACGAAACTTAAAAAAGCTAAAACAAAGTAAATATTTATTTTTATCACATTCACATAAAAAAAAAGATCAATTTGAAATGAAAATGTCAATTAATAAAGAAACATTAAAAGAATAATTAAGAGATTAAGATCTGAAAATAAACAAGGTTTAAAAAGCATTGACACATGGACCTGCAAAATAAAAATTCAAAACGACGTAAAAACATAAAAATCTGAAACAAAGCTAGAAAAAATAAATCGAAAATAACCATGCTCTAGAACATTAGTACACACTTACACGTTATCCACGCTGCTGTTCATTACAAAAAACAAGGGCGAAGTACAAAGTTGAAGAGCGTCTATACAAAAGGCCATATTTCCATCCTTTTTTATAACATACAAAAAAAACTTGCTGTTCCGATTTAACAACAAAGTTACATTTAAATATATGCCCACGTCAATACGTATAAAGTTTTTACGTTCAGTCTATAAATTTTTATATAGTTTAAGAATTTTAAATAACTTAAAAGATTAATTCCTTTGGGGGTACGAAGAGATACATTGGTCGTATCCACATAGCGCTTATATGCCGTGCCCAAGATGACCAGTTGCGCAGATAATCGCCATTCTCAAGAAACATCATACACATGACGATTCTATAACGCGACGATATATTTAAAAAAAATCTTTGATATGAAATACGCCCTTTAGCGCAGATGCTCCCAAGTTACAAAAAGAGAGAGTTGGTTTTAATTTAATTAATTTATTGGTTAACTAACCCCAAACGCGGGGCAGTGATGTGTATTGCGGGGGAACAAGTACACTCACGCTCACATATAAATTCAAAAAGGTAGTAACGTTTCAATAACCGAAACAATATAATTAATTACGTGACCATGAAAAGACCTCAACCGATCTTGTCGAACAGAAATATATGGCTACCATCAGCCAACAGCCGTGCAACAGTGTAAGTTAAAGTTTAGATTTAAAACCAGTATTCTACCTATCCTTTTCGTTGCAACTATGATGATGTCCTAGCCGGATTCGGCCACGGCGACTGTTTCAACACCGATTAAGAAAATCGAGGTCCAGTTTACGGAAACAGTCAATTGCGCAGGAGATATTTAAGTGCATAGCTGGACGCGCAGCCAGAAAAACACTCTCTTGTCCGAGTTCACTCAGACCCGATGGAATGGAGAACCAGTAAGATCGCGAGTGAGCAGGATGCAGGTTTGGTCAAGTTTTCCTACTCTGAACACCTGATTGAATTGCAGTGTTATAGATTTACCTTAGTCGCCTTTTACGACACCTGAGCAAGAAGAGGGGAGTGCTATTCTAAACTATCACTAGCTCACTGGTTCTCTACTTTGCTGCCTTAATTATTCTATTTATTTGTAATTGACTAAAAAAAAAATTATAATTTGCTACTACGTATATAGTAATAGTATTCTTATTAGCATTACTCCACGAGGGTCATAGAAGAAATCAGTTTGTGCGAAAATGTCTACACTATTTCTCCCGAGATAAACGTAGGTCAGATTGTATATGTAGACTGTCAATAGATACTGGTTTTAAATAGTGGTTTTGTGCCATTATCCTCTGGTCCTAAACGGTATTGCACTAATAATCAAGCACATACAGTGTATACAGACATTTTAACGAGCCAGTATTAAAAAAATCAACAAAGATCAAAGTTAATTTATATACGGTAATTCTGATACAAGTATTGAAGACTAAAACTTGTGTTTAACCCTTTGACATACTGTGACGTCTGGGAGATGTCATTTGTGACCAGAGATGGGCAAAATTTAATCTGATTAATGATCAACAAAATGTAGTCGTAATATTAATTTTCTTGCTCTGTAATCATGATTAAATCCATTTAAAACATTAAGAAATCATAAATGTGTATACAATCCGGGATTTTGTAGTGCTTAAAACATAAATGAGCAAAATGCAGTCATATTAATGGTAAAAAACGTAAAATGTAATTGTTAATCATTTTCATTAATCTGATTAAATTTTACCCATCTATGTTTGTGACATTACTTTTGCGTTTAAAGGCATGTCAAGGGGTTAAAGTTTGCAATCAGGCCACCCTTATTTTATTTAATCGCGCCAAAATTTCTGTTCAACAAGATCTTCACAATTCTATAAACATTACACACTATTCGGAATGTACAAGTCCAATCGAAAACTCGAAATACTTAAACACTAAGATTCATATTTTTTATTCCTTTATCATTATAATATTATTAATAAATCGTTATTGCGCTAACTAGTGAGATCGAAGATCTCTTAAATCTAAAGGTTCGATTACACGAACAACATTTTGACGGCAATGTATAGCCGGCAATATCCGGCAATTTTGTCAAATTTACGGACAACAAATTTCCAAAGAATTCGTGTATTCCCTATCATCTACTAATTCTAGTGGTTTATTCAGTTTTTGGAGTATCTAGTCCAGCTTGGCAATAAAGATAACGTTGCGGTAGCATCAAATCAAAAGTAATAGATTAAATAACTCACTTCTCAGTCAAATAAACCATGCATTAGCGTTCTACAACAAATGCTAGAAAATAACAAGAATCAATAAGCCCTTTTCCCTGCTTTTCAACTATCATTAGGTCTAGCTCAATGTAACTGAGCTAGTTAATAATGGATGATCTCTTCTAAAAGTTGAAGCATTTCTATTTAAAATTACAAGAAAAAATACGATTTACGTGCTTTCTTCCATAGGGAATAAAAAAATGTAATTATGTTCTAATTTTATACCAAATATTGTAGCAAATTATTGTCACAATTCTTAAGAATATAGTGGTATTACGAATATTATTTCGGCCATGAAATGCCATAACAACGTTGCTCGTATGAGCGAACCTTAATAGTCTAAAAATTGCTTAGTGCATCTCATCACGTTAATTTATATTTCAAATTTTAATTGAACACTATTCAGCAGTTATTTACTTATTGATATACCAATTTCCATTACATGTATTGAGATATTTTTAATATGGTTTAGATTAAATAATGACTAACAGTAGCATCTAAGATTCCTTCCTTGATAACACAGTTCATGGTTTATTCTTATGGGTTTTTCGATAATACAATATCAAGAGTATGTTGTGCAATGGAAATACAGAAATCTCAAGAGTTTCACAAAACACCACGCACACGATCTAAACAATTAATTTGAATATAAACATTACCGTTATATTAATTAATAAGGTTTCAAGATAAAAGCATTATCTGATGAGAAACATATCTTATAACCAATGAAAACAAATAAAACGCGGAAGCATTTCTTCAAGGCAACGAACAAACTCGAAGTTGTCGGAATTAACACCTCACTATGGTAATGCTTTATACATAAAAGTAATTTTTTTTTTTAATTCTAAGAAATGTACGTTGCTGTTAAAGGTTTTTCTTGCAAGGTCGTGAATCAATCAGACTACTGAAGCTAGACGCAAGGGTCATTTTCTAGCACTGATAATGCTTCTATGTGTTATTTGTGTTTACTATCTATAGCCCTTTATTTATTTTTAACGCCCGAAGCTGGCATAATCAGCTTTAATCGTACCGATACCGCGTAGGCACATTCTATTATGGGAACCAACATTCTAATAAAATATTAATATCCTAAGAGTTTTTAAAGTCAATTAATTAACGAATGATTGTTTATTTTAATTCCACATTTGGCACATCCAACCACGTATTAATCAATTAAATTTTTAAAAACATAAAACCAGAACGCTTTTAGAATGATGAATAAAATTGGCAACACGACATTTTTGGACTTATTCAAGTAACTAAAACTCTAAATTATATTCAAAATAATCAATTTAATCGTCCTTTCTGATCCCCCTTGCTTTAATAGCGAGAACGAAAAAACAATAATCAAATTAGATTTTTTTTAAATATTTTAATACTGTAAATTATTCAAAATAAAGTAAAAATTAATTATAAAAAAAATGAGCCGTTCATCTCTCGAATATTAAAATCATTGTATTACTTACTTACTATTAAGTGCCACAGAGTGCATGTGTGAATGGTGCCTTATTCATAAACTCTATTTAAAATATCGTCCAACAGTGGTCAATAATTAACATTCAAATTAACAAAATATTCACTATGATAAAAAATAAATGTAATCAATTTTTAAAGCCACGATAAGAAAAAAAAATTTCGTTAATGTTTGTTCGATATACTTACCTATCAAAAATAATATTATAATACATTTATCGTAACTGGTATCAATAATTAAGTCATAAGCCATATCATTGATAAAGTATAACAAATGGTAAATAAAAAATGTTGGATAAAGTTAATGGTGTAACTTAAACGTATGAAAATCAAGTTTCATGTCATTTTTCTAAAAATATTATAAACTTAAATGTCTTACAATCAAAATTTAACTATAATTTCTTGGCAGTATTCAGCTTTTTATAAATTTAACAAAATTATTATCATAATAAAATATTGTAAGGCAATAAACATTACAAAATTCTCTATGAGTCGTAATAGAAACTTAAGTTTGCTTAATTTTGTGAAATATATTTGTTACAGCAACAAAGAAAAGAGCCACGTAGCTTTCTAGATAGATACTCATCATTTCAATTTATAATCCTAAAATAAACCACGTTGTTAAACATTATTAAATTACAGTAATTTTATGGCATAATATCAACCTTTAAATTCCTGATAATATAGTAAATATTGTATTATAATTTTAATACATTTTCATGGAAAATTGAGCTTATTTGGCAAGATATTCTGTGGAAAACAAAGAATACGACATTATTATTTTAATAGATGTTAACATACAAAACAGTTGCAGAATTTAAAAGTGTCGGATAGACAAAAGATAACAACTAAGATCTTGGATCTAACCACACAAAGTAATTCACAGCCTTTATACATAACAACTATACTATAGAACAATTCATAGTATAAATATAATATATATTTTTAATAACAATAAAAAGGAGTTATTGTAGTATAGAAGAATTTGGCACTGCTGTTATTACCACACCTTTTTAGTTAGGTAATGTGGTATTGTAACCAAAAATAGATTCGTTTTCTCTTATATTTTCAATAAGAATTTCAGATCAAAGATGCCGAATCAGAACCAACTAATACTAAATTAAATATTTAAAAGCTACAGGTAATTGTGCCTATAGACACGTTAGATAAAGGACAGCACTAACCGGGAATTTGGCACTAGATATAATTTATCATTTCGCTAAATATTCCATATGACAATGTAAGTATTTCACATATTATAATATCGAATAATTAAGTAATTGTATCAATTAGAATTTTAACTTTGAAACACTCTTCATATAGTGCACGAAAATAACTACATACAAGAATAAATAATAAAACTAAATGCAAGATTAGATTACTTAGATTTCGTTCATTCATTTTCGTCATCAGAGCAAAGAGGCGGAGGCAATGTGGAAACATCGAATTTTTGTTCGGGACTATCGCTAGAAGCTTGCGAGTCGACGTAATGACTAGAATAAAACCGTTCAACATTATTCAAACTAAAACGCTGGTCAAGATCCCTTGTGAAATGTTCTTCATTCCTGTCACCGCTTACGACTAAATCGCTTTCATACTGCGGGTAGCACTCTTGCGTTTGAAACATTTCTACCTCCTCATAATGTTCTGGATACGGACTGCCTCTGTATTCTTCGTATTGATCCTTTCCATGCGGTAGTTCCGTATCAGAATAAACTATAGACTCTGCACGGTCGAAAACATAGCTGCCAGACTTTGACATTTTCGGAGCTCTCTTGATTGTATCTATAGGATAAGCGTAGTCATCCGAATCGTCCCTGTCACTATGCTCCTCGTAGTAAACTCTTTGTTGATGTTGTCCGGAAGGTTCCCCTAAAGATTTATCCTCCGATAATCGAAAATTGGAGGATGATTTGACCCTTTTTAAAGATGATTGTCGACTACCTTTATTAGAATACGACAAGCGAGGAGAACTTTCTTCAGGAACATAGAGTTCCTGGGAATCCAAGTACGGGTGACGTAAACGGCCCAATCTATCAAAGCGAGGGAACCCCATTTCATCTTCGTCAGCCGAAGAACCGAACCCTTGGAATTGAGCCGGTGTTATGCTGATTGGAAATTGTTTTGCCTCGTAATTCTCACTTTTGTACTTCGCATATTCTTCCAGTCCTTCATCCTCTGAGTAGCTGGCTTCTTCTTGAATGTCGTAGTTCTTAGAATCTCCTTTTGATACTTCTGAAGAACCAGACTCAACCTCTGGAACATAGCTATCGGAACATTCAGAGCTTTCAACCCGACGTCCCGACCCCTCCACGACCAAATATTTAACACCGTGCGGCTTATCACTTTCAGATGAATATTGACTTTTCGTGTCTTCTTCTAAGACATCCTGAATTTTTTCTTGCTTTTTCCGAGCACTCGTTACTTGCTTCTTTCGTCTAAACGTCTTCATTCGTTCGCGGGGATCTCGTATAACATCCAAAGAACTGTCAGTGTCATTGCCACTAGGAGGGCTTTTTAGTGATATGTTTCTTGATAGTAATGATTTTTTTACAGGAACCTTTAAAGGTTGTATCGGTGGAGACTCTGAACTTAAACTACTAGAATAATAAGGTGAACAGCGTGACAGTGGAGTTTTTCCAGATCTTTCTACTTGTTTCTTTTCTTGCAATTCTCTATGGACAGATGGTATTTCTGGAACGGAAATAATAGGTAGATCCGAGGACGTTAAATAATGCTCATGGAATGACCAACTTTTCGGCTTGCTTCGATATTGTTGTGATGTTTTATATTCTTTGATTTGATTTTTTGACAAAGTCTTGTCATCATAGCTTGCATGTTTGGCCAATGGTTTGTAGTCAGATCTTATGAATTGGCGACCAATGTCGTCACGTAAAATATTGGAAAACTCTTGACTTTGGTATCTTTCGCTGTGTTTCTCTTCCTGACTATACAATTGTGAAGGCATATCAATATCTAATTCTGGCTGGGGTTCCACAACATATGGTTTGTAATCACTGTCTTCGCTTTGACAGCGTATAGTCGGCTTCGTTATTTTTTGACCTTGTTCTTCATAACTTAAACTTTTGGGCGGTACCTTCTGATACCTATCTTGAGTAAAATTCTGTGGATGAAATCCCCTCAATCGTTGGTCAAATCTTAAAACTCCGTTAGAATGTTTTTGCAAGCTACTTAATGAACTAGAACTAGATTTATCTGATTTGTCACTAAAACTAATCGAAGATGATTTATCAGTTTTCCCAATAAAGCCCAATGGGGTAAGTCTGAAAATAGAGTCCTTTGTTTTTTGAATATCAATTTCTTTAATAGGAGACGTAACCTTTTCTATTTCCTCTTTGTCGACTTTTTCCTCCGTGTTAGTTGATAACTCTATAACGACAGTGTCTTCAGATTTTGTGTCGTCCTCTAAAGGATCGGTGCGTGCAGTTCCAACAAGGGTGTGACTTGTACTTGTAGACCATTCGGATATGGACTGTGCCAATGTTAAAGTACTATCACTTTTTGTACCTGAACTACTATCAACCCCTTTTCTGGATACTGTTGTTTCCGAGCTACACAACTTATCATAATTTATAATATCAGATGTTTTATCTAAACTACTACTTTTAGAGCTCATTTCTGCTTGAGAACTCATTTTGATTTTATGATCAGTTTTCTTGCTTGCCTGAGATGAAGAATACACCTTACCCGACAAATTCTCAGATTTCTCACTTTTATGGAGTGATACCGCTGATATGCTTTCTGAAGCTGAGAGATTCGCGTACTGGCGAACTGTATTTGTTCCAGTAGACCACTCTGAAATACTTAAACAAATAGATGTATCTTCCGAATGGGAACTGTGCGTACATTTCTTTGGAGGTAACCCAATTTTAACAGTACCATCTAGATCTGTACCGAAAGAACTTGTTTCCTCTTCTGAATGACTACTATGACTGCACCTCTTGCAAGTATCTGCACTACCAGTACTTAACTTAATTGCAGCACGAACTGTTTCTTCTGCGTTTGTCTGCGATAAGAGATCGTCAATAGATGTATCAGAATTATTTGAGCCTAAGGAATACTTTTGAGAACCGGTCTGTGAAAAACCTTTATCAAAATCTGGTGATGCAGACTTACTATCTCCACCAAAAACGTCGTCGGAATACAAATTATCGTCATCATATATGGGACTTCGATTTGTAGGTGACTTTTGAGGTTGGCTTATTATCACTTTTTCCTCTAAATTACTTTTAATACTGAATGATTTATGTTCTGCACGAGAGCAGCAAGATCCCATATCACCCATTAAGCATGTCGCTTTACTTATAGTCCCGCTAAGACAAGATTTATCATAGTTTGGCACAGTATTTTTATTTAAGCAAGTGAATTCCCTGTGTTTTTCTAAAGGTTCAACCATATATCCAGATTGGTCATATGGTATAGCTTTGATATTTTTCTGTAGAGCATCGTCACTTTTATATAAAGATTTATCCGACTTGACGTCCTGAACATCTCTCTCAAAATCATCATCATTATTTAAAGTATCACTATCATCATCCGATCCATCGACTTGTTCTTTAGAACTCTCAGACTGTAGAGTTACCTTCATAGGTTGTTCTGGCTCGTTACTCATGTAATAAATGTGAATTTTTTCTATAATTGGAGTTTCAAGCAGACTCGATGATAGAGAATGCGGCTCAAATTCTACTGAATTTCTTTTACTACTTTCTTTTGCAGATGATTGTGTTGGCAGTTCTGGTAGGGGCCAGTCTTCAGATTCTTGACTCTCACTTGCTGATGATTGTTTTGATGGTGCTTGAAGTATGACTCTTGTTAGTTTAGTTGGACTTTCTTCAGATTTTCTTAATTCAAACGTATCATCAGACATTTTTCTCTGTTTATCTGCATACATTTCGCAAATTTTTGTTTGATCGATTGGTATGTCTGGCATTTCTGCGGATGTCCTTCTATCAGTATCTGATATATACGCAACATTTGCATTGCTAGGTGGATCCGAACTAAGACTGGCTTGATGATCACTAGAGTTCATTGATTCTTCGTTTAGACTTTCAGACCGCGAACAAGCTTTAGTAGAATCTTCATCAGCACTCGTTTTTTCAGATGCAGTACTGCGTTCTGATATACGAGATAAAGTACGACCAAAATTTTGACCATAACCTATAACAACATCAGTTGTTGATGAAGTCGAAGGATATAAGAAATTAACAGGAAAATCGTTCAAGTCATCAGTAAAATCGGCTTCAGTTGAATCCTTTGAAGTGTTTGTAGATAAAGGCGGATTTTTCGAGAAAGTTTGGAAGTCATCAAGAAGTCTTTGATTGTTATACTCAAAAACGTCTTTAGTATGTGATAAATTTTCGTAACCATCATGGTCTTGTGGGATCCATGCTTCTTCAATACTCGTGCTATTTTCACTGCCCGAAGCACCAAAAAATGGCCTCCAAGTTGGTTTTAACTCTTCACCTCTACGGTAAGCCTCGCCCAATGATCCGGAAGTAGATTCAGTAGTTTCAAATGAGCCTCGTGACTCTACACTAAGCGATCCTCTAGAATCCATGCTTGATTTAGACGAACTCTTTTGTTCGTCGAGCCGTCCTTTTCTTCTTGAAGATGAGTCATCAACACTAAGAGATCCTTTCGACGGAGTAGTAGTCGTTGTATCTATGCTTGATTTGGATGAACTTTTTTGGTCTGTATCTTTTAGTGCTCTCTTTTTCATGAGTTCCCTTTCAAATGAAGAGGTAATTACATTGCCGTCGTCGTCGAAATCAATTGTAGTATTTTGGTCTTCTTGTGATATAGTGATAGAAATTTTAGTTTTCTTTACTGTTCTTTGCAAATCTTTAGTTATATCAGAAGTTTTTGATGCTGCTGACTGGCTAGATTCAGATTCTTCGATAACGCATTTACTCATTTTTTCCAAGCCATTTTTTCTGGTATTTGGTCTCGAGAGTTGTTCTACAGTTCTATCAATACTCTCAGAACTAGATTCAGAATCTGAAGGTGCTTTTTGAGAATCAACTTGACCTTGCTTTTCTAAAGTAGGCGTAGGAGATTTTCTAGCTCCATATTTATTAGGACTTCTTGGACTTTCAATTCGTGTCAATTCAGCAATTGGCGAAGGGGATTTAGAATTAGACTTTGAATGTTCGCTGGACAAAGTGTGTTGAGACAGTAAATGCTCTTCTCCATATTCCATAGCTTGCTTAAGTTCTTCTAAACATTCTCTGTCTTTTTTATTAAGCTTTTCAATATCCTGTGATATTCCTAACGGTCTGGCAATTGAACAACTTACACTGGACTCATCATCAATCGAACTACCTTTAATATGACTTGAAGGGCTAATGTCTTTTTCAATACTAGTCCATGAGGTCGATTCTGAACTACGAGATCTTTCAGCGCTGAGTTTTAATAAGTCGCTTCGCCTCGTTTTTGTTGACAGTAATGATTTAGAATCCGGTTTTTGTTCCGTAGGTGATTTGTCACTTCCGGAACTACCAGTATGTTCTCCTGTATCTGACTTGTTTGATTTGGAAGTACTTGAATCAATAAATGCAATGTTTTCTATAGTCGGGCTATTTTCTTGGGGAGGTGTAACAATAATTTTATTTTTGTTTTTCCACTTGAAATTCAAGTCTAGAGTCTTAGAAGAATCTTTAGAAGTTTTTGTGTCACGGTCTGTTTCGGTATCAGATATTTGTGAAATAGTTTCTTGTTTTAAGAATTCGACTAAGCTAGCTGACGATTCATCAAATGTTCCTTGAGTATCTAATGTCTTGCCGCCCTTCGTTAGTATACCACTTATATCGGAAAATGGTAACTCAGTATCGGCCGTATAATCGCAAGTTACGCATGATCCAGTGTCATCACTTTCAACACGATTTAGTTTAATTTTCTTTGATGCGTGATCTTGATCTGATGAACTATCAGCATCGATATACGGCAGTGAAATTGCTAATAAATGACTTTCATCAGATACTTTTAATTCACTAACGTCAGTTAAAGATTCTTCCTCACTTGTCAAACGACTAACTGATTCCAATTTCTTACCTGCTTGCAATATTTCGTGCAGGTTTTGACAGCTTTTACTTTCTTGTAATTCATTTTGTCTTTGCTTATTGTACATATCTATCTTTCTCCGTTCCAAAATGATCGTTTGAGTATCATTTTCAATCACAGTATGTTGAGAACTCGACATCCATTCTATGGAGGAGTCATCTTCTGTTTTTTCTTTATAGCTATTTGAAGGTGACATATCTTTTGTATCTTGTATGAGTGGACTAGTTTCTACATATTCAGGGTCTTCTTTAACACAGGGGTGGACGTCCACTTTTACTATTTCTTGTTTGAAATGTTTATCGTTAGTTTCCGTGGGCACTACTGAAGAAGGCGTGATATAATTCCGGTCAAGACTCTTGGATTTCGTTTTCTTGTCAAGATGAACATCGACTTTTCGATCCAAGCTCTTAGATTTGATACTCGGGTTTATTTTCTGATATACAACTTTACCCTCAATTTGCTGTTTAATTTCTTGTTTTTTAGATAGCGTTTTCGGAGACTTCTGCAAAGCAGCAAGGTCATCAAAGTTATCTTCCAAAGACTGACTAGATTTGTCGTCCATGCTTTTGCTCATCTTATTATTTGTTTTCGGAGTTTTCTGATCTTCAAAGCTTCTACTAATTTTACCACCTAATTTGTTGTCAAGCTTTTTTGGTGATTTTGCAATGAATACATGATCTTCTGCTTTACTCGTAATTTTTGTTTCAATAATTATTTTATCTCCCTCTGTTTTTACCAAAATCTTATCTTCTGGAGGAGGAAACGGTGGCATAGTATCTTTAACAGGGCTTATAAGAGTTTTAGTTTGTTTTAAAGCAGCTTCAAATAACATTTGTTGTTTCTCTTTTCGTTTGGCAATTTCTGTATCACTATCTTCTTGGGATTTAGTCCGTTCTTTACTTCCAGCACGTTTAACTTCCATTTTCTCTAATGATTTTGATTTTTCCCGAGCCATTTTCTTTGTACTTTGTTCTAATTCTTGACTCTTAGCTCTAGCTATATCCAACGGGGGAACAGTAAGGAAATCAGGTCTATCTTTTAATGACGACGGCAAAGATTTTTGTGTTTGTAATGCTTTCACTGTAGTAGCATTAGTATCTAGTGATCCTCCTTTGTTTAACTTATTACTTATTTTCTGCTTATCTTCGGGCTTCGTTTTTAAAGTCAACTTTTTCTTTTCTTTACGTTTTATTCTCTCTATGTCAGGAACAATTTGATCTTCGCTCAGATCTGACAGCTTCCTAATGCTGCCTCTCGGAGAATTCAGAGACGATGTAGGTGACCTCGAAGGTGATTTAGATATAGGAGAACGAGAAAGTGGCGATTTGCTCATAGGAGACCGAGTTGGGGATTTAGTTTGAGATAATAGTTTTGTTATATCGTACCTACGTTTAAAAGATCGCGGACGTCTTTGTTCAACAAGATTTTCTAATAATTGCAACTCTTCGTTATCAATAACAATAGATTTCATTTCTTCAGGTGGCTCAATAGTGATTTCCTCTTCAACTTCGTCAATTATTTCAATTGTTTCTTTTTTAAGAACCGCGTTAGTGTCGTCAGGTAGAAGTTTATGTTCCAATACTTCACCTTCTTCGTTGATATCTTCGACTGTATCATCTTTTGATGAAAATGCATTCATAGGTGGTAGTCTATGAAGTTGTATAACAGGTGTATCAAGACTTTTAGCTCTTCTACTTGATGTAGGAGAATCTTGTGTAGCTTTTTGACGTTGTAATGAGAAAACTGATCCTTCAGACAGATTTAATCTAGCATGAGCAAACAGTATCGGAGTTCCACCTGGTTTACGTAACATAGGTGAAATTAATTCATCTCGTAAGCTTTTTTTTACGTCTAGTTTCATACCACCTTTTCCATCCTCTTTTGAAACTTCACTTTGTTCATTAGATTCTGTTACTTTCTGTATTTCCATATCAGCCAAATGTTCATCGTCGGACTTTAGAAACTCTGTACTCTCCAGAATCGGAGAAGGAATGTTTTCATTATACTCCCATGTTGAACTTTCTTTGCTTACTTGTTTCATTTCGGGCAATTTCATAGCTGCTACCTCATCTTCAGAACTTGGGATTGATATTGATCGCTCAGAAATTCTTCTAAGTTCTGTAGCGTTTCCACCAATACTTTCAAGTATTTGTGGATTATATTTAGCTTCTAATTCAAGAAGTTTACGGCATTGTGGTGGAGAGCCTTCAATTTCTGTTGAACTCATAGTTTGTCCTCTATGCCATGCTCCTGAAGTGATTTTATCGTATTCCATCTGCAATATTGGTTCCAGATCCTTGCGTGATTGAGGAGGTGAAAATTCTAGCTTTGGCGCTGCTTCAGTGGTACCAAAAACATCATCAGAGTCAACACTTTCATCATCAGATGAAAATGAAGTGATTCTAATTTTATTATTATTTTTTGGCTTTATTTTACCAACAGAACCTTTTTTACCAGTACCACGGTTTTTTAGGCCTCTCTTTGGTGGCATTTTTTCTGATTTAGACTTTATATCGGCTCGTAATTTCTCAGCAGCTGTCATGGGCTTTGGATCTTTACTTAACGGTGTCTGTTGTATACTGCGACCATTAATAGTAAATTTAATATCATGTGAAAACTGGGGTTCCTGCATATTGCTGTCCGTTTTGGAGCTTGTAGCAGAGTCGCTTTCAATTTGACTAAGTTTAGAATTTAACGTTTCGAGCAGTAGCGGATCTAAGTTCTTAGTAATATCTCGCTTTGGACTTGGCAAATGTTGCATCATTCCGCTTTTGTTAACTTCTAATGTAACAGGATCTACCTTAGATAAATCTATATTTTGTGTAAATAAAAAGTCGCGACTTTCTACTTCTAAAAACTTTGAGCTATGTTCCATTTGCACACTACTTCTCGGCGATTTAGGTGATTTGGGGGATTTCGGTGACTTGGGTGATTTAGGAGATTTTGGCGATTTAGGAGATTTCGGAGATTTTGGCGATTTAGGCGACCTAGGAGATTTGGGGTGATCATGATATTTGCAACGAGGATGGGCGCTTACTACATGACGGCCATTTTGTGGTGGGAGCATTACGATATCAGGAGGTTGTCTTTTATCATCTAAAGGAGAAGGAGCAGTTCCATTCATAATATGCCTTTTATGCAAAACATAAGGAATGTCATATCCATCGTCAATAGATTTTTTTATGTCTTTATAGCCTGCTTTAAATTCATCAAACTCTTTAAAATAGTTCTTAGGTAAATCAAAGGGTGACTTAACATGCTCTGGAAGTCTAGATGGTAATTCGAAATGAGACCTTTTTGTTGCAATGGGAGGTGCGCTTGGTATTTGACGGAATAAATAGTCTTCATCACTAGACTCTGCGGGAGTTAAATCAATGGATTTTTGATGCATTAAGACATGCCTGCGTGAATTGACGCTACTAAAACGTGGTCTATTAGCTAAACTATTGGGATCGCTTTTAGTTCTTTCAACGGTAGGATGGCTATAAGGTACTGCGGTATCTGCGAGGCGACTGCTCGAGCTCGTCTCCAAAACTTGTTTCGGATGATATTCATCAAAATGGGTCTTAGCCATCAATTCCTCTTTCAAACTATCTTTTCTCACCATATGCGTGTGCACTTTTCCTCGTTTGTCGAACTCCGATTGAAGAATCGATGCAGTTCCAGATTGTATGGCAGCAACTTTAGCTTTATTTTTGGCATATTCAATACTATCCATTGCAGGTAAAACTCGTACGTTAACATCAGATTCATTTGATGACTCCTTGACAAGGTGCGAAGTCGCATTTTCCTTACTAATTGATCGAGTTAAAGATTCTATCTTCTCCTTGTCGAAACTAAAAACGGTATCCGAAGAGCGCCGTCGCTGATAACTGTGTATTTTTGCAGCTCTGCTCGTATCAACTTCCATTTCAAGACCCGCTATCTTCTCCGGCCAAATATGAGGAGGATGAGCGTGCATGTCTTCTTCCTCTGTCGAAAATTCCTCAGATTTCTTTGGAGGGCTCTCATCAGAGTAGAATCCATATTGGTCGAGATCAACGTTCTGTAAGCTCGTAGAATGTATCGGAGCAATATCCTTGTGCTTATTGTTACTCGGGAAAGTCGAATAAGGCGTCGGTATGTGATAGTAGTTAGGAGAGTTAGCGAGGTTGGCTATTAAATCTTCATGTGATTTATCGAATAGCGTTCGCTCACGATATTCAGGTTTCTCCATTCCAATGAACGTTGCATGTGTGTCGTAAAAATCTTTCGTCGAGTCCGGACTCGATGATGGGGACACGGGCTCGAAGGGATCGATGTAGACCTGCTGAACGCTTGTTACACTTTGGCGACGTAAATCATCAGGGTCGTATATGCTTCTGCGGCAATCATAGTAGTCCGACTTAGAGTCCTGACTAGAAGTACGGGAACCAGACCGGTCGGAACTTTTGCTCTTAAGTGTTTCACGTGATTTCTTGCTATCAGTGTGGTAAACGCTATCTCGGGACTTCTTACTTGACTCAGCGCTACTCTTTGAAAGTTTTGAATCGTATATGTCGCTCCTAGATTCCTGACTAGAGGTGCGCGAACCGAGCACGCGTTTGATTTCACGATAAAAGGCACCATCAGAGCGTACAGACAGCTTCTCGCGAGGTAAGACGCGAGGATCGTCCATGAGAAAAGGATCAAGCCGTAACTCCGGGTCACTTCCGTAGAGCGCGGGCGGAGCGTCCGACTCTCGGCCCTCGCCCTCTGAGAGGTGCGAGAGTGAGCGGTCATCGTCAGACAGCAGTTCATTGCCAGAGTCGAGTGAGCAGGAGCGTGTGCGTGGCTGAACGCGTCGCCCCTCAGATTCATCGTCAGAACGTTCGATCAGCTCATAGCTGTCGTGCGATACGTCATCTTGTGAACCGCTGCGAGCGAAAGCCGCCAGCTCAAGTCGCGGTTCCCCAATCGCGCCCGGGAAGCTCGCGGAATACGCACGCAATAAAAGCGACCGCTGTGAATCCGCTGAAGCGGTTCTAGACCGCGGAAACGCAAACGAGCGCGCCTCTCCGTACCGGGTAATGGAATCTATATCCCGGGAACGGTAAGCGTCTAGGTCAGCAAGCGCACTGCGCGCGTCGCGTCGACGCTTGGCGCGGCCCGCCTCGTCGAAGCTATAGTCCCGCAGGTTGCGACAGCTCGCACTGCGGCGCCAGAGCACGCGAGCAGGTGGTGGCCGTTCGACGGGAGCGTCGCACGATGGTTCGCCCCCGGACCGGCTGGAGCGCGTTGAGACACAGGCGGAGTATATATTGGTCTGGCTGAGTTCGTACTCAAGCCGCTCGGAGGACTTCCTAAAGCTGGAAGTGTACTTGGGCAGTACGAATTCCGGGTAGTAACTAGGGAGGGGGGAGGTGTCGGCAGCGCGCGTGGCAGTGTGCATGACCGTGCGCGTGGGGCTCTGACCTGTGCGCGGCGGGGGCTGGTGGTGCGAGTGCGGCCGCGGGACACGAGGCGGCGGAGTGGGTGCGCGGCCGCGCCCACTGCCGCGAGACATACTCTCCCGGCTCCATATACTCTCCGGAGAAACCTGACAACCAAAGCCAATCATATGATTTTTTTTACTAGATATACTTATAGACTTGAACCGCCTAAAAACATCAAGGTGATTGCTTTTGCGCATTGGCGGGGACTGTGTGTCCCTACATTTGTGTACAGGTTTGCGCCGAGCCAAGGATCAATAACGATATAATAAAAACAATATTCACAGAGTATACTGACCAATGGTGTCGTCGTCCGATGAGGCAGAGGCGAATCCTCCGTAGCATGATGATTGACCTCGGCATGAGTCACCAGCTCGGACGCCACCTAAACGATTACATTAGTTACACAAGAAACGAGCACAACAACTCAATATGACCTTGGAAACATTGACAGGTACCCAGGGCCGAGTGCGTTACTGAAAATGTGCGAAATGACTGATTAAGTGCAAGTGTGAACATTTTATCCAACTTTTCCCAAGAGATTGTGTCATGACACATTACATGATAATTAATTATTCACAACACTATGAACAATAATAGTCTACACACCAAAAGCTTTTTCAAATCGTTAAAAACTGTTCAACAAGAACAAGGTACCATATTATAAAAATCTAGCACGCAACGGCTGAAGTGATATTGGGCTGTTCACATATGCCAATGATCATTGGAATGAGCTGATCCTAGAGTGGAGACTGCGAATAGGAAAGCGTAGTTATGTTTTTCTTTTCTTTTATTTTATTTTCATAATTCTTGATAAGATGTAACACAACCGGGGTCATTCACGAAAACCAGCGCGGAATACTTCCTCTGTGGCATTAAGTCGACAGAGGGTCTATTTCGCCGTGATTGAATGTTTTTGTTTTTTGTATTTTCTTCTTTTCTATATGTTGTTCGTATTTCTTAATTTTAAATTATTGTTTGAGGCGAAATAAATGTAGTTAATTTAATATAGGACACGCTTCGGTAATGTAAAGCAACAATGTACGAAAAGCGACCAGTAATATCTAAATGACAAGAGCCGATAAACGAGCTCAATAGCGCTTATTACATATCTAGCAGAGAACTAAAGTGGGTTCATGATAATGAGAACAACGTAACAGAGCAACGGCCACAATATTTTGATTCGTTACAGCGTCACAATAATCCGGCTCGAAGGACCATTTCATTCAATACATAGTTCTTGTTGTACGATCTTTTTTTTGGATTGTCACGTTGCGCGATGGCATTTTAGTGATGTAAAAAGATCTCGACACTTAGTTTAATGGGCGTTAGCAGAAAATCAGCGCTAGGTGGCTCAGTTGGCCACTAAACTTTTCTTGAGCTGACTTCTTTTTGGCGCATCATCATAACATACTTTTGTTGTTTTCTGACGTGATCCTTATGTTGTATGTTATGTTTCAAATAAATACTTTTTCATTCTTTCCTAATATTATGCATAGCGTTGTGAACACAGATCTTTATAAAATAATGATATTACTTAGAAGAATCCATGTTGCCAGATTAGCTTCAACAGTAAACTGAATGTCATATCAGCATCATGTAGAAAGTGACTATACAGTATTTAATGAGGTGGCAAATTAATGATTCCTGAGTAAAACTGTTAAATTAAAAATATAATGATCAATGCACAACACGGATACACCCTTTTTTTAGTCTCATTCGATTTCACAGTTCATTCGATTCATTTTATTTTCAACAATATTTGAGAAGTAGACTCATGTATAATTTTTAGTGATGCACATGTATAACAATTCGATTGTTAATTTTGATTTGTAAAAATCAATTTAAATTGACTAGAACACATTTTATTTTCAATATTTAAACATATTCGACAAGAAAAATGAGAAAATGTTTTTATTTCGTAAAAACAAAAAAGAAAATATTTTATCGACCTTTTTCAATTTTACAGGCCTACTCATGTAATTTTTGTTTAGTATCTAAGAATATCAAACGCGACCCAGAACCGAATAACCAAACGAGACTTATGAAATATGATTTTAATGCAACAGATAGACGAGATGAAAGACAGTTCATACACATAAAAAGCCAATTTACGAAGGCCCTTACGATTTGATTGCAGTACTGTTTTGTCAGCTGAAAGAAACAAACAAAAAGTATTTTCTATATGAAATAGCAAATAAATACTTCTAGGCATTATAATATAAAGCGATTTTTGCGTAGTTTTATAACATAGTTAATAATCATCATTTAACGTTTTTTTTTTATATAGATCACTTTACCTTTTTATCAGATCTGGGTCCCTAGACAAAGTAACATTCGTTTATCGATAACGCTAATAGAAAAGTGCAAATGTTTGACATTACTTTTCAACGTGATATTTTGAAGGCTTATGTTAATGCCTCATATTTCGTACTTTTCTGCTAGGGCTATTGATAAAGGAATGCCATTTTGTCTAGGCGCCTCGATATCAAGATTTTTAAACCTTGAATCCTAGATAAAGCTTACTTTAGAAATAGCTAACTATTATGAATTCAAAATTAAGCATTTATCCCTTGTAGTTCATAGTCTAGTATTGTAACTGTAAGCTATTTAACATTGAGTAGCTATAGGAATCGCGCGAGTTGAATGCAAACGGGGGCTGAGTTATGGGGCAAATGATTCCCATCCCGCCATCCCCGCACCACTCGCCTTCTCACGTCCGTAGTGTTGCATCTCGTAGCTAACACAAGCTTATCAGTCACTTCAATACCCAATTGAAATCCCTTTTCATTATTTATTTGTAAAGTAACTGCATCGAAACCATCTAGTTTAGTTATTATACAATAAATATTTTTTAACTGTGTTATAACTTTATTAAATCGAAAATAATCATTTATACAATTAAAAAAAGAAACGAATTAATTAATTACGAAAGTTGTAAGGAATCAAATTAGCAAGAACTATGTTCTATAGTATTTTAAGAAAAATTGAAATATTAAACAAAAACTATTTCTACTTAAAATTAAGATGAGAGCTAATGCACCGGTGGACTTAAATGGTACTATATGTCTTTATGTATTGTATCGACGCGTTGTAGATGTTTTGTAGGACGAACATAGGTCATAGGCGACGGTTGCGGCCGTTGGATTACGTTGAGGGCCTCGACTTTGTGTTTTGCGGAATTCCCCTTCTGATAATGAACTGTGATTGGTCGACTGAAATAGCGTTAGGGACTTCCCTTTCTTATTTATCGATCACGTGACCGGGATCACGTGAGGGTTGCGCGGGAGCGCGGGTCGGTACGTTAGCTGCGCGTCACGTCAGTCCGCAAGAAGCTCCGCTCGAACACACCCGTGCTACAGACTGGCGCCCAACGTGGGGCCCCAGTCTGTAGCGCGGGTCGGTACGTTAGCTGCGCGTCACGTCAGTCCGCAAGAAGCTCCGCTCGAACACACCCGTGCTATAGACTGGCGCTCAACGTGGGGCCCCAGTCTGTAGCGCGGGTCGGTACGTTAGCTGCGCGTCACGTCAGTCCGCTAGAAGCTCCGCTCGAACACACCCGTGCTACAGACTGGCGCCCAACGTGGGGCCCCAGTCTGTAGCGCGGGTCGGTACGTTAGCTGCGCGTCACGTCAGTCCGCTAGAAGCTCCGCTCGAACACACCCGCGCTACAGTTTTTATTAATTACGTAACAGTACTAACACATTCCTAAGTTCCGCACTCAACTCGCGCGACGACTATACATAAAAAAAACGATTTTCAAGATTGTCTTTATCGCCTACATTGTTTTTCTGGAGAATGCTCGATATGCTCGAGTTTTTTTTTACAAGACAATGGTTTTGGCCAGGGAAGGGTTTTATAAACTTACCGGATGAGCGAAACGAGCGTTTCTTAAGACGCTCAGTCAATGTAGGGGACGCCTGTAGGTACAGACCTCGGCTTTGGTGACCGACCAGGAAAGACCTACCTAGAGTGATTTAGTAGCATTTCGTAATCTACTACCTTGAGTAGAAACTTAGGCGAAGTCGGCGTTAACAGCAACTCGGTGTGAAAACGCACTGGTTAGCGGCGGTCGACTTTATTTGCCTTTTTTGGCGTCACCGCTATCGAGGTACAAAATGTGCTTGTGATTTGTGTGAGTGTATGGGCGAGCAGGTGGGCAGGTACCTTGTCCCTCGTGGTGGTGTAGGCGGTAGCTTGTAATGGTGGGCGAACGGCGACCGTCGGCTGCAGCGTGTGCGCCCGCTGCGCCGCCGCCCGCGCTTCCTCCGCAGAGTATCCCTTCATCATCAGAGAAGCCTCCAGGTAGTGAGGCTGCTTGTCCCATTCCAGGGAAATCGCTGTGACACACCACATCATCGTCTTAGTGCGTATTAGTTCAAACCACCAATGGAATATTTTATAGTAAACAGTATTTTTTTCTGTATTATAATAAGCTTCATTACAAAGAATTTTATACTTTTAAAATAACTACATCAAAGCCTTGTTTCCAAAATTTTAATATTTATTCATAGTTCTTTTTAAATATAATTTATAGGCACACTCTTGACCTCAATCACTCCTGGTAGGTGGTGAAGATGTACCTCGTCCGCCCAATAAATAAATGCCTAATCACTCTTCTCTTAAAGGCTCACAAGTCATAAAATCGTGGTAATATGCTCGCTGGAAGCACATTCCATTCTTTAGCTGTTCGCAGGATGAATACAAAAGCGAATATTTTCGTGCGGATATAAATAACGTCTACCACATAGGGATGGTATCCGGCACAGCGTCAAGAAGTTTCATGATGTTATGTGTATAAATTGGGGCATATTTTTAAAATTTTATATTGACATTGAATACAAATACATTCGTTCGGAAATACAAATTGGACCTTTGGACCAATAAGCATTGAAGAGCAAACATATTACATCATTATATTAAAATTCGGTCCTTTTATCATTGGAACAGCCACTAAAACTGTTTTGCCCTGCAACTGTTTTATATCTAGGTTTTTTTTTGTGCCATAATCGGCCAGCTACCATTCCACATAAAACAAAATCGTAGTACGTAATCGTAACACGATTTTGTTTGGATGAAAACACTATAGCACTGTCACCTTCACACCTCGTTTGGTTGGTATTAAATGCAAAAGTATGATAAGAAACAATACTGCTATAGGGTAGTGTGGTATCGCTACAATAGTGTCCAGAAGGAACGACGTGATCCTATATAGATTTTTATAAAAATAAAAAAATAATTAGTTGTGGCAAACGTAAATAAAAAATAATAATAATTTAAGAAAGTTCATGCTAAAGAATTGATAATTGCAATTCAAAATAATCATGTACAAGCACTCTGTTCAAAACTATTCAGCAATGCAGGAGTCGGCAACCTTTTGAGTCGAAAGAGTCAAAATTACAATTTAAAAAATTTCAAAATTTTTAAATAGCCACAAAAACTTTTCTTGCCCTCAATAAATAGTACTCGCACAAATAAAGTTTTTTGATAAGAAAAATAACCAATCTATTCGGTCATCGATTCAGAATGATTTTGTAACTTTATTTATTTATTATAATACTAGCTGATCCGGCAAACGTTGTTTTGCTATATAAGTTATTGTAATATCTTCTAAGATGTTCATTGAAATTAAGTGATGTCAAAGACAATTTTGTACACAATTAAATACTCTTAATCAACAACACATTTATTTGGATAAAGATTAATATTATTACGTTGATACAACTCTTAACAAATAATGCTTTAATTTTGACCAAATTTGATTACCATAAAAACGGTTCTAGTGAGTTAATCTTAAAAGATAGACATATACTGTCGCAGACATTTATTTAGATCATTTTAAGAGGAATAACTCTGTCATACATATATTTTTGGTATCTTGAACCGTTTTCGCAGCGAACGCAATGGAAGCACTCAAGGATGAATAATTTTCCCCGTTTTTTTCACAATTTCCATTATTTCTTGGCTCCTAATAGTTGCATCGTTATGTTATATAGCCTAAATCCTTCCTCGATAAATAGTCTATTCAACACAAAAATAATTTTTCAATTCGAACCAGTAGTTCCAGAGATTAGCGCGTTCAAACAAACAAACAAACTCTTCAGCTTTATAATATTAGTATAGATTTGCATATGGAACTAAGGAGCCGCAGCTTCACATCTAAAGCAGGTTGCCCAACCCCTGCAGCATTGTACTCGAAGAGTTGGAAAGAATAAAAGTATAAACTGGACTCTATATTTTATGACTATGGAGTAAGAGAAAAACAGCGGTAACTGCAGGTAAATTGACTTCTGTGACGTTATTGCGTAGTAATAAATTTTGGGCTTGTCAACATGTGCGGAACTGATTCCTACACATTCACACATAGCTCAATTAATATTCCTCGATATCCAACTAAGAGTAAATAACTAATCAATAATTTCATAAAACTATTTAAAAATTATTATTATTATTTATTTTTTTATTATTTTTATCCTACAAATATAATATGGCCCTGTGGACTGGCGGTGCGATGCTCGCCGCCGCCGGTGACCACTCCGATCACATCGGCGTCACCAGTTGTGAATGAGGCCTCTACTAATTGTGGGAAGCGCGTAAATCAAAGGCAGTCTTAGCCTGAATGCCCTTTTTTATTTATTTGGTGCGTAATTTATACAATTCGCGTAACCTAGATTGCACTCACTAGTGCGTCGAATTTGAAATAACATTGCAATATACAAAAGCATGGACTACTAGAGCCCCTTTCATATCCAGCTTTACACTGAATCGAAAAAAAATGTGTCTAACTATACAAGTTTGCCCAATATTAAGCCACTAGAGCCAGAATGACCTTTGGAATGAGAATAACATTTGTGTTATAGTCAAGTACTCAATAGGCTATTATTAATCAAGTATAAAAACCATAATAGTATAACAATATTAATAATAAATATATATTATATTGTTGATAAAGGCAATGGCCAATCTGCCTTAGAGATATTTATTAATACTAGAACAAACAGCAATCGTCTTATACTATTTTAAAAATGTATATAAAAATTAAATGAAGCTAACAATATTTATTACTCTCTGGTATTAGTTAAATTGTGTCATCTTTAGAGCAAAAATTATTTAAAAAAAATAAAAATTGGTTAAGGCATTTTTGTGCAGCAAAATGTAAATTAAAAAAAAATACTTGGGCCACTCGGACTCAGGTGGTCTTTTATGTGTCGAATTATACCAAAAACCTGTATTTCCATGCCAAATATAGTACCAAAAAACTTAAATTAATAAGTTCTCTAATTCCACATTATATTTATTTTGGCTTATTTAAAAATTAGTTTACGGCATCATGGAAAAGAAATTGTTTAAAAGTTTCTAATTAACTTGACAAATTAGTTACTTCAATTTACCGAGGTGTACCTTACTGGGGTTTAATATTTATCGACACAAATAAATAACTGAAAACAGCATGTAGGGCAGGCAGTGTTTTTATGACTATGTGAGATGCACGTTAGATGAGTATAAATCGAAAGTCCAAAGTGTGCACGGGGTGTGCCAGATATCGTGTCGGTGTATCGGTTGCATGCCGTGCTGTGACATACCGTCCGAGCCGGGCGGCAGCGGCAGCAGCGGGTGCGCCGACACGCTGCCCGCGAGCGACGGCGCCGACACGTTCCCGCGCGACCCGCCCACCGAGCGCGACGCGCGGAACGACCCCGACCTGCCGACAGACCGCCAGAGGATGGTGACCGCACGCACACACGCACACCGGCTTTTGGTTTCGCGATCCCTTACACGCACACACACACACACTCAGAAGAGACACTCACGTTACGAATTTCAATTCCACAACAATATCGATACTACTTCTTTTTTTCTTTTTATTGTGGTGGTAATTAAGGGAATTAATGCTGCTCATGTCCTTAGACTTCATTGTCGTATCGCACAAGTGACATTCAGAGTTAGGTTACAAATTGAAAATTGCTATAACTTCTTTTTTTTTTGGGGGAGGGGGTTGGGGGGGCGTTAATGTATCTCTGTAATGTCCGTAAGCGTTACCATCAATATCAAACATATGACACTCAGATTAAAGTAACAAATTAAACAGATAGTACTATCGGAACAACCTGTTCTTTTTTTTAGCTTCACCATGCACACATTCACATTACTTCTATACGTGCCACCCGGGTGAAACTGAACTAGCGCCTACTGAGCTACTTTGAGCTCACGACCACATACATTACATATTTGTAAAGTCCGTTATAGTGACTCGCCTCAGTCAATCGGGTCACGAGATCAGTCCATGATCCCATATGTCCCAGCTCTGTTTTCACCTTTTTTTCTTCAAGGTCAGCAGCAAGATGGCAAAAGACACCAAAATGTATCATACGTGTATATTTAATAAGCTTAATACCTTTATCATAATATGTGTCCGTTCATGATCTACTTATCGATAGATCATTTTCAAATTTATCGCTATATTCCTTAGATTGACTATACCTCTCAAGAAAAAGAATATAATGACATTATTCCATTCAAAACATACCTCTACTGTACCCTGGTGCAATGCAACAAGCTATTCTAAGTTTAGACATCTAAGTAATTTGAGTGTAAACCATTGAATGTGTAGTTTGTAAACGATTACGAAACGTAGAGCATTAAAAAATCCCTAAAACCGACCAAGCACACCATCCTCCGACCGAATGTCGCGGTGAGGTTGCAACGCAACACACTTTGTCTCTCATCTCGTCTTTTGGAAGAAGCGAAAGTGGCAACGTATACAGCGCATGCTCGAGTAATCTAGTCACCATCGATAAATACAATCTAATCGAAGCATCTCTGTCTTTCTCTCCAGCCAATTAAATCATTTTAGTCGTTTTTAGGGAATTTTTTCCTTTACTACATGCAAACCTGGTTCGGTTTATCGACATTTTAATGTGTTTCTATATTATTTGTTTTCGTCCACACAAACGCCCACAAGACAAAACCAAAAGCCAGTGTTACCCGTTCCATGCTGATCACTCACCTTTCGTTTCAGACTCCTACATATGCTACATTCATCTAACTTTTCATATCTTCAATGTCGATATAATTCCAACACTATTCTATAGTATTTTCAACGCTCGTAGCCGATACTAGAATTACAACCAAAAGCCAATATCTAAACTACGGCTAATTTTAAAGGTAAGTTTAGTTAAAAATCTAATATGTTAAGCTGTAGCATATTAAGCTGTCAATTATTAATCACACATGCATGTTTCGCGACACAAAACAAAAGTTTCATTTCATCTGAGCACTATTTGCTTGTAAACTATACTAAGATGAGTCGATGAAAGTTTTATTTTGTATCTTCACATTATATAATTAATTATATATACACTTAAAACATTGCACGCTAACGTCGACTAAATATCGGACATTCAAAGTTTGATTGATGCCATTTTCACCAACGTCTCCTTAATCATTCTCTAACTAGAAGTCCTCTTGGATAAGTACTTTCTAAATAGCTCTCACCTTAAATTATTTTTTACTACGTGACACCTTTTTTTTTTTTTTGTTAACCCGGTGGAAATCCCTATGGACCGTCAGGGGAGCGGTGAGGGCCGCTCCCCCGGTGTGTTGGACCTGCCCCGACTAAAACCACCGGGGTGTTCCTTCTCCCGTCTGCCGGATGCTAAGGGCAAAGCCGAGCCATCTTCCTCGGCATCCGGCGACGTCCGGCCTTGTTCGGGTCTATCTACTAGGCGGGGGGTAAGTGACACCTTAATAAGGAATCCTAAATTTATAATGATGACCAAAACCATATTTATATTTTTTCGTTTTTTCAATGAATATTTAATTATTTTTACTAGCTACTACTTACTTGCTTAAACTATGATGATAAATATTGCGTATTTTATTGACATTTGTGATCTTACATCTTGTGAACATATATTCTATATATTTTTTAAATGTTATTTAGTGGCAGTGTATTCTTTGAGATACAAAAAAAACTTCGTTTCTAATTATGAAGTATAAATTGTCAAAGTGAAATGTGATTACCACCACTAATTCCAACCAACCAACTTAATTTTTACACTAAATTCAGCCTTTTTTAGATAATGGGTTTTAGGGGCAACATTTGTTGTTTTGAATAGTAGAGAAATGTATGATTACATACAAATTACTCCATTTGTAATACAGTTGAGTAGGAACTATTCTAAAAGGATTCTAATATTATATATAATTTACGTTTTATTACAAAGCAAAAAATTTGCTTTTTGTATCTATAAAATAATTTAAGGGGGAGTTTTTTCCGGAACTGGGAACACTGAGTATACATAACCAAACCACCACGGATTTGTATAAAACGTTAAACGTATCTCGTTCAGATCGTATTTTTAAACAATTGAAATAGTACACATTATGCAATTTCCGACAAAAACAACTACTACTATGTATATGCAATATACTTATATATTTGTGTTCTTGTATATGTGTATTTTCATCTATGATATATATCCATCTATGATACTTTGAATTTTAGTCTCTAATGCTGTGTATCTGTATTATATTGATCCCTTCCTCGCTGTTTTTTGCGCGTCGCCACAATAAATGGGTGTCAGCTGAAAATCAGCGCTGGGTGGCTCGGCTGGTCACTTAGCATTTACTGAGCTGACTTCTCTTTGGCGCATCATCGCAACACAGGGTATATGCTTTTGTTGTTTTCTGTTTTATTTACCTATTCTGATGTGTTGTATGTTGTGTGTCAAATAAATGTATTTATTATTATTACTACTGGTTAATAAATCGATACTTTCAATATTCTCTAAAAAAAACACCTAATACTCTTTCCATTTTAAAGGTTACTTTGTTAGGGGCTAGTTAGGGAATGAACAATCGAACCCCTAATATTTAAGGAACTCATAAGCAAATAAATTTTACCTAAATATAGGTGAAAATGAAATTATCCCCAAGGGTCTTAATCGACTCTTAAAATTTAGGGAACGTTGGTGGAAACGGGCATGAGCTTAGCTGCGATACTCTCGAGATCTTCTTGACATCTTGTATTATTTCGATAAAAGTGATCAAGTGATAAAAAAATACCACCAAACAAGCAATAAATCTGAAGATGAAATTTCATTATTACCGGTGATCAAGATGTCACTGGAAATATCGTATTAATAATGAAGAGGGCGGGCAGAGAGAGTCAAAACAAATATTCCGAACTATTTCGTTAACGGTAACCAAATAACTGGAACGGCATATTTAAACAAGCTAGTAGTACAATATATAAAAAGTCACGTATAATAGTGCCATTGGTAAAGTAATATACTAGAGAACACGCATTATCGTGATACAGGCAGTCAAGTGATGAATTAGTAATCTCGTATTATGGCGATGACAATGCTGAAGCGACACAATTAAAAATCCGCAACATCGTGATATAGGCAGGCAAGCGATGAAATGGAAGTTCCGTATTATGGCGTTGACAATAATAAAGCGATAGATAGGAAATTCAGCCTTATCCCGATACAGGCAGTGAAATGATGTATTAAATATCTTGGTACCAACGCGGAGCCAGCGTGCAAAGTTTTAAGTCTGCATTATCAGCTAAGCTCATATTGTTGTTATAGCTCTTAACGTACCTCTGGAATGTTTGCCGTTTCACATAATTGTCTCTGACGAACTCCACGATTTGCTTTTGAGTTTTTCCGCTATATCTGCATATGATAAAAAAAAATTACTATTGTGTATGATATCAAATATTTTGCTTTTTATTCAGTGAAATTTGACGTATATACCATAAGCGTAAATGTAATATTATTAATTATTATTTTAATTTTATTGATTATAAGATAGTAGTCAGAAATAAATAGCAAAAAAAAAATCATAATGCTATATTCCATCGGGGTAAGCAGAGATACAATAGCGGCTATAGCCCCTTTGCGCTTATATTAGGTCCTTACATATGAAATTGGCGTTTTTCGTACTGGCCACTTTAATCACAAATTTCTCCTTTTTGGTAAGGAATTCCAAATTCAAATTTGTACAGCTATAGACTCATGTATTTGTGCTTCGATGATCGTCATTCATTTGTTTTTTTCTTCTGTTTTTTTCTGTTTGCGTCACTCATTTTACAAAATGGAAAACTTAAAATATCGCATTATTTACGAGTACGAGTTCCGCCGTGGCACTAGTGCTGCGGAAACAACTCGAAGGGTGAATGATGTGTATGGCGGTCGTGTTGCAAAAGAAAACACAGTTCGTTTTTGGTTCCAACGTTTTCGTTCTGGAAATTTCGACCTGCAGAACAAGCCCCGTGGACGGCCTGAGACTCAAGTTGATGATGATGATGATGTCCTAGCCGAATTCGGCCACGGCGACTGTTTCAACACCGATTAAGAAAATCGAGGTCCAGTTTACGGAAACAGTCAATTGCGCAGGATATATTTAAGTGCATAACTGGACGCGCAGCCAGAAAAGCACTCTCTCGTCCGAGCTCCCTCGGGCCCGATGGAATGGAGAACCAGTACGATCGGGAGGGAGCGGGATGCAGGTTTGGTCGAGTTTTCCTTCTCTGAACACCTGGTTGAATTGCAGTGTTAATGAGATACCTTAGTCGCCTTTTACGACACCCCACCAAGAAGAGGGGAGTGCTATTCTATTCTGCCGGCAGCCACCACGGCACAACTCAACTCAAGTTGATAATGAAGAGTTGAAGGCTATTGTGGAAGCGGATCCATCGCAAACCACGTCCGAGTTAGCTGCAGGCTGCGATGTTAGTGATAAAACTGTTTTAATTCACTTGAAGCAAATTGGGAAGATTAAAAAGCTTGAAAGGTGGGTACCTCACGAATTGACTGAAGCAAACCGGCAAACGCGCGTCGACTGCTGCGTTACATTACTAAACCGGCACAATAATGAAGGTATATTAAACCGAATCATTACCTGTGATGAAAAATGGGTTCTTTACGATAATCGGAAGCGCTCAGCGCAATGGTTGGATCCTGGCCAGCCAGCCAAATCCTGCCCCAAGCGAAAATTAACCCCAAAAAAGTTACTTGTAAGCGTTTGGTGGACTAGTGCCGGTATTGTTCATTACAGTTTTCTCAAATCTGGCCAGACTATTACGGCTGATGTCTATTGTCAGTAATTGCAAACCATGATGGAAAAGCTAGCGGCTAAACAACCTAGGCTGGTCAATCGCTCCACGCCACTGCTGCTTCACGACAACGCTAGACCACACACTGCGCAACAGACGGCTACTAAATTAGAAGAGCTTCAATTGGAAAGTCTAAGACATCCTCCGTACTCCCCGGACCTTGCTCCAACAGATTACCATTTTTTTCGAAATTTGGATAACTTCTTGCAAGGGAAAAAATTCAACTCCGATGGGGCAGTCCAAATCGCCTTCAAAGATTTTATTGATTCCCGTCCGACTGGTTTTTTTAGTAAAGGGATCAATGAACTACCTATGAGATGGCAAAAGTGCATAGAAAATAATGGTTCATACTTTGATTAATTAAATATATTATATTAAAAAATATTCGACTTTTTGTTCCTCCCATACAAAACGCCAATTTCATATGTAAGGACCTAATATATTGTGTGCAAAGTGACCAGTAGCGCAGCCAATCGTCGTTCTCAGCGAACTTTCCATGACATTTCTATTAGATGCCATAAAAAAATATATTATTCGTCGGAAATAACTTCCTTTTTTTATACTGGTTAAAAAAGTGACCACAGCATAAATACTGCAAATTATAGTATATACAACGAACAGCAGTGACCATCAAGGTACCAGAATCCATGACTGATGGTCTCTAGGTATATAAACAATTGGAGATACAATAGGCGATCCCGATACGTGACATGGCTAAGCGAGTCACTCTTTGCAACTGTACACTGCGGTACTGACGCAATTTAGACAATTGTCCTTTCACCTCAAAAAGTATGACGTGGTCACTTTGTATAAAAAGCAAGTATAAAAAAATTGAAACCTGAAAGAAGATCCTCTCGATATGACCCTGGTCTTGTGCCTCGGCAGCCGCGGCACCGCTGAGCAGCGGAAGAACCCGTGGTTCTCGACGCATTTCTTCCAAAAGTTCTTGCACTCGTTACGACCTTCGAAGAAGAACTCCACCACGTCTCGATAGTAACCCTGCAAGTGGACAAAAAATGGTACAGTTGGTGGTAAGAAAGCCATTGATAACTGTCCAAAAATAAAACAATCTAAGGTATTTTTAAATTACAAACAAGCTTACACTACCTATTCGAAAGAGATGATGAGACCAAAAATGTAGAATACCCACATCCAAATTATCTTTCAAAAATAGAATTAAAATGATATTTGTTTTATAATTTATCAGTTACAAGTAGTCTATTTCATTTATTTTTGCTCGTTTTAGGTGTATTTATGTATTCTTACTATAGTATCACTAATACACTTTATAGTCGTTTTGTTTATTGTATGTAATAGTTTATTTTAGTATCACTCGTATTTATCTTATTATTTAACCTATATGTTATTCTATTTATTGTATTTTTATTGTTTATTGATAATTCTTATAAGATGTAACACGACCGGGGCCCTTCACGAAAATCAGCGCTGCAGACTACCTCTGTGGCTTTAAGCTGATGGAGGGCCCATTTTCGCTGTTTGTATGTTTTTGAATTTTCTTTTGTTTCTGTATACTGTTTGTGTTATTGTTTTTAAAATCTTAGTTTTTTGTAAGTTATGGCGAAATAAATACATTTCATTTCATTTAATGTAGCGCGCTCACTCAACAATTCTTTTATACCACCTCAACAAAGTGACTGCATTGCAGCTGATGAAAAGCACAATGTTGCTCAGGAACGTTAACAACCGCCAAAAAATGAAAACACGTTGACAGTCGCCAACGCCATGTCGGCCCACATATACTACGACGGAAGGTCTCTAAGTTTATGCACAACTGAAAATACACAAACTGGTTCCAAAACGTGATAGAATGTACTATGGGACGGATCGGCAACCTTTTATTATATAAGGGCCACAAATGTTATAAGTATATCGGTGCAGGTCACATTTCAACTAATAAACACAATTTTTGTAGATAAAACTGTAAGGTGTATTTTACTAACAGTGCCATTAATTTCCGTTTGTCTTTAGTGTGATCAAAGCTAAAACATAATATCCTAGAATTATTATCGAATTCGGTTTGGTTACATTTTTAAATATTTATAAGAATCAATGGAGAGTATGTTTATATTTTTTTTTTATTATAATGCTTAACGGAATAACGTTGTCTGGATGACGGGCATTCATAAGGGTGGTACTCATACAGTAAAGACGTACGTCTGGCCATAGTTATTCTGTAAGGATATTATTAAAATATAAGGAAGGATTATACACAAGGAATATGAGTCTGGTTAATATTATAGCTAATGTAAGGAAATGAGAATAAATTACATATGAGAAGAGTTGTTTTTGTTAAACTTCTGAACATAGATAATGAAAAATACGACAGTATTAGGTCACAGTCTGACAGTTCCGCTTAGACTGTAATCGCTTGAACCGAATCTCCGACTACCGCGTACACAAAACGATCAATATGAAATAAAAACTTGTTTCTATAAGTGTTTTTAATTTATTGCCTGCGGTGGAATGGTTCTTACATGCGCGGGCCGCACCGTAGTAGCTTACGGGCCGCTGGTTGACGACCCCTGTACTATGGTAACGACTCAGTTTGGAAAATAGCTCTTCCACCAGAACGTCAGATTTGGAATTAACTTCGGGCCAACATCGACTTGGACTGGACTTTCATTAGCGATAAAATAGTCAAACTTGCGGACGGATAACATCAAAAAGGATAGAATGAAACCAACTCACATAGCCCTCCGGGTGCAGTTTGATGAGGAACTTTTTCCTCTTGAAGGATATCTTTCTTATCTTGGCCCAACTGAAGGTGTTTATCTTGGTGTAGTTCTGGAATACCACGATGCCCATGTGGGCCACCGCTAGGTTCAAGAGCACGCCCTCGTGATCCTTGCCGGGATGCATTTTTATACCTGCATGTATAATATATTTTTAAACTTAATTTGCAATTAAGCGAATGTTTAGTCACGTATCTAACCAATCCCGCATATATGGCCTTTAAAACTTATGCATACGATTTAAATACACAAGATTTATTTTTTTGGGAGTCGAAGCTGCTCGCGTCCGTAGGCTTTACCCTAGTTTCCCTACACGTGACTCCTGGGTGGTGCTAAACGAGCAGCAGCGAGGTGGTAGGGCGCCGGTGCCCGTCTGGATCGCGACCATAGTATATAGGTGTAAAGCCCGTCATAGTGACCAGTTTCGGCTTGTCGTGTTTCGGGATCAGCTTGCAGATTGTATATCCAGTAGCTCATATACCTAGGGACCTTCAGTCGTGGTATATGTGGGCCGACATGACGATGTAGACTATCAATGGGTTTTCATCCTTTGATAGTCGCTTTCGTTTTTGGACTACACTGTACTTACCATCAGGTACTCTGTAGTCACTATGTCGAGCCAGTGTAAATAAAAAAAACTTAATAATAATAATGTATTTATTTATTTTTCCTCACAAACAGAAACTCAAGTACACAATAACAGAAATATTTACAATAAAAATGTGTGCGAGGAACTGGTGTCTGCTATAGGTTTTATACCTGTGGTACAGATCACCAGGTCCCCACACTCGCTCTCTTACTATCAACAAAATACAGACAACCTAATTTAATTTTATAGTGTTTGTGTGTGCGTGTGTGTACGTGCTTGAGCACAGCGTTTCTGTCATGTTGTAGTCAAGTGAAAGTAACAATTGTGTAAGGTTTTGTTTACATGTGTACTGTGTCAGTGGATATAGAAATACTATATCATTTATCTTATTATACAAATAAGGACCCTGATAGGCAATTAATTAATAATATATAGTTCATAAAGTATTATGTTAAGCGATTTAAATTGTTTTAGAGCCAGATAATGTCTACTTTAATTAAAGCAATTACTCGCGCTAAAAGGCACCAAAGACCCAGAGCCATTAACACTAGATCCACTGGCAAATAATTATTTTTTTTAGAAATAGATATAACAATGTTTATTTTACTTTGATATGAAATAAATTAATTCCATTATATCTATCAATATCTTGTATTAGAAAAACCACGTTATTTTTCAGAATTAAAGAGCCGTCGGAAGTATCCGGATTCCCAGGCTCGGCGAAAGCGAAGAGAGGGCAGTGCTGGCACCCCGGTGGTTTTAGTCGGGGCAGGTCTGACACACTGGGGGGAGTAGCCCTCACCACTACCCCTGACGGTCCGTAGGGATTTCCACCGGGTTAATGAAAAAATATTAGAAAAGAAAAAAATTCTAAGACAAATATAAACACCTATCATTATGATTGGTTTGATAAATATAACGTTAAAATAATAAACATATGAACGCATTCAAGTTACAGCGCCATCTAGGTTACGACAGTTATTTCCGCCCTCGCATTCAAAATTCTACAACCGCATCGCATATGTCGCGTCATAAACGATTAGAATAATTTTGTAATTAATATTGAAAATCTTATATGTAACCCATATGCGAGTGATTTGTGAAAGTATCCTAATTTTTTTTATTACTTATAGGCGAACGCTTGACCTCAATCACACCTGGTGGAAGGTGAAGATGAGTCCGATGATGAACCGCGTCCGCCTAACAAATGCCTATTCACTCTTCTTTTAAAGACTCCCAGGTCATAAGATCGCGGAAATATGGCCGCTGGAAGCATATTCCACTCCTTAGCCGTTCGCATGATGAATGTAAAAGCGAGTCTTCTCGTGCGGATATAAGTAACATCCACCATATACGGATGGTATCCGACACGATGTCTTGTGGTTTTGTGATGGAATGGGGCTGGCGGAATCAAAGAATGTAATTGTTGCTGCCAATTGGTAAGTTCTGTTTTTCTCTTTACAATTGTCTCCAACGTCATTATTATAATATTACCCCGCCTACGAGGGTGCTTTTGCATCGGCATAAGTGTTAAACTTATCACGACCCGAATAGCAAATTCATTTCGCTTACCGTATAGTTCACATCGCCGCGCAGTTTCCAATAGATTCAAGTCTGCTTCGGCTGGGCTTTGACCTCTGCAAATAAAAAAAAATGTATGTTTTTAGTAGAATAAATTACTCCTTCATCGCGAATGCGCTTACAAACACAAAAACCTAGGAGGGGGCAGGAATTAATAATCAAGGCATAGTTTGCGATTTTCTCGCACATCGCTCCAAGAAAAAAGGTAAACGAGAGAGGTGCCCTTTTACATCAACCTTCACACATACATACATAGCAGATATGTAGAAGGCCAGAAATCTTCGGACGCTGAAGAAGATGGATGGCCTTACCTTTGCCCTAGCGGAGGGGACGAGAAACACCCCGGTGTCTATATTCCATAAGAGTCCGGCAAACTAGAGACATCATCCACTCGATGACCTTTGTGGTCTATGAGGATTTCCTCCAGGTCACCAAACAAAACCACCCGAAATGACTAACTGTAGGCTACAGAAATAATTTCAATGCAGTGGGTACATAATAAGCTGATATCGATTAGTATCTGACCGAAGCTTCGAATTTAGCCCCATTTTGACAAGTTGTGAGGACATTTCCATAATCTCTACACGTTATTAATGTACACCAATATAAACCACACATTTAAAAGTTGAACATTGAAAATAATTACTTAAAATTTAAAACCTTTCAACTTCTGTTTTAGCAGGATAATGACAATGACCGATTTTACAGCTTCGCCCGGATAATTGTAACCTACAATTGGCTACCTATTATAAGTAATTTAACATATTCTTTGCAGGAAACGAGTAAACTCGTTATAGCCTTTTTCATAGTAAATCGCGGGGACGAGTTTACTCGTTATGTTACGCCAAATGGTAAGGCGCAGGAAACTTGTAAATAAGAATATCTAAACTAGGTCGTGCGTTTTTTAATATAGTCTATTGGCCGTAGGTTGCGGTCTAACATCAAGGACGATGCTGTGTAATAGAGTAAAACGCTACAACGATAACACATACATATGCTTTTTATGATTCTCCATGATCCTCCGCTCGGACTCCGAGTCCTGGCTGGGGAAGAACTTGTACCCGCTGAGGTACGTGTGGTCCGGATAGTCCTCCGGGACGAAGTCGCCGCACTCCGCTGCGAATGATTAATATTCAATGCGTCGTAATTATTGTTCGCCGGCAACGGTCACCCAAGAGATGTCGCGCAACGTATTAAATTATTCCTAGGTAAACTTTGAGACAATAGTAATGTAGTATGAACATAACATTAGGAGTTTTAAACTTTAAATCTAAAATAATAAAACGATCGTGAAAACTTCGAACTTCTTCTTTTTTTGGGAGTCGAAGCCGCTCGCGTCCGTAGGCTTTACCCTAGTTTCCCTACACGTGACTCCTGGGTGGTGCTAAACGAGCAGCAGCGAAGTGGTAGGGCGTCGGTGCCCGTCTGGATTGCAACCACAGTACATGGGTGTAAAGCCCGTCATAGTGACCAATTTCGGCTTGTCGCGTTTCGGGATCAGCTTGTGTATATCCAGTAGCTCATATACCTAGAGACCTTCAGTCGTGGTATATGTGGGCCGACATGACGATGTAGACTATCAATGGATTTTTATCCTTTGATAGTCGCTTTCGTTTTTGGACTAGACTGTACTTACCATCAGGTACTCTGTAGTCACTATGTCGAGCCAGTGTAAAAAAAACTGTAACATTTAACCTGTTAACTGGGTATGACGAAATATTTCGTCATACATAAAAGCCTACTGCAATGGGCATGACGAAATTTTTCGTCATGGAAATTAATCGTAATATATTAAATATTTTATCAAAATAAATAAAAACCATAAGTTAAAAACGATATTCTTTTATTATTTGACGTGTGATATTACTCATCGCTGCGAACAAAAAGTCCCCATTCTGAAACGAGCTGAGCAATAGCTAATTCCCTGCTTAACAAGTTAAGAGAACAATAACATTTAAGTGACCAAATATGTGATACACGAATTATATAGTGTTCAGTACTTGATGGAGCCGAGAAGATCTTTTTGACTAAATTAGTCTTCAATGCTGACGTATCGAAATGTTTTATTAGATCTCAGATTTTTAACCAAGAAAGATTATTTTTTAGTAAAACAAAAAAAGAATGTACTCATACCCAGATCTGAATCATTTAAAGATGTATGCTCTGCACTCGGAATTAATAATATGAGGCGTCTAAAATCAAAACCCGCTAAAACGATTTTTCGTATAAAATTACTTAATAGTCCTAATAGTAATTTGAAATGTTTTTATCTAAGCAATATATATGATTTATTCTTTTTTGCTTTTTCACTCTAGAATAATAATTTAAATACCTTATAAGAATGTGATTGTTAAGTCAAAGATTAATTATAAGTTTTTATAAATTTATGGGATTTGAAAAAAAATATGTTATAGTGTGTTTTGAAATTAGACTCCTCAATTACGTGTGTAATACAAAGCAATAAAACTTTATTAAAGTTATGACAGTTGTTTTTTATTTAAACTAAACTCATTATAAATGAATACAAGTAGATTACAAAATTTATAAGTTCACTAGCAGCGCAGCTGATCGCCGTTCTCAGGGCACTAGTATACATGACATATCTATTAGATCCCATGCGGGTTTCCTCACGACGTTTCACTCCACCGGTGACCATGTGATGTCTAAATCCGTACGTAATCTGATATAACTCAGAGGTACGGGCCGGGATTCGAATTTACGACCATCCGTGTTGCCGCGCATGGAATCCACAGCAACGGACACACACAATTATTTATAGGTAGACCAAAAAAAAATCAGTTCTCGTCTGCAATGTTAGGCAATTAAAAAATCACCGGCTGCTTACTCCCCGCACTCCCGAACTACTTCGTAACCGCGGGCAAATACAGAGTCTAGTTGATTTAACTATAGATGAAGCGGGCAGTAGACTTGAGCCATAGATGGGCAAAATGTAATCATATTAATGAAAATGATTAACGATTACATTTTACGTTTTTTAACATTGCAATATGACTGCATTTTGCTCATTTATGTTTTAAACACCACAGAATCCCAGATTGTATACACATTTATTATTTCTTAATATTTTAAACGGGTTTAATCATGATTACAGAGCTAGAAAATTAAAATTACGACTACATTTTGTAATCGTTGATCATTAATCAGATTACATTTTGCCCATATCTGACTTGAGCGAGTCTGCTGCCTGCCTGGATGAGAGGGAGGCGGTGCGCAGTTTCCGGCGCGCCGCCCGAAAGATAGATGTCAGAAGGGTGGGTTCTTTACTCCTACCCTTCCCAGAGAGGCAGCTTCAACAAGACATTTCGCTCCCCGGGCGTCTGGATGAATTTGGTTTCCCAGGATCGGGTGGAGCGATCAGAGGGACACCCCGGGGGTTTATAGTCAGTAGGAGTATGACACACCGGGGTCGCTGCCCTCACAGCGTCCATGATGGACCTATGCAGGATTTTCTTCCAGTACACCAAAAAAAAAAGCCTATAGATGTAGAAAGTAACCTTGCACGATGTAGCTGGCCATCAGCGCTGCCGTGTTCTCGTTGCACTGTATGCAGCCTTGAGCGAGGTCCCGCTTCACTTGTAGGCAGAACAGGTACCGCGTGAACTCCTCCTCAAGCCTGGCGGGGTCCGGCGTGTAGAACTTCACGCAGAACCGCAGCGTCGGTTCGAGCATCGAGAGGCCCACTTGCCGACACATAGGTTTCTCCACGTCCAGCCAGTACTGGGGAATATAACCATCACGTTGTATCCTTTTTGGGTGTACAAATATAGATTATGAACCCATTAACTGCCAGACATATTTTGAGCGCCTTGCGCTGGGTGCCAAGGTTTTATTGTGAAGAATATATGAAAGTTTACAAAATATAATTATATTAAGTTACTGATATAATATTGTAATAGCATTTACAGTGACTTTTATTGGAAAAAAAAAATTAACTGAAATGGCCATTTGTATTTAATCTAAAATTGCAGCATGCACTACGAGATATCTCGTAGCTGGCAGTTTTGATACACACGCTTAATACGAGATATCTCGTAGTTAGCAGTCAATGAGTTAAAGGGTTTTTTTGTTGGAAAAGCGGGACTTTACTTGTGATTTATAACAGTTATAAATGAAAATCTCACTGACCGAGACCAAGATAGCAAGCACTATGATAAAACAACGCGTACGAAAGGGATAAAATCTCAACCTCCCATACTCCAGATTAAGTATGCATTCTGGCAGTCTCTACGCAATGGTGGTAAAAATATACAACAAACTGCCCAAAAATATTAGAGACGATCCACAAAACGTATTATCAATACACAAATTGAAGCGGATGCTGATGGACAAATGCTACTATACTGTAAATGAGTACCTAAATGATAAATTGTGAATCATACTTAGTGATGAAAATGCCCGGGAATTTTCCCAAAGTGCCCAAAACTTGCTTGGGAATATTCCCGGGAATTTACGAAACGTTCGCGGAAGTGCTGGGCACTTTGGGAAAATTCCCGGGCATTTTCATCACTAATCATACTGCGTGACTATAAAATAATAATAATAAAATAAAACAAATATAAAAAAGGTTATGCTGCCTCACTAATATAAATACTAATATAATTACTAATAAAAATACTAATATTAATATTGAAGCCCTCTTGCCTACACAAATGCCATACCCAACAGGGTCCATAGTTTGTAACTAACAAAAAACAAAAACATCTCTGTATAACACATCGTGTGTGCGGGAACACATCGCACACCCGCTCAGGCGTGGATCTGGGCGACGCGCTCCCTCAAGCTCGCCGCCCGTTTTTTTTTTGTCCAGTCTATAATGTATTTAAGAAGATTTATTTATTAGTTTTGTTTTTCCCAAGTTGCGTCATTTCCTAGATCTATATTTTGATGGATTGAGATCGAAATCAGTCCGATTTTTTTTAGGATCCGTATTTTCACGGATTGACATCGGATGAAAGGCCTAACCGGCCTAACCACGAAACGCGCAACATAATATAAACGAACAAGACAACGTACCCATACCTTCGTCCCGCTGTTGTCCTGGTACTCGAGGCCGAAATAATCCGCTTCGAGCAGGTGAAGTTGCCGGCATACTTGATCGAAAAGCACCCTTCCTAGCGCCTTTGACTGGAACAAAATATTAACTTTTTATCGCTCCTATTGAAAATATTCAGTATTTAATAGAACAGGAATCGTCATTCTCAGGACCATGGATACCAGAACTCTTGTATCTTCTCCGTGAGAGGCCGTGATAATAAAAATTAAATTTTCCTCTGTATTTTGCATATCACAAGACCCCGTGTCGAATACCGACCCAACGTGGTGGATGTTCCTTATATCCGCACGAAAAGATTCGCTTCTACATTCACCATGCAAACAGCTAAGGAGTGGAATACGCTTGCAGCGGTCATATTTCCACGTTTTTTTTTATGGTTTGGGAGCCTTTAAGAGAAGAGTGAATATGGACTTGTTGGGAGAACACGGTCCATCGTCAAGCTCATTTTTACCTTCCACCAGGTGTTATTGAGATCAAGCGTCAACATGTAAATCATTAAAAAAAAAAATTTCATGATATAAACATAAAATTTAAATATATACAACTGGCGTCAAGTTAAGACAATGAGACTTATATCTCCAAGGTTTGAAGTAATTTAAAAAACAATCTCTTTAAAATAACCTTCTAGAAAACATGAGAAACGTACAACATCGTAAATATAAACGAAACATGACACCTTACTCACAAAATCGATATTTCTAAAGCAAATATTACATTACAGTACACAGTCGCATTCAGTTATCTAATCCAATAAAGTAATTTTGCAACATCCGACTGCATGTCACGGTAACAACACTATCGCATTACTTGCGTTATATACTTCGAATACAAAATTACCAAATGATACGAAAACTGCATAAGTATATACATAGCATAGATGGGCAAAATGTAATCTGATTAATGATGAACGATTACAAAATGTAGCCATAATTTTAATTTTCTTGCTCTGTAATCATGATTAAATCCATTTAAAACATTAAGAAATGATAAATGTGTATACAATCTGAGATTTTGTAGTGTTTAAAACATAAATGAGCAAAATGCAGTCATATAAATGGTAAAAAACGTAAAATGTAATCGTTAATCATTTTCATTAAACTGATTACATTTTGCCCATCTATGATACATAGTATATATAGTAAAATTAAACTTAGGAAAGTGCCTATTGATTGGCTCATTCGGTTGGAAATTGAAGAATCAGAGAGGGAACTTTTTTATATACTTGGATAGGACAAAATATTATGGCTCGCTAAAAACATACATGCTAACAAATTGTATCTAAATGATTACCAAGCATTCTACCATATTACAGTATAATTATGTATTCTTTTATATGTGTATATACTTGTGTATATGTGTATTTACGTATTACACCTGTATATTATTATTATTTTTTATATTTATTTTTATTCTTTTCTTTTTAATCATATTATTTTTATAAACACAACTTCTTTCTTTTGTATTTGTACCCCTGATTTCCATATGATTCGCTACAGGTTCAGGTTCGAAATGGGCAGTAGCCTAATAACCTTACTCAATACACAAAACACCCAGCAGTTTTAGGGTTATATTCTATTTGTGTCTTTGTATTATTACTTGACAGTTATTTTAACTGCTTGCCTGATAATAATAAATAAATAAATAAATAAAATATAAAAAATTGTAACTAATCGATATTGTACTGCATATTGTTACTTATCAGATTATTCGATTATCGGATTCTATAATGCTAAGAGTACATATACAGGATTCAAGATACAAATGAGAGTAGCTCACAATACAGTACCGTTCATTCCATAGATGCATGAAAGCATTGCATGCCCTGACGCTAAATAAGTCTAGAATAAAATGATTAAAGTTATGCATAAAATGAAACACTTAATGGTCATATCTATTCTATTTTCATGACGTCTATCTCTCCTATGAAAGCAATATAATATTTGCTATGGTAATATAATATTTAAATTAAATACTCGAATTCTGCCTACCCTGTCCAAATATGCTAAGCACGTCACTGTTGCAATACGAGTGAATTAACAATTTCCTCATATTACACTGATATAGATACATTAGCGCTTTGAGTTGACATATAACGTGTTACCAGCATTATTCATCAATTCATTAAACATTGCTTTTTATTACTAATATTGTTTCTTTTTTCTCTTTAGTCTTTTTCAATTGCATATTGCATATTGTGAGCATATTGTGAAAAATTTGATTGATTTAAATGTACCTTTAGTTTATTAATTATAAGATATACATAATGTAAGGGAAAACTGTTCTCTTAACACTGGGTTTATGGGACGCGTCAATTTGAAGCATTTCGTATCTTAAAAGGGAAATCACAAAAACAGTTCGCATTTTTATTTTATCTTTTCAATATAAATCATCCATTAAATAAAGCAAATATATATTATTATTTATTTTTTCATACCTGTTGCAATATTTAAGTTCACTATATGATATACCCTACCTCTATTACCGCCTGACGCGTGTTCGTAAAGATAGGTATATAATAAACGTCCGTAGTGTTAATAAACGAGAAAAATCTAAAACAAAGAAGTTTATTTGAAGATAAATATATAAATTTCTACATGGCTTAATGCAGTAAATTTTATGAAACATATTTAACATAAAAAGTGTTTAATATTAAATAACTAGTCCACAAGACTAAGCTGGAATGATAGCTGTCTACGAAAAGGAAGATGATAAGCCACACGACATCTTCGCAAACACATTTTAGACGTTATTATAATATATATCGTAACGTTGTATCCTTTTCGTGGTGAGCAGAGATACATTAGCGGCTGTGTCTACTTTACGCTTATATATCGTGGCCAACGTGACCAGTATCGCAGTTGATCGCCGATCTCACGGCATATAGCATTTCTATTTGATGTTTCCTTTACCTGTGAGCATATGAACCTAAAATCACAATTATCATATTTATTTATTTAAAACCCTAACAGTGTACAATTTATTAAAAATTGTGATGATTGTTAAATAAATATCATATTAAATTATCGATACGAGAGTCACAACTATTAAAATTTCTGCATAGTTAATAGAAATGACCTGTAAACTAGGCTGAATGTCAGACGTGGTTGCGATGCGTGCACCGAAGTATACGGAGGGGAGTCCGTCGTAGGTATAATCATAAATAAACACGTCACCAGTAAAGTAGATAATAATCTCGACCAATAGAATTAAGAAATACATTGAAATATAACTAGTTCAAACCGCGCGACTAATGGTAAAACGACGTATTTTCAGTGTTTTTGTATGCTAATTCATGCTCATTTGTTTTATCGATTAGTGTTCTTTCTTGAAAAAATATTACATAACAATGGCATAACGTAGTTAAAATCAAGAAATCCCGACGCGTCAACTAGCTACAGATTGCTGAAAATATATGATTTTTTTGTGAAAGGGAGGAAAACTTGGGAAAATTTGGGAGTCGACATACAGTTTCGTATTTTGGCTGGCCGTCCAAGGTCTAGACCCACAGCGGTGTTCTTACGTTGCCACCTAACCCAAAAATTCGCCGGCTGAGCGCCTCAGCGTTCGCCCTCTCGTGTGGTTTAGTTGTGAAGGTCTATCCCGGCCACCAACGTATTTATTGCCCAGTTCGAAAAAAAAAAATCCTAACGTCTTTCGTTTTTCCCGTTTTTCCATTCATAAGAACATATTATACTGTCTACTTTTGGCGCGTGTTTATTGTTTCTTTACTTTTTCTAATTCTATGTTTCGACAATAACTCACCTCGATATACTTATACATTGCATCAAAGGAAATATTAAAATGCAATTTCTTTTGTTTCAAATTTAACATACATATTCATTTCTAGTATTTTACGTGTCCTCATCTTCAAATCAAGATCAGCTTTATCGTCCTGTAACCTCTATCTATATCCTTTCGTGTTATAACCTCAGGGTACATACCTTAAAGCCAAAGCTTAAAGGATAGGCCTGGGTATTTATTTGGCAATACGGGGCACTGAATAACATATCTAAAAAAAGTGGAACTACTTCTCCATTAAAAAATGTGAACATTTGTTTGTCGAATCATTGCTTTGAAGTTTTGAAAGTGAACTCAAAAGCCTCACAAGATATCATTAATATGTTTTATGTTATGCAAGAAACATTATTGTTGTGAATAATTCGCTCCCTATACGTTAAATGAATTTCACAAAGTTGCAGAGCATAATCTCTCAAAAAATTGTGCTGTAAACATTTTTTTTCATTGCTCTAATCCATATAATCGAGAAGCAAAGCTAATAAAACTGACTTGCAAATAGTACTTTATGTCCACCTCGAAAGTGAATACAGCCACTGTATTCACATATATCACTCTCTGCTCACTTCGAAAGGGGTATAGCGTGAAGATATATTGTTATTATTGTTCGAAATATTTCAAGACCCGGGGCTGTTAAAGGATCTATAAAAGCAATCAATTTTATAATTGTAAAAATCTAGCTACTCTGTATTATTGTTTGGTCTACTTATTTTTGTTATTAAGGTTTTATTTAAACCTCGATTACGATATTTGTAAGACAAGATTAATTCATGTATAAGCCTTATTAAGATAACTGATCTAGTTAATCCGTCTAAAGCTAACCCTCGAAATACAAGCTTAGCTAATGCTACAAGACGACAAAACGACATAATTACAACACAGTAAGTATAGACTATATCAAGATACCTGCGCCCATTGTAATGAATACATATTTGCATAGAACCTTGCTTTCAATTCTTGTGAATACAGAAAATAAAGAAATCAACACAGAATACGTAAAGGTTTTTTTAAACGTTCACAACTATTTTCAGAACAAAAAAAAATCAGAGAACAATAGCAAATAAATATTCGATTTTCAGATTGCTCACAAAATAAAAATACTTTAAGTAATTATAGAGTCGTTTCACTCCTACACCGAAAGAGGTTCTCCAAATAATTTTTATTAGGTGTGGGTTCAATTTATATTTCCGTATGATGATTGCACCCATCTATCCTATTTTGGGAGCCACAATTGGAATATATTGTTTGAAAGGTATATTATTCAGTCATATCTATACTAATATTATAAAGCTGAAGAGTTTGTTTGTTTGAACGCGCTAATCTCTGGAACTACTGGTTCGAATCGAAAAATTCTTTTTGTGTTGAATAGACCATTTATCGAGGAAGGCTTTATGCTATATAACATCACGATGCAACTATTAGGAGCGAAGAAATAATGGAAAATGTGAAATAAACGGGGAAAATTATTCATCCTTGAGGGCTTCCATTGCGTGCGCTGCGAAAACGGTTCAAGATACCAAAAATATATGTATCAAAGAATTATTCCTCTTGAAATGATCTAAAAAAATGTCCGTGACAGTATATGTCTATCTTTTAAGATTAACTCACTAGAACCGTTTTTATGGTAATCAAATTTGATCGAAATTGATGCATTATTTGTTAAGAGTTGTATCAACGTAATAATTTTAACCTTTATCAAAATAAATGTGTTGTTGATTAAGAGTATTTAATTGTGAACAAAATTGTCTTTGACATCACTTAATTTCAATGAACATCTTAGAAGATATTACAATTTTAAAATAAATAACTAACTAAAATGCCCAAAATAACTATTCTACGCGGACGAAGTCGCGGACACAGCTAGTCCTTTATAACTGTATTCACTATATTTAAGAAACAACTCAGTAAATGCTAAACAAATAGGAAAGGAAACAACTACTATTGTCAATTCAATAAACTCGCCTTAATACAATGCTCAAGAGTTAAAAGCTACCATTGAATATAATATGAAACTTTAAACTTGGATGAAACTTCCTGTCTTTGCAAAACACTGTGTTAAATAGATTCAAATAAAACAACGAATATTGTATCTATCATATTAATAATAATAAATAATATATCGTGACCCTATATCCCTCACATTCTCCAGAGCAGGGATGTTACGGAGCTTCGACTACGACTCCGATAAGTCGGAACTTCCGATTGTTATTGCACCTCCGGTTACGACTTCGGTTCCGAAACTTTTTAATCGGAGGTATTCATCGGAGGTCACCACCACTGTTGTAGTCAATTCATTTGATTTCATTTTATATGTTGTTGAAACATAATATCAATTAATCAAACAATCAGTACTACTTAATTTATAGAAGACATTATTAAAAATTTAAATAAAAAAAATATTATTAAAATTAAAACTAAATGTACATTTAAATGTACACTACTAAAAAGTTTTTTTTATTTTACATTTACATTAAATTAAGTAAAATATAGATTAACACAAAAACAACCCTGGAGCAAATTTGATTTAATTTGTTCACTATTAATGGGAAAATGTTAATAAGAAACACAGCAATTATTATTGTCAGTGTATTTGTAAATTTATCACTTTCTAATCAAAAAGGTTCACTGAATAATGTTTTTATTTGTCCCTTAATAAAACTATTTTATTCCGCCGTCACTTGTGACTGACATTGCCTCTGGCTCCGATTCCGACTTTGGTTCCGACTCCGATAAATTAAATATAAAATCTCCGACTCCGACTTCGGTTCCGATAAAACTGCCTCCGTTACATCCCTACTCCAGAGTACGAGTATATATTGCCTATAGAAAACCGAAAGGCAAGCTACACTATGCCATCTATCTTTTTGTATCTTCAGTTACAATATTTATATTTGTTAAAAAAAACTTACTTTACTTATTTATTTTATATTTAAGCTGCCACTTAGCACTATATCTATAATGACAGTAAAAAATATCACTGTAAAAACATTTTAAATTTTCTATTGTTGACATAATAACTGGGACAACTCGTTCTATATTTACGCCGATATATTTATAGACTCTGAAGGCACTCATAGGTTGAGGTCAACTTTTTTCCAGTGGAAAATAAACTTTATTTCGATATTTAAAATGTCATTTATAAATACTCATCAAGAATGGAATAAAAATATCACTAAGTAATCTCGTTGTTTTATATATTGACTAATGGGCTGATCGCAAAGAGCCTTGATTACCATCTCAAGATGCTCCCCCTCGATTGTTGGCTCAAGAGCCGAATACAAAAGGCGGTATTACTCGATACAGCACACATTGTGAGGAAGTGCCACAATCTGGGCTCCTAACTACCGGTAGCTTGAGTAAGGCCCAACCAAGGTCTCGTACCCGCAGTTCTACATGTTTTTATATATTAAAATGTAAATAAAGAAATAGTAATAATAATTGTATTTACGAAATTTACTAATAAACTGATATCTTAAAAGTAATAAACTAAGACACGCCACATCCCACGGATTTTAATCCAAAATCTAAAATCATTTGAGCTGAAAGTAATTTTCAGACATTAAAAAACACCAAAATAAATTAAAAAGCAAAATTCCGTAGACTTTGAATGTCTCTTGTAAAGAGAAACAATATTCACAAGTAATAAAAAGTATTTTTAGAAGCCATAATAATAGAATCGCGTATGACTAATGAAATTACCCATGTCATGGTCTGTGACATTTATATGCGGACTGAGCTTGAATCTCTTTCTACATTCTTTTGTAGCAGCGACCGCAGATCAGTCATTACTTAGGTTTGTGGAGATTTGCAATCCTCCAATTCAAAAGTGGGTCCGTAATTGTTTCACATTCAATTTATCTTCATTACTGATATATTTATTGCTACTGTAAAACGTCCTTACAAATAAGAAATAGAATTAGTATATTACATAATAAAAGATACTATGCTTTCAATCTGTAGGAGAAATTTTATTTCACTGACAATTCTCTAGAATGAGCCATGAGACATATAAGTGCCGTTCGATTAATCCTTATATAGCCTTAGGTTAATCTACATTTGACTGTAATTAGTCCCATGAGTTCAAACTGGTCAATATCTCAGAATTCCCTGGACTTACCATAATACATACTAGATTTTTGTCCGATTTCGACATCTATTTTCCTAAATCTAGATCATCTTGAGATATTCTGGCATATCCCGTATGACTTCCGCAATGCCCATGCAATATGAGTTAACACCAAAAATAGGGCATGTTCAGAAAATTCAACGATAAGCTCTTGTAATTATTTCTGAATCTTATTTGCCCTTTTGGACAAAACATAGATAAATCTATGTACATTAACGTAGCAAACAAATGTTTCTTTAGTTCAAACTATATATGAACGAATTACTAGCAAAAGGATTCATAACATCGCAAGTTTACCATTGTAATGTACGTTTAGCGTCACCTGCAGACTTGTTAAGTTAATTGAATTATCCTGTTAGCTCAATATCGCGAATATAGCCTCGGTATTTGTGTGTACACTTTAGAATTAATATGCAGTATGCAGTTAAAGTATAAATTTTAATATTTTACATCAATTTGATGATTTTTTTAGTTTATTTTTATTACATACAGGCTTGCACTTGACCTCAATCTCACCTGCTGGAAAGTGATGATGAGGCCGACGATGGAGCGCGCTCACCCAGTAAATACCGATTCACTCGACGTTTGAAGATTCCCATGTGATAAGATGCTGGAAACACCGACCCACGTAGCGAGTTCCACTCCTTCGCGATCCGCAGCAAAAAGAAGTCGGCGAATCACTTCGTGCGAGCAGCAAGAATGTCAACCACAAAAAGGTGCAAACCCGCACGGCGTCTTGTCAATTTATCGTAGAAGGGGGAGGGGAGAACTAAATCATACAACTCAGCCGCACACTCCACAGAGTATAGTCTAAAGAAAACCGAAACCGAGTTCTTTGGATCACGTACTGGCAAGTACAGCGTGGGACATAAACCAACAAGGTGTAGAGACGGCCTAATCCAGGTCGCAGCCTAAACAGGTTGTTCGCTGCCCAGGTGTCTGGAAGAATCTTGAATCCCAGGCCCGGGTGGATTGATTGGAACGACACCCCTGGTCGCTGCACTAACGGCAGCCCTGATGGTTCCAAGCAAGATTTTCCCCCAGATTACAAAGAACAAAGATCGCAGGACGACGCTGGACGTAAACTACCTCCGACCTGTCGTACTGTAAAGCATTAGGGGAACTCTTTATTCAGCAGCGGGCGTTCTTTTTACCAAATTTTTGTAACACTTAGATTCACCAAATAAATTAAAACTACCAAAATAAAGTGGTATATATTGTTAACGTAATAAATCTGAGTATTAGCAAAAAGATTGTATCTCCAGTATACGAGCTGCAGTTAATTGACTGGAACTAGAGCAGGATGGAAACAATAGATTCGTTCGGGCAATCTAAACTTCCCAAATGGTTTCGCCTGATAAAGAACGCCCACACATTGGCCAAAGTGCTGGGGCATTAGCAACATTGTCGTACGACACAGGTCATACTGTAAGTGTGAAAACTGTTGGTAGTTTATGAGATCTTAACTGGGCGTTGCCTTACAATCGCTGCGTATTAGATTTTCAACAACCTTCTGCTGCCTCGCAAGTTATACATCAATTGATAAATATATTTATTGCACTCCACAATACATACAGATTGCTGAGACAGGGTCCTTATTGGCGGCGGCCTAGACTTTTTTTATGTATTGTTTGGTTGTTTTTTTTAATGTTTTTTGTATTTTATGTGTGTTTTATTGTACAATGTAGTTACTTTTATATGGCTGCTGTTAATAAAACGTTTTCTTTCTTTCTTTCTTTATTGCAATAACTTTTTTAATTACATTTATGAACCCTGTTGGGCATTAATATAGGTATAACAGATTTTCAATATTGTTATGGAAATATTAAAAAAAGACATACAAACATGTATTAGTTCATGTAACATTCTGATCTATGTATTCACGAGGATGCGCATTACATGCCACTATAAATACACACACCATGCCACGTTTTTTTAAATATCATATTATTTATTTATATACACGCATATATATACTACATATTTAAGATACTCACTTACGGTATATAACTTTTTTCAATAAACATCCGTTTCAATTTATTAAAAGATAGTACGTTGTGTCGATCGTTTATAATACTTTTGAACAATTTATTATATATTTTTATTGTCATTGCGTAGTCACTGCCAGAGTGCACGTTTAGCTTAGAGCATGGGAAATTGAGAGTATCTAAAACAATAAGTAAAACGAGCAGCGATAAGGTAGCAGCTGAATGCCAACCAACTCGTCATAGTGACACGCTTAACTTTCAATACTATTCGATATTTAACATCATGGGGTATGGGTCATTTTAACAAACCAGCATAAAAATTGACACTGAGACAAAATTGTTTTATTCGCCAATGTGTTGACCAATGCACTGGCCAACAGTTTGGCAAGCTATAACTGAGCCAATAGATAGAATGCTCTGGCTCGTCGCCAGTTCTGGACGCAATAGATAAGGGTTGAAGGGGCCTGCTCTGCAGATTTCCTCCCGAAAACGTAACGTTCCAGATACGGGCGCATGATGTATCACGGAAATACAATTTGTCCACGGAAAACAGGAGCGGAATCTAAGCTCTTACGGGTTGGAATATATTATAACATTTAGTATGCTATTCATGTGACTTTGTGGGTTTATTTCCTTTATAGAAGGTTCATGTTAGTGATTTAGTTACGGAAATTATAATCAATTAGATGTGTACACCACACTGGTGGCAAAGATGTTGAATGAGACAGAGAACTTTTCATTAGATATTTGTATGAAATTACGGATAGTTCCTGTTATGTCTTTGATTAATTTTATAATAATACTAGCTGTCCCGGCAGACCTTGTTCTGCCCTATTTCTCTAAAACAAAGTCACATTGTTTTTTTTAACGTTAATAGCTTACCCTGTCGGCTGTTTTTTGAAAATTGTTTGAAGGAACCTGGCCTTAATGCTATATGTATAAAAATTGACAAATATTGACATTAATATTTATACGTCACTCAATAATTGTTTTACCTTCCCGGTACCCGTCCACTGACATTTAAACATTATGGTATAGTGTTAAAGTTCAAATTGACTTTTAAATATTATTACGAATTTTTTGTATGAGAATATAGAAAAGTGGTGTTTTTAGACTTTTTCAGACAGTTTTTTTAAATTTTCTCTCCGTAATAACCTTCCCCAGACTTCAACAATCACAACAAAAAAGAAATCAGCCAAATCGGTTCAGCCGTTCTCGAGTTTCGCGCTTATCAAGACATTTTGCGATTCATTTTTATATTATAGATACCTTCACGCTATATCCCTTTCGGGGTGAGCAGAGATAAATTGGTGGCTGTATCCACTTGGCACTTAAATGTCATGGCCAACGTGACCTGTACCGTAGCTGATACCCGTTCTCACAGCACCAGTACACATGGCATTTCTACTAGATGCAATGAGGGTTTCCTCACGATTTCTTCCTTCACCAGTAAGCATGTGGTGCCTAAATCCATACTTGATCTGGAAAGATTCAAATGTACGAGCCGGGATTCAAACCTGCGACCATTCGCATCGCCGTGCCTGAACACGGCTCTCCCTTATTCACTTGGCAACAATTGCCAAAATTAAAATGAATTATTACAACTTTATTAATTAATATAGGGACTGTCATCGCTGTTTATGATTTCAATAGACAATATTTTATGGATATTACATTCAAGGGTTAAATGCAATTTTAACACTAGAAATATTGAATATAGGTATAGCACATACGTATATAGGGAATAAAGAGAAGGGGAGGTAAGTACAACTATTAATAAATGCTATAAGATAATATATAAAAAAGTCATTATATTAAAAAAAAAGGTTCCTTATAAATACATATTTTTTATATATCTAAAGTTTAAAAACAGTCAAAAAGACTGCTCTGGGCAATCTAGTGTTAAAATACTGCAATGACCGTGAGGTTTAACGATACGCTACGGCGATACGTGAACTAAGACTGTATGCAGGTCAAACTTCCTATTATGCAAGCTAGCATAAGCAAAATAAACGGTATTCCAGCACGCTTGCATCGAAATTGCACATTAACACTTCAGTTACTAACTGGACCCTTGAACGTGATCGTGCGAGGTCGTATGCACCTTTCTCAAAGAAACGTTCTACGCAGACTTGAATAATTAATAATGTCTGACCTGAACCTTCGGTTTCGGCTTCTGTCACTTTCGAGCACAAAATCACTTTCGGCCAATCTTTGGCTTTGGCCAGAATAAACTGAAATCGAAGGTTTCTTGCAAACGCCGAAATTGAATGAAGTTACGAATGCGCGAATTATTTCAAATTGTTATTCTTTTTAACAAGTGGTACGGTGATTTTATTGTCTCTAGAAATTGTTTTATACATCCAACGTAAACCTTTTATTTTAAAGTTTTTAAATAGTATTACTTATTTTTGTGCTACTTTTGAACTATTTTTTTTAACTTTCAATTTTTAAGTGTTATTTTAAACTTAAAGTTTTGGTGAAAATTGATTAATCGTATTCGGCTCCAATCAGAAATCGACCTTCGGACGGACGCTAACTCTTAGTAAGGCAATGGAAAAATCAGAGCGAAAAAAACAATGTGAGTACACCAAGATGTGGTGATTTAGGAATATTTCTTTTTACTAGGCCGGAACTACATTACGCGAATGAAGTTGTACCTCGTTTTCCCAATTGAAATTGTTCGTAGTCTAAAGTGTTTAATGGCGGTGTCCATATTGCAATCAGATAGTACTCTTAGTTGCTTTCAAATTCTTTATCTGTTGTTAATTTTGTTCACATTCTGCCCAGTTCCATATCATTATTCACAGCCCGTTTCATTCCACTGTCAAGTATAGGCTTCCTACGTAACGTTTTTTTTAAACACTGTCTCGACATAGTGACTACAGAGTACCTGATGGTAAGTACAGTGTAGTCCAAAAACGAAAGCGACTATCAAAGGATGGAAATCCATTGATAGTCTACATCGTCATGTCGGCCCACTTATACCACGACTGAAGGTCTATAAGTATATGAGCTACTGGATATGCACAAGCTGATCCCGAAACGCGGAAAGCCGAAACTGGTCACTATGACGGGCTTTACACCCATGCACTGTGGTCGCGATCCAGACGGGCACCGGCGCCCTACCACCTCGCTGCTGCTAGTTTAGCACCACCCAGGAGTCACCTGTAGAGAAACTAGGGTAAAGCCTACGGACGCGAGCAGCTTCGACTCCCAAAAACGTGCCATCATTCTCGGTCGTTTTTTTATTTATAACCCGGGGGAAAATTAAACTTGTGGCCGTCAGAGCCACCGTGAGAGTGGCGGCAGTTTTCTACTAAGAAACCCCGGGTATCTCGTTCTATATGTCTCCTATCAGTCGACGAACGAATAGCTCTTCTCACGCTCCAGCTCTATGAGTTGTAGCTGTAAAGAGCCAACCTCTGCGGATCTCTCTGTCAGACTACCATCTTCAGTTATGTGATCGTATTAATGATCGCCCCTCGACCTTCACAAAATCGTCAGCACATCCTGACCCTTTTATTTGTAGCCCGGGCGAAATCTCTAACGGACCTTTAGGGGGCGGTGAGGGCCGCCCCCCGGTGTGTCAGACTTGCACCGACTAAAATTCCCGGGGTGTTCCTTCTCCCGCCTGCCGAGAGCCAAGGGCAAGGCTGAGCCATCTTTCTCGGCACCCGGCGTACAACCCGTCCTGACTAGTGATGAAAATGCCCGGGAATTTTCCCAAAGTACCCAAGAACTTCATTGGGAATATTCCCGGGAATTTACGAAATGTTCTTGAAAGTTTTGGGCACTTTGGGAAAATTCCCGAGCATTTTCATCACTAGTCCTGACCCAAGAAATTGTGTTTTTCAAACTTTACACATTTTTTAACTATAACGAAACAACACAATTCAATCGCACAATAAGCAAGTCATGGTCGCCCACAATTTTATCAAGTTTTCCGCTCATTAATACAAAACAGACGCCACTGTTCTTTTTGTGTTATTGAAGCTCACTGATTCATTTATTGATAATAGTGTCATTAAAAACAAACAAGAATCACTCAGATCGTTAACAATCTTTCTAAAAAAAAAAATTAAAGGTATATCATTAATCCCTTACTAATATGATATGATAAAAGTGGCAAAATATGCAATGATTACTTTTAACAGTGTTCAACTTTCTACCCATTTTTTTTTCACTGACATATTGACTACAGTGCAACTGATGACAAACACAGTGTAGTCCAAAAACGAAAGCGACCATCAAAGGATGAAAATTTATTAACAGTCTCCGTCGTTATGTCGGCCCACATATACCACGACTGAAGATTTCTAGGTATATGAGCTACTGGATATACACAAGCTGATCCCGAAACGCGACGGGCCAAAGCAATTCAGATGACAACTGATATTTTTTTAACACCGTTCTCCATGAACAAAAAAAAAATTATAAATTCATAAACTACGTATTACAACTGAATTCATAATATAAATGAGTAAGAAATATAATAAAAAGTAATGTATAATATACAGCGAAGAGCACGCCGAGGTTTATGTATAAACAACAAGCTATATTTATCCTCATTAGAATAATAGCATTAACATAATACCTATTATCTATCTATTCCACACTTTCCAAGGAAACAGTCTGAACATATAAATAAAACCAGAGATGGGCAAAATGAAACTATATGAATAAAACTATACTTCATACAATTTAGTAATTGTCACTGATTACACGGGGTTTTTTGTTTGAAAGTCAAATGTTAACGGTCGGGATAGCCAACTAAACCGGGTTAAGGGGGGGTGGACGTTGCCTAGCAACCAAGTAATTCCTCCAATGCATTTTTTTGGAAGAGTAATAATAGAGACAGATATAAACGATAGTTGGAAACGGAAGATTGTTGTGGTAAGCATAAAAATTGAATGAGGTTTTAATGCATTCGACATTATATTCTACTGCGAAGAATTTATATTTATCATCGTGCTAAAAGACTTTCAGCGTAAAATAATGAGAATTAAATCAATGACTGTCTAACGTAGCATGTCCCTTTAAACATAGCTGAAATAAAATGGTGTGAAACTGCAAATGATAAAGTGTCACACAATTTAAAACGACTCGTAAGCCTAAATAATTTGCTGGGCAAACATAATAACGTAAACGGCATATTTGTTAGTCATCCGGATAACGAGGTCGCACGACTAATAAACGCTGGTCGTGGGAATTTTAACAAGCCCTATGAAGCTACGGTGACAGAAAAGTCAGACATCGTGTTTCTAAATGTCGTCAATTTTAAATTAACGCAATTAGACCCTTTACAAGGAGCTATACAATTTGAGAAATTTCAGTCATCTTTAACCATTAGCTATAATATTTCAAACGTCGTTACAAAACGCAATAAACTGGGCATTAATGGTAGACAATACTCTACATATCTATGATAAACAGAGGGCATAAACACGTTTATATAATTTTATTATTTTAATTGTTGTTATATAATGATGATGATGATGTCCTAGCCGGATTCGGCCACGGCGACTGTTTCAACACCGATTAAGAAAAAATCGAGATTCAGTTTTTGGAAACAGTCGATTGCGCAAGAGATATTTAAGTGCATAACTGGACGCGCAACTAAAAAAGCACTCTCTCGTCCGAGCTCCCTCAGGCCCGATGGAATGGAGAACCAGTACGATCGGCAGGGAGAAAGATGCAGGTTTGGTTAAGTTTTCCTTCTCTGAACACCTGGTTGATTTGCGGTATTAAAGAGATACCTCAGTCGACTTTTACGATACCTCGGCAAGAAGAGGGGGGTGCTATTTTATTCTGCCGGCAGCCACCACGGCTGTTGTTATATAGTATATGTAAATAAAAGTGGCTGTGGTGATTTAAGGAAAAACGGACCGATTCCTGGCGCGGCAACGCGAACTTTCAATTGTTCGGATCCCGACACATACGTCTGGATTTTCCCAGATTACGTACGGATTTAGGCGCCACATGCTCTCCGGTGAAAAAAACATACCGAGGAAACCCGCATGGCATGTAAAAGAAATGTCATGTGTACTAGTGCTGTGAGAACGGCGATCAACTGCGCTACTGGTCACGTTGGGCATGACATATAAGCGCAAAGTGGATACAGCCACTAACTCTGTTCATCTCGAAAGGGCTATAGAGATATATTATTATTATAAATAACAGCCAATCTGAAAGGTCTACATCGAGGGGTGAAAGGCTATTTCGTTTAAGCGACAATTTTTGGTGATATATAATATATATTCTGAATCAGCGTTTTAGCCATTCCAAATATATATATATATTACTATATCACCAAAAAAAATGTAGCTTAAACCAAATAGCCTTTCACCCTTCAATATAAATTAAAACCAATAACCAACAACGCTAATAAGAAAGATCAACAAAATCTATAGAATTGACGTAACGTGCCGACACAACATTTCGAAAACTTATGTCTATCCCATACATTTTGCTATTTTCTACTAGCGTTATCGTTTATCGAATTTCACTTTGCCAAGAGCTACAAACTTGCAGGTATTTCTGACAAGAATCAAAATAACAAAACCACATTAGCCACTCTTGATTTACAACTTGCGGTTCAGTGAAAACATTTTAGATGTAAGACACCAATGATTAGATTAACCTTTAGTTTAAGATCCTAAGCAGAAATTACTAAATTCCAATAACTTACTTAATTATCTAAGAGTCTCTATCTAATCTTCATCGTTATCAACATTGTAAATTAAATATTCAGAGATGTTTGCTAGTGACATTTCTGAGTCATCTAGCTCTATAGATAATAGATGTTCGCCGTGGGAAAACTGTGACGCTGACACATTATGAACTCCTTCAAAGTAATGCGTAATATTAAGCGTACACATTATTCAACTTCCATGTTTCTTGCCATATTCATGACCCACTCAAATGTATTTATTCAAATTATTTTTCAGTAAATCAAGCGAATGGAGTTTCTTATGAAACTCAATAATTCTCCACTGTGTGTAAATTGTGGAATCATAGATGATATCCACCATTTGTTGATGGAATGTGTCCGATCTGAATCTGTGAGAGAGGCGTTTGTGAGTGGCTTTGCTCTGAACAGACTTGACATCGGGATGTTTAACAAAATCTTAACAGAACTATTATCTGATGAGGCGTCTGGCTTTTTTAGATCAATGGCACCATATGTAATATGTTAGGTATTTTTGTATTAGGGTACGATGGGGCTGACATACGTACACACGTAAAAGTCCCTTAAATAAATAGAATTAAAAAAAAAAGCGAATGGAGTCCTTTGTAGTAGATGGACTTTCGTGACATTTAAAGAGATCAATAAACTTTTTTTAATAAAATATTTTTACTTGCTACCATATTATTTTGACTTTGTTGGCTTGAACCAACAAATCAAATCTAGTTGAAACTTATATAAAACTCCATTTAGCGTTAAACTACTGTAATTGTTTTGCACAGAATAATTATCCAATTTTAATAACTGTTAAATTTAAATCATCATTAAAGTCGAATTAAACCTTTTCAATTAAATAGAGTTATATAACCGCTTAAACTAGATTTAATTTGTTGGTACACGCCGCCTTTAATATTTAGAAGAAAAAAAAACACAATTGAAAAGTAATAAGTCTTAAATATTAAATTAAATATCAATGGGAAGAAACGAGTTTCATATTCGCCTAAAATCATAAATATTGGAAACGAGTTGAGAACATGAAGAAATTATAAAACGAAATATAGGATTTAAATTTAACGTAACGCAGGAATCCGCAAAGTCATACATAAGCAACAACACCCAATTTATTATGCCGAGCTGAGCAAACCTTAACCATTCACCCGAAATCTCTCAAGGGACCTAAGTATACATCACGGGTGAATTATGAATTACAATAGGATATAATCTTATATGAACGATGCATTCAGTTTTGGCTTAAGTCCAAAGCATACGTGAGAGCATACGGATCGCTCGGTTACGCCAGTGCTGTGCCCTAATTGCTTACAAAGATAACGACTGATACGTTGTCTTCGTAGTATCTTTTAAACCAAGCCGATTATTAAACTTTTAATAATATTAAAGTATACACAATGTTGAAATCAGGCTTTAACTATAAGCAGACGTGTTGTAAGTAACATTGTCATCGAAGTATCTGACATAACACATCGGTCAATAAGTCCCGAGGCTTACTGTCAGATGGCGCCGGTAACAAAAATTCATTTTTCATACCATGGACGAAGTATGGATTCACCACTATACGTCCGAATGTAAACGTCAGTCATCCGAGTGGACAGCGGCCTGGAAAGCCGCCCGAAGCGGCCAAAGGGCTGGAAAAGTAATGGCATCCGTTTTTTTGGGATGGAAAGGGAATCATTTACATTAATTACCTTGAAACAGGTAAAACCATCAACAGCGAATATTACATTGCTATGCTGGAGCGATTGAAGATCGAAGTCACAAAAAGCGGCCACACATGGCGCGCAAGAAGATTCTTTTCCACCAAGACAACGCGCCGTGTCACTATTGGCTGTTTGCACAACTTAAAAAATAGCTGGCTGGGAGAAAATTTCATTCCAACAATGAGGTGATTACCGAATGTGAGACGAATTTTGAAGAGCAAGATAAATCATTTTCCAAAAAGTATTGAAATGTTAGAATGATGGACTGATTGTATCACTCTTAAAAAAATTTTTTTTTCTGCATTTGCCTCGGGACTTGTTAACCGATGTGTTACAATCACTACAATACACAAAACAAATCATAGCGTTTCAGACATTTGTCATCATAACTGATGGTCATCGGGTAGTTGTTTGGGTATTTGCTATACTGTCTTTGGTATCGCAAAGCAGTGAGCCTTATCTCCTGTCCGAAAACGTATATTTTCAAAGCCTCATGGTTACCGCATAGGTGTCAAACCCTGAAGCGATCGTTTAATTTCTATGTTAATATGAAGAAATTTTTTACTTTAGATTAAAAATATATACATTAGCATTCTTATAATTCAGTGTTCAACCTTTTAAATTACACGGCCCCTTTAGTATGAAGAAATATTTCGCGAACCCCTACCCGTTGCCTTTTTTTCATGTATTTTATTTTGTGACAAATATTCAGTCCATCATATTTATTCATTTTACAAATTAGGGTACGGATAAATACATAATAAAGTACGTAAAACGCATTTTGAGCAGATAGATTTCTTAACCTTTTGCAACCCTGTTATAGAAGCTTCGCGACTGGCCTGGGATTCGCGACCCACAAGTTGAAAAACACTGTTCTAATTTATACCACTTAGAGAATGTTACACGATTTACTATTTATTTTATTCTTACAAAAAGTACATTCATAACTTTACACTACACTCATGTTAAATATAACACATGAAAATAAATGTGATAATGGACCGAAAAGTTAGCGGTCATTATACCTTAAAGAGCAAGAGCATTACATTGCGCATTTGTAACATCAATATTCTTTGGCTTCAGACATCTCGGAACATTCGAATCATTTTTATACGCTTTTAAATATAATTTACGATCTACTGTCCAAAATCAATTGAACTCTCATATTTATTCATTACTAGTTGTCCCGGCAGACCTTGTTCTGCCCTATTTCTCTAAAACAAAGTCACATTGTTTTTTTTAATGTTAATAGCTTCTCCGTCAGATTTTTTTGAAAATTGTTTGAAAGAACCTGGCCTTAATACTATATGTACAAAAATTGACAAATATTGACATTAATATTTATACGTCACTCGTTTGTTTTGCCTTCCCGGAACCCGTCCACTAACATTTAAACTTTATGGTATGGTGTTAAAGTTCAAATTTACTTTTAAATATTATTACGAATTTTTTGTATAAGAATATAGAAAAATGTTTATTTTTAGACTATTTCAACAATTTTTTAAATTTTTCTCTCCGTAATAACCTTCCCCAGACTTCAACAAACACAACAAAAAAGAAATCAGCCAAATCGGTTCAGCCGTTCTCGAGTTTCGCGCTTATCAAGACATTTTGCGATTCATTTTTATATATAAGAAGATTTACTTTATTGATTTCTTAATTTATTAACCATGCATAACACATGAATTAAATTACGGTTTAGCGCAGCGACATAGCTTTATTTGAGATTGGTATCCGTATTTTTGGCTCGGAAATTTCATCATCCGCCGCAATCATAACAAAAGGCAATTGTTATTCATGAATAATAATGTAATCTACATTAATATCATCCGACAGATGAACAACCTCAATCACATGCACTTTCTTTGTTGTAATATTATGTTTGCTTACGAATTCTCATGTATTTTGCAGATTATTTTAAGCAGCCGCTGTCTCTACGTAGAATGACGCTTATCTCCTTCTATCATTACGCCGATTCCCTATGTGGGTAGATATAGAGAATAGAACTTCGCTTATCTCTGTTTGAAAATCCCTTTCGCTTCCTTAACACTTGAACTAAGAAGATTTACCATATACCTATTTCAACCAACCGGTTAACCGGTTGGAAAATTAAAAGCGTAAGAACAAAATAATCTATAATATTATTCTATACACAAATTTAATAAAAATCATGACATTATCGTAAAATATTAAATAAGACTTAAAGAGGAAAAGGTATAAATAAATGATGCACCCGATCATTTTGAACGATTCGTAGTTCTAGTGTTAACATTAATTAATGTCTTCATGCACTTTAGCCGATTTTACGTACACCGGACCTTACCCTCCCCCAGTATTCTCATTTGTAGTTATATAGTCATATTAAAGATGGAGAGTTATTCTTTTTGGATTTACGTTTTGTCCTTTATGATTAATTCCTACATGCAAATAATCCTTGTTTTTGGAAACTTTATAGAAAAATACAAGAAATAAATTACATTCCCACATGATATCTTCGTTCGTTGATAAAAATTTTGCTAATGCACACCGTGATATAAAAGCCAGCCAAGGTATGGGCGAAAATTTGTAGTAATTGCTACGGACTATGGGCTTATAAACCTTAAGTTCAATGAAGTAATAAGTTGGAGACATGACAGGAAGATATTCCTTCATTCCTTTCTTTTTCCATTTCCAGGATATCTTGCCGAATAAAAGTGTCCGTAGACATTTTTTAAAGCATAACAGTAAAAAACAATATTTAGGAGCACCAGACATACCTTTTAATTACGTCTAAACTGTGACCTGCATAGGGTATTTGGATAGGGTAGGCAGATTCAAATAACTAATGTGAATATTATATAATGATAATAAATATTATATTACTTTCATTGGGAAGATGGATGGTGTGAAAATAGAATAGATATAAATATAAAAGGTCCCTTTTTTGTTTAAATTAAATCAATTTATTCCAGACTTATGCATCGTCAGGGCATGCAATGCTTTCGTGCATCTATGGAATGAACGCAACTGCGTCTAGATACGCAAATAACAGAGTCATTACAATAAAAGCGTTATTGAAAGGACACGAACACATAAAACTAGAACATGACAAGAGTATGTATTATACTAAAATATGCATATTAGATTTATATAAAGCACGATAAATATTTCGAAAGATAACTTATTGTAGAAAAAGAAAAAACACAACATACACATTTAGACAAAACAATGAATAGAATAATAGACAGCGTAACATGACATCCAAGCATCATTTGTCTGTGTGTTTCAATACCATTGCGCTAAGAATGTCATTTAAAACTCGATGAGGACGAAACGTATCGATTTTAGAGACAATGGTTTATTTTTACAGAAATGAACCTTTTCATTTGCCCTCTTGTCCTCTACTATCGCTCGGGTAAAGGGTTAGTTATAAACATAGATGAGCAAAATGTAATCAGATTAATAAAAATGATTTACGATTACATTTTACGTTTTTTACCATTAATATGACTGCATTTTGCTCATTTATGTTTTAAGCATTATAGAATCCCAAATTGTATACACATTTATGATTTCTTAATGTTTTAAATGGATTGAATCATGATTACAGAGCAAGAAAATTAAAATTACGACCACCTTTTGTAATCGTTCATGATTAATCGGATTACATTTTTCCCATCCCTGGTTATAAAGATAGAATGAAAGTCTTTTAAAATAGTTTAGAAATCAGTAAAAACAAAGATGGTTCATTGGCAAAACAAAGAACTGGACTGGACTGGTTGGAAGTAATAATTACAGTGTAAGGAGTTGCCCAAGAATCTGCTAATGGCTATTTTCGTGTAATGGCAATGCTATGGCAAATGTTACTATACCGCATCTTATAGCAAGTGCAATCCAGTCCGAGATCGGTGTCGACCATTAAAGGGAGACAGTCCAATGACAGTCGTTACGTCAGAAGGCCTTAAGGTATATGAATAAAGGGACGTATACAGTCAAATCTGAGGCACAACAAGCCAAGGCGTGCAAGATGGACTTTGACACGTTTATAGTGACGTAATAGTGATCAGCGTCTTTTGCCGATTCCAAAAATATATATATATTACTATATCACCAAAAAATGTCGCTTAAACCAAATAGCCTTTCACCGCTCGATATATATATATTGTTCACGCACTAACAAATAAATTGTGGCAAAACAGCAATCTGCACCTTTTTAATTTGTGTCGTCAAACATATTTCTTGCCAACCGTCTTTTGTAAATTTCATTCATTCAAATTCAATTATACGTACGACAAACAACAAAATCTTTTATTCAAACACAAATCTCAAACATATACTTAAAATTTGAACCAATTCGGACTCTCAGACTACTTTTTGGTAAATATCAGATTTTAAGTCAATATATTTATTAAATGTCCCAGCATAACAATATAATGCTTTATATGGGATGCAAGTCACTACTAAAGAAGGCCGAATGTGGACGTGATCGAGGAAATTGGCGTGGCCATGTCCTTAGCTCCTCCAAACGGGTAGGAGGAACACCTCGGGGGTTTTATTTACACCTGAGAGTTTACACACCGAGGCGACGCGCTCACGGCGCCCTGACGGCATATAAAGGATTTGCCCCGTTGTAAAAAAAGGGTATTGCGAGTTAACTCTCACTGCTTGAGAGTATTTCCTTTAATTAGTTACAATGTTGATGTTTTCCTATTCTAATTTGGACATATTCTCCTACAAAATGCATACCGCTGCTAGAAGAAAACAAAAAATAGCCTTATTGGCAGCAGGTAATCTATACTAATATTATAAAGCTGAAGAGATTGTTTGTTTGAACGCGCTAATCTCAGGAACTACTGGTTCGAATTGAAAAATTCGTTTTGTGTTGAATGTACCATTTATCCAGGAAGGCTTTAGGCTATATAACATCACGATGCAACTATTAGGAGCGAAGAAATAATGGAAATTGTGAAAAAAACGGGGAAAATTATTCATCCTTGAGTGCTTCCATTGCGTGCGCTGCGAAAACGGTTCAAGATACCAAAAATATATGTATGAAAGAATTATTCCTCTTGAAATGATCTAAAAAATGTCTATAACAGTATATGTCTATCTTTTAAGATTAACTCACTAGAAACGTTTTTATGGTAATCAAATTGTTCGAAATTAATGCATTATTTGTTAAGAGTTGTATCAAGGTAATAATATTAATCTTTATCCAAATAAATGTGTTGTTGATTAAGAGTATTTAATTGTGAACAAAATTGTCTTTGACATTACTTAATTTCAATGAACATCTTAGAAGATATTACAATCTATACTAATATTATAAAGCTGAAGAGTTTGTTTGTTTGTTTGTTTGTTTGTTTGTTTGTTTGAACGCGCTAATCTCAGGAACTACTGGTTCGAATTGAAAAATTCTTTTTGAGTTGAATAGACCATTTATCGAGGAAGGCTATAGGCTATATAACATCACGATGCAAATATTAGAAGCGAAGAAATAATGGAAAATGTGAAAAAAACGGGCAAAATTTTTCATCCTTGAGGGCTTCCATTGCGTGCGCTGCAAAAACGGTTCAAGATACCAAAAATATATGTAAGAAAGAATTATTCCTCTTAAGATGATCTAAAAAAATGTCCGCGACAGTATATGTTTATCTTTTAAGATTAAGTCACTAGAACCGTTTTTATGGTAAACAAATTTGGTCGAAATTAATGCATTATTTGTTAAGAGTTGTATCAACGTAATAATATTAATCTTTATCCAAATAAATGTTTTGTTGATTAAGAGTATTTAATTATGAACAAAATTGTCTTTGACATCACTTAATTTCAATGAACATCATAGAAGATATTACAATAACTTATATAGCAAAACAACGTTTGCCGGATCAGCTATGTCTTGATAAGCGCGAAACTCGAGAACGACTAAACCGATTTGACTGATTTCTTTTTTGTTGTGTTTGTTGAAGTCTGGGGAAGGTTATTACGGAGAGAATAATTAAAAAAATTGTCTGAAAAAGTCTAAAAACAACACTTTTCTATATTCTCATACAAAAAATTCGTAATAATATTTAAAAGTCAATTTGAACTTTAACACCATATCATAAAGTTTAAATGTCAGTGGACGGGTTCCGGGAAGGCAAAACAATTGAGTGACGTATAAATATTAATGTCAATATTTGTCAATTTTTATACATATAGCATTAAAGCCAGGTTCTTTCAAACAATTTTCAAAAAAATCTGACGGGGAGGCTATTAACATTAAAAAAAACAATATGACTTTGTTTTAGAGAAATAGGGCAGAACAAGGTCTGCCGGGACAGCTAGTAACTTATATAGCAAAACAACGTTTGCCGGATCAGCTAGTAAAAAATAATTATCAAACTTTATAGACTACTGCGTGTCTATGTAGGTACACCAGCGAACGTAAAGTTAAAATTCACAAAGTTGCGCAATAAAGGTAGTGTACCTACGTAAAACTTCGAGTGTAACTGTTCGTTTATGGACCCGCGCAGACGAGTTTACTTTTGACTGCTGAGGACAAAAGTACCCAAATTTATAAGTCTGAGATTTATACACGAAACTTCGACTGAACAATACACAGAAAAAATGTACGTCTTCAACCCATTCGCTACGACAGACTGTCACAATTTTAAATAAATATTTTTCAATACACAAACAGACAGTGTGATTAGATGATTTGGACATTCGCATAGAGATTTCTGTTACCCACCGCGCGTGTATGTGAAAACGAATGAAGTTTGATGCGGGTGGACATTCATTTTCGATGAGAGATTGACCTTAATAGTCGTGAATTTTAAACGTAATATTTAATCATCAACTTGTTTTTTTTTTATAAACGATTATTATATTAATAATTTTTACGCATATATGTGCCTAGTGTTTCCCAACTTGGGAACTCCACCGGGCCTTAATTTGAACTGTACAAGTCCAGCTGCTACATACTAACTACTACTACTGCTACACCTGCTCGGATCATCCCGCCTTGCGCGCAACGCCGGGACTGCCATCACCAAACAGGGGAGTAAGCATAAAAAACATACTGTGGTATTAATTTTGACCGGCATCAACCTACCCTGCTACTATTGTAATTTATTAATGTAAATATATATTCATCTAATTATCTAAACTAAAAATTTGGCCGTTTTATTTTACCCTAAATAAAATAAAACGTGACAAGACTTCGCTGCAAAGTGCTCCGTAGGAGATGGAGCTCCGTGCTGAAAGTGCGCACATCAAACGCGCACATTCTGCAGCCTTCAGGGGCCAAAGAATTGGCTCAAAACGATTTTGATTATTTTTTAGAAATATAATACGAGTGAATGAAATATTGTCACTCATTGTGTGTATAAGCGGTGTTTTTCAGCCGGTGACTATAGTCACCCATCGTTTGCAGGCGGCGTTTTTTTAGCTGGTGACTAGAGTAACCGAAAATAGCGTAAAGGATAATAAAAACTGAATGTATATAATAGGAGCCTAAAAGTATAAGGCAGAGCCAAGTCCAAGTTAATGAAATCGGTTAAAAACCGTATACTTTGATATTAATTAAATAATATACTTTGTAATGTATGAGCAAGGGTTAAAATAACTTCTATAAATCTCAGCTTGACTGACACTTTGAACCGAATAAACAAAAACCTCGAGGACTTTCGTACAACGTACATAGTACCTACAAATAATTGAGGCGCTTGACGGACTAATTCTAAAGTACCGGAAAAATTGTAACGTGTTATCTCCTACTTATAACCGAATGTGGCAAACAAGCTAACAGCTCACCTGTTGGAAAGCGGCTACAGTCACTTATAACGGAGTGCAACACAAGAGTATTGCTGTCGTGCTGCCGACCTTGTCGGAGTAAACTTTTTCTCTTAGAGCGAGCGGACGAAACACAAGCTGATAAACTGTTTCATTGATATGAATGCGTGACTATAAAATATTTTATCTCACAGGACATTCAATTCCATGTAAACCGATTTATTTGTACTACAATAATTCAAAAGAGCAACTATCACGTTTTCTCGTAAATGCTTCTTCATGTATAGAATTTATTATATTTTTCGAACCGATGATGCTTTCAAGTTAATTACTCTTTTTGTTTAAATAACTTTAAGTTTTAAATTTATATGAATAAAAATCAATTTAATTAATTTGCAAATACAGCGGATTTTAGTTCTAAAAATGTGAAGACATTTTTCGACTCCCCGCGTACTTTTGTCCTCCAATACAAGACTCGTCTGCGTGGCACTAAAGCGACTCTAGCGTGGAGAATGTTTCTAATTAAAAAGCCAGCCGTCACTTGTTCGAACAAAAGGCGAGATTCCCGTAAGAAAATGTTTCCAGCCTTATTTTTCTACGCCCAAATACCCGTAGCTCACGAACAACACAAGAATTTTTATTAACAAAACCGCCAAGTAGTATTCCCAAATATATATCGGTAGATTTAATCAAAAACGTGTCGTGACTTGTGTTTCAACCCTTTTGTTTACTGTTTGTTACATATTTATTTAATGAATTCACGTATTCCTATTTCCAAGAAACTAAAAGCAAACTAAAGTAAAAACATTACAGAAACAGCAAGAGTAGCAGTGCGTAGAGCGGTTTTGATACCCACTTTGTAGCACGGCAGTGAATCCTGGGTATGTCAGAAGAAGCATGAAAGTAAAATTAATGCTGTGGAGATACGATCTCTTCGTTCTATATGCGCTATGTGTAACGCATATAGAACGCAACGCTTAAGCCGTGGTGGCTGCCGGCAGAATAGAATAGCACCCCCCTCTTCTTGCTGAGGTGTCGTAAAAGGCGACTAAAGTATCTCTTGAACACCGCAATTCAACCAGGTGTTTAGAGAAGGGAAAACTCGACCAAACCTGCACCCTGCTCCCTCCCGATCGTACTGGTTCTCCTTTCCATCGGGCCTGAGGGAGCTCGGACGAGAGAGGGCTTTTCTGGCTGCGCGTCCAGTTATGCAGTTAAATATCTCCTGCGCAATTGACTGTTTCCGAAAACTGGACCTCGAATTTCTTAACCGGTGTTGAAACAGTCGCCGTGGCCGAAACCGGCTAGGACATCATCATAATCATGTGTAACGCTTGCAGATTGCGTTAGGAACCAAGAGATACGCAGAATGGTTGGTTTGAAAGATAATGTCATCGATAGCATGCACAAAAGCGTACTTCGATAGTTCGGGCACGTGGAGAGGAGCAATGATAAAAGGATGACAAAAGAGATATACAAGATGAATGTGAGTGGAAGTAAGAGTAGATGCCGATTGAATCATACCTAAGCAGACCAAAAAAAAAGAGTCTGATGGAGGGTAATGTCAAAAGCAAGCGGAATCAGCGGGAGTGTATGAAATAATTAATAAAAGTTAAGGAAAAGAAAGTTTTGCAAGAATAGAGAAGCGGCGTTTTATTATCTCTGCCTATCCCAACAGGGATTCGGTGTGGTGATAGATAAATATAAAAGCCAAGTTTATTAGGATTCCTTGTTTATCAATTACCTGTCACAAGCAACTTCTGGTGCGTGGGTTCCTAAGCTTTTAAAACAGAACACTAATCAAATCCCTATGAATTTATGAAACTTTGCATTCGATGATTACAAATCAATATCACTACGGTTTAAATAAGTAGAACAACTTTCATTACAATTGTTTAATGTAAAAGACTCTCATCTTCAATGAGAAGTATGAGATGCTTTGACATAATAACCAGGGTTTTTCTCATTATGTAAATATTTTGTGATATTTCAAAATAGCATTTGTATCTTAATCTAAAATTACCTAACAAAAGTAAATATTTTCCCTTAGGTTCCACGGAACCAACTTTAAGAATCGCAGTTCTAGTGAATGTATAAATGCACTAGTCGTATGTGGCAAACTGACACCTCGCGCCATTATTCAATTGTAAAGATTGAAAAAATTATTTTACAGGAATTTTGTCCACAATACTTCACACCTTCACCGTAAAACCGTTAATAATAGAAATTTTAAGGAAGAGTCAATTTAAAAAACATGATTCTTAACACTTTGCCGTCCGCACGATTCGTAAATATTTATTCGCTTGGCGCCGGGAGCGCTAATTCGGATCACTTGACTTGTCGCCGGCCGTTCTTGACATAATCGGGAGACTATACATTGTTAAGTTTTACTAATCTCATATTTACTTCTCATAAGTTCTCAACCCTGTTCCTCTACTTTCATGACATTTTGAAGACCGAAAGTTTGCCCATGTCACCACTGTGGTGTCGCCGGATAGTGTTAATACAGTTTACTCTCTCTCTTATTTAACCTGCAGCCACGCAATGATGAGTAAAGATCTCTTCCATTATTTTCCACTCATATCGATCGGGAACTGTGACCAACCAGTTTCTTTCAGCCTCCTTTATTAGATCATCGGTCTAACCATAGAATCTCAAATAAAAATAACGATAATGAACGCTTACCTGTATCTGAAACATTGATATGGAGTCGTCTTGCATCTGGACGCGTACTGCGAGCATCTTGCCGCCCTTCTTAGGCGTTGTGGGAGGCGTTCGGGCTCCGCCGCCGGCGCCGTCCACGCCGGCCGGTGTGCTCGCCGAGTGGTGCATACGGCCTAGTGGAAGAACAATCTATATCTTCATACATAGTATAAATTACAATGGTTCTTTTCATTTTTGTGTTTGCTTACTTACATCTTCTAAAATACATAACAGATCTTGATGCAATTTTTACCATCCTACCATAGTTTAGGAAATTTATTCTCAATCCTTTAATAAACTTCCATGTTATTAATGAGAACAACGAGATGTTTTTATAACTGTCATCCTGCCCGCACTGATTGAACTATAAGAGTTACAGGATATCAAATTATACCCAAAAAGGTCTAAAAAAAAGTTCAAAATACAAGTGTATTTTTAATTTTTATAATTATTTTTACAGGAAATGACAAGAAAAGTGAAGTTTGTTGGAACCTTTCATTATTTATTTTACTTTATATTTAACAACTTCAATAGTAATGGTAACACTTTTAAAACTTTTTTTGTACTTATTATAAATACATTAAAATAATGATAGCTCTATACAATGCATGAAACTGATCTGCACTTTCACATGCACTAAATGATCTATAAAGTCAATAGTATTAATACTGCTTAAATATACCAAACCAATGTGGGTGGGGCGAAGGCACAGGCCAAAACCCACAGACAATACGGTCATGTAATGAACATGATGTCATCACCTATTTGTTAAGCTGTTTTTAGTAATAAACAGATTTACCTATCCTGGGTTTGACTCATTACAAATACTCTATAGAAAAACTCGTAGAAGGTACTCTATGTACTAGTGACATGCCATGAATGTTTGAATAAAAAAACTGTTTCATTCAAACACAGGCAACTAATATTTCAATATTATATTAATATCAATGTCAATATTTTTTATATTTTTTTTTTACACAGGCACGGCATAGTGACTACAGACTACCTGATGGTAAGTACAGTGTAATCCAAAAACGAAAGCGACTATCAAAGGACGAAAATCCATTGATAGTCTACATTGTCATGTCAGCCCACATATACCACGACTGAAGGTCTCTAGGTATATGAGCTACTGGATAAAATATATTATATTATATTTCTATCTTTGATCTCCTTGATTCCCTATTGAGGTAGGTAGAAAGAATGGAACACTGCTTATTTTTATTATTAAATACTTCTTTCATTTCTTCAACCTTAGTTAATCCCATCATGCTCTCTCCTCTATTCCCAGTGCTCCTGAACTTACTTTCGCTCAGGATTCTCTTTACTTTGTCCATGTAGGTATGATTTTTGTTGCAGGCCAGATATATAACCTCCCTTTCTTTTCATTCTCTAAATTATAGACCAACAATATTAATAGTAATAATATATCCTCACATAATATCCCTTTCAGGGTGAAAAGAGATACATTTGTGGTTGTATCCATTTGGCACTTTTTCTTTAACCTGACAAGGCACTGTGACCACACCATGCATGATGATAAGCTTGGTGCAGTCCAAAAAAATGACAATGACTACTAACAACAAAAAAACCATCAACAGCAGCCGTAATCATGCTGCCCCCCACAAATATCTCTTCATTCTTCGCTTAAAGGACCCAATATCATAGGATGAAAGGAACACACTCACTTGAAGATCATTTTTCACCCCACAAATACTGATACCTGGTACCTCTTCAGAGCACTCACCATAATACAGACAAAATAAGTCACTAACCTGGTACAGTGTGACATCCAATTGTGGACAGATGTCCAGTGGAGTTACAGCTACCAGGCGGCAAGTCAGAGTCCATCATATTGAGCAGTTGTCACTCCATCTCAAACCGGAATTACAAATGACTACTTTTGATGGCATTTTAACAACTTCACAGCACATTTACACTACTCTAAGTCCAGTTCTGTGGACAATTTTAAAAAATAATTTTATTTCATAGATCCAAAAAAAATGTTTACTAGTTCAAAGTATTAATAATATATATATAACAAAAATATACAAAATCAGAAAGTTATTAATTAATTGATCTTAAACTAAACTTTTCAGTTAACATTCGAAAGTTTTTACATAATGCTTTATCACATCACTTTATTCACAGGAAACTTAAATTTTTACTCATAATTGAAGTAATATTATTTAAAAACCACAAATCTTACTACATATAACATATCTAAATCAAGTTACAGCTTACGAGATGCAAACCGGCGTCGGCCTACTTAACACCCTTAGACATAAATAGTTAGGTTGGATGCAATAACCAGAAAATAGGTCAACAGAGGTGTGCCCGGCCACCCTGCCAGACGCACTGGCTCTTTCTACGACGACGCACTACGCGTAACATTGCGGAATCAATTATCTAACAAAATCTTCACTGTACGTAACACAAATAATTCACAGCAATCTGTATTTTCTCTACAAATAGATACTATAAACACATCTTACGCTCTGAAAAGCTTATAAACCGACAACCAAGCAAACACCCCTCCCGATTTGTCAACCAAAGTCATTGATCTAATTGATTTTCAATTACAATTTCACTTATTACAAGTCTAATTTACTTTACACTTGCGCCGATTTTACTGCCACTTAAAATGGATTGCACAATTCAATTTTTTCACACAAAAAGTTCAAAATATGTCTTCTCTCAAGCAGATCAGCAGCGTCTATTCGCCATATTTATTTACCTATTTTATGTTGCCAAAAGAACAATGCGTTAATTACTACGAGATGATGATTACTACCATTCTAGTACAAAATATTAAGGTAACTTTTGTTAGCTAGGTGAAGACAGAGCTTTACAGTTTAGATGACTATCATTGGCTTAATGAGAACGCACCTTAAGGTTTGATAAAACTTTTTGAAAATACTTGCAGTGTTACCTGGATTGGCAGAACCACACGATGTTAGCAGGATCTCAGAAGTTTTCTCACAGTTTAGGTTTGAAAAATTTACAACTTTGAACTATAAAGTTTAAAGTAACTATAAAGGCATCACAAACAAAAACAACTTTCACATATATTACTTTACTCTGTGGTAACAACATTTAATATTTATTTCTTTTAAGATTTACTTGGTTAATTATAGATATAGATGTAATGTGTCTACGTTACAGGTATTTCGTGTACTTGCCGGTACGAAAGATCGATATAATTTTTTTTACAAAACATTTGCCTATTAGAACATTTTAATTTTTTTTATTTGTGATTTCATTATAAAAATTTTAGCAAAAGTACTAAACCAATTCAATTTGTTATATATGTACGTACTCATATCAATTATTTCCTATATAGCACATTAGCTATACTTTTATTTAAGATATTATGATAACAATTGATTTTTTTATGTATTCGAGTAGGCAGCATTATGATGTGTAGATGTTTTCCATTATCTATTTTTTTCACATAGTTTTTAAGTTGTATATGTTTACACAACTCTTGCTTAGCATATTTTTGTTTATTTATTTCATACTTGTTGGAAAGCAAGTTAATTTGTTTTGGTATACACTATCATTTGATCAATGTCTATGAACAGCATAATTTTAGCATTTTCTTTATCTAATTCTTTTTATTGCTACTTTTTACGAATCAGCTAGCGAATTCTTCTATTTTAATCTGGCCTCACTGAACACAAATGACATTCGTGATTAGTTGTGTGTTGGGTTGCGTTGTTATGTATTTACACTTTATTAAAATAGAAGTTTTTCTACGTAGATAATTTGTTTTTTATAAAATGGAAATAAGTTGATTAATGTAAATGAAAATATTATGACCATGGAGACCACACCTCTACTGACGGCGCCAAAAAAACAATCCTTATGGTCGAGGTATTCACTTATTAATTACCTTTATTGTTATTTTGCCTTTGTTTTCATTGATCCTAATTATCATTTGTGTACTTTATTTGTAGGTTACCGTTTCTAAGGCTACGCAAAAAAGTTTTAACGGCAAGATGTATTAATATAGGATACCTCCCAGATGAAGAATTTCCATTAAACTATGTTTGTAATCAAGTGAGTCGCTCTTAATCTATGTTAATTTAGTCAGATTATCAATAATTACAGTAATTATAATACACAATCTTGAATATTAACTACTCTATATTTTTAGAAATAAAACTTATTGATATATAATGGAAATTTCGTGTGTAAGTGCCCTGAGAACGGTGATAAGCAGCACTATTCATGTTAGGTATGATATTTGAGAGTAAAGTGGATACAGCCAGTTATGTATCTCTACTCTCCTTGCAAATGAATTAGCATAACTATAAACACTCAACATATACAATGGTACTTTATATCATTCTATTTATTATTGGTAATGGATATTGATAAAGACAAACATGAGATATTATTCTAGTAGGGACTTTTTTATTGATAAAAATGTGTGGTCATAATTTATAGAATTTTATGACAGGACCTCCTTTGTATATTTATTCACACTTAAATATGTTGAAAAAGGCAACAATTAGAATTAATTCTGAACTATATATTTATTTTTATATTTTCTTAACATTCTGGGTTCTAAACTAGTGGTAGGTTAATTTTACTTTTCTTACAGAAGTGCTTAGAAATAGGTCTATTTTAATAACATTACATTTCTTTTCATTTCAATACAGCTAACAATTCTCTGCATATCTGAAAAGGATTGAGTGTGATGATATATTACTATTGTTATTTGTAGGATTAACCTTCCTGTTTATTGGAAAAACCTACTTTTAAAATAATTACTTGCACTTAAATTTTTCAGAAATAAGTATAGGACCAATTATAATAAGGAATAGAATGTTTCTGCTATTATCTTTATCTCTTTTGCACTGGTAATATTGTTATAGTGCTATCTCAGTCTTATTCCATGTGATATTCATTTATCACTGTTTAATTATCAATGAATTCACTTTTTTTCTCATCACTACTCAGAAATATTCCAATATTACAGGTATTATCAAGAGAGGTAATAAGTTATAGACAAAGAATTACTTAGATCTTTAAAAAAACAGGTATTTTATAGTTAACATGTTTATTTTTAGTAGGTTTCTGTATATGTATAATCCTTATAAATTGAGCTACAAGTATCAACTATTAATATGTAAATTTATGCTAAGAATTTTTTATGCAGTGATATTGAAGAACTTATCAATATTTTACTAGATGGATTATATTTTAAATATACTCATTTTTTTAACAATGACAAATATCTTATTACCTTAATAAACAAAAAGATTTTTCTTTAAATTACTATAATGAATATTAAAATATCTATGGTTTAAGAACTTTGGGTTCTCTTTTACTCATGACTGTTTTACCTTTATATGTTCCAGCTTATTTAGTTTGGTGAGAAAAAAAATGTCAATTAAAATTTACTTATTTTTATTGTATTTGTTTTTATTTATATAATTCCTTACTTAGTTATCTCTTATTGTTTTGTTAACTTAATTTTTGTAGAAACTTTGCTCACTTGTGTATCATTTCTGTTTATTTTTAGTTTATAAATACCACTGTATGTTTCCCTTAAAATATAAAAAATAAAATATGTTACCATATATCTAGAAATTTATATATCAAGTAATATAATACCACAATACATGGAGTCTTCCATCCCATAACTCTTTATAACTTGCATCCCATGTGCAAATTACTATAAAATAATGAAATATAAATTTTACAATTACATTAGAAATTCAGTTACAAAATGAAAGAGGTTTACATAGGTAGAAAAAAAAGAAATTTCATTAGTTCTGCTTATCCCAACGGGGGTTTGGCATGATGATAGATAAAGTACATGATTTGTCAGTAACTGTATTTTCGTTTTTAATTTTTAAACAGATTTTAAGACAATTGTTTATTTCCAGAAATACAATCTCATCACATTCCTGCCCGTAGTCCTCTATGAACAATTCCGATTTTTCCTAAACTTGTACTTTCTTATAATGGCACTCAGTCAGTTCATACCAAGTATACGGATTGGCTATTTGTACACATACTGGGGTCCATTGTGCTTTGTCCTGGCTGTGACCCTATTCCGTGAGGCAGTTGATGACTTTAGAAGATATAGGTAAGAAATAACTTTTTTTTTTATAAATATTTGTGGACAACTACACACATTGGCCAAATCTCAAAATTAGATTGCACTTGTATTATAGGTACTAGACAAAGATATACATGCTTAAAACAGGAGGTTAAATCAATTATTTAAAATGGTAAGGTGATTTCCCGAATTATGTCGTGACTACTGTACCCAAGTATAAACACCGTCATAGTGACTCGCTTCGGCCTTTCAGGATCCGTTTGAGTATATCCAGCTCATATACCTAGAGACCTTCCGGTATCTTTAATCTTGGCCGACATAGCGATGGCGACTACCAATGAATTTTCGTCCCTTGGCGATCATTATCGATCTTGGATTACACTCTACTTTCCGTCAGATGCAATGTAGTGACTTTAATGAGCCAGAATAAAAAAAAAACAAATAACTTATAACAATTAATGTTTTTTTTTATTCATAATGAGTAATAATGTTCTATCTGATGGAAGAACTAATTTTAATAATTATATAGCCACATAAATGACTTGGAGATGAGAACACATCTCAGAATCCAAGGTTTTCTGGAATTAATAACTAGGTAAACCCATAGTAAATATAACTCTAATTTGTAATAAAGCTGTATATCTTTTAGGCGCTAACATACCTTTAAGCATCTCTTTGATATATCTCTGCTCACTCCGAGAGTGATATAGTGTTATGATATATTATAATCTTTTAGGAGAGACAGAGAAGTAAATAGTCAAAGATACGACCGCATAGTACTGGACGCCCCAGTGGATAGTTATCGCCCTTTCATCATGGAGCATGTTCCTGGATCAGAGTTGAGAGTGGGTGACATTGTCATGCTTCATAAAGGCCAGCGAGTCCCGGCAGACATGATTCTGTTAAGGACCAATGAAACTATGGGGACAGTATTCATCAGGACTGACCAGTTGGATGGTGAAATTGATTGGAAATTAAGGTAATTGTTTTAGTAAAAAATGGAAAATCTTCTGACTTAGTACAAATGAGGTGAAGTTTGATGTTATACCCGATTGTCAGAACTGTATCGTGACCGCAGTACACAAGTGTAAAGACATTCATAGCGACATGTTCGACTTGCCATATTTTGAGACCAGTTTCTGTACTTCCGATTGTTCATATACTTAACCCTTAGTCATGATATATGAGGGCCGGTAAGACAAGAATGACTGGCAATGGGTTCTCGAAGGCGTCCGCAGGGGCAGAGGGCAACATCGCTCCCCTGGAAACGCCGATCCCACAAGCTAAGCAATTTTCTCTGTCTATCCATTTCTGAAGTGGAGTGAACTGTTTCCGTAGACCCACCTGCTTAGTGAATACTAAGCTAAGTAGTAGCTAAGGTGGTAATACTAAGTAGTCGAATGTCTACTTTAATTCTATATTCCGAAATAAATTTGTGAGACTAAGGCTGGATTTTTGTTTATTCCCTAGCCGTCAAACCCCTTGTTACACTTGTTAATCGTTGTTATTTATAGACTACGCTGTACTTTTCATCAGAAGCGCTGTGGCCATTTTGTCGAGCCAGTTTTTTTTTATTACAAACAGGCCTGCGTCTGACCGCAATCTCGCCTGATTGAAAATTATGATAATTCCGAAAGATATGATAATGGAGCGCTGTCACCCAACAAATACCGATTCACTCGTTGTTTGGAGTTTCCCATGTTGGAAGATGTTGGAAAAACAAACGCAGCATACAAGAGGGAGCGAATCGCCTCCTGCAAGCAATCGGAATGTCAACCACATAGGGTGTAAACTCGCACGGCGCCCAGTCAATTTATGGTAGAAGGGGGAGGAGGAACTAAATTATACAAGTCAGCCGCTCCTCTCCGGATTATATCTATAGAAATAAAAGAAGAGCCAATATAATAAAAGATCTTCAAAACTGATAGGTTTGAACAGAGCATAAATGTATAATTGAATATATTCAAAAATAGAGTGTTTGCAGTTACTTATACATTGTTTAACGAATGTGTTTCTATTTAGTGGCTGACTATTACCGACGAGCGCTGATAAAATTCGTTACAAGGTCCCTTTGTTCCGCAGCTTGTGTGATGACGTCATTATTCTAATCATTGACTTGCTCATTATTAAATTTATTGAGGGCCGCCACAATTCTCGAATTTTTGATATGATAATAATAAAATCATTCTGGATACTACACATTGATTTTTTATTTATGAGTTTTGATTGCTTGATGGGATTTTTTGTTTTGTTTGTCTTGGGAAAGATTCTCATAATTATAGACTGCAAAAAACGTCCCAAACGACCACTTGATGCCGCATTTGAGATTTTTTTTCCAACGGTATTTTTTAACCCTTTCGCTACTATAAGTATAAATCACCGCTTATACACGATGGGTGTGTTTTATTCACACGTATTATTTTTCTTCTGAAAACTAGTGAAAATCGTTTTGAGCCAAAACTTTGGCCCTGAATGCCAAAGGCTGCGTACGTTTGATGTGCGCTCTTTACAGTGAGACCTGCCGTAGCGAAAAAATTAAGGATCTACATGAAGATCTGAATACTTAAAATACACATACAGTCATGTTGAGAGAGACAAATCAATCTACACAGAACTGAATTAATTCTACCAGAAATCGAACAATAAACACATTTTACGTCATCGGCAATAAATATAGTTGCAAAACGTTCTGTCACGTCGGCCACGACTAGTGATGAAAATGCCCGGGAATTTTCCCAAAGTGGCCAAAACTTGTATGGGGAATATTCCCGGGAATTTACGAAATGTTCGCGGAAGTGCTGGGCACTTTGGGAAAATTCCCGGGCATTTTCATCACTAGCCACGACATATAAGCGCAAAGTGGATACAAACCCTAATGTATCTCTGCTCACTCCGAAAGGGATATAGCGTGGCATATCGCATGTTATTATTAATTGAAATACGATTGAAAATTATATAAAGTAGGAGAATCGGTAGTCAAATTTCTCTTTTCCATTGCTGTAGAAACGGTTCAAGAAGTTTCACTAAAACAAATTCAAGCACATTCTTATCCAAATTTTAGGATTCCGCTTCCATCAACACAAAAACTACCCACCGATGCACATCTGTTGGACATTAATGCAAAGATATATGCGGAAAAACCCATGAAGGACATCCATTCTTTCTTCGGACACTGCATAAGGCTGGATGAGGAGGAGAGAGACTTTCTCAATATAGAGAATACGCTATGGAGTGGATGCGTGGTAGCTTCAGGACAGGCCACCGGGCTGGTGATATATACTGGTGAATACAAATCTTGTTGTAGAAAAGTTTGCCCCACAATTCAATTTATCTTTTCATTATAGCTATATTCAGTCCTTTCATAATTTATTTGTACAGTGCCTCGGAACCTTCGGTACAAGAGATCCACTCACACTTAGCCGGTTTTTTTCTAACAACCAATCTTTCCATAACTAGGTAGTGAGACCCGCAGTGTAATGAACAACGCTATGCCTCGATCCAAAGTGGGACGACTTGACCTTCAAGTCAACAATTTGACCAAAGTATTGTTCATAGCGACAATGCTTATATCACTCTTGCTGATTACACTGAAGGGCTTCAATGGGCCCTGGTATGGGTTCCTCTTTAGATTCGTCTTGCTGTTTTCGTACATCATTCCTATAAGGTAAGATTTTATTCTATTTTGACTTTGCATTTTGTCTAAAAACGCGCTTAATTATCTCTGTAATATAAACCAAAAACAATATATTATAACAACGCTAACATTTAGGAACACACATGAACTTAGCCAGAAACTAAGCTCGTGCTTTTACTATGGGTACTAGACAAATATATACATACTTAAATACACATACTCTACCATGACTCGCGATAAACTATTCTGCTCATCATAAAAAAGTGTCCCGGTACCGAGATACGAATTCGAAATTTTTAGAGACGAAGTTAGTGTCAATAAAAACTCAGTAGTGTAGATTATATAAATGTATAAAAGCTATTATCTCGTTATAATTGGACATTTAATAAATATAATGATTTAAAATCTGTGTGGCGTATGGCTGCACATTCAAAAATCAAATAAATATTGGCGTGGGGGGAGGGCGATTGCATGAGCTCTGTAGGCATCGCTTTGTCCGCACGCATTGTGTAACGGGTTTATATTATGTGTGCGCGCTACAATATACATTTTTATGTTTTTAATAATATGAAATTCTTATGATGCGGAACTACATAAACAATATTAATTATTTTTCTTGTTTAACGACTAAAATTGTATTTTTATATTTGACAGTTTACGAGTAAATTTGGATATGGGAAAAGCATTCTATTCCTGGATGATACAGCGGGATAAAACTATCGAAGGCACAGTTATGCGGTCTACGACAATACCTGAAGAGTTAGGCAGGATCCAGTACTTATTAGCTGATAAAACTGGAACTCTGACTAAAAACGAAATGGTGTTCCAGAAACTTCATCTTGGGAATGCTTTGTTTGACAGTACAAAATTCCATGAGGTATATATACTTTCTTTTTTATGTTTATATAAATCATCATTAAAAAAGAATCTTCTTGAGTGGGTAGGGTGATTCGAACTGTCGTATTTTGGGATTAGCTTGAGTACCAACTGTTGTTCATGTACCTACAGACCTTCAATCTATACTAATATTATAAAGCTGAAGAGTTTGTTTGTTTGAACGCGCTAATCTCAGGAACTACTGGTTCGAATTGAAAAAAATATTTTTGAGTTGAATAGACCATTTATCGAGGAAGGCTTTAGGCTATATAACATCACGATGCAATTATTAGGAGCGAAGAAATAATGGAAAATGTGAAAAAAACGGGGAAAATTATTAATCCTTGAGGGCTTCCATTGCGTGCGCTGCAAAAACGGTTCAAGATACCAAAAATATATATAAGAAAGAATTATTCCTCTTGAAATGATCTAAAAAATGTCCACGACAGTATATGTCTATCTTTTAAGATTAAGTCACTAGAACCGTTTTTATGGTAAACAAATTTGGTCGAAATTAATGCATTATTTGTTAAGAGTTGTATCAACGTAATAATATCAATCTTTATCCAAATAAATGTGTTGTTGATTAAGAGTATTTAATTGTGAACAAAATTGTCTTTGACATCACTTAATTTCAATGCACATCTTAGAAGATATTACAAAGCCTTATATAGCAAAACAACGTTTGCCGGATCAGCTAGTTGTTTATATATGTGGACGGATATAACGGCGACAACTGCCAATGGATTCTCGTCCCTTGATACTCACTGCCATTCTTGGACTACTTTGTAATTTTCATCAGGAACGCTGCACTTTGTCGTGCTACTATTAAAAATAATTGTGTATACATACACAACCACTAGACATAGTGTCAGATCCGTATGTGGTGGATGTTCCTTATATTCGCACGAAAAAATTCGCTTCTACATTTATCATGCGAACGGCTAAGGAGTAGAATATGCTTCCAGCGGCCATATTTCCGCGATCTTATGACCTGGGAGTATTTAAGAGAAGAGTGAATAGGCATTTGCTGAGCGAACGCGTTTCATCATCGAACTCATCTTCACCTTCCACCAGGTGTGATTGAGGTCAAGCGTTCGTCTATAAATTATAAAAAAAAAACATAGTTCAGTATTCTCCTAATTATAACTTAAATAAATGTGCTTTAATCGAAATTATTTTGATGCTAAGAATATTTTTTATTACATTCTCTTGTTTCCAACTATTCACACATCCAGAAAATTTCCACCCTTTGGAAATTTTCTAGTCTTTTGGATGCTATTGTATCCATAGACATTCGAATATCGGACAGCGCTATTTTACATAATCTTAAGAATTAAAAATACTGTTATACGTAGGTGGAAGCACTGCTGACTCAGTACGTGACGAACGAGGGTCCTTCTGACGGCAGCTCCCCGTCGGGTTCTATGCAGGAGTCTATGCCCCCCACGCCGCGGCAGGTGTGGGAGGCGGTGCTCGCGCTGGCGCTCTGCCACAACGTCACTCCGGCCTATGACGTCATCGAGCAGACTGACGACGCGCAGTCTGGTAAGATGATTTCTAGTTTATCTGTTTGTTTCTCTATTCATCCAACGACCATTTTTCTACGATTTTTTTACTTTTTATGCCCTTAAGAGAAGCGTGAATAAGCATTTCTTGGACTTCTCTTAGGTATGATTGAGATCCAACGTCAGGAAATGTAAATTATTAAAAAAAAACTTTATTTGCAATCCGGGATTGCCGTGAGGAATGTCAATCGGCGTTTTTATAATCTGTTGGCTGTTACCTTTGCGATTCCGAGCTCTCTTCATGAAGTCTTAAGTGACCGATTAGCAGATGTCAAAAAATCGGTGAAATAAGGTAATGCTCTCTGCCGAAAATATTGTGAGGTATCAGGGGAGATTCATACCTTCCACGAGATAGATATAAGACGTGGCTTGGCACGTTTATGAAGAATCGATTACAGGAGCCACAGTCCTGGCTAACGTGCAGATGTAGTTACTTTGGGATTATTAGCCGGTAAAAGCTTGGCATAGTCTGGTTACGTGGTAGCCTTGAGTGTGGCCAAGGGTCACCTTCTGAAATCATACGCAGGGTATCGAAGATTAACCGTCTGAGTGCGGAACAAATTTTGTATGCGTATGCCAAAAATGCGGATGATTTTGGAATATAAAATATACCAATTCAAAACCACTCTTTCTATGATACTAAATGACACCTTTTTCCAATATTTCAATATTCTCCGTTCGTCCAGGTATGTATACAATATTTTATTAGACTTATCTACTCCACCCGTGAACTTATTATAATTATGAATTACATAAAACAAGAGGAGCGAAATATCGCTCCCCGCAATTTTGGCATATAACCAGAGGAGCGATATTTCGCTCCTCCGCACTCAAACAGTTAATGGTATCGGTACCGGTAGTGTTAAAATCCAAAACTTTAATTTGAATAAATGATGTTCTCTAAAATGAATGATTTCAGAAGTGTGAAGGTGAGTAATAATTTGTTCCAGATATGGGCAGCTCAGTGATGTCGGAGAGTTGTGGAGGCGCTGTGCCTCAACAGCAGCTATGTGATTACCAAGCCTCAAGTCCAGACGAAGTCGCCCTTGTTAAGTGGACTGACACGGTACGTGCCGCAACGCCCAAATCATGGGCAAATGACAAATTGTCTAAATTTTTCGCTTCCTGAGTCTATGTTTCCAGCATCATACGAATCTTCAAACAACGCGTACATCGGTATTTGCTATATAAACATTCTCTATCACCGACCTCATCATGATTTTATATAAGATGAGATTGAGGTCAAGCGAAAGACTTTCTGAAGTAAAATTTATACAAAACCGTATTATTTTCGAGATTAGTAGAAGGAGACTACTATTACTCTAGAAACTGCTGAGTATTGAACATACTACATTGAGCATTTGTTTATACTATCTCGGCAAAATTGGTCGCATCTATTGAAAGACCGGATACTAGTCGTCGATAGATGCTATAATCATGCTGGTCTTCTTTTTCTATATTGGTTTGAGAAAATGATTATACCGCTTCTGATGCAAGGAACAATTCCCTCCATGAACGGGAGCAACTATAAGTAGGCTTACCATAATTACGAAGAGCCAAACCGGGACGCAGAAGAGAAAGAGGCTCCTTTTCATTTTGCTTTTCGCTTAATTTGTGTTTTTCATATTTGAAATGCAATCAAAATTACTATAAATTGAAACCATATTAATAAATGTGAATATATTTTTTATTAAAAAGAAAAAGAGACGCCGGGACTGGGATCTCAAACCGGGACTATCCCGGTCAAGACAGAAATTCATAGACTGTCGTCGTCGTCATGTTGACCCATATATACAATGATTTTAAGTATATGATCGACTCAAAGGCCTTTTCACACATATTTTAAATAACTTTTGTAAATTCCGTTTACTAACGCTTGCTGTAAGATCATTAAGCAATCTAATAACAAAGTAATGTAAAGAATTGAAAAATTGTTATAACTTTTGGCATGAACATAATGTTACCTACCTCGCGAAATTTTACCGGTTGCCTTTTTTTAGAGAGTGCACAAGAGCTTCATACTCTGATTTCATCATCCCCATTTCATCATGACACCATTACGTACCATATTGAATGCTAGGCAGTGATACTTGAAGGAGTCCACTGGCCATGCGTGGTGGTAAGAGTGTGTGCCTACCGGGAGTACGCACACACACACACCGCCTATTTACGAGGAAGAAAAGTCTGGAAGTACCCAAACCCGGATGTAAAAGTACCAAGAGTTTTTTTAGTCGGTAGGAGTCTGACACACGTTCAGCTGTCAGAACGTCAAGCTCCTATATAGACGTTTTCTGTTGGTTTAAAAAAAAAAAGGTATCGTATTGAATACTTCCTTTTTAATAATTATATCTATCGATAAAAGTCTCGATGTTTTCACAGATGGGAGTATCACTATATCGGAGAGACTTGCACAGCATATCGCTGAAACTGCGGGCAGCTAACGAGATAATCAGTTACAATATACTCCAGATCTTTCCATTCAAGAGCGAAAGTAAAATGATGGGCATTATTGTGCAGGTATAATAATAATATATCATCCACGCTTTATCTCTTTCAGAGTGGGCAGACATGCATTAGTGGCTGTATACACTTTGCGCTTTTATGTCGTATCTAATGTGACCAGTAGCGCAGCTGATAACCGTTCTCAAAGTCCCACGTGATGCCATGCGGGCTTCCTTACGATGTTTTCTTCACTGGTGAACATAATGGGTCCAAAATCAGTACTTAAGTTGGAAAAACCCAGATGTACGTGATAGGATTTTAACCTATACGTTGCCCTATATTGATACCGCGGTCTTTTCCCGATTGCACGGTGGAGAGTGTTCTCAGGAACTTTGATTCCACCAGCCCCATTCCACCACAAAACCACAAGACATCGTGTCGGATACCATCCGTATGTGGTGGATGTTCCTTATATCCGCACGAGAAGATTCGCTTCTACATTCATCATGCGAACAGCTAAGGAGTGGAATATGCTACCAGCGGCCATATTTCCGCGATCTTATGACCTGGGAGTCTTTAAAAGAAGAGTGAATAGGCATTTGTTAGGCGGACGCGGTTCATCATCGGACTCATCTTCACCTTCCACCAGGTGTGATTGAGGTCAAGCGTTCGCCTATAAGTTATAAAAAACAAAAAAAAAATACCGCCCAATAATCCACTAGTCAACCACAGCCACAATGCTACAGCAAGTATGGTTTCAATTTTACTACCTGTTTAGTTGATTATAATCCCCGTTATCAACCACCCTAATATGAACTTTATTTGCTTATCATATAAATATGTTTATTTTGTTTTAATTTAATAAATTATAATGATTTTAATGCTACGATTTCATAACACAGTCTACCCGACTAGACGCCGGGTGGGGCTGCAGCGATTTGATTACAGGACCCGCAGTCCCCACTAATTCGCAGAAGTAGTCACCTTGGGGTTTTTAGCTGCTAAAAGTCCGGCACATCCCGGCTGCCACCCCCTTCGCGGCTGGAACGGTCCTATGAGGATTTTCCCCAAGTAAAAAAAAAAAACTCTCCCCGCATAAGCATGAAAAATAATACAACGATTGCGTTGTCTATTTCGATAGTGCTTCCATCTTTTGGTAACACTTGATTTATTTTAAACTTGTCACTTAACTTAATGATGCATTTATCATTTAATCGACAAGTCTTTCGACACTTTAGATCAAAAGTATTTTAGCTGTGATCAAATGTTATCCCCATTGCTCCCGAATAACATTCACACCAGTAATGGCTCATTTATTGTAGGAAGAAACGTCAGGCGATATAACATACTACGTGAAGGGTGCCGACGTCGCCTTAGGCAGCTTGGTGGACTCGAGCTGGTTGAAGGACGAGTGCACGAAAATGGCTGCCGACGGACTTCGCACTTTGGTGATCGCCAAGAAAAGCCTGACTAAAGAAGAGTACTTGCGATTTGAGGTTCTACTTCCCTTTGTCTTAGATATAACGATAGCGCCTAATGTAACTACACTTAGCGATGGATAGAACATGTGCTTTAGATTTTTTTCTGTAAAACGGGTATTTCATACTAAATTATTGTTACCCATCTATTCAAATGATTATTGTTTTTTTTAATAGTTCATATTTTTGTAAATTATTTATAAGGTAGCCAGTGGCCGATACTTTATATTAAAAATATAACAAAAATAACATAACAAGAAACATCTGAATGCATCAAACGATAAAGGCTACCGCAGCATGCACCAAAAGCTAACAAAGATAACAAAACAAAGATAAGATAAAATGTTAACTATTATAAGAACAGAAATCCCAAATAACAATGATACGAGGGTGGTCCGATAAGTACTTAGCCTCACCGCCTGATAGCGCCACTATCGCAAGGGAAATTTACCATCCTGTAGTGCATTCTTTTAGACAGCTGCTGTCAAAATTTCAGCCACATGAGGCTCATAGTTTTGATTTGACAGCGTGTAAAAGCAAGCTAGTTGGCGGATTTCAGAAAAATGGAGAAAGAGCAATATCGGTCGGTGATAAGATTCTTGTTTTTGGAAGGTAAATCGCGCAGCGAAATTAAAGAGCGCTTAAATGTAGTGTACGGTGACTCTTCTCCTTCGCTGGCGTCCATCAAAAATTGGTATAACGAGTTTCAACGTGGTCGTACGTCGGTTTTTGATGAGCCACGTCTAGGTGCCCCAAAAACGGCTACCACGGAGGATAACGTGAAAAAAATCCACGATCTCGTATTGGCAGACCGCCGATTGAACGTGCGCGAAATAGCTGAGACTGTAGGCATCTCAAAAGACCGCGTAGGTCATGTCCTGCATGAAATTTTGGGCATGAGAAAGCTGTCGGCGCGATGGGTGCCGCATTTGCTCACTCCGGACAACAAGCGAAATCGTGAAATCACTTCAGAGCAATGTTTGGCTCTGTTTAAGCGCAATCCGAAGGAGTTTCTGCGTCGTTTCATAACCGTAGATGAAATATGGATCCACTGGTACACACCAGAGATCAAGGAACAGTCAAAACAGTGGACTTCACGTGACGAACGTGCTCCGAAGAAGGCAAAGACTGTCCAATCGGCCGGAAAGGTGATGGCCACAGTTTTCTGGGATTCACAAGGTGTGATCTACACCGACTACCTGGAGAAGGGCAAAACGATCACAGGGCTCTACTATACCGAATTATTGGGTCGATTCAATGCCGAGCTGAAGAAAAAACGGCCCCATTTAGCGAAGAAAAAAGTGCTCTTCCACCATGATAACGCACCGGCTCACACCTCCATCGTCGCCACGGCCAAATTGGTCGAATTAGGCTACGAATTGCTACCCCATCCACCATATTCCCCGGATTTGGCCCCGTGTGACTTCTTTTTGTTTCCAAATTTGAAAAAGTCATTTGCAAGGCAGAAATTTGGGTCGAATGAAGAGGTTATCGCCGCCACGGAAGCCTATTTTGCAGACCTTCCGTAAACGTATTTTTCAGACGGGTTAAAAAAGTTGGAGCATCGCTGGATCAAGTGCATCGAGCTAAAAGGAGACTATGTAGAGAAATAAATCGCCACTTTTCCAAAATTTGCGTTTTTCTTTTGTAGGCTAAGGACTTATCGGGCCGCCCTCGTAAATAAGAAATCTGATTTGCACAACAAAAACCAAAAAAATATAAAATTAATGTCAAAAAGAACAGAACAGAATATATAGAATTGAAAAAAAGATAGTAAACTATATAAAAAACAAAATAAAAACACATATACTGACATTTAAAAGTTACATTCAGATGATCTCAGCATTGTAGCATATAATTTATTTTCTTTTTTATATTATTTATATTAGTTTGTTCTGATTGTATTAATTTTGTGAAAAATTTATTTATTTAAGTGTATCTTAATTGTTTTGTATCTCAAATGTGTTATAATAATTGTTTGCTCCCTTACGAATTAATAAAATTGTAATATTGGTTTCATAGTAAAGCGGAGAGGGGTTACTTTCAGGCGGATTACAAGGAGGCGGGTAGTCGAACCGATCGCACTACGGCCGCGAAAGCTCAGTTACTGCAGGGCATCCAGCTGCTAGGGCTGACTGGCGTGGAGGACAGGCTCGCCGATGATGTACCGAGGACTCTGGCCATGCTACGGACAGCTGGTATTAAGGTCTGAAACTCCATTATACACTAACGTCATTTATCCATTTTTGGCTGTGTTGCCTAGTGATGTAAAATGCCCGGGAATTTTCCCAAAGTGCCCAAAACTTCCGAGACATTTGGTAAATTCCCGGTAATATTCCCAAGAAAGTGTTTGGGCACTTTGGGAAAATTCCCGGGCATTTTCATCACTAGTCTTGGCCTAGTGGATAGTGGAGCAGTTTCCATGCGCGGCAACGCAAAATTTTCGTAGATTCGAATACCGGCAAGTAATAATAGGTTTTTCCACATTACATACAAATTTAGGTACCACATACTCATTGGTGAGGGTAAAACATCGTGAGGTAAATCAGCTTGGCATCCAATTGAAAGAAAGTAGTGTCAGTGCCCTAAGCATTGTGATCAGCTACGCTATTGGTCACGTTAGGCACGACATATAATTTCGATCAATACGCCATATAATGTGTGTGCTTTATCATTGAAATTATCATATAGTTTTAATTTTTTAATTGTCTTGTTTATTTTTTGACTGTGTTCGATATTATTTACAGTTACTATCTCTTGCAATTTTTTGCTTTATTATATGCAATCCGTCTTTTCTGCAATAATGTTTAAACTCTTTATTAATTTAAAATTATATTATAGAGGCTTTATTATACAGTGTTTACTAATATTTTATATTATAATTTTTTAATGGGTGTTTAATATTTTATCTGTTGGTCTTATATTTCTGTTCTTGTATATGTGTATTTTCATATTATTATCTATGATACTTTAAAATTTGTGTACAATTATGTACTCCATGTGTGTAAAATTCTGTACTCCATTGATCCCTTCCTTGCTGTTTTCTGCGCGTTGATTCAATAAATGGGTGTCAGCTGAAAGTCAGCGCTGGGTGGCTCGGCTGGTCACTTAGCATTTGCTGAGCTGACTTCCCTTTGGCGCATCATCACAACATAGGGTGTTTACTGTTTTTATTTTCTATCTTTAATAACCTATTTTGCTGTGTTGTTTGTTGTGTTGTGTGCCAAATAAATGTTTTATTATTATTATTTTTTACATCATATAAGCACAAAGTTAGACTAACTTGCTTGTATCTATTAATGAATTATATAAATAACTAGCTGACCCGGCAAACGTTGTTCTGCCACATAAATTATTTCTAGTGAATATCTTCTGTATTATAATAAAATGTATAATACATTATAAAATAGTATCTGATTTAATTAAATTTATGGTTCATAATTTGGTCATACTGGCTTCCACATAAAAGGTAAAAGGTCGCGGACTTTTATTTAGGACTATTCAAGAAAAACAATCCTACGGTACATCATCTTTGTGTAACTCCAATGGTTTAGGCAGTGTACGCCAAGATAGCTCTCAGTGGCCAGATTTTTTTCCGACTAAATTGACATGTATCGCTATATTACGACCAAAATTACATAAATACATTACAAATAGTAGCCTATATTTTATTCCGATATATAATCTATATTACTGTGGCAGTTTCATGCAAATCAATCCAGTAGTTTTATCGTGAAAGAGTAACAAACATATTCACAAACTTTCGCATTTATAATATCTTTATGAAATAAAGGCTCGGTTCCATAAAAATGTGTTTAATCTTCAGATCTGGATGTTGACTGGAGACAAGCTGGAGACGGCGCTGTGCATAGCCCGGTCGCTAAACCTGGGCGGTGCCAGCGCCTGGCACTCCGCGCCCACGTGCGCCGCGCGCGGCGACGCCTGCGTCCTGCTGCAGGAGCTGCAGACGTCCACGCACGATACCAACATCATCATCGAGGGGGAGACGCTTGAGGTCAACTAGCTTTATTCAAACTTAACCACCAGAATCTTTTTATTTGTAGGAACCGATAGCTTTTTGTCAGGATCGCGTGGAGGTAGGTTTTACAACCTTTTTTTTTTTTACTTGGGGAAAATCTTCATAGGATCGTCCCGGCCGCGAAGGGGGTAGCAGCCGGGTTGTGCCGGACTTTTACCACCTAAAAACCCCAAGGTGACTACTTCTGCGAATTAGTGGGGACTGCGGGTCCTGTAATCAATTCGCCGCAGGCCCACTATGCCGCGCCTGACAGGCACAATCACGCGGGGGGGAGGGAGAAGCCGCCTCCCCCGATACCACCTAGTGTACTTCGGCAGAGCGCGTCACAACGCACCGCTGCCTTCTCAGGTGTCGCTAACCGGTCGCCCAGAGCCCCCACCTTGGAAGAGGTATCAACCTGGACCATCCGTATGTGAGGGGTACGCTCATTATATCCGCACGAAAAGATTCGCTTCTACATACATTATGCGAAAAGATAAAGAGGGGAATATGCGTCCAGTGAGCTTATTTCCACGTTCTTATGGCCTGGGAGTATTTAGAAGAAGCGTTAACAGGCATTTTTTAGATAGATACGTCCCATCGTCGGACTCATTCACAGCTACCACCAGGTGTGACTGAGGTCAAGCGTCCAGCTGTAAATCATTAAAAACATCACCTCCTAAGTTTTGCAGTCCTTTGTAGCTCTAAATAAATCATACTTCCAAGTCAACATAATCAACAGACACTGTTGTTTTTTACTTGTGTTATATCCCCATTGGACCATCCTGGCCGCACGAGATATGAGGCGTCTAATTTCAAAACCCGCTATAACATATTTTTTCAAATCCCGTAAATTTATAAAAACTTATAATTAATCTTCGACTTAACAATCACATTCTTATAAGGTATTTAAATTATTATTCTAGAGTAAAAAAGCAAAAAAGAATAAATTCATATATTACATTTGCTTAGATAAAAACATTCCAAATTACTATTAGGACTATTAAGTCATTTTGTACGAAAAATCGTTTTAGCGGGTTTTGAAATTAGACGCCTCATATGTTGAATTCGTATCGGCTAGACTCCAAGACAATTACTTTTTCACACATCATCACACACACACACACACAAATCGGCATGAAAAAGTTAAACCACATTCCGAGCGGTTTCCTTTAAGATACTTACTTTGTTACTTTTACGAGTGTGCTTGTATAATATATTTTTTTTTACACTGGCTCGACATTGTGACTACAGAGTACCACCACATATCTTCCCTATGAAAGTAATATAATATTTATTACCATTATATAATATTCACATTATTTATGTGAATCTGCCTACCCTGTCCAAATGCCCTATGCACGTCACTGCTGGTGGTAGTGACCACCACCACCAGTATAGCGCAGGAGAGCGTGATAGATGAGATGATAAAAGTTTTTTTTTTACACTGGCTCGACATAGTGACTACAGAGTACCTAATGGTAAGTACAGTGTAGTCCAAATACGAAAGCGACTATCAAAGGATGAAAATCCATTGATAGTCTCCATCGTCATGTCGGCCCACATATACCACGACTGAAGGTCTCTAGGTATATGTGCCACTGGATATACACAAGCTGATCCCGAAACGCGACAAGCCGAAACTGGTCACTATGACGGGCTTTACACCCATGTACTGTGGTCGCGATCCAGACGGGCACCGACGCCCTACCACCTCGCTGCTGCTCGTTTAGCACCACCCAGGAGTCACGTGTAGGGAAGCTAGGGTAAAGCCTTCGGACGCGAGCAGCTTCGACTCCCAACTATTATATAATGATAATCTGGTTTTAAAGTGACCGTTTCGATTCGCAGAAGTTCCTCGAGTGGTACGAGGAGGAGACGGTGGCGATGCTGCGCGCGTGCAGCGGCGTCGTGGTGGCGCGCTGCTCGCCCACGCAGAAGGCGCGCGTGGCGGGCCTGCTGCGCCGCCGGGGGGAGGTGGTCGCCGCCGTCGGGGACGGGGGCAACGACGTCGCCATGATACAGGAGGCCGACGTAGGTCAGTGCTGGCACACGCAGGACCCATCCCTGTATCAGCTTGTGTATGACCATCTAAATATATATAACGTGCTTATATAGGGTTTTTCTCAAAATAATAGCGAATGAGTTTCTCTGAAACCAAAGTATGTTTATTTAACACAATTTATACATACAACACAACACACAACTTACACCAATCTCACCTGAAACCAAAGAAACAACCATTAAAGCTATTATTCCGATTTATGGTGATATTTAAGGTAAATTATTATTTTATACGATATCGTTTATTATTTATGTTGTTTCGGTTCGTTCAGGATGACACTCGTGACAGTTGTCAGTTCTAGACCAATGAACAGCGCCGTACCGACCATCGTGTCTAGTGATAAAATAGAGTATAAAATAGAGATAGCACAGATTATATTAGGAGTAGATTAAACGTTATGAAGAAACTGTCTTTACATATATATAACTCGAAGGTGACTGACTGGCTGACTGACATAGTGATCTATCAACGTACAGCCCAAACCACTGGACGGAACGGGCTGAAATTTGGCATGCAGGTAGATGTTATGACGTAGGCATCCGCTAAGAAAGGATTTTGATGAATTCCACCCCCAAGGGGATAAAATAGGGTATGAAAGTTTGTATGAAACTTTGTCAGTTTTAAACCGATGGGGCTGAGACTTTGCATGCATAAGGCTACTAAGACGTAGGGATCCTCTAAGTAAGGATTTTGATAAATTCTGGCTTGACTGACTGACTGACATAGTGATCTATCAACGCACAGCCGAAACCACTGGACGGAAAAGTAAAGCCGCAAAAACTATACCTAATTAATAATAATACTTCTTAACGCAAGCGAAGCCGCGGGCAAAAGCTAGTTAACTCATATACCTAGTGTTTAAAACAGTTATAAGTTAACTTAATCAGTTAGTATATGTATACTCAACTAGATGGCGCTCACATAGAATTACAACACACAATTGTTACGTTGTACAAAATTGTAATTATATTTTAAATTTCAATATATCATGGTTCGACAGTACGGTCTTTTATTGAACATCCATCAACATAGTGCAGTGCTCGCGACATCTGGTGCCGAAACCCGGGACCGAAGTGTTTTAAGGACTTAGAAAACTGTAAGTAAAGTGAACAATCAGTGAAATAATAAGTGTTTTAAAGACAGAAAAAAAGTAACTTATAAAATTCGTGAGTGAGTCGAGACTTATTATAAACATTTGTGAAATTTACAAGTGATCCTGGACTTAGAAAATTTACTCGTGATTTGGACTTAGGAAGTTTAGTGTGATTGCTGGATTTAGAAAATTTACGCGTGATCTTGGACTTAGAAAATTTTCGTGTGATTCTTGGACTTAGAAATTTACTCGTTTCTTGGACTTAGAAAATTTCTAAGTTTCTTAGTTTGGACAGGAAACGTCGTATAAAATTTGAAGATGCAGTCGAGTTATTTGAAACAGGAAGATCAGTTGGAACACTTAGAAAAGGCATTCCGAAATTATAAAAAGTCACCAAAAGAAAGAATTACACAAACATACATAGAGGCGAGACTCGAACACTTAGAGAAATTACATGCAGTTTTCTGTGATCAGCATGCGGATATAATATCGCATGTGACAATAGAGGAGAAATCAAAACTACCTTATTTTAAAAATGAAATGTTTGACAAGTTTGAAGAAGCTTATTTCGAATATAAAGTTAGAATGAAGGAAGATCTAAAGCAATTTATGCCTAAAAGAATGCAATCAATAAGAGATAGTGAATCTTCTGCTCAGCTAGCCACACCAACATGTGAAGTTAAATTACCACAAATCAATTTGCCTTCATTCTCAGGTAATTATGATGAATGGCAAACCTTTTATGACATGTTCGTATCCCTTATCCATGAAAATAAGGGCTTAAGTGCTGTACAAAAGCTATACTACCTAAAAGGCACCCTAACAGGAGAACCGGCTAATCTTCTTAAATATTTACCAACAACTGAATTAAATTATAATGAAGCTTGGAAACTGTTAACTAAACGATACAACAATTTAAGATACAACACCAACGAGATCATGAGGAAGTTATTCGATCAAAGAAATGCAGTAGCAGACTCAGCGAGTGGTCTGAAACAACTTTTAGATACAACTACTATATGCTTGACGTCCCTGAAGAACTTGGGGATAAAGTGTGCAGATTGGGATGTAATTATTAACTATTTAGTTGTATCTAAACTGGATCAAGAATCTCGTAAACAGTGGGAATTACACGTAAGCGAGACGGATGCCGAATCGTTACCCACGTGGAAAGAGTTAATCAAGTTTCTAGAGACACGCTTCAGAACATTGGAGATGATCAATCAATCTAAGGAAGTAGTCAGACATAAATCATTTCATTCAACTATTGAGAAATATGAAATAAATTCGCGTAAGAACGCCTGCACTATGTGTTTTAAACCGCACATGTTATATCAATGCAAGCAATTTGGTAACCAGTCACTCGAAGAACGAAGTGAGTTTGTAAAATCAAAGAGACTGTGTTTCAATTGTTTAGCACATAATCATTCAGTAAAGTTTTGCCGTCAATCAACCTGCTGTCGACGTTGTGGAAGGCGTCATCACTCCTTGTTGCATCCTGAGCAAAAAATCGAATCAACTCCAAAAAAGTCAATGGAGAATATAGAACAAGTCAGACATGAAAAGGAAACTAAGATATCAACTCATTTTGCACAAGAGATACAGAGTGAAGTATTACTGGCTACAGCTTTGGTCAAAATCAAATCAAGTAAGTGTTGTTCTCAAGAGGTACGCGCGCTGATTGACCAAGGTTCTGAGGCATCATTTGTTAACGAAGCTACTGTGCAAGCCTTAGGCCTCAAACGTACCTCAGTAAATGGCCTTATATCTGGAGTAGGCGATGGAACAACACGTACCCAAAGTATGGTGTCATTCACTTTGGAATCTCGTTATAACTCGTTTTCAGTACCAGTTAACGCATTTGTAGTAAGCACGTTGACATCTTTTCTACCAAATAATGCAACTGTTATCACGGACTGGCCAGAAATTGAGAAGCTATCACTGGCAGATCCGCAATTTGGTATACCGAAAGGAGTTGACATTATCCTAGGCGTGGACGTTCTCAGCGAGATTATACTAGACGGTCTCAAGAAGCATCCCTCGGAGTATGGTCCGATTGCACAGAATACGAAGTTGGGCTGGATATTATCAGGGAGGGTCCAAAAGACCAATCAATCAAATCCCAGAATCATCAATGATCATTTACAAGTAAAGAAAGACCAACTTTTGCGTAAATTCTGGGAGATAGAAAGGCAACCGGATAGTATACAAGGGAAATTAACCAAGGATGAGAGAAACATGAAGAGTGTTGAAAGATCAACAACTACAGAACATGAAGGACGGTATGTGGTAAGACTGCCGTTTAAGGATGAAGACCCAGAGTGTTTTAAGCGTGAAACGAAGCACATAGCAATAAGGAGATTGAAATTACTTAAATGTAAGCTAAAAAGAATACAATCTTCATTGACAAGTAAAGGAACCCGATTTTAGTAAATTCTAGGAGAATAAAAGAGAGAAAATACAACCAAAGAGTATTGATATGAAATTATCCAAAGATTAGAATGAATGAGATGTACAAGAATACAAATTCGTATGAGAATTATTTTGTTATTTTCAATTTTGTATATCATGGTGGGCGGCCATCTTTCATTGTATAAAATTAGTTTGATGTTTAATTAATTTCCTGTAACGTAGATTTAAAGAACGAGTTCTTGGTGGGCGGTATGTTTAAAACAGTTATAAGTTAACTTAATCAGTTAGTATATGTATACTCAACTAGATGGCGCTCACATAGAATTACAACACACAATTGTTACGTTGTACAAAATTGTAATTATATTTTAAATTTCAATATATCATGGTTCGACAGTACGGTCTTTTATTGAACATCCATCAACATAGTGCAGTGCTCGCGACACCTAGAGACCTTCAGTCGTGGTATATGTGGGCCGACATGACGATGTAGACTATCAATGGATTTTCATCCTTTGATGGTCGCTTTCGTTTTTGGACTACACTGTACTTACCATCAGTTGCACTGTAGTCACTATGTCGAATCAGTGAAAAGAAAAAAGAAGGCGCTGTCGGGTAGCGTGTTAAGATCGTGACAGCTGACAACATCGGATATTATTGAGTATAAACACATACAGAGCGACATTTGGTCTGTGGTGGTGGATGGTTTTTTTTTTACTTGGGGAAAATCCTCATTGGACTGTCCCGGCTACACATGGGGGATGGTAACCGGGGTGTGCGGGACTTTTACAAACTAAAAACCCCGAGATGACCTCTAAGACGGGACTGTGGGCCCTATAATCAATTGCTCCACAGCCCCGCCGTAGGTCTGTGGTGGCCTAGTGAATAATGGACCGATCTTCATGCGCGAGAACGCGAATGGTCATAGGTTCGAATCCCGACCCGTACCTCTGGGGTGTTCCAGATTATTTACGGATTTAGACATCACATGCTAACCGGTGAAGGATATCATCACGAGGACCAGCATAGCATCTAATAGAAATGTCATGTGTACTGGTGCTGTGAGAACGGCGATCATCTACGGTTGTGATTACGTTAAGCGTAAAATGGATACAGCCGCTAATGAAAGAAAAAGAAAAAAGAAAGAAAAAGTAAAAAGAAAGAAAAAGTTTATTAAGGCAAAGGAAACACACAACAAACATATTTATATAAAAACAACAATGAAAGAATAATACACAACATCACATCATGTGATGATGATGATGTCCTAGCCGGTTTCGGCTACGGCGACTGTTTTAACACCGGTTAAGAAATTCGAGATCCAGTTTTCGGAAACAGTCAATTGCGCAGGAGATATTTAAGTGCATAACTGGACGCACAGCCAGAAAAGCACTCTCTCGTCCGTGCTCCCTCAGGCCCGATGGAAAGGAGAACCAGTACGATCGGGAGGGAGCGGGATGCAGGTTTGGTCGAGTTGTCCTTCTCTGAACACCTGGTTGAATTGCGGTGTTCTAGAGATACCTTAGTCGCCTTTTACGACACCTCAGCAAGAAGAGGGGGGTGCTATTCTATTCTGCCGGCAGCCACCACGGCTTGTGTACATCATGTATCCCATGTGCTGCTACCCATCTCAAAGAGCACTCGGCTCAGCGTGTGCTGGGCGACGCTGCACGCGCCATCCAGCGCTGATTGTCAGCCGACGCTCAGGGGAACTGATTGCGCGGACGTCGCGATGCTAATACAATATTAGATCCATTCCCTACAATAAACAAGTACGACAATAAATACATAGAATACTTTTAAGTAGTATACAAAAATGTGGAATACTAAATAAAAAATAATAGAGATAGGGTAGATTGATAACAAAATACATATACATACATACAGGGTGTTCCATAAAATATCAAGTAATAAAATATCAAGTCAAATTACAGAAATATCTAAAGTTGTTTTTTCGTATTTAATTTGAGATTCAAGCTAATATTTTTTAAATTTGTTTTTAAAAGCATAAATTCTGAACTAATGTAACTCTGCCCAGCCCGTAATGGATATAGCGTGATGATATATTATAGAACGGTAGGTATATCGCGGACTTGGCAGCCGCTGCTGCTGGTGCCGTTGCGTTTAGCGTCCGTGTGCCTCCAGGTGTGGGCATAGAGGGCGCGGAGGGTCGCGCCGCGTCGCTGGCGGGCGACGTGAGCGTGCGGCGGTTCAGCGCGCTGGCGCCGCTGCTGCTGGTGCACGGGCGCCGCGCCGTCATGCGTTCCGCAGCGCTGACGCTGTTCATCGTGCATCGCGGACTTATTGTCTCCACCATGCAGGTACTCTTTCCTATACCATTATATAAACTTAAACTCGAAAATGAGGAGTCCAATTTCAAAACCCACTATAACATATTAGGTCCTTACATATGAAATTGGCGTTTTGTATGGGAGGAACAAAAAGTCGAATATTTTTTAATATAATATATTTCATTAATCAAAGTATGAACCATTATTTTCTATGCACTTTTGCCATCTCATAGGTAGTTCATTGATCCCTTTACTAAAAAAAACCAGTCGGACGGGAATCAATAAAATCTTTGAAGGCGATTTGGACTGCCCCATCGGAGTTGAATTTTTTCCCTTGCAAGAAGTTATCCAAATTTTGAAAAAAATGGTAATCTGTTGGAGCAAGGTCCGGGGAGTACGGAGGATGTCTTAGACTTTCCAATTGAAGCTCTTCTAATTTAGTAGCCGTCTGTTGCGCAGTGTGTGGTCTAGCGTTGTCGTGAAGCAGCAGTGGCGTGGAGCGATTGACCAGCCTAGGTTGTTTAGCCGCTAGCTTTTCCATCATGGTTTGCAATTGCTGACAATAGACATCAGCCGTAATAGTCTGGCCAGATTTGAGAAAACTGTAATGAACAATACCGGCACTAGTCCACCAAACGCATACAAGTAACTTTTTTGGGGTTAATTTTCGCTTGGGGCAGGATTTGGCTGGCTGGCCAGGATCCAACCATTGCGCTGAGCGCTTCCGATTATCGTAAAGAACCCATTTTTCATCACAGGTAATGATTCGGTTTAAAATACCTTCATTATTGTGCCGGTTTAGTAATGTAACGCAGCAGTCGACACGCGTTTGCCGGTTTGCTTCAGTCAATTCGTGAGGTACCCACCTTTCAAGCTTTTTAATCTTCCCAATTTGCTTCATGTGAATTAAAACAGTTTTATCACTAACATCGCAGCCTGCAGCTAACTCGGACGTGGTTTGCGATGGATCCGCTTCCACAATAGCCTTCAACTCTTCATTATCAACTTGAATCTCAGGCCGTCCACGGGGCTTGTACTGCAGGTCGAAATTACCAGAACGAAAACGTTGGAACCAAAAACGAACTGTGTTTTCTTTTGCAACACGACCGCCATACACATCATTCACCCTTCGAGTTGTTTCCGCAGCTCTAGTGCCACGGCGGAACTCGTACTCGTAAATAATGCGATATTTTAAGTTTTCCATTTTGTAAAATGAGTGACGCAAACAGAAAAAAACAGAAGAAAAAAACAAATGAATGACGATCATCGAAGCACAAATACATGAGTCTATAGCTGTACAAATGTGAATTTGGAATTCCTTACCAAAGAGGAGAAATTTGTGATTAAAGTGGCCAGTACGAAAAACGCCAATTTCATATGTAAGGACCTAATATTTTTTCAAATCCCATAAATTTATAAAAACTTATAACTAATTTTTGACTTAATTATCACGTTCTTATAATGTATTTAAATTATTATTCTAGAGTGAAAAAGCAAAAAAGAAAAAAAATCATATATAATATTTGCTTTGATAAAAACATTTCAAATTACTATTAGGACTATTAAGTAATTTTGTACGAAAAATCGTTTTAGCGGGTTTTGAAATTAGCAGCATTGAAATAACAGCATCTATTTAGAACTCAATCCAACCCGTGAAGACGTCATTCTGAATCGATATTAAATTCTACTGGCATTATCCTTATTAAAGAGCAAAAATAAATCCAAATAAAATAAAAATAACAATTATATAATTTTTTATCCTAATAGTCTGTTTCGATTGTATATTTCAGCATACTGTGAAAACTTGATTAATTTTAGTGTGTCTTTAGTGTATTGTCTATTATCCTTAAATAAATAAATAAATTCCACAGGCCGTGTTCTCCGTGGTATTTTACTTCTCCTCCGTGTCTCTATATCCTGGATTCCTGATGGTTGGCTACGGAACTGTTTATACGGTGCTACCTGTATTTTCTTTGGTGAGTAAAATCGTTTTAATTTGAAGTATCAAGATTTCAAGTATCAAGGTCGTTCATAGTGATGAAAATGCCCGGAAATTTTCCCAAAGTGCTCAAAACTTCCGAGAACATTTCGTATATTCCCGGGAATATTCCCAAGGAAGTTTTGGGCACATTGGGAAAATTCCCGGGCATTTTCATCACTAGTCGCTCAGCGTGCGATGGAACAGAGTATGTATTATAAAATATGGCTGTACGGTGAGTTGTCATAGCCTATTCCTTGGCAACAAATATGTAATAATTAAAAAGATTACTATTCCCGCGTCCTCTGTTTTTCTGTAATGGTTGCGTTGTCATTAGAAAGTTTATTTAATTATAATAAACTGATTTGTGTAATATAATGACTAATTAATCACGGACCTCATAAACTCTAAACGGTATGTTTGGTATCTCTCTAATCCAGGCAGTAGGTTTGAAGGAGGCTGCTGCCCGGAGGAGAGGAAAGTGGTGTGTAGTGTCCGGTGCGTTGCCCGTGAGAAAGGTTTGGAGGCGTTGACTCTTTACACCTACTCCTCTTAGAGAGGAAGCCTGAATAAGGCTGTTTGCTCCCCGGGCGACTGGACGAATTTGATTTCCCAGGAATGGGTGCAATGATTAGAGGGAGACCTCGGGGGTTTTAGTCAGTAGGAGTCTGACACACTGGGGTAGCTGCCCTCACAGCGACCCTTATATTCCTACGCATGATTTTCCAACGGGGTTAAAAAGGGCACTTCTCTGTAGAACAAAGTACAAAAAGAGGTTATCCGACAGAGAATTAAGTTGTCGACATAGCTCTCCATACTAGCTGAGGGGACAGTCGCCAGGCTATATATGCTGAAGAACCGATGTTCGTTGGAGCTGGTGGGTTGGGCAGACCAACTGACTGAACTTAATCTGTCGTGGTTATGACCGGTATAACCAGGTCAAAACGTCAAGCCATAATTAAAAGAAAGTTTGTTCGCGCGTTGAATAATTTAAATTGTAATGTTTTAGTTACGTCTAAGTATTTTTTTTTTTTTGGTGTCCCTTGGGAAATTCAACATGGGCCCATCAGGGCCGCTGTGAGGGCAGCGACCCCGGTGTGTCAGACTTCTACTGACTATAAACCCCCGAGGTGTCCCTCTAATCGCTCCACCCGATCCTGGGAAACCAAATTCATCCAGACCCCCGGAGAGCGAAATGCCTTGTCGAGGCTGCCTCTCTGGGAGGGGTAGGAGTAAAACGTATAAGTAAACTTAAAGTTGCGTCTATAAATCTCAGTCAGCCTAACGTATTTGTTCGCCAATTATTATCTATAATATAACAATGAATCGTTAAATGTGTAAGCCCGAAACTCGAGAACGGCTGACCCGATTTGGCTGATTTCTTTTTTGTTGTGTTTGATGAAGTTTGAGGAAGGTTATTACGGAGAGAAACGTTTTAAAAATTGCCTGAAAAAGTCTAAAAATAACACTTTTCTATATTCTCATACAAAATATTCGTAATAATACTTAAAAGTCAATTTGAACTTTAATATCATACCATAAAGTTCAAGTTTTAGTGGACGGTTTCCGGGAAGGCAAAAACAATTGAGTGACGTTGAAATAATTAATGTCAATATTTGCCAATTTTTATACATATAACATTACTAAAAAAGAATTTTAAGGTTTTTTATAATTTTTATTTTTTGACATAATGTAATTGTTGACTTATCAACTTTCTAATTGGTCTTTTTTATCTTACTAGTTGACCCGATGTCCCGAATAGCAGAATAAGTATAAAAAAATAAAGAATCTACTGTTACTGTTACGGTACGAAGTTCGCCGGGTCAGCTAGTTTCTAATAAAGATTGAATTTTTATTTAGTTTTATAGATTTTAACAAAGAATAAACCTCAACTGCGCAATTATCCTTCGCAGTTTATTATTCTTAGCGGTATTATAGACCATAAATTATTTTTAATCATTTGCGGTACACGGTAAACAACTTCATACAGTACTCAAAAGCAATTAGCTTAGAGCAAGTCTCCCGCTGAACTTGTAAAATTTCCTTTGCCCAGTTCCAGTTGACCTTCCCTACTCTTTTGTGAGCTAAAAATTCTAGTCTTGCTATCATATTCAGACTAGGTCCACGCACCACTCGCTCGTTATTTTATAGTGTTCATATTGTTATTATTTTCGTGTTTTTAATCGTATTGTTGTGCTCTGTACTTTATCTTTACTTAGACTATCTTACTTGTACTTTATTATTTCTACTGGACTCTGTACTGTGCTTCATTAAACGTCTACCTACTTGCTGTCTGGACTTTCTTCATTTTTGGGAGTCGAAGCCGCTCGCGTCCGTAGGCTTTACCGTAGTTTCCCTACACGTGACTCCTGGATGGTGCTAAACGAGCAGCAGCGAGGTGGTAGGGCGTCGGTGCCCGTCTGGATCGCGACCACAGTACATGGGTGTAAAGCCCGTCATAGTGACCAGTTTCGGCTTGTCGCGTTTCGGGATCAGCTTGTGTATATCCAGTGGCACATATACCTAGAGACCTTCAGTCGTGGTATATGTGGGCCGACATGACGATGGAGACTATCAATGGATTTTCATCCTTTGATAGTCGCTTTCGTATTTGGACTACACTGTACTTACCATTAGGTACTCTGTAGTCACTATGTCGAGCCAGTGTAAAAAAAAAACTTCTATCATCTCATCTATCACGCTCTCCTGCGCTATACTGGTGGTGGTGGTCACTACCACCAGCAGTGACGTGCATAGGGCATTTGGACAGGGTAGGCAGATTCACATAAATAATGTGAATATTATATAATGGTAATAAATATTATATTACTTTCATAGGGAAGATATGTGGTTCGAAAATAGAATAGATATGAATATAAAGGGTTCCTTTTTTTGTTTAAAATAAAACAAATTATTCCGGACTTATCGTAAGGGCATGCAATGCTTTCATGCATCTATGGAATGAACGCTACTGACCACCAGCATACCTACCACGCTAAATCTCCAAGGGGTTGGTCAGGCCATAACTACAGGTCTAATTAAAACCCTTTAAAGTTTTTATAATGAATACAAAACACGAATGATTAAAATATGATTTTTTTTTAGGTACTCGACAAAGACATACACAGTTCTGTAGCGCTAAAGTATCCGCAACTGTACAAACAGTTGTCCAAAGGCAGACAGCTCTCGTACAAAACTTTCTGCATATGGACCGTGATATCAATATATCAAGGTAAGCCAATATATCATTGCCGATGAGGCTCTTGCGTCGCGTGAGCTACTCAGTTTAGAACACCGACGTTGAGTGGCTTGCCTTTTGGTTTTCTATAGACTTCACCCTGGAGAGTCTGCTACTTTTTTTTTAAATTCTGTTGATTTAAGGGACTTTTACGTGTGTACGTATGTCAGCCCCATCGTACCCTAATACAGAAATACCTAACATATTACATATGGTACCATTGATCTGAACAAGCCAGACGCCTCATCAGATAATAGTTCTGTTAAGATTTTGTTAAACATCCCGATACAAACGCCTCTCTCACAGATTCAGATCGGACACATTCCATCAGTAAATGATGGATATTATCTATGATTCCACAATTTACACACAGTGGAGAATCATTGAGTTTCATAAGATGTTTAAATTTGTTAGATGGAATGTGTCCGGATATTAGTCTGTGTGCCACTGACACTAACATTCTGCACAAAGTTGTTCCAGAAAACTAGGGTATTCCAGGAGGTTCGCTTTGCAAAGTTTTATACCAGATCCCTTTCTCTCTCGATATTTCATCAAAGTAAACTTTCCATATTTCGTAACATTTAGTTTTCTGAGTCTGCTATTAAGTTTAAGTAAGTAAGTACAATTAAGTTCCCTCCTCCCTCTTCTACCATACATTGACTGCGCGCCGTGCGCGTTTGCACCCTTATGTGGTGACATTCCAGCTGCTCGCACGAAGCGATTCGCCTCCTCCTTTTTGCTCCGAACCGCCAAGGAGTGGAATTCACTTCCCGCGTCTGTTTTTCCAACATTCTTATGACATGGGATTCTTTAAACGTCGAGTGAATCGGTATTTGTTGAGTGAGTGCGCTCCGTCGACAGCCACATCACTTTCCATCAGGTGAGATTGAAGTCAAGCGCAAGCTAATGTAAAACAAAGAAGCAAAGCAAAATGTAATCAGATTAATAAAAACGATTACAATAACGTTTTGCGTTTTTCATCATTAACATGACTGCATTTTGCTCATCTATGTTTTAAACACTACGGACTCCTCAATTGCATACACATTTATGACCCCTTAATGTTTTGAAGTGATTTAATCATGATTACAGAGAAATAAAATTAAAATTACGACCACATTTTGTAATCGTTAATCATTAAATAGGTTACATTTTGCACATCTCTATCTCTAGGTATATAAACAACTGGATATACAAAAACAGATCCCGAAACACGACAGACCGAAGCGAGTCACTATGACGGTCTTTACACTTGTGTACTATGATCAGGACCCAGTTTGGGCTATCGCCCTACAACAAAAAAGTCCTTAAAAGTCTTGACGACGTTCCCAGGTGGCGTGATAATGTACGGCGCGCTGGTGTTGTTCGAGGATCAGCTGATCCACATAGTTGAGATCAGCTACACAGCGCTGATCCTCACGGAGCTGATCATGGTCGCGCTGACTGTCGCCACCTGGCACTGGCTGATGGTCGCCGCCGAGCTCGTCAGCCTGCTCCTCTACATCGCGACCCTGCTCATATTCACAACATACTTCGGTAAATAATAAATCCAGTTAACAGTTACATATTTAACACTGGAACTACTTGCATCAATTATTTATACCATTTCCTCTTTGAGTCTTATTTTTTTATTTTTTACACTGGCTCGACATAGTGACTACAGAGTACCTGGTGGTAAGTCCAAAAACGAAAGCGACTATCAAAGGACGAAAATACATTGATAGTCTACATCGTCATGTCGGCCCACATATACCACGACTGAAGGTCTCTAGGTATATGAGCTACTGGATATGCACAAGCTGATCCCGAAACGCGACGAGCCGATGCTGGTCACTATGACGGGCTTTACACCCATGTACTGTGGTCGCGATCCAGACGGGCACCGACGCCCTACCACCTCGCAGCTGCTCGTTTAGCACCACCCAGGAGTCACGTGTAGGGAAACTAGGGTAAAACCTACGGACGCGAGTAGCTTCGACTCCCTTTTTTCAGCTTTGAGCATATATAATATTTTACAATATTGTCATGACAATAAAATCATGATTTTTATTAAATTTGTGTATAAAATAATATAGATTATTTTGTTCTTACGCTTTTAATTTTCAGAGATAACTATAAAGATAATTATAAGAGAGATACTTTTTTTTGTTTTGTTTCTTCGTAGTTTAGTGTTAAAAAATGTGAATGCTGTTTTTTATTTGCAATTTGTGTTGAATGAAAACATTTTTTTCCATCAGATGCCGATTTCATAACCCACTGGAATTTCTGGTGGAAGGTTGTAGTCATAACTGTGGTATCGTGTTTCCCGCTCTATATCGTCAAGCACATGCACAGGCGTTGGATCGCCCGCCAGTACAAAAACATACGAACATGATCTTTATGTATGTGGAATAAAGTCGTATCTCAAGTATACCTACGCCTTTGTACCGTCAGCAAAATTTCTTAAATCACACGTTTTATTTCTAAATATATTTTTTCTACGGCTTTAAAAATCATGATAAGTGTACTCGTAATTTGTGATAATAATTTTTGTTTTTTTTTTCTTCAATATTATTAATTATATATCATGTATATATAAACTTTTTTAGGTTTACAATAATTAAAACCGTCCTTTTAAGGGCTAGATACCTTACACTGTTCTCTGTCGGTCGTGCTATTTAATAGTTAAGCCGACGTGATAACAACGATTATTAACGGATTCTACTTTTTTGACGGTCACCACCGCTTTTAAACTGCACTATACTTAGTACCATATAGTACATTGTAGCTGTTTTTTTTTTGACTATTAAAAACACCATTGAAATAATAATTTAATTCTTTCACCCATACGTCAGTAAAATATATCGAGGGGTGAAACGAAATTTGATTCAAACAACATTTTTTTTGTGATATAAACATATATTAATGTAACAATGATTTTTGTTTAATGTAACAATGATTTTTGTAAATGATAATAAATTAAAAAAATATATATATATTTGGAATCGGTTAAAAACGCTGATTCTGAATATATGTGTATATATATTAATATATCACAAAAAATTTCACTTAAACCAAATAGCCTTTCACCCCTCGATATGTAAATGTACTTTTACTGAGTGATCTAAAATGTCTAGCGTTGTATTAAAATTTTGACTTTTTAAATATAAATTAGTATTTTTCCCGTTGTGGTCAATTCTGAAGACACAGAATTTTAAAGTTACGTCCATTAAACGCTCAACAGTTTATAACCTGCTGCTATCAAGTGCCTTCAGAATTAATCTTAATTAATTTGATTACTTCACTGTGATTTAAGTTATTGAATAACGATAGTAATTTAAGAGTATTATTCCATATATTATTATAAGACAAGTTAAACCAATATAGTAAATTTAGAATAATAAATCTGTAGACCAATTAATTATATACATTGTGACTTGGCGTCTCACATCACCTCCCACCTCTTAGAACCTCACCGTTAGTCTATGTCGGTACCGATTGCAAATTCAATACAAATTTAAATTAATTTAATATTCCAATGTCTATGAAAATGAAATCACTAGATGTGCTCTGAGTTAAAATTGAAACAATACTAGTTTTGAAATACATGCAGAGGAGAGTAATTAGTGTAAAATTTTCTCTTCATTTTTTTTTCCATTAATTTTATAACTAAAGTAATTAACTTTATGTTTGTACTGACATAGTAATGGGCTTAATGTATTTTTTTAATAGAACATATATTACATATAGATATTCAAAATATACGAATATCTAACAAAAGTGTTTTATTTTCACCCAGTGATGTTTTTGCTATTTGCTGACTCTACTCTAGCGGTCGGAGAGTATAGAGAATGGGGGGCTGATAGTGTCGTCAAGTAATAAGGTTTATTAGCATGGACCTTTTATTGTGTGCCTTCGTTTTGTGTTCTTTTCAACTTTTCCTTGTGTGATTGTAAATGTTTTGCCTAAGATTGACTTTATAAAACTAAATTCATTTTATTGTCTCTCTAACAGAGAAGTATTATGAAAATGATGACGACTAAGAGATTCTAGATATTAAATATCTTTTTTTTTACTTATTTTTTCTTCTGACCATACATTTTTCATTCGAGATAATTTTAAATAATTATGCTTTTCGTATACTATGTTTCTATATGAAATATATACTAGTTGATGAACCGATATAAAGTATTGTAGTAACAATTCACATAGATTAACACTTGGTACAAATAATTATGTATGTGATATGTATTTATTATTTAGTAATTAGTTTAAAAACGTATTGGTTAATATGGTGATGTAACGTTCGTATTTAATAGAAATTGTTATGCAAATAAAATGTATAAATTTGATATGACTTTTATTTTTGGGTACTATGTGTGAATTTATAAAATTGACTGTCCTCAACTGCTCCAAAAATTTTCATTGAGCGCCTGCGGTAAATATTCCAGACGAGCCATTTCTCTTTTTCACCTACCTTTTAAACGAACAAACCTCCGCGTCAACATTGCTTTGTGTAGATTATCTCGGGCCTACAATCTTCTTGGAGATTCGGTTGATTTGTTCGCGGACTCCATGGCGAGATTCAAGAGAAAGGTCTTTGGGTTGTTAAGAGATACACAGACTTATAATCTTGACTTTCATTAAAATTACCATTAATAAAATCTAAACAGGCCACTCTAATGTAGGTTGTAGATGCCTAAATGGGAACTGTACATTGTTGATTGTAATTGCGTTTGTCTTGTGTCAGTGGAATTATTTACCGAGCCAGTGGTAACCCTATAATATAAATAAATAAATACATTTTTGAATAACAATAATATACTGTCTCGCTATATCCCTTTCGGGGTTAGCACAGGTACATTAGTGGCTGTATCCACCTTGCGCTTATATGTCATGCCCAACGTGACCAGTAGCGCAGCCGATCGCCGTTACCACAGCACTAGTGTACATAACATTTCTATTACATAACATGTTTTCCTTCACTGGTGAGTATATGCTCCCTAAATCCGTACTTAATCCAGCCGGGATTTGAACTTACTGCATTCGCGTCGCCGCACATCTTATATATAAAAATGAATCGCTAAATGTCTTGATAAGCGCGAAACTCGAGAACGGCTGAACCGATTTGGCTGATTTCTTTTTGTTGTGTTTGATGAAGTCTGGGGAAGGTTATTACGGAGAGAAAAATTAAAAAAAATGTTTGAAAAAGTCTAAAAACAACACTTTTCTAAATTCTCATACAAAAAATTCGTAATAATATTTAAAAGTCAATTTGAACTTTAACACCATACGATAAAGTTTAAATGTTAGTGGACGGGTTCCGGGAAGGCAAAACAATTATTGAGTGACGTATAAATATTAATGTCAATATTTGTCAATTTTTATACATATAGCATTAAGGCCAGGTTCCATCAAACTATTTTCAAAAAACAGCCGACAGGCCTATAGCTATTAACATTAAAAAAAACAATGTGACTTTGTTTTAGAGAAATAGGGCAGAACAAGGTCTGCCGGGACAGCTAGTAGATTATATTTTCTTATCCACTAGGCTATAACAGCCACTTTCAAATAGTTAACGTTTTGATGTTTAAAATGTATGGAATTAATTTTCTTCAAACTACGTTAATAGCGCTGACATCGCCATTTTATATGACGTTTAATAAATACTTTAATTTATTTCAAAACTTAACCAAATAAAAACAATTTGGCCTAAGATTAGTATTCGTCCGAACGTATATACTTTTGTACTTACGTTGACACCTTAGATTATAGTTGACACATTCATTTTGTATGTGCTTAGACGCGCGTATAAAGTCGTACAAACAATTAATAACCGTGAAAAACTATTGAAATGCGAAATTAGCGCGCGCATAAGGCTGTATTTAAACAAGATATATAAAAAGAGCGTACAACAAATAAAAAAAAAACGATTTTGCAACTCGGATCTGGAAATTTTTTGCGCTGTGGCAAAAACTACTGTCTTGCCCCCCGCCTCTCGCCCCCACTACAACTTTGTAAAAATATCAATATCATTTGCATCAGGAACGATATATTAACGAAAAACGGCCTTGCATACCTTAATACCAGGGTAACTATATCCATAGATGGGCGTAATCATGATTACTTTTAATCAGATTAATAATCAGATTACAAGTAATCATGATGAATGTAATCATGATTACTTGTAATCTGATTACTTTTAATCATGATTACATGAGTAATCATTAATCTTGATTACAGTAATCATTCAATTAATCATGATTATTTAAATGATTACTGTTGAGTTCTGGCTGAGAGAGAGACCAATTTAAATTCTCGTTTATTTAATTTTTCAAGTTATCTTATTTCGAATTAGCTGACCCCGAACATCCATCTCGTTGAGCGATTCATTATAAGGATCTGTGCAGTTGTATACAGCAGAAAATGAGGCGCTGTCGTCGGGCGGAGAGGGGGAGGGGTGGCGTCCAGCGGAGAGTGGGGGTGGTAGAGTCCAGCGAAGAGTGGGGGGGTGACTACTAGCGGAAAGTGGGGGGTGAGTGCCAGCGGAGAGTGGCGGGGTGACTTACAGTGGAGAGTGGGGGATGACTGCCAGCGGAGAGTGGGGGTGTCTTCCAGTGGAGAGGGGGGTGTCGTCCAGCGAGGAGTGGGGAGGAGGGGTGGCAAAAAATTAGATAAACTTCCACTCATTTTGGCCAGTGATTTTAACATCAACTTCAGTAATGAAAAATCAAAACCATCAACCGGCGTGCATCTGTATACCATCCACGCTTATTATTATTTTTATAACATCGGCCTCGTTCACTTTTTTAATTATCTCGCCATCTATCGGAAATAACTATTATCACATAATATTTTTAATTTATGATGGCTTTTATTAAGAAGTACCCAAATATTATTAAACAGATAGATGGCGCTATAATCAGTACATTGTATCAGGACCAATGTGTATAATAAATATTTCTAAACAATGAGATATCTACATATATTATATTTAGCATAAATAATATTGGTTTACAGTAGTAATGGTGTCATAATTGCCACTCTAAACGTCACCCTCCTCACTCTCCGCTGGACACCACCCCCACTCTCCGCTGATTGCCAACCCCCACTCTCTACGGGACGACACACCCTCTCCCCACTCTCCGCTGGACGAGACCACCCCCCCACTATCCGCTGGACGCCACCCCCCCACTCACCGCTGGACGCACCCCTCCACTCTCCGCTGGAAGCCATCTCCCCCACTCTCTACGTGACACCAACCCCACTCTCCGCTGGACGACTCCCCGCCACTCTCCGCTGGAAGCCATCTCCCCCACTCTCTACGTGACACCACCCCCTCTCCGCTGGAAGCCACCTCTCCTACTCTCTACGTGACGCCACCCCCCTCTCTGCTGGACGACACCCCCCCCCACTCTCCACTGGATGCCACCCCCCCTCTCTCCACTGGACGCCACCCCCCACTCCCCGCTGGACGCCACCCCCCCTCTCCGCTGGACGACACGCCCCCACTCTCCGTTGGAAGTCATCCCCCACTCCCGACTCACCTCTCTAACCTCCTTTCTCAATGCGCGATAAGAAACTTCGTTCCAATGAATATAGGCGAGCGCCGCTCTGCTGTCGGCAGCACATTTTACGTATCAAACAGAAAAGTAATCATAAAAAAATCATGATTAGTTGTAATCCGATTAAAGATTAATAATCCTTAATCACCGAAAAATGATTTCTATTTTTGATTAATTTCGTTAATCATTAATCATGGTTAATGATTACAAAATGTAATCGAAATCGTTAATCATTAATCTGATTACATTTTGCCCATCTCTGACTATATCTTATGAGACATTTGAGTTAACTTTTAAAACGTCAAAACAAAGGCTTTGACAAAGTTGCAGCTTATTTCTTATGGAGAAATTGGCTCACTTTTTAAGATGTATTATTCTTTGTCTTGTCTTCTTGTCTATTGTCTTTTCGTTATTTGATGGATACGCTCGATGTGGTCGGCTCACGGGTCTCGGCATACCGCAAGATCCGTGCCTAATCTAGGACGTAGAGACTTTAACAAGCCACAAATAATTACCATGCTTCTCTATAAGCAACGACTTCGTAAACACGGCTATTTAAAGTTAAGGAATAAAAACAATACGATATAAATTATAAATATACTTAAAAATAAATTATTAAATATTCAACATTCTTAAATACGCTAACCAAATGCCCTATAAATTATAACTACATATAAAATTATCCTTGAGAAGGTGGGGTTGTGAAGGAATGTACATCTAATTCGGTCACAGAAGTAGATTGTAGACCGTGTAAAGACTGATTGGAGACGACACGACGAGCCCAGGCTAAGTCACGCGAACTTTTCGACCTTCTGGTTTGAGTTTTCGACGTAGTGGAACTGCCTGATCTGTCGGATATAGAGCTCGCTGACTCTGACCACGATTCGCTGACATCCAGCTCTTGACGGTACGTTACATCCGAACGCGACATCGTGCTCGTTGAATACATCTTTGACACCTGATTCCCACGGGGCGTTCTATCGATCGTCAATTGAGCTACCGATGCATCTAATCTCGGTGGACTTTCTAGAGAGTTCTTTGGTAAATTGCCTTCATAGCCGTCATCGCTTTGTTGCCTTGACGTTTCTTTATCACTCATGATAACAGCCATCAGTTTCTCCGTGTTCTCATTCAAATCATACACCTTCTGCGTGTGAATGGAGCCAAGAGACGCAGTTTTAGTCTTGGAAGCAGATCGTTTTACGCGTTTTTTGTCACTGTAATAAACGGCGCTTTGGTGGGGTAATACGGCTGGAATGTTTGATTCCACGGTTGTGTATGCTACGTCCCTGCCATCCGATGTTTTCATCAGTCCTACGCATCTGCAGCCTCTCGTCTTACTGAAAGCGTAGTTACAACAAATCTGTAGTAAATATATAGCCAATGCGACGAGTATAACCGCCAAAACGTATAGCTTCGGTGTCCAATCGTCGTTAATGTAAACATTAGACTGTGTAAGTGCATTCCAAGGATGCCACTTCGTTAGCCCATAGTCTTGGGTTTCGAAAATATTGCGTCGAGATATGCCTTTCCCATAACTTTGAACTGCCGCAGCTATCCTCAATACTCCTCCGTACGCCGTGTATAATTTCTCATCAAGCAAACGAGGTGCTACGTCCCGTTTCATCCAGTGCCACATATCATTATTGAAATTCACGAAATCTGCATGACGACAGTTTTCAGGTGAACTGTGCAAAATACACCGCGATGCTGTCGTGTAATATTTGAGAAGTGCGTTTTCGGCACTCGGAGCAGTCAAACTCACAAGTCCGACGTTTTTAAAAGGCAAAGCTATTGCTGCAGGATTGTGTTCATCGTCTAACTTTGGTATTGGTAAATGAATGCATTTCTTTGAATCTCTTTTAGTGAACAGGTCCGAACACGGGTTAAAGATTGTCCCAGCGCCTATTTGAATTTTGGAGACAGTTAAATTGGACCACTCTGGAAGCCCTCGTGGTCTCTTCCATCCTATTCCCTGAGTATTTAAATCGTCTTTGATTTCTTTAAAGAAATCTTCTACTTGTCTAGCATTTCTGTGTGAAACGTAGCCTGCATAGTAAGCCAAACGAACTGTAGGGAGAAATTCCCTTCGAAAGTGCGCTCCTACTGCATCCAAGAAAGCTTCTTTGAGCAAGTTAGCAGTACGGGGGTCCGAATCTTTTTCTAAAACATGTATTGCTCTTCTGTAATACCGTAGTGAGCTTTTAATATATCCACTGTTGATTTTATCTGGTCTTACTCGAGGCAATATAAGTTGATCAAATGCCTTCCGAGCTCGAAGTTTAGCTACATCGTCCTCATTCCAGCATTCGGATCTAGACTGTCTATTATAGAAAAGAGCACTACCCCCATTCACATTTTTTGAATAAGTTACTTTCGAAAATACTAGAAAAATCATAAAAAATAACATTGAATTTATTTTCAAAATACATATAAAAGATTCTCATGTTTTGAGATTTCCGACGTTTAGTGACACTACTGACAGTGCTATTTAAAGAAAACTTTAAAGTCTGAGGTTGATTAGAAATTGTTATTCGCTACGTTACATATTTTTCCTTTTATTCGTTTTCTATGTTATTACGTGAGATCTATTACGTCGACATAGTATTCTAAAATCCCATTGAAATCAATAGTAGCCACAATAAATAACATTACATTACAGATTTTCAAAGATCCCACATGAATGGCTAAAATGCTATACACCAGGTTGTAATCGCTTAATAAGTCAGTGTCAATCTGTCAAACGCCATTCAAAGTCAAATGTCAAACGCGTTTTTGTCTAAAACGGTTGTTTTCCGCGAAAATAAATAAGTGTTTCTTGTATATATTTAATAAACGTCATAAATAATTCTTAAATGATGCGTTAAATTTACTTTATACGTAATCTCGTAAAGTATTATTACGAACATGTCTAAGGTAAATAAAATATTGTGAAATTATAAAAATTTACAAAGGGTTTTATGCTTGCATGATAAATATTCTGTGAAAATAGATTTTAAAAAGTATAGTTATGATAACGGTAATAATACATGTCTTATAATGTTGATATTAATTTGATTAATGCAACTTTTATAGTTTGATACCTATAAACTGTATAAAAAAAAGTTGGGCTTGCATATAATAAAAGGCCCCTTAATAAATTTGATTTGGTTACTTATGTAATAATTATAATAACCAGTACGGCCACTAGACTAAGCATGTTTCTAAGATCAGAGCTATTAACAAATTTCAATGTAAATTTGATAATTCATAATTATGCATTTCAATATTCATCCTAGTTATATTTTGAATCATTGTGGTTTCTGTAACAAATAAAAGAATTTATGAGTAAAATTTTCAGGATATCAGATCATATTTTCAAGTAAAAAATGCAAAACCAAAACTTAATTTTAGTGAAGATGTAATACCGGAGTCTCCTGATATCAGTAGAATGAAAAAGGTAATACAAAGCTATTTACTAAATCTATTGATATAAAAGTTGTATATATACTAGAAATAAACATTAATAAGCAATATAATAGAAATATTGATGTTGTGTGCATTGAAATGACAATATTCTAACATCAATATTAAGTTAAATATAAAAGAATGCATCAATGAGATGCATGATGATAATAACTAAATTATGCAATCTTTCATTATTTTTTTAAATCAAATATTTTAATAAATCTTTGGGCATCCTTGATGACTATGCCAGGCCTGTCTCTTAAGATATACTATTACAAGCTTTAAATAAAAAGTATATATATGTATATATATATATATATATATATATATATATATATATATATATATATACTTTATATTTTAAAATTATATGACACATCATTTTCAATTTTTGTAAAGCAAATGAGATTTTATAAAATAAATTCTCAAGAGTTTATTTTAAAGATTTAAAATTAAAAATGTGTTATATAGTTTTATATTATATACTTGTTATTTGATGCTTGTAAAAGTAGAAATACCTTCCTTCATTTAATGAAATTTATATAATGGTTGATAGCACATTTGTTGCACTGACTCTAAAAAATGACTACAGTACCAAATGGTAAGTACAGTTTTGTCCCAAAAAAGAGTATCAAAGGATGGAAATGTATTGACATACCACATATACTACAATTGAAGGTGTCTAGGTATATGAGTTACTGGATGTACACAAGCTGATCCCGAGATATGGCAGGCTAAAGTAAGTCACTAGTATTAACACTTGTGTACTGTGGTCACCACTCAATTCAGGCAATCAACCTACCAGGTTATAATCATATAACATACCTATGTTTTAAAATGTCTGTTTTTAAATTGGTGATAATCAACCATTGATTTTTACTTTAACATATTAACATCAATGGTTTTCTAATAATGTTTATATATTTAACAATATCCTAGAAAAAGGACTCCAGAAATAGAAGAGTAATACTTGATGATTCAGATGAAGAAATTAAACCAAAGATAAAGAAAAGTAATCATGTGGACAAATCACTGAAGAAAATCGAAAAATCTGAAACACAATTAAAAGAAGTAAAAGCCCTAGAAATATTTGACAGTACACCCTTAAAAAGAACTGAACCATTAGTTAAAAAAGTAAAAAAGCAAACTGAAACTGGCATACACTCTGATGAAGAATTTGAAAAAAGTCTTTTAGAACTTGACAATATTGATGAGTTGCCCACTACAACCATAGAAGAACAAACTACAAAATCCTATGATAATCAGTCAATTAAAAATAAAAAAGAATCACCAAAAATAGATAAACAAAATAAAAAGACGGAGAAATCACCCATTCCTGTTGATTGTAGTCCCTCTAAAACGGAAAATCTTCATACAATTGGTGGTAGAAGTAAAATCGATGAATTAAAAGCAAGTAACAAAAGAAAATTTTCAGAATTCACTGAATCGGAAACTAAAAATAATCATAAAATCGAAAATTCTAAAAAAATTAAATCTGAATGTGAAAAAAATAGTAATATTGATGAAGATTATACAAAAAAACATGCAAATGAAGCTGGTGATGATAAGTCTAAAGTTAACAAGAAGAACTTTAATAAAAGTCTCAATGAATCAGGTATTCATTATGTAATTATAGGAATTAGATGCTATTAATATAACTCTATCCTCATAGAAAATACAGACTATGCTGTTTCAATTTCCTTTATTTTTAATTTCTATGGCATTTCTTTACATGAAGATGAAAATAAGCAATGTGGTCTATTTTTTATTGCCTAAAGAATGCAATCTAGTCCAGAGGGTTATTTATCGTAACTTAAAAATATGCAATATTGTAAAATAGATTCAGTCTCACATATGACAAAAATTAAATTATTTGATTAATTCAACATCAAATAGAGATTAAAATGTGACTGTTAAATAAACTGTAAATAAAATAAAAGAATTGGTTTGCTGGTCTGAGAAAGCTTGAACAACTTGTTACAGTAATGTGCAACATTTAATTTACACTATACTAAAAATATTATTTCAGCTGTAACAGATGAAGAAAGGTATGAAAGAAAAGTTCAATCAGCAGCCTTATACAAAAAATATCTTAACAGATCTGGTCCTAAACATTTAGGAGCAAAAGAAATTCCAGTGGTAATTTAATTTGTTATATTACTAATCTTAATATTATAAAATAGATTATATTATATTGTCTACTGGCATTATTTAGAATCTTATAAATTTTAATATTGATAAAAAAGGGATTTTTTGTAGTAATTACACATTCTATGAACTAAAAGGTTTTGAGTAATAATTGTGAAATCGAAAACACGATATATTATTTAACCTATTTAATTATTTTATTTTATTTATCTATAACTGAATTGTTTTAGGGCTTGCCAAATTGTCTAAAAGATCATGCATTTTTATTAACTGGTGTATTGGAATCATTTGAAAGAGAAGAAATTGTTGAAACTATCAGCAAATATGGCGGATGTGTTAAAAATAGTATCAGTAAAAAGGTAAAACCTTGTAGTAAAAATATCTTTATTTATTCCTCTTTTTCACTTTAGATGAAACTAAATGTGAAGTAAGTTCATATATATTTTTAAAATAATATTTTAGGTGACACATGTATTAGCAGGAGAGGATGCGGGTCCAGCAAAAACAGCAAAGGCACAAGAATTAGGAATCCCAATTATAAATGAAGATGAATTTCTCAACATTATTAGAAATGATTCTTCTAAATTTAAAGACGACAACTTCAAAGAAAATGGTACAAATAATAAAGACAAAAATGTTTCAAAACATAAAGATTTACATAATAAATCACATGAAAAGAAAGATGCCAAAGAAAAGACACATAATCACAAAGTAAAAGATATTACAAAAGCTGAAACATCTACTCCACATGATAAAAATAAATATTCTAAGAAAGAAATTGATGTAGCCAATTCTGAAACAAAAGTGAAAATCAATGGAAACCATAATTCTGATAAAGTTAAATTATTAAAATCAGATAGTGAGAATTTTTCAGTGTCATCAGCATCAGTAAATAGTTAGTGTTTTTTTGTTACTATATTTAGTTTTTCTTTTTCTCGTGAATTATTGAGGATAATACTATATCCAAAGTCACCTAAATTATTTCGTCAAATATTTCGCCCAAATGAAATGGGCTATTCTAGTTTAACAACAATGTATTGAAATTGTAATGCTAAAATGGCGCTTTTTTAAATGACATTGGTAGGAAAGTTAATTAAATTTATTTCAATCAAGCTTTAAAATATTTTTAGAGTGTATTATTACAGTGAAGAATGTAGTAGTTATAGCTGTGATGGCTTAGTGGATAAAGGACCGGTTTAAAAATACTATAGACAACACAAAATTTATAGTAACCAAGTGAGTTTTCTTAAAATAAATAGTAAAATATTTACAGGTATTAAAACCGAAGAAGGATGTAAAAAGAAATTAGACATCTCATCAATGTGGGTTGAAAAGTACAAACCACAGAATGTAAAACAAATTATTGGTCAACACGGAGATGCGAGTAATGTTAAAAAGTAAGATAATGTATTTTATAGCCCCTCACCCATCATCCTAAGAAGTTAGGCTTAGACCCCATTGGGACATTTTACCGCGCGGAAAAATACTTCGAGAATTTTATTCGTGCGTTCGTTCGTTTATCTAGCTCACACTGCGAATCTAATTTCGCCAAGTTTTTGTATATAGATTGCTATAAAAATCCTGTAGGGGCCTTGAAAGTGATACTTGGTATCAATATAAGGTACTATTTAGGTTACTGTTCAAAGCAAAAAAGTTTGAATAAAAAAAAAAAGTGAAAATATCAGACTAATCTTTAAACTGATGTAAAATAATTAATATTCTGCAATTTTATATGACGATAACTTTTTAATAATCCCGAATAAATTTGTGTTGTATTTTGATAATATTAGCATGTCACCAATATGCTCCTTTCGGGTTGGAAAGCGTTTCTAAACCATACTGCGTATCATGGGATGGTATAGGGATATGCTATTGTATTATTATAAACTTTTATGACCAGTACAGGCGCGCTTTCATTCAATTCCTAGTGATAAAAAAATTACGATAATAAAATCACGCGATGAATATTTGCAGTGCGCGTTATACCTTACAGTAAATGATTATTTTGAATTGCAGGCTAACAAATTGGCTCATGAAATGGTATACAAATAGAAAAGCGAAGCTGCCGAAGCCAAGTCCTTGGGCCAAAAACGACGATGGAGGTTATTATAAGGCAGCATTGCTTTCTGGATCTCCAGGAGTTGGTATGTTTCATATAGTTATACTTAATAACTTGCAGTTTTCAAGTGGAATTCTCAATCCACATACAAACGAATCATAATAATGATGATATTCTCTTGGAAGTATCCGTTCATGGCGACACTCTGGCTAAAATCTAGAGTGCACCCGACCACTATTGAACCCAAATTGTTATTGAAAATCTAGTAACAAGTCCCACAGTAAAGTTGACCTATATACGCTTCGTCTAGATTTTCTCGAGCAAGCGTTTAGAATCCAGGTGTCCTAGGTTTTCTTGTTTTTAATTAGCTTGAACCCATCATCAACAATTCTTTACTACTACGAACATTGGAAAGAAACTTATATCCAAATCAGGGCCGATTTTTACAGGCTTCCAAGATTCTCTTGTAATGGTCCAAGTATTGTGTACAAATTTAAGGTAAAACAACGACTGTAGCACTGGTATGCAAAGAGTTGGGATTCGATGTGGTCGAGTTCAACGCATCTGACACCAGGAACAAGACACTGATAAAGGAGCAAATTAGCGAGTTATTGACGACCACCTCTTTATCGGGATATGCTAAAGGTAAGTGTATTATGAGAATTTTTATGGTGCGTCTGGAGCAAATGTTGGGTTTGGCATATGTTTGTCTTTTTCTTTCTCATGTATTTGCGAATCTCTTTCTCGCATTCCATAGACAAATATGTTACTCGTGTACGCAAAACATTGGAACAGCAGTAACTAGTAAAAAAAGAAATGTTTGCAATCGACATAAAGCGGCCTGATATTTCGAGTGCTTCATTGTCTAGGACCTTGGAATAACTATATCCAAAATTTCGTATCTTTAACAGCTCTACATTAAATATAATACTAAATTGCACATTTAAGGTGACACAAGCAAACAAGCAGTTAGCAAAAAGCATGTGTTGGTTATGGATGAAGTGGACGGAATGGCTGGAAATGAAGACAGAGGTAAGTGATTACTATTTAATTATATAAAAATCTTATAGAAAATTCCGAATTATTTTATCATACTGTTACATAATAAGGATGAGGTACATAAATACCTCTCTTGTCGAGTAGAAGAACCACCACTTATAGTGCCATCTTGTGGCGAATAGAAAGCGATTTCTAGAAGTGTCGCTGCAGCCTAAAATGAACGCTGGAATTGAAAAGATAGCTAGAGAATCTGGTATACAATTGGTGGGACCAACTGCTCTGCTGTAATACGCGATAATTTCTAATGCAGAGAGTAGTTATCAATAGAAAGCGATTCTAAAGGGATGTAAAGTGTTCAGCGCGACATCTAGTGTAGTGTTTGGTGAACTAATTAATGTTTTCATTTGTGTTTAATACCGGTGTGGTTTATATATAATTTATTGGAGACCCCGAGCTCACATAAATATTCTCTATCAAGCTAAGTCCCTATTGGTAGGCAGAATGATTGGGATTTCACGTCTCACTATATCCGCAAACTTCTATCACCTTAACGTTTATAATATAATTGATATTTAAATATCTTGTCGCAAATATAAAATGAAACAATTATCTACATATCAAGATTCAATTCATTATAATAAATATCAATAAGGTAATTTTTAAATAGAAATTAATATAATATAAAGTTCTGCAAGAACGAAGATAAGCAGTATCAATCCAAATTTCGAAGGCGACCAAGCCTATACTATAATGAAAATAAAAAAGATCTGGCCAAGTGCGAGTCGGACGCGCGCATTTAGGACTCCATACAAACATATAAAAATAATTACTTCATAATAACAAAAAAAAAATGTCTGTGATGTAATTACGATTACACGGTTTTTGATTTTTTTTCCTTTTTACTAGTTCTATAAGCCATTACTTGCCTAAGTTCATGATTTTGTTCAACGCTATATGTAATTTTATTTTTAGATTGCGTTGATTTTTTTTTATCGCTTACAGACCTAACTAGTACATATTAATTTAAATTTTATACCACGTCTTCCTGAGATAAATGGTCTTGACAACGGACAATTGAGTGGTCGTACAAGGGTTCCAGGGTTTCTTTTAGAGTACAGAACCCTGAAAACACCAATCATATAACGGCAACTAGCTTTTACCCGCGGCTTCGCTCGCGTTAAGAAGTATTATAATTAATTAGATATAGTTTTTGTGGCTTTACTTTTGTTTAGCGTGTGTAAAAAATTAGGGCCTAATCTGTCATTAGGCGCTAAAACTGTCAAGCTATTATATTATATTATAGTCGAAAATCTGAGAAGATTTATACAAACTTTCATCCCCTTTTTTTCCCTTAGGGCTGGAATTTATCAAAATCCTTTCTTAGCGGATGCCTACGTCATACCATCTACCTGTACGCCAAATTTCAGCCCGATCCGTCCAGTGGTTTGGGCTGTACGTTGATAGATCACTATATCAGTCAGTCACCTTTGAGTTATATATATTTAGTTGTGTTTCAGGTGGTCTACAAGAATTAATCAATTTAATAAAAACAACGTCAGTGCCCATAATATGTATGTGCAACGACAGAAATAGTCAAAAGATGCGTTCGCTCGTGAACTACTGCTACGATTTGCGGTTCAACAGGCCGCGAGTCGACCAGATAAAGGTGACACATTGGGTTCAAACTTTTGTTTTTTTGGTACTGTTACGACTTGTTATTCCCTCCTGTCCATTCCCCTCACTATGGATCGACTCAAAAAAGCATGCGCCGCGCGCATCCCTAGCGCCGGCGCATTCAAAGCAAGAACCTTATAACGAATGGTCAGCTGAAAAACCGTGGTGCGGTGGAACGCGGTACCGCAAGCCTCACCACCACCAAATCCCAGTAAGTACCTTATCCTTTATACAAGTTTTTAACACTCAACATGAGATAAATCAAATTAATTAAAACAATCTAGTTCAATTTATAACAGGTACCCCGGGGGAAAATCCTGCATAGGACCATCAGGGCCGCTGTGAGGGCAGCAACCCCGGTGTGTCAGACTCCTGCGGACTAAAAACCCCCTGGGTGTCCCTGTAATCGCACCATCCGAGCCTGGGAAACCAAATTCATCCAGACGCCCGGAGAGCTAAATACCTTGTCGAGGCTGTCTCTCTGAGCGGGGTAGGAGTAAAGACCTTTCCAATACCTATCTCATAGGCGGCGCGTCGAACACTGCGCACCGCCTCTCTCTTATCCGGGCAGCAGACTCCCTCAAGCCTACTGCCCGGGATCGGATTCAAACTAAAATATAATTACACAAATGTAAAGACCCTAATTCTACTATTGATGAAAATGAAAACTAAATTATAAATTCTTTACAACTTATATTACACATTTGGTGTACAAAGTAGTACGACGTGCACAATCTCTTAGATAAAATAAAAAAAATAATGTAGACAACATTAGGGCGCTGTAATGAAGGCATCCGCGTGGATGCTTGCTACACACCCCGCTCGTCGCTAACCCGCGCGCTTTTCAGTATTCGTGAAATCGCTACAGACCATTAAAGTGACTCACTTCGACCTGTAGCTCTTCAAGATGAGATTGTGTAAATTCAATTCTTATTTTTTACTTGGGAAAAATCCTCATAGGACCGTCTCAGCCGCACAGGGGGGTTGCGCAGCCGAGGTGTGTCGGACTGGTACCGAGTAAAAACCCCAAGGTGACTACTTCTGCGCATTGGCGGGGACTGCGGGTCCTGTAATCAATTCGCCACAGCCTCGTCGCGCCGCGCCCGCTGGGCACTAACTCGGAGGAAGATGATACCTTCCCCGATACTGCTCATTGTATTTAAGCAGAGCACGTCACAATGCTCTGCCAACTTCTTGAGGGTCGCTAAACCGTACACAAGTGTAGAAGACCTGTCGCGTTTCGAGGTCAGCTTGTATATATCCAGTAAAACAAATACTTAGAAACCTTCAGTCGCGGTTTATGTGAGCCGACATGACGACGGAGACTTTTTTAATGGTCGCTTTCGTTTTTGAACTACATTGTACTTACCATGAGGTTCACTGTAGTAACTATGTCGAACCAGTGTAAAAAAAATGTTCAAGTATATAAGGAGGTATCTATGGAGGGCCCCGGTCGTGATGTAACACGACCGGTGCCCTCCACGAAAATCAGCGCTGCAGACTTCCTCTGTGGCTTTAAGCTGATTGAGGTCACATTTTCGCCATGTTAATATGTTTTTGTTTTTTCTTTTGTTTCTGTATTTTATTGTCTTGTAACAGAAATGTTGCTTTTGAATTTCTAGTATTTTGTTAGTTTGTGGTGAAAATAAATATATTTCATTTCATTTAAGGATAATGCTTTTATGTGATGCAATCCACTGGGGTTTTTGTCTTGTTTGAGGGTTTTAGATTACTGCCGTTAAATTTCACTATAATAGGCCTGAGGACTCATAGCGTGAATGCGGTGTAAAACAAAAATGTTTTTTCCTTTCCGAAGAAGTTGTTTCGTTTTTCAGTCTGCAATGTTGACGATATGCTTCAAAGAGGGAATTAAGATACCAGTCGATGCTCTAACTCAGCTGATAGTGTCGGCCAATCAGGACGTACGTCAGACGCTGAATCTCCTGTCGATGTGGGCCGTAGACCCGCAACTCAACGACTCCGACCGGCTGAATCGAGACGCGAAAATTGCGAAGAAAGATGTCAAACTGGTATGTATATGCTGTGATTGAAAAACTTTAGTGGTCGAGTTTCTATGAGCGTGTGGATTATAACCAGAGATGGGCAAAATGTAATCTGATTAATGATGAACGATTACAAAATGTAGTCGCAATTTTAATTTGCACTGTAATCATGATTAAATCCATTTAAAACATTAAGAAATCATAAATGTCTATACAATCCGGGATTTTGTAGTGTTTAAAGCATAAATGAGCAAAATGCAGTCATATTAATAGTAAAAAACGTAAAATGTAATCGTTAATCATTTTCATTAATCTGATTACATTTTGCCCATCTATGATCATAACCATAGTAAATCCGTCATACTGTCTTATTTCAACTCGTTGTATTTTATTAACGCGACTTGTATGACGAAATTAAAAAAAATACTTTTTTATTTCATTCAGAATTTACATTTGATCATTTAGCAGCGATTTTCTGGAAAACGTTTAAAATGTTTTAGTTTTAATGCCACCTTTCCCTTATAACCATACGTTGACAAGACGTCGTGTGAAAGCACATTTATGTGGTTGACATTTCAGCTGCTCGCTCGAGGCGATAAACTTCCTCTTTTTAGCTGCGAACCTTCAAGCAGTGGAATTAGCTTCCTGCGTCTGTTTTTCCAGGATCTTACGAGATGGGAATCTTCAAGCAATGAGTAAATCGGTATTTGGTGGGTGAGGACGTTCCATCACATGAGATTTATTTTTCTTTTTTTTATTACTGATAGACTTGCGTTTGACCTCAATCTCACCTGATGGAAAGCGATGATGAGGCCGACGATGGAGCGCGCTCACCCAGCAAATACCGATTCACTCGACGTTTGAAGATTCCCATGTCATAAGAAGATGGAAACACCGACGCAGGAAGTGAATTCCACTCCTTGGCGGTTCGCAGAAAAAAGGAGGAGGCGAATCGCTTCGTGCGAGCAGCTGAAATGTCTACCACATAAGGGTGCAAACCCGCACGGCGTCTAGTCAATTTATGGTAGAAAGAGGAGGGGGGATCCAAATCATTGAAGCTCGAACATATTAATAATTTAAAAAAGGAATTATAACAAAGGCGCTGTGAATTTTTAAGGCTAGACATAGTCTGTCAGGAAGACTTGTAGTTACAAATTAATAACAATTCCCAGGGTCCGTGGGAGGCCATACGTAAGGTGTTCTCGGCTGAAGAGCACAAGACCATGTCGTTGAACGACAAGAGCGATCTGTTCTTCTACGACTACAGCCTCGCGCCGCTGTTTGTCCAGGAGAATTACTTGCAAGTGGTCCCGCACTGTCCGAAGTGAGTATTCTAGTGTTCTTTTCACTTGGACTCCTGGTTTTCTACTGGGAAGGAATTTACTGCTTCACTGTGCAAAACAAGACGAGGGGTCATAGCATTCAGGCAGCTAATTTGTCGAAATTTCGGGCTTCTATGTTCCGTTTACCAAACGAGGTCTATTAAAACACGCGGATTGTCTTAATTGTGCGTGGCTCGAGTTGATTTTGCTATACTATAAATTAGGGATGTAACGGAGGCAGTTTTATCGGAACCGAAGTCGGAGTCGGAGTTTTTAAATTTGATTTATCGGAGTCGGAGGCAATGTCAGTCACAAGTGACGGCAGAATATAATAGTTTTATTAAGGGACAAATAAAAACATTATTCAGTGAACATTTCTAGTTAGAAAGTGATAAATTTACAAATACACAGACAATAAAAATTGCTGTGTTTCTTATTAACATTTTCCCATTAACAGTGAACAAATTAAATCAAATTTGCTCCAGGGTTGTTTTTGTGTTAATTTGTATTTTATTTAATTTAATGTAAACGAAAAATAAAAAAAGCCTTTTAGTAATAAATTGAAATGTACATTTAGTTTTAACTATAATAATTTTAATCATATTTTTTTAATCTAAATTTTTAAAAATGTGTTCTACGAATTAAGTAGCACTGATTGTTTGATTAATTGATATTATGTTTCAACAAGATATAAAATGAAATCAAATGAATTGACTACAACAGTGGTGGTGACCTCCGATGAATACCTCCGATTAAAAAGTTTCGGAACCGAAGTCGGAACCGGAGGTGTAATAACAATCGGAAGTTCCGACTTATCGGAGTCGAAGTCGAAGCTCCGTAACATCCCTGCTATAAGTATATACTAAGATTTTTGAAACCATTTTTCCTTTAATTTTGAACATGAATTATATCACCGTGATTTATTTCACCAATAAAAAAAAAACCTGCAAAGAAGGGTTAAGTGAAGCGGGCAGAGATATTTGTGCAGGCTGACATCATCGCTGCGTCTATCGATAGGTTTTTTACGACCACTACACCGCGCTTACCATCAGACGAAATGTGCTTACTGGGCCGTGTCCGCATAAAAAATGATTAGTTGATTCAAACGCTATTTACTGGTTGCAAGTACCTTCATTTGTTAATTAGCTACAGGGTTTTCAGTAAAGGCTTCAGTAAATATGGCATATGATCGAGTCAAGCCAATTCTATGTAAAACAAGTATATCCATTTGATTACTGATGTAGAATGAACTGACCCGCTCAATGTGTGCAGACATGAAATACTGCAACGGATGAGCAAGGCGGCCGACAGCATAAGTCTGGGAGACTTGGTCGACGCCAGGATCCGTCGCAGCCAGGCGTGGAATTTGCTTCCCATGCAGGTACATATTTAATCATTCATATGTTTCTTTTATGGAAGGTGACAAGCATAAGAAAGAGAGATCCCCCATTCTAAATAGATTGAAGCTTAATGTAGGCCGATACATGTCTGCGGCGAATTGATTATAGGACCCGCAGTCCCCACTAATTCGCAGAAGTAGTCACCTTGGTGTTTTTAGCTGGTAAAAGTCCGGCACACCCCGGCTGCTACCCCCTCCGTGGCCGGGACGGTCCTATAAGAATTTTCCCCAAGTAAAAAAAAGAATTGCATTTACACAATTTCATCTTGAAGAGTTGCAGGCCGAAGTGAGTCGCTTTAACCCTTTCAGACCTGAATTATTTTTGTGTCCTATTAATCTAAAAAAAATTTGAATCTAGAGTAGAGTAGAGTAAAAAGACTAAGGAAAACATTATGAAAAAAATGGTAAAAAATTATTAAATTATAGCGATCGATTACAGTATTTTAATATGAATAGTTTAGTCGATCGAAGACGCATGCTTGACTTGGTTTTTTTTTACAAAATTGTTAACAATCTTCTCGAAGCTCCTAGCATCTTACCATCTACAGAATTTTCTGCTCCTACTAGATTACCCAGAGCATCTAATTTTAACTTGTTCCGTGTTCCAAATTATTCTACAAACTTAGGTCAAAATGCACCCCTATGCAGAATGACAAAGTTATACAATTATATGTCGAGATCAATACATACAGCGATACATGTAAAAAACATATTTTTTGTATAAACAGTTAAAATAACATCTCATAAGCGTGCCTGTCCATTTTTAGAATGAAATCCGCATTATTTATCGATTGAAAATTAATTTAAATGCTCCGCCTCAACTCAGCGTTTGCGCGCTATTACGCCTGTACCGAAGCGTTCGACTCTCATTACCTGTTTTTCAGATTTCTGGTCTTTTATATTGTCGATCCAGCAAACATTTTATTTATTTCTTAATTTCATGAAAACAACAACAGTATAGATGCTATAGAGAGGTCAAAACCCAGGTGGTTACATGTACGCCCCCTTAATTTGTTAGAAGTACCTATAGTAGTATGTGCTAGAGCATTCTAGCAGAACCAACCTGTGGCGCTGTTGAAATGCTATGCCACATGTATAACATTAATTTTTAGTTTTTACTTTTTTGTTAGCTCCACTATTATTTTGTATAGTTTTAGTTTAAAGTATGATGGACCTGCCATGTTCCTGGTTCAACAGACCCTTTCATAAATAAATAAAAGAAAAATATTTTTGTTTCTTTCTTGGTGATTGAATTTGTTAAAGTATCTATATCTCATCACTTTATCTAGATCAGGGGAGCTCAGACTTAATCTGCTGACGATCTGACTTCAAGTTAGACTTACAAGCGAAAAGCAATCGACTCTGTCGGCGTAAATAAGTAGATGCCGTGCGTGTGATAAAGAATTATTGTGTATATGAGTAGGGTGTATCTTGGAGAAAGTAGGTCACTGATCTAAAATAATGAGTGTTTATTAATTTTTACAAAAATAATGTTTTAGTTACTAAGGCTGCCTTTCTCCACTAGCAAGGTTATTCTGATATAAAAAAAGTAATGTTTATTCTGGCTAAACCCTTAGTAGCCTGATTTACGAAAGTGATTTTTTTTTAATATTACTGTGTTTGCTTGAGTGTCTAGATGAAGGGAGAAATAGCTAAAAAAATCACAATATTTATTTTACATATTTATTTAAAAAAAAAAAACAGGTATCAATTTTGATACTTCAAGCATAAAAACTAATAGTAATGTGAACATTCGGTTTAAATGATTGGTATCAAAATTGAAACTCTAGGTTATTAAGGGTTAACTTAATTGTTGGTCAAATTAACATGTTTGTCGTCACGTCACCCAAATATTGGGCCCTTTGCAGGCCTCGTCTCTTCTATATTTTCGAAGGGTAGTGTAAAAAAGCCTCCTCTCTCCCTCAAGTGCGCCACCCAGCAGGCAATCGTCCTATCACCCCACAAAAAAATGTAACCATCCAGTATTTTTTTATTGTATCCAAATCGGGATGCACCAATTTTTGTTAATACCTTGACAGGCCATGTATAGTTCAGTGATACCTGGGCATGTACTCTCCGGACACATGGCCGGGCAGATCCAGTTCCCGGGCTGGCTCGGTAAGAACTCCAGGGCGACCAAGATGCGCAGACTCTGCCAGGAGATCCACGCCCACACCAGACTCACGTAAATACGTCTACTATTTTTTTTAAAGCTGTTATATCGCGCGTATTCGTAGAATAGGAACAAAACTGCCACAAGAGTCTGATAAGGCCGCTGAAAGACCAACACCCAGTTTTTTTTTTATCCTGACTTCACGCAGTGACCAAGCCTGGTAAGCATATTGCAGTTCAATAATCCAAAACGACTATCAACAAAAAGTGTTAAACCTATCGGTAGTCCCAGCGCTCATGCCGGCCTGCACATATCTCTTCATGCTGCGTTTAAAGGACCCCTATATCAAAGGACGGTGGGAATGCGCTCGCTGGAAGATCAGTTGCAAAAACACTTTTTAAAAAAGACAATTTGAACCAGTAATCTGTTATTAATTTATTTGAAAAAGCGACATGGTCATGTTTTACAGCTACCGCCATCCTCAATAGTCATTACCATCGCAAGCGATCATAAATACATAACATTTAAAGGCAATGACACACATTGTCCTAACTAATATTGTGCAAACCACTAGATCCCGTGTCGGATATTATCCGTATGTCGTGGGCGTTTTGTAGAGGTGGGGCTAGCAACACTAGGAAAGATAGTCCGCACAATTATAATTATAATGAGAAGACTTGAGATGATAATAAATATATTAATACTACAGAGCGCACCGTGTTAAAAAATCTTTTTTTTAAACGTCACTCAATTAACTTCTAATTTCTTTGTGACATTTTTACAAATTATTAAGAAAGTATAATTTAAATTAAAAAGGTAGCCTACAGTTCCTTATATCCGTACGAAAAGATTCGCTTATATATTTATCATGCGAACGGCTAAGGAGTGGAATATGCTTCCAACGAGCATATTTTCACGAACTTATGACTTGGGAGCCTTTAAGAGAAGAGTGAATAGGCATATGTTGGGCGGATGCGGTACATCATTTCCTCAGTGATTTAGGCCAAGAGTCCGCCTGTAATTCATAAAAAAAATTTGCTCCTCACAGTGCAGTTTTTTTTACATTGGCTCGACATAGTAACTACGGTGCACCTGATGGTAAGTAAGCAAAGTGCAGTCTAAAACCGACATATCAAAGGACGGAAATCCATTGAGTCTTCGTTCTCATGTCGGTCCACATATACTACGACTGAAGATCTCTAGGTATTCCTAGACGTACACAAGCTGATCCCAATACGCGCCAGGCTAAAGCGAGTCACTATAACGCTCTTTACACTTGTATAGTGTCCAAACCAGTTCGGAAAACCACTCTTGCAAAAGACTGTTGTAGCGCAGGTGTGTTCGAGCGGAGCTTCTAGCGGACTGACGTGACGCGCAGCTAACGTACCGACTCGCGCTCCCGCGCAACCCTCACGTGATCCCGGTCGATAAATAAGAAAGGGAAGTCCCTAACGCTATTTCAGTCGACCAATCACAGTTCATTATCAGAAGGGGAATTCCGCAAAACAAAGTCGAGGCCCTCAACGTAATCCAACGGCCGCAACCGTCGCCTATGCCCTATGTTCGTCCTACACTGTTTTTTTTTGCAATATCGACAACTCGTAGCCAGGATTTTCAACATCGCAAGTAGGATCACTATAAACTGCACCATCAGTTCGTGTAAAAGTTTTATTCATACAAATATTCAGGGTATAGATAATATTTAATTCGTTTAATATTATTTCAGGACATCGGGCTCGAAATCGTCTATCTTCCTCGACTACAGCTCCCACATCAGAGACGCAATAATCGATCCATTGATTAAGGATAAAAATGATGGCATCTCAACGTCATTGAAAATCCTTGAGTCGTACCACCTTGTGAGAGAAGATTTAGACTCGTTGGTGGAACTGTCATTATGGCCTGGGCAAAGGAATCCCACTATAATGATCGATTCAAAGGTAATATTGTGTTTATAATTTCAGTAGTTAGACCCACCTGACTTCACCCAGGTGTTATTTACACGATGCTGCGCAGATGAGGTGGAGGTATCAATACACTAACTGTGCGGTGTCTATAGAGGAAATTTTTTTACATCCACCCATCCAAAAGCTAAGGCATTTGCAGGTCCCTCGTTCGCCTGGTAGAAGGATGGCTAGCAGCAATGAGACGATGACACCTCGGTGGTTTTTAGCCAGCAGGAGTCCGGAGCTCCAGGGCAGCCTTGAGAGTCCATGAGAATTTTCACCAGATTAAAAAAAAAATGCAATTTACAAAGTAAGCAGGCAGTTATTAAAACAAAATTCCCTCCTTTATTTTACCTCCTTGAGAGTATTTTCCAGAAACGTCGAAACACGTGTTTTTTATTTCTAACCAAAAAGCTAAATACTCGCTTTCATAGTGCTCACTTCAAAATTGAAAGAATTTCATAAAAACTTTACCCTTATTTTATATAAACATCATTCGATATAAAGTTTCAAATAGCTCTCACAAAATTACTTCTTACAATTTTACTATGTTAGTACAAGCGTTGATCAAAAACTCCATACAGTTTAGCTTCAAAAATATTTTGAATCTCGAAAAATGTCAAGATCTTATGTTTCTGGTGTGCTTTCAATATAAGGTAAATATTTATATAATCAAATATTGTTTAGGTGAAAGCTGCAATGACCCGTACATACAACAAGACGGCAAGCGCATTGCCATATGCCCCCAGCTCTGTGAAACGCGCCCGGGCTCCCTCCACAGATGATATGCTGGAAAACGAAGACAATGAGCCTAATGAATCTGAAGACAGTGACGTAGAAAATGATGGTTTGATAAAGGTTAGCTTTTAGCACTTAAATAGTTACTGGTAGGGTTGATAGAACACATACAAGGCGTCGAAAGCCTGCAGGGCAATACAGTTGAGGGTATCTGCTGCCTAAATGGGGTGAAGATCCTGAATATTGTGGCCCTTTTCACCTACTGGCACAGTGAGCATGTATTGATGAGTGAGCTCTCATGCATGCTCTGCACAGAGTAGTTTCTGTGACACCTAAGTGGAAAAGATGTCTATTAAAATAACCGTGTCCTGTTATAGCTCTGGTGACTTTACGTATCTGTAATCTACTGAGATACAGGATGTTTCTATCCAAATGTTTCTAAATCAGAAACATTTGGATTTGCTTGAGGTAAGGCCTCCTTAGCTTGTCTGCATCCTACTAAGTTTTTCCAGTCTGAATCCTTCAGACGTCTTATTCTTTGACGTATTTTGGATTTGAACCAGCTGAAGGGAAGAGGAATAATCGGCTTGGGTCCGAATATTCATATACATTCCAATTGCCGCTGCATGGCCATTGGTACCTCATCTACTAGATCACCACAAGCACATATCATACAAATAATTAAGGAATTTATCATTTCAGGTTCAGAAAGCTAAATCCAGTGATAGTGTGAAATCAGCCTCCGATAAAGATAAACCCAGTTCTAGTAAAACAAAATCCAGTAAAGAAAAAGGTAGTGAAAAAAAGAAAAAAGGAAAGGAGAGTAAGAAAAAGTGATGAATCATTGAATGAGAAACTATTCTTACTTTTACAACTATTCATATTATATTACTTTATATAAATTTTTGCCAGTACCAGTGATAAACAATAGTGAAAGCTGTTTTCACCAAACTAACAAAAGCTAATGATTGTTGTCTGTAGACTCAAAATAAAATAAATTTAACCATAGAAGGCCAGTGTTGCCAGTTTTAAAATTTTATTTGTATTATTTTGTAATAAGGATTATAGGATCCAATAGTTTGTCATTTTTTTGGAATCAGAATTTGAAAAGTATACATTTGGTTTTCATATTTCTGTTTCACTGTTATTATTTTTTGTGTTCTTTAAGAAGGGGAAGACAAAGATTTAGCCAAACTACAAAATTTTTAGTTGGACACTAATAATTATGTTGAAAAATTGTGGCACTTACAGTATTTTGTACCTTTTATTAAAATTTGTACCTAAATTGAATGTTTGTTTTATTAATTTTTGTTTGTATTGAATAATTATAAATATTTTTTATATGCCGAAAGTAATAAGCAAGATGATAGCCTGCCTGATGAGTGGCCATTGTCGCTTAAGAACAACCACAATACTAGAGGGCTTAAATATAGTAATATCCAATCAGCACTAACATTATTTTCTAATAACAAAGGAAGACATAATAACACATATTCTCTAGATATGTGTTCAGTTTTTTATAATTATAAACAATTTAACTTACCAAAAAAATATTATGCAAAAAGAAAACAAAGTCAAAGAACAAAAGTTTTATTACATAATAAAAGTCACTAAAATAACATTCAGCATTTGCACTGTTTTATTTACGGTCTAATCTTTGCGTATACGTTGGACTTTAGGGTCATCTGGTCTCATGATTACGTAGGTCATTTTGTACCGTCTGTTGTCTCCATCCATCTGATAATATCTGTAGCACCCAATGATTCCCAGGCCTATACCAACCACAGCTAAGCCGGAACTTGCTATGATCTCAGGTATTTCATTCCATCCACGTTGTAGTAACTGGCCTAAAGTACGACGTGGGGCAGCCTGCATCATTTTAAAAGTTAGAGAGAGGCTGTTTTCCTAATTTTTAGAGTACTTTTAGCCTTTATAATGTTTAGGTAAACTTTGACGACAAATTTTTAATTTGACAATCTACGTCAAAGCAGTCAAATGTCTATATTGCTTTTTTTGGTTGTGTCCTCCTCTTTGTGAGTAAGGCCATGGCATCTATGTCATACAGCCATGTCTGAGGTAATCTCTTTTCATGTCTTATTACATTTTTGATAAGTCTTCCTACCACGCTCCAATATCTCAGTCGTTGTTTCAATTCAATCTAATGTATCTTCATGTTCTGTTCACACACAATATGAACGGCGAAAAAGATAATGCAGATTGGCGAGAAAACTCAGCCGCCAAAGGCATGCGTCACTCTGCTAGCGTCTCGCCAAAAAACCATTGAATCTCCATCGCACATGATCGGTAGAGGATTCCACTGTTGCCCAAGTCCATAGCACAAATTCAGACAACAATTGAACACCCAGTCGACCGGCACAACAAGAAAATAACAATTATTCAACGTTAGTGTAGAAAAGATGCAACCACATCGGCATGAAATTTTGCCACCAATCTCCGCCTGTAAATAATTTTTTGTTACTCGCCAAAAAGTAGCCCAAAAATCAAAGCTATACACTCTTGTCTAATTTTTATTTTCTTTGTTCATTTACTTTCGAACTTAATTTTCTAATAAAACAAATAAAGTCTACCTTACAATAATTTCTTCAATACCCATGCCTTGCAATCAGATTAATTATTAAGGTGGTACAGTGCTACTGCTTTACAGCCGCGATAAATGATGTCTTGCGGTGGCGCCACAGGCACTAGCTGTAGCTCCGACATTTTACATACAAATATTCATAGTACGCACACGATGAGTTACGGCGCCGCACTGTATTCGTACGCGTACCGAACTAGCGTTTCGCGAAATGAGGTGGAGAGGGATGAACACGTTACACCGGCACATTAGTCACTGATCTGAGGAGCATGTTTAATAAGAACCTTTTTAAACAAATAGTCTTTATTGAATTTTGAAGTCTTGTGTCATCTTTTACAGTTGAATGCAAATATATTACCTATTGTGAAAGATCAAATTAAAGGCTTGAGCAGTGATAATTAAATTGAATAATTTTGAGTCATAATACTTAATTACATTAATTGAAAATGACTCCAGAACCAAAAGAAATTGGCCATCAAATTAAATTTCCTAAGACATTGATAGGCCTGTTTAAGAGAGGCTGCTGGGAAATACCAGAAATTATGGGATCGTCCTTTTTAGCAGTTATAGGAATTGGATTAGGCATTTTTGGACTATACAGATATTATAAAAATGATGGCGACAACAGAGAATACAGAAGTATTTACTTTATTGTTAGGCCAGAGGATCCAAGAGCAGGTCGGATCAAAAATCCTGTGTATACACAATACAAAGGTTAATTTTAGTTCATGAGAGCCATATAAAATAAAATACCTATTAAAATAAACTTGAACAGCTATTATTATTTTAAGAATCTTTTTGTTTGATGTACTCTTATTTATTATATTCTGAATTATAAATGATATTAGTTAATCTTTTGCAACAACGAATCTAAGATTATGTACTCGTAATTTTAGTAACGAATGTAAAACTATCAATATTACATATTTTGTGGTAGAGCTTCGTTTATCTATACTAATATTATAAAGCTGAAGAGTTTGTTTGTTTGTTTGTTTGTTTGAACGCGCTAATCTCTGGAACTACTGGTTCGAATTGAAAAATTCTTTTTGAGTGGAATAGACCATTTATCGAGGAAGGCTTTAGGCTATATAACATCACGATGCAATTATTAGGAGCGAAGAAATAATGGAAAATGTGAAAAAAACGGGCAAAATTATTCATCCTTGAGGGCTTCCATTGCGTGCGCTGCAAAAACGGTTCAAGATACCAAAAATATATGTATGAAAGAATTATTCCTCTTGAAATGATCTAAAAAAATGTCTGCGACAGTATATGTCTATCTTTTAAGATTAAGTCACTAGAACCGTTTTTATGGTAAACAAATTTGGTCGAAATTAATGCATTATTTGTTAAGAGTTGTATCAACGTAATAATATTAATCTTTATCCAAATAAATGTGTTGTTGATTAAGAGTATTTATTTGTGAACAAAATTGTCTTTGACATCACTTAATTTCAATGAACATCTTAGAAGATATTACAAAACCTTACATAGCAAAACAACGTTTGCCGGATCAGCTATAGTGTCTTGATAACCGCGAAACTCGAGAACGGCTGAACCGATTTGACTGATTTCTTTTTTGTTGTGTTTGTTGAAGTCTGGGGAAGGTTATAACATATGATTTTAAAAAATTATCTGAAAAAGTCTAAAAACAACACTTTTCTATATTCTCATACAAAAGATTTGTTATAAGTCAATTTGAACTTTAACACCATAACATAAAGTTTAAATGTTAGTGGACGGGTTCCGGGAAGGCAAAACAATTATTGAGTGACGTATAAATATTAATGTCAATATTTGTCAATTTTTATACATATAGCATTAAGGCCAGGTTCCTTCAAACAATTTTCAAAAAACAGCCGACAGGCCAATAGCTGTTAACATAAAAAAAAACAATGTGACTTTGTTTTAGAGAAATAGGGCAGAACAAGGTCTGCCGGGACAGCTAGTACTTTATGAAACATAAACTATGGTTTGCAGTAAGACGGAATACAAATGTGTAGAAAGCCACAGTATTATTATAAATTAAAGCCACAATTGTTCCACCCTCCCCCTTCCTTAACAGAACCACGGATTTACGGAGTCACAGCTATACGGTATTTAATATCCTCACTTGGACTAAGAAGTTCTCTAACTCCTATTTTTGCCGTCGTGTCGTGTCGTCTTACTTTTGTCGTTAACCAGTGGAATGGTGTTCCCACCATCCTATGATATAGAATTCTTTAAGCGTAGTGTGAAGAAATATTTGTGCGAGCCGGCATAATCGTTGCGACTACCGATGGGTTTTTCTTAAAGCCGTGTTTACATGATATGTTCTAGGACGGCTCCGCCACACACCATTTGGCAGCTTTGGACTCAATTGATCGCTGAGCACGGCGACTCATTGCCGATGAGGCTCGTACGTCGCGTAAACTACTCAGTTTGGAATACAAACGTAGAGTGGCCTGTCTTTCGCTTTTCTATAGACTATACTCTGGAGAGTCTGCGGCCGAGTTGTTTTGATTTAGTTCCTCCCTCCCCCTTCTACCACAAATTGACAAGACGCCGTGCGGTTTGTATCCTTATGTGGTTGACATTACAGCTGCTCGCACGAAGCGATTCGCCTCCTCCGTTTTGCTGCGAACCGCCAAGGAGTAGAATTAACTTCCTGCGTCTGTGTCTCAAACTTCTAATGACATGGGAATTTTCAAACATCGAGTGAATCCGTATTTGCTAGGCGAGCGCGCTCCATCGTCGGCCTCATTATTACTTTCCACCAGGTGAGATTGAAGGCAAGTGCAAGCCTGCCAGTAATAAAAAAAGCGTTTAACGCGTGTATACAGCTACACACATTCTATTACACATTAGTTTTCTATGCTACCGTTCAGTTGAGTGCGTGCTTTTTACGCGGATAGACTAATTAGGGCTCGCTCAGTTCATTTGGAAATCGTCTAAAATGGTAACTGAAGCTTTTAATACTGAATTATTACTTCTTCCGTCAGTATAAAATCACCGTTAAAACTGTTTCTACGTACATATTCGACAAATGTAGAACTAAAACTGAACCGCTGACTGCGATAACGCGCGTTCAACGCCAGACAAACGAACACCATGTAAACACTATACAAAAATTTAGCCCGCGTTCAACGCGTGTTAAGCGCTTGTCAGGTGATCATGGCCTAATTGTCGATAGTCGTCCTTTTTGGACTACACAATACGTACCATCAGGTGTGGTTCGATTTCTGTGTCGAGTCAGGATAAAAAAATTACGAAATATTGTTATGTACCTATTCTCAATTCTGGGATATCAATGTGTTGAGATTGAATACATATACCTGGAGTTGAGGCATCCCGAGAAGCCGGAAGGACGCGTTCGCTCAGAGCGAGCGCGACATCCCCCGGTAACAATAGCCGGGCAGTAGACTTGAGGGAGTTTGGTGCCCGGCAGTGCGCAGTGTCTAGCGCGCCGCCTATGAAAGAGGTATTGGAGGCGTGGGCTTCTTTATACTCACCCCTCCCAGAGAGGAAGCCTTAATAAGGCTGTTCGCTCCCCGGGCGACTGGATGAATTTGGTTTTCCAGGCCTGGGTGGAGTGTTTAGAGGGACACCCCGGAGGTTTTTAATCAGTAGGAGTCTGACACACCGGGGTCGTTGCCCTCACAGTAACCCTGATAGTCCGATGTAGGATTTTCCCCGGGTTACCGAAAAAAATAAATTCCGAGAAATACCGCGTAAATTAGTTAAGTATTCTAACCAAAAAATTAAATAACACTTTACACAAGAATAGGTAAGTCCATCATAGTTGGTATGCTTTTTAATAATGTAATATTAATAAAATTGTTCGCGGAAAAAGTAAAAACCCGTAAAATGTAACAAATCCAATATAACAATCAACAACACACATAGATTTGATATTTTTAACTTGAACAATTATTAGATTCTAGGTTAATTGGTTTGATAAAACCGATACGGTTGATTCTACGAAATTCAAACCAATGGAATTTAGTTTTAAAAAAAAGGACATTTTGGCTTTTTAAAGAATTAATATAGCTCATTAAATAGACAATACTGTATGATTAGGACATTAGCTAAGCTTAGCTGGCTTTTACCGAAGAACATCATTGACATTTCGTTTTTGACATTGGAGTCAAGTGACATTGACAATTTTGACATTACTGTCTTTGACAAAGGTCACCTTTACGCGAATCGAGGATTTTTCAAAATAAAACAAGATTGTCGGAATTACTTTAATGAATTAACCCAGTCTGTAACTCCCGTTCATACCGTGTGGACATTCATTTTCAATTTAAAAAATGGGTTCCCGTTTCCAAGAAGTTGAGCAAGGACCACCGATTGAAGTTTTCTTACTGAACAAATTGTTTACAGATGACACATTTCAAAATAAAGTTAACTTAGGTGTTGGGGGTTAGTATAAAATTAAATAATATTTATTATAACGTTATTTTGAAATGAATAACCTTTAGGAGTGATTACGTAACTTGTTTACCTAGTTTTGTTTCATTACTTGTTAATAGGGTTAATGAGAGTATAACGTCAATATTACTCTAATTGTTGGGTAATTTAAAGTGCAATAAAATAAATAGGGTTGAAAGGCTATTTGCTACATTTTTGGCGGTATTGCGTTATATATATATTCGTAATCCGAATTGTTCACTGATACTGAAAGTAAATAAAGGTTGCTTAAAGCAAATATACTTTCAACCCTGGATATATTATTGAAGACATAATTAATTAATCATTTATCCTTTCAACATTTTAATATTATAAATTTACAAGATTACTTTTTAATTAAAGAATTGTATTTTTTTAAATAATGTTGTGATTGACAATATTTTGTTATTTAGATAAAAGTGAACCAGATAATAGTCTATTAAAAACACAGTATACCTTTGACCCATCAGACTGCTTGTCTTTTAGAAATTATTATATTCACATACATTAAAAAAACAATTAACCATATAAAACACAATTTTCAGCATACAGAGATGAGAATGGCAAACCGTGGGTGCTGCCTGTTGTACGTAAAATGGAAAAACAGATGGCAGATGATGCCACTCTCTTACATGAATACCTGCCAGTGCTTGGTAAGCAAGTGTTTTATTAAATGGTTTACAGGAAAATATTTCAGATTTTTCACCATCATTTAAAATCTGTTTTTGTTATTCAGATTAAAGATATTTGGCAATATCTGTAACATTTATATGACTGATTTGCATATGAGCCTCAAGGGCTGCTTGTGAATGTATCAAAACATATTTTCTTTATTTCTCATTATGTCTAGATTTTTGGGTTAGAAATAGACATAATAAGACATGCCTCCAGCACTAGTGAATCTGTGTTTCAGGAGGCAGGAACTTCCTCTAAAATAATTTCTACATTATGTAATTTACAAATAATACTTTATATAACAACAGTGTTAGATTAAATTTAATTAATCAAGTTTAATTTTATCAAGTCCTATCACAATTTCAATAGAGTACCCCTTGAGTGCTATTCATTCAAATCACCTGTTTCAATTTTTATATGATAAGCTGATAACTGACAGCCTAATAGTGAAGGTTATATTGACCCTTGTGACACTGAAGGTCCTGGGTATGTGTCCTGGTGATGGAAAACTGCACTGTGAAGAGCAGATTAATTTGTTGCAAGTCATGGATGTGAATATGTATGTAAGTCCATGGTGGCTGCCGGCAGAATAGAATAGCACCCCCTCTTCTTGCCGAGGTGTCGTAAAAGGCGACTGAGGTATCTCTTTAACACCACAATTCAACCAGGTGTTCAGAGAAGGAAAACTCGACCAAACCTGCATCCCGCTCCCTCCCGATCGTACTGGTTCTCCATTCCATCTGGCCTGAGGGAGTACGGACGAGAGAGTGCTTTTCTGGCTACGCGTCCAGTTATGCACTTAAATATCTCCTGAGCAATTGACTGTTTCCGAAAACTGGTCCTAGATTTCCTTAATCGGTGTTGAAACAGTCGCCGTGGCCGAATGCGGCTAGGACATCATCATAATCATCATGTATTTAAGTATATGTATATAGCTTTGTCTATTTGCAATTTGTCCTGCTGAAAAAAGAATATTTCATTTGCGTCATTACAATAATTAAATTTTAAATAAGTGAGATATTGTGTAGTAACATTTTGAAATAGTAACTATAAATTTATTTTGATAGTATTGTATTAACTAATGATGTTTTATCAAGACAAGCTTATTACGTCAATGATAATGGATTTTATAACCCATGGCCAAAGGCAATTATATCTATAAATGGTGTTTTTATAAGAAATCAATTAGGACCTGATAAAAATGATAAGGTATTTGCAATAACAAGAGTGATATTTCTTTTCTTAGTAATTATATGTTAAAACAAGTTTTTTTATCCTGAATTTGCGCAATGACCATACCATACCTGATAATAAACATGGTGCAATCCGAAAATGACAATGACTATCGACAGTAAAAATTATCGATATCTTATAGCGATCATGCCGACCTGCACAAATGTTTTTTCACGCTTCGTTTAACGAACCTCATATCATAGGACCATTCTAGCCAGAATGGAAGACACTGTAGAGCTGCGATTTCGTAACCTTACTCTTGTAATTCTGTTATGAAAGGGAGGAGATGGAACATGGGACTTATACGAAACCCACACAGGGCAAGTCCGACTCGCGCTTAGCCGGTTTTGTAAATGTTCATTGAAAGTTTAAATATTATTGCAGGTTTGGAACAGTTCTCAGCCGCGTCAGTATCCATGTTGTTGGGGGAAGATAACCCTGCGATAGCCAAAGGAAAGGTGTGTTTTATTAAAAAAAAATCATAAGTCACAATAACTTGTTTCACAACTATTTTTTCCAAATATTTTTACTCTGCATAGTAATTCGTACTTAATCTGGAAAAAACCAGATGTACGTACCGGGATTCGATCACACAACCGTACGCGTCGCCGTGCATGAATACAGATCTCTTATCGACGGTGCTAACACAGCCTCATGTGTTTGTGTGGGTGTGTTTTGACAGATAAATGAATTGAAACTAATGTTGCAGGCGTTTGGAGTACAAACCTTGTCGGGCACAGGGAGTTTGAGGGTTGGCGCTGAATTCCTCAATAAACACCTCAAATACGACACATTCTATTACTCCAGCCCGACGTGGGGTGAGCGTTTTTTATTTTATATATTATCTGGCAAGCAGTAGAAACTATGCTCCTGCTATTTCAATTTTGTAATCATTTTTGTGTGTATTTGGAATCGGTAAAAATCGCTGATTCCGAATATATATATTACTGTATCACCAAAAAAATGTCACTTAAATCAAATAGCCTTTCACTCCTCTATATGATTCCATAATTTTTTAGAGTCGTTGTGAATTGAAACTCTATGATGACTTTTAGTTGATAGGGCGATTGTTCAAGATGGATCGTAATCACGGTATGCAAGTGCAAAGATCACCATAGTGCCTTGCTTTTGGCCTGTCGCGTTTGGAAAAACCTTGTGTGCCTCCAGTTTTTCATACGCCTAGAGACATTCTGTCTCGTATATGTGGGATAACTTGTCGACAATTTTCAATGGACTCTCGCCCCTTTGTAGTCTCTTCACGTGCATTGTAAAAAGACCGTAATAACACATTTTTTCTCAGAAAACCACCACTTGGTGTTCATAAACTCCGGGTTCACGAAACCGCGGGTCTACCGCTACTGGAACCCGAAGACCAGGGCGATCGACTTCGATGGGTTTATCGAGGATCTCCGCAGCGCGCCTGAGAACGCGGTAGTGATCCTGCACGCCTGCGCACACAACCCTACCGGTATCGACCCCACGCAGGAGCAGTGGATCAAGATCGCCGACGTCATGGAGGTCAGTGGATGGAATAAAACAAACATTATCTCTCGCTATCAAGGCTATGATCAGCAAAGAGAGTGCATGGAGAAGTGACACATCCTTCTGCGAAGTGGGAAGCATTCATGAAGTAAAAAGGGACAGGGAAAATCAACTACCCTCGCTATTCGACGACCAAGACACCATCGCCGGAGGATGCATTTGCTCGCAATGAACGCGACATCCCTTACTGATAATAACCGGACTTGCGACTTGAGGAAGTTTGCCGTCCGGATGAGACGGAAGTAGAGAGATAGAGAGGTCCGAACAGACTGTTCGCTTCCCAGACATCTGAAAGAATAAGATACCCAAAGTGATTTGAGGAACACCATGAGGTTTTTAGTCAGTAGGAGTCGGACTAATCGGGATGATTGCCCTCACAATGGCCCTGAAGACCTTACATAGGATTTTCACTTGGGCTACCAAAAAAGAATTCTAGGATTTAGTTAGAATATTCTAGAATTCATATTCTAATCCATGAAAATACTTAACTCTTTAGGTAATTTCTTAGTTTTCAAACGCACTTTTGTTTTTTTTTTGACATTCTTGGGCCAAAAGGGTGAAATGGCAAAAAAAAATTGAAATTAAAAATAAATAGAACTGTGCCAAGTTAAGGGTTAGTAAAAAATGTCTTTACAGGAGCGCAAGCTGTTCCCGTTCTTCGACAGCGCATACCAGGGCTTCGCCTCGGGTGACCTGGACCGGGACGCGTGGGCGGTGCGCTACTTCGTCAAGCGAGGGTTCGAGCTCGTCTGCGCGCAGTCCTACGCTAAGAACTTCGGACTATACAGTCAGTCACATGTCACTCTTGACCATTTGAGATTTTTACAAAATGTTTACACTTAGTAACACACCCATCTCAGAGGCCGCCATCTTGAGCTTTGTACCAGTCATAGACGGGCAAAATATAATCAGATAAATGATTAACGGTTACAAAATATAGTCGTATTCTGATTTCGTTAATCCGTAATCATGATAAAAACCTTTCTAAACTTTGCGCTATCCACTTTGGGTTTATATGTCGTGCCCAACATGACCAGTAGCATAGCTTACCGCTGTTCTCGCAGCACTAGTACACATGCCATTTCTACTAGATGCCATGCGGGTTTCCTCTCAATTTTTTCCTTCACCAGGTAAACGTGTGGTGCTTAAATCTAGCAAGGGTTTATTTTTACTGTAGATAGTTGAGTTTTTGGACTGCACCATGTTTATTCATGCATGATGTGCCCTGTCAGGATAAAAAAAGCCATTACAGTACAATAATGTAGTATTGTGTTGCGTCAGACGAGCGCGTGGGCAACCTGACGCTGGTGGTGTCGGAGGCGCAACTGGTGCCGGCGATCAAGTCCCAGCTGACGTGGATAGTGCGCGGCATGTACTCCAATCCGCCGGCGCACGGCGCCAGGGTTGTCGCCTCGGTGCTGGCCAACAGGGCGCTCTTCGACGAGTGGTTAGTCCCTCTACACTTTACACGGTTTCGACAGTTTCCTTTCACAGCAGGCTGTTAGTGTGCGAACGAAGGTTACGGTTCCAACTTTTTTAAAAATGATTTATAGGTGGACACACACTCGATGGATGGTGAAGATGAGTTCGATGATGAACCGCGTCCGCCTAACAAATGCCTATTCACTCTTCTCTTAAAGACTCCAAGGTCATAAGATCGCGGAAATATTGTCACTGGAATCATATTCCACTCCTTAGCTGTTCGCATGATGAATGTAGAAGCGAATCTCTTCGTGCGGATATAAGGAACATCCACCACATACGGTTGGTATCCGACACGATATCTAGTGGTTTTAAGATGAAATGAGGCTGGTGAAGTCAGAGAATGTAGCCCCTGAGGGCACTCTAGGTCGATGCTCGATGTACTGTATTTTGGTCTCCGTCAAAGAGTCATTGCCAACAAGTCTGCGAGCTCTACGGTCAACCGAGTCCAAAGCTGCCAACTGATATTTACCGGACGCGTCCCAAAGGTGACAATAATCCTCCACACCCGACCGAACCTGTGTCTGATACAGGTTAAGAAGTTGAGATGGTGAGAAGTGCGGTCTGACCTTAAAAAAGACACCCAATTTTCAAATAGTTGTTCGTCCAAAAAACTACATCAGGTAAATCTATTAAATGGTGTGAAATGTTAGCTAAAACCTAAGGTTTATAACAAGCGTCAAACTAAGACTGATTGATCTGGTTGTGATTGTTTAATAATAATCATATCGTCACGCTATATCCCTTTGGGGCTGAGCAGAGATACATTAGTGGTTATTAAGCGTGGTAGGTATGGTGGTGGTAGTAATCTACCTTATACTGTAGCGCAGGATAGCGTGAAAAGATGAAATGATAGAATGAAATGGAGAAAGTCCAGACAGCAAGTAGATAAAACACGTTTAATGAAGCACAGTAAAAGGTCACAGTAAGAATAAGCAAGCACAAGTACAGTAGATAAAGTAGAAGTAAACTCCACAGGAAAACGATATAAATACGAAGACGAAAACAATAATAAACCGTATAGAGCGCGGGCAGGCGAAACGTGTGGGCAGTGTGGCTAGTGGTAGCAAGACTACTCTGCCGGGTGCGCGGGCGGTGAAGCGCTAGCGTCGCGTGCGCTTGTGCAATCCCCCCCGCGCGTGCCGGTACACTGCGGCTCTCAACCTTAGAGCGTTGTGTATTTCCATAACCGAACACGTACAAGATAAATATTATAATTGTTAGTATAGAAGATAAGGAAGAAAATAAATAAATTATGAAAGATAGAATAGTAGGCTACAGTTGTATCCACTTCGCACCATGTCTGGATGAATTTGGTACTCCAGGCTCGGGTGGTGCGATTAGAGGGGCACCCCGGGGTTTTTTAGTCAGTAGGAGTCTGACACACCGGGGTTACTGCCCCCACAGCGGCCCTGATGGTCCTATGCAGGATTTCTCCCCGAGACACTAAAAAAAACACTTCGCACCATGTTCTTGCGATTGTTTAATTACTTTTAATGTGTATATCTGATTATAAACCAATATATTTACCAACTTGTTTCCCTTTGCAGGAGAGACAACATCAAGTTAATGTCATCGAGAGTTATACAAATGAGAGACGCGTTAAGAGCCGAACTTATCAAGTAAGTATTTGTAGTTTTCTTCATCACACTTGCTCGTAACCAGTAGCGTTAATTCTATAAAAGTCCGCACAGTGCTATTTGTTCAATCGACTAATAGTGCATTTTGTAGTAGATTGTATGTCTTTCTTTTCAAAGGACAATACAAAGCTTTATTTAAAAGACTTATACTTTTCCACTCACCACATGTTCAGCGATAAAGGAAAACATCGTGAGCAGTAGAGTTCATTCCATAGATGCATGCAAGCATTGCATGCCCTTACGATAAATAAGTCTGGAATAAATTGCTTAAAGTTAAATAAAAAAGGGGACCATTTATATTCATATCTATTCTATATTCACGCCATCTATCTTCCCTATGAAAGCAATATAATATTTACTATCATAATATAATATACAAATTAATTACGCAAATTGTGCCTACCCTATCCAAATACTCTATGCACGTCACTCATCGTGAGGATACTCACACGGCGTCTAATAAAAATGTCATATTAATTACTGAACGGCAATCAGCTGAGCTACTGGTCACGTGGGGCGCGACATATAAGCGCAAAGTGGATACAGCCACTATTATATCTCTCTCTGGATACAGCCACTATTATATCTTCAGCTCACCCCGAAAGGCATATAACGTGACGATATATTATATTTTTTCATCCTACATCAATGCTTTATATTTCAAAACCTTTAATATTTATTAAATGGGTACAAATTGGGGCATAATTTCTCTATTTTAACATAAAAATTGACTAAATATGCAAAACGGTTGCGTGGAAAAATAAGCACTGGAGCGAGGAAAGGTGATGAAAAAAAACGTTTTTTTTTTTTGAACGGACATCTATTGATGGCCGGGAAAGGACTATACAGTTCAACCGGGCTTGGGGGGCGAGCACAAGGTGCTCAACCAGCGAGTTTATGGGTTGGGTGGCAATGCAAGGGCACCCCTGTGGGCGCGAACCTCGACTTGGACCGCCAGCCAAAAAATAATACTGTCCCTACGGGTGATCTACCAGCGTTTCGGAAGCGACTACCTTGAGAAGAAACGGCGAAAGAAACTCAAGGCTGCGTTGGAGTGGAGTGAAAAAATCAGTGCATTATTTTTTTTTTCGATTATAAAACTGAGTGATAACATTTGACGATACCGTCTCTCCCACCAGACTGGGCACGCCCGGCAACTGGGACCACATCGTGAAGCAGATCGGCCTGTTCTCCTACACGGGACTGAACCAACGGCAGTCGGAGTACCTGATCCAGGAGTATCACATCTACCTGCTCAAGTCTGGTCGGATCAACATCTGCGGCCTGAACCCCGGCAACGTGGCGTACGTCGCGAAGGCCATACACGACGCGGTCACCAAGTTCCCGGAGGAAGAGTAAATAGTTTTGTATATATGTCGCAAACAACAAACTTTATGACCTCTTTGAATATAGTCTGTACTGTTCACTGATGTTAAAACCCTCTTTTTTTTTCGTGGAATTTTTGCAATCTTTATGTTACTAGTAAATATTAGAAGGTCCAAAACAAATAGGCGCTGTTTATTAAAAAGTGACTCCAGCCCGATCTATTATCAGTCGAAAAGTCGATATTTTTCAATTTACTACTTTAAGGGACAGTATGTAACAAACGAGAATATAATAATTCTGAAGATCCATAATAAAATGTTGATTTTATGAGTATGGAGTAGATTTGGATATTAACTATTCTAGCTTAAGAATATTGACCATTATTACTATTATGAAAACTTATGTATCAAATATAATTATTGAAGATATGTGAAAATTTGATCAAACAAAAAACCTCGTTATCTATTTGAATTTCTTAACATCACAGTTATTATATTTAAAACGTCAAAGATATTTAGCTCTAGGATTAATTTGTCAATAGATTTTCTATACATTTTTTTTTCCATTTAATTTTATTCATGTCACAAAAATTGTTTATTAATTTCTAAATTCAACCATATTAGTTGGATTAGGATTATTTGTTGATATTATAATTTTTTTTGAGATATTTTTGTAATTGGTGCGTTAAAATTTTTTTATTACTATAAATTGTTATATGAGAATAAAATATTTAAAAAATCCTTAAATATTAAGTTCTTAGTTATTTTCAATGTTATATTGTTTAATTATATTATTTTTAGTTAATGTTATTTTTAGCATGTCACTGCAACAATGGCAGCTTTGAGTAACAATAATAAATAAATATGGAGGTTTATAAACCACGTTTAAAGTAACATAGATCTAAAGTTTAATATAAAAAAAAAGTTTATTATGCAAACGCAATGTTACAGGAATCAACACAACAAAAGAAACATATTCGCGACTAATTAAAAAAAATCTTTTGACGGAAATTAATTCATGATACTCTTTTTCAAAATACATTTTATAATTATTATATTTAAAATATTTATTTTGTTCACAAATCATATTTTTATATATTTTTATTTTAACTTAAATAGTTTATTGTTTTTTAAAAATGTAAATAATATTTTTATTTTATATATTTTCAAGCATACTAACGTGCACTATTTAGGGCTGTGAAGTTAATTTGTTTGAAATTAAACACAAATAACTTGTTAAAATAGGAAATTTTATTTATTACAAATTGCATTTTTTCGACACGATAGTTTTTTTTATTTAACAAGTTTTTATTTATCCAAACCTGATGGCGACTACACATTAAATCTCGAAAGAATTAGTTATGTTGGTCGCTTTTAGACTGCAATAATAATTTTAACCGATGCATTATAGTTACATGCTTTTATATTTGTTATATAGTTGTTTTAAGGTATTATGCAAATATACAATCTCAGTTAAACCAGTGTTTTATTTAAATTTATATAAAAAAAGTTCACAACATTAATATACCTTTTTTGGGCAAATACTCAAGTATATTATTAAAAAAAAAAGAAATGCATGTATTTTTTTCTTTTTGCGAATAGAAAAATTATATATCCCTTATTTATCATATTTCTATGGCAAGAAAAAGGTTAAAAAAGTTTTTCTTTTTCAGTGATACCCGAGCCAAATTATGAAATTGGGGACCCAATTTTGTGGTATGTGATGGTATTATTGGTGATGGTTTATGGTTTCATTAAATATGTTAAAATAAACAATAAAGACTTTTGTATTTATTGCTTAACATCCTGTGTGAATTACAATTTATTTTTAAAATGTTCACATCTAAAAATAAAGTATCCATAAACTAAAAAGTACCATAAATATCAACACAAATCCTTTATTTACCCTCAGACTTGACCTTGAGGTGTTGTCCTAATTTGCTGTACTGGTATTATTTGTTTGTTGTGTGTATTGTAATAGATATGTGCAAGAGGCGGCTCATAAATACGTTTAGATTTTCTTTTGTGTAAATGAGTAAAGGCCGTTAAGAATAACAAGATTTTGTAGTGACTACAGAGTTCCTGATGGTAAGTACAGTGTAGTCCAAAAACGAAAGCGACTATCAAAGGATGAAAATCCATTAATAGTCTCCATCGTCATGTCGGCCCACATATACCACGACGGAAGGTCTCTAGGTATATGAGCCACTGGATATACACAAGCTGATCCCGAAACGCGACAAGCCGAAACTGGTCACTATGACGGGCTTTACACCCATGTACTGTGGTCGCAATCCAGACAGGTACCGAAGCCCTACCTCCTCGCTGCTGCTCGTTTAGCACCACCCAGAAGTCACGTGTAGGGATACTAGGGTAAAGCCTACGGACGCGAGCAGCTTCGACTCCCATCGACGATGACATAGAACGAAAAAAATCAGGCACTATAAAAAATAGAGATCTTGTCGACATAAATGAATGGGACGGAAAGCAAATAAGAATGTTGTAATATAGTTGGTAACGGTGGAGAGTGTTCTCAGGAACTACATTCTTTGATTCCACCAGCCCCAATCCACCACAAAACCACTAGGCATCGTGTCGGATACCATCCGTATGTAGTGGATGTTCCTGGCACGTTCCCCACGTGATTGCCACGCAGTCCGAGAGGGGGGTAGTTTGTCAAATTCTTGTAAAATCGTTCGTCTTTGCATCAATACGTATGCGTCGACGGTGCACCTTACTAATTTATATTTGGTGGTTTTATACAAATACTGTGTTGTAAAAGTTGATGTCACATATCTCCAGGACTTCTGAACAGCCTAACAGGTGGGTGGCAATATCTACATCACATGAGCCAAAAACCTAGAAAAATTACAGTCCACTTTTAAATTCCGTGGAACCTTCCAAACACACGGCGATTCAAATAGTTTTATAATAAATATAAAAATTATGTAACAATACGCCTCAACATTTCTTAATCCTAATTCTGATATCAACGACTTGTGAATGCAACGGCCGATCGCTCTCCATTACCAGAGCTCGGTGAACCGGGCTTGCCTCTGATACAGTCAACACACATTTCACATGTTATTAGTAACTTTAATTGTTGTTAGGACAAAAAAAACACTACAGTAAATATTAAAATATATATTTAATAAAAACTTACTCTGAATATACAAATATTACGTTTCCATAGAATCGCTCGTTTCTATACTCACAGCAGGAATCAGTGGACGAGACCCGAAACAATTTGTAACTGAAAAAAGAAAATTAACATACAACTAACCACTCAGAAGAACTTTTTTGGGAGTCGAACCTGCTCGCGTCCGTAGGCTTTACCCTAGTTTCCCTACACGTGACTCCTGGATGGTGCTAAACGAGCAGCAGCAAGGTGGTAGGGCGTCAGTGCCCGTCTGGGTCGCGACCATCGTACATGGGTGTAAAACCCGTCATAGTGACCAGTTTCGGCTTGTCGCGTTTCGGGATCAGCTTGTGTATTTCCAGTAGCTCATATACCTAGAGACCTTCCGTCGTGGTATATGTGGGCTGACATGACGATGTAGACTATGAATGGATTTTCATCCTTTGATAGTCGCTTTCGTTTTTGGACTACACTGTGCTTACCATCAGGTACTCTGTAGTCACTATGTCGAGCCAGTGTAAAAAAAAGATGTGCAATGTAACACTGCACTCATATTGGCTCGACAAAGTGACTTATTACATCTGATGGAAGGGGCTCGCTCCCCTCCTGACACAGGCCGGGCGGTGGACGTTGAGGGCGTCCCCCGTCCAGCAGAGAGGACAAGGCGTCGTGTGCGTGTCCACCTAACGCCTCATTGAGAGGTAGTGAGGGGGTAACAAGTGACCCCCTCCCAGAGAGGAGGCCTCGCAAGGCCAGCCGCTCGCCGGGTCCGTTGGAAGTATACGGATACCCAGGCCCGGCTAAGGCGAGGAGAGGACATAGTTGGCACCCCGGTGGTTTTAGCCGGTGCAAGTCCAACACACTGGGTTAGTGGCCCTCACCACTCCCCTGATGGTCTGAAGGGATTTCCACCGGGTTAACAAAAAAAAAACACCTGATAGAAAGCACAGCGTAGTTCCAGAACAGCAAGGACAGCCAAGAGAGGAAAAACCGTTGATAGTTTCCGCTGACATGTCGGCCCACATATACCACGACTGAAGGTCTCTAGGTATATGAGCTACTGGACATACACAAGCTGATCCTGAAACACGACAAGCCAAAGCGAGTCACTATACCTTGTAAAAGATAGCTTGATCTTTTTGACAGAGGGGCTAGTGATGGGAAACAAAATATCTAGTAGTCCAAAAAATAACGTTTTAAAATACTTGTAAGATAACAAGTACCTATTCAACATTAAAGGGTTATTTTTGGACCTCCCGCCAAATTTAAATAGGTGGTTCAGACCATGACAGTAAACTTTTCTAAAGAAAAACGGGTCGAAAAGTGAAACACGAAGTGCACGAGTGTCTGCACGAGCGTAGAATTCGTGTCCTTGTTGATGGTCACAGTTCGCAGTTCGTGTCAGTTAATGCCGGAGTTCCACAAGGCTCTGTGCTTTCACCCACCCTGTTTCTTCTGCATATCAATGATATGCTGTCTTTGGGCAGTATACATTGTTATGCAGATGATAGCACGGTTCATGGGGGCTATTGTAGCAAGCCCGCTTGTTGTCGGGAGGACACCGTCAGGAATCGGCATGATTTGGTTGTTGGACTCAATCGGTCCTTGAGCCTCATTTCTTCTTGGGGCGACAAGAATTTGGTTGAGTTCAATGCCTTGAAAACGCAGGTGTGTGCTTTTTCTAGCAAAAAAAACCCTTTCTCCCCCCTTCCTTCTCTCCAGAATGTGTCACTTGCAATATGCGACAGCCTAAGTATCTTAGGTATGAATATCCGCTGTGATCTCAATCCTAGGGATCATTTAGGATCTGTCATCTCTACAACATCACGTAGGCTTGGTGTCCTGAATAGGGTGCGACGGTTTTTCACGCCGAATCAGCTGTTCCTTTTATATAAGGCTCAGGTCAGGCCTTGCATGGAATATTGTTCGCATCTTTGGGACGGTTCTGCCCAGTACTTACTTGATGCCCTGGACAGGTTGCAGCGGAGGGCTGTCCGCGTTGTGAATGATCCTGAAGTGACTAAACATCTTGAACCGCTTCAGTTGCGCAGAGATGTGGCCTCGCTGAGCGTTTTCTACCGTCTGTATCATGGCGAGTGTTCTGAGGAGTTGTTTAACCTTGTTCCACCCTCTCCCTTCCTGAATAGAACCACGCGCGCGGGTTTGCGTTGTCACAGCTATACGGTATCTCACATCCCGGCCAGGACAAAGAAGTTCTCTAACTCCTTCTTTTGCCGTGTCGTTGGGCTGTGGAATGGTCTTCCGGCGAGCGTGTTCCCTCCATCCTATGATATGGGATCTTTTAAACGTAGCGTGAAGAGATATTTGTGCAGGCTGGCATGATCGCTGCGACTACCGATGGGTTTTTTGTTACCTTTCGATAGTCGTTGGCGTTTTTTGGACTGTACCATGCTTATCATCAGGTATGGTGCAGTCACTGTGTCGAGTCGGTATAAAAAAAAAAAAAAAAAAAAAAAAAAAAAAAATCAGACCTTCCATACAAAATCGACCGCGTTATCGAGCAGTTTTCATTTAAATTCCAGTAAACAGTTTGGCACAATACCTTGGGCAGTACCTGCGTGATAAATTATCAGTATCTTCCCTTTTCCTTCAGGTACTTTTGTAGAAGATTGGTATTGGGTATCGATATTTGTAACAGTTACTGCCTGTCATTCGTGTCTCATCCGTCCGACCGATGTAACATTGTACAAGCGTCTATTATTTTCAATGTTTCTATTTAAATTTTTCTTGAAGCAATAAAAAGTCTTAAAATTTTCGGATAACGCTTGAATCTTTAGGGACTTTTGTATTATAGGTTTTTTTTTTTAATATTTTTGCAATTTTTAAACTCATTAAATTAAGAAAATAATATGTTCGTCATTGCAAAGTTATGTCGATCAGTAAAATTGACATCTGTCAAAGAGATCAAGCTATCTTGTACAAGGTATAATAAACCGGCCAACTTTCCTCGTTTTTTAATCATTATGCTGACATTGGCGAAGTCACAAAGGACCCGTCCATGGAATAAAGCCATAAAATAAAAATAAAAAGGTATAATAGCAGGTTCGCTTCATGTTATAATTTGTCACATGTGTACTTACACTGGTCGCTCTCAGTGAGGTCTACGATCTCGATGTGGTTCTGCTTGTTGTCTCCGCCCACTGCGAGGGTGTAGGGCGCGTCCGGGCAGAGCGCCGCGCACAGCGCCTGCCCCACGCGGCCCTCGCGCTGGCTGCTCTGCACCGCCGCGTTGCTGAGGGTCAACACACCTCACCTTAACCACGATGAGATACCTCGGCGACGAATCCAAACCAAATCAAATTGTCGTCGCGCGAGTTCAATGCACTCAAGGGCTGAGTTTTGGGAGTCGAAGCTGCTCGCGTCCGTAGGCTTTACCCTAGTTTCCCTACACGTGACTCCTGGGTGGTGCTAAACGAGCAGCAGCGAGGTGGTAGGGCGCCGGTGCCCGTCTGGATCGCGACCACAGTGCATGGGTGTAAAGCCCGTCATAGTGACCAGTTTCGGCTTGTCGCGTTTCGGGATCAGCTTGTGCATATCCAGTAGCTCATATACCTAGAGACCTTCAGTCGTGGTATATGTGGGCCGACATGACGATGTAGACTATCAATGGATTTTCATCCTTTGATAGTCGCTTTCGTTTTTGGACTACAGTGTACTTACCATCAGGTACTCTGTAGTCACTATGTCGTGCCAATGTAAAAAAAAAAGTTAAAGGTTTTTATTTCGGCAATACATTATTCTGTTGGCCGGGAAAGGCCTTTGCAACTACACACACCGGGAGAGAGGGGGCGAGCACTTAAGTCGCTTTTTTGGTAGCCCAGGGGAAATCCTCATGGATCGTCAGGGAGCGGTGAGGGCCCCCCCCGGTATGCCGGACTCCTACCGACTAAACCCCCTGGGGCGCTCCTTAACTCGCGTCTGCCACCAGCCCCCGGGCACACCGAGGACCTCCAAAAGGGCTGGTGCGCGATCCGCCCTGCGGGCTACTCCACGAATCGGGAGGCACCAAGCCCCTCTACCACCGCCTAGAACATAAGGCGCTTTCCTCAACCTCCTCTAACTCCCCCTTATCTCTCAGTTGTTTATATTTTTCCTTTTTTTTTCAAGATATTAATAAATATTTTATAATCGTCATAGATGCGACACACGCGTTTTATATTTTGCAATAACTCCTAAGTTATTCATTTAAATTGTATGGTGTAAAAAATTACCGTAAAGTACATCAAAATATCTAAATAATTTTCTACCATTTCAATAATTTTCAAATTACCGCATCGTACGTGATCACTAATTAGTCGCTGTATCCACTTTGTACTATGGTATGTCGTGCCCAACGTGACCAGTAAGCGCAGTCTTTTCATATATATGTATAAATAGATAGTATGTTATACCTCGATATGTCCCATGTCTTCATGTTGCCGTCTGTGCTGACGGTCACCATCAGTCCGGGTACTCTCTCGCTTAATATTAAACCTGTGACAATAGCCATTATGATAATTATATGATAATTTATTACTAGAAAGATTGGAATATATAATACAACTAGCCGACCTGGGAAACTTCGTATCGCTATGAATGTCGTAATAAATTATTTCCTCTCCGCCTTCTTCCAAACTACTGTCAGCCCATACCCCGCCAGTTCTTGTACATTTGTTTCTCAATTATATGAATTAATGAAATAAAAAATTATTACAGCACAATTTTTAGAAAGTTTCTTCACAACATCAATGTGAAAATGCAAATATAACTTTATTTATAAGGAGCGAAATAATCACCATAAACCTCCAACCCTTGTTTCATTTTATGACACGGGGAAAATCCTGCATAGAATCACCAGGAATGCTGTGAGGGCATCAACCCCGGTGTGTCAGACTCCTACTGGCTAAAAACCCCCGGGGTGTTATTCTAACCACTTCACCCGGGCCCTGGAATCCATATTCTTTCAGAAGTTTGAGGTACAATCAGCCTGTTTAGATTTCTTTTGCAGGGGTGAGTGTAAAGAGCCCACCCCTCCAAACTTTTCTCACAGGCGCCGCCCCTGACACTGCGCTCAGCCTCCTTCTCATCCAGGCAACCTATATATATTTATAGCCTACGAGTTACTTACCAGTGACTTCTTTCTCGTGCGCTGCAATGGTCCACAGCGGGTCGACATGCCTGCAGTCTACATACGCGACTTGGCCTTCGTTGTTACTCATCTAAAAACATTTTTTTTTATTCATAGCCGAATATGTTAAGCTGTACTAGTATATTAGTGGTCTAGTGGATGAGCGCGGCTATGGCGATAGTCTTAGGTTCGAATTCTGGCACAAATCTCTGGGTTTTCAAATTTAGGCACCACAGTCTCACCGACGAAGGTAGAACATCATAAGGAAACTTGCATAACGTCTAATATAAATATCATGTGTCAACCCTGAGGACGGCTTTAGACAGAACAAAATCTGTTGGTATAGTATAGCATGTAGACGCCGCCCGATACGTAATTGTATTACACGCCCTAAGGGTCGTTAGGGTGTTACGAGACGTGCGGGGTAAGAGGATGCGCGCGCGCACGGAATGCTTGCTAAGTTAGTCGACTACCGAGACGCAAGGCGAGAGTACGTGCGTGTACGTCGCAGTTCGGTGTGCCTTAAAGTGCAAATAAACAGTAAAACGCCAAAATCCGTGTCTTTCTACAACCACACCCACGACCACCGGTCATAATAGTTATTAAAATAAAAGAATCAATGTAACTTTGTTTTAGAGAAATAGGGCAGAACAAGATCTGCCCTAAAGAATTTAACTGGACGGGTGTATATAATCGTTGAGTTGTGTAATGTAGTGATTGTATGATTGGATTGTATAATAGGTTTGTTATATTTGGCACTTTTGTCGGAATTGGCCGATAAATAAAAAAAAAAGTTTTATTTTAGAAAGAAGAACATCTAATTTTATAATATGAAGTTTAGTTTGATTTTTTTGAATGATAGGGAGATTGAATCAAAAATTAAAAAGGAAGGGTCGGATAGCATAAATTATATTATAAAAATATATGTAGACATTAATGAAATACATGGGAATATAGATATATAAAAAGGGTTATTATTTTCAAGCGAGTGAGCGACCAAACACATAAAGAAATATAACACGCCTGCAAGAGCGTGTTACAGTACTCACAGCGAAACAGTAGGGGTGCTGCGCGTCCCAGACCACTCGTTCTATCTCCCCGGGCAGCCGCCACGTGCGGTGCGCGTCCGGCGTGCGGCAGTCGGTGACGCGCGCGCAGCCGTCGCACGCGCCCGCCAGCAGCGTCTGCGCCTCCACCGGGTGGAACGATAGCGATTGCACCTGAAATGGGACCATAACATGGCTACTGGGCTTGTAACGGAGCCCTACATCCGCTACTGCGGACCTAACGCATGGAATGAAAGCTATCTCCACATAAGCTATAATCAGAGATGGGCAAAATGTAATCTGATTAATAATGAATGATTACAAAATGTAATCGTAATTTTAATTTTCTTGGTCTTTGATCATAATTAAATCCATTTAAAACATTAAGAAATCATAAATGTGTATACAATCTGGGATTTTGTAGTGTTTAAAACATAAATGAGCAAAATGTAGTCATATTAATAGTAAAAAACGTAACCCCTCCAAAACCTATCTCTTAGGCGGCTATTGTCATCGGGGGATATCGTGCTCGCTCTGAGCGAACGCGTCCCAAGCCCAAAGGAATCGGAAAACCTATCATAAACCAAAGCGAAATACGATAATATAGTTTTAGGAAGATATAGCTTTTTTAAATTCTTTGAATATTGTAGTTAACTTTTAATCTGTATAAAAAATATTGGTTCATGACAGTTATTGTAAATTTAAAATATTTAGTTAAATAACTCACTTTGTCTTGAAAATAGTCCAATTTTGTGTGCGGTGTTCCTTGATCTATGTCCCATAGTAAAACTGTCTTATCCGCTGAACCGCTGGCTATTACATGGCTGCAAAAATAATATTTTTAATTAACATATAACATCTATATTATTTAAAAACATTTTTTAAATCACAATGACCAAGCATCCCAAGTCTTAAGTTAGAGTATGTGTAAAATCGGCAAATCCTGAAATAAAAACTTTCAAAACTCAATCAATGACAAAAAAACACCTCAAAAAGAGAAACATAAATCCATTGGATTAACCTACGAGATAATAATATAAAGTACTATGTAATGTTCTCCTCTTTGTGTGTGTTTCATAGCCATTCCATTCTTGCCTACTAAGCATTGTATAATACAGTCAAACCTGGATAAGTGAGAAAACTCTATAAGTGAGAGTAAAAGCCAGGATCCGTCATTTTAAGCTCCCTTTTTTTACAATGCCACGACATAATGACTACAGAGTTCCTGATGGTAAGTACAATGTAGCCGTAAAACGAAAGCGACCATCAAAGTTTGAAAATCCGTTGATAGTCTCCAACGTCATGTCGGCCCACATATACCACGACTGAAGGTCTCTAGGTATATGAGCTACTGGATATACACAAGCTGATCCCGTAACGCGACAAGCCGAAACTGGTGACTATGACGGGCTTTACACCCATGCACTGTGGTCGCGATCGAGACGGGCACCGGCGCCCTACCACCTCGCTGCTGCTCGTTTAGCACCACCCATGAGTCACGTGTAGGGAAACTAAGGTAAAGCCTATGGACGCGAACAGAAAACCCTAAACCTCTATTAGCGAAAAGCAGAAACCTCTGTAAGAGAAAGTCGTTTTCCCCTCATGGACCTCCGTAAGTGAGACTGCTACTTGTCTATACCTCTATAAGCGACAGTCGAGCTTTATTTATTTATATTATTTAGGAGGAACAAATGACAAAACAAAATACAAATTCAACAACTGCTATTTTATGACTCATTCTTAACTTTCGTGGAAAATTCAACAAAATTTATGAGTTAGAGAAAAACATACAAAAACAGAAACCCAAACGAATTTAACGGATTTTTTAAGTGTAAGTAAGTTCTTAATAAATAAAATTACATAGTGCTTGCATTTTTGTTTTGATTTTGTAAGCATCTTGATATCTACCCTTATAAAGTACTTATATGTCGAAATCTAATGAACGTAACATATACACACTATTAAACATATATATGTACATAATACATTCGTACTTGCTGTGACTTGTTATTGCTGCGTACCTCTATAAGAGAGACACGCTACCCATGTACCTGCATTAGCGGGAAACTCGGGTCAGTGAGAACCCTCTATAAGCGAGCATAAGATTGTGCTCCCTTGAACTCTCACTTATCCAGGTTTGACTGTATTTAATTATATAAAAATATAGCTAATAAATAATACTCTGCATTAATCTCATTCTTTCAAAGTTTGGTTTTCTAACTTTTCAGTTTTACTGCTTGTAAGCACACGCACGCACGCACGCACTCAAACGGGCACGCTCGTACGCAAATACGCGTTTAGTAAATTCTATTACTGTTTATGCCACATAGGCATTCTTCGAAATCTCTTCTTTTTTTTACACTGGTTCGACAAAGTGACTACAGTGCCCTTGATGGTAAGTACAGTGTAGCCGAAAATCGAAAGCGACCATCAAAGATTGAGAATCCGAAAAGGTGGCTTACATATACCACAACTGAAGGTCTCTAGGTATATGAGTTACTGGATATACACAAGCTGATCCCGAAAAGCGACAGGCCAACGCGAGTCACTATGACGGTCTTTACACTTGTGTACTGTGGTCATGACCTAGTTCGGGCAATCGCACTACCACCATACAAATCATTGTTTTTGGATTACCCTCTACTTGCCATACGTATAGTGTAATTATTTTCTCATAAAAAAAATCTGAGTTCCTTACGTGAAATTCCTATTCCAAGACAAGTCGAGCACGGCATCCTTGTGTCCAACTCGTTTAGTTTTCTTCTTTTTATTTGGCTTCTTTCCCAATTTGAAAGCCGGTTCGAGGCAGTTCTCTATGTCTAAATCCCACACTTGAATGACGGGATCCATGCCGCCGAGGGCGCAAAGATTCCCTGAAAAATAATATTTGGATCGTATCATTTACTTATATATTTTATCTTATAGTAAAACGAGCAATCTTTGCACAACTTCGTCCCGCAAGCTTAAAATTTTCCGATGCTTCATTAAAAACGTCCTGGTTATAGGTGCGAGGATATAGTTTGATGCTTCGTCAAAATACTGACAACTATTTGCTGCGGTTTCGTCGATTGTTTCAGCAGTATTTCGTCAACATCTACATTAAAATAGAAACGGAGCATTTAACTTTCATTAGGTTGAACTTAGCCAAACTGCGTTCTGAGGAGTATATACATTTACGTGATGCAATTGGTACTGAAGGAAATTACTAGTGTCCGACCGAAAGTTCGGTTTCGGTTTCGGTTTCGGCCGAGTTTCGGCCAAAAATCAAGTTTCGGCGGCAGGTTCGGTTTCGGCCAAAATTGGCCGAAACTTTTGCCGAAACCGAAACTGATTTCGGTAGTTGTCGTACATGCTTGCCTAGCTTTGTTTCTCGCGGCAACGCTTTGACGGACGCTGGCGGCCCTGTTCAAGATTCGTGCGCCGTTCGCATTGCTTTTTTTTTTTCGAATTTACTCGTGTTTGTTGACCGGGAAAGGTCTTCACAACTTAACCGGGCGGGTGGGCGAACACTGAGGGTGCTCAGCCGGCAATTTATGGGTTGGGTGGCAATGCAAGGGCACCCCTGTGGGTACGAACCTCGACATGGACCGCCAGCCAGAAATACGTAACCTAACGGTGAACTAATAGCGTTTTGGAAGCGACTACCTTCAGAAAAAACGCCGAAAGAAACTCAAGGCTGCGTCGGAGTGTAATTGCGTCGTTTAGACGACAGTTGACGGATCTAATTCGCATTGCTCTATAGCAACACAACTTAGTCAGTGCGTTATCACCCGACGTAAACATTCTTTAGAGGTTATGCTTTGATGGTACTGATTACATGTAAGTTTTTGTTTCATTTTTTTACTTGACCACGTTGACTTTTATACTTGACCACGTGAGTTTCGGTTTCGGTTTCGGCCGAAACTGAAGCAACGGCCGAAATTTCGGTTTCGGTTTCGGTTTCGGCCGGAAAACCAGTTTCGGTCGGACACTAGAAATTACCCACTGTTCGTGTAAGATCCAACATTGCGGTTACAGCCACATTTTTTTTAAACTGTCTCGGCACAGTGACTACACCAAACCTGATGGTAAGCATGGGGCAGTCCAAAAAAACGCCAACGACTATCGAAAGGTAAGAAAAAACCCTTCAGTAGTCGAAGCGATCATGCCGCCCGGCACAAATATCTCTTCACGTTACGCTTAAAGGATCCCATATCATAGGATGGTGGGAACACGCTCGCCGGAAGACCATTCCACAGCCCAACGACACGGCAAAAGAAGGAGTTAGAGAGCCTCTTAGTCCTAGCCGGGATGTGAGATACCGTACATTGTTAGAAGGATGCCGTACGGCTCATTCCGCATTAAAATTGCAGTTAAATCTTCAAACTATTGAAGAACCAACATGTAATATTAAAAAAAAAACTCCGCAATGGCTAAAGTTTTATCAGCATCGAAAATCATCATCTGGGACGAATGCATGATGGCGCATAAACGTGCATTAGAACAACTTAACCGAACATCGAAAGATCTAAACAATGATTCGAGATGTTTTGGAGGCGCAATGATTTTACTGTCTGGCGATTTCCGCCAAACTTAACTGAAAAGTGCAACCTATTAAAGAATCATTGAAATACTTGATTGATAAAATAATAATTAAATAAAAAATCTGCTTATTTATTTCCTCTAAGGCGGAACAAAGTTCGCGGGGTCTGCTAGTATGTCATATAATTTAACTTACCAGGGTTTGGATCTGTTGGGTCGTGGCTCAGCCATTCTATGCAAAGCGGGAACCATGGTAGAATTATGTCATGGTGGACGTAAAACGAACCTTCTTCTTTATTAAATACTGGAAAAAATATATTGGTTATACTTTCGCATTGTGTATAAAGTGACAAAATCTATCGAAGCAAGATTTTTTACGAACATTTATTATATGGTTAGTCTTGGTGAGCTTGTCCAGCTTCAAGGGACAACAAGAGGACGCTTAAAGTCACTTATCAAACGAATTTTACGAGTTTGCCGTCATTCTTGGACTGCACTGTGCTAAGGTCATAGATGAGCAAAATGTAATCAGATTAATGAAAAACGATTAAGATTACATTTTGCATTATTCATCATTAATATGACTGCATTTTGCTCAACTATGTTTTAATTACTACGAATCCTTAATTGCATACACATTTATGACTCCTTAATAATTTGATGTGATTTAATCATGATCACAGAGCAACAAAATTAAAATTACGACTACATTTTGTAATTGTTAATCATTAATCAGATTACACTTTGCCCATCTCTGGCTAGGGTTGGAAATGCTGACTTCTGAATCTGCGACTGCAAATTTTCATGCGGAATTTTTGAGATGTCTTGATTGTATACATATAGTTGTCATGCGGTCGTGCGATAATATGACGACAACACCATTGTAGCAAGCTCTTTTTTTTTTGTTAACCTGGTGGAAATCTTTTCGGACTGTCAGGGGAGTAGACACCTCCGGTGTGGCGGACTTGCACCGACTAAAACCACCGGGGTGCCAGCACTGCCTACTCTTTGCCTTCGCCCGGCCTGGGGATCCATATACTTTCGTGGGCCCGGCGAGCATTGTAGCAAGCTCCAAAGCAAATCATGATCAATTTGATTCGATGTTGTCGATGTTTGAAAATTCTAATGTTATTTCTAATTCAATATTAGTTTACTGAGAAAATGTTTATTTTTGTGATAAATGTTAAAATAATTATTTTACTTTACTTAACTTTTATTTGTACTGCACTGTTCTTTCTATCAGGTGTAATGTAGTCATTTATTGTAGCCAGTGTAAAAATATCTGCGGGCACGGTGGAGGGGTGACTTGCGAAAAGTGGCCGGCAATAACTACAGGTATTGATAAATGTATTGATAAATGTATTAACTTACTGTAAACTTCAAGTATGCTAGCATCGCTTTCCACATGACCAACTAGTAGGAGATTATCATCAGCTTTTATGATATCATCTTCTTCATCACTATCCGCTCCTTCTGTCTGTATAAAAGTAGAAATTACATCAATGACATACCTCTTTTTATATTTTTTCTCATAAAGATACAATTTGGACTGTGGAAGTCACTGCTCGGCCACAATAATTAGCACTGTATAAATATGGACAATCCATTGCCTGTAATCCATTAACAATGCTAATTCATTAAAATTATTTCTAACTCTTTGGACCAATTGCCTTAGTAAAATGTCTCATCAAATGGTATTATGTAGATGCAGCCATAAAATGAGTACCAAAAGACATAAGTGGATTTTGACAATATTGAGCTAAGGTTGTTTTAAGACAAAACCACTAGACATCGTGTCTGATACCATCCGCATGTGGTGGACGTTCCTTATATTCGCATGAAAAAATTCGCTCCTACATTTATCAGCGAACAGCTAAGGAGTGGAATATGCTTCCAGCGGCCATATTTCCGCGATCTTATGACCTGGGAGTCTTTAAGAGAAGAGTGAATGGGCATTTGCTGGGCGATTGCGTTTCATCGTCGAACTCATCTTCACCTTCCGCCAGGTGTGATTGAGGTCAAGCGTTCGTCTATAAATTATAAAAAAAAAAGATTTTAATAAATTCTTACCCTTATTTGCACATTTTCACTTAGATCTCCTAAGTTTGGCAGTGTGGCTACTGAACCTATACCTACAGGGTTAGAATCTGTAACAAAATTTTGACAATTAATATAAAAAAGGCTTAATTGCAAACATAAATGGTTTTGGTTCAAATTCGGACAAATAACAGGTCAGGTTCAAGCGGTATTCTCTCCACAACTCAACATCTAAGTGCTCATATTTTGTGTGATCCTGGATAATATTACAAGAAAAGATCATTTTTCTTGTTCTCTCCATTTTAGTATAATGACAATTTCAAAGAGTTCAAGTTGTATCTCTGTTTCTATCTAATTGATTAGGAATATTACTAGAGTAAGAGTTAAAAAGCGATATTGATTAAGCTAATTTCAATAAAAGCCTCTAAAAAACACACAAGTAATATGCCTATATTTAAAGTTAAAACTTACTTGTATCCTCTTCATCATATTTTTCAAAGTCAAATTCATCATCTGGATCAACAGGCGGTTCTCTTGGTGCATTTGAACTAGAGCCTTCATCATCACTCACATCATCGCCATCCTCTGTTAAGCTGTATTGACATGAAGGTAATCATTTGAAATGAGTCACTAACATCCAACATGAATACTTTAACAGATTTTATGGCTAATAAACTTAATTTTAATTATGGCTCCACATTTTGAGCTGGTTACACTGGCCTTGGTCAGGAACAGCACTTGATTGCATAATTAAAAGTAAGTTCATTTGTGGATAAGGCCTGTTTATAATAATTAAAAAATGAGAAAGTTTGAAATATGACACCAACACTCATTTTGAACGATATCAATGTGTGTCAACATGAATGGTTGTAAGTTTGATCCACAGTATGTACCTCTGGGTTTTTTAAGATTTACATATTTAGGCACCACATGCTCATTGGTTAAGGAAAACATTGTGTGGAAATCTGCATGGCATCTGATGAAAATGTTATGTGTAAGTGCCCCCAGAACAGCAATTAGCTGCGCCTTTGTCACATTGTGCACAACATATAAGCCCAAAGTGGATACACTTATGTATCTCTGCTCACCCGGTAAGGGACACAGCGTGACCTTCTAATATTATTCATCATTATTATTAAAATACGAGAATATAGCTTTATGTATTGTGTAGTCGCTTTGTTGAGCCAGTGTAAAAATATGATAAAGAAAATAGATTACATCAAAGCAATTAGATCTATAATAGACTGAAATATTTGTGATTTAATTTATTAGTATTCATGTCGAATAAGCAGCCTATCTATGCTCATAAAGGCAAGAAATAAGTTTATTATTGGTCTAGAGATCAAATTTAAAACTATTAAATTAAAACTCCAGAGCAGATAATAATATATTAAAAAATAAATACCGCAAGTCGCTCGCAGTCTGCTTAATAATTTTTTCCAATTCTTTTTCAGTCAGTTCAATCTAAGACAAAATAAATAAGTTAATATTTAAATGAAATCAAGATTAAAATAGACACAATTAGTGAGTATTTTACTTTTTCAGGCACTGCCTTTGCCACGCCGCGGCGTACAAAATGCATGCATGAAACTAAGCTAACAGTCGGCGTACTTTCTTCCATTATTGATACTTATTAAATATATTTTCATATAAATGAACGAAACACGTGCAAAACACAAATTGTATTTTTTTTTACAAAATATGACATTGACAACTTTTATAGCGCTGAGTGTGTCTGGGCTACTAGATTTATTTTCTCAACTTTCCCCATAGTCATTTGTACTTTTCCGATGTATCCTTATTTTACGAGTAACAACACAATAAAAAGAAATTATCTTGTTACGGGTAATTTTTGAAAAATTGCTTTTCATGGTAGTAAGAAACAAATGGGTAGTCGCATACGATGAAATATATAACGCTAACAAAATAGGTAGTCGATTTAATCAGCGATTCGATCAGTGTTTCGGCAATCTATTCGATTTACGCCCCCTATAAAAATGTACATGTACACGATTGACAACATATAAAAACAAAATAACTTCGTAAAATAGTTAAACTATAGTGGATTCACAACTCTTGAGTCTGCTTGCAGCAATCATTATCCTTTATCATTTTTATTTTTAAATGGTACTTTTGTGTTCCAAATATTTGTTTTTGGTAGTATGGTATATTTAACTATCACGTACTGTCAAAACTGCTAAAATGTCAAACTTTGTAGATTTTCGACAACCGTAAATAGGTGGCACAAGGCCTCGATTGTTGATTCCACAATGTATTAGCAATTAGTGTCATCGATTGTTTTGTGTTTAATACAATTAAATTCAACTGAAAATTATCGAATGTAATCGAGAGCTTTAAACAATCGATATAATTGTATTAAATGACTTGTCATCGCCCATCGCCAGTTATAGTCGCCAAATAATGAAAATGTAAAGCTATGTAAATGCATATAATGCGTGTAAATGCTTAAAGCGTTTGATGGTGATTTCCTAGTAAAAATAGTCTTTTTTTTTAAATTCATTTTATATTTAAAGGTCTTTTACTAGAATATAAAATGGGTTCATGCAGTGTCTTAGGCTGCAAAAGTCGTAGTGAACGGAAAGATGATTGTGTGTCATTTCACAGGTAAGTAGAATTGGTTGGTTTTTTTTATTTTTTCATGTAGTAATAGTAGTGATAAATGGGGTGTAATGAGGATTCAATAGGGCTTAAGATAGTGCTGTCAATTTCTTGTTTGAATTTACCCTATTATTGAAGATACCGTTTGTCTTATTTATCAATTAGGCTTATTCATTTATTTATAAAAAAAATTAATACTTATAATATTGATATAGACGAAGAATTTTTAAAGTAAACTGTGTACCTGGCTAACTAAATTTGAAATAAACCGGACGGGTAATCGAAATAGCTATTTGTAAATACACAAGAAATAAAAAGATAAGCATATGTTCCGCGAAGCCCGAAATATTTGCTGCAGACTAGATATGGGAAAAATTATAACAGAGAGTGCATGCTATTAGTGCCATCTCTTTCGCACGAGTAGTTTTGTCATAGTGCTATCTCGATCGGGATCTGCATGTTTTACATTTATTATTGTTAAATTACTAGTGAATTCAGTTTTTTGTTTTCATTTTTACTTTAGATTCACAATTATATAGTTTCGAATTTGACCATGCAATCTTATTTGAAAAGTTCATCTTTGTAGCAATACTACATGTTTATATGAACTATTATTTAACTGTAGCACAGTGCTATTAAAATTAATTATCAATAAATAAAATGTACACTAGTAACTTTTAAATTCCAATTTGTACGTTTAGATCTAGAGATATTGGTGGCTGTATTCAATTTGTGCTTATGTGTCGGACCCAACGTGACCAGTAGAGAAACTTATCAAATTTCTCAAGGTACTTCCACATGAAATTTGTATTAGATGTACCTTACGAGTTTCCTCACAATGTCTTTCTTTACCGGCAAGCATGTGGTGCCTAAATCTGTACGTAATCAGGTAAAATCCAGAAGTATGTGCTGAATCCGACACTACGATCATTGTCGTTGCATGTAAGCTGCTCCGTTATCCGCTTGTTTTAGTGCTTAAGTTCAAGTTTCGACTGATGTATTATTTTAATAAAAGTACGTGTTTCACTCACAATTATTTATTTGACACTAAACTGATGACATTCTTACAATTGCTCCCTACCAACATAAAAAACATATAAATACATCGAACACCGCTAAGCCAGCACAGGCACTAATATATCTTTGCTCACCCCATAAGGGATATAACGTAACGATATATCATTATTTATTTTAGATTTCCCACAAATTATATGAGAAGAAGAAAGTGGATTGCCTCTACGGGGCGCCAAAACTGGGAACCAAGAAAAAGGTCAAAATTATGTTCAGTTCACTTTAAAAGAGATGCATTCAAAAACAATATCAAAAGAGCGATTTTAAAACCAACTGCAGTACCAGAAATTAACATTCATGTTAGTATTTTTAAAAATAATGTTTAAACAGTTTACTTGGTTTCTTTATTTATATCTCTAGGTGTGTTCTGCTCATATGTCAACCATAAAATTCCCACATTAGAAATCGTATCTGTCATGATCTACTATAAGGTACGATAGATGTGAGCACTTTCGCCAATTGATGGCTTGGCAGACTCCTGCAGATAAGTAGAAATAACACCTCGCTGGTATTAATTGGTAAGAATTATACGCACCATGGCCGCTACCCTCATGGCAGCTCTGACGGTCTAAGAGGATATCTACCGGGACAAAAAAAAAAAGATACATGCATAGTAGATGGCGCCTCACTTTCTATCCAAAGTTAGAGTTGTCGCATCTCACCCCATCTATACTAATATTATAAAGCTGAAGAGTTTGTTTGTTTGTTTGTTTGTTTGAACGCGCTAATCTCAGGAACTACTGGTTCGAATTGAAAAATTCTTTTTGAGTGGAATAGACCATTTATCGAGGAAGGCTTTAGGCTATATAACATCACGGTGCAATTATTAGGAGCGAAGAAATAATGGAAAATATGAAAAGAACGGGGAAAATTATTCATCCTTGACGGCTTCCATTGCGTGCGCTGCAAAAACGGTTCAAGATACCAAAAATATATGTAAGAAAGAATTATTTCTCTTGAAATGATCTAAAAAAATGTCCGCGACAGTATATGTCTATCTTTTAAGATTAAGTCACTAGAACCGTTTTTATGGTAAACAAATTTGGTCGAAATTAATGCATTATTTGTTAAGAGTTGTATCAACGTAATAATATTAATCTTTATCCAAATAAATGTGTTGTTGATTAAGAGTATTTAATTGTGAACAAAATTGTCTGTGACATCACTTAATTTCAATGAACATCTTAGAAGATATTACAAAACCTTACATAGCAAAACAACGTTTGCCGGATCAGCTATAGTGTCTTGATAACCGCGAAACTCGAGAACGGCTGAACCGATTTGACTGATTTCTTTTTTGTTGTGTTTGTTGAAGTCTGGGGAAGGTTATAACAGAGAGAAGATTTTAAAAAAATTATCTGAAAAAGTCTAAAAACAACACTTTTCTATATTCTCATACAAAAGATTTGTTATAAGTCAATTTGAACTTTAACACCATAACATAAAGTTTAAATGTTAGTGGACGGGTTCGGGGAAGGCAATACAATTATTGAGTGACGTATAAATATTAATGTCAATATTTGTCAATTTTTATACATATAGCATTAAGGCCAGGTTCCTTCAAACAATTTTCAAAAAACAGCCGACAGGCCAATAGCTATTAACTTTAAAAAAAACAATGTGACTTTGTTTTAGAGAAATAGGGCAGAACAAGGTCTGCCGGGACAGCTAGTATACCATAAAATTGATTATAAATTGAAATGCAGAATAATACTAAGCTTCTGACAAACACACTACATATTTTTTCACTAATTTGTTTTGAAGAGAAACCATTAATGTAAATAATATATTTACTAGAAATGTAAGATTTTTGATATTGCGTAATGATTCCAACCCTTTATAGGCCATTAGTCAATTAGTTTTCATGTAAATAAATCCCGGCAGATGTTTTATTGAAATAACTTTACGGGATTCACTAGTAGTCCAAATTCAATATAGCGACCAAATGGCGCCTAACACATCGATGGTTTGCATCTGACTTTGATACTAGGTTGTGCGTAGCATCAAAAATTTAAATCACTTATTTAGTATATACTAAATATCATAATTGAACACATTTATTTGTTTTAATATTTCTTTTGAAAAAACTCTGTGAGAAATTAATATGATATAAGCATACAAATATATTTTTTTGTATGTCGAACATAGAAAGATTCCCCAAATTTGGGGACCTTGTAAAGGTACAAATAGTCAAAGTTAAGCTCGTAGGACGTTTTTTTTTTTAATTATTAAAACATGTTTTTACTACATATTTTTTTAATCTGACACTGGATCTTCTCATTTGTTCAAGATCAAATAGCATGACTCACCCTTAGATTATACTCACCATAATAGAATTTACTTTATGAGCACATTATGATGACCCTTCTAAGTGACAACTGTCGTTTATGAATAGCGTTTTAGGTCTGACATTTTAGTACAATTCATTAAACATCTACACATAACAATTATTATTTATTAGTCTGTGTTAAACATCTTCTGCATGGTTAAGGACCTATCAGGGCAAAAATATTTATATAAACATATAAGTCGCATATTAACAGTTACTTGTATAATATGATCAAGAGAGGTTTCCTATAAGTCTTTTGAAGTGGTCACAAGTACTAATTATCCATATTTGATAATTATGGACCTAAGATTTGAATTCACCAGTCTCAGTAATGAACCATGTAAAATGCGTGTTATTTGTTTGATATGTTTCACATTACTTGTTCACTGAAAATGTTTAGAGTTCTTATGGACTGCTTCTTTAAATGTTACATTATATTCTGTGAACACATACAAACCCTTGTTTACTGCCTTCGATTATATATAGAACCAAAATAAACCAGGAAGTATTGTAACCCTACAGCTGTCTGTGTTTTATGTTAAAGATTTACAAAAACCATTTGTTTAAAAATTCCATTAGAAATATTGAAAATTTTGTAACCCTATTTTCACATACATAGTATTGATGCTTATGTAATTCAATATATCAGCTAATATATCAGTTAAATTAAAGATTAAATGTGATCAAAGATCTCCTTATATTATATAATTTAAATTAATATAATAGAAGATTAATATCTTTTAGAGTATCATTGAGAGTAGTTGTAATGGAGTACAATAAAAAAAACCAACTCATGCAATATAAATGACTGCATTTCCTACTTAAATATTAACTGTGTATGTATGTACATGTATATATATGTCCAGGTGTTTCTCAGTGTGAATAATATGAGTATGTAATAAATTTTAGTCTTTGATGGATGTATTTAAAAAGAAAGACATGAAATTAATAAAATTAAATTAAAATAAGTTATTTTTATTAATCTTATAATTTAATCACTATTTTTTTGAATCACTCTGTCAATAATAAAGTATTTTTAGTTTCTTTTCTCTTACCAATCAATGGTCGTTTTGATAATAATTTTCATCACCCATACTCTTCCTATGTATAAAAAAAAAGGATTAAAATGATTAGTGTTTGAAACCTTTAATAACCATGAATAATGTCATGTGTAGTCATAGATGGGAAAAATGTAATCAGATTAATGAAAATGATTAACAATTACATTTTATGTTTTTTACCATTAATATGACTGTAAAATATAGGCTCATTTATGTTTTAAACACTATAGAATCTCAGATTGTATACACAATTATTTTTTCTTAATGTTTTAAATGGATTTAATCATGATTACAGGGTAAGAAAATTAAAATTTTGACTACATTTTGTAATCATTGATCATTAATCAGATTACATTTTGCCCATCTCTGTGTGTAGTGACCCTGAGAGCACCAATTACGACAAGTGCAAAGAGAATACAGCTATTAATGTATAGTTGCTCACCTTGTAAGAGAGACATTTTGCAATATTTGGAGCATCAGAGTTGTTTAAATATTGGAACTTTTGGAAAAAAGGGATTAAAACAAATACTGATCATAATAACTGGAGTATACATCATTTAAATATATATTATAAAGAAACATGTTCACTATAGTATATGGTGCCCTTTGTAAACTTAATATTATGACCTAAAATGTTTTCTGCAATGATTTAACAAATTCAAAATTGGTACTATTGTAGAAACAGTTTATATTCAATTTCTAAAGTATTTTTTGTTTCAGCACAAGGACAATGCTACAAATACAGATACGTGCGAATTGTTTCAGGGCACAGTTGAATCATGTTTTTGTAAACCAGGTAATACTTGTTGATTTCTTAAAATTCTTTGATTATAAATGAATCTATACATTGTATGTCGCGAACACGTCTGTCTAAAAAGATATGGTATTACGATTCAAAATGGCTTTAACTATTAAAAATGCTGAAATTTGCTATCAAGTTTTGTGGTAATAAGTATCAAAACCTGCTAAGGCTTCGATTGTCTTAGGTTTACAAGTAATATCGCATTAACTAATAATACGTAACTAAAATTTAACGTTAAGAGAGCCTTGCACTAAATCGATCCCCAATATGTTATTATCATGCTAGTAATTTAATGTGAACTGATTTAATGAATAATAAAAATATTGATTTTCATTGTGAAATGTCAATCCACATTCTGTGGACAATTACTATTTGTTGTTTTGCACTTTTTGACATTTTAATGCAGGACTTTGAAGTAGTAGTGTTGTCATTTGTCGATCGATTAACAATTTTTATGAACTATTGAACTAACCTATTAATAGTTATAGTTGCAATATGCAGCAACTTAGAGTTAACTGTTAAGTAATTGAGTACGACGTTTAAATGCACGAAAAGTGCTTACGTCAGGCAGGAATTCATAATTATCGATTTTCTAATTAACTTTTGATTGTGAACAAAGAAGAAGGTGTTTGTGCTCGGGATTTATTTCCTACCCGTATCGTTTTACCATTACTTACCTATGCTGTATTGAATTGTTGTCTGAATATGAAAAACAAAAATAAGCAATTGATATGAAATCAGATGGCATTTTAAATTTTAAGTATGGATGGACTTGATTTAATTAATTTATTAGCATACAGTCAGTACTGATACGGATAAAAGTATAGGTATTTAAAAAAAGTAGCTAGAGGATTACTGATTCAAAACATTACCCAATTAACATTAAAAATATTTAAAACCCTAATTATTAAACCGTCATAAGAATTAATTTTAAGGGATTAATGTTCGTCTTGAATAAACAAAAATATTTCTTTTTTACTTCAATTAACGGATAATACAAATTAATACTTTCGTCACCCACCATAATTCGTTTGTGTTTCTCACGTGGCCCTAATCCGATTCTCACTACGCCGTAACATAAACAAGCGATATATAAGCACCGTAACTCGAGTGCTATGATTGTATTATGATATTAATATTTTCGATTTATTCCAAAGAATTTTGTTCTTTACCTTGAATATGGAGTGTTTTAACGCAAAACATGCGTTAGTATAATGTAATATATTACCCCATATAAATTCGTAAAAGGTATTATATAACGTGAATATTGTTAGTGTTTTATTATTTTATATCCTATATTTACATATAAGTGCTTACTTCATGAAATACCTTTTAAAAACCCTGTTAACTTCAACAAGAAAACCGTGTCCCATGTATGGGTGACGAACGTGTTAATAAAAAAATGTCCAAACACAACGTCTACCATATACAACAGAATACCACAGAAACATATTCACAGATGACATAGCATTTGATATAGTAATATGTTTTTAAGTCATTTTAGCTTTTGGACAAAAAGGCTGCTATAGCATTTTTGCTTAAAAAACTTAACATTGTCATTTAACGTGTCAATAGTACCATGTCTCTTCTGGATACTCTTCAACATATTTTATTTAGTCTGGCAATTTAATTTGGGATGTCAGCCATTAAATGAAAGAAAAAAAAACATAGATTATGAAAAAACCTCATTCGTGATTGTGTGTGGAAAGTGGATAAATTAATTCCATATGTGTTTGCTCATTGTTACGATTTTTTTATGATAAAATATATTGAAAAAGTGGATAGAGTGAGTATAAATTTCTTGAAAAATAATAACGTTAGATATTCAGTATCCAAGCAACTTTGTTGCTGTCTTTGCATATTATTGAAATTAGAAATAGAAACAATTAAAAAAAGTTAAAAACACCTTGACAAGTATTTTATTAAAAATATTAGGAAAAAAAATTAGAGATAATATAAATGGGTAGATAAGACTTCATAAATATAAAATATTTCTTAGTGTTGTAAGCCAATCTCTGCAAATAACTTTAAAATGGTTTCAAGGCGACATCTGGTAAAGTGAATATGTACTAATCTAAAGGTGTCTTGTTTATTGTAAAATGGCGATTCATAAAAAGCGGAGGTCCAATCGCACTTGTTCAGTGTTAAATTGTAATTCTAAATGTTCTCGTAGGATATCCACATTTCTTTTTCCTAAAAATGAGAAACTTAAACAGCAATGGGCTAATGCTCTTAAGTTAGGAAAACCAGTTACGCCTTATATGTATGTTTGCAGTTTACACTTTCGGAAAGATGATATTATGACATTTTCCGGTATGTAACATTTCAATTTATTTTTTATCGATTTATGAACTTTTAAAATGAGAAGACAACAAAATGTTCATTGTATTTTATGGAAAAATTGTATATTAAAATTTTCATGTAAGTTTTGACATGCGTAACTATTATAGTGATCGTTGATTATCTGTGAATTAAGAGTATGAAGAAGCATAAAAAAAGTTATCTGTTTATAAGTATCTTAAAAAATACTTTATTAGTGTTATTAGCATATCATGCTTTTAATTTATTGATTTTAAGTGTGCTTAATATGTTGCTGATGTGGAATGTGTCCAGTATCTTCTATGTTTGATACAACCCTAACCTATAACCTATATAATATTTTGACAGTTAATAGTAAACAAAGGTTAGACTTAAATGCTAAATAAAACATTCCAATACTGTAATGTTGTGCTACACACATATTTTGTCTAAATATAGAATGCGGTAAAACATTGAAAACATGTTTTACTATTGTATAAAATCATACTAATGTGTGTTATGTGTGTTCAATCCTTAAAGAACTGCATTTAATTGATTGTCTTCTATAATGATATGGTTTTAAAACTGCTAATGAGAAAAATGGAATGTTTGGGTGTTAAAATAAACTACTATGATTTGCCTATTTCAAGAAGACTTGAAGAAAGATAAAATATGGTAGTTTTTTTTAATAATAAATGTTATAATAGACAAAAATTAGAGTTTGTGACCCATTATATTTGAAAATCTTAATGTTTATCAAAACTCAAGCCATGTTGTTTAAATTATACATAAAAAAAATAGCAATTAGGTATTTATCGTCCTCGTAATAGATTCTGTAGAAGTTGTAACCAAACAATAATGCGCCTTTCATGATGAAACAATCCGTACCGGGCAACTGTGGGTAACCTGGAGGAGCTCGGTTAGGATCACTAAAGTTATACCAGACTAGATTCGAACTCAATAGGCACTTATATACTTTGAGTTCTAGCCTTTTTGGTTCTGATACCTAATATAATAACCATATCAGGCTTAATGGACAGTTTGGATTCAGAAAAGCTCTTTTTCTGTTTGTAAAACATACAAATGAGCAGTCGTTAAATTATATTATCATTTCAACCTTACTTTAATATTGCACATCATAACATAATCTACTTGAAACAAGGAGGCACAAAAGTCCCTTAAATAAATAGAAAAAAAAAACTTGATACTTGAAACAAGATTGCATCAATCACACTATAGTAATATTGTTTCAATATATAAATTGTCAGTTCACATAAATTATTTTTATACATAACATTGTCAGGTTTATGCCTCATGAGGTTAGAGTAAAATTGAATGAATGATTCCTTTGAAACATTTTTGTAGATCATCATGGATGTAATATTACTTTCAGGGAGTCTTAGTATGAAATTGAGATTGAAATAAGTGTTTCATTTTTTAGGTGTTAGGGTGATTTCTCAAACTGGGTTGTGGGTACGCTACACAAATGTAAAGATTGTTATAAACGCTTGCTTCAGCCTGTCACATTTCAGGATCAGGTTATATTACATCCAGTTGGTCATAAACTTAAAGACCTTCCGTTATAGTATGTATATTAAGTGTCATGGTTATGACAACTGCCATTGGGTTCATCCCTTGCTGGTCTTTGCTATTCTTGAACTACATTCAGCTTTCCATCATGTGTTGTATAACTAGATCTATTTTTATGGAGAAATTGACCTTTTTTTTTATTCAGTGGGTACATTGATTGATGTTTTTGCCTGCTGCCCCTAGAAATTGGCGCCCGCAGTGCAGGCTAATGCTTGACATCGCCCCCCTAACCTGGATCAGGGCTTGTAAATAATGATAGTATTGATTGGTGGATGCAGTATTTATGATCATAGATTCATGCATAGTTTGAATAGGTTTTTGTTTTGCAGGTATTACTTCAAGTAGAAGAAGGTTGAAACAGGGAGCAATACCATCCCAAAGACTTCCAGAACTGTGCAATGCTCCAAAAAGGTACCTCATTTGTTTTTATTCTGACTCTGCTTGGAAGCCACATCATGGTAACCACAAGCTTGATGGTAAGCAATGTGCAGTTCAAATAATGACAATGACTATCTACAGTAAAGAGAAACCGATAGTCGCAGCGATCCTGCCGGCCTGCACATATATCTCTCCATGCTTCGCTTGGAAGACCCCATATCATAGGATGGTAGGAACTTGATTGCCGGAAGATCATTCTACAGCTCAAAGTTTCTGCAAAAATAAGAGATAGAGAACATTGTAGTCCTAGCCGGAATGTGCATCACAATTACAAAACTCTTGAGCCTATGTGGAAATTTATCTTAAAATTAGTCTTTTGTCTATGAAAGGTACTTTTATTTTTCTCAAGTTAGATATTTTGAGTGTAAGTGAAAGTTAGTTCTTTTTTTTTTCAGATTAAAGCAGGAACCAGATTCTTTAGATGTAGATATAAAAAAAATAAACATGCTGTCGTCGGATGATAATGCATTTGAATGCAGGGCGTGTTTTCAGAAGTTTGACTATGATGCAGGCTTGCTGAATCTTTTTGAAGCATGGGACCCGCCTTGGAATGGTATGGGGAGCACAGTTGCCGAGGACCTGGCCACACTTACCTCTGTTCAGGTAATAATTCTTTATACTAAGCGATAGCAGAGTTTTTATTGGAAAAAATGCACACACGTATCATACGATCGTTTTCATCACCATTATGAGTTGAAGATAGTCTTAAATTGTCTTAATAATTCATTTGTGAAAGTACAATTGTCACAGTTTGGTAATAAGAGACTATCACTAGCGTTTCATGCTTTAATTAGTATATCCAGCCCAGTCAAATCTGCGTTTTGTTCTTCTACACTACTAGAAGTCGGCATTTTTGATAATAACCACAGCAAATATCTTAAAATTTACTTTAGAAAAACATTACGATATCAAAAAACAAAATATTACGTTATGTAATAAAGAATACTACTTCTACATAATAATTTATTTTAAAGTTAGTAGTGTATTTTAGGAGTCGAACACTACAGTCTACACATACACTAAACATAGTCTACACGTGAATCTTGGGTGGTGCTAAACGAGCAGCAGCGAGGTGGTAGGGCGTCGGTGCCCGTCTGGATCGCGACCACAGTAAATGGTTGTAAAGCCCGTTATAGTGAACATTTTTGGCTTGTCGCGTTTCGGGATCAGCTTGTGTATATCCAGTAGCTCATATACCTAGAGACCTTCAGTCGTGGTATATGTGGGCCGACATGACGATGTAGACTATCAATGGATTTTCATTCTTTGATAGTTGCTTTCGTTTTTGGACTACACTGTACTTACCATCAGGTACTCTGTAGTCACTATGTCGAGCCAGTGTAAAAAAAAAAGTAATAACTTAATCGTGAAATCACATTAGCACACTCCGAGGCCGGTAATAATATAATAACTTACAGTACTAGTGCTCAATGTAGATAATTATGAGTATAAAATGTGCCAGTCGATCAAACAAACACTTTCTAAGGAACAGGATAGTCAACGTGAAATTTCCTCCCAAAAGACATAATCACAGCTCATAATGTGAACCAATTTAAAAATCGCTTGGTTAAATATTTTCTTGATTACTAAAAGGAATAATTTGAAAATGTAGAATAGCAGCATATAGACACTTTTTAGCAGTGTCGTGCTTGCTATAAAAGCATAGAAACTACTACTTTATTATATTAGGGCATTTATATATGTTTTACGGACAAAACCCGTAGTTGCTTCTTAAAAAAAAAAAACTAAACTTGGTGGAGTGCAATAAATTATTTGATTTATTTATTTATAAGTTCACTTACATAGTCTACATTCACACGTAAAACTATGTAAGACATGAACAGGATACATTACAAATGCGACTATATTTACAAGTGTAGACTACATGCACAGAAGGAAAGAAAAATAAAAATATGAGTAACACTAAAATAAATATTCTAATCTAATTTGAAAAAAAAAAAAACAAAAAACCAAAAAGCAAAAAACAAACAAAAAAACAACAATCTATTTAACAATTTTCTCGAATAAAATTTGTTTTAACAAATATACAGTTGACTTCCAGTAGTTCGACCCCTGTCTAATGCGGCGCCCCCCTGTAATCCGACGTGCTTATCACTTGATTATACATAAAAAGGTTACATACATATTATAGAGGTATACATAACTATGTAGTATGATCCCTAGTTCAAATATATTGTTTGTGTAATTGGTCAGATTACAACGTACTTTTTTTTTCACCCGACATCGCCCTACAAAACGTGTCAGATAACCAGGGGTCAACTGTATTGGCTTAAAATCTGGTAATTGTCAGAATAGTAGTCCCAGAAACCAACTTGAATCAAATTTTAAATTAATACAGTCAAAATCTGTTATATCGACATCGAAGGGACTGATCATATATAGACGTAAAATCCGGTGATGTTTTCAAGATACGATGTCCTATTTTTTAGTAATTATGTAGTAGCGTAGGGCGACCCCTGGCAAGGTGTAGTGACAACCTGCAGAGGGTAGCCAGAAAAGAGCTGAAGACTGGCCTCAATGGCACTTGTTGGGAGAGGCCTGTGTCCAGCAATGGACCAAGGTGGGCTGCTGATAAATAAATCCTAAGATCCTAATAATAGTAATCCTACTCTGTGATAAAAGATAATAATTATTACAGATATCAATAGCGGATCCGTATTCTAAATTGATATGTCCAATGTGCCACCTGAAACTTCTAGAAGCATGCACGTTCGTCGCTAACGTCCGTCTCAACGATCGGATAATGAGAGAGAAAGCTGATTTGCAAACTACCCTCAACTATTCCGACAAAGACTACATGCAGCAGGAAACGATATGGCCTAAACCGATACAAGTGATCAGGGATATGAACACCACGATACTTGAGAACTCAACGGCCGTGGAGGTTAAACAAGAGGTCATGTCTGAAGATGAGTGTGACGCGAATGATTTAGAAAATGTGTACAAGGAATCTGATTATTCTAATTTAGATATAAAGACGGAACCCGAAGAGATTATGGAGCCTCCAAATATTCAGATCACTGTTAACGGTGAGTTTTGAAAGTTTAACTTTAAATAACATTTTGTCTGTAAAGGGGGCTCTTTCACGTCCAGCCGATTTTTTCTTTTAAAGCACTCAAAAAATTCTCAAAAATTTATGCCACTTTTCAAAACATTCATTTTGAAATAGCAATTGAAAAATTCCTTCTTTTAGGCACAGGACGGAGCGACCGCCGTTCCCCTATTTAGCAGTTGTAAACAGATATTGATTTCGCTTGGAAACCAATGACTCTCGTTTACAGTGAATGTGTTAATGCTACTTAGCTATTTTACTTAACGTTATAAATTCCAGTGTGTGCGTGTGTGTGTGTGTGTGTTCCGATGTAACATCAAAACTATTGAACCGATTATGATAAATTTTAGCATAGAAATAGATTAGACCATGGAGACGCATATAGGACTTTATTTTTCGTCGCGAAAATAATACTTACAGGATTTGAAATAGGGGATGTAATTTACAACGAGGATTATTATTATTATGCAGCACGGTGCTATGATGCAGTCAGGCTGTATCACTGCGACCTAAAAGATCTACTGTGATCACCACCTTCTAAATTTAAAGCTTTCTATCCACACCTATAGTTTTGAAGAACTGTAGTAATTTATTGGCTAGTATACCTTAAACCTTTCTTTATTTTTTTAACCCGGTGGTAATTATCTGTGGACCGTCAGGAGGGTGTTGAGACCCCCCCAAGGTGTGTCGGACTCTCACTGAGATGCCAGAACTGGCTACATTTCCCCTTCGCCGGGCTTGGGATCCGGATACTTCCGAGAGCCTGGCGAACGATTGGCTTTAGGCAGACCTAATTCCATTGAAGCTTGTATTACTAAGTCACATTTACACGGATGTGTTTTGCCGTTTCGTCCGTGCTTTTGCATCTGCAATGTCTACTGTTCTAACTACCAATGTCGAATAAGTGCTTGTTCAGACAGCAATGACCAGTCAATGCTCTTCCTTAACACTCACAGGGATAGTATATAAATTGTTTTTGTTTTCCAGGAACGATTACACTGGATCAATTTGCAAAGAATTCAATTACAAATGGTGATATTAATCCCGATGATAAATGTGTGAGTATTTTTGATATTTTATTTCTAAATAAATATCCTCATTATATTTCTTTGATAAATACATGCACTATTCCTTGGTTCATTTTACGAAGCCGTTTACAACAATTCTTTCAAGGTAAATATCTTTAGGTACATAGTATAAAATGAAGTCGGTTCCGCTGTCTGTTCGCTTAGATATTTTAAACTATTCAACGGATTTTAAAACGGTTTTCAGAATAAGATAGAATGATTCATGAGGAAGGTTTTTTTTTAAGAAGATTTATATGCAGGGTGTCCCAAAACTCAACGTCAAGCCGAAACGGCGTGACAGGATTGAGTGTAGCCATCATGAGAAAAATCAGAAAAAAATCTGTCACACGCAGTGTGAAATTTACGGACATTTAAGAAAAACCTAGAAATTTGGTCAAATTGTAACCGTCTTTCGGTTATTGTCATTATTTTTTATTATTTTTGCCTAAAGATTTCTAGAATTAAGACTATTTGTTAAATTATGAATTCAACATTATCAAAATTTGTCGACATTGAAAGGTCCTCCTTTAAAAAAAAACTACAGTGCCTTGGCAAGTTCCATTAAAAGTTGGCGCATTTAATCAGAATTGTAAAATGGTACAAGTGTGAGGTTCATGCTAAAAAAAATGTGAGTAAAAAATTAAAACCTCAAGTAACCAGATTTTTGCAAACCCATTTTACTCAGTTAAAATGTTTTTTATTCGCGCAAGCTCTTGGTAGGTTCTTAATTTTACGGCAAAATGATGAGAGAGATAGATATTCGACATGTTTGCCATGATTGAGAGAGACAAAGAGGGTCGTTACCAGAGTAAAAAAAAGCTCGTAGATCGTCACAGTGACTCGCTTCAGCATTTCACATTTCGGTATCAGGTTGTGTACATCCACATGTTAATATATTTAGAAGAAACTTTTAGTTGTGGTGTATGTGGGTCAATATACCAATGGCGATTGTCAATGAATTATCGTCTCTTGGCGGTTATCGCCGTCCAAGGACTTCACTGTACTCTCCATCAGGTGTAATATAGTCCCTTCCTTGAGCAGGTATTAATAAAAGCTATATGAACAGTGTGAAATATTGCAAATGCATATGATGATGTCCTAGCCGGTTTCGGCCACGGCGACTGTTTCAACACCGGTTAAGAAATTTGAGGTCCAGTTTTCGGAAACAGTCAATTGTGCAGGAGATATTTAAGTGCATAACTGGACGCGCAGCCAGAAAAGCACTCTCTCTTCTGAGCTCCCTCGGGCCCGATGGAAAGGAGAACCAGTACGATCGGGAGGGAGCAGGATGCAGGTTTGGTCGAGTTTTCCCTTCTCTAAACACCTGGTTGAATTGCGGTGTTAAAGAGATGCCTTAGTCGCCTTTTACGACACCTCAGCAAGAAGAGGGGGGTGCTATTCTATTCTGCCGGCAGCCACCACGGCTTAAATGCATATATTGTTGTTGTTGATGCAGTTGACAGAAGAAACCAAAGTGAAGGAGGAGCCTCTGAGCGAGGTTGAAGATGAGGACGTTGAAATGACACCTGATTTACCTTTGGAATGTTTGCTTTGCACTAAAAACTTCCACAGCGTTTCAGGACTCAAGGTAAGATTTTGTGACAATACGGTCGTCTTGGGCTGAGCTATAGAGACGTTTTGCTTAGATTTTGCTCAGAAAATAGGTCCATCTTTAATTCGTTTTCATCATTTGACGGAATAATCCGCAAATAAAAACTGACCATTATCACCGGGAGCAGATAAATTCACACACAATAATTTTTGTTTTCAAAAGTACATTTGATTTTTTTATGTAATTTTATTTTAAAACTAGACAACATACAAACAAAATAGAAAGTGTATTGGTGCTGTGAGAAACGCGATCAGCAGCTCTACTGGTCACGTTGTGCACGACATGTCAGCACCAGGGATGTTACGGAGCTTCGACTCCGACTCCGATAAGTCGGAACTTCCGATTGATATTACACCTTCGGTTCCGAAACTTTTTAATCGGAGGTATTCATCGGAGGTCACCAGCAATATTGTAGTACATTAATTTGATTTCATTTTATATGTAATCAAACAATCAGTCCTACTTAATTTAAAGGTCTCATTCTTTTAAATTTAAATTAAAAATTATGATTAAAATTATTAAATTTAGAACTAAATGTACATTTTAATTTATTACTAAAAGGTATTTTTTTATTTTACATTTACATTAAATTAAATTAAATAGAAATTAACACAAAAACAACCCTGGATCAAATTTGATTTAATTTGTGCATTCTTAATGGAAAAATGTTAATAAGAAGCACAGAAATTTTTATTTTCATTGTCTGTCTATGTGTAAATTTATCACTTTCTAATTAAAAAGGTTTACTGAATAATGTTTTTATTTGTCCCTTAATAAAACTATTTTATTCCGCCGTCACTTGTGGCTGACATTGCTTCCGACTCCGATTCCGACTTCAGTTCCGACTCCGATAAATCAAATTTAAAAACTCCGACTCCGACTTCGGTTCCGATAATACTGCCTCCGTTACATCCCTAGTCAGCACAAAATGGACACAGCCACTATTGAATCTCTGCTCATTCAGAAAGGGATATAGCGTGACAATAGTTTATAACACGCCCGTATTAAAAAGGTTAAGTATGGTGAAATGTGATGATATGGTGATATGTTTTCATGCAATTTTTTCAGGCGCATGTGATATCACAACATTCCTATGACGCTGTAGAAAGGAAGCCGGATGTCGTTTTAACTCCGACGAAAAAGGAAAGATATATGTGCGCCACGTGTAGATGTAGTAAGTAATAATCAATTCATCAATATAATATATACATGAGGCCTCCTTGAGATGACATAACTAATTAAAATAACGAAGTTTTCACAATTCACTTGATCCACCTTCACTTTTCCCTTAAAATTTGATTAACAATCGAATTCCATTGTTAGCCCCATATCTATTGTAATTAAACAAAAGGATAATATAAAATGAACTCTGTAGATGATTACTTTGCAACACGTGCACCGGGCAACTGTTGCTGACCAAATAATGTCCTAGAGTAGTGTGTGCGGCCTTTATGTAGCAGGGTTTGCATGACGAGGGCTATAATTGAGTTAGTGGGGTCATATATTCTCAAGTTTTGTTGTATTGTCTGGTATTTTTATTGTATTGTATGCTACAAATATTTGGCAACGATCCAACAATTTCTTTAATAAAACAAATTGACCATATGAGGCGGTTCGCCTCCTCTTTTTTTGTTGCGAACCGGCAAGGGGTGGATTTCGTTTCCTGCGTCTGTTTTTCCAACATCATGTTATGATATGTGAATCTTCAAACGTCGAGTGAATCGGTATTTGCTGGGTGATCACGCTCCATCATTAGCTTCATCGTCACTTTCCAACAGGTGAGATTGAAGTCAATCGCAAGCCTGTCTTTTTTTCTTGCGAGATTATTAACCCATTGCCTGCCAGACATTTAGAGCGTCTTGCCCTGGGTGCCAAGGTTTTATTTTGAAGAAAACATGAAAGTTTACAAAATATAATTATTAAGTTAATGATATAATATTGTAATAGCATTTACAGTAACGGTTATTGAAAAAAAAAATGAAATGGCCATTTTTATTAATCTAAAATTGCAGCACGCACTATGAGATATCTCATAGCTGGCAGTCAATGGGTTAATGGTTTACAAATCACCTTGTACATGGTCACTTTGAAGATTAATGGTGAATGTTTGCAGGCTTCGAGACGCGAACAGATCTGATGGTTCATGAGACGCGACACAACGACTATTCCTGCTACCTGTGCAACGCTAAGTATAACTCGTTCGAAGGCCTCACCGAGCACAGTAAGAAGTGCAAAGCGTCCCATTCCAAAGTTATACAGAAACCCAAAACGCTGGAGGACGTGAAAAGGTAAGTTCGACTATTCAGGGTACCCCGTACCACAAGGAAAAACGGAAGAGAGGATAGGATCATTTTATTGTTTGTTTGTAAAGACCCATTTTCTGCGGAACGTGTGCAGTTATCAAGGTCAAATTAATATCAAATACTTAAATCAGCTGTCTTTTCTTTTTTGTTTAACATTTCGTCTGTAAATGTTTTTCCGCACTTTTCATTTATAAATGGAGGTCATTCACCCCTTTAATGTACTCAAAAAATTCTGAAAAATATACCTATTGTAGTAGTCAGAGAGAATGGAACGTTACTTCTTTGTATTCTTGCAAATGTCTTTCATTTCCTTAATATTAATTAATCCCTTCATGGACTTTCGCCGACTCCGCGTACTTTGACATTACTCTCCATCAGAACTCTTGTTATTTGGCCTGGTTGGTCTCGGCTCTTACTTCCACTCACTTTCATATTGTATATACTTTTTGTCATCCTTTCATCATTCATCCTCCCCACATGCCCGAACCATGGAAACACGCTTTTTAGTATGCTATTGATGACACTATCTTTGAAATCAACCACTCTTCCTAACGCGATCTTCAAAGGTTACTCCGCATATAGAACGGAGAGATCGCATCTCCACTGGATTAGTTCTACTTTTATGCTTCTTCTGACACACCCAGGTCTCACTGCCGTACAATAAAGTGGGCACTAAAACCGCTCTATGCACTGCTACTCCTGCTGTTTGTGTAATTTATTTTTTAAAAAATCCCCAATAAAAATAAAAGATTGCCAGTCTTGTAGCTTTACTCAAGACTAAGTGTAGGTGGTAGGTGTAGGTTTAGGTGCAGATGAAATTATTTCAAACTAGCTGTCCCGGCAGACCTTGTTCTGCCCTATTTCTCTAAAACAAAATCACATTGTTTGTTTAATGTTAATAGCTTCCCCGTCAGATTTTATTCTGCCAAAACCTATTGACCTGTCGGCTGTTTTTTGAAAATTGTTTGAAGGAACCTGGCCTTAATGCTATATGTATAAAAATTGACAAATATTGACATTAATATTTATACGTCACTCAATTGTTTTGCCTTCCCGGAACCCGTCCACTGACATTTAAACTTTATGCTATGGTGTTAAAGTTCAAATTGACTTTTAAATATTATTACGAATTTTTTGTATGAGAATATAGAAAAGTGTTGTTTTTAGAGTTTTTCAGACAATTTTTTTAATTTTTCTCTCCGTACTAACCTTCCCCAGACTTCAACAAACACAACAAAAAAGAAATCAGCCAAATCGGTTCAGCCGTTCTAGAGTTTCGCGCTTATACACAGTTAACGATTCATTTTTATATTATAGATTATATATTTTATATTGCAGACCTCAAGTTCCTTCACCAGAGACCGAGTCAACTGACTGGCTATCATCCTCCGATGATAAGACTCAGCCTTGCGATGCCCTGCAAGACGAGGAATCGAGGTCCACGTCTAGTGTCGAAGTGCATCTTCATATACATTCACTAAGTGAGAACAACAAAACAGTGAGCAGTGACAAAGATGTTGAAATTAAAACGGAACCATTGGATAGTAACGTCAGTGATGAGTGATGTGATGTGTTAACGTTTAGTGAAGTGATAAGATAGTGTTGTCCCGGAGTGTGGTGGCATCAGAAGATTTGTAAGTTTGAAAGACATGGAACCGCCATGACACAGGGCGGAAAATTGGATGCAGATTAATGTAATTTTGTGGTGGTAGGTTGATTGCCCGAACTGGATCGTGACCACAGTACACGAGTGTGGAGACAGTCATAGTGATTCGCTTTGGCCTGTCACGTTTCAGGATCAGCTTGTGTATATCCAGTTGTTTATATACTTAGAGACCTGTCGTGGTATATGGGGGCCGACAAACAGATGTAATGAAATCCTGGCACGTACCAATGGGTTTTCTCAGATTATGTACAGATTTACTACATATATTAATAACCTATCTATCTTTATTTCGTAGATCGATAGCTATCGTAAAAGTCCGTATTATGAGACACATTTTCAGGTTGGTCGTACATTACCGCTATTATATAATCTGTTTAAGTCAAAAATACTATTTAAATCGTATCATACAATTGTCTTATGATTATTTAATTAATATAGCTAGTTTTAATTGAATGTTAATTTGTAAAAATAATATTAATAGCCTTTTATGAGAGGAACCTCTATGTCCCTATTTATGAGACACTTAAAAAGTAGATGGCCCCAATGTCTCATGATGTATGTCCCTATTTTTGAGACAGTTTAGAAATCAATAAGACTCATTTTAAAATAACTATTTGTTAATTTTAAATCACAATACTTATAAAATAGATAATAATCTTGAATCTGAAATAACAAATAATTAGTCTTTACTAAATTAAATTAATAAAAAATTAAAAAAAAATTAATCAATTAATTAAATTAATTTAATTAGTAGTTCTCTAACTCCTTCTTTTGCCGTGTCGTTGGGCTGTGGAATGGTCTTCCGGCGAGCGTGTTCCCACCATCCTATGATATGGGATCTTTTAAACGTAGCGTGAAGAGATATTTGTGCAGGCTGGCATGATCGCTGCGACTACCGATGGGTTTTTTGTTACCTTTCGATAGTCGTTGGCGTTTTTTGGACTGCACCATCAGGTATGGTGCAGTCACTGTGTCGAGTCGGTATAAAAAAAAAAATAATAAAAAAAAGAGAAATAAATGAAAATTATAAAAATATTTAATTCACTTTTCTTCTTTAATTTTCTTCTGCAGTTCTTTTACTTTGTCCATCAGTTTTTTTCTTTTCTTCTTGTAATTTTTTTTATTATTTATAGGCGAACGCTTGACCTCAATCACACCTGGTGGAAGGTGAAGATGAGTCCGACAATGAACCGCGTTTGCCCAGCAAATGCCTATTCACTCTTCTCTTAAAGACTCCCAGGTCATAACATCGCGGAAATACTGCCTCTGGAAGCGTACTCCATTCTTTAGCCGTTCGCATGATGAATGTAGAAGCGAATCTTCTCGTACGGATATAAGGAACATCCACCACATATGCATAGTATCCCACACGATGTCTAGTGGTTTTGCGGTGGAATGGTGATCCTTTTTCTGCCAACACGCTCTCTGCTTCAGGACAGAGGAGTAAGCTGCTTTCATCACAGTTAAAAATTCTTGTAGAAGAAATATTAGTTACATTTTTACTTTCAAAATACGCTCCAGACTTTTTAAGCCACTCTTGCAATTCTTCACAAGTGACAGCTGCTCTTGTAACACACATATGTTGGGGTTTCCTTATAGCTAATTCTGAATGATGTTTTCTAAACCCTTCATACCAGTGGCGACTAGGACTATCTGTAAACGGAGTTTTTACAGCTAATTTTTGGACATATTTTTGAACACAATCCAATAACTCAGTTTTTGTTACAGGTGCTCCCATTGCAGCCCTGTCCAGCATCCATTTTACAATATCATCTTCTTCCTGAGACGATAAGACTGATTCTGGTTCTGATTTTTTTGTATCTCATCTAGCCCAATACTTTTTTCCTGCTTAGAGTAGCCACAGGTACTCCGAAGGCAACGGCTGCTCTCCGTAATGATGACCCAATATCTTTTAATGCTTTTAAAAAGCATTTTCTACATCTATTGGGTCATATGTAAGTCTTTTATCAACCACTTTTGAACACAACACTTTCTTTTTTGCTGATTGAGACGGCTGTTGTTCCCCGTATTACTCCGATTTTCAATATTTTTTTTTATTGTTCACTGTTGTTTTGGGAGTCGAAGCTGCTCGCGTCCATAGGCTTTACCCTAGTTTCCCTACACGTGACTCTTGGGTGGTGCTAAACGAGCAACCGCGATGTGGTAGGGCGTCGGTGCCCGTCTGGATCGCGACCACAGTACATGGGTGTAAAGCCCGTCATAGTGATCAGTTTCGGCTTGTCGCGTTTCGGGATCAGCTTGTGTATATCCAGTAGCTCATATACCTAGAGACCTTCAGTCGCGGTATATGTGGGCCGACATGACGATGTGGACTATCAATGGATTTTCATCCTTTGATAGTCGCTTTCGTTTTTAGACTACACTGTACTCTGTAGTCACTATGTCGAGCCAGTGTAAAAAAAAAAACGTAACCTAAAATATTTCACAAATTCATAAAAGTATAAAAAAACATATTTTAAATATTTCAATAAATTCAAATAAAAAATTAAGAAAAAAAACATGCAAAATTAATGTTTTGATTTTAGGTTAGGTTTTGAAATTAACGTAATTAAATTGAAAATACTTACTCAGAAATAACTATTTGAAGTTATGCTGATAAATAATTTGTTATAATTAATAATTTTACTTTTTTAATAATAAAAATTATTGATATTTTAATTAAAAACGCATAACAGTAGTCTGTCACATTAATGGGGACAATCATAAGACTTGATGTCCGTATTGAGTGATACGCGGTGTAAAGTGTTCCATATATCGGTACGTCTACGTTAACAAATGTCGGTATTGTGAGACACTCATAAATAAAATAATATTGCTATAAATTAACATAAATGCAAATAACATACAATATCTATAATTTATAAGCTTTTAGATTACACTTACATTATGTATATAAATATAATAAAATATATAATTTCATCCAAGTAAAAAACTGTACAGTGGTTATCGTTCAACTATTTTAAGCCATGGTTTTGAATTCCAACAACAAACCTCATACTTTTTAAATTATTTATTAAAACATACAAGTAATAATTAACAATTAGACTCGTTAATTTCTTTCAAAAACGATAAAATGATGTGTTTATTATATTTTTAAAAAGTATAATTTGGTATTCTTTTTATAAATTATTATATTCACATTGTGTATCATAAATAGGGACAGTGTCTCATAATATGGACTTCTACCATATGCCTCTCCCTTTCAAACCTGCGTATGTGAAAAAGATGGGGGACAGGATAGGATATTGATTTTGGCCAATAGTCATCACCATTGGGTTCACCAGTGAAGGAAAACAGTGAGGAAACCCGCATGACATCTAATTGAAATGTTACTTGTACGGCGATTAGTTGCGCTACTGATTACGTCGGGCACGACATATTAACGCAAATGGATACCGCTACTAATTTATTTACCATTATTATTTCATTTACCATTAAAATAGTATAATATAGTATAAATAAACAGGCCACTCTGACGTATGTTGTGGATGCCTTAATAGGAACTGTACATTTTTGATTGTAATTGTTTATGTGTGTTGTGTAAACGAATTATTGTACCGGGCCACTGGCAACCCTATAAAAAGTAAATAAATAAATAAATCTCTGCTCACCCCGTAAGGAATGATATGCATGATGATATGTTATTATAGTTATTATTATTATGTAAATTCCATGCACTTTTTACTAGTGTTATCGATTATCGAGTGTTATTGTCTAGACCCTCTAGTGATAGAAGTTAGAAACTGGAGGTAGATGGGCCACATAGAAATGTGGGAACCGAACCGGTGAGTCCATGATCTGGCTGACCTGGCCGGAAAAACTGGTTGGCCAAAGTTATTGACAGTCATTATTGGAAAATAATAGAAAACACCTTCACTCAGAATAGGATCTGGAATAGGGTGGTTGAAAAATATAAGAAAAGTGACTTTTAATTAGCAATAGACAATTTTTCAATTGACAAACGAGTTATATCCAAGATGTTCGACTTGAAAAAAAGCATTGGATATTTTACAATAAACTCAAATTATCTTGAAACCTATCAAGCACTATAAACTCGTCAAAGTAAAATAAATCTACCACCAGTTTCAAATGTAGGATCTACTGAGAAGAGTCGGCAATAATACTCTGGTATCCTCTCTTTTAGTAAGGTATTTCCTTAATATGAAGTTTATCTTTAAAACGCCTTTAAACATTAAAGATCATTAATAATAAATAATGGTGGTCAAGATCATACATACATAAGCAGTTAGCTCTTTTATATGGCCTGTGGTCGTTCAGGTACATAACTATCAGTACGTACCTCAACCAATTCTCAAAAATGGTCGTTTTTGGGTTGATCCTATTCCGGTTTTTTTTTTCAAATTTTTCTTTCATGTCTGGTCTGCCAGTTTAACCTATTCGCTATCGCAGGTCTCGCTGCAGCGTTTTGCAGGAGACGGAGCTCTTTGCCGAGAGTGCGCACATCAAACGCTTGCAGTCTTCCGCATTCAGGGCCAAAATTTTGTCTCAATTTTTCAATAGTTTTCAGAACAAAAATAATACGGGTGAATAAAATAATAATATCGAGTGGGAAAGGCTATTTGGTTTAACACGTTCACGCCGGCGTGTACCACCGGTGGCCCGCGCTAGACCGCCTCATCAAGCGTCGTGTACTACCGGTGTTTCGCATTCGATTGTGCTATTAGACACTGATAATTTAACGCACATATATACAAACGTTTATTTTGAATAAAAGTTATATTTAATAACGTATTATAAATATAACTTTTGCTCGATAACTTATAATATTATAAATGTAACTTAAAATCGTTAAATTAACAAAATAATTCAATATTATTTTATTTGTAACTTATTGATTTATTATTTTGTGTGTAATTTGTTAAACACTTTTTGTTATTTTTACCGGCATAGATCTCTGATCAGGATATAAAAACAACACGAGTTACACAATTTGCAAAGTAAGCACTCAATGTACTACTGAAGAAACAAGAAGCGCGTGCAAGCCTGAACACGCGAAATTAGCGCGCCGCCAGATGAAGCGCGACATAGCTTTACGCGCCGCCGGGTGGTGCATCAAATGAAAAAATGCGCCGGAGGGAACGTTCTAAGCGACATTTTTTGGTGATATAGTAATATATATATATATATATATATATATATATATATATAATCGGAATCAGCGTTTTTTACGGATTCCAAAAAATATATATTACTATATCGCCAAATAATGTCCCCTAAATCAAATAGCCTTTCACCCCTCGATATATAACTACCCATCGGGTATAAGCGGTGTTTTTCAGCCGGTGGCTATAGTCACCGATAGCAGCATAAAGGTTAACAAAATGTGAATGTATGTAATAGAACTTAGATGTTGGTAGTAGCGAAAGGGTTAAACTAAAGGCACACATCGAATCTTAGCAGTTGCTCGGCAACCGTTGCCCGGCTCCTATGGTACTGCTTTAATAGTATATCGTCATGCTATATTCCTTACGGGGTGAGCAGAGATACATTAGTGTATTCACTCTGCACTTTCATGTCGTACTCAACATGATCAGTAGCGCAGATGATTGCCGTTCTAGAGGCACTTACGCATAAAATTTCCATTAGATGCCACGTGGGTATCCTCACGATGTTTTCGTTCATCGGTGAGAATACAGTGCCTAAATCTGTATTGTACAAAAACCCAGAGGTAGGTTCCGATATTCGAACCTTATGACCGGTGGTCGTGGGTGTGGTTATAGTAAGATACGAATTTGGCGTTTTACAGTTTATTTGCACTTTAAGGCACACCGAACTGCGACGTACACGCACGTACTCCCGCCTTGGGTCTCGGTAGTCGACTAACTTACAAGCGTCCCGTGCGCGCGCGCATCCACTTACCCCGCACGTCTCGTAACACCCTAACGACCCTTAGGGCGACAACTCCGTATTGGGTTACGTCTACATGCTATAACCTTTTTTTTTGTTAACCCGGTGGAAATTCCTTCGGTCCGTCAGGGGAGTGGTGAGGGCCATTCTCTCCGTGTGTCGGATTTGCACAGACTAAAACCACCGGGGTGCCAGCACTGCCCACTCTTCGTCTTCGCCGGGCCCGGGGATCCAGATACTTCAGAGGTCCGGTATTCGAATCTACGACCATTCGCGTTGCCGCGCTTGGAAAATGGTCCATTACTTGCTACAGCTACCAATATGATGTACCACTTTGTGTGTATTAATATGGTTAGCCGTCCGATCTTCGTGACTGCGCCGTGCTGTCAATCTCGCGATCGTGACAGTCGGACTGCTATAATCCGAAGTGTGCTTTAAAGTAACTTTATTAAAACGTTCGTCGTCCAACGCTTGTGTTTCTCACGGGGTCCAAATCCGACTCTCGGTACGCCGTAACGTAAACAAGTGATATATATATAAAATGTAACTTGAGTATTATGATATTATCTTCGATGTATCGCAAATAATTTTATTCCTCACCTCAAATGTTTTTAAGAATTTAAACGAAAAACATGTGACATAGTATAATGTAATAATGTTGTTCTATATAAATTAATAAAATGTGTAATGTGAACATTTTTAGTGTTTTTATGTTGTATATCTTATATTTACACTAGCTGATCCGGGAAACGTTGTTTTGCTATATAAGTTATTGTAATATCTTCTAAGATGTTCATTGAAATTAAGTGATGTCAAAGACACTTTTGTTCACAATTAAATACTCTTAATCAACAATACATTTATTTGAATAAAGATTAATATTATTACGTTGATACAACTCTTAACAAATAATGCATTAATTGCGACCAAATTTGATTACCATAAAAACAGTTCTAGTGAGTTAATCTTAAAAGATAGACATATACTGTCCCGAACATTTTTTTAGATCATTTTAAGAGGAATAATTCTTTCATACATATATTTTTGGTATCTTGAACCGTTTTCGCAGCGTACGCAATGGAAGCCCTCAAGGATGAATAATTTTCCCCGTTTTTTTCACATTTTCCATTATTTCTTCGCTCCTAATGGTTGCATCGTTGCAATTCGAACCAGTAGTTCCTGAGATTAGCGAGTTCAAACAAACAAACAAACAAACTCTTCAGCTTTATAATATTAATTAATTGAGGAACGTAAACTAAAACTATGTATTTCTTACAAAGTTATTTTACTGGTAAATAAAAGGTTAGTTTATTGTTCATTTGAGTTATTTTGAAACCTTCGTATTCTTACATTTTGGCTGGAGTCGATTTGAAGCTTCGGTTGGACATTAAAATTGTTACAATATTCCAACTTTTAATACAATTTTTTATTTTGATTTTTTAAATATTGATTGATTGATTGCACGATGGTGGTCTCATAGTGTTGTTTGTATGTTTTGATATTATAAGAGCGGTAACGCATTGAGTCCCATTCGAATCCATAAAAATACGTTTCGAAATGGCCGTGGAATTATTTGTATGGAATTTCACGCACTATGTCTGTCATCCGATTTCTTTCCGTCATTCGTTAATGTCTAATTTAAATTAGAATATTGTGGAAGTGAAATAGCTATAGTATTATTCTATAAATACTTATATACTGTGCATCGGACATCGGTCATACGGGGTCATCAGAGTCCGAGCAAAATCAATTTTTGTTTATACCTGCAAAACAGGTGAGCAGCGCGAGCCCCCCCTGCCCTTAATTTACGAGAATTTACAATTGACGGAAAGTGCGGAAAAAACGTTTGAAATCGAAGTGTTAATATTTTGACAGATTCGAATCAAAGGCATTGCATAGTGTAATATGCGAACACTGTTAGAGTTTTCTAACGCTTTTAACGTATTTTTGTTGATTCGGATCGGAGACGTAGTGCGTAATCGGTGTAAGAATGAAAACTTTCGAAAACTTACTTTTATGTGAATATGTTATTCCAGATACGGTTTTCAATAATCAAGTCATCAATGATTAGGTATTTTATCTTCTGTAGCCCTATTGTATTGCTAATTTTGTACATACATTTGTATTTGAAAAATTGTACAAATTATCAAATAATTTATTTTAATTTCCTGAGTTGTGTAAATTTTCGTATGTCATTAGAATAAAATGTACATTCTGATGATGGTTTTATTTTTTACTATACTGGCTCGACAAAGTGGCTATGTTGTAAACCCATTCATTCCAACGTAGCCTTGTGTTTCTTTTGGCGATTCTTCTCAAGGTGCTTGCTTTCAAAACGCTAGTAGATCACCGTTAGGTTTTCGTATTTTCGCTGGCGGCCAAAGTCGAGGTCCCTACCCACAGGGCTGTCCTTACGTTGCCACCCAACTCATAAGCTCGTTGGCCGAGGACCTTCCGTGCTCGCACGCCCTAAGCCCGGTGAAGTTGTGAAGTTCTATCCCTGCCATTAAAACATATACTGTCGAACAAAAAAAAAAGAGACTTCCAAACAACATTAATTAAAAAAATATAGTCAAATAAAGAAGTTTCTTTATTCATTTTTCTTATCAAAAAGGAGTTCCTTTTTGATTTGGATTAAAAATTAATGCCCAGTTACACAAGCTCTTATTAAATTTTAAATTGCATTTAAACATTAAGTATGCAATTGAAGATTCATTAATGTTTTTTTGTGGAAAATGCTCTCTTTTGTATCTTTTTTTAAAGTATTTTTTATTGTTTTTATATTGCTGTCTGTTTCCCTGAAAATGTAAAAAAATAATAAACTTATTCTCCAAACAATTTATTATAATTTTGCACAAAATATAAATTATTTTCATAACTTTTTATACAAGCTGTCCCAGAATACAACAGATACGATATTTGCTTACACCGGAAAGGTTAGCGTGACCTATTATTTCATATCAGAAATTACACATGTTTATAACATGTAACAAAAATCTTTGGAGCACCGGAGTCAACTTTTATTTTATACACAATGAAATCTTTTAATTTTACATACGTATTTTTGTAAACATTGACTATTATTTAAGTAATACGCAACTGACATTTCCAATCAGTAAAGCCCTTCAAATAAAATACCGTTTATTTAATACAATTATTGAAATGTCAAAAAAAAAGATATTTTTTAATTTTTCAGAAACTCAGTAAAGACGGACAGTGACGTCATACAAACGGTTTTCCTTTGTGTTAATAAAGTAAAACTTGTTAATCTCGTATTTATTCGAGTCAGCTTGTATCTATAGCTCATATCTTGAGCTAAACCATACAGCAACCGCAATAAATTACTTAGGTGTGTTTTTGGAGCTGTTAAAAATTATAATTTTGCCATCGCCACTTTCAGTCAACAACCTGTTTATGGAGCTCTATAGTTGAATATGCCGAAATTGCTGGAAAGTGGCCTTCATGAACAGTTTGAGATTTACTGACAGTTGTTTTATGTCAATTGAAGTTTTTTTTGCTTATTATTTTGTTATCAGGATCAGTTCATTTATAAAACAAATTTTGAATTAGGTACTAAAATAAACGTATAAAAATCAAACTATTCTCTTGTTGTTATTATGTTTTACTATTCCAGATATACCCTTCTGAACTCGTCGTAAATCTTTTTTAAAAATTCTGTTGTCTCTGATTAACGACAAAACTAACGACCTAAGCGACGTGCACTTTATCCCATGTCAACAGAAAAATCACCCATTGCCGGAGTACTTGTTGCTGTCCAGACCCAACACCAACCCAAACAACACGTCCAGAAGGCCACAATAACAACAAATCCGCAATTCTCCGACGAACGAAACCTAGGACACACCACTCGCGTCCAAAGCTTAGAAGTCGATCCTCAAACTATTCTCATATTAATGACATTTGAAATCTGCCAAACTGACAGATCTCCATCAAATTCTCATGTACCGCGTTAAAAGTAGCCTTATTTTTGACATCGTTGAAGTTCATAAACAGTTTGACGTGTAACATTAGTAGCAAAATTGTCAAGTTTGATAATGTCATAAACCTCCATGGTTTTATTTTCGCCACTGGTGAAAATGTCTACCTCCGTGAACACGCCTATACAAGGTTAGAGCAAAGTAAAATGAGTTAAAAAAAGGTTATCTTAATTTTCATTTAATAAAGAATATAATAATAATAATATATACATGAAAAAAGGAATGGTTGTCAATTTAATTGTGAAATTTAAGCCAAATACTTGCAGAAATACCTTTATGTGGTGCTAAATTTTAAACCAAATTAGTTCCTATTCAGCTCGTTGAGAATTCGAAGGATATACAGGAACAAATTAAGTATATCCATGTACAAGTTGATTGTAGCCAGAATGTACTCTTCGGGTGACAAAGTGGTCATCATCTGCTGGGTGTCGAAAATCAGGAACAATCCGAAAAGTACTGCACCAGTGAAAGAAAGGGCAATCTCGAACGCTGAACTTTGAATGAAGATTTGGAGTAATCCTCCTATGATTAGCACCGATAATCCTGCCACAAGTCTGAAATTAAAACTTTTTATTTTAGAATAATAATAAATCTATTTCTTTTATTTATTTTAGGGACTTTTATAACGAGGCAGATGCCTGCCCCATCGTAACCTAAAAAACACTAACTGAAAAATTATTTTGTTTCGGCTGAGTATGGTCTCACTAAAATTCCGTAGAACATGCCTACATCAAATTAGCTCCGGTTAAAGTCTCATCAAAGAATCTCTTGCAGCGCAGATTGGAAACATTTCATGAGCAAATGTACGTCATCTACTTTGTCACGCGTGCTGCTTTTCGGTAACTCCGGAAGGTTTAACAGATTTAAATTTTCCTGATGGAGAATAATTCACTACAGAATCACTTAACAAAAAAATAAAACAAATTCGTTAAATACAAGCTCAAACTGACCAAACCTTGTAAATAAAATAAAGAGAAAAAAAAAAAACTGATAAGGGAATATTCTATTTATTATTTAATTGTGTTGTAAAAACATTATAACGATAATTTAAAAAAAATATATGTTTAATATATATGGACGCTATATCCCTTACGGGGTCAGCAGAGACATTAGTGGCTGTATCAACTTTGCGCTTATATGTCGTACCCAACGTGACCAGTAGCGCATCTGATCTCCATTACGAAACCGTTGACTACGTCGATGCTCGAAGTTCTGCATTTTAGTCTCAATTAAAGAGTTATCTCTAAGAAGTCTCAGAGCTTGGACTATTTTACTTTTAATCCAGTGCAGTATAGTCAATTTATCGAACCAATATTAAAGAAAATAGTGCATCTTACCCATAACCGATGAAAGAGAAGTCTCTCTTGGTATTGAGAGTATAGAGTGTGAGCGAAAAAACAACAGCAAAAGTGAGCCCCAGAGCTTGAAGAACTACCGCAGTGTTGTAGTAGGACACAACAACGCCTATTGTATATGCTTGTACCGCTGTCTGTAATTTAAAAAAAAGTAGAACTGTAAGGTGGAAGTAATTTTTTTTTATTACTGATAGACTTGCGTTGACCTCAATGTCACCTGATGAAAAGCGATGATGAGGCCGACGATGGAGCGCGCTAACCTAGCAAATACCGATTCCCTCAACGTTTGAAGATTCCTATGTCTTAAGAAGATGGAAACACAGACGCAGAAAGTGAATTCCACTCCTATTATCGCATTGATTGGTGATATTGCATACCGGTATAGGGTGGCTCTGCTAAAACTAATTTTATTAAATTAAAAAGGGTCCAATGTTCTTTACTAAAAATTATGGCCTTTATTTGACTGACTGACTAACTTTTCATACTTCAAGGTTGGAGTTTTAACGGTTTATCAGCTTTATATTTTGCACATTGTCTTGAGACGATAAAAATAAACTAGTTTTGATTATATTAAACTTTTAAACAGGAGAAAAGACATAGTTATTCATTCAGATCGTATTAAAAACACATTTGCCTCGAAACAATAGAACTACTTGTTCAGACGCAGTACGTGAATAGAAAATAAAGGGTAATTATCCTTCCTTCCCAGCTCCCTCACCGCACCCAACCCTTGGTCCATAGTAGTTCCTTCACATATTACTGGCTGGCGAAACAAACAACAATACTTATCGGAACATTCGGTTTTCTTTTGGACAATACAAATTTTGACAGAACATTATAATCTATAAATATACGGTGATTTGTGTGGAGCTGCAGTAGCTTGTCCTCAGCATCCAGTTTTCAGGTGATTGAATTTTTGCCTTACCATGGTTTGCCAATGTGGGATGGAATAGAAAACTTATTGTTATCTCTCATAGATTACGTTCTGGACACATGCCACTCAATAAATTCAAATTTTTAATGAAGAAAATCGATTCTCATAATTGTGAGCTATGTGGAGTCCCAGAGGACATACACCATTTCTTGGTGGAATGTGTTCGGAGCGTATCTATGAGAGAAATCCTGTTTAAACAGTTTGGTTGGAACAGGTCTGATGTGGATCTATTTCAGAGCATCTTAGCTGAGCAAACATCTTGCGCAGCCTGATCCAAAGTCCCAAAAAAAAAAACCGCAGACATTAAAAAAAAAAGAATTTTTGCCTATTTTGCCAACTAAGGTATATAGCATGTGCTGTATATGCTGCTGTATGCACTCTCTTTATACACAGTGCACACCCACCAACGCTACTTGGACAAGCATGTTGGGTTAATGTCAAAATCCCTTTCAATAGATTTCACAAATATAGTGGACAAGGGAAGGGAGGCGTCCTGCAGCCGGACGAAACCGAAGAAATATATTCGTAATGATATAGTTTCTATTGTATAGTTTAATAATATAAATTATATTATCATGATTCAAGGAATAAACATCTATCTATTTTACATTTATCATTTCTGCTTTCTGATAAAAAGTGTATTCTCAGGAAACAATAAATTGATAAGAGATAAGTCATTTTTAAGAATGGCATTATACTACCAACTTGTAGGTATACTGTGGTGATGCGCGCTTGAGGGAGCGCGCCGCCCAGTCCAGGCGTGAGAGGTGTGCGATGTGTTCCCGCTAGTGTCCGACCGAAAGTTCGGTTTCGGTTTCGGCCAAAAATCAAGTTTCGGCACCAGTTTTGGTTTCGGCCAAAATTGGCCGAAACTTTTGCCGAAACCGAAACTGATTTCGGTAGTTGTCGTACATGCTTGCCTAGCTTCGTTTCTCCCGGCAACGCTTTGACGGACGCTGGCGGCCCTGTTCAGGATTCGTGCGCCGTTCGCATTGCTTTTTTTTTTCGAATTTACGCGTGTTTGTTGACCGAGAAAGGTCTTCACAACTTAACCGGGCAGGTGGGCGAACACTGAAGGTGCTCAGCCGGCAATTTATGGGTTGGATGACAATGCAAGGGCACCCCTGTGGGTACGAACCTCGACTTGGACCGCCAGCCAGAAATACGAAACCTAACGGTGATCTACTAGCGTTTCGGAAGTGACTACCTTGAGAAGAAACGCCGAAAGAAACTCAAGGCTGCGTCGGAGTGTAACTGCGTCGTTTAGACGACAGTTGACGGATCTAATTCGCATTGCTCTATAGCAACACAACTTAGTCAGTGCGTTATCACCCGACGTAAACATTCTTTAGAGGTTATGCTTTGATGGAACTGATTACATGTAAGTTTTTGTTTCATTTTTTTACTTGACCACGTTACTTTTATACTTGACCACGTGAGTTTTGGTTTCGGCCGAAACTGAAGCCACGGCCGAAATTTCGGTTTCGGTTTCGGTTTCGGCCGGAAAACCAGTTTCGGTCGGACTCTAGTTCCCGCACACCGCTCCCATGACAAATCATGGAGATGAGGGGATGGTGGCACTTTACACAACTCTCCCCGCCAATGTGTTAATAGTACGCGGGGGGTGGTAACTATTTAACCACCCCTTACCAAGTAGATGGGGCCTGCAGAATGCCAGACGTCACCGGGTGCTGAGGAAGATGGCTCAGCCTTGCCCTTGGCACTCGGCAGACGAGAGAAGGAATACTCCGGGGGTTATAGTCGGTGCAAGTCCGACACACCGGGGGGCGGCCCTCACCGCCTCCTGAAGGTCCGTTAGGGATTTCCCCTAGGTTACCAAAAAAAAGTATACTGTGGTGATAATCTTGAAATTTATAAATCTTAGATTTCAATTTTTTCAAAGTACATCTTTACTTACTGTGTCTAAATAATTTCGATTCATTACTGTAGATCACGTGATATATCGAATGCCTATGTCAAAACCATACATAATATTTAGCAATGTTGCATGATATCCAAGAGTAAGTAACAGTCTACTTTGTCTACTGTCCTTGGTACTCACCATAAGAATTAGTACTGTCATTTAGAAGACTATAATAGATATAATTTTTTATACTTACAAATCCGGCCAGAAGGAACAAATTAGCAGGAGAATCTCGCCTCTTTGCAATCAGAGCAAACAACGTTATCATGCTAAGTATGAAAGCTATGAATATCATCCAATCACTGAAACAATCATATAATTAGAAATAGGATATTTACGAAGTTCTATTTTGTATTAGAGATAACTAAGATTAGAGATTTTGGGTGAGAGAGTGTAATACCAAAATAACTTTATCTGAATAGATTAAATTACACATTTTTGTAAACTTAATTTGTATTTCAATTTAAATATACACAGTATTTATTACCAAAGTTTACTTTAATATGGATTTAAATAATCATTTATGAGTTCAGGATGAGACAGTATTTTTAATTTAAAAAATATCTGATTCTGCTCATACAAAATTTATATATAATTAATTGTAGACATAAAAAATATCAATTAAATTGGCTATAATATTTTTTCAATCAGGCAAAATGGTTTGAAAGCGGTACATTACAATCAGCAGACGCCCATACTAGGACTACATGTATCTTGGCTGTCAATATAATTCAAATCACATATTATGTTATGTACATTGTATATCCACTACATAGCTCCAATCTTAACATTTGAATGATAATTATAGTACCAATGTGGATTTTTTTTTGTATATGTATATTAGTTTCAAAGTATGCTGTGATTTTTCAGTAAATAAATAAATAATATAGATTTTTTTTTACTTTTTATGTATAAAGCTTTGTACTGGTTCCACAAGCATGAAAACAGCAGCAATGGTCACAGTAGCAAGCAGCTGCACCGTCAGCAACCCGTAAACTTTACGTATGAATCCCAACCGGATCTCTCTGTCAGCATTCATAACATTATTCCGGTATGAAAAGTCATCCTGAAAATAATTCAATAGTTAGTTTATGGTTTCAGAACAAATTACTTTGTTCTAGACATGAGTAACACGTTTGTCGCCAAGTCACCCATGTGTGGGTGACGCTCTTGTTGAAGTTAATAGGATTTAGAGATGGATTTTTAAAAGGAATTTAACGTAACAAGCACTTGGATGTAAATACAGATCTTACAACAGAATATTTAAAATATTTTCATTATACAATACCCTTTATTAATTTATATAGGATAACATAATACATAATGGACCAGTATGCATGCATGAAAATGCAAGTTATTGTAGGTTCATATCCCGGTAGATACCTCTGGGTTTTCCCAGATTGAGTACTAATTTAGGCACCACATGCTCACATATATATAAGAATAAAATCATGAAGAAACCTGCTTGAAATCTAATAGTCATGTTATGTGAATATGCCTAGAGAATATGAACTGTGCTACAGGTCATTTTGGACATTACTTATGAGCGCAAAGTGGATAGAGCCAATAATGTACTCCTGATTACCCCGGAAGGAATATAATGTGACAAAATATTATATATTATTATAGTAGAATGGCACTGACACACATATACACGAAAAAGTCTCGTAAATACATAAAATAAAAGATAGAAAAAAAAGGAAGTTTCAAAAATAACATGTAGCTACAGCAAGTTCCAAAGTAAAGAAATATTTACATAATGGAAAAAAGAAACAATAATATATAACACACAATAGATGTTTTTATGACGTAAGCTGCTGAGACATAGACACTCATAGTACAACTATACTACAAACAAATTCAAAGTTTCTCAGCCTGCTATGGAAGTGCTATGCTCTATGTTTCTCTAAAGGATAGAACTATAAATGAGCTAGTCACTGACATAGCTCAGAGGATTAGCATGGTGAAGTGGTAGTGAGCTGGCCATATGCCAAAGAACTGATAACCGCTAGGGTAGACATGTTCTTGAACGGAGACCACATCTCAGTAAGCATAGTTTAGGACACCTTGTGGCTAGGTGGAGCAAAGATTTGCACAAAGTGGCAGACAATTTTTGGATGATAAAAGCTAATGATTGGGCTCAGTGGTGAACCTTGGGAAAAGTTTATTCTCAGCAGTGGACACTTAAGGGTTGATGATTATGAGATGTTTATAACTCTTATTAAATAATAAGGGATCTGCTATTATCTGATGTGTCTATTTCTCCGCATGTGTGTTCAACAATCACATATGAATTAAGATTTCAAACCTGATGAGACTTGGACACTGGAATATATCAAGCCCATAATGAGTATTATGATGCATGATGACAACTGACATAAAAAAAATATCTTTCATTATGTATTTTAGTGTGTGTAGTTACTCAATAATATAATGTTTAAAATTGATTATTTTATTAATAGCTTTACTTATATTCTTTTATCATTATCAGCCCACTCCAGTTCACTGTTGGACATAAGCCACTTCCAACAGTTGCCATTGAGCCCTGTCTTTCGCTTTTCTCATACAATCTTTTCCAGTCACATTTTTCAGGTCTTCACTCCACCTTAGAAGCTGAACAGACTTCATGTAATTTCCCAAGGGCTGCCCAACCCAACTGAATTCTTCTTTTAGCTTTCTTTTCGAAGTCCTACCCATAACTTCAATATCTTTTCTTTGAGGTTGTTCGAGTAAAAGAACATTAGTCAGCTGCTGTGAGCAGACTATGGCGTGATGCAGGTCGGTTCGGTAGATGGCATTGTGCAAAATTGCATCGCGTTATAGTTTCGTTCACAGCAGCTGCATATAAGGCAAAGGTGCCATACTGTAGATCGTGACGAAACGACAGAGATACCTAAGAGATATCAAGTATTGGTTTAATGTGCTATATATGTTTAATTATTAAACCAGTGGTGACCTGTATCTAGTGGTTTCAATTCAATCTCCCTGCTCATGACCCAGTAAAGGGAAATCTGTACAGAGGTAATTCAATTAAACCCAAAAGTGAGGTAATCTCTTGTTATAAATATAAATTCCAATGCTAATTCTAACTATATATGAGTAATAAGTGCAAACTAATGGGTTTTGGAAAGATGACTAAGTGTTATAAATATTGTTTTTTGGTTACAAAAAAGAAACATGGTCTAAAGACCTTGATTTCTTTTTTGTAAATTGATATAAAACATTGCAATTTGAATTAATTAAAAAATGATCTTTTTTTAGAAGAATTGTCATCCTTGCTTACTGCTTTTACCAAACTTACTAGGAGAAAGTGGATAAATTAGTTTGTGTTATGCTAATATATTTGTTTAGCTTGAAGAGATTTGTCGTATTATGACGTATTGATCCATAGTTATAGTATAAATATAAAACAAATACTCATTAAATTGTTCATGGAAATATGAAGAAATCTATTATAAAAAATGTAGCTTAGTTTACTAAGAAATTATACATATAAAAATTACAACGTGACAATTATTATCTTATCAATTCGTGAATTTATTATGTAAATAGTTGTGACATTGGTAATGGAGTATTTGCGTTTTAAAAAACAATGAATATTATCGAGCTAAATACAACAATAGCTTTTAAATTATATTGATTAGTATGACGAATGACCGCAACTATGGAGACTATGTTTTGTGTAAACACAGTAAGGCCAAAGCGACAAATTAAAATCCATTCTCTTCATTATAATTTAATTGTTACCTCGATAGATTCTTTTCCGCCGAGTTCGCAGTCCTCTTGCGCATACATTAGTGGTATAGAAGCCATATTTTGGTTATTTATTTGTTATGATTGCTTTAATACTGTAGTAATAAAATATTTTTGATGAAAACGAACTAAATTTCCCTGTCCAGTTTACGTGTTTCTTTCCTTAATGACAATGACGTTTCGCTGGTTGGCTTTGAAAGATATGAATGAATGTAACCATAAAAATAAATAGGATTTTTATTTTACTTTTTTTTTTAACAAAATATAGCAATACGTGATATTTAGTCAATAAATAATATTGAGAAATAATTAGTTTGATGGCGTCAAAATTTTAATAAATAGGTATGTATTAACTATCGAGGAATAAACTCTAAACTTGTTTTATTCTTCGGAAAAACTAGATATTTTGTTATATAATTTTTACTTACTAAATGAATATAAAAAAAGATAATTGTAACAGTCGAACACGCCAAGGACGTCTTTGATTTTGTTGTAATAAGGCCTTTAACTTCTACAATAATAATAACATTTTACATTTATTTTAGTTTTAATGACGTCTTTTTGAAAATTTCATTTAAAATTTGTAAAGATTTATAATATTACTAAAATTTGATACAAAAATAAATACAATATAAATAAACCTACTTAGATTTTAAATATGTCTAGATTTATAGTTTTGGTTATCCTATTTTTTTTAGCTGAATCATTAGCTATCCACAGTAAATAATCCTATAATAATGTTTTTATCTAAAGCCACAGTAATATTGGATATAATATATCAACCAAATTGCTTTTATAGAAGGACTAGTGGCTATCTAGCTTTGTCGTGGATCGCAGTTAAGGTCGCCGCGGGCTATCTCACAAATCAGGGTTAGGTAACCTATCGATTAGCGTGGTCCATAACTTTTAGTCGCAATAAAACTTTACTGTCGTCAGAAGCTGTGAGATGATTACTTATTTTATGGAGCTTGTGCATTAGTAGTTATGAGTATTGCAGCATTGTGAACTTTCGATGTAGGATCCAATTTAAAATGAATTTAGGGTATGACATTCTCTCGTCCTTGGAATCCTAATCATTTCCACAGACATAGGTTTAAGCACTAATTTTAGAAACCTTGGTTTAGAAAAACCTGATTTTTTCTAAATCTAATTGGCATTGTGTACATCTTTACCAATTTACTTTTATCAATAAAATATATTTCTTGTAATGTAATGTAATTTCTTATACTACACTTGACTTTGAATTGCATTGCAACTGTTCTATGAAAATAATATGAGTTACCCAATAAGATAAGGACTTTTTACTGTATGCTGTAATGGGGCCTTTTCGCTGGATTATTAGTGGAATACGGACCCCCAGACCTGGTTTGCAGCGAGTTGAGGGTCACCCCAGATATTTTTATTCAGTAAGAGTCTGGCTACCACCCCCAAGGCGGCTCTGACGGAATCGTACGGGATTTTCCCTCTGTTTTCTATAAAAAAAGCTTTAAGATCGCTAGGTCCTTTCCTCAGCCCGGCTTACAGCGAGATACTCTGTGTTTTTTAGGCAGTAGAAGTCTGGGATACAGGACCTTCCACCGTTACGACAGCCCTGAGGACCCTATGAAGGATTTTGCCTAAGTTTATTAAAAAAAAGATAACTTACCTTCCTACTATATATCTATCTTCCGTTTTTTCAGTACCTGATACTATTTTATAATAATAAAGTTTGGATTGGAAAGATGGGTCATAATGGTATTTATTAGGAGAGGTCCATGCCCTGCTTTGGACTAAGGTAAACTGATAATAATGATTAATTTTAAGACCGTCTGCAGTAAGTAAGTGCCCAATTTTTAGGATCTGTTAATGTGCAAAATTAGATAATTATTTCTTTAAATTGTACCATTTGAGCCACGGTGTAGGTTTAAAGGCCTTTCCCGGTCTCGATGTAGTTGTAAAGGCCTTTCCCGGTCTCGGTGTAGTTGTAAAGGCCTTTCCCGGTCATCAACGAACGACGCGTCGTAAAAAACAAACCATTTGGCAGTGCCGTTTGTAAGCAAGGCAGATTTTTATTTGAGGACTGAGAAAAATATTTTCTACTAGCTAGTTACTAGATAAATAATAATGTATCAACTTTTAATTGTATTTTTAATAGCTTTATGATTAATATTAATGTTATATATAGCTTGTAGCAAAATTATTATGCGGATGGAGCAATGATGCTACCTTACGATGTACAGTAAATCGCAAGGCTCAACAAATTGAACAGTCAGCTTTACTTGGAGTATGGTCTAAGTGACGGAAATTCGCTTTTATTTCTGTTATAAAATATTTTTGTATCTTATACTCAGAACCACAACAATAAATAAAATGTTGTTTTTATTATTGTGGTTTTCTAGATTCTAGATGATTCGAAAGAACTCAATAAATTATGTAGGTACATCTGTCAAATAAAACTCTTTTTTTGGCGAAATCGCACATACTATAATATATTATCTCTCTTGGCATTTATATACGCATCCTGATTGTCCAGTTTATAATAAATTGTACAATTAAGATCAATGCATCAGTAATCATTCTAGTCGTACAAAGGAATTACAGTTAGGTTGTTATTATTGTGTATTTTTTTTATGAAGGTTATATTTTGTATTCGTTTAAAATATTTACGGCTAAATAGAGCAAAGTAAATATACTATTTTCAACAATTTCAAATAAGCCCTTGTATGTTTATTTGTAATGTTCTACACTGTGTAATATTTGTCATTAATTGACTTTACTAACGAATTAATTATGTTGTACGAAATATTTGTTCACAAATTTGAACATTTCCAACTATTTTAAATGTATGTTTTATTTTTTATTATTGCTATATTATAATATCAAATAATAGCGCAATCATGACGCACCGTATATATTTCTGTGGAAACAGTAGTATTAAATAAAGTGAAGAGCTTATTATCACAAAAAAGGATATTAAAAATAAGTTTTTGAGTTGTACCATACACGTAGTTTTGCGAAGCACCACGCGAGCGCCCATTGTCGCGGACTCCGCGCCCTCTCAAGAAATTTAATTAGAATTCTGGAGAAATTCCCCCCTATAAAGATGTTGGAGATAAAAGACAACCAGCGAAGTGAGTTTCAGGGGCTTATTTCGTTATTTAAATTTACCTCCTCGTGACATTTTGTAACTGCATTTAGTCTGTGATACGATTACTTCTTTATAGAATAAAATAGAAATTGTATCTTCATTTTTAACTTAAGTTTTTAAAAATAGAATTATATTTATATTATCTTTGGTTGTTTGATTGTTCAACTACATCGACCTTATAAAGAAACGATGTTTTATATTTTAGTGTTGGTTTAAAAATTGCTTAAAATTCGTAGTTACAAAATATGTATTCTCTTATTAATTTTTATCTCGTAATTAATAAGTAGAAATTACATTAAAACCATCCTGAAATAAAAATCAATAGGCGTAATTTTTCGATACTGATGATGATGATGATGATGACCTAGCCGAATTCGAATGCCGAAATCGAGGTCCAGTTTACGGCAACAGTCAATTGCGCAGGATATATTTAAGTGCATAGCTGGACGCGCAACTAGAAAAGCACTCTCTCGTCCGAGCTCCCTCAGGCCCGATGGAAAGGAGAACCAGTACGATCGGGAGGGAGCGGGATGCAGGTTTGGTCGAGTTTTCCTTCTCTAAACACCTGGTTGAATTGCAGTGTTAATGAGATACCTTAGTCGCCTTTTACGACACCTCAGCAAGAAGAGGAGGGTGCTATTCTATTCTGCCGGCAGCCACCACGGCACAATATATTATTTTATATTTTTGATAATATTAATATATCGTCACGCTATTTTTCTTTCGGGGTGATCAGACATACATCACTGGCTTTGTACACTTTGCGGTTATATGTTGTATTTAATGTGACATGTAGCGTAGCTGATTGTCGATCTCAGGCCGCTTACATATGACATTTTTATTAGTTTTTTTTTGTAAATAAAACATACCACCATAATAAATATATTGTGTGTTATGTAAGGTCATTATTAACAATTAATTTGCTTTCATTCATATACAAACATTGACAAGTTAGCAAGATTTGATATTAATATTATGTAAAATAATATTTATATTTCATCCCGTTATATATCTTTTGGAGTGAGTAGAAATATTAGTGGGTGTGTCCATTTTGCGTTTATATGTCGTAGCCAACGTGATAAGTAGTGCAGCTGATAGCTGTTCGCAGGGCATTTACATGTGCTATTTTTGTTAGATGCTCTGCAGAATGATAATGTTCTGATCCCAAACAATTTATTTCGTAAAGTCACCTCTGGATCTCCGAATAAATTTTCAGAATACGCCCAACAACCGTGGAAAGCTATTCCAGAGACATTAACCTCTAATTGAAAAATGTTCCAATTCGTCGCACTCCATTTCAACAAAATCGGAAACAAAATCGAGATTTACTGGATATAAACGGGCTATTGAATTAACGAAATGAAATGGAGTTTTCCAATAGATTTATAAATAGCGTAGAAAATATAACGGCAAAATTTGAGGATTTTACTTTTGCTAAGATCTAGCTGTGATCTGTTTTGGTGTCCATTTTTATTAAATATATAAAATATTTACTAAATATAAACGAAATTAATTTTCATTTAAAGAGTGTCTTGTTGTGCCTACAAATTTAATCTAGAACTTTGAACTTTCATAAAACGCTTGTTAAGCAAATACAGTCAAAATCTTTTATAACGACATCAAAGGGATTACTCATACTTAGTCGTAAAAACCGATAGTCGTAACAACCGGTGATGTTTCCGAGATCCGAAATCTTATTTTTTTGCCGGGACCTTTATTATGGATTTTATAACCGGTATGTTGTTCTAAACGATGTCGCCGTAAACGGATTTGACTGTAATTTTTTTGACCACAGTTATTGTTACAAATGGGTGATGTTTTCGTGTAATAAAATGAGTACAATTTACAGTTATTTTGAAACAATTGAAATTCTTATATTTGTCAGTATCAAGTTTTATGAAGAACTAAGGTAAGTGCTCATTTTAAGTATAAATACAGTTAAAATAGCATTTCCTTGATAAAAAATTAGAATAAAGAAAAGTGCCTTACTTTTGTGATAAAAATGTAACCTTTTTGCCGGTTTCGTTTGTAAACAAGTCACAAGGAGCGTAAAAGAAGTTTTGTGAAATAAAAATAGTTTTGTGCCTATTTACAGTTTTGTTAAAAGTACTGGGTATAAATAAAATCTAAACATCAAATTACTAACGACGACTTCAAATGGGCTTACATCCTGAGCTGTAAAACTTAATATTAATATAAAATAAATATTTATACTGCGCGTAACGCATCGGAAGCTTTGTGCGATGTAGATTTCAACGGCCTTTTTTTTAACCCGGGGCAAATCTCTCACGGACCTCAGGGGGCGATGAAGGTTGCCCCCTCCGGTGTGTTGGACTTGAACCGACTAAAGCCCCCGGAGTGTTCTTTCTCCCGCCTGCCGAGTGCCAAGGGCAAGGCCGGGCCATCTTCCTCGGCACGATTTCAACGGTCTGTCGTTGCAACTATTGCGTTGTTGCCGGTACCTTATAATTATAATCATAACATCTCTAGTTATCTCTTATCGGCGTCTTATCGCTCTCCAGACCTACAACACTAGTACAGATAACAGGAACAATACGCCTAGAAGACTATAACAACGACATATCAGCAATTCTGCAATGGACGAAACGAAGTTTTTTTTAGTATCCCGGGGGAAAATACTACATAGGACCATCAGGGACACTGTGAGGGCAGCGACCCTGGTGTGTCAGACTCTTACTGACTAAAACTCCCGGGGTGTCCCTCTGATTGCTCCACCCGGGCTTGGGAAACCAAATTCGTCTAGACGCCCAGGGAACAAAAGGCCTTGTTGAGGCTACCTCTTTGAGGGAGGGGTGGGCATAAAAATCCACCGCGCGCCGCCTTCCTCTCATCCGGGCAGCAGAACCCTTCAAGTTTACTGCCCGGCTATTGTCACCGGGGGATGACACGCTCGCTCTGGGCGCCCTTGGACTTTGGTCGCCGAGTGGCCAGAGATGTTCGCTCTCGGACGAAACATAGTATGTTAAGCGCCCGCTAACGTACCAAGCTTGGACGCCAATACTAGTTTGTATTTGCAACATGAGTTTATAACCGATAAATAAACATTGTTACTGTCAACATTCAACGTAACAATGTAACATTTTATTGGGCACGTTTGTAAACGTCATCTCTCCGCACTGCAGTTGGAAATTTACGTTAGCGGTAAATGCTTTATGTGCCGCAACGAGTTGGTATTACATTTCAACTTTTAGATATACTATCCTCTTTCTCTCCTACTATATTGCGCCGGAATACATATAAATGAAATGGAGTAAATTATTTGTTTGTTATTATGAGATAATATCAAGGCAAATGTTCATCTCATTGGAGCAAAATAAAGCATTACCTTATAATATTTCACAATTTATATTTTCGAGTTTTATCCTCATTATAAATACTTTATTAGGTCTTATAAGCGAACTTATGCTTAAAATGCTTATACAGTGAGTGTTTGATGTTGTGACTATCCAAATTATCAAGAACAAATGAGGGTAGAGGAAGTAACTTCTACCTTCCCAGACGTAAACTCCGCGGCGCGTCAGTCTGCGTGTTTAACACACGACTTTTATAACCTTTTTGACGACTTTTTGACTTGTATAACCAGGTCGACCTCTCGAGCCATAATTAAAAGTAAGCTGGTTCGCGCATAAGAAACCAATAAAATATTTTAAATATATCAACTTATAATAAATTCCCTTCACCGGTGAGCAAGCGGTACTTTAATCTGTAAATTTTGATAAATTTAGAGCTATCTGTGTATCTTAATTCGAACCTAAGAACATTCGCGTTTCCGTCCATGAAAACCGGTCCATTAACAATTAGGCAAACGCAGCCGCGACGATATTACGACTCAAAAACCGACATTAAATTGGATAAAAACTATAGGATAACTGTTATAGTAAAGATATGATCGCATTGCAAATTTCAGAGGGTTGAGAATAATAAATCGGAGGTTTTAAAGAGTACGAAGCTTTGAAACAGCTTGCCATAAAGAAATGAGGTTATAACTGTGTGCCGGAACGAATAAATACATATAAAGTTTCCAGAATTGCTAAGTGCTGTTTGAGAATGACTACTAATGCTTGGTTTATGTTTACGGGCAGTATTAAATAGAACGTTTTGTTATAGAACTTGTGGTATTATGTGTAGTGATTGGTTGGGCAGAACTGGTTATAACTTAAGAGAACATCATCATCAGCCCACCCTAGTCTACTGCTGGACATAGCAAAACAACAAGTGCCATTGTGCCTGGTTATCGGACCTTTTAATCCAATCGTTTCCAGTCACCTCCCGCACAAGAGCCCGCCTGTTCTAACGACCATTCGATTTTCGGCATACACGGCATACTTACTGCCACTTCAGCTCTATGAATTTTTGGTTTTTATTTCATAATGCCAGAAAACTAATGCTTTCAACTAATGCGTCCTACCAGACGTACAGAGCAGAGTACAGAGGTGTGGATACTAACGGCTGGGCTAGCTTAAAGTTACTCAGCCAGCTATGAAGCGAGCTATGTTGGGCATCTCTTTGAAGGATAAAGTCCTTTTTTTTATTACTTGGGGAAAATCCTCATGGGACCGTCTCGGTCGCACTGGGGGATTGCGCGAAACCGAGGTGTGTCGGACTTGTGCCGACTAAAAACCCCAAGGTGACTTCTTCTGCGCATTGACGGGGACTGCGGGACCTGTAATCAATTCGCCACAGCCCCGTCGCGCCACGCCCGCTGGGCACAAACTCGGAAGAAGATATCTTCGCCGACACTGCTCATTGTATTTAGGCAGAGCACGTCACAATGCTCTGCCTACTTCTCGAGGTGAAGGATAAAGTCCTAAATTATCATATCCCACAGAGAACCAAAGTTGTCGAACTTAACCGATAGGTAACTAAAAGTTTGTTATATAGGAACCTGTAACTCGTTGTAAGAGCTTGTTCCCTTTGCCCGGTAAATATGTAAAGGACTTTCGAAGCTAGCAAAAATAGTTCTGTCGAAAAAAGATGAAGGTAATCGTTATATTTGGTTATTATATGACGCAAGTACCCACTGAGGGCGGGTTTTTTGATAATCCACTCCTAACGGGGTTAATAAAGGAGTTGAAACTTTGAAATGATCTTTGAAGAGGAAAACTTATGGTATATTTAGCTTTGAGATTAGAATTTAAAAAAATAAAAATCAATCCCAGGGGTGATATAATTAGAGGATTTTCCAGGCAACGCCGGGTTTATACAGCTAGTAGTTTAATAAATGAACTGACGTAACTTTATTACAATTATTTAATAGAGGAGATTGATATGTAGTAAGTTACAGGTACTCTTTGTGAAGGATACAATGTAGGTTAAATTCCAGCACATTCGGCTGTCGTGTTCAATGGAAATGAGGGATGGACAAGACATGCAGAGTCACGTCCATTTATCGGGAACACGGTCGTGTTTATTGGTTTTCTTACCCTCTATTACGTAGAGACGGAATCTATCAAGAATGACCTACATATTGGAAGGTTTTACAAAAAGTCAAGTCGAAAACCAGTTATAGGGTTTTGTTTATCTTAATACTGAACAGATAAAACTTTTTTTTTGGTAATTTTGACTTATCACGAGTGAATTCCACACGTGATGGTAAACATCACAGTTTAAAAATACAACTACGGTTATTGGGAGAAAAGGAAAGCCTATCGATAGTCACAGTGATCATGCCGGCCTGCATAATTCCCGCTTCACCAAGGCCCGATGAAGGCGAGGAGAGGACATAGTTGGAACCCCGGTGGTTTTAGTCGGTGCAAGTCTGACACACCGGGGGAGTAGCCCTCACCACTCCCCTGACGGTCCGAAGGGATTTCAACCGGGTTAACAAAAAAAAACCCTTCGTAGCTAAATAGGTCTCTTTCGCATTTAAAGATATTTTACCTTTGTGTAGATTTTGCTTGGAGACTGCTTTCCTACGGAATGTGGTTTTGTATAGATTTTACGTTAATATTACAGAGAGCTCAATTTCGTATCTCGCTCTTGTGATAATTTATTTTAGTTTGAGACTTTACTGTTGGAAAAATCTTGTTTCATAGAGACTGCTTTCGTGAAGACTTTGCTTTACTGTTGGAGGTATCGTGCTTTCATAGAGAATGCTTTCATAGATATTTTTCTTTCATGGAGACTTTGCTTTTATAGGTACTTAACTTTCGTGGAGAATATGCTGACTAATGATTTTTGTGTTATTTATTAATGAAGTAATCATATTGTAGTTAACGCTTTTACATCATAATGTCTTTGTGTGAATATTGTCGTAATGCTTTAAATTAAAGGGTCGACAAAAGCGGTAAAAATATTACTGCAACAAATATTCTTGTGGAAATATTTTTTGTGTACTGACGACTTTAAAGCCCTCATTAATACCACATTACATTTCATCTTTATTTTATAATGAAATCTTTGGTATCTTTAATATAAATATAAGGTACTCTCTAATATCGAATTATAAATAAACTTCGATTTAAAATAATACTCTTACCCTTTAACGTAATATACTGAAAGATTCGCGACACTTTTCTCCTATAAACCTTCAGTTTACGCTAATGCGTGTGTAAATATTTTTGCCTTAATGCGTGCTACAGGTATGGATTGTAACTGAGGATTCTAGTAAATAGCTTCAAAGTAGATTTTTATTCCGATTTTTTCAACGTACCCATTCCTGTTCGTCTCAAAACGCTTTTATGTCTTCATGGTGCAAAAGATAGCAAGCGTTTAAGGATAATTTTGCTATATGAAAGAATGCGGAACTCTGTAAAATAATATTATAATAGGTATGACCGGTGGTCGTGGGTGTGTTGGTAGAATGATACGGATTTTGGCGTTTTACTGTATATTTGCACTTTAAGGCACACCGAACTACGACGCACTCGCACGTACTCTAGCCTCGGGTCTCGGTAGTCGACTGAATTAGCAAGCATCCTGTGCGCGCGCGCATCCTCTTACCCCGTGCGTCCCGTAACACCCTAATGACCCTTAGGGCGTTTTAACACAAGCACGTATCGGGCGGCGTCTACATGCTATACAGTATTTAGTTTAATAAGTTGTAATATATTATATTTTTGATAATTTTATTTAAAACTAGACGTTCAGCTTGTGGCTTGGTCTTTGGTAGCAATAATAAATGAATTAGTGCCATTTTAATGCCAACGGTGGCAAGCTGACAGCACATCTGAAGAAAAGTGGTTACTGTCATTTATGGAAAACTACAATTTGGAAAACAAGCGCTGAAACTGCGGAGGTCCCATCAAGAAAAAATCATTAGTATCAGCGTGATGGCTGGACAACACGAATAGACTTTAAAAAAAATGAATGATTCGTGTTTAATCTTTGAATAGTCAAATGCATTTGGTTTATTTAATATTCTAGAATGACACTATTTCACGTGGTCAAATATTAAAATATAGTAAAAGTAAAGTAAGAAGCAAAGAGATGAATTTAGATAAGGGACCGTTCCGTTATCATAATTGAATGTCTTTAGTTATTACACTTCAGAAATGAGTACCCAGAAGCTTTAATCCAAAATCTATAACGCTAGATATCTGGGCGGAAAATTATCTCATACCGACTTCGAATACACCCGACACTATCGCAATAATATAATTACTAATACATTGCTGCTTATAATAATAAATAGCTTGCTAATGCTGTGTGGAAGGAGCAATGGTAAGGAAAGTCGGAAATGTACCGGAGATGTGGGGTACGTGTGTGCACAATAGAGTAGGGCCAGAGATCGAGCCCACGATGCATGTTGTTTATCCGCTAGGGCGCGGGGGTGAGGTGCGGTGCGGGCGGCGGGGCTCACGGCCGGGTTCAGTCAGTCGCCGTTGCTCACCGCCATTGGTTGTGTCGTCTCTGTGCTTGCAACAGACCCCGACCTTCAATCCGTGCGAACGAGACGTCGATATCAGGTGAGATATTAAAAAATCAAAATGCAATCCATTAACTGTGTAATTAAAATTTTAGTGTGCGGGGTAGTGAAGAAATTACGTAGCTAAGCCGCTACGAAATTACTACGTGATACGTAGCTGCGTAGTCTCGTAGCATCTTACTACGGCATCAATATTTTTAGGGATTTCGTCTTAATTTTTCCGAGAAATTTTTGTGCAAAAACGCAGAGTGAGTTTATCCGGGTAGCGTCCGGGAGTAGCGTTTTTCACGGTCAAAACAAGGTCTTTTGTCTAGTAACTGTCGCGCTCGTCAGGGTAAACGGCACAATGGCAACTCGACATCGGTTTTGGCCTGGAGCGATGTCATTTGAACGTAATTGTCCTGAAACCTCGACCTTTTTGAGAACGTGGATCTCGTGTCCTTTGTTGCTATGGAACGGTTTTTTTCACCATTGTGAATAATTAATAAGGACTTTCAACAGTAGGATTGGGCGTATTTTCGTATACACACAACCGTTTTGATGTAATATTGTGTGCGTTTATTTAATCAAATAGTTATGTTTTGTGATCTCCATTGAAGCAATTTACTTGATTTGCAGTTATTTAAAATCAATAAAATGGCTATTTAAATCAATCGATAAAATTTAGTAAAAATTATCTGTAATTTTTAATATTATTATAAAATATTAAAGGATCCGGTTTTGCTATGCCTAGGTGTGATTTTACTCAACGTCATAAACAAAAATAAATGTAGAAATTACATGTTTCTAGCTTTAGCAGTTTATTTTTTTCGAATTCTTAAGTCTTTTTTTTACCGTAAAATGAAACTTTGCATACCTACGTATTGATAAATATTAGATTTTGATAGAATTATCCTGGCATATAATCCATACCATTCTTGTTTAATCCAAAGGAAATAGTCTACCGTCAGGGTAGAATAAAAAAAGATTTATTGTTTACTTAAATTCGTATTTATCGACATTTTAATTATGTTTTTCTATATCTTTAAAAGCACATCACGTAGATTATAGAAGACATTTTGACTGTATTACTTGATTTTCAACTTAATATATGGGCTATGTTTGATTCGATGTCGCTCTGGGTGAGGTCCCAAGGCGGTTAGTGACCCTTGTGTAATCTGCAGAGAATCGTGATGTGCTCTGTCGAAATATATCGAGTTGTGTCGGTGTAAGTGCGATCTCCCTTTATGATTGTCCTTTGCAGACTGTGGCAAATTTATTATAGAACCCTCTGTCTTCATCTATGCACAGAAGTAGTTTCCTTGAAGTTTTTAGCTGGTACAAGGCTATCAGACAATTTAGCCCAGCTATCCCCTTGTGCGGCCGAGACGGTCCTATAAAAATTCTCTTGATTTGGCGACAAGATTCGTCAGGCTGAATTGGTTATATAGCTTGACCAATAAAAATGAGCCAATAAAGCTCGACATATTTAAAAACAAACGAGTATTTATAGTATCTAAATTAATTAAAAAACTATTAAATACTATTGGTGGTGAAAAAAACAGTTGGTAAATGGTGTTTTTTTTTAAATACGATTTAGCAAAGTTAGTCATTGATTGATAACATTAGAGAGGCCGCCATCATTATCATCGAAATTGTTACAAGTTTTATTGGAATCGATTTTATAGAAATTGATAATGATAAAGAGTAAAGACCTTCTGAATAATCATCATCCTTGACGGCATAAAACTGGACTCACAGTCCCCTTCAATATGTTGATGTAGTCAACTTTTTTAGTCGCCATGATTTCGGTACACCTCGGCTGCTATCCCTCCTATGTGCGGCCAAGATGGTCTTAAGAGGATTTTCCCCAAGTAGAAAGAAATGGTATAAAACTTACTTACTAGTCGTTTGTGGCAAACTGAGACGTCGTGGCATTGTTCTTTTATAACAACATGAATATAGGATTTATCGGAAACTTATTCTTAATTTTGGAGTCGAAGCTGCTCGCGTCCGTAGGCTTTACCCTAGTTTTCCTACACGTGACTCCTGGGTGGTGCTAAACGAGCAGCAGCAAGGTGGTAGGGCGTCGGTGCCCGTCTGGATCGCGACCACAGTACATGGGTGTAAAGCCCGTCATAGTGACCAGTTTCGGCTTGTCGCGTTTCGGGATGAGCTTGTGTATATCCAGTAGCTCATATACCTAGAGACCTTCAGTCGTGGTATATGTTGGCCGACATGACGATGTTGACTATCAATGGATTTTTATCCTTTGATAGTCGCTTTCGTTTTTGGACTACACTGTACTTACCATCAGGTACTCTGTAGTCACTATGTTGAGCCAGGGTAAAAAAAAAATTGCACATTGCACCTTTTAACTAATACTAATATTAACGAATTTATAACATTTTACCGGATATAAATTAAAAAAAAAAACTGATCTAGTCCGAATCGGTCTCGGCTACCAAGGATTCTGTACACACTTTTAAATATAAGTTTGCAATCGAAAAAAATAATATGCGTTTAATTCTGGTTAAATAGGGACAAATTCGTCACACTACCATAGACGAACTCGCTTTTTTTTGTATCCCGGGGGGCAAATCCTGCATAGTAACATCAGGGCCGCTGTGAGGGCAGCGACCCTGGTGTGTCAGACTTTTACTGACTAAAAACCCCCGGGGTGTCCCTCTGATTTCTCCACCCGGGCCTGGGAAGCCAAATTCGTCCAGACGCCCAGGGTACAAAAGGCCTTGTTGAGGCTACCTTTCTGGGGGAGGGGTGGGAGTAAAAATCCACCGCGCGCTGGACACCCTGCACCGCCTTCCTCTCATCCGGGCAGCAGAATCCCTCAAGTCTACTGCCCGATAGAAGAACTCGCTGGCTGAACTTATATTAAGTTTTATAAAGGCCATGGAATGTAGCAATCAATACTGGTTGTACTTATTAATACATAAAATGGAGTAGATTTTCCTTAAGATTGTTTGAGAACGCGCCGGCTCAGTTATAAGGCTCCGGAATGATTCCAGAAACGTGACTGAAATTCAAGACGCCTGCCTTCATTGCCCTGAGATGCTCTGAAAACGTAAATCATGTCCTACGAATTAGTACGTACTAGGGCTTTGGAGAAATTAACACTAAATTTTGTTCTCTTTCTTTTTTTTTAATTGAGTATCTTTTATAACTTTTAATATTTATATTTATTTTTTTTCTTTTCTTTTTAATCAAATTATTTTTATAAACACAACTTTTTACTTTTATATTTGTACCCCTGATTTCCATATGATTCGCTATAGGTTCAGGTTCGAAATGGGCATTAGCCTAGTAAACCTTCCTCAATACACAAAACACCCAGCAGTTTTATGGTTATATTCTATTTGTGTCTTTATATTATTACTTGACAGTTTTTTAACTATTTGCCTGATAATAATAAATAAATAAAAAAAAGTGTGGTTAAAACTGTGGTGGTTTGGTATACAAGGAGCTACCCATGTACAGGCCCCTGAGGGCACTGGGTACTGGCCTAATGCATGAGCGTTTGGCAGAACATGCTGACATTCTGTCCAAAATTGCTTTAATTTTAAAGTCCTACTGCGGTTGCGGTACCCCAAGCACGGTATTTAAATGCTTATCCCGCCTAATACTTGGACAATCCTGGGTTACAATTCGCCGATGTGTAGGTTGTCCCGTGGTAGCAATGATCGTGGTAGAGCACGACTAAGGTATTTGTTGACAGTTTGCCAGTTTTCAAAAAGAAAGTAATCAGGTTGAGGGACACGCAATAAGCGTGGGTGTGATTTCTCTTAGTTTTTTTTTTCTAGTTGTTTGTTCTTTCATAATTTTTATTTGAAAGTCTTTGTATTGTACACGTTTCTGGTGCACGATGTGGTAACATTAAACGGCTCAGCACATTAATATAGGTAAATTGTAGGACTGTTTGTTATTATTATGTAAAGTGTTGGCTATTGGCCGCCCTCAATGGTGTAAAAGTAAAATAAATCAAATATTAACAATTAGATAAATTCTCAAATTTCTCACAAAGGCATATGGATCTAGGCATTACATTAGATGCTTTAATATTCAATCATCCAATAAATATATTTATCATAAATCGAATGTTTTAATGGTAGATATACATTAAGTTAACAAATAATACAAGACCACATTTATATTTTTCAAAAATCATTGTCTATTGTTCCAAATAAATGGTTTGAAGCGTTCAAAATTTCGTTAAATAGCCTATTTTGAATTAATATTAAAGCCACAGATTAATTTGCGGATTGCTGACGAATGGACCCGAATGTTAAATGCATTTATTTATAAAACATATTGACGTTGATTTATCGCTTCCATCTCTAATAGTATCAGCTCCATTTTACCACATAACCATCAGATGCCGTGTCAGATATCATCCGTATGGTATATTCCTTATATCCGCACGAACAAATTCCCTTCTAGGTTCATAATGCAAACAAAGCAAGCAAATATAGCAGAGGAGTAGAATAACCCCCAGCGTCCATATTTCTACGTTCTCATGTTTTAGGAGACTTTAAGAGAAGAGTGACTAGGTATTTTTTAGCCCCGGACTTTGACATTTTTCGAAGCCAGGCAAAAACTACTGTCTGTCTCCAACCCCGTCATTTCTTTTGCCTTTGCTTCTCAATGATGTGGATTAATTAAATAATTTTATTTTATAATGTTTCTTTTTGAGAAATAATTTTTTAACCCGAAATGAATAGATAAGTTTTCTATTAAAATGCTGAGATAACCGTTCTATTTTAGAGTAGATTCATGTATGTTGTGACACATGTACTGAGGCAAAATATGTAAAGCATTACATTAGAACTACTGCCCCAGTAATATTTGCATTATATCCTACAGGCAGCCTTGAACTCCGCTCGCCCACGGTTCAGCCGGCCTTATTTCAGTACCCACCCACGCCAAACGACTAACAGCTGATTACGAATGCGTAGTATTAATATAAACTAACTTAAAATAACTTTATTGTGTCTGACTGATGGCACCGGTTTCGGTTAACTTCGACCGAAAAAAAACACATTGTATTTTATTCTGCCTCGAAAAAATGAGCACACTGGAACTGATAGAGTTTACAGCATAGTCTAAAAACGGTAACGATCGCCGGGGGTTTAGAAGCTATCGACAGTCGCCATTATCATGCAGGCCTACATATAACAAGAGGCGAAATAATATTCCGCAAAAGCTGAAGCCGGTGAAGCTTTTGGATTTAGAATTCTACAAAAAACAGTTTGAGAATGGCTAAAAGAGAATAATACAACGATTTTTAAATTACAAATTTATGTTAATAAATCAGTATGTTATAAAAACCCTGTTCGACCGTTAAAGGTGTTTCTTGGTTTTGATATTAGATTCTATTTAGGTTGTCCTTTTAAGCTAACACTAGAACTACCGGCGAACAAGTTATTCCTATTTTAGAAATAGGTATAACATGGTTCATTTTGTTTTGTTATAAATCAAATTAAATCCATAATATTAATCAACACCTTGTTTCAGTATAGAATATGCTATTTTTAGAATTAAAAAATATTAAATAAAATAAATGTAAGAGAAATAAAAAGACCAGTAATTTTGACTGGTTTGGTAAATCTAGTGGTGAATACCAATAAAGAGATCTGAATAAAGTATAAAGCAATTGAATGGGAAAAGCTTAGATGGAAAACTGGGAGCGAGCATAGTTCGTGAACAGTAGAAAAAGAAAAACAGAAGATCATGCTAGTAGGTTAGATGTCAAAAGGGTCACGACCTCCATCGAACACACGCATCGTTTACCAATTAAATCTTGTTATTATTCGTTAAACGGATTTTTGTCTGTAATCTGAGCTTAGATAATATGTAACAATTTCTTCATTTTATATGGCAAATACCTTTTTAATATTCACAAGTAATACAAGTTTCAAATGTATTTTGATGATTTTATCGAGTTCAACACGCCTTTTTCGGGTTGGAAAAGGTTTAAAAATTTATTTCTTAGAGATCGGTTGGGCGATACCCCAGGTCCGCCTAATGCCCCCCCCCCCCGTGTTCCTCGCTGCTACAACTGCTTGGAGTCGGGACACGTGGGGGCAGTGTGTGGGTCTGCTGTGGAGCGCAGCGACCTCTGTGCGAGATGTGCTCAGCCGGGGCATAAAGCCTTAATGTGCAGGGCAGAAGCTAAGTGCGCAGTATGCGTGGCCGCGGGTCTACCCTACCAGGCGAAGCCTGCGCCGCCGTGCGCCAGCCCATACGGGCTAAAAGGAGAGGCAATGCAAAAGTCACCACTGCGGAGACCAACACAGAGCCGCCGAGGCCTCCCGATCATCCAGGGACCTCGCAGGGAGTGCCGGATGGATCATCTGAGGGGATGACCACTTAGGCTATACTCCAATGGTGTGTGTGTGTTTCCACGCACCATTTTGCGATGGAGAGGCGATGAACTCCACCCACCTCTCCCATTCCTAGGTGATGCCTGCAAGGGCGCGCGCGCCGTGTCGCGGTTTTGTGCACTCAAGTGTTTCCCGTAGACCAACGCACCCTGCGAAAGGAGGAACACCCCGGTGGTTTTAGTCAGTAGGAGTCTAACACACCGGGGCAGCGGCCCTCACCGCTGCCCTGAAGGTCCATAAGGATTTCCACCGGGTCAACAAAAAAAAAGGTCTGAAAATTTATTGGATAAATAATAATATCTAGAGATTATTAAAATGTCTTTACAATTTGCAGAGAGGTCGCTAAGGCTAAAGATACAGCCGAAATTTCGGTTAGGCACTAATTTATTCTAACCTTACCTATAACAAGCTATTTGATGGTTGTTTGTACGTATCTCTAGGTTTATTCCTCAATACATGCATAATTCATAGATGATGCTAGATGAGCAGTAATGTGGTTTCTTCGGCTTATTCCGTTACGGAAATTGTTTACTAACAATTATTTATACAATTGTTTCATCAATAACTAAATGCAGATCGATCGGTTTATGATATACTGGAAAGACACAATCATTTTCTTTAATAATAATAATAATAATAATTTTATTGGATCAAAAATTTTACATAGTATAGTTAAGTTTACGTTAATAATTTAAAGTAGCTAATATAATCTAAGTCCGTCTTATAATCGTAAATGTGGTTAAAAACGTATAATCCGCGTGTGTTTTTGGCTAGTACAAACTTTGTTTTACATGGAAACATTATCCAGTTTTAACAATTGTTTACACAATTTATATAATCCTTGAGGTCGAATTAAATCGCGTCAATTAAATAGAGTTTTATAGAAGATTAAACTAGATTTAATTTGTTCATGCAAGCCGTCTTAGGTATTTATTTTATTTTAAGCAATTGGGTACATAACATGGGTGATATTGTGTAAGAAAACAATACAACCATGGTACACAAAATAAAATATAAATGCCCTCACAATTATAGAGCACCACAACATACACAATAATTAATATATAATACTAGCTTACAGTAAAGTAAAAGATTTTAGTAATATTAGAAAAAAAAAAAGAATATATATATATAGACACGATATAAAAAGATAATATTGTATAATGCACAAGTAATAACTTTGAACAAAATTCTGTAAATTATTTTAAGGAAAACACAAAAAAGAGATACAGTCATTTTACACATGCTGTTCTTAATTCCGGGAGAGAAACAGTCAAGTTCACGTCACAAAATTGCGAGAGTGCGTTATACTGCCTGCAGATCCTCGGCATGGTACGACACTGTCCAAGATTTGTTCTAAAGAAGGGTATAGAAAAAAAATAGATCGTTGTTTTGCGGGACAAACAAGATGGAGCTTTTTTTTAAAATTAATTGTTACTAACTAGTTCCGCACAGCCAAGTATAATATTATAATGGAAAGTTAGAGGAATATTAATAATAATATTTTATTAGGCTATATCTTTTTTAGGGTGAGCAGAAATACGTTAGTCGCTTTATCCACTTTGCACTAGAGAAATATTCATTTGATAATTAATAATCTCTGTCATGTCTTGTTTTATTTTAGGTGTTTATCTTCATAAATATGGTAAGAAATACTTGAGTTGACCTTTAAGATTCCGTGAGCGAGCACAGTATTTCACCGCCCCTGTTTACTGTACAGATAGTAACGTCGAGATTTGTGTTTTTATGCCGATTCACAAGGTCACGGACTGTTCATTTACAATGCCCTGTAATGTTCTTTACAAAGTATTTTATTAAACAGATGTATATTTTAAATTAGTCAGGAATAGGAAAGATATTTTACACTAGTTCTCACGGCAGATCTTGTTCTGCCTTATTTCTCTAAAAAAGTTACATTGTTTTTTTTTTATGTTAATAGCTGCCCCCGTCATATTTCATTCTGCCAAAAGTAATTGGCCTGTCGCAGTCTAATAGAAATAAAATTGCATTGAAAGTCTTAATGTCATATCTAAGGTAATGATATTTTTATTGTAATGCCTTATGGGACACGTTATTTTTTGTTTCATTACTTGGCGTATAAATTATAATATTCATTAATGACATGCAACCTCTAATCAACTTGAAGGCATACCAAAGACAATGCTAACGCACCTTTGTTTTGTTTTGATTGACATCATATGTTTGACAGCTGGGGACAGAGTGGTTTGTATGGAAAAAAAAATGGTTTTTTACTGTTTCTAAGTATTTTAACGTTTTTTCACTCCATAATAACCTTCCCCAGACTTCATCAAACACAACAAAAAAGAAATCAGCTAAATCTATTCAGCCGTTCTCGAGTTATGCGCTTTGCAATACATTTTGCGATTCTTTTTTATATATATAGATAATATAACCATTTCATCACCATAACGTCACGCTATATCGGGGTGAGCTGAGATATATGAGTGGATGTATCCACTTTGTGCTTATTGTGTGCGACGTGACCAGTAGCGCAACTGATCGCCGTTCTCAGGGTACTTCGACATAACATTCCTATCAGATGTCATGTGCGTTTCCTCACCACTTTTTCTGCACCGGTGAACATGCGGTGCCTAAATCCGCAGTTGATGTGGAAAATAAACGTGAAACTACTTGTAGGGATTCGCAATTAAGGGCAGTCGCGTTTCCGCGCAAACAAAATTAGTTGTAAAAAAATATTTGTAAATTTTCGTCTAAAATTATAATTATAGTATTATTATATTATTAGTGTGTAATTCTGATAAAGATCTCCGGAGATATCATGACGTTTGAAATGATAGCGAATAAATTCTAGATCTTTCTCTATGTCTCCAACCTGGGTAGACCGACCTTGATCATTTAGTTTTTTGCAATGCGATAAACCAAGATTGCTTGAGGTTAAATATGGTAAAGATTTGATGCCGAAAGGGTCAGAGAGCTCGCTTAGAGCGAGCGCGACATCCCCCGGTGACAATAGCCGGGCAGTAGACTTGAGGGAGTCTGCTGTCCGGATGAGAGGGTGGCGGTGTGCAGTGTCCGGCGCGGCGCCTGTGAGATAGGTATTAGAAGGGTGGGCTCTTTACCCCTACCCCTCCCAGAGAGGCAGCCTCGACAAGGCATTTCGCTTTCCGGGCGTCTGGATGAATTTGGTTTCCCAGGCTCGGGTGGAGCGATTAGAGGGGCACCCAGGGGGTTATTAGTCAGTAGGAGTCTAACACACCGGGGTTGCTGCCCTCACAGCGGCCCCGATGGTACTATGCAGGATTTTCTCCCAAGACACCAAAAAAAAAAAGGTAAAGATTTGATGAAGACCTTTTTCCACTCCGCGCAGGCTTGAGTTTCTATCGACGTTTCTTCTCAAGGTAGACGCTTTTGAAACAATAGTAGATCACCGTTAGGTTTCGTATTTTGGCTGGTGGCTCAAGTCAAGGTCTGCACCCACAGGGGTGCCCTTGCGTTGCCACCCAAGCCACAAAACGCTACCTGAGCACCATATAAGATCACTCCCTCGCCCGGTTTAGTTGTGAAGGTCTCTGCCGACCGACAACAAATGTCCAACCGAAAAAGAAGACCTTTGATACGGCATATTTATCTTTAGTCTTTATTTATTTATTATAAGGCAATCAGTTGAAACAACCGATAAGTGCCTGTGTCTTGCTGTTACATTTTTTTATATTGGTTTCTATTTCTGATAGATTTTTGACCAGGAAATTTTTAAATTGGCTCACATTTATAGCAGAGATTACGTCTTCTGGGAGATCACTCCACTCTCTGACTACCCTGTTGATTAGAAAGTGTTTGTGTAGATTGATTTTAATCAGAATTTTATGTCGAACATAAATAAACATGTATTTGATACCGCATTCACCTTAAATGTAAAAAAACGCAAATATTACGTATTTTTGGGAGTCGAAGCTAGGCTTTACTCTAGTTTCCCTACACGTGACTCCTGGGTGGTGCTAAACGAGCAGCAGCGAGGTGGTAGGGCGTCGGTGCCCGTCTGGATTTCGACCACAGTGCATGGGTGTAAAGCCCGTCATAGTAACCAGTTTCGGCTCGTCGCGTTTCGGGATCAGCTTGTGTATATCCAGTAGCTCATATACCTAGAGACCTTCAGTCGTGGTATATGTGGGCCGACATGACGATGTAGACTATCAATGGATTTTCATCCTTTGATAGTCGCTTTCGTCTTTGGACTACACTGTACTTACCATCAGGTACTCTGTAGTCACTATGTCGAGTTAGTGTAAAAAAATAAAATAAAAAATAATAATAATAGTTCTAAATGATATTAAGTCTCTCGAGGTGTGTATCTATACTCCATTGATCCCTTCCTCGCTGTTTTCTTCGCGTCGACGCAATAAATGAGTGTCAGCTGAAAATCAGCGCTGGGTGCGCACTAGGGATGTCGGAAATGAAAAAATATATCGTTATATCGATATTTATTAAAATATCAATATCGGCATCGATATATCGAAAGAAAAATATCGATAAATCGATTAAATCTCAATAAACAGGAAAGTATTTTACCAGTATGCCATTTTATTAGACAAAATTACAAAAATATCAAGAACTAAAAGGCTATCTCTTCTAACTTTAAGACGTATTAGAGATATTAAACAAAAATAAATAAAAAATAAATAAATGGCGGCAAATAATATACATTCAACAAATTCAGATGTCAATGCATGCAACGTAACAAAACATATTACTCAACAGTCATAGACAATATAGTTATTACGCGGGCCGGGATAAGGTATTGACTTATGCCGTTGCACAAAATGCACCCTCGTAGGCGGGATGATTTATAATAGAGTTAAGATTGCGATAATTGATACAAATCAAGTACTTACCGAGCAGCGGTATTCCAGGCACTTTACAACCACTCACTATGTATGTATGATTGTGAATGTTGAGTATGGTTTTGAGAAGGATTTGTGTGTGTTGCGAGTTTAACGTAATTATTAATGCGATTATAATGTAGAAGGATGCGATACGATGTTATTAAGTTTTAAAAAGAATGCGATGCGGAGTTTTGTTTAAATGCGAGAACGTTAAGAAAGTAAGTGAATGAATTAATGTTCGCCAGGTGGCGTTTGCGATTAGGTGCGTTCGCATTGTTATTATTTTAAAGTTGCGCCTTTTGGCGTGACTAGTTATTTTTTTTTCTTTCGGTCCTATCTTCTGCAGTTTCAAATTTCAGCGACTTCACTGCCATAAGAATTAAAAAATATCGTTTTCGATACAATTTTCGATACTGGATATTTTATATCGATATATCGATACATCATTACAAAATATATCGTCCAAAAATATCGATATATTGAATTGAAAATATCGATGTATCGATAATATATCGATATTTATCCGACAAGCCTAGTGCGCACTTAGCATTTACTGAGCAGTGGCGTGCATCCCATATAAGGCATAAAAAGCATTATCTCGTTATACTTGGATATTTAACACATAAAGATACTTAAAATTTTGTTCAATTTGGACTGTCACACTGCTATTTAAGTAAACACCAGAATTTAAGTCAATATATTTATTAAATGCCCACGTATAAACAGGATAATGCTTTTTATGCTTTATATGGAATGCACGCCACCGTTACTGGGCTGACTTTCTTTTGGCGTATCATCACAGCACAGGGTATTCGCCTTTGTTGTTTTCTATCTTGATTAACCTATCTTTCTATGTTGTTAAGTGCCAAATAAATGTTTTTTCTTTCTTCTTTAAATCTACCAATCGAAGTTTGTAATTTTTGAAGTCAGCACTTAGTAACGCAATATATTACATGATACGTGTTTCAAAAATGACGTCTGATTAGTAGATTTAGGATTATTATTTGCTTTTTGAATTGTTTTTTTATAAAAGTGTTTTTATTCTTAATAAATGAGTTAAAAACGTTTTCACGGATCCCAATGTGGAATTGTGTTTCGGCCGCAACGTTTTGCCGCAGGTCGTCGCACTGCGGTACAGCTCCTCGTGTTGCTCGTAGGCTCGCTTGCCGACATTACTCCACGACCTTCATTGGAACATCGTCTATTATTTTACAAAAACATTTGAAATCAGCCCCTTCTCATTGACTAGTCTATAAGATAATACTGATATAATTTTTGAAAATTTTAATATATATTATTTGTTATTGACAAATGTAGGTGCCAGGTGGGTGTCAGCATAATATTAAAGCTGGATGACTTGGCTAGTATATGCTGAGCTAACTTTCCATTGGCTTATAATCACAAAACAGGGTGCTTTTGTTGTTTTCTACCTTGATTAACGCATTCTTCTGTGTTATATGTTATGTTAAGTGTCAAATAAATATTTTTGTGATTAGATGCTAAATTAACAATTTTGGAATTTTTGTCTTTGTCTATTTGTGTTGAAATAATGATTATTATTATTATTTGTACGCGCTTCATGCTTAACCCTTTTCTTGATAGTGTATCTGTGGAGATACATCAGAATTTACAAAACCTATTGCCATAAGTTTTTAGCGCAAACTTAATATTTTTATATGAATATTTAGGTAATTTCTCAGTTTTTGAACACACGGTTAGTTTCTATTAGATATCCTTGGAACATAAGGGTTAAACGGTATGAATATTACTTTGATATTGAAAGAAAGAACATTTTGCCAAGTTAAGGTTTAAATCACCAAATATATTTTTATTATGTAAAGAATTCAATTACGCGTTTATTGCGTCATTCCGATGCAAGAAAACACGACTTTCAGGTCGTTCCTGAATTAAAAAATCTAAACAAAAAGTCATTTCAGATCGTATATTCTGAAACGGCAGAAATGGAGATTCGGGCTATAAATGTTGAACGATATCGGCCTATCGACCTTGACATAAGTTGTTAATTCTAACTAATGGGCGTTTGGATGTTTTTGTTACTAAGGGATAGGCAATAATGTTTATTTACCTAAAGATAGCGACAACAAAATATTCATAATTCACATCGGATAATTTAATTCATCTTTTCAATCGTACGTTCTTGATAGAAAAGTCGTGGTCCAGCACAACGTTTGTATGCGCGCAGCACTACAATCCTTCATTTATCCCGGAATGATTCTTGGCGCGCGTTATCATAAATCGACGCGTTGGTCAAAGCTTTCATTTTTTTGGTCTAACATTGCGGGAACTGTCCATGAGGCGGTTTCTAACTTCATCTACGCCTCCTTGCACAACCAGACGCCCATGGTATCATTATGGAAGGTCACATGACCAAAAACCGAATGGCTCTTTCTGGTATTGACTTTATTAGAAACGCGGATTTTAATGCCGATCTTAACTGCCTATCTTTATTTCGTTGATAGATAATTGAGGAGTCTAATTTCAAAACACACTATAACATATTTTTTTCTAATCCCATAAATTTATAAAAACTTGTAATTAATCTTTGACTTAATCACATTCTTATAAGGTATTTAAATTATTATTCTAGAGTGATAAAGAAAAAAATCATATATAATATTTGCTTTGATGAAAACATTTCAAATTACTATTAGGATTATGAAGTAATTTTCTACGAAAAATCGTTTTAGCGGGTTTTGAAATTAGATGCCTGAAAAATATATTTCTTTATTTAATATACGCGGATTAAACAGAATTCCTAATGCTGCTATGGATGGTATGAAATGTTTTATAACAAATAAATTGTTTATTTATTTCAATAGTGTTGGATTTATATGCCTTGAGAGAACAGTAATAAATAATATCTAATATTTTTACGATGTTATCTTTGAAAAAAAAAAACGCTGCAATAATTTGTTTAGTCGTGTGTTGACGGAGGGGTTAGTTGGATACGCAGCGACGGGACGGTAAGCAGTTTCTGTCTTCGTGTCTAATCGAAATTGAAAAGAAAGGAAAATAAAACATTAAATTAGCCCTCTGATGTTCTCGCTTTACGGTCTCCTTTTGGGAAAAACTAGTCCGTTAACTGTATAGCAGTTAGTTTTCTTCTCAGTGGTATGTTCTGGACAGAGCAGTCATGATCAGGCTTGATACAAATACGACAGAGAAATTGAATAACGTATTTAAAATATCCATATCTCGAAGCGTCAACTCGCTACAGATCGTTAAAAAATAATGGTTTTTTATTTAATGACATTTGACTTTACTTTTGGCGCATTTATGTGTTTTCTTTATGAATCTTTGGTTCTTCTCCTTTGTTCTTCGCTTCTTGAGAATACTTAAATCTTCAATCAATCAATAGATCAATAGATCTCGACATATTTAACGAAACTCTATACAAATTAAAAAAAAGATGTTATTTGAGAAGATTGTTCCATAGATTATTGATTTTTTTTTATTTCTGTTATAAAAATTTTCTGATTACAGTAGTTTATATCTTTTTGTGTTACTCGTATTTTTATTTTTCTTTTCTTCTGTGCATGTAGTCTACACTTATAAATATAGTCGCATTTATAATGTATCCTCTTCATGTTCTTATATAGTTTTTATGTGTTAATGTAGTCTATGTAAGTGTACTTATAAATAAATAAATAAATCTTTAGCCAAAAACGGAATATATTTATATTAGGAACTTATGCCTAAGTATTCACAGAGCAACGTTCAAGTTGGTGAAATCGGTGACTTATCATATACTTCGACAATTAATGAACACAATCTGTAATCTATACTAATACATATTATAAAGCTGAAGAGTTTGTTTGTTTGTTTATTTGTTTGAACGCGCTAATCTCGAGAACTACTGATTCGAATTGAAAAATTCTTTTTGAGTTAAATAGACCATTTGTCGAGGAAGCCTTTAGGCTATATATCATCACGATGCAATTATTAGGAGCGAAGAAATAATGGAAAATGTAAAAAAAACGGGGAAAATTATTCATCCTTGAAGGCTTCCATTGCGTGCGCTGCAAAAACAGTTCAAGATACCAAAAATATATGTAAGAAAGAATTATTACTCTTGAAATGATCTAAAAAAATGTCCGCGACAGTATATGTCTATCTTTTAAGATTAAGTCACTAGAACCGTTTTTATGGTAAACAAATTTGGTCGAAATTAATGCATTATTTGTTAAGAGTTGTATCAACGTAATAATATTAATCTTTAACCAAATAAATGTATTGTTGATTAAGAGTATTTAATTGTGAACAAAATTGTCTTTGACATCACTTAATTTTAATGAACAACTTAGAAGATATTACAAAACCTTATATAGCAAAACAACGTTTGCCGGATCAGCTAGTGTTAAATAAAAGTAATTTTAAAGTATATAATAATAATACATCGTCACGCTATATCCTTTTCGGGGTGAGCAGAGATACATTGCTGGCTGTATACACTTTGCGCTTACATATCATGCCCAACGTGACCAGTGACGCATCTAATCAGTATTCTCATTCGGGTACACTTGACATTTCTACTAGTTGCCAATAGAGTTTTCTTGCGATGCTTTTCTTCACCGGTGAGCATGTGATGCCTAAATTCATTTTTAATCTGGAAAGATCTTGAGGTATGGGTTTTGGGATTCAGACCATGAACATTCGCGTTTCACCGCATTATTACCGGCGTAGAATACCACAGCTACAACTAGTATATAAATCTCATGTGTAAGCGACATACAATTCCTAAGCATTATTTTAAATACCGTTTAATTCTTTACGATAAAAATCGCTTAAGCCCCCCAATTAAGGTGATTTAAATGTAACTGTTAACATTTTTCTAGAAAGTTCCAGTTAAATGGATATCTGTCGACCAGTAGCGTTCATTCCATAGATGCATGAAAGCATTGCTTGCCCTGACGTTAACTAAGTCTCGAATAAATTGCTTAAAGTTATGCATAAAATGAAACAATTAATGGACATATCTATTCTATATTCACGCCGTCTATCGTTCCTATGAAAGCAATATAATATTTACTATGATAATATAATATTCTAATTAAATACCCAAATTCTGCCTACCCTGTCCAAATATGCTATGCCCGTCACTGCTGTCGACAGTCTGTGACAAATGAGCCCTCATTTGTATTATACGCAGTGCGTGTTGCGCGGATATAACCGCTTAATGTATGGAATTGAAGACATTTTTATTTGAGATTGAGTAATTACGGGTGCTTTGCGGTAACTTAACCCAGCTTTCTGGTGCTTGTAACTTTTAATATGGTAGTTTTTTTATCTTGACTCGTAACACAGAAAACACCACGGTAAGCAAGCGACTATCTACAATAAAAAAAACATTGATTGTCGCAGCGATCATGCCGACCTGCATAAATATTTCTTCACGCTTCGTTTAATAAGATGTAACACGACCGGGGCCCTCCACGAAAATCAGCGCTGCAGACTTCCTCTGTGGCTTTAAGCTAATGGAGGTCCCATTTTCGCCATGTTAATATGTTTTTGTTTTTTATTTTGTTTCTGTATGTTGTGATCTTGTAACAGAAATGTTACTGCTTTTGAATTTCTAGTATTTTGTTAGTTTGTGGTGAAAATTTTCATTTCATTTTCATTTTTAATGGACCCCATGTCATAGGATGGTATGAACAGACTCGCTGGAAGGCCATTCCACAGCTCAACAACTCGGGATAAGTTAGAGTTTTATTTTATTTTTACATAATTAAGGGCGGCCAGTAGCCAACACACTACAAAACAGTAAAAAACAATCGACAAAAAAAATATACATTAATGTGTTGCACCGTTTAAGGCTACCACATCGTGCATCAAAAACATAAACAATACGACTTATAAAACAAACACATTAACAAATAAGAATAAATCAGGCAAAGTGAAAACATAGGCAAAAAGAAATCACAAGAAAAATAAAAAGAAAAGAAAAATCACACCAACTACTGCGCATCCCTCAACCACCCGATGATTTTCCTTTTAAATACCTGCAGACTGCCAGCAAACACATCGATGGCACTCTCCAGTTCGTTAAGCCCGCGAGTTAACCTACAAATTGGCGAATTATAGCCCAGGGATATCTGAGCATAGGGATAGAGTTAGAGAACTTCTTAGTCCTAGCCGAGATGTGAGTTACCGAAAAGCTATTGATGATGATGATGATTTCCTAGCCAGATTCGGCCACGGTGAGTGTTTCAACACTGATTAAGAAAATCGAGGTCCAATTTTCGGAAACAGTCAATTGCGCAGGAGATATTTAAGTGCACAACTGGACGCGCAGCCAGAGAAGCACTCTCTCGTCCGAGCTCCCTCAGGCCCGATGGAATGGAAAACCAGTACGATCGGGAGGGAGCAGGATGTAGGTTTGGTCGAGTTTTCCTTCTCTGAACACCTAGTTTAATTGCGGTGTTAAAGAGATACCTTAGTCGCCTTTTACGACACCTCAGCAAGAAGAGGGGGGGTGCTATTCTATTCTGCCGGCAACCACCACGGCACGAAAAGCTATTATCGTTTGTTTCTTACCACGATTGATGTTCTCTAAATAAATGAGTTAGTGTCATACACAAGCTGATCCCGAAACGTGACATGCCAAAGCGAGTCACTATTATGATCTTTACACTTGTGTACTGTTATTTACAGTTCGGACAACCGCCCTACCGCCCTACCACCACAAAACCTCCAAATTTCTGTCTCAGTCTTCCTTGATGTACGAAACTTTCTGGAATAGAAATTTACATAACATAGCAACAATGTGTAAAAAAAAATCTTTAGTAGCTGCACAGTAAACTAAATAACGCAATCATTATCAAGTGTTTTCATAGACTTTTATTACTGAATATCTTTATTACTTCTCAGTTTTAGATGAGCGAGTGGTTTGGTAGGTCAATAATGACTGCTTGACTTCTTGTTAAAACACAAAATAAAAGAAAACAACAAACAATTCAATTTTGTTCTATAATGCACTTTTTTTTTATATAAATGTACTATTTATATGTAACATATATATGTATGTATATTTGATTGATTTTCTTTTATTGTTATTTATTAGCTTGATTTTTATTTTTGTACTAATTTTTGTGGAAACTTTGCTGGCTTATGTAACATTTTTTGTGTATATTGTTATCATTTTTATATTGCTGTATGTTTCCCTTTTTAAATAAATAAATAAATAAACACTCAATCGATTGCTTTTGCCTTTGTTTTTAAATAATACCGGAAGTCGAAATTCAGCTATGACAAATAAAACTTAAAATATATATTTGATTTTCTAAACATGTTAATTTAAAATTTCTTGTATTTTGAGACTAATAAATAATATCTTATTTTTATATACTGGAGGTCTCTAGGTATACGAATTACTGTCATAAACAAGGTGATACCGAAAAACGACCGAAGCGAATCACTATGAAGATTTTTACAATTGTGCACTGTAGTCTTGAGCCAATTTGCGCAATCTCCCTACTACATTAAAAACTGATCAATGTCACTGATTTAATAAATTTCGGAAACTATGCACATAATTATGGAAGAAGATTCAGCTATGGTGTTTTGAAAGACCCTATTCCCCCCCGATGTATAAAAGTGTTATACATTTTTGCACGTGTATCTGAATATATGTATATCTACCAGTGACATAGTAGCTTCTAATCGGATGAACATGATAAAACATGTAGATTTAAGAACAAATAAGTGTAAGCAGATATTGTAAATAAATAAGGAAATAATGTTAAAGGTCAATTGTTATATGTAAATATATAAAGATTTTAAAAATTTCATTTTCTAAAAGAACAATTAGGTAGGTCTAGGCAAAGAGCATTAAAGTTGTTGCATTATAACAGCAACGGGTAATAAGGAAAAAATCGAATGAACCGGATTTTGATTACATTGCATTTGTTTGAAAGGTTTTATTTTATACTGAGTCGACAAAGTGGATTTCTTTTAATTGATAAACGGTGCTTGATTTTTATAGGAGTCGTGACCTGTATGACGTCATGACGTACTAGTACGGTTTTTTGCTTTCCATTTAAGATTCTCCATTATGGTAAAAGTCCGTATTATGAGACACATTTTCAGGTTGGTCGTACATTACCGCTATTATATAATCTGTTTAAGTCAAAAATACTATTTAAATCGTATCATACAATTGTCTTATGATTATTTAATTAATATAGCTAGTTTTTATTGAATGTTAATTTGTAAAAATAATATTAATAGCCTTTTATGAGAGGAACCTCTATGTCCCTATTTATGAGACACTTAAAAAGTAGATGGCCCCAATGTCTCATGATGTATGTCCCTATTTTTGAGACAGTTTAGAAATCAATAAGACTGATTTTAAAATAACTATTTATTAATTTTAAATCACAATACTTATAAAATAGATAATAAACTTGAATCTGGAATAACAAATGATTAGTCTTTACTAAATTAAATGAGAAATAAATGAAAATTATAAAAATATTTAATTCACTTTTTTTCTTTAATTTTCTTCTGCAGTTCTTTTACTTTGTCCATCAGTTTTTTCTTTTCTTCTTGTATCTTTTTTTTTATTACTTATAGACGAACGCTTGACCTCAATCACACCTGGTGGAAGGTGAAGATGAGTCCGACGATGAAACTTGTTCGCCCAGCAATTGCCTATTCACTCTTCTCTTAAAAACTCCCAGGTCATAACATCGCGAAAATACTGCCTATGGAAGCGTATTCCATTCTTTAGCCGTTCGTATGATGAATGTAGAAGCGAATCTTTTTGTGCTGATATAAGGAACATCCACCACATACGGATGGTATCCCACACGATGTCTAGTGGTTTCGCGGTGGAATGGTGATCCTTTTTATGCCAACACGCTCTCTGCTTCAGGACAGAGGAGTAAACTTCTTTCATCACAGTTAAAAAAAATTGTAGGAGAAATATTACATACATTTTTACTTTCAAAATATGCTCCAGACTTTTTAAACCACTCTTGCAATTCTACACAAGTGACAGCTGCTCTTGTAAAACTCAAATGTTGGGGTTTCCTTATAGCTAATTCTGAATGACGTTTTCTAAACCCTTCATACCAGTGGCGACTAGGACGACTCTGTATACGGAGTTTTTACAGCTAATTTTTGGACATATTTTTGAACACAATCCAATAACTCAGTTTTTGTTACAGGTGATCCTATTGCAGCCCTGTCCAGGACCCATTTGACAATATCATCTTCTTCCTGAGACGATAAGACTGTTTCTGGTTTAGATTTTTTTTTATCTCATCTAGCCCAATACTTTTTTTCTGCCTAGAGTAGCCACAGATACTTCGAAGGCAACAGCTACTCTCCGTAATGATGACCCGGTATCTTTTATTGCTTTTAAAGCATTTTCTACATCTATTGGGTCATATTTAAGTCTTTATCAACCACTTTTGAACACAACACTTTCTTTTTTGCTGATTGAGATGGCTGTTGTCCCCATTACTCCGATTTTCAATAATTTGTTTTTTGTTGTTCACTGATGACACGTAACCTAAAATATCGAGAGATATGTCGATGGGGGGAGTCGAAGCTGCTCGCGTCCGTAGGCTTTACCCTAGTTTCCCTACACGTGACTCCTGGGTGTTGCTAAACGAGCAGCAGCGAGGTGGTAGGGCGTCGGTGCCCGCCTGGATCGCGACCACAGTACATGGGCGTAAAGTCCGTCATAGTGACCAGTTTCAGCTTGTCGCGTTTCGGGATCAGCTTGTGTATATCCAGTAGCTCATATACCTAGAGACCTTCAGTCGTGGTATATATGGGCCGACATGACGTTGGAGACTATCAATGGATTTTCAACCTTTGATAGTCGCTTTTGTTTTAGGATTACACTGTACATACCATTAGGTACTCTGTAGTCACTATGTCGAGCCAGAGTAAAAAAATAAAATTCACAAATTAATAAAAGTATAAAAAAACATATTTTAAATATTTCAATAATATCAAATAAAAAATTAAGAAAAAAAAACTTGCAAAATTAATGTTTTGATTTTAGGTTAAGTTTTGAAATTAACGTAATTAAATTGAAAATACTTACTCAGAAATAACTATTTGAAGTTATGCTGGTAAATAATTTGTTATATTTTACTTTTTTAATACTAGAAATTATTGATATTTTAATTAAAAACGCATAACAGTACACTGTCTCATTAATGGGGACAATCATAAGACTTGATGTCCGTATTGAGTGATACGCGGTGTAAAGTGTTCCATATACCGGTACGTCTACGTTAACAAATGTTGGTATTGTGAGACATTCAAAAATAAAATAATATTGCTATAAATTAACATAAATGCAAATAACATACAATATCTATAATTTATAAGCTTTTAGATTACACTTACATTATGTATATAAATATAATAAAATATATAATTTCATCCAAGTAAAAAACTGTACAGTGGTTATCGTTCAACTCTTTTAAGCCACGGTTTTGAATACCAACAACAAACCTCTTGCTTTTATAATTTTTTTTCAAAACATACAAGTAATAATTAACAATTAGACTTGTTAATTTCATTCAAAAACGATAAAATTATGTGTTTATTATATTTTTTAAAAGTATAATTTGGTATTCTTTTTATAAATGATTATATTCACATTGTGTATCATAAATAGGGACAGTGTCTCATAATATGCACTTCTACCATAAATTTATTCGCATTTTTATTTTATTCGAGTATTTTTTGCTCTTTAACTAAAAAGGTTAACTAGAATCTTATACTCGTATCAATACTGAGTAACGATTTCGCGGGTCGGACAGGGTTTCTAATACATACTGTATAGCATCAGTTTTCAAACCAGTTCGTACTGGGATCGAAATCATAAAAATGTCACTTATAAAAGGAAGTGGCATCGAGCGCGAAGGGGCCCTCATTGCTCGACGCGTTTGATTTCAAATGGCAATAGCAAATTGTTTTTATACTGCCGAGTTGTTGCGAACTGGTCGAGATGACATAACTACGGTGTTTATGCTTGTAAGCATCATTTTCAGGGTTCCTTACCTTAAAAAGCAAAAAGAAACCCTTATAAATAACATAAAACAAGAAATAAAAATAGCCTTTATTTTCTCTGACCTTTACATTTTTTTTGTTAATTTAAAAACAATATTAAATTAAGTAACTAACAATAGATTAACTAATAATTGTTGATTTTTTTAATCATTAGCGCCCAGATCAGGTTGTCTTGCGACATAGGCCTCCTCTAGTTCTCTCCACGTATGGGCCCCCAGCGTTTGAGCAGATCATCTTCCCACCTTTTAATTTGTCTTCCTCTACGTCTTTTTCCATTCCTTGGATACCATTCTGTAACTTTTTTTGCCCATTTTTCGATTTGTGATCTCATCATATGACCTGTCCATTTCCACTTCAGTGTTCGTGTTTTTATTTTAACATCTGCTATTTTTGAAATGCCTCTAATTTTTGTCGCTTTTCTCTTATCTATTAATCTTAGGCTCAACATGCTCTATTCCATTCCTCTTTGGCATACTCCTAATAAGACATATAAAACCCTTATAGGAATACTTAATTTGAAGATAATCCCATAAAAGCATAAAAACGATTGTCTTTTTATACTCGGACATTTAACACGTTCGTCAGCCAGCCCGATTAGACTATGTTTCTCACGGGGCCTAAATCCTCGTAAACAAGTGATATGCTGGAATATAAAAAATGTAACACGAATATTATGATTACATTGCGATATTTTTATCTTCGAATTATGCCAAAGAATACTTATATCAAGCTTATATTAAGCTTTTAATGAAAATTTCGGCTAACTTTTGGCAAAATGGGGCAAAGCTTTGGGCGCAGCCAATGGATTCGCGTAAGCACCGAAATTAAATGGATTGTTACAAATGCGCACATTATCTCATAATCATCAAACAAAGGCTGAGATTGATAGACGTTATTTTGACTTTGCTTAGCAAAGTTCACAAAAATATAATTCATTTTGACAAAAAACAGAATATATAATAGGAACTTAAGTATAGCCCTAGTATACGCAGAGCCAAGTCAATGTTGACAAAATCGGCAACTTACCAAATCCTTTGACATTCATTGAGTAGTAAAGCCCATCGCTAGTCGCAGCAATCTAACAGATCTACACAAAATCCTTCACGCTACGCTTAAACGCATATCATAGTACAATTGGAACACGCTTGATGGAAAACCATTCCACAGCCCAACGACACAGCAAAATAAAGAATTAGAGAAGTTCTTAGTCCTAGCCGGGATGTGAGTTACCGTATAGCAGTGACTCCGTAAACCCGCGCGCGTGGTTTTACTAAGGAAGAGAGAGGGTGGAACAAGGTTAAATAACTCTTCAGAACACTCGCCATGATACAGACGCTAGAAAACGCATATTTAGGCAATATCTCTGCGTAACTTAAGCGGTTCAAGATACTTAGTCACGTCAGGATCATTCACAATGAATCTGCCCTCCGCTGCTACCTATCCAGGGCGTCAATAAAGTACTGAGCAGAACCATCCCAAAGATGCAAACAATATTCCAATATTCTGCTTTCCAAACCAGAGGTAGATTCATTTTACATTTTATTTGCATAGGCCTATTTGAATAAAATTATATTTAATTCATTTATTTAAATTTAAACTCATTTTTTAATCAATCTGAATGTAAATACATATCGAGGGGTAAAAGGCTATTTGGTTTAAGTGACATTTTTTGGTGATATAGTAATATATAATATATTTTTGGAATCGATAAAAAACTGTGATTACTATATCACCAAAAAATGTCGCTTAAACCAAATAGCCTTTCACCCCTCGATATAATGTAAATACAAATAAACGAATGAATACAAAAAAAATTAAGACAGCTTCTATATGGTAGGGTACAGAGTACAGAAACAAAGCAGAACGCTATTTGCCAATTATAATGTCAAATGCACCAGGGGTCGGGGCCAATTCGGGTCACTGCTTCTAGTTCTGGCATTGAGCCATGCAAATACAATATGTTTTCGATTGTAAGCTTTCGTTGTTACAATGTGGTTCACTGAATACAACCGGTGGGGTTTTATGACGTCGCAAGTTAGGGCAGATATATTTTTATTTGTTTCGATTTGTAACGACATCTACAGGTAGGAGCTTTAAAGTTTTTCCTTGGGTTTTCCATGCATACCAGTGAAGGAAACTTTGTGAGAAAGCTCGCATGGTATGTAAAATATGTTATGAGCTTGAGCTCTGCGAACAGTGATTAGCTCCGAACGTTGGTACAACATATAGGCGCAAATTGCTTTGCTTTTTTTGTAAATTAATTTATAGGCGAACGCTTGACCTCAATCACACCTGGTGGAAGGTGAGGATGAGTCCGAAGATGAACCGCGTCCGTCTAACAAATGCCTATTCACTCTTCTCTTAAAGACTCCCAGGTCATAAGATCGCGGAAATATGGCAGCTGGAAGCGTATTCCACTCCTTAGCCGTTCGCATGATGAATGTAGAAGCGAAAGTTTTCGTGCGGATATAAGGAACATCCACCACATACGGATGGTATCCAATACGATGCCTAGTGGTTTTGCTTACCCCGAAGCAGGAATAGTGTGACGATATATTGATTTCTGATTATTTTTGTGAAAACCTTCGTGTTCATTCTGCTATGTTAAAATACGCAAGCCTTTTACATATGTGGTAATAAATAGTATAGAAATAAAGCAGTGGTATGAAAAGTGATTTGTGATTAAAAATTGACTTATATTAATATTAATATATCATAACCATGCTATATCCCACCCGGGGTGAGCAATACATTAGTGGCTGTATCTATTTTGCGTTTATATGTCGTGCCCAACGAGACCAGTAGCGCAGTTAATCGCCGTTCTCAGGGCACTTACATATGACATTTCTTTAAGACGCCATGCGGGTTTTCTCACGATTTTCTCCTTCACCGGTAAGTATGTCATGTAGTACCTAAAGCTGTACTTAATTTGAAAAAACCCAGAGGCATGTGTCGGGGTAAGAATCTACGATCGCGTTTCCGCTCAAAGATACTGGACCCTTGTCTACTTAGGCTATCATAGCTTTTTAAGGAGAGAGCGGTGTACGATGTTTTCCCGCGCACCGCTCCAAGACAACGAAGGTGAGCCTGCCGTGCGTAGTCACTCTGACGTTTTAGGCAGAACAAGCCCGGCAAATTTCGATCGCCACTCCACTGTGCGGCCAGGATGATCCTATGAGAATTTTCTCAAGCATAAAAAAGATAAAGCAAGATATTGAAAAATATTTGTGTGAACGTTTCGTGCTTCGAAACAATTTAACTACGCAACGTTTTTAATCGCTTGTCGTCCATCCTATCGCTTCACGGCAACCGAGAACGTTTACGGTTTTAACTAAATATCGTAGCATAAAAGAAATACGATACAATCAAATTTTGTTTTGTGTTCAAGAAAGTTATCGCGGATAGTTATCACGGCATGCATGACCCAGAAATCAGTCTGTGTTTCGAGCTAACCCACTTATTGTTCCGAGGTCATATTCTGGCAAAGCTGGCTAACATAGTCTTTATTAGTCCGCTATTATGCAGAGGTTTTGCGGCGCTTTTTCTATTAACTATGCAGTTTGTAAAAGCTTTTTCAGTCTCGCTATTTCCTGTGGAATTTCGAAAAACGTGGAAGATAAATCTACGTTAGAAAATTACGTAGGAAAAAATTAAAGGCAGAAAAAGTCAAGCATAATGGCTAATTGTTTTATAAACAATCATAAATTAAGGTTAATTATGAACCAGTCTGCTCTAGGATTGGCCTAAATATAATACGGTAAACAAATTATCGGCACACAAACTTAGTTTTACCTCCATTGAAGGGTTTCCATGATTATCTGAGTACCGACCGGGACATTAGTCTTTGAAATGGAAATATCATAGTCATTTTTATGACAGACATTTTTTATCAATTGCACCTGGTGGAAGGTGAAGAAGAGACTACTCCCTCCTACTACTACTTACAAACTCGTTAAATCACTGGTGATTTAACAGGTATAAATAAAATCACGCAGCTCGTGACTGAGATAGGACTATGATAAAAATACACGTGCGAAAAAGATAAAGCTAATAAATAGTAAGCACGACCACTGGTATAATTTGTCCCATACTTGTGCTAGCTTGCAGAAAATGTAAAATAATGTCAATAAATACTGTACAATTCTTAAGATATTTGCCTGATTTATTAAAAAATATATATAAAAAGGATTATATATAAATAGGATATTATATATTAGTCTCAAAATATGTATAATTTTAAGTTTGTAGCATATAGTATGTAAATAATTATATAAGAGCATTGCAGTTCCTCTTTTGTTTCATGTCAGTGTAAATAATTGAAGTCATTGTAACCGGACGCATGGCAACCCTACTTTGTAAACTTTTATGTTAAACAAAATTGAACTCTATATGCATATGTCCACAGTTTATTATTTATCTATAATGAACAGAACTTTTGTCATTAGCAAAGTTGTAGTAACGGCCTAATTGAGGAGTCACGCGAAGTTCTGTAAGTATGATTTATAAATTATGAATAATGATTTAACCTTAATTGGAATAACACTAGCGTTTATTGCCGCAAATTATATAGGCAATAATGGTTGGGAAAGTCGTTGTTCATGGCTTTTGTTTTGTATTAAATTGACCGCAAATTAGTTTACTAAACTTGTTACAGTATAGACTTACGTTTACAGAGAGGGATATCCTCAGGGACGTTATTGGAGATGACCTTTCGCTGTTGGCGGTGGTGAAAGCCATGGTCGGCAGTGAGGAGACCTGGTGCGTAGTCCTAACCTTTTGCGAAGACGTAATGAGGCAGAAGAATGCCGCCAAAAGAGTCTGAAAGTGAACATTCTCCCTGGCCATTCGGTGGCCAAGGCACCATACCGATGGGAGACGTTCCCCCAGAGCGAGCGTAACATACCCTGGTGATCATAGCTGGGCAGTAGACTTGTGGGGGTCTGCTGTCCGCATAAAAGGGATGCGGCGCGCAGTATCCGGCACACCACTTGAGAGAGGTTCCGGAGGGGTGGGTTAATTACACTCGCCCCCTCCCAGCGAGGAAGCCCTAACAAGGCTGTTCGTTTTCTGGGCTTCTGGACGAATTCGGATGGCCCGGGTGGAGCGGTTAGGACTCTCCGGGGGCTTTTAGTCAGTAGGAGTCTGACACACCGGGGTCACTGCCGTCACAGCGGCGCTGATGATCCAATGCAGGCATTTCGCACGGGTTAGAAAAAAAGTATAGACTTGTGAATGAACAGTGGTACTTGAGAGAGTCCACTACCCATGCATGAGGAAGGAAGGGTGTGAGTGTTAATACGTTAATACCACAGAATGTTTAATACGGTGATTTTCTGGAGGTGATCAACTCCACCCGCTCTCCATAATTTGAGTTTCTTACATCGACATATTGCGGTGTATGCAACATGTTTATCTATGAATTCATTCCCCTTCTCCCTTAGACGATAAATTGACTAGACGCCGTGCGGATTTGCACACTTATATGGTTGGCATTTCAGCTTCTCCCACGAGGTAATTCATCCCTTTTTACTACAAACCACCAAGGAGTGGAATTCGCTTTCTCCGTTTGTTTTTCCAAAATCTTACGACATGGAAACCTTTAAATGACAAGTGAATCAGTATTTATTGGGTAAGTGCGCTCCATCATCGATCGCATCATTATTTTCAAGTGAGATTGAGGTCAGTGCAAGTCTGTCTGTAATAAAATAAGCAATATAGTGGAGCGTAAATAAACATTTAAAAGGCCGTAGAGTGTATATTATAAAACGCTTTTAGCAAGTCGTGTTATAAAGGGTGTCTCAGAATGTTTTTCATTTTTTGATGTTAAATAAAAAACAACATTATCCATTAAAACTTGTTTTATTTATTGTTAAATTAAAGAGCAGATCTTGAAGTTTATTTATGAAAAACAACCGTTTGCAAATGTTCACCATTTACTTGTTCACACTCATTTAGCCTGGAGCTAAAATTTTCAATCACTCGCTGGAGCATTGCTCTTGGAATAGCGTTGATTTCTTCAGTGATTCTTTGCTTCAAAACGTTCAGGTTTGGTGGCAATGGATTGTAAACTTTACTTTTTAGGTAGCCCCATAAGAAAAAATCAGCAGGCGTTAAATCAGGACTCCTCGGTGGCCAGTTTATGTCTCCTCGGCGGCTTATCACTCTTCCGGGGAATAAATCGTGAAGAGCAGCTAATGAGTCATTTGTTACATGAGAAGGCCCCATCTTGCTGGAAAAAGGTGTTGCGGTTGTAGCCAGACTGGTTTTGCATTTCTGTAGCCAAAAAAGTCCGGATCATATGGCAATATCGATCAGAATTAACGGTCTGAGTTCGACCTCGGTTATCCTCAAAAAAATAAGAACCGATAATTCCTTGACTTGATATGGCAGCCCAAACAACCACTTTTGGTGAGTACAAGGGCTTCTGATGCAGTTCTAGCGGATTCTCGGTAGCCCAGTATCTGCAATTTTGTTTATTCACGTGACCGTTGATGTGAAAATTCGATTCGTCGGAGAACCAGATGTTATTGAAACTCCTAAAACGGTTTTTCATTGTCCTGCAGAATTCGACTCGTTTATCAGGATCATCAGGCTTCATTTCTTGAACAATAACAATTTTATATGGGTGAAAATGCAAATCTTTCGAAATAATGCGATAAACCGTAGATTTGTTCAAATTCAGAGAAGCTGCGCGCAATCTCAACGACTGTCGTGGGTCGTCCATAACAGACTGGCGAACGCGGTCGACGTTCGTGCTCGCCCTTGATGTCCTTTTGCGCCCAGATGATTTGTCCGGCATTGTATTCCCAGTCTCTTCAAACTTGCACACCCAATGTTTAATTAAATTGGCACTTGGCACATGTTTTAAGCTTGTTAAATTAAAATGTGTCCTGTAGAGACGACGAACAATAGTGTAGGAATCGTTGTTTTTATAAAACGCTCGCACGCAAAACGCGCGCTGCGGTCCCGTGAAACGATTCATGGCTACTAAACTTAACAAGCCGGCCAAGCGTTTGAGACCACTCCCCTCCCCCTGCTACCAGCGATCGGCGCGTATTGGTCAATTCAAAAACGAAAAACATTCTGAGACACCCCTTATTTCCCTATGTATGGTCGCTCACTCGCTTCAATTAAAACACCCTTATATATATATATATATTCCCATGTATTTCATCATTTAAATGATTACATATATTTTGCTTTTATTTTTATATTATAATTTTTACTATCCGACTTTCCCTTTCGAACTTCCGATTCAATGTCTATCTAATAATTGAAAAAATCAAATAAACTTCATCTTTTAAAATTCGATGTTCTCACTTTTAAAACAACACTTATTTTTTATTTAACGGCCAATTCCGACAAAAGTGCCATATATAACTAACCTAGTTTAATATGATCCACACATACAATCACTACAATATACAAATGTATCAATGTTGTTTTACATTCGGTACATTGTAAGCACAACCTATGGAGCGGTACAGGCAATTTCCGGAGAGCGACCAACGTCCGGGTATCGTTTACGGCGCTGCGTTGTATTTCATCAAAACTTTGTGCAACATTGTTGTTTGAATACCTAGGACACAATTGCACTAGCAAACCAATTCAGTTTTACTACATAAGAATGAGGTAATATTCTTATTCAATTTCTCATTTGTAAGGTGGTAAGACAATTGCTAAAACTAGGTCGTAACTACAGTACACAAATGAAAAGACTATCATGGTGACTCGCTTTGGCCTGTCATGTTTCGGGATCAGCTCGTGTAGGTCCAGTAACTGATATACTCAGAGATCTACAGTCATGGTATATGTGGGTCGACATCACGATGAACTTTCAATACATTTTCGTCCTTTGAAAGTCGCTTTCGTTTTTGGACTACATTGTACTTACAATCAGGTGTATTGTTGTCAATTTGTCAAATCATATATAAAAAAAGGCAGCAAACGTTTCAGTTTTTATGTTTTTTTTTAACCCGGGGTAAAGCATTATGAGCCGTCAAAGGGCGATGAGGGCTGCCCCCCGGTGTGTCGGATTTGCATCGACTGAAATCCCTGGGGTGCTCCTTCTTTCCGTCCGACCGGAGCCGGAAGGTACAGTGATATCCTCTTCTCCGACCCTCGGCGAAGTCTGGGCTTTTGTTAGGCCGCAACTCTGCATTGCAAGGAGTGGTGTAAGGAGCCATCTCTCGCTCACCTCAATATCTTGGAGCGGTATTCGGAAACACGTCACACACCGCTCTCGCCTGGAACAAAGGATAATTCAGTTAACTGTCGCTAACTTTGAGTTTCTTAAGCATTTCTTCTTAAGCTTTTGAAATGTTAGTAGATGACCGTTAAGTTATTTTCCTGGCTGGCCATCTAAGTCAAGATTCATACACAAAGGGGCGCTCTTGCGTTGCCACCCAACCCGTAACACGCTTCCTTCGGCCAGTGAATTTGTTCAAGCCTTTCCAGGCAACAGATTGTCCTGAAGAAATAAAACGAAGGGAAATTAAGATTTTCTCAAGTAATAATATGTGAATAAAATGGTTATAATCTCAGAAAAAACAGTCTTTACGTAAAGCTGTACTAAAAGTAATAAAGTTAACGAAAATGTATATAATTAAAAGTACAGTCTCAACGAATTTCCGTAGTTTCTTCGAGGAGAACTGTCTTAATCGGCAGAAGAGCGTTTTTTATTCGGAACGGAAATTAAAGCGGTGCTCTTGTTACGAGGGAGCTTATTGAGGTTGTTCGTAGACTGAGAGCTTAGAAAAGTTTTCCCAGCACGGAAATTAACTATTCACGACATTTATTACGATTGCGACAGAAGTACAATTCAAATTAATGAGATATGAATCGAGTTCAGAGCTGCTAACTAGTATTTAACGGACCAAGATGACAACAGTACTCTACACCCGGCCGTACTTGTACCTGTTACAGGTTAAGAAGTTGGGGTGGTGTGAACTGCCGTCTGACCTTAAAAAGGATATCCAATTTTATAGTGGCTGTTTTGGTTCTAAACTCAATCGACCGCCCATAGTTCAGATGTGTTGTTAGCTCTATGTCTAGGAGTTCAAGACCCTCAACTCATTTGTATTTATTGGGCAAGCGTATTCTCTCACTGGTCCCATTTTCACCTTATACCATGTGTGATTTAAGTCAAGCGTTGTCGCGTAAATCATAAAAATAATCCTAGGGATGCAAGAAATATATTTTATTCATTTAATCGCCCTCAGTATAAGACTACTCTGTAATATAAATAAACAGAATCAAAAAAGAGTTCGCCAAAGTTTTATTTGTGGCTCTATATATGTGGGGTACGTACGAAGTTACGTAATTTAGAGTAAACGAAAAATACCACGGCGAAACTTCACGGGCACAAAAACTAGTTTCAGCTGGAAAAAAAATTGTACGAAAAAATACCAGTTTATTCGCTAACAAAACTATGAGTTCAGTTTAGTTTCACCGTTGAGGGTACTCGACAACGTAGCTAGGACAAATTGCACTCAAGTGGGTTGTGAAAACACACGGGCTGCTTCAACGCGCGGTACAGCGGCGGGCTTATTAAACGGTATTATTAGCATGTCCAAAATTAAAATAAAATTTGTTCAATTTTGATATATTTAGACATTTAATTATTGAAGACTGCTTAGTCATGCTGTTCGTTCTATGAATATTTTTATTACAAAAATCTATATGACAGGATACAGCCTGTCAGGGCGCCACGTGCACTGTCTTCATCACTCATTGTAGAAAGCAAACGCGACGATCTCTGAGATGCGACCGATCGTTGCGACCGTCCGAATATCAATGCCTTCGAAAATGACTAATCCCGACCAACTCTCCTTAATTCAGCGTTACCAATTTCATAATTCAATTTTGTACCAAATCGAATAGTTGATTAAAATTGCAACGCCATCTCTGATTCTATCCAGGCTCTAAGCTTGACGTTTCAATTAATAACAATTTAGACGCTCTCACTCCGACATATATTATATATAAAAATAAGTACTTGTCTTCATATCTTTGTAGATTAGAAACTACTGAAGTTAGAAACACGAAGTTTGGATATTGGGTTCTTTTTAAGACTTAAGCAACTCGATAAATTAACACTTCAAATACCTACTGAAAATTCGTAGCTTTGATTTTTTGGAATGCTATAAGATACACATATATTAGATATAAGGACGAGGAGATAAATATAAACTAATAATAAATATATTTAATTTAATTTATTTTATAATATATAGGAACTATCTAAAAACGTCAAAAGTTTTTTTCACTCAGATTAAAAAGCAGGTCAAATGACAACTTGGGGTAATGTAATACAATCATTTAAATATAAAAGTTGTGTTTTTAATATACGTTGTTTTTAGTGTTATCTTCAAATGTGACTATAATTCCCATCCTTTTCTAGTGAAAAAATCCTTTTCTACCTATGTGTATTTTACTATGTTTTTTTTTAATATGATATATTTAGAACTATAAATCACATGATTAAAATTTATATTTAAAACTGAAATAATTTAATATCATTGACTATATCTATACGGCAACAGGAGTGTACAGACGGCAACCTCAACTAATTAAATATAGCTTTTTTTTTTCGGCGTGTCCTACGTTGGTGGCCTAGGAAAGACCTTCACAACAAAACCGGGCTTGGTGGGCAAACGCAGAGGGTGCTCAGCCAGCGAAATTTATGGGTTGGGCGGCTACGCAAGGGCACTCCTGTGGGTACGGACCTCGACTTGGGCGGCCGGCCAGTTGAAAAACGAACCTAACGGTGATCTACCAGCGTTTCGGAAGCGACTACCTTGAGAAAAAACACCGAAAGAAACTCAAGGCTGCGCCGGAACTCAAGGCTGCGTCGGATAAATATAGCATACGCTTATAAACACATAACTTACATTTTTACACACTTACACATACACTAATTTGTTTGAATGTTCCCAGTTGGGTGTTACTTGATTTTTTGTTTTTTGTTACTTTTTAAATATTGTCATTGTGTAATTGGCACAATATGTGAAACTAAACTGTGTGTGACACATTTGTAAGTACTGTTCAATGACAGTGAATAAATAAATTCTTTATTATTTCCTACTTCGCTGTTTTCTGCTCGTTGATATACCAAAAGGGTGTCAGCTGTAAAGCAAGACCATGTCACCTAGTATTTACTGAGCTGACTTTCATTTGGCACACCATTACAATACAAGGTATTTTGTTTTGCTGTTTTCAAAATTAAGTAAACAATTGTCTGTGTTTTATGTTATAATAAATGGCCAATAATTTTTTTTATTTCTTTAAGAAAAATCACTCAAAAGTTCAAGCTACACAAATGAAAAAGACGCAGTAAAAAGATAAAATATTTTGTAAGTTTATACAACATATGTGGCCGTATGTTTCCTTTCTAAGCCTCACTTTCCGTATTTCCTGCTCTAAATTTCAAATGCTGCGCTGACTCTCCAAGGGTTTAACCGTTGTATTTTCCTATTTTCTGAAATTCATACGTTTTATTTTTTTGTTCTTTTATAAATTTGACCTTGATCTTATATCCACTATAGTTTTTTGTAGTCTTTGTAACATTTTTTGGTAGAAACGTTACAAATTACTTTAACAAAATCCACATAATCAATTATTTGATTTTAGTTTATTCTTTTAAATAAATTACAATATTTATATAGCTTTCTACGATGCGTTCGCACAGTGTGTACGATAGAACCGGGCAGTATACTTGTTGGAGTCTGCTGCCCGGATGAGAGGGAGGCGGGGCACAGTGTCCGCGTGTCGACTAAGGGAGAGGTTTGGAGGGGTGAGCACTTTACACTCACTCCTCCCAGATAGATCAACCTCAATGAAGTTTTTTCGCTCCCCAGGCCTCTGGATTAATTTGATATCCCAGGCCCGGGTGTGCAATTAGAGGAACACCCCGGTGGTTTTTAGTTAATATGAGTCTGACACACTGGGATCACTTGCCTCACAGCAGCACTGATGGTTCTATGTGGGATTTTCTCCTGGCCTGCCATAAAAAACAAAAAAAAAGAAGTGTGTATGAAAGCCCAGTACTATTAAAAAACATACATAATATTATTGTTATTATTAATTCATATTCTGTTACTATGGTGTAAAATGTAACACATATAAAACTCGTACATGTATGTGTGTAATGTCTAACATGTGTTGTATGGTGTGTTATGTACTTTGCAATTATGAATGTCATGTTTGTGAATAGAGTTTTAGTACAAGAAAGTCATTGAAAAATATTTTATTTTATGTTGGATGTTTACTATGGTAAGAATTTAATTTAGATGCGAGATTTTTTTTTAATTGTTACAGTAAAGTGTCCTATGAAAATAATAAAATATTTTCATGCCGTATGTACCATTATGCTATATATACCTTTCAAGGTGAGCAGAGATACAATAGTGATTTTAACATTGCGCTTATGTGTCGTGCCAAACGTAACCAGTGGCGTAACTGATCGCCATTTGTAGGACACATACTACATATATAAGAAAACGTTTTATTAGCAGCAGCCAGACAGAAGTGACAACATGATACAATAATTACATGAAAATCCAGAAAAAAACATAAAAATAAATAAAAAATCACAAACAATACACCAGAAAATCTAGGCCGCCGCCAATAAGGACTCTGTCTCAGCTTGTGCTACAGAGCACTAGACTCTGCAGCGCTGGTATTCTGACAGGGCCTTGCGGACGACACAGCCACTTCACCGGAACAGCTCTACATATACATATATAGAATCTATTTACATAATAAAAACAAAGAAAAGAAAACCATCGACAAAAAAAAATAAAACAAAAAACACAAATAAGCACAAAAACCGAATACAATTTGATATTTAATACATATACTCGTATTAATTTACATAATTTACATATATGAAGTTTCTTTTAGATGTCATATGGGTGCTATGGAAAAAATTTAAAAGAATAAATTATATCAATTAATGAGCTAGACAAGGCGCTAAAAAGAGTGTCATTTAAGAGAAATTAATTAATAAAAAGTAAGCCAGTATCAAGACCTTTTCATCCTTGTATTGTTCAACCGTGAACAAGCAAATACCGACCGTCGCTTTTGTGAATCGATGTTTAAGCACTTGATGCCGGAAAGGCATAGAAGTGCTGCAGTATAAGAGAAACGTCGCTTAAAGACCTGCCAGTGCTTTTAACGATACATTATTCAACGAAACTTTAGGAATGAGAAGTTTTCAAAATATTTTTGTATTGGAGCATATGTTATTCACATTATGAGGGTATTTCTTTATACTGGCTCCACAATTAGATATTACTTGATGTGAATTACATTATAGTCCAAGAATGAAATGAAATATAGCTTTCAAATTCAAATACGCCTACTTCCAAGAACTTTTGAATCGTAAAAAAAAGCAAAGCGAATGTAACACCGGTTCAGAAAGCAGAATCTACCGAGAAGAGCAGGCAAGAAACTCTGGTAGTTGCTCCTTTTAACATAATGAGGTACAATAACAGGTATAATATATAAAGGATTGAATGCCCCGCGAGAAAAATTGCATATAAGACCACGCACTTTTATCATTCAAACAGTCATTAATGGAATAATATCCCTTTTTTAGCAATTGAGTTTCAATAGTTTTTTTTTAATTTCAATAGTAGTAACTCCAAGATGTCTTTAGGTATTGTATTGTATAAGCGAATACCGAGCCCCATGTAGGAACCATGAATTTTTTTATCAAGAACGACAGCGATTATCATGTCCACTTGTTCACTTTTCTGTTGTGATCTTATCATATGATTTGCCCCCTAATTTATAGCGATGATCAAAACTATATTTCTAACGTATTGTTCTTTCAACGTGTATTTGCATGTTTCTGCGATGGCCTTGTGCTATCGGATACCATCCGTATGTGGTGGATGTTCCTTATATCCGCACGAGAAGATTCGCTTCTACATTCATCATGCGAACAGCAAGGGAGTGGAATATGCTTCCAGTGGCCATATTTCCGCGATCTTATGACCTGGGAGTCTTTAAAAGAAGAGTGAATAGGCATTGGTTAGGCGGACGCGGTTTATCATCGGACTCATCTTCACCTTCTACCAGGTGTGATTGAGGTCAAGCGTTCGCCTATAAGTAATAAAAAAAGGGATCGATTTCTACGTGTGGCAATGCGAATGGTAGGCTCGAACCTTGGTACGTACCTCTGGGTTTTTCCGGATTACGTAAAGATTAAGGCAACAAATGCTCACCGCTGAAAGAAAACATCATGAAGAAGCCCGCATGGCATCTGATAGAAATGCCATGTATAAATACCCTGAGAACGGCGATCAGTTGTGCTATTTGTCACGTTACACACGATATATAAGTGCAAAGTGGATTCAACCACTAATGTATCTATGTTAACCCTTAAGGGATGTAGCGTGACGATATGCTATTACTATTTTTCAAAGAATATTCAACAACTTTGTACGTCCTACTATTAAAGCATAATAATCAAAATTGCGTAATGAATGGGCAAGAGTGATTTTGAATTGCCCTAAGCTAGTGAATAATGGAAAAAAATTGAAACAAATCAAAACAATTACTAAAAAACACGAGTGGTCGATAGCCAACAAACACATGAGTGGTCGATAAATTGCTTTTTAATCCATTACAAATAAATACAAGTATAGCACCCTAAAATCTAGGTCATCAGTGTAAGCCGTAGGGTAAAGTTTTTTGTTTGTAGAGCGGCTTGTGTTTACCCATGTCCGGTAGGCAGCAATCAGCTAAGTGCTCCCTGAGATTGGAGTTGTTGTAGGTACACATTTTATAAACAACTCCGCAACGCCTCTTTCGTGATTTACCTCTAAAATGTTTGATATTCCTGAATGTTTGCGTTCACTGAGCACTTATGTTCATGATAGTTTTTCATGATTTATTATGATTTTATTTATATAGTTTGCCGATTTTTTTGATAGTTAGTCCACTTGAAAGAGCACCTCTAGATAATCTATGCATTTTAATCATAGTTGTGTGATACTTAGAAACCTAGAAATCTAGGGTTCAAGTTTCACTCTAGGTTCGTCGCAATAATATTTTCGTATTAAAATTACGAGTGTAAAAGTCTCGTAAATCAGATCTATTTGCAAAAAATAATATAGCAATTTCTTTTTCAGGTTTATTGAGCGTAGGATGTGAAGTGGCTGATTCGACGCAGCGTTAACGCCACGGCACCGGTTATGGCGTTTCGGAGATAGTGCCAGGTTGGTTAGAAATTACATAATACATGTAAGACGTAAAGGCTGAATAATGACTTGCTTCGATATGTCGTCTTTCAAGAACTAATCGAATCGAATATGAGTAGTTTTCTATATGCTTAAAGGATTTTTGATTTTTTTATACTGGCTCGACAAAGTGACCGCATTACACTTGACGGAAAGTGCAGTGCAGTTCAAGAATCATTGACAGTTGCCATCGCTATGTCGTCCCACATATATAATATCACGACGGAAGGTCTAGGTACATGAACAACTAGAAATACATAATCTGATTCCGAAACGCGACAGGCCGAAGCGAGTCACTATGACGGTCTTCACACTTATGTACTGTGGTCACGACCCAGTTCGGGCAACTACCCTACCAACTCAATTGAGTGTTTTACAATATAGGATAATAAGATGATGGTAACGGTCAATGAACTCTCGTCCGATAACAAATATTGTTAATTTTACAACAGCGGACGATTTAATGCATTGTTTATACGCAATGGATAACACTTTGTTAAAAACTAGCTAAGTAGCAGACAATAATTCGTTTCTTCACTGTCAAATACGAGAACACGTTTACAGTAATACACATCTATCACACAGTCCGTTTTCAAATAATGTATGTTGTCGGAGCAATGACATTTATCTTTGTCAGTTGTGAAAAAAATATAAGAGATGTCGCTAGCGTTCACTGTTTTAAAACTATCAATTACAATTTTGAGTTTTTAAGTTTTTGCATTAACGCTTATAATAGTGTATAACAGTTTATAGAAGCAACATATAAACGCAAAGTTGACTATAATTTGCTGAGTTTTAATAGAAATATTAACATATTACTAGTTTTACATATTTTGAATTTGAATTGAATGCTTAATATCCTCCCTGAATATCTCCCTCGTCTATAAAATCACTTGTTTAGTCGAAGTATAAAATTTTAAAGCATTGTCGACTTTATGACTATGTATTACTATATGATGAGTATTAATTATACTGTAAAAACAAGTTTTAAATGCAACAATACTGCCCGAAAAAGTACAGAATTAAACTCATTACCCGTTATAATAACATACTATATCATAATAATGTTGGAAAGAACCGCTGCTATGCTCGACGAGTCTAAGAAAAATATAATTAAGTCGTTTGTATGGACGGGCACGAGCCGAGATCGTGCGGGGACTACACAGCGTTGGGCTGTGTCGATAACTCATTTATCGATGTTTGCTTTATAGTTCACTACCCTAGACACATGAATTAATTTGCATTGATATCGTTGAACAACGTAGCTTTGTTTTAACCAAGCGGCAATATTATGCGAGGCACTGTTTTTTGAATATTGTCAATTTTATTACAATATCTCGACGACTTGACTTCATCTGATTATAAGTGCGATATAGTACTAGAATGTTAGGAGCAATTATGAGACGAAAATCTATTGATAGTTGCTGATATTAGACTGAGATTCATATACAATAATAGAAAACTAGGCTAATTCCAAAATTAATCGATTTAATAGGGTTTGTTCGGTCGTGTTCTAGTCTCACTGCAGTTCATGAAGCGGTCGTCTGAGTTTACGTGTAGGATCATAAGTGTTTAATTTATGAAGGGATGGTAAATCTAAGGACATGAGTAGAATTCAATCAATGATCGTGTCCAAAAAACGCTGTGTGGTGTGAGGAGCATTGTACAGGATCTGCATTCATTATCCACGCTTGGATGTAGTTACCTTTTTGGTTTAGTATGTGAGTTGATTAATTTTAATTGATTTATTATAATCAGGTGTTAGGAAGAAATGTTTTCAATTCTGAATGCTCATCAAAATAGAGTAATTAGTTTTAGCATGAAGTACATAAATTAACAGATTAGTCAAAATATAACGAAGTTTAAAATATCGAAAGATCTAAAAGTCTCAATCTATTCAAGAATAATTGATTGAATAGTTTTTAATCGGCCATGTTATATACCATGCAAATACAAATTATGGTATGTTTTCAGTTTTAAGAAAAACCTAAGTTTGTCTACACATGCTTGATGATAAGCATGATGTAGTCCAAAAACCACCAAGACTATTTACAGTAAAGAAAAAAAATATCTACATTCGTAGTGATTCCGCCGACCTGGCAAATACCTCTTCACGCTTCTTTTAAAGGACCCAATATCATAAAAGGGTGAGAACATGCTCGCCGAAAGACCATTCGACAACTTTGTAGTAGTAAGAGTTAGTGAACTCCTTACTTCTAGCCGGGACGTGAGTTACCCTAAACCCGCGCGCGTGGTCCCTTTATGCAAAGGAAGAGGGTGGGACAAGGCTAAATAACTCTGCAGAACTCTCGCCGTGATGCATTGGTTGAAAACGGTTAATCAGGCAATATTTTTAAGCAACTAGAGCGGATTTAGATGCTTAGTAAAGTCTGGATCATTCACAATGCGGACAGCTCTCCGCTGCAACCTATCCAGGGCGTTAAGAAAGTACTGAGTAGAACCCTCCCAGAGATGCGAATAGTATTCCATGTAAGGCTTGACCTGGGCCTCATACAATAGGTACAGTTGACCAGACGTGAAAAACCGTCACACTCTGTTCATGATACTAATTCTTTGTATACGGAGATGACAGTTCCTTTATGATCCCTAAGGTCGAGATTAAAGTGATTATCCATACCAAGGATACTTAGGCTGTTTGTTGCCTATTGCTAGTGACAAATTCTGGAGAAAAAGAAAGGAAGAGAATAGAGTTTTTTTACTGGAAATACATTCCGTGTTTTCTAGGTATTTAACTCGCTTAAATTCTTGTCGTCCTAAGAAGAAATCACAGTCTAAGACCGATTGAGATTAAAAACCAGATCTTGCAGTTTCCTGGTGGTTTCTTCCCGACCACAAATGGGATTGCTGCCATAACTCTCGTGAACCGTCCTATCGTCTGCGTAGCAATGTATACAGCCGAAAGACAACATATCATTGATATGCAGAAGTAACATATAATATATATAAAATATATAAAATAATATATATAAAAAATATATAAGTGTTTTGTTTTTGTTGTATATGTTTAAGGCAACAACGCTTTATTTGGTTGGAAATAAAACTTAAACTAATAAATTATTTCCGTTGAAATTATGATTCGTTTTCTTCAATGTTGATGCCTACGAAACTGTAACTTTATAAGTAACTTTTTACATTGTTACCTACTTATTGTGACAAAACAAAAACAAGTCATTCCTTTCAATAAAACCTATAATTTATTCATAGACTTCGAACGCAATGTGAAACTTTTAATATTGTCGATAAAAGTTTGACATCACTAGCGTTGTAATAACGCTTCCTTCCGACATAGCCTACATGCCGACCGTATGATTTTTTTTCTGGGAAGAGCTACTTTAGATTTAGCGTTGAAATTATGAAGCAAGCTTCAACAATAGGCATTGTGTTTTATGCTATTGTATACATAATAACTTTTAGCTCTCATCTTATTTGGTCAAAAGTTTGTAAGATTTACTTTTTATAGGACACACTCGGCTAAAATGCTGCATTGTAGATTTCTATCAAATTGCGGCATCGTACCGGTTCCTTAAAGCTTTTTTGTCGCGCACTTTGAAGTTGTGGAAAGGGCTGAGGGTACAGTTTTTCTAGTGCTGTGACACGGGGCTCTCCAAGAGGGCAGTGAACAATGATATTGGTTGGCAGCACAATAACAACGCTTCTCGTGTTGTAATCGTCGTTAGGTGGTGGTAACTATTTAATATCAAGTGGGCTGTCGGTCTGTTAGCTGACGAAGGCAAAACAATTTTAATTTAATTGGGTCCTTTAAAAAAAGCGTGCAGAGATATTTGAGCATGCTGGCATGTTCACTGAGTTTATCAATTGTTTTTCTTTACTGTTGATAGTTAAAGTTGTTTATTGGACTGCACCATGTTTACTGTTTATAAGGCGTGGTGTGGTTACAAAGCCAAGTCAGGGTATATAATAAGGTTTTCCATCCTGAATCGATACAGTGACTGTACCACATTTGATGTTTTTTTTTACACTGGCTCAACATAGTGACTACAGAGTACCTGATGGTAAGTACAGTGCAGTCCAAAAACGAAAGCGACTATCAAAGGATGAAAATCCATTGATAGTCTACATCGTCATGTCGGCCCACATATACCACGACTGAAGGTCTCTAGGTATATGAGCTACTGGATATACACAAGCTGTTCCCGAAACGCGACAAGCTGAAACTAGTCACTATGACGGGCTTTACACCCATGTACTGTGGTCGCGATCCAGACGGGCACCGGCGCCCTACCACCTCGCTGCTGCTCGTTTAGCACCACCCAGGAGTCACGTGTAGGGAAGCTAGGGTAAAGGCTACGGACGCGAGCAGCTTCGACTCCCAAAAACAGCAACATGCATGCATGCAGCTGCATGGTATAGTCCAAAAACGACAACAACTATCGACAGTTAAGAAAAACCTAGGTTAGGTTTAAACAAATGTATCAAAATTAGTGTGCAGGTGATTTCTTCAAAATCATGGAGTTTTTATAACATTCATTAACGGTTTTCCAACTTTTTAAATAATATATTAAAAATTTTTTTTCCTTCATTCTGACTAAATCGAAAGAATATATATATATACACATATTTATTTAGGGAGACGTTCAGAAAATACAAAAGCATTTGAAGGTTTTTCAAAAATAAAAATCGAACTAAGGAACATATAAAGAAAATCTTTCATAATAAATTATTAGAAAAATAAATACTATAATAAAATTTTTAAATTGACAATTATTTAACAACACATGGATATTGTGAAAACAGTAATTAATTATAACAATAATTAATTTCACTTAAAGTCCATTAGAGCATTGAAAGCAGGAAATAACTAACAATAAAAATAAATTTTCCGAATTATGGGCAGTCTACAAGCGAGCTCAGCTTGCACTGGCTGGTGTACCTCCCGCAGCGGTAATAAGCTCCCACGGGATATAAATTCGCCCATAAATTCCGTTTTGAGTCTTTCGTTCCTCTGAAGATAGGCATTGAGGGTGTAACGCGTGTAATTGACGCGAACTCATTTGGTTGCCTTTTGATAAGTTTTCATTGAAATTCATTTTTTACCTTAACATTCATTCCATGCTAGAGGTAAGGCGTAAATATCGGATTAGGTGCGTGGATTAGATATGTATACAAGTATTGGATTACATAATATTTAATTAAAAAATACCTGTTACTTAATATTAGGTCGATCTCTTTCCTGCTTGCGAGATATCGCTAGATAAAAAAGAGAACACATAGTTTTTATAAAATATTATTATAATATTTTTATACTATATAATGCAACTAAATACAATTAATGCTCAACTTTAGTTGCTGTTCCCTATATTGAATCTTATTTCAATAGACAGATAAGAAATAGCGATTTTTACCTGACATATTTCCAACTTTGTGATTTATCTTTACTTTTTAGAGTCATTAACAACACGAATAAGAAGCCATTAAACTAAAATACAAAACATCAATGTCGAATATTTTCTACCTAATCAACAAAATATGCATAATATCGGTTACAGGTCCGGCGGCCATACATTACTTATCAAATATTAGGAACAGGTATTTGGAATAGGTTTTTTAAAATATTGGTATTAGGCGGATTAGGTACTGGTTTTAACTTATCCGATCCATCTCTATTCCACTCTTACCGGTGAAGAAAAATATAGTAATATAGCCTTATACAGCCTAAGCATGGGATCTTACAAAAATATAAGGCTGATATTTAAAGACGTTATTTTTACTTTACTTAGATTTTTATTTATTTATTTAATATACCATCCATATATACACGAAAACATTAAAAAAACATATATATAAGTTCTAAGACCGCGTGTTATGTCTTTACAGGTATACCTAACTATATATATATACGGCACAATTATAAACAAAATAAAAAAAAATACATAATAGTTAATCCTGTTACACTCAAGCGGATTCAGATGAGAACAATGCAATCATAGCCGACCGAAATCCTGACAGGGAGCATTGACAGATGTCAATGTCTCTAACTTTGTTATAATTCTCTTTCATTCGATCAAAAGATGAACATGATTTTATTCAGAAAATATAATAAGTTATTATTAATTAATACATATAATAAAATTCTCCCTCAGCCACCTTTCCATCATTCCATAAATACCATGAATTGCAAAAACTTGTATATATGCGAGTAGCTAGAAAAAAAACGAAAGAAATAGTTTAAGTTAAAACAATCTTAAACATTTGAGTTTACCTCAAAAGTTTTTGCGATAAATCGAAGATAATGTCATAATATAATAATAATACTCGAGTTACATTGTTAACATATCGCTTGTTTACAAGAGTAAGATTTGGGTCCCGTGAGAAACACAAAAGATTTCCCTGGGTGAGGAATGTGTAAATTTGACTCTTCCTAAAAACTTTAACCTTATCTATTCGGCACATTTCAAAGTTTTACCGGATATTATTTTTTGGTCAATAGTAACCTTCAGTCAGACACAAAATTCTAAGCATATAATGTATTTATTCAGTAACAAAAGTAACATTTTTACGATATAATAGGTCTGCATAAACAAAACTCAATTACCGGCCAAGAAAGGCAGGGTGTGGTGTTTGAAAAACACTTGTGTGCCGGGGCGATGTCGCGACCTGGCGTGACAGAAGGTCAGCGAAGCAGATAGGTCAGACTTTGCAATTCAAGTAGATGTGACTAGCGAGTGCTCCACGATAGTTGATAAGGCTATCGGATTGAACTCGAGGTGACCTTGTTGCGACGTTCAGTTATAATTAAAGTTTATTTAAGTGGTATTATATATGAGGTTTTCAAATCGATAAAAGGTAAGAATATTGAATTTATAATACATTCAGAGAGCCTAGAAAATGTAATATTCAATCAGAGATAACGCTTGTAGCAAAGGGTTAAATAGTCACGTTATGTGAATTCCTTTCACAGTTTGTTAATAGCATTGTCTGTAGGAATTTGTAATGTAGCAGCATTTATAGCCCAGCTGGATTCTTGCTAGATTGACCTGAATCCAGTGGAATCTAGCATGGATACATCAAAATATAAAATCAAAAGAAGTACATGATTTTAATGTTTTGTATTTTTATTTATTTATTTATGCTTTTTACTACAAACAACTAAAACAAAAACTTTTATTCATTTGGTGCAAGCTAACAATTTTAATTTAATTTTTTAATTCTTCTTTATTTGAGATAAAAATAATTGACTTACAATTATTATTTCAGTATCATGTTTCATAACGTAAGAAAAATTAACTACAATATTAAAGACAATGCTTCTAGGTAATCTCAAAATAAGAATTGTTTTAGGTATATAATTGGATGTATATTCAGCCGCAATCAATCTTACTTCTCTTTAATTTAAAATGGCTAGAACTAAATGCTACAACAACCAATTAAAAATAAACAAATAAAATAAAATAATGTAATTATTTATCAAACAAACAACTACAAAGCAGCACATTAAAATCAGCTGACATCGAAACTAGGACTATCTGTATCTTGGATGTCAGCATATTTCACACAATTTGTTACATACAGTTTATTACCGCTGCGTAGCTCCAATCTTAACTCCAAACAATACAATAATAATATTATATACTAAATAATAAACTATACAACCAAAGTAAATAATAATTTCAAAAGAATGTTAATGTTAAAGCCCAAATATCTATTCCCGCAACAGTTCCTCAGTATCATTATATTTTAGATTCAAAAACCAGTCTCTCAGCTTCATCTTACATCCGTATTTAGATAAGTTTAAGATATTTAATTCACAATTAACCTTATTGTAAATCCTTGAACCAAGAACCCAAAATTGTTTCTCAGCAAAATGAGACTTGTGAATCGGCATATGGCAAACATCTCATTTTGGGAGGTTTTCTTTTGCTATCTCTCCCTATAAGGACCACTCTATGTTTGCGGAGGACCAGTTTCGAGACAAAGAGCTGTCTTATTGTTAAAACTTGACATCTAGAATATAACAGCTCAGTAGGAAACCTTCTGGATTCTTTAAACATGACTTTTCAGACAGCTCTTTGAGCCCTCCCAAGTTTCAATAAAGTGAATTAAATATAATTAGTGAGTAAATTAGCTTGTGTTTTTTTGTGACTCGGGGAAAAGTCCTGCATAGCACCGTCGGGGCCACTGTGAGGGCAACGACCCCGGTGCGTCAGACTCCTACTAGAGTAGGAGTTAAAGGGGTCACCGTTTCCACAGCGACTTTGAATCTCATGTGCAGGATTATCCACAGGGTTACCAAAAAGTGTCCCGGAGTACCAGACACTTATTGAGTAAAGCCCCTCTGATTGCCCCTCTACTCGTTACAAGTTAGCCTTGGAATCTGTATTCTTCGAACAACCTGACACGTGAATAGACTTTTTCAGGCTTTATCTCAGGGCGGGGTAGGTGTAAAAAAGCCACCCCTTAGAATCTTTTTCTCAAGCAGTGTGCAGAGCATAAACCGCCTTTATCTCACCCGGGCAGCAATCCTCTAGCCTACTGCCCAGGTGTGCTACGATCCTAAACTGACCCGGACGCCCGTTTCACTCCTCTAAAACTGTTAATATTTACTCTCTATTCCTAGGGGTAACACGATTAAGCCCGGCACGGTGAGTTGTTAATAAAACAATATTCAAATTGAATGTTATGGAGGCGACCGCTTTCAGTGTCGGGATGAAACGTTTATGCAAATTGTAAGTCTTAATTATTCCGCTTTAAGTCCACAGCCCGTATTCAAATACCGCTTAATTGATACATTTATTATTTTATATTAATATTGGCTGTAGTGTCCCAGCTTATGCCTGGTAGAAATCCCTCAACCCTCTTGGGGGTTGATCTTTGAAAGACGTTGAAATACGGATTATTTATTTATCCTCGTGGCATCTAATAAGCAATTCACGCTTAAGTGCCCTGACAAAGGCGATTAGTTGCGCTACTGACCAGGTTGGGGTGATGTATTAATCGCAAAGTGGATACAATAACCAATGTGCCCATGCCGAAGGGGATATAGCGAGACCATACATTATTGTCATTAATTATTTATAACAATAAAAGCTATTTATAAACGTTTACTTTAATATAGACGGATTTTCGAAAGAATTTGCCATTTTTTTTCGGTAACCTGGGGAAAATCCTGCAGAGAACCGTCGGAATCGCTGTGAGGGCAACGACCCCGATATGTCATACTCCTAATGAATAAAAATCCTCGGGGTGTTCTTCCAATCACTCCACTCAAGCCTGGAAATGCAGATACTTCGAGACGCCCGGAGAGTGAACAGCCCGTTTGCACTTCATCTCTGGTAGGGGTGGTTGTAAAGAACTTACCCCTCCAAACGTATCTCCCAGTCGGCGCTCCGGACAGCAAACTCGCTCAAGTTTACTGCCTTGAAACTTTTAATCCTTATTTCACCCCCTTAAAGGTGAAAAACTACACCAGAAAATCCGCCCTTGCTGGGAGCCTAAGTCATAAAAGAATTGAGTATATATATATTTTTTTATTTTTCTGTGTGCTAATGCAGATTTTATTCATACAAAAACCCTATACAGGCCTGCTTCAATGTATTGGAATTATTGCCCACCGTCGAAAGAATGCACTAGAATATATCTTACTTTAATTTAAATTCTATTCCATTTTAGATTAAATAGCCATGGTATTAGAATGCAGTTTGAGTAACAATGAACTTATGGATACAATATATCGCTTCATAAACGCAGGGAAAGTTTTCCAATATCCTACTTTACTATCGGAAGCGAGTTCTCTTTGTTTCCGTCTAGAGAATGTGGCGGAAATTGCAATTATCGTAGGATATTGGAGAGGATATTGCTATATTTGTTTTTTTAGTTCTCATTGAAATAGGAATAAAATATGCAGACAATAGTCCTAAGGGAGTATACTGCCTTGATGGGTCGGAGATACACTGCGCATTGCTTGATAAGTGGTCTTGAGAGGGAGATTCTTTACACCTATCTAGTGATAGAGACTGAGAAACGCTATTTGCTCGCCCGTTTGTTGGAGGAACATGGATGTCCAAGCCCGGATAGCAGTGAATAGAGGGACAACCTGGGTGTTTTCAGTAAGTCGGAGTCTGGCACACAGGGGCTCCTACGCTATCTTAATTGTTGACTGTCGTAGGCCGGTTTGACTTATGTAGGATTTTCTCCCAAGTTGCTAAAAATAAGGAAACAAATCTAATCTATAGTATCTATCACTAATACATTTTGTAGTCGATTTATTTATTGTATGTAATAGTTTATTTTAGTATCACTCGTATTTATTTTGTACTTATTATTTAAGCTATATGTATTTTTATTGTTTATTGATAATTCTTATAAGATGTAACACGACTGGGTTCCTTCACGAAAATCACCGCTGCAGGCTTCCTCTGTGGCTTTAGGCTGATGAAGGTCCCATTTTCACCATGTTTATATGTTTTGTATTTTCTTTTGTTTTTGTGTGTTGTTTGTATCGCTGCATTTAAATTTCTGGCTTTTTGTTGATTTGTAGCGAAATAAATACATTTTAATTTTTTATTTTTTTTTAATTAAGCCCGGTGGTCGTGGGTGTGGCGGTAAAAGGACACGGATTTTGGCGTTTTAATGTTTATTTGCACTTTAAGGCACACCGAACTGCGACGCACACGCACGTACTCAAGCCTTGGTCTCGGTAGTCGACTGATTTTGCTAGAGCATCCCTTGCGCGCGCGCACCCCTTACCCCGCGCGTCCCGTAATACCCTAACGACCTTTAGGGCGTTTAACACAGACGCGTATCGGGCGGCGTCTACGTGCTATAAATTATAGAATGAGGTTTTTCGTCAGTGTATAAACATCATTTATCGACGTACAGAATTGTGAAACAGTACACAAGAACAAAGATCGTCGCGTCGTAGTGACGGCTTCGAGGTCAGCTCATGCACGTTCGTAATAATAATCTTTATCTATAATATAAAAATGAATCGCAAAATGTCTTGATAAGCGCGAAACTCGAGAACGGCTAAACCGATTTGGCTGATTTTTTTTTTGTTGTGTTTGATGAAGTCTGAGGAAGGTTATTACGGAGAGAAAAATTTTAAAAATTCCCTACAACTGTTTAAAAATAACACTGTTCTGCATTCTCATACAAAAAAATCGTTATAAGTCATTTTGAACTTTAATACCACACCATAAAGTTTAAATGTTAGTGGACGGGTTCCGGGAAGGCAACACAATTGAGTGACGTATAAATATTAATGTCAATATTTGTCAATTTTTATACATATAGCATTAAGGCCAGGTTCCTTCAAAGAATTTTCAAAAAACCGAATTGAAATCTGACGGGGAAGCTATTAACATTAAAAAAACAATGTGACTTTGTTTTAGAGAAATAGGGCAGAACAAGGTCTGCCGGGTCAGCTAGTAATATATAAAATTCTCGTGTCACAATATTAGTTACCTTACACCTCCGAAACGGCTTTAACGATATTTACCAAATTTTATATGCATATTCAGTAGTTTTGAGAATCAGCTACTATCTATTTTTCATACTCCTAATTGATAAGGGTTGCTCACGCTTAACATATATTTTTTTTTAATTTTTGGACAAAATTTTAGTTTTTATTTTTCTACTATAAATTACCTAGAAATAATTTATATGACAAAACAACGTTTGCCGGGTCAGCTAGTAATAAATATATTATATTGTCAAGCTATACCTATCTCTTTTTTTATATGAACTACTAATTGCCGGGACAGGCACTTACAGTTTAACCGGGCTTAATGCTATATCTCTTTCAGGGTGAGCAGATATATGTTAGTAGCTATACCCACTTTGCGCTTATATGTAGTTTTTTAGTATCCCAGGAGAAAATCCTGTATAGAATCATCAGGGCCACTGTGAGGGAAGATACCTCCGTGTGTCAGACTCCTACTGACTAAAAATCTCCGGGGTGTCGCTGCAATCACTCCACCCGGGTATGGCGAACCAAATTCATCCAGAACTCGCTCCCAGGGACTCGCTTTGGACTGTCGCGTTTCGGGATCCGCTTGTGTATATCCAGTAACTCATATACCTAGAGAACTTCAGTCGTGGTGTATGTGGGCCGATATGACGACGGAGGCTATCAACGGATTTTCATCATTTAATGGCTGCTTTCGGGCTTGGACTACTCTGTACTTACCATTAGGTGAACAGTTTTCACTTTGTCGAGCCAGTTTAAAAAAAATCCTAAAGACATTTTAAAGTTACTAAAAAAGGGGTATTATTTATTTCGTCAATTAACACTTAAATGATAAAAGTCTTCGTGTATACAATTTTTCTCAGACTTTCCTTTGTGCATTATATATGAGTATTTCTATCCCATTATGTTGAAAAGAGCGCTACCAGAATTTCAAGAACTGGTGGAAGGTACATTTGTTTTCCTTTTTTAAGACGATTCTAAAGACTTTGGGAGTAGGCCTATTTGAATAGTTATATTTCAGTTCATATTAAAAAGTGTGTTACATTTGGCTATTGGTGACAGTAAATAAAATGTATAAATAAATTATTTATTAGAAAAACAATTACAAAGCAGCACATTAAAGTCTCCTCCCACTCCAAGAGAGGAGGCCTGCCCATAGGCCAACGCTCACCGAGCCCTCGGAAGTATCCGGATACCCAGGCTCGGCGAAGGCGAGGAGAGGCAGTGCTGGCACGCCGGTGGTTTTAGTCGGGGCAGCTCCGACACACCGGGGGGAGTGGCCCTCACCACTACCCCTGACGGCCCGTAGGGATTTCCACCGGGTTAACAAAAAAAGAAAAAAAAGCACATTAAAATCAGCCGACACCCAAACTAGGACTACCTATATCTTGGATGTCAGCACATTTCACACAATTTGTTACATACAGTTTATATCCGCTGCGTAGGTACAATTTGAACTCAAAACAATACAATAATAATATTACATACACAATACAATCAAAGTACATAATAATTTCACAATAATGTTAAACCCTAAGTACATCTATTCCCGCAACAGTTCCTCAGTATCATCATATTTCAGATTCGACAACCAGTCCCTTAGCTTCATCTTACAATCGTTGATGATCTCCTGGCCGGTTTCGGCCACGGCGACTGTTTCAACACCGATTAAGAAATTGGAAGTCCAGTTTTCGGAAACAGTCAATTGCGCAGGAGATATTTAAGTGCATAACTGGACGCGCATCCAGAAAAGCACTCTCTCGTCCGTGCTCCCTCAGGCCCGATGGAAAGGAGAACCAGTACGATCGGGAGGGAGCAGGATGCAGGTTTGGTCGAGTTTTCCTTCTCTGAACACCTGGTTGAATTGCGGTGTTAAAGAGATACCTTAGTCGCCTCTTACGACACCTCAGCAAGAAGAGGGGGGGTGCTATTCTATTCTGCCGGCAGCCACCACGGCTAAATTCAAAAAACAAACAAACATTTAATTACAATCGTTATTACAGTGACCGCGTACCAGGAGTCGCGCTGTTATCTAGTTAGCCATCCTTTTCATTTAAAACGTTTTCAACCCAGTTATATTTATACTTACCTATATTTGTCTCGTGAATGAAAATTCTATATTTAGTTTTGAGCTATTTATGTTTTCGTGACTAACAGACTTGAAAGGTTAAAATAAAGCTGTTAAAATCGATTCAAAAGTAGATTCGAGGTTGTAGGCATTTGTTGAATAGATGACTTGCGTTCAAACTTAAATTGTATTTACTTCGATTGCAGATTCTATCAGTTCTAAACCGGTAGCCGTTTCAAGGTCTCTTACACCGGTATTACTTAAAATAACATCTCGAACCGCTCCAGTTGCGCAGAGATATTGTCTTTCTAAGCGTTTTCTACCCTCTGTATTATGGCGAGTGTTCTGAAGAGATGTTTAACCTTGTTTCACCCTCTCCCTTCCATAGTAGAATCACGCGCATTTGTTTGCGGATTTAGGTCTATACGGTAACTCATATCCTGGCTAGGATTAAGAAGTTGTCTATTACTTTTGCTGAGTATTTGAGTTGTGGAATGGTTTACCGGCTAGCGTACTTCCACCGTCCTTTGATATTGTGTCGTTTAAACGAAGCGTGAAGAAATATTTGTTTTTATAAATAACGTGTTCTGTTACTGTTGATAGTTTTAGTCGTTTTATGGACTGTATTATGCTTATCATCAGGTGTGACCACACACTATGCCAAGGCAGAACAAAAAAATTGCATAATCTTAAAATTATTTTTCTTTCCTAGATGGGTTTTACAAAGTTCATTAGATGAATTCGTTCATTTCTTTTAAACAGTCTCGACAAAGTGACTACAGTACACCTGATGGTAAGTACAGTGTAGTTCAAAATCGAAAGCGACCTTCAAAGGACGAAAATTCATTTATTGTCTTCGTCGTTATATCGGCCCACATATACCACGACTGATGACCTCTAGGTATATTTATTTATTTATTTATAAGTACACTTACATAGACTACATTAACACATAAAAACTATATAAGAACATGAAGAGGATACATTATAAATGCGACTATATTTATAAGTGTAGACTACATGCACAGAAGAAAAGAAAAATAAAAATACGAGTAACACAAAAAGATATAAACTACTGTAATCAGAAAATTTTTATAACAGAAATAAAAAAAAATCAATAATCTATGGAACAATCTTCTCAAATAACATCTTTTTTTTTAATTTGTATAGAGTTTCGTTAAATATGTCGAAATCTATTGATCTCGACATATAATTGTATAACTTTGTCATTCTGCATAGGGGTGCATTTTGACCTAAGTTTGTAGAATAATTTTGAACACGGAACAAGTTAAAATTAGATGCTCCGGGTAATCTAGTAGGAGCAGAAAATTCTATAGATGATAAATTGGAAATACAAAAACGAATCCCGAAACGCGACAGGCCGAAATGAGTTACTATGATGGTCTTTACACTTGTGTTCTGTGGTCACGTCCTAGGGCAATATTTATATATAACTATAAATATAATTAATATTTATTTCTATTGGGCAATCGTCCAATCACTAAAAAAATATAGACAAAAAATAGGAGCTTGATTTTTGATCGAATTTCGTTCAATATTTGTGTTTATATAGCCGCGGCAAACACTCGGGGTTATTGCTTCGTGTTCGAAAACTATAATTTCATTTCAGATACAAAAGATCAGTTTCAGAAACAATTTAATATTATCTGGCTGTGGTAGCTTAGTGCATAAGGGATTGATATCCATGCACGGTAACGTCAGTGGTCGTAGGTTCAAATCCCGACAAGTATTTTTACAAGGATACACCACGCCTAATACTAAACATGGCGGAGTCCAATAAATAAAAACGATTATCAGCAGTAAACGAAAGAATATCGATAATCGCAGCGATCATGCCGGCCTGCACAAATATCTCTTCACGCTTCGTTTAAAGGAGCCCATATCACAGGACAGTGGGAACACGCTCGCCGGAAGACCGTTCCACAGTTCAACAACTCGGCAAAAGTAATAGTTTGAAAAATTCTTAGCCCTAGCCGGAGTGTGATTTACAGTATAGCTATAACTCCGTAAACCGGCGCGTTTGGTTCTTTTATGGAAGGGAGGGAGTGGAGCTCGCCGAGCTGTCGGAAGTATCCGGATTCCCAGGCTCGGGGAAAGCGGAGAAAAGGCAGTGTTGGTACTCCGGTGGTTTTAGTCGGGGCAGGTCCGACACACCGGAGGAGCGGCCCTCACCGCTCCCCTGACGGTCCGTAGGGATTTCCACCGGGTTAATAAAAAAAAGGAAGGGAGTGGAACAAGGATACATAACCTAAGGTAGGTTAAGTATTTCCAAATTAAGCACGAATGTAGGCACCACCTGTGAAGCAAAACATCGTGAGGAAACCCGTATGGCATCTAATACAGCATGCCATATCCTGTAGTCATGTGTTAGTGACTCTGAGAACGGCGATCAGCTTGCGCCATTGGTCATGTTAGGCAGGACATATATGCGAAAATTGAATATAGCCACTAATGTATCTCTGCTAACCTCGAAAACGATATTTATTTATTTGTTATCAGCCAATCACTTGGAACAACTGAAAAGTTGCTGTATATATTTTTTTTTTGTTAACCCGGTGGAAATCTCTACGGACCGTCAGGGGGAGTGGTGAGGGCCACTATCCCCGGTGTGTCGGACCTGCCCTGACTAAAACTACCGGGGTGTTCCTTCTCCGTCTGCTAGGTGCTAAGGACAAAGCCGAGCCATCTTCCTCGGCACCCAGCGACGTCCGGCCTTGTGCAGGCCTCATATCTAAGTTTGCTGTATCCTGCTATTTCATAAAATAAAACAATGATTAAGATAGTAATAATACCATACTCTAATATAGGTTTTAATATGTTCGGTTGTGTATTTACAGGTAGTGACTGTGGGAGTGGGTGTATCAGCGTCATGCGCTTGGTGTTGGCAGCACTGACTGCGCTGGCGGCGCGCGCCCTTGCCACCCCGCACGAGCATCGCGCGAGGCACCACGCTCCCGACTATTCCCTGCACTTCCCTGTACCCGCGCCGGCACAGCCATACCGAGGACACGGCGAGGCCGTCCGGTACAACCCAGAATTAGACACCATCCTCCCGAGAATAGAAGATCATGAAACGTCGTCCAGGCGTGCCAACGATGCAGAAACCTCATCCAAAAGGCTCAAATACGAAGACTTCTATTCCAACCACGAGCGAGCTGAATTCATTGCTGATCAGCCTGTAGAACAAGAAGATGATGACCCTCTAGTCGTCCGCACTAACAAGGGAAGAGTAAGAGGCATCACATTAACGGCAGCGACTGGAAAAAAAGTCGATGCTTGGTTCGGAATTCCTTACGCGCACAAGCCTGTAGGGGATTTGAGGTTTCGACATCCCAGGCCTATTGAAAATTGGGGAGAGGAGATTTTAAATACGACGACACTGCCACACTCGTGCGTCCAAATAGTTGATACGGTTTTTGGTGACTTTTCTGGTGCTATGATGTGGAATCCGAACACGGACATGCAGGAAGATTGCCTCTATATAAATATAGTAACGCCGCGACCGAGACCAAAGAATGCAGCTGTAATGTTATGGGTCTTCGGTGGTGGGTTCTACTCTGGAACTGCTACTTTGGATGTTTACGATCCAAAAATTCTTGTATCAGAAGAAAAAGTAGTTTATGTGACAATGCAATATAGAGTAGCATCTCTTGGATTCTTATTCTTTGACACACCTGACGTACCAGGAAATGCAGGACTCTTTGACCAGTTAATGGCTCTACAATGGGTAAAAGATAACATAGCACATTTTGGAGGAAATCCTCATAATATCACACTATTTGGCGAATCAGCGGGAGCTGTATCGGTGTCATTGCATTTGTTATCTCCCCTTTCAAGAAATTTGTTTTCTCAAGCAATAATGCAGTCTGGAGCTGCCACTGCTCCATGGGCCATCATATCCAGAGAAGAGAGCATTCTACGAGGTATACGATTAGCAGAAGCTGTTCATTGTCCACATTCCAGAACAGATATGGGTCCTATGATTGAATGTCTAAGAAAAAAAACTGCCGATGAACTCGTGAATAACGAATGGGGTACTTTAGGCATTTGTGAATTTCCTTTTGTTCCTATTATTGACGGTTCTTATTTAGATGAGATGCCAATCAGATCTTTAGCTCATCAGAATTTCAAAAAAACAAACATATTACTGGGATCGAATACAGAAGAAGGCTATTACTTCATACTGTATTATCTAACAGAACTATTTCCAAAAGAAGAAAACGTGGGAATAACGAGAGAACAGTACCTACAAGCTGTAAGAGAATTGAATCCTTATGTCAACGATGTGGTTAGACAAGCTATAGTCTTTGAATACACAGATTGGTTGAATCCCGACGATCCTGTAAAAAATCGGAACTCACTTGATAAAATGGTTGGAGATTACCATTTTACGTGTGGAGTTAATGAGTTTGCTCATAGGTATGCAGAAACTGGTAATAATGTTTTCACGTATCAATACAAGCATCGAAGTAAGAACAGCCCTTGGCCTTCGTGGACAGGGGTCTTGCATGGCGATGAAATAAATTATGCGTTTGGAGAACCTCTAAATCCAGGAAAGAATTATTCTCCCGAAGAAGTGGAGTTCAGTAAGCGCATGATGAGATATTGGGCTAATTTTGCCAGAACTGGGTAAGCTTACATTTTTTCAAAAAACAAAAATTTTTTGTTGCTTATTTTTAAAACACAAGTACCTGTATTTCACTTACGCTAGACCTTACGAGATACAATTGCTTATTGTAATTTCACAAATTATTTCACATTGGTTTAAATGAAGTACAACATTGTAAAGTTTGAAAGTTAACTTTATGATTATCTTTTCCAGGAATCCATCACTTAATCCAAACGGAGAAACGACGAAGATCCACTGGCCACAATACACAGTAAATGGGAGAGAGTATCTTTCACTTGCTGTAAACTCGAGTACGGTTGGCCATGGGCTGCGAGTGAAACAGTGCGCTTTCTGGCAGAAATATTTGCCGCAGTTGATGGCTGTTACTAGTAAGTATTTATTATTTTCAATGTGCTTATTGTATAATATTTGTAATAATTCTGTCTACTAAATCAATAGTAAATAAAAAAAAAAAACAATGGTAACAGTGGGAGAGGAATGGAATCAATTACCTCTTAACTTTATTTCAAGATATCTTACTAAGCTTGTGGTTTTTTACTTTGATTCAAAATTATCTTATATTGTATATTTGATTGCAGACAAGCTTGCACTTGTCTTTAATCTCACATGATGGAAAGTGATGATGAGGACAATGGTGAAGGGCATGGAGATATTGGAAAAACAGACGCAGGACGTTAATTCCTGGGCGGTTCGCAGCAGAAAAGAGGAGGCGAATCACCGAAAAGATTCGCTTCTACATTTATCATACGAACGGCTAAGGAGTGGAATATGCTTCCAGCGGCCATATTTCCGCGATCTTATGACCTGGGAGTCTTTAAGAGAAGAGTGAATAGGCATTTGCTAGGGGATCGCGTTTCATCATCGAACTCATCTTCACCTTCCACCAGGTGTGATTGAGGACAAGCGTTCGTCTGTAAATGATAAAAATAAACCTTTTGCGAGCAGTAGGAATGTCAACCACACAAGAGTGCAAACCCACACGGTGACTTGTTAATTTGTGGTAGAAGGGAGACGGGGAAAGTCATGACAAAGGATATTTTATTTAGGAGATGTTCTTATTGTGGAATCATTTTCAATTTATGTCTTAAAAAAAAGTAAGCATAAGCATAACTTTTGTGTTTTAGCCTGACGCATTTTAAGAACTTGTAATATTTATCGATTTATAAAATAATTTCCTTTTGTTTTCAGGTAAACCAGATCCTCCAAAGAATTGCACGAATTCAGCATCTTCCCAATGGTTATCGCAACAGCTCTACAGTTTCGGTGTTTTCACTGCTATTGGCTTTGCTCGCACCACGCTGTTAAGCCGTATTGTATGAATAATTTACATAGGGTTAAACAAGCATTTATTATATTAAATTTAATGCGTAGTCGTAATCTAAAACTATTTATGTTCCTGGTAAATTAAATTTTACGTTAACTTTGAGATTATTTATAGTGATTTTATACCAGTTATTTACTTAGATAATTTATTTTGTAGCCTAATTTAACCGTTCATGAACTAGTTTTCGTTAGAGAATGCATATCGTTTTGTACAAGAAAGTAGATATAAATCGTGACCACCAAATGAATCAATATAATTCCTGTTATTTTATTTTTGTAGCATTATAAAATAGTATACCTTTAGTTTTAAGCTAATACTAGTAATTTATTGCGCTGAGTCCAATTGTCTGTGAAAATCTATAATTTTCGTTAAAAAAATAAGCGAGATAAGATTTATCTAATATGAGAATATAATGTTATATTTAAAAGGAGTGATGTCTCCATCCACATATCACTTGTTAATAATAAATTTTAGAATAATAGTAGCTGTAATTTTGGTTTAGTCGATAAGTCTCTACATATCTTGGAAAATGTAGGTTTAAATAAATCTACCAGGGAAGAATTATGAATCGTAAATTTTGTCTTTTACAATATGTATATGATCAAAGGGATGTTAATGATCTTTGTAATGAAATGGAGCGTTGAAATGATCTTGGAACTAAGAAAGGCGTAGATGATAATAATAATGTTAGCTTTAACGCGCCTAAAATGCAATACATATCACGCAGCCATAGATATAACTAAGTTCATTCTAGCCTTAGAATTCTAAGATTAAGAGTATAAACTAGTTCATTTCACAACTCTGTAGCGGACCAATATTAGAAAGTTGTACATGTAATAATGGTTCGATGTATCAGGTGAGAAGATAATGGGTATTGGAATGTTGACGTTAAAATCGATTAATACACACGGCACGATAACGGAACATATGGGGCTAATTAACAAAGAAACAGATAATGGAGCTGATTTAGATTACAATGAAACTGGAAGTTTATATTAATTTGAAAATACGTGCAAAATCGATTAGAAAGTGAAAGATGAATGGCATAAAAGTTGAAACCAAAATTAGCATGAATTTTCTGATACTTTGAAAAATGTGGGTTTGAAATGCCGTAATAAGTCAGTTAGTAACTGACTGACTGATTGATGAGGTTTTTCTTTCCCGTAGCCTTAAATTATCAAGAAAATCATTCTAATTATGGTTGAGCTTTGTAAAGTGATGTCCGGAGTAGTATACTGAACGTGTTAGGTAATATTTAATACCTTACAATTAGGGTTAAATACGTTTATTATAGAGAACGTAGTGTCCGGTGGTCCAGCTTTCGAATATTGGTGTTTAACTGACAAAGTTATGCATATTTTACAAAACTTTCGATGTTTTATATCACCATTAATAAATTTGAAAGCAGTGTTATAAAATTTGACAATTACGAGTACAATAATATAATTTTAACGGCATTAATAACTGCCATTCATAAGAAACAAACTATTATAGGTTTAATATTCTTGGAACAGTTGAATTGAATAAAATCGTTTTCATTGATGTAAATAATGTATGAATGTTAGGGTGTAATGTAGAAAAACGAGACGCCCGTCTTTTTTAAATACAAGGGCATATTGGAAGATTGCATAAACGGTAATTATATAAAATGCTATTTAAAATAATCTGTTGTGAAAGACTATACATAATGAGATATAGAAAAAGCTGTATTACATGTAACTTTTGTGTAGACTTTGAGAGCTTTGGTTTACTTTTATTTGGTGTCTTGAATTTTGATTGTTCTGCGATCTTGTTTTCACCTACAAGGAATTTCTGCAAGAATTGTTTGAAATTACCCAATTGAAAATTACTATATCATAACCAGAAGTACTCAGAAAACATTTAGGTTTTTGGAGAAGTTTTATCGAGGCAAATTGCAGTCAGAAAATTATAGGCAAAAATATGTTTTCGCAAATTACTGTCAAACAACAAACGGAGAAGTTTCCTTCCGGTAAATTACTTATAAACAAATGCTGTAAAGCTTTGTTGTGGCAAATTGCTGTCAGGAAATAATCGAGGTAGTCTTTTTTTGACAAAGTTACTGATAAACAATTACCGTTAAAGAATTAACTTAGAACTTTTCTTTCATTAAATTACTGCCATATATTTCTGGGAATCTTTTGTCATAGCAATTTACAGTCAGTCAATAATTGCGGAAGTCTTCTTGCAGGAATCTGTCAGATAATTATTGCGAAGTATTCTTGCAGGTGGAAACAGGTTCGTATATGGAGGGCGTGGTGTCTTGGTGGGATGATTATTTGCTGTTAGTAAATTTAAGATAGTATTGGATCTACTAGTAATGTTCGACGTTTTTCGAACTACGCTTATAAAAACCTGCGTGTTTAAACCTATAGAGTGCCTCTTGTTCACTTTTATATGATATAACACTAAATAACACTAAAATAGGTTATAATAGTAGAATGTAGTGATGCGTTATCTTCGAATGCACTATTTTTTTAATATTATGCGATGTGGCTAACTGTAGTCGCGTAGTGCCAAATGTGTTAAGATCGGAAGGAGAAAATATATCTTCCACATAAACGTATAAATTCAATCATATCAACATATATATTACGAGCTTACCAACTATTTTCATAACGAAAAAATTACTTTTCAGTAACACTTTTTCTGCCACTTGTAAGATAAATTAATGATGAAGCGAACAGTTTATTTACTGACATTGATTTGTATTATAGTCAAATTATTTTGTAAAAATGTAGGCAGTAATGGCAAAAGAAATGCAGAATTAAAAAAACAGTATATTCATTTTTCAATATTAAACATATTGACCAATTAAAAATATAGACTGATCTGTTTAAACAATTCAAATGAAATAAATAAAACGACAAACAACAATGTGAGCGAATGCGTCACTTTGGTTTTAGATTCTCAACCGATTTTAAAAAGGTTGAAGGTCTATATTCAATTGAATGTTATTTTTTAATATGCATAAGTGAGCGTCCTTATTAACTGACATGCGATTGTCTTCTAACTGGCTTCGAACGACGAAGAACGAAGAACGACGAAGAGCTCTGTCTTTATTTTTATTAGTCAATGATTAAAAACGAAAAATATGGTTCATCGTTAATTTTACATCATAGTCTTATTTACTTTAATTTAAATTCGATGTAACAACCTATGTTGTAGTTTATGTTATAAAAATAGTTAAACTTCAGAAAAAAGGTCTGTTAATTTGCGGTGGGCAAAGAGTTAATATATTCTTCACATATACTTCCTAAATATATTTGAAGGTCTAGTTTCAAAACCCGCTATAACGAATTTTCGTACAAAATTACTTAATAGTTCTAATAGTAATTTGAAATGTTTTTATCAAAGCAAATATTATATATGAATTTTTTCTTTTTTGCTTTTCTACTCTAGAATAATACTTTAAATACCTTATAAGAATGTGATTGTAAATCAAAGAATAATTTTAAGTTTTTATAAATAATTGGGATTTGAAAAAAATATATTATAGCGGGTTTAGAAACTAGACGCCTCATTTATGTACATTCATTTTTGTTATGCAGTTTTGCTATAAAATATTTTTCAAAGTGATATGTTACGTTGTGTTTTATTACTTCCGAATATGTCGTAGACAACTTGTTAAATAAGGCATTCAGTTAGTTTACTAGGCATTTCATTATATGTAACATTTGATGTAATGGTTACACGTAGCTATGTTATTGGTTAGATGGGATTATTAGTTGTTAGTGGGGTGACCACGAGATCGTCATGCAGGTTAACAAAAACTGTAATAAAAAAGGGTTTCAAAATGAAATACTATCACAATAAAGAACCAAGTGAACATAAGTTAGGTGGACGTTTTGCACTGAATAGATTAAATTTTGTTTCTATTTGTGAGCTTTAATATTTGGTCGTCGGAGACACCATTTTGCACGCTGCATTTCATAAGCTGCCTAGTCAAGTAATTAAATGGCTTACTTAACCAGTTCGCTACAATATATCGACAGCAGAAAATATATTAGCTGTATCTTGGACATTTACTAAAATTATATTTTACTATATTCTCCGATAAAAAAGGAGCGCCGAAAGATCTAGTTTTTTTTTAAAACAAATTTGGTAAAATACTTTTTGTCATTTAAATTTTTTTATTATTTCGTCTTTGGTGTAAAATAAAATATCAAAAGATCCAGTAAATATGCTTTCTGCTATCGATAAATACTGTGTAAAGGATGAAAATAAGTTTAAATCTCATGATTATTATGTAAATAGATAATAAATTATTATTGATTAATAGATGGTTCATTGTATAAGAGATTTTAATCAAACAGGCCTATAAAAAAACACTTTTAAATCATCAGAAAACAAAATGAATTTAGCAACGGCTCACAAAGCAGAATATATTGAGAATATTAGATACGATTCTATGGTAGTCAATCTTTTCTGCGTATTGTTCAATCTATTGTACTCTACAAATAAACAATATTGGGTCATTATAGAGCCGTATTGTTGATGCAAAAGGTATACATTAAACGTTACTTTTAATTTAGAAATACAATTCTGCTCGGCTCTAATTAATCTAAGGTCATACTACAAGTGACTTGCTAGGTCTAATCCACCCCCCCCAAAAAAAAGATTCCCCGAAAAGATTCGCTTCTACATTCATCGTGCGAACAGCTAAGGACTGGATTAGGCTTCCGGCGAGTATATTTCCGTGATCTCATAACTTGGGAGGCTTTAGCAAAAGAGTGAGTTGGGTTCATTTTCACTTTCCACTGGGTTTCATTGAGGTCAAGAGTCCGCTTATAAATTATAAAAAAATGTAATTGTGATCGCTTTTCATTAATTTGATTACGTTGTGCCCATTTGTTATAGATGTCCTGTTCACCTGCTTTCCTTTCGTTACGCATAAAAAATGATACAATGTTGTATTATAACAATTTACATTCATTAGTCATTTCGTAATTTAACTTTATATTTTTCGTTTTATCCGGATTCTAGGTTGAGAAACATTGATTTAGACCAGGGGTTGGAAACCTGCGACTCGCGAGCCACATGCAGTACTTTAGTTCCAAACACAAATATTAATTATTTTATTTAAAAAAAACATAACAAGATAATAAGAATATTTTTTTATGAAAAAATTTTTTCACGCAAGTCTTATTTATTATTGGCAAGAATAATTATTGTGGCTTAAAAACATTTTTAAATTATGTAAATTGTAGTTTTTGACTCTTACGACTCAAAAGGTTGCCGCTCCTGGTCTAGATTGTTCAAATCCTTGACATTTCACTGAGGAAGTCGTCAATAATCACCCAGCTAGGCGCTCGTGGTGTGACCTAAGTTTTAAATAAAGTAAGATTATGTAAAACAATAGGCCTAAATGTGTAATTTGGGATCACAATATAGGTGGCCTGCAACCATTACGCGTTGTTGATTTGATATTTAATGTTATCTTTTTAAATTCTAATAGAAATGTTTCGTGGAAGTAATAAAATTAGTGCTATTATTGAATATTTGCAATATTTTGTGTTTAATTATGAAAATAAACGCTTGTACATAAGTTTTCGTTTTTCTTTGTTTAACAAAATATCCAAATACATAATGTTTTGAAAACGCTATCCGACCCGTAAGGTGCGTATTGGCGACACATTAACATTAATAATTTAGAAACTTATATACGGTTACAAGTAACTAACGCATAGCCTGTCAAGGGTGAATTTAGTTTATAAAGACTAATTATTTTCTTGTACGTCTTTATCTAAATCAGTCATTTATTGCCATACAAAAAAAAATGCAGTTGTAATCTTTTTAACTAAGTTGAGGTGAGGTGGGTGGAAGTGGGCATTCAACTGACTTTGACATACCTATGCAAGAATCGAATGAGTGAAATTTGAATTATTGCTATTTAAAAGACAAATGATTAACGATTGATAGAAAGCCTCCGCCAAAACTATAAAAAATATTTTTTTAGGATGTTTTTACGTTTTGGCAAAAGTCATAGCACAAAAGTTGTTGGCCTTGATGTACCTAATTCGCCTTTAAGAGGTTATGCGTTAGTTATCAGCAGAAATAGGTAAAATGTAATCATATTAATGATGCAAAATGCAATGTAATAAGGTAATCGTTTTTATTTAATTGATTACATTTTGTTCATCTATGGTATCAGTAACCTTGGATTGTTTGTGATCATATAAGATAATCATATAAGGATGTGTTCTATACCCGGATTACTGACAAAAATTAGTTAGAAGACTAATGAAACCGTTTAATTGATAAATGGTATTTGGGATCAACGGAAGCCATGATCCTTTTGATGTCAAAACCCACTAGCATGATTCTTTGCTTTCCTTTTTCTTTGTGCACGAGCTACGTACGTTTCCAGTGTTGCTATGATTGTGATATATTTTGCATTTTCTCCTTGCGTTATCGCTGATCTAATGTCACTTTGTCTAAATCTTCTGTTATTATGGGCACTACAATAAAAACAATAGTGCTTTGTCATTTATTTATTGTTATGACAGATATGTTTTTTTACACTTTATTAAAGAAACTGATTATCATACATGATAATTGCCTGTAATAGAAGGCAAAAGTTTATTTAACTTTAACGATAATAATCTTTTTCCCTTTCTTTTTGCTATTTAAGTAGTGGTTTTACGTTTACATTCGTTAGTACGTTTAATGTCGTTAAAAGTGAGGTAAGTTACACTATAATATTTATTTATTTTTACGTATAATTAATGTTCGCGAGAAGTTTAGGATTTGGTAACTTTCTGGCGAAATAAACACCTACGGCTTCAGCCAAAATGGGGTGAAGTTTTTGTCGCAGTCGAAGGTTTCAATAAGCGCCAAATCGAAATATGTACCAATGAATGAGCACAATATTTTGAAATGTTTTAGTTATTGCTCGATGTTTGGACCTTGTTACCTGTGTAACACCTGGCCTGTGTTCAGGGTCAATAGCAAACTGACACACCAGTTTTCGCCAGGGGCAGGAAGTTAGTTTACCTCTATCTTCTTTTGTTCTTGATGACTTGAATAGCCAAGACACACAATACGCAAAGTATCAGCATTTTTACAAATTGGCATAAAACGTGGTACTATCTGAGTTCCACAATTAAAAGTAAGTTAGTTCGCGTTTAAGTTCCTTTAAAGTATTCAAATTATCTCACGTTAAAAATGTCAAAGTGATTAAGTATTATTTTCGTCAAATGATCAGGTAGAGGCGGTTTCTAAAAACGTCGACTGTATAACATTTTTTTAACGTAAATTTGTTTGAAGTGTGAATCTTGTAAAAACCTCATTATAACCACTGGTCATATTAACAAGGATTTAATTTATTGTTTGATGAGTTTGATGCGTAGCAGTCGTGTCTTCAGGTTTCTTCATCAGAAGATTGCTGATTTGGCGTTTTTGTGGTCGTCTGGACGTGTTGTTTTTGTCGTCTGGACTAGTATTGTAGGTCTGGAGAGCGACAAGATGCCCAGATGGCAGATTGCTGTGGGAATTAATGATTTTTCTCATGACGTAGGATAGATAGTGTGTCGCTCGGGTTGTCGGTTTTAAAATCACTCAGAGAATACTGAATATTAAAAAGACTAAAAAAAAAACATTTATTTCTCGATCAACAAAAACAAATAAAAATTATACAATTATTATGACAAATTACTTTAAATCAACATGAAACAAAATTATATATAAAATAACAAAAATTAAACAATTCTATTAAGTAATCAAATTAAATTTAAAAAATTTAATAATCGCTGATTAATGTGTATCTTATTTATTTTTAACTGTACGTACTTATTATTAGTTAAAATTTCTAGCTATTTTTATAATAATCCTAGAGTACAGTGTCGATGAGAACTTCTCTTCGGTTATAGGCCTCCTCCAAGCAATTCCAATTTGGTTTGTTTGTAGCTGTTGTGAGCCAGCTAGCACCCGCAATGGATCTGATATCATCAGATCAGAGCATAGGTGGTCTACCTACCGCTCATTTGCCGCTGGGACCAGTCCAGAGCGTACATTTCTCCCGCCCGACTTTCACTCTAGCGAGATGGCCAGCCCAACGCCAGAGTTTGTTGCAAAAACCAATAAACTTGGTCTTCACTCTTAAGGACGAATTGCGTACTTTATGCAGCTTCTTAATTTTTAAAACCGACCTTCCATACTAGACTGGCATGACCTTATCTTCTGCATAGTGTGCTTTGTCAAAGACCAAGTTTGGGCTCCATATGTTAAAGATGGTCATTTGCAACTATCCATAACTTTTTTTTTGAATGCAAAGACATGTTGCACTTAAACTTTAAAAATACTAACAACGACAAAAAGGACTTGTACCTAGAGCCGAAAAACAAGGACTTTTAAATACAAGACGTGTACAGCAACTAATCTTTGCTCACTCCAAAAATAAAATGGAATAATGATTTTTTACTATTTTTTTAGAATGCGTTCAATAATACTTATGTCGACGATGATGCTGGTAAGCATTTTCAGCTTATCTAATTACACTGTAGCAGCACTGGATCAAGATTCTGAAGGTACAGTATTTTTTTATCAATGCAAGATTTTTCCAACCAAAAAACTAAAACGGAGGTCTAATATTCCTACAACCATTTGTGCGAAGATAGATTCAATAAATAGAAAAATATAATAAAAATTTTATATTTCTGTAATTACAGCCATTCAGTTACAGAATGAAGTCCAGCTATTAAATATTCAATCAGTAATAACCGCGGCAATTGAGCAATTCGCCCAGTTTTTGGCTACCAGTGGACTCGATCCGTTCTTTTCTACGTTCGAGGTGATAAATTTTAGACTTCCTGATGGGTAAGTTAATGTCTAACCCTGGAAATTACATTAAATACCATATTTCCTTTTGTTCTTCTTAATTGTATAATCCTGGAGGAGTGCTCGTAGATATAGACTGCCTAACTGGTTGGGGCATTTACGAGACGCCTTCATCTTTCTTCATTAGAGACACCACGGAGTTAGTTTTATAAGGGTATACCTTATAGAGGACTCTCTGAAGATAAATTAAGTCTGTCCATCTTGTAGTTAATCGTTTACGGAAACATCGACTCTCTAGTCATTCTTGCATTATCAAACGTTCTAAAGAGCTTTCGTAGCGGATGTTCAAACATTTTTAGGATTCAGACTTACAGAATCAACGAAAGATTTTGTCGAATGGGACGTTTTTTCATGTTGGAAACGTTAGTTACTATATGTAGTAATATATATAAAAAGTGCATAGCACAGTATTATGGACCGGTAATCTGGAACGGCTGACAATAGCTAGAAAGATGTGGGAGTAAAAATTCAGAGATCAGAGCTCTAAGCGGTAGTCGGACAAAGCTAGCTAGCTTGAGCGTCGTTTTCCACCAGGTTGCTAAATGAAACCGATGCAGGCAGCTAGTGCTCCGAAGGAAGTAGAGACATAATTCTTAGCAGTGCAAGATCAATAAGGAAGAAGTAAGAGAAATGAAGACGTCAAATACTTTGAATTTAAAACAGATTACACTAAGGTTGATATTTATACACGCTAGTTTTACTCAATGGTGAGTCACAGATTTCTTAATCTACGACTGAGCTCTGGGAATGCTTAGGCAATTCTATACTCAAGTTCCTATTATATATTCAGGTTACTTGTCAAAGATAAACTTATTTTCTGATTTAAGTATAAGCAAATTCCAAGAAGGTTTATACATAACAGCTTTAAAATCAGCGAATATTGATGAGTCTATTCGCCATTCTCAATTTACAGGGTTATTTGTTGATAATTTGACATCTTGTGTTTTTGAACTAAACTGCGGTTACCATTTGGTATAGTGTAGTACTTTTACATTGCCTCAATGAAATAAAATAAGGAAATGCGTCACTTCGAGCGATTCAATTGTATCTTGTCAAGATTCTGTAGGATTTTAAGTAATCCGAAATTTTATTTCCAGGTCTTTGGCAGTTAATGGTATTGTAAAGGATTTAAGAGTGGAAGGTATCAGTAACATTGAAGTTCGAAGTGTCTCTGTCAGATTTATTCCACCTAGAATCGTCTTCGACATTGAATTACCTCTAATTAAAATCTCTTTTGGTAAGTTAATATAAAGCCGATATTTGATAACTCTGCCGTCCAGTTCCAGAAAAGTTACTTATAATTAAAACGGTTTTAAATGTAACTGATTCGTCAATTGCATGTAAATATATACATACATACAGTACATATAGTATATTTCATTACTGCTTAAAAGAGTTTTTAAATTTAAGGAACCTTTTTGAAACTGGACCAAAGTTACTGAAAAGAGCCGGTAAAAAACTCCAGTAGGTGCTTTTTTCAACATAATGAGGCACAAATATATAATACACAAAGGATTAAATTAATTATATATATAAACTAGCTGTCCCGGCAGACCTTGTTCTGCCCTATTTCTCTAAAACAAAGTGACATTGTTTTTTTTATGTTAATAGCTTCCCCGTCAGATTTTATTCTGCCAAAACCTATTGGCCTGTCGGCTGTTTTATGAAAATTATTTGAAGGAACCTGACCTTAATGCTATATGTATAAAAATTGACAAATATTAACACTAATATTTATACGTCACTCAATTGTTTTGCCTTCCCGGAACCCGTCCACTAAAATTGAAACTTTATGGTATGGTGTTAAAGTTCCAATTGACTTTATTAAATATTATTACGAATTTTTTGTATGAGAGTATAGAAAAGTATTGTTTTTAGACTTTTTCAGACAATTTTTTTAATTTTTCTCTCCGTAATAACCTCCCCCAGACTTCAACAAACACAACAAAAAAGAAATCCGCCAAATCGGTTCAGCCGTTCTCGAGTTTCGCGCTTATCAACACATTTAGCGATTTATTTTTATATATATAAGAGAAAATTAATATCTCGTAAGGAAAATTGTGAACACTGATGTCAGTCATTGATAGATTTTAACCATTTAATTTTAATAGTTTTCTGACAATAGTCAATAGTGATAACTCTAAAATGTCTTTAGATATTGTATTGTAAAAGCATTTACCAAGCGCCCATAGATGGGCAAAATGTAATCAGCGTAATAAAAAATGATTACGATTACATTTTGCGTTTTTCATTGATATGACTGCATTTTGCTCATCCGTGTTTTAACCACTACGGAATACTCAATTGCATACACGTTTATGACTCTTTAATGTTTTGAAGGGGTTTAATTATGATTACGGAGCAAGAAAATTAAAATGACGACTACATTTTATAATCGTTAATCATTAATCAGATTACATTTTGCCCATCTCTGCAAGCGCCATATAAAAACTAAGTTTTTTTAAATTGGTAATTAGGTGTCTCTAATTTGTGTTTATTTCTAGTATTAAAATTATGAATATCATTACTTGCTGAAAATAAATGCTATTTTTTTCCTATGTACATAATACAGGCGTGAATATATTGCAGTGGAATGTTACAATACCGGAGTCACTAAAAAATTATCTATGTGAAACTTTAGTTCTTTAATTAGGAGTATAAATAGCACGTACATCCTTCTTCTGTGAAATGAAAATAGTTTTCAAATCAAATGAACCTCACAGTACCTAGTAGTACAGTAGTAGTTTTACCTCACAGTAAAAGACCATAAGACATACCACTGAGTGCTGTGTGGTGCCATGAAATCAGGCAAAATGTTTTGATATAAATATTACCCAAATTAAAATATTTTTTTTTGCCTTTTTTGAAGATTTACAGATGAACCGCTTCCGCCCAAAAATGCCTATTCACTCTTCTCTAAAAGGCTCCAAAATCATAAGATCGTGGAAATATGCTCGCGGGAAGCATATTCCACTCCTTAGTTGTTCGCATGATGAATGTAGAAATGAATTTCTTTGTGCGGATATAATTAACTTCCATCACACACGAACGGATACAATTTTATAAATTATCTATATTCATAACTTATAGATATTAAATCAGAAGACATATTTTATGGATGGTAAAAGTTTGAATATTTATAGGTCATTTTGACGGATATGTTGAAATCCATGGCCAAAGACATCATGTCTACGCTTCTGGATGGTGAGTACAAATCGTGGGGTGAAAGACTATTTGGCTTAAGCGACATTTTATGGTGATTTAGAAATATATACATTTTCGGTTTTTGGGAGTCGAAGCTGCTCGCGTCCGTAGGCTTTACCCTAGTTTCCCTACACGTGACTCCTGGGTGGTGGTCAACGAGCAACCGCGATGTGGTAGGGCGTCGGTGCCCGTCTGGATCGCGACCACAGTACATGGGTGTAAAGCCCGTCGTAGTGACCAGTTTCGGCTTGTCGCGTTTCGGGACCAGCTTGTGTATATCAAGTAGCTCATATACCTAGAGACCTTCAGTCGTGGTATATGTGGGCCGACATGACGATGTAGACTATCAATGGATTTTCATCCTTTGATAGTCGCTTTCGTTTTTGGACTACACTGTACTTACCATCAGGTACTTTGTAGTAACTATGTCGAACCAGTGTAAAAAAAAATCAGTGCAAATCGCTGATTCCGAAAATGTGTATTGTACAATATCGCCAAAAAAATGTCTCGTAAAGCTAATAGCTTTTCACCCCTCAAAATTTATGAATAGTTCATTTAAATATGTCATTGCTTACTTTTGCTATATACTTACAAGGTACACATACAAGGTGATTTTATAAATGAGAGAAATATCCAGGAAGATTATTTAGCTTTCGATTTTAATTCTAAACATGTAAAAATTGTGATATATTAATATTAGCACATTTGGGGAATATTATACACATGAATGAGTAAATAACACTCAATTATTAAGTAGGTATTTTGCTGGCCCGATGTCAGGATAAAGTACAAATACTAGGTGAGGCCTGCAGAAGGTCAAATGTCGCCCGAAGCCAAGGAACTTGGCGTAACCGTAACCTTAGCCTCGGCAGACGAGTAAGAGGAATACCACGGTGGTTTCAGTTGGTTAGAATCCGACTTATTGGAGCTGCTGGCCTCATGGCGGCTCTGAGTATTTCAACCGAATAAAAAAAAGGCATAAAGTATTAAGGTAAAACAAGTTAATACTTGTTGAACAAAAGCTATATAGATGTCACAACTGTAGACTCGGGATATGATGAATAAAACAAACAGTTGCTATGTCGCTATTCATAATTTATTTAATATTGTGGCAGAGTATAGAATCGTGTGCTACAAAACGATAGCGTGATTCACTACTCTGCCAGCGCCATCTCTCGAACAAGCAAAACAACAATAACTATCAATTTAACACCCGTTTACCTAAAATATTCAGAAGGAAGTTTATCTATCGTATGTCTCACCTGCTAAGGTGTCCCAATTAAAAAAATAATAAAACCATTTATTTGGCATACAATAATACACAGCAGAATAGGTTAATAGAGACAGAAAACAACAAAAACAGATAACCTGTGCTGTGATGATGCGCCAAAGGGAAGTCAGCTCAGCAAATGCTAAGTATCTAGCCGAGCTACCTAGCGTTGATTTTCAGTTGACATTCATTTATTGTGTCGACGCGCTGAAAACAGCAAGAAAGGGATCAATAGAGTATAGATTCACAACACTAGAAACTAATTTCGAAGTATCATAGATAATGATATACTCAGAGATGGGCAAAATGTAATCTGATTAATAATTAACTATTACAAAATATAGTCTTAATTTTAATTTTCTTGCTCTGTAATCATGATTAAATCTATTTAAAACATTAAGAAATGATAAATGTGTATACAATCTGGGAATTTGTAGTGTTTAAAATATAAATGAGCAAAATGCAGTCATAATAATGTTAAAAACGTAAAATATAATCGTTAATCATTTTCATTAATCTGATTACATTTTGCCCATCTATGGGTACAACATTGGGTGATATTGTCTCTAAGTTCACTTACTTTTGACATAATTAAAAGTTGTACATTTAGTTCTAAGTTAGACTAGATTAATTTATGTTTATAATCAGGATATGGGTGAGGAATCTAAGGTTTACTGGCAGCGCTTCCATTCGTCTCGTACCTCTTACAATTAGACAAGTCAACGTTGTTGTAGCTGTTTCTGATATACAGGTAAATAAGTAATAATAATATATCATTACGCTATATCGCTTTTGAGGTAAACTGAGATACATTAGTTGCTATATGTACACACATATACAGGTAAATATATTTTTGCGAATTAATAAAAATTTTTACTAAAAAAATAATTTGGGCAGCGATTCGACAAAATAACCGACCGACTGCTTGCATCGGCTTATAAACCGTTTCTGTATAGGGCAAATAAAAACTAATTGTATTTTCTATTTGTCACTTCTCCAACAATATATATATATATATATAGATAAATATAGAATGTATTTTCTATTATTTTTATCTCCAAAATTCTCGATAGCGAATATGTAGTTTGTCAAAGACAGTTGATATTCGCCCGGTTTAGTTGTGAAGGTCTATCTTGACTATTAACCAATATTAAGACGAGAAAAAAAAGACAACAGGTGTTTAAATGACCTTTTTTTTGACAGGGTTAAATGATGATATCCTAGGAGTGCCTTTATAACTTTATCGGTCGAGAGGGGTGAGCATTTAAACTGCTCAGTCAGCGAATTTATGGGTTGAACGGGAACGCAAGGTCGACTATGGGCACGAACTTCAACTTGGGCGGTCATCCAGGGAGGGAAATTAAGAAAACCTACCAGTACTTCGGAAGCGACTACCTTGAGATGAAACGCTGAAAGACACTCAAGGCTGCATCAGAGTGGAAAATGACTAGTTCTATGATCCTTCCTTTACTATATGCTCTAGCTATTGATCTTGCTGTATTCTACACGTTTTGGATTACCAAAGAAGACTAGAAATAAAAATTTAGCAGAGATACATTAGTGACTGTAACCAGTTTCCGCTTATTTGTCGTACCCAACGAGAGTAGTAGCGCCAGCCTTGCAGTGCTCAGAGTTCTTACATCTCTGTTAGATGCCATGCGGGTTTCCTCACGATCTTTTCCTTCACCGGTGAGCACCTGGGCCTTATGATCGTACTAATTTGGAAAAACTCAGACGTACGTATCGGGAATTGAACCTACGATCATCAACTGTACTGTTCTCTAGTCTAGGCCAATACAGCAACACACTGATATTATTTTAAAGCTTAAAATTGTTAATTACGTAATTTTCACTTTTTGCTTCCGTCACAAATACAAATTTTCTTGTTTTCAGTCAAATTTAAAAGTAAATGTGGACGGCGGCGACCAATCCGACTATATTAATCGCTATATAAACATAATTGTCCAAAAACTCTTGTTGGATCATGCTGTAAGTATTTGCTTCGATGTACTCTGTTTTATATCTTTATCCCATGTTGAAATAGGGACTCTCTTTTTCTAACTCAGAGAAAATTCTGCATAGGAACATTATTGCTTCCGTGAGGGCATCGACTCCGGGCTGTCAGACTCCTGCTGTCTAAAACCCTGGGGGGTTTCCCTCAAATTGCTGCTAGAAGGGTCTAGTGATCCGTATTCCTCCAAAGACCCGACGAGGTTATAACTTTTTAGGCTCCATATCTTTGAGAGTGCGTGTCAAGGTTCCATCCGTAGTATACGGACTATATGCCAGCTGAAAATTAGTATTCCTTGATATTTTGTTGAAAATTAATATCAGTAATTAAATTTTATCTTCTTTTTCTTCCAGGTACAAATAAACAATTATATCAATCAATTCTTGCCAATACTTCTTGATAAATTAATTGAAATAAATAATTAATTTTATTTAAGTTGTTTAAAATAAAATTATGTATCATCATACTATTGTAACATTAGTAATCAGTACCTATAATAAATAATTAAAACAAAAGGTGGAAAGATAATATTCTAAATTTCCTTGATAATTCAACCTTCCTCATATCCTCAAATTGTTTTTATAGGCTATCAGACGAGGACAAATTGTTTCTTACCGACGCCGCCTTTGTATTTCGTAGAGATGTCGCGAGACTGTGAAGTATTACATTTATACAGTAATAAAAATTTGAACTGGAATCTCATTTTATTGAACTTTAATGATTTATATAATATATGATGATGATGTCCTAGGCGCATTCGGTCACGGCAACTGTTTCAACACCGATTAAGAAAATCGAGGTCCAGTTTTCGGAAACAGTCAATTGCGCAGGAGATATTTAAGTGCATAGCTGGACGCGCTGCCAGAAAAGCACTGTCTCGTCCGTACTCCCTCAGGCCCGATGGAATGGAGAACCAGTACGATCGGGAGGGAGCAGGATGCAGGTTTGGTCGAGTTTTCCTTCTCTGAACACCTGGTTGAATTGCGTTGTTAAAGAGATACCTTAGTCGCCTTTTACGACACCTCAGCAAGAAGAGGGGGGTGCTATTCTATTCTGCCGGCAGCCACCACGGCTAATAATATAATATATACATTCATTCTATATAGATTTTTATACATTACACATTGACATACCTACGTTCTGAGAATAGTAATAAGAAGTTATTTTTTCATAATGTAAACATTTTTTCAGTAATAGTAGGCGTACCACTATCTTTGAAAGCAGTATTTTAATCTTACTGTCATGTTCCGGAGTATTGAAAGTAGGTGTAATAGATGAAAGAAGGATAATAATAATACTGTTTTTAAAGTGGCAGTAACTATACCGATTAACAAAATAGATTAAAAATATAATTTAAAATAAAAAGTATATCAATATTCACTTAAACATGTAGGTATGTAAATAATTTATACAAGGCATAATGTAGTAGAACTTGAAAATATTGCTTATAGAAGACAAAAAGAAGATAAAAAAAACGATACTCTTTACAGAAAAAGATAGATAATCTATCTATATTTTTATCTAATTTAATAAAAAAAATTTTTTATCTATAATAGATTATAAATATAAATTGATGCATGAACTCAATTTGTAAGATAAAAAAGAAAATAAAACAAATACTTGTTCGAAAAAATTAGATTATTAGTTATATATAAACAACTTAATTGTTACGAAAATTGTGGACCTTTAGATTGTAGACATAAAATCTGTATATCCTTATATTACATATGTAAGACCTGTGGGCGGTGGTACTTGAGGGAGTTCACTGCCCATGCATGAGAAAGGCAGTGTGTGAGTGTTCCCACACACTGCCTATTACGACGGATTCCACTCATCCTCCATAATTTGATTAAGTCTGAGAAAGCTGTTTGCGTACTGGTACCACCGAGATAGATTGCGTAGTCCGCTCTCACGGCTGGTTTTTTAGCCAGGAGGAGTCTGACACAACTGCGGCCGTCATTCTCATGGCGACTGGGAAGTCCTATGATGGATTTACTCATGATAAAAAAAGACCTTGGGTATTTTATTTGAGTTTTATATAGTTTTAGTTTTGTATTTTGAGGTGAGTCATTGATACGGATCAAAAATGAGGTACATATGAGTTTTGTTACAGCTCATCACTACTTAGAATGTAGGATAATAAAAAACAAAGTTGGGAATAACGCGCTTCTGTAAGATCCAATCAATAACTCACGATGTTATTTGTTACGAATGCCAAAGATAAAAGTAATTAATATATTTTTAGATTGTTATCAATAACATAGTGGAACGTCACTGAAATACTCAGGTGTTCACTCAATGCTCCAAAGTAGTAAAACTAACGCTTTTTAAGGCATACTGTACATCTTTTTACACGTGTAGCTTGTGGTAGAACTATACTCAAAGGGCGTACAGTGCCCTGCGTGTTTTTTTTTAATTACATACAGGCTTGCGCTTGACCTCAATCTCACCTGCTGGAAAGTGATGATGAGCCCGACGAAAGAGCGCGCTCACCTAGCAAATACCGATTCACTCGACGTTTGAAGATTCCCACGTCATAAGATGCCGGAAATACCGACGCAGGAAGCGAGTTCCACTCCTTCGCGGTTCGCAGCAAAAAGGAGGAGGCGAATCGCTTCGTGCGAGCAGCAGGAATGTCAACCACAAAAGGGTGCAAACCAGCACGGCGTCTCGTCAATTTATGGTAGAAGGGGGAGGGGGGAACTAAATCATACAACTCAGCCGCACACTCTCCAGAGTATAGTCTATAGAAAACCTAAAGGCAGGCCACTTTACGCCAGTGTTCCAAACTGTGTAGTTTACGCGACGTAAGAGCCTCATTGGCTGTCAGTCGCCGAGTTCGGCGGTGTTCAATATAATAATGCATTCCGGACGTTGTTGCGGCTGCCTTGCTTCTGCAGTGCTTCGGCCATGTTCGCTGAGGCGCGCACCGATTGCTTCTCCGCAACTCTGCGCAAGCAGTGTGCGTCATTGCTGAGCAGAGCGCGGGCCAGCCGCTACACCGTACTGCCCATGATAGCCGGCAGACTAGACTGCCCATATATAAATACTTGTATTTACCGCCACACAACCTTGTAATTATTTATAGGCATAATAATACACAGTTTTAAGAGATTACTAACGAATTGGGTCATTGTTACTTAATAAAGATTATTATTATTATTAATGGACTATTTCAGTACAAAAATCTACTTCTGTATTTTCAGTGTAAGGGCCTTTAGTAAAATGGATAACCAGTCATCAGTATGAATAGTGTTGTCCGACGGAAACTTTTTACAAGTTGTGAGCACATTTTAATAATCTTTACACATGGTTTATATTTTTTTGGTAGCCCGAGGAGAATCCTCCTTAGGCCGCTTTGACGGCAGCAACCCTGGTGTGTCAGACTTCTACTGACAAAAAGCCTCCTGTGTGTCCCTCAAATCATTCTACTATTTTGGCTAGCCTCTGAGGCTGATATTTATAGGCAACTTTAAGTTTGCTTAGACTTTAATAAAACTTTACAATTTATATTACTCTATGAATATGAAAGGATTTGATAAGTCTCCGATTTTGTCAACATTGACTTGGCTCTGCGAAAACTATGGTTATACTTAAATTCCTATTATACAGGATGATTTTATAGACGAGGGAGATATTCAAGGAGGATATTCAGCATTCGATTCTAATTACAAATATATGGGAATAGTGATATCTTAATATTTCTATTAAAACAAAGTAATTTATAGTCAACATATTAAGGGGCAATTACACACATGATAGCATAAATAACAATTAATTATTAAGTAGGCATTTTGTCTCTCCTAAGCCAGGATAAAGTACGAAAGGGTAACGAGTCAATTACCTGTTTACATAAAATTACGTAAAAGGAATTTTATCTACATGCCATTCAATCGTGCACCACACGCGCTGCGGTGTCCAAACTTTTTACGGATCAATTTTCATTTGTTCGTCAATGTTTCTTTATGATTTGTTAGGAAATATTATTATTTACATTTTTATTAGTCACTAGCTGTCCCGGCAGACCTTGTTCTGCCCTATTTCTCTAAAACAAAGTCACATTGTTTTTTTAATGTTAATAGCTATTGGCCTGTCGGCTGTTTTTTGAAAATTGTTTGAAGGAACCTGGCCTTAATGCTATATGTATAAAAATTGACAAATGTTGACATTAATATTTATACGTCACTCAATAATTGTTTTGCCTTCCCGGAACCCGTCCACTAACATTTAAACTTTATGCTATGGTGTTAAAGTTCAAATTGACTTATAACAAATCTTTTGTAAGAGAATATAGAAAAGTGTTGTTTTTAGACTTTTTCAGATAATTTTTTAAAATCTTCTCTCTGTTATAACCTTCCCCAGACTTCAACAAACACAACAAAAAAGAAATCAGTCAAATCGGTTCAGCCGTTCTCGAGTTTCGCGGTTATCAAGACACTATAGCTAATCCGACAAACGTTGTTTTGCTATGTAAGGTTTTGTAATATCTTCTAAGATGTTCATTGAAATTAAGTGATGTCAAAGACAATTTTGTTCACAATTAAATACTCTTAATCAACAACACATTTATTTGGATAAAGATTAATATTATTACGTTGATACAACTCTTAACAAATAATGCATTAATTTCGACCAAATTTGTTTACCATAAAAACGGTTCTAGTGACTTAATCTTAAAAGATAGACATATACTGTCGCGGACATTTTTTTAGATCATTTCAAGAGGAATAATTCTTTCTTACATATATTTTTGGTATCTTGAACCGTTTTTGCAGCGCACGCAATGGAAGCCCTCAAGGATGAATAATTTTGCCCGTTTTTTTCACATTTTCCATTATTTCTTCGCTCCTAATAATTGCATCGTGATGTTATATAGCCTATAGCCTTCCTCGATAAATGGTCTATTCCACTCAAAAAGATTTTTTCAATTCGAACCAGTAGTTCCTGAGATTAGCGCGTTCAAACAAACAAACAAACAAACAAACAAACAAACAAACAAACAAACAAACAAACTCTTCAGCTTTATAATATTAGTATAGATAAGAAGGTACAAATTATTGTATTCTGAAATATCTCCCTTGTCTATAAAATCAACCTGTATATTCAAATTCAAATGTCAAATCGAATTAATTTTTTGAGAATTTTGCTAAGCAAAGTCGAAATAGCCTCTATAAGTCTCAGCCTGAGAGATGTGGTTGGTGAGAGCCCACCTCTCCGGACCTCTTTTTCAAACGACTCCCTCTCTTCCGAGCAGCAGACTCCCTCAAGTCTACTGCGTGGACACATTGTTTATACACGTCATCATAAATTTTACATTTAATAGTTCTACAAATCATTGTATTATTCTATATAAGTTATTGAAAGAAAAAAAAAATAGGCCTATAAGACCATCGCATTTTTTTTCCTGCCAGATATCGTTTTATAATCGGATACTTTGTAAAAGTAATTTTACATCAAAATCAGATCAATCAGTCTTAGTTTGACGATTGTTAGAAACCTTAGGCTTTAACTGAAATTTTAATCGATTTAAAACCTTTAGTACCTAAAGTAGTTTTTTTTAACTCAAGGAGCCAGAAATCGAAACCTTCGGTCGGACACTAATGAATAATTAAAATTTCCATCAGTGACGTACAATTCGATAAGCCATAGCATTGGTTTGGTATATCTAGATAGCTGTTTCAAATTGAAGTAGATAAGGCGGTAGAATGATTGCCCAAGCACCATAAAAAAGCAAAATATAGATACATTTATTATATTTAAAAAAAATCGTATTGATATTCCAAAATAAATTAGTCGTATACATGATATTTACAAAATATCAAATCATGCTAACGTTTGAAACTTTTAATACTACAAGCTTAGGATTTGTACAAACAAAGTTTATCGTGATTCCCCTTTTACACGTGGGCACGTTTTACTACGGAATTCTGAATACACAGCGAGGTATTTTGCAGGTATATTATCAGATGTTTAATATTGATAATTGTATTTTTTGGTATGAAAAATCGATAATTTATTTGATTAATTGCATCTCATTGATTCTAATCAATTGATATAAAAACCTATGTTCGAAACAAATCACGAGTTTTCTTTTATTCGACTTGGCTTAAGGTAAGCCGCGATAATATTTTATCTAGTTTTACTAAATACTAAACAATAGTTTTAATATAAAATTATGTTAGCTCCCTTTCGTGAATGTCGAGATATAGATTTACAACGAATGTTGGGTAAGCAGTAAAGAAATAAACTTTACTTCAACTAAGAGGAAATATTAAGATCATGGTACAGTTTATTGTCAGTTTAATAAATAACGACGGTAAATATCAAAAAGATGCGGCCGTACTGCAAGCTCAATGAAACACTATTGCTAATTCGATTTTATTTGCATATTGGGGATAAAGTATGGTTAGTTTGTTGGCTTTTGGGGTCGTGGCTACTTAGGATGGGGGCTCTGAACACAGGGTAATTGGCGGTGATATGACTGGCAGCCCTCTACTTCTGCGAGAACGTTATGAAGAAGGTGGCGGAGAGGGGTCGGGAGGCTATTTTCATTTTTGAAAACCTTATCTAACGCCCCGCTAGAAAAGGAGGACGGAGGAGGTCTGCGGCCAGAGGCCCTCTTCCCTAATCGGATTATACGTCGGGCGGTGTACTTGAAGAAGTGTGTCGCCCAATATTCATGGGTGAGCGGTGTGTGATGTATTCCTGCCCACATTGAATAAGTGTGGTAACATTTGTCCAGTGCGGGGTGGCTAGTGTGTTTCATGTGCAGAGAAAGTTATTCGGAATGCGGATTACCTAAGCCCGCTCTTACGATACCTCCGTATGATGAAAACAAAAGCACTATTCTATTATACCAGTAAATTCCACGGCTAAAAAACTCTGGATATAAGTAGAAATAAGTTCATATTCATAGCTGGATTCTGTGTTTTGGAATACCTTTAAGAATATTCAGAAATCCATTTCTTTCACAAATGTACATATACACGGTATAAATAAACAGATGATTTAACGTTTCGTCCGAATCGTTGTAGAATATGCAATGGGTCGTGTTTTGATTCACTTTAATTACATTTTTCTTTTTTCAGATTTTAAGTCAACGTTATGAAAGGCTTCGTAATCTTCACTGCGCTTCTGGCGAGTGCCATCGCCTTCCAACCAAAGATTTACGATAAGGAATTAGGTAAATCTTCTTGAACATTATAAATTGTATTTATATGTACAAAGCAGAATGATCAACCAATGGTTTTATTCCAAGAGTACGTTTGATCACTATTCTATCTTCTTCTTACTATACTTTCTATATTATAGTTATATTATATAGTTACTAATTCGACACCTACTGCGCTTAATAAAGAAGTAACTTAAATTACTATTGCTTTATATTGTACTGGAAACTCAAATTGCTTTTATTTATTGCCGTTTCCTAAAGATTTACAAGTTAATATCTAATCAATGTGCATTTATATGAAGGGTTACAGGTAACTAACGCAAAACCTCTTAAGGGTGATTTTGGTATGTCAAGACTGACAACTTTTCTTTTACGACATTTTCTAATTCATACTTTTTATTTCCCATACAAACAAAAACAAATTTGCAGTTCTGATCTTCTTAACACTCTGAAAGGCGGCGCGATGCAACCGGGGCAGACGAATTCGTAGCATCACCTGACTAAACTTTAAACATAGAGCTAACGATTGATAGAAATCCCTAAAAATATATATACCCTAGGATGTGTTAAGTTTTGGCAAAAGTCATAGAACAAAAGTTGTTAATCTTAATGTACTTAAGTCACCTTTAAGAGGTTTGGCATTAGCTGCCAGTAATGCTGTATACTTACTGGTAATATAAGAGTTAATGTTTTATCGGTGATGTTAAAAATTACAGATTTAACATCACGCGACCAAAGGCTGGTGACTGATGCCATCGCTAGTGTTATACAAGACATAAGCCGACAAATCAGGGAAGCTGGCTTGGATCCCTTGGACGTGCCTTACGCGTCTGCCGAATACGATTTCCCAGTTAAAGGGTGAGTAATGCCAATTTTAACTGTTTTGCAACACATTAGCTGACAAATTTGTAATTCTGCATTTCTTAACTTATCCTATCGGAGATATTGTGCAAGTACAAGCTTTATGAAGAAGATATTCAAAAGTTTTTGTATTATCGCTTATCTGACTACAGAGATGGGCAAAATGTAATCTGATTAATGATTAACGATTACAAAATGTAGATGTAAGTATAAATTCGTTGCTCTGTAATGATTATTAAATCCCTTCAAAACATTATGGAGTCATAAATGTGTATGCAATTCCGGATTTCGTAGTGTTTAAAACATAGATGAGCAAGATGCACTCATGTTAATGAGGAAAACCGCAAAATGTAATAGTAATCTTTTTTTATTAATCTGATTACTTTTTGCCCATCTATGTCTGACTACATTGGAGATCTCACTAGCTATGTGAACTTTACTTACATACCTACCTATAAGTATAGATATACTAAAACTTATAGACAGCCAATCACTGATTTTTCCTTATATACAATACGTTTTACAAACCCTGTACGACACGAAGAGGACATATTGGTGACATGATAACATTATCAAAATACATCAGAAAATTATAATACCCGTGAATATTATAGTTATGGTTATTTTATATAGTTATAGTTATTGTCGTATAAAATTAAAAACCTTGAATTATGTTACTTCCGATCTATTCTCGGATTGCTTATTAAAAATAGTTTAAGGACTATTGAAAATATTTAATTGATTAACGATACTTGGCATCAACGGGTGTCATGACTCTTCTGACGTGTTGATTTACTAGCATGATCTTTTGCTTTCCTTTATTTATGAATTACGTGTGCTCTCAGTGATACCATGTAAGTTTTCCTTTTAATTAATTTTACTCTTTTTTTACTCCTTAACTAAAAAGGATAAACTATATAGAATCTAATATCGATATCAGGTAACGCCTTAACGTGTCGACCAGGGCTTTTATCACATAATGTATACAGGACATTTCGGGCTATCGTTCTATTATATTTCAAAAAATTAGAATTTAATCATTATAAAGTTGTTTTTTCTTTCAGAATCTTGCAACTTAACGGCCACGTAAAGAATTTACGTAGCTTTGGTTTGAGTCACATCCTTATTAATAGATTGGACTTCAATGCTTTGACCTTGCGTCTCAGATTAGATATTGAACTGCCCCGGATCGTAGCAACCCTTGGTAAGTCTCTTAGCTTCATAAATGACACCGGGCACTTATTGATAGAATGTTTCTAATTTGAATTTCCGAGAGAGACATTTGTAAGTGCCTTTAACCTGAATAGATAAATTCTCAGGGTGTTTTATAAAACTTATGGCATCTTAAGATCAATGTTATCTACTGTAAGGGAACGTTGGGATTGACATAATATGCAGTAATATGCGAGGTGGTAGGGCGTCGGTGCCCGGCTGGATCGCGACCACAGTAGATGAGTGTAAAGCCCGTCATAGTGACCAGTTTCGGCCTGTCGCGTTTTGGGATCAGGTTGTGTATATCCAGTAGTTCATATACCTAGAGACCTTCAGTCGGGGTATATGCGGGCCGACAGGACGATGTAGACTATCAATGGATTTTCATCCTTTGATAGTCGCTTTCGTTTTTGGCCTACACTGTACTTACCATCAGGTACTTTGTACTCACTATGTCGAGCCAGTGTAAAAAGTTACATAAAATACTCTTAAATAAAACAATGATAGAGTATCTTAGTTTCCTAAGATCAAAGTAAAGGGAGAGGGAATTTGTATTTAAAAAGAAAAACGTTTCTTGTGGTGGTAGGGCGATTGCGGAACTGGGTTGTAACCGCAGTACAAAGTAGAGTAGAAAGACCGTCATAGTGACTTGTTTTGGTCTGTTGCGTTTCGGGATAAGCTTGTGTATATCCAGTAACTCAAATATCTAGAGACCTTCAGTCGTGGTATATGTGGGCCGACATGATGACGGAGACTCAATATATTTTTTTCTTTTGATAGTGGCTTTCGTTTTTGGACTACAATGTACTTACTTACCATCAGGTGTACTGTAGTTATTTTAATGAGCTAGTGTAAAAAAATATAGTTTGTCTTAAAATTAACGTTGTAAAATCCAGCGTTGTGCGGTCTATTCTTTGCATGAATACGTTTATCATTTTGATGTGAAATTATACGGAACCGTTTCATTCAAAGAGTAAATAAACAATACGAAAAGTTGTTTTATATATGACTAGCTGATCCGGCAAACGTTGTTTTGCTATATAAGTTATTGTAATATCTTCTAAGATGTTCATTGAAATTAAGTGATGTCAAAGACAATTTTATTCACAATTAAATACTCCTAATCAACAACACATTAAAGATTAATATTATTACGTTGATACAACTCTTAACAAATAATGCATTAATTTCGAACAATTTGATTACCATAAAAACGGTTCTAGTAAGTTAATCCTAAAAGATAGACATATACTGTTGAGGACATTTTTTTAGATCATTTCAAGAGAAATAATTCTTTCATACATATATTCTTGGTATCTTGAACCGTTTTCGCAGCGCACGCAATGGAAGCACTCAAGGATGAATAATTTTCCCCGTTTTTTTCACATTTTCCATTATTTCCTTCGCTCCTAATAGTTGCATCGTGATGTTATATAGCCTAAAGCCTTCCTCGATAAATGGTCTATTCAACACAAAAATAATTTTTGAATTCGAACCAGTAGTTCCTGAGATTAGCGCGTTCAAACAAACAAACAAACAAACAAACTCTTCAACTTTATAATATGTATTAGTATAGATGATAACAGAATTACATGACACAGAATTGCGGCATAATTAATCCGTTGTCAAATTTCCCGTTCAGTTCCGTTACTCAATTGGGTATGTTTAAAATACATTTTATATAAACTATATTTCGTCATACTATAATATGTTGTTAAGTATATTGCTAAGCAGTGCGCACTTACTTAGGGCTTCCAATCCCCAAATACCCAGATCCCGTGCTATTTTCCTGTCGCGCGTATTGCGGTATCGCGGGCGCGGAATCCCGCGGAATTTGCGATATTGTAATAAAATTGTAATACACTTGCTAGATGTGTGCACACATACAACAAGAGAACACCACATGTGGATATTTTCCACGAGAGCAGCGGGTCCTTAAGGAAGAAAGTAGTCGAGGCTATCGGGCCGTTTTCGGACAGGGACAGTTAACATATTATACATACATTATACAGTATTATATATTATACAGTAACACATTTATACACACACACTAAGTCACATACACAAAGTACACAATCACACTTACACATTTCACATATAAATTTTACTAACTTAATAACTTTTAATAACTTTTTATTTCATAACAGTTATTTGAATCGCATTTAATGCTTTCATATAACCTTGTTACACAAATCATTTTGGTTAATCCGATTTTTTGTACGTTTTCCTGCATTAAATTATAAAATTATATACTGTAGGTTTGTGAATAAATAAATAAAAAAAAAGCACGTACGCTACGACATCGTACGGCTATTTGAAAGTAAACAAACAAACATAGTTAAGTTGTGTGAAATATTCTTAATTACTTGTTGACTTTTTTGTATTTTCGCAAAGGTCACTGGTGCAGTGCCACCGTAATCTTAATATATATAAATCTCCTGTCACGATGTTTGTCCGCGATGGACTCCTAAACTACTAAACCGATTTTAATGAAATTTACACACCACCTGAAGTTTGATCTAATTTAAAAGATAGGATAGTTTTCATCTCAATTCATAGTCGCAATATTATTTTATTGAAAATTATTTGTCATAATTTACAGTTAGCTCCAACCGATTCTAAAATATGGCGCTATCCGTTGACTGGATTGAGTAGTTATTCAAAAACCAGTCACAGCAAATCGTGGCTGGTCTGTTATAATTTATATGGCAGAACAACGTTTGCCGAGTCAGCTAGTTAAATATAAAATTGTCAAGTTCAGTGCAATATAGCTTTAAAAAAAATGTTTTCTGTATTTGAAATCTACTAATTAAAAGTGCGAATTGGCTGACCTCATGCTAAAAGACACAAAACATAATTGAAAAATAATTTCCTTATGTAAATCCGGCGATATTGAAAAATTCCAGTCCCGCAAAAACCGAGACTTAAAATAGGCCACGGGATTGAAAGCCCTAGGTCTTACTTTAGTTCGAAAAGTAAGACTCATAAAAACTCACTTTAGGTCGTTCGCAAATCGCATGACGGATAAATAATACATAGAAATTAATTTCTTTTTCCTCAACAGGTGAAGGTTACGGCCATGCACTGATTTTTGATGACCTCGCTTACGATGCTAGCGTATCTGGAGAGTAAGAAAATTTCTACTATTATTTTTATATTTTCTATATATTTAAGGAAATATACAGCAGCGTATTAATAATAAAATAATAGATAAAGTAAATACAAAAGCCAGGAAAGTTTCCAAATTCTACATTCATCATGCGAACTGCTAAGGAGTGGAATATGCTTCTAGCGAGCATATTTCCAGGATCTTACGACTTGGAAGTTTTTAAGAAAAGCGTGAATAGGCATTTGTTGGGCGGACGTTGTCCATCGTTAGACTCATGAACACCTTCCACTAAGCTTGTCGAATAAATATCGATACATCGATATTTTCAATACAATATATCGATATTTTTGGGCGATATATTTTATAATGATATATCGATATATCGATACAAAATATCCAGTATCGAAAATTGTATCGACAACGATATTTTTTTAATTTTTATGATAGTTAAGTCGCTGAAATCTGAAACTGTAGAGGATAGGACCTAAAGAAAAAAAACTATATTGTCTAAGACTGTTGAGTATTATGTTTTTTTACGTTGCATGCATTGACATCTGAATTTGTTACATGTAAATTATTTGCCGCCATTTATTTATTTAATTTTGTTTGATATCTTAAATAGGTCTTAAAGTTAGAAGATAGCCTTTTAGTTCTTGATATTTTTGGAATTTTGTCTAATAAAAATGAATACTGGTAAAATACTTTCGTATGTACTGAGATTTAATCGATACATCGCTATATCGCGATTTTTCCTTCGATATATCGACGCCGATATTGATATTTTAATAAATATCGATATATCGATATAACGTTTTTTTTTTTCATCATCGACATCCCTACCTTCCACCAGGTGTGAATTTAGAAAAAAAAATCGGCTTTTGTCTGTTTACCACACATTTTAGATTTATTTATGAGGCAAATTGTGGTTTTTAAAAATGTACCTACGCTTAGATTAGTGAAAATATGTTCCAAAGTAGCTGTACAACTTTTTATACGATACCACACACACTATGATACAGCTTTACGGTATCTCATATCTCGGCTAGGACTAAGAAGTTCTCTAACTCCTTCTTTTGCCGTGTCGTTGTGCTGTAGAATGGTCTTCCGGCGAGCGTGTTCCCACCGTCCTATGATATGGGATCCTTTAAGCGTAGCGTGAAGAGATATTCGTGCAGGCCGGCATGATCGCTGTGACTACTGATCAGTGACGTGCATAAGGTATTTATTTTTTTAGGGTAGGCAGAATTCACGTAATTAATTTGAATATTATATTATGATAGCTAATATTATATTGCTTTCATAGAAAAATAGACAGCGTGAATATGGAATAGATATGAATATATAGGGTTCCTTTTTTTGTTTAACTTTAACTTTGTTTAGCAATTTATTCTAGACTTATTTATCATAAGGGCATGCAATGCTTGCATGCATCTATGGAATGAACGCTATTGCTACCGATAGGTTTTTCTTACCTGTCAATAGTCGTTGGCGTTTTTTGGACTGCACTATACTTAACATCAGGTGCAGTGCAGTCACTGTGTCGTGTTAGAATAAAAAAAATCTTACGCACCATGTCTATCGGCTGACTTCTAACCGTCATCCGTTAATCTCCAATTCAATTCAAAGAGTTTATTCCCATAAAGACACAAATCACATGAGAACATTTTGTTTTAAAACCTATCTGGAACAGTAAAGTAGTAAGAGCACACTCGGCATAAACTGAACTGTATTTGTTGGTATTTATCCTTAACTAGCTGTCCCGGCAGACCTTGTTCTGACCTATTTTGTCTAAAACAAAGTTACATTATTTTTTTTATGTTAATAGCTGCCCCGTCAGATTTCATTCTGCCAAAAGTTATTGGCCTGTCGCCGTCTTATAGAAATAAAATTGCATTGAAATACTTGAGTCATATCTAAGGTAGTGATATTTTTGCTTTAATGCCTTATGGGACATTTTTGAGTTATTTTTTGTTTGATTACTTGGCGTATAAATTATAATTTTCATTAATGACATACAACCTCTAATCAACTTGAAGGCATATCTTTGTTTTGATTGACATCATATGTTTGACAGCTGGGGACAGAGTGATTTCTATGGGAAAACGAAATAGTTGTTTTTACTATATTCCTAGCATTTTTTTTCATATTTAATCACCTTTTAAACCTTCCCTGGACTTCAACAATTAATTCAAAACCAAAATTAACCAAATCGGTTCAGCCGTTCTCGAGTTTTAACGAGACTAACGAACAGCAATTGATTTTATATATATACATAGATATATTATGGTAAGTTCTGTATATGCCAAGCGAGTCCACGTTCCCTGTAACGTGTCGTAGAGTTGTGCTCCGTCAAAAATGATATTCAATTTAGATCTGAATACTGTCAGACCAAAGTAGCTATAGTATTACTTTATAAATAATCGCTTACTGCGTCCGAACGGAATCTAAACAATTTAGAATCTCCTGTCGCGTTGATGTAACGCTTTATGGTGATTACAACGAGCTCCTAGATTCACTTTTTCGTAGATTCAGATAGCAAAGGTAGTCCGAAATGCAATATCTTAACTTGATTTGAGTTTCCTAGGGTTGTATTTTCAAGGATTCGTCCTTTACTGCAGGATCATTCCAGGTTTTAAGGATGTACATTTACTTATGAACCACAAAAGTAGAAAACATGCATATATTCTATAGCAGTAGATCCGAAGCTGTTTATTTTTTTTTGTATCCCGGGGGAATATCCTGCATAGGACCATCAGGGATACTGTGAGGGCAGCGACCCCGGTGTGTCAGACTCTTACTGACTAAAAACCCCCGGGGTGTCCCTCAGATTCCTCCACCCGGGCCTGGGAAACCAAATTCATCAAGACGCCCAGGGAACAAGAAGCCTTGTTGAGGTTACCTCTCTGGCAGGGGTAGGAGTAAAGCCCACCCCCTCCAAAACCTCTCTTCCGGGCGGTGCACCGGACATAGTGCACCGCCTTCCTCTCATCCGGGCAGCAGACTCCCTCAAGTCTACTGCCCAGATCAAACTGTTTAAAATTGTACTAAGTCAAAATAACAAGAAAAAACTTAATTTTAATACACTAGAATCCGTATCTTATATAAATATATTTGGTAACAATTATCTTTATAAATCCCATACGTCATTAGATTTTATCTTTATCTATAATTAATATAAATCGAAATATAAGCACCTTTATGTTAAGGTATTAAATAATTGATAAGGCATCAGTGATGCTCTTCCACAGATTTTACCAATACCTACAAAGTTACATAGTTTTTTTCACTCTAATCACATTTTGTATAACCATAAACTTACTATGTGATGACAAAGAAAGGTGTTGTTAATAAATCATATTAACTAATACTATAACGTACCTTTTTTTTGGTAACCCGGGTTATATCCCTAACGGACTTCAGGAGGCGATGAGGGCCACCCCCCGGTGTATCGGACTTGCACCGATTAAAACCCCCGAGGTGTTTCTTTTCCCGTCTGCCGAGGGCCAAGGGCAAGGCTGAGCTATCTTCCTCGGTACCTAGCGACGTCTGGCCTTCTGCAGGGGTGGTTAAATAGTTACCATCCCTCGCTTACTCCTATCATATGGGCGGGGAGAGTGGTGTAAAGTGCCACCCTCCCCTCATCTCCATGATTTGTCATTGGAGCAGTGTGCGGGAACACATCGCACACCACTTACGCCTCTGGCGAAGGCCCTCCTCCGGCGTCCTACCCGAGCTGGGCGGCGGATTGGGTTATCGGTGGTAGCGATAGTCTCCCGATCCCGCTCCGTCGCCTCTTCCACCTTCATGAAATCCTCCACAAAGGAGAAGAATGCCTGCCATACCCTTTCGCTACCAACCATTGCTTGAGCGAGTGCCGGTAGCGACAAGTCACCACCCACCACCCTGGATACTATAACGTACCTAAATGTACGATTAGAACTCTGGAAGTCGGTGCTCTCCATCGGCGAGCCATCAGAGGCTCCCAGATCGCAATTTTTTTTATACTGACTCGTCATATTGTCTACAACACGTTTCATGGTTGACATAGTGCAGTCCAAAAAATGATTGCAACTATCAACAGTAAAGAATAGCAAGAGATAGCTGGCAGTGCTTATGCTGGTCTACATAAACATCTCTTCAGAGTTCCTTCAAAGGATCCAATATCATAGGACGGTGGGAATACGCTCGCCGGAAGACCATTCCACACCCAAACAACTCGGCAAAAGTAGGTGGTAAAGATCTTCTGACATCAATGACATATAAAAAGTATATTCAAATGACATTGATAAAATAATATGTTATTCAATCGATGGCTGTTTAACTGATAAGAATGCGTGGTATAGGACATCATTCCTGTACATATTAAATAATCTGTGCTTCGATATGTAAAGAGCAACCGCCAAAGTTTTTTAAACATTTTGACATTTTGGAAGTAGGTCCATTTGAGTTAAGTTATAAATTTATTTCACCTAAAAGAAAATTGTTATAATATTGAATTTCAATAGATTTTTTAGAACAGCACTTCGAACAATTTGACGTTTCCTCTCTCATCTTGATTGTACAGAACCTTTATTTAATTACTTTAAAATAATTTGTCTAGGATATTTCCACTGAATTATTTAAATAAAAGAGATACTAAAGATAATTTGTGTGAATTTTGTGTGGAGGCCTAGTGGATAAGGGACCAGCATTCATGTATGGCAATGTGAGTGTGCGTATGTTAGTATCCTGGCTTGTACCCCTAGGTTTTACCATATTAAGTACCGATTTAGGAAGATTCACCGGTGGAAGCCCGCATGGCATCTGATAGTAATGTCACATGTAAATGTTTTGAGAACAGCGATCGGTTGCGTTACCTGTAAAACGAAAGGGATATACCGTCATAATATGAGGCGTGTAATTTCAAAACCCGCTAAAACGATTTTTCGTACAAAATTACTTAATAGTCCTAATAGTAATTTGAAATGTTTTAACAAAGCAAATATTATATATGACTTTTTTCTTTTTTTGCTTTTTCCCTCTAGAATAATCATTTAAATACCTTATAAGAATGTGATTGTTAAGTCAAATATGTTATAAATTTATGGGATTTGAATAAATATGTTATAGTGGGTTTTGAAATTAGACTCCTCATATATTATTATTTTTAGGATTTTTTTAGTAATCATAAAATTTATTGTAGCTTGTAGTATGTTAATTGTATATTCGTTTTATAGTGTTTCAATTCGTCGAGTCCGCATCACTGGAGAAGTTCGCGTGAGCATTGGAATCATCTCCGGAATCTCCATTCGTAATCTTGACCTCGACTTCACTTTGGGAGGAATTGATGTAAGCCGACATAACATTTAAATATTCGTTTTATAATATGAACAGCAAAGGAGTGAAATACACTCCCTGGATCTCTTATTCTACAATCTCGTGATTTGGAAGAATTTAAAAGTGATTAGGCATTTACTTTGCGAAGGGGGTCAATCGTCAGCCTCATTTTCAACTACCTTCAGGTGTGATTGAGATCAAGTGTTGGCTTGTAAATCATTAAAAAAGACACAGATTAACTTAGCTCCGAGTTAATAGTGAAGTACTGGAGATATTGGTGACCTTGATCTTGCCCGCAAGGGTCCAGCACGGCGATGCTGTGGAGCATTGATTACCGGGCCCACAGCCCTTGCCAAGTGCGGAAGGAGTCACTTTGTAGTTTTCAGCCGGAACAAGTATGGTCTTCTGACTATTTCCACAAAATAAAAAAGACCCAAACTTAGCTTGCGTTTGTCATAAGGGTACTAGACAAAGATATGCATAGTTAACCACTTCGGTAGGGCACCTTTCGGCCACGAAAAGTTACTAAGCTAGTAAAGTAAAGAAAGTAGTAGTAGTAGGCAGTTAGAAGTTTTTTTTTAATCAATGTTTTAAAGGGCTTTTGGCTGCGGCATGCAGTCATGCCAGCCCTATCGTGCTACACCATATATATTGATATAAAAAATAGAAATATAAACACTACACTAAGTGTTATAGACACACTATAGAAGATAGAGAAACCTTAAGGTTCCACTAAGCTATTGTAAATAAATTTATAAATTTTGCGAGCTTCTCGACTGCTGGGATTACTTAAATAGCTTTGATAAATGCCCAAGTCCAAAAAGTTGATGTTTTGGGTGCTTTATAAGCTTTCTCTTTCTTTTTTATTCTGGACACATTCCATCAACAAATATTAGATATCCTCTGTTGTGCCACAGCGGATTCAGTTTGGACTACCGACTTTTTTCATAATATATCCAAACTTCCTAAGAGGAACGTGTCCAGATCTAATTCTATGAGCTACTACAATATATTTCCTAGCTAGCCCAACGTTAGAAAACCAAGGAATACGAGGAGACCAGTTAGAAGTTAAGTAGGTAATTAGTAAGTTAGTTAGTTAGTTCGCGTTTATGTCAAGGCCGTCGACTATAGGGGACGCTCGGCTGTGTGGGGTCATCTGTGGCCGACGCCTATAGTCGACGCTCGTACCGAAATGGTTAAATACAGTCATTATTTGCAAAAACCAAATGTATTCATCACAGAGAAGTTTGAAGTTACCGAGATTTGAACCCAGGACTTTCGGCGTCGCAGGTAGCATCACTATAAACTGCGATATCAAGCCGTATGACATTGCTGAAAACATAAAATTAGGAAAATGTAGAGAAAATTTGCGAGGTGGTAGGGCGTCGGTGCCCGTCTGGATCGCGACCACAGTACATGTATTATTATATAATATATTATTATATAATATATTAATATATTAGTATTGAATATTCTTCCGGCGGACGTGTTTCTACCGACCTATGACAGTGGGTCCTTTAAATGAAGCGTCAAGAGATATTTGTGCAGGCTGGTATAATCACTGCGACTGTTGTTTTTCTTTACTGTTGATACTTACAGTCGTTTCTTGGACCGCGTCATGCTAACCATCAGGTGTAATCTTGGTCACTATTTATGGTGGTAGAGTTATTGCCCGAATTTGTTCCTGACCATAGTACACAATTGTAAAGACCGTCATAGTGACTCGCTTTCGCTTGTCGCGTTTCGGGATCAGCTTGTGCATATCCAGTAGCTCATATACCTGGAGACCTTCAGTCGTGGTATATGTGGGCCGACATGACGACGGAGACTATCAGCGGATTTTCATGATTTGATAGTCACTTTTGTTTTTGGACTACACTGTACTTACCATCAGGTAAACTGTAGTCACATTGCCGAGCCAGTGAAAAAAAAACGCGCGTCGAATGTGAAGCTAATGTTAAGTTCTTTAATAGAACAACAGGAAATTAATCGAGTAAAATTTTGTCGTGTTTGTGCATATATCAGAAAATAGAATTGTAAATATTATATGGAGGGGTGAAAGGCTATTTGGTTTAAGCGACTTTTTTGATGATATAGTAATATATATATATATATATATATATATATTTTAGGAATTGATAAAAAATGCTGATTCCAATAATATATACTATATATATATTACTATATCAACAAAAAATCTCGCTTAAACCAAATAGCCTTCACCCCTCCATATATTTTCTAAAAACTGTTTTAGTAAACTGTTTTATTATTGAGTATGACGTTATTATTGAGAATATCTCTTAATCTGTAACCCCACTGAGATAGTATATCCTAGTTAATCCGATTATTATGATAATGTGATAAAAGATACTGGGATAGTGATTAAAAATTCATATAGCCCAGTTTTATTTCCAATAATGAGGACAAATTATAATATTTTGATAAAAAATAATTAAAATTACATGGCTGTGATTTAAATTATACATTATAAATTGTACAATTTAAATCACATGTATACTGTGGTACTTCCTGATCATTACAACTGTCAATGTACTCTAAGGTCGTTTTGTCGAAATGATATAAGGCAGTTTTCACATTAAAATGTTCTTTTTCAGTCCGATTTGACGGTGAATGTCTTCGGTCGTGACATGTCTGACCTAGTGAACACAATACTCTCAGAAACAATTCCCTCCAGCCTAGCCGAGTACAGGGTAAGTTAGCTACTTTTATTATCATTTACTAACAGCTACTCCATCAATTCTCACATGAATCTTCTAGGAAATTGTCAATAGATGGCGCTAGATTCCATGAGCAATAAAATTCATATATGGGGAACCGATCCGTCGCCACGTAGCCTTAAGTTTCTTCACAAAGTAGTCATTTTCGAAAGGCTAGATCATTCTAGGTAGTTCATTCTATGGTGACACGTCCACGCTGACCTTTGCACTCGTAAGAGTGCCCTCACGTTGCTTCCAGATCAATAAAGCGCTGCACGACCATTTATTCGTATTATTAAATTATTTATTATGAACTGTCTTTATTTATTTTCAGTCTGACCTCAACCGCCTAATTGTGGACATCGTCCTGAGATTGCTCGAAGATATCCTGTAAATAATTATCACAATTGAACTCTTTTGTTTATAATAAATGTTATCGTTGAATTAAAATTGTGTTTCAATACGTATCTAGAATTAAGCTCTCCATTACTATTGTTAATACAAATTATTAAATGATTTGTTTTTCTTCCACAAGTGTATAATATATGCTTCGACAGGAAGTTAGTGTCAGTGGCAGACAAACTGAGATCCGGACACATTCCATCTAACAAATTTAAAAAACTCATTAAACTAATGGTTCTCCAATTTATGTAAATATCACAGATGATATCCAACGTTTGATGATGGTATATGTACGATCAGATTTTTTTTACACTGGTTTTAATTAAAGAATTAAAATCCACTGATAGTCTCCGTCGTCCTGTCGGCCCACATATACCATGATTGGGGTCTTTAGGTATTTAAGTTACTGGATGGACAAGCTGACCCCGAAACGCGTCAGGCCAAAGCGAATCACCATGTCTTTAAACTTGTATATTGTGGTCATGACCCAGTTCAGGCAATCACCCTACCACCAAAAAACTCTTTAAGGGATCTTAAGCCCAGAGTTGGACTCGATATTGAAATTTACGATTTTACAACTTTAATTATTCTCAACAGATGGCGTTACTATATGCGTCCAATTTCACAACTGAGTGATTTTTATTACAATTAGCAGTTGGAAACCTGCATGATATAAGAATAATACCCCTTATCAATACAATTCTGATATCACTTTAACATCGTTTTAAGCTATAAATCTAACTTAGAAGCGACTAAGCCTGTCTGAACGAAGTAATTCCACTGTATTTTAATATAATTTAAAATCACACTAACCTACCACACATAATTTAATATTACAATAGCCGAGTTTCTACGCGTGACTTAGCTACGTTAAATGATAATAAATCTTCACGCTATATCATTTTCGTGGTGAGCAGAGATACATTAGTGGCTGTATCCACATTGCGCTTATATGTCGTGCCCAACGTGACCAGAAGCGCAGATGATCGCCGTTATCAAGGCACTTAAACATGGGATTACTATTCGATGCCATGGTGATTTCCTCGTTACGTTTTCCTTTACCGGTGAGCATGTTGGGGCCTAAATCTATACGTGAACTGGAAAAACCGGGGAGTACGAATCGGAATTCGAACCAACAACCATTCGCGTTGCTGCACATAGAAAATAGTCCATTATACACTAGCCCACCACAGTAACAGTGCTTATATAGTGCTGCAGCTGATTTTTTAAAAATGAATCACATTTGTTTGATTTCCCTACTACTGGTATTAAGAAGACGTATAAAGAAGAAACAAATACACACAAGATAATGGATACATTAGTTGCTTTCAATGAAATACTCAATCTCAATTTTGTCTGTCATCTTTGATACCTACCTACCTACCATATCTAAAAAATGAATGCAGCACCGATAAAGGGGTGCACCGCAAGTTTCTATGATAGGATGTCGTGCCGTGTGTTGTGGCACGTTACGATATCGTGTCGTGATGTTTGACGTTGCTCGCTGTAGATCTCGTGTTCATGTGTACGAGCCTTATGGAAATGCAACAATGGCCAACGGCGAAAGGTGCACGTTGGGAAAGGCGCTGGAGTTCTTAGCAACCAAGTTGAACAGTTTTTCAAGGCACTATATCTCGATAGAAATGTACAATACTAATTGTGGATTATTCATTTCCGTCGTAGATATAAATATTTGTCTAAATAGATTAGATAATGGTTCATTGTTTCTATTTGCAATTCTTATATTATAAAAGTGATATTTATTGTTGTTTCTAAAATAAAAAGCTAGCAGCTATTAGCTGTCGTGCCTATATCTCAGCTGGTGTGTTCAACTATTACATGAGGAGTCTAAATTCAAAACCCGATATAACATATTTTTTCAAATCCCATAAATTTATAAAAACTTATAATTAATCTTTGACTTAACAATGACATTCTTATGAGGTATTTAAATTATTATTCTAGAGTGAAAAAGCAAAAAATAAAAAAGGTATTTATAATATTTGCTTTGATAAAAACATTTCAAATTACTATTAGGACTATTAAGTAATTTTGTACGAAAAATCGTTTTAGCGGGTTTTGAAATTAGACGCCTCACATATTATTTTGCACTGCGCTGACCATACATTAAAAACTAATTGAGATGAGAGCCATCTATCCAATCTAATTTGAAACTATTCATTGTTGGTGCGTCAACAATGTCTCGAGGCAGTGGCGTGCATCTCATAGCAGCAAAAAAGCCTTATCGGTTATTCTTGGAAATCTAATAAATACGAGTATATTGACATAAAATTGGCAGAAAATTGAATTCTGGAAATTTAACCTGATAATTACCAGATTTTACGTCAAAACATTTATTAAAGGTTAATATTAACAAAGTAATGCTTTCTATGCTTCTATGGAATGGACGCCACTTTTCCTAAGCCACAGATGGGCAAAATATAATTTAATTAAAGAAAAACGATTACTATTGCATTCTGCGTTTTTCATAATTAAAATGACTGCATTTTGCTCATCTATGTTTTAAACACTACGGAATCTTCAATCGCATACACATCTATGTTTTGAAGGGATTTAATCATGATTAGAGAGCAACAAAATAAAAACTTCGACTACATTTTGTAATCGTTAATAATTAATCAGATTACATTTTGCCCATCGTTGCCCGAGGAAATCTACTCAAAATTTGCAATATTCTGTTATAGAGTGAGTGATAACTGATATTCGTTTTCAAGTTCCAACGAACCAGCTACACAATATTCACATAACGAGCACGGGGACAACTGTTGCCTTGAAAAATATTGCATATCTTGGAGGAGTCATATATGCCTGTTAATATTTTATGTCTCGATAAAATTCCCACGCTGGCATGGCTACTGTCGTGACGACAGTCGAAGAATTTTCTATTTTTCCTCTGGAATTAAGAAATACAAGCGCGGGCAATTTAAAGGCCTTAACATCGCAGTTTATGGAGACCCTACTTATGAGGCTCCGGTTCTGGCTTCGATACCCAGTAGCGGCAAATTTTTCTATAATAAGCACATTAGTTTGTAGCGAGTTATGTTATGTATTTATATTTAAGTATGTAAATCTTAATTACATTACTCATAGTACAAGTATGAGCTTAGTTTGGAACTAGACCATTGTGTGTAATTGTTTGTAAAAATTTATATACGAGTATATTTCAATTTTCATAATGTGTTGAACACATTAATGTAGGATGGATGTTATTGTGTGAAATATTATTATATATGAATTAGTAAATGCGTAGAATGGAACGTATGTAAGTGAAAGGCAGGAAAGTTAGAAAGAGAGAGGATAAACGGTTTCTTTCGATGCGAGCGCTCTGTAATTTTAAGACGTGAAAAAGTGTTAAGACTTTAAATTATATTGAAAAGTGCAATAAAGAAGTTTATAATACTTATTCAGTGTTTATTTGGTCTAAAGATCACCTAAACCACATTAATTTATATATATTTTTTTATGATAGATAAATATATCTTTTATAACTGAGTTTTGATTGTGTCTGTGGTATTGTATGTGTTATTGTTTATATTGTCTATGATTCTTTCTCTATTAAATTGACTACCGAACTGTGTGCATCGTTTGATTTGTCTCATGTTTTACTTGCTATTTACGACTATTTTACAATGCTTACTTAAAAACTGTTTCAAAAGCTATGGTGGCCCAGTAGACATGAAATAGGTAGCTATACGCGGGTATATGAACGACTACAGGTTCAAATCCCAATGTGTTTCCCAGATTAAGTACGGATACAGGCTCCAGATGCTTACCGGTGAAGGAAATCCCGATAAAGAGAAGATGATGGCATCTAATATACAGGGTGATTTTATAGACGCGGCAGATATTCCGGCAGGATATTTAGTATTCGATTCTAATTCCAAATATATAAAAATAATGATATCTCAATATTTCCAATAAAACAAAGCAAATTATAGTCAACATATTAAGAGACAATTACACATATGAATGAATTAATAATAAATCATTATTAAGTAGGTATTTTGCTTGTCCTAAGCCAAGATAAAAGGCGAAGGGAAAGCGAATTAATAACTATTTACCTAAAATTACGTAAAAAGGAACTTTATCTACTTACCAATGAATCGTGCACCACACGCGCTACGGTGTTGACACTTTTTACGGATCATTTGTTATTTGTTAATGATTTGTTAGGAAATATAGTTTATTTAGATTTTTATTAGTTGCAAGAAGGTACATTATGTGCTGAAATATCTCCCTCGTCTATAAAATCACCCTGTGTATATGACAAGAGTTGATGCTCTGAGGACAGCAATCAGCTCTGTTGTGGTCATGTTAGGCACGACATATATGCGCAAAGAATAGAATTACTAAGTCCTTTTTTTTTCTTGGGGAAAATCCTCACAGGACCGTCTCAGCTGCACAGGGGGGTTGCGCAGCCGAGGTGTGTCGGACTTATACCGACTAAAAACCCCAAGGTGACTTTCTGCGCATTGGCGAGGACTGCGGATCCTGTAATCAATTCTCCACAGCCCCGTCGCGCCGCGCCCGCTGGTCACGAACTCGGGGGAAGATGTCTGCCCCGACACTGCTCATTGTATTTAGACAGAGCACGTCACAATGCTCTGCCTACTTCTCGAGAGTCGCTAACCAGTCGTTCAGGGCCCCCAACCTGAGCGGTCGCGACAGCAAACACATTAGCCAACCGGTCATGGTTCGACCGATCGGCTGGGACGGATGTGCACAATTACTAAATCCTAACGTATCTCTGCTTACACTTAAAGGGATATAGTGTGACCATATAATATTATTATTTAAAATTTTCAATTTGTCAACCTTTAAACCCCTGTTTCACAGTATTAGGGGTAGAATTTTAAATAATTGCCAATGTAAAAATCTAATATTTACAGCTTCAGTATTATAGCTCCTACGAAGATAAATAATTCTGCATAAATCGTCTCCTATTTATAGGTCCTCTATAACCTATAAATAGTTTAATACACGTGACGAGAGTGTGGAGAGTGGTGGACGCGTTGGAATAGTCTTTCCCGATATATTTTTTAAATTGCAACATTTTTGTATTTTTTTTTATTGTCAGCGGTTTTTTTTTTGGGACTTTGGATCAGGCTAACCATGTCAGTCCCATAATTACACTATACTTTTGTAACTACACTACACTATACTATATTATTTCAATAATTTATGTGTGAGTCTACAGAGCATCTCAGCTGCGCAAGATGTTTGCTCAGCTAAGATGCTCTGAAATAGACCCACATCAGACCTGTCATTTTTGTCATGAAGTTAGGAGTTGTAAAATGGGCTGCGTGTACAGGTTTTACCCAAGACTATAAAATATAATTCTCTAACAGGGCAGTGTATAACGTTTTTATTCCGGAAACATAATGTTGTAGATTGCTTTATAAGCGGCGGCAACAACTTATCATTAGATGGGCTATCAGTCTGTTTGCCGAAAAGGTTTAAAAATAAAAGTAAAGAATGAGAAGATGAAGAAACAAAGGTTTGACCAGATAAACCCAATTAGATATATAACTTATCAACTGATGTTGATACATTGGTACTCAAGAAATTTATAGTTGCAGAAGAATTAAAAGTCAAAAAGATAGAAAATACGAAAACAAAAAGAGAAATGGGTTAAAAAGACCCCAAACCCATTCAAGGTTGCGTAAGTTTTACAATCAAAATGATAACACAATATTTTGTCAAATCTGATTAGATTATACGAACAGTTTTTTTTGACTGATTATTTTATTATTTCAATAATTAATCCTCTCCTTCTAAATAGTATATATAGGCGCACATTATCGTCGGACACATATTTCGTTCGCAAAAAGCTGCAGGTAAGAGGGGCTTTACAATATTAAATGATAAAAACAAAAAAATTAAGCGTTATTACGTACGCAATGTGAACGCAACTAAAGTGTTGTATTAGAACTTCCACATTAATAGATTAATTTGATCCCATAGTTTAAAAAAAATGTGTAGATATTTTTATTATAAGTGTAGTTTTGTATTTTCATTAACTAGTGTAGTGTTTGGATAAACGTCTTCGTTTGTCTTGGATTCCGCAGTAGTTCAATTGGGTTTCAATGTTTAAAATCGTTATATTAATTTTAATGTGAAATCTTGAAGCAACTTATTCTCTCTTACCACTGGTATCAGTTATATAAAAACCTACAATCGTAATGTCTTGAAACAATTTTATCATAGCAGTTGCGGGATAATTATTTTGCTATAGTAGATTTGAAAAAATTCCCAATATATTAATGATTTTACTAAATAAAAATTCTAAAAGAGGCAAGTAGTGATTGAATACAATTGAATATTCGCTCTTAATGGCACTTATTTCGACTAAAGTAGGCTGTTTATCTAGAATTCCATGTACCTGACATATGCTTTTATTACAGAACTGACTGAAACTTCAATATGAGGGCCGTTGTTATTGCTTTTGCTGTGCTCATCGCCGGCATTTCTGCATCACCCCAGAAGCTTCAACAAGGTAATACAATCTTCTACCGTAAACAGCTATGAGAACAGGATTCATAACTCTAGACTTAACTATCAATCTAACAGATTCTAAATTTACTCGTTTTAAATTTATTCGGCTTTTACGAGTGCCGTCGGTATAGAAATATATTTTTAACTGTGGTTCAACGTATCAAATAGGCTATAATGGTCATGGTCAGAAGGATATTAACACTAATCATACCAACACTTTTTAGATACCTATTTCCTGCTTGAATGTATTATATGAATGTTAGGAAGGAAATAAACATAATAATAAAATTTATTATATTAAAAAAACTGTATATTGACCATTTCTGTTACGAAGGTAAAAATAATAATTTTTAACTATTGCTCATCGCATTTTTCACATATAAGTGTGTCGATTGTAAATTTTCCGCAAACATATTTTTTACATTTAGAGCAAATTTGGTTTTATTTTCTTTACAGTATCCTATTTGACACTTCTTACGTTGATAAGCATCTGTATGAGACTAAGGCAACGATTCTTTCGTACTTATTTTTTTTTGGTTGTTCACGGTTTTCTCGAAAGTCGGCGCCAAGTTCAAGTATTACTCAAAATAAATAAAACAAAAAAAAAAAACTAAATTAACTGTAGGTTAATTAGTTAGAAAAAGTCATGAAGTCAAATGTGTAAAAACAATAAGATGATACTTTTATTTTCAATGCAAAAGTTCAAAATGGGTCATTTGACCCGTTAGGGTATGTTTAGTGTTAAAGCGCTACGTAGCTTTTGTAGGGGGCTGAAAGTTACTTCTGCTTGCTTTGGTTTTTTTATTCTTCGTTAAAGTGTTCATTATAAAATTGTTCTTACAATTATAGGTAATGTAAACAATCAGTAAGTCAACTGATCTGACCACAAGCTAATAACACCGAGCTCGTTGACATGGTGCTGGCCGTTATTGGTCTTAATTTGGGGCGTTAAGTTAAGTCAAAGTGAAAATTGTATCCTAGAATTTGTGAATCATATCATAGTCGGACGATAGTATATACCAAGACAATTTTTTAACATGTACTAATCGTACGTACAGGTCATCATGAAGGGTCGAGTGTGGTAAATATATTACCGACTTTAGACAATGAAGCTCTGACGTCATGTTAATTGCTCAGTTTGGACTTTGAAGTACCAATGTAGAACGGCTTGCCTCTGGGTATTTCATTGAATATTCTCTGGAGAGTGTATGACTGAGCTGCATGATTCTATTCTACTATATCAGTTTTAGCATAATTTGTACATATAGTTGATTATAACCTCCTTGTTTATATTGAATACTGCTAAGGGGTGAAGCTTTTTGTGTCTGATTTTGAATAATCACACATATAGCATGTAGACGCCGCCCGATACGTAATTGTCGCCCTAAGGGTTGTTAGGGTGATACGAGACGTGCGGGGTAAGAGGATACGCGCGCGCACGGGATTCTTGCGAGTTGGTCGACTACCGAGACGCAAGGCGAGAGTATGTGCGTGTACGTCGCAGTTCGGTGTGCCTTAAAGTGCAAATAAACAGTAAAATGCCAAAATGCGTGTCTTTCTACAACCACACCCACGACCACCGGTCATACACAATATTAAGTTCACTTTTCATAAGAAGAATGTAATGTCAAGCATGATCCTGGTTACTCGTATAAACTTGAATATCCTGATTGTATAAATTAAAAGTAAAATTCTTTTTCTTCGTCAATACTTATGCTGATTTATTATTTAATAGTGGTTGACCAAACAAGTGGCCGACTTGTTGCTGACATCGTTGTTTCTCTTATCGAGGAATACTCGAGACGGGTTTATGAAAGAGGTCTGGACCCCTACCGTAATGACTACGTATTTGGCCGCTACGTCCTGCACATTGACGAGTAAGTGTCATTTAATATATTATTTTATCTGGTCTTTACGTTAGGCAACATTTCTATAAGCGTGTTGTTGAGATTAATGCGAAGATCGATTCATAGACTTACTATTGAATTAATAAAAGAAAGGAAAATAATGAATTTAACGCTCAAAGAAATATTATCTTAATGTATAGTAACATTTTTTTTTAACCCGGGGGAAACCCGTTTTGGGCCCTCAGGGGACGATGAGGGTCACCCCCGGTGTGTTAGAGTCGCTAAAACCCCCGGGGTGTTCCTTCTCCCGTTTGCCGGGGCCAAAGGCAAGGCTGTGCCAGCTTCCTCAGCACCCGGCGACGTCTGTCCTATTGATGGAAGGCCCCAGGACACCATTTTGCTCTCCTTCATTTTCTTTGAGCGGTGCGCGGGAACACATCGCGCACCGCTCTCGCCTTGGAGATGTTGGGTAACGCACTCCCTCAAGCGAGCCGCCTAGGCGTCAATCCATTAGGGAGGGAAGTGCCTTGAGTAGGCTTCCCTCCTGCATCCAGTAATTTATAGTAAGATGCTATTCAGGGCCAAAGTTTTATTTCAAAACGATTTTCCGTAGTTTTTAGAAGAAAAATGATACGGGGAATAAATTAGTAAAATATAGTCACCCATCGTGTATTGGCGGTGTTTTATAGCTGGTTACTATATTCACCGGTGGTAGCGAATGGGTTAAACTAAATAATATATATTTTCCCCGGGCGTCTAGACGAATTCGGTTTCCCAGGCCCGGGTGTAGCGATTAGAGGGACACCTTGGGGTTTTTGGTCAGTAGGAGACTAACACACTGGGGTCACTGCCCTCACAGCCTTGATGGTCCTATGTAGGATTTTCCACCGGAATACAATATATTTAACCATATTTTAATGACCAACATTAAGCAAATGATGTTGATACCTTTTTTTTTGTTTTTATAACTTATAGGCGAACGCTTGACCTCAATCACACCTGGTGGAAGGTGAAGATGAGTCCGATGATGAACCGCGTCCGCCCAACAAATGCCTATTCACTCTTCTTTTAAAGACTCCCAGGTCATAAGATCGCGGAAATATAGCCGCTGGAAGCATATTCCACTCCTTAGCTGTTCGCATGATGAATGTATAAACCTTAAAAAATATTAAAAGAATCAATCACGTTAGCATGGTATACGAATGAATAAGAAACGAAAATAGATTCAAAGAAAGAATAAGAACTACTGGACAAATGAAAGTTATTTTTAATATTTGTATTTGGTTTTATATTCCTAAGCATTTATATTTATTTCAGTATCTTTGAGGTTTCCGGATGGGTCAGGAATATTGCTCTGGATGGAATTGGCAAAGTTGACATCAATGGCGTAGGCTTTGATGGATCCACCGGAACCCTTTCTTTCGACTTAGCTTACCCCGCAGTCAGCGGTTCAGTCAGTAAGTTTTTAAAATATTGTGCTATTTTTAAATCAATAATAATTATTTATATATCGGTTAGCTATTATAAAATGGGTTTCCTTAGTAAAATATTTAGCGATGGTGATTTCCAACGGATTTTCATCTCTTGGTGGTCGTTGTTGTTCTTGGTCTGCATCGTACTTTCCATCAGGTGGAAGTATAAAAAAAATCATAAAGTATGAATAGTATTTGGAATATAGAAAACAAACCTTCCAAATTTTAAAGAATATGTGATATAATATTTTGTAATATCTTAATCTATGTCGCAATAAGATAGTCGCAATGGTTTAATTTTAACAATACCTCAGCTAAATGATATAATCGTACATTATTGTAAGAAGTTTAATGCAGTAAAATAGACGAAACACGTTCCTAGTGATTCGTTTAGAAAATTACGAGAGGCTTTTTTTGTTAATAAATAAATAAATAAAATAAAAAATAAAAAGCCTTTATTTGTTATTTTTTTTTAGTTTTTTTTTACACTGGCTCGACATAGTGACTACTGAGTACCTGATGGTAAGTACAGTGTAGTCCAAAAACGAAAGCGACTATCAAAGGATGAAAATCCATCGATAGTCTACATCGTCATGTCGGCCCACATATACCACGACTGAAGGTCTCTAGGTATATGAGCTACTGGATATGCACAAGCTGATCCCGAAACGGGACAAGCCGAAACTGGTCACTATGACGGCCTTTACACCCATGTACTGTGGTTGCGATCCAGACGGGCACCGGCGCCCTACCACCTCGCTGCTGCTCGTTTAGCACCACCCAGGAGTCACGTGTAGGGAAACTAGGGTATTTACATTTATCTGCTAGATTAAGTGTTTACTAAGTCAAGAACCCCTTAGCGGGTAAAGGCCTCCTCCAAGGATGTCCAAGCATCTTTGTTTTGAGCGGTTTCATACCATCTTGGGCCTGCAATTTTTTTTATTTCGTCATCCCATCTTGGGATAGGTTTCCCTATTCGCCTTCTACCTTGTGGGCCTCCCCACAGGGTAATTTTTAGAGTCCACCTTTTGTCCTTTAGCCTCGCTACATGACCTGCCCATTTCCACTTGAGCTTCTGAGCATAGCTCTTTTTTTGTTAATTCAGTGAAAGTCCCACGGACCGTAAGCGTGGCGGTATAGGCCTCTACTCGGTGTGTTGGACTCTTAGCGATAAAAACCACTGGGGTGTTCCTCCTATCCGTTTGCTGGGGCGCGTTACCCAGTACCTCGGGACCCGGCGACGTGTGGCCTTGTGTTTAAAGCAGGTAACATCTCTTCTGCATTGCGGGTGGTGGGGTGTAAGAGGCCACCCCTCGCTCGCGTTATTGTCTTGGAGCTACGGTCGGGAACACAACGTGTGCCACTCACGCCTGGATAGGTTGAGCGATGCACTCCTTCAAGTGCGCCGCCCAAGGGTATTTTTGTAATGTTATCGTGTCACCAATATGCCCTTTTCGGGTCGGAGAGGGTTTTCAAAACATACTGTATTGATTTCAAGGAATAACATGTATATCCCAGGTGCTGCAGAAGGCGAAATCATCATCTTCGGCTACTCTCTTAGTGCCGTAGGCAGTGGAAGGTAAGATATCAACTTTATAATTCCAATTATCTTGATTGATGACATTATTTAAATGATTCTTGATTTTTTACGCTCTGATACATTTCATATTGATTTGAATCAACCAATTTCTATTGAATTAATTCTTAGCGCTTTTGACAAAACTATAATTACTCAAAAATTTGCGAATTATGTAAGTAAATTGTAATTATTTATTTACCTTTACGGCTTGCAATTTTTTATGCCAAATACAAAGAATATATAAATTCACTGCGGTGATCATCAATTTCATTTGTACCACTTTTATTAAATTACCGCTCAAAAGTATATTTGATAAGACTATATTGAATGTCATCAACATTATAATCATCATAGCCATCAATATCACCTTAATAGGTGGTATCAAAGCATAAATCAATTAATTTTGTTTCAGTCTCACCATCAACAACGTGGGAGTTGCCGGTTCAGTAAAACTCGGTCTTAGCTTATTTGATGGCATCGTAGTGGAATCCATCGACGTTGTTTTGAGCGTTGGAAGCGTTGAGGTATGATTGAAAATTGAGATCGCCTTTGGTGTTGTCCAAAATACGTGTCTTGTACTACACTTTACATCTGCGAATAATTTATGTAGCTTTCTGACAGCACTTGTTTTTTGTTCTCGGACGGAGCCTTCAGATTTTTTCGGCTGTTCTTCTCAAATTAATTGCTATCAAGATATTTGTAGATCACCGTTAGGTTAGGTTAGGTTAGGTTGGCCACCTAAGTCGAGGGCATACCCATAGGGGTATCCTTGCGTAGCCACACAACCAATAAATCGCTGGCTGAGCACATTACTTGTTCGCTCTCTAAGCCCGGTTTAGTTGTGTAGTCCACTCCCCGCGGACAGCGTATTGTACTACCGAAAAATCTGTTTATGGGATTTTTTTTCTGCCCATGTACACCCATTTATATTTCCTTTTTTGTTTGAAATTGATATCAAGCTGGCAACACTTCTGGCAGTATAGATGTTTATAGTGAATGGAGTCCTTTACAACAGGTGGGCTGTAAGCATGTTAGCTTCTTTTAAATATAAAAAGATTACCACAGGTTTTTTCCATGCTTCATAGATATGTCCTGCCCAGTTCCTTTTTACATATTTAATTATTGTAATAACACTTTTTAAATTGTAATTAAACAACATATTTTTGATTATTAGTTATAGATTTTACTATGGGATTGGGACTGACTGCTAATTTACTATTATTGTTGCAGTCTAACTTGTCCCTGGACTTCTTCGGGTATGACATTTCTGACACAGTCAACAATGCCCTTAGCAACACGATTCCTGCAGCTATCGAGACGTACCAGGTGAGTGCACTCTTTTCTATTCTTACTCAGAATGGTGATTGGAGTGATTGATAATTCCAGAAACTGTATCAGAAACTGGTATGAACTATAGCAGTAATTTTGGCAACTATGAATGTCTCTTCAGGGACATAAGAAATAGATAGGATACTCCAGAACAAAACGCGATGATAAAAGCAAAATAACACATTATATTCTAGAAGGTTTATTGATGCTTATTTTGTTCTATGTCTTTTTTTCTCCATAGCATCCTTCGTAGCTCAGCGCTTGTGGTTTTATAATGAGTGGAGAGGCTGGAATGAGGTTATATAATTCTTCAAAACACTCGACATGATACAAACGATAAAAAATGGTCAGTGAGGCAATATCCAAAGGCATTTATTTAGACGCCTCTAAAAAGCCATCTTGAAATTTAGACCTTCAAAAAACAAAAAAATCCCTATATCACATTTATTAGTTTTTCATAATCTCTATACCTTTTTGTTTTACACTAGCTCGAGAAAGTGACTGCAATGCATCTGATGGTAAGTACAGTGCAGTCCAAATAGGAGAGCGACTATCAAAGAACGAAAATCTATTAAATCTCCGTTGTCATGTCGGCCCACACATACCATGACTGAAGGTCTCTAGGTAAATAAGTTACTGGACGTATACAAGCTGATCCCGAAACGCGACAGGCAAAAGCGAGTCACTATTACGGTCATTACACTTGTATACTGTGGTAACAACTCAGTTCCGATAATCGCCCTACAACTACAAACACCACTCTCTATATATAAAAAGCTTGTCTTGAAGGACACATCATTGTAAACTCTAAATTACCGAAGCTAGAATCATAACATTTTTACATTAGGTTTTTTTACGACGTATGTGGCAACTGAAAGCGCGTTTTTCTATTTTCCACTACAAAGTTTTTTTTTTAAATCCGCCAGAATTAGGCGTAAGTCGCATTTGGGCAAAGCACGCCGTCTGCTGGCGAATGAAGTTGGAAAGTGTCTTTATTATAATTTGTTTTTTTTTTTGCAGGAGGAGATCAGCTTGACAATTGAATATTTTATCCTACCTTTCCTAAACCGGGTTCTGTAAGCTATATTGTACTCGCCTAATAAATATACTGGTTGTATTTAAATTCTTATTTATTTACGAAATAAACAATAATATTTATTAAAAATGTGTTTTTTTACTTCCGAACTTTTTTACCTATTTCGTTCAGCGACCTCTATATTTATTACTTTGAAGGTAGGGTAAACATTTTTAAAACAAACTGTGGTTATTCGAGCATAACTTATTTAGAAAGTGACTCAGCAATACAGTTCTAGCTGTCGTGTCTCGGCAGCGGCGTCCCAACAGTGGCCTATAGGTCGATGTATTATTTCGAATTACAGTCCAAACCTGGATAAGTGAGAGTTCAAGGGAGCACAATCTCATTCTCGCTTATAGAGGGTTCTCACTAATCTGAGTTTCTCGCTAATGCAGGTACATGGGTATCGTTTCTCTCTTATAGAGGTACGCAGCAATAACAAATCACAGTAAGTACATATGTATTATGTACATATACATTTTTAATAGTGTGTATATGTTACGTTCATTAGATTTCGACAAATAAGTTCTTTATAAGGGTAGATATCAATATGCTTACAAAAACAAAACAAAAATGCAAGCACTATGTAATTTTATTTTATTTATTTAGAGCTTATTTACACTTAAATAAATCCGTCAATTTCGTTTGGGTTTCTGTTTTTGTATTTTGAATGTTTTTCTCTAGCTCATACATTTTGTCGAATTTTCTACGTAAGTTAAGAATGAGTCATAAAATAGCAGATGTTAAATTTTTAATTTGTTTTGTCATTTGTTCCTCCTAAATAAATAAAGCTCGACTGTCGCTTACAGAGGTATAGATAAGTAGCAGTCTCACTTAGGGAGGTCCATGAGGGGAAAACGACTCTCTCTTACAGAGGTTTCTGTTTCTCGCTAATAGAGGTTTTGGGAGCTTAAAATGATGGGTCCTGACTATTACTCTCACTTATAGAGTATTCTCACTTACCCAGTTTTCATTTATGCAGGTTTGACTGTACTTATTATTTCTCAAATCAAAGCTTTCACGATTATGAAGATTTTCTCATAACCACGGGCTACTGGCGTTTTAAACTATCATAAAATGTGTTATTGCATATGAAATACCAATGCGTACGGAGCCGAAACGTCGACACTAACGCCTGGGGTATTCCACCTGGTTAGGGTCGCTCAGGGTGCGGTTGGAGCGGGCTATGTTGGGCATCATTCTGAAATATAAAATCCGAAATGAAGTTATTCGACTCAGAAGCAAAGTTGTCGACATAGCTTTCCGTTTTAGCAAGCTTAAGTTGCAGTGGGCAAGCCATATATGCCTTGAACTGATGGTTATTAGAGTAGGCAAGTCCTTGAGTGGAGCTCGCGGATCGGCAGACCTAGCGTGGGGCATCCCCCGGCAAGGTGGCGCAACGACCTGCGGAAGGTAGCCGGAAAGGATTGTATGAGAAAAGGCGAAGATAGGGCTCAATGGCACTTGTTAGGAGAAGAATATGTCCAACAGTGAACTAGGCTGACGATGATGATATGTAATGCATGTTTTATGAGATGACAGACATATGTTAAGTCATGCGTTTCCTCCAAATTCTTCAACGTAATAAATAAAATATTATTATTTTTAGGGACAATTTCACATATTGACTTAAGCAAGACTACAGAAATGCTACTTTAAACAGTTTTAAATACGAATCAATTCTCAATTGTGTTAAAATTTATAATAAATTAGTGTTTAATAGCACCCAAAATTCAAAAAGCATTTCTGAAACTGAACATTAGACCCGAAGTGAGCTTGCGCTTTTATTATGGGTACTAGAAAAGATATACATACTTAAATACATGTAAATATTCCATAACTCGCAATATGCCCGTAAAACATAGACTTTTAAACTCAAGGAAGTATATTTTTTAACGATTTTCAATTTAGACTATTTTTTAAAAGTCGCCTTGCGGGTTTGCTCTCTTATGTGGTTGAGGGTCCAGTAGCACACACGAAGCGATTCGGCTTCTCTTTTTTACTGCGAACCGCCAAGGAGTGGAATTCGCTTCCTGCAACTGTTTTTCCAGATTCTTACAACATTGGAATCTTCAAACGACGCGTAAATCTATATTTATTGGGTGACCGTGCTCCACTATCACTTTCCATCAGGTGAGATTGAGGTCAAGTACGTGTGCCCTTTTGCGACTGAATTGCACGATAGAACCCCATCTTCACCTTTTTATTATATGTTACCAAGACGCCGTGATTATAGTATGTTGTTAATATCTCAAGGTCTAATACGAAGCGATTTGCCTCCTCAATCTGTTCGGTTAAGGAGTGGAATTGGCTGTCAGGGTTTGTTTTTCTAGCTTTGTATAATATGGGAGTCTTCAAGCATAACTCTGTTTTTGTTGGGCAAGAACGTTCCATTATCGGCCTGAACATCGCTTTCCATCAGATAATATTGAGGTTATGTGTTATTGTGCTAGTAACAAAAACCGTGTTGTGGGTGGTGACCTCTCGCTGCCGACATTGGTTTCACTAATGGTCGACATCGAAGGTGCACGGAGGGATGTTCTTCGGTTCGCCGAGGACGTGCTAGCTAGGAAGGAGGCGGCGGAGCGGGACCGGGAGGCGCTGGCTACAACATTTTTGGCAGCGTCATCCCGGTCCGCCCGCCGGCCTAAAAGAACAGGGCGCCACAGAGCGGCGTTCCTTAGGAACGTCCGAATCTAGCGGTAGCACTGGGCGGCATACCTGATGGAATGTGTCGTCCAACAAGGATGCAAGCAGCGCAACGTGTTCCCGCGTGCCGCTCTCTATAACAAATATGTATGAGAGGGGTGGCTCTTTACACCACTCCTCCTCAAACGAGTAGAGGCCTACTCAAGGCCGCATGCCATGCCAGTCATCGAGGATGAGACCCCAGTCGTGCCCTCGATGCCGGTATGTGGAACAGGCCTGGGGTTTTAGTTGGTGCAAGTCTGGCACACGGAGGGGCAGCCCTCACCGCCCCCCGAGGTCCGATAGGGGTATTCCCGGGTTAAAAAAAAAGTAATAAAACCCTATTGTAATATAATATATACACATTTTTTTTCACTAACATGGCACAGTGATTATTTTTCATACAATTGATGTAACATATTGCAGTTCAAAAATCTACCATGACTATTGAAAAGCTGGATGACGTATTTATACGATCGTGGTGAAAAGTCTCATAACCATGTAAATAAAGGTTATCATGGCAGGCTGAAAATCTTCGCCGAGCCGTCGGAAGTATTCGGATTCCCAGGCTCGGCGAAGGCGAAGAGAGGGCAGTGCTGGCACCCCGGTGGTTTTAGTCGGGGCAGGTCCGACACACCGGGGGAAGTGGTCCTCACCACTTCCCCTGACGGTCCATAAGGATTTCCACCGCGTTAACAAAAAAAAAAAAAAAAGGCTGAAAATCTTCGTAATAAACTTTGAAAGCCAAAAGGAGAAATTCCTTGCGATCACATCCTGTACTCTTTAAGTCCGGGTAGAGCACAATTTTCATATCATGTTTGAGACTTATTTTCAGCCATGAAAAACTAAGACAAAAAAATTCAAACATACCTATTCTACTAATTTTGGGGTCGCTCTTTCGATTAGATTTCTTTCAGAGATTTCTTTTCAGTCAGATTTTTCATAAAAATTACTACAAAAACCAATATGGCGGGCGCATTTAGAAATAAAGGTGACAAAATTTTTAGAAAAAAATTTTTTGTGGCTTATTTTCTTATCAATAAAGTTATTGAATTGATACCAAACCATAACCGAAAGTGTACAAAATATCTAAACTATAAATATAAATTTTTCGTATGCCTTGAATCAACCTAACGTCTTAAATATATCAATATGTGAAAAAAAGAACATTATTTGGTAAATTATGAATATAATCAATAAAATTCATGTCTCTAATGTTGTGTAATTGTCTCTGAAATGTATATACAAGGGGTTTTTGAGGTTGCAGTTAACGAATTTGAGGTTTTGTTTTGAGTATTACAGGATGGTGGATCCAATACGGCCGACGAAACCTCATAAAATGCTTACAATAAATCTGTGTCAGTGTGTCATCAGATTTTCAAAATTCAAGTTGAGATCCAATATTTATTTACATGTTAAATAAAGTTTACGAATAATAATAATCTTTACTTTAGAACAAATTACAATATACTACAGGGTGATAAGTCTCATCACTTGTCTTTGGTGAGACTGGCACTTCCATTCCGATTTAAGGGAAAAACTGTATATAATTTATATATGTATATATGGAAAAAGGAAGTGTGTGTGTGAAAACGCACATGTGTATTGTATTGTGTAAGATTTGATGAGATTGCAATAGTAATTATAAATGTTTGCAAAGTATTAATAGTTCCACCGCTGAGAAACAATTTTTATCCCCTATACCTAAAGGTAATTAAATTATATATAATATTAACACAGAAGGGAAGTGTTAATCCTACCGTATCTTCAAAATGTATTTTGGAAAAGAATAACAACGATAAAATAATTCCAGTGATAATTAATGAGTTCTATATACCTTATCAGGGAATTATCGTACGATTTCTGTTATATAATGTTAGTGACGTCAAACCTGAGCTTGGGAAATGCAGGCTTTATATTTAAAGCCAGGGCCGGATTTAGGGGGGGGGGCAGGTGGATATACTGCCCCTGGGCCTCTACAAGAGAGGTCCCGACAATAAATATAAAAATAACGGGTATCGAAGCTAACTCTACTTTGTATTGAAAGTTATTTAATTCGAGAGCTAGATTTCAGCGAAATAATCAACGACTTTCTGTCTAAAAAAGGTCGCAAAGTTCCATTCGTTAACGCGGTAATTTAGTTTTTAATACATGGTATTTGACTTTAACAAATTAATACATTCATTGTTAATATAATATATTTTTGCTGACAGTAAATTTTTGAAAGACTTGACATAATAAAAATATTTATTTTATTTAGAAAATAATAAATATTTAAGGACCTCCACACCTTCGTTCTCCCAAGGTCTCCAGACTTCCAAATCCGGCTCAGTTTATTGCAATAATCCTCATCGACTGGTGGTCTTACTGATACAACGACACATCTTGATCGATGAGGACGATAGTTCGAGAAGTTGTAAATCGGTGAACACATTTTATAATATAGTTAATCTACCAAATTGATAAATATATTGGAAGTTGCTGATACCTATATCCGTGTGTTTAGCTTTTCTTTTACGTGTACGGGTGGAGCTAAATCAGCTAAATAGTGGCTGACTTTTTTTATTATTAATTTATAAGCGAACACTTGACCTCAATCACACCTGGTGGAAGGTGAAGATGAGTCCGATGATGAACCGCGTCCGCCTAACAAATGCCTATTCACTCTTCTCTTAAAGACTCCCAGGTCATAAGATCGCGGAAATATGGCCGCTGGAAGCATATTCCACTCCTTAGCCGTTCGCATGATGATTGTAGAAGCAAAATTTTTCGTGCGGATATAAGGAACATCCACCACATACGGATGGTATCTGACACGATGTCTAGTGGTTTTGTGATGGAATGGGGCGTAATAAAATATACGGTGTGTTATAAAAACTCTATCCGAACCGTGAAGGCGTTACTCGGTATCAATAGTAGATTTTATCTACGTTGTCCTTTTTACTAAAAATTAAAAAAAAAATCTGAATGTGGTTATTATTAAAATGTTCATTAAATCGGGAAAACTTACATAGCAACACTGGAGCATGCGTAGCTCGTGAACAAAAGAAAAAAGGAAAGCAAAAACGGTCTGTCAGACTCATATTGACTAAAAACCCCCGGGGTACCCCCCAAGTCGCTTTACCCGGGCTTGTAAATTCTTATTCTTCCAAGAGGTATATAGGTAGGTACTAATCTAACCTAACTGTTATATTATTTCTTAATTTCAATTTTATTATTTAATTATTTCATAACTTATTAATACTATCTTTTACTGCTAATTATGAATGCTACATGATTGTAATAACTTTACGCTTATCAACTTCTTTCCCTTAACAATGTATCAATAAGATTTTGATCACACTACAGAATCCGTACCTTACATATTAATATAAAGTATTAATTATTGCCATCTATTGGACTAAATTGGTACTATAACTATATTTAATTTATATCAATTTTTTACGCATTAATTCAATAAAATTCGAATTCTATTTCTTTTAAATTTAAAAAATTAGAGTTCTTTTCCTTCATCCTTACTTCATATCTCAATTTAATAGAACTCAACAGTGAGATCTATTTTAAAATAGTTGATCTTAAGTTTTAAATTATGAAATCCCACTTTGGCTTTTTATATAATACGAGCTAACCCGTCAAACGTTGTTTTGCCATATAAGTTATTTCTAGGTAATTTCTAGTAGAAAAATAAAAACAAAAAATGTTGTGCAAAAATAAAAAAAAATGTTAAGGGTGAACAACCGTTATCACTTAGGGGTATGAAAAATAGATAGTAGCCGATTCTCAGACCTATTGATTATGCATAAAAAATTTGGTAAAAATTGGTAAAGTCGTTTCGGAGGAGTACTAACATTGTGACACGAGAGTTTTATATATATAAAGATTTAATATATATAATATTATAACATATTAAAAAGTACATTTTACTAATATTGCAATAACAATTATTATTTTAATATTATGATCTTTGTATTTTTTACAATTGTTATTAATTGTTACTGCATAACAAATTCTCCGGTTTCTGCCGTTGGAGTCATTATAAAAACAAGAAAAAATCTAAGCAATAATAATACGAGTGGCTTGTATATCTTCCTAAATTATTTATCTATCATCACGCTTAAACCGTATTAGGCTAGGCACAGAGAATGGAACACCACTTCTCTTAATTCTTGCAAATCTCTTTCGATTCCTTAACATTCATTAGTGCACTTCCTTAAAGCACTCTCTCCAATTTCATTTACTTTTGATATTACTCTCCATCAGAACTATTTTAATTTGGTCAGCGAAGGTAGGTCTCGATCGGCCTCGACTGCCTACCAACCACTTAAATGCGGACAGAATTTAGACTAACCATAAAAAAAGGTAGGAAGAGTTATGGTCTGTAGAGGGCAGCACTAGACTACCGCCATTAGTGTTTATCTATTATATAAAAATAAGTCCGGTTTCCCTTCTTTACGCTATAACTCCGGATTGCACGAATCGATTTCCACGGTTTTGCATTCGTTGGAAAGGTCTCGGGCTCCGTGAGGTTTACAGCAAACAAAATTCAGGAAAAATTTCAACAGAAAAGCAGGAAACCGGGGAAAATCATTTTTCACATACAGCGCCATTTCTGATACATAGCATGTACTACAAACCAATATGGTTTTTCATGGTGGTGGAGCAGATTGCACCAGTATTTTAAGTAGATGGCGCCGATGCGTTATACATTGTTTGACAGCTACTCATTGTACTTTTTTTTTTTTTTTTTTTTCGGCGTGTCCTACGTTGGTGGCCTGGGAAAGACCTTCACAACAAAACCGGGCTTGGTGGGCGAACGCAGAGGGCGCTCAGCCAGCGAAATTTATGGGTTGGGCGGGTCATTGTACTCTGCTCAGTTAATTTCATGTGACATTTATTATGCACACGTTCTCTCAAACGCTAACTAAAAACCAAAACGAAGCCATCTGGCGGCGAAAAGAAGTTCGCCGGGTTTGCTAGTTATCTATGAATGTAAATTTTAAAGATGTCAGTTGGTACAAATAAAATGTAATAATAGTGAAAGTGTTTTTATTAATTAATTAAACATCTGAAAATTGGATACAACTTGAATTTCCAGTCATATTCTTATTCTATATATCTCTTGTCATCTTTTTATCATTCATCCTCGCCACGAGCCTGAATCATCGAAGCATGATTTTGTGCGTACTGTCGATACTGCCAAATTAATCTTTAAAATATCGTAAAACATGTTCTTTGCTTTTTCTTAACCTATCCTGGAGTAATGACTAAATTTCTTTTATGAAAATGGTATTGCTACTTCAACATTTCCATCAATTTAATCAAATCTTTGTTTCATCATATCTCTGTTTACACATATATTGTTAGAGTAAAAATAATATTCGTTTCCGGTCTTCCTAGTATCGCGTAGCTGCAATGGATCAGTAATCTACAAAAAATATAATTATGATTTACAAGTGATAGCTTTATATTTTCAACTTATCTTAATCCTGGATTGTACACCTGTAGTTACTAATCACTAATCAATAAATGTAATGGAAATATCTAGAATACGTGTAACTATGGAGATTCATTGTACGTTATAATCTTAACACTTCGTCTATAAACATTTTTTTCGCACCTGCAAACGGGGGTCTTTCACGTCCTACCGCTTTTTCACCTCTCTAATGTACTCAATAAATTTTAATTAACTCAAGCTACTGTTCAAAACATTCATTTTGAACTACCAATTGATAAATTCCTTTATTTTAGGGACAGAAGTGGCACTCGCTGTTCTCGTATTTAGCAGTTATAAACAGAAATTGGTTTCGCTCGGGCACAGGTGACCCTGTTTACAGATGAAATGTTGACCTCTACACTTTTTCTCTATGTTTTTAACCCCGACAAAAATAATGAGGTATTATAAGTTTAACGCTTGTATCTGTGGCTCTGTGTATTAATTAGCATTCCTACCTGTGGCATCGTAGCTTCTACTCCAGAGATTCCACCAAAAAGAACGCGCGTGCGCCTTCGCCAGTGACCCGTCTATCGTCGCGAGAGAAGATCGCCGCCGTCAGGACGCTTCAGGAGGCTTCCCGCTTCCAATTCCCTTTCATAGTTTTAGTTAAGCTAAGTTTTAGATGTAAAATAAATAGGGCTCTTCTGCTGTTGTTTTATTTTTATTTAAGGCTTAGGTTAATCTTTTTGTACTTTCGCTGGGATAAGGCTTTGTGTGTAGCAGGTTTAATTAGTAATTTGTAATATAGATTTAAAATTAGGTTTAAGGATATATTTGTAAATTTTTATGAATTAAACGACACCACTTCGACCTTGTCAGTGGACGGATGAAAGAACGACGAATGAAAGGCAGTGGATTGGGAGTGGTGTGAAATTAGAATTTGAATTTGTAGCTTCTAAGCGAATGAATCGATTTTGATTTTTTTTATTTGTAAGTTGACTTAATTGAGATTATACTTAGCTATTATTGCAGAAAATTTGATTGGCTGCTTATAGATAGACGTTGAGCTCTTTTCTAATTGTTGGAGGCAAGCCGTGGTGGCTGCCGGCAGAATAGAATAGCACCCCCCTCTTCTTGCTGAGGTGTCGTAAAAGGCGACTAAGGTATCTCTTTAACACCGCAATTCAACCAGGTGTTCAGAGAAGGAAAACTCGACCAAACCTGCATCCTGCTCCCTCCCGATCGTACTGGTTCTCCTTTCCATCGGGCCTGAGGGAGCTCGGACGAGAGAGTGCTCTTCTGGCTGCGCGTCCAGTTATGCACTTAAATATCTCCTGCGCAATTGACTGTTTCCGAAAACTGGACCTCGAATTTCTTAACCGGTGTTGAAACAGTCGCCGTGGCCGAAACCGGCTAGGACATCATCAATTGTTGGAGGAATATAATCAACTTCTACTTGTTTTGTCTCCACATTGTGCCGGACTCTTTCCGACTAAAACCACCTGGGGGCTCCTTGACTCATCTGCGGGGCCAAGGCAACTTCCTCGACTCCTGGCGATGTCCGGCTTCCCTCAGGTCTCACGAATTGGAAACCCTGGTGCCTAACAAAGACCGATAATAAATTACCTGTATTTGTACAATTTTGTCATGACGTTTTATTAATCTAACAGAAATAACTACAATATGTAATTCAGTTTTATATTTCATAAGTATATTTTCAAAAATATCAAAAATGAAATATATACCATTACCTTTTGTACTCGAGACCGTTCTCACGTGCATATCATATGGTGACCGAGAGTCTCCTCTCCAGTGCAATGGGATAATAGATATTACAAGTTGAAAACATTACTGCTATAATCAAAAATGTTTATTTTTAAATCAATAATTATACTTATTTTAATATTATTAAATATATTTAAAAAAATGTTAAAAGTCGGTTTCAAATTTTCAATCGATGCTCAAGGTGAACCGGATCGTATTAGGGGTACTAAAAATTTATTTTTTACTTGTGATAAATAAAAACTGCGTCTTTTCTTAATCTTAATTTACAATTTAACAAAGCCCGAAAGTATCAAAGTAAGCATTCATATTTAAACGACATAGGAAATTGTTTAAATTATCCAAAAAGGACATACAATTATCTCATTATCTTACATAGCACTATCTAAAGAACAGTCTTTTTGACCCTACTTGGCGCAGTGACCACACCAACATAGCTGATGGTAAGTTTGGTGCAGTCCAAAAATATCCAAGTATAACTACTTGGATATTATTATTATTATTTCATTTTTATTTTTCTTGGATATTTTTTCTTCCATCACTGTGAAGTCATGGTTTATCAACAAAGCAAGTACTAAGCATGGGATCAGCAGTAATTCAATCCTAAAAGTATCGTGGTTGTGGTCATATGTCGCTTTGAACTTGACATACATTAAATAAACAGTCGCATACGATGTAATTAAAAACACTACTTTCATTACAGTGTTATACGGCGAGATAAAAGATGTAATTAAATCCAAGTAATTTGCTGTGTACACTATAGAAAACAGAATCTGAGACTTGCCAGAGATGCCTGCACATGATCCTGTTTTCCTAATTTTAAGTAATAATATAATTATAGCTAGAAGGTGAGATAAATCTCCAAGTAAACGGAATATATTCATTTTTACAGTATTTTATAGCAACGCTAATCTATAACGCCGCGTATACTACTATGCAAGCAAAAAATATCCAAGTATAACTACTTGGATATTTAAAATTTATTTCAATTTGGACTCCTGTTCTTGTAATGACATGATTTTTTGTCAATTCATTTATTAAATTTCCAAGTATAACAAGATAATACATTTATGATATGCACACCACTGCTATTTGGTAATATTTTTACCTTTGTTTAACGTGGTTTTTAACACGTTTTTGGTACCAGCTTTGCTCTTATATTTTTTACCATTTTCGCTGTCTCATCTTCTTTTTTTTTAAATAAGTCGTTCTTACACCAAACCAAACCACCGTTAAACCACCATTTAAACTATTACGCATGTGTTTTAAGTTAATAACAAAATCTAAAGCAGGCTGCCAGAATTCGAAGCGCGTGTTAAATAACTAAATGATATAATACCAAACTGAAGTAAATTCATAAAATTAAAAAAGCCTTATAAGATTAGTTCTCTTAATAATTACCGGCCCTTAATATAAACCGAAACAGTGGTATTTATTAGATATTTTCCCAGCGGTTATAGAACTACATTTTAACGCAAAACTCATTAATAAAAAATAAAATGGTATTTATACTTTTTTTTCGAACGTATAAGTTTTTATTATCTTAATCATGGAAACAATTATTTTGTTAAATCATTAAAATGATGCCACATTTTTTTATAAATATGGCCGCTCCGTTTGTTGCTACAAATTGTAGGTTAGTTCTGCTCTAGCAAAATAGTGCCGTTGTATTTTGCCTGAGTGGTTGAAGATTTTGCATGCCAAATGCAAAGTAGTTTTTAAATTGTAATTTTAGGTTTCCACACGTGATTCTTATTGAGTGCTTCTACCTTATAATAAACGATGTTTTGTCAATATTTCTTAAGATAAGATTTTGTAGCTACCTACTGACTACTATCAGTACAAAGTAATTAGGCAGATATTTATCGTATCATAAGAATTTGCTATATAAAGGCTTACATTAAGTCATTTTGTAATTGTGGTGAAGGCAATAGGTGAGATTTGATGCAATTTTACTTTTATTTTTGTTATTTATTAGTTTAATTAGACAGAAAACAGTTAGTAGAGACATATACTATATCAAAATTCTTACTAGATGAATAAAAGTACATAGAAAAAATGACTAACGAAATTGAGAAAATAAAAGACTAAAGAAAAAGCACATTAAAAAAAATGGTGAACGTTTAAAAAAGGGAGTAATAGGGGCCTAATATTTGTAAATTATTATTAGATTTCATGTTAGGTTAAGAAAAAACGAGTTAAAAAAGATACAAAAAAGTAGATAAAAATACACGTACATTATCATAATCTATTTCCTGCTTTACTTTTAATTTCGTAATTATTTCAGCTCAAATCCTGTTCAGAAAATGAAGGCTGTCGCACTTGCTTTGGTCATGCTGGTAGCCAGCGCCAGCTGCTGGCCCCAGGGTTCATACACCGGTAAGATCCTAGAGACAAACGACTCGTGCATTACACCCTTTTGATCGTCCGATGATTAGAACGATATTTATTTTATTTTTTAACTTTATTCGGCAATCATTCTGATGACACGCCTGATATGAACAGCAACGCAAGGAGCCCTATGATTTTATTGTAGACTTGTATTGTAGTTCTCTGCTCTCTTGAAGAATCCCATGTCAGGTCTGGAGAAGCTTGGAACCCGGCAGCCTGTTTCACAACTAAGTACGCGACAAAACTTAACTTTCATTTATGTCACACTAGCTTTTTTTATTTGGGGAAAATCCTAATTGAACCTTCCCGGCCACACTAGTGGATAGTGCGACTGGAGATTGCAAGACTCGTATTGACTAAAGACCCCAAATGTGTAGACTGGAGGGTGCAAGATTTGTATTATATAAAAACCCCAAATCTGGATATTAACGGAGTACTGTCCAAAATAAACTTATCTGATAGATGAGAGTGTTCGAAATATCTGGTTTACACAGGATTATGTAGAATAACGTAACGGTAGATGTACGCCAAACGAAAGAAATATCCAAACCTCGTAAACAAAATAAAGAGAAAAAAAGCGAGTAAATTTTTGCTCTATACCTGGTATATCAAATCATTTTCCTAGATAAATCTTTCTTTCTATCAATCATCACGCGAAATCCCTTTTGGGGTAGGCTCAGAGAATGGAACCACTTGTCTCTATTCTTGCAAACCTTTTTGACTTCCATTATTATTGATAAGAGCCTTCATGCACTCTAGCCAATTCCGCGTACTTTTGACATTACATTCCATTAGAACTTTTTTTATTTGATCTATGTAGGTAAGTCGGTCGGCCTCGGCTGTTACTTCCACTCACATTTATGTAGTTTTTTTTTTGTAATCCTTTCATCGTTCATCCTTTCCACGTGCCTGACCCATCGAAGCATGCTTTTGAGCATACTTGATTCTACGTATCCCTTCGTTTCTAACGCAATGCGCAAGCGTTACTCTGCATATAGAATACGACTTGATAGCGCAGTTTGTAGTGACCCTACTTACAAAGCTGAGGTCCAGGGTTCGAGTCCCGGTAGTGGTAAACTTTTCTGTGATGAGCAGATGAGTTTGTCATGAGTCATGGTTGTATATATATACATATGTATTTAAATATGTATATATTTGTTTAGTACCCATAGTACATGCGCAAGCTTAATTTGGGACTAGATCAATGTGTGTAATCGTTAGTAAATATTATAATAGAACGAGGAGATTGCATTGTAGAAACTTTCATACTAGATAGACATCCTTTCCTTGCTCTATTTTAGTTCACGAATGTAACGGCACAGTACAGCACCAACAGTCAGTCAACTGGACAGGAGTATGTGGAAAGTTGCCCGTTCTGGTCAAAATTTCTTTTGTTCTATTGTTCTTTTCTTCATTCTCTGAAAGTAAATGACGTTAAAATAACAGTATTTAAATCTAAAATACTAAACATGAAGAGATATAATGCTTTAGTTCTGAATTTTAAGTGCACACTCACTGTTAGGAAGGCTCTTTACTACAAGGTCGTAAGGCTGAGAATTATAGACGGAACTTTAAGGTTGCTTAAACTTTGCTAAAACATTTATATTACTCAATTAATCTCAAAGGATATGTTGATTCTTTTTTTATATATATATATATAATTTATAGGCGAACGCTTAACCTCAATCACACCTGGTGGAAGGTGAAGATGAGTTCGATGATGAAACGCGATCGCCCAGCAAATGCCTATTCACTCTTCGATTAAAGACTCCCAGGTCATAAGATCGCGGAAATATGGCCGCTGGGAGCATATTCCACTCCTTAGCCGTTCGCATGATGAATGTAGAAGCGAATCTTTTCGTGCGGATATAAGGAACATCCACCACATACGGGTGGTATCCGACACGATGTCTAGTGGTTTTGTGGTGGAATGTGGCTGGTGGAATTGGAAAGAATTTAGGTAGTAGTTGTAGTAGTTTGGTGTAGATTCACCGATTTCGTCAACCTGGCTTTGCGAATACTACTCGAATAGGTTGTATGTCGTACGAATATTATATGTTCTATTATATGTTCAGTTATTTCTCAAAACGAATTAATTTTTTGAGAACTTTGCTAAGCAAAGTTGAAATAGCGTCTATAAACCTCAGCCTAAGAGTTGTGATATAAAGATTGATTTCTAATGACGTGTAATTGTTTTGCAGAAGTTGACACTCAGTCCCAACGTATCGTTGACGTCATTCTCGAAGCATTCATCAATGAACTGGCAGAGCTGATCCAAGACAGGGGTCTAGATCCGTACTATTTGGAGAGCGGTTCCGCTGGTTGGGAGTTCGCCGTTCCAAAGTAAGACTGTTTAACAAATATGAATAATAATAATAATATATTTTTATTGATTCTATAATTAAAGTTACGTTGACGCCTGCACTAGTTGTGAGACTGTATCGCAGACGTCGGCGCCCACCATTACAAAGCATAGATATTTTACTAAATGTACAGAGGAATTGTGTATGTGTGTGTTTATGTATAGAAAAGGGTGAGTAAAGAGTAAGTGTAAAAGACTTCAGCTTGTGAATAATCAAGCTGCATCAAGTAATCTCTGATTTTGCATTTAAGTTCGTAAAGGGAAAACGGATAGATACTAAAATTTAAGAGTTTTGCTTAGCCAGTATTCAGTAAATATGACTATCACAGAGTAAATAGATTCTATGTCCTTATTCAGTTGTAATAAAGCAGACATATAATATTAACTTCAATGAAGATTATGTTTCGATAAATGGAAATTTGATAACAATTAAGAGTTGACCTAAACAACGTTTTTTTTTTCTCTGTGTGTTCGGGTTTACTAATTTTTCTAAATAAACTGGATTAAATCCGTCCTAGTAATTCATCTCAACTAGTCTCATCTTTGGATAAGCCTGAGTATGACCAGATCCTTTTCTTCTTCTGGTTCTTTCAAGGTCAGATGCACAATGCCACATTATTGTTTTTACACTCAGTTTTAGGCAGAAGTAGCAACTTTTCGTCAAGTTAGCGGTTATATTCTTAGCCACCTTTGGGCATAAAAGCGCGACCTTTCTGAGCAACACGGTTGTCAGCCCGTGGAATGATCTCCCAGAAGATGTAATCTCAGCTCTAAATGTTAACTAATTTGAAAATCGCCTGGACAAATAGTATCTCAATCAAAAAACAAATGATAATAAAAAAAAGTAGGGCATAGGCACTTATCAGTTGTTTCAACTGCTTGCCTAATATAATAAACTAGCTGTGCCCGCGACTTCGTTCGCGTGGAAGACTTTTGCTATGATAATGATTATTTCAAGCTTGAATTCTTGTATGAGTCTTCATCATAGTAGCTCCAATCTTTAATTTCAGTTCAATCAGTCGAAAATCTAAGAAGATTTATACAAACTTTCATTCCTTATTTTATCCCGTTAGGGGTGGAATTTATCAAAACCCTTTCTTAACGGATGCCTACGTCATAGTAGCTTTATGCATGCCAAATTTCAGCCCGATCCATTCAGTGGTTTGGGCTGTGCTTTGATAGATCTCTATGACAGTCAGTCAGTCAGTCACCTTTGAGTTATACTCGTATATATAACTAGCTGATCCGGCAAACGTTGTTTTGCTATATAAGGTTTTGTAATATCTTCTAAGATGTTCATTGGAATTAAGTGATGTCAAAGACAATTTTGTTCACAATTAAATACTCTTAATCAACAACACATTTATTTGGATAAAGATTAATATTATTACGTTGATACAACTCTTAACAAATAATGCATTAATTTCGACCAAATTTGTTTACCATAAAAACGGTTCTAGTGACTTAATCTTAAAAGATAGACATATACTGTTACGGACATTTTTTTAGATCATTTGAAGAGGAATCATTCTTTCTTACATATATTTTTGGTATCTTGAACCGTTTTTGCAGCGCACGCAATGGAAGCCCTCAAGGATGAATAATTTTCCCCGTTTTTTTCACATTTTCCATTATTTCTTCGCTCCTAATAATTACATCGTAATGTTATATAGCCTAAAGTCTTCCTCGATAAATGGTCTATTCAACTCAAAAAGAATTTTTCAATTCGAACCAGTAGTTCCTGAGATTAGCGCGTTCAAACAAACAAACAAACTCTTCAGCTTTATAATATTAGTATAGATAAAAATTTGATGATACTCATTATCGATAATAAAAATTGCGCTATTCCACTGAAACTTTCTTCCACAACTACAGAAAGCAATAATCATTGACGGCTTCGTCAAAATACCTTAAACAATTTTATTTGTTCTTGCAGCGTTTTCAAGGTTGAAGGTTCCGCACAAAGCGTCTCTCTTGTTGGACTCAGCGACAACACCATCAACGCTATTTCATACAACATGGCAACTGGATTGTTGCATCTCGACCTTCAATTGAACCATCTTGCTGGTTCTGTCGGTAAGTACTTTTCTATAGCCTCGACAAAGTGACTAAAGTGTATCTGATGGTAAGTACAGTGTAGTCCAAAAACGAAAGCGACTATCAAAGGAAGAAAATCTATTGTCTCCATCGACATGTCGGCCTACATACACCACGACTGATGGTTTCTAAATATATGAGTTACTGGAAATGGTATGTGCAATGGAAATGTGGAATACTCAAGCTGATTTCGAAATGCGACAGGCCAAAGCGAGTCACTGTGACAGTTTTTACACTCGAGTACTGTAGTCATGGGCCAGTTTGGGCAATCTCTCTACCACTACAAATATCATCGATACCGGTGTCATCATCATTACTATAATTATCAACATGAATTGACTTCTGCCTATAAGCTTTTTTTAACTAGCGCTAATATAGCTATATCCGTGGTGGTCTAGCGAGTTAGAAACCGGTTTTATATGGAGTAACGCGAATTTTCGTGGGTTCAAATCCAGGTACCTACCTCGGGGTTTTGCTACAAATTGTGTACGTATTTAGGCACCACGAATAAATTACTACCGATGACGTTACATCATCAAATGGTATTCGTGAGGATATCTTATAAAATATCCAGTAGCTAAATTGCCTATTAATCGTTCCCTTTACGATGAGTACGAAACTTTTAAATTTATTACGCGAAGTATATTAACGAATGATTTAAAAAAACAGGAAAAAATAATAAAAATGTAAAAAAAGAAAAATAAGTTTGAAATAAACATTGCGTAACAATAATGATGTCAATGATTGATTATTTCGATAAAGGTGAATGATTTATAGCTAATGGAAGGAAATAAAGAATATAATCTTTAAGCTTCAAAGCATTAGCATTTTTAAGTTATCAAAATTATATTTTAAATAAGTTGTTATTGATAATGATATTTTAGAGGTTAGTGATAAATCAGGTTTTTTTCAAGTCGGGGGAAAATCCTGCATAGAATCACCAGGGTCACTGTGAGGGAAACAACCCCGGTGTGTACAGACTAAGCCTCCGGGGTGTCCTTCCAATCACTCCACCCGGGTCTGGGGATCCAGATTCTTCCAGATAGCCCGGGGAGCGAATAGCCTGTTTAGACTTCATCTCTGGGAGGTGTGAGTGTAAAGTGCCCGCCCCTCCAGACTTTTCTCGCGGACAGCGCGCTGGACATAGCGCGCTGCCTCCCTCTCATCCGGACAGCATACTCTCTTAAGTCTACTGCCTATTAAATTAGTTTTTTTTGTATCCCGGGGGAAAATCCTGCATAGGACTATCAGGGACACTGTGAGGGCAGCGACCCCGGTGTGTCAGCCTCCTACTGACTAAAAACCCCCGGGGTGTCCCTCTGATTGGTCCACCCGGGCCTGGGAAGCCTAATTCATCCAGACGCTCAGGGAACAAGAAGCCTTATTGAGGCATACCTATCTGGGAGGGGTAGGAGTAAAGCCCACCCCTCCAAAACCTATCTCCCAGGCGGTGCGCCGGACACCACGCACCGCCTCCCTCTCATCCGGGCAGCAAACTCCCTCAAGTCAAACTGCCTGGCCATAATATATCAGGTTTATATTATAGTAACTACATTGTATATATAAAAAATCTCGTGTCACGGTGTTTGTTGTCGCACTCCTCCGAAATGGCTCTATTAATTTTTATGATTTTTTTTAATGTTAATTTGGTAAATATGACACTAGATTGTAAAGTATATTTTGTAGGAATACGTAATTAGGGTGGCCCTACACATATCATTATTTTTATATTGTTTTAATTTTCAGATGTAGCCTATTCGATTTCATTATAGAATTTTCGGATGTAGCCTATTCGATTTCATTATAGAACATTTATGAGAATTTGGAGCAAAAACAATTGTTAAAAATAAAACTTTTTTGATTACAGCGGCCGCAAATGGTGAAATCAATGCTCTTGGCCACACTCTAGAAGCTTCAGGAAGCGGCAGGTAATTACTAAATTGTATTTTGATGTTCAGAATATCCAAAATAATAACAATACATATATATATATATATATATATATATATATATGTATTGTTATTATTATATATGACGTGGTTATCTCAGTAACAATTTATTATCATCAATGTGCCCCGTATTTGTGATATACTGAAACGTTTGGAAACATATCGAGGGGTGAGGCTATTAGGTTTAAGCGACATTTTTTGGTGATATAGTAATATACATATATATATATTCGGAAACAGCGTTTTTACCGATTCCAAATATATATCAGTATATCACCAAAAATGTCGGTTAAACCAAATAGCCTCACCCCTCGATATAATTAATAACAGTATGCAGATCGAATCCATTACGTATTCTTCCTAACTTCAAGTCAATTTAAAATTGCAAGATAATTTTTCATATAAGCGATTACTGCAAGTATTTTTCGATATGCTCAAGTTTGTGCTAGTTCCTATTCGGTTTAATTTTTTGCTCCTAATAATAAACATTGGCCAGTATATGCATAATGGCTAATCGTTACTAGCAATTTTATTTACAGTAACTTATTTTAGATTTACAAGTATTATAACTAGTGGTCGCCCATTGGTCGAAATTTGACCATAATTATGAACATTATTAGGGTTCTATTGTCAACGACTTGCTTTTGCAATTGACTATGCTTCTATAATCACAGATTTCGCCAAGGTTACTATTATTGTGTCCACGAATATAGATTCCTTCTTCTTTGTCTCTCACTCCGACCTGTTATTGTTCTTTGTCGAGGCATAATAAAAGTAGAAAAAGCTTTTATGAAATTACTAAAATCCAGAAGAGAAAAAGATTTTAGTAGCCACCACAATAATAAAAAATACAAAAGATCTTTGAACCAGCAATAACAAAAATATATTTTTTACCAATATGATATTGTTAATTCAGATTACTGCTACGCAACTTTCTTTTTATATTGAGGTTTTATATTACATGTATATTTGTATATTGAGCGAGCAGTGGTTCACTAATAAATTAATGAATTTCGTAACAATATAAAGCACACATATCTATTATATCGAGGGGTGAAAGGAATTGTTAAAAAACGCTGATTCCGAATATATATATTACTATATCACCAAAAAATGTCCTTGAACCAAATAGCCGTTCACCCCTCGATATGTAATCAATTCCTTTCACACTTTCCACTAGCACTATCGTTTATTTAATCTAACTTTGTCTTGGGAGCAAATTCTATTAGTGATAATTAACAAACTTGGGTAACAATAAGTTTGAAGTGAGACATCAGGTACATGATATTGAATTAAATTATTTTACGTTTCAGCCTTGAGTTCACTAAAGCACGCATCAATTGTAGAGCAAGTGTACAGATCGGGATCACCGGTATTAACATCAACAATATCCTCATCATTGCCTCAATTGAAGATGTCAAGGTATTCTGATTCATAGAATTCATACAGGGCAAAGAAAAAAGTAATATATGTATAGGTGATTTTATAGACGAGGGAGAAATTTCAGAATACAATAATTTGTACCTTCTTATAAGTAATAAAAATGTAAATAACAATATTCCCTAACAAATCCTAACGAAACATTGATGAACAAATGAGAATTAATCCGTAAAAAGTGTGGACATCGCAGCGCGTGTGGTGCACGATTGAATGGCATGTAGATAAAATTCCTTTTACGTAATTTTAGGTAAACAGGTAATTTACTGGTTACCCTTTCGTACTTTATCCTGGCTTAGGAGAGACAAAATACCTACTTAATAATTCATTGTTATTTATTCTATCATGTGTATAATTGCTCTTTAATATCATGACTATAAATTACTTTGTTTGAATGGAAATATTTTAATATTTCCATTAGCACTATTAGTATAGAATAGCACTATTTCTATATATTTGGAATTAGAATCGAATACTGAATATCTTCCTTGAATATCTCCCTCGTCTATAAAATCAGCCTGTATATATTTGTTTCATTTTTAGAATCAAACAATTTCTCCAAAGTTTTGTCCGTAATGTTTATAAATGTAGAAAAAACATAAGGCAGACACAATCCTGCAAAGTAAATAATATCACTGTCGTCACGAAAAACAGAAAACAGTTTTAAGTTCAGTTGATTGTGGCTATATCTGGAGAGTAAAGTAAAAGTTTGATTAGACAGACAAAAAATGCAGTTGCTATGAAAAGTTTAGGAGAAGACTTCTCTCTCAGGACTGGCGAAGTGTCGGAGGAATTAACATTGTATTAGGAGAATCGAAGTCGGTTAAGGCAAAAAGAATATACAGGTTTATAGAATTGTCACTTCGTCACAAGTGATTTTAAACACCATGATATACCTTAAGAGGCTGCCATAATCATCAAGGATGAACTAAAACCTCATTAATAAAAAAAAATATACAAAGCACAACCAGATTAAACTGGCTCATTTGGACGACCTTTCTTTAGCTTTATGTTCTATTTATTTATCCTTAAGTTCTATTGAAGTAGGAAGAAAAAATAGAACACCATTTCATTCTATTTTTACAAAATATTTTCATCCCCTTAACATTCTTTAAATTCTTCATGTAAACTCTCCGATTCTAAGTAATTTTGACACTACTTTTCGTTTGTATCCTCTAAGTTTGCGTATTGTATCGATATATCTGTCAAGAATGTATTATCAATTTATTGAAATCTATAAAATGATAGTCGATTGAAACTTTCTTTGAATTTTTGGTATTTAAATAGCGTTTAAGCTTTTAACTTTTATCGTTCTCCTTTTTTAGTCCGACATCAGCCTGAACGTCTTCGGCTTGGACTTGTCTGACCAGGTCAACGCTTTGTTCAACGACCATCTTTTAGATTTCATGGACACCCACGAAGTAAGTATATACTATTGGTCGTCTCGTATTACTAATAATTTTAATAATATTATTTCTTACTCTCAGATCCAGTAATGTACTAATAATTTGAACCGGTATTTTTTCTGGTATCACGAATCTGACCTTACTCATCATAGAGCTAAGAATAAGATCCGTTAATGCAGAAAGAAATTTTGTTGGGAATTGATAAGTTTTTGTCAAGCAGAATATAAAAAACTGAAATATAACTTTAAGATGACTCAGAATTTCCAATTAAGGACCAATTTTTTCATGTCATAAATCGATATTTTTTTGTAACCTGGAGAAAAAATCCTGCGTAAGACCTTTGGGGTCGCTGCGAGCCGCAGCAGCGGGCAGCGACCCCGGTGTGTCAGAATTCTACTGATCAAACACCTCAGGAATTCCCGTCTAATTGCTCCACCCGGGCCTGGGAAACCTTATTCATCCAGACGCTCGGGAAGTAAAAAGTCTCTTTAAGGAGCGAGAGGTCCTCCCCAATGCAGTCCTGAATCCGATCAATAAATCCGTTTCGATATATCAAGCGATATCGTGGTCGATCATAAACGTGATTTGAATTACTATTGTTTTATTACGAACAATAAAATATTATTATTTTATAGTTCTACGTCCACTGAATTTTATCAAGTAAAACCGATTAGAGCTATTTGTTTATGGCATCTAAGTTACGAAACTTTATTACCAACACATAGACAGTGGGATAGTTTTGATCATTTTTACTTAATAAGCAAAAGACACGGTTTATTTATTCAAGTATTAATAAATACGCCGTATCCACTGTAACAAGTATTGTTACAGTGGATTTCATTCTGGTTGTGGGTGGTTATTAGGTTGCTTTTAAAATGAAGATTTTTTTTTATATATTGAATAATAGAGAAATATCTTCACAATTTCTTTTTTTTTAGCACCGCATCAGCAACCTCCTTGAGTATATCGTCCTGCGCATTGTCGACCTTCTCCTGCCGTAAATAGTGCAACAAAATGCTGAATACTAAAGTTATATATTTATATACTTAATTAAATAAATATTTATTTCTTCCAAATTGCCTTTTTTTACTTTGTGAAAACCCTCATAGACCCTTACTAACTACACAGGGAGTTGGCGTCCGAAACTCCTGTACCGGCTAAAAACTCCAACAGGACTAGTTCTGTACATTGATGAGGTCTGTGGGACCAGTATCAAATCGGCTGTAAATTTTCATTTGCATGTTTAATGTTCAATTTAAAAGATATAATATCAAAGAAAGAAAGAAAGAAAAAGTTTATTAAGGCAAAGGAAACAACACACAACAAACTCATATAAAAACAACAATGAAAGAATAATACATAACATCACATCATGTATCCTGTGTGTTGCTACTCATCTCAAAGAGCACTCGGCTCAGCGTGTGCTGGGCGATATCTGTAATATCAGATTATCCTTTCTAATTAAATATCGATACATTCATTGCACATCAAAAATTTAAATTATAAAGTACTGTTAGATGATTAAAGAAAAAATACAAAAACGAAACATGCTATCTGTGGATTGGTAAATTAAAGTGGTTGTAGGCAAAACATATAGCTGGTAGAGCGAACGGCCAATGTTCTAGGAAGGTTTTCGAGTGGAGATCATGTACAGTCAGCGCAATGAGGGCAATCCACCTAGATGGTGGACAGACAACCTAATCTAGATTGCTGGGCTACACTTGATTTAAGCTGCTTCCGAGCCGTCGTTCAGGATTACATTAGAGAAGACCTAAGTCTAACAGCAGACGTCCTATAGAAAAATTGGCACTCAAATTGAAATGCAAAAATCTATAAAAAACATAAGTTTATAGCATGTAGACGTAACCCGATACGTAGTTGTCGCCCTAAGGGTCGTTAGGGTGTTACGAGACGTGCGGGGTAAGAGGAAGCGCGCACGCACGGGACGCTTGGAAGTTAGTCGAGACCCAAGGCGGGAGTACGTGCGTGTACGTCGCTGTTCGGTGTGCCTTAAAGTGCAAATAAACTGTGAAACGCCAAATTCGTGTTTACCTAAAACCACGACCACCGGCCATATCTGGCGTCCAACGTGGTCATAAGTTCTTATGTATGCCATTGTAGAGAAATCTTTTCGCGTCGTTTATAGTCACCATTTGTATGACTAGAATGAATATCGTTTTTCATCCTAATGGTGCACAATGCAGAGTCAACCTCCTCGTAAACCTTGGTTTTCTAAGGTTGGGCTAGCTAGGAAATATACTATAATAGCCCATATAATTAGATCTGGACACGTTCCTCTTAGCAAGTTTGGATATATTATGAAAAATGTCGGTAGTCCAAACTGTACCCGCTGTGGCATAACAGAAGATATATAATATTTGTTGATGGAATGTGTCCAGAATTAAAAAGAAAGAGAAAGCTTAAGGAGCAACCTGAACATCAACTTTTTGGACTCAGGCATTTTTCAAAGCTATTTAAGTAATCCCAGTAACCAAGAAGCTAGCAAAATTAATAAATTTATTTACAAGAGTTTAGTGGAATCTTAAGGTTTCACTATCATCTATAGTGACCGGGTTACACTTAGTTTATATATTTTTATTTATATTTATGGCGTAGCACAATAGGGCTAGTATGACTGCATGCGGCAGTAAAAAGCCCATTAAAAACATTGAATAAAAAAAGTCTTAATGGTACAGAAATAGTAAGGTTTGCGATATGTCCTGGTTGAACCGGTGTAAGGTACTTGTATAGATTACTATAAGCACCCTGCGTTCACGAACTTTCAATCCTGGTCTCAAAGCAGAAAATTTATCAACCACTTTTGCACAGCAAACTTAGCCTGAGATTTATAGATACTATTTAAATTTTGCTTAGTAAAGTTCTCAAAAATATATTCGTTTTGACAAAAGACTAAATACATGATGGGAACTTGAGTATAGCCATAGTATTCTCAGAGTTAAGTTCATATTGACAAAATGGGTGACTTGCCAAATCTTTTGACATTCATTGAGTAATATAAATTGTAATGTTTTAATAAAGTTTAAGCAAAGTTAAAGTTGCGTCTATAAATGTCAGCACAGCAGTCTTCGAAATATGATCCTTGAGCGTTAACACACCGTTGCCAGCGTTTCTTGCATTGTTCGTAGGCTCCCTGGAACTCTTCGCGTGGATGGTTGCCAAGGGACCTCGTCGGAACTGCCTAGACCACTTTAATTAATTCGGATTGCAACCCATTCAGGACTTTTTGATTCGGGGAAACAAAAAGAAGCCGCTGGAATCTAAATCGGGATTATAAGGGGGCTGCGGTAGTGTTTCTCCATTAAATTAGGGTAAAAAATCGCTGGTGGCGAGCGACGTATGAGAGTATTGTCGTGGTGGAAAACCCAATTGTCTCTGATATTCGGGCGGACGCAGCGGATTTGATTTTTCAAACGATGGAGTACTTCAGTATAAAATTTACCTGTGATAATCTGTCTGGCAGCAAACAAACTCTCTGTTTTCGACAGGCGTCAAATTCAAATTTTCACACCACTCACATTCCACTGCCTTTTATACTTCATTCTCTCATCCGTCTGCTGATAAGGTCTGAGTGGTGTCCTTTATCTATACTAATATTATAAAGCTGAAGAGTTTGTTTGTTTGTTTGTTTGTTTGAACGCACTAACCTCAGGAACTACTGGTTCGAATTGAAAAATTCTTTTTGTGTTGAATAGACCATTTATCGAGGAAGGCTTTAGGCTATATAACATCACGATGCAACTATTAGGAGCGAAGAAATAATGGAAAATTTGAAAAAAAAACGGGGAATATTATTGATCCTTGAGTGCTTCCATTGCGTGCGCTGCGAAAACGGTTCAAGATACCATAAATATATGTACGAAAGAATTATTCCTCTTGAAATGATCTAAAAATATGTCCAGAACAGTATGTCTATCTTTTAAGATTAACTCACTAGAACCGTTTTTATGGTAATCAAATTGTTCGAAATTAATGCATTATTTGTTAAGAGTTGTATCAACGTAATAATATTAATCTTTATCCAAATAAATGTGTTGTTGGTTAAGAGTATTTAATTGTGAACAAAATTGTCTTTGACATCACTTAATTTCAATGAACATCTTAGAAGATATTACAATAACTTATATAGCAAAACAACGTTTGCCGGATCAGCTAGTTCAAAATAAATTACAAATATATACTTAAACCTACAATTAAGCCTATATTTTATCATTTAAATTAAATTAAAACAAACAACAGCCTTAACTTAAGCCTTAAATAATAAACAAACTACAACAATAGAGGAAGATTTTATTTATACATTTAAAACTTAACCTAGATAAAATATACAGGGGGCGTGAGCGGGAAGCCGTGTCGAGGCGGACCTCCTGACAGAGCCAATTTCTTCTCCGTCTGCGACGACAAACGGGTCACTGTCGAAGGCGCACGCGCGTCCTTCTTGGTGGAAGTCTACGGAGTCACTTCTGGGTGTTTCTTGATGTGATCGGGATGATGAGGGCGTGCGAGTTTGGTTCGCACATCCACCTAGCGCGCCCTCTCCCAGCTGGGCGCAGTCTAGGTTAGGTCTAGATCGCGGGCTTTAGGCTTCTTTTTCTATGGATACATTATTCTTTCTGTGTCGAAGCGTTGACCTTCGTCTGGGGGTCTGGCGTGTAGCGGCGCAATATTCTGGAAGACAGGCAACATTGATACGCACTGTTGCTACTGGAGATCGACTCCTTCCAGCATCTCAAAAACAAAATACAATTGCGTGACCCGTTAGCTGACTCCTCCAACCACTTTATTTGGTCGGTGAAACCGATCTACACACCCTCCACTACTCAGGAAAAAGTCAGTCTTGAAATTTTTTAAACGCATCCTGCATTACAACCGCATTCGCTGCGAGACGCAATTCCTCTCCGTCGCAGCCTTGAGTTTTTTCTCAAGTTAGTCGCTTCCGAAACGTTAGTAGATTACCGTTTAGTATGTGTGTTTTTTTGGCTGGCTGCCCAAGTCGAAGTCTGTACCCACAGGAGTGCCCTTGCGTTGTCATCCAACCCACAGATCGCTGGCTGATCACCTTAAGTGCTCATCCTCTCAAGCCCGGTGAAGTTGTAGAGACCTTTCCTGGACACCAACTAAATGTCCCGCCAAAAAAAAAAACAAAAAGAAAGCGTTATAAAGTCACTCGCTACCTACCTAGTAACCTAGTAATCAGACGTGAATGCGCTCGCCTGCTGCTTATTTAATACTATCCCCCCCACTACTCACGTATCCGAGGCTGCTTTTCTTACTGTAAACACACTCGTAAACACTACAACCGGTACTGTCCCAGGTTTGGGGGTATTGATCCCGGACAACTAAGTATTCTGTTTAGTTTTTCAAATAAATCGATCTGGTTTGACTGGAACTGATAAAATTTGTTTATTGTTTTTTTTTTTTAACGTGCCATATACTGAACCATAGTTATACAAATATAAAAATCAATGACTAGGGACAAAATAATCATATTTATCTAAAATAGTTTCATTCCTTTGCGCACATAATACTGTATCTAACGTACTATGAGGATTATTCCGTTATTTATTCTATATTATGTTCGGTCAATTTAATCCAAAAATTATATTAATTAGTATAGGAAAAATAATTTAGTTCTAAAAGGATTTCGCGAGATAACTCCTTCCGTAATGGATATAACGTCTGGGCGGCGGCGCACTTGAGAGAATACGTCTCCCAACAATCCAAGCTTGAGTGGTGCGCGATATTTTTGCGCATACCACTCCAAGACAATAAAGTGAGCAGGTGGTGGCTTTTTACACTACCCCACTTGCAAAGAGTAGCCCGAAGAAGACGAGACGTCGCCGAGAGCTGAGGATGCTGGTCCTGCCTTTCCCTTAGCCTTGGCAGACGAGACGAGAAAAATCCCAAGGGTTTTAGTCGGTAAGAGTCACACTAGGGTCTATGAGGATTTCCCTCGGGTTAACAAAAAAAAGAGCTCTGAAAGGGTTAATTAAAACCACGTCACAAGTACAATGTTTACGTCATTAATTTAAATCAATTATTATTAATTTTACACATTCCACAGTTTGATTAAAAACTTTTGATAAGTTTTTGCACCTGCGCGATATTTTTTGATCAATGCTGATTATATGGATGATGTTAGTTAATTAGATCAGGCGTTTAAATGAGTAACTAGAAATACTACAATAAATTCGAATAATTAACTATAGGTCTGGGCCCTAGCGTATCGGTTAGCGATGGGGCGTCCTGCACTGGGCCGTCTGTCAGAGGGAGCCTCCGAAAAGACTAGATATAAAAAAATTATAAATATGAATCAAATTATAATAACAAATTAACTTCGGCCTGCGATATATATATATAGCAGTGTAACGTAAAAGTAATGTAGGATGGCTACTACTACAGATAGATCAAATTGTATCTGTTTTCTAAACCCGATTTTTAATAATATCTGTAATGAAATGAAAAACATTTATTTCGTCACTATCATAATAAAAAAACAACACACAGAAAAAAAGAAAGTATGAGATTTTTTTTTAACCAAATATATTAATGTGGCTTTAGTGCATCCTTGATGACTATGCCAGCTTCATATAAGAGATAAAAACATATAATATAAACTTGGCGAAATGGGTCCTCCGTTCGTTTTTCAGGCGTGAGCGGTGCGCGATGTTTTCCCGCATACCGCTCCAATGAAATTAATTTCGTCACATCCTTACATTCTAGTGTACAATAATTAGTTCGCTTATGCTATATGCTTATTTCCTATCACATTATACAAATTGGTTTCAATTTAATTTGTTTTATTTTCTTTTCCAATTCTTTCAATTAAAATAACGCCATACTCTAAAAATTTACCTCTGTATTCTTTATTGCTAATTAATTCTTCCCAATTTTCCTCTTTTATTTCCTTCCCCAATGCTTGCTCTATGTTGTACCTAAGTACATTGTACTTATTGGAGGTCGTTAGTATATACATGCAGCGAGTTGTGATTGTTACCTCCAGAATATTGCGCCGCTACACGCAAGACCTCCAGACGCAGGTGAACGCTTCGAGACACAAAGAGATAGATATCGTAAAAAGAAGAAGCCTAAAGCCCGCGATTTAATCCTTACCTAGACTGCGCCCGATCCGGAGAGGGCGCGCTGGAGAGTACTAGGCGGATGTGCGACAGATTCGCAAACCCTCATCATCCCGATCCCACAGAAGAAACACCCAGACGGACTCCGTAGACTTCCACCAAGAAGGACGCGCGAGCTACCTTCGACCAGCGACCCGTCTGTCGTCGCAGACGGAGAAGAACGCCGCCGTCAGGAGGTCCGCCTCGAAACGGCTTCCCGCTCATAGTCCCCCTTCATATTTTGTACTAGGTTAAGTTTTTAATTGTTAAATAAGATCTTCCTCTGCTGTTGTTTTTATTTTTAATTAAGGCTTAAGTTAGTTTCATCCGTACGTTAGTTAAGGCTTAGTATGTTTAGTTTTGTTTTTTGTAAATTTATAATGTAGGCTTAAGTTAGGATTAAGTATATATTGTAAATTTTGAGAAATAAACGGCACCACTCAACCCTTTTCAGCGGACGGATGAAAGCATGAAGTATGAAAGGCAGTAGAATGTGAGTAGTGTGAAATTTGAATTTGAGTTGTGATTGGTGGTGTTGACGCAAGAACATTTGGGATTTGTTAAAATTTTGTATTTTTCTAAGTATTCATTGAAACAACTATGACCTGTTACTATTTGGGCTATTTTATTATTCCAATCAAATCCCTTTAATATTTTGTGGCTTTTTTAAATGTTTTTGAAGAAATATTTTGTGGTTTCCCGTTTTTTGTGTTGTCATACCTGGTCTGCATCATATGTGTTGTGTTTTCCCTTATTCCCCTTTTTATATGTGTTAATGGTATTTTGTCATACGTTTTCTTGACTTTCCTGTTTTTCGTGGCTAACTTTGCTAGCTCAGCTGCTCTTTCGTTTCCTTTTATTCCAGCATGGGCCTTGACCCAAGCTATTTCGATTTTTTGCTTCTTTTCTTTTTGCACTCTACATCATGCCCTTCCTACATAGATAAGGCGGGGCCTGAAGAAGGTTGGATGTTGCCGAGAGTCGAAGAAGTTGGCAAGGCCTAACCCTTCTTACCGCTAGACCGTACTCTTGGCCTCAGCAGACGAGAGAAAGAATATCCGGTGGTTTTATTCTGTAAAAGTCCGCAACGGCGGGGCGGCGGCCCTCATCTCTGCCCTGAAGATTTTCTTCACCAACGAGAAGACTAAGCAATATTTCTGAATCTAAAAATCAATTATAACTAAGCGATGGTGTCAATTTAATAAAGAGCTGCCTGCGTATGTCATGTCAAAAACCGTTCAATAGAATTTGTGTGATGTTTGGAAAATACATATGATTTACAATTTTATAGTAATATAGATATGGATTGGTTATAATTATTATAATCACAGCGATTGTACGCGTATTTCCAAATGATAAGATTCATTTTGGCCTTTAAATTTCAGTATAGTAATCAAATGGAACAGGCAAATGTTTATCTGTGGAATCAGTATAAAAAGGATTGTCTTAGTTGCTGAACAGTTATTTCATTTAGGGAAAGGTAAGGTTTTTGAATATATTAAATCTGTTTTACCCTTGTTAAACTGTATAAGCTTAATTTGAAGAAATTATTGTAGGTTCTAACCCTATTTTTAACGTTAGAATTTTGGAGTTTAAATAAAATTTGCTAAATTTATAGGGTAAACAGGTTTATCGAAGCTTGAAGATAGATTTTTTTATGTTGATTTCTAATTATACTATTGCAATTACAAAAGTTTGTCTTTATTACGTACTATTAACTTTCTCATCTTCGTATTTCCGAGAGCCAATTAAATTTTTTAGATTCGTTTATGAAGATATTTCGTATAAACTGTGTTTACGGCAGTTTGAATTTAACATCCAGTGTATAATGTGCCGCATAGAAGTCATTAATAGTGTAGTTTTTTTTTTTAGTTTTAGCATTAGTCGTAGAAGTATTAAGAGTTAAACCTAGTGGTATGAGGAGAATATAAACCTGTTTTTAATGTTTGGATTTATATTTCAGATAGTATTACAAGATGAAATCGGTCACCTTAGCTTTTTTAGTGCTGATTGCCAGCGTCAGAGCATGGCCCCAAGGAAAATTCACAGGTATATATTAACTACAATTTATTATCATCAACTTCAGTTCAATCTGGTTTACCGCTGGTCATATGTCACTCTTAATAAGTGACAGTGAGTATGGTTTCCAGCTTTGTCCAATCTCTGAAAGCTGTTTTTTTCGTCATTTTTACAAAACCCATAATAAACACTATTGACGTTTGTTTCTAATGTGGAGCCATCAGTTTGAATAATTCTTTTGCTTTCGGCTTAATATAGTCTCGCTAAAATTCTACAAGATATGCCTACATTAAATTTATTCAAGCTAAAGGCTTCCACTCGGGAATCTCTTGCAGACCGCGCTCTCACTTTATACCAAAACTTTTCAACATAAGTTTAAAAAGTTATTAAATTAGAATAGTATGCAATTCGCCTTTTTTTTAAATCTGAACCGACAATGAGGGGAATTTGCTCCTTGTGTGAGTTGACCCTATAACATGGGAATATTCAAGAAACGAGTAAATCGGTATTTGTTGGAAGAACGCTGTTAACGTCATTATCACTTTCTAACGAGTGACACTTAGTGTAAATTGAAACCTGATTGTATTGAAAACGTCACATTTTTAAATGCCCTATTAAGTAAAAAATGGTATTATTTGATTTATTTATAATGGTTCGACAAAGTATTTGCAGTGCACCTGATAGAAAGAATAGTGTAATTAAAGGAGAAAAATCGATTGACAGTTTCCGTCGTAATGTCAACTTCTTATAGCACGACTGAAGGTATCTAAGTAAAGGAAATACTGCATTTACAAGTGTTATATTTTAGTGAAATATGTAAATTTAATAACTTTACAGAAGTTGATGTGTTGAGTGAAAGGGCTATTGGTGACTTAATCATCTCCATCATTGAAGATGCGAGCCAAGCGATCAAAGATGCTGGTTGGGATCCCTACCGCCTGGACCGTTTTGAATATTATTACGCTTTATCAGTGCCTTCGTAAGTTGATATGCTTGTATGTAAAATCAACATTATCATTTGCCATCATTCTTTATTCGTACCAATTTCATCCAGTTAAGGCCCCCAAACATCATCATGTCGTCCTCCTTTTTTGCAACCGGACGTCTCATGCTTGATTTTTCCAATCTATCCCAAGACAGAAATTAAAAACTCTATTTGTCATTACCTTGTCTAGTCAGATACCCTGCCCGATTTCACTTAAATATAATCGTTATCAGAACCTCGTCGAATAGACATTTGTTGAGCGAACACGGTCCTTTTATGACCTCATTTTGAACTACTATTAGAGGCGATGGAGGTCAAGCGAAAAGGTAGCCTTTCAGATTGCATGCTACTTTTGGTATGAACAAACCAACCCAGCTATAAATATGAACGAATATAATATACTTGTGCGTTTTTTACACTGATTCGACAAAGTGACTTCAATTCATGTGGTGAAAAGTACAGCGTAGTCCAAAAAGGCATCGAACGGGAAAGGACGAAAATCCGTTGGAAATCGCTATTGCTATGTCGGCCCACATATACCACGATTAAAGGTTTCTAGGTATATGAACGACTGAATATACACATGGAGTCATACACATAGATATCTCATAATTACAGATCACAAACATAAGGAGCCATTATAACGATTTTTACATTTTTTTTTTGTTAACTCGGTGGACCATCAGGGGAGTGGTTAGGGCCACTCCCCCGGTGTCAGACTTGCACCGACTAAAACCACCGGGGTGCCAACTATGTCCTCTCCTCGCCTTCGCCGGGCCTGGGTATCCGTATACTTCCAACGGACCCGGCGAGTGACTGGCTTTGCCAGGCCTCCGCTCTGGGAGGGGGTCAGTTGTTACCCCCTCACTACCTCTCGATGAGGCGTCATGTGGGACACACATGACGCCTTGTCATCTCTGCTGGACGGCGGATGCTCTTAACGTCCCTCGCCCGGCGTGTGTCAGGAGGGGAGCGCGTCCCACGATTTTTACACTTGTGTACAGTGGTCATGACTAGTGATGAAAATACCCGGGAATTTTCATCACTAGTCATGACCCAGTTCGAGCAATTGCCCTATCATTTCAAATCAAATTATGCGTACTTATAAAATATTATATTTTCATTTTTAGTTTATTCCGAGCTTGGATTGAAGTGGACGATATAGCACTTGATGGCATCAGCAACATAGTTCCACATAGCGTCTCCTACGGCATCATTTCTGGAATTCTCACTTTTGATATCTCATTGCCTGAAGTCAGCGGATCTATTGGTGAGTTTTATCATCTTCAATCAGTGTTTAAATTTATCACAATTTTTATTATGACCCGTTAACTTTGTTGGCGGGCAAATGATCCGAATAAATTATACTCGGCTGCCATAGACTATCTTTCCTTCTGAGCTATTTACTGGAAAACATAATTCTGGTTGTCAATATCTTCAGTAAAGGAAGAATTAAAGAGCCAGTAAACAATCAGTAGCATGAAGCATAACACCTAATAGAGTTTTTAGCGTTGTTAGACCTTAATGGCGAAGAGCTTTGGAACAAAGTATAAGAAATTCGGAAATAGCACGTTGGCAAGACCTGGAAATTAAACCGGAACACGGGAGCATCTTCAAGAATATGCATGGGTTTTCCAGTCATATCCCAACTTATGAAAAAATATTATCGAGATTGCTTCGACAGGCAAGTCGTTGACGACAACCTCACCAATAACAAAACCCTTACTGGCAGAAAATCACTTTTTTTTTTACATTGGCTCGACATAGTGACTACAGAGTACCTGATGGTAAGTGCAATGTAGTCCAAAAACGAAAGCCACTATCAAAGGATGAAAATCCATTGATAGTCAACATCGTCATGTCGGTCCATATATACCACGACTGAAGGTTTCTAGGTATATGAGCTACTGGATATACGCAAGGTGATCCCGAAACGCGACAAGCCGAACCTGGTCACTATGACGGGCTTTACACCCGTGCACCGTAGTCGCGATCCAGACGGCCACCGAAGCCCTACCACCTCGCTGCTGCTCGTTTAGCACCACCCAGGAGTCACGCGTAGGGAAACTAGGAATAATTAATTGAGTATTAGTAAGTTAGTCTGCTTTTTAATCTCGTTAGAAACGTCGGTGAGAGAGACAATTAGGTTTAGGCTTGCAATTTTTTTCACAAGGATTTTTTTCCGCCCTGCGTCCAAATTTATGTAAATATTTTCACAAGTACAGGTAAATTTATATATCACAAAATTATTGTGAAAATATTTCTCGATAAATATTCGAAGAGTTATTGAGGCTTTTCGTTAATCAAAATATTATTATTTTGGTTGAATAATTTGGATGAACCAAGAGTTTGTTTTGGTTTTCAATCAATTTGTAAGCTTTATTGACTTACGTAAACAGTTCCATGAGTATTTATCATCCGTATTATAAAAATTTAAATCGGTTTTAGAATCAAGACCGTGTGTTCCTATTATCTATATCAATAGAAAAACAGGTATACCTTGGTGTACTTTTTTAATCATAATTAAGTTTGCCGCTTTAGATCTTATCAGATAATTCTTGAATTGATGACCTACGCGTCAATATAAGTACAGATTTTAGATAAAGCTACGTAAAACATTGATAATCATTTATAAAACCTACTAAAGAAAAGTTGGAAAACATCATTTCAACAACTTTCATTATAAATATTGAACAGTAATTGTCGACACAAAATTAACTAACTAATCGCAGTGTTATTTATTATGTTACATTAAAACACGGATTAAAATCATAAGCTACCATTTCTAGTAATAAAATATATGTAATATAAAATATTATAAGTATAATAAATAAAAATTTCTAATGATAAATAATAATGATATTTATTTATTTACATCTTTACATGTAATAATAAATACTATGACCGGTGGTCGTGGGTGTGGTTGTAGAAAGACACGGATTTTGGCGTTTTACTGTTTATTTGCACTTTAAGGCACACCGAAATGCGACGCACACGCACGTACTCTCGCCTTGCGTCTCGCTAGTCGACTGAATTAGCAAGCATCTCGTGCGCGCGCGCATCCTCTTACCCCGTGCGTCTCGAAATACCCTAACAACCCTTAGGGCGTTTTAACACATGCACGTAACGGGCGGCGTCTACATGCTATAATACATATAAATTTTAAAATATTAAAAGAAAAGATGTAGACCTACGGGGGTGAGGTCTGAGGCTCAAGTAACTGATAGGAGCTCAGAGTGAGGAAACTTCTAACAATGCGTGCCGTATCGAGTAACATTGCCTTCTGTATCCGACCCTTGATCCAACAACCAAGCGAAAGCCATTTAAGATGGTAATCGAGGCTCTTTGCAATCAGCTCATAAGTCGATATGACTTTCGGGACAATAAGCGTTGAATCCACATCCCATAAGCTGGTAATCTCCTGTGCGAGGATTAAATATCTTGAAGACTTCTCTTTTTCTGCTTTCACGAGATTCGTATTATGTGGTATGGTGTTATCAACGAGTATTGCCCGGCGTGCTAACCGATCTACGACCACAGTGTCAGGTTTATTAGCAAAAATAGTATTATCAGTGGTAATAGATTGATCCAAGTGCTGAAATTACAATTTTTATTTTTATCTAGGGCTAGTTAATGATATGTTAATCATAGTAGGCTGTATTGACTAAGTGAAATAGAAATCGAACAACATTTATTTGGCTCAATTCGTAACATACAACTCAGCAGAAAGGGATAGTCAAGGGAGAAGACAGTAAAAGCACAATTCTAGTTTTGATGATGCGACAAAAGAAAGTCAGTTTAGCATATACTAGATGACCAGCTGAATTACCTAGCGCTGATGTAAGTTAGTGGATTTCGTTAGTACAAACTACGTGGTATTTTGCAGCAGCTGAGGAATAAGCTGAGACTACTAATCAGGAAGAATTAGTCACACTCTTAGCTTTCATTTTTGAAGCGATCGAGATGTTATTTGAAGGTTTTGCCCTTGCAAAAAATATAGTTACTGTATATAGGGAAGTTAGTTTCATGAATACTAAGCGGATTGTCGTAGATTCATAATTAAATATAAAGGAACGAAACATACGCGTCATAAAATGCCACCTATAATGGCGAGTAAATTGTACATTTTTTAAATTTTCTTTCCTTCAATTTTTATAATTACATGGTCCTTAATTCGAATTTTGGCACAAAAGTCTGATCTTCTTTAGATTAACTATGGTCTTGGCCGTTACATGCTCACCGGTGAAGGAAATCATAGGGAGGAAACCTGCATGACTTTTAAAAAATATCGCCAATAGTGTTACCTGAAAATGGCATTCAGAAGTGTTGCTGAGGGCACACCGTAAAAGCTTTAGATAAATGTCTATCACCATTCGTTTATCTCTAGGCACCCTAAGAGAAAACTAGTATTGTGATATTTATAAAACAAATCAAATAATAATTTATTTATAATGCAGGTCATTTGTCTGCTGGAGTGAAGACGTTTGGACATGATTTGTCTGGGTATGGCGGCGGAAGGTAAGCGATGCAAATATTTTTAAAGTGGTTACAAAGTTCGTAAATAAAACGATTTGATGGATATTCGGTGCTTCGGGTTAAAGGAGCTTATGACCCTTTTCCATTTTGACGTTGTAACATACCAGCATGATCGTTTTAATTACATTTTTATAGCAACATGTCACTTTGATAAGCCATTAATGTAAAGAGATTAATGAAAAATGATTATGTTTACATTTAACATAGCATTTTTAATATAATTACATTTTACACAACGATGCTTTAAGCTCTAAGGAATCCTGAATTGAATACAAATTTATGATTCCCTAACGTTTAGAAGGGATTTCATGATGATTACAGAGTAACTAAATTAAAATTACGATTGTATTTTGTAATCATTAATCTGATTACATTTTGCCCATCTGTGTTTGAGAGTAAAATCAAAGAATTATTAACAGTTACATGTTTTAGTTTTTAACAACAGTGTTATCCGTTGAGTGTAAATAATAAATTATATTGTCTCTGGTTGCAATAATAAATGGACCGTTTATTTTGAAAGTGGTGTAAGTCCATTTTTGAGAAAAATGAGCAATCACGTAATTCATGCTTAATTTAATGTATTTTTTTTATATATAACTAGTCCGTGTTTATTTTCTCAAAAAAATCCCATGGTTTGTATGACTTAAAATCGGTCGGTAAATGAAATTGCATAATCATCGATTATGAAAGTGGTCTAAGTCCAATTGACAGAGGTAGGTGGCATAGCAGATGGACCCCGATCAGTGTTTCGTTATTTTTCATTTATTTTATACGACTTTTATTTTACGTACCTAATTATAATATTATTGATAATTATCGTTTTATATTATAAGGCATTGAGCTTATAATGTCTTTGTAATTTTAATTACATTATAAAGAAAAGGATATTGTCTGTCTCAATCGCATATTACAAACGAAATATGTACGTCTTAAACGAGGGTTTTCACAATTTACACAATAATAAAGTTAATATGTACGTGTGGGACGAAACCATTGCTTCTAGGGGATCGCAAGAGGTGGCTTCATGCTGTTTGAAGCACTTAGAAAATGTAACGACCCAAAGCCATGTTATTGCCTACAGTGACATATGTACTAGGCAAAATCGAAATTTACAAATGGCATTGACGTGGTTGAAGGTTGTCCAGTCGGAAAACAACATAATTGACTACAAAGTTTTACTCTCGGGGCATTCATACCTTCCGAACGATGCAGATTTTGGCATCATAGATATGGCATTGAGAAAAATGAATTTTGTGTACACACCACAAGATTACTATAATGTAATAGCGCAATGCAAAAAACAGGATAAATTCATTTTATATTAAATGAATCGGGAGAATTTTATTTCAACAAAAAATCTCCAAAATGCAATTAAAAAACAGATAAAAAAAAACTAATGGGGAACAGGTCAATTGGTTGCAAATATGTTGGTTGAGGTTCCTCAAAATTGCACCATATACCATTTTTTATAAAACAACGATGACGGACGCAGAATTTAAAATTATTAATTTATTACCTCTACGGTCTTGGAAGACCGTTAAAATTTGAAAAAATCTCCCTGGAGCCTTTGTACCAAAATTCCAGACCTATTACGTACGAAAAATATAAAGACATAAATCAGCTACTACCCTATATACCTCCGGTGCATCATGCATATTTTGAAACACTACCAAATGCAGAGAATAAGTAAATTCTTGTAATCAGTATCTATCAGTATCTTGTAATTATGACAATGTAATTGGCGTCTAAAATTAAATATTATGTGTTGTTATGCGTATTTGTAAACAAAACTATATTAAAATGAAGTATATTTTAAGCGATATTTGATTTTTCAAAATTGAAATTAAACGATTTTTACAATTGTCTAATTTTGAAAGTGGTGAAAGTCCATTTACAGCACATAAATATGTGTTATCATAGTCTAATTAGCCAAAAACAAATTTATATAAACAAATTAAATGTTGATAAAACAATAGAAACAATGCCAGATCTCATATAATTTACATGTATTTTTAAATCAACAAATTTTCTCAAAACAAAAGAAAATGGACTTACACCACTTTCAAAATAAACGGTCCAATTAATACTAATTTACAGCGCTTCAGTCAAAGAAATCCGTGTTCAAGGCAGAGCTAACGTCAACCTTTCTGCTTCTGGCATTACCATAAATAATCTGCAACTTCAACTCACGGTTGGTGATATCTGGGTACGTATACATAAGTAGCTCAAGCGTTCTTTCTTTAGAAACATGATGATGTCCTAGCCGGACTCAGCCACAGCGACTGTATCAACTCCGATTTCTCCGATCGTGTGCTCTTAGGTGACTCACATACCCTATCTTCTTTAAGAAGACTCTTGAGCATTGAGGGCATATGAGCATAGCATTAACAAAATTGTAGTTAATAGCCGCAGGTGGCCAGGCTTTTAACTCGTCACGCTTCGAGTCTAACTCACTACGCTGTTTGTTTTCGAATTCAAAGACTCTGGACTTGGTGAGTCTCCTTCATTCCGCTCCTGAAGAAGCAAGCTTCTCCCACTGCGATGGCGACGGCTTTAGATAACATATCCAGGAGTGAAAGGCTATTTAGTTTAAGCGTCATTTTTTGGTGATATAGTAATATATGTATGTGTGTTTGCGAGGTGGTAGGGCGTCGGTGCCCGTCTGGATCGCGACCACAGAACATGGGTGTAAAGCCCGTCATAGTAACCAGTTTCGGCTTGTCGCGTTTCGGGATCAGCTTGTGTATATCCAGTAGTTCATATACCTAGAGACCTTCAGTCATGTTATATGCGGGCCGACATGACGATTGAGACTATCAATGGATTTTCATCCTTTGATAGTCGCTTTTGTTTTTGGTCTACACTGTACTTACCATCAGGAACTCTGTAGTCACTATGTCGAGCCAGTGGAAAGAAAAAGTTTTGGAATCGGTAAAAAACGCTGATTACGAAAATATATATATTACTATAACATACCATATCACCAAAAAATGCTTTAAGGGGGTCAATCCGTGTGACTGGTTCGAAAAATCGTTTTTTTTTTCGCATGTATTTCGTCTAGATATATTTTAGAATATGTAGGTGGAGTGATTTTTCGATATTTCAAGTCGTTCGATATAATATGGTGAAAATTTCAAGGTTGTATGTTTATTAAATTCGCTAAAAAAAATTCCCAAAATAAGCGCCGCAAAAGTGCCTTCACACGGGATGACCCCCTTAAACCAAATAGCCTTTCACTCCTCGATATAGATGGCGTAACATACAAAACAGATCCTTGTGGTAACTCATTAATGGAATAACACGAATTTTATAACTCATTTACTTGTGTCACTTCAGTATCTTATCACCTATTGTTATTGGCTTGTAAGATAACTGCATTGATTAATATACTTTCCAATCGAGAATGTGGATTGACGTGTTAATCGAATTATTTAGCAGAATTATCGCCCCGTTTGATCATTCCACATAGGGAGTCTACCGAATCTATCTTATATATAAAAATGAATCGCTAAATGTCTTGATAAGCGCGAAACTCGAGAACGGCTGAACCGAACAGGCTGATATCTTTTTTGTTGTGTTTCTTGAAATCTGCGGAAAGTTATTACGGAGAGAAAAATTAAAAAAATTGTCTGAAAAGTCTAAAAACAACACTTTTCTGTATTCTCATACAAAAAATTCGTTATAAGTCATTTTGAACTTTAACACCATACCATAAAGTTTAAATGTTAGTGGACGGGTTCCGGGAAGGCAAAACAATTATTAAGTGACGTATAAATATTAACGACAATTTTTATACATATAGCATTAAGGCCAGGTTCCTTCAAACAATTTTAAAAAACAGCCGATAGGCCAATAGGTTTTGGCAGAATAAAATCTGACGGGGAAGCTATTAACATTAAAAAAAAACAACGTGACTTTGCTTTAGAGAAATAGGGCAGAACAAGGTCTGCCGGGACAGCTAGTTCTATAATAATTCTAAATAATTCTCCCATTACTGAATTATATTGTATGTTGTATATAAAATTGATTGCACTTTATAACTTCATAGCCTCAAGTGAGTACCAAAGTAAATCTTAAAAACTACGTACTATTTCTGTGAGAATTTCATCAGCATTATTTAATTTAACTAATAGTCGCGCATTGGTCGAAATTTGACCATAATTATAAACATTATTTGGGTTCTATTGTCAAAGACTATGTTTCTATAATCACAGATTTCGCCAAGGTTACTATTATTGTGTCCGCGAATATAGATACCTTCTTTTTTGTTTCTCACTCCGACCCGTTATTGTTCTATGTCGAGGCATAATAAAAGTAGAAAAAAACTTTCATGAAATTACTGAAATCGAGAAGAGAAAAAGATTTTAGTAGCCACCACAATAATAAAAAATACAAAAAGATGTTTGAACCAGCGATAACAAATATATATTTTTTTACCTATATGATATTGTTAATTCAGATTATTGCAACACAACTTTCCTTTTATATTGAGGTTTTATATAAAATTTATATTTGTATATTGAGCGAGCGGTATTTTCCTAATAACGAATATATTTATTATAATAAATGAATTTCGTTACAATATAAAGCACAACCCATCTATTATAGGTTATGTTTGACATTTAGTAAGATTATAACTTCGTATCAAACTCTACCTCCTTCTATGTCATGGTAGTAATTTCAATGTCCAGGCTATAACTACAAATCAAATGCAATAATTTATATTTATTTTTTAGGCTGATGTCGCCGTGAAAATCTTCGGCCACGATATTTCTGCGGAGGTCAACGAATTTGTGAACGTCACACTGCCCGAAGGCCTTGTAACTTATAGTGTAAGTATATTAAAAACAAATTGGTATATCAAGATTTATAATAAAGAGTTAATGTAATTAGAACGATTATGAAACGAACTTTTTCATGTTTTAAATTAAACTCGAAAAAACGATTTTTTCAAGGACAAGTCACTTTAAAAAGATTACAAGTCACTTTTTAGGATTCTGTAACTCAAAAGGAACTAAGAAGCCCGTATAGGATCACTTTGTTGTCCGTCTGTCTAGACCCTTTTTCTTAGGAAGGGGGAGGCAAGACGGGTTCAATGCCCCGGATGCCAACTTTTAGGAGCGATATGAGTGCATCATCCAGCGAACCTGCTGAATAATATATTAAAAAGAGGGCCCAACCTTCATGAGAAAAAGAAAATAGGGAAATTTTTAAATAAGTATTTCGAGGGGTGAAAGGCTATTTGGTTTAAGCGACATTTTTTGTTGATATATATATATATATTTGGAATGTGTAAAAAACGCTGATTCCGAAAATATATATTACTATAAAATGTCGCTTAAACCAAATAGACTTTCACTCCTCGATATGTTTACATGTTTAAGTGCTAACTCAAAGGTCTCATAACATACCATTATCCCGCATAAGATGATGATATATCCATTCTTATAAAAGCTGTGAAGCACAAAACTCTATAAATTGTGCTGTCAATATTTTTTGATATGATTAATCCATATAATTTAGAAATAATGGTAAAAAGATTGGCGGGGGAATGTTTCAGTAATTGGAATACTAGTAATAGTATATCATGGCGAGTGCTCTGAAGAATTGTTTGACTTTGTTCCACCCTCTCCCTTCCTTTTTTTGATTTATTTTTATTTATGGGCTTTTATTCAGGCGAATATATCAGCCCCATTGTACCCTAACCTAATCTATACCTATACCTATTTCCTTACATCCTAGGGGAGTCGCGGATGAGCAAGCGTCACCATCTGGCACAGCATTCTGGCTTCACTGGAAATCTCTCCCTTCCTAAATAGAACTACGCGCGCGGGTTTGCAGAGTCACAGCTTTACGGTATCTCACATCCCGGCTAGGACTAAGAAGTTCTCTAACTCCTTCTTTTGCCGTATCGTTGGGCTGTGGAATGGACTTCCAGCAAGCGTGTTCCCACCATCCTGTGATATGGGATCCTTTAAGCGTAGCGTGAAAAGATATAAGTGCAGCCCGGCATGATCGCTGCGACTACCGTTGGGTTTTTCTTACCTGTCGATAGTCGTTGGCGTTTTTTAGACTGCACCATGCTTACCATCAAGTGCGATGCAGTCACTGTGTCATGTCAAAATAAAAAAAAAAATAACTGGTCCCGTCAGACAAATATCACATTGACTCTTTTTAATTGCAGGCCCAGATCAACGAGCTTCTTGCGTTCATCGTGATGCTCATCATAGAAAACATAATGGCATAATTTCTTCGACTTCTTCTTGTTATTGTTATTAAATAAACTATATTTATACATCATACAGCTGTTATTTTTATATTATATCACACTTGTAGGCTATATCCCGTCTATCCCGGGTAGTAGACTTAAGGGAGTCCGCTGCCCGGATGAGAGTGAGGTAGGACGCATTGTTCGGCGCGCCGCCTGAGAGAAGTTTCGGAGGGGTGGGTTCTTTACACTCACCCCCTCCCATCTTAAAGCCTTTTAACATGGTTGTTCGCTCCCCGGCCTTCTGTAAGAATTCGGATTTCCACGTTTTGGTGGAGTAATTAGGACACCCCGAGGGTTTTAGTCAGTAGGAGTCTAACATACAGGGATCGCTGTCCTTACATTGGCCCTGACAGTCCTATGCAGAATTATCCCTTCAGTTAAAAAAAATAATGTTATTTGATATTTAGCTCCGATGCAGCTGAGAATGTATTGCGCATGTAGAATATAGTTTTCGCAGTCAGAGCATATGATAACATCCTTTTAAATACAAATATCGATGGTAGGTCACACGGTGCGATCCAAAGCCGCGCCGCACACATACCTGAATTGTGGTTCGCGAGACGTAGAGGGAGAGTGTGCACATGTTGCGATTCCGAAGTTATGTTGTCTTTTCCGATACATTATTAAAAAGTAGTATCGCAACAAACTTGCGTCGTAATGGCGTCCCCAATGCGGTAATTGTTTGCGACTTACTGCCGCCGGAACGCACCGTGTAAGCTAAACTCTTAGATTTCTTCTTTATTTCTAATGTTTAATTAGCTTTAGTGCGTTGATTCAGTGCTTATTTGTTCTGAACCAAGGACTAATTTGTATGTTTGTTTATTTTGTCAATAAAAATATAAAAATGTGGCACAATTTATACACATCTATTAATAAATATTATAAGTTTTGAAAAAAGGCTTTGATGTAATTTATTTATAAGGCAGCCAGTGGCCGATATATTAGTATAAATATAACAATGATAACTTATGACTTTTATTGGCTCCCTTTTTGAGGATACTAATGTCTACCCTAAAACAGTATTAAACATAATGGGCCTATACATAATTTTACTGTTTATTTTATTTAATAAAATGCTTTATTATTATACTGCGCACAAGAATTACAGGAGCAAAATGAAAATGTTAACGTTCAAAGGTAGTAAAAACACCATAAGTCCATCACAGATAAGTTTATTTTACAGAAACTTAGGGTAAACCATAAAATTACATAGAAATAGCAATAATCTCACGAGCTAGTTTATACAAGGCGCGATCGATCACGAGACGTCCCACGAATTCCTCTCCTACCGTCCACCGCGGCCGGTGCGCAAGCGATCTGTACAACCAAGACGGCGTCCGCGAGAGTGCACGCTACAAATTCCAATTTCCAACTCCGATACAAAATTCGTTTTTTGACAAACTGTATCTCAGTGAAAAATAATGATATGGTAAATCTAAAAAAAAAATGAAGCTACAAGAGTCTAGATATGCGATCTTTAAACAAAAAATTTTTTTTAGAGCTACGGTTTTTGTCTATCTAATAGACCGGAAAAGTATTTCAAAATTATATTCTTTTTTTTTGGTTCATGCGCAAGTACTTTTTATTGTTAAACAACTACATGAAGCAGATATTCTGTTTATTCAACATTAATTTACTTATTTTAGATACTTGCTAAGCCTTCTTGTTGTGGAGATATCCATAATTGAATGAAAATGGAGGGTCCATTTTTGTTAATTATAAATATCTCAGCAAACAATGATTACATAGACAATTGAAAGACAGTTCCTAAAACTAAAATACATTTCCTGTAAGTTCATATCGAAACAGCAAAACAAAAAAAAATGTAACCCACTTTCAATATCGACTTGAAAAAAGCTGAAAAACATCAATTCTCCTTGTGAGTTTTTCTAGGAAGGCAAACAAAAAAGGGTAGAGAAAGTAACTTCACGCCTCCGATGGAAATTCCGTAGCACTTCAGTCTGCTCGCGACCTTGACTTGCGTCACCAGGTCGAAACGTCAAACCATAATTAAACAACACGAAAGTTTATAATTAGTTATCTTCGCTATTAATTATTTTAATCTTAACACTTAATGGACGGGCCCCGTAGATTTACATTTTTCCATTCTGACTTCCTAGGAGGGGCCACGTAGATCTACGTTTTTGCTTAAATTTTAGGTACGTTGCGTTAGTTTTTTATTTTACAGATTTATGCTTGGTGATTTTTTGGCATAGTGCCAGGAATCTAAGAAAGACAGAGCACATTCGGTCCGTACGTTAAGTGTTAACAAAGGTTTTTAAAGCTGCGACACAAACTCGTTTGGATGTTTTGAATAATTCCTCACCTATTTAACAAAATTCTCACTGTGATTAGATAAATAATAATCTTTATTTAGTTCAACGAGTTATTTAGTTCAAGTCTCCTAGTACATCATTAGAGTATTCCTCTGTGTTATCCAGGAGTAAGTATGAGACAAATTATAATAAGGAACCTACTTGTTATTAGTTTTATCTCTTTCACACGCGTACTTTTACAATGCACCATCTCGATATCGGTTTGTGTGATTTTCATTTATCACTACATCACCAGTGATTTCGCGCATTTGCGTCACCTAGGAGTCTATATTCTTGTGATGGCAAGACAAACAATACGTTAATAAACATTGCTACGATAAAACTGTAATTATTGTAAATAAGTGTTTAATTATTTATGCGGTGATGTTTAAATAACACAAAACAACGTTCGTCATAGATTAATTAAAAATGTGGGTAGTTAAAAATATTCCTATATTGTCATTATGTAACATATGTATTTATATTTTAATAATAATTTCATATTACATTGCTTTAAAATTAATTATACACGAAATAAAAAACATACTGTATTCTTAACTAGGGACTTTCTTTAAGGCAAGGTGCCATTTTCATTTTACGCTGACTTTACTTCTTGACCTGTATTAGGCTCAAGTGCGGTCGTGTATGGAGTATTGCTGGCACCTTTGGGATGGCTCCTCCAAACGTCATTTAGCAGCCTTGGGACTCAATCGATCGCCGAACTCGGAGACTCATTGCCAAAGAGGTTCTTACGTCGCGTGAGCTACTCAGGTTGGAACACCGGCGTAAAGTAGCTTGCCTTTCGGTTTTCTATAGACTATACTCTGGAGTGTGTACGGCTGAGTTGTATAATTTAATTCCCCCCTCCTCCATCTGTCAAAAATTACCAAGACTCCGTGCGAGTTTCCACTCATATGTGTTTGATGTTCCAGCTGCTCACACGAGGCGATTCGTCTCCTCTTTTTTACTGCGAACCACCAAGGAGTCGAAGGCGCTTTCTGCATCTATTTATCGAAGATCTTATGACATGTGAATTCTCAAACGTCGAGTGAATTGGTATTTGCTGGGTGAGCGCGCTCCATCGTCGGTCTCATCATCACTTACCAGAAGGTGAGATTAAGGCCAAGCGAAAGCCTATCGCGTAATAAAAAAGTCTGTAAGAATTTAATTCTGTTAGGTGTTAGCTTTTTAAAACTTGCATATAAAACTTGCAATACTTGATCTATGTTTACAACTGTAGTCAGCTAATCTATAATAACAGATTTGATTCGATAATCATATATTCTTATCAATTAAGAAATTGATTGATAACTATATTAAGTAGTTTGAAGTCAATTGTAAATTTGCTATTGAAGAGGTAAGATTGATCATAATTGTTTTCAATAATTTAATTATAAAATATCATCACACTATATCTCTTACGGGCTGAGCAGAGATACATTAGTGGTATTAATGTATTTAACATAAAATTTAAGTACATTTGTTATAGAAATATGTATTTATTATTATGGTATAGGATAGCCAAACGTAAAATAACGTGAACCGATCTAAAGGCCCAAACACTAACTTCTATCTTGTTTCCCTTATCCAAATTATTTTGCTCAATATATCTCACAGTACTTTAAACTTATGCGCTACGGGGTACTCTGTATTGTGTACATTTTCATACACGCTATTTAGTTCACACTATTGAGATTTGTCAAGAATAGTCTTCACTCCCGCATCGCATATTAAATTGAAGCTGCTTAAAGTTTATCGACGTCTGTCGTATAGCCACACGCTTTTATCCAGTGGCGCTAGTAGTAAAAGTAGTGGGGTGCATTCATTATATTGTTAAGTTGGCACCTTCAAATTATTTTGTCTCGTTAAGTGTTTTCACTTATTTTATTAACTTTATACCAATGCATTGATATGACACAACATATGTTTAGATTTCCATATATAATTAGCTACATTCTCTAGTTCCACCAGCCCCATTTCATCATAAAACCACTGGAAGCCGTGTCGGATACTTTCCATATGTGGACGTTCCTTATATCCTCACGAAAAAATTCGTTTCTCGATTCATCATGTGAACAGCTAAAGAATGGAATATACTTCCCGCGACTATATTTTTACGTCTTATGACTTGGGAGTCGTTAAGAAAAGATCATTATTTTCACATAGTCATTTGCTGGGCAGACATGGTGCATGTTTTAACAGATGTGTGTGTATGTGTGTGTAAGAAATGTCAAGCGTCTGCCTGTAAATCATTAAAAAAATGTTTTAATTAAGAGAAGATCGATGAGAAGAGCAACAAGAATATTTACTACAATCGTTTCAATCCGTTTTTTTATTGCAGGTTAACATTTTTAGGAGAAAAGATGCGCTCCTGCTGGATTGTTGTAGCTATTTTGGGGATGACGACAGCATTTCCCCAGTCACAAACAAATGCTGATCGTCTTCGAAATATTCTATTGAGCGATTCAAGTAAGTAGATTAGGCATTTAAAGATTTCTATACCCAGCTTGACCAAATAATTTGCAAGCCATCATTGTCTTGAAATATTGGTTGTATGTTTATTTTGGCATTTTATTTTTGAAAGTATTTTCTTTTTTTTTGTAACCTTGGGAAACATATCATGGGCCGTCAGAGGGCAGTAACGGCTGCTCCCTGGTGTATCAAACTCTCACCGATTAAAGCTCCGGGGATATTGCTCATACCACTCACCCGGGTCAAGGGCACGACTAGGGCCTCATCCTAAGTACCTGACTAGGCGTACAGCCTTTGTCTCTACTCGCTGTGAGGAGGGGTGGTGTATAGCGCCACCCTTCTCTTGCCTCTGCGTTTTAATTATTATTTAGCATTAAGTAGGTAAGCCGTTCTCCAGCGTCCCGTTCTTGCGGGGCGGCGGGCATGCTAAGATGACGCTGCGGCTGCAGATGAGGCTAACTCCTCCCGCACCCGCTCCGCCGCTTCCTTTTGTGTCAATATTTCTTCACAAAAGTGAAGGACGGCACTCCATTTATCTTCGTTGTCGAGCGTAATAGGGATAAGCGAGAGGTGACTACCCACCACTCTAATTGAAAGTATTTCTAGGGCTTAAGTAGTATCTATTATTTATGTATATTTACTGTTTAGTTTTCTTTATTTAATAATCTAACAACCTTTTAATATTTTATTAGAATCGTAACAATCGGTCACTGATTACTGATAAAAACTAAGTTTCTTTGTTTTATGTCATGTATTGTCGAAATAATAATTATGGATTAGAGATAAATTAAAGAATAATTTCGAAACATGATTTTTATGTTATTTGATAAGATAAATAATGGTGTCATGATTAAATTAATCTGAGAATGATTTTGTTATCAATGTAAATTACATTTGTTGCTTTTTTAATTAATACCGGGTGTGGGTTTTTTCACATTTATTTAAGATAAAAGAAATTAACTCGATGGATATCTCGCTGCCGACGGTCATCGACTGGTCAGCAGTGTGGAGGCGTGGCTCTCAGTGCTCGATTTTTTTAAGAATTGATTATTTACCTGGGAGAGGAGACTGATTGGCGGCGGTCTGTGGGTACCGCACACTCCCTATTTTAGAGGAAGGGTAGGACGGGAGTATTCTCCCCGTCCTTCGTAATTGTGCAGGCCTGTTTAGCTCTTCCCATCCCACAATTGTCTGCCACTTTACGCAAATCGTCACTCCATGTAAACAGAGGCTATCTTACACCACGTTTACCGAGACGCGGTCTCCGCTAAAGAAACCGTTTACCCCAACAATTGTCAGTTTTTTGGAAAATATGACCAGCCAACTGCTATTTCTGCTAATCCTCTGAGATAAGTCAATGACTTTGTGTCTCTGACGGTCACTTTATTTCTGGGTTAATCAGTGACGTGCATAGGGTATTTAGACAGGGTAGGCAGAATTCGCGTAATTAATTAGAATATTATATTATGATAGTAAATGTTATATTGCTTACATAAGAGAGATAAATGACGTGAATATAGAATAGATATAAATATAAATGGTTCCTTATTTTGTTTAACTTTAAGCATTTTATTTCAGACTTATTTATCATTATGGTATGCAATGCTTTCATGCATCTATGGAATCGACCCAACTTCTTAACTTATATTAGGCGCAAGTACGGTCGTGTGTGGAGTATTGCTGTCACTTCTGGGACGGCTCCGACAAACACCATTTCGTAGCTTTGGACTCAATTGATCGCCGAGCTCGGCGGCTCATTGCTGATGAGGCTCCTACGTCGCGTAAACTACTCAGTTTGGAACACCGACGTAGAGTGGCCTGCCTTTCGGTTTTCTATAGATTATACTCTGGAGAGTGTGCGGCCGAATTGTATGATTTGGTTCCCCCCTCCTCCTTCTACCATAAATTGACTAGACGCCGTGCGGGTATGCACCCTTATGTGGTTGATATTCCTGCTGCTTGCACGAAGCGATTCGCCTCCTCCTTTTTGCTGCGTACCGCGAAGAAGTGGAACTCGCTTCCTGCGTCGGTGTTCCCGGCATCTTATGACATGGGAATCTTCAAACGTCGAGTGAATCGGTATTTGCTGGGTGAGCGCGCTCCATCGTCGGCCTCATCATCGCTTTCCATCAGGTGAGATTGAGGTCAAGCGCAAGTCTATCAGTAATAAAAAAAAGGAATGAACGCTACTAGGGTTAATCTTTCAGAAAAACACCGAGCGTAGTACGTTCCTTAAATTTGTGGACTAGTCATACCGTTGCCTTATTAATAATATTTTGCTATGACAGATGCTTGAATATTAAAAGTTGGCTTGAACGATCCATCGATATCATTAATATGACACATACATGAGTATCACAATAAAATTTCACTGTGTAATGTTCACAGATGTTTCAACAAGGAACAGTGCACTGGAAGATTTAATTCTTGGACTCTTAGAGGGAGTTAGAGAGCTCATGTTGACAGGTTCTGATGATATTCCGGTCCTAGATCCTTTGCATATTGAACACATATCTGTAGACGACACACTTCTGCCGCTTCCAGGGTAAGTGCGAATAGGCATTGAAACAAATATCTATCAAAATACTAAAGTACCACCTACATATACATATTGAATCAAAATCATCTTTTTTTTCATTATTCATCTCCACATCATTCAGTAATGCAGTGCAGTAATGATGTAGAATGCCATCATCAGTCAAATGAAAAAGAATGGAATATAATTAATGACTTAGCCATTTACTAAATTAGTTTTCATGATATATTTCAGACTTTACGTGGAACTCAACGATTTGAAGGTGACTGATTTGAGTACTTTTGTAATCAACTCTTTGGATGTGTCAATAGCGGCGTTACTGTTACAACGGTATAGAATACAGTTGGACGGTGAAATTCCTGTACTGAATGCAAATGCTGGTAAATAATTTAGCTGTTTTTAAAGACACACGACATCCGATTAGTATAAAATCTTGGTCTTATTTGTTTCTTATTCGAATGTTGATCGTTTGTCTACATTAAATCTACAACGTTTGACAAACTTGTCATTATTAACCACTTAGGTACGGCGCCTATCGGCCATGAAAAGTTGCCGACAGCCGGCATGTAATGTAAATAAGAGATAAGAGAAAAAGAGAAAATTTCTGGATGTTGCCTATAGTCGGCGCACGGCTGTGCGCGTTTATATCACGGCCGTCGACTATAGGCGACGCTCGGCTGTGTGGGGTCATCTGTGGCCGTCGCCTATAGTTGACGCTCATACCGAAGTGGTTAATAACTTTGTAGGTTTCTTGTTAAACTTAAGCAAAAGCAAAAGGATGAACAAATTTTAATGATACAAGGACAATTAAAATTTCAGATCAATGAGATGATTTGACAAGTTGTACTACAAACATATTAAATGAAACATCCACTTTGCGTTGTTTACAGTGATCTTACTGTGCGATATTAATAAAGTTGCCTGTATTTGTAAAGCTCTTGAAAACACTTAATACTTGAAGCTAATGACCTCTTTAGTGTTTTCTAGATAATTATATCTTTTACATTTCACTATTGATTTGTAAGTTAAGCATGATTTGTTTACGGCATTATGTAAGACATTTTTTAGATTCAGGAATATTGTTTCCATTTACAGAACACTACAATCTATCTGTGGATGTTTTTGGACTAAACATATTCGGTGACGGCGACGCTAAGTAAGTACTTTATCTAATTAATTTCATATATTTACCTAATTTTTTATCATATCGTTATTAATTTATATATTTTTTAGTTCTTTGACCCCTTTCAAATCAAATATATTAAAATTGTTTCAACGTTTAATTATTTCAAGCTTCTTTCTCTTTTTTTGACAATCTTTTTTACAACCTGCACTTTTATTTTTTTCGCATTCGGACTTCACTTGTTCAAACCTAAAAATGAAATGTGTTTAGCGTGGTAGGTATGGTGGTAGTAACCTACCTTACACTATAGCGCAGGATAGCGTGTAAAGATGAGATGATGAAGAAATGAAATGAAGAAAGTCCAGACAGCAAGTTGATAGACGTTTAATAAGCACAGTACAAAGTCCAGAAGGAATAATGAAGCACAAGTATGATAGTTCAAGTAGAAATAAAGTTCACGACACAATAATATAAATAAGAACACGAAAATAACACAATACGTAAACTATAAGAAGCGAGCGAGTGGTGCGTGGAGCTAGTCTCAGTGTGATAGCAAGACTGTTTGCCGGGTGCGCGGGCGGTTAAGCGCTCGCGTCGCTTACACATGTACAATCCCCCCGCGCGCCCCGGTATCCCGCGGCTCTCTAGCTCAGTGCCGTTTGCACCGCACGACACGATATTAAGAAATAAATATCAAGTGTGTTAGTATGAAATGTGTTGATAAAATTACTTAGATAAATAAGTGAAGATATAATAATGTTATTTAAAATAGTTGTTAGTTATAGGTTAGTATAGTAAAAAGAATTAGAAAATAGATAATGTTAAGGACAGAAATAAATAAATAGATAGTGAGTATGCCACATCACTCCCCTCCAGAGACCGTCGCTACGGGCGATAAAAATCAGGAAATCGGACCTTACGGCCCGAGCGTGTCCTTCTGAGGTCATCCTGGGCTGGAAGATTCCGTGTTGAAACAGGATCTGGATGAGGCCTAGGATGGGAAGAAGGAGGTGTGGTGGTGGGAGTAGTGGTAGAGGGAAGGGAAACGGGATTAGGATCGACCAGTGTATAAGCCGGCTTTAAGCGGTCTATGGTCACTGTTACGCTTTTCCCTTTGACCTGTATTCTAAATGTCTTGTCACCACGCTCGAGTACTAGGTAGGGACCGGTGTAGGGGGGCTGTAAAGCGCCGCGTAATGAGTCGTCCCTTAAAAAAACGTGACTCGATGAAGACAGGTCTTTATGGATAAAAATTTTGTCTTTATTGTGACGTGCTGCTGGTGCTGGTTGGAGTTTGGTAACAAGTCGGTGTAGGCGAGTAGAGAAATCCGATATATCAGTGGAAGCAGAGTCTGTGGGGTGAAAGAATTCCCCAGGCAGACGTAACGGCTCACCGTACACCAATTCGGCAGAAGAAGACTGAAGGTCATCTTTGAAAGAACTTCTTATACCAAGCAGCACCAAGGGTAATGTGTCCACCCAGTTAGAGTTGGCGTGGCACATGATGGCTGCTTTCAACTGGCGGTGGAATCGTTCCACTAGGCCGTTACACGCAGGGTGGTACGCGGTTGTTCTGCGATGTTTGAACCCAATCACTTTCCCTAGATATTGGAAAAGTGATGATTCAAATTGTCGTCCACGATCTGTGACTATATCACTTGGACATCCAAATCTGGAAACCCACGAGACCAACGCTTTTCCCACTGTCTCAGCTGTAATGTCCAACCATGGGTGTAACCTCTGGCCAGCGAGTGAAACGATCCACCGCTGTGAGGCAGTACCGATAACCCTGTGAAATAGGCAATGGACCAATAATGTCAACGTGTATGAAAAGTCACAAGGTGAAATGATATAGCACAGATATAGTTCAAGTAGAAATAAAGTTCACGACACAATAATATAAATAAGAACACGAAAATAACACAATACGTAAACTATAAGAAGCGAGCGAGTGGTGCGTGGAGCTAGTCTCAGTGTGATAGCAAGACTGTTTGCCGGGTGCGCGGGCGGTTAAGCGCTCGCGTCGCTTACACATGTACAATCCCCCCGCGCGCCCCGGTATCCCGCGGCTCTCTAGCTCAGTGCCGTTTGCATCGCACGACACGATATTAAGAAATAAATATCAAGTGTGTTAGTATGAAATGTGTTGATAAAATTACTTAGATAAATAAGTGAAGATATAATAATGTTATTTAAAATAGTTGTTAGTTATAGGTTAGTATAGTAAAAAGAATTAGAAAATAGATAATGTTAAGGACAGAAATAAATAAATAGATAGTGAGTATGCCACATGTGTTTTGCTTTGTAGTGTATGTTGTGCTTTCATATAATTGGAGTGGTGCATTATAATTGTTGATAGGATGTTTTTCTACTATTATCTGTAATATGAGTACACCCTTTGCTTGAAAGCTCTTTAAAATATATAAATATTGTTTGTAAATGCAACTGTAGGATTCATAACGAAAAGTATTCCTGCTTGGATAATTTTTAATAGAATAGTTCAATTGCTGGATATTTGCTTTGATCTCAACCTTAGGGATTATATAAGGACTATCATCTCTAGGCCTTCACTTAGACTTGGTATCCTGAACAAAAGGGGCCTTTTTTCACGTCCGATCAACTGAATCTATTGCATAAAGCCCAGGGCAGGCCATGCATAGAATACTGTTCGGATATCTAGGACAGTTCTGCCCAGTACTTACTCGACGCCCTAGGTCAGTTGCAGCGAATGGCTGTCCGTATTGTCAATGATCCAGACATTGCTAAGCATCATGTAACGCTCTAGTTGCGTAGAGATGCGCAGTTGCCTTATTGAGCGATTTCTACCGTCTTTTTCGAGGATCGCTAAACCAGTTGCTCAGGGCCCCCTCCCTGGGCAGCCACGACCCCAAAGACATCAGCCATCCGGTCGTGGATTGACTGATCGGCTGGGACTGATGTACCGGGGCGGTTGCTGGCACCCCGGTGTCTTCTTCGAGCAGCCTTCTGCTGCTCTCGCTCTGCAGCCTCCTTCTGGGACATGACATTCTCACAGAAGGAGATCACAGCCCTCCAGTTGTCATTCCCTGCCAGCATTGCCGACACCACTGCTAGCAGGGAGAGGTCGTGTCCGATCCTTCGGACCAGGTACCACCGCTCGCTGTCCCACGCCGGACAGAGCGATTACTACCGTCTCTATCATGGACAGTTTTGTGAAGAGTTATTAACCTTGTTCCACCCTTTCTCTTCCATAGTAGACCCACGTACGGAGTTTTACACAGCTATACGTTAACACACATCTCGGCTAGGACTAAGAAGTTCTTTAACTCTTACTTTTGCCAAAAAAATAGCGATTAAAAGCAGTAATCTATTCCTTCATGAAAAACGACTGCTACGAAATTGGTTGTTAGAGGTTTTTACTGGGAAATTTATATATCGAGGATGTGGTCCCAGTCGTACCCTCAATCCTGGTAGGTGGAAGGTGGAACACCATGGATATACCACTGTAGAACGTATGCGTGATTTTGAAAGTATTACAGCCAGTATAATGAAATAGCTGGAACACCAGTGTAATTGCTGTTGTCTCCATCCAAACGAAATATTGGATGTCCACCATTAGATACCCTATATTAAGTTTTCACAAAGCACATACAAGTATCACTCCGACATCTACGACAGCTTTTTCCTATATACAACGACTGTGTGGTGGATGTTCAAGAGGTTTCAAGAGCCGGCACGGGTGCCCGCGTTCCGCTCTCGTGTCGCCAACTTCACCCCGACCCCTACTCAGTGTTGCTAAGGGAAGACGTTGCCATTAGTAGAACCAGAATTATTTTCTATCCTTAACTTTCTTAGTTATGTGTAAACGTAATTTTGAACATTTATACTCTTATAGATTACAAGTTGTTCGGCCCAGAGTCAAAGCTGACGTCTTAATCAATATCAGACTTATTGGGGGAATTTTCCTTAATATACTGGAATTGGATATGGCTATTAGCATTGAAGACTTCAGGGTAAGTTGTGGAAGCTTTTGGTTATTTTATTATCAAAATTTCTCCTCACTGTTTCTTGTTTAATAATAATAATGTTACGAGCGCGGGGTATTAAAATACCGGTTGTGACGGACAATCAATTTATTAATAGAGGAGAGTACACAAAATCAAAACGCAGCCACAGAAAGGTCTTGAAACGCAGCTGTCGAACGATCGCGATGTTAAATCGTCGAAGAGTCCAGAAGCACGTCGAAGAATGCTCTCGAAGATCAGTCGTCAAAAATCCAGTCGCAGAAAGTTCTCGAAGTCTAGTATCAAAAATCCAGTCAAAATAATCGCACGTAGAATCACTATACAGTCGCAGTATGATCGCAAAAGTCCTTGAAGATCGCTTGTGGTATCGCAATGTGTCGCTGTCCAAATTAGAACTGTCCTGTGATCGCATCGAGCGCGTAGTTATATCAGAACAGCCGCTTTCCAGAATTTTCGAGTAATAACTATAATCTTATAGAGATTTTTGAACCTTATGTTTTTACTCGTAAATTCCAGAATGGGTTCATCGACCTTTCGCGAATATAAATTCCACGAATTACCGTCTCACCGATATACGCGTCACGAACTCCGGCGGCAAAAGATGAAACAGATGCAACCCCTCCGATGTTTTCGATGGTAAACAATTTTCTCCGATCCGGTTGCAAGTTATTTCATTCGAAGCAGTACCTCAAGACTATCTATGCGTTTTAAGATTATAGTCGAGAGATGCCTGGAAGCCTAGAAATTTAGGGCTAAAGTTTGGCCCTAGTTCCGTCGTAACAATAATATATCGTCTATGCATCTCTTACAGGGTAAGCAGAGTTACATTAGTGGCGGCATCCACTTTGCGCTTATAAATCGTGCCCAGCGTGACCAGTAGCGCAGCTTATCGCCGTTCTCGGGTCACTCACACGTTTATTAGATGCCGTGTGGGCTTCCTCATGATGTATTTCTTCATCAGTGAACACGTGCTGCCTAAATCCGTACGTAATCTGTAAATACCCAGAGTTACGTGCCGAGACTCGAACCTACAACCATTCGCATCACCGCGTATGGAAACCGGTCCATTATCCACTAGGTCCAATATCCACAGTTTTTTATTTAAAATTTCCGATATTTTTTAATATTAATTTCATATTAAATATCTTTGCTTATTAATAAATAAAAATTGGTGTGAAATAACAATATAAAAACCCTATGACGATGTAAAATCAAATAAAATAAATCAAAAATGTATAAAATGTATACAATAAATGTAATGTAATGTATGTAATGTATAATGTGTATGTGTGTGTATGTGTATGTATGTGTGTGTGTATTTATGTATGTAATGTATGTAATGTATGTATGTATGTGTATGTGTATGTATCATCAAATATGTATGTTCATTTTATGTAAAGAAAGAAACGAAAATCATTTATTTGGCGCGTAACATAACAAATAACATAGACGGATATGTCAATCAAAATAGAAAAGAAAATACTCTGTGCTGTGAGGATACGTCCCGGGGAAGTCATCTCAGCAAATGCTAAGAGACCAGCTGACACACTTTTCTACAATATATAATCTATGTATTTATTTATTTTAGCCTCAAATAAACGGAATATTCAACGACCAAGGAGTCAGCGATTTCATATCTTTGTTCCTTCAAAATCTCGTGATGGAATTACTGGAGTTTTACGAGGTTCGATATTTTTATAATACTCAGATATTCATTTTGATTGTTTTTAAAGTTTAGTTATATAAAATATATACATATTTATATAGAACCATTTTTTTTAATATTATGACATTTTATATATTATCTTATAGAATTTATCAATAGTTGTACTTACCTCCCCCCTCTCTTTATGACCTTTACACGTATGTGCTATACCTATATTCAGTCTTTCTAGTGTTAAATAAGTGACTCTTGTTCTACATAATTTGAAAAACCCTATTTAGAGAACGCTTTCATCATCCAAGATTCTTTCGGGAAGCGATCGAGATTACAAAACAAAACTTATACTCATCAGCCGGTTGTCATCGCTGTGGAATTCAGTGATTGAAAATCTATGTCCTCCTTTAAGGACGCTTCTAAAATGCTGATACTGTGTGTGCATGTATCGTGATTATTCAAGTTATCAACAACAAAAGCGGGTAGAGAAAGCAGAAAAAGTAGAATAAACAGTTACATGGTTTGCTAGTGATGATGATGATGTCCTAGCCGGTTTCGGCCACGGCGACTGTTTCAACACCGGTTAAGAAATTCGAGGTCCAGTTTTCGGAAACAGTCAATTGCGCAGGAGATATTTAAGTGCATAACTGGACGCGCTGCCAGAAAAGCACTCTCTCGTCCGAGCTCCCTCAGGCCCGATGGAAAGGAGAACCAGTACGATCGGGACGGAGCGGGATGCAGGTTTGGTCGAGTTTTCCTTCTCTGAACACCTGGTTGAATTGGGGTGTTAAAGAGATACCTTAGTCGCCTTTTACGACACCTCAGCAAGAAGAGGGGGGTGCTATTCTATTCTGCCGGCAGCCACCACGGCTTAAAAGCGGCGGTTTGCTAGTATTAAAGTGATAAATATACATTTATAATTTATACGATATGAATGTAAATGGAGGCAGAGATGGGCAAAATGTAATCTGATTAATGATGAACGATTACGAAATGTAGCCGTAATTAATTTTCTTGGTCTGAAACCTTGATTAAATCCATTTAAAATATTAAGAAATGATAAATGTGTATACAATCTGAGATTTTGTAGTGTTTAAAACATAAATGAGCAAAATGCAGTCATATTAATGGTTAAAAACGTAAAATGTAATCGTTAATCATTTTTATTAATCTGATTACATTTTGCCCATCAATGAGTGGAAGTACGAACCGAGGCCGATCGAGATTTACCTGCGCAGACCAAATAAAAAGAGTTCTGATGGAGGGTACTGTTAAAAATACGCGAAATTGCATGAAGGGATTAAAGAAATGCTAAAGTAGCGAAAGAGGTTAGCAAGGAAAGAGAGAAGTGGCGTTCCATTCTCTCTCCCTACCCCAATAGAGATTCAGCGTTATGATAGATAGATATATGGATAAATATCTATTAAAAAAATAAAAACACTTGTGTCTAAGGGCGGCTTGCATTAACGAATTAATCTAGTTTAAGCTTGTATAAAACGCTTAATAATTGAATTGGTTTGATTCCATCTTAATGATGATTTCAGTTTAAGAGTTGTTATAACTAGATTTTGATTTAGTGCAAGACAATAAGTACAGATCAGCGCTAAATAGCATTTTATATAACTCTAAACTAGATTTAATTTGTTAGTGCAAGCCGCTCTAAAATACTAAAGCTTGAAACATAAAATTTAAATATTGAGTTTTTTAATTTTTACCCCTAAGGAGTTAAATAGAGGTTGAAAGATTGTTTGAAAATCCGTCAATTTCGAAGTAAGCGTTATTAAAAGCGATAATGAGCTTTTAAATAATAAAAAAAACATGTTTCGACATTTTTGGAAAACATTCTCCAAGTGGCAAATTATTTCTACCCGTGTCCGTCGAATCAACACAGCTAGGTACTAATAAAATCATTATAATTTTCAGGTGGAGATAAATGAACTCCTCAGCGAAACTTTGAAGGAGTTCGCGAATGAATTTTTGAGAGACTTCAACCTGGCTGATATTTTAGGATAAGCTATATTCATCCTACAAAATGTTAAGTAATAAATGCAGTAAAATTCAGGCCAGGCATGTTTCAAGTGCGATTTATCGATGTAGCGTAAAATACCACCTAAATACAAAAAGATTCAGCCATATCAACTGAACTGTTATTTTATAATATTTATTTTATAATTTTTATATATATTTATTTTATAATTTTCGATGGAATTATTTCAATTTGCTTAAAATTTTAATTTAAAAACCAACTTATGTAAATCGAATAATAAATGTTAAGAAAAGCTTACGACAATTATTAGTGAAAATTATATTCAAAATGATGAATCCGTTTTTGAGATATGCGAGCACAAATGCTAAGACAAAAATCCTTTTTTGGGTTCTATTTCTTTAGTAAAGATCGCCATTGATTGGATTTCTTCGTATATTTTCTATGTACGAACAGTGATCAGTTCCATTTTTTTATATGTATTGATGAAACACTTTTAATAAATAAATATTTTAATGTTTATTAGTTTTATTTTTACTTATTCCTCCGGCAAGGAGTTATGATAAGATGGAAAATTACTATTATAGCACAAATACAATTGAAATGATATTCTTTATTATTCTTTATTTACCACTTTTAGCTCCATCTGTGCATGATAAGTAAAGCTATTTGGGTATATTTTGTAATTACACATGTTTACTGAACTACACATTTTTTAAGTTGTACTAACATCGTAACAACAGATGGCGTTACTGTAACTTAATGTTATCTCACGATAACATACTCGTAAATTTAGACCTTTTTTTGGTATCCCGGGGGAAAATCCTACATAGGACCATATCCAGTGTCAGACTCCTAATGACTAAAACCCCCGTAGTGTCCCTCTAATTGCTCCACCCGGACCTGGGAAACCAAATTCATCCAGACATGAATTTAGACTTTAATAGGTATCGAAATAAATATTAAATTAAGAGAGGCCTAAGTGCAGCTGTGAATTAGATGTAGTAATCATGATAATTATTTTAACATATTTTAAATTTTGTTTTTTCTTTTTAATTCTATATAAATATTTTAAAGGGTCTTGTGTGCGAGGAATTATAACGTCCTAGGAACTTGTTTTATATCGCCTTGTAAAAATGTTGATACTGTGAGTGCTATGTGTCGTAACTATTCAAATTATCAAGAATAAAAGAGGGTAAAAGTAAGTAACATCCCGCCTCTGACCAAAACTCCGCGAAGCGTCAGTCTACTTACCACTATGACAAGTTATACAAGTATAACCACCTCGAAACGTACTATTAAAAGTAAGTCTCTTAAAACATAAAGCCATGTACTCAGGACAGGATAAGTTTTGCACTTATGTCGTTGCCAAAAGCACCCTCGTAGGCGCGATAATAAAGTTTTGTGATAATCAAGACGACTTATGAATCAAAGGACTTTCTAGATGGCAGCGGTAATAAGGCACTTCATAAATAACTCACTGTATATGTGTTTGTATGTGTATGATATAAAGTATGGTGTAGATGAGCATTTGTGATGTGTTAATGAATTGCAAATTATTATAAGCGATTGTGATGCGAAAAACAATCGATGCGATGTTGAAGTTTTGAGAGGCGATAACGGTAATAAAAAAGTGTTATGTCCCAGATGGCGCTTGCGTTTGGATACGATTACATATTTCTTATTTTGACGTTCTGGGATTGCGCCAATTGGCGCGGTTACCGAGTAAAGCATTTATAAAGATTAAATTTATTTATACCTTATTAATTCTAATGAAATGCTGTTCTTTTGACTGAATATTACATATTTTAGTACATTTCTGTTTACCAAATTACCACATATTTTAATAAAGATATTCTGAATAAACCGCAAAAGCTAAATGTCTTTTTGTTACTTCGACTTAATTTCTTAGAATCATAGACTACTCAGGAGGAAGAAGTCGAATTCAACACGAATATTTCCAGTAATACATCAATATAAAAAAAAAATAATAATCTTGTCTGCTTGTGGCACATTCGTAATCGAATATATTTATTTTTGTTTATAGCTGACTAGATTCGGCCCTTGGCTTCGTCTTCGATTTGCACAGAATTCGTACTTCCCCTATTTTTTTTTCTCCGAGCTTTCATCAATCTTCATACTTATATTGAAATAATTAAAAAAAACAACTTTCACTTTGTAACTTAGCTAGTCTTTATGCCATCCCTTTTTTTGGTAACCCGGGGAAAACCCTACGGACCTTAGGGGCCGGTGAGGGTCGCCCCCTGATTTGTCGGACTTGCAGCGACTAAAACCCTCGGGGTGTTTTACCTTTCACTTACCGGGATCGAGGGCACAACTGGGGTCTTATCCTCAATACCCGGCTTGGCATGCTACCTCAGATGACCTCTTCTCGCTTGAGGAGAGATGGTGTAAAGAGCCACCCCTCTCTTGGCTCTGCGCTCTTTGGTGGCACGCGGGAACACATCGCGTGCCGCTCGCACCCTTGTTGGACGACTCACTCCCTGAAGTGTGTCATCCGGTGCTGCCGTTAGAGACAGTCGTTTCTAATATACGCCGCTCTACAGTGTCCCGTTTTTAACACGTTGACCGGCGGCCCTTTTTCTCAATACTTCCCGTTCAGGCCGTTTTAATCTCTTTATTCTTCAATAAATTCTATTTCGAAATATGTTTTTCTTATCATTTGTAGTGTTATAAATCTGCGTTTTATTACATTTTTTAGCTGGGGGTCACCGGTGCACCCCCCCCGGCCCAAACGGAAAGTTCACTGGGGGTCACCGGTGACCCCCACGGCGTTCAACGTGTTAAGGGTCGGCGGGCGGGCAGAGATGACGCTGCTGTAGATGTTGAAGCAAGGGCCTCCCGAACCCGCTCCGCCGCCTCCTTCTGTGCTAGTACCTCCTTACTATTGTGGAGCACTGCTCTCCATGCTCCTTCGCTGCCGACCATAATTGGGATGAACGTCGGCAGCGAGAGATCTCCATCCACCACCCTTACCAGCTCGATGCGCTCCGAAGCCAAACGGTGGCATCTAGGTGTTGCCTCACTACCGGTGGACCTGTGCAGATATCCTCCAAAGCAAACCCTTCTAAACATTAATGAGTCATAAATTATGTATGTAATTGAGTTTAAAATGTAAAAAAATTACAATTACATAATTTAATTGTAATGGCTTTTCAATAATCTGATTACATTTTGCCCATCTATTTTATCAACATACCTAATTCACCGTCTGACAGATTAGCCGCCATACTTGATTGTATTACCTGCGATCTCTACTGCGTGTTATATCTGCGTTTGGAAAGATCGCGGCTTAATTGAATCTTACAAAATCCGTGTTTCCACGAACTTTACTCGCCCGGTGCTGGTATCCGGTTAATGCGAAGGAATTTGTTTTAAAATCCTTAAGATATTTTGTAGAAAACTTTAAATCCTACGAACATTTTGTTAGCGGCAAATTGAAAGATTAACACAGAATTACTCTACTGGAGATGTGAACAAGGAAAAGCTAGCTGTCCGGGCTACCCTTCTATTTTGAGTCGCATTTTTTTATTGCTATTTTTCTCGACTATAATATAATAATAATATATTCCACTTTAAAAACAGATTACACAGATTACAGATTTTTTTTGCTGTAGCTTTATCTTATAGATTCCTCATGGGTGTGAGTCCCCTCCAACAGTGACGTGTATAGGGTATTTGGACAGGTTAGGCAGACTCACGTTATTAATGTGAATATTATATAATGATAATAACTATAACATTCCTTTCATAGGGAAGATAGATGACGTGAAAATAGAATAGATATGAATATAAAGGCTTCCTTTTTTTGTTTAACTTAAAGCAATTTATTCCAGACTTATTTATCGTTAGGGCATGCTATGCTTTCATGCGTCTATGCAATGAACGCTACTGCCCTCCAATGAATTCCATTTTTCCCTGTTTAGAGCTTTGCTTATCCAATCCCTACAGGCTATTGCTGCCTCTTTCCCTTTTACCCTTGGGATCTGTCTATCTATTTAATAAATGCGGGCATCTTTGATTCTAGCATCGTGCTATGTGGCCATTTGTTTTCGGAACCTGGTGGAATTCCTCCTGCCTGATTACTAACAGCTAAAACCCTCGGGATGTTTCTTCTCATGTCTGCCAGGACCAAAGGGTCAGGCTGGGCCAGGTTCCTCGTTATGCTATGTAGTCTGCCCATTTCCATTTTAATTGTAAAGCATGTTGGAGAGCTGAGATTAATTCAGTTTTCTCTCTAATATATCGAATTTATCTATGTCTTTTCTATATTTTTTGTGACTATATCTTTCTCTGGTATCTATAGAATAAGTGCAAAAACTAAAATTAGGAATATTTTATCATTAATTTGAGTGCAAATCTAAAAGCATGTGTGTTTTTATATATAATCAGGTTGTTAACAATTTAGAAGTACTAAATAATTAGGTGGTTGTGATTACCTAATGAATAAGCGACCGCCATTCATGCGCAGCATCGAGAAGTGTCTTAAGTTCGAGTCCCGGCCAAGTAATACCTCTAGGGTTTTCCAGAATACATATGTACAAATTTAAGTCCCACATGTCCACTGGTGAAGAAAAATATCGTAAAGAAATCCGCATGGCATCTGATAGAAATGTCATGTGTAAGGGCCCTGAGAACGGTGATCAGCTGCGCTACTGGTCACGTTGGGTACGACATATAAGTGCAAAGTGGATACAGCCACTAATGTATCTGCCCAACCTGCAAGGAATACAGCCTGACGACATATTTATTATTTGAAAATCTTATATATAAACATCTTGTGTTACGGTGATTGTGGTCGCACGTCTTCGAAATAGTTTTACCGATATTTCGCATTTTTTAAATGTATATTTGATATGTATGAGAATAGATTGTAAACTATATTTTATACGGCTAGGTAATTAAGATGCCCTATTCAGAAGTTTTTCTTCAATTTTTTTAGCAAACATTTTATTCTATTTTTTTATGGTGGCATAAAAAATACCTATAATCTAAAAAAATTCCCTACCTAACCCCGTCCTATAATTATTACATTGGGATTTTAGTATTTTTCTACAAAAAATATCAAAATAATTTAAACATCGTTCGTATTTAAAACAAAACAAAATTATTTATATTGTGGAATGACAGATGGCGCCACGTCCGTCTTAGATCCCATACACACACAATAGATTCATTGTTTTTTATTTAAAAACCAAAATATTCACTAAAAATAATTTATATGGCAGAACGTTTGCCGAGCCAACTTGTATTATATAGATTTCTCTTTGGCTTTTCTTGGAGCTTGAAGGTAATACGAAATCTTAAATAGTAATTTCTATTCTGTCATTTATGAGGCAATAACTGTATGACAGTCCCGAGAGCGCTATAAGTCAGGGCAGATATCTAGTAAGGCCTTAACGTCTCCAAGGAACAATTCATCATAAGGCTTAGGTTTCCATCAAATAAAACTTCTTATATTACCACAATTCTTGTTGTTACAGAGATTGTATATGATAACATTATACCGTCACCCTATATTGCTTTCGAGATAAACAGAGACATATTAGTGAGTCACTTTGCGCTAGTATCTCGTGCCCAAAATGCCCAGTAGCGCAGCAGATCGCCATTCTCAGGGTACTACAATTAAAATATCTATTAAGTGCCACGCGAGTTTCCTCTCGATATTTCTATGAAGGACAGGACATTATTTATATAATTTATCCTGACTTGATACAGTGAAATGATGGTAAGCATAGTGCAGGTCAAAAAACGACTATCAACAGTTTAGAATATAAAGAAATTTGTTTTAATGCTTGGAAAAACTTTTTAAATGAACGATCTTTGACCAAAGGTATATGGTACAAGACGCTAGTATGTGAGCTTCCTCATGTGCCATGGTTTGCTAATGAAGTCATTAGCAGACAACTTGTAGTGGTAGCACACAGGCTGAGGGCGGGTCACATTCCATCAGGCAAATTTAAACATATGATGAAGCTTGTGGAGTCACCGAACTGCAGCACGTGTAAGAAAGTAGATGACGTACAACATTTGCTGATGGAGTGTGTCCGATCTCAGTCTGCAAGATATTCTCTGATGGGAGCCTTTAGCCTGAACAAATTTGATGTAGGCATGTTCTGCGGAATTTTAGCAAGACCTTACTCAGCCGAAGCAAAGGAGTTGTTCAGGCTGATGGCTCCCCATCAGAAATAAATGTTAGTAGTGCATGTTTAGAATACGATGGGGCTGGCATATGCCGAGGCACAAAAGTCCCTTAAATAAATAGGAAAAAAAAAAAGAATTTAGAAAAATCCGTCGGGAGTCTACCGATTATGCCGGCCTGCACAAATATCTCTTCACGCTACACTTGAAGGATCCCATATCATAGGACGGTGGGAACACGCTCGCTGGAAGACCATTCCACAGCCCGACGACACGGCAAATGAACAGTTAGAAAAGTTAGTTAGTTCTAGCCGGGATGTGAGTTACTGTATAGCTCTGACTCCGTACACCCGTGCGCGTGGGTCTATTCAGGCAGGGAGAGAGCAGAACAAGGTGTAACAAGAAGGCAAGGTGTAATACTTATTCAAAATGAACTAAATCTATCAATATTAAAAGCAGAGTATAATCCAATAGCCAATTGGACTAAAAAAGCCTATCAATTGACGTACACTGGAGTGCAAAAGATCGCTTCTGTTACTGAAACAACAATAAATATAGCGTGAGAGTTCATCAATACACGTTCCGTAAATTAATTTGTAGTTTGCCTCGTGACATGCAGGATGTATGCCTCCGATCCTCTAAATCTTTCACTAAAATAAAACAACGTTATTTGAAACTATATCGTTATAAATATATATTATAACATCGGGATATAATAGATTTAACCCATAATGCATAATGATGAAAAACTGCAACATACCATTTAAATACAATAGTGTACAGTAAATGGATAGTATTGTATATATGCAACATAAGATTTTTTAATAAAATAGTATAAAAAATGTATAGTATATATATTTTTTTTTTTTCCCTGCATACAATATGTACTTGTCTGCAACATATATATGCTGAAGTGAGATCGTCTAAATTGTTATTAATTGAAACGTCAGGTTTAGTGTCTGGATGGAATCAGAGATGGCGTTGCAATCGTAATCAACTATTCGATTTGACAATATTGAATTATGAAATTGGCTACACTGAATTAAGGAGAGTTGGTCGGGATTAGTCATTTTGGAAGGCATTCATGTTTGGACGGTTGCAATGATCAGACGCATCTCAGAGATTGTCGCATTTCGTTTCTACAATGAGTGATGAAGACACTCCCTTTGTCGCCTTGTTAATAAATATATACCTGTGGATTATACAGATTTTAAATTAAAAATACATTTCTGTATAGCAGAGATGAGATGGTTTAATTATTTTAATAAAATTGTTACAAAAACCACAATCCCGGTAACAAAGCAAAGAGAACTCATTACACGACGAAAGCTGTTTGGTCGACAGGTTATAGTGAAAGGTTGATACGTAGCTTATTTACAGAATTACTGGTTTATTCTAGGTTAGACAAGCGCCTTTCCGCGAACTCCGAAATACATTCAAACTCAGGCCTTTGACTTATTCAGAGAGGATATTCGGCATTTGATTCTAATTCCAAATATCTAAAAATAATGATATCTTAATATCTCCATTGCAATAAAGTAAATTGTAGTCAACATATTTAGGGACAATTACACCAGTAGCGTTCATTCCATATGTGCAAGAAAGCATTACATGCCTTTACGATAAATAAGTCTAGAATAAATTGCTTTAATTTAAACAAAAATAATGAGCTCTTTATATTAATATCTATTCTATTTTCACGCTATCTATCTTCCCTATGAGAGTAATATAATATTTATGATCACTATATAATATTTAAATGAATTATCTATATTTTCCTACCCTGACGAAATACCCGATGCACGTCACTAGTTTTTATACTAAATTATAGTTACCATCATTTGAAGAGTGGTCACTATACCCAGTCATAATAAAAAAAGTCCTAATATTCGAATAGGCAAATCCAGGAATGCCGGTGCTTCCACGTTTGAGTATAACATACACTCAAAGTTTTTGCAGCCAGAGTACTATTTAAACCACAGTTTTAGTCGTATGTTCAAACTCTCCGTAACAATTGCGGCCACTTCATCATTCTGTGTAGATTTTAAGCGTTTACTTTGTGACGGAAACTCTAGAGCGGATATATACTGTGTCCAATCTAAATCCGTGAAATTACGGAACTAAAAACTCGGAACGAATTCGAATGTTTCTTTACGCACTACTCGTACGTCCGATTTCAACCCATCAAAATGCAGTTTTTTTTAAAACCCTGTTCGACCCAAAAGATGCGTGTTGGTAATATTGTCAAATAACAAAAAAGCACCAGAAAAATATATTATTCGTAAACATCAAAAAGTTATTGTCATGTGAAATTGAAGAAATTCATTTATTTTGTTTGCAATCTATGGTATGCTCGGATTACTTACAAAAATCAGTTTAAAGACTAATCAAATGATTTAATTGATACACGGTGCTTGGAATCAACGGAGATCATGACCTTTCGACATCATTGGCATGATCCTTTGCTTTCCTTCTTTCCTGTATTAACGAGCTAGTCACACTCCCGGAGTCGCCATATAAGTTATCCCGTTTTATTCAGATTTTTTTCCTCTTTAACAAAAAGAGTAACCTAAATAGATGATGATGATGTCCTAGCCGGTTTCGGCCACGGCGACTGTTTCAACACCAATTAAGAAAATCGAGGTCCAGTTTACGGAAACAGTCAATTGCGCAGGAGATATTTAAGTGCTTTACTGGACGCGCAGCCAGAAAAGCACTCTCTCGTCCGAGCTCCCTCAGACCCGATGGAAAGGAGAACCAGTACCATCGGGAGGGAGTAGGATGCAGGTTTGTTCGAGTTTTCCTTCTCTGAACACCTGGTTGAATTGCGATGTTAAAGAGATACCTTAGTCGCCTTTTACGACACCTCAGCAAGAAGAGGGGGGTGCTATTCTATTCTGCCGGCAGCCACCACGGCTTAACCTAAATAGATACTGATCTAATATCGATACCGAGTAACATCTTTATGGGTCAGATAGGGTTTTTATAACATACTGTATAGATCTAGGAATCTCCGCGATTTGAAAGCAACAAAAGAATTTAAATAAGTGGATATATGAATAATTTATATATATTATAAAAAATATATTTGAAAGCGAATGTAGATGGCACACGGCTATTTCTTCTTACATTACTCAGACTCTTTTGTCGGATACTACGAAAAGCGATTTGTTTGTCCTCAGTGCGTAAACGATCATACAAATTCAGTATTTTAATCCGAATCAGAGAATAAGGAATTTCTTTATAAGTATACTTACATAGTCGACATTAACACATACATAGATATATAAGACATGAACAAGATATATTATAAATGCGGCTATATTGATAAGTGTAGAAGACTACATGCAAAAAAAGGAAAAAAATGAAAACAGGAGCAACAATCGGACAGGAAAAGTAACATAAAGAAAAACACTAATCTTAAAAAAAACATAAAACAGAAGAAAAGAAAAAAAAAACAAACAATAACCTATTCCATAATTCTTTCGAATAACCTCCTTTTTGAGTTTCTAAATATTAGATCATTAAATACTGTACAGAATTGTACAGCCTTGTCATTCTGCATAAGGGTGGTGGTGCACTGTGGCCCAAATTTGTTGAATAATTTGGAATTCGAAAGAACTTAAAATTAGATGTTATAAGTGATCAAGTAGGATGACGGATGTAGTGCGTAAAATACCACACAAATAGTTTACAGCTAATTCGGAACGTATTATTTATACGGATTTAGATCGGATTCAGTAAGTGGGTAAACTCTCTTATTCGGCGAGTCGCGCAGTCGGTTTCTCGTTTATCCTTATTGCTATAGTTAGATACGAGTCGTAAAGTTCATGAAAAACTTTTCATTAGCAACATTTGGAGAATGAAATAACGCTAAGAGGACGGAATTCTATTTTCTCCGGGCTGCAATCGGCTATAGAAGGAAAATTAATAGTAACGAAGTTAATTTCTCTGATAAATTTACTTGTAGTGACCCTATTTGCTGAAGATCCTAGGTTCGAGACCCGGTACCAGCAAGCTGCACTGTGATGAACAGAATGGTTTGTCGCGAGTCATGGATGGAGTTATATGTATATAAGTATGTATATCTTTGTCTACTACCCATAGAACAAGTGCAATCTTAGTTTGGGGCTAGGCCAATGTGCTATTATCCTTAAATTTAATACTATGTTAATATACTTAAACTATTGGCGTATGATTCCTTTTCAATAACATTTTATTGTATTTAACAGTAACATCACAGTAACATGAATGTAGAATGTAATTTAAATAAAAAAACTATCATTCTATCACCACAGTGATTTGCTATTGGGGTAGGCAGAGAGAACAGAATGCTACTTTTGTGACAGTAGAGTTTACTAGGAGAAGCACGATTGTCAAATAATGGTAACCAAGTAAATGCTAGAATATGAACTGTATTTTATTGTAATTAAAAAAATATTTTATTAGTAATACCTTACATCACATGGCGCAGTCGGTAGGATATTTTATTTAAAAAATGAGGATGAGACAGTGGTGGTTGCTGGGATGAGCACGATTGTTAAAAAATGGTAACTAAGTATATGATAGCATATAAACTGTGTTTTATCATAATTTATTTTATTACTAATACCTAATATCAAATCTTTTCTCTTTTATGCAACCCTCACTCGCTTCCTTGATAAATATTCATCTTTTCATGACTGTCTCCGATTCCGCGTGCTCTGGACCTTACCCTACATCACAAGCATAGATGGGCAAAATGTAATCAGAATAATAAAAATGATTAACGATTACATTTTACGTTTTTAACCATTAATATGTCTGAATTTTGCTCATTTATGTTTTAAACACTACAAAATCTTAGATCGTATACACGTTTATGATTTCTTAATGTTTTAAATGAATTTAATCATAATTACAGAGCAAGAAAATTAAAATTACGACTACATTTTTTAACCATTCATCATTAATCAGATTACATTTTGCCCATCTCTGATCACAAGTATATAATAATCAATATCATCATATTCATGATGGGATTAGACATATGAAACTCGTCTCGCGACGGTCGCCGTTGTTCTATGACTGTTCTGTTCTTACTAACAGGTACGACGACGTGCTTCAAAAAAAACTCTCATTAGAGATTTTGGTTATAGTTTATCTCTGAAAATTCCTAGTATTTCTTAGAAAACTCAATACTGACTGAATGTTGATTGCGGTTCTTGAGTTCAGACAAAGAGCTCTTTCAATGTTTTTATAGGTTGGACATAGTTTGCCTTCAACTTATTTTATAAAAATTAACTCCACGGTGTAATATAGTATTTTCTTTGGGACCAATTTGATATTTTATTGAATTGTCCCTTCTTAAATAATGGTAAATTTTGGAAAACATATATGGTATCAACAATCTACAATATATAGTAGAATGTCGAAAAGATTTTCTTCTCGAATCGCTGTTTATAACCTGATTAACCCATGGCAGTGTATGGGATCCCCTCATTTTATTCCATGATTATTTATCCAATAACAAATTACTGTTTTTTTTATTTTTTAAAAGCGCAAACTGGATACAGCTACTAATGTATCTCTGGTCGCCCTGAAAGGGACATAGCTCGACGATATTATTTTATTATTATTTATCTCAACTTGATACACTCCGAGTTCCTAAAGGAAAGCATCTTGATAGGTAGACAAATGAATACAATATGCTCCTGTGAGGGTTAATTTTGCCTTTGAAATACGAAAACCAAAAATATGTTGAGGTTTTATTTACGTGCCTTATCTCTAAAACAAGTTATTCATTATCTCCATTATTTTATCCCAAACTTAAGTATCTGTCATTTACATACACTTAAAAATAAATGTTGTCATACTGTGCGAGATGATTGTCTTAGATATTATTTTACGTGAGTATCTTTTTTATTTAAAAAAAAAAACTTTTAGCCAAATAGCTACTTGTTTTAGGCAGTTTTAATTAGGTTTGGAATAGTCAAGAAATTAGTTCAAATGTCGTCATGAAGTTTAAAAGGTTATAAATTGTAATTTTATTTATTTGATATTCGGATACGGTAATTCTCGGCGGCTATCTTAGGGAGTGCGTCGCCCAACATTTTCAAGGGGAGAGCGGTGCACGACATGCTCCCGCGCACCGCTCCAAGACAACGAGGGAGAGCCTGCCGCGCGTATGGCGTTCCATAACAGGCCAGACATCGCCAGGCGCTGAGGAAGCTGGGACAGCCTTGCCCTTGGCCCCAGCAGACGGGAGAAGGAGCACTCCGTGGGTTTTAGTCGGTACAAGTCTGACATACCGGGTGGCGGCCCTCACTGCCCCCTGACGGCCCATAACGGGTTTCGCCGGGTACAAAAAAAATCTAATTTCGTCGTCATTATCATCATTTCAGCTGAAGGTCGTACACTGGTAAACATAGTTTTCCCCGAATATTTCCCAGAACGAGTTCAATGGCAATAACATTTTTAATTTAATTTAATTTGGTTTTTTATTGTTTATTTGCGTAATTATAAGTTGGCTCGTCTGTCATATTTACTTCATAAAAATTAGTAAAAAGCTTTAAGTTTAGTTGGATACCCTTACAACCGTTTGCAATATTATCTTCATAGAGATATTTTTTTATGTAGATAGTTTAATATATTGAGCCAACAGTATTTATTTGATTTTGTCAATAAATAAGTCCCTTCACTGCTGTCGACATTGTAATACATTCCGCAACGATATTTCTACGCACACGGATGATTCGCATCAGCTTTCTATCTTGAAATTTTCCGAGATCGGGAAAATACTACTGTTTGCCACCCAACAACCTCGCTAACAGTCTTTTTATCTTTGTTCCTCAATTATATAGTTTAACCCAATAAAAAATGTTTACAGCACAACTTATGCAGATTTTGTGCTCAAAAACTTTGTGAAAATGTAAATATCTTTTATAGCATACGAAGCAAATTAACTTAAGACGTGGTTACGAAATCTTACCAGACTTTTAAGCTATAATAACTTTTCAAACTTCAAAAGCAAAGCTTGTACTTTTCAGTTAATTATTTGTGGAGAGGATAACTCCCACTTTTTTATATTTTACCCAATGGGTGTACTGGGTGATGTACCCGTCAGCTGCACACCTGGAATTTGGCAACCGGGTCGTGGGCCCCAGGTCCCTCTCCTAAAGCCAGGGCTGATTCGCTTGCATAATCGTATTCTTGACAGTTCATACAGTACCGTATCTGCTGTAATGATAACCCCTTCTTTATTCTTCTTATCATACATATATATACCTATATATCTTTGGCCGCAAAGTCGTGCAGCGTCTGCGAGTATGTATTATGTTAAGTAGGTGTCCTACCAGAAGTGCAACCGAATGATACGTATATGTACTTAAGCTAAGACTTATAGACGATAATTTGACATTACTTTTGATTTGCTAAGAAAAATAAGTTCGTCTTTGACAATAATTGAATGTAATAGCAACTCAAGTATAGTCGAAGTAATCGCCGAATCAAGTCCAAGTTGACAAAATAGATGCCTTGCTAGTGTAACATAAAACATTCCCCATAAAACCATTAGACATCAAGTCTGATACCATCCGTAAGTGGTGGATGTTCCTTATATCCGCACGAAAAGATTCGCTTCTACTTTCATCATGTGAACAGCTAAGGAGTGGAATATGCTTCCAGCGAGCATATTTCCGCGTTCTTATGACCTGGGAGTTTTTAAAAGAAGAGTGAATAGGCATTTGTGAGGCGGACGCGGTTCATCATCGGATTCATCTTCACCTTCCACCAGGTGTGATTGAGGTCAAGCGTTCGCCTATAAATAAAAATAATAAAAAAACATTAATTAAAGAATAATATAATTTGTAATGTCTGAGCAAAGTCGAAATAGCATCTATAAGACAGCCTTAGTCCATATACTTTGCTCCTAAGAACTTTTTTTTTACTTGGGTAAAATCCCCATAGGACCGTCTCAGCCATACAGGTGGTTGCATGACCGAGGTGTGTCAGACTATTACCGACTAAAAACCCCAAGGTGACTACTTCTGCGCATTGGCGGGGACTGCGGGTCCTGTAATCAATTCGCCACAGCCGCGTCGCGCCGCGCCCACTGGGTACAAACTCGGGGGAAGGTGTTGCTTTCCCCGATATTGCTCGTTATATTTAGGCAGAGCACGTCACAATGTTCTGCCGACTTCTCGAGGGTCACTAACTAGTTGCTCAGGGGGACCCTGAGCAGCCACTACACCGAAGACATCAGCCAACTGGTCGTGGATTGAGTAATCGGCTAGGACTGATGCGCCGGGGCGGTTGTCGGCAGGGAGACCTGTTATTAGGAACCTAGCCCAACCTACTTGTTTGTGAGAACCTAGTAACACAGTACGCTCCGCTTTTAATGTAGGCAACAAGATAATCAATTTTCTAAGGCCTTTCTGCCTCTACAGATAAATTTGATCAATTTTTTGTCTGGACAAATTTAGTTGACTGAAATTCACAGCGTCAGTAATTTTCAATTAGCCCCTTTGAAAATTACATTCTAATCAACTTCCAACTAAACTAATTTAGATATTCCTTCAATCAGTCTCATGAAAAATTTAAATCACAAATTCGCTCGCACCGCGCCATAATTATAATCTTTATGAATCACGTTCGCGAACTTTACGAACTTAGTTTTTATCATGCAGTGATGTCTATTAAGGAGTTTACCCTCAAATTAAGGAGTTAAAATATGGAAAGGGATATTTTAGGGTTCGTTAGAGTATTTATTAATTCATAAAATAAAAAATGCGCGCGCGGGTTTGCGTTGTCACAGCTATACGGTATCTCACATCCCGGGCAGGACAAAGAAGTTCTCTAACTCCTTCTTTTGCCGTGTAGTTGGGCTGTGGAATGGTCTTCCGGCGAGCGTGTTCCCTCCATCCTATGATACGGGTTCTTTTAAAAGTAGCGTGAAGAGATATTTGTGCAGGCCGGCATGATCGCCGTGACTACCGACGGGTTTTTCTTGCCTATCGATAGTCGTTGGCGTTTCATGGACTGCACCATGCTAACCATCAGGTATGGTGCAGTCACTGTGTCGAGGTATATTAAAAAATATATAAACATCGTGAGGAAGCCCATAAATCACCTAACAGAAATGTCATGTGTAAAGTGACTTGAGCACGGCGATCAGCTGCGCTGTCACGTTGAGTACGACATATAAGCGCGAATTGGATACAGCCATTATATATATCTATATATTATACTAGCTGACTCGGCAAACGTTGTTCTGCCATATAAATTATAGCAGACCAGCCACGCTTTGCTGTGACTGGTTTTTGAATAATTACTCAATCCAGTCAACGGATAGCGCCATCTTTTAGAATCGGTTGGAGCTAACTGTAAATTATGACTGCTAAATAATAAACAAATAATTTGCAATAAAATAATATTGCGACTATGAATTGAGATGAAAACTATCCTATCTTTTAAATTAGATCAAAATTCACGTGGTGTGTAAATTTCATTAAAATCGGTTTAGTAGTTTAGGAGTCCATCGCGGACAAACATCGTGACAGGAGATTTATATATATTAAGATATATATATCTCTGCTCACCCTGAAAGCGACATAGCTTGACGATATATATTTTTTTCTTTTACACTTTCTCGACAAAGTTACTACAGTGTACCTAATGGTAAGTACAGTATAGTTCAAAAACGAAAGCGACCATCAAAGGACGGAAATCCGTTGATAGTCTCCGTCGTCATGTCGGCCCACATATACCACGACTGAGGATCTCTAGGTATATGAGTTACTAGATATAAACAAGCTGATTGCGAAGCGCGACAGGACAAAGCGAGTCAATATGATGGTCTTTACACTTGTGTACTGTGGTCACAACCCAGTTCGGGCAATTGCATTACCACTAATAAAATTATTAAATTATTTTATTATAAAGCTTTATCTACCGATGATTATGTCGATTCCCTATTTGGGTAAGCAAAGAGAATGGAATGACACTTTTCTCTATCCTTACTAATCTCTTTCGCTTTCTTAATATTCAAAAATCCGTTCATTCAGTCTTGTCGATTACCGTCCTCTTGATCTTGCCATCCAGTAAAACTATATATTTGTGTGTAGGTGGGTCACGGCCGGCCTGAGGCCATCTTCCGTCCTTTTGGATTCAAGCTGTATATATATTTCGTAGTTCTTTTATTATTCAACCTCTCCATGTTTCTAAACCAGGAATAGAAATCTTGGAAGAAAAATATACGAGTTCGTATATATTAAGTTAAATTACAAGAATTCTGATAATTATAAGTTAATGCATATTAGGAATGATAAGCAATGTTTAAAATTTTGTTTATTTATATTTGATGTACATCCCAATAATAGATTCATAAAGAAATACTTTACATTATTTATATTTTATGATTTAGACAAAAAACATAATTAGTGTTGTATCCAATAGTCTTTCACTGTTATCTTATTTATTTTTGTACCAATCCATATCTTTAAAAAGTTACATTCACAGACAATAAACATCAATGGCGGGAGACTAGTGCTGCCCTCTATAGACCATGCCAATTACCTATAATTTATTTTCAAGAGAATGCATGAGAATTTATATATAATTTTAGAGGAAAACTTTTTCAGTGGTTGGCAACATTATAGCACGGGGACTTTAGAACATTAAGCCGGTACGGAATATTCGAAGATTCAAGGCCTCAATTAGTGAAATCCAGTGAAAATATTTTTTATCCATTCATAATTTACGTAAATTTACTTTATGTATTAAATTTTGATTTTCTCAGAAAAAAAAATCTATTATTTTAAAACATCGCGAGGAAACCTGCCTGGCATCTAGTAAAAATCTCATATGTTAGTACTTCTAGAAATGAACTTGATGATGTTAGTACTTCTGGAAATTATAATAATATCTACTACTACTTGTAAATAAATATACAAAATATTGTTATATTCAAACTATAACAATATTTTGACATTGTAAAATAAATACATATAAAAAGATAGCATAAACATTTAAAAATATGTAGACGTAGAAGGCCGAGGCCTAAGGCCCAAGCCACCAGTAGTTAGGAGCTCAGAGTGAGGAATCTCCTGACAATGCGTGCCGTATCGAGTAATATAGCCTTCTGGATCTGACCCTTGATCCAACAACCAAGCGAGAGCTTCTTAAAGTCGGTGATCGTAGCTCTTTGCGATCAGCCCATTAATCATATCCCACATGAATATATTTTATATTATTACTAGCTAACCCGGCAAACGTTGTTTTGCCATATAAGTTATTTCTAGGTATTTTGTAGTGTAGACAAAAAATAACTTATTGTAAGTGTGTGAGGACAAAAAAAAATGTTAGGGGTAAACAACCCTTATCACTTAGATTTATGAAAAATAGATAGTAGCCGATTCTCAGACCTATTGAATATTCATATAAAATTTGGTAAAAATCGGTAAAGCCGTTTCGGAGGAGTAAGGTAACTAACATAGTGACACGAGAATTTTATATATATAAAAATTATTAAAAAAATTAGTATATGCGTGCAGAGTATCTTGTCTTATGCAGTGTGAATGTAGAATGTATAATTTAATTCTGTAATATTTTGTTATATGGATTTTGGTTTGCGGAATACATACCAAGAATCGCTGCGGTCGGTGCCGTATAATTGTGGCTCGGGTTAATTAAGCGCGTAATTATTATTGTGGCTTGACAAATATATCCAGCTTATTCCGAGCCAACGATCCGTTATACCAAATATCCTCGATATATTTGCATCTTTCGCAAGAATTTTCTTTATCACTTCTAGTGTGTGTATCGCATTTATGTGATATTATTGTTTTATTGTATTTATATAACAAGTGATTGATTAATTTAATAACTAGTTATTACTTAAAATTGAGTAGTTAGATAGATAGAGACTAAATATTGTGTTTTAATGTCGTGTGACAATTGCAGATATTTCAAAACCGTGAAACTTTTAAAATCCGTTGTTTCATAATCGTGTACTGAGTTCTATATTTTTTTAATACTTATTTTTTTAAATACTTATATTTATATATTTAACTAAAGTAAAACTATTAAATAAATATAGTATTTTTTGAGCAAATTTTTATGTATATCATATACCAAGCTTAATCAAACAGAAAACTAGAATTAAATACTTTTTAGTTTGTTAAGGGAATGTAAAACCAAAGAAAAAGTACTGTACCGTTCAATTGAGGTCATTTGGCGCTTATGTCTGTTTAGAATACAACAAAGTTTAAAGTGAAAATTATGTATAAACAACCGAATCTAAAAAATGCGTTTAGTATAATTATCTATTTAGTTTAATTTAATACAGTAATATATGTCTTTTATAATATAAAAAAAAACACAAAGTGCGAGCTAGACTAGGGCACCGACAATGTCACACAAATTTAACATGTAATATATGAAATACATTATCATTGAATTTGACTAATTTCCATTGTTATATTATATAATATCGACATCTGCATCCTATAGGATCCGGGAAATTTTATATGAAATTTGATTTAATAGGAAAAAATGGATTATAACCCTTTTTTTCGAGTTACGGAACCCTAAAAACGAAATGTTTTCAATTACAGTCATATGTCGGAGTCGATCTCTTACAAATTTATAATACATATCATAGATGGGCAAAATGTAATCAGAGTAATGAAAAAAAAAAATACGATTACATTTTCCATTTTTCATCATTGATATGAATACATTTTGTCTATCTATACTTTAAACACTAAGGCATGGGTCGGCAACCTTTTTTATGTAAGGGCCAAAAAATAGTATGAGTATATTGGTGCGGGCCACATTTCATCTAATAAACACAATATTTTTAGATAAAACTAACTTTGCATTTTTAACCATTTTTATTGTTACTCTAATTTTATAATACTAACTGTGATCGCTTGAACTGAATTTCCGGCTTCCGCGCACACAATACAATGAAATAGAAACTTATTTTTATAAGATTTTTTTTAACTTTTTGCCTGCGGTGTAGCGTGCTGTGGAATGGCTTTTACTGGCGCGGGCCGCACCGAAGTGGCTGACGGGCCTCTGGTTGCCGACCCCTGCACTAAGGTATCCTTAATTATATACACATTTATGGCACCTTTATGTTTACAAGTGTTTTAATCATAATTACAGAGTAATTAAATTGAAAATACGACTACATTTTGTAATCTCTATATCGTATCATCGCCGTCTGAACTCTAACATTCTCACCCTTACAATTGAAAAATTCATAACAGCCTATTAAATGTAAGCCAAACGATGTCCACAAGTATTGATACCGACTGTAGAACGATCTCTTTCATACTAGGTTGTCAAACAGAATAAAAAATATCCCTCTTAAAAATAATTTCCAACTTCTGAAGTTAATTCAGATTTATTGAATTTCACGAAAGGAAAATCAAATTCAAAATCGAGAACTAAAAGCAATGAGAACTCCCAGCGCGCGGATCCATCAAAATTTTCTCATTTTCCTTTTAAATTTTCCTTGCCCTCTGAAATTCATCTGCCGAACGACCTCACTGAATTAACTACATCTTCCTAATTTTCTAGGGTAATAAAATTTTAATGAAACAATTCATTTGAAGATATTTATATGTGTGAGTATATTAGTGTCGCGATTCGTGGATGATCATTTACCAATGACTAAAGGGGTCGATATATTTTGGTCTAATTTATTTTTATTTATTAGAACAGTCTACATTAAGACATATTAATAATATACTTAAGCAGAAGTTACAAAAAGTGAGGATAGAAGGCTACACACAAAGGTACAGTAATAAAAAGATAAACACCAATCTAATTTTTAAAAACGAGAACAAAAAGAAACAAACAAATTACTTATTCCATAATCCTCTCGAATGATATTCTTTGTTTGTTATAATTGTCTAAACGTCGTTTGGGAGTCGAAGCTGCTCGCGTCCGTAGGCTTTACCCTAGTTTCTCTACACGTGACTCCTGGGTGGTGCTAAACGAGCAGCAGCGAGGTGGTAGGGCGCCGGTGCCCGTCTGGATCGCGACCACAGTGTATAGGTGTAAAGCCCGTCATAGTGACCGGTTTCGGCTTGTCACGTTTCGGGATCAGTTTGTGCATATCCAGTAGCTTATATACCTAGAGACCTTCAGTCGTGGTATATGTGGGCCGACATGACGATGTAGACTATCAATGGATTTTCATCCTTTGATAGTTGCTATCGTTTTTGGACTACACTGTATTTACCATCAGGTACTCTGTAGTCACTATGTCGAGCCAGTGTAAAAGTAGATAGCGGGCTGTCTATACAATGTACGATCTGATGAAAGATGATTGATTTAGACATGAACAAGTGATTCTTTTAAAGCGGATTCAGTTATCCTATATATATAGAAAACCGTAAAGCTACAATGTAATTTTCTTGAACAGTTGCATATACATATGTCTAAAAGTAAGAGAAACCCCGAACCTTCCTGTTTCCTCATTTTTGTTAGCAATAAAATGCTTGCTTGTTGTCTATAAAGATGCAGTAACTGACACTGTATAATATTTTTTTTAAATGAATTTAATTTTTATTGTTCACTCTAACATAAACTACTGAAGTAATTATATTAAAGACGTAACATTCATTTAAAAAAATCTTGTGCCACAAAATAATAAACTATATTTTAATCGTTTTTCGTACTGTTTTGAAAGAAATAAAAAAAAAAAAAATTTGTTACCAGAAACGCTTAGGGCGTTGCACTAACAAATTAAATCGAGATTAAACTTTTAGAATATGCTTTTTTGAAGCGGTTTAATTCGACCTTAGTGGTGATTGATATTTGACAGGTGTTAAAACAGCATAATATTTCCGTGTAAGACTATAAGCACAGTTTAACGCTAAATCACGTTTTATATAAGTATAGGTATAAAACAATATCTATTTTTAGAAAAAAATCTTTTACTAATGTTTCTACCATTAGGATAAGACTTTTGAAATGCTAAAGCCGCATAAGGGCAGAACTTTCTAATAAGAACTTGATAGTAAATGTGGCTTATGCTATGCTACTTGCAATAGTACAAATTTTGAATCTCTAATTCTAGTGATAGCTCCTGTAAATTTATTAAAATCTTGTATCGGTATAATTTTTATGATTCTATATTTATAATTTTTATTTTTATCATTGAAATATAAAATATCACTGGAATTATATATACCAACAAAAAATTTCATCTTAAATTCGTGATTCTAATATATCACAGAGAACTGCTTAATTAGAAAATTTGTTCTTTTGTATTGCTTTGTTTTTCTTATTAACTTTTGCTAGTTTTCAGTATTCGTTAAAAATTATAATTTACATGTTAAAATTCAACACACATATCAACTGAATAGAATGAACCGTTTTTATGGAAAAAAATAGGTTAAAAAATGACTACTTTGCTGGCTTACCTCGTTGTGAATTATTGACGAAAAAATAAGAAAGAAAGAAAGAAAGAAAAAGTTTATTGAGCCAAAAAGATAACAACACACAACAAACATATTTATATTAAAAAAAAAAAAAAAACAACAATGAAAGAAAACATAACATCACATCATGTATCCTGTGTGCTGCTACCCATCTCAAAGAGCACTCAGCTCAGCGTATGCTGGGCGACGCTGCACGCGCCATCCAGCGCTGATTTTCAGCCGACGCTCAGGGGAATCGATTGCGCGGACGTCACGGTGCTATTTAAATATTAGGACCAAATATACAAAAACATACCTTATAAGTTATAACGTACAACAAATAAGTATGACAATAAATACATAGAATACTTTTAAGTAGCATAGAAAAATGTAGAATACTAAATAAAATATAATAGAGATAGGGTAGATTGATAATAAAATACATTTACATACATACAGGCTGTTCCATAAAATATCAAGTCAAATTACAGAAATATCTAAAGTTACTTTTTCGTATTTAATTTGAGATTCAAGCAAATATTTTTTCAATTTATTTTTAAAAGCATAAATACTCAACGAAGATCTTATAGGTGGAGGTATATTGTTCCAGCATTTACTTGCATTGTATTTGAAACTACCTCTAAAAGCAGCAGTGCAATGACGAGGTATAGCGATTTGTAGTGCACCGGTTCTTGGAGCACTCCCTCTTTTACTTCCCACCCAACTGAGCTTATCATAAAGATATGATGGAGTTTGATACTTGATAATTCCAAATAAAAGACATGCCAGATGCAGTTTCCTTCTAGCTTTCATTTTCAGTAACCGGCATTTATTAATGGATGGTGTAACATGACCTCTAGGTGGTATATTGAAACAAAACCGGGTACACGCATTTTGTACTCTTTGAATGAGGCGCGTAGTTCTTGCTAGTAGTCTGGGACCGTACACTGCATCTGCGTAATTTAGCTTGGACAAGACCAGAGTTTCAGTGAGCTGAATTCGAAGTTCTTCACTAAGATACGGTCTCATTTTATATAAAATCTTTAGGCGATAGAAGCAATTCCGTACACACTCCGCAATATGTGTCTCAAACCTAAGTTCACTATCCATTATAAGACCTAAATTACGTGCCTCTCTCACTGATTGAATACATTCTGTCATAACTGTAACCTTCTTATCAGTAAAAGGTAGGCGTGCGAGCTGGGTTTTAGATCCCAAAATCATAAATTTTGTTTTTGTAGGATTAAGTATTAATGAATTTTGCATTGACCATTCTACTATTCTTTCTATATCTTCATTAATTGCAGTTATAGCTTTTTCGTAATTTTCTGGTTTGAATGATATATATAGCTGAACGTCATCAGCATAAACATGGAATTTGCAATTCAACAAAATGTTAGTTATATCAGAGGTGTATAAAATAAACAAAATTGGACCCAATATGGACCCCTGAGGGACACCTCTACCAACAATTCGTGATGTCGAATGCAGGGTCAGGCCACTAGGCTGTGTTATACAAACAATTTGTGCACGATTTTCAAGATAACTAGCAAACCAGTTGATTGCGGCCCGATCGAACCCATAAAAGGCCAACTTTGAAAGAAGTAACGAGGTATTAATACTGTCAAATGCACGAGAAAAGTCTAATAAGACAAGGAGGGTACACATTCCAGTATCTTGAGCAGATAGAATGCTATCAGTCACATCTAATAGTGCAGAAACTGTGCTCCAACTCTTCCTAAAACCTGATTGTGCATCTGGCAGTATTGCATTTCTCTCCAGATAGTCCATCATCTGCGAAGCTACTACTTTCTCTAGGATTTTTGACAGACATGGTAAAATACTAATAGGCCTAAGATCCTTTAAATTAAGTGCGTTTGGTATTTTAGGTAATGGGCGAACAATAGCATTTTTCCAAAGACTTGGAAATTTTGATGTGTGAATAGAAGTGTTTAGAATATTAGTAATAACTGACAAAGTTTGAGGCAAAGTCATGAGTAGCATCTTTAAACTTATCTGATCACACCCTATAGCATTTGATTTGAGCTTACTTATAATTTTAATAATTGCTTGATGATTAACAGGATTCAAGGAGAAAACAGATTCGCAGAAGCGGTTATGTTAAAAAAAAGTCAATTGTGATATACTAACTTCAGAAGCCTTCGGAACGTCTAGGAAATGATTATTAATAGCCTCAGGATCTCTAAAATGCAATGGTAGGTCTAAGTTAGAAAGAGGGAGCAAAGTAGATTTTATATTTTTCCATAATAGTTTGGGGTTTTTCAGATTATTATTAATATTTTGTCTAAAGTAGGCCACCTTCTCATTATATATAGAACTATTCACAAAAGACTTGAGATCTTTGTAATATGCTTTCGTAGTTGGAAATTTGTCCTTAAGGTATCGCTGATGAGCTTTGTCACGTAATCGCATCATTAATTTTATATTATCAGAAAAAGAAAGGACTTAAACTTCTTTAGAATATTCTTTGCCACAACAACTCACATGCAATATTTACAGTAAAAAAAAAATTAGCTTCCCCATGTACATGTATGAGAACGCCTACAAGTGTTTTTTTTTTGTTTTTTATTATACCAATTACTATTATCGGCTTTGTGTCAATAGTTTACATAATATATACAAATTTTAAGTCGTTATATTATTAGGTTTAAAATTATAGGCTTCTGACAGACGGACAGACAAAAAAAATGCCGAACCTCCGACTTGACTCAGAAACTTCGCTTTGCTAAATCAATAATACTTAAGATGTAAAAAATAATTATTACACATTTCTGTAATACCCGATAATATAAAATGGGGCTCCAATTTAGAAATAAATTTTACGCTACGTACATTTTTCTGAAACTGTGCAGTGGTGAACTTTTGCAGAATTTACTCTTTGTATGTCAATTTGCCAAAACAAAGTCGCCAGACAATTTTGTATCAGTCAGTTTCGTTTCATGTATTTTTCGACATTCGCCTATTTGCATGCTAGATCCATTGTGTTGAAAATGTATTTGGATTATTAAAGGAAACTTTGTCGTTCGTTTGGGCAATAAAAAACATAAAACTATGTTAGTATAGTTAATACATGCTCGCATTAAAACCAGCTATAAATTTAAATACAAACATTATAGAACTAGGAAATATATTATAATCAAAACAACAACACGCGCCGAAAGTGAAATTAAAAATAATTATCACTGACAAACAAATAAGCAACAATAAAAAATAGAACAACAAAGTAATTTCAAAACAGAAAGAAAAATGAAATAGGACATGAAATTTTTTTGTTGACCTGGTGGAACCTCTTCACAGGGGCTGTGAGGACTGTTGTGCCAGACTCTCACTGGCTAAAACCACCGGGCTGTTCCTCTCCACGCGTATAGTTCGCCGGGCTACGGGCATGTGACAGTTGTTTCACCACGGCCCGACGCGCGATAAGCCTAAACAGCAACGTCACAGTCATAGGGTAGGAGAGAAGAATGATCGCCACCCTCCTCCGCCACGTGGTGCGTGGGAACACGCACGTCACCACTGGAGTATAGCCGAATAGCAGCCCCCTCAGGCATTACTGCTCGGCACACCTACAGGAGCTTCCAAGTTGGTCAGACACTCCTCCCGCGACTGGTTTTCGGTCACGGTGGCGGCCTGGGAATTGTCCTTTCTCCATTTGGACCGGATGGTCCTTCGCGCGGCGGAGCAAGCTTCGCTGACGACTCTGTAGCCTGCAGCTTAACCTGCGGCCGCGCACACGGCGTGAAGGGCATTAGCCCGGCAGTCCATGGACTTGTATCCATGCCATCTAGTAGGAAATATATTTCTTCATAAGTAAGCGCACATGATTTGTACTTTGGCCGTGGGTCTACTCGCTGGCCATAAAGACATTGGATAAGCTTGCGTCGCCGCCTGAAACCCATAATAGCAACCAAGAAGAAGGACCAATCCGGTACTGCGGCGGCTGAATAGAGTCTCCGAGACTCCCTCGACCATCTAAGAAGGTTCTCGCAGGGAGTGCCAAGTAGTCTGTATGAAGGGATGGCTACCTATGGCTATGGTATGTGCGTGTTTTCACACATCATTAGGCGAATGATAGGTGGAGAGCACTCTTTCATACCACTTCTCCTAATATCTTGGCGTTGCCTACAGTACATATCGCGCGTCGGATCGCTGATTGCATTTTTCGCGTAGCCTGTCTCACCCTCCGATTGGAGGCAAACCCCGGTGGCTTAGTCAGTAGGAGTCTGGCATACCGGTGCGACCGCCTTGACGGTTCATGATGAATTTCCAGCACGTTACCAAAAAACACGTTTTGTACCTGATTATACGTACGTGTATTATATAATTCTATGAAACTTACGTACCTTCTTGAACGTTGTAATTTTATTGGCTATCCAATCTATACTAATATTATAAAGCTGAAGAGTTTGTTTGTTTGTTTGAACGCGCTAATCTCTGGAACTACTGGTTCGAAATGAAAAATTATTTTTGTGTTAAATAGACTATTTATCGAGGAAGGCTTTAGGCTATACAACATCACGATGCAACTATTAGGAGCGAAGAAATAATGGAAAATGTGAAAAAAACGGGGAAAATTATTCATCCTTGAAGGCTTCCATTGCGAGCGCTGCGAAAACGGTTCAAGATACCAAAAATATATGTATGAAAGAATTATTCCTCTTGAAATGATCTAAAAAAATGTCCCCGACAGTATATGTCTATCTTTTAAGATTAACTCACTAGAACGTAATAATATTAATCTTTATCCAAATAAATGTGTTGTTGATTAAGAGAATTTAATTATGAACAAAATTGTCTTTGACATCACTTAATTTCAATGAACATCTTAGAAGATATTACAATAATTTATATAGCAAAACAACGTTTGCCGGATCAGCTAGTATTAAATAAATAATGGTACCAATGTTTAGTTACCCTATTCCAAAAGCAATTACGTCTAAATCGCCTTAGATCGGAGATAAAAAATAAATTGGGTTCCAAAAGACTGAACTGGCCGGTGCTTGGTCAGAATTTCGATGAGAGTTTGTAGAAAATAAAGAAAATATCTTCAGATATTCTAGGCCGAAGTTGATTTGGTTCGTGACAGTAATCTACTCGGCTAATATGATCGACTGAAATCTATTCCCGCGTGTTGAGGTTGCTCTCGATACCTCATTACTTACGACAGGTGCTGCTGATACGAACACCATGACCATAGATATAATATACACTAGACGTCACATATCCTTCTTTTTTGGTAACCTGGGGGAAAATCCTACACAGGACCATCATGGCCCCTGTGAGGGCTTTGATCCCGGTGTCAGGCTCCTAGTGATTAAAAACCTCCGGGTGTCCTTATAGTGTTAAGGACCAGAGCCGGGATATGCAAATTTGTTCAGTTGGCCGGGGAACGAATACCCTATTCAGATTTCTTCTCTGAGAGGGGTAAGTGTAATGAGCCCGTCTCTCTAAACTTTGCTCAAGGGCGGCATCCCGGACACTGTGCTCCATTGTATTTCATGTTAACAAAAAGTACCCATAAATTGCCAAAATTTTTATTGGTTTATTCAATATAATTTCTATAGTAAGAAATAATACAGTGACATAGTAACATAAGAACTTACAGGAATAGAGTACATTTTTTGTTTCTTTAAAATTTTTAGTCATAAAAGAAATATCTTGTGAAAAATTATTTTTAAAAAAAAATTCCTTTTTACCTTCTTTATGATCCCACGCTGTTTGATCATTAATTTATGGGACAACCTGTATAGTTGAAGACTTAGGATATATTGAATAGTAGTTAAGAACTTTATTAAATTGACTCCAGAATAAAGTTTATTTCAATGTTAATACTGTGAGTATCATTACTTGTAACATACAATATAAACGTGTTGCAATAGAAATTAGTGTTATATTCGACGTCTTACTTCGAGTTCGTCTATGGACGTAATATTCGCTGCCGCACTCAATGATTTCGACGTTGAATATTCTAACCACGTTTTGATACATCAATGTGAAAAAGTCAGAATAAGATTATATTTTCGTTGGTTCATACAAATCCTTGCATACGAAACGACAAGAGTATTTTATAGCACAACGATGAGGACATGTGCTAAGTCCATTAAAGTGATTTCTTTCGGCCTGACGCATTTAGAGGTCTTTTCTTATATGCCCAATTTAGTTCTATACTTTCAAGTCGATAATGTACTTGTTTATAAATGGCAGTAACTAGTTACCTATAAATGAGGTATTAGTAATTTTGTTGTACTTTGATAAAAAAAATATATTATTAATTGAATTATTTTATTTAGGTAGCTTAGTCAACTGTGGCTAACCGGTGCGTTTACCAGTACGCAGTTCCACTCCAATGAAGCCTTGAGTTTCTTTCGGCATTTCTTCTCAATGTAGTCATTTTAGAAACGCAATTAGATCACCTTAGGTTTTTCCCTGGCCAACCATTTAAGTCTAGGTTCGTACCCACAGCCGTGCCCTTGTGTTACCATCCAAAACATAAATTTGCTGTGTGAGCATCCTAAAAAGTTGCTCCACTCGCTCGGTGAAGTTGTAAGGGCATTTTGCCAACAACATTTTGTCGTGTTAAAAAAAAGCATCTTATTTTGATATATCGTTACTTTCGTTCAGTTCTTAAAGCGCTCCTTCAATTTTAACAGGTGTATAAAGGCTAATGGATTAATTAACAGTCTATCCAGCATCGACATAAAGTCAAATAACTCGCAATCTTTTACCGGCTTCACTCTGGCTCCAACTGATTCCACTATCCCCATTTCACCAATGGACCATGCGAAGTCATGAGGGATGCTTTCTTTACGTGGTAAGTATGTCTCAAACCCAACCTAACAAAAAGGTTCGCTTCATCCTAAAAATGCAAACAGCAAAGAAGAGAAATACGCTTCCAGCGTTTGTTTCTCACAACCTCACGATCTTGGAGCCTATAAAAAAGTGAATAGGTATTTTTTGGGCATACGCGTTTCATGTGTTACCTTATCTTCACCGGCAACAGGATTTGATGGAGATCAATTATTAACCCTTGAATAATTTTAAAAAAGTTTCTAAATCAACTAAGGAATCCATAACAAAATTCTCTTTAAAAAGCTTCTTTGTAACTGTTTCATAATTCTCCTATATTTAAATCTTACAAATACTTTACTATTATATTATAGTTCCTTAGCATCAACAAACTTCTAACGGATTCGAAGGGAAACTCAACAGTGTTGAATTGAAATAAATCGGTTTTACGTGGGTACGAACATGAATTTCCACTTAGAAATGCTTAGTTAAGCTGTAATTTGAGAGTGACCAGCACAAGTGTGACAGTCGAATATTTGTAATAATATGTCGTCACGCTATATTCGTTGCGGGATGAGCAGTAATAGGTAAGTGGCTGTATCCACTTTTGCGTTTATATATCACGCCCAACGTGACCAGCGTCTCGGCTGATCGCAGTAATCGGGACACTGACACATGTCATAGCTATTAGATGCCATATGGGTTTCCTCGTGATGTTTCCTTCACCGGTGTGCATGTGGTGTGTTACAATAATAGAGAAGCCCAACAGCAAATATCACTAATAAGCTATGATGGATACAAATAAATATTATTAAATTCTAAATATTATTGTGAACACTATTAACAATTCATTTATAATCTGTATTAATTATATTATGTGTTGGCAATTATATAAAGTGACATAATGGATACAGAACTGGGACAGGAAGTTTTTAACGGCGGCGGTTTAAGTAAAAATATAGTGGAGAGAAGATGTTGATGTTGTTGTATTAATATTCTGTTAATGAATAACAAATAATTACGAGGCCAAGGGTTGATACAATGATCCGAACAGGTATCCATCGATGCAGTACGAGGCCAAAGGAGAATCTAAATATAAGAGTTTTTGTATGGTGTGTAGTAACCAGATAAGTTTTAGAGTTATCTAAACTTATCAACTAATCTTATTAACTAATCCGCAGAAGTAGTCATCTTGGGGATTTTAGCTGGTAAAAGTCCGGCAAACCCCGGCTGCCACCCCCTTCGTGGCTTCGTATTATGAAAATATTATAAATATTTACATTTAAATATTTAAATCAAATTAAATATTTATAAATAATAAATAAAATAACTGACATCTGCAGTTTTTTTTTAAAAGATTTCAAACCTAATGTATGGAATAATTTCAAATTTAATTAAGAAATCATGTTAAAAATGTATTTCGAGTGTGGACCTGAGTAAATCTGTTTATGTCATCTACTGATAATACCGTGTACCCTGCCTACCGGATATCACTATAAATTATTACGGGCCTCCCTTATACTCGTATACATCTATAATAGGGCTGTATACATCGTGGTATATGTATGTATATTATTTTATACCTTTAATAGGTGCTTAATTCCGCACGTAATTAAAAAAAAACCAGAGATACGCGCCGGGATGCGAACCTATAATATATACATATATGTATAAAAATAAAACAAATATGTGTTTTAGTATCTACATTTTACTTATAAACTAAATATAGGTAATAATCTGGAATGTAGGCAGTATAGACGTTGCTTAGGTACCGCGGCTCTACATAGAATTTAGCATAAACAAGTGATTACTATTCTCAGAAGGTTTTGAAAGAGTTGTCAGACCTTTCCTTTAAGCTCTCAGCTGACGCGCAAACAAAACCGGTTGTACAAAATCCAATAAATAAAGTGCTTTTAACTAAACAAATATATTGTATTTTTGGGAACGTGTCTAGAATATGTCTTTAAGGTTGGAGGAATTACCCAGTTTCAGTAAAACGTAAGTGCTTTGTGGTCTTCAACAGTTATGCTCTTTTGGTTTTGCAATATGCCTTGAAAACTTCGCTCCTGCGGTTCGCGTTTTTAGATTAGTTTGTACGCCCTTCTTAAAAGCTTTTGCCTTGCTATTTGCAGACCTGGATATTGATGTTGACTGTCGGTGAATTTTAGCTTCTCAGCGGCTTTTAAAATTAGTTTTAATATTTAAAAAAATAAAAATAAAAGTGGAGCATATAATTTAAATATATTTTAGAAGCTATCGCAAACTTAAAATTAACGCGGGCAAAAATTAATTTAAACGCAGAATTAATATCCCCGTGTCGCGTAGATAGGATAGAATATTAAGAACAGATGTTTAAGAGGAAGAGCGGTGTAGAGGACTGGAGAAAGAGAGAGGGACTTGAAAGGGGAGTCAGAGAGGGAAGTAGTTTTAGCTTTAACAAGATATTCATTGAGTGTTAGGCGGTACGAAGTTATACAATGTCATTTGTATGAATATTTGTTGTAACTTAATATTTGAAGCACTTTGTAATTCGAGTCACATTTTCTAGAGAATATTTTAGATATTGCGTGCAATGTTCACATATAATCAAAGTTATTGGCAAATCATTAACTCGGTTGATTTAATTAAGCTCTAAAATTAAGATACGTCGTATTGCTGGAGAGTATTGATCTGAAATGTGTTTATTTGAACGTAAGCTAGAGTTAGCCGAACACAATGGGTAATCAAATCTTGCAGCGTTCTATTGTTATTGATAGCTTAGCAAATCTAATTGTTAATTCCAATATGATAATTCCTTTAGAATACAACCCTTACGTACACGCAACTTACTTGAAATACACATTACTGAAGAATTTTGTAACATTATTTAGCTCAGTAAAATTCTCACGCGATATTTTACCGTAAATTCTGTGTCTTTATAGATCGTAGGAAAGCGCATGCACTAGCGAAGAAAATCCGCGTGAGAGTAGTATTAGTTTGAAAGGTAAAGGGAATGGAATGCGGGAAAAGAGCGCTCGGTAAAAATTATAGTGTGAGCTAGGACTATCTATCATATGACATTGTATAGTAAATTTTTGACTATGTCTTGTTTTTTTCTTATTTGAAAATAAGCACAAAATTAGAAGAATTCTTGAACAGTAATAGAATTAAAAAATATTTTATCCAAAAAAACAAATTGTGTAGTCGTTCCGGTCTAGGTTTTTATGCAGGTGAAATTTTATTTTATACCATACATGCATCTCCAACACAATGATAAGGCTGAGGTTTATAAACGCTATTTTGACTTTACTCAGTATATACTAAGCCTTACTTTTTACCTTGACTCGGCATAGTGATTACGCCACGGCTGATGGTAAGCATCGGTCATTCCAAATAACGACTACAACAAACCCACACACACGCGCGCACACACATCTATTTCTTATTGTTGCGAGTTTACTGTTATTTTATTTTCCTTTTCCTTGTTAGTTTTTAAATATTATCATTGTGTAATTGGCACAGCTTGTAAACTGTACCGTATGTAAAGTGTTTTTATGTGCTGTTCAATGATAGTGAATAAATAAATAAATAAATAAAAAACTATCTACAGTAAAGAAAAACAATCGATATTTGCAGTGTTCATGCCGGCCTGCACAAATACAGTACTTATATATTGTTACGGAATAAGGATGAGATCTATAGCAAACTCTGCTTTCTAGTAGGTAAATATAGTTTGTAATGCCATCTTGTGGTGTATAGCATAACTTCAGCCACTAGTGGTGTCATCTATTGGATAATAAAAAGAGAATCTTAAAATATATGTGATAGCTGGAGAATCTTCTACGTGGTGGAGTGGGCTCTGCCGTTCCGATATAAATACTTGGCAGGTTCAAACGCGAAACAGTTGTTATCTAAAGAAAACGAAATTAAGCGAACGAAGTGAAACTAAAGTAAGGTGTTTCGTGCGACATCCATTTTTTTTTGTTATTTATTTTTTTATTTATTTAGTGCGGTGATTTTTAAACTTATTAGTGTTTGTTTGAATAAATTAAGCTTAGGATATCAATGTCGTTTTATTTAAGACCTTGAGCTTGAAACAATATTATCTAATTAATATCAAATTATATAGCAAGTCACTGATTTCGTCAACTTGAACTTATGTAGCTTTACAAATACAGTACATACGCCATACACAAGTTCCTACAATATTTTTAGTTTTTTGACAGAAAATAACCTATTTGCAAAGCAAAGCCTAAGCACAATCAAAGTAGCGTCTATAAGTCTCAACCTTAAACACGTCTGCCTGCCTGTATAGGGCGTTTAAAAAATAATTAAATGGTTTTATATGAATTTGCTTGTTCTGAAGGCATCACATTATATGACGAAGAAATTTGCTTGTCATTTAACAATATTAGTATGTGTAATTTGGCTGAGAACAGCTATTAGATAAGCTATTAATCACATTAGGAACGAATAAGATTGACGGAATATTAAAAAAAATGGAGGCCAGTTTAATAAAATGTAACATGTTAGTAATACGATTTTTTAATAATAAACGGCGAAAACAGGTATATTTGAGAGCCCTGTCAAGTACGCGGGGCTGCAGAAGGCTAGATGTCGCCGGGTGCCGAGGAATATGGCTTAGCCTTGCCCTTGGCACTCGGCAGGCGGGACAAGGAACATCTCGGGGTTTTTAGTCGGTGCTAGTCCGGCACACTGGAGGGCGGCCCTCATTGTCCCCTGAAGGTCCCTTAGGGCTACCCCCGGGTTACAAAAAGAAGGTATATTTGAGTGGTCAGATGAATGTATCTTCCTGTTGTAAACCTTGCTATTATTGTGACATGAATTAAATATTTACCTGATATACAGGGCTTGGATGTTTTTAGAGGTTTGAGGTTAATTGATGTCATGTGTGCAAATACACACACACACACACAGCACAGGAATAAATACTACTGTAAGTTTTTTATGAATAACTTCGTACGTACAATATTCGTTCAGAAATTGTATACATATATATCTTTCTTTACTTTAAATTGGACATAAATGATACTAAATTGTTTTCTTCACCCGCACCTTAATATAATTATCGACCGGAGGGTGAGAACGCTGTCAGGGTAGAAAATGTCATTAGCCCGAATATTGCTCATAAAAAAAGGCATCTGGTAAAATATTTTCGTTATAAAAATGATTTTAATAGTGACTTGTCAACTTCTGTCATTCGTTTTCCGGGACCATTTATATCCGACCCACGTTCTGATGGAATCGTCACGTCCCGACAGCGGTGCCCATCGACTCCGTATTTGTGTCGAGATCATCCACACAATTCTGTACAGACGATTTCGCATTTACCTACAATTGTATTATTTTCTAGGACTAAATTATTTATTGATCATAGAAAAAGAGTCAAAATGCAGAAGATTATTATAATTTATAAAGTTACCAATTACTTTAGTTAGTGACTGTGGTGGCTATGTGAGTAATGAACCGGTTTCCATGCACAGCAACCCGAATAGTCGTAGGTTCGAATCCAGGCACGAACGTTTGTGTTTTTCTAGATTACATAATACATACGGATTAAGAATCCATATGCTCACCGGCGAACGAAAATATCTTGAGCAAATCTGAACGGCATCTAATAAAAATGTCATGTATACAAGTATTGTGAGAACGACGATCGGTCGCGCTACTGGTCACGTTGGGTACTATATATAGGTGCAAAGTGGATACGACAACTAATGTATCTCTGATCACCTCGAAAGGGATAAAGCGGGATGATATCTAAATTCTTTTAACTTTATTAGATAACTACAAATCAGGGATGTTACGGAGCTTCGACTCCGACTCCGATAAGTCGGAACTTCCGATCGTAATTACACCTTCGGTTCCGAAACTATTTAATCGGAGGTATTCATCGGAGGTCACCACCACTGTTGCAGTCAATTCATTTGATTTTACTTTATATGTTGTTGAAACATAATATCAATTAATCAAACAATCAGTGCTACTTAATTTGTAGAAGATATTTTTTAAAATTTAGATTAAAAAAATATGATTAAATTATTAAATTTAAAACTAAATGTACATTTAAATTTATTACTAAAAGGTTTTTTTTATTTTATATTTACATTAAATTATGTAAAATAGAAATTAACACAAAAACAACCCTGCAGCAAATTTGATTTAATTTGTTCACTGGACAATGTTCACTGGAGGATAACGGTTTCTGATATATCCAACACTTTGTGAACAACAGCTTTTATTTGCCCAAGTTAGGTTGTGTTGTGTTGGGTTGTGTTGTGTTGTGTTGTGTTGTGTTGTGTTGTGTTGTGTTGTGTTGTGTTGACCCAACTTGATATACGCCGGCGATGCGCTTGAGGGAGCGTGCCGCCCAACTTATACAGGCGAGAGCGCTGTGTGACCCCGGGATTTTAGTCGGTGCAAGTCCGATAACCAAAAAGCTCCCTGAGGTCCGTCAACAATATCCCCCGGGCTATCAAAAAAAAAACCTGATATACGCTTGGAAACAGTCTCGATTCTCAACATCAGTCTACACACGAGGGAGATGTAGAAGGAAATGGATTATGCTGTTGTCAATTCAAAAGTTCTGGCTTATACTTTCGAATACATGTATCAATCCTGCACCATATTAAAATGGGATCAAATTTAAGATATAATAAATAACATATCTTCACGCTATCACGCTATGTGAGCAGACATACAATAGTGGTTTTATCCACTTTGCGCTTAAATGTCGTGGACTACGCGACCAGTAGCTCACGTAATCGCTTTCTCACAGTACTATGAAAATGTTAATAAGAAACAGCAATTTTTATTGTCTGTGTATTTGTAAATTTATCACTTTCTAATTAAAAAGGTTCACTAAATAATGTTTTTATGTGTCCCTTAATAAAACTATTTTATTCTGCCGTCACTTGTGACTGACGTTGCCTCCGACTCCGATTCTGACTCCGAATCCGACTCCGATAAATCAAATTTAAAAACTCCGACTCCGACTTCGGTTCCGATAAAACTGCCTCCGTTACATCCCTACTACAAATTGAAAATCTATGAGACATTTGTTACTATAGACATCCTTTCTACAGTATGTTCTTTTTTCTTCTTCACATGTCAGGATTAGTTTTCGCTACATTAATTGGATACAGTTACACCTGTATTTCTGCTGATGAGCAAAGTAGGGGGCTAAAGGGAATGTAACGGGATAATATCGAGGGGTGAAACATTACTTGAGTTAAGCGACATTTTTAACAATATTGCCTAATTTTATCTCCTGATATATGAATATTATTTAAACTTAACTCACAATCATTTATCTGGATAACGAACGTAGTTCTCACTCGACTGAAAAACAGATGGCTTTGACTTTGCAACTTTTCAGACTCCTTTCGAATATTAATATTCGTCCCACGTCATGAAACGTCCCTTCCTGACCTGACAGCGGAGTCCATCCAATGCATGTTTTTACTGAGATAGAAGCCTTTCCTTTATACGACATGATTTTCCTTCGTAACATACACATACTTCCTAGAAATAGACATCCTATGTTATACCCGTTGTTTATGATACAGAAAAAGATTTAGGTTTTTTTTTACACTTGTTCGACATAGTGGCTACGGAGTACCTGATGGTAAGTACAGTGTAGTCCTAAAACGAAAGCGACTATCAAAGGATGAAAATCCACTGACAGTCTACATCGTCATGTCGGCCCACATATACTGCGACTGAAGGTCTCTAGGTATATGAGCTATTGGATATACACAAGCTGATCCCGAAACGCTTTAAGCCGAAACTGGTCACTATGACGGGTTTTACACCCAAGTACCGTGGTCGCGATCCGGACGAGCACCGACGCCCTACCACCTCGCAAAATAGGGTATTATTCATCCTAAAAAAAATATATGTGACTGATAGAATAACAACTTGATTGTATACTGTCTCCACGAAGTGATTACATCGCACCATACGGAAAGTACAGTGTAGTCCATTAGAGTCAGCCAAGGGGTAATCCACTGATAGAGACCATTGCCATGATAGCCCACATAAGTATATTACAAATCGGTTGACCCAGCAAACTTCGTACCTCCATGAATGCCATTACTAACAATGAATAATAACTGCTAACACAAATGAATGCACATTAAAATATTTTAGACCTACTATATATACGGCCGAACATAAAAAAAATGTGCAAATGAAAAATGTTTAACAGTAACTCACGAAAATATATTATAAATACAAACTATACGTCAGAAGGATATAATGATAATGACAGTAAAAAGGACAGATGAGTTGCGTTCCATTTTACTCAACACATTTTTCTAAGAAATTATCGATGTGTTTTTTTTTATACTAACATAACTTTTTATTTGTGAATCTATTGAAATTATATAAACACTATATGTTCAAGGCTTGCGTTTAATCGGTTATGCCGACGAAACGCGTACAGATCGATTAACGATTCTCATATATTTTTACTACATCGCGCAAATTTTTCTGGACACTGGTATATATACACGGAGTTGCAAACCATAGAATCTACGGAACGTCGGAGAAGTGGCCGCGGTACGGATTTATTTATGTATTGATTGCGATCTACAGGTATACAAAAAACTGGACGTATACAGGCTGTGGACCCGAAATGCGACAAGCCAAAGCGAGGTACTTTGAGGGATTCTCCACTTGTGTACTGGGTCACACTGGGTCACGACTCATTTCGAGCAATTGCCATACCAACCTCAAAGAAAACTATAGAGGAAACGTGAATTTCAAGCGAGCGAATCTGTGAAAATAGCTAGTATATAACAATTAAATGGTATAGTTTACCTTTAACAACATATCTCGTCAAATAATTTGTCAGTATCATGGCCTTGTTTAATTAAGCGACAGGGGCTGTCTATTGCAAATGTATGTCTATGGTAATATACTACAAATCACAGCTTGTTTGTCATTTTATGGTGCGTCCAGACTTGTGACATTTCACCGTAATAGAACTCTGTGACCGAATATGCGTGTCAATATCAGCAATGTGGACGATATTTGTCGACCAAACATTTATTATAACATACTGTAATAGTTTTACAGGAGAGTTGAAATAAAGCCACTCGATTAGCGATATTGCTGGTGAAAAGCACAAAATATATAAGACTGACATAAGAATTCAAAATATCATATAAACATGTTATTCCTAATGTTTTCATTTTTCGACTATCGTTTTTGCTGATCGAATAATTATGAAAAACAAACAAACTGAGCTCTTTTTGTAAACCGAAACATGTTTTTCGGCTTTATGCTCATCTATTTGTTTAAAATCCTTGACTCCGATTTCAACTTAATGTATAATAATACGCGTTTGCATATATCTTTGCGAGTCAGTGAGGACTTAGCAATAGGAAACATTTTGGTATTGTTTTGACCTGCGCAATCGCTAGAACTCAATCTCATCGAGAATGCATGAGACATACTCCATAGTCGTGTTTCAGAGGATTTGGATGGAGTGACAATAAGTTAACAGCTTACGGATTTGCTAAAATTCTATTGAGAACGATTGCTGGAGGATAAAATTAATAGATCCATCGATTTTATCAATAATCGAACGGAGAGACCACATTTTGTATGCAATTGTCCAATTTTTTTATTATGAATTAATTTATTTTTTTTAAATAAAACATTGTCGGTTAGGTATCTTATTTTGTACTACGCATGATACACAGTACATATTAACGTTATTAATTAATATAAAAAAAACGAAACAAAAAACTTTTGTTGTATTTACATCAGTAAGACCAATTATTTAAAATAGCATAAAACAACTTTATAATATGAAAAGATTCTAAAATATTTAGGCTTTTTTGATGTGTGTAGTTTATACACTCTTAATCTAATTGTAGGTACAGACATTATGTAAAGGATGTATGTACAAGGTTACAGAGACCTGTCACAATGAAATATCACAAGTCTGAACGCACCTTAAGTTGTGGTACGCTCAAGAGCAAACAAATGTTTTGTTGTACACATTGTACTTATTAATTAAATGTAATTAAATCATTAGTGTGTTCTTGGCATTTATTTCGTCTGAGAATAATTACGTTTATTCATGGTTCATTTAATAGACAGGCTTCGAGAATAGTCTCGACAGTTACGGCAAATGAGATTAATTCGAATTACATTATGCCATTATTTTTAGCATTAAATAGGTTTCGACTATAGTGAAAACCGAATTCATCTAGACCAGGGCTTCTTAAACTATGGGTCGCGACCCCAAATGGGGCGCGTAACAAAATTCTGGGGTCGCGAGAGATTTTAATGTCAAATATTAGGTCCTTACATATGAAATTGGCGTTTTTCGTACTGCTCACTTTAATCACAAATTTCTCCTCTTTGGTAAGGAATTCCAAATTCAAATTTGTACAGCTATAGACTCATGTATTTGTGCTTCGACGATCGTCATTCATTTGTTTTTTTCTTCTGTTTTTTTCTGTTTGCGTCACTCATTTTACAAAATGGAAAACTTAAAATATCGCATTATTTACGAGTACGAGTTCCGCCGTGGCACTAGTGCTGCTGAAACAACTCGAAGGGTGAATGAAGTGTATGGCGGTCGTGTTGCAAAAGAAAACACAGTTCGTTTTTGGTTCCAACGTTTTCGTTCTGGAAATTTCGACCTGCAGAACAAGCCCCGTGGACGGCCTGAGACTCAAGTTGATAATGAAGAGTTGAAGGCTATTGTGGAAGCGGATCCATCGCAAACCACGTCCGAGTTAGCTGCAGGCTGCGATGTTAGTGATAAAACTGTTTTAATTCACTTGAAGCAAATTGGGAAGATTAAAAAGCTTGAAAGGTGGGTACCTCACGAATTGACTGAAGCAAACCGGCAAACGCGCGTCGACTGCTGCGTTACATTACTAAACCGGCACAATAATGAAGGTATTTTAAACCGAATCATTACCTGTGATGAAAAATGGGTTCTTTACGATAATCGGAAGCGCTCAGCGCAATGGTTGGATCCTGGCCAGCCAGCCAAATCCTGCCCCAAGCGAAAATTAACCCCAAAAAAGTTACTTGTAAGCGTTTGGTGGACTAGTGTCGGTATTGTTCATTACAGTTTTCTCAAATCTGGCCAGACTATTACGGCTGATGTCTATTGTCAGCAATTGCAAACCATGATGGAAAAGCTAGCGGCTAAACAACCTAGGCTGGTCAATCGCTCCACGCCACTGCTGCTTCACGACAACGCTAGACCATACACTGCGCAACAGACGGCTACTAAATTAGAAGAGCTTCAATTGGAAAGTCTAAGACATCCTCCGTACTCCCCGGACCTTGCTCCAACAGATTACCATTTTTTTCGAAATTTGGATAACTTCTTGCAAGGGAAAAAATTCAACTCCGATGGAGCAGTCCAAATCGCCTTCAAAGATTTTATTGATTCCCGTCCGACTGGTTTTTTTAGTAAAGGGATCAATGAACTACCTATGAGATGGCAAAAGTGCATAGAAAATAATGGTTCATACTTTGATTAATTAAATATATTATATTAAAAAATATTCAACTTTTTGTTCCTCCCATACAAAACGCCAATTTCATATGTAAGGACCTAATATTTATACATACCATTTTATAACATCACTAGAGTTGGCGGAATACGGTGCACTTGCAGCGTCTAGACACGCGCATTAAGACGGTCAGAATCCACTTTTATTTTTGAAACTATAATAAATACAATTTTATAATTTTTAGTGCAATTTTTATTTTAGATTTTCGTATGTTTCAAAACGAATTCTAAAACTATATATTTTCATATGTATATGTATATTGTTACCTAATAAATAAATTAAAAAATAATAATAATTTATTTTTCTTTTATATTTGTATGGGGTCGTTAAGAAACTCGCAATCATAAATGGGGTCGTGAATGACAAAAGTTTACGAAGCCCTGATCTAGACTAGTAATAGTATATTGTCATACTATCCTTTTCAGTGTGAGCAGAGCTACATTAGTGGTCGTATCCGACCCTGCCGGCAGTGGTGTCGGCCATGCTGGCAGGGTATAGCCACTGGAGGGCCGTGGCCTTCTTCTGTGAGGACGTCATGTCCCAGAAGGAGGCTGCAGAGCGTGAGTAGCGGAAGGCCGCCCGAAGAAGAAGCTAGGCTGTCGGTGCAACAGTCCTAGCGGCTCGGTCGTGGATCGACCAGCTGATGCTTTAGGGTTTGTGGCCGCTCAGGGTGTGGGCTCTGAGCGATCGTTTAGCGTTCCCCGAGAAGTCGGCGGTGCGTCGTGACGCACTCTGTCGAAGTACACTAGGTGGTATCGGGGGAGGCGGCGTCTCCCCCCATGATTGTGCCTGTCAGGCGCGGCGAATTGATTACAGGACCCGCAGTCTCCACTAATTCGTAGAAGTAGTCATCTTGGGGTTTTTAGCTGTTAAGAGTCCGGCACATCCCGGCTGCTACCCCCTTGTGCAGCCGGGACGGTCCTATGAGGATTTTCCTCAACTAAAAAATTGGTTGTATCCACTTTTGCGCTTATATGTCGTGGTCAACGTGACCAGTACCCCAGCTGATCCTCGATTTTTGGGCACGTACTACATTTCTATCAGATACGAGTACAATGTGGGTTACGGTTTTGCGTTTTACGTATTAGATAAGATATTTTCCTGCACCGGTAAGCCTGTCATGCCTAAATCCGAGATATACTTGCCAGGATACGAACCTATGACCACACGCGTTGCCTTGCTTTGATAGCGGCCTATTATCCACTACACCTAGTTACTAGGTATGACGACATGTTTATTAATATATTTTAAATTTAAAAAATACTAAGCAATTTGTGTTTTTCAAGTCACACATTTCTCTAGTAATCTAATAAAGAAACGAATCATTTTTACTAAAAGAATTATTGAAAATAATTGGAGGCGTTTATTCTGAATATTTTTGAAATTTATTTTACCCTTGTTGACATTTCATAGAATAATTTGATAAAGGTGTTTTGAACTAAAATGTATAATTTATTCTACTGGCTGATATAAAATACTTAATTAGAGGACCTTTTATATTTTTAAATACAGATACTAAAAATAGAAACTCATTTTTACGAAAAAAATATTGTTTAGCTAAGAATTTATTTTAGTTTTTTTTTGTGGAGGTTTTTATAGAAAACTGTAAATCTAGATGGTTCGAATCTTGAGACTAAAAGAGAGAGCTCTGTAGTAAGTCAACAGTTCTTCAATGATTACAATGACCCGGTAAGGGATATAGAATGACGATATATGGCGCCATATCCTTGAGTAGTATATTGTAAGATTAATGTGCTTCCCAAAGCACGGACTAATTATGAAAAACGGAATGTCACTTTTGTGGGAGCACAAATTTACAACTCGTTATCCTCCTGCATAAGCAACGCTGGCTCGCTAAGCATATACAGAACTAAATGACTATAATATATTAAAGATAAATACTAACAAATATAGTTATGTTTATGCCCAGTGAGCTCTAACTACTTTACTGATGATAGTTTTTATAAGAATAAACTCTTTGAACTGAAAAGCGAATGAAGCAAATTCTTTAACTATAATATATGATATTATAGCATGTAGACGCCGCCCGATACGTGCATGTGTTACACGCCCTAAGGGTCGTTAGGGTGTTACGGGACGCGCGGGGTAAGGGGTGCGCGTGCGCAAGGAATGCTCTAGCAAAATCAGTCGACTACCGAGACCCAAGGCTAGATAGAGTACATGCGTGTGCGTCGAAGTTCGGTGTGCCTTAAAGTGCATATAAACAGTAAAACGCCAAAATTCGTGTCTTCCTACCAGCACACCCACGACCACCGGTCATAATATTGATTTTATTAGTTGTCTTAATTTCTTGTTGTGTTCACTATTTAAGGACCCGCCTTTGTATTTTTTTTTACACTGGCTCGACATAGTGACTAGAGAGTACCTGATGGTAAGTATAATGTAGTCCAAAACGAAAGGGACTATCAATGGATGAAAATCCATTGATAGTCTACATCGTCATGTCGGCCCACATATACCACGACTGAAGGTCTCAAGGTATATGAGCTACTGGATATGCACAAGCTGATCCCGAAACGCGACAAGCCAAAACTGGTCACTATGACGTCCGAGCTTTACATCCATGTACTGTGGTCGCGACCCAGACGGGCACCGGCACCCTACCACCTCGCTGCTGCTCGTTTAGCACCACCCAGGAGTCACGTGTAGGGAAACTAGGGTAAAGCCTACGGACGCGAGCAGCTTCGACTCCCAAACTACTATTACTATTTTAAGTTTTGTTTGTTTTCTATATAGTTATGTGATGCCCGATTTGTGAACAAAAAAAAAGCCTTCGATTCTGACTTTCTTATCCCTGTTTTAAACTATGTGCCTAAATACGCATCAATACTTGCTGCATTTATGATTATAGTGATGGAAAACTTATTCTGATATTAAAAAGAAACAGATTTTTATTCGAAAGAATTTCTGTACGCTTTAAAGATTTTTTGTTATAAAAAGACTTATCTTATGAAGTCTCTCAAGGTTATTAATTAGTCCGCAAATATTTGAACAGATACTTTTTGAAGATTTATTTAGTATGGCTACAAGATAGTAATGATTTTGGAGAACGAAATTAGATATTTTTATATTATCACGAAATTCTCTAGAAATATTTTTAACGAGGCGTGGATGAATTATTTTGCCTGTCTTCTTATCGTGTTTTTTTCTAACAAATATCGCCTTTCACTATTTTTTGTAGGTTAGTGGCATTCATAAGTGTAGTGTTTGCGAGTGTGTATACAGTAGCGATAACGCTACCTCAAGCACGTAAGCAGAACAGGGGGCAGCACTTTATCATCTTAGGCGGGAGCGGCAGGGCGCATTGTGCCAGCTCTCACTTGCGCCTCAAACAGTACTATCCCCTCCATTAACCGCGTGCCCGAGGCGGTGTTTCCACCATTGTACACACACAAACCCTACATGAAGATAAGGTTTATTTTAGGATTATATTTATTAGTTTGTAAATTACGAGTCTTTAAGAGAAGAGTGAATACACACGGTTCTTCATCGGACTCATCTTGATCTTCCACCAGGTGTGGTTGAGGAAAAGCGTTCGCCTATAAATAATAATAACAAAAAAAAAATATAAGTATTATAGCATGTAGACGCCGCCCGATACGTGTTTGTGTTAAACGCCCTAAGGGTCGTTAGGGTGGTACGGGACGCACGGGGTAACGAATGTGCGCGCGCAAGGGATGCTTTTGCTAAAGCAGTCGACTACCGGGACCGAAGGTTAGAGTACGCGCGTGTGCGTCGCAGTTCTGAGTGTCATAAAGTGCAATAAACACTAAAACGCCAAAATCCTTGCTTTTTTATCAACTCAACCACCCCCACCGGTCATAGTATATAATATATTTATTTGAGAAGCATTAAGGTAACATCTTACGTTTATATGACAGAGTAGAACTTAACTTTAGTTTTATAAAAAAGCAACTGAATTTTTTAAATATGAAAATTATACTTAAAACTTTAAAGGGAATTAATATCATTTGATAATTCAATGGACACTAAGAATAATTAACAGTCTTTGAGAAACAATTTTAACTGAAAATGGTTGCATCAAAAAGGTTCTTACTAACTTTTAATGAACGCTAAGTTTCTTTTAAAATATTTGAGATGCTATTTTACAGACCACGTGATTGGCAAAGTTTTAGAAGCTTTTTGATTCAAATTAGTATTTGTACATATTTAATACAATGTTACAGTAAAACTAAATGTATGTGGCGTTCATCTGTTATTAGAGATCGAGAAAACGTGAAATCACTGTTAAAAGAAACAGTGACAAATAAAAACCCCACAGACCGAGACTGAAATAGTACTCTCACAAGACTACGTGTGCGAAAGGGATAAAAACAAACAGCTCGCTTTGATAAATTATAACTAATCTCAGCTAAGATTACTTATCATGTACTAGCGGACTTATTCCGTCTTCGCACGGAAGACATGACTCTACTAGTTTTAAAATTTAATGTAAATACATTATATTTAGAATATATCTGTAATATATTTCCTAAATGGTAGTAAAGACGGTATAATAAGCGCGGTATATTTGTGGAGTCCATTTGCCGTCATCCGATTTTACCATTGTCACAGCGCATCGAGCCGGCGGCAAATGGACACGCACAACGTAATTAGTCACGCGTGAATGAGCCGCTGCAACATTGTTGCAACGGCGCCGCGTACGATGCATTCTGCTTCGGCTACCCGCGCAGCTCGCACTATCCGCTTGCTTGAGAATTCAGTTTGTATAAAAGTAGTTTGCACGTATCCGATCTTGTATTTCATATTTCATTAAATTCGTCATAATCATAGCCTCATCTATCATTTGCTATCCAGCACCTTCGACATTATATCATAGCAGTGCACGTGTGTAGTCACACCACCCACGCACACCACATCGCTATACTGGTGACCCCGGAAGAACACAAAATTTTGAGCAAGTACAGGATGGCAACGTCAGATAATATGAGTAAGGAGCCTTTCCAAGATGACCGTAACGTGAGCTCGGGCGAGGTTTACCGTGTTGGACCGAAGATTCCACCATTCTGGACGGAGGAACCTAGCCTATGGTTTTCTCAATTGGAAGGTCAGTTTCGTATTGCAAACATTACTAAAGATGCTACTATGTACTACCATACGATATCGTATTTAAATGTCGAAACAGCAATTATCGTCAGAGATATTATACAGAATCCACCAACTACCGACATGTATATTAAATTAAAAACAGAATTGATCGGTAGGCTTTCTTTATCGAAAGAATGCAGGATTATGCAGCTAATTGAAAAAGAAGAATTGGGTAGTCGCAAACCATCACAATTTTTACGACACTTACAGTCTTTAGCTGGCGAAAGTGTACAAGAGGATTTTATTAAGACCATTTGGAGTCGCAGACTCCCTCCTAACATCCAAAATGCAGTTATTTCACAGGCCGCTGGAGCAATTAATGGTCATCGCTGATAGGATACACGAGTGCGGACCGAGTTTGTTTCCACAACACATTTCGGAAGTTCGTCCGTCAACGACATTTTATGCTCCGAATCAGCAAGCGGCTACATCGGACTATAACCGCGATAAGTGGATGCTCGAACTGACCCACCAGGTATCAATGCTGTCAGCTGAGGTTCGTAGATCAAATAATTTCCGTTCTCGCCCACAGCAAAGCCAACAGAGGAATTGCAGTCGTGAACGCTCACGATCTAAATCACGCCAATGGAGAAATGATCATTGCTGGTACCATAACAAATTTGGGACTCAAGCAAAGAAGTGTACTACACCTTGTTCTTTTAATTTGGGAAACTACAACGGCAGTCATTAATGGCCGTCAATGCCTGCCCTATTTCTGCTACAGGCCGACTTTTTGTTACTGATCGTCGTACCAAGCTGCAATATCTGGTGGATACAGGATCAGACTTGTGTGTTTTTCCCAAATCCCAAATAAGAGGCTGTCGCCCAAAAACGGAATATGAGCTATTCGCGGCCAATGGTTCTGTTATAAACACATACGGGTATGTAAACCTTGACCTAGACCTAGGACTAAGACGTGCTTTCACCTGGAGATTCGTTGTAGCAGACGTAGACAAACCAATTATAGGAGTCGATTTCCTAGCCTTTTATGGATTGTTGGTCGATTGCAAAAACCAAAGACTCTTCGATAACATTACAAAGTTATCAGTACATGTCCTATCGAACGCTAATACTGATTTCATTACTTCAGTTAAGGCTGTCGTTGGAAGCAGTGATTTTCATGACATTTTAAAAAAATATCGAGAACTCACAAGACCATCAGGCCAAGTTCTTGACCCAAAACATAAGGTTTATCATTACATAAAAACTTCACCAGGACCACCTGTTTTTTGTAGACCACGACGTTTAGCACCAGATCGTCTTGAGATAGCAAAGAGAGAGTTCGAGGCTATGCTACAAAACGGGACAGCAAGACGTTCAGAAAGTCCATGGTCTTCACCATTGCATTTAGTGCCAAAAAAAGAAGACGGTTGGAGGCCATGCGGAGACTACAGAGCTCTCAACGCAAGAACTGTTCCGGACTGCTACCCAATAAGGCACATTCAAGATTTTGCTAACAAACTAGCAGGTACAAATATTTACTCAAAAATAGATTTAATTAAAGCGTATAATCAGTTACCGGTTTTTTCCTGATGATGTTCCAAAAACTGCGATAACTACGCCATTTGGGTTATTCGAATTCCCATTCATGACCTTTGGCTTAAGAAATGCAGCACAAACCTTCCAGAGGTTCATAGATGAAGTACTAAAAGGTCTGGAATTTTGTTATGGATTTTTGGATGACATATTAATATTTTCAAAAACTACTGAAGAGCACTTGCATCATCTTGATTTATTATTTAAAAGGCTAACCGAGTATGACATTTTGGTCAATACTTCGAAGTGTATTTTTGGTCAGACAGAAGTTAAATTTTTGGGCAATCATGTTTCAGCAGCCGGAATTCGACCAGTACCAGAGAAGATAAATGCTGTCGACGAATATCCAGTACCCAAAACTGTGAAAGAATTGCGTCGCTTTTTGGGTATGATAAATTTTTATCGCCGGTTTATTAAAGATTCAGCCCAAATTCAATCACCTCTACACGAACTGCTAGCAGGACCCTCGACCAAAGGTTCACAGCCAATTAGCCTTAACAAGCAACAGTTAGAAGCTTTCCAGGAGTGTAAAACATCCCTTGCACAAGCTACTCTACTTGCACATCCAGACATGACAGCAAAATTAGCTATTTTTACTGATGCTTCTGACACAGGAATGGGAGCTGTTCTGCAACAATATACGAACAACATATGGCAACCATTAGGATTTTTCTCAAAAAAATTAACAACATCACAACGTAAATACAGCCCATATGATAGAGAATTGTTAGCAATTTATGAAGGAATCAAATATTTTCGACACATGGTAGAGGCACGACATTTTACAATATTTACGGATCATAAACCGCTATCCTTTGCCTACAACCATCAGCGTGAAAATGCTTCACCAAGGCAATTTAGGTATTTGGACTTCATTGCACAATTCAGCACTGACATCAAATACATACCAGGCAAAAATAACATCGTAGCTGATTCGATGTCTAGAATTGAGGAAGTTACAGCATCTATTAATTTCAAATCTCTAGCACATTCCCAAGCTACTGATCAGGAACTTCTAGAACTACTACAGACAGGTACGAGCCTAAAATTAAAGAGGATTAGGTTACCTAGTAGTGATACCGAGATTTACTGCGACACATCTGCTCAGCAAGTTAGACCTTTTGTAACGAAGCCATTTCGCAAGCAGATTTTCGAATCACTTCACGGTCTTAGCCATCCAGGAGGTAAAGCTTCAGTCCGTCTAGTCTCGCAGCGTTACGTATGGCCAGGATTGAGCCGAGATTGTAAGCTGTGGGCTAGAGAGTGCTTAAGATGTCAGTCTTGTAAAGTTGGTCGGCACACTCAAGCGCCATTTGGTAATTTTACGCTGCCAGCAGGCAGATTTCAATATGTGCATATAGATATAGTCGGACCTTAACCTTATTCACATGGTTTCAGATATATCCTCACTGCAATCGATAGATTTACGCGATGGTGTGAGGCGTATCCCTTAGCCGATATTACTGCAGAAAACTGCGCTCGAGAATTTGTTTTCGGATGGATTGCAAGATTTGGTTGTCCAGTTCATATAATAACCGACAGAGGACGTCAATTTACCTCGCAACTTTTTGAAAGCTTGGCAAATATAACTGGTTTTAAGCACCATATGACGACAGCTTACCATCCAACCTCAAATGGCATTATAGAAAGACTTCATCGGCAATTGAAGGCAGCAGTAATGTGCCATAATAATTCTAACTGGTCTGAAATATTACCAATGGTACTATTAGGAATGCGTACTTCTTGGAAGGAGGATATACAGTCTTCAGCAGCTGAGATGGTATACGGACAACCACTCAGGCTACCTGGTGAATTTTTCAACCCAAGTGATACTATGGGAGAAGATATAACTGATTTTGCTACCAGATTAAAAAGTCACATAAGCAAATTGTCACCATTGCCAACCACTTGGCACGCTAATAAAACCTTTTATGTTCCCAGGCAACTATCTTCCGCTTCCCATGTTTTTCTTCGTGAAGGGCAATTTCTAAAGGCTCTTCAGCCCCCATACACAGGCCCGTATAAAGTTATCTGTCGCGGGGATAAGACCTACGAAATTGATGTCCACGGAAAGATGACAACAGTTTCCATCGACCGTCTGAAGCCAGCTTTCGTCGCGACCGATGACGACAAGAGTGCAGATCATCAAGAAGACGTAGCCACACGAACTCCAACCGGCACACCAGTCGTGACTACTCGTAGTGGTAGGCGAGTGAGGTTCCCTGATTTCTACCGACCGTAGAACCGGTCTCAGCAAGGGAGTGGTGTGGAGTCCATTTGCCGTCATCCGATTTTACCATTGTCACAGCGCATCGAGCCGGCGGCAAATGGACACGCACAACGTAATTAGTCACGCGTGAATGAGCCGCTGCAACATTGTTGCAACGGCGCCGCGTACGATGCATTCTGCTTCGGCTACCCGCGCAGCTCGCACTATCCGCTTGCTTGAGAATTCAGTTTGTATAAAAGTAGTTTGCACGTATCCGATCTTGTATTTCATATTTCATTAAATTCGTCATAATCATAGCCTCATCTATCATTTGCTATCCAGCACCTTCGACATTATATCATAGCAGTGCACGTGTGTAGTCACACCACCCACGCACACCACATCGCTATATATTAAATTGCAGTATATTAAGATTCGTTGACTAGCTTAGGAGATGTAAGTAATTATTGAAGCAGATAAAATAAACGACTTTGGTTTATGATAAAGATGAAAAAAAAAACCGTGAAATCACTGGTGATTTAACAGTAATAAATGAAATTCATACGGTCCGCGATTTAGATAGCACTGTTACAAAACTAAGAGTGCGAAAGAGACAAAGTAGATACTTCGCATTTTTTATTGCAGACAGCCTTGCGCTTGACTTCAATCTTACCTGATAGAAAATAATGATGAGGTCGATGATGGAGTGCGCTCATACAACAGATACCGATTCATACGTAGTTTGAAGATTTCTTTGACGTAAGATGTTGGAAAACAGATGCAGGAAGCGAATTTCACTCTTTGGTGAATTGCAGCAAAAAGAGGAGGCGAATCACCTCGTGAAAGCAGCTGGAACGTCAACCATATATGGGTGCAAACTATTACAGCGTCTCGTCAATTTATGGTAGAAGGGGTAGTGTATTAAATTGCTCAACTGAGCCGCACACTCTCCAGAGTATATTCTATAGAAACCCGAGAGGCAGGCCACTCTACGTCGGTGTTCCAGACTGAGTAGCTTACGTGATGTAAGATCTTCATGAGTCTCAGAGCCGTTATAATTGCCTAGTTAATAATATAATAAGTAAGGACTGGCAAAAACAATGGGTCTGCTCTTGGCTCGTGGGTAATTAGAAACTTCTTAGATTTTACCAAACAAAACAAAATTCTTATGAAAGGTAAAATTTAATAGTAAACTTAAAATTGCTTCATAAATGCTGCAAGAGGCCACTTTTGTTATGATTTCGAGGAACGAGCGAACGCTTTTGTGCCTTGTGCTCGTATTATTCTTTCATAAGACGGCCATTGTCAAGTCTGGCCGTCTTATTCTCGAGGCACTAAGGAAATTTGACTCATTTCAGTAATTATCTATATAGTATATATATAGTATACTAGCTGTCCCGGCAGACCTTGTTCTGCCTTATTTCTCTATTGTTTTTTTTATGTTAATAGCTTCCCCGTCAGATTTCATTCTGCCAAAACTTATTGGCCTGTCGGCTGTTTTTTGAAAATTGTTTGAAGGAACCTGGCCTTAATGCTATATGTATAAAAATTGACAAATATTGACATTAATATTATACGTCACCCAATAATTGTTTTGCCTTCCCGGAACCCGTCCACTAACATTTAAACCTTATGGTATGGTGTTAAAGTTCAAATTGACTTTTAAATATTATTACGAATTTTTTGTATGAGAATATAGAAAAGTGGTGTTTTTGGACTTTTTCAGACAATTTTTTTAATTTTTCTCTCCGTAATAATCTTCCCCAGACTTCAACAAACACAACAAAAAAGAAATCAGCCAAATCGGTTCAGCCGTTCTCGAGTTTCGCGTTTATCAAGACATTTAGCGATTCATTTTTATATATAAGATATAGTACTATATAGTAGTGAGTACAGATTATAGGCTATATGAAGAAATATATCTACTTCTATAAAAAATAATCTTTATTTTTCTTGGTCACGCTATAACTTGAGAATGACTTCACCGATCTACTGATTTTTTGCTTTAAAGGTTTCTAATATATTGTAAAAGAGTTTTAGGGAAAAAAAATTGAGAAAATAGCGCAGAAAATTGGAAACTTTTACACAATTAAACACAACTTAACCTTCACGTGTTTGACAGTTCGGAAAGAGTTTGGAAGAAAGCGGGGAGGGGAGGAGGGAGAGTGATAATGGGTGAGGGGGAGCAAGTTAAGTTAACATGATACTTATTGACTGTTAGGTTGTACGAAGCTCGCCGGTTCTAGCCAGCTTTTTGAATATAAAATGTATGAAATATTGGCAGCCAAGATATTTAAATAATTTTGAATATTTTTTCGAATAAAGAATGCTTTTGGAACGAAAAATAATGAGCAGTGCTTTGAAAAATCATTCTATTTTTTTTTTTCGTAATGCCTCGGGAAAGTGACTACAACGCACTTGAGGAAAAGTAAAGTGTAGTCCAAGAAATCTACTATCAAGGGACAGTTATCCATAGATATTGGTCGTCGTCACACCGGTCCTCATATACTAAGACTGAATGTTTCTAGGTATATGAACAACTGGAGATACAGAAACTGACCTTCAAAGCACGACGAGTCAGTATTATGGTCTATCAGAGTAAAATTTAGAAATATCATTTCTTTTTCTATTGAATTGTGAGTAAATATTATATTATGTTAATATAAGACTGTGTTTTCCTTCGCAGCTATGATGAAAATCGTCGTATAACACGAATGTGCCTTTTAGTTATTACAAACTTGATTTACAACTCGTCTGTAATGACTAACTTAGCACACTAGTATCATAATACTATTTAAGAGCAGTAGCGGTAATTTTCAAACCTAGTACAACAACAGATAAATATTTACTATTTTGTCACGATACCACTTTCACCCTTTACTTATCGTCACTTCTCAATACAAACTGCGCCCATCTTGGGCCAAGATGGGGGCAGTCATCTTTTGTGTTCATCCCAAAGGTCCTTTTTTTTCTTAATCCGGGGGAAGCCCGTTAAGGGTCGTCAGGGGACGTTGAGGGTCACCGCCCGGTGTGTCGGAGTCGCACCGACTAAAACCACCGGGGTGTTCCTTCTCCCGTTTGCCGGGGCCAAGAGCAAGGCTGTGCCAGCTTCCTCAGTACCCGGCGACGTCTGGCCTATTGATAGAAGGCCCCTGGACACCATTCCGCTCTCCTTCATTTTCTTTGAGCGGTGCGCGGAAACACATCGCGCACCGCTCTCGCCTTGGAAATGTTGGGCGACGCACTCCCTCAAGTGCGCCGCCCAGGCGTCAATCCGTTAGGGAAGGAAGAGCCTTGAGTAGGCTTCCCTCCTGCGTCCAGTACGGCGAGGGCGACGGAGGGGTGGAAAGGACAGGGAAGATGAAGCCTGCCTCTCCCACTCCCGCTCCGATCCCAAAGGTCCTTATTAATTGTCCAACATCATATTCCATGAAACTTATTGTTAAACGGTTACAGCATAAATTATATGATATTAAATAATAATTACTAACATTGGCTTGTAGTAATATTTATCCTGATTTTACGCTTTCACTCTGATGTTCCATAATCCGGACGTAACATCCCGACGATAATTACATTAATTTAGGATCAAATTCAATAGTAATGCTTATGCTAGTAAATATATATGTGCCTGTATGTCACTTATAATGACAATATTAAAGGGGCATCAATAATGGGGTGAATCCTGTGTATTTGTAACTGGTAGTAGCTAATCTCAATATATATAAATTACGTATCACGTTGTTTGTCCGCGATGGACTTTTAAATTACTTAACCGATTTTAATGAAATTTACACACCACGTGCAGTTTGATTTAACTTAAAAGATAGGATAGTTTTCATCTCAATTGATAGTCGCAATATTATTTTATTGCAAATTATTTGTTTATTATTTGGCAGTCACAATTTTCAGTTAGCTCCAAACGATTCTAACAGATGGTATCTGTTACCTGGATTGAGTAATCATTCGTTATATGATGCATGTTAAACGTACTGTAGGGGTTGTTACTACAATAAATGCGTATTCACATGTATCTACCGTATATATTACTTTATTTATTAATCTTAAATTGAGTTACAATTACAAGTCTTATAATAATATATATAAAAAACTAGCCTTTGCTCGCGGCTTCGCTCGTGTTAAGAAGTTTTATTATTAATTAGGTACAGTTTTTGTTTAGCGTGTGTAAAAAAATTAGGGCCTACAAAACTTCTTAGTACACAATATTCTTAACTAATCTGTCACTAGACAAAATCAAAATAATCATTTTTTTTTTTTATTTTAATAATTGGGTATTATCATAATCCTTTCTTAACGGATGCCTACGTCTTAGTAGCTTTATGCATGCAAAGTCTCAGCTCGATCGGTTTAAAATTGACAAAGTTTCATGCAAATTTTCATTCCGTATTTTATCCCCTTGGGGGTTAAATTGATCAAAATTCTTTCTTAGCTGATGCATACCTCATAACATCTACCTGCATGCCAAATACCAGCCCGATCCGTCCAGTGGTTGGGGCTGTGCGTTGATAGATCACTATTTCAATCAGTCAGTCAGTCACCTTTGAGTTATATATATTTAAGATATAAAAAAATAGATTAATTTATTCATATTCTGAAAAGAGGATTGAATGTTAATAGGCAACAGTTGATGGAAGGGAGGGAGGAAAGGGAGAAATGGTATACGATTAGCTATGAGTTAATACGACATTCAGGGCGGTACAAAGTTCGCCGGATCAGCTAGTACTAGTATAAATAGAAAATTTTGAATAAATGTAGAATATTACCGTCGGAAACTTACACTGTTGGATCTATAAAACGAGAGGACATTATACTTTATGATTCGCCCTTTGATGCCACCTCGAAGCTATTTGTTGGTCGGGAAAAATAAAATTATGTTTATGACGTCACTGTTACTTTTTCTTTCATTATAATATTTTCGTCGACGGTCATAAATTACCATTTTACCAAAAAAAAAAATTCTTTGTCTTCCTCATTCAGAAATCAACAATCTTGCGATTTTTTTATCCTGATTCGATAAAGTGATTTACCGCAAATGATGGAATACATAGTGTTGTCCAAAAATGGCAGCGACTGCCATGGGATGAGAATTTATTGACAGTGGCCGTCGTCATACTAGCCCACACACCATGATTGAAGGCATATGAACAACTAGAGGTAAACAAGACGATACTGAACCAGAATAGGCCAAGGCGAGTCAGTTATAACAGTTGCCTCCATCTCTCTTCTTTAAAGACAATTATGAGCGGTGGTCGTGGGTGTGGTTGTAGAAAGACACGAATTTTGGCGTTTTACTGTGTTTTTTGTTGTACTTTTTGCTGTGTTGTGTGCCTAATAAATGTTTTATTATTATTATCTATTATATAAAAATAAGTCCAGTTTTCCTTCCTGACGCTATAACTCCAGAAAGCAAGAACCGATTTCCACGGTTTTGCATTCGTTGGAAAGGTCTCGGGTTCCGTGAGGTTTATAGCAAACAAAATTCAGGAAAAATTTCTACAGAAAAGCAGGAAAACGGGGAAAATCATTTTTCACATACAGCGCCATCTCTGATACATAGCATGTACTACAAACTAATATGGTTTTGCATGGTGGTGGAGCAGATCGCACCAGTATTTTAAGTAGATGGCGCCGATGCGTTATACATTGTTTGACAGCTACTCATTGTACTCTGCTCAGATAATTTGATGTGACATTTATTATGCGCACGTTCTTTCAAACGCTAACTAAAAACCAAAACGAAGCCATCTGGTGGCGAAACGAAGTTCGCCGGGTTTGCTAGTTATTTACATAGCCGATTTAATAAACATTTTTTGGTAGGCTACTTTAATTATTCCCATCCAGTTGGCTAAGCTATTAACAATTTATTAGGTCAATCAGGACGTGTCAAAGCCCTGGCGAAACCATCAAAAGTTATTAGCACCCGAACATAAAATGTTTCGCAAGCCATAACTGCTATCATAACTTTAAAACTGATGTTAAACTTTAGTAAAAGTAATCGCCACAAGATGGTGCTACTCGTTTATGAAACTCGAGGGTTATGACTAGAAACGTGTGTCCTAATAAAGGTGAGGGCTACGCTAAGATTTTATGACTGTAACTGCTTTATTCAACAGTAAAAGGCCACGGGTTTTTGGAATTGAAATGAAAATGTATTTATTTCGCCACAAACCAACAAAACACCGGAAATTTAAATGCATCAATACAAACAACACGTAGAAACAAAAGAAAATACAAAACATATAAACATGGGACCTTTATCAGCCTAAAGCCGAGGAGGAAGCTTGCAGCGCTGATTTTCGTGAAGGGTCGTGTTACATCTAATTAGAAATATCTATAAGCAATAAAAAACACAATAAATAGAATAAAATCTTGCTTAAATAATCTTAAATATTAGTGTTTATAATAATAAGTTTAAGTAATAGCAAACACACACACTCAAAAATAAACAATACCAAAATAAACTATTACATACAATAATTAAAACGACTACAAAATGTATTAGTGATACTATAGTAAAAATATATGTATACCTAAAACAAGAATAAAAGTATAAGTAAAAATAAATGAAATAGACTTACTTGTAACTGAATTAAAGTATGAATGTTGATGAGTTTATCTACCAGATAGTAAAACGCAAATAGCGTGTACTGATGAGAAGTATAGAAGTGAGTGCAGATGGCAAAGTAAACCACGTTGAATATAGCACATAGATACAGATGGCACCCTGAAGCACAAGTAGATAGTCGAAGGTGAAATAAAGTTCACAGCAAACACCGTTCGATATTTGTTCTACCGTCTGTACTGTGGGAAATGCTCTGAAAAACTAATTAACCTAATACCTCCAGCGTCATTTCACGCGCACCATTTGTCTTTGATCGCTGGAGTATCTCCCACACTACCCCACTGAAATCTTACAGAACTACGACAATGCAGCGATTCTCTAGAATATTTTTGTTGCATACTTTTTTGTGAAATGGTCTGCCGGTGCAGTTTTCTCCAGAGCCTATGTTATGACATGGAATTCTTTAAGACGGCAATGAACAATGACGTTCTTCGTCAGTAACCAATAACAACATTTTTTGTGTGGTAGATCAGCGACGATAATCAATTACCATGAGAAGAACCGTTAGCCTCTTTGCCAATAAAAGTTAAAAGTAAACAAGAACAATATAAACTCACATTAAAATACTACGGAAACTCTACAGAGAAACTTATGACCGGTGGTGGGTGTGGTTGTAGAAAGACAAGGATTTTGACGTTTTACTGTTTATTTGTACTTTAAGGCACACCGAACTGCGACGCATACGCACGTACTCTAGGCTTGGGTCTCGGTAGTCGACTGATTTTGCTAGAGCATCCCTTGCGCGCGCGCATTCCTTACCCCGCGCGTCCCATAACACCCTAACGTCCTTTAGGGCGTTTACCACAAACGCGTGTTGGGCGGCGTCTACATGCTATAAACTGTAATATAAAATCCCAAGTAAAAGACTTAACAAAATATTTCTTCTTTCTTACAAGTTATACTCGTAATGTGTTTGTTGAATATCGTGTAATTTTGAAACATTTTAAATGCTAATCAGACACAACTGTTTATATTTTCACTAATCTCTTTAAAGCGAAAAATATTTTCATGGTTGCAAACTTAATAATGAAAGTTGCAAATTACAGACGTAGTACCTACTTGGATCCGTGCAATTTTTTCGCTCTTAATGCGAATAGCAATTTACGCCCTTGTTTTCGTGTGACCATTCATTTTAATTTTATAAGAAATTAGCGGACGCCGTCTGCTGGCAATAGTATTCAAAACTCTTAGTATAATCGATATATAGGTGGATCATGGAAAAATCCAACTTTACTAAATGCCTACGTTTTTAAAATAACCGAATGCCCAATGCTTTCTTATTTCTAGCTTCACTTATTTACTCTTGGGTGATATGTTAGGACAAGTATTTATACTATATACTAGTGGTTGGCCATTAGTCGAAATTCGCCCATAATTATGAACATTATTAGGGTTCTATTTTCAAAAACTATGCTTCTATAATCAAAGATTTCGCCAAGGTTTCTATTATTGTATCCGCGAATATAAATTCTTTATTCTTTGACTATCACTCCGTCCCATTAATGTTCTATGTCGAGGCATAAAAAAAGTAGTAAAAAACATTCATGAAATTACTGAAATCGAGAAAAGAAAAGTATTTTAGTAGCCACAATAACAAAAAGTACAAAAAAAAATTTGAATCAGAAATAACAAATCTATATTTTTTTACCTACATCTCTGACATTGTTAATTCAGATTACTAATGCTACACAACTTTCTTTTTATATTTAGATTTAATATTACATTTATATTTGTATATTGAGCAAACGGTATTTCACTAATAGCTAATATATTTACTATATTAAATGAATTTCGTTACAATATAAAACACAAATATCTATTATAAGTTATGTTCGACATTCAGTTAGACTATAAACAGATAATATTAAATAGAAACAATATTATATATTCTCAATATGACCACAGTCTTTAACCATAAACAAAAGAGTATATATGCGTGTGTGTGTCAAATGTATGGTTGTGTGTCTAATGTTTTTTTATTGATTTATTGAATTATTATGCATGATCATGCTCTGCTCGTTGCAAATTGAACCTGGGGATCCGTGTTGCTCCTACAACCTGTTGAACGAAAAGGCTTGTACAGGTGCCATTTCTAAGAGGAGTGAGTGCAAAATGCTCGTCCCTCAGGTCCAGTATATGTGGCGGAGCGTAGAATATCACCTCTATTTCTTGCGGGCAGGAGATTCCCTTAAGCATATCGAGCTACCTCCTACCACCTTATACATTAATAGGATTACATTCTTTGGTAAACTGCATTATATTTAAATCTTATTTATTTAAATGAATAAGGTTATATAGTAAAAATTGTGTAATAACTAGTATAATATTTGCAAGTTACAGTTGCAACAGTAATAATATTCACAGAAGAAATATTTTAAAACAATAATGATTTGAAATTAGTTTATCGTTAATGAAATTATTGTCACCCTTCTTCTGCCAGCTTCAAGGTAATTGCTAGCGAGATTGGTGCTGAACGGCGGTGCACAAAAATTAAATTATTCAGACATTTTGAAATAACCCCTCCATTTTCATTGAAATCTGAAACGACAGTTGGTCTAAATGTAACATGTAAGTGAGATGGTACATATTTTAACCTTAATTTGATACTCATAGAAAACAATATCCAAAGTATTATGATCAATATTTAATTTTAAAAACATTTTTAAAAATCAACATTTGCGTCAGTATATGACTTGATTTGCTGTTGATGTTTTAACTATTGTAATAAAGAAATAATAATCTATACTAATATTATAAAGCGGAAGAGTTTGTTTGTTTGTTTGAACGCGCTAATCTCAGGAACTACTGGTTCGAATTGAAAAATTCTTTTTGAGTTGAATAGACCATTTATCGAGGAAGGCTATAGGCTATATAACATCACGATGCAATTATTAGGAGCGAAGAAATAATGGAAAATGTGAAAAAAACGGGCAAAATTTTTCATCCTTGAGGGCTTCCATTGCGTGCGCTGCAAAAACGGTTCAAGATACCAAAAATATATGTAAGAAAGAATTATTCCTCTTGAGATGATCTAAAAAAATGTCCGCGACAGTATATGTTTATCTTTTAAGATTAAGTCACTAGAACCGTTTTTATGGTAAACAAATTTGGTCGAAATTAATGTATTATTTGTTAAGAGTTGTATCAACGTAATAATGTTAATCTTTATCCAAATAAATGTTTTGTTGATAAAGAGTATTTAATTATGAACAAAATTGTCTTTGACATCACTTAATTTCAATGAACATCATAGAAGATATTACAATAACTTATATAGCAAAACTACGTTTGCCGGATCAGCTATGTCTTGATAAGCGCGAAACTCGAGAACGACTAAACCGATTTGACTGATTTCTTTTTTGTTGTGTTTGTTGAAGTCTGGAAAAGGTTATTACGGAGAGAAAAATTAAAAATATTGTCTGAAAAAGTCTAAAAACAACACTTTTCTATATTCTCATACAAAAAATTCGTAATAATATTTAAAAGTCAATTTGAACTTTAACACCATACCATAAAGTTTAAATGTCAGTGGACGGGTTCCGGGAAGGCAAAACAATTGAGTGACGTATAAATATTAATGTCAATATTTGTCAATTTTTATACATATAGCATTAAGGCCAGGTTCTTTCAAACAATTTTCAAAAAAATCTGACGGGGAGGCTATTAACATTAAAAAAAACAATATGACTTTGTTTTAGAGAAATAGGGCAGAACAAGGTCTGCCGGGACAGCTAGTAATAAATAAGCCTTATAGCATGTAGACGCCACCCGATACGTGCTTGTGTTAAAACGTCCTAAGGATCGTTAGGGTGTTACGGGACACGCGGGGTAAGGTGTGCGCGCGCGCAAGGGATGCTCTAGCTAAAGGAGTCGACTACCGAGACCCAAGGCTAGAGTACGTGCGTGTGCGTCGTAGTTCGGTGTGCCTTAAAGTGCAAATAAACAGTAAAACGCCCAAACCCGTGCCTTTCTACCACCACACCCACGACCACCGGTCATAGCCTTTATTTTTCCACATAAAATGTTTTACAATTCAAATTTGTTAGTATTATTAGTTTTTTTTTCTTAATTCCTATCGTAGTGGTGTTAGTTAAGATTTATGTCGTCATTATTATTTGTGAACCCTTTTTAGCTGGAGGCCTCCTCCAGCCTCCTCCAGTTGACCCTATCTTGAGCCAGCTCTGCCCACTTCTTTCCCGCCACCAAAATAATCTCGTCTTCCCATCTCTTTTTCGGTCGGCCTCTTTTTCTTTTGTCTTCTGGACCAGACCACTTTGTCGTTTCTATTGACCATCTTTGCAACCAGGAACGTGGCCTGCCCATTGCCACTTAAGATGGAGTGCCTGTTGCAAATCGTCCACAATTTTTTTAAACTATTTTAAACGATAGTTAATCTATTAGTCCTAAAGCGAATTAGTCCTAAATTCGCTTTTTATTTCTGTTTGTTTCATATTTCTTGTACAGTTTAAGTCTTTTCGTATAATATTCTTCAAGATTGTTTTGTTTTCATGTGGTAATAAACTTTAGTATTAGAATCATAGCTGTTTTGAGTAACGTTAATTTTACCGATCTATCTATCGAGTATATTTTTGTTGATTTTACGCATTCACTGTCAACAAATATTATGATGCAGAATGTCAGTTTTAACATTAGTTAACATATCCTGGAAGTCGTGTCTGAGCAAATTATTTTAAAATAAAAAAGAAGAAAAGTTAATAAACATTTTAGTTAGGCTACGAGGAAACCGCGTGATAATTAACCAGATTTACGAACGTTTTCCTTTTGTTTCCGGAACCCTTCCCCGCATTTTTTTGCGTAAAGCTTAATTGTGCATCTGAAGGCGTTCTTTATTAAATTATCTTTTGTTTTTTAAAGAAGCTGTTAGGCAGTCTTCATTAGGGAAATAATTGTCTAACATTAAACACGTTCATAAACGTATTGTACTGAGTTATTGGTTGAGCGTTCTATTATTAGGGCTACTCTTTCATTTTTTTTTATTCTATTTATTTAAGGGACTTTTACGTGTGTACGTATGTCAGCCCCATCGTACTCTAATACAAAAATACCTAACATATTACATATGGTGCCATTGATCTGAAAAAGCCAGACGCCTCATCAGATAATAGTTCTGTTAAGATTTTGTTAAACATCCCGATGTCAAGTTGTTCAGAGCAAAGGCACTCACAAACGCCTCTCTCACAGATTCAGATCGGACACATTCCATCAACAAATGGTGGATATCATCTATGTACTCTTTCATTAAGTACGAAGAATTATTGACTGATAAAACTATTTTTATATGTATGTATACTATATATTAAACACTGAATAGAAAAATCTTCAACGACGTTACATCAGTTGTATTTCCGCCCCTTCGTCACCCTCGCCGTACTGGACGCAAGAGGGAAGCCTACTCAAGGTATATCCCTCCCTAACGGATTGACGCCTGGGTGGCACACTTAAGGGATACTCCGAGAGTTTTTAGTCAGTAGGACTCTGACACACCGGGGTCGCTGCCCTCATAGCCTCCCTGATGGTCCTATGCAGGATTTTCCCCCAGGACAGAAAAAAAAGATTCCCGATTTATTACAGACGATTTTCTTACACTATTTCAAGATATCCACTTAAAAAGTTATATTAATTTCCTAATCAGTCCCTTGGTAGGACTGAGATAGAAGTATAATTGCGTAGGTGTAAGGGTAATCTTCGTGGGCGCACAACCTCAGTGACACGCAAGAACATAAACGGGAAAGTTTTGATTTGATTTTAAATGACTTTTTTATTACTTAGTCCTTATAAAAAGCGGGATAAATAGCCCGTTTAGTAAGCAACACTTTGTTCTTAATTTACACTTAATCGTTTAAGTTATATCGAGGAAAACGCTAGTCCAATGTGTGATAGTCTATTATTTTACTTAGAATATCCAAATCTAAATTGGCTTTCAAAAATAGAACCAAAATGATATTTATTTAATAATATATTAGTTACACGTAGTCTATTTTATTTATTTTTACTTATACTTTTGCTCTTTTTTTAGGTATACATATATTTTTACTATAGTATCTATCACTAATACATTTGGTAGTCGATTTATTTATTGTATGTAATAGTTTATTTTAGTATCACTTGTATTTATTTTGTATTTATTATTTAAGCTATATGTATTTTTATTGTTTATTGATAATTCTTACAAGATGTAACACGACCGGGGCCCTTCACGAAGATCAGCGCTGCAGGCTTCCTCTGTGGCTTTAGGCTGATGAAGGTCCCATTTTCGCCATGGTTTTGTGTTTTGTATTTTCTTTTGTTTTTGTATGTTGTTTGTATTGCTGCATTTAAATTTCTGTTTTTTGTTGATTTGTGGCTAAATAATTACATTTTCATTTCATTTCATTTTCATTTCATTTTACTGGATAGGTTATAAATAACTGCTTTTTGTAAACTACTTTTTTTATACCACGGGGAGAATCAGGCTTGCCATGAAGGCGGTAGCCCTGGACAATCTAATACACCAGGGAGTCTGTCTGTCAGAGAGTGTGTATCAGGAGACAATAATAGTTATTTATTATTATTATTTAACCTTTTTATTCAATCTATAACAATGGTACAATTTAAATTGAATATTTATGTAAAGATAATATAAATTTTAAAATATAAAAACAAGTAGGCATACTGGGGTGAAGCCTGAGGCTCAACCCACCGGTAGTTAAGAGCTCAGAATGAGGAATCTCCTAAAAATGCTTACCGTATCAAGTGATATTATCTTCTGTAGCTGACAATCAAGCAACAATCAAGCGAGAGTCTCGATCAACCCCGTTAGTCCATACGACTATCGCGACAATAATCGCTGAATCCACATCCCACAAGCTGGTACTATTACTATCGTTTTTCTTTGCTCAGAAATAAGTTTCGAAAGTAGTTAAAAGTTAAATTTTTCGATTCTGCATTTACTTATGTCATTTTAAACAATCAAGTCCAATTATCTAAAAAGTTTTATTGAATTAGAACTACATCAGTTCATTGAGTAAACTTTGATTTTCACTTAGTGAGATTTGTTGACATATGATTGAAGTTCTCTTTTATTATAACTTTAGTTACAAGTGCTATTGATATAGTTTTCTGATTAATATTATCTGAATTTAGTTGAGCAATCACTTAGGTTGAGATTTATAAACGTAACTTTAAGTTTGCATAGACTTTGCTAAAATTGTATAATTTATATTACTCAATGAATGTCAAAGGATTTGGTAAATCAACAATTTTGTCAACATGGGCTTGGCTCTGCGAATAATTAGGCTATACTCAAGTTCCTATGATATATTCAGTTTTTTGTCAAAACGAATTTGTTATTTGAGATCTTTGCTAAGCAAAGGTGAAATAGGGTCTATAAATTTCAGCCTTAGATACGTAAATGTAAGTTGTTGATGATCGTCTCCTTTATAAATCGTTATTTAATTATCTATTGAGTCATTAAATATTGAATGAATTGAAACCTCAGAGCTTATTCTTTTTTTTTTACACTGGCTCGACATAGTGACTACAGTGTACCTGATGGTAAGTACAGTGTAGTCCAAAAATGAAAGCGACTATCAAAGGATGAAAATCCATTGATAGTCTACATCGTCATGTCGGCCCACATATACCACGACTGAAGGTCTCTAGGTATATGAGCTACTGGATATACACAAGCAGAGATTTAGTTGATGGACATTTTAATGACAAACTGGTACCAAGCACACTGTTTAACAAGTCTTTGATACTACCTGTAAGCGAGAGCGTTTAATACTCGTTATAACGCGACTTGAAAATAGAGGCATTAATTTCTTTAATTACATTTATAAATAACCTATTACTAACAACGAAGTAAGTGGCTGGCAGTTAGAAACTTTTCTAAATTAAACTATGAATAGCTAATATTGTACGAGGTCAACATAACAACCGATTAATAGGGGGGAGTCCCCCAGTACCGGCCGGCTCCCAGTACCGGTCAGTTGCTAGATCCAGTATTCTATAATGAGTCGCGCTGTGACTTTCATTGGTATTAGTGTGATATACTCTAGCAAGTATATGCCCCGCGCGGTGACGATCTTTCTTGACCAGTTTACTAACAGTGGAAAGATTTGTGAAAAACGTTGTAGACGTACGCTACGCAACTAAAGTTTTGTGTGTGATTTTTTAAAGTTAAAGATTGAGTTTGAAATAAGTTAAACCTGGTATGTATTGGCCATTTATATGACTATTATTGTATATGCTTCAAATGGACCTTCATTCATTCGTTTGGGTCTGTGGTCGAACATAATATGCTATTTTGTTTCCCGTAGTACCGGCCACAAAGTCGGCCCTCAGTACCGGCCATTAACTAAGTTCATTTATGTGTAGTTTGATTTGCTTACAGATACACAAAGATGTCAAATGTTGAAACTGATGGTAACAAAAAGAAGAAGGGCACCTGGTGTTCTTCGAAAATGCGTAAAGTCGTAGATAAGATCCTAAATAACGCAATGAGTGCACGCCTAGCCGCAGATCGCTATAAGGTGCCACGGACTACATTAAATGACAGAGTTAGTGCTATGAAACATGACAAAGAGATGTCCATTGAACTTACGGGTCATTTTTTTTACAATACCTTTTCGCCAGCTTAAAGACTTTGCGAATAGGCTAATCTTTAAACAGAAAAGAAAAGTTGAAATTCGCCAATTTAATAAAGAAAAAGAATCTGCGGGAATGAACTACTATTATGCTTTTACATTGATTTATCATTGTGGACTTCCAAGTCAACGAGTTTGATGACACCTTTAACTTTTTCTCAAAATAAAGTTGTCATTGACCAACCCGCTGACAATTTCAATGTGACTGCTTTGTGCCTTGATTCTCATGAAGAGGATTGAAGGAACCGCTAAGCTTGGGTCCACGAAGCTTGTACGAATATATCAGAGTTATCGAATCTGTATATTTTCGATTATTGCACGGTATGAATGGTCATATCTTTGCTGGCCGGTACTGGGTGCCAATTTTTTTGAGACTGATTTTTTCCTAGTTTTCAAATTGCGGTAATAAAGTTTATTATATCTAAATATATCGATAGTTTTTTATTTTCATTCATAGCCTAAGAGTTCCTTCACACATAACAGAAGGTATTAAGCACGTAACCCAAGGTACTTCTTTTTTCTTGTTGATAAACCTTAAGGTGACGGTACTGGGGGCCTCTCCCCTACATATAATTAATTTGTTCCTTAGGTATATATACAGGTGATTTTATGGACGAGGGAGATATTTCAGAATACAATCATTTATACCTTCACAACACAACAGTATTCCCTAACAAATCATAAAGAAACATTGATGAACAAATGAGAATTGATCCATAAAAAGTTTGGACACCGCAGCGCGTGTAGTGCACGATTGAATGGCATGTAGATAAAATTCCATTTGCGTAATTTTACGTAAACAGGTAATTGACTCGTTACCCTTTCGTACTTTATCCTGGCTTAGGAGAGATAAAATACCTACTTAATAATTAATTGTTATTTATGCTATCATGTGTGTAATTGCCCCTTAATATGTTGACTATAAATTACTTTGTTTTAATAGAAATATTAATATATCACTATTCCCATATATTTGTAATTAGAATCGAATGCTGAATATCCTCCTTGAATATCTCCCTCGTCTATAAAATCAGCCTGTGTAATGTCATCTATTTTATATAATCTGGTACCCAATATGGGTTATATTGAGTAAGAAAAAAACAACCATGGTACACAAAATAGAACATATAAATGTACCCCACAATTATAAAGCACCACAGCGTACAAAATGATTAATATTTAATGCTAGTTTACAGTAAAGCGATATTGTAGTAAATCTCCAAAAAAAGGAAAGAAACAATATAAATAGACATAATACTAAAAGATAACATGGTAAAATATGTAACTAATAACTATATACGCAATTCTGCAAGTTAATTCAAAGAAACACAATTTAATAATAATTGTTAAAAATAATTACAAGAATATTTTGTATTTAATAATAATTATTTATATTATATCCAATATAGCTTATCAGTGATATTTCTTGTTGGGATTCTCCTTTATTTTAACACTATAAAGCCTTGTGCCTTTAGTAGTGTACCGTGTCATCTGAAAATGGGGATACTTCTCCAGAGCTTTCTCATGAATAGTGTATGAGCCGTGAAAGAAGAGCTATATTATCGGTGTATTATTTTTAATTTTTGAAGTATCACAAAACAAATAAATGCTCTCAGCACCTATATAATAAAGTCTTTAAACAAAATCTATATTGACAATATTTAAATTGAAATCGTTTTGAGCAATATTTAGAGAAGTAATTAGATTTACAGTTCTAGATTGTTTCAACATTTTTTCGAAAATTATGCAAAATAAATGGAATCGATTCTTATGGAATAATAGAAGCTTAAATTCATTATAACAAGTTTTTGAAATATTTCATGTGTTATTAGTTTTTACAGTAGGTCTTGCCTCGCAAGAGGCAACTCGCCTAATCTTTTTTGCTGCGAACTGCCAAGGACTGGAATTTGCTTCCTACGTTACATTTTTCAACATCTTATGACATGGGAATCTTCAAGCGAAGAGTGAATCGGTATTCGTTAGGCGAGCGCGCTCCATCATCAGCCTCATGATTACTTTCCATCAGGTGAGATTGTTATCAAGCGCAAGCCTATCTGTAATAGAAAGACAAGCATTTTTTATACGGTTTTTAGTCATACAATGAATTCTAGAGCTTTCGTCCCACATAGTCATCAGTTTTCTCTATCAGGCACGGTTGCGACGTTTTTGTCTGGAAAACTGCTGGCAGCGCACCATGTTTGATAAATGAATGGAGGGTTGGCCGGATAGTTTTGTGTACGTCGATTTATCAACCCTAGAACTATTACATTTTTTCCAACTTTAAACTACAAACCAGGGTACATACCCTATCTTACGGCATTTTTGTTTGTATAATAACTTTGAAAGCAGTATTTATAATAAACAGTTCTATTTCCACGCGAAGTCGCAGAGACATCTAGTTTATAAATAACTTGATAAAAGTCTGTTATCCAAGAAATAAAAAACCATTGACTTCAAGGAGTGCATAATAATCTACTAATCAGACTTTCTATAGTTATTTTTGAAGTCAGCAGTCTATATTATATTGCGTAACAAGACACTGACTTCGAAAATGTAAAGTCAAATTTAGGATTATTATTTACTTTTTAAAGTTCGTTGAATTTTGTTTATAAAAAAAGTTTTAATTTTACAACATTTCGTGTAGCCGCGACATCAAATCGGAGCTATTTAGAGTGTTTGAGCTTAAATCATTATTAAAATGAGCCCAAATACAATAAATCTGCTGCATAAAGGAAGATCTTCATCATTCACAGGATTAAGCCTCAAGCGACGATCAAAGTCAAATCGCTTCTAACGGAGACTGAGAAAAAACAATTTTTGTTTTTGCTGTAGTCCGTTGTAGCATTAGAATCTATTTATAATTCTGAAGACCTTCATCAGAACTGCATTGCATTAAAATCCGACCAAATTTATAAAATACGTTATAAGCTTACAAAAATATTTATCCAAATCGGCTCATAAATTATTGAGTTAAGAATGAATAAAACAAGACACAGTCGGATACACAACCTCTTCCTTTTTGAAGTTGGTTAATTAATACATAAATAAATATATTTTGTACTTCAATAACTTTGTACATTACGAGGTATAAAATTAACATTTACATTTAGTGGTCTCACTTGGACTGGTGCCTTCGCAAACTTTATGCCACCGATACCTTCGACGGTGGTTACAGAAAAGTTGCGTAAGATGTATGCAAGTCCAGCTTTTACTTGCATCCTTGCATACCTTGCTCCGATACAGATCCTGTTACCTTTCCCAAAAGGCATATATGGCATGTCGCTTAGTGAAACTTGTAGACCATCTCGGGAGAATCTTTCGGGGTTAAAAACTGTTGGATTTGGATAATATTTTTCATCAAAATGTATATCGTATATTGGAGTTAACACTTTACTTCCTGCTTCAATTTTCAAGTTTCCTACGGGTAGAACTGAGTCTTTGACACATATTCTTTGGCTGTAGCCTATAGGAGGATACATCCTCATACTTTCACTCAACACTTTGTCCAAGTATTCCATATCTGCTACAATGTCATGAGTCATCTTTCCATCATGTTTATTGAAAGCTTCATCTAGTTCATCGTGCACCTTTTTTAAAATCTCCGGATGCCGGCCAAGTTCTATTAAAGCACCAAACATGGCAGTAGCTGCTGGTTCAACTCCAGCAATGAAAAAGAAAAAGGCCTGAGCCGCTAAAATACCTGTTGTTGGTTTCAATTCTATCCCTGTTGAGGCATCTCCTAATACTTCATTTTTCTGCAAGTTTACACACAAATCAGCAAAATCATGGGCATTTCCACCCTCTTCTTTTCTTTTCTTTATAACTTGATCGATTGCACCTATGAAAAAGTCCTCGAATTCCGAAAACAGTTTTACTCCCATGGCTTTGGATAGCTTAGGAGCTATGGATGCCAATGTAAATTTAAGATTAAATAGGAAAGTGGGTTTGACGGCCTTTCTAGACATTTCTAGAAATGGGGAATCAAATATTGATGATGGCGTAATACCAAAAACAGCAGCACCTATGGCAGCACTACAGAAAGTATTCAATGTTTCATATGCATCACCTTTTAATTTACCAGGATTATCTTTTAGTAATTTTGCAAAGTCTTGTGCGCTTTTATCAATTATATAATACATGTTTCTCAGCTTCGCTGCTGTGAAAAGTGGACTCATATTCTGTCTCATCACTTTCCATCTTGCGCCGCTCATGAAAAGAAGGTTATCTGCGAGTACATCAGTACCGATAACATCTAATCCTCTGTGGTTGAAAGCATTGAAATCATTTTGCATAATGTGTTGCACGTTTTTGTAATCTTTGATATAAACTGTTGGCGTTAGCAAAGATCCGAGACCAACAGCAGTTTCGTTAGGATATTTTTTGTAGATATCACTTAGTATTTCAAAAACAGATTTATCCTTTGTTATATATTCCCAAAACATACCAAAGAACTTGTTGTGTTTATGAAATAATACTCCCCGCTTCTTCCAATATCTAGCATTTCTCAGCTCAGTGATATAAGCAAAAAGTAAGAAAACACCCAACCCGAATAATATGAATGTAAATAACATGATGCTTGCAATTTCAGCACACTACTGTACTTTGCGAATGGTCCCGTTTATATTTATTGTTTCTAGTGAGATAACATTTAAACTATTATCTATGGACGCGATAACACTTGCCAGTTTGATTGGTTTGTTTTTATTTTACCAAATATAGTATTACCGTAGCGATTATTCTGTACTAATTTAGGTATTGGCATTACGACTTAATGAACACATGGGATAACTATATACAATATTTTGTAATTCATGATCATGATCCTATATTCCAGAATTCAGCTAATAAGCTTTGATGTAATTTTATTGTTCTGTTCTTCGTTTGAACGGAAAATGCATTTTATATTAACAGATGTTAAATCTAAAAGTGCCTTGAGAACAACGCACTAAGGGATATTTATCAATTCTAAGCGGCCAAAATGATTTCTTTCCATTTTATTTACTTAAATATGTTAAGTCGTAATTTTAACATTTTTTAAATTATGTGATAAAATGAAAGTAATTCAAAAATTTAATTTAGGAGTAATGTTTTTTTATTTTTCTTAAAACCATCCGCCGGACACAGCTCTCTGCGTCTCTTTAATACGGGATACATTGTGGATGTTATAGGGTGCCATGGATACAAACGTATGTAAAACTGCGCAGTGATAAAATAGTAATTTGCGAACTAATTTCTGTTTAAATTCTTATTTTATATACCAAAACTGCCACTTTAAGTCCTTTATTTAACTGTTTGAATAATCTTGGCTAGATATTTTATTATCAAAATTGGGAAAATTTTGTTACTACATTTTAATGAAAATGATCTATTGAACAAAACTCTCTATTTAGTTTATTGTATACTTTGACATACTATTTATTATTATCTAACATTCATAAGACTTTCTTAAATAATCGTGTTAATCATAATGTCTATTTACTCTCACCTCCTTAAAAAAATATATCCTAAAAGCACCACGCTAAGAAAGGACATCCCAATCGGTACTACTCTACTCTATACCTTGAGAACAATGCAAAATGGGCAATATGAAGAGTTTGCTACATTGACTGCCTTGCATCTGGAGTGCTCTACAAGGTCGCGTATCTTGAAGGCTTTATGTGAAGAAGGGAAAGCATAATTGGTAGTTCTTTGCTATATCCTGCGGACAGTACACCCGAGGACTTTTCTACGTCTCCATATTTGAATATGGCATTTGTTAGGCGGACGCGGTTCATCATCGGACTCATCTTCACCTTCCACCAGGTGTGATTGAGGTCAAGCGTTCGCCGATAAGTTATAAAAAAAAATATGACTATACACGAGTAGCATTCCTCAGTTCAATAATACAGTATGTATTCAAAACCTTATCCGACCCGAAAGGGGCAGGTTGGTGTCATATTGGTGACATTACCGTAATAATGGGTGATTCATTTCGAGGTTCTCTATTTTTTTAAAGAAATAATACAGAAAATTCAAATTTAATGGGGAATGTTTAATATCATTAGAAAGAACATTCCTTGGCATTTATACTTCGAAGATTATGTCTTTCAAATGTTGGCCGCGGCTACATCTCAGATGGTTTATCCGTTGAGTCCAATTTTCGATGACTCGTTCGTGTATTTCGAGTGGTCACTGGCGAATAACACTCGTGATGTTTTGCTCCAAGGTCTGAATCGAAGCCGGATTGTCCGCATAAGCTTTAGACTTTACATATCCCCACAGGAAAAAGTCTAACGGTGTGATATCACACGATCTTGGTGGCAACCGATGATTCCACCGGGCTACAAACCACACCAAACCGTTGTTTTTTCTGGATGAAGTGGCAGCTCTTGAATCTCATCAGGTTGCTCTTCGTCCCAAATGCGGCAATTTTATATATAACAAAAATAATTACAATTGGCATGAGCTCAATAATAATTATATTATCTGCGTATTTCCAGACAAACAATATATTTTCAATATCACGATCATTCGTTATCCATAATTTGCTAGTGATAATAAAACTTGTTTTGTAATATTGACGCTAATTATATAGGATTAATCGCATTTTGTAAAACGTCTTTTTATTGGTCGATAAGGCGGTCGCTATATTCATTACAGCATTAAAAGCTTTTAATCTATGTAAAAAAATTAAAAATGTAAGATTAAATAAGTTAAGCAATTTAACGACGAATAAAGTTGCATAACTTTGCTCATATATTTTTGAGCACTCTCGGCTACAAACATTTTACTCAGTGAAACTTTGCTATTTCACGTGTTGAAACTTTTATATGCGCTCTTGAAATTTTGTTATTAGACAAAAAATATTTTAATCCATGTTAAGTACATACATTTCTTCAATTCGTCGCTGTTAAAGTAAGCGGCGAGAGTTCTGAAGAATTATTTCACTTTCTCCTTTCCGTAAAAGAACCATGTGCGCACGTTTACGGAGTCCCAGCTATACGGTATCTCACATCCCGGCTAGGACTAAGAAGTTCTCTAACCTGCCGAGTCATTGAGCTATGGAATGGTCTTCCGGCAAAGGTATTTCCACCGTCCTATAATATTATATTAGATCCTTTGAACGAAGCGTGAAGGAATATTTATGTAGGCCGGCATGATCACTGCGACTGTCGACTTTAGACTTTTTACTGTCGATAATTGCAGAAAGTTTTTGTACTGCATCGTACTTACCATCAAGCGTGTTTTGGGTACTATGTCGAATCAAGATAAAAAAGCAGGGCAGTGCGGGGTGATTGCGAAAACCCCGCGTGAATGCAAATAACTAAAAAAAATGTTTAATAATAATAATAAATAATAATAATAAAAACATTTATTTGGCACATACAACACATAAGGTAAATAAACATATAAAACAACAAAAGCATATACCCTGTGTTGCGCCAAAGGGAAGTCAGCTCAGTAAATGCTAAGTGACCAGCCGAGCCACCCAGCGCTGAATTTCAGCTGACACCCATAATGCAACATAGTTCAGAATTACCAACACGTGTAGGTTAATTTCGGATGATTACTAGAAAACTAGCTTCGACAAACGACTTTTTCTGTGTTCTAAATGACGGAAGATTCGTTTTAGACAAAGTTTGAAATCGAGTACGATTTCGATTTTTGAATGGAAGTTTGCAGGGCTCGCAGATATTTGAAACAGGTGCAGTGAAAGCAACAAAAAAAAGTACTAAATATTGTACTTTTAATATCAATGACACAATAATTTTGCATATTAAAAATGGCATATTATATTTATAATATAGTATTTACTCCCGTATATATAGTGATACCATTCTTTATCCTCAACTCTGTAGGATACGTATAAGACTGTTAAATACAAAACATATGCGTAGTAATATAAAATAGATTGACATAAATTGATTGGTTGATTGAACTTCTCTAATTACGAATGTAAGATGATACTGAGGAACTGTTGCGGGAATAGGTATAATTGGGGCTTAACATTATTGTGAAATTAATATTTACTTTGATTCTATAGTGTATGTAATATTATTACTGTATTGTTTTGAGTTAAGATTGGAGCTACGCAGCGGATATAAACTGTATGTAACACATTTTGTGATTTCTTTTTTATTACAGGCTTGCGCTTGACCTCAATCACACCTGCTGGAAAGTGATGATGAGGCCGAGGATGGAGCGCGCTCACCCAGCAAATACCGATTCACGCGACGTTTAAAGATTCCCATGTCATAAGACGCCGGAAACACTGACGCAGGAAGCGAGTTCCACTCCTTCGCGGTACGCAGCAAAAAGGAGGAGGCAAACCGCTTAGTGCGAGCAGCAGGAATGTCAACCACAAAAGGGTGCAAACCAGCACGGCGTCTCGTCAATTTATGGTAGAAGGGGGAGGGTGGAACCAAATGTGCTGACATCCAAGATACAGGTAGTCCTAGTTTGGGTGTCAGCTGACTTTAATATTTAAATTAAATTGTTTTAATTTATTTGTAATTAATTTTCTAATAAATAATTTAATTATTTATTTTTAGTTTACTAAATCCGATTTATAGGGTTAAAAAGCACAGGTAAGTAGAGAAAATAGTTTACAAGTTTGGTGGAATAGTCATACTCCTGTCTACTCCGATGGGAACTTGATGAGATGTTAGATAGAAATCCTGCATACTTAAGATTGTTGGTGACAAATGGGCTCTTAGCGAAAGAAACAACTTTACAGACATTGACGAATTCGCCGTTTTTTCATTGGCCTGTAGCGATAACAGTAAATTGGAACTTTTAAGGCACAACACGATGATAATAGCATTTCTGTCCATTATATAGCAACGTTTACTATAAAACAATCCTGTTAGAGTAAGAAACTATCTGGAGTTTTTTTATATTGGCTTAATAAAAAAACTACATTATACCTTATGGCAAGTACAGTATAGTTCAAAATTGGCAATGACCACCCCTGGATGAGATTCCTTTAATAGTCACCATCGCTATGTCGGCCCATATATACCACGACAAAAGGTCTCTAGGTATATAAGCAACTGGATATACGCAAACTGATCCCTAAACGCGCCAGGCCGAAGCGAGTCACTCGGACAGTCTTCATACTGTGGTCGCAACCCATTTTTGGCAATCCCCTATCACCTCTAAAACTCTTATTACTGTTCTTAACATAGTTTGGGATCTCTGATGCCGTTAAAATGTGAAAATTAACAAAATATCGTCATTTACCTATTGTCTCCATGATCCTTTAACTTTATTTAATTGTATAAAAACTTACGAATTTTTATCGATATCGGATAATGTAAAAGCGGTCTAAGACGTAAAGTATAATAAAATGACTCTTGAAAAGTTCGAGTTTGTCCAAAAAAAAATCGTTGGAACAAATTTATACATTGAAAACGTTGGAAGCAATCATTCGCACCCGGTATTAATGTCGTGGGGGCGAAAAATACGACCAAATCCCAGGCCTTATTGGGAAAGCCATTAGTTTATCCGATTGAGCCTCGATTATTGGCAATAACTCACAGCACACAAGCGGGAACTGACGGCCATAATTAGTTCAGTTAGAAAACGCGGGTAACCCACTTTAGCCCTGTGAATTATCACAATAATAATCGATTATAGTCGCAATAATCGTTTTTTTTTATCTTGCATCGGCTTATTTCTCACCACGTCTGATAGTAAAAGCATGATGGATTCCAAAAAACAGCTACAACTATCAACAGTAAAGAAAATACTTATAGATAGTTGCAGTGATCATGCTGGCCTGCATAAATACTTTTTCACGCTTAGTTTAAAAGCCCCAATATAGGATGGTGGGAAAACGCTCGTCGAAAGACCATTCACAGCTCAACGACTCGGCAAATTAAGAGTTGGAGAACTTAAAAGAAAAAAAGAAAGAAAGAAAAAGTTTATTGAGCCAAAAAGATAACAACACACAACAAACATATTTATATAAAAAAAAACAACAATGAAAGAAAACATAACATCACATCATGTATCCTGTGTGCTGCTACCCATCTCAAAGAGCACTCAGCTCAGCGTATGCTGGGCGACGCTGCACGCGCCATCCAGCGCTGATTTTCAGCCGACGCTCAGGGGAATCGATTGCGCGGACGTCACGGTGCTATTAACTTCTTAGTCCTTGCAGATTTATGAGTTGATGTATAGCTGTGACTCCGTAAATCTGCGTACATGGTTTTTTTATGGGCATGTGAGAAGGTGGAAAATGGTTAAATAGCTTTTCAAAACATTCGCCGTGAATCCTGCGAAACTGGAGCGGTTCTAGAAACTTAGTAATGTTTGGAGCGTTCATAATGCGGACAGTACTCCGCTGCAACTTATATTTGTTTGTGACTGCACCATACCTGATGGTAAGCATGGTGTAGTCCAAAAAACACCAACGACTATCGATAGGCAAGGAAAACCCATTGGCAGTCACGGCGATCATGGCCGCCTGCACAAATATCTCTTCACGCTACGTTTAAACGATCCCATATCATAGGATAGTGGGGACACGCTCGCCGGAAGACCATTCAACAACCCAACGACACGGCAAAAGAAGGAGTTAGAGAACTTCTTAGTCCTGGCCGGGATGTGAGATACCATATAGCTGTGACACCGCAAACCCGCGCGCGTGTATCTATTCAGGAAGGGAGAGGGTGGAACAAGATTAAACAACTCTTCAGAACACTCATATGACCAGGTCATTCATATGACCTTACTATGTAGATACTAATACATTGGAGTTGCGATGCGAGAGAATAGAAAATATAGCAAAGAAGAAGGAGAGAGAAGATGTAATAGCAAGCATATCCTGTGGATCTTTGTATGAATACAATGAGACATTAGATACTGTAGTAAATGTCTAACAGCCGATTTGAGTATGCTATCTATTTCCAATCTGAAATTTGTTACTATAGTAATCAATAGGGAGAAATCGTTGCTATCTATAATATTAATAAATTAAAGAGAGAGTATTGAGATCGACCGTTAGCGAAGAGTGGCGCCCAACATACATTTTTTTCAAATATAAAATTCTCTAACACAACAAAAAAGTGGAAAGTATTTAAATAAAAATACATGATTACTTTTAGAGTAATCGCGCTAAAAAAAAGGAGCAAGCCGCTAAAGAGACAGAATACGGATTGTTACGGACCAAACAAGAAATTAGTGGCTCCGTGTAACTTTGGAGATATTTCGGAGGCGCTATGTACAAAAATGGGCATACTAAATACTGTTGTAATTATATAACGTGGAGTACATTGATGGCTATTGTGACTTAGTGGATTAGGATCCGGTATTCATACGCGGCTAGAGTTTTTCCAGATTAAATATCGATTTAAGCATCATATGCACACCTGTGAAGGAAAACCTCGTGAGAAAGCCCGCACGGCATCTAATAGAAATGTTATGTGTAAGTGCCGTGAAAACGGGAATCAGTTGTACTACTGGTCACGTTGGGCACGACATATAAGAGCAAAGTGAATACAGCTAAAATGTATCTCTGCTCACTTTGAAAAGGACATAACGTGACCATATGTTTTATATGATTATCTTTTGTATCTGAAGTAGGAAAGCATAAACACTTAAAAATTAAAATATACAATTCTTAATAATGGTATTTGCTTTTTTATTAGTCAAACAATTCGTCCGTGTGTCACAAGCATCCAAACAAATGTCGCTCGCCGTTTCGACTTGAATCGAATTTATTTTAATCACATTTCGCTCGTTCAATATCATCCAATTGCAAACTTTGATGTATTTTACAGATATTTTAGATTCGGTTCAACTATATTGTAATAATTAACAACATTAATGAAGTTAATAAATCTTTTATTTATTCAAAGGCGTTTTGTCACAGAGTGACCACGTCACCCCCGTACAGGCGAAACACTTATAATTAGGTCAAGCCACTTTTAGGTAAAGTGCAACCAGCATTTTGGCCTGCTCGGAAAGTGAAGAGGACAAAATGCAGTTGCAAGTGCCCAAAAGATAGTTGACAATTTGTATATCCTGACGTTATGCATCCTTCCGGACACACTCCATCAGCAAATGATAAACATCTTCTTCCACACCACATGTCGTACAGTTTGGGGAGTCAGAGATTCCTATTAAATGTTTGAATTTGTTCGACTTAATAAATAAAAAAAACTACAGTGCCAGTTATGAAGTTACACTTATAAATATATTACGTTTTTTTAGTGTGTTTTGGGTCGCATTACAGGGGCGGTGCGCTTGAGGGAGCGCACCACCCAACTTATCCAGGCGAGAGCGGTGTACGACGTGTTCCCGCACACCGCTCCAAGACAAAACTTGTGGAGAACAAGAAGAAGTTTAAAGAACCACCCCTCACAGCAGGGAGATAAGGTTGACACAAAGGTCAGACATCGCCGCGAGTCGGAGAAGAGGAAAACACTGTATTTCCAACCCCGGTCAGACGGGAAGAAGGAATACCCCGGGGGTTTTAGTGGGGTCGCTTTACAATATGCGAATAGATGAGTGAGTGTTGTGTGTGTATGATGTGGAGATTATTAGTTATACAAAAGAAATATTGACTTTGATCGGCCAGTACAACAACTATAAAACTAAAATATTCATTTTAATGTTCGTTATGTCGATGTCAATGGAACTATCCTGGGTGTAAAGATCCCCAGTGAGTCTAAATGACTGACATAAGCGGACATTGACAAGTAACATGAAATATAGCTGTAAGTCGAGTGACATTACAGGAAATGAAAGTTTTCGGAAAGTAAATTGAAACCTGCTATTTATATTTGCGTTCGTACCGGTTTTTGAGTATCGAAAACGTCGCATAATATATTGCGTCATATTATATCCATGGAGAGCTTCAGCGCACATTGGGGAAACTGACCAGTTTTCTTTTCTTTATGCAATTTTGAAATAACAAATAACTTTTTGGGAGTCGAAGCTGCTCGCGTCCGTAGGCTTAAACCTACTTTACCTACACGTGACTCCTGGGTGGTGCTCAACGAGCAGCAGCGAGGTGGTAGGGCGTCGGTGCCCGTCTGGACCGCGACCACAGTACATGGGTGTAAAGCCCGTCATAGTGACCAGTTTCGGCTTGTCGCGTTTCGGGATCAGCTTGTGTATATCCAGTAGCTCATACAGAGACCTTCAGTCGTGGTATATGTGGGCCGACATGATGATGTAGACTATCAATGGATTTTCATCCTTTGATAGTCGCTATCGTTTTTGGACTACATTGTACTTACCATCAGGTACTGTGTAGTAAGTATGTCGAGCCAGTGTAAAAAAAAAATAACTAAGTAGTTTAAAATTGATTCTTGGTACATTCACTTATGTATCTCTGCTCAACCTAGAATACGACTTCATGATACAAACAATAAAAACACATACAAAAAGAATACATAAACCATAAGTAGTGATTATGGTGTTAGGGCGATTACCCGAGCTGAGCGATGACCACGGTACACGAGTGTAAAAACCGTCATAGTGACTCGCTTTGGCCTGTCGCGTTTCGGGATCAGCTTGTGTATGTCCAGTAACTGATATCCCTAAATACCTTCAGACGCGGTATCTGAAATGAAATGAAATGAAATATATTTATTTTCACCACAAACTAACAAAATACTAGAAATTCAAAAGCAACATTTCTGTTACAAGACAACAACATACAAAAACAAAAGAAAAAACAAAAACATATTAACATGGCGAAAATGGGACCTCCATCAGCTTAAAGCCACAGAGGAAGTCTGCAGCGCTGATTTTCGTGGAGGGCCCCGGTCGTGTTACATCTTACTAAGCAATAAAAAACATTACAGCTTAAATAATTTTAAATATAGAGTATAATAATAAGTATAGATAATAACAATACACCCACTCAAAAATAAATAATTCTAAAATAAACTATTACATACAATAAACAAATCGACTACAAAATGTATTAGTGACACCATAGCACAATGTATGAATACCTAAAACAAGAGCAAACGTATAAGAGTAAATAAATTAAATAGACTACTTGTAACTGATAGATTATAAAATAAACATCATTTTAATTTTATTTTTGAAAGTTAATTTGGATGTGGATAATCTAAGCGGCGGCGGCAAATTGTTCCAACACTTCGTAGCCTGGTAACTGAAACTTCCACGAAATGTTGTCAAGCGGTGTCGCGGTGTAACTAGCAAGAATTCGGAACCCCTCGTTTTATAAGTACTCACGTCTGAGGACCAAACCAACTTGTTGTATGAATATTTTGGTGCCTGAGTATGTATCACATCGAATAATAAACAAGCCAGATGTATATAACGACGGTCTGTCATTTTTAAAAGGCCTTTTTTAAAGGTATCTGTGGACTGATATGACGATAGAGACTTAATAGATTTTCGTCTTTTGATAGTCGCTTTCGTTTTTGGACTACACTGTATTGACCATCAGGTGCACTTTGACGAGCCAACATAAAAAAAATTAAACATTTCAAAAGTTATATTGACGCCCGCATTAGTCGATATATTATCACAGGCATCAGCGCCCACCACCACAGAACATACGAATAAAACACTTGGTTTTTCGATATGTTTGTATACGGGTGTATGTGTGTAAATAACAGAGTGAGTGTGTGCGTAATAATCATACTTATCCCGAAAATCCTCATAAATTATGTTATTACTATAAAACATTATTATATATTCCGAGCTTTCATGACGAAAAATTCTGGAATAAACATTTTATGAACCTAGATAACTTGATAAAGATTTGACGCAAATAAGAATGTCATTATTGAGAAAGAAATTAGGCATGTTCCCGAGCCGGTATTACGAAATATAATTTCAATTTCTTATTTCAGCAGTTTGGAATATTTTATTTTATCTTCCAACAGTTTAAAGGTGACATTGTAACTATATTTGTATGAACGTATATGAGTTTACATTCTTTTTTAAATGGATTTTTTTATTTGTAGATACATTCCGGATTCTACAAATCGCTTTAATTCTACAAATGTGCCTTAAGAACATACTACATGTTATTTCTGCAATCATTACGAAAGGCCTGAGGGGTATAAGCATAGTGAATTTGCCCTCAAAAGGTTTCGGCACGATGCTGGGGGGGGGGTGTAAGGTACTAATAAAATAATAAGATCCTGAAAGTTTCAGGCCTTTAATCCAATTAGTTTCTGAGAAAAAGTAAAATATAAATATAAAAATCTGATAAAAGGAATATTCTCAGAAACATCGTACGTAGCTCTGGAATTTTCCAGAATAAGTTTAGGCTTAGACACCACATACTAATCTGTAAAGGAAAACATCATGAGGAAACCCTCATGCCATCTAATAGAAATGTCATGTATAAGTCGTGTCGGATACCATCCGTATGTGGTGGATGTTCCTTATATCCGCACGAGAAGATTCGCTTCTACATTTATCATGCGAACGGCTAAGGAGTGGAATATGCTTCCAGCGGCCATATTTCCGCGATCTTATGACCTGGGAGTCTTTAAGAGAAGGAATAGGCATTTACTAGGCGATCGCGTTTCATCATCGAACTCATCTTCACCAGGTGTGATTGAGGTCAAGCGTTCGCCTATAAATTATAAAAAAAAAAGTGTTTTGAGAATAGAGAGCAGCAACGCTATTGCTCTCGTTGGTCACGACACATAAACGCAAGATTCTGCTTACCCCGGAAGAGATATATTATTATTTATTTATTTTTGAGGGAAACAAACAGTAATATATATACAAACGATAAAAAAATACACAAAAAATGATAAAATAATCCACAAAAAAAATATACAAAAACAAAAATCAATCAACTACACTTAAACACATACATATACATATAAACAGAACATATGTAAAAAGAAATACGGTAAAGAAAATAAAAAATATATTGAAAATAACATTTTACTTCACACCATTTCTTTAAAGGGCCCAAAAGCAACTAACAATTATAATTTATTTTCATTATTAATATATGCAGCCCGATTTAATCCACTTCTGAGTATAGCCCTCCTTCATTTGTATGATAAATGTTATATGTGTGTATGTTTTATGGTTCCGTATATCAAAAAGAAAAAACGTATCCTTATTATTTTATTTCATTGTGTATCCGACTGTGTGACTAGAGATGAAAATGCCCGAAAGTTTCGGAAAGTTTCCGGGAATCTTCCCTTTATTCCCGGGAAAATTGGGGAATATTCCCTGAAAGTGTCCAAAATTCCCAAATCTCATCAATTTTGTCAATCATAATTTTCTCGATTCGTGCTTTCTTAAGGTTGTTTTTAAGGTGTAATTTATACTTAGTACTAATAAACCTCGGTAATATATTACATTACAATGAAATTATTATAAACTATGTGATTAAATTTAAAGTTAAAGGGAAACTATGACATTCGTACCTTCCGGCAAGCCGAACCCATGTGTTTTTTTTTATTTCACGTATGAATTTTATAAACAAAGGAAGGCGATATTATTCATGAGTTAAATAAATAGTATTTATTTAGTTTTAACCTATGTTCAAAAATCTATATACATATGTATATAAAATCACTTGTCTTAACATTCATGACATAACATTCATGTATATATCATCGTTAAGCTCAAACGACAACAGCCAGAAACATGAAATTTGGAAATTGGTTTTTACTACTAATTGGTATGATGTAGGTATCCACAAAACGCAGAGTTTTTGTGATTCCATCGTTATGAGGGTGTAGAAACTATGGTTGGAAAAATGTTTGAAAAATCTGCCAATTTTGAAGTAAGCACTATCAAAACCAGTATTTCGACTATTGATTGGAAATTAGAAAAAAAAAATGTTTCGACCTTATTGGAAAATCAATCCCTAAGAAGATAAAATAAGGGTGAAAAGTTTGTTTGTTTGTTTAAAATCCGTCAATTTAAGTAAACCCTATAAAAATTGATATTTAGTTTTTTAGTTAGAAATAAAAGAATATGTGTTTCGTCGTTTTTGAAAAACATATGGCGAAGTGAGTAAATTATTTCTTCCCGAGGAACGCCGGGACACACAGCTAGTGTGTAATGTTTTTTATGTATGTACACGAACTACTCCAGATTTGTGTATTTTTTTATGATATTTATTATATATATAATTTTTATAATATTTTATAGTATAAATAAATCCGGAGTAGAAGTTTTTAGATCCACTGCAGGTGACAATCTCCTAATGGCGGTGTTTCAGGTAGTTCTTTAAATGTTTGACTGGCGTTTAGTGATTATTTACCAGAGCTATATTCACTCTCTGCTATAATAATATTTTCTGTATCTTTTTACATAATGTATATTTAGGTACAAAAATATAATTATACTGCATTACTTTTTAGAAGTCGTTATTTGAAAAGGAAAAGAGAGCCTTTATAGAACCAATTCCTTGTCTGTCTGTCTGACACTTTTTCTCAAAAACGCCCAGAGGTATTAAGCTGAAATTAAAATCAAATACTGATATTAGCAATTCCTTGTACCTCTAATTTTACTTTTAAGATAATACTAACAAAACATGTACCCTTTTATGTCGCATATTTTACAGTTTATGATGTTTTCACAAAGGAATCATATTTTAAAGGATATTTTCTGTTCATCTAGAATCATGAAGATCTTAAAAGAAAAGTACACAAAAATAAAATAAATTCATTCTTTAATTAATTATTAAGACTCGCATCTGTGCGGCATTTTTGAGCGGTGACATAAAAGTGTCAGCGGGAACGTCTTGCTGCGCTCTCACTCACACGCTCACAATCTGTATAATGCCGTCGCATGCGTTGTTTGCCTCCGCGCAACTTGTCGCTTTGCCGGTCCACAGTTGGTAACCATATCGCAGAATACGAATAAAATCCGTCAAAAATATTTTGTAGTATAGCGGTGGTGGCCTAGTTGATAAGGGACCGGTTTCTATGCGCTAGAGTGTGAATGGTCGTAGGCTCGAATCCCGGTACGTACTTCTGGGTTTTTTCAGATTAAATACGGAATTAGGCATTACATGTTTACCGGCGAATGAAAACAACGTGAGTCAACCTACATGGCATCTGATAGAAATATCATGTGTAAGTGCCTTGAGAACGGCGATCAGCTGTACTTCTGGCCACGTTAGGCACAACATATAAGCGCTAAGTGGATAAAACTACTTTTTTTATCCCGAGGAAAATCCAGCATAGGACCATTAGGGACGCCGTGAGGGCAGCGACCCCGGTGTGTCAGACTCCTACTGACTAAAAACCCCCGGGGTGTCCCTCTGATTGCTTCACCCGGGCCTGGGAAGCCAAATTCGTCCAGACGTCCAGGGTACAGAAAGCCTTGTTGAGGCTACCTCTCTGTGAGGGGTAGGAGTAAAGCCCACCCCTCCAAAACCTGTCTCTCAGGCGGCGCGCCGAACACCGTGCACCGTCTCGGATAAAACTATTACTGTATCTCTGGTTACCCCGGATTATAGTGTGACGATATATTAGTATTTATCATGATTTTTTTTTTATTGTTCAACAATAAAAATATTTTAAATAATAATATACAAACATATCTATTTTGAAATATTTTGTGGTTTATTACGTCTCAAATCATTTTGAAAAGTTTGACCTCTTCATACACACACAATTTATACACTACACTCGTGTAACTTTCCTATATAATAAAGACACCATCCTTAAATAAGTATAAATAAAAAGTTTTTTGATTATTTCAAAATAGTTATGACTTCATCCGGAATGAAATAGCAAAGGTAATTTATTTTTTATATTTAAATTTTAAGTAAGAAAATAAACTGCAATATAAAAGTCTCGTTTTGATATCATATGTAACCATGTTTACAATCGACCCACAGGCCATTATTTTATTTCGAAAATAAACTTTAAGAAATAAACGTATATTTCTGTTTACACGTTCAATGGGAATATTCCCGGGAATTAACGGAATGTTCTCGGGAATTTTGGGCACTTTGGGAAAATTCCCGGGCATTTTCATCACTATGTGTGACTCATTTTCGCAAGAACGCATGAAGGTAGACAGTTGAAATTAATATAAATAACTCAAGTCTGCAGTCCTTTGAAACTCTGAATAAATGAAACTTCAAACACATTTTATATTCGGTTAATGAAGTAAATGAAATATATTCAACACTTAAAATATAACATTAAATAGATATTATGATGTAATACATTTATTCAACATACATAGTGCATGGAACTTTCTCTTAAAGCGAGTTCAATTTCAACAAAAACGCGAATATCCCTCGGAAATGTTGGAAAAATAAATATTAGTCATTCGAGAAATCCGTCCCTCACAAAGAGCATTGTGATGGTGGAATGTAGGTTCAACGTCGAGCCTTACCTGTTTGAATTGATAATAGCGCATTTTGTATGTATCAGGTGAATAGTATTTTATATACATGTAATATGGATTGTCAATACTATTTGAATTAATAATGATATATTTATTTATTTTTCCTCACAAACAAAAACTGAATCACACAATTATAAAAATATTTACAATAAAAATGTTTTGGAAGAACTGGTGCCCACTAATAAATAACCTAATTTAATTTTATAGTGTGTGCGTGCGTGTGTGTGCGTGTGTGTACGTGGTTGAACATAGTGTTTCTATTGTTTTTTGTTGTTTGTGAATTTTCCTTTGACATTAAAGTACTTTTTATACTGGCTTGACATAGTGACTACATTATACCCTATGGAAAGAATAGTATAGCCTAGGAAGGGCAATGAGCACAAAGAACGAAAATCCGTTAACAGTCAAATTATAGGCTCACATATACCACAGCGGAAGGTCTCTATGTATATTAACAAAAAGATATGCACAAACTGATCTCTAAACGAAAAAGGCTGAAGCCAGTTACTATGTTGGTCTTTATACTTCTGTACTGTGCTCACGACCCAGTTCGGATATCACCCCACGTTTGGTTCGGATAATCACGCTCGTAACAATATAAAAAAGGATAAATATTTGACATACTTAGAAATACTAACATTATTACACAAGCAAATTTTTTAAACAGATTTTTGTTACTATATCCGACTTACGCATAATTAATTAAAAAACTCGTTTTTTAACAATATCATTTAAAGTTACTAAAATGAAGTGGAAAAGACATGTTCTTTTTTCTGCATATTTACTGTTGGCCGTAATAGGCCTTTACAACTTCACCGGGGAAATGTGGCAAGCACTTACGGTGCTCAGCCAGCGATATATGGGTCAGGTGGTAATGCAAGAGCACTCTTGTGGGTATGGAGCTCAACTTGGGCGGCCAACCAGGAAATGAACCTAACGGTGATCTACTAGCATTTCGGAAGCGACCACCTTATGAAGAAACGCTGAAGGTAGCCCCCAAGGCTGGGTCAGAGTGGAAAAAAACAGTAAATGTACTTACTCAACTTTATTTAATTAAATCTTTTTTTTTTACACTGGCTCGACATAGTGACTACAGAGTACCTGATGTCAAGTACAGTGTAGTCCAAAAAAGAAAGCGACTATCAAAGGATGAAAATCCATTGATAGTCTCCATCGTCATGTCGGCCCACATATACCGCGACTGAAGGTCTCTAGGTATATGAGCTACTGGATATGCACAAGCTGATCCCGAAACGCGACAAGCTGAAACTGGTCACTATGTCGGGCTTTACACCCATGCACTGTGGTCGCGATCCAGACGGGCACCGACGCCCTACCACCTCGCTGCTGCTCGTTTAGCACCACCCAGGAGTCACGTGTAGGGAAACTAGGGTAAAGCCTACGGACGCGAGCAGCTTCGACTCCCAAAACTTACGGTGCTCAGCCAGCGATGTATGGGTCAGGTGGCAATGCAAGAGCACTCCTGTGGGTATGGAGCTCAACTTGGGCGGCCAACCAGGAAATGAACCTAACGGTGATCTACTAGCATTTCGGAAGCGACCACCTTAAGAAGAAACGCTGAAGGTAGCCCCAAGGCTGGGTCAGAGTGGGAAAAAAGACATGTAAATGTACTTACTCAACTTTATTTAATTAAATCTTTTTTTTTTTACACTGGCTCGACACAGTGACTACAGAGTACCTGATGGCAAGTACAGTGTAGTCCAAAAACGAAAGCGAATATCAAAGGACGAAAATCCATTGATAGTCTACATCGTCATGTCGGCCCACATATACCGCGACTGAAGGTCTCTAGGTATATGAGCCACTGGATATACACAAGCTGATCTCGAAACGCGACAAGCCGAAACTGGTCACTATGACGGGCTTTACACCCAAATACTGTGGTCGCGATCCAGACAGGCACCGACGCCCTACCACCTCGCTGCTGCTCGATTAGCATCACCCAGGAGTCACGTGTAGGGAAACTAGGGTAAAACCTACGGACGCGAGCAGCTTAATACAATCAACAGTTATTTCATCTACGATTTTCTTTGAAAGATGAATATTTTCGTGCTACAAAATAAGCACATGAATTGAAAAGAATGAAGGATATCCTCGGCTTCTATAACGAAAGAAGACATAACAGCCTCGTGTACCCAAACAAACTTGACTTCTATCCATCGGTATCTTTTCATGAGACGACTGGCACTCGAGGGGCCTTTTTTATTTGAACCGTTTGTGTGGTACATTTTACAGGTATTTTATTTTGCTTAAAATATTATTAAATGCCGTGGGGTTTCACGGCGTAATAGAATAGTGCCTCCTTCTTCATTATACTAAGGGATCTTAAGAGCCGACTAAGGTATATAGCATGCCGTATTGCACGCAGATTGCTGGTATCTAAGCTGCTGCATGCACCTTCTCTGGACTAAGGGGGTACGCGCCAATCCGCATTGAACAAGCGTGGTGGGCTATATGCCCAAATCCCGTTCCATTGATCCCACAAATATAGTAGAAAAGGGAAGAGAGGCCATTACTTTGTAGTATGATGAAACTTATTAATAATAATGTATTATAATAATAATTATAACCTTTATTACCTCTCATCCGGGCTGCTAGACTTCCTCAAGTCACCCGGGTACGACATATGCCAAGTGTCAAGTGGATACAACAACTAATGTATATCTGCTTACTTTGAAAGGGACATAGCGTGACATACTGTTATTATAATAATTTAATTAATAAATTACTTGCATGAAACGCTATCGCTTATGACGTAGTACATATTATTATAATAATATAACAAGTGAAGGAGAGGACACTTGGTCCGTTGTGCCGCTTAGATTTATATTTTATAGGTACCTACTATCTCTATTCTATATTTATGAAAAATCCATTGCCTTACTGGATTCTGCAGAATTTTCGTTCTCAAATATTATTAACAAATGATGCTGATTTACTTCCTTTATCTATATACATATGTACATATATAAAGATCAATTGCTGTTCGTTAGTCTCGCTAAAACTCGAGAACAGCTGAACCGATTTAGCTAATTTTGTTTTTCAAATAATTGTTGAAGTCCAGGGAAGGTTTAAAAGGTGAGTAAATATGAAAAAATGCTAGGAATATAGTAAAAACAACAATTTCCCAATAAATAATAATAATTTCCCATAGAAACTATTCCTACCTGTCAAACATTTGACGTCAATCAAAACAAAGGTGCGTTAGGAGTATCTTTGTATGCCTTCAAATTGATTAGAGGTTGCATGTCATTAATGAAAATAATAATTTTGGCGCCAAGTAAACAAACAAAAAGTATTGTGTAAAATAAGGTATTATAATAAAAATATTATCACCATAGATATTACTAAAGTCTTTCAATGATATTTTATTTCTATTAGACTGCGACAGACCAATAGCTTTTGATAGAACGAAATCTGTCGGGGCAGCTATTAACATAAAAAAAATAATATAACTCTGTTTTTAACTATAAAATGTAGAGAAATAGGGCAGAACAAGGTTTGCCTGGACAGCTACTTCATTGATAAAATATTATTATTAATAAAGAAACCGGGTCCATATTATTTTAAATCTATCATCACGCCATACCCCTATCGGCGTAGACGGAGTTAATGGAACGCTATTTCTGTCTATTCTTGTAAACTTTTTCGCTTCCTCAATATTTATTAATCCATTCAAGCAGTTGCGCCGACATTACGTACTTTTTATATTACCCTCCATCAGAACTTTCTTTATTTGGTCTGTGTGGGCAAGTTTTTGTCGGCATAAACTCTTATTATACTTTCAGTCATATTCATATTAGATACGTGTTGTAGAAATGCATACAACACAAAGATATATATATATATATATATATATCGAGGGGTGAAAGGCTATTTGGTTTAAGCGATATTTTTTGGTGATATAGTAATAATATATTTTCGGAATCAGCGTTTTTTACCGATTCCAAAAATATATATTACTACATCACCAAAAAATGTCGCTTAAGCCAAATAGCCTTTCACCCCTCAATATGTTTTTATATATAAATAGAATTTAGAGAAATTAGTGTTTGCGGTATCGTGGTTTGCACTCAGCTTATTGCAGACACTAGTCAATAACAGATACTCAAAAGTTAAATAAAGTTTCTGATGTTGCGGCTTGTTTCCTGTGTTTTGTTAACTGATTTTATAAAGGAGGAGCTTTTGTATTAGATTGTATGTATTTTAATGGAGAATAATGTCAAATATACGCAAAATCGGCGAGAGGGCATTAAGGGATTAATTAATGTTAAAGAAGCGAAAAAGGTTTCTAAGTATAGAGAGAACTGCGAGACAAATACATAGTACAAACAATAAATTTATTTACACTTTTGACAAAAGTCCATCGGGTCATTAAGATAAGAATAAAAATGTTTTTTTTATGTAATATTGACTGTCATAATGAGACAACAAAAATATATCAAATTGTATATTTGCTCTTATGATCTTGTAATCAAACGACAATAAGGTGATAGGATATCTACCAGAGTTGATACCGAACGCAGTGGGTCTATGTAAATAAGACAGAATCATTTTTATAAACAGCACTTACGTCTGTATTTTTCTAGATTAAATATGGGCAGCTTAAGCACTATATGTTCACCGGAGAAGGAAACTAATGTGGGGAAACCCGAATGACACGTAGTAAAAATAATATATTGTTACGAGCGCGGGGTATTAAAATGCCGGTTGTGACGGACAATCAATTTATTAACAGAGGAGAGTACACAAAATCAAAACGCAGCCACAGAAAGGTCTTGAAACGCAGCTGTCGAACGATCACGATGTTAAATCGTCGAAGAGTCCAGAAGCACGTCGAAGAATGCTCTCGAAAATCCGTCGTCAAAAGTCCAGTCGCAGAAAGTTCTCGAAGTCCAGTATCAAAAATCCAGTCAAAATAATCGCACGTAGAATCACTATACAGTCGCAGTATAATCGCAAAAGTCCTTGAAGATCGCTTCGTAATATAACACTGTGTCGCTGTCCAAATTAGAACTGTCCTGTGATCGCATCGAGCGCGTATTTATATTGGAACAGCCGCTTTCCAGCATTTTCGAGTAATAACTAGAATCTTATAGAGGTTTTTGAACCTTATGTTTTTACTCGTAAATTCCAGAATGGGTTCATCGACCTTTCGCGAACCGGAATTCCACGAACAGCGGCCGTCTCGCCGATATACACGTCACGAACTCGGGCGGCAAGATGAAACGATGCGCCCCCCCTCCGATGTTGTCGATGGTAAACAATATTCTCAAGTTGCAAGTTATTTCATTCAAAGGAGTACGTCAAGACTATCTATGCGTTTTAAGATTACAGTCGTGCGATGCCTGGAAGCCTAGAAATCTAGGGCTAAAGTTTGGCCCTAGTTCCGTCGTAACAATATGTAAGTGCCATGATCCATAAATAGCGGAGTTAACGGCGAACATAACAAAAAAAACCGTCGAATACCGACTCTCCTTTTTTTATACTGGCTCGACAAAGTGACTACAGTGCAACTGATGATAAGTACAGTGTAGTCCAAAAACAAAAGCGACCATCAAAGGATGAAAATCTATTGATAGTCTTCGTCGTCATGTCGGCCCACGTATACCACGAGTGAAGGTCTCTAGGTATATGAGCTACTGGATATACACTAGCTGATCCCGAAACGCGACAGGCCAAAGCGAGTCACTATGACGGTCTTTATACTTGTGTACTGTGGTCATGAACCAATTCGGGCTTTCGCCCTACCACCCTTTTTTATGAAGACGTTTATTTATTTATTGTAATACTAACTTTACAGCACATTAAAATGTTAATTATATACAAAACAGGAAATAAAATAAAAAACTACAGTGCCAGTAATGAAGTTACGCTTACAAATTAAATATTGTTAGTATGTTTTGGGTCGCTCTTTGTATCAGGGTGGTGGGTGGTGGGTGGTGACCTGTCACTGCCGGCACTCGCTCGCGCGATGGACGGTAGTGACAGGGCATGGCAGGCGGTCCTCTCCTTCACGGAGGAGACTATGCAGGTGAAGGAGGTGGCGGAGCGGGATCGGGAGGCTATTGCCACCCCCGATAACCTAATCCGCCGCCCAGCTCGGACAGGACGCCGGAGGAGGGCCTTCGCCAGAGGCCTTCCTCCATAACAGGACATACGCCGGGCGGCGCGCTTGAGGGAGCGCGTCGCCCAGATCCAGGCGTGAGCGGTGTGCGATGTGTCCCCGCACACCGCTCCAATGACAATTCAAGGATACGAGGGGGGTGGCACTCTACATCACTCTTCCCGAAATGTGGTAGGTGTACGGGGGGGGGCGGCGACTATTTAACAGCCCCCCCGCCTAGTAGATGAGGCACGCACAAGGCCGGACGTCGCCGGATGCCGAGGAAGATGGCTCGGCTTTGCCCTTAGCATCCGGCAGACGGGAGAAGAAACACCCCGGTGGTTTTAGTCGGGGCAGGACCGCCACACGGGGGGAGCGGCCCTCACCGCTCCCCTGCGATCCCTAGGGATTTTCACCGGGTTAACAAAAAAAGTATATTCGAGTAGACGAGTGATTGTTGTGTGAGTGTTTGTGTGTGCGTGCATTTGTGTGCATGTGTGTGTTTATTTCAAAGTTACATGAGATTCATCTTCTTTAATAACGTAAATTTATTCGGAAGGTAAACTCGAAAAACCAGTCTTCCCATCATGATCAGTAGATATATATAAAAGTATACGGGTATTATTAAAACATTTTGTAATCCTCACAGAGCAACGCGACCTTGTAAACTTCTGAGGTCTCATAATTGTAACTCTAAGTGGCGAGTGACTAATGATACCTCTTCTCTTTGAAATACGGTTTTTTAAGATTTATTCGAGTATTGGTAAAAATATGAGACGTTAATTTATCCACTTTTTTTTGCTAAAGTTTTATCCATGAAAAATATGATGTATACATTTTTTTATTTTAATTTGACACGTTTACGCGGGCACTTTAATTTATGTTTCTTGCTCATAGTTGGTTGCACATGAAGTTTTTTAATTAATGTACTAAATATACGATTAAAATGTTTGGTGGTACGTACCGCTTAGAATAACAATTAGATGATTAGGTGACTCGTAAGTCACCGGCGGTACACGCCGCCCAGTGAGGCAGACTTGTGCGAGCCACCCAAGGTAAGCACTGGCGAGAACGTGCTTAAAAACAAATAGTATAGATTATTTTCAGGTTTCTGAGCACGGATCAATCATTTTTTTGAGAAATTATGTTTGTTTTCACATGTCATTGTTACAATATAAGTGTAAAGACCATCATAGTGACCCGCTTTCGCCTGTCGCGTTTCGGAATCAGCTTGTGTTTATTCAGTAACTCATATACCTAGAGACCTTCAGTCTTGGCATGTGTGGGCCGGCATGACGATGGAGATTTAATAGATTTTCGTTCTTTGATAGTCGCTTTTGTTTTTGTACTACACTGTACTTACCATCAGGTGCATTGTAATCACTATGTCCAGCCAGTGTAAAAAACAAAATGTATTGTAATAAAGTTCATTTCCCATTACACTGTACTATACCACAACCGTGTTATGAAAGTATCAGATATGGTACGAAGCAATACGGGGTAACTTGTTTATTTGCATAAGGCAACAACGTTTCATATTCATTTATAACAGTTTTAATGACATCTGTGGATTATCCGTGTGCATTTTTCTATTGTCCACCTTTGCACGGATCGGTTTGGCAGTGTTGGATGTTGTTTGACCGTACTCGATGCGTTCAAACACACACACGCGCTTACACACATTCGCACGCTCTGTGCATGACACGGTACGGTCTCTGTCCGTGACAAATAGTTTCATACAAAGAATGTTTTTTGGCCGATATGTTCACAGTACGGTTATTGTTATAATAAGGTATAATCGGCAAAGTTCATAAGAGAGATGAAAAAACAAAATCTATCCATCATAGGAAAAAGTCACGGTTTATATTTTTGACCGAGCGAAGCGTGGAGTAGGAGAAAGAATGAGAGGGAATGAGGGGCTTTGGCACTTTGTCCGTGTGTCTGTCAGAGGCCTATAATTTTTAAACCAAATAAAATAACTGTTTGAAATTAGGATATGTTATACAAACCTTGACGCAAAACCGATAATGATATTTAATGTAATAAAAAATCGAATTTGAAGGAAGCACCCATGTACATACATACATGAATACATGCGAATGTGGTCAATTTTTTACACTTATAATATTGTATGTGGTGTATCCAATTATAATAATATGCCATTAAGTGTATCGATGCAAATAATTTTTAAGCAGAGTGTAAAAGCTTTCCTTTAAATTTTCTTCATTAGTTATTCAGAACTTTGATACGCCGACAAAATGGTCATTTTTAGTCTTATTTTGTCGCTGGGATACCATAAAAACGGGTTATCGCATCCAGTTGATAAGTATGTTGTATTTTAGCTTATATTCTGCAATTTAACAACAAATTCTGTAATCTACCGAGTGTTACAGGCTAATAATACAGCGAGGTCTCTGTTTACCACAAGCAACTACTTAATTACGGTCCAAATTCGCTCTCAAAGTTACAGCTAGTTTACAGTGGATTAAGATAATTTTTGCGGCTATAACAAATAAGAAATACACCAATAATATAAATATGTAATATTTATTAACAATTACACACACTGACCTAGTCCCAAATTAAGCTTGCTCTTGTACTATCGGTACTAGACAAAGATATACATACTTAAATATATATTATACAACCATGACTCGTGGCGAACTCATCTGCTTATCAAAGAAAAGTTTACCATTACCGGGAGCTGGAACCCAGGACTTTGGCATCGTAAGTATTGTCGCTACAAACTGCGCTAACAGGCTACCCAACCAATCTGGGCAACATTAATTTTTTTATTGTAAACAAATGTATTTTATCCGAATGGGTCATTTACCTTTTTATTACTTTATTTTCTTTAGCCAATTTACATTCTTACAACGCAATAGAATTAATCTTAAAGTTGAGAGCTCTGCTAATGATTCCCTAATTGTTATTTATGAGTAATTTAATAAAGACTTAAGCGCATAAGTCTCATGGGACATAAAAAGCAAAAATTTCGCTCGAACTCTCTTGAAATAATTGCCATAATGAAGGGATTAGTATCCAATAATTCAAACAGATTCCTCTCGAGGACCGAAACGTGACTTTTAAATAAATTACATTAATTAGGTTCAAATATCTCGCAGAAGATAAATCTTTGTGATTGTAAATTGCCCTATGTAGACAAGGGAATAATTTTAAGGGTTATTTTTCAAACAAAGGACGTATTAATTCTATGTTTGGTTGTTATGGTTGGCCAGACACGGAGACATGGCAAACACAATGAATTCTATGACTCATTATTCATGTCAAACGTCAATAAATATGGGAATATATTGTTTTTAGTCTTAATTATAATAAGAGTTCGATAAAAAATCTTTTGGATAATAACTAATGTTGTTTGAACTTCCCATAGTACAATGGAGAGGTAAGGTCCTTCGGTTCGCCGAGGACGTGCTAGCTAGGAAGGAGGTGGCGGAGCGGGACCGGGAGGCGCTGGCTACAACATCTTTGGCAGCGTCGTTCCGGCCCGCGCGCCGGCCCAAGCGAACAGGGCGCTGCGAGAGAGAGTGTCGTCCAACAAAGATGCGAGCGGCGCGCAACGTGTTCCCGCGGGCCGCTCTACAACAAAGATGTATGAGAGGGGTGGCTCTTTACACCACTCCTCCTCAAACGAGTAGAGGCCTACTCAAGGCCGCACGCCTTGCCGGTCATCGAGGATGAGACCCCAGTCATGCCCTCGATGCCGGTAGGTGGAAGGATGAACACCCCAGGGGTATTAGTCGGTGCAAGTCCGACACACCGGAGGGCGGCCCTCTCCGCCCCCTGAGGTCCGTTAGGGAATTCCTCGGGTTAAAAAAAAGTACAATGGAGAGGTACATATAAAAATTCTGGACAGTTACAGACATTAATTTAGTCCCAAAAGAAGCTTGCGTTTTTTTTTTCGGCATGTCCTACTTTGGTGGCCTAGGAAAGACCTTCACAACAAAACCGGGCTTGGTGGGCGAACGCAGAGGGCGCTCAGCCAGCGAAATTTATGGGTTTGCCGGCTACGCAAGGGCACCACTGTGGGTATGGCTTGCGTGTGTTATGAGTACTAGACCCAGATAAAAATACATATTACACAGCCATGATTAGAGACTAACTAACCTCTTTATTATAGAAAAGTTCGCCGATATCGGGACGTTAAAAGCCGTCGAAAGGTAAGACAAAGTGGTTATTATTTCTTAAAGATTAAGTAAGATTTGCAAACTTTAACTTCAAGTCAGCCTTAATGAAAAATTTCCTTAATTTCGTAATCTGAGTGTTGGCAACTGCTAGCACCAGTAAATTTTATTTTGATGCTAGCAACTCATAGATAAAAAACTTCGAATTGTGTATTCGCTTTTATCGGCTGCGAGTGCAAATAAAAATAAAAATTGTGACTTATAAAAAGTAGATTCCTTCACAAAGCAACTCCAACACTGAACACTGAGTTCGAAAAATTGCTTATTTTATCAATAAAACACTAAATTTAAAGATATGCTTTGAAGGTATATGTGGGTTGGCATAACGACAACGACTATCAATGGATTAACGTACACAAAGCCAGGAGCAAAAGCCAGTTGATTTTAAAGTTGTTTTACTGAAAATGAAAGGTTGTTTCGTTCCGTACTGCCTACGTCACCTTAACATAAGTATAAATGTACATTAATCATTACGTACTAACGATGACGCTGTGTCTATGCAATTAATCATTTTAGATTTGAAACAGGGTCTCGAACACACGTAATGTAGAAATAGTATGCAATTTTATAACAAACTTAAATTAAAAAATTAAAACATCCGTCAACTTAATAAGCTTCCCATCTGTAACCTATTTATTTAGGTCATTTCAATGAGCTGTATTACTATATTTTTGCTGTTAATTAGTGATGATGATGAAAAATACTTCTGGCTGATTACGACCTTGACGCCTTTTTTTTTAAATATCATCAAGTAGGTGCGATCTGGAGCCATTCGATGAAGTTATATTCACTGATGAATATATTCGAAAGTAATCAATTGCGCAGGATATATCTGCTACGTGAATACCAGTACTTGCACAAACGCATCTTCTCGTCCAAACCCCTCTTAACTTAATGGAACGGAGAACCGACAAAACTAGAAAAAGACAATATGCGCTGTTTGGGTGCTGATAACTGTCTCCTATCAGCACCATAGGCCTTTTACAATGCCTTGCTGCCTCGTCATAATAGTCGGGTAAATGAGCCGCCATTAGCACGACTGATGAGGAATAAGTAGGTTGAATTTGCACTATTTGGGGAGATAAAACAACACGCTAGTAATCTCAATCAGGTTTTGCCTACGAGCCGATGTGGTTACCAGGATGTGGCTGCTTCGTTCTGTGCAGCTACTTAAAACTAGTGAGAGTTCATGGAAACCAACGAGTTTTACTTATTTCTGTTACCTCTGAGTAGAGGCTGGTTGACAGAAATAAAAGATAAGTTCCCACTACACCCGAAGTAAGCTAATGAGTAATGAATATGCTGCTGATCCTAGATAATACTCCACCATTAGGTCCTGGTTACTGCTTCCCAGCCCATAAATTATGGTTGTATGAGTTGTAATCTGACAAATTCATACATTTTTATTGGAGTGTTCCGATTTATGATTTTGTGTCAACAATGAAAAATATATATCAACGAGAAATATATAAAGCCAGATGAATTGCAGCTTAAAATTTAGTTTTGGTTTACGTTATAATTTATAGATTGATTTTGTATATTAAATAGAATGCTACGTACCAAGATTTTTTTTTTTAATTTCTAAAGCGTCATACTGTAATTATCATATCGATGCTGAGGTTAATACAATCAAGTCTGGCTGAAGCAACATACATTATTATGTTACATCTCCAACGCACATCCATTAAATTATTTAATATATTTGTGAATTTGTTTGTTTGTCTTTTTTTACATTGGCTCGACATAGTGACTACAGTGCAACTGATGGTAACCACAGTGTAGTCCAAAAACGAAAGCGATCATCAAAGGATGAAAATCCATTGATAGTCTACATCGTCATGTCGGCCCACATATACCACGACCGAGGGTCTCTAGGTATATGCGTTACTGGATATACACAAGCTGATCCCGAAACGCGACAGGCCAAAGCGAGTCACTATGACGGTCTTTTCTTTACACTTGTGTACTGTGGTCACGACTCAGTTCGGGCAATCGCCCTACCACCAAAAAAACAAGTTGTATTTGTAATTTTGTTTGTATTGCAATATTAACTTTTAGTTTATAAGGGATGTATTTGTACAATCGATATTATCACTTCAAAGTCGATCGTTTGCCTAACGCGAAAATTTACGATAACATAACTGACTGCCTCGCGACACGCAGGACGTATGGCTTAACGCCCCTAAACCCTTCACTAAAATAAAACAATATTATTGTAAACTAGATCGTCATGATTATTTATTATAACAACGCAATACGATTGACTTAAGCTCATCGTATCAACTTTATTAATTAAGTAATCTATTCTTGTAAAATTGTTTACTCAATCTCACTGATTGCTCATAAGCATGACATATGGCTTCGCAGTCTTTATATTGTGAACTATTATTTTTGTAATTAAGAACTAATAAATAAAAAAAAACGTCTCTGTTTGAACCCGCCCCGATGGCCTTAACTACAGTCTTCCTCAAGAACTCACAGTACTATTATTGCATTAGGTTTTACCGTACATTACGCGTTCGTTTGTGAATTCGAGTGATAAACTCATGAAAACGAGTTTATGGTGTAGAGAATGTGTCGCCAACCTTTTCGTATATAAGGTCCACAAATGTTATGAGTAAATTGGTGCGGGCCGCATTTCATCTAATAAACACATTTTTTTTAGATAAAACTATTTTTTACATTTTTAACCATATTTATTGTTACTCTCATTTTGAAGTAATAGGTTTAAAATTAACCAAGACTTATAAAGCTAATGCGATTTTTGAGGCTGTACTTGTTTTGCAAGTTTCTTAATGTCTGCTTCCATTTTAGACGTAGAAATGCGCAGTATTGCATCTAAATTTTCATCGGTCAATCGAGAATAATTCTTTTTTTTTTCTTAGAACAGCTCATACTTGCGCGGGACGCACCGTATTGGCTTACGGGCTGCATGCGGCCTGCGGGCCGTTGGTTGCCGACTCCTGGTGTAGAGGAAGCGATGGAGAGTGTTAATCTAGTTTAAAACTACTGTGAAGGTACTGAGACTTTGGCTTCTGAGAGTCGATGCTTGGCAGTGGCGACCAAGATGAAACGGCCAGATCGCTATGGGCCGGCTTTATATCTTCTTTACATAGTATTAAAGGTATAAAATATTATTTTAATATAACTCTAATATTTATCTGGTTACAACACGCCCTACAACAACTCTTTTATGAGGCGTCTAGTTTCAAAACCCGCTAAAACTATTTTTCGTACAAAATTACTTAATAGTTCTAACAGTAATTTGAAATGTTTTTATCAAAGCGTATTATTTAATCGGTAGTCAACTACCGAGACCTAAAGCTAGAGTACGTACGTGTGCGTCGCAGTTCGGTGTGCCTTAAAGTGCAAATAAACAGTAAAACGCCAAAATCCGTGTCTTTTTACCACCACACCCACGACCACCGGTCATAATACCTTATAAGAATGTGATTGTTAAGTCAAAGATTAATTAATACGTTTTTATAAATAATTGGGATTAGAAAAAAAATTGTTATAGCGGGTTTTGAAATTAGACGCCTCATATTTAGATTCTCCTTTGGCCTCGTACTGAATCGATGGACATCTGTTCGGATCTTTGTATCAACCCTTGACCTCGTAATTATTTGTTATTCATTAACAGAATATTAATACTTAATACATCTTCTCTCTACTATATTTTCACTTAAGCCACCGCCTTTTTTTAAACTTCCTTTCACCGTTCCGTATCCAATCTGTCACTTTTATATGGTTGCCATCTCAAAATATAATTATTACAGATTATAAATAAATTGTTAACATTGTTCACGATATTTAGTGTTTAATATTAATTGTATTATATCTATCATAGCTTATTAGTGATATTTGCTGTTGGGCTTCTCTATTATTGTAACAATAATATAAAATGAAGTCGCTTCCGCTGTTTGTTCGCTTAGATTTATTAAAGTATTTAATGGATTTTAATGTAGTTATCAGCAATAGATACGTTCGTTAACAATGGCATCTTATTATACCACGCTCGTAAGATTATTATATACAGACCGATTTCATAGACGAGGGAAATATTCAAGGAGGATATTCAGCATACGATTCTAATTCCAAATATATCGGAATAGTGATATCTTAATATTTCCATTAAAACAAAGTAATTTATAGTTAACATATTAAGAGGCAATAACACACATGACAAAACAAATAACAATTAATTATTAAGTAGGTATTTTGTCTCTCTTAAGCCAGGATAAAGTACGAAAGGGTAACGAGTCAATTACCTGTTTACCTAAAATTACGTAAAAGGAATTCTATCTACATGCCATTCAATCGTGCACCACACGCGCTGCGGTGTCCAAACGTTTTACGGATCAATTCTCATTTATTCATCAATGTTTCTTTATGATTTGTTAGGGAATATTGTTATTTAAATTTTTATTAGTTATAAGAAGATACAAATTATTGTATTCTAAAATATCTCCCTCGTCTATAAAATCACTCTGTATATGGGAAGGTATCCGATGTAGATGACTGCCCATCGCTGTCAGTGGGCGTGTCAAATCACGATCGTGACTGACAGAAATGCGTAGTAGCCTACATCGGATGCCTTTCTACATAAATGCATACAGAGTTGTACTTTGCGACCTGGCATCCGTTTCCGAGCAAAACCCGAATCACACCTTTACTTTCGAGCTTTAACTTTGTAATCAAATTGTCACATTCCAAACTCGCTAATGGAGTGTGGTTTGGCGTTTAGTTTGTTACTTTCTATTAAGGGTAAAGTTTTCAGTTGAATTTTAGGGTTTCGTATTTTAAAAGCAAAATTAAAACCCTAATTGGAGTATTTTCTTATCTGTCGATTGAGATTCTGTTTGTCAGAAACACGTGGAAATATCAAATACTTAGGTATATAATCTTTTTTTCATTTGTACTCGGCGCAGTGACCACATCACGCTAGATGCTAAGCATCGTGCAGTCCAAAGTTCAAAAAACAACAACGATATCAACAAGAAAAACCTATTTGGCAGTCGTAGCGATCATCTCTCACAAATATTGCTTTACCTTTCGTTTAAAGAACCCCATATCATAAGACGGCAGGAATAGGTTTGTCAGAAAACCATTCCACAGCCCAACGACACGGCAAAAGAAGGAGTTAGAGAACTTCTTAGTCCTAGCCGGGATGTGAGATACCGTATAGCTGTGACACCGCAAACCCGCGCGCGTTGTTCTGTTATGCAAGGGGGAAGATGAACAAGGTTAAATAACTCATCTGAACTCTCTCTGTAATACAGATGACAGAAATCTCTAGCAACTGTGAAAAAAACAAACAAATTTCTAAGTTAAAGCGATAAATAGATACGGCTGTTTATGTCACGTCACATCTTTCAAATTTTGCCATAAGAAGCTTATCGTTCTCCTAAAATCTTTTGGATAAAGGCAATGTTTTATAGCACAAGAATCCAGTAACTCATATAAGTAGAAACCTTCAGTCGTGTTATATGTGAACCGATATGACGACAGAGACTATTAACGAATTTTCATCCTTTGATGGTCGCTTTCGAATTTTGGACTACACTGTACTTACCATCAGGTACATGGTGGTCACTTTGGCAAACCAGTGTAAAAAAAAAACGAATAAAGGTAAATATCCAGAAACCGTGAATTTGTTGTCACATGACAAAATATATCTCTTAGTCATAGGACTGCACGTCAAAAAGTTCCTAGCATCGCTTTATAAACCTTACTTTTGGGTTATATTTTATAATTTTAGGAAGTATATACCATATATATTTGTATGTAATTAGTTTCTCCACAACGGGTTTTAAGAATTTTGACGTATTTTTTGTATTAAGATCGATCAATAGTGTCTTTTACAATTAAAATTGATCTAAGAACCTCTAACCTCCCTGATAATTCAATTTAATATAAAACAATTGCATTTACATGTTATATAATTATCATCTGTTATTGAGTAAAAAAGCGTTGGTAGTGTAACTAAAACTAGTCAAAAACAGATGGCGCTGATTTAGAAATATTGTCATCCCATCGAAGCTAGGTTACCCAGCTAGTTAATGTTAAACTTTTTTTTTTCTATTTATTTAAGGGACTTTTATGCCTCGGCACATGCCAGCCCGTATCCTATCGTATCCTAAAAATGCACTACTAGCATTTATATCTGATGAGGAGCCATCAGCCTGGAAAACTTCTTTGCTTCGGCTGAATAAGGTCTTGCTAAAATTCCGCAGAACATGCCTACATTAAAATTGTTCAGGCTATATGCTCCCATCAGAGGTTAAACTTGTAAAAACAAAGAAAATTCTGTAACGAAGAAATCTTATCGCCTCGATTTATCTTTCGTCGTCTGCATAAAACGATTATTACGAAACTCTAGGCAAATAACCTTTGTTCATTGATAGAGTAGCATTAAAAACATATTTTTAAAACTTGCTAAATTTTTTAAGACTTTATATTTCGTTAATGGTTTTCGATATTTTGGTATTCGTTCATATTCCATTGTCACATCTGTTTCGTATTGATGGATGGTTCACGTTATGTTAAACATACATCTAATAAATAAAAATTCTAAGCAGATAATCTATACAAGTTTACTAATAAAAAATTCATTGAAGTATATTCTATAGCAGCGTTTTTCTACAATTTCTTAGAGGGTCGCGAAACATTTAAAGCTCACGAAACTTCGGAAAAATAGTAGAAATGATAGTAAAAACTGTATGGGGGTAATAAAAGTATTTAACTAGTGTAATTACTATTAATTAAACTAGTTAAATTATTTAACTATTGAAGTATTTCATTAATAGTGATTAAACTAGTTAATTGCTTTTATTATTGTATACTACTACTATGGAAACTGGTATGTAGCTTTTTGGTTTGAAATAAGAAAATGCGTGTTGCGACGTTTTTAGAAAATCCGCAAGGTATAAATTATTTTTGTCCGAGTAACGCCAGGTCATCCCAGCTGACTAACTGGGATGTGCTAAATATAATGATGTGTATTTTTCTATAAACATCAAAATTTTGGAAATTTCTCAAAACATTACAAAGCTTTTTAAAATTTTTATTCGTTTACATAGGTACAAATCACACAACCTAATTGCTCGATCATTACGAGATTTTGTATTTCACGTTATACTTTAATCTTAAAATTTATAAATAGTTTTAACCATTTCACTACAAAACCACCAGACGCCGTCTAGGATACCATCTGTATGTGGTAGATGCTCCTTATATCCGCATGAAAAGATTCGCTTCTACATTTATCACGCGAACTTCTAAGAAATAAACTACCAACGACCATGTTTCAACGTTCTTATGACTTGAGATTCTTTAAGAGAAGAGTGAATAGGTATTTATTGGGCAAACGTGATTCGTCATGGGTCTTATCTTCTGCCCTCCACCACCACTGCACTGCACCAGGTGCATTTGAGGTCAAGCGTTAGCTCGTAAATCAGAAAGAAGGTGGTCATTGTTGATTAGATCTAACTAGAGATATAGCTCTATCCCTTTTCTTCTTCTCTTCCTTATCATTAGGGAAAAGCTTTGGTGATCCGAGAGATAAATACTAAAGCGGATAATATCTATTGTATTCCGTATTTTATTTCTATCGTATACAAAGTCATGTGTTTTGATTGAGTTACGACATTTCGCATCCATATTGCCAACTCAATAGCTTTTCTATTCCCTCATAAAATACTCCATAATATTACTTCGTTGAAGGCTTTTAAGCAAATGCATTCCATTCGCCAGTAGCTTTGTCAATAAGCACCTGAGCGAATAGAAATTGTAATGTGCCCTCCTTTTTAATGTATTTGGAGTATGAATGTGACGTTATTCAATTTTATTTCTCTATTAGAAAATAGCTCAATATATTTTCAGTGGAGTTACGGAGATTTTCGCATCCAAAAACACCGAAAATCCCGTTTTAGTTTCTATCCTTATAAGGAAGGCAAACAAAAACCAGTCGTTAGTCATAGTGATTATGCCGGCTTGCACAAAATACTCTTGTCTCATTGTATATAAAATTGTAAAGACGTTTATTTGAGAATGAAAATCATTATTTTACTTTAACAACATATAAAGTTATATATTTATTTTTATTTGTCGCGGCAAATCTCCAGCTACTTGATAGGGACCCGAGTTATAATATTGAGTTTTTCATATCATATCAGCTTGTGCAATATAGCGAGAAATATGATATAAGTTCTTACAATACAAGCAAGAGCAAATTCCAAGGATTTCGTTTAGATTGCCTCTTAAATCCCCACGTTACCTGGTTCAGAATATTCGTGTTTGTGTGAGGTCTCAGTTATAGCGACTTATTGTTTAAGTGCATTATACTTTTCCTTTATTCTCAAAGTCTTCATCTTGTAGGTACTTTTATTAATATACGAGTGTATACAATAGAAATGTAAATAATTGATATATGTACATAAAATATATATAGATAAAAACTGTTAAAGGCATTTATTAACGCAATAGAACCCAAACAATTATTGTTACAATTTTTATTTATCTGTGCTTTTATGTGCGCTAATTTCAGAAGCGATTTAACCGATTTGGACACTAATTTCACTAATGTATTGTCACAATCTTCACTTAAAATTTAGTGTTTGTTTTATTTCCACAGATTATAAATAAAAAAGAAAATACTAATTTAAAAAAAAGGGCTATTATTTAATTTAGATAATGATATAAAATACGTAACTATTTCTAGACGTCTAAAGCAGACTTTTACATTAATTATAAAAATGATGGATTTTTATTATTAACTGTAATTGTAATCTAGAAGAGGAATAACGGTCCTGTACTGCCATTGAAGATATTACAAATATAATTCGATGCCCTTATGGATAGATGGATAAAATGTAATCAGATTAATAAAAATGATTACTATTACATTTTGCGTTTATCTAACTTGCTTACTAATATGGCTGCATTTTGCTCATTTATGTTTCAAACACTACGAAATCCTTAATCGCATACACATTTATGACTCTTTAATGTTTTGAAAGGATTTAATAATGATTACAGACCAACAAAGTGAAAATTATTATACATTTTGTAATCGTCAATCATTAATCAGATTACATTTTGCTCATCTCTGCCCGTATGTGGTTTTAATTTTACACTGGCTCGACATAGTGACCACAAAGTACCTGATGGTAAGTACAGTGTAGTCCAAAAACGAAAGCGACTATCAAAGGATGAAAATCCATTGATAGTCTACATCGTCATGTCGGCCCTCGTATACCACAACTGAAGGTCTCTAGGTATATGAGCTACTGGATATACACAAGCTGATTCCGAAACGCGACAACCCGAAACTGGTCACTATGACGGGCTTTACACCCATTTATTGTGGTCGTGATCCAGACGGGCACCGACGCCCTACCAACTCGCTGCTGCTCGTTTAGCACCACCCAGGAGTTAGGTGTAGGGAAACTAGGGTAAAGCCTACGGACGCGAGCAGCTTCGACTCCCAAGCTTCAGCTTTCAGCTTCGTGGTATTGTTCCATTGAACGAGATATCGTAAATAAATAATTTAATGTAATTTAATAATTTTAAGGTTCCCTTTCTTGGCAGAACTACGCGCGCGGGTCTATGAAGTCACCGCTTTTCAGTAACTCACATCCCGGCTAGAACTAAGAAGTTTTCTCACTCTCACTTTTACTGAGTCGTTGGGCTGTGGAATGGTCTTCCAGCGAGCGTGTCCTTTATTATCATTTAAACGGAGCGTGAAGTGATATTTGTGCAGGCTGGAAGATCGCAACGGCCATTGTTTTTTTACTGTTTATAGTAGTTGTCGTATTTGGACTACACCATACTAACCATCAGTCGTGGTGTAGTTACTGTGACGTGTCAGGATAAAAAAAAATCTATTACAGTGTAATGTCGAATATTTCTGATCTACTCGTATGTTTAAAGTTTTTAATGTAGTTATTCAGGAATTTATTTTAATAGTAATTGAGAAATATTTACATACATACTTTGACAAGATAAGCGGGTTGGTAGAAATATGTTTAAAATCGCGTTTTAGCTTTCCGCTTGCACTGGGACCATACTAGAGAGACATGTTTCGAGCTTGAGGTCAGACAATCGATTTCATCGTTGGATGGAGAAGGCTTTGTGCTTCTAGAGACATATCCGACTGGGTCTACCAGTACAAGTTTGTTTACTTTAGTTTTCAATAGATTTGGTCTTGCCAATAGTTTGTACTATAGATTTGTTGAGGAATATCCTCTTTTACTTATTATAAAATTTGTAATGGATTAAATTAGGTAATATAAAACTTTAAAAAAATCATTGAATTACTTTCCAATATTTAAATAGAGTTAACTCTTGATTCGTATAAGAATATTGGCATACAGAAATAGGTATAGTATTATTTTATGAGCACTCGTGTACTGCTAGCGTCACAGACTTCCTCTATGGCATTAAGATGACGGAGGGCCCATTTCGCCATGTTTATATGTTTTTGTATTTTGTTCTTTTTTATATGTTATTTATTTTTCTGTATTCTTAATTTTTATTTAAAGGCGAAATAAATGTATTTAATTTAATTACTGGGTCCAATGATAATCTAAACTATGTCAATTTCCCTGCCGTGTTGCCGTAATGTTTGTGGAAATTGTAATGAGTTTTCTAAATTAATATTTTTACTAATTCGGATAAAACAAATACGAAATGCAATACTCGAATTGTGTCCGAAATTTCTGGGTTAGTTTTTTAGTTAGTTAGTCCGGATTTCCAAAATTACGTACGGATTTAGGCATCACATGCTCACCGCTGAAGAAAAACATCGTGAGAAAAACTCGCATGACTTCTAATAGAGTTCCATGTGTAGGTGTCCGGAGAACGGCAATCAGCTGAGCAACTGGTCACATTGGACACAGCGCAAAGTGGGTACAACCATTAATATATCTCTGCTCATCACATAATGTTGATGTCCTAGCCGGATTCGGCCACGGCGACTGTTTCAACGCCGATTAAGAAAATCAAGGCCCAGTTTTCGGAAACAGTCAATTGCGCAGGAGATATTTAAGTGCATAACTGGACGCGCAGCCAGAGAAGCACTCTCTCGTCCAAGCTCCCTCAGGCCCGATGGAATGGAGAACCAGTACGATCGGGAGGGAGCGGGATGCAGGTTTGGTCGAGTTTTCCTTCTCTGAACACCTGGTTGAATTGCGGTGTTAAAGAGATACCTTAGTCGCCTTTTACGACACCTCAGCAAGAAGAGGGGGGGTGCTATTCTATTCTGCCGGCAGCCACCACGGCTAAAACATAAGAGGTATATTAGGACGACATTTTTTCTTATTTTAATGAGGGGGTAAATCGTTTGCCTCATCTGAGTCGTGTTAACAGTACACAAGTGTAAAGACCGTCATAGTGATTCGCTTTGGCCTGTCATATTTTAGGATCAGCTTGTGTATATCCAGTAACTCATGTACCTAGATACCTTCAGTTGTGGTATAGGTGGGCCGACATGACGACAGAGAATGATAATAGAATTTCATTCTCTAATAGTCGCTATCTTTCTTAGACTAAACTGTACATTTCATCAGGTGCACTGGAGTCACTTTATCGAGACAGTAAAAAAGGGTTCGTATTTTCACGGATAAATGTCGCCCAAAGAGTTTTTTTTTCTTTTAACGTGTAAGCTCTAAAAATTAACGCTATGAACATATTGTGGAATTTAAACACATTAGTTCCAGTTATAACAAGGAGTAGTGGTGCGTAGAGCGATCCTCGTGCCCACTTTGTTGTACGGCGTTGAGGCCTGGGTATGTCCGAAGAAGCTTGAAGGTAGAATTAATGCAATAGAATTGCGGTCTATACAGGAGAAACGCTCGCGGATCGCATTAGGAACGAAGATACGCAGAATGGTGGGTCTGAAAGATAGTGCTTTCGAGAGCATGCATAAAAGCTTTGTGTTACAATAATAGAGAAGCACAACAGCAAATATCACTGATCAGCTAGGCTGGATATAATATAAATAATAGTGATTAAATGCTAAATATTAATGTGAACACTATTAACAATTAACGTATATTTCGCAACAAATATATTTTATATTGGCAAGCATAAAAAGTGACAGGATGGATATGGCAGTGTGTGACACTTCGGAATTTCGGCGGCTTGATTAGGTGTGTGGCGTTAAGAATTGTTGGCGTTTGATATTGTGTTGGAGTTCTGTAAATGTATAACAAGTAATTGTGTGGTCGAAGGTGGATGCAATGGTCCAAACAGGTGTTCATCGACCCAGCGCGGTGCCGGGAACCGGAAGGGAAAGAGATAACTCATGCGAGTTTACCAACTACCAGATTAGTTTTACAGTTTATAATAATATACTATTTTATCCTTTTAATATTCGCTAGCTCGAACAAGTGGAGATAATCTATAATATAAAAATGAATCGTTAAATGTGTATAAGCGCGAAACTTGAGAACGGCTGAACCGATTTGGCTGATTTCTTTTTTGTTGTGTTTGTTGAAGTCTAGGGAAGGTTATTACGGAGAGAAAAATTTAAAAAAACTTGTCTGAAAAAGTCTAAAAACAACACTTTTCTATAATCTCATACAAAAATTCGTAATAATATTTAAAAGTCAATTTGAACTTTAACACCATACCATAAAGTTTAAATGTTAGTGGACGGGTTCCGGGAAGGCAAAACAATTGAGTGACGTGAGTATCGTATAAATATTATCAACTAGCTGTCCCGGCAGACCTTGTTCTGCCCTATTTCTCTAAAACAAAGTAACATTGTTTTTTTTAACGTTAATAGTTCCCCGTCAGATTTTTTTGAAAATTTTTTGAAGGAACCTGGCCTTAATGCTATGTGTATAAAAATTGACAAATATTGACATTAATATTTATACGTCACTCAATTGTTTTGCCTTCCTGGAACTCGCCCACTGACATTTAAACTTTATGGTATGGTGTTAAAGTTGAAAATGACTTATAACGAATTTTTTGTATGAGAATACAGAAAAGTGTTATTTTTAGACAGTTGCAGGGAATTTTTAAAATTTTTCTCTCCGTAATAACCTTCCCCAGACTTCAAAAAACACAACAAAAAAAAAATCAGCCAAATCGGTTCAGCCGTTCTCGAGTTTCGCGCTTATCAAGACATTTTGTGATTCATTTTTATATATAAGAAGATATACATATATATTTGTCAAATATAGAAGATATTCACTAGAAATAATTTATATGGCAGGACAACGTTTGCCGGGTCTGCTAGTTAATCATAAACGTATAACGAAACAGATATAATGAATGCAAATGGAAGTAGGAGCCGAGCCCGACCGACACCTACACAAACCAAAGAATTCATGGAGGGTAATGTCAAAAGTATGCGTAACCAGCTGCATATTTGCCGTGCCCTGCGTATTTAGCCGTGGTGGCTGCCGGCAGAATAGAATAGCACCCCCCTCTTCTTGCTGAGGTGTCGTAAAAGGCGACTAAGGTATCTCTTTAACACCGCAATTCAACCAGGTGTTCAGAGAAGGAAAACTCGACCAAACCTGTATCCTGCTCCCTCCCGATCGTACTGGTTCTCCATTCCATCGGGCCCGAGGGAGTTCGGACGAGAGAGTGCTTCTCTGGCTGCGCGTCCAGTTATGCACTTAAATATCTCCTGCGCAATTGACTGTTTCCGAAAAGTGGCCCTCAATTTTCTTAATCGGCATTGAAACAGTCGCCGTGGCCGAAACCAGCTAGGATATCATCATGTGTAACCAGCGAGAGAGCGAGAAGAGATTAAGGAATGACACAGTTTAAATTTTCGCATTTTCTACTTATTACAAATACTTTTACAGTTCTTATGCGTGAATCAACTTACATTCCGGTCTAGTTACACGGCTCATGGTCACGAGCAGATTGACGCGCCATCTAGTTTACGTCGGGAACGGAGACCTACTTCCATGGGAGTCGAAGCTGCTCGCGTCCGCTGGCTTTACCCTAGCTTCCCTACACGTGACTCCTGGGTGGTGCTAAACGAGCAGCAGCGAGGTGGTAGGGCGTCGGTGCCCGTCTGGATTGCGACCACAGTGCACGGGTGTAAAGCCCGTCATAGTGACCAGTTTCGGCTTGTCGCGTTTCGGGATCAGCTTGTGTATATCCAGTAGCTTATATACCTAGAGACCTTCAGTCGTGGTATATGTGGGCCGACATGACGATGGAGACTATCAATGGATTTTCATCCTTTGATAGTCGCTTTCGTTTTTGGACTACACTGTACTTACCATCAGGAACTCTGTAGCCACTATGTCGAGCCAGTGTAAAAAATAAAATAAAATAAAAAACTTCCTCTACTCTTGTTCTTGATAATTTTAATAATCACAACACTCGCAGTAACAGCATTTTTAGAGAGCGACATTAAAGGGAATCATTGTTTTCTAATCACTGGGCTCAACGCCGATGACATCGTAAACTTATTATCCAGATTAAAAGTTTTATGGTTCATGATCTCGATTGCTTCGATGAATCGAAGGATCGAGCTATGATTAAAAAGAAGTTAATTCGCGCGGTTTTATACCCGTTAAAGTTTTTATATTGTGATTAATAAATGTCAAGGCAGCGAAAAAGATTTGCAAAACTAGAGAGAACAGTGTTTCTTTTTTGCCCACTATAGGTATTCCGCGTGATGATAGATATAGTTTCGAGTATTAGTTCTCTGTGGCTAAATATACTAAAGTCTTCGACGAAATGAATTCCTTACCAACTCGTTATTTATTTACCGAGTCCCGCAAGGCTCGTGCGGTCATCACTTCGCCACTAGTTGGAAAATGAATGTTCGTGGTCACAAGGGACTTGGCTGGAGGCTCAAATACTTTGAGTAAATACGAAGAAATGTCAAAACTTTCAAGCTTATATGGGTTCATTACCGCAGTATATATCTCTACTAGCTGTACGGACTCAGTATTGCTCAGTAGAAATACCGTTTTTTTTACTTCGGAAAGATCCTTGTAGGATAGTCTCGGTGACACAAGGGGCGTGGGCCAAAGTGTACCAGACTTATACGAACTAAAAACTCCAAGGTGACTACTTCTGCGCTTTGGCGGGGACTGCGGGTTTTGTAATCAATTCGCTACTGCCCCGTCGCGCCGCGCCCGCTGAGCACAATATCGAAGAGAGACATTACACAGTGCATTTCGACAGAACGAGTCACCACATTCCGCTGAGTTCTCGAGGTTCGCCAATCGGTTCTCAGAGTACTCGCTCTGAGGCTCAGAAGGAAAACTTTATTTTATATCCTCGGGTCTTATTCTCCAAACATTTCGAACAATTTTTTTTATTTCTAACCATAAAGCTCAATTCGAATTTTCATGCCTACTTCAAAATCGATGGATATTCTAACAAATCATCCATCCTTATTTCACCCTCTTGGGTTTTTTTTCCTTGACATTCCTTGAGTAATATGAATTGAAATATTTTGGTAAAGTCTAAGCAAAATTAAAGTCACGTCTAAATCTCAACCTAAGACAACTGACAACTCTCTCACGGATGACTATATTTATTTATTTAGCGATTTGTCCGATCTTTGCTCTAAGTCACTCTAGTTGTAACATATAGAATAACTTGATTCTAAGTATTTAAGTAAGTCAAAATAAATTATATAATCTTAGATAAGAATCAAATGTCATCCCATGTGAAATAAAAATAACTTCATTCGACCATCAACCTCAATAAGTAGCACTAATGGCCTATTGCTGTCTAACGATGGGACAAGGGTCTGAGGTAAGGCTTCGGTTCGATTGTCAGCGGAAATATTTATAAAATAATAATTCTAATGCCAATAATAGCATTTCATATACGAATGATCTCCAGACTACGACATCCCCTGATGACAATAGCAGGGCAATATACTTGAGGGAGTCTGCTTACCGGATGAGAGGGTGGCGGTTTTGGAACTGAGGGATCCACTTGGCACTTGGTATATGTCGTCAACGAATGAGAGGGAGGCGGCGCGCAATGCCCGGCACGCTGCCTGAGAAAGAGGTTTTGGAGGAGTGGGATCTTTACTCCTATACCTCCCAGAGAGGTAGCCTCAACAAGGCTTTACGCTCCCCGGGCGTCTGGTTGAATTTGGTTTCCCAGGACCGGGTGGAGCGGTTAGAGGGACGCCCCGGGGGTTTCTACTCAGTAGGAGTCTGACACACCGGGGTCACTGCCCTCACAGCGTCCCTGATGATCCTATGTAGGACTGTCCAGTGATACAAATAAAAGCACATTCTTTAGCAACATTTAAATACTTATTATGCTTAAATCCTTCGCTAATGTGAATTTTCAGACAATAAATGACCTATTTGTAAAGTTTGGAACAAAAATAGTATTAATTAATAATATCGCTATCATGCGAACCGCAGCCCTAGGCCTACTTAGACGTTTTGAAGAGGACAAGTCAAGTGATAAGTTGGTAAATTGTAATATTCCTTTCGACTAGTAAAATTGCTTGGACTTTCCTTTTACTGTTTTCTTTCTCTCCCTTTGTGTAATATATTAACTTTGGTCATTGGTATCGATTAATAGAAAAAAGGGAACACTTGTGAACTTGAAACTAGAAAACAATTATTTTTGGTTGGTAAAGAAATATTTTTAGACAGGCCTTTTTATTAACAATTAACGGGCGGGACGAATCTGGTCTCTCTTTTTTGGCTTTTGAATTTTGTATGTAAATTTAAGAAAAAACGTAAATCTACGTGGCTCGTTCTGGGAAGTCAGAATGGAAAAACGTAAATCTACGTGGTCCGTTTGTTAAGTGTTAAGAGCGCTTTAAATTTGAAATAAAATAAAATATACTGTGTAAGTCGTATCGCTATAATTTATATTTTATTTAAAGGACCTTCGATGACGTTATGTATGAAATATAATTTCTGCCAAATAACCGCTGCGACTCCATTTTAGGTAGTGTATCTCTGTGGATCGATTTTGGACGTTATCTTGGCATATATAGGATTCAATTTTACTACAAACGCGATTATGTTGGCCTTTAGAGTGGCAATTGTCTGTGGTTTGTCTGCGTAGACTAAAGATTTTACGTAGTCGAGCAATGTTAAGGGTAGTGATTAAAATGCCCGGGAATTTTCCGAAAGTGCCCAAAATTTCCGAGAACATTTCGTAAATTCCCGGGAATATTCCCAAGGAAGTTTTTGGGCACTTTGGGAAAATTCCCGGGCATTTTCATCACTAGTTAAGGGTCACACAGTCTCGATGGCCAGCCGAAGTTGCCGCTACGCGAGACGACGAATCTCTCGAAATTTTCTTCCAATAAATTTAACAATTTCTACGTGTTATTGAAATATTCTGGTGAAATATACCACTTAGTAAGTATTTCCGCCATATTACTTAGCCATCGCTATTTTAATATAGCCGTTATACGCTGTCAAAGTTTAAACATTCCTATTGAAAAGCTATTTACTTGCACGTCTGTACACCTATGAGCAGTGACGTGTATTTGGACAGGGTAAGCAAAATTCACGTGATTCATTTGAATATTATATTATGATAGTAAATATTTTATTGCTTTCATAGAAAACATAGATGGCGTGGCTATAGAATAGATATTAATATAAGTGGTTCCCTTTTTTATTTAACTTTAAGCAATTTATTTCAGATTTATTTATCAAAAGGGCACGTAATGTATTCGTGCATCTATGGAATGAACGCTATTGCCTACGAGTATAAGTATCTGAACGTGACGGCTACTCCAGTTCAGTGATTTTTTACAAAAAAATCTCGCTAAGGGTGTTTTTAAAGAAATTACCTAGGTAAAGCAAGCGTGTAATTTCACAAAGCTCGTTGATAGAATAATAATGGTGCACGCTCACGATGTACCGTTCGGCACGTTTGACCCCAATAGGTAATCCAATTTTGTCTGACGTCGAGCTTTCTATTAAGTGTAAACTGCCCTGTATGTTGCCACTTTGATGGAGTGATCGGTTCCTTCATTCCTGTTATAAAATTGTAACTTAAATGTTTGTTTAGGAAGCAAGCAAAAATTACTATATTGTCTTTTAATCTCCGATGTCAAAAGAGGGTTGTTATAAGTTCAATACGTGTTTCTATGTATATATATGACGGGATACAGCCTGTTAGGGCGCCATGTGCAATGTCTTCATCACTCATTGTAGAAAGGAAATGCGACGATCTCTGAGATGCGTCCGATCGTTCCGACCGTCCAAATATGAATGCCTTCGAAAATGATAACCCCGACCAACTCTCCTTAATTTAGTGTTGCCAATTTCATAATTCAATTTTGTAGCAAATCGAATAGTTGATTACGATTGCAACGCCATCTCTGATTCCATCCAGGCACTAAACCTGACGTTTCAATTAATAACAATTTAACACTCTCACTCCGACATATATATATTCTTTGTTATATGTATATGTGTTATATGTATAGCTCCTAAACGAATGAACTGATTCTGATTTTTTTGTTTATAAGGTTCATATGTAAGAGTGTTTTTACCTAAAGTTAAAGAAAATCTTAGCAGCTGTTTGAAAATAATCAGCTCTTTTCTAATTGTTGAAGGGATTTAAACAGTTTCTACTGGTTTAAATGATACTAGATTTAACATCCTGTAATTTCTATGATATTACAGTAATATAGTAATCTGATGCTAGACATGATCTGGAAGTTATAGGATAATCAACTCTTCACAAACTTGCAGCAGAAATATTGTGTTTAAGCTCTTGAAAATGATTTAAATATTACATAGGTTATAAATAGATTTCATAGTTAAAGTGGGGGTTATTTAATTAGTACATTAATGGTTGTATTCGCCAAGTCCTCACTCCAAAGGCTGTTACGTTAACTCCTTTTAATACAACAGTTTTATGATAATAAACACAGCAGTTGTCCTGGCAAGCCTTCTGTTTTATTGATGAAAAGTGATAGTGAGGCCGATTCACACGTCATTTAAAGATTCCCAAGTTGTAAGATATTGAAAAAACAAACATAGGAAGCGAATTACACTACATGGCAGTAAGTATTTAAAAAAAAATAATACAAGTAGCACTCGGTATAACCCTAATATGTGGACTCAATTCAGCTACTCACTCTCTAAATTACACTCTATAGAAAACCGAAAGGCAGTACTTGCTTCGGCAGTACATATACTAAAATTAGAACGATAAGGAGAAGATTAGCATGGCTCCTGCGCAAGGATGGCACGCAAAATCATAAAGCATTCCAAATTTTTTTTTTGCTCGCCGAGCCGTCGGAAGTATCCGGATTCCCAGGTTCGGCGAAAGCGAAGCGAGGGCAGTGCTGGCACCCCGGTGGTTTTAGTCGGGGTAAGTCCGACACACCGGGGGGAGTGGCCCTCACCACTTCCCCTGACGGTCCGTAGGGATTTCCACCGGGTTAACAAAAAAAAAACCGAAAGGCAGACCACTCTACGTCGGTGTTTCAAGCTGAGTAGTTTACGCGACAGAAGTGCTTCCTTGGCAATCGATTGCACCCAATGTTGTACTTTTTTTTATTACTTTGGGAAAATCCTCATAGGACCGTCCCGGCCGCGAAGGGAATATTAGCCGGGGTATGCAGAACTTTTACCAGATAAAAACCCCAAGGTGACTACTTCTGGGAATTAGTGGGGACTGCGGGTCCTGTAATCAATTCGCCGCAGCCCGACTACGCCGCGCCTGACAGGCACAATCACGAGGGGGGGGTAGACGTTGCCTCCCCCGATACCACCTGGTGTACATCGAGAGAGCCCATCACGACGCACTGCCGACTTCTCGAAGGTCGCTAACCGGTCGCTCAGAGTCCCACCCAATGTTCTACTGGAACATGGAACCTATAGCTCCAGCATATATGAATCCTTGAACAACAGATTATAAACAATAGATGAGCTGATCGTGTTAGGCACATCGATGTATTCTACCATATTCATGTCCCTGGAATTGAGGTTTATTTAATGCAATGACAATTGCGGTGTTGCGGGCATCTAACTCGGATGTCCAACGAGAGAGTGGTGAAGCGCTTTTTTCTTCTAAGCTTCAGGAAGGCAAGCGGCAATGTGGCTGCCAATGCCTTCATAATAAGAATTTTCATAAAAGAAGCGTGAAAAATGCAGAATCAAGATACACTGCTGGTCACATTGTCGACCATGTTTTCATTAAAACCAATTTATATGTCTCTCAATAACTAGAGTGAGTTAAATCATATTGAAATATATCTGGTATTTAGGGCCCAGTAAATCTTAGCAGAATGTCGTCATGTTGCCATGACAATAATAAATCAAGGAGATACTCTTCCGGCGATGAAATATGATTTCGCCTGATTTCTTGGTATGGGCACGTTTCTGTAGTCTTAGACGTTAGATGTATAAAATAGATTGCGCAAGTTTTATAATCAAAGACGACCATAATCCTGTCTAATTATTGTTGATGAGTCAGGCTAATTATGGGTTATGTTACTAGAAGGATTGGGTGACAGGCTTGGGCGAGTTTGCTGGCCAGATAAGTAGAGATGGTGCGTATGTATCCAACGCACTGTCTGAGAGTAAGGCTTTTGAGAACTATCCCTACCAATGATGGAACCTCAGTAAGGCTCTTCGCTCTCCAGGTCATAGGAGGAATACCACGGCCTCTTCGGGCCCACCTGGCAGCAAGTAGAGAAACACTTAAAGGGCTTTTAGCTAGCAGGGATCTGGGACATCGTAGCTGCATCGTGGCGTGATCATCAGATCATATTAAATCAGGTTAAATTACCACAAAGACTATACGTTAAATACAATATTCGGTCGGTTACCGAAGTGCCATGAGTTGATGTGGCACAACAATAGTGTTGTCAAATTGATGTCATCATCAGAGAGCCATCTTCATAATAAGGTTGGATGTTAATAGGCAAAAAATATAGCGATCTCATGCAGGGTTCTTTAAAACAGGAAAGCTCAACCCTATCTATTTTTTTACCTCGTCTAACCATTTTAGACTCTGACAGCCAGGGCTTTCCTTTTTTTTTTTTACACTGACACGGCACAGTGACTGCACCAAACCTGATGGTAAGCATGGTGCAGTCCAAAATGTCTTCCTTCTCGGTACCTTGCCTTCAAGGATTAATCTGGGAAACTCACATTGAGAATCTCTTTGCATTTGTTCGAAGAAGGTACATTCCGTCTCCTGGCTCGACATCAGTTCTCTTTTACGATTACATTGATGTGTTGTGTTGTAAGTAGTCTATGTTTTAAACAGAATAACTTGCGTCATGCCAATGGGCGCGACATGGGGTGACGTCTTGCAAATTTTGGCATTGATTGATCTAACCGAATGTGATCAGCTCATTTTTAACTTTCTACTTCAAAATATTATATGAAGTTCATTTTTAGCACGATAGTTATACGTTACCGAAACGTGACTTATGGTAAGGTTGGTCCACAAACTGAATTTCGCTTTAGAGCGGGGTATTCCCGGAGTATCTCTGGGCGACATAATGAGATAATTAGACAGAGAATTAAAGTGACCAATATAGGGTACATGGTGAGCAAGCTGAAGTGACAATGGGTATGCCATATTTGCTGAATAGCTGATAGTGGATAGTTTAACGCGTTCTGGAGTGGAACTCGCACTTCGGCAAGCAAGGTGTTGGACGCTCAGAAGCGGGATAAACCGACAACTCGCGATCAGCAGCTGGATGGAAGGTAGGGACAAATTAAGTGAGGAGAGCTTCCCATCTCAAAACTGAACATTGTGTTTGCTGTTAGGCACGTTTGAGAATGTCAAAATTACTAAGGCTTAAACCACACTGCGGAATTTTACCTCACGGAAAAATATCACGAGAGTAAAATATTGCTAAAAAAGGGATATTATTCCATCAATGACTATCTAAATAATAAAAGTGCGTGGTCTTGAAGTTTACAATATTTTTCTCAGGTGGTATTTATTTCTTTGTGTATATTTTATTAATGTCATTATGTCGAAAGGAGCAACTACTAGAATTTATCTGCCAGCTCTTCTCGGTAGATTCTGTTTTCCAAACTGGTGGTAGATTTATTTTAGCTTTTTTTATGACAATTTGAAAGTGCTTGAAATAGGCGTATTTAAATAAAGTTATATTTCATAACATTTAATTTATCAAGCTCACCTAGCCCGCTCTGCGAAACTAGTTTTGCACGATTTTTGACATCACATTACTCAGCGTGTCTCATTTTACCGAGTTTTTAGCACCTGTGCGTGTGCTCCTATAACTAAACAGCTCCTAGTGTTACGAAATTTGTGGTAAAAAATCCTCGCGGTGAATATTTACAGTGCGTGTTAGGCCTATATGTCTCACAAACGCATGACAGGCCAATACGATGTGTGTGAATGACAAATATCCAAATAAGGGTTTTATGATTATAATTGAAATCTTCGAAGGGCCAGAGTTAATTAAGTAAGGCTTAACTTTGCCCCGCTTGGGCCGAGAGACTAAACCTATCTGAGTGAAAGTGATTCTGATCCAATTTGTAATTTGAGTGAGATTTGGGTTATCAGGAGTATTTTTTTAATTAAGTTATACTCCAATTTGTAACCCTGTGAAGGATTAGTGTCCATTCGGATTGCATTTTGGTATATTATTTTGTAAAAATTGTTGTTCAGTAAAATAAAAATATACGCAAGTTGCGGCTGTAGGGACCTCGTGGATAATGTACCGGTTTCCATTTGCGGCAATGTGAAAGGTTGTTGGTTCGAATACCGGAACGTACCTCTAGGATTAGCAAAGTCATATTAATATCTATAAATTATAATATATCGTCTTGCTATATCCCTTTCGGGGTGAGCAGAGATATATTAGTGGCTGTTTCAATCATAAAAAACCCGGAGATACGTGTCGACATAATTATTTAATTTTTCACTCAAGGTTTCAAATATTTCATTAATGAAATTATGCTTTAAATTCGTGCAAAATATACAAGAAAAATCTTTTGGTTAAGTTGTTTTTGTAACTCGAGTAATTTACGTTGGGTTCTCGTAAAATAAACGAACGGTAAAATTTGTTCTTGTTAATGACTTTATATTAAGCTTGGAAATTTTATAAAAAAAAGCGGTACCTAGCAATTTCCATAATACTGATTAGGTTTTTATTGGTAGTTTCTTTTTTTATACTAGCCTGATACAGTGATTACTCCACACTGATAATAATCATGATTCAGTCTAAAAAATCCCATCGGTAGTTACAGCGACCTTGCCGGCCTACATAAATGAGGAATCTAATTTCAAAACCCGCTATAACATATTATATTTTTTTCAAATCCCATAAATTTATAAAAACTTGTAATTAATCTTTGACTTTACAATCACATTCTTATAAGGTATTTAAATTATTATTCTCGAGTGAAAAAGCAATAAAGAAAAAAATCGTATGTAATATTTGCTTTGATAAATACATTTCAAATTACTATAAGGACTATTAAGTCATTTTGTACGAAAAATCGTTTTAGCGGGTTTTGAAATTAGACGCCTCTAATATCTTTTCACGCTACGCTTAAAGGATCTCATATTATAGTATGGTGAGAACACGTTCGTTCAATTTCAAATTATTTTCATACGCAAATTACTATTTAACTATACATAAATACTATATATATATATATATATATAACAATGATGCAGAAAAGAAAAGAATCTAGAGCTTCCAAGATTGTTCTACAACCTAGAGATACAAATTATCCAAAATAATTATCACCACCGTAAAAAAACCACGCGCGCGGCTTACGAAGTCCCGGCAATACGGTAACTCGTATCCCGGCTAGGACTAAGAACTTCTCCAACTCTTACTTTTATCTAGTTGTTGAACTATTAAATGGATTTCCTGCATGCGTGTTCCCACTATCCTGTGATAAAGGGTCTTAAATGAAGCGTGAGGAGATATTTGTACAGCGCACAATCATTGCGACTATTGCTAGGTTTTCTTTATTCTTTGCAGTCTTAGTAATTTTTTGGACTCCACAATGCTTACCGTTAGGAATGCATAGGTGTAACCCAATCCGCCGCCCAGCTCGGATAGGACCCCGGAGGAGGGCTTTCGCCAGAGGCCTTCCTCCATAACCGGACATACGGCGCCCTGATCCAGGCGTGAGCGGTGTGCGGTGTGTTCCCGCACACCGCTCCAGTGACTAGTCTTGGAGATGAGGGGAGGGTGGCACTTTTCACCGCTCTCCCCGCCAATGTGTTAGGAGTACGCGGAGGGTGGTAAACACCCCTCGCCAAGTAGATGGGGCCTGCAGAAGGCCCGACGTAGCCGGATGCCGAGGATGATGGCTAAGCCTTGCCCTTGGCACTCGGTAGTCGGGAGAAGGAACACCCCGGGGTTTTAGTCGGTGCAAGTCCGATACACCGGGGGGCTGCCCTCACCACAAGGTCCTCAAGGTCAGCTAGGGATTTCCCTCTGATTCTCAAAAAAGATATGCATAGGTGTAAAAGTAACTTTCTTATATGAAATGTGCAGTCAAAATCATTACCCTGATAACATTTAGCACATAAAATAAAAGAATCAATTCCCGGAAACAAAGGGCGGATGTGCGCTCCAACGATGTTCAATTCACCGGATGGGTTTGCAAAAAGCGACATTTATCATTGGCGTAGCGAGGACTGTCACTGCTGATATGACAAGGCACTAGTATCGCACCAAAGCTTTCGTTACGGTTTCGCTTTAGCTACTATTTGAACAGAAATAAGGTAAATTTAATAATCTCTAAGCGGTTGTTTTTATAACTTTCTATTAAAACAAAGTAAATTATAATCAACATATTTAGAGACAATTACACACATGAATGAATGAATAACAAGTAACAATTAAGTAGGTAATTTGTCTGTCCTAAGCCAGGATAAAGTACGACGGAAAGGAGTTAATACCTGTTTACATAAAATGAACTTTATCTACTTACCGATCAATCGTGTTGTACACACGCTACGGTTCAAGCTTGTTGCTACGAATCAACTCTCATTTGTTAATCAATTTTACTTTATGATTTGTTGGGCAATATATGTAATTATCCAGATTTTTATTAGTTACACGACAGTTGTACACAATTCCCTTTTCTGGGCCATAAGCAGGAAGATTGAAGTGAAACACGAATGCAGGTTACCACTGTTTAATAGCACGATATATAGCACGTTAATCCAATAATTAATAATCCAATTATCCGATAATTTCTCCTTGTTTGTTTCTCCTTTCTCAATTCACAATATGTTTTTTTTTTAAGCGGACTAACTACTGATTGCCGGGAAAGGCATTTACAGTTCAACCGGGCTTAGAGGGCGAGCACAGAAGGTGCTCAGCCAGCGACTTTATGGGTTGGGTGGCAATGCAAGGGCACGCCTGTGGGTACGAACTTCGACTTGGACCGCCAGCCAAAAAGTACTATCCCTACGGGTGATCTTCTAGCGTTTCGGAAGTGACTACCTTGAGAAGAAACGCCGAAAGAAACTCAAGGCTTCGTCGGAGTTATTTCACAATATGGAACTTTTGGCTTTCATATAGCTGCTGTGTACGAAACGTATAACGCGATGCAATTTTTCACAACGCCATCTACCGAACCGACTCGCATTCACGCCATAGTTTGTACACAGCAGCTGATTAATGTTCTTTACTCGAACAACAGTATAAGTTATTGTTTCTTAAAACATATCTCTCATTTATAAATCACCTTGTAAAAATCATTTTTTTTTTCAAGTTTTAAAATATATCAGTATTATATTCACTGTTAGCCAATCTTATAATTATAATTGTAGGTAAATAAAACTTGTCCATTGTATTTTTATTTAATGTATTTGAGTTTACTACGCTTTGGAATTGCCATTGTTAATTGCGTTCCTTTGTCAACGATTTCAAAAGCGTAAGACATTTTTAGCAAGAACGCAATAGTCAAACTGTCACGGTACCCAATTTTTATGTGCAAAGCAATTGCTATAAGGTGCAATCATGCCTGCCTGCTTAAATATTTCTTCAAGCTTCATACGACGGTGGAAACACGCACGCCGGAAGACCACAGCCCAACGACACGGCAAAATTAAGTGTTAGATAACTTCATAGTCCTAGCCGGGATCTGAGATTCCGAGTAGCCGTGACTCCACAAATCCGCACGCATGGTTCTTTTCTGAAAGGGAGAGGGTGGAACAAGGTTAAATAACTCTTCAGAAAACTCGCCATGATATAGACGGTAGAAAACGCTCAGTGAGGCAACATCTCAGCGCAACTGGAGCGGTTCAAGATGCTTATTCACGTCAGGATCATTCACAATGCGAACAGCCCTCCACTGCAACCTATCCAGGGCATCAAGTAAGTACTGGGCAAAACCGTTCCAGACATGAGAACAATATTCCATGCAGGGGCTCGCCTTGGCCTTAGACACCAGGAACAGTTGATTTGGCTTGAAATACCGTTGCTATACATGACATACACCAAGTCTACGTGATGACAGACCCTATATGATCCTTAAGGTTGAGATCACAGCGAATATTCATTTCTAAGACACTTATGCTGTCGCGCATTGCAAGCGTATATTCTGAAGAGAGGGAAAGAGGGAGAAAGGTTTTTTATACTTCTGCGTTCTGTTTTAGTGTGGTGCCTATTTTTCTGTTCAACCAATTGTGTAATGGCGATGAAAACCCAAAATATTCTAGTATATGTGTCGGGTATTTGTCAAACTATTATTTTTGTATAACGTGTTTAACGTGATTAATGCTAGTTCGTAAAACACCACTCGTCTTTCATTACATATACTTAACTATATTGGAGGCGCCAATAGAAGAGCGGATAGTGGACTGTATTGCGGTATTTAAAAATGGAAAGAAAGGGAATAAAGGACACACACTGACCGTACGATCCTCGCGACACTGATGACGTCGGCTTTATCCTCTCCTTCCTGGCTGTGGCGCCAACATCCTAATATGCGGATGAACAATGATTTTGGCACACTGTGGCTGTGCGCGTAGCGGGCGAACAAATAGAAGATTCAGGACGATGAGGTGTCCTCGCGTTGCGTGCTGACGGCTCATGCGGCGACCGTCAGGAATGACGTATTGAACGACACTAAAATGATGGCCGTGCTAAAAGTCACGGCCGCGCGCGGTGGAAAAGATGACAGGATGAGGGTAGGAATTAAGTGAAGGTGGATTTAAAAAATGAATAAATATTGGCGCGACCATATATGTTACTACAAAGTTTATAATTTTATGAAATAAGTTATCTAGGTCAGAGGTTCTAGATGTGAGCAACAAATCAAAAATAACGACCAATGAATAACGCAGGGATCGGCCCTTCGCATAACCGTCGCAAAACTAAGCCTTTATTACCTCACTCAGTGTTCATTAGTTCGTATATACAGTTACATTTTCACACGGTAATCTTACTTTGACACCGAATTAAGGCTTAGAAATGTCATCAGATACCCAACCTTTAGTCATGAAGTAATGAAATTCTAAAAGGGTAATCCAGTACAAAACGTGTAAATAAAAGGCAACGAACATTTTTTTTAAATTTATTTTACACTGGCTGTCCCGGTTGTCCTTGTTCTGCCCTATTTCTCTAAAACAAAGTTACATTTTTTTTATGTTAATAGCTGCCCTGTCAGATTTCATTTTGCCAAAAATTATTGACCTGTCGCAGTCTAATAGAAATAAAATTACATTGAAAGACTTAAACCATATCTAAGGTAATGATATTTTTACTATAATGCCTTATGGGACATTTTTAGGTTATTTTTTGTTTGATTACTTGGCGCATAAATTATAATTTTCATAGTTTTTATTGACATCATATATTTGGCAGCTGGGGACAGAGTGGTTTGAATGGGAAAACGAAAATGGTTATTTTTACTATATTCCTAACATTTTTTTTATATTTACTCACCTTTTAAACCTTCCCTGGACTTCAACAATTAATTCAAAACCAAACTTTGCCAAATCGGTTCAGCCGTTCTCGAGTATTAGCGAGACTAACGAACAGCAATTGCTTTTTATATATATATAGATAATTTGGTACCCAACACAGGTTATATTGAATAAGAAGAAAAAATAAATATGCTACAGGAAATATATTAATATATGTATATAAATGCCCCCATAATTGTAGGGCCCCATAATGCTGTTGCACAATGCTTTCATGTTTTCGTAAACTCATTCGCGCTCATTTTGTTCTACCGTGTTATTTTTTTATATTAACCATCGATGGAAAACATGGTACCCTATAAATTTAGCGCATCTATCTGTAGCTCTATGGATCTTTATATTCTTATGCCTGTCTAACATTGTAGCTATTAAGTTGAACCTATTTTGATTTTGACTATTTGATTATTTCCAGTAGAATAGAATAGTGCCTTCCTTTTCTTCATACTGAGTTATTGTAAGAGCCGACTAAGATATACAACGTGCCAAATTGCACGGAGATCGCTAATATCTAATCTGCTGCTTGCATTTTCTCTGCATATAGAGTACATTCGCCAACCCGCCTTTGATAAACGTGGTGGGTTTAATGTTTAGCCCTTAGTAGCCTGTTTACGAAAGTGTTTTTTTTAAATATTACTGTGTTTGCTTGAGTGTCTAGATGAAGGGAAAATAGCTAAAAAAATCACAATATTTATTTTACATAAATATTAAAAAAAAAAACAGGTATCAATTTTGATACTTCAGGCATAAAAACTAATAGTAATGTGAACATTCGGTTTAAAAGTTTGGTATCAAAATTGAAACTCTAGGTTATTAAGGGTTAAACTTCTTCTCATGGATTCCACGAATATAATGGAAAAAAGGAGGCATTTGCCTTGTAGTGGGACAAAACTGGTTGATAATAATAATTAATGGTTGTTGGTTCTACTGGTTTGTAGCTGGTGGAGTACTCTTACATCTTCTCTGGTCAATCGATGGCCAATGCAACGTCACCGGAGGGACGCGTTCGCGTTAATAGCCGGGCAGAGAGACTTACTTACTTACGACAGACTTACGTACTTGAGAGAGTCTTTTCACGCCCACACCTCACAGAGACGTAGCTTCAACAAGGCGTTTTGCTCCCCGCGTGGTTGGATAAATTTGGTTTCCTAGGCCTGGGTGAAGCGATCAGAGGGAAACTCCGGGGGGTTTTAGTCAGTAGGATTCTGAAACACCGGGGTCGCTACCCTCACAGCGGCCCTGTTGGTTCTAAGCAGGATTTACCCCGAGTTAGACAAAAAAAACGGTGGGGTATTCTTAGCTATGATTGACGAATATCTAATCAGCAGATAATCGATTTTTTCCTGTATTTGTGATATAATTAATTGATCCTTGCTAAATTTCTTGATTGTTACCCATCGGTAATTATTTTATAGGATTCGATTTTCTTAGGAAAACGGTATAAATAATAAAATATTCGGCTTAAATAGACATGTTTTCATTGAGTTAACTGCAAATAAACACTAAATCCCACAGCTGGTATTGTATGAGGATGCGAAAAATAAGGATATGAGGGAATGATAATATTTTTATAGCAATTGCCGTACAAATATGAATTTTCAAGAATGCGACGCGAATGAACTGCCTGCAAAGCGGTCGTTGTGGAGACGTGGGGAATGAGCTGCGGTGTCAGTAGTAGAGAAACTTCTAATTAACGCCATGATCCAATGATTACAGGCATCCTCAATAGATAGAACTGCCTGCATAAATTAATAAGTACATAAGCTGTGGTGGGCTAGTGGAGAAATAAGCGGTATCCATACGCAGCAACGCAAATGGTCGAAGGACCAAATCCAGACACGTACTTTTGGATTTTTTCAAATTAAATATGACTCACGTACCACATACTCACCGGTGAAGCAAAACAAGGTGAGAAAATCAAAATATACAAGCGCAATGTGGATACAGCCACTAATGTATCTCTGCTCACCCCGAAATGGATATAGCATGATTATATAATATTACTATATTTATGTGGAAAATATGCCTAGGGCCGTTTATCAACATAAAATTTCATTTAATAAAAACTGAAGTTAGAAAACTCAGATGTAAAGATTATATGAAGCCTTCAAAACCAGAGGCCCAGCATAGATTTCTTCTCTGAACATTCTGGCGCACAGTTCCGTAGAATTTTTAATCATGTCCTTTTATAAAGTTCAAGTTTAACGCGGTAAAGTCTTCACAAATAAAGTTTTTTATTATAAAATTGGAGGGGTTGCCTTATAATTTTCATATTTTTCGTAAAAAAGCAATCCAAATTCGATTACATAAATTGATTCCTTAGCAACTCTTGAAAATTTCAAAGGTTTGATTATAAAGTTTTCTAATTCGGTAAATTAAAGTTTCTTCTTTGTCTAATAAATGTTATAAATTTATTAGATAATTTGCGAAGCCTTTTGCGATTTTGCACGAATTGTCTTGAATATTGCAGGCTAATTATATATTTAGGTGGTTTGAAATAATTAAATTATTAAGTAAGTTATTTCAATGGAAAATAATAAAATTGGATGACTTTTTCTTGGTATTTAGGAATCAGTGAGCCTATCATCAATATTTGCGATAATGTTCATTTTTTATTTGTAATACCTTTGTCGGTTGGTCGGCATGAAGATCAATCGGACGATTGTTTGGAAATTCGGTCGCACAGTCGAGATGTGCAATGTAATACGTGCCAATGCACAATCAGTTGCCCTAACAGAAGTAAGAAAAGCTTCTTATATTTATTTTTGAACTAATTAAAACTTTATTGTTTCGAAAAGCTCCGGATTCAGATATTTATCTAGGCAGGACAAAGCTACACTCTACCAAAAACATCATTATACACACAACAAATTATACAATGCAATTATTTGAATCGCATTTAATACTTTCATATAACCTTGTTACACAAATCATCTTGGTTAATCCGATTTTTTGTACGTTTTCCTGTTTTAAATTATAAAATTATATACTGTAGATTTGTGAATGAATAAAATAAATAAATAAATAAATAAATTAAAAAATGTTTTTAGCAAGTTGTGAGAGATTTGTGCTAAACAACTTTGTGAAAATTTAAATATCATTTACTACATAAGACGAAATTTTTTTGGTGGTAGGGCGATTGCCCGAACTGGGTCATGACCACAATACACAAGAGTAATGTCCGTTATAGTGACTCGCTGTGGCCTGTCGCGTTTCGGGATTAACTTGTGTATATCCAATAACTCATACACCTAGCGACCTTCAGTCGGGGTATATGTGGGCCGACATGACGACGGAGACTATCATTGAATTTTCATCCTTTGATGGTCGCTTTCCTTTTTGGACTACACTGTACTTACCATCAGGTGCACTGTAGTCACTATGTCGAGCCAGTGTAAAAAAAGCTAATTATTTACACACTAATTATAACAATGTTTTGTCCTGTACAACATAAAAACTAGTAAAAATTTCTTATGAGACTTTTGATAACTAACTTTTAAAACATCAAATCAAAGGCTTGCACATTTTTGCAATTTTTTTTATAGAGAGGTTGGGCTTGTTAGATATATTATTCAGTTAGAACACTAGGCAATACGCTCATTTGCCGTTCCTAGAATTATGCGACCAGTGCGCTGGTACCAGCTTGCCTCCCATAGATTTTTTTTTTATTCTATAATTTGGTTAGGGCTTTAATCACACATGTGATTACGCCAGCCCTGTTTAGCTAAAAGAAGTTCACTAAAATAAAGATACATAAATAATAACACCACACTAAATTATTCTGCTAAAATTTTTAACAGCAACATGAACAGGGATCTAGCCGCATCACACGTGGGTGCAGCGAGTATTCCATTGAACATGCCAACGTCGAAGGGATTTATACGATGCTTACTCATCATGTCCGCTCTCATAGTCTCGCTTCGGTCACACTCGACCAGAAGATGAAAAACATCTCCCATAGATCTGGACCTACCGAATTTTAGCCTATGATGGCCTACAATGGACTAGATTCTGGCTTGAAGTTGATAAAATCTATATAATCATAAATTGGCAAAATGTACTCAGATTAATAAAAATAATTACGATTACGTTTTACGTTTTTTACCATTAATATGACAGTATTATGCTCATCTATGTTTTAAACACTACAGAATCCCAGATTACATACACATTTATGATTTCTTAGGGCGGCTTGCACTAACGAATTAATCTAGTTTAAGCTTGTATAAAACGCTTATTAATTGAATTGGTTTGATTCCATCTTAATGATGATTTCAGTTTAAGAGTTCTTATAACTAGATTTTGATTTAGTGCAAGACAATAAGTACAGACCAGCGCTAAATAGCATTTTATATAACTCTAAACTAGATTTAATTTGTTAGTGCAAGCCGCTCTAAATGTTTTACATGGATTTAATCATCATTACAGAGCAAAAAAATTAAAATTACGACTACATTTTGTAATCGCTAATCATTAATCAGATTAAATTTTGCCTATTTCTGACTGTATTTACCTCAATAGACGCAAAATTAAATTATGTATTCAATTTCAATACATTTACGACACAATTACACATTCACATCTTTGTAATATAAGCAATGTGGTATTTGTCTCGAGCATAGATTAAAAACTTTGTTTTAAAGCCTTAAGCCAAAACATCATAGACGGGTAAATGAGATGAAATAAAAAGGCTTCGCATTCGATATTTAATAAACAAAGGACCGGAATCCCATGCGAGCGACATATTTGCTGCTTTATTGGGAGGAAATGGAGATAATAAAGTTGTACGAAAATCATTATTGTTTGTCACCGTCTCTGGTTCGAATTGTTTTTTTTATATATACTGCCTTGGTAGTATCCGGCCGAATGTTGATTTCTGGCCGAAACCGGAGCTAAAGCGGAAGATTTAAAACTCCTAAGAAATTTACAATTATAAAATACCTTCACACAATATATTTTTCGGGATGAGCATATCGGCCAAGTGACATGTATCCCATAGAAGCATTAAAAAGCATTATCTCATTATACTTGGGCATTTTATATCTATATTGATTTCAAATCTGTTTCAGTTAGAATTTCAAGATTTCTATCCTGATAATTATCAGACTTTAAGTTAACATACTTATTTCTTAAATGTCTCAGTATAACTAGGTAATGCTTATTATGAAACTATACGATGCACGTTACTGTTTGGACAATAACCTCGGCTTACTCTGGTAAAAGTAAAAGGAGGTTTTTTTAAACAAAAGATGACCGAAACAGGACTTTCGGTCTGACACTGCAGTCCAAGCACGTCAGCTAGCGTAATAGATGGGCAAAATGTAATCAGATTAATGAAAATGATTAACGAGTACATTTTACGTTTTTTACCATGCTGCATTTTACTCATTTATGTTTTAAACACTACAAAATCCAAGATTACACTTACTTTTTACTTTTTTACTGATTACTTTTTTGTAGTACACTTTTATGATTTCTTAATGTTTTAAATGGATTTAATCATGATTACAGAGCAAGAAAATGGTGAGCGGTTCGTTTCACCATCGCAACTTCTTAACCTGTATCAAGCGCAGGTGCGGTCGGGTGTTGAGTACTGTTGTCACCTTTGGGACGGATCCGCTAAATATCAGTTGGCGGCTTTGGACTCGATTGATCGTAGAGCTCGTAGACTTATTGGCGACGACTCTTTGTCAAAAATTAAAATGCAAAGCATCGAGCATCGACGTAGAGTTGCCTGCCTCGCGGTCTTTTACCGGTTCCACGGTGGAGAGTGTTCTCAGGAACTACATTCTTTGATTCCACCAGCCCCATTCCACCACAAAACCACAAGACATCGTGTCGGATACCATCCGTATGTGGTGGATGTTCCTTATATCCGCACGAGAAGATTCGCTTCAACATTCATCATGCGAACAGCTAAGGAGTGGAATATGCTACCAGCGGCCATATTTCCGCGATCTTATGACCTGGGAGTCTTTAAAAGAAGAGTGAATAGGCATTTGTTAGGCGGACGCGGTTCATCATCGGACTCATCTTCACCTTCCACCAGGTGTGATTAAGGTCAAGCATTCGCCTATAAGTTGTAAAAAAAAAAAATTAAATTACAACTACATTTTGTAATCGTTAATCATTAATCAGATTACATTTTGCCCATTTATGGCTAGCGGTAATGATCGAGAATCCATTGACCGTGCACCGTTGTTATTTCCGCTTACATATACAATAGAAGACCTCTAGGTCTATAGGTGTAGGTGTAGGTGTGTTATAGGTGTAGGTATATGGACTACTGGAAGTACACAAGCTGATTCCGAAACGTGACACACCTTAGTTGGGATACAAAATAAATGATAAAAATAACTCTACTACTCTATCTACTAGAGGTCTACTAGCGTTTCGGAAGCGATTATCTAAAAAAACGCCGAGAGAAACTAAAGGCTGCGACGGAGTATGTAAGGTACGCCGGGGGCACCGACGCAGGATAGTTCAGTCAAACGACGTAGCCTTGAGTTTCTTTCGGCGATATTTCTCAACGTAGGTTGTTTTTTTTTTTGCTGGCCACCCAAGTCGAGGTCCGTATCCACAGGGATCCTTGCCTTGCCTTGCTAGCGTATAGCTACTTGACGAGCTCCTTTATTGCACCCTCTTTCGTCAGGTGAAGTCGCAAAGGTCTTATCCGGTCAACAGCAAAATCAGCGCTGCAGGCTTCCTCTGTGGCTTTAGGCTGATGAAGGTCCCATTTTCGTCATGTTTGTTTATATTGTATTTTCTTTTGTTTCTGAGTGTTGTTTGTGTTGCTGCATTATGTTTTTTTTTTTAATTGTGGCGAAATAAATACATTTTCATTTTATTTCATTTCAAAATGTTTTGTCGGAAAAAAAACTATTTACGATTTGATCGCTTTATTATTTGGAACAATGTTATTTATTAATTATAGCTATTTACATGTTCTCTAATACATTTTATTCACATTTTACGAATATTTCTCTATACATCACATGATAATTATAACAAATCGTAATTTACACTAATTTATAAATACTTAGGGTCTTTTTAATATGTGTGTATAGCTTTTACTCGCAATTATTGCGTTTTGCTTAAGAAATTTTTAAATAGTAAAATTATAGAGTTTTTTTTTGGGTTTATAATTGCAACGGATGCCTGGATTATTTTTTGTATAATATTGAAAGTAAAAATATCCTAAGTCGTAAAAATGTAATATTTAATCTTAGCAGAACATTATGATATATATATATATATATATTCTGTATACATTTTTTAAACTAATTAACACAATAGAAATGGTATGATAACGATGTAAAAATTATATTTTAATAACATTGAAAGTTTTTGTAATCATACATATTATTGTATAGATATTATTACATATTTACATCTAAATAATATATATGTAAATTTTTACATTTTTATAAATAAAATAGAACCCGTATTATGACTAGACATCATTTAATATTTAGTATAATCAAGCTTAATTCTAAACATCACATTAAATCCTTAATTAAAATTAATTTGTTTCGTTCTTTTAAAATTAACTTTAATTTGACAGTAAAAAAAAACACATTTTTTTAACATTAAAAACAAAAGAAATTAGAAGAATACGTCTTATAAATGAATAAGTGTTTATGGTGTAGGAATTATTAAGGACATCTTTAAGGCGAGAGCGATGCGCAATGCGTTCCCGCGCATCGCTCAAGACAATGAAGGTGAGAAAATGCTGTGCATGGGCCGTCCATCAATTGGCCAGACGTCGCTGGATTCTAAGGAAGCTGGTACAGCCTTGCCCTTGACCCCGGCAGACGGGAGGACGGGAGGACAGGAGGAACAAGGGTTTTATTCGGTGCGGCTGCGAGACACCGGGGGCAGCCCTTACCACCCCTTGACGGCGTATAACGGGTTTACCCCGGGCTACAAAAAAAAGGAAATTAGTAAGGACCTACAAATACACCGGGAAAATTTGCGGAAACAAACACAGAAAACAGAATTTAGAAATGATTACTAAAAGTAACAATGTAACATCGGAAATTACTAACAATTTTTGATTTATATTAATAACATCAATAGACATTAGTAGCATTTACTAATATTAATAACAATAACAGAAATTAGTAACTTTTTTTATTTTCACTCGACACTGTGACTGCATCATACCTGAAGGTAAGCACGGTACAGTTCTAAAATGGCAACGACAGGCAAGAAAACCCATTGGTAGTCACAGCGATCATGCCGGCCTGCACAAATATCTCTTCACTCTACGCTTAAAAGATCCCATATCACAGGATGGCGGGAACACGCTCGCCGTAAGACCATTCCACAGCCCCACGACACGACACGACGCAAAAGAAGGAGTAAGAGAACATCTTGGTCCTAGCTGAAGAAGAAGGGAGACTACTGATGCTAAGAACAATTATAAAAAAAAAGGTTACTGGTAACTACTATAAATAAAATTATTATCTAACCATTGCTGAAATTATAATCAGGTAAAGATATTAGCAGTTCTACAGACAGCGCAAAAAAACTGATTATTTAGTACATTTTTCATAATCAACCGCGACTCTATAGAAATATCTTAATCTAATAAACATTTAGTATTTATAAAACACCTAAGTAGTTAAATACATTTTTTATATTATTAAATGACAGCATAACTAACAAGTCTAAGAAAAATTGATTCATAATGATTGCCTGCTTTTGATAATCTATTGTAAACTTTCTAAAATTGGTGTGGCTTATTAATAAGGTAATTTGCTTGATGTCATTCTAAGAAAGTGTAAATTAACCAGTAGAAAATGCCTTTAATTACATTTTAGATAAAATTAATAAGTAAATCATCAGTCTTATAGTCGTAAGAATCATAGAAATCAGCATATTTTCAAATAGGTAAAGCTTTTTATTAAAGCAATTTTTATTTATACTACAAAATTGCTGTCCTATAAACTTAGCGTTGCTGATATTAATCTACGATTGTCACGAAATAGTCCATAATAAAAAACTTTTTAATTTACATTAGATTACACAATATCTTCCTATTTTACTAAAACTAAAAACAGTCTGATCTAAGTATATATATAATCTATAATTTATGAATTTCAATTCATGTGTTAATTACTAAAATATAAAGACTAGTACAGATCGGAGATCAGAACCAAGTCTGCCTAACATCTATTTGTGCGTAGCTTTAAAATAAATCATTGACACAGCGCAAAAATATGACTAGTCGGAGGAATGTAAATGCATATAAATCCAGAAGCCGTATTTAAATCTCTTTGAGAGCTTGTAAATTATACAAACTGTGATCTTACGTTCCTATTTACTGAGAGCGCTCCAAAGCCCGGATCTGAGGTGGGGCGAACGCGCTCCCAGGGTGCTGGCTACCTCCTTGCTCTGCAGTACTGGCACCGCAAAACCTTTTTGAAAGCTTGCCTAAAAACTTTGTTAAATATCGTGTAGAATATGGGGTTCACCATAGAACTGGCATAGCCTAACCAGAGAGCGAAATCAAAGACCCAATCTGAAATCCTCCTTTCACACTCAGGGCAAACAGAAGGGACCATGTTGAGGATGAAAAACGGCGCCCAAAGTACTACGAAAGTAAAAAATACTACGCCGAGAACCTTAGTCGCCTTCTGTTCTAAGCGAAGAATTCTCCCATGTCTCGAAGAATTTCTTGAAATGACGCTGGAATTTCTAGAATGATGTGTTCTTGGAGTTTGGCGCTGTGGTGTGTTAGGCTGCGACCTGGTTATGGTTCTCTGAGCCCTGATGGTTCGTACTGGGGTTGTTAACGTTGTTCTGGCTCCAAAACTTGAGCCTCGTCGGAATCTCCTCGCTTCCTCCCATGTAACCATAGAAGATGCACCACGACTCGACCGCCTGAATAAAGGTGTTGAAGGTTCATCCTTTAAATTGCCATTCCTTGGATAACCATTGCATCCGTTTATATCTCCTCCTGGTACAATGATGACGTCAGTTGTACGTCGCGGGGGAGTAGATTCAGATCCAAAGTAAGGGCAAGTGCACGGAGGTGGTAAAAGGAGGCCATCTTCGGAGCTTCGTGATTTGGCAGTTAAAGAGGCGGGTGCTAAAAGTCCATCGTTACTTTCATCGTCAGATGCACTTCTTGGTCTATGTATTGGAGTGTTTTGGTCACCAGCAAAGGAAGGCTGACGTCTTTCGTGGAGCATCGATGAAGGTGAGCTAGACGAAACACTTAAAGATCCTGGCGTAAGCATTCCGCCTCGTTCCGATATATTAGTTCTGTAAAAGAAGGCATCTTTTATTATACGTTTTAGTTTTCTGAATAAATTAGCGACTTTACTTCGCTTTCTTAATTATTCATTTAAATTAATGGTAGTGATAGTTTTGTTGTGAGGAAGTATATAGGGCGATTGCCCGAACTCGATCGTGGCCACAGTACAAAAATCGTCATAAGGACTTATTTTCAATCTAAAATCAATTCAAGAATAAGACATTAATGAGGTAATCCAGTCTAGAAATTTGAAAAAAAAAAACCAATGTTTTTGTCCTAATTTCTAAATTTAAACATTTAAGTGTATGTATATAGATAAAAGAATATTTATTAATATTTTTCTTTTACGAATAAATTGGTATTAGAGTGACGCACATATAACTCAGCGCAAATTTGATCCGAATCTTTAAATGCATTTTTCGAAACTTCCTTTTTGAGGCTCTTGTCATATTATCTGAAATTCTACAGAACTGATTTACTTGAAACTTGGTGAGCCTTCTATATACATTACTCTATCGTATTAACTAATACTAAATATTCAAATAAAACTATTTAAAAAAAAAATCTAAAAATAAAAAACTGTTTATTTCAGACCGTCGTTGTCTGCGGAAAAAAAAATTCGTTTGCCTTTTCCTTAGTTCGGACAATTAGCAGCATTATTTTAGATTAAGATATTTTTTTAGGATGAATAGATGTGTTACATTCATGTCAGTGAGGGCCCACCTTTTATTAAAAACTCCCAATTCAAAACTCTGTAACTTAATTTATATCTATTTTAAAACATGAATTAATAAATGCTAAAATTATAACTCGTAAAAAAATATTTTTTGGATTTTTTTTATTGCGTGTGATTTTGGATTTTTACCTAAAATTCATGTTTCTAGACCAACAGTCGGCAACCTTTTGAGTCGGAAATTTCAAGAAAGGCAATTTAATATATTGCAGTTTTTCAAGAGCCAAAAAAAAAAAATTAGCAACAATAGTATTTGCATAAATAAAGATTTTTGATAAAAAAAGAAAACTAATCTATTTATTCATCGATTCATAAAGGTTTTAAACTTTTTTTTTATAATTTTATTAATATTTGCGTATGGAACTAAAGAGTCGCAGCTTCACATGCAAAGATCCACCTATGGCTCGCGAGCCGCAGGTTGCCGGCCCCTGCTCCAGATCAGAAAATACCCCCTTAATCTAAATACATCGAAATACAAAAATAATTATGTTTTATGTCTCTAAAAACCACAAGCACTTGATTGATATGGCTATGTTACATACAGGCATATATTGCAACAAACATCGTTGGCGTCGTAGAACAATGACATACGCGACACTCCAATTTCACATTATCAGTCAGAACCAAAACTAGATGAGTAACTCAGGTGCAGTAGCGTGCATCCCATATAAAGCATAAAAAGCATTATCTCGTTATACTGGGACATTTAACACATATAAATACTTCAAATTTGATCCAATTTGGACTCTCAGATTGCTAGTTTGGTAATCACCAGATTTTAAGTCAATTATAGCATGTAGACGCCGCCCGATACGTAATTGTCGCCCTAAGCGTCGTTAGGGTGTTATGAGGCCTGCGGGGTAAGAGGATGCACGCGCGTACGGGATGCTTGCAAGTTAGCCGACTACCGAGACGCAAGGCGGGAGTACGTGCGTGTACGTCGCAGTTCGGTGTGCCGTAAAGTGCAAATAAACAGTAAACCGCCAAAATCCGTGTTTTTCTACAACCACACCCACGACCACCGGTCATACAATATATTTATTAAATGTCAAATTATGACAAGATAATGCTTTTTATGCTTTATATGGGATGCACATCACTGTTCAGGTGTCCCAATAATTGAATATAGGGTTTAAAATATTTATACGACACTGTTCTACGAATCTGACGAAATAATAGCTCAATATACCCTCTGTATTGCGGTTTTGTGGCAGCGGAGGCTTCCAAACCACGGGAGAGACGCAACATCTCAGCCCCGAACTGATGCAGGGCTGTCATTGCTGACGGTGCGGGCTCGCTGTGCACGACAACACATACATGAGGACTACACAATTACATACAAACACACATGTACGGTACTTCGATGGCTCCGCAACAGTGGCACGGGCTGGCCAAAGAGTTTCACTTACCGCGACCACCAGTTCGCCAACTCAGGGGCCCCTGCTTCTCCTTCAGGATACAGGTGTCTTTGAGGATCTTCCTTAGTACACTTGCACCATTGGAATCGGATTATCTTTGTATTTAGGAATATTTGTATGTTTTATGTCGTTACTCGGCGGATTGGTTCGAATGAGAGCGAAACTCAATTATCAACCCGTACGGTGTTGCCAGAGCTGAATCGAAATTGTCCGCACGCTTATTGGATACGGAACAACACATATTCACAATGTATTTACAAACAATTATTTAATTTTATTGATAATAATAGCAAAAGATAACATCTATATAGAGGAAAAATTGATTAGTTACGTTTGGAATAAAATATTTCTGACTCTCGAGGTATGTATAGAAATGTTGTAAATGCGCACCAGCTCTTATACGTGATAAACTTACTTTGATGGTGCTATATAAAATTGTAACTAAATGTACCTTTTTCAATTAAACAAATATGCTAAGCAATTTTGTTTCAATTACTTCACGAATAGACTGAATCAGGTCTAAGGCTGAGATTTATAGATGCTATTGCGACTTTGCTTAGCCAAGTTCTCAAAAAATAAATCCGTTTTGACAAAAAACTAAATATATAATAGGAACTTGAGTATAGCCATAGTATTCACAGAGCCAAGTCCATGTCGACAAAAGCGGTGTCTTACCAAATCCTTTGACATTCATTGAGTAATATAAATTGTAATGTTTTAGTAAAATCTAAGCAAACTTAAAGTTGCGTCTATAAATCTCAGCCTAAATGTTAGAATAGGGTATGTTTTTCGTTATTGAAATAGTGTTTCTGTGTGACATTAAATTAGTAAGAGTGTTGAGTCAAATATGATCGTGTATCAGATAAACATAGATATAATAAAAGAAAGAATATTTTGCCTTTTTTGGTATTTTAAGAAAAGTTTGTTTTAATTAATATTCAATATTTTATAATAATATAAATAAATAAAAGCTATAAGAATATATAGACAGTGTATAGTTTAGGAAACGCAGTGAAATGTATAAAATAATTGTTAATACATTGTGAATAACACATTAAATAGCACACAGATTATTGCTTAATTATAAAGCAAGTACATAATTTGAATACCAAAGCATACAAACACTAAAAGCAGGAGCTTACACTCTTAATATATAGAGCGTAGGGTTCAATTTCATTTGGCAGTAATGTAAAACATAAAAAAATATATATTTACCTATATTACAAATAGCTAAAATTTAGATAACAATTCTACACAAACTAGTTTCTGGAACTTATTATAGTTAACTAGTCGTTTGCGGCAAACGGAGACCTCATAGATATATTAGATTATAATAACACGAAAAAAGGATTTTTTGGAATATGACTAGTCATTAATGCCTCGTACAAGCATTTTAAAGTAAAACTGTTACTAAATGAAACTACCAAATTTGAGACAACAACAAAATAAAACAACCGGCCAAGTACGAATCGTATTAATGTACAAAATAAAAATTAAAAACGTTTTTAAGCGCGGCTTAATGAGTTCTTTGCAACGATCTCGCAAATACAATATTAAAAGCAAAAAAAGAAATGTTATCCCCATTATTATGCATGTGAGCCCACTTAATTGATTTTTTATTACATTTAATATCATGATCGGTTTTGTGTCAAAGGTTGACATAAAATATCCTAACTTCAAATCGTTCATTTATTTGGTTTAAAAGCTATAGACCTGTGGCAGACGGACGAACAGTCAAACGTTCAAAGGAACTGACGAATAATGTGCCGGAGCTCACAACTAGACTCAGAAACCTCGCTTCACTCTGTCAATTATTTATCGTTGTCTTTGTTTTTATTTGGTATCCCGGGGATTATCCTACATAGGACTATCAGCACCCCTGTGAAGACAACAATCCCAGGGTCTTAGACTCATACTGACTAAAAACTTCGGGGTCCCTTTAATCACTCCACCCGAGCCTGGGAGACCAAATTCGTCCAAACCCCCAGGGAGTGAATTGCCTTGTTGAGGCTGTTTCTCTGGTAGGGGTAAGAGTAAAGAGACCACTCCTCCAAATCCATCTCTCTGGCGGCGCACCGGACACTGCACACCGCCTCCTACTCATCCGGGCAGCAGACCCAGCAGACCCAGCAGACCCTCAATCGATGTCGTTGTATATAAAGGCGACTCAAGTATGTAAAATTATAATGTTAGTTTGTATTGTATTGCTTATGTTTTGTCAAATTAATATAAAAAACTGTTTATCTTTTATATTACACAAACATTTTTCCTTGTTCATTTATTGGGTATTTATAAGTCATCTTGTTTATCGTATCATATCTTGTGAAAACACGGGTTTTCCTTGTAAATAATATTTAATTACATATCAAGTTTCCTGAGGGACATAGGTAGGTAGACCTTGAGTTGTAAAGGTAAATTAAATTCTTGCTTCATGCTAATAAAATATATGTTTTTGTAGGCTACTTTTGTAAGCCGTACCATGTTTTATTACAGACTAGCTGTTAAACTTTCTTTTTTTTACGTATTATAAATAGTTTAACGGGTCTTATGCGCGATAGTGTTACGACTATTTTATCTATACTAATATTATAAAGCTGAAGAGTTTGTTTGTTTGTTTGTTTGTTTGTTTGAACGCGCTAATCTCAGGAACTGCTGGTTCGAATTTAAAAATTCTTTTTGAGTTGAATAGACCATTTATCGAGGAAGGCTTTAGGTTATGTAACATCGCGATTCAATTATTAGGAACTAAGAAATAATGGAAAATGTGAAAAAAACGGGGAAAATTATTCATCCTTGAGGGCTTTCATTGCGTGCGCTGCAAAAACAGTTCAAGATACCAAAAATATATGTAAGAAAGAATTATTACTCTTGAAATGATCTAAAAAAATATCCGGGACAGTATATGTCTATCTTTTAAGGTTAAGTCACTAGAACCGTTTTTATGGTAAACAAATTTGGTCGAAATTAATGCATTATTTGTTAAGAGTTGTACCAACGTAATAATATTAATCTTTATCCAAATAAATGTGTTATTGATTAAGAGTATTTAATTGTGAACAAAATTGTCTTTGACATCACTTAATTTCAATGAACATATTAGAACATATTACAAAACCTTATATAGCAAAACATCGTTTGCCGGATCAGCTAGTATTATATAAAATTATCAAGAACAAAAAACTACCCTCTGTATGAAGTAACTTCTCGCCTCAAACGAAATGTCAAACGTTAAAAATTATTTTAAACGAGCTGGTATCAGCTAATTTGGTAGTTAGGATGATTGCTCAACTATAACTGGGGTCCACATGAGCAACAACTGACATAGATAATTGTTTCGCGAAATTATCAGTAAAATGTTGCTAATAATTGCGTCTTTTACAACGTCAATCGTTTTATAGCCTCGATGGGATTGTATTGCAATAAAAAATGGTAAGTAGAATTTATGGAAATTTTGTTATGCGATGGAAGGTCCACACCATAGAATTAAAAAAATAAAAGGAAACCACATACATGCATCTAAAGTAAAGCCATTAACATTTTTAAATAGAACAATATGACATTTCAACGATATAGCGGTGGATGTTTAATAAAACCTTAACTTTTATTACATTATGACTACTTTTCATCATATTTGCATCAAGAAACACAGCAGAGTTAAAAAAAGTACGATAGAACAAGATAATATAATAAATAAAGTCTTAGAATTCTCTATGGCATAAATGGGTGTAGGAAAACAATAATGAAATCAAGCTATATACCGTTCGGGGTGAGCAAAGTTACATTAGTATCTCTAACCACTTTGCGCTTATATGTCGTGCCCAACGTGACCAGTAGCGCAGCTGATCGCCGTTCTCATGGCACTTAGACTGAGATTTTTACACGCAACTTTAAGTTTGCTTAGACTTTACTAAAACATTACAATTCATGAATGTCAAAGGATTTCAGTCACCGATTTTGTCAACATGGACTTGCTCTGCGAATACTCAAGTTCTTATTATATATTCAGTTTTTTGTCAAAACGAATTTATTTCTTGAGAACTTTGCTAAGCATAGTCGCAATAGAGTCTATAAATTTCAGCCTTAGTCATGACATGTCTATTAGATGCCATGCGTTTCACCGGTGAGTATGTGTTGCTTAAATTCATACTTAATCTGGTGAAACCTACAAGAGCTTGCCGGGATACGAACCTATGACCTTTCGCATACCCGCGCATGGATACCAGTTCCTTATCAACTAGGCAACTACAGCCTATATATAAAACATACATAATATATACCTTTACTTATAGCTGCGTGTTTTGTACTAAATTCCCTTTCCACGAATTTCTTAATTCTATGGTTCATGGCAACATTATGCGGTGAATGGTTCTCGGTAATGTTACTTAGTTCGCCGACGCTAGGAATAGCTGCAGTATAATTTGCGGCAAATTGTTGTGCACAGTAATTTGTGGGTAGAAAAATTTGTCTCAGAATTTTTGCATTACATTTACTCGTAATGTGTAGTATGTATATTCAAAAAAATTATTTTTATTACACGTACAAAGCCTATAATTAGAGACACACTTCTTTACTCATCTATCTTCTATCTAAATATATATAATTGGCTGGCTGACTGACTGACTGACATAGTGATCTATCAACGCACAGCCCAAACCACTGGACGGATCAGGCTGAAATTTGGCATGCAGGTAGATGTTATGACGTAGGCATCCGCTAAGAAAGGATTTTGATCAATTCCACCCCCAAGGGGATAAAATAGCGAATGAATGTTTGTATAAATCTTGTCAGATTTTCGACTATAATATAATATAAAATAATAATAGCTTGTTAGTTTTAGCGCCTAATGACAGATTAGGACCTAATTTTTTATACACGCTAAACAAAATAAATCCGCAAAAACTATACCTAATTAATAGTAATAATTCTTAACGCGAGCGAAGCCGCGGGCAAAAGCTAGTTAATTAATAAAATTTTCTTTCATTTTTGTTTAAATAAAATAATAATTAATAATATATCTTCCTGCTATCTCCCTTTTTGGGTGGTCAGAGATACATTAGTGGCTGTCAGGGTGGTGGGTGGTGACCTGTCACTGCCGGCGCTCGCTTGCGCGATGGTCGGCAGCGACAGAGCATGGCAGGCGGTCGTTACATATTGTGAGAGTGTTATGTAGGCGAAAGAGGTGGCGGAGAGGGTCAGGGAGGCAATAGCCGGCCCCGACAACCCGATCCGTCGCCCACGTAGAATAGGACGAAGGAGGAGGGCCTTTGCCGCAGACCTTCCTCCGTAACTGGAAAGACGCCTGGGCGGCGCGCTTGAGGGAGCGCGTCGCCCAACTTATCCATGCGAGAGCGGTGTGTGACGTGTTCCCGCACACCGCTCCAAGACTACTTATGAGGAGAGCGATGGGTGGCCCTTTACTTAGCCCCTCGTAAACACAGAGGTGAGGCCTACCGAATAGGGCAGACGTTATCGCGGGCCGAAGAAGTGGACGCTGCTGTACCTCCGGTCCCGGCTAGACGGAGAGAAAGAACACCCCGGGGGTTTTAGTCGGTGCAAGTCCGACACACCGGGGGGCGACCCCTATTATGACTATATACGACGACTATTTTTTTTTAATTTTGACACTAATACATGCCATAATTGGTCAAATGACCCATTTTGAACTTTTGCATTGAAAATACAAGTATCATCTTATTGTTATTGCACATTTGACTTCTTGACTTTTTCTAACTAATTAACCTACAGTTAATTTAGTTTTTTTTTTTGTTTTATTTATTTTGAGTAATACTTGAACTTGGCGCCGATTTTCGAGAAGCCCGTGAACAACCAAAAGAAAACAAGTACGAAGGAATCGTTGCCTTAGTCTCCTACAGATGCTTATCAATGTAAGAAGTGTGAAATAGGATACTGTATAGAAAATAAAACCAACAAAATTTACTCTAAATGAAAAAATATGTTTGCGAAAAATTTACAATGGACACACTTATATGTAAAAAATGCGATGAGCAATAATTAACAATTAATATTTTTACTTTTGTAATAGAAATGGTCAATATACAGTTTTTTTAATATAATAAATTTTATTATTATGTTTATTTCCTTCCTAACATCCATATAATACATTCAAGCAGGAAATAGGTATCTAAAAGTGTTGGTATGATTAGTGTTAAAGATATTTTTATTCTCTTTACAACTTTGGGTATTAATTCTGTAATGAAGAAGTGTTCTGTATCTAAACTCTTTTATACTTACTTAGTGTTGATATAACTACAAAGAAATCTTAAAAGAATCTTCATGGATATCGTATTATAATAAATTACTGGTTTATCTAAAAAAAAAAACAAAAGAAAAAACATATATTAAATTTAATTAGAATTGAATCCCATTTAAAAGGAAATACATGCTAGCCTTGCCACAATTCACCGATGCCACATTAAAAGCACAAAAAGCTGCACATATATCCAGTTCATTGGTAATTGAAGCTCAAACCTGGAGTCCTGGAGCCAAAGGTCTCTCGTATCGATTGGCGGAAGCTCGGTTTCCGTAGAGGCAGCAGAATGCTGAGGAGTCCCACCTCTTGTACCGAGAAACCTTTTCCAAGTACAGCGTCGACCTGAGTAAAAGGTTTTTTATTAATGGAGAGTACTACGGAGATATCAAGCTGTTACTTTATTTCTAACCAATCTATTATAGTAAAATGTATTATAATGTAGAGACTATAAATATGTTATGAATATTGAACACAAAAATAGTTCACAATATAGGTTAGTCGGAGTACTAGTATATCTATGGTACAGCCGGGCAGTAGACTTGAGGGAGTTTGCTGCCCGGATAAGAGGGAGGCGGTGCAAGGTGTCTGGTGCACCGTCTAGGAAAGAGGTTTTAGAGGGATGGGCTTTACTCCTTCCCCTCCCAGAAAGGTAGCCTCAACAAGGCTTCTTGTTCCCTGCGCGTCTGGATGAATTTGGCTTTCCAGGCCCGGGTGGAGCAATCAGAGGGAAACCCCGGGGGTTTTTAATCTGTAGAAGTCTGACACACCGAGGTCGCTGCCCTCACAGTGTCCCCGATGGTTCTATGCAGAATTTTCTCCCGGGATACAAAAAAAAAATCTATGGTACAGCCCAATCAATCGCGACAAAATATTTTGTATGTTGCAAGTTGATAACATTTATTAAGTACTGCTCGGTTAAGAATGGTTTATTAGCTAAAAAAGTACGTAGATTGAATTTTTATATTTTTATTTCACACTGAATAGAGAAAAAAATTGTTATAGTGTAATTGGGAGAACGTATACACCTTAATTAAAAAAAAATTCTTAAGTAATCACGGAGAAATGTGTAACTAAGAGAGACCCTACAAAAGATTTATTTAGTAAATATTGTTCACAAATCACGGAAACTCTCATAAATCATCCAATTGATGGAGTGGACTGATTGGATGGAGTGATTACAGGGACACCCCGGAGGTTTTTAGTCAGTAACAGGCTGACACACCGGGATCGCTGCCCTCACAGCAACCCTGATGGTTTTATTCAGGATATTCCAATGGGTTACCAAAAAAAAGTTATTTTAAGGTAAAGTTCGTTAAAGAGATTTTCTCTAAGACTCTCCAATGGTCCGCAAACCTGCTTTTCGACGCTCCTTGATAAGTTAGTATTTTCAAATCCTGTCTTCAAACTCTTCTGTGGTTCTAAGAAGCGTGCTAATTAAATAATGTCTTCTAAAATGGACGTTCTCATTATCACTATCATATCAACGATAAAACGTTGACATAAACTTCCCCTAATGTTTTTCAGAGCGACAGGTCGGATACGAATTGCGTCTGGCGTCGGTCTGCGATTTGGTTATCCCACACTGTGCTTGCAAGTACATAATCTCTACTTGAAAATTTCTTTGCTCCATCGCCCATCCTCTTCACGATCACTATATCCTAAGAATTGGTACTAAAATTTAAACTAAATCTACTGGAATATGTCGGTGATTGTCATTAGTCTATGTATTTATTCATTTCTGATTCGATCACGTAGAGAAACAGCAAGACTTATCTCGATTTTGTGCTATGGAGAACCATAGTACACTGCGTGACATTATTGAGCTTTCTAATGATACCCGTAGGAAAAGACCTAGTTTTTGCATCGTATGTTATCACTGGCAACACGTATTGAACGAACACTTTTTTTAGACAGAAAGACCTTACATCGCTCTCGAATGTTGCCGGCGAAAAATGGATGAATTAGAATGTAATAGAAAATTGTAATATAAAACAATCTGTAGCAAGAAGCAGAGAACTTTCAAAGTATTGACGTAGATTGTTGCTCAAAATACAATTCTCGTACTAAGTAATATAAATGATTCGAACAGCATCATAAATTAAATTCGGGTAAATTCTGATAGCAGGGTTGAATACGGCAAACTTTAATCTGTTTTAATCGAAACCAGCCTATCGGGGATGGATCCAATTATCGTACCCTCACAGAGCGAAAATGACGTTTTTAAATTCTCGAAATACGTGCGGAGGTTTTAAATGATTACCATTTGGAATCTGGTCTGAATTTGAATGTAGAGAGGCGATTTTTTCTTTATTATACTTGTCATCGTAGTTCGTTAAAATAATGAAAAAACCTAGAGATCTGAGGCCTAAGAGCGGTTAGGGCGGTTACGTACTTCGTCCGACGGAGCCGAGGAATTTGGCGTGACCGAGCTCTTGGCTTCGGCAGACAGGTTGGAGAAACATTTTGGAGTTTTAGTCAGTAAGAGTACACACTGGAGCATCGATTTGAGGGCGCCCTGACGGTCCATGAGAATTTTCTCCGGGCTACAAAAAAAAAGTTTATCTACTTTGTACTGGGCAGTAGACTTGAGGGTATCTCCTGCCTGGAGGTCACGGGGGCGCTGCGTACGTATCCTGCACGCTTGATAGAGCGGTTTTGAGAGGGGGATTCTTCACACTCAATCTCTTCAAGAGATGGAGCCTCAAAAGTTATTTGCTTGCCGAGTCATTGGAGGTATGAATCCGCATGCCCGGCTAACAGCGATTTGAGGAATAACTCTGGGGTGTTAGTCAATTGAAGTCTGACATATAAAGGTCGCTGCCCTCATACCGGCCCGGATTGTCTTAATCAGGGTTTCCCCTGGGGCTGCCAAAAAAGGTTAAGTATTTCGTCCGATCTAAACCCGTGAAAATACGTTCCAAATTGCTTTATCCGTTACCTGTTAATCTCAAATTCGAACCCGTATATTATCAATCCAAAAAAAAAGAACACTCGCGTACTTTTTTTTTTACACTGGCTCGACATAGTGACTGCTGAGTACCTGTTAACATGTATTGCGTAGGTGAGGTATAATGAGGGACAAATAGAGGAAGATATATATAGTAGGAATTAATACTTGTGACAATAGTGGCTGTATCCAGTTTGCGCTTATATGTCGTACCCAACGTGACCAGCAGTGTAGCTAATCGTCATACTAAGGGCACTTATACATGATATTTTTACTAAATACGTGAGCATGTAATTAGTCTGGACTTCCCGTTTCAGTCAGCTAAACATTTTATTGAATTAACAAACAAATTGATTTCAGATATATTAGAATTAAACCTTCGGATACAGAATAAATAAAGAAAAAAAAAAAGAAAGAAATGTAAGAAGTTAATGCTTTTATGGATGCACGCCATTGGTGGCAGACCGAAGCGAGTACCTGTGACTAATAATTAAACGAATTTATAACAATTTTCCTCTATTGTGTAGCAGTGAAAATGTACACAGAAAGGAAAATACTTTGGCTACGGAAGGAGGAAAACTTAGTTATGCATTACGTTACATTATTAAACGATTGTGTTGCGAATTACACTTTTTATTACATTATTAACCAACCAATTCAATTATACGGTTTTGCGGGGCAAATTATAGTTTTATTTTTGTTGTTAACAAACTAATAAAAGTAATGTAAAAGAGAAGTTAACTACTTTTAGTTTCCACTGTACTTTCCGTCAGGTGTAATTTAGTCACTTTTTCCAACCAGCAAAAAACATAACATCTATGTACTTACATTCATAATATATGAATAAAAAAAATGTATTTATCATGATTATCATCGTAGAGCCTGTAACTTCTAAAGCTAGACATATAATTTTTTAAATTGTTTTTTATTAATTAGGCAACCACTAAGGGCGGTATTTTTTTATATTACAACTCCAAAAGGATGAAATAGGGATCCAGGCTCAAAAAAACTTGTACCCAGAGTCGTAAAACTTAATGTAAAAAAAAAGAAATAGGGATTGAATACTTGCTTGAGTATCAGTCAATATTGATGTAAGCATTATAAAAACAGGTATTTAGCTTAGTAGTTGGAAATAAAATAAAAGTGTTTTGATGTTTTTTGAAAAACAGTCCCAAAAGGTGTAAAAAGAAATTTCTGCCAGGCAACACCGAGCAACGACAGCCATTAAATTTTAGACATTTATATAACGTCAAATGTTGATTCTCTAAAAGCTTTTTATTTGATATGTGCAAGCAAATGCTTGTTATTTTATCATTGGGTTGAAAGGGACCCTTTACTAATATTTACACTGTGTCTTGAAGAAACAGAATGAGCTAACGTGACGACGAAAATTTTATTACATTTTTTGGGTAACCTTTACAAAAAGAGGGTAACGAAATATATTTTTAGAACGATATTGCTCCGAGACATAAGCAAAATACATTTTTGTACGTTACAATTTTTTTTATACAAATAGATGACAGACATGCTGATTGTTCACTTGATGGATGTCTCTTATAACCAAGTTCAACCTTAAAAATATTATTCGACTACCGTCTTTGAAAGAAAAAAGAGAAATAGGATGTTTAGCCGTACCTCGGTGTCTTATAATGTTATTAAAACATTTTTTTTTAATATAAACGTAGGCGGATGCTTGAACTCAATCACACCTGGTGGAAGGTGAAGATGTGTCCAATGATGAACCGCATCCGCCCAACAAATGCCTATTCACTCTTTTCTTAAAGACTGTCAAGTCATAAGATCGGGGAAATATGGCCGCTGGAAGCATATTCCACTCCTTAGCCGTTCGCATGATGAATGTGAAAGCGAATCTTTTCGTGCGGATATAGGGAACATCCACCACATACGGATGGTATCCGATTCGATGTCTAGTGGTTTTATAATGGAATGGGGCTGGTGGAATCAAAGAATGTAGTTCCTGAGACTACTGTCCAACCGGTAAAAAATTGCGAGGTAGGCGACTCTACGTTGATGATACTTCGATGAGACATATTCCACCATAAAGCCGAACGAGTTCAAGGGAGTCGAAGCTGCTTGCGTCCGTAGGCTTTACCCTAGTTTCCCTACACGTGACTCCTGGGTGGTGCTAAACGAGCAGCAGCGAGGTGGTAGGGCGCTGTTGCCCGTCTGGATCGCGACCACAGTGCACGGGTGTAAAGCCCGTCATAGTGACCAGTTTCGGCTTGTCGCGTTTCGGGATCAGCTTGTGTATATCTAGTAACTCATACCTAGAGACCTTCAGTCGTGGTATATGTGGGCTGACATGACGATGTAGACTATCAATGGATTTTCATCTTTTGATAGTCGCTTTCGTTTTTGGACTACACTGTACTTACCATCAGGTACTCTGTAGTCACTATGTCAAGCCAGTGTAAAAAAAAACCCTTTTCGCTTCCTTACGATTCATTAGTTCTTCATGCACTCTCGCTGAATCCACGTACTTTTGATTGTTATTTTGATTTATTTATTTATTTTATTTTTTATTTAGTTCTTAGTAAGAAACATAAAAATAGAATTAAGACAATGTTGTTTTCAGAGTTTATAGTTGCGCAAGATATTGCCTCACACAGGGTTTTCTATCGTCTGTATCACGGCGAGTAACCTGAAGAGTTATTTAACCTTGTTCCACCCTCTCCCTTCCATAGTAGAACCTAGCGCGCAGGTTTACGGAGACACAGCTATATGACAACTCACATTCCGGGTAGGACTAAGAAGTTCTCTAACTCTTAATTATCCCGTCTCATTGGGCTGTAGAATGGTCTTCCAGCGAGCTTGTTCTCACCATCTTACTATATGGGATCCTTTAAGCGTAGCGTGGAGAAATATTTACGTAGGCCGGGATAATGAAATTAAATGAAAAAGTATTTATTTCGCCACAAATATCCAAAAAAAAAAATAGAAATTTAAATGTAGCAATACAAACAACACACAAAAACAAAAGAAAATACAGAACATATAAATATTGCGAAAATGGGCCCTTCATCAGCCTAAAGCCGCAGAGGAAGTCTGCACCGCTGATTTTCATGATGGGCCCCGCTATTTCGATAATCGCTGCGAACTGATGGTTTTTCTGAACTGTTGATAATTTTCGTTTTGTGAACTGCACCATGCTTACCATCAGGTGCGTTGTGGTCACTGTGGCGAGTCAGAATAAAAAAAGGGTAGTAATTTAACTGGACATAAATGGCTTGACTCCAGAAAGTGTTGGCTTAAGATTGTATTTAGACTAAGTTATTTATTTGTAATTTGTTATTTATTTATTTACAGGGCAGCCAGAGGATGTTTTTCATCTTCTGGTCGAGTGTGACCGGAGCGAGACTATGAGAGCGGATATGATGAGTAAGCATGGTATAGATCTTTTCGACGTTGGCATGTTCAATGGAATACTTTCTGCACCCACTTCTGATGCGGCTAGATCCCTGTTCATGTTGCTGTTGAAAATGTTAGCAGAATAATTTTGTGTATTATTTCTATTTATGTTATCTTTATTTTAGTGAATGTTTTCTAGCTAAACAGGGCTGGCGTAATCACATGTGTGATTAAAGTCCTAACCAAATTATAGATTAAAAAAAATAGGGCAGCCAGTGGCCGATACATTATAAAAATATTATAATGACAATAATAACCAAAAAAAAACATTAGAATGCATCAACCGGTGAAGGCTACCACAGCATGCACCAAAAGTAAACAAAAATAACAATTTTAGTAAACAAAATTTGCATCCAAGAAAAATAGTTAAGAATCGAAGACAAAAAGACTAAAAGAAAAAAATACTCGCACACCATAACGAAACCACAAGAATAACAACAAAAAAATCAATAACAGTAAAATCAAAAACAAAAACCTAAATGTTAACACCACCCTCACGTGACCCTCCGTGCTTCCATTGCTTTTCTTTTGAATTTCGGTAAGGAGTCTCCAAATATATCGAGATACGGTCCAAGATCGCTAAGCAAGCGGGAAAGTATGCTTACTGGAGAGTAATACCGGTAATACTGGTAATATATGTATATATAAAATAAAATTAATAAAATACGACGGAGTAACTAAAAATCATTATTTTAATTATTTTGCTCTGAATTGGAGAGATTTATGTGTAAGTATTTTGCGTTTTAAGATCAGCAATGGATTAATTGATACACACGGCTCTCTACGTTTGTCAAACAATTTTACCAACATTTCTTTTTTTAAACAAAAAAAACCTATATCAAAGGAATCGTAACAGTTTATTTCATATATTTTATTTGTAGGAAAATAAATTAATAAAGTTATATATTTTTGTCACAGATTTACAATAATTATCTAATTTGTAACAAAAATTATGATAAAAACGAAGTTAAACAATATTTAATAAATAATAATTTACCATTACATTAAGCCCTTTTCGAGGTGAGCGGAGATATATTAGAGGCTGTATTCGCTTCGCACTTATATTATGTCATCCTCAATATGACCAGTAGCGCAGTTGATTGCCGTTCTCAGGGCACTTATACAATTTCCTTTGATATTTTCCTTTATCGGTACCCATGTGGTACCTAAGTCCGTACTTAGTCGGGATAATTTAGAAGTACTTACCGGCATTCAAACCTACGTCCATTTGCGTTCCCGTGTACGGATACCAATTCCTTATTATAGAGGCCACCACAACAACATTAGTATGCAGGATTTATTTCCAGAATTTTAAGCTTATTTTATATCTAATATAGTGCCTCCCTCTTCATTATACAGAGGTGTTGTAAGAGTTGACTAAGGTATACAATATGCTGAATTGCATGTAGATTTCTAGGATCAAAGCTTCTGCATGCACTAGAAAAAGTGCATTTAGTGCAACTTATTTATTTATTTATTTACTTTTACAGGGTTGCCAGTGGCTCGGTATAAAAACTAATTCACACAATACATACATAAAGTTACAATGAAAAATGTACAGTTCCTATTAAGGCATATACAACATACGTTAGAGTGGCCTGTTTAATTATACTGTATCATATTACATTATACTAAATCATACTATACTATATTATATCACACTATATCATATTATGTTATATTATATCACATCATACCATACTATATCATGTCATATGAATGGTAATTGATGTCAATTTATGTCAAGATTATTCGTTTGTGCATCTCTCAACAACCCGAAGACCTTTCTCCTGAATCCCGGCATGGAGTCCGCTAACAAATCAACCGAATCTCCAAGAAGATTGTAGGCCCGAGACATTCTACATAAAGCACTGTTGACTCCGAGGTTTGTTCGCTTAAAAGGTGGGTGAAGAAGAGACACGCCTCGTCTTTTTCGTCGAATTTTTCGGGGGGGCTCTGAATGAAATGTTTTGGAGCAGTTGGGGGCAGTCAATTTTATTATTTAAAATTTTATATAAAAAAATCATAAACTTAGAGCACACCCGCCAACCCGCTTTGGACAAGCGCGGTTAAATTTTCAAACGCCTTTCCATAGTTCAACAAATATAGTGGAAAAGAGAAGAGAAGCTTTTGCCTTGCAGTGAGATGAAACTGGCTAACGATAATAATAATTCCTACAAAGAGCCTCGATTACCACCCTACGAGGCTCTCGCTTAGTTGTTGGATCAAGGGCCGGATACTGAAGGCAGTTCTACTCGATACGGCACGGATTGTTAGGAGATTCCTCACTCTGAGATCCTAACTACCGGTAGATTGGCCCTTAGGCTTCGCCCCTGTAGGTCTACATGTTTTTATATTTTAAAATGTATATGTTATCTTTTTATATGTATTTATTTTAAAATGTAATAATATTGTAATTATGATGAATTCCTGTAACAGAAATTATATTTGCTTAAATTTACTTCATGAACATGCCATCCGTATGTATCGTTTAATAAAATATGAATGCTATATAGATTAAGCAAATCCCATTGTCTGAGACTGCTTTTAAGTCTAAGACCTTTTAATACAAGAAGATCTTTCTATAGAAGATCACTTAAATATATCTGCAATGATAAAGCAATTCTTACAATGATTATAAGCTATGTAAAATATTAAATTATTGGACGAGAAACCATTGACGTCATATCGGTCCACACGTACCACGGTTGAGTGTCTCTAGGCCTAAAAACAACTGAAGGTACACAAGCTGATCCCGAAACGTGATAGGCGGAAGCGGGTCACTATGACGGTCTTTGAATTTGTGTCCTGGCACAGGCAGCCTTTTTTTATATCAAAAAAGTTATTAAGTCTATTTTAAAATCTACTTCATGCATCAAATACCCATTGGAGGCGCACCGAGCCAGCCTGGAGTCCAGCCAGCGCCCAGCCCCTTCCTCTGTCGCGCCAAGAGTTGAACCGTCAGGGCGTATGTCAGCAGCATCACTCCTAGCGGGATGTAGAAGCAAATGATGGAGCCTACCGCTTTGTAAAGCGGATCAGGAACTTGGCAAGAGCCTCCAATTAATACGGAATCCGCATTCTGAAAAAGAAATTTGCTGTAAAACCGTTCTAAAATTAAGAGACTTATATCTATTTTTTTTAATTTACAATTAACGCTTGTCCTCAATCACGGTTATTGCTTAATAAAGACAAGAGCCAATGATGTATTACGTTTTTTACTCTACACTTTTAAATATAGTCGCATTTGTAATGTATCTTGTCATGTGTTATATTTTTTTGTTTGAGTTAATGTGGACTATGTAAGCTTTCTAAATAAATAAAACAAAAGCAGAGATGGGCAAAATGTAATCTGATTAATGATGCACGATTACAAAATGTAGTCGTAATTTTAATTTTCTTGCTCTGTATTCATGATTAAACCATTTAAAACATTAAGAAATCATAAATGTGTATATAATCTGGGATTCTGTAGTGTTTAAAACATAGATGAGCAAAATGCAGTCATATTAATGATGAAAAACGTAAAATGTAATCGTTAATCATTTTCATTAATATGTTTACATTTTGCCCATCTATGAACAAAAGTAATTAATATGTTTAATCGGTTAATTAGTAAATAATAGCAGAATCTAATTTTACAATAATGTTGTTAAGCGGTTAAATTCTGAATGTCAGCCAATGTTATTGTAATAATAGAAGGGTTAGCTAGGCTTTGTTCTCTCATTATTGATCACGATCATTGTTTGTGAAGCAATTTAATTATTTAAAAGCTTCTCCATTCCTCCGATGATTTATTCAGGTATTCGTTAATGGAATTTACTTGCTATTGTCAATTTTATTGTGCAGTTTAATTTGATAGACGTAGAGTTGTTGAGACATAAAACAAAAGACCTTCATTTACTCGTTTATGTGTAATAGTACTAAAATTATTTGAACGCAAAACGCAGTATTATTTTGAAGATTTTCTTATCTAAGTTCGATTCGAGTTGAGAGATTTATTGTTAACCCTTAACTTGGTAGAAATTTATTTTTTTAATATTAAAATTATATTTATACTACGTAACCCTTATGGCCCAAGGGTGTTTAGAAAAAAATAAACGTGCGTACGAAAACTAAGAATTTACCTAAAAAATTATTAAAAAAGATTAAAGTTGCGCTAAAAAATTATGGCACTAGATTATGTTAATTCTGATGTATCTCCACAGATACGTTATCAAGAAAAGGGTTAACTATATAAAACTCTTAATCAATTTAGTACTTTAACAATTTTTTATTAAAATACAGTGCATAGTAGAAAGCCCTTGTCCAGGAAGTTTCTTCACCGATTTTTTCTTGTTTTTCATGTATAAATAAAAATAATATACTATCCATAAGCAAATAAATATACTATCCACAGGCAAAAGTAATAAAAGTTAAAGCAAATTGTTAATAGTATTCGCAAGAATATTTAGTATTTAATAATAGTTCTTTATATTATAATATCTATATCTATCATATATAATATTATATCTATCTATATATATCTATAATATTTATATCTATCATAGCTTATTAGTTATACATCCTGTTGATTTTATATATTATATTTCCATTTCTGTTCCATTTATATTATTTTAATTATTATATTTGATTTTATATATTATATTTCCTTCCATTATCTTATCAATTGTGTATTAGCCACTGGGCTTAGTTGAGATCAGTGACGTTCATACGCTATTTGGACAGGGTAGGCAGATTCATATAATTAATGTTTATATTATACAATGATAATAAATATTATATTACTTTCAAAGGGAAGATTTATGGCGTGAAAATAGAATAAATATGAATATAAAGGGTTCCCTTTTTTGTTTAAATTAAAGCAATTTATTCTAGACTTATTTATCGTAAGGACATGCAATGCTTTTATGAATCTATGGGATGAACGCTACTGGTTGAGATGGAATGTTTTTAGGCCACTTCTTGTAGGTTTCTCCTGGATAGTGAGGGCAGAGCGATCCTAAATAGCACTGCTTTATCGCCCGCCATCCTATCTCTGTTGGCTTCAGGAGCGACCACTCTAACTCTAACCTAGCTGCCTACATGCAGAAAATATATGTACATAGTTCCTTGTATTAATAATTTGTATGACGCATAATACTAAGAAAGACTTTACTGTATAAATAATTTATTTCAAACACTCCGCTGTTGAAATTGTTGCTCGTAATACGTCAGAAAATATTTGACTAATAAATCTTTTCAAAGAACTATTATATACAACTTATGAAAAGTTCTAACAACTTCAACGACGCACTTAAATTTCACATTTACGAGTATATATCGCAAAATAATATAAATAATATTTGACATTTAAATGCCAAAGTTCATAGTACTCTTACAACCTGAAACTTAAAAACATTTCCATGAAATTTAGAAGTCTTCAAAGTACCTTGTCCCTACTTCAGTTATAAACTTGTCTTTGAATATGCATCAAGGGACACACTTTTGAACTTTTAAAGTTGAACTTGACTCGATTTCATATTCAAATTTTACGCATGACAACATAAACTTTGAAGTCTGAGAAAATAAAGCTATTTTCACGCTAAGGTTTCTTTACGGCGAGGCTGTGGAGGATGGATGAGAGTTCATGTTAATGCGCAGAAGTGGTTACCTTGGGTTTTTTTAGCCAATCCGATAGTAATAATCACTTCATTTCTAATTTCTCCGTAGCACAAAATATAAATACAAACAATAATTAAGAATAATAAGTTTTTTTATGAAGCGGACTAACTACTGGGTGCCGGGAAAGGCATTTACAGTTCAACCGGGCTTAGGGGGCGAGCACAGAAGGTGCTCAGCCAGCGAGTTTTTGGGTTGGGTGGCAATGCAAGGGCACCCCTTGTAACGATGTTATAAATTGATATTTTAAACAACATAATTACAAGAGAACTATATCGATAGTCGATGTTCGAGGCGTATCGATAAGCCAAGCGCAGCGCATCGTGCATTATAACTATATAATAATATATCTACACTGTACGTGCGCGCGCGCCGGTGCTGGCGAGTCGCGGCCATATTGATTGTGCATGACAACGCCGCGGAGTGCGACTGCGTCATTTGCATCTTATAATTATTATCTTTAAGCTTCAATTTTATTAAGCTATTGCTGAACAAAATACCTAAGTATAGTGATTTGATCCCGAAATAAGAGGTAAGTGTCTGAACACAGTAAATTCTAAATTCGTTTAACATTTATACCTACCATCACTATTAGTGTCATTCACATTATTTTCACTTGATTGTTTTCTTTTCGCCCTTACGACACCTTTTCAACTAACGATTTATTGTAACTGTATTCTGGTTGCGTGTATACCTGCCACAACTAGCTAACGTTAGTGCTTTCGCTGGTTGGAGGTAGGGTACACGGGACTGGCCCTAAATTACGGACAATAAATACTTACCGTGACGAATTCCAGGAATCACCCTACGAGTTACTTTACGAATCACGGTGCAGGCTGAAGAATCTACGAACTGAACGAAAGCCGAGTTACCGAGTACCCATCCGCACATTTAATCTACGATGAGCTATTGATGAGCAGTTACCTATTCCAGAGCCGATTGGCACACATCCACATCAGGGGAGTACAAACGAAACGAGAGACTGCTAGAACACACCCTAGGCCATACACCCACGACCCATATATAAAAAAAAAACCTGTAAACTAACTCCTGTATTAAATTTTTGGTTCGTAACTAGTGTTTTTCCTCTAAAACATTAAGCGACACCCTATGGGTACGAACTTCGACTTAGACCGCCAGCCAAATAAAGTACTAACCCTACGGGTGACCTACCAGCGTTTCGGAAGTGACTACCTTGAGAAGAAACGCCGAAAGAAACTCAAGGCTGCGTCGGAGCGGAACTTCGCCTCGGTGCGAAAACGCACCGGTTAGCAGCAGTTGACTGAACTATCCTTCTTCGGCGACGCCGGTGTCGTGGAGTGAAATTAGTGTGTGTGGGTACCTCACTGTTTAATCGGGCGGTAAGAATAATAAGTTTTATTTATTTATTTTTATCGAGGGGTAAAGGCTATTTGGTTTAAGCAACATTTTTTGGGATATAGTGATAATATATATATTTTTGGAATCGGTAAAAAACACTGATTAATAATGAATAATTATATTAATAGCCTTTCACCCCTCGCTATAGTAGGACGCCCTCTGGTTACGCGGAGTGATGATTTTCGCAAAGTGGCAGGCAATTGTTGGATAAGAGACCTGAAGATTTGGGCTCAGTGGGGAACTTTAGGAAAAGCCTATCGCTGGATAGGTGAAGGTGGATCTAGTGAACAAATACGGGTTAATAATATATACATACACACCCGTATAAAAAAATAGCAAAGTTTTCTAAGACAGACTTTAATTTATCGTGAACTCATCAAGAATTTACTAAAAATAAAACCCAGGAGTTGTGAATTTCCCAAGAGTCTAAGTTAAAACCGCAGTATTCCTTAAACCTAGACCGTCAAATTTTATAGTGGCAGTATTACATAGACAAAACTAATAAAGCGCGAATGCTCGTAGATTCAAATCCCGGTACGAACATATGGGGTTTTCCAGATTTTTGATTCTAAATTTTTTTTATTCTGACATGGCACAGTGACTACACCATACCTGATGGTAAGCATCGTACAGTCCAAAACGTGAACGACTACCAATAGCAAAAAAAAACCATCGATAACCGCAGTGATCATGCCGGCCTGCACAAATATCTCTCACTCTTCGTTTATGGGACCCGATTTCATAGGACTGTGGGAACACACTCGCTGGAAGACCATTCTATACCCCAACAACACGGCAAAAGAAGGAGTTAGAGAACTTCTTACTCCTAGCCGGGATGTGAGATACCGTAAAGCTGTGACTCCGCAAACCAGCGCGCGTGGTTCTGCTATGGAAGGGAGAGGGTGGAACAAGGTTAAACAATTCTTCAGAACACTCGCCATGATACAGGCGGTAGAAAACGTTATATAATTAGAATCTCTGTCTCACCGAACCTGATCCTGACGTGAAAGCAATCACAAATTATTGACCGTGAAATTAAGAGTTCTTTCTTCGGTTTCGGAGTAAATTCACAAACTGGTCAGGTTTAGGGGTGACTTGACCGAACTATTTCAAAAATAATCTTAGACGTTATCGTTTGAAAAGAAAGAATGGTTTCAAAAGAGAATTATAAATGAGTTTTACGTGATCGCGGCACCAGGATTATATTTTATACGATCTATTGTACAATAAACTATACTTTATGTTTTTACGACAATATTGTATCAATAATAATGATAATAAATCGCCACGCTGTATCCCTTTCGGGGTGAGTAAAGATACATAAGTGGCTGTATCCTCTCTGCACTTATATGTCGTGCCCAACGTGACCAGTAGCGCAACTGATCTCTGAACTCAAAACACTTATGAAATCTGTTAGATACCACGCGCGTTTTCTTACAATGTTTTCCTTCATCTGTGAGCATGAGAAGCGTAAACTTGTACTATCTGGAAAAACGCAGAGGTATTTGCTGGGATTTGAACCTCTGACCATTCGATTTAATTATGTTAATAATATTTTTATTTTCTGTGTTTGTAATATATTTAATAAACGTTTTTTGTGATTTGGAAATTCTGTCTCGTATAATTGACTCTTTTAAGACATTAGTGAGACAAAAAATTGCCGGTTTAAGCTTTTTATAAATGTATTTGTTTTTGTTATAAATTATTATCATAGATTTTCTATTTGTGTTTTATGGCCTTTAGCCAGATTATTATTTAATTGAGTATTTTTATGCAAAATTTATTAGCTTGTGTATATTTTTTACGTGTTATTTTTTTTATTTTACACCCTGTATATTTCCCTAATTACACAAGAAATAAAAAACAACGAATTAGTTTACTATAGCTGTAGTGGCCTAGTGAATAATGGACTGAATTTCATGTGTGGCAACGCAAGCGGTTGTAGGTTCGAATCCTGGTACGTACCTCTGGATTTTCCGTATTACGTACTGATTTTGTGACTACGTGTACACAGGAGAAGGAAAACATCGCGAGGAAACCCACATAGATTCTAATAGAAACGATATGAGTAAGTGTCCTGAGAATGACGATCATCTTCACTACTGATCATTCTTCGTATAAACGTAAATTAGTACAGCTACTAATGTATCTCTGTTAACCCCGAAAGAGATATAGCGTGACGATATTTTATTATTATTAAAAAAACAAAGCACTGAGAATTACTTTAATGAAAAAATAAACTAGATTGGTAGACAAGTATCGCTCTGCCGTTGGGAAGCGGCTTTTCACCTCGTATGCAAATTTATTTATTTTTTTGCATCGAGCATCGACGTAGAGTTGCCTGCTTCGCGGTGTTTTACCAGTTGCACGGTGGAGAGTGCTCTCAGGAACTACATTCTTTGATTCCACCAGCCCCATTCCACAACAAAACCACAAGACATCGTGTCGGATACCATCCGTATGTGGTGGATGTTCCTTATATCCGCAAGAGAAGATTCGCTTCTACATTCATCATGCGAACAGCTAAGGAGTGGAATATGCTACCAGCGACCATATTTCCGCGATCTTATGACCTGGGAGTCTTTAAAAGAAGAGTGAATAGGCATTTGTTAGGCGGACGCGGCTCATCATCTTACTCATCTTCACCTTCCACCAGGTGTGATTGAGGTCAAGCGTTCGCCTATAAGTTATAAAAAAAAATTATAGGTTTGCCAGTGGTCTGGTACAATACTTTCTTCACACAACACATACACAATTACAATCAATAATGTACAGTTCCCATTAAGGCATCCACAACATACGTTAGAGTGGCTTGTTTATATTGTATGGTAATGAAAGTCAGGATTATTAGTCTGTGCATCTCTCAACAACCCGAAGACCTTTCTCTTGAATTTCTGCATGGAGTCCGCGAAAAAATCCACAGAACCTCCAAGAAGATTGTAGATCCGAGATAATCTGCACAAAGCACTGTTAACGCTAAGGTTTGTTTGTTTTAAAGGTATCATATCATTAAATATCATGGAATATCATAGAATGTGTTGCGTATATTATTACAGCAGAATTATTACACATATATACTGTTCCGTATACGAATATGTATGCGGGCAACTTCGATTCAGCTCTGGCAACACCGTACGGGTTGTTAATTGAGTTTTGCTCTCGTTCCAGCGATCTGCCGAGTAACGACATAGAACCATACAAAAATTCAATTTCGTTAAACAATTAGATTCCAAAATGTACAAGTATGCTAGGAAGATCCTCAAAGACACCAGTTTCCTGGAGCAGAAGCAGGGGCCCCTGAGGAGTTGGCAAACTGGTGGTCGCGGTAAGTGAAACTCTTTAGGCAGCCCGTGCCAGTGTTGAGCTGACTGTGGAGCTATCCAAGTACCGTACACATACATTATGATTTACATAAAGTTTGTGTATGATAAATACACACCGTGAGTCATAAATATCTACGGTAACATTATTAAAAGGTTCTGAGAAAGGTCGGAAAGTACTACACGTAAATTGATATTCGGAATGAAGGGGCGAAACCCTGAAAGTTGGTGCGGTTTAAATAATGATATTAAATTTACAAACTCTGAACACAATAGACAGATCAAATCTACTCGTATATAAAGCCTAAATAAACCTATATTTATATTTGCTTGAGAAATAGACAAAGAATAGTGAGAATTTTTATTTGACTTCAAAAAGGGGGAAGTTCTGTATTCATCCAAAACTCCGTTATTAATTGACCGATTTAAATAATGTTTTTCTTAGACAATAGGGTATATTATGATATTGATCCCATTTTAACTCGTTCGTTGCCACGTCAAGAAACGAATAAAGCCAGTGCTTAGCTATCGATATAACAGTATTTAAAAATCCCATCACGCTGTTTTTTAAGACTACATATTATTATAGGTAGGAGGGTAACTAACAAAAATTGTTTGGAAGTAATGTCGTATTCTATGGAACTTGTGATAAAGTTCAATGTGAACTTGATGATAGCCTTAATATACTGTCCGATGAGTTTCTTATTTCCACGGCTTCTGCCTAATACCGCCGGTGTGCATACAGGTACGTTGGTAGCAAAATTCATAGCAATTGTTTGCACATAACAATTGAGCACCGTGAAAGATTAACTATTGCGTTCTTGCTAAAAAGGTCTTACGCTTTAGAAACTGTAAACAAAGGAACGCAATTAACAACGACAATTCTAAAGCATCGTAAATATAAATACATTAAAATACAAGTACAATAGATACGTTTTAGGTTCCTACAATAGCAAAATCGACATATAATGTTGTTATATAACATTTATTCCTATACTAATATCTGCCTGGCCTAGCTCCGGTGCAATTTATACTCAGAACTGACGGTTTTTCGAACAACGTTTCAACCCCTATTTAACCCTCTCAGGGATGTATTATGAAAAAACCACTCTAAGTGTGCGCCGACGATATAAAATACTCCGGTGTATCAATTCCGTGTTTCTAGTATTAGTAGTTTAGACTCTATGATGATAAGTCAGGACAAGTATTTTTATGTATGTATAGATGGATAACAATGTAAATAATATTAATAAATTACCTTAGAATACTTTAAACTCAACGGCAAACTCATAGCTGATGATAGAATCCATACAAAGGCGATCTTTACGGTAACTCTTTTTCTCGTTTTATTTCTTCCAAATCTCATTGGATACCTTAGAGAAAGATACCTGTAAGAGATATTTAATATTATTGAGAAATATATATTATTTATATTATTTATTTTTACATGGTTACTGGTAACTAACACATAAGCTCTTAAGCGTAACTGGTTTATTAAGACTGAACACTTTTGATGTACAAAAATTGCAGTTTTATTCTTCTTGAGTTCATATAAACTTTCCTCGAGGTGTGGTAACGACGCGCGCTATACAAAGACGACCCTATCTAACGGGTTACGGCAAAAGCGAGAACAGGGACTCAGCTGACTGACATACCTACGCCAGAATCGAATGAATTTAAGTTGTAATATATTTATTTTCGAGACATAGACCTAACGATTGTTAGAAAGGCCCCACTAAAACAAAAATAAATCTTAGGATATATGACGTTTTAGTAAAAGTCATAGAACAAGAATTGTTAATCTTTATATATCTAAGTCGCCTTTAAGAGGCTATACGTTAATTACTAGTAACCTTGTGTATGTAACATTATATAGTTTCCACTCAAAAATTTAACTTATGTTATTTTGTCACAAAAGTGAACAAATCAAATAGCAATCTTACCGTACACAAATAAGAATTAAAACTACATAGATGCGTGATCCGAAAAGGAAGTTAATAAAGTAAAACAAATAGCTGAAGGTGATAAAACCGATACTAACATTTCAAAGCTAGAGAAAATATAAAAAATCCATTGTAAATCTGGCGAGCGGAAAATTTTTCAGACTACCACAACTTTACAAAAATATAACCAAATTATCGTTCAAATACGAGGTTATACCAGAATTATGTTTTGGGTAGTTCCATATTCACAAATAAAAAAAAATAGCTACAAAGACGTTATATTCAGCTGCATAGAATAGTAATGAGTAAAAAACAAAAATAAATCTTACCTATCAACGCTTATAGTACATAGGTGCATGATAGATGCAGTACAGAGTAGAACATCCAGGCAAATCCAGGTCAAACAGTAGACCGCAGGCAAAGGAAAATAACCTGGAAATAAAAGAAATTGACAATTCTGGGTTTTAAATACCGTTATAAATATGGTATTGTTATAGCTATTTGATGGAGATATCGTTATTCAAAATAACGTTAGGCATATTTAGAACATTTTATCATTAAAAAAATAAATATTTAATATCTATGTTATCGTTGTTATCGTTAAGTTTTAATATCATTAATTCTCGTATCCATTTAATTAATTGTTAGACTATATTAACTAAGTACTTTATTTTTATTCTATAGAAGAAAATTTAGACAGGATTTCTTATTTAGATAAAAAATCCTTCAGTTTTAAGTAGAACTATTAAACAACAATTATTATTCGTTGAAATAACGAAAAAGCATGATACGTTTGATTTTTTTAAAATAAATTTTATTCATCACCAATCATCGTCATCATCAGCCCACCCTAGCCCACTGCTGGACATAGGTCTCTCCTAATAAGCACCATAGAGCACGGTTTTCGGCTTTTCTCATCCAATCCTTTTTTTCTGAGGGACCGCATTGCGCGGGCGGGAAAGGCCTTCACAACTAAACCGGGCTTGTTGGACGAACGCTGAAGGCGCTCAGACAGCGAATTTTATGGGTGGGCAGCTACGCATGGCACCTATGAGTACGTTCCTCGACTTGGGAGGAAAACCAGTTAGAAACGGTGAGCTACCAGCGTTTCGAAAGCGACTACATTGAGAAGAAACGCCGAAATAAACTCAAGGCTGCGTCGGAGTGAAACTTCGTTATTTAAACGTCATCCCGAACCCTTACTAGATCTTTCTACAGGTCTTGGCTCCACCTTGCCAGGGACGACCCACGCTACGTTCTAAGATTCTCGATCTTCACTCAAGAACCCACCTGCTCAGAGTCACTTCAGCTTGTTAATACGAAGACCTATGCCGACAATTCTGGTTCTCTGTCGGATAACTGCGTTTGGATTTTATCTTTCATAGAGATGCCCAGTATAGTTCGTTCTAACGTACAATGAGCAACCCGAAATTAGTGGATTAGCCCAGCTGTTAGTGTTCACGTCTCGGCTTCGTAAATCATAACCAGTGGAAATTAAACTTTAATGTAACTTCAAAAATTCTACTAAAAGATACTTCGGATCCGGAAATCAGCAACAACGTGTAAATATCAAGAACATTTATTGGCTATTAACCTTATAATTACGTTAATTGCCTTTCTTAGTCAACAATTTCTAAAACGTAAGACCTTTTTAGCAAGAACGCAATAGACAAACTGTCACGGTGACAAATTATTATGTGCAAAACAATTGCTATGAGTTTTTGTCGCTAACGCACCTGCGTGCAAGCCTGCGGAGTGAGACCGAAGCCTGTGAAAAGAGAAACTGATAACCAGTACGTTCCAGGCTAGCAAAGAGTTCACAAGCTCCATCGAATGCGACATCAATACTCGAACAATTATAATCACTCCCAAATTTTCAATACCTAGTTCAGATATACTTTATATTAATATATAATAGTTTCACTTAAGTCGTGTAAATATTGTTTGTTTACTTTTATTGCGTATTATAATGAATTATCATAGTCGGGAAATCTAAAAGCGGTCTCCGTTATTAAAGTTCGGATGATTTTTAAGCGTAAAATACATTTCAAAGCAAGCTAATTTATTATTGACTAAGTCAATAATTGTCCTTAGCCGTTATATCCCACGCACAATTCCACCCACGTACAAACATTTTATAAGCCACAAATAACGCTCTAAATGCCGTCCATTAATACAGAGCCTACGGTCCAGATTACAACATTATCTTACAGTAAAAACCTTAAGAAAACATTCAATTACAGCTGAACGAAAGATTTTCGTTTTATTTAATATAAACTGTTTGATCTTCGACAGAAAACGAAATTTAGTGGTTGATAAACCTCGGAATGCCGTGTGTTTGTGTTTTATTCAAGACTTCGAAGATTTCGATTTTCCTTGTCTTTTACCCTTCACACCCTTTTAGGGGTTACATTTTTAAAAGTCTTTGCATTTATTTGCTTTTTATTTGTAATTGAACGTTTAAATATCAATTATCCAATCTTCACCTTACAAGTTATTGACTCGTGTTAACTCTTCAATTTCCAGGGTCACTTGTAGGTGATAGTAGTTAATTTTTTTTTTCTACGACATGATCATATTTTTTTTAATTCCACCATTATTACATCAAAGTTGAAGAGTAAAGCTATTCATATATTTTTTAACAATGCCCAGTGTCACCTGTATGACACCTTCCTAAAAAAAGAGTAGTTTTTTTTATGTGGTTTTGCTTTCGCTGTATGTATCTAAACTATTTTATTAAAAGAGAAATACAAAATTAACATTAACATAGACATGGGAATTGAAGAGTTAATTCTCTATTTTACAGAAATTTTAATTTGATGATTATTTAAATATTGTATCTAAATTATTTATTTAATTATTGTAAAGGTTTAAATTGCAAGCTCGTTTATAATATAATAATATCACGTTTACCTACAATTACACAAATTATATATAAAAAGTGTGGACGCCGTAGCGTACTTACCCAAATAATATCGATTATTTCGTCATTTGAAGATTCTTATGTCGTAATATGTTGGAAAAACGGATGCAGGGAGCGAATTTCACTACATGGCGATTTGCAGCGAAAAAAGAAGGCGAATTGCCTCGAGCGAGCAGCTGGTATGTCATCCACATACGGATGCCAATCCGCAACGCGTCTTGTCAACTTATAGTAGAAGGTAGAAAAGGGAATTTCATGGTACAACTCAAACAAACACACACTCTTCAGAGTAAAGTTTATGGAACGCCGTAATGCAGGCTACTCTACGTCGTTGTTCCTAAATGAATAGCTAACGGGAAGTAGAAGTCTCATTGGAAATCAGTTGCCGAGTTCAGCGATCGATTGAATCCAAGGTTTGTCAAATGGTATTTGGCAGAGCCACCCTAAAGTTGGCAGCAAAACTCCACACATGATCGCACATGTGTTTGATACAGGTTGAGAAGTTAGATCGGCGTGAAATACCGTTTGACCTTGAAAAGAATCCCCAATTTCTGAGCAGTTGTTTTTGCCTTAGTTGTATTGAACGCTGAAAGTTAAGATCAGCAGTTAACTCCATGCCAAGACTTGGAGGCTATCAGCCACTGGTACGCTTTCACCCTGGAAAGTAGGAGCCAAAATGAAAGGGCTCTGTTTGGCGGAGAGGGTAGTTTTATAAATAACATTTTACAAAAGTAATTGGAATGCTTTGCACAGCTTCAAGATAAAAATTTAAAATCTGCGTTTGAACTCAAAAATAGAGCTACCGTGGTCGCGCAAAATGAGACAATTAAAAACTCGTTAGTACATTTTGTCTGCTTTTAAGTTGTCAGCAAAAAGGTCACATAAAGTACCGCTTTAACTAAATTATACGTGCTCTAATTACACAAATGTATAATAATTATTCAGCAACCTCGTACAATCTATATGATTTTTTTATGTAAATACAGTGCTCTAACAACATGTGATTTGTATTCACTTAGGAACGAGTAAATGTGACAATTACTTAGAGCGACTTGCATCAACAAATTAAATTTAGTTTAGACTTGTATAAAACACAGTTTCATTGAGACAGCTTAATTTGATCTCATAGCTTATTTAAATTAAACAGCTGTTGAATCTGGATAATTTGTATGGGAAATCGAAAAGTGCGATGCGGACAACCTAAATATTAATATTAAGGGCTCATATTTTCAGAGGCCTATTTTGGCATTAAAACGAAACTTTTGAGCGTGGTTCCGAGGAAAAAATTTTTTTTTTAGTAACGCCCTAATAAATATCCAAACATATTATATTATTTTGTTTTATATTTTTAATAGTCATAAAGGTAAACTATAAAAAACACACCCAGGGTTTTCATTACAGACAAAGTTCTCGAACTTGCATTTTAAACTAGCGCGGCAAAATAAAATCACTGCATCAGCTATGTGCAGCCTAGTTTAAAAACCGTCTGGTACTATCCTGAGCTTAAATAGGAAATACTGTCCTAACCACTATAGTCACTAGAAGTAATACTTTCCTATTACGTCTTAATACACTCGATGTGACAAAGCCTAGGTGACCTGCGCTACCATTATTTTGAAAAGAGTTACTTAAAAATAGCTCGATTCTTGGATATTTTCGAAAGTTATTTGGTTTTTCTGGCATGGCTTTCATTTATCGCCAGAAAGACTGAAAAAAGTGGCTAGTGGTGATCAATTACTATAAGAGTCAAGTTTTCAACTACTCTTACTTTTTTGGGAGTCGAAGCTGCTCGCGTCCGTAGGCTTTACCCTAGCTTCCCTACACGTGACTCCTGGGTGGTGCTAAACGAGCAGCAGCGAGGTGGTAGGGCGTCGGAGCCCGTCTGGATCGCGACCACAGTACATGGGTGTAAAGCCCGTCATAGTGACCAGTTTCGGCTTGTCGCGTTTCGGGATCAGGTTGTGTATATCCAGTAGCTCATATACCTAGAGACCTTCAGTCGCGGTATATGTGGGCCGAGATGACGATGGAAACTATCAATGGATTTTCATCCTTTGAGAGACGCTATCGTTTTTGGACTTCACTGTACTTACCATCAAGTACTCTGTAGTCACTATGTTGAGCCAGTGTAAAAAAAACATGGGCTTTGCTACTTGAGAGAGTCCACAGCCCATGTATGAGGAAGGCAGGGTGTGAAAATTCTCTCACACTGCTTATTACGACAGTTTTTTGGAGGTGGTCAGCTCCATCCATCCTCTATAATTTGAGAAAGCCTGAGAATGCCGTCCGCGTGCCCTGGCAGAGTGCGTAGTTTGCTCCCACGCCCTGGTTTCCGCAGTGCGGTAGGAAATCCCAGGGGTATTTAGCCAGTAGAAATCTGAGACATTCCCGGCTGTTTGCTCAATTCGACCGGAAAGTCCTGTGACGGATTTTCCTCTGGTAAAAAATGCGTCGATTTTCTAATTATTTTGAGTTTTAAATATACATTTTTTGTTAATTTTATTTCTAGATAACTCAGACTGTAATCTGGATAAGAAAATTTCTTTCTAAAATATTATTTTAATAGGCTATTCCTAAAATATATTACCGCACTACAAACAAAACTATATATCACGCAATAAAGATGAAACTAAATGACTCCATTTCTCTCGACACATATTTTCAGTTATTTCATGACGTTTATAGCCTCTCTTATCCCTTGCTACTGTTATATTTCTCCATTAGTATTTATACGCACTCCATTAGAAACTGTACTAAATGTACCTTATTATAGTGAAATTCTTCGTAATAACTCACGTTGTCAACTAACAAAGTGGAGGTACATTATCTAGTTTAGAGGAACAATGGGTTAGAGCGGCTCTAGCTTAAACTTGAATAAAACATTATTTAGCGTTAAACTGTACTCTTTGTTTTGGAATTGCAAAAACAATATCCTTTTTTGGTAAGCCATAGAGAATACAATCAGAGTCGCTGTGAGGATAGCGGTGTCTCAGGCTTCTACTAACTAAAAACCCCCAGGGTGCCCTTTTTATCACTACACCTTAGTCTGGAAATCCAGATTCTTCGAGACGTCCGGGAGCGAACAACCTCTTTAGGTTTCATCTTTGGGGAGGTGAGTGTAAAGAGCCCACCTCTTCGAACCTTTATCATAGGCGGCGCGCTGCCTTCTTCTCTTCCAGTTTTCAGACTCCCTCAAGTGTACTGGGCGACTAGTTTCACAGAGGGATGTCGTGATGTTCGCGCGTGAACGCATTCTTCTTGCGACAGTAACTTTGCCGCCGTATGTATGCAAATTAGCAATAAGCAGTTTAGTATTCGTTATCGGTTACTACATGCTATCAAGCACGGTCATGTTTCATTACTATGTGTCTCTGGTTCATATATTACATTATAGTTCCACTTCACAAATTTTACAGACGGGCTTTTGATATTTAATGGCATATTTAGTACTGAGAAAATGGTCTAATTTAAGCTGAAATACAAACGAAACTGCGTATAAAAAAGTTAATACATTTTAATGTAAAAATCCATTATTTTCGGAATCGTCTCCCGGCGATCCGAGTGGAAGATATCCATCTTTCCATTACATCTGTATTCCATTCGCAATTCCTGGGACTCTTGAGCGGTTTTATCGAATAATTTAATTCGACGTCACGTTGTTCGTAGTGATTCAACTCGAAAGAACGTTTGGCGTTGATAGATGATCGCACCTATCAGAAAGGTCGAATAGCCCTGGCTCTGACGTCATCTGATCTATTCTGATAGTGCAAAGACGGTTCTTATAAGCCTTTGTATTCATTCAGCGAAAAGGTCGAATATGAACGCAAAAGTTTCGAAGCAATTCTTGTTCATTCATGTACAGACACTTATACTGTAAATTAAAGACGCTACTCTGAATTAACTTACACTTTGGTCAATAAATTAGTTCATCATTATCAAATAACTGAATATTCATGGTGACCCGTTAGTCGATGTTTATAGTTAAAGGGTAGATAGAGAAACGGTACCTCTATAGCTTATTGAAAATAAAAATAAATAAAAACTTAACAAATTATAAAAATAGATTCACAGTTTGATGATAGTTATTCTGCTTTAGAAATCACTCGCTTTTCTGTTTATAACTCTAAAAATTAGAAACTCGAAAATAAAATACAATATATTGTACCATATTAGAAACTACATAGCATTGGGTATGTTATGTAGTTTTTAATAGGCCGCTTATCGCATAGCCCGCTCCATCGCACGCTAAGCGACCTTAAGCTGGTGGACCAGCTTAACCGTCAGTATCCACGCCTCGGTTCTCTATATCTTAACTGGTAGTACGCATTGGTTGAAGACTTTAGTTCTCACGCATTGTGGTGTAAAAGACGAATAGACCCGACGTAATTTTCTAAATGTTGCCCAACCGAATTGAATTCTTTTTTTAAGCTTACCATTACTTTCATATTAATTTCAAAAACAAAGTAATGTTTATAAATGTTATTCTTAAAGTCAAGAATTTTGAGCTGTCTTTTACTGTTATAATTGCGAAAGTTTAAATAAATATATTACTCAATCGCGCCTGAATGGCAGAAGGGATATGAAAGAAATTTAGCACAGAGATATAGAGAATTATAGGCTGGAATATTACATAGACTACTTTTTATTATATATATTATTATATTAAGCCGTGGTGGCTGCCGGCAGAATAGAATAGCACCCCCCTCTTCTTGCCGAGGTGTCGTAAAAGTCGACTAAGGTGTCTCTTTAACACCGCAATTCAACCAGGTGTTCAGAGAAGGAAAACTCGACCAAACCTGCATCCCGCTCCCTCCCGATCGTACTGGTTCTCCTTTCCATCGGGCCTGAGAGAGCTCTGACGAGAGAGTGCTTTTCTGGCTGCGCGTCCAGCTATGCACTTAAATATCTCCTGCGCAATTGACTGTTTTCGAAAACTAGACCTCGAATTTCTTAACCGGTGTTGAAACAGTCGCCGTGGCCGAAACCGGCTAGGACATCATCATCATTATATATATCATCACACTATATCTCTTTCGGGGTGGGCAGAGTTACATTAGTGGCTGTATCAACATTGCGCTTATATGTCGTGTCAAATGTTACCAGTAGCGCAGCTAATCGCCGTTCTCAGGGCACTTACACGTGACATTTCTTTTAGATACCAAGCAGGCTACCTAACGATATTTTCTTTCACTGGTGATCATGTGGTGCCTAAATTCATACTTAATCTGGAAAAACACAGAGGTACATGTCAGAATTCGAACCTACGACCATTCTCGTTGCCGCGTATGGAAACCGGCCCATTATCCACTAAGCTACTACAGCTACAATTACTTGTTATCCAGAAAATATATTTCAATTCTGTGGAAATTCGGATGGGACTAAGTGACGCAGCTAAACGCGAAAAAACATATCAAACAACGTATCATATATATATATATATATATATATATATATATGTATATATCATATAACGTATCAAACTTTCCCGTTTTTGTTTCAGGATTGTTGTCGCCATATACAGTATGTTTTAAAAATACTCTCTGACTTCTGTTTCACCAGGAAATTACCAAATTATTTAAAAAAATATATTTATGGACATTAAAAACCTATTGTAATATAAAAATATATATGTAAATTGAATTATTTTACATGCCATCAATGTACGGATTATTACAAAAATCAATTTAAAGACTACTGAAACTATTTCATTGATAAACAGTGTTTGTGATCAACGGGGATTATGACCCTTTTGACGTCATGACCTACTGGCATGATCCTTTACTTTCCTTTTTTCCTTTGTTTGTACACGCAAGCTCCCAGTATTGCCACATACGTTTCCCTATTAATTTAATCGTTAGTTTGATTTAATTCTGATTTATTTTTACTCATTAACTAAAAATGATAACCTAAATAGAACCTAATATAGGCACCGAGCAAACCCTCCACGGGTCTGACATGATTTTTATAACATACTGTATGTAAATTTCTACCCACCAAATCTACAACTTCTATTATTGTTCTGTATTTAATAATTAATGTATTTTTTATGTCTAATTTATAACTTCTGACTGACTTTAATATGAAATTAGAGATAATTTAGAACGCAATTATTTTACAATATAATCTCCATTACCAAAGTGGCAAAGGGATGAAAAAAGAAAGCTTGTTAGTTTTTAATTGTATGACTTCTCCCAATCATAAAGATCACAATATATCGTCAAATTTAAATATGTAATATAAAATAAAATGCCTTTAAAAAGCTAATAAACGAGGTCGTCATGTAAAAAACTCATAAAACGTGTCAAATGAAAGCTAGATCACATCGCTTGATATTGCAAACGGCGCGATGTGAAAGAGATAAAATTGTGATTTCAGCGAACAATAAACTAAATTGAAATTTATTCCCCAATTCTCTCACTATATTGTTTTTCTACGGAACGTCATAGCGCTCGAGTTATTCCGAAAGAGAATAAAATGTCATAATTTATCAAATGATTCTGAGTGTATTCGGTGTATTAGTTAAAATGCTCTAATTTGCTTTTATAGTAGTTTGTCTATTATCAGAGCAGGCGCACTAGAATGAGTACATCGCCCCACATATCCAGGCGTTGAGTGCCACACGATGTGTCCCCGCGTACCGCTCCAAGACAATGAGGTGAGCAGTGCTGGCTTTTTAGACCATCCCTGCTTGTAGCTTAGTAGAGAGTGGCCTGAATAAGGCCAGACAACAACGGGAGTTGAAGACGCTGGCCCTGCCATACCCTTAGCCTAGACAGGCGAGAGGAGGAACGACTCGGTGGCTTAAGCTAGCAAGATTCCGGCATCCGGACTCTCCCTGTATACTTCCTCTGAATTAACAAAAAAAGTTTATCTATTATCACGGCGAATCCCTACTGGAGTAAGCAGAGAGAATGGAACGTCATTTATTTCTATTTTTATTAAATCTTTTTCGCTTTAATATTTAAAATAATGAAGTTCGCTTTTAATACACATTATTCGCCTTTTTAAATATACTCGTACGAGCATGTCTGTTAGAATGAGATCTTTAAGTAGACGATAGAAAAGGAGATGATATTACAGTTTTTGAATCAAATGTTATGTTTTAGTTTCTTTAAAGAGGGAGTTAAAGAACATTTTTTAAGATCGCCAATATGTTGGTGACGTTTCTAGTTTTTTAATTGTCCATAGACAACAATGGTCACTTTGCACTAGGTAGAAAGTTAGCTTGCTTGCCCTCTTTTAATAAAAATACTGTCACCCTAAATATAAAATATATCACCTAAGTTTTGGCGTATTCAAATACTTTAACCGGTTGGGCGTTGTCAGCAAAAATAACTTGTAGTTTGACAAATTGCTACAAAGTTGCTTTAATTAGTTCATGAGGGAGAGAACGGAAGCAACAATGTCGCTTTCAGAAATCCTTGAGAAACTGTTTGGTGATGAAAAGAAAACAAATGTATCGAATAGCGGCATTTTAACAACAGCTAACCAGAAACACGTTAATTCAAATTTAAGATTTAAAACGACATCTAACCAGTCTTTTAACAAAAATATTTTATAACTAGCTGCCTTTACAGACTTCATTTTATCAAAAGATAAGAAAAGGGAAAGGAATAAAAGTTGTTTTACTATTTTCTTCGTAAATGTTCCTTTTTTCTTTTGATAGGAACCCTTCTCAGAAGACAAAGAATATTTGAAAGAAAAAAGGTAGTTGAATTGGTTCCACCATTCTCAAATTATGCACTCTTTAGACAAAAAAAAATAGCTTTTATTTGGCACTCAACACAACATACAATAAAAAGTATAGGTTATTGAAGATAGAAAACAACAAAAAAATACTTTGTGTTGTGACGATGCGCCAAAGGAAAGTCAGCTCAGCAAAGGCTAAGTAAGGTAAGATCAGCTGAGTCACCCAGTGCTGATTCTCAGCTGACACCCATTTATTGTGAAAACAGGGTGGAAAGGGTTAATATGGACCTATGAATATCTACTATGAAAATAACTGTTCCAATAACACTGTTGGCGACGCGCTCTGTTATTGTTAGACATTATAACCCTAGTATAAAAATGTATGTATGTGTTCAAATATTATATAGTGTTAGGAGGCGAAGCGTACGCGCCGCGGACCGCGACCCGCTGTGGCATCAATGTTATTTAAAAATCAGTTCGGATAAGGTCACCGATAGGGTAGGTCGTGTCGCGTGCGTACCGCCCTACAAATATGACGTGCTTGTATTCTGCCTTACTTTCAATATACGTGTTATAAAATCGTGCACATCTTGTTTATTTTGGCTACGTCAAGCGTCCACAGCGGCTACATTTTGGTCTTCGAGCCGAATCCATGTTGCGTACACCGCCACAATCGGTCAAAAAAATGGTGGGTACGCGAAGCACAGCGCGTCGTGACCTTGAAGCCGGCCAACAGCACGAACAAACGAAAGAACAACAACCCGTAGCTGGTGCTGCATCCACAAAGAAAGCCTCACCGAGCGTGTCTTCATCAATAAGAGCACGACGAGCGCAGTTGCTTTTAGATGCAGCAAAACAAAAGGCACAGCTCCAAGTTGAGCTAATTGACAAGCAGCTAAAGGTGGACCTCGCCGAACTCGAGGAGGAGGAACAAACGAAATACAGTCCACGAGATAACAGCACACACCAGGACGTACAAAAGTGGTTGGAGCGGAGCTATGATGGTAACGAGCAGCCTGGCCCCGAACCTGGAATAACTTTGGTCGAGCTGCATCCGCCACACACAGAGGTACGTCCCATATCACCACACCAGGTACTCATTGAACCACATTTGCCGATTGGGTCGCAGCCTCAGCACCTTGCTGGTAACTCATCAGCTGAGGCCAATACGACTATTCAAATGCTGGCTAGCGCGATAAAGAACCTGGCTACGAGTGCACCAAACACCCTCCTATCAAGAATGAGCACCTCGAAGGCCCTGCCAGATTTTTCTGGAGATCCGATGGAATGGTTACATTTCAAACAGGCTTATGAAGAGTCAACCAAAATATGTAACTTTACCGATCAAGAAAATATGTGGAGGTTACGTAAATGTCTGCATGGCGCAGCAAGGGATGCTGTGACAGCATTGCTGATCAGCGCCACTACGCCCGATATTGTAATGTCTACTTTGGAGCTGCAATTTGGAAACCCGAGCATTATTATAACAAGAATAATGCAGGATATAAAAAAGCTGCAACCTATGTCGCAAGAATATTGTAAGGATATTGTTTCCTTCTCTGTTAAGGTCAGAAACTACGTGGCCGCAGTACTCGCTATTGGACAGGAAGAGTACCTAAGAGGAAACAATGTTGTAACTATTATATTATCGAAATTATCAACAATATTAGTTTCAAAGTGGGCTGACTATAGTTATCAACGCAGCAATATTGAAAACAAGTCGAACCTTGTTATGTTATCGGAGTTTTTGACTGAGGAGGCAATAAAAATATCAAAAACAACGATAAACTTAAATCACAATCTTAACGACTACAAACATATACAAAGTGACGTTTATACAAACAAAACGCACAATCTAAATAACTACAAACATAAACAAAGTAACTTTTATGTAAACAAAACTCATACAGTCTTAGCACAGCACGATTCAAGTGGCGATGATAAGTGCCGCTATTGTTGTGCGCATAAACATAAATTAATAGACTGCAGGAAGTTTAATAAAGCGATGCGTAAGGACAGGTGGCAGTTTGTGAAACGCTCAGGAATTTGTTTCAAGTGCCTAATTTCGCGTCACAACCGCGAGAACTGCACGGCACCCGTATGCGATGTTAACAATTGCGGACAGCCGCACCACAAGCTCTTGCATCACGAAACTAGTAGACGGAGTATCACTGCCAGACACGAGACGCCCGCGCCGCTGCTGGACGCACCGACATCGACAGCGCCGATACATGAAGCCGGTACAAACCAAACCGTGACTCATATCAAGGCGGGAGACTTCAAAGTAATATTAAAAGTCGTCCCGGTCCGCATTCATGGAGAAAACGGCGTCATCAAAGCTAATGCGTTGCTCGACGATGGATCGACACTCTCGCTTATTAGCAAGGAGCTATCAGACCGTGCAGGACTGCGAGGACAAGCAGAGACTATACGTATACGGGGCGCCTGGGCTAACGACGAACTGGTATGTCGTGCGACAGTTTGTAATGTCAAAATATCAGGTATGGACAATAAGATTAATGACATTAAAGTGCGATGTGTTAACAATTTAAGTTTGCCTGTTCAATTCCATTCATTTATTAATTGTGATAACTACCGTAATTTAATTGATATTAAAAATGAAATTTGCACAAACGATGTTGTACCAGAAATTTTAATAGGTCAAGATAATTATCATTTATTGTTACCATTACAAGTAAGAGTAGGTAAATTAAATGAGCCGTCTGCCACGCTTACACCCCTGGGCTGGTGCGTTCACGGTACTATACAGCCGCGCAACGCTCGCGCGACTCCCTCTAGCGCCGCGCCGCACGCGTCGCTGCTGCTGAGCGCGTCCGGCGACCCCGATACGCTGGCACCGTCGTCGCCCGCTCTCGCTGCCAGCAACGGTTGCGAGAGCTCTCTGTTCCAGCTACATGACCAGGTGAGTCGTTATTTTTCTATAGACTCAGTAGGTGTTTCATGTAAATCGCGGCAGAATGTCAATGACCTCCGTGCCATCGCTCAGTTAAATAAATTAGCTGAACTTATTGACGGCCGCTGGTACGTAGGCTTGCCCTGGAAGAGTGATACCTGCAAAATGCCAGATAGTTATTACAATGCATTAAAAAAGCTTAAAGGAATAGAGAGAAAAATGTTAAATGATAATAATTTTGCTATCAGGTACAAGGAACGAATTGAACATTTATTAAATAATAATTATGCAGAAAAATTAACAGATGTCTCACAGGTAGGCAGAACTTGGTACTTACCTCACTTCGGGGTTGATAACCCCAATAAAGATAAATTAAGATTAGTATTTGACGCGGCGGCCACCGTCGATGATAAGTGTTTGAATGACTACTTACTAACCGGGCCTGATTTGTTGTCATCACTGTATGGAATTATGCTGCGCTTCAGGGAACATAAAATTGCAGTAACAGGTGACATCAAGGACATGTTTCTTCGTATTAAAATTAAACCTACGGAAAGAGACTCGTTTAGGTTTCTTTGGCGAAGCAGCCCGGACGAACCGGTGTCAACTTACCGCGTGACGTCACTTATATTTGGAGCGAACTGTTCACCATTTGTTGCTCAATATATTAAGAATAGGAACACACAGCGCTTCGAATCTACTTACTCCAGCGCAGTCAACGCGATACGTAACTCGCACTACGTGGATGACTACATCGACAGTCACCCAGACGAAGCTACGGCTATAAAAATGGTTAAAGATATTACGTATATCCACGAAAGTGGTGGATTTCAAATTTGCAATTGGACAAGTAATAGTACAGCAGTTTTGGACAGCATACCTAAAGAAAGCTTAGGTACAGCTGCAATAAGGTTTAAAGTCGATCAGCAGTACCAAGGGGAACGAACTTTAGGTTTGATTTGGTTTCCTAAGGAAGATGCACTAGGTTTCGATACATCTCTAAAGCGAATACCTAAAGGTATATTAGAAGGCAGAGATAGGCCCACAAAACGAATTATGTTGCAAGTTATAATGTCAATATTTGATGTTTTAGGATTTTTAGTACCCTTTACTGTTCAGGGTAAAATTATACTTCAAGATACCTGGCGAGCAAATGTTGGATGGGATGACGTCATACCAGATGACGTTTATAATAAATGGTGTATCTGGATGGAATACTTAAAACAATTACACCGAATACGCTTACCTAGATGTTATTATAATACTATTCCAGATAATGTTCGCAACGGTGAGTGGATTAGCACTTCCCCCGCAGGCCTTGCAGTCCCCGCGACTAAGATGTGTGCTACGAGCGGCCGCTACGATCCGTGTAAATCGTCAGCCAGTGCTACGAGCGCTTGCTACGACACACTTAAAGCGGCCACTATGGCTTACGGTGCTACGGCGTCCGCTGGCTGTCCTGAGACCGCAAGTATTTATTACACACACTTACAGTTGCATGTGTTTAGCGATGCGTCTTCTAAAGCTATGTGCGCGGTAGCATACTGGAGATGGTATATTAATGATGAAGTACGCGTTGCATTTATCGCAAGTAAATGCCGCGTTATGCCTGTGAAGCCTATCACCATCCCGCGCGCCGAACTGCAGGCTGCCCTCTTAGCCGCACGCTTAGCAGACTCTATTAGTAAAGAGCATAGGATGCAGATTAATCGCCGGTATTTTTGGTGTGATTCCACCACAGTGCTTCACTGGATAAGGAATAATATGCGCAATTATAAAGCATTTGAAGCCAACCGATTGGGAGAAATTGACGAACTTACTCGTGTATCGGAATGGAGATACTTGTCAACTAAATTAAACATAGCTGATCTAGGTACGCGCGACGAATTTGACCACGCAAGGTTTGCCAGCGAATGGTTCACAGGGCCCGAATTTTTATATCAAAATGAACAGTCTTGGCCTGAAGATATTTTAATTTTGGAAAAGGATGAAAAAAATATTGATTGCTTCACTTTAATACAAGAAAATGTTATTGACTTACCTGTACCTTCTGAAGAGCGCTTCTCATGCTTCCGTTTACAACGATCAACGGCGGTCGTACTGAAATTCATCGACAGATGCAAAGGACTTACCAATGAGATAGATTACAACGCGATGACTCGGGCTGAGGTGTTACTGCCTCGCAGAAAATGGACACGAGAAGCTGAGGATTTAAAGGTAGGTGATCTCGTATTCATTATTGGTCCCGAGAACCCCCGCAACGCCTGGCCGAGGGGTGTAATTGAATGCATATACCCAGGGAAGGACGGTCGAGTTAGACTGGTCGACGTTAGGACTAACACGGGTGTGTGGAAGCGTTCCGCAACACGCGTCGCTCGAATACCGGTTGATGTTTGAGTGCTGCACCAGCACTCGGGGTGGGGCGTGTTGGCGACGCGCTCTGTTATTGTTTGACATTATAACCCTAGTATAAAAATGTATGTATGTGATCAAATATTATATAGTGTTCGGAGGCGAAGCGTACGCGCCGCGGACCGCGACCCGCTGTGGCATCAATGTTTTTTAAAAATCAGTTCGGATAAGGTCACCGACAGGGTGGGTCGTGTCGCGTGCGTACCGCCCCTAAAAATATGACGTGCTTGTACTCTGCCTTACTTGCAATATACGTGTTATAAAATCGTGCACATCTTGTTTATTTTGGCTGCGTCAAGCGTCCACAGCGGCTACAAACACAAAAGAGCAACGGAGATAGTCGATAATGATTTATTTTTGTCAAATATATGGGATGAAATTATATATTCCGTTTCTTTCGAATTGGGTTTCTTACATAAATTAGACGTGAACGTAATTAAACGGCTATGATTAAGAAGTTCCTAAACTCTTTCTTTTGCCGTGTTGTCGGGCTGTGCAATGGTCTTCCGGAGAGCGTGTTCCCACCATCTTATGATATGGAATCCTTTAAACGTACCGTGAAGAAATATTTGTGCAGACCGGCATGAACGCTATGATTACCAATGGGTTTTTCTTACCTGTCGATAGTCGTTGGTGTTTTTTGGACTGCACCATGCTTACCATCAGGTATGGTGCAATAACTATGTCGAGTCAGAATAAAAAAAATACATTTTATGAAAACAGTTCATTAATTTTATGGAAATTATGCCCTCAAGAAATATAAAAAAGTTTCACTTTAATATTATATCTACTAAATTAATTATATCATAATTAATTTCATGTTACTAATAGTAAAAACAAATCAGAGGGCTAAGACAATAACATTGATCGGCGATCACGCTAGGAGAAAAGTGGAAAATGTATGGAGTTGACATAATGTGTCGATGTGATATCTTGAACGCGCCTGTCGATTCTATATTATTATTATTAGCCAGTTTCGTCCCAGTGTAGAGCAAAGGCTTCATTTTCCTAATTCCACTGCTTTCTGCTTTCGGCTTTTTGGGATATATTTAAATAGATATCTTGCTCGTCCCGCCATCTTTATCTGGGCCAGTCGTGATGTTTATGTTTTTGCCCACGACTCATGCGATTTCATATATTTTTCACTTTTTTAATACAAACACACATCAAATGTTACATAGCCTTTAGTTTAGAAACCAACTGTGAATATTGTATAATATGGATTCGGCGGTATTTGTTGTGATCATACGTCCTTACATATTAGTTACGTATCGTTTGGAGAATCTATCGTTATAGAAGGAAAACAAACAGAACAATCTCTTTGAGGCTATTAACAAAAAAAAAATTGTATCACGCGTTTATCCTAAGAGCGATTCCGCGTTATATTGAATCTAAAATCGATCGAGATTCGAATTGGTACAACGAGAAATTGATTGTGAATTGAACAATATGCCGCAACAATTTAATTTTTGAATATCTTACCTCTGACCAATGTCAATATCCCTAACGGCATCACCAGTATTGCAACTAACAGATCCGTAATCGCCAAAGACATCAAGAAATAGTTTGTCACATTCTGTAACCTTCTCTCAAGGTATATCGCCAAGCAGACCAGCACATTTCCAGCAGCAGTTCCCACAACGAGCATCAAGGCAACCAGTGCCCACCAATTGTTGACTCCATCCACACTTATACCGCTTGTGGTATTTGTAATTTTTGAGATATTTGTACCATTCACTTCATCGGTAAAGTTCACATCGAAAAAGTCTGCAAATTCGGGGCCTAGATCAGTTGGAAAAATGAACTCTATTTCATGCATTGTTAGGTTGTTTTTGCTCTTTCTCGCATTTTGTTACGTTCATCTTATTTCGTATATGTGCCAATTCTTTGATGCATCCATTTTAAGAGATGTCAGTTAATCTCCCTGTAACAAAGAAAACATAGCATTAATGTTGTAATACCTCATTATTTACAGGTGATATTAATATTGGCTTGACAAGATAACTACTATTAAATTAGTGGTCAATGATGAGTATTGTGTAGATCAAAAACAGAGCCAACTTTCAAAGGATGAGGTTCCTTTGTCGTTGTGTCAACCGAAATATACCACTGCTGAAGATTTTTAAGCATAATTGGAAGCACGGTGGGCCGTAGAATTGATTACAAGTACTCAATGCCCACCAATGAATAGAAATAGTCGCCTTGGGTTTTCAGCCGGTACAAATGCAGCACACCTAGGTTCTCATCCCACCAAAGTACCGAGATGGTCCTATGAGAATTTTCCCTAAGTAAAAAAGGCATAACAGACAGTATAACAAGTAATCCTAAATCGCAAGGTCGAAGCATGTCTTTATGATGGATATTGTGTCCATGTACCGAAGTAATAATATAACTAGACAGAGCTAAAGTGACCAATGTTAACCGTGTAAGCAAGCTCAAGTGACAGTGGTCTGGTCATGTTTGTCGAAGAATTGACGGTTGTTGGAGTAAACGCGTTCATGAATGAAAACCACGTCTCCATAAGTGGAACGTGAACGCCAAGAGATGAGATGGACCAACAACTTGTGAAAGACAGCAGGATGATTTAAGATGCTACAAATCCAGGACGGAGATAAGCACCGACATTTGGAAGAGGACTATGATCAGCTGTGAACCAAAGCTTAACTGATGAAAATTAAGATTGTAGTCACGATTTAGTTAGACACAGATCCTTTAGCACAACCCTGAGTTCATGTATAGGGTATGAAAAATATAGTAGCTTGCAAAAGCAGGGAGAATGAACTGAACGATATACATATTACAATATTACTCGTAAATGCTTCACATGACATAAACTGTGCGCCACGGAAAGGTCAATGAGATTGTTTATGACAGGCAGGTATGGGGAAAACACTTTATAAATATATTTTATAAAATAAGAGTTGAAAATAAAAATTCTAGATAAATGCATGTTGCCAGTGATAATATATGGTACAGAAAGGTGGCCGGAGGGGTGCATTCTCACGCTACCACCTGAGCAACCCCTCTTCCGTGACATAGATATGGGAAATTGTACTTGAAGGAGTCCACTGTCTGTATATGAGGACGGGTGTGTGTGCGTACTCCCACATACTGCATATTTCTGCGGATAACAGGGAATCTCTTCAACCTGCCCCATGTTCTGAGGAGACCTAACAAGGCCAACCGTGCGCCGCTCGTGGCAGATTGTGAGTCCTCGCCCACGGCCTACGTCCATGTGGATTAAGGAGTACCCAGGAGTTTTTTAGTTGGTGAGAGACCGAAAAATCGGGGAGCAACCCTCACCACCCCCTGACGGTGCATAAAGGATATTTTTCATGGTTAAAAAAATATGGTGCAGAAAGGTGGTTGTTACTAAGCTACTATGTATCTACTAACGTTTTTGTCACAGAGCGATGTGGGACGGACTATGCTTGGTGTTTCTCTCCGTTATCAAACTAAATATAAAGAAACCCATAGATGAAAATCCAGCAAATCAGTTAATTCAAATGACATTGGACACGACATAAGCTTGCAGAGGGAATGGCCGATGGGGCAGAAATCTTCTCGAGTGGAGACCAGGTATTAATACGCGCAATGAGGAAAGTCCATATGTAAGGGGACAGACAACCTAATACAGATCGCACGGTGACGCTAAATGAATGCTGCTTTTGACCGGTCGCTGTAGAAAATATCCTATTTCTGATACGCTGACGATGATAGAATTAATAAGAGCCTAGCTTATTGCAAATGCCTCTGGAAATTCCCAGAAATAAGTCTAATTTTATAAATATATCGTATATTACAACCTACAAGTGATAAGTTCTATAATTTCACCCGAAATTGAAGTTCCATAAACTTACTAAGCAGATACGAGTTTCAAACATAATTATTTAGTTTTCATGTAACAACTTTAATCAATTCATGTCTATATACATCGAAGTTCCTCTTTAAGCTCTTATACCAAAAACTCTCATAATTTGATCTCATCTTAGTGATGAGAAGAAAATTATATCTGAAAGAACTGCTAATGAATGTGTTAACATTGTTTAGAATTCTTAAGCCAATTCGTCACTATAAGAAAAGTTACAGAAACCTGTTTAGTGCATTTATTACATCATTAATTTTAAAACTTTTATTAAATATTGATTCAGTTGCTAAATAGAATTGCTATGTACAATGTTATCACGTTTTTTACAGAACTGGGTCGTAAAGACCGTGACAGTGACTCGCTTTATCCTGTCGCGTTTCATATAGTAATTCATATACCATATACCTTCAGTCGTGGTATATGAGGGCTGACATGACGACAGAGACTATCAATGGATTTTCGTCCTTTGACGGTCGCTTTCTTTTTGGCCTACACTGTACTTACCATCAGGTGCACTGTAGTCACTTTGACGAGCCGGTGTAAAAAATAGAACACGAAAATGACCCACTACAATGGTATGTTATTGAAAAGGTATTCATTCTCTCATTTAGGGCGGCTCGCACTAACAAATTAAATCTAGTTTAGAGTTATATAAAATGCTATTTAACGCTGATCTGTATTTATTGTCTTCCACTAAATAAAAATCTAGATGTAATAACTCTTAAACTAAAATCATCATTAAGATGGAATCAAACCAATTCAATTAATTAGCGTTTTATACAAGCTTTAACTAGATTAATTCGTTAGTGCAAGCCGCCCTTAATCATAATTATTATGTATTTGCAATCATTCTCCATAAGAAATACATATATCATAATGAAAAAAAAAAAGAAAATTATAATACATTACATTAATCCCAATAATATTATAAATTCGGAAGTGAGTTTCTGTTCAGTTTTCACTACAAAAAGGCTGAACCGAGTTTGATTAATTAAAAAAAAAAGAAATATATTAGATCAAATTGACGGGCATAGGAAGCCTTTGAACAGCTACGGAGAGGGGTTAGGGGTGGGAGGTATAAGTTGAGAAGGAAATTGGTGCGGTGAGAGCTGAGGCCCGAGCAGTAGACTTGAGGGAGTCTGCTGCCTGGATTAGAGGGAGGCGGCGTGCAGTGTTCAACGTGCTGCCCGTGAGAAAGGTTTGGAGGAATTAGCTCTTTTCACCCACTCCTCACATAGATGAAGCCTAAACAGGTTTTTAGCTCCCTTTTTTTGGTAACCAGGAGTAGATCCCTGACGGACCTTCAGGGGGCAGTGAGGGCCGCCCCCGGTGTGTCGGACTTGCACCGACTAAAACCACGGGGTGTTCCTTCTCCCGCCTGTCGAGTGCAAGGCCCAGGCTGAGCCATCTTCCTCGGCACCCGGTGACGTCTGGCCTTTTGCAGGCCCCGCCTAATGGATAGACCCACAGGGGTTAGCAGAGATACATACATGGGCTGTCAGGGGACGGTGAGGGCTGCTCCCCCGGTGTGCCAGAGTCTCTCTGGCTAAAACCACCGGGGTGTTCCTCCATTCACAAAGTGCGTCGAGCTACGGGATAGAACAGGTTGAGCCCTTTGACTACGGCCCGGCGCTTGGTGCCCCCTGAAGATGCCAATGCCATACAGTGTAGGAGGGGTGGGTGAGAAGAGTAGACATCAACTGCCGAATGGTGCGTGGGAACACGCACAACACTACTGGAGTATCGCCTAAATGGCCGTCCCCTCAGACGGTCCGCCAAGTGTATATATAACCTAAAAGTTAAGGTTAAACTTAATTTAATAAATTATCATAGACAAGAAACTAGCCCTAACGTAGGCGTACGAAAATATTAACCTCCCTACTGTAGGTGTGACCTAAAACAATTCACACGCTTCGCATGTGACAATAATTTTGGAGTGAGTGGACAACCTGTGAAATATCTTTCGTTTTATCTTCGAAACTGAGTTCATACTACATTAACCAGCCGATACATGATTTATTTGACAGTTGCGAAGTAAGCGTATAATAATAGTGGTTGCCCATTGGTAAAAATTCGAACATGATTAATTTTAGTTATAAGTTTGAATATTACTAAGGTTCTATTGTCACAATAATTAAAAATACAAAAAGATCTTTGAACCAGCATTAACAAATATATACATATATATATATATATATATATATATAGCTACGAGTATATGATATTGTTAATTCAGATTACTGTTACACAACTTTCTTTTTATATTGAGGTTTTATATTAAATTTATATTTGTATATTGAGCGAGCGGTGGTTCACTAATAACTAATAAATGTATTATAATAAATGAATTTTGTTACAATATAAACACACGTCTATTAAGGTAATATTTGCAATCCAATAAGAGTATAGATTAAAACCGTTTAACATATTTTGAGTTTATTGCAAACAAACAAACGGAGAGACAGACGCAGCAGGGACTTTGTTTTATAGCATGTAGTGATATATATTCTACAGTAAACCAACACTGGCGCGAAATTAAAGCATATACGTAGAACCCTTATACCTAAAAAAACCTTTTAAGTGGTAATATTTAAGGGTCGTTTTTATCTCAGGCACGTCGTCCAATTTCGGGCAAAGAAATGTTTGCGGAAACATAGACATAAATTACTTGGATCGCTGCTCTAGGTCGGCCTGGAGGTTAACTTATAAAAATAAAAGATTTTTAAAACGGAGCTTAGCGGTAAATTCCTTATTTTTTATATAATATTAATTGAAAAGTGTGTTCTTTTGTATGTTCCCTTGTTTGACGTCATAACGGCTGAAATACAGCAGCTGATGAAAATAAAATGAAAGAAAAAGCATTTATTACACATAACATAATATACACACAGAAGGACGGGTTAATCAAGGTAAAAAAAAAAACAAAAACAAATACCCTGTGATATGATGACGCACCAAGGGAAGTCAGCTCCGCAAATGTGATTAGCTGATGGCTCAGCTGATGCCTATTTATTGTGTTAACGCACAGAAAACAGCGAGGAAGAGAATAATAGAGTATTGATTAAAAAAAATTGCAGACTCTTTTAAAGTGTCATAGATAATGATGTATAAATGCATATACATACACCTACATACATATGTATATATTACACACACATACCATATACATTATTTTTATGTAAACATTTTCAGAGAAAAATATAGTAAATATATATATTAGAAATATATAGTAAATTTATTATTTAAATTTATTATTTAAAAATTATTATTAAAATCAATATTATTATTATTATTATTCAATTATTTGAATCGCATTTAATACTTTCATATAACCTTGTTACACAAATCATCTTGGTTAATCCAATTTTTTGTACGCTTTCCTGTTTTAAATTATAAAATTATATACTGTAGATTTGTGAATGAATAAAATAAATAAATAAATAAATATATATATATAACACAACAAAAAAACAAGCTCACATTTTTTCTATATTATTAATAAAAGATCGGGCCAAAATTATTTTCTTGTAAAGTATGTATAAAATTGAAATGAAATCTTTCTGGCTGCACTATTTGTATCTGTCTGCGTTTGATAATATTAAAAAGGTCATATTTCATAAAAAGATACAAATTAGTAAAATTTGGTCTCCATATGTTTTGCATTTGTTTTTATATCTGTCAAAATAAATACATTTAATTAAGAAATTCGATACACATTAAAATTTTATTACAAAAAATAAAAAAAATGTAACGCAAGCAGCGAAAAAAGCTTTGTGACGTTTATGGACCTAATGTAGTGTCAGTAAGAGTAGCACAAACTTGGTTTTAGTGTTTTCAATCCGGAAATTTAAATATCAAAGATGCATTTCTCTCTGGTGGCCCCGTTACGGATAAAATAAACGCCATTTTTGCGAAAATGGTGCAAGATTGGCATGTCAGTAGCTACGACATAAGCTGAAAGACTGGGAATTAACAACAAAACAGTTTTGACATTGATAAAAACAGAGTCTACAAAAATATTAGATATTTGGGTACCACACGAGCACACTGAAAGAAATTTAATGAACCGTGTACTCATTTCTGATTCTTAATAGAGACGTAATGAAACTATACCCTTTTTGAAGATATTGAATGTAGAATAAAAGACATAAATTAAAATTTTATAATTTAAAAATGAAGAAAACTTCAAGCAGATCCCATTTTACCTATCTATGTAAATTTCTTTAATAATAATTTAACGACATCTAGTCTTTCATCTAATACAAGTTTATTTTGTATAACGTTTACGGCCGGTGGAAAATTCGCTTAAATTGCTACATAAATCCGAATACAGGTAAAAAATTCCCGTGTTTTATAGCCAGACAACTGGATGCTTGGGAACGTTGTCGTAATTAAATGTTTACTGAGATCCTCTTCAGATCCCAAACGTGCTCGTTGTAGTGGAAAACGGTAATATAATCTGTGCACTATAGATGCTATAGCTCTACTAACTTGCTGTGGAGTTTAGTTTTAATTGAAAGGCAGAATTCTCTACCACTCTGTTGTTATAAAATATAAATCATAACAATTGTTAGTAGACGGAGAAGGTGATAATAATAATTCGTGCAGAGTTTCCACCTTTTTCTTTATAGAAGCTGCTCGCTTCCGTTGGCTTTACCCTAGTTCCCCTACACGTGACTCCTGGGTGGTGCTAAACGAGCAGCAGCGAGGTGGTAGGGCGTCGGTGCCCGTCTGGACCGCGACCACAGTACATGGGTGTAAAGCCCGTCATAGTGACCAGTTTCGGCTTGTCGCGTTTCGGGGTCAGCTTGTGTATATCCAGTAGCTCATATACCTAGAGACCTTCATTCGTGGTATATGTGGGCCGACATGACGATGTAGACTATAAATGGATTTTCATCCTTTGATAGTCGCTTTCGTTTTTGGACTACACTGTACTTACCATCAGGTACTCTGTAGTCACAATGTCGTGCCAATGTAAAAAAAAATAAAAAAAATCACACTTGCTGTACAATTATTGGTACTTGCTTTGTAACTCTTGAGAATAGAATGCCTCGATACATCGAAACTCATGGTTTATATATCATTGTTTGTTTACATTATTGTTATAATATTGGCTGGACAGATGGCATTGGATTTTAATAACTTCATTATATAAAATAAAGATATATAAGACTACACATTTTTAAATTTACAATGGTATCTAGTAATTCTTAAATATTGTTATATATTTACTTTACAATTAAATAATATAACCCTAATCAAGTTGTGATATTTGCATTATGTTGGTACTGAACATACGTATTCTATTTTAATTAATAACTCGTCTGTAAAAGCATATATTACGTATATAATGTGACTTAGGATATGATTTCATGTTTTAACACTGATTATATTAGGTTCTGAGACTTAGAAACGTAGTTTTTACTTAGCTAATTATAAGTACTGCCATCGTTAAATTATTCGTCCAGAAACATTAAGAGTATGACTATTAAATATAATATTTTATTCTAAAAATCACAATAACAATCAGTATATTAATTTAATATCAAGATTTATTTATCAAGATATTTTAATAATAATAATAATTACTGCGGTCTGATGTTAGTGTTGCAAGCTCCTTTAATTGGAGGTAATATTCTATCATTAATTATTGTCGTCTGTTAATAGAGTTGCCACCCCCTTTAACACAATGTCTATTTCTGTTATTTCAAGATAAAAAATAAATATGGATTAAGTGTATTTAAGTATAATAGTATTTAGTATGCTCGAACGAAGCGATTCGCCTCCTCCTTTTTGCTGCGAACCGCGAAGGAGTGGAACTCGCTTCCTGCGTCGGTGTTTCCGGCATCTTATGACGTGGGAATCTTCAAACGTCGAGTGAATCGGTATTTGCTGGGTGAGCGCGCTCCATCGTCGGCCTCATCATCACTTTCCAGCAGGTGAGATTGAGGTCAAGCGCAAGCCTGTATGTAATAAAAAAAAAGTATTTAAATTGTGTATGACCGTCGTGGACTTGTGGATAAGCGACTGGTAACGTCCTGGTCGTAACGGTGGTCGTAGGTTCACATTCCGGCACATACCTCTGGGTCTTTCCAGATTAAATACGGATTTACGGATAAGATAAGATAAATACGGATGAGAAGGAAAAACATCATGAGGAAAGTCACATGGCATCTAATATAAATGGGACGAAATCAGAAATAAACTATAATTTATAACGAATACGTGAAAATATATAAAAGTTGTATTTGTAATAAAATAAAACAGACTACGAACTGGAAATAGAGTTGTATAGCATGTAGACGTAACCCGATACGCAGTTGTCGCCCTAAGGGTCGTTAGGGTGTAACGAGATGTGCGGGGTAAGAGGATGCGCGCGCGCACGGGACACTTGCTATTCAGTCGACTACCGAGACCCAGGGCTAGAGTATGTGCGTGTACGTCGCAGTTCGGTGTGCCTTAAAGTGCAAATAAACTGTAAAACGCCAAATTCGTGTCTTCCTAAAACCACACCCACGACCACCGGTCATAGTTGTAAAATATTTGTAAATATTAAGGGTGGAATGAAAACGAGTGCAAAATTTAGAGATTTGCTGCAACTGAAAGCGAGTTTGTACAAAAATTACTGCAGCGTTTCTTTATTTTGAAATATCACACTGGTAGGAGTTGTTTTTCCCAAAAGATTCAGTAGATTAATTGATGTGAAAGATCAAATAATTGAACATTTAAAAACCTAAAGTAATTAGATGAATTTTAAAAATATTAAACATTGTGTTTTCTGTGAATCACACAGGGCTGTTTTGATTTTGACGAGAGTTTTCCAAGTTACATATATATTTTCAAAATCAAGATCAGTCGTGCGGGATTTTGCGACATCAGAAATACAGCTTGAATTCTTTGTTATACCTCATCTATTTTTTTTATTCAGATAGGCTTGCGCTTGACCTCAATCTCACCTATTGAAAATGATGATGTGAGCGACCACAGAGCGCATTCACCCAGTCAATGCCGATGCACACGACGTTTGAAGATTCTCATATTGGAAAAACAGACCTAGGAAGCGAATTCCACTCCTTGGCGGTTCGCAGCAAAAAAAGGAGATGAATCGCTTTGTGCGAGCAGCTGGAATGTCAACCACATATGGGTGCAAGCCTGTACGGATTCTTATGAATTTATGGTAGAAGAGGGAGGGGGAACTAAATTTCATTCCCTAAAGGGAACCCTCCCTTATTTCCCTTTATTTCTAACCTTTTTTCATTTAATTTAAGGGATATTTTATGTAATGTACCCTTGTTTATACTTCCACTAATCTATCAAAATAATATCATAATAATACGTGTTGGGATATTTTTTAATATTTAGTGTTCCACTAAATATTTTTATATATTTGCTATAACAAAATTTAATTTTGTTCTCGGAATCAGTTACCAAAAATTACTCCTTTGTGCTAAATGTATACACTAAATTTCAAAAGCTCTCTTATACAAGTTAATTTTATGCATAGGTGATGTTTTAAGTTAGGAAGTGTTTACACTAAGCGACTCAAGACCGCGACAGTGCGTGCGTTTAGCTGATAAGACAGAACGTTTTTATACGACGTTTTCAAATAGGTTTTTTTGTTCTGAATAACCGTTTTGCCTGTCCGGGAGAGAGCTTCACAACTAAACGGGACTTGGTGGGCGAACGCAGAAGACGCTCAGCCAGCTTTATAGATATGTGCGTCAGTTAAATCGTACTTTTTTTACACTGGCTCAACATAGTGACTACAGGGTACCTGATGATAAGTACAGTGTAGTCCAAAAACGAAAGCGACTAATATAACTTTTCCGCAAACATAAAACCTAAGGTACCGTTGGTGAAAATAAATTGGCTGACTTATCAAACGAGACACTTTCTAATATTCTTCTGAAAGTTACCATGCCCAGATTATTTAAACCAAAAATATCCATAAATTTCTCTCTCACAGGTTCATAGTCTTTCAGGTTATTATCAGGTCATATGCAGGTTGTATGCACTCTGCCTGCTCAATCTCGCAGACACCGTAATGGTTATACGGATCGCTTGCGCACCGGCCGCGGGGGACGGTAGGAGGGAGATTTATGTGACGTCACTGGTATCAATAGCGCTTTGGAATACGTAGCTTGATTATTATTGATATTTTTATGTAATTTTATGGTTTAATATAAGCTTCAGCGCAAAAAAGTATTTAGTGATAGACTTGTGGTGTTTTAAGGCTTTTCAACGTTATATTGGCGCCCAACGGTACGGTACGGCATTAGGGCTTATATTCTTTCTATAGATGTCAGCTGATTTATGTTACCATCATAAGGAGAGTTATTTTTCATAATATGTTTAAAATTAGCTGGATTTTGTCGGAATTTTAACAATCATGTTTATAAGAAAAAACTTCGGAACAAGCCAATAAATTTCAATTAGACATCTAACGGCGAATTAACCTTCGCGTTTTCAATGAAAAATAAATTCATCCGATGATACCTAAACGGTTTCGATTACGTTCGGCTAGACGCAGCAAAATTATCGATACGTGGTCGACTCTACCGATTCCGCAAATGAAATCACGGCCTTATTCTTATATTATCAGAAGTTGCGTGTGTAATTTGTCGTCATCACACCCACAGCACTTTACGCTTTAGCCTTGCTTGCGTGATTTTTGCTAATTAAAATCAATGTAATTAACATATACGTGGAATTGCCCACTAAAACTTGAAGGTTGGGCGAACTAAGTTAAAAGCTGTCTTATTTTACATACTGGAAGTTCTGCCCGCACCTTGGCCAAGTTATAATATTAAATATGTAGTAATTCAGCGTCTATTTCTATCAGCCGGCCTCTATTTAGAAGTGACAGAAATTAGTTTAACTCTTTGTTTTCTATGAACTCTCGCCAGTGACTACTAGTAGCTGTGCAGCACGCTGCGGCCAACCCTGGTAAACATGTTGTCTCGTGGGCGAAACCTGATTGAGGGGGCTGGCATGATGTTTCACCGCGCAAGTTGTTGCTGTGACTCCGCGCTTAGTGCAGAAGTGTGCGTACTTATTCTTTACCTGTCGTGCTAATGGCAGCCTAGTCTATACGACGATCCTGGCGAGGTAGCAAGGCATTATGAAAGGCCTAGGGTGCAGATAGAAGTCAGTTATCAGTACCAAGACACTGCATCCTATCTGTTCTAATTGTGTTGGTTCCCGGTTCCATTAGATTAGAAGGGGTTTGGACAAGTGCGTTTGGGCAAGCGCTGGCATTCACGCATCAAATATATTCTGCATGATTGACTGTTTCCGAATATTTTCATTGGCATGCTTATAATCGCCGAATTTTGTATTTCGCGCCTACTTGTTGTGATTTAGAAATGTCGCCAAGCCCGAAATCGGCCACGATATCATCGACATCAGTAATGTTCCCTACAAAACGTTTTTCCGTTCTTTTGTCACTCCAATCTAAAACCTTTTTGGGCTCAATATTTATTGGGTTTATTTCTATCTAAAGCTATAGCATGTAGACGCCGCCTGATACGTGCTTGTGTAAAACGCCCTAAGAGTCGTTAGGGTGCTATCGGACGCACGGGGTGAGGGGTGCGCGCGCGCAAGGATCGATATTTGCTAAGTGAGTCGACTGCCGGGACCCAAGGTGAGAGTACGTGCGAGCGCGTCGCAATTCGGTGTGCTATAAACACAATATAAGTACAATAAACACTAAAACGCCAAAATCCGTGTCTTTCTATCAACTCACCCACGACCACCGGTCATAAAGTGTAATTAATAGAAAACGGAGGCCGCTACGTGGATCCCCTAATCTGAAAAACTGCCGTATAAACTCTTACATCCTTGCGAATTCCAATTCTTGGTCGGACGTAATAAAAAAGAGAACAGAAATCATTCTAGCTCTACCCTAGATAGAATAACCAACAATATACTACGGAACTTGGCGGGGCTCGCTGTTGACTTATAACAAAATATAAAGGGTGAAATTCAATTCTGCAGCTCAGCCGCACACACCCTTGAGTCTAGAGTATAGCCAATTGAAAATAAAATTGAAAACCTCTCTATAATGGTGCATCTAACTGAAAAACTGTTTGATAAACTCCTATATTTCGTGTTTATTAAAGTCAGTAAACCCAAGATAAAATAGAAATGAATCAACTGTTTGTTTACGCAACCAAAGTTACCGCTTGTAATGAAAATTGTAAATTAATCGACGAATCTTGGTCGACGCCGAAAACCTTTTATCAGATTTACGCTTCAAAATCGAAATTGGATAAGTTTTTCTTAATAATTGAAGTTGATCTGCTTAATTAGAGCTTCGTTTGTATATTGTGGCTTCGATTTAATTAATTTCTTTAATATTCCTTTTATCGAATACCATAACTGTATTATCTACTCACTACTACCAATAAATTATTATCCCTTGGCAGTCACCGTTGATAAGCTACTTTAAAATAATTAGGTTCAGGTTTAAAGTAATCACTTTTATAAGCTCCTTTAAAAATACCGTCTCTTTGAATCGTTAATAGTATTTTTACATCTTTTTAGGTAATGTTATTATCAGTCTAGCCATCATTATTCCGTGTTTAATTGGGATCAGCTGTGGGCTTTAAAATTAAGAAAAGTCTCTCACTTTCAACGTTCGGTTTACTAGAGCTTAAGTCCGGTCTTATTAAGGGGCACAATATCAAAGCCTTTGACAATATTCTCTTACAATAGCGCTCGGCTTAACTAGGAAGCAATCACTGACTACGGGTTTGAATGGAAAGTGTACAAAGTAATATTATTTCTTCTAATTTTCATGAAACTATAGATTTCTTATTAAATGAGATGCAAAAGATTTATATGTACTTAATCTAATAGCCAGCGATTTGATACTAGCCATTTACATTATTATAATATTATAGTATGTAGACGCCGCCCGATACATGCTTGTGTTAAATACCCTAAGGGTCGTTAGGGTGCTACGGGACGCACAGGGTAAGGAGATGCGCGCGCGCACGGGATACATGCTAATCAGTCGACTACCGAGACCCAGGGCTAGAGTATGTGCGTGTGCGTCGCAGTTCGGTGTGCCTTAAAGTGCAAATAAACAGTAAAACGCCAAATCCGTGTCTTTCTACCAACACACCCACGACCACCTGTCATAATATGCATTATGCATCGGTATGTCCATGCCTTGCGGCGCTATCCATTGTAATTAGCTCTTTTAATTTTGAGTATTATATTTTTCGCAAAATTAACAAAAACAGCGCACCTGATTCTTCCCCATTCTGATGGGCAAGAATCTCTTGGAAAGGGACCTCTGTTCCGCCTCGCTGTAACGCTTCTTCCAGATATCTCTGGTTATGTCATTATCCTTCTAACATACGTAATGGAAAAACTATAGTCATGAGTAGAGCGGCTTGTAGCAACAAATTAAGTTTTATTTAAACTTTTATAAAACACTATTTAGAGTTAATCTGTACTTATTGTCTTGCTCGGAAACATTCAGTTTTAACATTAGATTCTATCTATTAAATTAAATAGAACTTTAAACATGACTAAAGTAGATTTAATTTGTTAGTGCAAGTCACCTTTAGATAATGAGAATCATCAATAAAGATGAAACTTCTCGACTATTTATATAGAAAGTTTATTGAAAAGAAAATCGTCGTTAGACTTTCAGATAGGTTAGATGATATTGACATTGTTTACAGTACTATGGTCTTAGGTGGATTTTGCAGTAGTAAAAGCTTTTGTCTGATGAATAGATTAGTTTGTCAATAGTTATAAATGTGTTTTTATTTAAATATGTATATGTTTGCCTAGTACCTATACAGGTGAAAACTTAGTTTGGAACAAAGTCGATACATATAATAGTTGATAATATTTTACCAATTATAGTTTATTAACGAAATTCTACACTCTCGATAGCGTATCTAAGTCTAATATATAGTATTAGGCATTTTTTTAAATATGGGCTTCAAATTCGCTAACTTATAAAGAAAATACCCTGAAGAAATTCACATAGTAAAAATACACATTCATTTTGCCCAAAAATTACTAGCTATCAAAGCCGTTACTGGTCAAGTTGGTTGCAACAGCAATAGCCATTAATATATCTCTGCTCTTATGGAAAGGAATATAGCGTAATAATATTTCAACAATCGCTAATTTACTGGATATGTATAGTGGAGAAAACATCAAGTAGGAAGTTTAATATAACACATTGTATTAATATCAACATGCCTTGTTTCGTGACAACCACTCGAATACATACATGATTAACGATCCTTTGAAATGAGGCTCAATAGTGATTAACAGAGTGTGCTGCGGTTGTAATATAAACTATCTCAAGCATAATTATAACCACAATAGAAAATAAAGTTAAAGAGAAAAATTGCATTTCGTCCTATCGGAAATGGGCCCATAACCTTGAAATTTCTCATCTACAAATTATCACCAGATATATACAGAATACACTTTTATGATATTTATTTATTTTTATATACTTAGATTTAATTAAATTGAATTAATTTAATTTTTTGGGAGGCGAAGCTGCTCGCGTCCGTAGGCTTTGCCCTAGTTTCCCTACACGTGACTCCTGGGTGGTGCTAAACGAGCAGCAGCAAGGTGGTAGGGCGTCGGTGCCCGTCTGGATCGCGACCACAGTACATGGGTGTAAAGCCCGTCATAGTGACCAGTTTCGGCTTGTCGCGTTTCGGGATCAGCTTGTGTATATCCAGTAGCTCATATACCTAGAGACCTTCAGTCGTGGTATACGAGGGCCGACATGACGATGTAGACTATCAATGGATTTTTATCCTTTGATAGTCGTTTTCGTTTTTGGACTACATTGTACTTACCTTCAGGTACTCTGTAGTCACTATGTCGAGCCAGTGTAAAAAAATAAAAATTTGAACAGCCATTCCATACAATATAAAATAATATTTCAATACATCATTATAACCTCAAAATATTTGTTATAAAAGGATTCTTTACAATGCCCGTCATGAAAATAAGCGAATTTAATTTACTAACCAATTTAAATATTTGAAGTCATCGTCTATTACTATAATTTTAGGCAAGAAAATATAATAACGCAGAACAATTTTTTGGAAAAGTAGTAATAATCAAATAATATTGCTTACGTAACCAAAACGAACACGTTGAAAAGGAAACACCACGTATGTAGTGGCAACAAATGTTAGTTAAATGTAATTGAAGCTGAGACACCGTTTTATGAACACATTAAGACTGATTTTATTAGGGACGGTACAACCCAAAGTGGGATAGCCATCAAGCGGTTTGTATATTCAAACGAAGGTAACCCTTGTCTGGCTTGGATTAATTTGTCCGTAACTTGTTACGCGGATCATTCTACAGGCTCTAATATTATAAAATCTGAATTTGGTTGTTTGTATAGGCAACATATTTAAATATAATATTATCTAAAACAGATTTATTACACAGATTATTTGTTAATAATGATTTTTTTTTGATTAACACGTTTGCTGCGGCAAGGAAAGTCATAAACCTTCTCCTGGTGCGGCGGTAGGTCAAAATACACCAACCAACAACTATCCGCCAGTGCGTAGTAGGTCTTTCTCGACCCCCCAGCACTAGGGTTTACTAAAATGCTGTAAATTGGCGAAAACGTAACGTATGTAATTTTTTTTGTACTGTTAGAACGACCTTGATCCCAACTTCCTTGGTTTAGCTTCGCACCGGGATCTGTCAAATATTAAACGAAAAATAAAGCAGAGAAAACAGCGGGCTGATATCGACCTGGTCCGCACTAGAAAGTGTTTTTTAGTAGTGATGGGACAGATTAAGAATAAATAAGGGATGGAAAATAAAACAGAACTATCGTAATAGAAAAAAAACTTGTTTAATGAAAAACTTATTAATTAATAAAAAAAGTTACATTAATGAAAAAACTTATATTGTTAGCATTAGTCTGCCTGTGAATGCTTAGTTTTAAAACACGTTTTGCAAAGGTTCTGATTGTATCTCCTGCAAAATGATTTAATTTTTTTAACTTTTTTTTTGTTTGGGTAGTATTTAAAGTTCTCCGCAGTCTCTCATAGCACCCTGCACAATTTTTTCGTTTAGCGGTCATCTCTAGAATATGGCCACTGTCCTTCGGATTTTCTTGGTTTTCTGAATTTAAAATGTTTTTTGAGTTCTACCACATGGCTCACAGTTATGAACGAAATATTGTATGGGACTTGCGATGGGGAATTGTGTTACTCCAAATTTAACGTAAGCGAAGGATTAAAATCAACTGCGCTGTCATTTTGAAGTATCGCACGAAAGACTAGCGTTAATTCACCTCGATAGCACGCACAACACTAAATGGCGGCGCGCGCGCTCAGTGCTACAACGGGTCGCGGGCGGCCTGCTGGGAGGGTAGGCCCAAATAGACCTGTTGCCGCACTGAGCTGATGTTTTTTACCGTCTGTGCGTGGTAGGTCAAAAAGAGCCTACCGTAATGTTTTGATTGGGAATACCTACAATTTTGACCACAAGCTGAAATATATATTTGTCTCTGTTGAACTCTTACAAACACCTGAAATAGTCGCTCCGCATTGGCGGGAGGGACATAGTTTTGTTCGTCCGCACCAGGCGAAAATACCGTGGTAGGTCGAAATAGGCCTGTTCCGCAGCAAACGTGTTAAGAGATTGAAATCCACTTACTAATACTTAACTATTTAATCTACTACTAATCTATCACTTACTTATCTAATTTACGAGCTATTTGCTCTGCCGGAATCAACGCTCGATTGTAAATAATTTTTTTACGAAATTTACTTTTAGGATCAAGTTATATCTTTAAATTTTATAAAAGCCATCTTTTTTAAATAATTTATCTGTTAGAAGTGTTGATCTAAAACTCTATACAACGTTGATACTTGAAATCAAAAAATTATTTGAAAAAAAAAAAAAAAGTGAAACATCGAAACTATTTGGAACAAAAAATATGCATGAAATGATCATTTAGCAATAATAATAAATATTATATAACCAAAAAATAAGTATTTTTATATTTTTAAAGAAAAACTTAAAACTAAAAACTTCTTTTGAAATAATAAAAATAAACAAATTAAAATATATACCAACCTCATCAAGGTATCAAAAAGAAAGTAGTTCTGTAAAAAACTAATAGATGGCACTTTATTATATTTATTATTACATACAAAAATATGAACGCTTGGCGACACGTCGTTAACCAAGAGCTGGTCTGGCCTGCTGAATCTGATGTTTCATATCAATAAATTTTGAAGAAAAAAAAAACTCGCCTGACAGATCGTATTTATATGTATAAACGAAAACATTTCGTGTAATAGAATTGATCAAGTAACGTAGATTTATTTCTACCGTAAAGCTAATAAACCAGAAAGTATGTGCGGTAAGTAATAAGGCTAAGTGGGAAAAAGTATGTTATTTATGATACCTAGTCGTTATTTTTCTGACGTTGCTAGCAAATATCTCTATATAAGAGCTAGAGAGTAAACTTTTAAGTGCTTTATACAATTCTCTAGCAAGTAAAAACGTATTCTTTTAGATTGATTAGGTTTATTTGTATACCCGGTGGAAGTTTTCATGGACCTTAGTATAACCATAAGGTGGCAGCCTAAAAGTGTTACACTATTATCAACTAAAAATCACTGAAGTGGCGTCTCATTCATCCCTCTAGATAACACATAGGTAGTGTAATTCACCTAGCGCCTCCAACTCTTCCAGGCAGCAGACTATCTGAAGTTTACTGTTCGAAGGAATTAGTTACGGCGTATACAATATTAATTTTATCATTTGATAATAACGATGCCAATTGGCGACCAAAACATAGAAACTCGCAGAGCGTCAGCAGATCACGATTAAAGAATATGGATGGCAAAGCTATTACATATTTGCCTCAACATGTTACGTTTGAATCAACTCGTATATATCCAGCAGTCTATATACCCAGGGAACTACTACCATGATATATTTAGCCCAAAAAAAAAACAACAGGCTCGGAGAATAAACTCTTGTCTCTTAAAATTCCCGTTTTAGGACTACACTGTTTTTTTTTTTATTTATTTATATGCGAACGCTTGACCTCAATCACACCTGGTGGAAGGTGAAGATGAGTCGGATGATGTACCGCGTCCGCCCAACAAATGTCTATTTACTCTTCTTTTAAAGACTCCCAGGTCATAAGACCGCGGAAATATGCTCGCTGGAAGCATATTCCACTTCTTAGCCGTTCGCATGATGAATGTAGAAGCGAATCTTTTCGTGCGGATATAAGGAACATTCACCACATACGGATGGTATCCGACATGGCGTTTAGTGGTTTTATGATGAAATGGGGCTGGTGAATAAAGAATGCAGTTCCTGAGAACACTCTCCACCAGGCAACCGGTAAAATACTGTTCTTAAAATCAGGGATATTTTACAGGAAGGTCTTAAGTTTTGAAGTTCTTGAAATTAAAAAAAAATAGTGAATGGTATTTGGTCTTTACAGACAAATAGCTAAATTATTTCCACTACTCGAGTTTGAATTAGCAACATGACCGAAAGGTTCGTTGTTCAACCATCAGAAGGACACGTGAGCACCGCTGAAATATAGGAGTTAACATTAATTGGATCAGGACCGTGGTTTTGTGAAAATGTTAAGTGCTTATTTCATTACAGTCGTGCGCTTCAAGCGAGAGCCTTGGGGTTTGCGTATTCAAATCAAGGTAGCGTTATCTAGTTTGGTTTAATCGCTTGGAAACCTGTTATACGTTGAGGGGTCGGTGCAATTAGTGAGCCGTTTGGAATTCTCATAGAAATTAAAGCCTGACCACTGTTTTACAAAGACTAGATATAATCGAAAACTGAATATAAATTATTCGAAGAATTTTATGTAATTGCGAGAACAGCAACCTTATGGTTGCTAAAGAATCTAGACGAGTACCTTCAAAAACAAAAGCTAAAATGAAAAACTCTCGTGAATGTCTGTAAAAAATCTCTGTGAAAGTCATCTGTACGGTACTTCGATAGCTCCGCAACAGTGGCACGGGCTGCCTAAGGAGTTTCACTTACCGCGACCACCAGTTTGCCATCTCCTCAGGGGCCCCTGCTTCTCCTCCAGGAAACGGGTGTCTTCAAGGACCTCTCTTTAGCACACTTGTACACTTTGGAATCGGATTATGTTGGAATTGAATATTTGTATCTGGTTTCTGTCGTTACTCGGCGGATCGGTCGAGCGAGTACAAAACTCAATCGACAACCCGTACAGTGTTGCCAGAACTGTCGAAAGTTACCCGCACACAAATTCGAATACGGAAGAGCGTCATTATTATGAAGATTACAAATAACAAATAGATACTTAATACTAATTATAAATATTCACGTTGTATCTCTTTCGGGGTGAGCAGAGATATATTAGTGTTTCTATCCACTTTGCGATTATATGTCGAGCCCAACGTGACCAGTAGCGCAGCTTATTGCTGTTTTCAGGGCACTTACACTTGACATTTTTATTAGACACCATATGGATTTCTCACGATGTATTCCTTTACTGGTGAGCATGCGGTGTCTAAATTCATAGTTAATCTAAAAAATAAACAGAAGTACGTGCTGTGATTCGAATCACCGACCATTCACAATATGGGAAGTGCATTTTGGGAGTCGAAGCTGCTTGCGACCATAGGCTTTACCCTAGTTTCCCTACACGTGACTCCTGGGTGGTGCTAAGCGAGCAGCAGCGAGGTGGTAGGGCGTCGGTGCCCGTCTATACCGATATCACAGTAAATGGGTGTAAAGCCCGTCATAGTGACCAGTTTCGGCTTGTCGCGTTTCGGGGTCAACTTGTGTATATCCAGTAGCTCATATACCTAGAGACCTTCAGTCGTGGTATATGTGAACCGACATGACGATGTTGACTATCAATGAATTTTCATCCTTTGATAGTCGTTTTCGTTTTTGGACCACATTGCACTTACCATCAGGTACTCTGTAGTCACTATGTCGAGCTAGTGTAAAAAAAAAATATCGAAATTAAAAATTTATCAAATCAATACTTGATTTTTGTAAAACAGCTTATGTACTTAGAATGTCTAAGGAAGGTGTTTTATTTTGTCTTTTTCAGTATATTAGCACTTTATAGCATGTAGACGCTGCCTGATACGTGTTTGTGGTAAACGCCCTAAAGGACGTTAGGGTGTTATGGGACGCGCGGGGTAAGGGATGCGCGTGCGCAAGGTAAGGGATGCGCGCGCGCAAGGGATGCTCTAGCAAACTCAGTCGATTACCGAGACGCAAGGCCAGAGTACGTGCGAGTGCGTCGCAGTTCGGTGTGCCTTAAAGTGCAAATAAACAGTAAAACGCCAAAATCCGAGTTTTTCTACAACCACACCCACGACCACCGGTCATAACTTTTTAACATTTTCAAACTACATCTTTCACAATATTAGGTCACGTTTACTAAAGTAATATTATAGCTACAAATATTTTTTTAAAGTTCGTATGAAATATAACGCCTTTGATATACAAAGTTGCTTGTTTTATTCCATTCCTAACGTTTGTCAAAGCTTCCAATTAAGGCTCTGTACGTAGAGCGCATCCCTGTTTTGCATTACTGGCCTCAAAAGCCATAGTTCATGAATATGTATGTTAACCAATGTAATTCTCTTATACAAAATTAATTTTGGTATAAACTCTTTAGGGCCGCTTGCACCATTATATTAAATCTAGTAAGCTTGTACATAACACTATTTAATTGAAGCGGCATAAATTAATTTTAATGATAATTAAAATTTAAGTTGTTAATACTGGATAATATTTTCGTGCAAGATAATAAAACAATTTAGCGACAAATAGTTTTATAAGTTTTTTTTTTATGATTTAGAGGCAAACGCTTGACTTAAATCCTACCTGGCAGAAGAAAATGAGTCTGACAATGGACCATGTCCGACTATAACAGCCTATTCGCTCTTCTCTTAAAGACTCCCAAGTTATAACAACACGGAAATATTCTTGCTGAAAGCATATGCCACTCTTTAGCTGTCCACATAATGAATGTAGAAGCGAATCTATTCGTGCGGATATAAGGAACGTCCACCACATACGGTTGGTATCCGACACACTGTCTAATGGTTTTATGATGAAATATGGCTGGTGGAATTAGATGATGATGATGTCCTAGCCGGATTCGGCCACAGCGACTGTATCAACTCCGATTTCTCCGATCGTGTGCTCTTAGGTGACTCACATACCCTATCTTCTTTAAGAAGACTCTTGAGCATTGAGGGCATGTGAGCACACCATTAACAAAATTGTAGTTAATAGCCGCAGGTGGCCGGGCTTTTAACTCGTCACGCTTCGAGTATAACTCGCTACGCTGTTTGTTTTCGAATTCAAAGACTCTGGACTTGATGAGTCTCCTCCATTCCGCCCATGACAAAGCAAGCGGCACCCACTACGACGGATCCAGAGAGCATTTCTTCATATACCGCTTCAGCACATCTGTGAGTCTTAGGAGTTGCCCTCCATGCTTGCGCTTGCCTTCCTGCAACTCCGAATAAAAGATTGGCTTAGCCACTCTCTGTTCCGACATCCGAGTTACGTGACCGCACCACCGAAGCTGACGCCGCATAGGGTAAGCTTCTATCCTACCAACATTAGTTCTTCGCAGCACTTCGGTGTTCCGCACACGATCAGACCAATGGATGTTTTATAATAATTAAATAATTAAATGCGACATTAGATAATGTAGCTCCTAAGAATACTCAATCAACAGATAAGATATACCGAGGCAAGCGACTTTACGTTGACGCTTGATGTTCTGTATTTTGTTCTCAGTCTAAGAGTGATCGCCAAAAAGTCTACAAGTTCAAACTAGATTTCATTTTATGGTGAAAGCTGCTCTTAAGGGGGTAGTCTGGTCTAGAAATTTGAAAAAAAAAACGATTTATATTTTTTGCATATTTTCAAAGTTTAGACCTTCAAAAATATGCCTTTAAACGGATTTTTCAAAATTCGAATTATTTTCGGAGATGCAGCGGGTTTTCTTTTTTTTTATTCTGACTCGACACAGTGACTGCACCATACCTGATGGAAAGCTTGGTGTAGTCCAAAAAACGCTAACGACTATGGATAGGTAAGAAAACCCAACGGTACTCGCAGCGATCATGCCGGCCTGCACAAATATCTCTTCACGTTACGCTTAAAGGATCCCATATCATAGGATGGTGGGGACACGCTCGCCGGAAGACCATTCCACAGCCCAACGATACGGCAAAAGAAGGAGTTAGAGAACTTCTTAGTCCTAGCCGGGATGTTTTCATTTGCTGTCCGACGAAACGAAGTTAGGATTGATCGGTCTAAATTGAGAGATTCTGCTGCTTCAAAAAAGAGCAGAACAGGTCGGTTAGCAGAAAGATCTTCGCAAGACATAAATTATGAAAGAGAAGAAGGCCCAAGGTAAGGATGTGGGATCGAAGATTAATCCTGAATGATGAATCTGAGTTATTCTATTGGAATTATTTCTCAAACTTCAAACGCAAATCATAGTGGTATGCTTACATATATTTTTAATCTTAGTCTAGGTTTTGTAAAGGTACTGTATAGTAATTATAATATGCAGAATTTGATTTAAAACGAAACATTTTTATTGATACACATAAATCAACATGACCTGAAATTAACCTAGCCTTTCCAATATATTTTCTAAGATAAAGGAAGTTATTATCATAGAAAGGAGGGGATTTAGTGGGGAAAAATTATTCCCGTTATTTTCACGCCAGAAAATATTATAATAAAACTCTTTGATGGATGCTGGAATGGAAATATCGTATAAGTATAGCTTCAAAAACCAACTTGTTTCAAAAGTAGAAGATCGAGAGATAGTTAAACTTTATTTGTCTATTTATAAGAACACTTACATAATCTACATTAACTCAAACAAAGAAATATAATACATGGAGAAGATACAATACAAATGCGACTATATTTCAAAGTGTAAAATATTTGCACAGAAGAAAAGAAATATAAAATACGGGCAACTCACGGACAGGAACTGACAGTAACAAAAAGAAAAACACTAATCGAATTTGCAAAAAAAGCAAGCAAACAATAGCCTATTACACAATCTTCTCGAATAACATCCTTTTTTTTGAGTTTAAAGATATTTTCATGAAATATATCGAGATCAGTAGTTCTCATTATCATTATGTCTGTAATAATCAATTTAGCACACTTGTATCATAAAATACTCTTGTAATGTTTATTACGTATTATATTATGCAATTCCAAAGTATCGGCTATAAATCTCAGCTTTGGAGTTGTTTAAAAACCTTAATCTAAAGCCAGACACCTCGATGCTTCAGTTCATGTAAAAAGAAATGTATTTCCTATTTATCTAAAAGAGAAATTAACTCATCAAAAATAGCTTTCAAATATCAAAGTCGGAAAGCAAATTCGAGAGTGACAATAACTTGCCGTCAAAACAAATATTTAATACCTGTTTCTGTTTTTAACATTTGTCAGACAAATATTTTTGGTTCGTGAACTTCCAAGTTACAAGGAAGGTCGTGTCTACTGGGTTATTATTTTTAACTTGAATCAATACTATCGTATTCTTGTCTGACTTGAACATAAATGACATAGACATGACTAAAACATGTGTATAAATAGCAAGCATTTAAATTTACATATTTTTTTATTTAATAGCCCGGGGGAAATCCCTGACGGACCCCAGGGGCGGTTAGGGCTGCCCCCCAGTGTGTTCCTTCTTCCCGTCTGACCAGGGCCAGAGGTACAGTGTCATCCTCTTCTACGACGCTCGGCAGTGTCTGGCCTTTAGGAAGGCCTCTGGCGGAGGCCCTGACATGGAATGGAATGGAGGCCTTGAAATTTACAGATTCTAGTATATTGTTGTATAGTCAATCAATCAAAACCTTCGCCTTTATGAAAGCGAATTAAAATTGCATCTCGGCTAAATTTTTCCACATACCTCGACAAGGTGATGCGGGGATGGCAGTACCGTCTACAGGACTGACAGGCAAAGCCTATGTTGAAAAATATTGCGACATCGTCGCAATTTTTTTTTTTCGAATTTACGCGTGTTTGTTGACCGGGAAAGGTCTTCACAACTCTACCGGGTGGGTCACAACTTTACCGGGCGGGTCACAACTTAACCGGGCGGGTCGTCGCAAAAAGCATGCCCTTGAGCTCTTTTATCCGAAAGCACGACGAATCAGGCCTTAATGTGTGATTTGCAACCCTCGTGTAAACGCTTCCTTTAGTTATAAGGCTACCTACCTAAGGATATCCTGCTATACTGAAGTCGGTTACAGATAACGGACGCCACTTGAGCGCACAAATAGAATACTGCGTTCTGTGTGGTACCGTACTGCGATTTTGAATTCGGCGCGCGTTGGAAGAGCTCATCAACACCGCATGCGTCGATATGCTAACGCGGTATAGTCTAAAAATACAGCGTACTTAGTGTGCACTAAGGATAGCTTAGTCAACTGTCACTAACCGGTGCGTAGGTTGTTACCCTAGCTGGACGCCCAACTACTAACCGGTAAATTCACTGGCTGAGTACCTTCTGTGCCCCCTTAGCCCCGTAAAGTTGTAAAGGTTTGTCCCTCAGACAGACGTCTGTCCTGTAAAAAGTGTGCACACTGTGGCGCTAGCGTCGCGGCCAGCGTCTGCAGTCTTGATATTGCGTTCGACAATTTATTATTATTATAATTCGAAATTATACTTGCTAAGTTCAACTGTGCGTCATTAAACACTTATTTACTTGCTTTCTGAACTTTCTTCATTTCCTTCACTTCTCATCTTTACATGTTATCTAGCGCTATATACAACCAAATCGGGTCGAGTTACCATCATTCTGCCTACTTCACCAAAAATGTAATCCTGATTATTGACTTCCTACTTCTTTATCAACTTTATTTAATTAAATTTATCGAGAAACTTTGTTTTTGTCGATAAAATGTAATATAAAATAAGCGAGTGCTCAAACAAGATTATATATTTCGTTGTAGAAGCAATTTAAGGCTTGCTAGCTCCAATTACTTTGATTTCGGAAGTTAAACCGTGTTCGAATTTCGTTATGTTAATATTGTTACAAGCAATCATTTAACAACTCGAGAACGCCGTAGTTTTGCATAATAATGAAAACCGAAATTAAGTTCGTTACTTGGTAATTTTTGATACTAAATAATTCGTCAAATGAACACCGTATTTTTTATCCTGTTTAGGTAACCTGAAATAAAATTCTCGTGATTCCTCAAGCTAAGATTTGATGAAGAATTTGATAATAGTGAAATCACTACAAACTATGTGACTGCGCCCGACCCGGAGAGGGCGCGCTGGAGAGTAATAGGCGGATGTGCGAACAGATCACACACCCTCATCATCCTGATTCTATAAGAAGAAACACCCAGATGGACTCCGTAGATTTCCGCCAATAAGGACGCGCGAGCTACCTTTGACCAGTGACCCGTCGTTCGTCGCAGACGGAGAAGAACGCCTCCGTCAGGAGGTCCGCCTCGAAACGGCTTCCTGCTCACAGCCCCTACATACTTTATAACTAGGTTAAGTGTTAATTTTGTAATTAAAAATACTCCTCTATTGTTGTTTTTATTTATAAATTAAGATTTAAGTTCGTTTTCATTTGCACGTAGTTAAGGTTTAGATAGGTACTAGTTTGTTAAAGTTTTATGTACATAGACTTAAGTCTAGGTTTAAGTTATGTCTGTAAAATTTTATCGATAAATAGCCCACTCAGACCTTATCTATCTTTTTTGGGAGTCGAAGCTGCTCGTGTCCGTTGGCTTTACCCTAGTTTCCCTACACGATACTCCTGGGTGGTGCTAAACGAGCAGCAGCGAGGTGGTAGGGCGTCGGTGCCCATCTGGATCGCGACCACAGAACATGGGTGTAAAGCCCGTCATAGTGACCAGTTTCGGCTTGTCGCGTTTCGGGATCAGCTTGTGTATATCCAGTAACACATATACCTAGAGACCTTCAGTCGTGGTATGTGTGGGCCGACATGACGATGTAGACTATCAATGGATATTTATACTTTGATAGTAGCTTTCGTTTTTGGATTACATTGTACTTACCATCAGATACTCTGTAGTCTCTATGTCGAGCCAGTGTAAAAAAAAAACTGCGGATGGATGAAATAATGAAGTACGAAAGGCAGTGGCAATTGAGTGGTGCGAAATATGAAAAAAAAAAAAATACAAACTATGTAGATTATTTATATACTGGCTTGACATCGTGAGTATATTGCACCTGACGGAAAGTATAGTGTAGTCCAAAAAAGGCAACGACCACCAAGGGACGAAAATTCATTGACTGTCTCCGTCGTCATAACGGCCCACATATACCACGAATGAAGGTCTCTAGATATTAACAATTGGATATACACAAGTTGATCTCGCAACGCCATAGGCTGACGCGAGTCACTATGTCGATACGTGATATCAGTAACGTGCATAGGGTATTTGGACAGGGTTAGGCAGAAATCGTGTAATTAATTTGAATATTATATAATAATACTAAATATTATAATATATTGCTTTCATAGAAAACACAGATTGTGAGAATCTATACTAATATTATAAAGCTGAAGAGTTTGTTTGTTTGTTTGTTTGACCGCGCTAATCTCAGGAACTACTAGTTCGAATTGAAAAATTCTTTTTGTGTTGAATAGACCATTTATCGAGGAAGGCTTTAGGCTATATAAGATCACGAGATAACTATTAGGAGTGAAGAAATAATGGAAAATGTGAAAAAACGGGGTAAATTATTCATTCTTGAGGGCTTCCATTGCGTGCGCTGCGAAAACGGTTCAAGATACCAAAAATATATGTAAGAAAGAATTATTCCTCTTAAAAAGGTCTAAAAAATGTCTGCGACAGTATATGTCTATCTTTTAAGATTAACTCTCTAGAACCGTTTTTATGGTAATCGAATTAGGTCGAAATTAATGCATTATTTGTTAAGAGTTGTATCAACATATTAATATTAATCTTTATCCAAATAAATATGTTGTTGATTAAGAGTATTTAATTGTGAACAAAATTGTCTTTGACATCACTTAATTTCAATGAACATTTAGCGTGGTAGGTATGCAGGAAATAGAAAGTAGACCTACCGTAGGCTAAAGCGCAGGATAGCGTGTAAAGATGAGATGATAGAATGAAATGAAGAAGTCCAGACGGCAAGTAGATAGACGTTTAATAAGCACAGTACAAAGTCCAGTAGAAGTAGTGAAGCACAAGTAAGATAGTCTAAATAGAAGTAAAATACAGAACACAACAATACGACTAGAAACACGAAAATCACAATAATGTCGAAACTATAAATAGCAAGTGAGACGAACGTAGTAGCGCGTCAAATATGATAGCGAGACTGTTTGCTGGGTGCGCGGGCGCTCGCGTCGTGTGCACATGTACAATCCCCCCGCGCGCGCCCGGTATCCCGCAGCTCTTGGGCTTAGCGCCGTTACCATCGCACGACACGATATTAAAGAATAAATATCAAGTGTGTTAGTATGAATTGTTTTGATAAAATTACTTAGATAAATAAGTGAAGATATAATAATGCTATTTAAAATAGTTGTTAGTTATAGGTCAGTATAGTATAAAGAATTAGAAAATAGATAATGTTAAGGACAGAAATAAATAAATATATAGTGAGTATGCCACAAACATCTTAGAAGATATTATAATATATAGCAAAACAACGTTTGCCGGATCAGCTAGTATAAAATACATATGAATTTGCAATGCTTTCATGCGTCTATGAAATTAACGCTACTGCGTGATATGGTAAATCGTACATAAGCTCTCTAGAGAGGGATGTGATGCATATTTAATCCCGCATTTTAGAAATAAAAATATTATTACACCCCCAGTTATCTATATACATTGTGCCTTAGTAACACTTAGAATAACAATATATTCACTCTTTTTTATTCAAAGAATTCAGTAACATATAATATATGAATAATGTATAAACTATGAATTATATGAAATTAAACATGAGCAATGAAATATTGTAACGTGGAATTTCCATTTCATTTTAACATCATGATTTATTCATGAGCATTTAAATCCTTGTTGAATTTAAATATTTTCAATAAACGAAGATACAAAAAAATAAATTTATTTAAATAAAAGCGGTACGAGAATAACAAATTGTACGTTTGCGAAAAGTAGGTACCAAAATTATAGTATGGGAATATTTGATATATGCCGAAGATATGCTATGGAATAAATGTTTTTTTTTTATTTAAAGATTAAAAAATCTGTTTGGATTTGTTTTTATTACTGACAAGGTTGCGCTTGACCTCAATCTCACCTGCTGGAAAGTGATGATGAGGCCGACTATAGAGTGCACTCGCCCAGCAAATACCTATTCACTCGACGTTTGAAGATTCCCATGTCATAAGATCTTAAAAACACAATGTTATCTACCGAGATCCTATCCAACTACCATTGTCCTGGATACCGACGGACAAATGAAGCCTAAAAAACGATTTGAGCTAATTTTTTTTATGTGAAAGAAGGGCAAACAATTGAACAACCCATCTAAATGTGAGTGGTCACTGTCGCTCTTGAAGAAACTGCAACGCTATAAGTGTCATCACTGCGGTGCCGACCTAAAGAAGTATTTTACAATCCTTCTTGGATGAACCTCATGTCAGATTTTTGAGGAAATACTTCGCATGGAAGTCTTTTCCATATTCTTAAATTTTACCACTAGGAGGTTATAGCAACCGCATTGCTGTTGCGAACTGTCGAACCTTTAAAGAGTCGAGATGAGCTGATAGCCAACTGCGTAATAAAAGCTCCAGGCACCGTGGTGGCTGCCGGCAGAATAGAATAGCACCCCCCTCTTCTTGCTGAGGTGTCATAAAAGGCGACTAAGGTATCTCTTGAACACCGCAATTCAACCAGGTGTTTAGAGAAGGGAAAACTCTACCAAACCTGCATCCCGCTCCCTCCCTATCGTACTGGCTCTCCTTTCCATCGGGCCAGAGGGAGCTCGGACGAGAGAGTGCTGTTCTGGCAGTGCGTCCAGTTATGCACTTAAATATCTCCTGCGCAATTGATTGTTTCCGGAAACTGGACCTCGAATTTCTTAACCGGTGTTGAAACAGCCGCCGTGGCCGAAACCGGCTAGGACATCATCATCATAAGCTCCAGGAATGATGATGAGGGCGCCGGAATATACACGTAATTTAGTGGCGTGCATAGGCTAGGCAGACTCACGTAATTAATGTGAATATTATATAATGATAATAAATATTATATTACTTTCATAGGAGAGACAGATGGCGTAAAAATAGAATAGATATGTACATAAAGGCTTCCTTTTATTGTTTAACTTAAATCAATTTATTCCCGACTTATTTATCGTTAGGGCATGCAATGCTTTCATGCGTCTATGGAACGAACGCTACTGACGTAATTAACCACTATTATAACATAATAATTAGACGCATAGGATAGGTTGCAGTGGAGGGTTGTGCATTGTGGATGATCCTCACATTACTAAGCTTCTAAAACCGCTCCAGTTGCACAGAGAGAGATATTGATAGAGATATTGCCGCACTAAGCGTTTTCTACCGTCTGTATCACGGCAAGTGTTCTAAAGAGTTATTTAGCCTTGTTCAATCCTCTCCCTTCCATAAAAGAAACACGCGCGCGGGTTTGCAAAGTCATAGCCATACGGTATCTCATACACCGACTAGGAGTAAGAAGTTCTCCCTTATTTTGTCGAATCTTTAAGCTGTGGTATGGTCTTCAATTGAGCGTATTACCACCGTCCTATAATACTGGGTCTTTAAAACAAAGCCTGAAGTGATATTTGTGCAGGTATGAGCACTACAACTATCGATTGTTTTTCTTTACCGTTGATAGTTCCAGACGTTTTTTCGATGTTTTCAATTACGCATGGTGTATTCACTATGCCAAGTCAAGATGAAAAGGGGAGGATAAGTAAGTTGCTTGCCAACGTAAGTGACGGTTTTGTAAACAACAGCGCGTTGCGGTAGCGAGTACAATTAACCTAATTGCACGCAGTTGATAAGCTCATCTGCTCCGGCAACCTGTAAAGTTTCTTCATCACCTTTACTGGCAAAACAGAAGGGAGAAAATATTGAGCGTAGTTTTTGCTAAAAGTAATCTTTACAGACACGACCGTAATTTACTTAGCCAAAGCTTGCCTTTAAGCATAGATGGGCAAAATGTAATCAGATTAATAAAAATTATTAACGATTACATTTTACGTTTTTTACCATTAATATGACTGCATTTTGTTCATTTATGTTTTAAATACTACAGAATCCCAGATTATATACACATTTATCATTTCTTAATGTTTTAAATGGATTTAATCATGATTACAGAGCAAGAAAATTAAAATTACGACTAAATTTTGTAATCGTTCATCATTAATCAGATTACATTTTGTCTTTAAGCTCAACAGGTACAAATTTTCTGACACAATATGTAACGTAGTTAGTTTTTCTAACTATCTTAACACTTCAAAATAAAGTTGAACAACTTAACGAGATTTTTGTATTAACGATGTGAAAAGGGAGGGATCTTTATAAAATAAAATTTCTCTCTCATTAAAAATATTCGAATGTTTGTTTTCAAAGTATAGGCAAGTAGTTGTTTATCGATACTCGGTTTTTGGATTGCTCTATATTTTCCCTTAGGTACGGCGTAGCCTCCGTGTTGAATTAAAAAAAATCAGCTTCTAGGCATATTTTCTATTTTAAAATCGACTATTTATTTGGTTATAAATGAATGTGTGGAACCGAACATACTTTGAAGCGAAATATTTGGCATGTCCGTAAACACGGAGGTGACTCGATTCGCGCACCAATTAAGATAATTGACCACAACCGATTGAATGATTTTGCTCTCAAAGTCTATTTTTCGCTCAGCATTACCAATTCAGTGTTTTGTATATAGAGCAATCGTTTTAATTAATTAATAGAGGTAATTCTTTAGTTTCAACAGTTGATTTTTAAATTGTCGGTATATTACTGCAGGTGAAATTTTGATATTATAAATTCTACAATATAATAAATTACGCATTGATTTAGTCTCAAACAAAGCTTGCGCTTGTATTATGGGTATTAGATTAAATTATACATGTACTTACACATCCAGGACATGCGATAAACTTATCAGATCATTAAAGAAAATTTTTAGCAATACTCACCCCCTTTGAAATTTCCCCCGGGTTAAGAAAAATTTGTTTTGTAATAAGCTCTGATTTTTATTCAATAAAATAAATAAATAACTCTTGTAATTCAAAAAAGTAGTATTGTATTATACTGGTACAATAATACAAGAATAAGCATAATTTTATTTAAAAAAAAACTGATTCAATCAAAATATTGACACGGTTATTTGAGCTGTTTCATCTGAGGTTACCGACTTAATTCAGGAATCTATTAATAGTAATTTATATTCTGGATCAAGTACAAAATACTAAAAGCTTTTGATAATCGCCAATATTTATTCTACATACATCTCAAGGATCCATGAAAACGTTAATTAATCAACGTTTAGTAAAATGTCTCCTAAGACGAATAAAACTCTCAGTAATAAAAACAAATGATCTTTACTGAAAAAGGCAGGAATTGCAAACAGTCTCAAGCATTCCTCGAGACAAGGGAAATGAAAGCATCCTACAGTCTTTCAATTAAGTTGGAGGGGCTGGTAATTATTTATCTTTCATACTCTCCTCTTTAGATTTATTATTAAAAGACAACAGGTGTTTCCAGAATATTGTGTCTCATTAAAATTTAACGACTTCCTTTTGTGAATATGTTATTTAACTTTGTGCGTGTATTAACGCACTACCCACATATGTATAGACGTAATTTATGCATGAGAATTTGATAAACTATGTCAAGATTGAAACAGCTTGTGCCAGCTATTATTTTACCTTCCTCTGATGATATTGTATACCTTAAAATAAGTGTGGAGAGACTTGCGAGCAGGCTGTCATTATCGTGATGACCGTCAACGAAGAGTTTCCTGTTTCTACATTGTTTCGAGCAATTTTTTTATTACGTTTTGTTTAACATCAGGTACATTGAAGTTACTTGGCCGTGCTAGTATAAAAAAAGTTAAAACATCGTGCAAGGCTCCTTAACCAGGTTTCACCCACGAGCAAACATGGTTACCAGGGTGTGGCTACAGCGTGCTGCACAGCTACTAAGAGCCCCGGGCAGTAGATTGGAGAGAGTCTACTGCCCGGATGAGAGGGAGGTGGTGCGCAATGTCCGGCGCGCTGCTTGAGAGAGAGTTTTTGGAGGGGTGGGCTCTATACTGACACCCTTCCCAGAGAGGTAGTCTCAACAAGGTGTTTTTGTTTCCCGGGCGTCTGGATGAATTTGGTTTCGCAGGCCCGGGTGGCGCAATTAGAGGGACACCCCGGGGGTTTTGAGCCAGTAGGAGTCTGACACACCGCGGTCGGTGCCCTCACAGCATCCTTGATGGTTCTATGCAGGATTTTCCCCCGGGATACATAAAAAGCTAATAAGAGTCACTGGTGAGGGTTAATGGAAACCAACGAGTTCAATTAATTTCAGTCACCTCTAAATAGAAGTCAATTAACAAAAATAGACGTTGAGTTGCCACTACACACCTAAAATATACTCACGTAAGATCAAGTTATATAAAAACCAACTAGATTCTCAAAGACGATTTACTTAAAACGACTTCCTTACCTGTATTATTACACAGCTACCTAGAGGCAATTTATTAGAATATATTACACCCATATGCTCCTAATATTTACATTTGAATAGCATGATTTTTACTTAATATGTGAGGTGCTATAGCAAAGATGTTGGTCAATCAACGTGTTAATATCAACAATGTGGCCAACCGAACAATAATCCCTGTATTAAACATATATTTGCAACAAGAATGCGCAAGATAGACCATCGAAACAAGTATTGTCAGCCTTAATAGAAAAGCCCATTTAATCTAGTCCGTAAATTGACCATAAAGGAAGCAAATTAGGCCGTCGATACGCCAGGTAACAGTCTCAAAGAGCTGTTCAGGTAATTGTCTCAGAAATCTGAGCGAACAGGGCAGGGAATGAAGTCGACGTAATTGTCGTTTCACACCACAGCGGCTATAAAATGAGAGGGCAAGGGCGATGGAGGATCGATATAGAAACAGTATTGCATTGTACATGCAATTTTTGTATTAAACACCAGCAGTAGCGTGCATCCCATAGGAGCATAAAAAGCATTACCATGTTATATTTGTATATTTAAATATATTGACAAAAATCTGATAATTTCCAGCTTAGTAGTCTAAGGATTCAAAATGGACCAAATATATGTACTAAATGGCTAAATATAAGAAGAGATTGCTTTTTTATATTTCTATGGAATGCACGCCACCGAACGCCTGGGTTTCTTGTAGCAAATTTTCATCACATCAGTATAGTAGGCAGAAGTTGAAAAGTAATCTAAATCATTCCAAGAAAATAAAGTAAAAGAAGAAGAGAAACAACAAAAATAAAAGAAAAAATAGAAGAAAGGAAAAATAGAGAGGAAAATGAAAATAGAAGGGGATAAAAAGCAAGAGGGGAAGAAGAATAGACATTTCGATCAGACGGTCGAAAGGTCAAACCTCTATTGGTTTTATAATAAAAAATAGTAGGTAACCAAGCTGATAGTCTATTTAATGGTAAGCGAGTACTGTCTCTTATAAGTGAGACCAATAACAAAAATACTATCGATATTGAAGAAAAAGAGAAATATAAAATGGGTAACAAATTCTAATCAAAATCCATCTTCTGTATCTAATATTGTAACATTTATGATTGTTAGTTAATAAAAAAAAACTCAGGGTGTATTTATGATTTAAAAATAATATTATTTAGTTGTAAAATTTTAATGTTGTGCATGTCAATACATTTCCATCATTATTTTGTTGATTTGTAATGTGAATTCTGTGTAAATATTATATTTTCTCCCATATTGGACCGCAAGCATACTGCCGGACGCACGCATTTGGCTAAAAATCTTGAGAGAGCAAGTGACGTTCTAAACGTTTTACTTTTAAACTCATTTCTATCCTTATCCAACCATGATAGATTTCTGTCGATACTCAAAATTATCATTATAAATACTACTCTTATACGTGATATACTTTTTTTTTTTTACTTGGGGAAAATCCTCATAGGACCGTCCCGGCCGCGAAGGGGTAGGCAGCCGGGGTGTGCCGGACTTTTACCAGCTAAAAACCCCAAGGTGACTACTTCTGCGAATTAGTGGGGACTGCGGGTCCTGTAATCAAATCGCCGCAGCCCCACTACGCCGCGCCTGACAGGCACAATCACGGGGGGGAGACGCCACCTCCCCCGATATCACCTAGTATACTTCAGCAGAGCGCGTCACAACGCACCGCCGTCTTCTCGGGGGTTGCTGACCGGTCGCTCAGAGCCCCCACCCTGAACAGCCACAGCCCCTATGACATCAGCTGGCCGGTCGTGGTTCGACCGATCCGCTGGGACTGATATGCCGGGGCGGTTGTCGAAAGCCCGGCGTCTTCTTCGAGCGGCCTTCTGCCGTTCTCGCTCTGCAGCCTCCTTCTGGGACATGACTTCCTCACAGAAGGAGGCCAACACGTGGATATACTTACATTAACTTTGCTGGATTTGTGTAAGCAAGTTAAAACGTCGTATTTAAATTAAATTAGGATTGTTCACGTAATCTCTTTTAATTTAATCCTAAATAAAATTTATTTTATGGAGCATTAGCGTCTAGAGCATTTAAAATTTAATATACGTCAATGTGTATATGATGATGATGTCCTAGCCGGATTCGGCCACGGCGACTGTTTCAACGCCGATTAAGAAAATCAAGGCCCAGTTTTCGGAAACAGTCAATTGCGCAGGAGATATTTAAGTGTATGCACATAACTGGACACGCTGCCAGAAAAGCACTCTCTCGTCCGAGCTCCCTCGGGCCCGATGGAAAGGAGAACCAGTACGATCGGGAGGGAGCGGGATGCAGGTTTGGTCGAGTTTTCCTTCTCTGAACACCTGGTTGAATTGCGGTGTTAAAGAGATACCTTATTAGCCTTTTACGACACCTCAGCAAGAAGAGGGAGGTGGTATTCTATTCTGCCGGCAGCCACCACGGCAATGTGTATATATTATTACTAGCTGTCCCGGCAGACCTTGTTCTGCCCTATTTCTCTAAAACAAAGTCACATTGTTTTTTTAATGTTAATAGTTATTGGCCTGTCGGCTGTTTTTTGAAAATTGTTTGAAGGAACCTGGCCTTAATGCTATATGTATAAAAATTGACAAATATTGACATTAATATATACGTCACTCAATAATTGTTTTGCCTTCCCGGAACCCGTCCACTAACATTTAAACTTTATGCTATGGTGTTAAAGTTCAAATTGACTTATAACAAATCTTTTGTATGAGAATATAGAAAAGTGTTGTTTTTAGACTATTTCAGAAAAAATTTTAAAATCTTCTCTCTGTTATAACCTTCTCCAGACTTCAACAAACACAACAAAAAAGAAATCAGTCAAATCGGTTCAGCCGTTCTCGAGTTTCGCGGTTATCAAGACACTATAGCTGATCCGGCAAACGTTGTTTTGCTATGTAAGTTTTGTAATATCTTCTAAGATGTTCATTGAAATTAAGTGATGTCAAAGACAATTTTGTTCACAATTAAATACTCTTAATCAACAACACATTTATTGGATAAAGATTAATATTATTACGTTGATACAACTCTTAACAAATAATGCATTAATTTCGACCAAATTTGTTTACCATAAAAACGGTTCTAGTGACTTAATCTTAAAAGATAGACATATACTGTCGCGGACATTTTTTAGATCATTTCAAGAGAAATAATTCTTTTATACATATATTTTTGGTATCTTGAACCGTTTTTGCAGCGCACGCAATGGAAGCCCTCAAGGATGAATAATTTTGCCCGTTTTTTTCACATTTTCCATTATTTCTTCTCTTCTAATAATTGCATCGTGATGTTATATAGCCTAAAGCCTTCCTCAATAAATGGTCTATTCCACTCAAAAAGTATTTTTCAATTCGAACCAGTAGTTCCTGAGATTAGCGCGTTCAAACAAACAAACAAACAAACAAACAAACTCTTCAGCTTTATAATATTAGTATAGATATTGGCTGGCTAAAGTTACAACAGTGCACTGGATTAAACACAGAGTAGTCTAAGAACGACAAGAACTACCAATGGACGAGAATTAAATCCCTATGTTGCCTGAAAGATGGGAAAAAGTTGTCCCTTCCGATGGTGCAAATAAAAATAATTTGAGTAGTTTTTTATTCCTTTGTTTGAGTAAATATTAACTTTGTCTAACAAAGAGCGTAAACTTATTCCTATTCCAAACATAATATCTTTTTTTTTTACACTGGCTTGACATAGTGACTACAGAGTACCTGATGGTAAGTACAGTGTAGTCCAAAAACGGAAGCGACTATCAAAGGATGAAAATCCATTGATAGTCTACATCGTCATGTCGGCCCACATATACCACGACTGACGGTCTCTAGGTATATGAGTTACTGGATATACACAAGCTGATCCCGAAGCGCGACAAGCCGAAACTGGTCACCATGACGGGCTTCACACCCATGTACTGTGGTCGCGATCCAGACGGGCACCGACGCGCTACCATTTCGCTGCTGCTCGTTTAGCACCACCCAGGAGTCACGTGTAGGGAAACTAGGGTAAAGCCTACGGACGCGAGCAGCTTCGACTCCCCCTACGGACGCGAGCAGCTGCGACTCCCAAAAAGTCTAGATAAGAGTCTTAAAAAAGCTTTTATCTTTGCCAAATAAAAAATCGGCTTGAAAGCGTTAAATTGTCAATATTACTCGTTAACCTGTCCTCAACGTCGACATCATTATCGCATCGTCGTTTAATTCTCCTAAAATCTAAACGAGAAATGATTACACGTTTCGAATCATTTCCCATTGGTTGTACAGCTTGGTATAAGTACCTGAAGATTGATTCAAAGAGACCAGAATTCCATTTCCGAACCAAACGTTTGAGGCAAGTCTGAGCATTAAATATTTAACACGAGAAACTCCGAAAACCGCAAATCCTCTTTCCATTTGAAGCGAGCACCTCGAACAGTCGAGTTCAGACTGAACTACTTTGCAACGAGCACTCAAAAATAGTCCATTTATGTTGCCAACGAAGGTTTTAACTGGTGAGCTCTTACTTTAAACTTCCAGAAGAAGTTATGAACATTATAGAGGCGAATTAAGAACAATTTTAATCATTTTTTCACAACACCTGGTCGTAATGAGTGTATTATTACTTCGTTTTGAGGCTCATAAGTAGAGCTATAATAAAATTACCGTACCTTTCACGTATATTTATAAAAACAGCAATTTTAATATATCATCACCCTATATCCCTAACGAGGTGAGCAGAGATACATTCGTCGCTGTATCAATTTTGTGCTTATATGTGGTGCCCAAGTGATCAGTAGTGCAGCTGAACGCCGTTCTCATGGCAGTTACACATAAAACTTCTATTAGATGCTATACTGGTTTTCTTACGAAGTTTTCCTTCACATGTGAGCATATGCTGGCTAAATCCGTACGTAATCTAGGAAACCCCAGAGGTACGAGCCGAGATTCAATCCTACGACCGTTAGCGGTGCGGTGCATGGATGCCGGTTCATTGTACACTGGGCTACCACAGCCACGCACAATATATTATAAATTAAGCTAAAAAGTTAATCTACGAGTACATTAAGATTTCATACAAAACTCCTATACCTTTGGTGAGTTCTGCAAAATTCACTAGAATTCTTGTTTCTGTATTCTACCCATTGAATAAACGTGAAGAGCCTCTAAACATGACTTTAGTACATTTTTACGGTTCCTTTGTTGTAGTGTTTTTTACATTTCTTTGTACTTTTAAATATTTACATATATTTTTTTATGAATTACAGGTAGATGCTTGACCTCAATCACACTTTGTGGTATGAAGATGGGGCTGGTGATACACCACGTTTACCCACCAAAGTATTCATGCTTGTTTTAAAGGCTCCCAAATCATAAAAGCGTGGAAAAATATACGTGCATTATTCTCTTTCGCTGTTTATCTTATTAATAGTTTAAATAGTTAATAAATAAATAGTTAAAGCAATTAAACTCTCATTGCAATTCATAATAACGTCAAGGGGATAATGACTCACATTTGTTATTTCAACCCTGACCAAATACACACGAAAAACACCTTTTATTATGTTTTTATTTCATTTTTTTACAGCTCTTAATGAATGATTTTTTTGTTTGTTAAACTTTTGGGATCATACATAAGCCTTTAAAGTTTAATGGAAAAGTGCTGTAGTCACATGACAGAATACAATTTACAAAGCCGGTTTATTAGGTTTTTATGCCAAGTTTCGGTTGAATTTTTATTCTGAATCGATAGACTGACTAATTTGCACGTGAGTGAAACTACAGTGTAATAAAAATACCGATAAGGGCTATAAAGAGCCATTATCTACCGATAGTTGTTGTGATGAAGCCAGCCTGCACAAATATTTCTTCGCTCTTCGTTTAACATTAAATTAACAAAAACGGTCAAATGATCGATCTTTATATTTGTTTTATTTTTTTTTTCCTTTTCTATTATATAATAATATTTATTAATTCTGAAATATAATATGACCCCAAATAGTACATGAAAGTGATAAATATTATGGATTTAAATTTATTTATAACACAGCAAATTAACCATGTTACACTCATTTTTGAAATACATGTAAAATATACGCCAGTAGATTTAGTATTGGGTTCTTTAAGCCCAATATTGTAACGGAAACACGCTCGCAGGGAGACCATTCCAAAAGTAGGAGTTATCAGAATTACTAATATATATATAATGACAATTCAGCAGCTAAAGTAGTATTTTTTATCACACTTGCTCGTTACTCGTTAGAATGTATTATTACATCGCTTTTAGGCCCATAACAATTTAAATTGTGCACTAGGGTTATAATAACATTGTTACCCTCGGAGTACGGTAATCTGATATCCCGATTAAGTTAAGTTTGTGAGGTACAAAAATATAATGTATGCAAAAGAAGTGTTCCTAATTTAGTCGAAAAACAAAAACATTTTCTTTTTAATTTCAGTTTAAGTTTATAAATTATCGTATGACTATTATTATGAAAAGACACTTTATTGAGGCATTTTGCGGTGAAAAGTTTGAAGTTGTTTTTAAGCTGGTTGACACTAATTGTTCTAAATGTCATCTCAAAGTACCTATTCTGTTTAACTTTAACCACGGCGCTAATGGCTCGGTCGATACCAAACTAATTGACAATGATAAATAGTATTGACACTGTTTAATTGAGGTCATATTTCTTATGATCGATCGGTTAGGCCACTCTTGGTCTCATATATAAAGGACGAACATGTCCTTTAAGCTAACATGAGATATGTGCGTATATTCTATCCCTTGTCATAGCATATAATTAATTATAAACCGTCCTTTATTAATACATGAATAAAACTATGTATTAATTTTACATAATTTGCCTAAAACCTATAATATGTTCTAAATTATTTACTATTGCATAAGAACACGGCTGTTTGTGGTAAGTCGAGAAAGTACAATGTTCGGGCTGTAGACTTGAGAGAGTCTGCTGCCCGGATGAGAGGGAGGCGGTGCGCAGTATCCGGCGCGCCGCTTGAGAGAGGTATTGGAGGGGTGGGCTCTGTACCACCTCTCCCAGAGAGGTAGCGTTAACAATGGTTTTCGCTCCCCGGGCGATTCGACAAAAGTCTGATAGACCGGGGTCGCTGCACAGGAGCTCTAATGGTAAGACCATTTTCCCCCTGATATACCAAAAGAAAGTGGAATGTCCAATTGATAATAAAATTAAGAACGGGTGATACTAGAGTTTCCTTGGGGATGAATTTCTTGCATAAATAAGGAATTGTTAAAATAACATAACATTTCTTAAAGTAAACAGTGAAAATATTAGGCAATTTTATTAAAGTCTACACATAAACAATTCGTATGGAAAGCATTACACAATAATTCAACTGTAAACGCATCTGACGAGATTTGCATGAAACAAATCAACTTTGTCAACACTGGATGTTTGCATTAAAATCTTGAAGACAAATGCATAGTTATTTGTTAGGGCAGATTTATTTGCATTTTTGCGATCTTGTGGAATAAATACAAGGTCTTGAAATTAGGTCATGACTACAATACACAGATGTAAAGACCATCATAGTGACTCCCTTCGGCTTGTCATGTTTCGGGATCAGTTTGTGTATATCCAGTTATTCATGTACATAGAGACTAGTGATGAAAATGCCCGGGAATTTTCCCAAAGTGCCCAGCACTTCTGCGAACATTTCATAAATTCCCGGGAATATTCCCAAGGAAGTTTTTGGGCACTTTGGGAAAATTCCCGGGCATTTTCATCACTACTAGAGACCTTCCGTTGTGGTATATATGGTTGTAGACTATTCGTCTACATTGCTTCATTTTGTATCAAATCAATGTTTTTCATTCTCTCTTTCTAATTTACTTAGAAAATAGGCGACCTTTCAGATAAAATAATTTTTTTTTTCGTGAAGTGGAATCAAGAAACATGAATGTAACCTGCCGTATTTAAACGAATCCAGTCTAAAAAATATATGTTCTCCGGCGATATTTTTAAAATATCATAATTTTGTATTCTATAAACATATCATTAAGAGTATTATTTTTTAAATTTTGAAATATTTTTATGGCTAAGAATAAGTTTGTATATTATATTATTACTATTTTCTTTCGTAACTAATTTGTTACTGTCTAGAATATATCATTAATTGTCTAAACTACTTTGTCTTTTTACTGTCAATTTGTTTATATCCAGTTGTTCATATACCTTCTCTTTTTTTAATTTATTTTTAATTTAGGGGCTTTTATTACATTGAATATATCAGCCCCATTGCGCCCTAACCTACGTCCTTACAACCTAGGGGAGTCGCGGATGAGCAAGCGTCACCATCTGGCACAGCATTCTGACTTCACCATATACCTTCTATCTAAATATATATAACTCAAAGGTGACTGACTAATTGACATAGTGATCTATCAACGCACAGTCCAAACCACTGGACGGATCGGGATGAAATTTGGCATGCAGGTAGATGCTATGACGTAGGCATCCGCTAAGAAAGGATTTTGATAAATTCCACCCATAAGGAGATAAAATGGGGGATGTAAGTTTGTACAAATCTCAGATTTTCGACTATAATGCCATATAATATAATAGCTTGATAGTTTTAGCGCCTAATAACAGATTAGGGCCTAACTTTTTACACACGCTAAGCAAAAGTAAAGCTGCAAAAACGATATCTAATTAATAATAATACTTCTTAACGCGAGCGAAGCCGCGGGCAAAAGCTAGTCGTGGTATATGTGGGCTTGGATAGCGATGGCGGCTGTCAATGGCTTTTCATCCCTTGGTGGTCGTTGGCATTCTTGGACTAAATTGTGCTTTCTTTCAGGTGCAATTGTGTCACTTTGTAGAACCAGTATATATAAAAAGGATTTTTAGTCAAACAAACGAAGACACGTTGAGCTTTTATTTTTTAGTTTCGGATTTATGACATAAAAATGGGATAACAGATAATGATTTATGTAACATGGTGTAGGTACGAACAATGATTTATCACGGTCAGTTGGTTCGGTTGAAGACAATCATACGCGGCTAGATTAATCCGCACATTTCAGCGTCTAGGAAGATTGTGGGCGTAAGCTCCCCTAGATTAGAACTCTGTCATATCAGATCGCGCTGAGGCCGGCCACAAATGGAATTTTCGTGACGTCATTACGCACTGACTTAGATCAATGGGCCAAGCGTTAAATTTTTGCTATATTTTTTTTGGATAATGGTGATAATAAGACGTTCTATCTTGGCAAGCTGGCGTTAAATTAAAGTACAGTCGGTTTCAAAAGTTACTGATCAGATTTAAATTCCCAAGACTCCGATGCAACAAAACGTGCATTAACCGCTCAACGATATTAGTAGAAAAATGCTTTTATTACATTGCTGTTTGCATGTTGTAACTGTGGCGGTCTAGCGGATACTGGACCGGTTTCCATACGCGGCAACGAGAATGGACTTAGGCTCGAATCCCAGAACGCACCTCTTGGTTTTTACCCAGATTTAGGCAACACACGATCACAGGTGAAGGAAGATATTGTGAGAAAACTCGAATGGCGTCTAATAGAGATATCATGCGTAAGTACCTTGAGACCAACCTTAACGCGGTTTCCTCTCGCTCCCGTCTATACATGCGTATATGTAAATATTTTGTAAATAGTTTGTAAGATAAAATAATAATTGTAATATTTGTATATAAAACGTATTTATTTATTTATCCTCTGAAAATGTAGTAGTGTGTAGTTCTGTCAGGCTGGGCGGTGAACGTTGAGGGTGTCCGCCGTCCAGCGGAGAGGAGGGGTGGGGCGGCGTGTGTGTGTCCACAGGCCGTCCCAGTGAGAGGTAATGAGGGGGTAATTTACGACCCCCTCCCAGAGAAGAGGCCAGCCTTAGGCCAATAGCTCGCCGGGCCCTCGGTAGTATATGGATCTCCAGGCGCGGCGAAGGCGAAGAGTAGGCAGTGCTGGCTCTCCGGTGGTTTTAGTCGGTGCAAGTCCGGCACACGGGGGGAGTGGCCCTTACTACTTCCCTGACGGTCCGAAGGGATTTACACCGGGCTAACAAAAAAAAAGTGTGTATTTCTGTTATTTATCCATAAGTTTTATTGTTAACTAGTTTTAAGAATAAAATTGTAGGATTGAATAAACGCCACATCACAACCTTTTAAGTGGACGAATGATTGCGTGAAGTATGAAAGATGGTTTAGAGTGTGTGATGTTGTGAAACGAGTGCCTTGAGAAAGGCGATCAGATGCGCTTTTGGTCACTTTGGGCACGACATATAAGCGCAAAGTACAACCACTTATATACCTGCTCACCCTGTAAAGAATATAGCGTGACGATATTATTATTATGTATAATATCTGTTTCCCTAAAAAAAATCCATGGCGTATGAAGATCAATAAAATTGTCAAGATACCATATCGAAATAAAAAGAGAAAACAGGGTTTCCATAAACTCTCTCCAACTTCGTAAATGTTTGTCAATGTTTATAACCTTGGGAGGAAACGAAGATGTTATCAAGTTTATGAAATAAGGAATATGTCGGTTGAGTATATAAAACACTCGAGACATTCCCCGTCATGCGACCGCCATTTTATCTCGGGGCGACCAATATTTTTACCTCGCCCTTTCTTTTACGATCAAATTCTCACGTGTTCACCTTAAATGCCGTTCATTTTTCAATGTTCTGGAATTATTTTCTTTATTTTTCATCATATATGGACGTAAATGTTTTTTTTTTATTCTCTGTGGATCTAATATCTCATTTTTTTGAGAATTCATCTATAAATACATTAGTGACTCCTGGGTGGTGCTAAACGAGCAGCAGCGAGGTGGTAGGGCGTCGGTGCCCGTCTGGATCGCGACCACAGTACATTGGTGTAAAGCCCGTCATAGTGACCAGTTTCGGCTTGTCGCGTTTCGGGATCAGCCTGTATATATCCAGTGGCTCATATACCTAGAGACCTTCAGTCGTGGTATATGTGGGCCGACGTAACGATGTAGACTATCAATGGATTTTCATCCTTTGATAGTCGCTTTCGTTTTAGGACTGCACTGCACTTACCATCAGGTACTCTGTAGTCATTATATCGAGCCAGTGTAAAAAAAAAAATATAATACTAATATTGTTACAATTTCAAAACTCAGAAAGAAAGTAATCAATTTTTGTGATTAGTTTACTTGTTGTTCTATTAGAACTTTAAATAGATAAAAAAATATATATTACTTTAAAAAAAAAATTACAGTGTTTTTTGTTTCATTTCAATACTATATTTGTCTTTCGTATGACTGCAATATTTGCGTTTTATATGGTTGCAAAATTTGTGTTTCATGATTACAACTTTTTTATTTCATACTAGCTGTCCCGGCAGACCTTGTTCTGCCCTATTTCTCTAAAACAAAGTCACATTGTTTTTTTTAATGTTAATAGCTACCCCGTCAGATTTTTTTGAAAATTGTTTGAAGGAACCTGGCCTTAATGCTATATGTATAAAAATTGACAAATATTGACATTAATATTTATACGTCACTCAATAATTGTTTTGCCTTCCCGGAACCCGTCCACTAACATTTAAACTTTATGGTATGGTGTTAAAGTTCAAATTGACTTATAACAAATCTTTTGTATGAGAATATAGAAAAGTGGTGTTTTAAGACTTTTTCAGACAATTTTTTAAATTTTTCTCTCCGTAATAACCTTCCCCAGATTTCATCAAACACAACAAAAAAGAAATCAGCCAAATCGGTTCAGCCGTTCTCGAGTTTCGCGCTTATCAAGACATTTAGCGATTCATTTTTATATATAAGATGATTACAATTTCTTTGTTTCTTTTGAATACAATTTTTGTGTTTTATATTTTTATCAACCCGGGAAGATTTTATATTATCGTTTTATATAAATACACCATCACAACCAACCACGCGTTTTTTTTACACTGGCTCGACATTCCTGTATCCTGTATCCATTTTGCGCTTGATATCGTGTCAAACGTGACAAGCAGCGCTGCTTTCAGGGCCCTTACAGATGACATTTTTATTATATGCGAGTTATCTTACGATGTTTGCTATCACCAGTAAGTATGTGTTACCTAAATCTGTGCTTAATCTGGGAAAACCCCCAGGTAAATGTCAGGAAACGGACATACGAATATTTGCGTTGACGCCCATGGATACTGGTCCCTTTTCAATTAGCCCATTACAACCACATATACATATATAATATATTAAAATATATTAGGAACACGAAGGCTTTCACTGGCGGTAAAGTAAATTAATTTCTCAAATCTGTTTGAGCCTACCTCAAAAAGGTGTTTCCAAATGTGTAGCAATTTTTCGTTAAGTAATTTATTGTGGGTTTTTTATAATAGCACGTTTCGTGTTTGCGTTGATTTGGTAAAAAATGAGATCGTTAGAACGCTCGTGGGTGGAGGCGTACTTTTTGCCATTTTGATGGCATTGAAGTTTGTTTGGAAAAATGTTTGCATACTTATAAATATATACGAGGTAGAGGAGAAATTGAGGCGACATAATTAATTAAGATAATGAAGTATTTAAATGCATTTGATTCACTTCCGCTTTCCCTTAACAATTTGATTGGCTATTAAATTCCATTGTTAGCTTAATAACTGTCGTAATTTAACAATAGGGTCATATAAAATGAACACTGCAAACGATTACTTTGCAAAACGTACACCGGGCAACCGTTGCCGACAAAATGATATCCTAGAGTAGCGCGCGCGACGTTTATATAAAATAATCTGTTTCTCTGTTTGAAGTACGAAACCTTAGAAAACGTTAAACTGCCAAGATACGGGATAATATTCTTTTATCGTAATTTTAAAAGTAAGAACTAAACAACTTCTTAGTTTTAGCCGGAATATTAGTTACCGTGTAGCTAAGATTCCGTAAAGCCGTGTGCGTAGTTCTTGTATAGAAGGGGGAGTATAGAAAAAGTTTAAATAATTCCTCAGAACACTCGCCATTATACAGAAGGTAGAAAACGCTCAGTGACACAATATTTTTGCGCAACTGGAGCGTCTAGATGCTTCGTAACGTCTGGATCATTCACAATGTGGACAGCTTTCGCTGCTACTGGGCAGAATTGTCCAAGAACTGGGCCTTATACAAGTTTATTTGATAGGGCGTGAGAACTCTGTTCTTCATATATGATCCAACAAAACTTATAACTTCTTGTATTTATTAAAATATACATTGTTTATGAACAATTGTGACTCTTTATGTACGTGTAAGATGCTTCGTGTGTCGGATAAACAAATGTGAACGGATTATCTCGTGCCTTATTTATAAGAAAATATTGTTATGGCGTTTTTCAAAACATCCTCTGTTATTATCAACATCTTTTCTTTGTATCAGAAATTCACATTAATTGGGTTTTATCCCTTTGCGGTCGTATATCTACTCTCAGCCACCACAGCAAGGAACCATACGAATCCTATATTGTATGCAACAGTGTATCAGTTTACACTTTTTCGAAACAAAATGGATGGATGGATGACTGTATTAAATAAATAGATATCTAAAGTTCACAATAGAATAACTAAGTCTTGTTTATCCATCGTAATCTTACATGTTATATATCCCTGCTCTTTCGACGGCAATTAATTCCGACCAGTACGATACCCATGTCAGAATTTAATACGTTAATATCATCTTTTGTTAATATTTTTTCAAGTCTTAATTCCCTAAACTACCAAATATGTAATACGGTGGTGGTGCTGTCCAGGTGAACAGGTTTCGAGGTTCGCTACCACCACGTGATCACATACTTATTGACTCAGGAACTGATTATATTTTTGAGATAAACAAAAACCTATTTAGTATTCTAGATTATAGCTTGTCTTTGTGCCAATTTTATCCAAATCAACCGTTCTGGTGTGATTAAACTACAAACATTTATCGTAACTTTTCAAATTATAATGGTAGAAAAATGACACGATAATATTATTTTTCTAATAAAATAATGACCAAAGCTTACTAATGCAAAAATTGAACTTAAAAAATAAAATACGAACTCATAGTTCGTTATGTAACAAAGGCCGGATAATTCTATAGAAGGATTTTTACGAATTTCTTTAAGCTATCAAAGAAATCTACATTTTTCTGTCTTCCGTTACTCCAACGCTAATATCAATTTTAATAAGGTCAACCAAAGCAAGTGTGACATATGTTCTTAGATAGGAATGTTTTCATTTAATTATTTCTGATGTTACTTTTAAATGTCAGTCATAATTTTCTAAGTATAATAGCAACTATTTTTTAAACGACATAACAAAATTACATGATTAAATCGAACTACATTTTTTGTTTAAATAAAAAAAAATAATATTATGTAGACACGCTATATCGCTATCAGGGTTAGCAGAGATACATTAGTGACTGTATCCTCTTTGCGCTTATATGTCGTGCCCAACGTGACCAGTAGCGTAGCTGATCGCCATTCTCAGGGCTCTTACACATATCATTTCTATTAGATATTATACACGTTTTCTCACGATATTTTCCTTCACCAGTGTGTATGTGGTGGCTAAATTCGTACTTATTCTGGAAAAACTTTGAGGTAATTCTGTGATGCGAACCTTCGACCACTCGCGTTAAAATCACGTCAACATTTAATTAATTAATCATTTGTGCCTAAAATTATTATAATTTAATTGATGTTACTTTCTCCATCACATTGACAAAGTCGCGAGCGTATTTGTAAAACGAAAAGCGCATTTTCGTTTGTTCACTCCGCCGTAGTAAAACTGCCATAAAACAGTAAATCACTGCTTACTCGACGAACCCAAATAGATAGCGCTGTAAAATTTTCTATTGTAACGAGAAATACCAACGGTGCCTTCATAAATGTCAAGTCACTAATATTTACTCTTTATAGACATAGCTGTGTAACAACTAAAGTAATTTGCATTTTGTACTCTATTTTAGATGATTTGATAGCGCAATTTATAGCCATTCTACCCACGACGTGGAAGGTTTTGGCTTCTAGGTTTTTGGAGGTTGTAGTTTCCCATACGTTTAGGTTATTTTTGTAATAGAGGCTTAGGTTTAGGTTGAAGAATATAGTGTAAAATATATCTGAATAAATGGCCCACTTAGATCTTATCGGCGAACAGTAGAATGAATGAAGTATGAAAGGTAGTGGAATGTGAGTGGTGAGAAATTCGAACACAGTCAGTGGGACTGTTGACCAGGATGGAATCAAAGACACAGTTTGACCTTTCCATTATAACCAATTCACACCTCACTTTGAATAAGCAACATACAATTAAATACTTTTCCAATTACCAGTATAATGGCAGTATCTGAACCACAAACATCGAAGTACTAATTGAATTGTTTAACAAAATTAATTAAAATTGTGCTAAGACACTTCAAAAGCCTTTATCTTAGTATCGCTTTAGACTTGTTACTCTTTAATTAAAACATTGTTCAATTGAGTTATTTTCTGTTGATTTTCATCTTTTGTTCTCGATTTTATTAAATTTTATCTTATGACCGGTGGTCGTGGGTGTGGTTATAGTAAGATACGAATTTGGCGTTTTACAGTTTATTTGCACTTTAAGGCACACCGAACTGCGACGTACACGCACGTACTCCCGCCTTGGGTCTCGGTAGTCGACTAACTCTAAGCGTCCCGTGCGTGCGCGCATTCTCTTACCCCGCACGTCTTGTAACACCCTAACGACCCTTAGGGCGACAAGAGCGTATCGGGTTACGCCTACATGCTATAATCTTAATTTCATCGACATGAATGCTCTAGAGAAACGATGATAAAAGTTCCACTGTAAGATATTAAAACTGATATTTTGTAACCAAATGCTAAGCTTATTAATATATGTTTTGTTTCAATATAAAATAAATTTAGGGATTTTGATAGCCTTTTGATTTCTTTTTTTTTTCGAACAGGATATGGGTTTATGTCAGGGATAGACCTTTTCAACTAAACCGGGCGAGGTTTTGATAGCCTTATATTATTATGTTGTAGATGTACTATATTTTGTAAACGTATTTTTCTATCATTTCAATGCGATCGTCAACAATTATAAAATAAATAAAATAGTATTTAAATTGTTTACTAATTCTACAATTAGTATTCAATTTATTTTCATTACTTATATTTTTAGAGAAACAAACAACAATATATGAACAAAAAAAAAATACACAGTCCAACAAAGATACAAAAATTAAACTTTATTTTTGTCCAACCATTTTTTTTTCTGACCATTATTCAGCCAATTATAAAAGACAGAATATCGACATCACAATAACGTTTGTTATACATATCACAAGCAAAAAAATATTATTAATATAATTTAAGCCTACAAATGGTACTTTAAAGAGCGAAAAGTCTCTTGCATTGGAATGTGGACACCTGAAACCTAATGACTTAGCAAATAGGACGAGTCTTAGAAACCTGTAATAATATTGAAAAAAAAAAGTTCATCTTTCTCAATTCTACGATTATTCAAAGTACAAATTGAATCGGAAGGAAAGTTGTACAAATCCCATTAATATTTCAAATTATTTATATTATACCAGAGTTATCAATAATTAGAACACATTTTGAGTAATTACTCTTTAAAAAATATAATTTCTTTGTTATTTAACTAAACAATAACAAAGAAGTCACCACAATTCTGTCAGCAACCAAATCTTCGTAAAATTTTAATAACAAATAACTCATACCAAGGCGTTTGGCCTGTTCAGATCAATGGCACCATATGTAATATGTAAGGTATTTCTGTATTAGGGTACGATGGGGCTGACATACGTACACACGTAAAAGCCCCTAAAATAAATAGAATTAAAAAAAACTCATACCATTATTTAAATAGTTCCATAATAACCACAATACCACTCTAAAACTATTTCATGTAAAAATATACGCACGTATTAATTATTATAAAACACTTGCGAAATAGTTCCGTTTCAATCACAAGAACGCACAAACCGAGTTTTTACATCACAGTTTTCAGCGAAAGTTTATGTTTCGCTTCACGAGCACTGCTTTCGGGAAGAGACGTGCGCCGGGCTCGGCGGTCGGTGCCAAATTGCAACTGATATGAAACGCACCTGTTGTATCTACAGCCTTATTTTTTATATTATAGATATGGGATAAAATAATTACATAAAAATTGTTATACCTTTGCTGTGACTTTATCAGGTTTATGAGAATTTTACGGTGTCGGATAACATTAACTTTTATAGAATATCATTTTTTAGAGTTCCATGCCTCACAAGGTAAAATAGAATCCTTACAAATCACTCGGAAGCATTTTGTTGTCCAACTGTTCGTCTATTTGTCTGTCAAGGCCTTTTTTCTCAAAAACGCGATGGGATGTCAAGTTGAAATTATGTATCAGATATTCATATCTATGTTCTCTTGTGGTCTTGAAAATCATATTACTAAGTCACTCAGCAAAAGATATGTCTGCCAATGTCATATTTGTTGTCGTTTTTGGAAAGGAATTAAAACCTATAAGGCGATTCCCATTACTCTTGACAAGTTTGGCAAGAAGCAAGGCTCTTTTTCATAAATCTATATTCCTTAATTTGTTGTTACTGTATAAAAAATAGGTTTTTGCGATTCTAAATATTTTTGCAGTTAATATAAAGACCTCGATTTATATTGATGTATTGGGACAGGCGTTTATTGACGGCAGAATTAAGTTTGTCCCTAAATCTGGTCTATCTTTCCGTTCAAACAATGTACTGTACTTTCACAGTATATTTGTACGAGACCCTGGCGCTCGAGTTAGCATTGCTCTTGGCTGTTTTTTTTTTTATGTGGAATATTCTATCCCTTATTTGAACAACAATTTATCTAGAATTTTACAAGGAAATTACCGGAAGTAAATGTCTCTTTTGATGGTAAGTGTGTAGCAGTCCAACATCGCTGTCAAAGATGAGAGAGTCTATTAAAAGTATCACTATTATACGAGACATACAATTCTGTTTCTTTTTTTTTATGCCAATGGTGGCAATTAAGCTGTTATGCCATCTGTTGAAGGGTGGTTACTGTCATTTAGGGACAACTGTAAAATCTGAATCGTCACCACTTTGTTGTCAACCATAGAGACCTTATTCACACCTACATACTTCCAAATATCCTATACTTTATTTATTGTTTATTACATTTTAAGGACTTATGCTAGAGTTAAGCTTACACAAAGGAAGGCTAAAGCAGGTTTATTTGAAGACCGAGTTATAGGCTTGACGGTATTTGATACCTGGATAAAGGGGAGGCGGTGCGTAGTTGACTTGCCCATCGCCTGATAGAGAGCTCTTGAGGGGTGGGTTTTATAGATCTATCTCTCCAAGAGTTGGAACCTAAACTGCTTTTCGCTCGCCATATCCTTAGAGGAATAGGGATCTCTAAGCCCAGCTGGCAGCGATTTGAGAAGCACCCAGAAGGTTTTCATTTTGTAGGAGTCTGACACACTGGAATCGCCATCTTCACGATGCTCCTTTTGGTTTTTGTTGATTTTCCTCTGAGTTACAAAAAAAGAACGATTTATTAAAATCGATTATTTAAAAAACGATAGGAAATATGCTGAAAGGTTTTTCCCAAATTCTTGTTAGCTTGTCGCTATAAGTTATGTCATTAAATTATTCTTTTAGCTACTTAAATGTTCTTATAATAGGATTATTTGAACAAAGTTAAATTTCCTTTATTCCATCTCTCTACACCCCAGGTATTTTTATTATTTACAAATACGGTTGATCAGTGTGAAATTTAATTTGGTATTTAGTTTTCGATCAAAATATTAAAGTTTTCAAATCTTCTACTTTTTTTTTCGGCTCCATGCAATAGAGTCTGATTTCTCTTCTGTTTTCTGGAAAACTCTCAGTGATTTTTGCGTTCAGGTGTGTAGCTACCAAAACAACTTTAGCAATGATCATTAACAGTAAGAAACATATATGCGGGCCACCAGAATCATGCCTTTATTCGTGTACCCCTCCAGAAATATTGCCTGCTTTTAAAGACTTAATTGATGCTTCCGACAAGGCTATTGATGTGGCTTCATAATGATTAATCCACGGTTGAAGCGGTGAAAAATACATGTCATTTTTATCCACTTTAAAGCCTATTTGAATGGAAGTAATAGCTGAAACCGGCAAAAACTTACCTATGCGTGGTCTGTAGTGCTCGACATCCAAGGGAATACATAAGTAATTAACTAGCGTTAAGAAAGCGAAACAGGTTTGCTAAAACTAACGAGAAGTGTTGTTCTGCTTTCTCAGCCTAGCCGAATAAGCTGGTGATAGATAGATGATGATGATGATGATGATGTCCTGGCCGGTTTCGGCCACGGCGACTGTTTCAACACCGATTAAGAAATTCGAGGTCCAGTTTTCGGAAACAGTCAATTGCGCAGGAGATATTTAAGTGCATAACTGGACGCGCTGCCAGAAAAGCACTCTCTCGTCCGAACTCCCTCAGGCCCGATGGAAAGGAGAACCAGTACGATCGGGAGGGAGCAGGATGCAGGTTTGGTCGAGTTTTCCTTCTCTGAACACCTGGTTGAATTGCGGTGTTAAAGAGATACCTTAGTCGCCTCTTACGACACCTCAGCAAGAAGAGGGGGGTGCTATTCTATTCTGCCGGCAACCACCACGGCTTACGGCGGATAGATAGATATTTACAATATAAAAGACAATTTTTATGTCATTCACCCTTGTTGTCTATTTTCACTAACAGTAAATGTGTTTATTTTTAGATATCACGTTTTCTGCCGTCGACAAAAACATCGCAATGAACACGAATAGCACAAAATCTACGGAATTAATTAGAGTTTGAGTAAATATTGGTAGTACTTATCCCTATTTTAGATCTGTGTAGGTGTCTTGTTTATTTAATGTTAAGGATCGGTTATAGAGTGATAGGTACCAAATGTTTGAATGATATAATATATATACCAGTGACGCGTTTGGGGTATTTGGATAGGGTAGGCAGATTCACATAATGAATTTGAATATTATATAATGATAATAAATATTATATTACTGTCATAGGGAAGATAGATGGCGTGAAAATAGAACAGATGTGAATAGAAAGGGTTCATTTGTTTGTTTAAATTAAAGGAATTTATTTCAGACTTGTTTATCGTAAGGGCATGCAATGCTTTAATGCATTGATGGTATGAACGCTCCTGTCATATGCATGGCATGGCTCTCTTAAAGGCCAAATAAAATTTTGGTCTATGGTGTTTCTTTTTTATTTATTTTTTACATAATTATGGAAACATACAAAAACGTAAATGTTATAATTGAACACTAGAACTACGAACCGGCCAAAATAACCGGTTGCATCATTTATTTATACCATTTCCTTTTTGAGTCTTATTTAATATTTTACGATAATGTCATGATTTTTATAAAATTTTTGTATAAAATAATATTATAGATTATTTTGTTCTTACGTGTTCAGATTTCAGAGATAACTATAAAGATAATAAGAGAGATACTTTTTTTTGTTTTGTTTCTTCGTAGTTCTAGTGTTAATACATAATGAAGATACAGGTACACGTGTGTTGTACTCATTTTTTTCAGTCAGTACTTAAAAAAACCTATAAAAATAGTAATCAAACAAGCTGAAGAAAATGTAACTAGAAATCCTACAATAATAAATAATAACGAAAGTAAACATAATAACCGAAAGCTTAAACTGACAATTTTTCTCTCACTAATCTCTTAAAAGAGCCAGTTGTACAGAATGTCAACATTACAAAAACACTTGTTATAAATATCACAATAATGAAAATAAAAGCATTGTTAACATAAATTTATTTAGTAAATATAACGTTACGTGTTGGTTAGCCTTGTTCTATCCTCTCCCTTCTGTTACTCACATCCCGGCTAGGACTAAGAAGTTCTCTAACTCTTAATTTTGCCGTGTTGTTAGGCTGTGGAATGGTCTTCTAGCAAGCGTGTTCCTACCATCCTGTGATAAAGGATTTATAATATTTTTATAATAAGTAATTGTTTATGTAAAAAAAAAGATAAAAGTAGTTTAACCAATTGAGAATTGGACGGTGTCTTATTCATAAACAATTGGACTACCCTAAGAATTCTAATTTATTTGAATATCCTTTATCGTATTTAGTAATGGCTTTTCTACTTCATTTACACCTTCTGGCAGTAAAATAGTCTTTTCCACGAAAAGTGTAAGCGGCACGTTCATGAAATTGCAAGCAAAGTCTTTTAGCATCTTATGCTTAAAAAGAGAGAGAAAGAATAATAAAATAATAAGCACGTTCGTAATATACGAGGGTACCGAATGTGTAAATAATTCCTCTTTTTTAGAAAGAGAAAGGAATAATAACGACGTAATAAGTACATTCGCAAAGTTAATAAAGCTGCGAAAAAATATACAGTTTTATTGCTACGAATGCTACGATATTGTGCCGTAGTAACGCTACGCCGCTACGAATCTGGCGCGTTACGACAAACGGAGGCATTTTGGGCGATTGCCAAAAGAGTAAGCAAGATTATATTCGTTGTTACCCGCGATTATTATTACTTCATGGTATTATCACCTGAGTTTTATGTAAATTGTGTTTCATGTACTGTATTTTCAAATGTATTTATGTATGTATTATTATATGTTTGTACGCCAAAACTTGCAATTATTTGTTGTAAGTATTATTACAAGTTTTAAGTTTTCTGGATTGTGTTCACGATGCAATACATTCATTTATCAGTTAGAAAATTTTATTAATATGTAGGCAATACATCTATATTCAGATTGTGTGACATTCATAAGTTCTACTCATGGATACAAAAAAAGGACTAGATACCGTGTCGGATACCATCCGTATGTGGTGGATGTTCCTTATATCCGCACGAAAAGATTCGTTTCTATATTCACCATGCGAACAGCTAAGGAGTAGAATATGCTTCCAGCGAGCATATTTCAACGATCTTATGACCTGGGAGTATTTAAGAGAAGAGTGAATAGGCATTTGTAGGGTGGACGTGATCCATCGTCGGACTCATCTTCATCTTCCGCCAGGTGTAATTGAGGTTTAGCCTCCACCTGTAAATAAAAAAAAAACCTCTCATATTGACGTATTCAATTGCACCCTTGCAGATTTCAAGAGTCAATTTAAAGTAGCTTACAATTCACTTAACTAACAATTCCCTCGTATTAAACTGATATTAGCACTTTGAGTTGTATAACATGTGTTGCCGGCATTGCCCATCAATTTATGTTCGTTTTTTCTTTTTTATTATTATCGTTGTTGTTTTACCTTTATTATTCTGCTTCAATTGTATTTTCTTTTTTTCTTTGTAACCCGGAAGAACATCCTGCATAGAAACTTCAGGACGACTTTGAGAGCAGCGACTCCTACTGAGTAAAAACCCCTGGATTGTCCTTCCAATCACTCGCTTTTTTTGGTAACCCGGGGGAAATCCCTAATGGACCTTCAGGGGGCAATGAGGGCCGCCCCCTGGTGTGTCAGACTTACACCGACTAAAACCCCTGAGGTGTTCCTTCTCCCGCTTGCCGAGTGCCATGGGCAAGGCTGAGCTATCTTCCTTGGCAACTCTACCCGAGCCTTGGAATCCAGATTCTTCCAGGCGCCCGAGTAGTAACAGCCTCTTAAGATTATAAATCTTTCGTCATCAGTTTTGACTGGTTAAGGCAATAGGCAATTATTTGGGTTTGAGCAGATATCGACTTATCTTGAGGTTTTTTTTACACTGGCTCGATATAGTGACTTCAATTCACCTGATGGTAAGTATCCTATAAGATGAAAATCCTTTGATAGTCTCCGTCGTCATGTCGACCTACATATACCACGGCTGAATCCCGAAGCAAAAGCGAGGCACTATGACGGTCTTTACACTTGTGAACTGTGGTCTTGACCCAGTTTGGGCAATTGCCCTCCCACCAACATTTATTAAACGTAATTTAACCATCATAATCAGATCAACAAATCTTAGTTTAACGCTTGTAAAAGACCTTAAGCCCTAAGGGGCTTAGCTAAAAATTCGGTTCATTTAAAAGTTAAACCAAATACGGTATTTTAGGCCGAATGTGATAGAAAGCAAAACTGAATGTTTTGGTCAGACACTAATTGTTTCCTTAAGTTTCTATAAATAGGAATGTCGTTTTATATTATGTCTATGTTGGGTATCTTTGTCGTGCGTCACTGTGACCAAGGCCAATGTTGGATAATAATATCGACCAAAGGGAACATAAATGTTGAATCTGACACTGGTTTAGGGTGACATTCGGCACAACGCGATAAACTGTGGTAAAATGCGCGGCGTGCGGCATTTGCTAACGTATATTGGAATTGCCTTAAACATGTATAAAGTTAAATATAACTTTATTCAAATAGGTCTATTTTCATGCACTTTTGAATAGTCCAAAAAACAAAAGAAAATTAATATTAAAGTAAGAAATTTTTATAGTTGCTCTTTTCAACGTAATGAGATTAAAATATAAAAAGAAACATACTCGTATATACACAAAAGAATAAATGTCTTGTGAGAAAACAAATGTATACATTAAAACCACGCACTTTTATTATTTCAACAGTAATTGAGGAAATAATATCTCCTTACTATCCCTTTATAGAAATGCCGTTTGCCATATTTTTCCGAATGCCTTTAGGGAATATGTACGCAGCTGTCCATTTTAAATTTACCAACGAAATTATAATGTATTTGACAAGCGTAAATATTAAATATGAGGGGAAAACACTCTACGATTTATTTAAACAACTGGTCGCCCTGTGGTCGAAATTCGACCATAATTAATTTAAAATATGTAATATATTGTAATAAATAAATTTCGTTACAATATAAAACACAAATATCTATTATATAATAATCATGGTTATGTTTGACATTCAGTAAGACTATAGACAAGTAATATTAAAGACAAAAAATATTAATTGAATAGAATAGTTGAAATACAAATTGACCATAGACTTTAACTATAAACAAAAGAGTATAATATATGCGTGTGTTGTGTGTTTGTGTGTGTGTGTCAAGTGCATGGTAGCGTATGTAATCTTTTTTTATTGAATTAATGTATTTTAATGCATTATTAAAAAAAATAGCATTCTTTTTCTATGAAAACTATAATTATGCCAAATTTCATATTCCTCCGACCGCGCGATTTCCGTAAAAAGGGATGCAAAGTTTTTACTTCATGTATTATACACTAGCTGATCCGGCAAACGTTGTTTTGCTATATAAGTTATCGTAATATCTTCTAAGATGTTCATTGAAATTAAGTGATGTCAAAGACAATTTTGTTCACAATTAAATACTCTTAATCAACAACACATTTATTTGGATAAACATTAATATTATTACGTTGATACAACTCTTAACAAATAATGCATTAATTTCGACCAAATTTGATTACCACAAAAACGGTTCTAGTGAGTTAATCTTAAAAGATAGACATATACTGTCACGAACATTTTTTTAGATCATTTTAAGAGGAATAACTCTGTCATACATATATTTTTGGTATCTTGAACCGTTTTCGCAGCGCACGCAATAGAAGCACTCAAGGATGAATAATTTTCTCCGTTTTTTTCACATTTTCCATTATTTCTTCGCTCCTAATAGTTGCATCGTGATGTTATATAGCCTAAAGCCTTCCTCGATAAATAGTCTATTCAACACAAAAAGAATTTTTCAATTCGAACCAGTAGTTCCAGAGATTAGCGCGTTCAAACAAACAAACAAACAAACAAACTCTTCAGCTTTATAATATTAGTATAGATATAAACATTATATATTATGTATATATATATACAAACATAATAGCCAAGAAAAACTATTATATCAAATTAAAGTTATAATATTCCAATGAGAGATGCGAGATTAACAGCACGAGTTGCAGTGCATAGAGCGGTTTTGGTGCCCACTTTGTTATACGGGAGTAAGACTTGGGTAAGTAAGAAGAAGCATGAAAGTAGAATTAATGCAGTGGAGATACGATCTCTTCGTTCTATGTACAGAGTAACGCTTGCGGATGGCGTTAGGATCGAAGAGATACGAAGAATGGTTGGTTTGAAAGATAGCGTCGTCGACAGCATGCACAAAAGCGTGCTTCGATGGTTTCGGACACGTCGAGAGAATGAATGGTAAAAGAATGACAAAAAAATATATAATATGAATGTGAGTGGAAGTAACAGCCGAGGCACCGAGACTCACCTACATAGATCAAATAAAAAGAGTTCTGTATGGTAATGTCAAAAGCACGTGGAATCGGCAAGGCGCATGAAGGGACTAATGAATGTTAACGAAGCGAAATAGGTTTGCAAGAATTGAGAGAAGCATCGTTCTATTATATCTGTTTATCCCAATAGGAATTCGGTGTAGTGATAGATAGCGAAGCGAGATTTTTAAGTCAAGTTTAGGGGCTTGGCACTTTGTCAGTCTCTATTTCCGTCTGTCAGAGGCAGCCTTTAAAACCAAAGTAGATAACGATTTGAAATCGCTGGGTGGCTCGGCTGGTCACTTAGCATTTGCTGAGTTGACTTCCCTTTGGCGCATCATCACAACATTGGGTGTTTACTGTTTTTCTTTTCTATCTTTAATAACCTATTTTGCTGTGTTGTTTGTAGTGTTGTGTGCCAAATAAATGTTTTATTATTTATTTTTTTTAAATCGGGATATACTGTGTAAACCTCTGGCAAAAAGCTGATCTGACAACCTCTTGGCGGTTACCATCATTCTTGGGCTGCACTGTATCATTGAGAAAGCTTTTATTATTTTGCCACTATAAGAGAAAATTAACAAAAAAAAAAGACTAATTTTTAAGTTAGATGTGTTTCGGTTTTAAACGGAATATTATAAATAATGTAATAAAGATAACTGAAATCTAAAATTAGAGTGTACATTTTCAATGCCATGAAATGCCGTGACAATTATTGTCGTCGTTTAAAATCAATACTTACTATTATCAGATTGATTTATATTAATATAAATAGAATGGAATATATATATATTTTTTACACTAATTCGACATAGTGACTACAGAGTACCTGATGGTAAGTACAGTGTAGTTCAAAAACGAAAGCGACTATCAAAGGATGAAAATCCATTGATAGTCTACATCGTCATGTCGGCCCACATATACCACGACTGAAGGTCTCTAGGTATATGAGCTACTGGAAATACACAAGCTGATCCCGAAACGCGACAAGCCGAAACTGGTCACTATGGCGGGCTTTACCATAGTGACCAGTTTCGGCTTGTCGCGTTTCGGGATCAGCTTGTGCATATCCAGTAGCTCATATACCTAGAGACCTTCAGTCGTGGTATATGTGGGCCGACATGACGATGTAGACTATCAATGGATTTTCATCCTTTGATAGTCGCGTTCATATTTGGACTACACTGTACTTACCATCAGGTACTCTGTAGTCACTATGTCGAGCCAGTGTAAAAAAAAAACCTCACTGCTGCTCGTTTAGCACCACCCAGGAGTCGCGTGTAGGGAAACTAGGGCAAAGCCTACTAACGCGAGCAGCTTCGGCTCCCAAGCTTCATTATGTTGGATTATTGTACCGAAAGGTATACATTGGCAAGTGTTCATAATACGAATCTAATTTTTTTGGACTAACCACGTAAGGAAAAGCTAATTCGCCGTATTTTTTTACGTTGACTAAAAAGTTTGATTACTTCAAACCTAAAAGAGAGTATAGATCCGAGTATTCGATATTAATTTTAACCAAATAAAACATTTCAAGCTTTCCCATTTTGTACTCGTTACATTTTATCGGGGCTTATGCGTGTATTAATTTACTTTTAATTATGGCTCAACCTTTGGATCTTCTTACACAAACCATGGTCATAAGTATACGAAAACACCGCGGGAGCGTGAACTTACTTCCCCTATCCGCTTTTTATATTTTTATAATTTGAATATTCACGACACAAAAAACTAAGGCCAAGTTAAGTAAGTTGCTTCGCATATAAGACCCATTAAAGTATTCAAATTAATAGCTCCACCTGTTTCTGAAAACAACAATCTTGAAACATGGAAAGACCAACAACGACGTAACCCTTTTAATCCGACGAGACGAGATGCTGGAGTTGGCGGAAGGCATTCACATCTTCACCGAGCGTGAGGAGCGAGCGCTCAAGGCGCTCAGGCAGCGAGTTATCGGTTGGATGGAAACGCTAGAGCACCCTTGTGGATACAAACTCCGACATGGACGGCCAGCCAGAGAAGAAAAAATTAAGGTGCTCTACTGGCGCTTCGGAAGCGACTACCTTGAGGAGAAACAGCTATGCTACTCCGAAGCAGAACTGCTCCTCGAAGCGTAATACGCAGCTTAAAAGAGTAAATATTATTAAAACAAAACTGAAAAGGTGCAGAGCTTAGTTCTCCGTAGCAGAAGCTGAGACAGGGTCCTTATTGGCGGCAGACGAGATTTTCTTATGTATTGTTTTTTTTTTCTGATTTTTCATGTGATTTATTGTATCATGTTGTCACTTTTGTCTGGCTGCTGCTAATAAAACGAATTCTTTCTTTCTTTTTTTCTTAAAATAGCTCAAGATTAACAAAAGTCCTTATAACCTTGTGTGAATCAACAAAGCCCGAGTAATATCCTTCTCACGATAACTTCCTGGCTATAATATTGAAAATCCATAAATCTGCCCTCTTAAATGAACTCGAGTACAGTAAACATGGGCGTTGCTTTCACGGCCAAAGATGAACGGATCTGTGCTTAAAATTTATGATAAATACTGTGGTGATATTTTAACGACAATGGATTTAGGTTTATGATATTTTGTATATTTTCAATTATTTTACATAGAAGATCTGATCAAATCTCTAAGGGTGGCTAGCTTCAATAAATTAAATCTAGTTTTAAATTTTTTTGAGGCAATATTACGATAGTTCGGTCTGTGTCGTGACCATATTACGCAAGTTTAAAGATCATCACAGTGTCTTGCTTTGGCTTGACGCGTTTAGGGATCAGCTAGTGTACATCCAGTAACTCATATACCTAAAGATCTTTAGTAGTGGTACTCGTAATTAAGGGATTAACATGAGGACGGAGACTGTCAATGAATTTTAGTAATTTTATAGTTGCTGTTGTTTTTGGACTACATTGTACATATAATTATGTGCAATTTAGTTAATTTGTGTAGCCAATGTAAAAAAATCATCATTTAACGTTAAACTCTACATATTGTCTTGCTCGGAAACATTATCTAGTTTTAACAACTGTCAAATTTAAATCACAATTTAGGTCGAATTAACCGCTTCAATTAATAATAATTTTAAATCTAAACTGGGTTTAAAATGTTGGTGTAAATTGCCCTAATACACTGAACCGCAAGCCGCGATAGTTCTCGTGAGATTGGTAAATGAAAACGGCTCTATGGCTTAATCCCGTGGCAATGAACGATGAACCTTTATCAAACGACTCCCGGGTGTCTGCTCCGTATGTGCTCTTAATAAATAATGCATGCGTATTATGTACTGCTTCACACGGCTTATTGCGATGCCACTCATTCGTCAGTTAATAAAATATTGGCTCGAATAAGTAAGCATGACATTGTTCTAAAATACACACATATACCAACAATTTTATCATAAGATCTTTATATATATAAAATTCTCGTGTCACAATGCTAGTTACCTTACTCCTTCGAAGCAGCTTTACCGATTTTTGCCAAATTTTATATGCATATTCAGTAAGTTTGAGAATCGGCTACTATCTACTTTTCATACTCCTAAGTGATAAGGGCTGTTTACCCTTAATTTTTTTTTAATTTTTGGATACATTTTTGTTTTTAATTTTTTTATTAGATATTACCTAGAAATAACTTACATGGCAAAACAACGTTTGCTGGGTCAGCTAGTAAAGATATAAAATTGATGTACACGCCATTCCGTGCTTATATTTGTTTTTCTGATAGCCTACCGCTAGATGGCGTAATCAACACTCTGCGGAGATATACTCGCTTCGGAACCACCAAGAAATAAGCAGCAACAAAAAAAAATCAATTTTGTTTAGAATTTATAGAGAACAAAGCAAACAGTCATTTTCCTTTCTTCGATTGGAAACACTTCAAATGTGTACAGTCTTTCAGATTCTAGATATTACTTTTAAAACTTCAACTATCTATGAATTTCACTAAGCAAATAAGTTGCGAGGATTCAGTTAAACCTTTGAAATATTAGAATTTATATCAAATTTTACAGTACAGTTCTTTTCAATTTCGAAAATGAACGACTTTTTTATTTATATGTTAAACCCGTCTAAATTCCGTGTAATATATTCGGAGAAACAGACGAAAGTAGGGATAAGCCCGGTCAGATGTAATTTCGTTTTATTTCAACATGTTTCTTTATCCGGCGATTTTGTGAATGCATTCTCAAGGCCTGAATCAAGATCGTATTTTTGCAGTTCAAATTTCTTTAACCACAGAGACATTTCTGGGATTAAGTAAAGCCAAGGAATTCGAATGACCGTCGCGATAAAATGCGCGCCGGGATGCGACAAGAAGGGTGAGCGACGAGGTCTACGCAGTTCTCGTTTACAGCCGGCGCACGCACCATTATCATACTAGACACTGTTCCAATGTCTATCCGGGTCACTTTGTTTCCGTATTACGTTTACGTACCCATTATAAGCAATATATTTATAATTTGCAATCCAGTGGTTAGTTTTATTTTCAAATCGAATGTAATCGAATATATAGTTTTTATATATAAAAACACTTATCATCAATAATCATCATAGAGCCTGAGCTACTTAAGCTACAAGCATGAAATTTTCACACTACGTTCATTTTTTGACGTAGGTGCCCACTAACAGCTGGCTTTAAAATATTCCATCTCTATGGGGGTGAAATGGGGTAGTTGAAATGTTGTTTGAAAACCCGTCACTTTTAAAGTGAGCACTATGGAAACAGGTATATAGCTCTTTCGTTACGTATTTCAAAGCTTTTTGTAAATCAACCACCGAGAAGGTAAAATAAGGTATTTCTAACAGGCAATATGGGGTAACTACAGCTAGTCTATATTTATATATATATGAGCTATATACCACCTTTCTGTGATATGGGGTCCTTTTAACGAAGCGTGAAGAGGCATTTGTACAGGCCGGCATGATCGCTGCAACTGTCAATAGGTTTTTCTTTAAGTAAACTGTACTGTTGATATTCGATCTCGTTTTTTGAACTGCACCGTACTTATCATGACACGGTGTGGTCAGGATTAAAAAAAATAGGAAAGAGTAATATAGCTCTTATTTTCTGTTTAATTACTAAGCTAATAATAATATTAGGTCCTTACATATGAAATTGGCGTTTTGTATGGGAGGAACAAAAAGTCGAATATTTTTTAATATAATATATTTAATTAATCAAAGTATGAACCATTATTTTCTATGCACTTTTGCCATCTCATAGGTAGTTCATTGATCCCTTTACTAAAAAAACCAGTCGGACGGGAATCAATAAAATCTTTGAAGGCGATTTGGACTGCCCCATCGGAGTTGAATTTTTTCCCTTGCAAGAAGTTATCCAAATTTCGAAAAAAATGGTAATCTGTTGGAGCAAGGTCCGGAGAGTACGGAGGATGTCTTAGACTTTTCAATTGAAGCTCTTCTAATTTAGTAGCCGTCTGTTGCGCAGTGTGTGGTCTAGCGTTGTCGTGAAGCAGCAGTGGCGTGGAGCGATTGACCAGCTTGGGTTGTTTAGCCGCTAGCTTTTCCATCATGGTTTGCAATTGCTGACAATAGACATCAGCCGTAATAGTCTGGCCAGATTTGAGAAAACTGTAATGAACAATACCGGCACTAGTCCACCAAACGCTTACAAGTAACTTTTTTGGGGTTAATTTTCGCTTGGGCCAGGATTTGGCTGGCTGGCCAGGATCCAACCATTGCGCTGAGCGCTTCCGATTATCGTAAAGAACCCATTTTTCATCACAGGTAATGATTCGGTTTAAAATACCTTCATTATTGTGCCGGTTTAGTAATGTAACGCAGCAGTCGACGCGCGTTTGCCGGTTTGCTTCAGTCAATTCGTGAGGTACCCACCTTTCAAGCTTTTTAATCTTCCCAATTTGCTTCAAGTGAATTAAAACAGTTTTGTCACTAACATCGCAGCCTGCAGCTAACTCGGACGTGGTTTGCGATGGATCCGCTTCCACAATAGCCTTCAACTCTTCATTATCAACTTGAGTCTCAGGCCGTCCACGGGGCTTGTTCTGCAGGTCGAAATTTCCAGAACGAAAACGTTGGAACCAAAAACGAACTGTGTTTTCTTTTGCAACACGACCGCCATACACATCATTCACCCTTCGAGTTGTTTCCGCAGCACTAGTGCCACGGCGGAACTCGTAGTCGTAAATAATGCGATATTTTAAGTTTTCCATTTTGTAAAATGAGTGACGCAAACAGAAAAAAACAGAAGAAAAAAACAAATGAATGACGATCATCGAAGCACAAATACATGAGTCTATAGCTGTACAAATTTGAATTTGGAATTCCTTACCAAAGAGGAGAAATTTGTGATTAAAGTGACCAGTACGAAAAACGCCAATTTCATATGTAAGGACCTAATATAATAATATTTTCTAATATAAAACTTCCTGTAAATATTTCTTAACAACCCACCAACTTGTTACATTTTGTCACAAATAATCAAAGAGTAGTTAAGTCGTGCCCCATTGGAGAAAGTTGGAACTATGATAAAATACGTCCGCGTAATGGCCAGATGTGGTATAAATGGATGGCAAATTGGGTCACGTGCCTATTGCTTTGGCTCGGCACCCATTCTGTACACAGAATGCTTCATTTTAAGTTTTTTGAAATGAATTACGTACAAATGTTTTATTTGCTACCTACGTAGAACCATTTAAATTATAACAGGAGATGAATAAATGTAAATTGATATTAACACGTTCATCGCCACGTCACCCAAATATGGGTGACACTTTTCTTGTCGAAGTTAATAGGATTTTTCGTTGGATTTTTAAAAGGAATTTTGTCTAATAAGCGATTACAGTTAAAACTGTTTATCGTGACATCGTTTAGAATAACATAGCGGTTATATAGACCCAAAACAAAGGTCCTGAAAAAAAATAGGACTTCGTATCTTGAAAACACTACCGGTTGTTACGACTATCGGTTATTATGACTAAATATAAAACATGTAAATTATCGTGTTAATAATTATGGTTACATAAACCCGTGTATCAAATATCCACTCTTATTAGTTCGTGGAGACTGATTTAAATTATTTCAAACTTACAAGTCAATCTCCACCTTTAAAAACTAGTTAAGTGCAAACCGGACCCGCGCACTGGGGGTTCCATACAAATAATCTGTGAAAGTACTGTACATTATTCTGACGGAAGGATTGACCAGATTAAGAGATAAACTTAACTTTGTCGTTATTAATTTGCGGTCCAGATACATCAATATAGGTCGCGGTTCTCATACCAACTGCAAATACATTTATAATCTGTGCTGTCAGCACGGTGCGCGGGGCAATTTAACGGAAAATCGGAGCGCGGTAGCGGAGCGTGAGTGCGTACATACGCACATGCAAAGTTAAATAAAATTGGCGCGGGGAGAGGTGAGTGCTATAGACATCGCCACAGCCTACACGCATTGTATAACAGGTTTATATTATCTGTGAGATTTCAACATCGCAAAAAAATTAACGCAAATATAATTTTAGGGTTGTATTTGTTGTGTGTGGATACTCGTGGCTAAAGATCTTGCATCTTGTTAAACAAAATTCTAAGTTAACGGAAAGTACTGTATTATAGGTTTTGATTTGCTTGCGAAAACCTCATAAATAATAAAAATATAACATAAAGGAACATATCTTCTGAATGCGTTGATTTAAAAATATAATTTTTAGGGGCATAAAGAGACCGTAGTCATGAGTACTTGCTATTAATTTCAAGTTGATTCCTCCGCACATTCTTTGAAAGTGATAGGAATAAGAGTTCCCTTTGTTCTTTTGCGTTACGGAATTCTAGAAACAAATGTTTGAATTACTTCGTGCGAAATGATGACAATTTTTATCAATGTTATGAAATCGTTCACCTTCGTTTGGTAAAATGTGGAGTGTAGAATTAAATTACAACCGCGAACTCTCCCGAGTTCAGTCAATAGAACATAGAAATTTTTATTCGATTTACGTTAAATTCGTCTCTACATCTCGGCTCCGATGCTAATTTTATTGTGCTCTCGAATTACGTTTTTATATTTCCACTGTTATTCGGTTCAAAATCATAAATTTACTGTTCCGGTATTAATTCCGAGATAAAACTCGATTCAGCTGAAAGCGCAATACCAATCTCCTTTACCGGATAAATCTTTCTGAATTTAGTTTCCATTTCTATATTTATTCAATGTTTTGTGTTTGCATTATTTCAACTATTATCCGTAAGCGAGAAACAGTTACATGTTTTTTGGTAACCCGGAGAATGGTCATGTGTAGGTGACCACTCAACCCACTGCAAGTCGAGCCTGAGACTCCATATTCCTCTTTTGACCCGGCGAGCAAGCAGCAATACATTGCGAAAAGATCAAATGATAGCTTGCACCTATATATGGCTAAAGGTGTGCGTCAGTCACAACACAACAGTTGCGATTCAGCAAACGCTGCTAGGTCGCGATATGTCACTCTGTATGTATTTATATGCAAAGTCGTGCGATAAAGGCAAATAGGTGGCGCCACGGTCGCGAGTTTGACATGCCAACTGACAGCCATGCACAGTCGCCTACATTGATTGCTTTTATGAATGCATACACAACAGCAGTGGCGTGTATGCCATGAAAAGCAAATCTTGGATAAATTAATAAAAGTTCTATAAAAAAAATAAAACAATGATATCATTCTAATATATTCCGTTCTCACGCCATCTATCGTTCAGATAAGACAGTTATAATGTTTGCTAATATAAATTTATTTTGCAAACGCAGCGCCGCTTACGGAAACCAAAATAAATTTTGCAGAGCCCAGCACCATAAAATTAGGAGTTTTGGCCACGCCCAACTCTCGAATTTCTTTGTAAGTATAAATAGTGCTTTTTATAACCAAAGGACGGTGAAATTTTTGTTTATTCAAGTTATATTAAATGCATCAATATTATTTTAATATTAATATATATCTATAATATATTAATAATGATTAATTGATTTATATTTCATTTGCCATACATTTTATATATCAATAACATAAATTCTAAACTTGAGCCTATATCATCGTATTTTTTTTAAGTTCGTGTCCATATTTCAATATGTGAATATAATTAAATGTGTCATATTAATTATAAACCGAATATTTTATCTTTATATGAAAAAATAAATATGTTTAAAAATATCTATTCCTGTGAATTATGATTCTGAATAAATGTATATTGATTCATAAAGTAACTACATTTTATCAGAAAATATGTAAAGTGGAGTACGGCCAAGAGATGAAATTCCATTGCCATTCGCCGTCATAAATTTACTGGACGCAAGCTTGTTGACATACTGTATTATACCTTACTACATCAACGTACGGGACAAATACAGATTTTTGAAATTATAGATTTAATGTAACTGAGACCTAAATTTCAATAAAATCTTACCCATCCTGTATACAATATTTATTCACAAATCTGTCTCAGTAAAAATTGGAAAAACTCGAGGATTAGAAAGGTTTTGAACGGACTGTATAAGAACACGGAATCATAAATATATTTATGGATAAGGTAATTCTTGGTTTTCTATTCTATTTTCTATAGTATTCAGATGTTCTAGTGGTCTCCCAGTACTCGAAATTCGACCATAATTAATATAAATTATAAGTTTGACCATTATTAAGATTCTATTATCAAAGATTATACTTCTACATTCAGTAAGACTATAGAAAAATAATATTAAAAACAATACTAATCTATTCTCAATTTGATTCCAGACTTTAACCATAAAGTCACACGATGTGACTGTCAAATTTAATATTTATTAACTGTCAAATTCACCGAGTTTAATATCATTGCGAGCTGTAAATTATATTTCGAAGAAGGAAAACTTATTAACATGCCAAAAGCTACCTATCTCATGCGTAAAATAAGTAATAACATACCTCCGAAAATAGACTCAACATAAATGTTATAATGAATATGCCTAGAATTTATTTTGTCAGAGTAATAATTCTGCTGTAAACGTAAGGATAAATCCTTACTCACAATTTTTTGAATTTATTATTTTTGTATGTAACATTTGTTAACACGAAAGTTAAGGTGGTTTAAATAATTCAGCGAACATTTTTGAATAATTAATTTAGAACGCTATACATAAATTCTATGAAACGATTAATATTACTTTTATTTTTTGGATTTAATCATAAGAATTACTTTTGTCATCGATACAAAATGTCTTTGCAGGACGTACTTAGTTTAAAGGCAACGGTTGCAGTCATTAGATTTTGATAGCTTCATGCCGGATGCCTCCTACATTAGATTATCTTATTTGCGGTCTCCAATTAATAGCACCTTTTTTGCAACCTGACGTAAAACCTGCATTGCATCGTCATAATCCTGGTAAAGCCTCCGGGGTGTACTCTACATCTTGAATGCTGGGCCCGGGGATCCATGTTTCTTCTTTAACCCAGCTTGCGAACAGCGTTAATCAGACTCAATCTCTTGGAGGGGTGAGTGTAAATAGTCCACTCCTCAGGACCTCTCTGTCAGGCGGGGAGTAGGAGGTATTCGTAACGCCTCCGCCTCATCCTGCCAGCAAACCCCTTCAAGTCTCGCACCTGTGTCAGTGAGCATCATCTAATCTAGATCACATTGAAATATTACCACATCTAAAATTTGATTCATACATCTAAGCGATAGAACCCATGTGTTCACCAACATACACCGGTCAGCAAAGCGCTGGCGAGCCAGTTTTTTAGCTCCCGTATGTACGAGGATTACCCTTTATTTTGCTGATATTGAATTCGCTTAAAAGGGTCCGCTATATTAAACGTTATATTCAGTTAGAATATCCGTAAAGTAAATAAACGAAATACTCTTTTCGCTTACTTTTTATTTATACAAACGCGTTTATTTGCATATTTATTGGTATTGGGTTTGAAATATCAGCAATGGATTATTTGGTATATTGAGAAAAATACTAATCCATCAACTATAAATATGTTTCTAGTCGTAAATAATCATTTATATGACACACCGTGTCAATCTTTATAAGAAGAATATAAAATGCCATCACAAAGTAATATTCTATAACTGATAATAGTATAAAAAGTCCTTAAATATATACGATGGTCATAAACTAGTAATACGTAAAATTAAACGGTATATAAAGGCATATTGACTTATAGAATAAAATGTTTTCTGTCCTTGACATAATTTTTAAACTATTATGAATAGTTTTTGCGAAATACGGAGATCAAATATATTAAACATTCATGAAAATTGGTAATCGTATTGGTAATCGTAAATTTTATGGCTCAATATACCCATTAAAACTTTTGAGGTTTCATATAATTGAACATTTGAAAAAAGGGTCATGGTTATTTTCTCTAAATAATTGATAAAATACAAAAAAAACATTGTTCATGTTTACCGCAAACACAATAAAACTGAAAAATAAAATCCTTAAAAAAATTCACAAATTTCCCATCATTTTAAAAAACAATGTTGCTTGAACATTTATTGAAATAACCCATATGAATACCAACGGAACTTCGGAACTTTTGTGGAGATTCCATATGTTTAGACTTCCGTGAACTGTTCGCATTTAATACTACGGTCGGTGTTTCGGGAAAAGATTAAAGATATATCTATCCGGGTCACCGGACCACCGTTAGTACAGGATAGATAGGTACAGTATGGAAACTCAGTCGGTACCCCAGACCGTCACACTCCGGTTGTCATCCCTATGTGTCGACGGGACTGTCGAATGAGAATTTTATTTACGTAAAAAAAGGCTTCAGGGTTGTCATGTAACATTTTAACAATAAGTTAGTCGAAGATCAATAGCATTGTCTTCCTGAATCCGTTTAAATCCACAGCTGGACATAAGCCTCTCCTAATAATTGTGTTATTTAGTACGGAGTTATTCGACTCTTCTCATTGAAAAGCAATACCCAAAGATAGCAGTTTCACGAATGATGAAGCACTACCAAGCTACCGTCTACTACAGTTTAAAATATACAAAATATAAAATATATGAAGTCTCATTTTTTTTTTAATATTATATGCGTTATTGGTAATTATTTTAATGTCACTCAAATTCTAACAAAGGAAAAGATTTTTAATCGTAAAAATATTTCAATTCCCAAAAACATTTAATAAGATTTATGGTAGTCATAAATCATTCTATATTTCTTTATCAGCTTTTCCAAAGCTATTGGTTGGTAAAACGTCCAGAATATTTTCTGTTGACAAAACAAACCAAGTCTTTGTCATATAAAAATACAGGTTATCTTCTATTGTATAGTATTTAAAATTTAATTATGACGAGTTTTTGAGTTGAATAATACTAATATATTACGATTTAAAAGGTATTTAATGTATCCACCATTTTAAGCGTTACGCTACTCTCGACTAGAACTTTTGAAAATCAATGACGTTCCAAGTACATGTGTGTTGTGCATGTGTGCAGAAATCGACGTCGTTGCTGTAAAGCTTCGATACTGTTCTTTGTTCTATAGTGTTGCAGGGCTCGACAAAGCAACTGGTCATAAATCACCGGCCAGGTAATTTCCGACCATTACCAACGTTCTAACGACCGCTATTGTACTGCCTCTTGCTGTATGCACGTCGAATGAACTCATGGAATCAACGTCTATCGCGACATTTTTTATTACATCATTTGATAACATTACGTTTAATTTGATTTGAAAACTCGATGACTCTACTCACGACTTCATCTATGTTAGCAATGACGAAATACTTGTCTTTTAAATTAAAGTAGCTTCGTTACAAAAAATAATCACTACACTTGACTACTGTAGTATTAATATAATTTTTAGTACTACGGACAGTTCACCTGTGTCTTTATTTCTATCCAACCGATTTTCATCAAACTGGTAATACAGATTTTAATGGAAATCCGATGAATACGCCCTTATATTAATATGTCAACCTAATTAATTAACATTATTTATTATTTATTTATTTATGTATGGGCTATCGACAGTTCCATTACATTTTACATTTACAATGGGATCACATGCACAAGCGAAATGTCTGCAACGGATACTAATGAAAGACAGCCACAGCACGGCTCAAAAGCATTAACTAAATACTAACAATATCAAAACAGAAAAATAAAAGCAAAAAGAAGAAAAAAATATAGCAGACAATAATACCTACAATCTAAATTAAAATAACATTATTACTAAATACTAGTGGAAACTGTGATTTATCCTAAAACCTGACGGATTTTCAAACAAACTTTCAACCCCAATTTCCCTCTCTTAGGAAAGGAATATAAAAAATGGCACTTAGTGACTTCATCACAAAAGGATTCCAATGTAAAGAATCAATGTTTCTGGCTTTGGCATTTAAGGCTCTGCGATGATAACTTTTCCAGGACAAGTATTTTTATATATAAAGATTAATTTAATTATCTAGGTACAACCCTTTTATTCAATAATCACAGAATTCAACGATAATCAATTCAGGGCGGTCGATGAACTCGTAACCCTTCACTGAGTACTAATTTTATAAATGGCATCATCCATTAATCTTATCGATAAACGAAAGAGACTTTAAATTATGGAGAGTAAGGATCAGTTATTTAAGAATTTATATCATGATGTTTATATTTTAATAACAATATATCGTCACGCTATATTAATTTTAGGGTGAGCAGAGATATATTAGAGGCTGTTTCCACTTTGTGATATTTTTTTTTGGACGGGATTTTCTTTGGTGACCGGGGTAACGGCCGCTACAATTTCACTGGGCTTGAGAGGGCAAGCACTTATGGTGCTTCAGCCAGCAATTTATAGATTGGGTGGCTACGCAAGGGCACCCTTGTGGGTACGGAACTCGACTTGGGCGGCCAGCCATTAAAAACGAAATCTAATGGTGATCTACTAGCGTTTCGGAAGCGACTACCTTGAGAAGAAATGCCGAAAGAAACTCAAGGCTGCGCGGAGTGAAACTGCGTTGTTTAAACGACAGTTTACGGACCTAACATATCCTTAACTGTCGTCGTTGCCAGCAGCGCCGGTTTCGAGAAATGTGAGCATCTGTGTACTATTTTATGTAGTACTCAGTATGTATGTAGTACTTTTTTTTTCTTTTTTTTTTTTATCTCGGGGGAATCCCGTTATGGGCCGTCAGGGGATGATGAGGGTCACCCCCCGGTGTGTCGGAGTCGCACCGACTAAAACCCCCGGGGTGTTCCTTCTCCCGTTTGCCGGGGCCAAGGGCAAGGGTGTGCCAGCTTCCTCAGCGCCCGGCGACGTCTGGCCTATTGATGGAAGGCCCCTGGACACCATTCCGCTCTCCTTCAGTTTCTTCGAGCGGTGCGCGGGAACACATCGCGCACCACTCTCGCCTTGGAAATGTTGGGCGACGCACTCCCTCAAGTGCGCCGCCCAGGCGTTAATCCGTTAGGGAGGGAAGTGCCTTGAGTAGGCTTCCCTCCTGTATGTATGTAGTACTAATGTAGTAGTGTATTTGTGCGAATATAGACCCAGTCCGCTTGCTTTTTTTTTATGGAAACTTTGCTGGTATCTATTTTTTTTGTATTATTATTGTTTATATATTTCTGTATGTTTCCCCAAAAACATAAAAAAATCTAAAAGTAACAAGCCATGTAAACCAAAAAGCTTTATAAATTGAAATTAATAGCTCCCTTGTTATTATATAATACTTTTTTTTTGTAATATAGATATGAAGAGCTGTACTTTCAAATTTGAAATAAACACTACGGTCAACTAAATAACTAACATCGTGTATTTGATGGGCAAGCCCATTTCCCGCTTGTTCCATTAAGTAAATATAAGTGAAAATAACATAAACCATAATTTCTAAAGCAAGCGGGATGCTCATTCATTTATTTTTCTTCCGTAAGCCCCGCCGATTCCTTTGTTCGAAATCCTTTGTTGAACATTATCGTTCACATTTCGCTATACCTGAATAAACGTGATAATTTTATTATCAAACAAAAGCATGCAATCAGTCATCTTCTCTATTATTACAAAGCCTTTGCGTGTTTAAATGCTGTTATTTAAGATATTAAAAAAAACCTTAATAGAATCGATAGTTTGGAGGAAAATGAATACTCGTTATAGTTTTTTTTAAATGACTTATTTTAATGTTGCGTTTCAGAATCAGCTCGCATAACGTTTAATTTCTGAAACTTTCCTTAAAATTTAAAACGCTTTTAAGCGCTAATCTATATATTTAAAAAGGCTTACCTTTACTATAAATAAAAACACTTTTCATAACTGATATAACATCGTAGACCCTAAGCTATGTGAGCTAGAAATGTAAATTTTGGACATTGGGCTCTTTACATGATGTAGATATACATCAATGACGAGTTTTTTTAATGTTGCATCTTTAAAGTGCTGAAATAGGAGTTAAAAGTTTGTTTGAAAAATCGTCAATATTGAAGTAAGCATCATGGAATCCAGTAACTTTTTAGTTAATAATAAAAAAAATGACTTTTTGGAAAATTAATCCAACAGGGAACGGACCTCAGCGGACCTCAGGGGGCGGTGAAATCCGCCCCCCCTGTGTCTGACTCACACCGACTAAAACCCCGAGGTGTTCTTTCTACTCGTCTGGGCCATAACGGGTTTTCCCTGGGTTACAAAAAAAAGCTGTTTTTCTTTCAATAGCTTAATCATGAAACGATTTTAAACAAAATATGTTGTTTAAATCATATAAAAACCAATTTTCATGTCTCGTGTATGCGCAAGATGGTCATTATACCTTAACGACAGCAAAATAACTTGCCCTGATCTATACAAGACTCTTCATTGTTTCGTAACTAACTTAGTAGTTTGCATGCTAAGCCTATATTGTTCTTAATTAAGATAGTAGCAGTTTATATGATAGAAATTAATTTTAATTAAAATATAAACAATATTCATAACTACACATTCATTTGCACTAGGGATGTAACGGAGGCAGTTTTATCGGAACCGAAGTCGGAGTCGGAGTTTTTAAATTTGATTTATCGGAGTCGAAACCGAAGTCGGAATCGGAGTCGGAGGCAATGTCAGTCACAAGTGACGGCAGAATAAAATAGTTTTATTAAATTAAGGGACAAATAAAAACATTATTCAGTGAACCTTTTTAATTAGAAAGTGATAAATTAACAAATACACAGACAATAAAAATTGCTGTGTTTCTTATTAACATTTTCCCATTAACAGTGAACAAATTAAATCAAATTTGCTCCAGGGTTGTTTTTGTGTTAATTTGTATTTTACTTAATTTAATGTAAAATAAAAAACTTTTTAGTAATAATATTAAATGTACATTTAGTTTTAAATTTAATAATTTTAATCATATTGGTTTAATCTAAATTTTTAAAAATGTCTTCTACAAATTAAGTAGTGCTGATTGTTTGATTAATTGATATTATGTTTCAACAACATATAAAATGAAATCAAATGGATTGACTACAACATTGGTGGAGACCTCCGATGAACAACTCCGATTAAAAAGTTTTGGAACCGAAGTCGGAACCGGAGGTGTAATAACAATCGGAAGTTCCGACTTATCGGAGTCGGAGTCGAAGCTCCGTAGCATCCCTGATTTGCACATATGTATACATATCCCAAATATACTGTACATACATTTAATTATCATAGCTAGGTCGCTTTTAATATATATTAATAAATCGTCATGCTATATCCAATTCGGGGTGAGCAGAGATACGTTAGTAGTTGCATCCACTTTGCGCTCCTATAGCATGCCCAACGTGACCAGTAGCGCAGCTAATCATCGTTCTCACAGTACTAGTACACATTAAATTTCTATTAGATATGATACGGGTTTCCTCGCGACATTTGTGTCACGAGACTTTTAATGCTAACCTTATTAAGTACTAAGATTTCCAAAATCTCTGCGCAATCAAATAAGAAATATAAACATTCTTGTAATGTTAGAGAAATAGTTATAATATATTTCTATGTTTTTCCCATTTAATATCTGTGGTGCCATGTATATTTGACAACAATATATAAATTATAGGAGAGTTCCAAAATTCTATAGGTTTTATGGTGGTAAGGCGATTGCCCGAAATGGCTCATGACGACAGTACACAAGTGTAAAGACCATCATAGTGACTCTCTTTGGCCTGTCGTGTTTTGGGATCCGCTTGTGTATATCCAGTAACTCATATACCTAGAGACCTTCAGTCGTGGTATATGTGGGCCGACATGACGGCGGAGACTATCAATGGATTTTCGTCCTTTGATGGTCGCTTTCGTTTTTGGACAACACTGTACTTTCTATCAGGTGCACTGTAGTCACTTTTTCGAGTTTGTATAAATTAAAAAAAATACCGTGTGTCGTTGTAATATGGTCGTTGGCTCGAATCCCGTCTCGTTCTTCTGGGTTTTTTCAGATTAAGCAAGGATGTAGGCACCACATATGAGACCCCAGTCGTGTCCTCGATGCCGGTAGGTGGAAGGTGGAACACCCCGGGGGTTTTAGTCGGTGCAAGTCCGACACAGGGGTGGGCGGCCATCACCGCCCCCCGAGGTCCGTTAGGGATTTCCCCCGGATTAAAACAAAAAAAAAAGGATTTATGCACCGCATGCTCACCGGTAAAAGAAAACATAGTTAGGAAACCCTCATGGCATCTAATACAACTCACGTGTAAGTGAGAACATTGAGAACGGCAATCCGGTGTGCTACTGGTCACGTTGAGTACGAAATATAAGCGCAAAGTGGATACAGTTACTAATGTACGAGTATCTCTGCTCACCCCGAAGGGATATAGCGTGGCGATATATTATTATTATAATTAAAAAAAACTCCATTGTCTGCAGCTATTTCATCTTTACTTTATTTCACAATAAAGACATTTTTATATCGTAAATCAACGTAATTGCTAAGTAATAAATGTTAGGCGCTATAACAAAAACGTTCATTTTCTTCTCAGTTTTTGTCATTCAGTCAATATCTTTTAAAAGCAGAATAAGGAATACTAAAAGGTCTATATTTTGAATATTGACTTTTTTGTAGACAACAAAGGCCTAGATTCTATTAAAACTTAGTAATGGACACAGTCGGAATTATAATAAAATTTTGTTGATAAATAAAAGCTCTAAAAAATAATTACATCTTGTGTTTAAAAAATAACTCTGTTTCATTATTATATATGGTGCTCTATTTATTTAAAGAAAATATTAAAATATTAAGGAACACAATTTTATTTTTGTATTACGGGCAGGCTTGCACTTGACCACAATGCCATCTGTTGGAAAGTAATGATGAAGCCGATGGTGGAGCGCGCTCAACCAATAAATACCAATTCAGTTGTCGTTTGAAGATTCCCATGTCATAAGATGTTGGAAAAACAGACGAGGGAAGCGAATTCCTCTCCTTGGCGGTTCGCAGCAAAAAAGAGGAGGCGAATTGTCTCGGACGAGCAGCTGGAACGTCAACCACAAATGGATGCAAACCCACACGGCGTCGTGTTGGTTTGTAGTAGAAGGGGGAGGGGGAATTTTTGGTGTTTATTATTTCAAACAAGTCTCTTTAATTTGAAGAAAGAGAACGCAAATTTTGCTTTCTGTAAGATACAAAATTATCTGTAGGTACCAATAATTGGTAACGAAAATTATTTTCGTTTACTGACTTACATTCAAGTATCTGCGAGGTACAGGATTCCTAAAACTCAATAGTTATAGCTCGAAGATTATTTGGATGATAAAATGGTAACTCTTTATATCCATCTCTGTCTAACCTATTCATTTTTGTAGCTTTCTCCCTTCAGCATGACGTGTTTAGGGTACATTTATGCGCCCATCCGCGAGTTGTGTGATTGAACAAATTTGATGACTAAAGGGAAATAGCTCCGTTAATAGGTTCACATATTCTTATATATACTTATAATATATATAGATATGAGTATATGAGCAGTAAATTATAGATGAGTGCTTGAATTTAATGAATACTGTATACTACTATTGCTATAACTGGATAATTTTGTCCTTTGCAAAGTGAAACGTGTCTTTGGAAAATTATTGCGCCGTATATATTTATTTGTCATAAAAGCTCACTGTCAAGAACAAAAAAAAATAATTTTAAAAAGCCCCAAATCATTATTTTTCGAATCGATTTTTCTCTATCGTTCGGTTTTTCTTTGAAAATTATGCGACACTTCTAACCATAGAAACGGGTTCGCAGTTGTGAAAAAATACACCTGTAAATGCTTCACTGAAATAAAACACGGTGCAGAATAAACTGTGCGTAAAAATACCGCGCTATGAAAATTCACAGTACGGGCTACGACTAAAAATTGAAATGTTAATTGTATTATTTTTAATGTGTAGAAATACATTAGCAGCTGTATCAACTTTAAGGTTATACGTTATACTTTTTTGGGGATAAAATTTGGGGTAAATAATCATTATACCGTCCCGTTGTGGTGTGGGGGAAATGTGCCAAATTTTTACCGAATAAAAACCCCAATCCGGCTATCCTTCAGTTTTAGAAATATTCTACAAATTTGTTACTGATTAGTATTGAAATTTTATGGAAACTTGCTGGCTTCTGTATTTTTTTTATTGTTTATATATTGGTGTAAAGTTCCCTAAAAATATATTAAAAAAAAGTGCTTAAAAGCTTTGAATATTAAAAAAACCCTTTCTGAAACCAAATGGACTACAGGTTAAGTAACCAATTTTACCAGTAGCGTTCATTCCATAGATGCATGAAAGCATTGCATGCCCTGACGTTAAATAAGTCTGGAATAAAACGCTTAAAGTTATGCAAGAAACGAAACAATTAATGGTCATATCTATTCTATATTCACGCCGTCTATCTTACCTATGAAATCAATATAAGATTTACTATGATAATATAATATTCAAACTAATTACCCGAATTCTGCCTACCCTGTCTAAATATGTTATGCATGTCACTGAATTCTACCAATAGGAATTTCGAACAGAGTTTAAGTCTTAATAGAATTCTTTTCGTGTTCAATAAATAACTACAATATGTCTATGTTTTTTTTTTACTTTTCAAGAAGAATTTAGTAGAATAAAAATAAAATAAATTTAAATTATTTGCCCAACAAAGTTTAATGCCTATCAGCTTATATTTCACTAAAACCATACCTTCTAATTAGTTCATAGGGTACCAAGCTTGCTTGTTATTACTCATAATTGGATAGGTGTAGCGTTTTACGAAACTAGAGTGGAGATAAATTATATTTTAAGTGGTATAATAATGTAAAATTATATCTCTCATGGTTGGATGTAAAGATTTTCTCATGACATAATAAATTCTTTCACTTATCTCTTTTGTGTACACTGTGTATCCCCTCTAAATTTGAAACGCGCTCGACATATTGTACCTTTGTATAGAACGATTAGTGTTTGGTCCAAGTTACAAGCAGGATAACTGTTATTTAATATATTAATCTTTCCAATCTTCATTTTATATGTAGTTTTTGCATTAAATAATTTACCGTTGGTTTTTTTATGATATCATATTTAAATATTCAGAAATAATGACACAGTCATTAAGAAATTCTTATATTTTAATTTTCATGGTCACTCTGCCTTACGGCTATCTGGTGGTTCTTGGCAGCGCTTTATAAAAGGTTAACTACAATATTAATGAAAGCTAACTTGTCAGAAATTTGGCTATTCCACCATTCCAATTCTAGCTGTTCCAAGATATGGTATATGTAAGTGAGACTGTTCCGTACCTGGGGCCAGAGTCCGAGAAATTAATCTCTGGCTGGACCCTAGCCTTGTTGGACTGTTTACTTATACGATGAGCTAAAGACCTATAGGTTAACAAATACAAATTATCTTGAATATCGACTGTGATTTATAGAGTGGTTAGATTCCTTCATACTCGTATATATCGCTTGACCTGTGATTACTAACTTCTTAGAAACCGCAAACCTACTTACGACCCCCGCGTCTATGGAGGGCTATTTACACGTCTCTCTAAATCTTCTAAATTAAGCGTAATAAATTGTAACAGATACGCATTAGTGCTAGTATGTATAAGTATTTCTATTCTGATGGGAATTCTGATTGTTTACTATTTTTAATATAATTGTGATAGGAAATTCAGTATATCCTAAGCATTCGCAGAGCTAAATACAAATTGAAATAATCGGGAACTTACCATATACCTTGAAATTAATTAAATAATATAACTTGGACGCTTCAGTAAAGTGTAAGCAGAGTAAAAGTATCGTCTATATATCTCAAGCTAATCGCTTACCACCCGTTTCTTGCAGCAACCAACCCACGTCACTTATCTCCAAAATAATATATCGGCTGCTATCTGATACAAGGATGTAGAGCAGTGTAATTTTAATCAAGAAGAAGCCATCATATGTAAATTTTAGTGATATAGTTTTTATTTTATTATATATTCGTGTTTTTACTATACACTTCTGTGAAATGAAGATTCCATGCATAATACCTGGATGCTCTAGACTTGTGAGTAATTGTTTATTCATTGATAATTTAATAACTATATATTTAATTTAGTTAGGTTATGTTTACACAGATAACGGAGTAGCTAAATACTAGCCTATTGTGTGATTATAAGTACAAGTGTTTTGAATTTCAGACTTGTCTTTTTATTATAATTTAGTTAAAATGAAACGACTGTTAAATTTTGAAATAAGAGACGTTGTCGCTATATTTTATAACAATAGCAATTATTAGACAAGATATGAGAAATACGTGAAATCGAAATTCAAAGAAAATTGTTAGATGTTTATTTTTTTTAAGGTCAAATATATGTTATTTGTAACGTAAAAAATACAATTAATATTAAAAATACACATGTTAAGGCCATTTTCACATATTGTCTATTTGAGTTTGGTTTTTAAACTAAATTTAAATTGCTCGTCAAAATATTATGTAGCCTGAATTTTATAAATCCTTACATCTAATTTTATACTTATTCCTAATTAAATATAACAACATGACTATGGAAAATATTATATTCTATTGTAATTCTATTCCGTGTCATTCAGTTTTCTTCTCTCTTAGCTATAGCAGGTAAGATGGATACTCTGATATTGGAGTTGTCAGTTTTGGGTCTCTAAATGTCTGTTGTGTGACACTAACTTCCAATCTTTCACACTAGAGCTCAACTCATAGATCTCCATCTGTACGAAATATCATTCCTTTTCTCTTCGTTTTATACTTTTAATATAACACACTTCAGTAGCCAAGGTCCTGCAGGTAGGCTGTTGGCCTGTTTGCCACTCTTGGTAGATATTAAAAAAAACTAATATCAAAGAAATATTTGTGGATGCTAGAGACATCTACCGGCGTAATTTAGAAACAAGTTGTTATTTTAGTGGAGTAAACTTCAATCAAAATAAAGTAGGTATAACATTAATTATCATCAATGGGTAATCATATAGCGTATCTAAAACTGTTGTCGTCAGCGATAAAACTGTAATATTAGGGAAAAAATGCCAATATTGTAGCTATTTAGACAGTGAGTATTTACAGGAATCATTTAGATCCTATTTACGTCAATGATAGCCGAGATAGCAATAAAGTTAAAACTAGAATATATATAGAATAATCATTGGGTTCATATAAGCTATTAAGATATAGATATGTTCCATGAAATATAGATTTTAATAAACTTCAACATAATAGCAAATCTTGTGTGACATCTTTCTAAGATAATGAAGATTAAAATTTTCTTGATTAGACACTATAAAATATACATTGCGAGGCAAAAAGCAAAGTTTTATTCAGTTAAAATTATGAGCCGTCATAGTAGATTTTAATTGATATTAAAAAATAAACAATTTGACATTTAACTTCACCATTAGTTAAAGTAAGCATCTATGATAAAATTAAAGGATACGTGGAAGGTACACAATAACATTATTATGATGTATTGGCAATATTGTAAATGATATCGCAAAATAATTGTAAGAGTTAGAAGATTAGCAGTGGTAAATGAATGAAAATCATTTTCTTGAACTCAAATCAGGTGATTGTAAAATGGGTACAATTTAATATACAAGTATAAAATACTGTAGAGTGTTCTATGATACTGGGCCCATATTTGGATAATATATTCACAGTTAAATTTGTTATATCATCTAGTAAATAAGAAATTGTGAGATTTCCAGATAAAGCAAGAGTCTGCAATTTATATTAGGACCTAGACAATATAGGTCATCAAATAAGTTCAATTTGACACATTCTACTTAACATAATCCAAAATATTGATACACTAAAATAAATATATGCACACTATTAGATTAAATCGATGAAAGTCGCAGAACCTTCCATATTGTTATCTATGAATAGGGACTGTTAAATGAACCGATAAATGAAAGCCGGTCAAGTTCAAATCTCCAAATTAGATATAACATAGGGAAAACTATTGCGTATTGTTACAAAAACACACCTGCTTTGATTATTAATTCTAGCCTTGTGCGTTTGCATTTGTTGGCAAATTTAAGTGATATAAAAACGAAACAATGGGAATCATTGATGTAGATTTTGTGTAGAATTTTCCTAAGATTGAAATGGTACAACAAATAAATCTAAATATAATAATATTATGTCATGTAATTCCATGCCCACATGATATACCGATCGAAACGAGTACTGCTAACAACCGTATTCATTTTGCGCTTATCAGTAGTTTCCAATATGACCAGTAGCGTAAATAAACGCTATTATTGAAGTACTTACATGTGGAGCTACTTCTTTAAGTCGATATAAAGGTATGAGAATTTAGTAGCTGGAGTAAGGATTTATACAATTGAACTATAATGTTAAGAAAATTTCACAAGATACTTAAAGAATATGAGTATTTTTACCAATGCATTTTGTCTTATAAGTTATTATTTTAATAAGTAGATTTTTAGATTGGATTTTTTTTTAATTTTTAGATTTTTCTTAGGAGTCGAAGCTGCTCGCGTCCGTAGGCTTTACCCTAGTTTCCCTACACGTGACTCCTGGGTTGTGCTAAACGAGCAGCAGCGAGGTGGTAGGGCGTCGGTCCCCGTCTGGATCGCGAACACACTACATAGGTGTAAAGCCCGTCATAGTGACCAGTGTCGGCTTGTCGCATTTCAGGATCAGCTTGTGTATATCCAGTAGCTCATATACCTAGAGACCTTCAGTCGTGGTATATGTGGGCCAACATGACGATGTAGACTATCAATGGATTTTCATCCTTTGATAGTCGCTTTCGTTTTTGTACTACACTGTACTTACCATCAGGTACTCAGTAGTAACTATGTCGAGCCAGTGTAAAAAAAAAAGTAAAAACAAGTGATCATCGACTCTTATATGAGGTATTGTAATTTTAACATTATCCATAAGTAAATATTTATTATCAGCGGTGGTATAATTGAAAGCGATGAGAAATCATTAAGAGATACTGGAGTTTCCCTATTTGTAGCTCTAGAAAAACAAGTATAGGTACACCAGAGCGTAAATAATTTCTAATATAATTGCCACAAAATATCTCAGGTATGAATGAGCAAATAGAACATAGCTTAAATGTTTCTAATATCTTCATTTTCATCGCATTTTACATTCTTAATGATCCTGTCTATTTTAATAGCTCAATAATGTTTTTTGGATAGACTTTTCTGATGTTCTGCTTTAATAGAAACTTTCCATAGTATGATGATGTCCTAGCCGGATTCGGCCACAGCGACTGTTTCAACACCGATTAAGAAAATCAAGGTCCAGTTTTTGGAAATAATCAATTGCGCAGGAGATATTTAAGTGCATAACTGGACGCGCTGCCAGAAAAGCACTCTCTCGTCCGAGCTCCATCAAGCCCGATGGAATGGAGAACCAGTACGATCGGGAGGGAGCCGGATGCAGGTTTGGTCGAGTTTTCCTTCTCTGAACACCTGGTTGAATTGCGGTGTTAAAGAGATACCTTAGTCGCTTTTTACGACACCTCAGTAAGAAGAAACTTTCCATAGTAGAACCAAACGCGCGGGTCTGTGGAGTCACAGGTTTTCGGTGCCTCACATCCCGGCTAGGACTAAGAAGTTCTCTATCTCTTACTTGTACCGAGTTGCTAAGCTGTGGAATGGTCTCCCGGCAAGCGTGTTCCCACCGTCCTGTGATATGGGATCCTTTAAGCGAATTGTGAAGAGATATTTGCGCAGGCCGGCATGATCGCTGCGACTATCAATGGTTTTTGTTTACTATCGGTAGCCGTTGTCGTTTTTGGACTGTACCATGCTTACCATCAGGTATGGTGTGGTCACTGTGCCGTGACAGGATAAAAAAAAATGTTACGGTCAGTAGAATTTGGACTATTTTTGAAATAAGACAAAAAAGAAATACAAATGTCAATCACATAGTCTTTGTGAGTGTCAGGAATGTTTGGTTCGTTTCAGTTAATGTGCTCTAAGTAAATAGGGTTAGTAAACAAATTACATCTACGTTACATATTCAGTTAAGTCCATCTGTATGTATTCGAATTAACATTATCCGTGTTGTGATACAATAAGAAACGAATGGAATTCGTTTCGATGTTTTTTGTTCTCTTTTTTGAACTTCCGCAATTAACTTCTTCGTTGAAATAACTCGAATAAAGATGAATCACACGTGTTTTTCCCACAATTACTAAGGTTGCTGACCGTTATAGTAATTTTGATGGATAAAATAATTTAAGAACGCAGTTGAGCGTATTTGTCACTTCCCTACTTATCGTATCAGTTGCAATACCATAATATTGTATTTGAACTCTCCTGTCGCGATTTCCTTTGTGTGTGAAACAGTTTAAGTGGACATACAATTTATTGTTATCCGTGCTTGTTCTGAGTTGTTTAAATGATTAAGAAAATATTTGTAAGTACAGTAATTGAAATTAATTTTACGTAATTTAAGAGAAGTTTCTAGTTCTAAGTACTTTCGAGGCAGAATACACAAGTGTATAGATACAAATTACTCATAAACGTGAGTAGCCTAACGAAAGTAAATTTACTATTTATTTTAAACTAGCTTCTAGCACTAATTAAATATATTATCTACTGCTTATTGAAACCTTTATTTTGGATTTTAATTCCAAATCTATACAAGGACAATATTTTTCATTGAAACCAAAGCTATAATTTATCTGGAATTTATATGTCACAATTCACTGATGCTTCAAATAATAATGAATATTATTTTTTAGCCCTTTAATATAATATTAATTGAGTCCTAAATTTATAATTTAATATTTGAATTGCTTTGTATATTTTAATTGTTGAAATCTATGAAGATTTTTATTGGCCACATTTCGCTTTTAACTTTATCACTGTTTTCCTTTACTTCTTTACAAACATCTTTCACTACGTAACCATTTATTATTATTCTTAACTTTTATTACGTGTTTTATTCACTTTTATTACGTTATCTTTTAGATGTGGTAATATTCTAGAACTAACAAAAGTGTTTTCACACTCGGTTCCTCTATTATGTTGGTATTAAACTTAATAACATTCATAAAGCTTAATGTTTCTATTTATGTACTTTATTCCTTTATGTTCAAGAAATTTTATCCAGATTTAGATGAAGATTTGACCTATGCTAATCTATTGCTATATTTTAAAAATATTCTCTGCGTTCATTAGAATGGTTGTGTTTAATTTAAACGCAAATTCGCGTTGATGGTTTGTTATGGACCATTAAAATGAAATCTTATGGTCCATTAGTTTTAGCTAATGGATGACATAAAGAAAAGTAATAAAAAGACTGTACTCCAATGAGAATAAGAATCAAAATTGTATAGCCGTAATAAACACCTGCCAAGAGTGAAATATTTTAATACCTAATATTTTCATAAGTACATACCTATATATTATATGTATCTGGTTAATATCGTAAAAAATATTCGCTCGTGAAAAATGTATTTAATTTTATACTAGTTGATATAAGACAGACCTTCTTCGAAGGCCATCGTCATGGTCTAGCGGCCAAGGTCTCCTTCAAACTAGAGATCGCGAATAATATTTTTGAATAAGTAATTTAAAGCATAACTTCACAGTTGCAACCAATTCACGGTACAGCGATTTTGAACATTGTTTCCTTTTCATTTTATTGTAAATAAGAAAATCATATACGTATTTATACGTATATGATTATGATACGTATTTTATTCATATACGTATTTTAATATGAATAGTTTAGTCGATCGAAGACGCATGCTTGACTTGGTTTTTTTTTACAAAATTGTTAACAATCTTCTCGAAGCTCCTAGCATCTTACCATCTATAGAATTTTCTGCTCCTACTAGATTACCCAGAGCTTCTAATTTTAACTTGTTCCGTGTTCAAAAACATTCTACAAACTTAGGTCAAAATGCACCCCTATGCAGAATGACAAAGTTATACAATTATATGTCGAGATCAATAGATCTCGACATATTTAACGAAACTATATACAAATTAAAAAAAAGGATGTTATTTGAGAAGATTGTTCCATAGATTATTGATTTTTTTTTTATTTCTGTTATAAAAATTTTTCTGATTACAGTAGTTTATATCTTTCTGTGTTACTCGTATTTTTATTTTCTTCTGTGCATGTAGTCTACACTTATAAATATAGTCGCATTCATAATGTATCCTCTTCATGTTCTTATATAGTTTTTATGTGTTAATGTAGTCTATGTAAGTGTACTTATAAATAAATAAATAAATAAATAGTATTTAACTAACACTATATACGAGAATAACATATCACACTGATAATATTATGGACTATAAATGTTTTATATTTTCATACCATTAGATACTTTATTACATAAAAATTATTTACATTTGTAATTGTAAATGTGTTTTTGTTATCAATTTCTCGCTACGCTATATCCCTTTCGGAATGATCAGAGATACATTAGATGGTCCTATACACTTTGCGCTTATAGGTTGTGCTAATGTGTCCAGTAGCGCAGCTGATCACCGTTCTTAGAACCATGGATGGGCAAAATGTAATCAGATTAGTTAAAAACGATTACGATTACATTTCATATTTCTTATCATTAATATGACTACATTTTGCTCATCTAAGTTTTAAACACTACGGAATCCTCAATTGAATACACATTTATGACTCCTTAATGTCTTGAAGGGATTTAATCATGATTTCAGAGCAATAAAATTAAAATTACGACTACATTTTGTAATCGTTAATAATTAATCAGATTTATGACCGGTGGTCGTGGGTGTGGTTTTAAGAAGACACGAATTTGGCGTTTTGCAGTTTATTTGCACTTTAAGGCACACCGAACTGCGACGTACACGCACGTACTCCCGCCTTGGGTCTCGGTAGTCGACTTTTCCAAGCGTCCCGTGCGCGCGCGCATCCTCTTACCCCGCACGTCTCGTAACACCCTAACGACCCTTAGGGCGACAACTGCGTATCGGGTTACGTCTACATGCTATAGATTACATTATGCCCAATCCTGCTTAGAACGCTTACACATGAAATTTCTATTATATGCCGTGCAGGTTTGCTGATGATGTTTTCCATTACTGATCAGCTTATGATGCCTAAATACGTACTTAATCTAGAAAAAACTTGATGTACGTGCCGGGATTTGAACCTACAACCATTCGCATGGGCCCGCTTGGTTACGGCCCTAATTCACTAGACAACCATAGCTACTCAATCATCATAACCAAGCCATTCTCATAATGATGTAGGAAATGGGTATATTTACTGAGTTTTGAATCCTTTTACTTTCAACATATAGTACTAAAAGTTGACCTAAACAACATGAGATTTACTATGGTTTTTTGTTTATGTTCAAATGAGAATAGTTATTGTGAATAGTCATTATGAGAATAGTATATTTCGATATTGTCATCTCGATTGAGTACATATTGAAAAGGTACATTTCTTAAAGCATTTTGTTTTCCCTAATTCTCTGATAAGTGAACAATTAGTTTTTTACTAGGCTTATATAAATCACCGCTCTGTCTAGCTTCGCAGTAGATATGTTTATATAAATTTTGTGTCTGTTAAGCCTCGAACAACAACCCTTATTGGTTCTTGAACGAATTTTACCAGTTCATAGCTACCGAATTTACGCATAGTAAATACATTTCTTCATTGGTTTTTTTTTTCATATATAAACCAAGTAAAGTCATAAATAGTAGTGGGTACTTTATAATCACCCATCTTTCTTTATTTTCTTTTAAAAGTTCTTATTCAAAAAGGAATTTTAGAGTTGTCGTCAAATCTATGACTTCGTCATTCGACTTCGACGATATCGTCATTACGATATCGAATTCTGATAATGATAAAAATATAAGGCTAAACATTTATCGAGGTTTTCTTCTATACAAATTTATTATTAATCCAACCCCGTACTACTGGTTCATTCATGATATATATATTATTCAATAAAATAATTATTTAGGCGATTTGACTGAAATATATACAAGATTTGAAGTTATCGCTGAATTGTTGAATTATTATAAGAAACAATCGATTGCATCTATTTTGTTGTTTATACAAAGCTTTTAACTTGAAATAATTATTACAATAGCAAGAGAACAACTTCCACATAAACTAAGTCGCGTGCACAACTAGTAGTCTTTATATGTAGCCTCAACAATAATGAACTAAAAAACGTTATTTAAAAGATCATATAGTTTTCATATAGTGTCGAATCTACTAGAAATATTATATCGAGGGTATTTTTTTGAGATATAGTAATTTTTTTTCGCAATCAGCGTTTTTTATCAATTCCAAAAATATATACATATATTATTGTCACCAAAAAATGTCGCTTAAACCAAATAGCCTTTCACCCCTTGATATGTAAGTAGATACATTAGTGGTTGTATCCACTTTACGCTTAGATGTCGTATCCAAGAGTGATCAGTAGCGCAACTCAAAATTGAATGAATATGTATTTTATTATTCATATTTAAATTAATATTATATTATCAGACATATTGTCAGGACAGTATATGGTACAGCTCACCAGGTCCTTCCACCCTCTCACTCAAAGCCATTACTAAAATAATATTTTGCCCATTTGCGTGTGTGTACTCATAGCACTCATGTTTAGAAGCATGTGTATATATTAGGTCCTTACATATGAAATTGGCGTTTTTCGTACTGGCCACTTTAATCACAAATTTCTCCTCTTTGGTAAGGAATTCCAAATTCAAATTTGTACAGCTATAGACTCATGTATTTGTGCTTCGATGATCATCATTCATTTGTTTTTTTCTTCTGTTTTTTTCTGTTTGCGTCACTCATTTTACAAAATGGAAAACTTAAAATATCGCATTATTTACGAGTACGAGTTCCGCCGTGGCACTAGTGCTGCGGAAACAACTCGAAGGGTGAATGATGCGTATGGCGGTCGTGTTGCAAAAGAAAACACAGTTCGTTTTTGGTTCCAACGTTTTCGTTCTGGAAATTTCGACCTGCAGAACAAGCCCCGTGGACGGCCTGAGACTCAAGTTGATAATGAAGAGTTGAAGGCTATTGTGGAAGCGGATCCATCGCAAACCACGTCCGAGTTAGGTGCAGGCTGCGATGTTAGTGATAAAACTGTTTTAATTCACTTGAAGCAAATTGGGAAGATTAAAAAGCTTGAAAGGTGGGTACCTCACGAATTGACTGAAGCAAACCGGCAAACGCGCGTCGACTGCTGCGTTACATTACTAAACCGGCACAATAATGAAGGTATTTTAAACCGAATCATTACCTGTGATGTAAAATGGGTTCTTTACAATAATCGGAAGCGCTCAGCGCAATGGTTGGATCCTGGCCAGCCAGCCAAATCCTGCCCCAAGCGAAAATTAACCCCAAAAAAGTAACTTGTAAGCGTTTGGTGGACTAGTGCCGGTATTGTTCATTACAGTTTTCTCAAATCTGGCCAGACTATTACGGCTGATGTCTATTGTCAGCAATTGCAAACCATGATGGAAAAGCTAGCGGCTAAACAACCTAGGCTGGTCAATCGCTCCACGCCACTGCTGCTTCACGACAACGCTAGACCACACACTGCGCAACAGACGGCTACTAAATTAGAAGAGCTTCAATTGGAAAGTCTAAGACATCCTCCGTACTCCCCGGACCTTGCTCCAACAGATTACCATTTTTTTCGAAATTTGGATAACTTCTTGCAAGGAAAAAAATTCAACTCCGATGGGGCAGTCCAAATCGCCTTCAAAGATTTTATTGATTCCCGTCCGACTGGTTTTTTTAGTAAAGGGATCAATGAACTACCTATGAGATGGCAAAAGTGCATAGAAAATAATGGTTCATACTTTGATTAATTAAATATATTATATTAAAAAATATTCGACTTTTTGTTCCTCCCATACAAAACGCCAATTTCATATGTAAGGACCTAATATATGATTGAATATGCATTTATAAAACTATAATAGTTAAAATATTCGTGTTGGAGTGTCTGTGCGTTTTTAAACACAGTGTTTCTGTTGTGTTATATCTAGTACCGTATAAAAGTAGCCTTTGTAAATAATTGAACGGGACTTATGCACGAATCAACTTACTTTTAATAATGGCTTGACGTTCGACCTGATTACACAGGTCATGGCTCAAGAAGACTGACAATTCGCGGAGTTTTCGTTGGGGACGAAATGTTGTTGTTATGTTGGTGTTGTTGTTGTTGTTGTTGTTATGAGAATGTTTAATGTTACTTCTTCTACCTTCTTTTATTCTTGATAATTTGAATAGTGACGACACACAGCACTCACAGTATCAGCATTTTTACAAGGCGGTATAAACCGAGGTCCTAGGACGTTATAATTAGTATAAAACGCGAAAGTGTAAAATGTGTAGCCATTGTTTAAAGTTATTTTTGCATGTATAAATGTATGTATGTAATAAATAAATGTAAATAATGTGTCTCAGTGGGTACAGAAATAAAACTTAAAAAAAAATAGAAAATCAAAGTTAAATAACTAACAATTAAACAATCTATTATTATTTGTTATTATGCAAAAGATTCAATGAGGAAACGACATATAATCTTACTGTTTCATTCATCTTTATCTTTATTCTTCCAATACAATATATAATGTAATTAACAGCACGCGATTCTCAGTTTTTCCTGGTTAATTATAAATTAGACGTCGCAAAAAAAATACTCGGCACAATCTCGTCACAAAATATAAATATCGATCGAGTTACGTTAGTATCGGGTTCGCTATCGCGATAACGTTGTTTCACAGTCGCATTGGTAAATGCGATATCAAGGATAAACTGGGACACAAATTGGACAGGATCTTACGTGAGTTGACGCATGTCATATCTGGACTTTCGAGTTGTTTTCCTAAGTGATTGTGACGTGAGAAACGATGGTATTTATTTTACTATAATTTTATCTTTCAATTTAAAAGTGAAAATGTTTTCCATATCTGTTTAATTCTTTTTCTTTTACGTTAGTTTAATTAGAAATAAGGTGATGTGTTGTAAATATATATTTTGATATTTTTTATCACTAATTATGTTTGTTAGGTGTATTTTTTCTTCATAATTATACTCTAGCGATAACAAGCAACTAAGTTCCTGTTATTATGAGTATTAATATAGACTAATTACACTTTCGCTATCAAAGGGCAATTATTTTTTAAACTATGATAAGAATGTTCAATGAATTAATCCATTCATAGTAACAAATATTTGATAATATAGAAAAAGTTTTTCTCTGTTCTATACAAAGTTTAAAAGATTTTTTTTAAGAACGAATTATTTTATAAGTAAAATGTATAATTTTATTATATAGTATTCTGAAATTCAATATGCTAAGGATTTACTAAAAATAATTATCAAATTATTCAAATTCAGTCTTATTTTATGTTTTACTTCGCTCTCCTAGTCGGTGCATTGTTAAAATCATTAATTTTAGTCGGAAATATTAGCGATTTTCCAGAATATGCTCATTCAAAATATTTATTATCGGTCTATTGTCACACCGAGCACGTACGGGCGTAGGCAAAATGAATAGAACTCTAGCATATGTAGAGTTACACATCACTTACACCTTATTTATATTAATTACACCTTTCACGCATTTCCATAGTTATCTAGTTTTTCTCTTACTCTACAACATCGGAAGCAGCATGTTCACGTTTCTTGATTTGCAATCAATTACAGTCGACAATGTTTACATTCTATTAGATATCATGTCAACCTTTTACCAACTTTCGTTAAAATGAAAATACTCGAAAGTAATTTAGGATTATTTCCTTTTTGGTCTATTTGTTTTATTTTTAAGATTTACAAGAAAATGCTAGACCTTGATCACATCTGATGGAAGGTGAAGAAGAGAGGGCTTTCCCTATAAATGCCTATTTATTCTTCTTTTAAAGTTCCTACATTGTATGAGCGTCTAAAAATAGGCGCGAGAAGACATTCCTCTCTTTTTCCCTCACTTCCTTTTTATATTCATTGAACAATATTCCTTCAAATGTTATTGGGCCGATAAGATTCTAGAATAAGTTAGTACAAGATAAGAAGATAATAATACATGAAATACGTTTTAACGTTTGTGTACGTGTTGTGTGATGTTTCTAGATTTTACTTGTTCAGACTAATATTTCTGAAAGAGCCGGTTTGTTAACGCATTCGTTGCCAGGTTGGGACCCAGGCTGACCTGGCAACGAGTTAAGGGACATGTCATGAGTTTTTAGCTAGTAATAGTCTGCCAAACCAGAGCCATCACAGCTACTCTGAAGATCCAAGATTTTACCCCGGGCTACCCAGAAATTCAACTTGAGAGCTATTACTCGATCTCCAACATCAAATAAGTTTGTATGGTCTTTTCTTTATATTGGCCATAAGTACAAAAACATCATTAAGTAAAATCAGACAACTCGCAGATATTGAAATAGTCCGATTAGTTTATTATACCTATTTTCACAGCGCTATTTATTATGGTATTTTACTGTGGGGTAATTTGAAAACTATTTTCATGCGTATTCATATAATTTAAGGACTAGAGTTTCACTTAGAGAACGTTTTAATTAATTCGAAATTTTAACAATTCCATTACAATATATAATATTTAAACCCGTATTGTACATACGATAAAAGCTGCATCGATATTTGGCGAGTAGTGATGTTCATATTGTTAATACTAGAAATAAACACATATTAGTGTTACCTAATTACCGGCTTAAAAAGTTCATGGTTTTTTTTTTTACACTGGCTCGACATAGTGACTACAGAGTACCTGATGGTAAGTACAGTGTAGTCCAAAAACGAAAGCGACTATCAAAGGATGAAAATCCATTGATAGTCTACATCGTCATGTCGGCCCACATATACCACGACTGAAGGTCTCTAGGTATATGAGCTACTGGATATACACAAGGTGATCCCGAAACGCGACAAGCCGAAACTGGTCACTATGACGGGCTTTACACTCATGTACTGTGGTCGCGATCCAGACGGACACCGACGCCCTACCACCTCGCTGCTGCTCGTTTAGCACCACCCAGGAGTCACGTGTAGGGAAACTAGTGTAAAGCCTACGGACGCGGGCAGCTTTGACTCCCAAAAATGGTGGTTATGGTGGTGGTGTGTTAATGGTGGTAATGGTGGTGATGGTTATTACATGGGACTCGGTATTCGCATATACAATACAATGTCTAACGACATTAATCATCAATTAAAAAGATCGAAAATAGCCTTCATTATCTATGATAATCTTTGGAGTTCTCGTAAATCAATACTATCGCCTGTTAAATGCTGTAATTCTCTATAATATAAAAATGAATCGTTAAATGTGTATAAGCGCGAAACTCGAGAACGGCTGAACCGATTTGGCAGATTTCTTTTTTGTTGTGTTTATTGAAGTCTGGGGAAGGTTATTACGGAAAAATAAAAAAATTGTCTGAAAAAGTTTAAAAATAATACTTTTCTATATTCTCATACAAAAAATTCGTAATAATATTTAAATGTTAGTGGACGGGTTCCGGGAAGGCAAAACAATTGAGTGACGTATAAATATTAATGTCAATATTTGTCAATTTTTAGACATATAGCATTAAGGCCAGGTTCCTTCAAACAATTTTCAAAAAACAGCCGACACGCCAATAGGTTTTGGCAGAATAAAATCTGACGGGGAAGCTATTAACATTAAAAAAACAATGTGACTTTGTTTTAGAGAAATAGGGCAGAACAAAGTCTGCCGGGACAGCTAGTTAATTATAAATGTATTAATGTTGCCCACTCAAACTCCTATGGATACAATATTATCCAAAAGATAAGAACATTTCCTAGGGTCAAAGATTTTCTAGACGTGTGAGTGGATATAATACAATAACAATTGCAAATATCACGTCATCACTCATGGCACATACAATTGAGACACTTGATGACCTTATTAATCTATTTTAAAATGTTTTAATGTTTTTAGACATTCATAGAAGTCGGTACATTCACAATTGCTTTATCGTTTATAATTAAGAGAATTAATTCAATTAATTTTATACGAGACCCATTAAGTATATGTTATGACCGGTGGTCGTGGGTGTGGTGGTAGAGAGACACGGATTTTGGCGTTTTACTGTTTATTTGCACTTTAAGGCACACCGAACTGCGACGCACACGTACGTACTCTAGCCTTGGGTCTCGGTAGTCGACTCTTTAGCTAGATTCCCTTGCGCGCGCGCACCCCTTACCCCGCGCGTCCCTTAACACCCTAACGACCTTTAGGGCGTTTAACACAATTACGTATCGGGCGGCGTCTACATGCTATAATGTTTAATTTAGTCGACTATACATATTTTCTAAACAGTCCGTCTTTAAAGGGGGTCTTTCGTGTCCTGCCATTTTCCACCCCATTGATAAACTCAATAAAGTCTGAAAAAAATCATGCTACTGTTCAAAACATTCTTTATAAAATACCAATTGAAAAATTATCGTAAATTAGGGACTGGGGGGTGCGCCCCTTATTCCCATATTTAGCAGATATAGACAGAAATTGATTTTGCTCGGATACAAATGACCCCGTTTACATACGAAGTATTAATATGTTTTAGATTTATTTAAATATCTATATAATATAAACCATAACAAAAAAATATTCATATAGTTATATATTTTAAGAGAAAAACAGTAATTAGTACGACCTAAATAATAGTACTAAAGTAATAAGTACTAATACTGAGACGTAAAATATCAATCCATTCTCATAGTTACATGTAAATAGGTAGATTTTAAACGTTAAAATCTAACAGAATGACAATATCAATCCTCTCTCTAATTGTGTTAAAATTGAGGCAGGAAGTATCAAAGAAATTTGCATTCATTCAAAGCTAATATCGCTCACTCAATTCAGTCAATTGAGGAAACCAATTTTATACTTAAGACCCGGATATACTCGTTTCTACGTAAGCTAGTAATTCGACGAGAAAGTGCGAATAGCCAACGAATATACGTTGCCATATGTCAATGAGTAATAAGTTCCGCGGAATAGGTACCAGTTTATCAGTAAGTAGTTTAGAGGAAATCAAACAAACCATTAAAATTACAACCATGACAGCCACGGCCCTGAGTTGGCACATGATTCACATAGCGGCGGAAATCATGGTTGATAAAGGCGACCATTTCAAATAGAGGATACAATTTTTTACTCACAATGTTGATTTGGATGTTTATGTAGATAATATTGCGTAGTTAATTATATCAAATACATTAAAAAATAATCATTAGTATGCTCATTAACCTACAAACGAAACAACAAATTAACTAAAGATAAACATTGAAATAGTAGGAACGTTTTTAATATATATATTATTACCGAGTACAATTCTACATAGGACCATCAGGGTTACTGTGAGGGAAGCGACCCCAGTGTGTCAGACTCCTACTGATTAAAAACCCCCGGGTTGTCCCTCTAATCACTCCACCCGGGTCTGGGAAACCAAATTCGTCTAGTCACCCGGAGAGCGAACAGCCTGTTTAGGCTTCCTCTCTGGTAGGGGTGGTGTAGAAGTCCACGCCTCCAATACCTCTCTCTCATGCCAGGCGCGCCAGACACTACGCACCGCCTCACTCTCATCCGGGCAGCGGACTCCTCTAAGTCTACTGCCCGGACGTGTTCTTCTATACTGGCTCAGCAAATGACTACACCGTTCCAGTTGGAAAGTATGGTGCAGTCCAAAAACGGTAGCGACCATTAAGCGACTAGAGAATATTGAGAGGTGCCATGATCATTTAGGTCCAAATATACTTTGCTGAAAGGTCTCTAGGTATAGAAATAATAGAATGAACTGAATATGATCCCGAAGCGCAACTGGCTAAAGTGGGCTTCTACCCCGAAAGTTTTACAAGTGATTATATTTTTTGTATTTTCTATTACAGAGTAAGCTGTTCGGCTCCAAAAGCAGTGACTTCGAAAATGAGGCTTTATTAGTCCACAACGAATACAGACGGGAGCATGGCGTACCACCATTGGTCATAAATAAAGATATAAACAAAATATCTCAAAAATGGGCAGAAGAATTAGCGAAAAAGGATGCATTGGCGTACAGTTTAAATGAAAACTACGGGGAAAACGTTTATTGTGGCTGGTCAGCAGATCCAAATGTTAAAATAAAGGCACTGGACTGTGTTGAAAAATGGTATAGCGAAATTAATGAGTACTCGTTTGGAAAAGAACCTGAAGTCTTAAACTGTGGGCATTTTACTCAAATTGTGTGGAAAAATACCAAAGAATTAGGTATTGGTAGTGCTAAAAGCAAATCTGGTAAACTTTATGTCGTAGCTAATTATTATCCACCAGGAAATTATAGCGGACAATTTATTAAAAATGTCTTGCCACCGGGGGCTATGCAATTCAGAAATAGTTATAGCATATCTTCACGAGAGTCTAACTACAGCCCAGCCCCACAAACACCCACAAAACTTTCATCTAGAATATCTTACAATAGTTCCGGACCACCTTCACCAAATCACAGAGGAAGTAAAAATTTAGGCGAATTCGCTTCAGATTTAGTCAGCAAGTTCAGGTCATCATTAATTTCTACTGAGAAATTTGAAGATGATTTCTTGGCAGCCCATAACGAATATCGAAGGAATCATGGCGTACCGCTTCTTCAATTGAACAAGAAGATGTGTAAATACGCCGAAGAATGGGCTAGAACGCTGGCTAAGAAAGGAGAAACTGAACATAGGGACCAGAACGACTACGGAGAGAATATATTTTACGCGTGGTCTTCAGATCCGACCTTCACCGTCTCAGGCAGAGATCCAGTTGACAAATGGTACAGTGAAATCAATAACCACAGATTTGGCCAGGAACCATCAAATTTAGACTCCGGACATTTCTCTCAAGTTGTGTGGGAAGATACGAAAGAAATCGGTGTAGGGATTGCCAAATCAAAAGAAGGTCAAATTTACGTCGTCGCGTATTATTCCCCTCCAGGAAATGTTATGGGAAGTTTTAGTAAAAAAGTGAAACCCCCTATCAATTAAGCATTGCATCGAAATAATTACTGTGCCAAAGATATCACTTACATTCCTAAAGTATTACATTTACAATAAGACATTATTATAAGAGTCTATTAAATTATTTTATTTTTACATAATTTCGTATTGATATGTATATTTTAAATATTAATAAATATAAAAGACATGAGGTGAAGTGAGACACTTGAAGAAACCATTTTTATTATGATTTTATATAATTTATAAAATAGGGAATAAATATAGGGTTTACAATAAAATTGATATATGTGTATATAAAAAAATATTGAAGAATATATTCAAAAAGTTTACGGCTTGTAAGCACACAAAATAGTTGCAACATATAACGGAATTTATGTCGGTACAGAGCTGATCCCTGTGTGCGACAGGTCGAAGCGATATAATAACGGTCTTTGCACTCGTGTACTGTGGTTACAACCCCATCTGGCAATCCCTCTACCACCTCAAAAATGTATACCACACACACAATTTGTCACTCCAGTGCTATTTGTTATTTTTTCAAACGACCAATTTTTATATTTGGTCAATCTCCGTATAAAAATAGAAAAGTATGAACAAATTTATACCAATTTCTGTTTAAATTATTTAATTTCATAGAGTATTTAAAAAAGACAAGAACTATGATAAAGACAAATAATTTATTAACCCCTCATGCAAAAAGAGAAATTATATAAGTTTAACTTATGTCTTTGTGTATTATGTCGGCATTGCCGGTGCGTCTTAGCATTTGTCATTTTCTTACTAGTGTATACATTTTTATTAAAAAAAACTGTTCAAAATCGATACCGTATTATGTATAAAGTTCAATATAAAAAACAAAACCAGAAATTTAAATGTAGCTATACAAACAACACACAAAAACAAAAGAAAATACAAAACATGTAAACATGGCGAAAATGGGACCTTCATCAGCCTAAAGCCACTGAGGAAGCCTGCAGCGCTGATTTTCGTGAAAGGCCCCGGTTGTGTTACATCTTATAAGAGTTATCAATAAACAATAAAAATACATATAGCTTAAATAATAAATACAAAATAAATACGAGTGATACTAAAATAAACTATTACATACAATAAATAAATCGACTACCAAATGTATTAGTGATAGATACTATAGTAAAAATATATGTATATTTAAAAAAAGAGCGAAAGTATCATATCATGTAATATATCATATTATTGTGAGTTTTCTGTATTTTTTAACGAAACATTTTTTAATCCAATAATAATACTGCATCAAAATAGGACACACACACACACACACACACACACACACACACACGCATTGTGTGTATTTGTATGACTGTTTGTAGCAACGTAGCTCCTGAACGGATGAACTGATTTTGATTTAGTTTATTTTTGTTTAACGTACGTAGACGTAACTCGATCGAGAATCAGTATCAGACACGGTTTCTAGTGGTTTAACGATGGAAAAAACGGAATTGAAGAAGAATATCGATAATAACTGACGAGGGTAGTTTTAATTTATAAATTACGCGAGTTTAAACACAGCGTTATCATAAATTCATTTGACAATTCTTTAAATAGCCTCATTCATAGAGTAGTTTGAATGGTTGCTGCAAAATACAATCTCTTAAAAGGCCGAGTGGACCAGACTGTTAGAGCACTTCTGTTACCCTGTAGATGCTTCAATGATGCAGATAAGACACGGAATATATCCGTGAGAGTACACAAGTATAAAACTTAACCGTTTACTTCCAAACAAATCGCATACTTCTTTTTCTCTGAGTTATAAGGTACAATTCAGCTTAAATGTTAGCAAATATGGATAATATTCCACGTGTATAATTTTATCTTCATTTCTATTGTCCAGATTAGGGAATAAAAAACAGGGGTATTTAAAATTAAACGTGGTTGAGTTACCCAAGGGTAAAATATTCCAACTGCATTAACCCTTAACTTGGCAGAATGTTCTTTCTTTCAATATCAAAATAATATTCATACCGTTTAACCATTATGTTCCAAGGATGTCTAATAGAAACTAACCGAGCGTTCAAAAACTGAGAAATTACCTAAATATTCACATAAAAATATTAAGTTTGCGCTAAAAACTTATGGCAAAAGGTTTTGTAAATTCTGATGTATCTCCACAGACACACTATCAAGAAAAGGGTTAAGGAGAATTGTCACTAATATTATTAAAATTTTCTCTCTTACACTATATTGTTTTTGGAGCAACCAGAATAATATATAAAGAGGATAATGGACTATAATTAATTTTATTTTAAAACCTATACCACAATCTGTTATAAAAATATCTTTTAAATATTGCTTTAATTTTGTTTCATTTATAATATGGAAACACATGTTAGCAGATAAACTAGAAAAAAAAATTACAAAAATAAAAATTTATAGACTAGCAAATTTTCCACAGAATGACAAGTTCAAAGTTCATTTTGAAGATCGTCTTCCTCAGGGCTCTGTCATGAGGGTTATGACACCTACTTGTAATAGAATTATTATGGGCAACATTAGTCTAATAAAAAAGATATTAAATAGAATTGGTTTACGAATGTAAAAATAAGATTGAAACAATACTGTTGTAAAAGAATAGTACAGCTGCTACTTTCATTGAACGACTATGCAACATTCATACATAAAATTATCTTTTAAAACTCACTGAAAAGATCTCAATAAAAATATGAATGCAAGTATTATTACATAAACATAGAGCAGGCGCTCTTGCAATGAATATGCTAAGCCATTTCACGGTATGCATTCAAATTGCGTTTTTTCATGAAATGCAAGTGAAACCAATTCTAGAATCTTATTTAACTTTACGTCCACGAAGGCAGCGTTGGATTAACTTATCTGATTAAGTAAAAATGAAATGGTCCTTTATATTTTTTGTTTTATTGGTAAGTTTTAAGTTAGTTAACTAATTATTACTGCACTTTGCGCACCGCCTCCCTCTCATCCGGGTAGCAGACTCCCCGGACTTTAATGCCCAGTGATTTGACTATAAAGAGATAACTAATTTGATACCAATGCAAAATGACAGTGGAAGACATCCCATAGTAGCATTTCATATATTTTACATACAATTATTTTCAAATTCGGAAAAAAATATAATACATATTTTTTTCTATTTTTTTGTTTAACTGCTATCATATTTCCACAGAATACTTTCTTGCGTGTCGTAACTGCAAAGTATGGGCCCTTGACAATAAATAGAATAATCAGTTTGATACAGGTAAGAAATTATTCAATTGTTAGATACATGAAATAATATTTTTACAATATTTCTTTGGTGGCTGCTTTGAATAAGGGACCGGGTACCCACGCACGATAACGCGAGTCGCGTAGATATTCGAATCCTGGAATATAAATCTGGGTTTGCCCAAATAAAGTACGGATTTAAGCCTCACATGCTCACCGGTGAAGGAAAAAAGTCGTGAGGCAACCTGCATGGCATTTAATAGAAATGCAATTTATAAGTACCTTGAGAACGGCAATCTGGTGCGCTACTGGTCGCGTTGAGCACGACATATAAGCGCAAAGTGAATACAACCACCAATATATCTCTGCCTATTCTGAAAGAGATATAGCGTGACGATGTATTATTATATTTTTTGTCAAGTTATTTTTAAGGTTCCGATTCTCAAAAGGAATAAAGGAACCCTTATAGGGTGTTTTCATCGCCCCTCTATCAAGATCGTTTTTCTCACGAATGTACTGAGGTAGCAAGTTGAAATTAATAATAAATACGCAGATCTTCATCTAACTCTAGTTTCCAAGTCAACGTAACCAAAACATACGTCCATCTGTGCCGCATATTTCATACACTTATAAGTAAAACCTACAGAGAAATTTGCGCTAACCAAAATTAATGTTTGCCAAATTGTAGCACTAGTAAAGAGACAAACCAGAAAACGAAAGTACTTGCCCTGACGAGGCGGCTGAGCACACGCTCCAGATATGCCCAGCCTGGGCTTCGGAGCGGGCCGAGCTGGAGAGAGTGGTGGGTGGAGACCTCTCGCTGCCGACATTGGTTTCACTAATGGTCGACAGCGAAGGTGCATGGAGGGCGGTCCTGCGGTTCGCCGAGGACGTGCAAGCTAGGAAGGAGGCGGCGAAGCAGGTCCGGGAGGCGTTGGCTACAACATTTTTGGCAGCGTCGTCCCCGCCTGCCGGCCGGCCTAAAAGAACAGGGCGCCGCAGAGCGGCGTTCCTCAGGAATGTCCGACTCTAGCGGCGACACCGGGCGGCAAGCTTGAGGGAGTGTGTCGTCCAACAAGGGTGCAAGCGGCGCGCTATGTGTTCCCGCGTGCCGCTCTACAACACAGAGGCACGAGAGGGGTGGCTCTATACACCACCCCTCCCTAAACGAGTAGAGGCCTACTCACGGCCGCACGCCCAGCCGGTCATTGAAGATGAGACCCCAGTCGTGCCCTCGATGCCGGTAGGCGGAAGGTGGAACACCCCGGGGGTTTTAGTCGGTGCCAGCCCGACACACCGGGGGGTGGCCCTCACCTCTCCCCAAGGTCCGTTAGGGATTTCCCCCGATTTACAAAAAAAAAACGAAAGTACTCACATCCTCACAAATGACTGTTTTTTTTTTATATCTAGACGTGATGCAGTAACTATTAGGCGAAATTGAATGACAAAATATTTCTATTCATGCTATGATACAAAATTACTACAGTATATTCCGAAATAGCCCGAAAATAAGCTATTAATAATATAAGACTATAAATAAATTAACCCCGTACGTGAAATAAACTCCGCGCGGAGGGAGCCGAAAATTTTGTCACGTCCGAAGTAATAGACCCTTCATCATAACCAACTGGTCCATAAGCGATAATATGTGTATACGTATTCATGACATTTGTGCGTGCAGCATACAGATACAAATATGTCTGTATGCGTGTGTTTTAATAAATGTCAAGTCACGACTACTTACGTGAACATTACGATGGAAATGCTAGAGTAAGCGGACGAGTCGACCTAACTGCACCTTACTGTTGTTTTATTGTAACAAGTATCTCAGATATTACGCGCGGAATGTAAAGTGCGTATAACGGTTACGAAAGTTTGGTAACGGTTAGAGGTCCAAAACAAAGTAAAATTCTTTCTACGATAATTATTGTAGGAAGCCTGTGAAAGGCTTTTTTTATAAACATATGGAGGTATCAAGTTTACATTACTACTTAAAAATATCAAATAATCAGGTCTGTAAACACTTCAGCGTCAAAAGATAATGTATCTACAATCGGTTGGGAAAGTAGAATACGAGTATTCCAAGAAAAGCACAAAAAAACTCTACGTTAGTTGTTCTTTCCGACATAATGAGGTACTAATACCCAGCTTATTATAAAGAGCAGCAAGAATTTCTGTTAGTTTTTCTTTCCAACATAATGAGATACAAATATATATTCGGCTTATTGTAAATGACGAACTTGCTGAGCAATGTCTAATCAAAGTCAAAGTAGCTTGTATAAAGCTCAGTCTAAAACTATCTGCAATTAAATCACGAGCAAAATAAACTAAAAATATTTAAGCTCAACTATATACAGAAAGCAATCTACTAGAAGATTCATGCTCTAAATAAAACAAGCTTTTCACCGTAATGCTTGTAGTTGGTGTATCGATTTTCCGCTAAACATGTTACGAGGCTTCCCGGCCTGCCAAGGTGTACCCGTAATAATGTTTAGCTTCGGAATTAGTCGCGAAATGATATTAGTTTAGAGAGGCAGCATACGGAACCCAACTAAGGGCTGAGATAAAGTGATCGATCAGCGGTGATGCCAGCAGAAAACTGCTATATGTATGCGATAATTATGTTTTCTTATTTACCATATATAGCAAATCCCACGACGAGAACTGTGAACTTGTTTACAGTTATTATTTCTTCACTTTTCATCAACTCACTTATTTTTAACTTGTCAAACATTTAATTAACAAACATCATCTGCGCTGTATCATTCTTAAAACAATTATAAATACTATATAAAACACATCACTAAAGATCGTAACGTCAAAATAATTATTATTACAATATTAGAATTTAATAACTAGCTGTCCTGGTAGATCTTGTTCTGCCTTATTTATCTAAAATAAAGCTACATTGTTTTTTTATGTTAATAGCTGCCCCGTCAGATTTCATTCTGCCAAAAATTATTGGCCTGTCGCAGTCTAATAGAAATAAAATTGCTTTGAAAGCCTTAAGTAATGTAAAAGGTAATGATATTTATTATAATGCCTTATGAGACACGTTATTTTTTATTTGATTACTTGGCATATAAATTATATTTTTCATTAATGATCTCAACCTCTACAACCTCTAATCAACTTGAAGGCAAAACAAAGACAATCCTAACGCACCTTTGTTTTATTTTGTTTGACATCATATGTTTGACAGCTGGGGACAGAGTGATTGTATGGAAAAAGAAAATTGTCGTTTTTACTATCTTCCTCGCATTTTTTACGTTTTTTGCACTCCATAAGAACCTTCCCCGGACTTGATCGAATACAACAAAAAAGAAATCAGCTAAATCGATTCAGCCATTCTCGAGTTATGTGCTTAGCAACACATTTTGCGATTCATTTTTATATATGATGATGATGTCCTAGCCGGATTCGGCCACGGCGACTGTTTCAACGCCGATTAAGAAAATCAAGGCCCAGTTTTCGGAAACAGTCAATTGCGCAGGAGATATTTAAGTGCATAACTGGACGCGCTGCCAGAAAAGCACTCTCTCTCCGAGCTTCCTCAGGCCCGATGGAAAGGAGAACCAGTACGATCGGGAGGGAGCAGGATGCAGGTTTGGTCGAGTTTTCCTTCTCTGAACACCTGGTTGAATTGCGGTGTTAAAGAGATACCTTTGTCGCCTTTTACGACACCTCAGCAAGAAGAGGGGGGTGCTATTCTATTCTGCCGGCAGCCACCACGGCTAATTATATATTTTATTTTATTTTATTTTTATATATATAGATATATCATCACGCTATAGTTCTTTCGGTGTAGCAGAGATACATTAGTCACTTTCCGTTTATACAATATGTCGTGCCCAACATGATCAGTAGCGCAAATGATCGTCATTCTCAGGGCACTTACACATGACATTTCTATTTCATATTATGCGGGGTTTTGTCACAATGTTTTCCTACACGGATGAGAATGTTGTGCCCAAATCTATACAAAATCTAGAAATACCCCCAAGTACGTTCCGGGATTCGACATTCGCTTTGCTACGCATAGAAACAGGTCCATTAGCCCTAAATCACTACATCCAATTAATAATAACATTAATTTATTAGGTTGAATTTTTCCACTCACCTTCGCTTTTGCAAACCTTGAAATAGAATACTAAATACACATTAATTCAGGTAATATACTTTAGAAGTAATTTAAACGCAATAATTATAAATAAACTTGAAGTTATGAGACAACTTAACTAGTTCCTTTGAAGCCTCAGGGGCTATGGTTTGAGTGCTGTATAATTTTGAAATTTGTATCAATAGCAACTGGAAAGAAATTAATGTATATTCATAAAATAACTAATTAACTTTGTGTTAGAAGTATACTAATATTATTAACCCTTTCGCTACTGTCAGTGAATATAGTCACCAGCTAAAAAACGCCGCCAGTGCTCCTTGGGTGACTATAGTAACCAGCTAAAAAACGCTGCCTGTACTCCTTGGGTGACTATAGTCACCAGCTAAAAAACGCTGCCTGTACTCCTTGGGTGACTAAAGTATCCAGCTAAAAAACGCTGCCTGTACTCCTTGGGTGACTATAGTCATCAGCTAAAAACGCTGCCTGTACTCCTTGGGTTACTAAAGTAACCAGCTAAAAACGCTGCCTGTACTCCTTGGGTGACTATAGTCACCAGCTAAAAAACGCTGCCTGTACTCCTTGGGTGACTATAGTCACCTGCTAAAAAACGCTGCCTGTACTCCTTGGGTGACTAAAGTATCCAGCTAAAAAACGCTGCCTGTACTCCTTGGGTGACTATAGTCATCAGCTAAAAGACGCTACCTGTACTTCTTGGGTGACTATAATCATCAGCTAAAAAACATCGCTTATACACGATGGGTGATAATATTTCATTATTTTAATTGTATTCTAAACATTAGTTAAATTCCTTTTGAGGCAAAATATTGAGGCTGAATGCGGAAGACTGCGCGCGTTTGATGTACGCACTTTTAGCAAGGAGCTCCGTTTCCTGCGAAACACTTTCCAGCAAGGCCTGCTGTAGCGTAGAGTTAAAAAACAACCTAGGATTATGATGGTTCCTTAATAGGGTACACTGGAAGAATACGATGATATTTCCGTCAGGCGTAGCGTCAACCTAGCGAGCGTGACAGTTGACACTGCTACGCAGTTCCGTACATCGGACATCTTTCCACATAAGCACATACCGAGTAGCACATATTTTTACCCTGTCTCGCCATATCTTTTTTTTTATTACTTATAGGCGAACGCTTGACCTCAATCACACCTAGTGGAAGGTGAAGATGAGTCCGATGATGAACTGCGTCCGCCTAACAAATGCCTATTCACTCTTCTTTTAAAGACTCCCAGGTCATAAGATCGCGGAAATATGGCCGCTGGAAGCATATTCCAATCCCTAGCTGTTCGCATGATGAATGTAGAAGCGAATCTCCTCGTGCGGATATAAGGAACATCCACCACATACGGATGGTATCCGACACGATGTCTTGTGGTTTTATGATGGGATGATAGTAACCATGATGTAGTCCAAAAACCGCTGGCAATTATCAACAGTAAAGAAAAACAATCGATAGTTCCAGTGATTATTCCAACCTGTAGCAACATCTCTTCACGCTACGTTTAAAGGATCCCATATCACATGAAGGGAACACGCTCGCTGGAAGACCATTCCACAGCCCAACGATACGGCAAAAGGAAGAGCTAGTGTAAGCCACGCGTGATTTTTTTTATGGAAAAGAGAGGGTGTAACAACAGCATCGAGACCTGGTAGGCTATATCAAGTCGCCGCTCTTGAGGAGTGGTTGTGAAAATCCGAATCGCACCTTTAGACTGTATACAATTTTGCGATAGCATTGAAATATTCATGCATACATTTCAAAAAGTATTTCCCGACGGAGCGATTTAAATCCTATCTGCTAAGCAAATCACTGAACTGCGGCGTACACTGCCGGCCATGACAAACTACTTCGCAGCTATTTGTCACCTTCAAAGCTGTCTACTGAGGCGGTACGCTTGCTAAAATATTAGACAGCTAAAAGCTAGCTGCAATAAGTAAAGATTATTTTAAAATAAATTATTTTCGAAACATGATAAGGATGGATTGCTTTCTGAACAGATATATATTAACTTAGACGTTGATTTAAATGAATAGGCAAAAATTGTATTACAAAGGGTGGTTAGAAATATATTTATTAGTTATTTTACTCAAGTGGGTAGCCTGCAGTTCTGTATTTCTTAATGTAGGCAATGTCAAATTGTAATTGTTCACATATTCAATATTTTGACACAATTAGAAGGAAATTTTTGTTCACATTAATTTTTGTAGTATTAATATATACATATGTTTTGGTTTAACTTCATTCTTGTGTATCCTTTTCATTGAACCAAATAAAACAATAGGCATTCGATGAAACAGAGTATAATTCAAAAGGTCGTGGTTTCCTTTTGTTTGGTTGTCATGCCTCAGAAGGAGACTGCAAAGAGAAAGCAACAGATGGCATATCTTGCTCGAAGAAGACGCCGCGGTGCCGGCAACCACCCCGGTACACCAGTCTGGGCCGATCGGTCGATCCACGACTGGTTGGCTAATGTTTTTGAGGTCGTGGCTGTTCAGTGTGAGGATCCTGAGTGACCGGTAGCGACCTTTGAAATGTTGCCAGAGAATTGTGGCATACTCTGCAGAAATACACTGAAAAGTGTCGAAGAAGCAGCCTTTCCTCCAGTTTTGTGCTTGATGGGTGCAACGTGGCGGGACTGTATGAACTGATTATAGGATACCCAGTCCTCGTGCAGCTGAGATGGTCCTATGAGGATTTTCCTTAAGCTAAAATAAAGTGTACTCCAAGAACGACAATGACTACCAAGGGATGTGAATCCACTGACTGCCATTGTCTTTCTGATCCATACATAACCACGACTAATGGTCTCTAGGTATAACAATATCAGGACGTACACAAGCTGATCTTGAAACGCGAGTCACTATAACAATTTTTAAACTTATTTACTGTTTCTTTTGGTTCTAGATAAAGACTTGATATGATCATTTTTTTATCAATTTATTTTTATAAAATTTACATTATACGATTAAATATACTTTTTAACTCTCATTGTGTATCAGCACTGTCAGTGACTCGATTCAGCTCGCCGTGTTTCGGTGTGTCCCTTATCGATCCTTGCCATTATTTGACTACACTCTGCTATCCATTAAGTGCAACATAGCTATTCCTCAAGCTAGTATTAAATTTTTTTTATCAATAACCCAGTTTTATGGCCAGCACTGTACTTAGTTAAACGGAGTTCAGTGTTGCAAAGTTTGACTGAGTGGGTAGTTCCTTTGTTTCATTATTTGTTAGAGGATGTCTTTTGTCTACAGAAGTTACGGAATGTTCCTAAGTTTGCAGGCGTTAACTTAATTTTGTACAAAATATGTTAATTTGTCAAACAGTGTCAAACTTTTCTGGAACACGTTTTATGCCACTTGAAAAATTATTTCATTAACATGAAACACGGAACAGAAATATTTCATTTTAATTAAATCAAATACTGTCTAATTAAATTGTTTGAAAAATTATGGTTATTTTATTTTAAAGTAATTTTGATATCAGTTTACGAAACAATATATTTGTTTTAAGAACTTAATAATTATGTATTATTTTTGATTATTATCAATTAATAACATTTCGACAGAGAAGACATAGCCCAATACTAGATGTGGCTGAAACCCCAGAAGAACTGCCTGAGGCGGAACCAGTTGTACCTGGGCATACGTTGATAAGACCTGCAAAGGGCATACTGAAGTCTGCACTCAAGTTCCCTCCAAAAGACTTCAATAATTTAGTTTATGGAAACGTAGATAACTTAGGACTAACGTAAGTATATTTTATGTACAAAACAGAGTTAGACAAATTGTTTCGAAATTAATTATTATAAGCTTACTATATGACTAAACAGTATAAGAGCCGAACAGAGGCCGACCGAAATTTACCTACAGACACCATTTAAAGAGAGTTATGATAAATGTTTGTGTCAAAACTGTGAAAGAATTTAATTAATGTTAAGGAAGCGAAAGACGTTTGCGGGAATAGAAAAGTGGTGTTCTATTCTCTCTGCCCACCCTAATAGTGATTCGGTGCATTGATAGATAGATAGAAAAAGTATAAGTGAAATCTTATAATATTGGACCTTTTAAACGAAACGTGGTACTATCAATACATATTATACTCGTTAGGCGTAACTCCGTCAGATATGATTTAGTCATAATGCGAATTCTATTGCGATTGCCAATGATGGAATTAAAGTTACAATTACGAGTATTATAAAAACTTTATTATCGCAAAGAATCTTCTTTTCAGTTATGGCAAGACAAATGAAAGAATCTTATACACAGATTTTAGGAAAGCGAATCAGTTATTGGTATGGTATTTTTTAATTTGCTAATCAATACATATAATAAACCTGTTCTTCAGCTACCTATATAAAATTATTTAGAGGAAAAATTATTTGAAAGCTTTTATATATGACGACTTCCAGAAACATTTTCGCTTGCGTGATGTAAGTTGGTAAAAATGTATCGAAATCATTAATCAATATACACATATCTGTATAAATTTGTGCCTGCTTAGCTCAGAAGTACCTTACCTGATTTGGATGCAGTTTTCATTAATGTATTATATAAAGGTTCATGTAACATTTAGTCTCAATTTTATTTCGATTGGTTCATAAATAAAAATGCAATGTAAATTCCAAAATAAAAAAGCGTCGATATTTATTAGAAAAAGTGATAAAAAATATGATGATAAATAGCTATTTGGCTAAAATAGTTATACTATTATACATTTAATAAGACTTTCATGGATCGTTGTCTGATAATATATTAGAAAAAGCTTGAAAAGTCGGCTGTCTGGATAAGAGGGAGATGGTGCGCAGTGTCCGGCGCACCGTCTGAGAGACAGGTTTTGGAAAGGTGGGCTCTTTACTCCCTTCCCAGAGAGGTAGCCTCAACAAGGCTTTTTACTCCCCGGACGTCTAGATGAATTTGGTTTCTCAAGCCCAAGTGAAGCAATTAGAGTCTGACACACCGGGGTCGCTGCCCTAATAGCAACTCTGACGATCCTATGTAGGTTTATCCCCCGGGATACAAAAAAAGATTGAAATTAATTATTATCATGAGAAAGGTATTACTTCTACGCTAACGAAGGTGCAGGTACTTATTTACATCTAGAATATCAAGGAAATACATCGATATTTCATTTTACAAGAAGTACATGTTTTACAATTTACATAATGCCTTTTTTATCGCTTATTAGGAGAGTTTATACCCAGCCTAATATGGGCATTGTATTATAAGCTTTTCTTTGAAAAACGATGAATATTTTGAAGAAGTGCCTGCTGGTTTTCATGTTTAATTTACCCATAATGAAGAATTCATAAATAATTTTTCGTTTGTTGACAGACAAAATTATTGGATATGATTAAAAAAAAAAGGTTGAGAAGGTAAGTATACATTAAAATTATTGCAATATTTTCGTGGTGTGAATTATTACATCTTCTTAATCGTGCGCTCCTGGTGGAGTTTGTCATGGTCATGGATGGTATACTTAGTTGATTACGGCTTTTGAGAGATGCCACCAAATTTCTTAAAAGGGATCATCTCGTGGAATACTTAATTATGACTGTCCACCTGAGTGATCGCCCACGAGAACGTTGACCTTCCACTTTTCCTTGCACCATCAAACGTTGTAAAGACTTTTCGTTTCAAATAATATTTCCAAATAACTTTATGATTCCTACTTGTAAAATCTATTATATAAAAATAAGTTCGGTTTTCCTTCCTGACGCTATAACTCCAGAACGCACGAACCGATTTCTACGGTTTTGCATTCATTGGAAAGGTCTCGGGCTCCGTGAGGTTTATAGCAAACAAAATTCAGGAAAAATTTCAACAGGAAAACGGGGTAAATCATTTTTTTACATACAGCGCCATCTCTGATACATAGCATGTACTACACACCAATATGGTTTTGCATGGTGATCGGACCAGTAGATGGCGCCGATGCGTTATACATTGTTTGACAGCTACTCAGTGTACTCTGCTCAGTTAATTTCATGTGGATCTCCTTCTCCTTGCTCGTTCCCACCTATTCAATTCCTGGTCCTTAGAATGGAACACTTCGAAAATTACTTGTGGTCGATTCTATGCCTCTGTTCAGCCTTGCGTGCGCCGTTATCCTTGGTTCTTTAAGTTTCGTCGTGGAAACAGACATTCCTCTTCCTCTGTATGTCGGCTCCGCTTGGGCCACTCTTCTACTCCTGTCTTCCTTAACAAAATAAGGGTAAGGGACCATTCGCTCTGTGAGTGCGGTTATGACGAAGGTACAGCTGATCATATATTCTTCTCTTGCCCAAAGTATCCAGTGTCCTTATATGATATTCTTCCCAGTAACATCCCTCGCCCCACTAACTTCCAGATCCTTTTGTCACTTGTAGATACTCCCTTTATATATATATTATTAAAATATATAAGTCAGTATAAAATAAAATTATAATTGTGTTGGTTCCTTGTGTATATTATTTGTGTTGTGTCCTTGTTCATGTTCCTGACTAATTAATAACTTTTTGTGTTTGTGATGTGTATTTTGTTGTAGTTAGTAGGTTTTTTGTTTTAGGTACTTCTACCGGACAATCTCAATGTAATTAAAATTAGCAAACACCGATCAACCTTCCTCGAATATTAAAGTCAAAATCAAAACGCTGACTTTGGCAAAATCACATTGGTCGCACACCAGTGGAAAAGCCACAAGAAAGGAATAATAATAATTTCATGTGACATTTATTATGCGCACGTTCTTTCAAATGCTAACTAAAAACCAAAACGAAGCCATCTAGTGGCGAAACGAAGTTCGCCGGGTTTGCTAGTTGACTATAAAAATTAAAATGTTCAATGCTAAAACACTTTTTCTTTATTAATAATAACAACAAGCCCTCACGCTGTATGTCTTTCGGGGTGGGCAGAGATATATAATTGACTACATGAACTTTACGCATATATGTCGTGGCCACCGTGACCAGCAGCGCAACTGATCGCCGTTTTCAAGGCACTTACAGATGTCATTTCTATAAGACACCATATGAGTTTCCTCATAATTTCTTTCGCTGGTGTCCATGTGGTGCCAATATCTGTATCTTCCCCCTTATCCATTAAACCATCACCCCAGTCATACACACAACTTTTTTTAAATAATAAAATATCAAAATATTTATGAATTTTCATTTATTAAATAAAATAATATTACAGATATTTATCAACCGTAAGTAATATTTAAGTATTTTGACGCAATATCGTTAAGTTCTGTACAGTATGTTATAAAAACCTTGTCCGACCCGAAAGGGACCTATCGGTGTCATGATAACATTACCAAAATAAATTAGAAAATTATATTATTCGTAAATATTAAAAAGTTCAATGCGATCTAACCTTGGATTATTTACAAAAATCAGTTTAAAGACTAGTCAAACGATTAATTGAGAGCCGATGCTTGCCGTTTACGAGGGTAATGACCCTTTTGATGTGTTGACCTACTAGCATGAGTCTTTGCTTTCCTTTGTTCGCGCATTACACACATTCCCAGGTTTGCCGTGCAAGTTTCGTCATTTAATTAATTTTATTGTTACTTTATCCTAGTTTTTTTTTTATATTTAACTAAAAATGATATCGTAAATAGGATCTAATGTCGATATCGAGTAACGCCTTCACGGGTTGAACAGGGTTTTTGTAACATAGTGTATATACACAAAGAAGTACGTGGATATTTTTAAATTTTTAGTACAAGCTTCAAAACTGAATATTGGTATAATATACGTGAAGTATATTAAGCCAGTCGTTTTACCTACTACGCTCTTAATTCTTTTTTTACCTAAAATAGTAATTCATAATAATCTCCAGGAACAAGATTACAGAAGAAGGAAGAAGAAAAATAAATATAGAGATCGTTCGAAGTATTATTCCAGCAGAGAATCGGATTCTACTGAGGACTCGTCAGACATTGAGAAGAACCCTGGAAACCCTTTCACACTATACAAGGATAAATATAAACAGAATTGGCTCTGGAATCATGATGTTAGACTTTTTTTTATCAATCTTACTCGTAATGAGTGTATTATAACATCGCCTTTAGGCTCATACGGCTTCAAAATATGCACAAGAGTCATAATAACATTATCGCATAGGAATTTGAGAACTGTTTGTATTGACCGACGCGTTGATAGAACTTTAATCGAGATGTAGAAGACCTGTCGCCATTTATTCTTTCCTACACAACCAACCGTTCCATTGTATTCTTTGAGCGCGTCGCAAATAGCGAACTATTCTGGTGTTGACAACGTTAGAAATACGGTTATTTATTGCATATACAAATACATTAAGGATAGAGAGATTTTTACCCTGCTAGATTCATGATATACGAAACATCCGTCTCTAAAACCATCACTAGGGCGCCAATTCATTCTCTTTCCTTATTTTCGTTTGAAGTCTTGAATAATCTGTCTATAGCCGATCTTGTCACCTGTAGGGTATCGAAGACTTATAAACGCGAGCCTTAACATCCGAAACATATCATAATATTTGGAAAAAATCGTGTTAGTTAATTTACAAAAGGTGATAAAAGAGATATACATGCAATATAAATGTGAGTGGATGTAAGGGAAGTAAGGCTGAGATATATAGACTCTGTTTTGAGTATGCTTAGCAAAGTTCTCAATAAATAAATTTGTTTTGACAAAAAACTGAATATATAATAGGTATTTAAATATAGCCCTATTATTTTTGTACAGCCAAGTCCATGTTGACAAAATCAGAGACTTACGAAAACTTTTGACATTAATTGAGTAATATAAATTGTAATGTTTTAGTAAAGTCTAAGCAAAGTTAAAGTTGCGTCTATCAGCCTAAGAACTTAGGCCGAGCGAGACATATTTATGGAGACTAAATAAAAAGAGTTCTGATGGAGGGTAATTTCAAAAGTACGGGGAATCGACGAGATTGATAGAAGGGACTATTGAATGTTAAGGAAACGAAAGTGGCTGGTAGGAATAAAGAGAAGTGGCGTTCCATTCTCTCCGTCTACCCCATTACGGATTCTGCAGGATGATACATTGATAGACAGATAGTTTTATTTATAAAGTTTAATGCAAGCATAGCTTTTATGCTTACATAATCTCCCTTCTACCATAAATTGATAAGACGCAATGCGGGCTTGCACCTTTATGTGGTTGACATTCCAGCTGCTCGCACGAAGCGATTCGCCTTCTCCTTTTTGCTGCGAACCGCCAAGGAGTGTAATTCACTTACTGCGTCTGTGTTTCCAACTTCTTATGACATGGGAATTTTCAAACGTCGAGTGAATCGGTATATGCTGGGTAAGCGCGCTCCATCGTCGGCCTCATCATCACTCTCCAGCAGGTGAGATTGAGGTCAAGCGCAAGCCTGTCAGTAATAACAAAACTAAAAATAAAATAGTATGTTTTTTTTCTTTTGTTTATCAGTTACAGATTAAAAGGTTTACTGACCTTACTTAGTATGTATGCTACATGATTTACAGATGGATGGTGACCACATGAATGTAAATCCCTATGCACCCCAGTTGAATGTAATGGGTCCAACTGGGCCCGAACTATTCCTTGGTAGAAAATGGTGGTACTTCAATCAAGTAAGTTTCGCGTTTGATTAAAAACAATATTAATTTTAAAAAGTTTTGTAACAGTTGAAATTGTTCAATTACTTTATTGCTAGTCGAATTTGTTGAGAACATTCATTAACACTTTTAGAGGCGGAGGTCACTATTAACTTTGATTATAATTACGGTGAATTAGATACAAAAATGTGGGTATTTTTACATCAAAACACATGAAAAGCCTACATGATGGAAAGTATCATTCTTCATATGAAATTGTTAGGGCTAAAGAGTTAGGGTTAGGGTTATTTTCCCAACAAACAGCAATATGTCCTGCCCAAAAAAAGAAATGGATACTGGGTGATGTCGTCTATAATTGAGCGCAACACATAATTAATACGACGTTAGTCAAGGTTTTATTAACAAAAATATAATTCACAATATTCTAGAGTCAGATAATTACAAAATACAAAGAAACCAAAAACATGTGCCAAAAGTGAATCCCGAAATATGTTATTATACAGAGCAACAAAAAGTTTGAATTATCTCCCCTGAATTAACAAGCCTTGACCTCCAGATTGAAATTAAATATGCCACATTTCAGGGGCCACACCCTGGTAACCATGATGCGTCGTAGGCTAAACCTGGTTGAGGGAGCTTGCACGATTTTTTATCGCGCGAATTAATGCGGTGACTCCTGGCGAGAGATGGACAAAATGTAATCTGATTAATGATCAACGATTACAAAATGTAGTCATAATTTTAATTTTCTTGCTCTGTAATCATGATTGAATCCATTTAAAACATTAAGAAATAATAAATGTGTATACAATCTGCGATTTTGTAGTGTTTGAAACATAAATGAGCAAAATGCAGTCATATTAATGGTTAATATGTAAAATGTAATCGTTAATCATTTTCATTAATCTGATTACATTTTGCCCATCTATGCTCCTGGCTTAGTGCAAAAGTCTGGCTTCTTGTTCTTCATCTGTCGTGCTAATGGTATCCCAGTCTACCCGATAATTCTGGCGAGGCAGTAAGGCACTGTGACCTTAGGCACTGATAGGAGTCAGTTAGCAATACCAGACACTACCTCCTGCCTTTCTCTAATTGTGTCGGTTCCCAGGCCCATTAGATTAAGAGGGGTTTAGACTCCTGCCAGCAGTGGTATCGGTAATGCTGGCAGGGTATGACAACTGGAGGGCCGTGGTCTCCTTCTGTGAGGATGTCATGTCCCAGAAGGAGGCCGCAGAGCGAGAGCAGCAGAAGTCCGTTCGAAGGAGACACCAGGGTGCCGGCAACCGCCCTGGCACATCAGTCCCAGCTGACCGGTCGATCTACGACCAGTTGGCTGATGTCTTTGAGGTCGTGGCTGCTCAGGATGGGGGCCTTGAGCAACTGGTTTAACGGCCCTCGAGAAGTTGGCAGGGCATTGTGGCGTGCTCTGCCTAAATACAACGAGCAGGATCGGGGAGGGTATCATCTTCCCCCGTGTTTGTGCCCATTGGGCGCGGCGCGACGGGGCCGTGGCGAATTGATTACAGGACCCACAGTCCCCGCCAATGCGCAGAAGTAGTCACCTTGGGGTTTTTAGTCGGTATAAGTCCGACACACCTCGGTCGCGCAACCCCCCCGTGTGGCTGAGACGGTCTTATGAGGATTTTCCCCAAGTAACAAAAAAAAAGAGGGGTTTAGACGAGAAGGTGTGTTTGTGCCAGCGCTACCATTGCACACCAAATATATACTGCACATTTGATTGTTTCCGAATGTTATCATCACCGAGCTCACCTTCGTTGAATGGGGCCGCAGCTCGCGCATACTTGACGTGATTTGGAAATGTCACTAAAGCCGAAATCTGCCAGAATACCATCGTGTAGGCTTACACACCGTTGGTGACTATTAACGGATTTTCGTCCCTTAGCGGTCGTCGCCTTTTTTGGATTACACTGCACTTTCCATCAGGTTCATTATAGTTAATTTGTCGAGCTAGTGTAAAAGAAAACGAACTTCCTCCTTTTGAAGTCAGTTTTTTTATAATGTAATCTCAACTATTTCAGGATGATTATAAACCCATGGGATAATGCTAAGAGTTATATAAATAAAAATCAATTTATATAAAAATGTTTTTTATTTACATTATAATTTATAACTATACTCAACTGTGAAAATCCTCATCGGACCGTCACGGCAGCACATGGGGAAGGCGTGCTAAAGGTATTTATTTTATTTTAAATTTCTTTATTTTTAAAGGGAACCATACAACATTATACAAACAACAAAAAAGTACAAGACAAAAAATTAAACTAAGAGACACAAAACAATAAAAGAAAACCAACCAAAATATTTATACAAATACATATATACAGGACATATATAAAAAAAATACAGCAAAGAAAGAACAAAATACAATTTAAGCTAACATTTTCCTACCAGAGCCGACTTGTACCGGCAAAATCCACAAGGTGGCTACTTCTGTGTATAAATGGCGGATGTGGGCGCTGTAATCAATTCTCCACAGCCCCGTCATTATACTCTACTGTAACTACATTCAGTGATGTTTTGAATATAAATATCCTGTATGGCCGTGTTCAGAGCGTCGGAGAAAGATGCCACCAGTTGACTGCCCATACCCATTCCGTGTAAAACGAGACCACTTATTGTCACCCACATACTCCTGAAATCAAATATAATGCATCTTAATCTAAATCCATCTGAGCATTAAATAATTTTGGTAGTAGGGCGATTGCAAGAACTGGGTCATGACCACAGTACACAAGTATAAAGACCGTCATAGTGACTCGCTTTGGCCTGTCGCGTTGCGGGGTCAGCATGTATATATATCCAGTCGTGGTATATGTGGGACGACATGACGACGGAGACTATCAATTGATTTTCATCCTTTCATTGATGCTTTCGTTTTTGGACTACACTGTATTTACCGTCAGGTACAATGTAGTCACTATGTCGAGCCAGTGTAAAAAAAACTATAATTTATAATAAACACGTGAAAATTTATAAAAGCGTTGTATGTTTTTAAAAAATAACCTTTCCACAGTTATCTCGAATAATATATTTTTGAGTTTGAAAATATTGTCATATCAGTAGATCTCGACATTAAATTGTACAGCTTTATCATTGTGCAAAAGGGTGCATTGTGACATAAATTTGTTGAATAATTTGGAATACGAAGCAAGTTAAAAATGAGGTGTTGTAGGTAACTTAGAAGGACAAGGATGAGACCCCATTCGTGCCCTCGATGGCGGTAAGTGGAAGGTGGTACGACCCGGGGCTTTTAGTCAGTGTAATATTATAATTTAGTCTTCTACGAAGTGTTCCCTTATAAATGAGATGGAGACATCGCAAAAGGCGTAATCAACCAAGTAGACCCACGTTACGTTGGAAACGACATATTATTACAAAATTAATACAACATTAATGTATCTCTGCTCACGCCGAATGGGTTATAGCGTGACGATACGAATATAATTATATACTCTTAATTAAAGTAGTGAAAAGAAAATTTATTTTTGCGAGGTGGTAGGGCGTTGGTGCCCGTCTGGATCGCGACCACAGTACATGGGTGTAAAGCCCGTCATAGTGACCAGTTTCAGCTTGTCGCGTTTCGGGATCAGCTTGTGTATATCCAGTGGCTCATATACCTAGAGACCTTCAGTCGTGGTATATGTGGGTCGACATGACGATATAGACTATCAATGGATTTTCATCCTTTGATGGTCGCTATCATTTTTGGACTACACTGTACTTACCATCTGGTGCACTGTAGTCACTTTCTCGAGCCAGAGTAAAAAAGATTATATGAAAATAGTCCATTACGTTTAGGTATGTATTTAATATATTATATTATCACAAAGTGGATACAACAAGAATGTAATGTAATGAATGTTTCTGCTCACCCCGAAAGGGATATAGCGTGAAGATATTATTATTTATAGTGTTGATATACTCTCAATTAAAGTGGTGGCATAGAATATTTATATTTACATGACAAACACAAATCTGTTAAAACTTCCATTTCGTATACAAAAGTTTCTTCCGTGTTTTATTTATTCTTACTGACACCGATCTTGGGATTACAAACTTTGGCATTGGCAACTTTGAGAAAAATTGTAAATTTATTCAAATACCATTATACTTAAAGCTTTACCTTAGCGATGATGTTATTCCATTTAACTCTGTTATTTTAATTTTAAGTTTTCCAATTCTTTGTTAATATTAAGTTTTACGGCTCTGGATTGAAGTGGTTTTAGGCCTGTAGTTAATATTTATTAATAATCAGTAGTAGTCAACGCAAGAGACGTGCACGCCATTACAAAAATTGCTGATTCCCTAAAGCACTATGCAACCCAAAAAACCATCCCAAACAACAAGAACTAGCCGTACCGAAGGCCATAACGACGAATAATCAGCAATTCTCCGATGAATTCTCCGTTTTGGGAGTCGAAGCTGCTCGCGTCCGTAGGCTTTACCCTAGTTTCCCTACACGTGACTCCTGGGTGGTGCTAAACGAGCAGCAGCGAGGTGGTAGGACGCCAGTGCCCGTCTGGATCGCGACCACAGTGCATGGTTGTTAAGCCCGTCATAGTGACCAGTTTCGGCTTGTCGCGTTTCGGGATCAGCTTGTGCATATCCAGTAGCTCATATATCTCGAGACCTTCAGTCGTGGTATATGTGGGCCGACATGACGATGTAGACTATCAATGGATTTTCATCCTTTGATAGTCCCTTTCGTTTTTGGACTACATTGTACTTACCATCAGGTACTCTGTAGTCACTATGTCGAGCCAGTGTAAAAAAAAAAGATGAACAAAATAGAGGAATAACCACTCGCGTTCAAAGGTTAGACGTCAATCTTTCCAGTTTGTATATCTGCTGTGTGACCAGTTAGCAAAATCATTCCATAGACTTCCTAATAATTTCAGTTGATGTATTCTTCCATCACAGTATCGTGTTCATAAAAAAGCTGGGTCCTTGAGCAGGTAGATATGATCACGGGTTCTATTAATATTAATATATCGACATGCTATGTCACTTTCTGGGTAAGCTGACATACATTAGTGGGTGTATCCACTTCGCGCTTGTATGTCCTGACCAACATGATCAATAGCGCAGCTGATGCCCGTTCTCAGGGCAATTAAGCATGACATTTCTATTTGATGCCATGCGGGTTTCTTAACCAAAGTTTCCTTCACCGTTGAACATATAATAAAAATACCCTATTTTTATATAACATATTTGTATTATAACACTAGTGCGTAATGAATATAATTTACGAGTAACATTATATGCATTACGCAAGTGTGATGAAAAATATTCCCTATTATTCGCTAACAGAAATTGAAATAGGATATGGCCTATTTAATAACCAAGAATAAGTAATGTAAAATTAATGTAATATTATGATAAGTGCTATTTTTCCTGTAAAACGTGCCTCTAGATCGTTAAAACTTTACAATTCATTTTACAACCTATTTCCCCTCATTCCGAGAAACAAATCTTTAAGATATCGTTACTGTCACAACAGAGAGTAGCCAGGTAGTTTGATGGCGTAATTAAATTTGCCATTTCACAAAAACTTCGTATCATAAAGATTTTTTGCTAGAAATTAATAGGAAAACTTTAAAACGCCCCCAAGCCAGTAAGAGATATTTTTCCTGGAAATAAAATATTTTATAGTACGAAAGGTAAAGTGGCAACCAACCCCAATAGAATAAAAGACTGTTATCACGATGTTGCCGATCTTTGGAACCTTTATTATAGTCGACCCAGTTAAAGTAAAAGTCCAAAATCAAGCATTGTTATCAAATATAAACATTTAGTAAAATGAAGAAAAAATAAAGAAAAAGTTACTCGCCACCCTAGATAGATTGCATCGTAGAGCTGTCCGCATTGTGAGTGATCCAGTCGCTACTAAGCACCTTGCAACCTTCCAGTTGCGAAGAGATGTTGCCCCAACGACCGTTTTCTACCATCTATATCATGACGAGTGTTCTGAAGAGTTGTTCAACATTGTTTCACCCTCTCCGTTTCATAGTAGAACCACACGCGCGGGTTTACGGAGTCACAGCTACATATACGGTAGCTCACATTCCGGCTAGGACTAAGAATGTTAGCGCAGGAAAGCGCTGCTCTCGAAGGAACCAAAAATTTTATGTAGCTGCCGGAGAGCGCCGCTGGTCTGGATTTCGGCGTAGAGAATTTGGGAACAAATAGTTCGTTCAGGCACAGTGACAATGAAATATTCAAAAGGCACTCACCTGGAAACTGGATGATGAGGACAGGCTACTGGAGCTCCGCACCGTTCTCGTATACAATTAATTAGGTGTTCCGCCGTATTGACCAAAGAAACTGACTATTCCGCAGTGTGACCGAGTTTGCCGCCGATGATAAGTGTAGCGATACCGCCGTGCGTACATATGTATTAATGTTAAGGAAGTGTACTCTTTTGGGAGTCGAAGCTGCTCGCGTCCGTAGGCTTTACCCTAGTTTCCTTACACGTGACTCCTGGGTGGTGCTAAACGAGCAGCAGCGAGGTGGTAGGGCGCCGGTGCCCGTCTGGATCGCGACCACAGTACATGGGGCTTGTCGCGTTATATACCTAGAGACCTTCAGTCGTGGTATATGTGGGCCGACATGGCGATGTAGACTATCAATGGATTTTCATCCTTTGATAGTCGCTTTCGTTTTTGGACTACACTGTACTTACCATAAAAAAAAACGGACCGAGCGTGGAATGGGATGTAGGGAGACGGAAGGATGTCCAGTACCTTTTTTATACTCATGCCCTGCGCCTGAACAAAGAAGTTCTCTAACTTTTAGTTTTGCTGAGTCATTGGCTTGTGAAATGGTCCCCCGGCGGGCGTTTTCCCATCATCCTATTATATGGGGTCCTTTAAGCGGAGCGTGAAGAGATATTTGTGCAGTCTGGCATGATCGCTGCAGCTATCGATGGATTTTTTTTGCTGTTGGTGGGCGTTGTCCTTTTTGGACTGCATCCTATTTACCAATACTTGGCATGGTCACTGTGCTGTGTCCGGATAAACAAAGAACAAAAATCACCAAAAATAAGAGTGAATAGGTATTTGAGCAAACACTTTCCATTACTGTCTTCATGCTTATTACAGAGCAAGTTAGATTGAGGTTAAATGCTTGCTTATATATTATAAAGAACATCATCATTTGGCAACTTTGGACTCAATTGATCTCTGGGCTCAACGACTGATTGCCGATGAGGCTCTTACGTCGCGTAAACTTCTTAGTTTGTAACATCGGCGTAGAGTGGCTTGCCTTTCGGTTTTCTATAGACTATACTTTAGAGAGTATGCGACCTAGTTATATGATTTGGTCCCCCCCCTCCCCCTTCTAACATAAATTGACATGAAACCGTGCGGGTTTGCACCCTTATGTGGTTGACATTCCAGCTGCTCTCATGAATCGATTCGTCTTCTCCTTTTTGCTGCGAACCGCCGAGGGGTGAAATTCACTTCCTGCGTCTGTATTTCCAACTTCTTATGAGATGAGAATTTTCAAACGTCGAGTGAATCGGTATTTGCTGGGCGAGCGCGCTCCATCGTCGGCCTCATTATTATTTTCCAGCAGGTGAGATTGAAATCAAGCGCAAGCCTGTCAGTAATAAAAAAAAAAGAAAATAATTTTCGTTTATCAACGAGCACATTTTCAATCGACCAGTTAACTATATTAAAATAAATTGTTCCATAAAAAACCAATCAATTTCGATAAAAGGCTGACAAATCACACCTAACATGACAAAGAATACTCACTCATGTAGAATAACTTACCCTCACCACAGCAATTTTGGTCCCTTTAATTTGAGTGTGCGCCGAACATAGAAAATTCATGGACTGTGATGTAATGATAAGGCTGAACGTGTATTAATCATTCGGTTTTGAGTTTTCAGACCTTATTTTTAAAGACTATTTTTTATTGAATTTATTTCTATCATATTTCCAATCAGTAATAACCTATACGTAGTTGAGAAAACTGAAAATATAATAAGTTTTTAGACAAATATAACCAGTAAATTAATAAATTAAAACATCCCCACAACTTAATTTTGTATCTAGATACAAGTAAATATGTACCTATTGATTGATAATATTTCAATGAGCTCAAACACGGTACTTCTGCTGTCAGTGAAGAGTATATGAAGAATGTCCTGTTACTCCAAGATGATGCTGTAGCATGGGTTCCACCGAGCGGAACATTTGAGGGAGTGTGTCGTCCCACAAGGGTGTAAATGTCACGCGATGTGTTTCCGCGTGTTGCGCAAGAGCGCAGAGGCAAGAGAGGTGTGGCTCTTTGCACCACCCCTCCTCAAGCGCGTAGAGGCCTATCTAAGCCCACACGCCTAGCCGAGTATCGAGGATTAGCTCTAGTCGTGCGCTCGATTCAGGTAGGTGGAACACCCCAGGGGTTTTAGTCGGTGCAAGTCTGACACACTAAGGGGCGGCCCTCATCGCCCCCTGAGTTTTGTGGTGATTAACCCCTAGTTATTAAAAAATAAAGCATGAGTTTCAGGTTCTATTGTTATTATAATATCATTGATCTCAGCATATTTCAAATCACAAATTAAACCATTAGGCATTGTTTCTATTCCTTCAACAACTAGAAGGAAGCTAATTACTTAATTTGTAATTAATTACTTTGCAGGAACTTTCCTGCAGTGTGGAAAATATGAAATTGAAAGAAAATCGAAAAATATTTTCTAAAAATAAATCGAGGTTGTTGCAATTCTTTGATTAACCTTGATTTATTATTAACAAAAATCTGTTTTAAGTTACATACTCCGTGAAAATCTTTAATTACAAAACGTTTTAACTACTTATTCAGATAAGGCATGAAAACTTCTTTTAAGATTCTATCGAATAATGGAATCGCTTTTGAAAGTTTTAATTACATTTCACGTAAGTTTTTCTTTTTGATTACGTAAATAGCACGCATTTTATTCGTTTATGTTCAGTGTTTAGCTGATATTATATACTTTTCTCAGTGCATTAGTACAAGTTAAGTTAAAGTCAACTACATTAACTATACGAGTCAACAGTTTCGACTAAATCGAATAATTTTTAATAAAGATTTTTTTTAATTAAATTTTATTTGTAAGTCTAATCGTTCATACACCTAGAGACCTTCTGTTATGATTTTCATTCGAGTTCTTTTTGGCACAGAAATGTTTTTATAACATTACTAGGCGAGAGGAGCGAGCACCTAACTGGTGCTCAGCTAGCTATTTTTGAGTTGAGTGTTAACGCCAGTGCACCCCTGTGGCTATGAACCTCGATTTATGCGACCAGCTAGAGAAAGAACTTAAGATGATGAACTAGCGTTTCGGAAGCGACTACCTTGTGAAAAAACGCCGAAAGAAACTCAAAGTTCCATCGGAAAGTTGCTGCCGTTTTTAGATAATACTATCCATGATGTACAATATAGCCAGTTTGGCGAGATAAGAAAAGAACACAAAATTTACAAACGGAGATCAAGGTCTTCTACATATTTTTTGTGAAATATGAAGTTACGGTTACAATGGTACTATATAAATGTTATAATAACTTTATATTTACCATTATATTGAGTAGTTTAGCCAGAAACCAAAAAATATAGTTTTCTTTTGCTTAAAAATACACCCAATTTAACTCTGGAAACTCCCCGCTAGTACGTATTATTTTTCAATCTCTAGTTGTAACATGTTCTACAATTACGCTATTCATTTTCTTCAGAAACTTTTTATTTATTGACATTTTTACAGATATCTTAATGGGCCTAAAAAAGAAACTCACAATGTGTAATTCAGGCATCAAATACGATACCCGTTACGTAAATAATATTAAACCTTCAGTTAAATGTCGAATATCATAATGAATGAGTCAGATTAATTATAAAATAAATCATAGGTAATATTCAATACTGTTTTCGATAAATGATAAACAAATAATTAATACAAACAGAATCGTTACATAATAATTCCGTTGTGAGTTTTGATATAAAATACAGTTTATCTCCGAATTTACATGAGCTAATTAATTTCAGTTCATTTTCCTCTGTAATGGAGTTAGTTTGTTGGAACAATTGGAACATATTTCCGTAAGTTTTATTATTTCCTTGATTAAGCTCTAAATTATTAATTTGAAATAATAATAAAATCATTAATTGTCTCTATAAATGAACTATGGTAACTGTGGTAAACTGGTGAAAGTATGTGGTAGGGTGATTGCCTGAACTGGGTCATGACCACAGTATACAAATGTAAGGATCGTCATAATGACACGTTTTCGCCTATCGTGTTTCTGGATCATCTTGTATATGTCCAGTAACCCATATACCTAAAGACTTTCAGTCGTGGTATATATGGGCCAATATTATGGTGAAGACTATCAATGGGTTTTAATCCTTTTATGGCGCTGTCATTTTTGACTACACTGTACTTACGATTAGGTTCATTCTAGTCACTATGTCGAGCCAATATAAAAAAAGAGGGATTTTTCATAAATGCAAATAATAGAAGGGCCGGTAATAATTTCAATATTATAAATATATTTAAAACAGACTGTATTTCTATTACAACGAAATGTACATAGATATTTACTCGCACTTTCGCGTTTATCAGCTGTTTCAGCATGTCCGTCCATTGACCTTACTCAGGCCAACGTACATTGGAATTAGGTTACAAATATTTTTTGCATTGATTTTTACATTTTTATTCACTATAAGAAGATTATAATTTATTTTTATTGGTTGTTAATTTATTTGTTTTGATTCTTGTTTTATTTTTCACGTTTTTTTAGCAAAGGCGAAAACAAAGCGAAGGTTTTCAGAACTCCGGGGTTCGTATACAGACTAAAATTGTATGATTTTGTAGTAAATCAAATAATTGACGTCTGATTATCATTTCAGCGAAGGCTTCACACCAATTTAGACCCGTTATCAGTGATTCTCGGAGCCCCTTCGATGGCAAATCACTTGCCGGAAGCCGAGCCGATAATGCCCGGTCACACGCTCCTCAGACCCGCGCGAGGAATGCTCAAATCTTCAATCAAGTTCCCTCACAGAGAATTGGAGTATGGTGCTGGAGTTTACGGAAATGTGAATAATTTAGGAATCAGGTTGAGAATATAGTTATTTTTTTAATGATTCTATTTTCTTTTTCTGTTTATATCGAGGGGTGAAAGGCTATTTGGTTAAAGCGACATTTTTGGTGATATAGTAATATATTTACATTCGGAATCAGCGTTTTTTACTGATTCCAAATATATATATACATATGTTCTTATTTTTATTTGTGAATTTGTTATAATGTTTACCTCTCGTGTTTGTGTAGGTCAGGGACAAAAAAACCGTCGTCTGCAGCTGGATACAAAATATTCCCACATTTACACCTTTCTAAATTAAAACTTTTTACTAATTATCCCTTGCGCGTTTGTCTGATTATATACTAGTCTATTGCCAATTCTGCGTTTTTTACCGATTCCAATATATATATATTACTATATCACCAAAAATGTCGCTTTAACCAAATAGCCTTTCACCCCTCAATATGCTTTGTAGAAAATTATTTTGACCTCATAGTCATGCTGGTGTACATATGACGGCCTGATAGCGCAGTTTGTACTGACTCTACTTACGACACTAAGGTCTTCGGTTCAAACCCCGGTAATGGCAAACGTTTCTATGATGAGCATATGATTTTGTCAGGATTCATGGATATATATACATATATGTATTTAAGTAGGTACGTCTTCCTCTAGTGCCCATAGTTCAAACGGAAGATTAATTTCGGACTAGGTCAACGGGCTATTAAGACTAATTATTTTTATTTTATTAGCTTGATTTTTATTTTTGTACTAATTTTTGTGGAAACTTTGCTGGCGTATGTAACATTTTTTGTGTATATTATTATCATTTTTATATTGCTGTATGTTTCCCTTTAAAATAAATAAATAATAAATAAAATTTATTCATGCTTTGAAAAAAAAATAGGATGAATAATAGAAATTTAGTATGTAAGTGCCCTTAGTATGGTCGTCAGCTGCGCTACTGGTCACGTCGGGCACGACATTAAGCTTAAAGTGGATACAGCCAATAATTTATCTCTACTCACCACGAAAGGAATATAGCATGACGATATATTATCTTCTTATATATAAAAATGAATCGCTAAATGTCTTGATAAGCGCGAAACTCGAGAACGGCTGAACCGATTTGGCTGATTTCTTTTTTGTTGTGTTTGATGAAGTCTGGAGAAGGTTATTACGGAGAGAAAAATTAAAAAAATTGTCTGAAAAAGTCTAAAAACAACACTTTTCTATATTCTCATACAAAAAATTCGTAATAATATTTAAAAGTCAATTTGAACTTTAACACCATACTATAAAGTTTAAATGTTAGTGGACGGGTTCCGGGAAGGCGAAACAATTGAGTGACGTATAAATATTCAATAATGTCAATATTTGTCAATTTTTATACATATAGCATTAAGGCCAGGTTCCTTTAACAATTTTCAAAAAACAGCCGACAGGCCAATAGCTATCAACATTTAAAAAAAAACAATGTGACTTTGTTTTAGAGAAATAGGGCAGATCAAGGTCTGCCGGGACAGCTAGTTATTAATGATATAAACTTGAACATTGTCTTTTTTGTACCCCCGGGGAAAATCTTGCATAGGACCATCCGGGATGCTATTAGGGCAGCGACCCCGGTGTGTCAGCCTCCTACTGATTAAAAACCCCCGGGGTGTCCCTCTGAATGCTCCACCCGGGCCTGGGAAGCCAAATTCATCCAGACGCCCGAGGAACAAGAAGCCTGGTTGCTTCTGCTGAAGAAGCTACCTCTCTGGGACTGAACATTAACTTAACTTAACTTTTGCAGAGCCAATACCAAGTTGAAGGAATTAATGACTTATAATAACACTTTGACATTGATTAAATAATATGATTTATAATAATAATTTATTGTCGCGCTATATCTCTTTCGGGATGAGCAGAGTCAAATTAATAGTTGTTGCGATTTATGTCGTGCTCAAACTGATTGATTTGACTGACTGATTGTGCTGATTGCCATTCTCAAGGCACTTGACATTTCTATTAGACGTAATGAGGGTATCCTCTCAATGATTTCCTTCGCCGGTGAGCATGTGATGCCTAAATCCGTATTTAAACTGGAAAAATCCAGATATACGTGCCGGACCTACCTAAACTAGGATCGTTCTTGTCGCCACGAATGGATACCAAATGGATTTTTGAGATGCAAATTTCTTTCCTTTAGATTTTTTCAACCGGGATTTCAGCTATCTATCTTCGTCATGATATCAAAAATCTTTTTTAACTATGGACTAAGATTATAGCTTTTGTTTTAGATATGACGGAAAACATGAAAGAGTTATGTATTCGGGATTTCGAAGAACGGCTGATGCAAATGATAATCTGGTACATTACTTAATTTATTAAAGGTCATAATTATCAACTTTTTCTCCTAATCATAAAGATCTTATCTGTATCACTTATGTCCAAGTTTTATCCATGATCTTATTATAAGGGTCTACCAATAAGTATCTGGTATTCCCTCGACTATCATTCTGTAAAGGCCTCATTTGTTTGTAGCAGATATCATTATCTACAACATTTTGATATAGTCTCTGGAACTTTGTATCTAAACTGTATTATTCGCTTCCGCGCTGTTTTCTGCGCTTGGATATAGCAAATGGGTGTCAGAAGAAAATCGATTGAGAGTCGAAGCTGCTCGTCCCCGTAGGCTTTACCCTTGTTTCCCTACACGTGCCTCCTGGGTGGTGCTAAACGAGCAGCAGCGAGGTGGTAGGACGTCGGTGCCCGTCTGGATCTCGACCACAGTACATGGGTGTAAAGCCCGTCATAGTGACTAGTTTCGGCTTGTCACGTTTCGGGATCAGCTTGTGTATATCCAGTAGCTCATATACCTAGAGACCTTCAGTCGTGGTATATGTTGGCCGACATGACAATGTAGACTATCAATGGATTTTCATCCTTTGATAGTCGCTTTCGTTTTTGGACTACACTGTACTTACCATCAGGTACTCTGTAGTCATTTTTTCGAGCCAGTGTAAAACAAAAAAAATCAATACTGGATGGCTCTGCTTGTCGCTTAGCATTTGCTGAACTGATATAACACGTTCTTTAAAAACACACAAATTGTGTACAATATACAAATGGTGGCTATAGTAGTACCAATAGAGTTTCTTATAGACTGATGTTACAAGTTCAATGAGTAGAAAAAGCCGTTGTCCGGTGCGAATCTTATTTATACGTCGTCGAAAACGCCGTTATAAGATAAACGGTACTTTAAAATTGTGATTAGAAAGGGAACGTGATAATTAAAGGCGCGTCCGTGTTCATCCTACCTATGCTGTGACTTATAAGCTAGTAGTTATACCATGCAAAATTAAACTACGTATGTTACAGGTAAGTTGGTAGTTACAGTGACTATACCTAAAGATTTTTTTTTTTACACTGGCTCGACATACTGACTGCAGAGTACCTGATGGTAAGTACAGTGTAGTCCAAAAACGAAAGCGACTATCAAAGGATGAAAATCCATTGAAAGTCTACAACGTCATTTCGGCCCACATGTACCACGACTGAAGGTCTCTAGGTATATGAGCTACTGGATATACACAAGCTGATCCCGAAACGCGACAAGCCGAAACTGGTCACTATGACGGGCTTTACACCCATGTACTGTGGTCGCGATCCAGACGGGCACCGACGCCCTACCACCTCGCTGCTGCTCGTTAAGCACCACCCAGGAGTCACGTGTAGGGAAACTAGGGTAAAGCCTACGGACGCGAGCAGCTTCGACTCCCAAAACATGCTGCATCTAAAATAGCGATAGCAGAATTGTAGCACGCAGTTTACTATGCTACACCTATCTCCATAACTTGACAATCATCGACACAAGAATATTTGTATAATTTATAAACGAAAAATTATATTATAGGAAAGAACACAGCAATATGATATTGATAATCTTGACAATGGAGGGACAGCAAGACGTGAACTTACTCCTCTAGGATTTGTTGTTGTGGAAGCTCCTGAGGAGGAATTCGTGGATGTGGTGAAATTGAGCCTAGAAAATACCGCCTCACAGGAACCTATTCAAGAAGAAGAACGTAACTCTAATCAGAAAATAGATAAGAGGGAATGGTTCAAGAACTCTAAGGTACGGTTTGAATTAAGATAGATTAAATTTTAGGAAATCGTAACCAGTAAATTAAAAATGGCTATGGTAACCTAGTGAACAATCACCGATATTCATGTGCGAAAACATTAATAGTCTTAGATTTGAATCCTGGCACGGACCTTTAGTTTTTTTCCAGATGTACATTGTACACATACACACCAGTAAAGAAAAATATGCTAAGGAGACCCGCATGGCATCTAAAAGTATGCGTAATCATAAGTACCCTGGGAACGGCGATAAACTGCGCAACTGGTTATGTTGGGCACGACTTATAAGCGTATACATGCACTAATACATCTCTACTTATCGCGAAGGAAATATTACTTGATTTAATATAATTATTTTTTATATACATTTATAAATTCAAAAAACTGTCCCAACTTAATTCTTTGTACAATGAGCTCAACCAGAATACGAGATGTTAGTTGACTTTCCTGCTGATCCCAGATGGTACTGCAGAAGTAGGGCATTGCTACCATGTTATTGTAATATCATCGAATTCACAGGATACTATTTGTGTCCAGATTGACAGAAGTTGCTTTCATTCTCAACAATTAGAAAAGAGCTGATGACCTTCAAACAGCTGATAAGATTTCTTAAATTATAGCTAAGAACGCCCTTGATGCTGTCACAATCGAACCATAGAAAACTAAATCAAAATCGCTTTATTCGTTTAAAAGTTACGATGACGCATACAGTCGACGAACATAAAAATAAACAAATCCTCAGACATATGTTATAGTTATAATATTCCTCTTTTCGCGTCGGGGCTTAAAAAGAAGTCAAAACAATCTTTTATTAGAGAAAAGGAAACAAATAATATATAACATACAGATCTACATAAAACAATACAAAGAATAACATACAACATAATATGAGATGTCTACTTTAACAATTACGAAATTCTCTAGAGAAGTCGTATAGGGAATCTTATTTTGCTTTTTGACGATCCAACTATGACGGACAGAGTAACTAATAGAGTTTACTATATACCAATCAGGTTTAAATTGGCTTGTTTTCCTTTCGTGGTAGTGCTGTTGCCTTAACTGGATCATGACCACAGTACATAAGTGTAAAAACCGTCATAGTGACTTGCTTTGACCTGTCGCGTTTCGGGGTCAGGTTGTGTATATCCAGTAACTCATATACTTAGAGACCTTCAGTCGTGGTATATGTAGGCAGGTATGACGACGGAGACCATCAATATTCATCCTTTGGTGCTCGCTTTCGTTTTTGGACTAAGCTGTACTTATCATCAGGTGCACTGTAGTTATTATGTCGAGCCAGTGTAAAAAAAAGTCCAAATCGCCTATTTCGCCTGCATTAGCGTTCATTCCATAAATGCATGAAAGCATTGCATGCCCTTACAATTAATAAGTCTGGAATAAATTCCTTTAATTTAAACAAATAATAGGAACCCTTTATATTCATATCTATTCTATTGTCACGCCATCTATCTTCCCTAAATCCTTCATCAAATACACGAGAAAGAAAAAAAGAAGCAGATGTCTTGCAAAACACGAAATATTTATTCTGGGTGCACCAGAATGCGTAACACATATAGCGAGCGGGTGCGGGTTTGACGCGGGTTGTGCGAGGAAAGTGTGCATTGGTGGTGGTGATAGTCTATTCTGTAACAATTAATTGTTAATTAATTTCGAAAAAAGACCGTACGGTTAAAATTCCTTGTTTGGTTCGGATCTTTAATAAGTCGGACTTATAACTATACCGGTTTAATAGGACTATCGTCAACAGGGACTGCGATATAGAGCGAATAGATTTCTATATTAAATTATAGTTTAATTCATTACAGGATTTATTCAATCATATTAAAATAAAACCCAGCGCTCCAGAGCAGACTGAATTAATGCCGATTAATTTCGATAACGACACCAAACATTGGTGGTTTTACCATCAGGTATCTATAATACCATTCTTTATATTGACTTGATAATGTAACCACATGACACCTAATTGCAAGTAAAATGTAGTGCAAACCCATTGACAGTCACAGACACCATGGCGGTCACAATATACTGAAGGTCTCTAGACATATGAACAACTAGATGTACACAAGACGATCCCGAAATGCGACAAGCCGAAGCAAGACACTATTATCGAGCTGCGAGCCTTAGCACTTATGTACTGTGGTCACAAGCTCACCTCCCAGCTTAAGCTAATGTCCTATCATATACATTGAAACTGAATAATCATATATTTATAATAGATAAATAAATTTGTTTTTTTTTTCTTTTACAGGAGGATTTCGTACCATTCAACGCAATCATATGATATAAAAAAATAAAAAATGAAACGAAATTTTTATAATCACCACGACATCTATTGATGCAATTGCGAAACATTTAAAAATCAAGAACGAGTTGACTCAAATACCTTAATTATACTTCGGAGAGTTGTCTCTAGTTTTTAGTTTCAAGATAATTACACAGATGGCAGTAAAATACATATTTAAAACAATTGTAACATAAAATAATTTCAATAATGAAATAAAAGTAATTCAAAAGTAATTTAATTATTAAACACATAAAATAAAGATTTCATTATCGGTCAAGTTCTTTATTTTTATTTGTGAATTTGTTATAATGTTTACCTCTCGCGTTTGTAGGTCAGGGACAAAAAAACCGTCGTCTGCAGATGGATACAAAACATTCCCACACTTGCACCTTTCTAAATTAAAACGTTTTACTAATTATCCCTTGCGTGTTTGCCTTATTATATACATTAACCTATTGCCAATTCAGCGTTTTTTACCGATTCCAAAAATATATATTACTATATCACCAAAAAATAAATGTCGCTTAAACCAAATAGCCTTTCACCCCTCGATATGAACTGGATGTACAAAAACTAATCCCGAAACGCAATAGGTCGAAGCGAGTCACTATAACGGTATTTACATTTTTGTGTTTTGGTAACGACCCAGTTCAGGCAATTACCCTACCATCTCCAACAACAACAACAATATATTTCATTTTTCAGTAATATATAATATATAGTATTATTATTAATGTCATATATCAATAAGCCAACGTCAGCAAAAGGTGTTCTTACTCTAGTCTTGTTTATTGTTTAAAAACTTTACACTCCTACAGATGTTCACAAAAGCAAGTAAATATTATTAGATCGTAGTTTAAATGATAAATAATTATTAATAAATATAAAGGTACTTATATATTTTTATTTACTCACCTATTCTTGATACCACACAATTACACATGCATTTTTTTTGATATCCCGGGTGTAAATCCTACATAGAACCATCAGGGCCACTGTGAGGGCATCGACTCTGGTGTGTCAGACTCCTACTGGCTAAAAACTCCCGGGGAGTCCCTCTAATCGCTCCACCCGAGCTTGGAAATCCAAATTCATCCAAACGCCCGGGGAGCGAAATGCCTTGTTGAGGCCACCTCTGTGGGAGGGGTATGAGTAAAGACCCCACTCCTCCAAAACCTATCTCACAGGCGGCGCGCCAGACACTGCACACCGCGTCCCTCTCATCCGGGCAGCAGACTCCATCATGTCTACTGCCCGGCTATTGTCACCGGGGGATGATCGCTCGCTCTGGGCGAACATGTCCCTCCGGTTGCTAAGACCTACTAGCGCGATCCTTTGTTTTCATTTTTCCCTTTGTTCATGAGCTACTCAACACTAATTTTGGCATGAAAGCTTCTACATTTAAATAATATTTAATTTTTTCTATTTTTTTTTCTTCTCTTTAACTAAAAATAATTACTAAAATAGAATTTAATATTCATACCAATTCATGCCTTTGCGGGTCGGATAGAGTTTTTATTACCTACTGTACGTTAGATATAATTCAATGAATCACACATACATATTTTTATATTGCAGTTACTGACATATAATGCAGAGAAAATGGCATATAAAGTAAACGCAATGCAGGACTACCCATGTCATTATTTGTCGTAACTTAAATGAAATAGTACGTATACGATTTTTACTATAGTAGGTGCTTTTGTTAAAAATCTAAAATAATTGTGTAGGAGTTACTACGATAATTTAATATATAATAACACATTTAAAAATGTAATAGGTGCTCATAACAAAGAGTTCACCCATTTGAGTGGATGTCATTTATATCTCGCATTTTAAATCACTTCTCTGGAGACAACCATAGTAAAAAAGCTCCATGTTATTAAAGGCCAGTGGCAATACAAGGACACGGTTAATGTAGAATATGAAATATTTTATTCATATACATTCTTATATGTATACGTGTATATATAGTATGTTTGTACAAAAGTTATTGCCTATTTGTTTTCACTCCTTATTTACATAAAGCCAATAGACATATTAAAACTGGTGTTAATATAACTTGGCATTCTGGTAAAGATTTATATATATTTTTTTAATTTACAGTACTCAAATATATTGTATAATATTTTCTAATTAATAAATGTCTACTTGTATCACCAACAATTAGTGTAATATGAAATGTAAAAAGATATTTCTTTTAAATTTTAATTGTGTGTGAGAAACTTAGCTAAGGAATAAAAGATAGAAAATATGAACAAATTTATAACAACTTTAACATTACTATATCTATTTAAGAGGTAAGTAAATTGTATTTTTTGGGATAATGGTCTTTTCAGCATTTTTACAATATCGTTTCTCTATTCATTTATTAATACGCCTGAATTTAATAATAATATGAAATACTCATATACATTAATTGTAAATTTTATATAATTTTTTATCCTTTTAGCAATTATTCATCAAAACTAGGAAATGCAGAATTTGCGAAAAATAATCAAAAGTTGGTCATAGATCATGATGGCGGCGCTGACGATGCCTTGGCTCTATTCCTGAGTATTCTATACGAAAAGCATTTGCACGGGTAAGATTTGTCGTTCTTTTAGGAATTAAATAATCCACTAATCTTTTTGGAATTATTATTAGCTATAAATGGAATATCAAATGAACCATAAACCTTGTTAAACAAACTATCAGATACAATGAAAAGTTCCGAAAAAAGGAAAAAAAAAACTATGCACCAACATTTGAATGGAATCAAGTATTGAACAGATGGTAAACTTAGGCTGAGTTTTATATATACTATTTCGACTTTGCTCTGCAAAGTGCTCAAAAAATAAATTCGTTTTGACAAAAAACTGAACACATAATAGGAACTTGAGTATAGCCATAGTATTCGCAGAGCCACGTCCACGTTAACAAAATCGGTGACTTACCAAATCCTTCGACATTAATTGAGTAGTATAAATTGTAATGTTTTAGCAAAGTCTAAGCAAACTTAAATTTGCGTTTATACATCATATAAATTTATCATAAAACGTAAAATGAAATCAAATTAAAATTCGCAATTTTAAATAATTGCCCTTATAATATCTTGAAATGTTTATTGTAGTCTACCATCAGGCAAATCTAATTTATTATAAGATAGTATACATGAATTTTAATTGATAATGAATGAAATTTATTATAATTTCAGACCCATCATTGTTGGGTTAACAACTGTAAACGGAAACGCAATTGAGCCGAAAGTTTTCAAAAATACTCAAAGAATATTGGACATTGCTGGAAGAAAAGATGTAAGTAATTATTTCAATTACGGCATTCGTGTCAATAATAGAAAAATAATATTTAACTAATCGCTACAAGCGAAGCATACTATCACTTATTCCATCTATCATTACGTCGATTTCCTAATGGGGAAGACAGAGAAAATAGAATACTATTTCTCTCTATTTTTGTAAACTTCTTATACTTTCGTTACATTCATACTGGAAACGTAGATATCTTTTTTTTGTATCCCGGGGGAAAATCCTGCATAGGACTATCAGTGACGCTGTGAGGGCAGTGACCCCGGTGTGTCAGACTCCTACTGACTAAAAACCCCCGGGGTGTCCCTCTGATTGCTCCACCAGGGCCTGGGAAGCCAAATTCATCCAGACGCCCAGAGAACAAGAAGCCTTGTTGAGACTACCTCTCTGGGAGGGGAAGGAGTTTAACCCACCCCTCCAAAAACCTCTCTCCCAGGCGATGCGCCGGACACCGTGCATCGCTTGCCTCTCATCCGGGAAGCAGACTCCCTCAAATCTACTGCCCGGAAACGTAGATATCTGTTATAATTATTTATAATTAACATTATATACCTAACTATCAAGAATTGAAATAATAAAAAAAGAATTGAAGCACAAAAAATATAAAAATTACTTTTCAGATTCCTATCTACAGAGGCACAGAATATGCTCTTGTAGAAAATCTTGAAAGTGACCACTATTTTGGCATCGATGGATTAGGTGATAATGAAAATGTGAATTTTGAAGAAATTAAAGCAAAAGATGGTCATGCGGCAATAGCGCTTATTGAATTGTCCAAACAATTTCCAGGTTTGTATATTGTATCAATGACAAGTATATTTCCGATGTTTTGGAATGCTTATGTTTTTATTGTACTAGCTCGGTAAAATAATTCCACTGCATTTGTTGTTACACACACAGCTGTGATGTAAACACAGCGTATTCTATTAACCGATTGTAATTATGGAGAATCAGGATACTCTTCGTTGATAGTCGTCGTGTTCATGTGGCCTCCTCAAACCATACATCTAATGCTAATCCATGAATGCTAATACGTAGGTAAAACTTGATTGTAGTGACGTATTCTTCTTCTCCTAAAAAGGGTTATAAATTGCTAGCATTTATAAATTGCTTTATATGTAAACCTGAGTAGATACTTTAAGTGACGTATATGTATAAGGAGTTTACCAAATATAACGATCATTATTGGATATAAACTTCTCTTCAAAATATACTTTCTCATCATCATTATCAACTCACTTCAGTTGATTATTGAACATTTCTCTTCCTCATCGTTACCTTACTGCTGAGGATTGTGACTCCAATTTCTTTAGAAAACTAGCTCCATAGATTAATTACGATCTGCCATCTGGCAGAGCTAGGCGTTAAAACGAAGCTTCAACTATTCGAAGACGTGTTCTGTCCGCTGCTTTGGTCTCTAGCTTTTAAGTCTTTTTTCCTCTATCATTACAGTTAATGCTGAATATTTTCTATAAGCGTCATTGAGCGCGATCCTTCTCTCTGCTTTTCCAGTTATACGAGTAGTCAAATGCGATTCTTAACTCATAGATACTCCTTCCCAAAGGGCGCCCAACAATACGTTATAATTGTTTTTGTATAACTTTATAACAATGATACGTCAAAATTGAATATCTTCATCTACTATCCCAATTGTAGAAGAACTTATTAGTTTGTTGATTCCAATTGTCTTAAGTATTTACGAAATTGTGTATCTTTTTCATAGAACCAACGATGCATTTGTTTTCAGGAGAATTGATAGTAATGGCGATTGGTCCTATGACCAACATAGCATTGGCCAGCAGACTAGATCCAGAATTCATAAACAGATTGTCACATTTATATGTTGGTGCTGGTCATATTCATAGTAAGTATTTTTTATGTTTTTTTAGGTCAAGCAGTCTTTGAATACTTATTATAGCAAAATCACAAGCAACAATGGTTTCTTTCAATTTTTTATGCTAAAAGCTGGTAAAATATTAAAAGGTCATCAGATAGAAAGAAGCCAATATTGCCTTTAACCAAATACAACACCAGAGAAGTGTCATCTCTGTACTGCCGAGACTGATCTTTAAAAAAGAAGAAAGAATGGAGCTGTAGGGGACTACAGCTCTACAGCTCCATTCATACAGAGGAATCTGAAATGATTTAAATGGCTTAATTGATCTGTTCAACCCTTTTATGGCTGAAATTAATAAACTTATCTCCCTTTAGTTCATAAATAAATAGCTATATTTTTCCCTTTCATGCATATACGGACGAAAAGAGATATTTTGCGATTGCTATAACAAACGTGATAGAGGAGCAGAATAGGTTATAACCTCGGCATGTAGGGTGATACATCGTGAGTTGGCAGCCGAATGCCAAAATCCAAAGTGTGGTTTTAGAGTAATTATACTCTATAGCATGTAGACGCCGCCCTATACGCGTTTTTTCTAAACGCCCCAAAGGTCGTTAGGGTGTTACGGGACGCGCGGGGTAAGGGGTTGCGCGCGCGCAAGGGATACTCTAGCAAAAGTAGTCGACTACCGAGATCCAAGGCTAGAGTACGTGCGTGTGCGTCACAGTTCGGTGTGCCTTAGAGTGCAAATAAACAGTAAAATGCCAAAATCCGAGTCTTTCTACCACCACACCCATGACCACCGGGCATAACTCCATGTAAGAGTTCATCCTTAATTATTACTAAAAATTCTTATGTTCCAGGTAATCATACTCCAAAACCTGAGTTCAATGCGTTGATGGATGTAGAAGCATATCGTGTAGTGGTAGAAGTTGCTAACAAAGACAAAGTTACTATAATTCCGTTTTCACAAGTCATGATATCATTGAACATCAGTAAAGTATGTTTTAGTTTTGTATTTTATTTAGCTTTCTTTATTCCTGTCTTAACTTTATATCATTATATTTTGACATAAATAATACATTACGATAGTGCAAATGAATAGTTTCTATCGATTTAACACAAGATCTGATTAAAACGTCACATCTTAACAATTTTTCAGGCATGGCGCACTGATGTGTTTGGAGCAATTCCGACCAAGATAATACAAGCTCAGAACAGTTTCGAAAGAATTTCTCTCCCCAAAGACAATACCTGGTCCCTACTGGATTCAACTGTTGCAGCTATTGTCTTGGACGGTAACATCGTGGATGAAGTCAAGTTTTCTAAAAACAGCATTACGCTTTGCGGTAGCCTTTTTTCTTTATTTTTAGTATCCCAGGATTCCTTCCTTCTTCATTGGTCCCTGAATGCTGAGGATCATGACTAGGATTTCCAGCATTATTTACAAGTAACGTACATTGGCTTAAACCAAATTGTAATGTTTTGATTACAATCTAAGTTTTAATTATTTAAATCTCTCGGTCTCTAGCTTTTTTTTTTGTTAACCCGATGGAAATCCCTACGGACCGTCAAGGGTAGTGGTGAGGGCCACTCCCCACGGTGTGTCGGAGCTGCCCCGACTAAAACCACTGGGGTGCCAGCACTGCCCTCTCTTCGCCTTTGCCGAGCCTGGAAATCCAGATACTTCCGACGGCTCAGCGAGCGGTTGGCCTTGGGCAGGCCTCCTCTCAGGGAGGGGAATTTAAACCCCTCACTTCCTCTCTATGGGACTCGTTACAATAACCCAAATTGATTGTATATAGATTTAGTTGTATGAGAACTTTTGACGAAGCTTACGATGTTATCATTTAACATCAAACTAGTATTATTTCCCCTGTGTTAACAAAAAACTTCAAGGTGATGTTTCCTTTTTATAGTTTTTTGCTACTTAGGTTTTTTTAACCTAACTTGACATAGCAATCGCACCACAACTGATGGTAAGCTTGGTGCTGTCCAAAAAACAAACGACTATCGACAGGCAAGAAAAACCCATCGGTAGTCGCAGCGATCATGCCGGCCTGCACAAACATCTCTTCATGGTACGCTTGAGGGATTCAATATCATAGGACAGTGGGAACACGCTCTCTGGAAGTCCATTCCACAGCCCAACGACACGGCAACTGTAGGTACTATTACTTGGTGCTTAAAAGATAAAGGCTTATACATATAATGCTTAGAATAAAAAAAAACTTCGTGTTTTGTACTCATTATAAATGCGTTAACGGGTCTTACACGCGAATTAACTTACCTGTTATTATGGGTTGACGTAGTTAGAATAATAGACAATAAAGTATTGGAATTTTAAATTGAAATTATTGTCCTATTATCTTCGAACTTCTACGTCACTTAAATTTTTCATTATACTTTATTTCTTCTCTTTAAAAACTTATTCATAGATATAACAGACAACAGAATCCAAAAACAAAATTTCCTTTGCAGGAACTGAAAGAGGATTGAACACGAATAATTTCGATAGTCCAGAACCTAACAGCCGTATAATTTATTCAGTGAAAGAAGAATATTACAAAGATCTTCTAGTGAATGTATTTTCAAAAGATATTCAAGCTTAATAATAAATTATCTGTTTGATAATCTCACTGACCTCAAAGCAAATTTTTTATTTTTATAACTTTATATTTCTTCACGGGAGTAACTGATTTTTTTATATTTGAAATACTTCATATATTTTTATTTACAACTTTTTAAAATTATATTACATTTCTACATGCATTAGTTTTTATTATTATTTCAAATATGTTAATATCCTGCACGTATTAACCTTGTTATGTTCAATTTGCTTAAAAGCAGAGGAAATAAGTTATTTGAGGGACACCCCGGGGGTTTATCAGTCAGTAGAAGTCTGACGCATCTGGGTCGCTGCTCTCACAGCAACCCTGATTGTCCTATGCAGGAATTTCCTCCTGTCGTGCCAAATGTGACCTGTAATGCAGTTGATCCCCATTCTCAGCATACTTTCATTTGACATTTCTATTAGATGGCATGCGAGTTTGCTCACGGTGTTTTCCTACACTGAAATATCTCAAGTACTTAAATCCGTACATAATCGGTAAAAACCCAAAGGTATGTGCCAGGATTCGAATCTACTACCATTCGCGCTGCCATGCATGGATACCTGTCGCTTATTAACTGGGCCACGATAAAGAGTTAGAGCGCGTCGCCCAGATCCAGGCGTGAGCGGTGTGCGATGTGTTCCCGCACACCGCTCCAATGACAAATCAAGATGAGGGGAGGGTGGCACTTTACACCACTCTCCCCGCCAAATGCGTTAGGTGCACGCGGAGGGTGGCAACTATTTAACAACCCCCTGCCAAGTAGGCGGGGCCTGCGGAAGGTTTGACGTCGCCGGGTGCCGAGGAAGATGGCTCAGCCCTGCCCTTGGCACTCGGCAGGCGGGAGAAGGAACACTCTGGGGGTTTTAGTCGGTGCAAGTCCGACACACCGGGAGGCGGCCCTCACTACCCCTTGATGGTCCGTAAGGGATTTCCCCCGGGTTAGCAAAAAAGAGCCACCATAAAGAGTGTATTCCAAAATATATCTGCAAATTATTGTTTAGTGTACTTGAGCTTCTATATTTTATTTACCATACAAGCAATAGCTGCTGGTTTTATTAATATCTTGAAATAACTATGTTACATTTCGCGATTGTTAAAAGTTTAGATAATATTAAGAGATATAGTATGGTAAAGATAAAAATAACAACATTCTGCAATTAACATAATCTCAGTAATCTTATTAATTGATGTACTTATCGTGACGGCTCGACAAATATTTTCAGGTACCTTATCTGTAGCGGGATCATTGCCTTAATTACCCGAGATTAAATAATTATTATAAAATCAGACAAAACAACCTACCCACTTTATTTAATATGAATTAACAAGTTCCCGCCGGCATGTACCATTAATGGTACATTGAGGACTGTTCCATCGCTCGACGAGTACCATTTATGGTACATACACAATTATCACATCGGGCGACGTGTACCATTCATGGTACAATGAAAGAAATCTATTTAATTTGTATTTTTTGCTAATAAGAAGAAAAAAGTTTGCAAATGAACGCAGGCATAGTCGGCAGAAGCACTTAATGAGAGATATGCCATTACGCGTAAATGGCGCCGCCCGATGAGACAAATTTGATTTTACAGAGCCGTCAGATGCCGAAGACAGCGAATTCAGCCGCCGTCGGAAACGTGTTAAGCTCTCCCAACATTTTACCATAACTTGACAAGACACCGTGCAGGTTTTTTTTGGCAACCCGAGAGATAATCCTACATAGGACGATCAAAGCCGCTGTAAGGGTAGCGACCCCCGGTTGTCAGACTCCTACTGACTAAAAACCCCCGGGGTGAAATGTAGCACAATATAAGGGTAGAAGAGGAAAACAAGATAAACAAAAAGAGCTATATCGAGAGGTGATATATTTTTTTTTTTTTCTGAATCAACGTTTTTTACCGCCGTTTTAGCGTCATTACAATATAATAGCAACGGCTAATGAAAGGAAAAAAACCCCGAATTGGTCGCTTATATGGTGGGCATTCCAAATAGTCATACGAGAGATTCGTCGCTTCTTTTTTGTTTATTTATATTTTACTATTTATATAAGTTTATTTATATAATTAATATCTCATTATCTCTAATATAACTTCTTAAATAAGTACATGTACGCGTTTGTCTAATTATTCTTAGTGCGTATTCATTTTACTTAGAAAGTGGTATTGTTTTAGTGATTTGTGTGTGTATTTCAATTCTTCGTACATTTATCATTATAAATGTGTATACCTAGTGGATTTTGCAACGTTGCCTTACAGTAATATATGAGGCATGCTTACGGCACTATTAAAAGCGCCACTTTTGCCATCACCACTTTCAATTATCTACAACTGTTCACGGAGCTATAGTATATGTCGAAATTGCTATCACCCTCTAATAACAGCAAGAAATATCAACTTGCTTGCCAACTTTGGTACAAAAAATATATATTATTTTAAACTAGTTGTGCCCGCGACTTCGTTCACATTGAAGTAGTACTTTTACTATAATTATTGTTATTTCAAGCTAATTTTTTTTGTATAAACGATGATATAGATTGCGTCTTATATAAATTTCTCAGCGATTAGTTATAATTTTATTAAAAGTATAATATTATGAGTATCTTAGCCAAATTATCGGAATAATTATTCTATAATATTTTTCAATGATTGAAGTGTTTATTTTATTTTAAATTAAATGAACACTAAATGTGAAATGCAGCTTTCCACGATACATTAGTGAAAATCGCATCGGTTAAATCGTTTCTAAGATTAGAGAACATAAACGTGTAGAGATATGTCTATATTAACAATTCCGATACATTTTTATCTACCTACATCGCGCAAGCGAAATTTTATAGAATTTTATAGATTTAGTATATATATATAGAATTTGTCAAGTATCTTTTTTTTCATTTAAATAATATTATGTCCGTGGCGGAGGAACTGATTTATTATATGTATTAATGATAGTTATATCAATTGTATGATCTTACCCCACATACAATCTAACTCCAACTAATCTAAGGCTGAAATTTATAGACCCAACTTTAAGTTTGCTTAAACTTTACTAAAACATTACAATTAATATTACGTATCGAATGTAAAAGGATTTGGTAAATCATCAATTTTGTCAATAAGGCCTTGGCTCTGTGAATACTGTGTATATACTCAAGTCCCTATTATATATTCAGTTTTCTTATGAAAATTATTTTTTTTTAAATTTGCCAAGCAAAATCAAAATAGCGTCTATAAATCTTATATTGCCTTATTGATTGACATGTGAAAGTTGTGAAGCGAAATATTAGGTCCTTACATATGAAATTGGCGTTTTGTATGGCAGGAACAAAAAGTCGAATATTTTTTAATATAATATATTTAATTAATCAAAGTATGAACCATTATTTTCTATGCACTTTTGCCATCTCATAGGTAGTTCATTGATCCCTTTACTAAAAAAAACCAGTCGGACGGGAATCAATAAAATCTTTGAAGGCGATTTGGACTGCCTCATCGGAGTTGAATTTTTTCCCTTGCAAGAAGTTATCCAAATTTCGAAAAAAATGGTAATCTGTTGGAGCAAGGTCCGGGGAGTACGGAGGATGTCTTAGACTTTCCAATTGAAGCTCTTCTAATTTAGTAGCCGTCTGTTGCGCAGTGTGTGGTCTAGCGTTGTCGTGAAGCAGCAGTGGCGTGGAGCGATTGACCAGCCTAGGTTGTTTAGCCGCTAGCTTTTCCATCATGGTTTGCAATTGCTGACAATAGACATCAGCCGTAATAGTCTGGCCAGATTTGAGAAAACTGTAATGAACAATACCGGCACTAATCCACCAAACGCTTACAAGTAACTTTTTTGGGGTTAATTTTCGCTTGGGGCAGGATTTGGCTGGCTGGCCAGGATCCAACCATTGCGCTGAGCGCTTCCGATTATCGTAAAGAACCCATTTTTCATCACAGGTAATGATTCGGTTTAAAATACCTTCATTATTGTGCCGGTTTAGTAATGTCACGCAGCAGTCGACGCGGGTTTGCCGGTTTGCTTCAGTCAATTCGTGAGGTACCCACCTTTCAAGCTTTTTAATCTTCCCAATTTGCTTCAAGTGAATTAAAACAGTTTTATCACTAACATCGCAGCCTGGAGCTAACTCGGACGTGGTTTGCGATGGATCCGCTTCCACAATAGCCTTCAACTCTTCATTATCAACTTGAGTCTCAGGCCGTCCACGGGGCTTGTTCTGCAGGTCGAAATTTCCAGAACGAAAACGTTGGAACCAAAAACGAACTGTGTTTTCTTTTGCAACACGACCCCCATACACATCATTCACCCTTCGAGTTGTTTCCGCAGCACTAGTGCCACGGCGGAACTCGTACTCGTAAATAATGCGATATTTTAAGTTTTCCATTTTGTAGAATGAGTGACGCAGACAGAAAAAAAACAGAAGAAAAAAACAAATGAATGACGATCATCGAAGCACAAATACATGAGTCTATAGCTGTACAAATTTGAATTTGGGATTCCTTACCAAAGAGGAGAAATTTGTGATTAAAGTGGCCAGTACGGAAAACGCCAATTTCATATGTAAGGACCTAATATATTCGTAACTTTGTACGGACTGAGAGAAATTATGATGTATTTTTCTACGGAATATCGTGTAAAGAAAATATATTGAATGGCAAAAATTCTTATAAAAAAATCCACAATAAATTTATTATATATAGAAAAATGATATATAGTAGAAATTTTATTGTTAGTTTATTGTATCAATTTGTTTATTTTATTTACAAAAGTCAATAAATCATGCTGTAAGAGCCAATTCACACGATACCTTGTGGTGGCGGTGCGGCGTCGTAACGCAATGATTTGTCGCATTCGCTGGCGCACGGTACGTTACGATGACGCAACGTTATTACGACGTAGATAATTAAAAATATATTCGGTGTTGCAACCCGTGTACCTTCCTCCGCCTCGTCTCACAAAACGCAAGTTGCGGAAAGCACTATGAGTTCTGCCCTCGATATTTTTATGAACAATATTCGCAACGCATCCTGTGCTCTAATGATAAATTAATAGGCGAGTTAATTTGCCTCAAAGGAAGAAATACACTGCGACATTATAAACATGAAAAAAATTGGTCTCCTCGGCACATTCATTTTTATTTTGATTATCTTGGTGATTGGAATTGTGGTGTGGTTAACACGTTGCAGTAAAAGGTATGTAAATATTTATCGTAACTCTTTATAGCTTTCATGGAGTCACGGCAAAGTGACTTCACTGCACCTGATGCAAAATATAATATTCTCCAAGAACGGCAGCGACAATCACGGGACAGAAATCTATTGAAAGTCGCCGTCGTCATATTGGTCGATATATACTTTTGCAGAAATCCTCCAAATATAGGAATAATTACACTTAAAGAATATATAAAGCTAATCCCTGTGCGCGACGGCCGATTGAGTCACTAAGACGGTATTTTCGAGTAATCTCAGCCAGTCTTAGGCTGAGATTTTTAGAAACAACTTCAAGTTTGCTTAGACTTTACTAAAATATTACAATTTATATTACTCAATGAATGTCAAAGGATTTGGTAATCCACTGATTTAGACAATATGGCCTGTCCGTCTGTCTGGATTGTCTGCGAATACTATGGCTATACGCAAGTTCCTAATATATATCCAGTTTCTTGTCAAAACGAATTTATTTTTTGAGAACTTTGCTAAGCAATGTCGAAATAACGCCAATAAGTCTCAGCTTTAGTCTTTGAGTGATGTCAGTCCGACTCAATCGGATAATAGGTTATCGAATGTAACATCGTATTGCTCAAAGAAATCATATTTGCGAAAAGATTGAAGTATCTATTAAGTGTAGTTTAGAATATGACATTCTCTAGCATCGTGTACATATACATTTAAATAAGTCGTCCACGAGTGACCGCGAGTGGTTAGATTAAGCCGTTATTAAGTATTTTCAAGGCCTTTATCTTTTATGGAGAGAGTTCTGACTAATTACAAATCAAATTACTACGTAAAGAAAATGTACTTAGAGTAAGCAAGAAATAAAAGGCTTTTTTTATTTTTATTTACCATAATTAAGTATTTTCATTCGCTCGTAAAAAGTTATGCCAGCCTGTTTGAAAAATCTTCAAATCTTTTAACAAATTCTTGTTTTAAAAAAGCGAATAATAACCCAACAATTGGTAATACGTCATCCCTCGAAACCATATTGGAACAAAATTAGTATACAATTTTGTCGTAACATGTGTATACAGTACACATGGCATGTATGTTTTTTCTGAACCATTAAAACTATATAGTGTCATTGCAGCGATTTTTTGTATCGTGTGTAGCCAGCATTATACGTGTAAACAGAGCGGTACATCGCAGTCCGGGAGCCAATGCCGAGCAGTGGCTACCAGCATTGGAAATATGTCTTTACATACTTTAAAAATACTAATAAAAAATATTATAATGACTCATACAGACAGCACTTAACATTTCTACAGCACGAAGTCACGAACAATGCAGGATATACTAGAAATAAAATAATATTGCAAGATCTAGTTTTCTTTATGTTTGACACAAAAGAGCGCGTGTAAATTAATTGTTCAGCCTTGAGTAAATGTAAAATATTTTTATCGTGTAAACTTGAGTTCGTAGCTGTGACGAGTTTTTCTTGTTATTTGCCTTATAAAATGATATCGTAGAAAATCATAGTGACAGTTAATAATTAATTTCAAAGTAAACCGAAGTTGTCTAAGGTCTAGAAAACTAACGGTCAGTTTCAATGTCTTATCTATCGTATAATTGCAGTTTGTCACTATAGGAGGTATAAATTATCTATTTTCAATCACACACATTTTAAACTAGACAATATTGTTGTCTATCAATGAATTAAAAAGAAATAGGATATTGTAATCGGCTGTTAATCAAGATGATGACTGATAGATAGTAAAACCAGAAGTAAAAAAAAAAAAGAAATCGAAGTAGGATTAATATAAGGGTTAATATAAGAAAGGATTAATATAATATTACAACAAGTCTAATTTTATACTTTGTCAGCTACAACAGAAATAGCAATATAAAAGTTGGAAACAATTGATTATATTTTAATTGTAAATTTGGAGTAGAGACAGTTCAATATCAGGTGTTTAATATACATTGAAAACGGGAGAATATGAACTTTATTCTTGCTTGCAGTATTATTTTAATATGTTTATTTAATAGGTAAGTCATTTTTGAATATATAATCAGTATTATTGATATACAAAAGAAAATCAAAAGTTATCTACGATAATGTTCAATGCGCTGCAAAATTGAACAACGTAAAACGAAATATCTCATTGATATATTTATTTATTTTTTACACTGGCTCGATATAATGGCTACAGAGTACCTGATGGTAAGTAAAGTGTAGTCCAAAAACGAAAGCGACTATCAAAGGATGAAAATCCATTGATAGTCTACATCGTGATGGCGGCCCACATATACCACGACTGAAGGTGTCTAGGTATATGAGCTACTGGATATACACAAGCTGATCCCGAAACGCGACAAGCCGAAACTGGTCAATTTTATATAAATTATATAATATATATATATATATATTTTATTTTATAGTTTCATTTTTTTGGTCTGGATATTTTGTTAAGAAAGAATGTAAATATAGAAGGTTTCATTCTAGCAATGCTATCTTATAAGAGCTACTAAATTGTCCTTAGAATAATTAAATGTAGATAAAAGAACATTTGTTTTGTTTTGTTTGTTTTATTGATTCTCTATATTTTCTTATATTTATTCCTAAAGAGTCAAGGCTCAAAAGTTTATTTTTAAACTAAACACAATTTAGAAACTAGATTATTTAAAAAATCTTATGTTCGACGATATAAATATAGGAAATGTGAGATCGTTGTTTTAATAATTTTGCAACCTCAAATTTTTTGGCTCAGTTAATTGTTTTTATAGTTGTACCATTATCTAAAAAACTATTTTTCGTGTATTATTTTTAGTACATCGAGCAAAGTGTATTTGTAAGTTAAATATTGGAGAGCGTTTTAGACGTTGTTTGCACAGTTACCCATAGCTTTATCTAACACTATATCTGTACATTCTTGTTATAGCAATGAATCGTCAATTCCAAAAAGATATTTTGCGAAACATGATCCCAAGTTAGTGATCGATCATGATGGTGGAGCTGATGATGCGATGGCCTTGCTCCTAAGTATATTCTATGAGAAATATTATGGCGGGTTAGTTTTTATTGCTTTACATATGTGATACAAAACAATAGCCCTTACATATGTCAAACGTTTTGATTTATATAAAGATAATCATATAAAATTTTAATCATACAGACAAATTGATAGTTTCTGTATCTGTACAAGGAATTCAGGAATTTAATATTATCACGAAGATAAAAAAAAACTGTAATAGAAGATTTGAAGAGGGTTTAAATAAACAAGTATAGGCATAAAATAAGGAATTATTAAAAATCTAAATTCAGCGTTGATAAGAACATATCTATTAAGATTTTTAAACAAAAGCGGATGAAATCCATCATTAAAAACTAATAAAATATTATGAAAAATTTATTGGTTATAAAATTTCAGACCTGCCGTAATCGGTCTAACTACTGTTAACGGCAATGTAAATGAAACTCAAGCATTTGAAAATACTCAAAGAATATTAGACATCGCTGGAAGAAGAGATGTAAGTTTTGTCGATTCTGATGTAGTTCCAAATACTAAATAAACAATAATATGTCACACACCTTTCAAGGTTAACTGAGATACATTTGTGGCTGTATTCACTTTGCACTTATATGTTATGTCCTATACATCCAATGACTCTGCTGATCAACTTTCTCCGATAAGAGATATTGAGTAAATAGTTATAGAATTAGGTAATACAAAAATAGACAATAAAAGTGGAGAGAAGGAACGGCTCCTACTATTAATTGCAAATGCTAATATACGAATAATTAATATCCAAATTTCAAATAATGTAAAATAAATTTAAACACTCATATTTAAGAAAGATGATGGCTAGCGGATGTGCCTCAATTTAAATGAAACGTTACTGCTGATCGGATTTTGTATGAATTACAGGGATGCAATTTTATTTATATAGATTATCAAATATAATTCTGTGGAGGAAAAGGGCTGCTACAAGATCCTGTAGTATGGTAATAATGCGAAATTTCAGATTCCAATCTATAGAGGAAGCGCAAATGCTCTTGTTAGATCAATGGAAAGTGATCACTACTTTGGCTATGATGGATTGGGTGATAACGAGAATGTTTATTATAAAAAAATTGAAGCGAAACATAGCCTCGCAGCAATAGCACTCATCGAAATGTCCATAAAGTTTCCAGGTGTGTTTATGCATATTATTAATTACAATTCTTTGTTAAGTCTGGTTAATTCTATAATGTAACAATGATACTAAGTGCTTATAGAGTTTTATTATCATTTGTGTAAACACGTTGTAACGCTGAAGAAAATGGAGCTAGTTTATGTACATGCAAGTATTGATAAAGAAAATACCTTAAAAGGCGAACGTTTAAAATGTATACGACTTAAGTCTAAAGTGTAATAGATTAATTGGTATAAATGCGAAAAAGATCCATGGCTAACTGCCATGGAAGATATTGAAAGGAAGGGTGAAAGTTATAAAAAATAAAAGATAAATTAAAAAGTAAAGATTAAATGAATAGGACACTAATTATTTTATCTTTCCAATGCAGAGATAAACTATAAAGGAACCTAAAGTAGCATCAGAGCTTAAATTACCGTCTACAAATATAGTCTTCAAATTTATAGTAATATATTTCGAATCCTGTTAAATTGAATTAATGATCAATTATCACGCTATATTCCATACGGGATGAGCAGAAATTCATTAAAGGCTATATCCATTTGTGCTTATATACGTCATGACCAACATGCCCAGCTGCAGTGCAGCTAATCGCCGTTCCCAAGACACTTACTTATCTATGTCATTTCTATCAGTTGCTATGCAGGTTTCCTCACGGTGTTATCTTTTGCTGTTGTGCATGTGGTGCCTAAATTCACACTTAACCCATTATTCCTCAGAGTCCTATTTATAAGACAGGCTATATTTTCGTGAATTCTTATAAATGGAAATAAATTTTTGTGTTCTTGTATTTCTTTACTCCAATTAGAAAGGTTTTATAAAAAATAATTCTATTTTCCTCATTTTTAAAAGTTGTGCGCTAATGGAGTTATCTGGGAAATCCAGAAGTCCGTGTAAAGATTGGAATCTACGATCACTCACGTTGACTCGCATGGATATCGGTCTCTTACCCACTAGGCCACTAAATTAATATATTATATATATACATATATATTTTAATACGCCACCAATTTAATTCTGTTTCAAATTTTAGGAGAATTGACAGTAATGGCTATCGGTCCACTTACAAATATAGCATTGGCAATCAGATTAGATCCTGGATTCGTTGATAGATTATCACAACTTTACGTTGGTGCCGGTCATATTTTTAGTAAGTGAAATTGATAATTTTCTTTTCACTGATTAAGGGTAACTTGCACCTGCAAATTAAATGTAGTTTTAACGTATTTAAAACCTCATTAAACTATATGTTACGTTAAACTGTACGTTTTGTTTCGCATGGAAAGAATAACAGTTAAATTTATATCATCATTGTAATCGCATTAAGCTGCTTCAATTAAATAGCATTTTATACAATATTAAACTAGACTTAATTTAATAGTACAAACTCTTAAATATTCCAAAAATTTGCAACGAATACCTTCCTTGTAATTGAGGTTTCATTTAAATTATCTTTCAAAAGAATACATTTTTGCCAATTCTTTGAATGTATCACAGTTAATACATTTTTAAAAGCTTTGCGTAATCATTTTTTATTGTGTTATAGGTAAATTTAATAATGAACCGGAGTTTAATGCAGAAATGGACGTAGAAGCTTATCATATTGTAGCGCAAAATGCGAACAAATCCAAAGTGACTATGGTACCGTTTTCACAAGTCATGTCCTCGCTAAATATTACTAAGGTATGTCATCAGAACTGACTCGACTTTATAGGAAGACAAGGGATTAACTTAAGCTAAGGTTTAACAATGGTAAACCTTAGTTAATACAAAGATATACTATTGCTAATATTAAAAAATAGGCTAACATTTGATACTGTTCTAGGTTTTAAACAGGCGGTCTCAAAAGTCGCAGCTGAAAGCTAAGAAGCTGGTAAAGAAACGGTAGTTTACAAAAAAATTTAAAAACGGATTCTCCGATTATACCGCGTTTAGAAGATATTTCAATTCAATTTTTTTTTTTGATAATATGCAATTTTATAATCTTAGGCCTCTTCTGAAAATTCTCCAAGTTTTATATGTAAATTGTGTATTAATATTCTCTGAAGTAAATCTAAAAAATATTTTCAACACAGAAATCGCGGTATTATCAAAGTTATACGCAAAAGTTTTGAGCTATTATCATTTAGTCTAATTTTTAAAGTTTAAAAGGCAATATCTCAGAACAATTTTAATATTTTAAAAGGGGTTAGAATCGTAGAACCTTGTTTAGAGTGAGTTATAAAGCTACCGCGTCTCTATCATCCCTTTAGCTATGTACTACAACTTTTAGGACACCTTTATAAGAAATAACATGATTTTTGTGAAAACAGACTTTTACCAGTATTTACACCTTCGCTAGAATTAAAACCCGTTTATGAAATTAGATTGATTGTGTTTACCTAAATACGTAAGTTTAACCCTTAACCCTTTCACGCTCTTCCTTTTATAATTACTGGATATAATATTTTTTTACGAGTTTGCATAGCCACGTCATTGCTTTTGCTTTTTGTAAGGCGTTCTCAATTTTATCTAAAAAAAACTTTTTGTCACGATAAGTGATGAAGTGGTGCTTTAATAGTCATTAAAAATGGTTTACTGCTTAATATTTTGAATGCCAATAATTTAATAATTACGTTCTCCTCTATACAAAGTTAAAATAATGTCAAACTCTACTAAATGTATAATAAATATATGTAGTTAGAAATACTGTTAAAAGATGGCAGCACCATGGAAATGTAACTCGCAAGTGAAATTGCTGGTGTTTCAAATAACATCTATGTGTAGATGCGTATAGTCACCTTTAAGAGAAGAGAGAATAAGGAGATTTTTGACGTGACTACGCAATTAATATTGCTAAGTCTTGAGAATTGAATATTATATTTTATGCAAACTGACTAAAATGCAGACTTAAAATAAAAAAAAATGTCGACTTAAAGTCGCCAGCCTCGCAGTCTTTTACTGTTTGCACGGTATAGAGTTTTCTCAGACGCCAGATTATCTAGTTCCACCAGATCCTTTTAATCATAAAACCATAAGGCATCTTATCGGACACTACCCATATGTAGTGGACGTCCTTTATATCAGCACATTTTTTTTTAAACTAATTCGACATAATATCCAATAACGAAAGCGTCAATCGGGATGAAAATCCATTGATAGTATCCGTCGTCATATCGGCATATACAGGATGCACCAGAAAGAATGGATAATCCTGGAGTGCCTAATAGTACAGTTATCTAGAGCTCAAAAAAAATCCAAGTGGTACCCAAATTATGAAATTAAAAAAAAAAGTCGTGTACCACGGCTGCAATTTAAGGAAATTTGTTGCGTTTTTGATCTTTTTCCTTACAGATATTATTATCAGAAATGCAGTAAATATTTTGAGCACCTACTGCACTTTTTTGAAAAAAAAATAACTTAAATGTTTTACATGAAATCTGATAAATCAATTATTTTGACAATGTTTGGGAGCCTTTTGTGAAAAAAAAAGTATGAAAACCAAAGTGGCCAACTATTAAAAAATAATGTGCAGTTAATGCAGTTTACAAAATCGTATAACACATAAGTTTATCTAAAAACGGTTCCCTGTGATTTTCAATCAGTGTTATAACGACAAACCAGGCTATTTCATTGGACTCTTGGTGTTGCTTTTTGTAATGTGGATTTTGCTTGATGATTTTACGACGACTTGGCCTGTATGTGCACTGGTTTTGTGTATCACGATGCCACGTATTCAATATGCAGTTTACAAAATGGTATGATACATAATTGGATTTAACGTAAATATGCCGTGATTGGTATTAAGATGCAGTAAAATAAATAAATGAAATAGGTCGACCTAATATCAAGTAAAAGGTATTTTTTTATATATACTTAGGCACTACATCCTCACTGGTGAATGAAAATATCGTCAGGAAATCCGAATGACTTCTAACAGAAATGTCATGTGTAAATGCCCTGAGAACGGTGATCAGTTTGCTATTCACGTTGGTCACGTTGGGATGTGATAAACACAAAATGGATATAATCCTTTATGCATCATTGATCACCCCGATATGTGTAATCATCCGTAAAAGCTATGTTGTGATTTTAGGAATGGCGAACTGACGTTCTAGGAGCAATTCCGACCAAGGTTATGAAAGCTCAAAACAGTTTTGAAAGAATTTCGTTATCCAAAAGCGATGATTGGGTACAATTGGATCCAGCCGTGGCAGCCATAGTTTTGGACAAGCGAGTCGTGGAAGAAGTGAAATATTCTAAAAACAGCATAATTCTTTGCGGTACATGTTTTTTTTTATTACATACAGGCTTGCGCTTGACCTCAATCTCACTTGCTCGAAAGTGATGATGAGGCGACGATGGAGCGCGCTCACCCAGCAAATACCGATTTATAAGATGCCGGAAATACCGACGCAGGAAGCGAGTTCCACTCCTTCGCGGTTCGCAGCAAAAAGGAGGAGGCGAATCGCTTCGTGCGAGCAGCAGGAATGTCAACCACATAAGGGTGCATACCCGCACGGCGTCTAATCAATTTATGGTAGAAGGGGGAGGGGGAAACTAAATCATACAACTCAGCCGCACACTCTCCAGAGTATAATCTATAGAAAACCGAAAGGCAAGCCACTTTACGCCGGCGTTCCAAACTGAATAGTTTACGCGACGTAAGAGCCTCATCGGCAATGAGTCCCCGAGCTCGGCGATCAATTGAGTCTAAAGCAGCCAGATGGTGTTTGACGGAACCATCCCAGAGGTGGCAGAGGTCTACAGTGTGAGACAATTGTGGGGAGTGTGCGGTTGAGTTGTAAATATGTCTTTTTTTTTTCAGGAGACCATAGAGGTATAAACACAAACGATTTCGAAAGTCAAGATGCTAATGTGAGAGTAATTTATTCTGCAAATAAGGAGTTCTATCAAGATTTCCTAATAGACGTATTTTCCAAAGAAATCCAATGTTAATGAATATCTAAGAGATTTTTTTATATTATTTATAATATTTATGCTCTAAAATAAATGACCCATTAACTAAACAGAATTCTAACCTACCTACCTTTTTATAACTAATAAAAATGTAAATAACAATATTCCCTAACAAATCATAAAGCAACATTGATGAACAAATGAAAATTGATCCATAAAAAGTTTGGACACCGCAGCGCGTGTGGCGCACGATTGAATGGCATGTAGATAAAATGCCTTTTACGTAATTTTAGGTAAACAGGTAATTGACTCGTTACCCTTTCGTACTTTATCCTGGCTTAGGAGAGGCAAAATACCTACTTAATAACTAATTGTTATTTATTCTATCACGTGTGTAATTGCCCCTTAATATGTAGACTATAATTTACTTTGTTTTAACGGAAATATTAAGAAATCACTATTCCTATGTATTTGGAATTAGAATCGAATGCTAAATATCATCCTTGAATCTCCCCTCGTTTTATACTAAACGGGTGACACTGCTGTTAAGAACAAAAACAAAAACCTTCGTATAATTCGTTGATTTTATTGTCAAGCACCAAAACACGCTTACCTGTAGTCATAGATGGGCAAAATGTAATCAGATTAATAAAAATGCTTAACGATTACATTTTACGTTTTTTACCATTAATATGACTGCATTTTGCTCATTTATGTTTTAAGCACTACACAATCCCAGATTGTATACACATTTATCATTTCTTAATGTTTTAAATGGATTTAATCATGATTACAGAGCAAGAAAATCAAAATTACGACTACATTTTGTAATCGTTCATCATTAATCAGATTACATTTTGCCCATCCCTTATTGCAACAAAGACTATTTAACGTATTTTTTATACTCAACGGGTAACACTGCTTTTAAGAACAAAAAAAAAGATTTCTTATAATTCGTTGATTTTATTGTCAAGCGCTAGAAAACGCTTAACTGTACAAGACATTTATCCATTTTTTTTAATACTTCCACGGCGCGACCGGTGGCCCTTTTCAATGCTATAGAAACATGCATTACATTTATTCATATGTACACATATAATATTAGAAAAAAATATAAATATTTTCAATTTCCATTACCCGTTTATTACAGTACACTCATACCCATACCCGCCCATCCGTAACATTTATCGTTGTCATTTGTAACATTTTATAACAGATGACGCTAGAGTTCAATGTACTCGAACTGTCTATTGCAGATTTGAGTTTTTAGGTTATAGCAATAAAGTTGTTATATCAATGTATAGCAGTGTTATTTCTGCATAAAATAACATGATTATTAATTATTGAAAAACAGCCGTTATTACCACCACTAGCAGCTGCTGCCATCTTCGGATGCCTTTGAATATTAAAGCATGCAGAGCGGTACATCGCAATTACCAAAGTTGTGCCTTAAGCCAAAGCGTGCCTTAAGATTTTTTCCGCAAATCTATTTTAGAGTTTATCAATTAGTTTTCTATCTAATTTCATTTAATATGTCAATAATAAATATTATTCAATGTCAATATTAAATATTCTCTCTGGGATATCTCTGTTATTTTTTAACTTTACTGTACGTACCCATTTCATAAACAGCTGTGTAATAATTCTGCCTATTAAGTAATAAACTACGTTGTTGATATCTGTTGCCCATACATCGAGTTCCTGCTATCTTCTGTCTCTGTCCTCCATATTGCTTTTGTATAATTTGTCTCGTTTTTGTGAGTATTATCGCATACACAAGTAGGTATTTGAGATATCTAAGTAATCAATCATTCTAAATTCAATGTACCAATGATCTCTGCCCCGATTTGATGCTTCGTTTGAACCCCTATTTTTTTTTTTTACATTAAAGTTACTATCCTACACATTCTACTAAACTAACCCAAATGTTTCTCTTCTCTCTCTCTCTCCTGATTTTCTTTTATACTGGCTCGACAAAGTGACTACATCGCTCTAGATGAAAAGTGGAGTGTAGTCTAAAAACATCGACGACCGTCCAGGAACGAGAATCCATTGATTGGATTTGTTGTTATTCCGTCCCACGACCACGTCTGAAAATCTTTCAGTATACACTGGAAGTACTCAAGCTGATCCTGATACGCGAAAATTCGGACCGAATATATGTCATAGTCTATGAGAGCCTTCCGTAAGTACTTAATCTACTATTATGACATTTGTTCCAATGATATATTACATTTTCGTAAATATAAATCTATTATCTAATTAAAAAATCAGACTGACGTCACCCTTCATTTTATCCGTCCTTCTCCGTCACCTTTCCTATTACATTTTTATTCAATTTGTTTATTATATGTAAATAGAATAGCATATATATTTATTTTTTATTAATTATCTTGATAAGATGCAATACAACCGGTGCCCTTCACGAAAACCAGCGCCGCAGACATCCTCTGTGGCATTGAGCTGTAGGAGCCTATTTTGCCATGTTTATATGTTTGACTTTTCTTCTTTTCTGTGTGTTGCATATATTACTGTATTTTTAGTTTTTTTTAAGGCGTATAAATGTATTTCGTTTAATTTCCATGATTTGACTACCTACTTTTCAATTGAATATTTAATGTAAACGGGCCATAAAAACTAACACATTTATTGGATAACTTTAGTTGTCTCTCAAATTATTCTGAGCAACACGTGTACAAAAATGCTTAAAATATATTTGATTGTGTTTATTTCTTTGTTATGGATGTGTGTGAGGTTTGTATACTATTTTTTATTATGGTCTTAAATTATTATAAAGTTCGTTTTGTTTTATTATTGAATAGGTATATCTCTCCCGGCAACCGGATCTCTCAACTATAACTGCAAATAGAAATGTAATAATTAAGATACAAAAATCTTATAACTTTATAACACAAAAGAAAGACTTAAACTTATGAATATGTAAAAGAATGATTTTCATTAATATTCTAATTTGGTGCACTCAATTTTGTTTAGAATTAGAACGATTTTTAGACTCAACAATAATATGAACATGACATTAAAAAATATACGGATAGATAATGTATATACATATAATTAAAAAAACGAATTCTGTACAATCTACTTGATCCACTTCTACTCCTCTTTAACAATTTGATTAATTATCTAATTCCATTGCTAGCCCATTAACTATTGTAATATAAAAAAAGGGTCACACAAAATGAACACTGCAAACGACTACTCCACAGCACGTACACCGGACAACCAACCAAAAAATGTCCTAAAGTATTGCATGCGACCTTTATATAATAGAACCTGAATGGCAGGGTCCTGCCTGTTGGCGGGTTTTACCGGGTAGCCCGTTATATGTAAAACGACTTATCCTGGCTGGCGTATCATTGTCAAGTCTAAACTGTTAAATCTAGACGCATGAAATTTGGATATTAAGTTATTTGTATGACGTAGTCTTTCAATGAGGGCGGATTTTATGATATTCCACACCCAAAGAGATGAAATATAGGTTGCAATTTTATTTGCAAATCCGTTAATTTCGAAGTAATTAATCGGAAAGTCGGTGTTTAGATTTTTGGTCAGAAACAAAAAATATGTCTTTCGATGTTTTTCGAAAAATCAAACACAAAGATTGTAAATAATTTTTACCCGGGCAACGCCGAGTCACCCTATTTAGTACATGAATAGCTTCAGTAATAATGAAACAAAAACAAGTCACCTACTTTTCGTGATTATCTCCACTACATAATCCTATCTGCCTTCGCTCTGGAAATAAGTACACTTCCGAAGTAAAAAGTAGCCTATGCGATATTTTAAACTATAATTTATCTCTGAGGCAAATTTCATCCAGATCTGTTTAGCCATTCTGGCGTGATTGAGTAATAAATATATAAACCCTCATATTTATAATAGCACTTGGGCGGAGATTTATAAACGGAATTTTGACAACTCTTAGCAAAGTGCTAAGAAAATAAATTGTTCTTTGACAGAAAACTAAATATATAATTGAAGCTTGAGTATAGCGTAAGTATTTGCGAAGCCAATACCAATCTTACAAAATTTATGTTTTATCACAACATTCGATATTCATTCAGTAATGTACATTGTAATGAGTGAGTAAATTCTACGCAAAGTCAAAGAAGCATCCTTAAATCTCAGCCTAAGATTATTATTTGTAACTAGCTGTCCCGGCAGACCTTGTTCTGCCCTATTTCTCTAAAACAAAGTCACATTGTTTTTTTTAATGTTAATAGCTTCCCCGTCAGATTTTTTTGAAAATTGTTTGAAGGAGCCTGGCCTTAATGCTATATGTATAAACATTGACAAATACTGACATTAATATTTATACTTCACTCAATTGTTTTGCCTTCCCGGAACCCGTCCACTGACATTTAAACTTTATGGTTTGATGTTAAAGTTCAAAATGACTTAAAACGAATTTTTTGTATGAGAATACAGAAAAGTGTTATTTTTAGACAATTGCAGGGAATTATTAAAATTTTTCTCTCCGTAATAACCTTCCTCAGACTTCATCAAACACAACAAAAAAGAAATCAGACAAATCGGTTCAGCCGTTCTCGAGTTTCGCGCTTATACACATTTAACGATTCATTTTTATATATAAGAAGATATTTAATAAGGCATTGTTAACAGTCAACCAACCATTAAAGCAAATATTGCGTATTAGAGTCATAATGCTTAAAACGAATACCGATTATTTATCAAGTTTATCGGCTATTCGATATCTCGATTGCTGACAACACTATCCAACGATGCAAAAATAGAACGCTCGCCAAATAACAATACAAAACCAATAGTCCACTAAAACTCGTTGTAGTGTGTCGCGTTTTCCTTGTTGATACAATGTCGTAAGTGCTTAAATTTAATTTACATTAACTTTAAAATTTACATTATAAATTCTTTACTTTCCTAATACAATACTCACCTTAAAATAGAATGTTTTATAATTATAATAGCATTTGTGTAGTATAATGACGGTTGTTGGGAGAAATCTATGTCCAACAGTGGACTAGGACGGGCTGATGATGGAGATGCATAGTATTTCTAAATCTTTTGACATTTACCACTCTTCCTTGCCCTCAGCCAAACATAAGATTTTGCAATATCTTAAAATGTATATGCATTCCTTTTTTTACTTTCTTTTCAATATATCCAATTTATTATTGCCTTTATTTTTGTTATATATTTTCTTATGCGATCAACGATTTGTAAAACAAATAAAAAACTATGCAGTTTGATTTGTTTTGTGATAATTTAAAGTTTTTCTTTTGTCCTACGTTTTTTGCTTATCATCGCATGACTATTATCTAATATCATCATCTCAGATTATTTTTATTTACTGATAGTTATCGGAGTTGTTGTTGATGCATGTCTTTTTTAAAATCAACGGTTGCTAATCTGTATTTTGATTTGTAACCTAAATAAAACAAATTAATCTTGATGTAATCAGGTGACCATAGATGGTCAAAATGTAATCAGATTAACGAAAAACGATTTAATTATGCGTTTTTTATCATTAATATAACAGCATTTTATTTATCTATGTTTTAAACTCTACGGAATCCTCAATTGTATACACATTTATGGCCACTTAATGTTTTAAGGGATTTAATCATTATTACAGAGCAACAAAATTAAAATTACGACTACATTTTGTAATCGTTAATCATTAATCAGATTATATTTTGTCCATCTCTGGTTGTGGTTGTGTGTGGTTGTGATAGTATGTTATACGACCGGGCAGTAGACTTGAGGGAGTCTGCTGTCCGGATGAGAGGGTGGCGGTGTGCAGTGCCCGGCGCGCCGCCTGTGAGATAGGTATTGGAAGGGTGGGCTCTTTACCCCCACCCCTCCCAGAGAGGCAGCCTCGACAAGGCATTTCGCTCTCCGGGCGTCTGGATGAATTTGGTTTCCCAGGCTCGGGTGGAGCGATTAGAGGGACACCCCGGGGTTTTTAGTCAGTAGGAGTCTGACACACCGGGGTTGCTGCCCTCACAGCGGCCCTGATGATCCTATGCAGGATTATTCCCCGAGAAACCAAAAAAAAAAGGATGTTATACGAGTGTAAAGAACGTCATAGTGACTTGCTTCCGCTCGTTGCGGTTTAGGATCAGCTTGTATACGTCCAGTTGTTTATATACTTAGAGACAGAGACCCCTATTCTGGTGGACTTGATTTCAAGTCGATATATTTATTAAATATTCAAGTACCTATTAATTTTTCCAGGTTAAGTACGGGTTTAGGAACCAAATGCTCGCCGATGAAGGTAAACATCGTGAGGAAGTCAGCATGACTTCTAATAAAATGTTACGTGTAATACAGTGCACAGATAATGGCGATCACCTGCGCTACTGGTCACGTTGGGCATGGCATATAATTGCATAGTGGATACAGACGCTAATGTATCTCGTGTTTGAAATAGGGAGATGATATATTATTATTATTATTAAATGTCAAAGTATAGAAAAGTCAGTAACGCTTTTTGTGCTTTTATGGGATGCACGCCACTGCATATTATTGTCCCAGAACGTAGATAACTGTATCTAAATTCTATCGAGTTGTGTTTATAAAATGTACACAGTGACAATAATTTTACAGCTATCGGCAAATGATAAAAAGCTTTTAAAAACGGTCCTTTTCCAAAATAACATTCGACATACGAAATACGATATAGCATGTAGACGCCGCCCGATACGCGCTTGTGTTAAACGCCCTAAATGTCGTCGGGGTAAGGAATGCGCGCGCGCAAGGGATGCTCTAGCAAAAGTAGTCGACTACCGAGACCCAAGGCTAGAATACGTAAGTGTGCGTCGCAGTTCAGTGTGCCTTAAAGTGCAAATAAACAGTAAAACGCCAAAATCCGTGTCTTTCTACCACAACACCCACAACCACCGGTCTAACGATAATTTTTATTCGACAGAGTTATAACAAGCCATTATTACTTGTGGGGTATACGGAATATATATTATTAGGTTAAAGAAGAAAGAATAATAAAATAATAAGACAAGTAGATGTTGAAATATGAACCGAGAGTTTATTAATTTCAGTGCAAAAGGTGGCAAAGCCAAATTCGTTATAGACAATGATGCGGGTGGCGACGATGCAATGGCCATATTTATGGCGCTGATATATGAGAAATACTTTAATGGGTATGTTTAATATTAAATTGTATAAAGTTTGTTTCGTTTTCTTCCAAGCTGATCATTGAAGACGATAGAGATAAAAATTAATAAGGAATGCCATACAATTTCCAGAATTGGTTAAAAGTAAAAAAAAATTGGTTGTAAATATAATTGTGGCTGCGTTGGCATAATGGATAAAGAACCGATATCCAGGTATCGTAGGTTAACCGATATCGTAGGTTCGTATGAGCGGGAGCGGCATGCCGCCAATCCCCGCAACCCTCGGCGCCGCCATGGACAGAGACGGCGCGGGAGAAGGGAACAGTTCGCGCAGGATTCCCAGCGCGACAATTTCTCTCCTGACACAGCTGGGTGGGTGACGTTGAGGGCGTCCCCGTCCAGTGGAGAGAGGAAAGGTCGGCGTGCGTGTGACCACAGTGTTCCTATAGAGAGGTAGGGAGGGGTTGAAATCCCCCACCAAGACAGGAGGCCTGCGCATAGGCCAACGCTCGCCGAGCCCTCGGAAGTATCCGGATTCCCAGGCTCGGCGAAGGCGAGGAGAGGCAGTGCTGGCACCCCGGTGGTTTTAGTCGGGGCAGGTCCGACACACCGGGGGGAGTGGCCTTCACCACTTCCCCTGACGATCCGTAGGGAACTCCACCGGGTTAACAAAAATAAAATCGTAGGTTCGTATCCTAGCCGGGCAGTAGACTTGAGGGAGTCTGCTGCCCGGATGAGAGGGAGACAGTGCACGGTGTCCGGCGCATCACCTCGGTGAGTGGTTTTGGAGGGATGGGCTTTACTCCTTCCCCTCCCAGAGAGGTAGCCTCTACAAGGCTTCTTGTTCCCTGGGCGTCTGGATGAATTTGGCTTCCCAGGCCCAGGTGAAGCAATCAGAGGGACACCTCGGGCGTTTTTAGTCAGTAGGAGTCTAACACACCGGGGTCACTACCCTCACAGCGTCCCTGATGAAGGATTTTCGCATGGATAAAAAAAAAACGTTCGTATCTCAGGATGTACCACAGTGTTTTTTTTCAGATTAAGGTACTATATCATCATACTATGTCATCAGTGAAGGAAAATATCGTAAGGAAAACCGCATGGTATCTAAAAGAAATATCATGTGTAAGTGCCCTGAGAACGGCGATTACCTGCGCTACTGGTTATGTTGGGCTTAACAATAAGCTCAAAGTAGATACAGTCACTAATGTAACTCATCTCATACAGATACTTATACAGAGAGACGATATATAGCTTCAAATACAAATAAAATTAATTGAATAAATGGATTTGTTATAATCTAAACAAAATCTCAAATAATAACTTTAAATTCCCGCAGACCAGAACTTCTAGCCTTGACGACAGTAAATGGTAATACAAATGAAGATAATGTTTGTGAGAATAATAAAAAGGTATTGAGAATAGCTGGAAGACAAGACGTAAGTGCAATACTTGGTATTTGTATTAATTATTAGATAAACATTTATTTCCATAAACTTTAGAGTACCATTATTCTTAAAATCCTGGCCTTTTTTTTTTGTTAACCCGGTGGAAATCCCTACGGACCGTCAGGGGAGCGGTGAGGGCCGCTCCCCGGGTGTGTCGGTCCTGCCTCGACTAAAACCACCGGGGTGTTCCTTCTCCCGTCTGGCGGATGCTAAGGGCAAAGCCAACCATCTTCCTCGGCATCCGGCGACGTCCGGCCTTGTTCGGGCCTCACCTACTAGGCAGGGGGCTGTTAAATAGTCGCCGCCCCCCGCGTACACTTAACACATTTCGGGGAGAGTGGTGTAAAGTGCTACCCCTCCTCGTCTCTTTGAATTGTCATTGGAGCGGTGTGTTCCCGACACATCGCACACCGCTCACGCCTGGATCTGGGCGACGCGCTCCCTCAAGCGCGCCGCCCGGCGTATGTCCTGTTATGGAGGTAGGCGTCTGGCGAAGGCCCTCCTCCGGAGCTTAAAATCCTAGCCTAAAGTAATATGGTTTACTCTCTATCTATCTATTTATTTTCTTAACATTATTTATTTTCTACTTTTGTATATTATAGTAACTAATATTTATTTATAACTAAAATTTATTTAAATAATATTATTATATCTTTAAGTATATACCTAAGTAATTTTATCTACATATTACACTTGATATCGTTCCCTGATATTGTATCGAGTAATGGAAAAACATCTTAGCGGGCCGGAGATTGGGTATGACCGCACTCCGGCGCGCAATCCTAATACGCGTTTATAAAAAAATCTTATTTTATTTAAAGACAACCGACACTTTTCTTTGTAGAAGGATGCAAACAGCGCTCCAAGTGGCAGAAAAGGAAAACTTAATTAGTGCGTTTATAGATACAGTTGATCATAAAACATTTACAAAAACAGCTACGAATTATCTTATAAATTTAATTATTCAACAAAGTTTTCAAAATGCCGACATGCTATGTCAATTTATTAATCTACTAGCATTTACCTACCATGATCGGACGTAGTTTTGTCTAACTATAGAGATCAAGGTACTAAATATTAGTTATTAACTTGAAACTGCTAACTTTATACACGAATTTTAAATTATTCTAGGTTCCTATATATAGGGGAGCAAAAGAATCTCTCGTAACAACACCTGATGCCGGAGAATATTACGGCAAAGATGGCCTTGGAGACAACGATGACGTTTATACCCACCTAATTCCAGCGCGAAATGAAAGTGCTGTTCAAGCACTTATCGATCTTTCCAAGAAATATGAAGGTAATAAAATTTTCCAGGATATTAAAAAAAATTGCTTCACCGCTTAGTATAAAATTTTCTCAGTTTAGAACATTTTGGATCAAACAATATTTTCTGCTATTAAAATCATGGCAATTCGCACACAAATTCTAGAAGTGTCAAGTATAACATATTACTAAACTAGTAGATTAAAAAATTCCGCAATTCCAGGAATAATAGCACTTTGTTGCAGAATATTCAGACATATTTTAACCTTTCTAGGGGAATTAACTGTGATAACTATTGGACCAGTGACCAATGTAGCGCTAGCAATTAAGAATGATCCGAAATTTTTGGATCGGATAGCTCATCTGTATATGGGAGCGGGACATATCCACAGTAAGTTAAATTATGATCCATTATAATACACATAATGCTTATTTTTTAATGACCTTGTCAAATTAACCGTGTCACTTATTTGTAGAGGAATATATAATGCCGGTTACAGTATATTTTGCTAATAGATCAAAACATTGTATTTGGTAATTTACCACCTTGGGACCGTTTCGGAAAACAGGAACTCCCGAAAAGAGCCGCCAAAAAGCTCTTATAATTGCTGTTTTCAACATAATATGGTATGACACAAACACATAACACACAAAGGAATGGATGCCCCATGAGATTTGTGTACATTAAGAACACTAACTTTAATTATTTAAAAAGTCATTGATGAAGTAATATCAAATTTAACTTCAACTAGTTTTTTTAAGTTTCAATGGTGATACCTCTAAGCTGTGTTAAGGTATTGTATTGTATAGCCGAAAATATAGGCACAAAGATGCAGACAATACAAAATACTCGTATAAAAGTTTCACTTTACTTTTTAATTCAATTACAGGTGACCTATCTCCTAAAGGGGAATTCAACGCACACCATGATGCAGAAGCGTATCATATTATTATGCAAAACGCTAGCCCTGACAAAGTCACAATATTACCTTTCTCACAGGCGAAAGTCTTTTGTAATTTTAGTAAGGTGAGTGCTATGTCAATATGAATTGATATATTATAGTATATAGTATTTGAAGGGGATGCCTTAATAGTGTGTACAGAAGCCAGATCCGTAGAATTGAGTATTGATTAGTTGAAAGGTAGTGATAATTTAAATAGAGAAAGAAATGAATGAAACAATGATGATTATGCAAATTTAAGAGTCATAGAGTACAAGAACAATCACAAGAAAAAAACTATAATAATAAAGCACAGTTATATAAATCAGATCAGAGAATTTGTAAGAAAACTCAAAATAATATTAGGTCCTTACATATGAAAGTGGCGTTTTTCGTACTGGCCACTTTAATCACAAATTTCTCCTCTTTGGTAAGGAATATCAAATTCAAATTTGTACAGCTATAGACTCATGTATTTGTGCTTCGATGATCGTCATTCATTTGTTTTTTTCTTCTGTTTTTTTCTGTTTGCGTCACTCATTTTACAAAATGGAAAACTTAATATATCGCATTATTTACGAGTACGAGTTCCGCCGTGGCACTAGTGCTGCGGAAACAACTCGAAGGGTGAATGATGTGTATGGCGGTCGTGTTGCAAAAGAAAACACAGTTCGTTTTTGGTTCCAACGTTTTCGTTCTGGAAATTTCGACCTGCAGAACAAGCCCCGTGGACGGCCTGAGACTCAAGTTGATAATGAAGAGTTGAAGGCTATTGTGGAAGCGGATCCATCGCAAACCACGTCCGAGTTAGCTGCAGGCTGAGATGTTAGTGATAAAACTGTTTTAATTCACTTGAAGCAAATTGGGAAGATTAAAAAGCTTGAAAGGTGGGTACCTCACGAATTGACTGAAGCAAACCGGCAAACGCGCGTCGACTGCTGCGTTACATTACTAAACCGGCACAATAATGAAGGTATTTTAAACCGAATCATTACCTGTGATGAAAAATGGGTTCTTTACGATAATCGGAAGCGCTCAGCGCAATGATTGGATCCTAGCCAGCCAGCCAAATCCTGCCCCAAGCGAAAATTAACCCCAAAAAAGTTACTTGTAAGCATTTGGTGGACTAGTGCCGGTATTGTTCATTACAGTTTTCTCAAATCTGGCCAGACTATTACGGCTGATGTCTATTGTCAGCAATTGCAAACCATGATGGAAAAGCTAGCGGCTAAACAACCTAGGCTGGACAATCGCTCCACGCCACTGCTGCTTCACGACAACGCTAGACCACACACTGCGCAACAGACGGCTACTAAATTAGAAGAGCTTCAATTGGAAAGTCTAAGACATCCTCCGTACTCCCCGGACCTTGCTCCAACAGATTACCATTTTTTTCGAAATTTGGATAACTTCTTGCAAGGGAAAAAATTCAACTCCGATGGGGCAGTCCAAATCGCCTTCAAAGATTTTATTGATTCCCGTCCGACTGGTTTTTTTAGTAAAGGGATCAATGAACTACCTATGAGATGGCAAAAGTGCATAGAAAATTATGGTTCATACTTTGATTAATTAAATATATTATATTAAAAAATATTCAACTTTTTGTTCCTCCCATACAAAGCGCCAATTTCATATGTAAGGACCTAATATTCCGAACCAAATTATAATATTAAGATGCCTTGAAGGATCAAGGGTTTAGACTTAGATACTGAATGCTAGTAAAATTAGATAATGTAAAGTTTGACGTTTTCTTTGATTACCTCAGGAATGGAGAGAAAATGTGCTAGGAGCTATAAACACTGATATAATCATAGCACAGAATAAGTTCGAACGAATCTCAATGCAGAAGCAAACTAGTTGGCCAGCATTGGATCCAGCCACCGTAGCGATGTTCCTGAAACCAGATCTGGTGGACGAGTACAAATATTCGAAGAATGATATAATTTTGTGTGGTAAGTATCCCAAGGTTATAAAATCAATAATCGAGAACTAAGGACTAATTCTGAATTTTGTTGAATTTATTTACGTTTTGAAACGTCATATTTTATGATTTCGGTCAGCGCCCCCACTATATAGTTTGCTAAAGAATGCTCGATATAACTCATGCTTGGGCCTTTTATTGGTAGTCGCTGATGTTCGGAGGTTTGCATCGACAACGGCCAAAGGTCTATAGCTCTTTGCCAAAAAGACAATATTGTATGATAAAAAAACGTAATATAAAAGAATTGCCAAATCATACCCTTTTAAATAAAACTCTATCTATGCATTTCTATGACACATTTGCGATGTAGTCAGGTTTTGGCATATTTCCATCTGGTTTGACGTGCACGAAATTTACTCTCACACTTTCGCACATAGCCCGATCTATATCCTCGAAGTTTATTTTAGTTGAAAAGTTATTTGTAAGAACTATTCTTAATGTATTAAGAAAATAGCTTAAAAACCAAAAATGTACAAATGCTATGAAAAATGTATTAGGAGTCTTTTACAAATCGAGAACATCTTTCATAAGGTTTCTCAAATATAAATGTCATTTATCGCATAACATAACAAACAAGCAAAATATTCACAAAATACAACCTTTCACCTTGCATAACACGTGGTAATGATATTTTGTGTGAACTTTTAAAACGGCATAACAAAGACATGTGCAAATAGTCAGACTATCATTTATGCAGAATTTGGCCTGATTTTTGGATATTTTAGCTGAGTAAATTGTTTGTCTGTTATCCCTGGAATTTACCACTTAGGACGCGGACACCCGACTTGCCCTCCCTTCTCTAGATCCGAACCTGATATTTATATCAAGGGGTGAAAGGTTATTTGGTTTAACCGAAATTTTTTGGTGATGTAGTAATATATATAGATATATATTTATGGAATCGGTAAAAAACGCCGATTCTGAAAATATATATTACTATATCACTAAAAAATGTCGCTTAAACCAAAAAGCCTTTCACCCCTCGATAATATGTATCTTTTATGTAATTACGTATTCATAACTCGTGAAAAACTAATCTGCTCTTCATAGAGAAGTTTGCTGGTACTGGTGTTCGGAACCATCACTTTCAGCACCACGGGTAGACTATAAACTACACCATCAGACCGGCAAATAGTTTTATGTTCATTTGTTCACATTTCAGGTGACAAACGGGGTATGAACTCAAACGATTTCGTCGATAAGACCGAAGCTAACGTGAGAATCATCTACTCAGTGAAAACTGAAGAATACAGACAATTTCTAATTGACTTATTCACCTCAACTGTTAAAGCGTAATTTGTATATTAAGAAAAACAAACTTCTAGTAATGATAACTTATTATGATGTATTTTAATAAATTTAAATGATTTTGTTTAATATATCATACTTATTAATACAAGGTTTTTAATCATTTACTCAAAATTAGTCTCTAGGTATATTAGTCACTGGTCGTACACAAGGTGTTTTCGAAACGCGAGAGGACGAAGCGAATCACTATGACGGTCTTTACACTTGTGTACTGTATTGATCCAGTTCGGGCAATCGTCATACCACCTCAAAACTAAATTTAATTTCCTCCACGAAGTTTAAAACACAATCTATTATACAAAACTTATCTTAGTAAATTTAATAATAAATGTTTCGATAAACTTCGAACTTTTATCACAGTGAACATATTAAATAATAATTACTTCATATTTCAACATTAAACACTATTTTTTTCTTGTGTCTTTGCTTAGACGACTATGGCTGAATTTTATAGACGCAATATTAATTTTGCTTAGCTTTTACTAAAACATTACAATTTATATTACGCAATTAATGTCAAAGAATTTGGTAAGTCACCGATTTTGTCAATATGGATTTTGCGAATATAATCAAGTTCCTATTATATATTCAGTTTTTTGTCAAAACGAATTTATTTTTTGAGAACTTTGCTAAGCAAAATCAAAATAATGTTTATAAATCTCAGACTAAGCGTTCGTAACAACATTTAACTTGCACCACACAGTGTTGTAACGTTAATTAAAGTTTTTTTTGATGCGTGCGCATCGAACCGAGAGAGGAAGGATAAGGTAGGTAGGGGAGTAAACTGTGTGAGCGTACAAAACGAGTAAAAAATAGAAAAAAATATATATTTAAATATTATAAATATAAATTAATAATAAACGGCGTAAACAGATGTTCTTTCTATTCATTCCTTGCATGAACTTTGTATGAACTCTTGAAGTCTTTCATCTATCGTCGATGCTGTATCCACAATAACGCGATATGGGTAATGTTGGAAAATATTCTATAGTTAACAAACAGTAAATCAATCTTATATGCACATAAGGTTAAAAATAAGAAAAAGAAGAATGTCACACTGTAAATAAAAGTAAGGGGTGTCTCAGAATGTTTTTCGTTTTTGAATTGACCAATACGCGCCGATCGCTGGTAGCAGGGGGAGGGGAGTGGTCTCAAACGCTTGGCCGGCTTGTTAAGTTTAGTAGCCATGAATCGTTTTACGGGACCGCAGCGCGCGTTTTGCGTGCGAGCGTTTTATAAAAACAACGATTCCTACACTATTGTTCGTCGTCTCTACAGGACACATTTTAATTTAACAAGCTTAAAACATGTGCCAAGTGCCAATTTAATTAAAAATTGGGTGTGCAAGTTTGAAGAGACTGGGAATACAATGCCGGACAAATCATCTGGGCGCAAAAGGACATCAAGGGCGAGCACGAACGTCGACCGCGTTCGCCAGTCTGTTATGGACGACCCACGACAGTCGTTGAGATTGCGCGCAGCTTCTCTGAATTTGAACAAATCTACGGTTTATCGCATTATTTCGAAAGATTTGCGTTTTCACCCATATAAAATTGTTTTTGTTCAAGAAATGAAGCCTGATGATCCTGATAAACGAGTCGAATTCTGCATGACAATGAAAAACGGTTTTAGGAGTTTCAATAACATCTGGTTCTCCGACGAATCGAATTTTCACATCAACGGTCACGTGAATAAACAAAATTGCAGATACTGGGCTACCGAGAATCCGCTAGAACTGCATCAGAAGCCCTTGTACTCACCAAAAGTGGTTGTTTGGGCTGCCATATCAAGTCAAGGAATTATCGGTCCTTATTTTTTTGAGGATAACCGAGGTCGAACTCAGACCGTTAATTCTGATCGATATTGCCATATGATCCGGACTTTTTTGGCTACAGAAATGCAAAACCAGTCTGGCTACAACCGCAACACCTTTTTCCAGCAAGATGGGGCCACTTCTCATGTAACAAATGACTCATTAGCTGCTCTTCACGATTTATTCCCCGGAAGAGTGATAAGCCGCCGAGGAGACATAAACTGGCCACCAAGGAGTCCTGATTTAACGCCTGCTGATTTTTTCTTATGGGGCTACCTAAAAAGTAAAGTTTACAATACATTGCCACCAAACCTGAACGTTTTGAAGCAAAGAATCACTGAAGAAATCAACGCTATTCCAAGAGCAATGCTCCAGCGAGTGATTGAAAATTTTAGCTCCTGGCTAAATGAGTGTGAACAAGTAAATGGTGAACATTTGCAAACGGTTGTTTTTCATAAATAAACTTCAAGATCTGCTCTTTAATTTAACAATAAATAAAACAAGTTTTAATGGATAATGTTGTTTTTTAATTAACATCAAAAAATGAAAAACATTCTGAGACACCCTTTATATGACGTTATCTAAAATATAAAATATTGTCCAAACGAATCTCAGTGATTATTCTATAAATTTGTCCATATCATAACAGGTAATCGGTACAGTATTATCATCCTGTTAGGAGTGGCGTTGTCCAATGCAAAACGAGATAAATTACTTCTTTTCGTTTTTACTGTATAGGAATTCTGATTAACTACCGATAACTATGGCTACAACCTTTTTTATTTTGTAACTAGGGCTAAAATCCTGCATAGGACTGGCAGGGCCTCCTTGAGGGCGGTGGCGCCGTCATGCCTAACACCTACTGGTTAAAACAACCGCGGTTTCATTTGCTCGTCACTGCTAACCGGATCTGAAAGTCTATATTTGTCCTTCAGCCGAGCAAACGAAAATCCTATGGAGGCCACAAGCACCACCCCCACCTTTTCAGGGCAATAGACTCTCTCAAGTCTACTATCTAACTATGGCTACACCTAAAGCGAACTCTGTAACAAATTAGCCATTTTGCTCACTGCTAAGTAGCATAAAACCCTTCTGTCACTTGTAGATACTCCCTTTATATATATATATATTATTAAAATATATAAGTCAATATAAAATAAGATTATAACTATAATGGTGTTGGTTCATTGTGTGTATTATTTACGTCATGATTTGTGTTGTATCCTTGTTCTTGTTCCAGTCTTTAGGTTCCTCTACCGGACAATCTCAATATAATTAAAATTAGCTAACACCGATCAACCTTCCTCGAACATTAAAGTCAAAATCAAAACGCTGACTTTGGCAAAATCACTTTGGTCATACACCAGTGGAAAAGCCACAAGAAAGAAAAAAAAAGTAGCATAAATTCTGCTGTAATTACTTCCTCGAAATACATGTTACCTTTTGTTTTTGCTTACCCTCTAATTAATTCCAAGCTTGAATTTGAAATTATTCTACCTACAACAACAAAAACAGCATATCTCAATTCTGTTGAGATCTTGTTAAAAACCAATAAACAGACAAAAGGTTTGATTAATTGCTTATTAGTATAAAAGATAATGACGACACGAGACATTTAAATAGTTTACAACTAATTACAATAATATCTGTAATCTTCATGTCAGAAGATCTCAGTATATTTTAGACTTTGATAAGAGCAAGACGTTATTCTAAGAATGTTTATAATACATTTTATTTTTGTGATTATATGTTTTTCCTCATTTCTTGGAATTGGGTATGTAATAATATATCATAGTTACTAGTCACATTATATCCCTTTAAGGGTGAGCAGTGATACATTAGTGGCTGGATCCACTCTGCGTTTACATTTCACACAGTTACATAGGACAATTTGCGTGTCAGCGTATGAATATTGGTCCCTTATCGTCTAGACCACCACAGCGAAATCATTTAAGCTCTTGGCAAATCAGTCATCAATATCAGAAAGTATTTAGATATACAGGCTGATTTTATAGACGAGGGAGATATTCAAGGAGGATATTCAGCATTCGATTCTAATTCCAAATATATAGGAATAGTGATATCTTAATATTTCCATTAAAACAAAATAATTTATAGTTATCATATTAAGGGACAATTACATACATGATAGAATAAATAACAATTAATTATTAAGTAGGTATTTTGTCTCTCGTTAGCCTGGATAAAGTACTAAAGGGAAGCGAGTTAATTACCTGTTTATCTAAAATCACGTAAAAGGAATTTTATCTACATGCCATTCAATCGTGCGCCACACGCGCTGCGGTGTCCAAACTTTTTACGGATCAATTCTCATTTGTTCATCAATGTTGCTTTATGATTTGTTATGGAATATTGTTATTTACATTTATATTAGTTATAAGAGTTATTGTATTCTGAAATATCTCCCTCGTTTATAAAATCACTCTGTATATAAACATAATAAAAAAAACTTCGCTACTCTTTTTCGGTTTAGTGTTAGACTTCGACTCGCACAATGGGACACCAAAGGCAGATTTAATATGAACTGAGATTTTTGTGTTGGTAGGGCGATTGCCCAAACTGAGTCATGACTACAGTACACGAGTGTAAAGACCGTCATAGTGACTCGCTTTGGACTGTCGCGTTTTAGGATCAGCTTGTGTAAGTTCAGTATCTCATACATAAAGACCTTCAGTCGTGGTTTATGTGGATTGATATGACAACAGAGACTCAATAGATTTTCGTCTTTTGATAGTCTATTTGGTTTTTGGACTACACTGCACTTACCATCAGGTGCATTGCAGTGACTATGTCAAGCCAGTGTAAAAAAAACTGATTCTCCAACTTTTTGACATTTATTTTTAGTGCCAAAGAGCCAAGACCAAAATATATTATAGATAATGACGCCGGCGGTGATGACTCGATGAGTATTTTCATAGGATTGTTATATGAGAAATATTTTAATGGGTAAGTCCTGACTAGTCATGAAAATGCCCGGGAATTTTCCCAAAGTGCCCAAAACTTGCTTGGGAATATTCCCGGCAATTTACGAAATGTTCGCGGAAGTGCTGGGCACTTTGGGTAAATTCCCGGGCATTTTCATCACTAGTCCTGACCATATATATTATTTATTATATGTATAACAACGGACAAAGTAGTCAGTAATCTTACTAAGTCATTTCTCAGTGGAGTGTCTCCGGAGTGTTTCTATAAGAGCATGTTTAAACAATTTAATTTGGACAGGTCTTATGTGGGTCTATTTCATAAAACTTTTTTTTTACTTGGGGAAAATTCTCATTGGACCGTCTCAGTCGCACAGGGGGGTTGCATGAACGAGGTGTGTCGGCTTGTACCGTCGAAAAACCCCAAGGTGACTACTTCTGTGCATTGGCGGGGACTGCGGGTCCTGTAATCAATTCGCCACAGCCCCGTCGCGCCGTGCCCACTGGGCACAAACTCGGGGGGAAGTTGTTGCCTTCCCCGATACTGCTCGTTGTATTTAGGCAGAGCACGTCACAATGCTCTGCCGACTTCTCGAGGGATATCATAGTATCTTAGCTAAGCAAACATCTTGCGCAATTGAGGTGCTCTGCAGACTCACATATAAACTGATGAAGAAGACTACTTCTTAATTACTTATTACTACGTAGACTTGTGTATTTATGGGGCTGACATGGTCAGCCTTTTTTATTACAGACAGGCTTGCGTTTGACCTCAATCTCACCCGAAGGAAAGTGATGATGGGGTCGATGATGGAGCCTGCTCACTTAACAATCACCAATTCACTCGTCGTTAGAAGATTGCTAGACTGAGATGTATTGACGCAACTTTAAGTTTGTTTAGACTTTACTAAAACGTTACAATTTATATTACTCAATTAATTTCAAAGGAATTGGTAATTTACCGATTTTGTCAATGTGAAACACTGAAGCTATACTCAAGTTTCTATTATATATACAGTTTTTTGTCAAAACAAAATTATTATTGAGTACTTTGCTAGCAAAGTCGAAATAGCGTCTATAAATCTCATCCTAAGAAGTTCCCTAACTCTTACTTTTGCTTCTTTACTACCTACTTCTGCATTATTGAAACATTTGTTATGATAATGAATAAATAAATTGAAATGGTTTCCCAGCATGCGTATCCCACCGTTTCCCATTGCGACTATGACCTGACCATAGTTCCGAAATAATAGTTACAATAATGAGTAAATATGAAAATTTAGATGGATGTTTGCTACTCAATCACGCCAAAACGGCTCAACATATCCAAAATAAATTCGGTACAAAAAAAAATTATAGTCTGGAATAGCATTTAGATCTTATTATCCCGAAAACATAATCGGATCGTATAGGAACGCGGAGGCGACCACTTGGTGGCAATTAACTTTGAAAACCATATGCTCGCAGCTAGTATTAGAGTAATATTCTTATTATTATCACATTAAACTAGAAAATGTATAACTTCATTCCTTATTAGTATTTAATGAACTTGAGAGGGGTCACAAGCTTAATCTAAACAAAAGGATGTTTTAGGTTTGAAGAAAATAACGCTGAATAAATAGCCTTTGCTAGAGCAATAGTAACCAGACTTCATATTTAGATTATGTAGTCTCTAAAATAATTTATCAAAAATTAGTTGAAATGTCGTAAATCCGGTTTCTTAAGTTAATTACAATTAATTATACGTTAATTCTTGTTAAACATTTGTTTTAAAACTTTAAGACGTATATTTCAAATAATTCATTACTCTAACATGTAAATATTCGACAATTAAAATAGAATCATTCTTTTTCGTTATTTTGTAGAAATATCATTGACGTAAGTTGTTTTTGTTGTAAAATGGTGAATAGCCGACTATATTTTAATCTAAATAATTTCGCAATAATTCTTCGGGTCCACCGTGATCCTACTAATAATATTATAAACAAACTATTTCTGTTCATTTTAGACCAGAATTAATAGCATTAACTACAGGAAACGGGAATACTGACGAAGATAATGTATGTCTTAACAATCAAAAAATTCTTAAAATTGCTGGAAGACAAGAGGTAAGTGCTTTTGATGGATATTTTTTAAATTTACTTTTATCCTTCGTTGTAAGTAATTTCTGGGAAAGAGAATCTCTGATTGTTAAAGACGGAAATGGCTGAGCGACATCAAAAAGTGAACTGAACTGAGTTTTTCTATTTGAGCACAGCATAGAACCGCAAGAGGTTTTTCCTATTGACCTCCAAATATCACTATGAAGATGGTACTGTATGATGATGATGCAGTTTACTATAGAAGAATAGAACTAATTAAAATTGAAATAAGCTTATTGCGTAAAAGCACACACCGAATTTCTTACTATATATATGTTTTTATAAGATATTTGTAACGCTTTTAAGGTACCAATATATAGAGGATCAAAGTCATCGCTCGTAATTACACCAGAATCAGTTTGCTATTACGGCGTTGATGGCATGGGTGATAACAATGATGTTTATTCAGATCTTAAACCACCCCTTGAGCAAAATGCAATCATTGCTCTTATAGAACTGTCTAAAAAATATGAAGGTAAGAATACTCCAAGTAAACTATCTTATATTCTTTTTAATGACAAGGAATATAAAGAAATCCAAAAAGTATTATAATGTATTTTAATTACTTCTTGATAAATATTTGTTTAAATAATTGAGTGATCTCGGACAATATTGATTTTGTATCTGAAAAACAAACATACTTACTTGAGATTAAGCATAGGGACTCGACACGTGGATAGTTGCATTCAATTAATTGGAGTTCTATCTAGTGCTGTTTCAGGAACAGTACAATTGCTTCGGAGTTCTCTTCAAAGCGCTTTCTAAGACGTATCTCTGATAGCATAGGTTTAATTCATGCTTTTGTAATTACTCTAAAGTCAAGTTAAAATACTTTGTTACCTTAAACCTTGTGTTTGTTTTTCGGATCTCACAATAACTACCCTTATTATAACATGAATAAAAAATATTAATTTTATGTCTATTTCAGGAAAATTGTCTGTAGTAACAATCGGAACTCTAACCAATATAGCATTGGCTATAAAACATGATCCTAACTTTTTGAATCGTTTAGAACAATTGTACATTGGAGCAGGACATATTCATAGTAAGTTTATAAGGTATTTAAAGTAAAAATATTTATATAGAGTTTTTTTTTGGCAGGACAAATAGCTGTTGGAAAGAAAATGCCTATACAACTTCACTGGGCGCCACTAGTGACTAATTAAGGTGCTAAGCCAACGAGTTATGGATTAGGTGGTAACGCAAAGTCACTCCTGTGGGAACGAACCTCGATTTTGGCGACAAGGTAAGGATAGAACCTAATGGTGATCTATTAGCGTTTCGGAAGCGACTGCCTTGAGGAGAAACGCTAAAAGAAACTCGATGCTAAGTTAAAGTGGAATATATAAAAGAATTATCTACACGTTTCTTATATGTATGTAAACCTTAATCTTCAAAATTCATGCGGCTAAGTAATGGAAATTACTTGTTAATGTAATATTTTAAGCTCTAACTTAAACACGAATAAAAAAAACACCGAAGAATGTTTAATTTCACATCTTCGCTTTATTGGGGATATCATTTTAACAATTTATGGATCAAAGAAACATACGAATTGATCTTCATCGTCTAAATTTAATAAGCAAGTGCATTATAATTTAATTACCAGCAAATAAAATTGGAATATGATTAAAAAATCGACTATACTTAGTTTTTGGGCACAAATAAGCGCTATTTTATTGGAAATTACTCAAAAAATATGAAAAATTACTTCGTCAGAAGCGACGTGAATTTGGATCCTAAGGGGATCACACCCCTCCACTAGTATTTCATAACAGTTGCCAAACTGTTGCAGTCCATGCTATTTTGGTAGCTCTGGAGTAAATCCTGTATTCCTGGAGGGCAATAGCACCGGTGTGAGCTACCAGCCGAAATTTATGAACCACATTTCTCCTACAGCTTGGCGAACGAATAGCCTTTGTCAGGCTCCATTTCTAGGAAATGTGAGTTTTAAGAGCCCAACACTCAGTAATCCCCTATCAGGCGGCTCGCCAGACACGTTTGCAACACCTCAACCTCATCCGAGTAACAGACTCCCGTCCTTTCCCGGTGCCGTCCCTGCCCAGTTTATGATATATTTACTGATTACATTAAATGTACTCGTATATATGATTTTTGTTAGGTAAAGAGGACCCAAAACCAGAATTTAATGCCTATATGGATGTGGAAGCGTACCATGTCGTGATGCAGAATGCTAATCCGGACAAAGTAACTGTATTCCCATATTCACAGACAAGAGCATTTTGTAACTATAGTCGAGTAAGTGCAATTTTGGTAATATTTAGTTATTTTTTATCTTGAATAATCACCGTACCTTTAGAAACATTTTTAACGCATTAACCTCATTACAAAAGTAATCGTTTCAAAAATCTTCGTCAACTTTATCGAGTTCGTGGTATAAGCATTATCATCGATTTACTCTCGGGTGATGTTAAACCACCCAAACTGTAACGATTTAGAACTCTAGATTATCTTTAAGTTGTAATAAACCTTGAATTTTTTATGGTTTAAAAGATGATTTTTGACCTCAATTTCACCTGGTGGAAGGTGAAGATGTGTCCGATGATAGATCGTGTCCGGCCAACAAATACCTATTCACTCTTCTCTTAATGGCTCCCAAGCCACAAGAACGCGGAATTATGGTCGCTGAAAGCATATTCCAATCCTTAGCTGTTCGCATGATAAATGTAGAAATGAATCATGACATACGGAAGGTACCTGTACAATTTCTTCCAGCCTGTCATAAAATCGGATCCGTTGGCTTACATCCTCGTTACCTATATGAAATTAAAATAAAAGAACATAAACTCTATTCAAATAGGCCTACTCCCAAGCACTTTTCTATCGTCAAAGAAAAGAAAGTCTGCCACCGCTTCGTAAAGCAGAATCTACCGAGTAAGATCTGTAAGAAGCTTTGGAAGTTACTGTTTTCCAGATGTTGAAGTGCCAATCAATACACAAAGGCAGTAATGACCCGTGAGGAAAACTGTATACATTAAGATGCGTTTTTATTAATAAAACAGTCATTGATGGAATAATAAACCTTTTTTATCGATGTTACTTTATTAATTTATCTAAATTTCAAGGTTGTTAATTCTAAAACATGCGAGTATTTAGGTGTGCTATTACATAGATAAATATCGAGCTCTGGTAGATATAAAGAATGTTTAGCATGAGATATAATACGGCTGTTTGATGGCTGTGATTGTATAAAGGGTTTTTTTGGGTCTTTGTACTTACCTTTATTTATTTCTGTGTCACCCGTATAAGTGTTCATTTCTTTAGCTTACTGTGGTACATAAAAACCTATATAATGGCTGGTCTTTGTTTGATAGGAATGGAGAGAAAACATATTAGGAGCAATCGATAACAAAATTGTAAAAGCGCAGAATTTACACGAAAGAGTTTCTCTTCCGAAAAACGAAAGATGGATGTCGCTCGACCCAGCAGTCGTGTCTACATTTGTTAATGCGGATCTAGTTCAAGAATTCAAATATGCGAAGAATGATATAATCATGTGTGGTACGTACGTATTACTTGTTATAGTTAACTAGCTGCGATAGCCTGGCGTTGCCTGTGTAGATTTACACCTTGGGTATTGGTTTTCCTAAAGCTTCGATATCAACTAACCCAGTGAGGGTTTAATGACGATAATAATTGAACTCATTATCCCGATTAAATTTTTTTTGTTTTTTAATCTCAATCGCTTCTCGAATCGGAATAACAGAGACAATATCTGGAGAGAATTTTTGTCCCGTTATTATTTGTAAGGAGTACAAAACGCAAAAGACTAAACTGTGTCAATCACGTTCCACTTGTTCCATCGTGTTTTTCTTTGATATGATTTCACAAAACAAAATATCTAGTACCGCATTATAAGGTCCCGTTGACTGTGAGTTTCAGCCCTACTTTGAATAAAACTAAAACTTCTGGGTTATAAAACAGTATATACGTAGTTACACCATCCAGCTAGCTCCCTTCAAGCAGTGGTGTAGTATTTCTGTCCCAACACGTTAAACAGGATGTACTAAGCTCGCACTAAATATGCAAAATTACCGGGACAGTAATGCTTCGAGATGCTTGGAGCGTTTACTTTTTAGAATCAGTCTTAGCTTGGCCTCCAACAATTGTAGAGTTGAAATAAAGTTTTCAAAAAAATTAACTGAGGTCAGTGACGTGCATAGGATATTTGAACAGGGTAGGCAAAATATGCGTAATTAATTTGAATATTATATTATGATAGAAAATAATATATTGCTTTCATAGGAAAGATAGATGGCGGGAATATAGAAAAGATATGAATATAAATTATTCCTTTTTTTGTTTAGCTTTAAGCAATTTATTCCAGAATTATTTATCGTCAGGGCATGCGATGCTTTCATGCATCTATGGAATAAACGCTACTGCCTGACGTCTCCTTGACTTGACGTTGTTCTTTGCAGGTGATCAACGAGGAATAAACACAAACGAGTATGTCAATAAGCATGAAGCTAACGTAAGAATCGTGCATTCTGTGAAGACAGAAGCATACAAAAAATTTCTTATAGATGTACTATCGGCCGGTGCATAAATATCTTGGATGTGTGATTTTCTATTCTGGTGCAGCACCATTGCTTTGATATTAAGTACAGAACAGTCCAAAAACCTATTGCAACTATCCTATCCAGAGTTCACATATAGAGAGAGCATTTAGGATAATCTATAATATAAAAATGAATCGTTAAATGTGTATAAGCGCGAAACTCGAGAACGGCTGAACCGATTTGGCTGATTTCTTTTTTGTTGTGTTTGTTGAAGTCTGGGGAAGGTTATTACGGAAAGAAAAATTAAAAAAATTGTCTGAAAAAGTCTAAAAACACCACTTTTCTATATTCTCATACAAAAAAATCGTAATAATATTTAAAAGTCAATTTGAACTTTAACACCATACCATAAAGTTTAAATGTTAGTGGACGGGTTCCGGGAAGGCAAAACAATCGAGTGACGTATAAATATTAATGTCAATATTTGTCAATTTTTATACATATAGCATTAAGGCCAGGTTCCTTCAAACAATTTTCAAAAAACAGCCGACAGGGGAAGCTATTAACATAAAAAAAATGTGACTTTGTTTTAGAGAAATAGGGCAGAACAAGGCCTGCCGGGACAGCTAGTTATAATAATAATAACTTAAGAATCGTTGAGGCACGTGGATCCTGGTTGTTCTTTTCTTGCTAACGGAGAGTATTTACACTGACATAATCAAGTAAACAAGATCATACATCAGCAACTTGCTCTTTGATATGGTCTTGAAGTTAATGAGGTACCATTCTATCAATATGTACCTCAGTAAGTTCTCGAAAATAGTCGTGCAATGCTGTACTGGGATCGATCTGTTATCACTGATAGGACTATTTTTGCTAAAAACCTGATATTAAAATAGTAGATCCGTTGGCACGTCGGGCAATATTTTTGATATCACAATACCACATGATGAGAATCTCGTGAAAGAAATAAATGAAAAATTAACAAATTATTTAAGCCTCGCACACGAGATTACCAGTATATGGGATGTGGATTCTACGATTATTGTCTCGATAGTCGTGTCCACTAATAGGCTAATTGCAAAAACACTCGATTGCCATCTTAAGAGGCTCGCCCTTGGTTGTTGGATCAAAATCCGAATGCAGAAGGCGATATTACTTGGTAGGGCACGCATTGTAAGAAGGTTTCTCAATCTGGACTTCTGAGTACCAGTGGCTTAGGCCTTAGGACTCGCTCCCATAGGACTGCATGTTCTAATATTTCCAACTGAAAAAATATTGTAAATAAAATAAATCTATACTAATATTATAAAGCTGAATAGTTTGTTTGTTTGTTTGAACGCGCTAATCTCTGGAACTACGGGTTCGAATTGAAAAATTCTTTTTGTGTTGAATAGACTATTTATCGAGGAAGGCTTTAGGCTATATAACATCACGATGCAACTATTAGGAGCGAAGAAATAATGGAAAATGTGAAAAAAACGGGGAAAATTATTCAACCTTGAGTGCTTCCATTGCGTGCGCTGCGAAAACGGTTCAAGATACCAAAAATATATGTAAAATGTGTGTAAAATGATCTAAAAAAATGTCCGTGACAGTATATGTCTATCTTTTAAGATTAACTCACTAGAACCGTTTTTATGGTAATCAAATTTGGTCGAAATTAATGCATTATTTGTTAAGAGTTGTATCAACGTAATAATATTAATCTTTATCCAAATAAATGTGTTGTTGATTAAGAGTATTTAATTGTGAACAAAATTGTCTTTGACATCACTTAATTTCAATGAACATCTTAGAAGATATTGCAATAACTTATATAGCAAAACAACGTTTGCCGGATCAGCTAGTAATTAATATTAATAGAGACTTTGTTCCATCCTCTCCCTTCCATACTATAAATACGCGCGCGTGTTTACGGAGTCACAGCTATACGGTTACTCATATCCCGGCTAGGACTAAGAAGTTCTCCAACTTTTGCTTTTACCGAGTCGTTGAGCTGTAGATTGGTCTTCTAGCGAGCGTGTTCCCACCGTCCTATGACAATACTTTAAACGAAGCGTGAAGAGATATTTGTACAGGCCAGATAGGATTCTTTATTGTCGTTTTTGGACTGCCCCATGCTTACCATCAGGTGTGGAGGGATCGCTAGGTTGTTTTAGGATAAAAAAATATAAGATCGAATTTTTTTTGGGAAGATTGGGAAATATCTGCATAGCACCATCAAGGTCGTCGTCATCAGACTCTTACTGTCTAAAAATCTTTGAGGGTATGCCCCAAATCGTTGCTAGCTGGGCCTGGCGATCCATATTTTTCTAATGACCTAGCGAGCGGTTAGCCTTTATAGGCTGCATAACTACGAGAGGCTAGTGTAAACAGCTCGCCCCGCAAGACCTCACTATCAAGCGATGAGCAGGACACATAGGCACGGCCCCCACCATCCAGGCAGCAGACTCCCACAAATCAACTGCCCGGTCAAATATCATATATCACACAAATATCACGCTCGTTGCAAGCGAAGGCAAAGACGAATACTTGTTTTTATATAAGATTGATATCAGCATTAGTAAGTTTACCTCTTCTTCATTAAATTCGGCACTATGATAGCAACATCTGTGCTGTTACATTAGCTTACAGGCGACAGTAGCCACTCTCCTTTAAGTGGCCTATACGTCTTTTTAATACCTTTTGATATTAAACAAATCATAGGGCCTTCCGTAAGCATATGTTCGAAGATTTTTATTTATGTTTTAGCGACATCTATCATTTCCTATTGTAACTAGCAACAAAACTGTCATATCATTCTTAATCATAAATTACTAAGGGTGTTGCTAGATGGCGCTCAATCTTCAAAAAATAAAAAACACGTCTGTTGGTTTGAGCAGAGAAGTAATAAATGGTGTATCCTCTTTATTTATACATGCTAGTAATTATTATTAATAATAAATATTAAAATATTAATTACATGTTAGTAATTAACTTTTTTTTTAATTACGTGCGAATTTTTTTATGCATTATTCCGACAAAAATCATAATCAATGGCAGTTAAGCAATCAGCCTTCTTTATTCACAATTTTTAATAAATTCATTCATTTCATTTTCTATATCGTTTGATGACACAGTTATTTCCAAAAATTTTAGTATGATTTCTGCACTACGGGTTGCGAATTGATCTTCACATGGAGCTAAAATCCCCTTTGGCCGTGAAGAAGCCCGCATGGCATCTCATAGAAATGTAATGTGTAAGTGCTCTGAGAACGTCGTTCTGATGCGTTACTGGTCACATTGGGCACGACATTTAAGCGCAAAGTTTATACAGCCCTTATACCTTGTTCATGTTACTAAGTCCCCAATGACAGACAAAAAATAAGTTAGTCTTGTTCACTAAACAATTATATAATATTTTATTTTGATTCTATTTTTTTTTAGTACCTCAATCTTTATATATTTATTTTCAATATTTGCACTAAATATGATAATTTAGGTACAAAGAATTTGTATAAGGGACTTCGTAATACCAAGACATTGAGGTGAGCGAGAGGTGGCTCCTTACAACACTCCCCGCAGTGCAGAGATGCGGCCTCAGAAAAGGCCAGAAGTCGCCGAGGGTCGGAGAAGAGGATATCACTGTACCTCCGGCCTCGGTCAGACGGGAAGAAGGAACACCCTGGGGGTTTTAGTCGGTGCAAGTCCGACACACCGACAGGCAGCTCTCACCGCCCCCTGAGGTCCGTCAGCGATTTCCCCCGGGTTACCAAAAAAACGGGACTTCGTAAGATGAACAAGGTATAATATATCTCTGCTCACTCTGTAAGTAGTATAGCATGACGATATATTTTTATTATATTAACACACATAAACATTCCAATCGATCTACGGAATGTGAAAAGGTGCTGGAGTAATAAACAATTTTTATGTTGACCATAAAATAAGTATTAAAATGGACAGTGCTTTTATAGTTTAATTCTTCTTTTAGGACATAAAAAAGTACTATAACACCTTTAAAAATATTACTGTTATATTACTTTTTACCCTCTGTATCTGACAGTTATTTAAAATTATGATTGATACCGTAATATTATCGCTTTTAACTATTATATATTACTAACGATCATTAATAACTATATTTAGTATGAGTGCAACTGGTAATTGAATGAAATTAACTCAAATATGACCACAAATAATATTTCCTTCTTGAGACTTTCCTTTCTAAGAACTGCATATGAGCTTCAGCTTTTTACAATCAAGTATTACCGACCGCTTTTCGCAAGTCGTAATTTTATTTTGGCAGATGTGTCAGTCTTAAAACAAAATAAAAACAACATTAATCCTATTATAGTATTATAAAAACAAAATTAATTTCTTAATAAGAAAATACCATAATTTAATTATATTTTTTAAAGATTTTACTTTTTCAACTTCTATTCTTTTGAAAATTGATAATTCTATTTTATATGTTTGCTAATGCACTGAATTCTATATTTTAACTATTACAAATTTACCAACAAATATAACAATTTGAAGTTAATAATATATATTTATAGTTTATGATTGTAACAAGCAATTACAATCATAAACACTAACATTTTTCTCAAAAGTACACTGGCTCGATGGTGACTGCAGTGCAAATGATGTTAAGTACAATGTAGTCCAAAAACGAAAGCGACAAATATATGTCAAAGTTTGTTTTTTATCAAAGGATAACAATCCATTGAGTCTCCGTCGTCATATCGGCCCACATATACCACGACTGAAGGTCTCTAGGTATATGAGTAACTGGATATACATATACAAGTTGATCCTGAAACGCGACAGGCCAAAGCGAGTCACTATGACGGTCTTTACACTTGTGTACTGTGGTCATAACCCAGTTCTGGCAATCGCCCTACCAAAAAAACCAAAAAAATACTACTTTCTAAATAATACTCCTTTATAATAACTACGAAACATTGGGTTTTCGACCATGCCTTGCACGCATAGATGGGCATAATGTAATCAGATTAATAAAAATGATTACGATTACATTTTACATTTTTTACCATTAATATGACTGCATTTTGCACATACATATATGTTTTAAAGACTACAGAATCTCAGATTGCATACACATTTATGATTTCTTAATGTTATAAATGGATTTAAATCATGATTGCAGAGCAAGAAAATTAAAATTACGACTACATTTTTTTTTTTACACTGGCACGACATAGTGACTGCAGAGTACCTGATGGTAAGTACAGTGTAGTCCAAAAACTAAAGCGACTATCAAAGGACGAAAATCCATTGATAGTCTACATCGTACTGTCGGCCCACATATACCACGACTGAAGGTCTCTAGGTATATGAGCTACTGGATATACACAAGCTGATCCCGAAACGCGACAAGCCGAAACTGGTCACTATGACGGACTTCACACCCATATACTGTGGTCGCGATCCAGACGGTCCTCGACGCCCTACTACCTCGCTGCTGCTCGTTTAGCACCACCCAGGAGTCACGTGTAGGGAAACTAGGGTAAAGTCTACGGACGCGAGCAGCTTCGACTCCCAAAATCATGTAATCAAAATTTTGTAATCATTAATCAGATTATATTTTGCCCATCTCTGCTTACAGGTTACTCTGTATTTGTGAAAATGTATAAACATAAATGAAACTACCCTACAATTCAAAAGAGGAACGGTCCAACTAATTACTGTTTACCACAGTTCTACTCGTTTCAGTAATTTCAAAGTTTTGTAACCACAATTAAACCATCTTATAGTGGTATTATAACTTTGAAGTTTGTTTGTCATCATTGTAACGTTGTTACAAATTTTTATTTTAAATAACAATCATAAGAGAACTATATCGATAGTCGATGTTCGAGGCGTATCGATAAGCCAAGCACGGCGCATCGTACATTATAACTATATAATAATATATCTACACGGTACCTGCGCGCGCGCGCCGCTGTTGGCGAGTCGCGGCCACATTCATTGTGCATGACAACGCCGCGGAGTGCGACTGCGTCATTTATAACTTATAAATATTATCATTAAGCATCAAATTGAATAAGCTATTGCTCAATACCAAAACAAAATACTTAAGTATAGTGATTTGATCCCGAAATAACGGGAATCACCCTACGAATCACCCTACGAATCACCCTACGAATCACCCTACGAATCACCCTACGAATCACGGTACGAATAGGTGTACAGGCCGAAGAATCTGCAATCTGAACGATAGCCGAGTTACCGAGTACCCACATTTAATCCAGGATGAGCTATTGATGAGCAGTTACTTCTTCCGGAGCCGATTGCCACACATCCACGTCAGGGGAGTACGAACAAAACGAGAGACTGCTAGAACACACCCTAGGCCATACACCCACGACCCATAAAAACCTGTAAACTAACTGTACATATTAAATCTTTAGTTCGTAAATAGTGTTTTTCTGCTAAAAAAAAAAACATTAAGCGACATCATAAGGCCGACTTACCTTAATTACACTGACAACAAGCTACGTTATTTCAAAATCGTTACACACGGTTAAAGCGTTCATCAAGCTAGGTTCGATATTTTTGAAAGGGATTGTTATTTCTAGAGATATGAACACAATATATCTAAAAGTTAGTTATCGTTAAGTTTTAGAGTGAGATACTCTCTCTCACTCAACACACGGTTGAAGCGTTATAAGATTTAGAAGAGGACGATTAGGTATAGAATGTTTCATGAGCTTCTATTTAGTATAGAATATAATAGCGTATTTGAAAAAGTTCTGTCGTCTCATAGTAGATATATATACAGTACCTTTAAATACAGTACATACCCGCCCTTATTGGGAAGTATTTATATAAAGACAATGCTTATAATTAATAGTCCAATAAAATGTAATGAATTTAAGAAGGAAGAAACATGTTCAAGCATATTTATATAGATTTCTAATATAATATTATTTTAAACAACTGGCAGGGTCACCATGAGATGTTTAGAGTTTAACATATTAAACGTCCATACTTTAATGATGCATTTATTAATCCGCGCCCTGCGCAACGGATGCGCATTTACTTATATACTAACTTACACGTACATACACACACTGCAATGGTTGTACTTTATTCTATATTTATAAATCGTTCAATTCTATCGTGTCTATAAAATAAAACCAATTTTTCTACCTACACATTGACATAAGTCTCAAACTATACTTTCAACATGTCATCGAATTTGTAAGAAGAACATATAAACCGCGAGTCACAAATGAAACTTGTAGTAAAGCAAACATGGTTGAAAACTAACAAAACGAGGTAAGTGTACCGGATATCAAATTTCATACAGTGATGGATCGACATCAATGTGTTTACTGAAAAGGGTTCTATGGGTGAGACGTAAAGTGTGTCATCTTTGGAAATATCACGAATTTACTCAGCATTTTAGTAAATGTTTGTAAATTGTCTTAGTTGTGATAAATTGAGACAGTATGGTAATCGTAATCTCTCACTGCCAACGATGGTGAAGACTGTAACAGAGGTCGCAATCTTCTGCGAACCAGTCCTGATGCAGAAAGAGACCGCCGAAAGGGACAGGGCAAGAACAACTACCCTAGTTATTCGGAGGCCAAGGTACGTCGACGGAGGGATGCGTTCACTCAAAACGAGTGAGATATCCCTCGGTGACAATATCCGGGCAGTAGACTAGAGGGAGTCTGCTTGTCGGGGGAGAAGGAGGTGGATTGCAGTGCATGACAAATTGAGTGCGTGAGAATTTGAAGAGGTGAGCTCTTTGCAAGCACCCCACCCAGAGAAGCAGCTTCATTAAGGCTATTCACTTCCCGGGTGATTGGATGAATATGGTTTCCCAGGCGCAAGTGAATCAATTAGAGGGAGACCCCGGGGGTTTTTAGTCAGTAGGAGTCTGACACACAGGGGTCGCTGCCCTCACAGCAACCCTGAAGGTCCTATGTAGGATTTACCCCGGATTACTAAAACAAAAGGAGGGTGAATACTAAAACTATATTATGACCATAGTAAATAAGTGCTAGTTAGGGTCTATCGCAAGAGAAAATTGATGTCGGCAGTCATGATACGGAAAGTAGCCTTCTTCAGGCATACGCAGAGAAAATGGCAATATGAGTTAAGTAGATTGATCTTCCAAGGCAAGATTCCGGGGACATGCACATCCCATTGAACAAAAAAATAACATCACGCTATATCTATTAAGGGGTGAACACATATACTTTAGTAGCTGTATTCACTTTGCGTGTATGGTTGCCCCAATGTGAACAGTAGCACAACTGATCACCGTTTTCAAGGAATTTACACACGATATTTATATTAGATGCTTTGCGGGCTTCCTCACGATGTTTTTCCTTCACCGGTGAGCATGTATGTATCTAAATGTGTACATAGTCTGCAAAACCAAGCGGTATATGCTAGGATTCGAACCTACAATCATTCGCGTTGCCGCAAACCGAAATAAGTCCATTATCCCCTAAGCCATTTCACCAACATAGTCACAGCCATCGGTGAACATTCAGAAAAAAATACATATAGGCGAATAAACGAGTAAAACCTCGTTTGTGAAATCAGTTAAAAATTGTTTAAAAAAAACTGAAGGAACTAGCAAGTGTATATTTCAAAATTACGTAGTAACGGTGCGCCCTTTCACCGCTAACACAAAACTACCCTCAGATCCAAGTAACAAGCTACAAACTTGTGGAATATTGTCCAACAGTAATCTCCACTAGCCAGCCTCCGTTCTAAGGTCCCTTTATAACTACCTCCATTCCACAGAATAATACCCTTCGGGTTGTAGTCTATGACTAGGGTTACCATACGTCCCGACTTGACGGGGAATTTACCGAGTTAAGCCAGTTGTCCCGGCGAACCTGTTTGGTATTTTCTCCCGGTTAATGTGGTGAATCCCGCTATATATACAATTAGGAAATGTAAAGAATATCACACAAATGCACCGAAAATAATACATCATGAATATTTTTTTTTAATTTGCTTTTTTTAATTTGGTTAATTCGCGACAGACCAGTCAAATGTCATGTTGTTCCATTTAAGAACATTTTACTGGCTCGTATAGGTGTGCTTTCTGTATGTTTCCTAATGGCATGGTTTTATAATATCAAATTCTCATAAGAAGTTTTAAAAGCATTTTGGATATCTCATGTAATTTTGCGAATCATAATTTTTGCTTCTATATTTCTTTTGTCTCTATTTAATCTAACAATCCTATCCCGATTTAGTTCTTCGTGAATATGGTCACCCTTTGAAGGACGCCTTAGGGAACAAAAGCTGATGTAACAATATTATTGTTATCGCTGTAATAACAAAATTCCTTCACAATTATCATATTTAAGCTGGGATGATGTTAACATCTTGTACAGTTGTAGGTTATAAAAACTCACTATATATGCCTAAAGTTTAAATTTGTCGCTCCAGTGTTTATTTGTCTAAACAATCTAATGTTTTTTTGTTCTATCTCCAATAAACATAATAAAATACGTAGTAATTCTTATACATCCACAAAACAATGTTAAAAAAAATTGAAAAAATAATAACTACACACATATAAATATAATAACATATAACTCTGTAGCAACATCAATCTCAGAGGCCAGCTTATCAGCTTAAGCTATGTACTAGTCGATCCAGGTAGTAAACTTGAAGGAGTCTGCTACCCGGATAAGAGGGAGGTTTTGGAGGGGTGGGCTCTTTACTCCCACCTCTTCCAGAGAGGTACAACAAGGCTTTTTGCTACCCTGGCGTCTGGATTTTTGTTTCCCAGGCCCGGACGAAGCGATAAGAGGGACACCCCGGGGGTTTTTAGTCAGTAGGAGTCTGACACCGGGTATGCTGCTTTTAAAGTGACCCTGATGGTTCTATGCAGGATTTTTCTTTCGAGTTACAAAAGAAAATGCACCACTCGATGAAACAACAATCCACACAAGCACTTTCGAAGCAACAGGATTGTCAGCGCCTGCAACGTTCTTCCGGAAGACGTAATATCAGCTCTAAATGTGAACCATGTGAAAATCACCTGGACAAATACTATCTCAATCAAAGAAACAAATAAAAATACATACACTACATACTGTATTTATAACTTCCAGAACAGAGGGTAAATTGTGTAAATGAGAGCACATAAAGTTACCCTTATATATATTTTCCAAAATGAAAGATTTATTGTACTTCGTGCCTCTGAAACCGGCACAACAAAGGTATGTGTCAACTGTATTCAAAAGATAAGTGGGTAGTTTAAAATTCTAAGGACGAACGAAATAAATTACAAAGACCGTGGTTCATGCGTAATCTTCTGGTAATTTTTGCTTGAGAACGGATGTATCTTATAAATGTGTTCTTTATTTATTCTAAATTCGTTTTTCAGCTCTCTCAACTTATAGTAAACTTTAGTATATCGTCGCTCAGTAGCGTTCATTCCTTAGATGCATAAAAACATTGCATGCCCTTACGATAAATAAGTCTGGAGTAAATTGCTTAAAGTTAAACAAGAAAAGGAACCATTTATATTCATATCTAATCCATATTCACACCATCTATCTTTCCTATGAAAGCAATATAATAGTTACTAACGTAATATAATATTCAAATTAATAACGCGAGTTCTGCCTACCCTGTCCAAGTACCCAATGCATGTCACTTTCGTCGCTATATTTCTTTAATTTCGTGTATAAATATAACCTTGCTTAAGTAACTTATTTAAAAGCATTTTAAATCGTAGCTGTGGTAGCCTATTGGTTATAGGACCGGCAACCATGCGCGCCGACGCAAATGTTCGTTAGTTCGAATCCCGTCACGTACCTCTGAGTATTTTCAGAGTAAGGATGGATTTAGTCATCACATGACGATTTCCTTCACGTTGAAGGAAATCCTCGCGAGTGTTACGCTCATTATTAATATGACAACTCTAATCGTTTCCTTGATGTGATAGCTAACTATTAATATGGCAACTCTATTTCTTTGTCTTGATATATAGCCTCCGTAAGGTTGAACAGTCAGTCGTCTGCTAGCCCCCATGCGAGCAACAAATGTAAAAAAGATTATCAAAGTGAGTCAAATAAAAGTGGAATTGATTATCAGTATACATTTAAATATATTTCTGAGCAAGTTTTACGCGAGGAAACCCGCATGGCATCTAATAGAAATAGAAATGAAATGAAATATAGCTTTATTCAAATAGGCCTACTTCCAAGCACTTTTGAATCGTCAAAAAAAAACAAGTGAATCAACCACCGGTTCGGAAAGCAGAATCTACCGAGAAGAATAATAATATGTCGTCACGCTTTTCCCTTTCGGAATAAGCAGAGAAACATTAGCTGTATCCACTTTGCGGTCAGATGTCGTGCCCAACGTGACCAGTAGCGCAGCTGATCTCTATTTTCAAGGCACTTACACATGACATTTTTATTAGATGTCATGCGGCTTTCTTTACTATGTTTTTCTTCAACAGTTAACATGTGGTACCTAATCCGTACGCAGCCTGGAAAAACCCAGAGGTAAGTGCTGGTATTCGAATCTACAACCATTCGCGTTGCTGCGCATGGAAACAGAACTATAGAGATGATAAATATATTTATCAAGACAATATTGAAGTACCCCTAGTTAATTTGTTTTACCCCATGTTTCAAGCTTTACTTACAATATCATGTTTATTTGTGGGAACGGAGTCACCTTGTGGTAAGACATCGTGCTTGTCGAATATAATTGTTTCATTAAATTAATTTGCTCATTCCGTCATTGAACAACTGGATATACACAAACTGATCCCAAAACGGTGACAGGCCAAAGTCAGTCACTTGAACGGCTATGACTTTGATCTTTAATTAAATTACACATTCTTTTTTGGTGGTAGGGAGATTGCCCGAGTTAGGCCATGACCTCAGTACACAAGTGTAAAGACCGTTATAGTGACCAGCTTTAGCCTGTCGCGTTTGGGAATCAGTTTGTGTATATCCAGTAACTCATATACCTAGAGACCTTCAGTCGTGGTATGTGTGGGCCGACATGACGATGTAGACTATCAATGGATTTTCATCCCTTGATGGTCGCTTTCGTTCTTGGACTGCACTGTACTTAACATTAGGTAGTCTGTAGTCACCATGACGGGCCAGTGTAAAAAAAAACAAGGTTCAGACTTAAATAATATTGAAGCGAAACTAATATTGTCATATTTTTTTTATAAAAAAATATAATTAAAAGTATATACAGAAAAATAACTTAAACTACATACGACTGTATTTTTATATAGATTTTTTTAACCTGTCACCGCATCGTGTCATCAGTAAAAATAACCTATCGATAGTTGCAGCAACCATCGGCGCCTGTACAAATATCTATTCACGTTTCGTTTAAAGGACCCAATATCATAGGATGGTGGGAACACGCTCGCTGGAAGCCTATTCCATAGCCTAACGATTCAGCAAAATTAAGAGTTAGAGAACTTGTTATTCCTAGCCAGGATGGGAGTTACGGTATAACTGTGACCATAGATGGGCAAAATGTAATCAGATTAATGAAAATGATTAACGATTACATTTTACGTTTTTTACCATTAATATAACTGCATTTTACTTATTTATGTTTTAAACACCACAAAATCCCAGATTGTATACACATTTATGATTTGTTAATGTTTTAAATCGATTTAATCATGATTATAGACCAAGAAAATTAAAATTACGACTACATTTTTTAATCGTTCATCATTAATCAGATTACATTTTGCCCATCTCTAACTGTGACTACGTAAGCCCACGCGCGTGGTTCTAATATAGAAGGGCGAGAGGAGGGAGAGAGTTTTTTTGTATCCCGGGGGAAAATCCTGCATAGGACCATCAGGGACGCTGTGAGGGCAGTGACCCCGGTGTGTCAGACTCCTACTGACTAAAAACCCCCCGGGTGTCCCTCTGATTGCTCCACCCGGGCCTGTGAAGCCAAATACATCCAGACGCCCAGAGAACAAGAAGCCTTGTTGAGGCTACCTCTATGGGAGGGGAAGGAGTAAAGCCCACCCCTCTAAAACCTCTCTCCCAGGCGATGCGCCGGACACCGTGCACCGCCTCCCACTCATCCGGGCAGCAGACTCCCTCAAGTCTACTGCACGGAGAAGGGAGAGGGTGGAACAAGGTTGAATAACTCTATAAAACTTTATATATAAAAAAGTTTATAAAGTTCTCCAAACCCTTCTATAAATATTTAATAATCCGCTTAACAATATTAGTCCAAAGGTACACAGTAAGAAAACATGAAAGACACATTAAGTGGTTTGAATTTCTTCTACGTGACTAGAAAAATGATTAATACAAACAGTAAATAATTTAGAAATGAACGTTTTAATTTAAGAAATTTCAGCGACAGTGAAATACTAAATGAAAAAACATTGTCTAGAAACTTTATGATTTATTTTATGTTACATTTTCTCACGAGGATCTTTCTTTCGTCTGGATCTGTGAATTTTCTTAGTAATTTTCTAATAATATTAAATTGACGGTAGAATTGGAGCTTACGGTTTGAAATTGTTTCAGTATTAAATTTACGAAAGATTACCAACGTAATAACCTTCGTGAATTATTAAGTTTTTTTATATACCTATAAGCTAGCTGCGGTGACGCGGCGTTATCCGGGTAAAAACAGTCATTACCTCGGGGGCTACTTTAAAAAAAAATCAACATACAGAATTTATAGCGTAACATTTAAAAAATGATGGATGTTCCAATAAACTTTCAGTCCTTATTTCACCTTTTAGGATTGGAATATCAACCCTTCACCCTTAGTTTTTTTTATACTAACTCGACATATAGGATATACATTGGATAAATCAACTATTGTATCTATGCTCATTCAAAAAATGATATAGCGTAAGAATATATTATTAATAATAAGTAAATTAATTTTGCTAGTAAAAAATATTTCTTCTAGAATATGCTTACAACATATTGCATCATATTTATTTTGAAGTGTACGTAATGCATTCAAAACGTAGAAATAAGTTAATTTTAAATACTTCGAATCCTCAACAATTAAAAAGCCCTTAACAAAATCAAAGTTAACACAGTAAAAAGTTTTAAATCTGTAATTCATCATCAACACTTGCCCTGTTATTAAGTTGAAATTTAATTTCTTCATTGTTACTAACATTACTTCGGGTCTTCGGTAATACTATTTCTTCAGAATTAATGTCCATAATGTGAAAACATACGGACTAAAATAATAAGATTATTTGCAGCGTAATCTTATCCAAACTTTCATGAGTACAAGTCGATATAGATATATTGGAAATTAGTTATCATATTTAATAAAATATAAACTTAAAATATAAACCAAACAAATTAAAAAAAAATCTGCTTTAAATATGTGGAAAACAGAGTTATTCTACAATAAAGGCGTGTTAGATACAATTATCATGATAAGGATTTTTTCTATGTCCGAACTAAAAGATAAATTTTTCATTCATAATATGTACAGATATGTCGTGGAATATCTTCTTTGTCTCCGATTTTCAACGATCTTATCATTTACGTGTCTTTAAAAGAAAAATCATCAGACACTTATTAGGTAAACGCGTTCCAACATCGCCTTTATCTTCGCCTTCCGTCAAATGTGATTGAAGTCAAGCTTTTGTGCGTATAGCTTAAAAAAGTAAGCTTCATCGCAAATATTTTTATCTAACTTTATAATTAACTTACTTGCAATGCAAAATACCGATAAAAAATGGCATTAATAACAAATTTAATAAACGCTGCAATTATTTTCGTGTTAAGGTCTGTATGTTTTCATTCTTAAGACATTTGCATAATGTTAGGATTGAAAATTTTAATATTTATGAAAGTGTCTTCGGCATAATACTGTCCGCGTTTTCATTGAAATATACAAACATTTTCATCTCAAATATTTTGCGAGACCATTTTCAGTATATCTCATTACGCTCCAAGCTTTCAGTTGCACGAGTTTAAATCATCGCCCATATTTTCTGGATTAATTAAAATTAAAGAACAGGACGTATGGTGAGAGACAGGAGATGAAATTATCACAAATATTTAACATAATACGTAATTTAATTTTGATAATAATTACTATAATATTTAAAACAGTATTTAATTAAATGCATTACTTGCCCCGGAGCTTGGGAAAGCCAAGGCATGCCAAATTCTAGGGGTGACTGAAAATTATATCACCCCGCGTGCCTGCTATATTACATATTTAAAAAAAATAGGCAATTCCATAAAAAATTGCCTGATTTACAAATAAGGAGTTAATATGTTTCCAGCGCGCATGTTTCTACCATCTTATAACAGAAGCCTTTAAGGGAAAAGTGAATAGGCATTTGTGGGCCGGACGTGGTCTATCGTCGCTCTCATCTTCACCTTCCACCAGGTGTAATTTAGGTCAAACGTCCGCCTGTAAATAATAAAAAAAATAGATAAGCGTTTGTTTTGACGTTTTGAAAATTAACTAAAAAGTGTCATAAGATTGTTATCATCTCTTATGTTATGCAAATTGAAAGGTCGTTTTTCGTGAATATTCCTCTTCCTGCGGTTAATGATATTTACATTTTTAAATAGTACTATAGCACAAAAACTCTAAAACTTGTGTTATAATTTTTTTATTAAACCTTACACTTGGGTGACAAAGACAAAATGATTTTGGAGGAACAGCATAGAGCACTTTTTACCTCGTCTCGAAGATATCAAGATCCGGGGCAGAGATGGGCAAAATGTAATCAGATTAATGACGAACGATTACAAAATTTAGTCGTAATTTTAATTTTCTTGCTCTGTAATCATGATTGAATCCATTTAAAACATTAAGACACCATAAATATGTATACAATCTGGGACTTTGTAGTGTTTAAATCATAAATGAGCAAAATGCAGTTATATTAATGGTAAAAAACGTAAATTGTAATCGTTAATCATTTTCATTAATCTGAATACATTTTGCCCATCTATGGTCCGGGGGCTGATATAAGAAATTTATTTCGAAATAGCGTTCTAGTTACATTTCTCTATCAGTTTCAATCAGAGTAAATCCGTTTAAATTTACGTTACTCAGTATTTATTCGAGCAATTATACTTAAGCCCTAATACTCGTACATACAAAAGGGGATCGCTAAAAGAATTCTGGTTGCGTAAGAATGTCATAAAGAACCGTAATCCTTGTGTGCCTTTGTAGACAGAAGTAACTTAATACGTTAAACTGTCTCACTAGTTGGAGTTTTAGTATTAACGTATAGATTCTACAATAAAAAAGTTAATAGTATTAGAATTTTGATTGAACTAATTTAAAAATATATTATCAAGTAACAATATCAAAACAGGAAATAATGTAAGAATAATTTTGGTATTGTTTTAATACTAGAACTACCGGCTAACAATATATACATACATATTTGAGAAATAGGAATAACATGGTATTTTGAAAATATGAATAACATCTAGGGTGAAAGGCTATGTGGTTTAAGAGACATTTTTTGGTGATATATATATATATTTGGAATCGGTAAAGAACGCTGATTCCGAAAATATATATTTTATACTAGCAAACCAGGCGAACTTAGTTTCGCCACCAGATGGCTTCGTTTTGGTTTTTAGTTAGCGTTTGAAAGAACGTGTGCATAATAAATGTCACATGAAATTAACTGAGCAGAGTACAATGAGTAGCTGTCAAACAATGTATAACGCATCGGCGCCATCTACTTAAAATACTGGTGCGATCTGCTCCACCACCATGCAAAACCATATTGGTTTGTAGTACAGCCTATGTATCAGAGATGGCGCTGTATGTGAAAAATGATTTTCCCCGTTTTCCTGATTTTTTTTGCTATAAACCTCACGGAGCCCGAGATCTTTCCAACGAATGCAAAACCGTGGAAATCGGTTCATGCATTCTGGAGTTATAGAGTCAGGAAGGAAAACCGGACTTATTTTTATATAATAGATTCGATATCACCAAAAAATGTCACTTAGACCAAATAGCCTTTCACTCCTCGACATAGGAATTCTGAAAAAGGAATAACATGGTATTTTTTGCTTTGCTTTAGGTACAATTTATTTTTTACGGACAGTTGACACACATTGACAAATTGTCCCAAACCAAGCTTGTGCAAACACAAGTATCCATAATACAAGTATTATGGATACTAGACAAAGATACATATTCACAGCTATATTTCGTGACAAACTAATCTGCATATCACAATACAGTTTGCCGCTACCGGGTCTCGAATCCAGGACCTTGACATCGTATTTTTATAAACACGCCCAATCTTTAAGGATGGATTGAATCAACATATTAAATCTAGTTTAAGCTTGTATAAAACCTTAATTTTTTATTTCAAACGCTTTAATCCGACCTCAAGGACGACTTAAAGTTAACCGTTTTTAAAATTGGATAATGTTTCCGAGCAAAACAGTAGGTACAGTTTAACGCTAAAAGTCATTTTGTATAGATTTAAACCAGATTTAATTTATTAGTGCAAGTTTTATAAGTTATCTAAGCTTATTTTCTGCAACCGTAGTTACCACTTAGCCAGAATGCGAGAGTTCTTTGCTCTAACTGTTAGCTCCGAGTACACTCAATGATTAAATTGTACAAACGAGGTTTATCGAATTGATTTCCAGTAAACTTCGGGTTTTATTAGGTTATTAGGTTCGAATCTTTGCATGTATATCTGGGTTTCTCCAGATTAAGTACGGTTTTTGGCGTCTCATACTCACCGGTGAAGGAAAACAGCATGAGGAAACCCGCATGGCATATAATAGAAATGTCATAAGTAAATACCTCGAGAACGGCGTTAATCTGCCCTACTGGGCTCGATGGGCATCACATATGAGCGCAAAGTGGATACAACCACCAGCGTATCTCTTTTTACCCCATATTTTTTTGATGTCCCGGGGAAAGTCCTAATGGACCGTCAGAGTGCCGTGAAGACAGCGCTCCAGTGTGCCTGAATCTTACCGACTAAACCCCCGGGTTGTTCTTCTTATCAGTCTAACCCAAGGTCACAGCCACGGCAACTTCCATGGCTCCGGCTACGTTCAGCCCTTCACAAGCCTCTATCTATCTGCGGAGAAAGTGACAAATAGAGACGCCCCTCATTCACTACTAACTTATTTATTGATTTACTTTTATAGGGTTGCCAGTGGCCCGGTACAATAATTCATTTACACAACACATATACACAGTTACAATCAAAAAGTTCCTATTAAAGCATCCACAACTTACGTCAGAGTGGCCCGTTTATTTATAATATATTATATTATATTGTATAGTATAAATAACTACTAAATATGCAGAGGGGTGAGTGTGAAGCCCACCCCCTCACTTGCCGCTATATATAGCTATTGGAGCAATACGCAGGAACACATCGCGCATCGCTGACGCCAGGATTTATGGACAGCGCACTCTCTCAAGTGTACCGCCTAGACGTGTAATCCGATTATAGAGGAAGGTCTCTAATGAAGGCCCTCCAACGTCCTCCTGTCCTAGCGGGTCAGCGGATAAGGCTATCACACACCACACTTCCACAGCTTCCACAGCTTTCCATAGCTTCCTTCACTAGTATAGTCTCCTCGTAGATGAAGAGGACTGTCTGCCAAGCCCCATCGCTGCCGAACATTGCGCGAACAAGCGTTGGCAGCAACAAATCATCACTTATAACCCTGTCTCTGCGTATCCCGACAGGGATATAGCGTAATGGTATATTATTAAGTGAAACTTAGAAGTGATAATTTAAAAAACTGTAATACTGAAAGATTTAACTTATTCTATTTCATATTTATTTAGGACTAGCTGATCCGGCAAACGTTGTTTTGCTATATAAGGTTTTGTAATATCTTCTAAGATGTTCATTGAAATTAAGTGATGTCAAAGACAATTTTGTTCACAATTAAATACTCTTAATCAACAACACATTTATGTGGATAAAGATTAATATTATTACGTTGATACAACTCTTTTTTTTTTATTTGGTTCACATACCGGACATCACACAAAAACATACAAAACATAAACGGATCTTACTAAAATAATACAAAAGGTGTGTCCTTAACAAGTGAACACAACAAGCAAAGTAAATAATGCTATGATAAATAAATCAGACACATAGAATCATCAGAAAACGAAAAAACGCGCTACACCTGCACACACTGCAAAATCTTACGTTTAGCCAAGGGGAAGGAAGAGTGAAAGATATCGAAAGATTTACAGATACCATTATAACCAGAGAACATTCTACTGAAAGGGGAGTGCTTACCAATATTAGTTTTATAAAATGGTACAGAAAAAGGTCTACGTATAGAAAGTCTACTACCTTGACGAGGGACTGCAAAATTTACCTTGCTTAACAGTTCAGGACAGTCAATCAGATTATGTATTAATTTGTACAAAAAGACAATATCCGCCACTTTTCGCCTGACACTCAATGGAGACATTTTAAAGTAAAGGAGTCTGGACTCATATGATGTTAAAGATTTACATTTGTTACTGACATAAGATAGCTGATAAACAAATCGTTTCTGTACACGTTCTATTCTATTGGAGTGGGTAGCATAACCGGGGTTCCATACTTGACTACTATATTCCAATATGCTCCGAACGACGCAGTTATATATAGGAATGATAATACTAGGATCGCCAAAAGATTTAAGTTGTCTAGAAACAAAACCTGACAGCCTATTAGCTTTATGTACTATCATATCAATATGTTGACGGAAATTTAGCTTGTTATCAATCATTACTCCAAGATCCCTGACACTAGAAACTTCACTTACTGGATTATTTTCAATATAATAGATTGCCCCAGTAGGATCATTCCTATTAGAAAAGTTTACAAAATAACACTTTTCCCCATTAAGTATCATACGGTTACTCTTAGCCCAATCAGAAACAACATTAATTTGGTTTTGAAATTCCATAGTATCCTCCACGCTACTAATAACCTTGTACAGTTTAAGATCATCTGCATACATACTAAAGTTACAAGTTATTGAATTTGCTAAATCATTTATAAAAACCAAAAATAGCAGAGGCCCCATATGTGATCCCTGTGGTACCCCAGATGGAACCATCGAAAGCTTAGACTTAAAACCATGTACCATGACAAGTTGAGATCGATTACGTAGGTAGGATTCACACCATCGCAACAGGGATCCATGGATACCCATCTTTAAAAGCTTTAGTAATAGTAAATCATGATCAATGAGATCAAAGGCCTTACTAAAATCAGTGTATACAGCATGAATTTCACTTCCCTTATCCAAGAATATGGCAACATCATTGGTAAAACATAACAAGTTTGAAACAGTAGACTTTTTTGGTAAAAAACCATGCTGAGAAGTATGAAGCTGTTGTTTAATATACCAATGGATTTTTTTTACAACTAGTGACTCAAAGACTTTACCAAATACTGAGAGAATCGATACGGGTCGGTAATTAGATATTTCATTAGGGTCACCAGCCTTATAAATAGGGGATATTCGAGCAGACTTCCATTGACTTGGAAAACATCCTGTACACAATGACTCATTGAATAAGTATAGTAGTGGAAACAGCAAAGCCTGAGAGCACTTTTTTAGAAAAATCGGAGGAATATCATCAGATCCTGCACCTTTATAAATACATAACATAGATAATTTTGAAGCTACTTCAGATTCACTCAGTGTGATGCTATCCAGTGTTAGACCCTGTGTAAAGGTACTAATTATATTGTTACTAATATTACATGGCTTAACATAAGTATTATAAACAGAATTAAAATGTTCCGAGAACAAATCACAAATTTCTTGGCCCCCCTGAGCTAGTTTTAGTTTAAGTTTCATTTGATTTGGCAAAGAATTGTTATTAGTTTTCAGTCCATTAATATACGTCCAAATATATTTAGGGTTAGTACGAAGAGTTTTACCAGCAGAAATCTTAAAAGTTTTAAAACGATGTTTTAACATTACTTCACTTCGGTCTCTAAGAATATCAAAAGTAAGCTTGTCCATTAAGTTCCCATATTTTTTAAATTTTTTGTGATATTTATTTTTTTCCTTTAAACTTTTAATCAAAGATTCACTATACCATATAGGATATCGTAAATTCCGCCTCCTCGTACGAGGTGTGTATTTGTTAATTATAACATTTAATGACCTATAAAAGATATTTACTTTAGAGTCGATCCCCACAGCATCCTTCCACAAATTCAACCAGTCAATGCTATTAAGATCATTATTGATTAATTCATAATCACACTTGTAAAAGTTAAGCGTTAAAGTTCGTCTAGGTCTTAAGAAACGATTATTACTAGCAAATGATAACCTAATATCAAGAGCAGGATGATGTGAGTCAAGCTTCGACAATGGTTCAGTCTCAGAAATTGAAATATTTTGACAACAATTTGAGAAAACCAAATCCAGTGTTCGACCGTGTTCATTTTGAATTTGATTACTTTGATCAATGTTTAGGAACGACATTTCGTCAATAAATATATTCTCTGTGGCGCCCACGCAAGGTAATGGTAAACAGGCTTTAGTGGCGGCATCCCACTCCCAGACAATACTAGGAAAGTTGAAATCTCCTATAACAAACAACGCATTAATTTCGACCAAATTTGTTTACCATAAAAACGGTTCTAGTGACTTAATCTTAAAAGATAGACATATACTGTCGCGGACATTTTTTTAGATCATTTCAAGAGGAATAACTCTGTCGTACATATATTTTTGGTATCTTGAACCGTTTTTACAGCGCACGCAATGGAAGCCCTCAAGGATGAATAATTTTCCCCGTTTTTTTCACATTTTCCATTATTTCTTCGCTCCTAATAATTGCATCGTGATGTTATATAGCCTAAAGCCTTCCTCGATAAATGGTCTATTCAACTCAAAAAGAATTTTTCAATTCGAACCAGTAGTTCCTGAGATTAGGGCGTTCAAACAAACAAACAAACAAACAAACAAACAAACTCTTCAGCTTTATAATATTAGTATAGATTACAGTTTATTTTTCTTTAACTGCTTTAAATTTTTTTTTTTTCAACGTTAGGCCGGAAAATAACAAATATTTCATTTCATTCCAGATAATAACACACATTGTTAATTTACATGTGATTTAATTTCACTTCGTCTTATTTTACAAAGTACAAAGGCTTGAAAATAACATGGCAATCTCGAAATTTCTAGATATTGGCTTACAAATTTTATTTAAAAACATATCCGGGATACGCACATGAAGAAATGTAATAGTATTAGTAATAACACACTTTTGATCACGGAAATTTATTTATTTGATTTATTTTAGAAATAACTTCACATTTCCTTAAAATTATATACGAAATAAGAAACCTACAAAGCCAGTTACGAAATTATACTTACAAATTACATTTTGTTAGTGTGTTTCGGGTTGATCTGTTTTAAGCCAAGGAAGTTGATATGGCTGTACCCTTGGATTCGGCAGACGGATAAGAGGAGCACCCTGGGGGCTTTAGACAGTAGGAGTCTGACGCACCGGGGCACTGCCCTCATGGAAGGATTGCGCTCCATGACGGATTTCCCGTAGTTACCCAAAAAAAGGTCGTTCTACTTTATACGAGTGAACAAGTGAGTGTTCTGTTAGTGTGTATGTTCGTGTCTGTGGGTGTGTGTGTTCATTTCTGAGTTGTAATTGATTTTATAAATATATAAGCCGAGTCTAGAAAGATCTTGTTTAATTTTAAATTGTCAGATAAATTTTAGTAATTACTAGCAAATCCGGCGAACTTTGTTTCGTCACCAGATCGCTTCGTTTTGGTTTTTAATTAGCGTTTGAAAGAACGTGCGCATAATAAATGTCACATAAAATTAACTGAGCAGAGGACAATGAGTAGCTGTCAAAGAATCTATAACGCATCGGCGCCATCTACTTAAAATACTGGGGCGATCTGCTCCACCACCATGCAAAACCATATTGGTTTGTAGTACATGCTATGTATCAGAGATGGCGTCGTATGTGAAAAATGATTTACCCTGTCTTCCTGCTTTCTTTTGAAAAATTTCCTGAATTTTGTTTGCTATAAGCCTTATAGAGCCCAAGACCTTTCCAACGAATGCAAAACCGTGGAAATCGGTTCGTGCGTTCTGCAGTTATAGCGTCAGGAAGAAAAACCGGACTTATTTTTGTATAATAGATTATGTGTTAATTGTGATTATATTAAAATATTGATGTATTCATGGCATTGTTTAAGATGAATTTGGTTGAGTTTGTTTGAGTTCCAGATGAGCTGAACTGGACCATGACTAGCTCATACGTCACTACAGTTCCAGCCACCTGTAAAATATGTATAATTTTACAGTTATTCCTGTAATCTGGACTATGAAAATCTTTTTTTTTACGATGATTCGGCATAGTGACTATAGCACACCAGGTGATCAGTACAGTGTAGTCCAAAAATGAAAGCGACCATCAAAGGATGAAAATTCATTGATAGCCTTCGTCGTCATATTGGCCCACATATACCGCGACTGAAGGTCTCTAGGTATATGAGTTACTGGATATACACAAGCTGATCTCGAAACGTGACAAGCCAAAGGTACTCACTATGATGGTCTTTACACTTGTGTCCCGTGCTTGTGACCCATTTCGGGCTATCACCCAACCACCAAAAAAATTTCAAATTTTATGGCCACAGGTTCGTAATTTGATACAAATCTCTGGCTTTTTCACCAGTGCATGAAACATCGTATGGAAACCCCTATAGCATCTAATGGAAATGTCATGTGTGAGTGCCCTGAGAACAACGATCAGCTGCGCTACTGGTTACATTGGGCACGACATATAGGCGTCAAGTTACAATATATATCCACTTATGTAACTCTGCACACCCCGAAAGAGATGTATCGTAACGATGCATTATTAAAAAAATAAACCATAAAGTTAAATTATTATTAAAAAGTTTTATTAATAAACCATAAAGTTAAGAACTTAATTTTATTATGTATACTTACTGTTAGTAATAATCCTCTTGTAACTGAAAAAAATTCAAGCCCACTCAAGGCCACTGTTTCCCCGTTTACTTGGTCCAAAAACCTTTGTACCTAGAAATAACGCGTCATTATTATAAATATGGACATATTAGTGAATGTAAAGGAAATGTAGAAGTATTCTGGGCAAATAGAACACTACAATAACACTAAGCCTCAACAGTCTACATAACGCCTCAGCCTTGCAGGAAAAGTCATTAACGACATGGCAAATGAAACTCAACCAAACAAGACATAAGTTCAATATTTGAGGTTATCAATTCTTAGCGTGATGTGTCGAATAAATCCGACGAATCATGTCTAGTTTTTTTTTTATAAATACAAAAACAATAAAACATATCAAACACAATCTTAACATATGCAATAATTTTGGATAAAGGCACCAATTAAAGGCATTCACAACATTATCTGAATAATTAAAATTTAAAATATTGCCATCAAATTAGGAAACACAAATTTAAGCCTAAATGATAAACAATTAAAAAACGTTTATAAAAACGAAACTGAAAAAAAAAATAGTGAAAGAACCTTACGCCAATACGATAATTACTATTTTCATCTGTTCGTAACTTGAGAAAGAGATTTGCACATTTTAATTAACGAAAAAAGTCATCGTGAGCATAACCGTATGACATCTAATAGAAATGTCATGTGTAACTTGAGAACGCCGATCAGCTGCGCTACTGGTCACGTTGGTCATGACATATAATCCTATAGTGGATGTAACTACTAATGTATCTCTGCTCACGCAAACAGATATATAACACGACGATATATTATTATAAAATTTAAAAAAAATGCTTCCATATTTTATTTGCTTTCTATGTCTAATACTTATAAATATTTCAAACAAAATAAAAAAAGTAATGACCTCGATACAATATACCGGTGATGGTACGTTATATAAAACCAGGGCTGGTTTTTCCGAAGCATCGTTGACTTGCGAAGCAATAAGAGAGACGGCTACGGATCTTGATATTAGGTATACAAGTGAGAATAAGAAATATGTCGATTCCTCATATCCACCCAGGAAATTAGTTCTGAAAATAGTAACAGAAACTCATTAACACAACAGTGTAATGGCTCTGGCTGGTTTTTGTATTTTGTGTATAAACCATTTTTTTTTACTTTATATTTACATTAAATTAAATTAAATAGAAATTAACACAAAAACAACCCTGGAGCAAATTTGATTTAATTTGTTCAGTGTTAATGGGAAAATGTTAATAAGAAACAGCAATTTTTATTTTCATTGTCTGTGTATGTGTAAATTTATCACTTTCTAATTAAAAAGGTTCACTGAATAATGTTTTTATTTTTCTTTTAATAAAACTATTTTGTTCTGCCGTCACTTGTGACTGACATTGCCTCCGACTCCGATTCCAACTTCGGTTCCGACTCCGATAAATCAAATTTAAAAACTCCGTCTCCAACTTCGGTTCCGATAAAATTGTCTACGTTACATCCCTAGTATAAAATTGTATTGGAATTATAAAAAAATAAGTCCAATTTTTTTAGAACTAGTTTTTAAAATCAGTTAATATCTACTTACTTTAGAGAGCGGTTGTTGCATTCACTGGTTGCTTTGATTCCGCCACTAAAATTAAAGAAGGATAATTTAATGTAGCAACTAAAAGTTATAACATGTTTTTATACAAGCTTGGAAAAGTGATTACATTGCATTTTATATTAAGCCCACCGCAGTCCGAAAATCGATTGTAACCATCGAGAAACAGGATATTTTTCGCCAATATTTAACTTAATCATACCAGTCTGCTATAAAAATTGTCTCTTCATGTACAATATGGCATATATCATTAACAATTGTACAATATGGCAATAAGCAAATATTACAAAATGTTGTTGTGTTGGGGTCGAAGCAACGTTGTTAGAAGGACATTTTTTTTTTAACTTTCCGCGATATAGTAACTACAGAGTACCTGATGGTAAGTACAGTGTAGTCCAAAAACGAAAGCGACTATCAAAGGATTTTTAATCTATTGATAGTCTACACCGTCATGTCGGCCCACATATACCACGACTGAAGGTCTCTAGGTATATGAGCTACTGGATATACACAAGCTGATCCCGAAACGCGACAAGCCGAAACTGGTGACTAAGACGGGCTTTACTCCCATGTACTGTGGTCGCGATCCAGACGGGCACCGACGCCCTACCACCTCGCACTCTACTGATCTCCATGTCCGGCTAGTAGCGTCTTGAGGGACATTCCGGAGGTTTTTCGTCAGTAGGAGTCTGACAGACCGGGGTCGCTGCCCTCACAGCGAGCCTGATGGTTCTATACAGGATTTCCCCCCAGATTATCAAGAAAAAGATTCGAACTGGCAATGTGTAGCGCAAGTCTTCAGGTAATGGAAATGCAAATAGCGATGGAGAATTACGAATTTACTTTTTTAATTCTGACTTTTGATTTTGATGCAGTCCAAAAAATGATTACTAATATCGAGTTAAAGAAAACCTGCCAATAGAACAGTGCTAATGCCAGAGTGTATACATACGAGGGTGGTCCGATAAGTCTTTAGCCTACAAAAGAAAAACGAAAATTTTGGAAAAGTGGCGATTTATTTCTCTACGTAATTTCCTTTTAGCTCGATACACTTGATCCAGCGATGCTCCAACTTTTTTAACCTGTCTGAAAAAAAAGTTTTCGGAAGGTCTGCAAAATAGGCTTCCGTGGCGGCGATGGCCTCCTAGTTCGACCAAAATATCTACCCTGCGAATGACTTTTTCAAATTTGGAAACAAATAAAAGTCACACGGGGCCAAATCCGGGGAATCTGGTGGATGGGGCAGCAGTTCGTAGCCTAATACGACCAATTTGGCCGTGGCGACGGCGGAGGTGTGAGCCGGTGCGTTATCATTGTGGAAGAACCCTTTTTCTTCGCCAAATGGGGCCGTTTTTCTTCAGCTCGACATTGAATCGACCCAATAATTCAGTATAGTAGAGCCCTGTGATCGTTTTGCCCTTCTCCAGGTAGTCGGTGTAGATCACACCTTGTGAATCCCAGAAAACGGCGGCCATTACCTTTCCGGCCGATTGGACAGTCTTTGCCTTCTTCGGAGCACGTTTTGACTGTTCCTTGGTCTCTGATATATACCAGTGGATCCATATTTCGTCTAGGGTTATGAAATGACGCAAAAACTCCTTCGGATTGCGCTTAAACAGCGCCAAACATTGCTTTGAAGTGATTTCACGATTTCGCTTGTTGTTCGGAGTGAGCGAACGCGGCAGCCATCGTACCGATAGCTTTCTCATGCCCAAAATTTCATGCAAGACATGATCCACCCGGTCTTTTGAGATGCCTACAGTCTCAGCTATTTCGCGTACTTTCAATCGGCAGTCTGCCAATATGAGATTGTGGATTTTTGTCACCTTATCCTCCGTGGTAGCCGTTTTTGTGGCACATGGACGTGGCTCATCAAAAACCGACGTGCGACCACATTGAAACTTGTAAACCAATTTTGATGGTCGCCATCGAAGGAGAAGAGTCACCGTACACTGCATCCAAGCGCTCTTTGATTTCGCTGCGCAATTTTCCTTCCAAAAACAAGAATCTTAGCACGGACCAATACTGTTCTTTATTCATTTTTTGAAATTCGCCAAAACGCTTGCTTCTACACGGAGTCAAATCAAAACTATGAGCCGCATGTGGCTGAAATTTTGTCAGCAGCGGTCTAAAAGAATGTATTACACGATGGTAAATTTCCCTTGCGATAGTGGCGCCATAAGGCGGTGAGGGTAAGTACTTATCGGACCGCCCTCGTATCTCTTCACGCTTCTACCACCTCCAAATATGATATATGTTATATGATTGTGGTTAACAGAAAACCTCTAGATTTATAAACAATCGAACGTATACAAGATAATTCCGAACTGTAATAAGGCGAAGCCATAGCACTATATAGCATTATAACAATCTATAAACTTGTACTGTGGTCACGATCCAGTTACGCCTTCTTCCAACTACCTCAAATTAATGTACATTAGCTAGTTGAAACCACTTACTTCAAAGTATTAAAAAGCTGTAGACATATAAAGAACAAATTGTTAGCGAACGAGACTAGAATTATTCCGCTGATAACTCTATCGACCTTCCTCACCAGATGCGTCGCTCGGCAATAGTCCTCTCTTGCTGAACGCCAAAATATTTCTGGTAGATACTGCAAAAACTAAATTCTATTAATTCTAATAACTTTGGGCTTCGGCCCTTCCCAAAAAACGGCCACAGACGTTTTGGCGTGCCTTTCAATTTTCTATAGTCTATACTTTAGAGGATGTGCCGTTAATTGTACAACTTAATTTACTCTCCCTCTATGACAAGACGCTGTGCAGGATTGGAACCCTGTGTGGTTGACATAGCACGTGCTCGTACGAGGCGTTTCACTTTTTAGGTGGTAGGTATGTTGGTAGTAGTGACCTACCTTACACTATAGTGCAGGATAGCTCGATAGATGAGATGATGAAAGAATGAAATGAAGAAAATCCAGACAGCAAGTTGATAGGCGTTTAATGGAGCACAGTACGAAGTTCAATAGAAATAATGAAGCACGAGAACAATAGATAAAGTAGAAGCAAAGTTCACAGCAGATTAACACGAAATAAACAGAAAAATAACAACAAGGTGAAAACTATAAATAGCGAGCGAGTGGAGCGTGAGGCTAGTCTCAGTGTGATACCAAGACTACTTTACCGGGTGCGCGGGCGGTGAAGCGCTCGCGTATCGTGCGCCTGTGCAATCCCCCCGCGCGCGCCGGTACACTGTGGCTCTCAATGTTAGATCCCAATGCGAGTTTCCATCGCACGACACGATATTAGAAATAAATATTAAGTGTGTTAGTATGAAATGTGTTGATAAAATTACTTAGATAAATAAGTGAAGATTTAATCATGTTATTTAAAATAGTTGTTAGTTATAAGTTAGTATAGTATAAAGAATAAGAAAATAGATAATGTTAAGGACAGAAATAAATAAATTGATAGAGGGTATGCCACAAACTGTATAACCAAGTCGAAACGTCAAGCGATAATTAAAAGTAAGTAAATTCGCGCCTAAGTCCCAATAAAGTACAGTGTAAACTCCATATAACGTCACTCGATTTACCGACAAACTCCCTAAAGCGTCGATATCACTCGGCTTTGGTTGGTTTAGCTTGTTTCCCATACAATGATACACTCCATATAGCATTACACCCACTCTCAATAACGACAGAAATTTAATAATAAAAAGTACTTTTTAAGCTAAGATGACTTTTTAAGTTGCCAAAATTAGTAAAAACTGCGCAGCTGTGTACGTTCTTTTGTCAGTTTATTATCCTAGCCCGTAATCAACTCGACTGTCGGCATTACACATACCGAATTTTTTAAGCAATCCGTTCTTTTGTTTACAAATTGGGATTGCTTGCACGTGGTGACTGTTGTTAGTAGGAGTCATGGTTTATCTATACGTTATCATATTCTTAGTTACTCATAAACTTTCAAACTGTAAACACGGCAAGTATGACTTCAAAACTTTTTCTTTTTCTAACACAGATTTTTCTTCTCTCCATTTAACGACAACTCTCTACAACGTCAAAATATGCACAGCCCCTTGAGGGTCGTTATGTAGACTGTTTTTATAATGAGTACAAAATACGAAAGTTTGAAACATGTGAAATAATATTCTCATAGTAGAAGTTATAATAGCTACTAGTTAAAAATATTAGGAGCCTTGTAAGAAATGATAAAAATAGATTACTTTTTAGTTTAATACGTGGAAGTTTCGTCCATACAACTTTCAGAAACTTTACTATCCATAGGAGATGTTTCAACGAGTAATTGCACTTTAAGTGTTCTAGTAGAATTGACATTCCAGCGAATGTTAGAAACAGCTGTTATCTAGTTATATTTCTTTCATCCATTATTATTTTATATATCTCGTCAGGTATAATCTTGATTCTTTCAATGATTTTCAGATTTATCTTAACATTTTATAAGTTTTTTCCGTGTTTTTATAGGCCCTTTTTAATTTTTCATCGGTAATATCACCGATTGTTACGACTAAATATGAGTATTCCATTCGATGTCGTTATAACAAATTATGACAGTATTTTAAACTCAAAAAAAGGTTGTGAATTATTCAAGAATATTGTGTAGTAGGTTATTTTTTGCTTGCTTTTATATTTTTGCAAATTAGATTAGTGTTTTTTCGTTTAGGTTACTGGCCTGTCCGTGTGTTACATAATTTTCATTTTTCTTTTCTTCTGTGCAAGTAATCTACACTTTTAAATATAATCGCATTTGTTATATATCTTGTTCATGTCTTAAATATTTATGTGTATTAATGAAGATTATGTAAGTGTGCTTATAAATAAATTAATAAGACATTAAACTTACCTTGCCTTGGGCTGATTTCAACTTCTTGTTTACATGTTCCAGACGAGAGGACAAATAGTAACTTACGGTTATTATGAACAAGTCTGAGTAGTTCCAAATGAACGTTGCTTGCATATGAAGAAACTTAAATGACAAAGAATTTCTATATTAACACTTTTTTTTATCCTGGGGGAATATCCTGCATAGGACCATGAGGGACGCTGTGAGGGCAGCGACTCCGGTGTATCAGACTCCTCCGGACTAAAAAACCCCGGGGTGTCCCTCTGATTGTTCCACCTGGGCCTGGGAAACCAAATTCGTCCAGACGCCCGGGGAACAAAAGCCTTGTTGAGGCTATCTCTCTGGGAGAAGTAGGAGTAAAAGCCCACCCCTCCAAAACCTCTCTCTTAGGCGGTGGGCCGGACACTGCGCACCGCCTCCCTCTCATCCGGGCAGCAGACTCCCTTAAGTCTACTGCCCGGCTATATTAACACTAGGTCTACCGGCGATCAATTTATGTATGTTTTAGAAATATGTTGTTTATGGTTTATTTGGTTTTGTTATAAATCAAACTACATTCATTATATTTATCAATATCGTGTATAACTAAAAAATTATTAAATAAGAAAAAAAATTTAAGACAAATATAGAGACCGGTCATTTTGACCGGTACGGTTAATCCAGTGTTAAATTTGTATACAAATAAAAAAGAATTCGCACCCTGCACATCTTTTTTTGTTCTCATACAAAAATGAAAGTGTTTGAACTATGATGCAATTGACATTTGTTTGGGGAGTGAGCTCTATAATTGGAATAATCCTCATTTCCAATCAAGTCAGATTGATATCGTATAACATAGGTATTCGTAAATAAATTCTAAATCATTTTGACTCTTACCTGAGTAACAACCCCTAAGAGAGGTGAATAAGGCATATAGTTGAAGACCCAAGGATAAAAATGTTTTACAAATCCCTCATAAAGATCTGTGTCGGGATAACAAACTGAAGCGCCAGCTAAGGCTGCCAGTAAAGACAAGATATGTTCAACTGTAATAAAAATATTATTTAATTATATACAGATTTTATAGACAGGTGAGATATTTTAGGATACAATAGTTTGTACCTTCTTTTAACTAATAAAAATGTAAATAACTATATTCCCTAGCAAATCGTAAAAAAACAATTATCAACAAATGAGAATAGATCCGTAAAAAGTTTGGACACCGTAGCGCGCGTGGCGCAAGATTGAATGGCATGTAGATAAAATTCCTTTTACGTGATTTTAGATAAACAGGTAATTAGCTCGCTTCCCTTTAGTGCTTTATCCAGGCTTACGAGAGACAAAATACCTACTTAATAATAATTGTTATTTATTCTATCATGTGTGTCATTGCCCCTAAATATGTTGACTATAAATTACTTTTCTAACGGAGATTAATTGAAATGGGTTCTTCTGTTTCGATTATTTATTGGCAAACACAGTCCGAGCGTACACGTAATAAAATTTATAAAAAACAAACAAAGAAAAGGACGCGCGCAACACGAACGGCGGACGGGCTACGATGCTTGCGCGGCGATCTGTGGCGCGGGCCACCGAGAGGTGAGGGGAAAGAGGTATATACCGTAATGCGTGAACGATCTAAGTATACCCCCCGCGTTACACTTTGTTTTAACGGAAATATTAAGATATCACTATTCATATATTTGGAATTAGAATCGTATGCTGAATATCCCCCTTGAATATATACCTCGTCTATAAAATCGACCTGTATAATAATTCAGAGCACATTAATGCCTGGCCGGCAGCACGATGGCGATCCCTAATGTTTCACATTAAAATGGGCATTGGTCGCCATTTTCCATCAGAATGTCCGTTAGCCTATTTGCCATCATTCCTAGGAAAAAAAAAAACATATATCTTTAGGATTTTTTTCTAATGTATCGACAAACTTACTACACCGCATCTTACAGAAAGTACAACATAATCCAAAAACTTCAGCGATCATCATATCCATTGACAGTCACCGTTGTCATGTCTGCTTACATATATCATGACAGAAGGTCTCTAGGTATATGAAGAACTGGACGTACAGGAGCTGATTCCGAAACGCGACAAGTCGAAGTGAGTCATTATGGCGACCTTTCTACTCGTGTGCTGTGGTTGCGATCAAGTTCCACCCGCCTTGAAGTGAAGTGGTCGCCGCGCGGGTTTGAACCCTTATGTGGTTGACATTCCAGCTGCTCGCACGAAGCGATTCGCCTCCTCCTTTTTGCTGCGAACCGCCAAGGAGTGGAACTTGCTTCCTGCGTCGGTATTTCCAACTTTTTATGACATGGGAATTTTCAAACGTCGAGTGAATCGGTATTTGCTAGGTGAGCGCGCTCCATCGTCGGCCTCATCATCACTTTCCAGCAAGTGAGATTGAGGTCAAGCGCAAACCTGTCAGTAATAAAAAAGTTCAGCCAATCGCTCTAACATCAAAACCTGTAGAATATATGAACTAGGAAAGAACAAGGAAAGGAAAGTCTATAAACCACTGGAACACAATACCAGGGTTGAAACATTTCAAAGAGTTAGTCAGGGCTTTCGACCAGCGTAAAGCTGTAGAGGCTCTGATGCTTAGAAGAAATCAAATACGAGTATTAGTAAGACCACTGACTGGCCACTGCTGTCTGAACAAACATTTGTTCAACATTGGTGGTCGGAGCACTAGAGATTGCAGATTCTGCGAAAGTGCGGACGAAACGCCCAAGCACCTCCTGTGTGAATGTGACTTACTAATGCCCAAACGCAACCGTATCCTGGGCCGCCACGTGCTACACCCAGGAGAGGTTCCAGATATCTCTGCCAATAAAGTACTACAGTTCTTTAAAACTATAGGCCTTGACAGAGAGCTTTAAATAGTAGGTGGCGATCACAATAGATCTTTTAGGTCGCGGTGATACAGGCTGTAATAGACTGCATAGCCCCACATTGTATAATAATAATAATAATATATGAACTAACATAGGGCTAGTAGTAAGATCACGAAGCACGTCACATTGCACTTCAGGACAAGTTTATCGTCGAAGTTTGCGTTAAATTCTTCTGTTCTTGCAATATGTTGGACGAGGTCTGGCCAGGATCTTGCTATTTGAATAAACATGGCCATTGTACAACAAGCTGTAGCGTAAAATATTATTGGAGCTGCAAAAAACCAAATAATCACTTAAGCCGCGCTTTGAATTCTAGCAGTTGCATCACGCTGTATAAAGCGTGACGTGAGCCGCGGGTAATATCTCCACGCGAACGAAGTTGCGGGCCATAGCTAGTGTTAAATATACTTACCAGTGTTGTTAAGAGTGGCATTAGATAATACTAATTTATACACACACATTACTGTTATAAACATTTGCCCAACAATAGATAGTAAAGAATATCCACATTTCCAAGACAATAGCTTAAACCTGAAACAATTTTACAAGTACAGCTTTAATTAAAAACTACTTTAAGTACTTTGGCTCTGCATTAGGAACATTATTATTGACAAAGAGGAACTCTAAGTAAAAGCTCTTTAAAAATACTTAAGAATAAGTAAAGACCAACTAGTTTCACATTATCGGTAAGATCCCGACAAAGGCCTTTTTTTACTTTGGGAAAATCCTCATAGGACCGTCTCGGCCGCACTGGGAGGTTGCGCGAGACCGAAAGTGTGTCGGACTTGTACCAACTAAAAACCCCAAGGTGACTACTTCTGCGCATTGGCGGGGACTGCGGCTCTTGTAATAAATTCGCCACAGCCCCGTCGCGCCGCGTTTGCTGGGCACGAACTCGGAGGAAGGTATCTTCCCCGACACTGCTCATTGTATTTAGGCAGAGCACGTCACAATGCTCTGCCTACTTCTCGAGGATCGCTAACCAGTCACTCAGGGCCCCCATTCTGAGCAGCCGCGACCCCAAGCCCAACAAAGGCCTATCGCAAGTGAACTGAGAGCTTAGACTAAGTTATATTCGATCAGTAATGACAGTAGCATAAAAGTTGGTATCACGGCAAATGTTCTGAAGAGTTAGTAAACTTTGTTACACCTCCTCTTTACCATAAAAGAACCACGCGTGGGGGTTTACGGAGTTACGGCTTTACAGTAACTCGTATCCCGGCTAGTAACAAAGTAGTTTTTTATTTCTTGCTTTTGATTAGTCGTTGAGCTGTTGAATGCTCTTCAGGGGAAAGTGTTACCACAATCTCATGATATCAGGTCTTTTAAGCGAAGCGTGAAAAGATATTTAGGCATACGACTAACGACCCTAAATAAGGCCACTACAAACTCCGCTATCAGGCTCTCAATGTATAGATAAAATCAATTTAGTGTTCCGACAACCTTAAATTTTGCTTCAAGATATGCTCATATATTACAGGAAGCATTCAATGTACTCTAAATGAAATATATTTAGTGCGATCCTTAGACATTTTAGTTGCCTATAAAGGGATTTTGGCTATAACTTTTGTGTTATAATTAAATGCAAAGACCCTTGGATAGGCAAACAAAGTTAATTGTGTGTTGTCTTAAATATGCGAATATATTCTACTATTACAAGTGGGTCGTTTCAGTGGGACGCGAGAAACAAATACGGACGAAAGAAATAAACTGTATTAGGATTAACTAGACACTAATTACAAAAGCAGTTGCTCTTATGCCTATGATAATGGTGAATACGAAAATACGGACTGAGAGACGCTTCCAAAAAAACTCCGAACGAGTTGTAACTTCTTTAATTTTGATTCTGCACAGTTACTGCACTGTACCTGGAGGAATGTTCAGTGGAATCAAAAAACCGAGAACCACTGTCGAGAGACATCCGCATATTGATAATCGTCGCGATCATGCTAGCCTGCACAAATATCTCTTCACACTTCGCTCGTATCTTGTGTTTTCTCAAACAACAGCAGATAGGACAATAGTTTAAACGCTATTATCCACGTGTATTTAGTCTATAAGGACCTATCCCGAAAATAGTCTTTGTACAAACTATAAATGGGCTATAGAATAAATGAACACAACGATTGTGTGATTGACTTGATTGGACACGCCATCTATTGGCGTAGCGCTCCACTGCTCCTTTATAATGGTTTAAATCAGGTTTGTTATACTACGATTTTCAGTTTTGATTAAATCTCTATATCTAAACATGATAATTTATTTAACTGAATTGACAAAATGATTGGTACTTTTTTATGCCAACTGCAACCACAGAAACGTCATAGTAAAGTTTTTAACCTTGAAGAACTGTTTCACCCTTTTTTTTAAGAACTTCATGTCATAACTCCGTCAGTACACTATTTATTTAAAAACAACCGATAAATTAAAATTAATTTTCCACACTTACCTAACATTGCTAGCAGTTTTACTCCACACCCCTGATACGGGCATTAACGAAAACACTTGTCCGATAATCAAAGTAGTTCTCAGTGAGATTTGAAACGTACAATTTGTTTGCTCATTGTTAGTTATAGCACGAATTTTATTCCCTGAAAGAATACCATAGAGGATTAGATTATTATAGCATTGATATATATTTGCTTTTAACCAAATAACAAACTACAATTTTAAATATTATAAAAGGTTTACATTTTTTTAAGCAACTTTATAATTGTTTATAATAATGTATACGAAACTTCTTTCGGGCTTAGAGAAAGTAACAATCGATGAAAGATTATGTTAGTAAAAAAATTTAATTGTGAGGGATTAACATACTTTGTTTCAAACGTTATCACTAATCGAATGTTGTTTTAACTAATAAAAACTAAAGTTTGTCCTCTGGTGGCTGATATAGCCAAGTTCGTACCTAAGGATAGATGCCTTTACGTTGTCACAAAAACTCACTGGCTAAGAGTTTTAAGCGCTCATATCTCTTTTGTTTTCAACAGGATATTATGCTGGTGTCCAGAAAAGACCTTTAGAACTTTGAAAGGTGGCTTTTTTTATTACATACAGGCTTGCGCTTGACCTCAATCTCACCTGCTGGAAAGTGAAGATGAGGCCGACGATGGAGCGCGCTCACCCAGCAAATACCGACTCACTCGACGTTTCCCATGTCATAAGATGCCGGAAACACCGACGCAGGAAGCGAGTTCCACTCCTTCGCGGTTCGCAGCAAAAAGGAGGCGAATCGCCTCGTGCGAGCAGCAGGAATGTCAACCACAAAAGGGTGCAAACCAGCACGGCGTCTCGTCAATTTATGGTAGAAGGGAAAGGGGGTAACTAAATCAAACAACTCAGCCGCACACTCTCCAGAGTATAGTCTATAGAAAACCGAAAGGCAAGCCACTCTACGCCGGTGTACCAAACTGAGTAGTTTACGCGACGTAAGAGCCTCATCGGCAATGAGTCAAGGTAGCTTTAAATGAAGCTCAGCCAGCGAGTTATGATGTGGGTGCAACGCAAGAGCTCGCTTGTGGTTATGAACCTCGATTTTGGCGGCCAGCTAGGAAAAAAACTTAACGGTGAATCGCGATAACCGTGAAAGATCAACTAACGTTTCACAAACGTCCACCTTGAAAAGAAACGCCAAAAGAAACTCAAGGTTACGTATTTGCTCTCCAAGACCAAAGGTATATTTTGTCTTAAAAAAACCGGCTATAAAGCTAAAAGTCAACATAACTGAACTTACTCCTAGCCCATGAAAAATGTTTTTTCTTGAAATATTTTTGATACATTTGTGGATACAACAAAGTTTTCCCTTTCCGAGTTAGTCCTCTAGTATCAACTTAACGTGTGATTGCTTTCGTCATTATTTATTTACAACGGGGTTTTAGGGTTCAATACAACTTATTTTCATGTCGTTGTGTTATTTTTTTTAAATTAATTGATATATTTAGTTATTAAATATTACAGCAAGATATTTACTTTAATTATATTTTATTCCAATCTAGCTAATGCCTTTTCTTCTAGACCGGGGGAATCCTAGATGACGCGACAAACCCGGTGTATTAGAGTTCTGTTGACTAATATCCCCCGGAATATTCCTCAACTCGTTGCTAGTCGTGTCTGGAGATGCTTATTCCTCCAACGATCGAGCGGATAGCTTCAGGCTCGGATCTAAGGAGTGAGGGTAGATCGGGGACCACGCGCCGAGCGCCAAATTCTAGAACTAGGGGTGGCAGTCAAACTCATCACTTAGCAAACCCACTGAATAGTATATATATAAAAGTTGGGCAACCTCTACATAAAAAATTAGTTGAAAGTACAACCTGTGGTTTTGATGTTTTAAAAGTTAACTCAAACGTTTCATAAGATATCAATAGATTTTTTTATTCTATTTATTTAGGGGACTTTTACGTGTGTAAATATGTCAGCCTTATAGTACCCTTATATAAAAATACCTAACAACTGACATATGATGCCATTGATCTGAACAGACAATAGACAGATCAGATAAATAGTTCTGTCATGGCTTTGTAAATCATCGATGACCGACCACCATCGTTTAGTTTGTTCAGACCAAAGACACACACAAACGCCTCTCTCACAGATCCAGGTCGGACACATTCCATCAACAAATGCCATTGATAGTTTTATTTACTCAAGTTAATTTTTCATGAATGTATCGCTTCTTATGTTATAACTGGTGTTTACATTTTTACAAGGTTGTTCACGGAGCCTGAAAAATTTAAATGTCCAGAGCTGGATAGCCTTGCTTACGTTCCATCTCTGAAAAATAGCTATTGTTGTGGAAACGTACGACTGGATTTTTCTTGATTACGTACGGATTGAGGTATCACATGCTCACCGGTAAGGAAAACATCGTGAGAAGACCCGCATGTGCTAATAAAAATGTCATGTGTAAGTGCCTTGAGAATGGCGTTCAGCTGCGCCACTGGTCGCGTTGGACACGAAATATACGCACAAAGTGAATTCAGTCACTTATTTATCTCTGCTCACAAAGTAAGGTATATCATCTAAGTAGGTATCATGACGATATTTTGTTATTATTATAGATCTCGATCTTAGTTTATGGATCGTCAAAATGAGATCAATGACGGATTTATTACGATGACAAATCAAATACCGAGTCACTCTTTGCTTAAATACTGTCATGTTATAAATGATGACGAAAAAACGGGCGTGGGGAGTAAATTTCACCCTACCATTACTTCTATCACCTATGGAATCCATTATCAAATAACACTTTAATAAATAAACCCTGATAAACGTGTCGTTATTTAACCTACATGTTTTAGAAGAGGTCAAGACTGTTTTTTTTTTCGTTATTTTTTTAAGCACTTGATATTTTTATTGTGTATTATAAAGCTTGGCTTTATGATTTAGGGTTCGATATTTATATTAAAACAGGGAAAACTAATTTTTAATAGATTCCAGTGTTGGGTGGTTTGATTTGGTTTTTGGTACTGCCATAGATGAGCAAAATGTAATCATATTAATGAAATTACTCATTAATATGATTGCATTTTGCCCATGTGTGTTTTAAACACTAATTAATTATCAATTGCATACCAATTTATGACTCATTAATGCTTAGCAGGGCTTTAGTCATGCTTACAGATTAACGAAATTAGCACTTCGTCAGCAAACGGGGTCACCTGTGTCCAAGCGAAATCGATGTGTATACCTGCTATATACGGGAACGGTGAACGCCCCCTTCTGTCCTTAAAAGAAGGATTTTTTCAATTGATATTTCGAAATGAATGTTTTGAACAGTAACATTACATTTTTCAGAATTTTTTGAGTGCATTAAAGGGCTGAAAACATGGCTGGACTCGAAGGACCTCCATTTACAAATGGAAGGTCAGGCAATTATATTCGAGCACATAATCCGATCACATTTTGCGTATCTATAGATACTATCTCACACTTTATAATCACTTTAGTATGTAATAAAAATTAGTTCTCTAGAACTTTCTTTTCTCATACCTTAACGCTGTTGAATTGAAATGTATTTCTGTAAACTTCTGCTATCAGACTCTTAAAAAAAACGGACTAAATCTCATGATTATTGGTCAATGGGAAGTATTATATAGGTTTTGTTTCCCTTGTAAAAATGTTTTTGGCAGTAAAAGATTGTATCTTTTGATTGCTTTGACTTGGAAGTTTGATTTATTCAAAACTGCAAACCGGGGTTTTTTTTTATTATTTACAGGTTAATGCTTGATCTTAATCACATCTGGTGATGGGTGCACAAGAGGTCGAGGACGAATCGTGTCTGCTCAACAAATTCTTATTCACTCTTCTTTTAAAGGCTCCTAGACCATGAGAGGGTGAGAAAACAGACGCATGGAGTGTATTCCACTTCTTTCCTGTTCACATTGACGTATATAATATCATATTAATTTCAACTTGATGCCTCATATATTCTTGAGACAAAAAAAAAGTTTTAAAAGACGGACAAAAATTTATCCTAACAGGGTTATATTTTTCTATTTGAAAGATGGAACCCAAAACAATGTAAAAAATCTTTTCAAGGTCAGTAAGGCAATGACGACACCTCTTGTGTTATAGTTGTCAATAAGTAACAATAACCGCTTACTATCAAGAGGGCTTTCAGCCTGATTAGCCTATTTTTACATAAACAAAACATGTGAGTGTCGTACAAGCTTATAATTATTGTTTGTTAGACTATTTGAAATTAACTAATTAAATATTGCGTGCGTTTTTCAATAAAGGACATTGTATGTCAGTCATTATAGTGAAACTTTTATTATCGTTTAGTTTATATTTTCAAAGTATGTATTTACATTGTTTTGCTTATGTTGATTCTGTGAGTCATACTATCTTTGGTCCACAGTAATTTAAGCTGAATCGACATTGAATTTATGTAATTATTTTAGATCAGGGCTTCTTAAACTTTTGTCATTCACGATCCCATTTATGATTGCGAGTTTCTTGACGACCCTATACAAATATAAAAGAAAAATAAATTAATATTTTTTGATGATTTATGTATTAGGTAACAATATACATATACATATGAAAATATATAGTTTTAGAATTCGTTTTGACACATACAAAAATCTAAAATAAAAAATTGCACAAAAAATAAAATTGTTTTTATTATAGTTTCAAAAATAAAAGTGGATTCTGACCGTCTTAATTCGCTGGAATATATTCAATTAGTTGCGTGGTAAGTATTAAATTAAAATATAAGTAAAAAATTTAATGAGATGGATGTGCCTGTTTTTTATTGCATAACTAATCAAATCTTGGTGGAATATTTGAAACTGCTGGACGTCAAACCTCATCAACATTTTTTAGCGCTGAACGATATTGGGATTTAATATGTGTTCAATCAAAAAATGCGCGTGTCTAGAAGCTGCAAGTCCACTGTATTCCGCCAACTCTAGTGATGTTATAAAATGGTATATATAAATATTTGACATTAAAATCTCTCGCGACCGCAGAATTTTGCTACGCGACCCCATTTGGAGTCGCGACCCATAGTTTAAGAAGCCCTGTCTTAGAGCATTACATTGCATTCAAAGCGAAACAAACGACAAACTAAACAAATTAAACGACTTAAAAGTTACTTATATTAGAGTGACTTACACCTTGGGGACTGCGGCCAATCCTCACGGAGATTCGAAGGTAGAGGATCCTTCTCCAAGACCAGGCCGTAGAGCAACGGCAGTCCAAATTAGAGCACCCTATTGCTAGTCTTCGGACAATTGAGGTAGTGCGCCCTGTTCTGCATTCGTGACTAGATGGATCACAAAGTGTGCTTTCCTTCGGGCTCACTCAGATCCTTACATGGCACCGACGGTCAACCGTCACCTGTAGCGGGTGGCCGGAAGGGAGCCCCGAAGACATAGCGCAACACACTTTGGGATGCATTAGGTCGTAACAAGCGCGACATCTCCTCGTGACAATGGCTGGGCAGTACATTTGAAGGAGTCCGCTGCCCGAATAAAAGGAATGTAGCGCGCAGTTTCCGGCGCGCCGCCTGAGAGAGAGTTTTGGAGGTATGAGCTCTCTACACACATCTCTCTCCAAGGCCCGGGTAGAATGATTGGAAAGACACCCCAGGAGTTTTAGTCACTAGAAGTCGACTACACCGGGGTGGCAGCCCTCACAGCGTCCCTGATGGGTCTATGTAGGACTTTCCCCCGGGATACCAAAAAAAGTGGCTTGCAACAAGAAATTATACCTAGTTTAAAATTATGTAAAACACTATTTAGCGTTAAATTGTGGTTATTAAACTGCACGGAAACATCCAGTTTTAAAAACTGGTAAATTTAAATTAATTATTAAGATCGAATTAAACTAAACTACTTCAAATAAATTGCGTTTTACACAAGGTTAAACTAGTTTTAATTTGTACCATACAAGTCTAACTAGCTGATCTGTCTAACATAATTATACTGGAGAAATGTTATCAGACGTTATCATCTAAGTAGGAACCAAGAGAAGAGGTTTTATAAAAATAGATTAAAAGGCACTATTAAATACGCAGTTACTGAAATAATAATTATTATTTACTTGTTATTATTATTATCCAAATTTATCCCACTGCAAGGCAAAGGTCTCCCTTCCTTTTTCCACTGTAATTGTAGAATCTATGAGAAGGGGTTTGTATATTTGAGGAGTCTAATTTCAAAACCCACTATAACATATTTTTTCAAATCCCATACATTTATAAAAAAAACTTATAATTAATCTTTGACTCTCACAATCACATTCTTATAAGGTATTTAGATTATTATTCTAGAGTGAAAAAGCAAAAAAGAAAAAATCATATATCAATATTTGCTTTGATAAAAGCATTTGAAATTACTGTTAGGACTATTAAGTAATTTTGTACGAAAAATCGTTTTAGCGGGTTTTGAAATTAGACTCATTTAACCCACCACGCTTGCTCAATGCGGGTTGGCGGGTGTGCACTATGTCCAAAGGAGGTACATGCAGCGGCTTAGATGCTAGCAATGTGCGTGCCATACGGCATTTTATATTAATCGGTTGTTACGAGATCTCTGTATAATGAAGAGGGAGGCACCATTTTATTCTGCCGGTAAACCTCATGGCTAATTCCGTAGTAAATTAAATAATTTTTGACAATTAATAATTAACTAGGGGCTGCCTTAAAATAAATAACAAGATAATTCTGCAGTCTATTTAAACAATATTTGTTCGTGAATTGAATACGTTCAAATGGTTTTGTCTTTTGTTTAAAATCTTATTTCGATGCTTGTTTTACGTGAAATAATGTTATTGGAACATTTATTCGTTTCTTATTGCATTGTAAACTGTTTCGCCCCAACTATGAGTTTCTTGAATGTAATAAACAAATTTACGAATGTAACTTTAGTCATATCGAAGGGTGATATAGTAATATATATATTTGGAATCGGTAAAAAACGCTGATTATGAAAATCACCAAAAATGTCGCTTAAACCAAATAGCCTTTCACCAGTCGATATATTTAACGGTTTCAGTAAAGTTTCAGAATACATACTTAAACACTATTTAGTGATCAAATCTGTTTAATTATTTAAAAGGATAAAATATTGTCAGTATATTTTATTTTTTTGTTTCTCTGGTGTCCTAATTGATAAGGGACCGATATCCATATGCGGCACTTCGAGGGATCGTAGGTTCATACTCTGACACGCACCTCCAGGGTTTTTCTAGATTATCTACGAATTTAGGCACTACATTCTCACCTGTGATGGAAAACATCGTCAGAAAACCCGCATGTAATCCAATACAAATGTCATATGTAATTGTCCCGAGAACGGAGATCAACTGCGCTACTGAGAAAGGTATAGAAAAAATGTAATTCCTTTTTTATCCTTTTAAGGTACTGTAGTGCGCACTTACTCGCGTACTATCTTTTCTATTTTTACTATGGGTTTGGTTGCTCACTCGCTTTGGAATAATACACTTTTTTAATTCTGTATTCCCATATATATTTCAAGTAAAGTTTTACATATATAATTCTTGTAATTTTTACAATATCAACCTTCCTATTCTATTTTTCCATTCAATCTGTCACAAATAAAATTGAGAACCTCAAATTAAACTTCATTATTTAAAATTAGATATTCTAACCTTTTCCAAAAATAAACTTATTTTTTTATTAAATGGCCAATTCCGAGAATTGTGCCAAATATAACTAACCTATTTTAAAAACCAATCATACAATCACTACAGTACAGAACTCTAAAAAACTCAAACTATAATAGTTGATTTAAATTAATAAGAGACAACTTAAATTTATTTTTGCTAATATCTACAAAAGTTTGGAACTTAAATTAAATTGTTACGAAAGATAAATACGAACATATGGTACGGGATCTGAATATCAAACGACAATCATAAAATTTCACATTTATATGGTATCAATTTAAACCTTTTATCATTCTGTTACAAGATGGATTTAAAATGAAAATACCTACATATAATGCCTTCAATGTTTTTTTTATTTAACTTAATGTTATGTTTTTGTAAAGAATACCATACTAACGAACCTGAGAATTTAATAATCGGAAATGTTAAAAGAAGAAATATTATACCATTTAATACAATGATTAACAGCAGAAGATCGTTAGAGAGCAATAATTTGAATTACAGAAAAACTAAGGACATACAAGACGATATAGATGATAAAAGAAATGAGGTATTTTTTCCTTACCGAAGTTCATCAACGAACATTATTTATATTCTCGATAGTTGCGATTAGTTTTTAACCCCCCGACGGAAAATGAGGGTAGTTATGCTTTTTTTTTGTAACCCGGGGGAAATCCCTAACGGACCTCAGGGGGCGGTGAGGGCCGCCCCCCGGTGTGTCGGACTTGCACCGACTAAAACCCCCAAGGTGTTCCTACTACTCGTCTTCCGGGGCCAAGGGTACAGCATTGGCCACTTCCTCGGAACCCCCGGCGACGTTTGGCCTTAACAAAGGCCTCTCCCTGTTGCAAAAAGCAGGGGAGGGGTGGTGTAAATGGCCACCCACTTCTCGCTCGCCTACTTATTTTGGAACAGTGTGCGGGACACACATCGCACACTGCTCTCGCCTGGATCATTGCACGGCGCAATCCCCCAAGTGCGCCGCCCAAGGCGTCATATCCGGTTATTACAGAGGAAAGCCACGGATGTAGGCCCTCCTCCGGCGTCCAGCTCTGCGTTGTCGGCGGGTTGGGTTCTCGGGGGTGGCTATTGCCTCCCGGTCCCGCTCCGCCGCCTCTTTCACCTTCAATGTGTCCTCACTAAATGCGAGGACCCCCCGCCATGCTCTGTCGCTGCCGACCATCGCGCGAACGAGTCTTTGTTAAAATTTATAGTTCTTCTACTTAATATTTAAAACTAACGTAAAAATATACTTATTAAAAAAAACGTGTACCTTTTTGTCTTCAAGCTTGGTGAAATGTATTTATAACAGTTCATAAATATTATTGTTTTCAGTGGAATAATATCATGGAATATGCTAAAATACTACACCCAATGAAAAAGAATGCCGTGTCCAATGAACAAGTATGTCTAGCTTTTCTTATTTATTGTATATTATAAGAGAGAAATGTTTCTTTCTCGTTCCTTCCTGGTAAATTACATATTATAGTTACAAAAATATTTATGAGCCTCGTTTTTTTACTGCGTACTGCTAAAAAAATGGAATTTGCTTCCTCCGTTTGTTTTTACAGCATCTTACGTCAAGGGAATTTTCAAGCAAAGTGTGATTTGGTGTTTGTTAAGTGAGCGCTTCCATAATCGCCCTCATTATCACTTTCCTTCAGATGTCAGTGCCAGTGCAAAGCAGTTTATAATAAAAACAAAAATGTTAATATATAAAATAAAAAATAAAATTAAATTATTTATTCGACAAACAACTACAAGGCAGCACATTAAAAATCAGCTGACACCCAAACTAGGATACCCTGTATCTTGGATGTCAGCATATTTCACACAAATTTGTTACAGTTTTTTACTGCTGCGTAGCACCAACCATAACTCAAAACAATACAAAAAAAAAAAAAAGAACATTATATAAGAAACTTGCACGTTATAAAGACAAGCTAAGTCACGAAAACTATTAAAAAAAATCGTGTGGTGTCATGGGACACCGGATAGGAAGAAGAAAAAGAATTTCGAGAAGGACCAAAAGTTCAATTAATTGAATTCATCCTTTGAGAGCGTAATATATAAAGGATGGTCCGATGTTTGCCACAATTCGTGGGTATGAGGCGAAAGATTCGGGATCTGAGTTATTTGTTTGTGAGAAATAAATTATCACGTTTTAGGGTTTTCATAAATTCCCTCTCGAAGCATTTAAAATAGGAAATTAATCCTGTAAAAAAAGGATTTTACGTATGTCACTGTTTAGAAACACTATGTGGTAACATAATTCAAAGAAGTATAGTAATTTAGGTAAGAAGTAAGCCACAGAGGAAGTCTGCAGCGCAGACGCCCCCGGTCGTGTTACATCTTATTAGAAATATCCAGAAGCAATAAAAAAAAACACAATAAATAGAATAACATATACCTTAAATAATCTTAAGTATAATAATAAGTTTAGGTAATAGCAATACACCCGCTCAAAAATAAATAATACTAAAATAAACTATTACATATAATAAACAAATCGATTACAAAATGTATTAGTGATACTATAGTAAAAATATATGTATACCTAAAACAAGAGCAAAAGTAAAGATATTTCAAACAATTGGTTTTGTTACATTTTAGCGGAGTAACAACGTGGATTATCAAGATACGCGCTCAGAGCCAAATGTTGGAATCTACGAAAGAGAAGTACGAGTACCTATGTTTATTTTTTGATAAAACAGTATGTTATGAAAACTCTGTCTTGTACAGTTTTTTCAATAGTATTAATCACTTAAGTCTGATTCATATCCATACATGTTTATATGCATAATTACAATGAAAGATGGCTGCACTCCACACCTATATCCTTATTTTTATATTTTGAATCATTCAAGTATAAATGTAAGAGAAAAATAATATTGCTATAAGAAATGTTGGTACATCCGCAGAATATTTAATAATTTTCACTTTTAATGAGAAATAGCAGTATTAAAACAAACTCTTCAATTTAAAGAAAATTTTTCAGCTCCAAGAACGCCCATTTAGTCAACCTGATATAGACGAAGATGATCTAGAAAAAATGGAGCGGGAACTCAAATGGCTCTCCATTAATACTGACGAATGAATTGGCATTACCATGTGAAAGAAATAAAGTTTCTCCCAACTATTACTTACAAATTTTTCTTGATATGTGATTTTATTGACTTGTAATGAACGGTTTACTATGTTTACTATATATGTATAGTAAATACGACAAGATCGCTTTTCGGCGTCGATATATGTAAGTATTAATGCAGAAGAAAACTTCTGCTAAATAGAGTAGCGATAACTTACCCAAGAGTTATGACCGGTGGTCGTGGGTGTGGTTGTAGAAAGACACGGATTTTGGCGTTTTACTGTTTATTTGCACTTTAAGGCACACCGAACTACGACGCACACGCACGTACTCTGGCCTTGGGTCTCGGTAGTCGACTGACTCGCAAGCATCCCGTGCGCGCGCGCATTCTCTTACCCTGCACGTCTCGTAACACCCTAACGACCCTTAGGTCGACAATAATGTATCGGGCGGCGTCTACATGCTATAGAGTATAATACTTGCCATGATTGAATTTCAAACTAGTGTCTACAATGCGATCATGAAATAAGTACATAAGTGTATTATCGAAGATTTCGAACTAAGCCCGTGAGAAGCAGGGAATAGGTTTGCTTATCCTGACAAACAAAGGAAAATTTTATTAAATAACTTGCATCCATGAATAGCCTTATAGATACAGAATACAGAGAATGTGACCACCTGGAAACCATGGCAGTAATCTATTACCCTTTTGCAAGTGACTGGCTTTTGAAGTGGCTTTAAATAAATGCCGAAAGAAACTCAAGTTTGCTTCGGAATTAGTGTGAGAGAATGCAATATTAAAAAGTTTGTGTATGGACAAGGTCAAGAAATGTGGCGTCTAGTTTCAAAACCCGCTATAACATATTTTTTCAAATCTCAATTATTTATAAAAAAATATAATTAATCTTTGATTTACAATCACATTCTTATAAGGTATTTAAAATATTATTCTAGAGTAAAAAAAAAAATATAATGTCATATATAATATTTGCTTTGATAAAAACATTTCAAATTACTATTACAACTATTAAGTAATTTTGTACGAAAAATCGTTTTAGCGGGTTTTGAAATTAGACGCCTCAAATGTTTGTAGCAAAGGCAAAGGGATTCTTCCAGCATGCGGCCAAGTCTCAAATATTCCCCAAACTTCATAAAACATACATTGCCACTTTAAAGTTCTCCTGCAAATGAACAGAAATTCAAAGAAAAAAATATATTTTCAGACAAGTCATCACCGCCTTAGAAACTTTCTAACGTGTAAATTTACATACGAACCGTGACATTTAAATTCACTCTGAATATTTGATCAGATAGATTTCTTACTCTTAAAATTTACTTTGCGTATAATCAATTTCTATGGTGGTAGGGCGATCGCCCGAACTGGGTCAAGACCACAGTACGCAAGTGTAAAAAGCGTCATAGTGACTCGCTTCGGCCTGTCGCGTTTCGGGATCAACTTGTGTATATCCAGTTACTCATATACCTAGAGACCTTCAGTCGTGGTATATATCGACGGAGAATATCAACGAATGTTCATCCTTTGATGGTCGCTTTCGTTTTTGGACTACACTGTACTTACCATCATACCAGGTGCATTGTAGTCACTTTGTCGAGCCAGTGTGAAAAAAATCGATTGGTGGTGTAACTCGATATAACCACTACATAGTAGTAGCATCGTAGAGAAAGGACCCGCAGGACAAGACTTTGATCTAGTGAAAAATGCCGCCAGCATCTACACAGTGCTGCGATTGCTAGGGATTTTTTTTTTACTTGGGGAAAATCCTCATAGGACCGTCCCGGCCGCGAAGGGGGTGGCAACCGGGGTGTGCCGGACTTTTACCAGCTACAAACCCCAAGGTGACTACTTCCGCGAATTAGTGGGGACCGAGGGTCCTGTAATCAAATCGCCGCAGCCCGACTACGCCGCGCCTGACAGGCACAATCACGGGGGTGGGAGACGGCGCCTCCCCCGATACCACCAAGTATACTTCGGCAGAGCGCGTCACAACGCACCGCCGTCTTCTCGAGGGTTGCTGACCGGTCGCTCAGAGCCCCCACCCTGAACAGCCACAACCCCTAAGGCATCAACGATTGTTAGGGCTGTCACAAGAAAACCATATTTACAAATTTATTACTTTATTTATTTGAGATTAACCTTATCGTTCTTTGCTTATAAATTAATAAATGACAGACATTTTGAATGAAAATTTACTGAAATAAAAAATATTTACAGGATCATTCATAATCAATATTTGCTGATGCGGTCTGATTTAACCAGATTCGATGCGACCGACCTGTTTAAATTCAAAATTTGGCTGATTTGAATTGACGAAATTTTTGTCTGTACTCCGTCTTTTGATTCTGTGCAAAACTTGAGTTTAATTATTGTCGGTTTTTTGCTTAATAAAAATAATAACGACTAACATGAATAAAAACAAGAATAAATCGATACATTATTATATATTTATGTGTGTGTGTTTGTATGTGTGTACTGTGTGTAATCATCACAACAAAGAACGTCAAAAACGACACCCATATTATATTACTTAATAAACATTACAACCCTACAATGGATTAAAGGACACAGCGGATCACGCGGAAATGATGCTGCAGATGAACTCGCAAGAAGAGGATCAGATACGAAAGTGTTCGGACCTGAGCCGATTATTCCACTCCCCTTCAGCTGGTTCAAATCTGAGATACGTCAAAGAATAAGACGTCTGAGGGATTCGGACTGGAACAACCTGGTAGAATGCAGACAGGCTAGAGAGGCATTGCCTCGAGCGAATCCAAGGATCTCTAAGGCTGTTCTGCGTCTCAGTAAATTACAGATACGTAGAGTCACCGGAGCCATAACAGGACACGGTTATTATAATAGACATCTCTTTTATTTAGGTGTCACAGAAACTACTCTGTGCAGAGCATGCATGGGAGAAGAGGAAACAGCCAGGCATGTGATTATGGAATGCAATGCACTGGCAGCATACCGGGCACAACACCTCGGTTCACCGAGGTCCCTTCAGGAAGCAACCAGCAACATCAGGCGGCTGGCGGATTTCCTGGAGGAGCTGGGCTGGGATGATTGAAATCATCCCAACCTGGCCTCACGCAAAATAGGCGCACTTAGACGTCGAGTTGCGGAGAACGAGCCCGTCTCAACCTTATACCTTATACCTTATTACTTAATAAATTATATCTACCATCATAGATATTATTTAAGTCGTCCCTGAAATTTGTGTCCCAAGCTACTAAGAAACGGTTGTATATAGCTTGGGCACGACCTTCCCACGTTTTGCAGCTGTTATGTCTTGTATAAATGTCCCGAGAACGGAGATTAGTTGCGCTACTAGTTCCGTAGGGCACGATATAAAAGCGGCAAGTGGATACAGCCACTAATGTATCACTGTTCTTTTTTTTACACTGGCTCGACATAGAAACTACAGAGTACCTGTAGTCCAAATACGAAAGCGACTATCAAAGGATGAAAATCCATTGAAAGTCTACATTGTCATGTCGGCCCACATATACAACGACTGAAGGTCTCTAGGTATATGAGCTACTGGATATGCACAAGCTGATCCCGAAACGCGACAAGCTGAAACTGGTTACTATGACGGGCTTTACACCCATGCACTGTGGTCGCGATCCAGACGGGCATCGACGCCCTTCCACCTCGCTGCTGCTCGTTTAGCACCACCCAGGAGTCACGTGTAGGGAAACTAGGGTAAAGCCTGCGGATGCGAGCAGCTTCGACTCCAAGAAAATACACACACACACAAAAAGACATCTTTTTGTTCATCACAAAAAGATTAATTATATATTTATTTATATAATTAAACATCATAGCTCTCAAAATCTAATAACAATTTTAAAACTATTTCGCAGGAGTAATTAAGTCCACTCTGAGTTTCGTATTAACCCGGACGGTCACTAAACTTGGTATTCTCGTTGCTGTAGTCTCATATTATCCTTTTTTATTTTTCTGGTTTGACAAAATAACCACACCTGATAAAAGTATATAGTGTTTAAGTTGTCATCGGTGTGGAACCCAGTGATTAAAAAACTTGGACCTAGGTTATTGTTGCTTTGTAAAAATAAACCTTTGTGTGTCGTGACTAATTAAATTATCAAGAATAAAAGAGGGTAGAGGAACTAACTTCCTGTGCCTGATGAAAACTCCGCGACACGTTAGACTAAAGTAATACCATGAATACAAAACTAAATATTTTGATATATTTTTCTTAGTTTACACAAAATAAGTTTCTTAACGCACGCTTAAATACATATTTGACAATCAATATATATGTCAATTCTTTTTAATTACTGACATGATTTTACAATTTTTTAATTTAAAATACGCCATTGTCCCAATATTGTGGATATATCTAGTCGATTCGAACCTTTATTTAAATACGTTATTTAATTTGAGGGAACAATTTACCTTACCATATGGACAGGATGAAAATTAAATATTTGACAGATTTGAAATCCGTGAACAAAGCTGTCTTTATTTTATATTTATTTATTTATTCACTATCAGTAAACAACACATACAGATATATTACATACGGTAATGTTTTACATATGCCAATTACACAGTGATAATATTTAAAAACTAACAAAAAAAGGAAAAATTAAATGACAGTCAACTCGCAACATATAAGAAATAGGTGTGTGTCTCTGTGTGATTTATCTGTAATATCAAAACAGAATAGCTATGGACTAAAAATTTATGTAATATTAATGATTAACTACATGTTAAAGTGGATAATATTAGTTTTCTTGTTATTCATATTAAGTTTTACGCCTCTGGGTACAAGTGCCTTTTAAACCCGTCGTTAATGATTTTTAAAATTCAGTAGTCTCGGAATAACTTCATAACGAACGAACAAAACGACGCTCACTTCACTCTACGCCATCACAAAAATCGCTAATTCCCCGCAGTGGATTGCCATCAGAGCATCTTATTGCTGTCTAGATACAACACTTCTTAGTTCAGGAGAGTGCCGCTAGGTTCTGGATCTCCGCGGACATTAATTTGGGAACAAGCAGTTCGTTCAGGCACAGTGACAGTGAAATATTCAAAAGGCACTCATCTGGAAACTGGAGGATGAGGACAGGCTACTGGAGCTCCGAACCGTTCACCGTATACAATTAATTAGGTCTTGTGCCGTATTGTCCAAAGCAATTATTTCTAATGTGACCGAGTTCACCGCCGATGGTAAATGTCGATGATGTCGCCGTGCGTACACAAATGTCGCTGTTAAGGGCCGAGCCTGGAATGAGAAGTGAGGAGACGGGAAGGATTTCAAGTACCTTTTTTATACTCATGCCCTGCCCATGCGCCTGAACAAAACTAACCCAAAAAAAAAAAAAACAATGCGTCTAAAAACCATAACAACGACAAAATAGCAACTCTCCGATAAATGATACTGAGAACACAAATCCCATTCAAAGCTTTTTTTTTTTGTTATTCCGGTGGAAATCCCTACGGACCGTCAGGGGAAGTGGTGAGGGCCACTTCCCCCGGTGTGTCGGACCTGCCCCGACTAAAACCACCGGGGTGCCAGTACTGCCGCTCCTCGCCTTCGCCGAGCCTGGGAATCCGGATACTTCCGACGGCTCGGCGAGCGTTGGCCTTGGGCAGGCCTCCTATCTTGGAGGGGGAATTTAAACCCCCTCACTGCCACTCTGTGGGAACAGCGTGTGGGCACACACACGCCGGCCCTTCCTCTCTGCACCGGACGGGGATGCCCTCAACGTCACCCGCCCATCCCATTCAAAGCTTGGACATCAATATCGGACTTAATCTTATTACAACATTGTTACCATGGACATAAGATACAAAGTTTGAACTCAGTAATTTATTTCTTTACTTATTTTTGGGATAAATATAATGACAGTAACTAGAGTTGAGCTTGCTCTAGGCCATAATTTTGATATTACTAATTGACTAAATTACGTCCCCAAGTTTCATAGGTGCTGGAAACGGTTTCGTATTAAGTTACCTAACTTAGAATTAATAATGGCGTACACACCTGTATACATCTTTTATTGCCCATAATTAATAAATAATAATAATATATCGTCACGCTATAGCTCTAACGGGGTGAGCAGAGATACGTTAGTGGTTGTATCCACTTTGTACTTATATGTTGTGCCCAACGCGAACAGTAGCGCATCTGATCACCTTTCTCGAGGCACTCACATACGGCATATCTGTTAGATGATTGACTGTTAGTTATCAATTCCCAGGTACTGCGTCATACCTATTTCTAGTTGTGTCGTCTCATTGGATTAAAGGAGGGTTTGGTAGAGAGGCTGCTCATAGGCTTGTCGAATAAATATCGATACATCGATGTATCGATATTTTCAATACAATATATCGATATTTTTGGGCGATATATTTTATAATGATATATCGATACAAAATATCCAGTATCGAAAATTGTATCGATAACGATATTTTTTTAATTTTTATGATAGTGAAATCTGAAACTGTAGAAGATAGGACCGAACGAAAAAAAAAACTATATTGTCTATGACTGTTGAGTATTATGTTTTGTTACGTTGCATATATTGACTTCTGAATTTGTTGCATGTATATTATTTACCGCCATTTATTTATTTTTGTTTGATATCTTAAATAGGTCTTAAAGTTAGAAGATAGCCTTTTAGTTCTTGATATTTTTGTTATTTTGTCTAATAAAAATGAATACTGGTCAAATACTTTTGTGTATATTGAGATTTAATCGATAAATGGATATTTTTCCTTCAATATATCGATGCCGATATTGATATTTTAATATATATCAATCGATATATCAATATAACGATATATTTTTTCATTTTCGACATCCCTAGCTGCGCATGTGCAAGCACTAGGCTTAAATCACCATATATATCCTGCCTAATTGACTGTTTTCGAATATTCATCAGCGAGCTTACCTTCAAACGCTGCCAAGGCTGAAATCGGTCAAGATTTCACCATCATCATTATTTAATAATATCTACGAAATTTCCGAAGAAGCGATATCAATTTACCTACCAAATACAATGCCCATAATTTTCTCCAATTCTGGCATATAACCAGTTGCCAAGTCTAGAATTTGGAGCTATTCAGAAGCCCGTGCGATATCGTAACCATGTTATTTGACTAAAGTATGCAAATTGCAACAATTTGAAACTACTCTCACCACTAAAGGTAACAGGAACTAAGAAATTTGGGCAACAAATATAATCCAGGTATAGCGGGCTATAATAGTTAAGCTCTGCACTATGTTTTATTCTGCAGTTAATTTTAACGTCTATTTTTATATGTACACAACAATAATGAAGATACTGGTGCATTTTTTTTACACTCGCTCGGTAAAGTAACTGTAGTCCAAAAACGAAAGCGACTATCAAAGGATGAAAATCAGTTGAGTCTCCGTTATCATGTCGGCCCACATATACCACTACTGAAGGTCTCTAGCTATATGAGTTACCAGTAACTACAGTATATGCAGATATACACAAGTTGATCCTGAAACGTGACAGGCCAAAGCGAGTTACTGTGACGGTCTATACACTTTGTACTCTGGTCATGACCCAGTTCGCGCAATCGCCCTACCACCAACGAATAAGTATGTCCTGTATTTATTGACGTATTTTGATATTGTTTTTTTTAAGTCAGCAGAGTATATTATACAGTGGTCCCGTTTTAATATAGTTCAAGTGTGATGAAGATCTTCGGAGATATAGGCCAGAAACATGGAATTTACTAGAAGAGCAATATGTATTGATTTCCATCTATGTATATCTTCATTGTGTGTATTAAAATTGATGTTAGTTTTTTGTGCAATAGAATATACGACAAAGCTACCTTAGATTTAATATGGTGTTTAGGCTCTTTTCAATACTCTGCACTGAATAACCCTAAACATTTAACTAAAGGTGCAAATTAACATAGGTCAACGATCACCTCAAAACATTTTCACGTCACGTATCAGATTCAAACTTAGTTGATATCACTACAGCTTAGGGTCGAAAGGGTCTCGAACTTTGCTTGTTAATGAACTAGTGTAAGCCCTTATTTATATGTAGTATATCCCGCGACTTTTCTTGTAAAATATCGACCGTTTTAGTACCATAAGTCTGGTAACGCAGTACTTTTATCTCAATCCGGCAAAATACAGATCTAGAAAACCGTACTATTCCCGAACAACAAAAAAGTGAAATAAATAAATATATTTATTAGTGTCCGACCGAAAGTTCGGTTTCGGTTTCGGTTTCGGCCGAGTTTCGGCCAAAAATCAAGTTTCGGCGGCAGTTTCGGTTTCGGCCAAAATTGGCCGAAACTTTTGCCGAAACCGAAACTGATTTCGGTAGTTGTCGTACATGCTTGCCTAACTTCGTTTCTCGCGGCAACGCTTTGGCGGACACTGGCGGCCCTGTTCGGGATTCGTGCGCCGTACGCATTGCTTTTTTTTTCGAATTTACGCGTGTTTGTTGACCGGGAAAGGTCTTCACAACTTAACCGGGCGGGTGGGCGAACAATGAGGGTGCTCAGCCGGCAATTTATGGGTTGGGTAGCAATGCAAGGGCACCCCTGTGGGAACGAACCTCGACTTGGACCGCCAGCCAAAAATACGAAACCTAACGGTGATCTACTAGCGTTTCGGAAGCGATTACCTTGAGACGAAACGCCGAAAGAAACTCAAGGCTGCGTCAGAGTGTAACTGCGTCGTTTAGACGACATTTGACGGATGTAATTCGCATTGCTCTATAGCAACACAACTTAGTCAGTGCGTTATCACCCGACGTAAACATTCTTTAGAGGTTATGTTTTGATGGAACTGATTACATGTACGTTTTTGTTTCATTTTTTTTACTTGGCCACGTTGACTTTTATACTTGACCACGTGAGTTTCGGTTTCGGTTTCGGCCAAAAAACCAGTTTCGGTCGGACTCTAATATTTATTTCAGTAAATAATAATATATCGTCACTCTAGATCCCTTAAGTGTTGAGCAGAAATAAATTACTGTCGGTATCCACTTTCCGGATGAGAGGGAGGCGGTGCACGGTGTCCGGCGTATCACCTGGATTAGAGGTTTTGGTGGGGTGGGCTTTACTCCTTCCCTCCCAGAGAGGTAACCTCAACAAGGCTTCTTATTCCATGGGCGTCTGGATGAATTTGGCTTCCCAGTCCAAGGTGGAGCAATCATAGGGACACCCCGGGGGTTTTTAGTCGGTAGAAGTCTGACACACCGGGGTCACTGCCCTGATGATCCTATGCAGGATTTTACCCCGGGATACAAAAAAAGGTATCCACTTTGCGCTTATAAGTCGAACCCAACGCAGTGTGCAGTGGCGCCGCTGATTAACGTTCTTGAAGCACTTACGAGTACATATGGAATTTCTGTTAGATCCCATGTGGGCTTTCTAATCATGGTTTCGTTCACCAGTGTGTAAGTGGTTCCTAAATCTGTATGCCGTGATTAGTGATGAAAATGCCCGGGAATTTTCCCAAAGTGCCCAAAACTTCCTTGGGAATATTCCCGGCAGTTTAGGAAATGTTCTCGGAAGTTTTGGGCACTTTGGGAAAATTCTCGGGCATTTTCATCACTAGCCGAGATTCGAACCTACGAACTTTCGCGTCGCTGCGTATAGAAACCGGTTCATTATCCACTAAGTCATCACAGCCGTGACGCATAGTTCGGCGCAGATGAGGGAGGGAGGGATGAGGTATTCCCGTGTTTCGCTCCAATTAATTCAGAGACAAGTGAGGGCCGGCTTTTTAAACCAACCAACCCAAGTACAGTAGTAGGTGAGACCTGCAGAAGAACAGACACCCTTGAGAGCTGAGTAACTTGGCGTGGCCAACCCTTAGTCCAGGTAAATGATAAAGAGAACACACTGGTTGTTTTTATCACTAAGAGTCCGACAAACTGAGGCCCTTACGTTCCATGAGGATTTCCACCGGGTCATAAAAAAGGGCCACCACAGTTACAATATTATTGCAATAGTAATAATTAAAAAAAAACTTATATCTAATATAAATGCAGCGTCGAGTCACATCACTACCCTCCCTACCCCATTCTCGACCTCAATTCTCGGGTACAACTCATATTTAATTCGAACGACTGCGCAAGGACTCATACAAATAATGCTATGATTATTTCGGTCCGTCAATATTCTGACCCCAGTGGCGTTCATCCCATATATGCATAAAAGCAGTGCACACCTTACAATAAATAAGTTTTGGTTAAATTACTAAAAGTTAAATACAAAACAAGGAATCTTTATTATCATTATAATATATAGTATCTAAAAATATGAACATTTTTATATTATCGGGGTCCTAACCGAATTTGCATGCCCGTGTAAAATTTATATGCTCGCCACGGTCTGATACCAATCAGAGAATAACTGATAAGTAAAGACTAAGCGCAGTCAAAGCACCAACTTTAAATCTCAGTCTTGAACTCTGCTAGCTGAGCAGGAACGTTGATGTGACACAGTTTTAGACGTGATTCAAGGATTTTGAAAAAGAAAGAAATATAAGGCTTTTATTTGGCACTCAGCCTAACATACAACACAGAAAGATAGGATAATGAAGACAGAAAAAAACAATAGCAAATACCCCGTGTTGTGATGATGCGCCAAAGAGAAGTCAGCTCAGCAAATCCTATGTGACCAGCTGAGCCACCCAGCGCCTATTTTTAGCTCACGTGTGTCAGCAGAAAATAAGTAAAATGACTCAATAAATTGGTGTCTATTTATTGAGTCATTTTACTTCATGTGACACAAAATTTAAACGTTTTACGTTCTCCATTTTCCCGTTTATTACCACTCTGAACTTGAGAACTTTTTTGACTAAAAACCCCCGGGATACCCGGTCCTTGGGAACCAGATTCGTCCAGTTTACCGGGGCGCAAATAGCCTATTTAGGCTTCCTCACGGGGGGAGGAGGGTGTAAAGAGCTCACGTCTCCAATCCTTTCACAAGGGCATCAGACTCCCTTAAATCTACTGGCCTATGAATTTAAAACCCTGTAAAAAGCCTCTTGAAAGAATTTACTATGAGTTCCGCTTAATCCGCCACTGGATGTAGAATTAATTTTCAAAATAATGATATTGTCTGTATCAAAAACATAATTATATCTCTTAAAAGAAAGAAAAGTGGTTTAAAAGTTCTCAAAGACAAGCACAAGAAAAAAATCCAACCCGACAAAAAACATTTCTTTAGAATTTCCTTTATTCCGCACAAACAAGGTGATAACGTAATAAAACTTTTCTTTAGTAACCTTTTGAAAACAAAACAATCTTAATCTGGTTGCCAGAAATGAAATGCCTACTTTATTCATAGTTAAGGCACGTGTCCGATACTGACTGCCGCGACTCGGCGGCTGCGACCCATTAACGGCAGCCAGGTTGCAATGTGTAACATATTAAGTGCTAATTTAGGCTCCACTTCCTCATAGGTGTAGGATATGTCAAGTGTAAGTGCCATGAGAACGGCAGTCAGCTGGGCCAGCGATCACGTTGGGCCCGACATATATGCATTATATTTGTATCCCGGGAAATAATCCTGCATAGGAACATAAGGGACGCTGTGAGGGCAACAAACTCGGTGTGTTAGACTCCTGCTGACTAAAAATCCCCGGGGTGTCCCTCTGATTGCTCCACCCGAGTCTGGGAAACCAAATTCATCCAGACACCCAGGGAGCAAGAAGCCTTGTTGGGGCTACCTCTCTGGAAGGGGTAGAAGTAAGCCTATCCCTCCAAAATCTCTCTTTCAGGTGCGCCGGACACCGTGCACCGCCTCCCTCTCATCCGGGCAGCACACTCCCTCAAGTTTACTGCCCGGACGGGCACGACATATAAACGGCAAGTGAATACAACTACTAATGTCTCTCTGCTCACCACGTAAGAGATATAGTGTGACGACATATTATTATAATTAATCCCGCTCCCTCCCGATCGTACTGGTTCTCCTTTCCGTCGGGCCTGAGGGAGCTCGGACGAGAGAGTGCTTTTCTGGCTGCGCGTCCAACTATGCACTTAAATATCTCCTGCGCAATTGACTGTTTCCGAAAACTGGACCTCGAATTTCTTAACCGGTGTTGAAACAGTCGCCGTGGCCGAAACCGGCTAGGACATCATCATCATGATTAATAAATTAAATTATACACAATCCAGTTATTTATACATAATGCAATAATAAAACTGAATTATTAAATAGCAAGTCATTCGCAATATACTTATCTTGTAACGTAATTTTAGAACAGCCTACGTAAGGTGGTTTTCCATTTTACGACACCGATAAAAATTCGCAACTTACATTATTTAGACACGACATTTATTCACGAAATAAAAGCAGAGACGATGTAGGTATACTCGCTTCTTACATTAAGTATCGTGTTATTAAGTATATTTTGTGACATCTATAGCTTGAAATAGTGACTAGTTTTCGACGTCCGTTTGTTTCATGACTAAATATACCTTGTTCATTTTACAAAGTCCTTATTACAGACAAGAAATAGGTTGGTTTTATTTGTGAGAGAATTATATAATGTTTTATTCTGATCCTAGTTCAGTTTAACAGTGTTTTAGTATTTCAGTGGATAAAAATTTCTTCTTCAATATCTTTACTAAATATGGAAATTTACGTTCAAAGAATTGTTATAAGAGACTTCGTAAAATAAACAAGGTGTAGTTGCGTTAATATAAAAGTCGTAAATTATCTGTTGTCGTATCAGTCAATGAAAAGTAACCCAAGACGTACGGTTCGTCTCCAGACTTCACGTAATCGAGTTAATCGGATTATGTTTAACAATCTGCTTTCGTTGAGAATATTAACATCGGCATACGCTTAAATATAATTTATTACGGCTTAAATCATCCCCTAGCCGAGATGGTTAACAATTTTTAAGTTTTTATTAAATCCTTACGTCAATATTATAGATTATCCAACTTTTTCATTAATAATTATAGCCATTAAAATGATTATTCGATTGATCTTTGATTGTTTTTGTTTGGATTTATTGAAAAATGATGTATGGAACGTGTCATTACAGAGCTTTTATTTTATTTTCAATCTAGTTTTAGTCATATTTAATTTTTCTCATATAAGTATTGATATTGTTGATATTGCGTCTACTACGTATGTTGTTTTAATTCACAGGTGGATACTTAACCTCAATGAAACCTGGTGAAAGGTGAAGATGTGTCCAATGATAGACAGCGTCCGTCCAACAAATGCCTGTTCACTCTTATCATAAAGGCTCCGAAGTCATACAATCTTGGAAATATTCTACTCGAAGCATATTTCACTCCTCAACAGGTCGCATGACGAATGTAAAGGCGAATCTCTTCGTGCGGATATAAGGAACGTCCAACACATGTGGATGGTACCCGACACGGTGTCTTGTGGTTGTATAATTAAATAGTGCTTGTAGTGTATGCGCAACCCGACTACGACACAAACTCACCGACCGTGACCGCGTGCGGACGTGCTCGGTGTTCCGTCTACATTATTTAATTCTTAATAGTAAAACTGAGTTTGATTACTATATGTGTATACTACTAACTGTGTTAAGAAGACATCGAACATTACAAGTGGCGACGAGGACAAATGTGAGTACCTGCCTAAAAAAAAAAAAAAAGAGAGATGATGGATAACATTATTATAACCTATAAAACAGTTGTTTACGTATAGTTAAGTTTTATATCAAATCACTTAAACATTATGGAACAGTTTCATTTAAATTTAATATTAATATCAAGTGAGACAACACGTAAATAATTGTTACGGTTAAACAAATTCATTTGTAATATATTTTTTCACTGTTAAGGGCCATGCATCTGATCTGAATTGATAAAGGCCACGCAAATACAAAAACAGTAATCACGACATAACAACAAACCTACGTGGGTACCTAATAATAATAATAATAGTATAGTGGGTATGTAATATATCTACTGTACATTGTGCAGGTATGCAATCCAAGTACCTTACACTTGGGAATACAATAGTCAAATTAAATAATTGACGCAACTATTATAATACATTGATATTATTATACTTTTTATACTAATTTAATATTTAATTAAATCATTCAGTTAAACAATAAAATATAAAATAATACTTAAATTTCAATAGAACTATTTAAGATATTTTTCTACCTACTACTTTATTAATATGTTATAAAATTATTATTTTTCTCTATTTAAACGTAATTGATTGCATATTAACACAATAATGCAGATATGATGGTAATTACATTAAAGGTCTAAAACCACGCAATAAGTTAATGACAAACAAAAGGGCCATGCACATTGCAATATAGTATGTTCAAATTGTACATATAATGCAAATATGTGATTAATTTAAGGATTATAATTACAAAATTGAAAAGGCCATGTGTATTTACAACAATAAAATAGGGCTATGCAGATAAATACTGTTACTGATTTTAAGTAAAAGCCACGCAAGAATGAGAGAAACATTTGTTTTGCCCCAATGTCTCATGCATCACTAATACTTACAAACTTGACCATTTTGATTGCGAAGGTGACCCGACATCTGTCGGCACTCGTTGGGTGAAATGAAAGAGGGCACTTGAAATTTATTTACTGGTTGCTAATTATTACTATACCTTCAAAAAAAAAAAAAAAAACGAGTGAAACTTCTTCATGAAGGAGGATTATCACTCCAAGAAGTTTATTATAATTTACCTGGTGCTCATGTTGAAGAAGGAAATGGCATTGAGGTGTATACAACAACTTTAGATAAATTGGATAGTTACTTTGCACCAAAACAAAGTCGAATTTACGAAAGTTACTTCTTCCGTCTTATAAAACAGGAAGAAGGAGAACAATTTGAACGATTTCTGTTATGATTGAGAAATCAGGCTGAAAAGTGCCAATTTCATACAAAAGAAGATCATATTATAGACCAAATAACTGAAAAGTGTCGAATGGTTGAGCTGAGAAAAAAAAAACTTAGAAATCGGTGATTTAATTACTCTTGATTAAATTATTAGTAAAGCAAACGCATTAGTTATTGTAGCCAGACAATTAGAGCAATTTCACCAAAACAGATATTAACAAAATCGATAATAAGAAAAAATTGGGTAGATTAATCCGACACAAACCGTTTAACACAAATTGTAGTAGATGCGGTAGCTCCACGCATTCATCTGAAGATTCTAAATGTCCTGCAAGGGACAAACGATGCATGAAGTGCGGCTTTATTGGCCATTTTAGAGAGCATTATAGAACTAGGCAGAAAATACAATTTCCTTATTACAGGACTGAGACTGTACATAAAAAAAAAAAAAACTAGAACAGAAACAAAAAATAATACTGATAACTTTGAAATTCATTATATCTTTCATCTGGATGACGATGAAACTGTAAAGTGTAATATTGGAGGAGTAATCGTTGATATGTTGATTGATTTGGGAAGCAAATGTAATGTGATCACTGACAAAACATGGCAGTATTTAAAAGACAATAGGGTACATGCCACTAACCAGATACGCAGCCCCAATAAGATACTTATGTTATCTCTTACGGCAGTAAAAAAACATTAGATATTATGGGTTCTTTTGGCGCAAACATTTCAGTTATTGGTAATAATATTACAAAATGTACTTTTTATGTTATTAAAAATGGGACACGTCATTTATTAGGCAAGGAGTCTGCTATTTTATTACATGTGCTTAAAATTGGAATTCATATTAATGCTGTAAGTAAGCTATCTTTAGCGAAATCGTTCCCGAAATTTAGAGGAGTGACTGTTCGGATCCCAATAGACCAATCCGTTAAACCAGTGGTCCATCCCCTTAGAAGAAAAGGTTGCTAAAAATTAAAGAAACTGAAGGATGCTGTACTATTGAAGAGGTAAATGAACCATCACCGTGGGTATCCCCGATTGTTCCCGTCCTTAAAGAAGGTCAAGAAGAGGTACGTATTTGTGTGGATATGAGGAGAGCCAATGAAGCAATTATAAGGGAAAAACATCCCGTCCCAACAATGAACGAACTACTTCCTCAATTCCGCAAAGCTAAATACTTTAGCTCTCTTAACATAAAACATGCCTTTCATCAACTAGAAATTCATGAAAATTCTCGGTATATTACTTCTTTTAGTACTGGCAAAGGACTATTTAGATACAAAAGATTAATGATTGGAATTTCTTGTGCTCCAGAAATGTTCCAAAAATTTTTAGAAAAGATGTTATTAGTTTGTGAAGGAACATTCAATTTTGTCGATGATATTATAGTTCACGGATTCACAGAAAAGAACACGACGACAGGTTAAATTACGTATTACAGGTTTTGAAAGAAAACGACGTACTACTAAATGAAAAGAAATGCATTTATAAAACTATAAATATTGAGTTTCTTAGTCATGAACTTTCAGTTAGTGGAGTCAGACCACTAGATAAATACTTAACTGCAATAAAAAATAGTAGAACTCCCAATACCATAGAAGAAATTCAAAGCTTTTTGGGATTAGTTAATTTCGTTAGTAAATGTATCCCAGATTTAGCTACCCTTACAGAACCTTTACGCGAAATGTTACGGTTAGACTTAGAAAAGTTAGCAAACATAAAAAAAAAAAAGTCTAATATTAGATCTTTAGGTTATTATAATTCTTCTGTTAGGACTCAAGTTATTGCTGATGCCTCTTCTGTGGGCTTAGGTGCAGTATTGGTTCATATTGGCGAAGATGGTCCCCGTGTGATTGCTTATAGTCATAAAGCTCTTATAGACTGTGAAAAAAGATATTGTCAAACAGAAAAGGAAGCTTTAGCACTCGTTTAGACTGTTGAACATTTCAAGATATACCTGTTCGACAAAGATTTTAAACTATTAAGCGATCACAAACCATTGGAAACCATTTTTGGAAGAACATCTAAACCATGCGCTAGAATAGAACGGTGGGTTCTTAGGTTACAGGCATATAGGTATAAAGTCATTTATCGCCCGGGCAAGTCAAACATAGCTGACACCATTTCGAGACTTGGCAAAACTTCCCCATCAGAACCATTCGATTCCGAAAATTATATAAATTATGTTGTTAACTATAGTAGACCTATTGCAGTACCATCAAATGAAATTAAAGGATGGTCTACTGAAGATGAGGAAAATTTGAAAGTCAAGAAAGGAATCTATTATAGCGATTGGCACGATTCCATTAACAATTTTAAGCTAATACAAAATGAGCTATGTTTCAATGGTGACATACTTCCCCAAGGTACAAGAATAGTTATTCCTCATAATTTGCGTCAACGTGTACTTGAAGCAGCCCATGAAGGACACCCAGGCATAGTAGTAATGAAGGCTCGTCTTAGAACAAAGGTTTGGTGGCCCAGAATTGATAAAGATACTGAACTACTAGTAAAATGTTGTCGAGGTTGTACTCTGGTGTCTAATCCTACTCCACCGCATCCAATGAAGAGACGAACACTTCCTGCTGAACCTTGGGTTGATGTTGCGATAGATTTTCTAGGGCCTAGTCGGGATTACCTTTTGATAATTATTGATTATGATAGTAGATGTAAGGAAATTAAAATAATGCATAATATTACATCCCTTGACACGATAAAGGTCTTAAAAGAAATTTCCTCTAGATTAGGTTACCCGGCGACTTTAACATGTGATAATGGAAATCAGTTTACTAGTGAGGTTTTCCTGAACTATTATAAAGAATGTGGAATCATTGTAAATAATACAATACCTTATTGGCCTCAAACGAACGGCGAAGTTGAGAGGCAAAAAACCGAAATAATTTAAAACTTTAAAAAAAATTTGCAAGCAGAAAGTCTGAACTGGAAAAGGACCTCTTTAGTTATTTAATGATGTATAACAGTACACCTCACTCTGTTACAGGCAAATCTCCTTCAGAATTATTTTACAGGAGACAGTTTAGAGACAAGATCCCGTCAGCTCCAGACATTGAATTTAAAACAATTGATGCAAATGTAAGAGATCTTCAATTGAAAGAAAAAGGGAAAGGTTATGCAGACCTAAAAAGAAAGGCAAGGAACAATAACTTAGAAATAGTCACTGGTGTAGCTGGTGGTGATGTTAATATCCGGAACGATGATACTGGAAAAGAATATCGTCGAAATATAGTCCATTTAAAAAAAAAATTAATGATTCGTGGACTGTGGTTAATCAAAATGAACATAATAACGAATTAAATTAAATTATCCAATTTGCTTGACTTGATTGTTCCATTGACTTGCTCTGATTAATTATATTATTGTTTACATGTTATTTAGTATTTAAAAATATTAAGAAAACTGTAATATTATGAGTTCATTGTAAACTAAAAAAAAAAAATTAAAATAAACGAGGGATGTAGTGTATGCGCAACCCGACTACGACACAAACTCACCGACCGTGACCGCGTGCGGACGTGCTCGGTGTTCCGTCTACATTATTTAATTCTTAATAGTAAAACTGAGTTTGATTACTATATGTGTATACTACTAACTGTGTTAAGAAGACATCGAACATTACAGTGCTGATGGAATTAGAGAATTTAGCTCTTGAGAACTGTATCCATTGTGCAACCGGTAAATGACTGCGAGGTAGACGACTTTACGTCGGTGCTCCATTTTCTGCATTTTAATCTCAGTCGAAGGGTTATTTTCTCAAGACTGGCGAAGTGTCGGAGAAATTAACATCATATTGTGAGAGTCGACGTCGGTTAATGCAAAAAGAATTTACTCATATGATGATGATGTCCTAGCCGGATTCGGCCACGGCGATTGTTTCAACACCGATTAAGAAAATCGAGGTCCAGTTTACGGAAACAATCAATTGCGCAGGTGATATTTAAGTGCATAGCTGGACGCGCTGCCAGAAAAGCAGTCTCTCGTCCGAGCTCTCTCATCCCCGATGGAAAGGAGAACCAGTACGATCGGAAGGGAGCGGGATGCAGGTTTGATCGAGTTTTCCTTCTCTGAACACCTGGTTGAATTCCGGTGTTAAAGAGATACCTTAGTCGCCTTTTACGATACCTCAGCAAGAAGAGGGGGGTGCTATCCTATTCTGCCGGCAGCCACCACGGCACACACATACACACACGGCATATAGTTGTCACTTCACCAGAAGTGAGTATAAACAATATGATATACCTTACGAGGCTGGCTTAGTCATCAAGGAGGCACTAAAGCCTCTAAAGAAGAGTTATCACCAACAAGTCTACGAACTCCACGATCAATCAAATCCAAAGCTGTGTACTACGATATACTATGTGATCGAATTACCAAAGCTAAGCTTTTGACGTAAAAGAATGTCCATTATCCTTGATACTTCGCTGTGAGATATTTAAGCGTAGCATATAAAAAAAGATAAAATATGTTTTTCCTCAAAAGCGATGCTGAGTAAATATGATAAAATTAAGAGGTAAAATATATGAACGTTTAAAAATATGAAGCGTTGAAATGAATCCGCGCCCAGGGCGTCCCGTTTTGAGGGTTTTATGTAAAGATAAATACGAAAAATTTTAATTTCAATGTAATTAGTGTTAACTAAATAACCGGCATGAATATTTGGTTGGTTTTCATACATTCACTCGGGTGCACCAATTGCAGAACTGAAAACAAAAAATAATACAGTGTAGGTAAATGTTTTTTAATCCTAGTTACTAATTTTTTTTACTAACTGGGGCTTGACCACAGTGCATAATTGTAAAGACCGTCAAAGTGACACCATAGGCCTGTCGTGTTTCGAGATCAATTTATGTATATCCAGTTGTTCATATACCTTGAGACCAGTAGCACTCATTCCATAGATACATGAAAGCATTGCATGCCATTACAATAAATAAGTCTGGATTTTTTTTTACACTGACTCGATATTGTGACTACAGAGTACCTGATGGTAAGTACAGTGTAGTCCAAAAACGAAAGCGACTATCAAAGGATGAAAATCCATTGATAGTCTACATCGTCATGTCGGCCCACATATACCACGACTGAAGGTTTCTAGATATATGAGCTACTGGATATACACAAGCTGATCCCGAAACGTGACAAGTCGAAACTGGTCACTATGACGGGCTTTACACCCATGTACTGTGGTCGTGATCCAGACGGGCACCGACGCCCTACCACCTCGCTGCTGCTCGTTTAGCACCACCCAGGAGTCACGTGTAAGGAAACTAGGGTAAAGCCTACGGACGCGAGCAGCTTCGACTCCCAAAATTGCTTAAGTTAAACAAAAAAAGGAACCATTTATATTTATATCTATTCTATATACACTCTATCTTTTCTATGAAAGTCATATCGCACCCCCGGTGCGACACTGTCACTTATGCAAAAATGTAGTTTTTCAGGAGAAGCATTTAAAACTTTGACACCTCACAAAACAATGACTAAGAATATTATAGATGAGATGAACAGCTTATACTACAACGTCAACTTTTAACTTTACTTTTGGATAAATATTAATCACTTTATATTGTAAAAAATATACTTTGTCATTATTTAAACCTTCCAACCCCCTCAGAAGTGACGTTGTGGCTCTAACGAAAAATTATAACTGTAGTTATGTCACAATGAGTTAAAAAGAAAACAAGAACAAATTGTTTACTAAGTTTTATTTTATATCATGAAAACATAAGAAACTTTGTACTTCTTAATATTTCTACATAAATTTAGTACAAAAACGATGAAAAATTCAAGAAATGAAAAGTAAATAGTGTAAGAAAGTCTTTCAATTAACAATCTTATTAGGACTAAAAACGAATTTTACGTAACTACGTATATCTTTTTTATCTTAGAGTCGGTTACAGCTTAATTTAATATTAACTTACAATTAAAATAAAAAATAACTTTGGGTTCAGAATCAATGCTCCTAGATCTATTTACGATCTGAATTCTTAGTTTAATCAGACTTATGATATCACAGCGAGTTAATCACCTATATCTATAATAATTCTTATCAGTCTAGTATTAGAAATCACTTACTAAATTCTTCAAAACAATTAACATCAATTATAAACTTGAAACGTCATAACAAAATATTTAATTCGTTTTCAACACGTATATTATTTAATAGTCTAATAAAATTAAAGATCTCTAAAGAACTTTTCATAGTATCTTGGTACTATGTTGGTCTCTACCAAACTCAAAAGGTCGCGCTTCTTGCGTTCTGTAATAGGAATCTTCGAGCTGTACGCTGGTTTCAAAACGACCTCGTTAATGCTTCTAACATTGCCTCGACCTCGACGTAAGGTATTTCTATTTGGTTCTATTATAGCTTTGGCCTCCTCCCAGTTTTCAGTCTTGTAGGTTGTTCGATATTGATAATTGGCGCAATTTTTAATAAACTTAATACTCATAATATCGCAAATTTTTATTGCATCCGCGTTAATATTTTTGCTCATGTTAAAGTTTATGTTATCTGTCAAAGCCTTAAGATCGACGAAATCACTGTAGTTCATTTCTCTCACCAAAAATGGTTTCCCTGTCTTCTTCGCTCCTCGTATTATGGATATGTATTGATCAGGAATGTAGATGGGCCCAGATTTTTTGGCTCTAGTGATGGCTTTTTCGATCACTGAATGCGCAGTGTCGCCTTCGTTTTGTGTGTGCCCACGTATCAAAAAGTTATGTTGTATGGAATTTATGTTTAATTTTGTAACTGCGAAATGGTACATTGCAAATACGAATCGGTTTTTTTGCTGCCCGCAGCAATTATCGGAATAAAAAATTACGTCACAGCCAGGATACTTATTAGCAACTTCTAATAAATATGAGTACACACAAGATCCTATTTCTATAGATCCCCTGTTGCCTAAGCCTTCATGCCAAAAATAGCATGTAGTTTCTTTATATTTTGCATTGAAAATAGTAAAATTGTAGCAATTTAGCCTAGATTTATAAAAAAAAGCTGATGAATTTCCTAAAGGGCATGGCAAGACAGCTTGTAAGTCGTAGGTACATACAATCTTTGTGCTTTGAGGATCTTGACATTCTTTCATGTCTCTATCTTTCTCAATCCTACTCAAGCTCTTTTCTTCTTGGTGAACCTTATAGCTGTCGTATAATTTAACTTTGTCTTGTTCTGGTGCATTTTCGTATGCAACGCATTGGTCACAAAGGTCTTTCTTCGACCTAAAAAAGCCAATATTAAAATCATGATTAAAAATGCGCTGATAGGCGTCGTAATTAACAGCTGGCTTATTATTTTGTATCTGTGCTTCCTTATAGTTTCTGTGCAATTCTGCAATTGTCAAGCCACCGTCAATAAAAAGCCTACTTGTGTTTGCCCTCAGATAGTGGCTTTCTACTTTCGGAATAGATTCAATGTGGTCTTTGACAGCTTTTATCATTTCATTGTCCAATTTGCAATGCTTCCCGTGTTTGCCTCGTTGGTCTTCGGGAATGATACCGTCATTGAGTTTTTTAGCATCAATGACAGTTCGTATAGTTCTTGGTGAAATACCCAAGGTGTTGATTAAAAATGATTTGCAAACCCGGACTGACTGACCATCATTGAGTAAATAAAATGCAGAGTTACCTTGTCTTGGGTACCGACGATTCGTGTTAATACGCCGGCTTGCAATTTCGAGTGGTCTGATGCAGGAATTCAAAAAATCACGATGTCTTTCTATGCTGCCTAGCTTCCAATAAGAATTGAAAATTTGAATTCTTTTTTCTTGGGTAAAATTAGATGAGCAAGCCAGTCGACACTTATCTGAACAAGAGGGACCAATTTTTCTAGCCTGAACTGTTTTGCCAGTTTTAATTGATCGATATTCATTACCGGAATTCCTTAATTTTTTTGCTATATATTTTTTCCAGCTATTAAGATTACGGGTACGTTTTCTACCCCTTTTCTTTGGTGATGATGTTGGTTCTTGGTCATCAACAGCCTCATTCTCAGAGCTACTATCACTAGAACTGGAGGAACTATTTGAGGATGAAGACGAACTAGATGGAGGCTTGAAATCGTCGCCTGAATCGGTACCAGAGTAGTCACCAGTTGGACATCCAGATTCTTGTTCTTCTATTGAATTTTCAATTTCGTCGATAACAGCATTACTAGGTGGGGAGTTTACAGATGGTAAAACAGAGTTACTGCCATCTTGATTGATTATAGAAGGTGGAACTGTAGATTCGACGGGTTCATTTCTTTCAATGGATGATGTTAGATGTGACATTTGTACCAGTTTTTTTTCACGAGATAGCATCTTATTTAATTCAAAAAACAACTGAAAATAAGTAAAACATCGAAATAAATAAAATGTTCATACAATCACCACAGTTAGTTAACCCAAAACTAAAAAGCTTTAATAAATAAATATACGACACTATTACAAGCAATATTATTATGACCTACTTGGAACATTGGCTCTCGTAGTACAAAGAAAAACCTTACCTTGAGACCAGGTGATTTTTGTGAATTATGTGGCACATTTATTTAAAAACGCAAGGATTGGAGAAACCAAGTAATTTATCAACAAAGGTCATTGTAGTACAAAACTAAACATTTAAAGATATTTAAATATTGGGGAAATAATGTCACAACTGTATCTTAGGTCACTATTGCTCCAGAATCAAAAACATATTATGTCACAATTACCTTAGTAACAGTGTAGCTCCAAGACGCATTTGCAATGGCGGGGGGACCGCGCACAACTAACCAATAAAACGATGTTGCTCCCAGCGACGCGTGATTCGCCCCAAAACGGCAATGACACTCACGCCCTCATACGGAAACTATGCGTACTACAAAATTAACGGTTTCGCACCAAGTAAAGGGGTGATTTAGGATCATTTTTAGATATTTAACTCATTTTTCCATTTTTTGCAAAAGTGACAGTGTCGCACCGGGGGTGCGATTATAGTATTTCTGTCATAATATAATATTCAAATTAATCACGCGTATCCTGCCTACCTTGTCCAAATATTCTATGCACGTCACTGCTAGAGACCCTTCGTCATGGTATATATGAGCTGACATAGCGATGGTGTCTGTCAAATAATTGTCGTCCCTTGACGGTCATTAAAATTTCACTGTACACTGTTACTGTGTACTGTTTCACTGTACTTATCATCTAGTGCGATGTAGTTATTTTGTCGAGCTGGTACAAAAAAAGAGCTACATCGTATTTAACGGAACGAACGGTATAATCCAAGAATGGTAACGACCACCAAGCCTAGCACGGCTTTATTAAAATATACTGTGGCTCATATAGCTTAAAGTTCGTTTTTAATTAACGATTGTGTGTTGAACCGCTGCTGAGGCGCTCTAATAGACAAACACCATAAAATTGTTACTTCGTTTTATATCACTGAATAAATCGCATACGTACATGTTTTTATTGCAAACAATTTGTAAATAACGTAGGCTCATGGCTAAAGCAAGAAATTGTAAAATAAATGCTAATAACGAAAGAAATCATTCTCGTTAGGACGTACAACTCAAACGTTAGAAAACAAAAGTTATACAAAATTAAGGTCCTACGTAATTTTATTCAGCTTTATTATACCTAAAAAAAGGGAAGTAGAGTGTCGTCTTTGATCACTTAAAATTGTCAGAAGTGGCTGACTTTTTAATTTTATACGGGGTGGTTAGTAAAATTAACGAACTCAGCAAAAACCTAACTCGAATTGACGGGTCAATTTTTAAAGATAGCTCTGCTAATTTATATTACTTTTAGATATTTTAATTACGTCAGGTTAATTTTGAAATATTATTTTTTTTAATAGGATAATAGGTTAGTAAGTTTATAATAAACAAAACAAAAGTAACATGACATTATTACATTGATGAGAGTTTAAGGGAAATTAGAAGTAGCTGAAATTATCTCAGATCATCTGAAATTATGACTACCTCTCGTGACTAGAGTCGATAAGAGCACTCGAACCAGAATAATTCATTGACAAATGAATTATTCGAATAATCTATAAAATTCCCAATTATTTTTGATTGACACGTTTGTCGCCACGTCATACGAAAATGGGTGTCGCTTTACTTGTTGAAGCTAATAAGGTTTTTAAAACGAATTTAATTAAATAAGCACTTGTATGTAAATATAGGGTATACCAGATCAAAATTCTAAAAATATTAACATTATGTTATACCTTTTATTAATTTATATAGGATATATGACCGGTGGTCGTGGGTGTGGTTGTAGAAAGACATGGATTTTGGCGGTTTACTATTTATTTGCACTTTAAGGCACACCGAACTGCGACGTACACGCACGTACTCCAGCCTTGGGTCTCAGTAGTCGACTGCCGAGACCACTCTATTTGCTTTGCTTAGCAAAGTTCTCAAAAAATTAATTCGTTTGAACAAAAATCTGAATATATAATAAGAACTTGAGTATAGCCATTGTATTCGCAGAGCGTCCATGTTGACAAAATCGGTGAGTTACCGAATTCTTTGACAATCATTGAGTAATATAAATTGTAATGTCTTAGTAAAGTCTAAGCAAACTTAAAGTTGCTTGAAAAACGTTTAAAAACAAAGTTCTATGCGATAAATTGAAGATAATACTATAATCATACTGGAGTTAAATTGTTTATATATCGCTTGTTTACGTTACAGCGTACCGGAAGTCGGATTTGGACCCTATGAGAAACACAAACGAATCGCGCTGAAGGACGAACATGTTAATATTACTTCATTACGATACTATCAGTTTATTGACGATATTGTTAACGAAACTGTTGTTAATACGACTCATGATATTGTTGGTGAAGCTGTTCACGATGCAATTGATGATATGGAGGTAAAATATATATTTAATAATACTGTTTATAGTTTAAAGGATAGAAAATAATATTTACTTATATTCTCGATACACATAAAGCGTCGTGCGTGGCATTGGTTGACGAAAAATTGAAGTCCCTTCTTGTATTTGCTGGATTTCATGCAAACAGACTCAGTGTCATCAACTGGCAAGTCCCGGCAAACATCGTTACATTCATCAATATTGTGAGTCATGCGATAGGTTAAATATATCCGGCTTGACAGCTGTATTGCTCCTGTTGTTTATTTGTATGAATTTTTGAATACACACAAATCTAAGATCACATACAAATCAAAACTGGAAATAGAAATAAAAAATTGCGAAGAGTAGATGTATGACATATTAACAATAAATGGATCTATAAAAAATATATATATACAGTCCAAACCGTTTATGGCGACAACGTTTAGAACAACATACGAGTTTTTTTTTTTTTACTTGGGGAAAATCCTCATTGGACCGTCTCAGTCGCACTGGGGGGTTGCGCGAAACCGAGGTGTGTCGGACTTGTACCGACTAAAAACCCCAAGGTGGCTTCTTCTGCGCATTGACGGGGACCGCGGGACCTGTAATCAATTCGCTGCAGCCCCGTCGCGCCGCGCCCGCTGGGCACAAGCTCGGAGGAAGATATCTTTCCCGACACTCATTGTATTTTGGCAGAGCACGGCACAATGCTCTGCCTAATTCTCGAGGGACATACGAGTTACATTGACCCAGAACAAAGGTTCCGGCAAAAAAATAGGATATCGTATCTCGATATCATCACCGGTTGTTACGACTAAATATTCAGTAGTTCCTTCGATGTCGTGATAACAGATTTAGACTGTGTTACCACATAGAACACCAGCTTGTCGATATCGATACCATTGATTTATCGACAAGCCCTACTCTCTAGTTGGATAACGAAACGCGCTTGATGTTTCCAATAGACGGTAAAGAACACAAGTAAAGATTAACTTAGTTCGACACAGTGCACTAATAAAACGTTTTTAATAATTGTACTTATATTATTTCGAACTATTATCGAGTTAATTGTATATAGATCAACTTGTGTTGACTATCGTTCTTAGTGCTATTGTATTTACTACTTCTTTGCATAGATGGGCAAAATGTAATCAGATTAATAAAAATAATTACGATTACATTTTACGTTTTTTACCATTAACATGACTGCGTTTTGCTCATCTATGTTTTAAACACTACAGAATACCAGATTACATAAGCGTAGCGTGAAGAGATATTTGTGCGGGCCGGCATGATCGCTGCGACTACCGATGGGTTTTTTCTTACCTTTCAATAGTCGTTGGCGTTTTTTTGGACTGCAACATGCTTACCATCAGGTTTGGTACAGTCACTGTGCCGTGTCAGTGTAAAAAAAACATACACATTTATGATTTCCTAATGTTTTAAATGGATTTAATCATGATTACAGAGCAAAAAAATTAAAATTACTACTACATTTTGTAATCGTTAATCATTAATCAGATTACATTTTGCCCATCTCTGATTCTTTGTATTGGTCCTTTTTTTAAATTGTGCGAGGACTGTACTAAATAATTTTGGAACTGTAAGTGTACATAATTTCATTCTATATCTTACACTTGCCTCATCATCCACTTAAGACTTTCATCTTCACCTTCACTACGGACCTTTCAATGTTAAACAACAAATTATTCAATTTAAGAAAACTTACCGGTTGTTAGACTGTTAAAAATAAACAAATACGGTAACAAATCCATATTTTCAAGACTCACGATAACAGAGAAGTTTGAATATTTCATTATAATGCATCAACAACCCTGTTTTTATTTTTTGTTACATTGTTTCTCAACGCTTGTTGCTTCTATAGTTTTATGCCTAATAAAACTACTAAGAAATGGAACTTGTAAAAGTTATATTTACGATGTATCGTTGAATTCAAGTAATAAAAAATAACATTGAAACAAATTTCAACGGAAATTATTACATCGTTTTAGAAACAATGGAGAATTTTTAATTAAGATGGTTTACAGAATTCTCTTCAATCTTTGGAGAAAATGAAGGAATTGACACCAATAATATAATCCTAGGAAATATTAGCATATTTTGAGATGGTAGGGTGATTGACCGAACTGGGTCGTGACCACAGTACTCAACTATAAAGACCGTCATAGTGACTCGCTCCAGCCTGTCGCGTTTCACCATCAGTTTGTGTATATCCCTTTGCTCATATACTTAGAGACCTTCCGTCGTGGTATATGTGGGCCGACACAGCAATGGCGACTGTCAACGAATTTGAATTTTCACACATTACCGGTTGTTGCGGTTCTTGGTATATACTGTACTTACCATCAGATGCAATGAAGTCACTTTGTCGAGCTAGTGTAAAAAAATTAGGAAAAAATTTATTACATTTAAAATGTGTGCGCTTATATCTGTGTGAGTGTGCATAATATTGATTTATATAATATATCCATTTATAAAAACAACATTGAACTCGAAAAATTATTTCAAAGCATAAAAACATAACGCGGTTCATCATTGGACTCATCTTCACCTTCCACCAGGTGTGATTGAGGTGAAGCGTTCGCCTATAAATTAATAAAAAATAAATAAAAATAATAATTTTATCCACAACGTATTAACAACTAATATTCTATACTATAAACTGGCATTATATGTATATTAATTGCTAGCTGATCCGGCAAACGTAGTTTTGCTATATAAGGTTTTGTTATATCTTCTAAGATGTTCATTGAAATTAAGTGATGTCAAAGACAATTTTGTTCACAATTAAATACTCTTAATCAACAACATATTTATTTGGATATTATTACGTTGATACAACTCTTAACAGATAATGCATTAATTTCGACCAAATTTGTTTACCATAAAAACGGTTCTAGTGACTTAATCTTAAAAGATAGACATATACTGTCGATTTTTTTTTATCATTTCAAGAGAAATAATTCTTTCTTACATATATTTTTGGTATCTTGAACCGTTTTTGCAGCGCACGCAATGGAAGCCCTCAAGGATGAATAATTTTCCCCGTTTTTTTCACATTTTCTATTATTTCTTCGCTCCTAATAATTGCATCGTGATGTTATATAGCTTAAAGCCTTCCTCGATAAATGGTCTCAAAAAGAACTCAAAAAGAATTTTTCAATTCGAACCAGTAGTTCCTGAGATTAGCGCGTTCAAACAAACAAACAAACTCTTCAGCTTTATAATATTAGTATAGAAATATCAAAAAGAATTTTTCAATTCGAACCAGTAGTTCCTGAGATTAGCGCGTTCAAACAAACAAACAAACAAACAAACTCTTCAGCTTTATAATATTAGTATAGATTGTGTATGTTGTGATGCCCTATAATTGTGGGGGCATTTATATGTTCTATTTTAGTACTATGGTTCTTTTATTTTCTTACTCAATGTCACCCATGTTGGCCACCCAATTATGTAAAACAAATAAACGTCAGAAGGCAATGTATTGCATCAACTTATACAATTTTCAAATATTATTTTAGATTTAAAATTTGTCGATTAAATTCGTATTTATTTAAGTACGAGTAAATAGGCAATTTCTATTAAATCGATTTTATTATATAAGCATAAGAAAAAAAAACATAATTTTGAGATCATTCTTCTCTGTTACTGTATTTTATTCTATTCTTGTCTACCAAATTGTAACAGTACTAGCTCGTAGGTAACAACAGTGCCAGCAACCTGGAAACATTAATATTTTTTAAAACATTAACCACTCAAAATAAGACGTATAACAGAGATCTTTCTGGAAACACATAAACAGAATAGCACTAATATAATATCGTATATGGTATACACGTGCTGCTTCAGTAACCTTTTTTAATATTGGTCCATCCATTGGATGAATTCATCGATTTTTTATTCCCTCCTTAAAAATTTACTGTTATGACTTTGATCCAATATACCTATCATAACATAATCGTAATATAAACATACTATGCAACATATTCCTGTTTAGAAATGTATGAGGCCATGCCTATTAGGCCGTTCCATTACCGTCCAATACCGTAGCGTGTCATACACGGAGCGTTTATTTATACCGTTAAGTATCAAGCAAGCGTGACGTTGCCAAACCGATACGTGCAGGTGACTTAGCAGTGATGCACGCGATTGATTTGCAGATATTGCAGTTACCAAACACATTATAATCAGATATGAGACATAATTACTCCGGTTTAGTTTTTAGTAGACGTAGTAGGCCATCTTATTTCCTCTCGTATCTGATACGGTAATAACACGGTCAGGTATGGTACGGTGTAGTGGGCGAAGAGCTTTGACGTTCATGGTTCAGTTTAATAATTTAATAATACATAACGCCACCACAATCAGAATGGTTCAAGCAATGACGTCAAAATGATAATAGCCCAAATTAAATGGGTTGTTTTCATCTAATAGTGATGTTTAAAAATTACAATACACCTATCCCCCGATTTACACGGTACTTGTTTTACACGTTTTCGCTTTTACACGGGTTTTCCAAATAAGTTTTTTTTTATCGCACTCTACTAAATGCTACTGTGTTTGAACACGTGCGCTGTGTACACATCTCACGGGGAATCCCGAGCTTATGTTCTGACTTGCTGCACATGATGAAGGATAATAAAACACCTTTGGTTTTATTTTTTGTTCTTCTGTTTAATGTATTGTAATTAAATAAAAAACAGTGTTTCCGTAATATATTACATATTTTAACCTGTCAATGCATTTTATTTTTATTTCTGTGTACACCTAAAAATATTGAAAAAAATCACAACTGTTAAATAGCAAAATTATGCATTTTCTGCAAGCTTTTCGATTTACACGGTTTTGACTTACAATTTTTTAATTTTCGATTTACACGTTTTTCTCAGGAACGTATCTACCGTGTAAATCGGGGGATAGGTGTATTATAACAATATGAATGATCAATATATTAGATTGATTAATATAGTGATGCCCTATTAGCCAGGGTTAAAGATATTTTTAAAAGAATTCTTTCTGTATCAAACTGTTCATTCATAAAAAATGTTCGCTTGGATTATTCTGAAAGGTCTCAGAAGTACCTAGTATCTTTTATAATTTAAACTAGTCTAATTTAGTCTTATTTAGTTTATAGGAGAGATTAATCTAGTGTAATCTAATATTTCGAATCAGTATGAAATATGTAATGAGTTTTAAAATAATAAAGCTATAAGAGGCAGTGGTAGGCCCGTTGCTAAAACAAATAATGTATATACTCACTGGTAGTAAAAGTTCCCTAGTTACGTAAAAAAATTTGAGACCACTGAGAGCTACTTTATCACTGTGTACTTGGTCTATAAATCTCTGTACCTGAAAGATATTTTTTTTAAATTAAAATTGTGACCACACCACGCCCCATGGTAAGCATAGGGCAGTCCAAAATACGACAACGACTATCGGCAGTAAGGGAAAACCTATTGGTAGTCACAGCGATCATGCCGGCCTGCACAATTATCTTTTTAAAGTACCCCGTATCATAGGACGGTGGTAACACGTTCGCTAGAAGAACATTCCACAGCTCAACGACACGGTAAAAGTAAGGGTTAGAGAACTTCTTAGTCCTAGCCGGGATGTGAGTTACCGTATAGCTGTGACTCCGTAGGCCCGTGCGCGTGGTCCTCTTAAGGATGAAAGAGGATGGAACAAGGAGGAGAATGGATATCACCATTAGCTGCCTTATTCTGCCCACTGCTGAGTATAGACCTCTCATGTTACGTCACCATTCTTAATCCTGTGCCAAGTTCGTCGATTTACGAGCCACAAAGTTAACCTCAACATCCACCCATCTTAGAGCATTACATCGCACGCTTCGTTTTCCCAATCTTGACGAAAACATCTTCCAAGCTCCATCTGCAATCACCTCGCCTAGCCAGATATTTAGATGTGGATGTCTGATGATGAAAATATGTGCTTTTGATTAATTAATTTTAGTACTTTTATTACTATAGTATTTCTATTACAATTTTCTGGCGCTCATAAATATTGTTAAAATAATAGTCACAGAGACAATTTACAAAAAAAAAATAATTGGATCGTTTTCTAATTTGAATAATGAGAATACCTTAAAAACAAACAAAACTGTTTACGAGATAAAAAAATCCCCTACCTGAATTTGAAGTCAGTACCACAAAGCCAAGGACAATATGAATTGATCTATCAAGAGTACAGGCGAGTCAGCAGGTAAACAAGATAGCAGTTGATTTTGTTACCTCATCACAATACATAGAAGGAGGCACATTATAAAGGGCTGATGCAGGTACTATAGATGCTGTATTGACGCTGGCAGCTACGAGTGAGACGGCAATAGATCGTCCGAAAAGGAGAGATACTGAGAGCCCAAAATATATTTCATCCTCGTAACCCGAGAAAGGCCTAAAACATATAGAATGATATTCATCACTGTATTACACATATTAGGGTTAAAGTAAGCATAGATGTAAGAATTTAGACTAACAGTTAAAATTACATTTGTGCAACATGACATTAAATCACTAAAACGAAATGACATCTGGGATAACAATCAAAATAAAAAGATTTACAATGATTAGTTGCAAATGGACAGGACGGAGATGAATTCCATTTTCTTAGATTTGAGATAAAAATATAAGTTCAACTTGATCTCTCTGTACTAATAGATGTGGCGTTTAATTTCATAACCCACTATTATAATACACTATTATATTTTTTACAAATGCCATGAATTTATAAAAACGTATAATTAATCTTTGACTTAACAATCACATTCTTATAAGGTATTTAAAATATTATTCTAGAGTGAAAAAGCAAAAAAGAAAAAATCATATATAATATTTCCTATGATAAAAATATTTCAAATTACTATTAGGACTATTAAATAATTTTGTACGAAATCGTTTTAGCGGGTTTTGAAATAAGACGCCTGAGATATTCTACTATAAAAGCGTGAGGTGAAACGGTTTTTCTCAACAACTGTAAACATTCACAATCCTGTGGTAGACAAAGTCGTGAGCAGTGCTGTTTATAATATTACCGAATGTTATCAAACTCTGACTAAGCTCTTCTTCAAATAATTAAAGAATTTTATGCTGAAAACAAAATTTTCGAGCTTTTAAATCACTTACCCGCTTGGATAGTTCGGACAATGCTCTTTACTTATCTTTAATTTGTTTCTAAAACAAAAACACTTAATTATTTTTTGGTTTAAAATTATGTCGTTTTAGTCGTTGTTCATCTAGAATATAAATACAAGGAAATCAATATAACTAAAGCAGAAAACAATTAAATAAAGTGTAGATATTTTATTATAGTCATCCACTATCGAATCATTTTATGAATATGCTATAACTACAAGTACCAGTTCATCAAACGTTTTTACGGTTTGATTTGTGGCAAGTGATTTGAAGAGTTGTGTAATCTTCTTCGACTCTCTCCTTTTGACATCCAAATCATGCACATTGGTTCAAGAAGCCGCATTTATTCAGTAAGTTCTCTTTTAGGTCGATACAGGGGCTATCCAAATCTTACTTTTATCATATCATTAATACTGGACCAATCCTACAGTGAGCGTGTTCCAATCATCCTATGATATTGGTTTCTTCAAACAAAGCGTGAATAGATATTTGTGTAGGCAAACATAACCAAGGTTTTTGGTAATTGGGAGATATGCACTGAAAATCAGACTGATAAAAAAATAATTGATAAAATTAGTAAGCAAATTATCAATAAAATAAGTTACGAGATTGAGAGAATTGAAAAAAATTACTAAAGTAATATTTAATTTCAAGCTCTTCACTTACTCAAAAATGCTGTAGACTTGAAGACAGATAAAGAACAAATTGCTAGCAAACGAACTGAATATGACACCATTGATGATGTCATCAAAAGACCTCACCATTCTTGTAGCCTTGTTGTAATCTTCGCGTAAATGACGCCAAAATGAAGATGGCAAATTGTCCTAAAATTGCAATATAATTGTAATGTCCAATTTCAGCGAGATGATCCTTTGATAAAAGATTTGATACAATTGATAACTTGACATTATTTATGTAAAGCTCAGCCATTAAAAAGATATAAATTCTACTAATAGTACTAAAATTTATTGCAATTGTTCATCTGGCTTTAATCTCTTTCTTTGCCACAATATTGTGATGATAAGAGCTCTACCATAGCCATAAATATTTTATCCAAATCAAACAAATCCTGCAAAGAGCTAACTAACAAAATCACCGGTAAAAAATACTGATGTTCGCCCCATTGAATTAAGTAATTATATTCTACATATAATAATAACGCCTCTATTTTTCATTTTCACTATCATTTTCATTAGTTTCTTACTATGAACTGTAGTTTTGTTGCGATTTAATTAACTCATTAACGCCGAGATGATCAAAATTTTACTAACTTTTCAACGTGGTTATTAATTATGTTACCGGACCAAAAAAATAATGCAATACCTCGATTCCTACGCGAAATTTAATGCTCTTTCAGAATCCGAGTTCAAAATTTCGATTAGACACCGAGACAAAAAAATATAGCCTCCAAAAATATATATAAACTCCAATTCTCTTTGCGGAAGAAACAATCAATAAAATAGCAATAAAACTTACGTTTCTGACCGCCCATTCTATTTTCTTATTTATAGAATCTAATATCGATTTCAGATACATACTAAGGCATACTATGTAGACGTCAGAATAATTCCAGTTTATTGTCGATGTGAATGTCAGGAACTGTAAAAATACATCAATAGAACAATGTAAAATATATATTTATTATTTAAGAAAACAGTTATCAATGAATATCTATTAAATAATAGGCAATAGTAATTTGTACTATTAATATTTACTATTATACCTTCACACTCTATTATTCTATTAAATTATATATCTCTTTAAGATGATTATGTATAATTGCCGCTGATTTAAAATAATTTTAAATCATTTATGAGTATGTAAAATTAGCGCATACTTTTGTTTCTCATCCTAATTATGGAACTTCAAGCTTAGAAGTAATTTCGAATTTAACAACTTGTAATATTCGTCAATAATAAACTGTGTTGAAACTTGCCTTATATTTATTATAAGTACATACCTGTAAAAATAAACCCAGTGGTAAGTAGTATGGTATGCCCAAATATGGCATCCATAGGTATGTGGTAGTAACCACTTCTTTAAATAAGTCTTTTCCTTTGGGTAAACAATCCAGTACATCTACGAATCTTGATATTAAAGCAAATACATGTTCCACTAAAAATGATAAATTAATTGCTTTCAATGTCTTCCTTTTTTTTGTGAGCTCGGGGGAAATCCCTAACGGACCTCAGGGGGCGGTGAGGGCTGCCCCCCGGGGTGTTCCTTCTTCCCGTCTGGCCGGGGCCAGAGGAACAGTTTCATCCTCTTCTCTGACCCTCGGCAACATTTGGCCTATTGTAAGGCCGCATCTCTGCACTTCGAGGAGTGGTGTAAGGAGCCACCCCTCGCACACCTCAACATTTTGGAGCGGGGTGCGGAAACACGTCACACACTGCTCTCGCCTGGATAAGTTGGGCGGCACTCTCACACAATGTCTTCCTTTCTCTTAACCATAATTATCATATTAAATACCATATTTCAAATGACTAAGACATTATTTACTTTTGCTTTACGCTTGAAATTTTAATGATATAATAGATTCGGAAGTCAAACACTTTTAATCATTTTTACCTACCGTACGATAGGACAAGATGTAGTGCAAGAAACCGACAATAGAAGAAATAGATACAAAAGTGTGTTAAATAATAATAGTATATCATCTTAATGCTTAAATTTTGAAGTGGCAGCTTCCAAATATATCCTTTACGGGGTAAGCAAAGATACATTATTGGTTACAACCATTTACAAAAATATAGTAGAAGTGGTTGTTGTAAAAGTGTATTATATTGCCATTAATGAAAATATTTAAAAATACACCGAAAACATCGATATAGTAAGTGATGTCGAAGGTTATATTATTTAATAAAATAGAAAACTAGTCAATTATAGGATCAAGAATTTTAGACGTTCCAAATTACACTGAATTGAAGTCCTAAAGATATTATCCCTATAATATTATACTCGATATACTTTATACCTACTATGGACTCGATAGATCGTAGAGCTCGTGGACATATTGGCTATGATACTTTGACTAAGATTACAATCGAGTATCGACGTAGAGTTGCCTTCCTCACAGTCTTTTATCGGTTGCACAGCGGAGAGTGTTCTCAGGAACTGTATTCTTTAGGTTCACTAGATATCGTGTCGGAAATCATCCGTATGTGGTGGATGTTCCTTTTATCCGAACGAAAAAATTCGCTAATACATTCATCATGCGAACGGCTAAGGAGTGGAATATGCTTCCAGCGGTGCTATTTCCGCGGTCTTATGACCTGGGAGTATTTAAGAGAAAAGCGAATAAGCATATGTTGGGCAGACGCGGTTCATCATCGAACTCATCTTCATCGTCCACCAGGTGTGATTGAGGTCAAGCGTTCACCTATAAATTAATAAAAAAATATATATGACCGGTGGTCGTGGGTGTGGTGGTACAATGATACGAATTTTTAGCGTTTTATTGTTAATTTGCACTTTAACACCGAACTGCGACGCACACGCACGTACTCTAGCCTTCAATCTCGGTAGTCGACTGATTTTGCTAGAACCAGTGCGCGCGCGTCCTCTTACCCCGTGCGTCCCGTAACACCCTAACGGCCCTTAGGGCTTTCTAACACAAGCACGTATCGGGCGGCGTCTACATGCTATATACAATATATAGATAAATAAAATCGCAACAAGCACGAAAGTAGACTTATTTAGGAACTAAGAAAAATACTAAAACATTAAATAACAAAGCAACTAAATAAACAAAATGTACTTACAGATAGCTAATAGCATGAGAGTAATACAAGCAAAGTTTGCTTTAAATACAACTTTGTTATCAATATGGTCATCTAAGCCAGAATGGTATATTTCTCTCATCAATGTAGGCCATTTAATAGCTATACGTTGAAAGAGAAACGTTGTACTTACAGTGCTTAGATAAAATGTAAAATATGCTGAAATAATAAAATCAGTATCGTTTAAAATTCCAATTCTTTTGCTCTAGTCCTTATGAATTAAACTGCTAGATGACGATATAACATTTCTTCCCAAATAATGTTTGTAATTTTAGTTCTTTCTAATTACTGTAACTTTTTTGGTTGAAAATATTTCTTTTAACTTGAAAAGATTATATCAATATACTTTTAAAAATTAATAATGATTTTCTTACCAATTCCACGTATCGATATTCGAGTAGCCAATAGCCGATACAAATAAAAAGCTGCTGAGATTGCTTGTGCAGTACCGACAATTCCACTGTGAAAGAACCTCCAAGAGAAAAAGCTAAATCTGAAATCGTGAACAAATAGTATTCTTGGTATTTAACCCATCAACGCCGAGATGAGCAGAATTAATAATACCTCTATTCCTACGCGAAATTTGTTGCTCTTTTAGAATCTGAGCTCATAATTTCGATTTTCGACGAAAAAGCCGATTTAAACGTAAAAATTTTCGATGTAAATATGTTTTCACATTTTTTTTTCACAATGATACCGCAGAGGTATCTATCTTTTTACTATTATCAGATATGCTCATGGTACTCGAACATTAAGGGAATTTTTTTTTTCAGAAAAAATCATCGACGCGTTTTTTTAAATGGCGGCAAGAATGAAAAAATTGTATAAAAATCTTAATCTAGCGTTTTCTTAAACTAAACTTTAGAAACAAAATCTAGGAACAAAAATCTCTTAAAATTAATTAAAGAATACTCTCAAATTTTAACAAAATTTTTAAAGACAATTTTTGATTTTCGTAAATTTCAAAAATTCAAATTTTCGAAAAATAACTAAAAAAAATTTGAAAAAATGAGTGTGTTACTTGATTAATTATAAGACTTTCTTGTTTTACATTTTTTTCGTAACGTCTGTAGGTTTAGAGTTATGTAACATAAAATTGAGACGACATAAATAGCATTTATGGCTTGTTTAAAAAATAAAATCTCAAATGAAGAAATATAGGGTAAAAGAATTGTAAGCAAAAGTGAAATTAGAATAATAGGATCTATATGGACGTATTCCTTTTGAAAGATCTTAATAGAAACATTCTCTTTAGGTTTAAGCAAAAACTGGATCAACTAAACCCAGTTCCAACTTTACATGAGCTTTGCCAAATTTGTTTGCAAAGGATATTAAAGAAGGCCAAGGGTTTTTGTTTAGCAGCTACCGTTTTAGACGTAAACTAATAAGCCAGCTAATAAATCATTATTAAATATAATAAATCAGGGACTAAAACACTAACTGGGCATAATTAATATGTAATACATTAATCAATAAACTTAGACTAAAAACTCCTAAATTTTGTAAAATTGGGTCTAATATGAGCAAACAATTTCAATTATAATTGTTTAACTAATTGGCTTAGTTGCTATTATTGTGAAAACTAAATCTAAATTTATATGAGTTAAGTTTTGAAATTGTTTGCAACCTTTGAACTAAATACAGGCCAGCCTAAATTATATCAATTAGAAATTAATTGGCAGTTACCGACTTTACAAAATCCACACATACAAACACGTATTTCATGTTTCCTCTATTTTAATGTATTTATTTACATTATATTTGTAATTATAATATGTTTTTATTTTCCATATAAAATAAAATAAACAAAGATTAATTCTTCCTTTTTCTCAAAAATATCTTGCAAATAAAATACTGTCAATTTTTGCCAAAATTTACTATTGACTTATTTATATAATGATTTATAAATCTGAATGCAAGTTCTCTTGAACCCATTGTTATTTTTTTTTAATTCAGTAGTGACATCAAAAGCAAAAACCCAAGCAATACGCACACCACTCCACACCATCAGAAAGATCACTAATTCCCGAAGCATTTTGCTATCCGGTCATATAGTCGCTGACCAGACTCAACACAAACACAAGAAACAAAAACAATGCGTTTAGAAAACCAAAACAACGTTAAATCAGCAGCTCTGGTGGTGGTGATTTTTGTGGTGGTATGGCGATTGTCCAAGCTGAGTTATGACCACAGTGTACAAGTGTGAAGGCCGTTATAGTGACTCACCTTGGCGTGTCGCGTTTCGGGATCAGCTTGTGTATATTCAGTAACTCTTATACCTAGAGACCTTCAGTCGTGGTATATGTGGGCCGACATGAGGACGGAAACTATCAATGGATTTTCGTCCTTTTTTACTACACTGTACTTACCATCAGGTGCATTGTATTCACTTTGTCGAGCCAGTGTAAAAAAAACTCTCCGATAGATGAAATAGAGAACACAACCGCTCGCGTTACAAGCTTGGACGTTAATCCCTTTAATATTGAATATGACTCGAATTGTTTTAAAATTTTCACTAAACGTCTTCTTTAAAATTAACGACTTCCCAAGTGTAAAAAGAGATTCACCGAATTTCTATAATAAAGATGTTTGTTTCATACCGTCTTACCTTATCTTAGTAACATCTTTATTCAAAATGCCAATAATTGGTTGCAATCCAATCATGTGTCCACAAATAAATAAAGCTTTCATTGCTTTTTGGAAAACAATGAATTGTTTACTCCCATTAACATTTTTCTTAGAACCCGATATGAAATCTAAAACAAAATAACAAAATTGGAAATCAAATTCGGTAAAGAAAACATTATCTACAAATTGTAGTCATTATCCGATGACAGAAACGACAAACGAAAGACATTAAATAGAGAATCGATGCAGGGACCATTAAATTTGTCTTCAGAATAAAATATTGTAATCGAAAAATTGCAAATGCACACACACAGATGGCGTACTGAATTCATGTATCAAAAGTAGGATTTATCCAAACACTTTATTGTATAATTCAACAATGGTTACGTTTGTTTGTGGCTGTTTGCGGTTTTAGTGGATTAGGGGCCTGTAATCATGTAAGACAAGGTCAATGGTCGTAGATTCAGATCGCGGGAAATACACCTGAAATTTTCTAGATTACGAACAGGCTTGGCACAACTGCTCAGCGATGAAGAAAAACATCGTGAGGAACCCCCATGGCATCTAATAGAAATGTCATCGGTGCTCTGTGAACAATGATCACATTGGATACGACATGTAAACGCAAAGTGAAAGCGAATGTATCTCATCCCGAAAAGAATGTAGCGTAACGATATATAATATATTGATATATTAGGTCCTTACATATGAAATTGGCGTTTTTCGTACTGGTCACTTTAATCACAAATTTCTCCTCTTTGGTAAGGAATTCCAAATTCAAATTTGTACAGCTATAGACTCATGTATTTGTGCTTCGATGATCGTCATTCATTTGTTTTTTTCTTCTGTTTTTTTTCTGTTTGCGTCACTCATTTTACAAAATGGAAAACTTAAAATATCGCATTATTTACGAGTACGAGTTCCGCCGTGGCACTAGTGCTGCGGAAACAACTCGAAGGGTGAATGATGTGTATGGCGGTCGTGTTGCAAAAGAAAACACAGTTCGTTTTTGGTTCCAACGTTTTCGTTCTGGAAATTTCGACCTGTAGAACAAGCCCCGTGGACGGCCTGAGACTCAAGTTGATAATGAAGAGTTGAAGGCTATTGTGGAAGCGGATCCATCGCAAACCACGTCCGAGTTAGCTGCAGGCTGCGTTGTTAGTGATAAAACTGTTTTAATTCACTTGAAGCAAATTGGGAAGATTAAAAAGCTTGAAAGGTGGGTACCTCACGAATTGACTGAAGCAAACCGGCAAACGCGCGTCGACTGCTGCGTTACATTACTAAACCGGCACAATAATGAAGGTATTTTAAACCGAATCATTACCTGTGATGAAAAATGGGTTCTTTACGATAATCGGAAGCGCTCAGCGCAATGGTTGGATCCTGGCCAGCCAGCCAAATCCTGCCCCAAGCGAAAATTAACCCCAAAAAAGTTACTTGTAAGCGTTTGGTGGACTAGTGCCGGTATTGTTCATTACAGTTTTCTCAAATCTGGCCAGACTATTACGGCTGATGTCTATTGTCAGCAATTGCAAACCATGATGGAAAAGCTAGCGGCTAAACAATCTAGGCTGGTCAATCGCTCCACGCCACTGCTGCTTCACGACAAGGCTAGACCACACACTGCGCAACAGACGGCTACTAAATTAGAAGAGCTTCAATTGGAAAGTCTAAGACATCCTCCGTACTCCCCGGACCTTGCTCCAACAGATTACCATTTTTTTCGAAATTTGGATAACTTCTTGCAAGGGAAAAAATTCAACTCCGATGGGGCAGTCCAAATCGCCTTCAAAGATTTTATTGATTCCCGTCCGACTGGTTTTTTTAGTAAAGGGATCAATGAACTACCTATGAGATGGCAAAAGTGCATAGAAAATAATGGTTCATACTTTGATTAATTAAATATATTATATTAAAAAATATTCGACTTTTTGTTCCTCCCATACAAAACGCCAATTTCATATGTAAGGACCTAATATTAATAATTACAAATAATTTTTAATTATCTTACATTTTTAATTATGTGTTTTAAAAACAATAGTGACGTTTGTAAGACTTTAGATAAAGGTAACACTTATTCCATTATAGAAATGACTTTCAAAATATTTGGTATATTAAGTCTTATTACGTTATAAATTAGAATCACTAGAATAAACTACTTTTATTTTGACAAAAGAAATGGTTCAATATGCGATTAAGAAAGATATTATATAATATCTGTTATATTATCAATGCCCTCGTTTAATTTTAATCAATTATAATTTTTAAATCAGTAAAGGTACTACCGGTAAGTTACTTTTTCTTTCTTTCTTTTTTTTTATTTTGACACGACACAGTGACTGCACCGCCCCTGATGTTAAGCATTGTGCAGTCCAAAAAACGCCAACGACTATCCACAGGTAACAAAACCCATCGGTAGTCACAGCGATCATGCCGGCCTGCACAAATATCTCATCACGCTACGCTTAAAAGATTCCATATCATAGGACGGTGGGAACACGCTTGCCGGAAGTTCATTCCACAGCTCAATGACACGGCAAAAGAAGGAGTTAGAGAACTTCTTAGTCTTAGTCGGGATGTGAGATACCGTAAAACTGTGACTCCGCAAACCTGCGCGCGTAGTTCTATTTAGGAAAGAAGAGAGTGGAACAAGGTCAAACAACTCCTCAGAACACTCGCCATGATACAGACGGTAGAAAACGCTCAGTGAGGCAACATCTCTGCGCAATTGAAGCGGTTCAAGATGCTTAGTCACGTCAGGATCATTCACAATGGGGACAGCCCTCCACTGCAACCTATCCAGGGCATCAAGTAAGTACGTAGTAATTCAGTTATACCCTCGCCGTTTATAAATACTTTAACGGATTTTACATGATTCAGACTTGCTAAAGCATTTAAAATGACGTGATGTAATACTAATTAAATACTTACTTGATACAGATTTTCTAAAAACCTTTTTCTTTTTCTTATTTTCTTGCCTGTAATAAATAAAAATGATGAGAATATTCATAATTTCTCTTCCTGTCTATAATAGGATGTCATTGTTTGCCGGAATATTCTCACAGAACTATACTAGTCATGTATTTTATTGTAATATTCTTGTGGAAAGGATTTTAATGTGTCTTTATTACCTATTCGCACGTTATTATGACTTGAAAAACATAGAAGTAATTGCCCATTTTCTCTGGAAATATTATTATAGCGTCTCCATTAACATTACTTTCGTCGCTGTATATAATAATTCTGGGTTCAATTCAGACGTCCAGGGTACTAGTTATATAGATACAATGTAGATATATCTATTAATGTAATTCTACTAACGCTGGAAGGTACATAGTGCGACGATATATTATCACTATAAAATTAGTCAATGTTTTTAAAACTTGTGAAATAAATATCTGATGCAATACATACACTATTTAAATCATGTTCGTTAATTTCAAAGTATGGTTTTCAGAGGCCATTGTATCAGAATTTTTTTTTTTCGGTGTCCCGGTGGAAAGTCCTACATAGGACCATCAGGGCCGCTGTGAGGGCAGCGACCCGGGGTGTCCCTCTCATCACTCCACCCAGGCTTGGGAAACTAAATTCCAGTCCAACCAAGTCCAGTCGCCCGAGGAGCGAACAGCCTTATTCAGGCTTCCTCTCTGGGAGAGGTGGGTATAAAGAGCCCACGCCTCCAATACCTCTTTCACAGGCGGCGCGCAAGACACTGCGCACTACCACCCTCACATCCGGGCAGCAGGCTCCCTCAAGTCTACTGCCCGGCTATTGTTACCAGGGGATGTGGCACTCGCTCTGAGCGAACGCGTCCCTCCAGCCCATTGTATCAGACAGGACATCATCTACTAAGCCCATTATTGTTATATTTTCTACACAAAGCAAAGCAAAACAAAAAAAAAGCAAAATAAAATCGTTTGATTTTATCCTTTGAAAAATATCAAAATCACCTTTTACAAATTCCAGAGTTCTCGAGCATGAAGGCTCTGAGAGTAACATGTTCTAGTTCTTTGGATATGTCTGAAAGCAATAAAAGTTTTTAGCCAACTTATTTACACATTGAAATACATATATTGTTTTACTATTTTGATGGTTATTAAAATAACGCAGTTTATAGTGACCTTATCTACGACGCTAAAAGTCCTGGCTTCGCACCCCGGTACAGGCATACTTTTCTGGGAGGAGCGTAATAGATTTCTTTCGCCTAGTTCATTCGCGAAGTAATCGTGAACATTAATATCACGTATTTTGCTCCGTAAAGTGTAAAAATTATGATATAAATATAATTAGTCGCGCCAAAAGACGCAACCCCAAAACAATCAAAATAATAAACGCGTGGACGCACCCAGACTCAAGCGCCATCTTGTTTTGTTTTTCATATTTTTGGTTATTTTATTTTTGTTTTTTGTCAATTTTATTATAAAATATCAAATACGTTATCAAGAAGAGACAAATATAATGTAGGTAAAGGTGAAAGATAGAATATACACGATCCCACTTTCCACATTGGACGATTGAAAGTCTCTATAATACTCAAAGAAAAAAAGGTAATCAAGATTTAATAGTAGTTTCAAATATCAACATAACAGTAATTATATGTAAAATTAATAAAATAAATGTCTTTATAATCCTATCTTTCTTTCCTCTTTTTACATATTAAAAATAACAAAAAGTCCTTTTTAGGTATATAATATAAATAAGTAAATATTGGTATGCTATTAGAATAACTTACCTAAATGCTTTTTCATTGCTGCCATTTTAGAAAATGAAAAAATATTTTCTATTTCCCGTCAATAATGGAAAAAAATTGTATATTACAGAATTCTCACACATAAGATGCACATGCCTTTTTTCTTTCAATACAAATCACAAAATTCCATGATAGCTAAATATTCTGCTAGATATAACCACTAACTTCAAACGTTCGTTTTAAAAAAGTACTTTTTTTTTGACTGAGACAAGCGAGGTTTCTGAATAAAATTGGGGAGTTTAACACTTTGTCCATCTGTATGTTCACATAGTAGTCACCGTTTGACAAATTTATAAGTGGAAAAACATAAGCTGATCTAAAAAAATAAAAAAAACCAAACATCACCCAATCTGACCCAATAAAAAGAGACTTTTTCTGGCTTTAAGTAAATTAAATTTACCTCACACGATATTGTTCTCAATGCCGTAAAATTTAATAAACTTAACCAATAACGCAAATATGAAACTTGCACTTTTAAATACAGGTATACGAATGATTTTAATTTTCTATAACGGATACTACAACTGTGGTTTTACTCTTACAAAAATTGTCAAATGTAAATCAGATATAATAAAGAATTTACGATGAATGTCAATACAAGTAGTGTACGAATATGACAACTTTATGATCACTTCGGTGACAGATAATTTGTTCATGATTTTTTTTTTATAAGTGAGTAGTTTTAGGGTTCATTTTGATTTGTTAGTTTAGATAGTTACAAAATATTTTTTGAATAAAAGTAATCTTATTTTCTTCACGATGTTTATTTTTTTGTCTCTTTTCAGTTACACCTTTGTATTATTAGTGCCAAAAATATCTTCTATTATATAATATATAAATTTTGCCTCTGTTTAAACTTTTGCTTAAGTTACAACCCATCTTATAATAATGGCGACCCCTTTTCTTTTTTAACCAAGAGAAAAATTCATTATGGATCGTTGGAGATGGTGCCCACCGACTAAAACACTCCTGGGTATTCCTTCAAACGCGTGGGCGCCGGCCGTGGGCACGAGCTTGCAATCTGCCACGAACGACGTGCGGTGGGCTTTGTTAGGTCTCCTCAGAATATGAGGCAGGGTGGAAAGATCCCGTCCTCATCATCCTCAGAAATTGGGGGTGTCCGGGATTACGCACACACCGCCGCCCTAATATCCGAGCGAGCAGGGGACTCTCTCAAGTGCCACTACCCAATAATGGCGATCCTATTTTAGCATAAAAAAGCTTTCTCAACCATTTTGTAATAAAATAAACTCTTTAATAATAGATTTCACTCATATCGTTATAAGCCGTAGTATGAAATTCAAAATATAAGAAAATTAAGGGTGTGATTTATCTCAATATAGAAGAATAAGCGAAGTTTTCATAAATGTGATATAGCGAAGGCAATCCTAGCTGAGGACTAATTTGCATAAGCTGAGACGCTTGATATTGATATGTAAATAGGGATCGGACCTAAACCCTATGACCTGAATAAGGTACTTAGTTCGTATCGGCAGAACATGTCCTTTGGATATAGGTAAGTTCAATAACTTCCTACGTAATACTAAATGAAAGCAATTTGATGAATAAGGAATATTCTCTACATACGTCCATCCCAGCAAACACAATCTTACGCGTTCGAAACAAAAATGAAATTGTCGCTTTCGTCAGGAGTAGAGATGGAAAAAACCTTGAAATCACATAAAACGAAATCGAGATAGCATTATAATAAAACTACTCGTACGAAAGAGATAGACAAATAACAAGCACAAGTTATAACGATTCACTCCTTAGTGGGGAGAGATTGTGACAAAAATAGTGACACATTAAGATTTAAAACGGTACGACGATGGAGCAGCAGCGAATACTACTGATATTTGACTTTGATACTAAGCAACCATCGTGGCCGTTAGTTTTGATTGGTTCTCGAAAAGTCGGAAGATGCGCAAGACTACTTTGTCATTGGTCCTCGAAAAGTCGCGTGATGTTCAGAGACGCGCGAGCGCACGGCTAGGGGACGTCCGTTATCAAGCAGTTCGGGCTTGCTGCTAAGAGAGAAAACAAGAGTTACAGTATTTAAAATAGATTGTCATTTATAATTTGGATTATATACACAGGTTCAAGTTAATGGAGTAATTGACCGAATGATTTTAGCTTATTTACGAATGTGTTAACGCACTTAGGTGGTAAAATATTACTGTATGGTAATTAACACTAGAAAGACGTAATAATGGTTTAGCACATACGTATATAGGGAATAAAAATAGAGGGGAGGTAATTACAACTATTAATAAATACTATAAGATAATATATTAAAAGTAATAATATTTAAAAAAATAGTTCCTTATGAATATATATTTTTTTTATATAACTAAACTTTAAAAATAGTCAAATTGACTGCTTTAGACCATCTAGTGTTAAATAAAAAAAAGTCTTAAACAATATAGTTGTATTCTTTACGACCATGGTTTAAACCCTTTTCCAAAAGAAAAAAATATAAACTATTATACTATAAGGTATATTTTCTTAAAAGGAGATAACTTTGAAAAATAATTACAGTTCATACATATTTTTGCAGCATATGGTGGTGGTAACGACCTGGTACATTACGGACTGATATTCAAAGGCGGCAAAGTAAACGATCCTAGGTTCATATTCCGCTTCATACATCTATATAATTTAAGTCCAAGCATATATTATGCCTCACATGTTCACCGGTATGGGAAACATCCTGAGGAAGCTGATCTATGGCATCTGATAAAAACGTCATGAGTAAGTGCTCTGAGAACGATGATCAGATACGCTACTGGTCACATTGGGCACGATATATAAGCACAAAGTGGATACAGCCACTAATGTATCTCTGCTCGCCCCGAAAAGAATACAGTTTGATGACATATCATTATTATATAGTTTTCCTGAAGATTCATTAAGATTCTAAAAACATACTGAATTACCTTTGTTTTTTTGTACGGAATTCAAAAAACTATTAATTTAAGCAAAACTCGATTTATTTCTCGTAAACCATCATAATGGCTGTCAAATAAAAAAGCTTTTCGAAACAAATATTAAACGTCATTATTAATCATTTAGACGAACACTTATCGTCAACTAACAGTAAATAAACCGATCAATCAAATTACAATATTTATATATCATGTCAAATGTACAAGTGCAAAGCGCTAGACGAATGTTTTGTGGACAAAATTGTAAGTCAAAGATTAATGTATAAAACAGACCGGACAAGTGCTCATAAAATATATTACAATAAAGGTGAAACACTAACCATTATTACGGGATATTGAATATACAGTATAGCAGTACTCAGTCATTGTTCTGGTAAAAAGTTGAAAGAATAGACAGTTTAGCAACTGGCTATACGACTGTTGATACGTTGATTTATATGAAAATACATTCCAAAGTATCTATACAAATCATTATATGATAGCTTACGCACTATATCTGTAATCGATTCTTATCCATCAGCCGTTATTCTCTGATTCGGATGACAATATTGACTGACCAAAGTAACCATAGTCCTATTTCTATGAACGCTCCTACACTACGTCCTAGCTAAAGCCGTGTTGTTTTTTTATTTATAACTAGGCATATTAAACACATCACTAAAGCAGCTTGCCGTAACGGTAAGCATGGTGCAGTCCAAAAAACGACTGCCACTATCTATAGTAAATAAAAACAATCGATAATCGCAGTGATTTTGCTGGCCCGCACAAATATCTCTTCATGCTTCGTTTAAATGATGTAATATTATAGGACCGTGAAAACACGCTCGGTGAAAGACCATTCCATAGCTCAATGACTTGGCAAAAAAAGGTTTAAAGTAAAACTTAGTCTTAGTGGGGACATGAGTAACCGTATAGCCTTGACTTCGCACACCTGCGCGCGCGGTTTTTATGTATCAGAGATGCAAGGTGTATAATTCGGCGAGCGTCCATATTAAACTTTTTTTTTTTTAATTATTAAATAATATATTTAAGTACATTTATTTATATATTCTTCCTTTTTCTTTGAATCTAAATTTCTTGGTTTTCTAGATCTACATTTTGGCCGATCCAGATCAGACACTGCGTGAAACAATATACAAATTTGGTCCAAGTTTTTTAGAACCAAATTTTCACGAAATATTCAATTGAAATTTGAATGCCGACATTTGAATAAATATCAAAATTAGTAATTGAGTGCAACAACCCAAATAATATATGTATTATATCGGTAAAACAACTATATAGGTGATTGTGTGAAGTAACAATATTTAATATACATTTATTGTGTTTTGTTTAATAATTGATATTGTAAGACATTTGTCGTAAGTCTCATAGAACAATGATAATGAATACTAAATCATACTACTTGGTGTGTCACTTTAAAGATATTATATGTATTTATCGTATCTGTATCGTATATATCTATATATATATTGTATCTGTGTATTTATTACAGTCAACGGCTATAATATTGACATCGTGGCGCCCGAGCAATCAATTTCATCGAGCGTTGGTTGACAATCAGCGCTGGTCGACACGTCACCGAGCAGGCCAGCGCACGGTGAGCCGAGTGCTTTTCTATATAGGTAACTGCCCATAGAATACATTATAAGATATTGGGTATTATTCTTTCATTGCTTTATCTAAATATGTATGTTGTATATTACGACTTTTTCTCAATAAATGTTTTTTTCTTGCTAAGAAATTGCAAAGAAAATGACCGTATCTGTTTATTCTATTTACAAAAATACAACAAGTACGTATTCGATAACACAACTGTCGTTTCTACAATTACTTTAATCTATAATTTGTTTGAATCGCTCCACAATACAATTTTAACTCACAACGATGGCACCTCGAAACGCTTGGTCTTCACCTAAACGTACTAAAATCCATAATGTTTTTAAAAGCAATTTTTACCAGACAATCAAGTTGTCTTTGATTATCGCTAGATTATCGGGTTTTTTACCGTTTGTTGGACATTTTCAACGATCGGGATCCCCAACAAGGTAAATAAATAGTACCATTTATTAAATCTTCATTTATTAATTATTGTTAACCAGTCTCGTCCGACTACAGGGAAAATTTAGTACAATCATTTGCTAAGGAGATATCAACAATTGAGTGAAAAATGACCATTCCGACATTAATCTACCACAAAAATTAACAATGCTATAGAAAATTCAAGTATTTTTGTAACTGGGATAAATATTCTAGAAGTACCTACTTATTGTTTGTGATTTTTTTAACTTTGACATAAATTGGAAATAGCTTTGAATAATTGAAGAATTAGAATAAAATAGCGTCTCCCTTTTTATCATACTGAGGTGTCCTAAGAGCCGACTAAGGTATACAGCATTCCGTATTGCATGCAGATTGCTAGCATCTAAGCTGCTGCATGCACCTTCTCTGCATTATGGTGTACACTCACCAACCAGCATTGGACAAACCCGGTGCATTAAATGTCAAAACCCCTTCCTATGGATTCTACAAATATAATGGAAAGGGGAAGAGAGGCTTTTGCCATGAAGCGGGACGAAACTGGCTAATAATTATCCATGTCTAATTTTGATGTTCCAGATTTGTCCTGAGAACGATTTACAATACTTTCTATCTAATCTGGTTTATTATTCAATTGTTAACTGTACTAATATACATGTATGATACTTCCTTAAACGGATTGGATTTTTATAAATCAGGTGAGTTCATATGAATGTAAAATTAATTTTAATTTTGTTTACGTAATAATATTCGTGTTATTGTTTCAGTGGAATTCTTTTTCTACTTTAATATATTATTGGGAAATTATTTCTTGATAAACATTTCAAGAAAATGGAAATTCTCATTAAGTTTGATTGAAACCATTGAAAATTCTTTACCAGAAGATGAAAATCAGCGAAGCTTCGTTAAAAATATGAATTTTTTAGTATTTACCGTGTATGCACTTGGAATAGGTAAGCTTATATTCCCCCGGGAAGTCAAAGTTCTGTCAGTAATTGGGTAGTAGATTTGAGTCTGCTGCCCAAAGGGATAGAGGAGTTGTGTGGGAACACACCAGCTACGTGGTTACTACAGGGGCGGAGCATTTACATTCCTCCAAGTGAGGAGACTTCTACAAGCCCTTGGGTCAATCAGTCGAAGGACGAATGTGGGTCCCCAGACCTGATAATCAACACCCCAAGGGTCTCAGGCAGTAGGAGCTTAGCACACTGAGGCCGCTCCCCTTAAAACAACCCTGATGCTCTTATGCAAGACTTACCCGAGGTTACCCAAAAATAGTTATTTTTACGGAGAGTTCTATTTCAGCGAGAACTAAGAAACTCTCTTATCTTTGTCGGGTCTTTGGATTGTGGATAAGTCTTCTGGTTAGCATATTCCCTTCGTATTAGTCTTATTGCATGCTTTAAGCGAGCCTAATAGACATGTTTGTGTAGGCCGGCATGACTGATGGTTGTCCATTGTTAGTCATAACTGGTTTTTGAATTGCACTTTCCTTTTCATCAGCTAGGGTACCTATATTTACAGTGCCGAGTTTGAATAAAAAAACTTTCTAATTATTGCAGAAGGCTAGACGTCGCCGGGTGTCAAGGAAGATGGCTCAGCCCTGCCCTTGGCACTCGGCAGGCGGCAGAAGGAACACCCCGGGGGTTTTAGTCGGTGCAAGTTCAACACACTGGGGAGCGGCCCTCGCTGACTCCTGAAGGTCCTTTAGGGATTTCCCCCTGGTTACCAAAAAATGGGGGAACAGGTTTTTTGGAAATCAATATCATACTTTTATCTTTTGACTTTTGTCATTAAACGAGTTTTATATTTAAGTATTATACCGTTTAAATCCCGTTTCTTTTTGAAAACTTTTTAAAGTATCCAACAGTAACTTTTCATAGAAGATTGATACTCATCTGTCATAGCAGTTTTGGATCTATCAGGATCATAACGATCAAAATCTTTAATGATTCACACAAAGAGCAAGACCGTCATAGTAACTCGCTTTGGCCGATCGCGTTTCGGAGTCAGCTTGTGTATATCCAGTAACTCATATAAGAGACCTTGAATATGTGGGTCGACATGACGGAGACTATCAATGGATTTTCATCCTTTGATGGTCGTTTTCGTTGTTGGAATACACTGTACTTACCATCAGGTACTCTGTAGTCACTATGTCGAGCCAGTGTAATATAAAACATAGCCACAGGGTAATCGGTAACAAGATTACCATAAATGAAGTTAGCAGACTTAATAAATAAGGGATTGTGTTTAATTATTATTGTGTTGTTTTTTTAGTTGATTTTATCCTACATTTGCTGTTCTCTATCCAAATGATGAAAGGTTGCTTCGGCTCCCCAGATAACGCTATGCCAAGCGTTCAATTTTATTTCGAAAGACACTACTCTTGGTTTTATAATCACTTCGAGTTCAACTATACAGCTGGTTTTATATTTCAGGTAAATATTTTTATAATTTTATGTGTGTGTGATTTATCACACCACGCCAATCACTCCACGATGGTAAACATGGTGTAGTCCAAAACTGACGACGACTATAAAAAAAAAATCATCGGCAGTCGCAGCAATCATGAGAACCTGCACAAATATGACTACACGCTTGCCAGGATGAGATGGCGGCGGTGTGTAGAGTCCACGGCATCTACTGAGAGAAGCACTTAAAGGAGGCTCATAGAAGAAGAGCCTAAATAGGCTATTCACTCTTCTGGCAACTGGAAGAATAAGGATAGACTTGAGGGACACTCCCGAGTTTTTAGTCAGTAGGAGTTTGACACAAAAGGGTCGTTACTTTTACAGCGGCTCTATTCTATCATGATAGTCCTACATAGGGTTTTCCTTGGTAAGAAAGAAAGCGTGATATTTTCGACAGCGAGATAGTACGACGATTTCACAGAGATACTTGAAATAGCCTATGAAACAATATGAAGGAGGTTTTGTCCAATAATTGTATGAATCGACCTTTAAATAATAAAAATGATATCATTACTTAATATTTAATTTGCAATTAAACTGTTTCTCAATCAGTAAAGAGAAATTTAATTCATGCTTACAAAATTATGCTACTGGTTACTAATTTCAAATTCGGGATCTACGTGTACCAAAATTGTTTAACTATTCTATTTGAATGGAAGAGCTGGTGTCTCATTTATATATAGGGTTTTAACGTTAACATGTAACAAATGTGTGAAGAAAATAATAAGTTATGTAAAATCAATTACAAATTTTATAGATCCTCAAATTAAAAGCCCAGTTATTTTGGAGTTTTATTGATGGATTAATCATGGTTGTGAGTATATATCTAAAGAAACGGTTCGACCAATTCAACAATTTATTGAAACATAAGCAAACTATGGTAAGTGCTAACTAAATGTTAAATATAAAACTGACTTCAAAATCGACGAGGTTCTAGTTCCACTGTATGTTTTTCTTTTGTACAATATGTTCAACCATAACTCCGCCATTTATTGACTGATTTGTATTATTATTTTATTAGACATTAGGGTGTACCTTGATGTTTGTTTTGTTTTAATATGACGCCGGCCTAATTAACATTTCCGAAGATATAGAAAATAAAATTAACTGGCTCTAAATGTAAATAATAAATTCAAATCTACTAAACAGAATTTACCAGGTTTGAAGTCGTACCTATTTTCCCAATGTATTACATGGCAATTACTACAAAAATTACAAACTGGTTGAGTTCTTTTATAATTTTTTTTTATAAAGTGGCACACGTATCATTATTTATTGGTGATGCCTTTCTCACCATATTTCCTTTCATTGCTAAGTGCAGAGATAGGCAAAATGTAATCTGATTAATGATTAACGATTACAAAATGTAGTCGTAATTTTAATTTTCTTGCTCTGTAATCATGATTAAATTCATTTAAAACATTAAGAAATGATAAATGTGTATACAATCTGCGATTTTGTAGTGTCTAACACATAAATAAACAAAATGCAGTCATATTAATGGTAAAAAACGTAAAATATAATCGTTAATAATTTTTATTAATATGTTTACATTTTTTCCTTCTATGGCAAAAGATTGATTTTAAAGATAACAGTTTCAATTGGGATACAATAGGGTTTTGATGGAGATTTGAAGGAAATTCGATGGAGTTCTCTATCTGTGAATCCTGTTGGGGGTCCGATGGGTCCTGAAAGGGATTCGATGTGTCCTTATGGAGGTCCGGCAGGTTCTAATGGGGCTCTGATGAATCATAATGGGGTCTCTAATCTTGCGTCCTAATCATGATACCATAGATCCTAATGGGGATCTGAAATAAATAATACTAAATGAAATACATAAACCGCTTTATTACTTGTTGGGTTTTTTAAGTAATATATGTAACATTTTTTTACAGTCAATAGACGATAGACCGACGTGGTCCGACCTCCAAATTCAATATACACGTTTGTCTCGACTAGTGTCCACTGTGGATGACATACTCAACCCACTGCTGTTCCTCACATTTTTTTCAAATTTACTATACGTTTTCCGACAAATATATGTCATTTTGAAGTAAGTTTAGACTTTATGCCATCTTTTTACTGAATGGAAAATCTTAACCTCTTTAGGGACATTGACACATATGTGTACTTTCTTTTGTTTTAATTAATACAAGAGAATTTTGATAAAAAAATTATCGGAGAATGTTTCACTGCAGAATCTTACAAAAAAAAAAAACAAATTCGTTACATACAACCGCACAGAAAACGGAATATTATATTTTATTGATAGTGTGAAAACATTACAACCCTGAAGGGGTTACTTAAAAGAAAATTATTATTTAATACTGCCTCAACAAGATGAAAATAACTTACTTGGTGGAAAGAATAGTGAAGTTTAAAAACAGCACGACCATCAAAAGACGAGTGTTTATTGATAGTTGTCGTAGCCATGCTTGCCTATACTAGTGTGTGAGCAGGTTTATAGTAACAGAAGGCTTCTATGCATGTAAACAATGAATCAGGTGCACAAGAACGACTCCGTTCGCGACATGCCGAAGCAAGTAACTATGACAGTCTCACCACAAGTGTATTGTGGTTATGAGCCTGACAGCCCATCAATGTTTCATATCAACTATCAAAGTAGTGAAGCTTATTTCATAATAATACAATAATAATTGGTTCATTATTACGATTTCATCTGAGGTATATAGGTATTCAGATTAGAAACTGGTGTCCGTGTCACTAACCCATTTCAACTAAAAGATTTCGTGGAATAGACATTTGATTGATTTGGGTTAATACCTTGGAGGTACCACGTAATCTTACGTCAATACTTTCCACGGAACCAAAAAATCTCTGCTACCCTCCTTTTTGTAATCTAGAACTGGTATATTCTTGACCTTAATCTCTGTTCGAGAAAAGAACATTAATCAGCTGCTGTGAACAAACTATGGCGGGAATGCATGTCGATTCGATAGATGGCGTTGTGCCAAATTGAATCGCGTTATAGTTTCGTTCACAGCAGCTGTATGTAAGGCAAAAGTTCCATATGGAGGAACGACCGGTTGAGCTGAAAATGCCTTTCCCGGCAATCAGTAGTTAGTCCGCTTCAAAAAAAAAATGGAGGAACTAATAAGCCCGGTTAAACTGAAAATGCCTTTCCCGGCAATCAGTAGTTAGTCCGCTTAAAAAAAAATGGAGGAACAAGAAACAAAAGAGAGATTTAGTATTGATTTTAACGTACTATGTTCAGTGATTAAACAGTGTTGACCTGTATTAGTGTTTCACTTCAATGTTCCCGCTCATGACCAACCAAAAACGGAATTCTGTACAATCTCTCTAGATTCTAATTAATACTGGGGACAATAATAGAGGACGCTCGTCCAATAAATACCGGATCACTCGTCGCTTGACGTCTTCCATGTTATACAATGCTGGAAAAATAAACCCTTCTGAAGTTATGTGTAGGTATCAAGGGTTATGCGACCAACATCAAAGCCCTAAAGATACAAGTTTGATTCTAGCAGTCGCGTCTCGGCAACAGTGACGCAGTCGAGACACGTTTGTTAGAATTCGAAGCGTACCTTAATGACAATATAATATTTATACCATTATTTTAAGTTTTAAAAACCTGCCGCTTTTTTTGTTTCAGTAATGTTACAGTAAATAATATTCCAGTGGTCGTCCTGTGTTTTGAAAAGCATAAGTATGTATCTCCGATTTAAAATACAATACACCCATTTTACATTTTCACATTATTTTAACACTAGATTTACCTAACCAGTCAAAATGTTTGTCTTAGAATTTTTTCTTTCCTAATATTTTTTAATACTGAAAAATAACATTTCCTTTACTGATACAAGTTGTTGATTGATATTGTGGTTTTAATTTAATTTATAACAAAACAAAATAAACCATGTTATACCTGTTTCTAAAATATAAATAAATTGTTCGCTGGTAGATCTAGTGTTAACATTCACGGACGATTACAATCATTGGTCTATTCTCAAACCAATATTGCCCTTATACTATGGAATGTAGACAAAGATCCACATACTTATACATGACTCGCGACAAATTGATCTGTTCATCACAGTACACTTGTGGTATTGGAACTCGAACCCAGTACCTTCAGCGTCGCAGATAGGGCCACTATAAACTGTACTAACGAACCGTCAAATATTTCAAGTCAATTTCCAACTTCATATTTACGTAATATTTATAAAACTCAACAACAAATATGCAAACTCCTTGTGGATATCACAGATATAGTGGAAAAAGGGAAAGGAGGCTTTTGCCCTGCAGAGAGACAAAACTAGTTAGTCATAAAAATAATTTCTATAGATTGTTGTAATGTTAATTTTCACCATTATGCATGTCGTGTTTTATGTTAGAAGGCACTTCTACGTACAAGATTTGTATAGCTATATTCTAGAATTAACTACACGAAGCTATAAAAATACTTTTAGGTTCGATTGGCAAGTCTTACTATCGTTAATCTTCTCATCCATATACATGATGGCTCGAGTAATATTCGTAACTTTTCTGAGCGCTGAGCTGCATACTGCAAGTCGGGAGCCACTGAATGCACTTTATACTGTCCCCGCGTCAGCGTATAATACTGGAGTGAGTAAGATTTTGTTACTACCGTGCAGACGCTTCACTTCAATCACAAGTAATGAAAAAAACATGGGGCGATGATGAACCTCATCTGCCCAACAAAGACCTATTCACTCTTCTTTTAAACGCTCCCGAATCATAAGAATATGAAAAAGTGGACACGGTGAGTCTCTTTCTCTTCTTCGCAATTCGCATTTTAAATGATTCTTGCTTCTAGTATTGTATTTTTATTTTTTGAATCCGTGGCAGTTCAAAATGCAATATCCGAACTCAGTCCGAAATTTCTAGATTTTTATTTTCACGGATTTAAATCAGACCTAATGCAATATACAATATTCGAACACGGTCCAAGATATTTAAATTAGTATTTTTACGAATTCGGATCAGAGACAGTGCAAAACATAATATGTAAACTTAGTCCGAAGTTTCTAGATTTTTATTTTCACGGATTTGAATCAGACCTAACGCAATATACAATATTCGAACACGGTCCAAGATATTTAAATTAGTATTTTTACGAATTCGGATCAGAGGCAGTGCAAAATATAATATATGAACTCAGTCCGAAGTTTCTAGATTTTTATTTTCACGCATTCCGATTGGATATAGTACGAAACCGCTCTTAAACTTAAGCACCTAGTTATAGATAAAGTGATTTACATTATTTTCAATCTGCAAAGTCATTATTTTTCAGATGTTCAGACTAATGAACCAAGTTTATCATTCGAAAATCGGTCTCACTGGTTTAAAATTCTTTTCGATAACCCGTGGTACTATTATGACGGTGAGTATCTCATAATATAATTAAGGAATCAGTTATCAAAAACGTTTAATTATTGTGGTCATGTCATGTTATGCAGAACCGTGAGAATAACTCAGTGACCCTAACCAGCAGTGGTTATGTTGGACACGTTATGTAAGCGCAAAGTAGACATTCATTAAAATACCTCTGGTCACCACGAAATTATCGCAAGATATGTATTATCGTCAGAAACTAGTATCCATCAACTGCTGGACTTTGGCCTCTTTCAAGGTTTGACGCTGATCCTGATCTTCGGTTTTTATCGTTTAACAAGTTCCTGCTACTTTGAGCAAATCGTCGCTACACCTAGTTAGAGACCGTCTTACTTTAAGTACTAGGTAAGCGTAGTGTAATTTACATTACGCTTACCGAGGCGTGGTCTCCACTAAAGAACACGTTTGCCCCAGCAGTTACCAGAGCTTCGGAAAATATGACCAGCCCACTGCCACTTCCGCCTGCTAAGCCTCTGAGCTATGTCAATGACTTTAGTATTATTATAAAATTATAGTATCCATTCTATTTACAGCTTCCAATAAAATAGTTCGTGTATTAGAGAATAGTACACAATATCTCAGCTCCGGAATGTCAAACATTTTCTAAGTATTTTTTAAGCGGGGCAAAAATTGCTGTTCTGCACCCGTCCTCAACCACCATCTTTGTTTTGCCTCTTTTTTGCTTTTCTTCGCCATTTACCTTTGTTATTCAATGCTATGAAAAATGTTTACAGCACAATTTGACACATTTTGTAGCAAACAACATTGTAAAAGTAATTTATCGCAAATAGCAATATTTTCATGGATAACGAGCTTTGACTATGGAAAACTTAAGACGTGGTTACAATATGTTATAATACTTTTGAGTAATCTTTTAAAACGTAAAAGCAGAGGCTTGTATAAATTTTCAGTCAATTTTTTATAGAAAAATTGACGCGCATTTTATAAATGTTTTTCAATAGTCACTTGCCTGCAAATTTTACAGTGAATTTAATTCTAATCTTTTATTCTATAATGGCAAAACAAAGAAAACAACATAATTGTTATTAAACATATAACATAGCGCTTGCTGTGCTAATATTATTTTTCTGTTTTTTTTTTTTTCAGATGGTAGCTACAATAATGACCTATGAGTTGGTACTAGTACAGATTTAGATGGTAAAGGAATGACAATACTCACCGATAATTGTGTAATTTAATAAAATACTGTTCACCTGTTTTAATTAATGCTTTCCACAAAAGTATAGGTATATTATTCAATAAAATCAGTGCAAAAAGTTCAATTTTGTTTTAAAATTCTATTAAAGAAACCATGGACCTCTCTTTTCCGTTCTCATTCTAGTTGGAATCAGCTTGCGTCTGGCGTTGTCCGCGATTTGGATGAGGTTGTCCATCCAGCTTGTAGGCGGATGTTCCTCACTGCGCTTGCCAGTACGTGTTATCTGCTTGAGAACTTCACATCCCCATTTACCACCCGCTCTCCGAGCTATGTGACCTTTACACTGCCACTTTAATTTGCTAATCCGCTGGGTTGTGTTGGTGAATCTCGTTCGTCTACGGATTTCTTCATTTCTGAGAAACGCCAAACATTGCACTCCATAGTTGCTGTGTGGCTATGAGCTTTCTAATGTGACTCTTAGACTGATATTTATAGACACTATTTCGACTTTGCTTAGCAAAGTTCTCAAAAAATAAATTCGTTTTGACAAACAACTGAATATACAATAATAATAAAAATATATATAAGAACTTGAGTATAGCTATAGTATTCGCAGAGCCAAGTGCATGTTGAATAAATCAGTGACTTACCAAATCCTTTGCCATTCATTAAGTAATATAAATTGTAATATTTTACTAAAGTCTAAGCAAACTTAAAGCTGCGTCTATAAATCTCAGCCTTAGTGTTCATAACTTATTCCTTTTTTTTTGTAACCTGAGGGAAATCTCTAACGGACCTTCAGGAGGTGGTGAGGGCCGTCCCCCGTGTGTCGGACTTGCACCGACTAAAACCCCCGGGGTGTTCCTTCTCCTGTCTGCCGAGTGTCAAAGACAAGGCTGAGCTATCTTCCTCGGCACCCGGCAACTCTGGCTTTGTGCAGGGTCCATCTACTTTCTGATGGGTTCTTAGCTTATTCCTCTTTTAACTTCATTGTGTGATCTGAATAGAATCGCGCGCGGGCTTGCGGAGTCACAGCTTTACGGTTTCTCACATCCCGGCTAGGATTAAGAAGTTCTCTAACTCCCTCTTTTGCTGTGTCGTTGAGCTGTGGAATGGTCTTCTAGCTAACGTGTTCCCACTATCCTATGATATGGGATCCTTTAAGCGTAACGTGAAGAGATATTTTTTTTATTTAGGTTTTTCTTACCTATCGATAGTCGTTAGCGTTTTTTGGACTGCACCATCCTTACCATCAGGTATGGTGCAGTCACTGTGTCGAGTCAGAATAAATAAAAAAATCTTTGGCTGTATTAGCATAAAGCGATGTAACTCTGCAATTACAAAAATAAGTCCCTTTTCCTAGAATACAATACGTTTCCTGTCATCAATTTCAAAGACTGATTACTAGTGGCAATTCTTCACTGTAATTACTGAACATTAAAAATCTAAACCAAATAACAGAATACAGGCAAAGTAATTTCTTAGAAAGCCAAGCTTAATGCTTTGATGCTAACACATCAGAGAGGAAGTAGCGAACCGAATAAACTACTTACAAAGATATATAAAGATTTATTGTAGTACGCTCTAGATATGACTGACGAAGTTTTATTTTCTTGTATGAGTAGTTTATTACTATTTTAATGTTGTATTACATAACCGCAGAAAAATCAGGCATTATACCCAGTAAGAAAATTTATAGAAGCTATTTTGACCTTGCTTAAATTTAGCTTAGGCAATAAGATCGACTTTAACAAAAAAAATAGGAACTTGAGTATAGCACAATTTCAACCTTCGCATTTTGTTCTCATAACAAGTACTTTATCTGGTATTAGGCGCGAATTAAATTACTTTTAATTTAATTCGCAATTTAATTTATACTTAGATGTTTCGATTTGGAACCCAGTGATTAAGCAACGAGGACCTTGTTTTATATCGTGTTGTAAATATACTTATATTCAAATTATCAAGAACAAAAGAGGGTAGAGGAAATAATATTTGGCACCCGACGAATCCATCGCGGCGCGGGTCCTCAATCTGCACACAACCAAGTTTTTTTTATCTCGGCAGAATATCCTGCATAGAACCATCACGGCCTCTGTGTGTCAGACTCCTAAAAAAACCCCCAGAGTGTCCCTCTAATCGCTCTACCTGGGTCTGGGAAACCAAATTCATCCAGACCCCGGGGAGCTAAAAGCCTTGTTGAGGCTACCTCTCTGGGTGGGGTGTGAGTAAAGAGCACACCCATCCAAACCTCTCTCTCAAAACACCTCCAAATTAAATTATTTATAACTCAAGTATAGTCTAAGTATTTATAGAACCAAGTTCAAGTTGAGCAAATCGGGGAATTATCATAAGCTTTAATAATTATTAACTAATACTCGTATTATTTGAGTAATCTCAGCTTAACTGTCGTAATACTTTTCTGTCAATCCTACTTTTTCTTCTTATTGACTTGCTTTTAGCAAAGACTTCATGGTCAGATATCACGTTTGCAGCCGTGCATCCAGCATTGTCCTGCGAGCTAGATCAGGTCGTATGTCCACTATGTACGTTGACGTCCAACACTGCCCTTGCCTGTACGTGGTCTCCATTTGAGAACTTTCTTGCCCCATTCAGCTATCCTCTCTATGAACTCTGTCCTGGCCTTCAAATTCAACCATATCATAGCATACCAGAGCATATTCGGTTAGATTAATTTATTGGCCTACAAAATCATGGAATTCTAATTTTAATGTAGCCACGTTCGTAATCCTTCCAGTTATTTTAAATCAACCACAGAAATGTCTAATATTAACATAGCACAACATTACACGAACAATTATTTAAAAGGTGTTGCATTTAATTAAACTTTGTACGAGACATGTAGAATTTAGAATAACTAATATATTTAATTTATTTTACTTAATTCTTAGTAATTTATGCTTTTAATTTTGGTGCGAACTTTGTTAACACCTTGAATAATTTTCATGAACGTGTTTAAAATGTATGTTTTCATTTGCTTAATAATGAAATATATGACCGGTGGTCGTGTGTGTGGTTTTAGGAAGACACGAATTTGACGTTTTACAGTTTATTTGCACTTTATGGCACACCGAACTGCGACGTACACGCACGTACTCCCGCTTTGGGTCTCGGTAGTCGACTAACTTCCAAGCGTCCCGTGCGCGCGCGCATCCTCCTACCCCGCACGTCTCGTAACACCCTAACGACCCTTAGGGCGTCAACTGCGTATCGGGTTACGTCTACATGCTATAAATATTCAAAATACAATAACTAACGAAATAAATAACATTTTTTTTAACAGGAAAGTGCTCATTTTTATTTACTAAAATATAAATTATACATAATTATAGAATTTATGTAAACAATGTGGTAGTGGCTAAGGGATCGATTTCCATGCGCAGCAACACGAATTGTTGTATATTCGAATCCCCGGTATGTACTTCTGGGTTATTCCAGATTACGTATGGATTTAGGCACCGCATGCTCAGCGGTGAAGAAAAAGATCGTGAGGAAACCCGCGTGGTATCTGGTAGAAATGTCATGTGTAAGTGGATACAACCACTAATATATCTTTGCTTATACTGTAAGGGTAAAGCGTAATATATTATTTTCATTATTTACTATAGTGGTTAAATATACTAAGAAATAAAAACAGATCTATAAAGAATTGAATTGATCTATGAAGGATATTTGATGGTATAGTGTATGTAGTATTATTATTATATTGTTTGGAGTTAAGATTGGAGCTACGCAGCGGATATAAACTGTATGTAACAAATTGTGTGAACTGTGCTGACATCCAAGACACAGGCAGTCCTAGTTTGGGTGTCAGCTGACTTTAATGTAATTGTTTTTTCGTAATAAATATATATATTTTTTAAATTAGGATATCTTTTAATTAATTCCTAAAATTATCTCGTTTTTAATTTATGATAAGCGAGAAATTATAAAACTTTAATACATACCATCAATTACCGTGTAGAAAAAGTTTTGGGATAGACGTCCATGTTTGGAGCCCAAGTCATGGCGAATGTTCTAAAGAGTTGTTTAACCTTGTTCCACCTTCTCCCTTTCTGTATAGAACCACGCGCGCTGGTTTGCAGTGTCACAGCTATACGGTATCTCACATTCCAGCCTGGACTAAAAAGTTCTCTAACTCCTCCTTTTGCCGTGTCGTTGGGCTGTGAAATGGTCTTCCGGCGAGCGTGTTCCTACCATCTTGTGATATGGGATCTTTTAGGCGTAGCGTGAAGAGATATTTGTGCAGGCCGGCATGATCGCTGCGACTATCGATGGGTTTTTTCTTACGTTTCGATAGTCGTTGACGTTTTTAGGACTGCACCAAGCCTACCATCAGGTATGGTGAAATCATTATGTCGCGTCAGTTTAAAAAAAAAAGTACACGTGTCTCTCTTTCATCTATCGGACGATTTGCTAACTATCGTTGTAGTAATCTTTTGGAAGTGTTGTTCTTTTTGCTTGGACTGGTACTATGGGTCTAGACAATAACAAGATGCTAGGCTAGGGATAACAGATAGCTACAGGAAATCAGTAATCTATCTGATGGAGTGCACGTCGCTTGAGATTGTTGGTTTTGACGTCAATCAGATCCTTTTGAATACTAACAATGGGCACTTAAGGACTTATACCCAGATCACTAAAATAAAGAAAAGAAGAGGATAAGTTTTTTTATTGAATAAATATTACAATTCATGGAAAGAAGTTATATTTTCTTTAACGTTGAAGATTCGCTGACTGTCATTACTGCTGAACTGGAGTAGGACCAATTCGTACGTTACAATGGTCCCAAATACCTGCAACGGATTATAGTTTAACCGTGGTATTCGTTTACGGTTTTATCTTGTTACGTAACACTAGGCGGATGTATGTAAGATAGATGCTCATTTTTTTTGATAGCCCGTTGGAAATCCCTGACGGACCCAGGAGGTGGTGAGGGCTGCCCCCCGGTGTGTCAGACTTGTACCGACTAAAACCCCTGGGGTGTCCCTACTTCCCGTCTGACCGGGGCCGGAGGTACAGTGTTATCCTCTTCTCCGACGCTCGGCGCTCAGACCTCACCACCCTTTGAGGTCCGTCAGGGATTTCCGCGGGTTACAAAAAAAACTTTTTAGATAAACACTTTTAGAATTCATAATTAGTATGAATTCTTATATACTAGATATTCTATAAATAGTAATGATTCTAAATATACTAAAGACACCTAAGAACGTAAAGACACTAAAAAAAATAAAGGATTCTACTACTTCGAAATATAGCTTATCTCTTCATAAGAAAATATCATTTTATTTGCCGTGTCCTCGATTTTTTTCAGTTTAAATACATATTTTGGCAATATATACCCGCTGATGATGTAAGACATCGTAATGATACTCGCGTGATATCTAACAAAAATTATCATTGCTTTTGCGTCTAACGATGCTAAATTCCGTGTAGAGAGGTTTTTTCAGTTTCCCCGATCAGTTTCTTGACACAAGTCTCAATAATATGCTTAAAAAAGTAGATATAACGTTCCTTACCCTAAGTATCATTTTTCTAGTCACATAAAAGAAAACACCACTCAATCCGATTGTTGTGTACCGCAGTTGAAGCTGGAATCTGTGAACCTGAGAACAATGATAACAATGATTTTGTTCATCGTTTTTTATTTGCCGATAAACATAAAAAGCCGCGAATAATTCTTAAAATACACTACTTTCGTAATTAAATATAGACTATGACCGGTGGTCGTGGGTGTGGTTTTAGGAAGACACGAATTTGGCGTTTTACAGTTTATTTGCACTTTAAGGCACACCGAACTGCGACGTACACGCACGTACTCCCGCCTTGGGCCTCGGTAGTCGACTAACTTCCAAGCGTCCCGTGCGCGCGCGCATCCTCTTTCCCCGCACGTCTCGTAACACCCTAACGACCCTTAGGGCGACAACTGCGTATCGGGTTACGTCTACATGCTATAAGACTCTAATTCCTGTATATAGACAGCACCACAAGCGTTACATGTAACGCTCAGAAAATATTCTTATTGCGGACCACACTTAGAAACCGCAATACAATTTACGTTGCGTGTTATAATGTCTGGACCTTTATACTTGATGTTAATTTACCAAAATTACTTACGTCCATATTGTAAATCGATGAAGGTACTTCATTCAAAGCAAGCAATGGACCTTGGGCAGTCGAATGAACATTTGCTACTAATACGGAGAGAACTATTGTCCTCATTATCAGAAACGTTAATGAAAAGAGATAGTAGATCAGGTAGGAAGGCGATGATGCAACACTGAAAAATAAATACTGGATTATACTACAAAAAGTATCCATTTTTTATATAGGTACATATTATATAATAGTATTATTTGTTGCTCTGTATGTTCGTAAAGGTCCTGTAGAATATTCTAGAATGAAATGAGAATGCTCGCTCGTTTGCTGTAAGCGGTGCAGAAGCTTGCGACCTGTCGCTTAGATTGATTTTGACCTAAAATAATTGAATAGTTACTGTATTGTAATAATAAATTTACGTTTCGTACGGCTTTATCACACACTATTTGGCCGCTCTGGACTCAATGGATCGCAGAGCTCGGCGACTGATTGCCGATGAGGCTCTCACATCGCGTAAGCTACTCAGTTTAGAACAAGGACGTAGAGTGACCTGCCTTTCGGTTTTCTATAGACTATAATACTCTAAAGAGTGTGCGGCTGAGTTGTTTAATTTATTTGCCTCCCCCCCCCCCCGTTCTACCATAAATTAACAAGACGCCGTACGTGCTTTATCGTAAGGGTATTCAATGCTTTTATACATCTATGAAGTGAACGCTACTGTTTGTAGGGTGAGCGCGCTCCAACCTCGGCCTCTTCATCACTTTCCATCAAGTGAGATTGAGGTCAACCGTAAGCCTATCTGTAATTAAAAAAAAAATTAGTATTCTTTTTTATGACAGTATATACCTGTGTTTGATAAAAATCATCAAAAATCCGTTAATTACATTAATTAACGCCCAGTTTCAGAAACGTTCCTTAACATTAATGCGTTAAAATACTAATTAATCATCAATTGGGAGTCGAAGTTGCTCGCGTCCGTAGGCCTTACCCTAGTTATCCTACACATGACTCCTGGGTGCTGCTATACGAGCAGCAGCGAGATGGTAGAGCGTTGGTGCCCGTCTGGATCGCGACCACAGTGCACGGGTGTAAAGCCCGTCATAGTGACCAGTTTCGGCTTGTCGCGTTTCGACATCAGCTTGTGTATATCCAGTAGCTCATATACCTAGAGACTTTCAGTCGTGGTATATGTAGGCCGACATGACACATTACGATGTTGACTATCAATGGATTTTCATCCTTTGATAGTCGCTTTCGTTTTTGGACTACATTGCACTTACAATCAGGTACTCTATAGTCACTATGTCGAGGCAGTGTAAAAAAAAGTATATTACAATGCATTAGTGTTGTAAACCGTTATAAAATTTAAAGAGTATTACTGAATCTCGGCCTTTGAGGTTGATTTCAAAGCTCCTACATTGACTTTCTAGAGACTTATTGAAAAGTTTCTGATGTGGGAATTAAACACAAAACTACTCACGACTCAAGATCAGAGTGTCCGCAAAACTTCTCTTCAAAATAACCTCGACTGAAAAGACACACGGGCGTGACTAAAATTAATTCTAAGAAAATTATTAGGTATTACGACCAAACTTTATACTGTTTATTTTAAGCTTATTTCAAACTGTAAAATTTTATAGAAAGCTGTTTATTCTTGGCTTTGACAAACGGCGAGAGAAATTGTATATTTTAAAAACCATAATAAAGACTGTAACTAGAAAATGTAAGAAACAAAAATTAAAAAATGCTTAAAAATAACATAGCATTAATTTACGGAGTGGAATTTGCTTCATACGTCTGTTTTTCCAACATCTTACGATATGGGAATCTTCAAACGACAAGAAAATCCGTATTTGTTGTGCAACCCCCTCCTTTCTCGGTCTTATTCATCACTTTTCACCATGGGAGATTGAAGTCTAGTGTAAAGCCTGTCTGTATTAAAAAAATACCATACATTGCCTCACCAAATATGTATCACATCGAGTGTTCTGAAGAGTTATTTAACCTTGTTCCTCCCTCTCCCTTCCATAAAATAAAAACGCGCGCGGATTTATGATAACACATCCTGGCTAGAACTAAGAACTTCCCTAAATCTTACTTTCACCGTGACTTTAATCTGTGAAATAGTTTTCTGAAGAGCGTATTGCCTCCGTACTGTAACAATGGGTCCTTTATACGAAGCGGGAAGATATTTTTATCCAGGCCAGCATGATCACGGTGACAGTAGATGAACAGTCTCCTATTTTTAGACAGCGGTCGTCGATTTTTGGACTCAGTTTTACTTACAGAAGGTACTCTGCAGTAACTTTCCAAAGCTAGTATAAAACAGTTAATACTTACTGTAAAGAGTTGAAAAGTTGAAAACAGATGAAGAAGAGATTGTTGAAGAATGACAGTAATAGAAACCAGCTTAGCTTTGAGTCTATATGCTTTACCAATAATACTGCGTTTGCGTAGTGAACTCGAAACTTACTCCATGGTATATTTTCCTAAAAGAAAATTAAAAATATCCTTAATTTATCCTATCCTGGATGGCGTCTACAGTGTTGCTCAGCATACGCTGAGTCGAATGCTCTTCGAGATTGGTAACTGTACACAGAATACATGATATGATGTTATGTATTATTCTTTCATTGTTTTTTATAAATGTGTTTGTTGTGTATTTTTTCTTTTGTCTCAGTAAACTTTTTATTTCTTTCTTTTCCTCCTTTTCCGTTATTTCTTTCTTTACTTTCCTTTCCTTCTTTTCTTTTTTGTCTTTGTTTTCTTTCATTTACAAAATTCAAGATATAGAAAAATTTATGATTTTATTAATTTTTCTGGAAACTTCTGGTCCATCGTTTGTTAAATGTATCTTTATTATGTCGCCAGTGATACCTAGTAGCTTTGCAGCATGCAACGGAAACATCCTGGTAACCACGTTGGCTCATGGGCTAAACCTGGTTGTAAGGGCTGGCACGATATTTTATCCCACAATTTGTTACAGTGACTCCTCGCTCAATGCAAAATTCTACTTATTCATCATCTATCGTACTAATAGTAGCCTAGTCTAACGGTTCTGGAGAGGCAGCAAGGCATTGTGAAAAGACTAGGGCGCTGATTGGTGTCAGTTATCATTATCCAGACAGTGCACGCTCGTATGCGCCACATACTATGTCTCGATATTAGTGGACACATCCACAGGACTGTAAGGTTGTAGAGATGACCTAAATTGCTCACATCTTATGCCGTAGGTACATAAAATTAGCTGCATCTGCTTACCTTTGCCGTACATAAGCACCGTTTCAGGTGAGGTGCGTGCTCAATCGAACCAGTGGTACCCAGCGTCTGTTGCTGGGCACAATATCCATAGGGGTTGTATCTCCCGGCCGAGAGATACGTCCGTGTTAATTAATTTATACCTCACTTCCACATTGTTTCTTTATTGAGATATATGTAGTGAGGCAGTTAAATCCGAGGGTTCCCTCATGCCATCTCGGGCACGGGGGCCCGAACGAAACCACTATATTAAACTGCGATAGTATGCGCACCGTCTCCGACGCAGCCTTGAATTTCTTCCGGCGTTCCTTCTCGAGGCAGTCGCTTCCGAAATGCTGGTAGATCACCGTTATGTTCGTTTTCCAACTGGCCGGCCGCACAAGTCGAGGTCCGTACCCATAGGTTGAAAATTATGCGTAACCGCCCAACCCATAAATTTCGCTGGCTGAGCGCCCTCTGCGTTCGCCCACCAAGCCCGGTTTTGTTGTGAAGGTTTTTCCCAGGCCACCAAGGTAAAACATGGCGAAAAAAAAAGTGAGAATACGTCAAACATACAGAGCTGCTAACCCGGCGGGGTTCGCAAATGCAACCAATCACATGCATCGACAAATGGCGTGAACCCAGATACTGCAACCTACCTCTCTGCAATCTCTATACCAATCCATTATACAATACACTAGATTACATATGATACACATAAATAAGATATATATGCCGGAGTGAGAGCATCTAAATTGTTATTAATTGAAACGTAAGGCTTAGTGCCTGGATGGAATCAGAGATGGCGTTGCAATCGTAATCAACTAATTTGAATTATGAAATTGGCAAAACTGAATTAAGGAGAGTTGGTCGGGATTAATTCTTTTCGAAGGTATTGATATTCGGACGGTCGCAACGATCGGACGCATCTCAGAGATCGTCGCGTTCCTTTCTACAATGAGTGATGAAGACAGTGCACGTGACGCCATGACAGGCTGTATCCCGTCATATATATTAATTTTCCGTTTGTAAATAAAATATGTAATTATAAAAAGTGTGAATAAGTATTTGGCACTGCCTTGTTATAGGCTATTCACAATCTATTACAATGATGTAAATTGGCTACAATGTTGCAATTCGTATTAAGGGTAGCGACCCCGTACATCTAACTGAGCTCGCAAAGTTTTAATTGGTTTGCTCGTAACAGCCATTACAAATTGACCTCGGAACATGGCTGATAAAAAACAAACCAGTAGCTCACAAATGGAATAGTAACATTTTAATTATAAATAGTTAAAAGAGTCTTTTTCACAGGAATTAGCTACAACTAAAAACAACAATAATTAAATATAAAATAGCTATATACATAACACATGTATTATTATAAAAAAACATTGATAAAAAATTAAACTTAAATCTATCTTTTATACAAAAAGGGCTTTTTTTTGTTACTCCGGTGGAAATCCCTACGGACCGTCAGGGGAAGCTGTGAGGCCACTCCCCCCGGTGTGTCGGACCTGACCCGACTAAAACCACCGGGTGCCAGCACTGCCCTCTCTTCGCTTTCGCCGAGCCTGAGAATCCGGATACTTCCGACGGCTCGGCGAGCGGTAGGCCTTGGGCAGGCCTCCTCTCGGGAAGGGGAATTGAAACCCCTCACTTGCTCTCTATAGGAACGGCGTGTGGGCACACACACACCGACCCTACCTCTCTCCGCTGGACGGGGACGCCCTCAACGTCACCCGCCCAGCCTGTGTCAGGTGGGGAGCTCGTCGCGCTGGGAGTCCTGCGCGAACTGCTCCCTTCTCCCGAGCCGTCTAGTTCTGCGGCGGCGCTGAGGGTTTCGGGGATTGGCGGTGTGTTCAAAAAAGGGCTGCGGTAAATATAAATAAAATTTTGTGGCTGTGTTGGCTTAGCGTTGTTTGTTCGAATCCCAGCACGTACATCTGGTTTTTTTTTTTTCAAATCAATTACGAATTTACGCACCCCATGCTCACCGGTGAAGGAGAATATCGTGAGGAAACCCGCATGGAATATAATAGAAATGTCTAAGTGCCCAAAGAACGTCGATCAGTTGTGCTATTGATCTCGTTAAGCACGACATATAAGAACAAACATAGTGACTAATATATTTCTGCTCGGCCCGAAAGAGATAAGCGTGACGATATATTAATTTTCTTAATAAATTCTGTTTTAGTACCGAGTAAAGTAATTTACGACTTGAAAGCGAAGATTGTAACCCTACTTGTGGTGCTGAAGGTCCTGGATTTGAGTCCAGGTTATCGGCATAATTTTCTATGATAGGTAGATGAGTTTATTGCATGTCATGAATATTATTCATATATGTATGTACCGTAAATATATATATCTTTATCTAGTACCCATAAGACAAGCACAAGCTTAGTGTACAGGCTAGAGGTCATTGTATAAATTTCCGTAAAGGTTATATTATTTTGTTATTGATTTCATAGTTCCATTTTAATAATGTCATTCTAATAATAATAATTTGTTATCATAAATTTTTTTTTTCGCGGTCAGCAAATACATTGGAGACTTTATCCACTAAATTCACAAACCCAAACTGACCAGTCCAATTTAAGCTTCCTTCACCGATGACTACCAGTTACCTAAACCAGGGGTCCGCAACCAGCGGCCCGCGGGCTGCACGCGGCCTGTAAGTGCAAGTAAGAACCGTACCACAGAACGCCGCCCCGCAGCCATTAAATTAAAAACACTTATAGAAATAAGTTTAAATTTCATTGTTTTGTGTGCGCGAAAGCTGGAAATTCAGTTCAAGCGATCACAGTCAGTAAAATGAGAGCAGCAGTAAATGTGGTTAAAATGCAAAAAAAACGTTTTATCTAAAATATTGTGTTTATTAGATGAAATGTGGCCCGCACCAATATACGCATAATATTTGTGGCCCTTATATAAGAAAAGGTTGCCGACCCATGACCTAAACTATCCAACTTTTATGTGCGAACTTTTTGTGGAGACAGTTACCACTGACGAGTGGACTAAAATTAAACATTCTATAATACTTTAATGATTTAGCAAAAACAAAAATAATATAAAGGTTACCTTTTCCTTATATGAATTTATAGCATTATTCAAGTCCTTAAAATATGACGTCAGGTACATACTAAAGCACATAATACTAACATCTGCAAAGCTCCAGAGGAATGTGGCTTGAAAGTTCAAGATCTGAAAAATATATCATTATAGAATTATCTTGTTAACTTTGCTTGGTATTAAAACGATACTTTTCCGATGTTTCTATGCAGCCCTTCTTTTACTTGGGGAAAATCTTCATTGGACCGTCCCGGCTACACATGGGAGATGGTAACGGGGTGTGCCGGACTTTTATCGATTAAAAACCCCAAGTTTTTTTTTACACTGGCTCGACATAGTGACTACAGAGTACCTGATGGTAAGTACAGTGTAGTCCAAAAATGAAAGCGACTATCAAAGGATGAAATTCCATTGATAGTCTCCATCGTCATGTCGGCCCACATATACCACGACTGAAGGTCTCTAGGTATATGAGCTACTGGATATACACAAGGTGATCCCGAAACGCGACAAGCCGAAACTGGTCACTATGACGGGCTTTACACCCATGTACTGTGGTCGCGATCCAGACGGGCACTGACGCCCTACCACCACGCTGCTGCTCGTTTAGTACCACCCAGGAGTCACGTATAGGGAAACTAGGGTAAAGCCTACGGACGCGAGCAGCTTCGACTCCCAAAGACCTCATCGGGACTAAGATAGGGCTGTGAGCCTTGTAATCAATTGCTCCACAGCCCCGCCGTGCATTGCATCCCTTAAGCTCTGTCTCGCAGGAAGGCATTGCTCCCCACCTCCCCTCATCCGTCTCACGGAATTTAAGGTGGATTACGATCATCCAGCTCCACGCCACCAACCTCTGACATATTTCTCACTAGGCCCCACCTTGAGCACCCGCGATCCTAAATGTTCTTCTAAATCTTTTAGAAGAACTTAGAAAAGTTGATTGTTTGCAACCCTAGATCTAGAAGGAAGCAAGTCAAGATTCATGCCCGGGCGTTATAATCTGGGGTCGGCAGACTAATACAGGACCCACAGTCCTTGCCTAACTGTAGAAGTAGTCACTTTGGGGTTTTTAGCTGCTGCAGGTCCGGCAGATCTTGACATCATCATCCTCGCGTGTAGCCGGGATGACGAAGTGTGATGAGGATATTCCCCAAGTTAAAATAAAAGGAGCGACAGACTAGCTCACCCATCATTCCTAATGATTAATATATCAAAAAAGTGTCCTATTTTCTCTATAAATAATATTAAAATGCTAAAAAAGGGGTATTATTCCATCAATGACTGTTTAGTATGGGTAGTAATAGGTATTATATATTTTACCTAAAAATCCTGGAAAATATATCCTAACTTACCAATTTTGGCAACTTAGACTTGACTCTGTAAATACATAGACTATAATAAAGTTCCTATTATAAATTCAGTTTATTGTCAAAAACGAATTTATTTCTTGAGTAAAATTTAAGCTAAAATAACGTCTAGATAATCTAAGCCTTAGTTCTGAAAGATTTCATTGTGTTTTTAATATTACTTATTTACTTTTACAGGGTTGCCAGTGGCCCGGTACAATAACTAATTCACACAATACGTACATAAAGTTACAATAAAAAATGTAGTTCCTATTATGGCATCCACAACATACGTCAGAGTGGCCTGTTTAATTATACTGTATCATATTACATTATACTAAATCACACTATACTATATCACACTATATCATATTACATTATATTATATCTTATCACATCATACTATACTATATCATGCCATATAAATGGTAATTGATGTCAAGATTATTCGTTTGTGCATCTCTCAACAACCCGAAGACCTTTCTCCTGAATCCTGGCATGGAGTCCGCAAACAAATCAACCGAATCTCCAAGATGATTGTGTAGGCCCGAGACATTCTACATAAAGCACTGTTGACTCCGAGGTTTGTTCGCTTAAAAGGTGGGTGAAGAAGAGACACGGCTCGTCTGGAATTTTTCGGGGGGGGGGGGGGGGTGGGGGTTGGCGGCTCTGAATGAAATTTTTTGTAGCAGTTGGGGGCAGTCAATTTTATTATTTAAAATGTTATATAAAAAATCATGTCCAATTGCTGACGACGAAGCGCTAAAGAATTCATTTTAAAGTATATGAGGTTATCCCAGTAACTGTACTTGTATTTACTGCGATACGAGTGAAACGCCAAATGCCGTACAAATTTCCGTTGGACCCTTTCGATTCGCAGTCGGTGAACATTATATAATGGTGTCCAGACTACACTACCGTATTCCAATATACTCCTTACGTAAGCATTATAAATTAATATTTTTGTTTGTTGTTTTTTAAACATTTTACATGACCTAATTACAAATCCCAACATTTTAGACGCTTTTGAAACGATAATCTCTATATGGGGCAAGAAGGTTAATTTAGAATCAAAGAGAACACCGAGATCTCTTGTCTGACTCACCTCCTGCAGAATTGTATCATCAATTTTATACTGCGATTGTATAGGTACCAAACTTCTGGTAAATTTAATATGGCAACATTTAGAGGCATTTAAGAGCATTCCACTCATAAAACACCAATGCAATAAGCTGTTTATATCCTCTTGAAGTAACTCACCAGTTTCTCTAATGACCTTAGCTAATTTTAAGTCGTCAGCAAACATAAACACCTTGCTATGAATAATATATTTAGTCAAATCGTTTATAAAAACATTGATTAGTCATGGTCCGAGATGTGATCCCTGAGGAACACCAGAACACGCGGTATAAGTTTCTGAGACGAAACCCTTGACTGCAACGAACTGAGGTCGATCACTAAGGTAGGATTCGAACCACTGAATCAATGTTCACCCGAAGCCAGTCAGACCCAGTTTATGTAACAACTTTTTATGGGGTACTTTATCGAATGCTTTTGAGAAGTCTGTATAGATGACGTCAACAGAATATCGTCCCTCAACAGCCTCCACTAGGAATTCTAAATATGAAATCATATAATACGTAAATATAATACGTATTACGAGTATATGATATAAAAATATTGAACTTACCAACGTTATGGCAGCAATTAATGGATTATATGCAATGTAATTAAATACAAGAGAATGTCTGCTGACAAAAAATCTTTCGATAACACTAGAGCTTATGTAATCCTGGCCAGTACATAACATTACAAATTTTATATTAAATACTCTTGAAAGTAAGTGCTCAACTGTAACAAAATATAGTTTAAATATTAATTTAATAATGTCTCACCGACATCTGCGCCGCGCGTATCCGATATTACGAGCTAACCAGCGTCACCTTAGACAATACTTGAACATGTTTACGCCAGTGTGTAAAACTGGAGGCTTGCACAAGTATGCCTCATCGGGTGACGTGTACCACCAGTGGCTCACTGGGGACAATTGTTTTTATGTGTATATATTCAATATTTAAATGTGGGCACTTACAATCAACACACACAACGGTAGCTCTAAAATAATAATATATAAAAACCACTACCCTCTAATAATATAATATTTCGTTGAAACCCATAGTTCAAGCCCGTCTACCAGGGTAAAAATTTTAAACGCCACCGTCTATGTACAAGATATATTAAATACACCGCCGTGTGAACGTGTTCATGGTAGTTGCGCACTATATCCGAAGCGATTCCGTTAAATAAAGGCCTATAAAACGCGGTCAGAGTACGGATATTGCACTGTGAACTGTCTTTGAACCAAATCTGTGAAACTATAAATCTAGGAACTCATAACAGCCACCACAAAACTTTACGTCAACACGACAGGAAATTCTACTAATTTTCATGGATTATTATTTAGGAGTAATGCAGAATAGCGTGTAGATATGAAAGAAATTAAGAAAATCTAGATAGCAAGTAGATAAGCATTTATTGAAGCATAGTAAAAACACACAGTAAAAAAAGAAGCACAAAAACGATTGTACATGTAAAGTATAAGTATAGAGTTACAAACAAAACACAAATAACAATAACGAACATAGTAAGAGTTGTAAGCGAGTGAATTGTGGTGTCGTGCGGCGGCGGCGCCCGCATCGCGATCTGGGCGTTCAATTTGCCTGCACGTACTGACTTGCAGAGGTGCCCAAGCTCACCGTCTGCTACAAGTATTTGTAAAGCATAATAAATATTATAATTAACTTGGTGATACAATATAACACAAATAGATAAATAATGTTAGGAGTATTAATAATAGATAAATAGTGAAAGATAGTGTGAGTATGCCACATGTCCATTGTGTACTAATTTTATTATTGTCCTTGATAGCCTTATATTTTGTTGAATTATATTCTGCTTTTTTATTTCTTTTTATGTATCATTATTATGTATAAAAATGCACAGTTTTCACGTTTAATAACTTCAATAAATAAACTAAAGCAATGCATATTATCGTTGCCGACAATAACTCACCCAAAGCCAAAAGCATAACAATATATACGGTTATATTGGTTTTTATCGATGTATTCTTCGTTACACGTATTTCCTCCAAACTTTGTTCCAATTCTATTGCCTTCTTGAGTGTCTTGGGCCATTGTTTGGCCCCTTTAAACAACAATATAATCCCAATAACACCCGTTATGTAAAATATGAAGTTAGCTGTGAAAACACAAAAGTGTGTTTAAAAACAACTTTATATTTCGCCTTGAATAAGTATATTTATTTATATGTTATATGTATGACATGTGGAGATATTAAACTGTAGTTATTCTTCTGTTTCATCAATCTATCTGTTCTATATTCACACGTGTGCGAGTTGTTATAATAAGTAACCAAAAAAGACCGTTATTTTAAAAGTGTGGGATTTTTTTTTCGGCATTTCCTACGTTGGTGGCCTGGGAAAGACCTTCACAACAAAACCGGGCTTGGTGGGCGAACGCAGAGGGCGCTCAGCCAGTGAAATTTATGGGTTGGGCGGCTACGCAAGGGCACCCCTGTGGGTACGAACCTCGACTTAGGTGGCCGGCCAGTTGAAAAACGAACCTAACGATGATCTACCAGCGTTTCGGAAGCGACTGCCTTGAGAAGAAACACCGAAAGAAACTCAAGGCTGCGACGGAGTGAAACTGCGTTATTTAAATGACAGTTGACGGACCTATCCTTAATTGTCGTCGTCGGCGCCACTGGCGACGCCGGTGTCTCGGAATGTGACGAGTGCTTGTGTGTACCTCGTTGTTGATAGGATCGGCGGTCGCAAGGGCCGTAGTAATTAAATCGGCGGGATCCAATAGGACATGACGCGGGCGGCAAAGTTTACGCGCGATGCCGCTTTCCGGTGTGTAATCGCAGGCACTGCGGACTAAAGGATTTGGGTGATGCTGAGCCTTGTCGAAATATCGACGAGATGCATTTTGCATAAAACTGGCGAGCGTTTTCAGTTTGAGGTCGTCGTGGAGATCTATGTTGCGCATGTACAGCGGGGCACCCACTGCTTTACGCAAGAATTTATTCTGGATGACCTGAAGGGAATCCAGAGAAACGGACTGGAAGTGTGGGATCTTTTTAAGCTCAGCCAAAGTCAACAGCTTTTTTGTTTTTGATCTATGTATATGTACGCCAGGGAATATACTATTTATAAAAACGCTTTTTGTGACTGATATATAATATAATAGTAGAGTTTGACTATTGAAGCTATAAATATGATTGTGTTTATATCGAGTTATTTTTATAACGTAGGCAGCTAGTAAAGGTATTTTTTTATATACCACCTTCAAGCGGGTAAAATAAATGAAGAATGTTTGTTTTAACATATGACAGTTTTGGGTGTAAACAACACCCGAGCAATGAGGTGATAGGTCCACTAGTATTTAATAAAATGGATCTATATACGGTTATATAAAGATAAATACTTACATAGACCTCCTAGAGTTGTGTTGCTTTCTAAAAACCAACTGAAAGCTAATCCAGACATTAAAAGTTGTCCCAGGAATGATATCAAGTAATAGATACTGTACACTGATCTTATATTGTATCTGAGAATAATAAATCAATAACCTATAAACTTATCAGGTAAGTTATTAATAAAAATATTTGAAAGCAGCTATTTTTACAATTCTATAAATAAGAGAATAGTTCTCTTAAGTGATATCTTTAAATATATAATATACTTTATGACCGGTGGTCGTGGGTGTGGTTTTAGGAAGACACGAATTTGGCGTTTTACAGTTTATTTGCACTTTAGGGCACAGCGAACTGCGACGTACACGCACGTACTCCCGCCTTGGGTCTCGGTAGTCAACCAACTTCCAAGCGTCCCGTGCGCGCGCGCATCCTCTTACCCCGCACGTCTCGTAACACCCTAACGACCCTTAGGGCGACAACTGCGTATCGGGTTAAGTCTACATGCTATAACTTCCCAAACATGCGCTGTTTGCTTTTTTTCTACCACGAATAGATTTTTTTATTTATATATTATAATATTAATAATACCATATATCGTCAAACTATATCCTTTTTTGGTTGAGCAAGGTAATATTAATGGTTGTATCCACATTGCGGTTATATGTCCTGCCTAACGTGACCAGTAGCGCAGCTGATAGCCATTCTCAGAGAACTTACAAAAGTACTTTCTACTAGAGATCATGCGGGATTCCTCATGATGCTTTGTTTCACTGGTAAGCACATGATATTTAAATGTGTACTAAATCTGGAAAAACCCAGAGGATAATACCTGGAAACGAACCTATAACCACTTGCTTTACCACGCATGGATACCGGCCCCTTATCCACTACGCCATTATTATTATTATTATCTATACTAATATTATAAAGCTGAAGAGTTTGTTTGTTTGTTTGAACGCGCTAATCTCAGGAACTACTGGTTCGAATTGAAAATTATTTTTGAGTTAAATAGACCATTTATCGTGGAAGGTTTTAGGCTGTATAACATCACGATGCAATATTAGGAGCGAACAAATAATGGAAAATGTAAAAAAAAACGGGGAAAATTATTCATCCTTGAGGGCTTCCATTGCGTGCGCTGTGAAAACTGTTCAAGATAGCAAAAATATATGTAAGAAAGAATTATTCCCCTTGAAATGATCTAAAAAAAAGGTCCGCGACAGTATATGTCTATCTTTTAAGATTAAGTCACTAGAACTGTTTTTATGGTAAACAAATTTGGTCGAAATTAATGAATTATTATTTGTTGTATCAACGTAATAATATTATTCTTAATCCAAATAAATGTGTTGTTGATTAAGAGTATGTAATTGTGAACAAAATTGTCTTTGACATCACTTAATTACAATGAACATCGTAGAAGATATTACAAAACCTTATATAGCAAAACAACGTTTGCCGGATCAGCTAGTATCGAATAAACAAACTGATATTTTAGTAAATTAATTATTAACGTACTTTATAAAATTAATATTTGACTGTCCAAGTCCTTCCACTGGGAAATATCCAAACCATCGACACAGTCTCAATAATGGCCCCAAACACGCGTGGAGTTGGCTTTTATTGCTCATCCATGAGCTGTCGTAAATTTTCATGTTGGATCTGTTAAAAATATTTTATTTTAATACGTTAAAGGAACTTACATACCCACGAATTTCCTATCCCTTCCTGAATAGAACCACGCGCGCGGGTTTGCGGTGTCACAGCTATACGGTATCTCACATCCCGGCTAGGACTAAGAAGTTCTCTAACTCCTCCTTTTGCCGTGTCGTTGGGCTGTGAAATGGTCTTCCGGCGAGCGTGTTCCCACCATCCTATAATATGGGATCCTTTAAGCGTAGCGTGAAGAGATATTTGTGCAGGCCGGCATGATCGCCGTGACTACCGTTGGGTTTTTCTTGCCTATCGATAGTCGTTAGCATTTTTTGGCTGCACCATGCTTACCATCAGGTATGGTGCAGTCACTGTGTCGAGTCGGTATAAAAAAAATTAACTTATACTTATAGTACGACGAATCGGAATGATTTGGCATTATTCGGTTTGGCATATTTATGATAGAACACATAGTTGCAGTCAAAAACTGGCATGTGCGTGGATCAACCGTAGCAACACTAGCTCAATGAAGGACCCAATCATTGAGTTGCATAAGCCAAAAATCCTCTCCAGACATTGTTTCTATCCTCCAAGACTGGTTCGAGAATCAATCGAGTTATAGAAGCATAAAACTTTTAATCGGGATGATGAGTATAAGTTATCGGCGTAGAACCCAGTGATTAGAAAACTAGGTCCTCGTTTTATGTCGCCTTGTAAAAATGCTGTTACTGCGAGTGTTGTGTGTCATGACAATTCAAATTATCAAGAACAAACGAGGGTAGAAGAAATAACTTCTTATCTCCGACGAAACCTCCGCGATGCGTCAGTCTGCTCATAATCATGTCTAGTGATGAAATGCCCGGCAATTTTCCCAAAGTGCCCAAAACTTCCGAGAACATTTCGTAAATTCCCGGGAATATTCCCAAGGAAGTTTTGGGCACTTTGGGAAAATTCCAGGGCATTTTCATCACTAATCATGTCCCGTGTAACCAGGTCAAAACGTAATTAAAAGTAAGTTAATTCACGCATAAGTTCCGCTGAAGTATTTACAGTGAGTACAAAATGCGAAAGTTTAAAATGTGTTATTCTAAGCGTATTTTCTACAATATAACTAAATAGTACCAAATTTATACAGAATCAGTGTTTAGGTAGAAAGGCCGTTAAGTCGATTTTACATTTAGATATACCTAATACAGTCAAACCTGGATAAGTGAGAATTGGATAAGTGAGAAAACTCTATAAGTGAGAGTAATAGCCAGGACCCGTCATTTTAAGCTCCCAAAACCTCTATTAGCGAGAAACAGAAACCTCTGTAAGAGAGAGTCGTTTTTCCCTCATGGACCTCCGTAAGTGAAATCTATTATTTAGTTGGAACAAATGACAAAGCAAATTACAAATTTAACATCTGCTGTTTTATGACTCATTCTTAACTTTCGTGGAAAATTCGACAAAATTTATGAGTTAGAGAAAAACATTCAAAATACGAAAACAGAAACCCAAACGAAATTGACGGATTTTTTAAAAGTGTAAACAAGTACTAAATAAAATAAAATTACATAGTGCTTGAATTTTTGTTTTGTTTTCGTAATCATCTTGATACCTATCCTTATAAAGTACTTATATGTCGAAATCTAATGAACGTAACATATACACACTATTAAAAATATATATGTATATAATATATTCGTAATTGCTGTGACTTGAAGAGGTGCAATTTTACATATCCGACCTTATAGAAGTCACGTCAAAAAATATGAATTGATATATTTGACTTTTGATAAGATCAAAAATTGCAATTAAAATACACTTTACTACTAAGTTATGGCTCTCTCAAATATAAAAATTATACCTAACTAGAAATTACAATTAAATTTACGAAATACTCACTTTATAAGTTTATAGAGTGATATGGTACATCCGTCGTGAGTGAGTACGAAATGAATAATATTTTTCTCCAATGAAATAGTACATTTCTGTTTCATTAAAAAAACACGATACATTTCGAACGCCATACGTTCAGACAGGCTTGATTGATTGAGTGCTACATATTTTGATAGCTTGGACTTTTCCAAATAAACATCAATTTAAAATGACACTGAATTGACATACAGTAATATAACAAAATAATCATTTAATCCACTTCTCGGAGTGGTATGTTGTGACAAAAATAACAGAGAGGTTTTTTCGTGTTTGTTTTTACCTCTGTATACATTTTATGTAATATTCAAATAAGTTTTCTTTTTTTTCCCTACCAAAAGGCAAATAACCAACTAGTAGCCTACCTTGTGGAAACTAACGAAAGTAACATATTTTAAACTTTCGTATGTTGTATTTATTATAAATGCTTTCACGGATCTTATGCGTGAATTGAATTACTTTTAAATTCAACTTGGTGTGCGTAACACCAAGCTCACGAGCAGAATGAAGTGCCGCGGAGTTATCTTCGCGAGCAAAAAGTTGCTTCCTCTACTCTCTTATGTTCCTTTGTTGTCTTGTTTTGGGACTATTCAAATCATTAAGAACAGAGTGGACGAAGTGTCTTGCCGCCCCAACGAAAACTCCGCGTTGCTACAGTATGAATGAATAAATGAATGAAATGTTTTTATTTCGCCACAAACTAACAAAAACTAGAAATTTACAGTAACAGATACAACATACAGAAACAAAAGAAAAATACAAAAACATATAAACATGTATGACCGGTGGTCGTGGGTGTGGTTATAGTAAGATACGAATTTGGCATTTTACAGTTTATTTGCACTTTAAGGCACACCGAACTGCGACGTACACGCACGTACTCCCGCCTTGGGTCTCAGTAGTCGACAAACTTCTAAGCGTCCCGTGTGCGCGCGCATCCTCTTACCCCGCACGTCTCGTAACACCCTAACGACCCTTAGGGCGACAAGAGCGTATCGGGTTACGCCTACATGCTATACATGGCGAAAATAAGACCTTCATCAGCTTAAAGCCACAGAGGAAGCCTGCAGCGCTGATTTTCGTGTAGGGCCTCGGTCGTGTTATATCTTATAAGAATTATCAATAAACAATAAAAATACATATAGTAAATACAAATAGTAGTATAATAAATACGCTAATAAATATGCTCGTAATCATGGCCCGTGACCAGGTCAAAACGTTGAGCTGTGATTAAAAATAAGTTAATTCGCGCATAAGAACCGTTAAAGTAGCGAATGTCTCGTACAATCGAGTGTAATATTAGAGATTACTATTGTATTTTTCTCATACGTATGCTCTTGACTGAACCTTTCAATAGTTTGCGATTACAGTAACAACAGCGCCGCCGGATGAAGCAAACTAGGAGTTTATAAACGTATTAACTATAATCTTTAGAATGCGTTCAAAATTAGTTTGAGAAACTACCGGCTATTAGGACAGTTTAACCGAGAGGCATTTGCGAGACGTTAAAGTCGCTGCTAAATAATTTTAAGTATATGTATGTGGGAAATCTCATTCACTAATGTATGCCAAACACGGTTAGCAGTTCAAATACTTCTCTCTCACTCCAAGGCTAGAAACATACGTTAGTAAGCTTGGGACGTCAACGCATGACAAAATATTTACCAGCCAAGAATATACTTAATAGATATAGTTTTTTACTTAATCAAGTAAAATGATAAAGTAAGTATACATTTTGTGAAATATATATCATACAAGATCCTTGATAAAAAAGTGAAATTGAAACCTGTCATATGAACACGTATTGCAAACATTTACGCTGTTAGTGAATTGTATGCATAATTAATGTGTATTAGACGAAATAATTTAAAATATTTTCATGTGAATTGATTCTATACTGTCTGTTAACTTGGAGGCCTAGATAAAGGAACATTTGATAAACGATAAAGACAGAGAAAAGAACAAAAATTTACGAAATTGAATTACGAATTAGGAAATTCCATACATTTTTTACTTCATACTGGCGTTTATTTATTTTGTGTCATTGAAGACTATAAAAAAATACATTATGTTAAAATGTTATTTAACCAGAGAACGACGATGGACATTTGACAGATGTTGTTTGTGGTGGAGTAAATACTTTGCTATTATCTTACAAACAATGTTATACTGAAGTTCGTGCTCAACGCTATCTAGTGTTCTATAAGATGAAATAAAGAGACGTGTGTTTACAAATGAGTGCGACAGACTTAATAAAGGCAATATCCCTCGTGATCAGCGGATATTGGACAAGGCGAGCAACTTCTAATGAACTTAGTGATTTGATTGCTTTTCTTTTAAAGTTGATCTGTAGAATAGATTAATGTGAAGGGAATGATGATTCCGTCTGATAGATAACCTGCAAGCCAATTAACATAGCATAGCGAGCTGCAGGTAAACTAGATTCTGAGACCTATGTTACGTATCTGTAGTTGATAAAGTGCCTGATGTAATCCTAACCGACACACATAATTCCATTCATAGTCATTATTTTACCCATCATTTACACACACTCATTCACTCAAAATCATCTATCAGTGCACAGTTTGCATGCATTCATGGCTGCTTGTTTTATGTTCTCAATGATAATTAACATTGTGCGATTTTTTTACGCAACTCTGTAACACTTAAATAAAGTACAAATACCCGGATTAGACAAAAAAAATTATAGATATAAAGCACGCAGCAAAATAACGCTCTGCAGCCTTAGTCTAAAAGTTGTAGGATTACAAACGGCAAATCCAACGTCTGTGCTAACAAAGACGTGCTGGCTGGTAAGGGCTACACTGGTTTTTCTGATTATAATAGGCTGTATTCTAAGATGCTGGTGAGATTGTAATTCGGACCCTAGAAATACACACGATCATTACTGAATATTTACATATTTATTTCGCTTACCTTTGCTGCCGTGGTATCTCTCTGCATGAACCCAGGAACAGCTATGTGTGGAGCGAATCCTACGCACCCGAAGAGGATTTGAAAAATGCAGTTGAATGTGATGCGTCAAAAAATTGTCCATTCACACTGATAACCACCAAATAAAACACAAACCGTGTAGATCTCCTAAAATAGTATAATCCACCGAGAAAAAAGCACTATGAAGCAGCAATTCAAAAAATATTAAATATTAAAGCAATTCCGAGGGTGGTTGGTTGGCGGTTCCAAAGTAAGTGTTGTCCGCAAAGTGCTTTTAATCCCATCTAGCGGTAAGCTTGCAGAAATAAAATATATATTTAGTAGAACGGCAAGTACATAGGATGTTCTTACGTTGCAACTAAAAACAACATAACACACTGGCAGATCGCCTTGAGCTCACTTCTCATGACGGGTGATGTTGCGATGGCCCGTAACGGCCAAAAGAATTCGTCCAATCAGAAAACAAAATTGTGAAAACTGACGCAACTGTATATTCATAACAAAGTTACATTAAAAGACAATAAACAATCAAAATTTCAATTTACCACTTAGAAATCAGTTGAAACTTCGAGCAATCCTATTAAAACTGACTGTATATTTCAGGAGCGGGCAAACCGGTACTTATCCGAAAATACGATCCTATTTATCACCGGAACTGACATACATTTCAGATGAAAATATTCTCAGTAAATATCTGATATTGATATCTGATATTTCAATATCATTGATAAAATAAATATTTTATTATATCTATATACATTGCAAAAAATTTCGTTACTATAGTCTTGAAAAATTTGTGGTATTGGATCAAGTTTAGTTTTATCGACAAAATAAAAGATAATTATAAAACTATTATTAGGTCCTTACATATGAAATTGGCGTTTTTCGTACTGGCCACTTTAATCACAAATTTCTCCTCTTTGGTAAGGAATTCCAAATTCAAATTTGTACAGCTATAGACTCATGTATTTGTGCTTCGATGATCGTCATTCATTTGTTTTTTTCTTCTGTTTTTTTCTGTTTGCGTCACTCATTTTACAAAATGGAAAACTTAAAATATCGCATTATTTACGAGTACGAGTTCCGCCGTGGCACTAGTGCTGCGGAAACAACTCGAAGGGTGAATGATGTGTATGGCGGTCGTGTTGCAAAAGAAAACACAGTTCGTTTTTGGTTCCAACGTTTTCGTTCTGGAAATTTCGACCTGCAGATCAAGCCCCGTGGACGGCCTGAGACTCAAGTTGATAATGAAGAGTTGAAGGCTATTGTGGAAGCGGATCCATCGCAAACCACGTCCGAGTTAGCTGCAGGCTGCATTGTTAGTGATAAAACTGTTTTAATTCACTTGAAGCAAATTGGGAAGATTAAAAAGCTTGAAAGGTGGGTACCTCACGAATTGACTGAAGCAAACCGGCAAACGCGCGTCGACTGCTGCGTTACATTACTAAACCGGCACAATAATGAAGGTATTTTATACAGAATCATTACCTGTGATGAAAAATGGGTTCTTTACGATAATCGGAAGCGCTCAGCGCAATGGTTGGATGCTGCCCAGCCAGCCAAATCCTGCCCCAAGCGAAAATTAACCCCAAAAAAGTTACTTGTAAGCGTTTGGTGGACTAGTGCCGGTATTGTTCATTACAGTTTTCTCAAATCTGGCCAGACTATTACGGCTGATGTCTATTGTCAGCAATTGCAAACCATGATGGAAAAGCTAGCGGCTAAACAACCTAGGCTGGTCAATCGCTCCACGCCACTGCTGCTTCACGACAACGCTAGACCACACACTGCGCAACAGACGGCTACTAAATTAGAAGAGCTTCAATTCGAAAGTCTAAGACATCCTCCGTACTCCCCGGACCTTGCTCCAACAGATTATCATTTTTTTTCGAAATTTGGATAACTTCTTGCAAGGGAAAAAATTCAACTCCGATGGGGCAGTCCAAATCGCCTTCAAAGATTTTATTGATTCCCGTCCGACTGGTTTTTTTAGTAAAGGGATCAATGAACTACCTATGAGATGGCAAAAGTGCATAGAAAATAATGGTTCATACTTTGATTAATTAAATATATTATATTAAAAAATATTCGACTTTTTGTTCCTCCCATACAAAACGCCAATTTCATATGTAAGGACCTAATATTTACGCACAAATACTCAATCATTCCCTGACCTATGAACTACATTCATAAAACAAATTCAGGAACTACATTCTCTGAACCTGCCAGCCGCGTTCATCATAAAATCAAAAGACACCGAGTCGGATCCATCCGTATGTTGTGGATGTTTCTTATATCCACACGAAGAGATTCGCTTCTACACTCATCATGCAAATAGCTAAGGAGTGGAACATGCTTTCAGTGAGCATATTTCCATGATCTTATAACATAGGAGGCTATAAGAGATGTGTGATTCAGCATTTGAATTGCATCGGTGCGCCTGAATCTGTATTTTCATGATGTGGTAGGCCCGTCTAATATATTTTTTTATTTAATAGTTCAGTAAAAGGTTTGGCCGACTGAGATGAAAGGTCAATTGTATTTTTTTTTACACTGGCTCGACATAGTGACAACTGAGTTCCTGATGGTAAGTACAGTGTAGTCCAAAAACGAAAGCGACTATCAAAGTATGAAAATCCATTAATAGTTTACATCGTCATGTCGACCCACATATACCACGACTGAAGGTCTCAAGGTATATGAGCTACTGGATATACACAACCTGATCCCGAAACGCGACAAGCCGAAACTGGTCACTATGACGGCCTTTACACTCATGTACTGTGGTCGCGATCAAGACGGGCACCGACGCCCTACCACCTCCCTGCTGTTCGTTTAACACCACCCAGGAGTTACGTGTAGGGAAGCTAGGGTAAAGCCTACGGACGCGAGCAGCTTCGACTCCCAAAAATTCGGTTTTTCTTGTGTTTATTTGTATTTTTTTCTGTTGTTTTGTTTACTTTTCTTTATATTATTTATGCAACTAGATCGTAAATAATTTGTATAAATGTGAATGTAGGGCTGTGCCGGTGAAATGATTGTGTTGTCCTTAAGACTTTGTCAGAATACCAGCACTGCAGAGTCTAGTGCTCTGTAGCACAAGCTGAGACAGGGTCCTTATTGGGGGCGGCCTAGATTTTCTTATGTATTGTTTGGTTTTTGTTTCTGTTTTTCATATGTGATTTATGTCGTCGCTTTTGTTTGGTTGTTGTTTTATTTTATTTTTCTTTTCAATTTTTGGGCAGACGCGGTCTCATCTTCGCCTTCCACCAGGTGTGTATGAGGTCAAGCGTCCGCCTGTAAATCATAAAAAATCAAATCTGCTCAAAATTCACTCACATAAACTCATCTTTACACTCATATTCATTCATTGAATTACACTCACTCACTAACCCATTCTATACTTACATTTATTCACGAACTTGCGAGCGCGCGCACAATACACGCTCGATATAAACATAGAGTCAAACATCTTTGATACGACCATATATAGGTATACATGTTAGCCGTAGTGGCTGCCGGCAGAATAGAATAGCACCCCCCGCTTCCTGCTGAGGCGTCGTAAAAGGCGACTAAGGTATCTCTTTAACACCGCAATTCAACCAGGTGTTCAGAGAAGGAAAACTCGACCAAACCTGCATCCTGCTCCCTCTCGATCGTACTGGTTCTCCATTCCATCGGGCCTGAGTGAGTACGGACGAGAGAGTGCTTTTCTGGCAGCGCGTCCATTTATGCAATTAAATATCTCCTGCGCAATTGACCGTTTCCGAAAACTGGACCTCGATTATCTTAATCGGTGTTGAAACAGTCGCCGTGGCCGAATGCGGCTAGGACATCATCATACATGCTAAAAAAATACTTTTCATCCATGATCCTACTTGTGGTGTTTTATTTTTGTCACAATGATGGTACATCGTCTTAAGTAGTCAAAGGTGCTTCTAAAGAAAGGCCGATTTGAACAGTCATTTTTCATTTCATACCGAAGAAAATATCCTTTGTTATAAATCATAACCTAAACTCTATCAGTACGACGAAATTTACAATAACGTCGGCCATTTTCTTAACGATTTCTTAAGTAGAAAAGATCACTGAAAAACGACAATAGGCTCGTGCCACTTTTAAATAAATGTTCGTGATGAAAAACACGGCAGAGCTCTACAAAAAATGTCTGGGTATTTTTCTTTATCTTTTCCCATTCTTAAATATTCTTCTGACTTTGTGAGTAACAGTCATAGAAGTAAAAAATTTACACAGGAATATTGTAGTACAAATCTCGCTGATCAATTGCTTAGAAACATTTTTTCTGTTTTCCATTACCTCTTTTTATTCTGACGCGAGATAGTAAGCACTCCACGCCTGACAGTAAATACAAAGTGCAATCCAAAAAACGACTATAACTGTCAACAGTAAAGAAAAACAATCAATCGCTGCAGTGATCATGCCGGCTTGCACAAATATCTTTTCACGTTTCGTTTGAAGGCCCAAATATCATATGACGGAGGAAAATGCTCACCGGAAGATTCCACAGCTCAACAATACGCCAAAAGTAAGAATTAGAGATCTTCTTACTTGCTACCTGGCATATGAGTTAGCGTATAGCCGTAACTCGGCAAGCCCGTCCGCGTCTTATTTTATTCTATCGTGTCTTATATAATAGTTTTTTATTACTATTTCTTGATATGAGTATAGTATAAATGAAGTTAAATCAGTCACTCTCTCACTGTATTTAAGAACATAATTTTTTACTTTTGACTCGTGAGTATAATAATAATAATAAAACATTTATTTGGCACACAACAAACAAACAACGCAGCAAAATAGATTATTAAAGATAGAAAACAAAAACAGTAAACACCCTATGTTGTGATGATGCGCCAAAGGGAAGTCAGCTCAGCAAATGCTAAGTGACCAGCCGAGCCACCCAGCGCTGATTTTCAGCTGACACCCATTTATTGAATCGACGCGCAGAAAACAGCAAGGAAGGGATCAATGGAGTACAGATACATAAATTTTAAATTATCATAAATAATAATATGAAAATATACATATACAAGAACAGAAATATAAGACAAATAGATAAAATATTTAACACCCATTAAAAAATTATAATATAAAATATTAGTAAACACTGTATAATAAAGCCTCTATAATAGAATTTTAAATTAATAAAGAGTATGGTTTCTTTAAGTAACCGATTTCAAAAAGGAAAAACTTCTGTATTCCGCTGTAAGTTTTTTTTTTAATTTTTGTTTTAACGATGCCTGCACCACAAACGATGCTGTAAGGCATTGTAAAAAGCGTGGAGCACTGATAGGGATCAGTTATCAGGAACTGCGACCTACTTCTCTTTAGTTGTGTCGGTTCCACGTTCCATTAGATTAAGAGGAGTTTGGATGAGAGATTGCGTTTGTGCAAGCGCTAGCATTCCCGCACCAACTATATCCTGCGCAGTTGACTGTTCTTGAATATTTCCATCAGCGAGATCACTTTCGCTGAATAGGTCTACATGCCGCGTTTACTTGATATGATATGGAAATGTCGCCAAAGCCGAAATTGGCCAGGATCAACAATATAGTTCATTTATAAGCTACTTTTAAGTCATTTAATTTACTTAGGAAATGTTTAATACCGTAAATACCGTCATAATGACTTGCTTTGGCCTATCGTGTTTTGGGATCAGCTTGTATATATCCAGTTACTCATATACCTAGAGACCTTCAGTCGTGGTTTATGTCGGCCGACATGAAGACGGAGACTATCAATGGATTTTCATCCTCTGATGGTCGCTTTCGTTGTTGGACTACGCTCTACTTACCATCAGGTGCACTGTAGTCACTTTATGAAGACAGTGAAAGAAAAATCCCGAATTATTGTTTAGTTTTTGAAGTGGTTTGAACTTTTATATTATTATGTATCTGTATTTGATTTATGTAAGTAAATATTCTCCTGTAGAGTTTTAATGAGAACACTAAAATGCAGCTATCGTACATAATGTGCGTACGTATTAATACAATACAGGATCATAATGGTTTTAGTATAGACGTAATGAAACTCGTACACTTTGAGAAGCTTTAACATTTCACATCTGACAGAGAGGATTACGTACGTTTCCCCAGCGGAGGTGGCACATTCTCATCGCATTATTACATAGAAACCTGACTACATCACGTCATAATCTGCGACGATTCGAGGATAGAAAGCTCTTATCTCCAAATTATATAACCTTCCTGAAGAGATAAGTGATTATAAAAGATTTTTTTTAGATCAAAGTGTTTTTTTTTTATGTTAAAACCTTTAACAGATATTTCTTAATCGTATTCAAGTTATTTATTATGAAACTTATTTAAATCCACATTTTCTAAATTTTATTTTATATTCGAGGGTGTGGTGCCTCAGTGGATAAAAGATCGGTAACCTTACGTGGAGTCTCGAATGGTCTTAGGTTCGAATACCAACACGTACATCTAAGTTTTTCCAAATTTAGTATTAATTAAGGCTCTACATGCTCAGGCATGAAGAAACGTCATGAGGAAACCCGCATGGTATCTAATAGAAATATCATATGTAAGTGCCCTGAGAACGGCGATCAGCTGCGCTACTTGTAACATTAGGAACAACATAAAAGCACAAAGCGAATACAACCAGAAACTTACTTCTACTCACCCTGAAAGAGATAGTTAGATCCTGACAATGAATTAGATTATGATTATTATTTCATTTTCGAAGATTTTTTAACTTCAAGGTCAACACTTGACCTCAATGACACCTGGTGAAGATGAGGTTGACCGTGGGCCAGGAAAGTCACCCTTTGATGCTGGTGCATCCCAACTAGTATACAATGAAAGATGATGATGTCCTAGCCGGTTTCGGCCACGGCGACTGTTTCAACACCGGTTAAGAAATTCGAGGTCCAGTTTTCGGAAACAGTCAATTGCGCAGGAGATATTTCAGTGCATAACTGGACGTGCAGCCAGAAAAGCACTCTCTCGTCCGAGCTCTTTTAGGCCCGATGGAAAGGAGAACCAGTACGATCGCGAGGGAGCGGGATGCAGGTTTGGTCGAGTTTTCCTTCTCTAAACACCTGGTTGAATTGCGGTGTTCAAGAGATATCTTAGTCGCCTTTTACGACACCTCAGCAAGAAGGGGGGGTGCTATTCTATTATGCCGGCAGCCACCACGGCGAAAAATGAAAGATACTGATTTATTTATTTACACGGTATGCAGATGAAATATAAGAGAAAAGACCGTTACAATAATTTAGGGCTAATTTTATTAACAGCTGGTACGTGGTTCCCAGCTGTGCGTTAGATATTGGACCTGACTAACGCGCATGCGCACGCCTACACGTATCCTGTTGATATATCGATGCGGAAATAAGCCGTAACGGATCGCGTTTGCCCAACAAATGTCTATTTACTCTTCTTTTAAAGGCTCCCAAATTACGAGAACGTGCGTAAATAGACGTGGAAAGTGTATTAGTACATTGAGATCAAAGATATTAGTAGAAAGTTTAATTAAATTTAGTTTAACGTACAGGATAGTATAAATAGTTAGAATTTCGTATCATTGTTTTTAAAACTAGTAAATACTAATACTAACTATTAAAAACTGATACAGTCTCCTCAAAATTAATAAACTCTCTCAAAAATTAATAAAGCCTTTTAAAAACTAATAAAGCCTCTCAAAAACGAATAAAACCTTTTGAGAACCAATAAAGCCTTTCAAAAACTAATAAGTCGTCTCAAAAACTAAAAAAGCCTCATAAAAACTCATTTCAATAGATTACAATCAGTAAATTTTGTTTTGAAAAGTATATTTAGTATTACAATGAAGGATGAAGGAAATTGAAATAAAATACAAATACCAACGCTTAGTATATTTAATTATTCTGCGTAAACTAAAGTGTTCGTTTAATGTAAGGCTATTTGTCGTATTGAATCAATACAAGTTCATATTTAAATACGGTAGCAGCGACCTGAAAATGTTTTTAAATTTATATACAAGAAAAAACGAAACTTTTACATATGTTACAATTATGTATTTGAAATATGACAATTTCAACATATTTTAATATAAATATAATTCCATAAGGATCTAATAAGTCTATGAGATCCTATAAATATAGTAGTTATGTTAAAATAGGGGAGGATATACCAAAAAAGGATTTTTATCCTTATTATCCTAGCCACAACATTGAAGCTAAGACCCCAAAATAATTAATAATCTACAAATCATTCATTTTCAATGAGTTAAATTAATAAAATGAAATTATTTATTAACCAATAATCATTAATTTACATAATTATATCTAACAGTTCGAAACTATAAAATATGTTTAAAAAACCCTGTCCGACCCGAAATATATACCCGGCATATTGATGACACGTTAACATTATCAAAATACGTCAGAAAATTATATATATTATAATATTGATAAATATTGTCATATAAAATTGAAGAAATTAAATTATTTTAAATGCAATCTATGCTCGGATTAATTACCAATATCTATATAAAGACTAATGAAACAATTTTATTGATAAACTGTAGTTAGAATCACCGAGGGTCATGACCTTTTCGAAATCATGACTTGCTACCATGATCCTTTGCTTACCTTTTCTCCTTTGTACATGAGCTGCGCACGCTCCCAGTGTTGCCATGTAAGGTTACAACATTTTATTTGCTGTTTAACTAAAAATACTGTCCTAAATAGTCGAATATCGATACCGAGTAACGCCTTCATGGGCCGGACATGGTTTTTATAACATATTGTATATAACACAATCCAAGTTCATTATATATAAACATTATAACATTAGTTTATCTACATTGTATTGTAATTGCAAACTTGTAATGTTTATGTAAAGACAATTTAATTATTTCTATGAAAAAATATTTATACAAACCTGTAAAAGTAATTGGCGTTTTAAAGAAAAGAAACCCATACCACTTAAAGCCACAACATCATTTTTTAATTGGTATTTTAACCTTCGTACCTGGAACATAAGTTTCACAATTTAAGCTGAACTTAGCCTAATAAAATAGTCTGTATTATAAAGAAATCTGATTCTCGTATGAAGCGAAGACGGTGCGTATGTGTCCTGCAACACCTAATAGAAAGATCCTGAGGTGAAAGCTCTTTACACCCACCCCTAACAGAGATGGAGCCCGATAAAGAGTATTCGCCAACCGAGTCGCTGGAGGAATATGGATCCATCAGCCCGTCTTACAGCGAGTTGAGTGACGCTCCAATGGTTTTAGGCAAAGATTTATAAATGAAATTTCAAGTTTGCTTAGATTTTCTTAAACATTACAATTTTTTTTTTAAATTAATATGTTTAAAGGGCTTTTGACTGCCGCATGCAGTCATGCCAGCCCAATCGTGCTACACCATATATATTGATATAAAAATATAAACAGTACACTATAAATACAAATAAACCTTAAGATTCCACTAAACTCTTGTAAATATATTTATATTTTTACGAACTTTTCGACTACTGGAATTACTTAAATAGCTTTGAAAAATGCCTGAGTCCAAAAGGTTGATGTTCACGGTGCTCCTTAAGCTTTCTCTTTCTTTTTTATTACTTTACTATTTTTTATTTATTTATTTTTTATTATTTTACTTAAACTTTACAATTTGTATTACACAATTAATGCCAAAGAACTTTGTAAGTCAGGGATTTTCTCAATATGGACTTAGCTCTGCAACTTCGATAGCTATACTCTAATTCCTCTTATACATTCAGTATTTCTTAAAATAATTTTATTTTTTGAGAACTTGGTTAAGCAAAGTCGCAATAGAGTCTATAAATCTCAGCCTTAGTCAATGGAGTCTGGTACACTTGACCTGCGGCTAATGCAGGTTCAAAAAAGGCATAAGACAGTGAGAATGTTTAAGAAATAAATAAATAGTGAACCTCGATATTGTATGCCGTTTCTGGAAAAGAGTATAAATAGGTTAAGGCCCGCTTCGAGTGCACATTCACATCGGACGCAGCCAGGACAACACCGCTAGCTCGAAACAGCATCCAACCGAGAGACACAAAGTAGTATATCTTATTGATGAGAGTCCCGCGGTTTTTGGTACTAAAATCAAAGATGTGTAAATTAATGATTGGGTTAAAAGATTTACATTTGTAGATAACTGTTAAATAATAATTTCTACATTTTCTGAAAAAAATCTTTAAAACAGAGAGAAGAGAACAAGATAGTGCCTACACACACACTTTTTTTTTGGTGTCCCATGGAAAAATCATACATAGGATCATAAGGGACGCTGTGAGGGCAGCGACCCCGGTGTGTTAGACTCCTACTGACTAAAAACCCGCGGAGTGTCCCTGTAATCGCTCCACCCGAGCCTAGGAAATCAAATTCATCCAGACGCCCGGGGAGCGAAATGCCTTGTGGAGGCTGCCTGTCTGGGAGGGGCCTACACACACATTATACTAGATTTACAGAACCGGTCAAAATGACTGGTATTATACTAACACGTCTTTTATTAATACAAGATATTGATAAATATTATGAATTTAATGTTATATATGACACAGCAAAATAAACCATGTTTTACCGATTTCTAAATTTATAAATTGTTCGTCGGTAGAAGTTCGTCGGTGTTAAGAGAAAATTGAATAGGCATTTGTTGGGCAGATGCGGTGCATCGTCGGACTCATCTTCACCTTCCACCGGGTGTGATTGAGGTCAAGTGTGTGCCTAAAAATATATTTAAAAAAACAGACAATGTGTCTGTGTGTAGGCAACGTGTAGAGATTATTTTAATAAGGCTGACAATGTAGTTCTACAGGCCGCGATATCTTGCTGCTGCTTCCGCCGACATACTCCTTAAAAGTATTTTAGAAATTACTTTATTCCAAGGAACAGCTGCAAGCAGATGAAGTAAAGGTTATTGGTATTCGACAAGAGCATCAAAGCGCCAAGATCTTTATCGACTAAGCGTACTAGAGCTGCCTGCGTGACATATGCTTCTCTAACGCGGCGCCATAGCTGATTTTGCACGTAGCTTTCTGTCCCCAACTGTTAATAAATATGTAAATATATTTTAGTTTATTTTTTTTTAGTTTTTAGTTTACAAAGAGTTGACAAAAATTACTCGGCCTTTCACTGAAATGTATATTAAGTGTTATTATTATTTTTGGTAAAATAGATAGCTCATGGAAAATGGATATCGTCACCAATTTTTGAAATACTGTTCTGGTCTTATGCTCAAACAACCGTAATGATAAGAACTAAAATACCTGTTAATATATTTAAAATGTGGATATATAATGTAAAAGTACAACATATCTTCTAAAACTTAGGGAAAATCAAAATTGTTGCGATAAAAGTCAAAATAACTTTAAATACTATATTAATTAATATGTACAACTTATATTTATCTACAACTATATTATAAGCAATTTTGAATTCTTAAATATATTTATTTATCATTTTTTCGGAAAGCAGACTGTTCCAAAAACAGCAAGCAAGAAACTGCAATTTACTCTTCAAAATTACTTACTTCTTTCTTATTACTTTCTTTATATACAAATTAAGTGGTGCTGCTGACTTAGAAATATGGAGAAGAAAAAATATTTTTATAATATAATTCGACAGACTTCAAAAAGTAATTAACAATTCTAAATGTGCCAATCAGACATCTTCCCATTATACCTTCTTTCTTCTTTTGTAATTGTTATTCACTTTGTATAGTCTGTTGTTTGGTATGTAATGTTGTTTTTGTATTGTTTTGAGATATGATTGGTGCTACGCAGCAGTAAAAAACTGTAACAAATTTGTGTGAAATATGCTGACATCCAAGATACAGAGTGTCCTAGTTTGGATGTCAGCTGATTTTTAATGTGCTGCCTTGTAGTTGTTTGTCGAATAAATAATTTTATTATTTTTTATTATTTTATTATTTATTACCTAATACCTTAAAAAAGAATTATACCAATCAGTCCTTAAATGACGGAGTTACGTATAAACTTGCATAAAAAAAAACAGTCGAATACAGAACCTTCTCTCTCCTTTTTGAAATCGGTTAAAAAGAGCTCCAGATACATAGTTTAATGTCTAAATTTTAGACCTAGCCGAATCACTATGATGGTATTTTTAACTACAATGTATTGTCGTAATTCAGATGAGCTCAGATCTATGGGGAACTGTTTATCTTTCTATTACGTCAATATAAGTAAGATAAGCATACCTTAGGCATATTTTTAACTTTTTTCTCATACTTTACAATATTCTTAACATACAAGTTAATTCGGTTATACCGCGAAGTCAATCCCATACTTATTAATATTATTATCAAATCTTGGAAATTCCATAGCATTGTTGCAATTTTGCTCAGAATAAATATCGGTATTGCTAGCCAAAGGTTGTATTCCGCTGTGAATTAAAGACAAATGTTATATTATCAATAATGCATATTATCCCCCTCCCCCTCCCTCTTCAACCATTAATTGACGAGATGCCGTGCAGGTTTGCACCCTTTTATGGTTGATTCGCCTCCTCCTTTTTGCTGCGTACCGCGAAGGAGTGGAACTCGCTTCCTGCGTCGGTGTTCCCGGCATCTTATGACATGGGAATCTTCAAACGTCGAGTGAATCGGTATTCGCTGGGCGAGCGCACTCCATCATCTGCCTCATAATCACTTTCCAGCAGATAAGATTGAGGTCAAGCTCAAGAGTGTATGTAATAAAAAAAAATTGATGATTTATTGTTCCCTCAGCAAACTCAGAGACTGGACCTAGTGTCAAAGTTCAATACAGTATAAGATTGGCAGTGATAACCAAGACCCAATGAGAGGTAGTGAGTAGGTAATTTACAACCCTCTCTCAAAGAGGAGGCCTGCCTAAGGCCAATCGCTCGCCGGACCCTCAAGAGTATCTGGATTCCCAGGCCCGGCGAAGGCCAAGAGTAGGCAGTGCTGGCAACCCGGTGGTTTTAGTCGGTGCAAATCTGGCACACTGAGGGAATAGCCCTCACCACTCCCTTGACAGTCCAAAGGGATTTCCACCGGGTTAACAAAAAAAAGTTATAACCTAGAGACAAGAATCCAATATGGTGGACGCCATTAGAACAGTAGCAGCAGAGATATAGTAGTAAAAGTATCCACTTAGCCCTTATATGTTGTACGTAACGTAACCAGTATTTTTTTTTACACTGGCTCGACATAGAAACTACAGAGTGCCTGATGGTAAGTACAGTGTAGTCCAAAAACGAAAGCGACTATCAAAGGATGAAAATCCATTGATAGTCTACATCGTCATGTCGGCCCACATATACCACGACTGAAGGTCTCTAGGTATATGAGCTACTGGATATACACAAGCTGATCCCGAAACGCAACAAGCCGAAACTGGTCACTATGACGGGCTTTATACCCGTGTACTGTGGTTGCGATCCAGACGGGCACCGACGCCCTACCACCTCGCTGCTGCTCGTTTAGCACCACCCAGGAGTCACGTGTAGGGAAACTAGGGTAAAGCCTACGGACGCGAGCAGCTTCGACTTCCAACTATATAATTACTAGTCACCATGTATCCACATGCCTTTATGACTGTTCTTAAATATCCTAGACACTTTATACTTTGACGGGGCTTTAACAAAGATATTTACCTGGAATCATGAATCTACTTTTCATTTACGTGAAAGTTTAAAATGTCTTATCCTATACTTTTTGTTTTTTGTATAACTTGCCAGACGACTCATCTTGTCACTAAAGCTGAGATTTATAAACGCAACTTTAACTTTCCTTAGACTTTACCAAAACATTACAATTTATATTACTCAATGAATGTCAAAGGATTTGGTAAGTTACCGATTTTGTCCACATTGGCTCGGCGAATACTATGGCTATACTCAAATTTCTAATCAGTTTTTTGTCAACTTGAGAACTTTGCTGAGTAAAGTCGAAATAGCGTCTATAAATGTCAACCTAATCATTTATTCACTGGAAACAGGATCAAAATAATTTTCATAGTACTTACAAGGTTGCAAAAGAAAACCATGAGAACTGATAATATATCGGTATACATATTCTTCAGGTGGACAATGAAACCCCGTAGCAGACATCATACTCAGCATGTGCTCAACTGAAACACATTAATACTTTAACGGGTCTTATGTGCGAATTACTTACTTTTAATTATGGTTCGACGTTTCTTCCTGATCACCGAGATCATGGTTACGAGTAAACTGTAACGCCGCAGAGTCTTTGTCGGGCGTGGGAAGTCACTTCCTCATCACACAACATAATACTTTGAAATCGTCTCTAGAATTGTGTATTACTCTATTGCTATTTTTCTGGTTGTTTTCTGTGTGTTAACATATTAAATGGGTGCCATTTGCAGTATTTGCTGTACGTACTTCCCTTTGGTACATCATCACAACACAGGGCATTATCTTTTGTTGTTTTTTATATTAGTTATAACATATCCTTCTGTTTTATGTCTTGTTTTGTGTGCTAAATAAGTTCTTTTTACGTAATTCTGTCTTTTAATTATTTCAACAGTTCTAATTAATAAATAAAAATACAAACCGCAAGCACACACAGCAATGACAATAAACACATAAATCAATCTCTTTTTTATCCTGGGATCCGCCGGAAACCTCATCCCTTCCTTGGTTTCGGCTCTGATCCAATGTACTGAGAGCTGTTTCAAGGATGAAGTTAATCTGAGTGAAAGGATCAGCGAGAATAATGCATTTCCATAGAATATGGATCCAGACATTCGTGCAATTAGAGCTCCTGGAAAAATATTAACTGACTGCATAGACCATTTAAGAAGACATCGAATAGAACAGATGATGATGATGTCCTAGCCGGGTTCGGCCACGGCGACTGTTTCAACACCGATCAAGAAAATCGATGTCCAGTTTTCGGAAACAGCCAATTGCGCAGGAGATAGTTAAGTGCATAACTGTACGCGCTGCCAGGAAAGCACTCTCTCGTCCGAGCTCCCTCGGGCCCGATGGAATGGAGAACCAGTACGATCGGGAGGGAGCGGGATGCAGGTTTGGTCGAGTTTTCCTTCTCTGAACACCTGGTTGAATTGCGGTGTTAAAAGGATACCTTAGTCGCCTTTTACGACACCGCGGCAAGAAGAGGGGGGTGCTATTCTATTCTGCCGGCAGCCACCACGGCTAAGAACAGATGATAATGTCCTAGCCGGTTTCGGCCACGGCGACTGTTTCAACACCGGTTAAGGAATTCGAAGTCCAGTTTACGGAAACAGTCAATTGCGCAGGAGATATTTAAGTGCATAACTGGACGCGCAGCCAGAAAAGCACTCTCTCGTCCGAGCTCCCTCAGGCCCGATGGAAAGGAGAACCAGTACGATCGGGAGGGAGCAGGATGCAGGTTTGGTCGAGTTTTCCTTCTCTGAACACCTGGTTGAATTGCGGTGTTAAAGGGATACCTTAGTCGCCTTTTACGACACCGCGGCAAGAAGAGGGAGGTGCTATTCTATTCTGCCGGCAACCACCACGGCTAAGAACAGATATACTTATGGTCAAACACCATAGAATAGTATAAATGTGGGAAGTGAACTTGAGGGAGTCAGCTGCCCGGATGAGAAGGAGGGGGCTCGCAGAGTCCGGTCCGCCGCTTAATATAGGTTACATAAGGGTGAGTCCTTTACACCTGCCCCCTCCCAGCGAGGAAGCCTTAACAAGGCTATTTACTCCCCGGGCTTCTGGACGAATTCGGATTCCAAGGCCCAGGTGGAGTGATTAGACTGACACCTCAGAGATTTTTAGTCAGTATGAATCTGACACACCGGGGTCGCTGCCCTCACGGAGGCGCTCTGATAATCTTATGTAGGATTAAAGTATAAATGTTGTGACATTTCCTTAAGACTCTTCACTTACAAACATTGATTGTTGGCTTATAGATATTTCGATCAATCAGTCAACCAAATTTCTGATTGACTGTGAATTTTCAACGCTCTGTATTTTATTACAAACCGGATATTATTCTAATACAAATTTCACGCGATTTTTGTCACCAGTGAGTACGCTTTGATATATCTCAAAATACTACAGAAATGAGGAAGAAATACCACGTAGTAAATATTTGCAGTACAGTTTCATTTATTTCATGTAAAACGTCGATTTCTAGAGTTTATAATATTTATAATTGTCTGTAATTATATTTTTAATATGAAACGCTGACAGGTGAGATCATGTTTAGAATATGGCAGGTAAAGTCTAAAGACGTATGAAGCAACAAGGCCCGAAATACGGCTTAAAAAGGTTCATGAAAGTTTAAGTTCACCGTCTTTCGACATTCTTGAAAATGTAGGTGGAATCAAAGAGCCCTTTGTACAGCGGTATGTTAAACTTGTGCGCATAAAGCCTACTAAACAAAATCAACCCAGGATCTTGAAATTTTTCAAGGCGGAGCACAAATTACTCTGTGGTGCCAATCATTTTACCTTTGTTTTTCAATTATAAGGAATAAACAAATAAAAAAATATTTACAGCATAATTATTAGAGATTTTATGCTTAACAACTTTTATAAAATCAGTGTCCCACATAGCATGTATTAAAATTTTGTGTGCAACTCAACTTAAAATCGTCGTATTCTGGATGTCTAAAATTAGTAATATCACTCGATCTTGTATTACCCACCACATACACTAGAAAAGTCAAGTATATTGGTTTCTCCATAACGTTAAAATTCTTTAAGAATTATCTCAGTTGTCAAAGTATCTTTTTATTTGACGTAAATAGTGAGATTTTTACTCAGTGCTAACGATCATCGCATTTTTAATTACAAACAAGCTCACCTCACCTGATGGAAAGTGCCGATTATACCATTGATGAAGCACAATCGACTAACAAAACTCGATTTATTTTAATTATAGTTAACGATAATATCAATGTATTAGTCGCTGAGAGACTCTCATTTTATATTATGAAGAAATAACACTCTCTAGAAGCAAATTATATTCCTTGACAATTCACAGTAAAAAATAATTATATTTTAAATAAATTTACAATTCTGAATATTATCATCATTCGCTTATTTGCCCCTGCTGCTAAATAGAAGCCTCTTCCCTATCTTCCACTAATTTGTGTGTAACTTAATTTATATATAACTCAATTTGTGTATAACTCAATTTGTGTATAACTCAATTTGTATGTAACTTGAATCGTGTGTATCTATCAATATGTGGATATATCAATTTGTGTGTAACTCAATTTGTGTTTAATTCAATTTGTGTATCTCAATTGGTGTATCTCAATTGGTGTGTATCTCAATATATGTGAATCCGTGTGAATGTGTGTATCTCTATATACATTATTTAAAATACTTACGTCCATCAGAATAATTTACATTAAATGATCTCACAACTTTCCATATAGCACCGACTTCAATTAAAAACAACATTATCAAAACAATAATTGTCCAGAGAAATGCAATACTGCGACCGTATGTAGAAATTCCAAAGACGCGCGCTGTTGCCAATATAGAATTGAAGGTTGGTAGAAAATTCTAGAAGAAACTTGATATTAAATGGATGACATTGTAGTTGTCATTGTTTTAAAAGAATATGTTTTTCTTTATAATTTACTAGGCTGTAGGGGTAACTATAAGAAAACTTGAAATAACAATGAAGGAGTCGAATAATAACAACATACTAGAGTCCGACCGAAGCTTCAGCCACACTTTCGGGTTTCGGCACATTTTGAAAAATTTTAAGATAATTTTATTAATTTCTAAACGTTGTTTACATGTATTGGACTGTAGCTGACTCTCATGCGATGTCACCACCGCGTGGCTGCACAGGTGCCACTTTCTTGGTGGCTTCAAGCTCGTCAGCAAATCACAACAAATCCCGAATTTGTCAGGATACAAATCACGAAGCGCATGAGGAACAATCATAAACAGTTGGCGAACGTTTCTCTAGAAAGCCAGAAAGTGCGGTAGCGGGAGCGGATGCAGTTCCTGCTTCTCTCACGGACGTGTGCTTTTTAGTGTTTTTGAAATATTTCTCAAGGCGTCATTTAGTTATTTTAGCGGCATATTGCGGTGATTTCATTGCTCGCCAGCCTCAGGTGATGGATTTAAAACTTTGGCGACAGCCAATTATTTTTTAGCGGATAAGAGCAGTTTGTACAAAGTGTGTTTAGAATTTTGGAATAGCTCATCCATATATCAATATAAACTTTCATTTAAAATTTTATAAATCTTTACATTATTTATTTTAGCCAATATTAAACTGGTTTTTTAAGATTTCAAAATATTCGCTGTCGGCCCTTACACTGACCTTAAGTTTATTTAAAATTTCCTCTTATTTGAAAATTTTACCGGATGTTGTTTGCCCGAACCAAAAGCCAAAACTTTCGGTCGAACACTGTATCACATACACTTTTTAATCATTATTTTTACAGAATTCGATATTAATACCGAGTAATGCCTTCACGGGTTGGACAGGATTTTCATAATACGTATAATATTTATATGCAGGTGAGAACAAAATCATGAACACTGCCTCTGAGAAAATAAACTAAATTTTTTTCATGATTTTCTTATGTAATATACGTTTTACAAAGGTCAAAATTCCGAAGAAAATCAAAACTTACATCATAGGAAACTGGTGCATTCTGTGAAAACAAATTCATTATTACGTGATTGCGGAATATATGTTACAACTTTTAATTTACTGTATCTCTCGTTCAGTTGTATGGTGACTGCAAAGACTGAAAATGTACAATTTCATAACACAAACTGAGAACGTGCACTTTTATCACAAATCGCTATACAAAACTCGCTATTAAAGCCGGTCATTATCTTCCATATCAATTTTCTAATTATAGGAATAATAAATTGGTAAACGAAGTAAACATGATCATATCGTACTGGATCATCAAATGATAATCAGCTTAATGACAAAGTTCTGTAGAAAGCTGACAATAAAAGCCGTCGAAACTTATTTTTAGGGTTCCGTATTAAAAAATAAGTCCTATTTTCGTTTATATTTCTAACGTCCAGTTTCAGAAATGGTACATAAATTTTAGAACATTATTAAAAATTAATGAACCATAAATTCATTACAATTAAAAGTTATTGTCATATAAAATTGAAGAAATTGAATTATTTTATATAAGATTTATGCTCGAATTTCTTACAAAAATCACTTTAAAAACTAATGTAACGCTTTAATTGATAGACGGTGCTTACCCCTTGGGGCTATGACCTTTTTAAAGTCAGGATATACTAGCGTAATCTTTTGCTTTCCTTTATTGATGAGATACGCTCGATCCCTGTGCTACCATGAAAGATTCCCATTATTATTTTTTTATTGTATTTGTATTTTATTCAATTCTTTATCTAAAATGGATTACCTAAATACAATTTAATATCGATACCGATTAACGCCTTCACGTTTTGGAAAGAGTTTTTATAACATGCTGTATATAGGACTAACATATTTAAAATATTGATAAATAATGCTGTTTTTTTTAGAATAAAAACCCATTACAAATCTTTACAATGTTGATTTGTAATTGTTGATAACTTCGAACAAACAATTTTTGTTTTCCAGTGTCGTGTTGATACACAAAACAATTTACAGAAATTACATATCAGCTCAAATGGGCCATCATGTCGAGTTGGTAATCTGTGGTTTATAAATGAAATTCCATGTTTATCAAATTCGATCTATTTTGTTTACCATATTCCGTTGTGATCTGATAATGGAATAAATTATAGCTCACAATCCTTTCAAAGACTTACAATACCAATTTTATTCGAGCAAGCTTTTACTAAACTACTAGATTAATCTTCAATAAATAACGATTGTTTTTGTAATAATAATACATCATCATACTATATCCCTTTCGGGGTGGGCAGAGATACATTAATGGCTGTATCCACTTTGTACTTATATGTCGTGCGTAATGTAACCAGTACCACAGCTTTTCACCATTCTCAGAGCACTAGTATATATGATATCTCTATTAAATGCCACGCGGGTTTCCTTACTGTTTCCTTCTCCGGTAAGAATATGGCACCTAAATCCATACTTAATCTGGAAAAACCCAGAGTTACGTGGTTTGATACGGACTTACAACCGTTGGCTTGCATACTGGAACCTTATCCATTAGCCCACCGTGTTTCAATAACAACCATGTTCAAATAAATATCTTTCTTTCTTTTGTTGACAGTTACGCAGGAATCTTTGGCATAGCACGAAACCAAAATATTACGTCTCCTTTCACAAGCACATGATGAAGTGAGAAAAATATAAATATATCTAAACTGACTCTCTAAACGTATAAATAAACTAAGCGAAAACTTTTTTCAATTATTTTATTTATTATTTTTACATAATTATACAGCAATATTTAAAAAGTACACAAGCATCAAATGAAAAAACTGCTTAAGCCTGTGCCCAAAAATACCTGGACAACATCCAAATTACCATATATAATGGCAAACCCATAACACCCTATTGATTCCGCTTAGGTACTTCACAAATTCTTTATCTGAAGTCTTTATACCCGATTAGACTTTACTTGTAGTAATATCAATAAAGTTTTGTACCCTGAGTAAGCACATAAAAGTGAGAACCCTACATAAATACGTGTATTTTATGAAAATCTTTCCTATATTTACGTTACATGTTTAAATAGACAGCGCATGCATGTAAAGTTATGCGATACCTAATTTTTAAAGCCATCTACATATTAATAAGAAGTACATTTTTATAACGGATTCCTTGACTATATAATGAGCTCTACAAATGCTAAAACTAGTGAATCGATTCTAATGATTCATTTACCAAGTTAGAAAAGTACAATAATCGGAAATTATATATATATATTTATTTATTTATTTATTTATTTATTTTATTCATTCACAAATCTACAGTATATAATTTTATAATTTAAAACAGGAAAACGTACAAAAAATCGGATTAACCAAGATGATTTGTGTAACAAGGTTATATGAAAGTATTAAATGCGATTCAAATAATTGTTATGAAAGAAAGTTATTAAAAGTTATTAACCTAGTAAAATGTATATGTGAAATGTGTAGTTTGGTTGTGTATGTGACTTAGTGTGTGTGTATAAATGTGTATGTTAACTGTCCCTGTCTGAAAACGGCCCGATAGCCTCGACTACTTTCTTCCTGAAGGACCCGCAGCTCTCGTGGAAAATATCCACATGTGGTGTGCTCGTGTTGTATGTGTGCACACATCTAGCAAGTGTAGCCTGACAGGCGTAGTTAGAACGTTTTGTTGGCTCGTGGAATAGCAGTGGCTGACGGGTGCGTCTTGATGTACTCAGCCCTATTTGCTCTAACAAGTATGGACAATCAATTTTGTTGTTCAATAAATTATACAAAAACATAAGGTCCAAAACTTGGCGTCTTTGTTTTAGTGTTAAAAAATTTAGATATCTTAAATTATCAATTTTACTCAAAGAGTCAAGCATACCACGCCTTCTAAGTAAAGATAAAAATTTGTTTTATATATTTTCAATTCTGTTAATATGTATTGCGTAGTTGGGAGACCATATTACCGATGCAAACTCCAACAGACTTCGCACATACGCGCAATACAGTGTTCTTAAAGAGAATATGTTTTTAAAAGGTGCTGTTATCCTAGATATGAAACCCATCATTTTATATGACTTTTGAACAATAAGATCAAAGTGCTCAGTATATGACAATTTATAGTCTAGTTGAACCCCTAAGTCCCTAACACTTGACACTCTCGATATTAGATTATTATCTAAATGATAATCATGTTCAATGAACTTCTTTTTCCGTGTATATGTAATAGTCTGACATTTGGCAATATTAAGATCTAAAAAATTTGACTTACAATAATTACAAAGTCTATTTAAATCTTGCTGCAATTTAATGCAGTCATTATTTGACGATATCGGCATGAATATCTTTGTATCGTCAGCGTACATAGCAAAGCTAGTATACTGAAAACATGAACCTATATCAAAAACGTATATATTAAATAATAGAGGTCCCAAATGTGACCCCTGCGGTACACCAGAGGTAATTAAAGAAAACCTAGAGAGGTGGGTCCCTAACTTAACTACTTGTGAACGATTGCCCAGGTATGATATTAACCAGCGCAACAAGTCACCGTGGATTCCTACTACTTCGAGTTTTTTAGAAAGAACGGTATGAGACAGTCGATCGAAACACTTAGAATAATCAGTGTAAACTGTATCTAATTGCAATCCCTTATCCATTGTTTTCACTGCCAAATCTGTGAAACAAGCAAGGTTCGTCACCACAGATCTTTTTTGCATGAATCCATGTTGATTATCCGGCAAGCATTTTCTTAGCAGTGGGTAAAGTTGATTATGCACAATAAGTTCAAAGAGTTTGCTAAATACTGATAAAATTGAAACCGGGCGATATGTTTCAATTTTTGTCCTTGAACCTCCCTTATGAATAGGAACGACCAAAGCCTCCTTCCATTTCTGGGGGAAAGTGCCTTCCAAAAGCGATCTGTTAAATAATATGGATAAGGGTCCAGCTATACTCGAAGCGCATCTCTTAGCGAAAAGCGGAGGTATTCCATCACTGCCGGGCCCTTTGCTACAATTGAGCGTTCGTAAGTGTTTAAACACTATATCATCGGTTATTTTTATAGCCGATATAGTTGGTAAATCAACAGGCCTAGTGCTAAATGTATCTGTATCCAATTCAGTTGGTCGTCTATAAACGGAGCCAAAGTATTCAAGGAAAGCCTCACAAACCTCAGGTACACGATCATACGATCTGACTCCAAGTGTTAACCTTTTAGGTATATTATTTATGTCCTTCAATTCTTTAGCATAACGCCAAAATGACTTTGGACACTTGGTTATAGCTAACTCGCATCTAAGTACATAACGATGCCAACAATCCTTCTGTACACCCTTCTGCCTCTTTCTTAGTAATGAAAAAGTATCATAGTCCCTTGGGTTCTTATATCGTTTCCATAGCCTGTGAAACTTACGTTTTTCGTTTATTAATTTCACCAAGCTTCTAGAATACCATGGCGGATAATTACTTGATGCTGTAGTTATAGTTGGAATAAAATCCTGGATTGTTTCAAACAAAATAGAGTATAAAAAATCCACAGCATCATCAATTCTACCCCTTGAGAGCTCAAGATTCCAGTCCACATTCTCCAGCTTAGCCCGAATGGCGTTATAGTCTCCTTTATTAAATAGGACAATTTTCCGTGGTGGATAGTGGGCTGGTTTACTGTATAACTCTGATAATTCAAGAGAAATAGCTAAATGATGAGACAAGTCTTCTGGAATAAGATGTAGTTCGGCATGCTTAACGGTCACATAAGTATCGCTGAATATTAAATCCAAATATCTACCATTGAGATTAGCTATATGATTGTATTGGTGTAAATTAGCCTCCGAAATGATATCAAAGAATTGTTGCGGCAAACCATCCAGAGGCCCGTTATAATTAAGTATATCACCTAACGAACCTGACCACTGAATCGTCCCAAAATTAAAATCACCCAACAAGAGATAATTATCACCAACAAAACTATTAAAAATATCATTAAGATAATGACACACGCTCTCAAGGACTTGGTCTTGAGAAGTACGTGTGCCCGGAAGGTAAACACATATCACATGCAGTTTTGATTTAGATCTAATGGATTGAGCCGGCACGACTATGTGAATGCCCTCAAAAAAAGCGGAGTATGCCGAGAAAGCACCGTCACAGCAATAGGCCCCCAACTCACGCCTAGTAAGCAACATATATGCTTAATACTAAATGGCCTAAAATTATGTAAATGGAAAACATACCTTCCTTTTAATCACATGTTTACTAAATAATACCAATTTTGAAATAATATCAACTTTATTTTACTGGTTCAAAAATTAAATTCAAACATAAACGAAACATAAAATTTATTATAAAATTTTCTAATAAAGAAGTTTTATTTCACGTAAATAGCTTTTTAAAACTTTAAAACATCTCTAACAGGAATTATGTTTGTAAAACGTCTCTAATACAATACGTGAAGGAATGAACTTGGTCATTTATTTTAAAGGACCTTAAATAAATTGCCATTTCGCCTTTGTCCTGTGGAATATTTCAGGGTAGACACTGCTGAAAGTAATTTAAAACGTACTTACTTACCTACTTTAAGTTATTAACTTTGAGATTTGAAAATGTAGTTCTAAGTTACATCTCCCTTGCGCTTAATTCAAATGATTAAAAATATTCCTTCTGAGCAATTCTTTGTTTTAATGGTTATTTTAATGATTATGTGCTTAAATTTCTTTTAAAAGATCTAAATGATTCTTCAAAACACTAAATGATTCCACAAAGTCCTTAATGATTCTAGAAAGGTTTAAATAATTTTACAAATGAATTATAAGCATTAGGAAACACTATATGCAACTGTATGCATAACGTACGCTAATGAATGATAATGATGAATGCAATACGTTTTTACAACACACCTTTTTTTTAAACCGGGGGAAACCCGTTATAGGCCCTCAAAGGACGATGAGGGTCACCCCCCGGTGTGTCGGAGTCGCACCGACTAAAACCCCCGGGGTGTTCCTTCTTCCGTTTGCCGGGGCAAGGGCAAGGCTGTGCCAGCTTCCTCAGCACCCGGCAACGTATGGCCTATTGATGGAAGGCCCCTGCACACCATTTTGTTCACCTTCATTTTCTTTCTGGTTCTTTGTTCTCGCCTTGGAGATGACACCTGTTATAATTTATCGACTTTTTGCTTTATATTTTTGTTTCTAATGTTTATTATTCTATTTTCTTTCTTTTTCTCTTATTTTGCCTTTTTCAATTTTTATATACATATGTACCTACAACATTAAGAAAGATATGGTACATTAACAATTACAGTGTAATTTTCTGACATAACTCCAAAGATTAAAGTATAATTTATCGAAAGCTTTATTCAAATTCATTAACGAAACTTAAAATTAAATTCATGGAAGAATCCACTTGAACTGCAATAAAATTCAAAAGTGCCGTCATTGCCCAAGGTATAAAAACAGCAATAAAAATTCCCCATTTATTAAAAGATACGGTAGCTTAATTTAAGAACTCGTAAATTCACTTTATGAGTTAAGTTTATTTTGAGCCACACTTTAGTTCGACTAAAATCCTCTTAAATATTCACTTTTTATATTAAACTAGCAGTAAATTTTATCCTCTTTATATCCTTTAAGGGTGAATTTCACAACGATCTAGACATATCGATAAAATACATTTTATTTCACTCACTCCTTTTCTAAGAAAATGTAGCGTTCATTGACCAAGTCACATGGAATTAAATTATAGTTGATAAGATAGTTCAAATTACACGGATCAAAGTGAAGCAACATGTTTTCTGTTTTCGTAAACACATTCATACTCATCTTGTCCTATCATTTTTTTCTTTACCTCTGTAGCATTTTCACAATTATGACATAGAAACGTTATAATATTATGATAGTTAAATATAGAAAACAACGACGCATCAACTGACGACAAATGCTTAAAATTTCAAGGTAAAGATTTTAAGAACTTATGTTTGATATCATTTTTGGTGTGTATACGGGGTTTCTTTATATTTCCTAATTCAATGCAAAGATATAATTAAACGGTAGCTACGAGTTTCCATCTCTGTTAAATCAGTAAAGGTATTTTTTACCTTAGCATCTAACTCTTACTTATCTGTGTTTTTGAACTCTGTAATAATATTCTTTCTAATTTATATGCACAATATATAAATTTTACGGCTATAGACAAAAGCAGCCCTTTTGAGCCTGTTATTAATATTTTTAATATTTCATAGTCTCTAATTGAGGTCAAAACCCAAATCCAAACAACGCTCATTCCGTCTCACCTCTTTGTGGACGCCAATCTTAGGCGATTATGTATTACTCCCTGTCCTTAATATTTTAGGTTCTTTTAACTACAAAGGTAGTTCTTTTTAAACATTATCTAATTAAATGTGAAATTATTTCATTATATATTTAATTATGACGTATTTTTATTGTCCTAAGTGAAAGAAAACAGTGTGATATTTTTGGGAAATTGAAAATGATTTTTGTTTTGAATAAAAACATAGTCTCGTAATAGGACGGCGGGTTGGAATTTAGTACAGATCGTTTATAATATTATTGTATGGTACAAGCGTTTAACAGAAATAACATACAATAATTTTACAGACCTCTTTTGTCACAAATTAGATATATCCAAAAGGTATAATGTAAAAAAAACGCTAAATACAAGTACCTTGAAGTATGTATACGGTAATTTACCAGATTTTAGCAGCATTTGGTAAAATATCAACAAAAATTTAGCAAAACTGCCGTTTAAAATATTTACTTCATCTAAATTTAATTGAAAAACTACCTACAGATTTTATTTAAAGGGTATCAAATTTATAGAATCCATTGACAGGAAAACAAATAATTATGATAACTCGTTAACAAAATCAGAACAGACTAATAAAAAAAATATCCAAAATAGATGATAAATTACATGCTACAATAACAATATCATTTCAAAACTTCCATTATTTAATTAACGTATAAAATGTTGGCAATATAACGATACCGGGTGTTTTATTTTAATAGAACAGTATAGAAAATACTATACTATAACAGATATGATAATACTGTCTTAGAAAATCTTAGCTCTTTTTGTTTTTCTATTTTTTTTTATATTTATGTAAACCATCAAAAGCGGGATCTACATTAGCATTTTCTGATGTTAAAAAAAACTCAGCGAAAACTCTGTTCGTTATACTGGGTCGTAACAAACTCCTTTCGCTTATAACTTGCAACACAAAATTATGAGGGGCCAATAAGCGAGATACGAGTTCATACAGAAAATAAGGTGCGTAGCCTGTAGGTAAGTTAGCAGCAGTTTGAGGCTGTGTTTATGGCTTCATGTTTTGTTGTGAACCATCATTGAATGTTTATTAACCGCTATCTCCCTGCGAGACCCCATTTGGCGCCCATAATATCCGTAGCATAGGGAAAGCTAATCCGTATGACTGAAGAAAAGTTGTTCTGACGTACACGAGTCGGTAAAACAGCGCTATGGCTCATATTATGACGAAATAATCCTACAGAGTGTTGGTTTCATACATCGTTGCAGAATGATTACACCACATGAGTAAGGAGAACATGTATGCGTGTCCACTAACTGAGCTGCATATACGAGCCGAAACTGGTTAACGCTGGCTTAACCAGTGTACAAGCTAGAGGCTGTGTAACGCTTGCGGTATATATTTCCACTCAACAATTGGTAATTAAACATTGTAGCGGGGGTGCTTTCTGGCGGTGCCTGTAACGGACTGCTTGGCGCGAAGCTAACGGAAAGATCCGCGCTCTTGTGCATCTATATTTCGGCCGTGAATCAACAAATCACGAGGCGAGTCCAGTACACTACAAGGCCGGGACCTTCAACAAAATCTAACGGCCGTAATCATCGTCTATGACCTACGTACGTCCTACAGCATGATATTATGATTTTATGTATACATACAATGTTTTTAAAATATATATGTATTATTCTCATATTTGAAATAGTAAAAGGAGTCAAATAAATGTTTTGTTTAATTAATAAACAATATATATTATAATTATTTTATTAGTGTTTATAATTTTACGTTCAGTTTCAGATTCTTTCCTTAAATTTATAAATGCTTTAAAACACGAAGCAATTATCAGTTGCACACAAATATATTATTTAGTACTCTTCAAAAAAGTATTAAAATTTAAGGAGCATTTCTTAAATAGGCATTAAAGTTTTTTTTTTGTTAATTTTGTTTGGCAAAAATCTAATACAGTTTGATGTAATTTTATTTACTAATTTTACTATTATAATTCTTGACTGTTTTATAAACTGAGTATATAAATAAAATAAAAGAAAAATAAAACGTATGATATCCACTAGTGATAACCTTACCGAATTATTATAAGCTCTCTCTCTCTGCACTCTGTTTTCACAGTCCCCGGTCCTTGCGTCATTACCTCGTCCTTAAAAACTATATATCATTGCATGGTCAGTTGACCGGAGGACAATAGATCGGACATTGAACCCGTTTTTTGGCTACATACATTTCGGAACAGGGTTTTTTTGCTACACGTACTTTACATTGAGAATTATGTCCTGGCATCAGTATTCAACTTCCAGATGAGTTCCTTTTGCTTAACTCAGGGTGACTACATAAAGGCAATGTATACCATCATTTGGTTAATTATTTTGTAAACGCAAAGCATGCGGTGCCTCGTCTGTGTTAACGAAAGTAATATGGTAATTTAAAAATATCAGCTATGCGTTGTCATTATTCAGCAGTAGAGAGCAGAAAATTTCAAAAAGAAAACAGTTGTAAGAAAAATATTTCGGGTTCGCGCTTACCTTTGCGAGGTTCTTTAAAAGAAGTGTGAAGAGATATTTGTGTAGGTCGGCATGATAGCGAGATCTATTGATAATTAATTGCCTCTTTATAGTCGTACTAAATTTTTATACATTGCACTGTAATTTCTATCCGATGTACTGTAGTCCCTAAAACTACTCGAATAAAAACAAGCGTTTTTGACATCCACTACACGACATTGATATGCAGGATTTGCAACTTATTTTAAATCTACAACATATTATTATTATATGGATATTTATTTGCGCTCTCTATTTCACCTTTGCTGATTCAGCGCACCCGTTCAATGATCCTAAAGCATCGTCCATCCTTTCTTTATCTAGTGAAATTTTCTTAACCATTTATTGCAAATTCAGTATTGCTATTAGCAATAATATATTTTTATAAATTCTATAAAATAAAATCTAAAACAGTCTTTGAAGTTCCATAAATCTTTTATAAAATATCTTTGATTTTAATGAAACAACTATGAAATAGTCAATTAGTGTCACTATAAGTCTTCTAAATTAATCTTAAAGCTTTCCGAGATAATTATCTCCGTTAATTTAACTGTGAACTCCATTGCTCTGAAATTGCATAAAGCTTCCCTATCTAGCTAATTACTGTTCATTTTGCTGAAAAGTTCAGAAGCTATTTCCATTAACTCGATCTGTAGCATAGTTACTCTCGTGGATGTGCTTATGTGAACACGGGAGACCATATAGCCAATGTCCATCTTGTAGGTTTAATATAAAAATGCAAAAAAAATTAAAATCACAATTTATTCACATGGTATTATAGAATTATGAAAAATAAAGAAACAACTCATGCTCCCCATGTTTAAAGCCAATACTGTGTTCTTAAATAGGATTATATGAAAATGTATCGATTTGTAATGCATGTGTTATCCTGATTTTAATTAAACTTGTGGTCGCCCTGTGGTCAAAATTCCACAATAATTAATTTAAAATTACTAATATATTGTTATAAATGAATTTTGTTACAGTATAAAGCACAAATATCTTTTATATGATAATTATGGTTATGTTTGACATTCAGTAAAAATATAGACAAATATATTAAACAATATTAATCTATTCTTAATTTGACCACGGACCTTAACCATAAACAAAAGAATATGCGCTTGTGTCAAATGCATGGTAGTGTGTGTATTTTTTTTATTTTATTGTTTAATGTATCATTTATGCATTATTTTTAAAAAATATCAATATCAGCATTCTGCACTCCTTCACTATATAAACAATATTTGTGTAAAATTTCATACTCCTCCGTCCGCGAAATTTTCATAAAAGTGGTACCAAATTATTGCTTTAAACATTATTATAAAGATAATTAAATAATTCCATTTCTGTATTGAAACTATATCAAGAAATGCTGTAGAGTTAATGAAACGAGATGAAGCTTAAATGAGTTTACGAAAACAAAGAATATATTCCCTCACTTTGATCGGCGTGTTTTGATTGTTCATCCATATACGAGCATTTCATTTATGGAATTAACATGAATTTACCTACATATCAAAAGTCTAAAAATATATGTTGTTATTAGCAGTATAAATATCTTCAAAAACAAGGACTTGTTTTATCTATCAGGGGGAAATTATAGCCGTTTTGGCGTTGAAAGGTATTGATTCTATGTCGGTAATACTATAATAAATAATCTTTTTTTTTTAATTTATATTAATGGAATTTAACACCATTTATTAACATAGAATTAAAGTTTATCGGATCCAAAAAAGTTATAACATCACTGTATTCGTATACGTATTATATATTTTTTATAATAATAATAATATAGCTATACCTTACGTGGTAAGGAGAGTTACATTAGTGAATATATCCACTATACGATTATCGTGCCCAATGTGACCAGTAGCACAGCTGATCGCCGTTCTCAGGGCACTAACACATAACATTTCTATAAGATTTTACACCATGATATTATAGTCGTTTTAGAACAGAAAAACTTCAGTTCTAAGTCGACAAGTGACGTTTAATTCCAATGATACATTTTAAACTTTAACCTTTTGTACGTATTATAAATATTTAAGCGGGTTTTATAAACCTGATTAGATAGGTCAACGTCACGAGCAAACTGACGCGCAGCGGTGTTTTTGTCAAGAGCAAGTCGCTTCCTCCATCCATTTTTGTTCCTGATAATTTGAATAGTCACAACACAACATTACGGTATCAGCATTTTTACAAGGCGACATAAAACGAGGTTCTAATTTTCTAATCACTGGGTTCTACGCCGATGATAATTTTAACCCATCATCCAGATTAAAAGTTTTATGCTTCTATAACTCGATCGCTTCTCAAACCAGTCTTGGATAAAAGAAACGATCACTGGAGAGGATTGTTGGCTTATGCAAGTCAATCCAGTGATTGGGTCCGTTATAGAGCAGCTCTTCCGCTACAGCTGATCTATACACATGCTGGCATTTGACTACAGCTGTTCTTTGGCGGGCTCTAAAATGAATCTCTTTGTTTGGGCTTTATAAGAAGAAGGTTGAAACGTCGAGCTATAATTTAATTCCAATGTTCACAAAAAAGATGTTATTATTTTTCAAAAATTATATATTTCATCAATAGTATTATCGATATAGAATCGAATTCCCGAAACAATTATAATTTCACCCGGTATATTGATTTTTAAAACGTAAATAGAAAAGACTTAGCTGTAATGATATTTACAGATTCACTCCTCAATCCGGTACTTATCCGAATCCAGCACGACAACAAATCCGGTATAATCTTGTTATCTCGGGTAGCTACAGCCTTGAATATAGCGGAAATAATAAGGAGTAGGTGGTCCGGAAAAGGGATGAAATGTTGTTTTGTTTTCAAATATACCTATAGTACTGTAAGACCGTAAACAAACGTTTGAAGATATTCTAAGTTACAAATTATCTTGAATCGCATATACAATATGTTTCAAAAATCCTGTACAACCCGAAAGGGGCATATTGGTGACAATATAACATTCCAAAAATATATTAAAGGAGTATATCATTCGATATAAAAATATGTCTTCATGCTACATCCCTTTCCAGGTGAGCATAGATACCATTAGCGGCTGTATTCGCTTTGCGCTTATATAAGCGCAAAGCGATGACCAGCGTGACCAGTAGCACAACTTGTTAACGTTCTTGGGGCATTTATTTACGTATGACATTTCTATATATGATAGTATATTATTCGTGAGCATCAAGAAGTTATTGTCATATAAAAATTATATATTTGATTTTTTTTACATACGATCTATACTCCACTCAAGTTGCTTATAAAAATCAATTTACAAACTAATGAAACAATTTAATTAAATTACGCTGTTTAGGATCAACGAAAGTCACTATCCTTTTGAAGACCAAATTTTCTAACCACTGGGTTCCACGCCAATGATAATTTTAATCTAATATTTATCCTATTAAAAAAAAAGTGTATTTATTATATGCAAATTTTAGTAGAGACCCATCAGTTCCTACTTCAGTCGCATAACTGTGTGTGTGTGTGTGTGTTCATATTTGTAATCTAATAATAAATATCTTAAAGTTGTTTTAAAGCATGTAAAAAAGATGACAAGAATTAAAAATATGGTCAGGGAATATCTGTTTATTATTGATACAATTTTTACTGTTAGACTTCATTCTTATTGGTCGTAGCATTTTCTTTGTTTGTAAGGTTTTCACGTAAAGTATAAAGTTTAAATAAAACACAGTAAGAATTGGAAAATAAGGTTTATTCTACATTACAGTATTTTTTTACATATATTTAATTGAACATCTTTTGAAGAAAACCAGTTTTAACTATTTTTACAGGCATCTCTTCATTTACTCTTGCCTTGAGAAGCGTAAGTTTGGAAAAGGAGTGAGCAGTTTATATCGAAACACTCGAAAACTGTATTGCTAAATTATGTCTAAATTATTAATACTAAAAATATATATTGAACAATATTTTGTGCACATTATTATTAATATATATTATTATTATTGGAATACAATTCTCCGAAGATTGATAAATTTTTATATGGCTGACTGAGTTTTATAGACGCTACTGTGTCCTTCCTTAGACTTTGCTCTGAAAACAGGTTCGCTGGGCAGCGGTATTTGAGCGAGTCCACTACCCCTGCGTGGCGGCGGCTGTGTGTGTCTGCCTATTTTCGAGCAAGGGAAGGGCGGGAGTAGGCCCCAGTTTCCCCTAATTAAGGAGGTGTAATTAGGCCTATCGCACTCTGGTGGTGGAAGAGTACCAGTTCGCGCCCCCAGCCAGCAGCCACGCGGATGAAGGAGTACCCAGGAGTTTTTAAGTCGATAGGAGTCCGACACACCTGTTTCCTAAGGTCCTATGTAGGATTTATTTCTGGTTCGAAAAAAACAGTTTCGTCTTTAACATAAAATAGGATTCCATATACAATGATATTTGATACACAAACCTTAGAATTTATATAACAAAGTACACATTGACGAAATTCATCACGTACCACATGATTTAAAATTGATTAAATAATATAATTTGTGATGTTTCAATAAAAGCTAAGCAAAGTCAAAGTAGCGTATATAAATCTTAGTCTTAGCTGCCATAAATAAGTTACTCATAAACAGATATCTTAACTTTCGGTGTAAGCTTTGAGAATAAATCCGGTAGCGATTCTTAACAAAAAATGTTTTATAGCGTTAAATGGATCCAATTACTAAAGTATCTCTGCCATACGGAAAGGAATAGAGCGTAATGATATATTATTCCTAACATTGACTATTTTGGAATTACTAAAACTGAAGAGCTAAAACAAAAGTAATATTAAAACATGTTTGAGTTATAGAGAAGTTGAATTAAGTTATATGAACTATAAATTTTATAGTATACAATAAAATATGAACGAGGTCCAAACTGTACATAAATAATCTGTTTATGGAAAAATATTGCTAAAGGTATTAATAAGAACATTTTTTTTTTTGTGTACAGAATTTAGTTTTATGTACTTTAGCTTGTCTGTACTTTTTATATTTAAAGAACACGATAACATTTCAAATCAACTAAGTTAACATTTCGCTTTTTTAATGCATTTAGTGCTGTCCCGGATCTTTTTTTTTTAATACACTGACACGGCACAGTGACTGCACCAGACCTGATGGTAAGCATGGTGCAGTCCAAAAAAACGCCAACGACTATCGAAACGTAAGAAAAAACCCAACGGTAGTCGCAGCGATCATGCCGGCCCGCACAAATATCTCTTCACGTTACGCTTAAAGGATCCCATATCATAGGATCTAATTGGTTTAGGCGGAGTTGGTCAAGTCGAGGTCCGCAACACGGGCGTTAAATCCAAGGGACGGCAGATAAGCATATCACAAAGCATACACACTGAATAAAATATCCACTAACGTGGCCCATCTCTGCCATAAGAAATAGGATGAAAATTTGTATATTTTAAAACTAAACTCAATAGTCTCATAAGATATTTCATGGAGTTATACGAAATCCCAATTGAATTTAGAGACATATCAAGTTTTTCTAAACCTAGGATTCAAAAATTATTTCTCAAACCTATGTCTGGAAAGTCGTATAAGGGAGTTCCACTGGTAAGTGGATAATCATTTTTCTAATCTTTCAAATTTGATATTCATTTTTATAAATATACAATAAATAATGTCTAGAATTTATTAAAATTAAATTTCAATTTGTCAAATTTTGGCTAATGCAGATGATCGCAGACAAAGCTTTAGTAGAACACTCATACTAGCATACAATGTTTACCTTGCATTTTGTGTAAGGATATAAGGTACTTATAAATTAAATTAAAGTTCTCCGGAGTATATCATGGTTAAATAATTATAATAATAATATCACTCTTAATTTTAACATTTAAATGCTGTATTTGTACATAGTTTTATCAATTTGGCACATTTTACTTTCATTTGGCAAGTTATATCTTTTGTTATTAATACTTTTGGAATGACTATTTTCATTGAAATGACTAATTTTAAAAACAGTTTAAATAATTCTTAAATAAAACTCCACCATTAAATTAGGAATATTTGAGCAACTAATCGTAAAATTAAATTGGCAATACACTTATAAACTACATACTTTCAATTTAAATTCGGTAGTATCACTATACCTAAATATTAAATTGTATAAACTTTTAGTTTTCAAATCACTACCGCAAACCGTTATTGGATACCGGTATCGGTTTCATCGTTCGTTACCGTTATTGCAACTTCACGACATGTGCACGGTAACTTGTGACCTGACCTTGAACTTGTAATACAACTCAGGCGAACGCGGGAAGGTGCGGTGAGGGGATATGAATTAATACCACGCGAGTATCAATTTGTCGTGCGCAGGTAGTGGTTTATAATAAATGCAAAATAGCTCTATTTTAGTTCGTTATATGTGCAGAGTCCCAAATGCCAAGTTTCTTCGAAATTTACATTTTTTTTATAGTGTCTCGACAAAGTGATTTCAGTACACTTGAGTGAAAGTACAATATACTCCAAAAACGACAGCAAGGGTTACCAAGAGACTAGAATCCACTGAATGTTACCGTGGTTATGCCAGCCCTCATATACAACGACTGAAGGTCTCTAAGCATATGAACTAACATATACTTTTAGAATTAACATTTTTAGTTGGAAAATTGTGTGGTGTTTTTGGTCAACTACCAAACAGATTTCTTGCCTTGATAAATATGTAAGATTTCTTAAGAAATTGCGCTTGGGTCTTTGATTATGTTTTATTCATTTTGTTTACTTTTCTGTTTACAATTTCTCGATGTGAGATATGTAATTTAGCTTAACGATATGATATCTTTATAGTCCAGAACAGTTTTGACTAGGATTATCACTTATATCGAACTCAATTCGAATCTCTACATTTAATAACGTATCGTTTACTATCCTACTTAGTTATGTCTTAAAAGTAATTTATTACAAAATTATTGTTCGTTCTTCGACATTAGTACCTGATGTTAAAATCACCTAATGGCGTCTCCATAAGGACTGTTTCGGTGGTTTCCTGAGCAGTAGGTGTTGTTGTAGGTATCCCTGAAGGTCGGAGAGATATAGCGAGAGGTAGTGCTGACCTTGTGCATAGTTGGGACGCACCTCGCGTGGATCCGACAGACCGGTACCGCGTGCAACGACCACGCCTGTTTCATAAAAAAATATTATAAAAATACTATTACACGCATGGAATTAAAACATAGAAGGGTAATACATGACATTTCTATTAGATACCATGCAAGTTCCCTCACGATGTTTTCCGAGGCAGATATAATCACCATCAGATGGGCCGTCAAATTGTTTACCGACAAAGGTTTTAAAACAAAAAACACGTTTTTAATGTATTGAGCGTATGGTTCGAATTCAATTTATTCAATGCATGAAGCAAATGTTTAATTTAAAATATATAGATTTAGGAACGGTATAATTTATATTTGAAATGAATTCACCTAATCTTTTTGAATAAACCTGTTAAATGATGCTTGTTAAATATATTACATATTGTGCATTTCATATAAGATACAACAAAGGATAATTTATTAAACCACATAAATATTTGAACTGTATTGGGTATGTCGCTGAAAATACTAAAATGTTTAATTGTATTTTATTATTATTATAAGCCACTGTCGTCCCACTACAGGGCTAAGACCTCCCTTCCATTTTCTACTATATTTGTGGAATCCATGGAAAGGGATTTTTACATTTAACCCACCACGTTTGCCTAACGCGGGTTTTCGGGTGTATACTATGTGCAGAGAAAGTGCATGCAGCAGCTTAGATGCTAGCAATCTGCGTGCCATACGGAATGCTGTATACCACAGTTGGCTTTTACGACACGTCAGTAAGATAAAGAGGGAGCCACTATTCTATTCTGCCGATAAACCCCAAGGCCAAATTTTATATTACGAACAAAAATTTCTAATATAAAATTCTGAAAACAGGTTCTGTTTTGTTTAAGCAATCGATATTTCAATTCGTTTCACTTGGAGGTTAGCCAAAATTACGTGGTTTTGTACTGAATGTTAGGGATGATCAAAAAACAATTCACGCTTGTCATAATAAGGAAATTGCTTCCTACAGCGAATCAATTTTATTAATATTTTGTTATTAGAAAACCTTTTTTTACCCGGGGGAAATTCCGACATAGGACCATCAGGGTCATTGTAAAGGCAGTGACCTACTGACTAAAAGCCCCCGGGGTCTCCATTCAATCACTGTACCCGGGTCTGGGAATCAAATTCGTCTAGTTGCCCTGGATAACAACTGGAAAAACGTAAACTAATCCTGAAATGTGACATGCCGAAATGAGTCATTATAACGGTCTTTATACTTTCGTACCGTGGTCACGGCCTAGTGCGGGCAATCGCCCTACCACCTTAAAATTCTCAGTTTCGCTATCGCCTGTTTATCGAGTCAATATATATATAAAAAATCCTACATCTAGACAAGACTTTTTAATCCAGTCGTTATTGTATAACATATAAGTACGATTAAATACAATATTAAATATAATAAAAATTAAACTGATTATTATATTTTATTATTAATGATTTGACAACCCTAGAAACCGCCAAATTCCGCTGTATATGCGGTTTCGTACTCAAGTTTGAGGGTGACACTGGCACGTTTTACCTGTCTAGCGAAATTTTACGTTCCTCTTTTATATTTGAAAATAAACCCGTATTTTGTACCATTGCAGATATTTCGGCACACAACTTCAAAACACTTTATGGGTGACTCCTTCTTAATATAAAACTCCCTCTCTCTCTCATACTGTACTTCCAGATCAGTAGCATCATGGTGGATGGATACAGGTGTCGCTCCGTTATAGGCGATATTAGCCACTTTTAATTTTTTCCTTTTTTCTTTGTATACATTTTAAGTAATCTCGGATTGTCTAAGTATTTTAGCAAGCATTCCATTCTTTAACATGTTTTCCTTCATCGGTGAAAATGTGGTGTCTACATATGTACTCAATCTGGAAAAACCCAGATACTCCGTGCCGGGATACGAGCCCATGATTATCCACATCGCTGGCCATGGATACCGATCTCTTATCCACTAGGACATCACAGCCACTACTAATTGCCAAAATTTAAACTAATATTATATACCTTTCAATGTATTAATACCTAACACAATGTACCGTTATTAAATCAAAGTAGTTCATACCACAAAAGGTAGACTCTTTGATTAAGTAAAGTAAAAAAGGCTTTTTGCTCTTTTAAAACTTACCTCGTACAATGACACCGCAGTAACCGCAAAAACGCGGCTCTGAACGTTCTATTGAACACCGTGTATATTATTGGATTTATCGTGGATGACACGTAGCCAAGCCAAAGGCAAATATCGACGACGTGTTCTGTAGGAAAAATAAACACTCCTAAATCATATATGAATGTGTCAGCATCGTAGACAATAAATAAAAAGAATAATGACACTTTTTAAAATAAAACAGTAAGTTTCTAACACTAAACATAACTTAAATTTTTAGAGGCCGTACGCCTTGCCGGGTATCGATGATGAGGCCCTAGTCTTGCCCTCGATCCCGGTAGATGGAAGGTGAAACACGCCGTGGGTTTTAGTCGGTGCAAGTCCGACACACCGGGGGGCGGCCCTCATCGTCGTCTGAGGTCCGTAGGGATTTCCCACGGGGTACCAAAAAAAAGTTGAAAATGTTCTCCATAAAGCTACATCATATATGGGGAGGTTAGGGAGATTGCCAGAACTGGGTCGTGACCACAGAGCACAAGTGTAAAGACCGTCATTGTAACTCGCTTCAGCCTATAGCGTTTCAGGATCAGTTTGTGTATAATCAGTTCTTTGTATACCTAGATACCTTCCGTCGTGGTATATGTGAGCCTATATGGCGATGGCCGCTGTCAACAGATTTTCATGTCTTGGGGTTGCAATTCCTGTATACACTGTACTTTCAAATAGATGCAATGTGATCACTTTGTTGAAACAGTATAAAAAACATAGTAGATGGCCCTTCCTTGAAATTTATTTTCCTTTTATTAATTTTCAACTAAAACTACAGTTTATATAATACATAAAATACGTATATTATTTTAACCTATTAATAATAAATATTTAATTTAAATTGTGGCGCGTACACATAATATAAAATAAAATAAAATAAAAATAGCCTTTATTTTCTCTGACCTTTCCAATTTTTTGTTAATTTAAAAAAAAAACAATATTTTACTAGATAACTATTAACTATTAATTATTAATTTATGTTTCTTTTTTTTTTCAATCATCAGCAGCCAGGTCAGGTTGTCTTGCGACATAGGCCTCCTCAAGTTCTCTCCATGCGTACCGATCTCGTGTTATATGCCTCCAGCGTTTGGGCAGATCATCTTCCCACCTTTTAACTTGTCTACCTCTTCGTCTTTTTCCATCCCTTGGATACCATTCTGTAACTTTTGTTGTCCATTTTTCAATTTGTGTTCTCATTATATGACCTGTCCATTTCCACTTCAGTGTTCGTGTTTTTATTCCAATATCTGTTATTTTTGTAATGCTCCTTATTTTTGATGCTTTTATTTTATCCTTTAATTTTAGCCCCAACATGCTCCTTTCCATTCCTCTTTGGCATACTCTCAGTTTGTTTTCGATTTTCTGCGTAAGAGGCCAGGTTTGACAACCGTAGGTGAGACATGGAAGGATGCAAGTGTTATAGACTTTTCTCTTTTCAGCAATGGGTATATTTTTATTTTTCATGATTTCCTTGAGCGACCAAAATCTTTGCCAGGTGTTATTTACTCGTCTGTCTATTTCTTTATTTGATAGCTCTTTAACCGATATGACTTGGCCAAGGTATATATACTCATTCACATATTCGATTTCATCTTCGCCTACATCTATTTTGACTCTGATCTTGTTGGTCATCACTTTAGTTTTGCTAGAATTCATATATAGACCTGCTTTTTTACTTTCCAATGCTAGTTGTTTTAGCATTATTTGTAAGGTATTAGGGTCTTCTGCAAATAAGATGAGATCGTTAGCAAATCTTAAGTGGTGTAGTTTTTCTCCGTTTATATTTATACCGAAATTATCCCAATTAATTTTCCTGAAGATGTGTTCCAATACTGCATTGAATATTTTTGGTGATAGCGGGTCTCCCTGTCTAACTCCTTTCTGTATTTCAAACTGTTCTCCAATGCTTTCCAGTTGTACCTTTGCTGTACTGTTACTGTATATTTGCTTAAGTATCGTAATGTACTTACTTTCTACTCCTTGATTTTTTAGTGAATCCCATATATAGCTGTGTTTTAACGAATCAAAGGCTTTATTATAGTCTACGAAAGATAAGTAATATGGACGGACATATTCATTGCATTTCTCTATTATTTGTTTGACAACGTGTATATGATCAATTGTTGAGAAGTCAGAACGGAATCCCGCTTGTTCTTTAGGTTGATTACTATCTAAATTTTTTGTCAATCGTCCTAGTATTATTTTTGTGAACACTTTGTACAAGTTAGCCATTAAACTAATGGGTCTGTAATTATTAATATCATTCTTATCTCCTTTTTTATGTAAAAGAATTATAGTCGACGATGTCCATTGAGAAGGAATTTGTTCTGTGTCCAAAATTTCATTACAAATATGTGTAAAGGGTTGTACTATTTGTTCTAAGGTAATCTTTAGCAGCTCATTAGTTATTTTGTCATTTCCAGGTGTTTTCCCCGATTTTTGGGTTTGAATAGCCTTTCTTACCTCGCTTTGTATTATATGTGGGATTGTTTCTTGGTGATTATCATCTTTAGATTCTTTATCGATTGTATGTTCGTTTATATTTTCAGTATATAATTCCTTGTAAAAATTTGTTATTGTCTTTAAAATAAGTTGACGTTTAGTTGTAGTCTGTATTTTCTTGTCTTTATCTTTTTTTATAGTTTTTGGTATCCATACTGAATGTTCTTTTAACTGTTTCAAGGCCCTTTTCATTCCTCCCGTTTTGTTTATTTGTTCCCTTATTACACTAAGCCTATTTGCTTTCCTATGGTTTTTTATTGCGTTTGAGATTTCTTTACTGATATTTGCAATTTGTGTACGATTTTCTTTTCTATTTGTTATCATTTCTTTTCTTTCTTTAATCTTTGATCTGGCTTCTTGGCCTAGTTTATCTTTTGTGTACTTTCTTGTATATTTGTTGATGTTTGATAGTGCTGTTTCTAAGGTGTTATATTTATCCTGTACAGTATTCTGTTTCTCGATCTTCTCTAATGACTTTCCTACACATACACATAATACACATAATATAAGCCCGTTACAAAATGCGTGCGGGCAGCAGCGATGCTTATAGCACTCACACTTCCCCGCTCGAGTTTTAATTTGATAATTGCACGTCCGGCCGTATGCTCTCACGGTCCGCGACCGCTAAATGAACTTCATAGAATAAAATTTATTATTATAATATAAATAAAATTATTTTCATTAAACTTACCCGGAACTATACAAGCGGGGCACGCAGCAAATAAAATATTTAAAAGAAAAAATGGAGCCCAGCATAAAACGAATGTGAAAAACACCAAGCCTAAAACTTTAGTAGCCTTTTGTTCGTTGGCCACTGCGTTCGCTGATAGAGAACGACTTTTCTTGCGGTTAGTTAAAAATCTGAAACAAATTAAGTAACATCAATTTCCAAATTTTTCGTTAAAATTTGAAATATAATTTACAAATTTTGCTCTGAACAGACTTGACATCGGGATGTTTAACAAAATCTTAACAGAACTATTATCTGATGAGGCGTCTGGCTTTTTCAGATTAATGGCACCATATGTAATATGTTAGGTATTTTTGTATTAGGGTACGATGGGGCTGACATAAAGTCCCTTAAATAAATAGAATAAAAAAAAAAATTACAAATTAAAATTTGATCTCAATCATTACCACACATAATCACACAATGAGGCCAATGATAGACCGCACACCCAACAACAGACTCTCCACTCTTTTTTTAAAGGATTCCAGATCATAAAATAGTGGAATAAGAGATGACCATTCGCGTTGCCTCGCATAGATATCAGTCCATTCTTTATAAGGTCTCACCAAAGCCATGGTTTTAACTGATCAAGATTTTCCATTCAACTGGTTAAAGTTGCTACGATATTCGTAGCACTTCGTAGCAAGTTTATTGTGTTAAGCTACGAAAAATCGTAGCTCTCAACGAATACATTATATTACATTCCCAAGTTTATATTTTCTGCAGATATATTAACTTTGTATACAATATAAATATAATACTATTGAAATGTATTAAATGTTACTTTTATCTATACATACAATAGAGTTATCTTAGTTTAAAACAAAAAAGAACAATTATAGGATTATAAACGTATCAAGTAAACAATTACTTCAGCTAAAATCACTAGCTAATAAAATACGAAATATATTAGTTATAAAACTTGTGTCTTCTAATATAATATTAATGTTATATAAATATTATATATTTTTAACTACCAGAAAAGATACCAAAAGAAACTTTCGAACATAATATTAAATAGTTAAGTCGTTATCCGGACAAAAGTTTCTACATTGCTTGGAATCGGAAACTAATTTTAAAAGCTGTAAAGTTAAAAGCACAATGGGTTAACGTTTCAAGAATTTCTTAATTTAAGAACAGAAGTTGTAATTAGCATAGCAATATTCAGATGGGCTTTATAAAATTACTAGCTAGGTCGGCGTATTTCGTACCGGCTAAAATTCAATGAACGTCGTATTAACTTTTAGCTACACCAACTCCTCTTCTTCCAACCCCCATCTAAATTCCCACTCTACCCTCTCCTCCCTACTATTATAACCCTTGCTCACATCACCGAATAAATCTAATATTTGGAGTTAATTCAATTTCTTAAAAACATTTTAAACAATTTACAAGTAGGATAACAAAGGTACAAGTAGTAGAAATGGTATACCGAACCCCCGAAATGGAATGTGACCACAGTACACAAGAAAACTACAAAACTATTAAAACTAAATTGCTGGGAAAGGGATATTCTTCCATTAATGACTGTTTGAATGATAAAAGCGCGTGGTCTTAATATATGCAATCGTTCTCGCGGGGCATTCAATCCTTTATATATTATACCTGTTATTGTACCTCATTATTTTAAAAGGAGCAACTACCAGAGTTTCTTGCCGGCTCTTCTCGGTAGATTCTGCTTTCCGAACCGGTGGTAGATCTACTTTTTTTTTTTTTTGACGATTCAAAAGTGCTTGGAAGTAGGCCTATTTGAATAAAGTTATATTTCATTTTATTTCATTTCATTTCATTTCATTTCAAGCGCAAAGATCGTCATAGTGACTTTATTAATCCTGTCGCGTTACAGAATTACTTTGTGTACTTATTGTAATAGTTGTTCATATATCTTCATTTGTGGTAAATATGGACCGGCCTAACGACGGCAACCGTCAACGCATACTCTTTTCTTGGCGGCCGTTACTGTTCTCGGACTAAACTCCACTTTCCACCAAGTTGGTTGAAAATACTTTATCAAACTCGTATAAAAAACGTTTTCTAGTAAAAAAACTGGAAATTGTCACTTGTAATATTCTTTTGAGTCATACTCAATATATTCTGTTTACGTACAATTTTACGTTAAATACACGAGTGGAAAGACCAACATAGTTATTAACTTCTGTCAATCGCGTTTCGGAATCAGTTCCCAGTATATCCAACTTCTTTTTTTCTTCTTTCTCTTCAACTTCAACAACGCGATGGTAATACATTTGCTGCTGCTTACCAGCAGCTATACACTTTGTACCACATTTTGATATAAGAAAAATACTAAAATAATTTTCGGAATCCAATTTCAAAACATGTAAAAATAATCTGCTTAATATACAGCAAACAAAATTCGATTTCGTGTAAGCACATGTCACGGGCAGGCTTAAAAAATATATAAAAGGTCATTAACACAGACGTAATACCCGTTCGTCCCCTAAATCCTAGTCCGAAATAACCTGGCCCCCGGATTACTGCCATTCAGTGTCATATCACAGATGTCACTTGGCATTTACCGAGTCAGGAAAAATAAAATTACTGTAATAGTTTCATACAAGTGAAATGAAAGTGTGGCCGTGCGAAAATTATAAGACGCCGTGTCTCCTACTGGCGTTTTATGCCATCTGTGTGTGTGTGTGTGTTCATACAATTCGTAGGGTTATAAAATTTACAGTAAAAATTCACACGTTGACAATTCACAATACATGTTCGGCATTACAGGCATGTAAAAAACATGATTTTTGTTCTTACCTTAATGTTAAAGAGTTAGGTGCTGCTAGTGTGAGCTTTAATGGTATCAATCTGGCTCGCCTCGTCTCGGCGGCAATGCTGGCGGGTGTTTGCGTAGCCACGTCTCGACCTCTCTTCCTTGGACCCGGCACGTTCCCAGCGCCGCAGCCGTTCATATAACTAAGCTGGGGATGAGATACACTCATCCCCACTTTATTACGTTGTGACCTGCTGCAGAAATAACGATTCGTCACTTTGTACTCATTATTATCTCTTCACTATTATTACTCACCGTTACCCTATATTTGTTATTAATTACCAACAACAAAATACAAAAAACCTAATGAAAAATCTTAAAAAATATATCTAAGATTAAGAAATTCGAGAGAAAATTAAAAGAATTGCTGTCGATATAGATCAGCCAATTCGGGAATTTTATATGCTTATTTTTCAATTTACTGATAATAAATATCTGACTCTAAAAATATATATATTAACTATGATGAAATATAAAGAAAAATAGCTTATAACACAAGTTGTATTCACTTCTAAAAGAGAATTTTTCATAATGAAAAACTAGTCAATATGAAAGATTCGGAGTTCACTGTTTTGTAACTGAAACTGATAACTGATATTTACCGCGCAATATTTCACAGCAAATCCTGTAACAATTTGAACAGCGAGCTGGTTCTAACTATGGTATATAGAATCACGCAGTTTATTGCAACTATTTCTGAGTTATTTTCATATTTGTTCTACTTGGGCAGTCTTTCATAGTGCTACTATGTGCTTACTACTTTATTTATTATTTCTTCTTTTCTAAACTGTGTGTGTGTGTGTGGACGAGCTAATAAAACTGGAATCTGTGTTTATCTTCTTCATTTATTTCGACCTTAATCTTTTCTAATCACCTCCTTAGCCTATTAATAGATTAAAATAAGTAATCCTCGTACCTGGACGTAACCCTCCATGTTATTTGTCTGGAGACTGAGCGCGCTGGCGATAAATCTGGAGAGCTTCTGGTCCCCAGTCGACGGATTCCTTGCAACGGGCCGTTATCATAGCCACCGCATTGTCTATTGAAATAATAACCCAGATTTTACTATCTAACGACATCAAACAACCTTTATGTTTGACCACTGTTGGACATAGGGCTTGCTTTATAGGTGGTAGAGCGATTGCTAAACTTTTTTTTGTCGCTGTTTTCTTTTTTGGGACTTTGGATCAGGCTGCCCGTGTCAGTCCCATAATCACAATATACTATTTAAATACTATTTCAACAATTTATGTGTGAGTCTACAGAGCATCTCAGCTGCGTAAGATGTTTGCTCAGCTAAGACGCTCTGAAATAGCCCCACATAAGACCTGTTCAAACCAAATTGTTTACACATTATTTCTCTCCTAGGAACGCTCCGAACACATTCCACCAAGAAATTGTGTTTGTCTTCTGGGACTCCACATAGCTAACACAAAGTATCGATTTTCCTCATTAAAAATTTTAATTTGTTGACTTGCATGTGTCCGTAGCGCAATCTATGAGAGATAACAATAAGCTTTCTATTCCATCCCACATCGGCAAACCATGGTATATGAGGAGGTTCACTTTGATCGTCTTAAACCATATGCCCTTTTCCAGAAAAGCAATATCAAAGTATTCTTTCCACTCATTTCGTATCTTCTTTCTGTATTTTAATAATACCTCTGATTATTCGGGCTTAAGGTGGACTTCTGTGTGCCCAAACTTAATCGAGACCGCATGACCAAAGACAGTTTTAGTAATTCATTTGTCTCATTTCAGAACAGTTTGTGTACCTCCAGTTGTTGTATTAGCAAGAGATATTCAGTCGTGGTATATGAAAGCCGGCATGACTTCGAAGACTGTAAATTGATTTTCGTCCTTTAGTTATCGTTACAATTTTTGAATTACACCGGATTTCTCATCAGTTGCGCTAGTCACTTTATCGAGCTCAATATACTTGTGTATTATAGCAAACCCAAAAACCAATGCAAGTTGTATATAAGTCAGTCTTTCTATTATTGTGGAGGAAGTTTGTGGAGCACAACACCTACGTAGTAACTAGAGGGAGGGATCAATTATATCCTTCCCTCCAAGAGGTAAGACCTTTATAGGACTTTCGCATACAGGGCCGAAGGACGAATATAAACCCTCAGACTCCCAGAACCTAGATGAGGAGACAAAACCCCAGGGATTTTTAGCCAGAAATAGTCTGGCACACCGGAGTCGCGGCCCTCACGGCAGCCCCGACGGTCTAATGCAGGATTTTCCTCCAGGTTACCGAAAAAAAGGTATTCTATTCTTGCAATTTGCTATAATCTCTATATATGTATATAAAATTCTCGTGTCACAATGTTAGTTACCTTACTCCTCCGAAACGGCTTTACAAATTTTTACCATTTTTTATATATATATTCAGTAGGTCTGAGAATCGGCTACTATATATTTTTCATGCCCCTAAGTGATAAGGGTTGTTCACCCTTAACCTTTTTATTTTTTATTTTTGGACAAATATTTTTGTTTTTATTTTTCTATAATATGACATTAAAAAATAGATACAACCCTAAACTTTTACCCTTTTATCACCAACTCCTATTTTATAATAGCCATTTTAGTAATTTAATCATTTTTCACCCCGCTCGATAACTGATCAATTATCACCTAGAAATAACTTCTATGGCAAAACAACGTTTGCTGGGTCAGCTAGTATAAGCTATTTTACGCTTCAATATTACCACAGAAAACCTGTATAACAATTATACCTAAAAGGAATAATATTAGAATAAATTTGTGTGTATAAAATTGCGTAACGGATCCGTTCATGCGGATATTTACCGAACACATCTCTTTTATCTAAACTCAATCATTGTTATATGAAGCGTAAAATATATCTTAACCGTTTTATCCGATCAAAGATAAGAAATGAAAAATTATTTTCACTATACACATGACTTCGTTTTTACAGCCCGTTCAGGAAAGAAGGCTTTATAAGATCCTTTGTAATCCCAAAGGAACAAGGTTGTTATGTTCTACGTAGTTTTTCAGTGAGTTACCTCTACGAGAAAAGAGAGCTTTAAACGAATGGACAACCTCCTTTTGGTTCGACCCAAATCTTTTGTAAAATAAGCTTTAAAAAAAACCCACTTTAATCATTTTCATTAAGTACATATAACCGTACGCTTCAAAGTAAAACGACATAACTTATTAAAACAAAGTATTGGAAAACTACATTCAAAGATTAAATATTTAAACGCGTTTTTTCAACATTTAAGCCTGCGATATATGTATGTATATAATAAAAACTCTGTGTGACCCACGATTGCGTTAGTTGGTAATTCAATTCCTGAAATTATATATGATAATAACTTTTTAATGTTGCTGAATAACATAATTTTTCGACAAATTTTAGTAATGGCGTTACACCAATATGCTCGTTTTGGGTCAGACAAGATATTTATTACACTCTGTAGACTCTGTACTTACCAAAGAAACGTTTAATAATTTAAAAAATCATGCAATAAAAAAGAAAAGATCTCTCTCTCACTCCAACTCTCTCCCTACTCTTTACTCTTTATCAAATATTCTAGACATCTATATTTAATTCCAACTAACAAGATAATTGTAATTGTATATTTAGACCCATATAAGTTGAGCTCTGTGCGAAAGAATAGGAATTAGTTTCGCGCTTGTTAAAACATACGTCACTAAGTTCAATTTAGAGTCCACGATATATATGTTGAACTCTTGTGTACCCTTTTTTTGTCTAACTGACATATCATGGTAGAAAGTGATTTACTGAAAGTATAAGCAAAATATTTTTATATTGGGTTGTTTTAATGACGCAGGCGCTTACTAAAGTTTTTATTATATTCCACCCCTAAAAGTATGAAATAGGGGTTGAAACTTTGAAAATCCGTCAACTTTGAGTGTAAATTGCAGCTGCACGAAGCCAGGCTGTGTCCGCTTTTAGTATATTGTATAAGATAATCGAAGCTGCTCGCGTCCGTAGGCTTTACCCTAGTTTCCCTACACGTGACTCCTGGGTGATGCTAAACGAGCAGCAGCGAGGTGCTAGGGTGTCGCGACGCGTCGGTGCCCGTCTGGATCGCGACCACAGAACATGAGTGTAAAGCCCATCATAGTGACCAGTTTCGGCTTGTCGCTTTTCGGGATCAGCTTGTGTATATCCAGTAGCTCATATACCTACAGACCTTCAGTCGTGGTATATGTGGTTCGACATGACGATATAGACTATCAATGGATTTTTATCCTTTGATTTCGCTTTCGTTTTTGGACTACACTGTACTTACCATCAGGTACTCTACATTTTGTCAAGCCAGTGTTAAAAAAAATCTTCTAATAAAGCTTGTCTTGCAATCTAAAGGAATAATTTTCTACTTATGAACCATAGAAATCGTCTTACATAAAATTTCTTTAAGGAAATCTCTCTACAGGCTAAAGGAAAAAGGGCCCTCATATCAATCAAATCAGTCTCAGTAGGTCTCAATTTAACAAAAATTGTGACCCCTACAATTCATCACAGTGACAAACAATCGATCATAGCTTCGGATTAACTGACAAACGAAATGGACGCTCACGATAAAACTTTTGATTCGGTTGTCGTGACTTGAAATTTTTCAATTAAAATTATTTCTAGTCTTTTCTTTCTGTTTAAGATTTCTTCGTGAGGAAAAACTCGCAAAGGGTATACAGTCTTTTAGAGGTTGTTTTTCTTAGCCCTAATTCATAAAAAATCACATTTAATCTTTAGAATGTTTCTTTTTTTTCTCGCCACGGGGTAAATGCTTATGAACCGTCAGGGGGCCGTAAGAATTGTTTGGGGGGGGAGGACAGACACTAGCCCCCGTTCCTAAGAATCTTCCTACTAAAATTGGGTCCAAGTTATTTATTTTGAAAGACATAAAGTGTTTATACAAATACATGCTTAAAATCCGTAAAATGTTTTTGAGTTTCCACACAAAATTTAATTATTTAATAAAAATATCATTGATAGAGATAGCTTTACTATTCTCTCAATTATTGTTTGAGTGATAAGGATACGTGGGTTTAATATGCAGGTTATCTAAGGACGTTCAATTAAACTTAACCTATGTTCAAAAAACAATCTTTAGAAATGAGTGGCTATCAGATTTTTTGCCTGGTCACTCAGTAGGAGTGGCTTGCATTTCATAGAAGCTTAAAATATCTATATCTTGTAATACTTGGATATTTAATATGTATATTGACTTAAAATCAACTCCAATTTAGATTCTGAGACTCTTATTCTGGTAATAACTAGATTTTAAATCAACATATTTATTAAATATCCAAGTAAAACTAAGTGGTGATTTTTATGCATCTAGGAGATGCACGCTACTGCTCAGTAGGTCTTGCATTTTGAACTGGTGGTAGATTAGTTTTATTGAAAATTTAAAAGTGTTTTAATAGACTTATTTAAATAAAGATATTTTTGAGTTTGATTTAATGTTTGAATACTTTTACTAGAATACCACACTCGTATATCCTCCTATTTTTATTAACCGATAAAAAAGAGTACAAGATTGAATCGTGAGTAGAGTACTGAAGTAAACAAATTACACCCATAAACTCGATCAGAACAAACTATAAATATTATTACAGACTATAAACGGATAGTGGGATTGTTTACTCTGACCAATAAATATCTCTTGTTTGGCATATTTTATGTTAGTGGTAACATGATTGAATATAATATTTTATAATCATACTATAATCCATTTCTTTATGAAATAAAAAATAATATAATAAGATATGAGGTTGAGAGATAAAGAATGGCTCAAGTAAAAATTTTGTGCTTGAAGGGTATGTCGCAGAAAGATACTTAAAAATATCCTAAGGTCTGATTGATATAACATTTTTCAACAAATATAACATATTTTAACAATAATATTATTATTGTAATTTTAACACATTCCTAGCTATAATGGCCCGAAGTTGCCCGGGTAGAAAACCCACATTATACTCCCTTGGGAGTTGATTTTCAAGAATTGTTGAAACTCGTTTAATTTTCTAACCATAAAGCTGAATATCAGTTTCATAGTTCTTATTTCAAAATCAGCATATTTTCAAGTATTATTTTACCCTCTTGGGGGTTAATATTCCAAAATATATTGAAAAATATTATGTATTTCTAAACAATAAGCTAAATACTTCTTAATTTATTTTATGTAATTAAATAAATCTTATGAATTTCTTAATTCAATATTGACGGATTTTCAAACATTTTTCAACCCTTGCTTGTACCTTCTTAGGAGTAAAATATAAGAAAATCTCCCCCTAATGGGTGCTACGTCAGAGAAAGAACCCTGTGTAAACGTTTTATATTACTAGCATCACATAAAAAAAATAAACCAAGCTTCATATCTTAACATTCTCAAAAACGCTACAAATCTTAAAAACATCGATCAAGTGATTAACAGTTTCGTAAAGAACCAAAATATGAATGAAAATATCGTCAATCTCGCCGGTTTTGTTATTACAGATCTCTCTGTAAGTCGTCAGTAAGCTCGTGACAAATTTACATAAGCGAAAATAAGCCGAGTTAAGTGAAAAACTTATCTTCGGCTTTCGTACTTAAGTCTTCACAGTTTGTTGCTTCAAATTCACATTGCCACGCCAGTACAAACAACAGAATACCTAATAATAAGGTTTCACAGTATGATCAAATATTATTACAAATAGTTAAGCAATTTATTTTAATACAATTCAATATTTTTGTAGAAGGACGCTATATATTTCACAAGGTAACGAGATATATTTAAATTACTTAACGCCACTGATATTCGATCTCAAGGTACTGCAGTTTTTTTAATTCGTTTTTGCAAAAATATTTCTCTGAACATTAATAAATGATTAACAGTTAAAGCACTTAGCCGACTATGCCGTATCATTCCATGACCGTTTTATGAATATTAGACTAAAATAAAAATATAATCGTATGTATTATATATTAAAAGTATGAGACTATATTCATTAGACTGTTCCATCTTCTGCCATGATCGTTACAATTCATACATGAAGCATTTGCATGTGCCGATATGCTCTATACGCGTATACGCGAAGTTACCAAACTGACGCAACAATAAGGTAGTCTCTCAACTCCAACGCAGCCTTGAGTTTCTTTCGGCGTTTCTTCTCAAGGTAGTCGCTTCCGAAATGCTGGTAGATCACCGTTAAGTTTTATATTTTGGCTAGCAGCCCAAGTCGAGGTCGTACCCACAGGAATGCCCTTGCGTTACCACCCAACCCATAAATATGCCAGCTAAGCACCACAAGTGGTCGCCAAATCACCAGGTTTTGTTATGAAGGTCTATGTAAGCCACAAATGCATTGGCAGTTAAAAAAAAGACAGTGCATGTGAATAATCGACAGGTGCTAAAGTCACCAAACCTGCTATAAACAAATATGATACCCGGTTGCTACGTTCTAGTTGGCGAGATAAACCATTGTTAACCCTTTGACTGGAAATGACGTGCCTCGCCCGTGAAGTTTTTCTGTACTAAATTCGAAGAATATGACGTGTGTCGCCCGTAGATTTTTTTTTCCTATGAATTTAGTTCTTTCTATATAAATATATTAAATAAAAACAAAAACATTTAAGTTTTGTTTTATGATAATTCCACTCATACAATAGCGCTAAATTTGATTGTCTGCACGCGTACTATTCTTCGAGATTTAATCGTAAGGCAAGGGGTTTATAAGCACGGTCATGACATAGTACAGTGCAATGGGAGTGGAGCTTAACACATAATGACGCAATAATAATCAGATAACATTAGAAATCTTGACTAAAATTAAGATAAAAAGACCTGAACGACAAACAAGTTACCTTCTTAACATTATCTGTGTGAAATTTCTCCATCTTATTAGTACCGAGTGTAACGGCTTGGCCTCAGTCCAAACGGCTTAACGAAGTGGTATTGCCCGCTGGACGATCAATCATAATGAACGCCGGCCGCTATAACACTAAAACTGTTTGTTCTCCAAATCTGAACGGCGTGGAAAAAATCTTACGATAATATAGAAAATGTCAAAGTAAAATTGAATTATTTTTTCAGGTAAGAGAATCAAATGTTATACTAGTGGAGAAAAGCTCTCTATTAAACCTTGGGCGCGTTCAGAATTATTAATGTAATTATTTTTAGAGTTACGTGCCTTAAAAAGGAAATGAAACCCTCATAGCATTTTTTTTTGTCCACGTATCCGTTCGTTTCTCTGCCTTTCTGTAAAACCCTTTTTGACAGGAAGGTGTGTAGGTGTAAAGTTGAAATAAAACCAAATATTTAGATCTGCATTCCCTGTGGCTCTGAAGCAATCACAATTTTAATTTGACTCATTCAAAAAATATATCCGCTTACTTCGTATTTTTAAACGTTTTTCCCATTTTCTCAAGGGAATCGAAACCTATACGGTACTTCCTGGTGACCTTTTTTTATGAAATTTTTCCAAGAAGCGATCTTACATCATATGTGAAGGAATTATCTGACAACCGTAAATTTGTAGGGTTTTTTTTAATTCTATTTATTTAAGGGACTTTTACGAGTGTACGTATGTCAGCCTCATCGTACCCTAATACAGAAACCCCTAACATATTATTTATGGGGCTATTGATCCGAACAGGCCAGACGCCTCATCAGATAATAGTTCTGTTAAGATTTTGTTAAACATCCCGCGTCAAGTCTGTTCAGACCTAAGGCACTCAAAAAAGCCTCTCTCACTGATTCAGATCGGAGACATTCCATCAACAAATGGTGGAAACTTTGTAGGTTTATTACAAAATAAGGACTATTGGTAAGTACTTTATTTCTAAAGAGATCAATAACTTATGTGTCGTGCCCAACATGACCAGAAGCACAGCTAATCGTAGTTCTCAGAGCATTTACTCATGGCATTTCTATTAGATGGCATACGCGTTTCCTCACGATGTTTTCCCTTCACCGCTGAGCATATGGAGCATAAGTCCGTACGTAATCTGGAAAAGCCCAGACAGACTCGAATCTACGACTGTTCGCGTTCCCACACATAAAAACCTGTTCATTATCCATTAAGCTATCACAGCCACAAGTTTTTTTAGTAATTAACAAAAAATCTGGCAAGATAATTAAAATTCTTTAAAACCTTAAGAAAAGACAATTTTGACAAACATTTTCCGAAAACATTTTCTTTCGGTAATTAGCGACCTTTTGATAACTTGTCATACGGTACCGTTTGTTCTGACGACTTAACTTTTCCATTTCTTTGTTCTCTTCGTTATTTACTTAAGAAAACTTTTAATTGTCTTTTTTAAATATATTTTTGTTTTATCAGTGACTTTTCCTTACATTGCAAAATATTTATAAGTTTATTTAATAATAAGAATATATTGTAACGATATATCTCTCATGGGGTGAGTAGTGATGCATTAGTGGTTGATCCACTTTGCACTTACCTATATGTCGTGCCCAACGTGACCAGAAGCGTAGCTGATCGCCATTCTGAGGGCACTAACACATCACTATTCTATCAGATGCTATGAGGTTTTCCTCACAATGCTTTTCTTCACACTTTAAAGGGCATAGTGTGATGATACATGATTATTATTATTTAAAATACTTAATTTTTATACACTGAGTCGATAAATTGTCTCCTGTACACCTTATGGTATACTGTACGATGGTAAAGAATGAAAAATCATTGATAGTCTACATCGTCATGTCGGCCCACATATACCACGACTGAATGTCTCTAGGTATATGAGTTACTGGATATACACAAGCTGATACCGAAACGCGATAGGCCTAAGCGAGTCACTATGACGGTATTTACACTTGTGTACTGTGGTCACAAAAGAATTCGGGCAAACGCCTTACTATCTTAAAATTACATGTCACAAGAACCTACAAAGTGATTAAATAATATTTCTATATCATTCTCGTAAAACGGACCAATTTTTCTTAAATTTGTAACTTGTTACATTAAGCTAGTTTTACTTAAAACGTATATGAAAAAAATACACAAAGAAAAATTACATGTATGTTTAAAAGTTATGTTCCTTTTTAAACTAACTCAACAAATTAAATACTATATATGTATTATATATGAATTTGATGGCAGTAGTGCTTTTTTGCTACTATGGAATGAACGCTACTGCCTAATGATATATGTAGTTATATATAAAAACGTTGGTGACCACGAAATAGCACTCTATTGAGAGTGTCTATAAGCAGGCCGACTTGAAAAGTGTATCCACTAGCACGTCGAAGCCTTACACCTCTCAGCAATGTTCTCGTCCCTTGGACACAATTGTATCCACGATCACTCATGTGACTTTTATCTTACAACTTTACATAGTATGTATTGTAGAATTAATATACGCGTTTATATTAATATACGAATTAATGTAGGCGCGACAAACAAGAGCTAATCCCGAAGTTTGAAATATTATATGTCTTAGTATTATCCGTCAATCTTATAAACAAATATAACTTTCTTTACAACTTCTGTGAAATCGGTAATCAATAAGGGTCAGATTTCACTTGACAATCAGGGTATTACTCACTCACACTCAATTTAAAATCATTCCAAATCTAGTCTCAACCAAATCTCATTCTCACATATGTATGTCACAAATATCATGATTTATACGTAGGAAATGTGAGATTTAACGTAAGATAAAATATAATAATAATTAGTGATGGTTCGACCAGGAGATAGGTTTGTGGCTTATCGATAAAACCGAATTTGGGGTGAGCAGGGATATATTAGTGGCTGTGTAGCCGATGTGGACACTTGACAAGGCCAAAAAAACAAGGTGCACGATTTACAACACGTATATTCCTAGAAAAGGCAGATTACAACCACAAATATTTGTATGGGCAGTGCGCACGCGACGCGACCCACCCTGTCGGTTACCTTAACCAGACTGACTGAAACAATGAGTGGCACTGCAGACCGCAGCGCGTACGCTGCGCCACCGAACATTCGGGAACACTTACACATACGTACATTTTTTATACAAAGGGTTTTTATATCTAACAATAACTGAGCGCATCGTCAACAGGCTTATCCATTATATTACAAAATATGTTTGAAAATAAAATCAACCATATGACCGGTGGTCGTGAGTGTGGTTGTAGAAAAACACGGATCTTGGCGTTTTACTGTTTATTTGCACTTTAAGGCACACCGAACCTCGACGCACGCGCACGCACTCTAGCCTTGGGTCTCGGTAGTCGACTAGCTCGCAAGCATCCCGTGCACCCCGCACGTCTCGTAACACCCTAATGACCATCAGGGCGACAATTACGTATCGGGCGGCGTCTACATGCTATAACCATAAAATAAGAGTCATTTTCAAAGCAAAATAAATAGAATCAATCTAAATAAACCACACTATTATTGCATATCTATACTAATATTATAAAGCTGAAGAGTTTGTTTGTTTGTTTGTTTGTTTGTTTGTTTGTTTGTTTGTTTGAACGCGCTAATCTCAGGAACTACTGGTTCGAATTGAAAATTTATTTTTGAGTTGAATAGACCATTTATCGAGGAAGGCTATAGGCTATATAACATCACGATGCAATTATTAGAAGCGAAGAAATAATGGAAAATGTGAAAAAAACGGGCAAAATTTTTCATCCTTGAGGGCTTCCATTGCGTGCGCTGCAAAAACGGTTCAAGATACCAAAAATATATGTAAGAAAGTATTATTCCTCTTGAGATGATCTAAAAAAATGTCCACGACAGTATATGTTTATCTTTTAAGATTAAGTCACTAGAACCGTTTTTATGGTAAACAAATTTGGTCGAAATTAATGCATTATTTGTTAAGAGTTGTATCAACGTAATAATATTAATCTTTATATAAATAAATGTGTTGTTGATTAAGAATATTTAACTGTGAACAAAATTGTCTTTGACATCACTTAATTTCAATGAACATCTTAGAAGATATTACAAAACCTTACATAGCAAAACAACGTTTGCCGGATCAGCTAGTTTGTTTATAAAATTGCCAGAATCTATTGCTTGAACACGATAAACAGTTTCACTGTTTGAAAACACTGTATAGTATTTCCTCTATTTGATAATTTTGCAAATGTAATCGTGGAACTCTAAACTATACGCCCCGTACGGAGTAGCGGTGGAGTAAAACAAAAGCACCAAATGCATTAATATACGTCAAGGCTCCCACTGAGTTGGCAAGAGCAGATCTAGAACTCACTTGGGGGTCATATTTATACATATATGCACTTTTTTTTACTATTATTATAAATGCGAGAATTGAATTGATGTTTGTTACTTCATTACACCAGAACGGCAGAACGGAGCTGGACGAAACTTAGAACAAAGATAAACTGTAGCCTAGAGGTTACTTTTTATCCTGTTAATACACTCAGTTCCTCTAGAAACACAGATAGGATCACGTGGTACAGCTAAAGTCAAAACTACATTTTTACAAAAAAAATACGTATTATACAAGATGTCTCAAAAGAAAGTTCACATTTAAATCTTTTTTTAAAAGAAAAGTCTTAGCTTTATTGAAAAAATGTTTATTTTATATTGAAGTACACTGTTTGGGAATTTATTTTTTAAAAATAACATCGTCCAAATGTAAACCGTTGCGCTCTCGGCATTCATTTAGTCGGGCACTAAAATTGCCTATGACAGTTCGGCAGGTAGTCTCCGTGATGACTGCCATTTCATGACGGATATTTTCTTTTAATTGTGCCAGGGAAGTCGGTTTATTAGCGTAAACTTTTGATTTAACATAACCCCACAGGAAGAAATCCATAAGCGTTAAATCAGGACTCCGTGGAGGCCAATTTATGTCACCTCACCTGGAGATTAATTTGTTCGGAAAAATTTCTCGAACTCGAGGCAGAGATCTGTTGGACGTGTGTGAAGTTGCTCCATCCTGCTGGAACCATGTTCTTTGGTTGTAACCAGGAAATTTTTGCAGTTGGGGTACGAAAAACTCGTCTAACATCTCCACATAACGCTCTGAATTCACTGTGAGTGTGCGTCCCCTTCCATCTTCAAAAAAGTAAGGGCCGATAATTCCTCGCGCCGACATCGCTGCCCATACGGTGACTTTGGGTGAATGTAACGGTTTCTGATGTTTTTGTTTTGGGTTGGTTGCACTCCAGTAACGACAATTTTGCTTGTTTACATGCCCATTCAGGTGAAAATGGGCTTCATCGGAAAACAAGATGTTGGTGAACGTTGGAAAGCGCTCAATCATCTGATTTACAAAGGCAAGCCTCTGACCAGAATCTTGAGGCTTCAGTTCTTGCACTAACTGAATTTTGTACGGGTGCAGCTTTAAATCTTTGTGTAAAATGCGGCATAATGAAGATCTGTGCACATTTAAAGCAACATCACGCTTCCGAATCGAGAGGTTTGGATCATCTCGAATAGACTGAGTAACACTGTCCACGTTTACGGCTGTTCTTGATGTTCTTGGCCGCCCAGATTTTGGTTTCTCCAGAGTTGACCCAGTCTCTTCAAACTTCTCAACCCATTTTGCAATGAGTCGAGTGCTAGGCGCATCATTTAAGTGACGAATATGTCGAATACTGCAGAATTTTCTACGCGCTACAGTCGCCGAATTACCGTTTTTGTAAAACTCACGTACGCACAACGCACGGTCCGCACCAGAGAAACGCTCCATAGCGACTAAATTCCCAAGAGCCAGACTACCGACTGACATACCCCCCGCGCCCCTCAGAATAGTTGCTTTCGCGTAATAAGATAAGCAAATGTGAACTTACTTTTGAGACACCTTGTAGCATGTAGACGTAACCAGATACGCAGTTGTCGCCCTAAGGGTCGTTAGGGTGTTACAAGACGTGCGGGGTAAGAGGATGCGCGCGCGCACGGGACGCTTGGAAGTCGACTACCGAGACCCAAGGCGGGAGTACGTGCGTGTACGTCGCAGTTCGGTGTGCCTTAAAGTGCAAATAAACTATAAAACGCCAAATTCGTGTTTTCCTAAAACCACACCCACGACCACCGGTCATATCTGGCGCCCAACGTGGGGCATAGTATTTGTTTATTTAATTATGGTTAATGTTATTATATATATAAGTTTTATGTTTATATTAGGTCCTTACATATGAAATTGGCGTTTTGTATGGGAGGAACAAAAAGTCGAATATTTTTTAATATAATATATTTAATTAATCAAAGTATGAACCATTATTTTCTATCCACTTTTGCCATCTCATAGGTAGTTCATTGATCCCTTTACTAAAAAAACCAGTCGGACGGGAATCAATAAAATCTTTGAAGGCGATTTGGACTGCCCCATCGGAGTTGAATTTTTTCCCTTGCAAGAAGTTATCCAAATTTCGAAAAAATGGTAATCCGTTGGAGCAAGGTCCGGGGAGTACGGAGGATGTCTTAGACTGGGGCAGGATTTGCTGGCTGGCCAGCATCCAACCATTGCGCTGAGCGCTTCCGATTATCGTAAAGAACCCATTTTTCATCACAGGTAATGATTCGGTTTAAAATACCTTCATTATTGTGGCGGTTTAGTAATGTAACGCAGCAGTCGACGCGCGTTTGCCGGTTTGCTTCAGTCAATTCGTGAGGTACCCACCTTTCAAGCTTTTTAATCTTCCCAATTTGCTTCAAGTGAATTAAAACAGTTTTATCACTAACATCGCAGCCTGCAGCTAACTCGGACGTGGTTTGCGATGGATCCGCTTCCACAATAGCCTTCAACTCTTCATTATCAACTTGAGTCACAGGCCGTCCACGGGGCTTGTTCTGCAGGTCGAAATTTCCAGAACGAAAACGTTGGAACCAAAAACGAACTGTGTTTTCTTTTGCAACACGACCGCCACACATCATTCACCCTTCGAGTTGTTTCCGCAGCACTAGTGCCACGGCGGAACTCGTACTCGTAAATAATGCTATATTTTAAGTTTTCCATTTTGTAAAATGAGTGACGCAAACAGAAAAAAACAGAAGAAAAAAACAAATGAATGACGATCATCGAAGCACAAATACATGAGTCTATAGCTGTACAAATTTGAATTTGGAATTCCTTACCAAAGAGGAGAAATTTGTGATTAAAGTAGCCAGTACGAAAAACGCCAATTTCATATGTAAGGACCTAATATATATCTACTCAGGCAACGCTGAATCAGTACAGTTACTTTCAAATATTTACGTAAATATATTTAATTCAATCCATTTTTATCTTTATAAGCGTATTAATTCGATATCAAGTTTAAATGCAATTATCGTAATAATATTTTAATGTATAACGATTTTGATGCAAAAAGGACTGAAATGCATACTTGGCTATAGAAAGAAAACGTACGTACTATGATTTGTTTTCCCATGCATGAGCGCAATCGAAAGATATAAATCAATAAATAAATAAATAAAACTAATTATTATTGAAACTGATTCTGTTCTACACCCTAGTTCATTAATTAATGTTATTATATATATATTTTTTTATTATAAAATAAAATTTCATCTCAACTTAAAATTAGTGGATTAGTCATTAATACAAAAAAAAACCTTTTTACACATTTTAAGTTATTGCGTTTTGTACTATTTATAAATTCTATAACGGGTCTTATTACTCGCGCATAAGATCCGTTGAAGTATTTGAAAATCCTTTGGTTAATGCATACAAAGGCGTTGTCTAAAATATTGTTTAAAAAAAAGATAGTTAAACTAAGCCTAGGGGGGGTTACCGTCGAGAAGTAGGCAGGGCATTGTGACGTGGTCTGCCTAAATACAATGAGCAGTATCGGTGAAGATATCTTCCTCCGAGTTTGTGCCCAGCGGGCGCGGCGCGACGAGGCTGTGGCGAATTGATTACAGGTCTCGCAGTCCCCGTCAATGCGCAGAAGTAGTCACCTTGGGGTTTTAGTCGGTACAAGTCCGACACACCTCGACAGCGCAACCCCCCAGTGCGACCGAGACGGTCCCATGAGGATTTTCCCAAGTAAAAAAAAGCCTAGGGGGGTTGTTATCTGATTGAACAGCCTCTGAATTGGCGCCTGTATGTGGGATGTTTATAGTTTGGTTGTTTTACCCAATTGTCAAGAACACGGTTGTGCGGTTTTGTGTTTAAACAAACTTTAATGTCTCTACAAATGACAAACCATTTTCAAATAATTAGAACTTTCAATTTTTTATCCATCAAAGACGATGATATTGTAATATTACTTTTTATAATTTTTTCACTAAGCTGATAGTAATACTTTATATACAAGGATGACTGTCTAGTGACTATCGCAGACGTCGTACCAGAATAAATATACCACGACTGAAGGTCTGAAGAAAATATATGAATTCCTGGACGCTCGTAAGATTACAATCAGATGGCCAATTTTCCTATTATACTTTCGCTCAATTTTTAATCAGATTTCTATCTCACCTACCTTTGAGGTATGTTGCATTTTTAACTCTAAATATTCGCAATCATGAAACCCGCAAAAGATCAAAATAAGGCATAAGACCCGTTAAAATATTTACAATTAATGTCATTTTTTTACACGTGCGAGACTGAGATCAGATTTAAATTAAATTTTGAACATTTCAATGAATGAAAAACGTGCCTTAGGTGCTGATCTTTTGCAGTGGCACTAAAAATAAAGCCTTACCTTCGCTGCGTGCCTCCAGGTACGGGCGTTGCTGCCAGTCTCGCCTGCCTCTTCAAAAGCTGGACGGTCAGCGCAAAAGACACCACCATCGTCAGCATGGGTATGTAAAACGCCACTAGCGAGCCGAAAATCCAGAAGAAGCGGTTGTTTATCACGCACAAGTCCGGGGTTGGCATGATATTCGTCCGATTCATTAAACCTGCCAATAAAGATAAATGTTTACATGTATGTTTGTATGGATGTATGTTTTGTTAGCTATTCCCTCGTGGAATTGTTGGCTTGCAATTAGTTCATATAGACTGGAATAATTAAAGATGGTTCCCAAGGCGTACGTTACAATAAACTAGGAGACCGATCCGCCTTTGCACGATGTCAATTTATTTTTCTACTCATGATATCATCTGAGAGCTTAGACAAATTAACTTGCGATCAGCGATAACGCTAATAGAAAAAACCAAAATGTATGATATCAACATTACGTGAGACGTGATATTTCAAAAGCTTTAACCTTTTTTATGTAGGACCTCGGGATATTCGTTTCAATGGTATAGTGTCGACAATTTTAATCTACGTTAAACGCTAGATATAATAAAGATTAATTTAACACATTATTCAGGAACCTATTATCAGTGGCACGCAAATTGCGATCCGGACACATTCCATCTGACAAATATAAATATCTCATGAAACTAATTAATTCTCCACTGTGTATAAATTTTAGTATCACTCATGATATCCACCAGTGACGTGCATAGGATATTTGGACAAGGTAGGCATATGCTTTCTAAGGTTTGTTTTAAAACTTTGACTTTGCAAATTTAAAAAAAAATCATGAAATCCTTGTGATTTAGCCAGCGCACACTCTATTAGTGTCATAATATCATCTTTTCTGCATCAAAAACACCGAGAATTTATGCTAATTTTCATTTCAATACAAAAGCACGATACATATTATAAATCTATATTTAATAACGTATCTGTAACGATAGAAAAGGGAAGAAAATTCGTGTTTTTGTTTGTTTTTTACGAATACATTTAAATATATCTCAGTTACAATCAAGAATAGATACGGCGTATTTATTGTATAAGCTACCGTTTTTCGCTCTTTGAAGTCAAAACCCTTTAATCTTCGTCATTACAATTTCAAATGAATCCGCAGCGAGGTTAACAATGTTACCTAAAAGCGAGTTGTCGAATCGCAGATTGACCTAATTTGAAAGTTACAAGTGCCATCATGTCGCCGTGTTTCTTACAGTAGCAATTCTTGAATATTTAAATCATGATTCGCAATAAAGCTTAAATTTATAGAAGCAATTTTAAGTTTGCTTAGATTTCACTAAAACATTACAATTTGTATTGATGATGATGATGAAATCCTGGCCGATTTCGCCCTTGTCGCCGTTTCCAAATAATATCAAGTAGGAAGTGCCGTATATTTGGAAACAGTCAATTGCGCAGGATATATTTGGTGCATGAATGCTAGCGCTTGCACAAACGCGCCCTCTCATCCAAACCTCTCTTTATCTAATGGGACGGAAAACCTACACAACTAGAGAGAGGCAGGATGCAGTTTCTGGACACTGATAAGTGACCCCTATAAGTGCCCTAGGCCTTTCACAATGCCGTCTTACCTTGCCAGAATAATTGAATAACTTGGCTGCCATTAGCATGACAGATGATAAACAAGTAGGCAGACATTACAAAATTTTCGAAAATTTATATTATTCTATAAATGTCAAAGGATTTGGTAAGTCACCGATTTTATCAACATGGGCTTGGGTTTGCGATTACTATGGCTATACTCAATTTTCTAATATTTTCAGTTTTTTGTTAAAACGAATATATTTCTTAGAACTTTGCTAAACAAAGTGGAAATTATGTTTATAAATCTCAGCCTTCGTATCAGACCAGACAACTTTTGACAAATTGTGAGGTGATTTTAATAATCTCTGCATTTTATTTATATTTGTCAACATAAACCTTACATATAAAACATTTAAATATTTGTAATCTGTTGTCTGTATCATGGCGAGTGATCTGAACAGGTATTTAAATTTTTCTACCTTCCTTAATAAAACCACGCGCACGGGCTTGCAGCATCACAGCTATACGATTTCTCACATCCCGGATAGGACTAAAAAAGTGAAGTAAGAGTCCATGCTGCTCGCGTCCGTAGGCTTTACCCTAGTTTCCCTACACGTGACTCCTGGGTGGTGCTAAACGAGCAGCAGCGAGGTGGTAGGGCGTCGGTGCCCGTCTGGATCGCAACCACAGTACATTGGTGTAAAGCCCGTCATGGTGATCAGTTTCGGCTTGTCGCGTTTCGGGATCAGCTTGTGTATATCCAGTAGCTCATATACCTAGAGACCTTCAGTCGTGGTATATGTGGGCCGACATGACGATGTAGACTATCAATGGATATTTATCCTTTGATATTCGCTTTCGTTTTTGGACTACATTGTACTTACCATCAGGTACTCTGTAGTCACTATGTCGAGCCAGTGTAAAAAAAAAGAAAAAAAAGTTCTTTAACTCTTACTTTTACCATGTCATTGGGCTGTGGAATGGTCTTTCATTGAGCGTGTTCAAACCATCCTATGATATGAGGTCCTTTAAACGAAGCGTGCAGGCCGGCATGATCGCTGTGACTACGAATAGTTTTTTTAGTTTATCGATAGTTAGTTGTTTTTTCTGGACTGCATCATACTTACCATCAGGTGTGGTGTATTTACTATGCCAAGTCAAGGTAAATAAGGACATAGGTTAGGGTACAATAGGGCTGATATATTCTTTAAAACAAAAGCCACTAAGTAAAAATAAATTTAAAATAAAATCTACAGATTGGAGGAAATTCTTAGTCTATTCATTCGAAACGAAATCGACATAGTTCAATTACTAATCAGGCGGAATCTTTCAATAACAATTCCGAAACTCGAATATTTTATACAATTTTGACATCACTTTAACGACTCTTTTTCTGATGACCTCATAATTTTATACCTTAAGAAATTTTAAATGCTGTCTGAAATATATAATACATAAGCATTAAGTCAATTCAGAAGGTTCCTACAGAAATGAATATCGATTTGGTTGACCAACTACTTTCGACCACACAATGGTGGAAATAAGTTTAAATACCTATTTGTTACACGTAGTCATTTTGCTTACAGGTCCGGTGTTGTTTACGGTCTGTGTAGCAAATTGAGAAGTCTAGATTAAGTTGTTTGATGCTAACAAAACTGGAAATTGCGTAAGTATGAAATACTTATCGTTTGTTATGAATACTTTTTAATAGTTTTACGATACCTAACGATTTATTAAAGATTATTAAAGAAGTTCTTCTTTGATATTCATGATAAATTAACAATCGTAAAGGGGATTTTTTGTTTATTGTCATTTTGAGTTTTTTAACCCTGATCCTCTCCCTTTCATAAAAGAACAACGCGTGGCTATACTGTAACTAATATCCCAGTTAGAATATCGATTATGCCTACACGGTACAAACAGATATTTTTTTTTAATTTATCTATCATCAAGCCTAGTCCTAATATTGGGGTATGCAGACAATGGAAAGCCACTCCTCTGTGTTCTTGCAAACCTCTTTCACTTTCTTAATAATCATTAGCACCTTCATGTCTCTGGCCGACTCCGCGTGTTTTTGATATTACCCTACATCAGAAGTTTTTATTAGGTCTGTGTGGGTAATTCTCGATCGGTCTCGGCTCTTACTCACATTCAATTTGTATATCTTTGTTATTTTTTTAATACTGTATAAATATATGCACATAAAAATTCCGCTATATACATATAAGTATGTTGAAGGGATGTAGATGCGTTTTAAATGATAATTAATTGACTGCCTCCCCTTATTACATTTTGTAACAATTTTCCACGCCATTTTATGAGTGGAATTTTCCATTAAGACCGGCGGTGAGCTTAATTGTGCGGTTAAATTACGAAATTTAAGTAGCAAGCGTTATATTATTAATTCCAAAATAATTTCCCTTGCATTAATTAAATTTAAAAACAATTTCATTTGTATTCATTATTCCCAAATTAACAATTTCGTCGACCTTTTGGGAAATTATGTAATCAAGGCAAGTGTGAAAATTTCAAATAAATCGGTCGCGCAGGTTTTTTTATTTAAGAAATCTATACTAAATAAAGTAGAAACTTTTATATTATTAACTGTATCAACGACACGGAACAAGCATTGAATATTCAATCAGTAGACGATATTTTGCAAAAACTAACCTATTGGTGAGATAATACTGCTATTTTTAAGAATTTCAAAGTAGACGTGGTTTTAATAGGATACAACGCGGGGCTAACAATATAATAATAGTACTTTAATCGTTATATATTTTGTAACTTTAAACACGCAAATTAAAAATATATACAGGGTTGTTACATTTGCCTTAGAACAAGGCAAGCTCAGGCAAGGGCTCTTAACTCCTACCACTTCCAGAGAGATATCCTCAACAAGGCTTTTCGTTCCCCGGGCGTCTGGATGAATTTGGTTTCCCAGGCCCAGGTGGAGCGATTAGAGGGAGACCCCGGGAGTTTTTAGTCAGTAGGAGTCTGACACACCGGGGTAGCTGCCCTCACAGCGACCCTGATGCTTCTATGCAGGACTTTCTCCCGGGATACGAAAAAAAGATTTAACTTTTTTTATATAATTTATAGACAAACGCTTGACCTCAATCACACCTCATGGAAAGTGAAGATGAGTTCGATGATGAAACGCGATTGCCTAGCAAATACCTATTCACTCTTCGCTTAAAGACTTCCATGTCATAAGATCGCGGAAATATGGCCGCTGGAAGCATATTCCAACCATAGCCGTTCGCATGATAAATGTAGGAGCGAATCTTTTCGTGCGGATATAAGGAACATCCACCACATACGGATGGTATCCGACACGATGTCTAGTGGTTTTGTGGTACGAGCCGCTTTAAATATGAAAAAAATTTAAGATTTATTAAAATTTATTTAGAATTAAGTTTATATTTAATGTGTCACTTTAACTATAGAATATATTATATTAACACTAGAAAGACCGAATATAGGTATAGCACATACGTATATAGGGAATAAAGAGAGGGGGGAGGTAAGTACAACTATTAATGAACGCTAAAAGATAATACATAAAAATCATAATATTTAAAAAAAATGGTTCCTTATAAATATATATTTTTTATAACTAAACTTCAAAAACAGTTAAAATGACTACTCTGGACAATTTAGTGTTAATGAATGTAAACTAACGTAGAATGTAACTCCCAAAACTCGAGAGGTAAACTTGTAACTTTACGGAAATGATTACATCAAAGTATCATTAATCAAACTAAATCTATTAGTGAGAGCAATCATATGGTTACGTGATACGGCACATTTGGAAGCTTTCGAGGTCAGGTGATTTCCGTCTACGCGTTTCATGGAAATGGACACCAAAATCAATACCAAAAAATTGAGTATATATAACATAACCATATTTAACTAAATCTATTAAAAGAATGACTTTAAATAATTGACTAGTATAAAGTAATCACTCGCATAAGTAACACTCTCAGACAAGAATTATTTTTTATCTGTACTAATGTAGAATTAACTTAATATTGGATATTAAAATTAATACGTTAAAACAAAATAATGGGCGCAATAGAACCATTGTTACATGCTCAAGTGAACAAAATTGTTTTGAAATAGTATTTTTTTGTTATTAACAGATATCATAAATTCTAGGGTCTGGATTGCGGATGCCTAGTCTAAAAGGGTTAACTTTCAGAAAAATTTGCTTGTCAGGTCCACTACGCCATTATAGCTTGAACATAATTAACTATAGTATAACAAATAAAATTCTCAATTAAATGCAAGAAGATCGGAATATAATCAGGATTAAAGGAATATCTGATTTTAAAATAAGTCAAAAATAGTTTCATATTCTTACCCAATACTGTGATCGAACTGGAGACAAACATACTGAGCAGCCACACGAGAGCAATCTTGATGACCACAACCCTCTTCGTGGAGTGATGTCGACTCTTCAACGGATTCCTTATACCAAGATATCTATAAACACAAAGCAATTAACGCACAATGTGTAAAGTAATTAAGTAACCATCTCAAATAATTAATATTTTAAAAATATACTGGTTGGAAACTTTCAGCGGGGCATGTGTCCATGTGTCCCCATCCATTGATCACCAAACTGTCGGTTCAAAGTAGAGCGCGTACTTCGACTGTTGTGAGGTGAAGCGCCATCTTGTTGTTTTTATTTAATAACGAGTTCGAAATTTGAAATTTTAAACTTATCCTTTTATTCAGTCAACAAATAGATCTCAACCGTCAGTATAAAACCTTTTTCGTAAAATGTTTATAAAAAATGTACAGGAAAAGTCTTTTACATTTTGTGACTTTTTGAGTACTCCAACGATGGTAGGTACCATAGAAGTTTTTAATCAATATTAGTAACAGGATCGATTGGCATCAAAAAAAATTTTGTATAAAAATGCTATTTTTTGCTAACTATACATTTTTTTGAAAATCTGTTGAATGGGAAACAGAATTCCATAAAAAAATATGTATAGTCTCCTAAGACCACTTTCGTGTAACTGCAACGGATAAGGTACTTCTCCTTACTGCCCCGCTGAAAGATTCCACCCTGTATTATTAATGTTAGCAGAATCAAAAATCGATACGCTCCAGTAAACACGGTTTTTAAAAACGGATGCTTATCGCACCGTGAGCGCCTGCAGTTAACCGGGTCGTCTTCGGCCCGAGAGGCAGTGCCTCTACGACGCAGCCTTGAGTTTCTTTCGGCGTTTCTTCGCAAGGTAGTCGCTTTTTAAATGCTAGTAGATCACCGTTAGGTTTTTTATTAATAGCTGGCGGCCCAGGTCGATGTCCGTACCCACAGAGGTGCCCTTGCGTTGCCACCCAACCCATAAATCTCTGGCTGACCACCTTAAGTGCTTGCCCACAAGCCCGGTTTAGTTGAGCTGACGGAATAGTCTCATTTAAAAAAAAAATACTGGAGCGCATTTGCTCGTGGGCCTTCATAGTATAAACATCTCGGGATTATTCTGTGCGTTAATTCAATTCCATAGGTTTTGGAGGTTTCTACTATTGATTGTATCACGTTGTCTAGGGCCTCAGATTCATCAAATTATTTTATAATGCTATATATTGTGTATTATCTGTATGTGATCAGGTTTATGAGATTAAATTAGGTATTTTAAATTATTACAAATTGATTGCACTTGAAAATCTTCTAAAGATATATAATTGTCTACGTCTTTTTTTGTAGACAATCACACACCTAGCTTCAAAATAGACTCGCGCTGACTAAAAATATATGTATAACAAGTATCGATGTTATGAGTATATTATTATATAGCTTTTAGGCTCATAGCTAACTAAATTATGCACTAGAGATTTAATAATGTTGGCATCCTCAGAGCGCGCTAATGTGATATCCCGATGAAGTTAAGTTTCTGCCTCACTGCAAAATATGATGTATAAAAATGAAGTATTCTTAATTTAACTAAATAATATGTTTTCGTAATAGGAAAACATCTAATAGAAATGTCATATGTAAGGGTCCCGAGAACACTTCTGTTCTTCGCAGCTGGCGTTATTGGTCACGTTGACCACGAAATATAAGCGCAGAGTGGATAAAACCTCTAATGTATCTCTGCTCACCTTGTAATGGATATATCGAGACGATATATTATTATTTATACATAAGTTTTCTTTTTAATGTCGGCTATATGTGCCGCTTATCTTTGAAATGGCGCGTAGTTAAAAAAGTCATTTAGAAAAATACGTTCGTAATACGTAATTTTATAGGTTACAAATAGATAGTATTTTGTTAAAGCAAATGTGGTTTTAGGTATGAATATGTAAGCTTTCACTGTGATTTTTACCAAAATATAGCTAATTGAAATAGTGTAGTAGAGAAGACCTAGCCTTGATCTCGTCAGAAATACTAATTGAGGTACGAAATTTTTATTGTCACCAAATTATGAGAATTTTGTACTTTATTTATTCTTTCAATAATTAAAACATAGTAACAATAATATAAGACGGTTTTTTTTCTCGCAAGTGTAATGAAAACCGTCGTATAATACACGTGTGTTTTTTTGGTCATTACAGACTTTAATTTCTAATGTCTCTCGCCTTACGGCTTGTGCATAATTTCACCTCGTTAGTAATGACCAACTTAGCATACTCGTATCATAATATACTATTGAAATGAAATGAAATATAACTTTATTCAAATAGGCCTACTTCCAAGCACTTTTGAATCGTCAAAAAAAAAGCAAAGCGAATCTACCAGCGGTGCGGAAAGCAGAATCTACCGAGAAGAGCCAGCAAGAAACTCTGGTAGTTGCTCCTTTTAACATAATGAGGTACAATAACAGGTATAATATATAAATGATTGAATGCCCCGCGAGAAAGATTGCATATATTAAGACCACGCACTGTTATCATTCAAACAGTCATTAATGGAATAATATCCCTTTTTATTATTATATATTGTCGTTTCACAATATTATTGTTTATATTGGAGCCTAAAAGACTTTTTTATACAGTGTTCAACGTTTACTAACACAAGTATTGTAAGTACGGGCGTAAAGGTGCGCAATTTCCAGACATTACTCTAGATTTGGCAGTCAAGCGAAATCGTGACGTATAGGAAAAGCAATCCTGCCCCGAGAGTAATGGAAGTCACATGCCGGAACCTGTTCAATAAATCCAATCACGCACGATTCCACTCTCCAGCTATTTGAAATCAAGGACCAGTCCCCCGCTCTGCACTGAACAGCCGTTCAATCTGTATTCGATATACTAACTTTTATGCGGGTAATCAATTAGAATATATTTTAATAAAGAAAAAAGACCCCGAAATGCATACTGATGCTTACATCGGTATGAGACTCATCATATATCATATATACTCAGACTATCAGACTTATCTGCAGCATAGGATATGCAGCCACCTTTACTTAGTGCTTTTAAGCTTATAGCCAAGTCATATTAGGTTTCAACAGCGTAAAAATTAGTAATGTGCTGAATTTTAGTACATACCTTTATTACGATGTTATAATAATAATAAAAAAATCCACAATAATATCCTACTGGCTAAAAGGTTGTTAAATTTCAAAGATCACACAATTCAGTTTCCGCAACTACCTCTCGTTTATTTGTTCAGAGGTCAAAAAAATGTTATTATACGTAAAATTATTCTTCACCTGATTATATATAACAATGCTTATTGATTTTTTTTTTTGTAGGTTTAACCGTTTTTAGAGTAGAGCGGAGAGAAAGTGACTAGAACATATTGACTTGCGGTATGTATGGCGTATTGATGATATACTCGTAGGTGAGTTTTTTGAAATTCCACACCTAAGGGGTGAAATAGGAAATGAAAGTGTGTTTAAAAATCTATCATTTTAACTAGAAGTGAGCACTATTATAACCGGTATTTCGATTTTTGGTTAGAAATAATAAAACACATGCTTCGATGTTTTTGTAAAATCCACTCCTAAAGAGGTAAAATAGAGGTAGAAAAGTTATATAAAAATCCATTAATTTTAAATTAAGATCTATAAAGAAAGAAATTTACATGTATTAAAAAAAACTCACAATATACAAATTTAGATTAAACAATTAAAAATGAGTACTACAGTAATATCATATAAAAAGCGGAATTTATTTATTTTGGTTCGAAATAAAAAAAAATACGTCAACTTATTTGGAAAACCAACCCCCCAGAGGAAAAAGGGTTATTTCTACTCCAGCAACGCCGTATTTCATATGCAAAATGCCAAAAGTATTTCATATGCATTGAAACGTAAATGAAGACAATATTTCTGTCATTCAAAGAACTTTTAAACTGAAAAGTCACTTCGTTCATTAAAGATAAAAATACTTACGGAGACTTATCGATGAAAGACTACATTAAGAATCTTCAACGAAGTTTCTTATTATTAATAATGTTTATTCATTAAACACACATTGTTTGGCAAACTGTATTTAGCTTTAAAAGAGCCAATTAAGATTTCTTAGCCAAAGTTCATCTCTTTTGTATAGGGTCACGGACGCAGAAAAAAATCTCGTGAAGCAAATTTAATAAGCCTAACATGGATTACAATACATAAATATTAATATTTGCCATGCAATCACTGCGCTGAATGAGAATAATAAAAGAGGTATAGGCAGACAATGAACACTTTTAACAGGATTTACTACAGTGCACCTGATGGTAAGTACAGTGTAGTCCAAAAATGAAAGCGACCATCACAAGATGAAAATCCATTGATAGTCACCGTCGTTATGTCGCCCCATATATACCACGACTGAAGGTCTCTAGGTATGTGAGTTACTGGATATACACAAACTGATCCCGAAACGCGACAGGCCAAAGCGAGTCACAATGACAGTCTTTACACTTGTATACTGTGGTCACGATCCAGTTCGGGCAATCGCTCTACCACCTACAAAATTATGAAAAAAAAAATGAATTGAGCTATACGATTATTTGTTCAAACTATTGCCCACTTTCAAAATATTTGTCCTCCGCCACATGGGCTGACAATTTAATGAAGGTGGCTGGGAGGCTGTTTGACCAAAGCTCGAGACTACCATGAGTGAAAAGATTAGAAGAAACCTCTTAGGGATGGTGACTGAAGGTTGGAAAGAGAAGAGAAATTACGTTACCACCACGAATGGACAAACCATAATTAAAAGTAAATTAATTTACGTAAAAAAATCCATTAATACTTATGATAAGTACAAACCGCGTAAATTTGAAATGTGTTATTAAATATTAAACCAGAAAGTACAATGCTTTAGAATGTTTTTTTAATAAACTGAGTTTTGAACGTGTCCTTTATATTTAAACGCTTCAAGATAAAAAAAATCCAGTGCATCTACAATCTATCATATATTCTGAACACGCTTGCACCGGACTACAGTATCTGCACTAAATCTTCTCAGAACACTAAATTCCTCTTTTCAGGGTGAAATATATGAAGTGTAGAGTAGAAATTATTTAAAATGAATTGCTCACCTTTTACCTTAAATATTATATTTTTAAAATGCTAAGCTACCGGAAAGTAACAAGAAATTCATCAATTTAAAAAATATGTATTGATATCTTTTTTTCCCTGACTTGGTATAGTGGCTACATCACACCTGATGGTAAGTATGACACAGTCCAAAGAACGACTGCAACTATGACTAGTAAAGAAAAACAATCGATAGTCGCAGTGATTATGCCGGCCTGCACAGATATCTCTCCACGCTTCCTTTTTAGAGCCCATTAATTTAAGGTGGTGGAAACACGCTGGAAGACCATTCCACGGTGCAATGACTTAACAAAAGTAAGAATTCGAAAAGTTGTTAGTCTTAACTGGGATATAAATTACCGTATAGCCGCAACTTGACAAACTCGAGCGCGTAGTTCTTTTATGGAAGGGAACAAGGATAAATTATTATTCCTAGAAAGACAAAACGAGTTTGTAGCGTGAACTCTGCCGGTCCACTCTCGCGGACGGCGCAATGTTGGTACGGACCGCTTGGGCACCGTCCGCGATGGACAGTAGGAGGGAGATTGTGTAACGGCTCTCGGTCGACCGCCTTGTGATATGACGCTGTCTTATTATTCGCTATTTTATGTAGTTTTATTATTTTAAAATGAGTATCTGTGCAATAAAGGTGTTTGAGTGATGGTTTTCTCGTGTTTACTGCCTATCGAACGTAATAAGTTTTAATAATGAATGAAATGATGATATCCTAGCCGGATTCGGCCACGGCGACTGTTTCAACACCGTTTAAGAAAATCGAGGTCCAGTTTTCGGAAACAGCCAATTGCGCAGGAGATATTTAAGTGCATAACTGGATGCGCTGCCAGAAAAGCACTCTCTCGTCCGAGCTCCCTCGGGCCCGATGGAATGGAGAACCAGTACGATCGGGAGGGAGCGGGATGCAGGTTTGGTCGAGTTTTCCTTCTCTGAACACCTGGTTGAATTGCGGTGTTAAAGAGATACCTTAGTCGCCTTTTACGACACCTCGGCAAGAAGAAGGGGGTGCTATTCTATTCTGCCGGCAGCCACCACGGCTAAAGTTTTAATAATAACAATATATCGTCTCGCTATATCCATTTTGGGGTGACCAGAGGTACATTAGTGGACGTAGAGATCTAGTGCTTATATGTCAAGCCCAACGTGACTAGTACCGCAGCTCATCGCAGTTCTCAGGGCTCTTACGCATGTCATTTCTATTACAGGTTTCTTCACTATGTTTTTATTCACCGGTGAGCATGTGGTACCACAATCCGTAAGAGTTTTGATTTAAGTAAAACGTTAAATAATGGCAGAAGTTAATTTTTATAAAATATATTCTATTACTAATAAAAAAAGTATATAATCATTGCAGTTCCAAGGATATTATCTAAATATATACAACTCACTGGTGACTGACTGACTGACTGACACAGTGATCTATCAACGCACAGCCCAAACCACTGGACGGATCAGGCTGAAATTTGGCATTCAGGTAGATGTTATGAGGTAAGTATCCACTAAGGAAGGATTTTGATCAATCCTACCCCCAAGGGGGTAAAATGGGGATGAAAGTTTGTATGAATATATACGGAATCTGGATCTAATGACTATCCGATAAGGCGATTACGATTCAGCCAAGATTTGTCCAGTAGGCATTTTGATGCCTATCGTCCCATAGCAGCACAGAAAATTACTGGGCGTCGTACGGAGGTAGCGGTAGAAAAACATGATTTTGGAATTGATACACGATCACAACTTAAAGTTTCAACCAATAGCTTGATAGTTTTAGCGCCTAATGACAGATTAGTTAAGAATATTGTGTACAAAGAAGTAAAGCCGCAAAAACTATGCCCAATTAATAATAATACTTCTTAACGCGAGCGAAGCTGCAGGCAAAAGCTAGTATAAAATATAGGCAAAGTGTTAAGTAAAAACTGACTTTTGCAAAGATTGAATCAATTACTTATTAAGGCATTATCAAGTTAAAAGTCGTTTTTACAGAACCATATCTTATAAATTTAAGCTTGAAATATAATTTTGAGTTCTAAATTATTTACATATCCCTTGAGTTTAAATGCCCATAAGATATGTTTTGATAACCTATTATTATGTGCAACAAAATGTAATATGTTGCATATCTTCTACTGTAGTGAGAGCATTTGGACGCTAAATTAACTATTTCATTTTTATGACACATTGTCTCTGGGAGTATTTAGGTATAAAACGCAGTAAAATGTATCTTTATTGCTACCGTTTACGATTTTGCACCCTCCAAGCGAAGCGGCACTGTTTCTTTGTTACAAAAGGTTTTAGGTTATTTTCTATCCATCGCTATTCTAAGCAAGCTTCGCAATTTAGGCAGTAAATACAAAATCCTATACTTTAAACGTATCATTCTTGTATACTTGTATGTAATTGATTTCTCCGGAACGGCTCAAGAAAATTTCGTTTTTTTTTTAAATTTAAATAGTATTTTTTATTAAAATTGTTTTAACTAAGTGTTATATTGTATATTATTATATGTTACTATTATTATATCTGTTATTGAGTAAAAAAGCGTAGCTGCTTACTCAATGTATACAATATAAACTATTAAAAACAGATGGCGCTACTTTACAATATTAGCTACACAAAAACAGATGGCGCTGATTAACATTGTTATCTGATTTGATTCGAATGATAGAACCGTTTTTAATGACACAATTTTATATTTAATGCTATTATTTATTTATAACACAAAAAAAAATTTTTTTTTTAATTCAATGTTTTCATCCTCTCTCTTGTCGTTCAAGCAATCAACTATTCTTCTTCATTCGACAACTTGAATTAGGCTCAATTGGAAACAATCTACAATCAACTGCCTAGGCGAGTCGATAATTCACTCTATGAATCGGCGATTGAGTGGAATCGAAACATTCGACAAATATTTAGAGAGATCTATCGTTCGGTGATTCATTTGTTATAAACCAGGTCGATTGCAATTCTTTAATTATTGAAATCAATGGACATCATGGTACATTAATGGACAAAGCCATTAATGTACCACATCTCTACCTACGGGCTACGCCAAAAGAAAAGCGTTACAATATTGGTATCTATAGCTCCAAGAGTCGGTTGTATCCACATTTTATCTCCGACCATTAACCCGGTCTCAAACAGCCACATTAGTACACAAGTTTCGCTAGACATTTTCTTGACGGAAAATAAAACCGGGTAACTTGTAACCCTTTAACTGCACGCGCACTGGGTAACAGTTATACCGCGGCCGCGATTATCCGGTCCATTGGCCGGGTTTTATTTAATATGAGATCACGAGATAATACGGCTAAGTTTATACGAATTGTAGATTCACAGTGACTACAGAGTTCTAACCTTCTACACTTGATCGCTTCGTTAAGTCGAGTTTTAGGTCACTCCGAACATATTATTGAACAGTAGAGAGGTTTTTTTTATTTACCAGCTGGACTCGGTGATCTTCGTACTGCTTAACAGTCAATAAACGCCGTGTTACGTTTTTATCTAAAACAACATCCACTCTACCAACACCCCTATACCCTCCTCATTCTCATTCTCCTCTCATCACTCTTCGTTATCTCCCTTTCCCACGTCCCTTCTAAGCATCTTCTGAACTTCCAAACATTCCTGTACTTGAAATATGAAAAAATAAATATAAATATCAAACGCGTGAAGTAGTAGATAAATAGACGTTAATTTTGCAAAATTTCCAATTTTCTGCGCAATTTTCTTAACTTTTCATTTCATAGGAACTTTTTGCTATTAGAAACCTTTAGAAAAAGATCATAAATATATATATACATATTACACATTAAAAACGTGCTCGGGTCGGTCACGGAGCGAGAGATGCAATGTGAAATGGTCCATATAAATACAACGAGTTAGACCCGTAAAAACCCCGTTTCGACCCGCCACCGATACGCTCGTAGTCGCTTTATGTGTTGCGCTTAAAGGTTCAATTCTGCCAGTCGCTAATCGCCAACGGCAACCAAACAGCGGCTTCCAAATCCATACATTTTGCAAATTCTGTTAACGTTATTGTTTATCGATTGTTATTTATCCTAGGCACTCAGATCAATGACGTTACGCGGGCCGGGATAAGTTATTGACTTATGCCGTTGCACAAAATGCACCCTCGTAGGCGGGATGATTTATAATAAAGTTAATTGCGATAATTTGAGACAATCAAGTACTTACCGAGGAGCGGTATTCCAGGCACTTTACAACCACTCACTATGTATGTATGATTGCGAATATGTGGAGTATGGTTTTTCTGGGAAGTTGTGTTGTGTATTGCGAGTTTGAATGGATTATTCGATGCGATTATAATGAAAGGATGCGATGCGATGTTATTAAGTTTAAAAAGAATGCGATGCGGAGTTTTGGTTTTAATGCGAGAACGTTAAGAAAGTCAGAATGAAATAAATGTTCGCCAGGTGGCGTTGGGGATTCGGTGCGTTTACATTATTAATTTTTTTGATGTTCTGGAGTTGCGCCTTTTGGCGTGACTAGACGTCTTATGTCATATGTTAGGTATTTTAATGTAAGGGTAAGATGGTATTGACTTAGGTACTCAAGTAAACCCCTTAAAAAAATGCGCCTATATCAATGTTTATTTTGAGCTCCGAGAATCTCCACATACACGCTAAGGACGTGAGTACACAACACTTAAGGCCCGTCATTCGTATATACTCGTGGGAAATATCCTAGATTTTTCCGTCTAACAATACAAAGGTTTACACACCTGCCTCCCTCGTTAATAACATGGTAATATTTTATATCTAAGCTCTCGTGTGTATTGATTTATTACATGAAAATTGTTCAACGTCTGATTGCTAAAAGCAAAACAGAACATGAATTATTTGATTAATCTAACGGAGAATTTTTACATATTTCAAGATATAAATGTTGCAGCGATACTTTATAATTTTAGTTCATATGTGAGATCGCTAGAGTCTTAGGCTCCCCAAGTGAAAATACGGTGTTTAAATATGATAGTTTGCTCCATCAAAGTGCTATTATAATTCTTTTGCTCGTTTTTCTGATGTCGATACGTATCTTTGCTCCTCTAGTAGAATAGTGGGAAAAAAATGTTAGTTTAATTTGTATTTCTTTGTTGTATTTCTTTTTCTTTATATAATTTGTTTTATCTTATTATTTTATGACAACTTGCTTGGTTTTTATTTTATATTTTTATGGAAACTTTACTGGTTTATGTACTTAGTGTTCGGAATTGATGTCTCATTCAATGGAACTTTATCCGGGACATAAACTTGAGGGAGTCTGCTGCCCGGATAAGTGGGAGGCGGTGCGCAGTGTCCGGCGCGCCACCTGAGAGATAGGCGTTGGAATGGTGGGCTCTTTACTCCTACCCCTCCCAGTGAGGCAGCCTCGATAAGGCTTTTCGCTCTCTGGGCGTCTGGATGAATTTGGTTTCCCAGGCCCGGGTAGAGCGATTATACAGACACCCCGGGGGTTTATAGTCAGTAAGAGTCTAACACACCGGGGCCGCTGCCCTCACAAAGGCCCTAATGATCTTATGTCGGATTTTCACCCGGGACACAAAAAAAAAATCAATGGAACTTGTGACGAAGTTCGGTGTGGACACGTTGCTAGCCCGGAACGTACTCTCTAACAGTTTCTTCTTTCACAGGCTTCGGTCTCACTCTGCAAGTGTAAACGCCTGGTCAATAGCGGCAAAAACTCATACCAATTATTTTGCAAACAACAATTGGTCACCGTGACAGATTAACTACTATTAAAACAGATAATAATAATTATTAATTATTATTTACAGATTAATTACTATTGCATTCTTGCTAAAAAGGTCTTATGCTTTTGAAATCGTTGACACAGGAACGCAGTTAGCAACGGCAATTCCAAAGTGTAGTAAACCCAAACATTAAAATAAAAATACAATAGACAAGTTTTGTTTACCTACAAAACTATATATATGTTAAGATTTAACTTAACATTTAAACTGGGCAGCTAGACAAAGTAATATTCGATAGACGAAAACGACAAACAAAAGTGTAAATAGTATGAAAGAGACAACGTGATATTTATTCCTAAAGCTTTTGTCCATTTCATACATTTGTCGCGTTCTACAAACGTTATCGTTCATCGATTTCGTCTAGTGTCTTTAATCAGTTATAATTTACAGACAAATCTATACATTGATAAACTGTTTAAAATATAGCTTGTGACTCCAAAGCAACATACAATGGAAAGCATAATACAAAGTCGTAAGCTTGCTTTATACATCTTTTTATTCCAGTCAAACTTCAATATGAGCTATCCTGTATCGCAAAATAACAAGTCAAAATAAATGGTTGACATAAAAATTCCGTATTCGTAACAGGAAAATCTACCAGAACCCCTTTCATATTTCCATTTTGTGAGCAAACCGTCTATCCAAGCGTTTATCGATACGCCTAAGTAACAATATCGCGCTGACAATAAATGTTTTTCGGGAAAAAACTTATAAAATAGCCTCAGTAAAGAATCGGGCTTCATCACGTTATGTAAGTATTTTTTGGTAACTTATACACGAAAAACTTACTTTAATTTTGGCTTAACGTTCCCTCTAGGTTATACAGACTGAAGACGAAGAAAAGAAATCAATAGAAACATGTATGTAATTTTGTATGTGCAAGTTTTTAGAATTTTAAGCGATTTTGAATTTCAAATTAGTTACAATGAAATATATTAGGAATGTTCCAAAAAAAAAGTGAAATTTGTAAGCCAGAATGAAAAATATATCGTCACGCTAAATCACTTCCCAGGTAAGCAGATATACATTAATAATTGTAATTTTGTGTTTATATGTCATGCCCAACGTGTCCTATAGCAAATTTAAGCATGATATTTTTATTAAATGCCACGCGGGTTCCCTCACAACGTTTTCCTTCTCCGGTGAGCATGTGGAGCCTAAACGTAACCTGGAAGGAGGCCCATACGTAACCTGGAAAACCCCAGAAGTACGTGCTGGAATTCGAACCTACGACAATTCGCGTTGCTACGTACGGATACCGATTCCTTATCCACTAGCCCATCACAGTTTGTAGTTTTAAATTTTTAACCATATTCTTACTTATTACTGATTTATCATACAGCTACAATAATGAGTATTCACCACAAAAAAAGAACAATTTAGGCGAGATGAACCGTTTACCCCTAATTTGCCAGTTTGGGCGATGTATTTTCTTATTTTCTCCCCAAAGATAGTATAAAAAGACGTTTAGAGAGCTCCCAAGGGAAGTTCTATCACACTGTAAAAGTTTCTGAATGTTATTGGAAGCAAGTTTAAGGTCAGCAACCCGAAGGTTATCGTGTTAGTATAACTTAGATTTCGTGCTCTTTTTCGGAAGTTTTACTCGTTTCATGATTTGTTCAGGAAAATATACCACAAATTCGTCTCACGGATAAATGTAGATCAAAAATTACCTAATCTTAACTTTATGCGAAAAATGATAGCAATTATTTATTTGGGAGAACAAGTGGACAAAATAAAACCAGAATAAGGGTAATTATCTTATACAGTATGTTTTTTTTTGTATCCCGGGGGAAAATCCTACATAGAACCATCAGGGACGCTGTGAGGGCATCGACCCCGGTGTATCAGACTCCTACTGACTAAAAACCCACGGGGTGTCCCTCTAATCGCTCCACCCGAGGCTGGGAAACGAAATTCATCCAGAATCCCGGGGAGCGAAATGCTTTGTTGAGGCTGCCTCTCTGGGAGGGTTAGGAGTAAAGAGCCCACTTTTCCAAAATCTATCTCTAAAGCGGCACACCGGAGTCTGCGCACCGCCTGTCTCTCATCCGGGCAGCGGACTCCCTCAAATCTACTGCCCAGCTATATATTATGCTTTGTAAACATTAAAAAGTTATTGTCATATAAAATTGACGAAGTTGAATTAATTTACTTAAAAAAAATACTTTAAAGACTAATTAGACGATTTAATTGATAAACGGTGCTTGGGATCAATGGGTGTCATGACCCTTTTGACTTCATGAACTACTAGCTTAATACTTTACTTTCCTTTTTTCCATTGTACGCCATAGTCACTTTTTTATCCTGATTCGTACCAACACACCTCGCTTGATGGTAAGCATGGCACAGTCCAAAAAACGACTACAACTATTAAAAGTAAAGAAAAACAATCGACAGTCCTAGTGTTTATGCAGGTCTGAACAAATATCTCTTCGCGCTTCATTTAAAGGACCCAATATCGTAGGACGGTGAAAACACACTCGCCGTGAGACTATTCCAAAGCTCAATGACTCGGCAAAAGTAAGTTAAACAACTTCTTAGTCCTAACTGCGATATAAATTACTGCATAGCCGAGCCTAGTTTCCCTACACGTGACTCCTGGGTGGTGCTAAACGAGCAGCAGCGAGGTGGTAGGACGTCGGTGCCCGTCTGGATCGCGACCACAGTACACGGGTGTAAAGCCCTTCATAGTGACTAGTTTCGGCTTGTCGCGTTTCGGGATCACCTTGTGTAAATCCAGTAGCTCATATACCTAGAGACCTTCAGTCGTGGTATATGTAGGCCGACATGACGATGTAGACTATCAATGGATTTTCATCCTTTGATAGTCGCTTTCGTTTTTGGACTACACTGCGCTTACCATCAGGTACTCTGTAGTCACTATGTCGAGCCAGTTTAAAAAAAAATAGAATTAAGAAAATTTACACTCCGGCCAGTGTCACTCTAACGATTTGATGTAATTATATATAAATACCTGCCAATGCTGATAAAACACATATGCATGATGCTGGCGGAGCATGCCAGCACGTCGCAAGTCACATAAATGTTACACCACACCACTCCCAGAGGCCAGTAACCTAAAAATAACAAATATTATCGTGTTTAAAATCACTTTTTAGCGTCCCGTTCCTCGAAAAAAAGAAGGGACCTGAATATCACCACTTCGTTGTCCGTCTCTCTGTCATAGATGGGTAAAATATAGTCATATTAATGATTAACGATTAGAATTACATTTTAGATTTATTAATATTAGCCGTGGTTAGTTTTGAGGGCTTACTGCCTGAATAGAATAATAATAGAATAGAGCCTCCCTCTTCATCACACTGCGATGTCAATCTCGTAAGTGCAGTCTAAGGTGCTAAGACCATTGAGCATTACACGCAGATTGCTGGCATCTAAGCTGATGCATGCACCTTCTCTGCACATAGTATACACCCGCCAACCGCATTTAACAAGCGCGGTGGGTTAAATATCCAAATCGCTCTACATGGACTCCACAAATATAATGGAAAAGGGGAATGAAAGCCCTTGCCCTGTACTGGAACAAAATTGGCTGATAATAACAATAATCATCATTAATATGAATACATTTTGTCCATCTATATTTTAAACACTAATAACTCAATTACATTTTATGACTTATCTAGTATACAAAAATAAACAAAAATTGAATTATCACGAAAAAAAATATTGTTTGTGATTATAACAGTCTTTATTATTAACACGTGTATACGGAATCTTTGTTGCGAAAGTCCAACTCGTAATTGACTGCGTTTTTATATCAAGCTAGTGACATACAAATATTCTACGGTTTCCTGTTTTTGCTTTCCTCGCTTATTTTTAGTCTATTCTATAGATTAAATTGTGAAATTATGTTATACTTGTTGCGCCGACGGCTTCACCCGTATGGAATACAGGGTTTTGTGTATCTTCACGCACTGCCAAGTAATTATGGCAAAACTGCAATCTACATCTTTTTTGTCTCCAGATTTTAAGCGTCAACCATTATCTTTGTAACTTTATTCATTCAATTAAATTTACGACACGAAACAAACTTTTATTAAAGTATGATTTTCAAACATCTGGTCCTTTGAGCCGGATCTTATGTTTGAGAATTATACTTTATTAAAAGCCCACCCTGAAAGTCCATTTTAGATATTAGTGATTGTTTTCATTAAACGGAAAGTTTCGGACATTATTCCTGTAACAAACAGTATTTAAATCATTATATGAGCCCACTGCAGCGATACACCAATAGATGGTGCGAGCAGTTGAGTTAATCACGCAATCGTTTTGTTTACTAAGTACATAGACCTATTATAATTTATACAGAGTAAGCGAGGTTATTTTTGAGACTAATCATAGGAACAACACACACGTAGACAGTTGCATTCAAGCTGTTAGATTTCTACTCGCAGCTGTTTGAGAAAAGATATAAGTACGACTAGTTCGAAGTTTTACTCGAAACACCTTCTAGCCCGTATTCGGTATACCTTGTTATGGCTAATAATATCGCGTTTCATCTGATTGTGGCTTTGTCGGTTCGGCGATTATGTCGTTAGCGATGAATCATTGATTTAACCACAACTTGAAACTGCTTCCTCTCCTGTGATAGAGGATCGAAGGTCAAAAGTATACCCTAAGTTGTTCCCATTGACATTTCGTCGTGAAAAATGTGGATCTGAATGTCACCAGTTTTTAAATACGGGATAACAGCTAAACGATACTTACTTTCAGGACGGTCAGACACTGTTTTATTGAATTACCCACTTGCTAGTCGAGCCCGCACACTTATTTATATATATAATATATAAAAATATTCCTGTTAATTAGTGTATATTTAATAAAATTCCGTTCACTAAAATTCCACTGTACTCTAAAATTTAAGCTACTTTGTAGTTGTTATATATTTAAAACCAACCTTATCTTTGTAATACAAAAATATCACTTTGTTGATGGCATGTGTCCGATCTGAACCTGTGAGGGAGGCGTTTGTGAGTGCCTTTGCTCTGAACAGACTTGACATCGGGATGTTTAACAAAATCTTAACAGAACTATTATCTGATGAGGCGTCTGGCTTTTTCAGATCAATGGCACCATATGTAATATGTTAGGTATTTCTGTATTAGGGTACGATGGGGCTGATATACGTACACACGTAAAAGTCCCTTAAATAAAAAGAATAAAAAAAAAAAATATCACGAAATATTATTATACAATGTTTGAAACTGCACTAAAGTTTTCTTTACAGCTGTATTACAAAGAATGACTAGATGTTTCCTACCCTTTTTTGTCATATTTCTGGGTAATTTTGGCACCATTGGAAACAATGGTCGCATAAAATGGTACGTGATATGAGTGTTAAAATTGTTTACGAAACCCAGAGAAATACAATAAATTACAATGAAAAAACAGAGAGAAAAATGTTCTGCTCGCTAAATATAGTTGGGACCTTTTAACATTGAAAAATTAATTTAAATAATAATATACACGTAGGTAGTAGGTCTATAGGTCGGTCTTTGCTGGTAGGGCGATTGCCCGAACTGGATCGTGACCACAGTACACAAGTATAAAGACCGTCATAGTGACTCTCTTTGGCCTGTCGCGTTTCAGGATCAGCTTATGTATATTCAGTACCTCATATACCTCTCTAGGTAAAGGAAGGAAGGTCTCTAACTTCAGTCGTGGTGTATGTGGGCCGACATGACGACGGAGACTGTCAACGGATTTTTATTCTTTGTTGGTCGCTCTCGGTTTCGGACTACACTGTACTTACCATCAGGTGCACTGTAATAACTTTGCCGAACCAGTGTAAAAAAAAAAACGTACCATATAGCCAAATCATATAATATACCAGCATCGCTGTCTCCCGGGGCTCAGTTTTTTAATATTTACATATCTTTACTCTGACATTGATACTTTCCTTTTTTGACCCGGTGGAAATCCCAAAAGACCTTCAGGGCCACCGTGAGGGCCGCAGCCCCAGCTTGTTGGACTCTCGCTAACTAAAACCACCCTGGTGTTCTTTGTACTCGTCTGCTGAGGCCAAAAGTACTATACCTACTTACAGTAATATCTTTCTGGTTAATCTATTACATGGGCATATTTCTCCAGTAGTTTTCGGACTGTATCATGGTATGTTTTTTAACTAGACAACACTTTCTGTGACAAAAATTGTAATTCGAATTTCTTTTTTCTGTTAATTGTCATAATTTTCCCTCTCTTGCACTCTGGTCACTCTGACGAGCCAGTAAAAATAAATGTACCTACTACAAAAAATTCAGCTAAAAATGTTTATAATGCAAAGTTTTGGGGACCTCTAGCAAAATAAATATTATGTAGATCTCTGAGATAATTGGTTGCTGCTGACAAATACACAAAACTCAAAGCCAAAGGAATAAGAAAAAACAGTCTATCTCTTTTGCTGTTGGACACACGGTCCAGACAAATAACAAACTTATTTTAAAGTAATAATTTATAATACTATTTAATGTTTATAGTGATTATTTTTCAAAAAAATATTGGAACACTGTAATTGTAGAAAGTTGAAAATAATATTAAAACTAATTATTATACATATATTGCAGGTAATAATATAAAATATATTTAAATTATGGTCCAAATAATAAAGAACTAAAATTGGAGAATAATGCCTCTTTTAGAAAGCTTTTAAATCAGAAGAAAAATACAAGCGATATTTTTATCATTTACAGATGATTTATTTGCATCAAAAATCAGCCAATAAAGTCTGACATAACATAAGTTTTATAATTTTATAAATAATTGTTGTATTATACAATTCATAAAATATTATAGATTCGTTTATAAAAAGGAAAGATATAAAAAAGAAAGATGTATTATATTAATTATATTTACTAACTATGGATTAATGATAAATTGATAAAAGAAAATAGACCTAAATCGTACAAAAATTTTCATAAACAAAACACAAAAATATAAAATAAAAATATCTTAAAATAAATTAAAAATGGATAATTGTAAATATATTTTTTTAATACTGACTCGACATAGCGACAACATGACGCCCGATGGTAAGCATGATACAGCCCAGAAAATGACGTCACAGTGATCAGTGGTACAGCACAAATCTCTTAACGCTTCGTTTAACTTTGAAAGACCCCTATATTACTACTAATTTTAAATATCAATGATTGCCCTAGTCTATTTTGCTTGATGTTCTATAAGACACTGTGTCCCCAGCATGTTATTTTCCCAAACGTGTGCTGGCAATCGATCGTGCTTCGTTCGCCGAAGCCGAAGAAGGATTTGGTTTGGGGTTAGTGACAAATTATAATATCTTTATAACAGAATTATATACAAATATTATTTCCATTTCTTTTGGTATTCTGGTTCTTGTTGTATAATGATCCGATATCATGTACTGAGTGCTCCAATAATAGACCCCAAATATAGAGAGTCTGCATATATGGGCTTCCCTGATGTTAATTATATATTATAACTAGTTGTTTTTACTTGGAGAATTACCTCGTAGATGCGTCTCGGCTGCACAAGTGAATGTTGGCGAGTTGTAACGGACTTATGGCAGCTAAAGTCTCAAGGTGGCTATCTGCCCAGTAATGGGGAGTGTGGCTCCTGTAATCAATTGATAACAGAGATACCGCCTCCCACGATGATAAACAGTCCATTTCGACAGAACGCGTCACGACGCTCCATCGATTACTCAAGGGTCAGCTACTGGTTACTCAGAGCCCCACCTGGAGCTAAGATAGAAGATTCACTCGCTAAATCGTTGAAGGAATACGAATCTTCAGGCCCAGCTAGCAGCGATTTGAGAGGCCCTCCGGAAGTTTTTAGTCATTAGGCGACTGACACACCGGGGTCGCCGCCCTCACAGTGACTTTGACTACCCTATGCAGGATTTTCCCCTGGGCTACCAAAAAAGTTAAGTTTTTCCAGGCAGCTGGCTTAAAGCGTGTCGGCTTCCCGGATGAGGCGGAGGTGGTGTGTATGTGTCCTCCAAGTCTTCTAACAGAAGCTGATCCTTTGGGGCGGGCTCGTTACACTTACCCCACCCAGAGATGGAGCCTGAGATAGGCTATTCGCTCGCGAAATTATTAGGTGAATATAGAACCCTAGTCCTGGCTTGCACCGAGCTGAGATACACCCCGAGAATTTTTAATCAATAGAGCGAGCAACATCTAGGACAGTTTTAAGGGTCTTATTGCAATCATGCTAAAAATTTAAAATACTCACCTAAAAATCCAGGTATCGCTCCCATAGGCATCACGAACAAACTAACCAACAAATCAGCAATTGCTAAAGATAACAGGAAATAGTTTGTGACATTCTGCAGCCTTTTATCCAAGCACACGGCTAGGCACACCAAAATATTGCCAACCCCACCCGCTATTATAAACAGTATGACAAACAAGAAACTCCAGTCATATCCTTTAACCCCAACGTCATAATTAGTCACATTTCTATAATTCACATTACACTGAAAAGTATCCACTACTCCACTATTTGAAGTTCCATTGGAAACGCCAATGTTCAGCGTCTTATTCAAACTGTCGTTGAAACACATCAGCTCGAAATCGCATATCGTAAACGGCAGTCTCATCCAGATGCTTTTTAATGCATTTTCAAACGCTATCGTGAGGAAATTCAATTTGAATCCAGAACTGCATGTAGTACCGTTGCTGTAAAAGTCCATTGTGGCATTAAAACACGCTTGGCAGCTATAGGACGTCTCATTTTGAATGTCTATGTTCAATTTGCAGCTATAGGTCAAAGAACCTTCTGAAGTACAGTCGAGACCGTACTCGCTATCTCCGCAACCTCTTTCAGGGTACAATCGGCAACTAAAGTCTTGAAACAGAGCCTCCAGATATGTGAAGTTCATTATATACGTTCTTATTCCATGACTGTACTTTTTTTACATTTCTAAACATTGCCTCCTAGCTCATCTTTGGATCTGAAAAAAAATATTTTTGTTAATAAAATTTTTAATGACTTAAAAATAAGTTAATTCAATCACAGCTATTGTATTTACATATTATACATTTACAATAATTAATTTACGATATGTCACTTACAGAAGATACAAAATATTGTTTAAATAAATTCTGAAAATATTTTCTGAGTAGTACTTGTATTAAGATTCGATTGTGTTTTACAAAAATTAAGATTTATTATTTACTACAGATATGTATAGCAAATAGTAATATATATACATATACTATATCACATGGTCATGCCTATTAATTGGATGTATACATAGATGGGCAAAATGTAATCAGAATAATGAAAATGATTAACGATTACATTTTCGTTTTTTACCATTTAGTTGATTGCATTTTGCTCATTTATGATTTAAACACTACAAAATCCCAGATTGTATACATATTTATCATTTCTTAATGTTTTAAATAGATTTAATCATAATTGCAGAGCAAGAAAAGTCAAATTACATTTTGCCCAACTCTGGATGTATATATTACAATTTAGGCATATAGTGTCCAAGTGCTCGTGGATGGAATCAAAGGCCTTTTGTAAGCGGAGAGTACTTAACATTGAATATTTAATGCTCTAAACATAACTGAGGCCAAGATCGCAACCCCTGAGAGTAGAGCCTATATTGTAATTAGACATGTAACAAATTATAACAGGGAGCGTTCATGCTATAGTTTTATATCTTTCGCACGAGTAATATTAGGTCCTTACATATGAAATTGGCGTTTTGTATGGGAGGAACAAAAAGTCGAATATTTTTTAATATAATATATTTAATTAATCAAAGTATGAACCATTATTTTCTATGCACTTTTGCCATCTCATAGGTAGTTCATTGATCCCTTTACTAAAAAAAACCAGTCGGACGGGAATCAATAAAATCTTTGAAGGCGATTTGGACTGCCCCATCGGAGTTGAATTTTTTCCCTTGCAAGAAGTTATCCAAATTTCGAAAAAAATGGTAATCTGTTGGAGCAAGGTCCGGGGAGTACGGAGGATGTCTTAGACTTTCCAATTGAAGCTCTTCTAATTTAGTAGCCGTCTGTTGCGCAGTGTGTGGTCTAGCGTTGTCGTGAAGCAGCAGTGGCGTGGAGCGATTGACCAGCCTAGGTTGTTTAGCCGCTAGCTTTTCCATCATGGTTTGCAATTGCTGACAATAGACATCAGCCGTAATAGTCTGGCCAGATTTGAGAAAACTGTAATGAACAATACCGGCACTAGTCCACCAAACGCTTACAAGTAACTTTTTTGGGGTTAATTTTCGCTTGGGGCAGGATTTGGCTGGCTGGCCAGGATCCAACCATTGCTCTGAGCGCTTCCGATTATCGTAAAGAACCCATTTTTCATCACAGGTAATGATTCGGTTTAAAATACCTTCATTATTGTGCCGGTTTAGTAATGTAACGCAGCAGTCGACGCCCGTTTGCCGGTTTGCTTCAGTCAATTCGTGAGGTACCCACCTTTCAAGCTTTTTAATCTTCCCAATTTGCTTCAAGTGAATTAAAACAGTTTTATCACTAACATCGCAGCCTGCAGCTAACTCGGACGTGGTTTGCGATGGATCCGCTTCCACAATAGCCTTCAACTCTTCATTATCAACTTGAGTCTCAGGCCGTCCACGGGGCTTGTTCTGCAGGTCAAAATTTCCAGAACGAAAACGTTGGAACCAAAAACGAACTGTGTTTTCTTTTGACACACGACCGCCATACACATCATTCACCCTTCGAGTTGTTTCCGCAGCACTAGTGTCACGGCGGAACTCGTACTCGTAAATAATGCGATATTTTAAGTTTTTCATTTTGTAAAATGAGTGACGCATACAGAAAAAAACAGAAGAAAAAAACAAATGAATGACGATCATCGAAGCACAAATACATGAGTCTATAGCTGTACAAATTTGAATTTGGAATTCCTTACCAAAGAGGAGAAATTTGTGATTAAAGTGGCCAGTACGAAAAACGCCAATTTCATATGTAAGGACCTAATATTACCTTCAGTTACGATTTTTCCCTGAGCAACTGGTTTAGCGACCCTCGAGAAGTTGGCAGGGCATTGTAACGTGCTCTGCCTAAATACAACGAACGAACGATGAAGGTTTCATCTTGCCCCAAGTTTGTGCCCTGCGGGCGCGGCGCGGCGGGGCTGTGGCGAATTGATTACAGGACCCACAGTCCCCGCCAATGCGCAGAAGTAGTCACCTTGGAGTTTTTAGTCGGTACAAGTCTGACACACCTCGGTCGCGCAAACCCCCTGCGCGGTCAAGACGGTCCTATGAGGATTTCCCCCAAGTAAAAAAAAAAGTTACGATTCTAGTTCAGGCAGTGAGTGTTTAGTGAGCTAGAGCATTTAGAAGACTGCGAAAGCAAAGAACCAAACTACTCTTCCGTACTAGTTACGTCGTTTCTTTAGTACTTTAAGTATAAAGTACTACGAACTTGAGTGTGAAATTTCAACGTAAAACCGAGTTTTTTTGTTTATCCTGAGTCAACACGGTGACCGCATCACACTTGATGGTAAGCATGATACAGTCCAAAAAACGACAATGACTATCGACACTTAAGAAAAACCCATCGGTAATCGCAGCGGTCATGCCGGCCTGCCAAAAGATCTCTTCACGCTACGCTTAAAGAATCCCATATAATAGGTGGGAGCATGCTCGCTGGAAGATATTCCATAGCACAACGAATGGCAGCCAAAAACACCGCTTCTTGTGCTCTAGTTATCCATAGGCAAACGTGACCGCTTAGAATCAAGTGGGCTATTCACCTATTTGACTTCTTTTTATATAAAAAACGTGCAATTAGAGTCTGAAAAAGAGGTTTTACATCAACAGTAATAATTAGAGTCGCGTATTTGTACACCGAAGCTCTTTTCAAAGTATTGACTGCTGTGTTATGAATTTTGAATGATATAATTGGATGAGCTTATATTTGAATTGATCGTAAATAAAGCGCATCTCTGCCTATAAAATTGGGTGATAAAAAGGTTCGTTATTTGATCAATTTGTTTTCAGAAGGGTGACTCGAATGTCTATTTTGTGGGACAAATAGATTGTTTTTCTTTTTTTTTTTTAATTGTTCGTATTTACACTTAATATTAAAGGCATAAAAAAATAATGTAATGAGATCGAAGACTTTTCCAGTCAAGGTACGAGCTATGCGTAAATGTTAACTTGAAAAAATACAAGGTTAGTAGCTTTTATATAGCAAAGGACCGTCTGTATGACGTCACTGTTTTTAGAGTATCTCTGTAAAATAATAATTTATCGGGACTATCTCCACACTGCCAGAATGCATGCTTAGCTTGGTATGTGGGACGTTGAGCTTATTTTTAGATCTTAAGTCAAATTTTGTCTGTACATCCTCACGTTTTTCAAAGAACCCTTTGAAAACTGTCATTGAAATTTTGATAGAATATAGGTTATTTTAACTTATCTTAGTTTTTTTGTTTAATAATTTTGAAATGTTGTCATTATAAGAGCAAGGATATTATCTAGCACCAACAAACTAAAATGAACAACGTAATAACTAAACGAAACAGCAAAATTACGGAAGTTTATTTAATTATCATGAAATTAATCGTTTATTTATGTTGGCAACTCTTTTCATTCGTCAGCGGCATCTTGTGTTACTGTTTTTTTAAATTATTACGTTATTAATTTTAGTTTGTCGGTTCTCGATAACGTCTTTTCCCCGATATCATTATCCAATATAAAGAATATATTAAGTGCATTAGTATTCATAATATAATAAAACGTAAGCAAGGCTTCCAGATGCATTTGTATGCATTATCCTAGTCTCACTTAGAACAATAATAGCTTGCAAGCATCGTAGACGGTCGTTGTCAAGGACTGCACGGAGATATTAAATATCGCAAGGTCAAGCAGCAATGGAATTTATATTTTAATTTTTATAATTTATACTCTGCTAGTGGACTATCCAGGTGTAACCTCAAAACCGAAGGATTTTCGAAACAGACTTTAAACCCCTGTTTCACCTCTTACGTTTTTTTTTATTTACTGGCGTTCTCTTGGCCTCATTCATGCCTGGTGGAAGGTAAAGATGAGTCCCGACGATGTACCGTGTCCGCCTAATAAATGCCTATTGACTCGCCTCTTAAAGACCCCCAGGTCATAAGATCGAGGAAATATGCTCGCTGGAAGCATATTTTACTCCTTAGCTCTTCGCATCATCAATGTAGTAGCGAATCATCGTGCGGATATAAGGAACGTCCATCACACACGGATTGTATCCGATACGGTATCTAGTGATTTTATGATAAAATGGGGCTGACGAAATCAGAGAATGTAGTTCCTGAGAACACTCTCCACGGTGCTACCAGTAAAAAACTGCAAGTTAGGCAATCACGTCGACGCTCGATGTTCTGCATTATTTTATATTAAAAAACAACAAAATACATATTTTTTTTACTTCTAACCAAAAATTTAAATACCAGTTTTCATAGCGTTGACTTCAAAATTAAAGAAATAATTCAGAATACGGTAATGGTACGGTCACTATTCCGAGTCAGAATAAGAAAAAAGAAATACATATCAAGTCTAAATAAGTTACACTCGAAAAAGGCTCATAAAAGTAGTTAAATTAAGCCGACATATGGATCCTTTGAATACACCATAATTAAGTAACGTAGTCCGAATAAAATAAACTACGTTATAATTAAACCAAACTGTATGAAATTAGATTGAATTCCAACAAGATTAAACGCTAAGGGATCTAGCTAAGTGACGGGCGGAAAGCGATTTCTATACAATTTAATCTTTTGAATAACGTAAATAATCTGTGTCTTTATTTGCTTAATAGTTGAATATAATTGATGTATTTTGATACAGTTTTCATCACTATTCAGAGAATTAAGAATGGAAAAGGAGTAAAAACGCTCTATTAGATCTGCAACGGGACGATAATGTAAGATATAGACGACCGTCTATAGGCGACCGTGATTACTTATCTTTTTTTTTTTTGTTAACCTGGTGGAAATCTGTTCCGACTGTCAGGGCAGTGGTGAGGGCCACTCCACCGGTGTGTCGTACTTGCACCGTCTAAAACCACCGGGGTGCCAACTATATCCTCTCTTCGTCTTCGCCGGGCCTGGGAATCCGTATACCATTCCTACGGGTGATTATATATCAACAGGTGGGTGCTATTTTGTGTTCGCTTTCCACTCACACACAAACAAAGTCCTCATTGCTTATTTGTATACACAATATATTCAAATTTTTGCTTCCAAACGCTTGGAAAATCCCAAGAGAAACAATCACAATCATATAAATACCTTTGACTACAGTAACATAAGAATACAAATCATCAATTGTTTTAATCAACATAATAATAGATAAAATAGCATATGTATAAAAGCTATACACACCAGTGGCATGCATCCCATATAAAGCATACAAAGCATTGTCTCATTATACTTGAACATGCAGCACATATATATACTTAAAATTCGGTCCAATTTGGGCTTTCAGACTGCTATTTTGGTAAATACCAGATTTTAAGTCAATATATTTATAAAATGTCCAAGTATAACAAGATAATACTTCTTATACTTTATATGGAATGCACGCCACTGATACACACACATACATTTAAATATGTTTATTGAAGCCTGCTATGTATACTGTACAGTACACAATCCAGCCTGAACGTCTGGGATGCTTGTTGTAAATAAAACAAGAAGTATAATGGTTAAGTCTGCACAACATTTCTGATCATTGTAGTGTCTGTCATAATTGCTTATTTAACGTATCGCTGTCTTACATTTATTGTAACAATGAAATTCGAGTTCACATACATTCGTAGTACTATACGGTACATTTAATAAACATATGTTTTTAAGCGACACCTAATCCATGATTTTGACTTGACCAAATACTACAGCAAAAAAGCTTCGTAAATAGAACTACTGGCTAAAATCGCATACAGAAGATTGGTAATTACTTCATATAATTATGAAGTAATTACCAATCCAAGTAAAGAGTTTTAAACGAAAGAAGAACCGCTTCTGCTTATGAAACAATATGACCACAACCTAAGTCTTAGAAAACAGGATTCCGTTTATTTACGTTAATTAGCTGGGGGATCTTTTTTGAAGTATCAATGACATTTTGCGTGGGATTTGAAAAGTTGGTACAGTAAATATAATAATTTTACCCGGTTTAATAAAAGCCCCCGGGAAATATTTTTGATGAAAGTAAAACTGATCGTTTATATACGAGGCTATTCAAAAAGTATCTTTTTTTTTTTCAAGAAATATTTATTTTCATGAATATCTATTTTAAATCCATGAACACTAGTTTGTCACTTTCAAAGTAACCTCCACCAGATATAAATACTTGTGCCAACGTTTTTTTCAATCTTCGAAGCCCTTCAAAAAATCACTTTGGATTCAAAAAATCACTTGTCTGGGTGTATCACAATGGGGTCTGTGGGCCAATCCAGGTCATTTCCGACCTTACTGTATACAGGGGACCTCAAACTTGAGTTTTTAAACGATCTACCTCATGACTACAGGCGAACGACTCTATAGATGTAAATAGATATATATTGCGAGTATATATATTTTATGACAAAAGAATGCTAGTAGATTAGTAGAGCTTATCATAGCGTAGGCTCCAAAAAAGCTAGCAAAATAAAAACATATCTAATAATAGATCTTTATTAGTTTTTACTTAACGACCTTATAGTTAGTTACTAGAGTTTTCTTTCGCCACTAGAAGAGGATTATTTCGATATTAACAAAAGTAATAAAAGACACTCGGGCTTCAATGTGAATAGACTTAAATATTAATCATGTAGCCATCAAATGTGAATCGACTGTACCTTGTACATTTTACGAAGTCCCTTATAACAGTTTCTTGGATATAAATTTCTATATTTAGTATAAATAGTGAAAATAAATATACTTCAATTAAGGTAGTAAACACCATTAAAATAAACGAGATTAAGCGTAAAACATTCAATAATTGTGTGACAGGCAAATCCAATCCATTCTTTGTTGTAATGGGGGACTTCATAAAATGAAGGTGTGATATCATCCAGTGTTTCTCGAAATCGACCCAAAAAGCTCTTGCGGTCGACAGTTTGCGAACCACTGTTGTAAAGTATACTGAAAAGTAAAACAATCAACCAAATTTAAAATTAATAGTTTTATGTTTTTATACTAAAATTATTCGTTTAGTTCTCGACTGAAATTCATTACTCCAGTGACACAGCAAGAATAAAACAATATAACTATAATACATTATCTCTAAAGCGAATTATCATTAAATCTAGCATTCCTTGTGTAGATACTAAGAAAGATGACGTCACAATTTTCAATGAATACCCACACAGCGTGGGCGTAAGGAGAGGTTCTTTTCAGACGAACTCCGTACCGCTTTATCTTAGAACAGATTGCATCTCATCCACAAACACTGCGAGGGTCAAACTTTCGGTAAGTGGGCTGTGTCAATATCATTCAGTGCGTATATTGTATACTCAAGTTCGTAAAACAATATAGGGCATTGAATTCGGATAGTGTTGGGAAATGTATAAAAATCTAATAATGTATAATTTATTATAATTCGTCTTCTACCGAAAGTTGATATTTTGACGAAGCCTGTTAATAATAATAATAATATTTACTAACAATTACACACATTGACCTAGTCCCAAATTAAGCTAGAGCTTGTACTGTGGGTACTAGACAAAGATATACATACTTAAATACATATAAACACAACCATGACTCGTGACAAACTCATCTGCTCATCACAGAAAAGTTTCCACTACCGGGACTTGAACCCAGGAACAGCATCGTAAGTAGGGTCGCTACAAACTGCGTTATCAGGTCGTTAATGGACTGTTATAACTAACTTTGACCGTAGTTCAAAGGTTTGAAAACCTTAAGAACTTAAAGATTATGTTGGTAGTATAAAAAATATTCTAGCAATGATTAAATAGCCCTACAACTTGTCAAAAACGGCAATATATAAGCTTTGAAAGCGATTGCTTGTGGATTCTGTTCCGTTCATCAAAGAGTTGCGCATTTGTCGTTGTAGCCTTCTGGACGCTTCGTTCTTGTTCTTTGGGTTGTTGTTGGATCTGGACAGAGACAAGATGTCCAGATGGCAAACTACTGCGGAGAATCGGTGATTTTTCTAATGGCGTGGAATGGAGTACATGTCGCTTGAGTCATTTGGTTTGATGTTAATCCGACTAATAAAAAAAAAATAACGACGTGCTCAAAGGACTTGTATCCCGAGCAGTAAAACATAACAAAAACAACAACAATAATGTGTCCATTTGTAACAGTTCGTTGAAAATCGGCGCGTGCTACAAACCTTTGACTGCGACCAAAACTTCAAACCTGTCTGCAGGAGCCAAAGATTTTGCCGAAGATGTTTTTTGATTTTAGTTTGGTCACATACAGTTTAAACTCACTAACACTTTTTATTAACTCTTTCAGTATGCGATTAGATGGTATATTAAAAGTAAAGAGGTCAATATAATCAAATATAGAATAAGTCAGCTAAGTAAATGATTATAAACGTATTTTTATTTTATAATATTTTTTGTAAAACACGTTTATATAATATTCCCAATATTGGTGCACTTGCTTTTTTTGGCAGGACAAATGCTTTTGATCGGGAAAAGCTTTTGCAATTTCACCGAGAGAGAAAGCCAGCGAGCTATGGTTTAAGTAGACGGTAACGCAAAGTCCTCACTGTGAATATGAACCTCGACTTTGGCGGCAAGCCAGGAAAAGAATCTAATGGTGGTCTATTACGATTTCGAAAGCAAATACCTTGAAAAGAAACGCCGATAGAAAGTCAAGGCTACGTCGGAGTGAGTAAACGCACCGGTTAGCAATAGTTTACTGGACTATCCTTCCTCGGTATCGTGTCGTGGAATTAAATTTTGTTATACACAAGTTAAGATTAATTTATAATTATCATGTTTTACGAAATAATAGCAATTTTAGTGTATATTTGTATTGTCAAAATAGAAATATAAAGACACAAATAATTAATTAATTTATACGCAAATAAAACTACAATTGTATAAAAAAGGAAAAGAGACAAAAATTTGAAACAGTTTAATGTTACTTCTATAGAAATTAAAAGAACGTAAAACTTCGAAAGGACGTTGTAATTCACATAAAGATCCACCTTAACCCTGAGACAGTAAAACCTATTTGATCCTTGAATTTATTATCGCTAAGATTCGGTTATATTCTTAGGAAAGTACTGCAAAGCTTAACGAAATACTTCGTTTTTAGAAGTCGTCTTACTATTACGTTAATTTATTACCGTGCTATGTAAGTACTTTCGAAAGTGAACTTAAAATTGAAACGTAAAGAGTCTTGATGTTTAAAATTAAATGATGAAACATATACTGAAAGATTAATATCGAGATTAAAAAAGCTATTTACCTAGAGCGAGACTTTTATCTTATATACTAGTTTTACAAAGTGATTACAGTACATTACACCTGATGGCAAGTACAGCGTAGTTCAAAAGTGGCATCAACTCCCAATAAACAAAAATCCGTTGACAGTTGTCCTCGTTATTTCGACCAACATATACCACGACAGAAGGTCTCTAAATACATAATAAACTGGATGTACGTACATTGCGCGTATCACGAAGCGCGACAGGCCACACCGAGTCACTATGACGGCCTTTACACTTATGCACTGTGGTCACGACTCAGTTCGGGCGATCATCTTATTATCTCAAAACCTTGACCGTGATCTTTTCGGTGACCTTGACTTATACGACAAGCTAGAAGGAATCAGCATCAAGAGTTAATTCCAAATATATACAGGATGCAGCCATTATAGTGATATGAAATCATACTAGAACATACAAACTCGTATCGAATCGTATTTGAATTTTGTTATCTTTCTAATATCAAATTCATTTGGCAGACAAAGTAACAAAGCTTAGTAATCGCTTACGTCATTCGAATGATCATCAATGAAAGCAATTTTCGTTTTTTATCGCTTAATCACAGAAAGCCAGGTTTTTGTTCCGTTTTACGTTCCTAGGTCTAGCGCTTTAGAATATAATTTGAACTACAGAAACACGTGATATCTTTTTTTTATAATATTATATGTGAATGTATTAATCAAAATAATTAACAAAAATATGCATTGGAAAAGTTCATGCTATAAACCCAAAATGTTTTTATCGATAGCTGACTATCATGACATCACTAATGCAGTTTAACCTGTCGGCACTAAGCCTCGATAGCATGAGTGCAATATGAATTGACGTGGTACACATGAATGGCCACAGTGAATGGCTAAAACAGGTCACCGCATTTAAGATGCTCATTATTTCGTAGAAATATATCACGGGCTTGCAAATATTTTGACGTTGAAATTGAATACATTACAAATTTTAAAATTGAAAAATAAATTGAAAACATTTCAATATAAAACATATATGTTATTAATATATAAATTGTGTTTTCATTTGCTTTGATGTTAAAGCAATTCTCGTATTATTAATGGAACGAATTGAAATTGCAATATATTTGTCATAACAACTGTCTTATATACATATGTAGCTATTTGTTAGATCGATCTTAACATCTTAGAACTACAAAAATATAATATAATAGAATGCAACATATTGTCCATTTCCATATTATATAATAAATACAATAAAGCTAAAAAATAAAATCAAAATTCTCAAATTAAATTATGATGCAATTATTGAGTATATGTATTATTGGAAACTCAGTTATTTATATATTTTACTAAATATGGAAGATGCTGCCTCACCCACAATACTGGCCTGATATCGCAAGCTCCAATATCCATTTATTTCTATCCCTACAATAATTTATTGTTAACAAAAATTGAAAATTTAGATGATGTACAAAATACCATCTCGAAATATATTACTCAAACACAAATTGATTGTTATCGGTCAGAGATTGAAAATTTTCACCCTAGATGGCAAAAGGTTGTTGATAACGAGGGTCACTATATTACTGATAGGAAAGACTAAAAATTTATTCGTTTATATTTAGACGAAATTACTTTCTGGCCTCTCTAAGAATAAACTAGCAACATAAGTATCTCGTTTTTTATGTTTTTATGATAGGTAAATTATGTTTGTATGATTCTTGTTTTTCTTTGTATTATTATAAATGATAATAGCAGCTCAAATAATAATATATCGTCTCGCTATATCCCTTTCGGGGTAACCAGAGATAAATTAGCAGTTATATCCATTTTGCGCCTATATGTCGTACCCAAAGTGACCAGTAGTGCACAAGCACACATGATATTTCTATCACATGCCATGCTGGTTTCCTTACGATGTTTTCCTCACCGGTGAGCATGTGGTGCCTAAGTAACCCAGGGATACGTACCGGATTCGAACCTGCGACTATTCTCGTTGCCACGCATGGAAAACTATGCATTATTTGTTTATTATAAATGAGGAATTCAGTAAATTAACATGCAAATAAATTAATATGAAACGATACTTTTCACTAACATTTTTATTCATAACTAGCTGATCCGGCAAACGTTGTTTTGCTATATAAGGTTTTGTAATATCTTCTAAGATGTTCATTGAAATTAAGTGATGTCAAAGACAATTTTATTCACAATTAAATAGTCCTAATCAACAACACATTAAAGATGAATATTATTACGTTGATACAACTCTTAACAAATAATGCATTAATTTCGACCAAATTTGTTTACCATAAAAACGGTTCTAGTGACTTAATCTTAAAAGATAGACATATACTGTTACGGACATTTTTTTAGATCATTTCAAGAGGAATAATTCTTTCTTACATATATTTTTGGTATCTTGAACCGTTTTCGCAGCGCACGCAATGGAAGCACTCAAGGATGAATAATATTCCCCGTTTCTTTCACATTTTCCATCATTTCTTCGCTCCTAATAGTTGTATCGTGATGTTATATAGCCTAAAGCCTTCCTCGATAAATGGTCTATTGAACATATAAATAATTTTTCAATTCGAACCAGTAGTTCCTGAGATTAGCGCGTTCAAACAAACAAACAAACAAACTCTTCAGCTTTATAATATTAGTATAGACTAGCTGATCCGGCAAACGTTGCTTTGCTTTATAAGGTTTTGTAATATCTTCGAAGATGTTCATTGAAATTAAGTGATGTCAAAGACAATTTTGTTCACAATTAAATACTCTTAATCAACAACACATTTATTTGGATAAAGATTAATATATTTTCGTTGATACAACTCTTAACAAATAACGCATTAATTTCGACCAAATTCGATTACCATAGAAACGGTTCTAGTGAGTTAATCTTAAAAGATAGACATATACTCTCGTGGACATTTTTTTAGATCATTTTAAGAGGAATAATTCTTTCATACATATATTTTTGGTATCTTGAACCGTTTTCGCAGCGCACGCAATGGAAGCCTTCGAGAATGAATACTTTTCCCCGTTTTTACCACATTTTCCATTATTTCTTCGCTCCTAATAGTTGCATTGTGATGTTATATAGCCTAAAGCCTTCCTCGAAAAATGGTTTCTACATCACAAAAAGAATTTTTCAATTCGAACCAGTAGTTCCTGAGATTAGCGCGTTCAAACAAACAAACAAACAAACAAACAAACTCTTCAGCTTTATAATATTAGTATAGATTTAATTTATTATAATATGAACCAATTAATTATTTAGTATTTTTTTACTAATTATACCATATTTGATTAATCAATTATTTATATTTAAGCCTGTCACTAAATAGCTTTTTATCCCTCGATATATTTTATCGATACATTCAGTATTTATTTCATTAGCTATTCATTGAATACGTTTTTTTCCATTATAACAGCGAAAATAATTAACATTATTTCTACGGTCCAAATTAAATTACTATAAAAATAAGCCGCTAAGAAAAAGATATAGGTATTAAGAAGGCTGTATTTGGAGAAGGACTAGAAATAAATTTTGGGTAAATGTACAAAAGTTACCGGTTCTTGTATTAGAAGCAAAGTTAACAAGAACTTTGTTGGAGATTATCTGGTGAAAGAACTTAAAGTAACTGTCATACTTGTTGCGATACGCGAAATTTTTAATTCAACCACAAAAAGCCTTAAGTGCAAAACGGTCAATTGAGCGATGGCTGCAAAATAAACAGCTCACGAATAAAGTGTTTCCACTTAAAAACATAAAGAAAAGTTAATAAACTTTATTATTTGAACCCAATATAATTATGATTTTTAGTAGATTAGGTTGAATTAAAGTATTTAAAGTATTTTGGAAATAAAATGAAATATGAATAAAACTCTAAAAATCACAAAAAAAATTACATAATTTGATGCCAAATGTACAAACATGGCGGTAAAAATACATATCTTTTCTAGTAAATGCAGCAATCAAGCCAGATAAACAGAATATACTTAAAAATAAATAACAAACAGCTTGCTATAATACACACGAAAGAGTGGTTTGGGTTGTTAAGAATTTTACTACATGAATTAGTTTACATTTTTTAATATCAAATTTCGTTTTCCGTTTGGCCAGTACCTCTATTGTTTTTTTTTTAATTATTGAGAAATATAAAGTGTATTGTAGTTATTTTATCAAGCCTGGTAATATATAGCTTAGCTTATATATGTATAGAGTATAGTTTAGCGCTCACAGTGCGACAGCGGTTACACTAGCCGTAGTTGCGAAAAGCGAGGCAACAAACCGCAAAGGAAATTTGCCCGAATGTACACATAACTCAGTCGTCACAAATCTAAATTAGGCAAACAAGCCTAAGATAGCTCTCAACAAATATTAGTATTCGCTGAATTTGATCAATATTACTTACATGTACAACTATATTTCACGATGTTTTTGTTGGAATACCTTAATGATTATGTTTCTGTATGTAACTGCGCAGTTACTTACTTCAGGTGCCTTTTCATATAAATCCATACAGAGGGGTACAACGCAGTTTGACAGCCGCTGCTGAATCAAAACTGCTGACTCCAAATCGCGCCTTTACATTTCAACTCACAACATTGGTCCGTCACAAAATGTTTGTGGACATAGGAACTAAAGTTGTAATATCGATCTGATTTTTGTTTTCAGAATAGCTGGCATTCTATCTAATAATTATGTTTATAAAAAAAATATCTAGGACACATAGTTTTCAAGAAAAAAAAATCTCATGTTCAGTCAGTTTATTTTGTAGTTGGCTTCTAATTTCATGAGAATAGATAGCATAGTACTCAGAAAAAAAGAGGTAAATAGACTTGAGTCCACGCGCAGTAAACGTCAGGCGGCGCGGCGTATCAAACTCACTATCTTACAATTGACAGCGTTGCGTAGTCACTTACATTAACCATACAGCTTTTCATATAAACGCATTCAGAGCAGTACGTCAAGGCCGCACAATGACTACTAGAATCGGAGTTAAGTCTTTAAAGTTTTCGGACTTAAAAATGGCTTTAAATAAATATTAGATTATAAAGGCTTTAATTAGATTACATTATAATGTTTTACTCGAGTAATTAAGACAATAATTTTGTAACTTTTATTAATAAATACACTTTAGCATTAATGTATGCAAGATGCAAGGTTGCATGATCTCTTGCCAATAATTCAGTATCAGAATTTGTTTCGTGTTGTGTTTGGAGCGTCAGAGCGGAATGCACTTGGCACGATTCGATTATCCAGTTTTATTCTGTCTATCCCACTAGGTTATATATCCCGTTACTTTGTATAATAAAGGCTTTGGTTTCCTAACAAAATTTATTACTGTTTCTAAGGTAGGAAACTTCAATAAAGGGCATATAAAAAAAGGAAATAAGGATAAACTGATGTATATCCACCATAAATAATAAAAATAGAATTACTGAAAACATAAACAATTTTTCATGTGTTTGAGGCCTCGACAAAGTGACAACATTGTGCCTGGTGGAAAGTACAGAGGCCAAGAACGGCATCGACCGCCAAGGGACGAAAATCTGTTGACGATCACCATCGCTATTCGGCTTATATATACCACGATGAAAGATCTCTAGTTATATGAACAATTGGACATACTGATTCCGAAACGGGGCAGGTCAAAGCATGTCGCTATGATGGCCTTTAAAGTTTGTACTGTGGTCACTTACTGTCCCATGCAAACTTTGCCGTCCTGTTATAGAAAAAGAAATATACATGTAGCTGAATCCACATTGCGCTTATACACCATGACCAACATAACCAGTCGCGCAGCTGATCGTTGATCTCAGGACTAAATTTTACAATTTTTTTAGACGTCCTCACGACTATTTTTCCAAACAGCCAATGTAGACAGCCATTAATCTGCTTCTGATCACTCGAAAGGGATCAGCTCCATACCTAAGGAAGGACTATGCCCTGGGCACCAAATTTTAGGGGTCACGGACAAGTACATAACTCATCCTGCCCAATGAGTAATATATTCAAAAAGTACACCAACTTCACCTTAAAAATAATAGAATAGCAAGGTCAAAGGTCATTTCCGTGAATATTTCATTTTCTGTGCAATAAATAATATTTACATTCGTAGAAATTTGTAGAGAACAAAATCTTGAATAATTGTGCTTGAAAACCAAAGGTAAAGGGACTCGGCAGAGAGTACTTTTCTTTAGAGTACAGAGAGTCTTTAGCTAGACGTATTAATTGTATAATATGATGATGATGATGATGATGTCCTAGCCGGTTTCGGCCACGGCGACTGTTTCAACACCGATTAAGAAAATCGAGATCCAGTTTTCGGAAACAGTCAATTGCGCAGGAGATATTTAAGTGCATAACTGGACGCGCAGCCAGAAAAGCACTCTCTCGTCCGAGCTCCCTCAGGCCCGATGGAAAGGAGAACCAGTACGATCGGGAGGGAGTAGGATGCAGGTTTGGTCGAGTTTTCCTTCTCTGAACACCTGGTTGAATTGCGGTGTTAAAGAGATACCTTAGTCGCCTTTTACGACACCTCAGCAAGAAGAGGGGGGTGCTATACTATTCTGCCGGCAGCCACCACGGCACAATTGTATAATATATACATTATACATATAACTGATATGGGATTAATATTATAAGACTGAAATGGTAATTGGTCTGCAAAAAAGTCAGGTGAACCACATATTAACATATTGGCGCATCGATAAATCTCACCGGATTGTATCTCCCACTCCAACCGTTGGGATAATGCCAAAAATATACCCGAAACGCAGCATTAATGCGAAATGCATGTAAATACGATCAACTTGTGTCGAACAACAAACAACACCTCTGCAGGTGTAATGAAGTTAATCTGATCTGGGCGTATTTTCTAATATTGATTATTTTATTACAATATGATTTATTGCGTAATTAGGCATAAATTCACAATCGTTGAGACAACACAACATGGAATTTGCAATATAAATTGTTTCAAGAATATATAGTCTAGATATTTATAGTTCTTTTAAATCACAACCTGCAGAAAAGATTCTTGTGAGCCAAATTTTGATACACACCTTTATTAGAGCGTTTTCTAATAATCGGCTGACGAAAAATTTCGTAGTAACATTTATTAACCTACCAGCAAAAAGACGTATGTTATTCGCGAAAAAAATATTTATGTGACCTTTTTGAAATAACTTTTTTAGCCAGCACGGTATCAATGTCGTTTTTCAAATTATGATTAATACATCGTAATAAAGGTATAGTAAATTGATATTTACTAGGAATTTCTTCACAGATGGGAAAATGTCTGGACTATATTGCTCGTTAACGCTGACGACTAATTTAAAACAAAAATTTTATTACTTTAAGTTTGAGTTTGCATGAATATTGCATGAACTGTATCGTAATCATAGAACAATAGTGTGAAGACCGTCGCAGTGACTCGCTTCAACCTGTCAGATTTCGAAATCAGTTTGTATATATCCAGTTGTTCACATACCTAGAGATCGAGCGTCGTAGTATATACTGGTCGACATAGAGATAGCTACTATCAACGGATCTTCATCCCTTGGCAGTCGTATATACATTTTTGGACTAAAATGTATAAATTGTACTTTCTTTCAGATGCAATTTGGTCACTTGGTCAAACCAGTATAAAGAAATGTGTATAAAAGTCACACTTTTTAATATTTTTTTATATATAATCGTCCATATATTACTTACAAAAATAATTATCATTTTAATTAAAATAACTATGTATATTGAATTACCCTTAAAACAATATTTTCTCTATAACAAATTTCAATTAATTACTTATACCTCGCAATTTGCCCTGAATCCAGCGCTGGCAATATCTTAGTATAAACTAATAATAATAATATTACAAACACGTTTGTAATATTAATAATAAACCAGTAAGCAGTACCAGCATAGTACGCTTATTTCGTAAAGATTGTATTCCCGCCTTTCATTCAGCAATCCATCAAGTCGTCTTAAGGAACCAAACTGGCTTTGGTTTCAATTTACAACGCCCGCTAAAAACTATGCCTTTTTTGGTAGCCCTTGCAGAAAATCCTACATAAAACCGCTGTGAGAGCAGCGACCCCAGTGTTTCAGACTCCTGCTGACTAAAAACCTGTAGGATGTTCCTCAAATAACTACTCAGGACTGGAAATTCTTATTCTTCCAGTTGCTCATGGAGCGAAAAGCATATTTAGGATCTTCATTTGGGAAAAGTAGGTGTAAAACGCCCACTTAGCCTCAAGTTACTTTAAAGATATGATGATTAATTCCATTACATTTATTACGGAAACTCTATAAACTATCTAATGGTATTCAGTCTTACAGTCCTGGCTCCCAAATCCGCCACTGTTTAGTATCACTTTGTACGTTATTAATGCGGCAGAAACGCTCTTGTGAACCTTAGAGCATGCATTCTGCGCATTTAAGACCGGTTGGAGCGTCCTGGGAGCTTTTTAATAGAGCGCAACGATATCTCAAGTTACTACATAGAGGTAAGTTGATGTAAAACTAATGTGACCATCTTTATCTTCTTGTAATGGAAAAAAAACAAACATACATTAAAATTGGGGACAACTTTTTAAAATATTTAATGTTACTTCCAGTCCGCATTCAGCCAAGAAAGTACCAAGAATCAATCATTTAAAAAAATCGATTAAAAGAACTCGATCGAATTTTTTTTAGTGCCGCTAAGTTGGCACAAGTGTCCTCTGTTAATGCGCGAAATTTAATCGTTGTTTGTTTTTTTTTTAATTTGTTTATAGTACGCCATTTTGTCTGGTAATTATAATTGTGTTTTGCGATTTTTAAATTGGATAATAATATTGAGCAAGGATCTGTCCCAAATTTTACATTGAAAATGGCATTTAGTGCTGAAATTTTTGCCAGGAGGTAAGACAGTAAATAAAGATTATTGTCTGACCATTATGTAGGTACTTGAAAGAGCAGATACGTTGTAAATGGTCAGATTTGTAAAAAAAATGCATGGATTTTACACATGATAACGCACCATCTCACAGGGCTATCGTTGTGAGCGAATTTTAGCCTGATTCTCAATCAGTCACTTTAGTATTACTGCGACTGTCATTTTTATTTTTCCAAAACTTAAATTACCGCTTTAAAGTACCTGTTTTCAGTAAACAGATGATATAAAAGGAAATCCGCGGCAAATATTCCGAAACGTTCAATGAAAAAGTGATTTGATCATTGGGTTGTATTTTGGCTTAAGCGTATAATTTCTAAACAGGCTTACTTTGAAGATGTTCCAATGAATTTTGATGTATAATACTCGTAGATATTTTGTGTTTCTTTGATCAATTCCCGGTACTTTCTATATACTATATATTGTACATAGAAATATATTTCCTTAAATGTATCTTCTATTTTCTGACATAATATAATATAATAATTTAGTAAAATATAAAATATTTTACTGTATTGTATTTTATATATACACGGTAATATTTTTTATTGAATTGTAAAAATTCGAATGGATTAAATGGAATAGAAAGATTTTTGATAATTTATTATTATTCGATTCAAATTTGAACTAATATTTATGTATTTAATAATTTATTTAATAAAATAAAATACACAGATATATTTAACATGCGAATTAGAAAATTATAGAGTTCGCTATAAAATAAAAATAATAGTTGTTAATCTCAATTTTAAAATTATGTTATTCTTTCTCAAATGACGCAATATAACATGAATTTTAAAGAACCAGAAAAATATATTGAAAACGGAACAGTCTCGCCCTTAATAAGACGCATGGTCACGTTTTGCATGGCTTCTCCATCCAACCTTCGAGCATTCCGAACCGAAACGATACTGGGGTTACAAGTAGTTTTAATCAAATCACTGATCCCTTGTTCAGCTTCTTTAGCACCTATTTTCTCTACAAATTGTAGATCGGATTTGGTCGCGTCTACCCAATAAATGGCTATTCACTCTTCCTTTAACGGTTCCCGAATTATATAAGTACGTGTAAAATTGGGTAGGGCAAGCGTATTCCACTTTTAACTATTCGCTTTATGAATAAAAACGCCGATAAGCTTTTGAAATATCACGGCCGCACGACATGTCAATTCCCTACGTTATGTATTTTCCAGTCGCGTTATCGAAAATCGTTTTTTTGGGGAAAATAGGAGCGTCTCAGCCGCACGGGGGGGTTGCGCGACCGAGGTGTGTCGGACTTATACCGACTAAAAACCCCAAGGTGACTACTTCTGCGCATTGGCGGGGACTGTGGGTCCTGTAATCAACTTCTGCCAACTTCTCGGGGGTCGACCAACCAGTTGCCCCACCCTGAGACGTTATGTATTTTCCACTCGCGTTATCGAAAATCGAATCTTACTTTACCTTAGCCTTCATTTATGTTTTATACCCTGAGTAATGTCCTGTGGGTCTCATTTGGGGCAGATGCCATCTACTACTTCACCTTGTAATATTAGAAATAAATAGCTGTAGTACTTTTTTAATAAAACCCAAAAATAAAAGAAAAGTATAAAAAGAAAAGATTAAAAATAATACATATTTAAATGTCGTTGCATTAACAGCAACGGTTCCAGTAATGGACACTAAAACCTCTCCTGGGCATCTCACACCCCCCTCGCACCAAACCCTACCAATGATTCTCGATTGCGCCAGGATCGTGCGTCTCTGGGATTGTCTGGAACTGCCACGATTTCTCATGCCCTGGGCTTTTTTCTTCGACAAGAGATGGTTTGATGGCCGGCAAAGACACTAAATTAACCGAGCGAGAGGGCGATCACTGAGGTACTCAGCCGGCAAATTTATTGGTTGGGTGGAAACGGAAGAGCACCCCTATGGGTATGAATTTCGACTTTCACCGTCAGTCAAAATACTAAACCTAACGGTGATCTACTAGCGTTTCGGAAGCGACTGCCTTGAGAAGAAATGCCGAAAGAAAGTCAAGGTTACATCGGAATGAACTGACCGACTTTGTCTCCATTCCAGTCTACATATACCACGACAGAAGATCTCTAGGTATCTGAACAACTGGAATCTACCTGCTGAATCTGAAACGTAACTGGAGGAAATATGCAACTATGATGGTTCTCAAAAATTTAAATACTCACGACACAACACTCACAGTATCAGCATTAAATGCAATTTTTTTGTGCATAAGAGCCGTTAAATTAAATGAAATATAACTTTATTCAAATAGGCATACACCCAAGAACTTTTGGATTTGGATTGAATCTACCACCGGTTCGGAAAGCAGAATCTACCGAGAAGAGCCAGCAAGAAATTCTGATAGTTCCTCTTTTTAACATAATGAGGTACAATAACAGGTATAATATACAAAGGATTGAAAGCCCTGCGAGAAACTATTTACTATTAATGTAACACAGATAACTCCAAAGTTTGTAGGAAGCTTTATTTTAGAATCTAACAGACTTTAGTTCATTATCCCAACAAAGTGAAGGGCGGGTAAAGAAAACTTTGTCTCAACTCGGCCCTCTGTAATAACTTTCCCTTAAGACCCAGAACAAACAACACTATATATTACAGCAGGTGTGTTTACCAGCCCAAATTAAATGCTTTAATGGTTTTTCGCTGTCAATATAACGTCACTGTGAGTAGCGATATAGTAAAAGCAAGTTAAATTGAAAATTATTGTATAATATATATTATAGCACATGTGTGCTAAGTTGACCATTACAGACGAGCCGAAGCAGTCTTATAATTATCAAAACGCTCTTATTATACGATATTTTTTATCAGACTGCCGAGTAAAATAACAGTCACTTATAATATTGTAAATTATCAATTATTTAAACAGTAAAGATACAATTCTCACAGTTTGGCTGTAACTTGCATTTTGTGCCTCAATTAGTTTTACCAACAAGGTCAAAAGTATATCTTGTTCTTTTACACTACTTAACGTCGATAGATTTGATAATACTTAATCATAACATATGTTTGCTTCAACGAAATTTCACCGTTTACAACTTACAATATTACATATTTATTTCTTCTAACTAAGTGCTAACTTTTTAATTACATGTCATATCAACTATACCGCTGTGCATACAGCCGACATTAAATTATCTCTTTATTGGTATTTAAAACAAATATCGAATTATTCTGTCAAATTTTACAAACCCTATAATTTATGGTGCGGTATAAACATCACGAGATATTATTATATCACATTACCATACTCCGAGCGCAGTTAGATTATTATATCTCTAGTGCATAATTTAGATAATGATGAAACTAAAAGCGATGTAATAATAAATTCATTACGAGTAACTAAGATGAAAAATGTGTAATGTAACCTTTCAAGGTTGTCTTGAATTAAGTATATTCTTGGGTTCGGACCTGGATTCCGCCCAACATACGCTCGCACATTGCCCGGCGTGGGGCAACGAGCGGCGGGACCTGGTCCGTAGGATCGAACACGACCTCTCCCTGCCAACAGTGGTGTTGGCAATGCTAGCAGGGTATGACAACTGGAGGGCCGTGGTCTCCTTCTGTAAGGATGTTATGTCCCAGAAGGAGGCCGCAAAGCGAGAACAGCAGAAGGCTGCTCGAAGGAGACACCAGGGTGCCGGCAACCGCCCTGGCACATCAGTCCCGGCCGATCGGTCAATCCACGACCGGTTGGCTGATGTCTTTCGGGTCGTGGCTGCTCAGGGTGGGGGCCCTGAGCAACTGGTTTAGCGGCCCTCGAGAAGTTAGAACAGTTGAACATCGCGCGAACTAGTGCCGGCAGCGACAGGTCACCACCCACCACCCTGACCTCTTTTCATACTTAATTATAAACAAAATATTGGTTATATGACCTCTTTCAGAAGTAAACTTCATATAATATTATTGCTTTTATAATATATCTTTTCCTGGTAATCCATTTTTTTCAATATCCTTATTTTTTACTATTATATGTTTATATTACAGGCGTTTCCCTAACTATATACTCGTGAGGTCTACAGTAAAAGCGCATATTATATAAGTTGAGAGTCTCTGACCACATTTTGCGCTAAACTAAAGCCGATAGCAAAAACAAGACTAACTAGCCCTGTTTATATTGACGTCATTCAAACTTTTTGAAGGGGGTAACTTTAATCTATTCATTTATTAATAGAATCTTTTTAAACTTTCGCTCAATATCAGGATTAGAATACTAATTCCTGATCAAGATCAAAGCGATCTGATGTTTGGATATCTTTGGGTAACATTGAATACATAATACGAGACCACAAGATCCAGAGTAGGCTAAGTGAAAACTTAGGAATTCTGAGTGTGCTGTTAAAAGTTAAACAAAATCTATACATGATTTAATAGACGAAGGAAATATTTAGGGAGGATATTCAGCAGTTTATTCTAACTCCAAACACGTAAAAATAATGACTTAATAATTCCTTTAAAAGGAAGTAAATTATAATCAACACATTTAGATACACATATGATTGAATAAATAACTTTTTTTTTTTCTAGCCCGGGGTTTATCCCTAACGGACCTCAGGGTGCAGTGAGGGCCGCCCCGTGGTGTGTCGGCCTTGGACCGACTAAAGCCCCCGGGGTGTTCCGCCTTCCACCTACCGGCATTGAGGGCGCGACTGGGGTCTCATCTTTGATGACCGGCAAGGCGTGCGGCCTTGAATAGGCCTCTACTCGTTTGGGGAGGAGTGGTGTAAAGAGCCACTCATACAACTTTGATGTAGAGCAGCACGCGGGAACACATCGCGGGCCGCTCGAACCCTTCTTGGACGACACACTCCCTCAAGTGTGCCGCCCAAGAGTAGGTCTTTTGCCTATCCTAAGCTAGGTTAAGTATGAAGGGAAAACGAATTAATATCTGTTTACCTAAAAAAAAAGTAAAAGAAAGTTTATCTACTTATCAATCAAACGTGCGCTACACGCGCAACGGTACCGACCCTTTTTACGAACCAATTCTCATATTTGATTTGTTAACAAATACAGTTATTTACATGTTTATTTATTACAAGAAGGCACAAACGATTGTATCCTGAAATATCTCCCTCGTCTATAAAATTATCCTGTATACCCCCACACGATCACAGCCAACCGATATAAACAATATTTGTCGAAGAGCGACTCTACCAACCGGTGTGATCTCCCATGGCATCAATATTATACGATTTATTAATATTCATCACAATATGAATTTATAATACCAAAGGACATGTTCAGTGAGCGATGTTTATTACATTAATACTTGTATGTATAGATATTGGCCGAGATTGTATATATAGGTCATTACAAAATGTAATAATTAACACAGAGAATTAATGTAGTCTACACATAGCTGCGAGGATTGGTACTAATTAAAGGTGCCCGCAGGCTAAGGGTAATTTTGTATAAGGCCCAGGTCAGGACATGCATGGAATATTGTTCGCATCTCTGGGATGGTTCTGCTCAGTACTTACTTGACGCCCTGGACATAGATGGGCAAAATGTAATCAGATTAATGAAAATGATTAAGGATTACATTTTACGTTTTTTACCACTAATATGACTGCATTTTGCTCATTTATGTTTTAAACACTACAGAATCCCAGATTGTAGGCACATTTATGATTTTTTAATGTTTTAAATGGATTTAATCATGATTACAGAGCAAGAAAATTAAAATTACGACTATATTTTGTAATCGTTCATCATTAATCAGATTACATTTTGCTCATATCTGGCCCTGGATAGGCTGTCGGCATTCCCCAAGTTAAAAAAAAACGTATGTAGACAAAAATAAACTTATTATGTCAACATAGATATTATCCCAAAACTGTGAATATTTCTAAAAAAAACATGAATGTATTGAAATCTCATTATTTCAAGTACTTTTTATAGGGAAAAATCACTAGCTACGCATATTTACCTCATAGTGACACAGTTATCCAAATTTGAAGTTTATGTGGGAAAGTTACCTTTTGTGCCAAACTTTAATGGACTAACAACCATAAAGTGGCCGTACCTACACGACAAAGGACCTGTAAAAAATACAGATGTACAGGTGCAGTACCTGCTTCACCTGCTCAATTAAATTATGAACTTTATAGGCTAAACTGATAATCATAACGACATAAGAAGCGAGAATGATATGAAAGAAAATAAAACTTTATTTAAATGAGTCTACTTCCAAGCACTTTTGAATCGTCAATAGAAAAATAATTTACAGAAAAGTGTCGGTAAAATAGCCAACAAAAGGCATAACTAAATATTTATAAACATGTATTGTTTCAGTTAAACAATTGCCTTAACCTATTGCCTACAATGTAAGAAACATTTTGTCTTTATTAAATAACACTATCACTGTAATTTATTATTCTACCTACGTGCAATATTTGAAATTCTCTGTCTGCACATATATTTGGAAGGTAGACTAGTCTTAGAACTTTTGTTGAATATTCCATTATTTATCTTCTGTACTGTACGCCTTAATACATAAATAAACAATGTCTACATTTAACATTGGTCCGTAGCCCGCTTTAGTCCTGTAATCTACTGATTTATAACCCCGCAGGCCACACCCTGTCCATATCATGAGCATATTCAGAGTATACATGTGTATAGTGAAATGTAGTCACTTCTCTCCACTAAAAGATGAGAAATAAATGTAAAAAGTATTAAAATTTGAAAAATTCAGTACAATATATCCAAGATCCCTATCTTCAAAGAGTTCTAACATGTATAATTTAAAACTTGTAATGGAGGACTTCAAAACAAAAACGTTTCCGGTTTTAATGGAAATGTCGGCAAAATGAAATGGAACTGAGATATTTTTATAATGTGGAAATGTGAAAAATACTTTGAAAGCAATGTATAATTTCAATTTTTAATAAATATCAGGTTCTACAATCCAGCCTTAAAAATCTTACGAGAATTGAAACCATTTTTATATCTAAAAATTTCCAGATATATCTGGATTCTGGGATAATAATTGTAAGGAAAAAAAAATCTTATTAACTCAGATAAACTGCGTGATATTGGATTTTGTGTCAAATTTAAATCGTGACCTGCGAAAATACTCTTCGATTTGAATAAATTTTAATTAATTTCTTCAATTTTATCTTCAGTCCAAAAAGTTCTCATTGAACGCAAATTTTTCTAAGTTCGTGATTCAATGGAAAATTTTTAATTTGATTTATTTTTATCATCATTTTTTATATGGAGATATTCTTCGTCGTTGCCAATGACGACTTGATAAACTTTGCCTGCAACGCTGAAAATATTCGAATCTCAACAAGAGCAAATTTTTCTTTTAGGATATTATTAGTTTGTCGCTATTTCTTGTATTTATTTCAATATTTTATCATCATTATCAGTTCAATTTAGGCCAGCGGTAGACTTAAAGGTTCTTAATAGGAAAGGGCTAACCCTTTCCTAATAAGAACCATTAAATCCGAACTTCGGCCGCCTGTATCCAGTTTTGCCACCAGTTGTACTACGCTAGGGATCGTCCTACACTATCTCCACTCCAGAACCTGCCTGCTCCAGCAACTGCCATTTCTTCCGCATATGTGGACTATCCACTGCCATTTCAACTTGTTAAAACCACGGTTCAGATTGTCGGAGTTGCGACTCCGCAGCGGTGCCCATTTTTTTGGAGAAAATCCTAATTGTACCGTACTAGCTACACATAGGGGGTACACGATGGGTGGGTAACTGAGGTATGCTAACCTTTTACAAACTAAAAACCCCAGGTTGACCTAATCTGCACTGAGCCCCGCCGTGTATTGCATTCATTAAGGACTGTGGAGGGCTTTGTATTGTTCACCTCATGGAATTTAAGGTAGAGCACGGTCATCCTGCTCCACCAACCTATGATGAGTTGCCTTGAGCGCCCGTGATCCTTAAAGCATTAGCCAATTGGTCATGGATGGATCGAACTGTTGGAAGTGATGCACCGGGGCAATTGCCAGCGTCACGACATCATCTCCTCTGAGCAGGATTAGCGGCAATGATGTCTTAACAGCGACGGACAGGTCGCGATAAACCCTGTCTGTATGCATTTAAATATAAAGTCATCGTGAGTTGGAGACATCGTTTGACAGCACTGCACAATCGCCTACATTGGCGACTTGGGTCAGATTTGTTATTTTTTTTTTGAACAGACATCTACTGAGGGCCAGGAAATACCTATACAATTCAACCCGGCTTGGGGGCGAGCACAGAAGACGCTCAGCCAGCGAGTTTATGGGTTGGGTGGCAATGCAAGGGCACCCCTGTGGGTAAAAACCTCGACTTGGACCGCTAGCCAAAAAGAATACGAACCCTACGGGTGATCTACTAGCGTTTCGGAAGCGACTACCCTGGGAAGAAACGCCGAAAGAAACTCAGCTGCGTCGGAGTAGAATCAGTGGGTAAGAATTCAACGCCTACTTTTATACGAAGAACTATGTTGATATCTTTCACCTACATTGCTCCTAACTTAGCATAACACTTTCGCATTTGAAACATGTGGTTGTTACCCTTTTAAACTATTCATCAAACGCGAACTTAGTATAACATTCGAGACCGCAGTGAATCCCTCGGTAATACCTACTACGTGTGACGTATATATCTAAAACAATATCACATTTAAAAGTAATTTCCTGGAATTTGTAGCGTCCTGAAGGCCTGTTAACTGAGTAAAAAGGCCGACTCAAAGCGGCATCCGCTTCTATTTGAACCATCAATCTAATTTCCTTTCTCTTTCTGAAATTTTATTCCTTAGTTTGGTTGACGTAATATGGGAACTGTCTAGAGATTTGTATTTGAACTTTATTTGAATTTGTACCACGAGCTACAGCAATATGAGATTAGTAGATTTTCTTTAATTAATATTAAAATAAATATCACTCGATCTGTATGTATAAAATCGTTGTCAGTTTTTTTTTGCGCGGAATTATGCAGTATAAATATTCAAATAACATTTTTCAAAAACAAATTAATTGTTTAAAAAAAAATCTTTAAACGATATTTCTGTTTTCATAAGTTTGAAAAATAAATTTCGCCAGTCTGCTGTCCGCGGATGCAGAATGCGTATATACTTGTACCCAAAAACAGAGAAATTACATAGAGGCATGATATCTATATATTTACCAAGAATAATTAATAATATACCGTCACACTATACCCCTTACGGGGTGAGCAGAGATACTTAAGTGGCTGTATCCACTTTGCGCTTATATTTCGAGTCCAACGTGACCAGTAGCGCAGCTAATCGCCGTCCTCAGGGCACTTACACATGACATTTGTATTAGATGCTATGCGAGATTCCTCATCATGTTTTCCTTCACCGTAAAACGTCGATAATCAAGAATATAATTAAAATATAATTGATAAAGAAGACTTATTATTCTCCTAATAATTGTTTGGTTGATCAAGATATCTGGCATTAGTATGTAAAGTTTCTCACAAGAGATTCATTTAATTAAGTATAGAATAGGTTGCAGCGGAAGGCTGTCAACATTGTGAATGATCCTAACGTGACTAAGGGCACCTACGCATTACGCGGTTAGCCGCCATGCGGCTAGCCGTCCGGCTGACCGCAGGATGCGGTTGCGAATGCGGCTAGCCGGATTGCGGCCAGCCGCATTCGCAACCGCAACGTACGGTTGCAAACCTATCCGCGTAGTGTGTATAGCAACCGTCCGGTTGGCCGTCACTCGGGCCGCATCCCTCCGAGCGACCGCAGCGGTCTGCGGCTAGCCGCATCGCAGTGCGCATAGAAATGAATATTACGTACATAATTGTGCTTGCGGTCAGCCGGACGGCTAGCCGCATGGCGGCTAACCGCGTAATGCGTAGGTGCCCTAAGCATCTTGAACCGCTCCAGTTACGCAGAGATATTGCCTCAATAAGCGTTTTCTACCGTCTGTATCATGGCGAGTGTTCTATTTTTTTTTTACACTGGCTCGACATAGTGACTACAGAGTACCTGATGGTAAGTACAATGTAGTCCAAAAACGAAAGCGACAATCAAAGGATAAATATCCATTGATAGTCTACGTCGTCATGTCGGCCCACATATACCACGACTGAAGGTCTGTAGGTATATGAGCTACTGGATATACACAAGTTGATCCCGAAACGCGACAAGCCAAGACTGGTCACTATGACGGGCTTTACACCCATGTACTGTGGTCGTGAACCAGACGGGCACCGACGCCCTACCCTCTCGCTGCTGCTCGTTTAGCACCACCCAGGAGTCACGTATAGGGAAACTAGGGTAAAGCCTACGGACGCGAGCAGCTTCGACACCCAAAAGTAAAAAAAAAAAGTTCTAAAGTGTTGTTTTACCTTGTTCCACCGTCTCCCTTCATTAATGCGCGCAAGATTACGGAATTACAGCTATATGATAACTCACATCTCGGCTAGGATTAAGAAGTTCTTTAACTCTTTCTTTGCCTTGTCGTTGGGCTGTGGATTGGATTTCTGGCAAGCCAGTTCCCACCGTCCTATGATATGCGGTTCTTTAAGTGTAACATGAAGAGATATTAGTGCAGGCTGGCATGATCGCTGCAATTAGTGATGGGGTTTTGTTAACTGTTGGCATGTTGTGGTCACAATGACGAGTCAAGACAAAAAAAAAGTGTTTTACCAGGATTTCTTGCTAGTTCCATTTTATAAATCCTGAACTGATTAAACTCAATTTTATTGACTACTAGCTGTCCCGGCAGACCTTGTTCTGCCCTATTTCTCTAAAACAAAGACATATTGTTTTTTTTAATGTTAATAGCTTCCCCGTCAGATTTTATTGAAAATTGTTTTGTTGTTGCCTTCCCGGAACCCGTCCACTAACATTTAAACTTTACGGTATGGTGTTAAAGTTCAAATTGACTTTTAAATATTATTACGAATTGTTTGTATGAGAATACAGAAAAGTGGTGTTTTTAGACTTTTCCAGACAATTTTTTTAATTTTTCTCTCCGTAATAACCATCCCCAGACTTCATCAAACACAACAAAAAAAAAAATCAGCCAAATCGGTTCAGCCGTTCTCGAGTTTCGCGCTTATCAAGACATTTTGGGATTCATTTTTGTATTATAGATTTAGAACTGGTTATACGATCTATTTAAATGAAAATATTTTGAGTTTGAATTTCGATTTAGCGCCATTGTGTTTTAAGTGAGTGCAGGTGTTTGAACGCATTTCAGAATTAAATCAATCCGTGTAATTAACGTAATAAGCAATTGCGTTGCGTTGATTAATTAATCGAGTCACTCGAGGCTCGAACATAATTAGCGCTGCCAATCAACGTCGTGACCAACGTGTCCGACACCCAAATAGTTGACGAATAACGAATTATTTTGCTTATTAATTACTGTTGTTTTATTAAAAATCAGAGAGTAGATCAGTTAATATCACTGAAGCGCTTGAAGGACCAACAATTATATGGTAGATTGAAATTTCTCGGTTGAGATATATGGACGCAACTTTGGATTTGCTTAGGAAATAATTTCGTTTTTGGTAAAAATTTTTTTTTTTTGCTCTTGCTCGACATAGTGACTACAGAGTACCTGATGGTAAGCACAGTGTAGTCCAAAAACGAAAGCGACTATCAAAGGATGAAAATCCATTGATAGTCTCCATCGCCATGTCGGCCCACATATACCACGACTGAAGGTCTCTAGGTATATGAGCTACTGGATATACACAAGCTGATCCCGAAACGCGACAAGCCGAAACTGGTCACTATGACGGGCTTTACACCTATGTACTGTGGTCGCGATCCAGACGGGCACCGACGCCCTACCACCCCGCTGCTGCTCGTTTAGCACCACCCAGGAGTCACGTGTAGGGAAACTAGGGTAAAGCCTACGGACGCGAGCAGCTTCGACTCCCAAAAAAAACTGAATGTGTAATAGAAACTTAAGTACTATACTTAAGCCTTCACAGATACTATCGGTAAGTTACCACAAGTTTTGATGCTTATTAATATAAATTTGAATGTTTGATAAAAGTCTAAGTAAAGCGAAAGTAGCCGAAGTAAATAATTCTCCTTAAGATAATGTTAGGATCGAATTCTATAAAGTTGTCTTGATAACGATTTCACAACAACATCAATATAATACGAGTAGAATATTCCTTTGTTAATGCGGTTTAATTAACCGATTGGTTTTTGTTTTCTTGAGAGATTCTGTATTAAAATATTCTCCCATAAAATTTTACCTTATTTCTCTTGGTATAATTATAATAAAAAAAACAATCATTTAGGTTAACGTTTGGGTGTTCCTTATATCCTTGAAGAAATTAACAGGAAAGCGGTTGAATCATCAGGTCTAAATGGGAATATATCCGCAACATAAATATATGGTCTAAATTGTTTTGTTGTTTAAAAAAAGCTTAATTAAAAGAAAGAAAATAATTTTTGGCTAATTGTTTGTTTAAAATGTTTTAGTTTAAAATATTTTGTAATAAGCCGTGTTTTATTCCTATTTAATACTAGCTGACCCGGCAAACGTTGTCCTGCCATATAAATTATTTCTAGTGAATATCTTCTATATTTGACAAATATATATTTATCATATTTATACGATACTAACGTCACTCAATTGTTTTGCCTTCCCGGAACCCGTCCACTATCATTTAAACTTTATGGTATGGTGTTAAAGTTCAAATTGACTTTTAAATATTATTACGATATTCTATATGACAATATAGAAAAGTGTTGTTTTTAGACTTTTTCAGACATTTTTTTAAATTTTTCTCTCCGTAATAACCTCCCCCAGACTTCAAGAAACACAACAAAAAAGAAATCAGCCAAATCGGTTCAGCCGTTCTCGAGTTTCGCGCTTATCAAGACATTTAGCGATTCATCTTTATATAGAAGATTTATATATTATTTCATTATCTTATTATTATTTATTCATTAAATAAATAAAGCATCTCGAATCGTCACCTCCCTCACGGCAACCTTGATTTTTGCCAGATTTTTGTTACCGAAAATAAAGGCGTCTCTGTTTCGTCCATCGGAAGATTGGTAATTCATCTTTTTTATGGTCTTCTGGGTGTATTTTTCTTATTACCTGGACTTGTGCTGTGGATCTGGACATATACTAGATGCCCAGATGGCAGACTACTACGAGGAACTGGTGATTTCCAGCGGTGGTGGTGTTTTTTTGGTGATTTTGGTGGTGGTGGCTGGTTTTGGTTTGGTGGGACTGATAGGGTAGAGTGATGTGCGCGTAAATTGATTTGTTAGTATTGACGTTAATCAAAAACTGGGTATTAAAAAATTATAATGATGGGCTGAAATACACTTCTATCTAAAGCACTAAAACTTAATATAATATATTTAAAATAAAGTAAAAATACAGTGTAATACTCTACTATTAGTGGATTGAACAAATAAGAAGTATAATGAAGTACAGTAAATAATAGTCTTGGTAAAATATATATTTATTTGGTGTTGATATCATCATCATAAACCCATCCTAGTCAACTGCTAGGCACAGGCTCTCCTAACAAGTGCCACTGAGCTCAAAATTCTACTCTTTTCGTCTATTTCTTTCCAGCTACTGTCAGCACGCCACCGCTCTACCTTGCCAGGAATTCCCCAGGCTACATTTGTTGATTCGCGGTCTCCACTTAACCCACATGCTGCAACGATGATCGGTTCTTCGGCAGATGTGACCAGCCCACTGCCACTTCAGCTTGCTAGTACGGAGAGCTATATTAATAACTTTGATTATCTGCCTAATTATTTTATTTAGGAGTGTAACCTTCAGAGAAACTTCCAACATAACTCATTCTGTCACACACAAAGCAATCTTAAACTGGTGGATTAGCCCCCAATTGTTAGTGTGCACGTCTCTATTTCGTACGTCACATCTGTGATAGTAGGGCAGTGTTTAAGTATTATTTATTGTATTATTATTAAAAAAATGTAATACAAATATAGACACATAAATCACATTGGTGCGAATCAATATCATTTTACCAGCCGTTAATCGAAAGAGAGAGGTTAGTTATAAAGGCTAGAACGTACTTATGTCATCGTAAAAATTTTACTGCCCCGCAAATTGACGAACTTTACGACGCCAACTTGCGTTTACCCGAAGTTCTTTCACAGCGTTTCTCAAACTCCCTCCCTTAGATATACAAGATAATTTTCATAGTCATTATCTTTAAATAAAATCTAACAATCTTGTTTTTTTATCAAACTATTTCCACTTTTTTTGTATCCCGGGGGAAAATCCTGCATATAACCATCAGGGACGCTGTAAGGGCAGCGACCCCGATGTGTCAGACTCCTACTGACTAAAAACCCCCGGGGTGTACCTCTGATTGCTCCACCCGGGCCTGGGAAATCAAATTCGTCCAGACGCCCAGGGAACAATAAGCCTTGTTTAGGCAACCTCTCTGGGAGGGGTAGAAGTTAGCCCACCCTTCGAAAACCTCTCTCCCGAGTGGTGTGCCGGACACCATGCACCGCAAACTATTCCCGCTAATTTAACATAGTCTTGCAGTCTCCTTATAAAAAAAAAAAGGTTTATATTTTCTATTACACATAACAGGATTTTTTTTCGCATTTGTATTGGTTCAAAACATAATTGAAACAAAAATTAATATTTCTTTGTCAAAATAAAAGTTCTAGGACGTAATTGGTTGCTAGGCAACGGTCGCAGCCGTCAGGTCTCATTGATTCTAAAAATCGGAACATGTTGTGAGACGCATAACGCTGCTTTCTTATTGGTTCTTTAAAATGGTGTAATGTTAAGAGACGCGCTAGCGCATGTCGAAATAGTACCCTAAGCACGCGTCATTTCCAGCCACCTGCTGCTAGAAAGAAGACGCCCTACAAAGTCTTTTTTTTTAATTTTGTCATCATCAATATTTGAAATACTTTTCCCAGAGGGTTTATTCAAAATTTTTACATTCCATAAGCATTTTTTTTTGGGTAGCTGCTTTCGTTGTTTTCTATCTTCATTAGCCTATACTTCTGTGTTGTATTTTATGTTGTGTAACAAATTAAAACATTCTCTTTCTTCCTATTTTTAATTCTTCTAGCAGTTTTAATTCTTTCTTTTTAATTCTACCGTTACTATATGTTTTAGTGCTTAAGTTCAATTTTCGACTGATGTATTATTTTAATAAAAGTACGTGTTTCACTCACAATTGTTTATTTGACACTAAAATTTAAACGTTTACAAACGTCATTCTACATGCACCACATACCTGCACATAATACATATAAATACATCGTACACTATATAGATACTGATTTCAACTTTCATAAATTATCATTAAATTTATACAATATATAATATTAGGTCCTTACATATGAAATTGGCGTTTTTCGTACTGGCCACTTTAATCACAAATTTCTCCTCTTTGGTAAGGAATTCCAAATTCAAATTTGTACAGCTATAGACTCATGTATTTGTGCTTCGATGGTCGTCATTCATTTGTTTTTTTCTTCTGTTTTTTTCTGTTTGCGTCACTCATTTTACAAAATGGAAAACTTAAAATATCGCATTATTTACGAGTACGAGTTCCGCCGTGGCACTAGTGCTGCGGAAACAACTCGAAGGGTGAATGATGTGTATGGCGGTCGTGTTGCAAAAGAAAACACAGTTCGTTTTTGGTTCCAACGTTTTCGTTCTGGAAATTTCGACCTGCAGAACAAGCCCCGTGGACGGCCTGAGACTCAAGTTGATAATGAAGAGTTGAAGGCTATTGTGGAAGCGGATCCATCGCAAACCACGTCCGAGTTAGCTGCAGGCGATGTTAGTGATAAAACTGTTTTAATTCACTTGAAGCAAATTGGGGAGATTAAAAAGCTTGAAAGGTGGGTACCTCACGAATTGACTGAAGCAAACCGGCAAACGCGCGTCGACTGCTGCGTTACATTACTAAACCGGCACAATAATGAAGGTATTTTAAACCGAATCATTACCTGTGATGAAAAATGGGTTCTTTACGATAATCGGAAGCGCTCAGCGCAATGGTTGGATCCTGGCCAGCCAGCCAAATCCTGCCCCAAGCGAAAATTAACCCCAAAAAAGTTACTTGTAAGCGTTTGGTGGACTAGTGCCGGTATTGTTCATTACAGTTTTCTCAAATCTGGCCAGACTATTACGGCTGATGTCTATTGTCAGCAATTGCAAACCATGATGGAAAAGCTAGCGGCTAAACAACCTAGGCTGGTCAATCGCTCCACGCCACTGCTGCTTCACGACAACGCTAGACCACACACTGCGCAACAGACAGCTACTAAATTAGAAGAGCTTCAATTGGAAAGTCTAAGACATCCTCCGTACTCCCCGGACCTTGCTCTAACAGATTACCATTTTTTCGAAATTTGGATAACTTCTTGCAAGGGAAAAAATTCAACTCCGATGGGGCAGTCCAAATCGCCTTCAAAGATTTTATTGATTCCCGTCCGACTGGTTTTTTTAGTAAAGGGATCAATGAACTACCTATGAGATGGCAAAAGTGCATAGAAAATAATGGTTCATACTTTGATTAATTAAATATTGTGCCGTTCGCGCGTCGCGCGGTGCAGTTTAACGTGAAATTCGGAGCGCGATCGCGGAGCGTGGGAGCGCGCGGCCGTTCATGCGATCATCAAATTAAGACTGGCGCGGTGAGGGGCGAGTGCCGTATGCCTCGCCACTGCCCGCGCGCATTATTATTAACTGTGCGCGCTACAATATATTATATTAAAAAATATTCGACTTTTTGTTCCTCCCATACAAAATGCCAATTTCATATGTGAGGACCTAATATATTGCATCTATTTCTATTCACCATTATTATCAACCTACTACTGCTAATACTCTCCTCCCATCAGGTTACCATTTGTGTTATTTTCCTATTACTAACGAATAATATTTTACAAATCGTTTAATACACAAAAGAATTATGTTTGTTTAGAAGATAGCCATTCAACTAAACATAAACTGAAGGGAATTGCTGATCATTTTGTATACTAGTGGTAAACGGTAAGCAACCAACAGAAAATTGAGAATCGATATATCAAATTTATTTCCATAATAAAATTCACCTTTCTTATTCATGATCAGTGTAGATCCATTATATTTTATTATGTCATAATACATCAAACAAACAATATCAATAAACTACATCCTATAGCTACTAACAACCTACTAGCTTTGATATTTATATAGTAAAATCTTATAATGCTAATAAATATGATTTTTATAGTTTCTGGCAGTCGACTTTCATATTAAACAGTCTGGTATATGTTACAGAAGGTATATTTATAAAATAAAAATATATGTTTTATTGAAAGTATTCAAACAATGTTCTTGAAGCATATAAAATATGAGATACACAACCTTCCTTTTCATTCATCATTTCGATAAAGGATAGATTCGTCATATTTGCTACTAAATAGTTTTTAATGTCCGCATTCAAAAGCAAGAAGAGGTTTTTCGCTTTTTAAAGCGCCATTTTTAAAGTCAATACACGTTAATAATACTTTTATTTTTCGTGTCTGTGATATACATAATATATCATAAGTTTTTTTGATATCAGACATTCTATATTGTATATTTGGCGCCTTTAAAAGTTTGGTGAGCAAAAAATTGTCAGCATATATTTTTTTATGTATTTGTTTTTCTTTACCTAATTAGTTGGAGAGTTTTCTTAATAGTTTTTTGTGAAAACTTTACTGGCTTGTGTTTTTTTTTTGTTTATATATTGCTGTATGTGTACCTAAAAATAAAATAAAAAAGGGAGAGTCGATTAATTCTTTAATGCATCCTTCTTACTTTTGACCTTATCCTCCATCAGAATTCTATTTATTTGGTCTGTGTAGGTAAGTCTAGTAAATCAATTGTATATGTAATCGATCAATAAATACTCAGTTACTTAAGTAGCATGAATAGGTATTCTATCGATGTTTGAGCACGAATTTCTGTTTGTTATATTTGGCGTCTTTCACAGTCTATGGTTGAAACACGAAGGTCAAATGGTTTCTAGTTTCAGTAACAATGTCTTGTTGAAACTCAAAGCGATTACTTCATTGTATAACAATATTCCTAGAGGACGCAAGAGGTTATCGCTAAATAAATTTCTTGAGCCATTTAACACTGAAGAAAACGATAAAGCTTATCTAGTCCTTGCCACTTAAAATCAGGTCAAAGAGATAATAAGCTAAAGTAACTTTTCTGTGAAAATCGGTCAAGTGCTCTAACCCTATTAAGCCCTTACTTAGCATAGATTAAGTTATTTCTCCAAGATATCTCGTTTCAGAAATTTCGGTGATATATACTCTTCTTAAAACATAGATAATAATATATCTTGACACTATCCCCCCCCCCCCGATCCCCGTTCGATGTAAACAGAGGCGATACATTAGTAACTGTATTCTCCTGCGCTTATACCTATCTCTTGCACAACGTGACCAGTGGCACAAACGATCACCGTTCTTCAAACATTAACACATGACGTTTTTATCAGATGTCATGCGGGTTTTCTCATGATGTTTTTGCTTCGCCACACTAAAACACTAAAACGCTAAAATCCGTGTCTTTTTACCAACTCACCTACGACCACCGGCCTCATATATATTACTTATTTTGTTATTATAAATGTAAAATAATTAATTGTATGATTGTAAAGAAATATTTTAAAATATTAGTTACAGTTATAATTACATAAGTAAATCTGTTGTTCATATATAAATGCATTAAAATGATAAAATAATAATCAGACCAGACATTAAGTCATCTTCATCGGTTTAGCTCTATGCTTTTAACGTAATGGAATTGAGTTTTGATGAGATTGGTACGTTTTAATTTACATATCTGCCTATGCGATTTTACCGCAAAAATGAACGCTTCATATTTGCAATTTAAGGCTGTATACCAATAAAGCAGCAGTAGGTAGTGGTGTTAATCCCAAAGAAGCATAGAAAGAATTATATTTTTATACTTATATTGATTATTATTGGGTGTAGTGGGAACTCGGCGTTTTTTCCGTCAGCCAGCCCCTATTTAAAAGGCTGTTTGTTGAAGAGTGTTGTGTGTTGTGAGAAGGGTGATCAGTTGCACTACTGGTCACGTTAGGCAAGGCATATAAGCGCAGAGTAGATACAGCCAATAATGTAGCTCTACTAGCCTTGAAAGAGATACAGCGTGACAATAATTATTTATATTATGGAAATTACGACATTTATAATCGTTGCATTCATCGCATCGAACATTCGCTTTGCTACGTATGAATGCTAATCTCTTGTCTACTAGACCCAATATAACATAAATATGATAATGTCCTAGCCGGATTCGGCCACGACGACTGTTTCAACACCTATTAAGAAATCGAGGTCCAGTTTTCGGAAACAGTCCATTGCGCTGGAGATATTTCAGTGAATAACTGGACGCGCAGCCAGAACAGCACTCTCTCGTCCGAGCTCCCGCAGGCCCGATGGAATGGAGTACCAGTACGAACGGGAGGGAGCGGAATGCAGGTTTGATCGAGATTTCCTTCTCTGAACACCTGGTTGAATTGCGGTGTTAAAGAGATACCTTAGTTGCTTTTTACGACACCTCAGCAAGAAGAGGGGGGTGCTATTTTATTCTGCCAGCAGCCACCATGCCAAAATATAAATATATTATAATATAAAACTAAGTAAATAGAATTTTATAAAAAAGCTCTGATAAAAGGAAATCGTATTATGAATGAACCTTTCGTATAGCGTGCAGAAAACTATAAAAGTATTCAAGATAAGGAAAATGCTCCACTCATCGGTGCCTATAAACTGGATGATGCCATATAAACGACTGGATATCAAGGCTCTTCAGTTGCTCAATACGAAAGGTGAAGCAAAATGAATATATTTGAAGAAAAAATGAAATAATGTAAACCGTTTGTGAAAACCTCTGACGTTATAAAATGTATTTTAAGATTACACAATCAACCAAGTGCGAATGAAACTCGTACACTGAAAGCTCTGTAAAAACTTATAAGTTTATCACAATTGGTTTTTACCTTTCATGATTCTAAAAGGAAGTATTATACAAGTCTTGATTTTCTTGCAAAAATGAAGAATAAGGTTTTTTTTATTTACACTGGTTCGACAAAGTGACTGCAATGTACCTGATGGTAAGTACAGTGTAGCCCAAAAACGAAAGCGACCACCAAAGGATGAAAATACGTTATTAATCTCCGTCTTCATGTCGGCCCACATATACCACGACTGAAGGTCTCTAGGTATATGAGTCACTGGATTCACACAAGCTGATCCTGAAACTGGTTGGGTGGAATTGAAGACACAGCTTAAACTATGTACTAACTATGCCTATACAAAATTTACTAAATTTATCAATGTTAAGAGTAGAGTACACCAATAACTAATCTGACTACAAAATAACGGCCAAACGTGCACTGGAGTACAAAACATCATTTCTGCTACCGAAATACAATAATATACAACGTTACTGGTAACTAACGCATAACCTCTTAAAGGTAACTTAGGTACATCAAGACTAACAACTTTTTTTCTATGACTTTTGCCAAAACTTAACACATCCTAAGATATATATTTTTTTAGTTTTAGTAGGGATTTCTATCAATCGTTAGCTCTATGTTTAAAGTTCAGTCAGCTGATGCTACGAATTCGTCTGCCCCAGTTGCATCGCGCCGCCTTTCAGAGTATTAAGAAGATCAGAACTGCAAATTTGATTTATTTATTTTTTTGTATGGGGAAGAAAAGATTGAATTATAAAAAGTCGTAAAACAAAAGTTGTTAGTCTTGATATACCAAAGTCACCCTTGAGAGATTTTGCGTTAGTTACCTGTATCCCTGTATATGGCATGAGAGTAAATAAATATATATTACCTCAATCAATGAATAGTTTGCCTCGCGACATACAGGACGTATGCCTCCACGCCCCTAAACCCTTCACTAAAATAAAACGATAATATTGTAAACTATAATTATATATAATAACAACGCTATACGATTGACTCATCGTATCAATTTTATTAATCAAGTAGTGTATTCTCGTAAAAATATTTGCTCGAACTCACTGACTGCTCATAATCCTGACATATGGCTTCGCAGTTATTATATTGTGATTTGTGCCGTGGTGGCTGCCGGCAGAATAGAATAGCACCCCCCTCTTCTTGCTGAGGCGTCGTAAAAGGCGACTGTAGTATCCCTTTAACACCGCAATTCAACCAATTAAATATCTCCTGCGTAATTGACTGTTTCCGAAAACTGGACCTCGATTTTCTTAATCGGTGTTGAAACAGTCGCCGTGGCCGAAACCGGCTAGGACATCATCATCATTGTGATTTATAATTATTTTAATTTAGAAGTAATAAATAAAAAAACTATTATTAATGTTGGAAATCATAATTCGTGTGTTGTTTGCTATGTATTAGAATATAAAAATAAACATAATAAGATAACATATGCATAATGATCAAAAGTTAATTACATTTAAATCGCGATAGTACTTTTTAGGTCAATGACACGGTTACGAGAGATTTATAACTCGCATGACAAGGTTGTTTTATTGAAAAAGTATCACGCTATTATGTAGTATGAACTTCTATGTGACATCACATACATATTTATGTGTGTACAGGATTTATACAGGATGGTGGTATAGATAACGGAGATATTTCTGGAAACAATAATGTGTACTGTAGCGCCGGAAACTTGTGTGACTGTTATTGTGGATTACTTCCTTCTTCAATCAAACTGTTATTACCACTTTAAATTATATATTTAGTAAACTATAAACACATTCCATAATATTTCTTCATATTTTTATAATCTAATTTTAGTACTAAAATTATTTTCCAAACCTCAAGAATCAGTCAAAATCCTTGTTCAATTTCGAATTTAAGCAATCTTCATTTTTTTCCAATTCTTTCTTACAAAATATTATTTTTTACTAAACAGCCAACATGATATTTATGTCATAGACATGTAACCTACTTTATACACTCTTTACATACAATCACTATAGTACCTTGATGCAACTAATAAAAATGAAAATAATTAAATATCCTAACAAATCATAAGGAAAAATTGATGAATAAATAAAGAATTGATACATAAAAAATGTGGACACCGTAACACGTGTGACACACGATTGATTCGTAAGTTCGTATATTTTAGATAAACGGTCATTGGCTCGTTTTTCCTACATACTTTATTTTAGCTTTGGAGAAGCAAAATACCTACATAGTACTTAATTTTTATTAGTTCATTCATGTGTGTAATTGTCGCTAAATATGTTGACTATAATTTACTTTGTTTAATGGAAATATTAGGCATCGCTATTTTAACATATTTGGAACTAAATTCAGATACTGAATATCATCCCTGAATATCTCCCTCGTCTATAAAAGCATCCTATAGACTACAGTGACTGGATAATCTACTATTTTGTTAACAAGTTCAAGAGCTAATATTTTGTAACCAAGGAATTAAAAATTTCATAAAAGGGTAATTTAATACAAAACGCGCGGATACAATTCAAGCAACATACGTTTTCGTAAGCTCATTCATGATTATATGGTTCTATAGTATTTTTTCACTTCTGTAGCATTTATTAGTAAAAGTAAGACACAAAAATGGCTCCATGTAATTTATTTAAACATCAAGTGATGTTGACAGCGTCATAACAATTACTGGAGGAAACTTAGAATAAATTCTGGTACAATTTACATCACTATTTACGGACAGTAACTAATTGTACCAAATATCAAATTGATTACGTGGGCATATAACAATTTAGGAAACAAATTAAACCTAAATTAAAGAGAGATAGATATATTAAAAATAATTATAAATTGATTGCATTACATATTGATCAGGATTATGAAACAGGACGGCTAGGGGTCAACTCTTTACAGATAGTTAAAGTTCCGCTTTATATTATTATCTGTGACCGGCGCATCGCCTGGGAGAGAGGTTTTGGAAGGGTGGGCTCTTTACCCCTACCCCTCCCAGAGAGGCAGCCTCGACAAGGCATTTCGCTCTCCGGGCGTCTGGATGAATTTGGTTTCCCAGGCCCGGGTACAGCAATCAGAGGGACACCCCTGGGGTTTTTAGTCAGTAGGAGCCTGACACACCGGGGTCACTGCCCACACAGCGTCCCTGATGGTCCTGTGCAGGATAAACCCGGGATACAAAAAAAAAATTATAACAGGGATACAGGTAACTAACGCAAAACCTTTAAAGGGTGACTTTGGTATATCAATGCTAACAACTTTTGTTTTACGATTTTTTCTAATTCAATGTTTTTTTTCCCGATACAATAAAATAAATAAATCAAATTTGCAGTTCTGATCTTCTTAATACTCTGAAAGGCGGTGCGATGCAACTGTGGCAGACGATTTCGTAGCATCAGCTGACTGAAATTTAAACATAGAGCTAACGATTGATAGAAATCCCTACTAAAACTAAAAAAATATATTAATGTGTTATATTAGGAAGTGTTAACTTTTGGCAAAAGTCATAGAACAAAAGTTGTTAGTATTAATGTACCTAAGTTACCTTTAAGAGGTTTTAGGTTAGTTACCAGTAACGTTGTATATTATTGTCTTCACTTTAGGCGTGTGTATGTGATTATTACCCTGTTCTGACTATAACACAGCAAACCAATAGTCGGAGACGGAATTCAAAAGTGTTATAAATCAATAACGAGAAGAAGTGAGAGAAATTTATTGTTACGGTTTACCGAAAGTAACTACATGTCTTTGTGTACGTGCTTATTTATAGATATTGAGGTTATTTCTGTAGGCTAGCATGATCATGGCGTTTATCGGCAATTTCTCTGTTCTTTGATAGCGCTATGCTTTCCATCAAGTACGGTGTAGTTACCATGTCGAATTGGAATAAAAATCTACCAATATCATAAGATGGGAATCCAACAGAGGGCAAAGGTACACGGAATCAATTACATTGCGGATTAAATTATGTCACGAAAGGGAAAGTGGTTCGTTACGATATATGCAAAATCAAGTAGCATTCTACCTGCTAATCCCACTTTAGACTCAGCGTGATAACTAATGTGAATATCACAAATATTGTTTACGTAGAATAGAGAATATTACAATAGGTGTGTTTATGGAGCTGTTAAAAACGACACTTTTGCCATCGCTACCTTCAGTTATTTAGAACCTGTTTAGGGAGCTACAGTTGAATATGTCATAATTTCTGAAAATGTGCCCTTCATGAACTGTTTCACATATAATGATGATTGTTTTATTTCAATTGCGGATTTTTGCTTATAATCCCGTTATCAGGATCTATTAATTCATAAAATATTTTTGGTTAAATTAGGTATTAAAATAAATCCATAAATACACGAAAATATAACTATTCTCACCCTAATGACATTTAAAATGTGTGACACTGACAGATGGGCATCAAATTCCCATATACACAAGTGAGTTAAAAGTGACATTATTTTTGACATCCTTGAAGCTCTGTGAACGGCGTGAAATTGTTAAGTTTAATGACGTCATAAAGCTCCATAAATGGTGGAATGTAACAGGCGAAAATCTCTACCTCCGTGAATGCACCTAATTTTTTTTTTTACACTGGCTCGACATCGTGACTACAGAGTACCTGATGGTAAGTACAGTGTAGTCCAAAAACGAAAGCGACTATCAAAGGATGAAAATCCATTGATAGTCTACATCGTCATGTCGGCCCTCGTATACCATACGTACACGACTGAAGGTCTCTAGGAATATGAGCTACTGGATATACACAAGCTGATCCCGAAACGTGACAAGCCGAAACTGGTCACTATGACGGGCTTTTCACCCATGTAAATTATATTATATCTACAAAAAAAAAGACTCAGTCATCAACGGATAGCGATAAAGTTAACATTAAATAGTTAAGTAATATACATTTTCAAGGATTCAATTTGGAAATAACATGCAAATTAAACTTAACCCTTTCAAACTAGAATTTCTCCTCTCATACTAATGTCATTTAAATTTTAAGGTTAACTTAAGCTAAAATTAATATGAAAGATGTTAAAAATAATCGTAACGCTGTGTCAGATACAATATTATGTGAGGAAATTAATAAAACATTTATCAGATATAAATGTATCTAAAAACGATAACTTAAATAGAATCTAACATCGATACCTGATAACGCATTAACACGTCGGACAGGGTTTTTATAACATACTACTACAGATACTTGAGCTGGTATAATAACGGCGTCTGTCCTTAAATTTTCGTTTTAAAGCCCTTTCGTTTAATACTCTTCTCTCTCTCTAGGCCCTACTCTATAATACCAACCGAAGTAAACGAAGCTATATTAAAAAAAAAAACATTAATAAATAAACGTACTAACCGCTCTATCCATATTGTTAATCACGAATATAACTTTATCACTTTATTTCAACAATTAAATACTATATTTTCTGAATTTTATTATTCTATGAATAAAATATTGTATTTATTAACTCTTATTCGTAGAGCGCTTTCTATGCTGTACTGACAGCACTAATATTCACTGAATTTGAATTTTTTTTTTCCTCCTTTTTGGCAAACTATATTATTTATATTGTAAGTTAATTACCAATCTAGAAAATTAATGTAAGAACAAAGACAAGATTTATAAATCCACGTTAACACATCACTAAACACAAAACTATTTAAAAGAAAATGGAAAATATAAAAGACACTATTCAAAAGTTAATGACAATGTATCTCGCGAATTTCCCGAAGCGCAGTTTGATCACGGCTCTGTATCGCGTACGTCTAGAGCTTTTCACGTCTCATGGGAAACTGGCGGGAAAACTCCGAGATGTGACAACCGGCCGTGCGATCTGCACAGATGTGACAGAAATGAAAATTGCCTTCTCATATTTTCATTCAACGCTTTTAATTAAATTTGGACTTCCAAAATGCTCTGTGCAGTTGTTAATTTAAATGTTAATACGTAAAAATTTAATATTGATGAAACTTTTAGATATTTTTGTTAATACGGTATTTATTTGCGTACTTTGCGCTTAAATGTCGTGCGCAACGTGACCAGTAGCGCAGCTGATCGCCGTTCTCAGGGCACTTACACATGACATTTCTATTACATGCCATGCGGGCCTCCTCGCGATGTTATCCTTCACAGGTGAGCATGTGATGCCTAAGTTCGTATTGGTATTTATTATATTCGAAAAATACAGTACTTCAGATATATATAGAAAAAATATGTATATGATACTGCTAAGATACGTAGAATGACACTTCCATAGAAATGGTTCAACCTACTCTTGACCAAAAGTTATACAAGCTATATTAATACTTGTAAAAAAACATATTATGGACATAGTATTTGAGATTTACAGTAAAATTTTAACATTGTCCTAATTCAGTCATAGGTTAGGTAATTCAAGAAAACATACCGCTTTGAATGGAATGAAATACTATCACAGCATATGAAATCCAAAAACGGGTTTTAAAAATATACAATATACTTTCATGTGTACTTTCTTATTTTTAGGAGTCGAAGCTGCTCGCGTCCGTAGCCTTTACCCTAGTTTCCCTACACGTGACTCCTGGGTGGTGCTAAACGAGCAGCAGCGAGGTGGTAGGGCGTCGGGGCCCGTCTGGATCGCGACCACAGTACATGGGTGTAAAGGCCGTCATAGTGACCAGTTTCGGCTTGTCGCGTTTCGGGATCAGCTTGTATATATCCAGTAGCTCATATACCTAGAGACCTTCAGTCGTGGTATATGCGGGCCGACATGACTATGTAGACCATCAATGGATTTTCATCCTTTGATAGTTGCTTTCGTTTTTGGACTACACTATACTTACCATCAGGTACTCTGTAGTCACTATGTCGAGCCGGTGTAAAAAAAAATGTAAGAACAATAAAAATGGCGTTTATTTAAAACTACAGTCGATCTTAGAGCGGTTGCACACGATGCGTTGAATCGACGCCGCTCCTCAAAAATTTACCGCGTTGGCGGACACCCGCGTAATTAAGCGCGGCGCCTCAACGCTGTTACGCAGCGACACCGCTCGGTGTAATATATTATTAAAAATGTGTCGGAAAACTATAAGATGAAAGAGCAGTGTAGCTTATACATTGTAATGCTTGCACACCTCACCGCCTCGCTTGATAAAACGCAAATCTGGTGCTTGGCCAGTGCAGTGTACCATGGATATTTGTATGTATAACGAAGGAGCAACAGCGTTCGTGCGTCGCATCGCTGTCATAACGCATCGTGTGCACTGGCACTTAGAGACTTCGCGCAGTTTCTAAAACGCTTATTAAATTTGCATAAGCTTTTAAACACTAATTTTTTTCTGTATGTAATGAATACATTAGTTTTGAAGGTGTTTATAAAGGTGCTTCTCTGAAACTGGATGTTATCTAAAAACTTTCTTCTTTTTTTTTTTATGTCCCGGGGGAAATCCTACATAAGACCATCAGGGCCACTGTGAGGGCAGCAACCCCGGTGTTTCAGAATCCTACTGACTAAAATCCCCCGGGGTGTCCTTCGTAATCGCTCCACCCGAGCCTGGGAAAACAAATTCATCCAGACGCCTGGGAAGCGAAATGCCTTGTTGAGGCTGCTTCTCTGGGAGGGGTAGGAGTAAAGAGCCCACCCTTCCAAAACCTCTCAGGCTACGCGCCGGACATTGCACACCGCCTCCCTCTCATCCGAGCAGCAGATTCCCTCAAGTCTACTGCTCAGTTAAATCTTCCTTCTTATAAAATCATTAATTAACTTCAATAATTCAAGAAAACAGACCGAAATGAGTGGAATGAACTCCCATGCAATATAAAATAAAATAAAAAATAAGAAAGGTTTTCAAGAACATCAGAAAAGTGTCAACAAATGTGAAGATGACTTCAAACATTGTGACTCGGCAAAATTTATAATTGGACCGGGCAACCAAGTGGACACCGGTGTTTGCGCGATAAGCAAAAAGATGTACTTATTGTGATTGCTACATGCTGTGAATTTTCTTTTTGTATTTCTTAGTAAACATATTATTTACATTATTTCAATAAGGAGGATTTTTTTTATTTAGCAATCAAATATTATTGTTCCATATCTGAACACGTTTGAGCCCGCTCATCTTAGTTTATTTAGTACAATTTTCACTAATGTGTTGTGTAAAGTTGTCTTTAATATTTTGTGTTAATTTTATTTCCATCGATTTATAAATAAATAAGTTATGTCGGCTTAAAAATCATGTCGCCCTTTAATGATAAAGAAAGGTATAAAATAACTGTTTAGGTGATTTGGCTGATCACTGTGTTGTTTAATTTATACAAGAAATAATCGATAGCATCCATATTTTGTCATTCACACATAGATAGGCAAATTGTGGATTACAAGATGTAGCCGAAATTTTAATTTCGTTACTCTGTAATCATGACCCTTCAAAACATAAAGGAGTCATAAATGTGTATGTAATTGAGGATACCTTAGTGTTTAAAACATAGATGAGCAAAATGTAACCTTAATCGTTTTTCATCAATCTTATTACATTTTGCCCATCTAGGAACAAAAGTGCTACTTCCACGAGAAGTCACGGGCGCAGCTAGTACTATATAAAGCTATGATAATAAATATTTTAGTTAAATGATCTATCAGTGCTCAATAAGATAATCAATAAGGATGTTAAATAAGATTGTCACTTAAGGAAGTACAATGATTTTCTTGATTAAATACATCCCATTCAATTTACGAAACAATGTTGCGTCCGGATGAAGGATATTGATAATGAATAGGGAGATGTTATTACATAGAACGGGCGAGCACGAGAAATTTCAATATTATACCTTATCTATCGCCTCTGGATGCGGGCTTTGAGAAACCGATTAGCGGGCTTTGAAAAGTTAGCGGAACGTCGTGGCATACTCTGCCGAAGTACGCGGAGTAGTAGCAAGGGAGGCGGCGTGTCCCTCCGATATCATGCCTGTCAGGCACGGAGCGGCAAGTAGCGGCGAATTGCTTATATCTATCTATATCTATCTATCTAGACAAAATAACACTTCTTTATCGATAACGCCTGGGAAAATTTCACGTATAATTTCTATTTTCATGTTATCTTTTATCGAAGGTCACATTGGCATGGTCCCCAGGACACTATTCCCGTCTATGTGCAGAAATAGTCACCTTAGGGTTTTTACCAGGTACAATTCTGGCACACTTCGGCCGCCCAACCCCTACGCAGTCAGGACGGTCCTATGAGGAATTCCTCCAAGAAAAAGTTTTATAAGCACTGCCGGACGCCCGCGCAGGTCTATGACGTACGGGAAACACCCCACTGTGCGCATGAACCTTTTGCATCGTGCGATATTTTATGCTCTCGATGCAATGACATTCGGCCGATAAGTATGCCACAGTAGCAAGTCATCATAGTGACTCCCTCCGATCAGACCATTGCAATAAACTAATCTACGTCCAGTTATCAAATATGTAGAGGCCTCCGTTTCAGTATATTATAGCCTGCATTACAATGCACTGGTGATAAATTCCGGTCCTTCAGCGCTCGTCGTCATTCTTGGACCACAGTCCAACAATCATCATCATCAGATGCGGTGAAGCCACTTTGCCATGTCAATATAAAAAATAGTAATACATTAAATAATAAGGAATGGAATTATACTTCCCATAAAAATGAAAGGACGTAACACTTAGCTATACAACTAACTTACAATACTTAAGCGCACTTGTACAACCCATAGGCCAATAAAGGGTGTTACAACGAAACGTTTATTCGCAATTAATTGTCGTTTCGCGAAGGAAATTATCTGAAAATATTGCCGTGAAGACGGAATGAGGTCATGGAAGGTTTGCTTTACATTTGTTTTATAGAAATTTTATTTGCTTTGTAATAATATTTTGTCATTACTGCCACGTTTTTGTCATAATTGTTTTCATTAATAATTTATATATTAAGCCATGCTTTACAGAGAAATAGTGCACCTCACTGAAACTTATATTTAATGTATATTATAGCAACTAAGCTGTCATCGGGGGCGACTACTTACTGCCGGCCGTTATCAAAAATATGATCAGCAGTGAGACCAACTGGAAAGTTGTGCTCACCTTCGCTGAGCAGGTGATGGAAAAGAAGGAGCCAGCCGAACGGACCAGGTAGTCCACCTCTAACCTGGCCATTCGGCTACCACCTGCGCAACCCCCCGCCATGACATTGCTGCAGGCAGTAGTACTTGAGGGAGTCCACTGCCCATAAACGAGGGCGGCGGTGTATGCGTGCTCGCACACAGCGCCCTTTTCTGAGGATGACAGGGAAGGGATTTCTCCAGCCCGTCCTATGTTATAAGGCCTAACAAGTAGAGATGCCACGAATATTCGGCAACTATTCGGTATTTGGCATATTCGGCCAATTTTTTTTGCTATTCGGTATTCGGCCGAATAATACCTACTATTCGGCCGAATACCAAACCATGTAAAAAAAGACACGTTATATTACTCAAAGTTATGTATTTATTTCCAAATTACAACACTTTAGTAATTAAAATTGATCAGTGGTAAGTTGTGATGGATAAAAACAAGCTTTTCAGCATTTTTTGGTAGCAAACGATTATGCTTTTCATCGTAAATGTTACCAGCCTCAGAAAATAACCTCTCACACACACACTCTCTCTCTCGCTCACACACATACTAATAAACTTATACCGTGAATATCCATATAAAATCACAAAAAACCCTTGAATAACCCGAACGGAAGTGTGAGTCTCACCAGAGACAAGATATACTTAATTGGTGAGACTTATCACCCGGTGTATATGCATAAGTTTTGTGTTGAAATAAAGATTATTATTATTATTACTAAACACGCTACTTCCAGGAATATTCGGCGGCCGAATATTCGGCGCTTCGGCCGACAGCGTTGCCGAATATTCGGTATTCGCCAAATCACTATTCATGGCATCACTACTAACAAGGTCCACCGCGCGCCGGTCATGGCAGATCGCGAGCTCGTGCCACGGCCGGCGTCCATGCGAATAAGAGGCAGCACCCACCGCCCCCTGACGATCCAATATGGATTTTTTCTGGTAAAAAAAATCCGGCAGACCTTGTTCTGCCCTATTTCTCTATTGACCTGTCGGCTGTTTTTTGAAAATTGTTTGAAGGAACCTGGCCTTAATGCTATATGTATAAAAATTGACAAATATTGACATTAATATTTATACGTCACTCAATTGTTTTGCCTTCCCGGAACCCGTCCACTAACATTTAAACTTTATGGTATGGTGTTAAAGTTCAAATTGACTTTTAAATATTATTATGAATTTTTTGTATGACAATATAGAAAAGTGTTGTTTTTAGACTTTTTCAGACAATTTTTTTAATTTTTCTGTAATAACATTCCTCAGACTTCTACAAGCACAACAAAAAAGAAATCAGCCAAATCGGTTCAGCCGTTCTCGAGTTTCAGGCTTATCAACACATTTAGTGATTCATTTTTATATTATAGAATAAGATTAAATAAATAAATTGCCAGTTCACAGAACAAAATGGGTTTTCATAAATAAAACAACTAAAATGCTTGAACTATTGTAATTCGCCACAATTACTAATAACCACTTTGGCCGACACAATGCCGCCCTTGCTCCCATACCGTTCCATCTTCTTCATGACATCGAGACCTGAGATGACGTGCCCGAAGACCACGTGCTTGCCGTCCAGCCATTCCGTTCTGAAAATAACATGTATGACTTTCGTATTGGGACTGCATGGTGTTAAATAATGCTACATTTAAAGGTTTGTTTTGTGTAGGACAGTGATCTATATTGTCCCACTCAGAGCTGGGCAAAATTTAGTCAGATTAATAAAGATGATTACGATTACATTTTACGTTTTTTACCATTAATATGACTGCATTTTGATGATCTATGTTTTAAACACTATAGAATCTCAGATTGCATACACATTTATGATTTCTTAATGTTTTAAATGGATTTAATCATGATTACAGAGCAACAAAATTAAAATTACGACTACATTTCGTAATCGTTACTCTGATGCGTAATCTGATTACATTTTGCCCATCTCTGGTCACACTGTGTTTTTTTACAGTGGTCCGACGTAGTGACACTAGATGGCAAGTACAATGTAGTCCAAAAACGACAGAGACTATCAAAGGACAAAAATCCATTGATCGTCTTCGTCGTCATGTCAGCCTACATATACCATGACTGAAGGTCTCTAGATCTGTAGCGTTCATTCCATAAATGCATAAAAGCATTGCATGCCCTTACAATAAATAAGTCTGGAATAAATTCCTTTAATTTAAACAAAAAACAGGAACCCTTTATATTCATATCTATTCTATTTTCATTCCATCTATCTTCTCTATGAAAGTAATATAATATTTATTATCGGTATATAACATTCAAATTCATTATATGAATCTATAACCTGTCCAAATACCATATGTACGTCACTGCTCTAGATATATGAGTTATCAGACGTATACACTGATACCAAAACGCGACAGGCCGAAGCGAGTCACTATTACGGTTTTTACACTTGTGTACTGTCGTCAAGACCCAATTCGGGCAATCGCCCTTTTTAATTTTATTACAGTACTACGGACTCACTTGGCAGTACAAAGGAAGAACTGTGATCCGTTTGTGTTTGGCCCCGAATTGGCCATACTCAGTATGCCAGGCCCTGTGTGTTTTAATGTAAAATTCTCGTCCTCAAATTTTCTGCCATAAATCGATTTCCCGCCTGTTCCGTTGTTATTCGTAAAATCGCCGCCTTGACACATCTTTGTTTTATTTAAGGAAATTAATTTCTATAACACCTCTGCTGTTTCGAGCCAAAAAGAGTTGTAAAAACAACAAAATTATTTTTAACCCATTAACGCCGAGATGATCAGAATTTTTACTAACTTTTCAATGTGTTTATTTATTATGTTATGGGACCAAAAAAATAATGCAATACCTCTATTCCTACGCGAAATTTGATGCTCTTTCAAATAATTAAATACCGAGAAAAAAAAATATAGCCGATTTAAATGTGAAAATTTTCCAAATATTTTTTTTTTCCATTTTTTTTCACAATGATACCGCAAAGGTATCAATTTTTTACTATGATCAAAGGTGATTATGGCACTGGTGATAAGGTGATTTTTTCAGAAAAATTCATCGACGATTTCTTTTAAATGACGGCGAGAATGAAAAAAATGTATAAAAATCTTAATCTACCGATTCCTTAAAAACTATAAGCTTTAGAAAAAAAATTCTAGGAACAAATATGTCTTAAAATTAGTCAAAGAACACCAAAATTTCTTCAAAAATTTTTGAAGACAATTTTTGACTGTCGTAAATATTATAAAATCCAATTTTTGAAAAATACCTAAAAAACTTAAGAAAATTTGAGAGTGTTCCTTGAATAATTATAAGACTTTCTTGTTCGTAATTTTTTTTTTCGTAACGTAAACGCGTCAATCAAAAAATAAAATCAATCTAAAGCCTAAGCTCTAGGCCTTCAATGTAAAGTTGCTCTGGTTCTTCTGGTGTTATATAAAAGGATACAAATTCGGGTATGATTCTATGGAAATTGCTTCCCTGGTAGCCGAAACCTTTTTCATGTGTGCACAGCGCTCTAAAGTTCTCTGCCGTCTTGGGGACAATGTCTGCTCTTAGCATCATTATTATTCGTCCTATCTCTTGTTTGTTCACACTGATATCAAAGTACACCTGTGGATTTCGCTTCTCTGCTGGTTTTGCTGGAGTTGGCTGAAAGATTTATTTTCTTTATGTAGTTAATTGACAAATAATTTACTTTTGTAATTAAAATGATTAGATATACTGTTAGATTCTTAAAACTGTTAAAGAAAGGAACAAAAATAAACTGAACAATAATATTTTATTAAAATATATTACGTGGCTGACTTGGTTTGGTCGCTACAGTAGCCTAGAGGATAATTAACCAGTTTTCATATGCGACAAGGTCAATGTAAGATGGTTCGAATCCTGAGATGTACCTCTGGGTTTTTCCAGATTACGTATACATATAGGGACCACATGCTCATCTGCGATGGAAAACGTCGTAAGAAAACCTACATGGCATGTAATAGAAATGTCACGTGCCCTAAGAACAGCTATGAACTGTGCCACTAGACACATTGGAAACAATATATAAGAGCTAAGTGGATACAGCTATTAATGTATCTCTGCTCACTCTGTAAGGGTTATATTGTGACGATGTTACTATTATTATGTTATTTTCCAAGTGAGCAAATATACATTAGAGCCTGTATCAATTTTATGCTGATTATTGTAAGTCATGCCCATTATTTGTTTGCAGGATAGTGGTTTAATGTAATAAAAAAAATTATCATACATTACACAATCACAAAGGGCAGTAAAGTGTTAAATTAAATAATATATAACAATTGTGTAATATATAAATTTATAGGTGTTAAGTTAAAAACCGCACAAAATATATTAAAGCATAAAATCTGTCGATAGTAACATACTTACATCTGAACTGGTTTCTGTCTTCTCTTTGCTTTCTTCATCCTGCCCATCTGTGCTCACTTTCAGAGTTTCTCCGGCATGTTTTTGTAGCCAGCCATCATCAGACCACACTGGGCGTGTGGATCCCTCCTTTATTCGTTGAGGTGCTGCTATGTTAACTCTTATTGTACGACCAAATAGTTCAGAGTCATTCTGAAAATTATACAATAAATAAATTATTAACATATTCAGCCTATTATGAAATTTTTCATTATAAGTGCAAAATCGCAAAAACAGTTTTATCACCATCTAGCTATGTAACTACTTAATACTAAACTAAACTTAGCTATTAAAAATTATCTAAGTAATTAACTTATTAAGTTATATAGATAGTTACAACCTCCCTAAACAATATACATTTGCTTTGAAAAAATCATATTTCATCAAATATTATCAACAGTCCAACAATAATGAAGTTCAATTGGTAGACAAAAGTAACATATCCTAGCAATCATCTATACCATTTGAATGATCAACCAATTAAAAGAATGTTTAAATTTTCCAACCAATCATGGAAAGGCAAGATTTTTAAATTCTGTTTTAAGTTCCTAGTTGCTTTTTGGAGTGTTATTTGAACTTAAGCAAAAATCACATAATTCTTTTTTACTTCATGTCTGTTAATGTCTGTGAATAAATCTATTAAAGAATTAGTAAGTAATAAAAAGAACAATTGATTTATCATTACTATGTTTTCATATAGTGCATGTATTTTATTTTAAATTCAACATTAACAATTTCACAAAGATAAAATAACCGAAATATAGCTATAAATCACCATTTTCTTTAATGGTCTGTGGGACCTTCGCATTCACTAAGTTTGCATTGTGAAAGTGGTGTTTGGATATACACCCATGTCCTATTGAATCATCAAAAAACCAACAAAGTTATTGTGACCTATGAATAACCTAACAAGCTTGATTTAAAATATAAATATAATAGTTAGTTAATTTTAAGCTATACACGACCATAAAAGGCAAGTCTTTGTTATAGTTTGAAACTTATTAATATTTTGTGAAATGTCCAGCTTATAGGTTTGACTAGGTTCCCTATATCTATACAACAATTTAAATAGCCAAAAACCCCTAGACGGTAGTGCTAATGTTGTATAAACGCAAGAGTAAAAGAACTGCACTGGTTTTTGTTACAATGAAGATGGGCACCTTAACAATTTCTAAATCAATATTAACCATATTATCTATTGCTGCAGCAGCATCTTCGGCATTTTCAAACTCGATAAAAGCGAACCCTCGGTGTTTTTCTGTCTCGTAGTCCAGAGGTATTTGTACATCAACTAAATCTCCGAATGGAACGAAAGCGGCGTTCAAAACTTTTTCGTCAACTTCCTCGGCCAAACCACCCACATATATCGTCCGTTTGGAGTTTGGTTTACTAGTCATGATTTTCGGATTATCTCTAAACTATTTAGATTTATTAATGCTCCGATAAAAACAAATTATTTATTTTATAACCTAAACAAAAAACGTAAACAAATCAATGTCATTAATAGTGCTTCCAATGTCAGTGTTCTGAATTCCCCAAGAATATTGCATAGAATCCTGATACAAAATAAGTTTCTTTGTAAAAAAAAACGATATTTACACTATTTACTATTATGAAAAAATATTTAAACAATTAAAAAGTAACTGAATCTTAATTAGAATTAATTTTCTGTAATCATATCATTACTTAATTATTTTTCTGTAATGATATCATTTCAAAAACCAAATTTTAAAGTTCTCCCAAAAAAATAACATTAAATTTCCTCCAAATATGAAAGAGCAGGGTATAAAATATATATACATATATATTTATATATATATATATTCTGTTAAATCTTCTGAATCTAGTCATTCACAAATTGTCATTATGGCACCAAAATCTGATCTTTATTTTTCACACATTTCTTGTATAATTCTTTACGTAATTTTTTTACTACACTTTTGCTGCCATAATTGTACAGTAGTACTAGTTTGTTTTCTCCACATCCGGGATTACTAGAAATTGCGAGACGTTTTAATCGTTCCCTTAAAGTAGGTAATTTTAGACAAGTAGGTAACACTACTTAATTGTCAAAAAACATTTTTCCTGAGGTTAAGCAAAAGACAAAGATTATACAGTCATATTTACATAATTTTAACAATTAAAGTAAAATATTTGTATAAAAATCATCACCCTCTTCATATGAACATCTTAGCCTCTTCAGTTAAGTAAAATTTAAGTTAAAAGACCAATTTACGAAACCTAACACGCGGAACAAAAGACCCAACAATTCATTATGGAAATGGAACAGTATATAAAGTATATAACAGTATAAAAATGTAATTGAATCCTAATCAATTTTGGTATTCAGTGAATGCCAACTAAGATAGATATTGAAGTAGTTAAGAATGTATTAAGGAAATATTAATTAAAATATAACCACATAAATATGTAATTTCATATTTCCCTACTGTAATATCTACATATCAAATTTTAACGAAAAACCGCTCGTTTAAGTTTATGTCATATAATAAAAGTTTACAGATGTTGACGAGCAATCTTAACTAATCGTAACTGTTGATTGACTATTTTGCCTTTTAACTGTGCCACTGATATGTAAGTATAATCACTAACAAAATATACAACAATTTAAATTACCTTTAAATTAATTTAATAGCCTAATTCCTGATGGTGTCTTCATGATTTCAAAACTTTTATTTATAAGTTCGTGTACATATTCTAATAATGCGATCATACATGTGAAAATAAACAAAATCAACTTGAAAATATATGACAATTATTATTCTTGTTTTGTTGGTCATATTTTGATAACCATCAACGACAACATCAATATTTTCCGGGATTCGGGAGCCTTTATTTAATAAAAGTAAATAGGAATTTGTTGGACAAACACAATCCGTCATCAGCTTTATCTCTTCCTTTAACCAGAAGTAGTACAGATCAATCGTTTGCCTGTAAATCATACAATGGTTCTGTTCGTGATTGTACTGTCGCAACTGTCCGACAGGAAGCATTGTCGTTTCCGGTTATTTTAACGGTAACATCTCTAAAGCTTGTTTTCATATTTGCTAGTTGTTATGGCGTAACAGTCATAATTTACATTTTCTTGCTCGACCTACTGATAACTAACTGTTTAGGCCGAGAAAACACTTCTTTATATAAATAAAAACTTTTACTTACTTATTTCTTACTATATTTTTCTCTTTCTCCCGCGCCATAGACAAATGTTAAGCTTATGTACGTAAAACATTGTGAACAAAAACAAAATTTAATGAAAGATATATAATTAATACTTGGATTTGCTACTTGTCATTCGTATAGCGTAACACAGTTATTAAGTATTTGTTACTCAGGAAGTGTTTGAAACGACACATAAGTTAGATACATCTTAAATACAAAGTAACAATATAATTCCATGTTACATCAATCAAGAAGACTCTAAACATAACTGAAGTTGTATTTTGTAACATTGTTAGAAAATTAATCGTTCATGTAACTTTTATTTTAACGCTTCTTACTATGTATTAGAGTTTATAACAAGCCGTGAATATAAAATAGTAAAATAAAATGTAATTTACAATTTGTTGCGGAAAATAACTTCATTTATGGCTAATAATCAGAAATATAAGATGAACACTCTTATCATCAGAATAATCATGAGTAAATATTATAAAACAAAATTACTGTTGTGGTTTTGTGGATAAGGACCTGTGTCGATATGCGGCAACTGGAATATTCGTAGATTCGAATCTCAGCATACCTCTGAATTTTTCTAGATGAAATACGAGCTTAGGCACCATATGCTCATCGGTGGAAGAAAACATCGTGAGGAAGCCCGCTTGGCATTTAATAGACAGGTCATGTGTGAATGCCCTTAAAATGGCGATAAGCTGCGCTACTGGTCAGGTTGAGCACGACATAAGCGCAAAGTAGATACACCTACTAACCACTGCTCACCCCAATAGTGATATAGCTTGAAGTTATATAATTATTTCTATTATTATAAAACAAAATACCCCGCCGCGTCTGTCTGCTTGTTCGTGATAAACTCAAAAACTGCTGAATAGCTTTTCATACAGTTTTCAAGAATTGACAGAGTGATTTTAGTGTGTAATTTGTTAAGATTATGTAAAAAGTCATAGAAATATGACGATAAGTGTTGACAATGTCTGAAAAAGTCAAGCCGCCTGGAAGCTTTCAACGAAAATGCTGCTTAATCCCTTTGAGATATAACAAAACAATATATCGCAAGATTATTTTTATTTTATAGCTCCACAGAAAAATCAGTGATGGCTTTTTATCTTTTAACTATGTATATCTATTTCTTAACCTTTTCTAAATTCTAAAAAAATGGTATCGCTAAATACGATACATGGAAAGCTATTTAGACAGGTACAGTTTAAATCATTATAAATGTAAATGCATTAGTTACCATATAAATTAAATCAATTTATTTGAAATTATCGCAAAAAAAAATGGGTCGCAAAAAATAATATCAACCACGGATTTCACATTGACGACGTTAAATAAAACTAATACCTAAGTCACTAATATTTATGAATATTTTGAAAACAATGTAAAATATAAAGAAACAGAGGTATGAGAGAAAGGGAAGGTGGAAAAGGAAAAGAGGGAGTATGTTAACTCGACATTCACAGCGGTACGAAGTTCGCGCTGTCAGCTTGTCTATAGATAATTGAAATGTAGAGCAGTTGTACCTTAAGAGAAACAAAACCATCGAGAAATGTAGAACACTGTGACACATAAAACCTGATTCATTAGTTCTTAAAAAGAAAATTAGTATCAAGAATGGCTTACGGCCCAACGCATACTGACATAGAAAAAGCTTTTGTTCTAAAATAGTCTCGTCGCAATTTAATGTAAACGGAGATGTTAGTACGTACGATTTGTTATACCATTCCTAAACGTGTTCTATCTAGCTTAATATAACTTTAGTAGACGAGCATCTTTATAAGCTAATCATTTACATTTATCTACTTTTACTCCACGTTTCAAACTATTATTGTACCCACCATCTAGTTAAAGAAGTGTTCTTAATTTTTAATAATTTGCTATTCATATCAAGGAGTAAGAGGCTATTTAAATTAAGCGTATGACCGGTGGTCGTGGGTGTGGTTTTAGGAAGACACGAATTTGGCGTTTTACAGTTTATTTGCACTTTAAGGCACACCGAACTGCGACGTACACGCACGCACTCCCGCCTTGGGTCTCGGTAGTCGACTAACGTCCAAGCGTCCCGTGCGCGCGCGCATCCTCTTACCCCGCACGTCTCGTAACACCCTAACGACCTTTAGGGCGACAACTGCGTATCGGGTTACGTCTACATCCTATAAGCGATATTATTTGACGATATTAACTTGTATTAATGACATATTAACATTTTTTTACTGATTCTGATTTTATATAATTCTTTTTTCTTGTAAAAGCCTTTTTTTTAAAGTGATTGCAATCCACCTCATGAAAAGTACAATGTAGTCCAAAACCACAAAGACCATTAAGGGATGAAAGTTCATTGAAAGTCACCATCGCTATGTCGGCCTACATATACCACTACGGAAGGTCTATCTATATAAACAACTGATGATGATGTCCTAGCCGGTTTCGGCCACGGCGACTGTTTCAACACCAATTAAGAAAATCGAGGTACAGTTTACGGAAACAGTCAATTGCGCAGGAGATATTTAAGTGCATAACTGGACGCGCAGCTAGGAAAGCACTCTCTCGTCCGAGCTCCCTCAGACCCGATGGAAAGGAGAACCAGTACGATCGGGAGGGAGCGGGATGCAGGTTTGGTCGAGTTTTCCTTCTCTGAACATCTAGTTGAATTGCGATGTTAAAGAGATGCCTTAGTCGCCTCTTACGACACCTCAGCAAGAAGAGGGGGGTGCTATTCTATTCTGCCGGCAGCCACCACGGCTTAAACAACTATATATATACACAAATTGATCAGACAAATCGACAGGCCGATGCGAGTCACTATAATGGTCCTTACACTTGTGTACTGAGGTCACGCCCCAGTTCGAGCAATCGCCATACCACCTCAAAAGCTCACCTCACCTTATCACCCATCTAGTTATTTATACGTAAATTTTAGTCAATCATTAATATTAAAAAATATATATAGCGTTCCTGCAATTGTGTCAAATATAACTTTCTTAACAAGTTTTATGGTGATAGTATTTAAGCAGAAATAAAGAACCGTGAGAGAGCCTCAAATCAACGCTAATCAAACATACCTAATGTCCAATCAGCTTTGACCAAAATGTCTCGGTCATTAGCAAAGTATTCATGATCGACAAATCGTAAATAAATTAATAATATGATATATGAAAATAAAATATATCGAGGGGTGAAAGGCTATTTGGTTTAAGCGATATTTTTGATGGTTTAGTAATATATATATTTGGAATCGGTAAAAAACGCTGATTCTGAAAATATATATGTTACTATATCACCAAAAAATGTCGCTTAAACCAAATAGCCTTTCATCCCTCGATATGTACCTAAATATTAATAATATAACAAATGTTTAAAGCTAACTGCATCTATATGAAAGTTATAATAAGTATATAATTATAACACTATCTTTACATAACCTATCTAAAACGCCCGTCTGGGCAGAAACCCGTTTAGACACATCCATCGAGTACAATAGCCTACAAAAGCCGCCTATAGCCCGATTATTAAGGACTGTACATAATTCTTTAGTCACACTCAGCGAAAGTGACACAAGTACAAACATTGTATTTGTTTTAAATGTTAATACGAAAATTAGCTTAGTTTTTTTAAACAACCTTATTCTAAATAGGATTCATTCAGTTTCCAATTTAGAGATAAATGAGTTGGAAATCGAATATACCATTTTTCATTTATATTATTTTTAATATGTCAGCCTTACCTATTATCCGATTTATAAGATCGGATGGAAGCCGCTTTATAGCTATACTATAACTCCGTAAACAGTTTTAAATAATTCAAAGTAGGGATGACAAAAGTGTAATTTTTAACAGCACCTTATACACACCTGAAGTAATTTTTACCTCCAAAATAGACAAAGATACATGAAGAAAAATTTCAATTACTTCTGTGGAAACTATTTTTAGTTCTCTTCTTAGCTTATATAAAAAGCGTGTTTAAATCAAAATAAATCATCCAATAGTAACCAGAATCCCATCGTCTCACGTTTTTCTTAATTTCGTATCAAGCTAACATCTAAAAATTATTTCTAAGGTGGGATAAAATATATGTATATATGTTTCTTATACGGGCCTTATAAAGTGCCAACACCACACTTGACAGAAAGTATAGTATAAGCCAATGAGAGCAACGGACGCTATCGGACGAGAATCCATAGACAATCGTCGATGTCATGCCAGCCCACATATACCACAACTGAAAGTCTCTAGGTAAAGGTTCAGGTTCGAAATAGGCAGTAGCCTAGTGAACCTTCCTCAATACACAAAACACCCAGCAGTTTTGGGGTTATATTCTGTTTGTGTCTTTGTATTTTACTTGTAAGTTATTTTAACTGCTTGCCTGATAATAATAATAATAATAAAAATAAATATAAAAAATTGGACGTAAATGGGATGATCCTGAAACGCGATAATTCAAAGCGAGTCACTAGGACAGTCTTTGCACTCGTGTACTTTGCTCACGACCCAGTTCAAGCATTCGCTCAACCACCTTAATATAATTCAGTCACTAGCTAGAACTTTAAGTTGTGAGTGTACAGTTGTTTATGTACCTAGAGGTCTACTTTTTTCAGTGGCACTAAATACTGTTGGCCAGAAAAGGCATTTACAGCTTTACCGGGCGAAGGTTTGAGCACTTATGGTGCTCAGCCAGCAAGTTACGGGTTGGGTGGTAACGCAAAAATACTCCTGTGGGTGTGAACGTCGACTTGGGTGGACAGCCGGGGAAAGAACCGATGATCTACTAACGTTGGGCAGGAAAGCAGAAATAACTCAAGGCTACGTTGGAAAAGACCTTCTGTCCTCGTATATGTAGGCAGGCATGGCGACAACGCCTTTTAATGAATTCCTCTTCCATAATACTCGCTGCCAATTTTTTTTTGCTATCTGCTTATTTAATTAATATTAAACGTATTGTAAGTTACCGATAATCTCAAACTTGGACTTGGCTCTGTGAATACTTAAGCTGTATTCATTTTTTTGTAAAAGACAAAGTTCCTGAGCAAAATCGTACTAAAGACAAACATTGTCATTTCTTTGAAATGCGGATTAGCCACTTTGGCAAGCAATTACACAAAAAATCGTTAGTAGTGTTAATTTTCTTTGAACCATCAAAGGTCACAGATATTAACTGAAATAGTTGAAGCATGAGGTTCCCTAGGGATGCGCATAGGTGCTTGCATTGAAACACGTTATCTGATTATAATGCTAAGTACATATGTTTGCGTTGCTGATGCTACGTTAGGCGAGGCAATTAAAAAGCGTCATTTTTCTTATAATTATGTGCTTGTCAGAGAACATAAATAAAACATAGAAGCATTACAGGCGCCAGAAAATAGCCCAGCTTTCATGACGACAGGGTAAGTCGATTACCAGAACTGGATGAAAGTGTCGCGTTCGGACTATCGCATTTCGGGATCAGCTTGTGTGTCCAGTCATTCATATAACTAGAGACATTTTGACGTGCAAGTCTGAGGCAGCATTGCGACGGAATCTTTCAATGAATTCTCGTCCCTTAATAGTCGCTATCGTTTTTGGACTACACTATACTTTCTATCAGGTGCGGTATAGTCACTATGGGGAGCCAGTATAAAAAACCTCAGTAGTCCGCATTGGGCCTAAGCAACTTTGCAAGAAACGTCATTAGTGACAGCAAATTAAACCTAATTAACTAAATATAAGGTCAACATTTAAGCGTGCTACGTATTATTTTATTTATTACAAATTATCCGAATTATTCTAATACAAAAAGTAAAGCCAATAATATGTTTTAAATATAATAGTATTGGTACGATATATCGCTTCTTTTATTTACAAAAATAATAAATATAAAATTTCAATGATCTACAGCAAGGGGACGCCTCCTGATCTCCTAATTTTTATTATATTACTAGCAAACCCGGCGAACTTCGTTTCGCCACCAGAGGGCTTCGTTTTGGTTTTTAGTTAGCGTTTGAAAGAACGTGCGCATAATAAATGTCACATGAAATTAACTGAGGAGAGTACAATGAATAGCTGTCAAACAATGTATAACGCATCGGCGCCATCTACTTAAAATACAGGTGCGATCTGCTCCACCACCATGCAAAACCATATTGGTTTGTAGTACATGCTATGTATCAGAGATGGCGCTGTATGTGAAAAATGATTTTCCCTGTTTTCCTGCTTTTCTGTTAAAAATTTTCCTGAATTTTGCTGAATGCTATAAACCTCACGGAGCCCGAGACCTTTCCAACGAATGTACAACCGTAGAAATCGGTTCGTGCGTTCTGGAGTTATAGCCTTAGGAAGGAAAACCGGACTTATTTTTATATAATAGATTATATGAAATCTCTATGTCGTAATAATATTAATATCTGTATCATAAAATGCTATAGTGATAAAGAACAAAACAGGATTTCTATCTATTCATTTCTATTCTATATATCTATTTATTTCTATTTTTGTTTTGTTTTGTACATTTTTGTTTGCTCATTCTTGAGCTAACAAAAATGTAGAAAATATGTTGTTCCTCAGTATTGCGAGTCTCTTGCTAGATTCACCTTTCACGTATTTCTTAATCACATAGTCAAAAGATGCTTTGTTAAAATGATTCCGCGTTTATTCGCATTCACTGGTTGCCATCAAGTCTCCTACTGAAGTAACTTTACAACGAAACAGTCTAGCCAGTACAAAAAATAGCCAGTCTATTAAGACACCTGGTTTTGCTCCCTTATTCCCTACTCACCTGTCAACTGCGGTCTGAAGAAGGTCAATATTCGCTGGATAGATAGTGATGCGTTTACACACGGTTCTTGCGTTTGTAAAACCAGTTTGTACTCAACAAAGTGAGTACACCGCACCTAATGCAGTCCAATAATGGCAACGACTACCTAAAGTATATCAATGCGATCAAGGCACTTAGACTGAAATTTATAGACACAACTTTGACGTAATATTTCCAAATTACAATGATACTTAATTCAAGTTAAACTATGTGTTAAGTCGTCAACTTGACTTAACTCTGTAAGTATAGACGAGGAAGACATTTCAGGATATGATAATTTGGACCTTGAACTAAATAAAAATGTAATCAACTACATTCCCTAATAAATCATAAAGAAAAATTGATCTGTCTAAAATTTGGACGCGGTAGCGCATGTAGCGTTCATGACTGATTGGTAAGTAGATAGAATTCCTTTCACGTCATTTTAGGTAAACAGGGAAAGCCCCGTTTTCTCATCGTACTTTATCCTGGCTTAAGACAAGACAAGTCAGAATTAAAAAAAAATCAATGATTAAAATTACAATAGCATTTTGTGATCCTTAATCATTTCATTTCGTTAATTTGATTACATTTCCATATATTTTTTAAACACTAATGTATGATTGAATAATATTTGGAAGAGCTTTAATCATGATAACAGATTAAGAAAATTAATCTGATTCCATTTTGCCAATCTATGCTATGAACAGGACCCAGTTTCAACAATTACGCTACGATCCAAATCCTTACCAATTCGTTCATTTAGTCCTTTCACGGTGTCAGTTATACGTGCGTATGTCAGAAAAATTCGAGGCAGCGTCGCGTAGAAGATTAAGTTATCCGAACTTGTAGCCAGTGAGTATCGGCAACAAAGCGGGTATAAAACGGGTACCGGCTGTTGATTCGCGTCTACTCGCTTCCCGCAAGGTCAAGTGCGAGCGGCCAAGTCATTGCTCCTCGCGTGCGCTTCGCATACCTGCGCTCGCGTCCCGTGCCATTTCTTAGAGGCGGGTGTTCTGTGATCCCTAGTGAGTCATCTTTTACTAAATATTATTTATATCTAACATTATATAGTACATAGAAAAAATAAAATAGAAATCTAAAAGTAAACTTAATATTCATAATTATACCTAATATTAAACAAAATTAAGTAATTTACTACAATAAAAAAATGCAATATCATAGAAAATAATAAAAATAGCACGCGTTTGGCATAACTTGTAAACGCAATGTGTTTACAGTTACTAATATACCTCTGCTCACCCCGAAAGGTATAAATCGTGGTGATATATTATTATTTTAAAAATATCATTAAAATTTCTGTTAATATTGTAATAAAACTTAAGCCAATTAAATATGAGTTTCTTGTATAAGCTTTTTAATTAGTATAAAAAGTGATTGGAGAATAGATAAAATTATCTCCTCGATTCATAGATTAGCAATAAGTAAAATTACGGAAAAAAGGAATAAGAAAATAATTTCTGTATAACTGAATACTGCAGAAATATATGTATATGTATTAGTAAAGGCGCAAGTAACAATGATAAATACATTACAATATAAACATAACTTTAGAAGCTTCTCGTTTTAAAATTTGCCTAAAGACTGATATTTCAATAAATTGTGCATCTTATTTATATTTAATCATGCTGTAAAAATACAACAAAAATGAGCAACTTTGTGTTACTTATAATAAATTATTTTTTAACTGAAAAATAAATTATACCTAACTAATTTACTTTAAATATTTCACGCTAAATCTTAGATATTACATACATTACTTTTATTATTACAAATTTTTATTCTGTTTACTTTTTAACCAATAATGTCTATGACTTATTATTTTGTTAACAATTTCTTAGCAAATCATCTATTATATAAAGTAATACAGTATTTTCATTCATTTCTATACTAATACGAACTAAACTAAAAATGTAATGAAGAAATTAGGATTGCTACTAAAGCTTTTAGGTCAAGGCAAGAACCTTTCATAAATAAATTATTGTACCTAAATCAAAAAGTCACGTGGTATTGTAAGAGATGAAAATTGTGATTTTTAAGTAAGAACTAATAAATTACATAAAATACTTAAGGATATCATAATTTTCTGAGCTGATTTCCCTTTAGCGGAGCATCAAAGCAAAGATTATTCGTTGTTGTTTTCATCTTGATTAATCTATCCTTCAGTGTTGTGTGTTATGTCATGTGCCATCTAAATGTTTTTCTTTATTTTCTTTTTTTTTCTAAGATATATTATCCAAAGCAGTGGCGTTCATCCCGTATATGCATAAAATCAATGCATACCTTACAATAAATAAATCTTGTATAAATTAATAAAAGTTAAATTAAAAAGGAAGCATTCATATCATTCTATTCTAATATATTTTATTTTTATTTGATTACTTAGAAAAATTATCACAATTTCGTAGTCGTTATAATATATTGTGTCTAAAAATATGTACATTTTTAATTAACTCAAAATTTGCATACACGCTGTAAAATTGATATGCTCGCCACTGATCTAAAATAATACTCTACTAACTACACATACTTTTAGATAATATCTAATAGTAAAAAAATTATATTATGCATTTTTTAGTTCTTTCTATCGGTCGTTCGATCACGTTTTGTGTACTTTGTCCGTGGTGATAAGTTTTTTTAATGTTCACTTACTTTTTTGTGAACGTGCTCTATTCAACCTTAGAATGTAAACTCTTTATTTAAAGTATTGATTGCTTTCCTTTGTACTCTCGCGAGTTGTCTATTCGCTGAAAAGAGACGCTACATTGTGTTTTTCCCGTGATTTTTGTTCTTATTCTTTGTTTATATGTACTCATCTATTTTCAACGTATTTTCACTACACGAACGTTTTCGGTAAAATATGAACACTAATCATTGGGACTGATTTTTTTACTTCTAGTCTAAATATATATAACTCAAAGGTGACTGACTGACTGACTGACATAATGATCTATCAACGCATAGCCTAAACCACTGGACGGATCGGGCTGAAATTTGGCATACAGGTAGATGTTATGACGTAGGCATCCGCTAAGAAAGGATTTTGATCAATTCCACCCCCGAGCGAATAAAATATGGGATGAATGTTTGTATGAAACTTTGTCAGTTTTAAACCGATCGGGCCGAGACTTTGCACTTATAAGGCTACTGTGACGTAGGCATTCCCTAAGAAAGGATTTTGATAAATTTCACCCCTAAGAGGATAAAATAGGGGATGAAAGTTTGTATAAATCTTCTCAGATTTTCGACTATAATATAATATAATAGCTGGATAGTTTTAGCACCTAATGACAGATTAGTTAAGAATAGAGTCTACAATGAAGTTTTAAAGGCCCTAATTTTTTATACACGGTAAACAAAAGTAAAGCCGCAAAACTATACCTAATTAATAATAATACTTCTTAACGCGAGCGAAGGCGCGGGCAAAAGCTAGTATTAAATATGTTAGTTACTTTAAGCAACAAAGCATAAAGCATTTAAAATTCATCCAAAATGTAAACACGTTATCTGGTTTTTTTCGGTAATTCGAGCTTAATTGCATTTAAAATAATACAATTCTTTAAATGTTATATGATAATGACTTTTTAATGCTTATGACTAATTTTCTGATATATTTTATTAATATGGCATTATCAATTCAGAAAGGGTTTAATTACATGTATATATATAGATAGATATAAGACGTTCATTTTGAAAGTGACTTAAGTCCACTTATCTTTAATTTGAAATACTTAAGGTTTTGCGCTTTTTATATTATTTTGAAAATGTACGTGATATAAAATTTTCAAATGTACTAAGTATATTTCAATACCAATTTATTTTTTTGACAGTTCAGCATAAATTATAAATGTCACAAGTGCCAACTTGATAAAAGATAAAAATGGACTGAATCCACTTTTAAAATGAACTGCTTATATAGTAATGTAGAAGATTATAGATTTGGGTGTTTCACCATTACTACCGTAAACAAAGCTACGGGTAGAACTTCTACTGCTAAAATAATAACGTCCCAGACGGTGTGTCGTAGCAGCAGACATATCGACAACGATTAATGGTCAGAGAATCAAGAACAGGAAGTAAAATAAGTAGTCAAACTGCTTCTTGGCGTTTTTGACAATATTCCGTTACTTTGTTCACATACCGGTTCCGTAATATCTTCTCTTTTAGTCCAATGTTTATTTATATGAGCGACATTCAAACTTGATTCATTTTTTTAAACTCGCTCGACATAGTGACTACAGAGTACCTGATGGTAAGTACAGTGTGGTCCAAAAATGAAAGCGACTATCAAAGGATGAAAATCCATTGATAGTGTACATCGTCATGTCGGCCCACATATATCACGAGTGAAGGTCTCTAGATATATGAGCTACTGGATATACACAAGCTGATCCGGAAACGCGACAAGCCGAAACTGGTCACTATGACGGACTTTACACCCATGTACTGTGGTCGCGATCCAGACGGGCACCGATGCCCTCCCACCTCGCTGCTGCTCGTTTAGCACCACCCAGGAGTCACGTGTAGGGAAACTAGGGTAAGCCCTACGGACGCGAGCAGCTTCGACTCCCAAAATCCAATCCAATCCAGTTCGTTTGGTATCCACTTTAGACGACTTGGTTGGCGCATGGTCGTGCGTGCGACTTTAGCGCGCTTAGCTGTAGGTTCGCTCACACAATAAAATATTCTACAGGTATTTTTAGTGTCTCGGCGTTTGTGGATGTGAAGTTCTTGGTTTGTAAACGCACCTACCCTCGAATCAGGAAAAAAAACTAATAGCGGGGCAACGTTTTATAAAAAAAATGGAATGGCTTGGGTCATTGGTTTTGATGTTAATTAGAGACTACTGAATATAAAAATTACCAACGACGGATTCACAAGGACTTACATCCAGAGCCGTAAAACTTAATATTAACAATAATCGTCGGGTGTGATCGAGGTCAAGCGGAGGCCTATATGCAATTTAAAAATACTGGCGTGGTCTTTTTAAAATACAGGTTTTCATTTAGTGAAAAGCAAGGCGAAAGCTAAATAACGGTACAAAATTGTCATATTTCTTATATAAAGATCTTGGTACTGTGTCAAATAGTAGCTTAGTTTTTATATTAGCAATAAAATATCTAGTATTTTTTTAACCTGAATGGGATAGTGACTACATCACGCTTAATGGTAAGCATTTTTTTTACACCGTCTCGACATAATGACTGCAGAGCGTGATGGTAAGTACAGCTTAGTCCAAAAACGAAAGCGACTATCAAAGGATGAAAATCCAGTAATAGTCTACATCATAAAAGTCGGCCCACATACACCACGACTGAAGGTCTCTAGGTATATGAGTTACTGGATATACACAAGCTGATCCCGAAACCCGACAAGGCGAAACTGGTCACTATGACGGGCTTTACACCCACGTACTGTGGTCGCGATCCAGACGGGCTCGTTTAGCACCGCCCAGGAGTCACGTGTAGGGAAACTAGGGTAAAGCCTACGGACGCGAGCAGTTGGTCTCCCAAGCATGGTGAATTCCAAAAAAATAAGGACTATCAACTGTTAAGAAAAATAATCGATAGTTGTAGTAATAATGCCGTCCAGTACAAATATCTCTTCACGCCTCGTTTAAAGGACCCAGTATCTTAGGAGGATGGAAACACGCTCGCTAGAAGCCCATTCCACAGCTCAACGAATCGACAAAAGTAAGAGTTAGAGAACTTGTAAGTCCTGGCTGGGATATGAGTAACCGTATAGCCGTGGCTCCGCAAACTCGCACGCGTGGTTCTTTTATGGAAGGGAGAGGGTAGAATAAGGTTAAATGACTCTTCAGAACACACGCCGTGATACAGACAGTAGAAAACACTCAGTAAGTTATCTCTGCGTAACTGGAGCGGTTTAGATACTTAGTAACGTCTAGATCATTCACAATGCGAGCAGCCCTCCGCTGCAACCTATTCAGGGCTTCAAGTAAATACTGAGCAGAACCGTTACAGAGATGCGAACTATATTCCATGCAAGGTTAAGACAGATTGAGGATAAAGTTTACTAATTAAAGCATCATCGAATTGAGAGTATCTGTTAAGGCTATATAAAAAGGCAAAAATCCAGGGCTTCAAGTAAATACTGAGCAGAACCGTCACAGAGAAGCGAACTGTATTCCATCCAAGGCTAAGACCGATTGAGGATAAAGTTTACTAAATAAAGCATCATCAAACTTGGGAGTACATGTAAGGCTATATAAAAAAGGCAAAAACCTGCCTTTCATACACATTGGTCGAAAATAAAACCAGTAACAAGTTATGAGAATAACAACAATGCTTGTAACGGTTAAGATCATTTGCCTCATACCCGGCAACTTTTCTCACGTCTTTAAAATGTACAATCTATCGCACTAAATTACTGCCGTTTTATATTACACTTGTGTTAGTTATTGTCTTAACTTTATACGCAAACGGTACAATTTTTTTTAGCTTTTAAAATACATAAACCATTCACACAAACACATTCGCCAATTGCGTATATAAAAAAATATATAGAAGGTATTTTGTTTTAAGTGCCTTTATTTTAATTTGACTTATAAAAAAAATAGGTAAAATTTAAAGATCAGCAAAATCGAAAATGGACTTCATTTTTTTTTATTTATTCTTCATACTCGTAATCAGAAAAAAGCAAAATATTTTGAATAATACAGCCAAACTATGCATAATTAAATAAAAACTTGTTTAACCTTTTTTATGTTACTCCACGTAGAATAGATAAAAATATTTAGAGCATACGACCAGTTTGTTTACTTATCTATTCTACATTTTTTTGCTCGATAATTAATAAAAGAAAAGTATATAATAGGATTAATTTAATACAAAATACTACATCTATCATTAAATATTTAAATTTAGTAATATTTTAGATTATATCTCAATAAACTTTCAATTTCTATCTCAATATATGAAATTTAAAATACATAAAGTCTTCTATTTAAAACATTAAACTGTAATTGATTACAATAAGAAATCAAGAATATGCAAGTTAATACATTTTGGATGTTTACAGTAACAATATTTATATATTTGTTTTTTATCTAAATTATAATTGATTTACTAAAACGGCGTGGAGAACATCAACAGTTCTGTTATGCATACACGCTATAATCTATTCCCATAAAAATGTAATAATTTTCCTTTCACCATTTAAATCAATTATAACTGTTCAATAGCAAAGAGTACACAATTGTACGATGCATCAAAAATTATTTTGCCGTGACCCTATATTTTTCTGTGAGGCATAACGATTTAAATATCATTCCTAACAAAATAAAGTATAACATACATTATACACAGCGCAGAGAGATAATCAAGTAGAAAGGTCCTTTGTTCGTTAATTTATTTCTTATAATATAAAATAATAAAACAATAACTTTTTTTTTTCGAAATGACGCGCTTCGGTTGACCGGGAAAGGTCTTCACAACTAAACCGTGCGGGTGGCCAAGCACTGAAGGTGCTCAGTCGGCAATTTATGGGTTGGGTGGCAAAGCAAGGGCACCCCTGTGGGTACGAACCTCGACTTGCACCGCCAGCCAAAATATACGAAACCTAACGGTGATCTACTAGCGTTTCGGAAGCGACTACCTTGAGAAGAAACGCCGAAAGAAACTCAAGGCTGCGTTGGAGTGTAACTGCGTTGTTTAAACAACAGTTGATGGACCTAAAAAAAATAACCTTTGTTATGTTATGCCTAGATTCACATTCTAGTACAAATAGCTCGAATCTTAGAGGAACTATATCTTCATCGAAAACAATATCTATATAATTTATTTCTGAAAAATCTAATAACGTATAGTTTTTTATGTGAAAGAAAGGCAAACAAAGAAGCAGGCAGCTTAATGGTAAGCGGACACTTTTGCTTATGATCAACTGTAAGACAAGAAGTGTCATCATTCCACTGCCGACCTAGAAGCGCGTTATTTACTCCTTTTTTGAAGAGTCACATGACATAAATCCAGAGGAAATTCATTCAAAGAAGCTCATTGCACGACCTTAAAGTGTATGTACGACAAGAATTTTCCCAGTGAACTACAATATACCTATTTATATCTATCTATTTGCCTATTTTATTTAAAAATTAGTTCTAAGCCAATTTACAAGGCACTACTAAGGGTAAATAAAAGTTAGGCTAATTCTTAGCGCTGTAGTAACTTGCTTTTCTGTTTTATTTGCCTTTATTACTTTATTTAAATATATTTTTTAAAACTCCAGTCTTACTTGTTTGAAAACGGAATGTAAAAACCGTGTAATATGTCTAAATTGGATGTTAGAAGCACGAGAGGCCGTCCTAGCACTTGTAGAAATATAACGACTTTAGCTAGGTTCACCAAACGTTCTGGATTGACTGGAATTCTCCCGGCTCAATGTAATAGTCCTATCACGGCGTCCGGCTAGTTTGGTAATTTGTCCCAATTATCCCACATTCAAATTCGTTCTTCATCTGAGACATGGGTGCTCACTAAGGAAACTGTGCTCGGTGGGAATTTTGCACAGACAACCATGAAGTGTGATATACTGGACAATAAGTTACTGGACAGAGCGCGAAATATTGACAGAAGAGAATAATAAAAATCCAAGTCGTCTTAAAACAAATTTAGATAGACAGAAAAATGTTTATTTGGCATAAAAAATAATATTACTACATACAAAAGTAAGTTAATTAAGATAGAAAACAACAAAGCAAATATCCAGTGCTTTGATGGTGTGCTAAAAGAAAGTTAACTAAGCATATCCTAGGTAACCAGCTGAGACAGAACGTTGGTTATCAGCTGACATCCATGTGTTCTGTCAACGCGCAGACAACAGCGAAGAATACAATACAACATAGATACATGGTCCTAAAGTTTATTTCAAATTAAGTCACTAAAACTAACTCGAAAACAAATGACTATAATGACAAATTTAAGATATACATTAACTAGAGTAACTTGCACAAACAAATTAAAGTTTGTTCAGTTAATAAAGTGCAATTTAATTGAAGCGGTATAATCCCACTTCCATGGTGGCTTAAATGTAACAGTTGTTAAACCTGGATAATATTTCCGAGCAAAATAATAAGTATAGTTAAAAGATAAATAGTTTTTTGTGCAAGTTTAAACTAGATTTAATTTGTTGGAGCTAGACTCCCTAAGATATACTTAAGTTACTCCTTCTCTTCCCAGAGAGGTAGCCTCAACAAGGCTTCTTGTTCTCTGGGCGTCTGGATGAATTTGGCTTCCCAGGCCCAGGTGGAGCAATCAGAGGGACACCCCGAGAGTTTTTAGTCAGTAGGAGTCTGACACACCGGGGTCACTGCCCTCACAGCGTCCCTGATGGTCCTATGCAGAACTTAAGTGTTTACAATGTGCTATTAACAAAATTGAGGCAGATTAACTAGAAATATTTATTGTATATATTTATTGCATGTTTCGAGTAATTATAGATCTTTCATCAGTTTTTATTTGCATAAATATAATGTGGTATGTAACAATTGGAGGTAACGCAGTAATGCGTAACTTAATTATCATTAAACATGGACAATTTTAGTCTGCTTTTGATAATTTGGTTAACACGTCTGATTTATTAATAATAAAAAATATTTTATGGTCTTACATTATATTTCTCTTCGTTCTTTCCTTTCTCTGGTTTTTATCCCGTTTAAGGCCTTCGTGATCATGGAAAGCCTAAGTTTAGCAACAGTTAAAACTTGTTTCGCTATGCAACTAGAAATGCGTCGGGTTTTTATGTACTTTTTGCTGAGGTCCAAGGCATTTACTTAGAAGACTTCCTACATCTAACCCTTTACTGCATGTAAATTGTGTAAGTATGCAATTTTTATCTGGATGTTTTACATCTTTCTATAGATAAACTTGTCTCGTATTCTGCCATCGTAACACGACACTACTAACTTTTGAGTATAAGTGCATTTTTTTTATACTGGCAGGCATTGTGATACTGTCTCTAATGATAAATAAAGTGCAGGTCAAGAATACTTGATGTAGCGTCTATGAGTGTGTATTCGCTAGCGATACTGCTTCCGCAGATACGGTAGTAGTAGGTGGGATTATTGTGTCAGCTGCAGGTGAAAAGGGACATGTCTACCTCTAACCACTGATTGTTAGCGAGCGACAACAGAAAGTTCTCGAATGGTTGTTCTATTGTATGCTAACATATCACAGCTTAATTTCCTCTGGGTTTTCGTTTTAATATAGGCACATCCGAAACGCTAACACGTTTCAAACATCATCAAACATTCCTTCGTGGTCGCTCAAATAGAGGTCAGTTACCTATGGAGCACCCTTTTTTTTGGTAACCTAGGGAAGATCCCTAACCGACCTTCAGAGGGCAGTGGGAGCCATCCCCCGGTATGTCGGACTTGCACCGACTAAAACTCCCCCGGGTGTTCCTTCTCCTACCTGCCGAGTGCCAAGGGCAAGGCTGAGCCATCTTCCTCGGCACTCGGCGCAAAGTGTTGTCACCAAAACATAAAATTGGCGGTCTAAAAACCTTAAAGTCTCGCTTAAAAGGCAGCCAACCAACCAACAGTATTTATCATAAAAATTAACGTGTTGCATCAACACTCGCCTCAAGCTTAAACTAGATAGGCAGAAACGAACCATTATAGAATAAGTATCCACAAGCACGACCACAAAAAGACCAATTTATTTTCAATTACCATATTGTAAGTATCAACTTGTAAGTTGGAGTAATGTATACTCTAAGACTAGTATCCAATTATGCGTACTTACACATTTTTCTAATACGTAGGATACTTCATCATTATTTCTAAGAATATGCTCATTGCTCGTTTGCTTGCTTCGAATTATAGCCTCATACTCATCGTCAAACATTATTGTAATAAAAAACAAAAAGAGGAATTTTACGTCTGTTTTACGTACCTATACGATGTTGTTCATACCATGAGATACTTTTTAGAATGTACTGTAATTATTGTATGTAAGGAGTATAAAAATAGGTTAGTTATCTATGGCACTTTTATCAGAGTTGGCCATTGATTAAAAAATAAATAAAATAAAATAGAAAAAAGAAGGAACATCGCTTTTTCAGTATGAAGTTGAATTGATTTTTTAGTTATTATAGGAGATTGTATCTGTAGCTTGAAAGGGGAAAGTCGCGAAATAGAAATTATTATATAATATAAAAATAAAAGTAAAATAAATGTAATTACTATATAGTGAAGCACAATATATATTGAAAAATAATATAAATGTTTTAATTGAATTGAGTGAGTGACCACAGCAATACACATATAGGAATAACACATCGCTTAGGGAAGACACATCCTCTCTAGTAGACTCATCGATTCAGTACCCCAGAGGAATGCAAAGCGTAGGTTGAAGGACGTGAGGTCCACACGGGTCATATCGGTGACGAGCTTTCACTGCCGGCGGTGGTGAAAGCCATGGTCGGCAGTGGAGAAGCTTGGAAAGAAGTCGTAGCCTTCTGAAAGGCAGCCATGAGGCAGAAGGAGGCCGTTGAAAGGGACAGGGAAAGAATAACTACCCTGGCCTTATTATTATATTATTATCATTAAATAGTGATGCAGTTTTATCCTTGAAGTAAAACTATTTACTGTAATTTTTGTCAGATTTTGATAGAATCTTAATTATTGTTGTACTTAATAATTTTACGTTTTCCACAACACTGAAGAAATGGAATGTTTTGAAATTAAACAATACAAAGTAATACATAGATCAGCAAAATAAGATAACAAGTTGATTGGATAAAAACCAATTCTCCTACGATTAAGAAAATAAAAGAATTTAAATTCCACATAACATGAACCGTTGGGCGAGTTGTTTAATGCCTTATTACGAATAAGTCGAGTGTAGAGATGGGTTGTTGGGATAAAGCTGTTTTACTTTACTAAATTATCCCTGAACCGTAAAATTGAAATAAGCGTATTGTGTGAGGCACTTTATGTGTTATTATGTATGATTAGAGTTCCCTGTGTTTATTTCTTTATTGTTTATTATAAATGGGGTGTGAATAATTTTTTTGCATAATTTATATATTAAAATAGCTTCGTGTAATTTAGTTTTACAGTTCCACGTTGATTAATACTTCACTATAAATAAACTTTAATAAGCTTTTGTTAATTGTTGATCATAAAACCTTTATACCTTAATAGTAAAGTTGATATTTGTATAATTTTTACTGTCAACTTTTGTATAATTAAATCATGTAAATTATAAATTATTAATTGGAGACCAACGATGGGTAAAATGTAATAAATTTAATTTTGTTAATCTGTTATCATGATTAAAACCTTTCTGAACATTAATGTAATATAAATTTGTATGTAAATAAGGATGTATTAGTGTTTAAAACATAGATGAGCAAAATGTAATCATATTAATGATGCAAAATGTAATCATAATCGTTTTTTATTAATCTGATTACATTTTAGCAATTTATGTAGATAGACGCGTGTTTGAGATCTAAAAGTTATTAAAAATCAAAGTTAAATACTAAAACCTAACAGGCTATTGATCTTCTAGGGTACGTAAGGAAATATGGTATTTTATATAATACAAATAATTTTCAGTTTTTTTTTTTAGTAATTTAAATTATTTTGCCTTTTAGCCAGAGAATATAAAATTCATATTTTTTTAAAACTCTTTAAATAACGTGTATCATCTAATTAATTGCTAAATTATCGTAGTTAATCGGTTCTGAAATTGTTCTATTTATCAACGTCACGTATGACGGCATGATTCATGCTTCATGGCTCTGTGCAGTTTTTATCAACATCTGCCAATCATTTAGTTCAAAGCGATCTCGGCGGTTCGGCGCAAGTTCATGGCTATATATTTTCAACTATTTGTATGCATATGTACTTCGAGGCAGTTAGGTAATAGGTTTCGTTTTGTAACCATAATATCACAAAAAGCTTGTTTGTTGTGATAGTATTTTAGTCGCGGTTAATATCGATGTGGATCTTTGTTTTTTTTTATTATTATATTGGTTCGAAATATTGACTATATTCCATCTGATGCAAAGTACAGTGTAGTCCAAATACGACAGCGATCAGCAAGTGACGAAAATCTGTTCACAGTTGCCAGTGTTATGTCGGATAAGCCTTAGCCTCTAAGTATACGAATAACAAGTACACACATTGGTCCCGAAACTATGACGGTCTCTACAATTGTGCTGTGGTCACAACCCAGTTCTAGCAATCGCCCTACCAGTTCAAAAAAGCGAAATACTTTATCACATTTTCAGACCTACCGACAGAGAGAGTTTCTTTCGAGTTACCAAAAAGTATTTCGGTATACGTCTCTCATGTGACTTAAAGTCTAAATAATGCAGAAAGTGCTATCACTACAAAATCAAGCGGCAACAGCCAATAATGCTATTTTTTTTTCTTTATCTTTAAAGGTTTGTAACAGAGTTTTAGAGGAGTTCGCGTATCAGTCCCGTTGTATTATTTTAGTAAAAAACTTCTAACACGTAACAATAAGTCCCAATGATCTGAATAAGTGAAGAGAGATCTTGTTGCCTTATAAATATCTTACTGTATTATTGATTTTGTCCTAACATATTACAAGTATGATGAAGATAATAATGTCTTCAAGTAGATTACATATTGCAGCTTGTTGAAAAGTTTTACTGCTGGATAATCCTAATCTAGCCATAAGATACATCCATAGATGGGCAAAATGTAATCAGATTAATGAAAATGATTAACGAGTACATTTTACGTTTTTTACCATTAATATGACTGCATTTTGCTTATTTAGGTTTTAAACACTAAAAAATCCCAGATTGTATACACATTTATGATTTCTTAATGTTTAAATGGATTTAATCATGATTACAGAGCAAGAAAATTAATATTACGACTAAATTTTGTAATCGTTCATTATTAATCAGATTACATTTTGCCCATCTCTGGATACATCCATTCTCGACATATGGATAAGTTAGTGTAAAGGTGCACGATGTATTTCGGCCGCGGCGCACTGCCGCGCCAAAACACTGTCGCTCTGGCGTTTTATATACGTATATTCATGGTCCGTTCTGATGCCGCGCTGCACCGGACTTGGGCTTCGTAAAACGAAGCAGAGAGGGGTGCATGCGTTGCGATGTCGGAGTGGTACCACAGCATTGTCTTTTGGATACACTTTTAATACCAGGATGCTCAGAAAGGTGCCACTCCGGCGTAAAAACTGCGCCGTCTCACCATATCCTGTGCCCGCTAATGCAGTAAATCAATGCGGGGAAATATCACGGCGTCACCGCAACACATTGTGTACACCGGCTCTTATTGCGTTTAGTCAATGAGACAGTGCCGTCTTTCAAACTGTGTAATACCATCCTATGTAAGGCTCGTAGTTACCCATCAAGGCATCACCTTATTATAAAACTTAGTGCAAGACACTCTTTTTCTTTTCACATCATTTCTATAAACTCCGTTATAATTACCCAAATTATACAACACCATCCATTGTAGGCAGGAAATTTCCTCCAGCGAAATGTCGTAAAAACCGTAATCATTTTCGGCTTTACAATAATTAACATTCAGATATGTATTTTTTACAATAGTACAGATAGTAATGATAGTAATGACGTCTAGTCCGTACACAGTCGATGACCTCGCGGCCTTGCTCCCAGGTATGCGCGTACGGCGCTATGTATACCAGCTTTCAGGTATTACCCATAAAGTAGGGAGATATTTAAAAGCAAGATTTTTTTAAGTTATGCCCAATTTTAGAAAAGTTTTTAAAGAAAATACTTTTATATACTAATTAATCATCAATCAGATATAAATTTAAGCTTTATTTGTGTTTAAAAGTGTCTTAAAGTTAAGGGATCTTTCTAAAACTAGGCGTAAAAGTTATTAATTTATTATAACATTTGTTGGAAAATGCAAGATTATCTAACCATATGATTATGTAAATGTATTGACTTATTATTGCATTTTATAATACAGTTAATTTTAATAATTACATTTTGAAGATAAGAAATAATGTTATATATTAAGTTTAACTACAATAGATAAATAATACAATACATTTTGGTATCTAAATATTTCTAATCAAATTCTAATGAAATAGGCATTTGATATTATGATTTACGATTAAGATAACAAAATTAGCTTTGGTTCCAATCAAATATTTGTAGATTTTTTAATTCGGCACAGCGACTGCTCCGTACTTGTTAGGAAGTAAAGAGCAATCTAAAAACCAAGTACAAACTATCAAGAAACGATCGCCAACCCATAATCGCCTCGTTCATACCAGTCCATACAAATATCTATTTATGCTTCGCTTAAAGAACCCAAATTGTAGGACAACTGCAGCACACTCGCTAGAAGACCAATCCAATGACTCGACAAAGATAAGCTAGCTAGCTAGTGAACTTCTCAGTTCTAGTTGAAATAGAAGTCTATGACCGGTGGTCGTGGGTGTGGTTTTAGGAAAACACGAATTTGGGGTTTTACAGTTTATTTGCACTTTAAGGGACACCGAATTGCGACGTACACGCACATACTCCCGCCTTGGGTCTCGGTAGTCGACTGTCTTACAAGCGTCCCGTGCGCGCGCGCATCCTCTTACCCCGCACGTCTCGTAACACCCTAACGACCCTTAGGGCGACAAATCCGTATCGGGTTACGTCTACATGCGATAAGTCACTATAAAACTGTGGCAACATAGTACGCAATACACCGTACCGTACGGAATTTTATTATAAAAGGTAGTGGAATAAGGTAGTTTAAGGATTTTTAGTTTATAGCTATACTCCATTATATCCTTCCTTATTGTTTAGTGCTTGTTTAGAAACCAAATTGTAGTCAATTGCAAAACAAGAGCTGGGAGCATAGTTAGACATGATATTCACTTTTGCGAAGCTTTCTTTTTTTCTTTACTATGCTATTCTTCTGTGTTATTTACTTTTTGTTGTAATAAAATACATTTATTCTTTATTTCTTTATTTTAATGGAAACTGACTTGCCCCGTATGGGCAACCCTATTCGACGCGCAGCCTCTGCTCATCCGCGGCTTGTAATAACGACTTCTAAGTGATGGATGTTTCAATTGCGTTGTATATACTTAATTTATATTGTTTTGCGAGGTAGTAGGGCGTCGGTGCCCGTCTGACCATTTTCGGCTTGTCGCGTTTCGGGATCAGCTTGTGTATATCCAGTAGCTCATATACCTAGAGACCTTCAGTCGTGGTATATGTGGGCCGACATGACGATGTAGACTATCAATGGATTTTCATCCTTTGATCGTCGCTTTCGTTTTTGTACTACACTGTACTTACCATCAGGTACTCTGTAGTCACTATGTCGAGCCAGTGTAAAAAAAATATATATTGTTTCATGATAAAAATATTCTTAAATAGCCCTGTGGAACCTTGGAAGAACCGTAAGGAAGGATATCTCTCGTTGTCTCGGGCCTACAATCTTCTTGGAGATTCGGTTGATTTGTTCGCGGACTTCATACCGAGATTCAAGAGAAATGTCTTCGGGTTGTTGAGAGGTGCACGGACTTATAATCTTGACTTTAATTACCATTACCATTAATATACTATAATATAAATAAACAGGCCACTCTAACGTATGTTGTGGATGCCTTAATAGGAACTGTACATTGTTGATTGTAATTGTGTATGTGTTGTGTAAGTGAATTATTGAACCCAGCAAATACGGATTCACTCGACGTTTGAAAATTCCCATGTCATAAGAAGTTGGAAACACAGACGCAGGTAGTGAATTCCACTCCTTGGCGGTTCGCAGCAAAAATGAGGAGGCGAATCGCTTCGTGCGAGCAGTTGGAATGTCAATTTAAGGTAGAATGGGGAGGGGGGAACCAAATCATACAACTCGGCCGCACACTCTCCAGAGTAGGTAGTAAAATCGAAGTCTCTATTAATTATATCAATTAAAAGTTGTTTTAATCCAAATCACATTAATTCAAGGTATTAAAAAAACGGTATAACATCTACCATTTAGAGGCTTCAAATATCATCCAATTGCTTGTTTTGTTTGTTTGTACTTGTAACATGATGAAACTACTGAACCGATATTGACAGGATGTATGCAATTTTAATACACATTTTCCAACTCAAAACACTGTACATACACAAATGAGGTATAGCTCTAGGATACATATAGCTTTATATATGAACATCAGTAGGGTTACTTTTATAGTTATTACATTATTACAATTACATAAAAATAAAATTAAAGCTTGACCTCTCTCTGCTATAGTTGTTTCATTCTATACAGGCCATATTAAGTTTTTTTTGGATGAGATGTATTTTGTTAAGCAGCGCAGTGAGACTGCTAAAAAGTACCCTTTGTATTCTTTTAAATTCCTTCTTGTTAAGTACTGAATCTTCCTGGTTAAAATTAATTTTGTATGGCAAAAATGTTAAAATGCAAGGCTAATATATTGTCAGACAAATCTGTGATTTAATTTGTATTTAAATATTAAAAATATATATCGTTATGCTATATCCTTTTAGCAGAGGTACATTAGGGGCTGAAGGAAGACTACTCAAGGTACTTCTCTCCCTAACGGATTGACGCCCGCGCACCGCTCAAAGAAAATAAAGGAGAGCAAAATGGTGTGCAGGGGCCTTCCGTCAATAGACCAGACGTCGCTGGGTGCTGAGGAAGCTGGCGCGGCCTTGCCTTTGGCCCCGGCAAACGGGAGAAGGAACACCCCGGGGGTTTTAGTCGGTGCGACTCCGACACACCGGGAGGTGACATTCATCGTCCCCTGGCGGCCCATAACGGGATTCCCTCGGGTTAAAAAAAAAGGTATATTAGGGGCTGTATCCACTATGTATGTTTGCAATTAAAAATGTAGTACTAGACAAATTGACAAAAAACCTGTGTTATTTTGTTTTTTATATTTGTTTACAGAAACAAAATGCAGAAATACTTGTTGCTAAGTTTTTTGGTGTGTGCGGCGACACAAGCGCTGGAGAGCGGGGACAATAAATTTATGAAAGATTATGCTATGCTAAAAGTAAGTATAACTTTATAGAAACGCTACTGAGGCCTAGACAAGTAATTCGATCGGTAAAAGTGTCAGGAAAAAGTGTATAATATATGGTATTGAGGTAGGCTTTTGGAATATCATAGCATACCAATTTGACTTTTCTACTAGCGTCATTGCTGATCGACTATTATTTTTTTAAGCCCTTACGTCATTACCAAACTGAATCGCGACCACATTAGTTGAACATACAGCCCGATACAGTTATTTGGTTTGTCGGTTGCTTTCGGGATTGTGTCGCATCCGTCAAGTAATCCATATCTAGGGAACCTTCAATCATAATTAATTAAGGCAACATCTCTATGGCCACTATAATTGGATTTTCAACATGTTCGTTACTTTTCTTAAAGCACTTAGTACTTCGTGAGCCTAGAATAGTTGGTATAAGTAAAATTATTTTGTTAGCAGAATGCATAAAAAAAGTTCGCAGTCGGTAGGATTCGAACCTACGCTCCCAGAGGGAATCTGATTTCTAGTCAGACGCCTTAACCGCTCGGCCACGACTGCTTTTATTTACGCTTTGAAATAACTGTTCGGTACTTATACAGGGTTATAGGTAACTAACGCACGGCCTCTTAAGGGTGGCTTTGATTTATCAAGACTGACAACTTTTGTTGTACGACTTTTGCCAAAACGTAATACATAGTTAGATTTTTTTTTTTTAGTTTTAGTGTGAATATCTAGTCATCGTTAGCTCTATATTCCAACTTTCATTCGATCTGGCGTAGGTATCCAATCAGCTGGTGCTATGCAGTCGTGCGCAAAGTTACGTTGGTACGCAGCGTTAAGGATCGTGTAGCAGAAAGTTTATTAACCCTATACCTTGTTTATTTTACAAACTCGCTTATAACAATTATTTGAACGTAAATTTCCATATTTAGTTAAATAGTGAAAATAAATGTTTATTGATTGACGTACTAATACACTATTAAAACAAACTAGAATCAAAATAAAACATTAAATAATTGTTTCACAAACAAAACCAACCTATTATTTGTCTGCCATAGGGAACATCGTAAAATGAACAAGGTAAAGGCCTCTACGTAAGTTAATGTTTCAAAGGTTGTACAATCTGTACATATTTATACACTGAATCCACAATCCCTTTCTTCTTATCCAGGCTTAGGACTGGCTACACTAAAAAATAAAAAAGTAAATAGAAAAACACAAACATTGATACGTAATCAAGCAATTCATCGCACCAAAAGAGGCGCGCGGTCTGTTTGAAGATAGATAATTGCAAACTATTTTTTAATGTAGGCGTATTTAAAAAGTGGAATCACTCTATTTACAATAATTAAACTATTTACAAAAATACTCACAAATCTATTTACTCGGTGTCAACACATTCGGAAATAGTCACGCGGACTCACGGCAAGCTTCAGACAGATTGTCACCGCACCGAGCATAAACACGCACCATTTCGGTATATTCAATGTTAGTGTATCGATTTGACATTGTGATTTATGAAACGAACGCGTCACTGGGACAACTAACACGTCGGCGCACACGCAAGCAAATTTGCGACTGACATGACCCGTGTTACACAGTAGTCAAGCACATGTCGCCACGCCCGCTCACCGCGCCGCAGACCCCTTTCTTCGTTAGTAGCGACACAAGACGCCGCGCACTACGTAAGTCTGGCTTCGGTCGCCTATGTCGGCGTGGCGCGATCGTCGCCTTACGAAGAGTTAAAAAGTTCAGAACTGCAAATCTGATTTTTATTTTTTTTGTATGGGAAAAAAAGTAATTGAATTAGAAAAAGTCGTACAACAAAAGTTGTCTGTCTTGATGAATCAAAGCCACCCTTAAGAGGCTGTGCGTTAGTTACCTATAACCCTGTATAAAATGCAATGCTATTATTTTAATAATTGTCAATAATAATACTATTGTTTAATCCATATGTAAATTTAATACTCTCTAAAAATTCAGTAAAAAAATCTTTGAAATATGAATTCGGATTTATTTTTTCTAATCGTATAATCCTATATATGGATTAATACATAATTATACAAAGAATTATAATTTTACGTAAACTCCTATAAACATATTTTTATATATTTAGATATTTAAACAGAACATATTTTAGAAATCTATAATGTTGTACTGGTATATCCAATAATATTTTCATGGTTTTAATTTAATATACGTTCTTAAAAATGTTTTTTTAATATGTATCAATATGTGATAAAAATTCAATTTATATAATTTTATTTTCTTTCACAGATTTACGAAAGTTGCTTCGGCAGTACATTATTGAAGCAAATAACTAAAGAATTAAAAGATGCATACGTAAAATGCTCAGCGCCACCTATTAGAGAACATCCGAACTTACCAGCGCCTCCTATGTTTATAAGCAAACTACCACCCGGCTTTGCTATGGACCCGAGTACGCAAACCATCATTAAGCCACTAGATGGCGCTCAACCGAACCATGAAAATGATTCGCCTAATCAAGAACAGCAACAAAAACCAATGGGAGGAATGTTGTCCTTCAGGCCTCAAGGGGTAAAAAATCTATAATAATTTTAAAATAATAAAAAATGGTCTATGCTAATTTTAAAATAACAATAAAAGAAAAGGGATCACTGCCTCCTGTGAGGATTGAACTCACGACCCCTGGTTTACGAGACCAGTGCTCTACCACTGAGCTAAAGAGGCGATACGGAATGGGATGAAAATATCATTATAATGCTACATTACTGAGCATTCTTATCTCATTATGATTATAAATCATAATTAAAAAAATATATAATAACTTAAGGTGTTTACCAAAAACATTATATACAGTTAATATTTTTTTATATATCATATATTGTATGATATAAATTATCATTGAAACAGGGTAATAGAATTAAAAACGAGCTAATAATCACGATTACGTAATGTCCAAATTATTATAAGTTTTATTAAAATCGACTTAGTCAAAGTAAAGATAAACTTGATCTCTCTGTAATACTAGCCGTATTATAGCAGAGAGATGAATTGAAAAAAAAATCCTGTTTAAATAAAATAATTTAAGAGCAGCTTGCACAAACGACTTAAGTCTAGTTTAAACTTGTTTAAAACGCTATTAAGGGTTAAACTGGACTTACTGTCTTGCACGGAAGCATTATTCAGTTTTAAATCTGTTAAATTTAAATCATCATTAATGAATTAAACCATTTCGATCAATTAACGTTTTATACAAGTTTAAACTAGATTTAATTTATTCGTACAAGGCGCCGCTAGTGACTAAATTAATCTGATTTAAGTTAAATGGAGAGCTTTTATAATATTATTATTAAAAATGTAATAACTTTACAGGCACAGTTTCCTCATTCAATAATTCCTCCGTATATGATGCCCGCGACGCCGCAATTCCGGCCCTTCAGTCAAGCGATGCCTTTCTACCAGTTCCCGTACCAAGGGCCAGGGTACACTCCTCAAGGGATGCCATACAACCCTTTCTACCCGCCCTATCAACCATTCTACCCGCAAACCTTCACCGGTTCAAGCCGCATGTCTGTAAGTTTGACTTCTATTACTAAATGGATTACAATAACTCTCGCTGATCTTTAAAACCGCTTTGAATACAGCTGCTATCGAGTTTATACGTGCTAAAATATATACAGAATGATTTTATAGACGAGGGAGATATTTCAGAACACAATAATTTGTACCTTCTTATAACTAATACAAATGTAAATAACAATATTCCCTAACAAATCATTGATGAACAAATGAGAATTGATCCGTAAAATGTTTGGACACCGCAGCGCGTGTGGTGCACGATTGAATGGCATGTAGATAAAATTCCTTTTACATAATTTTAAGTAAACAGTTATCCTTTCGTACTTTATCTTGGCTTAGGAGAGACAAAATACCAACTTAATAATTAATTGTTATTTATTCTATCATGTGTGTAATTGCCCCTTAATATGATGACTATAAATTACTTTGTTTTAATGGAAATATTTAGATATCACTATTCCTATGTATTTGGAATTAGAATGGAATGCTGAATATCCTTCTTGAATATCTCCCTCGTCTATAAAATCAGCCTGTGCATATGTTTAGTTAAATTATCAAAATATAATCAATTGCCTAATAATAGTTAATGAAATTTTAAGACATAAATATGATTTCTTGAAATTTCCGTGGTACTTTCTTTCGAGATTCTCGTAAACGTAACACATATCGGCCATAAAGATTGACAAAAGTTATACCTTACTAAGACATTTTATTTTTTTAAACACTACAATATGTCGATGTCCGGGATAGACCTTCACAACTAAACCGGACGAGAGGGCGAACACTGAGGTGCTCAGCAGGTAAATTTATGGGTTGGATGGCAACGCAAGAGTACCCCTGTGGGTACGACCTTGACTTAGACCGCCAGCCAAAGTACGAAACCTAACGGTGATCTACTAGCGTTTCGGAAGCGACTACCTTGAGAAGAAACGCCGAAAGAAATTCAAGGCTGCACTTAGACAGTATTACTAGTTTTACGTCTATTTCAGCTAAAATTAAGAAATAGTTTTCTAAACACATAGCTTTATTAGATCATTGGATTGTGGAATGATCTTCCGCCAAGCGTGTTCCCTTCTTCCGATAATATTGAATTCTTTAAACGAAGCGTGAAGAGATATTTGTGGAGGCCGACATGTCCGCGTCGATTATCGGCAGGTAGTTTATCTCTCGATAGTTGTACTCGGTTTTTGGATTTCAATATCCGTTCTATCAGGTGCAATGCAGTCAATATGCCGAGCCAGATGTCAAAAATGCGCAAACAATTTTAAACTACTTCTGATATACATATGAACGTCCATAAAGTTTTATAAACATTGATAGAAATGTTTGAAAAAATTAATCTGTCCTTTATCATTGATGGTATCTCAATAATGAAGTGCCACTGACATGATAATTCCTTAGATTATAGATAATTCTTTGAATGTATAATCCGTCAAATCTATATACATATGTACATATATAAAAATCAATTGCTGTTCGTTAGTCTCGCTAAAACTCGAGAACGGAGTCTACTGAATCAATTTGGCTAATTTTGGTTTGAATTAATTGTTGAAGTCCAGGGAAGGTTTAAAAGGTGAGTAAATATGAAAAAATGCTAGGAATATAGTAAAAACAACAATTTCGTTTTCCCATATAAACCATTCTGTCCCCAGCTGTCAAACATATGATGTCAATCAAAACAAAACAAAGGTGCGTTAGGATTGTTTTTGGTATGCCTTCAAATTGATTAGAGGTTGCATGTCATTAATGAAAATTATAATTTATATGCCAAGTAATCAAACAAAAAATAACCCAAAAATGTCCCATAAGGCATTATAGTAAAAATATCATTACCTTAGATATGACTTAAGTCTGTCCATGCAATTTTATTTCTATTAGACTGCGCCAGGCCAATAACTTTTGGCAGAATGAAATCTGACGGGGCAGCTATTAAGTATTAACATAAAAAAAGCAATGTGACTTTGTTTTAGAGAAATAGGGCAGAACAAGGTCTGTCGGGACGGGACAGCTAGTAAATTATATAAATATATGAAAATTTGTAAATAATGAAATATGTGAGTAATGGTTGTTAGATAAGATATTACCTGTAAATAAGAGAAACCAGATTTCCTTTTTATGACCCGTAATAAAAGTTCAATGATTGCTAAGAATAATGTACTACACAAGTTTTACTTACAAAAGTGTAGGAGAATGCTTCTGAGGAGGTTAATTTTTTTACACTGGCTCGACATAGTGACTGCAGAGTACCTGATGGTAAGTACAGTGTAGTCCAAAAACGAAACCGACCATCAAAGAATGAAATTCTATTGATAGTTTTCGTCGTCATGTCGGCCCACATATACCACGTCTCGAGGTCTCTCTAGGTATATGAGTCACTAGTTATACACAAGCTGATCTCGAAACGCGACAAGCCAAAGCGAGTCACTATGACGGTCTTTACACTTGTGTACTGTGGTCATGACCCAGTTCGGGCAATCGCCCTAGCACCAAAAAAATGTTTTTTCAATTTTTTTCGTTTAAAAGCAATATTTTATGTTAGGTCACATTTTAGAAACTGAAATTGTAATTAATATAGATGAAGCAGTGGATTTATGTTACCAGAAAGTCATAGAAGATGAGATTTTGATTTTGCTCACGTCTTATTCACATTCTCCAGCGTCAATTGGGATTAAGGGCACGTCTTGGATTGAACACAGCTCGTTCGCAACCAGCCCACAACGTAACCTGCGTCATGCAAGAACTGGGCTACATCGACCAGAGCATGGAACCAAATTACGAGCAAATACGCCAAAGAATCAGTAATTTACCGTTGCCCGAAGAGCTTAAAAACGACATACAAGACGGCTTGCAGTTCTGCCAAAAGTTCTCGGTAAGCTGGAGAAAATACATACATTAACTGTTTTTATTTTTTTTTTACCCAGGCTTGACATAGTGACTACAGAGTACCTGATGGTAAGTACAGTGTAGTCCAAAAACGAAAGCGACTATCAAAGGATAAAAATCCATTGATAGTCTACATCATGTCGGCCCGCATATACCACGACTGAAGGTTTCTAGGTATATGAGCTACTGGATATACACAAGCTGATCCCGAAACGCGACAAGCCGAAACTAGTCACTTTGACGGGCTTTAACACCCATGTACTGTGGTCGCGATCCAGACGGACACCGACGCCCTACCACCTCACAAATAAATAAAAATAATAGCCAGGAACCAACATTTTTAAAGTGAATTTGGATTAACTACAAATGAATGTTTGAAAGTATGTATGTATACTGCTATTATTTTAATAAAAATAATCATTTTCGGATCTGAATGGTCAATACATATGATGCCTGGATTCCGCGTGTGTGTTTTTGCGTACTAATGTGCAGTGACGTGCATAGGCAATTTGGAGAGGATAGGCAGAATTCGTGTAGTTAATTTGAATATTATATTATGATAGTCAATATTATATTGATTTCATAGGAAAGATAGGTGGCGTGAACACAGAATAGATTTTAATATAAATGTTTTTTTTTGTTTAACTTTAAGTCATGTCACTATAGTCACTTTATCACTTTAGTCAAGTCTTATTTATCGTTAGGGCATGCAGTGCTTTCATGCATCTATGGAATGAATGCTACTGCTAATATGTCACAAGACGCAAGCTCGGTTCCAAGGGGTAGGCACTGCTACTAAGACCCATGTCCCTCTCGGATCCGAGTGATGAGCACTGAATATGTTAATATCGCAGTTTCTTTGGTAATATTATACCTATATATCATCCCAAATCACTCAAATATATGAAATTGAATTCTATGGAAAAACTGATATCTTAACATTTCTATAAACATTTTAACCTCTTAAGTGGCTATGACGGATATATACGTCATCATCATATGCATTATAAAACGCCTAAGACGAGTATATTCGCATATATTTAATTGTGTATAACACTATGGATAAAACGAATATGTTGGCTTGAGTATAATATATGTTTAAGAGTCTGCGTATCATTCGTTGCGTTTGAATAGGAAGAATGGGGGCAGGCAGTGAGCCACTTAGGAGGTTAATACATTAGTCATCTAAATATTTGAACTAAAATACTAGTTATAAAACAAAATTATAAGAAAATATTGGTAAACGGATATTAACCCTTTATTTTTAATTCTTATTGGTTCTAATAAAATTTAAGGACTTGGAATACTCTATAAATTGGTTGTAGAATTAAACATGAAGCGTGTATTTGCACGAGATATAATTGAAATTAAATTAAGGATTCAACGAGCCACCCACTTTGTAAATGAATTCAAACAACATATAATTTTTCAGCAATGTGTACCAGATGAGAAACGTGAGATCGTCCCTCGTCCTCAAGAACAGATTAGATCAATCTTCTTCTTCCGCTGCTACAAGGTACCTCATATTGACCTTTATTTTTTTATAATAGCACTGTTTTGCTAAATAACGCAATAGATTGTACTTGCTAGCATTATACTAGTGGACACTCTATATAATTACTATTTTCAGAAGTTACAATTGCATTATTATTGTCATCTTTTGGTTGATATTTTAAATGTTAGAAATGAAATGGATTTGTGGCATACTCAGTATCTATTTATTTATTTCTGTCCTTAACATTAACTATTTTCTAATTCTTTATACTATACTAACCTAAAACTAACAACTATTTTGAATAACATTATTATATCTTCAATTATTTATCTAAGTAACTTTATCAACACATTTCATATTAACACACTTGATATTTATTCATTAATATCGTGTCGTGCGATGGAAATGGCTCTAAGCTAGAGAGCTGTGGAATACCGGTGCGCGCGGGGAGGACTGCGCATGCATACGCGACGCTAGCGCTTAACCGCCTGCGCAGTCGAGAAACTAGTCTCGATATCCCATTCGACGCGTCTCCATACACCACTCGCTCGTTATTTATAGTTTTCAACTTATTGTTATTTTTGTGTTTATTTCGTGTATTCTGCTGTGAACTTTACTTTTAATTATTCTACACTACTTGTGCTTGCTTATTCTTGCTGTGACTTTTTACTGTGCTTCATTAAACGCCTTTCTATTCGCTGTTTGGACTTCTTCATTTTATTTAATCATCTCATCTTTACCCGCTATGTTGCACTTTAGCCTACCGTAGATTTACACCATGCTAAATATTCATACTGTTTTGAAATTGCACATCATGGTACTTTTTTAACTTTTAAAGCACAAGAAACTGGAGGCGTGCATTATGAAGGATATTAACGAGCATTTCTCCAAGGAATATGTGTTTGACACTGATGCGCCTGATTTTGCGTAAGTTGAAAATATTCTTCTCACTAAATCACTTTAGGCTTTGTTGTAGCTTCATCTAAGTGAGATAATAATTGTTCTTTAGCCTCTTTTTTGACACCATAATCTTTTGTTTCTGTTATTTTAATATCTACAGAAATATTAACTTCAGTTCAATTTTTATTAAATATTGTATTGGTTTTTATCAAAGTTACCATGAATTTTGTCTATCGATATATTTTAAGATTTAATAGTGAATTTTAACTTTAACGCCATTAATATTGTAAGTTTATTTTAACTTTAAAAAATTACTACCGTGCCCACTACCTACTACCACTACCACTACCACTACCCACGTGCATTACAATAGTCTTATCTTTGTTTGATTTTTCATCTACGTCATTAATAGTTGTTTCCTTTCCAAATATTCCGAGATATAATAATATATTTTGGTACACCTTTAACGTCAATTTAATCTGATTAACGTTTTTGAAATATATTACAGAACTCTATCTCGTGCGGCCCGCTCTGCTCGCGACATGCCTCTAAGAGATCCCAGCCTTGAAGCTTTGGAAGAAATGGAAGTGTACCTTTACGATTACTTAAGTGGTGGAGGCGGGTTCGACTTTGATTTATATATTTAGAAGACTGACTGTGTGTTATACACGTAAATTATTTAGTTGATCTTGTTAACATTTAGGATTAATATCAATGGATATAAAAAAAACGAAAGTTCTTAATTCCAATAAGATTTTTTTTAGATAATGTAACTATAAACCAGATAGACGCATTTATTAGTTTATGATTTATGAAAATAAACATTTATGATTGGAACAGTTAATTTAATAATAAAAATGGTGACGAAATGACGAATTTGTCAGTTTTTATGTTAATTTTTATATATAATATTGTATTAGTGGTATATTTGAGATTGAGAATCTAGATTACATGTAGGTATGTATTCTGACAGTCTATAATAATAAATGATAATAATTTGAACACGATGTAGCAATAATTAGGTACTTATTGGGATGGAATATTAATTTCTTTATTAACAATTTGATGTACTAAATTTGAGTATACTCAATTATTACGACATGAAATGCACTTATAAAGATGATAACAGAATTATCATAATCGTTTCATATTGTATTTTATTGCTATATTTAAATAAATAATAAACTTTTTCTTGCCATTTCTGCATTTATTACAGTTTACTTTTAAAGTTTTCAGGGCTTGTATGTGATAGGCTAGTTAATATTTAAATGTAGTTATTAAGGTTAAATTCAATTTATTGGCGTTTGGTTGCACTTATGGGGTGTTTGCTACAATCGTGAAATTATATAAAATTCCCTTTTCATTTATCAAATTGATTTTTCAGAAATTCATTTTTAACTTGTATCTTTTTATATTAGGCGTAGATCTCTTTCAAGACTCCCATATGTTTGAATTTGTTGTTTTTGGATACCTATTTGCTTTTAAATAATTGTTATCAGAATATAGTATTTCCCACTGAAGATATTCCTTCGTCAAAAACCATACACAGTTTTTGCTTCACGTATTAATATAATATATAGATACTATGACAGAAAAGATATATATTACGCCCGTAGACACCATTGTAGCAAACTTGTTCTTGTCTATTAAGCTCGCCTGCTCAAGCTTTCTTGACGATGACATTTAATTAGGGATTACAAATTATAATTTTAAGTTGAATAATATTTTACAATTAATATTATATTGATTTTTGTCGTAACAAAATAACTATGTATTTATTAATTTTATTTGATATTAATTTATGGTTACTTATAAAAAATATTATATTCAGAGATGATATTACTACAAAAATAACCATAAATTATTTTTTTCTCAGTCTATAGTTTTTAATTTTATTTTTATGCAATATCTTTACAGAGAAATAAAAATTCCACAAGAAAAATGTTTTTAATTACTCATACATATACAGTGTAACCTCCATATAACGTCACTGGATTTAACGAAAAACTCCCTAAAGCGTCAATATCACTCGGCTTTGGTTGGTTTAGCTTGTTTCCCATACAATGATACACTCTATATAGTATTACACGCACTCTCAATAACGACAGCAATTTAATAATATAAAGTGTAAATAATATAAGATGACTTTTTAAGTTGCCAAAATTAGTAAAAACTGCGCAGCTATGTACGTTCTTTTGTCGGTTTATTATCCTAGCCCGTAATCAACTCGACTGTCGGCATTACACATACCGAACTTTCTAAGAAATCCATTCTTTTGTTTACAAATTGGGATTGCTTGCACGTGTTGACTGTTGTTAGTAGGAGTCATAGATTATCTATACGTTATCATATTCTTAGTTACTCACAAACTTTCAAACTGTAATCATGGCAAGTAAGAGTTTAAAACTTTTTCTTTTTTTAATACAGATTTTTCTTCTCTCCATTTAACGACAACACTCTATAACGTCAAAATATGCACAGTCCCTTGAGGGTCAATTTATAGAGTTAGCACTATATATCTAATTATTGTAGAGAAATAAATCTGTAAGGAAACTTTTTCAAATTTTTGCTATTGACACCATTATGGCTAACTAGTGATATGTATTTTTTTATTACAGAGTTAATATATAGTCATGCTATATCCCTTTTAGGGTAAGCAGAGATACATTAGTTGCTGTATCCACATTAGGCTTATACGTCGAGCCCAACGTGATCGCCGTTCTCAGAGCAATTACACGTTATATTCCTATTGAATGATATCTGAGTTTCCCCGCAATGTTTTCTCTTACCGATGAGGATGCATTGTCTAAATTTGCACTAAATCTGGAAAAAACCAAACGTACAGGGTTCAAACCTTCAAAACGTTCGCATTGCCGCAAATGGATAGCGGTCCTTTATCTACTAGCCCACGATGACACGACACGGTATGACATAATGCACTGAGTGCCTACAGTAACTAATGTTTTTCTGCTCACCCCAAACGGAATATAGCGTGACGATATGTTATTATTCTTTTCGAGGTAATTAGAGACACATTAATGCAGATATCGACTCTGCATGCCCAAAATGACAGCTACGAAGCGCAACGTAGCTAAACGTAGCAGAACGTAGCACAACGTAGAGCAACGTAGAGCAACGTAGCGCAGCGGAACGCCATTCTAAGGCTACGATTTATAAATGCATCTTTGACTTTGCTTTGCCTATACTCTAACATTACAAATAATATTGTTTAATTATCGTTAAAGTATATGGTTAGTCATCGACTTCGTCAACTTGAACTTGGCCCTGCGAATACACAGAAAAAAGAATGGTCCCTGGAATCAAGGTCTTATTACACAGGATGATTTTATAGACGAGGGAAATATTCAAGGAAGAAATTCAGCATTCAATTCTTCTTCTAAACATATAAAAATAATGACATCTTAATATTTCCATTAAACCAAAATAAATTATAAACAACATACTATATTTAGGACAATTACACAGAGGAAGGAATAAATGACATAAATGACAATTAATTACAAAGTACGTACCTTGTCTGTCCTAAGCCAGGATAAAGTAGGAAGGGAAAACGAGTCAATAATTGTTTACCTAAAATTAAGTAAAATGAACTTTACCTATTTACATTTATTACGAATCAATTCTTATCTATTCATCAATTTTTCTTTATGACTTGTTAAAGAACAAAGTTATTTATATTTTTAATAGATACAAGAAGGTACATATTTTTGAATATTGAAATATAACTAAAATAACGGGTATATGTATAATTTTTTGTTAAAAACGAACCTATTTTCTAAAAAAACCCTAAGCAAAGTGAGAGTAGCATTTATAAATCTTACCCTAAGAGTTTTCACTGCTTATCACATTTTTGTTAGATGTCATAGGAGTTTTAATCCACGTTATTATTTGAGGAATCTAATTTCAAAACCCACAATAACATATTTTTTTCAAATCCCATAAATTTATAAATACTTATAATTAATCTTTGACTTAACAATCACATCCTTATAAGGTATTTAAATTATTATTGTAGAGTAAAAAAGCAAAAAAGAAAAAAATCATATACAATATTTGCTATGTTAAAAACATTTCAAATTACTATTAAGTATTAAGGACTATTAAGTAATTTTGTACGAAAAATCGTTTTAGCGGGTTTTGAAACTAGACGCCTCATTTATTTTTTTTAATGATAACGTTTAACTACTGAATCAAAATATCCAACGTCATTTAATAAACGAATATCCCTTGGCATTTCTAATAGATGGCGTGACTATAAACGTTATAATTTTCCAATTTTGACACATCTTGTTACAATACAGACAGACGTATGTTGTATGAATATTAAATAACGGAACAATTTCATGAAAGGTCGCGCGTGCTGGGGTCGCACATAAAGGGCAGCAAAGGTGACCGTCAATCAAAATCGAGACGTCAAATAATCATTTTCTTGTCATCACAATATTTTTGAGTTTATTATATTTAGTCTATTATAAAAATATATACCTATTTCATAACACTCTGTATTTATAACGACGGGTGAAAGACTATTTGGTTCAAGCGACATTTTTTGGTGATATATTAATATATATATATATATTTTCGGAATCAGCGTTTTTTACCGATTCCAAATATACATGTATTATATATATATATATATATATATTAGGTCCTTACATATGAAATTGGCGTTTTTCGTACTGGCCATTTTAATCACAAATTTCTCCTCTTTGGTAAGGAATTCCAAATTCAAATTTGTACAGCTATAGACTCATGTATTTGTGCTTCGATGATCGTCATTCATTTGTTTTTTTCTTCTGTTTTTTTCTGTTTACGTCACTCATTTTACAAAATGGAAAACTTAAAATATCGCATTATTTACGAGTACGAGTTCCGCCGTGGCACTAGTGCTGCGGAAACAACTCGAAGGGTGAATGATGTGTATGGCGGTCGTGTTGCAAAAGAAAACACAGTTCGTTTTTGGTTCCAACGTTTTCGTTCTGGAAATTTCGACCTGCAGAACAAGCCCCGTGGACGGCCTGAGACTCAAGTTGATAATGAAGAGTTGAAGGCTATTGTGGAAGCGGATCCATCGCAAACCACGTCCGAGTTAGCTGCAGGCTGCGATGTTAGTGATAAAACTGTTTTAATTCACTTGAAGTAAATTGGGAAGATTAAAAAGCTTGAAAGGTGGGTACCTCACGAATTGACTGAAGCAAACCGGCAAACGCGCGTCGACTGCTGCGTTACATTACTAAACCGGCACAATAATGAAGGTATTTTAAACCGAATCATTACCTGTGATGAAAAATGGGTTCTTTACGATAATCGGAAGCGCTCAGCGCAATGGTTGGATCCTGGCCAGCCAGCCAAATCCTGCCCCAAGCGAAAATTAACCCCAAAAAAGTTACTTGTAAGCGTTTGGTGGACTAGTGCCGGTATTGTTCATTACAGTTTTCTCAAATCTGGCCAGACTATTACGGCTGATGTCTATTGTCAGCAATTGCAAACCATGATGGAAAAGCTAGCGGCTAAACAACCGAGGCTGGTCAATCGCTCCACGCCACTGCTGCTTCACGACAACGCTAGACCACACACTGCGCAACAGACGGCTACTAAATTAGAAGAGCTTCAATTGGAAAGTCTAAGACATCCTCCGTACTCCCCGGACCTTGCTCCAACAGATTACCATTTTTTTCGAAATTTGGATAACTTCTTGCAAGAGAAAAAATTCAACTCCGATGGGGCAGTCCAAATCGCCTTCAAAGATTTTATTGATTCCCGTCCGACTGGTTTTTTTAGTAAAGGGATCAATGAACTACCTATGAGATGGCAAAAGTGCATAGAAAATAATGGTTCATACTTTGATTAATTAAATATATTATATTAAAAAATATTCGACTTTTTGTTCCTCCCATACAAAACGCCAATTTCATATGTAAGGACCTAATATATATATATATATATTATTGTATATATATATATATATATATCACCAAAAAATGTCGCTTAACCCAAATAGCCTTTCACCCCTCGATATAATGTTCAGCTGTAGGGACGCAGCATTAACCGGTAGTAATACATATATTTATCTTCAGGTTTTATTTTCAGAAAACGTTCAAAAACACGTATTTTTCCATTTCTAACCAAACAGTGAAATATCATTTTTCGTATGGTTTTACTTCAGATCTGACGAATTTTGAAAATGTCGACCCCATTTTTTTTTGGTAGCTGTTTAATTCCGTTATGGACCGTCAGGGAGCAGAGAAGGGCGCCCTCTGCTGTGTCGGACTTGCACCGACAAATGTTAACCCTAATTTTAACACAGTTAAGATGAGAATATTAAAAAATTCCGTCCGTAGTGTGTACCTACGTCATAAAAAAAACTTGATTTGCAAATTTCACGTTTCTAGCTTAAGTAGTTTAGACTCTATGGCGATGTCAGTCAGTTGTTTTATGTTTATACACATATATCTATATATTTTTTTTATTATTACACAGTAAACGCTACAGTACATCTGTTGTCAATTATAGTGCAGCCTATGAACCAGATATGGGCAAAATAGATACTAATTAATGATTAACGATTACAAAATGTAGTCGTTATTTTAAGTTTCTTGCTCTGTAATAATGATTAAAGCCATTTAAAACTTTAATAAATCATAAATGTGTATGCAATCTGGGATTCTGTAGTGTTTAAAACATAGATGAGCAAAATGCAGTCATATTAATGGTATAAATGTAAAATGTAATCGTAATCATTTTTATTAATCTGATTACATTTTGCCCATCTTTTTTTTATCCCGGGGGAAAATCCTGCATAGGACCATCAGAGACGCTGTGAGGGCAGTGACCCCGGTGTGTCAGACTTCTACTGACTAAAATCCCCCGGGGTGTCTCTCTGATTGCTCCACCTGGGCCTGGGAAGCCAAATTCATCCAGACTATGACTATGGAAATACCAAAATAATAATATATCAAAAAAGCATAATGCACCTCGCAAATTTGACTTTTTTTATGAGGTAGGTATACAACGTGCAAAAACATTTTAAAGCAATTAGAAAAGAGGTGATTATTATGTACCGTAGCTTTTTTTCGTTAATCCAGGGAATTCTTCATTGATTGTCGGGACGCCGTCCGAGCGGCGGCTCCGGTGTGCTCTTGCCGACTAAAACCCTGTGGAATGTTCTTTTGATGAATTTCGGATGAAGATTAAGGAAAAGGCAGGGCCTTCTCAACTCCCGGCGACGTCTGACCTTCTTGAGGACTCTCTACTACGTTGGAAGGAGCGTAGTTTAAAGGCCAACCCCTGCACACCTTTCACACACAACTTTAGATATTTCTGCAATTTGACTTGATACTTTACTATTTGAAATTTTATGGAACACCCAGTATGTATGTATACGTATTTTATTATCAATTTACCCTATCTATATTATATTTTATTTAGTATTCTTCATCTTTGTATATTACTTAAAAGTATTCTATGTATATATTTGTTGACATAGGCTTGTTTATTCTAGTGAACGGATTTAATATTGTATTAGCACCGTGACGTCCGCGCAATCGGTTCCCCTGAGCGTCGGCTGATAATCAGCGCTGGATGTAGCGTACAGCGTCGCCCAGCACACGCTGAGCCGAGTGCTCTTTGAGATAGGTAGCAGCACACAGGATACATGATGTGGTGTTATGTATTATTCTTTCATTGTTGTTTTTATATAAATGTGTTTGTTGTGTGTTGTTTCCTTGGTCTCAATAAACTTTTTCTTTCTTTCTTTCATTGTCTTGGAGCGGTATGCGGGAAAATATCGCGCATCGCTCGCACCTAGATATGTTGGGCAAGGCACCTCTTCAAGTGCGCCAACCAAGTGATATCCATCAAAGAGGAAGGTTATAGTATTCAGTCGAAAGTCTCCCTCCGGCCTCCCGTTCTGCCAGGACGACGGATGGGCGGAGAGGACAAAGATGTTGATTGCCTCTGCTGCTCTCTTTTCGACTCCTTTTTCACCTTCTGCACCACCTCACAATAATACAGGAGCGCCTTCCAAGACCTGTTGCTATCATATTACATAACAACATTAGGAATCGTGATAAGTTGATGGAAAATGAGAACAAAAATATTTTATGTTCATAATTAACCGTTGTACGTATATTTAGTATTTTCTTTAGTATGTTATAATTTTATAATTCATAAATACCCATTGTCACATTTTGATTGATGCCATCAACAAAAAAAAGAAAGTACCTACATAAATTGGGGCAAAAAAAACATCTGTTTTTGAAATTCGAAACCCTTTGTGTCCGAAAGATTCGAGAAAGGTCCGTCCTTTCTATGAAATGCGAATTTTTTTCCCATAAAATCAATATAAAAAGATCCATTCTGGTTATTTGTTGGTTAATGTATTTTTGTACAAAACTTTCATCCTTTTATTGGAAATTCAATTTTTTTCAATACTGGAAAAAAGTATCTGTACCTGCGCACAATAGAAAGAGGTATATGAAGTACGAATATTTGGAGCAAAGAAAAAGTTTCTAAGGATACATTTAAAATGTCTTTTTTGTCATTTGTCGGGATCCGTACCTAAAATGAAACGCTTATAGGTATAGTATAGGAAAATCGTGTTCATCCGTCATTCAAGGCCCTGTTTTTCAAGGACGTGTAGTAGTATCAGGTTGAAATTACTATCAAATACTTAGCCTGTTGTAACTCTGGTAAAAATGACACTTCTTCTTCTTCTATGTGAGATAGGCACAGTCGGCTTCATATGGTTTATACTGTGGTGTTAGGCAGGGTGGGCTAACGTCGCCTAGTTTATTTAATTTATATATGAATCAGTTGATTGGTGAGCTGAATGGCACCATGGTAGGTTGTTCAATAGATGGCAAAATGGTTAATAACATAAGCTACGCCGACGATATGGTATTGCTCAGCCCGTCCATTAACGGTTTGAGAAAATTATTGGCAGTTTGTGAACAGTATGCGTTGTCACATGGTCTGAGGTATAACGTGTCTAAGAGCGAATTAATGATTTTTAAAGTGAGAGGTAAATCGCCTTTAATACATATTCCACCTGTGTATATGAATAGTGCTCCACTTCGTGTTGTTACGCATTTTAAATACCTTGGACATGTTGTAACGGAATGGCTTACTGATGATAAAGATATTGATAGGGAGCCCAGGGCGTTGGGTGCTCGTTGCAGTATGCTTGCTCGCAGGTTTGCGCGCTGCACGAAGGATGTTAAATTAACATTGTTTAGGACATATTGCCAGTCCTTTTACTCGTGCAGCTTGTGGGTGAGGTACTCGCGGGGGGCGTACAACGCCCTGCGTATTCAGTATAATAATGCTTTTAGAGTGCTGTTGGGGCTGCCCCGATTCTGTAGTGCGTCGGGTATGTTTGCCGAAGCAGGATTGCATGATTTTCATGCAGTTATGCGTCGGCGGTGTGCTTCGATGCTGCAGCGTTTGAGGGGCAGTACTGATGGCATTTTAAGTATTTTGTCTGAGAAAGTGGATCGGCCTTTCATTCGGTTTTGGGTGAAGAAGCTCATCCACTCTGGTATTTATTTAAGAAATTAAGATTAAGTTTTAAAATTTTATGTATTTTTAATTTAAGAAATATGAAATAAAGTTATTATTATTATTAAGGCATCCCAAGCAGAAAACATAGTGTCTTATATCGCAAATTTTATGTTTTTCTACGACAATCAAAATTCTAAATGTACTTCCATTATCTCATAATCATGAAAGTTGATAAGAAGCAATATCATAAAGCACAAGTATAGGGAAAAGTCCAAAAATAGTGAATTTGCAGTTAGGGGAATAGAGAGTAATGGGAGACACTTAAATAAAACAGAAGGTTAATTTTTAAATTAAATCTTTAAGATAACCCCTTAAGCGTTAATTTCATTTAATTAGCTACCAAAAGATCGTACCTATAAAATCATGATACAATCTAAGCGGCACTTCACTTATTTGAACGTCTGACTAAATACCCTTAAAATTTTTGATTGTATATTCAATAAATTTCAACGCTTACTTTAATTTAACGAAAAGTTACAACGGCGAGCCGCAATATTAAAATACCACCACTTGGAAACAAGGGCCTGATGGCACGAGCAGTTCAACGCAATGTCTGAAGGTAAAAAACAGTGCAAGGAGGTAGTTAACTAACTTTCACTAACTTTGAGTACCCTATTCTCTCTGACACAAAGCAAACGCTATTATTAGCTTAAAAAAAAAAACCATAAATTTGTACGGAACCGTCGGTGCACGAGCCCAATTCAAACTTACCTGGGTTCTTGTAAAATATAAAAGGTCTTTACTAGAGATGTTCTAGTCGCCAACGCCAACGATTTGACCACCTCCGATGCCTGGTCATAGCGGCGATTATTCGGCAAAAAACGTAGACCGTCCGGTTTTTTACATAGTATGTTATTTCTCAGCAAAATATATAGAGGATTTATTACATTAAATTAAACCTTGATTGTTATAATAATACATCCTTATTTCACAACTTACTTCTAATGTAATAGAGTAAAAAATTCTCAGTGTTATACAAAAAGATAGCTCCGACCAGTACAAAACAAGTCATAATACAAAGCCGGGCAATAGACTTGAGGGATTGTGCTGCCCGGATGAGAGGGAGGCGGTGCAAGGTGTCAGGCGCGCCGTTTGAGAGAGAGGTTTTGGAGGGGTGGATTTTTACTCCCACCACTCCCCTAGAGAAATAGCCTCAACAAGGCCTTTTGTTCCCCGGGTGTCTAGACGAATTTGGCTTCCCAGGCCCGGGTGGTGCAATCAGAGGGACACTCCGGGGTTTTTAGTCAGGAAGAGTCTGACAGACCGGGGTCGCTGCCCTCACAGCGTCCCTGATGGTCCTATGCAGGATTTTCCCCCGGGATACCAAAAAAAGTCATAATACGAAGTAAACATGTTCCGACACGTTCGCAGGCGGCGATTTGACTCTCACCCAAATAAGTTCTAAAAGAAGTGCCATGAATGCCCAAAGATGGGCAAAATGTAATCAGATTAATGAAAAACGATTACGATTACATTTTCCATCATTAACATGATTACATTTTGCCAATCTTTATTTTAAACGCTAAGAAATCCTCAATTGGATATTTATTTATTACTCATTAATTTTTAAAGAGGTTTTAATCATGATTACTGTTATATATGTATACAAGTAAGTGTGCGGGCTGCGACCCGCAAGGGGGTAACTGAATAAAACAGTGTGTGACTGACTTGCAAGCGAGTATCATTTTTCTAACTGTTTTCCCGTATTAGGATTACAGAGTATCGAATTTAAAATTAAGATTACATAATGAAATTGTTAATCATTAATCTTTAATTAATTTTGCCCATCTCTAATATTGCTGAATATCTCTGAAACCGTAAACGGCGTGGCCGGCTAATTAGCCGATTGGTCGGCCTATTTTAGCCGACTAAACGGCTAATCGCTGAAAGTCATAATCTGCGCATCTCTAGTGTTTATAGTCTCATAAAAGTTCCTTGTTTTATAGCTCCAAAATTCACACAATTTTACAAGCTCTGCTTCCTAGGCTATTCATCTCATTTTGTAAAATGGACCCGTTTCAAAATTTTGAAGAACATAAATAATCGGCTAAAGTAAAAAATTAGGAAATACAATTTGTGCTGTTAGTTCAACTAGTTTTTAGTAAGTTCACTTGCTATTTTATAAAGACAAACGCTTTGTAGTTTTGTTAAGGATGTATAGGTAATATTTTTTCTACCCATTCGTTTTTTCAGTAATAATTGTTGTAATAATATCTAAATATATATAACTCAAAGGTGACTGAGTGACTGACTGACTGACATAGTGATCTATCAACGCAGAGCCCAAACCACTGGACGGGTCGGGCTGAAATTTGGTATGCAGGTAGATGTTATGACGTAGGCATCCGCTAAGAAAGGATTTAGATAAATTCCACCCCTAAGGGGATAAAATAGGGGAAGAAAATTTGTATAATTCTTCTTGAGTTTTCAAGAATTGCTGTCTAAAGTTTATCCAGACATTATTTATATACATGACAAGCCTATCGAAGGGTTATGTGGGCGTGCCATACTTACTCCAAAGAACGATCAAGCAGCAGCTATCAACGATATATCCTGCTCATGTCGTTCGAGGCCGAAGAAAAGTTCTATATCTACTAAATATATATGACTCAAAGGTGACTGACTAACTGACTGACAAGTGATCTATCAACGCACAGCCCAAACCACTGGACGGATCGGGCTGAAATTTGGCATGCAGGTAGGTGAAGTCTGCTTTGCCATGACAATAAACGAGAAATAAAAGTCTTAGAGGCAAACTCTCAAATTTGCGGGTATTGACTTGAGAGAGCATGGACAGTTTTATGTTGCTTGCTCACGAGTAAGTTCACCCAATAGCTTGATATTTTAGCGCCTAATGACAGATTAGTTAAGAATATTGTATACAAAGATGTTTTGTAGGCCCTAATTTTTTACACACGCTAAACAAAAGTAAAGCCGTAAAAACTATACCTAATTAATCTATTTCTTAACGGGAGCGAAGCTGCGGGCAAAAGCTAGTTAATAATAAATATTTAAACCTCGCATGCGAGATTACCAGCATGTGGGATGTGGAATCAACGATTATTGTCCCGATAGTCGTGTCGACTAATGGGCAAAATGTAATCTGATTAATGATGAACGCTTACAAAATGTAGTCCTAATTTTGATTTTCTTGCTCTGTAATCATGATTAATTCCATTTAAAACATTAATAAATGATAAATGTGTATACAATCTGGGATTTTGTAGTGTTTAAAACATAAATGAGCAAAATGCAGTTATGTTAATAGAAAAAACCTAAAATGTAATCGTTAATCATTTTTATTAATCTGATTACATTTTGCCCATCTATAGCTGATAAAGAGGCTCGATTAACATCTTAAGAGGCTCTCCCTTGACTGTTGGATCAAGGGCCAGGTACAGAAGGCAGTTCTACGATACGGCACGCATTGTTAGGAGGTTCCTCACTCTGAGCTCCTAACTACCGGTGTCTTGGGCCTTAGGCCTCGCCCCTGTAGGTCTACACGTTTTATATTTTAAAATGTATGTGTTATCTTTTTATATGTATTTCTTTAAAATTTAAAGATGCATATATGATGGCTAAATAATGTAATATAATAATATGTTATGTATGTCTCTATATCTCTTTTGGGGTGACACGGGTTACTTTAGTAATTGTATCTTTCGTCTGGATGAATTTGGCTTCCCAGGCCCAGGTGGAGCAATCAGAGGGACACCCCGGGGGTTTTTATCAGTAGGAGTCTGACACACCGGGGTCACTGCCCTCACAGCATTCCTGATGGTCCTGTGCAGTATTTTCCCCCGGGACACAAAAAAAAGAAAAAGTATTTATATCTTTACGCTTATATGTTGTGCCCAACGTAACCAGGTCAGTAGATCACTTTGCTCAGGGCACTGCACATGTCATTTCTATTAGATGCCATTTTCCATGTAACCTTTCAATATTCATTGTGAATAGCAACCTACACGTATAGTTATCTAATCGATTAAAGTTTTATAATTTTTTTTTTTTGGTAATTGGTATATACATACCGGGCTACTGTACGTTTTTTCCACAAATTAAGCGAGAAACATATCAAAATAGCCTATTGAGCAATTTTACAATGAGTTGAGCTAAACATAAGTTCAATATTATTCTGAAATGCCGGTTGTGCAAAGCCTTTCTCGCTTCCAATATAAATAATAGTAATAATGAATAGTGTAAAAACATGTATGTGCACGCAGATGTGTTCGCAAATAAACACTTTCCTTAACAAGTAAAATTGATGGCCATTATTGTATTTCAACCCGTCTAGAAAACACACCTTTCGTCTTTTGTAAGGTAACAGTCGCATTTATTGACGTAGCTATTTATAATTTTAGTCACTTGCAGAAATAGTAACCTAGAAAATAACCAATAACATAAATTGCGTAAAACTTTAATTATTATTGAAATCTTAGATTGCTGTATGCAATATTATACCGCTATTTTAAAAATGTAACATTACACAGAATGGTGGTGTATTAAATTAGTGGGCATGTAAGTGCCCGGAGAACGACGACCAGCTGCGCTACTGGTCATGTTGGGCGCGATATATAAGTGCAAAGTAAGTCACTGATGTATCTCTGCTCACCTGGAAAATAAAATAGCATGAAAGAATATTATCATTATTAACGTTAGATTATGTACTTTATTAAATATCGATAAATAATTTTAAACATTCGTAAACCTATAACCTGTAACCTATTCTATTCTTTATCCCAATTATGTAAATTTTTCATTAAGTAAAAAATGAAATGAAATGAAATATTTTTATTTTCACCACAAACTAACAAAATACTAGAAATTCAAAAGCAACATTTCTGTTACAAGACAACAACATACAAAAACAAAAGAAAAAACAAAAACATATTAACATGGCGAAAATGGGACCTCCATCAGCTTAAAGCTACAGAGCCACAAGTACTGTAATTATATTTTAATACTGTCTGTTTAAATATCTATGGATATAGGTAGGCACTTAAATATATTTTAAAAAATATAATTTCCTTTACACCCTAGTTTAGGTCGCGGCATAATGATTGTTAGATGTAGTGATCTGAAATAATTCTTGAACATAGAATTTCGATAATTATTATATATTAAGTATGTCAAAACTGCATAAGATACCGACAAATTAATTTAGTTAAAAATATTTCCGAATTATGATGTCGATATTTGCGTCTTTTACCCCATAATGTAAAATATAGAACACCTTTATTTACAAGGTAAGTAAATATACATGAGTAGAAAGGCTTTTGTCAAATAATTCTGAGCGCAAGTGTTACATATGGTGACAATGGGAAAGTAAAAAAAAATTGATCATTGAAAGGATGAGATTCGGCAATAGCTGTGAGGATTGCGATTATTCGTACTTTACAGTATCCGCAAGGTGGTTTTATTTAAAAAAATGGCTCCCTTTTTCCTTTGTTGTAAATATGAAACAATTGTTATAAGAAAGAGTTAATTCATATTTATATGGAATGAATTATTGACTGTTTTATCATCATTGCGGTAAAATCTTTAGACTTGGAATTAATGTTTTTTTCTTTTACAATTTCCATAGTTTTTCAACTAAATACTAACTACTTATTCCCTTAAATTTCTTAAAACAAAATAGATTTAATGTATAGAAAACAATGTATATAATACTTTAAAAATGGTAGGAAAGTACCTATAAATCTATTTGATAGGTTTTCATTCAAAAGCTTGCTAATTATTATTTAGGTACTAGTTCTACAGAAGTAATTGATACTTGATAGTGATTTGCTGATTGAGAGATCTAAAAACATGTTTAGGTAATTTTGTTTATTAATATCTATGCTCGCGACATCGTTCGCGTAGAAACAGTTTATGATGATAATAATTATTTCAAACTGAAATCCTTGTATAAATGTGAAAAATGATATTAATTCTTTATTAATATATTACAATATTTAAAATAACATTTTTATTTATAAACATCTACACACTACATGATAAACTAATCTTTCCCCTTTACATTAGTCAAATCCGCATCTAAATTAGTTAAGCCCTTTCTGAGACTAGCAGACGCAAATGCATATATATTGATGAACGACTCCGATACATTTTTACTAACCTACATCGCACAAACAACATTTTTCTGTAAGGTGGTATTAAGGTATCTCTTGAACACCGCAATTCAACCAGGAGTTAAGAGAAGGAAAACTCGACCAAACCTGCATCCCGCTCCCTCCCGATCGTACTGGTTCTCCATTCCATCGGGCCTGAGGTAGCTCGGACGAGAGAGGGCTTTTCTCGCAGCGCGTCCAGTTATGCACTTAAATATCTCCTGCGCAATTGACTGTTTCCGTAAACTGAACCTCGAATTTCTTAACCGGTGTTGAAACAGTCGCCGTGGCCGAATGCAGCTAGGACATCATCATCATCATCATTTTTGGCGCACTAGGCCTGCCTTGGTAGATTTCGATACACAAGCCACTGAAGTTTAATATCTAACAAATTCCCAGTTGACATAGATGGACAAAATGTAATCAGATTAATGAAAAACGATTACGATATTACATTTAGCGTTTTTCATCATTAATTGGCATTTTTCTCATCTGTGTTTTAACCACTACGGAATCCTCAATTGCATACACATTTATGATTCATTAATATTTTGAAGGGATTTAATCATGATTACAAAGCAACATAATTAAAATTACGACTACATTTTGTAATCGTTAATCATTAATCTGATTACATTTTGCTCAACTCTGCCAGTTGATTGGTTTTTCAAGAGTCAAAACACGTATTGTTTTATTACTAACAAAAAAAGTATATACCTGTTTCAATAGTGCTTACTCCAAAATTAATAGATTTTCGAACAGAATTTTAATTCTTGCTTCTGCCCCTTAGAATTGGACTATAATAAAACCTTCCTTAGCGGACAATGTAATATCCAAATTACATATCTAGTTTCAATAGTTCAAGCTCTACGATGGTAAATCACTTAGGATAAAAAAATACTCTATACTAAAATAATGGTATAGATACCAGAGATGTTTCCCGACCAATATTATTATCTATATATTTAATATCAATAGTAAATCTTTTCTGCACATTCGGAAACAAATTCTTACAATATTCCGTTCCAGAGCACTTAACTCGAAACTTCAGGCTTTTAAATTCTCCAATTATTATAATTTAAGCTCTAATCAATTTAGATATAAGATACATTTTTCAATGTAGCAAAGGCAAGAGGGGTGAGTGAAGTGCGAACAACAGTCTAAGGAAAGTGTGAAATCCTGTTTCATAAAAAGTTTCAAGTGTCCACGTGCTAGAGCAGGTGTTCAGCCGGCTAATGAGTAGAGATGGTAATAACGGCTGTTATTCAGTAATTAATAATAATAACAACAGTTTTTATAAACTGTCGTGCATTAATATATACTTTATTGCTAGGACCTTGTAATTAAAAGTTTAAAAATAACAAACGTTTGCGCCATCTATATATTTATAAATAATCGCATTCCCTTTTGGCATACGATTATAGACCCTAAGCTACTGATGTTAGAAACATTAAATAGGGAGATCAGATACCTTGCATGACGAAGACACTAACTTAAAGTTAATTTAACCGTGTAAAAAAATTCGTCAATTTTTAAATAAATACTAGGTATGAATAACGCTATCAAGCTTTTTGGTTTGCAATGAAAAATACGTGTTTCAACAATTTAAAAAATCAATGATATAGGGTAGTTAACTGACCATGATTAGTAAATGCCATTGCACTAACTATTCGTTAAAAATCGACAATCTGACATATGAAATGATGCTGTAAAAGTGTTTTTTTTTTCGTGCTGGGCAATACATTGGTGGCCGGGATAGACCTTCACAACTAAACCGGGAGAGAGGGCGAACACTGAGGTGCTCAGCCAACAAATTTATGGGTTGGGTGAGTACGACCTCGACTTAGACCCCCAGCCAAAATACGAAACCTAATGGTGATCTACTAGCGTTTCAGAAGAGACTACCTTGAGAAGAAACGCCGAAACAAACTAAAGGCTGCGTCGGAATAGATCCCTGTAAACATGTTCTTATGCTTGGTAGTGATCAAAGAATTATTGAGAGCTAAATGTTTTAGTTTTAAGCAGCAGTGTTATCCGTTGCGTATAAACAATGCATTAAATTGTCTGTTGTTGCACTAATTAATAATATTACTAATGAGTGAGGTCCCACGGGACTACGAACTCTGAACCGCAAGGCATTTCCTCAAGGGGCCACAACATCGCCAATTAGAACTATCCATATGACATTTCTAATGACTTCTACTTTGTATGATAGTTGCTCAACTATTTTACAAAAATGCATAAATCTGGTATTTGGTATTTCCCTAGAAACGTATTGCGACTGCATGATAGTTTAGTTGTAGAGATTCTGTTGTGATGCTTGGAAAGGTATGTAAATAGCCCTCTATATGGGCGGAGAACGTAACTTGGTTGGCGGTTAAGAGTTTTTTTTTTTTTTACTCTGGCTCGACATAGTGACTACAGAGTACCTGATGGTAAGTACAGTGTAGTCCAAAAACGAAAGCGACTATCAAAGGATGAAAATCCATTGATAGTCTACATCGTCATGTCGGCCCACATATACCACGACTGAAGGTCTCTAGGTATATGAGCTACTGGATATACATAAGCTGATCCCGAAGCGCGACAAGCCGAAACTGGTCACTATGACGAGCTTTACACCCATGCACTGTGGTAGCGATCCAGACGGGCACCGACGCCCTACCACCTCGCTGCTGCTCGTTTAGCACCACCCAGGAGTCACGTGTAGGGAAACTAGGGTAAAAAAATACGGGTTTAAATTGGTCAAAACGAGTATTAAGGAAACTTATCACTCCATAAATCGCACCCGATGTATCAGAATATCTGAATCAATTAACCTGTAGGTCTGCAGCTCGTCCAGTATATGCTGCACGGTAAAGGTCCAGGGTTCTGACAGTGGCCACGGCCACAGAAAGTTTTCACTCGCACAATTACACCTCAATCTCTCCGTAATAACATCGTATTGCGGTTTAAATATCAACAAGGCGGTTCTATTATATTGCTAAATTAAAGCGACGATAACACGACGTCGCGGCGGTTGCATACAATAATTTTGTTATAGTGTATAATGATGTTTGCGTTACGTCATTGAGTGGTAAAGGCGACATCTATCTGTTTCACTACAGATTAGAGACACAGATAATCCTTATATCATTCGCAAGTAACTTATGGAGTGATAGAAGGATTTTGGTATGAAGCGGAAATATCTTAACCGCTTCACCGGTGCTGAAGATTCCGGGTTCGAACAATACAGACTTTTCTCTGGTGAGCACATTAGTATGTCACAAATCACGAAATAATTATTATCGTCACGCTATATCCCTTTCGGGGTGCAGAGATATATTAGTACATGTATCCCCTGTGCGCTTACGAGTCGTGCCCAACGTGACCAGTAGCGCACTCTGATCGCCGTTTTCAGGGCACTTACACATGCCATTCTTATTGCATGCTATGAGGGTTCCCCGCAGAGGTTTTTCTTCACCGGTGACTATGTGGTGCCTAAATGTGTACATTGCATTGCTACTTGAAGGAGTCTACTGCCCATGAATGATAAAGGCAGGGCATACACTGCTTATTACGACGGTTTCTTTAAGTAGTCTACTCTACCCAGCCTCCATAAACTAAGAAAGCCTGAGAAACAGACCCGCGTGTCGGTACCGTGGCAGATTGCGTAGTTTAAACATACAGCCCTGTTTTCCGCGATGCGATAGAAAAACCCAAGAGTTTTTAGTCCGTAGGAGTCTTTTTTTTTAATTCAGGGGGAAATTCTGCATAACATCATCAAGGCCACTATGAGGGTAGCGTGCCCGGAGTATCAGACACCTACTGACTAAAAAACCCCCGGGGTGACCTTCCAATAACTTCATCCGGGCCTGGGGAACCATATTCGTTCCATCACTCAAGGAGCGAATAGCATATTCCATAGCTTCCTCCTCTGGGAGAGGTGAGTATAAGAGTTCACCTCTTCGGACCTCTCCGTCAGGCTAAGCCTCCGTTTCCCCCCTCCCTTAAGTCTACTGCCCGAACGATGATAGCATCTAAGCTATTTAGGTTAAAGTAAAGAGCTACAAAACATGTATATACGGATGAAACTCATTCAATACCAACGAAATGTCCTGTGAATATTATTCGCATCTTGCAATCATTTTTTACATCCTAAAAGAATAAATCACATCGCATTTTAATATGAGAAATTGCAAGTTCCGGGCAGATCCCACGGGTCGAATAAGGCAAACTATCGGCATCCACTTGGCGTATTCCCAAAACAATCGTAATATCAAACCGAAATATGAGAAAAACATAACTTTTCCCATGAAATTAGTTGTTATAAAAGATGTATCAATTGACAGCGTAGGAAATATCGTTTCCGACATAAACTGCGATCGTTATTTCGATGAATGCCCTATATAAATTACAAAACAAGCTTGGGATATATATTTTTGCTATTTGTATATATAAAAATACTTGTCCAGAATGACATATCTAAAGTTTGAAAGCTAAAATCATGGATATTTTGCTTTAAGATATTTTTATGACGTAGGTTCTAACTAAGCAAAAGTATTGGTATTTAACCCAAAGAATAAATATAGGATTGAAAGCTTTTTTTAAAAAACCGCCAGTTTTGAGTGTGATTTACACCTAAGCGAAGTCCGGTCGAATGCCCTAGAATTACATATCGAGGAGTGAAAGGCTATTTGGCTTAGGCGACATTTTTTGGTGATATAATAATACATATATTTTTGGAATTGGTAAGAAACGCTGATTCCGAAAATATATATATTACTATATCACCAAAAAATCTCGCTTAAACCAAATAGCCTTTCACCCCTTGATATGTATACACAATCAACCAATTTAAAACAAAGGCATCAACTCAATAAGGATCTTTTCAACGTATTAAAAACTTTCATTTAATATTTCAAGATAAAAATGGGTATACACCCTTTTTTACCCTGACTCGTTACAATGGCCACACCCACGCCTTATGTTAATCATGGTTCAGTCCAAAAAAACAATTACAACTATCAACAGTAAAAAACCTATAGATAATCCCGTGATTAACGCCGGCTTGCACAAATATCTCTTCACACTTCATCTTAAGGACCCATAAACGAAAACCATTCCACAACCCAACGGCTCGGAAAAAGTAAAATTCAGAGAACTTCTTAGTTCTAGCCGGGATGTGAGTTACCGTATAGCTGTGACTCCATAATCCTGCGCGCGTAGTTCTACTATGTAAGGGAGAGGTAGAACAAGGTTTAATAATTCTTCGGAACACTCATGATACAGATGGTAGAAAACGCTTTGTAAAGCAATATCTCTGTGCAACTGGAGCGTTTCAAGACGCTTAGTAGCGTCTAATCTTAGTTTAATGTTGCTTATTAATCCTAGTTGATTGATTCTATGACAAAATTCAGGTCAAATTGACTTATAAAGATAAATTTCTTGTGAATTTGTACTAGGGCGCTTACGTCATTATCATTCTCGTATTAATCATATACCAAAATCCCATTCGTTAATGTGTTCTTTAGTAACGTAATCTTAATACAAACTGACTGTACGGTGTATATATATAACAATCTTATTTTTATTTATAGCTGTACCCATTTATAGCTTTTTTTATTCTATATCTGCAAAGAGAGCAGTAGTGTTCATTCCATAGATGCATGAAAGCTTTGCATGCTCTTACGATAAATAAGTCTGGAATAAATTGCTTAAATTTAAACAAAAAAAGGAACCATTTATATTCATGTCTATTCTATATTCACGCCATCTATCTTTCCTATGAAAGTAATATAATAGTTACTACCATAATACAATATACAAATTCATAACGTGAGTTTTGCCTACCCTGTCCAAGTACGCTTTGTACGTCACTGAAAGAGACCATGAAGGAGAATTAAGCAATCGACACCTATTACGAAAGAGATTTTTTTTTCTCACAAATTGTCCGGTTCATATAAACATCCAAACACATTACCTATCTATATATAATACCTTCAAGCATATTTGTTCCGTGTACAAATTGGATAATGTCCCAAATTTTCAAAGCTTTCTACAGAAGGACAGTAGATTTATTTATTCTCGTAATAAGTATAAAGTATTGTGAAAACACAAAAATCATGTAGCCATTCACCAAAAATCAACACGACCAAAATCTGAAACATGACACGCAACCGTGGCTGAAAAGCGACAAAAAGGTCCTATCGCGGACCCGCCGCCAAAACGTTACATTTTCGATGATTTATGGTGCAAATTAACGAGAATATATCCTCATTCCTGAGCATCATTTCCTGCTAGAACGAACTCGCAGTAGGCCCGAAGATGTCTCTGAAAAAATTTAACAAACATGTTAAACGGGAATGCCGGTGGTTATAGCAAAGTTTTTGCTGATATTTATTTTTTTATTTCTATGCTGAAACTGTATTATATTCTTTTAGTACCAGATGGTGTCAAACAGGCTGATAGCTCACCTGATACAAAGCTACTCTTGTCTATAAACGTATGTAATAACAAATTATTGAGCACGATTTCTAAACATGAAAAAAAGAAACAAAGAAAAACTACAGAACATTTTGTACCTTTAAAATAACTAAAATTATTTAATTTGTCATATAATTTTCAAATAAAAACAACGTTTTTTTCGATGGGTTAATTTTCAATACAGTTTATTTTCTTATTAGGGCATCTAAAGAATATTCCTTGCAATTGTGATCCACAAAGTCCAAGGTGCACCGATATATAGATCAACTGATATAAACGTTAACTTATATCACCCCCCCCCCCTTTTGAGTCTGGGGTTGAAAACATATAAAAAGAATCGATGTATCCTTAAAAGCGACGCAAGAATTAAATAAATCAAAAATCCTTAAATTTTTTTTCTATCCCGGTGGTAAATCCTGCCATAGGACCATCAGGGATGCTGTGAGAGCAGTGACCCCGGTGTGTCAGACTCCTACTGACTAAAAACCCCCGGGGTGTCCCTCTGATTGCTCCACCCGGGCCTGGGAAGCCAAATTTATCCAGACGCCTTGGGAACAAGAAGCCTTGTTGAGGCTACCTCTCTGGGACGGGAAGAAGTAAAGCCCTCCAAAACCTGTCTCCCAAACGGTGCGCCAGACACCGAACACCACTTCCCTCTCATCCGGGCAGCAGACTCCCTCAAGTCTACTGCCCGACTGAATATATTAATATTATTTTAACTTAAAATGAGAAAAGTTTCCGTAAGGATAAAACAATTACAAGTAGGTACTCATTTGTAATTACAGTTTATATTTTCTTAAATAATTTTAATTTGAAATTACATTTACAAACAATGAATTTGCAATTATCTAGACGCGAATAAATTAATAAATGTATCTATCACACGTAATGCATATTCTAAATAAAGATAATAAAATTAGAACAATATACTTATTTTGAAATAAATAACCACAGAGTTTTGGATTTATGAATATTATTTTTATTTCATTTGTATTTATTACATTACACCTTAACCTCTTAAGTGGCTTATTTCGTCAAATGTAAGTAATGTCCACTGCCTGCACGAATATATTCGTCTTAGGCGTTTTATAATGCATATGTTGATGACGTATATATCTGTCATAGCCACTTAAGATGTTAAGCACAGTAAAGTCCAAAACAGTCCGCAACTATCGAGAAACAGTAAAACTATTTGTCGATAGTCGCTGATCATGCTGGCCTGTCCAAAAGTCTTTTCAAACTTCTTTCAAGGAACCCAAAAACCGTAGGAGGAATACCTTCCTCCTACCATATATATATACCATATATAGTGCATTACCATGCACTAGCCATAGATGGGCAAAATGAAATCAGATTAATGAATATGATTAACGATGAAATTTAACGTTTTTTACAATAATTATGACTGCATTTTGCTCATTTATGCTTTAAACACTACAAAATCCTAGATTGTATACACATTTATGATTTCTTAATATAATATTAGGTCCTTACATATGAAATTGGCGTTTTTCGTACTGGCCACTTTAATCACAAATTTCTCCTCTTTGGTAAGGAATTCCAAATTCAAATTTGTACAGCTATAGACTCATGTATTTGTGCTTCGATGATCGTCATTCATTTGTTTTTTTCTTCTGTTTTTTTCTGTTTGCGTCACTCATTTTACAAAATGGAAAACTTAAAATATCGCATTATTTACGAGTACGAATTCCGCCGTGGCACTAGTGCTGCGGAAACAACTCGAAGGGTGAATGATGTGTATGGCGGTCGTGTTGCAAAAGAAAACACAGTTCGTTTTTGGTTCCAACGTTTTCGTTCTGGAAATTTCGACCTGCAGAACAAGCCCCGTGGACGGCCTGAGACTCAAGTTGATAATGAAGAGTTGAAGGCTATTGTGGAAGCGGATCCATCGCAAACCACGTCCGAGTTAGCTGCTGGCTGCGATGTTAGTGATAAAACTGTTTTAATTCACTTGAAGCAAATTGGGAAGATTAAAAAGCTTGAAAGGTGGGTACCTCACGAATTGACTGAAGCAAACCGGCAAACGCGCGTCGCCTGCTGCGTTACATTATTAAACCGGCACAATAATGAAGGTATTTTAAACCGAATCATTACCTGTGATGAAAAATGGGTTCTTTACGATAATCGGAAGCGCTCAGCGCAATGGTTGGATCCTGGCCAGCCAGCCAAATCCTGCCCCAAGCGAAAATTAACCCCAAAAAAGTTACTTGTAAACGTTTGGTGGACTAGTGCCGGTATTGTTCATTACAGTTTTCTCAAATCTGGCCAGACTATTACGGCTGATGTCTATTGTCAGCAATTGCAAACCATGATGGAAAAGCTAGCGGCTAAACAACCTAGGCTGGTCAATCGCTCCACGCCACTGCTGCTTCACGACAATGCTAGACCACACACTGCGGAACAGACGGCTACTAAATTAGAAGAGCTTCAATTGGAAAGTCTAAGACATCCTCCGTACTCCCCGGACCTTGCTCCAACAGATTACCTTTTTTTTCGAAATTTGGATAACTTCTTGCAAGGGAAAAAATTCAACTCCGATGGGGCAGTCCAAATCGCCTTCAAAGATTTTATTGATTCCCGTCCGACTGGTTTTTTTAGTAAAGGGATCAGTGAACTACCTATGAGATGGCAAAAGTGCATAGAAAATAATGGTTCATACTTTGATTAATTAAATATATTATATTAAAAAATATTCGACTTTTTGTTCCTCCCATGCAAAACGCCAATTTCATATGTAAGGACCTAATATTTTAAATGGATTTAGTCATGATTACAGAGCAAGAAAATTAAAATTACGACTACATTTTGTAATCGTTAATCATTAATCAGATTACATTTTGCTCATCTCTGGCACTAGCTACATCATTCCTCAGCCTGATAACACAATAGTGATAAGAATCGGATTTTTTTTTAGTGTGTATAGGGTTAGAAGTAATGTAAAAACTGTGGCTGCGAAAACCAACTAGTATGGTGCTATTGTGAAAGAGGAGAACGTGGAGTCAGACTAAACAAATTAACAGATCACACGCCATAATATAAACTATAGAAGACGCTAAAGGTCCGATACACTGATTCATCATCCGATTTCTATGTTTAATCCGTTATTCTCTGATTCGGATATTGCCAAACTAACTAATTGTCGTAGTACTATTTATATCATCGTTCGCACACAGCGTCCAAACAGAATCCGGGCTATATCCGAGAAATGGGGTGGATACTGGATATGGGCAGTGACGTGCATAGGATATTTTGACAAGGTAGGCAGAATTCGCGTAATTAATTTGAATATTATGTTATAATGGCTCCTTTTTTGTTTAACTTTAAGCAATTTATTCCAGACTTATTTATTGTAAGGGCATGCAATGCTTTCATACATCTTTGGAATGAGCGCTACTAGATATGGGGTAGTGGGAATAGTGTAACTCTGCACGGCGTCCCGTTTAATTTAAGATATTTTTTAATTATTTCTACTAATAAATTAATTTCTTTTTTGTTGTCCTCAAAAATCGAGTTTTACAAAACTTATATTTTAAGGAAATGGGATCGAAGATAATGCGTTAAGCTATATTTAAAGTCGGTCTGAATTTTCTAGATCCGTATTTTTATGGATTTGCATCAGACGTGATGTATAAACACCCTAAGCGAGCAGTAAAAAATATTTTTATAGTCTTGGTGGCAAAAAGTAAAGAAATCATCCCGTTCAACATCCGCATACCGTTCGGCTCGTGTTACGCTTGCTTTTGAAAGTTTTTTGCCAAAAAAATCAGGTAAAAAGTTGGCTACATGCGGTAGAAGTGAAACAAGTGCCGACTGCACACCCGCCTCATAACTAATATAGATTAAACATATTTAAAGATTGGACGTACAATTCATAGGTGTCATAATTCCACAACTTATTTATGAACCTACAAGTCTTTATCTTTTTTATTTTATTTTAAGTTTGAGACAGTGTAACAATAGATCAAGATTGGTAGAAAATGTATGATGACTTTTTTAATTAGACTAATTTCTTTTGTTCAGATTGTTCATGCCATATAGATGATCAACTTCGCGAAGACCGAGTACTTCTGTTAAAAAAAAATGTAACTTTTTATCGTATGTTAACGCTTCACTAATATTTAAACAATGCTAATTCCATTTTAAACAAAAAGAGTTAAGTCTTTCTCAGACTAGTTTATAGCACCTCATGTAGATTAGGACTTCTTCCTTTTTTTTTTTTGTTAACCCTGTGGAAATCACTACGGACCGTCAGGGGAGCGGTAAGGACCGCTCCCCCAGTGTGTCGGACCTGCCCCGACTAAAACCACCGGGGTGTTCCTTCTCCCGTCTGCCAGATGCTAAGGGCAAAGCCGAGCCATCTTCCTCGGCATCCGGCGATTAGGACTTCTTCCTACCGTAACAGTTAAAAACACTAATAACAATGATAAATATAGAATTATAAAATTCAAATAATACAATAATAAGTAAAATTATATTGCAAAAAGTTCCTTACCTTTTTTAAAAATTTTATTACGATTTCTTTTTCACTTTACTATAATCTAGCATTATACATTAATTATTGTGCTTGCTGTGGAGCCCTATAATAGTGGGAGCACTTATATGTTCTATTTTGTATGCCAACGTTCTTTATTTTTTTTTCCCAATGTTACCCATTTTGGGTACATAATTATATAAAATGTATATATTTTGAAGTATATACATGTTATCGCCTCTACGGTAATTTTATAATCTTTGCCGAGCTACGGTGATTCATTAGCCGGGTCGTTCATCTTCATTGCATGTGACGGAGATAGTTTACTACTTAAATAACTATTCGAGACTGCCTTTAAAACCCGCCTTATTAACTTAAACACCGATCAATGGTAAGATAACATCAATGCGGGAATCTGGGGAGTGTGAAAAAGTTTATTTTCATCAAAACACATTATTTGAATCATTATATTATTCTGTTGTCTATTGTTTAGTTTATTTTGTAACATTTACCCATTTTACCCGCTTTTAGTTATTACACGACCAATTCTATATGCGTTGATTGAGTTAATAATGATTATTTTTAAATAGGTCTTTTTAGTAATTCACATATTATTTTCTAATTTACATATGTGATTAGCATTTCGTTAGCAAACACTGATAAAGATACTCAAGAACTTCTAAGAAAAAAAAATGTTTGTAATAAGCGTACATAAAATAAAGAGAAAATTAACAAAATCTTTAGACAGCTATATCTATTACAAAAATTGAATAAAATTACACAAACTGTTGAAATTGACCAAAAATGTTATTATAATGGGTAAACATGTGTTAATAATAATAATAATAACAGATCGTCACGCAATATCTCCTTCGAGGCGAGCAGAGATATATTAATGGCTGTATCCACTTTGCGCTTATGTGTCGTGTACAAGGTGACCAGTAGAGCAGCTGATCACCGTTCCCAAGGCACTTCCACATGATATTTCTATTAGACACGATGCGGGTTTTCGTATGATGTTTACTTTCACCGGAGAGCAGGTGGTGCCTCAATCGGTTCTTAATCTAGAAAAGTCCAGAGGTATATGCCGAGACTCGAACCTGCGGCCGTTCGCGTCGCTGCACGTGGATACCGGTCGGCTACCCACTATGCCAACACAGCCAAAAAATAAAGGCTTTGACAATTCATAATAATCTACACTTTTCTCAGTATTCACAGCTATTTAACGATGTATTTAAACTGCCACGTTCTACGCTTATTTAAATGTAACTCGATGAAATTTTTAGCCAATATTGAGATAAATTTATTACCGTACAAAACCTAATAAATTAAATATATCAACTATGTCTAAAACACAAGCATACTTGCAAAAAGACCCTAAAAATGATTGCTATTTTTGAAGACATCAAAAAAGTGCCTGAATCTTAAACTGTGTGTTACCTTTATTTGAAATAAATTGTGAATGAACCAAAAATACGCAGAGTCGATCTTTAAAGAAATCAATATAAAACTCTAAAGATTTTAACATAGCCTATCACATTCTGATCGTGTAATCCACACTTTCTACTTCAAACAACACTCAGAAGTCGGTGACGCAAAAAAACTGCGTTTCAGCTGTGCCATTAAGCAAAAAGGGGGACATTTGGGACATGTCTTTTTACAATAGCCCCTAAAATGACCAGAAAAAATCACGAATCTTTTTACACACAATGAACCCGTGACGCGGGGGTGGACGATCAATAATCTGCTAAACAAAAAGTATCCTAAAATAATTGTAAATTTTCTGGAAAGAGATTTATGTAGTTAGCAGCCATTGTGGTTGATACCGTCCGTTCGGTGTCCAGTTGCAGATGTCCACTCTCTAAATACAGTATTACCAATGTCAGACTACATGTTTTCCCTAAAATATTTTTAAAGCTCCATAGAAACCCTTGAACACATTTATTAAGTAGTAACTACGACTACTTCATTTTCTAAATCTTAAGTTAATATAATAAATAAAATAAAAATTATTATATCGTTGTGCTACATCTCGGGAATTCGTAAGGGATTTCGGGGTAAGCAGAAATGCATTAGTGTCTATATTCACTTTGCGTTTATTAGTCATGCTCAACCTGACCAGTAATAGAGCTGAAAAAACACCTAATTAAATAATTCATATTTTGAATTATTACTTTATTACAAAATGTATTATCTGTTATCAAAGATTTATTGGATTAAACATTAAAATAAAGTCAAAAACCGTTTACGGCGAAATCGTTTAGAACAACATATTAATTATATTGGCCAAAACAAAGTTCCCTGCAAAAAAAAATAGGACTTCGATCTTGAAAACATCACCGGTTGTTACGATTATCGGTTTTTACGGCTAAATACAATATGAGTAGTCCCTTTGATGTCATTATAACGGATTTTGACTGTATGTAATAAAAACGTCATACGTGGTGCTCTAAGAACGATGATCAGCTACGGTACTGGTCACCTTGGGCGTGGTTTGTAAGCGCAAAGTGGATATAGGATGATGATATGAAAAGATTTTGCGAGGTGGAAGGGCGCCGGTGCCCGTCTGGATCGCGACCACAGTACATGAGTGTAAAGCCCGTCATAGTGACCAGTTTCGGCTTGTCGCGTTTCGGGATCAGCTTGTGTATATCCAGTAGCTCATATACCTAGAGACCTTCAGTCGTGGTATATGTGGGCTGACATGACGATGTAGACTATCAATGGATTTCATCCTTTGATAGTCGCTTTCGTTTTTGGACTACACTGTACTTACCATCAGGTACTCTGTAGTCACTATGTCGAGCGAGTGTAAAAAAAAAAGATTACTGGGCAATTACACACATTGATCTTGTTCCACAATAAGCTTACGATTATGTTATAAGTAATAGACAAAGATGTATAGTTACATCCATGACTCGCAACAATTGTTTTTGAAGCGGACTAACTACTGATTGCCGGGAAAGGCATTTTCAGCTCAACCGGGCTTAGGGGGCGAGCACAGAAGGTGCTCAACCATAAGGGTGTCTGCCGCTTTGATGGCACGCGAGTCTTGACTCGCAACAAACTAATTTATTCCTTATATACAAGTTTGCCGCTACCGAAACTCGAATCCAGAACTTTCAACGATGCAGGCTATATCACTACCATTGCGCTATATTATTTATTTATTTAAATAACCAATAAAAGTAAATCGGAAACATCTTTTTCTAGATTTATACCGGCCAACTACCTTCACATTGCCACAATTTAACATAATATTTACGAAATTACATGTTTTAAATAACTTTGTATCCCATATTGAAATTAATTAAGAACTCACTATAAAATCTTAAAAATTTGGTTACCCATAATCCTCTTCTCTGTGTATAAAACTCCTAAATTCAAGGATGAAAGCTCTAAGGCTGACAACACCTCTAGATACAGCGGCATAAACGGCATGTGATATTTTTTGCCCACTTTTTAAATTTCAAGCTCTCCGTGTGAGCACTTTTTATTTTTCAACAATAGGCCCATTTTTATTGCGCTTTGGAGAGTAATGATGAGGTTTTATTGGAATGGTCAGTAAAGTCAGTAGCATCTAAGAAATTGTGTTGTACCTATATTGTAAGATTTTTGTTTTTGTTCATATTTGTTAATACACTGAAACAGTGCGGTAAATACCCAAAAGGAAAAACCGAGTGAAAGGCTTTTTCATAAAAAAGGAGGTCTACAAGCGTACAAACGTACGTACTGTAGCGAAGACTACGTAGCGTAGAATTTACTCCTATATCGTAGTTTCATTTTTAAACACAAAATTCACATTGAGAATACTTTTAGGCAATACAAATGTACGAATCGTCTATGTTTACCAAAAATCGATATATGTATATCTTTTTATATAATTAAGGAGACATAGAGCCACATAAAAACATAATACATAAAGAATATACACAAGCCAACGAAGTTATCACAAAAACGAAATATCCCTTACGGTGTAAGCAAAAAATACATTAGTTTCAAATAAATATTAAAGTTGTTATTTTTGGTAATTTTTATTTTATTAGGAAAGGTCATTGTTTTATACAGCGTTACAAATATAAATAAAAATCTTCTGTAAGCTTGTAAACTGTAAAAAAACAATGTAAATAAATATTAGAATAAAAATAAGAAAATTAATAAGTAGACAGTCACAGCATTGCTGAATTTAAATATGACTCATTCAATACAATATAATTACTATTTTTATTTAGCAAAATTATGTTTCGAAAATAGCTTCATAGTGAAACTTCAATGTCGGAAGTTTTTGAAAGAGAAATATTTCAATCAAGCATTCAGCGTAAATTTGAACTTTCAACGTTGTTCTGACGAGGGTGAGCACCCTGAACGATGACATAGCACGTCCACAAGTTAATACCTTCGATATTTCGCTACTCCGTTACCATATGGCTGATTTTATTTAATCTTCGGAGAATTTTCACTGAACAGTATTAAATTTACATTTCATGTCTAAAAATACTTTAAATTAAACTTTGTTATAGAACATTTTTAATAATAGTAAAGCTACCTATTTGTGTAAACTACTTTACATAAAAAATATTAACATTTTAAATAATAAATTTACCTAAAAAAAAATTTTAAACTTTGGTAATTTCAAGATGTCTTTTATCTATTTACGATTTACGCAAAAACCTAATTTACTTTGTTTCTGAAAGTAAGGAATAAAAATAGATAGAATTATAATTTCTGTTGTTGTAATAAGGAGCCTATGGAACAAAATCAATATAAGTCTTATTATATTATTAAAATTATGAAGAGCAACCCTTACATATGCCATTTCAGTGAAAAATATCAAGACGTACCTACGCGTCGTAGGTTTTCACAAAATCACCTAAAGATCCTATATAATCCAGGCACAAATTTTGACCTTAAAATCTGAAAATGAGAATCAGACAGCTACAATAGTTTTTAGGTCCTTAATAAAATTTATTGGAGAGATATATTGATTTATTTTTATAAGATATATTATCATATGATTCTAATTTAGGCTATTTTATTCCATTTATTTTAAAAGCGTTCATACATAGATTGCGTTCTGGACATATTCCATCTGGAAAGTTTGCTCATCTCATGGGAAAGATACCGTCTCCAATATGTCCTGAGTGCGGAATTATCGACGATGTTCAGCATGTCCTGATTGAGTGTGCCCAGAACGCCAATGTAAGGAAGGATGTTATGTGTAAACTAAACTTAAATAGATTGGATGTTGATATGTTCCATAGCATTTTAGCGGGGAATGCTATGGGAACTGTATGAAAGGTGAGATATGAAAGGTTTTATTTCTTTATATTAGGCTACCATGGGGCTGATATGACCATATTAAAAACCCCTAATAAATTTAAAAAAAAGCGTTAATGTAATTGGAGTGGTGCACTGTAGTTGTATATGACATGTTTCCTGTTATTATATGTTAAATGCACTACTATATACTATATACTATATACTATAGCACGCTCTTGTAGGCGTGTTATATTACTTTATGTGTTTGATCTCTCACTCGCTTGAAAATAATAACACATTCTTTATATCTATATTCCCATGTATTTCAATAATGTTTACATATATTTTTCTAATCTTTTTATAATATAATTTTTACAATCTGATCCTTTTTTTAATTTTTGATTCAATCCCTCTATCATAATAATTGAAAAAAAACAAATCAAACTTCATATTTTAAAATTCGATGTTCTCCTTTCTAAAATAAAACTGTTTTTTTTATTTATCAGCCAATTCCGACATAATTGCCAAATATAAAATAACAAACCTATTTTACAATCTAATCATTCAATCACTACAGTACACATTCTGTTTGAAAGCCTATTAAAATAAAATAAAATAATCAATCCGTGGCTTAACAAGCGAGTTGTAAATTGTATGACGAGCATTTAAGGGAAGGAAACGAGCAAAACCATGAAGAGAACCATTCAATGATATTAATTTTGATTAAATTTTGAACTTACATATGATATTTATAATAGAATCCGTGTGGGCTTTTCACCGGTAAGTATTAAGTACCTGAATCCGAACTTAAACTGAAAAAACCCTGATGTAAATACTGGGCGATGAACATAATTGAATGAACAAATTCATCCTCAGTTCCTGACCATCCTTTACAAAATGTATATCTTCACAGTTTTCATTTAGATAGGGGTGGTCCAAAAGTCTATATCTACAAGTAATTGTCTCGTAAAGTTATTAACACAATTCTCAGAGCTCGTAGGTGGCGAGATCGCTATCGAAATGCATTTCTGGCACCTCTTCTCCGTTCCCGGCAAATTACTACCTTACTTTGACAGATGAAGATTAATATACGGTATGGAAAACGATAAATCTTGGAGGTGCTACTTTATTTTATTTTTTTATACCGACTCGACACAGTGACTGCACCATACCTGATGGTAAGCATAATGCAGTCCAAAAAACGCCAACGACTATAGAAAGGTAACAAAAAACCCATCGGTAGTCGCAGCGATCATGCCAGCCTGCACAAATATCTCTTCACTCTACGTTTAAAAGATCCCATATCATAGGATGGTAGGAACACGTTCGCCGGAAGACCATTCCACAGCCCAACGACACGGCAAAAGAAGGAGTTAGAGAACTTCTTAGTCCTGGCCGGAATGTGAGATACCGTAAAGCTGTGACACCGCAAACCTGCGTTATTTTACTTGTTTTATTATTAAATGTTTTATTTAAGCTTCTAATAATTTGCAATGCTTTAAAAAGTGATAAAACCGGAATTAAACATTTTATTTTTAGTTTTTTCGGCTCGGCATAATAGCTTCATTATAGATGATTTTAAGTGCAGGATATGCCAAGAAATGCAACTACCGCCAAGGGATGAAATCTGTTGACAGTCACCATTGCTATGTCGGCCCTCATATAACGTGACGAAAGTTCTCTACGTATATGGAGTACTGGATATACACAAACTGTTCCCGAAACGCGGCAGGCCGGGCGAGTCACTATGATGGTCTTTACGCTTATGTAATGCGGTCACGACTAGTGATGAAAATGCGCGGGAATTTTCCCAAAGTGCCCAAAACTTCTTTGGGAATATTCCTGGGAATTTACGAAATGTTCTCGGAAGTTTTGGGCACTTTGGGAAAATTCCCGGGCATTTTCATCACTAGTCACGACCCAGGTCTGGCAATCGCCCTACCACCACAAAAATAAAAAACTGGGCAAACACGCTTGTTAGCATATATTTTAAAATTAGAAATGCATTTTTAATAGTATCTAATCACTGCCAATTATTTGAATAAACAACAAATAAATTATAATGTAATGTAAATATCTAATTATCAAAATATAATTATAATTGGATAAACATAATATACTCGTTGTGGCTTACGTATCCAAAATGACTTGCGAGAGAAGGCCGTCAACAAACAGATGACATGAATCAAAGACCGATCTCAACGGCGCTGATCAGAAGAAACCCAGCGGTGGACTAAAGTGCGTTTTTAATGAAGTTACTGTAATTTACCGCTATTCACTTTGAAATTGAGTAGAGATATTTTAGGAACTGTATCTGGCCACTTTACAGAATTAAGTTTTTTGACGTGAGAAATTGTTGTGAGCCTGAGAAGTCTTTTACAACTTCTCTTTCACTTAAGGTGCTCAGCCATTGAGAATTGCGGGTTAAATGGCAAGTAAAGGCATCCCTGTGGGTAAACCTCGGTTTGGGAAAATAGACATACGACCTTCTTGGCCGCACATGGAGGTAGGGGTCTAGGTGTACAGGACTTGCATAAAAGCCCCAAGGTAACTAACTATTTCTGCGCATTGATAGAGACTGCGAGTCCCGTAATCAATTCTCCACAAAACTCCCAAGGTATTTCTAAGTATTATTGGGGATTGCGGGTCCTGTAATCAATTATCCACAATAACCCCAAGGTAACTAACTACTTCTACGCATTGACGGGGACTGCAGGTCCTGTAATCAATTCACTGCAAATACCACAAGGTAACTACGTTTGCGCATTAACGGAGATTGCGGGTTCTGTAATCAATTCTCCAGAAAACCCCCAAAGTGACTATTCCTAAGCCTTGACGGAGATTGAGGATCCTGTAATCAATTCTCCACAAAAACTGCAAGGTGAATACTTCTGTACATTGACGGGGACTACGGCTCCTGTAATCAATTCTCTCCAGACCCACCGCGCCGCGCCTTCAAGCTAAAATCTAGATAGAAGCACTTGGAGATACCTACGTCGTGCCCAACGTAACTAATAGTTTAGTTAATTGCAGTTTTCGAGACCCACATTACATTTTTGTTAGATTACAAATAATCCAATTATTTTGTTTTATTAATAATCAAATTATCGTAGAACCCGCATGCTCTAATCTCAGAGTACATAATTATAATTAGCAACATAATATGAGGCTACCAGACCAAGCAGTGTCACGAGATAACATCAAAATTATATTAATAAAAATTAATCATTAATCCAGTAATTATAAAAAAAAAAATGCAATACTGTAACAATATAAATAGCTAAACTATGATACCTATTTGTTAGAAAAAGTAATAATATATCAATTTTACTTAACCGACTTTCACTCTTTTAGCCTCATTAAAAAAAAATAGACATTCAATATTGTCAGTGACTATTTTCAATAAATAAAAACCTCAAAGAAGGCGTGCATACTGCATAGGTGCTAAAAATCTTGAACATGTTCTTTTTTCTCTTTTTGTTTTTAATCTACCAACCACATGCCTCTACGATTCGTTCGAAATTCAAACGGCAGCTGAATGAGAATAAATAAGGCTGAGGCGACACGCGCCGCTCCCTCGCTTTTATAATTATTACATTTTATTTTTAAATTGTTTTTTCTGCTTCACAAGGAATCCCCTGCGTTCGTACCAAAACAATATTCCCCTCCGGAATGACTCCATTCGTCCGTACGTTGTTTTAAATTGGATACGGGTCCATAATAATAAATTGTCGGTTTCAAACGGGCTTTGCTTTGAGTAATGGTAATTAAATTTATCCTTATTTTTGTCTTTTTCTAAAACACATTTGTACATGTAAAGTTAATTTTATTATACGGTTGGAATTGTCAATTTTATTCAGTTTTCCTTAAATATCTTTACGAATAAATTGATATTTAAAACAATAAATGATGTTTGTTCAGAATGTATACCTACCAAAAATTTAGACAAGAATAGCACAACTAAATAACTAAAATGGGTTATTGGCTAAAATTAAATAAATAAAAGAGATTTCCTCTTAAATAAATACCGCAATTTGACATAGGTGCCATCTATTTTAAAAGACATCAATTTCATTGGACTTTTCTATTTCTTCTCGATAATGCCCAAAATATTCCAGCTAGAGATCCATTTTTTAATAAAACTTGTAAATAAAGACTATAAATATTAAATACGTCTTCACTTTCATTCAACTACCTCGATTAAAAATAAAACCTGATCAGGCTATTACTCCGGTTCTGCTCATCCAGTCTAGATTAAGTAAACACGTCAACAAAGTTAAAGACTCAGGCATAATTATGTCGGTTACTAAAAAAAATTTAATTTTGTTACTGCCAATTGAGTCTTAGACTTTGTTAACGTGTTTATATTCCTTGTTTTAATTATAAATAAAGATATTACAACTGCTAAGGTTTTGTTCAAATCAGTTCAGTAGTTTCAACGTGATGCATATACGAGTACAAACAAATAATTCTGAATAGTAAAAACTTTTTGTTCAGATGCTTCTCCGGTACTATCTCTTGATTCTATTGCAATTTAATATGAGCTAGACTTGAATTTGTTTAGTCCAATGATTTATTTCATTGATGAGCTACGAGCCAACTGCACTGTGATAAGCAGATTAGTTTAACGCTAGTCATGATTGTGTATTTGAATATTTTTGGGTGTAATTGTCCCGTAAATATTATAATTATATAGTACAGTCTGAACTGTGGTAAACATTAATGATTTTGTATGAATAATTTTACGGGTAATATTTATTTACGGCTTAGGCAGGAAACAGGAATTTTTACTTCGGTCAGGTAAACAATGTCTAGAAACATGATACCCGCAGTAGGGCGACACGCGACCGGCCCAAAATAGCACCCACAGAATGCCATATTGACAAATCTTACAGCCTCAGTGAACCAACAACCGTGTATTATTAAAATCCCAAGTAACTCCGACAATATATCAAGCAGTCACTCCCCTCGGAAGGGAACGTTCTATTTTTAAAATACTTCCCTTTTTATTTTATATTTTTTCCCTGTCTTATTTTTACGTAAGCCACCACTTTAGGCAGAGCCGTGAAGTGATGCGTTTTGTTTGGAAAGTGGACTTGTTTTACATTGGTGACGTGACAATAATAACTTGCAGCCGCGCCGTATGTAACATACGGTAGCGCGTGCGTACCACATATGAATTTGAATGGTGGAACGCGCGCGCGGGCCGCACGCGTCTTTAGCTTTTTTACTAAGGCCGATCAACCAATCACAGAGCTTTTTTACTAAAAAAGTTAGGGGAGTTTTTTACTCTGTATTTATTAACGTACATAGAGTTTTTATTCGAAGTAGGCGTGTTGTATGTAGACTACATACTTAGGAATCATGTTACGTACGTAGGTACCTATTTTACAGTAATGACAATATTTTAAGAGTTTTTGTCTAGAAGGTGATATAGTTATTATTTCAATTAAGACCGTAAGCTTATTATTTAACTAAGTTTATTTTTACTACGACTTTAATCTGTGCTTAAGTTTATTAAATTTATTAAGAAATAAAACCGTTAAAACAGTGTCCTTTATAATTCTATGGGAATGTGCCTTAGAGTGCACAGAGCTCAAATTAAAAGCATTATTCAAAATCATAGATCTAAAATAAGTTAGACACAGATGGTTCAGAAATGAACAAAGATAAATTTTTAAAAATTGGGGTGTTATTACTGTTTCAAGATTTTACAATGTTTATCTACATTTCATTATATATTATTTCCTTCATTTGTTTTTCAATTATTTTTATTTTATAATACGTACAGATTTTAGACACCACATTGTCACCGGTGAAGGAAAATATCATGAGGAAATCGGCATAGCATGTAATAGAAATTTAATGTATAAGTTGAACACGGCGATAAGCTGCGCTACTGGTCGCTTTTGGTACGACACATAAGCGCAAAGTGGATACAGCCGCTAATGTATCTATGCTCACTCCCTAAGAGATATAGCATGAAAATATGCTATTATTTTTTACAGATTCTTTAAAATTTAAATAGATATAAAAATGTAATAAAAAATGTAAATAAATTAATACATTTTACAACATTTTAATTTTCGAACGAGATTTTTATTTTTGGAACAAATATCGACCATTAATTTGGTTATCAAACTTCTGATAAGAGTTTCTTCATTAGAGGTGATTTAAAAAAATATTAATTTATTCTACATAGTTTTAATAAAAACAATTAATTCTTTGGATATTTGTAGTTCCTTATTGCCTAAATATAACCCCCGTAATCTCGTTATTTTCCGCGCTCTGCAAATAGTTCTTACGGATAATTGATCTCCAAATATCAAGTTATCGAAAATAATACTCGTGTTTATCTAAGAACGAATAATGCTTGTGTTTACTGATTGATATACCGAAATTCACGAATTCGAAGTTCACTTTTTTTATATGGAAATTTGCTTTGTAGTACATGTTGCGTTTTCACGTAATTGGAGTGGTAGACTGTTTGTGTATATGGCATGTTATCTATTGTTATTTTTGAATGTATACACTCTGTTTTAAACCTATTAAAATAAAAAAAATAAAGTAACTTTATTCAAATAGATTTGTTAGATTCACTTTAAATACAATAGATAATGAATTTTCGCTATGGTTTAAAAAGCGAAATCTAACAAGAAAAACTGGCTATTAGCTGAAAGTTGTCCAGTAAAAATACGTCTACTACACATACCTTTTTTTTTTAGAATTCTTACTAAGCTAAAATTCTCATATTCGTAATAACAAAACTAAGTAACAATTAAAGGAATAGACATGAAAAGAAATACGAAAGTCGTTTTCCACTCCAATACAAAACGTAAAAGTTAGCCATAAAAATATTGATGCAGCTTTTAGCGAAAGCAGTAGAGAGGCGGGGGCGATCTCCCTGTTGCCATGGTTACCGGCGACCCTCCGAGGGGAAAAAACGGGTAAAAATTGCGGGAGCGAGCGGACGGTGATTTTTTATGGCATCGTACATTTTTTCCTCAGCGCCTCAACGTCGTGTTATCGCAAACGCTTGTGTGTGTATATAAAATACAGGCTGTTTGCTACCGGGAACCGAGAGCAATGATGATGATGATGATGATTTCCTAGCCGGATTCGGCCACGACGACTGTTTCAACACAGATTAAGAAAATCGAGGTCCAGTTTTCGGAAACAGTCAATTGCGCAGGAGATATTTCAGTGCATAACTGGACACGCTGCCAGAAAAGCACTCTCTCGTCCGAACCCGATGGAAAGAGAACCAGTACGATCGGGAGGGAGCGGGATGCAGGTTTGGTCGAGTTTTCCTTCTCTGAACACCTAGTTTAATTGCGGTGTTAAAGAGATACCTTAGTCGCCTTTTACGACACCTCAGCAAGAAGAGGGGGGTGCTATTCTATTCTGCCGGCAGCCAGCACGGCACAACCCCCACACCGACAGCAATAGCATATCTATAGCACAACATTTGTAATTATGGCAACAGTAGTTCTTTTCGTACGCACATAAAAGGTTACCAAAACCTGAGTGGCTAAAGTGATAACGTTAACGTTATACTACTACTACTACTACTACTTTAAAGTAGTAGCTCAAATTAGATAGGCCGTTCTGGATTAATTATACTTTAAAAACAATAGAAATGGCAAAACTTTGCTGACTTGTATTTTATTTATGTATTATTTTAAGATTCTTGTATATTTCTCCAATTATATATTAGAAAAGCCTATTATATTTGTGGATAAAATAATGATACATCAATTATTTTATGATATATCTTTAAGAGTAATTTATGCCGCAATCTCATCAAGAACGAACGTTTCACTTATCACTCTGGCTCTCATGGCCTCAATTATCAATGAGTAAAATACAACTACCAACTACAGATATATATGTCATTAATTTCGAGTGTAAGAGCCTTAAAACTGTTACCGGACTTTCATCTTTTAGTGTCATCTGCCGATCTCGTCTATATGTTTATATCCCTACATGAGATAAATTACATAGCCGAGCCAGGATAACAAATAAAATATTATTCTTTGTTGCTAGTTATATAAAATATATCGTTAGTTATGAAAATCAGTGGCTTGTAATAAGTGCATAATGTAAATACACACATAAATACAGAAATGCAAAGTCCGTGGTTGTGGCTTGCTTGAGCCAGTCACGTGTAAAAACCTTAAGTTGTTTATATACCTAGAGCACTTCAGTCGTAGTATTTGGAAGCCAGGGTGATGACGATGACTAAAAACAGGTTATCATCCCTTGGTAGTCGCTAAAAATTTCGCAGCACTCGCATTCTAAGCCATCGTGTCGGATACCATCCTTATGTGGTGGATGTTCCTTATATTCGCACGAAAAGATTCGCTTCTACATTTAACATGCGAACGGCTAAGGAGTGGATTATGCTTCCAGCGGCCATATTTCCGCGATCTTATGACCTGGGAGTCTTTAAGAGAAGAGTGAATAGGCATTTGCTAGGCGATCGCGTTTCATCACCGAACTCATCTTCACCTTCCACCAGGTGTGATTGAGGTCAAGCGTTAGTCTATAAATTATTAAAAAAAAGTCTTTCATACGCCGCGCATTCGTCCATCCGCTGAAAAGGTCGAGTGATGTCGTTTATTCAGAGAAATATAAACCTAATCCTATACCTAAAGCTATATTACGAATTTAACTAAACCAACGATATTACAAAACTTTATTCTAACGTAGGTACAAGTATATACAGCTAGCCTTAAATAAAAATAAAAACAACAACAGAGTGAAATATTTATTTACATTTTAGTAGTTCCAGTCCTTGGACACACTGTCGAGTACACTCGAGTCAAAAATTATTTTAACCATCAAACTTCTTCAAACATCATATTTTCTTTACTTAATTGGTTAAATAAGAAATCATCAACGAAAGCCTTTACACAGAAAACTTAAAAACCATAATATTGTGTACTTTAAAGTTTGTAAACACCATGTATAGCGTCCGAAACTCTCAACGGAGTGGTAAATCGTAGCTTCTATGTGTGTGTCGTGTGTGTGGAGGCTGCAAATATTATAAGTATGGATTTTACTCACATCCTTGTCTCTCGCAATCATCCGTCCCTCTCGGAGGCCGCGGGAAAAAATATCCTCCGAGGGAATCTAAAATTATGAGCGGGCGAAAAACTTTTCTCGGTTATATGAAAAGGGAATCTGGAATCGTAAGGCTTCATAAATCTCTCGATATTTTTCCCGTGAAACGTTTGTTTACGTTCGAAAATGACTCGTTATTCGAGATTTCCTTATCATTTGTCAATTCTCAAATTTATGAGCTAAAAGGGGATGGTGAGGTTCAATGATTTTTATTTAGGTGTCTGGGATAACTTCTCGACTTTGTGTGCTTATTACATATTATAGATTTTATTATTTCTATCTTTATATTTACGTAGAACATAGTATGAAGTCATAGATTTTATCTGTTATAGATATTTAGATATACATATGTATATTACTATATCACCAAAAAATCTCACTTAAACCAAATACCCTTTCACCAGACGAAATCTGTCTCGCCGTTGATAAATAGTTTGAGTACAATTTACTCAGTATCGCATACTGTAAAATCTATCAATAAAGGGGTGCATGGAATGATAAGTCTTTTGTTCAACCCCCTATCTACGTTCAATATAACAAATGGAAATATCTAATCTTTATAAAACTGAGTAAATCACCCGGTTACGCTTATTTTACTCATAAAACCTATTCATCTAACTTGATTTAAATGTGAACATACCTTTTCCGAATTCGGCTGAATTATGTAAATAGGCCTGGAATTCATAAATTTCTATCTATCAACTAATGGTGTTGATCTTGTTTATTATAATAAGAATTTGTAGATTAATTTAAGAGATGAGTCTAAGTTAATTATTCGCCAAAATACATAAAAAATGAATAAGAGCATCTTTGATAAGGCTTGAGGATTTGAAGAAGATGAGGCAAACTTGTGCAAACTACCGATATTACGCGCTGCACAATGAGGCAAACTTATGCCAGCCACCACGGGTACGCGCTAGAATGAAAGTGTTACAGTTCGTGGCATGCCTAATGATAAAAAATAAAAACACTCTTAACACTTCCGCTCTTATGTATAACATAACTGCAGGACTATTCAAATATTTCAGTACTTAATACAGTGTAAACTCTATATAACGACTCTCAAGGGACTGTGCATATTTTGACGTTATAGAGAGTTGTCGTTCAATGGAGAGAAGAACAATCTGTATTAGAAAAAGAAAAGGTTTTAAACTCTTACTTGCCATGATTACAGTTTGAAAGTTTGTGAGTAACTAAGAATATGATAACGTATAGATAATCTATGACTCCTACTAACAACAGTCAACACGTGCAAGCAATCCCAATTTGTAAACAAAATAACGAATTTCTTATAAAGTTCGGTATGTGTAATGCCGTCAGTCGAGTTTATTACGGGCTAGGATAATAAACCGACAAAAGAACGTACACAGCTGCGCATTTTTTACTAATTTTGGCAACTTAAAAAGTCATCTTAGCTTAAAAAGTACTTTATATAATTAAATTGCTGTCGTTATTGAGAGCGAGTGTGATGCTATATAGAGTGTATCATTGTATGGGAAACAAGCTAAACCAACCAAAGCCGAGTCATATCGACGCTTTAGGGAGTTTGTCGTTAAATCGAGTTACGTTATATGGAGTTTACACTGTATATTATTTGAGTCGTTCATTTTGAATGTGGCTTAAGTCCATTTTCATCTTTTATCCAATTGGCACTTGTGACATTTATAATTTATGCTGAACTGTCAAAAAAAAAGGTATTGAAATATACTTAGTACCATAGATGGGCAAAATGTAATCAGATTAATAAAAATGATTAACGATTACATTTTACGTTTTTTACCATTAATATGACTGCATTTTGCTCATTTATGTTTTAAACACAACAAAATCCCAGATAGTATACACATTTATCATTTCTTAATGTTTTAAATGGATTTAATCATGATTACAGAGCAAGAAAATTAAAATTACGACTACATTTTGTAATCATTCATCATTAATCAGATTACATTTTGCCCATCTCTGCTTAGTACATTTGAAAATTTTATATCACGTACATTTTCAAAATAATATAAAAAACGCAAAACCTTAAGTATTTCAAATTAAAGATAAGTGGACTGAAATCACTTTCAAATGAACGTCTCTTTTAAACATTTTTAAGTCAACAAACATACAGAAATGATACACCTATATACACCGATGTGTCACATTTCATAAGTCGCATGTGCGAATATGCGAAACACATAGAAAAATGTAATATCAACCCTTCGTTAGCTACCCTTGCCGAGTGAAATATGACAAAAAACCCTCCGGGTGACCGGGGTGGCGTTTATAAAATCGGTAGGGAAAGGGTTACTCACCCTACATCGCTCCATCTTTTATTCATGGAGCGTGCGAACCGAATCAGAGCATTGTATCGATAGTTGAGATCAAATCTTTTTGTTATTTAACCGTTCATATTTGCTCTGAAGAATGTACATGTTTATTTTGCACTTATCAATCAGACTAGCGTCTAAACGCGTCTCCGCGTGATTGACGTACAAGCTTCGAGCTCTGCTGACTGTGCTCTCGCGTTCTATGTTTCGTCCACTGGAGGATTTATTTATTTATTTATTTATTTTTATTTTTTACATTTTAAGGGCGGCCAGTGGCCAACACACCAGGATTGCCAGGATTGCTGATTAGTCGTTGTTTTGGTCCTTTGGACGTACTGTTATATTTTTTTTTTCACACTGGCTCGACAAAGAGAGTACAGCGCAATTGATGGGAAATACAATGTAGTTGAAAAACGAAAGCGACCACTGAAGGATGTAAATCCGTTGATACTCTCCATCGTCTTGTCGGCCCACATAGCACGACTAAAGGCCTCTAGGTATTTTTTTTTACACTGGCTCGACATAGTGACTACAGAGTACCTGATGGTAAGTACAGTGTAATCCAAATACGAAAGCGACTATCAAAGGATGAAAATCCATTGATAGTCTACGTCGTCATGTCGGCCCACTATAACACGACTGAAGGTCTCTAGGTATATGAGCTACTGGATATGCACAAGCTGATCCCGAAACGCGACAAGCCGAAACTGATCACTATGACGGGCTTTACACCCATGTACTGTGGTCGCGATCCAGACGGGCACCGACGCCCTACCACCTCGCTGCTGCTCGTTTAGCACCACCCAGGAGTCACGTGTAGGGAAACTAGGGTAAAGTCTACGGACGCGAGCAGCTTCGACTCCCAAATATATATATATATATATAAGTAAGTATATGTAAGTATATATATATATATATATATATATGTATATAAGTAAATGGATACCCAAGCTGATCCCGAAACACGACAAGCCAAAGGGAGTCACTGTGACGGTTCTTACACTTGTGTACTGTTAAACTGTTGTCGTTGTTTAAACTAGTATTGTGAGACTAGGCAGTGATAAAATACCTGGATGTTAGAGTGCTGCGGGCAATTGGTGATTTTTCGAATGGGGTGAGGTGGAGTGCTAGTCACATGGATCGTTGGCTTTGACACGAAACAAAGGAATATTTAAAATATTAACAATGGGCTCAACAGTTTGAACGGTATATGGTTTGAAGTAGCCAAACCCTAGGAGTGGTGTATGGTGACAGTTGTGCGGTGTTGGTCAACCGGTTTTGGTTTTGTAGTTGTCCGGCGCTGGGTATCTCGATGCGGAGGGTAGCGGGATCCGAAGCACGGTGCACCGCTGGCCGACCGCAGGTTGTAGGGGGCCCAAGTAGGTGACTAGCCATCTCTGAAAGGCTGCCCCGCCGCCTTGCGAAAAATCCCGAGATGCTCCCCCGTACCGGTTGGCGACCGGATGGAGGTTCCGGCGGCCATTGAGGGGGGTTCGGGCGTCCCCGCAGTCTCCGTTTGAGATCCCCGTATAGCATACCGCTCCTCGTCCCCATTACATCTCTTCAAATTCACTCCAAATTACGTCGAGTGAATCGGTATTTGCTGGGTGAGCGCGCTCCATCGTCGGCATCATCATCACTTTCCAGCAGGTGAGATTGAGGTCAAGCGCAAGCCTGTAGGTAATAAAAAAAAAAGTTTATACCTAGAAGCATTAAATTTAATATAAAAAAAAAAAACTTCATTTAGAAATAAGGGGACCAAGTGCAAATCGGAAACTGACAAAGTCACAAAGGCCCAGTTCCGGGAATAAAGCCATAAATTAAGAAACAAAAAGTGCGAATCGGTCTCGCAGACAGAAAGTTGAAGGTGCCATACAAATAAACTAAGAATATAATATACATTGCTTCCTCTAACGGAAAGATAAAACAGATTCTTTTTGTTAGACCAATTTCCATTACAATCATTGTTTATTTTAACAGAATCAACGGCCAGACATCTATCTACCTCGTACTTAGCTGATTTTTTTGTCTCGACTAACTAATGATATATCTAAAATAAATTCTATTTCATTTCATCACTGCTCATATATTATAACTCAGCATATGACAAATAACTAATACATGCGCGGAGCCGCCTGCTAACCTAACATAACCTTACTAGAAATTTACATTCGCAAAACGTTAATATTCAGCGAGGCAAAAACAATGACTTTGTAAAACTTTAAATCAAACTTCCGGTATATTTGTTATCTTATTATTTGTAAATAATAACCTATCCTTGATTTTGACATATCTTCATTAACCTATCCGTCTGTATTGTATTTTATGTTACTCGTATTTTATGAGCTAAATAAATGTTATTTCTTTTCTTAAAGTTTAATTGTTATATTAACACGTTCACCCCGGCGTGACCTACCGGTGGGTCATACTTAACTGTTCCATGAGGCGGCGTGAATCACCTGTGGGTCACACACCACTGTTCTGTTTAAAGACAGTCCCGCCCTACGCGGAAAAACGTTGATATTTTCCCCGGAGTGACCGTGTTAAGCAGTGTTGCAAGGTTGTAAGCAGTTACATATTAAGTCATCAACCTCTATAATAAACACAGTGTACGAATATAGGCATATATTTGTATATATTGGTATCCTATATTTTTAGGTAGTTTTTACACTGGCAGACCTAGATTATGCAACAAAAGTGCTTATATAGACAAATAGAAAACTTAGATGCCCTGTTTCAAATTTAATAAAATACAATTTGTTCGATATGCAATATTTATACAAAAATAGTGATTCATAGTGACTTGCTATTGCCTATCACGATCCAGGATCTGCTTTTGTATGTCCAGTAACTTATATACCTAGAGACCTTCAGTCATGGTAAACGTGGGTCGATATGATGCTGGAGACTTTTGAAAAATTTTCGTCCTTTGACAATCACCTACCGTTTTTGGACTACAGTACTTAACATGAGGTGCGCTGTAGTCAATATGTTATACCAGTGTAAAAAAAACTAAATAAAAAAGTATCTGTACCACTTTTTCAAATTAATTGAAAAGTATAAAATAAATTACTCGAAACTAATTATTTAGTGAAACAATTATTTCGAAAAAGATATTTTGTGTTTGTCGCGACCTAGTGGGTGTGTAACCGGTATCAATTGACCATGCGCGGAATCACGAATGGGTGTTGGCTCGAATCTCGGAGCTTGCCTCTGGACAACTTAATTACGACCTTATGCAAAAGCCTTCAAAAGCATTGTGAAGAAGCCCGCATGGAAAGTAACAAAAATGTCATGTGTAAATGTTCTGAGAACTGCAATCAGCCCAGCATATTTTTTTACTTTTATCGGTGAACAAGCTTACTTTCCACTTAATCAATTCAAAGAACTATTTCTTATAAAGATACTAGCTGTCCCGGCAATCCTTGTTCTGCCCTATTTATCGAAAACAAAGTCACATTGTTTTTTTTTTTTTGTTAATAGGTTCCCTGTCAGATTTCATTCTGCCAAAACCTATTGGCCTGTCGGCTGTTTTTTGAAAATTGTTTGAAGAAACAAAAATAATGCTATGCTTAATGCTATTATATGTATAAAAATTGACAAATACTGACATTAATATTTATACGTCACTCAATTGTTTTGCCTTCCCGGAACCCATCCACTGACATTTAAACTTTATGGTGTGGTATTAAAGTTCAAAATGACTTATAACGATTTTTTTTTATGAGAATATAGAAAAGTGTTGTTTTTAGACAGTTGCAGGGAATTTTTAAAATTTTTCTCTCCGTAATAACCTTCCCCAGACTTCAACAAACACAACAAAAAAGAAATCAGCCAAATCGGTTCAGCCGTTCTCGAGTTTCGCGCTTATCAAGACATTTAGCGATTCATTTTTATATATAAGAGACAAGTCACTTACATGCGAAATTTTTGTTTGAAAATCTTACAGGAAGTATAATGTAGTAAGGGCTCACTTGGTATAAACAATACTATATTTCTTGGTATTTCTCTTTAATATATTGTAGTAACTTAGTTCTGAATATACCAAGCGAGCCCGCGACTCTTATACAATGTTACTGGTAACTAACGCAAAACCTCTTAAAGGTAACTCAGGTACATCAAGACTAACCACTTTTGTTCTATGATTTTTGCCAAAACTTAACACATCCTAAGATATATATTTTTTTACTTTTAATAGGGATTTCTATCAATCGTTAGCTCTATGTTTAAAGTTCAGTCAGCTGATGCTACGAAATCGTCCGCCCCAGTTGCATCGCGCCGCCTTTCAGAGTATTAAGAAGATCAGAACTGCAAATTTGATTTATTTTTTTGTGTGGGGATAAAAAGGTTGAATTATTAAAAGTCGTAAAACAAAAGTTGTTAGTCTTGATATACCAAAGTCACCCTCAAGAGGTTTTGCGTTAGTTACCTGTAACCCTGTATAGGTGGGAAACGTTTTATAGAGTTGTACTCCAGTTAATAGTAAGTTATACTTTCGTCCATGGACAACTTCAACACAAGGAGCGTTGCTACTTCGTTACCGAAAGCAGGGCATTGTTCACTGCCTTCTTGACAAACCCGGCAGCCCACTCCACAACTTCAAAGTCCGCGACAGAAATGTCCAAGAGAACCGCTGCGTTGTCACCGTTCGTCAAACTACATCCTTTTCATAGTGAGAAGAGAAACACTAGTGGCTGTATCCACTTTGCGCTTATATGTCGTACCCAACGTGACCAGTAGCGCATCTGATCGCCGTTTTCAGGGCACTTATTCGTGATGTTTCTATTAGACGCCGTGTGAATTTCCTCATGACACTTTCCTTCACCGATAAGCATGTGACGTGTAAATCAGTACTTAAGCTGTAAAAACCTAGATGTATGTGCCAGGATTCGAACTTATCACTATTCGCGTCGCGTCATATAGAAGATACCGGTAGTTTATCCAGTGGGCTATAACAGCCACACTTAAAACGAATTTAGCAGTTGCAATTTTGGGAGTCGAAGCTGCTCGCGTCCGTAGGCTTTACCCTAGTTTCCCTACACGTGACTCCTGGGTGGTGCTAAACGAGCAGCAGCGAGGTGGTAGGGCGCCGATGCCCGTCTGGATCGCGACCACAGTGCATGGGTGTAAAGCCCGTCATAGTGACCAGTTTCGGCTTGTCGCGTTTCGGGATCAGCTTGTGCATATCCAGTAGCTCATATACCTAGAGACCTTCAGTCGTGGTATATGTGGGTCGACATGACGATGTAGACTATCAATGGATTTTCGTCCTTTGATAGTCGCTTTCGTTTTTGGGCTACACTGTACTTACCATCAGGTACTCTGTAGTCACTATGTCGAGCCAGTGTAAAAAAAAGGTTGCAAAAAATGTAACAAAACATTCCAAGAAACATTCAGTTTATTTAGAACATAACAGTAGGTACAGAATCGCACAAAATGCAGGTGCAAATATGGCTATCGATCAAACCTGGCATTTAGTACCAGCAATACCACGCAAAAGATAAAACGCAACAAAATGGACATACCTAATCGCCGTGTCCCTTAAAAAATCACAATACTTCGCACAAAAAGAACGTATTCTTTGTAAAGTTATTCCCAAAATTACATTGTACCATAATTGTTATAGTTCAACTCTTATTACTCAAGCAATAAAGAAAAAAACTGTGTAACTTTTATCTTTCGGTGGCATTGTTTGTAATGTTAAAATAAATACATGCCAAATAAAAAAGTGGCTTAAAAGTATATTGCCACATCAATCTTAAAGTCACTAACACAAAAAAAAGTTCTACGTGCTTTTAATGTTAAAATTTGGCCTCTCAATTTATTCAACTGCTTTTAGGGAAACGATGCACATTTATGGAACTCTAAAAAATTTTATGAATTGACATATTTTTAAATTTGGCAAAAATACCTTACAAAGCGCTAGACGTTATATTATTATTGAAGTGAAACTTCCATAGAATCGTTGTGATTTCAAACCGAATGCAATGGATTTCGACAGGTAAGAGACACAAATACAAAAATTTGTGAGCCAGAGTGAGAGAGCAAATGTAGTTTTCCATTTGATTCATTATTTCAACATGATCTACTATGATAGGTTTGGCGCAATGGATGCAACAGCAAGAATCTTCCCGCTAATTGGATACTTGGACGCGAGTTCAAACCTTTAACAAATTAATACGTGAAAAATAGAAGGATGTTTTATTTTCTCATTTCAGTTTATAATTTCTGCATTAAAAGTATTTTTCGATCAATTAATTGTTTGGACATTCGGGTGACTTACTTTTGAGATGGGCTACTGGCAGAATCAAGTAGTGATGACCCAATATGTTAAACCCAAAATTATGACCAAACTTATGTTAAAATCCCCACTTAAAATCATCGGAAATTATCATAATTCTTTTTGAGAATTCGCGATAAAGTCGGCGTGGTGAGACACAATTACAAAAATTAGTGAGCCAGAGTGAGAGAGCAAATGTCGGTGTGTATGTGTGTATTACAGCTTTTTAGTAAGAGGTCAGTTGGTCAGGTGGTATGTTATTATTTAACAGTGTTGTGAGTATTTTTATATCTTATGCTAAATAATAAATTTTATAATATGTCGAAAATTAATGCCTAAATGTGTCGTTAATATCGACGCAAAAGAAATTAAATTAAAATTACAAAAAAAAAACCAGGAAAAAGTTCAATAGAACGTAGTCGCGAGTTTCTTGCGTGTAAAAAACAATTATTGAATAGTCAAGATAGATATTCAAATATGAGTGTTAATAAATTCCAATAAATTATGTAACATATGTTAAATAAAATATCTTTTAAAAGTAATCAAAATACTTTCATTTTTAAACAAAGAAACTTTGTAATGTTTCTACCCTTGTTATATAGGTACATTCATCTCATTCTTTTGTCGATTTACTGAAGTTTCATTTCTATCGTGTGTGAATCACACACACACATTTTTTTATTATAAAATAGAAGAATAAAATAATAGGCAAATAACTGTCCACGGGATGTTCCCTACACCAGTGACATTCATCCTATAGAACCATAAAAAGCATTACCTTATTATACCTGGATATTTAGTCAACATCGACATAAACCTTGTAAATTGCTCAATTCTGTGAGCCTTGGAATAAATTATATCAGATTTTGAGTCAATTTATCTATTTATTCATTTGCGGCTATGTTAGCTCGGTTTTATCTAATGAACGTTTTCGGTCTTTGAGCGTAACTGATACACGTATAGGCGTTATAAAAATTCTAAAACGGAATGGCCAATATTAAAAGCGTAACACATAAATATGAATCTCCCTCTTTTAAATGAAATTAAGCTTAGTCATGTATATAAAATGTAACAATACATGGAATGAGAGCCGTCAAGGGGTATTTTTGAAACATTTTTAATTTATCTGCCCCCTGAGCCATTATTTTTACCATAGGGTCAAGCGCACAATGGCATCTGGCGATTTATGAGGTGGACTGCATTTTATGACCAATCTAAAATTTTAGGGAAGTACTTCTTAATATATCTATTGAATAGTAGATATTATATGTATATATTTACATATGCATTGTGAGTCGTCATAAAATGCACATACGAAATTATATGAAATTAGATATCACTTTTGGCTTGAGAAAAATAATTTTATAAAATGTGACTTTTTTCTTGAATATATACACTCGTTAATAATTTTAATTAGCAATATTAAGCATTAAGCTAATTTATTCCTTTATTGATCTATACGGGATTCAGACGGGAGTAATACATATATATATATATGTATGTGTATTGTATATGTATGTGCTTTTTAATGAATATTATGCGATATAGTGTTATATGAACAACAGATAACATTTTCAACGGATTTTCGGCATTATATATTTTTTTGTGGTTTTATTTCCAAGCTGCATTACAAATATCTAATTGTAGGTAGAAATCCTCGATACTCTGAGCCGATCACGACCGTGAATCGAAGCGATCGCAAATTGGCGCTAAGTCCATGGGGTCACGCACAATAGCCCGGTCACACCATATTGACACCCGGACAATACCCCGGGGTCACTTTTATTTGTTGCAGAAACTTAATTTATAATCTTTTCACACACGCCATTAAGGAGATTACTAAAATCTACCCTTTTTCCTTGATAACAATTGTACATTGTTACATTTTTGTAAAATAAATTCAGTAACTGTAGCGTCCATTGTGCACTGGACCGTTGCGTTCGACTCTGACACATTTTCGAATTTCGAATTTCTTACATTCGAACTTTGATTTATGTTGGAAATTTCGGATTATTTGAAATTAGAATCGTTAGGGATGGGAAATAATGTTTAGGTCTGGGTCAATTGTGACTATACAAAATAGAATAACGGTCACGAGGTCGCACACGTCTTAAGTGAGCAAAGGTTAACGGTCATTGTAGGACCGAACTTCTTTTAAAAATAAATGGTTTGAATTGTAAAAAAAAATCTAGTATATATTTATTAGAACGGCTGTATCGATTTGGCAAATTTTGTCTTGGAATTATTTATGGAAGTCCAGGGAAGGTCCAAAAGCTGAGTAAATGTGAAAAATATGCTAGGAATATAGTAAGAACAACAATTTTGTTTTCCATTAGAAACTATTCCTACCTATCACACATAGGTAGGTGTAAAGTTGAAATATTTTGCAATTCAGCTTTTTTATTTATTGTTTCTGAGGCAGCACGAAGTTTGCCGGGTCAGCTAGTATATTTATTTATATATATATATATATATATATATATAGTATATGTGTTTCGGGTAGGTATAAATATATATATATATATATATATATATGTGCGTGTGTGTATAATTATCATGTAGTTAGGTAGGGTAGGTAGAACATTAACATTTTAAGCGTATTTTTTTTCCTTATTTGGTGTATTCTCAATTGTTTTGATATAACTAAATAATTAATAATTAAAATATTTATTTTTAAAAACATGATTATAATTATTTATTTATTTATACGTATATTAATATAAATATTCGTTATATTATTTCTATTTGTAAAAGGACGCTGAGTAATAATATAAACCAAAATTATACGTGGAACACATAACAGAAAAATCAAAACGAACAATTTAACGATGATGTCACGGTTGAAATTTTTCTCAAAAGCCAATAAATCTACTGACCCCTGACCATATTGACCCCATAATACCGGAACAAAGGATCTGCGTCTTAGGGCGACTGACCCATTATAATATCTTCAATGATTAAATAGCAGAATACGTTAATTTAATATAAATTATAAAATCTATACGAGAGACAATCTACTCAAATCACAAATCAAACAATATTTAAAAAAAAAATCCTCGCAAAATTATAAAAATGTATAGTAAAATCCTCCTAAAATAATTCTAATTGATTTGATAATTACTATATTGTTTTATATTATAGTATTCACTATCCGGTATAGTAACATCTCATCACGCCATATCCCTTTCGGGGTCAACAAAGGTGCATTAAAGACTGCTTCGTTGCGCTCAACGTGACAAGTACCCCATCTGGTCACTTATTTCAAGGAACTAGATAAATACGATATTAAAATATATACATAAAATGTAAAACTACTTCTCTTATATATAAAAATGAATCGCAAAATGCCTTGATAAGCGCGAACCTCGAGAACGGCTGAACCGATTTGGCTGATTTTTTTTTTGTTGTGTTCGATGAAGTCTGAGGAAGGTTATTACGGAGAGAAAAATTTTAAAAATTCCCTGCAACTGTCTAAAAATAACACTTTTCTGTATTCTCATACAAAAAATTCGTAATAATATTTAAAAGTCAATTTGAACTTTAACACCATACCACAAAGTTTAAATGTCAGTGGACGGGTTCCGGGAAGGCAAAACAATTGAGTGACGTATAAATATTTAATAATGTCAATATTTGTCAATTTTTATACATATAGCATTAAGACCAGGTTACTTCAAACAATTTTCAAAAAACAGCCGACAGGCCAATAGCTATTAACATTAAGAAAAACAATGTGACTTTGTTTTAGAGAAATATGGCAGAACAAGGTCTGCCGAGACAACTAGTTTAAAATAAAATTATTTACATACTAAACATTGTTATATTTATTTAACACTAGCTGTCCCGGCAGACCTTGTTCTGCCCTATTTCTCTAAAACAAAGTTACATTGTTATTACATTATTATTATTATATATTATTACTATTATTATTATTATTATATAGTTACATTATTATTATTATAATTTTCATTAATAACATGCAATCTCTAATCAACTTTAAGGCATACCTTTGTTTTGTTTTGATTCACATCATATGCTTGACAGCTGGGGACAGAGTGATTTGTATGGGAAAACGAAATTGTTGTTTTTACTATATTCCTAGCATTTTTTCATATTTACTCACCTTTTAAACCTTCCCTGGACTTCAACAATTAATTCAAAACCAAAATTAGCCAAATCGGTTCAGCGGTTCTCGAGTTTTAGCGAGACTAACGAACAGCTATATATTTTTATATATAGATATAGAAGGTAGATACGTCTCTGTTAAAATGTTGGAAAATACCTTTTTATTCGTAATTGACAATGTGAGATAGGAGCAAATGGCATTATCACATACGCGGCCAGTATTTTTGGTTACTAAGGCAGCTAGGCGGGGCCTGCAGAAGGCTAGACGTCGTCGGGTGCCGAGGAAGATGGCTCAGCCTTGCCCACGGCACTTGGCTGGCAGGAGAAGGAACACCCCGGGGGTTTTAGTCGGCGCAAGTCCGACACACCGGAGGGTGGCCCTCACTACCCCCTGAAGATATCCCCCGGCTTACCAAAAAAAAAAATGGTTACTAAGGCAGCGCAATGCTTTGTCATTTCTACCGTTCGCCATTATCGTAGTCGTTCACTGTATTATTTGTATAATGAATGTAAACAATTAACACAAGGTACCGGCTTTGATAAAAAACCTCATTCCTGAAGGACCCTTATTGTATAAACTACAAAAAACACTATTAAAAAAATTAACACGCGTAAAGACTCCCTAATAAATGGCTATTAACGCGTTACACCAATAAAAACTGTTTTAAAAAACGTGTGAGAGATTTGTATCACTACAAAAAACGACCCTCGGCTACGTATTGAGGGTAAAAAGACCCTCGTCTGATCAAATAATTTAATCGTTAAAAACCTGCTATTTTAAAACACCTGACAGTTTAGACTGCTCTTTTTTACATTAGGATTGAAGTTTTTAAACTATATTAATGGAACAGCCACGAACATCTCCTTCTGAAAGGGATATAGTATGACGATATGTCAGAATACTAGCGCTGCTGAGTCTAGAGCTCTGTTTTTTTTTTACAGAAGAAATTCCATTATGGACTTTCACGGGGTTGGTGAGGGCCGGGCCCGGTGTGTCGGACTCTCACTGACTAAAAATTCCTGTGTACTTCTTCTTCCGCTTGTACGCGGACTGTGGGTGCCGAATTGCAACCTACCCCGACCGGCGCGCAGTGGGCCTTGTTAAATCTCCTCATTAATAAGGGACGGGAAGAGTGTTCCCATCGCACTTTGTGCGAAAGTACGCGCACACTGCCGCCCTCATGTATGGGCTGTGAGCTCCCTCGAGTACCTGGGGGTTGCGCAGAAAGTAGCGCGCGAATGCCCCACGTTAACGACCCGTTCTCCGGCGCCGAATGGCCAGGGTAGAAGTAGACTCCCTATTCCGTTCGCCCGCCTTCTACTACTCCATGACCCGCTCAATAAATTGAAGCATGGCTCTCCACTTGTCCTCGCTGCCGACCATAGCTTGAATGACGAACGGCAGCGAGAGATCATTCTCGATGGCCGCAATAAGGTCGCGGCGCTTGAAGGCCCAAGGTGAGCAATCTTCTAAATTGTAAAATGATTAGCTAACTCCAGTGCAGTCTAGTCCAGTTTCGGTTTCGGCTCGGTGGCCGAAGAGGTCTTCGGCCAGAAAAACCACTACAGCAATGATGATGATGTTGATGAAATCCTTGCCGATTTCGGCCTTGGCGACGTTTCCAAATAGTATCAAGTAGGCGCGGGCTGCAGCCCCAGTCGGCCCACCTTAACGCGGAATGTCCTGTTACATAATGGACATGACAGAACACCACCCACATAGATAAAAGGAAGCGAGCACAGGTGGCCTTAAAACGATCTCGCTTCTCATCCAACTCAAGCCTACGACTGGTCTCGAATTCGGCCACCATGCGCTGCAAAAGACTTCACCATTCCGAGCGTCGCTCCGCATGCGTCGGCTCAATATTGCAGCGCTTTAAGTGCCGTATCAGAACATCTTTATACCTGTAACAATACCAGTGCTCTGTGGCCCAAGCTGAGATAGTCCTTATCGGCTATGGCCCAGACAATTTTATTATATGTATTGTTTATTTGTTCCTATTTTTCTATTTTTTGCACCTGTCATTTATTTGTCTTTCATCTTGTTATTTATTCGATTGTTGTTTTATGTCGTCACTTTTGTTTGGCTGCTTTAAATCTTTTCTTCTCTATTTTAAATAAAGCCTTAATTGCATAGTTCCTAGTATACAAAATAATATTTGTTTTCGCGGACCCAGCCTGTTTCTACTAACTTACATTAAAACTGGTGAGTTTTAAGAAACTTTCAACCCCTATTTCACCCTTTTAGGAGTTTCCACTATCACAAAATCTGCGCTAAGTCAATGCCTACGTCATAAAAAGTTCCAAATCTTATTTTTTTTATATTTCTAACTGCAGTAGTTTAGGCTTGGGGTTATATGTTGGTTAGAAAGTCTTTTTATACATATGTAAAAAAAATGATTATTCTTTATGGACATTTCCAACGTGGTATACCCGCAAGGCATCTAAGAGAAATGTCATGTTTAAGTGCTCTGAGGGCGGCGATCAATTGCGCTATTGGTCACGTTGGGCACAACATATACGTGCCACTTGAATAAATCCATTAATGTATCTCTGCCTACAACGTATATTATTATTATTTGTTTTATTCACAATGTTTTTTCATTTTAAAATACACACATATAAAAAAATAACATATACTATTATAAATTTAAAATATAAAAACATCTAGACCTACAGGAGCTTAGGCCTAACACCCAAGCCATCGGTAGTTAGGAGCTCAGAGTGAAATAAACAGAATTAAATTTTCATTCTAAAAAAAATCCTATACATATTTGTGCTAAGAAAATATTATTTGTGTATATTTTAAATAACAAATGAAGTTATAAAGCTCTTAAACAATTAATGTTTACGTATTTCGCAACAAGTGAAATAATATAATAATCAACATAAAATTCACTTTCGTTTGTTACGAAGTCCATCCGAGAAGTTCGAACCAAATTTGCTTCTGTGTTAGAAAAAGAGACTTTGGACCATCTACAAACATTTAGTATTGCTTACAATGCTTGCAAAAACTTTTTTTATAAGTAAAGATGACATTTTGTTACTCCTTAAAGTTAAACTTTCCAAATCTCAATGAGTTCCAAATCAATGAGCTTTAAGCGTTTTAAAAGTACCATTTATTGTTACATTTTTTTTTAATATACCTACGTAACATCCATTTTTTATTATTTATTATTTGGCATTTACGTTTCCTTTCTATGAAGGTAGTAATAACAATTATTTTAATACAACCACCTAACAAACTTTACTATTTCCATGGCTCCTACATAACCTTTATCAGTTTACTTCATAACTTTTGTAAAATCTAAACATGTTTGGTTTTTTTACCTCATAATGATTATTAATATACTTGATTTACAATAGTCGATTGTTTATAATTGATTTATATGTTTTTTTAAACTAAACCCATTAATAACTTTCACAAAACTCTGAAAAGAAAATTTAGCAAAATCGAGAGTTGCATTTTAAAAATATATACCTAACTGTAGAGCTCTTTGTTTATTCTATCATATGGGTAAGATTTTAACCTACGATTAATTTTATAATGAAAATAATACATACTATACCTGTATATCTCGCACAAATGAGAAACTTTTCAATTTATTGGTTTATTGAATTACCCGATCCAATTATTACAGTTATAACCTATGTTTTAGTGTGGATATGTGGATAGTTTTATATAGAATGTTATGTTACAGAATATATCTACACATTGATGTGGTTATGTGTATTTTTTTAAGATATATTCGGAAGAGGAAGCACGGCAGCTGCGTCTCGTGCCGGGGACTTGTGCCTGTAACGCTTTTTGCTTAAGCTAACAGCGAAATTTTTTCCATTTTTTTGTTTACGAGCGTTACTGTTTTTGTGTAACGACCAAAAATAATGGCTATCAGGTGTCTCATTGTATGCTAAACGATGAATAATTAAAAACCATATTACAATACAAATAATGTTTACGTAATTTTAAACATAACTATAAAAAAACTTAGTTCAAGTACGAATTAAAGGCCGCATCGATATATATTTACATTATTAATTCATTTCTTTATTCGTATATGGATCTATTAGTACGATCTTTGTTCAATTGTACAAAAATCAAATAACTATAAAAAATTTAAGTGAAAACATGAAAAGTAAAGTAAATAATAATAATTTTCAAGTTAAAAACGCAAAATCCTTTTTTATTTGAAAAACGAAACTATTTAAAACATCAATTTGAATGCAGAAAGAGTGAATAGGGCCACAATGGCAGCAATTTCAACTACTGAATGGGCCAAGACTTGATTTATGTTGGTCCGAAGGCAGCTGAATCGACTCTGTTCACAGTACTTTGACAGACAAAATATAAACGATGGTCACTTTCGTGGACCAGTTAGCTCGAAACATATACAGGGGGTATCATTTTCAATTACAACTTATCTACTATACTAGCTCTGTGTCACCCGGTATTAATTCTAAGGGCGGCTTGCACTAACAAATTAAATCTAGTTTAAGCCTGTATAAAACGCTAATCTGTGAAGCGGTTTTATTCAATCTTAATGATGATTTCACTTTAGGAGTTGTAATAACTGGATTTTGATTCTGTGCAAGACAATAAGTACAGTTCAGCGCGAAATAGCATTTTATATAAGTCTAAACTAGATTTAATTTGCTACTCCAAGCCGCCCTTAATCCTTGTCGACTAATTTTCCAAAAACATCAAATTATAATTGTTATAAGCTAATTGCTTACTATTTTCTTAGTACTTACTCCAATATTGAAAGATTTTTAAAAAAAAATTCAACTCCTATTTCACCTTTTTAAGAGTAAAATATGAAAAAGTTCGTCATTAGTGGGTCCATACCATACGTTATAAAAGAACCAATGTCTAAATTTTATATTCTTACTGTGATAGTTTAAGCTCCTAGATGGCATGTCAGTCAAAACGAGTGTTTTTCTAAGAATAGATAGGTATACTTGCAATAGAGCCCTTTGCTATAGTAAACTTTAAAACACCTTTTTAATTGTTAGAATATTATATGTACTTTTTGGCCCTACTGGTTAATATGCATTAATTGCACAATAGAAATAACGATCAGCTCTTGTTCAAGGAAAAAGTGGTAAGAGATTGTAACTAGAAACTATCCAGAAATATGAAAGATGAGAGTGGTAGGGTGATTAGTGAGATTGGTATGAAATAGTGACTAGTATGATTGGTGCGTGCAAGATCGTAAGAATTATAATATTATAGTAGTTTTTATGTCTATTTACTCATATCTGTTTATTAGTATTATACGACAAGGAAAAAGAAAAGGAAAAAGCCATTGGAGATATTGAAAGAATGAGTGGAAGATAAAAAAATACATTAATTTTATATTTACTAAAAAGAAAAACCACTTAAATAAATCAAAAGCAACTTTGTTGCAAAATATTTGCTTGCAAATACTGTACCGTATGTTCTTGAATGTAAAAAATATTTATCTTAAAAATTCATGAATTATATTATTCTCTTTTCTTTTTTAACAAAAGAAATCGTAACTACTAAAAAAATTTGATGTTACAAAATTGTTTTTTATAAATGTTGTTTTTTTTTACACTGGCTTGACATAGTGACTACAGAGTACCTGATGGTAAGTACAGTGTAGTCCAAAAACGAAAGCGACTATCAAAAGATGAAAATCCATTGATAGTCTACATCGTCATGTCGGCCCGGACTGAAGGTCTCTAGGTATATGAGCTATTGGATACACACAAGCTGATCCCGAAACGCGACAAGCCGAACCTGGTCACTATAACGGGCTTTACACCCGTATACTGTGGTCGCAATCCAGACGGGCACCGACGCCCTACCACCTCGCTGCTGCTCGTTTAGCACCACCCGGGAGTCACGTGTAGGGAAATTAGGGTAAAGCCTACGGACGCGAGCAGCTTCGGCTCCCTTGTTGCGGTTTACTTCATTCGATTGTGTTTCGGGATTATCTTGTGTATTTTCAGGTGTATGAATACCTGGAGGCCTTCTGTCATGGTATCAGAGATGGACAAAATGTAATCTGATTAATGATTAACGATTACGAAATGTAGTCGTAATTTTGATTTTCTTGCTTTGTAATCATGATTAATTCCATTTAAAACATTAAGAAATCATAAATGTGTATACAATCTAGGATTTTGTAGTGTTTAAAACATAAATGAGCAAAATACAGTCATATTAATGGTAAAAAACGTTAAATGTTATCGATAATCATTTTCATTAATCTGATTACATTTTGCCCATCTATGCATGGTATCTATGGACTGGCACCATAACACAGTCTGCCATTAGACACTCTTATTCAGTTGCTGATCGTTCTCAGGCCACACTGTTCATTCAATCAGGTACGATATCACCACTTCGAAGACCCGGTATAAAAATGATTGAAAGCGGATTGAGCTTAGATAAGTTATTGCAAAAAGTTTATCTAAAATGCAGTGTTTTTCTATGCTGAGAGGGCTAACAAAATATATATTATAATTCTATAGACGATAAAGCTATGGAAAATCGAAAAATGTATGACATAACACAGACCACGTGATATTTTGATAACTTATTCAATAACATACATCTTTAGCCTTTTTGCAACCATTATTATTATCATGGCGAGTGTTCTGAAGTGTTGTTTAACCTTGTTCCACCCTCTCCCTTCCTGAATAGAACCACGCGCGCGGGTTTGCGGAGTGACGGTATCTCAAAACTCGGCTAAGTCTAAGAATTTTCTTCTTTTGCCGTGTCGTTGGGCCACGGAATGGTCTTCCAGCGAGCGTTTTCCCACCATCCTGTGATATAGGATCCTTTGAACGCAGCGTGAAGAGATATTTGTGCAGGCCAGCATGATCGCTGCGAGTACTGATAGGTTTTTCTTATCTGTCGATAGTCATTGGCGTTTTTTGGGCTGTACCATGCCTACCATCAGGTACGATGCAGTCATTGTGTCGAGTCAGAATTAAAAAAAAATATCGCTGACAGAATGTCACTCTATGCCTAGGTTCTACGTTGATGGAATGTGTCCGATCTGAATCTGTGAGAGAGGCGTTTGTGAGTGCCTTTAGTCTGAGCAGACTAGACGTCGGGATGTTTAACAAAGTCTTAACAGAACTATTATCTGATGAGGCGTCTGGCCTGTTCAGATCAATCGCACCATATGTAATATGTTAGGTATTTCTGTATTAGGGTACGATGGGGCTAACATACGTACACACGTAAAGGTCCCTTAAATAAATAGAATAAAAAAAGTCCTAGGTTCTCAAACGAAATCTTTTTTTTTAAATATGGCAAAGGAATCATCCTGTATATCATAACGAAACGATAAGTACACATTGAACAAAGAAGTGGTCCTTGCAAAACTGATTGAGCAAATGGCTCAATACCGTTCGCAACAATTGTGTACCAAAATTTTTCGCTTCACAATAAGTTAGTTTATTTTAGGACATAGTTTTACGATTCCTTTCTCTTTTTGCTTAGGATTTTTATGCATCCGTGTTTGAAAGATCAAGCGAAAAACAAAAGTGGCTACAGTTTGTTATTTTCTATGACATGTATCACCACGCTGCATTCCTCAAGGCGACTTTCTGTAGGCTTTGTATTTACAACATGTCAACTACTTAACGCTGGCGAGCTCTGCGTCAACTTTACGGATAATATGCATATTATGCATATGATGCATATACATACACTTACATAGCTTGCCAGCGTCGCAGTCAGACGCCAGTCTCTCACGCTCTTTGTATTCATGTACACTGGACTGGACGCTATCCAGCTGGATAATGACGCTATATTATCCCATTTTAATTTGTTTATCAATTAGTAATGCAATAACTAACATTATTGTCAACGATTTCTTAGAATGTTTAATCAAAAAAGATGTCATCCACCAAAGTATCAGATGTCGAGTATCGTCGAACATGGCTGCAGGCAATAACAAGGGTTAATACTAGTTTTTGAAATAAAAAATATTTACGGCAACGTCTCCACTTGTATCTATATGTACAAGATATGCAGACGTTTACTTAAAAGAATACAAAAGACATAAATAATCGAAATTTAAATACTAAGCTATTGTGTACCTCCGACGCCATTCTTGTACAACTGTTTTAAAAAGAATAGGTACTGTCTTTCGTAATCAGCACAGCACGTTATTTTATCTATGATTCCTATACTTATGATATATGATCTTGCATCTTGCCAAATTTGATGATTCTAGGTCAACAAAAAGTACCCTTCTTCTTCTTCTTAAGGTGCCTATCCACTACCGGAGGTTGGCCGTCATATCAGCTCAGCGAACTTCTCTCTGTCTTAAGCCAAGCGAAACAGTTGTTCGACACTGGCAATACTTTTTCACTCCTTGATGTTGTGCAGCCACGATTACTTTCTCCTTCCAACTCGTCGCTCTCCTTCTATTTTGCCAATAATTATTAACTGGAGGAGTTGATATTTTTCATGTCGTAAGACGTGACCAATATACGCGATCTTACTTCAAAAAAGTACCCTATAGGTTTTGATTCGCGTGCGAAACGGCAAAAACAACAAAAAATACAATATAAACCGACATGGCTTTTCATTGGGCAGATTGAAAACTATGATTTTTTTCAGGATCACAAGATATCACAAGCCTGAGTTCTTAATACTAATTTCAAAGTAATACCTTCACGCGTTCTTAAGAAAAAGTGTCGTGAGTTACATACAAACACACAGAAAGACAGATTGATAACAAAATTATCCTTTAATGGTTACTTTTTCCTGTCCACATACGGAACACTAAAAATCACGCTGTAGGTACTTTAAAAACCCATTTAGACGGAACACAACTTATAATACAATATTTATTCAAGTGATAAATTTCTTATTGCTTTACGTAACCGTTTTGGTATTAACGGAATATTTCTTCAAAATAACCCGTATTATTATAATTGCTTATTTTTTTATGTCTATATAATACTGCGCGAGTTGCTAAGTATCAAAATACAGTCATTTGTTCAAGTGAATTCAATATTTAAACAATTTTAAATGTGTAAGTCGCAGTAACATACTTAGATTAGGAATTTAATAGATAAGATACGACGCCCAGATAGCGCAGTTTGTAGCGACCCTACTTACGATGCTAAGGTGCTGGGTTCGAGTCCCTGTAGCGTTAAACTTTTGTGTGATAATCTGGGACCTAATTCTCATAGAAAATGTAGCGTTCCTTGCTTTGATATCACGTCAATATCGTAAAAAGTTACGACATTTGCAAAAATCGTATTCTCTGTGATACCTTGTTGAAAGATTCGTTACCGTGACAATTGATATAGACAAGACACGATATTAACGTGGTTTTAAAATGGTAAGATTTGAGTGTGAAATCTAAATTATCATACAGAATTAGGCTCCAGATGAGTTTATCGCGAGTCATGGTTGTTATATATATGTATTTAAGTATGTATATGTTTTTCTAATACCCATAGTACAAGAGCAAGCTTAATTTGGGACTAGATCAATGTGTGTAATTGTTAGTAAATATTATTATTATTGTATTCGAAATAATTTTACGGCCTCAGTATTGTGGTAATATATCAATGTACCAGATCTACTGCGAAGACGAATATGTATTTCAACTAAAATTATTGTTAGATTAAATAAAAGACAACACAATGTAAGTACACTCAAAACAGTTTATGACGAGATGATTTACAACAAGAAACTGGTTATATTGGTCTAGAACAAAGGTTTTTTTTTTCGAATTCGTCGCGTCTTGTTAACCAGGTACGTTATTCACAACTAAACCGGGCGGGTGAGAACAAAGGTGTCGGCCAAAAAAAACAGGACTTCGTACCTCACATCACCGTTTGTTACGATTATCGGTTTTTATGACTAAATATGCGTAGTCCTTTCGATGTCGTTATAACAGATTTCAACTGTATATTTCAGACATATCTTAGTGATCTTCTGAATTTAATAAAATTAAGCGGCTTTTATGTCTTACTTTTATCAACAAAAATGCGATAAAATAAAATAACGTTGAATGAACCCAAAAAACAGAAAATATGTTCGAGCGTTTTCGATAAAGGTATACGTGTAATCATTTATGAAATTAAAATGAGACTTTCGAACATTTTCTCCTACATTAAACCAACAAATATAACCTTTTTATAATAATAGTACATATAGAACAGTGGCGTACATTCCATAGTGGTGCACAATCGGTTCCTCTGAGCGTCGGCTGAAAATCAGCGCTGGATGTAGCGTACAGCGTCGCCCAGCACACGCTGAGCTTGAGCTTTGAGATGGGCAGCGCACAGGATACATGATGTGATGTTATGTATCATTCTTTCTTTGTTGTTTTTATATAAATATGTTTGTTGAGTGTTGTATCCTTTGCCTCAATAAACTGTTTCTTTCTTTCTTTTTTTTCCATATAAAGCATAAAAAACATTATCTTATTACTACTTGGATGTTTAATACATATATTGACTTAAAATCTCGTGTTTACCAAAATAACAGTCTGAGGGGCCAAATTGGACCAAATTTTAAGTACATATTTATATGTTACAAGTCCAAATACAACGAGGTAATACTTTTATGCTTTATATGGGATGCACGCGACTGGTATAGAAGTTTTTTTTTATTATTACAGGCTTGCGCTTGACCTCAATCTCACCTGCTGGAAAGTGATGATTAGGCCGACGATGGAGCGCGCTCACCCAGCAAATACCGATTCACTCGACGTTTCAAGATTCGTCTGTCATAAGATGTTAAAAACACAGACGCAGGAAGCAAATTCCACTCCTTCACGGTTTGCAGCAACAAGGAGGAGGCGAATCGCTTCGTGCGAGCAACTGGAATGTCAACCACATAAGGGTGCAAACCAGCACGGCGTCTCGTCAATTTATGGTAGAAGCGGGAGGTGGGAACTAAATCATACAACTCAGCCGCACACTCTCCGGATTATAGTCTATAGAAAACCGAAAGGCAACCCACTCTACGCCGGTGTTAAAAACTGAGTAGTTTACGCAACGTAATAGCCTCATCGGCAATGAGCTACTAGGAATTAGAATATCTTCTGAAAAATAATTATTACTTTACTAGTTGTCCCGGCAGACCTTGTTCTGCCCTATTTCTCTAAAACAAAGTCACATTGTTTTTTTTTAATGTTAATAGCTTCCCCGTCAGATTTTTTTAAAAATTGTTTGAAGGAACCTGGCCTCAATGTTATATGTATAAAAATTGACAAATACTGACTTTAATATTTATACGTCACTCAATAATTGTTTTGCCTTCCCGGAACCCGTCCACTAACATTTAAACTTTATGGTGTGGTATTAAAGTTCAAAATGACTTATAACGAATTTTTTGTATGAGAATACAGAAAAATGCTATTTTTAGACAGTTGCAGGGAATTTTTAAAATTTTTCTCTCCGTAATAACCTTCCTCAGACTTCATCAAACACAACAAAAAAGAAATCAGCCCAATCGGTTCAGCCGTTCTCGAGTTTCGCGCTTATCAAGACATTTTGCGATTCATTTTTATATTATAGATAGAAATTTAATTATATCCCTTATTTTACTCTTCTACTGCAGCATTGTACACATACAAAAACACAATAAAATATATACATATATGTGTTGAGACACGTTTCAATTAAGTCACATTGTATCCCACGTGTTTGTTAATAAAACAATGTATTTTTTACCTTAAGGCATACATCGGATACATTCGCTGCCGGGTCGCAATGTACCTCGCATATATGCATTTATATAGAAAGCTATTTGATGTACGTGACTACACAAGGCTGCAACTGTTACGATCGCGAGCTTAAAGCTGGTTTTCCTGTCACGCTGACGGTCGGCGCGTAGCTTGTCAGCGCTGATCGGTCAGCCCGTATCGTTTTATTATAGCGCTGATCACCGTGAAGTACAGACGCAAACAATGTCGATGGTAGTGAAAATTGTTGCCGCGTACTATTTAGCAAAGAAAAAACGTCTGCAATAAAATACAAGTTCATCAATTGATCGAGCAGAGAATCTTCGTAGTGGAATTCTATATATTATACGGCCGTTATCGCTGAGCGGTCAGCGCGACTCAAAAACGCTATATGTAACTACATACAAATTGACCTGTTAGCGCCGACCGTCAGCGTGACACGAAAACCAGCCTAATATGCCACCTGACAGCGCTGAGCAGTCACGTACATAGGACGGTTTTCCATACAAATGCACATGCGGGATACATTGCGAACCGGCAGCGAATGACGGGATCTGAAGTGTACCTTTAGATCATCAAAGTTAGTTTAAGGTGGCAGTGCAGTAAACACGTTACTTAGTGCGTGACAGCGACACGTTTCTTGTTGTTGCGAGTAGTAAAAACAACAGTAGAAAACAGTTTCGCATACAAAAAAACTTATGCATACGAAACAAAATTTTGTCGATGGAAAACATCTACACATTCTTGTATTGCTAACTTATATATAGCTATAAATACTGAAACTTGGCTTATATGTGAATTAACTTACTTTATTATTGCTATTTTTACATTGGCTGGACAAAGTGACTATCGTGCTCTTGATGGTAAGTACAGTGTAGTCCAAAAACGAAAGCGACTATCAAAGGATGAAAATTCGTTGATAGTCTCCGTCGTTATGTTAACCCAATTATAAAAGTCTTGCTGAAGGTAATGAAAATTCGTAAGACGCGGGTTAAAACGAAGGATGACGCGCACAATAGGTAAAATTACGATTCAGTTGTGAACTCTCTCTCCCCACGCGGGAGCCATATTCGTTGTTATTAAAAACCTAAAGTTAATTTATTAAAGACATATTTTTCGACTCGGTGGGAATCCTCATGGATGATCGGGGCCCCCGTGAGAGCAGAGAACCCGAAGTATCGCACTCTTACCGACTAAAACCATCACGTGTTCCTCCTGCTTGTTTGCAAAGGCCAAAGGCACGACCACGCCAACTCGAGCGGCTCCCGGCGAATTTATTAAAGTCCTAAATTTAATTGATGATGATGATGTCCTAGCCTGATTCGGCACAGCGACTGATTCAACATCGATTTCTCCGGTCGTGTGCTCTTAGGTGACTCACATACCCTATCTTCTTTAGGAAGACTCTTGAGCATTGAGGCCATGTGAGCACACCATTAACAAAATTGTAGTTAATAGCCGCAGGTGGCCGGGCTTTTAACTCGTCACGCTTCGAGACTAAATCGTTACACCGCTTGTCCTCAAAATCATAGACTCTGGACTTGACGAGTCTTCTCCAAAAAATAATTAATAAAATTTAATTAATAGTTTAACTAACGTGTTATGTATAACGTTTCTAGAAAATGAAAGAATTAACAAATAATTTGCACACATTTCCAATTTAAATAATGTAACGTACGAAAGAAAAAATATACTAACTAATGTAAAATGGTGACATAACAAACAATTTTGTTATAAAAATACTCGCTTATTTACGCAGATGTTCAAATAATAAATGCCAGTATAGTCAAGTTCAGCCTTAAGGTCAGAAAAAGTATTGTATAATATATGTTAGACGTAAATAACAGATTTACCATTGTATTTCATAAAAGGATTTTATTCGACATATCCGGTTGAACAATTTTAATACAGTGGTGTTTTATTAAGTGGATACAGCCATTAATGTATCTCTACACACCCTGAAAGAGACATTTATTGATGATGATGTCCTAGCCGGATTCGGCCACGGCGACTGTTTCAACGCCGATTAAGAAAATCGTGTTCCAATTTTCGGAAACAGTCAATTGCGCAGGAGATATTTAAGTGCATAACTGGACGCGCAGCCAGAAAAGCACTCTGCTCTCGAGCTTCCTCAGGCTCTATGGAATGGAGAACCAGTTCGATCGGGAGGGAGCGGGATGCAGGTTTGGTCGAATTTTCCTTCTCTGAACACCTGGCTCAATTGCGGTGTTAAAGAGATACCTAAGTCGCCTTTTATAACACCTCAGCAAGAAGAGCGGGGTGCTATTCTATTCTGCCGGCAGCCACCACGGCTAAACATCATGGGGGGCAGGGGGGACATTTTAGTAACCATGTTATGGTTATTTCGAATGTATTTTATATACTTACTAGTGAAATCCAATTTAATTTTTCTATTTACTATTTCAATGAAATTTTAGAATCTTATATTTATGTATTTAGTAACTGTTTTTTTATACATAGCACGCATATTGAGAAATTGTAAAGTTTATACGGAACAACAAAATAAACTATGAGAATATAAATTATGTAAGATAATTAGTCATTTGTTTAAAGAATTAATATAAACGGACGCTGAAGTTTCATGAAGATTTAATATAGGTACCTAAATATTATTCAAGTTACAAGAGTTTCTTGTACTTTTCATCTAAGATTTACACTTAACATCTGTCTTACCAGATGAGCCATAAAATAACTGAAGAGATAATTATTTTTCGATGTGCACTTTCATTTAATATTTTTACTTACTGTCTCCTTTTGATCTGTTGCATTCGCGATCAGGTTGTCTTAATTTTGCTATCTATAAGGATAAATGTGAAGCCTTCCTTCCTGGCATATTTAATCCGACTTGATTATGGCAACTATCGTTGATAGATGATGACTCTCACTTTTTTTAACCCTAGAGAAAATCCTGCATAATAGGACCATCAGGGCTATTTTGAGAACAGCGACCCCGTTGTGTCAAACACCCACTGACTAAAAACCCCTGGGCGTCCTTCCAATCACTCCACCCGGACCTAGGAAATCAGATTCTGCCAGATGATCGGGAAGAGAAAAGCCTGTTTAGGCTTTATATCTGGGATTTGTAGGTGTAAAGAGCCCACCCTCCCCAAACTTTCTCACGGGTAGTGTGACCGACACAGCGCGCTGCTTCCCTCTCCTCCGGGCTGCAGACTTCTTTGAGACTCCTGGATGATGACACTCACTCATCAACATTCTTGAGCTGTACTTATCACCTAAGGCAATGTAGTTTTAGACCTGCCAATGTCAAAAAAAATAGCTTCCATATGCAACTATACAGTAGCGTTAATTGCATAGATGCATGCAAGCATTGCATACCCTTATGATAAATAAGTATGGAATAAATTGCTTAAAGTTAAAGAAAGAAAAGGAACTATTTATATTCATATCTATTCTATATTCACGCCGTCTAACTTTTTTATGAAAACAATATAATATACAAATTAATTATACGAATTCTGCCTACACTATCCAAATATTAGGTCCTTACATATGAAATTGGCTTTTTGTATGGGAGGAACAAAAAGGCGAATATTTTTTAATATAATATATTTAATTAATCAAAGTATGAACCATTATTTTCTATGCACTTTTGCCATCTCATAGGTAGTTCATTGATCCCTTTACTAAAAAAACCAGTCGGACGGGAATCAATAAAATCTTTGAAGGCGATTTGGACTGCCCCATCGGAGTTGAATTTTTTCCCTTGCAAGAAGTTATCCAAATTTCGAAAAAAATGGTAATCTGTTGGAGCAAGGTCCGGGGAGTACGGAGGATGTCTTAGACTTTCCAATTAAAGCTCTTCTAATTTAGTAGCCGTCTGTTGCGCAGTGTGTGGTCTAGCGTTGTCGTGAAGCAGCAGTGGCGTGGAGCGATTGACCAGCCTAGGTTGTTTAGCCGCTAGCTTTTCCATCATGGTTTGCAATTGCTGACAATAGACATCAGCCGTAATAGTCTGGCCAGATTTGAGAAAACTGTAATAAACAATACCGGCACTAGTCCACCAAACGCTTACAAGTAACTTTTTTGGGGTTAATTTTCGCTTGGGGCAGGATTTGGCTGGCTGGCCAGGATCCAACCATTGCGCTGAGCGCTTCCGATTATCGTAAAGAACCCATTTTTCATCACAGGTAATGATTCGGTTTAAAATACCTTCATTATTGTGCCGGTTTAGTAATGTAACGCAGCAGTCGACGCGCGTTTGCCGGTTTGCTTCAGTCAATTCGTGAGGTACCTACCTTTCAAGCTTTTTAATCTTCCCAATTTGCTTCAAGTGAATTAAAACAGTTTTATCACTAACATCGCAGCCTGCAGCTAACTCGGACGTGGTTTGCGATGAATCCGCTTCCACAATAGCCTTCAACTCTTCATTATCAACTTGAGTCTCAGGCCGTCCACGGGGCTTGTTCTGCAGGTCGAAATTTCCAGAACGAAAACGTTGGAACCAAAAACGAACTGTGTTTTCTTTTGCAACACGACCGCCATACACATCATTCACCCTTCGAGTTGTTTCCGCAGCACTAGTGCCACAGCGGAACTCGTACTCGTAAATAATGCGATATTTTAAGTTTTCCATTTTGTAAAATGAGTGACGCAAACAGAAAAAAACAGAAGAAAAAAACAAATGAATGACGATCATCGAAGCACAAATACATGAGTCTATAGCTGTACAAATTTGAATTTGGAATTCCTTACCAAAGAGGAGAAATTTGTGATTAAAGTGGCCAGTACGAAAAACGCCAATTTCATATGTAAGGATCTTATGCACGTCACTGCAACTATAGTATAAGTACATTTTTGCGCATTTTCCTTACCCATGTAAAATATTTCTTCTCAAAGGCACTCAAAAGACTCGTATTATAGATTCAAGTCATTCATACAGGGGCGGAGGGAGGGTATGGGAGGTAGTGCAGGGGGAACGAGGGGCTGACCTGAGGGAGCGGCCCTCCGCTCGGGATAGATTTGAAGGTACAATCATTTTTTATGCGAGGGGGACTAACGCCGACGCACCAAATGGCCGAGGGCACACATACTTATAGGAATAATATTTTCACTATTAATTCGTCTTTTGATGCTTATACATACATATCTTTACGTATAGTTTAATACTATAAAAAAAACTAAGAACTGTAGTGGAAAAATATCTTCTGTGACTTGAAAACTGAGATATCACTAATCTTTTGAAACCCAGGTTATAGCAACCTCTAATTTGGGGACTGTTATTATATATGTATTTACCATTATTATTTTTAAATTTCTCAATATATGCTACCCTGTTGATTCTTTTAACTGATTTTATCTATTTATATCTAAATATATATAACTCAAAGGTGACTGACTGACATAGTGATCTATCAACGCACAGCCCAAACCACTGGGCGGATCGGGCTGAAATTTAGCATGCAGGTAGGTGAAGCCTGCTTTGCCATGACAATGAACAAGTCTCAGGGGCAAACTCTCGAATCTGTGGGTATTGACTTGAGAGAATATTGCTTCTCTCAAGGACAGTTTTATGTTGCTTGCTCACAAGTAAGTTCACCCAATAGCTTGATAGTTTTACCGCCTAATGACAGATTAGTTAAGAATATTGTGTACAAAGAAGTTTTGTAGGCCCTAATTTTTTACACACGCTAAACAAAAGTAAAGCCGCAATAACTGTACCTAATTAATAATAATACTTCTTAACGCGAGCGAAGCCGCCGGCAAAAGCTAGTATACTCGTATATATATATAAATATATAACTTGGAACTTGGCAATAGGTGCAGTATAGTTTTTTCAACTTGGCTATATTAAAATACCCCAAAAACGAAGAAATAATATAAAAGCACTCGGTGTACTCCCAACTTTTCGTTCGGGTCCATCCCCCCCTAATAAAGAGCGTGTCTCGAAACTGCCATAAAGGCTGGACGCATTACTTTTTACAGGCCGCGATAAGGGCGCTTTTCTCCGGTACCCTAAATGCGGCGCATATTTCTGAGCAGCCCACAGGAGCGGTGACCGGAAAATGGGAATTTTCGACTAACGCTGAACGCGTTGATGGCCATCGCCAATACACTTCGGTATGCGAGCCGATAAAACCGGAGTTAAAATTGAAAAAATCTTTGTACGATCTTGCTATCGACGACTTCTATAATATGACAGACTAATTTTGTAAATACTCAAAATCGACGGGATTGCTTTAAGAAAACCAACAAGGCTTCGAAGTCTCTTTTTTTCTAAACTGGCTCGACGCAGTAACTGCACCATACCTGATGGTAAGCATGGTGAAGTCCAAAAAAACGCCAACGACTATCGAAAGGTAAGAAAAAACCCATCGGTAGTCGCAGCGATCATGCCGCCCTACACAAATATCTCTTCACGCTACGCTTAAAGGATCCCATATCATAGGATGGTGGGAACACGCTCTCCGGAAGACCATACCACAGCCCAACGACACGGCAAAAGAAGGAGTTAGAGAACTTCTTAGTTTATGAATGAATTGGTATTCCATTGTTTCCATCCAAATAATAGAGAATCTACATAAAGATACTCTATGACGTATTGTATAAAACAACATACTTTTATTTTCACTTAACATATTGCTCCGAAAACCAGGTTTTTCGCGTATAAGACCCGGTAAAATACAGGATATACTTATGATGATGATATCCTAGCTGATTTCGGTTTTGGCGATGTTTCCAAACCACATCAAGTCAACGCGGACTGCAACTCAATTCCGCGAAAGTGAACTCGATGATGAAAATATTCAGAAACAGTTAATTGCGCAAGATATATTTGATACGTGAATGCTAGCACTTTCACAAACATACCCTCTCGTCCAAACCCCCTTAATCTTATGGGATGGGAAACCAACACATTTAGAGAGAGGTAGGATGGTGTATCTGAGTAATAATGACCCCTTTCAGTACCCTAGGCCTCTCACAATGCCTTGCTGCCTCACTAGAAACGTCGGGTAGACTATTTTTTTTTACTTGGGGAAAATCCTCATAGGACCGTCCCGGCCGCGAAGGGGGTGGCAGCCGGGGTGTGCCGGACTTTTACCAGCTAAAAACCCCAAGGTGACTACTTCTGCGAATTAGTGGGGACTGCGGGTCCTGTAATCAAATCGCCGCATAGAAACGTCGGGTAGACTAGGCTGACATTAGCACGACAGATGAAGAAAAAGTAGCTAGACTTTTGCACTGAGCGGGGAGTCACCGGAACAACCTGCGCGATAAATCATTGAACAAATCCTCTCAAACTGGTTCCGCCAACGAGCCGACGTGGTCCCCAGGGTGTGGACGCTGCATGCTGCACAGCTACTAGGAGCCATTGGTGAGAGTTCATGGAAACCAACAAGTTTAAATAATTTCTGTCACCTCTAAATAGAGACCGGCTAACAGAAATAGGCACTGAATTCCCTCTAAACTCCATACATATACGAGTATAAAATACAAAAATGAACTAATGTGTGCATACAAAATGCCGAACAAAATAGTGTAGTTTTTGTTTCATTACTCCTTATATTATAATGTTTTCTGTATAAGTATCTACCTGTTCAAATAAGCATGGTTACATCACTTAGTTCCTTAGCCACAAAAATATCTCTGTTCGTCTCGAAAGAGATATAGTGTGAGAATATATTACTATTTTTATTCTTACACTATATTTAACATAATAAATAACATTTTAAAATAAATATTCATAAAATACATATATATTTTAAAATATATGAACCTGTGTGACCAAAGCGTGAGGCCTAAGCCCCTGGTAGTTAGAAGCTCAAAATGAAGAACCACCTAACAATGCGTGCCGTATCGATTAATACTGCCTTCGGTATACAAACTTTCATTTGGTAACCCAGTTGAAGTCTTTATGGACAGCCTGGGCGCCGTGAGCAAGTCTCCCCGGGGTACCGGAGTCCTACTAGCTATAACCACTGGAGAGTTCCTCTGCCACCTACTGTAACTAAGGAAACTGCTGGATCCATCTTCCTCTGTACCGGACTAGGTGTTCAGCCTTCGTCAAGCCTCTACTCAATACGCAGGGGAAGGTGTATAAAGCCACTCCTTCGCTCGTTTTTGAAACATTGAAGCGATGTGCGGGAAAACTTTGCACACTGCTCACACCTGTGTCTGTACGCGACATTTGTTTTGTAATCCTGCACAGACGGCCATTGCGCACCATCTACCTCTCATCTGGGCGACAGGCTCTCTCATTACTGCCCGGCTATTGTATCCGACTCTTGATCTAACAATCAAAAAAATCTTAATAAAAAAATTTGGTATCTATTTTATATAACAGTACAAAACCACGTAACCATATAACTAATATAACATAAACCATTAAAGAATCTAATGACAGTTTGACTTAGTCGCTTGCGTTGTCGGTAAATTAAAGAGAAAAAATGTCAAAGTAATCACTTAAACCGGTTTCAGGTCGCCGATCACTTTAAAAAAAATCTCTTGGCGCCAACCTAATTGCAGTTCCCATAAATATAATTAAAATTGACCGCGTTTACGTAGATTAATAATCATCATTAGAAAAAATCATAAAACACACCGTTTACACAATTAGTTAACTTAAAGCAAAATATCTTCTGATTTTTACATTATTTTACATTAAAATATTAACTAAATGTCGATAAGATCGAGCATCGACGTCAATTTTTCTGCCTCGCAGTTTTTCATCCGTTGCATAATGGAGGGGGCTACATTCTCTAATTTCGCCAGCCCCATTTGATCATAAAACCACTAGAGACCGTGTCGGATTCCTTATATTCGCACGAAGAGATTCGCTTCCACATTCATCATGCGAACAGCCAAAGAGTGGAATATGCTTCCAGCGAGCATATTTCCACGATCTTATGATTTAGGAGCCTTTAAGAGAAGAGTGAATAGGTATATGATGGGTGAACGCGGTTCACCGTCGGACTTATCTTCACCTTCCACCAGGTGTGATTGAAAAAAAGCGTCCTCTTGTAGATAATATTAGGTCCTTACATATGAAATTGGCGTTTTTCGTACGGGCCACTTTAATCACAAATTTCTCCTCTTTGGTAAGGAATTCCAAATTCAAATTTGTACAGCTATAGACTCATGTATTTGTGCTTCGATGATCGTCATTCATTTGTTTTTTTCTTCTGTTTTTTTTCTGTTTGCGTCACTCATTTTACAAAATGGAAAACTTAAAATATCGCATTATTTACGAGTACGAGTTCCGCCGTGGCACTAGTGCTGCGGAAACAACTCGAAGGGTGAAATATGTGTATGGCGGTCGTGTTGCAAAAGAAAACACAGTTCGTTTTTGGTTCCAACGTTTTCGTTCTGGAAATTTCGACCTGCAGAACAAGCCCCGTGGACGGCCTGAGACTCAAGTTGATAATGAAGAGTTGAAGGCTATTGTGGAAGCGGATCCATCGCAAACCACGTCCGAGTTAGCTGCAGGCTGCGATGTTAGTGATAAAACTGTTTTAATTCACTTGAAGCAAATTGGGAAGATTAAAAAGCTTGAAAGGTGGGTACCTCACGAATTGACTGAAGCAAACCGGCAAACGCGCGTCGACTGCTGCGTTACATTACTAAACTGGCACAATAATGAAGGTATTTTAAACCGAATCATTACCTGTGATGAAAAATGGGTTCTTTACGATAATCGGAAGCGCTCAGCGCAATGGTTGGATCCTGGCCAGCCAGCCAAATCCTGCCCCAAGCGAAAATTAACCCCAAAAAAGTTACTTGTAAGCGTTTGGTGGACTAGTGCCGGTATTGTTCATTACAGTTTTCTCAAATCTGGCCAGACTATTACGGCTGATGTCTATTGTCAGCAATTGCAAACCATGATGGAAAAGCTAGCGGCTAAACAACCTAGGCTGGTCAATCGCTCCACGCCACTGCTGCTTCACGACAACGCTAGACCACACACTGCGCAACAGACGGCTACTAAATTAGAAGAGCTTCAATTGGAAAGTCTAAGACATCCTCCGTACTCCCCGGACCTTGCTCCAACAGATTACCATTTTTTTCGAAATTTGGATAACTTCTTGCAAGGGAAAAAATTCAACTCCGATGGGGCAGTCCAAATCGCCTTCAAAGATTTTATTGATTCCCGTCCGACTGGTTTTTTTAGTAAAGGGATCAATGAACTACCTATGAGATGGCAAAAGTGCATAGAAAATAATGGTTCATACTTTGATTAATTAAATATATTATATTAAAAAATATTCGACTTTTTGTTCCTCCCATACAAAACGCCAATTTCATATGTAAGGACCTAATAATAAAAAAAGATAACATTTATGGACAAATTACACTCATTGACCTAGCCTAAAACTAAACATGCGTTTGTACTATGAGGACTAGAGAAATATACATACTTATATACTGTATTAGGTATGGTCCTATCAAGGCAGAAAGATAAGCTTAATTCACTTTTTGTGTGAATTATTGAAGGCTGGTTGGAATTTTAAAATGTGACCGTATAATTTAAAACGAATAATGAAAAATCTGGTATTATGAAAAATGTATAACGATTCGTGAATTATTGGCGTGGAACGCGGACATTGATATTGTAAATATGATTATATTGTAAAATAATATATCCTGAAGTAAATGTGTAAGAAATACTAAGGGTTTTCATTGAAACAAAACAGTACAAATCATAAATAGAACCGAATATTCCATATATTGAGGCAAGAAAGTACATATCTCCATAACACATTAAAAAAATCACGTCAATCTAATCTGATAATTCCAGTGTAGTTTACCGGAAACGAAACTCGATCCCAGGACCTTCAGTGACGCAGATAGTGTAACCACAAATTGCGCTATCATGCAATCTGCTAATATAATTAAGAGTTTCTTTTTATCGCGTTTAGTAGAAGTCGCTTTATTAATTGTTTTTCATATATCAATACTAAATCATGGTCATTAATAATTACGTTTAAAAAAGCGTCAGTGGGATTCTAAGTATTTTCTTATAAATAATGATATAGCAATAGAATGTCTACGGTAAAGAAATTTTCAAAGGACTTCGAGATGCTCGTAACAACGGCATATCTAACCAACACGTATGTATTATTCAATGTAGCCTTATAAATGTAAGGAAATTATATTCTCTGTGTTATAAAACTATTAAAGATGCAAGTCAAATATAGCAATCCCGTGTTCTCGCCAATATAGTCTTAATTTTAAAGAGATAGTCAATAAAAAAGGCTTTAATAATAAGCGAAACTCAAACGCTTTTTGCAATTTAACCGTTAATACGATTTCAAAGCGTTCTACACCAAAGTTCGTCGAGATTTAAGCTGCATTCAAGAATTCCAACCATTAATTACTATGACAAATTAAATTTATATAATACAATTTTTAACGCCGCAATATAGTCACGTATGCAGACGCCAAATAAACATCGATTAATATAAAATCAACACAACTAATTAGAAAATATACCAGGAACATTTGTATGATACGGTCGCGGCGACATCTTTGTATGCTTTAGAGTAACCGATTGTTTCCATGTGAAAATAGGTTGTAAACATTTGTCTATCTTATCACTATTTTCGTATAGACTGTACCCAAGATTCATTTTGTAGTTATGTGTAATATAATAATTACAAAATTATGTTTTAGCCCTTAAAGGCCTAGACAATGTTCCGTTCGGTAAACAACATCGCTAGAAGTTGCAAAATATATTATTACATCTTTTATGCCAGGCAGTAGACTTGAGGGAGTCTGCTGCCCGGATGAGAGGGAGGCGGCGCGCAGTGCAAGGTGTCCAGCGCGCCGCCTGAGAAAGAAGTTTTGGGGGTGGGTTTTTACTCCTACCCCTCCCAGCGAAGTAGCCTCAACCGGCCCGGGTGGAGCAACCAAAGGGACACCCCGGGGGTTTTTAGTCAGTAGGAGTCTGTGTGGAGTGGTCCCATACAGGATTTTTCTCCGGGATACAAAAAAAATTACATCCTTTTAGCAATCTTGTGCATTTGATGTCGTGCCAAAAGTAAACAGTAGCGTAGCAGATCTTTTTTTTTTTGAAGCGGACTAACTACTTATTGCCGGGAAAGGCATTTTCAGATCAACCGGGCTTAGGGGGCGAGCACAGAAGGTACTCAGCCAGCGAAATTTTTGGGTTGGGTGGCAATGCAAGGGCACCCCTATGGGTACGAACCTCGACTTGGACCGCCAGCCAAATAAAGAACTAACCCTACGGGTGATCTACCAGCGTTTCGGTAGTGACTACCTTGAGAAGCAACGCCGAAAGAAACTCAAGGCTGCGTCGGAGCGAACTGCGCCTCGGTGCGAAAACGCACCGGTTAGCAGCAGTTGACTGAACTATCCTTCTTCGGCGCTGCTGGTGACGCCGGTGTCGTGGAGTGAAACTAGTAGCGTAGCTGATAACAGTTTTAGGCAATATATACTCGTATACGTAATATGTATGTATATGACATTCTTGTTAGATCATTTACGGTTTTCCTTACGATATTTTCCTTCACCGATGAACATTCAATGTTAATTGTTTGATAATGATTATTTATAAGTACTAAGTACAACAATTCTAAAAATACTCACTCTTTGGCTACATCAGATTTTTGCACGTGGACTAAGTTTTAAAGTTTTTGCTTTATTCTAAAGTAAATATTCTTTTCCGAAATGTCAAAATTAAGATGTACTTTGAATATAAATATGTTAATATAAAACTAAACAACCAAATTATATACAACATATAAACTAAAAAGATTTAAATTCAATACAAAATTGCTTATAAAATATTTCATGGAAAATTTCCAATCTATAAAGTGTCGTTTAATTATTTATAATTGTATCAAATATGTTTTAACTTCAAATTTTATCTTTGTTTAGTGTTAACCCAATTTTTTTATTGACACATGCCCAGTTTGACAGTTAAACATAACAAAACAATAAGTTTATGTGCGATAAGGCTGGCGTCAACTAATGTTAATATTTAATTGTATCTTGTATACAGAACAATTAAAGGAATCGATATAACTGTAGAACGAACGCTTTGACACGTAAGACATTCTAGTAAACATGTCTGGAGGCAGAGATAGGCAAAATGTCGAAGCTGCTCGCGTCCGTAGGCTTTACCCTAGTTTCCCTTCACGTGACTCCTGGGTGGTGCTAAACGAGCAGCAGCGAGGTGGTGGGTGTCGGTGCCCGTCTGGATCGCGATCACAGTACATGGGTGTAAAGCCCGTGATAATGACCAGTTTCGGCTTGTCGCGTTTCGGGATCAGCTTGTGTATATCCAGTAGCTCATGTACCTAGAGACCTTCAATCGTGGTATATGTGGGCCGACATGACGATGTAGACTATCAATGGATTTTCATCCTTTGATAGTCGCTTTCGTTTTTGGACTATACTGTACTTACCACTAGGTACTCAGTAGTCACTATGTTGAGCCAGTGTAAAAAAAAGTAATCAGATTAATGATTAAGTATAATACAAAATGTAGTCGTAGTTTTAATTTTCTTGCTCTGTAATCATGATTAAATCAGGGTGGTGAGGGCAAATCAGACCCACAGGTAATGTATCTAGCTTGTACCTAAAGTTCTTAAAATTTTGAAGCCTTTAAAGGAAAAGTTAATAAACATTTCTTGAGTGGACGTGGCCAATCATCGGCCACATTTATACCTTCCATCAGTTGTTATTAAGGCCAAACGTTCACTTCGATGATATAAAAAGAAAAGCTCGCCCCGAATGGCACGTTACGATAAAACTCTCTGTCAATCGCCAGCCTTACAATAGTGTTTCCATTACCACAAAATTGGAATATAAAAGCATAAATCAATTAGAAATACATTATACAACTTCTACTCGAGATTCTAGTAGTCACTATGAAGATATGTGTGTATAATGAAAGACGGACTAACGCAGACTGGTTATTTATTGGTCAATAATGTGAACCGCAGTTGCTGGCGGATGGCTACAAAAAAGCATTTTTATTAATATCTACAATATAGCACAATATGTTAAGCATTAATGTAGCTAGACAATATAACAAAAGAATAGACTCTATTAGACGCTGCTCAAGGTCTTCCGCAGCGACCTCAATGTCAAGTTTCGTTTAAAATTCACAATTTTGCAAAGTTAAAGCATTAATTTATCTAATTATAGTTGCTTTTACATTAAACAAAGCGTATTATAACACAGCGACAAGTCGGTTACCAGTTTAACGGTCAAATAAACTCAAATGATAAATATTAAATTTCTAATCGAACCTGTTAGAACTAGAGGAGAAGTGGCATTGAAGAACCAGTTGCAAAAGAAAGACTACTTGAAAATAACGCAATAAAATAACAATGAAATTCATATGTAACAAATGTTGTTTATATCTTTACGTTAGTGATGTTACAAACCCCTTTCTAAAAGTTAACACCATGCATAAAAATTTTCCCGTTTTATACAATTATGGAAATTGTTACGGTAAATGACTAATTAAACTATTTACAATATTAAATATAATATGAAATGAAGAATTTTAAATATCGCAATACGTGCTTACTTTAATCTAACAAATTTTACAAAATAGTCGCGTAAGATCTATCATTACAGAATAATTAGGTATATATTTTTAGTGACATATAAAAATAGTATTAGAGAATTTTATAAATATTTGTTACAAAAATAATGCAATATTTCTTTAATACCAAAGGACTCGTATGACCGGCCGAACGCTTTTACGCTTCTTTAAATTCGTTGTACCAGATTAAAACACTTTGTTTACATCAAAATAGAATGATTTCATAATTCTTGCAATTATGATCTAAACTAGCGATGTAGGCAAATAAATTGAATCTTTCATTATATCCTTATCTATCTCTTTTAAAAACATGTAGTTTTGAGAAATATAGCCTCGAAATTAAGTCTTGCTTCAAAAATATATATGTTATTGAAAAGCCTAACAACACTAATGTTATTACATAATCATATTTTTGTTACATTTTTAATTCCAATATGTAAAAAAAATCAAAATCGTAATTTTTAAGGAGGAAATATTTAATAGGTACGTACTACCAGCGACGTTTGTGGTCGGTAAACTGTCAAATTAATGCGCACAATAAAAGCATTGTTATGTTATTTTTAACATTTCATCATTTACGATTCGTTAAGGATTCCTCGCAAATGACAATGTCTCTTTCAAACATTATTCTTTTATGCCAATTCTCCCCAACTTACGTAAGTGTTTTATTTATTTCACTTATGAAAAAGACTATTTAAACGCTCTTGTACATAGTTAATCGTAACTTCGTGCATTAGTATGGTTAATTTTCTAAAGTAGGTAACTACATTCTTGTTAGAGGTCAAAATACAATATAATTGTAAAAAAGATCTACTTTTAATATGTATGTCTTTATTACACTGCTATTAGTTAAGTTGATATGAAATTATTGTTTTTAATGTACAATATAATAACTTTATTATTTTAACAATTAATACGTGGCCGTTTACACAAAAAAATTAATGCGTGTAATGAACTTTTCTAATTCAGTCGCTATTATATATCCTGACTGATGGTGCAGTATCATTAAACTAATACAACTATAAACAGTAAAGACAAACTATGAATCGTCGCAGAGATCATGCCGGCCTGCAAAAATATCCCTTCACGCCTTGTTTACAGGACCCAATATCCCAGGATAGTGAAAACACGCTCTTTGGAAAATTACACAGTGGAGAGTGTTCTTAGGAGCTACATTCTCTATTCCACCAGTCCCATTTCATCATAAAACCACTAGACACCATGGCGGATACCATCCGAATTTGGTGGATGTTCCTTATATCTGCACGAAAAAATTCGCTTCTACATTCATCATGCGAAGACCTGAGAAGTGGAATATGCTTCTAGCAACTATATTTTCACGTTTCTCTAACTTGAGAGGGAGAATTATTATGCCTTTAAGAGAAGAGTCAATAGGTGTTTGTTAGGCGGTCGCAGTTCATCGTTGGAAATATCTTTACCTTCCACCATGTGTGATTGAAGTCATCGACCGGCGTGACAAAATCTTTTATAAGTTTATTTAAAATATATTCTAGTCTTTTCGTGGCAGTCATAGTTCTTGAGCTAGATCGGTACCTACTTATTACCATACCACACACGTATAGTACTAATAATAACAATAATAATAATTTTATTAGATCAAAAATTTACATTATATAATTTAATTTACGTTGACGCCTGCACTAGTCGTGAGACTGTATCGCAGACGTCAGCGCCCACCATTACAGAGAATACAAATAATTACAAAAATATATAAAAATATATACAGACGTGTTGTGTATAGGTGTGTTATGTGTAGAAAAGGGTGAGTAAAGAGTGTTGTGCGTGAGTGCAGATTATATATAAGTATTTAAAAGATTTTCAGTTTGTAAATAATCAAGCTGCAACAAGTAATCCTTGACTTTGATTACTTTTGACTAATGTTTTCTTGTCAGTCAAGGAATTATTAATATTGTGGAATATTAAGTTTTACGGCTATGAGTACAAGTTTTTTTGAGCATTTCGTTAGTATTTGATGATATATAGTAGTTTCTGATTAACTTCAAAACCAACGACCCAAGCGACGCCCACTCCATTCCACGCCATCAGAAAAATCACCAATTCCTCGCAGCATTTTGCCATCCGGGCGTTCTGTCGCTGTCCAGACCCAACTCCAACCCAAAGACAAAGAGCAACGAGTCCAGAAGGCCACAACAACGACAAATAAGCAACTTTTTTTTTTTTTACATTGGCTCGACATAGTGACTACAGAGTACCTGATGATAAGTACAGTGTAGTCCAAAAACGAAAGCGACAATCAAAGGATGAAAATCCATTGATAGTCTACATCGTCATGTCGGCCCACATATACCACGACTGAAGGTCTCTAGGTATATGAGCTACTGGATATATACAAGCTGATCCCGAAACGCGACAAGCCGAAACTGGTCACTATGACGGGCTTTACACCCATGTACTGTGGTCGCGATCCAGACGGGCACCGACGCCCTACCACCTCGCTGCTGCTCGTTTAGCACCACCCAGGAGTCACGTGTAGGGAAATTAGGGTAAAGCCTACGGACGCGAGCAGCTTCGACTCCCAACTCTCCGTTAATTGAAACAAAGAACACAACCACTCACGTTCGAAGCTTTAGCTTAGATGTTAATTTTTTGTATCATCTAATGTCGTCGCAATGATGCAAGGCTAAATGTTTTCCATAAATATAGGATACTTGTGTATGGTTGTTCATTTAATTGCAACTAAAATAAGCGAGATGAGGACATCAACACGTGTATATTTTCACGCTACAGTGATTTACCATGCAAATATGTGATTTTTGAGGTGGTAGAGCAATTTCCCGAACTGGGTCGTGTAAAAACCTTGATAGTGACTCGCTTTGGCCTGTCGCGTGTCGGGATCACCTTGTGTATATCACACTAATTAAAGTGAAACTAAACATTTTCTGTTTTCGTAAGCTCATTCATGCTCCTCATGTTCTGTCGTGTTTTTTAGAAATTAAGTGAATAAAAATGCATTTATTCGACATATAACATATAGCGCAGAAGGATAGGATAATTAAGAGAGAAAACAACATATGCAAATGCCATGTGCTGTGATGATGCGCCAAAGGAAAGTCATTATGATGCCATGTAGCATTTCTTAATACAAGTGTCACACCGAAACGGTATAATAATAATAAAATCAGGACGCGACAAATCGCAACATATCATTGAAATTAAGTACCTAAATGTTAACAACGACAGTGTACGGCGTCTTTAAATGCATGTTGTTGGCAAAGGCTTACAATTTATTAACTTTTTCTTTTAAATAACCCAATAGGTACAAAGATTATTTTCTTATTTTGGAAATAAATATGTTTGTTCGACAATGATCTAGCTTCGAATACAGGAAAAAAAATTATAAAAAAAATTAAATGATAGACATATATACCGATAGATATTAGAAAGTTAGAACCCGAAACTTACAGTATCGCAAATATAACTGCCAAGTACCACCCGAGCTAAAAGTATATATAATTGAACTGCGGAAACACTGTTTTTTTCGTAGGATAACAATGAAGCAAAAAACAGAGTCCGATTTTTTAATAAATAAATCGAAACCTAATGACTCTTTTTTTACTAAAAAAACGTGTATATTCTTGTATTGCATTTAAAAAAAAAACAAATAATTTTCAAACGTTTACATCGAAACCGGTTGTTTATAAATAAAATTAAGGAAAAAAAACTATTTTAACACTCCCCTAGGTAATCGTTAAAATTACATGTCACAAAAGTTAACAGTCGAAACACATTTCAACTTCAAATAAAAATACAGTAGCTTATAAAAATAGCAATCGTTTTTTTATTGGTCGCCGTCGCGATACCAAAAAATAACACAACCGAACATTTTTCGATTTCTCGACAGCCATTGGTCGGACGAGAGATATAAAAAGCATATCCCCTCATTCGACCTTCCAATGTTTTACACACAAGCTCGATTTTTATCGAAAGCGTTAAGGGGACTTTACATATGATCTCTTACATATATGTTTACTTTTACATGTATTTACTCTTACTCGTGTGTTTTAACATTTATCTGAACTTACGCTTAGAAAGACGTCTTTGATAATAAACTGTTTAAACATCCTCATTGGATTAATGTTTGAAAAGAAAGTGGCACCATTAATAATAGGGATAAACAACCATAAAAGTCGCATTATTCCAAAATTAACAATAAACAAAAATAATTTTATTGCCCTATTTATTTTATTGTCTAATAATAACAAAAGCCTCTGGTTTATGATAACAAGAACTATTGTACCGAGGGATATTTTTTATTACAAATATAGCATAAACAATAACTTAATAACTTAATCCCCTCCCACAGAAGCTCGAAGCGTATTGGTTCGAATAAAAATAGGCTGTGTTGTGAGAGGGACGCGCGTATCTATCAGGATATCCATCTCTTTCGCACTAGAAAACTCGTCGCCTCAAAAGTAGAGTGCTTTATCGATGTTTGGAGCATAAAAATTGACAGAATTTTTTCAGTCCACTGCGAGGAGTGATGCGAGTAGCACCACTGCTGCACGTCACACTGAACGTTGTCTTTAAAAAATATTTCCAAAGTCGTGTATATAACTGAAACTAAAACTGTGTGATGTAGATATGTGGTGAAGTTTAATACCAAGTTAATGCAGAGAAAAAGTGTTTTGTGTTTATTGAAAAAAACTGTTTTTTTTAAGGAAAGGTTTGTTTTTACCCTCCTATTTTTAAATATATTTTTTTAAGAGCGTTTTCATATCTGTGTGTGTAGTTTACGCATATTTTTTTCTTATTGAGGATTTAGAAAATACTATTTATTTACGAATATAACACATCGCCGTTTGCTTAAATATAGTTTAAAAAGAATAATAGGTTATTTTAATAATATAAATTGAATAATTAATAACAAAACATCAGTGTTTAAAATTTTTTAAGCATTTCAACAAATTAGTAAAGTAAAATTTATATCGTTTTGCATAATGAGGACACTAATATAGAGGGACAAATGATGATTTTTTTAAATTAATTTTGGTTACCAACGCTGAAAAGAAAGGATCGTATATTTAGATTTAGGAAGTGTACGAAACCCCAGGCTCAGGTACTTCGAGTAGTAGTTGGTATTTGCTAAGTGAGAGCGTTCCAGCGTCGGCGTCATTATCACTTTCCAGCAGGTGAAATTGAAGTTAAGCGCGAGCCTGTCAGTAACAATAATAAAAAATTGGCAACGATAGCGGCAAACGAGGCGGCGGACCTCACCTCCGTCCTCATGGTTTATAAGCATTTCCACTGGCTTAACAAAAAAAAAATGGAACATATAATGAACGACAACTATTTTAGTACAAAATTCACATTATTTTTAAACTAATAGAGAACAGTATTTACTTTTCAAATCAAACGGTTTATCAAAAAAACTTTTACCGATCAACAATATATATTAAACTAATAATAGTTATAATAATTTAACTTTTTCTAACAAAATAGTAAGTAAAAAGGTATAAATAGCATACAGGCTGATTTTATTGACGAAGGATATATTCAAGGATGATATTTAGCATTTGATTCTAATTGCAAATATATAGAAATAGTGATATCTTAATATTTCCATTAAAACAAAGTAATTTATAGTCAACATATTTAGGAGCAATAACACTCATGATAGAATAAATAACAATTAATTATTAAATAGGTATTTTGTATCTCCTAAGCCAGGATAAAGAGCTAAAGGGAAGCGAGGCAATTACCTGTTAGTCTAAAATCACGTAAAAGGAATTTTATCTATTTACCACTCAATCATAAATCCACGCACTGCGGTGTTCAAACATTTTACGGATCAATTCTCATTAAATTGATAAATGTTTCTTTATGATTTCTTAGTGAATATGTTATTTACATTTTTATTTGTTAAAAGAAGTTACAAATTATTGTACCCTGAAATATCTTCCTCGTCTATAAAATCAGTAGTATATTAGCAGCAGTAGTTGTAGTTAGTTGTAGTAGGTATAGGAGTAGTTATAGTAAGTGGTTTCGGCCTGCCGCGTTTTAGAATCTGCTTCTGTATGTCAAGTTGTTCACATATCTAGAGACCTTGCGTCGTGCTATAGGTAGGCTGGTATACCGTCGGCGATTGTCAACGGATTCTGGTCTCTTGGCGGTCACTGCTGTTCTTAGGCTGAGATTTATAGATGGAACTTTAAGTTTGCTTACACTGTACTAAAACATTACAATTTATATTACTCAATGAATGTCAAAGGATTTAGTAAGTCACTGATTTTGTCTACATGGACTTAGCTTTGCAAATACTATGGCTATAATCAAGTTCCTATTATATATTCAGTTTTTTGTTAAAACGAATTTATTTTTTGAGAACTTTGCTAAGGAAAGTCGAAATAGCATCTATAAATCTCAGCCTTTGGTTACACTGTACTTTGCATCCATTGAGGAGTAGTCTGTTTAAAAAAAATCAGAAGAAACCGAAATAATTATATGCTACAATAAAAAATCTGATTACATCAAATATCGAGCACATTTGTTAGTTTTATTAAAACAACATGTAGCTACGTGACATAAGAGTTCCGCATTTTTTACACAACCCACTGCGTTGTAAGCATTCATGAATCATCACTAATTGTTTATTTAAATAAAGTATTTAACAAACGAAGCAAAATGTGAGTACCCAACTACCAAGAACTGAAAGGCGCTTGCAGACACATTCACACATTTAGGACCGCTATGTACTGAGGCAGCAGTTCCAATAACCTATGCACCAGGGATGTTATGAACTCCGACTCCGCTTGACTCCGACTCCAATAAGTCGGAACTTTCGATTATTATTACACCTTCGGTTCCGAATCCGGTTCCGAAACTTTGTAATGGGAGGTCACCACCACTGTTGTAGTTAATTCATTTGATTTTATTTTTACATGTTGTTGAAACATTATATCAATTAATCAAACAATCAATGCTACTTAATTTAAAGAAGAAATTTTTAAAAATTAAAAAGCACGCGGAATCCTCGAGAATGTATGAAGGGATTAATGAATATTAAAGAAACAAAGAAAATAAAAAAATAGAGAGAGAAGCAGCGCTCCATTATCTCTAACTACTCCAATAGGGATTCGGCGTGATAATGGATAGAATAAAATTATTTGGTTTACAACTGTGCGTCCTATTTACAAGATTATAAGTTTCTGAAGTTTTAAGGGTCAACCGGAAAAAGAATTTTGCGAAAACCCGGGATTTAAATAGTTGACAAAAGTAATTAAACTAATTAATGTAATATCTATGATTACCCTGACAGGGATATCGAACGGTGTAATAATAAAACATTAACAAATTAAAAACCTAAATAATAATATAATATATCGTAACGCTATATCTCTTTAGAAGTGAGTAGAAATATGTCAGTGGCAGCGTCTACTAGAATGGATACTAGCCTCTTTCTATTTCTGCCTACGTTAGTAGAGATTCGGCATGATGATAAATTATTTTATGAATACTCGTGTACTGCTGGGCACTGACTCTGAAACATAGTATGTAGAGCTTGTAATAAAAAATCTTTAAATTTTCGGATAACGCTTGAATCTTTAGGGACTTTTGTTTTATATGTATCTATTGTTTAAACATTTTTGCAATTTTTAAAATAATTAAATTAAGAAAATAGTATGTTCGTCATTGCAAAGTTATGACGATCAGAAAAATTGACATCTGTTAAAAAGATCAAGCTATCTTGTATAAGGTATAGAAGAAAAATGTCTTTATTTCACAAATTATTTCATGTAATTGAATTTGATGGCTGAATTATTAATTAGTGATTGTGGTCACTTAGAATCTACGTCTTTGATGATTAATGACTGGTTTCCATACTTGTCATCGTAAATACCGGATCGTTACTCGGAGTTTTCTAAATTAAGTATGGATTTAGGCACCACATTTTCAACGGTGAAATGGCCATGACATGATTGCAAAGTGGATACAGCCAATAATGTATCTCTGCTCATCCCGTAAGGGATATAGCGTGATGATGTATACATTTTGATTTCATTTATTTATAGTAATAATCTATATAAAATGAACAAATAATAGTGCAAATAAATAGTATATAAATCAAAAATATAAAAGCCGTCATGATGACGGCGATTATCGATGATCATTCTCCTACTTTTTGATAATTATTATCGGTTTTTGGTACCGTACTGGGCTTTAGGTTTAGCAGATAAATTAAGCGAAAGCAAGAGTAACAAAATTAATGAAAATAAAATGTAAACGCAAATTAAAAATAAGCAAATGTAGCAAAAGATAAGAAAACATATAAAAAAATAACAATTTGAAAAGATAAACTAGTAAAAGTGGACGTTGCATTAAAATACAGCTACGGGAAAAGAGAAAACAAATATTAGGTGTAGCGTGGTTAGTTCTTCGACCTAGTATAAAAAAATGGAAGTAAACTGTAGAAGATATACTTAAGTTTGATGCTATAAAATACTAAAAGAACAAATTGCAACGTGCAGAGCTTTTTGACGCTTCGCTTTTTTTTTAATTTTCACACTATCCTAGCCCAAGAATAAGTTGGCACGTGTGTGTGAATTGTGCTATGAATTCTAGACAAATATACCAAGTGGACATTACAGTCGTTTTAAGGCTGAAGGATTTCGATTCAATGTCGGTAATGTTAACGGTAAAATACATCTTTTTTTTAATAATATTTTATATGAAAATTGTAATTTAATTTCATTTACTGATATAAAATTAAAGTTTTTCGGTTCCATAACGACTGTACTGCCACGATGTATAATGTATTTTTATACCATAGCACCAGAGATGGGCAAAATGTAATCATGCATCAAATGTAAGACACTATAATTGTTTTTGGACCGAATAACTTCAGTTCTGTGTCGGCAAATGAAGTTGAATTCCAATGTTTTTAAAAAAAGTTATTAAACAATAATATATTTTTGTCGATATTATTATTATTATCATCGCACCAAAACTCTTCAGCTCCAAAATGACTGTCATTTCACCAGATATACATGTTTTAATACAAACTAAATATGTGTACGTACGTAATCATTTAACATTCTGTGGAAACTTAATTGATTTAGGTATATCTTTAGTGTATTGTTTTAAATTTGTAATCTTAACTGTTTTATATAGTGAATAAATAAAAAGAAATATATCTTTACGTCCATGACACGCGACACAGTAATCTGTTCATTGCAGAAAAGATTTACCGGGCCCGGGACATGTCGCAAGTAGGTGTATTAAATTTAGTAATAAAAGACAAAATGAAGTTTCGAAGTCTTAATTTTACTTCTCTTGCCAAAAACTTGCGCTACTCTTATACCACATTTGTTGATACGTTTACAAACATAAATTCTAAATATTTAAACTCTCAGATCTGAAAAAACTACCTGTAGGCTTTGAAAATATTTGTTACGTACGCGGAACGAATCCACAACCTTTTACACTGTAGTCCACTCAACTTTTTTTTATTTGACCCGGGAATTTCCTACAAAAGACCGTCAGGCAGCGACCCCAGCGTGTTAAACTCTTACTGGCTAAAACCCTTGGGATGTCTCTCAAAACGTTGCAAGCCGGGACTAGTTAACCATATTCCTCCAACGACCCAGCGAAATTTTAGACTTCATCTCTTGGCTTTGCCCATCACCTCCGTATGATCCGGGTTGCAGATTTCCTCTAGTTTACTGTCTAGTTTCGCTCAACAACTGTACCAACAGAGTTATAAGTTAACCGACTTTAAATTTACAAGCGTTGTAGGAAATTAAATGCCTTTTTTTATTAGGTATGCTGAGTTGTGCCTCTCCAGCGGGCATGCCATCTGCAAGACATTCGCCTCACCCCCAGGCGTGGGGTCATCTAATCCAACCACCAACAGTGGCGACAGTGGTAAGTCAAACATTAAATTAGTATTTTAAAGTGTCAGAGGAAAGTGCCCATATTTCGGATAATGCCATAGTTTCGGAGCATCTACGCCATCATTAAAAGTTTGGCAACTATAGTTATAGATTCTATGTCGAAAAAAAACTAAGCGATTTAAGGTTTTGTGAGTTTTTTAGAGTTTCTAATGATATTACTACTAGAATAATAGTCTAGGTTCATTGTTATATCACGATATTGGTAAACATTTAAGTAATTATTTCAAATCTCCAAGTAAACTCGCTTATTATAATATGTCTTAATTTCGAATGGTCGACGTTTCCTAATTTGAGATATGTAATAGGTCGGAATGCTGTTAAAAATTGTGTGTAAACTTTATTTGTTACGTGGGAAATATAAATAGTGACTCAATTACTGTAAATAGACAAGAAGATTTAAGATATAGCTCCAGCAAATGTAATTATATTGCGTAATGAGTAATTTATGTCGATTAGTAAAGAAGCCATTAAAATGAGTATTAGAAATGATATTTTATAATTATTTTCCCTAATTTTACCGTTCATCAAAAGTGTTTACTATATCTAAAATCTATGGTATTCGGAATTAGAATCCTGATTTAGCTAACGTCAAAAACAACCAAGTTAAAGAAAATAATTAAATTCTCTCTGTTATCTTATTTATCATGACGATTTTTTAACTATTGTTTTAACATTTGGCGTCTTAAAAACAAAATTTGGCTTGCATAGGTTCCAACCCAAAAATATAGCAAATTTAGAAGCTGGTATCTGTAATATGGACACTTTCCTCTGTAGTTTTTATCCATCTGGGCAACTGAGTAGTGGCATCGTGTGTAGAACTTTAACATCCGACACCGTGCTAACACCTCAAACATGGAATTAGGTAGGAGATCTGGATAGATGGGGCAATAGCAGAGCTGGGAAGTTGGCGTATGATGGCCCTGATTGAAACAACGAAGGGTGGGACGTCCGGTTGCAAGATGTGGTCAAGTTCGCTGCAACTGATTGAACTTAGCAGAGAATCTACGATGCTCACATAATATGAAGGAAAACTATACCAAGCAGTGGGTAGAATAAGGCTTCTAATGACAATGATGATGATAATGTGATACAACATCAGCAAACACAGATCTTGCACGGACGTAAATCATACTTCAGTAATTCTAACCTCTAACGTTTAAATATTGACCTAATATGTCAATTTTACAATGCAATTGGACGTAGGTGTCAAATTTTCAGGTTTTATACGTGAACAGACTTATTAGAAAACAATTTTAACCTAAGCAAAGGTTTACAGAGTGTAAAGTTGTGAAAGTCAGTTGTTACAAAAAACGGCCTATATTTTATATAAACATTGTAGTACTAAAATAAATGCTAGTGTATATTTTATATTAGCAATAAAATATCTCTCTAATAATAGATTTTTATCACTGCTTAATTTTTACTAACTTAGTAATAATAGTATATCATACAATATATTTAATATATATTAGTTATATTTGAGTATATAAAAAAAAACTAATAACTTTAAACTCATTTTCTAATAAGGGCGATTAACTCCTAATTTCCTAAATTGTTACTTTTGTAAACATCCTGCTTAGGCAAATATTGGGAATGTTGAAATAATACAACGTTTATAATAGGAAATACTTTTTACTTATTCACTTTTTAATGCTCGTTTAAGGCATATATGGTAAGCAGAAATTGATATTTGATGGGTAAAAAACGCTATTGCGTCCCACCTTACGCGAGGGATGTTTTTAAAGAATATTATTTATAGGCCTTCTGATATTGATGATACTTAAACCGGCACAACAGCAATCACTGTTATTAGATTTGCATCTATAAGCGATCACCGCTCTCAAGGATTGAACTATATTTACTTATCATCAGGCAGTCGCGTGCATCCCATAGAAGCAATAAAAAAGCATAAAATAAGCAAAAAATAAAAAAGCATCTTGTTATACTTGGATATTTAAAAAATATATTGGTTTACCATTACCAAATGGATTTTGAATTTTAAGACTTTGTAATTAGTAATTATCTGATTTTAATTCAATGTATTTTATTAAATATTCAAATATAATAAGATAATGCAATCAGGTGTCATTTTACCGAGACATTATATAGGAGACTTTTATAAACTAAATTGATACTACAATGAACCATCTCCTGTCCAGAAAACGGAGCCTGTGGAAGATGGAAACTTCTCGAAAGAGCAGACGAGCGGCTTCTATTCAGAAGGTTCTCACAGCGCATCGCCCTCTTCTTGCAGCAAAGACTCAAACGGACATTCGCCGCGCAGCATCGGCAGCACAGGCGAATCCACACCTTTTTACGACTCATCATCACTTGTTGCCAAAGCAAACTTGGGCAGACATTTAGATTCGTTCCGGAATAATTTACCATATAGTCTGCTCACTCCACCAGGCTTCGATTCTCGCCCTAACGAAGGTCTCCAACAATCACCCCGCTATGAACAGTCCTACTCACCTAGAAGTCTCGCCCCACCCGCTCATGTGTCGACACCTTTAGCTCCTACCGACTCCACTCCACCAAAGTCTCCTCCCAGAACCCCGTGCTCTCCTGAAAGAGATCACGACAGGCACTCATTCGAACGGTTCCACGATTCTGGGTTCGATGGACAAAATAAGCATGAAGGAGACGAGGGCCGCGAAGGTTCCGGCTTCGAAGATGACTTCGATGATGAACCCGGCCTCAGAGTCCCGGCGGTCAACTCTCATGGCAAAGTGAAGACGTTCAAGTGTAAGCAATGCGAGTTTGTTGCTGTAACTAAGCTGAGTTTCTGGGAGCACAGTAAAGAGCATATTAAGCCGGAAAAAATGCTGAGCTGCAAAAAATGCCCTTTTGTTACGGAATACAAACATCATCTTGAATACCATATGAGAAATCACATAGGCTCCAAACCATTTCAGTGCAGCCAGTGCTCGTACTCGTGCGTAAATAAATCAATGCTTAACTCCCATCTTAAGTCGCACTCCAATGTGTACCAATATCGCTGCGCTGACTGTAACTACGCCACGAAATATTGCCATTCGCTGAAGCTACACCTGAGAAAGTACCGACACAATCCTGCGATGGTTCTGAATATGGACGGTACACCAAATCCTTTGCCAATTATTGATGTATATGGAACACGTCGTGGACCCAAACAGAAAACTGCATCAAAAATCTTTGAACATCCGCAATCTGTCAGCAACAGCCTCCAGCACCAGTCACCGCCGACACATCCATTATTTACGAGCCACTTTCCTGTTAGCTTACCGTATCTAGCGCCGCTTCTACCCCATCCATTTTTGTTCACACCAAATAATAACTTTGAACAGAGAGTGTCTCCTAAAAGTTCTGAGATTTCAAGCGAAAGAACTCCAACTGGCTCTCCCCTACCATCGATTCTGCAAAACCGTTTGGCACTTCCGGAGAATCCTTTAGAGTTGGAGGTGTCGTCACCGCCTCTAAAATCTCCAGTGCAGGTCCCCATTATGTCAACTCAACGAGAGAAGTCTCCTCTTCCCAATGATGCATTAGACCTCACTCATGCTAAAACAACCGAAGCGGGTACTCCTCCACCTGATATAGAGAAAACGCTGCCTGTAACTCCGACCACAGCTTTGAAGAACAGACGGAAAGGCCGAGCTTTTAAACTGCAACCGGCTGCGCTGAAAATGCAGCACGAAGACAAGGAAATACGAGAACCAGACGGGTCGGGTTCCGAATCGGACACTTCTATGGAGGCTCCACCGACTACAGGGTCTCACACGTGCCCGCACTGCGAAATAACGTTCAGAGACCTAACCATGCATACAATACACATGGGTTTCCACGGCTACAATGATCCCTTCATGTGTAACAAATGTGGCGAGCGAAGCGATAACCGGGTAGCCTTCTTCATACATTTAGGACTAGCCCGACACGCTTAGCAGATTTTAACGTCTTTAATAAGCCTAGTCAGCTTTTCATAAATTTTAGATACTACACAGTAATGGATAACTTATAAACTTATAATCATAATCTTCACATTATATCCCTTTTGGAGCGAGCAGATATACGTTAGAGGCTATTTTAAATTATAATATTACGCGATTATATTGATTATAATGATAAGGACGCCTAGACAAAGTTACATTTGTTTATTTTTAAGGCTCGAAAAAAAGCACAAGTGCATAATTGCCATGTTGTGTCAGCATGATAGTTTTTAAGTTTATGTCAATACCATACATTTTTGCGATATCGTTTGTCGTGCATAGTAGCAAAAAAGATTTTTGTCTAGGCCCCGACACCAAAGATTGATTTCGTAATGTTTATTTGTGGCTTCACAAGCGATTTTTGTAAGAGTATAGCGGTGATTTGCATGTTTTTGTGTGTAATTAATAGTAATTTGATAATATTACTTAAGTGACTTGGATTTAGAAAAACAATCTCACATCCGAATAGATATTTCAGCGAAATTAAGTCTATTTATATTGGCCCTACTTACGATACTATGTTCCTGGGCTCCAGTTCTGGTAGCGGCAAATTTTTATTAGCCGATTAGTTTATCGCGAGTCTTAGTTGTATATGTTTAAACTATATACATATATATCCGCCTAGTACCCATAGCACAAGTCAAAGCTTGGTTTTGAATTTTCAATTTTTTTAAATTATTTAAATTAATTATTAATTTTATAATCATTAAATGTTTTATTACAATAAACTGTAAATTTGATTTTAATATGAGTTGATAAAAATTTCACGAAAACAAATGTACGTGCAGTAATTTTTTATTAGAAGTTGCATGTAATGTAATAAACGCTTATGCCAATAGCAGTAGTTTACATATTTACAAATAATTAATAAGGTATGATAGTTTGTATCATGTAAATATTTCCATAACATAAAACCAATTTTGTAAAATCTATAAGAGAGTTTATTTTTAATCTGGAGTAAAAATATATATTATAATATTAAGAATTACAAATTATCTAGAATAACGATTATATATATTCCATTGATTGTTGGTCTCGCTGTTAATAAATTTGTATGATGGCCAATATAAAAGAAATAATAACCGAGCCTCTTAAGTAAATTCAAAATATTAATATTTTTATTTTACGTTGTTTTACTTATCTCTAACGCTGAGGTTGACTCTACCTTGACTCTCCTTAAACTTTACCCAAATATTACAATAATTATATAAAACTATACAGTTATTTAGCGGTTTTCTCAACTTAGAATTGTCTCTGTAAATACTTAGGCTATAATCTTAATATTATATATTTAACTTCAAAATTATTTCTACCGCAAAGTGTAAGACTGAAATTTATAGACCCTACGTACGCGAAATGCTCAGAAAATAAATTCGTCTTAACAAAACTCAATGTATAATAGGAATTTGAATATCGCCAAAGTATTCGCAGAGCCAAATCCAAGTTGACAAAATAACTGACTTATCATATACATTTTCATTAATTGAGTAATATAAATTGTAATGTTTTAGTAAAGTCTAAGCGTCTATACATTACACACAGCCTAAGAAAAGTCAATGTAGCCTGTGTAAATCTCAGCAGAGTACCTATTGTATTTATTGTTGAATCAATAGGCTATTATGTAAAACAAAACAGTATATTTATTTAATTACATACGTTTTGACGTGCAGAAAAGAAAAAAAGAGAGAAAGTCAATTTACTTGACACGTTTCTTATATTCGCTCGAAGAGATTCGCTCCTTATCATCAGCTAACAGCTAAGGAGTGGAATATGCTTCGAGCAACTACATTTCCACGATATTATGACTTAACATAGGAGCCTTTAAAAGAAGAGTTTGGCATTCGTTGGGCGAACACGATCCTTCGTCGAACTTATCTTCACTTTCCACCAGGTGATGGAGGTCAAGCGTCCGCCTATAAATAACAATAAAAAAAAAATACAGAAGAATAAGTTAATCACGATGGAAAATAAAACCAAATACCCCGCGTTGCCATGATGCGGCATAGGAAAGTCAGCGCTGATTTTCAGCTGACGCCCATTTGTTGTATCAATACGCTGAAAACATCGAGAAAGAAAATTAATAGTGGATAATTTCACAGCTCTAAACTCAGTCAAAGTATCATATATAATTACATATACATACATACGCATGAATACAATATATGTATATAGCATGTTTGAATACAAACGGAAGGATGTACCGACACTTTTCACAAAATTATCCGTATTTTCGGGACCATATTTTCACCGAGTTCTCAAACTCAATGACAAATGTATGCAGATGCTTTCACAATATGATATGTTGTTCCTTGTGAGATTACATAGACGACCGCGACATGTCGGTATTGTTGAAAATGTTTTCTCATTCTGTTTACTCACTGAAAAGTCCTACAAATTCATCTAAGCTACTCGTAATAAAGAATTGACTTACATCAAGCAGTAGGTTGATATTATTAGAATAATTTTGAATGAAGAATTTCCTCTTTCTTTTACTTCAGCCGATTTTGGTATCTCTTTGTGCCTTTTTTTAGTTGGTAGGGCATTTGTAGCCTATTGGACACAAAGCCCACCAAAGTGACATGATTCGGAATGTCTTGCGTCCAGATTAACTTATGTACATTTAGTAAATACTACAATACTGCCGTTATGGTGTTTTACATCCGGCCCGACAATGTTGATTGACAGCGCACAGTAGACCCCTGACAGGTACTATTACTTTTGTTAAGAGATACTATTAATTATTTTGCAGTGCTTTTGACACATTCATATAAACAAACTAATGGAACAAAAAATACAAGAAGAGGTAATTTTTCTTTGTTCTTGGTTTCTGTTTCAAACTGACTAGTATTTTCAAAAATGAGGCAAATGCTTCTTATCGACGTTCGCTATAGTTCTTTTGCCTTTGTTTCACAATTGTACAGTACGACTTTTACACATTTTTTGCTTTACAACATTGTAAAAATATAAATACAAGTTATCTCATAGGAAGCAAAATATTCACAAATTTTTCACAAATATGTCGGGCCCAATGTGACTAGTAGCGCACAGTTAAGCGCTTTTCTTTAACCTTCGCTTAGATTAGGACCCGTATTTTACGACCGTGTCATAGGCCGTGTGCTACAGTTTTTATTTAGATTATCCCTTTTCCTGTTTTTTGTCCACTACGTACCTAAATGCATAAAACGTGGCATCGGTAGAGTTACCTATTAATCATAGTACGATTAATATTAAGGAATAAATAACAAAATACCATAATAATCTAGTTATGTATTAAGTTTTAGGTGATACAAAATGTATTTTCGTTAGATATAGGGAAAAGTTATAATATTATATTTATTACAACTTAGAACACAATTTAAGTATTTAATTAATTACAAATTGTGATTTCGGTGATGAAATAAAAGCGGCACCAACTAATTAAATTTAATTTGAGCTAATCTTATATTGATAAAACCGGAAGACGTTCCCGTGCAAGAAAACAGAACAGCTTAACGCTAAACAGCGTTTTTACGGGCCTAAATTAGGTTTAATTTATTTGGTGCAAGCCAACCTTATTGTAATAAAAATATGATATTAAAAGCAAATTTTTGGGTCATTTTATGCTAATATCACCAAAAATTACGAATTTATTTGAAAACGACAATGAATGTAACAAATTGGTATTGTTTTTTTTGTATGTTTTAATTGTGAATTGTTTGTGTACTGGTAACAAAACAATAAATGAAAATATATTTCAAATAACTGTTTTATATTTTACGTCACGTAATTTAATACCTTTTAACACTTAAAATACAAGAATTTGAACAGGCTGGCAAACTGCAGTGGCGATCGAATTCGAATCAATGGTATCTCTAAAAATAGAAAATTTAAACAAAAGTTCAAATTTTTAATTTGTGCTTTTACCTTGTGATCAAGCTCCAGAACGAGGAATGATATTCCAGTTGGTATATTTCCACTCTGTGATTTTAATTCTTTTAACCCTTTAATGCGCTAAGCATCTTTAATAACATTTTTTTTAATTAACTTGTACACTTACAATTGATTTGTTATTGATATTCGTCGAGTATTTTGCAAATGTTTGTTTGAAAAGTTAAAATATAAATCAGGTGAACATGATTAAATAAAACGCCATTTTGTTTTCACACTGTATAAAGCGAGCAACATATTTTTGGAAAAACATTGTTTTAAGTTAATATGAGTGTGAGGAGACTTTAGCACGGGTCAGCGTAATAATAGGAGATATCAACAGACAATATCCAGATTCAAAATAGTTGCAGTCGGTTTTCAGAATACTCCGTGCACACAAGCGCAGTAGTCAATTTGATGATTTAAGCGCAACACAGCGAGCGAGCGCGTGTCAGGCGCGAGACGGGTCGGAAGTTCCGCGGGTTAAATTCCATGAATTTACATGGAAGATTACACACTGAAAGCATGCGCGGGTCGGCCGCGGAGCGGGTGATACAGTCTTCCATATAAATACAAGGAATTATACCCTTCGAACTCCCGACCCGACCCGCGCCCGCTCGCTGTGTGTGTTGCGCTTTAATTTACATAATACTTTAATGTCTATTTATTAACAAATATTTAATTGAATGATGGATTTATATAGATTTTCTAAGTTTAGAGAAGTTAGTAAACACGAAGTACAGAGATGAGTATTTTTTTTGTATTTTAAACACAATAATGAATATGAATTAACAAGTCTGCGACTAACGAGATACAAACTCCTAGAAACCTGACATCTAAAAATAACATATTCTTTTGTCTTTACAATGAAGCTTATTTTTTTAAATAGACAATACAATATTTATGTCACTGTTACGGTTAAAAACTACATTTAAATATTCATGACCACGGCGCGGCGTCGCAAAATACGAATACTATGACGAGGATAGATTAGAACATATAACAAATATAATGACCTTCATAGTGACTTACTTTGGCCTACCGCATTTCGGGATCAGCACGCATAACTCATGTATCTAGAGACCTTCAGTCGTGGTATATATCGGCTGACGTGACAACCGAGCTTGTCAATAGATTATCGTCTTTTGCTTACTTAGTTTGTTTAGTTTACTGTCGTTTTCGGACTACAGTGTACTTACCATCATACACACTGTAGTTAATTTTCAAGCCAGTTTAAAAAAATGTTAAACAAACCAGCAGCTTTGAGTGAGAGGATAGCAAATAATATTAATACACGAGATTAAAAGCATGTGGGATGCGGATTCAGCGATTAGTGTCCCGATAGTCGTATCGAGTAATGGGCTGATCGCAAAAAGCCTCGATTACCATCTCATGAGGCTCTCGCTTGGTTGTTGGATCAAGGGCCAGGTACAGAAAGCATTATTACACGATATGGCACGCATTATGGGAAGATCTTCAATCTTGGCTCATAACTACCGGAGGCTTAGGCCTTAAGCCTCGCTCCCGTAGGTCTACATGTACATTATATTGTATTTTAAAATGAAAAACATTGTTTACAAAATAAATAAAGAAATAAAATAATAATAATATTTATTAACAATTACAAACATTGACCTAGTCCCAAATTAAGCTTGCGCTTTTACTATTGGTACTAGTCAAAGATATACATACTTAAATATATAAAACTATGAATCGTGAAAATTTCATCTACTCATCACAAAAAAGTTTACCACTACCGGAACTAGAACCCAGGGCTTTAGCATCGTAAGTAGGGCCACTATAAACTGCGATATCAGGCCGTCAATAATAAGGCCAAACGCAGTTAAATTGTATACAGGTCTACTATTGTAATAACATGTGTGCACATAATATACAAATAATTCGAAGATAGTCTCTAGACCTTGAAGATATACATATATCGAGGGGTGAAAAGCTATTTGGTTCAAGCGACATTTTTTGGTGAGATTACAGTAATATATATATATATATATTTTTTTTTTCGGAATCAGCGTTTTTATCGTTTCCAAATATATATATATCACCAAAAATTGTCGCTTAAACCGAATAGCCTCTCATCCCTCGATATGTTGTTCTATTTTATTGTTTATCCTGACTACTGTGTACCATAATGAATAAATAAAGAACACATACATAACGCTTTTTTTTTTCAATCCTGAATCATCTCAATGAATGCACTGTACATCAGAACAGTATAGTGCAATCAAAACTTAAATACGACTATCGAGAGATAGTCACCTACCGATAGTGGCCGTGATCATGCCATCCTGCTTAAGGATCTCTTCAATATAACAAACAATCAATTAATCATCATTTTTCGAACCCAATATCACAGGATAAAGGGACCACGCTCGCCTAAAGACCATTCCACAATCCAATAACCCGGCAAAAGTTTTTTTTAATTCTATTATTTAGGGGACTTCTACGTGTGTACGTATGTCAGCCCCATCATACCCTAATACAGAATTACCTAACATATAACATATGGGGTCATTAATCTAAACAGGCCAAATAACATCAGATAACAGTTCTGTTAAGATTTTGTTAAACATCCCGACGTCTAGTCTGCTCAGACTAAAGGCACTCACAAACGCATCTCTCACAGATTCAGATCGGACACATTCCATAAACAAATAGTGGATATCATCTATGATTCCACAATTTACACATAGTGGAGAATCATTAAGTTTCATAAGATGTTTAAATTTGTTAAATGGAATGTGTCCGGATCTTAGTCTGTGTGCCACTGACACTAGCTTCCTGCATAAAGTTGTTCCAGAAAACCAGGATATTCGAGGAAGTTCACTTTGCAAAGTTTTATACCAGATCCATTTCTCTCTCGATATTTCCTTCAAGTGCACCTTTCATAGTTCGTAACAGTTATTTTTATATTTTGGTAGCAGTTCTGAAAAATCTGGTAATATATTAATATTTTTTTCCGTTCAAACTACGCATTTTCGCAAGTCTGCCAACCTCCTCGTTACCCTGGATACCGATATACCCAGGAAAACCCAGCAAAGGTAAGTTAGAAAACTTCTTAGTTCTAGCTGAAATAGAAGTTACCGTAAAACTGTGGCACTGAAAACCAGCGCGTGTAGTTCTGATACAAAAGAGAGAGGGTAGAATGAGGCTATACAACTCTTCAGAACACTCGCCATGACAGAAACGTTAAAAAATACCAAGTGAGGCAATGACCCTGGGTCTCAAGGTGTTTAGAAACGTCCGGATCATTCACAATGCAGACAGCCCTATGCTACAACCTATTCAGGGCGTCAAAGAGGTACTATACCAATCCAACCTAGAGGAGCGAACAGTATTACATGCATAGCCTAACCTGAGCCTTATATAAAACGTACAGCTGATAAGGCGTGAAAATATACCTAATCACTTTATTGTAAAACTCCAATACATCTATCACTCAATTAATTGCAATGAACTGTTACTATTTTTGGGTTTTATTTCTGTTTTGGTACGAATTACGGACTCAACACCCATTGAACTCCATACGACATTAGGCCAGTTTGTGCTGGTCGTTTATTGACTACAAACCCCGAGAGTGCTCATTCGTACCCGCTTACTTGCAGTACCGGAGAGTCCGTGATTCCTCCTGTTACAGGAGTCATCGGAGATGGTTGCCAGCAGAGCGTCTTCATGTGCTCGGCTTCTCCTCTATCTAGCTGCAGGTTTTGTGCACTGTGGGCGCACGAGGTCGTCGCTGCCCACATCTCTTAAACCACTTTCGGGCTTCATTCTGCCTTGGAAGCTTTAGACGGTGTCGTGATCGGCTCATTACCAGTAGGTGTAGTCCACTGGGTCAACAGCTGATTTGCTGCTTCATTCGAGACCCTTGTACCTAGGTAGATCAATGGTTGTAACCGTAAATTACGCTAGAGTATTATTATAACTTGCAAATTTTAAGCACTTTTCCATTATTTTTAAAGCTGTGTACACAATTCTATTTAAAAAAAAACCTTATTCATGCTATCACCGAGTGTATGTGAAAATGAATGTAACAAAAATATGAGTCATATATACAACCATGTAACGAAATTACGAATAATATTTCCAACTACGATGAATCACACTGTTTTACGCTACATCCGAAACTTATAGCACTGCTACTTTTTATGAGATAGATTAGCAAAAAAGCTGATAGTTAAAACGATAGTAAGTGCATAGCGACGCCTTTAATCACAAAGTACAATATGACTTCTTAACCTGTATCAGGCGCAAGTTCGGTCGTGTGTGGAGTATTGCTGCCACCTTTGGGATGGTTCCACCAAACACCATCTGGCTGCTTTGGACTCAATTGCTGATGAGGCTCTTACGTCGCGTAAACTACTCAGTTTGGAACGCCGGCGTAAAGTGGCTTGCCTTTCGGTTTTCTATAGACTATACTCTGGAGAGTGTGCGGCTGAGTTGTATGATTTAGTTCCACCCTCCCCCTTCTACCATAAATTGACGAGACGCCGTGCTGGTTTGCACCCTTTTGTGGTTGATATTCCTGCTGCTCGCACTAAGCGATTTGCCTCCTCCTTTTTGCTGCGTACCGCGAAGGAGTGGAACTCGCTTCCTGCGTCAGTGTTTCCGGCGTCTTATGACATGGGAATCTTCAAACGTCGAGTGAATCGGTATTTGCTGGGTGAGCGCGCTCCATCGTCGGCCTCATCATCACTTTCCAGCAGGTGAGATTGAGGTCAAGCGCAAGCCTGTATGTAATAAAAAAAAAAAAAGAATATGACATTTTTAATACGTTGGCCGAGACACCCAATCAAGCTTAGAACAACGTCGGATAATTTTCTTTTTCAATCTGTTCTTACACGCATAAAAATGATGCTGCTCCTCCACTCCCATCTACCTCCCCGCATCCCACCACTGGTCCTCGCCATCTACCCGTCAAATATGTCGATTAGTGTAACTACTCGTATGGACAACAAACCTACCCGGAATATTCGGAATATATTTGTGCAACACCGCTGTGTATTATTCTCTATTACAATTGAGAACGGTGAATTGTGAACTACATGGAGCTTTAGTACCCTGTCTTCATTATCCAGTGTCACAAGTGAGTACGCCACAAATAGAACGACGATTATAGAAAAGCGGCCGGAAAATATTGCATGTGAAAAGCAGAAGAACTGACTCGATATCGCTTATTTGTAGAAACTCTGTCTAACAGTGGACTAAGATGTGCAGATAGTGATGATAACAAACCTTATCACAACTTGCTCATTGCCACCTAATTCTAAACAATATCCAGTGGTATGTTCAAATTTTCCTCTTGTGTCTCTAGTCTTACAGTAGATACGAATTTATGATATGTTTTGTAATCGAATTCAATTATACATACACATAATACACGGATCCTTTTTTATACCAGGAGAAAATCCCACAAATGGCCACCAGGGTATCCGTGTGGATGCCGACCTTAATATACAAGACTTCTAGTGACTAAAATTATTGTAGTATCCCCTACTTCAAGCTGGCCTAGTATCGTTATTCGTTCAATGACCCATCAAGTGAACAACTTTACTCTGATTCCATCTTTGAGAGGAGTTGGTGTAAGGAAACCATCCTTCAGGACTTCTCTGTCATTTGTGTCGCTTCCTCCTGATCCAAGCAGAAGACTCCCTCAAACCTGCTATCCCATCAGAATCAGGGAAGGATGCTCCACCCGTCGCGTGCGGAGGCATCTCTCCTACGACAACGCCTAGATCGCCGTATTTCGAGGAGAGAATCTATCTTCCTCTTTGTGGCGACGGCCTCCTTCTAACTCATAGCCCCTAAATCATCATTATTCTCTGACACGATCTTTCAGTTCCAAATATCTGGAGTTGCAATAGTTTTTTTTTATTAACCTGGAGGGAAATCCTCTGTGGACCGCTCTGAGGCTCTGAGGCCAATGTGAGGGCAGCAACCCTGGTGTGTCCGATTCCTATTAACAAAAACCCCCGGGGTGTCTTTCTAATAACTGCACCCAAACCTGGGAAACCAAATTCGTCCAGTCACCCGGAGAACGAATAGCCTTATTCAGGCTTCCGCTCTGGAAGGGATGAGTATAAAGAGCCCACCGTCCGAAACCTCACTTAGTGGCTGCGCGCCGCCTCCCTCTCCTCCGGGCAGCATACTCCCTCAAGTCTACTGCTCGGTTGCAACGGTATACTGTCATAACCTCAGATATTTCTTAGTTGATTATACAAACATGATTCATTAAACATGTTTGGCGTTCAAGTAATGATGTAACTATTTTAAGTTAATTGGAATATTACACACTTATAAACTGGTATTTTAAAAATACCTTAACAACAGTGATAAAACTGCCAAATTAAAACATACCTTAACTTTACATAATCTATTTTAGCTACGTTATCTGTAAGAAATGTGCTATTTAAAAACAGTGGAGTATACGAATAAAACGTATTATCGTGTATATATTACGTTTTACAACAAAAGAACACTAAAATTCAGTCTGTCACGCGCTACACACGTATAAGAATTGGTCAAACTCAGATCTTTGCAAGCCGAGAAGCGCCAAATTCTAGGGGCAGCAGACGAGCCCTTTTCCCCAGTACACCCGCTAAATATTATATCTAAAAATGTAGGCCATCTTCTTTATACAAAATTGGCTGAAAAATACATGCCTTTATCTTTTTAAAAGCCGGAGAACTGGACGCCAGTGGGGTGTTTTGCTTTTGCTTTTGACATTAATCCGGGAGTGGTACTTGATTAAGTCCACTGTCTGTATACGATGGCTACTCTGCGTGCGTACTCCCGCACAGCGCTCCAATGGATAATCTCTTCCCCACCCCACTGGTTTGTGATGATCCAAACAGGCGTCCCACGCCGGTTCCGAGGCAGACTGCCCGCCCCACGGACGCGGCTACGTGGCATATTATGGTACTCAAGAGTTTTTAGTCAGTAAAAGTCAAAGGTCACTTTTCGTTAATATATCGCTTACTATCCGACAAATGACAATTAGATTTTTAAAAAGATGTAGAGCATAAAATCAGGTACTCTGTAGTCACTATGTCAAGCCACTGTAAAAAAAAAATATATCTCTAAAAATTGTACTAGAAACATTTTTTTCATTGCATTAATCCATTTGTGATATTTCTTGTTTTTCTTATTGTAATTATTTTCACTACAAGTCGTGGTGGCTGCCGGCAGAATAGAATAGCACCCCCCTCTCCTTGCTGAGGTGTCGTAAAAGGCGACTAAGGTATCTCTTGAACACCGCAATTCAACCAGGTGTTTAGAGAAGGGAAAACTCGACCAAACCTGCATCCCGCTCCCTCCCGATCGTACTGGTTCTCCTTTCCATCGGGCCCGAGGGAGCACGGACGAGAGAGTGCTTTTCTGGCTGCGCGTCCAGTTATGCACTTAAATATCTCCTGCGCAATTGACTGTTTCCGAAAACTGGACCTCGAATTTCTTAATCGGTGTTGAAACAGTCGCCGTGGCCGAAACCGGCTAGGACATCATCATTTTCACTACAGTTTATTTATTCTTGTTATTTATAATGTGTTTATTGTGTAAGATGAATTATTTACGTTTCTGATGCAGGGTGTGGTACTTATACTTTTCGAGTGTTTTTTATTGTTTTGTGGTGTGTTATCTACTGGCTGCCCTTAATATTATTAAAATAAAATTAGCAGAGAAGTCTACAGACAGTTTTTTTTTGGCTCACCTCGATAAATTTCAAGATTCGGGGCTGGAATAGGTCCGTCAGTGAAGATTTCTGAAGCTACTATGGACTGCACAGTATTAGCCACAAGCTCTAAGAGAAAATTCTTGGCCACACCAAGGTGAGTTCTTACTGACTACTTTTATTTCTAATTCATATTCCTGTTATTCTGGTTTGGCAAATATATCGTCACGCTATATCCCTATCGGGGTGAGCAAAGATACATTAGAGGATATGTCTTTTAAAATTGTTTCACGGTTAATATAATTAAAAATTCATAGTTTGTGTATCTTTGATCTCCTGTTTCCATATCACTGTGCCATTAGAAATTTTTGCATTCGAATTTCACTTTGTTTATATGGAAATTTGCTTTGTAGTACATGTTGCGCTTTCACGTAATTGTAGTGGTACACTGTATGTGTATATGGCATGTTATCTATTGTTATTTTTGAATGCATACACTCTTTTTGAAAGCTTATTAAAATAAAATATATATCCACTATGCGCTTATATGTCCAACTGACGCTCAAAGTGACCAGTAGCACAGCTGATCACTGTTTCCAGGTTACAAAGAAAGTGACTCAGGGTAAAATAACCATATTTCATTCTATGGTATATTTTACACAGGTGCAAAAATCATATTGACTTACTTCAGGCTGTCCCGTTTCGAGATCTGTTTGATTACGTCCAGTTGTTTATATACCTAGAGGCCTTTTGTCGTGGTATCAATGGTCTGACATAGCAACAGCGCCTATTAATGGATTCTCATCTTTTAAAAGTTGCTGTCATTTTTGTACCACACTATAATTTCCAACAAATGTGGTAATAACTGTGTCGAGCCTATATAATGAAGATCTACTACAGGTTAACCTCTTGACCTCAATCACGCTCGCTGAAAGGTGAAATTGAGGCATATAATGGACCGCGTTTACCTGCCTAAGAACTGAGGCTTCCGAATACATAATTCCATGGAAAAATTGATATGGGTGGTCTATTCCGTGGCTACATTGCTGTTTGCATTATGAATGAAGAAGTGCAGATATAGAGAATATTGTAACGGTCGTGTATTGTGATTGAATTGTCGAGCCTTTCTATTTGAATTAAACTACTTTTAACTTCTTCCTCATATATTTTGTAATACTTGTTATATATCTTGAGATTATGTGGTCGAGTTGTACAATTTAATTTCACTCTTTCATTTTTACTCAAGTTAAAAAGATGTCGTTTGGGATTGAACACTGTTCGTACAAAGAGGTCAACTCCCTCTTTCTTGTGCCGCCAAAGAATGACAACCGCTTCCAATGCCTATTTGCCAATATCATATGATATAATAATCTTTAAGCAACGAGAGAATGATTATTTGCTGTGAACGCGCTCCATGATCAAGCTTATTACTTCCCATCAGGGGATATTCCAATCAGGAAAAAACTTGTTTAAATCAAAACTAATCGCTTTATTCTTTAAATGTAGTATTTGATGAGCCTTCGTTACTTGTATAAATTTCTTATTCCTGTCTAAGCAGTTTATATAAGCATATTTTTATTGCTGTTTCAAAATATATTCACTAAATAGGATATATTTAATAATTCGGATCAAGGTTTTGAAATGCGTAGCGTATTCGTCATACCATACATCGAGTATGTCATTGAATTGGTAAAATACATAAAGTCTGCTAACAGACTTAAAACATCAGTAACAATGGTTTAAGCATTTTATTTTACGTCGATGACCTTAAAATGTTTGCCGGCGCTATAGGAAAATTACTTACACGTGCCCATTAGAAGGCGTGTACCGCACTGCGGAGTTTCAGCGCGCGGGAAAATATCGCGCGAAGTATTTCGTGAACGAAGATTCACATAGCTCGAACTGCGGAAATAATTTCCTGATTTGGTCAGCACAGAGTTGTTAGGCTGAGATTTGTAGAGGAGATTTTAACTTTTCTTAGACTTTACTCGAACATTATAAATTTTATTATTTAATTAATATGAAAGTATCTGGTAAGTCCATTCCGACGCAGCCTTGAGTTTCTTTCGGCGTTTCTTCTCAAGGCAGTCGCTTCCGAAACGCTGGTAGATCACCGTTAGGTTCGATTTTCAACTGGCCGGCCGCCCAAGCCAGGGTCCGTAACCACAAGGGTGCCCTTGCGTAGCCGCCCAACCCATAAATTTCGTTCGCCCATCAAGCCCGGTGTTGTTGTGAAGGTCTTTCCCAGGCCATCAACGTAGGACATACCGAAAAAAAAAAATTTGGTAAGTAACCGAGTTTCATAGAAGTGAAAAGAAATAAAGCATGTCACGTGAACTTTATACTCCAGTGTGTCTCATTTTACTGTTTTTGCACGTATTTTTACTTCCTATACCGTCGCTTACATACAATACCTAGTGACACAAAATTTACTGAAAAAAAAAAACGCGCGGTGATAATTCGCAGTGCGTGTCAGGTTTTAACGCTAAAATTTTCTTAAGTAACAAGAGTTTTACGTGACAATGGTTTGACTTATATAAATCCGACAAATAAACTCGCTTTGTATGGTTGGATCAGTTGCGGTTCATTATAAGTATCATTTATGGGAATTAATTTAGGATTTTTCCTCCCACTCGGAATGCCTCGCATTTACATGGAGATAAATAAAGGCATATAAGATTTGGCAAATTTAGATAGTATTTTAAAATATCTACATTTATACCAAACGTAATTTCTCTTATCCGAATTTCGTCTAACCTGATTGGCTCCTGAATCCCGATATGTGTCTCGAGTGCCATCTACAAAAAGGCGCGATGCGTAGACGCCTTGCATAAACAACATCCGAACAGCGTATTCAAAGAACGATAGTTGTGAGATCAGATCCTCAAATCACATAACAATCATCTGAATTGAGCTAAAGCGTGACCGTTTTCATTCATAGATAGACCCCAGAGCTACCAAAACCTCAGTAATATTAAAATTAAAGAGAAAGAAAAAAAAAAAATTTTTAACCGTAATAATAATATTTAGAATCCGAACACGAATCAGGGAAGAATCCGAACAAAATGTAATAGAGTTCACTCTTCTCGGCATAAAATAACGGGAGCTATCGGAGAACAGAAAAGCGAGAGAATGAGACCTATAGAAACCTATCACATTAACGATTCTCGGATGTTCTTAGGGTTTCTCACCGTGTATCTGTATGGGCTAAAATGTTGAGATACGCTTAGCACGGCTTATTGCCAATTTACAAAACATCGAACCAGTGCTTATTTATCCAAACGACCATTTTTTGTGTTTGCTCAATCTCCATAGAAAAATATGCTCTTATCTATTGTGCATGCACGAATAACTTGAAACAATTTAAGCATACGGGATTGATGAAGGTATAATAAAAGTATGAGAGTCTTTTAAACAAAGCCTTGTATTAATTGTGTGTAAACAGAGAAATAAGTCTGGCTACTGTAATAACTAAATAAGCGCAAAGACGACGAAGATGTAGCCGGCACTAATTGAATAAGGCTGGCGGGCTCAATGTCTCAAAGGAAAGACTATGTCCGGCCGTGGACAAGAGAGGGTTATGCTGGTGATGATCTTAGAACAAATGATGGATATTTAGCATCTCACAGAAAAAATAGTAGCGCCGATGAAATTCGAAATTATTAATCTAACCATCTTCAAGCACAGCCTCCACAATCCACATACATTATTAATACTTTACATTCCATTGTAACCGTACCACAAGGCTCGAAGATCAGTAACAATAAATTATTGTCATATGACCCAAATCTGTCGGATGTTGCATTTTTCGCTATAAAAACCGTGATACAAAGAAATCAGGTTTACTTCGCTTAAAGACACACCGCGGAATAAAAAATATGTGGAGTGATCTTATTTTCTCTGAAGTAAATTCATAGTATGCACTTGAAAATGTTTCCTTTACGTTATTAATTAAAAAAAAACCTAAATACACAGTATAATAAACGGATCTTTCAGTAAAAAAGTTCTTTTAGTAGAATATAGAATCAAATGGTTTTCTCAAATTCCTTCTAAAATATTACCGTTGATTTTTAATGTATTTTGGTTAATTAAATAAAAATAGCTTTGTTTATTGAAATAAAATGGAAAACAAGTAATTTCTAATTTAGTATAATATGTATATAAATTGCATACAAATAATAAATACATATATATTTCCCTAAATTATAAATATTGTACACCCATTTTATTAATAACTACTTAATGCCCTTCGAATTAATATTATTAAATATTATATGCTAGTTATGGTTGGTAGTTTTATATATATATATATATATATATTTGTGTGTACTTAGTCTGGCCATAAATACTGTTATAATTAAAAATAAACAAAATATTACTTTTGAATTTGGAATCTATCATGTATATGCGTTTGTACATTGTATTCTTATTTTCGCGCCAATATATTGTAAAATATTTAGTGATATTAAAACGGAGTGGAGTGATAAAGAGAACCGATTCGCTGTAAAAGTAGTTATCGAGCCAAATACAATTTTTAAAATTCTGCATACGCTTGGTATTAGTCAAATATTTGTGTACCGGGATATTCATAGGTACAATGAAACCTTTATTGTGACATAAAAAGATCTGGCCGTCCATGTAGTGTTTGTACAAAAAAGGCGATTAAAGCAGTAAGGGAAATAATCCGAAAAAATCCTCTCCGGAAGCAAAATATTTTATCTCGAAAGATAAAGATAACACCTCGAACCATCGACTATGTTAAAAGATGACTTAGGACTTGCAACATATAATAGACGCACTGGTCACTTCTTAACTGATAATTTAAAAAAAAGAATAGGGCGGTAAAATCAAGACAACTACTTAAGCAGTGTGCAAAGGGAGATCACAGAAAATTTTTGTTTACGGATGAGAAATTTTTTACAATTGAGCAATATTTTAACAAACAAAATAACTATATTTCTGCTTAAGGCTCTAAAGAAGCTTTCAAATTATTCAACAGAGTACAACGTGGGCAATATCCTTTTTTAGTGATGGTTTGGTGCGATGTTAGCTAAAAAGGTGTGACTGATCCATATTTTTGTGAAAAGGGTATCAAAACATCGGCACAAGTGTATAAGATACCATTCTTGGGAAGGTAGTTAAGCGCCTTAACTATAATACCATCTTCAATAACCAAGAATTGTCCTTTTAGCAAGACTCGGCGCCGAATCAAAAAACTCGATCCACCCTACCTTGGTTAGAGAGGAATGTTCCAGACTTCATCAGAGCTGAAGACTGGCTGTCATCTAGTCCTGATCTTAATCCACTGGATTATGATTTATACTCAGTTGTAGAGAGTAAGGCTTGCTCTACGCCCCATAATAATTTGGAGTCTCTAAAATAATCCATACGATTGGCAGTGAAAATTTTTCCCATAGAAAGAGTGTGCATCTATTGATAACTGACCTCAACGTTTAAAGCACTGTATTGCAGCCAGTGGAAACCTCGAATAAGCTATATATATATATCTATATATATTTTTAATGGTTTTATATTAATGTATTAAAGTAACGCACTGTAATACTAATAAATGTTACGTATGATAAAATAATGTTGTTTTTCTTTGTAATAATATTTATGCCAAGACTAAGTGTATGTCTGCATATATGTATGAGTAATATGTTGGGTATATCATAACAAATCATTATAGCTATTATTAACACCAAAAGTTAGATAAAATTAATATTAAATGTGAAAAAATAAATCCACATTACAAAATAAATCAACACAAGTTGTCTACACCTGTATCAACAAACAAGTTATTTTTAACCCAGAGATATAAATAAAAACTTGTGAAAAACATCATTTTATGGTATTACGTGTTATAACCAGGCTATGTGCTAGCAATTGAAACACATAAAATACCAATAAGGATACAAATGAAACAAAACTGACTTGTAATTGTTATCAAATAGCGGAAAATAATTTATAAAATGATTAAGAAAGGTTTAATTAGTTGTATAAAACTACAAGGATAAATTACTGGAAATTTCTTAAATTATTCTTGAAATTTGGTGGTACATTATATTATTATAATACAATTAGGACTTTCCTTATAGGTATAACATTTGTCAATTTTTTTAAATATATATTTTATCTTTTTACACCATTACTTTATATATAGACAAATATTACATATAAAAATGTATGATTGCCGTTCACATGCGATAGAAATGAAACTATAAAACTAGTTCCCTCCTCCCCTTTCTTCTATTAATTGACAAGACGCCGTGCGGGTTTGCACCCTTATGTGGTTGACATTCCAGCTGCTCGCACGAAGGGATTCGCCTCCTCCTTTTTGCTGCAAACCGCGAAGGAGTGGAACTCGCTTCTGCGTCTGTTTCTAACATCTTATGACATGGGAATCTTCAAACGTCGGGTGAAGTTTGCTGGGTGAGCGCGCTCCATCGTCGGCCTCATCATCACTTTCCAGCAGGTGAGATTGAAGTCAAGCGCAAGCCTGTCAGTAATAAAAAAAACTTACTCTCCCGCAGGCTTAAACGATTTATGTATTTATTTCCTTTTTACGATCACATTTTTTTCCCTCGATTTTCAACTAATAACGGTTCTAAAGATGTTATATTAATTTAATAGTTATTCGCCCACACATTTAATCAAATATTCATTGCCGTATTACAAATTTATAAGTAACAAACATTATAAATATAAGAGATAATATAAATTGAAATGAAATACTGTGACACCTGGTAAGTAAGAACTCAAAAGAACAAGGGTTTTTAATCAGTTATACAATCTTCACATTTACCCAGTTTCCAAAATAGCCGGTTAGAAATTGCAGTTGATTTGTTAATAGTGAGTTTTACTAAACAAAAATCTAGCGTTTGTAAATACACATCTTGTAACTTATGTTAACCTGATAAATTGTCTTTCTTATATAAGTAATTAAGGTACAAAGACACAATTCATAAAGTTTGAAAATTCCTAGTAAGTAATAACTAATCATTGAAACAGAAGTATCTCGCTTACATTACAATCTTTACTTTTAATATAATATATTGAATAAAAATATTATAATAGAAATATTTATATAAATTCTAGCTGACCCGGCAAACGTTGTTTTGCCATACAAGTTATTTCTAGGTAATTTCAAGTAGAAAAATAAAAACAAATAATTTGTAAAAATATAAAAAAAAAGTTAAGGGTGAACAACCCTTATCACTTAGGTGTATGAAAAATAGATAGTAGCCGATTCTCAGACCTTCTGAATATGCATATAACATTTGGTAAAAATCGGTAAAGCCGTTTCGGAGGAATAAGGTAACTAACATTGTGACACGAGAATTTTATTATTATTCCTTTCTTGTGGCTTTCTCACTGGTGTATGACCAATGTGATTTTGCCCGAATACGAGAATTTTATATATAATATATAAAGATTGAAACATTATTTCTGTCACTTGGAGGTCGCTGTTATTAGTCAATTGTAACGTATACCAGGTATGTATGTTTTTTCAGCCATTATTTAAAAAAAGAAAATAAAAATATATTCTCAAGCTATATTCCTACCTTGTTAGCAGAGATACATAAGTTTTTATATACCATGCCCACCAGAACCAGTAGCGCAGCAGATCGCCGTTCTCATAGCACTTACGCGTGTCATATCTGCCAGATGCCATGCAGGTATCCGCACGTAAAACTGTCATAGACTAAACTTGTATACAAATGAGACTCCATGGATTCGCTGTTCTAAAAATATGTTTAATAATCAATGAATCGGTACACGGACAGTGCAGCACTCGCACAGTAAGGTTCGTGCCCAAGCAGGTGGGCCGCAGGCTGATTCTAAAAAAACTCAACAGCTTCACGTGCATTGAGATTCATAATAGAACTACCCTGTGCAGCGTTTTAGAATATTCTTTTTAACCAAATTACAGTTGCACTTTGCAGTGTACACTGGTTTTTGAAAAATCTATACTAATATTATAAAGCTGAAGAGTTTGTTTGTTTGTTTGTTTGAACGCGCTAATCTCAGGAGCTACTGGTTCGAATTGAAAAATTCTTTTTGTGTTAAATAGACCATTTATCGAGGAAGGCTTTAGGCTATATAACATCACGATACAACTATTAGGAGCGAAGAAATGATGGAAAATGTGAAAAAAACGGGCTAAATTATTCATCCTTGAAGGCTTCCATTGCGTGCGCTGCGAAAACGGTTCAAGATACCAAAAATATATGTATGAAAGAATTATTCCTCTTGAAATGATCTAAAAAAATGTCCACGACAGTATATGTCTATCTTTTAAGATTAACTCACTAGAACCGTTTTTATGGTAATCACCACGAAACTAAACTAAATAGAATAGAACCTGAATAGAACCACGCGCGCGGGTTTGCGGAGTCACAGCTTTACGGTTTCTCACATCCCAGCTAGGACTAAGAAGTTCTCTAACTCCTTCTTTTGCCGTGTCGTTGGGGTGTGGAATGGTCTTCCAGCGAGCGTGTTCCCACCATCCTATGATATGGGATCCTTTAAGCGTAACGTGAAGAGATATTTGTGCAGGCCGGCATGATCGCTGCGACTACCGTTGGGTTTTTCTTGCCTATCGATAGTCGTTAGCGTTTTTTTGGCTGCACCATGCTTACCATCAGGTATGGTGCAGTCACTGTGTCGAGTCAGAATAAAAAAAAAAAAATCAAATTTGGTCGAAATTAATGCATTATTTGTTAAGAGTTGTACCAACGTAATAATAATAAACTTTATCCAAATAAATGTGTTGTTGATTAAGAGTATTTAATTGTGAACAAAATTGTCTTTGACATCCCTTAATTTCAATGAACATCTTAGAAGGTATTACAATAATTTATATAGCAAAACAACGTTTGCCGGATCAGCTAGTCTTTTATAAAGTGATGTTACACCCGTTATTCTTTCGCTTCTACTAGGATCGATAAAAAACCGGAAACCCTGCGTGGCGACGCGAATGGACGATGGTTCGAATCCTAGCGCGTACCTCTAGGTTTTTCCAGATTTACGGACTTAGTCACCACACCTTCAACGGTGAAGGAAATCCTCGTGAGGAAACCCGCATGGCATCTACCAAAAATGTCATGTGTAAGGCCTCTGAGAATTACGATCAGCTGCGCTACTGGTCACGTTGGACTATATATATAAGAGCAAAATGGATACAACCACTAATACATCTCTGCTCACCCCGAAAGAATTACAGCGTGACGATATATTATTTATTATTATCATCTACTAAATGTGAAACTTACTATATCAGTGTTGAAATTAAGTTACGATTGCAAAACAAGAGAAATTATAAACTTTACTGTGTTTCAAAACCGGGATATATAAAATTAAATATGTTTTCTTTAAATATTTTAGTTTATAAGAATAAGTGCATTGTATTAAAAATGAGACAGAAGTGACATTTCATTGCGATATCGCGTGGAGCCTTCTGTTGAATCTAATCCTGTCCTGTTTTGTAACTTACATCGAAAAAGAAGCAATCATATCTCTTTAACCTCTTCAGGGACGAATTTTTAAGTTATCGTTGTAATATTTTCACAACACCATCAGTAATATAAGATATTCCGTTATCAGTTTGGTTGTATTTAACGAATTCGTTTTTTTTTTAGAAATGTAGAGAAATATTCTCCGATAAAATTGTACCTAATTACTCTTAAAATAATTGAAAAAGAAAAACCAAAAATACATATATGTACCAATGTCCCTGAAGAGGTTAATAATACAAATAGGTCAAAAAAAATTGAATTATTAATTGTACTTACATAGATTTGTTTGCTATCGATGTTTTTAGCTGTTTGAACGAAGGTTGTAGCGACTTTTAACTTTTTTATATTTAGCTTTTTTAATGTGTTACTCTGTAGGTTGTGGTTATGTAATAAAATAAATTAAGGATAACAAAAAAACGTTCTGTTAAAAAGGTTTCAAGTTTGTTATAAACCATCATTATTAGGGAGGTGCGGCGCCAAGTTTTAAAGGTTTTATGTTCATAACTATCAAGTGATTATTTGTGATTTTTCACACTCGCCCTTTTATCGTACTTTGATTAATATTATCTACTGTTGATACATAAATTTACTACAGATGAAAATAATAATATCAACAATCAAAACTTAATCAAAGTAACTTTCGATTAGAGATAAAGTAGTTACTGTGGTGGCGTCGCGACTAATGAGTCGGTTTTTATTTGCGGCAACGCTTATGGCTGTAGATTCGAATCCCGGCACGTACCTCTGGGTTTTCCCAGATTAAGTTCAGATTTGGGGTCCACGTGCTCACCGCTGAAGGAAAACATCATGAGGAAACCCGGATGGCATCTAATAGAAATGTCATGTGTACTAGTGATGTGAGAACGGCAATCAGTTGCGCTACTGGTCACGTTGAGCATGCCATATAAATACAAAGTGAATATAGCTACTCATGTATTCTCTACTTACCTCGAAAGGGATATAGCGTGACGATAAATGTTATATAAATCCATCACGTACATTTCGCACTTTTCTACTAGCGTTATCGCTGCGCGAATGCTACTTTATCAAAAACCTCAGATTTTAAGCTCAAAGTTTGATTGATACGCTTGTATTCAAATTACTGAATTTTTATAAGACAACCTATTGTTACAAAAATATAGAAGCACAATGGCAAATATCAGTAACTAGCTGATCCGGCAAACGTTGTTTTGCTATATAAGTTATTGTAATATCTTCTAAGATGTTCCTTGAAATTAAGTGATGTCAAAGACAATTTTGTTCACAATTAAGTACTCTTAATCAACAACACATTTATTTGGATAAAGATTAATATTATTACGTTGATACAACTCTTAACAAATAATGCATTAATTTTGACCAAATTTGTTTACCATAAAAACGGTTCTAGTGACTTAATCTTAAAAGATAGACATATACTGTCGCGAACATTTTTTTAGATCATTTCAAGAGGAATAATTCTTTCTTACATATATTTTTGGTATCTTGAACCGATTCTGCAGCGCACGCAATGGAAGCCCTCAAGGATGAATAATATTCCCCGTTTTTTTTACATTTTCCATTATTTCTTCGATCCTAATAATTGCATCGTGATGTTATATAGCCTAAAACCTTCCTCGATAAATGGTCTATTCAATTCAAAAAGAATTTTTCAATTCGAACCAGTAGTTCCTGAGATTAGCGCGTTCAAACAAACAAACAAACAAACAAACAAACAAACAAACTCTTCAGCTTTATAATATTAGTATAGATAAACAATGGTGGATATAACATAAAAAATAATTATTAAATATTAATGTGAACACCATTAACAATTAATTTATAATTCGAAATGATTATATTTTATGTTGGGAAGCATATAAAAGTGACAGAAAGAATATGAAAGTGTGAAAAATCTTAATGGCGGCGGCTTAAGTAAAAATGTTGTGGAGTTAAGGTGTTTGATATTAAGTATTAATATTCTGTGAATGAATCTATACTAATATTATAAAGCTGAAGAGTTTGTTTGTTTGTTTGTTTGAACGCGCTAATCTCAGGAGCTACTGGTTCGAATTGAAAAATTCTTTTTGTGTTAAATAGACTATTTATCGAGGAAGGCTTTAGGCTATATAACATCACGATGCAACTATTAGGAGCGAAAAAATAATGGAAAATGTGAAAAAAACGGGGAAAATTATTCATCCTTGAAGGCTTCCATTGCGTGCGCTGCGAAAACGGTACAAGATACCAAAAATATATGTATGAAAGAATTATTCCTCTTGAAATGATCTAAAAAAATGTCCATGTCCAATGACAGTTATATGTCTATCTTTTATGATTAAGTAACTAGAACCGTTTTTTGGGGTTTTCAAATTTGGTCGAAATTAATGCATTGTTTGTTAAGAGTTGTATCAACGTAATAATATTAATCTTTATCCAAATAAATGTTTTGTTGATTTTGAGTATTTAATTATGAACAAAATTGTCTTTGACATCACTTAATTTCAATGAACATCATAGAAGATATTACAATAACTTATATAGCAAAACTACGTTTGCCGGATCAGCTATGTCTTGATAAGCGCGAAACTCGAGAACGACTAAACCGATTTGACTGATTTCATTTTTGTTATGTTTGTTGAAGTATGGGGAAGGTTATTACGGAGAGAAAAATTAAAAAAATTGTCTGAAAAAGTCTAAAAACAACACTTTTCTATATTCTCATACAAAAAATTCGTAATAATATTTTAAAGTCAATTTGAACTTTAACACTTTTTTGTGTTGTGTTATGTTCGGTTGTGTTGTGTGTTGTGTTGTGTTCGGTTGTGTTGTGTGTTGTGTTGTGTGTTGTGTTGTGTTCGGTTGTGTTGTGTTGTGTTCGGTTGTGTTGTGTGTTGTGTTGTGTTCGGTTGTGTTCGGTTGTGTTCGGTTGTGTTTGTTTTTGTTCGGTTTTGTTCGGTTGTGTTCGGTTGTATTCGGTTGTGTTGTGTTGTTTTCGGTTATGTTCGGTTATGTTCAGTTGTGTTCGGTTGTGTTCGGTTGTATTCGGTTGTGTTGTGTTGTGTTCGGTTATGTTCGGTTGTGTTCGGTTATAATCGGTTGTGTTGTGTTGTGTTCGGTTGTGTTCGGTTGTGTTGTGTTGTGTTGTGTTGTGTTGTGTTGTGTTCGGTTGTCTTCGGTTGTATTCGGTTGTGTTCGGTTGTGTTCGGTTTTGTTCGGTTGTGTTGTGTTCGGTTGTGTTCGGTTGTGTTGTGTTGTGTTCGGTTGTGTTCGGTTGTGTTCGGTTGTGTTCGGTTGTGTTCGGTTGTGTTCGGTTGTGTTCGGTTGTGTTCGGTTGTGTTCGGTTGTATTCGGTTGTGTTGTGTTGTGTTCGGTTCTGTTCGGTTCTGTTCGGTTGTGTTCGGTTGTGTTCGGTTGTGTTCGGTTGTGTTCGGTTGTGTTCGGTTGTGTTCGGTTGTGTTCGGTTGTGTTCGGTTGTATTCGGTTGTGTTGTGTTGTGTTGTGTTGTGTTCGGTTGTGTTCGGTTGTGTTCGGTTGTGTTCGGTTGTGTTCGGTTGTGTTCGGTTGTGTTCGGTTGTGTTGTGTTGTTTTCGGTTGTGTTCAGTTGTATTCGGTTGTGTTCGGTTTTGTTCGGTTGTGTTCGGTTGTGTTCGGTTATGTTCGGTTGTATTCGGTTGTGTTGTGTTGTGTTCGGTTGTGTTCGGTTCTGTTCGGTTAGGTTCGGTTGTGTTCGGTTGTATTCGGTTGTGTTGTGTTGTGTTCGGTTGTGTTCGGTTCTGTTCGGTTCTGTTCGGTTAGGTTCGGTTGTGTTTGGTTGTGTTCGGTTGTGTTCGGTTATGTTCGGTTATGTTCAGTTGTGTTCGGTTGTGTTCGGTTAGGTTCGGTTGTGTTCGGTTGTGTTCGGTTATGTTCGGTTCTGTTCGGTTGTGTTCGGTTGTGTTCGGTTCTGATCGGTTGTGTTCGGTTGTGTTCGGTTGTGTTGTGTTATGTTCGGTTCTGTTCGGTTGTGTTGTGTTGTGTTCGGTTATGTTCGGTTGTGTTCGGTTGTGTTCGGTTATAATCGGTTGTGTTGTGTTGTGTTCGGTTGTGTTGTGTTGTGTTGTGTTCGGTTGTCTTCGGTTGTATTCGGTTGTGTTCGGTTGTGTTCGGTTTTGTTCGGTTGTGTTCTGTTGTGTTTCTGTTGTGTTCGGTTGTATTCGGTTGTGTTGTGTTATGTTCGGTTGTATTCGGTTGTGTTGTGTTGTGTTGTGTTGTGTTCGGTTATGTTCGGTTGTGTTCGGTTGTGTTCGTTTGTATTCGGTTGTGTTGTGTTGTGTTCGGTTATGTTCGGTTGTGTTCGGTTTTGTTCGGTTGTGTTGTGTTGTGTTGTGTTCGGTTCTGTTCGGTTGTGTTCTGTTGTGTTCGGTTGTGTTCGGTTGTATTCGGTTGTGTTGTGTTGTGTTCGGTTGTGTTCGGTTGTATTCGGTTGTGTTCGGTTCTGTTCGGTTATGTTCGGTTGTGTTCGGTTGTGTTCGGTTGTATTCGGTTGTGTTGTGTTGTGTTCGGTTATGTTCGGTTGTGTTCGGTTGTGTTGTGTTGTGTTGTGTTCGGTTGTGTTCGGTTGTGTTGTGTTGTGTTGTGTTCGGTTGTGTTCGGTTCTGTTCGGTTGTGTTGTGTTCGGTTGTGTTCGGTTCTGTTCGGTTGTGTTGTGTTCGGTTGTGTTCGGTTGTATTCGGTTGTGTTGTGTTGTGTTCGGTTGTGTTCGGTTGTATTCGGTTGTGTTCGGTTCTGTTCGGTTAGGTTCGGTTGTGTTTGGTTATGTTCGGTTCTGTTCGGTTGTGTTCGGTTGTGTTCGGTTCTGTTCGGTTGTGTTCGGTTGTGTTCGGTTGTGTTGTGTTGTGTTCGGTTCTGTTCGGTTGTGTTGTGTTGTGTTCGGTTGTGTTCGGTTCTATTCGGTTGTGTTCGGTTGTGTTCGGTTGTGTTGTGTTGTGTTCGGTTCTGTTCGGTTGTGTTGTGTTGTGTTCGGTTATGTTCGGTTGTGTTCGGTTGTGTTCGGTTATAATCGGTTGTGTTGTGTTGTGTTGTGTTGTGTTCGGTTGTGTTGTGTTGTGTTGTGTTCGGTTGTCTTCGGTTGTATTCGGTTGTGTTCGGTTGTGTTCGGTTTTGTTCGGTTGTGTTCTGTTGTGTTCGGTTGTGTTCGGTTGTATTCGGTTGTGTTGTGTTATGTTCGGTTGTATTCGGTTGTGTTGTGTTGTGTTCGGTTATGTTCGGTTGTGTTCGGTTGTGTTCGTTTGTATTCGGTTGTGTTGTGTTGTGTTCGGTTATGTTCGGTTGTGTTCGGTTTTGTTCGGTTGTGTTGTGTTGTGTTGTGTTCGGTTCTGTTCGGTTGTGTTCTGTTGTGTTCGGTTGTGTTCGGTTGTATTCGGTTGTGTTGTGTTGTGTTCGGTTGTATTCGGTTGTGTTCGGTTCTGTTCGGTTATGTTCGGTTGTGTTCGGTTGTGTTCGGTTGTATTCGGTTGTGTTGTGTTGTGTTCGGTTATGTTCGGTTGTGTTCGGTTGTGTTGTGTTGTGTTGTGTTCGGTTGTGTTCGGTTGTGTTGTGTTGTGTTCGGTTGTGTTCGGTTCTGTTCGGTTGTGTTGTGTTCGGTTGTGTTCGGTTGTGTTGTGTTGTGTTGTGTTCGGTTGTGTTCGGTTGTATTCGGTTGTGTTGTGTTGTGTTCGGTTATGTTCGGTTGTGTTCGGTTGTATTCGGTTGTGTTGTGTTGTGTTCGGTTATGTTCGGTTGTGTTCGGTTTTGTTCGGTTGTGTTGTGTTGGGTTCGGTTGTATTCGGTTGTGTTGTGTTGTGCTCGGTTATGTTCGGTTATGTTCAGTTGTGTTCGGTTGTGTTCGGTTCTGTTCGGTTGTGTTCGGTTGTGTTCGGTTCTGCTCGGTTGTGTTCGGTTGTGTTCGGTTGTGTTCGGTTGTGTTCGGTTCTGTTCGGTTCTGTTCGGTTCTGTTCGGTTCTGTTCGGTTGTGTTCGGTTCTGTTCGGTTCTGTTCGGTTGTGTTCGGTTGTGTTCGGTTATGTTCGGTTCTGTTCGTTTGTGTTCGGTTGTGTTCGGTTCTGTTCGGTTGTGTTCGGTTCTGTTCGGTTGTGTTGTGTTGTGTTGTGTTCGGTTCAGTTCGGTTGTGTTGTGTTCGGTTGTATTCGGTTGTGTTGTGTTGTGTTCGGTTATGTTCGGTTGTGTTCGGTTGTGTTCGGTTGTATTCGGTTGTGTTGTGTTGTGTTGTGTTCGGTTATGTTCGGTTGTGTTCGGTTTTGTTCGGTTGTGTTGTGTTGGGTTCGGTTGTATTCGGTTGTGTTGTGTTGTGCTCGGTTATGTTCGGTTATGTTCAGTTGTGTTCGGTTGTGTTCGGTTCTGTTCGGTTGTGTTCGGTTGTGTTCGGTTGTGTTCGGTTGTGTTCGGTTGTGTTCGGTTGTGTTCGGTTGTGTTCGGTTGTGTTCGGTTCTGTTCGGTTCTGTTCGGTTCTGTTCGGTTGTGTTCGGTTCTGTTCGGTTCTGTTCGGTTCTGTTCGGTTGTGTTCGGTTGTGTTCGGTTCTGTTCGGTTGTGTTCGGTTGTGTTCGGTTGTGTTCGGTTGTGTTCGGTTGTATTCGGTTGTGTTGTGTTGTGTTCGGTTGTGTTCGGTTGTGTTGTGTTGTGTTGTGTTCGGTTCAGTTCGGTTGTGTTCTGTTGTGTTCGGTTATGTTCGGTTGTATTCGGTTGTGTTGTGTTGTGTTCGGTTGTGTTCGGTTCTGTTCGGTTAGGTTCGGTTGTGTTCAGTTGTATTCGGTTGTGTTGTGTTGTGTTCGGTTGTGTTCGGTTCTGTTCGGTTGTGTTCGGTTAGGTTCGGTTGTGTTTGGTTGTGTTCGGTTGTGTTCGGTTATGTTCGGTTAGGTTCGGTTGTGTTCGGTTGTGTTCGGTTATGTTCGGTTCTGTTCGTTTGTGTTCGGTTGTGTTCGGTTCTGTTCGGTTGTGTTCGGTTCTGTTCGGTTGTGTTGTGTTGTGTTGTGTTCGGTTCAGTTCGGTTGTGTTGTGTTCGGTTATGTTCGGTTGTGTTCGGTTGTGTTCGGTTGTAATCGGTTGTGTTGTGTTGTGTTGTGTTCGGTTGTGTTCGGTTGTGTTGTGTTGTGTTGTGTTGTGTTGTATTCGGTTGTCTTCGGTTGTATTTGGTTGTGTTCGGTTGTGTTCGGTTTTGTTCGGTTGTGTTCTGTTGTGTTCGGTTATGTTCGGTTGTATTCGGTTGTGTTGTGTTGTGTTCGGTTGTGTTCGGTTGTATTCGGTTGTGTTCGGTTTGTTCGGTTGTGTTGTGTTGTGTTGTGTTCGGTTTTGTTCGGTTTTGTTCGGTTGTGTTCGGTTGTGTTCGGTTGTGTTCGGTTTTGTTCGGTTTTGTTCGGTTGTGTTCGGTTGTGTTCGGTTGTATTCGGTTGTGTTGTGTTGTGCTCGGTTATGTTCGGTTATGTTCAGTTGTGTTCGGTTGTGTTCGGTTCTGTTCGGTTGTGTTCGGTTCTGTTCGGTTGTGTTCGGTTGTGTTCGGTTGTGTTCGGTTGTGTTCGGTTGTGTTCGGTTGTGTTCGGTTGTGTTCGGTTGTGTTCGGTTGTGTTCGGTTGTGTTCGGTTATGTTCAGTTGTGTTCGGTTGTGTTCGGTTGTGTTCGGTTGTGTTCGGTTCTGTTCGGTTGTGTTCGGTTGTGTTCGGTTGTGTTCGGTTGTGTTCGGTTGTGTTCGGTTGTGTTCGGTTGTGTTCGGTTGTGTTCGGTTGTATTCGGTTGTGTTGTGTTGTGTTCGGTTGTGTTCGGTTCTGTTCGGTTCTGTTCGGTTGTATTCGGTTGTGTTGTGTTGTGTTCGGTTGTGTTCGGTTATGTTCGGTTGTGTTGTGTTCGGTTGTGTTGTGTTGTGTTCGGTTGTGTTCGGTTGTGTTCGGTTGTGTTGTGTTGTGTTCGGATGTGTTCGGTTATGTTCTGTTGTATTCGGTTCTGTTCGGTTCTGTTCGGTTGTGTTCGGTTATATTCGGTTATGTTTTGTTGTGTTCGGTTATGTTGTGTTGTGTTCGGTTGTGTTGTGTTGTGTTGTGTTCGGTTGTGTTCGGTTGTGTTCGGTTGTGTTCGGTTGTGTTCGGTTGTGTTCGGTTGTGTTCGGTTGTGTTCGGTTGTGTTCGGTTGTGTTCGGTTGTGTTGTGTTGTGTTGTGTTCTGTTGTGTTGTGTTGTGTTTAATTAAAATTATCCAGGCGAGAGCGCTGTGTAACCCCGGGGGTTTTAGTCGGTGCAAGTCCAACAACCAAAAAGCTCCCTGAGGTCCGTCAACAATATCCCCCGGGCTATCAAAAAAAAAACCTTATATACGCTTGGAAACAGTCTCTATTCTCAACATCTGTCTACACACGAGGAAGATGTAGAGGGAAATGGATTATGCTGTTGTCAACTCAAAAGTTCTGGCTTATACTTTCGAAGACATGTATCAATCCTGCACCATATTAAAATGGGATCAAATTTAAGATATAATAAACTAGCTGATCCGGCAAACGTTGTTTTGCTATATAAGATTTGGAATATCTTCTAAGATGTTCATTGAAATTAAGTGATGTCAAAGACAATTTTGTTCACAATTAAATACTCTTAATCAACAACACATATCTATATACTATAATATTATAAAGCTGAAGAGTTTGTTTGTTTGTTTGAACGCGCTAATCTCAGGAACTACTGGTTGGAATTGAAAAATTCTTTTTGTGTTAAATAGACTATTTATCGAGGAAGGCTTTAGGCTATATAACATCACGATGCAAATATTAGGAGCGAAGAAATAATGGAAAATGTGAAAAAAACGGGGAAAATTATTCATCCTTGAAGGCTTCCATTGCGTGCGCTGCGAATACGGTACAAGATACCAAAAATATATGTATCATAGAGTTATTCCTCTTAAAATGATCTAAAAAATGTCTGGGACAGTATATGTCTATCTTTTAAGATTAAGTCACTAGAACCGTTTTTATGGTAAATAAATTTGGTCGAAATTAATGCATTATTTGTTAAGAGTTGTATCAACGTAATAATATTAATCTTTATCCAAATAAATGTTTTGTTGATTAAGAGTATTTAATTATGAACAAAATTGTCTTTGACATCACTTAATTTCAATGAACATCATAGAAGATATTACAATAACTTATATAGCAAAACTACGTTTGCCGGATCAGCTATGTCTTGATAAGCGCGAAACTCGAGAACGACTAAACCGATTCTTTTTTGTTGTGTTTGTTGAAGTATGGGGAAGGTTATTACGGAGAGAAAAATTAAAAAAATTGTCTGAAAAAGTCTAAAAACACTTTTCTATATTCTCATACAAAAAATTCGTAATAATATTTTAAAGTCAATTTGAACTTTAACACCATACTATAAAGTTTAAATGTCAGTGGACGGGTTCCGGGAAGGCAAAACAATTGAGTGACGTATAAATATTAATGTCAATATTTGTCAATTTTTATACATATAGCATTAAGGCCAGGTTCTTTCAAACAATTTTCAAAAAAATCTGTCGGGGAAGCTATTAACATTAAAAAAAACAATATGACTTTGTTTTAGAGAAATAGGGCAGAACAAGGTCTGCCGGGACAGCTAGTAACAAATAATTATGAGGTCAAGGGTTGATACAATGATCCGAACAGGTGCCCATCGATTAAGCACGAATCCAAAGGAGAACCAAAATTAAAGAGATGTTGTATGGCGTGTGGTACCAGATAAGTTTTTAGAGTTTATAAAAATATAATATTTTATCCTTTAATACTACTAAACTTTGGACATCAGTAGTATAGTTACATACAAAAGAAAGTTGAGATAAATGGCTTTTAAAAGTAAGACAATTCTAAGCTTTGAAATAAATTTAAAAAAACTGATATCGTCCATTTGATTCGGTAGTCAGGTTTCTTATTTCAGAACCACATTTACGCGTAATAATTAACAGAGTAAATGGCTAATATAACATCTAATTACGCCCATTGCAATCAATCACAATACCATATGTTAGCTGACCATGCAACCGTATGGGTGTGCGGGTACCGTAGTCCTTCTCGGTAAAATAAAAAGGTGAATTCTATAGTAAAAACTGAGGAGGCGGAACTAGGGCGGCACGCTTCGGAACCTCAAAGTTGTGATTTTTTCCTTTTCGCTAAAGAAAGCAGCTGTTGTTTGATGACCACTCGTGCTGTCCAATTTTTTGTGTGCCCCGGCAATGTTAAGTGATACTATAACTGAACTGAAGTGTATTTGGGCATAGGTTCGCGTGTGGCAGATGCATCCAAAGATGGTTTTTACTAAAAATGCTCATTCAATAAAGTCTTTTAGTAAGAAACCTGTTTGTACCATTTTTATTTATACGTCATTATTGAGATGAATACTAGCAAAAGCATTAAATAAATCATCGATTTTCTCGTGAGATTTTCTCCTTTATCGATCGAAGTCAACATATGTTCGATAAAGCTCGATTAAGCGCGGCACGGTATTTTGCTATTACCATGTCCAGTTAAGCCAAAATGTTGTGCTAGAGGATGAGGCTCGCTCAAGGGTGTCTCTAATATGTAAGTAGTTAAGGGTAGAATGGGGTCGGAATATTGTTAGAACAAAAACCTCTAAATAAAAATAAATTGAGAAATAAACTTAAGTTGAAGATTAAAATATATTTACATATTATGATTATTTAAATAAAATAATACAATACTTTAGAGTACCTCATTAACGTTTCCTGGGCAGCTGGATGAATTTCTTTTCCCAGGCCATGGGTGGAGCGATTAGAGGGACACCCTGGTGGTTTTTAGTCAGTAGGAGTCTGACACACCGGAGTCCCTCACAGCAGCCCCAATGGTCCTATGCAGAATTATCACCCGGGATACCAAAAAAAAACCATTAATTTCTATATTAAACATCCGTGAATATAATAGCACTCAATAGACAAGATTATTGTCGGTATTTAGCGGTTACCTCGACACGTGAGTTTAAAATTAAATAAATACAACTAAAAACCATTAATTTTATTAAACAATACCATATAAAATATTTTACTCTTGCAGAAACAGAGACATTACAGAAACGTACTTTAAATTTTAATGACAATTTAAAACCCTGACGAATCATTGATTAATTGCTTAAAGTTCTAAGTTTTAATCTGCAAACGATTAAAGCCATCGTAGCACGTTGAGCCATTTTTTTATGAAACTGATTAAAAAATGTGCCTGTAATCCCCTAAACAAGCAGAGACGAAGGATATTAAAATAAAAATCAATTTCTCCGCCTTCTAGGAACGGGCAAAACGCGACACTTTCTTAATCCATCTCACATCGCTCCACATGTTCTATTATTTTTTGTCAACACATGTTTGACGTTACTCCTATCAGTTTTTCTTTTGTAAAATAATTTTTAACTACCAACAGTTCTCGATAAATACTCGAATGATCTACAAAACATAACCTGTAAAACCTACAGTCTACTGCACATATCTATGGGCAATATGTAATCAGATTAACGAAAAATTATTACGATTACATTCTGCGTATTTCATCATTAATATGACTGCATTTTGTTCATCTATATTTTAAACCCTACGGAATCCTCAATCGCATAGACATTTATAACCCCTTAATGTTTTGAAGGAGTTTAATCATCATTACAGAGCAACAAAATTAAAATTACGACTTCATTTTGTAATCGTTAATCATTAACCAGATTACATTTGTCCATCTCTGCTACTGCATATCTGTTTCTGTAACACCACATAATATAATTATGGAATTGTAGTGCCTACAAGTAATTAATATAAAATGTGAACTCATTAGAGAATATCCTTTTTACAGATGATACTTAGTAAAGCAAAAATAATAATATTTTACTACAGTTCAGAAACAAATTACCTAATGCGCTCAGTTTTCCTGTTTACATCTAAATTTGTTCTCGATCATATTTTTTACTTTGAAATCATGTTACAATCCTTTATTTATAAATCACCTTCTGAGGATATCATATATTTTATTTACTTATTCACAAAAGAAACTAAAATATAAACATCGTTAATTGTAGGCAAGTTTCTGCAAATGGTAGGGGTTTTAACTACGAAAAAATATTGAAACGATATCTAGCTTGCAATCGACACCAACTATAATGCATTATGGTTTAAGAATTAAATTATAAAGAAACAACATTTTAATAAATACTAAATCTACGAGCAAAGTGTAACAAGTTAAAAAAATGTTAAACTATTTATTGTCAAGGATAAAAGAAATAAGGATATCTACCAAGATACTTCCTATCGTTAAATAATATTTAATTTTTTTACAACACAAGCTCACTTCCACCTTCACGAAAACCAGCGCTGCAGACTTTCTCTGTGGCTTCAAGCTGATGGAGGACTCATTTTCGCTATGTTTATATGTTTTTGTATTCTTCGTTTATGTACGTTGTTTGTGTTACAGCATTTAAATTTTTCGTTTTCTGTTAGTTTATGTCGAAATAAATACATTTAATTTCATTTCATTACATTTCAAGCTGGCAAATAAGCAAAATGGCATCCTGTTGGAATGAGCTTCCTATACTATCGCCTTTAACCGAGTAAAACTAAAATGAAACTATCGTGCAGCCGACTCTAAAAAAAATAATAACACCACAGAACGTAAACAATGTAACAGCATATCACCTAAAAGACACGTAATGGGCCCAAAAATGTGTAGAATGTTCATAATCTAATAAAAGACAAAATATTAAATGTTGAAACTTATTTTGATGTCATACATTTTAAGGTAGAGATTTGTAGACAAGGATCTGTCCTAATTTTTGTAACCCGTTGGTAATCCTGATGGACCATAAAGGGTGCTCTAAGGATAGTAGCTTCAGTAAACCGAACTTTTTAGTCCCTGAGATAAAGCCATTAACAAAGTAAAAAGAGAGTTGCAGACTCTATTTTAACTTTTTTTAGACTTGGGTCAGAAAATAATATTTTTCTGAGCTTAGAATATATATTAGTCTCTGAGGAAAAACGGATTATACAAAGCGTTTTAGGGTTCCGCACTTCAATAGCTAAAACCGATCTCTTATCATTAATTTAGTGTCCGTTTGTCAGTCAGTCAAGCTACTTTTTTGGGAACATGTTGAAATATCAAGTTGAAATTAACATAAAATACTCAGGTCTGCAGTCCTTTGCGGCCCTTAACCTAATCTAACCTAACTTCCAAGTACTGAGGATGACAGGAATGGGATTTCTCCAGACCGTCTCATGTTCTGAAGAGGCCTAACAAAGTCCACCGCGCGCCGGCCGTGGCAGATAGCGAGCTCGCGCCCACGGCCGGCTTCCATGCTAATGAAGGTGTACCCAGGAGTTTTTTAGTCAATGAGAGTTTGACACACCAGGCGGCGGCCCTCACTGGCCCCTGACGTTCCATAGCGGATATTTCTTCCGGTAAAAAAACTTCCAAGTCAAAGTAATTCAAAAGATTTGTCTGTTTATGTACTTCTTAACATTTTTGCCGTTTTCACAAGGGATAAATCCCATATTTTAATAAACCTGTAGTATGTTTCTCGTTGACTAGAATCGTAAAATTTGACAAGACGCAGCATGGTCTTATATCACAAATATAGGAAAAAGTCTGAAAACACTAAATTTGTTGTTACAATATAATAAATACGATTATATAAATGTATTAGGTACATACATACATTAACACTTACCTTACATATGAAATTGGCGTTTTTCGTACTGGCCACTTTAATCACAAATTTCTCCTCTTTGGTAAGGAATTCCAAATTCAAATTTGTACAGCTATAGACTCATGTATTTGTGTGATCGTCATTCATTTGTTTTTTTTTTCTGTTTTTTTCTGTTTGCGTCACTCATTTTACAAAATGGAAAACTTAAAATATCGCATTATTTACGAGTACGAGTTCCGCCGTGGCACTAGTGCTGCGGAAACAACTCGAAGGGTGAATGATGTGTATGGCGGTCGTGTTGCAAAAGAAAACACAGTTCGTTTTTGGTTCCAACGTTTTCGTTCTGGATATTTCGACCTGCAGAACAAGCCCCGTGGACGGCCTGAGACTCAAGTTGATAATGAAGAGTTGAAGGCTATTGTGGAAGCGGATCCATCGCAAACCACGTCCGAGTTAGCTGCAGGCTGCGATGTTAGTGATAAAACTGTTTTAATTCACTTGAAGCAAATTGGGAAGATTAAAAAGCTTGAAACGTGGGTCCCTCACGAATTGACTGAAGCAAACCGGCAAACGTGCGTTACATTACTAAACCGGCACAATAATGATGGTATTTTAAACCGAATCATTACCTGTGATGAAAAATGGATTCTTTACGATAATCGGAACCGCTCAGCGCAATGGTTGGATCCTGGCCAGCCAGCCAAATCCTGCCCCAAGCGAAAATTAACCCCAAAAAAGTTACTTGTAAGCGTTTGGTGGACTAGTGCCGGTATTGTTCATTACAGTTTTCTCAAATCTGGCCAGACTATTACGGCTGATGTCTATTGTCAGCAATTGCAAACCATGATGGAAAAGCTAGCGGCTAAACAACCTAGGCTGGTCAATCGCTTCACGCCACTGCTGCTTCACGACAACGCTAGACCACACACTGCGCAACAGACGGCTACTAAATTAGAAGAGCTTCAATTGGAAAGTCTAAGACATCCTCCGTACTCCCCGGACCTTGCTCCAACAGATTACCATTTTTTTCGAAATTTGGATAACTTCTTGCAAGGGAAAAAATTCAACTCCGATGGATTGGACTTCAGTCCAAATCGCCTTCAAAGATTTTATTGATTCCCGTCCGACTGGTTTTTTTAGTAAAGGGATCAATGAACTACCTATGAGATGGCAAAAGTGCATAGAAAATAATGGTTCATACTTTGATTAATTAAATATATTATATTAAAAAATATTCGACTTTTTGTTCCCATACAAAACGCCAATTTCATATGTAAGGACCTAATATTTACAGTTGGTAAAAGAATCGGGACCTATATGATGTATAGGGGCAGCTGTTTACCAACGACAAAGTAAAATTCGTCCTTTATTCTTGTTTATCTTTCTGTTATAATCTCATCATCAATTATTTTCAGTAGATGGCATGGCAGCCCATATGTATATACCATTTGAACCAAAAGCAACTGTCGAAAGCGAGTTCATCGTAAGTTTTTCAGCTTGAGCAAAATCTTTATAAAATGGATGCGTACGGGAGTGTATCTTGATTAATGTTGTGAGGCAGATAAGTACTGTTTTTTCGTTAACATAACCCATTTGGATCTCTTCTCACTGCCGGGGAAGTAGGTAATAGATGCACTGATTGGAAATTCAAATGAGACTGACCGGATTTATGGCCTTGCTCACCCTATTTTCCCCAATCCACCCTCCTTGCCATTTATACCTAAACACGAGGTTGTTTATATATGTCATAGATGTAATATAAAATAGACGTTAAACACTAGCGACGATTCTGCCAAATGTTAGGAAAAGTTACATTTGTCATGTTGGTAAATAGCCATACGGTGATGATTCAGTCACCTACAATATTTGGTCGGTTACTGAAACGACACTAGTAGCTATTATAGTACATTAGTTATATTCGATTCCTGTTACTAGGAAAAAAATGTACACCTATTCGGCTTCCATCTTTTATCTATTGTCAAACAGGCGTAAAAAAAAGGGCTTGCGAACTGTTTTTATTTTATAACGTACTTTATTTTACAAAATATGTTACTCATAAAAGAGCCATCCATTCAGTTCTCTTTTATTCATCTTTGGACATTATACATAAAATACCGAACATTACAAAACAATGCCGCCTCATTTCGCATTCGCCCCGCATTCGATTTGCTTTTTTTTTTGTTTTTATAATAGTATATGATGCACATTTTGTATTCCTTTGTAACCGGTCAATTATAGGTAAGGCAGTTTAACAAAATAAAAAATCGACCAATTCTTATTTGAAAAAGGTATATATATCAAACAAAAAAGAAGTACAAGGATAATTATTCCTGCCCTCGTCGGTCGTACAAGAAGATTAGCTTAGTGCAAGCTGACAAACGGTCTACAGATGGGCAAAATGTAATCAGATTAATGAAAAACGATTACAATTACATTTTGCGTTTTTCATAATTAATGTGACTGCATTTTGCTCATCTGTTTCAAACACTTCGGAATTCTTAATTGCATAAACATTTATGTCTCCTTAATGTTTTGAAGGAATTTTTCATGATTATATAGTTAATCATTAATCAGATTACATTTTGCCCATCTCTGACAAACGCCTGCCAAATTTACAAAAATTATCACAAATGGATAATATAAATTAAACAAAACATGTATTTATCTGCTCAATAAATAAGTTTATAAAATATGATTGTGTATTAAACGATTTAGTCAAAATATTGTATTATTTTTGTTTTTCAATAGTTTTTTTTTAATATGGTATTGTAAATTCTAAATCTAAATTAACATTTTTTTAAATAATCTATAGGGAAACTCCTACTGCATGTTAAACTGACAGTATTACCACAGAGATATATTATATCTCTATATATATATATTGACTATAAAATAATCAATGAATTAAAACTAATATTAATAATTATAAAACATTAAAAAGGACACAATTTATCAAAACACCAAAAGTATTCAAGTTTTGATCTTACAAGTTTTATTTCTTTATACTCCAATATATTAGGAAAAAATAAAATGATTCTATTATTAGAAATCTACTTTCAGAATGGTGACCTTACATAATTTTTTTTTTGTATTTCTGTTATATTTTGCTATAGGCTGTAGAAAAAAGGTGCAAATATAAAAGTTGTAGTAAATTTGAATTTTTATTTACTTTTACTTATCCTTTTAATTTTCTAAATGCGTTAAAAATTTAGTTATTTTAATTTTATGATTATAGATTATACGCATTATTTTTAACCTTTAATTTATTATTAAACCATTGATCATTAATCAGATTACATTTTGCCCATCTCTGATTTATACCTTGTACAAGATAGCTTGATCTTTTTGACAGACAGGCTATGATAATGATGGGAAACAAAATATCTAGTAGTCCAAAAAATAACGTTTTAAAATACTTGTAACATAACAAGTACCTATTTAATATTACAGGGCTATTTTTGAACATCCCGGCAAATTTAAATAGGTGGTTCAGACCATGAAGTAAACAACTTTCCTAAAGAAACACGGGTCGAAAAGTGAAAAAAAAATTCAGACCTTCCATACGAAATCGACCACGTGATCGAGCACTTTTCTATTTAAATGCCAGTAAACAATTTGGCACAAAACCTTGGGCATTACCTGCGTCACAAATTATCAGTCTCTTCCCTTTTCCTTCTGGTACTTTTGTAGACGATTGATATATTGGTATGAGTCTCGATATTTGTAACAGTTACTGCCTGTTATTCGTGTCCTATCCGTCCGACCGATGTAACATTGTACAAGCGTCTATTATTTTCAATGTTTCTATTTAAATTTTACTTTGAAGCAATAAAAAGATATAAAATTTTCGGATAACGCTTGAATCTTTAGGGACTTTTGTATTATATGTATTTTTTAACATTCTTGTAATTTTTAAAATAATTAAATTAAGAAAATAGTATGTTCGTCATTGCAAAGTTATGTCGATCAGAAAAATTGACATCTGTCAAAAAGATCAAGCTATCTTGTACAAGGTATAGTAATGAATGAAAATTTGTCTGCCGGTTATGCTGACGTTAGGTATTTGACACAATTAATTAATAGATAAATATTAGGAGTACAAATAAGTTTCCACCGTTTTTTTTCCAAAAAAACAATATTTATTGTGAAAGACCGGTAGTTTAAATTTAACCAAAGCATTGTCCATTACTAGGTACCACTTTCAGGCAGCGTTTGGATTCCACGTCTGAAGAACTAATTATCATTTGAGGCCATCCACGAATCAACCCAATTTTTGATATCTTCATAAGATGTGAACTGCTACTCCGACAGAGCATGTGCCATTCACCGGAACAAATGATTGTCGGTTAGTGAAATGTCTGTGACTGTTGTGTGTGTGACATTTTAAATTAAAGAAGTTAGTTAAAAGTTCCCGTAAATGACGCTTATTTGGTTCATATTTTGACATTTTCGGATAAAAAAATAAATAATATGAAGTTAATAATACGATGTTCTTAATAAGCTACCTAATTGTCAAGTCAGTTATAATCAAATAATTCTGAGGTAAATCTCGTACAATGCCATCTATCTTAAAACGACAGAAACTTATTTGTACTCCTTATAAATGTTTTGTTTACGTAAGTTTATGCATTTCACAACCCTTATAAATTAAGCAGGCACTTGCCAGATTTCCACTTAGCATTTTTATAGTCAGAATGTGCCTATAGATTACCAACATTATAGAGTGCCTACGTGAGTGAATCTGTCTATTTGTCTATTCTTGTGTTCAGAAGAAAGTTTTTACCATAAAAAATATGGTAAGGAAATGCAAAAAACCATGTAGTTACCTGCATATGCGTTGTCCCTTTAAAGCCACATTCACATTCCTTTTTTTATAATAACATTATTCTAGTGATCATTGCCCTATCAAAAAAAATTTTTTTAGTAGATCGATAAAATCTTATATAAAACTGCTTTGTACTTTTTCAATTTGATAAATGTAAAGCAATGTAAAATATTTCTAAATATAATCCTTTTGTGCTAAATTTTATACATTAGACACAAATAAAACTTGTGACAGTCTCTTAAAAAAATTAGGTATTCAGTAAGATATTTATAAATTATTAAAAGCATGCCGGTACGCTGTAAGGAAAATACATACCAGAAAGAAGAGGGAGGGCGGCCGATAGCCACGTGGCAGATAACCGTTACCTAAAGCCGCAGTTTTAAAAGGTTCACCTTGGTACTACTACCTCGCACTCCCTCTTATGTTATACGTAGGATCATATAATATATAGGATAAATATATAGATAGTTAAATCATTTATGTTTTATATTACTTGTGTATCGTCTATTCTAAGTTAAGTTGTGTTTTGTGTTGTATAGATTCGTTTTAGTTATTTTTAATCTAGCGTTAAGGATAAAATGCAACTTTCATTATTTTCACGCACTGACAAATAATGATGGCAATCTGCGTTTTTATATTTGTTTCCGGAATTTTAAACACAGACAGTCTCTTTGTAAAAAATCATTCATATATAATTATATGTACGACAAACAACAGATTTTTTATTAAAGCATAATTCTCAAACACATTAATAAACGGCCTTTTCAGTGGACGGATGAATGCGAGACGTATCCAAGATGGTTTTTAGAGTGTGATGATGTGACGACGCGATGGAATTGGAATTGCTACCTAAAACGCACGGGCATATTTGTGAGCAAACGGGCACAGAGAGCCCTGCTCCTGAAAAAAATTACAAGTAAATAAACCACAAACCAAATCAATGGGATAATCAAATTTCAAGATTTCAAATATAAGTTATAACCAGAGATGGGCAAAATGTAATCTGATTAATGATCAACGATTACAAAATGTAGTCGTAATTTTAATTTTCTTGCTCTGTAATCAAGATTAAATCCATTTAAAACATTAAGAAATCGTAAATGTGTATACAATCTGGGATTTTGTAGTGTTTAAAACATAAATGAGCAAAATGCAGTCATATTAATGGAAAAACGTAAAATGTAATCGTTAATCATTTTCATTAATCTGTTTACATTTGCCCATCTATGGTTATAACTGTGTTGTAGTGGCGTTTTTTTTTCTTTTTTTGGTAACCCGCGGGAAATCCCTAATGGACCTTCAGGGGGCAGTGGGAGCCGCCCCCTGGTGTGTCGGACTTGCGCCGACTAAAACCCCCGGAGTGTTCTTTTTCCCGCCTGCCAAGGGCAAGGCTGAGCCATCTTCCTCGGTACCCAGCGAGAGGCTGTAGAGGCCTAGTGGATAAGAAACAGGTTTCTAAGCGCGGTAACGCGAATAATCGTAGGTTAGAATCCTGACACGTACCTATTGGTCTTTCCAGATTACGTACGGATTTACACACCACATGCTCACCGGTGAAGGAACACATGATGAGGAAACCTGTATAGCATCTAATACAAATTATTATTATCTTTATATATATAAAATTCTCGTGTCACAATGTTAGTTACCTTACTCCTCCGAAACGGCTTTGCCGATTTTTATCAAATTTTATATGGATATTCGGTAGGTCTGAGAATCGGCTACTATCTATTTTTCATACCTCTAACTGATAAGGGTTGTTTACCCTTAACATTTTTTTTTTAATATTTGGACAAAAATTTTGTTTTTTTTTTCTACTGCAAATTACCTAGAAATCTATACTAATATTATAAAGCTGAAGAGTTTGTTTGTTTGTTTGAACGCGCTAATCTCAGGAACTACTGGTTCGAATTGAAAAATTCTTTTTGAGTTGAATAGACCATTTATCGAGGAAGGCTTTAGATTATATAACATCACGATGCAATTATTAGGTGCGAAGAAATAATGGAAAATGTGAAAAAAACGGGGAAAAATATTCATCCTTGAGGGCTTCCATTGCGTGTGCTGCAAAAACGGTTAGAGATACCAAAAATATATGTAAGAATGAATTATTCCTCTTGAAATGATCTAAAAAAATGTTTGCAACAGTATATATCTATCTTTTAAGATTAAGTCACTAGAACCGTTTTTATGGTAAACAAATTTGGTCGAAATTAATGCATTATTTGTTAAGAGTTGTATCAACGTAATAATATTAATTTTTATCTAAATAAATGTGTTGTTGATTAAGAGTATTTAATTGTGAACAAAATTGTCTTTGACATCACTTAATTTCAATGAACATCTTAGAAGATATTACAAAACCTTATATAGCTAAACAACGTTTGCCGGATCAGCTATAACTTATATGGCAACAAACCGTTTGCCGGGTCAGCTAGCTAAGTATAAGTTAAACGGGTAAATTCGATTTAGCCCTACAACACCATATGATTTGTCTTTGTCTCCTCGATTTACGACACGCCAACAAACCGTAAAACCATTATTTTAACCATTCTATCCCACAGTGAATCTGGTGGTTTAATGGTTCGTTTAAACCATCGGAAAGATCTTCGAAGACACCAGTTTTCTGAACGAGAAGCAGAATCCTTGAGAAGCTGATGAATATCAAAGAGGTAAGTGTAATTATTAGGGAGAGCGTGTCGTGGCTCTCAGTTAGTAAAAAAATACCATACACATAGTAAGTATTGTTCGTTACTGTAACAACAGACAATTTTATGCATTCACAATGGGTAATCTGTCGCTAAAAAGTACTTGCTAATAATTTGTTGATTTGCCTATCCAGAGCAAGACTACGTTTACAACAATAGCTGACAGTCTCCGATTTAACAAGTTTGCGTTATAAATACAAAGATACTTACCATTGTCAATTGTGAAAAATTTGATTCTATCTTTTTACATGAAAAGTGACGACCATACCTCTCTCTATTTTTAAATTATTTACACTTTTACACTTACAGGTTTAAGCAATAGTTTATATAAATAAATAAAACAGTTTATAGAAACCATTATTAGTAAATAAAATGTAAAAGAATGATTAATTATTGAAAAATAGTCGTTATTACTATCTCCATAAATGGATATACATATATATATATATATATATATATATATATATATATATATATATATATATATAATCAGTATTTTACCTCTGCTATCCTCGAAAAAAATATAGCGGGATGGTATGGTGGTCGTATTTATGGTGGTATGGCGATTGCCCGAACAGGGTCATGACCATACTACACAAGAGTAAAGACCGTTATAATGACTAGCCTTGGCCTGTCGCGTTTCAGGGTCAACTTGTGTGTATCCAGTAACTCATACCTAGGAACCTACAATCGTAGTAAATGTGGGCCGACATGACGACGGAGACCATCAACGGATTTTTATCCTATGATGGTCGCTTTTGTTTTTGGACTTCACTGTTCTTACCACTAGGGGCACTTTAATCACTTTGTCGAGTCAGTGTAAAAAAAAAACTACTTCAGGACAGATTTAATTTCAAACAAAACCGTCCACACTATAATATAAAACCAATAAAAAACATATTATATCAATATTTATTTATGATTGATTTGGAAAAACCAAAGATACGACTTGATCTTTCGACGAATATTCCCCATTATACACTAATAAAGATCTAGTATACTTACAATCTATTTCGGCATATAACAATAATAATTTTACTAATAAAAAGCGCTCATATAAATTCAAACTAGGATTTTTATCTTTAATAACGCAATGGAAGTGGTTAGAAGCAATCAAAATACAGTAACATTGTTTACAATCTCCTTTGTCTTCAAATAACCAAGTCACATGGGAACGCCGACGGCCATTTTGATAAGATTGTGCGTTTTGTTTATTTAAGTTGCACCCATTTATAAAACAAACATTGAACTTTTGTGTACTTAAAAATAAAATAATTATAAAATTATTCTAAAAGTCGATTGTATTTACATATTTTCTAAAGACCATCGCAATAATGTCATGGAAGATAATAACACAACATGAAGAAATTAATAATATCTGAATCTTCTCCTCTGACGATATATTTTTTCCCTCCTTAATTATTCTTTTTTCTTTGTGCGTAATGAGTCAATATCGTGTATTACTCATTATTTTACACATTTTAAGAAATAAACAATAGTCGATAACAAATAACGGCAACGAGGAAATTATAGTCATATAGTGAATATACATTTATTGGGCAGAAGCGGTGCATTGTTGTTTTTAACTGCCCTTTCCACATTGAAGCCAAATGCTCACCACTTAATCATACAACAAATAAAATTGAGTTTAGCTGTGGAACTCATCTGTATTTGAAAAAGCTTAATTTTTAAAGCTTATATTAAATTTAATACTGATAATCAACTCCACTTTTAGTTGACTCACTTTTATAATCTCTTTTATACTTGGCTCTTGCATGGGAGCTAGCAGACGACTGACTGTCCAACCTCAGCCAAGCTTAAATCAAGACAAAGAAATAGTGTAGCCATATTAATAATGAGCGTAACATTTTTAAATTTCCCTTTAATATCCCGCATCCAATCTCTATATATATAAATCTTATTTTGACAGACATATCATTTTGGTGCATAGGCGTTTATACAATATATGTATAAAGCTGTACGTACCTTACAATATATAAGTTTGGTTAAATTACTGTAGGATGGATGTTATTGTGTGAAATATTATTATGTATGATTTAGTAAATGCGTAGAATGGAACGTATGTAAGTGAAAGACAGGAAAGATGGAAAGAGAGATAGGATAAACGGTTTTTTTCAATGCGACCGCTCTGTAATATAAAGACGTAAAAAGTGTTAAGACGTAAGATTATTTTTGAAAAAGTGCAATAAAGTAGTATTTAACAGTTTATTTGGTCAGAAGATCCCCAAAACTACATTACTAAAAGCTAAATACAAAAAAAGAAATGATTAATATTATTATTATATCCAGGGGTTTAGAGTATTCAGTTTAAGCGACATTTTATGGTGATATAGTAATAAATATACTTTCGGAATCGGTAAAAAAACGCTGATTCCGAAAATATATATATAACCACCAATACCACCATACCAACCATACCACCATACCATGGTAATACCATGGTACATGGTGGTATTTACCATGGTAATATATCACCATAAAATGTCGCTTTAACCAAATAGCCCCTTTCACTCCTCGATATGTTTAATTTTAACGCCATCTATCGTTCGCATTAAAACAAGTATATAATTTACTAATACAACATAATTATTACACCAACGCAGGGCTATTTGTGGAAAACAGAACAAATTTTGCATAGCTCTTGTATCAGTAGTCGGATGTTTGGCTACGCCCACAACACTTCGCAATTTAAATCAGAGCTTTTTGTAAATAAAAAACTTTAAATTTTAAAATGTTGTTTATTCAAGTAAATTACTATTTAATATTCAATTTACAATATTATTAATATTTCATGGCTTTAAATAGAAACTATAACAAATTTTAGATAAAGTATTTAAATATTGCGTTTACGTACTACTTGCCGTACATTGCGTGTGTCCTTACAGTAACATAATAACAGTAACATATACCTACTCTAAGAGTGCGTATATAACATGAATTCTATACTGGAGTCCATTTCATAGTATTTTTTTAACCTTTCATCCGGTGTAAAATTCATATGCGCGCCACTGTCATAAAGCCTAAACTGCTAAAGCTAGAAACATAACATTTTTACGTCAATTTCTTTTTGTGACGTAGGTATCTGCTAAAGACAGGCTTTTAACTTAATCCTGCCCTAAGGGTGGAAGGGTGAAGAAGGCGTTAACATATTGTTTGAAAATCCGTCAATTTTGAAATAAACTCTTTTGAAAACCGGTATTAATTTTTTTTTTAATTACTTATATCTGGACAACCCTTTTTTTACCTGATGGAAATTCTCTTTTTTTTACACTGGCTCGACATCGTGACTACAGAGTACCTGATGGTAAGTACAGTGAAGTCCAAAAACGAAAGCGACTATCAAAGGATGAAAATCCAATGATAGTCTACATCGTGATGTGGGCCCACATATACTACGACTGAAGGTCTCTAGAAGCTACTGGAAATACACAAGCTGATCCCGAAACGCGACAAGCCTAAACTGGTCACTATGACGGGCTTTACACCCATGTACTGTGGTCGCGATCCAGACGGGCACCTACCACCTCGCTGCTGCTCGTTTAGCACCACCCAGGATTCACGTGTAGGGAAACTAGGGTAAAGCCTACGGACGCGAGCAGCTTCGACTCCCAAAAATCATGGACCATCAGGGCAGCAGTAAGGACTGCTACCCCGGGGTTCGGTGTGTGCTCTTACCGACTAAAACCATCAGGGTATTCCTTCTTCCGTCTGCCGAGTGCTAAGAGAAAGGCAGGGCCAGATTCCTCAAGCAGCTCGACAACGTCGGGCCTTTTTCAGACCTTATTCACAATATGAGAGTCGTGGTGTAGAAAGTCAACCCTCGCTCGCCTCGTGTTTTGGAGCGGTGCGTAGGAATACATGACATACCGCTTAAGCCAGGAAATATTGGATGACGTACTCCCTCAAGAGCGCCGCTAGGGTATCACGTCCGTGTAAGAGGGAAATTACGTGAGAAAGTCTCCCTCCGGCGTCCCAATCTGGTAGGGCGACTGACGGGCTGCAAGGATAGAGATGAGGATTGTTCCTCTCGCTCTCTTTCCGTTGGCTGTTATCTGGATAACACTGAGTTATCATAGCTAGTATTTTGTAAATAGTATTAAATCCATATTTCTAAATAATTCAGCTATCTCGCCATTCTCTCTTACGAGTGTATTACATTATTGTAGCAGAATCCTTTTTTATTACAACCAAAAATGTATACAACGTCACTTTCGGTGATCTTTTAAGTAAAATAAAATAGTCCTAACAAATAGCGAGTTTTTTAGACTTATTCGGAAACATTTAAAACATTTACATTTTTAACTCCTTGTTAGAAAAACGAGGCCGAAACAATTATTTTAAGCCGTGAATGTTCATTTTAACAAAGAAGAATGCAAATGTACACGTTTGAATATGCAAATGTATTATTTTAAACAAGTTTCAAAAGAATGGCACCCGATGTTGGATACATCGTAAAAAGCACACAAAATAGACAAAGAACTTTGTTCCAAATATTTCTTGACTAACAGTAACTATTACCTGATGTTAAAAAAGGGTTGGCAATAAAAAGAATAGAGTATTTGCGAAATAAATTAATTTAAGTTCACTAACAAACGCTGCTTTAAAATTCAGAAAGTAGTATGACGTGCAATTCTGCCCTTTTATCTTATCGAAGAGTTTAAAAAAAATTGTAATTGAATATTTGTATCCCGCCACATACCTCTAGGTTTTTCCAGATTAAGTACTAATTTAGACACCACATGCCCACCAGTGAGGAAAACCATTTTGAAGAAACCCAGTGACGTGCATAGAGTATTTGGACAAGTACTTGAATTCTGCCTGAATTCAAGTAATTAGTTTAATATTATGTAATTGTAGTAAATATTATATTGCACTCGTGGAAAAGATATATGGCGTAAAAATAGAACAAATATGAATATAAATGTTTTCTTGTTTTGTTTAACTTTAAGCAATTTATTCCAGACTTATTTATTGTAAGGGCATGCAATGCTTTATGCAGCTATGGAATGGCAGCTACTGAAGAAACCCACATAGCATTTGATGGAGATGGTATGTGTACGTGCCCTGAAACCAGCGACCCGTTGAGCTACGGACATGTTAGACACGAACATAAAAACGCAAAAATGATGTAACTATTAATGTGTGTCTGCTCACCCCGAAAGTAATTTAATGTGACGATATATTATGAATATTATTAAGTAATCTATAGTTTAATAATTAAGATAAGCATCGAAAACAAGATTTTTACATTGCGAGATTGGATCTTTTAGGATATTGGTCCTAGCAATATACGAGTATATTAAGCTATGTTACTATAATAGTTAATTACCTTCCTGTTTTCTTCCATAAACAGCCATTAAATTTAAAGTACGCTTTAAACAATATATATACGAATTTATTTTTGATCTTATTCTAAAGGAAAATTACCTTTAAATCGACGTGTTAGTTTCATTTCTAAAATAATTATGTACTTTATATGTTACGACAGAATAAGCAAACAAAAAATTGAAAAGGCATGCCTTTTATGTTAACTATGAACCCAATAATTTTGTAACGCAAATAGTTGAAGAAATTCACATTAAGGACTGACAAAATATTCATAAAAAGTTTCGTAAAAGACCTTTCAAAAACTAATCGAAAGGGAACTAACAAGCCGGAAGCTATACCACCGCACGCGAACGCCTAAAAACGCAAATTGTTTATTTACAGCTTTTTAAAATCGCCCCTGTTTTCTTCGCGAGGGGAATACGGATTTTGCGGTTTTTTCACCTTTACACTTGTAAAAAACACGTGCGTAATTGATTTGCGGTCGTGTGTTAAGTGATATTTTGATTGTGGTTTTTTGTCAATTTTTTTGGGCTTTATCGCGTGCACATGGTTACCTTATTTTTTACTCATAATTAAATTCGTCACGAATAAACATGTGTTATACATAATTCGATTATTGTCATTATAAATAAAAAAACACTAAATTGTTTAAAGAAAATTGTTAATATTTTTTCTTGGTAGATTGCCTTCGTTATCTTTCTTAGTAATGAGAATATATAATCATGATTTATCCCTTTTGGGTGAGCAGAAATATATTAGTGGCTGTATCCACTTTCCACATATATATTGTGCCCAGCGTGATCAGAGGCGCATCTGATCGCCGTCCTCATGACTCTTAATTATGACATTTTTATTAAATGCGATACAGGTTTTTCGCGATATTTTCTATCACCGATGAACATGTGGGGTCCCAATCCGTACTTAATTTAGATAAACGTAGAAGGATTTCAACCTACGACCATTCCTGTGCCTCGCGTGGAAACCTGTCCCTAAGCCACTAGACAACTACAGACAACCACAGGCAGCCACAGCCGAGCTTTCTTCGGCTCATTTTTATTCAACTTACGATAATTAAGGCCAAACTGGTCGTAGGTATCCTGAATACTTTATCTGTATAATGCAGAACATACGCATAATAATATAATATTATATGTCACCTTAGTATATATTATGTTATATAACATTTGTGTAACTGTACCAGATTCATATTTATTCAAAGAGATTATATGAGGCGTCTAGTTTCAAAACCCGCTAAAACGATTTTTCGTACAAAATTACTTAATAGTTCTAATAGTAATTTGAAATGTTTTTATCAAAGCGAATATTATATATGAATGCTTTCTTTTTTGCTTTTTCACTCTAGAATAATAATTTAAATACCTTATAAGAATGTGATTGTTAAGTCAAAGACTAATTATAAGTTATTATAAATTTGTGGCATTTGAAAAAATATGTTATAGCGGGTTTTGAAACTAGACGCCTCATATACAAGTACACATAACAAATATAAATTCTATATATAGTAAATAAGTATGCCAGTTTATAAGTTTTTTTTTTGTTTTATTTCCCCATGAGAGGAAAGCAAAGGCTTGCATGCCATACAGCCATATAAGTATACTTATTTAAAAATAATACTTAATTCACTATCTACTCCTTTAATCCAACTCTTTGCTAAAACCAGTGAAAACTTTGTTTTTTTATACCTCAATGATTAAAAAATGTGATTATAGTCAACTAAACAGAAATATATTGTGATTTTTTAAAAATATGGACATGTATAAATGGATATAAAAACTCCAAAGTCACCATTTTTTAATATTAAGCGTGTCTTGCTTTAGCGTTTCATGTCACATACTTCCGTCAACAATAAGCAATGAGGGCATAAAAACTCCCCTTGTATTAAATAGAGGGCAATTAAGATACTGGGGCTTAAAAAACCGAGGGGACTTGAAATCCGTTTTTGTCAAGAAGCGTGCATTAAAAATTAACACTTGTATAGTTCGTTACCTACACATAGTTGCTAGTTCAATTGGGTTTATTTTATACAAATATATCATTCTTAGATGCAATAAATAAGCAACAATAACAATAGAATACCGCCTTTTCTATAAATAATATGTATACTCTATTTTTATAATGAAATAGCAGATTAATTAAGTTATTTTATATACATTTAGATCTACAACAAGCTTGTCGGTGAAGGTAAAGATTGTAAGGAAACTCGCATGGTATCTAATAAAAATGTCATGTATAAGTGCCCTGGGAACAGCCATTTGCTACTGATCGTGTTGGCAAGATATAAGAGTAAAGTGGATACAGGCACTAACATATCTCTGCTTACCCCAAAAGGGATATAGCGTGACAATAAATTATTATTTATTCATCAAATAAAAACATATAAGAAGATAATATATAAATTTTATTATATATATAAAAACATGTAGACTTGCTGGGCGAGGCCTTAGGCCAGGGTGGTGGATGGTGACCTGTCGCTGCCAGCTCTCGCTCGCGCGATGGTTGGTAGTGACAAGGCATGGCAGGTGGCTCTCTCCTTCATGGAGGATACAATGAAGGTGAAAGAGGCGGCGGAGCGGGATTGGGAGGCTGTTGCCACCCCGACAACCCAATCCGCCGCCCAGCTCGGACGACTGCTTGAAAAGAGCTTTCGCCAGAGACCCTTTTCCATAACTGGATATACGCCGGGTGGCGAGCTTGAGGGAGTGCATAGCTCCGATCCAGGCGTGAGCGGTGTGTGATGTATTCCCACACACCACAGTAGTAACAACTCAAGGAGATGAGGGGAGAGTGGTACTTTCCACCACTCTCCCAGCCAATGTGTAAGGTGGATGTGGGGAGTGGCGATTATTGAACCACTACCCACCAAATAGGCGGGGCATGAATAAGGCCAGACATCGTCGGGTGATGAGGAAGCTAGCCCAGCCTTGCCCTTGGCACTCGGCAGGCGAGAGAAGAAACATCCCGGTTTAAGTCGGTGCACGTCCGACATACCGGGGGGTGACCCTCATCGCCCCCAGATGTCCGTTAGGCATTTTCCCCGGGTTACCAAAACAAAAAACAGGGGCGAGGTCTAAGGTTCAAGACACCGGTAGTTAGGAGCTCAGAGTGAGGAACCTCCTAACGATGCGTGCCGTACCAAGTAAGACTGCCTTCGGTATTATTTTTATTATTAGGTTATCTACTTTTAATAGTTTTATTAATATCTCCAGCTTTTTCCTATGACTTGCCTCTTTGCTATAATGAGAGGAAGAATTAGATAATATTTCATTCGGTTACGTATGTATTCTTATTTAAGTACAGAATGCGCAATATCATTCCACAATTTCATACATGAACCCTTTTAACATTACAGGGATTTAAAAACGTATGAGACATAGGTTTTTTTAATGTATTAACAAGCTTAGCACATTTTAGAAATAAACATAGAGACAGTAGTGTCACTTACGAAATGAATTTACAGTTAAATTCTACAATGTCTTCTTCTTCTCAAGCTAAAAATTATCTTTCCAATCTTTCAACTGCATTTACTTCTTTATTTTAACCACAAACCAATTTCCTAGCACCGTATAGACAAACAGAGAGACAAATATAAAACCTAGTTCAAATTGCATTGTCTTCCAGATTAGAACTATCCCTATTTCAAGTTTTTAGCTCATTAAATCTTCGTTGAAAACCATCTATAATTTTTGTACAGACTTGATGCTAAAAAAATGTATTAGTTGATAAAAATCAAAAAGATTAAAAAGGAAAATTCGTTAAACATGTTTAACGTACAAATATCAGATTGCAAAGATGTAACTTAATCTCGAAGGATAATAAATAAAGTATTTTATAAAAGATATTTTTATATATGACTCGTGCCAAAGCGAGCAAATATAATCTCAAATGATTTCTGAAGGGAATTTCACGTACCATCAAAATGGATCTTGATTATCGTTTAGTAATCATGAAGATATCAAGATGTAACCGATCCTTACAACCGTGCGGTAATCCGACGTTAGTTCATCCGTTGCACAAAAGCATGTGCCTTTGGTCTGTCGGTCAGTCAACAGGCCTTCATCCCTTTGTCCGTCGTTTTCGACTTTGCACAATACGAAATAATCTCCAAAAAGTGACCCCAAAGTGTGCTCGGTATTGTATCGTCATTCCGATAACAAAACGACGATGGCGTGCCCGAAAAAAATTTAATCGCGTATTTTAGGAGGAGGTTTTTTCTGTAAATAATTCACAGTATGATCCATTAGGTTCAAATTTCTGATTAAGTTAATTATGTCATTTTTGGTCCAGTGAAAATGTTATATTTATACATAAACTCAGAAAAATAACCGGTCTGAACCTCAACTGGAAACAACGTTATTTTAAATATTAATATATTATATTAAATATCAATAATGAATAGGCCCATCGCAAGCGTTTTTAAATCGTCCGGTATATTGAAATACTAACGATTTCTAAAGCAAAGTGTACTGAAAAGAGTCAGTTAGTATCTCATATAGTCGCTATTTACAAAACATTATTCTGTCGATACAAACTTAATTGAATATCCTATTGCAATATATCGAGATAAATATATTGATATACGTTTTCGACAATAATAATAATATGTCGTCACCCTATATCACTCCCTAACAAGGTGACCAGGGATACAGTTCACTTCATCAACTTAGCAAAACAGTATTATAATGCGAGCCAGCATTGCAAGATACTTTCTGCCACAAATGCCGCCAGACGCTTTAAGACTTTAAAAAAAAAATTATATACGCTATTTAGAGGACTATTTGAAAATTATATTACCTATGTCCAGTAACAGAAACGCTCTTTAAATATTAAAACGCTTTTAAACAGTAATGAGTCATTAATTTGTATGCCATTGATTATTGATTAGTGTTCAAAAGCTTCTCTGAAACTGGGTGTTAACCAGGCAAATTGTAAGGAGTAAACATTCTCCCAGATATATAAACCATACTGCCGCGAACCGTGAGTGCTTATATGAGCGCGATGGAACTATTTTTTGGCACATTACGTAAAACAAAACATCAGCCTGTAGTTAGCAACGTTATGCCCACTCAATATGTTCTCGGCAGCTTGTCCCATGTTTGACACAAAAGGATGGACTCGCGCCATATCGAACAGCTGACACACCTGCTCGAGACCCATAGAGCCACACTACATCGCTAAAATAATGTATCACCACGTCCCATCTGTAACTACGTAAACAGAGCTATTAGAAAAAGTACTAAACAATGGAAACGGATTATATAACTTACCTGTAATATTATTAAATTGTGAAAAACTAAAAATTTGAGTGTATTAAGGTAAGGACTGGCTGCGACGTATCGCTCTGTATGCACTTATATTAAAAGGTTTCGATGTAGGTGATCGCGCAGCGCTATCAGCCGTTGCGTCCAGCTGGCGATCGTGATAGCTCATAGAGCTGCATAGCTGTCTACATTGAATGCCTTTCAATGCGTACATGGTGGTGGCTGGTGATTGCTGCTGGGTCGCTGTTGGCAAAGCGGCGTCAGGCAAAATAAGAATCACCCCTTAAATGATATTATTAACCTAAGTATTTCACGATAATTATATTCTTTAAAAAAATAGACAGAATTTGGATGGTCATTCAATTGACCAAAATTTACGAGAATTTTAATACTGACATATTAGCTTTAATCTATACTAATATTATAAAGCTGAAGAGTTTGTTTGTTTGTTTGAACGCGCTAATCTCAGGAACTGCTACTTCGAATTGAAAAATTATTTTTGTGTTGAATAGACCATTTATCGACGAAGGCTTTAGGCTATATAACATCACGATGCAACTATTAGGAGCGAAGAAATAGTGGAAAATGTGAAAAAAACGGGGAAAATTTAATTTAATTTAATTTAAATTTAATTATATTCATCCTTGAGGGCTTCCATTGCTTGCGCTGCAGAAACGGTTCAAGATACCAAAAATATATGTATGAAAGAATTATTCCTCTTGAAATGATCTAAAAAAATGTCCCAGACAGTATATGTCTATCTTCTAAGATTAACTCACTAAAACCGTTTTTATGGTAATCAAATTTGGTCGAAATTAATGCATTATTTGTTAAGAGTTGTATCAACGTAATAATATTAATCTTTATCCAAATAAATGTGTTATTGATTAAGAGTATTTAATTGTGAACAAAATTGTCTTTGACATCGCTTAATTTCAATGAACATCTTAGAAGATATTACAATTTCAAAATAAATAACTAATTAAAATGCCCAAAATAACTATTCCACGCGGACGAAGTCGCGGACACAGCTATGCTAGATACTATTTTTGATTGTTTATCGATTGATTTCACTTTTTTTTTTCTAACAAGAATCTTTGATGCATTGATTAGGTTTACAAACCAATGAATATGAATTGGTAAAACGTACAAACCAATAAATGACTGAATGATTTAGAATATCATGTGAAAGTGCCCTGAGAACGGCGATCAACTGCGCAACTAGGCACGTTGGGCACGAGTTAGAAACGCAAAGTCGATACAGTCACTATTTTATCTCTACTGACTCCGTAAGGGATAAAGCGTAAATAAATATTTTTAATTAAGTTTACAAACTCCGTATGAGGAAACCACGAAGTTCTACATACCGTTTTGTTCGCTTAGAATTACTTTAGTAAATGTTGTATAGTGACTTTTGCCATTTATAACTAATACAGAAAGTGTAAGCAATTGCAAAAAAAAGGTCAGAGTTCCGAAGAAAGCTTTATGAGACGTAGCGTGGTTATTGCGAGTCGGGTCCGATCAATATTGCTCGCCGTTTCATCACGTCGATGGGAAAAAAGAGGAAAAAAAATACATAACTTTTTAGGGGCGGCCGGCTCCCAGCCACCCCGCGCCAGCCTCCTTGGGGGAACTCGCTCGCCGAGATATAGCATGGAAAAAACACAAAAACTTCCACGCGACCGTAGCGCGTGCTTCCTATAAAGTAACGTATCAAATTTATATAAAAGGGAAGCTCTTTTGTTAAACAAAAAACCGCCATTGAACGCTCGTGAATGGCGGAAGATATTAGAGTTTGTTTTGATTGATTTTGGTAAGGGGATGTCTAGCACCCTGATAACAAAAAATTCTATATATAATGAAACAACCATACAATCATAATAAAATAATGCTGTATATTAAGGCTAAGATTTACAGATGCTATTTCAACTTTACTTAGCTAAGTACTCAAAAAATTAATTTGTTTTGACAAAAAACTGAATATATAATAGGAACTTGAGTATAGCCATAGTATTCGTAGAGCCAAGTCATTGATAATATAAATTGTAATTCTTAAGTAAATTCTAAGGAAACTTAAAGTTGCGTCTATAAATATCAGCCCAAGAGCCTGAAGATAAACACATCATTACATAAGTACCTTGACAACGGTGATCAGCTATGCTACTGGTCACGTGCGCCACGCCATATAAGCTCAAAATAAATACAGGCACTAATGTGTCTCTGCTTACCCCGAAAAAGATATACCGTGACGATATATTATTATTATTATTATTATTAGCGGCTGGCTCCACTTTACGGTTATTTGTCATACCCAACGTGAATAGCAGCACAGCTGATCACCATTCTTGGGCCATTTACGCATGGTATTTCTATTAGATGCCATACGGGTTTCTTCACGTTGTTTTCCGTCATCGAAGAGCATATGGTGCTTAAATTCGTACGATGTCTGGAAAAACCCAGAAGTACGTGCCGGGATTCGAATCTACGATCATTTGCGTCACCGCGCATGGAATCCATTATCCACTAGGCCACCAAAGCTACATACATACATTATTATTTATATACTCGTATGTAAACTTGAATACTGGTTAGGACGCCATCTAGTGGCAACTAGAGTTGTTTTCAGTCTACATACTCGTAATTTTATTTTATCACTGCTACAAAACCATTGATATAAAAAATAATCACATATTCACTAGCATTCAAGTTGGGAAATACATATTTAAATCTTATGTAAGGCTGTATAGTATTAAGTGGAGCATCTTATAAAAATTACAATAATAAATCGCCATTGCCGTAAAAATATTTGCAATTATTTTTCCCCTGCTATATAGTTATAAAAGAAAACATAATCTCATGTCATCAGTGTAATAAAAAGTAGCAATGATTTCTAGCCTACTGCTAACCTAAAGAGCATTTTAGCGTACTTCACTGTAAAAAAGGACAATAATACTAAATCTATGACTTCTGTGGGTATAGTACTAGCCTGTCCAACGGAAACAGCCATCATGTAACACAAAGAGCTCGCGACTACCGCGGAATACATTGTAATGATAAAAAAAATATCAACATCTGGCCGTTGTCTACCCAGTTGTGGAGGAGTCGGCTCAAAGATTATGTTACAGAAAGGCAATGCCTTTTTCCAGAAAATTTATGCCTTTAAGCTATAAATAAATAAGTATGTATAATTTGCAGTTAAAATCCGATCAATTTTTATTGCGTACCGCTAATTGATGGAATTTGCTCTTTACCTTTGTTTTTCCTACATCCTACATCCCATGTTTAACATCGGGAGTCTTCAAACAACGAGAAATTTCATATTCGCTGGCGAGTGCGCTTCATAACCGACTTCATATCGATATTTCATAAGATGAGATAACGGTAAGCGTAAGCCTGTTTATAATGAAAAAAAAAAACATGAATTTAATAAAATAATGTCATAATGAATATCATAATAGACTCCAGTCCATTAGCAGTCATTACCTTATGGTACTTTTACTACACTATGCATATTTACTATCAGCTAATGCGATGTAGTCAATTTACACTGTTACTATGAACATGTTATGCTGTGTTAACCTCTATTAAAAAAAAAAAAAAACAAACAAACAAATGATAAACACAAACTGTACTAATGTAGAATTTTAATTCCTACGATGTCTCCAATAGATAAACGTTTTGTGAAATATAATATAAACCAAAACAAGACATTCTCCGATTACAAAACAGTCAAATTCAATTGGAATGTTCCGGAAGTAGTTGTACAATGTGCAAGGATTTCACATCGAAAATATGTATATAATATTATCTATAAGGTGCCTATATAATGGAGTAGGTACTTAATTCAACATATATAGTGTGCTCGTAATTCAAAGAATTTAGTAGTCTAACAAATAACAAACATTTATAAACAGAAAATTTTAGTTCTAGAGGGGCGGAGTTAACGATAACGAATTGGTTTTAATTGCATTTTAATAGTTTGACGAAACTCTACATTATCGTTTTAGAGTTTAAGTACTTATCTTGTTATTATTTATAAAACAAAAAAAAAACTTTTCTAAGAACCAATAAATATATTTCTATTAGGAGCGTCATTGTCTAAAATATTAAAATCGATAATATAAAATTTGAAAATGACAGAACAACAATTATACAGTTTTATGATAGTTAGTATTAATATGGTAAAATCATTGTTGCAAATGATTTCTTACTAAAGTGCTACGAGTCCACAATTTGTGGGAAGTAACGCGCAGCAAATCTACCAAAAAGTGGTTTATTTTAATCTGCAATCTCTTCAGCGCTGTCATAATAAGCTGAATAATGTCCAAAATAATATTAAAAAGAGCATGATTATAGAAGTAACAACAGCTACTAATAGGATTTGAAATATAACCAAAACAGGAAGCTCTACTTAGAGCTTCCTGTTTTAGTTATATTTCTACACTGAGTTGCATTCATAAATTTACTCATTCTCCATCTATATAATATTACAATTTAATATTTTACCCCTAAATAAATAGAAAAAAAACTCGCTAATGAACTAAGTACATATTATGGATTGTCCTATCTACATATTCGTTAATCTATGTCGTAGTATAAAATAACTATGCAACAATAAGCTGACACCGCACGCGTCATTATTCAAGTACGATTGACAGCCACTTCCATAGGTCGGGGTTGTGGTGTACGAGATCCAAGTTCAATAATACGCCTACTTATTGTAGCTGCGCAACGGACAGCGTTTCGTACTACAATAAAACAATTTTGATCTTTGTAAAACACCTATAACTTAAAACCGATGCTAACTAACCAATTTAATAATATTTAAATATAACCTATGAAGGTATGATTCTTCGAACTGGGTCGTAACCACAGTACACAAGTGCAAAAACAACAACAGTGACTTGCTTCGACCTATCGCGCTCCGGGATCAACTTGTGTACATCCATTGATGGGCAAATTGTAATCAGATTACTGAAAAACGATTACAATTACATTTTGCGTTTTTCATCATTATCAAGACTGCATTTTGTTCCTCTATGTTTTAAACACCACGAAATCCTCAATTGCATACATATTTATGACTCCTTAATGTTTTGAAGAGATTTAATCACGACTACAGGGCGACAAAATTAATTACAAAATGTATTATGTGTATGTGTTGATGTGTGTGTGTGTGTGTGTGTGTCTGTGTCTATTTATTGTTATGTTGTTTTGTTTTGGGAGTCGAAGCTGCTCGCGTCCGTAGGCTTTACCCTAGTTTCCCTACACGTGACTCCTGGGTGGTGCTAAACGAGCAGCAGCGAGGTGGTAGGGTGTCGGTGCCCGTCTGGATTGCGACCACAGTACACGGGTGTAAAGCCCGTCATAATAACAAGTTCCGGCTTGTCGCGTTTCGGGATCAGCTTGTGTATATCCAGTAGCTCATATACCTATAGACCTTCAGTCGTGGTATATGTGGGCAGACATGACGATGTAGACTATCAATGGGTTTGCATCCTTTGATAGTCACTTTCGTTTTTGGACTACACAGTACTTACCATCAGGTACTCTGTAGTCACTATGTCGAGCCAGTGTTAAAAAAAAATTAATCAGATTACATTTTGTCCATCTCTGTGTACATCTATGGATTCATATTGTGATATACATGGGCCGGAATGACGACGATGAATGTCAATAGATTCTTGACTTTGCCGGTCGTTGCCGGTCATTGCCATTCTTGGACTACACTGTACTCTCCATCAAATGCGGTTTGATCACTCAGTTGAAACAGTATAAATATTTTTTGTTGTATCCCAAAAAATGCTTGATTTATGTTTACTATTAAACAAGGCAGCCATTTAAACAAGTTTTTACTACATTAAAAAACAGTAATGTATTCTTGGCTGTGTTAAGCTTCCACGTATGCTATAATTTAACAAGACGCTATACGTCCTTCAGGAAAATATTGCCTAAATCTGTACCTATTCAGAAATGTATCTAAAAGAGGTAAGGCTATAAATTAAAATGATGTACTGTCTGTTTTTATTTTTATCTACTGTAACAGTGACCTATAATTTATAAATTAATTTAGCTTATTTTAAATAGCTACTCTTTTTTTATTTGAGAAAAGTCCTAAGAGGACTGCTCTGGCTGCACAAGGGGGTACCGCAACCGGACTGTAGCGGACTTGTATCGACTAAAAATCCAAAGGACTACATCTGCACACTAACGGAGGCTGTGCCGACTTTAATAGATTCTCCACCGCAGTACAGTGCCACGCTCTCTTGGCATTTTCTTGAGGGGAGGTAAAAATCTCCCCCGACATCTCACAATGCTTTTGACAGAGCGCGTCACCACGTTCCGCTAACTAGAGACCTACTCTAGCAGAGTGAAATAAAATGCTAAGCGCATTTATCTTTAAAACTTAGATAACCATCCAAAAAGTATCAAGATATATCTATTCGTAACTACAAACTTAAAGACGTATGCTATGAATTTGGATAACGGTGGCGAATCGCAAACTTCATGAATAAATATAAATTCGATATTCTTTTTGTATAAAAATGTCGAATAAAAAGATGATTTATCATAACGCTTCCATTCATACGCATCTTTATAACTTTTAAATAAACATCGTTTTTGGGATGACATACAAAATGGTGCGTGGCGAATATAATTTTTTTAGGATACAATTTCAGTGGGACAAGGGAACTAATAAGTGGCGGACACCCACGCTCTACGTGACTAGACAATTTATTTATTATTTAAACTATGTTTCAGATTTTGAACATTTTAATGTAGGTATATATTTTGCACATTTCTACATAGGCACTTATACAATGCATTTAACAAACGACTAAAGTACACTTAGCAAGAGTTTTAGCGTGTTTTTTATGCACGTTACAAAACTTGAGGTGTGATATTGGTATGATTATATAAATATGAAAATTATATATGAAAATTAACAAATCTTTAATGGTAAGTCTCATTATTCCACAAAACAGATATCTTTAACAATTTCGTTGTCACGTCACCCAAATGTGGGTGATGCTTTTCTTGTTGAAGTTAGTAGGACTCTTAGTTCGACTTATAAAAGGATATGAAAGGAATAAGGTCTTATATATACATGATGACGATGATGAAGTCCTAGCCGGATTCGGCCACGGCGACTGTTTCAACACCGATTAAGAAAATCAAGGTTCAGTTTTCGGAAACAGCCAATTGCGCAGGAGATATTTAAGTGCATAACTGGACGCGCTGCCAGAAAAGCACTCTCTCGTCCGAGCTCCCTCTTGCCCGATGGCATGGAGAACCAGTACGATCGGGAGGGAACGGGATGCAGGTTTGGTCGAGTTTTCCTTCTCTGAACTCCTGGTTGAATTGCGGTGTTAAAGAGATACCTTAGTCGCCTTTTACGACACCTCGGCAAGAAGAGGGGGGTGCTATTCTATTCTGCCGTCAGCCACCACGGCACATACATATACATACACATATACATATACTATATACGACACTAAAGTACTAAAAATATTCACATTCTACAATACATTTTATTAATGTATATAGGATAACATTACATTATACAATGACGCGTGTTTTCACTAAAACAAATTTGAGATTAAAAACAAAATTCATTGCGATAAATCAAGGATAATAATATCATAATACTCGAGTTTTTATATATCGCTTATTTACGTTACGACGTACCGAGAGTCGAGCTTGGGCACCGTCAGAATTTTTTTTTTTCGGCGTGTCCTACGTTGGTGGCCTGGGAAAGAACTTCACAACAAAACCGGGCTTGGTGGGCGAACGCAGAGGGCGCTCAGCCAGCGAAATTTATGGGTTGGGCGGCTACGCAAGGGCACCCCTGTGGGTACGGACCTCGACTTGGGCGGCCGGCCAGTTGAAAAACGAACCTAACGGTGATCTACCAGCGTTTCGGAAGCGACTACCTTGAGAAGAAACGCCGAAAGAAACTCAAGGCTGCGTCGGAGTGAAACTGCATTATTTAAACAACAATTGACGGACCTATCCTTAATCGTCGTCGTCGGCGCCGCCGGCGACGCCGGTGTCTCGGAATGTGACGAGTGCTTGTGTGTACCTCGTTGTTGATAGGATCGGCGGTCGCAAGGGCCGCGGTAATTGAATCGAAGGGATTCAATAGGACATGCCCGTCAGAAACTCAATCGAATCGCGCTGAGCGATGAACATGTTAATACACCAGAAACTAGAACTAAGATGTGTGGAACACTGAGTCATTTTCAAAGCACTGTCTACTCTAGAGGATTATACTATTCTGGACCCGATGGAGTGCAGATGTGCAACTAGCAGAAAACCTTCCTAGTGGTTATATTAGGTCCTTACATATGAAATTGGCGTTTTTCGTACTGGCCACTTTAATCACAAATTTCTCCTCTTTGGTAAGGAATTTCAAATTCAAATTTGTACAGCTATAGACTCATGTATTTGTGCTTCGATGATCGTCATTCATTTGTTTTTTTCTTCTGTTTTTTTCTGTTTGCGTCACTCATTTTACAAAATGGAAAACTTAAAATATCGCATTATTTACGAGTACGAGTTCCGCCGTGGCACTAGTGCTACGGAAACAACTCGAAGGGTGAATGATGTGTATGGCGGTCGTGTTGCAAAAGAAAACACAGTTTGTTGTTGGTTCCAACGTTTTCGTTCTGGAAATTTCGACCTGCAGAACAAGCCCCGTGGACGGCCTGAGACTCGAGTTGATAATGAAGAGTTGAAGGCTATTGTGGAAGCGGATCCATCGCAAACCACGTCCGAGTTAGCTGCAGGCTGCGATGTTAGTGATAAAACTGTTTTAATTCACTTGAAGCAAATTGGGAAGATTAAAAAGCTTGAAAGGTGGGTACCTCACGAATTGACTGAAGCAAACCGGCAAACGCGCGTCGACTGCTGCGTTACATTACTAAACCGGCACAATAATGAAGGTATTTTAAACCGAATCATTACCTGTGATGAAAAATGGGTTCTTTACGATAATCGGAAGCGCTCAGCGCAATGGTTGGATCCTGGCCAGCCAGCCAAATCCTGCCCCAAGCGAAAATTAACCCCAAAAAAGTTACTTGTAAGCGTTTGGTGGACTAGTGCCGGTATTGTTCATTACAGTTTTCTCAAATCTGGCCAGACTATTACGGCTGATGTCTATTGTCAGCAATTGCAAACCATGATGGAAAAGCTAGCGGCTAAACAACCTAGGCTGGTCAATCGCTCCACGCCACTGCTGCTTCACGACAACGCTAGACCACACACTGCGCAACAGACGGCTACTAAATTAGAAGAGCTTCAATTGGAAAGTCTAAGACATCCTCCGTACTCCCCGGACCTTGCTCCAACAGATTACCATTTTTTTCGAAATTTGGATAACTTTTTGCAAGGGAAAAAATTCAACTCCGATGGGGCAGTCCAAATCGCCTTCAAAGATTTTATTGATTCCCGTCCGACTGGTTTTTTTAGTAATGGGATCAATGAACTACCTATGAGATGGCAAAAGTGCATAGAAAATACTTACTTAAATACTGGTTCATACTTTGATTAATTAAATATATTATATTAAAAAATATTCGACTTTTTGTTCCTCCCATACAAAACGCCAATTTCATATGTAAGGACCTAATATATCGTCAGCGCGGCGCGTTGTTGTGTCTTAGAAACGTTCACCACCGCGTACCATCTCAAACCACGTCAATTAAGTCAAACCATTTTATAACATCAACCTGTAATCATAGAACTGTAGCATGAACATAAAATAAATCTGTAGGTACATTTTATAATGTCATTGCCTTTTACGAAAATAAATTACTTAAACGATGAAAACCATATATAGCTATAACTAACACAACTTAAAATAGGAAAACAATACAGCTCTTACATTATTATCATAGTTCTTCTTTATATTATTAAGTACACAAAAGAAATAAAAAACATGATAGTTATTTTGAAATCCTAAGATTTAAATTCTGCGTGTAAAGGTACATAACAATACACAGAAATAAAAACTTAAAAAAAAATCCATAAATTTATATGTTTTAAATGCAAACAGCAAAGAAAAGAGAATGATTCCTTCACCTTCCATCACCTAAGATGGATTTTTTGTTTAAAATCTGTTATTGAATAAATAAAAAAGATGTAATACTTAAGGAGAGAAGCATGATTTCATACTCATATTATGTTAAGTCGTAACAGTGCCAATGATAATGACAAGGACAAGGAGGTTAGGTTCAGCCACCGTTTCCCAAACAATGATAGAGAAAGGTTTCGGGATCGGCTGGGTAAAGCCCCAGATCCGACTACTAGAGCCCCGCGTGCTCCGGTGCTACCGGTGTTTGGAGCCCGGGCACGTGGGGCAAAGCTGTAAAGCGACCACCAACCGTAGTGGTCGCTGCTTCCGCTGTGGGCAGCCTGGGCATAAAGCCCAGGGATGCGAGGCCCAGCCACGCTGCTGTTTGTGCGCCGACGCCGGCAAGCGGGCCGGCCACCGGCTAGGCAGCGCAGTCTGCGCGGCTGCCAAGAGGCCCATCAAAAGGCCTCAGGGCAAAAGAGGAATTACATCCGCACCCGCCGACGTCAATATGCCGGCGGAGGCGGTAGAACCTGTGCCAAAAGAGGCTTCTCCAGCGGCGGCACCTCCGTCACTGCCGAAGAACTTCGCCTCAAGGGGAGCGTTGGGCAACGAGCCTGAGGGGGCCGTTGCTTGACTTGAAAGCTCCAGTGGTGGCGTGCTACGCACCACTACGCACCACTAGGCCACTAGGCTATGCCTCTCCCGATATGTGAAGGAGCCCACAGGGCTGATCGCGCACCAGTCCTTTTGGAAGTCCTCGTTGTACCGGGGGACTGGTGCATACGCGACTTAAGGAGCACCCCAGGGGTTTAGTCGGTAGGAGGCCGGCATACCGGGGGGCGGCTCTCACTGCCCCCTGACGATCCATGAGGATTTCCCCTGGGTTACCAAAAAAAAAAAAAGGAGGTTAGGTTAGGTTTATTAGTGATATAAAACTAGTAAATTATAGTTCAAACTATACTATTATAGTTATATTATGCTTGTGATAACTATCATTATGATCAAATTTCACTTTATTTTTCACAAAAATGTGCGAAATCTTGTGGTGTATAGAATGCTTTAAACTTTTTATAGATAAACAAATATGTCTTTGATAAGTCATGTAATAGTTTTTATTTGCAAAATATTAATACAATAACTGTTTCATTTTATATTAACAAAAAAAGATATATGATTATTTTGCAATACACTATAAAAATATTTACTAAGCAAGTAACGAGGAAATAAAAAAAAACATTCTAAGAGGAAGATAATATAAGCTTGGTAAAATGTTATTCTGTATTTAAGCAATAACGTGTACAATATGAAATATATAGTATATATCAAATATTGTATCAACAATATTTGATTTTTACACTATTTTCCAGGGATCTTAGGGTAAGCTTTTGAAAGAAGAACTGGCAAGCACGAGATAATGATTTGGCAGTTTCGGAGCTTAAAAGGACTTGTATCCAGGGCCCTAAATAGTAATATTAAAAATAAGATTTGACAGTTTACTTTGACAACAATCACAGTCGCCGGACCAATTCGTGACTTTCAAAAATAGAAAATACGGTTTTTATTTCTTTAATTCATATTTCAAGTAAGTTTCTGATTTAAATCCATTTTTAATCATGTTTCGTATTATTACTTTAATTCTTTTCAATCATATCTAACTTTCTGGATACGACGCTATTTCAATAATATAGCATATTTAACATTATTGTACTTGTAGTTTAATAACTATTTGAATCGCGCTAGAATATATTTTATTCGTAAATCTTCTTTAATACCTATCAATAATTTAATGCTTTTAGTGTATCCGCGAAATTAACCTTAATTTCTATGCTTATATATGTACAAATATTTAGAACTACTAGACAGTATACAATTCTAAATTAACCCTACGTGTTTCATATATCTTATTGAATGAATTATATTCTTAATTTAACAGTAAAATGGCGACGTCTGTAGTGAATTCTTATACTGATCCAAGCATGGCAGATTGGATGAGCGCACCTCACAGCACCGGTACATCCATCATGGCGTGTGAATTCGATGGCGGTGTCGTCATCGGCGCTGATTCCCGCACGACCACTGGAGCTTACATTGCAAATAGAGTCACTGACAAGCTGACAAAAGTCACGGATCATATTTACTGTTGTCGGTCGGGCTCTGCGGCAGATACTCAAGCTATTGCTGACATTGTGTCTTATCATTTGAGTAAGTTGATTATCTTAACCTTTTCAGATCTTATGAAATGGTATTTAAGTAAATATTCTTTGATAAATTCAAAATTAGACTCAATAGATGGCTCTTCTCTCAATCAGAGTTAAATATATGATCAACACAATGTTAAACAATATGTGATAGTTGAGCACACTAGCTGAGATATAGGAACAACAGCTTTTTTTTATACTGGCTCGACATAGTGACTACAGTACCTGATGGTAAGTAAAGTGTAGTCCAAAAATGAAAGCGACTATCAAAGGATGAAAATCCATTGATAGTCTACATTGTCATGTCAGCCCATATATACCATGACTAAAGGTATCTAGGTATATGAGCTACTGGATATACACAAGCTGATCCCGAAACTGGTCACTATGACAGGCTTTACACCCATGTACTGTGGTCGCAATCCAGACGGGCACAAACCTTGCTGCTGCTTGTTTAGTACAACCCAGGAGTCACGTGTAGGGAAACTAGGGTAAAGCCTACAGACGCGAGCAGCTTCGACTCCCAAAATTAAAATAGATTCTGATTTTTTTTTTCACATTAAATGTTATATTTTTTACAGATTTCCACAGGATGGAATTGGGAGAACCTCCACTGGTGGAAACAGCAGCTGCTATATTCCGAGAGTTATGTTATAACTATCGTGACTCTCTTGTTGCTGGAATTTTAGTTGCAGGCTGGGATAAGAAAAAAGGAGGTATATGATATAAATTTTAAACTTAATTAAAGAGATATTTCATAAAAAAAGGAATAAGATACAGTAAAAATAACTAAAGTTCTTTGAACATTTCAATAGGTTTCCACAGTTGTATCTTTTCATTTAATTTATAAATTTTAGCATATGAGATCTGTTGAAAAAGTTTCACAAATCTATTTTTTTTTTTTTTTCAAAAAATATTTATCTCTAAAAATCTATTTTATTTCCTTCAAAGTAATCCCCATCAGATATTATATTTATGCACTTATGCCAACTTTTTTTTCAATCCTCAAAACAATACAAAAAATATTGTGATCTTGTTGGGCTCTGCCTCGATCGCCCGCGGGCGTGAATTCACGCCCAACGATTGTACCGTTGTGGCCCGCGGGCGTGAATTCACGTTATTCATAATTTAGTCATTTTTTACCTTTATGGATTATTTTTGTCATTGGTAACTTTACCAACGTATGCTTTATGGAACCAAGTGGCTCTATGGAATTTCACTTCACTCGACTTGTCGTGGTGCGGTGGTTATCGAGCGTCAACTATAAGTGGTTATTTTGTGACGTGGCCTCAAAGGGTTAATGGGTCTCGGTTGTTTCGGGAATAAGAAAAAGTCACAGGGGCCAGATCTGGGGAATAATGTGGTTGCAAGATCATTAGCGTTTTGGCCAAAAATTAACTCACAAACAATGTTAGTTTTGGCACGAATTTGGCGGCAAACCATCTCCTGCCCAAATTATTGATAAAAATCAAATGGCACGAACCAATTGATATGCTAAGGTCCTCAGCAACTACTCTAACGGTGATTTGATGACTAGCCCAAAACTATTTTCTTCACTTCATCAATATGTCTTTCATGCTCTTCTTCATTGACATTTCGGCCCTCTGAACATTTTGTACCACTAATACCAAAACTACCACTTTACTATTTTTGTATCAAAGAAATGTAATAGCGGGATACATGCACTTATCAGTTGTTTCAACTACTTGCCTGATAAAAAGTAAATAAACGTTGCTTTGGTCCAAGATATCTTGACCTTAGGCCACAGTCAAAATTCGGTAAGCGTCTGCGCATTTAATTTTGTTTTTAACACAGTTTGATATAGATTCTTTGATCCCTTTTTTGTAATATACAAAAAATAGAAGACCAGCTAAAACACGTCCAAACAGAATGGCTGACAAAAATTAACTGATCATTCAAAATGAAAACTGAGCTTGTTGGCATAACTGAGGGACATGAGTACCAACAAAACACAAAGTAAAAATCGAATATAAATAACACACGACAATTAAAAAAACCGATCCATTTTGAACAGACCTCATATCTAAAACTTTTGAACCGCTTATTTTCTCGAAAAGTCGAAATAGCGTCTATAAATCTCAGCCTAAGAATATCCTTAACCCTTCTTTGCATAATGATGGAAATTTCCATCATAGCATTGAATGCCCAAAAAAATAATATAAAAGAACAAGTTCACTTTAAGTTGATCGTGTCTGGATACCTTTTTAATGTCCATTACATAAAAAAAAAACATTGCTATCAAAATAAGCAAGTGTCACTATCAGTAAAAAGAGCTTGAATTTGTCATTCCGCTGTTTGTTGTAGTTGCAATAAACGTATGATTTTGTTTTATTATAATTAAGTTTCTATTGTATATCATTGGTTATTTAAAAATATCCTCTTTTATTTATATTAGTACTAAGCTAATGATCCAACTTTGCATGATGATGAAAATTTCCATCATATTGTTTTTTGCTAAATTTATACTATAAATATATACTAAGATTTTTAAAATCATTTTTCCTTCAATTTTGAACATGAATTATATCAAGGTGATGAGGGTTTATTTCACCAATAAAGAAAAAATCATGCAAAGAAAGGTTAACACGTAAAGCCCGGCGCCCCAGTCCTTGGGGACCGGCAGTGTACTTTCCGTGTGGCCGACGCCGGTTCCTGGGGACCGGCACTAGGAATTTCGTTCGGCTGCCGTCGGTCTGTGGGACCGACAGTATTAAAGTTAAAAAATAAATATAGTCTCAGTGAAATGTGATCAAATGTAGTTTTAATTAAATTTATTGAAACATTCTAAACATAAATGCGGCTTATCTTTATACATATTACAATATGTAACAACGTTTTTGGTAATATTTTTAGCTTCCTTTCGTTCAAATAGTTTTGAATTATTACTATAACACTCCGAACAATACCTTTGAACTTTATGAATGCCTTTTTATATAATTTATGAATAATTTTACGTTTGATTGGAGTCTCCTCCTCTAGCCGCCGTATGAGTTCATCTGTCAGTTGTTTGCGAAATACTTGATATTTTTTGTCCTGTACTTCTTGATACATAAACAAGGCATTTATAACAGCAGTATTCAGTAATGCCAGCCGGCTGAACGGAAAGGTCAGCAAATTCAGCGCCGGGCTTAACGTGTTAACCCTTTTCTTGATAACGTATCTGTGGAGATACATCAGAATTAATATAATCTGTACCATAATTTTTTAGCGCAACCTTAATACTTTTATATGAATTTTTAGGTAAATTCTTAGTTTTCATACACACTTTTACTTTTTTCTAAACACCCTTGGGTCATAAGGGTTACGTAGTATGAATATTATTTTGATATTCAAAAAAATAATTTCTGCCAAGTTAAGGGTTAATAATGAATTTTTATTACTAGGCAAGCAGTTGAAACAACTGATAAGTGCTATTTAATTTTTTTCACACGTTTTCTATTTGTACTATAAGAATTTCTTGAAAATCGTCTCATCATAAACTTAATCCACCAAGGGTGGCCAACCTGCGGCTCTTTGAAGGATTATTTGTGGGTCTCAATAAATATACCCTTTTCATTTCTGTGCTATTATACTTTAAAATAAAAAAAAAACTTTTTTGCATACATTTTAAATATGAATTTAATAATGGCATGCGAAAATTTCAATTTTTGAAAAATGGCTCAGTCTATCAAGGAGCTTAGCCCATCTCAGTAATATACTACAGACAGGTCTAGTCACAGGAACTAATCCTGATTTATGTCACTATGATTGCTTAAAAATCTTAAAACGTGGTGATTATTTCAGCCCAAATCTACTCCATACCTATTGGAGGCATGGTTCAACGCCAAGCAGTGTCCATTGGAGGCTCAGGGTCTACTTATGTTTATGGCTATGTGGATGCAAACTTTAAGCCAAAGATGACCAAGGAAGAAGCTGTGAAGTTTGTCACAAACACATTAACATTAGCTATCCTCCGTGACGGATCTTCGGGAGGTGTAGTCCGTCTTGGCGTCATCACTGAAGCTGGAGTAGAACGCTCTGTGATCCTGGGCGACCAGTTGCCCAAGTTCTATGAAGGTTGATTGCTATTTTGTATTCCCATATTTTAAGTAATAAAATTGTGTAAATTAACTGACCATTATTTCAATCTACAGCCGTTTAGTCGTTTGTTTAGACTTCCCTCCAAAATATGAGTATTCCCTCCAAGATAAACAATTTTTTTTTTATTAAGCCTAAAAAAATATTAGATTTCCTCCTAGGTAAATCATCCTTTTTTTTCAGTTTTAAGCCATATTTCTCAATTCTACATTTTAGTTTACTTTTTTTGGTAATAAAAAAAAACCAACACGAAGTTAAACTATTTAGTCTTTATATAGATTCTGCTAAATCAATTGCCAATATTTACTTTATTATATACTAGATTTTAATAAGGTTAAAATATACAAGATTACAAATAAAACAAAAAATTTTAGATACAGATTTATTTCATACAACTATGAGAGACTAGTAAATAGAATATATTGTTTAGACAAAGATTTCTACCTGACACAATGAGTACAATAAGCTAAAATTCTTCGATAGAATTTAATAAGACATCATGCTGTATTCCTTAAGGGGTAGACTGATTACAATAGTAGCAATTGTATACACTTCATGCTTACATGTCGTCTATTAAAAAAGTTTAGTTGAAAAAACTTCCTTATTCATAGAGTTCGACCAAAAATGTTGGTTAAAAAAACTACATTTGGTAAAACTTAAATGATCCGAAATTTTAGCTAAAGCCAAGAGTTTCTACCGAGCGTCAACTAAGACTGATCTGATTGTTAAATCACTTTTGATACGTGTCCGATTATAAGTCCATATACGGCAGAGTCGATTAATCGGCCATTACCTCAACCTTCGGCCAAAGCCGATTTAACCGAAGGTTTAAAATCCTAAATAATTCTGTTTTTAATAATGATTTTTATAACTTTTAATAGTAAAGTGTATGTTGATGTACATAAATAAAGTGTAGAGATTATCACAACTTCTCAAAAAGTAAGTAAAGCTGAAGCTTCGATCGGACACTACTTATTAAGAAAGTGTAAAATTTACTCCACTTTTGAAAAGCAATGCATTTTATTTTATGATGAATACACATTTAATAAGAATGAACGCAAATAAAACAAGCACCACTAGTGCTAGAAAATTAACCCTCACTTTTACGGAGCTTTAGTAAGCTGCACTCCGGGATTAGCTACAGGGCAAATTAAATCCAATCAACAAAAAAATAAACAATTCCAGAATACAACAACGTACATCGTAAATTTGAGTCAAGTTTTATTCATTGCAAAAATGAAAAATATTTTGTTTGCGTTCACTGTTAAATGCTTATAATACAGAAAAATAAATGGTATATCGAAAGCAATAGCAGCACCAATACGCTTGGTAACAAGTAAAATGACAGCTTTAGATGTTCAGCGTATTCTAAAGGTACGACTCGCGACTTTACGAAGCAGTAATGTGATGCTACTAATAGCCGCTACATTCGATATACCACCTTAAATGAATCGGATTCTTATTCTAAATGCCTTAATAATCATAGACCCAAGGAGTATGAGTTTTTACAAGCTTCATACCTCAAATTAGTATGTTTTTGAATATCAAATTATATCGAGAATAGGTTCACAAATGATCCAGTAAACGCGCTACCCAAAAATAAATATAACTCGCTAAAATAAAGCATAGGTGTTGGAAATGGCGAGCCAATCCGCTTGCACTGTGAGCATACTCGTTAACAAATTAGACTATTATTATAACTTAGTAAAAAAACATATATTAAAGATATTTTATCTGAATCTTTTATATTTATTATAATAATTTCACATGAATCAACTATGTAGTACTGTCACTAACTCATGCTCCATTTTAAATAAAATATAATAAATGATTGAAAACTTTAACAATAAACTAAAATTTCAAAATAAAGATAACAATATTACATAAAATAAAAAACAAACTAACAAGTCCATCCTTTAGGGAGAGCGATATACCCTGCCAAGTAGGCCCCCTGCCCCCAGAACGTCCTTTAGGGATTTCCCCCGGGTTACCAAAAAAAAAAACGGAGAGCGATATTATTTTTTTCGTAACAATTACTCATTCTTTACCACTGGGTGCGAGAGAGAGGCAATTAAATGTGCCGCCATTTCTAACCCTACTTCCTTCGTGCGTGAGTGTAGCACTTCGACAAAAATTACAAAAATTAACTAAATCTAATTAATATACCGTTACGCTACATCCCATTCGGGATGAGCAGAGATACAATAGTGGCTGTATACACTTTGCTCTTATATGTCATGCTCTACGCGACCGTAGCGCAGTTGATCTTCGTTCTCCGGGCACTTGCATATGACATTTCTTTTAGATGCCATGCGTGTATTTCACAATCGATTCCTTTACAGGTGGACATGTGGTGCTGAAATCCGCACGTAATCTGGAAAAACCCAGAGGTACGTGCCGGGATTCGAACCTACGACCATTCAAATGCCGCACATGGAAACCGGTCCATTACCCGCTAGGTTACCACAGCACAGTCATTATAAACTAATTCTATATATAAATCTTGTAAAACCTCAGGGCTCCAAGTTAACATACATCAAACTACAAAGATTAAAATTGCATTACATTCACTTAACCTATCTTTTAATCTAAATATTTGGTTTTTAGTTATGGAAATACTACATAGGGCAATGAATATTTTTATTTAGTACAGGTATAAGATTGAAGCACAACGAGAAAATCTTTAATTTTCAATATATGCGTTTTATGTAATATTCTTTGAAAACCACATACAAACACCAAAAAATACGTCGCATAAAAGCCAGATTAATTTCATAACAATCAAATATATTTTAATGTACTGTAAAAAAATTTGTTACTTCATTAGAGTTCCCAATAGATTATTGAGAGACTTTTTTTTTAATACTGACTCCACAAAGTGACACCATTACACTACAATGGAATAACAAGTACAAGGTAGGCTAAAAACGCCAACGACACCCAAGGGAAGAAAATTCACTGCCAGTCGCCATCTATCTCGGCCCACATATAGCACGACTGAAGGTCTCTAGGTATATGAGTTACTGGATATACACAAGCTGACACATTCTTTTCTTGACATGACTCATGACTCGCCATGATGATGTGGCATTAAATACATGGTTCGAGAAAGTTATTTGTATCAATAATAATATCCTCTGAATGTCTAAAAAGGAAGCCGATAGTGGTAAACATGGATATTTGTTAAATAAATTCATACTGAAAAGTGCAAACTGCAGCTTGGCTGAACCAGATTCCCTATGAGCGTTAAATACAGGTTTCTGGTGACAACCAATTATATGGCGTTTAAGTGATAACCCCCAACTCCTCCAATGCGTCGAGATCTCTCATGAGCATCCTGACAGTCTGCTTGGTCTTCGGGAAGTGGTCGGCGGTGTCATCTCCCTCTACCGTTGGATCCTGGGACTCCAATTCTGTTTACGGGACAATACAACATTGCCATATTCGATATATATTTTTTTATTTTATTTATTGAAATGTTAACAATCTACAATTAATTTTTAAAAGTAATTTAACTATTAAGTATAACTATTTATTTTTCAATAATGCTTATAAAGTGGCACAACAACCTGACTTTTGAAAAAAAAAAAAAATTATTCAAAAACTACTCCTTTTCGCGGAACATAGTTTGCGACCAAATTATAACACATACGTAAGTTTAAAAGGTACTTTAAATTCGGCAAGCGTCAGCTTATATGATGTTCCTTATATACCCGCACGAAAAGATTCGCTTCAACAATCATCATGCGAACAGTTAAGGAGTGCAATACGCTTCTAACGAACATATTTCCACGATCTTATGACTTGGGTGTCTTTAAGAGAAAAGCGAATAGGCTTTTGTTAGACGTACTCATCTTTTTTTTACACCGGCTCGACATAGTCACCACAGAGTACCTGATGGTAAGTGCAATGTAGTCCAAAAACGAAAGTGACTATCAAAGGATGAAAATCCATTGATAGTCTACATCGTCATGTCGGCCCACACATACCACGACTGAAGGTCTCTAGATATATGAGCTACTGGATATGCACAAGCTGATCCCGAAACGCGACAATCCGAAACTGGTCACTATGACGGGCTTTACACCCTTGCACTGTGGTCGCGATCCAGACGGGCACCGACGCCCTACCACCTCGCTGCTGCTCGTTTAGCACCACCCAGGCATCACGTGTAAGGAAACTATGGTAAAGCCTACGGACGCGAGTAGCTTCGACTCCCTAAAATCTAAAAAATCTTCACCTTCCACCAGGTGTGATAGAGGTCAAGCGTCCGCCTGTAAAACATATTAAAAAAAACCGTCGCCAGTATACTGACCGGCCACTTGCGCCTCTATGGAGTCGAGGCGCGCGTCGACAAGCGCCTGGCAGCGCTGTATGTGCCGCAGCAGCTGCTCGCGGCACACGCTGTTCTCTATCGGCGCCTCGGGCTGCGGCGCGGACATCGCTAAAACATCGCATTTTAACAAACGGTCAGTTTGAAACATCGCATAGCAAATGGAATACTGTTCGCATCTCTGGGATGGTCCGGCCATAGATGGGCAAAATGTGATCAGATTAACGATTACATTTTAATATAATGATACTGAGGAACTGTTGCAGGTGTAGATGTGCTTGGGCTTTAATATTAACATTCTTTTGTAATTGTTATTCACTCTGTTTGTATAGTCTGTTGTTTGGTATGTAATGTTATTTTTGTATTGTTTTGAGATATGATTGGTGCTACGCAGCAGTAAAAAACTGTAACAAATTTGTGTGAAATATGCTGATACAAGATCCAAGATACAGGGTGTCCTAGTTTGGATGTCAGCTGATTTTTAATGTGCTGCCTTGTAGTTGTTTGTCGAATAAATAATTTTATTATTATTATTTTACGTTTTTTACTATTAATATGACTCCATTTTGCTCATTTATGTTTTAAACGCTATGAAATCCCAGATTGCATACACATTTATGATTTCTTAATGTTTTAATCATGATTACAGAGCAGCAAAATTAAAATTACGACTACATTTTGTAATCGTTCATCATTAATCAGATTAAATTTTGCCCATCTCTGGGTCCTGCCCAGTACTCACTCGACGCCCTGGATACTGGTTACAGCGGGCGTTTCTGAGCATCTTGAATCGATCCAGTTTAATTTTTTTTTGGCCGGGACTGACCTTTACAACTCAACCAGGCTTAGGGGGGCGAGCACAAAAGATGCTCAGCCAGCGGATTTATGGGTTGGGTGGCAACGCAAGGGCACCCCGGTCGGTACAGATCTCGACTTGGGCTGCCAGCCAGGGAGAGAACCTACGGTGACCTACTAGCGCTTCGGAAGAGACTACCTTGAGATGAAACGCCAGTAGAAACTCAAGGCAGCATCGGAGTAGAACGCTTAGAAATGATACCTCATTGATCATTATCTACCGTCTGTATCAGGGCGAGTGTTCTGAAGAGCTATATAACCTAGTTTCACAATCTTCCTTCTATAGCATAACAACGCGCGTGCGGGTTTACGAAGTCACATCTATACGGTATCTCACATCCAGGCTAGGACTAAGTTCTCTAACTCTTGCTTTCGCCGAGTTGTTAAGCTGTGGAATAGTCTTCCGGAGAGCGCGTTCCCACCATCCTATGATATGGGTTCCTTTTTACGTTGCGTGAAGAGATATTTGTGCAGGCCGGCATGATCGCTGCGACTCTGTGGATGGATTTTCTTTACTGTAGGTAGAAATTTTGTTTTTTGACTACACTGTACTTATCGCCAGGTGCACTGTAGAAACTTTGTTAAAAACCGTAGAGTAACTATTAATAAAAAACTTTCATCGCTTATTTTACCCTCTTGGAAGTTATTTCCATAGACGTCCAAACGCTTATTTTTTAAATTGTAACCAAAAAGCTAAACACCAGTTTTTATAGTCCTTATTGTATCAAAATATCCTGTTGAATAGAACACGCTTTTCAGGTCATCAAACAGTATTTACCTTGAACGGTGGTCGCCAGTTGCTCCAACTCGGACGTGCTGATGGGAAACTCCAAAGCAGCGTCATCGTGACTCGGCATCAATCCGCCGAGCATTATGTTGGAACCGTCTCTGTTTGAATACCTGAAATAGAATAAAATGATTATGATCATGGAATGCTGGCTGTTACGACTTGATATCCCATCTTTCTCGTTCTCCTCCCTAACAATCGACGCAACGAGATATGAGCCGCGCGCATCCCTAGCGCCGGCGCATTAAAAAAATAAATCCGGCTCGAAGGACCACAATTTATGTTACAAACAGAACTAAATTTTTTTTTATTAGATTTCTTTCGTGTTGGGTGTTAACGACTTGTATGAAAGGGTCAGGTACTCACTGGGATTTGGTGGTGATGAGGTTTTTCTTGTGTTTTATCGACCGGTGTGCCTTCGCTGTTCCGGGTTTAATTTTTTAATGCGCCGGCGCTAGGGATGCGCGCGGCTCATATCTCGTTGCGTCGATTGTTAGGGAGGGGAACGAGAAAGATGGGATATCAAGTCGTAACACTGGCAGATATCACAGAGTGAGACAGTTAAATTTTGACTCGCATCCCGGCTGGGACTAAGAAGTTATCTAACTCTTACTGCAGCCAAGTCATTGGGCAGTGAAATGGTCTTCCGGCAATCGTATCCCCTCCGTTCTATGTATAATATAGGGTCCTTTTAACAAAACGTGAAGAGACATTTGTGCAAGCTGTCACGTCATAATCATTGGAACTATCGACAGTTTTTTTCCAAATGTCAACATTAGAACTACGTAGAAACAAAACAAAAAAAATCTCTCTTATAATTATCTTTATAGTTGTCTCTGAAAATTAAAAGCATAAGAACAAAATAATCTATAATATTATTCTATACACAAATTTAATAAAAATCATGACATCGTAAAATATTAAAAAAGACAAAGAGGAAATGGTAAAAATAAATGATGCAACCGGTCATTTTGACCGGTTCGTAGTTCTAGTGTTAATAATGGTCCTTTTTGGACTGCACCATACTTACGATCGTGGTGTGGTCACTGTGTTGAGCCAGGATAAAAGAACGCTATGAATATAGACAACAGTAATAGAATGGCTTACCCTTCGGGGTCCAATTCATCAGAGGGTGACATGGTGACATCGAGCGGCATGTCCCTCACGAGCGCGAGATTCTTGCTACTCTGTTTGGGCATGTTGGGCACGATGTTCAGATCAGAGTATCCAGAGTTTAGTTTCTCCTGTGTAGTTGTTATTTCGGCCTGATCCCAGTCTTGCGCCCACAGGTATAGTTTGGGATGATTTTTCTTCCTGAAAAAGGTTAAACAACTATTATTCGACTAGCCTTTGCCCGCGGTTTCGCTCGCGTTAAGAAGTATCATTATTAATTAGGTATAGTTTTTGCTGTTTTACTTTTCTTTAGCGTGTGTAAAAAATTAGGGCCTACAAAACTTCTTTGTATACAATATTCTTAACTAATCTGTCATTAGGCACTAAAACTATAAAGCTATTGGGTGAACTTACTCGTGAGCAAGCAACATATTTTATCCCCTTAGGGGTGGAATTTATCAAAATCCTTTCTTAACGGATGCCTACGTCATAGTAGCCTTATGCATGCAAAGTCTCAGCCCGATCGGTTTAAAATTGACAAAGTTTCATACAAACTTTCATCCCCTATTTTATCCCCTTGGGAGTAGAATTGATCAAAATCCTTTCTTAGCGGATGCCTACGTCATAACATTTACCTGCATGCCAAATTTCAGCCTGATCCGCCCAGTGGTTTGGGCTGTGCGTTGATAGATCACTATGTCAGTCAGTCAGTCAGTCACCTTTGAGTTATATATATTTACTTATTTAGATATACATATTTATTCGAAAATACGCTTACTGAAACTGAACTGAACCTCTTTAACTTTAACATGACTCGATGCACACTTAAGCTAAACTCAAGTATTTTGTCAGCGACAAACTTATTTTCGAAATAAAGCGTAAGCAAAGTCAAAGTACAGTCTATAAATCTCAATTTCAAAGAGTAATAAGCAAAGAATACTAACGCAGCAACATAACCCTTGACCCGCAGAGCGTGCAGCGCGTCCTTGATCAGCAACAGGTTACCGGACAGCTCGTGCGAGCGCCGCAGCGAGTCGCAGGGCTTCGCCCCCGGCAAGAGACCCTCGTACATACGATCCTGATCGTGCAGGAATCGCTTCGACCGCCGACCACGCAACGGGTTCAGGCATATGCTACAAGTGTATTTCTCTGGCACCTTAAAATAACATAGCATCGTCATCATTAACCACTCGTCATGTGGACACCCGTCCACTGCTGGTCACGTTATATATGATATGATGTTATCTATTATTCTTTCATTGTTTAATATAAATGTGTTTGTTGTGAATTGTTTCTTTTTTTCTCAATAAACGTTTCTTTCTTTCTTACTTATTTGTTTATTAAAAATGCATGATTATATCATTCATAAAAAAAAATTAAGGTACAATAAATCAATCAGGCGAACAGCCCACCTGACGATAAACGGTCACTATAGCCTATAAACAACTACAACACAAGAATCGTCCTCGTTACGTTGCCGACCTAAAAAGAGTAATATTTTACTCTATGACCGGTGGCCGTGGGTGTGGTTGTAGAAAGACACGGATTTTGGCGTTTTACTGTTTATTTGCACTTTAAGGCACACCGAACTGCGAACTGCGACTGGATTATAATCCAGAGATAATAATGCGACTTAACGGTCATTTCATAACTTTAACGTGTGCGACAAAAAGGTTCCAAGAACCGCACTGTTGTTGTGAACTATTGAGCCATTAAAGCGTGGGGACAAGTTGATAGCCAACCCGCACTAATTGCGCCCCAAGTGCCATTCCTGAGGATAGTAGACCAGCGCTTCTTAAACTTTTGTCATTCACGACATTTACGATTGCGAGTTTCTTGAAGACCCCATACAAACATAAAAGAAAAATAAATTATTATTTTTTGATGATTTATTTATTAGGTAACAATATACATATGAAAATATATAGTTTTAGAATTCGTTTTGAAACATACAAAAATCTAAAATGAAAAATTGCACAAAAAATTGTATTTATTATAGTTTCGAAAATAAAAGTGGATTCTGACCGTCTTAATTCGCTCAAACATATTCAAATAGTTGCGTGGTAAGTGTTAAATTAAAATATAAATAAAAATTTTAAGGAGATGGATGTGCCTGTTTTTTATTGCATAACAAATCAAATCTTGGTGGAATGTTTGAAACTGCTGGACGTAAGACCTCTTCAACATTTTTTAGCGCTGAACGATATTGGGATTTAATATGTGTTCAATCAACAAATGCGCGAGTCCAGACGCTTCAAGTCCACTGTATTCCGCCAACTCTAGTGATGTTATAAAATGGTATATAAAAATATTTGACATTAAAATCTCTCGCGACCGCAGGATTTTACTACGCGACCGCACTTGGGGTCGCGACCCATAGTTTAAGAAGCCCTGTACTGGACGAAACAATTTTTCAGAACACTTCCCATTGTACACACGATAAAATAAACAATAGCAAACCCATTTATCTACGAAAGATTTCAATTTTTAGAATAATATCCATAATGTTTACGCAGTAACTTCATGTATAGTTATCGATATTAGAAAACATCCCTAGTACATACCTGGGCCTCGCTATCGATGTTATAGCAGAGAGCGTGTTGCCAGCAGAGACACAGCTCACACTGAACCATCAGACCATCTTCCTCGCGGAACCCGCAGTGGCAGTTTATTATTTCCTCCCGTTTCATACGCACCAACCTTATTCTTTCTCCATCTGGTAATTAATTTTAATATTAATATCACAAATGATGTCAGCTTGAGTATATCCAGTAACTCGTGTACCTAGACTTTCAGTATATGTGGGCCGACATGACGACTGCGACTCAATATATTTTCGTCTTTTGATAGTCTCTTTCGTTTTGGACTACACTGTACATACCATCAGGTGCACTGTAGTCACTATGACGAGCCAGTGTAATTTTTTTTTATCCAAACAACATTTGTGACATTTTGATCTTCCAACCAGTGTATTCCTTTTATAATAATTTATCCTTTAAAAGGTGAAGAAACTTTTGAACAGATCGGCATGATCTAAAATCTCCCGTTTCCGCGCCTATCTAGTTGCGGTCAGCTTTTGGACTATACCAGGGGTCGGCAACCTGCGGCTCGCTAGCCACATGCGGCGGCTCTTTAGTTCCATTTAATAAAAAATAAAATAAAAAAGATTTAAAAATCTATCTGAATCGATGAATAAATAGATTTTTTTTATCAAAAAAATTTATTTATGCAAAACTTGTTATTAAACGCAAGAAACATTTTTGTGGCTCTTTAAAAACTTTTATAAATTGTAATTTTTGATTCTTCTGACTCAAAAGGTTGCCGACCCCTGGACTATGCTTTACTTAGCATCAGATGCAATGTAAACACTATGCTGAGTTTAAACAAGAGTAATTATATAAGAGGCATACAATCATTAGCTCTAGTGAAAAATTAGTCTTAACAATAATATATCCCTTACGGGGTGAGCTGAGATACATTAGTGACTGTATCTAATTTGCACTTGCATATCGTGCCCAACGTGCCCCGTAGCGCAGGTGATCGCCGTTCTCACAGCACTAGTACACATAACATTTCTATTAGATGCAATGCCGGTTTCATAAACAATATTTTCCTTCACCGGTGGAGATGTGGTGCCTAAATTGTATGTAAACAGGTAAAGTCAGGAGTGAGTGCCGCGATTTGAACCTAGGACCATCCGCGTTGCCGCATATGGAAACTGGGCTATTATCCAATAGGCCACTACAAATATAGCCAAATTTGTTTATTATATCATACTAATAATAAATATATAACAATTCTACTCACTTTCATTGTACATGTAAGTTTTGGAACTCTTTTGCTTCGGCTGTACTGCGACCTCAGACATATTTGGCTGTGTTATTTGCTTGTCCATAGACTTGGAATCGGGCGTGCCGGACCCAGGATAGCTTGAATGAGATTCGTAATCAGAGTTTCCTGCAAACCAATCATCTTCCTCGCATTGCTTGTGTGACACCACGGCAAATGACTTCTTTTTCTTATCACCCTTCCTGTCCTTCTTTTTCTTCTCTTTAAAAGGCTTTGTCACAGTATGTGTTGATATAGCTGCCTCGAAATCCAGGTGCTCCATAATCGGTAAATCTACATCCGTTTCCATTTTCTCTACTTCATCGATAGTTTCGAAATCTTCGGGCGTATCAGTTTTTACTTCCGGCTCTGGTTTTCTTACTGGCAACAACACTTTTGGTCTCTTCACTGGCTTATTTATCAAAGCATTCCGCAATTTCGGCGAATCTTGCTGCTTTGGAATACTATCTGTTTCTGAACTGATTGGAGTTCCTGGTGATATCTCAATGAACGATTCAGGACTAATATCCTTGGTTTCTGGTTTAGATTCCTCTCGTTTTGGTAAACGGTTAATTTTGACTTTAAGAATTTTGGATTCGGCGGGCCGTGATGGCACTTCGTTCTCATTTGGCATTGTCCGAGCATATGCCAGATCTAAAACTTTAGGAGTAGCCCCCAACATTTTCGTTAGTTCCCGATGATAATGTTTGATATGCATTTTCAAGAGAGTATTATTTCGAAAGTTCTTGAAGCATCCTTCTGCCGGACACCGGAGCAAGTTCTCTATAACTTGAACTTTCAGAGACCCAACGTAAACTAAAAAAGAATTTGGCATTGAAAATATAAAACGAAAATAAAAGTCAATTATAACATTGATAGTTTTACTCTTACCGTAACCATCTTCTAATGGAGATATATCGACGACGGGTTCAGATATTACTTCAGAATCTTTGGAAACACTTTGCATGGGATACTCTTGTTTAGTATTATGGGCGCTCTGAAAAATATATATATTTTATACGATTATACTCTTTTCAGCAGTTCGCGGTAAACTGGCTTATATCTTATCTAGTGTAAGACCTAGAAAAGTTATAAAAACACTACTCAACGACAGTAATGTTAAAAAAAAAACATTTCTATTATACCTTTTAACTGTTACATCAAAATTTCTAGATAAGAACTGTTATAAGTATCGATGAAAATAAATATGAGTTAAGAAAATTTCGTCCTTATTTATTCACATCGAACAAAGTAATCTAAACTATTTCCTATAACTGAACAGCGCAATATAAATTATAAATTAATGTAAAATTATGCGAGCGAAATAACATACAGTTTTTGGGTGCCGGGGAAATTTCATCTTCAATATAAACTTCTTTCGCTTCTCCTTTATCTTCTTCTGTTTTTTAAGAGAAATCTTTGTCCTTTTAACTAGCGGCGAGTTACTATCAATAGAAGTTACAGGTACCGATGGTGCATCTGAAACCCCTTCTGGGGTATTCGATATCCAACCCATTCGTCGCGACAGTTTCAAATGTACTCCAAAATCCGTCAAAGCATACTCATAAGACATTAACGTCTCATCAGGGTTATTCTCTAGGAACATTCGCATTTCAGTCTTTGAATGAAACCGGCGATTTTCTGGACTGAAAATATATTTGCCAAGTCATAAAAACTAAGTATGAAATAATAGTTTCAATAATGTTTTTAATTTAAAACTTTTTATAAATAACATTACTACATTAATAGAGTGTGTTACGACATTTTTGATATAAAATTACCTGACAAGTACTACATCCCATTTGCCTGCAGAATGTCCGAAGCTTCTTCTAACCAAGTGCTTAGTCCAACCTGATGGCAACCTCTTGTCTTCAACCTGAAAAAGTACTATTAAGTAATATTAACAGCAAAACTAAATATCGGCCTCTTATTTTTTGTATCCCGTGGGAAAACTCTGCGTATAACCATCAGGAGCACTGTGAGAGTAGCGATCCTAGTGTCAGACTCCTACAGACTAAAAATCCCCGGGGTGTCTGTCATCCTCACTGGGAGTGGGTGGGTGTAAAGGACCCAGACTCCTTGAAGTCTACTGCCCGGAAATATCATCCTCTGCCACAACCTACGTGTTTTTTTCCTAAACCCTGTTAAGGATATAACAATAGCCTTTTGACGAATTATTTATCAACTGAAGATTTCATTTCTTTAGATATTCTGTAATTTTAATCATCCGAAAATTATGTATGTAATTTTGTTACAAAGCTAATTAATTCTATATCATTTCTACAGAAGGTATTACAGAAGAAACAACTTAAATTCCAGTATATCTAATTGACATAGGTTATACGATGTAACTAAGCATTTATTACAAGTTCAAACATAAACAATATTACAAGCCAATGTAAAAAAATTACCTGAACACTACGTCTAGGTAGTGTGGGTTTGCTATCACTATCCGTTTTCTGTTCAGCCGGAATTTCGCTGACTGTTCCAACTGGTTGTCCATTAACCCATCTGCAACACCACTCCCTTGGCAGCAAAAAGCTTTCCGGCATCTCTGTGGGGCCTTTCGACAGCTCTTGGGATCTTATCAACATCTGTTTCCTCATTTCATCGACTTGTTTCTTCATTTCTTCTAGCTCATTCTTGACTTTTTCTACTTGCTTCTTCACCTTTTTCTCTCGCAATAATCTTAATTTTTTGCCTTTCTTCATCTTTAATAACTTCTTTTCATTATTTATCTCTGTTTCAATTTGTGCAGTTTGTTCTGGTGTACCAGAGCTTGTCTCAATAATCTTTTCAAATGTTTCTTCTTTCACAATAAGTTCTTCTTTCACTTCATCTTTTATTTCTTCTTTGACAGATAAAACACCTTGTTCTTTAAGTTCTGACTTGGCAGGAGTTTTGATTTGATCCTTTTTTAAACCATCCTCTAATTTATTGATAGCTTCTTTCATTCTATCAATAACTTCTCCATGTTTTATCTCATCCTGCTTCTCAAACTTTTCAAGTTTGACTTCCTCTTCTAGCAGTACCTAAATTTTATAATCTCGATTTCAATATATTTTCGTAATTTGGTTAAAATTTTTATAAATAATATAAAGTACAATTGAATGCTTTAGATGAATAGCACGATAAAGAATAAACATAAACTTCATCAGAAACTGCAATATATAATCCAGCATCCAAAGCATTTTCCTTCAAATCAATATTTATACTGAACATTTTAAAACAATATATTACAAGTAATAATAAAATGAAAATCATATTTAGGATGCTCAGAAACATTATCCAGTTTTAACAACTGCCAAATTTAAATCCCCGCTGAAGTCAAGTCATACCCTTTCAATTAAATAGCGTTTTGTTACAAATCTAAAGTATATGTAATTTGTCGGTGCAAGTCGCCCTAAACGATTTACTCTATTTAAGTATACTTGAGCAATTATATTCAAATTTCGGTGTAAAAATCAATAGTAGAAGCATTCTAAAACAATTGCTACTCTAGAATAATGTTTTGATTCTACTTTTTAATACAAATTCAGTACTTATACATTTCTTGAAATAAAGACAAAGCTATTAATATAAATCACAGTGTATCTATTAATTCAGTTTCCAACATATTTCTAAAATAAATCAAAACTACATACAGGATCCAATTCAGTTCTCACTTTCTCTGAAAATATAGCGTCATCATATGTGACACCATTCATGGAGGAACAAATATCTTGCTCTTTAACAATATCTTTTACTGGAAATTTGTTTTTAAGTTTTTTATTAGTTTCTATAGCATCTTCTAATTCAATATTTTCAAATACTGGATCCTCGTGATTTATTGAGCCAATTATAGAGGCAACTGCATCTGTAATGTGTTAAAGACCAGCACAATATTATTTATTTAATACATGTTGTGCTTTAAAAATTTGATTATTTAATTTTTTTTTTATATTTTTGCTGACCTGGTATTTTCCCTTTCAAAACGACTTTAACTTCCTTTTTTATTACTGTTTCTATTTTAGTTTTTGGTGCTCTCTTTACAATTCTGGGTTTCTTCTCTGCAGCGGGTTTAAGCTTTTCTTTCTCTGTTTTCTGCATTTTCGGTCTTTTTTGTCCGATATTAAATATTTCCTTTATATTCAATTTGCGTTTCATTTCACGACGCTCACTTTTAGAGCCCAGGTAATCTCTTGTAGGGTCAAAAAGGTGTTTGTGAAATACTGGCAAAGGCATTGTATCACTAGGCCCACCACTTTGAATGGGAGATGGCATTGATGTTATTGATGGATTGAATGATGTATCCACAGTCAGTGTATTAGTTTTCTCTGATTTCCACTTATATAAGCGACCTTTACTGCACTTCCAATAAAAGCCATCATCAAATACTACTTCATATGTACCTGGCAATGATTTATAATCCCATTATAAATAAAGCTTACTGTTAAATGACACATATATATAGAAATCAATTAATTATCATCCTTTTGTTTTTAATTTTAGAAAATAAAAAGGATACATAATAAATCTAGAAGTTTATTTGTCTCAAGTTATTTCTCAGTCTTCACAACACAAATTCATTCAAAAACTTGAAATACAACCGGTCACACAAGTGGCAGTAACATAGCTAAGTATCATCATTTTGATAAACTACGTATGTAGTTGAGGTTAAGAGTATTCATATCGTATGAATATGTCGCCAGCCACCCACATTGTTTAGAAAATACACAATAACTAACAAACATGTAAACAATTTTATACACACAGCTAATATATTTTTAAAAATATTGGTCAATTATGCTGTAGTAATACTTAACTAATAATAATTGATTGTAATTACAAATAAGAAAAACAATTAATATATTGGCATCTAATAGAAATGTCATGCGTATGTGCCCTGAGAACAGCGATCAGCTGTGCTACTTACTGGTCATGTTTGGCATAACATACAAGCAAAAAATGGATACAGCCACTAATGTATGTATGTAAGGGTTCCTCACCCCGTAAGAGATATAACGTGACTATATATTATTTATTATTATTATAAAAATAAGAGTTCTTTTTGGCAGGACAAAATTCTGTTAGCCAAGAAAGGTCTTTCTTTACAACTTCGCGCGAGAGGGGCATGCATTATTAACACTAGATTGCCCCAGAGCAGTCATTTTGACTGTTTTTAAAGTTTAGTTATATAAAAAAATATATATAATTATAAGGAACCAAGTTTTTAAAATATTATGTCTTTTTATATATTATCTTATAGCATTTATTAATAGTTGTACTTACCTCCCCCCTCTCTTTATTCCCTATATACATATGTGCTATACCTATAATCAGTCTTTCTAGTGTTAAGGTGCTTACCCAGCGAATTTATTAGTTGGGTGGCAACGTAAGGGCACCCCTATGGGTACAAATAACGGCTTGAGCGCCCAACCAAGGAAATAACTTAGGTGATCTACTAGCTTTTCGGAAGCAACTACCTCGAGCAGAAATAACGAAAGAAAACTTAAGGCTAAGTTGAACTGATTGACAATAATAACAAAAACTTACCATCTCCTAGATCCCTGTTTATGGTAGCCATGAATCTTCTGTTGTCTCTCCAGCGAGCTAAACATCTCTCACCAACTTCAAATGCAAATCTAGATTTTTCATCTACTTTCTCGTCTTTCATTTCCTTATCTTCTTCTTGGACTACCACTGGCTCTGGTACGTCTTCCTCTTCAACTGGTTGCGACTTCATTTCAACAGAACCTATCGGATGTAGGCGTGGACTACTCACACTAACCCATTCATCATGCCTGTAATTTATAATCATAATATAAACACACATATAGAAAACCTCTAGTTAAAGTGAAACTTTTTACGCGGCGATTCGATAATCGTTAAATAAAAGGAATATAATAATACAATTATAGGACAAGATTACATTCAAGCAGATTTTATTATAAGATATAATAAAATTATGACGTAAAACATAAAGAGAAAGATATATGTTCCGACGCCACAGAAGTTGGGTGAGTGGCCCTAGATGCTAAATATGAACAGCTGAGATACCATGCATGTGTTTCATTTTTAAGAAGTTTAACTTCTTTCTATTGTATAATGCTGCAAGCTCCAATTTGTTTGTTATAGTAAAAAATCTCTTTAACAAATGATGTTATTCAGGGTCTTTAATAGAATATAAAGAACATAATAAAAAAGGATATATTTTCAAACACACATTTGGGGGTCAGTATCGTTTGGGTCACTTCCCTGTGTGTGAACCCTGAATGGAGCTAAATGCGCAACAGTGTAGTAGCTGATCATTGCCTAACTGTATCGCGACCGTGATATATATAGCAAAGTCCGTCATAGTGACTTGTTTCGGTTTCGGCGATTTAGAATTAGCTCCTGTATATTTAATTATAATAAATTCACATGTTCAAATGTAATTATTGTAGCTGTGGTGGCCTAGTGGATAAAGGACCGGGTTCCATGCACAATGACGTTAATTGTCGCAGGTTCGAATCCCGGCACGTAGCTCTGGGTTTTTTTTTTCAGACTAAATACGGATTTAAACACCACATGTGCACTGGTGTAGAAAGACATTATGAAGAAACCCGCATGGCATCTATTAGAAATATCATATTTAGTGCCTTGAGAATGACGATCAGCGGTGCTACTGTTCGCTTTTGACACAACATATAAGTGCAAAGAGGATACAGCCAGTAATGTATCTCTGCTCAGCCCGAAAGGGCTATATCCCTTCACTATAACGCTATAGCGTGATATATTATTATTATTTATGTTTAATTATTAAAAGGATCAAGTTGAAAAAGATAAATGTAACAAATGATTCATTACCACATTGCTTTAATAATAATGACAGGGTTCCAATGTAACTAAAATAACTTGGTCCCAATAATTCACAAGGAAAATTTACTCATCAAGTAATATAAATTTATTTATAAAAGAAATAATAAACACATACTACAATTTGAATAATAAATAAGGAGTGGATACCACAAGCTTTTGTACTTAATATGTTTGATGTGTGTTGTTTCCTTTGCCTCAATAAACTTTTTCTTTCTTTCTTTTTTTTTAATTACACTAAGGAACAGGACAAAAAGAAAAACTGATATTATAATTAAATCATATTTTGAATAATCAATAACATATGAGCTTAAGAATAATTCAAATAACTTAATAAATAATATGTCATCACACTATATCCCTTTCAGGGCGAGCAGAGATACAATCATTATTGCTTTCACTCTGTGTTTGTGTTGTGCCCTACATATTAGCACAGCAGATTGCCGACCTCAAGATGCATTCCTGCGATCATGATTCCTGTGATGAGATGGATTCAAGGATGCGTCGGTGTTTCCGGCATCTTATGACATGGGAATCTTCAAACGTCGAGTGAATCGGTATTTGCTGGGTGAGCGCGCTCCATCGTCGGCCTCATCATCCCTTTCCAGCAGGTGAGATTGAGGTCAAGCGCAAACCTGTTTGTAATAAAAAAAAATAAAAAAAAGCATTACAATTTAATTAAAAAGTATTGTTTGAAGGATTTGCAAATCTTAAATATATTCCTATAGGAACTGTAGGCTACATAAAGGTGAAGCAAATGATGAGATCCTGGCCGATTTCGCCCTTGGCGACGTTTCCGAAATAGTATCAGGTAGGCGCGGGCGGCAGCAAATATAGGTTAAATGTCTAAATAGTGTTCCTTCATCTGTATAATAATTACACATTTCTACATAATTATGGTTAATCAGCACCAATAATACATTAGCAGATAAGTTATTTTTAGTATAATAAATAATATAATGGTTTTGCTAAATATTATCAACGGGATTTTGAAAGTATTACAAAAAATAAATTAATTTGATATATTCCTAGTCTTATTGTACAAATAAGCTGATTAAAACTCACAACTACATAAAGCACATGAAGTATCACTGACTAAAGTTGAAAAAAGAAAATTTATTTTTCTAATTATTCCAAAACAAAAAGTTACCAAGGTTACCTTTTTTCGCTCTGTGAAATCTGGTAACGCGTTTTATAAGGATAGGACATTTCTATTCTTATTTTTGGGCAACAATAGAAACATAACAATAATGCCTTACACCACACAAATATTGTAATTTGAAGTTAGGAAAATATTTAAATTAAGAATTCAAAATATTTATAACCATAGATCATAACTTATTACTAAATACCCATTGCATGTCATTTTAACTAAATATCTATCCAGACATCAACTAAAAAGGCTTTAGTTCCAGTATTTTTAAAATTGTTGTTTTCTATGGTCAAGTTGGAATATATTTTCTTAAAGTCAGCTTTTCTAGAATTAAATATCATAACAAGTGTACAAAACTGAAGTACTGTAAAATTAAACTTACTTCTTAGAATTTTGTTCATATCGAACTAGAACCTCCATGTCATCATAATCAACTTCAATAATTTCCGCTTCATGCCAATCATCTCCAAAATCTTTAGCTAATACTTTTGAACCCACTGATAGTGAAATACTGCCGTTCACTAGAAAAATACATATTCATTTCAACCAGATCTGGTTATCTAGTTTGAAGGCAACCAACAATATAATACCTATGACATGTAATATAACTTTTAAATGATAAGACTGATCTAAAAATACATTGTTAATAGTAATAATATTTTGTTACTAGACTAAAATTTGCTTCTTCATATTTAACACTAATAAACCATGACAAAACACACTCCTGTACACTTACTTTTTAAATGGAATCTTTCATTTATAATAATTAAAATACATGTTTAAAAAAAATATTTGTTTATATTAAATCTTTTTGCATAAAGTAAACTAAAATCATGTATAATTTTTGTAAAAGTTTTTATTGTGTAATTCAAAAACAACATTGTAATTAAAATAAAATTAGGTTTTATTTTAATAAAACTTATATTTCTATTAATTTACTAACATTTTTCAACTGTGTTCAGATTCTGCTGTGCCAAAACATTGCTATAATTTTTCTGAGTTAGACTTTCATCTGTTTTACTCATTATCATGTCCATCACATTTGAAGTCATTGTAATTGTATTATCTTGATTTTCAGTACTCTTTGGATATTTATCATGATTTTTTATTTCAAGAGGTATACTATTTACAGCTAATTCCTGTTCTTTAATTTCTTTACTTTCATCCTCAATAAACTTTTTTATTGCATCCACATTTTCTTCAGACTCCGTACTTGCTTCTGATAAATTTATCTTGTCTTCATCCATATTTAAGACATCATCTACATGTTCTTTATTGGATATTATTTCAGGACCATCTGTATTCTGCATTTTGGGACTTTCTGATAATGACCAGGGAAATATTGAAGGTACAGCATCTAAAAGAATAAATTATAATTAAAATTTATAACATTCACATTTGTAATACATTAACATTGTATTGTATTTTTATATTATCATTATTACAATTTTTAGTTTTAACTTTCCCATACAAATAGAAGTTTAAACACAAGATTTCTGAAAATGTATAGGTAAATTGGAATATTTTTTAATAAACATTTCAAGTATAAATGTACAGTAGAATGTTAATTACTGTTAAATTTCATATTTTTCATTATAGACTTTAATTAACTATCAATTGCTGTTACTTAACATATTTTAGTAAGGAACATATAATCAAGGAATAAATAATTATTCAAAAATGAATTCAAGAATATTTTAACAGAAAAAAACAAAACATCACAACTAACATATTCTAAAGAGACACTTCGGAATCTAGCAGTCGCTTCATATCAGCGACAGTGCAAAGTGTACCTTTAAATTTATTATTATTATATATTAGAAATTGATTTGATTTTCCCCTATTAAATGCCTTGCCTGGTGCTTTTTTAATAAATAATTTTGTAGCATAGAGTTAAATATGAATGTTTTCTTTCCTTGTTATATGCAAACAATATGAAATAAACAGAATGTAAATAATAAAACATAATCTATCAAGCATATAGATTATACATAGATATGTTTTACAGATACCTGTGTTCAGTACATATTTAGTATCCTCATTTATTTTAAAATCACTTTTACGAAAATGTCTTGAGCATACATATGTTAGTGATTCAGGATCTTTGTAACGGGTTACAATAGCCCAAGTGTTACATAGCAAAGCATTTTTGGGGAATTTATGGTATGTAACACCTTTATCTTCTTTTCTTGTAGAGCAGGACTTACAAGATTTTACACAACATTTTTTTACTGCCATCCTAATAACATCAGGTCAATAAAAATATTTAGTTACTAATAATAAAGTGCCTAATAATAAATTACTTATTTACTATGTGATAAAAAATATTTCCTTAATTTGGTTAATAATGGTCAAAGAATAAATATTTTAACAAGCACTAATGTAGTTCTTCCTCTTATATGTTAGTTCCTACATTAGCCTACCTCTGGAATCTTTTATTCCTTCAGAGACCAACAATATGATAAGTGTGAAGTTATCTAACCTAAAATATTAGCTATACTCCCTTCACTCCTCTATTTTAAGAATAGATCAAAAGATTTTAAGATCAAGTTGCATATTTATAAATGATTTTTTGTAGATACAAACTAAAATCAAACCCTTACCTACACCATAAACAACTGATTTTCCTACAGTCTATCTGTTAATACGAATAAAGACAAAGTATGGATGTAAATTAAGAAAACTGTACTATATACAATGACTCTATTGAAAGCTTTACAAAATAGTCCTTTTAATAAGCATGGTTATGTTCATTTTGTGTTAACATTCGTGGTCGCAAAGAACAATAAATTAGAAGGACTTTCCAATAAATGTAAGTTAAGATGTCTCATAAGTAATCCTAAATAAATAATTATTAGCAGTGCAATGAAAAACATATATTGTCACATATACATACCTGCAATTTTAATAACTTTTCTTATTAATAACTATGCAGGTTTAGTTGATATCACGTAATTCCGTTAAAATGCAAGTTTCAACTATATAAATTAGACATACTACAACCTTCTAGCAATAATTTCACCAAAGACTATTAAATACAATATTATTTTTTGCAGACAGTCAATATTCTGTAAGAATATGCGACATTTTGTTATGAAACTAGTAAATTAGTAGTGGGCGATATAAATCGATATTTCAAAAAATATCGGTTCTTGTACAGGATATATCACTTCAATCAGATATGATCAAATCATCTAGTATCGATGTAATATCGATATATTTCATCCGATATACCAAATATCGTGTCACATTCAATTTTTTTTATATCTACTTATTCCTTTAAATCTGCAACATTACAAACGAATGAAAGTCTTTCAGATGAGTTATCGCTTTATTTGAGGGCTCCATTCATTAGACTTAACGAAAACCCATTAGAAGTGTGGACAAACTATAAATTACAGTTACCAACGTTATACAATGTAGCATTTAAATACATATTTAACTATGGTGGCTAGCTCAGTTCTATCTGAATGACTTTTCTCAAAAGCCGCACAGATTCTTACACAGCGGAGAAGCAGATTGCAAGCCAAAAGGGTACATAAAATTTTGTTTTTGCAAGTTTTAAAGAAAAAGCTTCAATTCTTTACGCGCAGATGCTAAATATGGCTTATGAGTCGTATGGGTTTGGATTCATTTTCATATGATTTATGAATAAAGTTGATTTGTTTCTTCTCTCTAAAGTGTTTTTACTCTTAAATAACCTGATCTCTATTTAATATTATAGACTAGTTAAATACAAGTAAGTACATACGATATTTTAAAAATATCAATATATCACAAAGTATCGTTATAATAGTACGATATAATACATCAAATAAAATATCGATATTTTTTTACATGAACATCCCTGTGGTAAATGATATACGTACGGTAACATTCAAACAGTGTCGCCAAGCCGCATAATTTTCCATAATGTTAAAAAGTTCATACTGTTAGTGATAAAAATATTATAAATTACAATAATCGGCGTAAGATCAGGCAGGCTTACTTATTTAAATATTTATTCTAAAATTAATAGATTTTTAAACTCTAAAAGATCTTGAAGTAGCCTTTCTATATTTAAAATCCTTGTACTTACCCAAGCTTCCCAAAGGCCATAAGTTAGCGTCACTCAGACGTGACCAGATTTAACAGGATGCTGCTATTTTAGCGCAACAAAATTGCGTGTTTAATATAGGGTTCAACAGTTTTTTTACAAATCAGACAAATTTCACACTTTTAGCAGTATTTAGTAAAACTTAGCAAAATTCGATAGTTAACATATTCACTTAGCAAAATATAAGTTTTTTTTTCAATTATCAACGCTTCTATTTTTTTATACAGAATTATTTGATGAATAAGCTATTTCACTGGTTCGCTGTTCAAGCCGAGGTACATATTCACAGAAATGCCCTTGCGTTACCATCCAACACAAAATACTCGCTCGAGCACCTTAAGTGAGGATGATGTTGTAAAGGCTCTCTAAGACGAGCTACTAATTGTTAGATCGAGAAAAAAAAAGTTCCACTTATCAGCCTGATATAAACATAAAAGTTGCAAAGCTACTTTTCTTTCTTACGATTTCGTACATACAAAGCTGCATACAACAGCTACATACAAAGCATACCGTGTTTACAGACGTATCGGACTTTTAAAGGTTGAACATCTAGAAAACATGTTCGTTTAGTCACATATAGAAAAAAAAAAAAAGACTATATTACTCTCTTTATTTTCTCTATATTCTCTGTTTAGTACTGTGATTAATACAATGTAAACTGAAAGCTTTAAACTAATTATTCTTTTGTTTTTACTCAGAATAATTAATTAATTAACGATTTCTTTGTTTTTAATTTCATAATGAAATGTATGTTATTTGGTGAGCATACTTCAAATTTATTTAGCAATTTATAATCGAGCATTTAGCAGGATCTTACATTTTAGTCTGGTAATACTAATTGTGACCATTTTTGTAATCAATAAGTTAATCCAAAGAAAAGAAATTAAAAAAAGAAAGAAAGTTGTAACAAGAATTAACAATCCACTCATTAATTAAAACGAGTAGTGTCTAGGGTAGTGATGAAATTACAATATTAAACAATGGATTTAGCGAAATCTCTTTTCAGTTCACGCGATCATGTCGGCTACGTTGGCCGTGAAGATCATGAACGTAAAATTAGTGCTGCTCTAGCAGACGATGACCCAGAAGATGTGATAGACGCTATACGAGGACTTAATATTGCCGATGAACTCCTTCCAGCTCCGGGTGGACCATTCTCTGCTTTAACACCAAGTATGGTACCGCAGGATATTATGGCAAAATTGGCCCAGCCTGAATCGGAAGGTCACGGTGGCGGCCTACCTGATTATAGATTTGACGAGTTCGGATTTTGTGTTGATGATGAAGATTGCGTAGAACAAAATACAGAAAAACCGATTGCCAGTGCCCTTGTTGATGATGATCAACACCATTTACAATGGGAATTTTACAGCAAAGAAATTAGTTTCTCTGAAAGTGAAGGTAAACTTGAGAAGACCGATAAACTGCAGAAAATGGTAAAGGATGGGGTGCCCCACTCCCTACGACCTCGGGTATGGATGCATTTGTGTGGTGCAAATAAAAAGAGAGCATCAACTGAAATCACATATCATGATATTGTGAGAGCCTCTAGCGATGATGGCTTAGTAACAAGCAAACAGATTGAAAAAGACTTGGTACAGATATTACCAAACAATGTATGTTTTTCTCATCCAACAAGCACTGGAGTACCAAGGCTACGTAGAATTTTAAGGGCACTAGCATGGCTTTATCCCGACATTGGTTACTGCCAAGGAACAGGCATGATTGCAGCATCTTTATTGCTTTTAATGGAAGAGGAAGATGCATTTTGGATCATGTGTACTACAGTGGAAGATCTCTTACCTGCTTCATATTATTCTTCAACTTTAATAGGTATACAGGCTGACCAAAAGGTCTTGCGAAGCCTTATCTCGACATATCTCCCTGGTATTGACCAAGTCCTAAATGCCCATGATATTGAACTTTCTCTTATCACTATGCACTGGTTTTTAACATTATATGCTAATGTTGTACATATTAAAATTCTACTTAGAATTTGGGATCTTTTCTTTTTAGATGGCTCAGTTGTTTTATTTAAAGTCACATTGGCAATGTTGAAAATAAAAGAAAACAGGTTCAATGAAATTTCAAATTCAGCTCAAATTTTCAATGCTTTGTCAGATATACCTGGTGAAATTAATGATGTTGAACTCTTGATAAAAACAATTGATGAAGTATGCGGTGATACTCTTAGTCCAACTTTGATAGAAACACATAGAAGAAGGCATTTAGCGTACTTGATGGCAGACCAGGGAGCATTGGTTGGTGATCCCAGTGCAGTGCCTAATTTACCTAAACAGCAATTGCAAAGACGGCAAATAAAGAAAAACAAATCAGTAATACAAACAATACTTTTTGGTGAAGATAGCAACAATGAGGATGCTGTTTCCAAAAATGTTAAACAAACTGAAATTCTTGTTGACCTAAGAGAAGCAATTTTACAAGTAGCTCGTCACTTCCTTGCATTAGAACCACAATTGGCGTCTGAGGTGCAGTTAACAGCGGATTATACTATGCAGAGTCATGCTGCTGATAGAGAAAGATATATTAATGTGTCAAGAAGCAAAAGAAGGAGAGCTAAAGCCCTTTTAGACTTTGAAAGAAGAGATGGAGATGAATTAGGATTTAGGAAAAATGATGTCATTGAAGTTATCAGCTCCAGAGATGAGCATTGTTGGATTGGTGAACTAAATGGCCTAAGAGGTTGGTTTCCTGCTCGGTTTGTAAAGTTACTAGATGAAAAAGGTGTCAAATACAGCAGAGCTGGAGATGATTCTGTAACAGAAAAAGCTGCTCATTTAGTAAGAGGAGTACTTGCTCCTGCTTTCAAAAGAGTTTTACTACATGGTATTAAGAGACCCAGTTTTCTTGATGGGCCATGCCATCCTTGGCTGTTTATAGAAGAAGCATCATCTCGAGAAGTTGAAAAGGACTTTAATTCTGTTTATAGCCGCCTTGTACTCTGTAAAACATATCGCTTGGATGAAGACGGAAAGGTATTGACTCCTGAAGAGTTGTTATACAGATGTGTGCAAGCTATAAATTTATCACATGACAATGCACACGCACAGATGGATGTAAAATTACGTACACTGATTTGCATGGGTCTAAATGAGGAAGCATTACATTTATGGTTAGAAGTGCTATGCTCATGTGTTGATGTCGTTCAAAAGTGGTACCATCCTTGGTCCTTTATAAACTCTCCAGGATGGGTACAAATTAAATGTGAGTTGCGTATCTTATCACAATTTGGATTTAATTTAAATCCAGACTGGGAACTTCCTTTGAAGAAAGATACACAAAATCAACCTTTGAAAGAAGGAGTCAGAGATATGCTTGTAAAACATCATTTATTTTCTTGGGATTTGTAGAAGATGTCTTTTATATAGATTATGAAGACCTATTTTGTTCAGTATCATAAAGATGATATTGTTCACTTGTACTTAGTATTTGTAAAATTGTAATTACTGTTTCTATTAAAATAATTAGTTTATTATTTTTATGTATATTTTCCACAACATGGGTTATACAATATTTGTTAAATTTAGATCTCATATTCAGATTAAAAGTTTTATTATTTGCTTATGTACTTATTTTATTAACATCATAATAATTCTAGATTACTTGCAAAATATTAATATTTTATATGTTAATATAGTCAGTGGATTGTGAAATGGTCTTCGGCGAGCGTGTTCTCTTCGTCCTATAATACTGGGTTTTTAGGTAGTAGCGTAAAGAAATATATTTGTAGGCCGGCATGGTCATTGCGACTATCGGCAGGTAATCTTTCGATATTTGTACTCGGTTTTTGGATTACGCTGTATCTTTGACCAAGAACAATACAATCACTGTGCCGAGTCAGAATTAAAAAATAACAGTGAAACAAAATACCTTATTACAGAACAAAGCTTAGATTTACAGGTAAAAGTTTGTTACTATGACATTTACAGGATAAGCCCATTATGTCCTGGTTTGATTTTAGTGATTACATCTCTGCTAAAGAATAAAATAATGTATGGCGATATCTCTGTATTTTAAGCCCACTGACGATAACGTAATCCTGAACATAAAATAAAACCCTGCTCAATCCTACGCGCAGGGGAGAAAGAGAGTATTTAACGTTTATTGTCTGTTTAGGAATTCTCCTGACATTTGTACTCTTAGGACGGTTTATTTCTCATTAGTAATATCCTCTAAATTGAATTGACTACTCAAAAGAAAGCTGGGCGGCTGTATGGCCCACATACTTTGCCTAACTCAGTGTTAGGGATGTCGAAAATAAAAAAAATATCGATATTTATTACAATATCGGCTTCGATATGTCCAATGGAAAATATCGATTAAATCTCAATAAACATGAAAGTATTTTACCAGTATTCCTTTTTATTAGACAAAATTACAAAAATATCAAGAACTAAGAGGCTATCTTCTAACTTTAAGACCTATTTAAGATATCAAACAAAAATAAATAATAAATAAATAAATGGCGGCCAATAATATACACGCAACAAATTCAGATGTCAATGCACGCAACATAATAAAACATAATACTCAACAGTCATAGACAATATAGTTTTTTTTCGTTCGGTCCTATGTTCTACAGTTTCAAATTTCAGCGACTTCACTATCATAAAAATTGAAAAAATATCGTTTTCGATACTGGATATTTTGTATCGATATATCATTACAAAAAAATATCGATATATTAAATTCGACAAGCCTACTCAGTGTACTAACAGCAATAATTCGATCAAAATTAGATGTTCAGGGTGCTAAGCATTTTAACAATTTTCTCCTTGAACAAAGAAAATATAATAAATGTGGCGAGATAGCACCGTTCATAAAAGCTAATGACATCATCAAACTTGCCAATAATTTTAAATGTCAACCCGTGCATAGTGCTTCGACGAGTCGAAAATAACATGGACAACACTAATAAAATAAAAATAAATCCATCACCAAATAAACATTACTGGTAATAGTCCTCATTTTATAGTTTTTATTTTGTTATATCTAATGAATTCTATTATTCATTCTATTTTAAATGTGTGAGAAAAATTTGATTTTCATGCATTTATTTTTACTAATTACGTAAAAATATGTTCTCTAAATTAACTTATCCTGATAATAAGCAATAATCTTCACAGTTGAAATAAAATAACTAATATTATACGTCTAACTGTATATAGAGGGTAAATTTTTAGCGATTTTGTTATATTTAACTGTATCTTCCTAAATAGCTTTTAGATGATTGAAAGGGGCGATCTGAATGTAAATATTAAAAGTTTCTTTTAAACAGCACCATGAACGCACTCTGACAGTGGTGACATCAAACGTTTTGTTTTTAACAGCACCATGAACGCACTCTTTGCCAGATGAATATTTACATTTGACGTTTCTTAAAATCCAAATCAGCCCCTTCCAACTCAGGGCAAAAGTTTTGTCACGTTAGCGGTCACGCTATCTCTTTCTTTTTTCCATACATAAACTCTAGTGTCTCTTTCTTAACTTAACACATCCGAAAAAAGTTCACGCACACTATGCTTTACGTAAACGTATCGCTGTAACTGATAGTAAATTCATTCAAGTGTCAAGTCAACTGTCAACTTATTACTGACACTTGGCGCTAATGGCGGTTGGCTGTTATTTATCCTGTTCAAACTTTTCATTACTTTTCAACTTTTAACTATTTTGCAATACCACTTTTTATGCTATTTATTATTCAATTTGGTTTATTTACGTGTTGTTATATTGTTGTTAGATTTGCTAAAGTGTTGTGTTTTGTAGTTTGTGCTCAGTGAAAAACATCGTTTATTTATTGAAATTAAGTTTTGTTCATTTGATATTCGTTTTAATTCGTTTGGTAAAATGACTTGGGCTTGTGCTGTCCCCGAATGCCCTAGTCGTCGCACTAATTTTAAATTATTTTGCGTACCTTTGCTTTCGAAACAATTTTCAGAAAAAGGACCTTAATATTGCCGGAAAACGAGCGACATGGAAGCATCTTGAGACACTCTACCAAGTAGATGGCTACCAAGGACGAGCCAGAGGCACAAAACTCACCGACAAACATATAAATCCAAAATCTTATGACAAAATGAAGGTAAGTCTTTATTTTACCTCCCCTATAAGAATCATTCCTATTTTACAAATAATTATTTATCAACTTCAATGTGGTTTTTACCATCATTTAGGATATTTCTTTTAGGAAGTTTGCACATATAATTACATTTACAGGTATTAAATGTATAAACAGCAGACTCCGAGCGAAGCTGGAACCTGTTGCTAGTTCATACTATTCATACTTCCATGCTTAATAATATAAATGAGAAAGTAAATCTCTTTTACATTTTCACAGCTAAACTGCTGAATCGATGTTGAAGAAATTTAAGGAAATAGTTTGAACCCAGAGGATGAATATAGGCTGTTTTTATTAACTTCTAAGGCGATGAATAGGGGGTTGAAGTTTGTATATATGTATGCATCAATTAAAATTGTATAGTAATAGTTTGTATGTTACCTTCTACAGCCTAGGGCCTAGACTTTTCAAACGATTTTCCTGAATAAGGTGTCGATAGATTCGTACTATCACATAGTGTCATGGGCTACAGAGGTCAGCAAAAATTCATTAAGGCAAGGGCTAGACGCCATAATGTGTAATAAATTTTCATGTACCACCACAATATGGACGTCAAATGAAAGAACTTGTCCTAGCGATTCCGAATATATAACATATGTATATTTTTAAACCTTTTATTTAGTCTATATTAGTTAGTCTGGTTTTAATTTCTTTTTAAATATTTTTAAAATGTAAAAGCTTTCAATCTTTTGAAAAAATGGTTTCATGCCAATAATTTACTATATTGGAATAACAGTAATTATTTACATATGGAATATCTACTATATAATTTCAGGTCAAATATGCAGCACAAGTATTCAGCAAGGAAGTGTCCTCATTATTGCAACTGCTCATGAAGAGTCAAGAAGCTTTACAAGAACATTGTTATAGTACAGTTAATCTGGACATTGAAAGCGATCTTTTTACAGCTGAAATTTTATTGTTTCTAAATAATTTATTTGATAGCCTGATTAATGTTTGTAAAACATCTATTTTTTTATGGTATAAGGGCAAGCGAGCAGACACTTCACCTTTTGTTTTGTTAGATTTTACTTAAGTTATATTTTTTGGATTCTTGAACTTTTACAATTTGCTTGGATTTTCGTACTGTTCATCCTGTATAAGTCGTAGCATAATGATTTGTACCTCTAACAATATTGGTCAAATGGATAAAAAAAAACATAAAAAGTACTATTTTTTGTGCTGAACTTTGTTATTTAATTTTTTGTCGTATTACTCAGCCCGAGCTTAAGCTCATATTTTAACGTAACTCTTTAGACTAAGTATTATTAACAACCCGCAGCATAACTCGATCGTTTTTACTTGGTAAGGTTCGTCAAATAACTAAATTTAAAAAAATTGTTTAATTTAAAGTTTAATGTAGCTTCAGCCGCCAGCACGCACATGTCCGGCGCGCCGGCGCCGGGTATAAGTTCCCAACCCTCCATTGCAAGAGGCATCTGTTCAGCAGATGACAAATACTATAATAAATATAATTCAATCCTCTTCTCCCACAGCCTATATAGCTGTGAAAGAAGAAGATTGAATTATAATACAATATTATAGACATAGATATTATAAAAATCTATTCTATTAATATTTATTTTGTAAATAGAGCTGGATCACGTAGTTTCTCGTACAGCTTCTTCGCCAATTGTTACAAATAAAAATTTCATTTGTTCGCAAGAGGTAGGTACTCAATTAAATTGTAAATGTAGTAATTACCCAAATACTCTGTTGTAAAAATATTTATTTTAGTGTTCATGTGAAATTTATAGAGTTTCTTGCGCTGCTAATTCTTCACATATTATTATGAACTTTACGCAGCTGTAGTAGCTTGAATTCATAATTAATAAACATTGAAATTAAATCTTGTTTTATTACCGAATCAAAAAAGAAATAAGTAATTATTTAGGGAAGAATATTCAAAAATTATTAAAAACCGGTAATTTGCTGTAATTACAGTAGCAGATTATCGATTCGATATTTAACGTTGACGATTCAGAAACGAATGTTATCGGTTGAGTCACATCACTAATTTACTACGCTATCTGACATTTGCTTCAAATTTATATTTATGTATATCTTAGCAAGAAAGAGAAACAAAAGTTCGAAGCAAAATTTAATGAGTAAGAGCAGGATGCATCATATGCAAGATGAATGATGTATAGCTAATACTTCCTCGCCCCTTAGGCCGCGCCTCATACCTCGCGCTATCGTGACAAAACTCTTGTATGAAGATGGTCGTCTGTATTATTTATTAGTCTGTGATCCAAATTCTTTTCGTATTGCGAAGTCAAACGTGCTTGTTCTCCCTGAGCTAAGGCCTTTTGGCGACTTGCACGTATATCAATAAAATGGTGTCTAAGGCTGAATTGGCTTGTGTTTACTCCGCTCTCATCTTGGTAGATGATGATGTCGCAGTTACTGTAAGTAATTCATGTAAAATAAACAATATGTGTTGATAGGTTATGTTTGTCCGTATAATGTTGCGTTATCCAGTTTAATCTGAACTTCCTATTGTAAATCACGGTAATTATGCATTAAAATATTTTTTAATACAACTAATATACACAATAGGCAACATATTTTAGGTAAATGTGTCGTATATTTTACATCGTCTCATTCAAGCTTCATTATAAAAACATTGGTATTCTTGAAATATCAGCAAAATTTTAATTGAATTGGTTTAGTTATACACGAAGCACCCAATAATAATATTTTTTTTACGTCGAAAATATAGAAAAGTTTTTTTGGATTATTTATCTGGAATATTTACATACTTTATATTGTATACAGGGCGAGAAGATCTCTACGATCCTGAAGGCCGCTTCTGTAGACGTTGAACCATACTGGCCAGGGTTGTTCGCGAAAGCTCTAGAAGGTATCAACGTGCGGGATCTGATTACCAACATCGGATCAGGTGTGGGAGCAGCACCGGCCGCTGGAGCCCCTGCGGCCGCCGCTGCGTCTGCTGCACCTGCTGCCGAGGCTAAAGAAGAGAAGAAGGAGGAAGAACCAGAAGAGTCTGACGATGATATGGGCTTCGGTGAGTGAACATATATAATTCATCTTCTTATGGAAAGCTAGATTTGAATAAAGTAAAGACCACTCCAAATATACATAGATTTCTTATAATCATAAGAGGCAAAAGCAAACATCATGAAGGCAGGTATCTGTTCTTGTACAGTAAACATAAGAACGTCAGACTAGTTTATATTTAAAATGATCTAACATTTATTGTAAGTTTATAGTATTATTGAGAAGAGGTAATACCTTTCTCTGTTACCACATCGTTGCCTATTCTTAGCTATCGTTTTATTGTGTGCCCATGGTAAAAGCAGCTTAGGGTATATTCACATTTATAAATGTAATTCTTTTATTTAAAATAAATAGGTTCCCTCAAATGTTTAGATAATTTAAATATTTTTCTTAGAACCTAGCCTTAATTTACCATATCCATGTACCTTTTTATATACTATGGTCATACATATGGTCATTCGGAAACAAGAGTGTAGATGAGTTCATAACTTAAAAATTACTATCCTTGGGTCAACCTAAAGATGCTTAGGCACTCTGAAAAACCAAATTTGCTATTTTTTACTAAATTAATGTAATTATTCTTTACTTATTGATAATTTGTTCATAATTGCCCAATAAAATGTCTTTACTTAACACTGTCTTATACTTTAAGGACAAAATGATTAAAAAATTTACTCAAATCTGTGTCACAAAATAAATTTAGTAGATAGGTTCATGTTTTAATGAGACTTTTGGTTAGCTAAATTACAGGAAACTCCATCATAAACTCATGTAAACATTGTACATTTTATTTCAATGATGTTTGATCATGTATTAGCTTCAGATAAATAATGATCTGAAAATTTAAATTCTGAGACCATATAAACATTTAGTCTTTATATAATTTGTAAAATGACAAATATTTTAACTAATTTTCTCTATTTTGTTTCAGGTCTTTTTGACTAAAAAGCTTTATTTTATAGCAAGAATTCCATTTCAAGTCTTGTAAAGCAATTAATTTTAAGGACATAACTTTATTAAAAAGTAAAAACTGAACATAATTGTTTCATTATTGACTGTAATACCTGAAAATAAATAATAACTTAGAATATGCTGTAATAATATGGAATAACTTACAGAAAATTAAAAAATATTCCAGTAAAGTGAGTATAATCGAAAGATATGTATGTATGTATCTTTCTACTACTGGTTCGAATTGAAAAATTATTTTTGTGTTGGATAGACTATTTATCGAGGAAGGCTTTAGGTTATATAACATCACGATGCAACTATTAGGAGCGAAGAAATAATGGCAAATGTGAAAAAAACGGGGAAAATTATCCATCCTTGAAGGCTTCCATTGCGTGCGCTGCGAAAACGGTTCAAGATACCAAAAGTATATGTATGAAAGAATTATTCCTCTTGAAATTATCTAAAAAAATGTAATAGACAGTATATGTCTATCTTTTAAGATTAACTCACTAGAACCGTTTTTATGGTAATCATATTTGGTTGAAATTAATGCATTATTTGTTAAGAGTTGTATCAACGTAATAATACTAATCTTTATCCAAATAAATGTGTTGTTGATTAAGAGTATTTAATTATGAATAAATTGGCTTTGACATCACTTAATTTCAATGAACATCTTAGAAGATATTACAATAACTTATATAGCAAAACAACGTTTGCCGGATCAGCTAGTGAAGTATAATTGATCAAAGCCTGTGGCAGTAGAATTTAGACATTTCATAACAAAACTTACCAAAAAAAATATAGAATGCTAGTGGCGTAGATAATTTAATAACCAAAGGCCGTTAAAAAATAAACTGCAATTATAGTAATAAATAATATACCGTCTCGCTATATCGCGTTTCGGGTGAGCAGACACGCATTAGTGGTTGTATCCACAATGTGACGCTTGTATCGTGCTCAATGTGACGCTTGTATCGTGCTCAATGTGACGCTTGTATCGTGCTCAATGTGACGCTTGTATCGTGCTCAATGTGACGCTTGTATCGTGCTCAATGTGACGCTTGTATCGTGCTCAATGTGACGCACAGCGGATAGCCAAGATCAAAATCGTTCGATCTAGTAAAAAAAAATAAAAATTGTTGGGAGTGTTTTTTTAGTAATAAACAATTATTAGTTGAATTCAATAATTTTTTGGTTATGGACTTTCACTTATTTTTTTTTCAAAAGTTATCATTGTAATGCACGTGGTGGACAAAATTATTGGCTTTCGAAGAAGCCTATTTTTATCTGAATATGACGAAAACTTTGAGACACGATTTTTTTTGTACTTGCGCAGAGAATATTTTAACAAAATGGCTGCCACATAGCGGGGAAGTGTATTGCACCCAAGCCTAGAGTGTAATTGAACTTTACAATAATTTATAATATCGCTAGTTCATATCCGGACATACTGTATACTTCAGACGTCTATGGCCTTTATAAAGTTGAAAACATGATGAGAAAAAGATCTCCGACATGGCTGTATGGCGAAAAAGCCTTTGCCTTCCCCACGTAGGAAAAATATAACCAAAAAAATTACTATTATTTGACAATGTGATTTTTAGGTTTTGCGATATCAATTTAATTTGTGTTGTAGGAATGTTGATTCACATGAAAAAAATCAATATCTGAATCGATTCGAATTGCACATATTAGAATCGATTCTCAATTAAATCGAGCATTAAAAGATCTATTTTCGATTATTAGCAAATTTTTCAAACATGCCTCATATAGACGCAGAACATTATCGATAATAATTTACTGTTAATACAAGTAAAATAGGAATTGTAGGAGACCAATGAGGCAGTCTGTTTGTAGTCGAACCTAAATAAGTTGTTACTATAAATATAATATTTACTCCCACTATATGTTTGATAAATAAAATAAATTGACCGCACAGGCTGCAGATAGAATGAATAGGTTAGTTTGAGTAACAGTGACTGACAGCAGTGACAACTTTTTTTTTATTTTTATTAGTAAGTAACACCGTCTTCTATACTGACATTCGAATGCGTTCATAAATATTTATTTTATGCGTTTAAATTATCAATGCGTCCGACAACAGCAAAATCTTAAAAAACTAAAATATCGTAGCCAATTTTGGAATTTTATTGCTAGTTCTTGAATTGAATTAAATCAGTCCGATTCGAGGGGTTCATGAATTGATTCATAGAATCGATGTAACATTACAAATTGATCTGATAAATCAATTAATTTACTCGGTACAATCGATTATTTGTTTAATCAATTTCAGATCGCATGCCTATTGTGTTGTACGAAATTCTTCGAGTCTAACGGTTTTCAGGTTGCATTATAGAGTAAATAATACGCACTTAAGTGCTATTACTGTTTTGGAAAATAATAAAAAAACGCAATGGGAAGTCAGAATATGGATTTATATTTCCTCCTTAATTCCCTTGAGAACAAATTGAACAGTTTGGTCAAAGGTGCGAGGGGTAGCGATAGCTCCCAAACACCTGATTGTACCTTCTCCGCATATGAATGGAAGAGCAGTGGGTCGGGTGAAGATCATGAGTCCTTACCGGCCATACCTGTGGAGTCGGAGCCTCCAACGAAAAACAGAAGACGCAAAATGGCAAGGGCTACCAGAAAAAGGTTCCGTAAGCTATTACAAACTAATATGAGTGTAGTAGAGGCACTCGAAGTCTGCAAAAAAACAATGCAAGATATTCCTATCTTAACTGAAAGCATACCGAAAGCTGTTAAACGAAATAAATCGGAAAGTGTATATTCTCCAGTACAAGCTAAAGTATGTAAGCCCTCTGCTATGAGCACAGTTAATCCTATCCATGAAATGTTTATTGATGGTCCTTCGAGGGTGGGCATTTGCAATGTAAGCCCTATGAACAAAGATCAAATGGATCTAGTCCACCATGCCCTTACTCAAGAAATTCTTAAAATTGATGTTAAAGGTGCAGGTCCTAAATTTCTTGGCCTCAGTCGCAAAATGGGCTGGATGGTAATAACTTGTATGGACAATTGGAGTAGGCATTGGCTTATGGAGACTGCACACAAGCTAAAACCCTGGCCACAGGCCAGGCTTACAGTAAAGGATGAAAGTGAATTTCCTAAGCCTGCTACAGGATCCACATTCTTACCAGATTCAGAAGTAGCTACTGTTGAACAAGCACTTGAAATGATCCGGGTACAGAACTCCAATCTCAACCCAGAATTATGGAAAATACTGCATAGTAAAGAGAAAAATCATGGTTTATTTGTTATATTTGCTCTTGATGATCCCTCTGTTCAGGCTATCAGAGAAAATAAAAATAAAGTTAATTTAGGTTTGAAAATGATTAATTTTAAAATCAGAAATGGTCGAAAAGCCAAAAATATGGTTGACATTCTGGGAGCTCCTGTAATAAATTTGGAAGACTATGAAGTATCAAGAGATACCTTTGTGACACAACCCATGATTAGTGTTAGGGCACCTTTGTATTACGGTGTCACTGACCCTGACTCCTCTCTTTCAAACCATGAGTGGGAAAAAAGGCTGGTGTCACAAGCACCCAGGCACTTCTATCCCGGTAGTGCTTTTTGGGAGAGAAGGACATAAGGAATGTCAAGTTCTGTGGAACTTAGCAGTAGGATGGCCACATACCAAGACAGCAAGGACCACTGAAAACCTATTTAAATATAAGACATTCCATATCTTCATATAAATCACTTTTCATTTAGATTTCCAGAATATCTCTAACCCTCACAAAATTGTCATCTCTATTTTTGAGTGATTATGCACTTATACCTTTTAAATAGTGTACTTTTCTTTTTTTTTTAATATTTGGAGTCTCCTATGTAGTCTCCAGTATTTTGCAAGATAGTATGCTCTTTATTTTTAGCTGTAAGTTTCATTGTATCTTTTTAAGGTGCAATGTTGTTTATTTTCTTTTTAACTATAGGTAAAAATAAGGATGACTATAAGTTACCACAGACAACATACTCCATACCTTAAATCATATTAGTTTAAAATTGTACTCAGTTTGTTTTAAATCTGTGTTTTCATAGTCTAAACAAACAATCTAATCTTGAGTAGGGATGATCCCTATCTTTATAAAATATTTTACTATTTGTATATGCCGTTAGGCATGCTGACTGAAACTTCAGATTTTTATTCTTTGGAAATGGCATCTTGATGAAAAATCCCTTAACAAACTGTTATAGATTAGTAAATGTAATATAATGTGTGTATGTAGAAATAACCCTGTTGGCGTGAATAGAATAACAGAAAATTAAACATATAGTTAAAAAACTGATTTATTGAATTTTGTTTATCAATTCATTTCCTGTTGTCTTAAGGGATTCAGATAATAACTGGAAGGTAAATTTTTTTTTTTTGCAAATATTTTACAGTGTTTTGAAAATATAACTAACCATTATTTTCATTTGTTTCAGGCTCACATTTTTTTTTACCAATTTACTGTTACATATCTAAATATATATAACTCAAAGGTGACTGGCTGACTGACATAGGGATCTATCAACGCACAGCCTAAACCACAGGATGGATCGGGCTGAAACTTGGCATGCAGGTAGATGTTATGACGTAGGCATCTGCTAAGAAAAGATATTGATCAATTCTACTCCCAAGGGGATAAAATAGGGAATGAAAGTTTGTATGATACTTAGTAAATTTTAAACCAATCTGGCTGAGATTTTGCATGCATAAGGCTACTATGATGTAGGCATCGTTAAGAAAGGATTTTGATAAATTCCACCCATAAAGGGATAAAATAGGGGATGAAAGTTTGTATAAATCTTAGATTTTCGAATGATTGAACTGAAATTAAAGATTGGAGCTACTATGCTGAAGACTCATACAAGAATTCAAGCTTGAAATAATCATTATCATAGCAAAAGTACTTCTTCCACGCGAACGAAGTTGCGGGCACAGCTAGTTCTGTAAATAAATTCACATGATATTTTGAATAGATTTTAATTTTTTAATTAGTGTACAACTTGCACCCTTTTGCAACAGTTTTCATTGTTAATATTCTGTAAATGTGAAAAGTTAGATATTGAGGGGTGAAAGGCTATTTGGATGAAGCAAGAATTTTTGATTCAGTGAAAAACACTGATTCTGAAAATATGTAACACAGAATATGGCCAAAAAATATCACTTAAAGCATATAACCTTTCACCCCTCATTATAATATTAGGTGTAACTGTATCTGATAACTGTAATTTTTGGTTTCTAATATAATATTTGCATATTAAAATTGATTTCATGAAAGTATTCAGTAACTAATATGGCATAAAATGACTTTGTTCAAAAGTAGATTAAGTATTAATTACAGTGTTAATAAAAATAAGATAGTAGAAGGAAAGTAAAATAAAATTCACATAATAGCTACAAAATTATATTAATGTTAATCTACACTACAACTGTTGTCTGATCTAAGGATGATTTCTGGCTAAATATAATTTATATAGGCTATCATCAACATTCAGATGCAGCTGAAGGTTAAAACCCCAAGATATTTAGTTCTAGATTGACAATGATTATTTTAAAAACCTTCAACTTTGTCAATAAAAATCTTAAACAAATTAAAAAATAATTCTTGAGACTTTAATAACATTTTAATATGTGTGCACTCATAAGTTTGTTTGACTTCAATAGTAGCTAGAAGTCTTTGTTTCAACCAAAATTTTAGCCAGTTTGGCTGTGGTCAGACACTAATTTTAACAGAATATTTTATCCCCACATAGCTCTTTGAACACCCGACAGTTTGTTATAATCTGCTAGATGTCTCCATACAATACGGCTCAACCGCCATTCCTTGACAATACCACGGGGTCTGGAATAAATGTTACGAGATTTAATATTACATGCACTGTAGAATTAATACCTTGAGGACAATTACAGATTCATGGAATACTGTGATTTGAAACTGCATAAGTCTAAAACGATTTTATAAAGACACTATAAATTTTATACAACTGATATATTTCAAATAAAACTTATGTGTTCTATAAAATATATAATACACTAGGAGCTAACAAGTGAGACAATCTCATTACACTAAATTATGTAATAATCAAAAAACGCTTGTCACAAAATTTATACAATGTTTAGGTATGAATGTTTTGAATGAACTTTTATTTTTTTTTACCAAAAAATTTTTATGTGGATGACCCCACATAAAAAAAAAACATTATATATTCCACTAACACATTTTTCTTTTAAGTATTAAATCTTCCAGTCATTAAAAGGCAATGACAACATAATTAATAGGGGCACTAATGAGAATCTGATTAGATTCTGTGATAATATGGAATAGGTAAATACAAACCTCGAAGTAATTGCACATCGGTTGTTTATTCTCATAGGAATGGCATTCATTTCGAACTTGTTGATGTCTTTATCTGCTAATTCCCTGATTTCAACAGGAAGAATGTCGTTCTTTCTCATTGCGTTTATACGAGATCTCTCTAAAAAGTTTTCTGCACTCATACGACGTCTTTTCACATCTCGAATCATTAACCAGTTTGCCCATTTATTGCGTACTTGATTGTACTAAAAAAAGATAATTTAGTTAACAATAGTATATTTTCACGCTATAAACTCTTCGTGGTAATCAGAGATACCACGAAGAGTACCAGAGTATTAGTGTATCCACTTGATACTTTAGTCGTAGCCAGCAGCGCAGCAGATCGCTGTGTTCAGAACGCCCACACTTGCTATTAAACTAATTATATTGGAAAATAGTAATACAATATTGGTTATAATAGATTTTAGAGCAAAAATATTCTTACTCAATTTGGTTATATAAATTAAGTATATTAATTTAAGGTGAAATTGTATATCCTAATAAAAACAACCACTAATATTAAAGTTTAAAACAAAAATACCCCATATCCAGCTAAATTTTGTGATTTCCATACAAATTTTCCAAGATTTGATACGTTTAAATTCATTTTAAAATAAAATCACATTTGACAAGTACTATAAAGAAATATAAACTGAAATGGACACAAAAAATCTTTGCGACAGACTCAGGGTTGTTAGTTCCTGTTTCACAATTTTTGCCATATATATTCTAATAGAGACATTGAACCTCCGAGTTCTAGAAATGTAATATCATTACGTTTAAAATTATAAAGTTTAATCATAATGGAATGTTAGAATGGAATTTACCTAAATTTTAAAATGGTTAAATATCGTTTTGAAAGAAAAAATCAGTAAGTCCATAAAAATTTTGTTTTGCATTTCGCATAGGTACACTAGTTTCTTATGTACGTGAGTGACCTGAAAAACTTTTAAAGGAATTTAGGTATTATATTTAGCAGTGAATCAAAAAGTACATAGATAGTCGACCACTGTTCCAGCATGACTAAAACGGATTTAGGGATTCTAGCATTTCATTCAACAATTGAGTCGGATTAGAAGGAACCCGTATCGGTTACGAGGTGGAAAATATTCACAATTGACGTTTTGTTTTTTAGTTAGGTGGGTTTTTATTCGTGTTAATGGCTTCAAAGAGTAAAGGGAAATCAGATAGAAAATATATCAGATAAAATGTAAAAAACATTAACGTCATTTCTTTTGTCTTTCTACTGAAATTTGATTTAATATAGGCACAGTCAACCAAAGACGGTCATTATTTCTGTTTACTTGAATAATGTACATACTATAAAAATACCACATTAATATTTTCTAAAAATATAGAAATGCAATATATTACAAAATATTATTTTAAATACTAGGTACTCTATTTTGCATGTGACGGTTTTTCTCGTGTAGAAAGACATTATTACATTCTAATATGTAAATATCAGTGCGACCTTATAATTTATTAATATCAAGTAATTAACTTTTACATTAAGTATCATCTCGCATACAGGGAAGAGATCAACGTAATATTAACAGGTATTTTTTTGTTAATTACATGTATAAAGCCTAATCCACGTACTTAGTCATATTTAAGACTCATCTCTATTTCATTCTATAATATACCAAAGATTTAATGAATATGGAGGGAATTTTATAACTGGTATACTATTTATAATATTAACATCAGTGATTATCTCTGTGTAATTATTTTTGTTATAAAATATAAAGAAAATTATACAATTATGAATTCAAAAAGAAGAATATCTCAAAGATCTAACGAAGACTGCATGAAGAAAGCCAAAACATTTAATACTAATAATTATTTGCACAAAGTTTTACAAGAAAGCGGTCTCATCCTAAAAGATCCTCCAGAGAAATGTACTGCTGTGACTCGGAACGCAATAGAGATTGCACGTAATGTTAAAAAAGCGTTGGAAAACCATTTTGATTACCCACGCAATGTTTCAGAACTTTATACTAACTTAGCTAAAGAATGCAAAAACCTTGATGTTTTTAAACACTACTTATATCCAAATATAATTGTAACAAGTGAAAGTGACAATGAATACCTGTTAAATGATAGTGTGATCAAGATTTTACTGAATATACCTATTTTGCAGCCTACTTTAATAGATTACATATTTGAAAAAGCGATTGAGCTGGCAGCTCTGTGTAAGTGTGGTCCGTGGATACAAATGATTTTGAAATGTCTTTCAACCCTTGACAGTATAGTTGATGAGGAAAAGGTCGCTACCCATATAATTAACTTACTGGATATAACATCTGAGAAATCAGTTCGTTTGGAGATAATATCAGCTATACCAGATATTATAAATGATCAACAACACATTACTATAGGCAATGAAATGAGCAGGATATTGACAGAAGAGCGTGATCTTATTCCTGTGACTCTTGACTGTTTAATGAATCTTTATTTGTCAGATGAACAATATGAAGAGCTACAACATAGAACGTTAACATTACTTTCTACTTTAACTGAATGCATGTTTTATCCAAATTTCATAAAGTTTCTACTTATGCCGGGTCGATTAAATGATAATGCATATTTTGAAGCTGTTCAAGGACTCCGAAATGCTCTTGGCTGGTCCACAACTTTTTCTGAACCACAAGAAATTGCTACTAGCCAAGTATTAACCGCAAGAGCAATAAGAAATTCTATGGTTACTTCTAAGCCTATCTCAGCAGCGTGGCTAAAATCTGTATCCATGTGTAAAGTATTTACTGATCATAAACCTATAGATTTCATAATACTCTTGATACTTTATTCAACATCTGAAGATAAAAAAAGACAAGTGGAAAAGTTAATAAAGAAACAAACTAAACAAAATATTCTTAAAGAGGAATTACTTGATGAAGTCTTTGATAAATTCAAACCTATATTAAAAGATTATTTACAGTGTCTACTACAGTTTGCAAGTTCATTGCTAAAAACATATGGTGACCCTTTAATAGAGTCATTGGCACAACATATTTACTTGTTGATGTTTTCTAATCTTGATAGTTGTAGTCACACAGTTGTGGGTAATTTGTTCTTTCATCTGGAATCTGCCTCAAAGCAGAGTTTTATGAACATTTTAATAATTTTGACTAATTTTGCTTCTGAAAATATATCTTTATTAAGGTCACAAGGATTTCAAATTCTTACTCTACTGGATAGAATGAATGATATGAATGTGACTGGGATTCGAGCAGTTATGGACTTGCTATGTATTCTTGCTTATAGTGATAATAGTTCTCTTATAAGGGATGATGTCAGCATGATTATAAGTAAAGAATTAACCAATTCAAATCCAAGAATTAAAATCCAGGGTATACTGGCTGGTATCCATGCAGTAAAATATCTTATGGCATCTAAAACTGATGATGCCCTAACAGAAATTACAAATGATAAAATTTCTGAAGGTTCTAAATTCTATTTGTCAGCAGATCTTCGTGAAGCAGCTCGAATTATAGAATTAATAAGTATAAGCACTAAGCAGTTTTCTGAGATGACTGTTTTTTATTATGATGAACTCTCAAAAATAATCTCTTCAGCATCATACATAAATAAAAACTTTTTGTCTTGGTTAGCGGAAGTAGTCGATAGTGATTTACAAGAAAATTTTATCACTAGCACTATAGAAAATGAACATATAGATGATTTGAAGCTTACAATGCAATATTGTCTAAATAAAACACATGAGATGAACCATCTTTTTGCCATAAATATTGCTGGATTAACATTACAACCAAAAGTAGAAGTATGCATAGCTACTTTATCACCACTCTTTCAATTGTATCAAATTTTACATGCAAAAATGAATGATGGAAAGTTATCTAAAATTGAAGCACTATTAGGCTGTTCAGTAGTAATGCCTGAATTTGATATTGATACTATTGAAGATTTAAACCAAGATACTGTTGCCAAAATCATAGACTGTCTATTTTACACAATCAACTGGTTTAGAGAACTGCTTAATGCTTTTTCTTTACAAGTTGATGATACTATCAAATCAAAGACGTTAAATAGGCTTACACAAATTGAAGAGTTACAATCACTAATAGCAGAAATATTATTGAAAACTAAAATATCATATAAAGCTACATATCATCCATTAAATATTAACAAATATCTAGGAGAACCTATTACAGAAAAGAAAACTGTTGCAACACATAGATTACAACAAAAAGGCCACAAAAAAGTCGTTCAGGATGATTCTCTATTGTCTGACACAGTCAAATCGCAAGTAACTCAAAATATTAATCCATCAATGAAGAATACTCTTAATAATATGAATAACATGTCATTAAGAATTTTAAATTTGAACTTACTTAAATTATTAAACAATGAATTATGTGAAGATGATAAATTAGGTGAAGCTCTAACAGTCAAAACACTAGCATTCCTTTTGAAATGCATGAATAGTAACTTGGATGAAGTAATGGTTTCAAAAATAAAAAGAACAATTATTTCTAAACAAGATATTGTTATTTACGATCCTAAAAAAGCAGAAGACTGTGCTAAATCTGTAAGCCAAATGTTACCAAAACTTATGTGTCACTTACAGTTTATCACATTAAAAATTGAAAAACATAATCTGCAAAATGAAATTTCCCTTTGTATGTATACATCTGAAATTTTAGATTACCTTTTCTGTCTTGAGTACATTTACAACATGTTTAATATATTTTTCAATTGGATTGGGTTTAGAAAACAACACAGCGGATTATTCAAAAGTTCATTGAGAGCAATTACCAGTCCCAAGTCTTCTAATATCTCATTGAACGATTTATTAATTGCTTTATGTGAAGATTACAAAAAACATGAGAAATATTGTATACACTTGTCAACAGCGGTATCTTTAACTGATTTCTTAAAAACTATACAGAGCTACACTGATAATAAGAATATTTCAAAAATTGTCAGAACTATTGCTGAAAATTTCTTATTACAGCAATGGAGAACACCTGAGGGAAAATTAGAAAGAGGGTTGATCTTTAATCAATATGTTGACCGTTTATTAGCAATTTATTTCATAAACATCGAAATTTTGGAATTGAAAAATTTCAGTTTTCAATTAACACATAATATAAAAAAAATAAAAAGTCAAAAAGATACTTTGGATTGCATGAAATGTATTAATAAGAGCAATTTCCCATTATTATATAGAAATTTAGGAAAATCTCTCCAACAGACGGTTCGAAATTATTTAAATAGACAAATGACAAATTCTGAACATATGAATTTATGGAAAGATGCGACTATTGTTTTAAAACATATGTCTGATATCGTAAAATTCCTGAGAAATAGAAACAATTTGTCATCATTTTTCAAAACAATTTTACCAGTCTTAAAATTATTTTTATCGCATGGAGTTCCTATTCTTGAAATACAATTTAAAACTCAAACTGAAGAAGTATTGGAAATACTGAAAATTCTTCAGTTATCAACAAGATTTTTACACACTTTGTGTTGCCATTCAAGATTAACTAAGGATAAAGTATTAATGAATAAAGTTCCTTATACAAGGCAATTACTTGAAACTCTCATTTACAAAGTCAAGGCGGTACTGGTGGCTAATGATTGTTCTGAAGCATTTTGGGTAGGACATCTAAAAAATAAAGATATTCATGGTGATGTAATACTTTCACAGAAAAGCACTGATGAAGAAGAGGCAGAAGATTGTGATGATCAACTTCCTGAAGATGAAGAGAATTATGAATCAGATGATGAAATGCTAAATTCTGATGTAGGAAGTGTTAGTGATATTGTTTGATTCAATTATTTGCAATGTCATCTGTTTAACTATTGTTTATATATTATTTAAATAATTTATTTCTTTAATTCGAAAATTTCTGCGTCAAACATTCGCACCCGTCAGTAGTCAAAAGACGGTTGCACATCAACTGCTGGATAGAATCATGACTTCATGAGAAAAACCCTAAGGTGACGATCGACTCAAGACCAGTTCTAATCAAATGCTTCTCAGCCTTATTTGTTCATTTACCCACATGGATGCTCCTCGATTGAAGCATTTTGCCGATACCCTATACCTCACTGTTATCAGCTCGTAATGAACGCATACAATGCAATAAGTCCAATAGGTCATATGTAGGTACGCTATTTAAAAAAAGTAAAAATAGTTCTATACGGTAATTTTTTTTCTATAATATGGACGTATTTAAAATCTGATGAAATTACTACTGCTCGAGTGATACGCCTACTGTAGCACGGTACTTTTATATGTATAATGAAAATATAACAAGATATAGTTGACAGACAAGTTGTTTAACACAACTCCGTTTGTATTATCAAATGTACTATGGAAAGACTAACCAATTTACTTGTCTAATAAATCATGTAAGCATTATTGTTCTAGATTTTTGCCGATTAAGCATATGGAATATGATTTTTTATTTAATTAAAAAAGTGACCATCTGAATAAAAACTTGCATATTGATATTTTTAAATATATATTCAATATGGAATTTTATAATTACGAACTTCTGATTTTATATTTTTCTATACCACTGGGTGGGCGACTCCCCACCTCATGGGAAGTGGCTACTATAGTTACAAGAATGCAAAATCAGAGAAATCATCATCTTGTTGCCAACCCTTAACAAAAGAGAAAACAGCAATTATATCTAGCTACACAATAGAACCAAATACCCAATCATTACATAAAGGGATTTTTATCTTTAAATGTGTATTGTGAAAATCCATTTACTGATCTCTGAGAGCAATTGTTTTTTAATGGAACTTGTTTTACTCTTCGGGAATAATAAAAAAAAAAACAAACAAAAATTAATTACATATAAATCAATTTATTGCATAATCTTAGTACAATCTTTGAGGTGGTCCCATTGTTGACTTCATATGAAGCGAGCGCACGTTTTGCCAATGCTTCTTGAGTAGAGAGACCAGGAAGTTGATAGAAAGATGCACATTCTGTGCAAGTTCATCTGGAGTCATGTCAACATGTCCTACTGCTACTGAGAGACACAGTACCTGTAGAAAATAATTAATTAATATAAAAATAATTGATGACTATTGTACACTTGTAAGTGTGGTAATACGACTACAGCACATCTGAGAGCAGAGATGGGCAAAATGTAATCAGATTAATGATTAACGATTACGATTACATTTTGTAATCATTAATCATGATTAATGGATTAACGAAATTAATCAAAAAAAGTAATCATTTTTCGGTGATTAAGGATTATTAATCTTTAATCGGATTACAATTAATCATGATTACTTTTATGATTACTTTTCTGTTTGATACGTAAAATGTGCTGCCGACAGCAGAGCGGCGCTCGCCATTTTTTTATTTATAGTATACGACTACTACTAGCTAAACTGGCGAACTGAGTGCCACCACATAGTTAGGTGTTAGGGCGATTACCCGAACTGGGTCGTGACCGCAGTACAATAGTGCAAAGACCGGCATAGTGACTCGCTTCGACCTGACTACTTTCAGGATCAGTTCGTGCTTGGTGGATATTAAGTAAATCCAACGAAATCTAGTTAATCATTGATGCTTTTACCGTTTTTCTGAGTGATTCCTGGACTATTAGAACTGATTATCAAACTACCGCCCATATTTTACTGAAATACCGTCTCCGACCCGATAATCCACGCCCGCCTTCGGGATGGAGATAGAGATACAGAGCAAGATAGCGCAAAATTTTAATTGATCAGAATAAGACATCATTTTCTCAAATTTACACAAGCTTCTATAGCGCAGAGCGCGACATCACCTTTCTTGGTCATCCGTCTCTCTCTACTGACTCGGTTTCGTCTTTGATGTAAACCGAGCCGCCGCGCCGCACACGTTCGTATCGTATTTTGAATTTTAACACATATGGTAGAAGTCCATATTATGGGACACTGTCCCTATTTATGGTACACAATGTGAATATAATCATTTATAAAAAGAATACCAAATTATACTTTTAAAAAATATAATATACACATAATTTTATCATTTTTGAATGAAATTAACAAGTCTAATTGTTAATTATTACTTGTATGTTTTGAAAAAAAATTATAAAAGCATGAGGTTTGTTGTTGGTATTCAAAACCGTGGCTTAAAAGAGTTGAACGATAACTACTGTACAGTTTTTTACTTGGATGAAATTATATATTTTATTATATTTATATATATAATGTAAGTGTAATCTAAAAGCTTATAAATTATAGATATTGTATGTTATTTGCATTTATGTTAATTTATAGCAATATTATTTTATTTTTGAGTGTCTCACAATACCGACACTTGTTAACGTAGACGTACCGGTATATGGAACACTTTACACCGCGTATCACTCAATACGGACATCAAGTCTTATGATTGTCCCAATTAATGAGACAGTGTACTGTTATGCGTTTTTAATTAAAATATCAATAATTTTTAGTATTTAAAAAGTAAAATGATTAAATATAACAAATTATTTATCAGCATAACTTCAAATAGTTATTTCTGAGAGTATTTTCAATTTAATTACGTTAATTTCAAAACTTAACCTAAAATCAAAACATTAATTTTGCAAGTTTTTTTTTCTTAATTTTTTATTTGATATTATTGAAATATTTAAAATATGTTTTTTTATACTTTTATTAATTAGTGAAATTTTTTTTTTTTACTCTGGCTCGACATAGTGACTACAGAGTACCTGATGGTAAGTACAGTGTAATCCAAAAACGAAAGCGACTATCAAAGGATGAAAATCCATTGATAGTCTCCAACGTCATGTCGGCCCATATATACCACGACTGAAGGTCTCTAGGTATATGAGCTACTGGATATACACAAGCTGATCCCGAAACGCGACAAGCCGAAACTGGTCACTATGACGGGCTTTACACCCATGTAATGTGGTCGCGATCCAGGCGGGCACCGACGCCCTACCACCTCGCTGCTGCTCATTTAGCACCACCCAGGAGTCACGTGTAGGGAAACTAGGGTAAAGCCTACGGACGCGAGCAGCTTCGACTCCCCCCATCGACATATCTCTCGATATTTTAGGTTACGTGTCAACAGTGAACAACAAAAAACAAATTATTGAAAATCGGAGTAATGGGGACAACAGCCGTCTCAATCAGCAAAAAAGAAAGTGTTGTGTTCAAAAGTGCTTGATAAAAGACTTAAATATGACCCAATAGATGTAGAAAATGCTTTAAAAGCAATAAAAGATACCGGGTCATCATTACGGAGAGTAGCTGTTGCCTTCGAAGTATCTGTGGCTACTCTAGGCAGAAAAAAGTATTGGGCTAGATGAGATAAAAAAAAATCTAAACCAGAAACAGTCTTATCGTCTCAGGAAGAAGATGATATTGTCAAATGGGTGCTAGACAGGGCTGCAATAGGAGCACCTGTAACAAAAACTGAGTTATTGGATTGTGTTCAAAAATATGTCCAAAAATTAGCTGTAAAAACTCCGTTTACAGAGTCGTCCTAGTCGCCACTGGTATGAAGGGTTTAGAAAACGTCATTCAGAATTAGCTATAAGGAAACCCCAACATTTGAGTGTTACAAGAGCAGCTGTCACTTGTGTAGAATTGCAAGAGTGGTTTAAAAAGTCTGGAGCATATTTTGAAAGTAAAAATGTATGTAATATTTCTCCTACAATTTTTTTTAACTGTGATGAAAGATGTTTACTCCTCTGTCCTGAAGCAGAGAGCGTGTTGGCATAAAAAGGATCACCATTCCACCGCGAAACCACTAGACATCTTGTGGGATAACATCCGTATGTGGTGGATGTTCCTTATATCAGCACGAAAAGATTCGCTTCTACATTCATCATGCGAACGGCTAAAGAATGGAATACGCTTCCAGAGGCAGTATTTTCGCGATGTTATGACCTGGGAGTCTTTAAGAGAAGAGTGAATAGGCAATTGCTGGGCGAACACGTTTCATCGTCGGACTCATCTTCACCTTCCACCAGGTGTGATTGAGGTCAAGCGTTCGCCTATAAGTAATAAAAAAAAAGTTACAAGAAGAAAAGAAAAAACTGATGGGCAAAGTAAAAGAACTGCAGAAGAAAATTAAAGAATAAAAGTGAATTAAATATTTTTATAATTTTCATTTATTTCTCATTTAATTTAGTAAAGACTAATTATTTGTTATTTCAGATTCAAGTTTATTATCTATTTTATAAGTATTGTGATTTAAAATTAATCAATAGTTATTTTAAAATCAGTCTTATTGATTTCTAAACTGTCTCAAAAATAGGGACATACATCATGAGACATTGGGGCCATCTACTTTTTAAGTGTCTCATAAATAGGGACATAGAGGTTCCTCTCATAAAAGGCTATTAATTTTATTTTTACAAATTAACATTCAATAAAAACTAGCTATATTAATTAAATAATCATAAGACAATTGTATGATACGATTTAAATAGTATTTTTGACTTAAACAGATTATATAATAGCGGTAATGTACGACCAACCTGAAAATGTGTCCCATAATACGGACTTTTACCATAATTTAAGTTGAAATACAGATTTTTTTTTTCGGATAACTGACGTTCTACCTAATAATTTTGATTCTTACAATATATCAGCGGGACACAAACATAGTTTTTTTTCTCAGTACGCTTAATTTTTTTTTTCGCGTTTGACTTCCATTTTCTTAAACACTAAAGAATACGAGTATAGTACTCAGAATAAAAGAAGCAAATCGACATACGGGCACGCGCCATTCTTATCGCACTAAAAACGCTTTTTGGTTTACCAAATTATATATATAATATTGTTTAATGAGTAATAAAAGTAAAAAATAGTAATTTCATTTTTCTGTTTTAAAAATTTAACTTTAACTTAAAGGATTGCACACAAAGTCTTTGGCCATTATCAGAAGTATTCTCCATCTCGAAGGTTGGCGTGGATTATCGGGTAGGAGCCGGTATTTCAGTAAAATATGGGCGGTACTTTGATAATCACTTCTAATAGTCCAGGAATCACTCAGAACAATAGTAAAACCATCTATGATCAGCTAGATTTCGTTGGATTTACTTAATGGCCACCGAGCACGAACTCATCCTGAAAGTAGTCAGGTCGAAGCAAGTCACTATGCCAGTTTTTTCACTATTGTACTATGGTCACGACCCAATTCCGGCAATTAACCTACCAACTCAAACGGCTGAAAGCACAAAAAATGATCCTGAACGTAATCAATCCAAGCGAGTTTCTATGAGTTCGTAGGTTTATTGGCCGAACAATGTCGTGACTCGTGACCACAGTACACAACTGCAAAGTACCCTTATAATGATTATGATTAGCTCAACGAGACGGATATTCGGGGGCGGACTTGCACACCGGCTAAAACCACCGGGTGCCAGCACTGCCTAATCTTCGCCTTCGCCGGGCCTGGGAATCCACATACTACCTAAGGGCCCGGCGAGCGATTGGTCTTAGACAGGCCTCCTCCCTGGGAGAGGGTCGTAAAACTACCCAAACAATACCTCCCATAGGGGCGGCGTGTGAGCACACCCACGACGACACCACCCCACCCTGCGCTGGACGCCGCCCCCCACTCTCCGCTGGACGCCACCCCCCTCTCTGCTGGACGCCACCCCCCCCCTCTCTGCTGGACGCCACCCTCACTTTCTGCTAGACGACACCCGACTCTCCGCTGGACGCCACCCCCCACTCTCTGTTGGACGCCACCCCCCACTCTCCGCTGGATGCCACCCCCCACTCTCAGCTAGACGCCACCCCCACTCTCCACTGGACGAAACCCCCCACTCTCCGCTGGAAGCCACCCCCCACTCTCCCCTGGACACCCCCCCCACTCTCCGCTGGACGCCACCCCCCACTCTCCCCTGGACACCAACCCCACTATTAGACGGAAGTTTGGGGTCATATATAATTCGAAATAAAATAACTAGAAAAATTAAATAAACGAGTATTTAAATCGGTCTCTCTCAGCCAGAACTCAAAAGTAATCATTCAATTAATCATGATTAATCGAATGATTACTGTAATCAAGATTAATGATTACCCATGTAATCATGATTAAAAGTAATCAGATTACAATCAATCATGATTACATTCGTCATGATTACTTGTAATCTGATTATTAATCTGATTAAAAGTAATCATGATTACGCCCATCTATGTCTGAGAGTAAGTCACTTCATGATGGTTTATGAATTATGAAGTTAGATGTTCGTGAATTCTTATTAACCCTTGATGAACAAGAGGTTTGTAGAAGTTTCACACATAGTATCTGTGGCTCTATATTTGTATGTGGCTTTGTAGCTCCTAAAAGGATATCTGAATTTTAATAAAGTTTTTTTTGTTGGACTTCATCAAGAGTGTTCATAAATAAAAATCTCATGCTCACTTTTTTCATCTGAAATTTGATGGTTGCTTTGACTTCATCAATTTTCTGAGTCATTGATTCCTGGTGGGAGAGCAGACCTGGGAACTTTCCAGCCTTGTTCAGACCGGGACCCAATAATCTAGGAATCTGTTTGATTAATGACTCAGATGCCAAGAAAGCATCATACCTGCAACATTAAATAATACAGAAACATATAAAAATGGTATAACAATTGACAATTTAAATATAACTTTTAAATAGGTTTTCTGATGAAGCTCACACAAAGACATTTACTGTGGTGAAAAGTAAAGATTACAGGTGGTCAATGGTCAGGACTATTTGGGCCAAACAAATTCTACTAGCCCAGCTATAGAAATGTAAAAACTAATCAAAATTAATACTATATTAATTCCTCTGTATTAAATGATTTTTAATTGAAAAATTTATTTTTATCACAATTTTCTTTATAATTTGTGCCTGAGAACATGAATGCCCTGTTTGAATTTTGATAACTGTAAATTTTTATAACAAACAAATTAATGTAAGTACTATTATAATAAGTATTATTATCTAGTACCAATGTTAAAAGTAGAGCTATTAGTCCTGTTTGGTAACACTCACTTCTTTGCTAGTTTCTTCACAAGCTTCTTGTTCTTATTAAGCTTTTTCAGAGCTTCAGCGTCCATACATGGCACAGATAAAGTTTTAGCCTCATCACAGTGTTGTTGATCACCAAGAACACAGACTTGCATCTTGGGACGGGGGATGTACTTCAACCTGGAAAAGTTAATATTCTATAGGCTACAGAAATATCAATAATAAATTTTAATTCATATTAATTCATTCAGATTTGAAAGTTTTCATCAATATAAACAGATAATACATGCAATTGTAACATCATTATAATTGATCAAATAGTGAATATCATTTGATCCAACAGATTTTGAAATAATTTAAAAACATTTCAGAATTTTTGATAAGAAATAAATAGGTCAACCAATGTATTTATAGAAATATAGCCAATTAAACACATTAACCCGTTCGTCTGAAAGATAATACTATCATAGAGATTGGTATAAAAATTTTAGGTTACAGGATGCACAATATAACTTTCAAAATATTTAAATTTCACCAATTTTTACACATATTTTTTATTATTAAACAATACCAACTGAAATGCCTGCAAATTAAAGATTTAGAATCATTTTCATTCAGTGTTCTCTTACTATATTTACATTAATATATGTAAAAATGAAGCACATCTTACCAAATAGCTTCATATTTAAAGCTAGTCGGTAGGCCAAAGCTTACCTACCCATTATTTAAAGACTTTGGGTGAAGTCCCGTCAGTTTTCACTGACTCCCTGTCCCAGAATCACTTTAGTGGAATATCTCCTATGTTTAATACTGTACCCTATCCTATTGAAACATCATAATGTTGTGTCAACCTCATTACTGTAATATCAATCTAACAAATACAAATGTTAATTGTTTTTTACATTTTCACATCTTAACTAATTATTATTATGTTTTGAACAGCCATTATTAGGCCTACAAAAAAGCAAAAATGAATCTTTCATCTCATAAAATGTACTGTTTCTTAGGCATAGAAAAATAACTTCACGCAAAACGTGAATTCTACATATGAGATAGCGCAGGAATGACAAATCATGAGTAGTTGGCATGATAAAAGATGACGATTAGTTACTGTGGGTCCGGCCAGTCTTAAGCCATTTGTCACAAATTCCACTAAAATGCTCCTTTCAGGTAAACGTACTTAACGGTGCCGGAGAAACGCTTGTCCTTCTGAGGATCATAGTTCTTCAGTCCAATTTGCAGTTCGACAGTCTCTAGAAAGTGGCGTTTCTTGTCTTTTGAAGATTGCAGAACTGCGTTAACGCACTCGTAAAGAGTATCACGGGACACTTTAGACCTTAAAAGTTAAAAATAAAAACATCATTGATACAAAATAGGTTATAATTTAGGAAAAATAATAATAATTGTAAAATAAAATAACAAACATTACTAATAATTGGTCGTATTAATGATTTCGTTTTTTAAACAGATTAATCTCATGTGATGATAAAAATAAATCACGATTACTTACATTTTAGTAAGGACTCACGACCTATCACTTTAAACTTTACGGAATAAAAGACAGGTGGCGAGTCATGTGTTGCTATTGCTAGTAAAAGAGATATAATGTTGCAAGAATAACAAAAAAAATACTTATTGTTTTTTTTTCTTAGTTTGTATTAAGCATTTTAATCGAATTAAAATTAACAAAAAATAAATAAGCATATTTTTTTAGATAAAAAGTAAAAATTCGTACACAAAATAAGATATTGGCGACCGTGATCATGTGCAATATTTCTTCACAAGCACTAGTGTGGTAGTGGTGCTTACTTTATTCTATGATGAAGACGAAGGGACTTGCAACAGTATCACTCTGTTGTGAAAATGTATTATATGAACCTGTAGAAATAGCTAGTAGGCTTATCGTATGCTTCGGTTTGACTGGATATGTTCCATGGTTCCCGGGCTTAATCTGAATTCGGCCGCATTTTTTGTAAGTTTTGACAATTGGTATATCCCGTAGAGGAATTTTTACAAGATAAATGACTAATTTGACTAGATTCTAAAAGATTACATAACATTATGCATTGCCATAAATTCTACAATTTTTCCTTTTTTTTTCTATTTACATAAATTATTTTTAATTCTCTTCAAGACAAGTTCAGTGCAAAAATAATATGTTGGACAGCAGCTTAGTGCATTCTGTATATTATTTAATTAGGATATATGGGATTAGATGTGACAACTTTAACTTTGGTTAGTTTTTATTCAATAGGCTAGGATATTTACAAGCTTTGACACGAGAATTTTACGGTCGACAAGTGAGCTATACTCCATCTAGACTAATCGTAGTGATTATTAATATGTCCAGGATGTCTATTACAAACATCTTAGCGCTTATTTATTTCAATTTGTTGATTCGTACTTTCTACTTTTTATGATTTTTGCTGTATATTTTAAGCATTTTCAAGTCCTTAATTACACCAAAATATTAACCCTTTGCACTCGAGACCATTTTCGCTCGTATATAATGTGGTGAGTGAAATCACCTCTCGAGTGCTTTGGTTTAATAACTCGCCAGGTTATGATTTCTGGTCCTGTATTATAATTACAAAAATTAAAACATTTAACTGACTTTTAAAAGTTTAATTTAACGTTTAAAAATGTAAACGTACCATGAAAACACGAAATGTAGACAACCGAATGTTCTTACCATTAGCCATTTCATTGTTACTCGTAAATAAAAAAAAAATGATTTAGTAGGTCAGTGCCGGATTAGGCAGCGCAGGTGTCATAGCATTTTGTGAAGTTGTAGGTAATGACTTATTGTGACAACTGACAAGGTTCCTCAACGGTCTATATTTTATATTATTTTTAAAATAGGGTAGCATATTTGTTGTTTTTACGAACTTTATCTAAAATTAAAGTGTTTGGCGATGCCGGCTGTGGGAATCTCGGACAAGTATGGTACCATGTAGCATTTGTTAATACGGGATCGTGCTGCCACCACCCAATCTGAAATATTTAATAGTTTTTATTACAAATTACAATTCACTCAAAAATATTAACATAAAAAGTACATATTTAACTTATGATATGCCCATATATCAATAACTTATTGTTTTGTCATATATTTTACTTACATTATTGTAGTAAAAATATAATACTAGTCGTAAAACTAATGTATAATAAATAATATATATTGACGGCCTGATAGCCCAGTTTGCAGTGACCCTATTTGCAATGCTAAGTCCTGGATTCGAGTCCCGGCAATGGTAAAATATTCTGTGATGAGCAGATGGGTTTGTCACGGGTCATGGTTGTATACATGTATTTAAGTAAGTATATTTTTATCTAATATCCATAGTACAAGCGCAAGCTTAATTTGGGACTATCTATTTATCAAATGTTTTTGTTTCTACATAAAATAATGTTGGTAATATTAATATCTACATTTCAAAATCAATAAACAAACCTCAACAGATGTTGTAGGTGGTAATCGATATATATCACAAGGTCCAACAGGCTTAATGACTCCTTTTCGTTTCATTTTCATAAACCTTTGCATGGAACCATACGAAAATCCATTGACTCTTCCTATGTAACAGTCGATAAGTCTAATAATTTCAGTGTCAGGTCTTTCGATCTGTAGATAAAATATTTTCAAACATGTAATGTAACTATGCTAATGAGAATCGTAAAATAACTATCATAGAGCAACTTATGGAGAGGACTACCACCAGAGAATCACCGCATTAATCCCAGCGAATTAGCAAAGTGGAAGTGGGTAGGCCATATAGCTCATTGAGCAGATGGCAAATGGGGCAGGTAAGTATTCGAGTGGAGACCACACACTGGCATGCCAAGTGGGTAAGTCTAAGTAGTAAGTGTCTAAGGTAGATATATGACCTATTCCAGATCACAGGACGACGCTAGATGCAAGGTGCTTCAAACCGGTTGTTCTAAAAAAATACTAGGGGAAGCCCGAATGTCCCACGGTTGGAATGGTGATGATGATGGTTATGAAAGATAAACTTCTTTTTATATTACGGGTATCTTTTTTGGTTAAAAGCATAGGTACTTTACATTTTTAGGAAGTGTTGAATACTGTTTGACTTTTTCTATCAACGGTTTAACATCTTCTTTTTGCGTTGGTTCCTTATATTCATCTTGTATTACATCCTTTAAGTAGTTTTGTGAGCCATAATGGGTAATTCCGAAGAATTCCATAATATCAGTAATATAAAATTATTCCAAAACGCATAAAATATCAAAGAATACCAATATTAATCCTAATTTGAGCCCAGATAATTAAAAATTGTTATAAAAGCCGGTGGGTACTCCTAATAATGTACGGTGACATAATGACAACTTTCATAAAATTAATAAGGTTGTCAACGGGATTAAAGGTTTATATGATAATCACGCTTTTTTATGCCATGGATATCTCCTGCGATATATAAGAATATTTCAATTTAAAAAAAAAGTAGTAGATAAGAATGTCATGTCTACCCACTATTATTGTGGAAAATTGATTACAAGAATCTAAGTTTTCGGCATTATGCTGAAGTAAAACATTGGGGCTTTTAGTTGATATAAGTCCCATACACCTAGGCTGCTTTTGCTCTTATGCGCAGCCAAAGCGATGTTATGAATATTTTCTCCATGTAAAAAGACAATAATTACTCGAACATGCAAGACATGAAGACAGCGGATAGATGGGAAAACGAAAAATTAAACAATTTACATCGGAAATAAAAATTTGTTTTTGTAAAACAGATATGGTTTTAGTCTTTTGGAAAGAAAAAATACAAAATATCAGACAAGATTGTATGACTCGTTCTTTTGCCTACCTTATGACGAATGTAACAAATAAAAACAATGTGAATGACAGGATTAGCGGTAAAGCTCCGATAGAGACTCAGTGGTTTTTTGGCAAGACGTTAGCGTAGTGCTGCATCCCTTGGGTCGCTGAGTTTTCCCGCCAATCTACATAGTCTTTCTCGCAGTTTATATTGTGTGCAGACAGACGTGTAGCAATGGTAAAACAAACAGGCAAATAAAGATGAATATGTAACTGAAACTACGACAGAGATATTGGAGCCTGTCTAGAAGAGATAACAAAAGTTTAATAAGACAAATAGAAATGACATCAGATATGGCTGTAAGGTGTAAATGCCTTTGCCTTTGTAAATATGACCGACGAAATGTGTATGACATTGACAGCTGTTTGTATGGTTGTACGATTGCTGAACTCTGGAAAAAAGTGAATTATAATTTTGTAAACGTATTATTTAATTTATTTTATAGTTAATTATTATATTTTATTGCCTGTGTTCGTTTAACAATTCATTTAATGTAAATTATAGCACTGTCATAATTTCAAACCATAATCCTTTAGCTACTAACGCAAACGGTATTACAGGTCGAGACATCCATAATATAACTGCTTGTACAGGTGTAATCACTTTTATACATAAATTCACCAAAGAAACTAGTCAGTATGGACGTGGTAAGATTAAACTTGTTAACTCGATTTCAATTTATGTAATCACTTCACCTATATCAATTTCAATGATCTCATAGCTTGAGTCATGCATATATGATAATTTTGAATTTGTATGTACATTTTATGTATCATTTCATTTAGTTTGGATTTAGAAAAGTTTGGCAAGACCAACAAGATGGTGCTTCTTGTGTTAACACAATAGTAGAAAAATACATACTAAATTTTCACATGTACAAATCATAAATCCAGTAAAAATCTGTTATAAGGACATTGAAGGGACTACTTATATTTAGACGTAAAAACTGATGATGTTTTTGAGATATGAAGTCCTATTTTTTTTGCCCAGACTCCACTACTACTATTGTTTTAAGTTAGTTAAGTATACAATTAGCAAAATATAATTTGCAGTTCCAGGAACAAGAGCAAAAGCGTCAAGTGCCTCCAATGTTGCAAAAAATATTACATTATGATATACAAATCACAAAACGTTTTGTTGATGCTGCCCTTAGGATTACAGCTTTGAGATCACTACGAAATCATGCTAAATTCCTAGAGGTAAGAAAATGTGTACCAATATTATTTGTAATTAATTATTTTTTATTATTATTTTACTTAAACTGTATCATTATACCTATGGTGATCTAAAATGTGACACCTAGCACATACCTTTTTATTTTATAATTTTTTAGGGTTATAATCATGTATGCAATTGTTATAGCAGCTGATATTTTTTAGGGTTATAATCATGTATGCAATTGTTATAGCAGCTGATATTTTTAGGTATCATGCCATGGAATAGTTTGGTTGGCAGCATGGCTTACATTTATCTGGCTATTTAACAACAAAGATTATTACCAACTTCAAGTAAATATGTTTATTGGTATGTATGCCAAAGATACATAACATGTGTAATATCACTCTAGTTCATATTAGCCAAATTAAAATAGTCCACCACAGCAACATATATATGATGTTTATTTTAACATTTTTTGGCGGTATACATAAAATTAACTGGTAACTGGTAATTTAAAGGGTGGTCAAGCTATGCTAATGTCTGCATTTTTTTTTCAGCATTAATCTTGGATATAGTAATAATTGCAGTGACGAAGGCGATTGTGCGAAGGCGGCGTCCTGTTCCAATGAATAAGCTATTAGCTGTTGGACCAGATAAATATTCTTTCCCATCAGGACATGCTAGCAGAGCTGTGCTTATTGCTGTTATTCTGATGTATTTGAGTCCAATTTCAATCATTTTCTACCCTCCACTTTTGGCCTGGGTGGTAACAGTCTGCATTTCAAGAGTCTTAGCAGAAAGACATTATATCTTGGATGTACTTGGTGGTGTTGGAATTGGTATTTCAGAAGGTTTTTTGATGTGGTTACTTTGGTTCTCTCAGAGTACATCTGCAAGTATCTTATCATCACTATCAGATGAGAAATTAGATGGAGGAGAATACCATGTTTGAGTGATAATTTTGCTCTATAGATTCTAAAAAACCCAAATATTTCTTTCCAACTACAAATGCATTATATAATTTGTAAATCATCATTAGGCCACTGCTGGACATTTCCATCTTCTAATAAACTCTTCTGAGCTCAGTCTTCCACTCTCCTTATTGAGTTATTGTTGGTTACCTTTCGCAAGTGGTCACTCCAACTTGCCGGGAGGCACCTCACAGTATGTTCGTAAAATATAATCCATTTTTATATCATTATTAGTGTGATTTTTTGGACCAACTATAGTATTCATTCTAAACACAAACAAGTAATATTTTTTCATGAAATTAGTAGTATAAGAAAAAGTGAATGTTTCCTAACTATTAATATAATAATTTCACTAACGCACAGCCTATATATAACATAGGCTGTGTGGTAAGCAACGTAAATTATTGAATAATATATTGCTGTTTATAAGTTAAAAAATAACCTATAAAATAAATTTGCGAAATAAAGTTGTTATGAGGCATGAAAAATTAAAGTATTTGACTGTTTGTCTTTGTTTTTTTTATAACATTATACTATGATGGTATTCAAGACGCCGACGCACCAGTTGTATGCGGTTACTTTTCGTATTATTGTGATTCGATTAAAATATATTTTAGAAAATATACATTAAACATGAAAAAATAAATATTCAGTTCAGACCGAGACAACTCTGCAGGATTCAATGATGCAGAAAAAACAGAAATATAAGGTTTTCATTGTTTATAATCGTATTGAGATAACTGATTCGTTTGGATTTTTTTCGTTTTGACTTGGCATTGTCACCACAGCATACAGGCATGGTAATTATGGCGCAGTCCAAAAAATGACCCTACTGTCAACAGTAAATGAAAACTTAGCGATATTCATAGTGATCATGCTGGCTTGTAAAAATATCTTTTCATGCCCCGTTTAAAGGACATAAGAGGGTAGGAACACACTAGCCAAAATAGCTATCTACGACTTAGAGTTAGACAACTCTTATTCCTTACCGGGATCGAGTTACCGAATAGCTGTGAGTCCATAAACTCGCTTGCGTGGTTCTTTTATGGAAAGGAGAAGGTGGAACAAGGTTAAATAACTGTGCAGAACACTCGCCGTCATAGATGATAGAAAACGCTTAGGCCCATTTTCAGAAAAGTAATGAATCGCATACATATTTGACTCATTAGTATTTAATAGCATTTCAAAATTTAAAGAGAATTTATGCATCAGGGCTTTTGTGAGACAATATCTCTGCGCAACTGCAGCGGTTCTAGTTGCTTAGTAACATCTGGAACATTGCAGACGGACCTTCGCTTATAACCTATCCAGAACATCAAGTAAGTACTGTCAAGTACATAAATAATAATGTAGTCAAGTAAGTAATTTAAAAATTTGTTCACCTAAAACATTTCGCTTCCTGCGTCGGTGTTTCCAGCATCTTATGACATGGGAATCGTTAAACGTCGAGTGAATCGGTATTGGCTGGGTGAGCGCGCTCCATCGTCGGCCTCATCATCACTTTCCAACAGGTCAAGCGCAAGCATGTATGTAATAAAAAAAAAAATTCTAAAGGATTTGTTTTGTGCACGTCTAGTACTAACGTAATCTTTGGGTCTTTTCGGGTTTCTGCTACTCGATGGAAAAATATAACTCATGTTGCCAATTTTGTAAATAAATAATGGAAAAAGGACAGATATGCGCAAAATCGAAGGGTACAGTATGTAGAATTAACTTCAGAGACGAAATTGACAAAAAATAAAAGTAGCAAACGACCTCAGTTCTACACAATTCTGCTGTTTTTTTTTTTCGACAGGAATTGTGTTGATGGCCGGGAAAGACCTTTATAACTAAACCTGGTGAGAGGGCGAACAATGAGGTGGTCAGCCGGACAGTTTTGGTGATTACTATTATGGGTGAACACAATAAAAGAGAAATTACTTAAAAAAAAATAAAACGTCATTTCGTTTTTTTTCCTAAAAAGTAAAATTACCCAATTAATATAATATATGTGATTAAAATCTTTAGAGAAATATATAGATTTATAACTAAGACGTTATGTATATTTGCAATAGATCTATAACGGCAAAAGATGATTTATTATATTAGTCATCGTAGGTCCTCTACTATAATCAACTTTCTGTTGATTTAATTATTTTCATGGATTTATTAGTGTACGTCCATGATTCTCTTAAACACTTCACTAGTTACTAGCTGTTAATTACTTGACAAAAGAATATAACATCACTTGTGAATTGGCCTTTGGCTGTCATCTCTGTCAGTGAGACAGCTAGGTATGTTGTGACGTGTATTTTTTTTAAATAGGTTGTAAATTTGGTAAATATTTTTAGTAAAAAAGTTGCGGAGAACTTTGATTAGTTCGTTAGTACAGGTAAATGAGTTTACATCTATATATAATTATTTTACTTAATATTCGCAAATATATTTTATAATTTTTTTTAGCAACATGAGAAAACTCAAAGGTCCAGTTAAGGAGACAGCTAAACAGAAAAGGGAAAGAAAGCAAGACTTCGCAAAAAGTCGTCAACAAATCCACACCATAGTTCTTCCAACAATTGTTGTTATATTCTTGCTGATTTGCTTCTATGTATATGTAAAAACTAGACCGACATCAATGCAATATGCGTAAATTTAAAACGTGCTAACAATATAATGTAAATAAAACTTATTTATCAAGGGACAGGTAAAGAAGCTATTAGGGCATAATGCAATTGGGTGATAAGGTTGTGAACTTTGTAAATGTAAAATTCCATAGATTGTTCGGAACAAGTGTTTTATATACCTTTAAAAACATTCCATAATTCTCCAAACATATCATGAAATGTATGAAATTTATGTAAATAATAAAATATATTAAATTATTGATGGCAAAGTATTCTTTTCTTTCTTACAAAAGTTGATATGTATGTATTTCTGTACTATTTCAATTTATTCTTGTAAAATTTTCAGTACCATGAATTTTTACTTATATTGCTTTATCCATTTTAATGTATAATTTGAGTTTCCTGAATATACTTAACAATAGTTCATACAATTCGCCTGTGAGCTTTATTTATTTGAGGTATGTTTGTGTTCCCAAATAAAGTAAATTATATTTTGTAAAGTGGAGCCTCAGTAATACAGATATAAAAAATTTGAACAGAAATATAGAAAACTAAGTTAATGGCACCTAAATAAAATTTATTGTAGTTTTTATATCTTTTGTGTAAATTAACCTTAAAATTATTTACACAATGAAAGTATGCATGCATACACAGGTGTTTTACATTGCTTCCTACTCTCAATATTCAACAAATTTAATGTGTAATACAAAAAATTTGGAAGTATTTGCAGATCAGCATATTATATTAATTTTTATTAGTATTTATAGATCTATACAATTTTTTTTTCTTTTATTAATAAGATTGTTGTAAGGTTTTGTTAAATGTGAACTTCTGTACTATAAAAAACTGATTGCTATGAGAACACTTCCTTTAGAGGTTACTTCTGTAAAAGCATAGAATACACTGTTTTATTATCATCACTATATAGTCTAAGATATAGTAATAAAATAATATTGTTTCATCAAGGTGCAGTACATATTTGAAAACTATTATATTAAGCTCAGAATAAAAATAAAAGCACTTTGTTGTAATAATTAGTTTATTTACTCAAATTGCACATATATTTGATAAAATGAGAACAAATATTATCACATTAAATATTTAACGTCACATCAGTTATAGATTATACATTCACAAATCAATGAATAGGAAGTATTTTAATATTATAACATATTACAATACATCCAAAATTTTTGAAATAATGATGTATTAAAATTCCTTAAAAATATCTTTATTCTTACAATTAATCTACTTTTTTAAAATAAATATTAAAGTCACCTACTTCAAAAATACTATAGGTATTTGATTTAAAACTGGCTTAGCCGAAAATCTATTATAATTCTTATTTATTGCCAAACATTTCGTTTAATATAAATCAAAAGTAAAACACCATTCAAATGTAATTTACTAGGTTTTCTTACTGCAACTCCAATTTCTATCGAGTTGTTCCAGTAAATAATGTAAAGAGATGATACCTATTTCGAGAGCTTATATTAATCCTTAATAATATTGGTGGATATGTGACCTGGACCTTGAATGGTGGATGTGCAATAAGGTAATTGCCGCTTTGTTTTGACAGAATGTTTGTTGGTGGTCGGAATAGACCTTTACAACTAAGCCGGGCGAGAGGGCGAATACTGAAGCCAGCGATTTACGAGTTGGGTGGCAACACACATCCCACACACTTTGCACTTTTCTAATAGTGTTATCGCTAATTGAATGTTCCTTTGTCTGAGCCCTTTAGATACCATATATTAAAAATTTTGTAACAAAAATAAATATGCAATTTACAACACTAAAAGAATAAATATCTGTTTGTCATTTCTGGGTAAGGCGCGATCCGTATTCTGACAGTCGCTGCTGTACAGCATAAGCATTTATATGGCGAATGTCATAGTGACTCGCTCCATTCTGTCCCGTTTCGGGATTAGTTTGTGTATTATCCAGTTGTTCATACACCTTCCTTCCATCGTGGTATATGTGGGCCGACATAGCGATGGTTACTGTGAACCGATTGTCCTCCTTTACCATTCTTGGACTAAATTGCATTTGGTGGAACCAGTATAAAATAAACGAACTGCGCAAGCTGCGTATGATCAACTACATCGGAGGTCATTCTAAATAAATGTATACAGTTTGTCAAGACATATTCTATATTGAATATACTATGATATAGGTACTTATATTACATTGGATAATATATCTCAGTTTAATATAACAGCTAAAACTAATCAAATTACGTCATACTTAATAATAATATATCGTCAAACTATATCCCTTTCCAGATGAGCAGAGATACAGTTGTGGCTGTATCCACTTTGCGCTTATAGCTCGTGTTCAACGTGAGCAGTAGCGCAGCTGATCGCCGTTCTCACGTCACTAGTACACATGAGTCACTAACCACTACACTCACTATGTTTTCCTTTACCGGTGATCATGTGATTACATGCTGGGATTTGAAAGTACGACCCTTTACGTGCATGGTTACTGATCCATTATCCACTAGGCTAATACAGCTGCACTTATTCATACTTATAAACCTTTCTTCAGTGACGCGTCCCATTACAGGACACGGTGAAAAGACCTTATTAGGTAACTCATATTATTTCTCAGAAAAGTAGCAATGCAATTCAAAGTCAAGCGTAGTGTAAGAAATTACAAAAAGAAATATATTTCGTTGATAAAACTTATTGAAGTTATACAAAATTCCAATTAGATTTAGAGAAAATGAGCTTCAGGTTCAGGATCCTGTAATGGGTTTCCACGGACGAGAGGTTAACTAACATAATAGTGATTACCCATGTTGGTAATGTTGTGCCTTTGCCGACAGACGTGTATCATCCAGCCTATTAGCCAAATAAACGAAAGCAACAAGTAGAGGACACTGATTACATAGTACTGGGCGAGTATGGACAACTTCAGGCTTTGATTGATGACATAAGTCAGTAACGATTGTAATCCCGTCCCGACTAACGTGTTGATTCCGAATATCAAGCCGAAACAACTCTCGTCACTTAGTTGACCGGCTATTTTTGCACTGAAAAATAAAAGATAGGTTTTTTACACAACACAGAAGTTAACTTGACCAGTATAAGTGTTACAGAATACTTAAGACTTTTTTTATACTGGTTCGGTAGTGGGATAATGTAATATACTTGATGTAAAGTACAATGGAGTCTAAGGCGGAAATTTATAAAGGCTTCTTTGACTTTGCTTAGATTGTGTTCTCGACTTTGTCAAAAACTAAATTTATAATCGTGTGTTAAGCATGGTAGCAGGAAAGTCGACTCGCGACTGTGTCAGTAGAATTAAGATTGTATATAAGCATCAGCAAGTATCATAGCAAAAGCAATTAAAATTGTTAGTTATAAAGCAGATCGGAAGTAATATGAATGATATCGAGGGGCGAAAGGCTATTTGGTTTATGCGACATTTTTTGGTGATATGGTCTTTATATATATAAATCTCCTGTCACGATGTTTGTCCGCGATGGACTCCTAAACTACTAAACCGATTTTAATGAAATTTACACACCACGTGAAGTTTGATCTAATTTAAAAGATAGGATAGTTTGCATCTCAATTCATAGTCGCAATATTATTTTATTGCAAATTATTTGTTTATTATTTAGCAGTCATAATTTACAGTTAGCTCCAACCGATTCTAAAAGATGTCGCTATCCGTTGACTGGATTGAGTAATTATTCAAAAACCAGTCACAGCAAAGCGTGGCTGGTCTGCTATAATTTATATGGCAGAACAACGTTTGCCGAGTCAGCTAGTAATATATATATATTCGGAATCAGCGGTTTTTACTGATTTCAAATATACATATATTACTATATCACCAAAAAATGTCGTTTAAACCAAATAGCTTTTCACCCCTCGATATCATATTGGCGGTGTCCTGTCATAGGTCATTCCGTGCTGAAAACACTTACGTAAGCCATAAACAGGCTTACTTTAATCGGGTGGTGTAGCAACCAGTGATGAAAATGCCCGGGAATTTTCCCAAAGTGCCCGAAAAATTCCTTGGGAATATTCCCGGGAATTTAGGAAATGTTCTCGGAAGTTTTGGGCACTTTGGGAAAATTCCCGGGCATTTTCATTACTAGTAGCAACTCATATCTGCTTATCGGCCAGAATTACATTATTATCAATTCCATGAAGAAGCCTTACCTCGCCAACGTTATGATGTAGTGAAACAGCATCCCGACGGCTATGTAGCCGGTGTACGCCGTGTAGACGTTCGGCACGTACGCGCCCGCAAACGTGGCGACGCCTTGCACGCACACAACGGGCGCCGGGAACGACGCGCGGTTTGCTATAGACGCTATGAACGCTCCCAGAGCGCCTAGCAACGTGAGGGCCGCTTCGACCGCGCCGTTGTACGCGACCTGGGCATCCGGATACTATCAGTACATTTCTTTTTCCCTGAAATTTGCTAACAAATATACGGTCCACTGAGAGAGGGACGAGATTAGTCATGGCAAACTCAAAGTAACCGTTTTTAGGCCAAAAGCGGCAAAAGTTTTCTAACACACCTTAGTGCTACATCAAATGCTAGTCTATTTTTTATATTAGCAATACTATATCGTTTATTTCTAATAAAAGCTTTCTTTGCTTTGCATAATTAAAACCCTTCATGTAATAAGGCTAAATAAATCCAATTGGCCACATTTTACTAGCGTTTTATGAGTATATATACAATAGTAAAATATTTGTAGTCATTTGGCCATGTTCCGTAGAGGCCGTAACAACGCAATCGGTCCGCGGACATCAGAGTGTTACATCTGGTCTAAACAAAGCGAAATTCTCTCAGTGATCATTCTAGAATCTAGTAAAAACTCCAAGAATGTATAGGATTGGTATAGCGGACATAACAATAATTGTTTTTCATATAATAAGTAGATAATTATAATTTTATAGTTATTGTATTGCACAGCGTTTGCTGCGTGCGTGTACTGTTAAGTTGTTATTGTTATATTATTTTTCTTCTTTTTAAGCACTTAAGAACACGATTGTACGAGATTATAAACATGTTTAATGTTTACTGTGGTAAATATTTTTATTTGACTCTCTGAGAGCAATGTTTGTGATGTTTCTTAACCCAAAACAAATATTGCACATCGTTATCTGGATTCATACAAATAGCAAAAAAACAGCTCTATCATTGCTTAAAACAACTGTCTTTGTTTCTGCTTTGTAAAATATGTATGCAACTTGTTAATTAGCTTACACTGATAACACATTAGTAGTACCTATTTCATTATAAATTCAGTCTGTGGTTATTTAAAAAACACATATTTTTATAAACACAACCAGATTACTGAATATGAACACTAGATTGCCCAGAGCAGTCATTTTGACTGTTTTTAAAGTTTAGTTATATGAAAAAAAAATATATAAGGAACCAATTTTTTAAATATTATGACTTTTTATATATTATCTTATAGCATTTATTAATACTTTTACTAACCCCCACCCTCTCTTTATTCCCTATATACGTATGTGCTATATTCAGTCTTTCTAGTGTTAAAGGCATTTACACACTACGTTCGATTCGAATCCGTGAAAAAATACCTTTTTTAATTATTTACAGGCGAACGCTTGCCCTCAATCACACCTAGTGGAAAGCGAAGATGAGAGCGACAATGGGCCGCGTCCGCTCAGCAAATACCTATTCTCTCTTCTCTTAAAAACTCCCAAGTCATAAGATCGTGGAAACATGGTCGCTGGAAGCATATCCCACTCCTTAGCTGTTCGCATGATGAATATAGCGAACCTTTTCGTGTGGATATAAGGAACGCCTACAACATACTGGTGGTATCCGACACGGTGTCTAGTTTTTTTTTTTTGGGTTTTATGATAAAATGAAGCTGGTGGAATTAGAGAAAGTAGCTCTTGAGAACACTCTATTGTGCAACCGGTTAAAAACTGCGAGGCAGGCGATTTTACGTCCTAATACGTAACGAATATGTGACTTTACGTGCTTAAATATATTATAAAAATATTTAAAAATAAACTATGTTCCATACATCACCGTTCGTATCTTGGATTCAGTTCGGACGCATTGTGCAAGCGTTCATACAGATAGTACTACGGTTATTCGGTTCGTAAACATTTTAGTTCGCACCGGAGAATAACGGATAATGGATGAAGTGCGTAAGCTATTATACAAATTGCTTTACTGTTGCTCCGGGACGTATTTTCACGGATTTGTATTGAACGCAGTGTATAAACGCCCTAAGAGACGCATAACAGCAGTTTTTGCTTTCCCCTCTCCAACCCAATATCATTGGGGCTACTGAAAGATTATGATACGTTGAAATACTTACTGGCAATTCGTTTGCACCCTGTTTATATATCCAGAGCAGCTGCATATAGGTTTGCGTTTGCACAAAAAGCGTCAAAGATACCGCGTAGAGTGCGGACCACGCCAGCACTTTCGGACGAGAATACGCGGCACGAGCGTGCCGACTGATCAGTGTGGATGCTTCAATCACACTCGAACGAAAACTTCGCTGGAATATATAAAAAATATTTATAGAAATGTGCAATGTTATGGTGTAATTACAAAATTTTCAATTTAAAAATACATTTTTTGTGTATTTAGTTGTAGCACAATATTATGTTGAAAAGAGCAATTACAAAAGTAAAGTATTGTAGATATACAATATGATGAACGAGAGTGGAAGTAAGAATCGAGGCCGGCCGTGTCTCACCTACTCTAAGAAAAGGGAGTTCTGAAAGAGTAGAACGAGGGTTGTATTAAAAGTACGTGGAGTATGCTATAGAGCATGAAATGATTAATTAATGTAAAGAAGGCGAAATATATTTTAAAAAATAGAGAGAAGTGCCTACACCAATAGGGATTCGGCGTGATGTTAGATAGATAGAAGAGCATCTGATAGACTCTTTGCTAACTTTTTTTTTACATTTTTTTAAAGTGAAATTTCATTAGATCAATTATAATTTGTAACTAGGTTAAACGAAAAAGCGAAACTAAAAAACAAAAAATAAATTAAAGATTAAATCTGCAACACAATGAAATATAATCATATATATATATATATAAAAATCTCGTGTCATGGTGTTTGTGGTCGCTCTCCTCCGAAGCAGCTCTATCGATTTTTATGCTTTTTTTATATGTATATATGCATTTTAGCTACATATTTATCAGACTGCGAACAAATAAAGAAATTATCTTTGCTTGAAGTAAATTCGCCACGATTGTTGGGTAATTGCGTCTGCAGATAAGATAAGCCATTATTTCCCGCTCGGAAACCTTTATGACTAACTTTACATTATTTTCAGCAAGATTTTTTCTTAGATAAAGAAAATGAGGGCCGTGTGTCGTATGCTCCGTTCTATATGTATAGTGGTTTGCAGTGACGTGCATAGGATATTTGGATAGGGTAGGCAGAATTCGGGCAATTAATTTGAATATTATATTATCATAGTAAATATTATATTGCTTTCATAGGAAAGTTAGACGGCGTGAATATAGAATAGATATGACCATTTATTGTTTCAGTTTTTGCTTAACTTTAAGCAATTTATTCCAGACTTAGTTATCGTCAGGGCATGCAATGCTTTCATGCATCTGTGGAATTAACGCTACTGGTGGTTTGGGTGTGATTATATCGTTCTAGATTGATGCTGCATAAGATGGAACTCAGATGTAGTTCAGTGTGGACACGTTGCTAGTCCGGTACTGTTTTGCAGAGTTTCTCTTTTCCTGGCTTGGGTATAACCCAGCCGGTGTTCACGCAGGTGGGTTGGTGGCAAAGTACATAGCAATTGTTTACACATAACAATTGGTCACCGTGAAAGATTGACTATTGCGTTATTGCTAAAAAGGTTGCACTTACATTAACACTGCAGAAATTGTTTGACAAAGGAACGCAATTCTAAAGCGTAGTAAACCCGAACACATTAAAATAAAAGTAAAATAGACACGTTTTGTGTACCTACAGAGCTAAAATTATTATCTATACTAATATTATAAAGCTGAAGAGTTTGTTTGTTTGTGTTTTTGTTTGAACGCGCTAATCTCAGGAACTACTGGTTCGAATTGAAAAATTTGTGTTGAATAGACCATTTATCGAGGAAGGCTTTAGGCTATATAACATCACGATGCAACTATTAGGAGCGAAGAAATAATGGAAAATGTGAAAAAAAACGGGGAAAATTATTCATCCTTGAGGGCTTTCATTGCGTGCGCTGCGAAAACGGTTTAAGATACCAAAATGAATGATTTATATGGTAGAACAACGTTTGCCGGATCAGCTAGTTTTCAATAAATTTGATTATTATCAATTAATATAACTAAGTTATAAGTACTAAAGGACTAGGGGGTAAGCGACCGGTATCGATGCGCGGCAACGCAAACAGTCGTTCGTTCGAATCCTGGCACTTTGAGTTGTTCTAGATTAAGTAAAAAATTAGGCTTCATAGGCTCACCGGTGGATGAAAACATCGTGTGTCATGAAATGTCATGTGTAAGTTTCTTGAGAACGGCGATCAGCTGCGCTTCTGGTCACATTAGGAATGACATATTTGCTCAACGTTGATACAGCTGCTAATGTGTATCTCTTTCTTTAATATCATTTGTCATTTCACCTTACTTTGGTTACAAATAAAGTGCAAAAGCGTACCGTGACGAACAGGGCAAATATTAGGTCCTTACATATGAAATTGGCGTTTTTCGTACTGGCCACTTTAATCACAAATTTCTCCTCTTTGGTAAGGAATTCCAAATTCAAATTTGTACAGCTATAGACTCATGTATTTGTGCTTCGATGATCGTCATTCATTTGTTTTTTTCTTCTGTTTTTTTCTGTTTGCGTCACTCATTTTACAAAATGGAAAACTTAAAATATCGCATTATTTACGAGTACGAGTTCCGCCGTGGCACTAGTGCTGCGGAAACAACTCGAAGGGTGAATGATGTGTATGGCGGTCGTGTTGCAAAAGAAAACACAGTTCGTTTTTGGTTCCAACGTTTTCGTTCTGGAAATTTCGACCTGCAGAACAAGCCCCGTGGACGGCCTGAGACTCAAGTTGATAATGAAGAGTTGAAGGCTATTGTGGAAGCGGATCCATCGCAAACCACGTCCGAGTTAGCTGCAGGCTGCGTTGTTAGTGATAAAACTGTTCTAATTCACTTGAAGCAAATTGGGAAGATTAAAAAGCTTGAAAGGTGGGTACCTCACGAATTGACTGAAGCAAACCGGCAAACGCGCGTCGACTGCTGCGTTACATTACTAAACCGGCACAATAATGAAGGTATTTTAAACCGAATCATTACCTGTGATGAAAAATGGGTTCTTTACGATAATCGGAAGCGCTCAGCGCAATGGTTGGATCCTGGCCAGCCAGCCAAATTCTGCCCCAAGCGAAAATTAACCCCAAAAAAGTTACTTGTAAGCGTTTGGTGGACTAGTGCCGGTATTGTTCATTACAGTTTTCTAAAATCTGGCCAGACTATTACGGCTGATGTCTATTGTCAGCAATTGCAAACCATGATGGAAAAGCTAGCGGCTAAACAACCTAGGCTGGTTAATCGCTCCACGCCACTGGTGCTTCACGACAACGCTAGACCACACACTGCGCAACAGACGGCTACTAAATTAGAAGAGCTTCAATTGGAAAGTCTAAGACATCCTCCGTACTCCCCGGACCTTGCTCCAACAGATTACCATTTTTTTCGAAATTTGGATAACTTCTTGCAAGGGAAAAAATTCAACTCCGATGGGGCAGTCCAAATCGCCTTCAAAGATTTTATTGATTCCCGTCCGACTGGTTTTTTTAGTAAAGGGATCAATGAACTACCTATGAGATGGCAAAAGTGCATAGAAAATAATGGTTCATACTTTGATTAATTAAATATATTATATTAAAAAATATTCGACTTTTTGTTCCTCCCATACAAAACGCCAATTTCATATGTAAGGACCTAATAGTATTTGTCGTTAAACGTTGTGATAAAGAAAACTTGTTGACTGGAAAGATTAGTTAGAAATTACTCTTTTATATATTTAGTGACTTCACGCGAGATTTCAAAGTATTACGAGAAAATATGCAGAGTAAAATCTGTTATGAAGCTCAATTTGTTTATCAAGCGTGGCACTTCAATAAAAAAATATCTCCTAAACTATAGGCTTAGAAAAAGTAACATGCTTGATTGATCTTAGTTTTTGAAACATCTAGTGGATACATAATGTCAATCCCTTAGATTTTCCTCTTTTCTACTAGTTATTCCTGATCGAATGATATGAATGAAATGAAATATATCTTTCTTCAAATAGGCTTTATTCTAAGAACTTTGGAACCGCCAAAAATAAAAGTAAATCTATCACCTACTCGGAAAACAGAATCTACCGAGAAGAGCCGTCAAGAAATACTGGTAGTTACACTTTTCCACATAATGAGGTACAAATATATGGTATAAAAAATACACAAAAATGTCCTATGAGAAAAGTTGTATACGTTAAGGCTGAGATTTATAGATGAACTTTAAATTTTCTTAGACATTACTAAATCATTTCTATTTATATTACTCAATTAACGTCAAAGGAATTGGTAAGTCACTGATTTTGTTAACATGGACTTGGCTCTGCGAATACTATGGCTATACTCAAGTTACTATTATATATTCAGTTTGTCGTTAAAAAGAATTTATTTTTTTGAAAGCTTTGCTAAGCAAAGTCAAAATAGCGTCTATAAATCTCACAGTTTGACTACGGATTTTTATCATTTAAATAGATATTGATGGTATAATATTCCTTAGCAATTTTATTTGAATAGTTTTTTTATTTTAATAGTGATAACTCTAGGATGTCTTTAGGTATTGTATTATATAGGCGAATGCAGAGTATAAAAACCATGATCTTTTTAGGACCTTCAAGCTTTCTAAACGCTAGATAAAGTAATGGAAATGATTTTGATACTTAATATAATGCTAAACATACTTCCTCTGATGGTCTTTTATCGACGGGTACTTCCCCCGAGGATGTTCGTCTATGGAAGTATATTCCATACTGGACGCGCGGTAGCAAGAACGCCCAAAACGTTGCTAATATTTGAGCTGGAAATAATTTATAAAGTATGCTTTCGTGATCTTTAATATAATTCCTCTTATTCTACAGTGTTTGGCCTAAATTATACATTCAATCATCTTTAGTGAAAGCTGTTATTATTTAGAGATGTAATCACATGTTTAAAATGTAAAGAAATTCATAAACCAGCTTCATTTTGTTTTTAGGATCCTTCTCAAGCCCATAAGTACAATTAATAGTGCAAGGGCACTTCAAAAGATATTTGAAATATGTGGAATAGTAGGTTAATTCTCCTATTTTCGGTCTACTTTAGGTCCTATTTCAATCTCACGTCACTTTTGGTCACGAGGTAGAGTTAGGATAAAAAAAAATGCCTTTTTTACATTAATCAGACTGAAGTTTAATTGAAACTCATCGAAAGTAGATTTCGTACTTCTTTAAATTACGAAAATTGGACTTCAAAATTAGAAAGCTTATTTTATAATGTAAGGCACCACCCGACAGGGGATTAGAGATGTGAGCTCCTTACACCCATACTTCCTAGAGATGAGGTCTAGAAAAACTGATCGCTCGATGGTTCGTCAGAGGAATCCGGACTCCCAGGCCTAGCTTGTAGTGAGATGAAGAGTATCCCGGACATTTTTAACCCGTAAGACGTTGACACATTGCGGACTTCGTCTTTACGGCGTCCGTGACGGCCCTATATAGGATTTTTCTCCGGGTTTAAAAAAAAGGCTTATCTTATAATAACACTGTAGTCCAACAGTGGTGGTGCGTGTGAGTTGAGGAGGAAACAGAAGGAATTCCGGGCACGAACTTAGTTGGGTATCGATCCCGGTCCACGGCGCTTATTCAGGCGTCACAACACACCACAATTTCACGCGTTGTAGGGTTAAGCAGAGCGATGGAGATTTCACAATTGTATAGCATAACGTTTTTAGAGATTTTTCAAAGCGAGCGCGTTACAGTTTAGGCGAAGCGTTTGAACCCAGTAAGAAAACGGATGAGGAAGGTAAGGGGATAAAATGTTGAGTGAGTGTTGATTGTGTAAAAAAAGATAATATAAAAGAATAAATATTAAAATATTATAAATATAAAATAAGAAATAAAATAAATTATAAACGGCGTAAACATGTGGAATTGAAGTGATGTGTAACTGCCTTTCCTGTACAATCATGGCAATTATAATTGAGTTTGTTATAAAATAAATACCTACTATCACTAGTCTATATGCGTCTTAAAAGCTAAAGGGGTTAATTTTCTTACCGGCAAATGTGAGGTAGATCAGGTCACGGTAGTTCATCAGATTAAAAAACACCAAGATTTGGGAACTGACGCCTGATAGAAAGCGACCAGTTAAAGCTGCCATGCGTGTAAAGGAAGAAACTTTTGGATACCAGACTTCATCCACCTGTGGAAATAAGAATCAAGGTGTACATTTATCAAACTTCTAGGTATAATGGTGGTTAGGATGGTCGTAGGTTTAAATTAGGGATGTAACGGAGGTAGTTTTATCGGAACCGAATTCGGAGTCGGAGGCAATGTCAGTCACAAGTGACGACAGAATGAAATAGTTTTATTAAGGTACAAATAAAAACATTATTCAGTGAACCTTTTTAATTAGAAAGTGATAAATTTACAAATACACAGACAATAAAAATTGCTGTTTCTTATTAACATTTTCCCATTAACAGTGAACAAATTAAATCAAATTTGCTCCAGGGTTGTTTTTGTGTTAATTTCTATTTTACTTAATTTAATGTAAATGTAAAATAAAAAAACCGTTTAGTAATGTACATTTAGTTTTAAATTTAATAATTTTAATCATATTTTATTAATCTAAATTTTTAAAAATGTCTTCTACAAATTAAGTGGCACTGATTGTTTGATTATATGTTTCAACAACATATAAAATGAAATCAAATGAATTGACTACAACAGTGGTGGTGACCTCCGATGAATACCTCCGATTGAAAAGTTTCGGAACCGGATTCGGAACCGGAGGTGTAATAACAATCGGAAGTTCCGACTTATCGGAGTCGGAGTCGAAGCTCCGTAACATCCCTGGGTTAAATCCCCGGCAACATAGCTCCGGGTGTTTCCAGATTAAGAACGGATTTAGTTACCATGTGTTCACCAGGAAAGTAAAACATTGTGGGGAAGCCCGAAAGTCAACGAATACAAATGTTATATGTAAGTATCCTGCAAATGGTGATCGGTTGCGCTACTGGTCACATGGAGCAAGACATATAAATGCAAAGAGGAATAATGTATCAAATGTAGCCACTAATGTATCGCTCCTCACCCCAAAAGGGATATAGAGTAACTGTATATGTATTATTTCTCTTTAGGTATCGATAAGGGATATTAATTGTCTTAAATGTATCTAATTAGTACTTGAGAGTTAGGAATCAATCCATGTTATTTAGAATCTAGGAATTTCTTAGTATCACCAACATACATACAAATAAAGAAAATACAAATGTATCGATAAATATCAAATCCCAGAAGTCCTATGATATTGGGTCCCATAAATGAAAGGTGCAGAAATATTTTTGTAGGCCCCCATAAATTTAGGTCTTTTTTATAATTATCACACATAAATTATGTTTTTAAAATTGAATGATTAAATATTTATAATGAATATTGCTGTATAAATAATAAAACGTGTTTTCCAGATGGCCCAAATAGTTAATCCAGTTTTGTTGGATACCTGATTCACTAGTTGCATTAAATTTTTAGTTTGTGCTTTTAATTTAAGAAAATATTTGCCTTATTTTTTTACATTATTACCTTTGCATAAATATATGTAAGGTAAGCCACTTCTGTCGCCATATAGAGGCCATAAAGGAATTGTGAAGCTTTGACCCATTGTATTGTTGTTGTCCATAGAAGAACTGCATAAACTGCTATTCCACTTAAGCCTGTAAACATTATAATATTACGTACAGAGGAATAAAATGCGTATGAAAGTAGGTACAATAATAAAGAATATGTAATCCCAATATTCTTAGGGCTGTTTGTAGCAACAAATTAAATCTAATTTAAGTTTAAATAAGTACAGACTTATACGGCCTTTTAAGGAAACTTTATTCTGTTTTAAAAACTGATAAATTTCATTCATTATTGGATATTGGCATTATTGGTAATTCAATTAAGGCATTTTAACACTAGATCTACCATTTTATAAATCCGTATAACATGGTTTGTTTTGCTTTGTTAGAAATTAAATTAAATCTATGACATTTATCAATATCTTTGTATTAGTAAAAGAGGTGATATTTTTCCGAATGAAAAAATATTAAAGAAAAAAGAAAATAGTCATTGTCACAGGTCAATGGATCCATATATCTAGTGTTAACCAAATTACGTTTTATACAAGTTTAAACTAAATGTAATTTTGGTGCAAAGCATCCTTAAATATAAAACTATCTAGGAAGATGATATTTATATTAAATACACATTCAAGTTAGACTCTGTTTTTGAGAGTGCAGTAAAAGTTTTAATATTATTGACAAAATAAATCATATATCATCACCCTATACAATGGATGGATTCAGTATGGAGAAGTTGTTAACTACAAGAGTTATGACAATATGGTCTTAGAAAAATTTAGCTTTTAATGCCTGATAATAAAATTGGTATCATTACAATTGTGGTAAAGCAATAGCTTTTATGAGTTTGTAAAGTCACAAGGAACTACTATTTGAAATAGAGCCATAAAAACTTTTAAAAATTGGTCAATTTTTTTTTATGAATGAATGATTTTTTTTTTAGTTTCAAGCCAGGATCAATATCCTGTATGGCAGAAGTTAGCCAAATACAATGAAAACTTTTCCATGCATTCTCTATACAAATTATCACATATTGCTCAGTGGGTACTGTAATCTTTGCTCACAACAATAACAGTAAATGAACCTGTTTACTACTTTCTATAGTCCTACTTAGCTGTTAGTCATTAAAAAAAATTAAAGAATAAAATATTTTGTTTATGTTTATTATTGTCAATTATTTTCCTATTTAATTAAGATTTACTATAGTAGCAGCACAAGTAGTTAAAAAAAACTAGACTATTTTCAATGCTTGTATTTTTTATAAAGAAACACAAACTGCAAAATGTATATAACCACTGATGTATCTCTGCCCACAATAAAAATGATATTACATGATATTTTATTTAATTCTTATGAATCATGATCATATCATGTTAAAAACAGTACTGCTGCCATATACATGGAATACACCAATCACTACATTTCATGGTCATTGGTTGATTGACAAAATTAATGAGCCTAGATTGAATGACATGATAAGATACAAAACCACAAGAGTTCATATACTCTATACAATTTATGTAATGCCATCTTATAAATGATTGGCCATGCCGATTGGTTCAATATTTGTGTTTTCATACCTAAATGAAGTGGTAATTTGTTAGATTTAGGTATAAATGATAACCATATAATTAGTATTTTAGGGTATTAGTATGTTCAACATATTAAAAAAATGAAATACTTGTATGAAGTTTTTGGCTACTTAAACTAGTTACTATTAGTTTATATAATAAAATAAGCAACAGATTATTTAAAATAAAGTTTAGAAAGATGAACAGTAGTAATATCTTTACTTGTAGCAATAAATAGTTTATATCCTGTTTCAATTTTTCCAATAGAGTTCTGCTATAAATTAAGAATAACATGCTTGATTAAAATTAAATTTGACTAACCCAAATTAAAAAGTAAAAAATATGAGTCCTGGTTTTGTAGTGTGAAATAAGGAAAATTGTATTAAAAAACTACATTCTAAGTACAAAATGAATTTATATTACATAACTAGCAGTAAAATTTCTTCATACTAACTTATGGACAAATAAAAAAATTGAAATTTTTGTAAGTGAGCCAATAACATGTACAGTCAGCAAGTATATATATATATATATATATATAAGACTGATTGTTTTATAAGGTAAAAGGGTAAAATTATTTACAATTCTGATAACATATAAGTTAACTCTCACCTGATAAGATGATGATCGGCTTAAATCTCAAGAAATCTGTGATGAGAAACACTAAAACTAGTAGAGCTAAGTAAGAATATGTTCCTACAGGATACACCTCTCTGTTTAATTGATCTTCTGTGATATCCCACCATTCGCCACTTAAAAATTCCGAAACGAACGGTTCTGAAGGACGGAAATCTCTTAGAGCACCGAAACAGCACAGCAAAAGGCTCACTTTTATCCAATCTTTCATTTTGTTTTTTATTAAGAAATTCTTAAATAATACACGCGGTGATTTGTGTTTCCCGCGTGGTATCCAACAATCTCAAACGTTACATCTGACACGACTGATTCTGCAATTTGCACGGATGTCTTGATCATGATTCGTAAAAACCGCGAGCACCAGTCACTTATATAAACGAAAACATACATTTATATAATCAGTTTAGCATAACCTATACATTTATGCTTGGATTATAATATCAATGTAGTAAGTAATCTTTGCTATAACATTTTAATAATAAAATCCAAGTTTAAACATAAATTTATTAAGGAGATTAAATGACAATTTGCACATTCTTTTTGACATTTGGCCTTTGTAGAGATCACATAGGCATTGGCAGACTTGAATTAATCTGTAGTTATGATTATAATCTTATACATCGATGTATCGAATCATGTTGATTATTAAAACATCGATGTATGTATTAATAGCAGAGATAGACAAAATGTAATCAGATTAACGATTACAAAATTTAATTCTAATTGTTTTTATTCTTTCGATTATTTTTTTCCCATTTATGATCAAAAGATATTCAAAACCTAGATTATCAATGATGTGAACAAAAGAATGTAAAATCAATATTTTTACTATCAGTTAAATTGTAATCATACAAATATAATCTCAAGATATAAGTTTTATTTTACACATAGCTTGTGATGTTTATTAAGATGTTGTTAAGAATATTTTTATGATTGAAAACAAAAATTACTTAAATTTTATTTTAAAAAATCCATATATTTGAGTTAGCACTAAGACATTCAAGTTTTTTGATATCATTTTTTTATTTTGATATTTGATCACATGTAGATTTTTGTTTTTGTTTAAGCATTTTGATGTTGTTGTCAATATTGATTTGTTTCTAATATATCTCAATTCAAAAGCAGCTTTTGAACGTTGATGTTTATTTCATTCAAACATTGAGCAACCCAATGAAATGTACTATATATAACTGAGCTATAAATCAAATCTATATCTCAACTTTTATTCCACTACTGCGCAGTTTTGCCGCGATAGATAGAAGTTTGGATGGCAATCTATAAGTTTGACGTGACAACTTCTTAGAGCAAGAACATTTGATTTTCGAGCATTAATTCTTTTACTTCACCTCATTCAGAAAAATATATGTTTTATGAATTTATCATAAATAATGTAATTTATAGTTTGGAATTGTATATCGACCTGAGTAACAACATATCTAGATACTAACTATCTACTTTTGGAGTGTCTATCAGGTACGGGTATAATGGTTTTTTTTTTAAAAAGATCAATTTTTCAATTGGTATGAATTGCAAAGTAATGTATTTATTTCAATAAAATTGGGTTTTAAAGATTAATTTATAAAATATTGATTTTTTCAAGTTTGTATACAAATTCCATTTAATAATAAATAAGAAAGGCACCATAATAAGCAATCTCTTGTCATAAATACAGAAAATACCTTAATTCAGGTAACTCAATAACTATCATTGTTTGTACAACCACATGAAGACAATTAGTGAAAAACTGTTATTTATTACGATGTATGAGTAAAAAACATTTATTTTATTTACAAAAAATTAAAAAATCTATTTAATTTTATACAGCGATACATCGAATAACTGGCTCAGTTTAAATCGATGTTAATAACAAAAAAACACCATATCGGGTTGCAATCCTGCCGTGAGTAGTGTCTGTTGTCAGTTGTTCTATCAGCTGTGGTCAGCTGTGAATTGTCTCTAAGTTTTAGTTCAATTTTCATACAATTGTTGCCTATATGAGTTAAACAAATATTATTCTTTGTACTTATCTTTTTAAAAGTTCTACATTTATAAACGTGAAACAGGTGAGTATGTTATATTCGTAATAAGTTCATATACTTTTCGTAAACAATACATATATAATATTAAATGAGACTTAATTTACTGAATATTTTACTATAATTTTTTAATATACTTTACATACTTATACCATTTATGAGCATAAACCTTTGTTTTATATTAAAAAAAAATTATATCATTTGTTTACTAAGTTGATACAATAATTGTTCTGAAAGAATTTATAAGTGTGCAATTTTATATAGGTACTATAGACTACAAGGAAAACTACATGTGTAAGATGAATCTTTCTTATATAGTGAATAATATGTGACACATAATATGTCATAAACTTATCAATTACTTAAAAAGACTAATTTATTCTTATGTTTGTCATATTTTATATAATATTTCAAGTACCACAGGATTAGTATAATACTCTGTTTTGTAAATAGGATCTAACTATTCAACTGTTCTTTTTTTATCACTATGAAGTCATAAGGATTTGTGTAGATTACTTCAATGTTTATTGTTAAATGTGACATTATTATTAAATAAAATAAATGTCTGAATACTATATAGATATTTTAATTGACTTGAAAGGCAGTAGCAAATTCTAAGACAACATTCTAGAGAATATGTTTTTTAACTATCTGATCCAGTGGACTTTGTTTTTCCTGTTTTTATTTGAGTCTACTAAACTTATGGTGTGATTGTGAGTTCCTTCCGTTGGATAAGTGATTCAATTTTTTTTTTAATTTTCACAAACTTTGTGTTCCTAGTTTTTATTATTAAAGAGTTTGAGTATAGACATCTATATGTTGTATGTATTGACAATGATTGAAATGGTGTCATCGGCACATGCTCATGACTACATTTTCCTGGAAATAATAATAATAAGAAAGATATAGTTTATGTTGGACAATGTAGGTTTCTAATTGTGAAATAAAAATTAAAATTAATGTTAGTGTCTAAATGGATTAAATCAATATTTATTTTTTTAAATAAGTACAGAAAATGTTCTTCAACATAAAACCATTGGTTGTATTAAAATGAATGGTGAAAATGAAAACTTTTTTATTCAAGGCATTATTTATTGCTAGCTATCATCAGGTACAGCATTGTTTGATTTTAATAATGTACAAGGTAAACTTGATATTGCTATTATTTCACTTGGCTAAGTGTCTAACAAGTTATGTCAAAGTTAAATATAATTTTCTCACAAAGGCCCAGTCCTTGGAATAAAGCCATAAAAAATATTGAGTCTGGAAAAAGTTCATGGCATTTTTCAGTAAAATTCGACTGGTCTCCTTAAGCATGTGAGTGAATTTATTTGAACCAAATATGTTCCATTATTATCGCCAATGTTTCGGCATTTTTTAGGTAGATCCACGATCCCATTGGTGAAGAACTTCTGTGGTTTCTGGTTAAAAAACTGGATCAAGTAGTTTTCATAGGCTTCTTTTGAAACCAAGTTAATTCCATGAAGAGAGCTCTGCAGAGATCGGAATAGATGATAGTCAGAGGGTGCTATATCCGGACTGTAAGGTAGATGCAACAAAACTTCCCAACTGAACTCTCTAAATTTTTAATGGGCCATCAAAGAAGTGTGTGGTCGGGCGTTGTCACAATTATAGACAATACCTTTCTTATTTATCAATTTGAGCCTTTTCCTCTCAATCGCCAAGCCTAATCTTTCTAGTCAACCACAGTAGAGTTGATAATCAATCGTCTCACCAATCGCAAGTAGCTCGTGGTGGATGTTAACCATCCAGTATCACCACACATACAACATCACTTCTTTTGGCGTCGATGTTAGTTTAGCAAATGATTATGAAGGTTCACCATCCTTTATTCACAATATTTTATGCTTCCAGTTGTCGTACGTAATCCATTTTTTCATCTCCGATTATTAGACGTTTTAGAAATGGACCGATTTCATTCAGTTTCAGCAGCGTATCGCAGATGTTTAATCGGTCCATCGTGTTTTTCGCGTTCAACTCACGAGCTCCATTCGTCAAGCTTTTTTTAAAACCAGTTTTGTGTAAATGATTCAAAACATTTTTATGGTCAATGCCTAGCTCCATAGCAATATTGACACTGCTGATATGCTTATCTTGTTAGATTTTTTCAAGTGTTTCATCAGCTTTTTCAGTGATTGGACGACCGCAGTGTGACTCATCTTTCACATTAAAGTTACCGGAATGAAAGCGAGCGAACCATTTCCACACACCAGAATTTATAAAGTACCTTCATTTTTTCATTATTCAGCTCCATGTTCGAGTGCGAAATACTTTCGAACCACTGCACAGATTGCAATGTTTCTTACATTCTTTGTTTTTTTTTCTTTTGGGAGTCGAAGCTGCTCGCGTCCGTAGGCTTTACCCTAGTTTCCCTACACGTGACTCTTGGGTGGTGCTAAACGAGCAGCAGCGAGATGGTAGGGCGCCGGTGCCCGTCTGGATCGCGACCACAGTGCATGGGTGTAAAGCCCGTCATAGTGACCAGTTTCGGCTTGTCGCGTTTCGGGATCAGCTTGTGTATATCCAGTAGCTCATATACCTAGAGACCTTCAGTCGTGGTATACGAGGGCCGACATGACGATGTAGACTATCAATAGATTTTCATCCTTTGATAGTCGCTTTCATTTTTGGACTACACTGTACTTACTATCAGGTGCTCTGTAGTCACTATGTCGAGCCAGTGTAAAAAAAAAAACATTTAACTAACGTTCAAAAGGTCTCCTTTAAAGGTGCACTCATTGGTGTTGCTGTAATTCATGTTTCTCTAGTTATATGCGACCAACGCCATTCATCGGAAAAAACGCCACGAACTTTTTCCCAGACCTAATATATATATATATATATATATATATATATATTTGTTTTTCATTGAAAACATTTTAACTAATTTCTTGGTTGAATTTTGACCACAAGCTATAGTAGTTTTATTTAATGTAAAGCAATGGCAAACTAGCTGATACCCCACTTAATAATACGCAATTACTCTTGCCATAAGAGCCAACAGAAAGACAGAGCAAGAGAACTGTAACACAAGATCTTTGCATTGCTGACTTTTAAGAGTGTTAATACATTATCAATTGAATGCATTTTTAGTTTAACTATTAATTTAAAAGTTTAATATTGTTTACAGGTTTTACAAATGTCAAAAACAATAAGATCATGACAGCTGAGGAGTTGAATACAAAGTTAGGATGTTCACAATGTCACAAGGAGTTTAAATATGAAAGTGAGAGAAGAAGACATGAATTAAGCCATTCACCACAATTTGAATGTGATGTCTGTTCAAAAAAATTTAGTTTCATGTAAGTTTTTGGTTTGAATTTTATTTTTATAGTGAATGTTATTTACATATATTATGGTGAAGTGGCAGTGGGCTGGTCACATGTCGAAGAACTGATGATCTCTGAAGCAAGCGAGCAATTTAGTGGAGAGTAGATATACATCCATAATATGGGATGTACTCTGGCAAGGAAAAGTGAAACCTTTTGATAGACAGATGGCAGTAATTAGATGAAAATAGTTTTTTTTTATTACTGATGCTTGACGCTTGACCTCAATCTCACCTGATGGAAAGCGACGATGAGGCCAATGATGGAGCGCACTCGCCTAGCAAATACCGCTTCACTCGATGTTTGAAAATTCCCATGTCATAAGAAGATGGAAACACGTACGCAGGAAAAAGGAAGAGGCGCATCGCTTCATGCGAGCAGTATAGTTAAAGTTCCTAACTCAATGACACTTATTGAAAAGAGTAAAAGTAAAGCCATGATTAACGTGGGCTGATTGTCATGAATAAATTAGTTATTCAGATAAGAATAGCAAGAATAGCGGCTTAATGTTATTGAATTAAGAAAAATATTAGCTATAGAATCCATACCTTACAGTCACAAAACTTTATCGTTTGATGAATATATGTATAAAAGTTAACCCTGTCACGTAATAATTTATTTTTTTTTTATCATAATTATTGTATTACTATATTGTACTGATATGATACTGTATTAATTTATAGGATAACAGCTGATTTATGATAATGATGCTTTTTATTAAATGGTTCACAAATCGGAATATCACACAACTACATAAAAACAAACAAAACTTAAAACAATAATACAAAAGGTGTGTGTTTAAATAATGAACATAGTAAGCTAAACTAATAATATTATGATACATAAGTTAAACATAAAAAAGGTATTAAAAAAATAAGGGAAAGGAAGGAACAGGGCGGTGGGTGCTGATCTGGCGCTGCAGGCGCTCGGTAACGCGATGGTCGGCAGCGACAGAGCATAGCAGGCGGTTCTCTCCTACTGTGAAAAAAGTTATGAAGATTAAGGAGGTGGCGGAGCGGGACCGGGAAGCTATTGCTAACCCCGAAAACCCGATTCGCCGCCACGCTAAGATAGGGCGTAAGAGGAGGCCTTTCGTCAGAGGCCTTCCTCCCTATAGTCCAGTCAAATAACTTTTTAAATCAAAATTTTGACACTCAAGTTTGCATTTTTGATATTTTGTACTTCTAATAATACAAAAACGATCTATAAAGGTTTTAGTGTCTGAAACCCCCGGCAAGAGTTAAAAAAAAATGATTTAAAGTTTTTTTCCACAAATACTCGAAAACGGTAATAGTTAGAGAAAAAAAATGTAAGCAAAGTATATAGAGCTTAAAATTATACATAAAAAAGGTAGTATGACTTTTTTTCCTCCGGCCTAAATTAACCAAGTTAGGGAGGTTTTTAAGTTTAAGGGTTTTTAAATTCCGCGCCGTTGCATAAAGTCACGAGGCAAAAAGAGAGGGACTATTGCTGTGTCGCTTACTCCCATTGATACTTGACAATTGAGTATTGCGTAGGCGTTCACGATAAAATGTCCGAGTAAGAGTGAGAAAGCATTATCGGATAATTATTTCTTGTACTCTATTTAAGTATCTGTTCATTCGAATAGATCAGGGTAATAAACGTAGATGGGCAAAAAGTAATCTGATTAATGAAAATGATTGACGATTACATTTTATGTTTTTTACCATTAATATCACTGCATTTTGCTCATTTATGTTTTAAACACTTCAAAATCACAGATCGTATACACATTTATCATTTCTTAATATTTTAAATGGATTTAATCATGATTACAGAGCAAGAAAATTAAAATTACGACTACATTTTGTAATCTTTAATCAGATTACATTTTTTATTTATTACCATCTCTGGTAATAAATATATCGATTGTAAATTTCAAGTTTCGAAAAAATTACTTGACTTTCTAAGATACTAGATATAGTACACCAATACCTCGCTTTGGGTCGTTTCGTTTGGCGTTTTTTTCGAAGTTGTGTCGCTGCTTAGTTTTTACTGATTTTCACTGTGCGTCGTTAGATTTTCGAAGTTGCGTTGTTTTGGATTCGAGTCTTTAATGTTTTTTTGAATTTCTATTTCCTAAAATATGGCAACACCTTTATTTTTAATTGCACCATGCCATCAAAATTTGGGGATTCCCTTTCTAACTAAAAATCAACGCAAATTTAATACAATTTTATACTTATTTTATACAAACTTAATATCAATTGCTACAAGGAAATTTATTTTACGTTGTGAAAAAAAGCTTTTCAACAAACATTGGACCAATTTTTTGTGAAAGAAAGTCGACCTACAACAACAGCCACTATGGACTCATCACACAGTGATTAATTTTAATTTTACGTTCATAAATTAAATGAATATGTAGTTTATTTTGTTTAATTACGTTAATACGTTTTTTGTATATTATATTTCTTGTATGTATTAATTATATAAATGGTTTTTAATTCAAGACGATTCGAAAGAAAAAATAGTATAATTGACAGAAATTTAGCATTATTCCGTATTGGAATTTTTTTTTTACACTGACACGTCATAGTGACTGCACCAAACCTGATGGTAAGCATGGTGCAGTCCAAAAAAACGCCAACGCCTATCGAAAGGTAAGAAAAAACCCATCGGTAGTCGCAGCGATCATGCCGGCCCGCACAAATATCTCTTCACGTTACGCTTAAAGGATCCCATATCATAGGATGGTGGGAACACGCTCGCCGGAAGACCATTCCACAGCCCAACGACACGGCAAAAGAAGGAGTTAGAGAACCTCTTAGTCCTAGCCAGGATGTGAGATACCGTATAGCTGTGACACCGCAAACCCGCGCGCGTGGTTCTATTCAGGAAAGGAGAGGGTGGAACAAGGTTAAACAACTCTTCAGAACACTCGCCATAATACAAACGGTAGAAAACACTTAATGAGGCAACATCTCTACGCAATTGCAGCGATTCAAGATGTTCAGAAACGTCTGGATCGTTCACTATGCGGACAGCCCTAAGCTGCAACCTATCCAGGGCATCAAGCAAGTACTGGGCAGAACCATCCCAGAGATGCGAACAATATTCCATACAAGGCCTGACCTGGGCCTTATACAATAGATACAAAAGATCAGGTGTGAAAAACCGACGTACTCTATTCAGGATACCAAGTCTACGGGAAGTCGAGAAGATGACTGTCCCTATGTGATCCCTGAGATTGAGATCACAGCGAATATCCATGCCTAGTACACTAAGGCTGTCACGCACAGCAAGCGGCACATTCTTGAGAGTAGGAAGAGGAGAAAATGGGGATTTTTTGGAGGAAAAAACACACACCTGGGTTTTTTTGGCATTGAACTCAACCAAATTCCTGTCGCCCCAAGAAGAAATGAGGCTTAAGGACCGATTGAGATCAATAACCAGATCTTCTCGATTCCCAATGGTTTCCTCCCGACCATAAGTGGGCCTGCTGCAATATCCCCCGTGAACCGTGCTGTCATCTGCATAGCAATGAATACAGCCCAAAGACAGCATATCATTGATATGCAGAAGAAACAGGGTGAGAGAAAGTACAGAGCCTTGTGGAACTCCGGCATTAACTGACACGAACTGCGAACTGTGACCATCAACAAGGACACGAATTCTACGTTCGTGCAGAAAGCTAGAGATCCACGCACACAGGTTGTCAGGAAGACCGTACGCTCGAAGCTTGGAGAGAAGACCACGATGCCAGACCCTATCAAAGGCTTCGGCTATATCCAGGCTAACAGCCAAAGATTCGCCATGCTTATCCATAACCTCACCCCAGCGGTGCATGACGTACGCTAGAAGATCACCCGTGGAACGATTCGGTCGAAAACCATATTGACGATCGTTAATAAGAGAGTGATCCTCTAGGTAACGGACAAGTTGAACATTTACAATTCGTTCTATGATTTTACAGAGCACTGAGGTGACGGCTATGGGGCGGTAGTTGTTTGGGTCGAAACGATCCCCCTTTTTGGGGATCGGTTGAATGTTGGCTTCCCTCCAAGCCTGAGGCACAACACCGGACGAGAAAGGCAGGCGGTACAGGCTTGTAAGAGGAGACGCAAGCTCGGCTGCACAAGCCCTCAGCACCACCGCTGGGATACCATCAGAGTCACTAGCCTTCCGCACATCGAGTGACCTCAACTCACGTAATACAGTACGCTGCCTTATCACAACGTCAGGCATCGTGTAGCCGCAAGAAGGAATTGTGGGCGGCTGGGTGTTGAGATCATCAAGTTTGGAATTAGCCGCGAAGATGTGAGCCAACAGATTGGCTTTCTCCAGCGGCTCATGGGCCAGCGACCCGTCAGGAGATCTTAACGAGGAAAGGATGGGCGACAGAAATTAGTTTGCACGGCCTTGGCCAGTCCCCAATAAGCTCGACTGTTGGTCGGGTGGTTTACTAAGATCTGGCCAATCCGCGAAACACGTTGAGCATCCGCCCCGCGATACGCCCTCCTGCAAGCCTTGGTAGCCTTGTTATAAGCTGCTTTAAGAGCGTTGACATCAGGATCGCAAGTTGCGCAACCCTTAATCCAAGCACGATATGCATTCTGCTTCAGACTAACAGCGACAGAGCATTCGCGATTGAACCAAGAGCGTCCAGAGCGATTACCGACGATTACAGAAGATGGAATGTAATAATCCATTCCAAGCCTGATCCCGTCGGCAATCGCATCGGCAGTCGCAGAAGGATCACACTCATTAAAGCAGCGTTGGCGCCACGGGATAGAAGCAAAGTACTCACGCAATCCATCCCAATCTGCTGACGAGTAATGGCATACCTTACGCTTAACCTCACGAGGAGATGGTGAGAGGGCGTGGGGCACCAACAAACCAATCAGGCAATGGTCAGAATTACCCAAAGGAGCATTGGGTACGCAGATGATAGCACTGTTGTTGATAGATACTTGTCCAGGCTTCAGGCTGGTTCAATCGAAATCTGCAAAGAGAGGGAGGCGATGGTTCGGCGTGTTGATACGGCTTTAAATTTCGTATCCGATTGGGGTGATGCGAACCTGGTCAGATTTAACGCGCTGAAGACGCAGGCCTGTCTCTTCTCCGTCAAACGGAGCCCTTTCGTCTTGGCTCCTACTTTCCAGGGTGTTAGCGTACCATTGGCTGATAGCATCGAGCTTCTAGGCATGGAGCTAACTGCGGACCTTAACTTTGGGCGTTCGATTGAAGCTAAGGCTAAAACAGCTGCTCGGAAACTGGGGGTTCTTTTCAAGGTTAGGCGGCATTTTACGCCGACCCAACTTCTTAACCTGTATCAGGCGCAAGTACGGTCGTGTGTGAAGTATTGCTGCCACCTCTGAGATGGTTCCGCCAAACACCATCTGGCTGCTTTGGACTCAATTGATCGCCGAGCTCGGCGACTCATTGCCGATGAGGCTCTTACGTCGCGTAAACTACTCAGTTTGGAACACCGGCGTAAAGTGGCTTGCCTTTCGGTTTTCTATAGTCTATACTCTGGAGAGTGTGCGGCTGAGTTGTATGATTTAGTTCCACCCTCCCCCTTCTACCATAAATTGACGAGACGCCGTGCTGGTTTGCACCCTTTTGTGGTTGACATTCCTGCTGCTCACACTAAGCGATTTGCCTCCTCCTTTTTGCTGCGTACCGCGAAGGAGTGGAACTCGCTTCCTGCGTCAGTGTTTCCGGCGTCTTATGACATGGGAATCTTCAAACGTCGAGTGAATCGGTATTTGCTGGGTGAGCGCGCTCCATCGTCGGCCTCATCATCGCTTTCCAACAAGTGTAATTGAGGTCAAGCGCAAGCCTGTATGTAATAAAAAAAAAAATTACCGACACAAAATACCCGGAAGGATGGCTCGTCAGCAGAAGGTCCAACAAAGAGGGAGCATGACCCACAACATCTGGAAGCCTGGTGGGCTGGACAACCAGTTGAGAGAGGTCATGAAGCAGGGCGAATGCATGAGCAGACCTTCCTGCATGGTCAGTCTTGGAGGATCCCAGCCATAATTCATGGTGCGCGTTAAAATCCCCCAAAACTACCAGTTCTGCTGCAGGGTACTGCTCTTGAACGACATCAGCCGCCTGGCTGAGGTAATCAAACAACCGAGTGGTCTCAGAGTCCCCATTATGAGATCGGTATAGGCACACGTAGACACGACTCAGAGAGCCGACATCCACATCCACCCACAGGACAGAAAAAGAGGGGTTCTCCAAACAGCGCAACCGACGGCAACACACGTCCGACCGCACAAACACACAGACCCCGGCCTTTGCATGAAAGTTTTCCTCAAGCTGATAGCCAGGGAAATGCAAATAAAATAAATCAGCCGGACGGTGTATTTGAGTTTCCGTCAAAAAGAGAAGTGCAGGCCGGACTGTCTCAAGATGGTGGTGGACAGCATTTAAGTTAGAATGAAGTCCACGGATGTTAGTGAACTCCATAAAGAAGGTGTTTTCGGGATTAAACACCGCTGAATTACCAGAATTATTATATTGCGCTGACATGAAGCAAAAGTTAAGAAGACGTGAAGAGAATTAACGACCCTCGACACAGCAAAAGGAGAACAGACCAGACTGGGCCAACGCCAAAACCCCCAGAGGACGTAAGCTGAACCAACGGACGGAAGGGCCCCCGTACCCCCCCGGAATAGGTCGCCGGGTCCCGAAAACCGGTCACCATCCGGCACGACGATCCTACCCAAGATTATGCGCGGCATGGTGGAGCAGCCTCTCATAGTGGTTAGCTATGATTGGGCCCCTGTACTATACCGCGGGCGGCCAGCAGTACAACCGTTTCTACGGGTCTCCCTGGCCGGCAGTTCAACGTACCCCCCCATAAGGGAGCAAGCGAAGACGTCAAGTCAGAACCCTAATACTGTGCCAAAGGTCGCCAATCATGTGCTACTGGATATACACAGGCTGTTCCCGAAACGCGATCAGCCAAAACTGGCCTTACACTCATGCACTGTGGTCGCGATCCAGACGGGCACCGACGCCCTACCACCTCGCTGCAGCTCGATTAGCACCACCCAGGAGCCACGTGTAGGTAAACTAGGGTAAAAGCCTACGGACGCGAGCAGCTTCGACTCCCAAATATATAATTAATTTTAAGGGTACTTAGAGTGAATGTCGCAACTTTATTTCTGGTGGCGCCATCTGCCATAATGCATCTAATAGGCCAAGTCACGTGCAAATTTTATGTCCGACGTACGAGCGGACGCCATCTTTATCTTAGTTGACATGTTAGGATTAATTTTGAACTTTTTTATCATAAATATTGGGTTTGCAAATTGAAAACAACTTGTTCATATGACAAGTTATTTTTTTTACACTGGTACGACATAGATTTTTTTTTTTGAATTTACGCGCGTTGATTGACTGAGAAAGGTCTTCACAACTCAACCGGGCGGGGAACTCAACCGGGCGTGTGGTACGACATAGTGATTTGTAGTACACCTGATGATAAGTACAGTGTATACAAAAACGAAAGTGACCATCCAAGGATGAAATTCCGTTGATAGTAATATTTTTTCAAATCTAAAAAAATATTTGAAATATAATAATTGAAGGTCTATATTTAATTTAAATTTTACAGTAAAAATTCTATTTCTATTTAAAATCCTTAGTTTCTATGAAAAGCTATATTTTTATTATTTTATTAATTTATCAATTAAAGTAAATTAATAAATACATATGTTTATTTGGAATTTGCAAAATTACTCCACTTTTATGTGCTTGCTAAAAACATAAGCGACATAAAGGATATAGTAAAAACTTAAGTTTGAGACAGAACATCACGTTAATGTTTATTTTTAAAAAACTAATTGTAATATATATATATAGATAAATATTAATATATTGTGGAAGGGGAACTTGTGTGACCGATATTGTGGAGTTCTTCCTTCTTCAGTCAAACTCTTAATATCACTTTAAACTATAAATTTAGTAAACCATTAATACATTGACATAATATTCTCGTTATTTGTTTATTCTACTTTTTCAACCTTTCATTCTTAAAGCTCAATACACAATCTCTAGAATAATCAAGTCCTTTTTCAAATTCGAATTTCGAATTCAAAACGATCTTCCTATTTTTCAATTCTTTCATACGAAATATTATATTTTTACTAAACGTAATATTTATGTCATAGATATGTTACCTAATTTTATGCACTCCTTACATACAATCACAACATTATCCTCCCTTTCCTTTTAAAAATTTTTGATAATCCTATTAAATTTTTTATACAATACAAAACAACTATCCTACCTATGTGGGGAAAAAACATTTTTACAAATTTGTGAATACTCTCTGCTAGAGAGTAACTTAATCTTCAGTTCTATTAAAAAAAAAAATTAAATTAAATTAAACATTTTTGATAAACTATGTTACAAGAAGATTAAGTTTTTTTCAAAACCCACCTAAAAGCCTGAAAATATTCACATCCTAACGCAACATCGTGATCATTTAACTACATTTAAAATAATAAAGCCTATTCATTTAAAAAAAAAAAAAACAAGTTGCATCAACCAACTTCTTCCAATGCTTAAATGCAAGCTATTCCAATTAAACTATTATTCAAGAATTATATTAATTAAAATCATCATTAATTTTCCACCAATCCACTTTTCTCGATTACTATTACCAAACTAATTCCTTTTCTATACCTAATAACATTTCCTTTAATCGAACCGACTGCTATGCTAATAATACATTAACTCACACCACCTTATAGTCTAAGTGTGTTTTATATCCATGCTCGGACATTTTATAGTGAACGCCTACGCAATACTCATTGTCAAGAATCAATGGGAGTAAGCGAGACAGCAATAGTCCCTCTCTTTTTGCCTCGTGACTTTATACAACGGCGCGGAATTTAAAAACCCTTAAACTTAAAAACCTCCCTAACTTGGTTAATTTAGGTCGGAGGAAAAAAAGTCATACTATCTTTTTTATGTATAATTTTAAGCTCTATATATTTTGCTTACATTTTTTTTCTCTAACTATTACCGTTTTCGAGTATTTGTGGAAAAAAACTTTAAATCATTTTTTTTTAACTCTTGCCGGAGGTTTCAGACACTAAAACCTTTACAGATCGTTTTTGTATTATTAGTAGTACAAAATATCAAAAATGCAAACTTGAGTGTCAAAATTTTGATTTAAAAAGTTATTTGACTGGACTATAATGGATATACATCGGGCGGCGCCCTTGAGGGAGTGCGTGGCCCCAATTCGGGCGTGGGCGGCATGCGAAGTGTTCTGTCACGCCGCTCAAAGACTAGAGGAGAGCAGGGGGTGGCGGTCTACACCTCACCCTCGAAATGTAGAGATTTGGTTTGCAGAAGGCCAGAAGTCGCTGGGTGCTTGGGAAGCTGGCTTGTCATTGTCCCCAGCCCCAACAGACGGTTAGAAGGAACACCCCGGGGGTTTTAGTCGGCGCAAGTCCAACACACACTGGTCCCTCACCGCCCCCTGAGATCCGTAGGGATTTCTCCCGGGTTACCAAAAAAAAGGAAATTAAAAACATGTTAGATTGGTACACTCTGCAAAATCTTATGTTTAGATTCATATTGTTTTTCTAGGCTGTAATAATATGCATTGCAATTCTATGTTTAAATTTGTTATTTTCAGCTCTGCCCTGCGTCGACATGAAAAGCAACACGGTAGAACTGGTTCAGTTGATTGTAAACAATGTGGCGGGAAATTTAGAGATGAGATATTACTCAAGCGGCACGTTAACTATGCACACAAAGGTAAAATAATATTATATTGTAGTTCATTGTCGTCAGTTGTATGTTTGGTATTTTTTGTTTATCTATCCCTACTATAATAAAATTGTAATGAAGTCGAATCTGAACATAAGATATAAAAAAAAACTAAATCGGGTGAACTTTGTTATAGAAATCAATATTTTTAGAATTTATGTCTGTATTTCTGTCCGTTTGTATGTTTTTTTTACACTGGCTTGACATAGTAACTACAATGCACCTGATGATAAGTTCAGTGTAGTCCAAAACAAAAGTAACCATCAAAGGATAAAAATCCATCGATAATTTCCGTCGTCATGTCGGCACACATATACCACGACTGAAGGTCTCTAGGTATATGAGCTACTGGATATACACAAGCTGATCCCGAAACGCGACAGGTGAAAGCAAGTCACGATGACGGTCTTTATACTTGTGTACTGTGGTCATGACCCAGTTCGGGCAATCGCCCTACCACCAAACGTGTGTACCTACTACTAAACTACTGCAGGAATATCAATAAAATTTCACTTAGAGGAACTTGTATATTGAGTTAAATATAAGGTTACATTTTGTCCCGAGAAATCAATTGGCCCTTGCAGGAAAGCAGGTTAAATTTTATAAGGTACTAGCTGATCCGGCAAAGGTTGTTTTGCTATATAAGGATTTGTAATATCTTCTAAGATGTTCATTGAAATTAAGTGATGTCATAGACAATTTTGTTCACAATTAAATACTCTTAATCAACAACACATTTATTTGGATAAAGATTAATATTATAACTCAACAAATAATGCATTAATTTCGACCAAATTTTATTACCATAAAAACAGTCCTAGTGACTTAATCTTAAAAGATAGACATATACTGATAATCCTTTCCTACATATATTTTTGGTATCTTGAACCGTTTTCGCAGCGCACGCAATGGAAGCCCTCAAGGATGAATAATTTTCCCCGTTTTTTTTCACATTTTCCATTATTTCTTCGCTCCTAATTGATGCATCGTGATGTTATATAGCCTAAAGCCTTCCTCGATAAATGGTCTATTCAACACAAAAAGAATTTTTCAATTCGAACCAGTAGTTCCTGGGATTAGCCCGTACAAACAAACAAACAAACTCTTCAGCTTTATAATATTAGTATAGATTATTTCTATTGAAGCTTGGGATCTGAATCTTTCTATGTATGTATTTTGTAATGCTACATTAATTATAGAGCTGCTATTTCTGAGTCATCTTCAAAAAACGCCAAGGCATTTAATTGATTCAAATGTTATATTGATATATCGCAACTGGGCAAAGTCAGACCGAGTCCGCTAGTCATGGCTATGTTTAAAGTGTACTTTGCACATACTATCAAGGCTTCATGTTGCAAACCTGGCTTTCCATATAAAGGATTACTCAATAAAGGGTAATTACAATGAGTATTATGGTAAAATACTTGAACACAAAGTCCGACCGTTTGCGTCAACGAGTGCAGCCGATTAGATAAATAAATCTTATCTAATACGTGTAGCTTGGCATGTCCACATTTCTCTTAATACCTCAATATCCATTGATAGGAATAATATCTCCGTTTTTGATAACACTATTATAGGTAGAAGAGTTTATCCATGGACGAATACCAATGGTTTTTTAATATATCAGGCTAAAAACAAAGTAAGTTGGACTATTGTTGTCAAATATGAAGACATTAGACCATAGACTTCGTTTAGGAATCTAAAGGCAATATAAGGATAGAAATCTAAAGGCAATAGTTATTTCATTAAAAGCAATTACAAAGTTTTTAGATACTTGTGTGAGTTTAGCTTTGTACTTTATTGGCCTCATAAAACGAAATTTGTTACAGTATTTTCAATAAATGTGATCAGCAGATCTACCACCATCTCTGTTAATATCCGTATAACAATATTATTTTAATTCCGGAAATCTGGGAGAAGAGATGGTAGTGGATTTAATGTTCTACCATTATAAAATGTGTAGCCGAGAAGTTGACATTCACTACTGGAAGAGTTCGCCACTTTAAGGCTGAGATTTATAGATGCTTCTTTGACTTTGCGTAGAATTAACTCAAACATTACTCAAAAAAGGATACATTGTAATACCTTAGCATCTACTAATAACATCGATAGTTTAGTTTCAAGCGGAATCCATTAGCTTTGAAGTAAATTGTAGAAGAAATTCATATTATTGATTTTGCTCAGGGACATTCAACTGTAAAAAATGCTCTTCGTCATTCAACAGCGAGGTAGCTCTACAGACACACGCGAAAACACACAAACCGCAAGCTGAGCGGCTATTGCGGTGCAGTTTCAATGGTTGCAACAAGTCCTTTAACTTCCCACATCATCTCAAACATCATGAGTTGGCGCATACGAACGCGAAGCAACATTTTTGTAATATATGTGGTAAAGGTAAGATTATTTTTTAATTTTGTTTTTTTTTTGTTTTGTACAACTGTAAAGGCGCGATTCCAGCAATACCCGGTGCTATTTCGCACAGTATATTGTACAAATGTTTTTTTTCTTTGTAGATTGAAGAACAAATAAATTTTATGCGCAATTCGTTGGAGTGTTCGCGCATACCGTGAACTTATATTCGCGCGCTCGTTCAATAGGTAAATTCGCAAAAGCGCACGAACACATGAGTTGTTGCCGCCGAAGCTGAAACATTTGCAGAGATGGGCAAAATGTAATCTGATTAATGTTTAACGATTACAAAATGTAGTCGCAATTTTAATTTTTTTGCTCTGTAATCGTGATTAAATCCATTTAAAACATTAAGAAATCATAAATGTCTTTGCAATCTGGAATTCTGTAGTGTTTCAAACATAGATGAATAAAATACAGTCATATTAATGTTAAAAAACGTAAAATGTTATCGTAATAATTTTTATTAATCTGATTACATTTTGCCCATCTATGATCATTTGTGTATGTTCGCGTATAAATGTGCCGCATTGTGCGTTTACAAATATTATGCACAGTTTTTGTGGTGCATGCAGTTAAAACTGTCTTTGAAACTCAGTACGCGCACAGCCCGAGTTCTACACTGTTTTTTTTTACACTGGCTCGACATAGTGACTACAGTGCATCTGATGGTAAGTCAACGAAATCCAAAAATGAAAGCGACTATCAATGCATGAAAATTCGTTGATAGTCTCCGTCGCCATGTCGACCTACATATACCACGACTAAAGGTCTCTAGGTATGAGTTACTGGATATACACTAGCTGATCCCGAAACGCAACAGGCTAAAACGAGTCAGTATTACGGTCTTTACACTTATGTACTGTGGTCTTGACCCAGTTCGGGCAATCGACCTACCACCATAAAAACAAATGCGAACAAATATGCAGCAAATAATTTTGTTGGTATTGCAGTTTAATGAAACATATAAAATGTTTCTTTTTCTGTCCTTAGAAAGTACACATAACACTTTCTTCGCTCTTGAGATCTTACGTACACCCTCGTCGGCTAGCTGCGAACACTCTTAAACTATGTACACATGGTTTTGAGTATTGTAATTTACAACGGTTGCGGTTACAACTCGCTATTGAGTACCTACCTTAACTCGTATATGTATTATTGTAACATAATTTAAGTGTAACTTAAAAATATATCAGTTTGATTGAAAATGAATACCAAAAGATGCAAAAATCATAAAAATTGGACATAATAAAAATGTTTTGCGATTGTGAGGTTCTGATCTTAACTTTCAGATAATTTCTAGCGTCGAAATATTATTAGGCGATTACAGTAAAACATCACTGATTTGAATTATAAATATAAACAATATTTGAAATCAATAGCGTCTACTTTATGTGAAAATTTTATTATTTAATTTTTCAGGATTCATTCAATTACATCATTTGAAAACTCACTTCAAATCACACGATCCTGAAAACTGGCTCACTTGTGAAGTGTCCAATTGTGACAAAAAATTCTCCAACGAGTATGCTTTTAAGAGACACTTGGCTACACACAGTAAGTGTTATAACTCAAAAAAATCCATCCAATTGTTCCCGATATCAGGCTTAAATTTACTTGGATTGTTTTAATGTTAAAACTTTGTTTTCAGAAAATAAACATGATAAATTTAATAATTACAAGATCAAGTCGTCTCAGAATGCTTCAGTCAAATTAAAAAACAGAGTTAAAGGTATGGTTCGGTGTTATTATAATATGTGCTGTTTATTAGTTGAAAATTTGTAGAAATAATGTTCAAAAATGTCATTAATATTGATTTATTCCATATATTTCAATTTTAGATGCTGTCAGAGATAAAAGAAAATACGTTAACAGTATACTCAAAAGTGATATAAATAAAGATGATTCATCAAATTCACTCAAATCAATCAGCAATAAAACGGAAAGTAAATTTTCTAGTAATAGTAATGATATGGAATTTTTTACTGATTGTGAAACAGTATTGGGCAGTTGTTTGGTTAATGATTCCGGAGGAAATGATTGCTTGTGTACGCAAATGACACACAACGAAAACGAACCTTATGACTTGACACCGATTGAAAAGAAATATAATAAATACAATACATTACAAATTAATAATAAAATTCAAATAAAACAAAACTCTTGTGCAGAATGCGAATGTACTAGTAAATGCAGGGATACTGTATATAAAAATGTATGGGATGCTCCTAATAAAGACAGTATTTTCCCTAATATTGAGTACAGTGATAATGGTATTGTTAAATTAAGAGATACGTTTGATTTAGATATTTCAAAAGTTGTAGTTAGTAATGAAGATGAATATTATAGTGAAAGTGAAATGAAGCCGGAGATATATAACAGTTGCAAAGACATTCTAGGAAAATGTATAGTGAGCGGTAATGGAACAATCAGTGAAAATTGCTTATGTGCTAAAATGCATTTCGATGAACAGCAGGTATTGGCTGAAGAAGTACAAGACATAATACCACAACCTAAGGATCCAAATCTAGGTGGATTTGCGGTTTAGGAATAAGACAGTATAGCTATAAATATAGCGAAAAAATGAGATTCTTAATCTAAGAGATATCCAATAGAAAGCAAAAAAGGTTGAATGCCTTATTTATGAATATACCAAAAATAATACTCATTTAAATGTATTTTTCAATTTTATCATCCTACATGGAAGGCATCTGCCTAACAAAGGAGTAGAAAAGGAAATTTGATAGAGTTTTAAATATGAAATTAATCGTCACAAATCTCTCCATAACAGAAGTTTAACACAAAAAAATATATTAAGCTGCATGGACAATAAATCTTCAAAATGGATAATATTTTTAATACAAATGATTACTATGTAACCAAAGATATATGTTATTAAAAAAAGGTAATAGTATTTTTATTTCAGCGTGAAGCTTAAAGGACTGAACTAAAACTATGTTAAAGGAGGAAATGAAAATTAAAAAATGTTTAAATATTAACTTTAAATTTATTTACAACGTAATTCTTTACAATTTCAACCATTTATACAACAAAATATATCTTAGTTAACAATTACTAAATTAATTATTATTTTACAATCAGACCTCTCACTTCTGCACTACATCACTAAGTTAAAATGTTTCAGCACGAATGGAATGTAAATATCTGCAATTTATCACAACGGCATGGCAGAACACGAATTCATCGCAAAGAAATATTCGTAAAATTTTCATTTCATTTTATTTATATCTAAAATTCAATCCAAAATTTATAAATTTAATAAAATAATTACAATATATAATTAGCTATGGTAACAATACAGTAGGATACATTAGATTCTCCTGCTGGAAAGAGAACGTAACATACTTTAAAATTACGAAATGACACTTGTTTACTTCCTTAATAAATGACGATATGCTTATTCACACATAATACGGGACATAAATATTTAGGTTCTTTAGCAATAAATAAATTTTACTTCCTCAAGATGACTTCTCTTGTATGACTAGTCTAATAAAATAAAAATGTTCACATATATACTTTAATTAATAGGTAGTTTTATTTGATAGCCTGGAACTACCAGGCATAATAGAATTATTAAAATCGGTATACAAGGTATACTAAAATTATTGCATTTACATTGGTATAAAATAGTCTGTTTAAGTTGAATGACAGTATTGATAGCATCACAGAAAATTACAAAAATAGCACAATATACAAGCTTACTTTATTACATAATGTTATTAGTAAGGGGCACTACGCCTCATTGTTTAAAACGGGATCGAATTTGGTATCATCTAATGTCCTCTCACTTTTATTTGGTGTATCACTTATAAAATTAAGTTCTTGAATATTTTCACTTTCGTAACTCTTATTCAGAGCTTCCTTTTCCTCAGCTTTATTTTGATCGATAGGCACGACACTTAAAAATTCATTATTGTTGCTGTAACTTACTGGAGCAGATGTGAACGGAGTAACATTTTCGTTGTTTAAGATATTTTCTGTTACAGTTGTTTTTTGTTCAGTTAAATCCTTGGCAACATCTAGATCATCTGTGTCCATTAAAAATGTCGAAATGGGTAAAATTTCTTTTTCATGTATCTTAACTGTTTGAGTAGTTTCTTCATTTGTCCTTAGTCGAGGTGACACATTTTCTGTTGAGGTATTGTTTTCAATTTCTTCAGTTTTTGTTTTCAAAAGTAAATCACTGAAGGACGTATCAGCTTCTGTGCTTGAAGCTATTGTGCTTGTTATCACTGCATCTTCATGAGTTTTAGGTAATACAGTGTGAACGTCATTAGATAGAACAGGGCTTTCTGGAGAAATTGAATGGTCTTCAGCGTTTTCGTTTTGAGTGTCATTTAAGTTGATAGGTTCGATTTCATGACCTTCTTGAAGCTTTTTAACAAGGATTTTGTTATTCTCGACTTCTGGTAGGAAAGGATTCATATCTGTTTCGTGGTATTCGTATTCTGACGAATGCATATTTGTGGGATTGGGTGTTGTGTTCGTATTGTTTTCACTGTGACTAGGAATCTCGTATATTGTTACGTTCAGATTATTTATCTGTGTGGTGTTTTGCGAGTCTGCTAATTCGTTAATTCTATTTGTTATAGCTATGGCGGTAGAAGTTCTTGTTTGGTCTGGTTCCATTATATTAGCTACGGTTGTAATAAGCATTTCCATATCATCTATCGTTGTGGGATAGCTGGTAGTGCTGGCATCGATTACCTTTTGTGATATTTCTTTTACGGTTAAATTATTTTCATCTTGTTCTTCTGAAATTGCGGCCGGTTTTACAGTTGTTACAATAATATCTTCTATTATTGTAGATGAAGGTGTAGATTTAATAATTTCTGAATTGTTCATAATTTTTTCTGCAGTTTTATAAATATATTCGCTTATCGTAGTTGTTTCTACTAGATTATTATTTAAAGGAGTAACTTCTAATGAGATTCCTTTTGGGGCTATATCATTAGACTCATTTATAGGTGCCTCAGTAGTGGTTACTTTATCTGCGTTTACTCTCTTAACTCTAGAATCTTCCGTATCATAATCGTGAGTCATTCCATACATGGGTACATCTTGTTCAGACATTTTGTTATTGTTAGTACTCATATTATTCAAATAATCAGGTTCGAAATCATCTTTTGTAAGTTCACTATTCATTATATCATCTTCTTGGGATATAGTGGTTTCGGTTGTTTCATGTTTTGCCATTTTGTTCATTTCATCGTCGTATTTTACCTCTGTGGCTGTTTCAGATAACCAATCAGATTCTGTTGTAGTGGGTGTTGCATCCCTTAAGATTTCATTTGTTTCTGGTCCTACAAGTTGTGACGTATTACGCTCATCTATAGATTTAGATGATCGATTGTATAGCGAGTTGATGGTTTCGAAAGTGACTTCCGTACCTTCATCAGATTTATTAGATGTGGACTCGGTGCTATGTTCTTCGTTCACTTCAGGTTCATTCTTATTTTCAAGAGTTTCTATTAATTTTTTATCAATTGCGAAGTCATCATGTTCATTCGAAACTGAAAGTTCTGTTATTGTTTCAGGTTTAACTTCTGTAGTAGTTTCGGGTTCCATTGGTTTTTGTGAATCTAAAGACTTTACTTCTTCCAATAGTGAAGTAAGTTTAGAGTCCTCATTATTTGCTACGCCTTTAGTTTGGGAATCAACTTCTGAAGTATTTTCTACTTTCTGAACTTCAGGTAAATACGTTTGTACCATCGCGTCATTGGCCTCATCAACCGAAGATGCATTTACTTCAGTAGGAAACATTTTTTTCTGATCTTCAAGTTCTTGACCGGTAATCATTGGGACTAGAGATACTGTAGCTATAGTGGTCTCATCCGTAGGCTGTTCAGAGGTTTCTAATATAAGATCTGTTACATTATCTTCTGTTTTAAGATTCGTTTGCATTGTTGTTGGCGTGACAACAAATTCATTATTAAAAGATTTAATAGCCCTAGATTCTGTTTCTTGATTCAAGGTTTTTGTTTTTTCTATTTTATTTTCGAAATTAGACTCTGTAGCGGTTTTATATTCTGTTTCATTGAAATGTTTCATATTGCTTCTCATATTGTCTTCAAGCCAATCATTGGATTCAGTTGTTCTTTCATTAAATTCATTTTCTGTTAATATGGGAGTGTTGTTGATATGATCCTTATCATCACTTAATATGGAAATGATTTCTGGCTTGGGTTCATATGAAGGTTCATTTATAATGTTTGGTTCTGATATCGAAATTCTCAAAGTAGTGGTATCGCCTATAGTTACCGTTTCAACATCAGCTTTCATATTCATTTCTGTAGAATTTTCCTTAATTTCACTATTATTAGAGAAAAGGTGTTCTGAGTTCTTATTGCCGTGTTCTGAGAAAATATCAGCGGGATGTTCTTCTGTTGTGGTATCAATTTCTACATTATTGATTTTTGGTGTTGTCTGAAGTTCTTGTGGTACATGAGACTCTGTAGACATATCTAATGGTATATGTGTAGAAGCAGATTCTGATTCAGAACTAGGTATAGCATGCATTGTGGTTTCTGTTACAATTACATTAACGTTGTTAAGATTTCTTGCATCATATGGTAAATCTTGATGAGAAATATGTTCTGAATTGGATTCCATAGTTGGTAGAACCTCTAAAATTGCTTCTGTTGAGTGTTCTAGATTATGATCAGCGGGGGAAGGTACTGCGGTAGGTTCATGTTGAGCGTCGGTTGTTGATTTTTGTTCACTGGTAAATTGGGGAAATGAAGGGTATTGCCCTAATTCTGAAGATGAATGAGACTCTGTTTGTGACTCTGATACAGATTGTGATTCCGTTGTAGTCTTTGATTCCGAACCGGATTTAAGTTCGGGACTAGGTTGAGGTTCTGGTAAAGGGGTGGTCTCTGGTTCCCCCATAAGGTGTGATTCTGTAGTAGGTTGTAGCTCTGCAACAGACTGCATCTCTACGGCAGATTGTAATTTTGTAGACGACTCAGACTCTTGAGCGGGTTGAGGCTCTACAGTAGGTTCTGGTTCCATAGAAGATTGAGAATCTTCAAGAGGTTTAGTTTCTGCGGTTGGTTCCGGTTCTGCGTTTGGCTCAGGTTCTGCGTTTGGCTCAGGTTCTGCATTTGGTTCAGGTTCTGCGTTTGGTTCTGGCTCTGCGACAGGTTCTGTTTCTTCAGTAGGATGTGATTCAAGCACATTTTTTGGTTCATTTGACGCAGGCGTGCTAATATCATAATGTGTTTCGACACTTGGTTGCGATTCCGCTGCTGGTTCCGCAGTAGGCTGCGGTTCAGACGTTGGCTCCGGTTCTGGTTTTGGTTCAGTGGATTGATCCAGTTTTTCTTCAAAGGCGGGTTCTGATTTAGGACTCTCGGTTTCCTGTTCGTCATGCTGAGCATGGCCATAAATATGGGAGAAATTGAGATCGTTCTCAGTTTCTGTCGTCGTTTCATGCATTATAGGATGTGTCTCTTTCCAATCAAAGTTGTTTACTTTTTCATTATTGCTTACAGATTCAGTAGCGGGTTTTTCATCATCTGGCAAAACTTTACTTGTACTTGGATTTGTGTCAACTGTTAAAACTTTAACTTCCTTTTCAGTCGAACTTTCAGTATTTACAGAGGTTTGTTCTGGAGTGTCCAAAATAAACATGCATTTTTTAGGATTTGACATGTCTAAAATTTGACCGTGTGGGCAAGTACAAGTAAAATCTAGCGTCATCTCATTGAATTCGCATCCGTATTCGCAGTCATTTTTGTTTATTTGGCAAATATCTAGCACTGGCCGAGCAACCATCTTGTCTTCAGCGATATGGTAGATATTGATCATTCGATCACTATTATCGAGATAATTGTTTAATTTTGTTTGAAGTGTGCTAGCGGTGAGAAGATCTTCTGTTGGCGGAGCATTGAATTTCGGTTTCCAGTGAATTCTGTAGGTTACGATAATTGAGCCTTGCCTGTAACAAAATAAATTAAACATTAAACCAGAAGTTTGGTTGAAAAATAAAAAGTAGAGATAAGTCGCTGCTATAAAAATATTTTAAACTGTACCTTTTTCATTGTTTTTTAGAAATCTGGTTTATATATATATAAAAAAAAACATTCTGAGTCGATATCCACAGATATATAAAATTAGGTATTTATTAGGAATCAATTCTTTGTACTGCTTACTATAGGGTTATAATGTCGATTGGGGTTGTGGCCGCTCAGGGTGGGGGCCCTGAGCGACTGGTTAGCGACCCTCAAGAAGTTGGCAGAGTATTTTGACGTGCTCTGCCTAAATACAACGAACAGTGTCTGGGAAGGCATCTTCCCTCGAGTTTGTGCCCAGCGAGCGCGGCGCCTTGGGGCTGTGGCAAATTGATTACACGACCCACAGACCCCGCCAATGCGCACAAGTAGACACCTTAGGGTTTTTAGTCGAGACAAGTACGACATACCTCGGTCGCGCAACCCCCCTGCTCAGCTGAGACGGTCCTATGAGGATTTTCCCCAAGTAAAAAAGGATCATAATGTCTAAAGGACCCTAATTCAATTATGATCCTCCTAAATAAAAACATTAAAATACTTGTATTTTATAATAGAGCAAAAAGGTTTTAGTTATTAAATAAACAATTTTTTTTAGACTGCACGTTTGTCTGCACCTGTTTGTCTTGTAGAACCTCATCGCACGCCACTGACTGATAATTAAAAAAGAAATGAAAAATATTCATTTGGCATACACCATAACATACAATACAGAAATATAGGTTAATCATGATAGAAAAAAAAAAATATCCTGTGTTGTGATGATGCGCCAAAGGGAAGTCAGCTCAGCAAATATCATAAAAAATATATTGCTATAAATATCAAGTAACAGTGGTATTATTTACCTTAATTGTACAATTTCGACGTTAATCTCGTTATCCCCATTTTCTAATGTTTGTCGGTCGAAAAGAGCTTGTTTAAGACCTTCAGTGAAGGCAGCGACGAAATCCCTGTACTCGTTACTTTCTGGGTCTTGGAGCATGGATGTGAATTCCTCATTGTCTATTTTCAATTCGCCTTCAACTGTTCTCGGCACTGTAAAAACATAAATATACTTAGTAACTATGATCAATAATAAACTATGCAAGTAGTAAGCATATATGAAATGCTATCTAATAGTTGATTTTTTAAAATAACATAGCCAATTCGTAATTTATATATTTGTGTACAAGAATTGCAATAACTACAATATTTTTAAGAGTTAAAATAAATAGAAACAGTGTTTCTCTACAAATATAATTCAAAAACTTTTGATTTTTATATTAATCGATAAAATTCTATATAATTTCCAAGTAAACAGAACAGTACTCGCATAAATAATCTTTGCAAATACAACTATGTTCTATTATAATAATAAATAAAAAAACAAAACCAAATCGTTAGCTTCGTAATCTTCAAGTTTTTCGTTAATACACAGGTTACTTTCTACCTTGCTTTAATTATATGAAAATAGTATTAATGATAATATTTATATTCTACACTATGCTATAAAAACCCTGGCCAACCCGTGAAGGCACTATTAGTCTTCGATGTAAGATTTTGTTTAGGTTCTTTTTTAGTTAAAAAGGAAAAGAACGAATAAAATTGGAATTAATGAAATGGGAAAATCTTACATGGTAAGCCCTGGGAGAGGGGGCAATTCTTAAACAAAGGAAAGCATTTAAAACAATTTAATTTCTTCAATTTTATATGACAATAATTTTTTAATGTTCACGAATAATATAATGTTCTAATGTATCATGGTAATGTTATCGTGATACCGATATACCCCTTTTGGGTCGGACAGTGTTTTTAATACATAATGTATTCATTTTTGGTTGAACAGAGATACATTAATGACTGTATACATTTTGTGTTGATGTGTCATAGTAAACCACCAGTTGCGCAGATACAGGCACAGTAGGGAAGGGGGAGAAATAAATGAAGATACAAAAAAAACTATAAGATAAAAAATAAACAAACTGCTTATAAACGCTAAAGATATGGTAAGAAATCAAGAGGAAGTACTGACCATACAAAGAAGAGTCTCCAGAATCCTCCGAATCAGTGTGGTTGTGTCCCTCGTCGCTCTGTGTATCTGGTCCGTGTTCACCGTTGCTCGGAAGTTCTGTGCTGTGCTCGTGATGGTCATGACCATGGTGGTCGTGATCGCTCTCCAGCGCTGGCCCCAGGCCGCCCAGGGCCCGCGCTGAGCTTATCGAAGTGTTGTACTGCTCGAGAGTCGTTGGAGAGTTTGAGAACAAAATGCCAGCTGGAAATGCAACAGTATGGAGATTAGCAAATTGACTGAAAGACTGACTAAGAAATTTCATTGGACTTTTTCTAAGGATTAATAAGGGTATTAAACAATGTGAAATATTATAATAAAAATAATTGATTTGTGTCTTCATAATTTGGTATTATATAAAAATAAGTCCAGTTTCCTTTCCTGACGCTATAACTCCAGAACGTACTAACTGATTTTCACGGTTTTGCATTCGTTGGAAAGGTCTCGGGCTCCGTGAGGTTTATAGCAAACAAAATTTCAACAGAAAAGCAAGAAAACGGGAAAAATCATTTTCACATACAGCGCCATCTCTGATACATAGCATGTCCTACAAACCAATATGGTTTTGCATGGTGATGGAGCAGATCGCACCAGTATTTTAAGTAGATGGCGCCGATGTCGTTATACATTGTTTCACAGCTACTCATTGTACTCTGCTAAGTTAATTTCATGTGACATTTATTATGCGCACGTTCTTTCAAACGCTCTTCTCAGTTGATTCTGCTTTCCAAACTCGTGGTAGATCCATTTTTTTTTCTTTTGACGATTCAAAAGTTCATGGTTATAGCCTTATTTCAATCAGAGACGGGCAAATGTAATCATATTAATGATTACAAAATATAATCGTACTTGCTTGCATCTCACCCATCCATGATTTCAATAAAGTTATATTTCTTTTCATTAGAATTGAATTTAGAAAGAGTGATCAAAAGGTCCATTGTTATTTAAAGGTTTACTGTTTATAATCTGCCTAGTTCTTTGCTATTTTTTGACAATGACTGCGTTTCTATATAAATCTGCAGAATGAAAATGTATTTTATGATCTTTATGTATCAAGTGTAAATTGTGGCTCAAAAATATCAAATTTATGAACGTAGATTATGTTGATGAATGTTTGACTGAATTGACTTCTCTTTTGTACGTTCTGCGTACGCCACTCAAGGACACAGCATCCATGTCGCTATGAAGTGGAAAGAGTGGAAAGTAATGTAATAAATACTCACTGGCAGCTAATACGATGACAGCAACAATAGCAGCCACAACAAGGCCTAGCAATGTCCAGCATAGAGGCCGCTTGCAACCTCCCTTTTCGCCCCTTTTGTCTGCCGTCACGTACAGCTTCTCTCCTCTGTAAATTAATGTTTTTTCATAAAGCGCTTGTCTCGTTATGAGAGTACACTTGAAATATTGGGTCTTGAAGATTTGATTGTTTATTTTAAAAACTCATCAAATCAAACTCATAAAAAAAAAAAATTATCATCAGCTTATTTGTGCCCACTATTGAATACAAGGCTCCTTCTCATGTTACCATGGAATTAAGAAACTCTTAGAAGGCTAACTTAGTACAAAATGTGCAGGTAAATGTGAAGTAACATATGAGGAGTCTGATTTCAAAACCCACTATAATATATTTTTTTCAAACCCCATAAATTTATAAAAACGTATAATTAATCTTTGACTTAACAATCACATTCTTATAAGGTATTTAAATTATTATTCTACAGTGGAAAAGCAAAAAAGAAAGCATTCATATATAATATTTGCTTTGATAAAAACATTTCAAATTACTATTAGAACTATTAAGTAATTTTGTACGAAAAATCGTTTTAGCGGGTTTTGAAATTACACGCCTCATATGTTTTACGTTTTAAGCACATTTATGTAAACATTGTCTTATCGTGTTTTTTTCTTAAACTCAAGTTTTTCGGGATACAAGTAAGACACAAATACAGAATGTAATTTAATATAAAATATTCGACATATCTCTAGAAAGATACCAACATATACTAAGCGATGTAAAAGCACGCAAACCATAGAGAAAATAATTACAGACAACTTAAGTTCGCTATGGTATAAGAAAAAAAAATAAAAGATAAAATATGATATTTACAAATTAAAATTAATAATGGTAATAGAATTATGCTAAAAATAAATAATTTAAAATAATTAAAGTCGTCATGGCTTTACTTACGACAACTCTGTACGTATTGTTGAAATTTAATCCTGCTCTATTTAAGAATATTTTATTGGTTTCACTTTTATCGCGTATATGTGGTTTCAATATATTCAGTAATTTTGAGCAATCCACAATGACCTTATTCGTGCTGCTAAGGATATATAACCATGTGACAACGTTTTGTACCTATACTTGTAATTTAATTCATATTGCAAAATATGTAAGAATGTGGCTGGCTTTCCTTATAAATACTCGTAAATCAACTTGTATCCTTGCGAAATATGCTACAACTTACAATCAGATACCATAAAGTATACCGACATAAACTTATAAATACCGATTACTTTAATATTGCTATATTTATTATTCTTAGGTTATTTTATTCTTTATTATGTATATAGAAATTGATTAAGAGTCATTCCTTGTATTTATACCAGCATGAACAAGGCGCGATGTTATAAACACATAATGCAAATGGAAAAAATCTTGTATGCAAACGTAAATCAAACACTCCTTTATTTGTTAAATAAAAATTAAGGTATTTCTGCAGTTTTAAGATTTTTTTGCATCTACATTTAAATCTCTTACTTTGTTGCACGGACCAATGTTACTGATGAAAATGAAATGAAATCAATCTTAATTTGGTCAAAAATGACCAAATTGTAAGAATTTATTATTAAATTGGTAAATTTTTACTGTTACAGAACTCTGGTCACGATTTCAACTAAGAAAAAGAAAACTTTTATTCCCACCGCCATTACAACTATTTAACGTGTAAAAATTTAAAAAATAAGCAATCCAACAGGCTAGGATACAATTTGAAAATGTCATTTACTTATTTAATAGTGAATTCTTGCAAAAACATTTAATTAAAACCATATTATACGCGGTTTTTGAGATAATGCAAATTATACTAGCTACAGCCTACCTATTATAAAACTGAATTGAGTTTAAAATATGATTTGACATTGAAATATTTTCAGAGAAGAAATACGCACCGTTCTATATCATGATTTTCATTATTTTCTGTTTCTAGAAGTCGCTGCTCTTCATCTGGGGGCTGCATTTTTATTATTTAAAATAATATATTGAAACCAACCGTATCTTTGACTATTTTATACAAAATGGATGGATTCAATCCCCTACCCGCACAATTTGCTTAGTTCTTCGTTGCCAGTATAAATAGTTTTTATTTTAGTTCTTTCGATTGATACGAAAATTAGATAATAATGATAAATTTTAATAATTAACTTAACTCAATTTTACGAATAATATCTAGCTTAGAATCGCTAAAATTTGAATTAATATATCTAACAATATCTAAAGGTGTAATGAAAAAAAAAGTAAAATGAAATAGATATCGATTTGACGGCTTGATAGCGCAATTTGTAGTGACCCTACATACAATGCTGAGGTCTTGGGTTCTAATCCCGATAGCACTATACTTTTCTGTTGTTGTGTATATATGTATTTTAAGTATGTATAAGTATCCATTTTATATAGTACTCACAATACAAGTGCAAGCTCAATTTGGAACAATAAATGAGTGTAATTGTTCGTAAATATTATATTATTATAGAACAAAATATAGTATATTTTACATAATTATAAATGTGATCCTTGCAATAATAATAAATTAGGTATAAAACTGTATTTGTTTGGATTTAGTCCATCGCTATAAAGACTTGTTTAGTAAAAAATTTAATTTAAGAAACTAGTTAATTTTTTTACTATGAGTTTTTGAATAATTTTAACTATGACTATCAATCTATCATATATCATCACGCAACTACCTATTGGGGTAGACAGAGAGAACGGAACGCCGCTTCTTTGTTCTTGCAAGCCTCTTTCGCTTCCTTAACATTCATTAATCTCTTCAAGCAATCGCCGATTCCGCGCACATTTGACATTACTTGACTCTTTATTTGACTATCTCTTTACTCAAAATAACTTAAGAAATGTTACTTAGTATATAGATATATCATATAGATATATCAGTTTTTACCTCAAATATCTGACTAGGTTTTATCAATAGAGGTAGTAAAAAAGCATAGGTTGTTTAAAATATGTATTCACGTGTTACAGAAGACTTGAATTATGTAAGTTGTTACAAATCCGTCAATATCCAGGTCTACAGTGGCGAGGTGAGTGTGGTCGGCGGTCGATGCCCTGCACTGTTCCTGCGGCTGTCGCACATTTTCTAGTGTTACCGGCTTTAAATGAAATAATTCCCGGAAATTATCATTGTATAAAACTAGTGTAAAACTCTTGAATGTACAGTACATACCTACTGATAAGTGTAGAGTATGCCTACTTTATTTTTGGTTGTTGCAATTTTAATTGTTATTTTAACAACTATTTAAGAGAAAGATGTCATTTTTCGTGTTATCGGAAAATCCTTTATCATGCTTTGAATCACCAAAAAACACGAACCTATCGGATTGTTTTTAAAAATTTTATAAGGTGCTTTTAATTTACTTTAAAGTATTTTAAATTATTTCGGTACAATGTAATTTACGATAAATAAGTGATTTACAATAAAATATATTTTATTATTTAAAGCAGGATCAAGGAAATTAAACTAACTGCCATAATTATATTGATAATTATTATAATGTATTGTAGAAATTATTAAGGAGCTGGCAATACAGTTTTCCTTGTCATAATTTTACCTCGCGCGGCAGAACAATCCGTTTGTTATGGTCTCTAGGCGCTGAACTTGCCGGAGCTTGCGTTTAGGAGTCCGTTGGTGGTATTTTGTCACTGAGACGCTAAAATATGTGGTTAAACCACACCGTTAAGCAAATGATGAAGCTACAAAATTCCAAATGACGATTTGCTAAGTTACATAAATTTAATTTCGAGACTTACGATAATCGCAGATTACGTAATGAGTTAAAAACCCCACTTTATTTATAATAAAAGAGTATAGATATTTTTAATGGATTTATTACATTTTGCCTCGGCTTGTCTCTTAAAGATTCCAATTTTGGTCTCAGTGATAGGATTAAGATATCGCGTGGTTTTTTAAATATTGAACAATAATTACATTTTATTGACGAAGTACTTATTTATGAAATTATAAATACGTGGATCATACAAATAAGTAGATTTGCAGCCGTATACTTTCCAAAAATTAAGCATAGCCTAGATTTCATTTGAGTATGATCTATGATCGAGCAACGAGTCATTGGGCAATGGCGATATCACTCCTATTCAAATCATGAATGGTTTAAATACAACGCTGTCATTTTAACTTACGCAATTCAAACACGAATGTGTGACAAAGTGACATTCAATAGTATGCTTTAGTTTATCATAAACTTACTTTGATTCCGATATATTTAGTGTACAGAGTCAAATACAATATTTATGCTTTAATGCACGGCAAAGTTTAATATATTGTCCTATTTTTATTTTGGGATAGAAATCTATGAAGTTTATATAAACTAAAATGTAATCTATATAAGTAATTGATACCGCAAATTTGATACTGCTTAAATAGACCTTTAAAAAACATTTGTAAACTTTGCTCACGGCGTGACGACATATTGTGTGCTTGTAGGCTATATCTAATAAATAGAACAATACAGAACCTATTTACACAATATATACTAATTTTAAATTAGATTATTGAAAAATATAGTTCCCAAAAAAAAAATTAAAATAAGAAGATAATTATTTAAATTTATTTTTACATTATAAGTTAATGCCTACACAAAATTTACCAAGATTATCAATATTAAAAGAAGAGTACACATCAATAACCGATCTGACTAAAAAATAACGGCATAACAATTTACGTACACTGGACAGCAAAACATCATTTTTAATACAAGAAATTGTGTATAAATGGGGTTTTTCGTGTCCTACGTTTTTTCACCCATTTAATGCACTCAATACATTCGGAAAAAAAATCAAGGTACTGTTCAATACTTTCATTTTGAGATACCAAATGAAAAAATCCTTCTTTTAGGAACCGAAGGGGGCGCTCGCCGTTCCTCTATTTAGCAGTTATAAACAGAAATTGGTTTCGCTCGGACGCAGATGCCGATGATGATTTAAAGACGAAGTGTAAAAACATGCGCTTTTGGTGTTTATTTCTTCTATCTGATCGCCAAACACCAAAACATACTACTTGTGAGGTCTGCTTTATATTCGTCATTGTTTCTCTGTACGGTTTTGAACGTCGCCATTCTCACATGTAGATACGCCTGATGAATCATTTATCATCGCATTGGAACCAAATAACTGGTCCACTAACTATACTTACGTTTAAACGCCATCCACACCTTCCGACTTAGGATGGAGGATGAGGTCCATTCTACCCGCTTTTTTAGAGATTTGAGAGATCAGAAGGTTCAAATATGGCTTTACTTTATTTTAAATAAATTTTGTAGAACGTTTTCCTTGAGGAATAGGCATAACTCAAGAAGCATAAAGCCTTTTTGCATGTGTTAGTCTAGTCGGTAAAAATATTGTAAAATGGCATAACGCTCTCATTTCCGATTGTTGTAAATTTCTTTCGCTCCGCGATACATTTCCTTTGTTCTCCCAGCTCAGGATATGTAACGGCTTTTTAAACAAAACTAAGTTAGGCTGTTTTCGCTTAACAACTCTGGTAGGTTGTTTCACCACTTGGCCGTCCGTGGTTATAGCCTAGTTAAAAGAAAAGTTTTGTCAAACGATTTGGATACTAAATTCCGAGATGTTTTAAATAACGCCATCTAGTTTAATACTAGGACAGATTTAATCGATTAGAGTAATTGTTGGTGAGCTCAGTTAACTAAAAATATACATACAGCCGAATACAGAACCACGTTTGTGTAGTTTTTTAAAAAATACCAGAAGGGAAATTCTCGTAACTTGAAAACCTAGTTTCGACATTAGTCTCGCTAATGTGAAAAATAAGACTATTTATAATATTAAAATCTGAAGTGACAGATTGAAAAGCAATTAAAAGTTAACTGAAAATAAAATAAGAGCATTCGTCAAAAAATGTTTGGTTATTGAGATAAAATAAACATTAGTTGATTCTTCGATTCACTTTGGAAGTTAAACGTGTAAACAGTGGCATCGATCGGACGGTAGAGTGGTTAGCACTTTCTGCCAGATTAACGCTAAGCCAATGGTTGTGCAACTTGTAACTAATACATGATTTGAAAGTTAAGGAGGCTGAGCAATGTGCGACAAACATGATCCTATTGTGTTGCATTGTTAGTGAGTAAAGTTAATTTATTAACCGGTTCTAGTTTTTCAAAGAAATGTTCATTTATACTTTTGCAAATATTGTTTATAGAAGAACAGTTTCAGATCCTGGCTCTTGGTACTTGTAAACTTTACTATAATTTTCTAATCTTTAAATTAGTTTCTTATTTGTATAAATGATCTTGTATATTTTTAACCTCCGATGCAAAAAGAGGTTTGTTACAACACGTGTATCTATGGCTCTATGTGTTGTATGTTCGTGTGATTTACTTTATTTTATCTGAAAGGTGACTTGATCGAGTGTGTTTTTAACGTTGGAGGGGATATATCTCAGTGGTAAAGCATTCAAGTGCAGATCCGGGTGTCCGCTGGACTCCTTTATTCAGACGGGAAAAGAGACTAGAGGTTTAAGTCGGTAGGCGACGGGCACGCCGGTGCGCTGTCCTGACGGTCTATGAAGGAATTCCTTCGGGTTACCAAAAATGGGTATTTTTAGCTATAATTAAAGTAAATCTAATTGACCGTCTGAAAATCATAAGCTCTTTTCTATAGATTAAATATTCAGTATACTCTAACTTGAGTAATACTACAATCGCATCATCCTACGGTTTTATCTGGTAGCAACAGGATACTCAATTCTTCAATAACTAACAGCAGAAGTATAGTATTTGAGATCACAGGAATGATCTCAATAAACACGAGTATGTTACTGATAGATACGGGATAAAATGGAGTAGGGATCTTTTAAATTTTGAATTTATCGTTTAGGTCATAATAGATTTCGATCACTGTATTAATCCCTACTTTGTTTTATAATAAAGGTTCTAAATATTGACAATCCTACAAACGAACAACGAATTGTATAATAGTATAGAAGCATCGTGATATGCACTTCCTTCTAATTTCCGTTCATTCAATTACATCATTTATTCAGTGTACACACTTGGACGTGGGATAATCGTGGCGTTTCGTCTTCCATTGTCTGACGTGAAAGTGCAAATATTTTTCTATAAATCCGCCTTAGCATGAAATTGACATTGAGCTAAAAGCTTGGCAATTATCCGGTGGATGGTTAAATTGTTTAATTTGTTGCTATTCAAATATTCATTATGGTTAAGCGTGAAGTATTTTGTGCTAATTATTCCTTTTAAACGGTTACAATCGATTCAGTAGTTGATGATTGTGTATATTAAAAAACTACCCACGCTTTTGCTAAATTTTTCTAGTATACTAGTTAGGATTGTTACGTATTTTAAATATTTATATACAATGTGAATTTATAGTCGAAAGACTTCAGTTCTATATCGCTATTACTGTTGGTAAAATATTAATATATTTTTTTAATGCACGGTGGAATTTAATGCAGTTTACTGCCACAGAAATAAAGTTTTTCGGTTCTTATACGACTATAATTTCACGTTGTTATACTCGTAAACAAATTAACAAAGAAATTTTAACTATATCTACAGATAATATTTGCTTGATAACAGTTGCGAGATTAGTAGGTATAAAATACATTGTCAAATTGAACATTGCGAAACTAAGGCAGGATTCTACAGTAGTATTGGAATAACTATGAGTTCAAGTCATTTTAAAATCGCACTCTACAGCTTTATACAAAACTTTAGCAAATTTTATTTCTGTTATATTACTTTATCTCTTTTACACACGCTGTTTTGTCATAGTGTCATCAGTCAGCTGGCATGCGCGATATTTAGCAGATGTTATAAATTCTTATAGCAGGTAGGGCCTATGATCCATCTTCGTTACTGTTATAAAATATAACAGGTAATGCGTGAAATGCTTAATCGAGAGTTAAACCTACAACGTTGCTCACTTTAACCAAACCAACAATTTATATGTAGATTCATTATGGAAAATTGTCAATTATATAGTGACACTAAGGTTGACATTTATAGACGCTGTTTCGACTTTGTTTAGCAATATTCTCAAAAATTAATTCTTTTTGACAATAGAATGTATAACAGGAACTTAAGTACAGCCATAGTTTTCACAAAGCCAAGTCCATGTTGACAAAAATGGTGACTTACCAAATCCTTTGACATTCACTGAGTAATATAAATTGCAATGTTTTAGTAAAGTCTAAGCAAACTTAACGTTGCCTCTGTAAATCTTAGCCTAATCACATAGTTTTACCAAATTCCTTTGTACAAAATCTATTCAGATAAGCACGTGTTCTATCTGTTCTAGATTGTCTGACTCATTAGAACTTGCATTCCGATAAGGAAACATTATTACATCATTAGTACACTTATTTTTAAGGGCTTTAGGTTGCATCTAAGGGCTAGTTCACACTAGTGCGACAGCAAGTCTTGAGGTACGATTATGGCATTGGCTGCTCGGCAGTGGCAACCCAGGAGCGGTTGCCAGGTCACAGTGTGTGCTGTGTGTGCATTTTTACGGAAGGCGACCGATGTAGGTGACTGCGCAACGCTGTCGGACGGCGGTTCAACCTCGCGAACGTGACAGCAATTGTCAGAATCTGATTTGTACTTTAAAAGCACAAATTGAAATGAATAAAAATGGTTTTGAGGATTTGTTAATTTATTTTCTTAAATGCTCTACGGTATTCGTATGTTTTTAACAATAATAGGGGAAATAAAAAGTATAGATACCATTTTATAATGTCTTATGTATACTATTTTACAACGTCTGAATAGAACATTATCGTAGTCAGAATTCAATCGATCAAATTACTTAACTAAGCCAATTTCGCGAAGTGAGCGTGCTACATTTTAAATTGTTAATTATAGATCGTATAGCCTTGTTTTTTGTAACGAACGTATTGCGGAGCCTTGAGTGTAATTTTGGAACGTTTGCGCGAGAAAAGTATAATTTAATTTTCGGTTGCTAGGGGGTATTTTATACGAGATTTAAAATTAAAACTTATATTTTATCTTTTGTTCCGCATATAATTATCTAAATTGATTGAATAATTTAGGTCTCTCTAAAATTAGCTTGTAAGGTTCGTATAAAACCGATAGACATGTGCGCACAACTTTAAGCAATTTATTGCATACTTATTTATCGTAAGGGTATGTAATGCTGTCATGCATCTATGGAATGACCGCTACTGGATGTGACGTACAATCTAATTAAATGTAAAAAGTGAAAATCGAATATAATCATGAACATTACTCAACCGGTGAGGAGGAAGTGATATCGCCAATTACTGGGCTTCCTTTTAGTTAATGCACAATTAAAATAGCAATTAATGTTAACATTAGCGTACATTTTAAAACAAGATTTTTGTTATAGTTATAAATAACAGTCAAAACCGTTTTTGGCGACATTGTTTAGAACAACAAACATAACGGTTATATTGACCCAGAACATAGGTTCCGGCAAAAAAATAGGACTTCGTATCTCGAAAACATTACCGGCTCTTACGCCTATCGGTTTTTTAAATAAATATGAGTAGTCCGTTCGATGTCGTTATAACAGATTTGGACTGTAGTTATAGTTATAAAATGGGGATATAAGAAATAATTATACCGAGCTGCCGTTTCATTAGCTTACTTATAAATGGAAAATATCATTAAAGTCTTATCTTCTAACATATTTGATTACATCTATAGGATCTAAAATTTTAATGATTTTTAAATTTCTGGGATTTTTTAGATATACAATTTACAGGCAGACGCTTAAGTGTGATTGAGGTTAACCTGGTGGAAGGTGTAGATGAGTCCGAAGATGAACAGCGTCCGCCCAACAAATGCCTTTCACTCTTCTCTTAAAGACTCCCAAGTCATAAGTTCGAGGAAATCTGGGCGCTGGAAGCATATTCCACTCCTTAGCTGTTCGCATGATGAATGTAGAAGCGAATCCTTTCGTGCGGATATAAGGAACGTCCTCCACATACGGGTGCTATCTGACACGGTGTCTAGCGGCTTTATGATGAAATGGGGCTGGCGAAATTAGAGAATGCAGTTCCTGTAAACACTCTCCACTGTGCGACCGGTAAAAGATGCTGAGGCAGGCGGCTTTACATCAACGCTCAATGTTTCGCATTTAAATAATGATAATAATAAATTGGGATAATCTTAAGTTTTGTTATTTGTAAAAATATTAAATTCCGAGTGACTGTTTCTTGTTGTTTTGATTACTAAATCAAACGCTGACACTTTGATAGCAGTTCAAGGTCAATGATATAAATATTATGTGACCTTTATATATAACTATCCGACCTGCCTATTAGTTCTGTCCAAACAAATTTGGTACTCGATATTAGCAAGCCCAACATTTCTATGTTGCTCGATATGCTCATTAGATTCTTCTAATGAGCAAATAATAAATATTAATAATTAATATTATCACATTTTTATTATTTTTTTAAAGAGTTCAACTTAAGTTCCTTCCCATTATGCCCTATACAACTTCCGCTAGTATATAAGATAATAGACCAGTTTCATAAAAGGTCCTTGATTTTTAAAACAGTTTTTATTTGTGTTGAAAAGTATCATAAAATTTAAGGAGTTGTGTGAACGTGGGTTAAAGTGTCTTTGATCTTAATAGACTAGACGTTTCATCAAAAATAATGTCTCCTAATATTTTGTTAAACATCCCGCCATTTAGACCGATATTTAAAGGTCTTTGCTTAGATTATATAAGCATTATATTTTCAATGAATATCAAAGTATATAGCAAGATAACAATTTCTCAACTTGAATTCGGCTCTACTTAGGCTATATACAATTTCCTATTATATATTGAGTTATTTGTTAAAGAAGAAATTACTTCCTGAGCAAAACCTAAGCAATCTCAAAGTAGAGTCTTAGTCCTTTCACGCCAAGCGTACTCACAAATTGCTCCTCTATCTATTTTCTTCTCATTCTCATGAAAACTTTACAAGCTTTTTGAAGTTTACTTCCGAGTATGTTACGTCATTGGGTTAAGGTATTCAAAACTAAAACGAATAAGCCTTTACATATAAATTTGCAATTCGAAGCCGAGGTATAAGAATGCTACGTCCATAAAACTGACCGTGGAATTTTAAATAAATACCTACGTTTCAAGGACAAGGTTAAGGAATATATGCGGGTACCATTAGACGCTCTGTTGGACTTTTTGTTTATTTAGAATTTTTGATACAGCATCATATTATGGATAAATTGACAGCAGGATACGAAAATGGATATAAAAATGGTCGACAACGATATATTGGAATATTTGTCTGATACTAATTGAAATGAAATGAAATGAAAAATGAAATGTAATGAAAAAGTATTTATTTCGCCACAAATATACAAAAAAAACCAGAAATTTAATTGCTGAAATGATTAATTTTATCACTAATTTCTAAGTTTCTCCGTGTATTCAAATAAAAGACATTAGTGCTCATAGATTCTTATAGATAGTATGTATATCATTATCATCATCATCAGTCTATCCTAGTCCACTGCTGGACATAGGTCTCACCTAAAAAGTGCCATTGAGCCCGGTGTTAGGCTTTTCTCATCCAATCCTTTCCAGTCACCTTTCATGGTTCGTCGCTCCACCTTGCAGGAGCGCCCCACGCTACATCTGCTTATCAACGGTCTCTGCTCAAGAACTCTGTATGTATATACAGGATATAATTTATCTCAAATAGAATTATTCTTATGTGTTTCCAGGATCGCTGTTGTTTTAAGACCAAACCAGAGGATATTTTTTATCCTCAATGTAATTATTTATTATGGATGCCCACTACCCCAGTCGGGGTTTATAGGTCATTAATAACACATGTAATTATCATATACCTAGAGACCTTCAGTCGTGGTATATGTGGGCTGAAATGACGATAGAGACTATCATCAGATTTTCATTCTTTGATAGTTGCTTTCGTTGTTGGACTACACTGTACTTACCGTCAGGTGCATTGTAATCACTTTGACGAGCCAGTGTAAAAAAAAATTGTGAATGCAATAGTTATTATTAATCTGGCAAAGTTTTTTTTACGTTTTGTCTAATGTTTGAGAATGAAATTTAATCGACGCTTTAAGAGTTGTAAACATTATAAAAAAATCATTAAGTAACAGTAGGTAGACATACTGGCATGTTTATTGTCGGTTAAATTAATTTGATAGTATCGCAAATGTCGACAAGAACAGTCTTTATGAAACTATTAATTAATTTGACAAAAATTGTTTACTTGAGTATTGTGCAGCGTCGCGGTTCAATAAACACGCCGTTGTTGCATAACACGGAGCGGTGACAAACCGCATTCTCTGAACACGATCAACCCAGTTAGAATATTGAATACTGTGATTCGATACACACAGTTTTAGCTCAGAGAAACTGAAGGCTGTATGTAATGGAAAAATTTAGAAAAGTGCAGCTTGAGCGGTTGCCGATTGCAGTATTTCAAATTATACTCCAAACATTTTTTATAGTAAGATATTGATAAGAATCATCAAATAATGCGCTAATGCAATTCCAATTTCGAGCCAGTGTTTTATTATTACCTTTATAACAATGAGTGAGAAACTTTATTTATCTTTGATTATAAAATATTTATAATCAAAGTATTTTCTATTTTTTAATCTGCCAATAACAAAATCCCAGTACGTAATAATAGAATCATAAAAAATATAGCTAATATTCTAAATATGTCGTGAATATAATTCCCCCTTCACGCGATAAAATGATGAGGCCTCCAGAACTACGATTAAATTGACGGAAGCCACGTGAATTCAAAGTTGCTGTATTGATGACTTTAAAAATTTTATATTTTTGTCAATATTCTTATTGATTTAGCCATTCATATTATTCTTTTTGGTCGATGGCATTGATTGTTTAAATGGTTGGCTGTACCTTTTGAGAGACCCTACCATCTCTCTCTCTATTTGATGCACTTCATGTGGATTCTATAAGAAAACACCTTATTGAGGACTTATATAGTTAATTCATCTCCTCCTTACCACTAAATGCTTTAAAGAGCTTTTGCGACGCATGATCTGTTTCAACATCATATTATAGCATTGCAATTTATGTGCATTATTACTGAAGTACAATAGCCCATTTCATTTTGGTGGTTATCATTTTGACAAAAACTCTTGGACCATTCTGGTTCTGATGGCTTGATATCTAAGCTATCTATTTCACCTTAGCAATATTTTCAAAAAATTTATTCGTTGACAAATAAGTGAATATACAATAGAAAATTAAGTATAGCCATAGTATTCGCAAAACCAAGTCCATGTTAACAAAATTGGTGACTTACCGAATCCTTTGAAATTCATTGAGTAATATAAATTGTAATGTTTTAGTAAAATCTAAGCAAACTTAAAGTTGCGTCTATAAATCTCAGCCATAGACTAATCGCAGGGATTTGGATAAAAAAACTTTACAAAACTGAGTACTGATTATACTCAATTACACTTATGTCTTATAAAGAAACTGCAGTATTTTTGGTATCAACCACTGTGGACATATAAATAAAATGTTTATCATGAAGAAATCGCAAGGGAAAACATCTTCAAATAAAGTAAACGAGAAAACCAAACAAGTGAAACTACAAAATTTAAACGTTCTAATTGAACTGACATCTACTAATAGAATACACCCCAGCTTTTTATCTTGACCACACCACGTCTGATGGTAAGCTTGGTGCTGTCCAAAACACGACTGCAACTATCAACAGTAAAAAAAAAACATGGTCGCAGTGATTGACGGTCTGCACAAATATCGCTTAACGTTTCGTTTAAAGGAAACACGCTCGCTGGAAGACCATTCCACAGATAAATAACTCAACAAAAGTAAGAGTTAGAAAACTTATTTCTAGTCGTGATGTGAGTAACCGTATAACTGACTTCGTAAACCCGCGCGCGTGGTTTGTTTTATTTAATGGAGAAGGTGGAACAAGCTGTTATATTTCCTGTAATATAATATAGCGCGATTTGCCTCCTCCTTCTTGCTGCGAACCGACAAGGAGTGGAATTCGCTTCTTGCGTATGTGTTTCCAACATCTAATAACATGGAAATCATCAAACGTCGAGTGAATCGGTATTTGCTGGGCGAGCGCGTTCCATCGTCGGCCTCATCATCACTTTCCAGCAGCTTACATTGAGGTCAAGCGCAAGCCTGTCCGTAATAATATATATATTCTATATATTCATATTAATATCTAGTATCATCAGTATTATATTTCTAGCAATTTTAACTCATATTTTCTCAACAGTATCGTGTAGCTCAATGATATTTCTTTGGTTTTACTAACAATAAATTTAAAAAAATATATACAACAAATTACACTTTAAAGTAACTCAAAATACAATACATAATGAAAGCCTTAAAAGTACATTATTATGAAAACAAAGAGTGGGAATTATATTTTAATCAAAGTTGCTAATGCTTTTGTTTAAATATATCTTACGCTACCGAAACAAAACTAAAATAGCGAAAGAAATTATAAAGCGATTTGCAAATTTCACGCTCAGGCTAAAGACCTCAAGGACGACTGAATGTTCGTTTGGGAATAAATTAAAGGCGTCATTGATGCGGAAACATGGGCCTGTGACTAACGGCGTAGAAAGGTACACTCAAAGTTACTAACCATAAAATATTTCATCAGTTTAACTTTTTTGAAGTTTGTTTACATCCATTTTTTTTTCGTTAACCCGGTGGAAATCCATTCGGGATCTGGGGAGTGATGAGGGCAACTCCCTCATTGTGTCGGACTTACACCGACTAAAACCACCGGGGTTCCAAGTATGTCCTCTCTTAGCCTTTGCCGGGCCTGGGTATCCGTATACTGCCTACGGACCCGGCGAGCGACTGGCCTTGCCAGGCCTCCTCTCTGGGAGGGGATAAATTGTTACCCCCTCACTACCTCTCGATGAGGCGTCATGTGGGCACACACACGACGCCTTGTCTTCTCTGCCGGACGATGGACGCTCTCAACGTCCACCGCCCGGTCTAGTTGTTTCCATCCTTTTTTTTATATTGTATTATAGAGGAGTAATTCATCATGTCCATGGTTTTATGTTAAAGGATGGATTTTAAATATGTCTATAGAACGGCTTACAATTTCAATCACTAAACAATGTTTACTGTTAGTAAATCGAGCGAAGTTTGATAAAAAATATGCAATTAAAATAACAATGGCAAATTACTTTCAACACCGATCGATATTTCAAATCTTATTTCTTTAAGATACCTAAGCGTTATGAGCTCGGTGTATTTAGAGTTATTAATATCGAAAAATGTTAACTTTAGTGCCTTTGTGGTATTAAATTAATATGAAAAGCTAAATTCAAACTCACGTGAAATATAATCTGTATAATTACTAGTGACCGACAGAAAGTTACACTGTAGCTTCGTTATTAAATTAAATATCTAGATATTATTTATACGAAATATGTCAACATAAATTTGAAAATGTTATCTCTTTTAGCCAAACTTGAACTGAATTGTTTAGTATTATAAAAAGTTTGGCGTCTACTGGCGGAAGGTTGAAGCAACAGCCGATTAATCGGCTACAGTCAGATATCGACCTATAATCGGATACTTATATCAATATATCGTCACTCTATATCTTTTTTGGGGTAAGCTCAGATGTATTAGTAGCTGTATCCACTATGTGTTTTATATGTCGTGCCCAACAGGATCAGAAGCGTTGCTGATCTTCTCAGGGCGTTTACATATGATATTTTAATCAGATTCTAGGCCGATTTTCTTACTAAAATTAAATCAAACAGTTAACTAACGTAATCGGATGCTTATTCACATTTAACAATTAGAAGCAGTCTTAGAATGTTATTTTGTTGGCCGAAGGTGAGACCTTCGTTGGGACTCTAATAACTATGCCAAAATGTAATTACAAGCATGTTTTATGTGTCTAAAATATAATATGTCAGCGCAATGAACTTGTTTATAGTTTCACAAAACATATTTTCCTACGAACGACCTGAGTTAGAGGGTAAACTTATATTCTCTTGTAAAAACTATGTAAAAATTTAAGATATATGTACAAATATGTCAGTAAATAATCTTGCAATTATCTCACATTACCGTCAGTAAATTTGATAGATCATAATACCCTAGCAACAACTTGCTACAATGGTAATTTAGTTTCAATCAAGTCGAACGGTATGTACTGATGTGTATCTATTAAGATACCGTTTGACCACCGGTACATTCTCTAAAGGTACGAGTCGAATTCTGGTAGTTGCGGCTCGGCAGGATCGACCCAGCAACAACTGTCACGTCACGATGTATCGATCTATATACGTTTATATAGAAAGACGACCGATATCTAGATCCTACCATATCTTCTCCTAGACCCTAGATCGTCTACTGCGTGGTATGTCAAGCTCGCTATCGCGATCACTCCGAGACAGCCTTGAGTTTCTTTCAACGTTACTTCTCAAGGTAGTCGCTCCCGAAACGCGAGTAGATCACTGTTAGGTTTAGTATTTTGGCTGGCGGCCGAAGTCGAGGTCCGTACCCACAGGAGTGCTATTGCGTTACCACTCAACTCATAAATTTACCGGCTGAGCACCTAAATTTTAGCTTTCTCGCGAAAAGCTACCGCAATAGTTGACAGCGATGCACAGTTGCTTAAATTCTACGTCTTTTCATATAGAGCGGGACATTGCGACCTATTAGTCGTTGCTTGGCCGACCCTGACAAGTCGCGATTACTAGAAACCGAATCGCGCCTTAAGTAATGATTCCTCTTACTTCTGAGTACTCGGCATCTAACAAATACAATCATCAGTAGATACATAAACAAATACCCATTGTTGGACTGTTCACTGTATGTGATTTGATTTGATATGGAACGAGTGTTTACTATAAACACATGCTCTATTGTGATTATTTACTATCGAAACCATTACCTACTTACCTATTAAAATAAAGACCGAGTATTATAGCTTTTATGCAAATATTAGAAAATATTATTCTTCTGCTTTTAAATTTAAAATAAAATATTTAGTAAAAAGTATTTGAAAAGATATATTTGTGGTAAAATCTCAAAGAATTGAGCTATTTTTATATACTCCCTTTATTTATTTTTCTCTAAATATTTTTTTTGTTATATCATATAGCCACAGAATAGGTAATAACTATTCTTGATATAAACTAAATCAAAATAAGATAATTTAATTAAAATAATGTGAAAACTTCTACGAAAATATGTCGTAAATCTAATTTACCACACAAACTATTTGTAATAAAATACAAACTAATGCCATTATTATGAAGAAGTAGTATTTACATATTTAAAATTCCAAAACATTCACAAAATAGACTTGGTGAATAAAATAATTGTGCACAAAGTAATATGAATAAACAAAATCTTCTCGAAACTTCCTTAAGTTGAAATAACGTTTATTATTTTACACTGCTTAGTAAATAAATTTGTATGCAATATAAATTAGACCTTAAAAGCATCATAAAATTTAAGATTTTCTGAACCTGGACATTAGAAGGGCAATATAAGTGTCAATGGCGTACATCCCATAAAAGGAAAAAAAAACATTAATTTGTTATAATCGGTCTTAAAATAAATATAGAACTTAGTTAAAATCTGTTACTTACCTGAACAGAAATCTAAATTCTATCAAATTTCATATCTGTTCTTCTATGGGATGCTCGGCACTTATTAGCGCAATTTAGAAGGTATGTTTAGCTTACCTCATATATTTCCTATGCTCGTTAACCGGCACGAAGTATTCATCATAGGGGTTACTCGCGTTCATGTCAACTTCTACGTCCTTCTTTTGTTTCGCACTGCCGTTCTTCGGCGTAAGGTTAATTAGTTCCAAGTTGACCGCCTCCAAGGCCTTGGTGTCTCCGTTGGGCTCCTTGCTGTGTCCGTTCTGGTGGGGCCCGTTGGAGGTGAAGGAGTCGTTATGGTTGGGATCTGCTTCGTCGTGCTGGTACGCTCTGTTGTCGAATGCGACCGGTGTGGAGGGCGGCGACGGAGGCCGGTGCTGCGGCCGTATTGGCTCGCGAGGCGATGCCGATCTACTGTGGCTATCCATTACTTTCGGAGCGGACTGACATCTGTAACGAAATTTGTTTTTTACTCCAATGGTCTATTGCAAAAGCGCTCTTTGACGGCCTGTTAGCGCAGTGCATAATAACCGTCTACCTGCGACGCTGAAGGTCCTTGGTTTAAAATCTAGTAATGGCTTTTCTATGATAAGTAGATTACTATATTGTCAGTCATGGATGTTTTTATGTATATGTTTGTCTAGTAATCATAGTATAAGGGAAAGCTTAGTTTACGGCTAGATCAATATATGTACGAGTAATTGTCCGTAAACATTATGTTACGATTTTAAACACTAATTAATTAGTAATTTGGCTCTCGAGAAGTTTTTTAAAATTCAAAGACAGAGTAGATAATCCTTGTTTAGCAAAACAAAACAGTGAAATTGTATTATATAAAAACGTCTGGAAGATTTGAAGGAATTCTTAGTAATTGAATTTCAATCAGAATTTTCAACCTGGGGACCGCTTGCAAAATATAAAAAAGTTTGAATACATATTGAAAAATTGAGACGATTTCAGCATATTTCATAAATTGACATTTGAAGTCTCATTAACTCTCGTTTATTGATGGGTACACTATTTTTTATTTTATTTTTCTCTAACAATAATTATGTAAATACTTATATTTGTTTGCTATAAATGAATATAATAATAAAATTATATTTTGCAGTAAATATACTCTTTTATATGATGAAGCGTTAGAAACTAATCTAGCTGAAAACTGTGTTAGAATCTGCATCCATTTTTGAAAATTTTTAAAAATTATGTAATGAATTTTTAAGGAACAGTAATTTAAAATTCAATAAATACTTAGTCGATAATTTACATTTTGTTATTTTAACCTCTCATGCAAAAAGAAGCAATATGTGCAGTGGTACTAGAAGGACCCGTGAATAGGGAAGGTAGGGTGTGAGTGTTCCCACACGATGCCTATTACGACGGTTTTCTGAAGGTGGTCAACTCCACCCTTCCTCCATAATTTGAAGAAGCTGGAGAAGGCTGCCCGCATGCCGGTAGCGTGGCACATTGCGTAGTTCGCTCCTACGGCCGGTTTTCTGCTGCGCGATGGGAACACTCAGGAGTTTTTAGTTAGTAGGTGTCCGATATAACCCCAGCCATCACTCTCATGGCAACCGAGAAGGTCTAAGATGAATTTTTCCCTGGTAAAAAAAGTGTATCTCAGGCTCTATATTTGTGTCTCAATACATGGATGGATTCATAGGTTAGGGAGGATAATGAACTCTTCACTAAATTAAAACAGATGTATCGTAATTTAGCTCATTCAACGGAATTTAAATGTTGAGTTATTGGAACATTGTAGTACGTACCAGTATCTTGTATTAAATAAGAATAATAGAAGTTAATCTTGTTGTACTTAATACATATGTATGTCATTAAAAAAAGGGAATTCAATAAAATATAAAACGTAAAACAATTGCATTCAAAAAGTTTCTAAATCCTAGACGAAAGATCAAGGCCAGATAGACATAAAATTTTGAAACTGAGAGATCTAAGACTAAACAAACAAAGCTTTTTGTAGGTAAATATCGTGGATTGCAATGTGCCCCTAATAATGCGGCTCTAAACAAATCTGTCATGCTCGACAATATTTCGTTTAGCAGTAACTAATACTGGATAGAAAATTGACAGTCTATGTTGTAAAACAAAGTCTTTGAATGATAGTATATATAATTAGTATTTGTCTTTATGTATGTGAATTTATTTAGTAATAGGCATGACATTTAAAAACTTTTGCAAGTATACTATTAATAGATTGCTTAGAAAAAAGATGAATGCGATTCGCTACCCACGTCAATTGCTATACTTTTCTTCATACAATACATAAATTCAATACATTTTGGCAATGTTATGTTATCTTTGCTATATCACGGTAAAATTTATAACAATAATAAATACGCCATAATTGTCACGCTATATCTCTTTCGGGGTGAGCAAAGATACATTAGTGGCTGTCTACTTTATGCTTAAAAATCGTGCTCAACGTAACCCAGTAACGTTCATTCCATAGATGCATGCAAGCATTGCTTGCCCTTATGATAAATAAGCCTGGAATAAATTACCTAAAGTTAAACAAAAAAAGGAACAATTTATATTCATATCTATTCTATATTCATGCCGTCGATCTTTGACTATGACCCTGTGAAAGCAATATAATATTTACTATCATTATATAATATTAAAATTAATTATACCAATTCTGCCTACCCTGTCCAAATATCCTTTGTACGTCACTGACGTAACCAGCAGTACAGTTCACAGAATATTTCTGTTACATACCATGTTATTTTGAGGTTGTAGGGCATCGGTGCCCGTCTGGTTGAGGTGGTAGGGCATCGGTGCCCGTCTGGATCGCGACCACAGTACATGAGTGTAAAGCCCGTCGTAGTCACCAGTTTCGGCTTGTCGAGTTTCGGGATCAGCTTGTATATATCCAGTAGCTCATATACCTAGAGACCTTCAGTCGTGTTATATGTGGGCCGACATGACGATGTAGACTATCAACGGATTTTCATCCTTTGATAGTCGCTTTCGTTTTTGGACTACACTGTACTTACCATCAGGTACTCTGTAGTCACTATGTCGAGGCAGTGTAAAAAAAAATGCGGATTCCCTCATGATGCCTTTATTCAAAGGACGAAAATGCTGCGTGGTTTTTGGTCTGTGGTCTGAATACCTCGAAGTATAATGCTGATTTGAGAATCCTTCAGAACAAATTTGTTTTACTTAGTTTCTAAAGTGTTAACAATTAATAAATACATTTAAAATATGTATTATATATATTTATCTGAGTCGTTCCTGAACTTCACTATATTTTCTATAACATGCGTTGTCGTCTATTTGTCGAGCCAGTATGAAAAATTAGTTTCGATCCATCCGTCTCTCACAATTCAAGCCTTTACATACGGTATATTTCTCACCTTGTCCTTGCGGCCGTAGGTCTTTTTTTACCCGTAGAGTCTAATATGAGAGATCTCGTATAGTAGTAACGTACATGCGTAGAAAGTGGTATACGAGGTCTTTTTTGGTACCTCTCGTACCTGACCAAACTTCCTTTCCCGGGCATTTTGCTCACTCACATCCTACCGTTTCGAGAGGGATAGAAACATTGTTGAATTTAAAAAAAACGTCATTTTAGTTATGATAGAGACACGCGCGCCGACCAACACCGCGTTCCGATATGTGACGAAGAAAACAATCATGTAAACAATACAGTTGATGCGTTTGTTGTGGTACACGGGATGTTCTAAAACTATGCGATATTCTCTAAATATTAGGTCATAATAAATGATGCCCTATTAATGAGCAAATTAATACAACCACTAATGTATCTCTGCTTACCCCGGAAGGGATATAGCGTGATCATTTATTATTATTAGAAATATAGTCTAAAGTTCGTGACATTATTCACTTAATAGCTTTTGTCCGGGTACTTTATACGCATGAAAATTAGAAAAAAAAAAACATCTATTTGGCTGGATAATATAACAACTAAATCTTATACAAATACAGGGTAGTTTAAGTAGTACATCGACCTCCAAGGAACAAGAATTCTTCGAGAGTCGCTATTGTTATGCTGACCTACATACAATGACAGAAAATAATTGTGGATCTTTCAAGTAACCTTTTTGTCATAAATATCCTACTCTCTTGTGCCATACAGAAATTAGATATCTTTTTTTATTATATTATATATGTCCAGATCTTCCAATCCGATACAAAAAGTCAAATAACATGTACCGGACTTACAAGTTACAATATTAAGACTAAAAAAATCGGATGGGTGATTTCCAACTTGTTTTTTGTATTATAAACCGAAAAGTGGCCCCTGTTTTAGGTCTTTAAGTATTTGTGATTATCCTGAGTGTTTATTCAATGTAGGAACAAGCAAACATTGTTAATAATAGTAGGTTCAATCATGATTCTATTATAATAATTATAATATAAAATATTAAAAGATATGAAAAACAGCGTACAAATAAAATAGTAGAACTTTCGACATCCCGTATAAAAATATTTACAATACAAATGACTTAACGCTAAAAGAATACAATTCGGACCGGAGCTCTTTGGAAGAATGGTCATTTACAAGTACACAATTGCTGTTTACTACTCACGATTCCACAAACTTACATTATCCACTGAAACTCAACGTTCACTTAGCCCATTCTTATAAAAATATTTTATTCACCTAGTCATCATCATTAACTATTACCATTATTCGTCATTCGTTTGTCAATCGGCCTTTCTAGCTTTGAAATAAATATCCTAAAGTTCACTACAATAAATAAGTGATTATGGAGATAGCAAATGTAACTACATCCTATAAACATCTCAATTACATTGTTTTCAGTATTGAGTTTTCTAAGTAAGTAAGAAAGTGACTTCACAGGTCGTGACTTACGATAGTGACCTATAGCTCTAATAATTCTAGTTATAGTATTTTTTTATAAGCTTGCAGCGCACTTTATAGATTTTTCTGTTGGCTATGGACAACTGCTATACTAGAAGCATCACCGTCATATTGCTGGCCTTGAGAAACGGTTTTGAATCCCTTTTTGATAAATCTCATATTTATTTTTCATTGTATTTGGCACATTGACTGCACCGTACCTGATGGAGAGTGTAGTGCAATCTAAAAACCGAATACGAACAACAAGAGATAACCATATGATCATAGTGGCCGCGATCATGCCAGCCTACAAAGATATCTCTTCAGACTCGCATAAAGAGCCCAATATCTTCTTCTTTCATCGAACTTTTTAGTTTTAGCTGAAATAGATGTCACCGTAATACTGTGGCACTGCAATCCACCGCGTTTGTTATGGTATTGTTATGAAAGGAAGAGGGTAGAATGAGTTAGTTAAGTTAGACAATGTCTCTCCGCAGCTGAAGCATCTCGAGGTATACATTTCAAAGCTTCGGGAAAAATAGTCTCTATAGTTATTGTTTTAAGTCCTATAGATTGTATATTTATCTAGGTATATGTTCCCACAAAATGATCACAATGACCTACGCGGAGGCGGAACTTAAATATTTTGTATTTTAAAAATAATCGAAGATTCATTGTTTGTCAAAGAGATATGTAAAAAAAAATGTAATACGAAACGTTACTAAGATATCAAAACAGTGTTTTATTGATGAAATCCAATTATAAACCCAAATGTGAAGGCGCTAGCTAACTGCATATGCAAATGGCCTTCCCAGTATTTTCTTCCTATAATTTTTCTATCGTTTCTGAGCACATCGAAACACTTTCTCCATATTTTGCTGCTAATTAGAGAAAATGCAAAGCATCTCGACTAAAAAACCAGTAAATGAATTAATTAAGAAACTGGACGGGCCGAGAAATAGGTGCGCCCATATTGCATTTCAAGAATGACAGCCGTCCAGTTGTGAAAGGCTATATAACCTTAGTGGTTACCAGATCAACTGCATTTCAATGTACTAACTGACGCACGTTATCACCTGCTTCTGTTTAATTTGCTTTTTTGTCAACAAAACATAGTTTTATAAGAACTGTTAGGATGATATGGATTCTTCGTGTACTCATTATTTGTAAATACTTAAATGACACTTTTATAATTGTATCGAAATATATAAACAGATATATTATTGACAGAGAGACATTTTTTTTTTCCGGCTCGACAAATCGACTACATGGCATCTGATTGAAAGCACATCGTAGTCCAAGTCTAAGACGACAACGTCCGTCAAGGGACGAAAATTTCTTTGACAGTCGCCATCGCTAGTCGGTACACATATTTATTTATTTAATATACTAACGATATATACAGAAAATAATCAAAAGAAAAACATATATATATATATATATATGTAACACGCTGTTTTAGAACCTATATATATATATGTTCATAGGTATATATATATATGTAACACGCATATATACAACGTTACTGGTAACTAACGCAAAACCTCTTAAAGCTATCTTAGGTACATCAAGACTAAATACTTTTGTTCTATGACTTTTGCCAAAACTTAACACATCCTAAGTATATATTTTTTTAGTTTTAGTAGGGATTTCTATCAATCGTTAGCTCTATGTTTAAAGTTCAGTCAGCTGATGCTACGAAATCGTCTGCCCCAGTTGCATCGCGCCGCCTTTCAGAGTATTAAGAAGATCAGAACTGCAAATTTGATGTATTTATTTTTTTGTATGGGGAAAAAAAGATTGAATTATAAAAAGTCGTAAAACTAAAGTTGTTGGTCTTGAACCAAAGTCACCCTTGAGAGGTTTTGCGTTAGTTACCTGTATCCCTGTATATATAGGTTCTAAAACAGCGTGTTACATCCTTAGAGGTACATATAAAAAAAAAACCTAACTATACACAGCACAAGTTTATATAAAAAAAAAAATACATATCAGTTAATCCTGTTATACTCAAGCGGATTTAAGATGAGAACAATGTCATCAAAGCCGACCGAATTCCTGATAGGGAGCAGTGAAAGATGTCATGTAGGGAGCAGTGACATACCAGGATGGAAGGTCTATGAAAACTTGGATATACACAAACCGATCCCGAACCGTGACAAGCCAAAGCGAGTCACTATGACGGTCTTTAGTAGTAGACTAGCCTACTGTGGTCAAGATCCAGTTCGGACAATCGTTTCACCACCTCATCGAGCGTTTTTTATCGTTTGTAATAATGAGAGCCTTCTGAAGAGTTGTATAACCTCATTTCATCTTCTCCCTTTGATAATAAAATTACACGCCTTAGATTGTAGTACTATAATTGTACGGTAACTGCTATTTTAAGTAGGACCAAGAAGTTCTCCAACTCTTACCTTTTTCGGATCGTTGAATCGTGTGATAATCTTCCAGCGAGCATGTTCCTTACGACCTATGATATTGAGGTCTTTAAACGCAGCGTGAAGTAATATTGATGTATGCTGGCATGATCGCGACGATTATCGTCAGGTGATTAATTCTCGTTAGTTGTACTAGGTTTTTGAGTTGTACTCCCCTTTCCATCAGGTAAGGTGTAGTCACTATGCCGAGCAAAAATAAAAAAAAATGATGTTTGTTTTAAAAACTTGCTATCCTTAACCATATCGTTCAAAATACTTGAATATACTGTTTATAATTTAATAACGGTTTTATAATAACATTGTTATATTCGGTAGAAAAAATAAGAGTAACTTTTTGTCGATATTTTTATATCATCACAATAAATAATAAATAGTGTGACAAATTAAAGGCCGAACGATTGATATCAAGGTTTCATTGAAATGAGAATACGAAATATTATTTGACATACAATGAATGGAAATGTAAACCTTAAGGTTACTTAGTTAAGTATTATAAACTTAACTGATTGCAAAGGGCGATTAGATAAACTATTAGTTGCAGTTAATTATAAAGTCAATTATTTGCGTAAGATATAGATCATTATAAACACTTTCATTTTTTTTTTGTCGTCGCTATTTATTTTAACTAGTCTGAGGTTGAAATTTATAAACGCTTCTGTGCTTAGCTTTTGCTTAGCAAGTAAGTTAATCTTTGACAAAAACATAAACATATAATTGAAACTAGTGTTTAGCGTAATTATTCGCGGCGCTAAGTTAAAGTTGACAAAATCGGTGACTTACTATGTATGTGTATATCCATTGAAATTAATTAAAATGTTTATTAAAGTCTGAACAAAATCAAAATAGCATCTTTATATAAATCTTAGCCTAAGGGACTAATGTGTATAGTGCATTTGATATTGATTAAAGTGAGAGCAGTGCAGTGTGTATTTGTAAGTTAGCATGATGGCTGTGACAATTGATACGATTTTTCGGTGCTCTAGTTATTCGTCGCCGGTTTTTTGGACTACGTAATGCGTATCACCACCAGATATACTGTGATTACTGCGCCAAATCAGAAATACAGTAAAGTGAAGATTAAAGGAAGATTCCAGTTATTGGGATATCAATTCGTTAATTACACTGGCTATCAAGTGTTCCTTCGCACGAAGCAATATCATCCGACGATCGAATCGAATATGTTTGTGGAAATTTTATACCTCAAGTTTACGACACGGTAAAGATAAAATGTAGGAAGTAATAATAATGAATATCACAGTACTAAGGCAAAAAAATTGTTGAACGAGTATTCCATAGTTTAACAACACGGAAAATATAAAAGGTAGAAAATTAAAATCATGCTTAGTTTTGTTTTTATATTGACTCAGTAAAGACTATATTGCATCTGATGTACAATAAAGTCAAAAGAACAGCATCGACCGCCAAGGGATGAAAATCCGTTGGCAGTTGCCGTCTCTATGTCGGCCGACGTATCCCACGACGGTAAGTTTCTAGCAGTAACGTTCATTCCATAGATGCATGAAACCATTGCATGCCCTTACAATAAATAAGTCCGGAGTAAATCACTTAAAGATGAAGAAATACCTACCTACATACATTCTTTTTTATATTTTTTTTTTACACTGGGTCGACATAGTGACTACAGAGTACCTGATGGTAAGTACAGTGTAGTCCAAAAACGAAAGCGACTGTCAAAGGATGAAAATCCATTGAAAGTCTACATCGTCATGTTGGCCAACATATACCACGACTGAAGGTCTCTAGGTATATGGGCCACTGGATATGCACAGGCTGATCCCGAAACACGACAAGCCGAAACTGGTCACTATGACGGGCTTTACACCCATGCACTGTGGTCGCGATCCAAACGGGCACCGGCGCCCTACCACCTCGCTGCTGCTCGTTTAGCACCACCCAGGAGTCACGTGTAGGGAAACCAGGGTAAAGCCTACGGACGCGAGCAAAACATACGCATTCATACGTATTCTGCTTTCACTGTATGTTTCTTTCGTATAACAACTATATAATATCTACTATAATAATATAATATTCAAATTAATTACGCGAACACTGCCTACCTTGTTCAATTACCCTATGCACGTCACTGGTTTCTAGGTATACTCGCATGAACAACGGAATTTATACAAGCTGATGCCAAAACGCGACAGGTCGAAACGATTCACTATGATGGTCTTTACACTTCGGAAGTTCGGGAAATCGCCCTTTTTTATAATCCGGGGGAAATCCCTGACGGACCTTCAGGGGGCGGTGAGGGCTGCCCCCCGGTTTGTCGAATATGCACCGACTAAACCCCCGGGTTGTTCCTTCTCCCGCCTGCCGAGTGCCAAGGGCAAGGCTGAGCCATCTTGCTCGGCACCGGGCGAACCTCGGGATGTCACCCTTCCACCTCAAAAGATAAAACCTAGGTTAAAGAAACAGCATAAACCATAAATCTGGTGGCATGTTATCATAAAATGAGAATGATGATGATGTCCTAGCCGGATTCGGCCACGGCGACTGTTTCAACGCCGATTATGAAAATTGTGGTCCAGTTTTCGGAAACAGTCAATTGCGCAGGAGATATTTAAGTGCATAACTGGACGCGCAGCCAGAAAAGCACTCTCTCGTCCGAGCTCCCTCAGGCCCGATGGAATGGAGAACTAGTACGATCGGGAGGGAGCGGGATGCAGGTTTGGTCGAGTTTTCCCTTCTCTAAACACCTGGTTGAATTGCGGTGTTAAAGAGATACCTTAGTCGCCTTTTACGACACCTCAGCAAGTAGAGGGGGGTGTTATTCTATTCTGCCGGCAGCCACCACGGCAAAAAAATGAGAATATAGAGAATGCAATGAGATTAAACAATTATTGAGAACACTCATTGATACAGACAGCAAAAACGACGTAACGGGGTGACGCGCTTCGTCGAAAAACATTGTGCGGTGTCGGAGAGGATTATTTGCCCTCCACCGAGATAGTGTCCGAAGGGTGCGGCATGACGGGGCTGTGGAGAATTAATTGCAGGACCAATAGTCCCTGTCTATATGTAGAAGTAGTCACCTTGGGGTTTTTAGCCGGTACAAGTCCGGCACACCTCGGCTGTGCCACCCCCTGCGTGCGGCCGGGACGGTCCAATAAGGATTTTCCACAAGTAAAAAAAAAAGACAGCAAAAACGATTCCCCTGTGTAGTTGAAACAAGTCTACAGGTAGATTATTTTAAATAGTCAATCACCAAATGTGTATAGTTAAACTATTTTCATAACTCGTATTTACAAAGCATGAAGTTTTACAGCCTGTTAAACACTTGCCACCGCTCATTAGCAAAGACTTGCATTATAGATAGTTAACAAGCAACTTACACAATATAGACTTTTACATTAAAAATATAACACAATCTAAATCTTCTCTGATTGCTTTCAATCAACAAAACAGTATTTTTTGTAATGGAATGAAATTAATCGAGAACTATACATAATAATAATATATCGTCAAGTCATATCTCTATCGGGGTGAGCAGAGATACATTAGTGGCTGCATCCACTTTACGCTTATATGTCGTGCTCAATGAATCCAGTAGCGCAGCTGAATGCCGTTTTCAGGGCACTTACATTTCTATTAGATGTCAGGCGGGTATCCTCACTATATTTTCCTTCACCAGTGATCATAAGGTTCCTAAATCCGTACTCAATCTAAGAAAACAGAGATTTACGTGCCCGGATTCAAACCTACGTCCATTCACGTCGCCGCGCTTGTATGCTATTCTCTTATCCACTAGGCCACCACAGCAATGAAATACAGTAGTTATTCATTTTATTGTATTTTTTTTATGAAACGAGACAAGCCAGTATTAAAATAATAACCACGACTACAATGCTTTTTCAATGTTCTTTCTACATAGTATACGATTATCGATGACCAATGTTAATTACAAATAACAAATTAAAAAATAATAAAATAAAAATAATTAAAATAATTTTCTTCACAAAACTTTCATAGATTTACAGTCTTGTTTTTGTTAAGTGAATTCCCTACTTGTGCCTAGAAGGTCGATGAGGTATATTCGTATCAGAGCACGTATTCTATTTTTTCTATTCATCTTTAGTTAAATTGTGATGTTGTATTCAATTTGGAAAAGAGATTAAAATATTATTATAAAAAAGGTAGAATTATTAAGTACCTTTTTATAACATAACAAACGTCTTGGTAAGCTTGGGCTGTATAAATTTTACACTTGAGATAATGATTATAGACCGTGCGTGAAAAGGTTTAAAAAACTTTGAGTAGTCACGATTACATTTCATTTCTTAAAAAAAGGACAATATTTCTGATGAAAAATAAAGCTAATCGCAGTAATCTGTAAAGAAAAATATTAAGACGGATGTAATGGGCTTTAATTGGTAAGTTCTTCAATTTACTAAATTACCTTTGATGTACGTTCCCAGACAGCAGGTTATTGAACCGAAGTTACTGTAAAACTAAATCGCGCTTAACCGAACTAATCTAGTCTGCGATGTGATCACAAGAACCGAGATGGGTACAACTTATATCAGCGCTTCTCAAACTTTATCAGTCTCCTCGATTAACAGTGCTTAGTTTATGACGAAATGTAAATAGGAGTATATCAAGTTTGAATATAGCGGAGCTTAACACTTTCTGTTTTTTTATCACAAAACACTGATAAATGATTTCAAATACTTGTAACCACATTGATTTAAATCACAGTTCAAGTTTATATCAACAATTTTAATTTAAAATATGCGATAAATTGAACGTTTCGGTTTGATCTCGCGAAGGAACTGACTCAAGTAGTTTAAATGGTGGTAATTTTCATTTTTCTTTGATACGATTGCATGTTGCAAAATCTCGATATCTGCCGTTTAACTGTAGCGTGACAAACATTTCCTTGTTGGGCAATATATCCGTTTGTAATTCATAATTATCAGTATATACATTGTAGATCGATTTATGTTAACGTATAGGATTTAATTATTCCGGATTTACTAACACTGTTTGAAATAAGATATTATTTTTATTATTAAAAAAATATTTTTCTTCTACTATATGAAATAAGACTACGATTGTTGAGTATAAGTGGTTTTATACAATAAAAATAATCTTTAAAAAACGTAATTGATGAGACTATATTTCTTAAGTCTACTTATTTTGTGGTGGTAGGGCAATTGCCCGAACTGAGTCGTGACTACAGTACAGAAGTGTAAAGACTATAATTTTGACTCGCTTCGGCTTGTCGCGTTTCGGCATCGGCTTCGGTATATCCAGTTATTTATATACCTAGAGACCTTCCGTCGTGGTATATGCGGGCCGGCATGACGACGACGACTGTCAACGGAATTTCCTCTCTTGGAGGTCGTTGACGTTCTTGGATTACTCCACTTTCCATCAGGTGGAATGTAGTCAGTATCGCGCGAGTATAAAAGAAAGTAAACTATAGTTGACAGTCTGTTCTGGAACAGACAGCCCCTAGTTAAAGGAACCTTCGATAAGCCGTAGGGCTGGTAAAAAAAGGCTAAAAATATGGAATAGACAACGAGATATTTCAAACGGTTCAATTCCATGCATTTTTCATTTTTTTCTAGTGATATCGTTTTTCGAATATTGCTTTGTCAAGGCTCTTTTATTGGCTACTGGAATCTTATATGCTCGATAACCTGTTTGATTAAAAAAACCAATTATGTACGAAGATGTATCACATTGTTTTCGTGTTTAGAAGATGGCGACGCAGACGTCCAGTATTGTGTGTGCCCGTTGAACCGCGGCTGTGCGTATTTTTGCGCCGGTCGCAATTGTTCCGCAGTGAAAGGAATCGCTTGCTGAGGTCATGTACCCGAGAACAGAGCCCGGTCTTGTGGAAGTAAAGTTAATCTCGTCGCCGTAATTGTTGATTTTACCGGTTATCCTTTGAATCTGTCCTCGAGGTCAGTTGGAAAGTGCAATGTCAGTTTTCTCGGTTGAACAACAAGTAAATCATTTAACCCTTAAATAAATTGTAATGGAACTCTGCAGCGTTTGTTTCCTTCAGTTATATTTCAAGAAACTTTAGCCCACGAACTGATTTTTAAATATTGCAAATTTGCTAATGTTTTGCAGGATTTGCAGGATAAGTAGGAATCAGTAGGGAAGTTATAACCAGAAATAAAGCTCGCTCGAGCAACTATGCATTTCTTTCTTAAGCTAGAAACACAATGATCAAAACATTTACGTACTGATTTAAAACGTCCGTCAGTATCAAAATCAAAACGTTTTGATTGCGCTGTAAATTATTTATCACAAACTTGAAAATACGTAAGTAATTGATTAATATATTTATGTATTCACTAAGAAAGAATAAATATCGGATCGTCGCGTATACTTGACAACATGGGAATCCGGATCTGTCTAGAATTGTAAGTGGTGACATCAGAGAAAAACCGAGCTCATCATATCAATAGAAAAGACGTAGGTAAATTAAATTGGTGTTAATTTAATATTAGTATAAATCATTTACCAAGCTGACTTCGACCTTTTCCATATTTTGATAAATAATATTTGTCTTTTTCTTTGTTGAAATATATGCATAAAGAAAAACAACGAATGCACATTTTGATAGTTTTCATATTATAGATAATATTCCCAGGATTTAAAAGTCACATAAGTTAAATTGCATTAGTATATTTATAGTCTAAGTAGTAAGGGCGAATAGGTTTAGAAAAGTTCGAAAAATCTTAAAACAACTTATTAAGGCTATCCAACTAAAATCACAATTTATATACGTATCTAAGAATATTAGATTTGAATATTTTTGTTTCTTATAAATATTATTTATATATTATGTGATAAGAAGTGTCTTATAAAGAATATTAACATAGTAATATTATGTATAAAGTGAATCTAGTAAGAAAATTAACAATAATTAGGTAATCAATTAATATCTCGGATGTAAAATATTTACAGATCACGGAAAATTTTATTTTGAAGCTATTACTACTGTAGTTGATACTCTTTGATGAGTATCGTTTATAACACGAGAAAAACCGCTAAGTTAAGCAAGATGAATATTAAACACCAGGAAAATCGTTATTACTCAAAGGCCAGCCAAGAAATAGAAAACAATGAACGTCCTCTATAATGACCAGTCCGCGAACCGGAAAGCTGTGGGCACGATTTAAAATTATTTTTCCTGATCTTGACAAATGTCCTGGAATCGTTGATGCGTTCGTCGGGCACGAGGCGCGCATTACAAACAGTGCGGTGCGTTGACCAGCGCCCGTTTTCAAATATACAGAAACAAAAGACGGCGCTCTATTGTCTTTCTGGTTAGTCTGGAATGCTACATGGTAATTAAATATAATATAGACATAAAAACATAGTCACACAGTCACTGATGCTACAAAGAAAGCTGATTAGGGTAATAGATTAAGGAACAAAATTATTAAATAACCCAGTTATTATGAAACATTAAATTCTCACATAGGAAAATATAAATAGTTCTAAAATTACACTCATCAATTTGGAATTACCTATTGCATATTTCACCAAAGCGATTGTTAACCGAAACGATTCTATGGAACTACGTTGGATGCATTACTATTATAAATAGGGTTGTTAAAATTTAATAAACGAGTTGCCAACTGCTTTTGAAACTAATTTGGTACGAACGGTTTGATACAGAAATGGCATAAACCCATGAGTAGGTAATCATCAATACTATTAATACATATATTAAGCCCGTTTATCGGTCACCTGTATAATATTACGTGTATATAAGGAGGAGGGCCTTCACCAGAAACTTTCCTCCTTAAAACCGGACAAAACTCCTGGGCGGTGTACTTGAGGGAACATGCCGCCCAACTTATCCAGGAGAGAGCGGTGTGTGACGCGTTCCCGCACACCGCTCCAAGACATTGACGTGAGCGAGAGTGGCTCCTTACACCACTCCACGCAGTGCAAAGATGCGGCCTTACAAAAGGCCAGATGTCGCCGAGGGTCGGAGAAGAGGATCACACTGTACCTACGGGCCCGGTTAGACGGGAAGAAGGAACACTCCGGAGGTTTTAGTCGGTGCAAGTCCGACACACCGGGGAGCGGCCCTCACCACCCCCTGAGATCCGTCAAGTATTTTCCCGGGGTAATAAAAAAAAGACAGTAAACATTACCAAAAATATTATATTAACGTAAAACAAATGGCAACCCTAATCAATGTACCAGTATTATTTCTACAGACAACACAGCGTATTTGTAAGCAATCGTCAATTGCCTAATATTGAGTAGTGACTGCAGAACTATTCGTTGTGAATCTCTGATGATGTGCGCAATTGAAGCAATTTGTATGTCAAGTGACACAGGGCTGATACGAATATACCTCATCGACCTTGTAGGTACATGTGGGGAATTTACTTAACAAAACCAAGACCACAAATTTATGAAGGTTTTGTGAAGGAAAACATTATTTGCATTTAACATTAGTCATCTATAATCGTAGACTATGTAGAAAGAACATTGAAAAAGCATTGCGGACGTTGGGAGGAAATTTACCTATTATTTTAGTAATGAGACGTCTCGTTTCATAAAAAAAATACAATAATAATAACCACTGTATTTCGTGGCTGTGGTGGTTTAGTGAATAATGGTCTGGTACCCATGCGGGGTAACGCAAATGGTCGTAGGTTCGAATCCCGGCACAAATCTCTGGGTTTTTCTAGATTACGTACTGATTTAGGTACCACATAGTCGTCGGTGAAATGTAACACCCTAAAGAAACCCGCATGGCATCTGATAAAAATATCATATGTAAGTGCTTTGAGAACGGCGAATAGTTGCGTTACTGGTCACTTTGTGCACGACATATAAACGCAAAATGGATACAGTCACTAATATATCTCTGCTCGCCCCAAAAGGGATGTGTCGTGACGATATATTACTGTTTTATTATTTATTTCGTAGTAAAATTGTGCTTAAATCGACTACTGTCAATTTTATGAAAGTAATATACGGCTACTGTCTTTTTTAAATCTATTTTTGTTGAACTTATTGTCGTAAAAAAGTAAGTTTTATGGTTATACGAATATTTTTATAAAACAAGACTCTGGTCTTTTTTTTTTTTGCTAACCCGTCGGAAATTCCTTCGGACCGTCAGCTGAGTGGTGAGGGCCACTCCCCCGGTGTGTCGGAATCGCATTGACAAAAACCACCGGAGTGCCAGCACTGCCTACTCTTCGCCTTCGTCGGGCCTGGGGATCCAGATACTTCCGAAGAGACTCTGGTCCTATAAAGCCTTATAAGTTTATTATAAGTATGAAAATGGTTTCTAACCTAAACCTAGTTATTTGGAAAGCAATTTAATTTCATAAAATACCTAATATAATCAAGTATTCGTATACGAATTATAAGTATAGTAGATATTATAAGTTTCTGCTTTATTGAAACATTTAACATTGAAACGTACAAACACAGGTACCCAAGTCTACATCTTTTAAAAACTTACAGTAGTGATTGGGTAATGATTTAGGGTCAATTAGCAGCTGTTAGACTGCGCAACTGTGAACTTTATGTACAAATAGACGTAAGCGATTAAAGAGAGTGGTAACTTAAATCGAGAACATGCGACATCGGCTGGATCAACAAATTTAAAATTTAAAAAGAAAATTGCCGCTATGTATGGTAAAGATTACGTGAATTTTTACGATGTTTTCTGATTTCACACTATTTAAATTTAATTAAATATGAAAGAGGCATTTGATGTATTTGTATTTAGCATAATAAAAATATATCGTCACGTTATATCCCTTTCGGGGTCGGCAGAGATACATTAGTAGCTGTCCACTTTAGGCTTATATGTCGTGCACGAAGTCACCAGTATCAGAGCAAATTGTCGTTTTCAGAGCATTTACACATGAGCTTTCTATTAAATATCATGTGGGTTTCCTCACATGTTTTCGTTGTGTTGCCTAAATCCGTACTTAATCTAGAAAAATCCAGAGGCACGTGCCGGGATACGAACCTATGGCCACCCGCGTTGCTGCGTGTAGACAGACACTGGTGTCTTATTTACTAAGGGCGGCTTGCACTAACAAATTAAATCTAGTTTAGACTTATATAAAATTCTATTTAGCGCTGAACTGTGCTTATTGTCTTGCTCAGAATCAAAATCCTGTTGTAACAACTCTTAAACTGAAACCATTATTAAGATTGAACGAAATCGCTTCACAGATTAGCGTTTTATACAGGCTTAAACAAGATTTAATTTGTTAGTGCAAGCTGCCCTAAGTTAAAATCTAGTTATAACAACTCTTAAACTGAAATCATCATTAAGACGGAATCAAACAAATTCAATTAATAAGCGTTTTATACAAGCTTAAACTAGATTAATTCGTTAGTGAAAACCGCTCTAAGCCGCCACAGCCAGCCATTTAAAGCTTTAGTCCAAGATAGGTATAAGTATAGGTTCAAACGGGCTCATTTTCCGCAAGCCGACGTCCATGTGCGCCTATTTTGCGTGAGACCGGGTTAGGATAATTTTAATCATCCCAGGCGAATTCTCCAGGAAATCCGCCAGCCGCCTGATGTTCCTGGTTGCTTGCATAAGTGACCTCGGTGAACCGAGATATTGTGCCCGGTATATTGCCAGAGCACTGCATTCAATAAGCACGTGCCTGGCTGACTCCTCTTCTCCCATGCACGCTCTGCACAGAGTAGTTTCCGTGACATCTAAATAAAAGAGATGTCTATTGAAGAAACCGTTTTTTTTTTACTTGGGGAAAGTCCTCGTGGGACCGTCTCGGTCGCACTGGGGGGTTGCGCGAAACCGAGGTGTGTCGGACTTGTACCGACTAAAACCCCAAGGTGACTTTTTTTTTTTTTTACACTGGCTCGACTTAGTGACTACAGAGTACCTGATGGTAAGTACAGTGTAGTCTAAAAACGAAAGCGACTATCAAAGGATGAAAATCCATTGATAGTCCACATCGTCATGTCGGCCCACATATACCGCGACTGAAGGCCTCTAGGTATATGAGCTACTGGATATACACAAGCTGATCCCGAAACGCGAAAAGCCGAAACTGGTCACTATGACGGGCTTTACACCCATGTACTGTGGTCGCGATCCAGACGGGCACCGACGCCCTACCACCTCGCTGCTGCTCGTTTAGCACCACCCAAGAGTCACGTGTAGGGAAACTAGGGTAAAGCCTACGGACGCGAGCAGCTTCGACTCCCAAAACGCACGACTTCTTATGCGCATTGACGGGGACCGCGGGACCTGTAATCAATTCGCCACAGCCCCGTCGCGCCGCGCCCGCTGGGCACAAACTTGGAGGAAGATATCTTCCCCGACACTGCTCATTGTATTTAGGCAGAGCACGTCACAATGCTCTGCCTACTTCTCGAGGGCTATTGAAGTAACCGTGTCCTGTCCAAGATATTTTGTCTTCAGTGGAGTGTTCTTTATTACTCTTGTTTTATATTATGACATACAGACGTTTAATGTATGACTTTTTTTCGCATATCTATTGTTACAATAGCAACGTTTAGACTAAGTGAACGACCTTTGCGATTTAAATTAGTTATAATTGGATTTCAGTTGTTTACCGTGTCGTTAGATTTAATGTCAGATAGATTTGAGTCGTGCGCGTGGGACCTGACTTGATTGTTCACGCTTTGAATCACGTTCAGGGTTATCTTTCATTTTAAAGCTGAATTATGATTTCTATTAATTTACTTTATTTATTTATTTATTTTAAAGGGAAACATACAGCAATATAAAAATGATAATAATATACACAAAAAATATTACATAAGCCAGCAAAGTTTCCACAAAAATTAGTACAAAAATAAAAATCAAGCTAATAAATAACAATAAAAAAATCAATCAAATATACATACATATATATATGTTACATATAAATAGTACATTTATATTAAAAAAAAAAGTACATTATAGAACAAAATTGAACTTAGGCTAATATTTTCTTTCTCACCATTCGTTTAAAGGGCCCAAAGGCACAGGACAGTATATCTATATCGCAAAAACGTTTATTATATAGATCACAGGCACGAAAAACAAAAGTATTATTAACATAGTTTGACCTTAAGAATGGCACCTTAAACAGCGAAAAGTCTCTTGCATTGGAATGCGGACACCTGAAACCTATTTGACTAAGCAAATAGGACGAGTCCACGAGACCGTTAACAATTTTAAATAAAAAAAGTATTAATGTATTTAATGTATTAATGTATTTTAATGTGTTTTAATGTATTTTTATTATCTAAACACTAAGTGGTAGTAACTCTTGCTAGGAAAGTATGTTTTAATCAAAACGTTTTAGAGAAATATATTTTAATAACTTTATTCATTTTTTTTATTACATGTTTGTTGTCATTTGTTAATATTTTTATTGTAGTTCAGGAAATACTAACTATCCATTTAAATTACAATATATACCTTGACTTCCAAATAAAGTAGGTCAATGGTACCACTTTATATTTTTTAATATATATTTAACATACTCAGTAGGTAAGAATATGTGATGTTTTGTTTTATTGACGGCAAACTACAATTTCATGATCATCATCAGCTTATCCTAGTCATATGCTGGACATAGACCTCCTAATAAGTGCCATTGAACTCGGTCTTCCGCTCTTCTCATCCAATCCTGAAGCTATTCAATTCTTAATTCAATTCTTTTGGCAGTTGAAGCTGCTCGCGTCCGTGGGCTTTACCCTAGTTTCCCTTCACGTGACTCCTGGGTGGTGCTAAACGAGCAGCAGCAAGGTGGTAGGGCGCCGGTGCCCGTCTGGATCGCGACCACAGTGCATGGGTGTAAAGCCCGTCGTAGTGACCAGTTTCGGCTTGTCGCGTTTCGGGATCAGCTTGTGCATATCCAGTAGCTCATATAACTAGAGACCTTCAGTCGTGGTATATGCCGGCCGACATGACGATGTAGACTATCAATGGATTTTCATCCTTTGATAGTCGCTTTCGTTTTTGGACTACACTGTACTTACCATTAGGTACTCTGTAGTCACTATGTCGAGCCAAGGTAAAAAAAAATCCTTTCCGGCCTCTTTGCGCAGGTCGGAGCTCCGCCTTGCTAGAGGACGCCCCACGCTACACTGCCGATTCGCGGTCTTCACTCATCTTGCTTGGATCTTGTCTGGAGAACGATGTCGACAACTTTGGTTCTCAGTCAATAATGGGAACTGTTTCTTATTACAGTATTAATTTAATCTTATTTTCATGTTTCGGGGTATTCCCAGTATAACACACAAAAGTAAGATTAAATTAATATTGTTATAAGATAGCGCTACACTTTTGTTAAGCTTCGTGTACTTATTTAATATTAAATTATTATTTTATAGTAGAGTCTGTTATTAATACGAATATTTATTTGGGCAGCCCTGAGGATCCTAGGTAAGGCTTCGCTCAGGTTGAGAATTTAATTATTTTCTGTATTCTATTATATGTGGAGTGGGTTCTGTTATAGGTATTCGTACAATTATCTTGTAACAATTACACAATCGTTGTTGTGTTGCTGTATATTGTAGGATTTTCTTTTGCACTTTTGAATTTTATTTTTGCAATTATTATTATACTTATAGTTTCACATATTTCGCATGAATTGTTCATTTTTATTTGTAATTCATTTATATATGAGGAGTCTAATTTCAAAACTCACTATAACATATTTCTTTCAAATCCTATAAATTTATAAAAACTTATAATTAATCTTTGACTTAACAATCACATTCTTATTAGGTATTTAAATTATTATTCTAGAGTGAAAAAGCAACAAAGAAAAAGTTCATATGTAATATTTGCTTTGATAAAAACGTTTCAAATGACTATTAGGTCTATTAAGTAATTTTATACGAAAAATCGTTTTAGCGGGTTTTGAAATTAGACGACTCTTATATAAAAATAATAATGATGTTTTTTTAATTAATAAGACTTGTTTAATTTTGTATGCCTACATTTTTGTACACGGTCGGTGTCCCTGCATGTGCCTTTAGGTTTTTCCAGATTGATTATGGATTTATGAACTACATGCTCATCGACGAAGAAAAACATCGAGAGGAAATCAGCATGGCTTCTAATAGAAATGTCATTTGTCAGTACTCTAAGAACAATGCTCAACTGCGACACTTGTCACGTTTGGCACGACGTATAAACTTAAAATAGATACAGACATTATTACGTCTCTGCTCATCCCAAAAGGGCTATAGCGTGACGATATATTATTATAATCACATGTCACTTAGCTCTTTACTCTTCAAATCGATCTAGTATATGTATATAATTTTCCTAAAGTGAGTTTGAAAATGGGACTACTGTTGTAATCGATGTATTGGCGCAGTCGGTAGGACATTTGGCATACGTTTTCGTTTCCTAGCTAAACTGAGTTAAAAAAGGTAAAATAATATATGTATTTTAGAGATATGTAAGATTATTGTTTATATGTATTATTATTACAGGTACGCATAGTATTGAATAGATCTAGATTGGAGGTATGGGTACGTACGTATCTTCTATTCTGACTGAGATATAAAATTGTTAGTATACATATGTACTGTTATGTATTTGTATTGTCTTATTACTAATATCTATTTTCAAACCTGTATTAGGTTTAAATATGTATAATGGATCATTACATTGTTATTTGAATTTAATTAATAAGTGATTAAAAACTAATTATTTATGATATATTACACGTTTAATTTATTATTCGTTTTCTTAATGAATTCTAGTAAAAAACGATGACCTACATTGTTATGACTCTTCGATCATGTTGATCTTATGTTAATCTTAGGTTAATCGCCTAATTACTTTGTCGTTAATTGATTATTGATGTAATATAAACCATAGGACATTTTTTTATCGTTTTTATATAATCGATAGATATTAACGTGGAATCATTTAAAAATAATTATTTAATCGATTAGGGTTTACCGAATGATCATCTTAATCTCATAAAGAATAAAAATAATCATGTAACCTTTAATAACCTTTTTAGTGGAAAATCGACTTTATTGGAACTGTTTGTATGTACAGTCAAAGAATCTTGCGATGGCGGAAAACGGGGGACGTCCTACAGCTGTTTCCGCGCTGTCGTTGATGCTATTCTGAGACTGTACTAAGGACATTTTTTTTAAATCATAGTTTTGTATTTAAAATTGATCGGACAAAATTACGAAGCGATTTCTTTTTAAGTAGCTCGTGGTGCGGTCGTTACTTTATCACGACGTAAGATCTTCCTCGAATGCAGAGTCTCCTATGATAGTTCATCAAACGAAGCATGTATCATATTGCATAAACAGCTGGAAAAATTATAATCATCGGAGTATAAAGATGTAAGTTTACATGGGGAAATAATTAACACTAGAGACTTTTAACCACATATTGTGACTGTCACCAATCAACGTATACACCAATAATTTTTTCCTCTAAAATTGTTTTCATATTTATACAAACTCGTTTTCGATACATCAATATTAATATCCGCTTTTTTGTGATTAACTCTAACATTTTAACATATAAAAAGTTCAACATACAAGCGCACAATATGTATCCTATTAACTCGGGGCTATGAATGTCAACATGTTTTTATTTAAAATTGTTTGTGCTTGAGGTTTCAGCGTAAACATCACCTGACTATGTTCGGTGGTTATGGAAGTCTTATAAAGGAACTTTATCGCATTTAATAAATGTCCGTGAACTATCAAGGTCCGTCAACTGTCGTTTAAATAACGCAGTTTCACTCCGACGCAGCCTGGAGTTTCTTTCGGCGTTTTTCTCAAGATAGCCGCTTCCGAAACGCTGGTAGATCACCGTTAGGGTTAGTTTCACTGACCGGCCGCCCAAGTTGAGGTCCGTACCCAGAAGGGTACCTTTGCATAGTCGCCCAACCCATAGCATTCGCTGGCAGAGCGCCTTCTGCGTTCGCTCACCAAGCCTAGTTTAGTTGTGGAGGCTTGTCCCGACCAATTAACAAAGACACTCCGATCAAAAAATATAAAAATTTATAAAAAAATATATACTCAGTGTAGTTATACAATCTTTACGAGGAATTAAGTGAATGCAAACGCAAAGTTAGTCATCTTTCGTGTGGTTTCATAAATATTACAGCAAATACATACAAAAAAGTGTAGACCATACTATTAGAACATACTAAGGAATTTTTTTACAGTGTTAATACATATTTTCATATTTATGACCAATACGTTTACCCATAAATGACTGTATCAGACCAGAGATACATCCTTGTAATATTCACTGAAATATTGTTGGTAGTTTATGTATAATGGTTAATATATCGAAATATTAAAATAGATTTACTAAAAGTTCATAAGTGATAGCTCAATGGTAGTGCCCCTATCTGCAAATCACATGATCCTGGCTTCCAGCCCCGGAACCTATAAGCGTTTCAGTGATAAATAGATTAGCTTATCGTTAGTCATGGATGAAAATATGGATGCAAGCTTGTACATCTTTGTCTACTACCTATAGTATAACTGGTAGTTTAGTTTTAAACTAGGTCGAAGTATGTGAATTGTTACGCAATGAAAGGTTGCGACCACAATTTAACGACATAGACACAAATTAAGATCATTTCTTAACTAACTATAATTTTATTATTGAAAATCGCTGGCAGAAGCTAGTTTGAATAAAATTAATCTATACTAATCTATACTAATATTATAAAGCTGAAGAGTTTGTTTGTTTGTTTGAACGCGCTAATCTCAGGAACTACTGGTTCGAATTGAAAAATTCTTTTTGTGTTGAATAGACTATTTATCGAGGAAGGCTTTAGGCTATATAACATCACGATGCAACTATTAGGAGCGAAGAAATAATGGAAAATGTGAAAAAAACGGGGAAAATTATTCATCCTTGAAGGCTTCCATTGCGTGCGCTGCGAAAACGGTTCAAGATACTAAAAATATATGTATGAAAGAATTATTCCTCTTGAAATGATCTAAAAAAATATCCGCGATGATGTATGATCTGCAGGGATGACAAGCTATCGCTTAATATGGTGATTTTTTCCTCCTTAAAACGTCCCGCCAATTCCGTCGCCCTCAGAATTGCAAGCATCTCCGCCTGGAAGACGGAACAGTATGACTCCAGGCGGTAGGTCCTGGAAGTCACCTCCGCCCCGGCCCTCCAGACGGACAATGCCGCTCCCACCTTTCCCTCAATCTTGCTGCCGTCAGTGTAGATCCTCAAATCCTTGTTTTCTGGATTTTCATTGACGTGTTCCTTATGCTGAATAATTATTTTATTCCATTTTGAGGGGTGGGGTAAATCCGTGGGTGGAACCTTGCCCTCCAAAAGCCTGTCCGAAAAGACGGGATCTCCCATTTTCATCCCATAGAGGGCCGCCGCCTCCTTTACCCTGTGGTCCAGTGGTAGCAGCCCCGCCAGTGCGACCACCGGCGCAAAAGGAGCCGTGCGGTAAGCCCTGGCAATCCTGAGGGCCAGCAATCTTTGTGTAGCCCTCAGTCTTGCCACAGCCCACCCCCTGTCGGCGGCTCTGCTCCACGCTGCAGCCCCGTACAAGACCACCGGCTCCACCACCGCCGTGTAAATGGTTCTGAGGATGTCCGAGTTTAGACCCCACGTGACGCGAGCCGCCCGCTCCAACTGTTTGTGAATGCCGATCGCCTTTTCGCACACTCGCGTCACGTGGGGCCTAAACGTTAATTTATTGTCAATGGTGATACCGAGGAGCCTCACCTCGTCGACTACGCCGACCTCCGTATCGCCCAGTCTGAGGCTAGGGGTCCCAGAGGTGAGCCTCCTCGTTATCACCATACATTTTGTTTTCTCAGGAGCGAATCGTAGTCTGTTTTCATCCCCCCATCGATGCACCAGAGCCAAGGCCGCATTCGCCAAATCCTCGGCCGCCCGCATACTCGACGCCTCAACCAGAAGCACGATGTCGTCAGCAAAGGCCTGACTGTGGACGCCCTGGCCGCACAATTTGTGCAGCAGGGGGTCCACAATCAGGTCCCACAGAAGAGGTCCCGCAATCGAGCCCTGCACGCACCCTCTGTCCGTAAGTCTCTCGGCTCGTGCGCCGGACCACCCCAACGCGATCCACCTGTGCGAGAGGTACGCCCTCAACAATGCATTATTTGTTAAGAGTTGTATCAACGTAATACTATTAATCTTTATCCAAATAAATGTGTTGTTGATTAAGAGTATTTAATTATGAACAAAATTGTCTTTGACATCACTTAATTTCAATTAACATCTTAGTAGATATTATAATAACTTATATAGCAATACAACGTTTGCCGGATCAGCTAGTATTAAATAAATATCATAGAGATGTTACGATGTAAAAGCGAACAGGTGATTCACTACACAAAAATTTCTCGAGCACGCCTCTCTGCTCACTTGCAAAATAAATACGCCCACGGTTAAATATTGAAAGATAGGTTTGAATGTAAGAAAGCTTGCCGTCATGTGTGTAACCATCTTAAACAATAGCCGCCCGCGTTCAGTGGAAGTTGACTCAGGTAATCAGGTACGCCCGCACCCAACAACTCTTATTCAACAGTCCTTGGCTTCATAATTTTATTACAATGTGAATACCGTTATAAAGAAAATAGACTATTTATTAATACAGTTATACCATCGTTATACAGTAAAAGGTCGTAGATAAAATTTTAATCTAAAATTGCGTATAGTTCCAGAGGTCTTACTAAAAGATACTTTCGATCATCAATAACGTTAGTAGAAAAGTGCAATATGTACGAAATTATAATAATATAATGTGACGACGCGTGATATTTCATAAACTTATGTTTAAAGCAATTATTATGCAATTTTTTATTAGCGTCCATCGTTGGTCGCATGTTACATTGTGTTGTGCTCTCAGATTTGCCAACATCATTGGTAATTCTGTCCATTTGAGATATATAAAAGAGCTGTTTGTGAGCTGAAAAAAATTTGGGGTCAGCTTGACTCTTAGACATTGTGTTTTATTATTTTTTATAATATAATAATCTCTATAATCGAATGTAAAAGTGAGCATTCTCTGCCAATCTTTCACAGTTGTAGTAACGTAACCTCAAAGCTGTGAATTTTTCACATCTTTCTCTTAATCACATTATGTGACTGGGCCTGTTATATGTTAACAGAGATGTCTACATTATTACGAGAGTATTACTTACCATCGTAAATTTAAAGAGGTTAAACTAATTTGGGGGGTAAAGTTGCTACAAAACTTATTTTGTAGCAAGTTTTTTCCCGTCATAGGTTCTCATTTAATTTGAATTATTTGATAGAAATCTCACGAGGAGTAAAAGTGACAGCGCTATGGTAAAAGTCCGTATTATGAGACACATTTTCAGGTTGGTCGTACATTACCGCTATTATATAATCTGTTTAAGTCAAAAATACTATTTAAATAGTATCATACAATTGTCTTATGATTATTTAATTAATATAGCTAGTTTTTATTGAATGTTAATTTGTAAAAATAAAATTAATAGCCTTTTATGAGAGGAACCTCTATGTCCCTATTTATGAGACACTTAAAAAGTAGATGGCCCCAATGTCTCATGATGTATGTCCCTATTTTTGAGACAGTTTAGAAATCAATAAGACTGATTTTAAAATAACTATTTATTAATTTTAAATCACAATACTTATAAAATATCTAATAAATTTGAATCTGAAATAACAAATAATTAGTCTTTACTAAATTAAATGAGAAATAAATGAAAATTATAAAAATATTTAATTCACTTTTATTCTTTAATTTTCTTCTGCAGTTCTTTTACTTTGTCCATCAGTTTTTTCTTTTCTTCTTGTAACTTTTTTTTTATTACTTATAGGCGAACGCTTGACCTCAATCACACCTGGTGGAAGGTGAAGATGAGTCCGACGATGAAACGTGTTCGCCCAGCAATTGCCTATTCACTCTTCTCTTAAAGACTCCCAGGTCATAACATCGCGAAAATACTGCCTCTGGAAGCGTATTCCATTCTTTAGCCGTTCCCATGATGAATGTAGAAGCGAATCTTTTCGTGCTGATATAAGGAACATCCACCACATACGGATGTTATCCCACACGATGTCTAGTGGTTTCGCGGTGGAATGGTGATCCTTTTTATGCCAACACGCTCTCTGCTTCAGGACAGAGGAGTAAACATCTTTCATCACAGTTAAAAAAAATTGTAGGAGAAATATTACATACATTTTTACTTTCAAAATATGCTCCAGACTTTTTAAACCACTCTTGCAATTCTACACAAGTGACAGCTGCTCTTGTAACACTCAAATGTTGGGGTTTCCTTATAGCTAATTCTGAATGACGTTTTCTAAACCCTTCATACCAGTGGCGACTAGGACGACTCTGTAAACGGAGTTTTTACAGCTAATTTTTGGACATATTTTTGAACACAATCCAATAACTCAGTTTTTGTTACAGGTGCTCCTATTGCAGCCCTGTCTAGCACCCATTTGACAATATCATCTTCTTCCTGAGACGATAAGACTGTTTTTGGTTTAGATTTTTTTTTATCTCATCTAGCCCAATACTTTTTTTCTGCCTAGAGTAGCCACAGATACTTCGAAGGCAACAGCTACTCTCCGTAATGATGACCCGGTATCTTTTATTGCTTTTAAAGCATTTTCTACATCTATTGGGTCATATTTAAGTCTTTTATCAAGCACTTTTGAACACAACACTTTCTTTTTTGCTGATTGAAACGGCTGTTGTCCCCATTACTCCGATTTTCAATAATTTGTTTTTTGTTGTTCACTGTTGACACGTAACCTAAAATATCGAGAGATATGTCGATGGGGGGAGTCGAAGCTGCTCGCGTCCGTAGGCTTTACCCTAGTTTCCCTACAGGTGACTCCTGGGTGGTGCTAAACGAGCAGCAGCGAGGTGGTAGGGCTTCGGTGCCCGCCTGGATCGCGACCACATTACATGGGTGTAAAGCCCGTCATAGTGACCAGTTTCGGCTTGTCGCGTTTCGGGATCAGCTTGTGTATATCCAGTAGCTCATATACCTAGAGACCTTCAGTCGTGGTATATATGGGCCGACATGACGTTGGAGACTATCAATGGATTTTCATCCTTTGATAGTCGCTTTCGTTTTTGGATTACACTGTACTTACCATCAGGTACTCTGTAGTCACAATATCGAGCCAGAGTAAAAAAAAAAATTTCACTAATTAATAAAAGTATAAAAAAACATATTTTAAATATTTCAATAATATCAAATAAAAAATTAAGAAAAAAAAAACTTGCAAAATTAATGTTTTGATTTTAGGTTAAGTTTTGAAATTAACGTAATTAAATTGAAAATACTTACTCAGAAATAACTATTTGAAGTTATGCTGATAAATAATTTGTTATATTTAATCATTTTACTTTTTTAATACTAAAAATTATTGATATTTTAATTAAAAACGCATAACAGTACACTGTCTCATTAATGGGGACAATCATAAGACTTGATGTCCGTATTGAGTGATACGCGGTGTAAAGTGTTCCATATACCGGTACGTCTACGTTAACAAGTGTCGGTATTGTGAGACACTCAAAAATAAAATAATATTGCTATAAATTAACATAAATGCAAATAACATACAATATCTATAATTTATAAGCTTTTAGATTACACTTACATTATATATATAAATATAATAAAATATATAATTTCATCCAAGTAAAAAACTGTACAGTAGTTATCGTTCAACTCTTTTAAGCCACGGTTTTGAATACCAACAACAAACCTCATGCTTTTATAAATTTTTTTCAAAACATACAAGTAATAATTAACAATTAGACTTGTTAATTTAATTCAAAAATGATAAAATTATGTGTTTATTATATTTTTTAAAAGTATAATTTGGTATTCTTTTAATAAATGATTATATTCACATTGTGTATCATAAATAGGGACAGTGTCCCATAATATGGACTTCTACCATATATGAAAATTATACTGCATCCCTATCATTCCAAAAACATCAGATAAGCAATTTTTTTTTTAGCTTATGGTACGATTGCTGGTCTATGTTGGTATATGTTTGATTAAAATTGGCTAAATAGAAATAGAGGTACAGTGTGATATCTTCTTAGTATTTGTGTATTATACTTTGATAAGTTTATTAAAGGTTTTGGTAGTTCTCTGCGGTTCCAGACTTGAGTAGGTAGGAAGAATGAAAAGCCATATTTCTACAATATATCCCTACTAGCTCCATTAGTACATTCTTTCACAATCGTCTGACATACTTTTACTTTACAGTTTAGTGTTTAATTGTCATTTTTATTAAAAATACTATTTTAAGGTACAACGGTTAATTAATTTAAATCAGTTTTGTAATGTAATTGGTTCAAGGTAGATTTTTTACATACAGAAGTCGAAAAGTTTAATTTTGAAAGCCAATTCTATCTACTCAGTTTTGGCAAGTAGTCTCTTTAAGCAATAGTAGTCAAAAGAAAAGTTTTCTTCAACCGATGTGAAAACAAAACTTCTATTTGATATACAGTCAAAATCTGTTATAACATCGCAGGGACTACTCATATCTAGTCGTAAAAACCGATACTCGTAACAATCGGTGATTTTTTCGAGATACGAAGTCCTATTTTTTGGCGGGCCCTTATATAAACAACTTCTAGAGATTAATAAAATTGCGTTACAACTTGTCATAAGGTGGCTAAATCCGTGGTTCTGTCGGACATTAATGGTTATATTAATTAACTATCTTGTTTGTGAAATTATCTCAGTGAATACGTGTCACTGAATGTGGTTTAGCGAGTGTTGCAACAGTTGCCCCCGCGGTACCGTGACCGGGCGACCTCGCCGCGACTTTGAAATGGTTCAGATATAAAGTCTCTTTCATGTGCCACGGGCAAATTATGGAATGTCGCTCTAACACGACATTTGTTAGTCATTGAATTAGGAAATATTAAAAAACCACATTCACGCGCCAAAAGTAATATTTTGACAATTTTTTATACTGGTTCCACAAAGTGACTCCGCTGGAATCGATGAAAAGAATAGCGCAGTTTAAGGCTGAGATTTATAGACGCTATTTCGACTTTGCTCAGCAAAGTTCGAAAAAATTAATTGGTTTTAACAAAAACTGAATATAATTATAATAGGAACTTGAGAATAGCCATAGTGTTCGCAAAGCATGTTGACAAAATCGGTGATTTACCAAATCCTTTGACATTCATTGAGTAATATATATTTTTTTTATAATTCTTGAGAAAAAAAGGAGGCTTTTGACTACGCAGTCATGTCAGCCCCGTAAACATGCAAATTTAAGTTCTAATTTCTAAATTTTTTAACATATTTGTAAATTATCAGTGCCTGGGCACTCCCGGGCTCGGTTAAGTATTTGAGTAATATAAATTGTAATGTTTTAGTAAAGTTTAAGCAAACTTACAGTTACCTCTATAAATCTTCACTTAAGAATGGCAGCGATAAGCAAGGTACGAGGATCCATTGTAAGTCGCTTTCATCATGCCGGCTCGCATATACCACGACTGAAGTTCTCTAGATATATGAATAACTGGAGGTACACAAGCTCATAAACCGAAACGCGACAGGCTTTAACACTTGTGTACTGTGGTCTTGATCCAGTTTGGGCAATTGAACTACCACCTCAAAAATATAACAACAAAAATAATTAGAACAATATGAGATTAGAACGATCTGTACGGAGTTGAGACGTCATTATCTCCTGATTTTAATTACATTATAGAGTTTTGTATCGGACTGTCATCAAAAATGCGATGGAGTTAAAGGAAAAACACAATAGAGCATAATGATCATGAATGTGCCTACGAAAACAGAAAATTTTAAGTAAGAAAATGTAAAATATTGCCTTATACGCACTCTTTGTAATGGATAATTCTTCCATATATTTTTTTATTGTTTTTTCTTTGTACTACATTTTGACTTTAAAATATTTAAAGAAAATATTAACGATGCCTTAGAAATATCATAGTTTGAGAGAAGGAATAAAGAAAGAAAAATATGTATTGGGCACATAGCATATAATAACAAAAGAAAAGGTTCAGCAAGGTCGAAAACAACAAAAGCAGAATCATATGAGTATATTGCGACGATGCGCCATCGTTATATAATCAATAGGTATGTTTCATTAAAACTGCATTCTCGTTTACATAATATAATATAACTTAATGTATTTAATAATATATTCAGCATTTAATGCGTAGTTGCAAGATGCTAATGTTCGCGCAAATATTACAGGATACAATCCAGCCTTGTAATTACATAGATCAGGTATTGCATTGCCTCGTTAGTAAGTAAATATCTATTTAAGTTTACATCCTTGTTTATATTTAGTCAATATATTATATTATGAAGTTAAATGTGATTATATTATAACATATTATATTATTTTTTATAGGTATATTATACATGTGCATATAGTCTTTTTTTCTGTAAATAAATGCTTTTTGCTTATTTGGGTGGAAGATATTAACTTATTCATTAATGGCCACTCTAATATATATTATTAGGGGTTAAGGCAAATGAAATACAAATTTGTTTTGGATTATCTGTTAAAGTTATCGCTTACAGAATGCTATTTAGTGTAGGTTTTCTGAAGCTTTAGACAATAATATGCGGTATGGTGGCATGTTGATCTAACGCAACGAGATGATGTTTACAACCGGCGCGGTTTGTACGCCAATAAATTTACACTGACCTCTATTTTGTCCAGTTATAGACAGCGTTAGTGGGTGGAGATCATATTTTTTTATTTAAGACGAGAAACTCGGAGGCTTGTGCTAGGATTCGAATTAACGGCCATTCGCATTTTCAATTAACTCCAGCGTTCTTTTTCTACATAACTACCATAGCATTTCTATTCTTTATTATTTAACTTGCAAAAAAATCGGTCAATATGGCGTAGATTTCAGCATTTAAGCTGATATGGACTTAGTAATTATTCATGTATAACCAACGTTATTGCTGAAAATGATATCTAATATTATAAATATTTTAACGGGTCTTATATACGAATTAACTTACTTTCATTTATGAAGGCCTGTGTAATCAGCTCGAAAAATGTAGCCATAATTAAAAGTAAGTTAATTCACGCATAAGACCGTTTAAAGTAAGTATAATGAGTATAAAACGCGACAGTTTAAAATGTATTACTGATCCTTGTTAGTTTTTTTCATTGTCATAAATAACAACTACAGCGATGATATTTTCATCCCGGAACGGTGACACATCAGTTACAAACATTAAAAAGTTGTCTACGAAGCCTATTCTAGACACGAAGGTCGCGTAGCCGCGTTCCGATCTACTGGCTAACAAAATAAGCTCACGTTGATTGGTTGTGACAAAGCGACAGTTCTATTAAAGGTTCTATATTATCCAACTGCCTATAATAATTCATGGTGTAATTATATTACCGTCATTATTTTAGTCCTTTCAGTTAACTGTAGTAATAAATTAAGTAACAGATAAGGACTGTTAAATGGATTTCTTTGGTTCCGGGCAGTAGACTTGAGGGAGTCTGCTGTCCGGATGAGAGGGTGGCGGTGTGCAGTGTCCGGCGCGCCGCCTGTGAGATAGGTGTTGAAAGGGTGGGCTCTTTACCCCTACCCCTCCCAGAGAGGCAGCCTCGACAAGGCATTTCACTCTCCGGGCGTCTGGATGGATTTGGTTTCCCAGGCTCGGGTGGAGCGATTAGAGGGAACCCCAGGGGTTTTTAGTCACTATGAGTCTGACACACCGGGGTCCCTGCCCTCACAGCGGCCCTGATGGTCCTATGGAGGATTTTCCCCCGGGACACCAAAAAAAAAAAGATTTCTTTGGTTGTATACATATCAAAATTTTACCGCTTCCACAGAATCAGAAAATATTAAGAAAGTACATACAGTTGACAAGGATGAACCTAAAATTATGTTCTTAAATAGAAAAACATGAAATTTCAACAATCTGTAGCAACTTACCTAACGATATAAGTCTAATGATATTATTATAATTATATAAGTATTATGCAATTCTGCACTTGTAATGCTATAGAGACAATGAAAAAACAGAAATGAATGAGGTTAGAAAACAGAAATTATTGTGCTATACTTTTATCTAATCGTTTCGTAATAGATTACCCTTTGATGTATTTCTTAATTCCATAGCGCATCGTGTAATGATTTTTTAGACGTGTTGCGCACGAAATTTTAGAAGCTCATCAAGAAATAGAATCGGATTCTCTATAAATACATACAGTTCATAGCTATATACGAGCAATGTACTTGTTTCTAAGAAAACATTTCAAGCATTTTAATGATTATAAAATGTCGATTAAGGAGTTATTAGTATTATATTTGTAATATTGCATGACTCAGCCTATGTTAGTTAGGGCTAATAGACAAAATTATAATGTAAAAATGTATGCGATACAATAGGTGATATTAATAAATCACAAAGTTATTATGAAATTCGAAAAACCTCTATTTAAGCTTGACAGTTTTTTTATCATGGTCGTAACTGTAAAGAAAAAATGATTACTTAAAATCTTTTTCTGTACACTGGTTTTTATAATTTCACATAATGTACTACAATAATTACACTACACTATATGCATTTACGTTTAATAAAGATATTGAAAAATAAAAAAGAATTGTATAATGAATTCCTCATTTATACATTTCTATTGAAACATTATTAGACAGAAAAACAAAATAATAACGAAGAAATTTTTGTCGGATGAATTTCTGAAAACTTTTTTTATTTACAGGCTCACTTTGGTCTTAATCGTTATAAGTTAAAAACAATGGCACGAAAATACAGAGGTATGATTACTTCTATTACTAATATTCAAAATATTTATATACTTCCGCGATAGATTAACAAAATACTGTCATTATATTGCGTTCACTTATCCATTGAACCTGTCTTTTTGTCAGAGCTTAGGAATCCGAGAGCTCTTGGCACTCCTTTCATATACAATGGAGTGCATTCCTTGCATTAATTATTTCCAGTAATGAAGCCATCTTGAGCAACATGACGTATACTCGTATTATATTGCACACATCATATTTTGTAAAATAATACGTTCACAAAAATCGACGAAAATATAGGGCGTTAGAGCACACTCTATAATTGCCAGATCCAATTGCTTTTAGGAATAAACCTTTTTATAGTGATTTTTATATTTCTTTCGTATGTCTTTGGCAGAATAGATATTAAAATTATTCAGTAGAGCTGTATGTTTATCTACTTTAACGTCTAACTACTTTAACGCCGTTAATCTACTTTAACGCATTTTATAAAAAGTGCTATGGAATGAAACACTAAAAGAAATATGAAAACGATTTATCCTATTAAATATTGTTTTTGTTTTATTCTATTTATTTTGGGGACTTTTACGTGTGTACGTATGTATGTTAGCCCCATCGTGCCCTAATACAGAAATACCTAACATATGAGATATAGTGCCATTGATTTAAACAGACTAGACGCCTCATCAGATAACAGTTCTGTTAAGACTTTGTTAAACATCCCGACGTCTAGTCTGTTTAGAGCAAAGGCACTCACAAACGCCTCTCTCACAGATTCAGATCGGACACATTCCATCAAATTAAATTTTGTGAAACCCTGGATGCTGAGAATAAAAATTGACTATATACATATTTTAGATGTTAAGTTTTTTACACTAAAATGTGGCAAACAAAGAAACAACTCACCCTATACAAAGTGGCAACTATTGCCTATAACCGAGTGAAATGTAAAATGATTAGGTATATTTAACGTACCTATAGATAGCACAATGTTTGTATTCAATTTAGAACGCGAAAGCAATTTTATGTAACTGCCGAAATAACAATTTACTCAAGAATTTTTTGCATACACGCGGAGTTCGTGTTGCATAAGGAAGTACTAGCTGTTTCACAACTTTTACTTGGCAATGAACCTATGTTACGTTTTGAACGATCCCGCTATATTGAACGAGTAGCTTTTAAAAATCATATTTATTTATAGTTATTTTATTTATTGTTATAGAGTTGCTTTAGTCTTGTTTTTATACGTATGTATTTATAAAATCAATACTGGCTTAATATACTGTGATAATCTCACGTGCATTTTATTGGATCACACGTTAAGTATCACGTGGTTTTGCGTTTTTTCAGGCACTACATTTCCAGTGGTGAGGAACTTACTGCTATCTAACGAAAATGTGATCATTATATTCAAATTCAACTTCTTGTTTCTGATACAGAACGACATGAGTAATTATTGCTTGTTCTATATTGGTATTTATAAGTTATAACTACAGTGAAATATTTTACGTAATAATATTATTATTATTAGCCAGTTTCGTCCCATTGATGGCCAAAGGCCTCCCTTCCCTGTTCCATAATATTTGTGGAATCCAATGGAACAGGTTTGGTCATTTGACCCAGCACGCTTGTCCAATCCAAATTAGTCGATGTGCACTATGTACAGAGAAGATGCATGCAGCGGCTTAGATGCAAGCAATCTTACAACACCTCAGTATCATGACACGAGAGGTACTATTTTATTGTACCGGTAAGCCTCACTTAGTAAATTATATACAACGACTTTTTAATTTCTTTCTTCAATGTTCAGACATCTATAGCTGAGTGAAGGGGTCCTTAATTTATTTCCACTTATAACGGTCGGGAGATTTGAGCAACCAGTTTTTCTACTTAGATTATTTAATTATGTATCTGTAATATTTAATGTACGTTGATATACAGAGGTAGTAACATCAGCATAAACCAGGAATAATCTGTGTAATGCATCAAAATTTAAGCTACAACGGTACAATACCATATAACAAGGTGATCTCGTAAGCTAGTCAGTATTATGTGGTGTCTACCGCGGCCGGTGCGCGAATGACGGCATCCGCTAGAGTAGCTGAGAAGAGTGTACTCTACAGTTAATTTTATATTTCAAATAGAGTTACGTTTGCTCAATGACCAGTAAAGATGTTACAAGAAAAATGCCGATTGAAGACAATAACTGAATAAAATGACTTCTTAAACCGCTACATTGATCACGTATCGATCTGTGAGTATTATTGTTCAGTGATTGTAGACAGTCTGCGCACGCGACGGCTGACCGTTACTTCCGTTGTAACCGGATATGGATCAAAATGTGAACGGTTTATTATTAAAACGACCGGCGAATTTTAGGCTATTGATTTGTTTATGAGATTGGTTTATTGGTTTGCTTTAAATGTGCAAAGTTTGTTTACTGTTTTGATATTTATATCTGTGAAATGCTATGCGGGTTTTCTCGCGATATTTTTTTTTACGTCACCGGTGAGCATGTGGTGTCTAAGTCCGCACATTATCTGGGGAAACCCAGAGGTACGTTCCGGGTTTCGAACCAGGTCTCGCGTAGTAGGTTTAAAATAAAATTATGCCAATTAGATTTTAACGCTCAATATTAATAATAAATTATTCATCTTTAAGATGTAAAGTTGCTATGTGAACAAATACAATAGGTGGAAGATATAAAGGACAGACATTTGGAGCGAACTGGCCTAAGATATCTGAGTACAAAATCATGGTTTTATACTCTGTGTGTCTTGAATTTTTTCACTAAAGAATAGTTGAAAAAGGTAAATCGTTATAAAGATCTACAAACACTTTCGTTTTCTTTGGGTATATTATTTTTATCAATTAAAGCTCGTCAAGAGGTGCGATTATTTACGCACGTCGTGTTGAAGCGGAGAGTGGGCGCCTACGACCCTGGCTCTACGCCTGCGGCTTCGCACAACAATCGGAATAGGTCCACATTAATTGTGATGCCGTGAAGCGCTCGAAGCCTTGACATGTGACTCAATTATGTCAAGTCCGTAAAATACGTTTTTGTAGCTTTTTTATGATACTTAGCGATTTTTTCGGCTCATATATATGAGTCTATTAGAGCCAGAGTGGCATAATTGTCTAAATTTTATAAGTTAATATATAATTGTCCCCAGAAATATGTAAAAAAAAAACTTTGAATGTAAAATGATCTTGTATTACTTTTCTTATTACTTTTCTATTGATACTGTTACAGCTTTATAGTTTTATGCATTATTGCTAGACCTGTGTGTATATTTAATTTGAATCACTATTATTTTGATGGTACCACTTGGACCATTCTAGTTTCGTTGACCTTATATATATCGCAGAACAGTTACTGCTTCCTGCAGTTTTACAGCTACTTACTTACTGTTTCCTTGGGCCTTGACTAAGTTATTTGCTGTAAACATACGAAATCGTGCACATCCGTACTTAGAATTATTTTTCCTGTAATTTATTAGGCCTCACTTTCGTTAATTTTCATAATAACGTAATTATGTTTTCCTTCCAATAATAGTAAATCAATAACTGGTCGACAAAAAAATTTCAGGATTTGATTGTTGCGGATACTGATTAATTTGTGTCAGTATTTAATAACACATAAAATTAAATAGGCAATTTTAATATATGTTTTGGCAATAAACGTCATTATTAGATAAATCAAAATATTGTGTACAAGTTATGTTCAATTGAAAAAAAATGGAATTGTAAATTATATATTTTCAATTTGATGTTTCTAGCATAATGTTTTCTAAATTTTATTTGGCTTGTTTCATTACTACTTTTACGTATTTACGTATGTTATTAGTAAATAGAATCTGAAATGATTAAATAATAATATATCACCACGCTATATCCTTTTCGGGGTAAGCAGAGATACATTAGAGACTATTCACTGAATATGGTGTATCAGGTTAAGGAAAACATCATGAGGAAACCCACATGGCATCTAATAGAAATGCACTGAGAACGACGATCAGACTGCTTCACTGGTCACGTTGGGCATGACATATAAGCACTTAGTGGATACAGCCACTAATGTGGTTATAAAATGAAAATGTATTTATTCAATTTTGTTTATTACATGTTGGAAACAACAGATAATAATCACAAGTATGCATGTAAAATTATATTAAATTGATCGAAACTGTTGCCCAAGAAGACATTAATAAGATATTTGTCAAATTACTACATTTAGAAATAATTATCGTCATCATTTTTCAAATAGCAGCTATTTACGGACTATCAGGTGACACAATGTTATTGCATCAAAAACTGTTTCGTTTCTATAGATCGTCACTGGTTTACCGATTAGGTCTTGCGTGAAGATTAGAAACTGATGTATAATTTAAATGAAGTAAAAAACGATTTTCATAGAGTATAGTCGTTAAGTTAATGCTTCTTGACTAAGCACAATAGCGTTATTTTTACCGATATTTAAAATGTGACGTTATATTTATTTTTATTTTGCACACCGTACAGAACTTTCAATTTGTCGTTCAATGGCCAACAATTCGATATCCACGCAACTCATCGCACGTAGATGCGACTTGATTTTTCATAAAAGCGTCTGAAAATTCTTCAAAAACCGTTTACGGTGCAATGACACTCAGCAGCATGTCCCCATTAGCGCATATTCGGTTTGCATGTATAGGTAGAAAGTATTGCATTACATCACTGTATAGATGGTCTCACACCGGCAATATTGCCGAGAACTCATTATACAATCAAATTGGCAGTTTCGGAACCGCGTACAGTGGTAAACAGCTTCGGTTTATTTACTTATAGTTAGCCACTTAGCGTAATATATTTGTGTATTGAAATATCAAGATCCGTGAAATAATATTATATCTGTGAAGATTCGACATTTTATAAATTAATACAAAATTTAAATTGTATTTTTAGGAACCCCTTTTTTAGAGGAGTCTTTTTCGGGTAAATTTCTTCTTACAACAAATTTTCCTTTCGGCCGCTCATCAATTGCACGTCATGTTGAGTAAATTATTAGTTGTTCACTTAATTCCAATTAAAAAAAACGTGATAACTGAATATCGATCATTATTTACATTTACTTTACTAGAATTTAAATGGTTTGTAATATGCATTTATAATATGTTTGTAATAAGCTATATTTAGTTTTGTGTTAAGGTATCCCAGATATTGTAACTTGAAACTGTTAAAGTCCTAAAATTCATACTATATTCCTGTGACAACAGGGCAAATGGACAACAGTTCTAGAAATATTTGTTTCCATTACAGAAGTTGTCAAACATTCGTTCCCAAACCGTTTATTTTATTATGGAGGAATAGATTCCTAACTGGTTACTAGTTTGTACTATTTGTAGGTAGCCTGGGAGAAATTCCAGCAAAGTACTCTCAGAGAGCCATGAGCTGGCACGAGCAACCTCGATGTTTCCGATTCTTGCAGCTTAAATATCCTCAGGAGTGTTGTTCAACCCGCTGCCAGCCGGACCTAAGGATCCATGTTTCTACAACGACCAGGCGCGCTTGAAATTGAACTTTCACTAACTAGATAGATGCTCCACTCTATAACAGATTAATGCTTGTGTTACATTATAGTTAATGCATTAACAAAATTATGTAATTGATTTTTTTTTAATTCTATTTATTTAAGGGACTTTTACGTGTGTACGTATGTCAGCCCCATCGTACCCTAATACAAAAATACCTAACATATTACATATGGTGCCATTGATCTGAACAGACCAGACGCCTCATCAGATAATAGTTCTGTTAAGATTTTGTTAAACATCCCGATGTCTAGTCTGTTCAGACCAAAGGCACTCACAAACGCCTCTCGCACAGATTCAGATCGGAATGCAATTGATTTATTTAATCTTTATTTGTAATTATCATCCGAATATTTGACAAAAAACCATCAAGTTGGTGATTCTGTACATAGTTAATTTGATTTTTGTGATATTATAAGTTCCTGGTTCACTATCTCTAGTATACGAGTATAATTAACGTACATTTATTAGAGATGTGCTACTATGTTTATGCGCCATACGATAGTAATTGGAGGTTGCATGATGCATAATCTTAATGTGAAATGTAAAAGTGATCTTGGAAGTCTTAATATCGAACGTAAATTTACTTTCGCTGAGTTGTCTTAACTCATTAAATACAACATTGAAAAGTTTATCTTCCTATGAACGTATTTCAGGTAAATTATATTCTCGTAGTCTTAATAATATCCTATTGCGAATTTGTAGATTTTTTTATCTAAATTCATATTTAGATACATTAAATTGCATTATAAGTTCTTAAACATAGACTGGAAATCGTGTTTTTTAAAAGCGTCTTGTCTGTCTTACATCTGTACAATATTATTATAAATAATACAGTCAGAGTCGGATATTATTAAAGAAAAATAAGTTATTCAGATAATTAATAAAGAATTCTTATGTTTATCTTTATTGCGATCATAAAGCGTTTTTTTAGCTTAGCTTTTGTTTCTTCCTTAATATCACGGTTTTTAAAATCCTTTACAAGGTGTTTTAAATGGTGTTGATTAATTGCAATATTATGTAAATTATCATGTCTGTAATTTACATTTTACGTTTGCTAAGCAGACGTCGAATTTAATAATTAATATTTGATTGATTAACAAGCTTTCACTCTCAGTTTAAATAAGAGACTGCAAGACATTAACCAAATTACAGTGGACCCACATAATCTCGATATAGTTTTCATATTTTATATACAATGATTCATCTACTCGTGTATAATTGTATTTGAAAGTATCAATAATTAAAGTACTGTATTTGAGTATTTATAATAATAGGAGAGAAATAAATTTTAAATTATTATTCTAAAAGTACTTGGCCATAGACATAAAAAAATCGTGTGTGGAAAATAAAATACAGGCAACCTTATTTTATTTATAATATGTCATTGACCAGCACATTTAATGCAGTTTACTTAATATTAAAGAATTTTTAATGTGCCCACTCAATAATGGTCAACAACAATGAACAATGATGATAAATGGTGATTAATTTTGTACAAATTGCTTTTATGAGTTAATATTTAATACTACAATCAGTAATTCAAAGATTAACTACGGAATATGAACGTTTCTTTAGTCATTTGAATCTACCAAGCTCCGCCGCTCTAGACACGCTGGTCTATATCGGCGCTGCTCATTAGTCTCAAATAACAGAAAAAACTTAAATAGCCTATGCAAAGAACGAACTCTCAAGAAAGCAACAATAATTGTTTATTTCAATATAAAACATTATAAAAGAGAAACACCTCAGTTTGGAACACCGGCGTAAAGTGGCCTGCCTTTCGGTTTTCTATAGACTATACTCTGGAGAGTGTATAATAAAGTTCCTTCTGCCATAAATTGACAAGACGCCGTGCGGGCTTGCACCCTTATGTGGTTGACATTCCAGCTGCTCGCACGAAGCGATTCACCTCCTCCTTTTGGCTGTGAACCGCCAAGGAGAGGAACTCGCTCCCTGCGTCTGTGTTTCCAACATCTTATGACATGGGAATCTTCAAACGTCGCGTGAATCGGTATTTGTTGGGTAAGCGCGTTCCATCGTTGGCCTCATCAACACTTTACACCAGGTCAGATTGAGGTCAAGGGCAAGCCTGTCAGTAATAAAAAAAAGGATATTATGGGCTTAATAGTTGTTTCTTTGTTTACAGGTGAGATTGTGCTAAGCTATGTATGTGTTAAGTTCAATGTGTAAATTTATAATCGTATTAAATAAACTATGTATTTCTTTACACAACTGTTATTATTTTACTAACCTATACAATCACATTATATATGCATATATTACTGCAATATTATTATGTAAACCTTCTATATTAACACGAGTCATGTGATGATTATGCCAGCAAGATTGTGATAGATGTGATAGAAGCTATAGGCTCAGGCGTTGTAATTGACACATATCACGGGGTATGTCGACATTCGTGATGAGATGTTCACGATTGTACATCATGACCCACCGTATGTTTGCGATTTCACTAACACTTATGTTTGCAATCACTCGACTACGTACGCAGTTTTATATTTCGCTAAAGGAGGATTCACGAGCTCATAGCAACAATTTTACTAAGACGAGTTTTTCTTTACTGTATATAGTCGTTATCGTTTTTTACACTACGTCGTGTTTATCATCAAGCGTAGTATGGTCACTAGACCGAGTCAGAATAAAAAAAAGAAAAAAGAGGTTTGCAAACACGGATATAAGTGGCGTTTTATTCTCCCTGCTTACCTCAACAGGGAATTGGCGTAATGATAGATACATATAAACTTATACCTATAAGTTTGTACAGAGCCTACATTGTACAAGTACGACTCGCTCTTAGCCGGGTTTTTACTTCAAGTCCCGTTCCGCGCTGTACTTGCTCCAGTCGATGTTTACTGGGAAAGCCGTTTTGCCATATTAGGGTATGGTTACTGACGACTTTCTGATGTCCTGGTATCCGTATCTCTTGACAGCCAACGTGCAGTAGCGATCAGGTTTTGATTACGCAATTTGCGACGTGATCAAGATTTATTGACGTTTATTTGGTTACTAGCTGCGCTGGCCCGGCGTTGCCCGGGAATATGTAATTTGCCTTCTTGGGGATTGTTTTTACAAAACCACCCAAATACTTATTTATTTCCAACTAAAAATCTAAAGATAGAAATATATAGAAGACAAGAAGATGATAAGACAAGTCAAATAGGCCAAGAAACAAAACGCCAGGATTAGAATAATAATAAAGACATAGATACCTTGAGCTACGCTCAGAAGCTTAAATTAAAATGGGCAGGACATGTAACGAAACTTAAAGACCAGATATAGATTCTAATAATCGCCTAGTTGGGAGGCCCACAAGCTAAAAGAGGAAGAGGAAAACCAATTATAAGATGGGAAGGCGAAATTAAAATAATTGCAGGCCAAATAGCCCAAAATAGGGAAGTTTGGATATCCTTAGATGAGGCCTTGCCCGCTAAGAGGTCATTGACTTAGTTAACTTAAGAAGTAGTTAAAGTAAAATATAATTTAAATAAGGAAAAAATAAAAGCTTTTTATTTATTATTATTTAAAAATGTAAGTTCCGGTTTTCATAATGCTTATTTCAAAACTGACAAATTTTCAAAGAAACTTTCAACCTCTAATTCAGCTCCCTTTGAGGTAGATTTTTAAAAACGAAGTTACCTTAGAAGTTACCTACGTCATACAAATAACCCAATGTCCAAATTTCATGTTTCTAGCTAAATTAGTTTAGGTTCTAGGATGATATGTCAGTCAGAACAAGTTTTTTTATATATAGGAGATACATATACATATAGAATTCATTAACTACGGCTGTGGTGGGTAAGTGGATAAAAAATCGGTTGTAGGTTCGAAACCAGGCACATATCTCTGGATTTTTCCAGACAGAATATTGATTTACACACCACATGCTCTTCGGTGAAGGAAATCAATGTCTGGAAACCCGCATGGCATCTAATAGAAGGGTCTTCTATCTGAAAACGGTGATCAGCTGTGCTACGGCACTACAGCCCAAAGTAGATGCAGCCATTTATGCACGAGTATCACTGCTTACTTTGAAATGGATATAACGTGACGATAGATTATCATTAATATAGAAAATTAATTTAAATTAAGCATCAAGCTTTAATGTAATGTTGTTATTTATTACAGTTTTGATGTTGACATTTCTATGTATCTATAAACATAAGCGATGTATATTTTTCATAAGATCATAGTATAAAACGCAAGTATTTATTGCAAAAACATTGTATAAACATTATTTCAGTAATTTATTGTAAAGGCATTCATATAATTGTTTTCTTCATACTATTAAAAAAAATTGTTGGCAATATCGTGATGAAATGAGAATGTATGCGAATAAAATACATTGCCGTTTTTATTTAGTGGCAATTTGTAGTAAAATTTAGTCCATTTGATCAATAACTGTTTGTATTAATTATTCAAGGTCGTAGAGTTCGTAAATTTTTACTTTCATTGTCATCTAAGTTGTTATGAAATAATGTTTCTCGCAGTGTATATGTTCTAAATGAATAAATATATTATTATATATTCATGTCTAGCCGTGCTCGCGACTTCGTTTGCGTGGAAATAGTACTTTTATAATAATAATAATGATTTCAAGCTAAAGTATTAGTATTGGTCGCGCCAGAAGGCCGTATGCAATTACTTAAGAATAAAGACTTCATTAAGAGAACACATTCAGTTTATGGTTTTTTTTTAAGAAATTTAAAATAAGGTCTACATTTACCCTATTTTCCTATTACAATATAAAAGATCGAGATAAGTTTTATGTTGATAGAGTATTGTTTTTTTTTTACAATGGCTTGAAAAAGTGACTACAATGCACCTGATGGTAAGTACTTTGTTGTTCGAAAACAACAGCGACTGTAAATATACCACGATTGAAGGTCTCTAGGTATGGCTTACTGGACGTACACAAGCTAATCCCGAAACGCGACAGGCCAAAGCGAGTCACTATGTCAATTCTATACATTTTGGACTTTACTACTAGCGTTATCGCCGATAGAATGTTTATTTGTCTAAGCTGTAAATCAAATATGGAGTAATGACATACCTTGTGACATATACGCCGTGGCTACAGTCAATGGATTGTTGTCTCTTAGACTGTAGTGTACTCTTGGACTGTACTGTATTAATAGTCAGATTCAATGTTGTCATTTCCCCGAGCGAGAATTAAAATAAATACAAGGCGTGATAAAAGTAATTGGCATCCATTAAACGAATCGCCCTTAAAGGAAAATTCCTATAACCTCAGCTAGGCGAGAGTAGGAATTATGTAAAGTGGGAACAAGTTCTCCCAAGAAGTGGGTCGGTGAGCTTTCCACCGAGGGGTCTGTGCCCCCGTCTGGCTGCTAAGCTTCCTAACCGGTCTGGCCGCGATAGATTTCATCTAAGTTCATCATCCTTTGTAAATTATTAGATGTTATTCTCCGCTTGTCCTATGAACTCACACATCACCTATTGCAAAATGATTATGTTAATTCCAAAACCACAGCCGGAATACAAGCACCGATATTTTATTGACTTCGGATTTAATAGTCAAGCGAAAATAAATTTTACAGGCCCTGTTTTTGAAGCTAAATATAGTGCACCTCCGGTGATCTGATAAACATTTTGTAGGGCGATTTCGGATTATCGGATTACACACACAACACAACACACACACAACACAACACATACACAACATACATACTTACATACATGTATACATTGTATACATATACAATTATTTGAAAAAATGTACCTTGTAATCTGAAAAATTACAGAAATAATATATTTGAACGACGAATCATACTACATAACCATGCATACTTCTATAATATATTTTTGTGAAATTTATATGCAGAATCAATTGTGATAGGTGTGTCGGATTTCAAGGAGCGCTGGATTAGACAGGATCCGGATTACCGGAGATCCACTTTATAGGTAGATATATATGTATGTATCTCACTCCACTCGTGGGCTCATTTTGTAATATGTGAGCAATATAGCTTTGATCCACTAAATATGAATTATAAATAGATAGATGGGACGGATGGATATACAAACTATTACCTAACCTAATATTATTTTTTCTTAATACCTCAATATGTCCAAAATAATAGTAAATAGAACGTAAATAAGTACGGATTTATAAACAACATTGATAAATCTAGTGCAAGACACACCCTGGACTTTGCCCGTGTGTTCCCACGGTGCGATGTTGGTTGCCATAGCAGGTTACGGACCACACGCGCTTCGATGACGTCATAAATACTATCTCTTTATCCCGTAGATATCAGAAATATTAAGATGCTAGAGCATATAACTTTATGATAATCGATAAGTACATTAAAAAGTTGTCTGTAATCTATATTATTCCACATCAGTTTTGTGGTATTTAAGATACTGCGTCTATCTATGTAAATACAAATGTTAAATCTTTGCGGTGTTCTTATTATACTATAAATTTGATTTATACTAAAAGTTTGAACTGGGTTTAATCTTACTAAAGACGGACTATGCGGTAATAGAAACATTCGCCTTATTGATTATATTCTATTGTTGGATGGTGATTCTATAATAAATTCGTAACAAACTTGTGTATGCACATACATAAGATAGTTATTGAAAATATTAATTCAATAATCTATTTTATATGTATAGGTGCAAAAACAAATTTTTTAAAAGTTATCCTCTTTCTTTTGCACTGAAATGAAGCCTGCGAGAAAGCAAGTGAAAGTTTATATGAGATTTTCATTATTATCAAAGTTAAACAACTGAAAGTTAGTATTTAGGTAGTTCGTTATTCTACTGTTACTAGTAAAACTGCACTTGCGAAAGTTAAGTTGAACTCGTTAGTCATGTCTTGCCGTATAGTTGAAGGTATATGGATCCCTAGGCCCGGTTGGTAGCAAGTTGAGAGCCACCGCAAGGATTTTTAGTTAGTAAAAATCTGGCAAACTAGAGCTGCCAAAAAACGTTACCAAAAATGGGTCCGCGAGTCAAAACCTAAATAGGAAAATTTATATATTTTTATCAAAAATTTATTAGTATTATTTCAGTTAACTGAGACTGGTAATCAATTGCATTGAATGTCTTGTTGAGAATGGGATAAGCATAGATAAAAATAACTGATATAACTGTTGTAGTACCAACAATCATTTTGCGTAATCCATTTATTCCATACTCGGGAGTAAATCTTAGTGTCAGCAAACGCTTATTTTATTTTCTCAATTAAGATTACAATAACTTTAAGATAAGACAAGGTTAAACTTAAATGCTATTTGGAAACTATTTCAGATAACATTTAAGGGCTGTTTTGTGTTTCTTGTCACTTATCTACAACCTAATGAGCATGGGATTAGAGCAACACTCTCAAACATACTTTAATGTTCTAACAGATAAGTGGATGCGGTTAGTGTCAAGTACACACTTTAACAAATTACCTTTCAAGAACCAAAAATTCTAAATTCTGAGTAAAACAACATGATTTCCTTGACGTAGTAAATGCTATGAATTTTTGTCTGTAACACTGTAACCATTTGTTTTTTGATACTGGTTCGACAAATTGATTCTATTTTACCAGTGTAGTCCAAAAATGCCAAGTACCGTTAAGGGACGAAAATTCGTTGATAGTTGTCATCGTTATGTCGGCCCACATATACCACGACGGAAGGTTTCCAGGTATATGCTCAACTGGATATACACAATCAGATTTTGAAACGCGACAGACCGAAGTTAGTCACAAGTCACTAGGATGGTCTTTACACTTATGTACTGTAGTCATGACCTAGACCGGGCAATAAACATAACAACTAAAAAAAAAAAATTAGAAAAAAGCAAGCTCTTGAGTGAACTGAGTATTTAGTAATAATTTTAGTTTTTCTCCAATACCCTGGATGTCCCTAGCATAATGTATGTAGACTACAATCAATGTTATCCACTATATGTAAAATATCTAGACATCTAAAAGTAAGAATTAAAAAATGTGTTTCTGTTTCCATAATACCTTCTCAATCAATTCTTTATATTTGCGACCTATTGTATCGTTCATGACGACAGTTATTTGAGGTTAGAGATATAATTTCATTGACGTAATTAAAACGTGTTTGACGTCTGATATAATACAGATTTTTCTGGTAACACATATATGGGATCTCGACTTTATTTATACTTTACTACAACTTTACTTTTTTTTCTTTTTTTCGCTTCTACATTCATCATGCGAACAGCTAAGGAGTAGAATATGCTACCAGCGGCCATATTTCCGCGATCTTATGACCTGGGAGTCTTTAAAAGAAGAGTGAATAGGCATTTGTTAGGCGGACGCGGGTCATCATCGGACTCATCTTCACCTTCCACCAGATGTGATTGAGGTCAAGCGTTCGCCTATAAGTTATAAAAAAAAAACTTAAACATAACTACTGTTAATTTTTATCTTTACTGTGCCTACTGTGGTCACTGTGGCAAGCGTGGTATGCCACGACTGATGGTAAGTATGATGCAGTCCAAAAAACGACAACGCCTATCAACAGTAAAAAAAACTACCAATAGTGGCAGCTATGATGCCGGCCTGCACAAATATCTCTAAACGCTTCGTTTGATGAACCCTTTAACATAGGAAGGTGGGAACATGCTCGCCGGAAGCTCATCTGTAAGTAAGAGTTAGAGAATTTCTTATTCCTAGCTGGGATGTGAATCACCACAACTGTGACTCCGTAAACCCGCGCTCGTGGTGCTACGATGGAAGAGGGTAGAACAAGGTTCAATAACTCTTCAGAACACTCGCCAAGATAGAGACTATAGAAAACGCTCAGTGAGGCAATATCTCTGCGCAATTGGAATATAATCTCTATTTTATAAATAGGTTAAAATTCCGGCACGTTCATATGGGTTTTTCCAGATTAAGTACGGATTTAGATAGGCTCCTCATGCCCACCTGTGAAGGATAACATCGCGAGGAAACCCGTATGACATCTTACTTATTTCATATCATGTGTAAGTGCCCTAAAAACGGCGATCAGCTGCGCTACTGGTCCCGTTAACCTCGACATACAAGCGTAAAGGGGATACAGGTACTAATTTTCTCTGTTTATCCTGGTAAATAGTAAGACGCCGATTTTGAAAATATACTTTTTTTTTGGTATACCAGAGGATAATCCCGCATAGGACAATCAGGGCCGCTGTGAGGGCAGCGACTCCGGTGTGTCAGGCTCCTACTGACTAAAAACACCCGGACCTAGGAAACCAAATTCATCCAGACGCCCGGGAAGCGAAAAGCCTTGCTTAGGCTGCCTCGGAGGGGTAGGAATATAGAGTCCACCCCTCCAAAACTTATCTCTCAAGCGGCGCGCCGGACATTGCGCACCGCCTCCCTCTCATCCAGCCAGCAGACTTCCTCAAGTCTACTGCCCGGTTCAATATGGACTTAACTCTGCAAATACTTAACTACCTATCTACTACTTGTTCCTATTATATATACAGTTTTTTGTTAAATACAAATTTATTTTAGTAAGTGATGCTATTTTTTTTGCTCACAAAGTCCTGACTTCTATAAATTTAGCCTCTATAAATCTCAGCTTAAGGAAACTCAATTAACGTTCTCACATTTCGTTATCACGACAGCCTTATGTACATCAATCAAGGCTTATTGTGTATGAACTGATGCGTGCCATGTGACGCCCATGACCTTGACGGTGACAAGGCCGGCAATTTTAGCCGCTGACACCGGAACAGCCCCATCACAAACCTATTTGCCTATAATTTCAGCGCTGGAAGCTGCTCGTCATACATCCGATTTTAAAATTAATTTATAAATACATTCATATAGATAAAAAATACAATATGGCTGAGGCAACCTAGAGGATAAGAGACCGGTACTATAAAAAAACACAAATATTCGTATGTTGAAATCCCATCACGTACTTACATCAGGGTTAGTAACAGACTTTAAAAAGGAGATCCTGTATTCGACTCTATGTACTTTTTTAACATATACCCACCCATAACTCCGCCGTTTATTGGTCGATCTGAATAATTATTTTTTAAGCTGTTAGGGATATCTTGAGGCAGACATGGGCAAAATGTAATCTGATTAATGATGAATGATTACAAAATGTAGTCGTAATTTTAATTTTCTTGCTTTGTAATCCTGATTAAATTCATTTAAAACATTAAGAAATCATAAATGTGTATACAATCTGGGAATTTGTAGTGTTTAAAACATAAATGAGCAAAATGCAGTCATATTAATGGTAAAAAACGTAAAATGTAATCGTTAATCATTTTTATTAATCTGATTACAATTTGCCCATCTATGTCTTGAGGTTAGTCCCGTATTAATATGGTACAGCTCTGATGAAGGTTTTTGGAGATATAGTCCAGAATTCTTGAATTGACAACAGTACAATCGTTTTCTCTCTATACGTTCGTCGTGTGTAGAGCGAGCTCGATGGTTATTGTTTTCGATAAGGTATAAACCAAGTTTACGTTATGCTTACCATGATGAGGGTCCGATGAAGATTATTCTTAATACGGCAAATTGATCGTGTTTAGACTTAATTGAATCAGGATTTTGTCTCGAACACGCAAAATAATCCGAATTTGATGCCGCGGAAATACAAAAAATTGTAAAATAATAAATATGTTTATAAAAAAAATTCAACCGGCTTTATCAATAATAATACACGGAAAAATAATCCAGTTTAAAATGCGCTAATAAAAATACATTCGTAAGCTCATTAATGCTTATTTTGTTCATACGTTTGTTAATGTGTTTTTACTTTAACCCCGTAGCATTTTTTGATAAAAGTCTTTTGAAGATTTTTTGAAGATTTTTTGACAATTCGGAAACATCAATATGTAATTAATATCGAGAGTTCACGACGCATCTACTACCTAATTAACAGGAGATAACATTTTTATAAAGCTAATTATTACGATGCTGTTAAAGTTAAATTTGGCATTTAAAATCTTATAAAACTCCAATTTATTTTTACTGTTGTAATATTATTGTAGTGTACTTTTACGAGAAATGTGTTACTTTTTACAAGACGAGCCGGATGTCCAAACCGGTACTATAAAAGATGGTGGACAATTGCTGCAGATTAACATTATATTACGATATGCTCAGGTTCTGTTATTTTATTGTCGGCATACCGTCGTTTTATATTCCTGAACAAAGTATTTAGCCTTCTCCAATTACTTGTTAAACCTTAAATATTGCTCGCATCAACAAATTAAATCTTAAAATGCTATTTAATTGAAGTGGTTTAACTTTTCTTCAGTGATGATTAAGTTCAACAGTTGTTAAAATTTAATGTTTTCGATTAAGACAATAAGTGCATTTAACAATAAATTGCCTTTTTATATAAGTTTAAACAAGATTTAATCTTTTTATGCAATATTAAATTAATCTCCTTAAACATAGAAAGTTTGCCAGTGTTGGGGCTCGATCACAGGTTGTTCAGCGTAGCCGGTATGGTTATTAGGTCGATAAAAATGGTTAATTATGTTTTCTTCTATAATAAGCTTATTAATATTGAGTTGTTTCTTTACATTATGGTCTGTCACGTGATATGAACAAGGTTGTGTTGGTAACGCGGAGTGAAGGTACTCGTGATTGTAAGCCCGGGCTCAGAACAATCAAGTATCGGGACGGTCAAAAAAAAACAGACATAGCTTCGGCCTTTCGAACTTCAACAAACTCGACTTTTTTTAAGGGGCAAATGTGGTGTATATTAGACTGGGCTTTATAAAACAGATATAATTTTAGCCTTTGAAATATATGGACAGAAAAATTATAAATAAAACAAGGCTGTATGCCTCGTTCCTTAGCCTGCCTATTGGCAAAGATGATAAACAACAACAATCAGGAAAGACCAATGAACTATTGTTTAGGGTATTTTAGCATATTTGTAACGATCTAGAATAAACAATAGGTGCCTCAGCATCTGTTATAATTTAGTAGATGGAGAAAGGTCTGTTGTAGGAAGTATTAGGTTATGGTTGTAAATAAAAATGTAACTAACCAAGGCCGTACTGCCGAAAGGTTGAACTCCGTCCAATCAGTGAGGACACTGAATCACTTCACTGCAGTCTTTTAACACTAGTTTGTTTTCAGTAATTGACTAAATACGATCGATCAACGATACACTTTGCGCTAAAATCGATTTACATTTTACGTTTAAAGTCACCGTTGTCTCGTTCACCATCTGAAACAATACAGATAATAAATTAAATAACACGGTTAAATATAAATAACAAAAGCGATAAAATGTTAACAGACATTACAAAAGTAACAAAAGAAATTCAAAAATAAAAATCTATTTTTTTACAATGTCAAACGTTGCTTATTAAATTTTGTTTATTATCTAGCGAACTTGTAAACCTGTTTTATTTAAAAATACGTGTTTATAATTAACTCAGCAAAGTGATTACACTGCGCCTGGTATCAAACACAGTAACAGTCAAAAAACTGACTATAACTGTCAAGAAACCGGAGACTTACAGCTTGACAGTAACTTATATCCCGGCTGGGACTAAAAAGTTCTCAAACTTTTACTTTTGATCGAGGCGTTGAGGTATGGAATTATCATCCAGGGAGCGTGTCCCTGCCGTCCTATGATATTGGGCCCTTTAAACGAAGTGTGAAGAGATATTAATGCAGGCCTGAATGATCTTTGTTACTGTAGTGTATGCGCAACCCGACTACGACACAAACTCACCGACCGTGACCGCGTGCGGACGTGCTCGGTGTTCCGTCTACATTATTTAATTCTTAATAGTAAAACTGAGTTTGATTACTATATGTGTATACTACTAACTGTGTTAAGAAGACATCGAACATTACAAGTGGCGACGAGGACAAATGTGAGTACCTGCCTAAAAAAAAAAAAGAAAAAAAAAAGAGAGATGATGGATAACATTATTATAACCTATAAAACGGTTGTTTACGTATAGTTAAGTTTTATATCAAATCACTTAAACATTATGGAACAGTTTCATTTAAATTTAATATTAATATCAAGTGAGACAACACGTAAATAATTGTTACGGTTAAACAAATTCATTTGTAATATATTTTTTCACTGTTAAGGGCCATGCATCTGATCTGAATTGATAAAGGCCACGCAAATACAAAAACAGTAATCACGACATAACAACAAACCTACGTGGGTACCTAATAATAATAATAATAGTATAGTGGGTATGTAATATATCTACTGTACATTGTGCAGGTATGCAATCCAAGTACCTTACACTTGGGAATACAATAGTCAAATTAAATAATTGACGCAACTATTATAATACATTGATATTATTATACTTTTTATACTAATTTAATACTTAATTAAATCATTCAGTTAAACAATAAAATATAAAATAATACTTAAATTTCAATAGAACTATTTAAGATATTTTTCTACCTACTACTTTATTAATATGTTATAAAATTATTATTTTTCTCTATTTAAACGTAATTGATTGCATATTAACACAATAATGCAGATATGATGGTAATTACATTAAAGGTCTAAAACCACGCAATAAGTTAATGACAAACAAAAGGGCCATGCACATTGCAATATAGTATGTTCAAATTGTACATATAATGCAAATATGTGATTAATTTAAGGATTATAATTACAAAATTGAAAAGGCCATGTGTATTTACAACAATAAAATAGGGCTATGCAGATAAATACTGTTACTGATTTTAAGTAAAAGCCACGCAAGAATGAGAGAAACATTTGTTTTGCCCCAATGTCTCATGCATCACTAATACTTACAAACTTGACCATTTTGATTGCGAAGGCGACCCGACATCTGTCGGCACTCGTTGGGTGAAATGAAAGAGGGCACTTGAAATTTATTTACTGGTTGCTAATTATTACTATACCTTTAAAAAAAAAAAAACGAGTGAAACTTCTTCATGAAGGAGGAATATCACTCCAAGAAGTTTATTATAATTTACCTGGTGCTCATGTTGAAGAAGGAAATGGCATTGAGGTGTATACAACAGCTTTAGATAAATTGGATAGTTACTTTGCACCAAAACAAAGTCGAATTTACGAAAGTTACTTCTTCCGTCTTATAAAACAGGAAGAAGGAGAACAATTTGAACGATTTCTGTTATGATTGAGAAATCAGGCTGAAAAGTGCCAATTTCATACAAAAGAAGATCATATTATAGACCAAATAACTGAAAAGTGTCGAATGGTTGAGCTGAGTAAAAAAAAAACTTAGAAATCGGTGATTTAATTACTCTTGATTAAATTATTAGTAAAGCAAACGCATTAGTTATTGTAGCCAGACAATTAGAACAATTTCACCAAAACAGATATTAACAAAATCGATAATAAGAAAAAATTGGGTAGATTAATCCGACACAAACCGTTTAACACAAATTGTAGTAGATGCGGTAGCTCCACGCATTCATCTGAAGATTCTAAATGTCCTGCAAGGGACAAACGATGCATGAAGTGCGGCTTTATTGGCCATTTTAGAGAGCATTATAGAACTAGGCAGAAAAGACAATTTCCTTATTACAGGACTGAAACTGTACATAAAAAAAAAAAACTAAAACAGAAACAAAAAATAATACTGATAACTTTGAAATTCATTATATCTTTCATCTGGATGACGATGAAACTGTAAAGTGTAATATTGGAGGAGTAATCGTTGATATGTTGATTGATTTGGGAAGCAAATGTAATGTGATCACTGACAAAACATGGCAGTATTTAAAAGACAATAGGGTACATGCCACTAACCAGATACGCAGCCCCAATAAGACACTTATGTTATCTCTTACGGCAGTAAAAAAACATTAGATATTATGGGTTCTTTTGGCGCAAACATTTCAGTTATTGGTAATAATGGTACAAAATCTACTTTTTATGTTATTAAAAATGGGACACGTCATTTATTAGGCAAGGAGTTTGCTATTTTATTACATGTGCTTAAAATTGGAATTCATATTAATGCTATAAGTAAGCTATCTTTAGCGAAATCGTTCCCGAAATTTAGAGGAGTGACTGTTCGGATCCCAATAGACCAATCCGTTAAACCAGTGGTCCATCCCCATAGAAGAATACCTATTCCCTTAGAAGAAAAGGTTGCTAAAAATTAAAGGAACTGAAGGATGCTGTATTATTGAAGAGATAAATGAACCATCACCGTGGGTATCCCCAATTGTTCCCGTCCTTAAAGAAGGTCAAGAAGAGGTACGTATTTGTGTGGATATGAGGAGAGCCAATGAAGCAATTATAAGGGAAAAACATCCCGTCCCAACAATGAACGAACTACTTCCTCATTTCCGCAAAGCTAAATACTTTAGCTCTCTTAACATAAAACATGCCTTTCATCAACTAGAAATTCATGAAAATTGTCGGTATATTACTTCTTTTAGTACTGGCAAAGGACTATTTAGATACAAAAGATTAATGATTGGAATTTCTTGTGCTCCAGAAATGTTCCAAAAATTTTTAGAAAAGATGTTATTAGTTTGTGAAGGAACATTCAATTTTGTCGATGATATTATAGTTCACGGATCCACAGAAAAGAACACGACGACAGGTTAAATAAGGTATTACAGGTTTTGAAAGAAAACGACGTACTACTAAATGAAAAGAAATGCATTTATAAAACTATAAATATTGAGTTTCTTAGTCATGAACTTTCAGTTAGTGGAGTCAGACCACTAGATAAATACTTAACTGCAATAAAAAATAGTAGAACTCCCAATACCATAGAAGAAATTCAAAGCTTTTTGGGATTAGTTAATTTCGTTAGTAAATGTATCCCAGATTTAGCTACCCTTACAGAACCTTTACGCGAAATGTTACGGTTAGACTTAGAAAATTAACAAGCATAAAAAAAAAAAAACAAATAGGACAGCTAGGCATGAAAAGGCATTTAAAGTTCTAAAAAAAAAAATATCTAATATTAGATCTTTAGGTTATTATAATTCTTCTGTTAGGACTCAAGTTATTGCTGATGCCTCTTCTGTGGGCTTAGGTGCAGTATTGGTTCATATTGGCGAAGATGGTCCCCGTGTGATTGCTTATAGTCATAAAGCTCTTATAGACTGTGAAAAAAGATATTGTCAAACAGAAAAGGAAGCTTTAGCACTCGTTTAGACTGTTGAACATTTCAAGATATACCTGTTCGACAAAGATTTTAAACTATTAAGCGATCACAAACCATTTGAAACCATTTTTGGAAGAACATCTAAACCATGCGCTAGAATAGAACGGTGGGTTCTTAGGTTACAGGCATATAGGTATAAAGTCATTTATCGCCCGGGCAAGTCAAACATAGCTGACACCATTTCGAGACTTGGCAAAACTTCCCCATCAGAACCATTCGATTCCGAAAATTATATAAATTATGTTGTTAACTATAGTAGACCTATTGCAGTACCATCAAATGAAATTAAAGGATGGTCTACTGAAGATGAGGAAAATTTGAAAGTCAAGAAAGGAATCTATTATAGCGATCGGCACGATTCCATTAACAATTTTAAGCTAATACAAAATGAGCTATGTTTCAATGGTGACATACTTCCCCAAGATACAAGAATAGTTATTCCTCATAATTTGCGTCAACGTGTACTAGAAGCAGCCCATGAAGGACACCCAGGCATAGTAGTAATGAAGGCTCGTCTTAGAACAAAGGTTTGGTGGCCCAGAATTGATAAAGATACTGAACTACTAGTAAAATGTTGTCGAGGTTGTACTCTGGTGTCTAATCCTACTCCACCGCATCCAATGAAGAGACGAACACTTCCTGCTGAACCTTGGGTTGATGTTGCGATAGATTTTCTAGGGCCCCTCCCTAGTCGGGATTACCTTTTGATAATTATTGATTAAAATAGTAGATGTAAGGAAATTAAAATAATGCATAATATTACTTCCCTTGACACGATAAAGGTCTTAAAAGAAATTTGCTCTAGATTAGGTTACCCGGCGACTTTAACATGTGATAATGGAAATCAGTTTACTAGTGAGGTTTTCCTGAACTATTATAAAGAATGTGGAATCATTGTAAATAATACAATACCTTATTGGCCTCAAACGAACGGCGAAGTTGAGGCAAAAAACCGAAATAATTTAAAACTTTAAAAAAAATTTGCAAGCAGAAAGTCTGAACTGGAAAAGGACCTCTTTAGTTATTTAATGATGTATAACAGTACACCTCACTCTGTTACAGGCAAATCTCCTTCAGAATTATTTTACAGGAGACAGTTTAGAGACAAGATCCCGTCAGCTCCAGACATTGAATTTAAAACAATTGATGCAAATGTAAGAGATCTTCAATTGAAAGAAAAAGGGAAAGGTTATGGAGACCTAAAAAGAAAGGCAAGGAACAATAACTTAGAAATAGTCACTGGTGTAGCTGGTGGTGATGTTAATATCCGGAACGATGATACTGGAAAAGAATATCGTCGAAACATAGTCCATTTAAAAAAAAAATTAATGATTCGTGGACTGTGGTTAATCAAAATGAACATAATAACGAATTAAATTAAATTATCCAACTTGCTTGACTTGATTGTTCCATTGACTTGCTCTGATTAATTATGTTATTGTTTACATGTTATTTAGTATTTAAAAATATTAAGAAAAGTGTAATATTATAAGTTCATTGTCAACTTTAAAAAAATTAAAATAAACGAGGGATGTAGTGTATGCGCAACCCGACTACGACACAAACTCACCGACCGTGACCGCGTGCGGACGTGCTCGGTGTTCCGTCTACATTATTTAATTCTTAATAGTAAAACTGAGTTTGATTACTATATGTGTATACTACTAACTGTGTTAAGAAGACATCGAACATTACAGTTACTATCGATATATTTTTCTCTGCTGTTGATAGTTGTCCTTTTTTTACTGGTCCTTGCTTACCATCAAACGTAGTGTCGCATATGCCAAATCAGAATTTAAAAATATATATATTAACCTCTGATAGACGCACAGTCAAACTGACAAAGTGCCGAACTACCCAACTTTTTTAAGAAACCTTATTTCGCTCGGTCAATAAAACATCTCAGGCCATTCGGCAGCCAAGGCCTCGTCGCCGAAGGGTCGCGTTCGCCCAGAGCGAGCGCGACATCTACAGGTGACAATAGCCGGGCAGTAAACTCGAGGGAGTCTGCTGCCTGGATGAGAGGGAGGCGGTGCGCAGTGCGTGGCGCGCTGTCTAAGAATGAGGTTTTGGAGGGGTGGGCTTTTTACTCGTACGCGTCCCAGAGAGGTAGACTAACAAGGATTTTTGCTCCCCTGGCGTCTGGATGAATTTGGCTTCCCAGGCTCGGGTGGAGCGATTAGAGGGATATCCCGGGGGTTTTTCGATCAGTAAAACAAGAATGTAACACTAAAAAACGTTTTTGAATTTTTACGATGTTTTACTTACCTGCTGAGGTTTATGAGTTTTCAATGAATTGGCTGCTTTAGCTATTACTACTTCTACGTGAGAATATTTTTATACGATAAAATATATATTATTGGCCATTGTTCTCACTTCTCGTCATATATGTCAGGTAGTATGATTAACTTGGTACGAAAAACGGAGCAAGTTGGAATCAATATATGTATAATAGGTGCATAAAACATCGTTTCTGATAAAAGGAATCGTCACAGAAAAACGAAAAATGAAATAATATTATCAATTTTTTCTTTTCGGTTACGGAGCCCTAAAAACAAGCTACAGACTAAAATAAAATATAATTCACCGTTTATTTGAATTTGCAACGAGCAGACGTGGTCGTGATAAACAGCTTATATCCCCATCACGATTCAATTAGAGCAAGGTTTTTTCAATATCTTATTCGTTAACATATGGTAAGTATAAATATCCTTTTAAAAGCTCTTAAATTCTGAGTTTAAATTGCATTAAGAAATTTGAGACTTTATCATATGGTGAAAAAGGATTGTAATTATTAGAACAACATTTTATCAATGTTAATAACTTAAATACTGTATTCCTGTATTTAAATAAATATATAGATACATATAAACAGTGATAAGTATAATTATTGTGTCCCGTTTCAATTTTTGTAATTATCATTAGTCTTAGTTATTACATTAGTCTTCAATTAACCGACTTCTCGCTTAGAAGATGTATTCGTTAAGTATTCTATAAAATTACATATGTACATATAAATTTACAATTTGAATACTGGTTATCTTAGACATATGAATGGTCAAACGAGAATTAATTTAAAGCCTGGAAATTTTCTGATTAAATAATTACATTATGTAAACTCGTTAGCATAATGAGCGCATACTGCAAAATTGCAAATAGCATTATTTGCAAAATGGTATTAAAATAATATTGGCGCAGCAAAAGGCATGTACTTGGTACAGTCACCTACATTGAATAGAAATCACAAATATAAATATATGTATGATGTATTTACACACGTATCGTACTTATATATAACTATAATTTTGAGTAATTTCAACGCCAAAAGTGCTAGACAAATATTTTTATCTTAATTCATGTGTGGTAGAACACTCACTAGCTCTGGTTCCTCAATGTATGCCCTCGTTCGTATCATGATGTTGTTGACCATTATCGAAGCCTGACAGCTAGAAAAGAATAAGCTAAAGCCCCAGGGGACTAAAACATAATTCATTTTAATTAACGCGTATTTGAATAAAGTTAAATTTATACATATTTATGCATACATCATACATATTCTAGCTTCGAGAAAATTGATTTTATGTTTAAATTATAACATTATAATTTAAATAAGTTATAAGTCATAGTGGCTATGATGGCCTTTTTTTTTAATTGAGGAAAATTCTCATCGAACCCTCCCGGCTAAATATGGGGGTGGTAACCAGGGTGTGCCGGACTTTTACCGACTAAAAACCCCAAGTTAACCTCATCCGCACTAGGACGGGACTGTGGGCTCTGTAATCAATTGCGGCAACGCGAGTCGTCGTAGATTTGAATCCCGGCACGTACCTCTAGGTTTTACCAGATTACGTACGGATTTAAACAGCACATGCTCACCAGTGAAGTGTGTCTGTGTGTGTGTCAGTGAAGTATTTTGGGAGTCGAAGCTGCTCCCGTCCGTAGGCTTTACCCTAGTTTACCTACACGTGACTCCTGGGTGGTGCTAAACGAGCAGCAGCGAGGTGGTAGGGCGTCGGTGCCCGTCTGGATCGCGACCACAGTACAGGGGTGTAATGCCCGTCATAGTGACCAGTTTCGGCTTGTCGCGTTTCGGGATCAGCTTGTGTATATCCAGTAGCTCATATACCTAGAGACCTTCAGTCGTGGTATATGTGGGCCGACATGACGATGGAGACTATGAATGGATTTTCATCCTTTGATAGTCGCTTTCGTTTTTGGACTACACTGTACTTACCATCAGGTACTCTGTAGTCACTATGTCGAGCCAGTGTAAAAAAAAAAGTGAAGGAAAACATCGTGAGGAAACCCGCATGGCATCTGATAGACATATCATGTGTAAGTGCCCTGAGAACGGCAAGCAGCTGCGCTACTGATCTCGTTGGGCGATATATAAGGGCAAAGTGCATACAACTACTAATGTATCTCTGCTTACCCCGTAACGGATATAGCGTGATGTTATGTTATTATTATATTTTATTTCATTACCAAGATTCCAAATTTGGAATCGTAATTAATTATAAATGATTATGACATTAAATGCTTATTTTTTTTTCATGAACTCGATGACATAAAAAGCCATGATTTCCTAAATTCGACACGCGTAATTATTACAGAAGTGTGGCATTAAGGTAAGGTCAAACAACTCTTCGAAATATTCGATACTAAGCCATACACGTAATTAAGGCTAGCATTATCCATAATGAGGTATAATTAAAGAACACTCAGTATTCGGGACGGTGATTAAGGCGGGCACACACCGACACCCAGTAACGCACGACTGACCAAACAAGTGTATTGGCAATAAAAATGCATAGCAATAGGTATTCGGTTGCGAAGTTGCGATAGTTTTGTGCTAGATGCATGAGTTTTGTGAATCGCTGATGCGTCGGTATTGCAAATGTTGCGAAGGTGTTCATTTTAAGTGTGACTGATATTGTTTAACCGTTTGAGTGCGGAGGAGCGAAATATCGATTCTCTGGTTATATTCCAAAATTGCGGGGAGCGAAATATCGCTCCTCTTGTTTTATGTAATTCATAATTATAATAGATTCATGAGTAGATAAGTCTGATAAAATGTTGTATACATACCTGGACGACCGGAGAACATTGAAAAATTGGAAAAAGGTGTCATTTAGTATCATAGGAAGAATGGTTTTGAATTCATATATTTTATATTCCGAAATCATCCGCATCTTTGGCATGTGCTCACAAAATTTGTTCCGCACTCAAGCGGTTAAGTTTATTGTTTACTATAAAATTAAGTGTTATTAATTATAGGTATATAAATTTTATTAATTAAGTTGAGATATGTATTTTTATAATTATTATCTATTTTATCAGTATTCATCGATCGCTTACATAGAAGTTACGGTTTCTTAATTATTACTACTATTCTGTCCGACTATCAAGATTGTGGTCTTGGCTTGATTTATAGAAGCTATTTTCACTTTGCTTAGCAAAGATCTCAAAACATTTTTTTTTTCATATAAAACTAAATATATAATAGGAACTTGAGTATAGCCATAGTATTCACAGAGCCTATTCCAAGTTGATAAAATCGGTGACTTACCAAATACCAAATCCTTTAAAATAGATTGAGTAAGTCTAGGCAAACTTAAAGTTTCATCTATAAATCTCAACCTTAGAGTTGAAGTCCAGATTTTGTTTGTTGCGTGTTTTTTTAATTTTATGGAATAATTATTGAGTGATTTTTTATTTAAAAATAGGCTGCGATAAATTTGTGTTTATTAGTTTTTGTTTTAATTATCATATAATACTTTTTCTTTTTGAATTTACATATATTAAACATTACTTTCTCAATGTAAATTAAAATACGTTTGTAATTTTATATAAGTACAATAATTTGGTAATTTTCACTAAAAATGTGCTTGTTGGCTAAATAAAGTTTGCCATATTCAGTAACATCACAAAACCCACGAACTACCTCGCTCTCGAAGAGCTCAGATCGTAAATGTCAGATCGAATGCGGTGAATAGAGCGGGTGTCCTCGTCACGAATCGCTGACCTAGTGGTCCGAGCCACCTGCGACTTATTACCGAAAAAATAAACGAGTTTACGTAATTAAGCGCAGTGCATACGTAACGACAGTGTGGACATTGCTTAGGAAATGTACGTGCAAACTTTACACAGCCGTTATGATTAACTGATTTCATGTTTTCGTGTCATATCTGCTTTAAAACTGACATGGCGTAATAACAATTCAAGAGATTACTATTTTTCTCGATACCAGTGGCATTGTTTGCATTATGACAAATATATTTACATAGTAAATAGTGAAAATTCCGTGGAGTTTAACTTGAGGTCGGCATTTTCAATCTTTTAAACTAACATTGGTGAGATATATAACAAGGCAGAATAATATTAGAGAAATGATGTATTTCAGATTACAAATGCATAGTATTCAAATTTTTCCGGTTATATTACTAATACGATAGCTGTATAAAAGGTCCGTATTTAATACCATCGAAGCACCATAATGGATTCAATTTATCCTCCAAAGCCAATTAGAGCTATGAGCTAATTATTATTTTCTTTATATGTTCAAAATTGTAAGCATTTGCACAATATGTTCTACAATCTATGACAATTTAAAACCAGTTCGAAACGTGAAATATTTCCGTACCTACCAAACAGATATTAACATTTTTGATCTAAAAGTTTCATTGATAAAGAAATACCGAAGGTAAGTGGTTGAAACGTATCCACTTTCATATCAGGGTATAGATGTTAAAACTGAAAAGATTTTGTAATTTGTTTTTATAACTGTAGCTGCGGTTTCGTTGCTTTAGCTCAGTTACGAATTTGCGAATATTTGGTGCGAATTATTGAAAATTTTCAATTAACAATCGGCTTACCTCATGGTGTGCGGTGAAGGGAAAAACCGTTAGGAAACCTGCCAGTCGGGAAGTCCAGTTATATTGTGCCTTATTGGAGTAAATATCTATTTTTTTTTTATTTTAACATAATTCCCTATAGACTATATTATTTTATACTATATTATAATAGACTGTCTACACGAGGGTAAGTATGTTCTCATGTAAGTGCTTTGTATTCTATCTTTATAAAAATAAACTCTTTGAACTGTTATGGATAACTATTATACAAGTATTATTATCATTTAGCCGTGGTGGCTGCCGGCAGAATAGAATAGCACCCCCTCTTCTTGCTGAGGTGTCGTAAAAGGCGACTAAGGTATCTCTTTAACAACGCAATTCAACCAGGTGTTCAGAGAAGGAAAACTCGACCAAACCTGCATCCTGCTCCCTCCCGATGGTACTGGTTCTCCATTCCATCGGGCCTAGGGGAGCTCGGACGAGAGAGTGCTTTTCTGGCTGCGCGTCCAGTTATGCACTTAAATATCTCCTGCGCAATTGACTGTTCCCGAAAACTGGGCCTTGATTTTCTTAATCGGCGTTGAAACAGTCGCTGTGGCCGAATCCGGCTAGGACATCATCATCATCATCATTATTATCATTATTTATATTAATGAGTTTCTAAGGTTCTTCTTTAGAGAACTTCTTGGTTAAGTCCTCAGGGTAGATGATGCCAGATGGGATCAAAACCAAACAACAAAACAGAAATATTTTTACAAACAGGGTAGCTTTAGCACTATGACGATGACCATGACGTGATAGGGAAAGGAGGGGTATAAGCAAGGGAAGGGGAGTAAAAGGGAAGTAAGATTGTCTGTTAGGGTACGACGTTCGCTAAGTCGGCTAGTTGTAAATATATACTCCAAACTTTTGCCATTAACTTTATGTGGTTGCATATAACTTGAGCAATACGTACACTTAACAAAGGAAAAAGCTTAAAGAGCCTCTGTAACTTGACAACCCAAACACAGTATTGAAATCCGCCTACAGAATATTCTCCAATCGTTTAAATGCGAGGGCGTTGAAGGCAGGCTACATTCGATCGATACTATAATATCATTTAATGTATTCGTGTCTAGATAAAAACAACGACGGGTATTACATTTTTAGTCATATTTTTATCTAGTGAATAAAAACAAATTAATTGCGGAAGGCATTGCTTTGGGTAAGAACAAAATAGTTAATGATATTAACTTCTTAGTTCCTTGAAGAGAAAACGATTATGTTACGGCGTGTTTTTTACAAACGTATACTACTTAATACGTTCGCTCAGATAACAGCTCAATAAAGGGAGAAATAAAAATAGGCACAATCTAAAAGATTTTGCGTTATATGCCTCAAAAAATAAGAAATTCGAAAATAAAATACGAAGCGTTGTTTCATATTAGAAACTACATAAATTATTTTTTTAAGTTTTTTTTAAGTTACTGGTCACACCACTTACATGTTTTTTTAAGATATTGCCTTTTAATCTTTAACAATTATTTAGAATGAGTGACAACTTTTGCTTATAACTTTACTAATACAATGATTTCAATGATGAAACTAATTTTCCAATATTCGCAATTTATCCCAAAACATATCGATATAACAAAACTATGTGACTACTGTAAAACAGCTGCGAAGATAACAAGTGTTCGGTTAAAGGAATAATGAAATGATACGAAATATGTCCGCCTGGCGTCTCATGGATGCAATGCGAAAGTAAGCGGTACGCCAACCGGTCGAGCGAAGGCCGACTGGCAACCGCTTTTGTCTAACGGCTGAGTCCAAGTTATAGGAAATAGCGAATTTAGAATACAACCACCACTTCAAATCTCCTTTTTTATACCAAAAAGTAAATAGGCTAACAGACCACCTGATTAAAAATGATTCTAATTCCAAAAACCGAATGCATAGACAGGTATTACCATCGACTGTCGGCCTTGAAGAAAAAGAGAGCGGTATGCTGAAGTGATGGGGCGATTGCTCGAACTATGTCGTGAATACAGTATACAAGTGCAAAGATCGTAATAGTGACTCACTTGAATCCATCACATTTCCTGATTACTTTGTGTACGTCTAGTCATTCATATATTACCCGGTGATTACGTGTGGGGTACCAAAGGTAAAATCTAAGGACGTTAGCAGCGTCAACCTAGTATTACAAGTGTCGTCTTTACCACGTTACCATTGCAAATGCTGCTAGGAGAGGTTTATAATTTCACTAGTCTTAAGGCGAGCTTATTATAAATTTCGGTAACAAGGTAAGGGCTTCTTTGTAGGTGCAGTCGTCATAGTAATATTGCATTGATCTAATGCTTGTTTATGAATGATATACGTCGGCAGCTTTAGGTGTAGTATGAGTTAGTGTCGATCTGCGCATCTTTACTTGATGTAAATATACATTCAATACTACTGTATATATATTTCTTGTAACAGCGAATTATGACTTAGAGAATAGAATGATATTACTATTTTATCGCATATTAAACTCCGTATCATACTTTTACGGAGATTAAGGTGTCATGATTTTCTAAGTTAACTGCCAGAAATAATTAAGAAAAAACAATTATATACATAGCGACACTAAAAGTAATATTCAGAATTAATAAAGGGACACTTCGCGGCATCTGGCAATCTTAGGAGCGAAAACTGACAAATTATAGATAGATTAATGGATTTGTGTTGTGCACGTGGAAAGAGAGGTTACTGATTAACTTTATTCATCAAGAGAGTCTTGTGAATATTAGCTAATAATATATTTAGTGATACAATAAACTGGATTGAGAGTTCTGAATATTCCTTCATGACAAAGTTAAAATTGCTCAAAATTCATGCTAAGTAATAATAATCTAAAAATTTATGCGTTATTATAATCGATATTATATCCTGTTAGAATTTTCGCTCCCATCTGTTTTTGGGACAAAATATCGAGGGATGAAAGGCTATTTGGGTTAAGCGACATTTTTTGGTGATATGGTAATATATAATATTTTCGGAATCAGCGTTTTTTATCGATTCCAATAATATATATTACCATATAACAAAAAAATGTTGCTTAAACCAAATAGCCTTTCACCCCTCAATGTGATGAATATTACCATTTTTTATTATATCATTTAATAAACACTTAATTTTTATATGAAATATACTACTGTCAATTAAAAAGACAATCCTCTTTTTTTTAAATTTAGTTTAAGAACTTCACATTTGAGGTATTTTAAGTCAGTTTTCAAAATCATTTAATGCATTTATTTGTAATATAATAATAATTATAATTTTTAATGATTTCTGTAATGAAAGCATTGTTTCAATAAACGCCATTCACTTTCATTTTACGCCAAATAATAAGTGCAGAAATGCTGTGGCAAAAACGCATACTGCACCACTCCTACCAAAACACTGCCCTCTCATTCTAATATATTTGAAATATATATTTTCGTCTTTATCATGTGGACAATGACGAAAGGAGCCAAACATAAATCGGTGTTTGAAAATAATCAAAAGAGAATTATAAAGTTTAATTTTATATTAACAACATCGATACAATTAAAAAAAGCTTAGTATTAAAATCATTCTATATTTAATCGACATTTTCTGTCCGTTGAACCTTAAATAATGACAGAAATGTTTTTTCACTCCTTATCATGCAGGATTGGAAAGCTTAACTTTCCAAGTACATACATAACTTATGTAAGAAACTCTCAAACATTTATACAGCTGGTAAAACAAAACTTAAACCCACTTTAACCTCCACGTTATAGATGCAGTTGTTTACAAACTGCTGGTACTTTCATTTCTCATATGTCTTTCAATCTTAAATTTATTACGTAATTATGAAAATGATTTAGAGAAACGTTTGTCTATAGTTTGAGAAGATCGAAATGTTTCATCTTGCCGATTGATAAAAGTGACACCTAATCATCTAGAAAGTAGATTATGTATAAATGAAATAACACAATTTAATACATTCGCCGTTAATCAAGCAACGATCTTTAAGTATAATTTAGTGCTTATTGCTTGCATTTGGCTACAATTATAACGAATTATAGACATCATTATGAGGCATTATTCATTGACAGTCATTTAATATTATAACTTTAGATTAATAATTTAAGATTTATAATATTCAATTTCATAAGCGAAATGAAATGAATTTCATCTACCTAACGGAAATTGTTATAGTAATTTTTGGAGAAAATAAATAATAAAATACTTGTCTATGTTAACTTCAGCCGCCTTTTTAAAATTATATTATATAATATCAATATAGAAAGCTCATAATAATTATAATAATTAAAAATAAAAGACAGTATACAGTTACATTTCACACGTTCAGTTTCATTAATACTAACGTAAATACTTTTCATAATGGTTCTTTTAATTTTTGTGACATCCCTTTAGTTCATTTCTTTGTACGTTTATATTTTACTAGTTCCTGAACAGAGATGGCCAAATTGTAATCTGATTAATGATGAACGATTACAAAATGTCGTCGTTATTTTAATTTTCTTGCTCTGTAAACATGATTAAATCCATTTAAAACATTAAGAAATAATAAATGTGTATACAATCTGAGATTTTGTAGTGTTTAAAACATAGATGCGCAAAATGCAGTCATATTCATGGTAAAAAACGTAAAATGTAATCATAATAATTTTTATCAATCTGATTACATTTTGTCCATCTATGTTCCTGAATATATTGAAAACGACAATTATCAGTTTCTTGTCATTACGGTAACTCCAGACCTGCGCCGTGAATCGCGGTGAGAATTCACACCGTGAGCTCCGTATGAAGCGAACTCTACATTTACTGATTTACTCTCACCAGTAGGTATTAACACATTGACCGCCTTGTCAGTCACGGGTAGTGATGAAAATGCCCGGGAATTTTCCCAAAGTGCCCAAAACTTGTATGGGGAATATTCCCGGGAATTTACGAAATGTTCGCGGAAGTGCTGGGCACTTTGGGAAAATTCCCGGGCATTTTCATCACTAGTCACGGGTGACAAGGCAAGGCGGGGGTGGCAAGGTGGGGGTGGGTAATAAAATGAAAATAAAGAATATTAAGTTTTAATTAATTCAAAATTAAATAATCATATTTCTAAATTTTTTTTTAAATATAACTTTAAAACAAAGATTTTTTTTTACATTTTATGATAAAACTTGTTGGCGCAGGATGAGTTAAACGCCTGTGAGATAGGTATTGGAAGGGTGGGCTCTTTACCCCTACCCCTCCCAGAGAGGCAGCCTCGACAAGGCATTTCGCTCCCGGACGTCTGGATGAATTTGGTTTCCCAGGCTCGGGTGGAGCGATTAGAGGGACACTCCGAGGGTTTTTAGTCAGTAGAAGTCTGACACGCCAGGGTTGCTGCCCTCACAGCGTCCCTGATGGTCCTATGCAGGATTTTCCCCCGGGATACAAAAAAAAAAACAAATTCTTTCAACAAGTGAACTGCCATAACCACCGTGCACTTAGACAAAGTACAATTCGATCAATGATAATGATTGAATGGGTTAGATTCTGTTTTTTATACCGATGATAGATTTTTTGTTTTGCCAATTGAAAATGATTATAAACAACTATGTTTAAAGGATGCTCATTTAATTTTATTTCACTTTTTTTTAATTCGCGGGAGAGCTCACTCTAATTTATCTCAAGTAAATTCATAAAAATAAAATAAAATATCGAGAAATTGAGCATTTAATATGTCAATGATTCTTATAAGTAAAAAAGTTGGTAATCCATCGGCAAGAGTCAGGCCGGATGTTGTACTTCCAAATGACCTTTTACATTAAGTGAACGTATGTCATCTACTCACATCAGTATATCCGTTCTGGGCGAATACAAATCATAAATAGGTTAAGGAGCAACATATAACATTAACATTTTATATATGTTAACTAGTAAATGAAATATTCATTTTTAATAATACAACTTTATGCTTCAAATTGTTATATTTAACTTTGCTTTTTTTAAAGGCTTTTGTTAAAGCTAGAGTATAAAGCATATTTCTGATTACATTATTTAAAATTAATTATGCAGTCTTTTATCATTTTTTTTTTATTACAGCTTAGCATCTTATTAGGAATGTCACATGAAAGTGCTCTGAGAACAGCGATCATGTATGCTACTGGTCATGTTGGGTACGACATATAAGCGCGAAGTAGATAAAGATACTAATGTATCTGTGATAAATTATATAGTGTAATGATAAGTGATAAGAATCTCGTAAAAGCGGAGAAAAAAATCATCAAAATATTTAGACCTTGCACACGAGATTACTAGCATGTGGGGTGTAGATTCTACGATTATTGTCACGATAGTCTTATCGACTAATGGGCTGATCGCAAAGAGCCTCGATTACCACCTTAAGAATCTTTCGATTTGTTGTTGAATCAAGGGCCGGATACAAAAGGCAGTTCTACTCGATACGACACGCATTGTTAGGAGGTTCCTCACTCTGAGCTCCTAACTACCGGTGGCTTGGGCCTTAGGCTTCGCCCCTGTAGGTCTACATGTTTTTATATTTTAAAATTTATATGTTAGCGTAATGATATATTATTATTATAAGATTCAATTTTCGGAATTTAATTATTATAAAGCTATGTTAATAATTGATATTCTATAAACTATAACGTTTATATACACTATTCGAGAGCGCGTGTATTTGGTTTCCGAATAACAACATCGATTATTCTCCAAACCCAGTACGTTTTATTACAAAAATTACGATTGCATTGCCTATACAACAATAAGTTGAAATCGAATAAATTATCATCAACTTAATGTCTTGAAGTCGTTTTATTTTAAGACCGCAGTGACCCGCTGTTCTTGAAATCTCTTTTATAATTTTTTAAGGTAAATGTTTGCACCCAAAAAGTTTCCACGCAAACATTGAACAGGTTTGGGGACATATGTTTTTGACCTTCGTAAACATGGAATCTGGTTTGGGGTTATTTACACAAATACGGATGACACAAAGTATTCAATCACTATCTTTCAGTAGATGAACTTGATGAACCGGTTTTCATACGTGGTAACGCGAACAGTCGTAGATTCGAATCCCTACAGCCCTCTAACTGTTCTGTCCTTTCAGCTTAGCCGATACCACTGATAGCAGGGTGAGGTCGTGTCCAATCTTTTTGACCAGATTTCACCACTCATCGTCCCATGGCGGACACTCAGCGACCGTATGTTGGGCAGAATCCTGGTCCGAGACGCAGTGATAGCAGTGGGGGCTGTGATGGTCTAATGGATAAGGGACCGGTTTTCATGCAAGGCAACGCGAATGGTCATAGGTTCGAATCCCGGCACGTACCTCTGGGTTTTTCTAGATTACGTACATGTTTAAGCACTACATGTTCAGCGGTGGAGGAAAACATTGTTCAACTTTGTATTTGATGATTTCACTTTGTCGTGACTTCTGACAGTATAATATACATTTCTATACACTATTTACGCTTCATGACAAATCACTAATCGACTCACAGAAAAGTAAGGCTGAAATTTATATACAATTCTTTGACTTTGCGTAGAATCCACTCAAACATTATAATGTACATCACTTAATAAATGTCGAAGGATATGAAAGGTCACAGATTTTGTAAAATTGGTGTTGGCTCTGCGAATACTTAGGCTAAACTCAACTTTCTATTACATATTCAGTATTTTGTCAAAGACTAAATAATTTTCTGAGCACCTTGCTAAGCGATGTCAAAGTACCATTTATAAATCTATGTCACTAACTAACCAAGGTTCTTATCGTGTATGACGTACGTATATTGGTATATGATGATTAATGGAATCCGGTTATTATTAAAAAGCCCAAAATGAATAAAGTGAAACACGTCAACTTACTCATCTACAATAAATTCGACGTTTTATTAATACAGGCAAAACCGTTTATGCCCACATCGTTTAGAACAACAGACCGGTTATATTGACCAAGAACAAATGTCCTGGCAAAAAAAGGACTTCGTATCTCTAAAACGTCACCAGTTGTTACGATTAAATATGGTAGACCCTTTGATGTTGTTATAGCAGATTTTGACTGTGTTTACTAAATGCCGTGTTTTATTTTTTAAATTATAACGATCTTAAAAGTATTCGCCGTGGTGGATTAAGGCTAGTAAAGCACTGCTTTTGACTCAAATCCGTGAAAATATAAATCTAGAAGCTCAGTACAACCATCACAAAGCTTTACGTGACTACGGTGAGGGGACATAGAACTACATAGTTAAGACTTGGTTCTGACGCAGTACTCGAGTATTTAAGGATGGAAATCGGATGGCGGATGGCGAATGCAGTACATAATCTACTATTAAAATCATTCTATAGTTACTTAGAAAAGGATTTTTGACAAGTCGGATGCAATGTATGACCATTCTCATAAAGACCGTCTTATTAATTTTTTAGATCTAATTTATATATTAAAAATCTTAACTTTATATATTATAGTTTTTCATAATCATTAGGTTCGTATAATCTTGGGGAATAACTTAATATTACGTCAAATTAATTACTTAGATACTGTAGAATATTTACATTTAATCATTAAGACTCTAAGCATGTTTAATTGACAATATTGCTACAGGAATGTGTTTGTACATTAAATATAGGTACTTTAGATTTGGACTAGTACTGACTTTCAAAAATTATCGACCTTGACTATTATTTAAATGATTTGATATTATTACTTACCATCCAAAATAACTTTATAATTTTTGTATGTTTATCTCTACAAATTTTATAGACTTTAAAAGTATATTTTCAAAATAATTTACATTAAAAATATTACCATAACATCACACATATTAACTCAACTAAAACAGTGAACAAATCAGAATTCAATAACAATGCACCAAATTATATGCAACACTGCAACAACAAGAATTTCAACAATGACAACAAGTTACTGTTGAAATTTAATAATTGAATACAACAATAATAAAGAATAACCATATTACTTGGAACCGCAATATATACCAGTGACGTGCGTAGGGTATTATGACAGGGTAGGAAGAATTTGTCTAATTAATTTGAATATTATATATTTTATTTATTTAAGGGACTTTTACGTGTGTACGTATGTCAGCCCCATCGTACCCTAATAATATTATATTATGATAGTAAATATTATATTGCTTTCATAGGAAAGATAGATTGTGTGAACATAGAATAGATATTAATATAAATGGTTCGTTTTTTTTTGTTTAACTTTAAGCAATCTATTCCAGACTTATTTATCATAAGGGCATGCAATGCTTTCATGCATCTATGGAATGAACGCTACTGCTATATACTATAATATTTAACAAATATAGCTGATGTTTGTAGAAAGAACAATAACATACTATAATAAGCTATAATTACGGTACCTTTTATTACAAAAATGCCATAAAATGAAGCCGCAGTACGAAGTTAGTTATTTAAATATGATAAAAAATCCTTCATAAGTAATATGATAAGTGTCCATTAGGGTGTAGTCAGAAGTCTAAATCATGATGATAAGTCACGAAACAGATCAAAGAAACCTTCAAAAATTGATAGTTAGGTATTACCTTACTCAATCAGTTACTCATGACACGATTATAATTTAATCCATAAGTAATTAATAATTTATCAATTAACCCATATGCATAATTTTCTAATAAATACGAAATAAAAATTTTAAAGTATTTATAACAGCGGATGACTTTAAGTGCTTGAAAGTGAAACACTGAATGATGTAAGAAAAAAAAACTAGTGATGTGAACTTTTAAAAAAAGAGAAGGTTAGCCCTGAAATAGATTTTTTATCCAATTTCAAATTAAATAACTATAAATATCTCAACAATAATAACTACATTATATATTTGATATTTTAAATATATAGTTACGCATTAGGGATTTCGTATTTGTATATTAATTTACATTAACTAAGTAATAAATTATACAAGTAATAAAAAACAAATTGGCAATCTTGATTAAGGTTGACATTTTAAAAATCGTATTACAAATTTTGATGGCATAACCGTTAAGAAAACCTTGAAACACAATAGTATTATGTCTAATCTAAATTATAAATTCAAATTAATCCTGCTGGAGATATTGCTCTATCAACGGAATCCGTTAAAGTTCACGGTTGGTACTCGTTGAAATCTTTTCTAAAGAACGTAGACAATTCTTAAGTTATGCCTCATACCATTATTTATAACACTTAATTAATCCCTAAATAAGATATAAAAATTCATACAGAAAATATTTAAAAGAGATTTAATATTTGGGTAATTAATTTGAATGTTATTAATGAAAAGATAAATATAAAATTTGCCAACCTGTTAAAAGAGTAGCACAAAAAACACTGGCACAAAATCCTCAAATAAAGTCGATCCACTGGCACTTTTAAGTTCAAATTAAAAAATGAAACGGTTAACGTTCCGCATTCAAAATTCGAAGCGGCTATGTCCGCAGTACGCGCGCGAGTGGCGCCCGGTCACGTGCGCCCGCCCACCGACCGGTGACACCTGTTACCCAACCAAATTAAATACACAGGTTCACCCCGTCACATGGTTTTTTCCCTTATCCGCTTCCTTTGTGTTCAAATATTTCATACCTGTCTTTATAGTCCGTTGACTTTACGTACAGCAGCTTGTGTTCTGTCGAAGACAACCTTCTTGCAATACTAATTACTAAACTATATAATCTATTAGAAATTTTGCTTCTATGACTTATAAATTAATATTTCCCTTACCACAAGAAAGTAAAGAAAAAAATCAATGTTACATAGTAAATGCTGAAATAAAAAACATAATATCGTCTATAAATAAATCTCAATAAAATAATTTATGAATAATCAGCAAAAATAAAATCCTATTCAATGTTTTTTTTTTAGCGCGTGACAAATCCTTTCTAATTCACACTCAGAAATATATCCAAGGACAAGACTTAAATAAACATTCAATTATTGTTTATTTATACACAGAAAACAATACTCACTACAATTTTTTTTTGTCACACTTTTTGCTCCACGTGCAGTGACGTTTGAATTTTGCCGAGTTATAATAGTCCTCTAGCGGCGGCTATTGGCAAAAGCTCAGGTAAGTTGTTATCGCCCCGGGCTATATTTGGAGTCGTACTTGATTAACTTAAGAATGAATACGTTCCTTGATTTCAAATGTTTTTATTCATTCCTAATTCTAAAAACGGTTTGTCTACGTTAGTCAGTGTTAGTTTTAAATTTAAAAAATATCATTACGGTATATGATGTGATACTACAGAGCAACAAATCCGGGCAAACCCATTTTTTTTAATTCTATTTACCTATGGGACTTTTACATGTGTACGTTTGTTAACCTCATCGTACCCTTATACAAAAATACCTAACAAATGGCATATGGTGTCATTGATCTGAACAGGCCAGACGCCTCATCAGTAAACAGTTCTGTTAAGACTTTGTTTAACATCCCGACGTCTAGTCTGCTCAGAGCAAAGGCGCTCGCTCACAAACGCCTCTCTCACAGATTCAGATCGGACACATTCCATCAACAAATGGTTGATACCATCTGTGGGCACACACTACTTAATAAAAAAGCTTATTGGTGTCTCCGTAATAATACGATATACAGGATACTCTCTTCCCCCTGTTTGTCGTATCGTCACAACAAAGAGAATTCTTGCTATGGAGCTGATGCTATCTTTTGTTTAAACTAGTCTGTCCTTTTGTAGTTGTGTTCACGGTGCTGAACTTTTGCCAGTTTTCGCCAGTGGCATAAATAAAAACGAAGAAGATGAAGATTACGAAGATTTATGACGTCATCCAACTTCAGAATTTTGTCTCTAACGCCAAACGTCAAACCATTTTAAAAGCCTTTTCAATGTTCAAAAATTACACCATTTGTAACTCCTCTCGTTAGATGGGTATTTGACGGCGATTTATCAGTTTAACAGATTTAAAATATCAATAAACTGAGAATAGTTTGATTTTCATGCATTTATGGATTTATTTTGCCTAATTGAATCAAAAATATGTTTTATCTTAGCCTGGTAATAACAACCAAATTAATAATCAAAGCAAAATAACTTATATTCAATGTAAAAATGTTCATGGGGGATACATTTTTAGCAATTTCAACATATTCAACTATAATATACCTAACAGGTTGTAGATTGTTGAAAGTGGCGATGATAAAAATACCATTTTTAACATCACCCTAAACACACCTTGTGTGTTATCCGTGCCAAAAATATGTTAATTATTTCTCTTTCTTTTCTTGTATATGTTTTTTTGTAAATCACATTATACTAGAATGCTTTCTTATAACATTTTTACAAACAAGATTCTTGTACTAGGGTTGGATTTAAGTAGAATAACTAAAAAAAAACGGAAGCGAATATTTATGTTTCAATGAAACCTTGAAACTATCTCAGCCATTTATTTAAGAATGATAATTGATTTAGTTTGTTACTTGTTTTATAAGTTGTTGTTTTTAAGGTACATTTTTTTTAATGCTTATCTACAAAAAATTTGTTACTTAAAGTTGTTATTAATTGTAAATAATTTTAATGAATACTGACGATTTATATTCATTTTAATCCATTCGTAATGTTTTGAATTCGTAAATTATTTCAATAAAATGTACATTATCCCAGGTTTTTTAAAACCCCAATTAACGAGAACTCAATTTCGTTCGGTGACTGTTGAAAGAGCAATCATTTTAAGTCATTAATTATTCTATGTTATGACATCATTACACATATCTGTATGATCGGCTTAAAATGAAATGCGCAACAGTCGTAAGCTTATCGAGTTCACTGAACTACCTGTAATGAACGGTCCTTATTAAAGGAAGAGTGGTAAAACCCCGCCGTATTAAATTCCTTTTATGTCAATTTTGAGTTAATTTTTTAAAATGACCATAAGCATGAATGTTTAATTAGTTATATAATAAATTAACTAGAAAAAGTAATAAAACATAAGTACAAAGTGGGTATAGTAATTAATGTACCTCTGCTCAAACACAAAAGCATATAGGGTGACGATATTATCTAGAAAAAGTATAACAAATTTGACTTCAAATGACTTCATAATTCGAGTAAACATTGCACGAAAAGATTCGCTTCTACATTCATAAAGCTAACAGCAAAGGAATGGAATATGTTGCTTGCGACTTATTTTCATGTTCTTAATAATTAGAAACTCTGAGAAGAATAGGTACTAGTTAGTTAGTAGTTGAAGTGCTTTCTATCATGGACCTCGTCTTTATCTTTCAAAATGTGCGATTAGCGATCAAGCGTTTACTTTTAGCCAATAAAAGAAAAAGATGAGAATTAATCGATTTTTTAATTTAAGAAGATTAACCTTAACAGAATTGTTACGGACATTCTTGTTTATGTAACGAATACAATACGTTACAGTAGATTATAATGAACGTTATGAAAAAAATCATTTAGGTGTAAACTACGTTTACATAGATTCTTACAATTTATTTATAGTAAGTAATTGGTTGAATTTGCAACTCATGGTTTAAATGAGGAAAAGCTTTCAAATATCCGACATTTTGTCGTGGAAGCGAAGTAATTGGTTACTATTATGATAAATTAAATATATATGTTGCGCATGATTATATTATTATTAGCCAGTTTTGTCCCACTGCCGGGCAAAAGCCTCCTTCCACTTTTTCTACTACGTTTTTCGAATTCATAGGAAGGAGTTTTGATATTTAACCAACCACACTTGTTCAATTCTGGTTGGCGAGTATGCACTGTGTGCAGAGAAGGTGCATGCAGCAGCTCAGATGTTAGCAATCTACATCCAATTCGGAATGTTGTATACCGTAGTCGGCTGATACATCTCAGTATGATGAAGGGTGAGGTACTATTCTACTCTGCCGGTAAACACTTCGGCATATTGTGTTTGATTAAGTAAAATTAATTGATGTTATTAGATGGATTTTATATGTTGTGCCGTGGGATCGAGCTTTCCAGAGCTGTTTATTTCAATTAAACCACTTTTAATTTCTTCTTCATGTAGTATGTTATACTTATATATTATTTAAACTTATTTATAGAGTAATTTTAATACGACATTCCTTGACTAATCCCCAAGATGTAAATCAATACAATAATCCTTTTCCAATTTTCAAGCAAATCCGATCTGCCGTCATTACTATTATTTTTTTTTACACTGGCACGACATAGTGACTACAGAATACCTGATGGTAAGTACAGTGTAGTCCAAAAACGAAAGCGACTATCAAAGGATGAAAATCCATTGATAGTCAACATCGTCATGTCGGCCCACATATACCACGACTGAAGGTCTCTAGGTATATGAGCTACTGGATATACACAAGCTGATCCCGAAACGCGACAAGCCGAAACTGGTCACTATGACGGGCTTTACACCCATGTACTGTGGTCGCGATCCAGACGGGCACCGACGCCCTACCACCTCGCTGCTGCTCGTTTAGCACCACCCAGGAGTCACGTGTAGGAAAACTAGGGTAAAGCCTACGGACGCGAGCAGCTTCGACTCCCAAAACTAACATACTAATAGCATATGTCTAAACTATTTATTCTTTTTCATTAACGGCCATTACACATTCACGCCACAGTTAATACAACCTATTTCGATGACCTCCTACACACATATATATTACAGTACCAATTTCTTACCGACGGAACACTGGAATAATGTAAGCATAGTTTCAGGTAAACACGTTTAGTAGTCACGCCAAAAGGCGCAACGCCAGAACTACGAGGGTGCATGTGTGCAACGGCATAAGTCAACTACTTATCCCGGCCCGCGTAACATTATTGAATCACTAGCTGATCCGGCAAACGTTGTTTTGCTATATAAGGTTTTGTAATATGTTCTAAGATGTTCATTGAAATTAAGTGATGTCAAAGGCAATTTTGTTCACAATTAAATACTCTTAATCAACAACACATTTATTTGGATAAAGATTAATATTATTACGTTGATACAACTCTTAACAAATAATGCATTAATTTCGACCAAATTTGTTTACCATAAAAACGGTTCTAGTGACTTAATCGTAAAAGATAGACATATACTGTCGCGGACTGTTTTAGATCATTTCAAGAGGAATAATTCTTTCATACATATATTTTTGGTATCTTGACCGTTTTTGCAGCGCACGCAATGGAAGCCCTCAAGGATGAATAATTTTCCCCGTTTTTTTCACATTTTCCATTATTTCTGCGCTCAAAATAATTGCATCGTGATGTTATATAGCCTAAAGCCTTCCTCGATAAATGGTCTATTCAACTCAAAAAGAATTTTTCAATTCGAACCAGTAGTTCCTGAGATTAGCGCGTTCAAACAAACAAACAAACTCTTCAGCTTTATAATATTAGTATAGATATTACCTAAAAAGTTTATTGTTTTGTATTGTTTACTTCAGGTATATTTCCTTCTCTCTTTGCGTCGCTTTCCTCAACGCTGAGGCTCGTGAGTCCCTTTAGGATGTCGTGCATCATGGAGATACGCCAGTCTCTCTGTTCCTTGCCTTTTCTTCTCCGCAATATAAAGCATCGCATAAGTTATATCTATGTATATTTCATGAAACTCATGAAACTTTTTGTCGATTTTTTTTCTTACGACGAGGAGATCTGTGAAAAATGTTTAATATTGAAAGCTTCTAAATAAGCAGATAACTTACTACTAGAAAGTATGTTTGTGTTTATAATTCTGTATATATTTATTAGTAAAGAATTTCTCATTTAAAGGAGTTTCCAACGTCATTTATACGTGAAGTGAATCATTATCGTCGTGTGAATACGTTGGCACATACATTAGCCAACGTATTTGCCAACGCGTACAGGGTCTTAAGAAAGCTGGTGTCTCGTTTTGTGGGTAAGTGGGATGTCCAACGTTTATCGCATGGGTAGCCTTGCGAGGGCAGCGCGATGCGACACAGGAAGCGTTGGGAACATACAAGTTTTAACTGGGGCTCGTCACTAGAGCGCGTCCGATACGATTGACCTTTATGTCTCAGAATAATTGCAGTTTTCTTTTTTATATTACAACAATTACAACAGTTTTTGGATTCGAGAAATAGTATAAGTAATGGTTGCTTAGTGGCCGAATTTTTACCATAATTTAAACGAATTATAAGTTTGAATATTATTAAGGTCTTATTATCACAATAATAAAACATACGAAGACATCATTGAACCAGCTATTACTTTTTTTTTACCTATATGATATTGTTAATTCAGATTACTGCTACACAAGATTATTTTTATATTGAGGTTTTATATTACATATATATTTGTATATTAAGCGAGCGGTATTTCACTAATAACGAAAATATTTATTGTAATAAATTCGTTACAATATAAAGCACAAATATATATTATGTAATAATTATAGTTATGTTTGACATTCAGTAAGACTCTATAGTCTTTATTTGTCTATATAAAATATAATATAATATTAAAGACAAACAATATTATTATAAAAATAGTAAGTACTAATCATATAAATATATGTACGTGTTTCAAAGATATTGGAAAATTAATTCCTAATCGGTAAGTTATACCTGGACAACGCCGGGTCACCACAGCTAGTATTAAGATAAAATGATATTTTAATGTAATGTAATAACTCTATTTAATATATCATTCCATTGTGTAAATACAAACCTAACGTTAATGCTCACGGTAACACATTAGACGCATGGTTTGACCTCATCTTATAAACCCTAGAACAGACAGATAAAAGAGTTTTAAGGGTTCTTTTTTAGGCCATACTTACTTTATATAACAGGCATTATGTCGGCCACAGGATTAATAATAAACACAAGTGATACACACAGATCAGAATATATCGAACGTGTACCAGAAGAAAATCGTAAGCGACAAAAATTTCGAATATAATTTTATCATTGCAAGTACTGTCTAGTTGTATAACTATTTAATCTTTAGTATTTGTGGTATTTTTGTGATATTTTTTATGGAATCAATTATTAGTTTAGTAATCGACTTAAGGTTGTTTGGTTACATAGCTAGATATTTATTACGATGATGAAACCATTTTCGAGATTTTGCCGCTTATGATTTTATTCTGGAACATGTTTGATATAAATATGTCAATTGATGTATCACTTGTGCTTATCATTAATTAATTAATCACTTGTTGCCGACATAATACCTATTATACAGTGTAAGTTTTTTTTAAAGGACTCAAAAATCCCGTTAATCTGTCTGTTGTAGGGTTTATAAAATGAGGTCAAACGATGCGTCTAGTGTGTTACCGTTGAGGTTATGTCACTTACGATGTTTTCCAGAACACACTTGTTGCCTTTTTAATTCGAAGCAGTTTCGTGTGTTCCTTGCCTAAATCCTTCACATCCGAACAATAAAACCTACAAGGCACGGTTTCCGACACGTCTACCCACTTACCTGAGCTTATGAATGAAAGGATGTTACTGCCGATCCTTCTCTACCGTCCTTGGCTTTGTTCGTTTTAAGGAAAGGTAAGTACTGAATTACAAAAACAAATCGTCGGCGGAAAAAAACCAAATGTTCATAACTAATATTTAGATTAAAATTTTGTTAACTCCATTGAAAGCAGTTTTTCGGCTACAATATTATATCGGTCCTTCAGTGGGTGTGGTTCTATGATTAGTAATGATTTTAAGAATTTAAAAAAATGGATGCCATTTTATGTCAAATGATTTTAGCAGATTGTAAACAGAAAATCGGCGTTCTCAATTTACGTAGAGAGAAAATAACTGAGCTTATACGCTGTTTAATATTATTACCTTAGAACCTATTGTAGTAAAGTTATGAACTTTAATTATAAAAGTTAAAAAACATTTTAGTTTTTTGGCTTTGGTGAACAATTTTTTTTTTATTTTTCTCCTCATTTTATCCTCGTTATTTAAATTGAGATTGATAAAATCATAGGATTTAGTATTAAATGATCATAAACTCGAAATTCAATTTTAATTTCTAATCTTTTGTCAAATTAAGTTCCAGTTTTACAAGGCCATTTTAGAAATTAAATACGAGTTTTCCATTATGCATAAGATGCCAAAATATATGTCAATCTTTAATCTGCATAGTTATAATTTAAAAGAGTTTTTATAGATTTCATAAAATAAAAAACAAGCGCATTATCTCCGTTTCATATCAAAAATTTAATAAATCTATTGTAGCACAACTAGTATTTTTTTGAAGATTCCAAGTGTTTTTGGTCCGGTCGAGTCTCTATTTATATAGATATTTAGTCTTAATAGTATATAAAAGCAGACAGACTTAATGCCATGTGACACATACATAGGTCGCCAGATTCATAGGAATGAATCTGTTGAAGATCTCGATGGTCGTTTTGATTTTTCGACTGGACTATACTTACCATGAGAAAGTGTTATTTTAAATTCGATCAATTTTCCATCGCAGTTTCACGAAATAGTTTTTTCTTTATATAAATATGATCCATTTTCTTACAGTTTCGACATAGTGACTACAATGCACCTGATGGTAAGTACAGTGTAGTCCAAAAACGAAAGCGACTATCAAAAGATGAAAATCCATTGAAAGTCTCCGTCGTCATGTCGGCCCACATGTACCAACTGAAGGTTTCTAGGCATATGAGTTACTAGATATACACAAGCTGATCCCGATTATACCGGAATTAGATTATTAATATTTTTTATATACAACAATATACCTATAGGCGCTATGTAGGCACTACCAAGTCAAAATAAAAAAAATATGGGACTACGAAATGATAATATAGATAAAGAAGGTTTGGTCAAAGAGGAAAAAATAAATCAGGCGCTTTAACTGTGAAAAGTTAACTTAACTTTAAATATCCTCAATTCTGTAAGTTTAAAACAAAGACTATATTCTAATTAAATAACTGGCTACTTTAAAGAACAATTCATTCCGAACGGTTATTTTAAAAGGCTACAGTATTACTGCCAGTACCGTGTGAACATTTAAACCAATGTTTACATCTTCACTATAACAATGGGAACAGAAAAACGTGTTCGACTTTTAGCACAAAACGGTTCGTGGCAGTTTTAGAGTCTGACTCATCACAGGACTTGCTACTACAGGAACTCGATTTATCTTATGTATTTGACTGGTAAAGGTGACTTGAAGGCAGTTAAAGGTATACATTGTTGTATAGTAGGATTAAATAATAAAGTTTCATCGATATATCTAGTTGATTATTCTATTAATTTAAGTAAGTGTAAGAGTAAGTGTTATGATTATAGACCACGGTAGGTAGATAGTACTTTTAAATGTGATCAAGTTGTAATGAAATTGGTATTGATTAAAAAATAATATCACCATCTCTTTTGTTCAATTAACTAATGGTTTTCTTGTTTCAAATGATCATCACTTTTGTGTTTATTTACTTTTTCACTTTTCTAAATAATAAATTGACAGTTTTTAAATATCATTTAACAATCTATACTACTATTATAAAGCTGAAGAGTTTGTTTGTTTGTTTGTTTGAACGCGCTAATCTCAGGAACTACTGGTTCGAATTGAAAAATTCTTTTTGAGTTAAATAGATCATTTATCGAGGAAGGCTTTAGGCTATATAACATCACGATGCAATTATTAGGAGCGAAGAAATAATGGAAAATGTGAAAAAAACGGGCAAAATTATTCATCCTTGAGGGCTTCCATTGCGTGCGCTGTAAAAACGGTTCAAGATACCAAAAATATATGTAAGAAAGAATTATTCCTCTTGAAATGATCTAAAAAAATGTCCGGGACAGTATATGTTTATCTTTTAAGATGAAGTCACTAGAACCGTTTTTATGGTAAACAAATTTGGTCGAAATTAATGCATTATTTGTTAAGAGTTTTATCAACGTAATATTAATATTATAAATATTAATCTTTATCCAAATAAATGTGTTGTTGATTAAGAGTATTTAATTGTGAACAAAATTGTCTTTGACAGCACTTAATTTCAATGAACATCTTAGAAGATATTACAAAACCTTATATAGCAAAACAACATTTGCCGGATCAGCTAGTGTATAATAATGTTACGGAATTAGAATAGGATGTGTAGCGACCTCTATTGTACAATAGATGAACCGCCGTTCACAATCAAATTTTGTGGCGTATAGCACTAGTGGTGTCATCTATTTGAGAATGAAATTGATTTCTAAAAGTGTCGCTGCAGCCTAATATGAATGCTAGAATATGCGAGATGACTAGAGAATTTTCTATGCAATTATGAGGACCTGCCGCTGCGCTATAAATACGCGAAGGTACTTGTCTACAAAAATCGAAACACTCGGCCGTCCGCACGATTCGTAAATATTTATTCGTATTATTATTTATTTGAGCGCTAATTCCGATCACTTGACTCGTCGCCGGCCATTCTTGACATTATCTGGAGATTATAAATTGTTAAGTTTTACTAATCTCATCATTAGTTCTCAGGAACTTATGAGGTTGACCTAGTTCCCCTACTTTCATGAAAAGTCACTACTGCGCATGTTTGCGCGCGTCACCACAGTGGTGTCGCTGGACGGCATAGTGTTAAGCGATGAAAGTGAAACTGAAGGAAAGTTATCAGTGCGATATTTCGTGTTCTGATTTGTGAACTTAGTAGTATTTAAATTTGTGTTTGAATAAATTAAGTTTAATAATACTGGTGTGGTTTTGTTGAAGACCCCGTGTTCGCAAAATTATGTAAAAGAAATTAGGTCTTTTGTATTTTATAAATTTAAAGGGTGCTGCTAATCTAGATGGTTTTGGTTACAACTTATGCTTTATGCCTTTGACGCTCAAAGTATAGGAACTGTCGTCCTTCATGGTAAAAGTTTAATCAATAATGTATTTATTTCAATATATGGATGAAAATAATTGTCAAGCATTTGGGAAAATGGCGCATCAAAGTTTGTAAACACGACTAAATTCCATTTCGATGTTTCAAACAGGTTCCGTTTCTTAGAAAAGGTATTCAGTTTTATAATCAAGTTTCTTGGTTTCCAGAAACTATATTAGTCGTGTGAGACAGCTCGTTTATTGTCAATAGATTTTTTATTACCGTTTATCCAATTAATATGTTTAAGTTGTGTTAGATGATATTTTTAACACAGAATAAAGTTGGTCAGGTTTACAATAAATCTCTCAATAACCTCTGCTGCTTTTTACAATAGCAAGGTAGTGTTTTATTTAGCAGTGAATAAAAAACTTCATCTTATTTCCATTATGATAATGAATAAAAAAGATTACATAATTATTTTCGAGAAGTTTGACATGGTAATATTATAATATGATGGCTTAAAACAAAAAGTACCTAAGAAACATAGAAAATAAAAAAAATAAGCTAAGCAATATCGTAAATTGTAAGCTTGTGTATAAATAAAGGAAAATAATAGAGATGAATAAAAATACTTATCGATAAACATGCATTTTTATTTATTTTTATAAAACTACTTTTATTTTATAATTCGTCGTCGTTACAAGTAGTTTTCTGTAATTTATAATATATAGTATTGTTCATTTCATTTAAACGCATATCATACGCATAAAAATGTGTCAGCATATTTTTACATATTGAATTAAGCACACTAGTTTCGTAAATATTTCTCATTGAATATGCTTATTAAAATAATTACTTTGACTTGTGTCTCATGTTTTATGTAATTAGTAAAATGACCGAGTCTATTTAATACGTCTCTTAGTTATAATATAGCGTTAAGTACTACGCACGTTATGTAATAAAATTTTTTTTTTTAAAGTTAATTTTCTTCATAATAATATAGACTTATATCATATAAATTCACATTTATTTATTTTATTTAATATACCAACGATATATACACGAAATAATTAAAAAAAAACATATATAAGGGTTCTAAGACAGCTTAGAGGTATACCTAGCTATAGACGACACAATATATATATATATATTTATATATATATATATATAAATATATAAGTTACTCCAGTGATACTCAAGAGGATCCAGATGCGTACAATGTCATTAAAGCCGACCAAAATCCTGGCAGAGAGCAGTGAAAGATGTCAAAGTCACTAACTTTTTAAAAAAAAAGGCCAATAGATATTCGTCTTGAGCAACCTTTTGCCAAATGTTCTCCTAATAGGGAAACGATGTAAAACTCTGGGAACAACCAAATTTATGACATAAATTTGCTTTTTTTATAATATTATTATTGACCAGGTCCGGCACAAAAATAATACCATATACGATTTTGTATCTAAAAACTATTTACTGATTTTTTGATTTGATTTACTATGATTATAAAATATTAAACCCTAAAATAACTTAAATATATTTTTTATTTCAATTCTTATTAAATGTCTTATAATAAGAATGTGAAACAAATATATAATATGCATGAAATATATTTTATTAATTTTCAGATTAATGATTTTATTTATCTTGACTCAATACAGTGGCTTCACCACGTCTGATCATAAGCACGATGCAGGCCACAAAACGACAAAAACGATCAATTATTGCGAAAATCCCATTGGGAGTTGCAGCGAGCATACCAGCCTGCACAAATATCTCTTCACGCTACGCTAAAAGGATCCCATATCATACGATGGTGGGAACACGCTCGCCCGAAGACCTTTCCACAGCCCAACGACACAGAACAAGTAAGAGTTAGAGAACTTCTCAGTCCTAGCTGAGATGTTTTATGGCGGGGGTCGATATAAATGTGGCTGTATTAAAAAAGTCTATATTATTACAAGCTTTATCAAAATCGCTTAAATAAAGATTCAGCTTGACCTCTCCGTATTAATTCCCATCCTACACTAGAGAGATCAAGTGAAATAAATGATGTCCTCGATCACATTATAATAACTAAATGTATTTTTTTCGTAACTTGTATGGTGCTTTTTGTCATTGTTGACGCAGATAAAGTCGCGGGCAAAGGTTAGTTACATTATACAAAATATATCATTCCAATGTAAGTCAAGTTATAAGTTATACGTTCGACTGAGCGAGTTATGCTACAGATATTTCTCAGATATTTCAGTTTTGTGAAGTTAGCGTAAATTTGTGCTCGGCAAATAGTTGGCCCGACTCCTGAGATAATGACAGATAAACACGCAACTGTGCTTGTACCGTTCCGCGAAATGATGCGTCATAAAAATATTATCTGAAGGTTTGAACTTTAAAGCTCTCTTCGAAACTTTTGATGGTATGTTATAATAAATAGATATGTTTGTTGAAATGCAGGATAGATATCTACTGCTACATCGACGTGTGATTATAGAATTGTTATAGTAATTAGTAAGGTTGTTCGGTGTTTACTGTCCTCAGGTTATGGAGAATTGATTGCAGGACCCGCAGTCCCCGTCAACGCGCAGAAGTAGTCGCATTGGGATTTTTAACCGTTTTAAGACTGCCACGTTCCCAATTTGCAGCCCGGACGATTCTATGAGGACTTTGTACAAAGAAAAAAGAGGTATTTCTTTAGTTGATACATCTTTTAAGTGCTGTACACACAAAATAAAACTGTAAATAGTAAATAGACTATTCACGGCATACAATCGTCGAAACTTCTGTTACAAATTAGGTCACGTTACAGACGTAAAGTATTGAGCCATGAACGTATCTTTCAGGGTCCAAAATTGTTATATAAAAATATAAACTTAAGTTCTATATCGGAACAAAAGCTATATTGTGCTGAATAGGAGTTCGTTGTTTACGTCACTTGCGAATTTTTTTATCTTATTTCTTTCTTTTACGCTAATTATAATAATAAATATTTTTTATTTTGGTAACAATGTCCCAAAGTTTCTTGGTATTTTACTTAGATTAGTATATGTATATTATTGGTTACATAAATTGTGAGCCGGAAATACAGTTATTATCGTAAGGGCAGTCTAACGTTTTTATATTTTTTTTACACTTGCTCGTATAATGTCCTTGTGGTAAGTCCAAAAACGAAAACGACCATCAAAGGATGAAAATCCTTTAATAGTCTCCGTCATCATGTCGGCCCACATATGCCACGACTGAAGGTCTCTAGGTATATAAGTTACTGGATATACACAAGCTGATCCCGAAACGCGACACGCCAAAGCGAGTCATTATGACGGTCTTTACACTTGTGTAAAGACTTGCCTGGCGGATAACATGGCCGGTACGGTTTATATGTTATTAATTATGAGGAAGTATAATGGATTTTGTAATTTTCGTGTGCTGAGCGAACAAAAAGAAAGTATTAACAAATTATACCGTATCTAGATTAATAAAATATGTACAATGAACAAACATAGACCTGTTATAATTTTATGTTTGCGCAGATGAATTCAGAACAATATTTTAAAATAAATATTTGAGTTGTAAATTTTGCATATTTTTGTAGGCGTCGCCGACAGAATGTGGTAGTCTGCATTTGAAGGTGAACGGTCGACCTTCTAAAAGCGATGAATCAACAGGTGAGGGGTCGCTTTTTGATGTTTCGAATTTAGTTACGCTGTAGTATACATATATGAGTGACTCAGGTTTGTGATCGGAAATACAATAAGAAGTTCCACCATCAATATATGTTCTTGGCGGATCGGGAAATGTATATTTATCTAAATGTATATAACTCAAAGGTGACTGACTGACTGACTGACATAGTGATCTATCAACGCACAGCCCAAAGCACTGGACGGATCGGGCTGAAATTTGGCATGCAGGTAGATGTTATGACGTAGGCATCTGCTAAGAAAGGATTTTGATGAATTCCACCCCCAAGAGGATAAAAGATTGTATATTCTTAGATTTTCAAGAATTGCTGTCTAAAGTTTATCCAGACATTATTCATATACATGACAAGCCTATTGAATGCTTATGTGAGCGTGCCATACTTACTTCAAAGAACGATCAAGCAGCAGCTATCAACGATATCCTGCTCATGTCGTTTGAGGGCGAAGAAAAGGTCTATACATCGATAAATACTGTGGTTAATACAGACGACGCTACTAATTACCCTGTAGAATTTTTAAATTAATTGAAACCGCCAGGTTTGCCTCATCCTAAGCTTATTCTGCGTGTGGGCACTCCAATTATGTTGTTGCGAAATTTAAAACCACCAAAACTTACCTACCTACCTAATACCTAATTAATAATAATACTTCTTAACGCTAGCGAAGCCGCGGGCAAAAGCTAGTTATATATATAATAGCGCACAATATATATATATAGTGCGCTGATATGTTCTAGAAACTATTGAAAGTAGCAAAGTTGTCTGATTCATACATACCTAATAACAGCTGATATACATATAAATTATTGAATTTTTAATTACAAAGTATTTAAATATAGATTAGCTATTTAGCATCTAATCAATGTGGAGTGTTAATAATGTTTACTTTATTAACTCTTCTGTAAAATTCGTTCTTGCTTGAAGTATCATCGGATAACCGAGGCATTGCGTCTTAGCAACTCATTCAGTACAATGATTTTTTTTGATCATTTTCATACCATAATAATAATATGTCGTCACGCTATAACCCTTTTGATATGAGCAGAGATGCATTAGTAGTTGTACTACTTTGCGCTTATATATCATGCCCAAAGTAACTAGTAGCGCACCTGATAGCCGTTCTCAGGGCACTTACTCATGATATTTTTGTTAAATGCCGTCCGGGTTTCCCCACGAAGCATTCCTTCACCGGTGAGCATGTCGTGTCTTAATTCCTACATAGTCTGGAAACACCCAGAGGTGCGTGCTGGGATACGAACCGACGACCATTGGCGTCGCTGCGCATGGATTCCGGTCTCTTATCCACTAAGCCACAGCCAGATAATTATCAATTTTATTAAATTAGTGAAATAACACAACGTTAGTACTTAATTTTGTCGTAATTATAAAATTTATGTCGTATTTTAAAGGAAATTTCCAAAGTTATATAAGCGCAAGGGAAATCGACTTTTTCTTTTAATACGTTAACTTCATCTATATTAATTTGATGTGTCGACATTAGGTAGGTAGCCGTGTAGGCTGTGCTTCCCTTACACCAATGATTCATAAGCAAAAGATGATTCTTGAAGGATGATTTGTATGAAGTACATTCAAAATTCTTAGAATTTCGTTTGACGTCATCATACGGATAGGACAACAAAGCCCCTTTTCAAGATTTTCCATTTTTTGAACTCTTGCTCCGGCGTGACTTATCAATTTTTTATCGTATTTTAATTCAGTATTGTTTAAGCGTTGGGTTATTTGAACTTATGTTTGCAATAGCAGTTTTCTCAAATTTACATATATATTCAGTTATTTATAAAAGACGGTATCATGAAACGGTATTGGTATGACGGTCTGATAGCGCAGTTTTTTAGTGACCCCACATACGATGCTAATATCCTTAGTTCGAGATCCGGTAGTGGTACTCTTCTGCGATGAGTAGATTAGTATCTCACGAGTCATGGTTGTATATATGTATTTATGTGTATGTATATCTTTATCTAGTACCGATAGTACAAGCGCAAGCTTAATTTGGTACTAGGTCAATGTGTGTAATTGTTAGTAAATATTATTATTATTATGAAAAAGTATTTGAATTTGAACAAAACGTTTTGATTACGTATTTATTGTATCATATAGAATATATTAAACTTTACATTTTTAACTTTATTAGTTGTCGTGGCTTAGTGGATAATGGACCGATTTCAATGTGCGGCAATACGATCGTAGATTCGAGCCCCGGCGCTTACTTCTGGATTTTTTTCAGATTACGTAAGGATTTGCACCACATGCTCATCAGTGAAGGAAAAACATCTCGAGGACACCCGCATGGCATCTAATAAAAATGTAATGTGTATTTGCCCTGAGAACGGCTATCTGCCGCGCTGCTGGTCACGTTAGAAACGACTTGTAAGCGCAAAGTGGATACGGCCACTAATATATCGCTACACACCCTGAAAAGAATATAGAGTGACGATATGTTATAATTATTTTAAACTTCCTCATTTTGTTTAATTTTTCGGGTGTTCATTTTGGTATCCAGGAATTCCTGCATAGGAACATCAGAGCCCCTGTGAGGGCAGCGACCCCGGTGTGTCAGACTCCTGCTGACTAAAAACCCCCGGGGTGTCACTCTAATCGCTCCACCCGAGCTTGGGAAACCAAATCCATCCAGACAACGGGTGTTATGTGCGAATCATACTTTTAATTATAGTTTGATATTTGCACCTGGTTACACAAGGCCAGTAAACATTACTGCATACCAGAAACAGTACCAGAGCATGTAGTTTTTACGCAAAATTAAGTAATCGCTCAAATTTGTTTGAAAACTTACCTAGATAAATTAAGAAATGCTTACAGACACTTGTCACCTTAATTTTTTTTATGAGTTAAAGGCGGACATTTAACCTCAATCAGACCTGATGAAAGATGAATGAGTTCGACTGTAGACCGCGTCCACCCAACAAATGTCTTTTCACTCTTGCCTTAGGCTGAGATTTATAGACTTAACTTTAAGTTTGCTTAGACTTACTTAGACATTACAATTTATATTACTCAATTAATGTCAAAGGATTTGGTAAGTTACCGATTTTGAAAGCATGGACTTTGTTCGTAATACTATGGCTATATTCAAGTTCCTATTATGTGCTCAGTTTTTTGTCAAAACGAATTTATTTTTTTAAAACTTTACTAAGCAAAGTCGAAATAGCTTGTATAAATCTCAGCCTTAAAGGCTCCCGAGTCATAAGATCGTGTAAATATGCTCGCTGGAAGCATATTACGCTCCATAGCTATTAGCATGATGAATGTAGAAACGAATTTCTTCGTGCGGATATAAGGAACGTCCACCACTTACGGGTGGTATCCGACACGGTGTCTAGTGGTTTTATGATGAAATGGAGCTGGCGAAATTATAAAATGTAGTTCCATATGATAATAATAATGCTTGCAATATTATTTTAAATCATTTTAAAACATATTAAAAATAATAAATAAAACTTGTTTATTTCTCACTTAAGAATAAAAAAAATTAGAAGATTATAACATTAATCATTGGTTTTCGAGATAAATTTGTTGACATAAAATACAGGGGACTATGGACTTTATATTATGGTAAGAAAGCTTAATTCACTTTGATACTTTAAATAATAACATTCACAAACAATGTGTCCGGTAGTAGCTTACCTATTTTTATGATTTGTAATAAAACGAATTCTCATACATGTGTTAATTTGGAAACCATGCCGCAAGTGCTAAACAATTATTATGATCCTTAATGCTCCTATACGTTCACGCCTGTTCATTACAAGCGTAAGTAGAGAGGCTGATGAATATATTATATCAAAAATCCTTTTTTCTTCTACAAGTTTCGCAGCACGGAGGCAAAACTTCCAATGTTGCACTAATTCATAGGCGATCGTAGACTTTCCATAACATAGAATGTCTGCCTGTATGTCAGCTTTTTGAACGAATATCGACCAATTGGCAACCACTAGTATGTATTTATACAGCATGGTATAAAAACTCTGTCTGACCCGTGAAAATCTAAAAATAAATTATTAATGAAATGGCGAAATTTTGCATGACCACACTTGGAGCTTTTATAGCTAGTGAATAAAGGGAAAAATAAAAGAAAAGGATTATGCTAGTAAGGTAGTAAGGACATCCTGGGGGGTTTTTAGTTAGTTGGAGTCTGACACACCTGAGTCGCTGCCCCCAAAACCCACAGATGGCTCTATGCAGGATTGTCCTCCAAGTCATCAAACAAAATGGCGGGTACACTACAAAACATAAAACAAAACAAAAAGTATCAGAAATTACAACAAAATCAGTTTATGTTTGGTAAAAAATTATTAATATTTTTTATCTAAATTTATTTTTTATAAAAAGACTCTTGATACAGAGCGCAGTACTCGCCGAGCAAGTTTGCTTGTGCTTCCTAAAGCACGGACTAATTATGGAAATCGCAACATCACTTTTGAGGGAGCACAAGCCTACAAGTTACATCCTGTATAAGCAACGCGGGCTCGCTTGCCATATACAGAACTAAATTACTACAATATATCTATACTATACTTACTAATATTATAAAGCTGAAGAGTTTGTTTGTATGTTTGAACGCGCTAATCTCAGGAACTACTGGTTCGAATTTAAAAATTCTTTTTGTGTTGAATAGACAATTTATCGAGGAAGGCTTTAGGCTATATAACATTACGATGCAACTATTAGGAGCGAAGAAATAATGGAGAATGTTAAAAAAACGGGGAATATTATTCATCCTTGAAGGCTTCCAGTGCGTGCGCTGCGAAAACGGTTCAAGATACCAAAAATATATGTATGAAAGAATTATTCCTCTTAAAATGATCTAAAAAAATGTCCGCGACAGTATATGTCTATCTTTTAAGATTAACTCTCTAGAACCGTTTTTATGGTAATCAAATTTGGTCGAAATTAATGCATTATTTGTTAAGAGTTGTATCAACGTAATAATATTAACCTGTATCCAAATAAATGTGTTGTTAATTAAGAGTATTTAATTGTGAACAAAATTGTCTTTGACATCACTTAATTTCAATGAACATCTTAGAAGATATTACAATAACTTATATAGCAAAACATCGTTTGCCGGATCAGCTAGTTAAAGATAAATACTAATAAATATAGTTCTGTGTATGCCAAATGAGCTCTTACTGCTTCACTGTTCTTGATAGTTTTTAAACATAATGTTCTCATGTAAGTGATTTGTATCTTTATGAGAATAAACTCTTAGAACTTAAAAATATACCTACTGTTTTGTAAAAATCATAGAACAAAAGTTGTTGTATGTGACGTCAAAATTATACTCCTCATGGTTTTGCATGGTTATTGAAGTTTTAAAAATAGCCCTGTTTAAGTAAACAAGGCTCCCTGCACGGAATAAATGTTTGCCTTACAAGTATTTGTTTCGAGTATTTTCATGTCAGAGTGATTGTGCATAGAGAATTTATGTTTGTTAACACACCCACAATACAGAAGTAAATACATAACTGGGGCAACGTTTAAAAATAACTGATACTGTTTATTATATGCTTGACCTTTTTTTGATCCCGTAAAAATCCTCCTGGATCATCAGGCTCATCGTGAGGGCAGTAGTTCCGGAGTGTCGGACTTTAACCGAATAAAACCACTGGGATGTTTTTCTTTCCATCTGCCGGGTGCTAAGGGAAAGGCAGAGCTAGCTTCTTGCGCAACTCGGCGACGTCGGCCTTAGTCAGGCTAGAGGGGTGGTGTAAAGAGCCATCTCTCGCTCGCGTCTAACCTTGGAACGGTAAGTGGGAACACATTACAATTATATGGTTGACCTAGTAAATAACAAATCAGTAACCAAGTCGCGGAATCGACCCGCCATCTATCTTTGTATTTTTCCAGACTAAGCCTTAAATTTATAGACGCTTCTTGGACTATGCTTAAACTTTAGTAAACATTACAAATTACTGGGGCTAGGATGGCCTAGCGGATAATGAACCAGTGCGCGGCGACGTAAATGGTCGTAGGTTCGAATTTCTGTACGCACCTCTGAGTTTTTCCAAATTACGTATGTATTTAGACACCACATGTTCACCGGTGAAGGATAACATCGTTAAATATCCCGCATGGTATCTAAAGTAATATATATATATATATATATATATATATATATATATATATATAATATACAAAATATTATAATAATATATAATTTTAATAATAATAAAAATAAATTTCAAAGTACTTTAAAAACGGCAATTAGCAACGATACTGATCCCGATAAGCAAAATAAAAAAGCGCAAAACGAATAAAATTAGAGATTTATCCCTTTTTTACCCTGTAATGATAATTACAGGGTATTATTATTTGTACTCTTTATTATGTAAGTTTTTAACTTTTTTTATACTGACTCGACACAGTGACTGCACCATATCTGATGGTAAGCAAGGTGCAGTCCAAAAAACGCCAACGACTATCGATAGGTAAGAAAAACCCAACGGTAGTCGCAGCGATCATAATAAAAAAACCTGCCTGCACAAATATCTCCTCACGCTACGCTTAAAAGATCCCATATCATAAGATGGAGGGAACACGCTCGCCGGAAGACCATTCCACAGCCCAACGACACGGCAAAAGAAGGAGTTAGAGAACTTCTTAGCCCTGGCCGGGATGTTTGATACCGTATAGCTGTGACACCGCAAACCCGCGCGCGTGGTTCTATTAAGGACCTATTCTATTAACTAACTAAAAGCAACTATTTGAATAAATTCAAACTGGAATTAATGGATATTTTATTATTAATAACTTAAAGGAATTCACGTGTTTAAGATACTAACAAATATAAACGAGATAAAAACAATTATATCATCGAACAAAAAACTACTTACATACATACATCTACTGTTGAATCGCTTAGTCATATAAGACGGTTACTACCCGTTATTTCCAGCGGATTTTCTGTATAAGGATGTACGATAATTATTTCGTCTATCGCTTTAACTTTTTGACGTAAGACTCCTTTGATCGAATTATGTGGAGATTTTTGTATGGTGAATTCACTTCGTTAAAAGATTTCTGCACAATAGAGTACTCACAGCTTGTATTATTACAAAAATATAAACCGTAGAATAAAAATGTAGCTTTATATTTTTTTCATTTACATCCAAGATTGCCTTATGACTAGCTAAGGAGAAATTTTGCAGAATCTGTAGTTGGGTAGATTGATTTAATTTAACACTATCTTTCCCTACAAACTAGTGTTTTTTTTTTATTATAGATGTATGGCACAGACTTAGAAAAATACCTTAGGCAGAATTTCAAAGAATATTACTGAATTCTACATAGTGTCGATTCCTCTATACGAAATGAATGAAAAATAATCCAACATTATCTGGACTCGTAAATTGTTGTTATAAGCTTGTCCTTGAATTTGTGTTTACATCACATGTCCCTTTCCAACGCGTTGAAGAAAACGAAATAAAAGTTCGCAGGTACACGCTGGAGTTATCAACAGTTTTGAATTTGATGACATTTAAAAAATGTATCACCTACAACTTTTAAATAATGTTAACATACAAAATAAGGGGTTCTGTATACGTAAATCGTATTAGATTTCATTTATATAAGTAATTGCTATGATTTCGCAGTATTTTTTGTAAGCATTTTTACATAACAATAAATTTATGAGATTAAATAGCTCATATTCATTGGATTGTTTATTAAAATCGATACAACTTGAAATCAGTAGTATTATTATAAGTTCGGTTAGAAATAATTCCTATTATTGTATATTTTCTTACTAAAATTGACATTTAAATACTAAGTGTCAAGGAGATCGGTTCTTCTTTAGAACTACCGAACCAGTTTAACATTTATGCCATATTTTATACAAACATATTAGGCGTCTTACAACGAATATGCTACAATATATCGTGATTTGAAAATGACGGTTTAAGAGTACAGTACAATATGTAAAGTTGACAACAAAGAGTTGTTTAACTAAATATTATTGTATAAACAATGATTTGAACCAAATGTGTATTAGTTTTTACTGTGGAATTTTATCCTATTGCATATCATTTAGATATATAAAAAAAGACGTGATCGTTTTAATCATGATACTTCCGGTTACATTATTTTAATACTAGTATGATTTTACAGGATTCTTAGACTGAGATTTATAGACGCTATATCGATTTTGCTTATCAAAATTCTCAAAAATTAAATTCGTTTTGACATAAACTGAATATAAAATTTACACTTGAGTTTAGTCATAGTATTCGCAGAGCCAAATCCATGTTTACAAAATCAGTGACATACCAAATTCTTTGACATTCGTTGTATAATATAAATTGTAATGTTTTAGTAAAGTAAAGGCAAACTTAAATATGAATCTACAAATCTCAGCCTTATTTTACGAGTCGTTTGATTATATATTATATATTTTCTTGTTCTGTATATTCATCACAACATTAAAATCATGCGAATGTGTAATATATACAAATACAAGGTATTTGTAATTTCACAATATGAAATAATTATAAAAGAGTGTAAAAGTTTTGTGATACCTGCAAGGAAAGTTACGAAGGGAGACCACGGCATGCGCGTCGAAATAACGATGACGTACCTTTTTATATTTTTTATGAATGATTATCCTTCCGCTCGCATTCTTATAATGAACTTGTTGACCCGACGAACTTCGTAGTTCCTAAAGGTGCGATTTGAAATCTGACAACGGCGATCTATAAGTTTTTCAGGAGAACCATACGTTATCGGCTAGGATAGACCTTCATAACTAAACCGTGCTTAGGGAGCGAACACTGAATGTGCTCAGCAGTGAGTTTATGGGTTGGCTGGCAACGCAAGGGCACTTCTGTGGGTACGAACCTCGAATTGGGCCGCCAGCCAGGGAGACAAGCCTAACGGCGATCTACTAGCATTTCGGAAGCGACTACCTTGAGAAGAAACGCCGAAAGATGCTCAAGGCTGCGTCGGAATGGAAATATACCACTGAACGTAAACGCACTGGTTGGCGACAGATGAATGAAATATATTTCTACTGAAATGTATTTGAGTTGTAAGGTGATGCTGTCTCGATCGCGATCTTATGATGCCATCTAACAGGGCTGCGCAGTCACCTACATCTGGCGTTTTTCCATATGAAGACATACAGAGCAGTACATTGCGTGCTGGTACGCCCGGTTTAGTTGTGAAGGTCTATCCTAACCATCAACATATATTCAGTCGAAAAAAAAATTGCGTTTGACAACCACTGCTGTGTCACCGCTGCTGGGCATATCTTTTACGTCATCCATCATACCTTAACATTCAATAAATACCGTGTTACATTCTAGCTAGCCTACTCTTTCTCTTCTACTAGATAGCAATTTCAATTCCTACGTCAACAGATACGTAATCAGGGCTTAATTGCAGAGCGGAAGAATTAACAGTAAGTTCAGATTAGTATTTTTCTTTATACTATTTGTATAAAACCTGCTCCACGTTGTTGTTAAGCTTTCATAAAAGTTTTTATACAAATTTTACGGAACATTTCCAATTTTTTAGCGTTCCCAGTAGTGTATTATTAAATTTTATTTAAACTAATACGAGTTTTTATATATTTACAACTAAAAAAACTACATTAATGAACAATTATATAGCACGCATCTATCTTCTATTGTACACAAGCCTCCCTCAGTAGTCGCCACTATGACCTATTTAGGTTTTTTTTTACTTTTAAACATACATAGATGTATTTAATGACATTTATTCTTTAATGTGATCATTGTAGCTCAGTAATGCGCTTGCCTCCATTACTTACAACATGTGTTGTGTTTCAATAGCAGTGGGTGATTCTAATTTGCAAATGAGTTAGCAAGGCTGTTGACAGAATGTATGAATAAAATTAAATACTATGTAAGAGATGTAGGCAAATAGGTATATTTTTACATCTTGTAAGATTTTGTCCCTGTTAAATAAGTATAACTAATCTTAATCCGAGTGTAGCAACCTTATGGAGCGAATATGAGCTCTATCGGGTGAATAAACCGACTTTATACCATCTGTATCATGGCAAGTGTTAGTATGAGTGAAGAGTTATTTAACCTTGTTCCACCCTCCCCCTTCCTTAATAGAACCACGCGCGCGGGTTTACGTTTTCACAGCTATAGGGTAACTCACATCCCGGCCAGGACTAAGAAGTTCTCTTACGCTTACTTTTGCCGAGTCGTTGGGCTGTGGAATGGTCTTCCGGCGAGCGTGTTCCCACCATCCTATGATATGAGATCCTTTAAGCGTATCGTGAAGAGATATTTGTGCAGGCCGGCATGATCGCTGCGACTACCGATGGGTTTTTTAACTGTCGATAGTTGTTGTCGTTTTTTGGACAGCACCTTGCTTGCCATCAAGCGTGATGCGATCACTGTGTCAAACCAGGATATAAAAAATCTCAACAGTTTTAAGAATATATTTTAATGACAAGCTTATATAATTTTTTTTGTGAAAATTTTTGTGTGAATAGTAAAGCGAAGAAAACTACTTTTGAGGAGCAAAGTGCAAAAAATATACATATCCTATATGTGTTTTGTCGGTCTAACCAATATAAGAAGTAAAGTTTTTACTTTGATAGTTTTTCTACCATTGCAATAAATTGAAAACCACTTGGATTAGTGCATGTGTATCTATTATAACCATGTTTTATGAGACATTAATAAATAACTTAGTACTTGTAATGTCTTATTTTTCTAAATTTGCTTCAGGTGTACTTATAAATATTCCTTGAAACAACATAAACTTCTTAGTGCTCTAGCTATAAAACAAAAAATATTAAGTAATCCGTAAAAATTAATTCAATCTCAGCTGTTTAACTATACTCTATTATAAGTATAAGCCGTTAAGTTAAGCCGTGGTGGCTGCCGGCAGAATAGAGTAGCACCCCCCTCTTCTTGCTGAGGTGTCGTAAAAGGCGACTAAGGTATCTCTTTAACACCGCAATTCAACCAGGTGTTCAGAGAAGGAAAACTCGACCAAACCTGCATCCCGCTCCCTCCCGATCGTACTGGTTCTCCTTTCCATCGGGCCTGAGGGAGCTCGGACGAGAGAGTGCTTTTCTGGCAGCGCGTCCAGTTATGCACTTAAATATCTCCTGCGCAATTGACTGTTTCCGAAAACTGGGCCTCGAATTTCTTTATCGGTGTTGAAACAGTCGCCGTGGCCGAAACCGGCTAGGACATCATCATCATCATCATCATTATAAGTATTTATATGAAAATCTGTTTTTTAATGTAAAAATTAACTAAGAATTGTATATTCTGTAATGTCTTTGCCAGCATATGCTAGGTTCGTGAAATAAACTTTGTTTGTACTAAGGACTTGAATGGCTCGAAATTTGAACCGCGAGCGTGACTCAAGCCCGTCCAACTGGTTCGGGTTTATGCTCTGTTAGTAAATACAGTTGTAGGGTAAACTACACTTAGATTGATACCTAATGCAATGTTTCCTTACGCTTTATTTTAACAATACTTTTGTTAAGAACGTACGGTATTGGTTTACTTGGTCTTCTATTTTCTATTCTTTTAAACCTCTTCATTAAAAATTTTGATATTACAAGAATATTTACAAATGCTAACTGAAAAGGGTTTTTCTGAGATCTATTTAAATATAAATTTTATACAAAACAAAATTTTTAATAAAAACAAATTTAATAAAAAAATTTGTGCCTCTGAGAATAATACTTCTAAAATCGGAAAATAAGTCGTATGTTTGAAGCCTTACTGGAATATTAAAAAAATATTTTATTTTTATTTGGAAAATTATCATCAGCAAAATCCATAAAAAAGAAAGATAGAACATGTAATATAATTTATAATTAAAGGCATTTATAAAGCCATTAAGAATTTGTATGAGTAATAAACCATTATGTCTTTATATCTGTGTAGGATCATTTCAGGGAAAATGTCCATTGTTCTCAGTTACATTAATTGTACTAGGTTTTACCTATTGTTATAATTAAAATGGTTATTGAGAAGTAATCTAATGGTTTTACATAGAAATTATCTACTTTGTAATGAAAAGATTATAATATTTATATCCATGGAAAAATAAAAACACAAGCTTCACATTGCTATAGACGTTATATATTATATTATGGAAAAATATGAAGGAGGGTTAGAGAAAAAAAAGATAAACTTATGCGAATGATGTAATACAAGTACAATAATTTCTTTAATTATCAATAAAAAAAATCTAGTAAATATTACCTATAATGTAATCTGTAATGTAATGTATGTTCTCAATCGGAAGGGGATTTAATGTGGGACTATATCATTATTGTTTTTAATTTTTGATTACGTGATTTAACCAATATTTTATCTTGTATGGTCAAAAAGTAAAAAAATATATATTTTGTGAATAATTTTTACATTATATACAGCTATTGTAAATATTATGGTAACTCACTACTGGAATTTTTACTAGACCTAAATTTTTGAGTATTGTAGGTTGGAATGCATAGTGATTACCATTATGTCTATATGTAGTATAAGCAAGTACCAAAAGTTAAGTTCAAATAATGGTTGTTATTATTGTAAAATTAATCATTCACATGTCGAGAGCTGAGGTTTTTACCCTACAGGCGGCTTTTTGCCGGTGATGCCTTCGCGGTTATATTCCCCTGGTACTCTAAGCTTTTGTACGAGAACCGTTTTTGCTCGTCAGTCGGACAAATCGGATTACTGATTCGTAGTTATTATGAAATACCTATGTGTATTCATCATAGACAGGCTTAATTTCGATTCTAAATATAGGTTTCTTTACTATAACTATATGGCCTCTAAATTGGTTCAAAACGTTAGAATTTGTTTTAATAATTCGTTACATTGACAGGCACGTACGTCTGTCACGTAGCAATTATATTGATTCATCAAATATTGATGCTGTATTTCCCTAACAGTCATTGAAAGAGTACATATTCATTTGTATAAATATTTTCGATGCCACATTCAGTACTTGAATCTAATCCGTTTTAGTACATAAACATGTTTTGGTTCTAGCTTGTATGTTATAACAAATAGGTACAATTTGAGTTTTGTGTTCCGCAGATCTAATTTGTTTACTGATTTTAAATGTATTTATATATAGAGTTCAGTAAAAGAGCGGCGATGACCGTCTTAAAACGCTCATCATTTCACAGCCACCATCGCCATATCAGTTTGCAAAACGTCGCACATTAGGCGCCGTATAGCTATTACGAAATAACCCTAGTTACATATGTATATTATAACCTAAACACAACTTTACATTCCGATTATATATTACATAATAGTTGCAGGCTCATCGTGTTTTTTAATGGATTACAATAACGCAGATCGGCAATAAAGAGAGACAAGAAAAACTGGAATAGCTAAACAATGAACTCGATACATCGTGAAGTCATCGCTGCAAAAATATACATGGTCTTTTATTATTATTTTTGTTTATTTCATCCGTCAATGAAGCCAGATTGTTAATAGAAGGCTCCTACATAAATTAAGTTACTTTTAAAAATAGCAGTTTTCGATGTATTATTTAATATTTATAGCATAGGGTGGAGGGTAGATCTATGCCACGATAAGTTTCAGCTCCGTGTTAATTGTGGACTATAAAATATAAATAAGTGCTATTCAATATAAATTCTAAGTGCAGTGGAACCAGAAATAAATTACGATTATAATATATTGGAGACAAAAGACCCAAATTAGTGAATAACCATCTAAATGCACATAACAAAGTGAAGTGAAATTACGACACCAGTGACAATTCTCCACTCAAAAACTTATTCGCAACATTCAACATTCTACAAAAAAGTAACGAATCGTAAAAATGGTATAATACAACATTAAAGTGTATAATTATAACTAATTATTATAATATATAATTATAAATAACACTGCAACGATATTCCATTATCGATCAAGGTAATAGCGACATCTAGTGTGGAATTTGCTTAGTTCGCCATACGTCAAATCACTGTTTCCGCACGCTAGTACCTCACAAAACCAATAGAGGAAAATATAAGTATCAAATAAAATAATATATTTTTGTTAAACATAAAGCAATACCACTCAAACTATGGAAGAAGTAATGAATTTGCTCCTAAAAATACAAAAAGAACTAGACGAACAAAAAACGACTATAATCCAATCAGCCGTAAATGTTACAAATCAAGTTACTCAAAACATAAATCTCACCTTAGAAGAAAAATTCAAAATAATCGATGAAAAATACGATAATCTAAAAGAAAAGCTGGAGAATCAAGAAAAAAGGTTATACTTCCTTGAGAAACAATCAAAACAGAGAAATATAGTAATATTTGGCTTAGCGGAGACAGAAACATCTTATGAAAATTTAGAAAAAATCATAATTAATTTTTTAAACGACTATCTATCAATAGGACTGGAGAGTAGAGATGTACAAGAAACAAGGAGAATTGGGAATAAAGGAGGAAAACCTCGGCCGATTACTGTAACATTCACTACATTGGGTACAAAAATAAAAATTTTCAAGCAGAGAAAACTACTAGAAAATTCAACTTATTATATAAAAGAAGACTTCCCACAGCACATATTAGAAAAAAGAAAGTTATTACAAGAACAAGTAAAAATAGAAACAGAAAAAGGAAACTACGCCACCATCCGGTACGATAAATTGATAATACGCAACAAAAACGCAGATGCAAAGAAAAGAACTCTACCAACTTCACCGGATGAACACGATCCTTCACGAACAAAACAAAGAACGCAAGCCAATAAGAAGAACAAAATACAAACGGGGCTACAGAGATCGTCAAGTTTATCAGAGGGAGCTATCAAACCGGGAATACTCGGCTTTTTAACTAATAAAAACCCTGAAAATTTACCAAACGAACAATTAGGCAAGAAAATTAAACCATAGCAACTACCACCCCCCTCTCACATGAAAAACACACTAAATACACAAATAAAGAATAAAACACATCTTCCAAGCCGGCTGGTCACCGTGGAAGATCACGACCAAAACCCTCCAGAGAAAATTAAAACTAACTGTGCAAAAAACAGATACCAGAACACCCTTTACATAGTAACATATAATGTTAGAACTTTGTCGACATATACACGACTACTTGAATTGACAGAGAGCTTGGAAAATATAAACTTTGATATTATTGGTCTCTCGGAAGTAAGAAAACTTGGAAACACTATTGAGGAACACGATAAATTTATTTTTTACTACATAGGAGAAACGCCTGGATTATATGGAGTAGGATTTATCGTAAAAAAATACTTGAGAAGATTTATTGTAAAATTCACAGGACTATCAGAAAGAGTAGCACTATTAAGGATGAATATCAACGGCTTAGAATTAAGCATTATACAAGTTTACGCTCCAACGGAGGCGTCGAGCGACGAAGATCTGGAACTTTTCTATAGTACTGTCGATAAAGCAATACAACTCTCAGGAAATAATATTATAGTCATGGGAGATTTTAACGCCAAAATAGGACAAACTAATCATAATGAAGGTATCACAGGAAAACACGGCTACGGAGTCAGAAATTGTAGAGGAAAAAGACTTGTTGATTTTGCGCACGAGTACAACTTGGCTATTATGAAAACCTTTTTCAAAAAAAATAATAAACAAAGATGGACTTGGCGATCACCTAATGATATAATAAAAAACGAATTAGACTACTTCTTGACAAACTTACACAAGAACATATACAATATACAGGTTTTAAACATTACCTACCCCTCGGATCATAGACCAGTGAGAGCAGCATTAAACATTCTTCCCAAAACAAAAAGTTGCAGCAAGTTCGGGCAATGCTTTAGATCACAATTAAAGAACGACGAAGAAACGCAAACATACAAACGAATGCTCAACAGCTGTTTAACAAACCTGCTAGAAAACTGGTCAAACGACGACACAGTTCAGAAGCGCTACGACGACGTAACTAGCGCAATAGTCACCAGCCTGAAAAGAGTACACGAAGTGCCATCCAGTTTAAATAAAGGGAAAAACCAAGTACTATCAACACGCACTAAAGCATTAGTCTGTAGAAGACAAGAACTACAAAGGACAAAACCGAAATCTAGAGCCATGAAAAACGAACTTAAAGCACTCTACAAACTCATAAGTAAACGTATCCACTTAGACTACAAGACGCATCGTATAAGAACAATCGAAAAACATCTTAACGCTACAAACAGTGTCAAGAAAGCGTACAAGGAACTGAAAACACACAAAATATGGATTGAAGAGTTGAAAGACAAAACGAAAAAAACCCAAAACAGAACAGAAATATTGAATATAGCAACAGAATTTTACAAAAAACTATATAGCGCACCAAAGCAACTTGCATATGAGTTACCGAATATAAATAGAGTAGAGGCGAGAGCAGTCATAGACGAACTCGAAGTGATAAAAGGGATTAAATCACTTAAAATCGAGAAAAGTCCAGGCCCCGACAGGATTACAAATGAAGTCATAAAAACTGGATGCGCGTATCTAGCAAAACCACTTACTCTACTATTCAATCAGATATTGAACAGCTCGTATGCTCCCCGCCAATGGTCAGTATCTGAAATCATCTTGCTCTACAAAAAAGGAGACCCAAACGACATATGCAATTACAGACCGATCAGCTTACTACCTTCACTATATAAACTATTTTCCTCAATAATAGAAAAAAAAATAAGAATATACACAGATAAATTCCAACCTATTGAGCAGGCGGGTTTCAGAAGAGGTTTTTCAACAGTTGATCACATACACTCACTAGAAATGTTGATAGAAAAATACCAAAAGTTCAGGAGACCACTATATATTATCTTTATCGACTACCAAAAAGCTTTTGACTCTCTGTTACACTCATCAATATGGGAAACTCTACTCTCTCAAGAAGTGCCAGTAGATTACATCAAAGTCCTAAAAAATATATACGAAAGCAGTACTGGCAGAGTGAAGCTAGAAACTACAGGACCACCTATACAAATAAATAAAGGAGTACGACAGGGAGACCCAGTCTCGCCAACTATCTTCATAGCGGTGCTGGAAACCATCTTTGGCAAACTAAACTGGGAAAATTTTGGCATTAATGTAAATGGACGCTACTTGAACCACTTGAGGTTTGCCGATGACATTGTTCTGCTATCAGGAAATACAAACCAACTCCAAGTAATGATAAACACTCTACACGAAGAAAGTCGTAAAGTTGGTTTAAAAATCAACCTAACAAAGACTAATATCATGACGAACCATACAAAAAGACCTATATATCTGGAAAATTCACCTTTAACATATGTTAATGCTTACATCTATCTGGGAAAGCAAATCTCATTTAACTATCAAAATCACGAACTAGAAGTAGACAGAAGAATCAACATCACATGGAAGAAGTTCTGGAGTCTCAAAGAAATTCTTAAAAGTGATACGACCATAAGGTTGAAAACTAAAGTTATGAATACCTGCCTACTTCCTTCATTAACATACGCCTGCCAAACCTGGAAATTTACTAGAAAAATAAAAAATAAAATTACATCCTGCCAAAGGAGCATGGAGAGAAGCATCATGAAAATCAATAAAATCCAAAAAATCCGACACTCTGAGATAAGACAAAAAACTAAAGCCATCGACGCTCTTAGCTATGCGCAAAAGCTAAAATGGAGATGGGCTGGTCATGTTGCGAGACTCGACGATAATCGTTGGACTATAAAGACAACAGCATGGGCAGGCCCACAAGGACAAAGAAAACGAGGAAGGCCAAACGCACGCTGGGCAGACGATGTTATAAAAGTGGCAGGCACTCAATGGCGACAAACGGCACAGAATAAAAAGCACTGGTCATCTCTGGAGGAGGCCTTCACCTTTCATGGAGAGGGTTCTTGCTAATCACAACACAAAATTTATTCTTAATTAAAATGTACATATGGAAAGCAAGAAATAAAAGGCTTTTTTATTTATTTTTTTATTTATTTAATATTTTTAATCGATTTATTTACGATTTATCAGGGATCATAATTATTTCGATATTTTTTTCATTTAACTAAAGATAAAATTACAGTCAGATTAAATAAAATATTTTGTTATGAACAAATTGATTTATATCAAGTCATGAGTATAATTAATGATATCCAAATACCCGTATATGTGACCAGTATTATTTATAGTATAGATGGAACTCTAGTTTGAGCTAGGCCACTATGTGTAATTGCCGAAAATTAAGTTTTTTTTAATAATATTTGTGGACAATTGCACACATTGCCTTATTCTCAAAGTAAGCTTGCACTTGGCATATGGGTACTAGACAAAGATATACATTCTTAAATACATATCCATAACTCACGGCAAACTAACCAATTCATCATAGAAAAGTGTGCCGCTACCGGGATTCGAACCTAGGGTCTTCAGCGTTGCAGACAGAGTCGCTACTATTGCACTATCAAACAGTATGATGAGAATTATGCTCAGTTAAAAAAAAATGCTCGCTAAAGTTTAAGTCCCTGCAGAAATTAATCATTTGCAATTGATGAATCATTACTGGTTAAAAATATTTTTAAATGTAAGCAACGTTTCTGAAACTTTGTGTTAATTTAGTATATTACTGCATTAGCACATTTTAAAATTTCTCGTTTTTTAGACAGTTACTTCATTTACCCGCTTTTCCCGCCCACGACGAAAACTCCCCGGCACTTCAGTCTGCTCGTGACCATAGCCTGTGTAACGAGGTCGAAACGTCGAGCCATAATTAAATGTAGGTTAATTCGCACATAAGTCCCGTTAAAGTATTTATAAATAATACTGCATGCTAATAAATAAACACAAGATGCCTATCAGCAATCACGTCAAGTGAATCTATGACCTCTCTTTCGATGCTCTCGGAATGTAACCTTTTAGCGGTATCGTTTGAATATTCCCTTTGTTGTCGAAGTAATAGTTAATTTGTAAATACCCTTTATTTGTTTTTATTCTTTAAAAACTTTCAGTAGATACTTTTGCAATTTTTTACATATAATTTGTATAATAAATAACGCACTATTGTTATTATTGATTGTATTATTTATTTATTATAATTATTTTCAGGTTTGAAAAAGGTCCTAGACAAATCCGAACGAACTATAGTGACGGAATCGAGAGACACGAGTAGAAAATGGAGAGAGCTGCAATGTGTGGCTGCAAAGGTTAAACAGACAGGTAGTTTGTATTGTTGACATCTTCCCTAGAAAGGGACTATAAGACGTTATATATTTGAAGGTTTTATTCATCATGGTAAAATGAAATATTTGGTAAAATCTAGAGCATGTAAATATGCGTATATTGTACCATATTTAAAAATAAATTATATTATTGTGGCTATTGTATATATAATTGTTGCTGTGATGGCATAGTGGATGAGGGACCGGTGTCCTTGCAAAGCGTCGCGAATTGTCGTAGATACTAATCTAGGCACGTACGTATGGATTTTTCCTGATTAAATATTGATTTAGGCACCACATGATGAAGGGAAACATCGTAAGAAAACCGACATAGCATCTAGTAGAAATATCATCTGTAAGTGCCCCCTGGGGACTAATTCTGTATGACAATTTAGATTTCACACTCAAACCTTACCATTTGAAAACCACGTTAACATCGTGTCTTGTCTATATCATGTCACGGTAACGAATCTGATTCATTTCAACAAAGTATTATAGAGAATACGATTTTTGCAATATCCTACGCTAATAGTCACCTTGGGTATGATATATAAGCGCAAAGTGGATATAACCACTAATGTATCTCTGTTCATCGCGAAACGGATATAGCATGACAATAAATTCATATTATTATGAATATTATATTGCAATATACGAAGTGTTTATTAATTTATTAAACATTTTCATAAATGACACCTTTTGCTTCATTTGACACTATTCACTTTTACTTTCATTTATCAACTAGTGGTGTCGGAGCTTCTGTAAAATAAGTAACTAATTTATTATTTAAGTAATTTCCGTGTAATATTTTTAATAACTATGTCTGCTTTTGTATTTATTTAGTATGGTTGTAATCTAGTATAATATCGACACCCAATATTAACAGGAATAAAATAAATATAAACTGTGGAAAACAACATGGCAGACGCCCCTCCCGTTCGCGATATCTATCAGATGTCACATTGTTTTTAATATAACTTTGTCCACTAATATTAAGAATTTAGATGCAGGGGTCAATGTACTTTATAACACTATATCTACACTCAGCACTATATTTTTTGTTAATTTCGTACATAATAACTGTCAACGTTGTTTAAATTGTAAATCACAACCGAGAGAAACCGCCCTAGATTTTAAATAGTAGCGTTTACCAACTACAACGTCCTTGCTTTCAAAAAATTCTACACCTCCACACTCAGTTAAATAAACTATTAGAAAAATTCAATCACGTTCATTTCCAAGTTACTGGACATTTATATAGCCAGCCGTATAAAGCCTGCTCAACGATGGAATTGAAACTATTAAATAAAGTAATATATTGATGTTTTAGTCTCTTAACAATAATTTTACACTAAACACGTAAGTAGACAATTAATAAATATATTTCCAAACAAACACGACATTAGGTAAATCTTATAAATGGACAGAAATTTTAGCTAAACATTAAGATTTCTAGCAAGCATTAAGCTAAGATCGATTGATCTGATTGTGATTGTTAATTTACTTTTAATAAGTGTTCGTTTCTAGGTCGATATCCAGGCGGAACTGTTTAATAAGCCATTACATAACCTTCGCCAACACCAAAGCCGAAGATTTTCAAATTCTTCACAATTGAATACAATTATGAATTCAATATTGACTAAAAGTGAATAAGAAAATGTTTTTTACAACTTTAAATGTAATATTTATGTTAATGTAATAAATAACGTGTAAAAGAGTGTTAAAATTACTCCACAACTCGTCAAAAGGCCGCTAAAGTCAAATTGCGACCGAAATTTCGGTCGAACACTAGTTATTTATAATTAATAAATCCCTTTTTATATTTATTATCACTAGGTTAAAATATATTTTCTTAAGAAGTCTAGTGTTGCACTTCCTATTTCAATTTTATAATATAGCTACTAACTTGAAATATTGTTTTTAGCTTTCTTACTTCGTGATCGTTCGAAATTTTTTAGAACAAAAAGTAAAGATTTAATTTTATCCGTGCGGACACGTCAAAAGGTCGTTTTAGACTTTCGATTATATTGAATAACGTTTTAATGATTGATGATCTCGCTTTGCGATGATTAAAATCATTAATGTGTACCTACGAATCATTATATTGAAATATTCAAACATTGGGAAGTAAGAGTTATACAACCTTGCGCTACATTAGGTCGCAATTCAATGAATAATTATTACGTCTATAGTCGTATTATATTATAAATAGATAGCCGTGGTGGCTGCCGGCAGAATAGAATAGCACCCCCTCTTCTTGCTGCGGTGTCGTAAAAGGCGACTAAGGTATCCCTTTAACACCGCAATTCAACCAGGTGTTCAGAGAAGGAAAACTCGACCAAACCTGCATCCCGCTCCCTCCCGATCGTACTGGTTCTCCATTCCATCGGGCCCGAGGGAGCTCGGACGAGAGTGCTTTTCTGGCAGCGCGTCCAGTTATGCACTTAAATATCTCCTGCGCAATTGGCTGTTTCCGAAAACTGGACCTCGATTTTCTTAATCGATGTTGAAACAGTCGCCGCGGCTGAACCCAGCTAGGACATCATCATATTATAAATTATGTTATGAAAAATAAGCTGAAAATTATTATTTCTATGTTGTTATAAAAACTGCAGAACAATTATTTGTATGGCCTATATGTACTATGTCAATGGTGGTCGAGGGGTTCCGAATTCTTGCTAGTTACACCGCGACACCGCTTGACAACATTTCGTGGTAGTTTCCGTTACCAGGCTACGAAGTGTTGGAACAATTTGCCGCCACCGCTTAGATTATCCACATCCAAATCAACTTTCAAAAATAAAATTAAAATGATGTTTATTTTATAATCTATCAGTTACAAGTAGTCTATTTAATTTATTTACTCTTATACGTTTGCTCTTGTTTTAGGTATTCATACATTGTGCTATGGTGTCACTAATACATTTTATAGTCGATTTGTTTATTGTATGTAATAGTTTATTTTAGAATTATTTATTTTTGAGTGGGTGTATTGTTATTATCTATACTTATTATTATACTCTATATTTAAAATTATTTAAGCTGTAATGTTTTTTATTGCTTAGTAAGATGTAACACGACCGGGGCCCTCCACGAAAATCAGCGCTGCAGACTTCCTCTGTGGCTTTAAGCTGATGGAGGTCCCATTTTCGCCATGTTAATATGTTTTTGTTTTTTCTTTTGTTTTTGTATGTTGTTGTCTTGTAACAGAAATGTTGCTTTTGAATTTCTAGTATTTTGTTAGTTTGTGGTGAAATAAATATATTTCATTTCATTTCATTTCATAATGGTACGGTAACCTCTCAGAACTCATACCTCTGGGTTTTTCCGGATTAAGTTCTGATTTAGGCACCCCATAATATCATCACCGGCAAAGAAAAACATCGTGAGAAAGCCCGAACGGCATTTAATAGGACTATAATGTGTAAGTCCCCTAAAAACGGTGATCAACTGCACTACTGGTCACGTTGAGTACGACATAAAAACACAAAGTGGATGCACCAACTAATGTATCTCTGCTTACCCCAAAACGAATATAGCGTGACGTTATATTATTAATACATGTTGTTTCCAGTCTGGATGTTTGTCAATATTAGTTCATGTTTAAAAACGCACCCATGATACAGGATTCCAGTATTGGTGAACGTTTATTAATTTAAAATAACCTTATACATATTTGTGTAGCTTTTCAAACCGCTTGTTATTTTGAACCTGCCTGTCTGGAGTGAAGGTGTTCTTACGAAGAAAGTTTTGCGGGCATACCACAGACACTTCAAGCAGGTATATGCCCATCATATATTTATATTTGACAGTAATGCACAAAAGTGATAGCGTTATATAAAAATTGTACTATATCCCTGTCTTCGTAACAAAATCTTGTCAGCAATGTTGTTTCATTATGTATATACAGCGGCTGTTTGCTCTTACTTTTATTTTTTGACGGTGATTGTACTGCACCCATGGGAAAGTGTAGTGCAATAGAAATACTAAGTACGACTATCGAGATTTAACTACCTGCCAATAAACGCCGCAATCATGCCTACCTACAAAAAATCTCTCCTCGCTTCGTTTTCAGAACTCAATATCATAGGACGAAGAAAACATGCTCAACGAGAAATAGCCTAATGGGCAGCCATTCTTAAATTATTTTCCTGATTTTTTTTTATATAGACTCGTCACAGTGACTGCACCATACCTGATGGTAAGCATGGTGCAGTCCAAAAAATGCCAACGACTATCGACAGGCAAGAAAAACCCATCGGTAGTCACGGCGATCATGCCAGCCTGCACAAATATCTCTTCACGCTACGTTTAAAAGATCCCATATCATAGGATGGTGGAAACACGCTCGCCGGAAGACCATTCCACAGCCCAACGACACGGCAAAAGAAGGAGTTAGAGAACTTCTTACTACTGTCCGGGATGTGAGATACCGTATAGCTGTGACATCATAAACCCGCGCGCGTGGATCTATTCAGGAAGGGAGAGGGTGGGACAAGGTTAAACAACTTTTAGAACACTCGCCATAATACAGACGGTAGAAAACGCTCAGTGAGGCAACATCTCTTCATTGTTTTTAAAAATGTTTTATTTACAATTTTAGTTTATGGTATGAGTTCAAGAGCCGTATGCGCCTCTGTACCGGTGATCGAGGCTACCATATGAGGGTCTATATCTAGGTGTCCGTTGACTCCACGGGCTCGGTCTGTTCTTGTAGCTAGAGCAAGCTATGAGACTGTTCATTGCCGGCGGGCGGGATTGCTCCACGCTGATTCCACAGCGACGACTGAAAATTCGATTACAATTTCATAGAAACGCATTTATTTTAAATTTGTCTATGTTTACACTACAATTTTATTAGCTAGACTATCCAGTTTTGGGAACGTATGTCAATGAAAAAAATATCTAAATATATATATATATATAACTCAAAGGTGGCTGACTGACATAGTGATCTATCAATGCACAGCCCAAACCACTGGACGGATCGGGCTGAAATTTGGCATGCAAGTAGATGTTATAACGTTGGCATCCGCTAAGAAAGGATTTTGATCTATTCCACCTCCAAGGGGATAAAATAGGGGATGAAAGTTTGTATGAAACTTTGTCAATTTTAAACCGATCGGAATAAGACTTTGCATGCATAAGGCCACTATGACGTAGAGATCCCCTAAGAAATATTTTTTTACACACGCTAAACAAAAGTAAAACCGCAAAAACTATACCTAATTAATAATAATACTTCTTAACGCGAGCGAAGCCGCGGGCAAAAGCTAGTAATATATAAAAATCACCGGCAATCATCGGCTATAGATTTCTGTCACCATTATGTTCAGCTTAAAATTAGAAAATAAGGTGTTAATGGAAATTGGATTTTGACACGTTATTTAAAGTATTGTTTTTTAATTTTTTCAATGTTCCCTTACCAACAGGGTATATATGATGAAAGATATTTATATAGAATTATAAGGATTCGACTGGCGCAAGACCGAGTGGATCGGTTTCTGTGTGTTAGAGTCACAGAGTTGTGCCTAAATAGATGTGCGTAGAGATTGCTTCAGTCTATTGTGCTAAATATCCATCAGATATATTTACGCATACAAATTCAATTTTTTTTTTTATAACTTATAGGCGGACGCTTGACCTCAATCACACCTGGTGGAAGGTGAAGATGAGTCCGATGATGAACCGCGTCCGCCTAACAAATGCCTATTCACTCTTTTTTTAAAGACTCCCAGATCGCGGAAATATGGCCGCTGGTAGCATATTCCACTCCTTAGCTGTTCGCATGATGAATGTAGAAGTGAATCTTCTCGTGCGGATATAAGGAACTTCCACCAAATACGGATGGTATCCGACACGATGTCTTGTGGTTTTGTGGTGCAAAGGGGCTGGTGGAATCAAAGAATGTAGTTCCTGAGAACACTTTCCACCGTGCAACTGGTAAAAGACCGCGAGGCAGGCAACTCTACGTCGATGCTCGATGCTCTGCATTTTTTTTCTATGTTGTAGTGCTAATATTATCGTAAGTCAATTCCTCATACCTTTTCGTCCTCTGAGGCGGCAAGCATTTATCTCCCATGAGCACGCTTTCATCCAATGTTCCATCCAACAATAATAAGTCTCCAGCTGATACTGAGACATCCATCTTGCTGGTTCGATCGAAAGTCCACAAGAACAAGAGAACTACCACCATCTAAAATAATAGATTATAATGGATTTTTGTATCAAAATTGTACATTTAGTAAAAATCTAAATAGCAGTTTTCATTGTCCTTACTTCAAAACTGACGGATTTTTAAACAAACTTTCAACCCCTATTTAACCTCCTTTTGGTGTGGAATACCAAAAACTCCGTCCTTAGTGGATACCTACGTTATACAAGAAACGCAATGTCTAAATTTCATGTTTCTAGCTTCAATAATGTAAGCTCTATGATTAGTTATGAATTTGGACAAATGTTTTATAATATATACCAATTGTGATCTTACCACAAACAAATGAAGTATGAAAACGAAGACTGTCGAGTTACGGAAGCCGACGGAATCGTAGAGTAGTCCAGACACAGTTGGTCCTATGAAGGCACCCAATGCAAAAGTTGAAGTCCACATACCAGACACTAAACCGTACGTTTCTATCGAATTTGGTAAACCGCTTGCACTGAAATCACGAGATACAGTTATGTAACTATAGATGTAGGCACTACACACAATATTATAGTACTTATATCCTTTCAAGAAGTCGTGCATTTAATGAGGTGGTAGGACGATTGCCCGGACTGTGTCGTGACCACAGTACACAAGTGTGAAGACCGTCAGAGTGATTCGCTTCGAGACTCCTTCAAGTCTACTGCTCATGGATACAGCCATTTTTTTTTGTATCCCGGGGGAATATCCTGCATAGGACCATCAGGGACGCTGTGAGAGCAGTGACCCCGGTGTGTCAGACTCCTACTGACTAAAAACCCCCGGGGAGTCCCTCTAATCGCTCCACCTGGGCCTGGGAAACCAAATTCATCCAGACGCCCGGAGAGCGAAATGCCTTGTCGAGGCTGCCTCTCTGGGAGGGGTAGGTGGGTAAAGAGCCCACCCCTCCAATACCTATCTCACAGGCGGCGCGCCGGACATATTGTATGTATTTATAGTAAGCCTAGACAAGTAGGCCTTCAGATCTGTTTTAAGTTAATATAAACTCAACAAAAACACGACAATTAAAATAATGTAATATTTTTATTGACTCTCTGAGAATCATTTAATTTGTAATTTGAATACAGGGAAACAATTAGAAATGAAATATACATATAATAAACAGCGTATGAAGCGAATAATTAACATATTACTTCAATAATTTAAATAAATTAAATTACTAATTATTTTAAATATTTAAACGGATGAAGAATAAGGAAGAATCAATGTCATGTATTACGGAAAAATAATGATGCTCTGGACGTACTTTGTTTTATTGTAATTACTAGTAATTATTACGGCAAGGAAGTAGAGTTTTTTCTTCATTAGTCAACAGATATTAACGTCAAACATTGATTTGAAAAAGAGATAGACACGTGATATTCACCCTTTATGTTTTACGATTTGAATTATTTACGATTATTAAGATTTGTAGGTTATCTCGCGGCTATAATGAACTGGAGAGCGCCATCGATGTGTTTGCCGACAGTCTGCCGGTCTTTAGAAGGAAAAACATCGGGTGGTTGAGGGACACGCAATAGGTGTTGGTGTGATTTTTCTGCTCTTTTTGTTTATTTGTTTTTTTGTAATTTTTTTTTTCTTTTCACTTTGATTGATTTATTCTTCTTTGTTAGTGTATATATTTTATAAGCTGTATTGTATTGTATTGTTTATGTTCTGATGCACGGTGTGGTGGCCTTAAACGGCGCAACACATTAACGTACTTTTTTTTTCGATTTTTTTTTGTTGTTATGTAGTGTGTTGTCCACTGGCCGCCCTTAATATTGTAAAAAATAAAATAAAATAAATCTTGCAAAGTGAATATTGATTACAAATTGTATTTTTTTTTTAATGGATTTTTTTAATAGATCCATCACAATAAGAAATGTGTTCGTGGAAGTTACTAAAACTTAAAGTGTCAGCTATTTAAAACATGGCTAAGTATACTGCATAAAGTATTCGGAAATTTTCTTGACTTAATAGGTCATTAAATTTGGTGTTTTATATTACAATATATATTTATACTTTCAGTTGTTGCAAAGATTGCATCTTCATTCGTACTGCGAACAACGAAACAGTCTAATACTCGCTCCACGTCTATTTTGCACGATCTTACCATATGGGAGCGTTTAAAAGAGGAGTGAGAAGACATTTGTTGAGCAAACGCAGTCCTCATCGGTCTCATTTTCGCTTACTACCAGATATGATTGAGGTTTTGCGAGGTGGTAGGGCGTTGGTGCCCGTCTGGATCGCGACCACAGTACATGGGTGTAAAGCCCGTCATAGTGACCAGTTTCGGCTTGTCGCGTTTCTGAATCAGCTTGTGTATATCCAGTAGCTCATATACCTAGAGACCTTCAGTCGTGGTATATGTAGGCCGACATGACGATGGAGACTATCAAAGGATTTTCATCCTTTGATAGTCGCTTTCGTTTTTGGACTACACTGTACTTACCATCAGGTACTCTGTAGTCACTATGTCGTGCCAGTGTAAAAAAAAGGTAAATCATGAAGAAAAGTTACAAATTTTCTTTGTTTCAAAGAATATTGATGTCGTCTATGAAAATAGCTTATTCAAAAAGAAATAGCTGATGAGTCAATCGGCCATATAACATTTCCTCAACTTATATCAGTCGTGCTGTAAATCTTGCATTTCTTTCACGGATCAATACTGTAACTTAACCGTTTTAATAGAAATGCTATGTGTAAATGCACCGAGAAGGGCGATCAGCTGTGCTACTGTGAAGCCAGAATGCTAACGCTTGCTCCTCCGCGACTCCCCTACGATGTAAGGACGTATAGGTTAGGGCACAATGGGGCTGCTATATTCGCTGGAATAAAAGCCCCTAAATAAAAAAAAAGCTGTGCTACTGGTCACCTTGGGCACGACATATGAGCGCAATGTGGATTCAGCCACTTTTTTTTTTCTTGGGCAAAATCCTCATAGGACTGTCTCGGCCGCATTGGGGGGTGGCGCGAGACCGAGGTGTGTCGGACTTCTACCGACTAAAAACCCCAAGGTGACTTCTTCTGCGCATTGGCAGGGACTGCGGGTCCTGTAATCAATTCGCCACAGCCCCGTCGCGCCGCGCCCGCTGGGCACAAACTCGGATTCAGCCACTATTGTAACCCTTCTTAGCCCGAAAGTCATATAGTATGACTATATTTTATATATGACACTGATAAAAGTTATAATTTATAATTATACTCTACTTTGTCTATAATCAGCGACGTTTTGAAAATAAAAAAACTTACATGGCTGTGTTCAAAGCGTCGGAGAAAGATGCCACCAGTTGACTGCCCATACCCATTCCGTGTAAAATGAGACCACTTATTGTCACCCACATACTCCTGAAATCAAATATACAACATCTTTATCTGAATTCATCTGAGCATTAGATAATTTTGTATGAAACTAGTCAATTACGTCCATGGATGGGCAAACCGTAATCAAATTTATGAAAAACGATTACGATTACATTTTGCCTTTTTCATCATTAATATGACTGCATTGTGCTCATCTATGTTTTAAACACTACGGATTACTTAATTAAGGACAATTGCATGTGTACATAATGTAAATAAATGTGTACATTTATGACTCCTTAATGTTTAGAAAAGATTTTACCGTGATTACAGAGCAACAAAATTAAAATTACGACTACATTTTGTAATCATTAATTATATTACATTTTGCCTATCTCTGTCGAAAATTCATATATCAAGTTTGCATTTCGAGACTTGCATTTAGGGCTTGTTTGAATTGGTTATAAAAATATAATTATATGCTGAAATAACATAATTTTACATGGATGACAACAATAATTAGAATTCCCTACAACAACAGTGGCAAACCGTGATGCCCAATGACAAAAGTCAAACAAACAATCCCTGTTGTTCCCATAAAAGGTATAAAAGTTCATTCAAACACATCAAAGCTGTTGACAGAACCTTAGGGCTTTGCTAGGGTTTGCACTAGCAAATGAAATCTGGTTTAACAGTAGATTTACCAAACCAGTCAAAATGACTGTTCTTTATATTTGTCTTATAATTATTTTTTTCTCTTATATTTTTTCATTTTGAAAATTTACTTCATTTTTACTAATACAAGATATTGATAGATATCTAGATAAAATTAATTTTATTTATATCAAAGCAAAATAAACTATATTATACTTATTTATAAAATAAATATATTTTTTGTAGATATAGTGTTAATCTTGTTTAAACGATATTTAACGTTAAACTGTACTTATTCTCTTGCACGGAAACATGATGCAATTAAATTTAAACCATCATTAACATCGAATTAACCCGCTTTGATGAAATTGAATTTTATACAAGCTTGAACGAGATTAAATTTGTTGATGCAAGCCGCCCTTAATTTAATAAAACCACGTACGTGGGTATGTCCAGGAATGGCGTGGGTCCTATCAGCATGAAGGCAGCGGCGATGAAGAGGCAGCCAATAGCGGTGACGTACTTTGGCTTTATGCCTGGCCGGTCGCAGATCCAGCCCCAGACTGGGGCTGAGGCTGCATACACGCCTCCATTGATCACAAACATCAAGCCCAGGATCATTGGGGAGAATTTGAACTGAAGAAACAAAACCATAAACCATAGATGGGCAAAATGTAATCAGATGAATAAAAATGATTAATTATACCATTTTCGTGTTTTACCATTTATATGACTGCATTTTGCTCATTTATGTTTTAAACGCTACAAAATTCCAGATTGTATACACATTTATCACTTTTTTATATTTTAAATCATGCTTGCAGAGCAAGAAAATTAATATTTCGACTACATTTTGTAATCGTTCATCATAAATCAGATTACATTTTGCCCATCTCTGGCATAAACCTTATGACGAATATTTCTGACAAACCATCTTCCTTATAAACTATGATTATTCTAAAAGTTAAATATGGTGTAAAGTATTAATTGTGGCTGTGGACTAGTGGATAATAAACCGGTTTCGATACACGGGAACACGAATGGTCGTAGATTTGAATCCCGGTGTGTACTTCTGGGTTTTTTCAGATTACGTATGGATTTAGGCACCGGTGAAGGAAATCATCGTGAAAATACCTGAATGACATTTAATAGAAGGGTCATGTGTATTAGTGTCCCAAGAACGGCGATCAGCTGCACTACTGGTCATGTTGGGCACGACGTATAAGTACAAAGTGACAGCCGTTACTAAAAACCGCGCTGTGAAAGGTGTCTGATGTAGACGACTGCGCAACGCTGTAAGCTGTCACTGTCGCGATTTTAGACGCCGCCTGACAGCGCTGCGCATTCCGCAGTCCAACGACACGGAAGAAAAAATCAGTTATAAAACTTATGCTAACAGTTAAAAGAACGAACAATAATTGTTTCTAAAGTGCGTTTTAACGAAATTGTTCAATTTTCATCAAAGATAGTTATTATTAACTCACTTGACGTAATTGAGGCTCGAGTGTTGCCTGCAGAAAACCGATGCTCAAGCTGGTCGATATGATACTTATTGCCGCTAGCAAAATACCAGGGATCTTGACAAGCGTGAAAATTGTAGCTGTAATAAAAGAAAAACTTTTATATAAAATACGTTTAACGTAGTCTACATTTATATTTTCTAATTCATAATGTTTTAAAAATATTTGTTCACTTAAATTTAGTAGTGGAATATTCTCGCGCGTTCGTAAAAATCTTATGAACAAATCTTAGTCTTATTTCTACAATTTTTAGCTGATAGTAAATTATAATAATTAGTATTTCATAATAAAACTCATAAGATATTATCAAGAAATAATGTAAAAGAACAGCGCATTAAAAAAGCTTAACAATTAGACTTGTAAGTTATACGGCTGAGATTTATAGACACAACTTCAAATTTGCTTAGACTTTACTAAAACAACAATTTATAATAATCAATGAATTAAAGGATTTGGTAAGTCACCGATGTTGTCAACATGGACTTAGCAACTACATTAATTGACATCGAAGGTAATAAAAAATCATTGCACGAAAATTTTCGCGGCTTAAATTCATGTGATGTGCACAGATAATTTTCAATTTGCCGCCATATTGTAAAACAAATGAACCAAATATACACTCAGTAGTATTGGTAAAGAGTTCTATTTTCCAAATATAAATGTATTTTTTTAATATAATGTTTTTAAGTGGCCAGTTCTAAAAACTTTCAATTTGGCCCTCATATAAAGGTTCTAAAACGTTTCAATTCTTACGTCCAGTGGGTCTCAGGTCCTCATCATCGTGGTACTTAGGTAATGCAAAACAGCTCATAACGGCTGCGCAAAAGAGAGCTGATCCTAGAACTGCAAAGGGAAGGGAGTAGCCACCTAGCCCGTAAAGCGCTCCGCCCACAGTAGGTCCCACAATCAGGCCTAGACCGAAGAATGTTTCTAGCGACGCCTGTAAGAAATTATTAACACTCTTTAAGTGTTTTGCTATGCATTATTATCAGGAGCATTGAACTATAATTAAACTTTATAATAATTATAATTTATAGTGAGATCGCATTTGTAATTTTAATGAATTACATATTATGATAAATTTAATAATTAAATGAGGACGGAAGTGACATAAAACTTATTCTTTATTTTCTAGTAACTAGTTTAAAATTTATTTCATTTGCTTCAGTCAAGTTGTAGTTGAATAATCTAAAGGTACTCACAAACATAGTTCCAACGTTGTTTGGGAATTCCTTGGCAATTATAGCGAAGGAAGCCGTTAGAAAGGCGGCGTTTCCCATCGCTTCTACAATCCTTATGGCAAAGCTCAGAGCTATGAAGGGAATGTGCCCTTCAACTTTATCCAATAACCTGCGAAAATGAAATGGCAATCTATAATTTATTTCATCATATTATATCGAGGGGTGAAAGGCTATTTGGTTTAGGCGACATTTTTTGGTGATATAGATATATATATTATATATTTCGAATCGGTAAAAACACGGTACAGAATTTCATTCAAAGTTATTATTTATGCATTTTACAGTATTATTTTTTTATATTGTGTCTATGTATATGTGAATAACCCTATTGTTTTTATTTGTATTGAAATTTTACTAACATTCTTTACTTTGCTGTAAACTAGCATTATATCGAGGGGTGAAAGGCTTTTTGGTTTAAGCGACATTGTTTGGTGATATAGTAATATACTCGTATAATTATATTTCGAATCGGTAAAAAACGCTGATTCCAAATATATATATTACTATATCACCAAAAAATGTCGCTTTAACCAAATAGCCTTTCATCCCTCGATATTTACAATGATTATTGTGTATTTTTACAGTTTAGTTGTTAAAGCGTTACTAATATATATGAAAGCGATCCAGCAAGGTTGATATACACACGTATAGCAGCGATTAAGGGCATAAGAGCCTCTCTACATTGTGGCCGTGTGTATGGGTACAATATCTGTCACACTGGCGCGTTTCGGTTTTTTACATTAAAGCTCTTCGCCCACTACACCGTACCATATCATGTCCGTGTTATGACCGTATCAGGCACGATACGAAACGATACGCTCTTGCTCGTCCACTAGAATCTAGCAACTGCGTTTCATATTCGTTTATAACATGTTTGATGACCATTGTATCTGCAGATCATGACTTCGCACATCGTTTTGGCATCATCGCGTGCCATACTTGGAGCGTATCGGTCAGTGTAGGTAAGCGCTCCGAGCGTCACACGCTCTTGACCATTCTTAACTGGTGACGGAGCGGTCTAATGGGCATATTCTCATACGTTTCTATACAGGGAATTGTTTTTGTGTCTGATAGGTTCATAGGATGGTCATGGTATGGTACGTGATACCTATTGCTTCATCATTCTTACACTGTATTGAACTTATTACCGGGTACATTGTATTCATTGTAGCAACATCACCTGATTATGTTCACTGCTCGGTATACTACTCCCTCATGTTATGCTACTATCTTCGATCCCGTGCCAAGGTCATCCATTGCAGACAAATTATTATAAAATCACTCTTAAATTACTTACCCAAATAATATGGCACAAGTTCCTGTAGTGAGTATACCTCCATTGAATAGAAGCTTTGGTCCTATCCTGTTAAGACGGGCCCCGTATATTGGACTCACTAGGAACACCACCAGCTCGAATATTCCAAAAACAAGACCATACTCTGTAGCGGTGCATCCTTTCTTCTCCGCCTGTAATTGATAGACATTATAAAATCTAAAATGTATTTTCAACTTTACTTTAAGTTTAGTTCATAGATGTAATTAGAGATGTTATTGATTACTATATATCCGGCTGAGTAGAGATAACTATATGTACTTCCACTTTGACATTAAGCTGACAGAGGGCCTATTTCACCATGTTTATATTCTTTGCTTATTGTATTATCCTTTATGTTTTCTGTATGTTGTACATGTTTCTGATTATTTTAATTGTTGTTTGAGGCGAAATAAACATATTATATTTCATTTACTTTACTCAGAAAACTGCATATGACATTTTTGTTAAATAACAGGCGGATATCTTTCGATATTTACCTCTCTTTTTTGTTTTACTATCAATTATCTGAAATTATATCCGAATGAATTGTATAATTTACGGCCATTAAAATTTACTTTGCACTTGGACTCTAAAAAGCCGACCATGTCCGAGTCGGACTCTTGCATCGAGAGCTACGTATTAACTATTGTAGACACTGAATTAAATCATAAACTTAACTATCCTAATGGAAATCTATAATCCTCTCGTATCAACATAGGCCGCGATCAGCGACCAATCTATACTAATATTATAAAGCTGAAGAGTTTGTTTGTTTGTTTGTTTGTTTGTTTGAACGCGCTAATCTCAGGAACTACTGGTTCGAATTGCAAAATTCTTTTTGAGTTGAATAGACCATTTGTCGAGGAAGGTTTTAGGCTATATAACATCACGATGCGATGATTATTAGGAGCGAAGAAATAATGGAAAATGTGAAAAAAACGGGGAAAATTATTCATCCTTGAGGGCTTCCATTGCGTGCGCTGCAAAAACGGTTCAAGATACCAAAAATATATGTAAGAAAGAATTATAACTCTTGAAATGATCTAAAAAAATGTGTTAAAAAAATGACAGTATATGTCTATCTTTTAAAATTAAGTCACTAGAACCGTTTTTATGGTAAACAAATTTGGTCGAAATTAATGCATTATTTGTTAAGAGTTGTATCAACGTAATAATATTAATCTTTATCCAAATAAATGTGTTGTTGATTAAGAGTATTTAATTGTGAACAAAATTGTCTTTGACATCACTTAATTTCAATGAACATCTTAGAAGATATTACAAAACCTTATATAGCAAAACAACGTTTGCCGGATCAGCTAGTCGTAAATAAGTGTCAAATTTCGACTTGACGCGTGAAGGCCGCGTTCTTGAGAAAAAGGATCTTTACAAATACACAGACAGAAGGACCACGAAATGATTTTATAAGGATTCTATTTTTTCTTTTAAAGTACGGAATCCTAAAAACTGAGAAAGTTGAGGTCAAGGATAAACATGATAAATACTAATTGGCATGCCTATAATGCCCGTTGAATGTTTAATCGGACGAATTGCTCTCACCCGTTATTGGATACATTTTGGCATTTTCTTTGTATCTCGTTAAAAAATATAATTTATATTTTATTAAATATATTGTGCTATAAACTTACCGTTTGTTATCAGTTAGGTATGGACTATTTACTTGATGTGTTCTCGAATGAACTCGAGTGAAGTGATAAACCAGGACTTTTTTACTCGATTATTTGTTTGTAATGCGTAAACAAAATGTAAACACTGAGGTGAAGGTTTCAATACTAGGAATAACGCAAGTTCGATATATTTTTACGGCTCACTATGTAACGATCTGTCTGATTTTGTTGCATGTCAATATATTACCAAAAAGGTGAGTGAGCTTTCCATATATTTCTGAATTCTTGGGAAAAAATTATATGGGAACCATAGAATGAGTAACGAATCGAAATGTCGAGCTATAATTAGAAATTTGCTATTTCGCGTAGAACATACTATAGCTAACATTTACGGACAATAACCTAGCCACTTTAAACTTAACTTAACCTTTTAATTATAATTTCTTTTTGTTTCTTCTTTTATATTTAAGTCTATAAAAATAATTTATCTTTAATTCTTCTTCATTATATTTTCTTGCTTTCTGTTTTTATATTAATTACTTTATGTATAATTTTATTAATTGTAATATTTTTCCTTGTTATTTTCATGTTTCAATATCCTTGTTTTTCAAATTCTTTTTGGTTTTCCAGTTTAATTTGTAGGAGTTATTTCTAAGTTTGTTTTATATAGAATCAGTCGTTTATGTTTTTTTTTTTCAAAATTCACGTTTTATATTGCAATTATGCACAGAAGGGCTAATTTGATATCAAGTCATTAATTCTGAAGTTTCAATGACGTCACATTTTCCCATAGTGACGGGGTGGAGGCGGGGCCCTTAAAAAAAAAAAAAAAACCTAGCCCCAAACTAAGCTTGTGCTTGTACTAGGCATACTGTTTTTTTTTATTTTGACTCGGCGCAGTAACCGCATAGTGCCTAATGGAAAGTATAGAGCAATGCAAAAACTGAGTAGGATTGTCGAGATACAACCACTTATATGGGATATTATGATATGATTACTTATATTTTTTATGGGATCCTTTAAGCGTAGTGTGAAGAGATAATTGTGCAGGCCGGCATGATTTCTACGACTACCGATGGTTTTTTTCTTACCTTTCGATAGTCGTTAGCGTTTTTTGGACTGCACCATGCTTACCATTAGGTATGGTGCAGTCACAATGTCGAGTCAGCTTAAAAAAAAAACTTGCCTACAGTCGCCGCAATCAGGCCGGCCTACACAAATATCTCTTCACGGTTTGCTTCTACAACGCAATATCGTAGGACGAAGTTTACATACATTACTCGCAACAAACTGCTCTGTTTCTTACAAAAAAGATTTCCAGTACCGAAACTCAATTCCAGGACATTCAGTATATTCAGTATGGTCACCTCAAATTGCATTACCAAGCTGTCACTGCGTTGTAAAACTCGTTAAAGTATTTACAACAAAAGTTACATTATCAAATAGTAATTAAAATTGAAACAAATAAAAAATCACTATTTTAAAGGTGTAAGTACCACGTTTGCTAAAATAGGATGTTTTTTTTTATAAAAAAAATCCATACAAGCTGTCCGCTTCCCTGATAAAGAGTGTATATTGATACATACAGAAAATATGTGACATGTAAAACAAATTAAAAAACTTCTATTTCTTCGAATAGTAAATAATAATATATAGACAAACCTGGATAAGTGAGAATTCAAAGGAGCACAATCTCATACACGCTTATAGAGGTTTCTCACTAACTCTAGTTTCTCGCTAATGCAGGTACATGGATAGCGTTTCTCTCTTATAGAGGTACACAGCAATAGCAAGTCACAGCAAGTACGAATGTATCATGTACATATATATTTTTAATAGTGTGTATATGTTACGTTCATTCGATTTCGACATACAAGCACTTTATAAGGGTAAATATCAAGATGCTTACGAAAACAAAACAAAAATTCAAGCACTATGTAATTTTATTTATACCTTATTTACACTTAAATAATCCGTCAATTTCGTTTGGGTTTCTGTTTTTGTATTTAGAATGTTTATCCTCCTAAATACTTTAAATAAATAAAGCTCAACTGTCGCTTATAGAGGTATAGACAAGTAGCAGTTTCACTTACGGAGGTCCATGAGGGAAAAACGACTCTCTCTTACAGAGGTTTCTGTTTCTCGCTAATAGAGGTTTTGGGAGCTTAAAATGACGGGTCCTGGCTATTACTCTCACTTATAGAGTTTTCTCACTTATAAAGTTCTCACATATCCAGGTTTGACTGTATTATCATGCTATATCCTTTTCGGGGTAAACAGAGATACATTAGTGGTTAGAGCCACTTTGCGTTTATATTTCATGCCCAAAGTAAGCAGTAACTTAGCCGATCGCCATTCTCTAGGCATTACAAATGAATTCTCTTTTAGATCTTATATGGGTTTTCTCACAATGTTTTTCTTCACTGGTCACTATGTGATGCCTAAATACGTTCTTAATCTGGAAAAACGCACATGTATATATAGTACGTGTCGTGATTTGAATCTACGATGATAAGCGTCGCCGAGCATGGCCATAAGTCCTTTAACAACTAAGGCACCACAGCCAGAGAAATAGTAAACGTAGAGACTAATTATCAATGTACCGTAGTTCATATTCTATAGGCAAATGACGGACGTAATATATAATATTAGTAATATAATACTAAATTCATGATTGGAACATATAAATCCCTAATTGCAATCAATACCAAAATGCTGATGACCCCAATGTACTTTAAATACGCTTTATCTATACAACTAGATCACGGACTAGGCATTGGAGTTAATGTGTATAGATAATTAAGCCCGTATTTAGTTTTATTTGCTTTATATTTAAAAGAAATAACAAATTTTTGTTTTAACGATTGTACAAAAGAATCATTATTAGTAAAATCTATATAAGCCTAAAATGTTAGTTTAGATTTTATTTTATTTTTCTTTGCCATATTTCTTTATAATTGGCTAGTTTTCTTTTATTGTTTTTTGTATTTTGGCTTGTTTTTTTTTTGTTTTTTTTTTTGGGAAGTTTGCTGGCTTATGTATCACTTTTGTGTATTTTATTGTTTTGTGTTGTGTATTTTATTGTTATTTTATTGTTTATATTGGTGTATGTTTCCCTTTAAAATTAAAGAATACAAAATAATAATAAATAAAATAATTTTATAGTTTAATTATCTTTAAGATATTTGACTCCATTTAAAAATTAAATAATTTCATTACTTAATGTGTTGTAGTTTTATATAAGAAATTATTTAATTTAGAATAATAATAATAAAAGATCCAATCAAATAAATTGTAAATATTATATATATGGTCTATAAAAATTAGTCAGAAAATTATGGAAATTTATTTAATAAAAATTACTGCAACTTTTAATATTTTATTGTTATGTTATATACCTATATAGATTAATTTAAATAAAATTTAGTATCATTATATTTACTACTTTGAATATATAAGTTTTTTTTTAAAGGATAAAGCGCAATATGGCGTAAGTTTTAAATATTCAGATATTTTAAATATTACAAACCTCTTGAGGATAAAACGGTGCTTGTAACGCAACACAAATGGCATTGCAAAAATCTGCTATTGAAATAACTACTATAGTCAACCACTGTCTGCGTGAAAAATCACAACCCATTTTATATTTTATTAAATGAAAATAATTTATATTCCAAACACTCTTTAATTTCTGACACAAAACTGTATTTTTTACAAGATAAAGCAAAAAACATATTTTTTACAGACACTATAACAATGTGGGCCTTTATTCTGAGGTCAGTAATGACACTAACTTGAGAAAATTATTCTGGACAGTGGGTAAATTATTACTTTATTATAATCATCAATAAGTTTATACGAACCAGTTAAACTTATTGTGTTATCATAACAAGTAATCCATCGCTTGTTATGTTTGATCTACTTCACTAAAATCCTTTATAATGAATTAATGTAGTGAAAATATCTTAATATTCCCATTTAAAATACTACTAGGAATTTATTAGTACAAAGACGCGAAGTAATGACCGCGGGGAAGATAACCAAGGCAAAAATACCAGCGAAAGATAAAGCCTTAATTAATACTTTTTAATGTCCGTTGAAGTGATAAAAAGAAATTAATTGCAAAATTTCTTTTCTTTTCTATATGATTTGTAGCGACAGTATTAAATATTTATTCAATACATACAATGGATCAATATTTTCCTGTCTTGTTTGTCATTATTCTGGTCAGTAACAGACGTTTTTCATGTTAATTTTAGAAACAATAACAATTTAAATACATGTATAAATGCCTCAAATTTGTCTAATATAATTTGTATCTTTTTTTTTGTTAACCCGGTGGAAATCCATTCGGACCCTCATGGGAGTGGTGAGGGGCACTCCCCCGGTGTGTCGGACTTGCACCGACTGAAACCACCGGGGTGCCAGCACTGCCCTCTCTTCGCCTTCGCCGAGCCTGGGAATCGGAATACTTCTGAGGGATATAATTTGTATTTAACTTTAAGTATTGCAAGTTCCGACGTAGTAATTCTGTCCACAATCTCGCTGTTGTAAAATAAAGAAAATTTCTTATTTTTATCTCGTCTAAAATATTACCTTAAAATTTTACGATAAATATAAATAAAATTAGCTTTTTATTTTTTTCATAATGATTATATAAATCATAACGGCCCAAGTGAACAGGAATAGCCGTCAAATTTAGTGTAATTCTAATGTCTGCTTATGCCGATAGGTGTGCAGCATGAAGCATAGATTTAGACGAGCACTTTCTCGGAGTTTGATATTGGACAAACTCGTACATAAATCTCGCATACAAGACTTTTATTTATGGAACATAATTGTGTCGGTAAGTATAAAAAAAACCTGTATGTCCGTCTATTAATGCTTGTAATTAAGCTATAAAATTAGTTAAGCCTAAAAAATACTTGGATTTGATATATATTGATACAATTATACGTTTAAGTCTAGTCATTAATGCTTTCCAAGTAAGCGCATTTTCCCGAAGTTTTAGGTTGAAAATTTTGTATGCGATTCTGACATTCATAGTTTTCGCTTGATAATCATACATACTAATATTAGGTCCTTACATATGAAATTGGCGTTTTTCGTACTGGCCACTTTAATCACAATATTCTCCTCTTTGGTAAGGAATTCCAAATTCAAATTTGTACAGCTATAGACTCATGTATTTGTGCTTCGATGATCGTCATTCATTTGTTTTTTCTTCTGTTTTTTTCTGTTTGCGTCACTCATTTTACAAAATGGAAAACTTAAAATATCGCATTATTTACGAGTACGAGTTCCGCCGTGGCACTAGTGCTGCGGAAACAACTCGAAGGGTGAATAATGTGTATGGCGGTCGTGTTGCAAAAGAAAACACAGTTCGTTTTTGGTTCCAACGTTTTCGTTCTGGAAATTTCGACCTGCAGAACAAGCCCCGTGGACGGCCTGAGACTCAAGTTGATAATGAAGAGTTGAAGGCTATTGTGGAAGCGGATCCATCGCAAACCACGTCCGAGTTAGCTGCAGGCTGTGATGTTAGTGATAAAACTGTTTTAATTCACTTGAAGCAAATTGGGAAGATTAAAAAGCTTGAAAGGTGGGTACCTCACGAATTGACTGAAGCAAACCGGCAAACGCGCGTCGACTGCTGCGTTACATTACTAAACCGGCACAATAATGAAGGTATTTTAAACCGAATCATTACCTGTGATGAAAAATGGGTTCTTTACGATAATCGGAAGCGCTCAGCGCAATGGTTGGATCCTGGCCAGCCAGCCAAATCCTGCCCCAAGCGAAAATTAACCCCAAAAAAGTTACTTGTAAGCGTTTGGTGGACTAGTGCCGGTATTGTTCATTACAGTTTTCTCAAATCTGGCCAGACTATTACGGCTGATGTCTATTGTCAGCAATTGCAAACCATGATGGAAAAGCTAGCGGCTAAACAACCTAGGCTGGTCAATCGCTCCACGCCACTGCTGCTTCACGACAACGCTAGACCACACACTGCGCAACAGACGGCTACTAAATTAGAAGAGCTTCAATTGGAAAGTCTAAGACATCCTCCGTACTCCCCGGACCTTGCTCCAACAGATTACCATTTTTTTCGAAATTTGGATAACTTCTTGCAAGGGAAAAAATTCAACTCCGATGGGGCAGTCCAAATCGCCTTCAAAGATTTTATTGATTCCCGTCCGATTGGTTTTTTTAGTAAAGGGATCAATGAACTACCTATGAGATGGCAAAAGTGCATAGAAAATAATGGTTCATACTTTGATTAATTAAATATATTATATTAAAAAATATTCGACTTTTTGTTCCTCCCATACAAAACGCCAATTTCATATGTAAGGACCTAATATATAGACATAATTTTTCATATAAACGAGTATATATGTATGTTTGCATGTTATTAGCATTATGAATACTTATTTCGTTTTATAGTGAGGCAAAGAGAAAATTTTTTCTATATAGTTCTTTTTTAATTTATTAGCGATAATTTTTGGTTTATAATAATAATAACTTTATTTCAAATTACTCCAAATTAGAAAACACAAAAAACATAAAATTTTATAGTTAATATTAATTCCTAATCTTAATCCGAGTCGATGAGTTTCTTCACCCAAAACTGAATAAATGGCCCGTCCACTTTCTCAGCTAAAATACTCAAAATGCCATCAGTACTGCCCCTCAAACGCTCTATGATTGTAATAGAATCATAGTGAATTTTTGGACTATACCGTGTACTTATCATGAAAAGAAGATAGACTACAATTTATATAGATTAAATCTGAGGTCACGGGTGCGATGTCCGGCGCCTCGATACAGCTAAGAAAACATATGATATAATTAGTTGTAATCTCCATGCGTACTACGTCTCGAATAAAATGATAATAATTGCTTAAATGGTGTTACTACAGTGATCGTTGTTAATTTATAATTTTTATGTAATTCGATACTGCAATATTAACAAGATACTGATATATTTTACGAATTTTATTTAAGTGAACTTTGACATTAAGTTTAATGATAAAAGCATCTGTTTAGTGTATGACAGATAAAAATAACTTCAATTGAAATTTGTAGACTCTGTTTTGAATTTGCTTACACGTTGCTTTGAAAATAAATTCGTCTTTAACAAATATAAAGAAATATAAAATAGGAACTAGAGTACAGTTAAAATACTAGCAAAACCAAGTGCCAATTGAAAAAAAATCATGTTTAAAAACTGTTTAAGCAAAGCGTAAATTGTCAAAGTGCCGTTTATAAATAATATTAGCCTTAAAGGTACTATTTTAGATTCTGGCCTTCGCTGGTCAGCGATTGATATGTCCCGGATGTATTGCATTTATATGGCAGGGCTGATTTTGCATGTAACTGCGTGGCGCTGTCAACCGGCGTTGTGAAGCTCGCAACCGTGACAGCTGACTTGCCTGACAAAGTGAATTATTTATACATTGAATACTTTTATTAACCTTGTTTTGGGGGGGGGGGGGGGGGCGAACACTGAATGTGCTCTCAGCCAGCGAGTTAATTGGGTTGGATTGCAACGTAAGGGCGGCAACCCCAGTAGGTATGAAAAACTCGACTTGGGTCGCAACGCAGGGGAGACGAACCTAACGGTGATTCTACTGGGGTTCCAGAAACGACTACCTTGAGAAGAAATGCCGAAAGAAACTCGAGACTGCTGACTGTGTCGGAGTAATAAATCGGTTTCCCAGCCACCTCTTCGATATTCAGTCGATACAATGATTTGCAAGAATTTGTATATATGTGAGTGGCCAGAAAAATGTCACTTGCGCGATGTAGTTTAGTAAAAATGTAACGCAATCGTAAATCATTATGCACATATCTGTACACGTTTGGGACAGCTAATCTTAGGAATGGCATGGCCGATTTAAAAACGTCTTTAACTAATGTATCGTGAAAAGTTGCATTTAACATTTAATGTTATTTTTTTATCACTGACAGACTTGCACTTGACCTCAATCTCACCTGCTGGAAAGTGATGATGAAGCCGACGATGGAGCGCGCTCGTCCAGCGAATACCGATTCATTCGACGTAGAAGATTCCCATGTCATAACATGTTGGAAACACGGACGCAGGAAGCGAATTCCACTCCTGGGCGGTTCGCAGCAAAAAGCAGGAGGCAAAACGCTTCGTGCGAGCAGCTGAAATGTCAACCATATAAGGGTGCAAACCCGTATGGCGTCTTGTCAATTTATGGTAGAAGGGGGAGGGGGGAACTATTATAAATCATACAATTATTTATAAACATATTTTTATTTCGATCAGTACATAAATATTTTTTTTATCTCAGTTTAAATAATCACGTCGATCATTTATTGAAACAAAAAAATATGTATAAATTAACTGTTCACTTTATTTAAGTAACACTTTAGTTACGTTAACTTCATACGGTTACACAGTGACGATTGAAATTTTGTATCAATAAAATAAAATTAAAAAGATGGGCAACTTCGGAGATATGCATTCTTCCAATATTCGTTGTACTAAACTGTAACCCGGGCAGTAAACTTGAAGGAATCTGCTGCTCAAGGGAGCGAGTTGCAGTACAATTATCCTTTTTTTACATTTATTTATGTTTGTGATATTTTTATAGGATATTATATATAAAACTAGTGGTACACAGGTGGTAAATAGTGATAAGCTTAATAATGGTTAATTGCTTAAGAGTACGTTGTTACATAGCTAAATACGTATATAGTGTATAACGAATACTTTGATGAAACAGTTTTCAAGATTTTGTAGCTTACCATGTTTTTCCGGAATACAGTCGATATTTATCGTAAATTTATGGTAACTAAATAAAAAAATACTACCAACAAAAATGACTACAATCGGAATTAGTATTATTATAAGAGTATAAAATTCTCGCAAGAATTGCGATCAACCAAAACCAGGATTAAAACTGTTAATTACCAATAGGTAATGAACTAAGTGACATTTGAACAACTTTAAATGTTATATCTTATGAATAATCACTTATAATGTCACTAATCGTCGTTCTATTTGTAATTTCTAGGATATATGAGTTTTCTCAAACAATTTCTGATTATGAAATCATGTAGGAAAATTATGAAGTTAGCTAAGTTATGACATCTTTCTGAACGTGCTACTGTTATGGATGTAATACTGCTAAATTAACAAGTGCAGCTAGCGTATAATCAAGTAGACTGCTAAACCCATCATTCTTCATGATCGTATGGTGTAAGAAAATATTTGATGGCAGTGGGGAGCCCGCTCAGGGATGACGAAAATATTGCGCGAATAAAACACATCGCTCCTTGCTTTCACTTCAAACAAAATGAGACGCAGGCTTGTCAGCCTTCCGTCCAACACGCCTATTGCTTACTAAGCGCCGAACGACGCACGCGGACAAAATTAAAAAATCAAACAATAAATAAAAGAGTCAAAAAAAAAACTGTGTGGAACCAGTGTGCTTGAAAATGAACTGTTTTTAAATGTAATAAAGGATTGAATTTTAATTTAAAATTTATTACTCTGAAAAGCAAAATAAATAAATAAAATGGCAATGGCCGGTCGTTGCATGTTTTCGCTTCTTATCCTGTGCTTTTCAGTGGTATCCCACAATGGAGAGGCCGCGGAAAATGAAATAACAATACGTAAGTATAATATTAATGAAATTAAGTTAATTAAAAATGTAATTTAAATTAAAAAAATAATTTTATTAAATAATTCGTTGTTGTTTTCTGGACTGCACTAGTTAACTTTAGGCATGTGTGGTCACTTTGAACTAGGATAAAGAAATCTTAGTATTTGTTGGAAGTGTGCGATTCTCAGATGTGTCACTTATTTTTTGACTTTGTAGACTTTGAAGTTGTACGTCGTATGTTTATTTTTCTAGTATTCCGCATACTTTTTTTTTGTAACCCGGGGGAAATCCCTGACGGACCTTAGGGGGCGGTGAGGGCTGCCCCCCGGTGTATCGGACATGCACCGACTAAAACTCCCGGAGTGTTCCTTCTTCCTGTCTGACCTGGGCCTTAGGTACAGTGTTAACCTCTTCTTCGACCTTTGGCGACGTCTGACCTTTTGTTAAGCCGCATCTCTGCACTGCAAGAAGTGGTGTAAAGAGCCACCCCTCACTCACCTCAATAACATTCCTTATCCTTCATTCATTTATAATCCATATCGATTTATTTATATCAATATTAATATAATCTATACTAATATTATAAAGCTGAAGATTTTGTTTGTTTGAACGCGCTAATCTCAGGAACTACTGGTTCGAATTGAAAAATTATTTTTGTGTTGAATAGACCATTTATCGAGGAAGGCTTTAGGCTATATAACATCACGATGCAATTATTAGGAGCGAAGAAATAATGGTAAATGTTGAAAAAAACGGGGAAAATTATTCATCCTTGAGGGCTTCCATTGCATGCGCTGCAAAAACGGTTCAAGATACCAAAAATATATATAAGAAAGAATTATTCCTCTTAAAATGATCTAAAAAAATGTCCCCGACAGTATATGTCTATCTTTTAAGATTAACTCACTAGAACCGTTTTTATGGTAATCAAATTTGGTCGAAATTGATGCATTATTTGTTAAGAGTTGTATCAACGTAATAATATTAATCTTTATCCAAATAAATGTGTTGTTGATTAAGAGTATTTAATTGTGAACAATATTATCTTTAACATCACTTAATTTCAATAAACATCTTAGAAGATATTACAAAACCTTATATAGCAAAACAACGTTTGCCGGATCAGCTAGTTACTTAATATAATTAGTGTTTAGGTAACTTATTGTAATTTATTCAATTCTTTATTATTATTATTTATTCACCCATTTATTGTAAAAAACCAAATTTTATTTGTGTAGTAAAGTGCTCCAATATTTACGCTGGCTAATCCAAATGATATTGGTAAATCGAATGGAATAAACGCGTGTTATAAATGTAAATATGACATAACTGAGTGTCGTGTATCTGAGCAAAGTTGCAGTAAGTTATTTGATCTACTTTCAACTGTTCTTATCAGTTTTCTAGAGCAAATTCATCTTCTCGGCAACATAATTATAGTTTTTAACTGACTTCATTAGAGTACGTGATTATTTTACGTTATTTTATGCTATATTTTGCGCAGAGATGGGCAAAATGTAATCTGATTAATGATGAACGATTACAAAATGTAGTCGTAATTTTAATTTACTTGGTCTGTAATCATGATAAATGTGTATGCAATCTGGGATTTAGTAGTGTTTAAAAATAGATGAGCAAAATGCAGTCATATTAATGGTAAAAAACGTAAAATGTAATCGTTAAACATTTTTATTAATCTGATTACATTTTGCCCAACTATGGTTTTGCCTTATTATTATTTTTTAATACAATAAAACGAATAAATACAATTAATAAAAGTATTATTTACATCAACGATATATTCCATACGCAAATTTTTATGCTGGTTCTACAAAGTCACTAACATATATTGCGTCTGGTGAAAAATACGGTGCAGTCCATGCACAGCAATGAACACCAATGGATGAAAATCCGCTGACAGTCACCATCGCTGTCTCGGCACACATATACCACGACTGAAGGTCTGGTACATGAACTAGTGGATATGCTCAAATTGATCCAGAGACGCAACTTACCGAAGCGAGTCACCACGACGGTTTTTACACTAGTGTACTGTGGTCACGACCCGGTTTGGGCAATCACCCTATTACGTCAAATTGTAAGAATAATTAGCTAAAATTATTTACTTGTAAACTCTCTTATACAAAACCTCTTAATTAGTTTTACAAATAGTTCCTAACAAAAAAAGTAAATTTTAAACAGTTAAAAAATATACTACTTAGTTTATGACGATAACAATGAGATAAAATACATATTTGGACATCTTTGGACTGTCTTTAAGAATACGTCGGGCAGTAGACTTGAGGGAGTCTGCTGACCGGATGAGAGGAAGGTGGTGCTCGGTGTCCGGCGCGCCGCCTAAGAGATAGGTGTTGGAAGGGCTCTTTACTCCCTTTTGCTCCCAGAGAGGCAGCCTCGACAAGGCATTTCACTCTCCGGGCGTCGGAATGAATTTGGCTTCCCAGGCCCGGGTAAAGCAATCAGAGGGACACCCCGGGGGTTTTTAGTCAGTAGGAGTCTGACACACCGGGGTCACTGCCCTCAAAGCGTCCCTGATGGTCCTATGTAGGATTTTCACCCGGGATACAAAAAAAAAACCTTAAGAATACAATGTGATAAGACAATATCAATATTATATTATATAGACATGTACAAAGTTACATTATGCATAAAAATTACATTATAATCATATGACGAAACGGTGCTTATGCTAGTTGGTTAGGTATTGTGATTTAGTGGACAGTTCTGGGATGGCGAAACCTTAACCAGCGTTGGCCAACAAAGTTTTTGTGAAAAGGTGACCTTTAACGCGGTTACATTGCATAAATATCGCAAAGGTATTTATTGTACTGTTTCCTTAATCTTCGTAATACAGTTCCCAACTTAAATTACATGCATTTTAGGGATTTTTAAGTAATAATTCACATTATGTGATGATTAAATTTTAGAGTCTTATTATGTTTATTTGTTTATTGTTTGTTTGCTTTTGCCAAGTTTTTGACAGAGATGGGCAAAATGTAATAAGATTAATGATTACAAAATGTAGTCGTAATCTTCATTTCGTTACTCTGTAATCATGATTAAAACTCTTCTATGCATTAAAGTGTCATACATTTATATGTAATTGAGGATTCTTTAGTGTTTAAAACATAGATGGACAAAATGTAATCTTAATAAAAATGATAAATTCAAAATGTAATCCTTTTTCATTAATCTGATTACATTTTGCCCATTTATGGTTGTTAAGTTGTGGTATAGTCTGCAGGCAAGCATGTTTCCGCCATACTAAAATATTGGAATATTGGATTCCTAATTCTTCGAAGCAGGATAACAAGAACTATTGTCTGTCACCTTCTCTCTACAACTTTGTAAAAATATAGTTATCATTTATCGCATAAGAAGTGATAAATTTACATGAAATACAACGGACAACAAGGCAAATACTACGCTATTTTTAGGATGTTTAAAATGTATGTTTAAAATATAATACACTTTAAGTATTGTTTTTCAACTGGGTTATATTTTTAGAGATATCATTGCTATTATCAACATGCTTAAAAACAAATAAGTTTTATCAGTTTTGTTTGTATTATTTAAAATAAACAGTATAGTAATTCTTCCGGCAAAAATATTGATTACGATTATCAAATCAAAAAATTATGTCTATAGATTTACTATTCATTACCACATAATCTATGTTACTTATCTTCTCACAAATGTTCAAATAATTGTTTTCCTGCTTTACGATACAAAACCAAATATTGTTTTAAAGTATTTGCAGAGTGATATAACCGAACATTTCGTGGCCCCGAAATATCGGCCCTGTGTCAAGGGTAACCTCCTCCAAAGTTGTTTTCGCGTTGCATTGCAATAACCATTTGCTCACGCGTGAATTTTTACAAAATTTATTTCTCGAATTCATCTAAAACTCGATTGGCTAATAACTAGTTCTATAAAAGTTTTTATCTGAATCTAACCAAGCACGAGAAATTAATTTTGTAAATAGTAGGGTTTCTAGATTCTGCACCATATCAAGATATCTAAACTACGAATCATTTTTATTGAATAATTAATTACAACTAGGAACAAAAGATATAAATTATTTCAGACATATATTAAACGCTGTATTTTTCGCTTATGATGATCATGATGTCCTAGCCGGATTCGGCCACGGCGACTGTTTCAACGCCGATTAAGAAAATCAAGGCCCAGTTTTCGGAAACAGTCAATTGCGCAGGAGATATTTAAGTGCATAACTGGACGCGCTGCCAGAAAAGCACTCTCTCGTCCGAGCTCCCTCAGGCCCGATGGAATGGAGAACCAGTACGATCGGGAGGGAGCGGGGTGCAGGTTTGGTCGAGTTGTCCTTCTCTGAACACCTGGTTGAATTCCGGTGTTAAAGAGATACCTTAGTCGCCTTTTACGACACCTCAGCAAGAAGAGGGGGGTGCTATTCTATTCTGCCGGCAGCCACCACGGCTCAGCTTCTTGGCTTTTTTCGCTTATATGTTAGGCTCAACGGGGTCAGTGGCGCAGCTGTTTGCCACCATGCGGGTTTTCTCACAATGTTTTTTTACCTTTTCATGGTAAACATGTAGTGGTTAAATCCGTACGTAATCTATAAAAGCCCAAAAGTACGTGCCGACATTCGATTCTACGACCATTCGTATTACTGGGCATGGAAATAGGTCCATTATCCACGAAGCAAACACAACCAAAGCCACAATCATAGATGGGCAAAATGTAATCAAATTAATGAAAAACGATTACGATTACATTTTGCGTTTTTCATTATTAATATGACTGACTGCCTTTTGCTCATCTATATTTTTAACACTAAGAAATCCTCAATCGCGTATACATTTATGATTTCTTTATGTTTTGAAAGGATTTGATTATGACTATAGAGCAAAAAAATCAAAATAACGACTACATTTTGTAATCGTTATTCATTAATCAGATTACATTTTGCGCATCTCTGGCCACAGTGGATACAGTCATTAATTTATCTCTGCACGTCCCGTAAGGGATAAAGCATGAAGAGATATTATAAAAAAGTATTTCAATGTTAATTGTTACTTCTTAAGATAGCTATATGGATTTTGGATTGTCACAAGTGCATCTAGCTTACTGTCCGCAATAAAGATAATAAAATACTGTTAGAACGTAACTTGATATCGTAGGTATAGTTTCCACGAATATATAGTACTATTTTGAAAGCTAACAATAAAATTAAGGTCCCGTTTCAATATTTTGTTGTATTAGTAAGGGTTCTCAGAGTCAAGGCGATAACATTTTAAAACAATATTTTTTTCATTACTATGTCACTATATTTCAACTAGATAATAGAATGAGCATCACAGCAAAATTATGAGAAGAACGCTTAAGTCTGACATTGAAATAGAATTGAGTATAAAATTGCTTGAATTATTTTATCATGCAATAACAGTGGATTCTAGTTCCCTGTGTGTGATTTATTTTGTAGCATTTTTTGTGAGACTTAAGATTACTATAAAATCGACAGATTTTAAATCAAAATTTCTTATTTCATCTCTATGGGGATTGATTTCGGGAAAACGCCGAATCGTGTATTTTTTATTTCTAACGAAGAAGGTAAATATCAGGTTTCATAGAGCTTTCTTTAAAATTGACAAGTTTGCAATTGAATTTTCTATCCCTATATCTTTTTCCTCCTCTTTAAAGTGGAATATCAAAAAATCCGACCTTTATAAGTGTCTTATCATAAATAAATTTAATGTTAAAATTTCATGTTTTAGCTTCAGTGTTTTATGCTCTGTAAGACAATACATACAATACTCTGTATATGTCAGTTAAGACCAGTCTTTTTATATTAATATATATCACAGATGTACATAGATTATGAGGTGACAATAACGTACATCTACGGATAAATTATATACATTGCCTTTTTTTTGACTCGGTGGAAATCCTCTTGGACTGTCAGAGCAGCGGTGAAGGTCTCTATCGTGGTATGTCGGACTCTTATCGACTAAACCACCAGGGTGTTTCTCTTTCCGTCTGCCGAGTGCTGAGAGAAAAGCATGGCAAGCTACCGCAGGCTACTCGGCATAGCCCCAAATTATTTGCATTTGTACTATGAATACTAAACAAATATTTACATATAAATATACATATCTGACTCGGGACAATCTAATCAGTTCATCAAAAAAAGTATGCTGGTACCGGGACTTTTTTTTTCGTCATGGCGGTACCGGGACGTTATCCCAGAACATCCCGCGTCATAGACAGAATTATTACAAACTGCGTTATGAAGTCGTCCTAATGATATGTTAAAGATAATTATCTATAATTACGTGGAAAGTATAATGTGTTTCAGTCTTTATTATTAAAGGCTTAAAAGTTATTCAACAAATGGTTGTTGAATAAGCGAATTTTAACGAATAAGCATAACAATTTGCTTGAAAATCTTAGGCGGTATTGGTGTCAAGGACACGGTGATTACGAACTTGTTCCGCTGACGAAACTAACAGACACACGCACGACGAATAATTATACATGTTCAATACTTTTATTAATTTACAATTGGACGTTAGGTCCGTCAACTGTTGTTTAAATAACGCAGTTTCACTCCGACGCAGCCTTGAGTTTCTTTCGGCGTTTCTTCTCAAGTTAGTCGCTTCCGAAACGCTAGTAGATCACCGTTAGGTTCGTTTTTCAACTGGCCGGCTCCCAAGTCGAAGTCCGTACGCACAGGGGTGTCCTTGCGTAGCCGCCCAAACCATAAATTTCGCTGGCTGAGCGCCCTCTGCGTTCACCCACCAAGCCCAGTTTTGTTGTGAAGGTCTTTTCTAGACAACCAACGTAGGACATGCCAAAAAAGAAAAGGTTGGACGCTTGATCTCAATCATACCTTTTTTTACCCGGGTAAATCCTACATAGGACCTTCAGGATCATTGTGAAGGCAGCGACTCCAGTGTGTCAGACTCCTACTGACTAAAAACCCCCGGGGTATCCCTCAAGTCACTCTACTCAGGCTTGGGAATCCTTATTCTTCCAGGTGCCCGGAGAGCGAACAGTCCAGTAAGTCACCTCCTCTAGGAAAGATGGGTTTAAAAAGCCCACCTTTCCAGACCTCTATCAGGCAACGCACCAGACACCTCAATCACACCTGGTGGAAGGTGAAGTTGAGTCTAACATTGGACCGCGTCCGCCCAACAGATGCCTATATTCACCCTTCTCTTCAAGGGTCCCCAAGTCATAAGAACGTGGAAATATGAGTATGGTCACTGGAAGCATATTCCACTCCTTGGTTCCTTGGCTTTTCGTTGATTATACAATATTTAAAATATTTTTTTAAATTGAGAAGAGAAAATTAGCACATACATATGTAAAAGTAACATAAGGTTTACAGGACTAATTTTTTATTCTGCTTCGGTATAGTGACCACGTCGCGCGTGATGGTATGCGTGGTGTACTCCAAAACACGGCTATAACTATCAACAGTAAAGAAAAACAATCGATAGTCGCAGTGGTCATGCCGGCCTGTACAAATATCTCATCATGCTTCGTTTAAAAGACCTAATATTATACGACGGTGGATACGCGCTCGTTGGAAGACCTTTTCACAATTCAACAATTCGGCAAAAGTAAACTGTGGAGAATCTCTTAGCCCTAACCGTAATATGAGTTACCGTAGAGCCGTAACTATCGCAAATCTACGCGCACGTTTCTTAAATGGAATTGAGAGGGTGGAACACGGTTAAATAACTCTTCAGATCACTCGTCAAATACACTAGAAACGAATGATTGACGCCAAAAACTTGTTTGGCTTATAAATTGGTATTAAAGCAATTATTAATTTAAGTGCAGTCATCCAAATGTATATATAACCGTTTGTTTTATTTATAGTACTGTTTGTATTGACGGACTTAAGTCATACAATAGTCAATAACCCTATCGAACCTTTGTTCAAACCATCCTTGCGAAATGTTCTGAACAATAAAATATACTTTGACCGTTCGGGCCTGATCGGAATTTATATCTCGTGTTGGGCAAAAGATGACTATGTCCAGCCTTGTACAACCTTTTGCATTAAGTTTTAATGTCCGACATTAACGTGTCTTGAATTAATTTATGATTGGGACATATTCATTAGCAACATCTTATTGATGAGTGGAGTTTCCAATTGTTTCGATTACTAAGAAATGTCCTGATTTTTATAATGCGTCCGCAGCAAATTTTTTGTTTCGAAAAACATACACTTGTATTTTTCTTGTATTTATGATTACTTTTTTTCTTTGTCGCAAAACATCTCTGTGGGATACGAGAAAAAGAAAAAAGGTTACTGGCAAAGATGAAACATTTTCTGCGGACTCATCATTAGGCCTCCACTGACCTAATTCGATTTCTTTTAGATCAAGTCACAAAATGTTGCGTTTTTAGGAAACGTTCAACAAAATTGATGCAAATACTCTGCACGTTTTTGATATCGTATCTGGTCGTGACCACAGAAACAAGTGTAAAGACCGTCATAGTGACTTGCTTCCATCTGTTACGTTTCGGGATATATCCAGTTTTCATAGCCCTTCCGTCCTGATATATGTGGGCCTATAGAACGATGGTGGCTGTCAACGGATTATCGTCTCCTGGCGGTCATTACCATTCTCGGACTACATTGCCCTTTCCATCAGGTGCAATGTAGTCACTTTACCGAGCCGATATAGAAAAAAACGTTGTTAATTATATTCAAATTGTGAAATAAATCACAAGATGTAATGATTATTTCATACTGTTACTAATTTGTTATCGCTTGATCTTGCATTGTAATTAATCGTAATAATGTGCATGTATGATAAAATTATTTTTACAATGTATTTTTTTAATTTCAATCATTTATATTGGCAGAATAATTTGCTTAAAATAACTGACGCCTAAAAAAAACTATCATGCTATTTTTCCGGTGTCTTGGTGAGAAAACTCAAAGCCATTATTCCCATATATATTATATCAGAACTAGCAACTATAATGATGAGGAAAAGTGTTGTATCTATCATTTATTCAATTCAATGGTCGACAATATTTTTCATAGTTTAATGTAGTTAGCATTCAATGTGCGTTTCCAATCACTAAGGTCTGTTATTATAAATACCTGTATTATTTTTGTTATCGTTTAATTATGTACCGGATAATTTCGTTCCGGCACGTGTATTTCTTTGTTTCATTGATATTTTACGATCAGATACAAAACACGGTTTGGTTAGGTATATGCGTTTAGAGAATTTCAGAAATAAACGAACTCTTATTGAAAGAAAATAATAATAATAAAATGTTTGAACTGTCTTTGGAAATCATTTCACACACTGCGCTTCAAACTCACTCACTCATTCATTGAAACTATTTGATTTCTAAATTTTTAATGTTAATAGCTTTCCCGTCAGATTTTATTCTGCCAAAACCTATTGGCCTGTCGGCTGTTTTTTGAAAATTGTTTGAAGGAACCTGGTCTTAATGCTATATATATAAAAATTGACAAATATTGACATTAATATTTATACGTCACTCAATTGTTTTGCCTTCCCGGAACCCGTCCACTAACATTTAAACTTTATGGTATGGTATTAAAGTTCAAATTGACATTTAAATATTATTACGAATTTTTTGTATGAGAATATAGAAAAGTGGTGTTTTTAGACTTTTTCAGGGAATTTTTAAAATTTTTCTCTCCGTAATAACCTTCCCCAGACTTCAACAAACACAACAAAAAAGAAATCAGCCAAATCGGTTCAGCCGTTCTCGAGTTTCGCGCTTATACACATTTAACGATTCATTTTTATATTATAGATTATAATAATATATCGTCACGCTATACCCCTTTCGGGCTTAGCAGAGATACGTTAGCGGTTGTATCTACTTTGCGATTATATATCGTGCCCAACGTGACCTGTAGCGCAGCTGATAGCCGTTATCTAGGCACTTACATACACAGGATATTTCTATTACATGCCATGCGGATTTCCTCACGAGGTTTCTCTTCGCCGGTGAGCATGTGTTGTCTAAATCCGTACGCAGTGTGGAAAAACCCAGAGATTCATTCCGGAATTCGAACCTACGACCATTTAAAACTGTGTTACAATAATAGAGAAGCCCAACAGCAAACATCACTAATAAGCTATGATGGAGATAACATAAATAACTATTATTAAATACTATACATTCTTACGAATACTATTAACAATATATTTATAATCCGTTATAATTATTTTTTGAGTTGGCAACAATATAAAGTGACAGAATAGTTACGGAAGTGTGACGGGAAGAGAAGATTTTGATATTAAATAATAATATCCTGTGAATGAATAACAAATATTTACGAGTCCAAGGGTTGATGCCATGATCAGTACAGGTCGAATACGTCGATTGAGTACTAGGCCAACGGAGTACCTAAATATAAAAGATGTTATATGGCGTGTGGTAACCATATAAGTTATAGAGTTTGAGGAGTATAATAATCTATCTCTTCATACGTGATATTTTAATTGCATAACAATAAATTACAATTAGATTTAACAAAACAATTAACAAAACTGATTTTTTTATAAAAAGAGTAATTAGGTACCCATACGCGTTCATTTTTCATAATGCAATCTAAGTATTTAGGTCGTGGTTATTTCGTATGTTGTATAACAGGGTGTTGAGCAACCGTTGACCTTGTGCAAGAGCTTCATTTCATAAATTTGTCTCGTTCAAGTTCAACCATTTGGCGCATTAATCAGAAAACATTGCATCCTTATTTGCATATAACCGATCGTATTTTATATATCATTAGTCATATAAACCTTTGCTTTAAAAAACTGAAAAGGATTGCATAAAATTGTCTTTATACATTAACAACAAATTAAATTAGATCAAGTATCAATACACAAAATAATTATTTTTAGAATTTTTAATTCTTGGCCTATCAGTAGAAATGTCATAATGAAACTAAATCGATTTTGGCAGAATTTCCATATTTTTGAAGGTACTTTAGACTAAATTATTTATTTATGGGCAATCAACAGTAACATTGGATATACCATCTAAATATATATAACTCAAAGGTGACTGACTGACTGACTGACATAGTGATCTATCAACGTACAGCCCAAACCACTGGGCGCATCGGGATGAAATTTGGCATGCAGGTAGGTGTTATTACGTAGTCATCCGCTAAGAAAGGATTTTGATCAATTTATACCCCCAAAGGGATAAAGTAGGGGATGAAAGACAGATTAGTTAAGAATATTGTGTACAAAGAAGTTTTGTAGGCCCTAATTTTTTACACACGCTAAACAAAAGTAAAGCCGCAAAAACGATACCTAATTAATAATAATACTTCTTAAAATCGCTTGCACTGACTAAATGTCGACAATGGATACTAATAAAAGATAGCCACAGCATGCTTCAAAAGCATTGATAAACAATATTCAATTAAAAAAAAAAAAATGTTATTAAATGAAACAAGTGTGGATCGGATTTTATTTTAATGACAGGAATATAGCATAATTTTAAAATAGCGACGTCACTATTAGGCCTGGTGAAAATGCTGTCAAATATAAAGGTATGTGAGTAAGACTACTCCAAGAGTGTGCGGTACGGTCGTCAGTACTAATTATATAATTGAAAACAGTTAAGTGCAAAAAGAACGTGCTTAAATAAACAAAAACTTAGCTTATAGACTTTCATGTTGCACGCCACAATTCTCAAACACATTTCCTATAACTAGATCACATTCACCTTGTCCCAAATTATTTCTTTCCGTGTTTGATGTAGAATTGTAAAAGTGCTTAAATTTTGTCACACTATGAGTGATTATGAAATTATTTTAATTTTAACCAAGATAGTGCGTGAGATCATAGAGAATCGCTTTGAGTTTTCGTCTTTCGGGACCAGTTAGGTTTTGTCCAGATTTCCTTGTACCTATCATTTAGCGGTTGTAATAGGAGACTTTTACCTCTCTCTTGTCAGTTATTATATTCCGCTATATCACGAACATTTATCATGTTATCAAGGAAAATTAGTTAAATAATACGTCCACATATTAAAGACATTCTGTATGTTTTTTTTTACACTGGCTCGACATAGTGACTACAGAGTACCTGATGGTAAGTACAGTGTAGTCCAAAAACGAAAGCGACCATCAAAGGATGAAAATCCATTGATGGTCTACATCGTCATGTCGGCCCACATATACCACGACTGAAGGTCTCTAGGTATATGAGCTACTGGATATACACAAGCTGATCCCGAAACGCGACAAGCCGAAACTGGTCACTATGACGGGCTTTACACCCATGTACTGTGGTCGCGATCCAGACGAGCACCGACGCCCTACCACCTCGCAAAATGTTGTAAATTGAATTCGGCATAAGGAACCTGAGTATAGTTTTATAGGGTTTTATCTATCTAGTGTGTCGTCCAACATGGGTGCGAGTGGTGCGCTATGTGTTCCCGTGTGCCGCTCTACAACAAAGATGTACGAGAGGGGTGATTCTTTACACCCCTCCTCCCCAAACGAGTAGAGGCCTACTTAAGGCCGCAAGCCTTGCCGGTCATCGAGGATGAGACCCCAGTTGTGCCCTCGATGCCGGTAGGTGAAAGGTGGAACACCACGGAGGTTTTAGTCGGTGCAAGCCCGACATACCGGGGGGCGGCTCTCACCACACCCCGAGGTCCGTTAAGGATTTCCCCTGGGTTACAAAAAAAATGGTTTTATTTATCTACGGAACGAATGCCCTGTTTATTGTTAAAATACATGGTATTGCAAGACACTATAACAAAAATAAACAAACCGCACGCGTTAGTCGTTAGTTTATATTATATAACAGACGAAGTGTACCACAGGCAGTGGTGACAAGGTGACGCAAGGCCGTTGACCGACACGCGACTATTTGAGCCGAGAAAGTGAAATTTCAAACTCAAGGACGAGTTCAGTCGGTCACTGTGACCGCAAAAATTAGCATATTTGTCAATGTTTATTTAAAGATCTCTTAAATCTTCGATATCTTATTAATAACTAGTTATGGTTACCCGGCGATGCCCGGGCAGAAACGTAATATAAGTAATTAAAGTTTAGTAGCTTAGAACTACCTAGAGGGTTGATTTTCCGAATACATCCAGAAATTTATTTACCAAAAAGCTAAATATCTGTTTTCAGTTCAGTTTCTAATACTTTATTTTCATCAAGAGATAATAATCACTTATGTGAGAATAATTTTGTCTTAACAACTAATTGGAACAAGAAATTTAGTAAATACAGTAAGAACTCACTTGCCATAAACATGACTATATTTTTCTTTAAATTATTACAATAGCTAAGTGAGCCTACATTTCTTAATGTATCGTTTTTATAATGCTTACTTTAAATTTAATAGTGTTTCAAACAAACTTTCAATCTTTATAGTGTTTTCTTTTTAGGGGTGGAATATAAAAAAAATCTGCCTCTAATGAATGCCTATGTTATAAAAAGGCCCAATGTTTAAATGTCATATCTCTTCTTTGATTAGTTTAGGCTTTACAGTGATAATGATGGCATAGGACAAGTCTTTTCTCTGCATAATTGTAATTAAAATATTTCATGTAATTTCAGCGGAATATATCGAACCATGCAATCGTAACGATCCAGACATCGACAATTGTATCAAAAACTCCTTCAACCACCTGCGACCATACCTCGCGAAGGGTCTGCCTGACCTGGACGTACCTCCCGTCGAGCCCTTGTTCATCGATCGACTGGTGATGGAAAACTCAGCAGGACCCGTGAGAGTGACCGCAGCCTTCAGCAATATCACCGTTATTGGCCCCAGCAATTACACTGTTACTAAAATTAGGTAAGAATTTATAAACCTTTTGACCAGTTGTGAAGTAATTTTAATAATTTGTAGACGTTTCTTATATTAGGTCCTTACATATGAAATTGGCGTTTTTCGTACTGGCCACTTTAATCACAAATTTCTCCTCTTTGGTAAGGAATTCCAAATTCAAATTTGTACAGCTATAGACTCATGTATTTGTGCTTCGATGATCGTCATTCATTTGTTTTTTTCTTCTGTTTTTTTCTGTTTGCGTCACTCATTTTACAAAATGGAAAACTTAAAATATCGCATTATTTACGAGTACGAGTTCCGCCGTGGCACTAATGCTGCGGAAACAACTCGAAGGGTGAATGATGTGTATGGCGGTCGTGTTGCAAAAGAAAACACAGTTCGTTTTTGGTTCCAACGTTTTCGTTCTGGAAATTTCGGCCTGCAGAACAAGCCCCGTGGACGGCCTGAGACTCAAGTTGATAATGAAGAGTTGAACGCTATTGTGGAAGTGGATCCATCGCAAACCACGTCCGAGTTAGCTGCAGGCTGCGATGTTAGTGATAAAACTGTTTTAATTCACTTGAAGCAAATTGGGAAGATTAAAAAGCTTGAAAGGTGGGTACCTCACGAATTGACTGAAGCAAACCGGCAAACGCGCGTCGACTGCTGCGTTACATTACTAAACCGGCACAATAATGAAGGTATTTTAAACCGAATCATTACCTGTGATGAAAAATGGGTTCTTTACGATAATCGGAAGCGCTCAGCGCAATGGTTGGATCCTGGCCAGCCAGCCAAATCCTGCCCCAAGCGAAAATTAACCCCAAAAAAGTTACTTGTAAGCGTTTGGTGGACTAGTGCCGGTATTGTTCATTACAGTTTTCTCAAATCTGGCCAGACTATTACGGCTGATGTCTATTGTCAGCAATTGCAAGCCATGATGGAAAAGCTAGCGGCTAAACAACCTAGGCTGGTCAATCGCTCCACGCCACTGCTGCTTCACGACAACGCTAGACCACACACTGCGCAACAGACGGCTACTAAATTAGAAGAGCTTCAATTGGAAAGTCTAAGACATCCTCCGTACTCCCCGGACCTTGCTCCAACAGATTATCATTTTTTTCGAAATTTGGATAACTTCTTGCAAGGGAAAAAATTCAACTCCGATGGGGCAGTCCAAATCGCCTTCAAAGATTTTATTGATTCTCGTCCGACTGGTTTTTTTAGTAAAGGGATCAATGAACTACCTATGAGATGGCAAAAGTGCATAGAAAATAATGGTTCATACTTTGATTAATTAAATATATTATATTAAAAAATATTCGACTTTTTGTTCCTCCCATACAAAACGCCAATTTCATATGTAAGGACTTAATATATAAATTGGTCGCCCCAAGAGGCACAGCCCCAGAACATCAAAACAATAAAATGTAAACGCACCAAAACGCAAACGCCATCTGGCGTACACATTGACTCACTTTTTTCTTAACAGTGCTCGCTTAAAACACAAACATCGCATCGCATTCTTGTTCGTTATAATCGCATCTAATCATTTTTAAACTCGCTATATACATTACAAATCCAATCAAACACCATACTCCACATCATATGCATTGCGAGGTGGCAGGGCGTCGGTGCCCGTCTGGATAACGAACACAGTACATGGGTGTAAAGCCCGTCATAGTGACCAGTTTCGGCTTGTCGCGTTTCGGGATCAGCTTGTGTATACCTAGTAGCTCATATATCTAGAGACCTTTAGTCGTGGTATATGTGGGCCGACATGACGATGATCGCTTTCGTTTTTGGACTACACTGTACTTACCATCAGGTACTCTGTAGTCACTATGTCGAGTCAGTGTAAAAAAAAACTCAAATACATACAGTGAGTGATTTGTAAAGTGCCTGACTACCACTGCCAACCGGTAAGTACTTTCTATGTCCCAAATATCGCAACTCTTTATTTTTATAAAATCATCCCGCCTACGATGGTACATTTGTGCAACAGCATAAGTACATTACTTATCCCAGCCTGCGAAAGTAATATATCATCACGCTATATCCATTGTGGTGTGTGCAGAGATACGTTAGCGCCTGTATCCACTTTGCGTTTTTATGGTGTGTCCAACTTGACTAGTAGCGAAGCTGACCGCCCTTCTCAAGGCAATTTCAAATGACAGTTCTGTTAGATGCCATGTGAGTTTCCTCACGATATTTGCCTTCACCGTTGAGCATGTGGTGCCTAAATCCGCACGTAATTTAGAAAATCCCGGAGGTATATGCCGTGAATCGATTTGCGTTGCCGCGCATAATAATCGGTTCATTATCGACTAACTGCCGAAATTAATAACTAATCTATCTTTAATTCTTAGATTGATAGCTATATCTCTCCCTTTCAATACTGTGCATGCGAAAAGAGGTGCACTATAGTTGCTATAGTAACAAATGTAAGATAGAGGATAGGATAGGTTATTAATTTTGGCCATAAGTAATCACAGCTACAATATTACAATCACAATCATCTTATAATTATGGTCTTTTGGGATGTCTTCTGTCATTTTTACAACTGTTTTTAATTGTCACTGCAAAGCAAATCCACGGTTCTTGCCAGGGAGTAATTGTAAAAAAAAACAGTAACCAGAAGTACAGTATTATGAAAGCTTGTGCAACTTTGTCTTGTAGCTACGAACTTGAACACGGTTACAAAATTGTTTTTATCGCTATGGTCGCGACAGAGTCTAGTGCCATCGTCTGACCTACTTGGTGTTGTGACTCATAGTTCGCGTTTTACCCGACAAATATTGATCTGAATTTGTATAATAAAAAGTGTCTAAGTGAAGGCATCAACTTTGGCTACCTTCAGCTAAAAAAGCCATATTCAGTAAAACTTTTAAATGACTTGAAAATTTTGCTAAAGTCTCATGTTTCTAGCAAATGTGACGCCAAGACTAAATAAAATATTAACACGTTGAACGCCGTGGGGGGGCACCGGTGCACCCCAGCTAAAAAATGTGATAAAACGCAGATTTATAACACTAGAAATGATAAGAAAAACATATTTCGAAATAGAATTTATTGTAGAATAAAGAGATTAAAACGGCTTGATCGGGAAGTATTGAGAAGAGAGGGGTGGCTCTATACACCACCCCTCCCTAATCGAGTAGAGGCCTACTCACGGCCGCACGCCCAGCCGGTCATTGAGGATGAAACCCCAGTCGTGCCCTCGATGCCGGTAGGCGGAAGGTGGAACACCCCGGGGGTTTTAGTCGGTGCAAGCCCGACACACCGGGGGGTGGCCCTCACCTCTCCCCGAGGCCCGTTAGGGATATCCCCCGGGTTACAAAAAAAAAAGGGAAGTATTGAGAAAAAGGGCCGGCGTTCAATGTGTTAATAATAAATTATTTATTAGAAAAACAACTATCAATCAGAGATGGCTAGAATGTAATCTGATTAATGATTAACGATTACAAAATGTAGTCGTAATTTTTATTTTCTTGCTCTGTAATCATGATTAAATCCATTTAAAACATTAAGAAATCATAAATCTGGCAATCTGGGATTCTGTAGTGTTTAAAACATAAAAGAACAAAATGCACTCATATTAATCGTAAAAAACGTAAAATGTAATCGTAATCATTTTTATTAATCTGATTACATTTTGCCCATTTATGCTATCAATCCATGTATGTACGGCCGGTATGTTGTTATGAGAATTTTCCCTAAATAACCAAAAATGTGCCCAAAATAGTGAGCATATATATTATTATTATTATTTATGACAGTAGAAAAACTCTACGGCTGAGATTTATAGACGCTATTTTGACATTGCTCAGCAAAGTTCCTAAAAAATAAATTCGTTTTGCCAAAAATCCGAATATATAAAAGGAATTTTAGTATAGCCATAGTATTCGCAGATATTGTACATGTTGACAAAATCGGTGAGTTACCAAATTCTTTGGCGTTTATTGAGTTATATAAATTATAATGTTTAAGTAAAGTCTAAGCAAGCTTAAAGTTGCGTCTATAAATCTCAGTCTACGTGGATGTCATAAGCATACAAAGGTGCTGCTTAGCTCCAAAAGATATAGCATGATGATATCTATAATAATTACAGATCGGATCTGAAGAAGCTGCGTATTGACATGGGCTTGGTACTTCCTCGTATTGAGATTACTGGCCGGTACGAAGTATCGGGCCAAGTGCTTCTATTCCCAGTGCGTTCTCAAGGAGATTTTTGGGCTGCCTTTAGTAAGTATTGTATTTATACATTAAGGATTGGTACCATCAATCTACTCTTTCCAGTCACCATTCGTATGTCGCAGCCACCATATCTCGGGGCTACGTTTGCAGATTCGCGGTCTTCACTCAAAAACCCGCCTGCTCCATCAATCATCGGTTCTTCAGCATATGTGGTAGTTATTTAGGCAGTAGGGAGATTGCCTGAACTGGGTCATGACCACACGTGTAAAGACCGTCATAGTGACTCGCTTTGGCTTGTGTTGTTTGGCGATTCGGGATCGATTTGTGTATATCCAGTAACTCATATACCTAGAAACCTTCAGTCGTGGTATATGTGGGCTGATATGACGACGAAGACTATCAATGGATTTTCATCTTTTGATCGTCGCTTTCGTTTTCGGACTACACTATACTTACCATCAGGAGCATTGTAGTCACTATGTCGAGCCAGTGTAAAAAAAACCAGTCACTACAGCTCGCTAATACGAAGAGCTATGTCAATAATTTTGGTTCTTTATAGGATAACCCTATTTCGGATTTTATCCTAAGATAACCGGAAAAGATTGGATGAGGAAAATCGAAGATCGCCCACAATGAAGCTTATTAGAAACTTATGCTCAGCAGTAGACTAAGATAGGCTGATGATGATGACCATGCATGTAAAAGTAGACGGGCTGATCCTAAAACTACAGGCTGCGGTGGCAATTTACTATGACGCCAAGTAATAATCAAACGTTTTCTATGTGAATTCGAGATTGAAATATCGTACTAACGCTATTTATATAGACAGCAAGTCCCATTATTTCCATTATCAGCTATAAGCCTTAATTGGATAAAGTAGCACAGCGGTTTATAGAGCGAAACCCATTAAAATATATTTCTATTGCGTATTTTCATTGATGTAAAGACTAGGATTGTTTGTCCAATTATTTTCATTGATATTCGATTTTAATTCGACGTATACAGGTTATTAGGTCTTTACAGAAAAATCAATTTTCTCTAAATTAACAAATGTTCATGGTTTTATTTTTTATGAATTGGCTTTTCTGTGTATTTTTTTTAAATTAGATGTTTTGTTGAAAGCATCAGTATTTCATATATTTTTTTATATCAGGAGCGTAACGAATCGTCCCTTTACTTATGTTTTTTAATGAAATATATTGCCATTCTACTGATTTTTTTTTAAACTGACTCGATACAGTGACTGTACCATACCTGATGGTAAGCATGGTGCAGTCCAAAAAACGCAAACGGCTATCGATAGGCAAGAAAGAATCAATCGGTAGTCGCAGCGATCATGCCAGCCTACACAAATATCTTTTCACGCTACGCTTAAAGGATCCCATATCATAGGACGGCGGTAACACGCTCGCCGGAAGACCATTCCACAGCCTAACGCCACGGTAAAAGAACGAGTTAGAGAACTTCTCTTCTTCTTCTTTTCTGAATTAGTCTGTATCCAAGATTATATGTTTTAGAGAAGGATTTAATTAAATTTCAGTTGATGTTGCTGCTATCGCAAAGATCTTTGGAAAGGAGATCGAGAGAGACAGCGTGAAGTACATGTCAGCTGATCGACTTCTTGTTGATTTTAAGCTTAGAAATTCCCGGTTCAAGGTTAGAGATACCGTGAATCACGGTAGTGTTATTGGTAAGTATGAATATTTGGTGTTTAGCTTCTTGCCCAGGTCTTACAATCACGTGGACGGTGTGACGAAATATCCCAACCTCGATTTGGACAAAAATTTGTACTAACAACTTGTGATACCTAAATATTGACAACTTATTTTTTTTTATTGCTTTATCAATCCAGCAACCAAATTATTGAATCAAAGCTATTGTAAAAGTATTGGATCTGTCCGTTTTATTGGCCTACCTGATAAATTCTGAAATAAGGCCACAATTTGGAAGATAAGATTTTTTTTAAATTAAATTTTTTGCTACCAAAATAAAACTCAGCGTACGGCGTTACGTTTATTAAGACTAATTATAAAACTATCGACGTTATATGTGTGTGTATTTATGTGCATGTATGTGACGTGTATGGATTTACATATATATGCATGTATGCGCATGATTCGCCGGGTATGTGTATGTATAGGCATGTGTGTCTATGTGTATTTAAGTGTATGGATGTGAATGTGCTAATTAAGCCTATTTTATCCGTTTCAAAATCGGTTTCTATATTTTCTGAGTGATGATAGAATGAATATTCATATTGTGTTTCAATCAGAGTTTAAAAAGATGTTTCCACAATCAATTTCTTATTTTCTGATATTACGAAAATTGTGCCTTTTATTAGAAATCTGCTATTACTATAACTACCTAAATAAAGATATAATGTATTTATTATCTACTCTTTGGTATAGGACATAATTTCAAGTTCGTAAATCGATATATCAATGATTTTATTTGAGGAAAAGCGTTAGGATTTACAAAAAAAATATCAGTACCTACTTGTAATTGCGTTCTGTAAGAAATTCTTCGTGCTAATTTTTTTAAGCAGGAGTTATTTAATCTATAATTATAATATACTCTCTTCAATATTCTCACCATAATTAGCTTTTACAACTATTAATAATATTGTAATATCATAATATATTATATACATAATATAAACCAATTGTATATTTTAGTATTTCTAATATTTTGTTTGTTATATTCGCAAATTCTTATTTTATTTTTAAACAATGTTAATTAAGGAAAATATTTCGTCATAAGATTTACCAGTTATTTCTGGAAACGCGAATGCTCATAGGATAGTATCCCGCCACGTACATCTAGGTTTCTTTCAGACTAATGGCAAATTTAGGGACCACATACTCATGGATGAAGGATAACATTATGAGGAATCCCGCATGGCATCTAATAGAAATATCATGTGTCCTTGGCCTTGAGAACAGCCTTGTGATCAGTTGCGCTATTGGTCACGTTGAGGACAACATATAAGCCCAAAGTGGATACAGCATCTAATGTGTCTCGGATCACCCCGAAAGTTCTTATTATTATATTTGAAAGACGTCATATCTTCTCCCATTTCTTGGGTTACTTTACTTCTTAGCGCGGGTTTTTGCCAAACGGCAAGAAAGCTTATTCAACGGAAAGAGATTTCCTAGTAAGTCGGCAACATTCAGTATCACAGCTTTCTGTAAGGTAGTGTATATTAGAGGATTTCGTTTTAATTGATTGCAGCTTGTGTGTACGGTGTATTTATTATTACTAATGAGCGCCCAATGGTCAAAATTCGATTAAAATTAAATTAAAAATAACGAATATATTGTAATAATTGAATTTCATTACAATATAAAGCACAAATATCGATTATATAATAATTATGGCTGTGTTTGACATTCAGTAATAGACGAATAATATTAAAGACCAACAAACTATTCTCAATTTGAACACAGACTTTAACCATAAACATAAGAGTATACGGGTGTGTGTGTGTCAAACGCATAGTAGTTGTGTAATGTTCTTTTTATTGATTTTACGTATTTTTATGCGTTATTTAAAAATAAAAATTAGCGTTCTATACTCCTCTATGTAAACTATAAGTGTGCCAAATTTACTCCGTCGTCCGCGGAATTTTTTAAAAAAAGGGTACAAAGTTTTGTTTCACGTCTTAATATATAGATTAAAATTATGTCCCGTATCAAAGGTTTGTTTATAAATTTAAATTCAACTTATACAAATATTTAGACCTAAAATTCCTAGAACGGGCTTCTAGGCCTTACAAATATTAATCTGTACTTCAAACAAACTCACGGCTTACTGTTATTTACTTACTTCTATTCCAACACGCACTAAATTCTTTTCCAATTCTTACCTCTGTTGTATCATCAGCCTGTGGATAATAACCTTCATGCTAGTGTTGTACCTTCTTCTTGTGATTGGGTCCTTTTAAAAAAGTGTAATAAGACTTTTGAGCAGTCCGGGAAGATCATGGCGGCCATCGATGAAGTCTCAAGTTTTTGATAGTTGGAGTCAAAAATGATCTACGTTGTATTTTTCTGGTAGGGCGATTGCCTGAACTAGGTCATGACCACAGTACACAAGTAGTCCAGAAAACGTCATAGTAAATCCCTTCTGCTTGTTATGTTTCGAGATTAGTTTGCTTACATCCAGTAAGTCATATAGCTAGAGACCTACAGTCGTGGTATTTGTGGGTAGACATGACGAAGGTGACTATTAATGGATTTTCTTATTTTAATAGTCGCTGTCATTCTTGGACTATACTATACTTTACCTCAAATGCACTGTAGCCACTTTGTATAACTAGGAAAAAGATAAGAAACCGAATCCACCCATTGCCAGTACTCGACCTATCGAAGACGACATGGGTTCCGAAAATTAATCTCTTTTTTTCTAGGTGAAGCTATGAACCAGTTCTTAAACAATAATGCGGCAGAAATTATAGAAGAGATGCGACCGGCTGCCTCTTTGGCTATTGCGAAACATTTCCAATCATTTATAAACGCAGCGTTCACGAAGATACCCATCGACGTTTGGCTTAAGCCCTAGAAGATTATATCAATATGGTTTTGTTATAAATTTAAGTTTATCTTTAGTACAAGTATAAAATATAGTTAACGTTTTTATACATTAAATGGCTCTATACACATATATCGTGTGATAAACAGAATCGATTTCTCACATAAGTTCTTTTAAATTGAATTAAGTGAATAAATAAAGTGAGTTGTTTAGGAGAATTTTAAATATGATTTAAATACAGTATTATTTCAAATTAAATATAAACTTCGTTTTATAATAAAACCTATAATGAAGTAAGTTACTCATGTACAAATATCCATAGATAATATTCCATAGGAACCACTGTTATCATAGATTGTAATATTAACTATATTATAATTATTCGCTGAGGAATATGTCATAGCAATTTTCTTATGTATGGGTTCCAGATATTCTATCTAGATAACAAAAAAATTGATCTTAACACTTCGTCTATAAACGTTTTTTCTGCACCGTCTATAAATATTGGGTCATTCGCGTCCTGCCGTTTTTTCACCCATTCAATACACTCAAAAAGTTCTTAAAAAATGTATTCCACTGTTCAAAACATTCATTTTGAAATATCAATAGAAAAATTCCTTTTTATAGGGACAGTAGAGGGCGCCTGCAGTTCCCCAATTTTGCAGGTATAAACAGAAATTGATTTTGCTCGGACACAGATGGCCCCCGTTTACAGATGAAGTGTTAAAAATAACTATACCGAATACTGAAAGACAGCTTCATTTGCAGCAGCATTTTAACCCTTAGTAGCCTGATTTACGAGAGTAATTCTTTTTAAATATTACTTTGTTTGTTGAGTGTCTAGATGAAGGGAAAAATAGCTAAAAAAATCACAATATTTATTTTACATATTTATTTAAAAAAAAAACAGGTATCAATTTTGATACTTTAGGCATAAAAACTAATAGTAATGTGAACATTCGGTTTAAAAGATTGGTATCAAAATTGAAACTCTAGGTTATTAAGGGTTAAAAGCACAACAATTCACAATAATTATAATAAATCGGTCTATTTGAAATATAAGTGCACAAATGTAAGTAAAATCGAAATAAAGAGGTGAATATTGCTTAAGTATATAAGATTTTCATAGTTCTCAATTAATTAAAACAGCGAAGTTAATCTAAGATTATTCAATATTTAACTATAATTGCTAGTAATTTGCAAACCAGTGATACTTGATTTTCATGAAACGGCAATTAACACATGATTTTAACTAGCCACTATTTATTTCTTTACAAAAGCCTGTGATGTTTTTAAATTTACTTAACATTTTATAGACTATATAAACACGATTCGACTTAAGATTAAAATAAAAGCCAATAAAATGGCGCTTAGAATTAAGATTTATTTATTGTTATGAAATAATCAAATTAAATGCACAATTTAATTTTCGTTAAGGACTAATTAATTTATATTGTGATGTAAAAACAATAAATAAATATTTACAATTAAATAATGTGACTTTGTTTGTTCAGAATTTATATTTTAAGATGTTTTCGTTTATTAGTTAGTATAAGATAAACATGATTTTTTCGCTTATTTTTCATTTATTTTTTGGTTGCCACATTACTGGTGACTTACATTTTGATTACTTATATGATGAACAAAAAGTTTTAATAAATTGTGCATATCTGAATTAATTATAATCTAAGTTATATCAAATGTATATATAGTGGTCATCATTATCTTAACATTGAACAAAATTATACATAAAATACTTATCACGTTTTTTAAATAAATAATATGTCAATTGTAAACAATCTAACACGCGAGTCTACACGTTTAGATGAACCTTTCATGGATTCGATGATACTGGCATAATTTTTGGGATTTCTATGACAGCAGTGGGCTGAACTAAACTGTAAATTATTGTATTAAAGGCAATAGAAATATAATTATTTTTACGGTGAAAGAATATCGTCGGCATTAAGTGTGGCAAACGCGTGATCTGCTAAAGGTTTTAAGAATTCTCGCAAAGCTTCTTGCATCGGCACTTGTAGCTCTTCTGATAGTTTCTCCCAGTTTTCATTTAGAAAATGGTTCATTGCTTGTCCTGCAAACGATTTCAATATTTTTAACAAGTATATATATTGATATAAACATGGTCTTATTTTTGAAGAATACGAACAAATTGTTTATAATTACAGATATACTAAGTACACGAGCCTTGAATTTGTCTATTATGTTGACGCAAAAACAAAAAAATGTGTATACGCTTTATGTTACACATTTTTTGGAGGGAAATCCTACTTAGGAGCATCAGGGTCGCTGTAAGGACAGCGACCTCGGGGTGTCAGACTCCTACTGACTAAAAACCCCCGAGGTGTCCCTCTAATCGCTCCACCCTAGATTAGAAAACCATATTCATCCAGACGCCCGGGGAGTGAAAAGCCTTGTTGAGGCTACCTCACAGGTGGCGCGCCGTGCACTGCGCATCGCCTCCCTCTCATCCGGGCAGCAGACGCCTTATGTTACTATTTTGTGTATCTTTATCTCTCACTCTTCAAAGAATAAATCTCTTCAGTTTTCTGACCAAGCTCTTAAATTCAGATCTGTTTAAGTTAGAATTCTAACACTCAAATTCGAACTTAAAATATTAGGTCCTTACATATGAAATTGGCGTTTTTCGTACTGGCCACTTTAATCACAAATTTCTCCTCTTTGGTAAGGAATTCCAAATTCAAATTTGTACAGCTATAGACTCATGTATTTGTGCTTCGATGATCGTCATTCATTTGTTTTTTTCTTCTGTTTTTTTCTGTTTGCGTCACTCATTTTACAAAATGGAAAACTTAAAATATCGCATTATTTACGAGTACGAGTTCCGCCGTGACACTAGTGCTGCGGAAACAACTCGAAGGGTGAATGATGTGTATGGCGGTCGTGTTGCAAAAGAAAACACAGTTCGTTTTTGGTTCCAACGTTTTCGTTCTGCAAATTTCGACCTGCAGAACAAGCCCCGTGGACGGCCTGAGACTCAAGTTGATAATGAAGAGTTGAAGGCTATTGTGGAAGCGGATCCATCGCAAACTACGTCCGAGTTAGCTGCAGGCTGCGATGTTAGTGATAAAACTGTTTTAATTCACTTGAAGCAAATTGGGAAGATTAAAAAGCTTGAAAGGTGGGTACCTCACGAATTGACTGAAGCAAACCGGCAAACGCGCGTCGACTGCTGCGTTACATTACTAAACCGGCACAATAATGAAGGTATTTTAAACCGAATCATTACCTGTGATGAAAAATGGGTTCTTTACGATAATCGGAAGCGCTCAGCGCAATGGTTGGATCCTGGCCAGCCAGCCAAATCCTGCCCCAAGCGAAAATTAACCCCAAAAAAGTTACTTGTAAGCGTTTGGTGGACTAGTGCCGGTATTGTTCATTACAGTTTTCTCAAATCTGGCCAGACTATTACGGCTGATGTCTATTGTCAGCAATTGCAAACCATGATGGAAAAGCTAGCGGCTAAACAACCTAGGCTGGTCAATCGCTCCACGCCACTGCTGCTTCACGACAACGCTAGACCACACACTGCGCATCAGACGGCTACTAAATTAGAAGAGCTTCAATTGGAAAGTCTAAGACATCCTCCGTACTCCCCGGACCTTACTCCAACAGATTACCATTTTTTTCGAAATTTGGATAACTTCTTGCAAGGGAAAAAATTCAACTCCGATGGGGCAGTCCAAATCGCCTTCAAAGATTTTATAGATTCCCGTCCGACTGGTTTTTTTAGTAAAGGGATCAATGACCTACCTATGAGATGGCAAAAGTGCATAGAAAATAATGGTTCATACTTTGATTAATTAAATATATTATATTAAAAAATATTCGACTTTTTGTTCCTCCCATACAAAACGCCAATTTCATATGTAAGGACCTAATATTACTCCCGACGTGTCCAAAGAAATGACACATCAAGTATTTACTCATTAATATTAACCAGCATTTTATATAAAAGCACTTTTTGTGGCGTGTTCATTGTATGAACCCTTAAGTAATTAGTTACCTAAATCACTATCGCCTCCGAAAAGATTCTCCAGCTGCATCGAAGCTTCGCCGACGTGGAATGTGAGGTCTAGGCTTTCGCAGGTAAGGACATCCGCCTTGTTTGGGCGCGGTTTTCGGCCCAATATTATAGTTACTATGGCTTTTATATCTCCTGTAACAATCACAGTCGGTCTTTGATATTAATATTTGATGCTATACTACGTGTAAAAATAACTGATGTCAGCTATTTGAATAACGTTGTTATATTATTGTCTGAGATTTATAGAGGCTGTTACAACTTTGCTTAGCAAAGTTTTCAAAAAAGAAAGTCGTTTTGTCAAAAGACTTAACCAATACGGATAAAATCCTACAAGAAATATGAATAAGACGTCACCATATTTGGCAGTGAATTCTCCCTCTCCTTCAATGGGCAGCATCAAGATCTGTCCAGACAGATTATAATGTCCTCTCATACGCAGTTCTGGAATATAGAGCTTCGCTACCACCCTGTGACTCGCGGTATCCACACTAAATTATCATAAAAAAATACACAATATATTCATCAGTATAACATAAAACTTTTACAAATTATTTATGGCATTATGCACAAGTTAATTTTGTATCAGTTTTTATTTAAAACATCATAGTATAAATTTATATGACTAGTTATAGTGCTAAAAATCAACTAAGTACGAGTGGGTCTCGCGCATCGAGGGTTCCATACTTAATCCATTATTGATATTAATTTTTAATTGCAAAAAATTCTGATGCAACTACAAAATTAAGATTTTTTCCTGTACCTATTATACCATATAAGACTGTTTCTCACCAAACTACACGATTCTAGATCAATGGTAAGTACTCTATAGATTTTTATTTCCTTGCAAAAATTGCATAAACGATAAAATGGACGAAGCAAATCGTCGTATTTTTATATTACGATGATTTAGAAGTATGCTTATTTCAGAGCTAGAAGAAACTAGAGATGTCACGAATATTCGGCAATTATTCGGTATTCGGCCTATTCGGCCACTTTTTTTCCTATTCGGTATTCTGCCGAATAATAGGTACTATTCGGCCGAATACCGAATACCAAATCATGTAAAAAAGACACGTTATATTACTCAAAATTATGTATCTATTTCCAAATTACAACACTTTAGTAATTAAAATTGGTCAGTGGTAAGTTGTGATGGATAAAAACAAGATTTTCAGCATTTTTTGGTAGGAAACGATTAACGCTTTTCATCGTAAATGTTACCAGCCTCAGAAAATAACCTCTCACTAAACACGCTACTTCCAGGAATATTCGGCGGCCGAATATTCGGCGCTTCGGCCGACAGCGTTGCCGAATATTCGGTATTCGGCCAATTCACTATTCGTGGCATCACTACAAGAAACTATAGATCTCAGTATTAATTTCAACTAAATAGCTCCACGCATTCTTAAGGAAAGAGGTCTGTGACAGTGAGACGTACAACGTAGTGATCCTATAAGGTTTCCTTTTTCCCTTTTGAGAAGCAGAACCCTAATAATTACGCAGTAAAATATAGAGTATGATGTTAAACTCTTAATCTAATTACAATTCAAATATATTATTTTAAAACCCTAGTTAAATTATTAATGTACAGGGTGCATCAAAAGTTCGCTTACATTTCAAATGATGATTACAAGAAATTAGTTATGTGAGATAAAAACTGTTAATTTGTTATTAAAGTAAACAAATAGGGATTTATTTAAAAAAAATACATCATCCATATGTGATCCATGAGTATTTTGACACTACTGCAACCTTTATCAAAATTTGTAACAATTCAAACAACTCATACTGGTTTTAGTAAATATACTGAGTAACTGATAGTAAAAAGTATTGATATCTTACTCCACGTGTTTGACTTTCATCAAAGATGGGCCGCTGACAGTGACGTCGGAGTATGACGAAGTGACACGAATTGCTCCACTAGACTGCTGAACCGTTATTGTAGGAACTAGGAGTGGTTCGCAGGGTGGTACACCATATTCTGGCACTCCTGAAAGTCATCGCGAAGAAATTTTTGTAACGGTATGCTTGCACTTAAAAAAGATGGAATTTAATCAAATTTTAAAAATTAATTTTTAGTAATTGTAATTGTAATATAGTTCAAGTTACCTTTAGATAATTGTGGAATGTAAGTATTTAATGCATCGCGTAGACATCTTCCTAAAAGTTTGTCTTCGCGTGGGCAAATAAAACCTCCAACTAGAAGAATAAATGTTATATCAATATAATACTTAGTATCATACAACGCTTCACAAAGCGTTTTTACTGTCTGTATCATGGCAAATGTTCTAAAGAACTATTAACTTTGTCCCACCCTCTCCTTTCCATAAAAGAACTACGCGCGCGCGGTTTTGCGGACTCATTTCTATACGGTATCTCCAGTGACGTGCATAGGGTAGGCAGAATTCGCGAAATTAATTTGAATATTATATTATGATAGTAAATATTATATTTTATTCATAGGAGAGATAAATGACGTGAATATAGAATAGATATGAATATAAATGGTTATTTTATTTGTTTAACTTTAAGCGATGTATTCCAGACTTATTTATCATTAGGGCATGCAATGCTTTCATGCATCTATGGAATGAACGCTACTGGGTATCTCATATCTCGGCTAGGACTAAGAGGTTTTCTATTTCTTGCTTTGGTCATGTCATTGGACTGTGGAATGGTCTTCCGACGAGCGTATTTCCTCTGTCCTATGATATTGGCTCGTTTAAACCAAGCGTGACGAGATATGTAGGCGAAAGTAATCACTGCGACATCGAATTTCTTTCCTATAAATAGTTAGAGTCGTTTCTTGGACTGCGCTATACTTCCAGGCATGGTGTGGTCACTATACAGAATTAAGATAAAAAAAACAAGAATCCCCGAATTATACTGTAAAGGAAAATGAAACTAGATAACTATATATACTTTCAAAAGAGCATCATTCCCTGTGGCTGTATCTTCAAAAATCAACTTGGTGATTCTGTTATAAAAAGGAATCTGTCTTAATGTTAAGACTGAAGCAGTAGGTTGATTTATTATTTTTGATTTTCTTATTGATATATATAAAAAGAGAGTACTTACAATCTATAAAACTCTTTTTAAATCCACAATAAGCACCACCAATCATAAAGAATGTAAATAAAACTCTCCACATCATTGTAATAGTTTTCCTCAATTAAGAAGATGATAATTATCACAGCATTATATAAATATCGTTAGAAAACGTGATGATAGGTCAATTATATATCTGTTTTGATCTAATCAGAGAGAAAGGCGTGGTAAACAAAAAGAAATCGTAGATTCATTCGTGACATTATTCCTTTTGATAAGTATATTTGTTTTGAGGGCTAAGTACACTTACGTCACTTAAAATTACCATATGTTGTTAGCATTTGTTAGCAAATTCTTAGGATTTAGACAAGTACAGGTTATTAATTACATTTTCTACTCATGACACTCTTTATTCGTTACAATTAATAGAAAAATTATATCTGTACGAAGTATCTGATATAATTGTCAAGTGTATCATAAGGAATCTATTTATTTTTTATATATTCAGAGAAACTTATAGTAATAAAAAAACAGTAAAATACATAGAAAAAGATACATTAGCCAGTAAAGTTTCTACAAAAACATACAAATAAAATAAAGAAAACGAAAATAACTGTAATTTTTTAAATGTTGTAGGTAATTAATTACTAGTTATATATTTAACAACTTTTTAAAATCAAATTTATACATATTTCTACAATGATAAAAAAACTATAGTAGCTTTTTCATACCAACCGATAGTATAATGAAACAGTTTTTTTTTTGCAATAATTTCGCATAATTACATTAAAAGTCTTAACTTCATCAGTGGACACAATTTGCCTTCACCAGCATCCTTTCGGAACAGATGAGGAACACCTAGGGGATTTTAGTCAATACGGGTCTGACATATCCCCGGCCGTCACTCTCATGATGGTCGGAAATTGTTATATACGATTTTACCTTAAAAAAGTGAAAAAACTTAAAGAAGTTTTAAACCTATTTTGAGATTAGATCAATGTATATATGAATGAGAGTGTAAAATTAATTTATTATTATTTGTATTATATGTATAATAGACCATAAAAAGAAGGTTATTTTGCACTCAATATTGTAAACGATTACATGTGTATTACCATTTTAAATACGGATTTGGTCTTTGAATCGTAATCCTTTCCAAAACCACATTTACAAAGTTATGTTAATGCTACTCCATCGCAAAAATGTAAAGTCATCCCAATTAGATTTTACGTCATTGTTTTTTACATAGTATTTTTAAGTAATTTCATGTAATGGGTCAATTTGTTATCTCACGAATAATACATAACACAATTCTAAGAACTTATTATGCTTTTTTTGCTTTTACAAGAGTGAATAGGTATTTGTTGAGCGGACAAGGTTCATCTTCAGACTCATCTTTACCTACCAACAGGTGAGATGAAGCATCCGTCTGTAAAACATAAAAAAAAAAGTTTTGCTTTACTCTGCGTTTGCTCAAATATCGCGTGTATGTATGCGAATCGAAAAGGCGATTCGTAGCAAAGAAGTTAATCTCTTAACCACTGCATAGACGAGAATATATTGATCTTTATTATTAAGCTTAGTTGATCATTGACTTATTAAGTGTTCACGACAACAATTATAATAATGTTAAATAAAGACATTGTTCCGTCAAAATATTGTATGATTATTTTCCTAAACTGTCGTATACCGTACGCTCATTAAAAGGGTAATTTTACTACTTTTGACGACATTAAAATACAATATTTAAACGTATTAAAGAAGCTGTCATATAAACAAAATTAACTCTACGGTAACAATGTGTCAAATTAAATCTAAATGTGAAAATGTTGAGCCGAACTTGAAAATGTCATGTCAACATTTTTATGCATTTTGCATGCAATTTTACTATTAAACTTGTTTAATTACAAACAAAATAAAACGTATTTGCCTTTATTATAAGGTGCTAATTGCAATAAAAACACGGCTAAGTGGAAAAGTGTTGTAACTTGAATTGCAATGACATAACAGCCCGGAGCTGTGGGTCCGACCGAGCGGCACATTGGCACACTTTAGGATTCTTACACAACGAAATAACAGCTGTTTTATAGGAAGTATTGAGCTTCATGATATGTACCAAAACTACTTAGTTTTATGTAGTACTAGCTGTCCCGGCAGACCTTGTTCTGCCCTACTTCTCTAAAACAAAGTCACATTGTTTTTTTTTATGTTAATAAATATTGGCCTGTCGGCTGTTTTTTGAAAATCGTTTGAAGGAACCTGGCCTTAATGCTATATGTATATAAATTGAAAAATACTGACATTAATATTTATACGTTACTCAATTGTTTTGCCTTCCCGGAACCCGTCCACTGACATTTAAACTTTATGGTGTGGTGTTAAAGTTCAAATTGACTTTTAAATATTATTACGAATTTTTTGTATGAGAATACAGAAAGGTGTTATTTTTAGACTTTTTCAGACAATTTTTAAAATTTTTCTCTCCGTAATAACCTTCCTCAGACTTCATCAAACACAACAAAAAAAAAATCAGCCAAATCGTTTCAGCCGTTTTCGAGTTTCGCGCTTATCAAGACATTTTGCGATTCATTTTTATATTATAGATAATTAAACTCTACCTTATTTATGTTTTATTCTCATCCAGCCCAGGTCTTTTACCGTACCTGCCTACCTAGCATGGGGTATAGATAAAAATTTTGTCTACACCCTTTTGTCTACTGAGGCGCGATATAATAATTTTGTCTACGGTAGCTAACATGGGGTCGCATCATATCGCGCGATTGACAATTTTATCTCACTTTGACAGCTACCAATAGACTATTTAATATTTCCGTAACATGGGCCCGCGACAAAACATTTATTTTATCTATTTTTGACGTTTGAAAGACGAAAGTTTATCTTGGTCGTTGGAAGTGCGCGATAAACATTTAATATATATTTTTTTTGTAATTTTAAATAATTTTAGAGAGAATAAGAAGATTCAAGATCATTAAAATGTAAGTTTATTTAAGTATTCATTATATTCCATTAATAAAATAGCTTTATAATAGTTATCAATATCTGTGAACTGCAAAATCACATTCTCCGATAAGATTGAACATATACTTACAGAAACAATGCGTAAAGTTAATTATGATTAATATTTTTAGATGTCAAGAGCCTATTACAATTCCGTACTTTCTTCAAATGAAGAAAAACAAGCCAGAAAAATTAATCGCCGCAATATAAGGGATTCATGCAATCCATTTGAGCTCCCTTCAAACGAATTTCGTCGCATTTATAGAGTAAATAAAGATATGGCTTTATATTTGTGCGACGAACTGAGTGTTGATCTACAGCCTATAAATGCTATTGATGGACTGCCAGCGTACTTGAAGGTATACAACTGATTTATAATGTGATATAGAACTCATATCTAATACCTCTTACATGTTTTCAAGTAAAACACATGACAAACTATCTTTCTGTACAGATTTTGACTTCGCTACATTTGCTTGCTGATGGTAGCTATCAAAGACCCGTAGGCCAAGACCATGGACTGTGTGTCAGTCAGACCACAGTAAGTAAATATCTGGACCAATTTGTGTCATCAGTTTATAATAGGTAAATAAACATATTAAATTAATTAATGTTATTTATATATTTTATCACATATACTTACAAAAAATCAAATAGTGAGGTCTTCTATCATTATGACAATGAAGCTGATCCATTCTCTGTTTCTCAATGATCAATGGAATGAAAATAATCACCAGCACAAGTATGATAAACAAGTAACTAGTAAGCTGAAGTGACAGTAACTCCATACATCTCTCATAAAACAGATAATCACTGGATAAGATTAGTGATCCACATTTAGGCAAATGTACTATGAGACATCCTCAATCAAGATGGGTTGCTGAATGAGGTTCATTACAAATTCTTACATTTTATATGTCTGTTTATAGACTTTTAACAAAATGGATTAGTTTCCCTGGCAATGAAGAAATGAGAAGAGAAGTAGCTCTGGGTTTTAGTAGAAAATATGGGATTTCACATGTGTTGGGGGTCATAGACTGCACACATGTAGCAATTTTTCCACCACCACATCCTCAAGGAATATAATACCTTAATAGAAAAGGAAGACATTCTTTGAATATACAATTGGTTTGTTTTTTTACATATACTTATTTTATTGTATATTTGATTTCATTTTTATGTTTATTCTTTATAATTACAGATTGCAGATGTAAACTGTAAATTATTGAGTATAAATGCCCGGTTCCCAGGGCGTGTGCATGACCAATTCATTTTCAATAACTCTGTGATAAAGGAAGAAATGAAAAAGCTGCATAATCATAGAATTGGTGAATACTTTCTTCTAGGTTAGTCTGTGCAACTGTTATGAAGTAAAATGGTTTCTTCCTTAAGGTTAATTCAAATTTGTAGGACTAAAAAACAACTTTAAATCCTATATATTCAAAAAATATTCCTAAATGGGCTACAATAACCATTGCTTTGTAAAAAATATAGTTTTATATTTTTTAATATTTGTTTCATGATTTTTAGGTGATTCAGGTTATGCACTTGAACCATGGCTAATGACACCGATTTTGCATGCAACAGACAATACCCCCGAATCAAGATATACTGAATGGCATTGCAAAGTACGAAACATTATTGAGCGTACTAATGGTTACCTAAAAGGGATATTTAGATGTCTTAGGCATGACCGAGTGTTGCACTACTCACCAGAAAAAGCATCTAAAATAGTTTATGCTTGTTGTATTTTATACAACATAATGCAACATTATAGGTAGGCACTTAATAATAAACCAAAAAAGCAGTATGAACTTGTTTTAAAATATTGCTAACAGACATTTGGTTTTCCAGAATTTCTATGGATGAGTACTTGGATGCCGAAAACACAGAATTTGAGAACTTAGAAAATCTGTCATTTGATTATAGCCAAGAGTTAAGAATAGCAGAAGATAAACGAAATAGAATTATAGAAACATATTTTAGTTAATAAATTATATAGTTTGAATAAAATAATTTTGAGTTTAAGATATTTTGTGCTTAATTTAGCTTTGTAATCCCTGCTATGAAAATAAAACAAATAATTAATTAAAAATGTATATTTGTTTGAAATATTTATTTCTTATGAATTTTTCTTTTTAATATCCTGTTCTGTTCCCTCATAATACTGTTCTCCTCTTCTTTTAATTTATTATTTTTGGAAAGCAAAGTACATAATTCCTGAAATTTTAATAATTTAATATATTAGATATCTTTGTTATGTGTAAAAGTCAACTAATAGTTATAGCACTATGTGTCTACACATAATTGCATACTTCCACATCATTATATATAATACATACAGTTACAATTATTATTAGTTGGTCTAATAACCATTCCAAGCCACAACTACTTTTATCTACAGTTATATCTAGTAGTATAGTTTCATTTTAAGATTATAATATTATATCCAACAGCACATCAAGCTATCTGTTTACACATCTTGTGAGAATCAAATTCTTTATGGATCTTTTTTATATGTGTGATTATGGGACTGACATGGTCAGCCTGATCCAAAGTCACAAAAAAAATTCTACAAAAATGCCTTATTATTTATTAGAAACGGTAATTACCCTCAATAATATATTATTTTCTCTTTGAAGAGATATAAATGTTTCTGGGACTCGAGACCTGTTAATGCGGCGTCTTAGCTGTGATTGGGTAGGCATATTTTCATTGTTAACAGGTGTTACCACTAGTTCTGGAAGAGTTGGAGGAAGGACAGGTATTGCAGGGTTTGGTGATAAAGGTTGAGGATTTAGGTCAGGTAATGATTGCGAGGGCTCTATGTTGGAAAAAGAAGGAGGTGGAGGTAAAACCTGGATTTGTGCATCTGCATTGGGCACTTCTGAAGTATCCTGTATGTAAAATATTATCATTAATACATAATCATACAATTTTAAAATTATTAAGTTCTACAAGGCTTTGAATATTTTAATGTATTATGGTTATAAATTAGAAATACACACTGAGCATAATTTACCTCAGTTTTGCATAATTTAGCATGATTGAGGAACAAAAACTTCTTATCTGAATACATATTCACATATATTTTGTAAATAACTAAGTTTAAGATATTGATCGAATGAAAAATACTTACACCAATAGGAGATTCTGCTGGTCCGATACCTATTGATGATTCCTGCCCAATTATGCTTAAAATTTTTACAGAAGTTTGAGATAGTTCTGGTATTGTTGTATTATTTCCGGTTTTTAAAGTTCTCTTTCTCATTACTGCATTCTCATTGCGAGCCTTTTTTTTCAAATCTCGCCATGTCTGCAAAAAAGTGATCTTTTTTCCATGACCATTGCTGAATATATTGTCTATATTACAGTCATAACCATTATAAGTGGAGAGTTTACAAACATCAATCACTCTTTGTTATGGGTCAACTTCTTATGGCTAAATAATGAAGACAAAAATGAAATATGTTTTAATGAATTTAAACTTACATGTTTCCATTGCTCGACAGTTTTATCAGGTCCTATTTCTTTTAAAATATCCTTTAAACTGGTCCACTGGGCTTGGTGTTTACTTGCACCGAGTGGACCAGTATAGTTCCCATTAGCAAAGTTAATCGTATGGGTAGCCATGTAGTCCACCAATGCTCGAACTTGCGCCCCTGTGCTTCGTGTTCTAATAAAACATGAAGAAATTATTTTAAAAATCATATACATGCCGTTTATAGTTGTTACAAATTAGCCCATTGTAAGCATTTATTACAAAAATTTAGTTTATATGAGTAATAATAAATGGTACGTACTTTTTTGATGTCATGTTGCAAATTTTTGTATATACACTGTAACAGAATTGTGTTTGTTATATTCGCCGATTCAAACACAACAAACAATGGCCGCCAAAAACTATCACAAAAACATCAAAGTTGTCAAAGAACACTTCCACTTAAAAGATACATCATTAACAGTGCAAAGATGCTGAAAAGTGGAAGATTTAATTTGTTAGGGTAATATAAAAAAACACGAGAATGTTATACTTTATGGATGTAGCATTTTTTAAAATTTAAATCTGCTTAAAAGACTTGATTCTTGTTCTTAAATTTATAGTACAAAATAAAGGAATAGAAATGGCAACATTCTTTTATTTAGGCGCGATAAGTTTTTGTCTACGGGTTTAAATTTATCTACCCGTGTGCCCATGCTAGGAAACTCGATATATTTGACAGGCGCGATAACGTATATCTTCTCGCGCGCGAATTATATCTACATTGCCCATGCTAGCACTGCTGATCGAAATTACAGTACAATCCAAAAATTAAGTACGAATATCTAGAGATCATTACTTGCCGTTCTCCGCGATCATGCGGGCCAACCCATATATCTCTGCACACTTCATGTATAGAAGTCAATATCATGGGACAGAGGAAAAAAGCTAGCCGGGAGATCATTCCGCAATCCAATGACCCTACAATAAATAAGTAATTGGAGGTATTATTTACATAAAAACAAAAGATATAGTATTCTTCCGTCTATGATATATGTTTTGGAAATTCAAAGTAAAAATAGCTTTATTCAAATACGCATAAGACATATTATTCTAAAATGTCATGAAAATTAATCTACCACCGAGATAGAAAACAGAATAGCAGCAGAAATTTGATTATTTGCAATGCGAGCTATGAGGAATTAAAATATCATAATAAAATAAGAGATTTCATAGCATATAATAATAAATAAATAAATTAAAAAATGCCTTTATTTGTACTATTTTAAATTACATTTAACTTTAACTACTTCTAAATCAGGGTTGACTAAGTCAAGAACCCCTTATAATATATTCTAAAGGTCCAAAAGTGGGGTTAATTTCAATAAATTTTTTTATATTCATAACTAGTCATGAGAAAAAGGGATTTAACATATCTTTTACAAGATAAAATAAACTATATGTTGTAGATGTAGATAGCAAGACGTCCAAATGTTAGATATTATTTAAAATTATTTGTTAACTCATAGTTGATTCGTAAGAATAAATAAAAATCTCAGATATTAACTAGAGCATGAAAAAATAAACAAATAAACAATGGAAATAGAAAATGCGTAACTTTAATGGAACATGGGTAATGACAAAAGAATAACAATCACTATTATAAGATTTTCGCTTACCATTCTAAATAAAACTTAAAAATAAAGGTCGTTTTGGAAGTAACTTAAAATAGATAATTTACAATACATACATTATACAATAGAACCATATTTTTGTACCACTAATATAATCTAAAGAGTGAATTTTAAAGTTAACAAGATAAAATATACTGTTAGATTATCGTATCACTTATTATTCTTTAATATCTTTTTTTTGTAATAAATTTTTAATGTCTTTTTTTCTGTAATAACTTATATGAAATTGAACTTAAATTAAAACATTAATTATCCAATAAATAAAATAAAAACAATAAATTACTAGTAACAATCTAGATTTAGTTAGGAAATACCATTTCAGATGGAATGTGTTTGAGAAATTTGTTCGCAACATCTTCCAATACCATTGCTAGAGCGGTTTCCACAGCTGGTTGGACTTCCTTCGCAAGGTCTGAGGAGTGCATCTTAACAATATGGTCCGTTATCATTTCTGTAGAAATAAAAATCATATACATTTAGATTCACTGAACATAATAAATGAGATAAAAATTTAATTCATCTTAGTAACTGAAATAGCCTTTAGAAAATATTTCTAACTAGTTGAACTTTGGACGTTTAATAAATTTTCTATACAAATTAACAGCAAATCAGTAAGTGAGTGAGGTAAAGGCATTGTGTCAACATATAACAAGCATGAGAGATTGTACAGACTGCGCCACATTTTCTTGCAAGCCTCGTAACTTCTTTAAGGAAAAACAAGTATACGTTTAACCTCAATCCCACTTGGCAGAAACGAGGAAAAAAGGCCGTAGAATGAATGCGTAGAATGAATTTGACAGTAAATATGTAGCCAATTTTACTTCAAACATCCCCAAATTGAATGAAGATACTAATTAAGACACAGAAAGCAAATCCTATATCTGTGCACTTCACCATATGAATGAAGGAAATAAAATGAAGCAAAACATAAAATACCCGAATATATAAAAAATTAAATGCTTGCTTAAGTAAAAAAAGTTATTCAAGAATAGCTGTTGATATTACAAATAAAGAAAAATTAATTTACAGCTGTACAATAATTTAGTTCAAAGAGTTTATTCTCAAAAAAATACAAATCACTTAGATGAGAAAATTTTGTTTTAAAACCTATCTATAACAGTAAAGCAGACATACGACGGTACTTCTCATCATCGCAACTCCTTAACCTGTATCAGGCAAAGGTGCGGTCGGGTGTCGAGTACTATTGTCATCTTTAGGACGGATCCGCTAAATATAAGTTGGCTGCTTTTAACTTGATTAACCGTAGAGCTCTTAGACTTGTTGGCGATGACTCTTTGATTAAGAATAAAATGTAGAGCATCGAGCAGCGACGTAGTCACTTGCCTCGCAGTCTTTTACCAGTTTCACAGTGGAGAGTGTTCTGAACTACATTCTTTGATTCCACCAGCCCTATTCCATCATAAATCCACTAGAAATCGAGTCGGATACCATTCATATGTTGTGGATGTTCCTTATATTCGTATGAAAAGATTCGCTTCTACATTCATCATGCGAACAGCTAGGGAGTGGAATATGCTTCCAGCGACCATATTTCCGCGATCTTATGACTTAGAGATCATTAAGGGAATAGTGAATAGGCATTTGTCGGGCGGACGCGGATCATAATCGGACTCATATTTACCTTTCACCAAGTGTGATTGAGGTCAAGTATCCGCCTATAAATAGTATAAAAAAAATAATTAAAGACAAATTATACCCATTTCGTCAGTAGTGGAGTGAGCTTCCATAAGATTGGCTCCTACTGGCCCCAGGCAGCGTAGATGAACAGTTGCGTCCCGGATAACCATTCTCTTATGTACGCGAGCACCTAACGCTTCCAGAGCCGCCGTACAAAAAGCTGTTAATAATATATCAATCTTAGTTGATACCACTTTTGGTTAGATACCAATCTGTCAAGAACTATAATATAAGGCTGAAATTTATAGATATGACTTTAAGTTTTCTTAGACTTTACTACAGCATTACAATTTATATTTGTCAATGAATATTAAAAGAATTTATTAAATTACCCATTTTGTCAACATGGACTTGGCTTTGCGAATACTATGACTATACTCCAATTTATATATTCAGTTTCTTGTCAAAATAAATAATTTTTTTGAGAGCTTTGCTAAGCCAAGTCTAAATAGCGTCTATAAATCTAAGCCTGAGACTATAATCGTAATGTCAACGTTTTCAAGTTCAATCTCAGGCAAATCTTTAAAGCCTCTTGCGAAATTAACAATCAACTAACTAAAATTAGCAGCCATTTTTCCCTCAGACTCGACAGGAAGCATTTGAAATTCTCCAATCACCATGTAGTCGCCAGCCATTGAGAGTTGAGGCAAACTTATATTTGCTGTTACTTTAAGGTCTTCGGGATACACGCTAGAAAACAAATAATGTTATAATACTTTAGACATTAACTATTTATTCCCCTTTGTAGTCTCTAATATTAGCTTATTTGTTTGAATTGGTTGCATTCTACCATGGAAACTGATCGTTAAATTAATAATAAAATATCTTATTGTAGTACTTGTATAAACAGATAAGAATTAATGTAAGGAAAATTACTTTAAAAAGGTGTATCGAAACATTAACAATTTTTTGTTGAATTACGAGTAATAGATTTGAGATTGAAAAATCACAGAGAAAATAAAAATTAAATAATTATTTATAATGAAAAGTCATAAAATATTCTTTATTATGTTGGAGGTCAATCACAACTGATAGAAAGCGATAATGAGAGCAATGATGGAGCACATTCTTCCAACAGAAATTGATTTACTCGTTGCTTGACAACTACAAGACTCAAAAGAAGGCATCAAAATCCACTCCATAGCAATACACAAAATAAAGAAGGAGATGAATTGCTTCGCACACACTGTGGGAATTTCAACAATACACTGATGTAGTCCCACTCGGCGTCTTGCAACTTATGGTAAAAATAGGCAGATGGAATTAAATCATGATTTACATGTAGCATAATGGAAAATTTGACAATAAAATTGTATTGATGACATGACTGTACTGATAGATCATGTTTTGATCAATAATCAATATTATAAATTTATTAACTCACTCTAATTTGTTGAAGGTATAATTTGTGAGGCCTCCTAAAGTGACCTCAGACAGCCATGCATCATATTTAAAACCTTTCTTAGGCATGTTATGTTGTCTTAGCCTTATGCTAGGTATTTTTAGAGGCTCCAAGGACTGAATACCAAGTGATGGAACTCCGTGCGCTAGCAGCATTTTAGCTTGTTCGGCCACTCGCTGAATACAGTTCGCTACATTAGGATCGCTATAGTGGCACAGTGACTTTTGAGCTACAAAAATGAAAACATGTTGTTTTAACAAATTAAATATGAATAAACAATCAATAGTCAAAATGCTATACGGTTTTTAACTGCTGTCGAGGTTTATTTGAACCTAAATATACTCATTAAGAGCGACTTGTACCTACAAAATAAATCTCCGGGCAGTAGACTTGAGGCAGTATGCTGTCCGCCTGAGAAGGTTCCGGAGAGTTGGGTCCTTTACACCCACCCCCACCCAACGAGCAAGCCTTAATGCAAAGCTGTTCGCTTCCCGGGCTTCTGGACGAATTTTGATTCCCAGGCCCGGGTGGAATGATTAGAAGGACACCTCGAGGGCTTTTAATCAGTAGGAGTCAGACACACCAGGATCGCTACCCTGATGGTCCTTTGCAGGATTAACAACCAGGTAACAAAAAAAAAACTTAGACTTGTATAAACCGTTATTTAATTGATGCGGTGTGAATCAACCTCGATGATGATTTAAATTTAACAATTGTTAAACATATCTGGATAATGTTTCCGAGCAAGGTAATAAATATAGTTTAACGTTAAACAACGTTTTATACGAGTTTAAACTAGAGTCAATTTGCTGGTGCAAACCACCTTTACACTTCAATGAGGTAATGTTTCATTGTTTGTATGTATGAAATTATCTATACGATTTAAAAAGACAACCCCAATAATTCGAACGGACCTTTAGGATAAACGTAGGCTACATATTATCTCGTTCTCAGATGAGACGACAATTCCACGGGAGCCAAACCAGTAGCAAAGGCTAGTTTAAAAACAAATCCGAACAAAAATTTGTTTGTTTTATATTTTTTAATAGCTAATTGAAATTCATGTTCATTCTTAAATATTATTATATCAGATGACAGATAATAAAGTAATTGCAGCTCTTTACGCGCACAAACTTTAAAGTGCATTTACATATTCGTATCACGTTATCAAGATAAATAATTTATTATTTCCTAAAGTAATTATTATGGTACAATAACATTAATATTATAATAGTATGAATAATGACTTCGTGTTAACAATAATATTTCATATTCGATCAAAGCCTGAAACTTGTAGACGCTACTTTGACCTTTCCTACAAATTATTATACATTATTTAATTAATGTCAAAATACATGGTAAGTCATTGCTTTCGTCAACCCACACTTGGCTCTGCGAGGACTTAATCTGTATAAAAGTTCCTATTACACAGAATAAGTATATAAACCCGGGAGATATTTCAGAATACAATAATTTGTAGTTTCTTGTAACTAATAAAAATGTAAACAAGTACATTCCTTAACAAATCGTAAAGAAAAATTAATGAATAATTAAGAATTAATCCGTAAAAAGTCTAAGACACCCTAACTCGTCTTACATACGAATTAATAAACTCGTTTTCCCTTGATACTTTATCCTGACTTAGGACAGGTAAAATACTTACTTAATAATTAAGTTCTTATTCATGCATTCATGTGTGTTGCCCCTAGATATATATCACTACAATTTACTTCGTTCTAATATAAATATTAAGATATCACTATTTTTATAATACATTTTTGGAATCAGAATCGAATGCTGAATATCCTACCTAAATTATTGCCTCGTCTATAAAATCGTCTGTATATTCCGGTTTTTATTAAAGACGAACTAATTTTCTGAGCACAGTCTAAGCTTAGTCCAACTAGTGTCTTAAGAATATTGTCTTACTCATTTCGGCATCTTCATTATTTTTACGTAATGAATAATTTTTGTCCATTGATTGTGACGTAAACACACTCTTAACAAGTACACTGACGAGAATACACTTTAAAAACATCTCTATATCCATTAATTCTGTTAAAGGGACAGACCTTATCTAACAAATTAAACAAGGAATTATGCCTTTTAAAAGAATTGTACTGACCAAGCTTACCTTATATGTGCTGAAGCCTCGAAACGACAACCATTAGATAAAGTATTTCTGTTTTATACATGAGTAACGCGAACTTGAGAGTGTTTCTATTTAAAATTTTGTAAATATAAATAGATTAATGTTTACAAAAATAATAAACATAACATTCACGGACACTGGATTGTTACACTTAGCCCTAAACTAAGCTTGCGCTTATACTGTGGGTACTAGAAAACGATATATTCGTACATACTTACATATAAGAAAGAAAGAAAAGTTTATTGAGGCAAAAATAAACAACACACATACACATTTATATAAAACAATGAAAGAATAACACATAATATTTGGCGCCGTAGAAGAAGGATTGTTCATCCGACTGTTGTTAACCGGGTCGTTATCGGTCCGGGACGCGGTTCCTCTCCGACGCAACCTTGAGTTTCTTTCGGCGTTTCTTCTCAAGGTAGTCGCTTCCGAAACGCTGGTAGATCACCGTTAGGTTGATTTTCCACCAGCTGGCCACTCAAGTCGAGGTCCGAACTTACATGGTACCCTTGCTAAGTATGTTCAGGGCTCGTCCATTCAAGCCCGGTGTAGTAAAGGCCTTTCCCGGTCAGCAACGAACGACACTTAAAAAAAAAAGAAAAACATATTTTGTATCCTGTGTGCTATCACCAATCTCAAAGAGCACTCGGCTCAGCGTATGCTTAGTGATACTGTTATGCGCCATCCAACGCTGATTTTCAGCCGACGCTCAGTGGAACTGGTTGCGCGATGATTGCGGTTATGATTGTTAGATTAATTGATACAAACATATCAACAAAGTCTAAAAATTAGTGATATTTTACTGTCTGCAAAAAAAGAGATTGAGGGAGTTTGTTGAGGTATTTACAATATAAATAGAAAAACAAAGCATTTTTTTTTCTATTTATTTAAGGGACTTTTGTGCCTCGGCACATGCTAGCCCCATCGTATCCTAAACATGCACTACCAACATTTATTTCTGGTGGGGAGCCATCAGCCTGGACAACTTCTTTGCTTCGGCTGAGTAAGGTCTTGCCAAAATTCCGCAAAACATGCCTACATCAAATTTGTTCAGGCTAAAGGCTCCCGTCAGGGAATCTCTTGCAGACTGAGATCGGACACACTCCATCAGCAAATGTTGTACGTCATCTACAAAGCATTTTATTTCAACAGCTTATGTAATGATTTATTTGTTGATCAATAAATTATAAGTCCATGATAAGACCAGAGTAATACGTGGACTTGGTTATTTCTCATTCAGTACACAAAACATTTATTGTATGTTATCTGTAAGTTTCGTGTTAAGTATTAACATTTTAATCACTTCAAATTGTTTTGTCCACGTCGAGGTTTTAATAAAACTTACATAAATCAAAACCATTCAAGGTTATTATTTATATCCAATTTGACCATTGGCATGATTCATTTACATCAATTCCGTGAAGAGTTACTATTACTTCAAAACTACTCTGTACTTTCTTTAGTATGCTGTACTTTTCATTTTTTGACCAACACGCGCAATAATCTCCTAGTTCTTAGTTAAAGGCATTTTTTAAATACCTATCAGTACACGCTTGACTTTAATAGCACTTGGTGGAAGATAAAGATGAAACCTATGATAGGATATGCTCTCTTAGCAAATACCTACTGTCTCTTAAAGGCTCCCAAATTATAAGAATGTAGTATAATAATATGCTCGCTGGAAACATATACCACTCGTCTGCTATATAAATTAGTCCTATTTTTACATCCCGTTTTACAATTTCATTCTAGTTCTATATTCCGATAAGCGTGCATTCTGTAGCTAATTACCGTTGATTGGTTCATTAGAAAAAGATTTATGGTAAATAATAAAATATTCACTAGACAAAACATAAATTCTCTAAATCAAATAAACAAAATGAAAATAATAATTGTATTACTTAACCTTACACAGAATTTCGTGTCGAGAATGATTCATAAAAATATTATATCCGCCATTTAGTCCTATTTGCAGTAGAGATTTAAAATACAATATGACCCTGATTGTATTTATTAAATTAATTGTTAAATGTTGCGGTTATACACGGGTATGTGAAATGTTATAATTTTCTTAATGTTGAAGTGGTTCGTAACCTTGTTGTAATAATCCTGTTCTTATTTCCTAGATAATAGTGGTTCTATTAATGTGATTCCATTGAGAACACGTTAGATAAATTGTTATCCCTGTTAACATTTCCTGGTAAACAAATCACCAATACACAAAAATGAAAATAATTTAAATTATTAGCAAGGCTCTTGAGCGACCTCAAACATAGATAATGTAAATATAAAATCAAATTCAAGCAAATCAATGCAAAACAGCAAGTTATTTTTATTATGATTTTGCCATTATCAGTATTAATACATGTGATGAACGGATTAGAGGAGTAATAGAAGGGTTATTTTATGATTAAAACTATTTAATTATACTCTTACTTTCATACAGTTTCAATGTAGGTTACATTGTTAATCACAAGCCGTTGTGTGGCCAATGCAAAACCATTATTTGAACCATTCACAGGTAGTTTAGATTTACTTTAAGCGCAAAGTTACATTATTGATAAAACATACCAAATCAAAGTAGGATTTTTTTTTAATGAAGAATTTAAATAAACTAAAGGTATCGTATAAAGGTAAATGAAACGCCACTTGGAATAACGATTTTTTATTTAAATAACTTATACACACAATCTTAACTAGAGACAGGTACACGGAAGATCTTTGGTGCCCAAAGAAAACAAACAGGAATACATAAAGAAAATTAATGTTAAATTTAAATCACTGATTAGTCGTAGTTTTTAAATATCTATATATACATTGTACGCTATTAACGCACGTAGAATTTCTTGCTCATTAAATAAAACAATACACCCATTGTCTTATATCCCACGCTAATGATAGGTCATATTCTATAAACCCATAAGGGGCATTTAAAACTTATGCATCATCAGTGAGAATGTCTTTAAGGGGTATTCCTGCTAATATCTTATTAACGAAGGCCTTGATCACTGCTGAACTTGTTTCTTCTATAAGAGGAGTAAGTATATCAAGCACGACAGCTGGACTTGCGTTGAAGAAGTTAGCAGCTGAGGCCGCTGCAAAAGAAAATAAAAAAGTTAAAGGAATGTTTAAAAAATTTAAAGTGTTTTTGTTTCAAAAAAACCAAAGTTAGAATCTCGTTCCTAATCTTTTCTCTCGAGATCTTGTAAATCATACTCGATTAGGGTTGAATAAAAAATAATTGTCTTGGTATTTAGCTCGATCATGTCTGTAATAAATGGGTATAAAAGTTACTCCCACCAACTGTTTGCGTTTCGAGATCAGCTCAAAAATGTCCAGTTATTTTTGTATGTTCTATACAATGTATGTAGGTATGAGACCTTCCGTTATTGCTTTGGGTGTATTGTTCAACACTGTTATCATATTAACGAGTCTATTTAGAAATCTCTCACAGTTTTCAACACCCTTTACGTTATACGTAAAGAACAGAAAATTTTAAAATGATAATATTTCTGAGTACATGATAGTATCATTACTATATCCAAGTTACTATATGGCATCTATTTTGTGAGAAATCATAAGTTTTGTAATGTTTACCTCATCTTACTCTAGAAACATTTCTATTGCATTGATCAATGTTCAAAGAAATTTATGCTTATTATCAATACAATAGATTGCATTCCACAATCTAAGGTTGGTCAAGAGGAAGAGCAAAAAATGTTTACCAGCTAGGGGCCTTTCGGTATCGTCAAAAGCAATTTGCGCGTTATTCACTCGAACTTTAGTAACAATTTTGTCAGCTTGTAAATATTCGACTCCATCCTTCAGGATCGGCTTGGCTAGTCCTTTAGCTACGACGGTAATTCCACCTGTAATTAATAAATCTAGTTAATTATCCTATATCCGGTTTATAAACATACGTATACTCTGAAACAAAACATTATTTTTTGTTATATATCTTCAAAGTTAATGAAATCATCGCTACGAAACAAAAAATCTAATAAAAACTGCTATAAAAGATGTTGGCTTTTTTACTATTTCTAAATATATATTTTTTTAGACTGACTCGATAAAGACAATACAGTGTAGTCCAAGAATGACAACGGCCACTAAGGTATGAGAATCCATTGACTGTCACCGTCGTCATGCCAGCCCTCATTTAGGTACAACGACTTAAGGTCTCTAGGTGTATGAACAACTAGAAGTGTACAAGCTGATCCCGAAACGCGACAGGCCGGAGCGAATCACTGTGACAATCTTTATACTTTTGTACGGTGGTCATGATACAGTTCGGTAGTACTTCGGTGAAATTGTTCTCTTATCATCAGAAAATAATTTTCATAATTAAATCGAGAACAAGAATATACATAAAAAGATTTATCCTCACTAACACATCATCATAACAACATAACAAATCATCGTAAAGTCTAAACTGATGAATAAATAATAGTTCTAATGAATAATAGTTCCTTTTATAGCGTAGGTACCCATTAAGCACAGATTTTTTTTATATTCCAGCTCTATGAGGGTAAAATAGACGCAGGCCGGGCGTTGGACGTTGAGAGCTTCCGTCATCCGGCAGAAAGGACAAGGCGTTGTGTGTGTGCCCACATGACGCCTCATCGAGAGGTAGTGAGGGGGTAACAATTGATCCCCTCCCAGAGAGGAGAGCTGGCAAGGCCATTTGCTAGCCGGGCCCGTAGGAAGTATACGGATACCCAGGCCCAGCGAAGACGAAGAGAGGACATAGTTGGCACCCCGGTGGTTTTAGTCAGTGCAAGTCTGACACACCGGGGGAGTGGCTCTCACCACTCCCCTGATGGTCCGAAGGGATTTCCAGCGGGTTAACAAAAAAAAGGGTACATTATGCGTTGAAAGTTTTCCGAAAATTCACAAATTATATTTGTTTACTTCTACCCGAGCAACATCAAGTCCAGTCAGGTGTACTCGACTGTAACCTAGCTGTATCTAGTATTTGATAGAAATCTGCCGGCATCTTAATGCTTATTGTTCATTAAACAATCATTATAAGAATTCGGATTTACATAATTAGATCTGAGCTATCTGATCGCATTTTTTATTTATTTTCACGTATTAAGTTCGCATGTGTTATATATATATATATATATTACATTCATATGTATTAAGGTAAAGAATGTAACAATAACATTACGATAGCTTGCAGAAACTAGGTTACTGTTACTCAAGATAAATCAATCTACTTCCTAAGAGAATGTATATTGAATAGTATATACTATCTTTAATATATTAGTGTTTCGTAAAGTTGGAGTGTCGAATAAACATAACCTGCTTTATAGGTTTTGATAAAGAACTTTGATTATTCATTCGACAATATGGTTCAAAATTTTGTACAGTAAAATATTAAAGAAAAGTTTCATTGAAGCATCGAAATTCAGTTTCGAAATATCTCAAATTACTTCATATATTTGTTACATTTTTGTTAATTAAATTACCTTTAACGACTCAAAGGTGCAGTAAGTTAATATAAATGGCGTTTACTTTTGCAAATTTAAATAACCCATTTTAAAATATAAAACTAGCTCGAGGTGAGGTCAGCTGCGATTTGTATAGTTAAGCTTGCATGAAAAGTCAATATTTTACTTCAAACTTTAAATGTTATTTTCAAGGGCACTTTAGAGTTTCTTATTTACATTGGTTTATTATCATACTACTTAATAAAATGATTAGATTTTATCAGTTTTGATTGATGGCGTATATCCGAACAGCATTAACAAACCAAAAGGTCATTATAATTTGTTATTTAATACAATTTATATCTTGTAATCCAATATTGTTATTTAAAAAACGGTGTACTGAAAGCCTAAATAATAACCAGCTTTAGCGTAACTCATGTTAGGAGCCTGTATATATCCAGTTAACTTGAAAGACATCATTACAGTATGTTTGAGCCGTTTCAGCGCAAGAATGCCGAGAGTCAACTTATTATTGCCTACCATCCATGACCATCAGAAGGTGTAGATAAAAATATTATTTTCTTCCAAAATATTAATGTCTTTAAGCATAATTGATGAGAGTGACGGTCAACTTATTCACAGCCCTTGGCGGTCAATTGGACGCCTTGGACTTTCTTCCAAAATATTAATGTCTTTAAGCATAATTGATGAGAGTGACGGTCAACTTATTCACAGCCCTTGGCGGTCAATTGGACGCCTTGGACGAGATTGTAGTTCCCATAAGATGCAGATTAAAAAAAATAACTTTTACTAATTAATTATTTAGATTAACATAAAAAGATATGTCATTTTAGAAAAAAAACTTACTAAATTCTCCTCTAAGTTTTCCTTTGCCGTTAATATCGAGAGTGAGAATTCGGGAACCACGTACATCGTAGTCGGCTGTTACTGACAGTTTCGGGAACACCAGTTTTATTTCCGCAGCATATTTATTCTTTAAGTCCACTCTGGAAATTATAAATAAAAATAAACAAATTTATTTTAAACTGAATCAATCTGTTTATTTGATAATTATTAATGCCCAATATAAATTCTAAGTGAAGCACTCAACAAATCTGAGATAATTTGTATCTATCATCACGCCAGGCCTGTATAGGTGTTGACAAAAAGGATGGAACGCTGTTCTTCTAAATCCTTACAAAATATTCTGTTAACTTTACAAATACTTTTAACTTTGCTCATTCTCAGAACTGTCTGTGTTTGATCTTAGTGAGCCTCAATCGTCTTTGAATTTACTTCCATTCATATTCATATTAAATATCTTCTTCGTCATTCTTTAATCATATTTAACGGGTCTTATGCGTGAAGGACATTGTCTATTCGAGATCATGGTCTGTGTAACCAGATCGAAAAATCAAGCCTCATGGCTTGATGTTTGTTTTTGTTGATCTTATGCGCGAAGAAACTAACGTTTAATTATTTAAATAAATTTAAATATATTTATTAGTATATTAAATTAATATATTATATATATTAATTTAAATATTTTTAAATAATTAAACAATAGTTTCTTCGCGCATAAGACCTATAAAGGCCAAAGACCTGTTTATAATGAGTACTGAATGCAAAAATTTGGTCTCTTATGCATTCTTAATTAACACCTAATGTATAAAAATAATATCTAAGGGTGTATTGCATCAACATATTAAATATAATTTAAAGATATATAAAATCCTATTTAGGGTTAAACTTTACTTATTCTTTTGTTCGAAAACGTTATCCAGTTTTAACAACTGTTAAATTCAATTGAGTGCGCATTAAGCCGCTTCAATTAATCAGTGTTTAATACAATTCTAAACTAAATTTAATTTGTTGATTCAAATTATCCTAAGCTATATGTTTTTAATTCATGCTTAAAACATTATTATTATTACATAAAATAAAGTTAAGATGCAAACCTCAATTTTTCAATTTTGAAATCACTTCCTCCGTACGCCTTAGTTTGTTTTATAGTAGCCTTAATCCTTAAATTTGGAGCTGTTCTGTCCAGTTTTAATGTGGGTACAGTAAATGGGTCTAGAGGTGGGATATTTACTTCAGGAATACCTTCTTTCAACCTGGGTCTTATTGCTTCGACCGAATCTAAGATGCATTTGTTCAACTGTGGGTCACTTCTTTTGCATTGCGGGAAGTAATCAGCTGTAAAAGGAAATTTTATTCAATTAACACCACTATATTCTTTTAGAAGTAAGCAGAGTTACATCAGTGGCTATATTCACTTTTATTTTACTTTTGTTTTGTTTCAATTAACTTCAATTATTAACCGTAAATATGGTTACTACACTCAAATATATATTTTATAACTACTTTCATTTACTCCTGTGAAGTAGTAAAAATTATCTATTGGAAGAATCCAAAGGCAATGGTTCACCGCTTTAGCGAGTGTAAAAATATCCCGGTGGTTTTAATTGGTAAGAGTTGGCACTCTAGGGCCCCGGCCGTTGCCTTTGCGAAGACTCTGATGGTCTATAAGGATTTCTACAGAGTTACAAAAAAAAATTAAGGTATTCCTATAAAGAGAAATTCTAATTAATTTGGGAAAAAAATATAATCCCACATTTGTGTACATGTTGTTGTTGTTTGCAATAAAATTAATGTAATTTTACTCGTAAACTGAAAATACATTATATAAATAGACTATTATAAAAAGCGTATCTTGGCATATTATTCTATATTAGTTGTTAATGACCCAGCGTTATTTGTGTTAAAATAATATATCCCATTGAGGATCGATTTTCCAAAATTTCGAAGCACGTACTTTTTAATTTTTAAGCAAAAATTGAATACTGATTTTTATATTTCTTAATTTCAAATTGACGTATTATCAAACATATTTTGAACCCCTATTTTTAGGAGTAAATCCTCAAAGATTCTGCCCTTAGTAGACGCTGTTCACACAAAACCCAATCAGACGTAACCCAAGCAAGTCAGGACAAGTATTTTTATATAAATACTTATATAGATAGATAAATAAACTCTTAGAATAAAAAAACAAGAAAAGTAAGATTTATTACATCTCTTGGTCTACAACAGCATTCACTGGTAGCCATAGTACACAGTTAAGCGATATAATGCAATACGTAATACCTACTTTGTCGTAAGAAGAAGTTATTACATGATTCAGGAAATCACGATCATATCATCCAGTTATTTACGCTACTGAGCTGATTCGCGATTTGTAAGTTAATATCTCTACTAGAGAGATAAGCTTGCGATTTTTTACTTCTCTTCCAAATGTTTTAAACAAATGTACTTCTTATATTACAGGTTAAGACAAATAATACACCTCGTTAAGTATCACAATCTGTGGCTGAGATTTATAAACGCTTTTAACTATTTTTATACTTAAAAAACAGTATTTGTAATAGGAACTTGAGTATCACTTTTCTATTCGCAGAGCCAAGTTAAAGAAATCGGTGAATACTTTGAAGTTATTTTGTTTTTAATTATCAGCCTATTTCTTCTCACTGTAGGGCTAGAGCCTATCTTCCCTTTTCCACTATATTCGTAGAATCTATGGAAAGGGGTTTGGACATTTAATCCACCACGCTGGTCAAATCTGGTTGGTGGATCTGCAGTACATGCAGAGAAGGTGCATGCAGCGGCTTAGATGTTAGCAATCTGCGTGCAATTCGGTATGCTGTGTAATTGGCTCTTATGAAAACTCAGTACGATAAAGAAGGAAGCGATATTCTATTCTGCCGGTAAATGTTACGGCTTAATTAATTAATTAATAGTAATTAAAATTCATTAACCCCTTGACATATCTTTAAACACAAAAGTAATGTGTCTATAAATACTATTTATTTATTTGTCGGTTGTCATGGCATTTAAATGTAGCTTTGTATCTTGTTCAAAATACTTTATTTAAATGACAAAAATTTCAAACTTAATCTTACAAAAAAAAAAAATATTTTGTAACTATTATAAAAGATCTAAATTATTAAGACACAAGAAATGAATGACGTCTCCCAGACGTCTTCGTATGTCAAGGGGTTAATTAATACAATTTGTAATGTTCGAGTAAAGTGTAAGCAAAGTTAACTAGTGTCTATATAACTAACTTATTTAAAGTCTTTAGAGTTCATTGTCAATTTAATACATTTTTATTACTCTAGTTATAGTGCTACGATTATACAACTATTTATGGCAATTAATTATTAACTAATAAGAACCAAGCCTCATTTATAAAACATTTTATTTAATTTATTTTTGCATTGAAGTCAACACTAAATGCAATAATAACATTTCTTGTGTTGCAACTATCCATACTCCTTCTTTTGCCGTGTCGTTGGGCTGTGGAATGGTCTTCCAGCGAGCGTGTTCCCACCATCCTATGATATGGGATCCTTTAAGCGTAGCGTGAAGAGATATTTGTGCAGGCCGGCATGATCGCTGCGACTACCGTTGGGTTTTTTCTTACCTGTCGATAGTTGTTAGCGATTTTTGGACTGCACCATGCTTACCATCATGTATGGTGCAGTCACTGTGTCGAATCAGAATAAAAAAAAAATGTGGCAGCATTACTTACCATCAGGTGGACCATCAGCCTGTCTATAGGCAAAAGTTTAAAAAGTTACGGATACGAGAACGTTTCGTAATGCGGTCAGAATCGAGGATAAAGTTCCATACAATGAACAAATAAATAAATAACTATGTACACGCTTAGATATTGACATAACGACACAAGTTGTAAGTACAGGATATATCTTCTATGCTAATAAGCCGTTTGGTGAATGTAAAAATCCTTGTACTCATTGGATTTCCTTTGCATTGTAAATGTCCACACATACGTCTTAATCACTATTGACGGATCTAGGAAAATTTTAACGGGGTCACGACATCCATAATCCGTCATTTGAGCTAGCTAAGTTTATATTTAATTTTACAAACATCTATTCAGCTTTCTTCGTAGCAACTTATTTTATTTTTATTTTTATACTGGCTCAACATAGTGACTACAGAGTTCCTGATGGTAAGGTTAATTGTTAAGGTTGGATGGTGGATGGTATGGTTATATTTAAATAACTTGTTAAATAGATCAATTGACTTGACTTTGGTAGTGTAGTGGTTAGGCGTTCAGCGATAAGGGTCGTGCGCTCCATCCCCGCGCCATACAAATTATTAGAACGGACAATAAGTTGTTGTTTCGGATATGATTGTTTGTGTTCGAGAAATACTAAATACGTGTTTCTAAATGCGTCCACGACATAGGAGCAAATAATATTACTGTTATATTTATCAATGTCATTTTAAACTCTATAGTTTCTTTATCTAGTAATCGTATACGGAAAGCCACTTTTGATGAATAAAACAATTATAAAAAAACGGTATTAATTTTCAAAATATAAAAACATGTAGGTCTACTGTCTTAAAAATCATGTTTAAAAAATCCAAAAAATTTCCTACTGAACTATTATATTCTGGATGTCAAGACAGCTCTTTGTCTCGAAACTTGTACTCCGCTTACATAAAGTGGTCCTTATAGGGACAGATAGTAAAAGTTCAAGGATTTACAACAAGGTTAACCATGAATTAAATATCTTAAACTTATCTAATTACAAATGTAAGATGAAGCTGAGGGACTGGTTGCCGAATCTGAAATATAATGATACTGAGGAACTGTTGCGGGAATAGATGTACTTGGGTTTTAACATTATTGTGACATTATTATATACTTTGATTGTATAGTGTATGTAATATTATTATTGTATTGTTTTGAGTTAAGATTGGAGTTACGCAGCGGATATAAGCTGTATGTAACAAATTGTGTGAAATGTGCTGACATCCAAGATAAAGGTAGTCCTAGTTTGGGTGTCAGCTTACTTTAATGTGCTGTTTTGTAATTGTTTTTCTAATAAATTATTTTATTTTATTTTTGTTTTGTTTTTTATGAATAAGAGGCCTTACTCTCAGGTCGCCTGTAGTTAGGAGCCCACGGTGAGGAACTTCCTCACAATACAGACCGTATCATGCAATACCGCATTGTGTATCCGACCCTAGATCCAACAATCAAGGGTGAGCCGTTTCAGAGGATATTAGCCCATTATTCGACACGTCTATCGGGACATTTTGTTATTATTGATTAAAAAGGATTTTTCCATTACCGTCTTTTTTCTTTGATATTGGAACATTTTTTTTTATTTTGTATATAACATATTATTCTCTGAGTCCATCCCTATTAAGTACCGCCTATGTAGGTACATTTAAAAAAGGATGTAATATGAGATGTCTTAGTATGTGGGTACATATAATTCGTTATGAATACATACATATATAAATAGTAGTAATATTAAATAATATATCATCAGACTATATCTCTTACGTGGTGAGCAGAGATACACAAGTGGCTATATCCTCTTTGCGCTTGTATGTCGTGCCCAACGCGACCAGTAGCACAGCTAATCGCCATTCGCAAAGCACACTTACACATGACATTTATATCGGATGGCATGCGGTTTCCTCACGATGTTTCCTTCACCGGTGAGCATGTGGTGCTTAAATCCGTACTTAATCTATCAGTTACAAGTAGTCTATTTAATTTATTTACTCTTATACGTTTGCACTTGTTTTAGGTATTTATACATTTGTGCTATGGTGTCACTAATACATTTTGTAGTCGATTTGTTTATTGTATGTAATAGTTTATTTTAGAATTATTGATTTTTGAGTGGGTGTATTGTTATTATCTATACTTATTATTATACTTTATATTTAAAATTATTTAAGCTGTATGTTATCCTATTTCTTGTTTCTTATGTTTTTTTATTGCTTAGTAAGATGTAACACGACCGGGGCCCTCCACGAAAATCAGCGCTGCAGACTTCCTCTGTGGCTTTAAGCTGATGGAGGTCCCATTTTCGCCATGTTAATATGTTTTTGTTTTTTCTTTTGTTTTTGTATGTTGTTGTCTTGTAACAGAAATGTTGCTTTTGAATTTCTAGTATTTTGTTAGTTTGTGGTGAAAATAAATATATTTCATTTCATTTTCATTTCATTTAATCTAGAAAAACCCAAATATACGTGCCGGAAATCGAGTCTACAACCATTCGCGTCACCGCGTATACCTACCGGTCCCTTATCGACAGCCTACCACAGTCACTAAATATGTAAATACTTTGTTAAACCTAGATATAATATCTATTTGTAACGAGGTAAATACAATTTAATTTTTAGCTTTAGAAAAAGCTCTAATTGGTATTTCATATATTTTACTATGTATAATGATAAATTAATGTAAATTGTTTATTTTGGTGCTTTTACATGAAAAAATATTTTTATTGGCTTATCGTCATTCAATGTTCATATATTTATATTATCTTTCTGCAATATTACTATTCTACTTTTTATATTATCTTTCTGCAATATTAGCCATATTGAGATCTTTATGGCAATTATAATTGTAGTTATCTAGTTTAAAATCAAATGTTTGATATCTTAAAATAAAAGAACCTCCAAAGTAAAATTAATGTGAATAAAAAAAGTGGAACTCACGTGTCACTTTTGCGTAAACACAAACAGCACATATAATTAATAAAAACGTTTTCATTTTTTAAATTATTATTTTAGAGCTTGCAATGTGCAACAACGTTGAATGGTGAATGGCAAGAAAGTGCGCGCTGGCACCGAAAAATTCGTTATTTGTATAAAGGGGACTCTCAAAACCCGGTGCAGAGTTTTGCAATTATACGAGGAAAAATATGTTTAAAAATTATCATATTGAAAACTATAAGGAAATGTTATTAAGGAAGCTATCAGTATTGCCTATTATTAATAAAAACATCCTATAAAACGCTTATGGCATAATTTATGTAAAACCTGTCCCTTGGTTATTATTGCAGTTTATGGACTACACCGCACTTTCCATAAGAAGCACTGTAGTCACTATGAAGAGATAGTATATAAAAAAATATTCAAACAATATTTTCCATCATAAAAACTGCGTCTTATATCTATAATATAAAAATGAATCGCAAAATTTCTTGATAAGCGCGAAACTCGAGAACGGCTGAACCGATTTGGCTGTTTTTTTTTTTTTGTTGTGTTTGATGAAGTCTGAGGAAGGTTATTACGTAGAGAAAAATTTTAAAAATTCCCTGCAACTGTCTAAAAATAACACTTTTCTGTATTCTCATACAAAAAATTCTTTATAAGTCATTTTGAACTTTAATACCATACCATAAAGTTTAAATGTTAGTGGACGGGTTCCGGGAAGGCAAAACAATTGAGTGACGTTAGTATCGTATAAATATTATCAATATATATTTGTCAAATATAGAAGATATTCACTAGAAATAATTTATATGGCAGGACAACGTTTGCCGGGTCAGCTAGTTAATTATAAATCATAACTTTTATGTAGCTCCAGATATCATTACATATGTATAATAAAACCGTTCCTCAGCCACCTCTCCGATGTTCCCGTAGATACTGAAATTTACAACTCCGTGTATATATGCGAGTGACCAGAAAAAAATCCCTTACGCGATGTAGGTTAATAAAAATGTATGAGAATCGTTAATCGATCTATGCCCTCTAATATCTGAATCGGCATAACCGTTTTAAATACAGTTTTCACTAATATATTTTGGAAAGCTGTCTTTAACATGTAGTGTTAATTTTATTTCATTCAGTTCAGAAATAAAAAAGTTATGCAAGTTAAAAAAAAACAAGTCGATCATTTATTGGGACAAATGATTAAAATGGAACGCAACTCATTTGTCAGTTGCTATTGTCATTAAATCTTTCTAATGTATATTCGTTTAGTTTGTATTTATAACATGTTTTCGGAGTTACTGTTAAACATTAAATGAATTTGCACAATTTTTTCTGTGCGGTGGTAAATATAGTAGCTCTAAAATAATTTTCATGTACATAGATTTGTGTTAGTAGTTATTAATCATTGTAACAGCATTCATGGCGGTACGAAATTTATCGAGTTCATCAAGAATATCGGTCAGGTAAAACATGTCCTATGATTCCTCAGAGAGTTCAATAAATATGAAAACGTATATCTAATCTCTTCTTTATTACGCGTTTATTTACGTGCCACAGTTTTTTGTAGAAATTATGAAAATATCTTATTTTAAATCCTATGGCATGAAATCAGATCTTTAGGACCAAAGCGGCTCAAAATCTGTTTTTACAATAGTAACGACTCCTGTGAAATGGCGTCGTGTTGCTTAATTACAAATATTAAAGGAGAAAATTTTAACGAATCGAATATAGTATATATAATGGGTTTAAGCTCAGATGAATTACTGTCTATTATTGAAAACCGCATGAAATTCCGTTAAGTAGTTTTTAAATTCCTTACGAACAGACTGACAGATGATACAGGGTACCTTGTTTTATACTGTGTAGGGATTATCTTTATTAGTATTGCCTTATTATGTGGAAATTTTGCTTGCTTGTGTATATACTTTATCTATTATTTTATTGCTTTTATTTTGCTATTTATTTTCCTAATTAGATAAAAATACAATAAAGTGTTTGTTAAGCAAATGAGTTTTACCATTGTGCGACATTTTGGTTTTCATTAGGCGTATTTTCAATAGTGGATTAGTTTTTAAACAAAAATAATATATAAATGTATTTCTACAATAGTGTAACTATATATTTAGGGTAGGGTATAGACAGGACGACAGTAGGGTAGGATTTTGTTATGTAATAGAAGTTTACTAATATATTTTCTCGGATAAAGTACCTACTATTTAAAAGTTTTGTTCCTGATAAAATCCATATAGCAATAAGCGAAAATAAAATAGTATTTTTTTAAAAGCAAATCATCCGTAAAATTGCAATATGCTTGTTTAGTATTTATTACAAAACTAAATTCCAGTTTGCCTTTTTTCCGATACAATGTTGGAAGATTTTTTTTATACATCTTGGAAAGGAAAAACCCATGGTATTTACGCAGCATAAACTTTTATGTCGGTAATAATATACAATTAACTTATTTGATTACAATATTATCTTCCAGGTTTTAAAATAAAACAACAATTATATCTTTGAGATAATTTTAATTATTTTAAAATATCAAGAATTTAATGGCTTACATTCACGTGGGGTGATTTAAATTTAATTTTAAAATAATTTTTATATTGTTTAAAAAGGATTATTTCGCCTGTAAAATAACCATTTTAAATTTTATTTAATAAAATATTACAGGCCTACTCATTAGTTCTTTTTAGATTATTGCGCGGTAAATGTTATGAAAAAATTTAAGATTACATCTTTAGAAACTTTTCTTACTGATAATTTATCATCCATTTTAATGATTGTTCATTTAACTCATTACAGAATAGTCCTTAAGGTGCCGTACGCACTATAAATTTTCAACATGCTATATTTTACCGGAAATTCTGTAACACTAGGATTCCCAGTCTAGGAACGTTATGAAAGCGCTTACATTAACAAAAAAAAACCGGGAGAATTATTGTATTAGACTAACGGGCAATTCATCGAATTTACCCACAACATCAATTTTAGGTATACGGACCAAGGAAATATTCGTTCCGATGTTAATTGACAACATTTAAATTTATTAAGTTTATAAAACAATAATACGACTTCTTTTGTTTCGTTTCCTGAGTTCGATATTTATTGGGCAAGTGCGTTCCATCATCACATTCCAGGTAAGGTTGAGGTTATTATATATTTCTTTATCTCTTTCTTCAAGGCTGGCAACACTTGTGACCTTCTTTTCGATTATATTCGTTAGTAGGCACTTTCAATCAGGCGGGCTATAAACTGGAGATCTTTTAATACATGAAAGATAATTTGAAAAAATATCCTTTCCTTAATTTTTTTTCTAAAAATCATTTTCTATGATATTATCATTGTTGTTCATAACATTATGTACCTTAAAGAGTAAAACACATCCTAGATGTTATAAAAATATAGGTTTATGGTGGATAGTGGGCATAGATGGGCAAAATGTAATCAGATTAATGAAAATGATTAACGATTACATTTTACGTTTTTTACCATTAATATGACTGTATTTTCCATATTTATGTTCTAAACACTACAGAATCCTAGATTGTATACACATTTATTATTTCTTAATGTTTTAAATAGATTTAATCATGATTACAGAGCAAGAAAATTAAAATTACGACTACATTTTGTAATCGTTGATCATTAATCAGATTACATTTTGCCCATCTCTGATTGTGGGATTGTGGGGGTAGAGCGATTGCCCTAACTGATAGTGATTAAAGTACACAAATGTAAAGAAGGTGACTCCCTTCGGCCTGTCGCGTTTCGGAATCAGTTTGTGTACATCCAGTTGTCCTTATACCTAGAGATCTTCCGTCGTGGTATTGGTGTGCCGAAATAGCGACGGCAACTGTCGACGGATTTTAGTCCCTTGGCGGCCGTCGCTGTTCTTGGACCAAACTATGCTTTCTATGAGATGCAATATAGTTACTCTGTCCAGCCAATATATATAAAAAAATATATTATAATATGTAACTGTATGAAACTTTGTATTCGGCGTTATCATGTCATTACTTCTTCATCTCATCATTTGTCTTTACTTATGTCTCGATGTAGCTATTTAGTCGCTCTGGGCAAAATAATCTATACTGCCCTTTGGAATAACACTTTATAAGTCATGAGAATGTTATTTCGAGAAAGATTGGAGTGATATGTAACCGATTAAAAAAATACAAACGTATTTAAATGTCATATGCAAGAATGAGTGAGAATGGTTATCAGTTTCGCTACTGGTAATTTACAATTAAAATTACACAATTTCTTATTACCTCGAAAGGGATGGTCTGTAATACATGTTTTATCTATTTTAGAATGAAATTAAGCGAACTCGCAAAAAAATAGTCGTTTGGATAAAATAAGCACTAGAGAGACGTTTTGTAAAGGACAACAATTTAAAAAACTAGTTTGTACTGTGTTATTATTTACATATATTGTTACAGTTTCTGTCTATTGGTCCGTCACATCACAGGTTTTTAATAAATCATACGACGTTTTTTTATACGCGTGCAATGAATATTAAAAAGAGTAGCAAGTATAGCCCGACGTACAGCAAGTATAAGGGACGTAAAAGCAAATAATAATCATGTTCATATTTTGTCATATTCGAATATTTATTGTATTTTAAATTTGTTAAATAAAAAGTTTCAAGATGGTTAAATTGCAAAGAAGTAACACATTTGCATCGATATTAAAATTGATATACAAAAAGAAATAAAAAAAAAAACTATATCGTTATAACAAACACAACAATATAAACAACTCAACAAAGACTAGTAAAAAAAACGCAATATTTTAGAAGGCAACAAAAGTGTGGCTGAATCTTAAACTATGATGATGTGTTTATTACGAAATAAATATTTTACACAAACAGTTATATTTTGAAAAATAAATGTCGTTTATGTCAATTTCTAAATAAATGCACTCTAATGTGTGTGCTTTTTCTTTTATATACACTTTATATATATACATTTATTTCTAAAGTAGATCTTATCTCATGTAAGCACATTTTCTTTTTAAATGGCGGGCTATAGAACTTTTTAACTATTTTCTACCTCTAAATATTGGTATTGTAAATATAGATTAGATATCGAACTAAATCAGTTTCCCTTTTTATTATTCACCGCACGCTACTCCTTATCCAGAATATAGTAATCCTACAAAAACTATACATAATCCTATTAATACTAAGGAAACAGTTCTTTATACGTAAACTTAGAAGTTATTTTATTCGCCATTTCAGTAAACAGTTCCCCAAGACTTCGTTCCAGCACTGGACTGATTTCTTGCAAGAATACTTGAGAATTTTCATTGATCACCCTGTTAGTAGCTGGACCAAGTACTGGATCTCCGTCGAACAAGTTAGTCAAATAGATTGAAGACTGTCCGACGCGCAACTTTACTTTGAACGGGTCAAACTGAAGATATTCATCGTCCCCTCTGACTTCTTTATGGCCTCTCATAGTGACGTTACAGGCGTAGTCCTCTGGAATTTAAAACAAATAGTCAGTCATGGACATTTGTGAGGCATATGTCCGGCAGCGGATATGCGTGACTGCCAAAGAGCTGGTCCCACTTGGAGGCGAAAACGTCGTGGCGCTTTCGCCTAGTAGAGGCCTAACTGAGGCCACACGCCTTGCCAGCCTTCGAGGATGAGATCTCCGATCGTGCCCACGATCCCTGTAGGTGGAAGGTGGAACAACCTGGGAGTTTTAATCGGAGCAAGTCCGACACATCGAGGCTGCCCTCACCGCCCCCTGAGGTCCGAAGAAATCCCCCGAGTTACAAAAAAAGTTTTTGAAAGAATGGTGAAAAGATCGAAATGGGGAGTCATTATATGAAAATCTTTTTTCCGTATCGTCACAATATTAAATTAGCACTGCGAAGCAGGGACTTGTAACGTTACTAAAAATAACGTTATAGTAATGATACATAACGTTATTTTTGTATCGTTACCGCAATAACAAAATGACGTCATAATGGTATCAGTAACGTTACTCAGGTAACAGAACGAAATTTATAACAAAAAAATTAACGTTATTATAACGTTATAAATGCGACGTTGCCACTCTTATGCTTTTTAAACACGCGTCACCAAATTCTGCGCTATAATTGATAGAAATATAGCGACGTTGCGGCGGCTTCTGTTTCAATACTTTCAATACGTGTCGATGTTTAGGACTCATGCATTGCAAGCTGACGTGACGTATTTTCGACTTTTGGCTTGTTTTACAATACGGGAAGGAAAAAAGTTAGCAAAGTGTACAGATATGTTTATATAGATGAAACAAAGAAGCGTGCTAAATATTTAGTCGACGAAAAATTTTAATGGTGGTCTATTAATTAATGGTGGAATTTTAATATTTTTAAATTTTATTTTTTAGTATTTATTACAGATAGCGCTTGGCCTCAAAGTCACTTGATGGAAAGTGATGATGAGGTGGAAGATAGAGCGCGCTCACCCAGTAAATACCGAATATTGTCTACCTTTTAAACTAATTTATAATATACTAGCTGTACCCGGGACTTCGTTCGTGTGGAAAAAATACTGTTTCTATGATAATAACTTAGGATAATAATTACTTCAAATTGAAAGTTTTGTGTTAACGATATAAATGCCATCGATTCTTTTTATTACAGATAAGCTTGCGCTCGACTCCAATCTCACCCGATGGAAAGTGACGATGAGGCCGATTATAGAGCGAATGAATACAAAATAATTATTTTCATATATTTTCCTTAGTTTACATAAAATAAGTTCTTGAACGCACTCATAAAAAAAAGTCTGAATCGGTGCCGAACAACTATTACTTAATAACAACACAACCATCTTTGTAAGCCCTATATACTATATAAACGTAAAAAACCAGTTTCTATTATCATGTAATCAATTATGTAATGTTCAGAAATCGTAACACCGGTTGATCTTGGCATAGAAACAATTCACGCAATTTTTATTACATTCTGTAAAACGATGTTTTGGGTTTTAAATACAAACGAATTCAATTTGAGGCAATTTTTATACATTTATTAGAAGTTTTCCCTTGACTTTATCTAGTGAATCCAAAGATTTTGTTTGTCTTTATGTTGTGTTAGACATAATTTATTGTGCAAAAATTGACTGCCACATTGACTCGCTTCTACCATTCACATTTAAAGGTACGCTTCGAATTCTAGCAGTCGTGACTCTTCAGCAGTTGTCAGGTCGCAATGTAGCTCTCTCTATGCACTTAAATTTCGCTTGATGTAAGCAACTTCGTCTGATGTAAGCCGCACGGCCGCGTGTTTAGCACGCCGCCTTGTCAGGGTATAGCTTTGCACAAAAGCCTAGATCAGTGGGCATTACATATAAAGCCTGCTTTACACATTCGGGCTACCTGTAAGCCGCTGCCAAGCCGTAATTGCCCGAATTCGACTCGTACTAAAACAACCGATCTAAACATGAACATTTTCTTTTCCCCTCTGTCTAATCTTTTCCTTCAAGATCAGTAGCACGTCTGCAACAGCACTGCAAGCCTACTACCTAAGTATTACTAATCTCTTATTATTATTTTAATAGTAAAGTCAATTTTTAAGAAGTAATTTATTTGGATAAGCGACAGTAGCTACTTTCCATCAGGATAATTGCCACCTTGTTTATCATTATTTGATGTTAAAAATATAAATGGATAATGACAGAAATATGGAAATACAGTGAGTGTAATAAGTAATCGTACACCACATAAATAATTTTATAAATGCACATATCTTCGAGAAATATTGTTACTTTATTAAACTAATATATACATCTGATTCCGGCACGTTTTAAGCTTTATTGCCAGAAAGGAGAACAAAAAAATATCAATACAATTACAAATAAACAAGATTTTGCCCAAATATGCCACAATCGTTCGCTCAAATACTATTCGTACACCTACAAATTCTAGAGGAAAACAATTCGTATCTTTTTACTAATATTATTGGGGTATATCGATGTCAATAAACATAGTTTCCTTCATGACAAGCCTAATCGGAAACCTCTCATCAGTGCTTATCTCAGTATAATTGCGAAAAATGGGCTGCAAACAGCGTGAAACGAGTAAATGTGAAAGAAAAATTATTATCAGATTACATAATCAATGTAAATCTTTACGCGAAATAGCAAAAACTGTTGGCAGGGCGCATAGCACTGCCTAAGGTGTGATAGATTGATTTGGTGATTGCAAGAACCACGAAAATGAGCCAAGATCATTTCGTCCGAGTAAGCTTTCTGTACGCTACGAATGTTTTGTAATTCGAAAAGTGAAGCAGAACTCTAAAACCAGCACGCCAAAAATTGCGGCGAAGCTGGAAGTGTATCCTGGACCATGTGTCTGTAGTGGTACAATCCGAAATTGTTTACGGAAAAATGATTTTCACGCCAGAGTTGCTCGTCGAAAATATTTCGTTAGCAAAAAGAATAGGAAAAAGAGATTTACTATTGCTAAGAATAATATTAATCGTTCTGTTGACTTCTGGAGTAGAGTTATATTCACTGACAAAAGTCAAGTCAACGTTTTCGGCTACGACGGAAGGTGTATGATTTGGCAAAAATCAAATACAGAGATGGAAAAGAAAAATCTACAGTCTACAGTAAAGTACGGTGGAGATTCCGTAATGGTTTGGGGGTGCATGAGTGCTAGTGGCGTCGGGAATCTACATTTCATCGATGGAATTATGATCCAGGACTTGTATTTGAACATCCTGAAAACTCATCTTGCAGTTGGTGCAGACAAAATGGGAATCAAAGATAATTTTGTATTTACGCAAGATAATGCTCCCAAACATACTGCGAGGAAAGTCAAAGGTTGGTTGCACGAAAATACTCCAGAGTATTTAGTAATTCTCCCACAATATCCAGACATTAACCCCATCGAAAATTTGCAGGATTTTCTGGATAAAAAATCCACAAGCAGCAAATTTCGAGCAAGCAGGTATTGAAAAACGTCCTTCAGGAGGAATGGACCAAAATTACAGCTGAAACAACATTCAACCTAGTTGATTCCATTGTCAAGGAGACTCGAAGCAATAATAAAATCGACGGGGTACCCAACAAAGTATTGACTGGAGTGAACAACGTGTTAAAGTTAAAAAAATATCGGGTGTACGAATAGTATTTGAGCGAACATTCGTGGCATCTTCGGACAAAATCTTGTTTATTTGTGATTATGTTGACATTTTTTTGTTCTCCTTTCTGGAAATAAAGCTTAAAACGTGCCGGAATGAGTTGTATATATTAGTTTAATAAAGTAACAATATTTATCGAAGATATATGCATTTATAAAATTATTTATGTGGTGTACGAATACTTATTACACTCACTGTATATATTTATAACTAGCTGATCCGGCAAACGTTGTTTTGCTATATAAGTTATTGTAATATCTTCTAAGATGTTCATTGAAATTAAGTGATGTCAGACAATTTTGTTTACAATTAAATACTCTTAATGAACAACACATTTATTTGGATGATTAATATTATATTATTACGTTAATACAACTCTTAACAAATAATGCATTAATTTCGACCAAATTTGATTACTATAAAACGGTTCTAGTGAGTTAATCTTAAAAGATAGACATATACTGTCGCGGACATTTTTTTAAAACCGTTTTCGCAGCGCACGCAATGGAAGTCTTCAAGGATGAATAATTTTCTCGGTTTTTTTCACATTTTCCATTATTTCTTCGCTCCTAATAGTTTCATCGTGATGTTATATAGCCTAAAGCCTTCCTCGATAAATAGTCTATTTAACACAAAATGAATTTTTAAATCCGAACCAGTAGTTCCTGAGATTAGCGCGTTCAAACAAACAAACAAACTCTTCAGCTTTATAATATTAGTATAGATAAAAAACTACTACCATTTGTAGGTAGGTGCACCATAAGATAGAGAGTGCTTAATGAATACAATGCACGGTGGGGCAGTGGAGCTATTGATTACAGGGAACGCAAATTCCGTCTTAGTGCGGATTAGGTCAACTTGGAGTTTTAGCCGGTAAAACACAGTAAATCGCACCAACCCCATGTGTAGCCGAGATGGTCTAATGAAGATTATCCCCAAGTAAAAAAAAAACTATCACCATAAGATAGCGTTACACAGGTAAAACCGAAAGCGAAAGCTAATCAATATATAGCATACATCTGTTAACTAAAAACCACAAGGAATGACACTATCTTGTCAATAATCCTGAATTAACAAACAGTTTGGAACTCCTAAATCTACGCAGTGACTTTGCGTCTCTATGTGGGGTCTACTGTTTGTATTATGGGAAGTGCATTAAATAATTATTCAACTTAAAACCTCGAGAACCATTTTAAATGCGTAATGACATAGATTTTTGGCGAATCCCCGCACTTTAAAGTCTTATAGAATTGTGACAATTCAGTTCTCTAGAATATCTTAGCGGCGCACTTAAGAGTTGTTTAATGGGCGGTCGGGTACAGTTTTCCCTAGAGCTATGAAATGGGGTCCTTCAAGAAGGCAGTGAAAATATCTCACGCAAAATCAACGCTGCCTGTGTTGCAGCAGTCCATACTAACGCACCGAAACCACTTACTGACTAATATGTTTATCGAAGATGGCTTAATATACTAACTGAATGTGCCTGTAATATTTCCCCTTCCTTGTAATCTCAAGAGCAATATTTGAATGTCCATCTTGTATTTCCCATTGAAATCCAGTTTCGGGAGCAACAGCTTGAAGTCGAACCTATTGTTGTCCAAATCAGATCTGAAAATAATAATAAATAACCTAATTAATTTTGTATCGTTATGACAAAGAAACGCACCATAATTTACAGGTAAATATTGAGGGTCAATGAACACTCCTATTAAAAACTATAATAAAAAAGTGTACTATTAAATGTGTGGCTTTTTACTGCAGTACATAAGTATCCATATACTTAATAAACATATGATCTCACATTACGACGGAAATTGATGATGATGATGACATCGTAGCCGGTTTCGACCACGGCGACTGTTTCAATGCCGATTAAGAAAATTGAAGGCCACTTTTCGGAAACAGTCAATTGCGCAGGAGATATTTAAGTGCATAACTGGACGCGCAGCCAAAGAAGCACTCTCTCGTCCGTACTCCCTCGGGCCCGATGGAATGGAGAACCAGTACGATCGGGAGGGAGCAGGATGCAGGTTTGGTCGAGTTTTCCTTCTCTGAACACCTGGTTGGATTGCGGTGTTAAAGAGATACCTTAGTCGCCTTTTACGACACCTCAGCAAGAAGTGTGGGGGGGGGGGGTGCTATTCTATTCTGCCGGCAGCCACCACGTCTAAACGGACGACGACGGAAATTATTACAATAATGAATAATAAACTCAAAGCTAGAGCCATTGATAATGTTATTTATGTATAAAGGTACTAAAGTAATAAATTATTAAACCGCGTTAAATTAAAACTGCAACATCTACTACTTTTTTTACACTGGGTTAACATAGTGACTACAGTGCAACTGATGGTAAGTACAGTGTAGTCCAAAAATGAAAGCGACCATCAAAAGATGAAAATCCGTTAAAAATCTCCGTCGTCATGTTGGCCCACACATACCACGACTGAAGGTATCTAAGTATATGAGTTACTGGATATACACAAGCTGATTCCGAAACAGGCCAAAGCGAGTCACTACAATGGTCTTTGCACTTGTGTACTGTGGTCATGACTAGTAATGAAAATGCCCGGGAATTTTCCCAAAGTGCCCAAAATTTCCGAGAACATTTCGTAAATTCCCGGGAATATTCCCAAGGAAGTTTTGGGCATTTTCATCACTAGTCATAACCCAGTTCGGGAAATCGCTCTACCTACTACTCTTGGGATAAAGAAAATATGAATTATACATTATTTAATGGAGTTTATGCGTGAATTAAGTTCCTTTTAATATTAGCTCGTCGTTTTGAGCTAGTTTTAATTAAAATCTTTAAAATGGATTATACTATGAGCATTATCGGCTCGACAAATGCAAAAACTAGTTTGTATGAATTACTACGAGTTCGCACCCACTACACCGTACTATCACACCGTGACGTTTAAAGACCAATCAGACAGGCAGATAACTGTACGAGTTGTACTGGTTCTAAGGCTGAGATTTATAGACGCTACTTTGTTTTTGCTTAGACTTGACTCAAACATCATCAAATATATTACTCAATGAATATCAAAGGATATGGTAAGACCCCGATTTCGTCAAATTGGCCTTGGCTCTGAGAATAATCAAGCTATCCTCAAGGGCCTATTATATATTCAGATTTTCGTCAAATCGAGTTTATTTTCTGAGCTAAGCAAAATCAAAGTAGAGTCTATAAATCTCAACCTAACACGCGACGGTGCACGCGGTAACTTGCATACGGTGTGGCGGCGAGCAATAAATATACACCGTTGGACATGCAAACTCCATGAAGTTAAGAGGTTAGATGAAGCATATCTTAACCCTTGCAGAAATAAATTTGCAAATTGAAATGATTTGCTTTGTACTTCAAATGATTATTTTCATCATCATCATCATCAGCTTATCCTAGTCCACTGCTGGACATAGGCCTCTCCTAACAAGTGCCGTTAAGCCCGTTCTTCGGCTTTTTATTAATGTTCGAATATTCGTTAACAATAAAAAAAATATTTTAAATCAACCGTAATTGTACAGTTATTTCTTTTTAAACAAGATGAGCGACACTGCACTAAATATTGGTTTCCATTCCGATACGAAGACTATCTCAAAAATTTTCATGCGCATTCCATAAATTAAATATCTACCACCATTTTTAAAATAGGTTCTGGTTGTTTTGACAGTGTTGACAGTGTCCCTTATAAATCCATAAATATAGAAAAAAACTCTATGAACGGTTTTGGTCCAAAATAGTGGGCAGAAATCTTTGAATTTAAATACTACGTAGTAATGGTCTGTTTTCATTGAACAATTGGTAATTTAAATTCCAGTCAACAATTTGAATTCCGTGTTTTATGGCTGACTTGGGTATGAATTACCTATTATTTGAACGTCTAATATGTCTTTAAACTTTACACGTGTCTCGTATTTATTCTGAAGGACTTTAGGAATCTATGATTCTAATTTATAATCATAACTACACTTTATTCTCAAGGCTTTTATATCTTTAAGTTAGGCAGCATAAAAAAACGATATTCTGTCATCCTTTTGTATGGAATTTTTTAATATAATCTATCAATTTTAATATTTATCGAGTTTTATTGACAAGAAATTGAAGGATTTTAATGGAACAGATAATTAGTAATTAGTTCATCTAATATAAAAATTTACAATATTTATATTTACTTGTTTTGCAATAAAGGCATTGCAAATGGATGGATAGCTCCAACAGAAGTTTATGCAAAATCTATGTGTGGTTTATATACCATACAATTACTGTGTAACAACCATTTAATTTGAACCACCTGAAATAGGCCACTGAGTACGTTAAAAAGTATAGCTATATCTCTTTTTTTTTCGAGAAAATAATAACTGAATAAACCAACAGTGAAGTAAAAAAAATACGTACTGTAATTGCGATAGTTCCATCAAAACTGGTTCAGTAGTTTCATTGTCTTTTTGGACACACATCCAGTGTTGATATTATAATAGAAATTCTTACTTGAGTTCCTCAATGATGAAGTTACTCGGTCCACTGACTTTAACGTCGTTGACGACTGCTGTTAGTTTGGCTCCTTGAGGCCCTCGGGCGAGCGCAATTTGTCCCAGGCTCAGAGGCTCAATGCCAGGTACGTCCAGCTCAGGTATGCCCTGGAATATTTAAAACATGTCTTTAGTCATCATTTCGATTATTCAATATACATATAGAGCATCGCAATTTAAAACTAACCTTCTTCAATCTAACGTCCGCGAATAATGATCTTTAACAAAATCTAAAGAAGTTTGAAACCATGTTTTTGCTTGAAAGAGTTATATCCACTTGTGCTCGTAATAAACTGTTTAAAAATGTACCAGTAGAGTTCTATTTTTTTCTTAAGCTGAGATTTTAGACTCAGCTTTAAGTTTGCTTAAGCTTTACTAAAACATAATTTATATTACTCAATGAATGTCAAAAGATTTGGTAAGTCACCGATTTTTTCAACATGGGCTTGGTTCTACGTATACTGTGGCTATATTCAAGTTCAATTATAAATTCAGTTTTTTGTCAAAGCAAATTTATTTTTTGGGAACTTTGCCAAGCGAAGTCGAAACAGCATCTATAAATCTCAGCATTTGCCATTCCAGGATACTTAATGCAAGACTAAAAATATAATATCTGAACGCGCATAAGGACACCAGGTATGAAAGATTTAAGGCACGTCTCCATAAAATAATAACAAATTTTTAAAAATGTAGATCGGTTTTTCCAGCTGTACATAATCTAACATTCATAATTACTTTTTGACATATTTTTTTATTCCAAATTATCCCATTACCACTACACAGATATGACAAAATCAGTACGTTATATGATAGTTAAAAAATAAATAAAAATAAATTATAAATAATAACATGTTTGGTGATTATCATCTTGACACACTTGCTATTTGTGTTATGAAATAAGACTGACATTGACATACTTTCAAATTTGCTGTAAAGCAAATACATAATTAACCTCTCTCAAATCAACAGGTAATTGAAAATTGTTGTTGTTTTCTAAAATGGAATTAAACAAATATGTATATTTTTTAATGGAATCGTTAGCTATGTAGAACAATTTTGTGTGGTATTTTTTTTTTATGACTCATTTCGTGCGCCTACACCTTCTTGTATACTTTGAAATAAGTAATTACTAAGCTTTAATTAATGATTGTTTAGTAATCATTACTGAGATTTAGTAGTAATTATTAGTACTAATTACCACCCAATCTTGAAAAACTGAATAATTACGAAGTTGTTAACGTAATTTCATAATACATCGAATGTTTGTACCGTTCTCCCTAATTCAGGGCTCAAGGATACGAATCTACTATCATTTTGCACAACTCTTTGCTACGTACTTATTTAAGCGTTCGCTTATTGCATCACCTTGATTACTGTTTATTCAAATGTTTATTAGACTAATAATAAACAAAATATTGACAATTGAAAAACACATTTTGGATGGTGAAAGTATTTCTTTAATTTATTTATATAGGATTTTTATAACCTAAGACTATCGTTATGCTTAATGCAAATAATCGTTATAGTTTAACATGTATTAATATTTTTCAGACTCCATTGAACTGGCTGAGCATCACCAGTGATCGATCTGTAAGCTCGGTTTAGTAGTGAAGCTCTTTCCCGGCCAATAATTTATTGTCCCGATAAAAAAAGGATTCCATTTATGTGATTGTCCTTATAGAACAAACGTATTATTTTAGCGATATAAAGTGGTTTTCCCACCGCAAAGTTTAGTTGCAGCTGAAATAAAAACAGCGTTAATATGATCGTAAATAATGATGTAAAAAATATCGAGTATTTTTTTTTCTGTATCATGCGCATCTAATATAAACGTGAATATAACAAAAGCGTTTTATATAAAAATACTATTACGACGCATAAGTACGACTTATGATTCATTTTTCAGATATCATTAATACGTCATTATTTGATGGCACGTGGGAAAATGATGCTAAATCGAATGAATATGGTGTAAAATGACGTTGTAGTGAACAGAATTTAACATTTTAATTAGACTGTTATTAATTGATTCTAACATTTTAAATTAAATCTAATGAAGATGAATTGAAGGGCTTTTCTTCAGAAACATACACCATGAATTTCCAAATATAAAATTAAAAGAGTTCATGCTAAGCTGCACTACATTCTGTACGTAACAATATTGGAAACATGGTTATTTTCTTAAAAGTACTAATTCAATGAAAAAAATTGATGTAACTTTCCATAAAATGTTTATTTGTTTATGTATGTTATATATAAACTTTATTAGAACTATCTTCCAATGTTAAGTTCAATCTTTTTGAATTTGTTATATGATATAATAAGTAATTACTTAGACATGTAAATTTATAATGAAAACACATTATAGGCAATCATTTTCTACAAATATTTTTTTAGATCTATAATATATTACGAAGTTCTTTGTATAAAGGTTACTACAAGAATTTCTAAAATAAATATGCCAATAGGGCCTTATTATTGCGTTGTAGAATTAAAAGATTTTATCCAAACACTTTACAGACAATCGTTTTCAACTGACATTTGAGGAGTCTAATTTCAAAACCCACTATAACATATTTTTTTCAAATCCCATAAATTTATAAAAACTTATAATTAATCTTTGACTTAACAATCACATTCTTATAAGGTATTTAAATTATTATTCTAGAGTGAAAAAGCAAAAAAGAAAAAAATCATATATAATATTTGCTTTGATAAAAACATTTCAAATTACTATTGTAACTATTAAGTAATTTTGTACGAAAAATTATTTTAGCGGGTTTTGAAATCAGACGCCTCATTTTTTAGATCTGTATAATGCGGAGCCCTTAGTATAAAGGTTACTTACAAGAATTTCTAAAACAAATATGTCATTAGGATGTTATTATTGCGTTGTAGATTAAAAAATTCGTCCAAATTTTCTACCACAACATTGTTAGCAGTATCTACAGTTACTAAGTTACGATCATTAATTTTCCACGGTATTCAAAAGAAAATGCATATTAATATAGACTAGTAATATTTATGAGAAACAGTTCCTTATCAACGAACTTGAACGGTTTAAACGTGCCTCCTTCAGCAGTGATATGACATAAACAATAACTGGACGGTGAACATGACATGACGAAGAACTGAAGTATTCAATCAATGTACAAAGGTATATAAAGGCTAACTAGCAAATCTGTCAGCAATTCTTTCAAGATGGGTCGGTGTGTGCTTTTGTTTGTGACCTATGTGTGTTTACTTCAGGTAAGAAATGTTTTGCGTAAGTCAATTATCGCTTCACTTCACCGTCCTTGCGACATCTGGATACGAAATATACTTTATTTAAATGTGGTATTTTATAATTTACTTGTGTGTTTATAAATTAAAACTAGTAAAAATTATAATTCAAAGGGTTAAATAATTTACAAGAAATTAACTATTTTATTCGAAAATTACCATTTTTTTTTATTAACAATATATTTTGTCTGTGTTTTCGAATAAGTTACTCGATCACCAATTTATAGTATTTCCATCAATTTTTTATCTAGTGTAATAATGTAAATTATTGAATTACAGTGTCATTTGTTTCAAAGTCGGACATTCGAGAAAGATAAGACAATAATGCATTTCAAAATACCGATAGGTAAATTCGACTCGTATCTAGAACAGAACAACCAAAATCAACAACTTGTTCCTTATCCTTACACTGTTCAAAGTCCCTCAAGCAACTGCAATGGTAAGAACTGCAATAATAAGAAAAATAATGACCCGGGAATAGTCGTACTCTCAATACCAAATGGACGTAATAAACTGAAGACAAACATTATCATCGATATGACGGGCAAAGCGAAATTGTGCAAACCTCCTCCAGAGGAACCGCCTATAAACAATGGTAGTGTAAATTTGGTCGTGGAAATCAATCAACAAGATAACTCAACTGGGGGCAACGAAACGGGACCAATTTCAACTTCTGATCAATCTTCCGCAAGAACAAATAACAAAGGTACCGAACTAATGGGAATGACAGAGACGGTGTCACCTAACGACAATAATACTCTAGAAGTTACAGCTTTCCTTGACGACAAAAATAAATTGGAACCTATTTTTGGTTCCATAGAGTCTAAATCATCTGTTATTGAAGGTCCTAATAATAATGGTTCTTCAAAAGATTCTGGGTCGACAAACAATGATGGTTCTTCAAAAGATTCTGGGTCGACAAACAATGATGGCTCTTTAAAAGATTCTGACTCGACAAACAATGATAGTTCTTCAAAAGATTCTGGCTCTACTGATAATGATGGTTCTTCAAAAGATTCTGGCTCTACAAACAATGATGGTTCTTCAAAAGATTCTGGCTCTACTAATAATGATGGTTCTTCAAAAGATTCTGGCTCTACTAATAATGATGGTTCTTCAAAAGATTCTGGCTCTACAAACAATGATGGTTCTTCAAAAGATTCTGGCTCTACAAACAATGATGGTTCTTCAAAAGATTCTGGCTCTACAAACAATGATGGTTCTTCAAAAGATTCTGGCCCTACTAATAATGATGGTTCTTCAAAAGATTCTGGCTCTACTAATAATGATGGGTCTTCAAAAGATTCTGGCTCTACAAACAATGATGGTTCTTCAAAAGATTCTGGCTCTACTAATAATGATGGTTCTTCAAAAGATTCTGGCTCTACTAATAATGATGGCTCTTTAAAAGATTCTGACTCGACAAATAATGATGGTTCTTCAAAAGATTCTGGCTCTACTAATAATGATGGTTCTTCAAAAGATTCTGGCTCTACAAACAATGATGGTTATTCAAAAGATTCTGGCTCTACTAATAATGATGGTTCTTCAAAAGATTCTAGCACTACTAATAATGATGGTTCTTCAAAAGATTCTGGCTCTACTAATAATGATGGTTCTTCAAAAGATTCTGGCTCTACTAATAATGATGGTTCTTCAAAAGATTCTGGCTCTACAAATAATGATGGTTCTTCAAAAGATTCTGGCTCTACAAATAATGATGGTTCTTCAAAAGATTCTGGCTCTACAAACAATGATGGTTCTTCAAAAGATTCTGGCTCTACTAATAATGACGGTTCTTCAAAAGATTCTGGCTCTACTAATAATGATGGTTCTTCAAAAGATTCTAGCTCTACTAATAATGATGGTTCTTCAAAAGATTCTGGCTCTACAAACAATGATGACTCTTTAAAAGATTCTGACTCGACAAATACTGATGGTTCAAGTGATGATACTGGATCAAACGTAGATACTCGCCCTAAAAGTGATACCAGTAACGCTGGAGATTCTGATACTGTGGGTGTCAATAAACCTGTTGAAGTGACTGGGTCATCTGGTAGTTCTAAATCAACAGAAGCCATTTCAAAAGTAGATGGGAAAACGATTTCTGTAGCTGAAGCCGATGTGAAAGAGTCCCCTCAGGCTGTGGCAACAGCTGGAGCAGGACCTATAAACGCGGACGACAAAAGCAATTCGTAAAAAGTCCAATAACTAATAATAATTTTCCTTGTAAAAATAAATTTGCTAATTATTGTAATTTAATTTATTATAAATATCATATCAAATTTATCTGTCACTTATTGTGTGTTAATTAAAAACATAATATAAAAAAGCTTACTCTTTTTGTTTGTAAAAAAAAATTTGGAAATATAACATCATTATTTTGAAAATAAATAATTCATTTTATTTTTTTTACGAGGTAGGTAGCCACTAAGAGTGGATTTTTAACACCCCCCCCCCCCAAGGTGAGAAATAGGGTTTTAAAGTTTGTTTAAAAATTTGTTATTATTGAAGTAAGCACTATAAAAATATTATAGATATTTAGATTTTTGTTTAAAAATGTTTCGATGTTTTTAGATAATCAACTCTTAAGGAGGTGAATTAGTGGTTAAAAATTAGTTCAGAAATTTACCAAGTTTAAAATAAGCTATTGCTTATTTTAAAGTTCATAATATTTGATAACTGATATTTATAAATACAAATGTTGATGTTTTAAAAATTAAATCTCCAAGGCGGTAAATTATTTATGCCCGGGCGACGCAAGGTCACATAGCTAGTATGATATATCCACAAAAGTATTTATAAATTATATTTAAAAGAATGACTTATGGAATCTTTAAACATAGGGAAATTATAATTACATCTAGTATTAGTCAACCATGCAATATCAATTACATTCGGTGGAATAAATATAATAGTTTTTTACATAGAACACTTATGTACACAATTGTTTTATTCTGTATGCTTTGAAAACTGAAATTATTTTCTCAAGTTACATCGTTATCGCTTAGGGCACTACGAAAAATAAAAGTAACAATTATTCTAAGCATGTCTTTATTTATTTTACAAATTAAATTATAATTAAATTTTTATGGCTGTCGACAGTCAAAATACAATAGTAACTGAATAAATGTAATTTAGAACAAATTCTGGGGCAATTACATCACTATTTACGGACGTCCACAAGATACTATTATAATTAATCGGTGTTTTAAACCCTTTAAATAATCGATCTTAATAGTTTTTCTTTTTTAAATATCTTTGAACAACGGAATTTGACCGGAACGGAATTTTGGTGTAATTCACTTACGTTTATCATTTTCGGTCGCAGCTCATCGACTGAGTTCATGATACACTTGTCGACGTTCGGATCATTTCGCTGGCAGACCTTGATGTATGGTGCTGAAAATTGTATTCGCAAGATTAATAATATGCTATCATATATATACTTGGCAGCATGATATAGACTGAGAGATGGCAATTTAAAAAATGTGATTATCGTTACATTGCTGTTTTCTTATATGAGCCCTCTTTTATGTAGCCAAATTCAAAAAATCTTGACTGCCAGCGCGATCCCGTGGATGAAAGCGGGGGTGGCCGGTCAAAAATGTCAAATTTAGAAATTAAAAATAAAATAAGTTACACGGCTAATTATTATAATTATAATCAATTAATATAATTTCATAAAGTTTTTCGCGCGGCATTTTATCCACTAGCAAATTGTCTGCCAACAATTTTCCACTTTTCTTAACAATAAATATAATCTGTTTTTATAATAATTAGCCGTGTAACTTATCATATTTTTTATCTCGAAATTTGACCTTTTTGACCGGCCACCCCCGCTTTCATCCACGGGATCGCGCTGGCAGACAAGACTTTTTGAACTTAGCTACATATAAAAAAATTAGCCATGTAACGATAATCACCTTTATTATGTTGCCAGCTCTTAGACCAATATGTTATATACTCGTGAAAAAGTAACAAAGCAGAAGGAGGCCGTCGAAAGAGAGGGGGAGAAAATACTTTCGAGGTATGGCGGTTCAAATACCTTCATAACTGGCATGTCTTCGCGCGCAATGAGCCAAACATCCCTCTTTAACATTAACTGAACAGTAGAATTGGTGGAGTCTGGTACCCGGATGAGACAGAGGTGATGCGTATATCCCCTGCGCACTGCCTGGTAGGTCTAGAAGGGTAGTCTCTTCACACCCACCTCTTCAGATATAAACTCAAAGAGCTATATGTTTACCGGGACGTGGAGTAATAGAGCTCGGCTAGTAGCGACTTGAGAGACAGCTTGGGGGTTTTAGTCAATAGGAGCCAGACAAACCAGGGTCGTCCTCATGGTGGCTTTGATGATTCTATGAACGATCTTACCCTAAGTTAAAAAAATACATAGTCAAGAAGATAAATAATTATATTGAGTTGCATCACAATCTGAAAGACATTGCAAACAAAAAATAATAAAGGCTACTTTTGATCATCCAGTAATAAATATTCTTTTGTTTATTCTTTTGAAATCATCCTTTTTTTGGTGACCCGGGGGGAAATCATTCATACTACCATCAAGGCCGCTGTGACGGCAGCAACTCCGGTGTGTCAGACTCCTCCTGACTAAAAACCCCAGGGTGTCCTTCCAATCACTCCAACCTGACCTGAGACACCAGATTCTTCCAGACGCCCAGGGAGTGAACAGCCTGTTTAGACTTCATCTCTAGGAGGAGTGGTTATAAAGAGCTCACTCCTATAAATCTTTCTCACGGGCAGCGCACCGGATATTGCACGCCGCCTCCCTCTCATCCGGGCAGCAGATTCTCTCAAGTCTACTACCGGATGCATTTATTGCCACTGCCTTATACTTCTTCTGCTCCTCATCTTTCTGTTAGTGTTAACTGACTTCCAGAAGGAGGAGCTTTCATGATGGACTATCTGTATTTTTTTATATATGTATATCCATATCACCGCCATTTATTAACCGATTTGATTTAAAAAAATATTAAGCAACAAGGCACATCATATATTTGCTGTTATTGGTGTTTAGCTACGTAAATTGTTACACGGGACTGACTTAAAAAAATATAATTTTATAGTAACCAATTTCACTGCATTAACCGAATAATATAATATTAGGTCCTTACATATGAAATTGGCGTTTTTCGTACTGGCCACTTTAATCACAAATTTCTCCTCTTTGGTAAGGAATTCCAAATTCAAATTTGTACAGCTATAGACTCATGTATTTGTGCTTCGATGATCGTCATTCATTTGTTTTTTTCTTCTGTTTTTTTTCTGTTTGCGTCACTCATTTTACAAAATGGAAAACTTAAAATATCGCATTATTTACGAGTACGAGTTCCGCCGTGGCACTAGTGCTGCGGAAACAACTCGAAGGGTGAATGATGTGTATGGCGGTCGTGTTGCAAAAGAAAACACAGTTCGTTTTTGGTTCCAACGTTTTCGTTCTGGAAATTTCGACCTGCAGAACAAGCCCCGTGGACGGCCTGAGACTCAAGTTGATAATGAAGAGTTGAAGGCTATTGTGGAAGCGGATCCATCGCAAACCACGTCCGAGTTAGCTGCAGGCTGCGATGTTAGTGATAAAACTGTTTTAATTCATTTGAAGCAAATTGGGAAGATTAAAAAGCTTGAAAGGTGGGTACCTCACGAATTGACTGAAGCAAACCGGCAAACGCGCGTCGACTGCTGCGTTACATTACTAAACCGGCACAATAATGAAGGTATTTTAAACCGAATCATTACCTGTGATGAAAAATGGGTTCTTTACGATAATCGGAAGCGCTCAGCGCAATGGTTGGATCCTGGCCAGCCAGCCAAATCCTGCCCCAAGCGAAAATTAACCCCAAAAAAGTTACTTGTAAGCGTTTGGTGGACTAGTGCCGGTATTGTTCATTACAGTTTTCTCAAATCTGGCCAGACTATTACGGCTGATGTCTATTGTCAGCAATTGCAAACCATGATGGAAAAGCTAGCGGCTAAACAACCTAGGCTGGTCAATCGCTCCACGCCACTGCTGCTTCACGACAACGCTAGACCACACACTGCGCAACAGACGGCTACTAAATTAGAAGAGCTTCAATTGGAAAGTCTAAGACATCCTCCGTACTCCCCGGACCTTGCTCCAACAGATTACCATTTTTTTCGAAATTTGGATAACTTCTTGCAAGGGAAAAAATTCAACTCCGATGGGGCAGTCCAAATCGCCTTCAAAGAGTTTATTGATTCCCGTCCGACTGGTTTTTTTAGTAAAGGGATCAATGAACTACCTATGAGATGGCAAAAGTGCATAGAAAATAATGGTTCATACTTTGATTAATTAAATATATTATATTAAAAAATATTCGACTTTTTGTTCCTCCCATACAAAACGCCAATTTCATATGTAAGGACCTAATATGTTATTAGGGTGCGATTATATCATAACCGACTCATCAGTGAGATTTTATAAATGTTTCTAGATCTTTTCACCGAATGTAACTAACAAGAGATGTACCTTATTGCTTCGTATGCATTTTTATTATTTTGTCATGGATAAATAACTTGTTTCAAATAATTTTTAATCTTTAACTATCAAGTAAAAGCACTAGCGAAAGCAATTTTTTAATGATAAGTGAAATCTAAATTATCCTTCAGCGAACTATAAGCGTGAAAATGTATAAAGTGGAAGCACTTTTACTTTACGCAGTTTCCGAGGTCATATCTGAGAGCGGTACAATTTATGCCGTACGGGTGTCAATGACCAGTAGCGACTACTACTGATGCAATCACACGCATATATTTGCTATGTGAACATTTTTTTCTGTACAAAAAGGTCGCAAACAGCCTGAGAACACAGGTGTGATAGAAAATAGCTACTATCACTTAAAAACAAATGCTTAAAATAAGTACTATCATTGTACTGCCGACTGTGAAAAAATACAAAAAGAAACTGGCTATTCACTTGTTGATCCCGTGATATTGGGTCCGTGGTCCGAAGCGTGAAGAGATATTTGTGATACTATCGATAGGTTTTTTTTACTGTTGATAGTCGTCGTTTTTGGACTGCGTCATGATTACCATCCGGCGTAGTGCAGTCACTGTGCCGAATCAGAAAAAAAACGTGTCCACGTGATATTTCGAGAGCCTATGTAAATTCCTAACATTTTGCACTTTCCTATTAGCGATATCGTTGATCAAATATTACTCTTTATTTTTCTTTTATTATTCTTTGCAGCGAGGTGGTAGGGCGTCGGTGCCCGTCTGGATCGCGACCACAGTACATGGGTGTAAAGCCCGTCATAGTGATCAGTTTTGGCTTGTCGCGTTTTGGGATCAGCTTGTGTATATCCAGTAGTTCATATACCTAGAGACCTTCAGTCCTGGTATATGTGGGCCGACATGACGATGTAGACTATCAATGGATTTTCATCCTTTGATAGGCGCTTTCGTTTTTGGACTACACTGTACTTACCGTCAGGTACTCTGTAGTCACCATGTCGAGCCAGTGTAAAATAAAAAAGATTGGCTCAAAAGTATTGAGTGTGATGAAATGATATTATTAATTTTCTTAAATTTTGATGAGCCGAAAATATCTTTTTGCAAGGTTAATGTTTTAATAGTCCTTTTATTTATTTTCTTCCTCAAAATTGTAGCCGTTTTTGGTTTCAAAATAGTGTTTTTATGAGTATAATAGACGTTAAACTGTAGCTACTTCCTTTCCTTACACTTACCGCAAATCATTGGGTATACTTAATAAAATCCTAAGTAGTAATATAATAATCTCGCAACTTAGCAACTATGGATTCGGTCTTTCAATATGTTGACACAGTATTGCAGAACTCTATATGATTGCAGTGAATATAAATTATATTTGTACAGACTTTGCGGCTTATTTGTTTTTATATAAATTATACTATGATTTCGGTTGCCCGTTAGAAAATTCCTCATAGGAACGTCAAGGCTGATGTGAAGGCGGTAGCTCTGGTATGCCAGACTCCTGCTGGCTAAAACCCCCGGGGCGTCCCTCAACTAGCTGCTAATCGGGCCTTGAGATTCATATTCCTCTCATGAATAATATATCGTCATGCTATACCCCTTTCGCGGGTGCAGAGATACATAAGTGGTTGTTTCCATTTTGCGCTTGTACGTTAAGCTCAACACGGCCAGGAGTGCTGGTAATCGTCATTCCCAGAATCCAGAATTCAAGAATGGCTTAAGTGATACTTTTGAGCTATGTTAACTCATATATTGTAAGGGTCCCGATCCCGACGTCCAGGCGTTAATCTGCCTATCTGCTTGTCGCTACTTCGGTATCGTAACACTACACATATATATATTTTTAATTATTATAATACAGTTAAACATGATTCAAATTTTATTCAAATTTTATTCTATCTAAAAGCTCCGAAAATATTGACTTTCATGGTCAAAATGAAGCAATCGTCGACACTGAAATATGATTTATTTTACTTTTTAAGTGGATACTTTTTATAAATATCTTATCAGATCTTTTTCGCATATACAAAAAAAACATGAAAAACAATTAATTCTTTTTGAAAAATTATTTATTAAACCAAATCAATGTTTATAACACCACTACAGATTAAATTTAATCATTTATCTATACTTGATACAATTAATGCTCCCATAAGCATAGATGGGCATAATGTAATCAGATTAATATAAATGATTACGATTACATTTTACGCTTTTTACCATTAATGTGACATAAATTTTGATCATCTATGTTTTAAACACTACAGAATCCCAGATTGTATACACATTTATGATTTCTTAATGTTTTAAATGTATTTAAAACAACAAAGAAGTAAATTAAATGTTCCTGGAAATTAAGTATATTTGGCTCAAATTTAGACATTTTTGGATTAAAAATAATTATGCTAATATGAAGTTAATAATATGATAGGGTTATGTTGTTTTTTAATGATAAACCTGATTTTCGAGTCGGTTATAATCTGCGAATTCTAACGTAAGCCTCGTGTAACGCCCTCTCTCTTAAAACGACGGAAACTTATTTGTACACCTAATATTAAAAAGAGGTCTCATTCGAATAAATTATTGTATGTTAATATTTTTTATGGAATTGCAGGTCCAATATGTAATAACTGTTTAATTCACAAAATTAACTTTAACATAAATGCGTTGTAAACTATATTATTATCTTTATAACTAATACTTTTATTCTCTTACTGCTGTATTAACGTAGCTTTCATGTGATATCGATTTTAATTTGGACATACAAATACAAGGTTAACTCATTTTTAGGTCAAAACGATCTTGTTTTGTTTTCAAGTATAATCATGACCTTGTGCAACTTTCATGCAATTATGTCACTTTGCAGATGCTTTTTATTATTACAACCTCAGCCTTGAGTTCAATTAGAATCATCTGAAGCGATGCTTAATTTCTCAACAAATATACTAAGATTTTCATATAGCTTACAACAGTAGCGTTCATTCCATAGATGCATCAAAGCATTGCATGCCCTGACGATAAATAAGTCTGGCATAAATTGTTTAAAGTTAAACAAAAAAGGAACCATTTATATTTATATCTATTCTATATTCACGCCATATATCTTTCCTGTCTACCCTGTCCAAATATTCTATACACGTCACTGCCTTACAAATATATTTACGCTGGAAAAACGAATGAAAATCACAAATTTCGCTTCAGTTACTACGGGTATATAATATTAGGTCCTTACATATGAAATTGGCGTTTTTCGTACTGGCCACTTTAATCACAAATTTCTCCTCTTTGGTAAGGAATTCCAAATTCAAATTTGTACAGCTATAGACTCATGTATTTGTGCTTCGATGATCGTCATTCATTTGTTTTTTTCTTCTGTTTTTTTCTGTTTGCGTCACTCATTTTACAAAATGGAAAACTTAAAATATCGCATTATTTACGAGTACGAGTTCCGCCGTGGCACTAGTGCTGCGGAAACAACTCGAAGGGTGAATGATGTGTATGGCGGTCATGTTGCAAAAGAAAACACAGTTCGTTTTTGGTTCCAACGTTTTCGTTCTAGAAATTTCGACCTGCAGAACAAGCCCCGTGGACGGCCTGAGACTCAAGTTGATAATGAAGAGTTGAAGGCTATTGTGGAAGCGGATCCATCGCAAACCACGTCCGAGTTAGCTGCAGGCTGCGATGTTAGTGATAAAACTGTTTTAATTCACTTGAAGCAAATTGGGAAGATTAAAAAGCTTGAAAGGTGGGTACCTCACGAATTCACTGAAGCAAACCGGCAAACGCGGGTCGACTGCTGCGTTACATTACTAAACCGGCACAATAATGAAGGTATTTTAAACCGAATCATTACCTGTGATGAAAAATGGGTTCTTTACGATAATCGGAAGCGCTCAGCGCAATGGTTGGATCCTGGCCAACCAGTCAAATCCTGCCCCAAGCGAAAATTAGCCCCAAAAAAGTTACTTGTAAGCGTTTGGTGGACTAGTGCCGGTATTGTTCATTACAGTTTTCTCAAATCTGGCCAGACTATTACGGCTGATGTCTATTGTCAGCAATTGCAAACCATGATGGAAAAGCTAGCGGCTAAACAACCTAGGCTGGTCAATCGCTCCACGCCACTGCTGCTTCACGACAACGCTAGACCACACACTGCGCAACAGACGGCTACTAAATTAGAAGAGCTTCAATTGGAAAGTCTAAGACATCCTCCGTACTCCCCGGACCTTGCTTCAACAGATTACCATTTTTTTCGAAATTTGGATAACTTCTTGCAAGGGAAAAAATTCAACTCCGATGGGGCATTCCAAATCGCCTTCAAAGATTTTATTGATTCCCGTCCGACTGGTTTTTTTAGTAAAGGGATCAATGAACTACCTATGAGATGCCAAAAGTGCATAGAAAATAATGGTTCATACTTTGATTAATTAAATATATTATATTAAAAAATATTCGACTTTTTGTTCCTCCCATACAAAACGCCAATTTCATATGTAAGGACCTAATATGTGGCCTGGAATCCGCAAAAACTGTTTATTTTATATTAAGCAATAAATATAATGTACAAGAGTAAATATGACATAGTTATTCTCAGTGGAGTGCATCCCATAGAAGCATAAAATGCATTAACCTTGTTATAATCTGTAATAACCAAATACAAACTCTCAGAATTTAAATTGAAGCAAAATATATGTCATTATATTTATTAAACGTCTAAGTATAACAATATAATGCTGATTTATCCTTCTCTGGGATGCATTTGTATCTTTTGTGGTTGTTATGAATACTTGAGTGCCTTTGTGGAAGAGCGTGTTTACTGCTCTATGGGTATTGGATTCAATCCCCCACTGAAACAATAATTAATACGACCTATGGCTAGTAGTTGCCTCTGGTCTTGGTGTTTGCCATGTTTAGATTTTATGCTTATGACAGCAAAATGATAAAAAAATGTGATTTTTTTTAATGTTGCGAGCTACCTATATATAGTACTCTAAACAGTAGGTCATAAGTATTGACTTAATTTACGTGTATTACATTTTTACTGTATCGACTTCCGTTTCGGATAGTCACCGCACATCACTGCTTGTATATCTTACTACGACAAATAATTTTGTAGCATTATGTACACAATTTAACGTATTCCTACCGCGAATAATTTTCTCACATATAATCGGATAAATTACAAGCCCTTAAATATTAGTGCTTTCTTCGGTAACATCCTTTACATATACAAGGCTTACTACCGATTTCTCGGATTTTTTGAGTCCGAGAGTCGAGACCCAGTTTAAAGAGTATTTTTTACTTAAAAAACTAAAATATTCAATTTTTCTGGAATCCCAGGAAGAATGATAGTTTTTATTCAAATTCTAGTAATAAGAAAGCCCAGGAGTTATCAAATCCTAGACACGGCACTGAACAGTCAAAATAAATGTTCCTGACATGGACAGTTTTCTCCAGACATGACGTTCTTCAAGAAGGTAGTAAACAGTGACCTACTAGTCCGGTAACGGAATAACAACCCTCCTTCTATTGCAGTTTCCCCACAGGCAGCAGTTATGACAATTAATTCGACCGTCAGAATAAATTTAAAATTTTAAAAACCCCTCAACTCTATTTTTATCTATATTTATGTAATATAGGTATTCTTTGAGATCATTCCAATTAGCTCAAACACGATATTTCTACCACAAATTCACGAAATGTTGCGTATTCTTTAAAATTATGATAATGCTTCAACATCACGGCAAATCAAAATTGATTACCTTTATCAACTAGAAAAGAGTTGATGATCCTTAAACAACTAATCAGATTTTCTTTAACCAAGACTAAGAATACGCAAACTTAAGTTTCAAATAACAAAAAAAAAACAAAATCGATTTGTCCGTTCAGGAGATACGACGTCACGTACAGATATTTAACAAATGCACAAAGCGACAGATAGATACGTTAAATTTATATCAACCCTTTTCTTGCGTCAAGTGTTTCAAAAATGTAATATTTAGATGATAGTTTTATAAAATTATGGAGATAATATCTTACGTATATCAGCCGTAACGAAATGCAGAGCAAACAGGATCCCGGTGACGGACAGCATTTCGAGATTGGTTGCACAATACACGAGGGAACGTGTCGCAAGCACGTGTGGAAACCGATGAGCGGCGCAGTATCGGCCGACCGGGTCGCGCTGCTGGCAGCCACTGCGAACGCCGGGCTCAGCGACCACCACTCCACCGCCTGCTGAGGACGTTTCGACGGCCGGCACCACCTTCGCCGGTATCCACATATCCTTTAACGGAAAAATAAATAATACTCGCTTATCGCGTATGTTTACAGTAACCATAAAAAAACTGGAATTATTCAGTCTCGCATTTCAACCTTTAAATGCAGAAAATCCTTACCAAACCATCTCGACCACACGCAGGGGTGGCGTGGCAGAGGTGTACCAAGCTTGTACCGATTAAAAAGTACAAAGGGACTACTGCTGCATATAGACGGGAACAGTAGATCCTGTAATCCATTCTCCATAACTCAGTCATGTCTCATTTTAACCTTTTTTTTTTTTACTTGGGGAAAATCCTCATGGGACCGTCTCGGTCGCACGGGGAAGTTGCGCGAAACCGAGGTGTGTCGGACTTGTACCGACTAAAAACCCCAAGGTGACTTCTTCTGCGCATTGACGGGGACCGCGGGACCTGTAATCAATTCGCCGCAGCTCCGTCGCGCCGCGCCCGCTGGGCACAAACTTGGAGGAAGATATCTTCCCCGACACTGCTCATTGCATTTAGGCAGAGCACGTCACAATGCTCTGCCTACTTCTCAGTCTCATTTTAACCATAATTCATCTAGCCACCACCGAAATTATTCTAATTTCTAACTTAGCGGTTTGACATAGAATTGGAAAATATAAAGAAAACACGCACACGGTGACACGCGCCAAAAATGTGGCCATCGATGGAACATAGCATTTTAACGATTATCGATCGATGGATCTCGGTGTATTTCATCAATACGTAACCGAGCCTGGGAGTTCATTTACACATTTGTTGAAAAATTTATAGAATTAAGAAACTAAATTTGTATGTTTACGGGGTTGACATGACAGTGTGGTCAAAGGCCCTTTTTTATTTCAAGAATTAAAAAAAAAAAAACAGATATCGCGTCGCTATTTGATTTCAATTAAATTATGCCGTTTTCGTGTGGTATTTGTGGCTGAAAATACTATAGAGTTAAAGAAAAAACATGATAGAACAAGATGAGTATGAAAAAGCATACGAGAACGTATAAAACTTGTTGCATCACATTGATCTGAGCGTTTTGCACTAGATAATCCTTCTATGTATGTATATACGTATGTACGTATATATTCTATATGTATATACATATAGGGTTTTTGTAATGGGTACGTTGTTGACATTTTGAAAATTTCTCACAACTCCCACAAAGTGATTCGCCTTTTCTTTTTGTTTAAATTCTGCACTCTTGTCTCCCCCCATTATTATTACAGGACGAAACACTGTTGGCCTGGCAGAGCCTTTACAAACTCACCAGGTCACTGTTATAGTTACTCGCTTTGACCTGTCGCGTTTCGGGATCAGCTTGTGTATATCCAGTTACTCATATACATTTTTTTTTGTTACTTGGGGAATATCCTCATTGGACCGTCCCGGCTACACATGGGGGAATGGTAACCGGGGTGTGCCGGACTTTTACCGACTAAAAACCCCAAGTTGACCTCATCTGCACTAAGACGGGACTGTGGGCCCTGTAATCAATTGCTCCACAGCCCCGCCGTGCACATCCAGTTACTCATATACCTAGAGACCTTCAGTCGTGGTATATGTGTGCTGACATGACGACGAAGACTATCAATGGATTTTCATCCTTTGGTGGTCGCTTTCGTATTTGGACTACACTGTACTTACCATCGGATGCACTATAGTCACTATGTCAAGCCAGTGTAAAAAAAGTTGAGAGAGGTGAGAGGTGAGGTCGCTCAGCCAGCGAATTATGGCTTGGGTGGTAACGCAAGGACATCTTTGTGCGTACAAATATCGACTTGGGCGGATCCTAACGTAAGGGAAAGTTCCTAAGGTCTACCTTGAGAAAGAACGCCGAAAGAAACTTAAAGCTGCGACTGAGTCGCAAAATCGGCATTACTTAGTCGAGCGGCATATCGTCATTTCAGGAGTCAAGCAAAAACGTTTTTTTGTTCTTCTTCCTAATTTTATTTATTATAATTTTTCTTAATTTTATTCTTAAGTATTTATAGTTTTATAAAAGTATAATACGTAGATGCGAGACATTATATTGGCGGTTGTACCTTTCTATAATTGGTTAATTTAAGAATATTTAATATTTTAATTACCTTTATTTCTTTGTTAAATGTGTTGAAATATCATAATAAATAAATAACCACCTTTATAATTAAAAATATTATTCCACAGATACATTTTACAATGTAATACTACAGCAAATAAAACACAAAGTTCATACGTGCGAATCTAAATTATGTCATAATTTACGAACAATAACATGCCACACTTTAAAAGTGTAGTTTCCAATAAATAATAGTACATAAGTAGTAGGGATTCACAGGTTCTGGCTCACCGCCTTTGGCTCTCTCATCGGTTCTAGCTCACTGATCACGGCGGCAACCCTAAAAAAAAAAAAAAAAAAAAAAAAAAAAAAAAAAAAAAAAAAAAAAAAAGGTTTTCAGGGTCGCTGAATCGAATGCAAGTATTTAAAATTGCGTAGCTTTAACCGTTTCAGAGATAGCATAACATTAACTAGGCTATAATAATACAAAAGCAATGGGGTACAGTTAACAATGGATCATCCGAGCAAGGGTCGCCTATTGTTCGCTCGAACGCTATTGTTTGAATCGAGTTACGGTCGGGGGGTCTCAGGTACTTTTTCTATGTATAATAAAAAGCCGTCTACATTCCTTCATTAGTCATATTCATTTATTTTAAAACAGTAATTAAACAAATTCCATAATAACATATCATTGTACATGGTATCGATGTCAAATTGATTAATAAAGTAATTCATTGTACAGTTGTGCAACTTGTAGTACAAATACATTAAACAGTATTGACCACATACTGAAGTCCAATTGTTTTGCAATATTTTTTTATTGAAACTCCATCGGTGGCTATTTCTCTTTAAGAATGCATAGTGATATCCAGAAGGTGGTCGTCCATAGGAGTCGAAAAATTCACCAAAACCATTTTTGTCTATATGTAGTGCAACCCAATGTGATCCAGGTTTTGTATCGGGGTCCAAATTACTAATTAAATAAGTAGGAGTTTCCATGTATATCGGTAATCTATTTGCAGCATACACATTATACCGCAAACTTGGATGTATTTCGTTCAAATATTTCTGTAGTTCTATTGTATTCATATTTATTTAAAAATACAACTTTCCAACCCCAGAGATCGCAAACATGTGTGCGATTGTAATTACAGTAACTTATTATATATCGAAAGGGTGATTATTAAAAATAATACAAAGTAAGTTCATTTTAATTAATTTATTCAAAAATGTACACACAAAGAGATACATACAAATATTACAAAGTTAATATTTTTACAATATATATATATTCAACTATTATAATCGACGGATACATTGCGGTTTTTATCTATCTCAATAACATTATCAAATTCGGCGTAAACAATACAGTTAATAGTTTGTACAAGCGTTGACTCAAATCGAACTTCTAATCTTACAGTGCCATGTCTTATAAGATTCCAATGACCTGAAGAGTTGGCTGATAAATCCGGAGTTAAATCAAAAGCTAACAAACAGTAACCGTTCGAATATTGTTCTCTCGAAATTCCATTCCCTTCATTTAAAAAATGTATACCCGTACCCGAAAATAATGTATGATAAGCCGTGGTGAAAATATGGTTTTCAAACGAAGGTTGTAAAGCTTTCGAAGGTATTTGTTGACCATCAATATATAAACAAAATGTGTTAATGTTGTAATTTTCGAAATTAAATGGATTTTTAGTGAGATTACCGTTAAATGCCCCGTTATCAACAAACCCAATAATACATCTTTTTGGGACTTGCCCCAAAAAAATGTTGTCAAGTGTTTTGCCTTGAATCCCAGATGGTATAGTTAAAACTTTCACTTCAGCTCGAGTGACGGGATATTTTGCTGTAGAAAAAGCCAATGCTTTTTGATGTGCAAGTAAAACAGTTGGATTGATTCGTGCTTTACGAACGATAAGTGTTGCATCTGTAATGCATACTTTAAACTTTGAATCACTTGAAGGGGCCATTAAGTTAAATGTTTCTCTAGAGCGAACTAATTTAACTGACATTTCTACACCATTGATCAAGAACTTTTCTTGGTTAAATATATCGCCATGTAAGTGTCCAATCATTTCAATTTCTTGACTTTCAGAAGCTAATTTTTGTCTTTTAACAAATCCTCCATTTTCCTCGCCGGTTTCATTAATTTTGTTGGCTGTATCTTCATACCAAAGGCCACACGTAAGATGAGATTCTTTAGCTGGTTTAGCATAATTCAACAAAGTTTCCATGTAGGCACGATACGCATATGTATTATTTGGAGGTGATATAAGTTTTTGATTTAAATAGACATCAAGTTGACTGAAGATTGAATGCAACCAATTATTAACCGGAGCCACTACCGTTGAGGCAGCTACCTTAGAGGAATCTTGATGCAATATCCTGGCTTTTATATGAATCAAAGTATGAGACAGATCTATATAATCTTCATATCTTCTTACCGTTTTGACGAAAGCATTTCAAAATTTGTTAGTTATGACTCAAACATTTCTAACAGTTTCATGTTACAACTTGTTTCATTGTCTGATAACAGAAAAAAGTTCCAAAGTATTACAAAAATTTCTAAACAATGAGTCAAAATATTTTTAACAATAGTTTAATGGAAAGATGACTAACAAAGACACCTTACAAAATGTTATAAACATATTCATATCTTTTGTTCATATCGAAGCCGGAATTCATTATCACAAACCTTTTGTGCATTGGACCCATGAGTCATGGTGTAGGAGCGATATTTTCTATATATATAGGGTTGGAACTGTTTAAGTTACATTGTGAAAGTGTCTTTTCTATAGTGAACATTTAGTTTGTTATATTTCGTGTATTTCTAAGTGAAGTGAAATACAAATATAAATTTAATTTACAAAGTATTAGTGACATAGATTCATACAACAATGAATGTAAGTAATTTTGTTATTACTTTATACCACACTTATATACACTAAAAAACCATCGCTACACTACGAACAATCATCAATTCAGATTTAAATTTATAAAATATTTTTACAGAACTCACTGGAAATTATTGATGAAGAAAATACTTTTAAAAATTACTACTATCCTCTATCGGATGAAGGTAGTCAGGATTTACTTAGTAATTTACAATCAAAACTAAAGAAAAAGAGGGAGCAAAATATTATTACCAAGAATTTAGATGAATTCTTTGAAGGTCCTATAATAAAACGAAAAAAACTTTCATCCACTGTATCTCGAATCGATGAAGAAGGTAATACCGTCTGTTTATCAACAAACGTTGATGATGGTTCCAGCTCAAGTAAACTTATTAAAATAGAAATATATGACATGAAAAAGATTGCAAAAATAGCCTCCACAGAACATTGGAAGCACGCAGATTTTAGAGTTAAATATTACACAAATGATAAACACAAAAATTCTGCAAACGTTAGAAACATTGTTTACGAAATAACTAAAGAAATTTCTAAGACTGAAAATTGTAAAAAATCTCACTTTAGTAATAAGTAATAAACGCATTCCATTTAATTAATATTCGTGTATATATTATTTACTTATAGTTTCTGAATATAATAATCATGTGTATTTTATAGCTAGAATATAAAAAAACTATTTTTGTAAATACAAATTTTTATTAGTACTTTCTTTAAATAAGTTCGTGTCATATATTTCCATTTTATTGAAACATAATCTAAAATTATATCTGTACCTTTCTTCAACGCAAATCTAATATGGAATGTATAATTTGTGGGGAATAGTTCCAGAGAGTGGATTGAAAGACTCCACATATGATGAAGAATTGTACAATATTTGTGCAGTAGTTGAGGAAAACATAGCGTGAGTATGCCTTCTTAAATTATCTCAAAATTTACAGAATTATTTTGTTCTTCTTCTATAAATATGTTTCTTCTTTGTTTTAGACAATCAAAACAATCATATCAAATCGGGATGGGGTCTAAGAAACTTTGTAGTACGAAGGATGATGACAATAATAAGAAAAAGACTAGATATGAAGATAGGCCATCAACTTCATTATCATCGATCGGGATATCAGCAGACCTCGATGTCGACAAGGTGCAATGTAACACGTGTAAAATTTTGATAACTAGAAAATACTTTACCAATCATTTGAAAAGCAAAATTCATAATAATAATGTTTTAACTTCTCACACATCTCTTAAAAATGTATCAATTGCTGAAACAGCCCTTGGAAATAGAATAATTACATATAAAATTAAAAATAAATCTGATTTATCATCTATGTTAGATTTTGAAACGCCGGAATTGTTTTTAAGTTCTATAAAAGATGATGTGCTATTTTTGATTGAAGAATCTATGCAGAAACATACTGCTTTTAAAGTAAATTTTATACTACACGCAGATTTTATACAACAAACTAAAGATATTCTAAATTCATTTGATTTTCAAACATGTAATTATATAATTTTTCGAGGTGATGACTTAAATATTTTCTTTTCTTCATTATGTGATGCTATAACAAATAAAATAAGTGCTTTTGAACAAAAAGACAGTGGGTGGAGTCTTAAACAAATTAATTGCTTAGACATGAATATTAATAAATTTAATCCGCTACGTGGTACGTCATATATTGATTTACCTAAAGATATTAGTAATAAAAAAGCTGTGATAAACGTAAAAAACTCTGACAATTTATGTTTTCAATGGGCATTACTTTCGGCATTATATCCAGTGAGTAAGAACGCAAATCGAGTATCGTCCTATAGCATGCATGTAAATAAACTAAAATTTAATGGTGTATCTTTTCCCGTTAAATTAAATGATATATCAAAAGTTGAAAAATTAAATAATATTAGTATCAATGTATTCGGTTTAGAATTTAATAAAGAAATGAAAAGGCATAGTGTAGTGGGTCCACTATATTTAACAAAATGTCGTAGAAATAGTCACATTAATTTATTACTCATAAATAGAGAAAGGACTTACCACTATTGTTATATTAAAAACTTATCAAGATTGGTCAGTAAACAAATTTCAAATCAAAATCATGCGGTTTATATATGCGATGGATGTTTATTGCATTTCCCCACAAAGGAAAGGTTGAATAACCATCGACAATATGATTGTTCACATATTACTGTAGAACTACCAAATATAGATAAAAGATATAAAAATTGGTTTGGACAACTAGTGTCAAATACTCAATTAAAATTTGAAAATTTTCATAAAAAGTTAAAGATACCCTTCGTTATATATGCAGATTTTGAAGCCTTTTTAAATCCAATAAAAACGTGTTCTAACGATCCAAATAAACCGTATACTAAAAATGTTCACAAACATGAAGTTTATAGTTTTGGATATTATATTAAATGTTCATATGATAATAGTTTGTCAAAATATGTAACGTATAGCGGTCCAGATTGTGTACAGATATTTATGAATCGTTTATATGATGATTTAAAAATAATAAGTAAGAAAAATAGTTTTCAAAAATGCCCCAAACCATTGACTGCAGAAAATGAAAAGGAAATTGCGAATTCTAAACTCTGTTGTATATGTGAAATAGAATTTTCTGATGATAAAAAGATTTCATATTTTGATTGGTATACAGGTAATTTTAGAGGTGTTGCACACGATGTTTGTATAAGCAAATTTAGGATACCACGTCATGTTCCAGTATTCCTACATAATCTCAGCCACTATGATGCACATTTCATTGTTCATGCATTAAACTTTGTAGAGGGTGATGTGGATGTCATTCCCCAAAACAAAGAAAGATACATATCTTTTTCTAAAACATTAATAATAAATAGCCAAATTTTGAATTTAAGATTTCTTGATTCCCTAAAATTTTTACCATGTAGTCTTGAGCAATTAGCTAAAAATCTCAACGATGAACAATTTATTACTTTAAAAAATAGTTTTCCAAGAAATGAAGATTTCAGGTATGTTAGGAGAAAAGGTATTTATCCTTATGAATTTATGACATCATACGACTGTTTAAAATTAACATCTATTCCCACTAAAAATCAATTTTACAGTTCATTAACTGATTCAAATGTATCTAATGATGATTATAATCATGCACAGAATGTTTGGCAACATTTTGGTTGTCAAAATATGCTGGATTACTCTAACTTATATCTGAAAACAGATGTTATATTGTTAACTGATGTATTCGAAAACTTTAGAAATATTTGTATAACAACTTATGGATTAGATCCTGCTCATTATTATACAGCACCGGGCTTGAGCTGGGATGCTATGTTAAAATATACAAAAATAGAGTTAGAATTATTAACAGACTTTGATAAAATTGCTTTCATCAAGGCAGGTATTAGAGGGGGAGTATCACAATGCAGCAATCGTTATGCTAAAGCTAATAATAAATTTTTAGATAATTATGATGAAAATAAACCTACATCATATCTTGCTTATTTCGATGCAAATAACCTTTACGGTTGGGCTATGTCTCAATATTTACCTGAAGGAGGATTTGAATGGGTCAGTCCAAATACAAGTTTTGATATACCCGACACGTCTGAATTCGGTTTTATTTTAGAAGTAGATTTAGAGTACCCAGTTGAACTTCACGATTTACACTCTGATTTTCCACTTTGCCCTGAGAAAATATGTATAAGTAGTGATTCTAAAGAAACCAAATTAATACCAAATCTTTATAATAAGATCAGATATAAAATTCATTATAGAAATCTTAAACAGTGTCTGAATATGGGAATGAAAATAACAAAAGTTCATAGAATACTAAAATTTAGACAGAGCTCATGGCTGCAAAAATACATTGATTTAAATACAAAACGTAGAATAGAGGCAGTCTCGGATTTTGAAAAGGATTTTTATAAATTAATGAATAATTCCGTGTTTGGGAAAACTATGGAAAACATTGAAAAAAGGGTTAATGTGAAATTGTTAACGCATTGGGAAAATAACGGTAAAACTCTAGGTGTACAAGATTTGATTGCAAAACCGGAATTTCACAGTTTATCGATTTTTGCAGAAAACTTAGTTGCAGTACAATTGCGAAAAACAAAGTTGGTTCATAATAAACCCATTTATTTAGGATTTTGTATATTGGATATTTCAAAAACTCTTATGTATGACTTTCACTACAACTACATGATGAGGAAGTTTGATAATAAATTAAAATTATTGTATACTGACACAGATAGTTTAATATATCAGATTTTTACAGACAACTTTTACAATGATATTAAAACCGACCTCGTTTATCGATTTGATACATCCGATTATCCATCAGATAATACATATGGTTATCCAAAAATCAATAAAAAGAAACTAGGATTTTTCAAAGATGAAAATAATGGAAAAATTTTAAAAGAGTTTGTAGGTCTAAGATCTAAAATGTATGCATTTGACGTCGAAAATAAATTGACAACAAAAGCAAAGGGTGTTAATAAATGTGTTACAAAAAAAATGACCATGGAAAATTATAAGACTTGTCTCTTCACTAAAAATATCCAATTTTGCAACATGTACAGATTCAAATCAATTAAACACACAATTTTCACCCAGCAAATAAACAAAAGATGTTTATCTTATAACGACACAAAGCGTTATATTCTACCCAATAATATGGATACACTGGCGTGGGGTCATTACAAATTAAAATAGATTATAGAAAAATCTGTATGTAAATATTTCTTTGTTAATATATATTTCTATTCAATGTTCTAATTAAGTACCTTAATGTTAACTAAAATATGTATGTATTTCGATTAGTTTATGAATATAATATTTGTAAATATGTTGCTGTACACTGCTGTATTTGTATACTAGTCTTAAGATGTATCTTTTATTCAATTATTATTGTCAATAAATAGTTAATATTTGTAAATACTTTTTCTTATGTTTATTTTTTAATATGCATGTAGTAAGTGAATATATAAACCAACAATTGAACGAAATGTTTTATTTCTCTCTGTAACTCTCAAGCATTTACACACATGCAACGTGATGTTTCACTTTATTCACCCATTTACTGCAATAGTTGCAGGTCCAAGTGGCTGTGGAAAATCAAATTTTGTTACAAACTTCATTAAATATATTAATGACATATGTAGTAGTGAGTTTACACAAATTACTTGGTGCTTTGATGAAATGCAACCTTTATATAACTTGCCAAATGTAAATTATCATCAAGGTATACCAGATCTTAATATGTTTGATGGGAAGAATGCAAACCTTGTAATAATTGATGATCTTATGAGAGAGTCTGATGGTCGCATTGTTGATATTTTTACCAAAGGAAGCCACCATAGAAACTTAAGTGTATTTTACATCACACAAAATTTATTTCACCAAGGTAAAGGACAAAGAGACATTTCTTTAAATTCAAATTATATTGTTTATTTTAAAAATCCCCGAGATAAAACTCAAATACGATACTTAGCACGCCAAGTATCACCAGAAAATCCAAAATTTCTTGAAGATGCCTATCGTAATGCAACTATGGAAGCACATGGGTATTTAATGATAGATCTTAAACAAAACACTGATGAAATGTGTCGAATTAAAACAAAAATATTTCCTCCAGATGTACATTGCGTTGTTTATGTCCCCACCAAAGGCTTTAAATATAGCAAGAATCAACAAATTCCTGTCATTTACACATAATGCCGCGAAGTCTAAACACGCATAAAGACTTACTGAGAGCACTACATAAGCTTAAACCTAAATATAAGAAAGCTCTTTTACAATCGTGTGACGAAAAGGAAATTAACTGTATTTGTGAATGTATACATAACGTCCTCCAAGGTAAAGTGGAACTACCAGAAAAAGAGAAAAAAAAACTTAAACGATATAAATCTATACTGCGGAAATTGTTACATAAAAGTTCTAATAAAATAAGAAAAAATATTATTATTCAAAAAGGTGGCGCATTTCTACCAATAATATTGGGTTCAATTTTGAGTGGCTTAGTTAATTATTTTATGTAATAAAAATGGAGCAAGCTAAGAAAATGTTGCTCATTGAACCAAGTTTGATGGACAAACTAAAATACAACCAAGTTCCTGATAGACCCACTTCTAGATTAGATGCTGAGATGAAAAATATTTTGAATAGTAATATGGATGATAGGAAAAAATGTATTCTATATCTACAAATTTTACAAAGATATTTACACTTTACTGGAGAAGACCGTCAACCTCATGAAATACCAATAATAACTAAAAGTATTGATACTACCACTCCAGAAGTAAAAGTAAATACATCTAATAAAAGTAATTATACCGACGACAAGAGTTTAGTTACAGCTCTGCCACCAAACACTGAAGATAAAAATCAGGAGAGTACTATATCTTATGAAAAACTTCCTTACACGAAAGATCAAATTCTTAGTTTAATACCAAAAACCTATGTAAAGAAAGGTGGGTCTTTATTGGAATTGCTAACTCTAAGTACAAATAAAATTCATTGGAATGATGATGGTACAGTCATTATAGATAACGAAAAAATTCTTGGAAGTAATATAGTAGATTTGTTAAATGATGCAATTAGACCGTTAAAAAAAAGTGATCCAATAGGTTGGGAAAAGTTTGCAACAGCATTGAAGGATATTAAAGTACCGTTGACTTACGTTGGGAATCCAGCTAGAAGTGAATACATACACCGGCTTCAATTAAAGGATATTGACCAAGTATCTACAGATGAAGAGTTTAATGATAAAAAAAACAATCTAGAAAAGATAAAAAAACCTATAAGAAAAAAAAATAGTTGGGAAAAATGGACCCCATACTAGAGATAACTAAGATTTATTATGATCCATCACATCCTGCTGGTTACAGTAGTATTGAAAAATTGTCGAAAGCTATGAAAGGTAAAATGACTAAGGAAGACGTTAAAAAGTGGCTACGGTTACAAGAAACATACACGTTGCATAAACCAGTACATAGGAAATTTCCTCGAAACAAATATATTTTGTCCAACCTAAATGAACTTTGGCAGGTAGACTTAAGTGATATGAGATCTTATTCTACACATAATGACGGATTTAATTATATACTTTGTGTTATTGATGTGTTTACTAAATATGCTTATGCTAGACCTATGAAAAATAAAAATTCTGAAACAGTTAAATCATGTTTTGATAGTATTTTTAGTGAAGCTAATACCACACCAACACATATACAATCTGATAAAGGAAGTGAATTCCTTTCAAAAGATGTAAAGGGTTATTTAAAGAGTAAAAATATAAATTATTATACAACAAATAACCCTGATATTAAAGCCAGCATTGTAGAAAGATTCCAAAGGACACTAAAAATGAGAATGTGGCGTTATTTCACTCACAAAAATACCCATAGGTATATAGATATCCTACAGAACTTAATATACGCATATAACCATAGCTATCATTCTAGTATTAAGATGTGTCCTTGCGATGTAAATTTTGATAATATAATGACTGTTTGGAATAATTTGTATGACAGAGAAAAAGTTAGTCAACCTACAAATATTCCACTTCCAAAATTTCATATTGGTGACTATGTAAGAATCACCAAACACAAACATATCTTTCAAAAGGGATATGAATCCAATTGGAGTGATGAAATTTTTATTATATCTTCTATAATAGATAGATCACCGTGGGTAGTATACACATTAAAAGATTTACAAAATGAACCAATAACAGGAACTTTTTATGAGAAAGAGTTACAAAAAATATCTTATGATCCTACTTCAAGTTATAAAATAGATAAAATTATCGGTTCCCGCTATTCCGGTAACAGAAAGCAAGTGTTGGTCAAGTGGAAAGGTTATCCGGATAAATTTAATAGTTGGATATTGGCTTCTAGTTTAAAGAAAATATGATGAAGGAAAGTTTTTATTTAACATTGTTGAGTAATAGCTCCATGGAATACTTCCCAGAAAATACGACAACCCAGTTTTCAACCAAATTACCGAAACCTATTATACTTGAAGGTAGATGGTCTGTTGGTGTCGTTGAATTTCAATATCCATGCACGATGTTTACAGTTCAGGAACATGAAAATATTGTTTATATAACAAAATGGGCTGTAATGCCCCATGAGGATAAACCTTCACTAATATACTACAAACATTATATACCAGCCACCAACTATGATGATATTAATCAAATTTTAACAGCATTAAACAGCATTGATGATAAAGTTATATTTCGATATGATGAAATTTCAAAGTTTGTATCTGTAACTGTAATGGATGAATCAATAAGATCAGTTACGTTAGCACCTAGCTTAAGTCTTCAACTAGGATTTGAACCAACTAGAAACTTAGCACACAGGGGTGGTTTTGGAAAATGTTCAGCGAATTTACATCTAGGGCTACCATCCCAGTTATTTGTTTATAGTGATATTATTGAACCGCAAATTGTTGGGGATGTGATGACACAATTATTAAGAATAATACCACTAGACCCTTCAAAATACATATATGGAGCTAATAAAATGCATGTTTTCTCACCACCTCACTACATACCTGTTATGCGCAGGGAGTTTGATACGATTGAAATAAATATAAGATCAGGCACAGGACAAAAAATACCATTCCAGTTTGGGACATTGTGCATTAAACTCCACTTTATGAAACTATAATGTATTCCAAAGAATATAATGAAATTTGTCCTTATGAGCACTATTATTCACATCAAGCTGGTCACGGTATTGGTGTGATTTATCGAGGAGCACCGTATCAGCGTGGACATGGAATTGGTAGTTTTTTAGGAGGCTTATTTAGATCTGTTTTACCATTGCTCTCTAGTGGTGCTAAAGTAGTGGGTAAAGAGGCTTTAAATGCCGGTGTGGGTCTATTATCGGATATGGTTAATGCACGCCCCATGGAAGATTCAATAAGAACTAGATTGAAAGAGGCCAGCTCAAATTTACACAAAAAAGCTCAAGATAAAATTAATCGAATTAACATGTCCGGTTCAGGATATATAAAAAAGAGGAACCGTTTGAATTCTCTCATTTCAGCACCGAATGTCAAGGTGAAAGGTATCAAAAAATCAAAGTCAAGTCATACTAAAATCAAAGACATATTTTCATAAAATGTCATTTCTACATAACAAATCATGTGAGTGCATTAAATCAGAGTTAGATTTATTTGCATTACCCTCAACACAAACTAGTATAGAAAATGGAATATGGATACATTATAAACCTATATCATCTCTAGCTGATGATGGGCCCCTCGAATTTCAAGTACCAGGAACTGGTGAAGATTATATAGATCTGTCTCATACTTTGATTCATATAAAAGCCAGGATATTGCATCAAGATTCCTCTAAGGTAGCTGCCTCAACGGTAGTGGCTCCGGTTAATAATTGGTTGCATTCAATCTTCAGTCAACTTGATGTCTATTTAAATCAAAAACTTATATCACCTCCAAATAATACATATGCGTATCGTGCCTACATGGAAACTTTGTTGAATTATGCTAAACCAGCTAAAGAATCTCATCTTACGTGTGGCCTTTGGTATGAAGATACAGCCAACAAAATTAATGAAACCGGCGAGGAAAATGGAGGATTTGTTAAAAGACAAAAATTAGCTTCTGAAAGTCAAGAAATTGAAATGATTGGACACTTACATGGCGATATATTTAACCAAGAAAAGTTCTTGATCAATGGTGTAGAAATGTCAGTTAAATTAGTTCGCTCTAGAGAAACATTTAACTTAATGGCCCCTTCAAGTGATTCAAAGTTTAAAGTATGCATTACAGATGCAACACTTATCGTTCGTAAAGCACGAATCAATCCAACTGTTTTACTTGCACATCAAAAAGCATTGGCTTTTTCTACAGCAAAATATCCCGTCACTCGAGCTGAAGTGAAAGTTTTAACTATACCATCTGGGATTCAAGGCAAAACACTTGACAACATTTTTTTGGGGCAAGTCCCAAAAAGATGTATTATTGGGTTTGTTGATAACGGGGCATTTAACGGTAATCTCACTAAAAATCCATTTAATTTCGAAAATTACAACATTAACACATTTTGTTTATATATTGATGGTCAACAAATACCTTCGAAAGCTTTACAACCTTCGTTTGAAAACCATATTTTCACCACGGCTTATCATACATTATTTTCGGGTACGGGTATACATTTTTTAAATGAAGGGAATGGAATTTCGAGAGAACAATATTCGAACGGTTACTGTTTGTTAGCTTTTGATTTAACTCCGGATTTATCAGCCAACTCTTCAGGTCATTGGAATCTTATAAGACATGGCACTGTAAGATTAGAAGTTCGATTTGAGTCAACGCTTGTACAAACTATTAACTGTATTGTTTACGCCGAATTTGATAATGTTATTGAAATAGATAAAAACCGCAATGTATCCGTCGATTATAATAGTTGAATATATATATATTGTAAAAATATTAACTTTGTAATATTTGTATGTATCTCTTTGTGTGTATATTTTTGAATAAATTAATTAAAATGAACTTACTTTGTATTATTTTTAATAATCACCCTTTCGATATATAATAAGTTACTGTAATTACAATCGCACACATGTTTGCGATCTCTGGGGTTGGAAAGTTGTATTTTTAAATAAATATGAATACAATAGAACTACAGAAATATTTGAACGAAATACATCCAAGTTTGCGGTATAATGTGTATGCTGCAAATAGATTACCGATATACATGGAAACTCCTACTTATTTAATTAGTAATTTGGACCCCGATACAAAACCTGGATCACATTGGGTTGCACTACATATAGACAAAAATGGTTTTGGTGAATTTTTCGACTCCTATGGACGACCACCTTCTGGATATCACTATGCATTCTTAAAGAGAAATAGCCACCGATGGAGTTTCAATAAAAAAATATTGCAAAACAATTGGACTTCAGTATGTGGTCAATACTGTTTAATGTATTTGTACTACAAGTTGCACAACTGTACAATGAATTACTTTATTAATCAATTTGACATCGATACCATGTACAATGATATGTTATTATGGAATTTGTTTAATTACTGTTTTAAAATAAATGAATATGACTAATGAAGGAATGTAGACGGCTTTTTATTATACATAGAAAAAGTACCTGAGACCCCCCGACCGTAACACAACAATAGCGTTCGAGCCGAACAATAGGTGACCCTTGCTCGGATGATCCATTGTTAACTGTACCCCATTGCTTTTGTATTATTATAGCCTAGTTAATGTTATGCTATCTCTGAAACGGTTAAAGCTACGCAATTTTAAATACTTGCATTCGATTCAGCGACCCTGAAAACCTTTTTTTTTTTTTTTTTTTTTTTTTAGGTCAGGGTTGCCGCCGTGATCAGTGAGCTAGAACCGATGAGAGAGCCAAAGGCGGTGAGCCAGAACCTGTGAATCCCTACTACTATCTGAAAACCTTTTTTTTTTTTTTTTTTTTTTTTTTTTTTTAGGGTTGCCGCCGTGATCAGTGAGCTAGAACCTGTGAATCCCTACTACTTACATAACAACCATTTGTTGATGGAATGTGTCCGATCTGAACCTGTGAGGGAGGCGTTTGTGAGTGCCTTTGCTCTGAACAGACTTGACATCGGGAATGTTTAACAAAATCTTAACAGAACTATTATCTGATGAGGCGTCTGGCTTTTTCAGATCAATGGCACCATATGTAATATGTTAGGTATTTCTGTATTAGGGTACGATGGGGCTGACATACGTACACACGTAAAAGTCCCTTAAATAAATAGAATAAAAAAAAAAAATAGTACATAACAAGTACTTTGCCTACAGAAATACGTAAATTAAGAACTGCTATTAAGTGCATGCTTGATCACAATTGCAAGACAATTGACCTAGATGCAGAACAATTGTAATTGTACGAATCTCGTGTAAGCGTATTTTATGTCAGTGTTTATAAATTTCATAAATCAGGTAACGACTTTTTCTAACAACCGCTGTTTAATACTAACTCAGTACGCGACTTCGCCTGTTGTTTCGTAACCGTAAAGTGTCATTCACGAATTTGACCTAACATGATTGGCTCTCGAAATGTGTTGCGAGCGCCACCTTATGAATGGCGCGATGCGTGCACGACTTGTCAAACGGACACTCGAAAATCGTAACCGGAGCAAGCAGTTGCTCATTCTTAACGCAATAAAAACAATTCGTGAGGAAGGATACAGGTGCATCGTGCGAGCGCGCGGCATCGGGTACAGCATTTTGTCGGAAGTCATATCGCAGAGTGTGGTGTTCGAACGTTTAGCCGGCCGGCAAGTGTTGTTGACTTTCCTCATCACCCATCAAGTCTACATCCGTTGCGCTGACCCCGACGAGCGGAGCAGGACGGAACCACCTGCCGCGGGAGCTGACCAGCTGGGACCGCGAGAGTGCCGTCGGCCAGGTTAGTGCAACGCATTGTACGCGAGAGACACACCATCGGGGCTAGGATTGTTAGCCAATTCTTAATCGTTGTCTCATTCCCATATTGTGGTGAACAATTCTGTACATCAACGCGGTTTCATCACACCTGTGTTATCTATACTAATATTATAAAGCTGAAGAGTTTGTTTGTTTGTTTATTTGTTTGAACGCGCTAATCTCTGGAACTACTGGTTCGAATTGAAAAATTATTTTTGTGTTAAATAGACTATTTATCGAGGAAGGCTTTAGGCTATATAACATCACGATGTAACTATTAGGAGCGAAGAAATAATGGAAAATGTGAAAAAAACGGGAAAAATTATTCATCCTTGAGGGCTTCCATTGCGTGCGCTGCAAAAACGGTTCAAGATACCAAAAATATATGTATGAAAGAATTATTCCTCTTGAAATGATCTAAAAAAATGTCCGCGACAGTATATGTCTATATTTTAAGATTAAGTCACTAGAACCGTTTTTATGGTAAACAAATTTGGTCGAAATTAATGCATTATTTGTTAAGAGTTGTATCAACGTAATAATATTAATCTTTATCCAAATAAATGTGTTGTTGATTAAGAGTATTCAATTGTGAACAAAATTGTCTTTGACATCACTTAATTTCAATGAACATCTTAGAAGATATTACAAAACCTTATATAGCAAAACAACGTTTGCCGGATCAGCTAGTTAATGATAATAATAACAACCCTTAAATAATCTAAGTTATTTTATGGCATCGCTCAAAAATATATTTTTTTATATATTTTTTGAATTGTAATAGATTTGACTGTGGTGGCCTATCGGGGCATAATAGAAGGGTTCTATGCGTGGGAACCTTTGTACCCATGTACCTCTGGGTTTTTCCAAATTACGCTACATGCTCCACGGTGAAGGAAACATCGTGAGGAAATCTTCATGGCATCTAATAGAAATGTCATGTGTAAGTGCCCTGAGAATGGAAATCAGCTGCGCTACTGGTCACGTCGGGCACGACATATATGTGCAAAGTGGATACAGCTACTTATGTATCTCTTCTCACTCCGCAAAGGTTATAGCAAGACAATATATTATTATTGTTCATTATGTGAGGGCATAGCTACTAATAGATGAAAAAATAGCTTAGTATAAAGTGTACATAATATCTATACTTCTATACTACTATTATAAAGAGGAAAGGTTTGATTTTTTGTTTGTTTGAAATGAATAGGCTCCGAACTACTGGACCGATTTCAAAAATTCTTTCACCGTTGGCAAGCTACACTATTCCCGAGTGACATAGGATATGTTTCATTTTCAAAAAAATAATAGGAATGCTTACAAAAACTTGAATAATCTAACCCAAGGTGTAAAAAAATAAACAAAAAACTTCTTTCAATCGCGTGCGCTGCGAAAACTATTAATGATAGAACAAAATGATGTATTAAAATTTTTCAGGACACATTACTAACTATAAAAAATGTCCTGACAGCATGTCTGTACCTTTTATAGTTACATCACAATAAGCATCCTTTTATTATTATATTTTTATTAAAATACCACCGCTAGAAAAGGCTCTTTATTCGTTCCTAGGTAAATATCCTTATCAAAATAAATAAATCGTTATTTAAGACTACTTCAATAACTTCATCATATCACCTTTTAAATTATTTGATTCGGATATTCCACTTAAAATATATCACGAGTTTAAATAATAGAAAAAACTCCGCTCGGCTAGCAATGCGTTGAAGAGGTACGAGATGGGAGTCAAGGGAGTTCTTTTATTATATTATTATGCCCGTGCGAAGCCGGGATGGGTTGCTAGTTACCAATAAGCCAGGTTTTATGTGTGATGGTTTTAACAAAGGCATAAACATATCTTGATTCCCAATTCAAACTATTGTCTAGCTTACAAGGTCATAATATAGAAGCCATATTAAGCAAAATATTAATATTTACACCTCAAAACCCTGAAAAGATTATGTAAATATTTAACCGTATATAAACATCCTTTTGCGCATGTGTGGAATATTTGCAAAAAATATAATTATTAGGTGCGTAAAAACATTGAACGTTCTGGTCGTTAAATAATCACGGCAAATGTTCTGAAGAGTTATGTAACCTTGATTCTCCCTCTCTTTTCCATAATGAAGTCACTGCTATACGGTAACTCACATTCCGGCTAGAACTAACAAGTTTTTTCTTATTTTTGTCGTTTCGTTGGGCTGTGGAACGGTCTTTCGGCGAGAGTATTTTCAGCGTTCTATAATATAATATGAAATCCTTTAAACGCAGTGTAAAGAGTTATTTATGCAGGCCGACACGATCTCTGCGACTACCGATGGGTATTTCTTTACTGTTGACAGCTGTTGTTGTTTTTTTACTACACTATGTCTACCATCTGGCGTTATTTGGTCACTGTGTTGAATAAATATAAAAAATAATAGTGAGAAAAGGGTAATTAGGTCTTGTAATAAAATAGAAGGTAGATTAGGAGCATTGAATTCTTAAGAATATTCTGAAACAATTGAGAAATTCCATTATTAGACAAATTTAGACAAAGTTAATAAATGATAATAGAGCGAAGAGATTCAGGGTGGCTCTTTACACCACCCGTCGCAAATCGCGAGAACGTGGCACATTTGATGAGCGAATCTCAAAGGCAGCGGTGTTGCAAACATTTCGTTGCCGTCACCTCGGTCAAGGCGACCCACATCTCAGCGCATACGATATTAGCAACACACTCAAGTAACGGAATCTTTTGCGAAACACCATAATCTATTATCGTGAAACTATACAATATTATTATGCATTCTGTAGTGCACGGACGGATCTTATTCCAATAATGGATGTGTAAGACATTTATATACAATAGGATCGAGAACACGCTAAATGGGTCCAAGGATTATGGCTTATATGAACTTAAACGGCGAACTGTGTTAATAATCGTTTTTTTTTTTCATAATAGTTATTTACATTATGTTTTTATTGGCCAGATTCATAATTTAAAGATTAACGTTGATGGCTACCGTAGTTATTAATTAGGTATCCTTTTAACAAAACTGATATTAGAGTAATCTTGCATGCCATATAAATATCTTCAGATGTAATCTAAATAAAAGGTTCATAATCCAGGCATATCCTACACAGATATAAACTACAAAAATTACAACCAACATATATTCCCATATTATCGCTTTGAGCTGAATTTTTAAATGTAATAATATACTCGTACAATTTATACACATCTCAGTATAAAGTGACATTAAAAAAATATATTTAACGTGTCTAACTTCATTATTAATGTATTTTCACTCATACTTTAAATCTCTATCGCACGCATTCGAAAGTAGATTAAAAAACAATATACATGTATAAAAAATAGATATACTCGTAAAAATTAAAACTTCGCTCAAAAGTGGATTATGAAAATAATTCAATACACGATTTATAGCGTTTAATATGGTATCTAAACATGATGTATCACTTTTCTAACTTAACTGTTAACGAATTTCTTTACAAACTGCAACACTATTTCACCCCTTAAGTAGTTTTTTTTTAATTTACAATCGTGGGCCCACATTTCAAGGTTAAAGTTTCTAACGTAAAAAATAACGAAACATTTTAAAAATCTTAATATCCTCTATTACAAACCGAAGGATTGGTTAAAAAAAAAAACACTTTTTTAGCCTTCTAATGATATTATCCATATACGATTTTTCACATTTCTGATTTTATTGTCAACGAATTTCCATACGAATGTCCACCCTCTATTTCGACTCAGGCGGTAGATTTAAAAAAAGTCATACATAAGAATTTAGACACGAGACAAATAGCTTACATCCTAATTTTCATAGTACTACTTTAAAAAATAATACAAATCATGAAAATCACTAAAACTCCATTAATTTAACATGTAAAATTTTTTGGGGTGCGGCAGACTTCCGCCACTTTAATAGTAATAAAAAATTAAAAATGTACATTGTATTTTTGTAATAATTCTACCCTAGAGGCTTAAAAATCTATCAGTCTTATGGTTTCAGAATTTTTGAAGACCAAGTCAATCAGTGACTTTACCTTTTTTATATATTATATTAAAGATAGGTTAATTTTTAAAATACTTAATTAAAATCAATACAACGAATACAACATTTAATAATCAGATAAATTGTCCGCCTGTTTACTGATGAATGACATAAATAGCACGTATTTAAGTGTCTGTTATGAAACGTATTTCCGGAATGGAATTACTAAAAGTTTGTTATGAAATGTAGTAAAGCTTATAATAATTATTGATGTTACCGTAATTTAGCCGTATTTATTAAAAAAGAAATGGATATACTCAAAATTATGTAACTTTTTTGATAAATTTAAATCCGCACAGGGTGGAAATATAATCTTTACAAGATTTGTAGCAATTATTGTACATTGCACCTGAGTATATAAATTATTACACATCTCTATTATTATTATATAAAATCGTAACGAAGTCAAAATGGTTTAGTGAAAAACATTTAAAGAACTTAACCGAAATAGATTATTTAGATTTAAAGGTTTTGCACACAAAACGTATATTTTGTTTTTACGTTTCTACGTGTTATATCCAAAATAATTGAAAACTAATAAATAAAAATTGCGTATTTTTATTGCATTCTACAATAACTTTAAGTTAAAAAATATTTTAGATTATTCTAATAGACATTAATGGTGACTCTCTAATCATAAATCCCTAAACACGGTTTTTCAGTTGAGAAACAATCCTCTACCCTAACATTTATTCTTTACGCAACTTAGGTTTGTACTTTTACCCTAATTATGTGATTTGTTAATATAAATATCAGTTAATTGAGTACTAATCGCTCTTTGTTCCGCCTTTAGTAACCGACATGCGTTACGCAAACGACAAATAAATAGGATGCGTTTGGCATTCTACGACAGGATTCAATTATACGCCGCCCGTTTCTATCATCCTTAATTAATTCATTACGAAGTAATCTATTTACGTGAAAAAAATCCCGTACAATCTATTTCCAAATACAAACAGCTTATCCGGATTCTCACATACGTCACATTCTCCCTACAACGAATCCTGGATAAGCCCGAAATTATTCGTCGTTCTTATAAACTTTTTTTTCTTCTGCGACTATATATATTCCGGGGACATCCGACCACTATTTTCAATAGTTAAAAATGCTGGAAATAACTTTTATTTTTATTTTTTTTTAAATTGACTTTTGTTCTAAGATCAAACCTATACCATGCGAAATATTTTTTTTACGTGTATATTTTGATATATTATAGAAAATTAGATTATTCATAGATGCGTCTATGTAAAAACAATGGAACTTTTCAAAATTCAGTTGTTTTTACATAGAATTTTTATCTAAAAGATTACTGTATTTAAAACTGACATAAGCGTCAAATTATTTAAAAGTCACTGATTAACACTTTCACTGTCAAAGGTATTTTATTTTAGATTCTTAGTAATGTTGAAGCGTTATCATATCGAAGGCTGTATTTTCTACAAACAATATTTGACTTGAATATGACTCAGCAGCAATGTGATACATCTTCTCAACTTCAGTAGTATGTTACAGGCAAAGGTATAATGCAGTCATGCCTGACTAAATCGAGACCATAGTACAACATCCATAGTACATATCCAATTAAATGCCTAAAACCGCTACGTCGTGTACTTTTCGAAATTGGTGATACACTTTGTACGTTAATATTTTGCTATATGTTAAGCTGATTACCCTTTGTAATCATCATCAAAATTCTCATTTTGTATTCCCACTGTAAGTATAGGCCACCCTCGTACTCACGATCACGGTTACGATTCTCGATATTGTGCTAATCACATCCAGGTACACCCCGCAACCTTCACAAATATTATCAGTTCATTAAACCACTGGACGCTCTACACCCTGCTTGTCCAGTCTACGATACCCCTCGCTTAATACATAGTTTTACCAGCCATTGTTACCTCGTCTGGTTAAGTGTTCTGCTCAATTGCACTTAATAGCCGTTACTCGGAAACAGACGTCAAAGTTCTTTACGATTCTGGATTTTATTTATAGGCACACAATCAGGAATCTGCTGCCGAGCATTGCGTGCTCTATTGCTCTTTGTCATAGATGGGCAAAATGTAATCAGATTAATGAAAAACGAATACGATTACATTTTGTGTTTGTCATCATTAATATGACTGTATTTTCCTCATCTATGTGTTATATTTTAGTTATTTGTAGCAATTGTATTTTGGTAACATTTTGTTATTTTACAAAGCAACAAAATTAAATTACAACCACGTTTTGTAATCATTACTCAGATTACATTTTGCCCATTTCTGCTCTTTGTACATATTTTAATCGATACACAGCGTATTTGTATATAAAAATAATAATACAAAACATAATGTAATTAATAACTTTATTAATATTGAATAAAAACAATACATTACGAGAAAATGTTTAACTAAGCCTTAAGAAATAATTCTTCGTAAGGGAGCTCATCAGTGATTTTGTTTGCTGCTTCCAAAAACATTTTAGAAACAGCATTCTCTAATGCGGGTTTTACTGCTTTGAAAAATTCGTCCCTGTTCTGATTGAGAGCTTCGTTTGTTGCTTGACCTGTAACGGTTTCGCTAAATTAGTCAAACGTATGAATATCATACGTAAAAAAATATATTTTACCATCAATTTCCGTTCTAATACTACAAACGACTCCGACGCAGCCTTGAGATTCTTTCGGCGTTTCTTCTCAAGTTAGTCGCTTCCGAAACGCTAGTAGATTACCGTTAGGTTCGTTCTTCAACTGTCCGACCGCCCAAGTCGAGGTCCGTACCCACAGGGGTGCCCTTGCGTAGCCGCCCAACCCATAAATTTCGCTGGCTGAGTGCCCTCTGCGTACGCCCACCAAGCCCGGTTGTGAAGGTCTTTCCTAGGTCACCATCGTCAGACATGCCGAAAAAAAGAAACTACACACGAATTACAAAATCTATCATATAGTTCGCGAAAAAGTATTCAGGTGAACTAGATAGGGTAACATTATTGCTGATGGTTATTTTATTTTCTAAGCCTCTATTGTTTTCATTATATAAAAAGATATGCTTTTATATAGTAGCACCATTACAATAAATAATCAAAATATCTGTTTTATTTTAAACTTTATTTCAATGGTCACTGGTCATATAGAAAAAAAGGTATTTGTTATACTTGGAAATACAATAGATCTGGAAATACATATATGTTGAATTCACGTTAAATAGTAACCCTACAAAAAAAAAACAAACTGCAACATTTTTTGTACTGGCTGAACAAAGTGACTATTTGCACCTAATGGCAAGTACAGTGTAGTCCACGAATGGTAATGACCGTCAAATTGGAATCCGTTGGAAAACGCCATTGCTTTACCGGTCCATATACCACAACGCAAGGTCTCTAGGTATACGAACAAATAAATGTATACAAGCTGATTCCAAAACGCGACAGGTCAAAGCAATTCACTATAATGTGATTTTCACACTCGTGTGCTGTGTTCAGGACCCAGTTCGTGCAATTGCCATACCACCTCAAATAGAGAAACAATTACAATTAAAAGTAAAATTGCGCAATGACTGCATTAAAACCAATACCTACAATTAGATTGTTTATAGTTGATACGTGTGTTTTTACAACAACACTCGTTTTTGCGAATTTTGCGAATAGGTCAGAGTTACTCAAAGTGGAAAAGCGACCACTGGGGGTACACTAGAACGTCATATAGCCAGGATCCACTTTGCGTTGCAGCGGTGGCGTGGCTTTGGAACAGTGTTACTCCGTGGTTTTACGTCAAATGTCAATGGCGCACACATGGTGCTTTCGGGCGTCTCTTTCCACATACACTGAACTTGCATTACGCGTGGGGAGACGGAGAAGGGTGCACGCGTTGTGATACCAGAGCGGTACTTCTCCGTTATCTTTTCTGGTACATTTTTAATATCAGACTACACTGGGTGGTGCCGCGCCGATTCATTCAACAACGTATCGTGTGCACCGACTCATAGGGCTACGCGACATTTATGTTAAGGCGGCGTCTTAACGAACAGAACCACAGTGTGTAATGCACAGATGTATTTGCAAATAGTCCGCTGAAGCGATCACTATATAAGCATTTGGAAACAAAACATCAAAGGCTTATAGATAAACCATTACAGTTAACATATTTCGTTAAAAAAAAAAATATGACTTTTCTAAATCTTTTTTAATAAAAGTGTATAAAATCAGTATTTATTAAAGGGTTTCGCCGTGGTCTTGAAAAATCTGATAACGGTCATGCAATTTAATGTCAATGTGCATTGACACTCATAGCTCAGTAGTTGATTTAAAAGTTTTTAAAGAAAACACTAACCCAGGGCTTTGTCGCCATTGAATAATCCATCTAATGCGATTTTGTAGTCTTTTACTTTGATGTCTGTGTCCAAGCCAGTGAAAAATAGACTTCTGACACCCTTCTTTTCTTGAACCACACCATGCAGCACAATATCAGCAGTGGCTTTCACTGTAACAGCATGAAAAAAATATTTTTTAGGGTTACATGTTTAAACAAAGGGAATCATTATAAGATTACTCAGTGGTCTATCACACTGTCTGTCTATCTATTTATCAAGGCCCTTTTTGTTCAGGATGACGTACAGATATCAAGTCGAAATTAAAATAATCACACTATGGTCTCTTGTGGCCTTGAAAAAATTATACTTTGGTGTAAACACAATCAAAAAATATGTCCGTTATGTCGTATTTTTATTGTTTTTGCCGTTTTCGCAAGCAATCAAAACCGATAAGATACTTCTCGTTGAGCTAGTAGACCATGATTCCTCGCCGGAGGGTTGCGTTCGCCCAAAATGAACGCGACTCATCCCTTTAACAATAACCGGACAGTAAACTTGAAGGAGTCTGCTACCCGGAGGAGAGGCAGGTGGTGCGCAGTATCCGACGTAATGCCAGTGAAAAGGCGTGGGTTCTTTAAAAAGAGTGGAAGCCTGAACCTAAGGGAACTATTTGTTTCCGGGCAATTGGACGAATTTGGTTTCCCAGGCTTGTGGAGTGATCTCTAATCCCTAACCTCCGAGGTGTTGGAGGTTTTTAGTCAGTAGGAGTCTGACACACCAGGATCACTGCCCTCACAGCGGCCCAGATAGTTCTATGTAGGATTTTCCCTCGGGACACCAAAAAAATCCTAATAAAACTCACCAGCATCAGCCTTCATGGTTCCCTCTCCATTGATTGGCACGACCAGAATTTTAGCGTCTACTTTGTATTTTCCTTCTAAGTGTAAGTTCGGGATTTTCACTTTAGCACGAATAGTTACTACATCTGGTACGCTCAAGTCTACCCTGCAAAATTACATTTTACGATTTTTATGCATCAGGAACTAGACTCAGCTCATGACTTAAATTAAATCGCACGTCTTCATTTTACTCATAAATCTTTTTTTAATAACAAATCATCACGCTATTGTCCATTAGGAGTGATCAGAGATACTAGTAACAGTATCCACTTTGCGTTTGTGTGACGTGCCTAAAGTAACCAGTAGCGCAGCTGATCGCCGTTCTCAGGGCACTTACACATCTTTATTTCTATAAGGTGCCATTCCGGTTTCCTCTATTTTTTAATATTGCAGAGAAAATCCACTTCGCTGGACCCATATAATGTAAGATGGTGACACATACGGAGTAATTGAGTCATATATATTTCAAATTTGTTAATATTTCGTTCATTTTAGATAATTACTTATGTTTTAAATAAATACTCACGCTAAAGATTTGATGGTGAAGTCTGAGGCGCCGGTCACTGCGATGTTTTTACCCGTGGCTTTAATGGGTACGGAGCCGCCTTCTGAAATGTCGACCTGAAATTATAAATTTTAATATTAGTATATTATTAATTATATGTAATTTGCGATAGTTGCAGAAAAACATTAAATTATCGTTAATTGAATAATTGACCATTCAGTTGTCGAATTATCCGTTCGACATCGGTCTGTTCGATATCAAAATTATAAGTAGGGTGTGGCCTCTATTGTTAATCATACAAATTTGATGTAAACCCACGCACTAGGATCGATTGTTATTCGAATAAATTAATCAGAGCCCCTAGAACTAAAATACGATGTAACTACGTTATTACGAGGAGTTTTGAAATTATTACTATATTCTGAAATATTTAGCATAACACGAGCGAACCTTTAGTTACCGCAACATATTTTACAAAATCGATAAGATATTGCACAAAGTAAGTGAGTACATTGCGTGTGACAGAGGATTTTGTACATATCATAGAATATGGTATCTACTTTCAAACTCCTCGGAATAAGGTGGTTAATACTATCGCAAATTTTCGTGCTAAGATCTCTGTACATAAACCTACGCTGTGAAGTTAAGGTACGATTTGTACTCTGGCACTAATTGCTCAGGAGCGGTGTACGGCTCTGTATGTATTTCTATGATCATGTGTCCGATATAGCTTTGTCAGGTATGTGGTGTGCGGTAACATCCAAAACCGAAGTTGGCACAGTTAAATATCCTAAAGTTTGTTATTAGTATATTTCTGTAAAATGATTTGTTTTTACAATGTGATGCGCCGGAAAATATTAGCCTGGGAATTGATTTTTTTATTCTCTTATCAATTCTATAAACTACTTAAAACTTATCTTAAGCCAAAAATATCTATCACAAGTAAGACTCTATCAACTTCTCTGTTGGATGATCATAAAGCACACCTGTAAATATAGATGACATATCGATTGACGACAAAAATTCTCTCATCACAGTTTTTGCTATTGTTTTACAATCAGGCGTTAGATCTAAATAATTTATAATCTGTAACATACATGAGGAATTATGAAAGGTTCTATGCTCGGTACATTCAATTCTGGTATCCCGGCTTTTAGCTGCGGCCGAAGAGCTTCGATTGATTTTAACACACATTCGTCGAATGTCGAATCCAGCTTACATATTTGTATATATTTCGCTGGAATAAAAAAGCACAATTAGTATATATTCACCCCACATCCCTAGTCTCTTTTTAAAAGCTGTCGAATAAAATATAAACTTTGTGTCAATTTTGCTTAAGGGGTTTACATACCATTTGATCCAATCTGATCTGATAAATTCCATAGTGTGTAACGCGATTGAACGCAGTCGAATGTCTGATTTTTCAGGAATAATAATTCATCTGACAGCATTACCACATTATAAATATTATAGAATGTACGGAAACTACCTCCACTCCGACGCAGCCTTGAGTTTCTTTCGGCGTTTCTTTTCAAGGTATTCGCTTCCGAAACGCTAATAGATCACCCTTAGGTTCTTTCCCTGGCTGGCCGCCCAATTCGAGGTCCGTACCCACCGGGGTGCCTTTGCGTTGCCACCCAACCCATAAATTCGCTGGCTGAGCACCTTCTGTGCTCGCCCCCTAAGCCCGGTTGACCTGAATAAGGCTGTCCCGGCTATAAGTAGATAGTCCGATCCAAAAAAAAACTATCTACAAACGCTCGAAAAGGCACACTCACGTGAGCATGCACTCGACGGAAGTCGGATCCCCTAAGCGGTTGTCGCGGTGCTGTCAGTAGTGAGTGCTGCGTCAAGACGATTAGTCATGTCTAAGTTTATCTCCGACGAGTTCTGTGTTAAACGTTATTGGGATTACCTGCCGCAGCCCTTCCACACGTTACCGCAACTTGGCCTCAGAATTCTCATTAAAATTATTGTGGGATCAAGCTCATAAAGTTAAATGAAATATTGAAATACTCACTAAACTTTCACAGAAAAAATGCATCAAAGTAAATTAAATAATCATATCTCTACATAATTTATTAAATATAACTTAAAAATAAAGATTTTTTGTTCATATTTTATGAAAAAACATGTTAGCGGAGAATGTGTTAAAAATGCCACGAACATATTGCGTAGTATACGACTGTTTGAACTCGGCTTCTTCAAAACCGAAGCTATCGTATTTTAAACTTCCAGCTGATTTTGAAAAGTAAGAATGATTGACATAATGAAGACAAAACATTAAAAGTTACAACCCTATTGCTTAAACGGAGCGTAGGCATTTATTATTATATAAAAAATCTCAGAGGACAAAAACTTTACTCATAACTACAAACTAAACAAATTAATTGGAAAGAAAAAATTAAATAATCGTTTGCTCTGATGTCAGGCAATTATTATACAAGTATGACGTCACATAATGTCAAGTTATTTCGAGAGGTTTATGTGCGTCAGTAACGCTGTTTTTATAACTTTTTATGTGAAGACGGAAAACAAATTAATCTCATAACTTTATGATCCATTATGAGGTGTTTTATTATAATTACTTTTCTGGTTATCGTATTCATTTAATAAAATCGAGATTAGTCTACTATTATATTCAAAAAAGTCAAGTGCGAATAGGACTCGCGAACCGAGGGTTCAATGCAAATAAACCATGAAATTACTGTAAAGTAGCAGAAAGGTTGACCAGGTTTAAAAATAACCTAACTTTACTGTTGCTAAACGGCTGCCTCCATACATCGATGTAGGTGGCGGGTCTATTACTAACTGCAAATACATTTATCACCACAAAACCCAATTTTTTGTAATGTAACTATAAATTTAGGTTTTTACATTTTTTGTGTACATTTGATATAAGCCCTTGCTACTTTATTAGATTTCAAGATTCTAGGTTAACAAGGTGTAGGTTTTGATTACTTTGCGAAAACGGCATTATAATAATGATTTAAAAAATACACCATTAACGGAAATATCATTTGTTTATTTGCACTTAGAATTATGATATTTTTAGAGTCACAATAGATTACAGACCTGATTATTTGATATTAATTTAAACTAAATACCTTCACGCGTTCCTGAGAAAAAGGGTTTGGATATACAGACTGATAACAAAGTGAATCTACAGGCTACAAAGGTTCAGTGTTTTATTTTGCCCAAAATTCTGAAATTCCAGATATTTGAACCGCGATATGTTTTTAAGTTGCTTGACCATAGATGGGCAAAATGTAATCAGATTACATTGAAAAATTGATTAAAATGATTACGATTACATTTTAAGTTTTTTACCATTAATATGACTGCATTTTCTCATCTATGCTTAAAACACCACAGAATCCCAGATCACATACACATTTATGATTTCTTAAAATTTTATATGGATTTAATCATAATTACAGAGCAAGAAAATTGAAATTACAACTACATTTTGTAATCATTAATCAGATTACATTTTGCCCATCTCTGCTTGTATAATTGTTTTTCCCTTCATCAACGAACACTAAACGACTTATTTATTTACATAGAAATAATAATGATCTAACAAAGCTACCGATATATTGACCTGTATGACACGTAGGTGCACAAAATACAAACAAACAAACGTACTATTCGAATAACAAGCAAGCACTTTTTTTATTGATATTTGACACTGTTATTTAAACTCTTATTGCCTTATTATACGAAGTAAAATCATTTATTATGAACAGTAACATTCTGGTCGTATTCGTTAATAAATCAGTTTTATTTTACTCTTTTTGTAACCATTTATTATTCCGTGGTTTTGCGGTGACAGCGTTGATTCAGCTTTAACCAAGGTTGCAGAATATCTTATAAAATGCAGTGCGCTGATGTATATATGTATTTATATTGTTCTAGTAATATTGTCTATAACCGTCCTATCATGTGTTATTACAGAGATCTAATTATAATAATATATCGTCATGCTATATTCCTTACCGGGTGGGCAGAGATACATTAATAGCTGTTTCCACTTTGCGCTTATATGTCGACCATAGTGCGACCAGTAACGCATGTGATCGCCGTTCCCAAAACACTTACACATGGCATTTCTATTAGATGCCATGAGGGTTTCCTCTCAATGTTTCCTTCACCAGAGCATGTGGCGCTAAATCTGTATGTAATCTGGTAAAATCCAGAGTTACGTGCCGGGATTCCAGCCTACTACCATTTACGTTGCCACGCATGGAAATCCATCCATAATCAACTAGGCCACCACAGCAATTGACTTATTATGGCAAATAATAAGATCTAGAAAACAAAAATAGAGATGAGCTAGACATACACTACGAGGAATTGACAGGTGTTGCCATAGTATCACAGTACGGGCATCCAAAAACCGGTAAAAGAGGTAGAGGTCGGCAACAAAAAGATGGGATGGGAATAATATAGAAAGAGTAGCATAATTTTGGATGCATGTAGGTCGGAATAGGTAGGAGAAGGCTCTGGAGGACGCCTATGACCATGGGCGAACAGGTAGAAAGTAATAACAAGCGGCAATTTGTTAACATTTTGTAATATTTCTGTCTGAATAATCCGATGTATTATTATTATTTGGCACCGGTTAGATCAGAAATAATACTGGGGTGTCGGTAGGTACAGGGTTGTAAAGACTTCACACTTGAGGGAGTGCGTCGCCCAGTAAAGTGCGAGCGGCAAGCGATGTGATCCTGCATGCCGCTTCAAAAATCGCAGAGGCAAGAGAGTTGCGGCTTAACTTTTATTATTTAGTTTTTAAACTCCTTTCAACATACTTTTATTGATAAGTCCGTACTTCACTAAAGATTTATTTTTTGAATTAAGCCTTATTTACTTTCATGGTTTTCTATAATTATTATAAACACATCAGTCTAAACAAAAATGTACTAATTTCATTGTTTTAATTACAGTGGTCAATTATTACATATATCTTTCCTTAACACATATAGAATATATAAGACATATTGATATGTAATCTTTTTTGTTCCATACTATTTATTAGCTGGTTATACAGAAAACTTTAATTGTTTCGTTTTTTTATAATAATAAATAAAAGCGAATGCATTTCTTTGGATTTAAATATGTTTTCTTTGCTCATTTAACTTTGGTATTTAATCTAGATTTTAAAATTTTAACATTAATTAAAATATAGTTTGCGACTAAACTGTATTGCGTGCCATTCCTTACCTAGTGAAATGACGTTATTTGACCGCAGATGAAATGCAAAGTGCTGTAGAGATATCGCAAGCGGGAAGAAATTAATCTCAAGTACCTCAGTATTTTTAGGTGTCAACAGAAGCGCCTTTTGCCGTTTTGGCAACGTTACAATAACACAGGAAACCCCACTGAGTTGCACCGAGGCCGTGAACGGAGTACAACCGCTTGGCAAGACCGATATAAATATACAAATGACTTTTAGACGTCAGCCGATGTTAACCGCCCGAGAATAGGTTTCAGGCTTCAAAACTCATGTGGTGTTATCATTAGCCTCCAAACCGTGCGAAATCGAGTAAATAAATACGGGCTACGAGCTCGACACCCTATCAGGTGCCAACTTGACCCCCAAATCGCGCTCATCGAAATGAATAGTATTGAGAACACATAATATTTACCCAGGAACAATGTGATAAATTTCTTTTGCCATGAGTTTTGATTCGCGTTTAGGCCTAATACAAAAAGGGTAAGAGTGTACTGTCGTCTCGGCAATGATGATGATGATGATGATGTCCTAGCCGCATTCGGCCACGGCGACTGTTTCAACACCGATTAAGAAAATCGAGGTCCAGTTTACGGAAACAGTCAATTGCGCAGGAGATATTTAAGTGCATAACTGGACGCACTGCCAGAAAAGCACTCTCTCGTCCGAGCTCCCTCGGGCCCGATGGAATGGAGAACCAGTACGATCGGGAGGGAGCGGGATGCAGGTTTGGTCGAGTTTTCCTTCTCTGAACACCTGGATGAATTGCGTTGTTAAAGAGATACCTTAGTCGCCTTTTACGACGCCTCAGCATGAAGAGGGGGGTGCTATTCTATTCTGCCGGCAGCCACCACGGCTACGTCCACGTCCACGTCTCGGCAATACTGAATGTGTGTCCGTCAAGTTCATCCAGGTAGCGGCTCAGCAATTATGGTATGGGAAGGTAATATAAAAAATTACGGACTAAGCTGGTTTTTCGTGTCGTAAATGAAAATCGCTGAAAATTATGTTGAGGATGTATCTAGCCTTAAGTCCATCTGTTTGCACTAATTCTTGGCTCTGATTTAAAGTTAATCCATGACAATGCGGGTTCGTGTACAGTTTTGCAAAACAGTGAGTACTTGGGCTAAGATTTATAGACGCTATTTCGACTTTGCTTAGCAAAGTTCTCAAAAAATAAACTCGGCTTGACAAAAAATTGGATATATAATAGGAACCTGAATATCAGTTCAAAGAGTTTATTCTCATTAAAATACAAATCACTTACATGAGAACATTTTGTTTAAAAACTATCAAGAACAGTAAAATACTAAGAGCTCACTTGGCAAATACAGAACCATATTTGTTAGTATTTATCTTTAATATATTGTAGTGTAGTGTTGTATATTTAGTTATATAGCCATAGTATTCGTACAGCCAAGTCCATGTGGACAAAATCGGTAATTTACCAAATCTTTTGCGATCGTTGAGTAATATAAATTGTAATGCTTTGATAAAGTCTAAGCAAACATAAAATTGCGTCTATAAATCTTAGTCTAAGTAACAGAAAACATCAAGGTACTGTCATGACCTGCACAATCGCCAGAATACCTTATCGAGCATGCATGGAATATGCTTCAGAATTAAAGGATTTGAACGGTGAGACAACAACTCAAAGGCTGAAAAATTTGGTGGCATTCCATTGGGAGAAACTGCCGCAGGATAACATTAACGGACTCATCGTTTCTATGAATAATCTGTGCCCACAAGTTTTAAACAACAGAGCCGTTAACAATTTGTATTCAATTATCAAATTCTTTTACAATGAATTAAATTTGTTTAGCAATTTCATTTAATTTGCACTACACCCGATATAGTATACATTACTGCTGTTAATTTATGTTTTTTTTTAATGATTTTAATCAGACTCTTGACCTCAATCACACCTTGGGGCGCGCTCACCTCCTGACATCGGTCGGGCGGTGGACGTTGAGAGCGTCCACCGTCCGCAGAGAGGACATAGTTGGCACCCCGGTGATTTTAGTCGGTGCAAGTCCAACCACCGGGGCAGTGGCCCTCACCACTCCCCTGACGGATCTGAAGGGATTTCCACCGGGTTAACAAAAAAAAGAGAAAAAAAATTAAAGACTCTCAGGTCATAAGATCGTGGAAATATTCACGCTGGAAGCAAAATTAAAACATTTTTAAAAATTGAAAAAAGAGAACAGTTGTTGTTTTTACATCAGTAATGTCTACTAAAATTGCTATTTTAGTTATAAAAACAATCTTTGTAATGTGAAAAAACATTCCTAAATCTAAATTAGTACATGTTGCTTATACTTTTTATTGTGTATATTGTAACATGGATATAAGTTTATATAATTTGTTGTGCTTATTTATTTTAATCAGAACTAAATCAAGAAGATATTCTATGTATGATATAGATATTTTGCCGCCAAGGTAATATAATAGAGCTATTTGATATACAAATATAAAACAAATATATTTTATTTATTGATTTACACTGGCTCGACAAAGTAACTACAGCGCACCTGATGGTAAGTACAGTGTAGTCCAAAAAAATAATGATTGTTTGGACTGCCAATTAATTCGCATTTCAATAAATTGATGTATATGTATGTGTCAATGCGATTATCGTGTTTCTACGTGTGCCCGAAAATATGTGTACGCTATTTTAAATTTTCGTCGTTACGATTACGTTAGTTATTACTATCATTATGGGATATATACTTTATACGCTTATAAAACAAAACAGTAAAACTTATCGAAGAAAAAAATTAATAAATTCAAACACTTACGTATAACTTTTAAGAAGCCACCGTTTACGAAGCATAAGACTACAATTATGGACACAAATGATTTATTTAATGACAACATATTATAAAATTAATGTATCTGTGTTTGTATAATGTTTGGATCTCCGATCGCCACTGGCGCGGCCGCAGCGTCAATAAGTTTTATATACTTCTGTAAACTGGCTACATATTGTTAAGATCAAGGTGACGATTATTATAAACGAGTACTACAAAAAAACTATAACCGGTAAGCAATTCTTGTATTTTCAATTTTAGTGTTTGGAAGCAGTAAGGTTGTATCCATACTTCTATTTTTCATTTTTAGGGTTCTGTACCTCAATGAGAAAAAAATCCCTTATAGGATCAATTTGTTGACCATTTAAATGTCTGTTTATCTGTATTTTTTTCTCAAAAGCATGTGAAATCTTGTAACTCTGAAAATATTAAACTTCTAGTCGACACATTCAAAAGATGTGGCCATTTATGCAGCAAAACTTACGTTTGTGCAAACGAATAAAAAACTACAGGTTTCTTCCAGTAGAACTAGGATCATAAAATTTGGCGAGAAATACGGGTTAATAGCACTAGTAAGTGAATTATCCAAAATCTGTTTTGTTGAAATCATAAAAAAGAGAATATAAATTTATTAATGCCAACAAGTTTGTACGGAACCCTAGATGGAGGAGTCCTATTCGCACTTGTCCGGTTTTTTAATGAAGGGTTAAAAAATAACGTGATATATCTCATTAGTAACAATATATAAATTATGTTTATACGAATAATCAATTCCATCCATCAATATAAATAAAGTACGAAGAAAACTATTCCAATTTATTTATACATTGTAACTTAATGACTATACAAAATTTACTAAAATTATCAATATTAAAGGAAGAGTGCACGTCTGTAACCAATCTGACTAAAAAAATAACGGCCTAACGTACACTGGAGGGGAAGATATAATTTCTGCTACCGAAATACAATACAATATTACTCGTATATGGCATGAGAGTACATAAATACATGTTACCTAAATTAATTAATAGTTTGCGTTGCGACATCCAGGACGTATGCCTCCACGACCCTTTTTTTGTTTTAATCCGGGGGAAATCCCTAATGGACCTCAGGGGGCGATGAGGGTTGCCCCCCGGTGTGTCGGACTTGCACCGACTAAAACCCCCGGGGTATTCCTACTCCCGCCTGCCGAGTGCCAAGGGCAAGGCTGAGCCATCTTTCTCAGCACCCGGCGGCGGCGTCTAGCCTTCTGCAGGCCCCGCCTTCTTGGCAGAGGGTGGCTAAATAGTCGCCACCCCCTGTGTACACCTAACACATTTGGCGGGAGAATGGTTTAAAATGCCACCCTCCCCTCATCTGCTTGATTTGTCATTGGAGCGGTGTGCGGGAACACATCGCCCACCGCTCACGCCTGGATCTGGGCAACACGCTCCCTCAAGCGCGCTGCCCATGCCTCCACGACCCTAAGCCCTTCACTAAAATAAAACAATATTATTGTAAACTAGATCGTCATGATTATATATTTTATTATTCAAGTAGTATTTTCTTCTAAGAATGTTTGCTCGAACTCACTGGCTGCTCATAGGCCTGGAATATGGCTTCACAGTCTTTAAATTGTGATTTATTCTCCTTGTAATTTAGAAATCATAAAAAAAAACATCTTGTATCGGTCCACTGCTGAGCATTAGCCTCTCTCACGATTCTGATCCAATATCTGTCTTCTGTTATTCGCATCAAGAGACATCAAGCTTCTTTTTGCAAAAAAAAGTCCGTTTGACCTCTGGGTGCTTTAAACTAAACTTGGCGAGACGAGGTCTACCCTCCAAAACTCGTTTAGTACATAGTTTAGTACATAAATATCATTACGAGTGAGTATTTTATTTATTTCGTCCTCCTTAGAACAGGCTAGATCGTTGACCTAATATACTGATTTAATAGTTTTTCATACATACAAGGGAATAACTAAAAATTATTACAAATACACTATTATTTTATGTGAAAGTAAAAAACAACTTTTATATACATACTATACTTAAATAAAAACCATGCTTACCAACCTTGGCATGTTTTAATCCGTAAATAAATACTGTAAAATTGTCTGACATAAATCTGCAGGCAATATCATTTTTTAATTATAATTTTGTATTTGTTTATTATCAAACAAATTACAATTATACTTCCAAAACTTTACATCATACTCCTGTTTCTCCCGCTGACCGCTCATGCAGCCGTCCGATCTAGAGTTTTCGCTGACGTAGTTTTTTTTTAAAACAACAATGCTGATTTTATTTAAAGTTATAACTTAAATAAAACAAATCTTTGTGTAAATGTTTTTCAATTAAGTTTTTTATACATTTTTTAGATCATAAATATTTTAAATGCTAGCTTTCGCTAAATTTTTGTTGAAACTTTACTAAAAATGACGAAATTTATCTATCCTACCTTTTAGTTTGATTAGACCTCAATTATATATCAAATCCTGATAAAAAAGAAAAATCGTTCTAAATTTAGTAACACTGGCGTACTGTTTTCGTAACGCTGGTGTTAAACCTCGATCCCAGCGTCATATTACGATTTGAATATCAGCACTAACGTTCATTTCTGATTAATGAGAAAGCTGATATTGTAAACTATTCGTAATACTGATATTTGCAAGAACTCTGGTCCGTACCAACTAGAGTACAGTAATCCTCCCTTAAAACACGGTAGGTTGGATCCGCGTTAGAGGAAAATGCGTTGTAGGAGTATTCTCGTATGTTATAACGCATTATATACAATTATTCACGTTGAACTTTTCTCGATAAATAGGGGCTTAAATCGCATATTAAGAATTCATGGGAAATCCCCACGTTATATGGGTTGGTATGGGAGTTATATTTATTTTTTATTTTACAAAATTGGGTGCCCAACATGGGTGACATAGTTTAAAAAACAAAAGGATCATGGTACCAAAATAAAACATAAAAATGCTCTCACAATTATAGGGCGCCACAGCATGCACAATAATTGTAATATAATACTAGTTTACACTAAAGAAAATTAGTAATATTCCAAAAAAGAAAAAAGATTCTACATACATACACACATAGACATAATATAAAAAAAACTATAAATTGCTTAAATAACAAATACATATACATACGTATATATCCCTGTTATACGAATGACTGTAATCGCGTAATACGAAAACGCGTTGTAAGAGTACCGTGTTATCAGTGGGACTTCTGGACACATGATTAGCCACTAATATCCCGTAATTTGCTGACCGAGTGTTTTAAACATTTATCCTCTCAAATCCGGCGAAACCACCATGAACCTCCAAGTTGATCAGCATTAATCAGGCTGCAAATTTTATGTTTAAGTTTCCTGTTAGCAAGAAAGACGCTTGCAATTGTGGCAGGAAAATGATGCGGACGCTTTCTTGTAGCAATTAATTATCAGATAAATGTTGCATAATGCTGCCATCAGACAATAAATATTGTGGAAGTTTACTTACAAGCGAGAATGTACCCCAATACATTTCCTGTTGTTTAATAACTTCGTACAACTTCAAAGAAATTATTATTGTTTTTATGTTAATCCCTTCCGTCGGAATGACGTATAGAATAAAAAATGGTGCATGTATATGTTACAAATTAAATAACGTAAAATATTTCCTTGAAGTATATAGCATTTTTTTAACATAAATTCCCAAATTATTATTTTATGAATAATATGTATTTCATTATTCATTTATTGCAAGGTAAATATTATAGTACATTACTATCATTATTAGTACCAACTTAAATAATGTTGAAGACGCATAAATAATATTCTCTAAAGTCAGAGATGGGCAAAATGTAATCTGATTAATGATGAACGATTACAAAATGTAGTCGTAATTTTAATTTTCTTGCTCTGTAATCATGATTAAATCCATTTAAAACATTAAGAAATGATAAATGTGTATACAATCTGGGATTTTATAGTGTTTAAAACATAAATGAGCAAAATGCAGTCATATTAATGGTAAAAAACGTAAAATGTAATCGTTAATAATTTTTATTAATCTGATTACATTTTGCCCATCTATGTCTAAAGTAAATTATTTTTAAAAAAATATGACCCGTTTACGCAGTTTCTATTGCCTCTACCAGCGTCGCTAAATGTCCTTGCTAGGAGTTTCGATACTAATTGGCTTTCCTTCAGTGAGTAATTTTGTCAGCACTCATGGATGTATATCTAAATATATATAACTCAAAGGTGACTGACTGACTGGCTGACTGACATAGTGATCTATCAACGCAGAGCCCAAACCACTGGACGGATCGGGCTGAAATTTGGCATGCAAGTAGATGTTATGATGTAGGCATCTGCTATGAAAGGATTTTGATCAATTCTACCCTCAAGGGGATAAAATGGGGGATGAAAATTTGTATGAAACTTTGTCACTTTTAGACCGATCGGTCTGAGACTGCTATGACGCATACATAAGGCTACTATGACGCCTATATACCTAATTAATAATAATAATACTTTTTAACGTGAGCGAAGCCGCGGGCAAAAGCTAGTTGGTACATAAGTATGTTAATTTGGGGGCTAGATTAGTCAATGTAGTAATCGTCCATAAAATATAATTATTATTGTGTACAATTTATTATTAATTTTAGTCTTTAAGAGCTTAAAAGTATTCATATAAAAATAATAATACCATTCAATTCTATGTAAATACAAAATTATAAGTACTTTGCAAGTAAAGCTAAAGGTACGATTCGAACTGTGGAAGTTGTTACTCGGCAGGAGAAATCCATCAGCAGCTGGCAGATTGCCGGTGTAAAATAACATCTGGTAGGTTGCTGGTGCCACGAAGCATCTGGAAGGTTGCCGGTGCCAAGGAGCATCTGGCAGGTTGCCAGTCCCAAGGAGCATCTGACAGGTTGCCAGTGTCAAGGAGCATCCGAAACGCGTCTTAATGTTATGGAATAGTCCTTTTATCTTGACTTCTCTAGTGTAGGACTGTTACTCCTGCGAAGGTTGCTAGTTGTATTCAATAGTTTAAATTATATATACGTCTATCAGATGAACTTATAATAATAATATAGAGTTTACAATATGTTCTTATTTTTATTGACCTTTGTCATGCATAAAATGGTCCGTATGAGACAATTGTCAAGTTGTATGTGCAGTTGTGAACCAACAATAATGATAAAAACGTTACATAATTACGTTAAGACAATGCAGGTACCCTCGACATAAATTGCATGTTGTGCATGCAAATATATGGGGCACTACACGTGAAGCGGGCGGCGAAGAAAGAGTAAAGTTCTGATTTTCGCTGGTTGACTTATTTATTCTTCTTGGGTGTAAAAATATATTAATATATATATTTTTTATTTGTACGAAGTTAAATTCACAAGTAATGAATGAACCTTAAAAGAATTGATGTAATTGAAATTAGCTGTTATTTTTCATTATTAAGAGTAGATTTGAATAAACTTTTTTTCTGTATAATGCCGTATTAAACTTTTAGACAAACTTTTAGAATGGATTTTTTTCTACTATCGACCATTTTAATTTTAGATATGAAATATTATATATTAGCAGGTTCTGTTCCTTTCGGGGTAAGCAAAGATACATCAGTGGCTGTATCCACTTTGCGCATATACTTGTATGTTATACCCAATGTGAAGAGTAATATTGCTGATCGCCGTACTGTTGAAAATAAATATACTAATAGAGACGAAGTTTTCCTGCTATTATTTGCAAGCAGAAAGACCCATTCCGACTGAAGCGTTTTAAAGTTATTAAAATACTCTATCTGAATGTTAAAATGATTATCCCTGTATTAATATTCTGTGAATTGTTTTTAATGGAAACTTTATGCAAGCAATTATAACAATGTAAGTGGGGCTATGGTGGAAATATTGAATTGGCTTACAATAAGTAATTATAAGTTAAATTCTAAGAAAACAAAGTGTATTAAATTTGTAATGCCTAATGTACGACAGCTCAGTACAAATATAATACTTACAAACACACACACACACACACACACACACACACACACATATCTATATCTTATTGTTGTGAGATTACTGTTATTTTATTTTCCTTTTCTTCGCAGGTTTTAAATATTATCATTGCGTAATTGGCACAGCTTCTAAACTGTACCGTATGTAAAGTGTTTATATGTATGTGCTGTTCAATGATAGTGAATAAATAAATAATAGAGAAGACGTTGATATAGTAGAGTCCACAATGTTTCTGAGAGTGACATTGGATTAAAAATTACAGTGGGGTAGAAACAACGCTTATTTGGAATCAATGCACATTAATTTATCTTTGCTATATTATAATCTATACTAATATTATAAAGCTGAAGAGTTTGTTTGTTTGTTTGTTTGTTTGTTTGTTTGAACGCGCTAATCTCAGGAACTACTGGTTCGAATTGAAAAATTATTTTTGTGTTGAATAGACCATTTATCGAGGAAGGCTTTAGGCTATATAACATCACGATGCAACTATTAGGAGCGAAGAAATAATGGAAAATGTGAAAAAAACGGGGAAAATTATTCATCCTTGAGGGCTTCCATTGCGTGCGCTGCGAAAACAGTTCAACATACCAAAAATATATGTATGAAAGAATTATTCCTCTTGAAAAGATCTAAAAAATGTCCGCGACAGTATATGTCTATCTTTTAAGATTAGCTCACTAGAATCGTTTTTATGGTAAACAAATTTGGTCGAAATTAATGCATTACCTATTTGTTAAGAGTTGTATCAACGTAATAATATTAATCTTTATCCAAATAAATGTGTTGTTAATTAAGAGTATTTAATTTTGAACAAAATTGTCTTTGACATCACTTAATTTCAATGAACATCTTAGAAGATATTACAAAACCTTATATAGCAAAACAACGTTTGCCGGATCAGCTAGTATTTTATAGATTTAAAATACCCAAATAACAATTTAAGACGAGGAAGCATTATTGTTAAACTACTGCTAAATTAACTATGTCTTATAAAACTCAAGTGTGTGTTTGGCCCTGAATTAACATGTTATTATATAAATAAAAACTACATCGGACCTTTAAATGCATTAATAAAATTCACAAGTAGTGTTTTAGATTGGACAGTCATATAGAAACTGACGTTAAAAACCAGTACTTTTGTAATCTCGTCCAATATCCTATAAACAATTCCTTACTGAAACGTGAGACTGATCACTTTAAGGAGTTACGAAGTACGCGGATAATGAAATAATAATAATAATAATTTTATTGGATCAAAAATTTACATTATATAATTTAATTTACGTTGACGCCTGCACTAGTCGTGAGACTGTATCGCAGATGTCAGCGCCCACCATTACAGAGAATACAAATAATTACAAAAATATATAAAAATATACAGACGTGTTGAAAATGACTCCCTACAACGATCAAGTATATTTTATAAGTCTTTAGTCATGCTATTAATTATCTATATATTAGCATAGTTAATGTATGATAATAAAACAACAAAAAAACCGATTCATTTTGTTCATTTCTGGCCGTAGTCTATAAAATTTACGACTTTTTTTAAAATACATATCTCGGGTACTACTTATGATATATTTTATTTCAATTTTTTTCTGAACAGTCCTAATTTCTAATACAAAAAAATTCAAGGTTATCCATTAATTACTGGACATTTTATATAACTTATAACTTTTTTTTTTTTTTTTACTTTATAATACTAGCTGATCCGGCGAGCTTTGTTCCGCCATGAATATGGTGTCAACCCTACTTACTCTCCTCCCTTACTGGTGTACCCTCTTCATCTCTCCCTTGCCCTACTGCTTCTACCTCTGTTATTTATATTATATCGTCATTGTAAAATATTAATGAATATCTAGCGACTTAACAATTTTTATTTAATATATATCGTATAATCAGTATGACACCCGCGCTCGAATTTAATTTTACGCGTCTTTAGTCTTTTACGATAAATCGTAATGTATTTATTTAAATTATATTGAATAAAGGATTCATATAATGTGAAAAAATGCTTAAGGTAGCTAACGTATTTAAGTTGATAAGGATAAATAATGTATACGTCTAAATAAGGGACCTCATGGGTGATCAGTGATCAGTATGGGAGATCAGTACTCCACTTCAATGAGGAGGTACTGGCACAGAAGAAGACGGCGGAGCGGGTTCGGTAGGCGCTAGCTTCAACATCTACAGCAGCGTCATCCCAGCCCGCCCGCCGACTCGCAAGAACGGGACGCTGTAGAGCGGCGTATATTACAAACGTCCGTCTCTAACGGTAGCACCGGAGGCACACTTGAGGGAGTATGTTGTCCAACGAGGGTGCGAGCGCAGACGTGAGAGTTGTGGCTCTTTACACCACCCCTCCTCAAACGAGTAGAGGCCTAATTAAAGTTGCACGCCTAGCCAGGTATCGAGAAGGAGGCTCCAGGCGTGCCTTCGATCCTGTTAGGTGAAAGGTGGAATACTCCAGCGGTTTAAGTCGATGAGAGTCCGATACTCCGGGTGACAGCTCACACCGCCACCTGACGGCCCATAAAGGGTTTCCCCCGAGTTACCAATAACAAAAAATGTATCCGTCTAAATATCTTTCTAACTAACGCAATGAACGTGACCAATCTTTTTTTTTTAATCACATTGGTATAGTAAGCTATTCCTAAAAAATAGATATAGGCGATTTTAGAACTTATCTGTAGACTGGTAAAAGAAAAATAATCCTACCGTACACTATTTTGTTATATCTCTAAAGCACACTCGCACACGCAGGCAACATTTTCGATGAAAGCTCACAGGCGGTTTAACCTTTTCCGACATTGTCAATAATTATCGTCATGTTTTAACCAATTTACACAAATCCGTAACAAATTATACACTAAAACCTTTCTCATAAATCACTCTGTATATTGGTGAAAACCTTATGAAAATCCCTTCAGTAGTTTTTAAGTTTAGCGCAAACAGACAGATGCGGCGTGGGACTATATTTTATAATATGTAGTGTCAGATTACGTTATTTTAGATCGGCTATTTATTCAGCTTACTATAATCGCACTATATATAATACTTAAAAATAATCACTTCCGCTATAATATTTAGATTAATCTTAAATCTATATATATATATATATATACTAGCTGACCCGGCAAACGTTGTTTTGCCATATATATAAGTTATTTCTAGGTAATTTCTAGTAGAAAAATAAAAACAAAAAACTTTGTCCAAAAATAAAAAAAAATGTTAAGGGTGAATAACCCCTAATCACTTAGGGGTATTAAAAATAGATAGTAGCCGACTCTCAGACCTACTGAATATGCATATAAAATTTGGTAAAAATCGGTAAACCCGTTTCGGAGGAGTAAGGTAACTAACATTGTGACACGAGAATTTTTTATATTGTGTATATATATATAATAAAAATTAAATGTGATAAAATATTCAATGTGACAATCTATTGAGGCGAAGCGAAGTGAAATTAATCAAAACATTAAGGCATCACTGATCCATTTAAATCCATTTAAATAAAAAATATATTACACAGTAAATTGAAACAAAAAATTATGAATTTTAAATTTAATCAAAATAATTGCGCTCTAATAGCTCATATGACAAAACATATACTTTTTAGAATGTTGCAAAAACATATGCGTAGCACTCAGGTACGTTGATGTAATTTTGTGAAACGTAAAAAAACTAGTAAAACTACAATATTGTTTATAAAAACTATAATTAAAATTTAGTACGCCAGTTTCTAATGCTCATGTCAATTTTTGTATTTATGTATATATTACAATATAATATACTATTAGGTGTACAAATACGTTTCGGCCGTTTTTTTTTTTAATTATTTATAGGCGGACGCTTGACCTCAAACCTGGTGGAAGGTGAAGATGAGTCCGATGACGAGCTGCGTCCGTCCAACAAATACCTATTCATTTTTAAAGACTCCCAGGTCATAAGATCGCGGAAATACGGTTTTGAGAAGAGATAGCATGGCGCGAGGCTTAAGTTAGAATTCGCAGATAATCACCTGCTTGAAATTTTTTTTTTTTTAGACCGGCTTGACATAGTGACTACAGAGTACCTGATTGTAAGTACAGTGTAGTCCAAAAACGAAAGCGACTATTAAAGGATGAACATCCATTAATAGTCTCCATCGTCATGTCGGCCCACATATACCACGACTGAAGGTCTCTAGGTATATGAGCTACTGGATATACACAAGCTGATCCCGAAACTCGACAAGCCGAAACTGGTCACTATGACGGGCTTTACACCCGTGTACTGTGGTCGCGATCCAGACGGGCACCGACGCCCTACCACCTCGCTGCTGCTCGTTTAGCACCACCCAGGAATCACGTGTAGCGAAACTAGGGTAAAGCCTACGGACGCGAGCAGCTTCGACTCATTGGGTTGCTCATTTAAGAACAACATAACCTTATCATGCTATTAACTTCGTATTCGCATCTTTTTTTTAGGTCCATAAATGTCTAAATTTGAGCCAAATAAGCGTCATTTGCGGGAACTTTTTATTTACTCCTTTAATTTTAAAAAATCCTGCACTCCGCGAAACAAGCAAAATGGAATCAATAATTATTTCAGAAAAAATAATGTAGGCGATATTGTCTAACAACAGCTTACCACCCAAGCATGATAAACACAGCTAACCGGCGACAACAGGAAAAGAGAAAACCAATTGAAATAGTGAATTATAATCAGAATATGTCAGGTGTAGACAGAGCAGATCAGATGATGTCCTATTATTCCTGTCCACGGAAGACAATTAGATGGTATAAAAAGGTAATCTTTCATCTACTGGATGTAGCAGTATGGAATTCTTTCTACATCTTTAAAGAAAAGACAGGTTCTCAAATGAAGTATATAGAGTACAGGGAAGCAATCATACGATCTCTAACTGGTATAGATAATAAACGGGATGGAAGAACTTTGGTTCAATTTAAACGTGCACAAATCCAAACCAATGAAATCAACAACAATGGAACACAGCATTTTCCTGAGAAAATTTCACCTCCTGAAAATTATCAGCGAAAAACATATTTTCAGCGTTGTAAACAATGTTATAAACAGGGAATAAGGAAGGAAACATCATATTGCTGCAAGAATTGCATGTCAAAACCTGCACTGTGTCCTGCACCATGCTTTGAAACATGGCATACCGAAAATAATGTATAAAAATTATAAAATTATAATAAATTTTTTTGTCATTTATTTATTTTTGTTTGATTAAGAACTAACATTTCGTGTAAAACTCCCAAAAATACTTTGTTGCATACAAAAATTGCTTGTTTGAACCATTAAACCTGTCATTTACGTTTTTAAATTTTTGCTGTTATAGCCGCCATCGTCCTATCACTTAGTGTATAGAGTCCGCTGGCGCCATGACGGTTATAGCCGCAACCTAATTAAAGGTACTAAATTAATCAAAATTAAGTTTATTTAAGCAGAAAGAGTAAAACTATACTTCTAACATTCTAAAAATCACAAAAACATATAGTGTCAATTTTCGAACTTCGCTTGTTCCTACTGTCCGTCAACGTGTTAAATTATTTGATCAAAGAAAACGATACTGGTCTATAGGCACAGTTCAAAAAACTGGGTAATAGATTATTTAAAGCATTCTTACAAGAAAAGAAAACTACAGTTTAACCTCCATGTAACGCCACTCGATTTAACGACAAATTCCCTAAAGCGTCAATATGACTCTGCTTTGGTTGGTTTAGCTTGTTTCCCATACAATGATATACTCTATATAGCATTCCAACAACTATCAATAACGACACCAATTAAAAAATATAAAGTACTTTTTAAGTTGCCAAACTTAGTAAAAACTGTGCAGCTGTGTACGTTCTTTTGTCGCTTTATTATCCTAGCCCGTAATAAACTCGACTATCGGCATTATACATACCGAACTTTCTAAAAAATCCGTTCTTTTGTTTACAAATTGGGTTTGCTATATTTGCACTGCAATACATCAAAATTACTGGTGCAGTAAAAGACATCAGACAAAAATAGCAGACTATACTCAATAGCGGTGAAATAAGAATTGTTTTTCATGTAATTACTAACACTAGTCTGAAATAAACTTATTATTTTTCTAATACAGATTTTTCTTCTCTCTATTTAACGTCAACTCTCTATAACGTCAAAATATACACAGTCCCTTGAGGGTTGTTATATAGAGTTTGCATTGTTATTATAAAAGACATGTAGATCAGTTGAATAAGTACAAAGGTCAATCAATACACTATTTCTCGGAAAACAGCGCGCCCTTACGGCCTCAGGTCTTAGAGTCTAACTCTGACCGCGTACCGGGGGAATGTTCTGAAAGAACAAGAGATATTAGTAATAGGTATCGGAACCCAAGTGAGGAGAGCAATGAAAGAACTCTAGAATCACAGGCATTCGGTACAACTGGTTCACAAGGAGAGAATATTCCTTGTCAATATGAGACACCTTGTGAGCCACCTTTTCGGGCTCAGAGGATAGGTAAGTAGAACAAGAAAATATGTAAGCTATAAAGAATAATTAAATGTTGAAAATGGTTTTAGGTTTTGAATTAAATGGTGAAAATATGCTTAAAAGGTACATTATATGTAGTCGTATCTGTTAACAGGTGTAAAAGTAGCTAATGTTGTAGGAATGATCTAAATGTTACGGAGCGCCGGTCTAGATAGCTCTAAGGAGCATGCGCGAGGCAGCGTGGACAACTCCGAGCATGCGCCTCAGTTTGACGTCTGCCATTAAAAAACTTACAAATGAACTAACATATTTTATTTTCATTCGCGATACTTAATAGCCAATTACAAACCCAATTAATTGGCTATAATTATATCACAAAGGATTTGGTAACTCACCGATTTTGTCAACAGGAATTTGGCTCTGCGAATAAATAATGCTATACTCAAGCTCCTATTATATATTCAGCTTTGTTTTTTGTGAACTTTGCTAAGCAAAGTCGAAATAGCTTCTATAAATCTTAGCCTTGATACTTTTTCTCGAGTGTGAAAAATAAAGGAATATTTTTTTGTCAAACACCCGCCCCCCATTTTAGTTCCAAGTTTCAGTGATGACCTTAGCTCCTAAGAACCACAGAGAAATACTGTGAGTCAAATTTAATTATAATAGTATTAGTATATGCATGGTATCATGCGGTAACTAGGTGTATCTTAGATAACTACTAATTTTTACATACATAAAACTGGCATTAGCTAAAAGGATAAAAACGACAAGAGTGCAAACACTATATCTGAAGGGAATCCTATTATTCGCTTTAACCTTGGCCACTCATCTTTTAACCGGTTCGTTAGTACTGCAGTAACCTCCAGCTTCATATATTAAAAGACCTCAATCTTGTATGAAACAAAAAACAAAAACTTTGAAAATTTAATACTATTTTTGTATCAAAATTATATTCTCGTTTAGGTACATAGGACACAATGTACTTTTAATTGCATTATATATGCCACTTGGTGGTAGGGCGATTCCCCGAACTGGATCATGACCACAGTACACAAGTGTAAAGACCGTCATAGTGACTCGTTTTGGTCTGTCGCGTTTCGGGATCAGCTCGTGTATCCAGTAACTCATATAATCATATGTATATGAGTTGAGAGTATTCAGTCGTGGTATATATGAGACGACATGGCGACGGGGACTATCAATGGATTTTCATTCTAATATGGTCGCTTTCGTTTTTGGACTACACTGTACTTACTATCAGGTGCTCTGTAGTCGCTATGTCGAGCTAGTGTAAAAAAGGCATTATTTCAGAATTACAATTTTATTTTGCAAATGATTTCCTTAAACTCCCCACCACTTAATCATATTAACAGTCAGAGTTGGTCAAAATGTAATCTGATTAATGATGAACGATTACAAAACGTAGTCGTAATTTTAATTTTCTTGCTCTGTAATCATGATTAAATCCATTTAAAACATTAAGAAATGATAAATGTGTATAAAATCTGGGATTTTGTAGCGTTTAAAACATAAATGAGCAAAATGATGATCATTTTCATTAATCTGATTACATTTTGCCCATCTATGTTAACAGTATACTTGAACAGATTGCGTAGCCACGACTCTTTTTCCTTGCTATAATTAAGTAATTGTTTGGCTGATCTGGTTTTATATCTGTGGTCTGGTCTATATAATGCTTAAAAATATTATGTACTAGCTGTCCCGGTAGACCTTGTTCTGCCCTATTTCTCTATAACAATGTTACATTGTTTTTTTTTTTATGTTAATAGCTGCCCCGTCAGATTTCATTCTGCCAAAAGTTATTGGCTTGTCGAAGTCTAATAGAAATAAAATTGCATTGAAAGACTTAAGTCATATCTAAGGTAATGATATTTTTATTATAATGCCTTATGGGAGACGTTAACTTTTGTTTGATTACTTAGCGTATAAATTATAATTTTCATTAATAACATGCAACCTCTAATCAACTGAATTCACCGCACCTCGGTCGCCTCTAGACACTTCAAAATTTTAAGCGCTCGATTTTACAACAAACTAAATGTAATTCTCAATATATATCCCCTTTCCCTTTATGAACTTAAAATCAAAGTCAAGGATTACTTGTTGCAGCTCGATTATTTACAAACTGGAAATCTTTTAAATGCTCATATATAATCTGCACTCACACACAACACTCTTTACTCACCCTTTTCTACACATAACACACCTATACACAACACGTCTGTATATTTTTGTATATTTTTCTAATAATTTGTATTCTCTGTAATGGTGGGCGCTGACGTCTGCGACACAGTCTCACGACTAGTGCAGGCGTCAACGTAAATTAATCTATACAATGTAAAATTTTTGATCCAATAAAATTATTATTATTATTATTAACTTGAAGGCATACCAAAGACAATCGTAACGCACCTTTGTTTTGTTTTGATTGACGTCATAATATGTTTGACAGCTGGGGACAAAGTGGTTTGTATGGGAAAAGAAAATTGTTGTTTCTACTATTTTCCTCGTATTTTTTACAGTTTTGCACTCGATAAGAACCTTCCCCAGACTTCATTAAACACAGAAAAAAAAAAGAAATCAGCCAAATCGATTCAGCCGTTATCGAGTTATGCGCTTAGCAACACATTTTGCTATTCATTTTTATATATGTATGTACATATGTATATAGTAGATAAGAAACGTGTCACCCACTGTTTTTTATTATTTCATAAAGAATATAGCTGTGATGGTTTAGTGAGTGAGTAACCGGTAACCATGTGCAGCAATGTGAATGGTCATAGGTTCGAATCCTAGGAGGCACCTCTGGGTTTAACCAGAATATGTACGGATTTAAGCACCACAGACTCACGTATGAAAAAATACGTCTTGAAAGAACCCGCATGGTATCTCATAGAAAATTTTGTGTAAGTGCCTTGAGAGCTGAGATCAGCTGCGCCAATTTTCACGTTGGGCTCGACATATAAGCATAAAGTGGATACAGCCACTAATGTATGTTCACCCCGATAGAGACATGACTTGACGATATATTATTTATTATTATTTATTTCACATGAAAATATGTCTTGAATAAATATTTATCCCCTCAAAATACGCTAACCCCTATTTCATGATTGGAATTTTAAGTGTAATTTTGATAAAATACATACGCCAAAAACCGATTCTTTTTGATTCTTGTCCCATGTCAGTAGTTATCAATAATAGTTCGGTATTAATAATTATTAATAGTTATCAGAGTTAGTTAGTATCCATAGAGCTAAGGTTTTTGATTTTAACCCAGGGAATGTAACTGTTCCAACTGAATGTTACAGTTTTCTGTATTACCGGTGATAGTCTATAGATACTGTTAAAAAATAGCTAAAGTTTCTATCTATGATGCCTAGTTCGATCTTCGTTCGTTTTTATCTAGTAGCGAATAATGTTGCAAGTAAACATGTTTAAATACTAGAAACTTTGTCCAGCAATTGATGAATTCTTTAGATAAATTAATTGCCATTACAGCAAAGACTGTAATTAGTCCAAACAAGATTTAATAGCGAATTTAATAGCGAATTTAATACGTAATGACTTATTATCTGTATAAAAATAGGTCAATTACTATTTTAAAGTTCTTGGATAATCCTTAAACTAGAATATAAGGTGTTGGTTATACGATAAAACAATCTTTTATGCATATGAGAAATCTTTATGAAAATCAAAATGACTAACAAACTTCCAATGCATTATATATTTGTTTCTTTGTTCGGCTTGAAATTGATTGATTAATAATTATGGACACAAGTGTTAAAATTATCCTTCAGAAAATAGGTCATGATCAGACGTAAAGTGAGTAGATGATTCTCCTATTCACAAAAGGCAAAGTTCAAGTTCAAGTATTTGTTTATCAACTTACATTAGATCTTCTTAAGGCATGTGAAGTCTAGATTTTCCTACAGTTCGGAACAACACATTAATTTTAGGGCTTCCCTGCGTTACCCCAGACACCGTGTAAACATGCTCGTTCCACCCTATGCTCGGAGAACCCTGGGCTATAATTCGCCAATTTGTAGGTTATCTCGTGGTTTTAACGAACTGGAGAGTGCCATCGATGTGTTTGCTGACAGTCTGCCGGTCTTTAAAAGGAAAATCATCGGGTGGTTGACGGACACGCAGTAGGTATGGGTGTGATTTTTCTTTTGCCATTACTTTCACTTTGGTTGATTTATTCTGGTTTATTAATGTGTTTATTTTGTAAATTGTGTCGTTTATGTTTATGAAGCACGATGTGGTGGCCTTAAACGGCGCAACACATTAACGTATTGTTTTTCATTTTTTTTTAATTGTTTTTTATTGTATTGGCCACTGGCCGCCTTTGATATTATAAAAAATAAAATAAGAAATAAAATCACCTTACAAGAAACAAATTTGGAATACTCTAGAAAACCTACACACTTATCCTTTAAGGTGTTTTTTTCATTGGTCGACATCAGCAAAATCAGTCACCTATGAAAAACTTCTATATAGACTATTAACAAAATTAAATCGAGGTCAAACTCCATACGAAAAAATGTATTACAATATTTGATCATTACTTATATGGAGAAAATGTTAAATAGAGTACATAAATAATGTAACTATGTAAAAAATAAATTACAGCACATACTTTAATCAGCAAATAAGCAATAAAATAATTAAAACATATTTTCACGCTATATTCGTTTCGGGGTGAGCAGAGATACATTAGTAACTGTATCCACTTTGCGCTTATACTTCGTGCCCAACGTGACCAGTATCACAGCTGATCGCTGTTCTCGGGACACTTACGCATGACACTTCTATTAGATGCCATGCAGGTTGCCTCACGAAATTTTCCTTCACCGCTGAGCATGTGGTGCCTAAGTTCGTACCTAATTTGGAAAAACCAAACGTACCTGCCGGGATTCGAACCTACGACCATATGTATTGCCGCGCATGGAAAGTGGTCCATTATCCACTAGGCCACCATTGCCACAAGAAGTAATAACACATATTATTTACATTTTAAAATAAATAAATAGTCGTCTTAAAAAATATACAAATTTTAAAATTATGGATCTACGGGAGCGAAATCTGAGGCCCAGAACACCAGTAGCTAGGAGCTCAAAGTGAGAACCCTCCTAGCAATGCGTACCATATCGCGTAACAGTGCCTTTTGTATCCGGCCCTTAAACCAACCAACAACCACCACAAGAGAGCCCTTTAAGATGGTAATCGAGGCTCTTTACGATCAGCTCGACTTTCGGTACAACAAGCGTTGAATCGACAGCCCACATACAGGTAATTTCGTATGAGAGGTTCAAATAAATACTTTGTACATTTTTCTTTTCCGCTTTCACGTGATTCTCATGAAGTGGTATGGTGATATCAACGAGTATTATTCGGCGTGCCGAACGATCTTAAATCACAATGTCCGGTGTATTTAGCAAAAATTAACCCACCAGTTATAATCGACCCCAGTACAGCATTGCACGACCATTTTCGAGATCTGGCTGAGGTATATACTGATAGTATGGTTAACTCGTTGTCTAGAAGAGCATATAAAAGAGCAAGTTTTAGCAATTTTAGCTACTTAATTGTTTGTTCAAGTACTCGTCGTTAACAAGAAACTAACAACCAAAAGTCACATGCCTCAAAGATTGTCCCGGACGAAGTATACTCGACTTATGTTGACCGTACTGTCCTTAACCGTTTGAGTGAGAAACAAATTTTGTAAGCATATAAAGAAAGAAAGAAAGAAAGAAAGAAAACGTTTTATTAGCAGCACCCAGACGTAAGTGACAATATGATACAATAGATTACATGAAAATAAACATAAAAAACATAAAAATAAATAAAAAATCACAAACAATACATAACTAAAGTCTAGGCCGCCGCCAATAAGGACACTGTCTCAGCTTGTGCTACAGAGCACTAGACTCTGCAGCGCTGGTATTCTGACAGGACCTTGCGGACGACACAGCCACTTCACTGGTACAGCTCTACATATACATATATATAAGTTATTAGGATCTATTTACACAACAAAAGCAAAGAAAAGAAAACCATCAACAAAAAAAAAAAAACACAAATAAGCGACAAAAATGCGGATGATTTCGGAATATAAAATATATGAATTCAAAACCATTCTTCCTATGATACTAAATGACACCTTTTTCCAATATTACAATGTTCTCCGTTCGTCCAGGTATGTACACAACATTTTATCACTCATCTACTCCACCCATGAACGTATTATAATTATGAATTATATAAAACAAGAGGAGCTATATTTCGCTCCCCGCAATTTTGGCAAATTTCCAGAGGAGCGATATTTCGCTCCTCCGCACTCAAACGGTTAAGCATGTACTTTCTGTAGTTACGTAAACACTTATTGTTACAAAATAAAAACTAAAACTTAAAAGAATTGAAGAGACAGACGTCAATGAGTAATTAAGTTTTTGTTTATAAATACACATTATTCATGTTGGTGTGGTGACAAAAAAATAATAGATACTGTTAAAAGTATTAAGAGATTAATATCCTTGTGGATTTTTTGTAAATAAAAGAGTAAGGTTTTAGAATTCGTTCATATTTATTTATACTTCCAGAGTGTACGAATATGTTCTTATATTTATTGTTTGTATATTGATTCTAGACCAGAGCTTCTTAAACCTTTTGTCATTCACGACCCCATTTATGATTGCGAGTTTCTTGACGACCCCATACAAATATAAAAGAAAAATATATTTTTTTTGATGATTTATTTATTAGGTAACAATATACATATGAAAATATATAGTTTTAGAATTCGTTTTGAAACATACAAACCGACAAACGCACTAACAATGTATAGTCACAGTATAAAAATAGCGATCATCGATCGTATACTGCTGTCGGTGGAGATAGCTCAAAACCTTCAATAAATGCGCGTGTCTAGACGCTGCAAGTCCACTGTATTCCGCCAACTCTAGTGATGTTGTAAAATGGTATATATAAATATTTGACATTAAAATCTCTCGCGACCGCAGAATTTTGCTACGCAACCCTATATGGGGTCGCGACCCATAGTTTAAGAAGCCCTGTTCTAGACTAATGATCGGGAAAAGAAAGCATGGTCATCCTAGAAAAAACTAAAGACATTATCGTCTTAGCGAAGGCACAGGCCATGGGATGAGATAAAGAATAATAAGCAAGAAAAGACGAAGTAGAGATGCATTATGCTTTTTATCCTACATTAGGCCATAGCACGCTATTATTTTTTTGTACGTATCTGACGGTAACAATTTGTTTTGGTGGTAGGGCGATTGCCCGAACTGGGTCATTACCAAATAACACAAATGTAAAAACCGTCATAGTGACTCGGTTTGGCCTGTCGCGTTTCGGGCTCATCTTATGTATATCCAGTAACTCATATGCCTAGAGACTTTCAGTCGTGGTATATGTGGGCCGATATGATGATAGAGACTATCAATGGTTTTCATCCTTTGCTGGTCACTTTCGTTTTTAGACTACACTGTACTTACCATCGGGTGCATTGTAGTCACTATGTCGTGCTAGTTTAAAAAAGACGATTGCAGTAAGATCCGTTCTAATTAGTAGAGACCTTAACTTGAGAACACATAAATGGGCGGATACTCTCGTCCGGTTTAGTTGTGAAGGTCTATCCCGGCATCCAATGTATTACCCATTTCGAAAAAAAAAAAAATAAGGGCGGATACTTGGCAGCAATATTCTCCTATTCTGAACTAACATTAAAGTCGATTTTTTTTTACTCCAGGATAAACACGTACTTGCAAATCATATATTAAAAGGATAAAATATTATATTATTATAAACTCTAAACCTTATCTGGTAATTGGTAAACACGCCATTCGACCACATAATTATTTATTATTCATTTACACAACTCCAACTCAATATCAAACGCCTTCTTTTTCGCCACACTCATACTTAAGCCGCCGCCATTCAAAATAGTCACACACTGCCATATCCTTCCTGTCACTGTTTATGCTTGCCAACATAAAATATAATTATTGCGAAATATAACTTAATTGTTAATGGTGTTCACATTAATATTTAGGATTTAATAACTATTATTTATATTATATCCAGCCTAGCTTATCAGTAATATTTGCTGTTGTGCTTCTCTATTATTGTAACACATAGTATCTACGGAACGTTGGAGAGACGGCTGCGGAACTGTGTTATTATATGTATTGATTTGTTAATAAAACGGTACAATTATCTATCTGTAAAAAAAAACAGCTTTTTGCTAAAGCTCATTATACATTCAGATTAATAATGTTTATTTAAGAAAAAACTAACATGATTTCGCTTGTTCTTTAGGTGATTTTTAAGGATAAGTTCACCTTCTCAGAATTTAGTTATCCGTAATTTATGCTGACCACACTGGTAAATTCCTGTATAAAAAATAAATATAGTTTGTCAGTTTCGATGAGGATAAACTATTTTTTATTACTTTACTATTTTTTTATTATTTTACTAATTATTTTTTAAACAAACTTGTTACTAAAATTAATTCATATCTTACAAGCGGACCCGGCCTAGCTTCACCCAGTTGCGATATATAATATAAACTAGGGCTTTTTCAAAGAAACTTTCGTCCTTTATTTTACTCCATTGAGCGGGCATATAAAAAAATGCGCCCTCTATGGGTGATTACGTCATAAAAAGTAACAATTTAATGTTTCTAGCTTTAGTAGTTTAGTCTATATCAGCCAGGATAAGTCTTTCTATATAATTTTTAGTGCTATATCAAATGCTAGCTTATTTTTTATAAAATCAATAAAATTTCTTCCATAACAAATGTCTTTTGCCACTGTCTAAACCTTTTAAGTTTAAATTTTAATTATCCCCGTAAAACGCTTAATCATTTTAGACAAAGAAAAGCAGTTTTAAGCACTCATTCTCCCATACCTTAAAAGATAAAATTATATAAAAAGTACCAAGCTCTCAATTTGTTTAATAACATTCTATATAAATCATGTGTTTTAAGTCTCTATCCATAACTTTTCAATTTCCATTTTTCCTTGTACACTATTTCTTTTATTACTATTTATTAAAATAATGTTATATTTTAATTATTATGTTTTATTATTTTTGCATGTTATGTTCACTTTTTTTTTTTTATACAGTGCACTAGGTTATAACTTTATGGGGTCAAGCACGCGGGGGGGAGGGAATGCGTGCAGGGAGTGGACTCACAGGCGCTTACAGCGTCCCTCTCTATGAGTGGGACCCCAGCCTGCCACTTCAAGACCGTCGGTGCGTGGTGAAGAGCCACACCCTACGCGAGGTGACCCTGTTCTCGCAGAACACCGCGGATCTAGGCTGGAGAGCCGATAAACACTCCTGAGTGCAAAATGGGAGCACTGCACTCAGTATTGGACCAGGGTCCTTTTTTCCTTCCAATCTTCCTCTTCCTACCTCTTTCCTTGCTTCCACCAAAGGCGGACAGGCTGGCACACATTAACACTGTCTCCAGGCTGTACTTCGTTCGGCGTCGTTCGTCGTACGTCGTTCGATTTCGCTGGCAACCTTCTCTTCGAGATGAAGGGTACAGTCCAGCGTCGCAATCTCGTAATCTCCTCCTCATGGCGTCTGTGGTCATGTCTCGCGGTCATGAGCGAGACCGAGGGCCTTGCCTTGATTGGCCGGGTCACGAGGTAGACAACCTCTATAAAAAATCACCCCCAATCCTAAGCGGCGGCGCACCGCAAGAGGATGCATGGCTGAGGGGTATGTCAGTCTCTAGTGCAGCCTCCGTCAGGGTACCGGCCGACCCCCTGACGGGTTACGCTAGGCTTACCCGGGTACAGGGGTCTCTGCCCGGGTGGACCACCTATTTCCCCCATTCTCGTGGGAACAGCATTAAGATGTCCCAAAACCCCCCTTCTCAAAATAAAAAAAAATCGGTTGATAATTTAACGACGACTACGGCTACGAATACGGAACATGATAAAGATTCTACTGTGGTGGCACAGTGTGAATTCATTTTGCCAGGGCCAGTTGTTGGCTCGGCGCGCAGTACAAGGGGCAGGCGTAGAGCACCCCTGTCCAAGAATAAAGTAGCTGGAAGTGACGGAGGAGAGAGCGACTGTTCCAGTATGTCACTTACCTCTGCGGCCTCAGCTTGCTCCGGTGAGTCTAGACACACCGAGACTAGACCGAGGAAACGAAGAAACAAACAACCGGCGGCCGGTGCACCTGGTGAAAAGTTTGTGGCGATCTCGGTGAACTCAACGGAAGAGGATGTCACTGAAGCTTGTCAAAGCAATGATGGCGTAAGTATAGTTGGGGCTCATACCTCTCTACCAAACCCCGAAGAACTTGTCCGGGACATGCAGGAGCGCCCTAGTGATGCGCTCTTAGCATACATTGGTGAAAAGCTGGCTACAGTGGACAGGGTTGCAGATAACTCGTGCAACCTCAGGAAGGATTACGCTAGCGACCTTCGTGTAGCTTCGCGATCTGTACAAGCGGCCGCTGGGATATTGTCGAGTCGCTTGACAGCTTCGGAGGCAGTCGCGCTCCGCAAAGAAAACGCTGAATTGCGAGAAAAAATAAACTCAATGGCGGAAGAGCTCTTGGCCCTCCGCCAACAATGTTGTCAGCCCATGACTCAATCTAACAGAACGGAACCACTTTCAGTGAGAACTAATCCAACCGCTGTAAAGGCGTTGACTATGAGTGATGTCAGCGCTGAGGTGCGCCGTCAAATCGCCTCTGCCTTCAACGTTCTTGAAGCGCGGTCGCTACGGCCTTCTCTTGGGCGCCCCACCGCAGATGAACCGATTGTAACTGCTCCACTGCAGCTACCGGTTAATCAAAAGAAGAAAAAGGGGAAGAAAGGGAAGAAAGGAAGCAAGGGACCAGTGACGAACGCGATCACGACTCAACCACCTGCTATTCCTGCACCTCAGCTTCCCTCTGAGCCAGTTACTCAGCCAATGCTGAATGAGATGTCTTGGTCAACGGTGGTTAAGGGGAAGGGAAAAAAAGCCACCCTCCAAACTACCATGCCCTTAGACAAAAAAACAAAAGCTAATGAAAAGGCACGAAAACTGCCTAAAATCCCAGTGACCGCGGCTGTAACTATCACCCTCTTGGAGGGGGCGAACACTACTTACGGAGAAGTAATGACTGCTGCCCGACAAAAGGTCAAGTTGCCGGATCTTGGTATCGAATCGGTTCGCCAGCGAAAGACACGCACTGGCGCCATCCTATTGGAAGTATCTGGTGAGAACCATAGAGATAAGGCAGACAATCTGGCTAAAAGGCTTCAGGAGGAACTTAGTGGATACAATGTCCGTGTGTCTCGTCCAATAAAAATGGTTGAATTGCGGATACATGATTTGGAAGGCTCTGTATCGGTAAATGAGGTTAAAGCGGCAGTTTCTGAAACCGGGGGTTGTGCCCCACAAGAAGTAAAGGTAGGCGAGATCCACCAGGTGCATAATCGGTTAGGTACGGTTTGGGTCCGATGCCCAGCTGCAGCAGCGCGTAAGCTAGAGACGGCTAGGAGGATTATTATTGGATGGGGCTCAGCTCGCGTTGAGGCGCTGGGACCTCGCCCTTTGCGTTGCTTCCGGTGCCTCGAGCTTGGGCACTATCGTAACAATTGTCCAAATAATGTAGACCGAAGTTCTCTATGTTATAGGTGTGGTGACCCGAATCACAAAATAAGGCAGTGTGATGCACAGGCATGTCATTGCCCTATATGTGCAGACTTAGGCCGTAAAGCGGACCATAGGTTGGGAAGCAAGAAATGCTCTCCACCTTCTAAAAAAAAAAGTGCGGGGTCTAAGCAGGTAGCCCCCAATACGTCCGTTGAGATGGAGGTGACCGTCGTGACTGAGACGACTCCTTTGAGCCAGTCGGAGGGGGTGAATATGGTAGTCTAATAATTATGGTCCCTTCCCTAAAGGTTCTTCAAGGCAACCTAAACCACTGCCGCGACGCGCAGAACCTGCTACTGCAAGCTGTCACGGAGTGGCTGGTTGCCATTGCTGTAGTTGCGGAGCCCTATTGCGTTCCAACGGATCATCCACGATGGTTTGGTGACTCCGACAGCTCCGTTGCCGTCTACTGGAACACGGGTCCACCCTGTTCCCTCTTAGAGAGAGGGCAGGGCTATGTTGCCATGGAGTGGGGCCAGTTAGCTATCGTAGGCTGTTATGTCTCTCCCAATATATCTCTTGTCGACTATGAGAGGTATCTCGACGGGGTGGCTGCGTGTATTCGTAGATGTCTACCTCGTCGCTTGATCGTTCTCGGAGATTTTAATGCTCGCTCCCGGGTTTGGGGCGATCGTCGAAACAATCGCAGAGGAGAGAAACTCCTAGAGTGGTCAGCTGGCCTTGACCTTCGACTTCTCAACGAGGGTTCGGTCAGCACCTGCGTGCGATGGCAGGGGAAGTCGATCGTTGATCTAACGTGGGCGACTCCCTCGGCCGCTAGTATGGTCTCAAGTTGGCATGTGGCTGAAGAGGTAGTCACTCTATCAGACCACCGCTACATCATCTTCGACGTAGGTTGCCCTGCCATGACTGGACACTTATCCAGTGGCCTTCCACGGCGTTGGTCTCTTAAGAAGCTCGATAAGGATTTCCTTGTCGCAGCTGCCAACGTCGCGGCATGGCCAGAAAGAGGAAACGTGTCCGATCCAGAAGCAGAAACCGCCTGGTTCCGGGATGACATGACGAGAATCTGCGACGCGTCCATGCCCCGAGCCAGGTATCCCAAGCGTCGGGCCGTGTACTGGTGGTCGGAGAATCTTGTTCCGCTACGAGCAGAGTGTCTCCGCACACGACGCCACTTTCAACGTGCCCGGAGAAGAAGGCGAGCAACGGCTGATGAAAAGGCCAGAGCATATGCAGAATTTCAGGCGGCTCAATGGGCGTTCCGAAACGCCATTGCGGACGCCAAGGCTCGATCCTGGAATGAGCTGCTACAGGGGCTTAGTACGGATCCATGGGGCCGGTCTTATAAAATCGTTATGGGAAAACTCCGCCCATGGGTCCCACCATTGACGCAAACTATGGATCCACGGTTAGTCGAGGAGATAGTCAACTGTCTCTTCCCACGGGTTCATGGCGGTCGCTCTCACTCTTCAGTTGCACCCTTATCACTGTCACATTTCTGCGATGAGTATAGGATAATCGAGGAAGAATTGAACCGAGCAGTCAGCCGCCTAAAGGCCAAAGATTCTGCTCCAGGCCCAGATGGAATCCCGGGTCGAGCCTTGGCTTTAGCTCTGGTTACCCTGGGTGATAGGCTGAGGCAGCTTTTTGATAGCTGTCTCCGCACAGGAACCTTCCCTAAGACCTTGAAGCTGGCCGAGTTGGTCCTCATTTAAAAGCCAGGTAGGGCCACAGAATCTCCCTCCGCGTATCGACCCATATGCCTGTTAGATGAATGTGGCAAGCTTTTTGAAAGGATACTTACCTTCCGTCTAAACCGGCATCTGTCGCGCAATGGCCCTGACCTGCATGAAATACAGTTCGGGTTCCGGCAGAGACGTTCGACAATTGACGCTATTCTTCACGTTCAGTCTCTGTCCAGACAAGCCACCTCCCAAGGCAGGGTTGTTTTAGGTGTCAGCCTCGACATAGTCAATGCGTTCAACACTCTGTCTTGGACCTCGATTACGGAAGCACTCGTACACCATAACGTGCCCTCTTACCTGCGCTGCATTGTCGGGGCGTATCTGCGTGACAGATATATCACGTACATGGGTCGAGATGAGATAAGGTACAGGAGGAGGATGTACTGTGGGGTTCCGCAAGGATCAGTCCTGGGGCCTCTATTGTGGAACCTCGCATACGATGCGGTTCTACGCGTTGTTCTCCCTGACGGTGTTAGTATCGTTTGCTATGCTGACGACACGCTTATTCTTGCCGTCGGGGAATCATATTTAAGGACCACAGAGCTCGCCGAGCTTGGGGTGGCACGGGTCGTAGCCAAAATAGGTGAATTGGGTCTGCGGGTAGCGCCTCACAAGTGTGAGGCCATGTGGTTTCACAAACTACCGCGAGGTACGGAGCCACCCAATTCGTCGATTCTAGTAGGTGACACAGTAGTTAGAGTGGGCCGGTACATAAAGTACCTCGGGCTCACCTTGGATGGCCGCTGGGGCTTCGAGGAGCATATTGGGCGCCTTGTTCCCCGAGTTGAGAGGGTAGTGGGTGCTCTGCACCGACTCCTACCCAACCTCGGGGGACCTTCAGAGGAAGTTCGCCGCCTCTATGCTGGAGTTATGCGGTCCGTGGCCCTTTACGGAGCGCCAGTTTGGGGGCACAGGCTGCATGTCCGTCGCTGCAGACATAAACTGTATAGTTTGCAGCGAAGGATGGCCATTCGGATCGCACGTGGTTATAGAACGATATCGTATGAGGCGGCTTTGATTTTGGCGCGCTTTCCACCCATCGATATCCTAGCAGAAGTGGACACTGCGGTGTTCAACCGAGTTCGCGAAATCCGCCAAAGGGGTGAAACCGTACCACCCTTGGCATTGGAAAGGTTTAAAACGGAAGAGCGTCTAATAGCCGTGAGAATATGGCGAGCGCGACTCTCAGAGGAGCGATGTGTGCATAAGCGCGTGGTAAACGCAATTCTGCCAAACCTCGAAGCCTGGTTACAGAGCAGCGGTCAAGTCACCTACCGTCTGACACAGGTACTCACTGGACACGGATGTTTCACTGAGTATCTGTGCCGGTTTGGGATAGAAGGAACGACCCAGTGCTATCACTGCGTCTCGGATCAGGATTCTGCCCAACATACGGTCGCAGAATGTCCGGCATGGGACGATGAGCGGCGAAATCTGGTCCAAAAGATCGGACACGACCTCACGTTGCCATCAGTGGTATCGGCTATGCTGAAAGGACAGGATAATTGGAGGGCTGTGGTCTCCTTCTGTGAGAATATTATGTCCCAGAAGGAAGCCGCAGAGCGTGAGCGGCACAGAGCTAATCCCACTCGCAGGAGAAGACGTCGTGCTGGCAATCGCCCCGGCACGTCAATTCCAGCCGATCGGTCCATCCATGACCGATTGGCTGATACCCTTGGGATCGCGGGTGCTCAAGGTGGGGGCCCTGGGCGCCTGGTTAGCGATATATAGACATTGATGGAGCGGAAGCGCTCATATTACATTTCGTGAGACTGATGAGGGAAGGCATTGTTGCTAATGTCTTCCTGCGAAACAGAGCTTAAGAAATGCAGTGCACGGCGGGGCTGTGGAGCAATTGATTACAGGGCCCACAGTCCCGTCTTAGTGCAGATGAGGTCAACTTGGGGTTTTTAGTCGGTAAAAGTCCGGCACACCCGGGTTACCATCCCCCATGTGTAGCCGGGACGGTCCAATGAGGATTTTCCCCAAGTAAAAAAAAAAAGGTTATAACTTTATACGAATGATGTTTGTTTTTTTATTAGTACAAGTGTTGCAGTGAAATTAAATAACACTTATTTTCTAATAACGCGGCGAATATTTAGAAGAAACTTTTTTAGAGTAAAGACTTACATGCAAAAGTTTGTACGTAGATTAAGATTAAAAACGTGATAGTTGTTTTTGTTTTTCCTTGTGTTTCATTAGAAAAATCTTTGTACACTACCATATGTTTACTAAATATTTCTATACCTAAAACTTCCACGATCTTGGAGGACCTCTCACAAACCTTAAACAACAATATAACTAAACACATCTACCGTACCTGTTAACACGTTCGTCGCCATAACACCGAAATATGAGTGATCTTCTCTTGTTTATTTATTTATTTAATATTGTTGAAGTTAATATAATTTTTAGTTGGATTTTTAAAAGGAATTTAAAAGAATAAGCACTTATATGTAAATATGAGATACGTAACATGAAAATACGAAAAGTATTCACACAATTACCTTACCATTTATTAATGTATATAGAATAACATATTACATTATACCAAGAAGCAGTATTTTTCGTTAAAACGCTCTTAGCACTTTTAAGGTGCAGAACAAAATTCTTTGCGATAAATCGTAGATAATAATATCGCAATATAATCCTAACACTCGAGTTACATTGTTTATATATCGCTTGGTTACGTTACGGCGCGGCGTACCGAGAGTCTGATTTGGACCCCTTGAAAAACACAAATGAATCGCGTTGAGCGGCAATCGTTTTTTTTTTTTTTTTTTTTTTCGGCGTGTCCTACGTTGGTGGCCTGGGAAAGACCTTCACAACAAAACCGGGCTTGGTGGGCGAACGCAGAGGGCGCTCAGCCAGCGAAATTTATGGGTTGGGCGGCTACGCAAGGGCACCCCTGTGGGTACGGACCTCGACTTGGGCGGCCGGCCAATTGAAAAACGAACCTAACGGTGATCTACCAGCGTTTCGGAAGCGACTACCTTGAGAAGAAACGCCGAAAGAAACTCAAGGCTGCGTCGGAGTGAAACTGCGTTATTTAAACAACAATTGACGGACCTATCCTTAATCGTCGTCGTCGGCGCCGCCGGCGACGCCGGTGTCTCGGAATGTGACGAGTGCTTGTGTGTACCTCGTTGTTGATAGGATCGGCGGTCGCAAGGGCCGCGGTAATTGAATCGACGGGATCCAATAAGACATGACGCGGGCGGCGTAGTTTGCGCGCGATGCCGCTTTTCGATGTGTAATCGCAGGCACTGCGGACTAAAGGATTAGGGTGATGCTGCGCCTTGTCGAAATATCGACGAGATGCATTTTGCATGAAACTGGCGAGCGTTTCCAGCTTAAGGTCGTCATGGAGATCTATGTTGCGCATGTACAGCGGGGCACCCACTGCTTTACGCAAGAATTTATTTTGGATGACCTGAAGGGAATCCAGAGAAGCGGACTGGCTCTGGGCGAATACTACGCTAGCGTAGGTCATCACCGGTCTTATTACGGTTTTGTAAAGAGTCAACTTATTTCTAAGCGACAGTTTACTACGTTTGCACAGCATAGGGTGCAAACGACCGAGAATGAAGGCGGCGCGGTCGCGCACAACCTTAACATGTGGTCCGAAGGTCAAGTGACGGTCGAGAGTGACTCCTAAGTACTTGACCTCATCGACCCAAGGGATGGGCTTGTCGTGGAGGAGGACGTTTCGCTTAGGCAAATCGCGTTTTGCCCGAGAGAAGAGTATTGCTACGCTTTTCTCGGGGTTGACGTCAATGCGCCATTTGCGAAACCAGTCTCCTAAGTCTCGCACTGCTTCCTGCAGGCGTAGACGTATGATATCTCGACGGAAATTTGAGACGTAGAGTGCGGTGTCATCCGCATAAAGAGCTAGCTCTACGTCCGGGTGTTTCGGGATGTCATTGGTGTACAGACTGTATAAGAGCGGGGCGAGGATTGAACCCTGCGGAACCCCCGCTCGAATCGGACGCTGACTGGAGAGATCGCCCTCGACGCGATACTGAAAGTATCGATTCGACAGATAGTCTCGCAGGATAAGCACGAGCCTATCTGGCACTTCATAAGTATGTAGCTTGTATATCAAGCCGTTATGCCAGACTCTATCGAAGGCTTTCGCCACGTCGAGGAAAATAGCTCCTGTGTAGGCTCCTTTCCTAGAAAGAGAGAATTGATTAAGGACGTGCTCCGTGATGCGGTGCACTTGGTTTACACACGAGTGTTTGGCGCGAAAACCAAACTGCTCGTCTATGAGAATCTTATTTGTCGTAACAAAGTCTTGAAGACGGTTGAGAAGCAACCGCTCGTACAGCTTACCCATCGTCTTGATGAGACTGATGGGTCTGTAGCTGGAAGGAAGGTTGCTAGGTTTCCCTGGTTTAGGGATCCCAACGACGCATGCGTCTTTCCATACATTCGGAAAGACGCAGTTTTTTATTGCCGCATTGAAAATGACGACGAGAAGTATAATTAACTGTTCGGGCAGTGACCTTAGGACACGGTTTGAAATACCGTCCAGGCCGGGAGCTTTTTTGATCGGGAGATATTTAATTATATCTGTGACTTCCTCAGCTGTAACGGGCGCCAGGTCGGTGGACGGAGGGAGTGCAGCTATACGTGTGACTTCAGCGTCTACACTAGCTATGAAATCGGGGTTCTCTACGTGAGTGCTGGGAGAACATTGACTTTCTAAGCTATTTGCCAGACATTCTGCCTTTTCGATGTCATCGAAAGCGACAGAGTTGTCTATCCCTACTAGAGGTGGCATAGAGCGGTCGTTATCGGTCTTAAGAGATCTCGCCAGGCCCCAGTAGGCCTGGTGGGAGGGCGAGATCTCGGACAGGTGGGCATCCCATTGATTATTACGGAGTTCGGATATGCGCTTCTTTACAGCCCTCTGTAAATAACGCAACCTCGCTCTGTGTTCTTCAGTGGGATACCGGTCATAGGCTCTAGTGGCAGCGTTTTTTGCAGTCAACAGTTCCCTTGTGTCGTCAGGGAGCCTCCAGCGGTGGAGATCACCAACTGGAGCCTCACTGGTGGCGTCGGCGAGGGCACCTTGGAGATGACTGGTGAGTGCATCAATCGCATTGTTGGTTTCTTCTATAGAGGAGAAAGAATCTGGAATCGATTCTAAGAGAGGTGTCGGATCGTCCGAGGCCAAGTTTGCACTAAGTCTCTTCCAGTCCGTGACCTTCTTGATGGTAAGTGCGGGCGGGTGTGAGGAGCCCAATTGCACTTGAACGGGTCTATGGTCAGAATCTAGTTCACTTATTGTTTCTATCAAACGTAGCGGTAAGGCTACGTTTTTTAGAAGCACAAGGTCCAGAATGTCGGGCCTGTGGGCAACGTTATACGGAAAATGAGTAGGAGATGTCGGAGCAACGACATCGAAGTTTAATTGTTCGCTCAGATCATGCAGGCGAGTGCCATTCGAGTTGGTAAGATGGCAATTCCACTGCAAATGTTTGCAGTTTAGGTCGCCTGCAATGATCACTGAGTGTCCTAGGTCCAAGAGTGCTGTGAGATCACTCTGGAGAAGTACTTTGTCGGGTGGCAGGTACACCGACACTAAATATATAGGTGAGTGACCGCTCATGCCTATCCTGCAGACTGAAGCCTCGATGTTGGTGAGACTGGGCGGATCAATGGGCATGCAGTGTAGTCTCCTCCTATAGTATATGGCAGTCCCTCCGCCTCTGGCGTGGGTCCTGTCATTCCTAACCAGGTGGTAATTGGCCAAACGGGGCCCCTTAACACTCGGCTTGAGGAGGGTTTCTTGCACTAGCATGATATCGACCTGGTATTTGACAAGGAACTCGCCGACGAGATTCCTTTGCCTTTTCAAGCCGAAGGCGTTAAACGTGACGATGTTTAACGCAAACGGTTTGAACCTACTCGTATTAGAAAGCATTTTATCTACCTAACAAAATGAGAGAATCACAGCGTCTTTTAGACAGAAGCACGGTACTGTTGTAACGTGCATATTAGTTCGGCGTGCTCGGTGATGAGCGCGAGCCTAGCCTCCAGGTTGTTGTCCGATTGCCGGAGTTTATCTGCGAGAATAGAGACTTCGCTCATGTTGAAACATGACACGAAGCGCCAGACGACGGTGAGGTCGATAGCGCCTTTACCAGTGGGTGCGGGAGGTGCGGTTGGCACTGGAGCGCTGCGCACCCAGGCGTTCTGGGTGTGGGCAGGCCCCGCAGTAGGTGTTGCCACGGGGGCAGGAGAAATCACAGGAGCGGTAATTGAAGCAGGCTGAGCTGCGACATTGCCGGCGGCGCCGGTAGTTTGTGTCGGAGTGGCAGCATTGGCATCGTCGGTGCCGCCGCGGGTCGGTTGAGCCGAGGTGGCGTCAGCGCCGACGGGCGCGACCGGGCCGCGAGGCGGGAGCAGCGCTCCACGTCTCGCGGGAAGAGGTGGGAAATTACCCGCATCGAGAGTAGGCCTAGGGGCCGTGTAACGATTAAGCGATGCGTGCGCACGCTGTGGCAGCCTCGCTTTAGGCCGCGTACTGCGCGGCGATCGCGGACATCCACGATAATTTGCGGGATGCCCTTCGCTGCCACACAGCACGCAGCTAGGCGGTGTGGGTGCGTCCCTCGTACGCGCACATGCTTTGGTGCCATGGTCACCCAGGCACTTGACGCACCTAGGGCGCCCATAGCATTTTAGAGCTGAGTGGCCATATAATTGGCAATTGTGGCATTGCCCGGGCATGCCACGTCTATTGGGCGGTTCGATGTGAAGTCCGCTGAGACAGCAGACGGACTCAATCGAGAAAATCTCTTTTGCCTCGTTTGTAAGAGGTAGGATGGCGAGAACCATGTCATATGGTTCTCTTGTGGACGCGCGGTACATTCTGTGGACTTCCTCCACAGGAATGTTTTGCGCGAGAAGGTCATCCTTAACGAGATTGACGTCAATCTCCTTAGGGACGCCTTTAATGACGGCTCTCAGCTTCTCGTCCTCGAGAGCGTATGTATAGTAACTAATTAACCGGACACGGAGGAATTCCGTTAACTTCCTATGGGAGTCCGGAGAAGAGACTTGGATGCGAATCCCGTTTGGCGTAGAGGTCGCCCGGGTATAATCTATTTGTTTGTTTTTAAGTGCGAAGGAGATGTTCTCCCAGGCACTCTTATCCCTAATAACAACGGGGGGCGGAGGGCCCGACCGTAAAATTTTTGGAAAAGGCTTTTTAGCCTTGGACTTAGCGGCGGCTGTAGTAGGCGCCTCTATCGGAGTGGCGGCAATCGTGTTAAGGTGTAGATGAATAGATATAATAAAAATAGGTTTACTTTGGCAATGCCATGCTGTTTTGTATCTACAAAATAAGTCACTAATAATAACGAATTTTAACCACTGCTTTAATTAGAACTAACGATAAACCTGAAGTAAAAAAGCCGGTAGTGGTTGTCCATAAACCAATTTAACAGTTACAACTATTATGCTAAAATCCTATACTAAAACTAAGGTAAACAATTATGTATAATTTTTATTGCTTTTAATAACAGCGTTCAGCAATACTTATGCAGTAATTCTGCGTTACATCCGTCTTTTTACAAACATTCTGAGATATAAAAATACCCATTAATTACCTATACCATAACCAAATGATAAATGAGTATTGAAAAAGTAACAATTTTAATTATTTAATCTTTATTGTAGTAATTATATTTATTTTAATTTAATTTTCAATTGACAGCGTTTCATACTTTTATGTTTTACTAGATACCGGATTAATGAACGTGTAAACAGTTCACCCAAAATTAAAAAATGGGGGATGAGGCTCTACTCAATCTCCTAGAACTAGTTTAGTTCTAGGAGTATTTTGGCACGGGTTTAAATTTAAAATGTTGTTTAAATAATGCGTACCTAAAGCGCGCTTATTTTTGTATTATTTTTGTATTTTTAACAATCACCACCCAATAACTAACCCAAATCACATTTTTTGTTTCTTCTGAAGTACAAGACCTAAAGACAAAAAATGCCGCCTCAATGAATTAGTGTACCTACTAAATATTGAATGCGCTGTGGATCGTCAACCGCGTATTGTTATGAATATTGGCTTTAAATGACTTAAAAGTAAGGCCTATTTTCTGTTTTGGTACACTCTGCCTGCCTAGAATAACAAATACTAGAAACTGTCAAATATGTACAAAAAAACATAGTTATCAGAAATACGAGCAGGCAATTCTCTCAGTAAGTGGTTGTTTGTGATATATTAGGTCCTTACATATGAAATTGGCGTTTTGTATGGGAGGAACAAAAAGTCGAATATTTTTTAATATAATATATTTAGGATCCAGAAGTAGGAATCTTTAAAAATAAGTACAAAATGACCATAAGTTACATTTATAATTATTAATTTAACAAACTCGTAAACTAACCTACAAAATGATCATAAATTGCTAATGATTTGAAATACAAAAAGAAATCACCAATACAAACTTTATAAAGAACTTACATAACCACATGACTTACTAATATTACTTATAGAACCACTTTTAACCATTTATAACTTAAATGCTCGATATAAACACAAATCACAACGACCGCGCCCTTACGCACCAAACAGCGATGCAATAGTGCGCGCGCCATGTTGCTATGCTGTCCTGCTCTACCACTCATTTTTAGTGAGGTACCGAGACATTCCTAACTCGGCCGTTCCTGACTCTCCGTCGTCCCCGACGGATCTGCCTCCCCTTCCAGGTGTACGGATCCTCATGTCCTTGTGCCAGGTTAGACGGGTTTTCAACATCAGCAATAGGTGGTGTTGAGCCTGGTACAGGGTTAATAAAGGCATCTAACATTTTCAAACAAACCTATAAGAATCTATAGCAATGCACCTTCTTAACTGTTACATTGTTAGTAGTTAGTTTTACCTAATAAGAGAAAAAAAAAAACATAATAAGAAACAACATCTGAGAGCTCTCATTTTATAACCCCATTAGATTACCATTATAGCGCTTTTGGATTCTTCCTATAAACGTCACGATGAATTTCACGTCTGTCAGCTGTCTCTGTGAACATAACATAGAATAGACGAAGGCGTCCCTTACGTCTTTTATATAGGAGAATAACGTGTCGGTTAGTAGACATGTACAGTTTCGCTGTGGTAGAGACGTCGAGCTTAAAACATACGCTACGTTTACACGTAAATTATGAAACGCTAGGGTAGTGGCGTCGAGCTTAAAACATACGCTATGTTTACACGTAAATTATGAAACGCTAGGGTAGTGGCGTCGAGCTTAAAACATACGCTATGTTTACACGTAAATTATGAAACGCTAGGGTAGTGGCGTCGCGCTTAAAACATACGCTATGTTTACACGTAAATTATGAAACGCTAGGGTAGTGGCGTCGAGCTTAAAACATACGCTATGTTTACACGTGAACTATGATACGTTAGGGTAGTAGCGTCGAGCTCAGAGCGTACAGTAGGCTTACCCGTGAGTTATGAAACGTCAGGGTAGTAGCGTCGAGCTCAGAGCGCACAGTAGGCTTACCCGTGAATTATGATACGTTAGGGTAGTAGCGTCGAGCTCAGAGCGCACAGTAGGCTTACCCGTGAGTTATGAAACGTCAGGGTAGTAGCGTCGAGCTCAGAGCGCACAGTAGGCTTACCCGTGAATTATGATACGTTAGGGTAGTAGCGTCGAGCTCAGAGCGTACAGTAGGCTTACCCGTGAGTTATGAAACGTCAGGGTAGTAGCGTCGAGCTCAGAGCGCACAGTAGGCTTACCCGTGAATTATGATACGTTAGGGTAGTAGCGTCGAGCTCAGAGCGTACAGTAGGCTTACCCGTGAGTTATGAAACGTCAGGGTAGTAGCGTCGAGCTCAGAGCGCACAGTAGGCTTACCCGTGAATTATGATACGTTAGGGTAGTAGCGTCGAGCTCATAGCGTACAGTAGGCTTACCCGTGAGTTATGAAACGTCAGGGTAGTAGCGTCGAGCTCAGAGCGCACAGTAGGCTTACCCGGCGTGCTTATCGATCAGTTTACTTCACTACAAGTCTTTCTAGTGTCCATTCCTTTCACGATTACATCGTTTATCTGCCCCAAGTAAGTCCGTTAATCGTCAGATGCGAGACCAGAGCAGAAGCCCTCCCGCAGTTGTGACGGCACAGTTCTGATTAATAATCATCCCAACTCAGACATCACATACAATACCGTTGAAAGCTATCCACTAACTCCCTACTCTAAGTATAAGTAAGCCCTAAGAAATGTAAGATGTGTGTATTGGCTTTTGTATGTGTACCTAGGAATAGATTGTGTGAAGCTCAAAGTTAATTTACTGAAACCTACTATGTAAGGATAACATTCAACAATAATGTAAGCAATGCTCGTAGAGCTGACATAATGACTATCAGACACTCTATCTATGAATACTCAGCTCGTATCCTCGGGCGTCATTTGCCGCCCCGGAGCGCCATTCACAGTGCTGCTGTCCTCAACGCTCTGGCGTTACTACCGCCCGACAGCCACAGCTTGCACGGTGATACCTCCAATCCAACGTGGAGCAAAACCTCTATTTGGCCCGCTAGTTGTCACCGTATGAAACATTAGAATCAAGCGAATTAAAATACAAAAGACTTCTTTCGAAGTCTGTAATACTTGTCCTCAAGTCACAATCGAATTGATTCTTACAAACTGATCTCTTTACATTACATCTGTCGAAATGATTTCCAACCAGTCAAGTCAGATTTAACAGTATTAAACAAACTTAATAATTTTATTAGCGCTCGGCCATTCTGCTCTTTAGTTAAGAATAGTTTTTATGAAAGTAAAATGACTTAATGTTACCATCATACGCTGTCACATTCGTAGTGAAATATCGAGTTCAATTAAATAAGAAAATTTTTCTAGAATTCCATAATATGCCTTTCAAAGCAAGCGAGATCATTTTACTTTTATATGTCATCCAGCCACTTTCGTCTCTAAAAATCTAGTCTTTCCCGTAATCTTGCCTCTGACGATCAACCTTTTCGTCATTGTCTACAACACGTTTTGGCATACTGTTGAACATAGGCCTCCCTGATGCTGTACCACCATCCTCGGTGACATATCAACCGCATCCAGGTACGCCCAAATTAACAAGGAATTGAAACTCGTATTAGGGTATACTTTGCATGCATCTGAAGAAAGCTACATTTTTATTTGGTAACTGTTGATATTAGTTTTCTAAAAATTACATAACTTTCGCAACCATGCATAAGTATGAACCTGTTGTAATATTCACGTTACGATGCCATTTATAAAATTAGTTTTGGGGTTAAAAAGGAATTTGGACTTTTTGCGAATATCAGATTTTGGTTGCTCAATTTTGCGTTTTACTTCGTCCATGAAAACTTCCATAAATATGAGGTAAGAATAAGAAAAACGAACTACTAAAGTACAGTTTAAATAAAAGTTATGTCTAAGTTAGGTTTGTTAGGTTGACGCAAAGTCAACCTGATTTTTGCTCGAAAACAATCTCGAGAGGAATTTAGTGTGTGTGTGCGTGTGTGTGGTTTTACCGCCGACATGGTCCAAGCAGTGACGTTAATGCAGTCAGCACGATGCCAGTCGCTCACACATTAAGCCCGAAGCTCACCGACACCCAGAGGCTGCACGTGCCTCCACCGTGGTGTCCCCGTACGGCAGAGCAGCATCTCGGTATGCGTCACTGCGGTGGTGAGAAGTACCAGCAGCGGCACAGCAGGGTCAGCAACGGCAGCTGCATGCCATGTCGCGCAGGCCAGTCAGCACGGCTCACGATGACTGTAGACTGCCCGCAGTGGCGTAAAGCAGCACACACCATAGCTGGCGCTACGGCGCACGACACGCCTAGGCGCGCATTGGAGGTGCGCAGCACCCTCGCGCAGAGTAGTAGCAGGAGCCGCTTGGTGCCGACAGCGATGGTCAGCACACGCCGTGTCGTGCACATGGCTCAGCACTGCTCATGATGACTTTTTGCTGCTCGTGGCAACACGCTCTAGCTCCAATGTCGACAGCATTCAATGTAACAAAATAACACAAAAGTAGTTCAGGAATACGAAGATATCGATATAGTGAAAAATCATTCTTTACAGTCATTTGGTTGAAAACACAGCAGTCGTTAAATAGGTTGGATAAGCAACCTGTCATGATTCATGACCAATGTTGTTGAATTCACGTACTTAGAATGAAATTGCCTGATGATGTCCTTTTCAAACGAGTCTGACATCGGTACCAATATCCATCAGGATATTTTTTTTTTTAAACGAACTCTTAAGTTATTGTGAAACTCTATTTATCTAGGTTTTGAGCTTAAACGTGAGATATTTCAGTATGGAAAAATAAGAAAAGTGTTCGATGTTCTTCTATTGATAAGCATATTCATATGTATACCCTCAAAAACGACAGCAGATACATTACCATTTTATTTTTACTCGGCATAGTGACTACACTACAGCAGTCGGTATGCATGGTGTGATCCAAATATCTCCCATTTGGACAAATCAGAAAACAAGTTGACTTAATGTTGATTACCCCTTGCGAATCCAGTTTTACTAAAGGACGTTTTTGCTACATGACCACAAATTGTACAAAACGAGTATTTTCTATCAGAGTATAACTCCAAAAGGCTTCAGGATCTGATGATGCTAAGGTAAGTTTAAGTCTCTGGTGTTTGGAGAATTTACAAGGAAGTCACCTTAATTTCTACAAATGGATTATTGCTTCCTCTCACTATTGTCTAAACAATTTAAATGAAACAATTGTTTTAAGGTGAGAACTCAAGATTATTTTTCAGCTTTCAAAATTTAATAAAAATTCACAGACAGGAATAACTTTTTCAAATATTAAATTCGTATTTGTAGCTACCACGCATATAGCGTTGTCCATACCATGTACACGGTACAACGTATTACAATGTTACTAAGTTCCATATTCAATCCTGACTCTACCCTAAGACGAAGTAATATTTCTTATGCGTATTCAATATTAAATATTCGGATAGTGGAAGTTATAAAACTTCGTGGCGTTTGTCTTCTCACTGTTTTTAAATAAAATGTTAGTAAGTATAACTTGCTGGGGTAGACCAGGGCAAGCTCGTACCTGAAGAGCCACGTGTGATCATTAACACACTAGGATCACATTATCTCGAAGTCACTTTTGAAATAACATGACATTTGTGATAAGCACTCAAGGACACTTCAATTTTTTTTTACATTTCTAACATGATATACCTATACACCATCTTCACTGTGAAGATCAAAAACAGGAAACGAAGTAATCGTGAGCTTTACTCGGGAAAGCCACACTTATGGCTTCGATGTCATATTCGTCACCCGTATTCGGCATAAGTGAGTAGTTATAAAATGACACTGACTCGAATGAAATGTTTAGCGAAATCTAAGTCCATGTGAGTTTGCAGCGTTAACTTGTACCTTTATTTGAACGACGTAAGTTCACTGGTGATCCACTAGGATAATCACCACACTAGTACCTGTACGATATCTGTGACAACAACCCGGAGTCACGTCAGTTATGTATATCTCAAACGCGTTTTACCTCTTACGTGTTTCCACTGTAAAGTTAAAAATCAAAACTAGAAATGAAATGATCGCAAGCTCTATGCGAACAAACCACGTCGATTACAGCTTTAAATAACGTAGACCATTTGTGACCTTTGACTCGACTCAATAAACTGTCTCCCAAAGTACAGGACAGGTGGACACGGTCTGCGAAGTATACGGCTACTAAAGTTCAGTTTGACTTAACATGAGATTATTAATGACATAACTTGGAAACAGTCCAGGAACCGAGGCCTGGTCATGGCCACAGTAACACTGCTGGCCTAACTGTGACACTGATAAGTCCTGATATTTATCTGCTCTCCTACGTCTTTGGCTACCATGAGTAAGTGAACGTCAATAGCTGTCAACAATTAACAACGCGATTCGGGCCTATCGGGTGATCGTGCCCTAATATTGCATCGTCGCGTTTGACTTCTAGAAGAATTTTGTGAATACGATATCGCTATCGAGATTATACCCGCGAACTATCTCGGTTACGCGTGTCGTGGTCGGGCCGAAGTGATTTGTTACGTACACTTTGTCTCAAATCGAACATATTAACACCAAATTAACAAGAACAAAAGTACACAACATACGGTATACGAGTAAAAGCATAATTGGTGATTTATTTCTCAAGAAATGCTATCGCTCAAAACAAAACTCAACGTAACAATTACTTTATGTTCTTATGACATAAAATATTAAAAGAAAATGATATCCGAAACAATGTAATAGTAACAAAAAAAATATTATTGTGAAGTTGTATTCAGAATTAAATACAGATGTTCAAATTTAATATGGCTGACCGACGCTTTGAACAAAAGAAATTACAATTATTAAAATTAAGTGTGGGCATACGTGGGAAGTATTATCCCAATTCTGAATTTAGGATCCAGAAGTAGGAATCTTTAAAAATAAGTACAAAATGACCATAAGTTACATTTATAATTATTAATTTAACAAACTCGTAAACTAACCTACAAAATGATCATAAATTGCTAATGATTTGAAATACAAAAAGAAATCACCAATACAAACTTTATAAAGAACTTACATAACCACATGACTTACTAATATTACTTATAGAACCACTTTTAACCATTTATAACTTAAATGCTCGATATAAACACAAATCACAACGACCGCGCCCTTACGCACCAAACAGCGATGCAATAGTGCGCGCGCCATGTTGCTATGCTGTCCTGCTCTACCACTCATTTTTAGTGAGGTACCGAGACATTCCTAACTATATATTTAATTAATCAAAGTATGAACCATTATTTTCTATGCACTTTTGCCATCTCATAGGTAGTTCATTGATCCCTTTACTAAAAAAACCAGTCGGACGGGAATCAATAAAATCTTTGAAGGCGATTTGGACTGCCCCATCGGAGTTGAATTTTTTCCCTTGCAAGAAGTTATCCAAATTTCGAAAAAAATGGTAATCTGTTGGAGGAAGGTCCAGGGAGTACGGAGGATGTCTTAGACTTTCCAATTGAAGCTCTTCTAATTTAGTAGCCGTCTGTTGCGCAGTGTGTGGTCTAGCGTTGTCGTGAAGCAGCAGTGGCGTGGAGCGATTGACCAGCCTAGGTTGTTTAGCCGCTAGCTTTTCCATCATGGTTTGCAATTGCTGACAATAGACATCAGCCGTAATAGTCTGGCCAGATTTGAGAAAACTGTAATGAACAATACCGGCACTAGTCCACCAAACGCTTACAAGTAACTTTTTTGGGGTTAATTTTCGCTTGGGGCAGGATTTGGCTGGCTGGCCAGGATCCAACCATTGCGCTGAGCGCTTCCGATTATCGTAAAGAACCCATTTTTCATCACAGGTAATGATTCGGTTTAAAATACCTTCATTATTGTGCCGGTTTAGTAATGTAACGCAGCAGTCGACGCGCGTTTGCCGGTTTGCTTCAGTCAATTCGTGAGGTACCCACCTTTCAAGCTTTTTAATCTTCCCAATTTGCTTCAAGTGAATTAAAGCAGTTTTATCACTAACATCGCAGCCTGCAGCTAACTCGGACGTGGTTTGCGATGGATCAGCTTCCACAATAGCCTTCAACTCTTCATTATCAACTTGAGTCTCAGGCCGTCCACGGAGCTTGTTCTGCAGGTCGAAATTTCCAGAACGAAAACGTTGGAACCAAAAACGAACTGTGTTTTCTTTTGCAACACGACCGCCATACACATTATTCACCCTTCGTGTTGTTTCCGCAGCACTAGTGCCACGGCGGAACTCGTACTCGTAAATAATGCGATATTTTAAGTTTTCCATTTTGTAAAATGAGTGACGCAAACAGAAAAAACAGAAGAAAAAAACAAATGAATGACGATCATCGAAGCACAAATACATGAGTCTATAGCTGTACAAATTTGAATTTGGAATTCCTTACCAAAGAGGAGAAATTTGTGATTAAAGTGGCCAGTACGAAAAACGCCAATTTCATATGTAAGGACCTAATATTTCAAACACGGCTTTATTTTGTAAGTCGTTGCTTTTATATGCAATTTCATTAATATTTTATATTGAAATGATAAAAATAATAAATGTATAAGCAAAAATTATAGAACGTTATATCTGTATAGATACGATATACTATAATATATGTGATTATGGTGGCCTAGCGAACAATTCGCCGTGTGCCGAGGAAGCTAGCTCGGCCTTGCCCTTGGCACTCGGCAGGCGGGAGAAGGAACACCCCGGGGGCTTTAGGCGGTGCGAGTCCGACACACCGGGGGGCGGGCCTCACTGCCGCTTACGGTCCGTAGGGATTTCCCACGGATTACCAAAAAAAGGCCTAACGGACAACGGACCGGTTTTCTATGATGATAATGGTACTAGGTATGAATCCAGGCACGTACCTCTAGGTTTTTTCAGATTACATACGAATTTAGACACCATATGGTTACTGATGAAGGAAAACATCGTAAGGAAATCCGCAAGGCATCTAATAGAAATGTCAAGTGCCCTGAGTATTCGAATTTCTATCGTTGTACATAGAATTTTCACATTAAAATTTCTTTGACGTAGCCGCCAAATAACGTCACTTTTGCGGCAGAGTTATTTTATTTTACTATATATTTTTTACATTTTCAGGTAAACAAGTAACATACAGTATACAAACATTAAAAAATACACAAAAAGATAAATAGAAAGATAGATAAGCTAGCAAAATTTCCACGAAAAAAATATAAAACAAAAATGAAGCTCGAAGACAAAACAATAAGAGAAAACTGACGACCTCATTATAGTATATAAAGAGTCACAAATATAAAAAAGAAAAAATCTTGGTCTTATGTTTACTTTGCCCTAATCGACTTAAAAGTCATTTACTCCTGTTATCTGTTTGGTTTAGCTCAAGATACATATTTATTCTAAAAAACAAATTAGTAGGTTTTATTTTTCTGTGGCAAAAATAACGCTCGACCCGTATGTATGAGGTCATTGTCAGTTTTTATATTTATTATTTATAGAATTTTCTGCGCAATTAAACAGTAAAAAATTGCAAAAACAAAACCTTTGAACAGTTTTATGGGCTGTATTTGTCTGAAATGTTGCCAATTGTTGATTATCTCTGCTTATTTACTTATTTTATTCAAAGTTTTTGTGGAAATTTTATTTGCCTCTGAATTTCCTTTGTACAGTATATACTTTTATTATAGTATATATTTTCCTCTACTATTTATGCAATACATATTTTTTTGATACAATTCGTTTTGATACTTACCTTACCAACGCATATTAAAATATTTATAAATTACAAATATAATATATATATATATAGGATAACATAAAATTACCAGTACTTAAAATGAAAAACTGGTGGTGTTTCTAAAGTATATATTTTCTTTGCAATGTGTACCTACCTACATATTAAACTAATGTTATATTCAGAATTGTCATTCAACGCTATTACAAAGAAATATCAATAATTTTGCTCAATCATAAAAATCATTATAATACCGTCGTCTTTTTAAAAAATAAAACTACTTGTTTAAAAATTACAAATATTCTTCAAAGCTCATATATTTAATGGCGGTCGTGAAGGAAAGACATTCAATGTGCCCTTGTGATCGGTGTGGCCATAACAATTTTCAAAATAAGATACAATTACATCGTTTTTTAATTAATTAGTCGTCTCTTACTCAATTAGACTTTAGAAATAGACTGACCTAGACCAGCTATAAAATTTGTCTCTATAAAAAACGACAATGAATAAATATGTATTTTTTTGAAGTCTTACATTTTATTATCACATCAGCATATTGAAACCTAAGACATGCAAAATTTTTAATATTTGAACATTTCCTAAAATTTATTATAATATGTTACCGTAATCATTAATATTAACTATAGGTGTGGCCTATACCTCAAGTGGTGGGTCCTGTTTAGGGTTAGCATTTACGAAAATACATTATCCGGACACGGAGCTGTTGGATACGAGTATGTCGGACATTATATATATATATATATATATATATATATATATATATATATACATATATTAATACATTAGCCGTGGTGGCTGCCGGCAGAATAGAATAGCACTCCCCTCTTCTTGCTGAGGTGTCGTAAAAGGCGACTAAGGTATCTCTTTAACACCGGAATTGTACCAGGTGTTCAGAGAAGGAAAACTCGACCAAACCTGCATCCCGCTCGTACTGATCCTCCATTCCATCGGACCTGAGGGAGCTCAGACGAGAGAGTGCTTTTCTGGCGGCGCGTCCAGTTATGCACTTAAATATCTCCTGCGCAATTGACTATTTCTGTAAACTGCACCTCGATTTTCTTAATTGGTGTTGAAACAGTCGCCATGGCGGAATCTGGCTTGGACATCATCATTAATACATGAAGCAATAACTTCTTACCCCTTTTTACGAAAATTGCGCTGATGGAGTAGTATGAAATTTGGCATACTTGTAGTTTATATGGAGAAGGAGAGGAGAATGTTTTTTTTTTATTCTGACTCGATACAGTGATTAAGTTCTAATAGTCTTTAAAAATAATACAAATATAAAACATTAAATAAATAAAAATAACATTACACACCCATATATTTGAAACACACACGCATATATACCCTTTTGTTATAAAAAAGTCAGCGGTCAAATTGATCATAGATAATATTGTGTCCTATAGCATGTAGACGTAACCCGATACGGAGTTGTCGCCCTAAGGGTCGTTAGGGTGTTACGAGACGTGCGGGGTAAGAAGATGCGCGCGCGCACGGGACGCTTAGAAGTTCGTCGACTACCGAGACCCAAGGCGGAAGTACGTGCGTGTACGTCGCAGTTCGGTGTGCCTTAAAGTGCAAATAAACTGTAAAACGCCAAATTCGTATCTTACTATAACCACACCCACGACCACCGGTCATAGTCCTTAATAGTATTTGTCTATAGTCTTACTGAATGTCAAACATAGCCTCTAAATCTACTATAAAATCTCAACATAAAAAGAAAGGTGTGTAGTAATATTCTGAATTAACAATATTATATAGGTAAAAAATATATATTTGTTATTGCTGGTTTAAATTTTTTTTTATTGTGGTGGCTACTAACATCTTTTTCTTTTCTCGGTTTCAGTAATTTAATGAAAGGTTTTTTCTACTTTTATTATACCTCGACATAGAACATTAACGAGTCGAAGTGAGAAATAAGGAAGAGGGAACCTATATTCACTATATTCTATAATGTAGATAGCTATACTGTAGATAGCTATATATGTAGATATAGCTATATATGTAGTATATATGTAGCAATCTACAGTATCGCTGTCGTTCTTGGACTTTATTACCCTCTCCATCAGGTGTAAAATAGTCACTTTGCCGGACCAGTATAAAAAAATGTCATTTAATGTTCCAAATCAATCCAATTATAATAGGTATGAGTGCTTACTACACACTGGTCAACACTGAGATTTTTAATATCTAAACGATTAAATAATAATTCTTCACCGTGGTAATGTTATCTTATCAAGCTTAAAAAAAAGAACGTGGAGTCAAATTCAAGCTAATTAAATAAGTATTTTATAATTTTTTTGTTTAAATTAAACGACCACCGATTTTATTTTTTATTTTTTGGCTGCTACGTTGTTAAGGAGGTGGTATTCATGCGAAATGCGATTTCTCGTAGACATTTTTTGTTATATTTTTCCCTTTATGGGGAAGGCAAGGCATATACGCCAAACAGCCATATCTAAGGTCATTTCTTTTCAAATCTTATTAAATTTCAGTTAAGTCTTCCCGCCACGCTCCAATATCTCTGTCGTAGTTTCAAATAAATCTAATCCATTTTAATTTCTTGTTTTTTGCACCATTTCTATATACACGCGAAAAACTCAGTGACCCAATGGACGCATCACTACGCTATCGTCTCGCCAAAAAAACCATTGATTCCACATTCAACCGAGCATTCCATCCTGTCCAAGCCCAGCCACATAAGCTTAGGTAACAATTGAACACCCAGCCGACCGGCACTACAAGAAAACAACAATTATTCAGCGAGAATGAAGAGATGTAACCACTCAGGCTTGAAGCTTTACCGCCTATCATCGTCATAGACTAAAATACGGGGCTTTAGATACTTTTTTTTATATTGACAAATACGGATAGCCGGTAGACTACGACCCCGAACATAAACAGCCTAAACTCCTACGTCATCGGCATATATCAACCGAATCGTATACAAAAAATAAATCAATACATAATATATTTATTATTTTGTACAAGTCTTGAGAAAATCAATGAATTCAATCATGAATACTCAGTAAGGTCTAATGTTAGTAAGCACTTCAAACGCTTAGAATAAATGAGCCTTCATAAAATAAATCTCATTACATATCGGAATGATCTAAGCATGACTTAACAATATAGAATATTCAAATCAATTATTCAATCAAACATTATTTTAATATTACGACTAGACAGGCCAGTTTTTCATTGACCGGTGCCGATGAAATTAATATTAATAAATAAGCGAAGATATTAACATTACTAAATTAGAGTGTGATAAAACGTATAAAATAAACAAGCAGCAAATTAAATCGCTATTTTGAGCAACGTGGAACTAATTATTGAAATATTTTTAGCGACCCGAGCTATCCAAAAAGCGTTTTTTTTTTCTTACCTAGTCAAAGCGACTATGCCATTAATTCCCAAAGTATTCTTTATCGACCCCAGGGGTAGACTACACACTACTAAGGTCCACATCTAAAAAAAATATTAACTTGGAATTGGCTTTGTAAATCCTTATGCTATATTCAAATTCCTAGGAAAGTCTAAGCAAAGTAAAAATAGCGTCTATAAATCAGTCTTAGACAGTTTGCCATCGTTTTATGTTTAAAAAATAAAACAATATCACGCTTTCGGGGCCAGTATAGATACATTAGTGACTGTATCCACTTTGCGGTTATGTCGCGCCTAGTGATGAAAATTCCCTGGCATTTTCATCACTAGTCGCGCCCCCACGTGACCAGTAACGCAACTGATCGCCGTTCTCAGGGCACTTACGCATGACATATCTATTAGATGCCACGCGGGCTTCCTTACGATGATTTCCCTCACTGGTGGGTATGTGACGCCTAAATCCGTACTAAATCTAGACAAACCCAGATATATATGCCTGGTTTCAAACCTACAACCATTCGAATCGCAGCGCATTGATACCTTTACCTTATACACTAGGTATACCCAAGCTATAAAAAAATGATAATGTTAAATGTTGTTTCAAAAATGTCGCAAGCATTGCCAGTTTTTGTTTTCATTTAAAGTTAGTCATGCTACTTCTGTGTACCGACCGTGTAGGAAAACCAGATAAATTAATATAAATCAAGTAATCTAGACTGTAGAATGTGGACACGGTCTTCTTTTATCAAGGAAACATGCAATACATTTGTAACTATCGATAACAATCTCAAAATAATATTATTGAACCATATAAATGCGAATGGAACCTTGAAATGCCATTTATTCTGAGAAAATAATTTTATGAATATTTTCTAGGGTTTTATTTCATTTTTATAGTGGCACGGCTAAATAACTAAACAGCTTCGTATAGTGGGTACAGTTCTGTCCAAAAACAGCGACGTACAGCAATTGACTGGAGTCCAAGACACGTTGCATTAGTCTTGCCAATTAATGATCTCTAGCCCAACTGTGGAGAATTTATTAGACAGTCCTCTAGAGGCCCGCCAATGCTCCCTGCCAAAATATTATATCGTCGCCAATTTGTTAAAAAAAACTATTTGTAACATTTTATTTGTTCAATGACAATTTAAGGGATAATAATAATTGACATAGAATCCGTACATCAATTTTTAAAGTGTTAGTGTGACCACTAATACAGGTAAAACGATACAATAAATTAGTAAAAATAGGTAAAATAAGAATATACGCTAGACGCATTAATTGAAGGATATTAAAAAAGTACCTAATTTTTAAGTGATTTTTTTTCAAGAGGCTGTTATTTTGAGGAAAATGGTCGTACAGGAGTTTTAAAAGTAGAAGGTTATAGCTTCAAGTGTCTAGTTTTTAGTTTTAACTGTTAACATAATTTACGCACAGGGTTTTTAAGTAATCGTAAGAAAAATACAGGAAGCAAAAGTTTCAAAAATTTTCCTCGTCTTCAAAATAATCTATGGACTTTATTTTTTTTTTATTTAATAGTCTTGTCTTAAAGGTCTTTTATATAATGTAATTCTCTTTTAAAATAGCTGATTCTGAAACGCGACAAGCCGAAGCCATTATAGGCGACGTTGCTCCTTTGTATTTTATTTTTACACAGGCTCGACATAGTGACTAGAGTGTACCTGATGGTAAGTAAAGAAAGAAAAAGAAAGAAAAAGTTTATTGAGCCAAAAAGATAACAACACACAACAAACATATTTATATTAAAAAAAAAAAAAAAAACAACAATGAAAGAAAACATAACATCACATCATGTATCCTGTGTGCTGCTACCCATCTCAAAGAGCACTCAGCTCAGCGTGTGCTGGGCGACGCTGCACGCGCCATCCAGCGCTGATTTTCAGCCGACGCTCAGGGGAATCGATTGCGCGGACGTCACGGTGCTATTTAAATATTAGGACCAAATATACAAAAACATACCTTATAAGTTATAACGTACAACAAATAAGTATGACAATAAATACATAGAATACTTTTAAGTAGCATAGAAAAATGTAGAATACTAAATAAAATATAATAGAGATAGGGTAGATTGATAATAAAATACATTTACATACATACAGGCTGTTCCATAAAATATCAAGTCAAATTACAGAAATATCTAAAGTTACTTTTTCGTATTTAATTTGAGATTCAAGCAAATATTTTTTCAATTTATTTTTAAAAGCATAAATACTCAACGAAGATCTTATAGGTGGAGGTATATTGTTCCAGCATTTACTTGCATTGTATTTGAAACTACCTCTAAAAGCAGCAGTGCAATGACGAGGTATAGCGATTTGTAGTGCACCGGTTCTTGGAGCACTCCCTCTTTTACTTCCCACCCAACTGAGCTTATCATAAAGATATGATGGAGTTTGATACTTGATAATTCCAAATAAAAGACATGCCAGATGCAGTTTCCTTCTAGCTTTCATTTTCAGTAACCGGCATTTATTAATGGATGGTGTAACATGACCTCTAGGTGGTATATTGAAACAAAACCGGGTACACGCATTTTGTACTCGTACAGTTAAGTACAGTGTAGTTCGAAAACAAAAGCGACCATCAAATGATAAAAATCCGTTTATAGTCTCCGTTGTCACATACACGACTGACTGAAGGTCTCTAGTTATATGAGTTACTGGATATATACAAGTTGATCCCGAAACGCGACAGGATAAAGCTTGGGTACTGTGGTCCAATTCAGACAGTCGCCCTACCACCAAAAACATTAATTGTATTAATTGTAATCGTGATCAGTAACAGAAACCGGATTTTTATGTACAAAATAATTTTCATATAACTTATAACAATTTTACTTGACCTTTTTGTTAAAGATATGTAAATCCTGGTTGATTTAGTTAAATGATGCTAAGCTGTAAATTTTATGAAAAGGTTTGAAAACTCAGTAAATGCTACATTTCTCGAATAAACATGTTAATCAATACAATATATGGCGATACAAAAGATTTAGATTGAGATATCTCTAATGAATTCAATGGAAAAAAAGATAAAATATATACCAGAAAGTTATAGTCATGTACTAAATCTTATTTTCAAAATACAACCTAAACAATTTGAGTTTAAAGTTTATTTCTCATTCATGCAATAATATTTTATTAATAATATGGGTAGCGCCTTTTTTGTAGCGATATAAGCCTATGCGCGCATGACAGCAACGGCCGCATCTTTAGTCTATCCAATTCGTATGAATCCAACGCCTAAAAGTATATTATGTGCCAGTTAGCTAAGAACACAAAATACTCTGAATGTCGGTTGAAAAGCGTTTCAAATCATCACTACAATATTAACAGTGGAACACGTTTTTATTGTAATCTTCTTGTAATTTTAGTGGCGCCATCTATTGCTGTGTTTTTTAACTTATTCTATTAGTACTATCATTTGTAATATGAAGTTTAGCAAGAGATGGATAGATGGCACTATTAGATTTACTTATTTGTTTATATTAACATATTTCACCGTATCAATGTTAATCATTTGACAGGAACACTCACAAAGGATATATGATATGACACGTACTGAATTACTCACGATTTCGGAAAATAGTGTATTAACTTTATAACGGATACGCAACTGCAAACTCGTCATAAAATTTTGTGGATGTGGACAAAAGTGGATAATAATTCTACTCACCCCAAAAGAGATATAGCGTAGTATTCAAAAGCTATATATTTCATAATTGTGAAGAATAAGCAAATTTTGTGCCTAAGTACTCATGATTTTGAAATAAATAACAACGACTTTTTCATAATAGTAATAGGTACATACATAGTTACAGTAAAGTGATTATTTTCTGTGTATCAATATAATGTATATATAAATAATAGTGAAATAACCAAATGTATATTAATCTGATATATAAGGAGTATATATGTGTCTTGTTTATGATGTGCCCACAGATACGAGAAGTGTTTGTGCCTACGCTTAAAAGTAAAATACCCAAAAATTATCGGAAATCTATTTATGTTAATTACACTAAATTATTCACTAGAAAGCCAAATCCACTATTGACACTATACAAATATAATTTTAGTGTTTTACACCTTTGATCTACTTAGGCGCAAAATATACCAATTTCAACAAAAATAGTTGCTTTTAAGTTTTACAATATTATGGCGCATAAAAAGTACAAAAGTACAAGTACAAAAAGTACAAGTTATCTATTTGATATGCCGCGATTTTTATATACTATAACATGTTCATTTTACGAAATCCTTTATAACAATTCTTTGAACGTACATTTCCATATTAAGTGCAAATAATTAAAATAAAGATTAATAGATCGAGGTACTAAACACTATTATAATATACTAGAATCGAAATAAAACATTATATAATTGTTTCACAAACAAAACTAATCTATTTCTTGTCTTTCATGGGGGACTTCGTAAAATGAACAGAGTGTATTCATCTTTGCATAGTACATGAAATCCTTTCCGCGGTCTGTTCGTTTATATCTTTTAAACTATTCAACGAATTTTATTGCAGTTTTCAGCATTAGATAGAGCAATTCATGACGAAGGTTTATATGTATAAACATATATATATTATACTACAGAAAAGCCGTAAAATTCAAAGATTTGTAATGTGATTTGATGTCTAACAAACATATTTTTGTGCGCTTAAATCGCGAATGTTGGTTAAACCTTACGAGATAAATGACATTAATATACTACGGAATTGTATATCTTCAAAAGATCGATATATGACAGAACAAGGTTATAGGATCAGCCAGTTATATATTTATATAGAAGTAGGTACTCTCCATAACTATGAATTCCAAAATGTTCTGAAAGAATAATCCTAAGGATGATTAGATTAATCCTTCGACGACATTATTGTCATAACGATTTTTATACACGCTATTGAACATTATGTCTGTTTGTCCATACATCTTGCTGAAACTAGTAAACAAATATTGATACTATTTTCACCAAATCAGAAGCAAGCAACTCTTAGATCTAATATAGCAACACAACACTACCGTTTATTAATAATTTGAGATAAGATGTGATAGTACGAAATAATTTAAATAACAAGCTCAAGAAGCGAACGAGTATATAGCAAACATATTTTTTTTTTTTCAAAACTAAATAACTGTAATCGGGAATCATAATTTGTAATTAGATATAACTATGACGAGAAATACACAGAGCAATGTAAACAAATTTCAGTTTCTAATAACACTATCGCGTACCGTCCCCCAGATAAAGGTTGACCCTTGCTCTCACTGCCATTGAGGATCACATTCATAACGCTACATTACGAGCTTACAAAACGATCCGCATAATGCGTTTTAAAATAATTTCTGTATTCTTTACCATAATTACAATCAATTGTGTATTATCTCAAGGTGTGTTTAAATATTTTTGTGTGCTTTTAAATGTTTGTAGTGCTTAAACTAGGAAATTTGTGGAATTATTTTTGAGCCTTTGTTTTTTTTGTGTTTGTAATGTGGTCTTTCGTGGAAAATGGTCTGACGTGATACATATAAGGAAATGTTTGTCTAGTCTATAAGTAATTATTTTCAATACTCATATTTACCATAGCAATAAACGTATTCTCGAAAAAAGAAAAAATCAACTAACTTATAAACTTTCGTAAAATCTAGTTTTGGAAACAAATATAATTTCAATGGATATACACAAATATTTTGTTATATCAAGAATTAAAACATTTCAATATATGTCAATTAGTCATATGAAAATATTGGAACACATGGAACTCGCTTTCACGTAATTTTCGCAGTTCTGATTCATATTTCCCAATTTCAATCTTTCATTATGGTTTGTCAAGATTTCTTTGCCAGAACCGGAGTTACAGCTTGACCTCTCCAAAGTGCTCGCTGTTATACTCTAGGTATTTCAACTAAATAGTCATTTCTAATTATGAAAATTGTTTTACTTACTAAATATATCTAATTTCACGTAAACCGGAACTTGGGGAATTAGTAATTTAATAAGTAAGAAAACTAATAAGTAAGATCATAGCAATTTAATACATAATTTATTTAGTAAATAATGATTCTCTTATATGAGTAATTCCAACCTTACAGATGAATTTGAAGAGTCCACAACGCACAATAGCAAACTCGCTGAGGGTGAAAAAAGGATGAGCGATAATATACTAGCTACATTGGATCACTTCAAACAGCCCAACCCTGTGGGACTACCTGGTGCTGAGATCCCAGAGCCTTATCCCGTGCCGGACATGAAACAATCATTGTCTTTTGCTACACTGGATTTCAAAAATACTGCTGTCTACGGAATTAGCAAGTTTCGTATCGAATACATAAATGTTGAGATTGGGGAAATGCAGGTTAGCATACATTTGCTCAATATTCTAAAAAATTGCTTGGTGTCATTACCATTTTTTGGGTTCCTTTGCGCGATTGGCTATCAGGATATTTCTACACTTCAAAGGCTTAATAGCTCGCAACAACATTTCAGTTTTCTAGAACCTTCTTGTCGTATACTTTTAAGCTGTCGAATGGGCTTTCCGGTGCAATATATCCTCTGAATTACGACATAGGGATTTTTAAAACTGACGTGAAATACAATCTTTTGGGGCGGCAACGCAACGATGACACTTCCAGTCTTACAGTTGTCCAAAGGTGACAAAGACCGCAAAGAACAAGGTGGGCTGATCGCCCGCTTTCTTTCCTTTCACTTCAATAAACCTTTTATAGTTATTTTTAATTTTCTTATAAAAAATATTCCGCAGTAGGATGTACTCCTCTGTCGTGGCTACATTTATAAATATAACCATCACATGCACAAACATCCAAATCCGGGACAAGTACCTGCAGACCATGCAAATATTTTTAACCGTTTCGTAGAAGTTGTGCCCTCGACCACTACGCCAATTGAGTAGTCAAATGGCTTGCAATATTTTTTAAATTAGCGCAGTCTTGATATCTACTTTATCTCTTAAGTGAATTGCAGATGCGTCGATAAAATATCCCATTGACAGTGTTAATATTGGTATTTTTTAGTGTCCGACCGAAAGTTCGGTTTCGGTTTCGGCCAAAAATCAAGCTTCGGCGGCAGTTTCGGTTTCGGCCAAAATAGGCCGAAACTTTTGCCGAAACCGAAACTGATTTCGGTAGTTGTCGTACATGCTTGCCTAGCTTCGTTTCTCGCGGCAACGCTTTGATGGGCGCTGGCGGCCCTGTTCAGGATTCGGGCGCCGTTCGCATTGCTTTTTTTTTCGAATTTACGCGTGTTTGTTGACCGGAAAAGGTCTTCACAACTTAACCGGGCGGGTGGGCGAACACTGAGGGTGCTCAGCCGGCAAGTTATGGGTTGGGTGGCAATGCAAGGGCTCCCCTGTGGGTACGAACCTCGACTTGGACCGCCAGCCAGAAATACGAAACCTAACCGTGATCTACTAGCGTTTCGGAAGCGACTACCTTGAGAAGAAACGCCGAAAGAAACTCAAGGCTGCGTCGGAGTGTAACTGCGTCGTTTAGACGACAGTTGACGGATCTAATTCGCATTGCTCTATAGCAACACAACTTAGTCAGTGCGTTATCACCCGACGTAAACATTCTTTAGAGGTTATGCTTTGATGGAACTGATTACATGTAAGTTTTTGTTTCATTTTTTTACTTGACCACGTTGACTTTTATACTTGACCACGTGAGTTTCGGTTTCGGTTTCGGCCGAAACTGAAGCCACGGCCGAAATTTCGGTTTCGGCCGGAAAACCAGTTTCGGTCGGACTCTAGTATTTTTATTAATAATGCAACTACTCCTAAAAAGAGCTATTGATTTTTTTAGATACGAATACATAATGTACATGTAAAAGAAAACCAATTTATTATACAAGTAATATTTTCTTTATATGATTTTATTTATATGATTAATTAACACTTATGACGTTTTCATTTACCATACCAATATACAGGGTATTTGGAGAGGCGTGTAAATAGCCCTCCATATGAGCGGGGAACGTATCTTGGTTGGCGGTTAAGAGAAATTAAAATTAGGTCAAAAACGAGTTTAAGGAAACTTATCACTCCATAAATCGCAGCTGATATACCAGAATGTCTGAATCACTAACCTGTAGGTCTGCAGCTCGTCCAGTATATGCTACAGCACGGTAAGGTTCCAGGAGTCCGGTAGAGGCCACGGGCACAGTAAGTTTCCTCTTGCACAATTACACCTTATTTCTCTTCTCAATAGCAACGTCGTGTGGCGGTTTTATTATATTAATACGGCGGGTTATTTATATTTTAAAATCAGATCGTAGATAGCACGACGTCGCGGCGGTTGCATACAATTTTTATAGAGTAGTAATGTAATGAACGTGTGACGTTTGTGACGTCACACAGAGCGGGTGGGTAAGCGACTTCTATCTGTTTCACTATAGGCTAGGGATGCAGATTATCCTTATATCATTCGCAAACAACTTATGGAGTGAACAAAGAATAATTTAGGTATGAAGCGGAAATATCTTAGCCGCTTCACCAGTATTCTTAATACTTTCAATAAACTATAAAACTCTATTTTAATATAAATATTATTTGCATACCACATATTTCAAGAAATTTTCACCCTGTAATGTTTCATTTTTAGGTTCAAGCTGCTTTGACGATCGATAAACTCCAAGCCCGCGGAAACTATACAATGTCGACGTGGTTGAACACAGCTCGAGGTCCGTACACCGTAGACGTTGCAGGTCTCAAAATAAAAGCAAAGGCAGGCCTCGGCGTAGAACGAGACGGAAAATTGAGAGCCCAAAATATCAATATAGATCTTGAATCAAGCGGTATAAATGTGAATTTTGAAAACTTGGGATTTTTTGGCGGCATGTTCCAAGGGATCATTAATTCCGTTGGCTCTTTTCTTTTCGATTCAATTAAACCGTATATCCTTGACGAAGCTTACACAAAAGCGAGAACAGAAATTAATAAGAAGTTAGATGAAGTCGTTGGAGATATGCAATTTCCTAATTCTATTTCGCCATTAGATATGGTAATTGCTTATGCCAGGAAGAAAGCACGTGCAATGGGAAAGGATCCTTTCAAAGTTGCTGATTACAATAAGAGTGTTAGTATTTTTACTGTATCTTTAACTGGAACATGGTTGACTGGGATTTCTTCTTTCCAGCGCGTAGGTAATATAACGCTTAAAATGGAAAATAATACAGTTATAGCAGACTTTGAAATCGGCACGCAAAAGTTAGATGGACAAACCCAATGGGATATTTCTGCGATCGGTGGTCTGATGTCCAGAGCTGGCACAGCGCAATTATCAGTAGAATATATAAGTGCCAGATTAATTTTAGGTCAGCCTTTAGATACGAGAGAAAAGCCAGAATTCAGAAGTCTTGATCTTGAAATTGGAAATATTCAAGTACGGTTCAACGGCGCAGGTACCATAGATTATGTCATAGAGTTTGCTGTTAACGTTCTACCTAATTTGCTTAGATATCAAATAATGGACGCCATAGAAGCTCCATTGAGAGAGAAAATACAACAGGAGTTAGATAAAATAAACGTTGAAGACATGATCAAACGTGAACTACCAGAAATAGACGAGATTCAGGCAAAAGGTTTTAAGCTATCACAGCTCATGGGGAGCGACACGCCAGTTGAAGTATACGATGATGATGAGTTCTTTAATTTTTAATAGAGATCTTTCAAACTTCTATTAGAATATGTGTAGATATTTTGTGTTATAAGTTTTTTTTTGGTAACCCGTTTTTGGTAACTCTTCTCCGACCCTCAGGGACGTCTGGCCTTTTGTTAGTGTTATAAGTTATTCAAATAAACACAAAACTAATTAATTTAATAAAAATTACTTTGGATTTACTTATATTTCCTTCGTTAACTTCCAATTTTGCCTGTAAAAAGTATACCCGCAGTTGCTACTTAAAAACTACTAAATTGTATATTGTACACAGTATATTATCTGGGCAGATATGACAATGGTTACTGTCAATAAAACCTCGTCACTTAGTGGTTACTGATGTTTTTTGACTATGTTTCATTTTTTATCAGGATGATCTAATCACTCTGTTGAAATAACATTAAATAATCCCAATTTTATAAAGTGCCATTATTGTTCAGTTTTTGTCATAAGTCCACATTTGAGAAACTACAAAGAAATTTGACTTCGAAGGGCCATTCATAATAATTAATGTTACATTAGATTAATTCGTTTGTTAATGATGTAATTTGTTAGAAAAATTGATGAATTTATAAGTAAAAATGTCTTTTTTCAGCTTATAATTACGATTTATGCACATTCGACTTTTTGTAAAAAAATTCTAACACACAAAGGAAGATGCAGAAACTATTGAGTCTTTTGTCTTAAATGATTCATTTACACCGTTATTGCAATTATGAGAATGCATTCCTTTGGCAAGTTAACAATAAATCAAATGACACATCACATTATAAGTTATAACTTATAGCGTTTATTTTGTTAGTAGATATAGCTTCATGGTAGGTCACACGAGAACTTACACCCTGTATCATTACTCTGTTACAAAATAATTACTTAATATGTTACATTATATTTGCCATGTTTAATTTCTAGTTAAACTTTAAAGTTATTACATTAATATAAAATCATTTCATTATCCCCCTATAATATCCCCCTGTGTGCATATTATTTTTAGATTCGTCGTGTACGATAATAAATTCTTTACTCAATGTGCATTCACTTTCAATAGAAATGTTGCACAACATTTATACTTAATTTCCTGTTTAAGAATAATATAAAATAAAGTAATACTTCTGGATAAATGTTTACGGTAATTTTCACCAATTATTGTTACAAATAAAATGTTACAATGCATATAATTTTAAAAATCAATACACATTTTAACAAGCTTTATAAAAACAAAAAATTGGATAAAGCCGTTCAATGACAAAAGAAATATTTTAACAATACTTAAAGCCGAGCCCATATTTGTATCATTTACTCGCTTTCAATCACTGTTTCCATATAATCGTATCTACTTTTGGACACCTCTAGTTTACTTCTTTCTGTCTGTCGTTTAGTCTATGTCGTGTCCGTAACTTCTAGTATTCTTTGCTAATCAGGCAAAATCTCGACTCTAAACTCGACCTAGAACGGACCGTATCATTTATTTTACTTGAGCGGCGTATTTTGGCCGCATGTGATGACTCTGTATCATCGCCTGTCTACACATAAAAGAAAGAGAGATAAATGTTTATTTCGCCATACAAATAAAATTAAAGTTAAACAAAAACATGCCAATAAATAACTAGATAATAAAAAACAATTGAATTTGGGAATTTTAAGGAAATGACAATGGGAATAACATGGGAAATTTCAAACATCGAGTGAATCGGTATTTGCTAGGCGAGCGCGCTCCATCGTCGGCCTCATCATCACTTTCCATCAGGTGAGATTGAGGTCAAGCGTAAGCCTATCAGTAATAAAAAAAAAAAAATCAAAATCAAATACAAAAAGGAGGAAAGTACAATACATAAATATAGAAAAATGGACACTCCTTCACCCTCATCGCCATCATGATATCCGCTGGAGATCGGATAGGGTAATCGAATCGAGCAAATGATGCATATGTAAACTTGGCTATAAAAAGGCGACTACGGTTAACGCATCTTGGAGAGGGTTCATCCGTAGTGGTTGTCCAGAACACCATTGCTCACGCCGAGGCATACCGCGCCGCACGCCTGCCCGGCCAATCAGAAATAACATCAGTGGTCAAATAAATATTCTACAAAAAATATTCAAACAGCGTCGTAATAATTTCCGTTTAAACTATGAAGAAATTAAAAGTGTTAATGGTATTCACGGCTTTAATAGCAACCAGCGCCTCAAATTCAAGTAAGTACATTAGGAAGAAAGTAGACGGACAAGTACTATTCGTGTCAATTTTACTGTGTCAGCATGGTTAACAATAGTGCCCACATGCTTTCGACAAGCGAATGTAGGAAGTTCTCATTTAATCCGACATTATGTACATCTGATGTGAGTTATCTAACACAAGCGGTGGCATAGCATTTCAAAAAACGTTTATTATCTAATTATTTACGCAACAGTGACAATGTGAAACTGCCTAACGTAGTCTTTTAAAAAACTAGTTCAATTTTGGATTTCCGTTTTATGTAGATATCTAATATATGTAGACGATGCAAACGTGAAATATTTTTTCTTAAAAAAGCTTTTAAATTATCTTAATCAAATTATCTTTTAAAAAAAAATTCCTAAATAAATATTGATTTCTAAAAGAGTGTATAGTCATTCTATACTATATTTATTAACTAAACTAGCTGTGCCCGCGTCGTTCTCATCTCATCATATACATACATAATATTACATATAAGTGACTGAGGAACGTATTTATTATATATGTGTATTAGTAAAATCCGCTTGTTTGTACTGGAAAATAATTTACGTTAACTAAAAATAACATAAACTATTGTATTTTTTTAATAAAATATTACGTTGCATATAATATTATGTATTATGTACTTTACAGAAATGAGTTGGGCTATATAAAACTATTCAGCAGATGTCAAATAAAGAAAAATAAATCTTGTATATTATATTTATTAGCAGCATCATCTGACGACATGGCTTGTGTATGATTTATTTTTTCCACGTGACTCCTAATGACTTATTAAAATTAAATCTAATTTTTAAAGATAGCGGGACAACATATTGCACTGTACTAAAATTTTATTGATGACAGTTTATTTCCTCTAGCTTTAGACTAGGTCATAATCAATTCCACATACAATTTTATCAACGTGATATTTAAATATAAATTTCGTTTTTGTTTGTCTTTTATCCGCAATAAAACTACCTAAAAAATTACCATTGAAATTGCCTTAACGACTAGCCTTCGATTAATAGTTGCTCGTATACCGTTTGAAATGCACGATAACAATAAGTATTTAGATACCTAGCTATCTCAGAGGATTCGCTCGATTGATCATTTATACAAGTTCATCAGCCTCGCAGTGATCAATAGACGATAGTCTGAAATAAATATATTCAATCGATTAAATAATGATGATAAACCGAAAATGAGAAATTTGAATAGGTCTCTGTTAATTTTATATATTTTATTAATCATCTCTCGTGAGCTTTTTAAAGAGATATTTAGGTATTCATTCTATAAGAAAAATATATCGGCGACTACGCACAGAAATAAGTACAAATGTAGAAGAATGCTTTATTAATTTCTAATTTCTGGTAACCTATTAAAAAACCTCTTAAAATCGAAAGTACTCTTGAATAATACAGGATACTGTTCATTTTGATGAAACAAGTTTTTAGTTATTCGTAAATTAAATCAAAATAAGCTTCTTCGTTACTTTGATATCGTGAGCTAACCAATAATTGACACATACATTTGAAAAAATTGCACTACAAAAACATTAAAAATAATATTTATTGGTATTCAATAAAGCGTACGAGTTCAGCCAGTTATAAATACAATTAATATGAAACATGCAGTCCTTACAATTCGAAAGCCGTCAGGATACTTTCACTTAGAGCAGTTAACTTAACGCTTTCTTTTGTTTACTTAAATGTTTACATGCAAAGTTGAAACAAATTGCTAAAATCATACATTTTCCTCCTTTCATTGTCCACGTGTTTTGAAAACGTTGACCACATTTTATATTAATTATACAATTTCCTGATGACGAAGATGATTTCTTTTGCTTCTCATATCGATTGAGTCAGATAACGTCCAAAACCAATGGATACCGCCATAGACGAGATTATCGGTTGCACTCATCATATTTTGCTTCAAATAGATTATATCCATATAGATTTGTATTAAATAGAAAGCCCTAAAATAATTCCGGATAAATTAAGCTATCTTATTTCGTATGTAAAACTACGAAGCATTTTGATTTCTTGTAACTTTTGTGGGCCAAGACTTCGGCTCAACTGATGTTCAGAGGCTATTGCCGCTTATGGGCAGCTGACACACAGGGAGCATCGTTGTTGCGTTTCCAACGTACAAGAACAAGGTACAAGAGCGTACAAGGTTCTTATTCACTGCCTTCTTGGAGAATCCCATATCATTATAGCCCAGGGGAAAACTTTAAGTGTAATTATTCACACACCCTACACTTAACAACTTCAACCATCTGATGGGGAGGGCTGAATCCTCTTCATGCTCAGTCTGCGGAACCCTAGAGGATGTTTTTCATCTTCTGGTTGAGTGTGACCGGAGCGAAACTATGAGAGCGGACATGATGAGTAAGCATAGTATAAATTCTTTCGACATTGGCATATTCAATGGAATACTTGCCGCACCCACTTGTGATGCGGCTAGATCCCTGTTCATGTTGCTGTTGAAAATTTTAGCAGAATAATTTAGTGTAGTGTTATTATTTATGTATCCTTATTTTAGTGAACTTCTTTTAGCTAAACAGGGCTAACGTAATCACATGTGTGATTAAAGCCCTAAACAAATTATAGATTAAAAAAAAAATCACACACTCTGTAATATGTATCAAGCCCGGACTCAAACTCGATATAAAGTCAAGAATTGAAACAAGTCCATGATGATAATACTGTTTCGATAACACATCTGCAAAGTACATATAAGATGAACGCAAGAGTAAAAACTAATAAAACCAATATTAACATACTTTTAAGGGCAATACACACAGCGAGCGGGCGCGGATCGTGTCGGCAATTCAACAGGAATCATTCCTTATATTTATATGGAAGATTACAGTTACAGATGCAGTGTGTAGTCTTCCATGTAAATACAAGGAATTATACTCGTCGAAATCTCAACCCGACCCGCACCTGACCCGCACCCGCTCGCTGTGTGTGTTGCGCTTTAGTTAATTGTGGCAACTGATCGTTTTCTGTTCCATCTGTACCTATATTTAACTAAACGAATCTAATTATAAACCGCTAAATATAATAAAAACATGTGACAAATCTACTTGTATACTATTCAAGTAAGTATGTATATAACTTTGACTCAATTATTAAAAAACACGCCATATAAGACATTTTTGTTTCGATTAGTCAAATCCGGAGTATTCCATTAACAAAAATGCATGTTGACCTTAAACTCTTCAGAATAATAAGTAAAACAGTTTAAGGTAATGACTTACAATATATTTTAGTGGCGAGACAGTTCATTACAAAAGCCATCAATATCACATTATCTAAATATTCAAAGTGAACAAAATACAACAAACTAAATAACCATTCTCGTAATAACTGGTTGTAAGCGTTGTGGATAACTGCATTTTTTAATTGACGTTGATTTTAAACAGACACTAGCCATTGCTAACGACTTTACTCGCTTGGTTCGCGGTTTTTGAAGTATAGTATAACCTACAATGTTATGGTGACCTGCCACCGCTACTTGACTATATAAATACAAGGATTTAACAATTTTCGTGTACCTCTAGAACATATTTAAAATTTCTAAAAGTAACTTTTAGAAAAAGATCTAAACATTTTGGATTTTTCTGCTATAAAAAGTATATATTCAAGGTTCTATTACGGTTCTACTACAGTTTTATTATATGCACCTATATACATATTATAAAATACACAATAAACAACAATACACACATACAATACAATATTACAATAGAGTTATATATAATCTATATTGTAGTTCTCAAGATGATTAGAATTTCTATTATCGATAGTAAATTCCTAAGAAATAATTAAAAATAATATATACATATATTATTTAAAACTGCTTTGACACATTTACTACCTGTAAAATTTTAAGATTTTCTATTAGATTCTAATGTCATGTGAAAACCGAGCGCTATATTTACGGACATACATAAATCTCGTGTTTAATAGGCATAAAAAGTTCAAGTCAAGTCGTTTAAAGAACGTTTGTTACATAAAGCATTCGCACGCGGAAGAGTCAGGAAAGAGCAGAAAGGAAAAGGAAATTAAATAACAATCGAAGTCACAAGTAGACGCTTTGACATAACAGTAACTAGCATATAGCAATGGTATCATTTTATGTTGTTTTTATAATAAAAATATGGATCTCGTAATCCTAAAGGAAACACGTAGTTGTTAAATATAGTAGGCTAAATTACTAATCCGTCTTGGTACACAAGAAATATTAGCTTTTTTGAAAAGCAGGACACACCTACAACTCACAAGATTACTTTAATTGTTACATACAGGTACATACAAGTATAGCTATCAGCTGTCTTTTTTTTTTGATATCGGGGTTATCCCTAACGGACCTCAGGGGTCGGTGAGGGCTGCCCCCCGGTGTGTCGGACTTGCACCGACTAAAACCCTCGGGGTGTTCCTTTTTCCCGTCTGACCGGGGCCAGAGGTAAAGCGTCATCCTCTTCTTCGACCCTCGGCAACGTCTGGCCTTTTGTAAGGCCACATCTTTGCACTGCGAGGAGTGGTGTAAGGAGCCACCCCTCGAAGCTATCAGCTGTCTGCATTATCTGTACTTTTGCTTACCTGTACCTGATCAATATCTGACCTGGGCCTAAATAAAGAAACAGTTGATCAATGATAACGCTATTTAGAAGAACAGAATGTATGGGGTTGATATAGGCTTTCGAAATATCACGTCGACACGTTATACCAATTAAATGGTAAAACCGTTATAGTGACTCGCTGCAGCCTGTCGCGTTTCGTAATTAGTTTGTTTATATCCAGGTGTTTATACAGCTAGAGTATTTCCATCGTGGTATGAGGGCTGACATAGCAATGGCGACTGTCAGCAAATTTTCGCCTTTTAGCGGTCATTGCCATTCTTGGACTATAGTGTACTTTTCTTCAGGTTCAATTCAGTCACTTTATCAAGCCAGTATCAAAAAGTACATTTTACCCTTTTATACTAGCATTATCATTGATGAAATGTTGTCTTTTATCTAGCTTCTCTGTACCTAACGAATACTTAACCTATTCCTGACCTGTACCTGATCAGTCCTTAACCAAAAGTACCTTGTATTTCTATATAAGGTACTTTTGAATGAAATAGAAAAGTTAGATTTCTCTATAGGTATCAATTTATGTAAAAATAAAACAAAGAGGACACAGAATTTATCGTTCAATACATAATACAGATGCATGTGGCAGCATATAATTCTGTAGGTCTTTCCACCAGCAAATTCCCTTCGTCGTGTGATGTTGGGTTATTTAAACAAAAGCGGAAATAGATATTTATGCAAACTAACATGATCGCGAGAACGATCGGAAGATAAAATTGTATCTCAATAGTTTTTGGATTGTACTATACTTTCCGTTAGGTACGGTGTGGACCGAATGCCGAAATAGAATAAAAAAATATAGAACAATACTGCTCAATCTTAATCAACATTAAATTAACAAACTTAATTAGATCAGGAATCGATTAAATTACATATGGCAACAAAAAAACTAAGAAAAATCCTTAAAAATTTTAATGTCACGTCGTAAAATTTTAAGCAAAGATTTATTTTTGTACTAATTATTGCAAAAAATACTTGAACCAGAAGCCAATTAACTGTAATACTGTTAACAGTAAACAGTTTTTGCGAGTTCGGATCGAGAATCGCGGGCAAGGTCCCGGAGCGCGCGGGTCAACGACCCTCTGGGCAGGTGCATTACGTGAACCCGTTATAAACATCTATTTTTGTTTTCTATTTAATAAAACTTTATTGAATCAAGGAAGGAAATCATAAAGAATCTTATCTTAGAAAATCTTTCTTAATCATAGGATAAAATGAGTACATACTTTTATTTCTTTATATTCAGATTCTATCAGTTATTTATACGAAATTAACAATTTCGTGGGTAATAATTTAAACTGGAATATTTGGGGCTATAACTGAATTTTCAGGCGATTAAACCTTTACCAAATAACATAGAGCTGCACAAAAAGAAATATTAAGATTTGGGAAAAAATGTGTTCCCAACATAACAAAAGATTTCTCGCTTTCAATCTTTACATTGTTCAAATGCATATAGTTTCCCACTATTTTTACTATCCTAGCCCAATGTTAACGTCTGAACACCGTTATGGGAAGTGCTTCGCATACCAATATTGCAATGCAACTATAGGCCGCTAATGAAAGTTATATGATACGTCAGCTGAGGACTGCATAAACAATAAATGTCGTTATCATAGACTAAAAATTGTTAATTTCCTTATTTAAACATCAAACATCTCGTCTGATTAACAACATTATAGGTATACTATTTAATATCCAGTATCAGAGATGGGAAAAACGTTAACTCGCTTGTGATTGCTATAACAGTGATAAATGAAAATCACACGGACCGAGATCGAGATAGCACTATAACAGCACTACGCATGCAAAAGAGATAAAGCCATTATAGCCCTGTTATAATTTATCTCATACCTAATCAGTCATTACATGACATTCCGCGTGACTTTTTACTATCCCTATGATCAAATCCAACAAGAATCCAGATTTTGTGGATACATTTTTTTTATTATAAACAGGCTTACGCTTGACCTCAATCTGGTCAAAAACCATGATGAGGCCAAGGACAGAATGCGCTCTGTCAACCACTACCGCATGTCCGGCAACTAAATCACTAGCCAGATATTGATGTCATTCACCATATTGTAAACAATTATAGAAAGTGCAGGAATATTTGGAGTAAAAAACTAGTTCAAAAAAAGGCATACTTGGAAAGTAATCTGGAAAAAAATGATATACTTGAAAACAAATTTTTGTACAAACAAAATATTCTTGGAAAGTGACTAGGAATCAAATATTTATATGATCTTTATTTGCAGATATTTTTGAAGGTCGATGTTCTCGTGATGACCCCAATGTGGATGCATGTCTGCTACGCAGCTTCAATTCGCTCATTGACTACTTGAAAAGAGGAGCACCGGAAATGGGCATTGAAGAGGTAAAATCATTTAAACACGAGATGATTTATTTGACAAGATGATTTGCAAAGTATTAGTAAAATATTTCTGTAAATGTTTCCTAATCCATTTTAAATTCAATCACGAAGCACAGGCACACAACGGCAATGCGGACAATATTCGTTTTTTCAATAATATTCTTACATCATATCACATACTAGTACACATATAATGCACATACATATTATATTCTTTTTTTTACATTGACACGGCACAGTGACCACACCATACCTGATGGAAAGCATGATGCAGTCCAAAAACGACAACGACCACCAACAGCAAAAAGAAACCATCGATAGCCACAGCGATCATGCCGGCCTTCACAAATATCTCTTCACACTTCGCTTAAAAGAGCCAATATCATAAGTTGATGGAAACACGCTTGCCGGAAGACCACAGACCATCCACAGCCCGACAACTCGGCAAAAGTAAGAGAAAACTTCTTAGTCCTAGCTTAGTTCTTAGCTATTTATGTATTCATACATAATACATACATAGATACATATATAGGTACCTGTTTTCACATATTTTGATATATTGAACCTTGTGCAACTGCTTTTTTAATCTGCAACAAAAACTATTAGAACAAAACTACAATAAAGATAAAAAATCTGACCAGAAATAGGTAACGGTGGTTCGTTCTTCGAATTCCTTTCGTGTTTATCAATAGGAAGACTGGGATGTAATCCTAAATGTGTTTAAAATATAATTTTCAGGCAGAACCAATTGTAATAGATGAGCTATCGATCGCGCTGGGCAGTGGGCCGGACGGGTATCGAGCCACTTTCAAAGATATTTATGCGACTGGAGCCTCCAACATGACTATTACCAATGTCAGGTAAAACATTTCACCGCCATTCCTTAACTTCTCTTAATTAAACATAACTACGCCCAGTTTCAAATAAGACCTTAATGCTTCGGACATTTGACATTTGGTTACTAACGTTTAATTTTTTAACTATGTACTTTTCCAATGTCCTCATAGAAATAAGTGCTTTATTTTACGATACAAGTATAATTTATGAAATATATTACTATTTTATTCTAATGATCAGGGTCTGTGGAATTATTATTTTAGAAAGCGAGTTTGGAATTGTTTTAAATATTTTGCGTTATGGTAAGATTCAACCAAAAGAAACTTGTTTCATTAAAATATATCAATAAATAGTTCATTGAATTTCATAGTAATAAGTAAAATGAGGATAAAGGTAGAATTAAATAAGCAAAATATTAATAATTTATTGTACAAATCGAGATCACCGAGTAAAAAGTTATTAATTTGCAATAAAGTGATGATAATCTTCCTGTTAGTAGTGTTTATGATTACCATGTTGAAGCTTCATACATCAAAGTCATCATAGCAAGAAAAATAAATTATATTTAATAAATACGACACCTAAAGCCAAAGTAATAGGGAAAATGTCCATAGGGCACTAAAACAAAACTGTAAATTATATCCTATTGTCATTTTACATTTACATAAGAGGCATTGTGCAAATCTAGCAGAAAAATCTATGAAGTCCGTGTCAAATTATCACAATTACTAACATACTTGTAAATCACATTGTATTTTGACTTATGGGAGGTCACACACGATTGCTGTAACGTTATTTTATCTTCCCTTATTAAATGTATACGTACATATTTAATAACAATTAAAAAAAAAACGGAACTTTGTAGAACAAAGGTTTATTTTCTTTAATTTTATGTAAAACTTTTCTTTTCAGTGTATCAATATCTTGATAAATAAATTCACCTCAAGACAATACTTTATTTTGCCTTGAATGTGGCTCTAGTTAGTCACCTTGTTCCAGTTTCCCGTTAAAGAGATACCTGATTTTAATTATGGAAATACATTAAACTAACTCCTTATGTTACGTAGAAGTTTAAACAAAGTAAATAATAAATAAAATAGAATAATATTGGAAAATAATTTAGCCTTAAAGCATTTCTAAAGAGTACCTTTGATAAAAATTTCAATATTATTAAGTGAGGTCTACTTAATTAAAAGAAATTACAGCATTTGAAGTCTGATACCATCCAAAAAATCTTAGCTCCGAATAATGTTTTCTTTTTCTTTCTTTTTTTTACTCTTTAAAATAGATTAAAAGTTCATTGAGATCTGCTATAAAATTATAACCGTATTGAATAAATATCTAGACATAAACATTTTAAGCTTATATTTGTTGATATAGTACTTAGTGTACCATTAAATCGTAAATGTAAAACATCTTTCGTTTCGGCTTGCCTACATTCATCGATAAAGGACCAGTTTCTTGAAGAACTCCCGTTAGGCCTTTAATGAGATTAATCTGGAAAGTTTTCACAAATGCGGTCGTATCTTTAAAAGTCTCAAATTCTTATTTTTATTTATTTGTTTACCATTGGGAAGGCAAATTGCGTATGTTCATACTTAGCGCCTTCCCTTTTGGATTTATATTTGAGTTTTTATCCATAAAACATTTTATTGTCGCCTTAGTGATATTTTTCTTTGATATATTTTATTTTTACATCTGTGAATTTTGAATGAACAATCTTCTTTTATTTAAAAAATATAAATATTCGAGATAACTAAATTTTTGGAGATTAATTCGGGTACTTGTCTAAGTGAAATCAAATTTCTAAGAAAATGTAAAAAGCAAATGATCATCGTCGGCCTTCATCAGCCACATTACTCGACGTGGGTCTTTCTAACTACCAGCTAGATCTTTGTTTCTTCTCATGCAGTTATTGCCGGAAAATTTCGAAAGCCGTCGCTCCACTTTGCCAAGAATCATCCTACTATACCTATGTTTGCCGATCCGCATAGGCGATCACAGGATATTGAACTAAGTTTAATTTCCAACTTAGAAAGATTACTGATATATAAGCTTGTCAAAGCAAACTGTGATTATAAGTTTAAACAAATTTGGTAGTTTTTTAGGTGTGACTTTACCAGAGTATATAAGTGCAAAGACCGTCACAGTGACTCAATTCGGAATCAGCTTGTGTAGGGCCCGTTGTTAATATACTTAGAACTCTGTCGTTGCGTGTCGTAGCTGGCATGACGATGACAACTGTCAATGCATTCTCATCCCTTGCCGGTCATTACCTATCTTGAACTACTGTAATGTACTTTTCATAAAATGCGGTTTAGTCACTTTATTGAGCCTTTATAAGAACAAATATTCCCATGTTAAGTAAAACCAACCGTGATGAATATTAAATATACAACCAATAACGCTTTGATATTTTATGACTGTCATCACTGGAATGTCCGTGAAATATTTGTCCCGTTAATAAATTCTGTGCACGTCGCAAAGTGTGATGACTTGATGACACACGGAACCATCGGCCGAGTCAATATATTATAACCGGGGTGAAAGGAAATAAAGGTTAAATGATCATATGAAGCTAACAGAACCAGAATTGCTCAAATGTTTCAAACTCAAATTCAAAATAACTTTATTGAAATAGACCTATTAATACACAAGCACTGTTAAATCAATAATAACATAAATTTATCACCGGTCTGAAAAGCAGGATCTACCAAAAAGAACAGGCAACGTAAATATATTTCCCATATCAATACAATGCAAATGCATTCATGTAATCGCATATAATTAATAATTTTTGCCTAAATTAAATTGTGTAATCTAATAAGACTGTATTAATCTAGGAAGTTCCTCGTTTTGTAGTTTCTAATTGTTATTTTATTTTATTTATCAGGTCAGACTTGGAGACACATCAGTTCCAACTGACGCTGTTCGGGCCGCACATCAGCGCTCGTGCGCGGTACCGTTCCTCGGGAGTTCTACTCTTGGTGCGCGCGTCAGGCGGTGGAGACTACTGGGGCGAATACGGTACACCATTCATATTCTACATTCATAAAACCTAAATAGATATCGAGACGACTCACGATACATCCTATCCCACATAGAAGAGAGATATATTAGTGATTAGTAGTTTGAGGTGTGCCTAGCCTAGGCTGAAAAAAGAAAAGTCCTGCAAGATCACATTGGGGACGACCTCTCGCTGCCAGCGGTGGTGGAAGCCATGATCGGCAGCGAAGAGGCATGGCAAGAGGTGGCATCCTTCTGCGAGGTCATTGCTTCTGCTGCATCTCTCGAACTTGACCAAACATTTTGTGAAATAGAATTTACTCATGACTAATTATGAAGATGGAATTTGCCTTATTGGCTGAGGCCTCTGAGTTTGTAGCCGCTCTCCTTAGAGACCCTGAGCGACCGGTTAACGGTGTAATGTCGGGAAAGGTTACCCCAGACATAAATTAAATTAGCCAACATAAGTCCGACACACTGCGGCCGCCACCCCTATTCCATCAAGAGACGGCCATATGAAGATTTCCCCAAGTAAAAAAAGCAGGAAGATGGAGTATTGAAATATTTTTATAATCTATGCCTACTCAGCGCTAGAGTAGGAGGAAGGATCCATTTTTATACATACAAAATCGCTTCTTCAATTTTCAGTAATACATTTGCACCACTGTCTTATTAGAATAAAAATATTATGAGAACTCTTATCAATAATTGTACATTAATATTAGAGTTCAATTTTCAGATGGAGTTAAGGCCAAAGTATATTTCCGCGCTGAGCCGTACGAGCGCAACGGGAGAACTTACCTAAAGCTGAAGCAACTCAAATTGGATTTCTCCGTCAGGGACATACAGATGGGCGTCGAAAACCTTCAGAACTCAAACGCCGTGCTCGGTAAATTAATATCTCATTATATTATTATTAAATCTTGCCTTATTATGAAACCTGGTCCTTTTAAAAACTGGAATTACGAAATTATTAAATTTGGTACAATATTTATAATGTACAAAAATAGAGTTGATCATTTCGACCTTATGAGAAAAAGGATTTTAATTTAAACAAAGAATACATGGGCAATAGTCCGATCTTATAAAAATTCGCTTTTTCTCTTACTTTCAAATCGTAGTACTATATTAAATACTATTCAATTTTTATATGAACAATAACTTTTAGTTTAAAATTGAGTTATGCTATCATTTAAACGTTTGCTTAAAATAAAATCCGCCAAAAAGCCCTGTTATACGCCAATTTAATGACTACATTTTTTTTATTAAACTATATATTGATAAGTGTGGACTGTAATAGAGCGACTGGATTGTGACTATAGTAAATTGATATAAAGCCCTTCGCATTAACTTGCATCGGATTCGATTCACTCAATACCATAAGAAGGGCAAAATGTAATCAGATTAATGAAAATGATTAACGATTAGATTTTACGTTTTTTGCCATTAATATGACTGCATTTTGTTCATTTATGTTTTAAACACTACAAAATTCCAGATTGTGTACACATTTATCATTTCTTAATGTTTTAAATGGATTCAATAATGATTACAGAGCAAGAAAATTAAAATTATGCCTACATTTTGTAATCGTTCATCATTAATCAGATAACATTTTGCCCATCTCTGCTCAATACCGATACCTAAAGAATTTCCAAAAACAATAACACAACAATATTTTATGGTATGTCAACAGCTACTAGCAATGAATTCTCGCCTTTCCACGGTCGTCACTATTATTAGCCTGCAAATTATTTATTAACAGACGCAATATTCTCCTTTCACGGATCTTGCATAAATATGTTATAATTATTTCGTTTTGCAAACAGATGCGGCACTCAATTTATTTATAAACACAAATGCTCAAGAACTATTGAAGGAAATGAAACCAGAATTGAAGCGAAATCTTGCCGATAAGATGTCACGCTACCTGGACCACATCCTCAAGCACATTCCGTATGACGACTGGGTCGTTGACTAGATATTTCGATTAGAAATAGCAACAAAAATTTATGCATAGTTTGGGTCCTACAATTTTAAACAATTTTTGGTGCTGATATTGTACTGTTATAATGCTTCTAAAACGGGATATATTTTTCAGCAATATGTGGCTGCAATATTACCAGTAATTTTGGTGGACATGTCAACAATACAATTGCAATATGGAATAATAATCTTAGGCTGAGATTTATAGATGCTATTTTAACTTTACTTAAACTTTGCTCGAACAATAGGCTTATCTTTAATAAAAAGCTCAACATATAATATTTCCTTATGTATGGTACTTTGATAAATCCACAACTGTGGAACGGGCTGCTCAAAGAAGTTTACTCACCGCGTTTGTCAGTTTGCCAACTCCTCGGGGGCCCTGCTTCACCTCCAGGAAGATGGTGTCCTCAAGGATCTTTCCTTTGACACACTTTTAGAAACTTTGGAATCGGATGGATCAAAAGGATACATATATGTCGTTACACGGCGGGTGGATCGAGAGAGTGAATTCAATTTAGAGCCCATATGGTCCTGTCAGAGTTGAATTGAAAATATCCGTGCACATATTTTAATACGGGACACTTTGAATATGGCCTAAATATTCTTTCCCCTTAACACGTTGAACGCCAATGCAGTCAGTGCTGACCGACAGTGAACTTTTCCTTTAGACCGAATTTTTTTTTAATTAGATACTTTTAACTAATGTCCAAATGTATGTTTTTATTAACAAAAGTTAACTTTGGTCATTATTTACGAGTATAAATCCCCATAAATAATCATTATTTTTCTAAGTCCTTTACATTTTTCAAAAACCATCTTAATTTGGAGTAACTAGAGGGCCACGCGGACAAATGAATATGGGATTTAGTTTGATAACACTTGTATGAATTTCACTGTATGAATGGTTCGAAAACACTTGTTAACCGACTGATCGATGCGACCTGAACGAGCAGATACATTTTCTTTACTTGGCATTCAAGATGTTGATCGCCGTGGATCTTACTTTGCAACACTTAGCTCTGACATTTAGCTCTTTTGTTTAATGTTCTTTTGCTTTTCAATGGCCTAAATATTTGCAAAGCTAACTTCAAGTTGGTGATTTACTACATGGTTTGACATTAATTAAATAATATCATTTATAATGTGTGAGTAAAGGGTAAGCAATTTCAAAGTAGCGTCTTTAGTCTTAGGATTACTCAGCAATAATTTACCCAGTCAAATATTTCCCATGTTTTTCGTTGTTTTGTAATTATTTCGCTGTTTTTATGATACATAATAAATTATGCAGGTATTATTGGGATAACCATGCTATGTTTGAAAACATTGCAGCCAAATATTGCACTGAAAACTTAGTTCGTTTAAAACGTCTTTAGGATTTACTTTCCTCTTTCTATCACAGCATGGGTGCATCCAGAGATGTAAATAAATATATAGAAATTTATTTCAATTTCTACAAACTAGTTCTAGACAGTAAAATCTTATTTCTACCATTAAAATATTATTAAGTCTATCTCGCTTTAACTTTTATATCAAAATAGTAATGAATACATTACCATACATTCGAAAATACAGAAATATAAGTATTTAACTAACTTATATTGTGAATTTTCAGACATAAATTATAAAAACCATGAAACATGAATGTTGCGATAACATAATTGATATGTTATCCCATATTTGTTATATTTAAATCAAAACCCAATGATAATTATATTAACTTTTCTTTTTCATATTAATCTAAATTATTTGTAATTACGTAAGTTATTTATTTAAGCAACTATAAGTTAATCGTAATTTTTACTTAATCTCAAAAACATATGTTGCAAATATTCGTAAAATTCAAATAAAATTATTTTTAAATAAACATTTTTATTTTCTCCATTATTTAGAAATATATGTTTTTCTGTTACCTCATATATATTGCTAAAGTAAATTAGCATAACTTATAATATTTTTCTTACGAACTTAGAAATGAGAAAGAAAAATTATATAAAATATGTGTCTGATAAAAATCAGACACACAGCATCCTCCTTTTTGAAGTCGATAAAAATTATAATAAAATAAATAAATAATAATAACGTCACGCTATATTCCTTTCGGGCTGAGTAGAGATACATTAGTTGCTGTTCTCCACTATGTGCTTATATGTCATATCAACGTGAACAGCTGATCTCCGTTTTCGGAACACTTACCCATGACATTTCTATTATTTACCATGCATATTTACCATGTTTTTCTTTACCGTTAAGCATGTGGTGCCTCAATCCGTGTTTAATCTGGAAAAATCCAGAGGTAAGTGTCGTGATTCAAACCTACGACCATTTGTGTTGGCGCGCATTGATACTGGCTCCTTATCCACGACACGATAGCCACAAAAATCAAAAGTTTTATATATTATAAATATGATTCGAAGCTTAATCTTGAAAATTTAAAGGTCGTTATTAAAACGGAGAAGAAAGTATAAAGTAATCAACCAACAATTATGAAATTTGAGTGATATTTCTATACAAAACTAAATCATAAAAAGCACACAAATTCGCCTGCATCAGCAATTAAAAATACCATTTAATTAACGTGCATCATACATTTAAAAACGATTAGTTCGTATAAGCTTATAGTCCAAATCAAACAGATTTTTTAAAACATCTTTATATTACAGAATTTGACCCATTACGATTCTATAATAGCAGAAATTTTTAAAATCATCTGTTACCTGCACGTCTCATATAAATATTTTAATCTAAGAGCGGTCTCTATTGGCCGTACTTTATGTTGCAATTGCATTGAATGAAGAATGGTAGGGGCTTATACTTTCGAACAACTTACCTAGAATCCAAGAGACGGTATCAACGTACATTGTATTATAAAATACTCTAAATAAATATAATAATATTCTAACAGTTTGTCTGTCAAATTTAATAAAAATATTTCATTTCTGCAAAATATACGGCTTAAGCACGACGTTACAAATTATTGTTCGCAAGACTTGTTTATAAATATTGCTATTTTTCCATGTTAAAATGAAATACCTCCCTCGTTTATGTGTTATAGTGCTGACCTTAAAATTAGCAAGTAGTGAAAATGAAGTGAGCGACATTGGTAAGTTTTTATTCATTTTTAAACATTAAATATGTAGGTAACGTATATATAAAATAGATATCCAAGTGAATATAGATATTCAAATTAGATTTTACGACCAAAGTTTTGATATATATCTATAAATTACATACTTTTAATAAAAATGTTTACAAGTATCAGTACCAATATCTTGGATAATCATATTAGTGTTATAAACTCCTGGAATTTTAACTATTTAAATATAATACATATAACTTTGATTGAAGAATAATAAAGAAAAAATACATCGATAATCTCAAACTTAGAATCAATTATGTTTTGTAATGTTCTTAATCTTGTTTGTACCTAATTATAAACTAAAGTTTTCCTAAATGCTGAGGGTCATAAATCCCCCTAGGATGTGTTTCGTCGTATGGTGGTACACCACTCCTCTCTGTTCCGGGCATAGTGGAGAGCGTCGTATAATTTCCACTAGTGCCGCGGATTTCATCAGTCTAGCCCATTGATTTCATCACCTCTTGGATGTCTACTGCCAACCTTGTCAGTAACCACCAGTTGTTCAAGGTTATTGCTATCTTTTCTATCTATATGGCTAAGAAACTCTTATTAATATATACTCTCATATCAAAATATTTTAATGTTTAGAATTATACGTAGAAATGTTTTAGTTTCCCTTTATTTCTTTTGAACGTTATCGTATGGTTGGATTTACGCCTATATCTGACGTCTTAGGTGCTTTTAGAAACACAAAAATCTGCACATTACCTTGATTCAGAGCAACTACTGTATCTCATACACATATTCTTTTTACTCCGTAATTGAATCAACCCCACAAAACGTGGCGCATAAACCGATCGCACAGTTACTCGCGCATCCAATTGTCAATATATAAAATTTATTTACAAACGGAGAACTTTTTGAAATCCATAAATATTGTGCCCTACGCTTTATGAATAGTCCACGGTGAAGAACCAATCTAAATATTTGAGAAAAAAAACTTGAAATCGAAGAATACTTACAAAAATTTCCTCCAACAACGTAATATAAATATAACATCATAATATCAGAGTAGATACAACATTTTGTCGCAATTCCGAATGCTGTTGTTGGGTAATTGGTTATAACATTACCATCCTCTGGCACCAGAGCGGTTGCATGACGAAAACACCCAAGGTCAACCACACTCAACAGGTCTTGACCAATGTTTGTGATTACTAACTGCAGTATCACATATCTCACACCATACACATGTGCAATAGTAGATATACCTATGTGTTGGACTGGTTAATCTCGAGTTACATTGTCATAACTTAATAAAATCTATAGGGTTAATATTATTTAATGCAACATTCTGTTTCTTGTATATTTTAATTATTATTGCAAAACTATATGTTTTTTTTTACACTGTTTCGACAAAATGGCTACAGTGCACCTGACGGTAAGTATAGTGTAGTCCAAAAACGAAAGCGACTATCAAAGGATGAAAATCGTTTGATAGTCTCCGTCGTCATATCAGCCCACATATACCACGACTGAAAGTCTCTCTAGGTACATGAGTAACTGGATATACACAAGCTGATCCCGAAACACGACAGACCAAAGCGAGTCACTATGACGGTCTTTACACTCGTATACTGCGGTCACGACCCAGTTCGGACAATCGCCCTACCACCATTAAAACCATTCTATTTGAGGAATCTGGAATGACACCAAAATGGAGTTTTATAAAGATAAAGCGAATCGTAACGACAGACGAATCTTATTCATTTGTTTTGCCTTTCAGAGCAAGGTGCGGAAAAGTCCGCAAAATAATTATTAATGTCTATTATAATTTTTCTACGTAAATTGAACACACCGCCCTTATGTTTATTAGCCATTACTTCCAGACAAACCTTAGGATAAATAGTTTGTAAAATTACATAGGTAGGTTATTCAATTATACAATTAATGATTATGATTAATATATATATTATTATTAATGGTTATGATTATGTAATGATTATAACGTCTATATTATATATATATATATTTCTGTGTCGTAATTTTGAAGACATTTTGATGCAATTCTGTTCTTAAGCAACTTTATCCAAGTTTGATTATCGGTCAAGTGCAGTAGGTCACTTCAGATCTCCGCCCAATCCAATCTCGTAACTTTCATCTCGTAATCAAATTACCTAACGTAGGCTACGTTTATATAAATTATTGTATATTTTGTGCCATGTCTGTGGAACGAAACAAAATGCATCCACTAAACGTTTTATTATATAAATACGGTCAAATGTTGAACAGAGATATTAAAATAGATATATATTTGAACATTATCTATTATACAATCGTATTTCAGGTCATATCTAAATGTTATGGAATTAACCTTTCTGTTTTTATCTAAAATAGTTCTAATCAGTTAAGATCCTGATCCTTTAAAATATTCAGTTATATCTTAAACGTCCCTGATGATCGAAGTGATGTTTCTTTGTGTTTTGTATAATATATAAATATATAACAATATAAAATAAAAAGAAACGATGGAGTCAGTCTAAAACGAAATCGTCTAAATATTACAAAATCATGGTGAATTATTTCATGCATCGCTAGTGGCTCAAGGACAATTATTCAATTTTATAATTACACATTATTAACGTTCTATTCATACAGTCATGCTATATATTATTAACAAAATAAACTATATTGTTAACTATTATATATACCTACTCGTGTAAAAATGTAATTATTTTTCAGAAAGAATATTCTCAAGGTGTAAAAAATATTCTCCAGAATTCGACGGTTGTATCAAACGGGCTTTTAATAAATTACGACCATTCTTCAAAGTAGGTGAGTGTAATAAAATAGTTAATTAACTAAAGATTAATGCTTCATGACGAGCAAAAACTTGTTTGCTTGAATATTTTAACTATTGCAAACATAATTAATTAAAATACTTAGAATCATTAGAGGTGTAACAATGTACAATATTTCAACACATTTAACCAGAAACAAGAAACATTGCGCCATTTAAAAAAAATAAGGTTATTGTTGCCAAAAAACGCTAAGCATAGATATGTTCTGTGTACCTACTGCTTTTTTTTACAACTTTTTCCACTTATCTATTAAATTTATTTACTACGTCATTCCCTGTTTGCAAAATTGCAATGCATATAAAACTCTCATTCTTATTTTAAGAACATCACCGATTTATTCGTTCTATGTCAAATCTACGCTTTTTTTATTTATTGGCTATCACTCATTCGCAACACAGCCAAAGCAATCTAATTCGACGGCCTCCTTACAAACCCCTCCTTAATCTATTTCAGCACTTATACTAACAATACTCTATATTTAAAATATATACAGTTGAAATTACTGGATATTGTACAGTAATTAAAAATTTCATATTCAAATGCATATCACACCAATGCATATTTATCGATTATATTACAGGCATACCCGATTTAGGCGTAGCATCATTCGATCCTCATTTCGCTAAGGAAATCAAGCAATCCCGGGCTATACAAGGTGTCGGCTACACTCTCACTTTAACCGACGTATTTGAAAGAGGATGGACACAATCTACAGTCACCAAATACAAGTATGTACGAACCCTTCTATATGAAGGGTTTATAAGCCAGCCTTTATTTTTTTTAATTTGCAATAAAATTTGTTATACTACAACTGAATAGTACCACTGTTTTAAACCTGTTTTATAAGAAGGCCGTATGATTTTATTTTACAGAACAGATTGGGATAATGAACGAATCATCTATTCACAATATTTCCCTGAGAAGTGGCTGAATGGTGACTATGAATTTCAGGTATGTAAGTACGATACAGGTATATTGACGCTATTAAGCCGTGGTGGCTGCCGGCAGAATAGAATAGCACCCCCCTCTTCTTGCTGAGGTGTCGTAAAAGGCGACTAAGGTATCTCTTGAACACCGAAATTCAACCAGGTGTTTAGAGAAGGGAAACTCGACCAAACCTGCATCCCGCTCCCTCCCGATCGTACTGGTTCTTCTTTCCATCGGGCCTGAGGGAGCTCGGACGAGAGAGTGCTTTTCTGGCTGCGCGCCCAGTTATGCACTTAAATATCTCCTGCGCAATTGACTGTTTCCGAAAACTGTACCTCGAATTTCTTAACCGGTGTTGAAACAGTCGCCGTGGCCGAAACCGGCTAGGACATCATCATTGACGCTATTCAAAATGGACTTTTTATTCATACGTTCCATGCAGTTCTTTTTCATTCTTTCGGTGCGTTTTTATCAAGTACTTATATTTTATTTATGTTATAATAAGATTAAAACAGTGACGCATTAATTATACAATATTTTTTAACTTTTTCAGGGTGACGCGTTTGGGCTGGGCGTTTTCCGATCCGGGCGATGGAACCTAACGCTGCGCGACTATTCCCAAACTACCCGCATCAAACGCAACGGCACGGGCTTGGATGTGCACGTTGAAGTGGACCGCATCGGTGACATGGAGATACACGTCGGAAATCTCCTACGAGGAAATGGGATTTTAGGTAAGAAATAACTTTTCACATTTCACTTTAAAAATATAAATCATTAGGCCTTACGAATATGTCCCAAAATGGGATGGACACATATGGCGAAGAACCGATGATCATTAAAGGAGACGGATTCTTGAGGAGAGACCACTAATCGACAAACGTAGCGTTGGGGGCCCTGACAAGTTGGAGTAGCGTCTTTTGAAAAGTCATCGGAATAGATGAGACGAACAGAGCTGAAGACCGGACTCAACGGCGCTTATTAAAGGCCGGTGTCCAGCAGCGGACTAAGATAGCCAAGTTAAGCTATGTGAAGTAGGTAGGATGATGATACTGAACTTAGTGATATATTTAACAACCTTACCTTGACAGATACAAATTGTTAGATATATTGCTGTTGATACAGCAGAAGAGGCTGTCGTGGCTTAGTGAGTAAACTACCGGTAATCATGTGCGACAACTCGAATGGTAGTAGATTCAAATCACGACACGTGCATAGTAGTTTTTCCAGATTAAGTATGGATTTAGGCCCCTCATGCTCACCGATGAGGGAAAACATCGTGAGGAAGCCCGCATGACATCTAATAGACATTTTATGTGAAAGTGCCCTAATAATAGCAATCAGCTGCGCTACTGGTCACCTTAGGCTCGACATATAAGCGCAAAGTGGATACAGCCACTAATGTATCTCTGTTCACCCCGAAAGGGATATAGCGTGACAATTTATTTTTATTACTAAAAGCAAAGTTATAAAATAACTTGCATCAACGCATCAAATTAACGTTTTTTTTTTTTTTTTTCAGAACGAATGCTAGACCGCATCATCAATGCTACATGGAAACCAGGGTTTGCTGTAATAAGACCACTCATTAACGACCTCGTCAGTACCGCCTTCACCGAAATCTGGAGCAACTCCTTTAGAAATTTCCCCATGCAAAACTTTATAAAAGATTAAAACCTTAACTTTAATACTGTTCAATGCTAAAAGTGCCACTTCTTTATTATTAGCAATTAGCATCATCGTGTGTACATAATTGTACATTTTATTATAGGTATCACATAAAACGTAATCGGTTCCATTGTTTAGATTCATTATAAAACAAAAAACATATATGTGAGAGATTGGCGTCTCCAGCCCGTTAAAGCCCCGATAGCTTAGTTGGTATTTTTCCTGCCTGCACAGCTAGTCCCTAGATTGTAATTCAATTAATAAACAGAATTGCTTGTCGTTAATAATAGACGTCCATATTTTATATATCTTATTTATTAAATACATAGTTCAGCTGTAATCAAGGGACGAATCCTTTTACAGGCTTGATTTAACCGTCACTAATTTGACATCAGTGTACATATCATTACCCAAGTATAGAATGCAGGCCGGCATGACCTACTTTTGCTATGCTATACTTTTATTACCATCATCACTGTGGATATCTTACAAAGCTGAAATTAAGGAAAAAACAGATTGTTATTGGCTGTTTAAGAATTGTTTATACCTTACCAAATATTTATTGTTAATAAACTAGTCATATAATACTGTTTCTTTTTTTAAATAACTATATTCTAACATTTAAAATTAACTATGCTTCCGTAAATTTTGACTGAAAATTTAACATTAAAAAAGACGTCCCGATTTAATTATCATAGTGCCTAAACCATAGATGGGCAAAACGTAATCAGATTAATGAAAATGATTAACGATTACATTTTAAATTTGTTACTATTAATATGACTGCATTTTGCTCATTTATGCTGTCAACACTACAAAATCCCAGATTGTATTTACATTTATGATTTACCTTAATGTTTTTAATGGATTTAGTCAAAATTACAGAGCAAGAAAATTAAAATTACGACATTTTCCCCATCTCTGGCCTAAAGTACTGAATCTAGAATAACGAAATTTTTAAATTGACTTTTTTTATTACTTAGAAAACTACTATTTTTCGATAAGTGCGGTTTTTTATATTCCACCCCTAAGGAGTAAAACAAGGGTTGAGTTTGAAAAACTCAAGGGCTGTAAATTTTTAACTATCAAAACTGTCATTTAGAATGTGGTTACAAATAAAAAAATAAGTATTCAAACAATTTAGAGAAATAAACCTCTAGATACTTGCAAACTCTAAGAAGCAAAATATGGCGAATTGATTACAGGACTCGCAGTAATTCGTAGAATTAGAAGGGTTTTTAGCTGATACAAGTTAGCCCCACTTCGGCCGCCACCCCATTTGCGGCCGGGACGGTCCTGTGAGAAATTATTCCAAGTAAAATAAAAGGGAGCAAAATAAGTAATTTATACTGAGCAACGCCCGTTCACCATAGCTAGTAATATATGTATATAATTATTTGCAAAGTTCGAAGTCGAACTTCAATATCATAATTTTTATCTACCTGTGTAAACTATTTAATCGATATAAGGACTTGAAAAAAGGTTGAATAAAAGACAATATTATATTACATATCTCAATATTATATTTATTAAAAAATATAACCTAACTATATATATGACTCTATATTTAATCAACAAATAACTCGCACGTTCATTGAACTGGAATAGTCAACCTCAGTCTTCCATCACAAATGAATACAAATCAAACAGGAGTCACGCCATAACAAAAGGCGTTCACAAGCGCACCGTGGCCTCTCCGCATACATTCCGCACACTATAAATACATATTTATAACATTGCACCTTCTTTTTTTTATAATTACCCGATAACGTTACACAATAGAACATACCGTCAAAAAGTCTCATATACACTACAACTAATTAAAAGTACCGTCTGTCTGATCAATGTTTAAAAAACGTCCATTTCACACAACCTCAATCATTGGCGATGTTCGCGTCGGAATAACTTAACACAAAATCGAATATCTATGTACAAATTCAAAATCATACATTAAGTTTAATTATATACAACGTGCAACAATGTTTCGGTTAACTAAACAAAGAAAAGTAGCTAACAAATACTGTCCGATTTGAATCTAAATAACCCTGTGGCCCCTCCGTCTGTTTCGAATATGTACGGATTAAACTCGTTGTAAAAATTGTGTATCCCTGTGTCGATAATTCTGAATTACTGTCCATCACTAAGTTAACATTATCGATTAAATTATGATATTACAACACTCGCTCTAGTTACGAATATTTGTAGACGTATATTAAAATGGAAACGAGCACCTTCCGCCATTTACTTTATATTCGTTTAGTCAATATTTTGTTATAATAATCAAATTTCATAATTTTTCAAGAGTCGTAATGGCTTCTGGTCTATTTTCTTTCAAATTGTGCGCTGTAATATATCAACTTCACGAATATAAATTTAACGTCGGACTACAACGGTTCCCCTTTATAATGTTCACTGTATACCTACTTCAAGTAACAACTAGAGAAATCAAATCAAACACGGTAGTCTTAAACAACTAGTGTTACAAATACGTTAAGTATCGATAAAATTAAACTGACACAAATAGAGAATAAATCGAATTCAGATTTTATATTACGTGTATGCAGGTCTATTGAACATATTTTTTTAACCTATTTAGTACAATTATATTGATATTATTAGTTTAATATAGAACAAAACACTTATCTGTGGGTGTAAAAAAAGGCAGCAATTTTAGCAGATCAAAGAATTATCCAATCATCATTTTTGTAATATTATACATTTGTTAACGACAAAATATTACTGCATAGGTTATACGCCATATTTTCAGACACACTACTTAAATTTTTTATAAACTTCTAACCACTAATAAATTAAATTAGTATGCAATGGAACATTAATTAGTGTTTAAAAGCGTTGCAATGTAAATAGCATTTCTGAAACTGGGCGCGTAAGGGTACAAAAATAATGGTACTAATTTTTACCTTCGAGAAATGGTCCATATAACTTAAATTTCGCTTTATAGCCCTTATTCGTAGGAACCATCTATATCTTCTGTCAGTAAAGCTTATGATTTCACCTAAAAATCGAGTCTTCTCATTTTTTGATTTCACTTCATCCTTAAGCTGCTAGTTACATCTCGACGGAAGCCGAGGATGTTAGCGCGGCTGTACCCCTGGCCCCAGCAGACGAGTAGGAGGGACTCCCGGTGGTTTTAGTCGTTAGGAGTTCGAAATACCGGGGCCGCTACCTTCACGTCTGATAGTTATACTCGAAACTCGAATTTGAGACTCGAGAAACTTCACTTTCAATCATATTTTCTGTAGAAGTAACACTTCTCGAGCCGAACCCACATTTTAATTGAACAAATATATGCCTTTATACTTTATTTACTCCTCGATTTCGTCACGCAAACAGATAACTGTCAGTTTATATTATTAAATATTAGAATAAAACCTCAAACTATCGACTCAGAGACGAAATTGATTCAAGCATTACACGACAAATACATTTCAATTTAAAAAAATGCTATAAAGCTGAAAAATTTATAATTTATCAACATGCAACGTTAATTTTATAGTCAAATAAACTTTGCTATTAAAATATCTTCTCAGCAACTCATAGGAGCTTTCCCTGATAACATTAAGTAAGGTAGTTCAAAAATATTAAATTTGCAAAATTAATATATTTTTAGAAATAACCCATTTTCCAGAAGAGATCATAATGAGAGTATGAGATTAATTTCACTCCAGTACTCGCCGCTACAATCTGTTCTAATATGTACACGTCTCTTCGTAAGGTAGCATTATTTGGCCAGTAAAATAAATAAAAATATTGATATTTATAAAAAAAAATCAGATCACACGTGAAATAAAAGCTAGAAATAACTTGTTGAATACTTCAAAGTAATATTACGGGATAAACTTTGATAGCAAAAAGAACATACGAATGCTACCCACACAACAAAAAATTTCATCACTCTAAATCCATATAAGATTTTTAATTTGGATTGCATATTTTGGAATACTAAGAAAGTATTTATACGGGCGCCATAACCACAAAATAAATCCGGTATTTTATTTAAACGTATGAAATGTTAAAACTTGATAATTTAATGAGAAAGTAGGTTTGTTTTTCTTTTTACAGGTAATTTAAACATTACAAATCGTACTAGTGTTGTCTGCCTTATATCGAAAACCTTTCATGGTCCTTTAACAAATTCACATAAAAATCACTTATTTACTTAAATAATACTTATAAAAAACCAATTTTATGTTTAATACATATCAACAAAACTAGAAATACACGTTTTACAACCATCTTAGCGACGTGAGGCAAAAGTTTGGCTAAACCAAATGAACGTTTAAAATTAAAAAAACGAGCCATCGACTAACGTTAACAATGGAAGTACCGCAATAACCTAAAACTAAATTACGATTTTTTTTTGTAGTATTTTGTACTTCTTGCATCGGGTAAATTTGGCCCCATTATGTTATAAAAGCAACAAAAATTCTAAAAGATTTTCAAACACATCCGAAATTTGTCCCGAATTCGACCAGTTGCAAAAACACTATAAATTTTAGGACATTTTTAAACAATGAAATTTAATCCACTTATCTTTCATTGAGTTTCATTCAGTAGTTTTGAAAAGCAATTTATAATTAATTACTTTTCAAAATAAAATCCAACTCTAAAGTGGGTTTATACAATTTAAAAGCGACAACCAAGTGTTTACAGTAACCAAGGGTACGCGTATCAAAAAATAGTCCTTAACTCATTCCTGCTAAAAGCAATGCTTTATCAAATTTTTCTTTATTTGGTACTTAAAAAAAAAACAAAAACAAAGAATAAATTCTATCAAAATCCAAATAATAAACTTAATCGTTGATGATATCGTAATGAAAAATACTATAATAAAATTCATTGGACACTAAATTGCATATCAAACGATCTATCATCACACTTCCTGATTGAAATTACGGATTAATTTACTTATAATTACTGACATTATACTAGAAAAATTTAAAATACACTAAATTAACCAGATGATAATGATAAAATATGCCACCCGTGCCCACAGCGCCATCTACACTACGTCAGAGTCCATATTTTTAGCATTGACACAAAAAAACATATAATAAGGTAGGATCACATTATGCGGCATACATGATGAGCTGATCAAGTTGTCGGGAAGTTTCGTCACCGCGTAGTATGGTCATTCTTTTATGTTTCTTTTTTTATAACTTATAGGCGAACGCTTGACCTCAATCACACCTGGTGGAAGGTGAAGATGAGTCCGATGATGAACCGCGTCCGCCTAACAAATGCCTATTTACTCTTCTTTTAAAGACTCCCAGGTCCTAAGATCACGGAAATATGAACGTATTTTGTGTATGTTTAGCACAAAATACGTGATTTCAGTTCTTTAGAGTATATGAAATTAATTCGAATAAAGTAAAAGCAAAAAACTAGTGCAAATATTATAGTGAACACAGTAAGTGGCGCTGGAGTCACGTCTCGGAACGGCAAGCTGGTGGCATTGTTGCAAAAATAAAAAATAATTAGGCGTCTTGAATTAAAGCAATTTCTCCATATAATTTCGAATATCAAGAATTCTTGATTACAAAAAAAAAACAGACTTTCGAAAATCTGTTTCGTAATTTTGAAAATTCATTTTAAGAATCAAAAACTTTCAAGTCTGATTAAACGTCAAACATAAAGCGAACATACTTTGTAAATAAAAACTGATAATGAAAATGAGTCAATTAATTGTCCCTGTTCATGTCAACCCGTTTCGAAAGGAATTCCACAAGCGATATCTAAAAGTTGTTATAATCGATAGTAATCGATTAACTATATATCAGCAACTTTTGCAACAATGCTCAGCGTTTAAACGGTAACAGAGGATATTTATACAACGAAAATTTGAAATTTGCGTCACAAACGCTAAATATAACGTTACACGAAAACACCAAATTACACTTTAACCATTATATAATGTTGTAACCTGTATATCATAGACGTTTTGTAATTTTTGCAAATTCAACTAAAACAACATTGAGATCATATAAATCATGATAACAGAAATGAGATTAAGCCTGTTTGTGCAAGGAACAGAAATAGGCAAAACAATAAAAATAACATTCAGCGCGAGCGACCGAAACTGCGCTTTGATTTTTAAATGGGACACCGATTTATTTATAGACATTTCTTTTTTAGACGGAAAATAAAATGTGTAGCCCTAAACGGTCAAAAGCGTTTTTATACTCACTTTGAGACGACATAGAATAATGATTTAAGTTAAAAACTTAAAATAAACACTGAAACCACTTTTCAAAGAGGAAATTTATAAGGCATATTTCAAATTGTCTTTTCGTAGGTGCTAAAAATCAACATACAGAACACGGATTTAGGAAATTTCTACAACTTCAACTTCAACAATTTGCAGCAATCACTACCTTCGACTCTAAGTTTATTAGTGATTTATTTTAAAGGAAAACAAATCTGAAATTAATACATTATTTTTTTGCAATTTAAAATAATCAGAATTTGATCTCCTTTTTATTGCAATTCTTTCAAAAATATCAATCGTATATGCAGTGATACGCCCCTATGAGTAGAACTTTTGGCCATTAAGGATTAAAAGAATGAAATATGTTTTTTTTTCCACATAAGCGACAGTCAGAAAAACATCTACAAAATCTAAATATAATATTCTTATATTATTAAACAATTAACTACTTTGATTACTATTGTGACTAGCAGAAAATCGGCGAATCAGAAAATTGCTAACATTAAATCGACTGAGTTTGAAGGCAAATTTGATGAGTGTTAATATTAAAAGACTATAAAGTCTATTACGAACTATATTACCCGTTTCGAAATACTATCAGTCAAATATAGCGTGGCCGATGATGGGACTGTACAGAAAGACAAATAATTTCAAGTATTGTTATTAACACATTGTTTCATGCAGAAAAGAACTGTAATTTATTTTCTCATTAAATGTGTTTTTTAAATAAATAAGTAGCCGATTAACGTTTGCAATTGAAATCACGATTTAATTCATGATCAGTCAACTTTTGAGCATGATAACACGAGATATCTCGTGACCGTTAAGTATGGGTCGGCAACCTTTTCTTATATGAGGGCCACAAATATTATGAATATATTGGTACGATCCACATTTCATCTAATAAACACATTATTTTTAGATAATACTAATTTTAAGATTTTTAACCATATTTATTGTTACTCTCAATTTACTGACGGCAATCGTTTGAATTGAATTTCCGGCTTCCAGGCACACAAAACAATGACATAGAAAAGTGTTTTAATTTATTGCCTGAGATGTGGCGTTCTGTGGAACAGCTTTTACTTGCGCGAGCCGCACCGTATAGGCTTGCCAGCCGCATGCGGCCCGCTGGTTGCCAACCCCTGCCGTTAAGCAATGTATTAACTAATGAGATATGATCAAAATATAACCAAAACTCCTGTGAAAAAACAAAATCAAACAAGTCTACAGTCTCGGTCGCACGCGTATATGCCTACGAATACTTTTAGATATACGTCGTGCTCGTTCAAATACCCGCATAACAGCGGAACCCAGTCCCGTCTGTAAAATTCCACACATTCCACGCCTTCTCTCAAACATACATCACCAAATTAATTCTAACATTAAAATTATTTTGATATGCACTTATTAATAGGTTTTTTTACAGAGACATTTTGTGCTGTACACTATTTAAAACATGACAACGAGAGGGACGCGCGCGAACATCAGCAATACACTTGCATTACAAACACGGTGCAAATAAGATCGTTGTACTTAATAATTATAAAGTAAATATGAGCTCCACGTCGCGCCATCGTCCGCCCCGCGACTATTTACAATGAGAACTACTTTATAACTTGACAACGACAAGTGCGAACCTTACCATTGTCTGCGGGACCCGGGAGGAGAATGCGTCAATCGATCAGCCGACGCTGTTGGAGCGACTGCAAATTCAACCAGCGAATATGTATCACTGCCTTATTATAAGCTGATCAATGAACGCATGCGCTTCCACTATCCAACAGATATTCTGAAAGCTCTCATTTATAGTAGTCAAGTTACAGTATTCATAATTTGATAAACTGGATTGACAGTTGCAAATGACTTAATATATCGAGGGGTGAAAGACTATTTGGTTTAAGCGACATTTTTTGGTGATATAGTAATATATATATATATATGGAATCGGTAAAAAAAGCTGATTCCGAATATATATACTACTATAACACGAAAAAATTATTCATAGAATTATATCAATGGACAACTTCTGTGTCTTTCTACTGGGCATTTTAAAGCCGAGGGAAACTGGTTCTTGAATATATAAGCATATATAGTATGCTAAATGTTGTCATTTATTGATTACTTTGATTTGTATGGAAATAATAGTAACACTATTTCAATGTCACTAAAATTGACATCCGAGGCAACTGTCAATCTATTCAATAAACTATAAATACGAAACAAAACGAATAAACGAGAACAAAAATGACGCGAACTCGAGTAACTATATATTTGGCAAATCAGTTCCAGAACGGAACAGTGCGAGTGCAGTGTTTAACTTTTAACTGAATGAACGTACGACACTTTGAATACTAGAGCTAGCTTTACAAGTAAATCGAAGGCCGCTAAGATATCACTGTTCATTACACAATAATATGTACACTTCATGCCCGGTGGCGCCGCCTTTACGTTTTGACCGAAACTATGTACAATGCGGGCGCGTATGGGGGTCTCTATTCCTCGACACTTAATAAAAATCCAAATCGATAGCATTGGATAGATTCATCTTTGCTTTTTTATAAGGGATACTAGAACATTAATAACTTCGCGGTACTATATTCTTGATATCATATATAAAAAAAATTTACTTTCTGACTTTTTTACAAAATAATATATTTGACCGGCTACTCTCAATTATTGTGAGCTTTGTCCGCCAACGAACAAACCCCTTGCATTCAGGTTCGATCATATAAAGGTCGCACGCACTGCTCTAGGATATCATTTAATCGGCAACGGTTGCCCGGTGGACGTGTTGCAGAGTAGTCGTTTGCAGTGTTCATTTTCTATAACCCTTTTTTTAAATAGTTAATTAATGATGTCGGTCCTCTTCTGCTCCTACATATTTATCAAAATAAGCCATCAAGTTTTTCTTACACTGTGTAACATTTTTTAGATCTGTATAAACAGCTCATCCTGCCTTCCTCACCGCGCTCCTAACGTTTTTGCAACCTTTTAGACGTAGAGTATTTTACATTTAATTATATTTTTTTAATTACACCAATAATTTTATTTTTGGTCAAATTAAATCTGATGAACTATCAAAAGCCAATGAACAAAAGTTGTATATGACGTCAGGAATATAGATATAGATCTTTAAAGGTGATTTGCATTTCAAAAATAACATTGTACATTTAGTACAGCCGATACAGCTTAAACGAGCTTAAATCATCGAGAGTGTAAACAAACTAAAACTTCGCTTTTATTAAGCCAGCTAGGCGAGCAATGGCAAGTGATGACAAGGCAAACTGAGTAGGTTGTTGATACATTCGTTTATTTACCTTAATTCTGTCAACATGTCAAAGAAGCCCTTAGATAGTCAGATGAATGCTTTTAATTGGTCGTTGATTTATCAGGCTGTAGCCAATTTTAGTCTGTGTTCAGTATAGTATAGTTTTATAAAATAAAAATCTATCCAATTTCATATATCTTTATATTAATCTTCATATCTTTTTTTAAACAATGTTTATTGAAAATTGGGTTTCGTGTCAGAGCTCGGTATAATCACTTTAATTTCTGAAGACTCTTTTATTGTTGTACGTTTCAGTTACGTTACGTTGTCATAGTGCTTATACAATCGGCCAAATTTTATAGTGGACAGTATTTAGTACGAAGCTTTATTTAAAAGGCCTTTATACTTTTAATTGAAACTATATTTACGCCTTATATTTTAATATGTATAATATTTAGTCATGGATGGGTATATATTGGAGCATATTATTCTATATTTATATGGAGATTTAGCAATCACACAGAATGATTGTTTGAACAAATAAGCACTGGAAGCGACGGTGACTCGATTACTTGGAACATGTTTTACGACTTAATTATCACCATCAGACTGATTAAAAGCGTTCGCCTGAGCAGGGCTTTAACTATAATATAAACATACTGTTCCTGGCTTTGTAAAAAAAAATCCCATAGTTCTGCTGCACAACGATGGTCTGCGCCCAATCACTTAATTTCACAGAGATCATCGTCTAGGCTAAGAGGCGAAACATTTTCCCGTTTTCATCAAAATTAAAAAAAGAATGGTTAAATATCTTAATTGATACATAACATCAAAAAGCCGCTGTATAAATATAAAAACCGCAGTTTGGGTTAAATAAATATTTATGGAGCGCGACGCGAAACAAGGGACCCGTATACTTTCGAGGGGTCGAGTATTTCCTAAAGTTATATGTGAGTATTGCCAACAAAAAATTGTATTTGGTGATCTGGGTACTTGAGAAAGGCTAGGGTAAACTCCCAGCATTGGCAATCAATAATTTTACCGCGTCTTTTCAAGCTCTGCTGCGTTTGAGCTCCCGTATCCAAACTGCAAAGCGATGGCAAACTTTGAGATCCTAAACACAAAAAGTACGTTACGACTTGTATATATTCAAATGTCAAACACAACGAGTTAATAAAAATCGACGGAATAATTCGGTATGTATTTCACATAAATTAAATCGCCCAAACGCATTTACTGAAACGATATATGTCATCGACAGATGCGCTATGACACGCCATTTCAATACTGCAATCAAATGCCCAGCCTCCAAGCTCGACGCAAATTAAATGCAGTTACTAAAACGGTTAAAACTCAGAGTATCTTTTTGCTTTGGCTTTACAATAGTATGTTTTCCGCTTTTATTACAAACCTTAACATACGTAGTATTTTATTGCCGTAAAAAATAAATTGGTATAAAATTATTTTTAAAATTTCAGTTATAGAGTGAAAACATATTCATTTTGACGATGAAAAATAATTGATAAGAACTGAATAATACAATAAATAAGCTATTTTGTTATATTAACATTCGTTTTTAAATACGCTTCACAGTAAGCACACAAAGTCCAAAAATATTGCTTGTATTATTATATGTAGTTATAACAATAACAGCAAAAACAAAAGGTTACAAAATACAAGAATTGTTGTTAATATTTGATGATAATAAATATTGACTATTCGCTTGGGCAACTCTATTTTTGGTGGTCATCGGTACGCAACCAACTAGTATAAATTCTGATCCTTAATAAGACGCAAAACGAAGGCATATATCACTATGGATAATTTCTTTGCCGCCGATATTTTAAGCTGTCCTGCTTGGATCGATATTGGTTTCCAGGAAAAAAAAACATCACCCTAATCATTGCATAAGCTGGACCTTACCTGATTCCATTAAAACGAAAGCATACAAAGATTGTGTAAATTTTATACCGCTTGTATTCAAAATATGAGTAACATTGAGTATAATGAACCATGGACGAGTGCGAGCTTGTCTGAACGTATAAAAAACGATAGTCTTTGTCACGGCACTCGATAAGAGCGTCCGCAGGCGATATATAAACACGCCTCACTGAGCACAACACTAAAACTCGAAGTCGAACAGTTCCGCGAGACCCTCGTCGTGGTCGAGGGAGAAGCCGTAGTCGGTCGCGGACATCGGCGGCTCCAGCGGCAGGAACGGTTCCAACTCCAACGACTCTGGAATGTTTACAATAAATTTTTTCTAACTATAATGCAACCGTCATAAAATCAAGGGGTCTCCTTCACTGGGAAACTGAAGTGAGCGCTTAAGTCCAGATCCACATATATCACACATATTTTGGTGGGAGGGCGATTGCCCAAACTGGGTCATAAAGCACAGTACAAGGGTAGAGAGACCGTCATAGTGATTCGCTTTGGCCAGCCGCGTTTCGGGATCAGCATGTATGTGTATATCCAGTAACTCGTATACCTAGAACTTCAGTCGTGGTATAAGGGGGCCGAAATGACGACGGAGACTATCAGTGGATTTTTATACTTTGATAGTCGCTTTCGTTTTTGGACTACACTGTACTTACCGTCAGGTGCACTGTAGCCATTTTGTCGAGACAGTGTAAAAATCATATAGTTTTGCAATAATAACTAAAATTATAATTAACTTTATCAAACTTCGTATCTATGTATGTACTATGGATGTTTATAATTTTCTTCGTATTGTGTTGTTTCTTCAGTGTCATATCTCCTTTAATGTTTGGACAAAAATCGAGTCCAAATGAAACTGACCATATTACGTACTATTGTATCAGACTGACGTGTTATAACTTTATGCTTTTTGCGTTTCATTAAATCACATAGATAGCGGCGATTATGTTATAGGTACGTCGAAAATACGGTGATAAAATCAAGCAAATGATACATAATGTGAATCCGGCTTAAGGCTCTCACCGTTAGTGCGTTTATGAATTTTAAGAAACCAAAAATTATCCATCATATAGGTAGATAGGTGGTAGTCAGTGGCGGTCGTCTCATATAAAGCATAAAAACATTATCTCGTTATACTTGGATATTTAACACATATAAGTACTTAAAATTTGATCCAATTTGGACTCTCAAAGTGAAATATTAAGTCCACACCAGATTTTAAGTCAATATATTTATTTAATGTCAAAGTATAACATTGCTTTTTTGCTTTATATGGGATGCACGCCACTGGTGATAGTCACAGAGACTGGTTTCGATTCGTCGCGTTTCGGGATCAACCAGAACACACCCATTTACTTATTACCTGTATATCTAGACGTCTTAAAATAATGTGTTTAGACCACGTCAAAATGACTATACTGCATCTGGTTAAAAGCAGTGCTGTTTTAAAACGGCAGCGACCGCCAAGAGAAATCTATTGAGAGTCACTACCATCGCCCTGCAAACTTAAACAAGCCATAACGTTATATAAATAACTATATAACATCTAGATAGATAGATAACCAAATTTTCACGAGCAGTTTCCGAAATACGATAGGCCAAACCGAGTTGCTATAAGAAAAGTAAAATATCAAATATTAATATAAATATATACAGCATACATAAAAAATATTTTCATAAAGTTTTCGACAAAAAGATAAAACATTAAAGTATAATCTGTAATATGTATCGACGATTAAATTGCTGGTCTAGTTTTTGGCACAAGATTCTCTGTGTACTCTTTTGTGTTAACAAACTTTTTTGTTTAATTTTATAAACATCATCTTTCGACAAATATATCTTTCGAAAAACATACAGATTATAATGACCCAGAACACAGACCCAGCTAAAAAAATAAGGACTTCTCATCTCAAAGACATAACCAGTTGTTACTACTATCGGTTTTTACGACTAAATATGAGTAGTCCCTTCGATGTCGTTACAACCGGTTTTGCCTGTATATTATTTTTAGGTATGTTATAATCTATCTTACAGTAATTTCTTAGTTTTTATCAGACTGTACAAGACCCATCACCTCAGTGTATTTTAACAGAGTATACAAGTTATACTCGTTTAGTAACGTACGAATATTTTGGTCATAATAGCTTCCAGACATGACAGTCTTCATTATCTAAATAAATATGTTACGTAAATGATTCTCAGTTTATATAATGGCATCGAAAACTTTTATCGTACGTCGATACTGCTTAACATATTAGTTTTAAACCATAAACAAAACTACAGACGCAAAATCATACTAATTACGAAATTGTTTACCTTTATTACAGTATTAAACAGTAGTTTACCAACTGTATTACAAAAATGAGATTATGTATTTAAGGAAAAAAAAACTGAAATTATAAATAGTTACTTACATCGAATATATAAAGTTATGTCAAAGTCGATAAATTATTAATACGTGAAAATTAATGTCCATATTCAACTCTGTTAATGGCAACATACGTGTTAAATTAATACATTATTTTTTATACATACCTAGAAGAGAATGAAACTATGGTTCAACTTGCATAATTCAAAGAACTTTTCTACAATTAGCGGATTTTATCGAATCGTGTTACCCTGTTTAATTTTTTTTACCTCATTCTAGAACTTTCTTGTACTCTTTAAATTGTTTTAATTGTGTATATCGATTTCCGATATGCCAATAATTAAAGAAGACATTGAACTGTTTTTTAATATATCGATGTCATGTCAAATAGCTATTGGTAAGCGAAAGTATAGTTAACACAATATAAAAAGATATTCACAATTGTATAAAACATTCCTTGGAAATTGTTTGGCTCCAATGAACAATAATACCTTCCGATGATATATAATATTTTATTTTCAGATAACTGCAATTAACAAATAAAACGTTTTTAAATGAACATCTGTATTATTTTGTTTATGAAAATCTAATTTAAATTAAACTCCCGGAACCAATTATTATAGGTGACAGTAGGCAATCAAAAATAGCAATTTTATAGAATGCTGTATTTAGTTTACCACTATTTATCCTTTTTGGCTACTAAAATACCGTTCTAAAAAGTTTAATTTTGCTTTTAACATTTCATTACATATCTGTTTCGCGAAAAATACATACTAGAAACAACATCAATAGATGACAAACTCGTGGGTACAATTAAATATATTTCAGAATTGGAACAATTGATGGTTCAGCGCACGTAACAGTCAAAGCCAAACAATTCCAAAGAGCAACATTAAGGACACAGTGCATACAACAGTTATAGAAGACTCCACAGCTGACCGCTCTTACGGTTATGTCTTGCGCGCATTTCGGTCAACGGTCCTGTGCGCCGTTCTATTAATTAACGTGTGAATATTACATATTCAAATACCCTTTTAATATTAATTATAACAAGAATAAGATTAAAGAACATACCAGTATTGGTAAACATACCAGTATTGGTTGTAATGATAAGAAATTTAAGCAGATCAGAAGAGATTAAGAGAAACCGGTTTAGTATAATTCGTCCACTAGAGCGCCTCAAAGCCAATTCAACCTCATACAATCGTTAATTAGAAACGAACTTTGGCCAATTATTTCGATTTACATCAATCAATATATACCCAGTGTTGCATAGCCTTGAAATCCAGTTTTAACTAACGAGATTGTAAAACGAAGCTGTAATGGTCAGATGCTGAATCGATCTAGTGAACATTTTTCTTAAAGGGACTTCAAAGCTTTATGTCTTTTTTTAAGGAGAGAGATGTATTTTTTTTATGTTTTGGGAATCCAATAAAATTATTATTTATCAAATTCGCTTTTAATTTCCAACAATAGTCAGAATGAATCCGGCAAACTCTTAGCCATCACATCATTATAGCGGCTTTTTGTATTTTTATTTTGGCAAAACGAATTTATTTCATGTGCAAGATTTCCCCACAGGTAATAAAAAAAAAGTTAAAAATGCACGTGATTAAAAAATCTATTTAAACATTGATCGAATTTCATCCACAGCCAATACTAATTCTATAAAACACAGGACCGTTGCTCTCAGCGCGAATATCAAGATTACCCGTATTTGCAACACTTGCCTGCGGCGTACACGCGTATTCACTGATCCTAGTTCATTTAACATTAACTTGTCGTAAGCAATATCCACGAGTAATAGGATTAGAGAATATATGTATGCCCGCTTGCGTTAATTCTCGTCGATATAAAGCGAGATGGTCGTAGTTAGAGATGGGAGCTGTTACGTTTGCAATGGGTGCCGTTACGTGTTATTAGTAGATGAGTTTTGCTGTTAGTGGAGCGATGGCCGTGAGCTGAATCCCATGGTGCTACACGGGAACACTGCAGCCGCACGGGATGCAGCTCACGACCCCGCCCCTCGACCGCCCTCCCGCCGCACCACACACACACACCCCCGCCCGTAGCACGCGTACACTTCTCCTACATTATTTACAAACACAACCCAATCGGATTTTTTTAGTGTCTCATGAATTTGGATCTCCTTCTAAGTTTAAATTGTTTATTGTTTTAATTGAGATATGAATTTACTTTTATTAATGAAGTAAAGCCCAATAATAAAGCACGCTCGTCTAATAAATATCGATTTAATTCCTCACTTAAAACTCCCAGGTTATACGAAAAAAATAACAATATTGACAAATTTTAGGAAATAAATGCCTCCAAAATAAGTGAAAAGAGATTTAAACAGGCCTACATTAGTCACGGCCAGAATCAATAAATCGATTATCCCAATTATCGACAGTTGTAGTCGGTTGTTGAACTGGGCTATAATTTACCATCAAGAGCAAGCGTAAGGTTGTTGGGCTAGAAAAAGTATTTCTGTCTCATTTTAAAAAGGCAGTAGAAAGAGAACGCTAATGTTAAGTAGAGAACAATTTAGAATAAATTTTAGGATTTATTATAGAAAATTTATATGCCAATTGTAGAAGCGTAATAAACATTTCTTGTTCCCAATAATTATCAGGTAACGGAAACACATTATTTACAAAACAAATGCATAAAAATAATTAGCGAGAGTAAGAAGAGATTTTGAAAGAATTACTTGACAGGTTAACAAACCAGACAATGCACTGTTGAGGATAAAAATTTTACAAAACACGTACTGTGCAAATCACTCATTGCAAACGTTTCGACTTATTACTGTATTGACCAAAAAAAACATATAAAGCACATAGTGTGGGCCCATGCGGCCGCTTGAACACATAAACAAAACGAACAAAAAGGTTAAATATCGTCCTCAAAGCACATTCAGTTTGTTACCTTAAGTTAACAAGTTAGTAAAGCAATGAGAGATGACTTGGTGAGTGTTCTAACATAAAAGCATGCGGGTAGTCGACATAATATTGCGGTATCAGAAAAGAGCTGTAAAATGATACATAGTTACATGTATTACAGTTTGCATATAGACAAAAAAAACAAACACTAATCAGCAGAAAATAAATCCATGATACCTGAAATTATAATGTGCACGTAATTATCTAAATGTAACTATAATATAAATGTAAATGTATTACCATGTTCACGCGCAGAAATTGAATATTCGAATACATGTGATCATTCATCTAAATAATAACATCAGATTAACTTGAAAATTATAAATTTTAAAATTGACATTAGTTCAAAAAGCAAAAATTATCAAATTTCGGCACGTGAATTGCAAAGAAAAAGTAGAATTTTACACATATCCGTCAATTTAATTTCCAAACAACACTATATTTAATCTACATTGCATGTTAACAATTTTTAATTTCCTTTTAATTAACAGAGTAGGAACGCTTCGGAAATGAGTCACCTGTATATCGAGTAATCGATAATGTTGCATCGAGCACGCCGCAAAGCTAGAACTCTGACTGTGATGTGAATGGGAACACAAATCACAGATCGAGTGCTAGCTAAGAAACGCGCTGAGGTAATCCAATTCTTCACGGCATCCTTACAAGGGTACTATTGCCTTATCGTTGCATTTTCCGAAACTAAGAGCCGAAACCTATCTTGTCTGAAGTTTGCCACTATAATAATCATCATTGTCCCTCACCACAAGCATATTTGAGAGGGAAAAATATAACCTTCTCACTACAAGTTATAGATCAATATTACTAATTGTTAGGTTTAAGAAAACACTGTTTAGTTACCTCAATATTTATTGCTTAGTATCGTACATTTTATTGGCGTCAATCACAATTAATTTTTCCCCCTACCTACTTATACTGACTCTTTCTTACAAACAACAACATAAGTAATAAATAATGGGATAAATAAATAAATTCAGGGATTAACTTTAAATGCAGGCAAATGGATAATCTAATTGCATTTTAAAGTTCATTGCAAGTAAAAAAATTCTATTCAGTAACATGACAAAATTCTTCACTGGTCTACATATCAAATTGATGTATGTTTGCGATATATTTTTTGAGCGCTAAGAAAAAAACTTTGTTATATAAAGAAAGATATGTAGTGAGTGAATATCTCAGAAATGCAAAATACTTTTTATATCTAGATTTATATTTTATAGATAAGTTAAAGCCCCGTCGTAACCAAGTCAGCAGTAGACAAAAATTGATTATGAAAGACAAATTTAATAGTTCGAATGCTCGTAATAATCAGTAATATAAAATTCACGGTAACAGTGCCATACACTGTGTACATCTTGTATAGCTTTATAAATTAGTTCGCATGACCTTTGACATCTGAATGTGAACTGAATTTACCGTTCCATAGCATATATATACTAGCTGTCCCGGCAGACCTTGTTCTGCCCCATTTCTCTAAAATAAAGTCACATTGTTTTTTTTTTTAATGTTAATAGCTTCCCCGTCAGATTTTATTCTGCCAAAACCTATGGGCCTGTCGGCTGTTTTTTGAAAATTGTTTGAAGGAACCTGGCCTTAATGCTATATGTATAAAAATTGGCAAATATTGACATTAATATTTATACGTCACTCAATAATTGTTTTGCCTTCCCGGAACCCGTCCACTAACATTTAAACTTTATGGTATGGTGTTAAAGTTCAAATTGACTTTTAAATATTATTACGAATTTTTTGTATGAGAATATAGAAAAGTGGTCATTTTAGACTTATTCACACAATTTTTTTAATTTTTCTCTCCGTAATAATCTTCCCCAGACTTTAACAAACACAACAAAAAATAAATCAGCTAAATCGGTTCAGCCGTTCTCGAGTTTCGCGCTTATACACATTTAACGATTCATTTTTATATTATAGAGATATATATATTCACGTATTTACAAAGAATAAGCTAATTAAAAAAAAACTACGTTAAATTGGCAGCATTTATTTTGAAAGTCACTTTTTTTACATTGGCTCTACAAAGTGACTACAGTGCAGCTGATGGCAAGTACAATGTAGTCCAAAAACAAAAGCGACCATCAAAGGATGAAAATTCACCGACAGTCTCCGTCGTCATGTCAGCCCACACATACCACAACTGAAGATCTCTAAGTATATGAGTTACTGGATATACACAAACTGATTCCGAAACGCAACAGGCCAAAGCGAGTCACTATGACAGTCTTTACACTTGTGTACTGGGATCACGACCCAGTTCGCCCAATCGCCATACCCCCAAAAAATATATCATATTATTCTAAATCTGCAGACCCCAACTTTTGTGAGTTTTCCGTCTGCGGACATAGTCTGTACAATTTGTTTTAGAATTAGTGTTACCGATAATGGTGATTATGAAGAAATAAAGACTACCTGACTCCTGGTCTTCTGTTTGGAACTGGAACTCTCCTCCGCCCATGATAGGTGCAAAGTCATCACTCTCCGCTATTAATGCGTTTCGAAGACGACCTCTAGCGTTGCCATCTAAAAACAATTATTAAACCACGCGTATAAAATTTTAAACTTGATTCGTCATATACATTGGTAAATTCCTATTATGTATAAAACATGTATATTTCGTTTTAGTGTTTCTATCTACTCTATCTAAATATTCTATGGTTGCCACTGCTCTACAGATTTGTTTAGTAAAAACCCCATGCAATATGACAATTAAAAATGTAAAAATTTGTGAAATAACGAAATCTTACAACTGAGGTTAAAGTAACTAAAATTATAATATATCGTCATGCTATATCCCCTTCGGGGTGATCAAAGACAAATTAGTTGCTGTTGCCACAAAGTAAAATAATATAGTAATAACGTAAGAATGTTGGTCAACCGCCAGCTTGAAGGTGTCGGGCTATATTGCCAAAACAACGAGCAGAGAAAAATAGTTATTTGTAATTTGTATAAATGTGAACGTGTGGCTGTGCCGGTAAAGTGGCTGTAGCAGAATACCAGCGCTGCAGAGTCTAGTGATCTGTAGCATAGCTGAGACGGGGTCCTTGTCGGCACCGGCCTGGATCTTTTTTATATAATATTCCTTTTTTTTTCACTTGTCATTTATTTGAATTATGTGATCACTTTTGTTTGGTTGCTGCTGATTAAATGTGTTCTTTTTTTTAGTAGTAGTAGGTGTTATTGTCACTAAAAGTTTCTTTTTATAATTTTCAATTTAGAAAAAGTGTGTAGCATTAGACACGTACATCTACTATAAAGCTTGCATGCTGATACTATTTCGTTTATTCTCTCTGTTTCTATGTATTAACTTTCTTCTCTTTCATACAACGAAATGTGCCATATGTGACACATCCTTAAAAAAATTCTTTCAATTTTTGTCTTCTTATCAAATATCAAAACGCCGCCAAAGAACTGGACGACTCAGTTGACGCAGTGGTCTTGCGTATGCCTACAGCAAGTCGAGTTGTGGGTTCCAACCCCACATGGAACAACTATTTGTATAATGTAGTTGTTCCAAGTCTGGGTCTTCAAAATACTGTAAAACTAACCTCACTGTCAAGCGTCGACAGCGCGTATTTGTAAAAAAAAATCAAAAAGAGACAATTTATTCCACTGTCAAGCGCCAATAACATGGAATTAAAAAAAAATCTTAAAAAAGAAACGAGTTATCTCACTGTCAGGCGTTGATAGCGCCGAGTTTTCATCCGAGGTATCGTGCGTGTGGTGGGAGAGCGGCGTCTGCCGGCCCTGCGCCTCGCTCTGCGCCGACAGCTGGAACAGCGACACCGGCAGCGTCGGATCCGTCACGCAGGGCGCGCTCACACTCAGCGTGCGGCCGCCGCTCGGCGACCAGTCCGCCTTCTCAATCTTCACGGGCGTCCTTGAACAACCACACCGTGCACGTTACACATGTACATGTCACAAGGCCATACAATCTACAACTAACACCAAGACCAATGAAATGTATTTCAATCATGGGCTGAGATTTATAATCACTACTTTGACCGTGATCAGAAAATAAGTTCGTGTTTAATAAAAAACTGAATACATATATAGCAGCTTAATGGGAACTTGAGCCCAAGTCTACTTTGCCCAAGTATTTGCAGAGCAAAGTCCAAGGTACCGAAATCTGTGACTTACCATATACTTTAGCATTAATAAAATAATGTATTTTGTATTGTTTGAGTAATGTCTAAGCAAAGTCAAAGTAACTGCTATAAATCTCAGCTATAGTGACTGATAGAATTTTATCAGACATTACTTTAAATATAGGTGTATCTATCATAGCTGTGAGTTTAAACGCCGCGTCCGTTGCCAAAACATCAGTAATTACATAGCATATAAGCATATAATACTTGTGGTAACAATAAGCAAAAAAGTAAAATTCAGATATTTTGCACTCGTGTTTTTCGTGTATGCAAAATAAGAAAACGCCTTTTAACTTACAACAAAACCTATTCTCTGATAGCTGCCTTAAGACAAGGCCAAACAAACAGCGAACCGATTCGCTTTCTTATTTCTGTAACATGATTCATATGATACCATACTATAGAAAATAAAAACGCGTCGCTCCGCTTTCGACATGCCTTTTTGGTTTGCTGTCTGTTCGACGAGGGCTTTATGGCTTGACCGCAAATAATGCACCACGCCTAGCCCAGCAGCGTGGTGATATGAAAAGGCAGTTCGAGCCACTCGACATTTTGCAGGTAGCTCCCGTAACCTGACCAGTGTGTGACGAATAAAAAATACTGGAAGTTAATAAGGTAAACTCACGTAAAGTCCGCCGCTATTGAGTTAAAAGGCTTTGACTGCATTTCTGCTATAAGCGGCGCCAGCAACGCCTTGTTATCTTCTAGCAGAGGGTCTGAAGGTAGCAAAGATACTGCTGAAAATATACAAAAAAAAAGAATTAATTACATACATTAACCTCGGCAAACAGATAGACAGACAGCCCAGCTCATGGTAACCACTTTACCGCAACCTATGAACAAAGCGGGCAGTAGACTTAAGGGAGTCTGCTGCCCGGATGAGAGAAAGACAGCGGCGCGCTGCCCGTGAGAAAGGTTTGGAGAGGTGGGCTCTTTACACCCACACCTCCCAGAGATGAAGCCTAATCAGATTGTTCGCTCCCTGGGCGTCTGGAAGAATCTGGATTCCCAGGCCCGGGTGGAGTGATTGGATGGACATCCTGAGGGGTTTTTAGTCAGTAGGAATCTGACACACCGGGGTCGCAGTCCTCAGTAGCTCTAATGGTTCGTGCAGGACTTTCCCCCAGGTTACAAAGTTAAAAAAAACCTATGGACAATCGCAAGCATTATCAATAGATTGCCAATCAAGAAGATTATTCACTGCCCTCTTGAATAATCCCCGGTCGTCGTAGCCTTGAAAAGCCCGGTGGCCCATTTCACAGCTTCAAAGTGCGTGAGAAAAATGTTATAAAGAACTGTTGTATTGTCGCAGTTTTGTAATATTTTAGAAACCGGGGATGCGCTTGCGGCTAAAAATGCGCGTTTCAAATGGCGCTGTAGGTTCCAGGTGAAACAATTCCTCACAGAGCACTCGCTATTGTATACAACCATTAGAGCACACATGGAGACGCAACGTCTCTGCGTAAATTTAGAGATTCTAAGCCCTTGGTTGGTACTGTTTGCATCTAACTATCTACACGTCTTACTTCGACTATACCTTGATCATTTTACATAGTCCCCCATGACTGACAAACAATTGGTTGGTTTTGTTTGTCTAACAATTATTTAAAGTTTTATTTTCATTCTAGGTTGTTTTAATAGTCTTTTAGTACCACAATCGATAAATATTTGTTTTCACTATTTGTACCAAATAAAGTAAATTACGTTTAAAGAATAGTTATAAGCGACTTCGTAAAATGAACAAGGTAAAGTGTATTTTGACACGTATATTCCAGATAGCATTAAAAGTAGAGAGGCATGATGGTATGCGTTTAGCAAGATGTCGAACACAGTATACGAGTGTAAAGCACGTTATAGCGACTCGCCTCGGGTTGCCGCGTTTCGAACTTGACCCATCTAGTCACCCACTTGTATAACAGCCTTCCGCTGTGGTATATATTTGGGCAAGGCCCTGACTGTGTCAATAAATTCTCTACTTTGAGTATCATCGCTGTTTTAATTAGCAATTTGAAGCATAGTCATAGTCAATAAATAAAAAGAAGAAAAGTATTTTGAGTAAAGTATGTTTTAGATTATATTGACGGTAGTTATGTAAATTATCAAAACTTACAAGAGGGCGATGCGGGCCGTTCTTTCGGACAGAGGTAGACTTCTATCTCTCCAGACATTGATTTCAAATGTATCGTAAATCCCTTCTCGTCCGGATGAGGTACCTGCAATATATTGCAACATGTTGCTATTTATCAATTTATGTCTTAAATTGATTAAAAGAATTAAAAATATATATTAGGAAAGTGCAAACAATTGACGCGATAAAGTATCTAGTATGATTAGACTAGATTTTTCTTAAACACATTTAATCTTTCCATAATCTCACTAATACCACTATTCCCTTTTTCCTTTCAAGATCTTAACATAATACCGTCACGCTATATCCATTACGGGGTGAGCAGAGACACAATAGTGGCTGTATCTACTTTGCGCTTAAATATCGCGCCCATGGTAACCAGTAGCGTAGCTGATCGCTATTCTCAGGATATTTACACATGCCATTTCTATAAGATGCCATTCAGGTTTCCTCATGATGTTTTCCTTTACCGGCGTGGGGCCTAAAACAGTAGATAATTTGGAAAACCACAGAGGTGGTCCGTGAGTCGAACCTCTGACCATTCGCGTTGCCACGTTAGGAAACCGGTCCATTATCGACTAGGTCACCACAGCCGCTAAATAAAAAAAATTGTAAAAACAATAAACTGACTTCTAGAATAATCATTCAAATCAGTTCCTAAATGGTGGAATAATCGATGAACATACGACAAAAAAAAACATACAGTAGAATAAAGAAACTCCTCGTTTTTGAAGTCGGCTAAAAACATTGAAGACGCATTAATTCTTAATTTATAACAGCTTTATTTGAAAAAACAAGGTTTGAGGACTTACGCTGAGCCTGGTGTCCGGCGGCGCCTTGATAGGTATGACGGTCTGGTTACGGAAGTCCTTGATGGAGCGCAGGTCGGCGTAGGTGATGTACGCTCGAGCGCCGTGCTCCGCCGAGAGCCGGCTGAGCGCATGCTCAGCGACGGCCACGGCGCGCGATACCCTCGCCTCGCGCGCGCCCAGCAACCGCACCTCTCGCTGGAGCTTGCGCGCTCGCCCCTCGTCGGCCTGCACGCCTCCGCCGCACCCGCCCGCCTCTCCGCACCCGCCCACGCCTAGGCAATACCACTACGATTACACAGACCATGCTAGCATATCAAACTTCAAGTAACTGATGAGCCAAAAGCATGAAGATAGAGTAGGTGGGCCGCAAAATTTAATTACAAAAAAGACAAACTACTGAAAATCATAACGAAAATAAAACTAGTACAGGTAGTGTGCGACATATGTTTTGGTTTTTAGCAAGCGTTGAAATTAAGCGAACTGTTACGACTTGTTATTATTTTAGTTAAGTTGCTAAATCATTCTAATCATATCTGGGATTTGTTTTGTACAATGAACATAACGTCAACCGGGAGGCTTTAACCGTCTCCCTCGATATCTTCAAGGCATTTTTGATAGCGTCTATCATGCAAGCCACCTAAGTAAGGTTCCGTATTATGGAATTCCTGGCAGCCTCTTGTGCTTACAGGCTTCTTGAATGAACGGTCCATTCATATAGTGGTTGATGACTGCTCGTCTGTTCATGTGGCATTGAATGCCAGAGTTCCTCATGTATTAGCACTCTCAGCAACATTATTCTTGCCTCATATCATCGATTTGCTTGAACCCGTTATCTTTGGGTACGCAAATAATAACACTGCTGCTGAAGGATACTTAACTGGACCTCAAGCTGTTTCAGTAGAGATCCGTAAAGAGAGAATGGTTATGGTTGAGCATATAGATTCAGCTTATAATTTCGTTTCCGACTAAGACGGTGCGAATCAACAAGGCAACATGTATCGCAAGTGCGGTCGTGTGAAAAATATAGTTGCCACCATTGGGATGGATCCACCAAAAAACATTTTGCAATCCCCTTTCTTTCCAACTCAATCGACCCCCGAGCTCAGTACGGGATTGCTGATAATGCACTACATCACGAGAGCTAACCAGTTTAGGATGTGGACGTAGAGTTGTCTACTTTTCTAAATAATATACTCTGGTGTGAGTGACCAAGTTGCACAATTTGATTTCACCTTTCTCTTTTTACCATAAGTTAACAAGACGCCATGCCAGAGTCACACCCTTACTTGCTCGTTCAAAATGTTTCACCTCCTCTTTTTTACTGTGTATCGCAGAAGAGTGGAATTCTTTTCCTACGTATATTTCTCCAGCAACAAACGACATGGGAATGTCCATCCAAGTGGATCGGATTTGATGGTCGCGCGCGTTCATTGTGACTGTGTGTAAAACTACGTCATAAAATAATAACACATTATTTACTAACGTGAAAGATAAACTGGCGCGATAAAATGGATTGCAGGCAAACCCCCAACGGACGGGTGTCCTATTCGTCATGATGACCTATACAAACTACTGCCGAAGGTCTCTAGGTATATAGACAACTGAAAGTACTTAAGCTGATCACGAAATGTGATAGGCCTCAGGACTCGATGTGTCTTCTGATGTAGTCTACGAGTGTAATGTATAAATGACATTATATAAACGTGCGCGAAAGTAATGAAATTCATTTATTAGAACCTTAATACAATATTTTTATTTGGTGACTATACAGGCTTTATAAGCTAAAACATTACCTACTTAAAAATCATGAAAATAATGTAGGTTTCATCAACAAAGAAAACTACTAGCATAAACTTCTTTTTACAAAAAAAAAAACCGTACACAAACTCACCATATTTCCACTGTATATTATTTTTAGATCTCTTCTCTAATATTCCTATACCCTCTAAGACATTCGTAATGTCGTATATACGACGCTTTTGGACCGATAAATGCTCCGCCGCCACGTTCAAATCGAGGACACCATTCGGAGACCCCTTCAGAAGCGCGACGAACTTTTTTGTTAATAAACCTAATGATGTGTCAAATCTGAAACGAAGAAAAAGAATATTGGCCTCGAGTGTACTAAGGATGCTTACAGAAACTTTTGAATTCTATGAATTGTAACTAAAGTAAACATCGTGAATAGAGCGAGCCTAAACCCGAAGTAACCATATTATCTCCAAGATGTTGGTTCTCATATTTTACTAGTCTATGTAACAGGTGAACTTGTAGCAATTTATTGGATCATATTAAATCAATTTCAGAACAAACATACGATATGTCAAGGCCATTACGTCATGACCAAACGCGAAAGAAATATGTGTGTTCATCCCACGAATAAATTGGCAGCTACAAACAGTAAACAGTATGGAACTTGGAGCCGGATGAATAAGTGTGTATAATGAGCAAATCGTACAATCACTAAAAATATGTCTCTCAAATATATATAAATTGCGCCGGGGTTGTGGAGATATTATTACAGGAATCAATATGCCAGACGTCGCCGGGAGCTGAGGAAGCTGGCACAGCCTTGCCTTTAGCCCCGGCAAACGGGAGATGGAACACCCCGGAGGTTTTAGTCGGTGTGACTCCGACACACGGGGGGGGTGACCCTCATCGTCCCCTGAGGGCCCATAACGGGTTAACCCCGGGTTAAAAAAAAAGATATGATTACAGGACCCTCCGTTTCCACATAGGATCAGTAGTCCCCTTGTTATTTTAGCTGGTATAAGTCGCTGGCATACCTCAATCGCCATCCCATTCATGTGCGAACAAACTGTCTAATAGGGTTCTTTTTCCAAATAAAAAAAAAACAACCTAATATCATGAGTAAAACGACGTATGCTGCTCTCGCACATACCGCATACAAAACGAAAAACTGGTACTTTTAGTATGATCGACTAGACGCTTTAACATCTCCGTGTCTAATAATCAGCACAGCAGCACGTCATAGATGATACATCCCTATAGGATAGGCTCCATTCTCGCTACATCACTCCGACGGGAGATAATTACGCCGCTTGGGCGTGGCACGGCGAAGAGTTCTATTATGGACTCGGCAAACTGATTACACTGAGCCTGATGGTAATTAGGTAAGCACAGTGGTGATAGGTAACGGTGATAACCATCATAATACCAGAATCCATAAACACTCGCTGTCATCAACTATATTGTCGTTGAAATTGGAGATCTATATTTAGACGCGTATAATAGAAAACCTACTAACTACGAACCTACCCATTGGATTCTTATAAGAATTTAATGAAATTATAGTACACGGTGACATAAAATAATTATAACACCGGAAATCATTACGCTATCTTGTAGGATGCTAAGTAAAGTCACGTAGACAAAACTTATGTTAAAAATGGATATATGTAGTTATAGGCAAGAGTAAAGTAGCTGACATCAGCTACTTAGTAATATGAGCAAAGTATTCAATTTTTCTGCCTTAAGTGTATCGCTTATCGCGACATTGAGGTCACAAACAATACATAATATTCCGACTTCGATTCCATTTAGGATGGCAATGTTTTGCACTTTTGCTTTTGCCCAACATCATATACTTGCAGTTATTGTGAAGCTAGATTCTAATAATTTTGGATTTTTTTTTTCAATAAAGTTCAAAAGGAACGTTTAACTATTGTCTTCCCTTTCCTATATGCAATATAGAAACAAAGACTTAAGTCAAGAAAATTATATTAAATTAATAAAAGGAGACACATTTGCAAACAGGCAAGTTACAACAAAATCTTCCTCATTCACGTTCGATTGGAATTCCACATAAATAAAGCAACGTCCATAGATTTTTTCAACATCGAAAATGAACTTACACAAAAAATGTAGGTACCTGGAACGTTCGGTGTACTTTTTCATAGAACTGGACGGTCGGCTGTACGGAGTGAGGACTTTAACCCGCTTCTGTTTGGGCGTTTTAAAATCTGCCTTCATGGGCACCACGTGGCCCTGACTGCCTGAACCGCTTTCGCTCAGGTTCAGTCTTCGTTTCACCGCCTGCAAACACCACCCTCCTGTGAGGCGATCGTATCATAGACAATAATTTACGGTGCTTACAGATTTGGCGTTTCTGTTTACGAGAACAGTCTTATATGGCATTAACTAAATACGTGCGCGTTTTACTGTAACTAACGCGTACACATGCGCTTATTCAAGCGTGCTCGCATAAAGTAATTTGGATCATTTACGCGTGAAAACTTTTTCAAGCTTATAAATCGTTCCCCAGTCATGAGTTTGGCATGATGCGCTTGGCGTCAAAATATAAACATATACCCAAAGACATATTCTAAGCGTATAGCTGCAACATAAACGCCTAGTCTGTAAACACACTTGTCGTCACATGACGAATAACATACTTTAACATATTTTAGTAAAAATCAATTTATTTTAGAATTCTTTCAAGATTGATTAATCTTACATTTTGTACCTTTCTTTCTACCACTCTTTTTTTTTTAATTTTTTCGTAAAAATTGTGACTGGCCTGAAAGCTCTGCTCCCTTAAACGATATATTTTGTTTTTTAACAATTTTATATTAAATATAAATGTATAACATAGAAGGGCTCATTTAATTGTGCGCATGGGTGACCATTGTTGTTTATAATTATATCTAATATTCCATGTACCGAAATAAAATATGACAAGATTTAATTATCACTCAGGTAATCACTACTTTTTTTTTTAAATTAAGCTGTATCAATGTTATATATCGATAATTTATAAATCATCCGCTATGTGACCAAATGTGTATTTGTCAACATACATGAAGATCAAAAACAAGCTCAACTTTCAATCATGCTTGAATATGAGGGGCAATGAATCCTCTAAGCACAATTCAAACTTGGTGTTAAATAAAATATTTTCTGTCCGATACATCAAACAGCTACTATTTTTTTACTAAAAAAAAATAAAAGATAAAATAAAAGTAGATGAACATAAATTTGATAGAGTTAAAAATGTTAAATTATTTCATCGTCAACTGGCGTTTCTGAGGAATGGAAACTAAAACCCTAAGATATAGTTAATAGAAAATCCAAATAAAACTAAAAGTTATGCGAAATCCTTACTTTAATAATGATATTAAAGTGTTCAACAGACTAATTGAGATTTACATCTTTTTTTCACGAAATGAACTTGAACGAAATTGAACGGCTTCGTGTCTGACACTGAAATAACCGTTACAGCAGTAGATCGCTGCCACAATCTATTAACTATACCAAATATGACTGTCCGCCTTCAATCACAATTTTGTGAACATCATATTTAAAACAAAAACTACTACCGTCGACTGCTCTTGATAAATAACATACAATGTAAATCGTACTTATCAGAACTCAACGTTAGGTCATACGGTTAATAAACTACCAGATTTGATTCAGAATTAACATAAACGTAGTAATAAATAGTTTTATTTTACTTACAACAAAACCTTATCGAATGCACGCTCATATAAACACAAGATATAAGATCCTTAATGAAATGAAGACCCGTAGTGCAATAGAAATGCCTGGATCATTTTATAAATCACCGGAGCACGACAATTTTGAAAAACTATGTCGAATTTTTAACAGCACTTCTTATTTAGTCACTATAGAAATCACGTTAGAATTATTACAATTTTAAACGGGGATCTCGGCATCATAGAAAACTATTAAACAAGCGTGATGGAATGACAGACGGAGCGTTTTACAATAAGCTGGCTTCACTAACATGAACCACGAATTCAATTTCGACATCAATCGCGGACACTAAGCCGCCAAAAGGAAGTGTGTGGGGAGAGAACCCAGCAACAATGCATGACATAAATTAGAATTATCACAAAGGACGCGGAGCTCTCGGAAGGGACCTACAGCGAAAGAATGGCAATCTCTATCTCCGATATATTCACATTATTATTAATAGTCAACTTGCTTGCTATTGTTAATTCGCCCAATTGCAGGCCCTACTCGTCTTTGTATTTTGCACACATCAAGCAAATCAGGGCAGATGTGCCCCGTCCTGTGACGTCAAAGTGTTTAAAACCATCCCCTATTTTAGCACGAACCGCTTGAACAATTAACATAATCAATTTAGCCCTTTACGTTATAAGACTTCTATAATAGTTAATGTAACCCTACAAGGGATCATCTTAATAAATTCTTGTAGAGATTTTTTTTTAATTATTTAAATTAATAAAGTCTTTGCAAATATGCACAGAGTCATTTTGACATCGACACCATATTGCTGATCTTTCGTAAACATCGTGAAGGAACAACGCATGGTACGTTTCAGAAGCTGCAATCAGTTGCATGTTATATTAGACACAATATAAACTGAAAATGTATCATTGCTCACTTAGAAAAGGATATAGCGTGAATATATATCATTAATATTTTAACTAAAGGGTTATCTGTTATGCGATCGAAGCGCATCGAGTGAGGCTAGTGGAGGTGAACGAAAAATGTGCAATGCAAGTGTTCTTGGGCAGGAAGTAAGTACCTGGCCACGTGACAGGCTAGCGGCTCGGCCACATGGCGGCTCAACGCGCTGCCAGTGGCGGGTGAACGCCACTCGACAAACTGCCAACATGTGTGACTATGCCCCACTTGTCGCTCGCATCGTGTCGCGACGGAACGGTGTACCCGTACAAGATATACGGTTAAAGTATAGAATCAACCATTGAAAAAAAAAATCAAAAGTTTACCTTATTATTCTGTTAAGGTTTCATTTACAAAATTATCAAAACATTACTAGTCTCCTGAAAAAAAATAACGTATCTGTGGATTCATTTCGCCATATTTATTTTTTGTATTTTCTTTTTTCTGTATGTTGTTTGTGTTACTTTTATTTAAATTTTTAGTTTTAGTTACTTTGAGCGAAACAAACGTATTTCATTTCATTTCATACCGCTACTAGAGATTAGTTAAATTATAGCACAAGTGCTACATGCTATTAGTTGTATCTCTTTCGCTCGCATACTTTTGTCATAATGCTATTTCGGTCTCGGTATGCACGATTTTAGTTAATCACTATTAAATAACGAATGATATCACTAATGTTTCTATCTCTACCCGATACCAATAGTTTACATATAAATACGTGTGTCTATTTTACATTTGGGTAATTAAACCTGTTACACCTCAATAATCTATTATTTGTTTCACTGAAATCAGAGAAATCTCGCAAAAATGATGAACAAATAATCTACGTGTAAGCAGTTGAGGTAGTAATAAAATTTACAGCATAACCACATCTCCGCTACATAAAGTATTAAAATAAACGAATGTAAATTAGGTTGATTCTCGTCACTGGTGTAATTGTCAATTCTTAGGGATATCAGATCATATTGCCACATCAATCTGACCGTTATCATATAAAAGGCAACCAGTCGATAGCATTCATTCTTGTCAAAATCTGCATCTATTTTTGGCGAGTAGTGATATTCATAATGTTAATACTAGAAATAAACACAAATTAGTGTTACCTAATTTCCGGCTTAAAAAGGTTCATGGTTCCTACATGGGGCTCGGTATTCGCTTATACAATACAATACCTAAAGACATCTTGGAGTTACCACTATTGAAATTTAATAAATCTATTAAAACTAAATTGCTGGAAAAGGGATATTATTCCATCAATGACTGTTTGAATGATAAAAGTGCGTGGTCTTAATATATGCAATCGTTCTCGCGGGGCCTTCAATCCTTTATATATTATACCTGGTATTGTACCTCATTATGTTAAAAGGAGCAACTACCAGAGTTTCTTGCAGGCTCTTCTCGGTAGATTCTGCTTTCCGAATCGGTGGTACACTTTGTTTTTTTTTTACGATTCAAAAGTGCTTGGAAGTAGGCCTATTTGAATAAAGTTATATTTCATTCATTCATAACTTTTAAGTTAAATACATGCTTTTCTTTCAAAATCAAAAAACACAGACATCAGAAATATTTACAATTTCAATTTGTACAACTGAACGGTATGTTTGATCTGTAGAATTTTGAGGTGTATTGTTTTCCTGTGTTTATTAGAGGTGTTCACTGAATAATAACTATTTGCTACAATGACCATAGATGGGCAAAATGTAATGAGATCAATGAAAAACGTTTACGATTACATATTGGGTTTTTCATTATCAATATGACGCATTTTGCTCATCTAGGTTTTAAACACTACGGTATCCTCAATTGCATACACATTTAAGACTCCTTAATGTTTTGAATTGATCATCATGATTACAACAAAATTAAAATTACGACTATATTTTGTAATAGTTAGTCATTAATCAGAATACATTTTACACATCTCTGACAAGGACTACGATATAAAACTATGAAAATGCCATAAACATAGACCAAAAAGTAAACTGAAACTGCTAAATCCAATTATCAGTATCTAGGTAGAACCAATAGACCAATACAACACATGTAGTTCGAAATGTCATAAAAAAGGAGCAATTAGATCGAAAAGCACCTTATCCCTGATTTAATACAGTATATTGTGACATAGACGCTACCGGCACGTATTAGGTATACCTGGACAGGTGAAACCTGACAACAGAAGTATAAATGTAGCACAAGTACCCTGTAAATAGTTTGATTTACCTGACAGACTTTACCGGCTCAAGTATATTGCTATATTGTGTGTAGCCGCCTAACTATCGATATAAGTCTGTCAGTTCGATAAAAAAAAAAGAAAAAGACATCATAACATCGCTTAAGTTTCATTGACCAATCGTATAAAGTTAATCTTTTAGTTTGTTAAAGTCGTAATATTGAATAAAAGAAAGCGAACAAAACCGCAACGCAAAAGAAATATTCACATATTGTCAACTGCCAATATTCAAATATGTCCCACTTAAATAAACGTTAGAAAAACGTTACGAATATTTTATCGAGTCTGCCTTATCTATCGACTGAGACAGAAAGTGAAGCGCGGACTACATTCCACGTAGAGAATCGGTGCGAAGAGATCGCAGTGATAAAAACCATTCGTATCTAAAGATCAACGCAACTGTGTGAACTAGTCTTTAGCTGCTTATCAATGTTACCGGGACATACCAGTAATTACAAACGGATAGCTCTCCAATGTATTGTTTACTTATGGGTATATTATGTATTAATTGGTAGATTCTTATATTTAACCCTATCAGTACGCCAGTAGCACTATGAGATGTTCTTAAATGTATAAGAGATGGAAAAACTATATTTATCAAATATTCTGATAGCAGTGTAAAATTCTACAAGTTGCCTCATTTGAGAATGAACCCAAAATGGCGGATACTCTAGCTTTGTGCCACAAAGTTGTACATTTAATCAAATCTCGCGCAGATTGAAACGGGAAAAGCGTCCTATTTGCGGAACCCTCTACACAGAACAGATCAATAAGAAATTGGTGTCATAATTCCAAAATACTAACAGACAATACATTTTCCAAAATATATAGTACCAAGTTTCACAAAATAATGATTTATCCCTTTAATTTGAAGGATTAAACATTGCTACATTAACTAAAAGCCAATACATAAAAGTACACATGTCGAAATTTCACACACTGTAAAGACTTTCTTGTGTTAAACTGTATGAAGATCTTATAGGAATCAAGTAGTGGTTTTTTTTTAATACACTATAATATCCTCACAATGTGGCTGTTAAATAGGAGAACTGTGGTTATGCAAAGACTTATATTTTAATGTAAACTTTATAGTTAAACCTGATACTAAATTCAAGGAATAACTTTAACATATGTATCAGCATCCACTGTAAGCTCCCAGAAACCATTTGAGAGTCAATGACTCTGATAGGGTCAGTGAACTTATTTTAATTTAGGTGGCCCATGGAATAATGTTAGCATAATATACAAGGAGCAATATCATACAATTGTCTTTTGAATGTTATAACATCATTAGGGAATCAAATGATACCAATTTTATTTCAATTATTGACAATAAAATAAATTTTAATGTAACATAAAAATGCAAACAATACCATACTGTTTGTTTTTTTTAAATATAAGTATACAGAAACATCCTTATTCCTTTCAAATATGTCAAACAAGAAAATAAACACAAATCATATTAATATCAAATTGGAAAACACAGTGAACAATAAAGGAAAATCAAATTAATTAAATCTAAATAAATGATATAAATCAATTATTTTAGATTGTTTTTTATAAGCAAATTTAAAGCTGGCATTGTGCTACCTATATAAGACGAAATGAAGATGAAGTTACCAAGACATACACTACAAACATATTTCTATCACAAATTCCAGCAAATAAATGACACCACTGATGTCAGTTATACCTTTTAAAAGAGTATAATTTAAATAAAGATACCTTAAATTGTAGAAAAATTAAACAATACTCTATCCTTCTAGAGACTTTCAATATTAATCCTACCATATATAACAAATTTAGTTATCTTTCATATGTAGTAATTACTGAAGTAAACATTTCTAACAATGTTATTAATTAATATTCATAGGTTTATATTACCAATGTATTTATAAAATTCACAATGCACCAAAGATTACAAACAGGAAATTCTTCTCAGTTTATCACTACATAGTAAGCTAGTGTTAAAACTGAAGATTTTCATACTTTGTGATGATTATTATAAATATATAGTTTCAATCATTCTTACATCTAGTTATAGTGTAACGTGAAAAATGTTTTATAGATAAATCAACTGCTGATTACATAATCCAAGGCAATGAAAACATTTCATATATTCAGTATGATACATTTGTTTAAAAAGTTCATACATTCTGCACAAGTTTGAACCTACTCAAGATGCATTATTTCTTATAAATGCAATAAAGCCATTGCATCATACTTTAGGAAGTATGATGTTGAGCACCATTTTATTGTTACTGTTTTGTTGTTATTTTATAATCAGTGTTTATCAGCCCCAATTGATCACATAATTTCATTCTTTTAACCAACTAAATATTGACTGACAAATTACAAATATCAATCAGTAACATATCAATAAAATAATCAGAACTCTTTCCTGTCAACTATCATTGGATTTGTTCCGAAATATATATATTTCAGATTCACAAAAGAGATTCAAGTTATATTATTGAGTTAGAAGATATTAATTTTTCCAATTAATGAAAAAATATCAAATAAAAGCAATAAGCAATGACTCAAAATATTCCAATATAAAATAAGATACTTTGCACAGTTGATGCATGATGAATGATTGTGAAATTTATAATATTAGCTCAATAATTCTACATTACTTAATTACAAACTGTATCAAAGTTGAAGGGTGACATAAAATCCGAGTAGAACTAGTATATTTTGTGTTCGAGACACATTTAAGATGTGTGAACATCTATTGTAGACCGATTGCAATAGAAACAATTTTGGGTACCTTTCCTTTCTCAAAATATTTCTACAGTGAATTCTACTAGTCAAGAATATACTCAGGTGATGTCTGTGATATATAGTTATGCTATGCACATACTATTGTTAATCTGTAGCATTAAAACAATATGCTATATAATTAAATATTACATTTTATTACATCTAAAAATGTTTATTTCTATAATAGAACTAAAAGTATTTTAAAATTAGTTGAATCAATACTATTGTATTCATTGAAGAAATTAACCATTAGCCTACACAGACAAGCAGATGCAATATCTTTTAATTTTATAATTGCTTGTGTATTTCAACCTCTAAAAATTGTTCAACTGATAAATTAAGCTATCATTGGACTTCAAACTTTAGCAAATAATAAAATGCAAATATTTCAAGTCAGCATGTCAGATTTTAAACACACCATATATTGCTAAGCCACTACTATTTTTACAATAAACTTCATTTCTTATGTGGGATATCTTTTTATACAATTAGATGTTAAAACTTCACTTAAAACTAAATTCCATGAAATTTTAATGTTCTTTTAATTTAGGTTTAAAGGTATTTTAACTCACAAGAAGAAGTAGTAGGCTAATATGAACGTCTACTTCAAATGCAGTTTACTGTTCTTTTAACAGCTGATTATTACCTATGTAGTACACCTTATCATTGGTAAGATACCTTATTTAGAAGGAATTATCAATGTTCATTAATAATTGTTCCCTTAGACACAAGTCACCACGATAACAAGTTGGTTGTAATAACGAAAATTAGAAAGTACTTACTTCAGACGTCTTCGGCGGTGCTGTAGGCGCTTCACGCCTGATCTGGTGCTTGGGTGTCGCACCATAGCCGTGATCGAGCAGGTGATAGCTTATGGGCTGGCTGGGGCTGTCGTCCAGCAGCGTGGTGTGCGCTGGAGACGCCCCGGCGCGCACCACCACCTCACCCTCGCCCTCCGCCTGCCCTCGCTTCACCCCTCTCGGCATCGCTGTTCACCGACAAACTTTACATATTACAAAATTATAAGACACTCACCTTCCTTAAGCAACTAAACATAATCATCAAAATTGAATTAGCAAAGAGGTTAGGGGAGCCGCGCGCGCGGAAATTGCGAGTGAAAAGCCTCCTAGGCAGACTGGGTCGATATTAATAAAAATTGGTTTGTTTTATGCCCATGGTCTACAAGTACACCTCCAGCTGTCCAATTTTGCTTACGTCACTTTTTTCAACGACAATTTCCCAAAAATATCAACGACATCGGCGATGCGTAGCCTTACCGCTTCCTAAAACTGTGTATATTTTGACTGATTACGAACAAAATACCCTATATTATAATAGAATACTTACAAAAGGTGTAAGCGAACGATATTGCAATGTATAACCATATAACGACATTTAATGTTTTAAACACAAACGCTACATTATTGAGTACTTAAAATAAAATGTCCGCCGCTTTGTTGGTCCCGAGTGAACTCGTGGACATCAACGCTCGATAATTTTCAGTTAATAAACACAGTTTATTCAATACACATATTAATTTATACACTAATGGCTTCACTCTTTAATAGAAACATTAAAATCGTTCTAGTCCACATTTTACAGTAAATAACAGATAATAATGCAGAGCATCGTAACGTCGACAGGAAGCTTTTCAGAACATCTGGCTTGCCAGCGACGTAGCAGTGGCGCGAACTACGTGCGCAGCCGCGAAGCGGTCGAACAACCAACCCCTAGCGGACGCCATTCGCCGGTACAAATTCCTCCCCTCGTTGGTGAAGCCGTAAAAAATATAACGAATTTTTGAATACCTACTGTTCGACCGGTTTTAGGATGAAGTGAGTAAACTGTACAATTTCTGTAAATCGAAGATAGGTGTGATTGAAACAATTACAGAAAGTATGTCTGTTTTTTAATTCATTTGGAATTCGTTATAATTATAAAGTAACATGATGACAGTAGAGTTATTAGCAGCTTTAAATCTATATAATTAGCACGAAACTATTGAGCTTCATAACTACACATGCAATATATCTATCATATCGTAATGATAAAAGATATTAATTACTTTGATTTCTTGTATGAATATTATACCTTCAGTTTTATAAAGATATAGAACCTTATTAATATTATATCTATATAAATATCCCTTATCACCTCAGTTATTGAATTCGTTCATAAATAATGATATTTTTTATATATTTTTAACATAATAATATTTATGTAAATTTAGTATTGTCTAACAAATAATTGAAGGTTCCATATTGTTTTGCACATGTATTCTAAATAAAAAGTAGCAACAATCGCTAATATCTACGAAATTGGAAATTGTTAAGTAAAATAATAAATACCTATTCTTGCTTTTCCAAACTGTCGAGTTTTTTCAAGAGATCCAGATGATTACTTTTTTTTGATGCGGAATAACTATATTTTTATTTTTAACTTTACAATAACGTTTTAAATTATCATCAGTGGTTTATAAATATTATGATAGATTTTTTAAGTTGGACCTCCTTAATCCTCCCCTCTTTCATCTTTTCCTTTACATGTATTTCACTGAAAAAGAAACGTTTCAGTAATATATGTTTTTTATAACTTTAGGAATAAAATAAAATGTACACACAATTATGTATTATTATTAATATTCACTAAAAGGTAATTTATGTAATTATAACTAACATTAAATTTATTACGAAAAAGATTGTTCATAAAAGTAGGATACGGAAGTGTTTTATGCCGCCAATATAACGGAAATGACATAATATTCATAGACAAGTATCGTTCTGAAATGAATTATTATTAAAAAATTAAACCACTTTTTACAAAAATATTGAATTTACTTTCAATAATATATAATATTCGGTCATAACATTTTAACACATACTTTTTTACATTTTATTGTTTTTAAGACTAACAAAAAATGATCGATAATTGCCTAAAAATAAATAGGTAGGTAATTCTAATCTGTTTATACTACATTAAAAACACCTGGATTGTGTCTGGACAATACATATTTTAAGAAAATTCAAATTAAAGTGAGACATATCTTACTTTGAAAAGAATTGTATTTGTCTAATAAAAATTCAAACCAACTTTAAACATTCATGCTTAGAGATGGAACGAGAATATAATTATATATACTTGTTGCGCACTTTGTAATTTGAATAGAGTAAGCTGCAGTAAAGTGCTATGCACCTCTAAAAAGGAAGCCGGTACTTGTCCATAAGACATCAACATTCGTAGCATCTACCCATTTGGTCTAAAGTTTATAGCCACACTACAGATAAGAGCATAATTATTAATTGGAACTAAAGAATAATTTCCAGCTCGACACAATTTAAAGGAGATTGTCTTGTATATTTAAACGTTTGAATGCGGAGGAGCGTCATAGGGCTCCTCTGGTTATATGACAAAATTACGGGAAGCGCAATATTTCTCCTCTTGTTTTATGATAAAAATTGTATGACCTATTAGCGATCCTTGAGAAGCTGGTAGAGCTGGATGACACGCTCTGCCATAAAATATAGTGAAATATTGAGGAAGGCAGCACGTTCCGCCGAAATCTTCCCGCAAGGGCACGGCACTTCGAGGCTGTGAAGCATTGAGCACATAGTACATGATATTCATCAAAGTGCTGAAAGGTAGGCTGACTTAGGGTTTTTTGCTGGTACAAGTCCGTCATACCACGACCGCTTTGCCGCGTACGGTCGGGGAGGTCTACAAAGATTTTCCCCAAGTAAAATTACGTTATTACCCTCCGACACCAAAGAAGGATGTTAAAATATTATCACGTGCATCTGTGGCACTGTGCATTTGAATGTGTCTCTGCGGCGTCGTAGCTCCTAAACTGAAGAACTGATTTTAATTTAGTACTCTTTTTTTTTAAATTATTTAATCGAGACTGTTCTTACCTATAATTGAAGACAAATGGGATTAGCTATTTGAAGATCATCAGCTCTTTTGTAGTTACTAAAGCAATGTTAACAATTTCTACTGGTATGATTTCTTTGAAAATGTGTTATCTTATGACTTCAATAATAGTACAATAAGAAGGTAACTTTGACCTGATCTAGGAACATCATATCGAATCATCAGGATACTTACTCTCCACTAACATACAGCAAAAATATTCTGTTTGAGCTCACGAGTCAGGTTTTAAGAAATAAGTTATATATCGATAGTTAACTCAGTCTAAGAGTTTAATTTAATTATTGTTTTATCTAAATATGTTTCTTTTTTTTAATAAACGTTTTCTTCCTCATCATAACTGAGGTGGTTGAGCATCGGTACCTAATTGGATCGCCAATAGACTTGTACGTCCTATACCTTTCTCACTCCTTCTTAAAGGTCGGCAGGACGATGTCGACACCTCTAAATATATTCAAATATAGGCGACAGTAGTCACTACTATCAGATCTGTTATCCATTTTACCACATTTATGTTTAAAAAAAAAGATAAAATATATTTGGGCGTGCATGACGGCGTATAACAATGAACTCTCGTCCCGTGGCGATCGCAGCCTTGCAGGTCTTGAAAAGAAATACGTTTATTTCGCCAAAAAAAAGTATAAGAGATAAAAAATAAAAATTGTGAAATGGTTCGTTCAGCTTTACACCTGCTACACCACTAAGGAAGTCTGTGGCGCTAGTTTTCGTGATAGTTCCCTATTGAGGGCCTTGGACTGCATTGTACTTATCAACAAGAGCGTCGTCATAACTTTGCTGTTCCATTGTAAAAACAATATAGGTGTAAAAGTATCGACTGTCCCAATGACTTATTTGGGCCAGTAGTAAGTCGAAATCTGCCGTGATAAATCCAACAAAATTGTAACTTCCTGTTGTCTTTTTCCCAGCTTCGTATAATATGGAAGTCTTCAAGCAACGAGTGAATAGGCTTTGTTGGGCGAGTGCTCTCTATCATTTGCCTTATCATCGCGTTCTATAAGGTTTAATTAAGGTCACGTGCGAGCATGTTTTAATGGCTTTCTTTTAGTCATTTTAGTCATCCAGTCGTATCCTATTTTGGTTTCGGACTAACTTACATTGTACTCAGTTGATCGTATGCGGTCACTATCCGTTTTGAATTTGTAGATTTTTTACAATTTAGATTTAAGTATCGAAATCGGGCAAACTAACAAAGAAACCTTAAAATTTAAATATCACGAGAACTATTGACTTTCATCCGTACATTGGGGTGGTTTAAATTGTTTCATTATAGGTCGTCTATCACATGTTTTAACTAATACGGCAAGTTAAAATAACTCTATAAAAGGCAGTCTGTATGACTTGGTCATCTCGAAATCTACTGACTTGAAACTTATCAAGTAAGTTTGTTTTAGGTGTAGATGAAAGATAAGAACGGATTTTTTGATACTCAACCCCCACGGGAGTGAAATACAGAATTGAAGTTTATACGTATATTAGTTACTAATTACGTAAGTGATGTAATATTCAGTACTAAGATACCACTTTAGAAATTAAAAAAAAAAACTTTTTTGAAGATCCACCTCCAGGGATGGCGCCTACCTTTATGATTTTGTGAGTTTTATTATTTTTTATGTTAGAACTATGAAAATTGCAACGTGAACATATAATAAAAAAAAAATGCATTACCAAATATTTTTCTTGTGATGAAATCGTGACTTGAAGTTTGTAGTACTAAATTACAAGTTTATAAAACTTTTTTACTATTTTAAAAGTCCATCTTTGGGGGTTGAAAGAGAGGGTTTTATGTCCGTTACGAATTTCGTTATTTTTTACGTTAGAACCATACAAAATGCAATGTGGACACAAAATTACTAATAAAAATGTTTCTTTTCTTAATCTACCCTTAGAGGTAAAATAGAAATTTGAAGTTTGTATGAAAATCAATCAAAATGTCAATGAAGTTAGATATGTTAAACTTCCTTTTTGTATACTACGTTAGGTATACTTTTTGAAAATTCACCCCGAAGAAATAATACAAAAAATATTGAAGTTGCTATTTTTATAGGTTTTCGGATAATCCTACATTATGTAACTTTTATTTAGATTCTCCCTTTAGATACTTATATATAACGAAAGTTTACACTATTACCACTTTTGTTATAATGATAAAAAAAAGAAAAAAAGGTTTACTGGAGTAAACGATCCTATTTATGAGGATTTTATTACAATAAATATATATATATATACAAAACTTAACTCTGGCAGATATAGCAACTATTTTTATAACGTGTTATAAATGTGAGCCGAGATACGGGCAAGAGTTTAATACAATAAAAAATATGCCCTAGTAATGCTTTTAAAGACATTTTTATAGATATACATTAACAAGATCCTGAGAATACTCGGCGTAATACAAACGGTAGAATACGTTAAGAGTGCAGCTATTATTTTTATGGAGACATGTCTATGTTTAATTATACGGATAGCATCAGTTAACCTTCCGCTACAACCTATCCTGGCCGTCAAAGAGGTATTGGGCTGATTTAACCCAGAGATGCAAATAGGATTCCAAGCACGAACGAACCAGAGTTTTATAAAGACGATAGAGTTGGCAGAGCAGCAAATACCCTCTCTCGGACTCTGCTAAGGAAACTTAATCACCTATCTTCAATATAAATTAATTACATAAAAAACATGTTTTTATTATTACTGACAGGCTTGACCTCAATATCACCTGCTGGTAAGTGATGGTGAGGCCGACGATGGAGCGTGCTCGCCCAGCAAATACCGATTCACTCGATGTTTGAAGATTCGCCTGTCATAAGATGTTGAAAACACAGACGCAGGAAGCGAATTCCACTCCTGGGCGGTTCGCAACGAAAAGGAGGAGTCGAATGTCAACCACATAAGGGTGCAAACCCGCAGGGTGTCTTATTTCTACCATAACGGGTCAAATGACCCGACTTCACGATTCCTGCATGAATGTATTATATGGATGTTAGGAAGGAAATAAACATAATAATAAAATTTATTACATTGAAAAAAACTGTTTTGTTGGTTTTATTTTCTTTACAGTATCCTATTTGACACCTCTTACGTTGATAAGCATCTGTAGGAGACTGAGGCAACCATTCTTTCGCATTTCTTTCTTTTGGTTGTTCACGGGCTTCTCAAAAATCGGCGCCAAGTTCTACTGCTAGCTTAAGTAAAAAATCTTTTCTCGAGATATTTTCTGCTGTCGTTCGCTTGTACAAAATCCAGGCATTTATTCCAGCTAAATCAAGGACATTGAAAAAACTTGCAGAGGTCATCTGCAAGACTTAGATCTTGTGGTAAATATTCTCTCCATTTGTTATTCCACAAAAAAGAAATATACAAATTATTTGCTCCATATGCAGCTCGGGCATATAAAACTGTAATAAATGCATCTAATTTTTCTTGAGATAAACTTCAATTGGATCCTAACACTCTCTTTGCTTCTTCTATTGTGCATGATCTTATATGGTTCATAATACGGTGGTCAATTTTCAATGAAAATGCAGTACTAACTTTACCTTTCATTATATGACGTTTTGCATATCCTGTTGGGCCTACTTCTTGCCTGAAAATTTTATGAAGTGGTGTTCTTCCAGATATGACAGACAGATCCATCATTCGCAACATGTTGTTTATTTAGTTCTACTTCAGTTTCTTCAGAACTTAGGAGTAATCTTATTCATTTTCGTCCACAATATATATTCACAATTTTTTCCTTTTCATCGTCCGTATCTGTAGAGTCAAACTCATTTTCATTTGGAACCAATGTATCTTCATTTTCAGAAAATTCCTCGTCATCCATTTCCGAAAACTCTTCGCCAATATTATTTATATCTTCTAAGAAATTGTACTGTCTTGTTTGCTTCAACATTTTTCTGGATAAAGAGCTACCTGTATTTTTAATTTTTTTGCTACGTTTTCATACACTAAAAAGCTACGTTCAATCTAAAATTTTGATATTTTCTTGAAATAATTTTCAGTTATTTTGATTATGTAACAGTCTGTATTTCCCTGCAGAAATGTGCAACTAAAACGATAAGCAATATGACTCGATAAGCTTATAAAACAAAATAATGCTCCTAGAGTCAAATGACCCGCTGTGGTAGATAACAGTATACGACAAGTATTACTCAAAATAAACAAAACAAAAAAAAAACTAAATTAACTGTAGGTTAATTCGTTGGAAAAAGTCATGAAGTCAAATGTGCAAAAATAATAAGATGATTCTTGTATTTTCAATGCAAAAGTTCAAAATGGGTCACATAACCCGATATGGTATGTTTAGTTTTAATTTCAGTAAGATTGTACACTATTGTGTTTGTACCTAACTCAAAATGGTTGCAGAGTGATAACAAATAATTATTTTTAGAAATATACTTACTCGATAAACTTCTTTGAATGTAATAGTCAGAGTTGCAGGGTTTAAGGTACGGCGATTTGAATTCTAGTAGTTGCTATATAGCATCAGGTTTTAGGTCTCGATATACCTACCGTACCTACGGTATATATACCGTATTTATATGGAAAAGCGTTTGATGTTAACAACTGTGTAGCAGTTGTGTGTAGTATATTTAAAATAATATACTAAAGATATTTAAATCAATAAAGATATAAACAAACTTTACGTTTAGTAGGGAGTTAAAGTGTTTTAAATTAGCTATTACAAAAGATACTTATACTGACTCTTAAAGTCCTTATAAAGCCTACGTAATTCGTCGTATCGTAGAATTCGTGGACGAAGCCCGTATGAGAATTTATTTCTAATCTTTAGATGTAACGATATATGCTAATAATTATCCTCTATTTTTTTTCTCATAACTATTCGTGTTTATGATATAAATTTTACTTAATTTTATAACGCTATTTCAGAATCGCTCTATAAATTTTTAAAACGCATTTAGGGTTCATTGAAAGATGAGCAAAATGTAATCAGATTAATAAAATAATTACGATTACATTTTACGTTTTTTACCATGAATGACTGCATTTTGCTCATGTGTGTTTTAAACACTACAGAATTCCAGATTGCATACACATTTATGATTTCTTAATTGTTTAAATGGTTTTAATCATGATTACAGAGCAATAAAATGAAAATGACGACATTTTGTAATCGTTGATCATTAATCAGATTACATTTTGCCCATCTCTGGGTTCATTAATGTTTAAAAGCATTTTCAGATTTAAACAGCGTTACTGAAACAGGGCGAAGGTTGTCATTGACCGGTAACTGATGTAACCGGCGAGGTTACCGACTCAAATTTGGGTCCTACATTTTGTCCGTCTAGGGGTTTGAAATAGTATCAACTGTTACTTGTTCATATAAATTTCACGTAACTGGACATTTTATACTGATTTTGAGACACAGCAGGCTGATGCCAGTTACTATTAGTACCTTTTCAACCACTTACTCTGAAGGTCAATATCCAATTTTAATTTTGGTAAATTTTAAATCATATTTCTGTGACGTTACGTTCGACGTGTGTTTCATATAACTAATATAATTTTTGGAATATGCTAGATAGAGATTAAATCGAATCTAGATTTTGAACGTTTTTAAATTTTGAGAAATCTGTGAGAGAAGCGTTTGCGAGTGCCTTTGGTCTGAACAGACTTGACATCGGGATGTTTAACAAAATCTTAAAAGAACTATTATCTGATGAGGCGTCTGGTCTGTTCAGATCAATGGCACCATATGTAATATGTTAGGTATTTCTGTATTAGGGTACGATGGGGCTGACATACGTACACACGTAAAAGTCCCTTAAATAAATAGAATAAAAAAAATATATTTGAGAATTAACTTTTATTGTGTGGTAACGCCTTACCGCCGCGCTTAAACCTAATCATCGTGTAAATGCCCTTCCAGTATCCTGGCGGAAAAAGAGGAGGTTGCGAAAAAAGCGACGAGTCCTTATTTCTTTTTTATACTGGCTCAAGTAAGCGACACCACCGCACCTAACGGAAAGTACAGCGCAGTCCAAGAACAGCAATGACTATTAATCGACGGACATTCATTGACAGTCGCAGTCATTAATATTGTTATAATTGACACAAAACATAACAATCGTATACCTGGATAATAATCGGACAAATCGGCCATTCGAATTCAACAATTTGATGCCACAGTGAACTGCCGTCGTGCGGTCACAAATTTGTGTAAGTGCGTTTGCCTTCATTCACTATTTCATTTCTGTTTACTAAACATATACTATTACAATCTTTATATACCAGGTGTGTAAATATGAAACTGGATTTTTTTAATAAAAAGTAACCGTTTATTGTACGGAAATGATAAAAAATATTCAATTCGAAGTACTGCCCATCGCTAGCTCTACATTTTTCCCACCTACCTGACTATTTGTGAATGCCACGCAAAAAAAAAATGTTGCTCCTTTGAGGCAAACCAGTCATCGAGCCATTTTTGTACATTTTCATAAGAAGCGAAGCGCTGCTCAGCCAGTGCAAGTCCCATCGATGTAAATAGGTAGTAATCGGACGGAGCCAAGTCCGGTGAGTAAGCCGCATGCAGAAATATTTCGCATCTGAGCGCCTCAATGGTTTCCTGGACCATTTTTGCAATGTGTGATGGTGCTCTGTCATTGAGCAAAATCACTTTGTGTTGCCTTTTTTGATATTCTGGTCGTTTTTGAAGCAAAGCTTGGTTCAAATTGATCACTTGAAGTCGGTAGCGTTCAGTAGTAACAGTTTCGCCAGGTTTTAATAGCTCGATATAGATTACTCCCTTCTGATCCCGTCATACACACAGCATTGTCTTCCGTCCATAGCGATTTGGCCCTGCAGCCGATGTCGATGGTTCGCCTGGAGTTACCCATGATCTCTTACGCTTAAGATTTTCAAAATATATCCATTTTTCATCGCCAGTGATGATTCGATGGAGAAACGACTTCCTTTTGTACCGCGAGCAGGATTTCGCAAATGGTTTTTCGGTTTTTCGTTCAATTCATGTGGAATCATTTTCCCATCTTCTGAATCTCCCCCATGGCTTTTAAACGTATGGAGACGGCTTCTCATGTCACGTTCAATTGTTCGGCGAGTAGTTGTTGCGTTTCAGAGTCATCCCTCATCAAACATTTCTTGCAATTCGCTGTCTTCGAATTTTTTATGTGGTCTCCCACGTTGTTCATTCGTCACGTTAAAATCGCCACTTTTGAATTTTTTAAACCCCTCGAAGCATTGTGATTTACCTAGAGCATGCTTCGACAAGCATTCGATGCGATTCTGCAGCAATTTTTTTAGATGGTAGCAGAAAATCAATGATGTCGGCAAATCGTAGTTTCCAGGCACGAAATTCGACATGTTCAAAGCTATTACAAACTGTCCTGTTGTACGAAACTTGTATTATCGTGAGTTGCAAATCTGTACCAGGTGTAAACAAAACAAATGGAGCCAATAACGCCATTCGACGATGATTATATTTCCAGCTAGGACCATCTATAGGCGAATTCCGGTTTCATATTTACACACCTGGTATATAAAATTCTCGTGTCACAATGTTAGTTACCTTACTCATCCGAAACGGCTTTACTGATTTTAACCAAATTTTATATGCATATTCAGTAGGTCTGAGAATTGGCTACTATCTATTTTTCATACCAATAAGTGATAAGGGTTATTCACCCTTAACTTTTTTTTTTGGACAATTTTTTTTAAATTTATATTTCTATTATGTGGCATTAAAAATACACACAACCCAAAATTTTTATCCTTTTATCAGCAACCCCTATTTTTTAATAGCCATTTTAGTAATTTAATCATTTTTCATTCCGCTCGATAACTGATCAATTATCGTCGTTTTTGTAAATGTTACCTAGAAATAATTTATATGGCAAAACGTTTGCCGAGTCAGCTAGTATAATATATATTATTAGTCAGTTTCGTCCCTCTGCAGGGCAAAGGCCTCCCTTCTCTTTTCCACTATATTTATGGAATCCATGGGAAGGAGTTCAACCATATAACCCAGCACGCTTGTCCAATGCGGGTCATGCGAGTCCATACCAAATCAGGTTTTTCACGGTATTTTCATAGAGAAAATTATATTAGACCGAAACGGCCTCACGATAATGAGTATTACTTGTATTAAACAACAACGGGTTTACGGAGTTACCGCTAGAGGGTATCTCACATCCGGGATGTGAGATATAGTGTGATGTGATGTGAGGCTAGGAATAAGAAATTCTGTAATTCTTACTTTTGCCTTGTCGTTGGGCTCTGGAATGATGTTCCGGCGAAACTATTCCCACCATCCTTTACGCGTACCGTTAAGAGATATTTGTGCAGGCCGGCATGATCGCTGCAACTACCGATGGGTTTTTCTTAACTGTTGATAGTTGTTAGCGTTTTTGGAATGCACCATGCTTACCATCAGGTGTGATGCAGTCACTGTGTCGTATAAAAAATCGGAGTAGAATTCGTTGTCCTCGTTTTTTTTTTCCCACCATTGTCAACATGGGTATATGCAAACTGAGAGTGAACCGGTATTTGTCGTGTAAAGGCACTCCACCATTGCCATTATCCTTACTTTCCATTGGGTGAGATGAAATCGCTGGTACTTATTTATTTACGATTATAAAATAATGTCAAGGATCTACCTAATTCCTGCATAAAATCGGTGGAAAACAAAATTAAGCAAAATGTGTTAAAATATACTGGTAATTTATAAGTGAAATCCGCTGTTTTCGGTGCATTAACTTTATCACATTAATTCTATTTTTAAGATATTTATGTACGTTTTAGAGGGCCTAGATAAAGTTACATATCCTCAGCGATAACGCTAGTAGAAAAGTGTAAAATGTATGGGATTGGCATTAGCTTTCGAAATATCACGTTAACACGTTATATCAGTCTCATTCATTTTATACTAATCTGTTAGCGTTATCGGTGATCAAATGTAATTTTTTCTAAGCTATCTGGTCCGCCAAAGTTCACGATTCGTAACGGTATAAAAGTCTGCTATGTACCTACGTTATTCAGTTATTAGTGTTTTATTTTCCTGTTAGTACTGGCAGTACCTAACTATGCCTCGTGTTTGTAGGCTTTATCTCCAATATTATACACATGAGCCATTCTCGTGCTGTTACCAAGCGGCACCAGATGATTGGATGTCAATTTTCTATAATTGACTCAACGCGATCCCTGCATAGTGTAGGCAAGTAGAACTCTGTGACGTATTTCTCGCTCTGTTCCTCTGCACATCTATACACAACACAGCCCTCACTTGGACCTTACACACATGTCTGTGTACAAACTTATAGAGATACTTTATCATACAATTCTAAAACAAGCTCAAGTTTACCATATGGCTCTACTATACATGTGCATACTCACATCATACATTTTTTAAGATTATTACTAGTATAGCAGGCTATACATAAGCTGTATTCTATGACCTAATATACAGGACTTTTTGGGCCTGTTAAAGTCTATGTTGATGTGTAAAACTGATTCCCGCTGTTTTTCACAGAGCTCAAACTACATATTTAAAACCACACATAAGTACAAAGAATATCCAGCATCTTTTCTTTTTATATTTTAGGTTTGTTCGTAATACTTCTGGTGTTGTATTTGGTTATAGGATACAGTAGCTCCTTTCCATTAGATAAGTTGTCAGTTTGCCAGCCACATTTTGTCAGAAAAATGTACTATATTCTCTGTTTGTTAAAAAATACTTACAAGGATCAACTAATTATGATGTAATTGTATTTTTGACACTTATTTGTTTAATTATCATTATGGTTAAAAACCTTTAACTTTCCATGTTTCAAATCAAACAAACAGAAAATTTATGATTGTTATCATGAAATTCCTATTTCATTATAGTTCTTTTATAAATGAGAATAAAAACAAAATGTGTTTGTAAAAAAATAAATATGTATTATTTTAAACAAATAAAATTTAAATATCAATTATAACAAAAACTTCATACTTATTATCTTTTGGTTCATCAATAATTTGCATTGCAGAGTAAGTGATAGCCTTCACTTCCGTACCTTGTGGATGTTTCCCAATCTCAAACTCTTCTCCATAACATTTACAGACAATCCTAAACTCCTCAGTATTAAACTCTGTTATCACTAGCTTTTTGCAAATCAAGAATGGTTCAACAGAAAACAGAAATAGCAACTCATCTAGAAAGTGGTACAGAAGTCCCATCATGTCATCTGCAGTTGCCTCAACTGTGTGAACTTCTTTGATCTGAACGTAAGTGAGATCTGTCATATAGCCAAACATAGCCATCCCGCATTGTTCAAATGCTTCCTTCAAGCTGTCACCCCATGCATGTAACCTGGAACCCAGAAAATCATTTATCATTTTATGGAACCTTGTCAAGTATAAGGGAGTTTTGGAGCCACAATAATAAATAGATTACCTCTTTTTTTATAGTTAGTGTGAGTTATGTAAATTCATATAATTGCCGGGCAGTAGACTTGAGGGAGTCTGCTGCCTGGATGAGAAGGAAGCAGTGCACGGTGTCCGGCGCATCACCTAGGAGAGAGGTTTTTGGAGGGTTGGGCTTTACTCCTTCCCCTCCCAGAGAGGTAGCCTCAACAAGGCTTCTTGTTCCCTGGGCGTCTGGATGAACTTGGCTTCCGAGGCCCAGATGGAGCAACCAGAGGGACACCCTGATGGTTTTTAGTCAGTAGGAGTCTGACACACCAGGGTCACTGCCCTCACAGCGTCCCTGATAGTCCTAAGCAGGATTTTCCCCCAGGATAAAAAAATAAATCATATAATTACAGAAAACTAGATATATATAAGTAAGAATATGACAAACTGATGCAATAAATATATTTTTAAGTGCAATATAAATTATAATTGCTAAAATAATTTTAAAATATCAAGGAGACTTACTGGACGTCTGCTGTATGATCCAGATCTGAAAAGAAGATTTATATAAATTCTTTCGATATAGGTTATTCAACACTTGAAGATAAATAATATATTATCAATATTCATACACTCATATTTCACCGGTGGCAAAATGTAGTCTTCTTCGGTTAATCCTCCTAACTCTTCATCCATTTTAGTTAAAAATTATATGAACTTTATCAATATTTAATTTAAATAAGCAAGCCGAATAACAAAGCGATTAAAAACAATATAATAGTAATGAATGAGAAACTACTAAAAGTACGCAACCGGAAAAAATCATATCTTTAAATGGGGCGAATAGAAACATTTTTTTTTTTTTTCGACGGGACATTTTTTGTTGACCGGGGTAACGGTCGCTACAATTTCACCGGGCTTGAGAGGGCGAGCACTTATGGTGCTTCAGCCAGCAATTTATGGGTTGGGTGACTACACAAGGGCACATCTGTAGATACGTACCTCGAGTAAGCGGCGAGCCAGCAAATACAAAACCTAACGGTGATCTACTAGCGTTTCGGAAGCCTACCGGAAGACTACCTTGATAAGAAACGCAGAAAGAAACTCAAGGCTGCATCGGAGTGGAAACAATTTCAGCAAACTAAGTTGAAATAATATTTATGTAATTTTACCTTTATATGATAATGATGTCCTAGCCGGATTCAGCCCCGGCGACTGTTTCAATACTGATTAAGAAAATTAAAGTACAGTTTTCGGAAACAGTCAATTACGCAGGAAATATTTAAGTACATAACTGGATGCGCAGCCAGAAAAGCCCTCTCTCGTCCGAGCTCCCTTAGGCCCGATGGAATGGAGAGCCAGTACGATCGGGAGGGAGCGGGATGCAGGTTTGGTCGAGTTTTCCTTCTCTGAACACCTAGTTGAAATGCGGTGTTAAAGAGATACCTTAGTCGCCTTTTACGACACCTCAGCAAGAAGAGGGGGGTGCTATTCTATTCTGCCGGCAGCCACCACTGCTAACCTTTATATAAAAATCTACTTTATATACATCAGTTTGCACTGTCATGCCTTTTTTACATTAGTTGAGTATACATAAAATTGCTTTTATTGAAAAAAAAAAATTAAATGATTAAAAAACGAATGAACTTCGCAAGGAAATATTATATTGTGGATTGTTATGGACAGAAAAAAAAAATAATGAACAATAGAATATTGATTGTCTAAATGCATATAATATGCTCATTATAACTGTCAATATTTTATACTTTAGGCATAGCTGTCAAATAATAAATATTAAGCTTATTATTTAAAGTTCGAATTTTCCGAGCTTCATTTTTTTTTGTCATTTTGAAAGTTTTGGATTGGAAAGTATTCATTTTAAATCATATTTTACAATGGATCCCATAGCAGTATTACAAAGCAGAATAGAACAGTTAGAAGCAAAATTGGGACTAAACCCAAGTTTGCCAGAAGACGGACAACAAGGCGATTCTGCAACAACCAACTTAGTAAACACGGCACAAGCAATTAGCAACGCAACTGCGGGACATGAAAAGCTTCACGAGGCAATGCAGATGGCCACAGAATTAAATAATTATACAGATCCTAACTTTGTCGAAAACGTAGGTATTCAGCAGATGTATTTGCAATTGTATCATATTTTTCCTTTCTTGGATACATTTTCAGGCTTAGAAATATTTCGAATTTACTTATGATGTATTCGTTTATCAGATTCAACAAAATGATATGCATCAACGTGAGGTGGTGGCAGCAGAGCCTTTGATCCGTCATCATTGCCAATGTATGCACCGTTGTAAACAGGTACTATCTTTTACATGAGAAATTTAACCAAATAAATTTTCTTTACATAAATATAACCCATTTTTATAACTCTTACTAAAATACTGTGAATAAAGCTATTAAACTAAATATTTTCCAAGACTCCATGTAAGGTTTTAATTTTACATCTTAATAAGAATTGGAAATTTAAATTATATAAATAAAATGTGATATCTAAATATTCCATTTCTATTCTTAAAAATTGTGTAAAATAATGCATAGAAGTGTATGTTTTATATACATGACATTATATTTCTATTTGTCTTTGAATCAGGCTTCACCGGTACTTGAATCTGAGGCTATTCAGCAAGCTGCACAATTGCAGGGTACAGTGGACAGTATGCATACCGCAGCACAAGAGATCAAGGCAGAGTCTGATATGGTAATTTATTTAATTATATTATTTATCACATATTTTACATTAGAATACAGTATCCATCCATTATTTAAAAAAAAAAGTTGTCATTGTGTTAATGCCCTTGATATCTGTAGATTATATAATAAAATCCTTTAAAATTACAATAACTGTTTATCTCAACAGCCTTATTATAAAACAAATGTTGCCTTTAAATTATATTTAAGTAGGGGTAAATATATGTAACAAAATATCTGATTGTAATTAAAATCTGATAAAAGACTTATTATAACAAAAAAAAAAAAACTATTTCTTTGTATGTTTTATTTTGTAATAAGGCCAATATTTTTTAAGGTTTCCCATGGAATACAGCAACTGGCTGAGACTTGTGGGTCAGCTGCTGCTGAAGCCTCAGAAGAACTAGCTAATGTTGCTCAGAAAGTGGAGCTAGCGGAACAGAAGATGTTTCCTAAAAGGAGGAATGGATTAGACTGAAATATTTGATCCTATTGTAATAACTTCATCTATTCTGGTGCTTTTGTAAAAGAAACATGCTATTTTTAATTTAATTACAAATTTTTGTTATACTTTAATATTAAATTAATAAGTTTTAATAAATTATTTAATTATGATGTGTTTATTGAATGCAATTAATATGCAAATATTACAACTTTTAATATTTGTGAATCTTAATGCACAAAATGTTATTTAGATTCAATTTATATGAAGTTGGTTTCCAGTTTTTCTGGTTAGTGTGATTATTGGTGTCTATATATGGGAATATGTCAATACTACTAGGCAATTTAAGCGAATTTGAGGGATCTACAGCAACTTTTCTTGGGAGGCACCTTGTTTAATATGGTTTCTTAATTTTAAAGTCGGCAAAACATTACAAATATACTTTTCTGTATAAAATATTCTTTGAAAGAATTTGTATTAATGAAAATTGGTAAATGCACTGGGCCCATTAAGTACATTATTATATTGGGTAGATTTGTCACGCTGATAACGACATTTTAAGCGCAAAGTAGATTATCTAAAGAGCATGTAGTTAAGATATTGGTGTGCTGTGTAACTAAATAAAAGGCGCAGTCAGACTTATAATAATAACTGAAATATCAAATGGGTATCTGAATTCCAACTCGTGTTTCATCAATAACCAGAAGGCGTGAATAACGTTTTAGATAACCTGCAATCGATCTTAATTTTGTAAATCATATTTCTTCAGCCTTACGAATTTAGAAATATTTAAATAAAACGTAGCTGTTTGCCTCTGACTTCTGCCTGCCTATTACCCAATAGTACAAACAACAAATCTAAATTAATTTGACAAGTCAAACTAGTAAGTAGAGTTCCAGGTATTCAGATTCATTCGAGTAAATAAAGTATTGATTAACAATATATTTGATGCATTCTCCTTATCTTTTCTTTTTTTTTTTTAATCAAATTTGATATTCATAACAAACAGAATGAGTACCGAATCGTAATAATTTGCGATCTTTTGTAATGAATCCTCGAAATGTTAATGTTACATTTAAATTATTTCTTTATAATATGCAGGTTCTCCTTTTAAATTTTTTTGATTAATTTAAAATATTTTATAAATAAACACGATCATATGTTTCGTACTGTGAAAATACAAGAAGAACTAGTCCGTAACACCTACAAGTCTTTTTCTCTTGCTCTTGTATTTATTCTTAGCTTTCTTGAATGCCAAATAAATAATTTTGGGTAAATCCTTAAAACTTTTACTTGAAAAGTAAATATAATAGTGAAAACACATAACAGGAAAAGACCTACAGATGTTTTGTAGTCATTTATTGTTTTGGGAATGAACACATACTATAAAGTTACCATGTCTTCTACCTCCTAATAAAAAAAAAACAAAAATCTCACATTTTGAACTTGTCGTTACGTTACACGTCGTTTAAGAGCTGTTATAACTATTGTTGAGTACTGGATATATAGCTTGTTCCTATTATTAGTGATTAATTCAATCAGTCTTGAGTCTTAACTACTATAATAGCTTACTGATTTTTAGATTGTTACAAATTATGCTTAAGTTTTCAGTGGAGCTTATTAAAATATTTTGATTTATAATATAAAGTACTACTTTAGCTTAAAGCTTAAATTGTTTCGTCTTCATTTAAGAAATCTTTAATAGATAGTTTATCAGATATATTAAGTGGTATTATTTTAAATCATACTCTTATTACATATTACACATTTAGACATCAATGTTCTAAATCTATTAATATCGGCCAACATATATCACAATTGAAAGTCTCTAAGTATATATTAAATAAAGAACAGAGATCGCCAAATATAGAGTTACTGGAACTGTTTTAGTCAAATATTGTATAAATACTTAATCCACGCACCTAATCCGATATTTATGCCTCATCTCTACTTTAGGCATCGCTACTGCCAAGCGTTCTTCGTTCTGGGTGATGATGAGCTACGTTTAAAATGGCAGATGTTGTTGTAGAAAATGTACCAGGTGATGAAAATGACGATAATTGGTTGTATGGTGAATCGACCGGTGAACACAATGAGGAAAAATCTAAGGAAGCAACTGAGAAAGATCAAGAGCCGAGTAGTACCGTCGCCGATGCGGGAGTAAGTACATCATAACCTATAATACCGTTTTAGTTACTTTGGGATACTATAAACTATCATGTTTTCGTATAAATTATCACAATAGGACGGCGGTGAAAAAGAGCAGGAGGATGATGAAAACAATGAAGATTCCCAATTCAATGATGAGCATTTCGCGGACGTTTGTCGCGATGAACAAGACCAAAACGGTGATGCAGAGAGTCAAGAGAACGGTGATTCTGACTCGGATGACAGTGACGACATCAACGTGACCATAGGAGAAATTAAATCGGGATCACAATACCCTAATCTGAATATAAAAGTAAGCACACAATGTTTATATCTTCATTGATTGGAATTGCACACAATGTTTATATCTTCATTGATTGGGATTGCACACAATGTTTATATCTTCATTGATTGGGATTTTATTTATAAATGTTTGAGGGTGGCTAATAGATTATTTTAAGACTATGTTAACATTAATTTTTAGTCAACACTGCTTGTGTCAACTCATGTTGTGTTAACTCAATATTAAAATAACGATACTGTGTCCCATGACAATATTTTTACGAATTTCTTAATAAATCTTATAAATTAGGATTCTTTTATTTTTATTGTTCTCTTCATACCTTCACAATTAATATTGTTATAATGATCCTGAAAACTGAGAAATCCTGTTTAAACAGTTTGGTTGGAACAGGTCTGATGTGGGTCTATTTCAGAACATCTTAGCTGAGCAAACATCTTGCGCAGCTGAGATGCTCTGTAGACTTACATACCAATTATTGAAACAGTATAGTATAGTGTAGTGTAGTTACAAAAGTATAGTGTAATTATGGCACTGACATGGTCAGCCTGATCCAAAGTCCCAAAAAAAACTGGAGACAATAAAAAAAAAACGCTATCTTGATGGAAATCAGGATGACTAAGATAATCTAATTCACTGGCTCATTGGAGCTCAAAAATGAATATTTATTACCACTCACTAGGTAACAATATTGTAAGTTTGGAATAAGTTTTGTCAGGACATTGTTGATGAACCATCAATTAATAGTTTCAAAATTAAACTGGATAGAGGGCTCTCCTCTCAATCACAGTTTAGTGCATGGTTATCACAATTCTAAACAATATGTGATAATTGAAGACACCAGTTGAGACAGACACATTAGCTAATAGCTGCTTGCTCATTATTGAATAATAATAAATTAGTAATTTCAAATTTATAATGTGTTTCATATCTCTAGATTCTAGTGAATAAGTGGTGGATGTTGATGGGAGTGTACAGGACTATGGTGACACGCAATGATATTCATTGCATAGAAGCATAAAAATCATTATTTTAGTATATGTGAAATTTAAATAGTGTTTTTCTTCTTTTTTGGCTGGAGTATTTGCTGTAGGCTGGGAAATACCTTTACAACTTCACCCGGCAAAGAATGATTGTGTTGTAAAAAATATATATTGCTTTCGGGTGAGCAGAGACATATTAGTGGCTGTATCCACTTTGTGCTTATATGTTGTGAAAGGTGATCAGACACACTATTGGTCTTATTGTACACATCATATAATTGCAACGTGGAAGTGTTGTTTTAAAATCTGTTAATTACAGCTTTTTGAGTCATAATATATACATATTTCTTAGTTAATAATTAATAATATATTTATTAAGAATATCCAAGTATAAGGGGGCATAGAACCAATAGATTTTATGCTTCTATGGGATGAACATATAAACTTTATTAATAATTAACATTACTTTAGAGGGGTGTAGGCTTAGTGGTTACTGGTGCTGCAGAGAAGCCACGGCCAGGAGCAGCCGGAGGCAAAGTTACTTTAGAAGACTTTGATGGCATGGGCAGTATAAATGGTGTTCCAGCTTTAGAATTTAATATAGATACTATTGAAGATAAGCCATGGAACAAACCAGGTGCTGACATTTCAGGTAAGTTTATCATTTTTTGTACCTGACATTTTTTTTTAGGAAACAACAACCCTTTTTGCAAATGTGACTATTACATATAACAGAGTGTAACTCTAGAAGTGTTGCTAGCTTTGAAGAAGAACAATTATATTAGTAAATATAAAAACTTGTGAGCCCATTTTAAATAAATAATGGGAGTCTCAACTGAAGCCCTTAATATGTTATGCACCACATTATATATTAATTTAATTTCCATAATGTGGAGGGTTACTAATTAAGCTAAAAAATTTATTATACCTTTGATTTAGTGCAGTGTGAATAATCAGAATTAGATTTTTACTGATTTTTATAAAGAGCTGGATATGCACTATCCATTAGCTGATAGGGAAATAAAACTGTTCAAGGCATCTTAATATGAAGATCTTTGCACACATGTAATGTGTAATGACTATCACCTTATTTAAAAGTGTATCATCAATATTTAGAATGACCCTTCAGAGTAGACATAAGCTGTTTTCTTTTTACTTAAGGATAAGTCTCATTGGACCAGCTTGGGTGCACATGGCGCAACTGGGGTGTGTCAGACTTGTAATTATTAAAAATCTCATGGTCACTAAATCTCAACATAAATGTGTATTGTGGCTCCTGTAATCAACTCTTCATAGCCCTGCCATGTCATGTGATGGGTGGGTAAGAATCTCCCATAACACTTTATATTGTTTTTGGCAGAGTATGTCACCTTGTTTAACCAACTTCTCAAGGGTAGAGATAGGCTGTGTATGATCATGCTGCCATGGGATATCGGAAAAAGCCACATGCACACCATGTCTCAGACTGTTTTAGTATAACTTGTAAAATTGTTGGTCTTGTTTTAGATTATTTCAATTATGGATTCAATGAGGTAACGTGGAGCGCATACTGCGACCGCCAGAGGCGCATGCGAATGAACGAGGCGGGAGTCACTATGCACCCTAGTACAGGCCCACGCATTCCGCCACCCGAAGTTAGAAGGCCACAAGGTATATGCTTACAGTCATCTCTTACCAAACATATCCCACGTTTTTTTCTATACTGGCTCGATAATGTAACTATACTGCACCAGTTGTAAAGTAGAATGTAATCCAAAAATGTCAGCAACTATCAAGGGATGGGAATCTGTTGACAATCACCATTGCCATGTCGGCCCACATATACCATGCCAGAAAGTGTATCGGTATATGAACAACTGGATGTATACAAGATATAAATGTAAAATGAAATTTTAATTAGGATTTATTTTGTAAAAGTTTCATTAAAATCAGTTTAGTTTTTGTGTGATGTGTGTATAAACATACAAACATGTATCTAAAAAATATATTTTATTAACATGCAGTAGTTTCTAGGATAGTGAATTTCATAAGTGTTTTACTTAATATATTCAAAAGAAATAACAGAATTTGGGGCCTGTTAAAATGTTCTAACAAAATGTTTACTTATATGAAAATGAAAACTTGTAGTATAACTTACATTTTGGATATTTCTATTCACAGTTATGGTAAGAAATGATGAGATTATGGCGCCAGTCAACACAAATAATTATCAAGTCAGAGAAAACACAATACAGGTAAAAAAAACATTTTTCTACTTGAGAAACTTTTTATTATAAGTTGCTAACAAATTATTCTCACATTTTTGCTTACTCTGTGGGCTCTCGTTTTCTGTGTTACTCTTATGTACTCTTTGCTCTTGAAAACATTTTTGTTGATTTTTATTACTGTACTTGTAATAAATATTCAGGCTTGTTAGTTGTTATTTGTTTCTAAAGCTTTATTATTTTTGTTGAGGTCCTAATTTTTAGTTGTTGGTAATGGTGACACTGAAATTGTTGTATTCAATTTAATTTTAAACTATCTTTGGGCAATGTTACTAAGCAGTAACATTGTTTTAAACGACATACTTGAAAAATAGTATAATAATAAATAATAGTAATAAAAGAAAATTCAACAAAAAGTTGGAAGTTATACAAAGGACAGGATAAACTGAAAATCTTTCTATCACGCTTTTTGGTCAAGATGTTTACTGGCTTCTGTGTAATACGAGTATTTTTACTATTTATTTTATATATACTATTTACTATTTATTTTATATATACTATTTACTAAGCGTTCGGTTTACAATTTATTGCATGACTATATAAATTGAATGCTTACGTTATTGGCTTTCTACGTAAATCACTGAGGACAATGTACCCACCACTAGGCAACTAATTGAGACGGAATGAAAATTGTCAAGAAACGTAAATTAATGCATTTAGAGAAAAGTTTAAAAATGAAAATCTAAATACATATATATAACTCAAAGGTGACTGACTGACTGACTGACATAGTGAGCTATCAACGCAGAGCCCAAACCACTGGACGGATCGGGCTGAAATTTGGCATGCAGGTAGATGTTAAGACATAGGCATCCACTAAGAAAGGATTTTGATGAATTCTACCCCCAAGGGGATAAAATGTGGGATGAAAGTTTATATGAAACTTCGTCAATTTTAAACCGATCGGCCTGAGACTTTGCATGCATAAGGCTAATATGACGTAGGCATCCGTTAAGAAAGGATTTGATAAATTCCACCCCTAAAGGGATAAAATGGGGGATGAAACCACTTAAGAGGTTAAACAAATATGAAATAGCAAGTTAGGGGCACTTGTCAAATGTTTCAATTGCCTGCTTGACAATAGGTAACTAAATAATTAAAATTGTAGGTGATGACGGCAGAGCGACGCGAGTATGGACGCGGTGGTCACTTGCCACCCACTAACGAATACTTTGGACCGCCTCCCCCCGCGGAGTACTACCAGCCCCCGCACGCACCCTACGAAGAACCTTGGGGTAATCTATACTTATTTGACGTATCATTTAACTAGCTTCGACGCGTGACCTCGTCTACGCTCTCTTTTCCTGATTGCTCTATCACAGTAATAATTGTAACTTAATTTTGACCTGAAAACCAATTGTCTCCATCGGTTTCGATCAGTGGCCTGATGGAGTATGGTGCTGATGGAATGCTCCAGAACTTCGAAGACCTGGTCTGAACATCATCAAAAGTTGGGTTAGATGTATATTTCGGTATCTAGTCTATGTTAGTAATAGCGAAATACACCACTCATACATACTGGAACACCAGAGTGTTTATGTTTATTCCTTGTATTGTTTTTCAAAGTTATACTGAATATATTTCACTGGTATTTATAATATAATATTTTTTTAGCTTTTTTTTTATTTTACTTTATGTAAGTTCTGTTATATTAACCCGATTAATTTCATATTATAATATATTAAAGTTCACTTTTTATTCTATTTTTGAAGTTTGTTATTGTATTTTTAAAAGTAGCCTGCTTATTGAATATTGTTCAATAGATGTCACAGTTATGATTTTAGCAAATGATTTCTTAATATACGTGAATGGTCATAGGTTCGAATCCCGGTCAAAGGACATGTTCAACGATGAAGGAAACAACGTGAGGAATCCCGCATGGCATCTCATGGAAATGTAATGTATAAGTGCCCTGAGAACGGCGATCAGCTGCGTCACATTGAATACGACATAAAAGTGCAAAGTAGTTACAACCACTGATGTATATCTGGTCACCCCGTAAGGGATATAGGGTGACAATATATTGTTATTATTAATATACTCCTTTGCTTCAGGTCACCCGGAACAGAGCGGCTGGACGCCGACGGAGATAAAGGAGCTGACGCCGGGTCCGATGGGTCCGCCGGCGATGGTGCCTCCGGTGAACATGCCGCAGCCGCCGGCCGGTGGGCATCTGCAGCCGTTAATGATGGTGCCCACCGCGACCTACAGCTCGCCCTATCGCCCGCACCCGCCGCACCACGACCGCGACCGCGACCGGGAACGCGATCGCGACAGGGATCGCGACAGAGATCGCGAGAGCAGGACGCGGGAGCGAGACGAGAGGGATCGACGCGACAGAGATAGAAGAGATGAAGTAAGTTCTTGATTTTTTTTGTGCCGTAATTATGGACTTACATTAATTAATACAATGTATGCTGGCCCTTGGCGCCACGTAACAAAGCGTAGAGCGAACATTTCTCGTAAAATTCGACGTCTGGGTAAATTGCGATAACTTAGAAAAAACTCATTTGAGTTTTGTTTCTTTTTTATACTACTTAAAAATGTACTCTTCATAGTTCTGTAGACATAAATTCCACTTATGCACATACATATATTTTTTATTCAAGGATATAAAAAGTATAGATTTTATATATATATTTTTAAATAAGTAACAATAAATAGGTAACTGTGTGATATACGAAAAAAGTCACGAATATTTGATGCTATGCTATGTGTTGATAACCAAAAACTACCCCATTGTTCTTTCTACCTGAGTAGTTCTGACCTTGTTGACGCCATTCAAACATCGCGCTAGTACTTACAGACGCATATATATAAGCAACCTGCGTTACAATACTAGTCAACCAAGAACTTATTAAAATGCGACCCGAATACAATGTGTTAAAACCGTGTAAGGCGCGCTTCGAATTCTGGCAGCTGCGATCCACGATTGCACGAGTGCAAGAATCCGACGATTACCTTTATCCCGATAGAACTAGAAATGGAAAAACATTAAATCACTGGTTAACAGTGATAAATAAAATCACACGAACTGACACTGAGATAACACTGATAAAACTGCGAATGCCAAAGAGATACAACTAAGAGGCAAACACGCCCCCTGTTATTTGTCTTATGTATAGTCAGGAACGGACATCGGCCGACCATAATAATAGTACTTGTTTTGGTTTTAGCCGTGGTGGCTGCCGGCAGAATAGAATAGCACCCCCCTCTTCTTGCTGAGGTGTCGTAAAAGGCGACTAAGGTATCTCTTTAACACCGGAATTCAACCAGGTGTTCAGAGAAGGACAACTCGACCAAACCTGCATCCCGCTCCCTCCCGATCGTACTGGTTCTCCATTCCATCGGGCCTGAGGGAGCTCGGACGAGAGAGTGCTTTACTGGCAGCGCGTCCAGTTATGCACTTAAATATCTCCTGCGCAATTGACTGTTTCCGAAAACTGGGCCTTGATTTTCTTAATCGGCGTTGAAACAGTCGCCGTGGCCGAATCTGGCTAGGACATCATCATCATCACTTGTTTTGGTGGTAGGACGTTTGCCCAAACTGGGTCATGACCGAAGTACATAAGTGTAAAGACCATCTTAATGACTCGCTTTGGCCTGTAGCGTTTCGGGATCAGCTTGTGTATATCCAGTAACTCGTATACCTAGAGACTTTAAGTCGTGGTTTATGTGGACCGCCATGACGGAGACTATCAACGAATTTTCATCCTTTGATGGTCGCTTTTACTTTGAATTGCACTATACTTACCTTCAGGTGCAAAGTAGTCACTATGTCGAGCCAGTAAAATTTTTTTTTATTGAAACGATATTTTAACTAAATATACTTTGTTCATTTTACGAAGTCTCATATAAAAATTCTTTGAACGTAAATTTCCATATTTAGTATAAATAATGACAATAAATATTTATTGATGTACTAAAATACTATTGAGTTGAACTAGAATCAAAATAAAACATTAAATAATTGTTTCACAGACAAAACCAATCTATTCTTTGTGTCATGGGGAGTTCGTTGAATGAACAAGGTATAGGACTAGCAAGTTCCAAAGCTCCGTGCTCAACTTGATTACTACATATATCAACTCTATTGCTTACTTTGTTTATGTTGTTATTGGTAAACATTTGTTTAATATAGTATGTACATCAAGATACCTGCTGTATGGTCATGCTTTAGGTATCATAGCAATGCATCCGTAGTATTTTATAAAACAAATATCCCAAAAACGAACCGGGCCTGTTAGTAATAATGTCAGGAATTTTAATTTTTCTAATTAAAGATTTCTTAATTCCAGGAAGATAGAGAAAGAGATCGTTCGAGGTCCATAAAGCCTGAGAGAATACGTGAAAAGTAAGTTTTTTCTTGTGTCAAATATATCTTTTCTATAAATATATTTTTATATTAACAGGTTGTTAGGATATAAGATAGGGTTCCGCCTTGAATAGATTATTAAAAAAAAGTCGTATCGACTTTTTATGTAAAAGTATTCTTGGGTAAGTTTCAAAACCGTCGAAAAATTAATTATATAAAACCCATTTATTCTAGAATCAGTAAATCAGTTGATTTTTTTTTAAATTATCATGTCAATGGAACATCACTGATGTAATGTTAGGCTGGATTTACACCAAACGAACATAGAACTAGAGCAAGAACAAGAGCATTCTTTTTCGCTCTTTTACTGTAAACGAAATACCGCTCTTAGCGTTAACACCAAACGATCAACGAGCAAGAATGAGAATCAAGAACAGGTGTTTAGCGGCCGAACGAATGCTCATTGCGCATTCGTGCTAATTCTGTGGTTCTGTGACCATACCCTTTATCAGCGATAACATGCGAGAACTGAGTCTTATCTTTTTTTTACTTCTTCGGCATTGAATTCTAGTATATTTGCAATCTCTAGCCAATCAGTTTGTTTGCGATTTGTATTTTTGTAGTGTTCAAACGTCGGATACCAGACATTTGGAATTTCGGTAGGCTTCTATCATAAATAGGCATTTTTCTTGAGACCAATACATAGTTCAATCGATGAGTATACTCAGATCAGTGATCGAGATCGCTTGAACACAAGAACGCTTTGAAGAGACCGCTCCGGCGGGCGAGCGCGTCCGAACACGTAAGAACGCTCTAAGAATCTGCTGGCACGCTCTAGTATTGTTTACATAAAGCGAACGAGCATTCTTAGAATATTCCATAGAATCTTTGCGAGCGCAGGGAGAACAACGAAAAAACGCTCTATGTCTGTTAACAGTAACCGAATTTGATAGAGTGGGGATAGAATGAGCATTCGCTCGTTTGATGTAAATCCAGCCTTACATGTACTTCAGTAACCATGTTTGTTGTCTCCATCAAACTATTTGTCAACATCATCGCAGTGTTGGAGTTATTATAAATGGTCAGTGTTTATATACTGTTTTTTGTGAATTAGCATTGTCTTCGCGACAGTCTCGCTTATGGCTATAGTACCCATATAAGATAGTTTAATGTTATTTTCCAGATCTTATAGACGTGAGAGATCGCGTTCGAGATCCAGGCGCCACAAGTCTCGGTCCAGGTCGCCAAGGCAGCGAGACCGCGAACGGTCGCGCGAACGAGACCGCTCACGGGATCGAGACAGATCGCGCGACAGAGAGCGCAGCGTCAAACCCAAGACGAAAGATAAAGACAAGGATGAAGAGAAATAAAACTTTATTGTGAATGTTGTACAGTTGTGATGTATGCACGGACTAAGCTCAATAAGGATACAAAATTCAGTGTAATAATAAACGTGAAATTAATAATTCTATGTTTCCTTTTATGGTGCGTCCGAAGGAAATACTTCGTGCCTCGTAACACAATGTCCCTACAATGTTTTGCGTACATAAGCAAAAGATTCAACATTGACGAGCGACAAAGAGAAAAATATTTGTAAATTCACGGGAAAAAAAAGCGGCGCATATTATTCGAATCATTAGCTCCAGATGCACCAGTCTATGCTATTTTTATATGTGAATAAGGATTCAGGCATCTCCATCCTCGGGAGACTATACAGGTGAACGGTAATGCGATACATTCCTTGATAGACGTTGTAGTACAGCTTATTTGGAGTCATTTAAGTCATATGACACCATGTCCGAAACTTGATAATTTCTGAGATATTCAAGATTTAAGTATTTTTTAAAAAAACGCCAGTTTTTATGTTAAAATGTGCCCTTGTAGTGACGAATACAAAATAATGTTATTGTTTATGCTGTATTCGTATAGCTAAATAATAATAATCTCATTTTAAATTAAAATTTGCAAGATGGAATCGTTATTACTTAAGTAACAGCTAAAAACCAAGTATCATTTTGAAAAAAAAAATGTTTTAGTTAAATTAAACGAAGAATTTCCAAGAAAATATGTATGGAATGTTTCGTACAAACTACATAATTCTATTCCTTGATTCATTGGCTATTCAAAAAGGTACAGGTGTCAACAAAAACTACATACTTATTTTTTTATTTGAATTTTAAATGTCTAGTAGATACTTCAATAAAAAAATGAATAAATAAAAAGACACACAAACAACTAGTATTTTTGGGTTCTAATAAATGAAAAACTTTGTATTTTAATAATACATTTATTGGCTAATTATCTGGGTACATTATTTCAAGTCCTGCTCAAAATGTGAGCCCCATCTTCCAATACAAGCTCGAAGTCTGTTTCTCATTTCTGTTTTAGTGACTCTTGTTGTCAAACTTTGCCGGATATTTTGAGCTGCCCTCTGAATGCGCTCACGAAGCTCTTGCTCATTGTTTTAGGGGGTTACATACACGAGATCCTTCATGTGAACCCATAAATAAAAATCGCAAGGGGTCAGATCCGGGCTTCTGGCTGGCCAAGGAATAGGTCCACCACGCCCTATCCAATGAAGTGGATGTTGTTGATTCATCCAATGGCGTACACTGAGCCGAAAGTGAGCTGGACAGCCATCATGTTGGTAGATAAGATTTCTTCTCGTGGCTAAGGGGACGTCTCCCAATAAAAGATTCACTTGGTTTCTTAGGAAAAGTTCATAAGTTTCCCCATTCAAATTTTGAGAAAAAAAGAACGGCCCAATCAGTTGGCCATTAATTATTCCCATCTAAACGTCCACAGATAATCTTCTTTGATGTGCCCTTTCTTTTTTCATCTTTGGATTCTCCCTTTTCGGTGCCCAATAATGTGAATTGTGATAATTAGTGATTCCGTCACGGTCAAACTTGGACTCATCAGTCCACAGAATTTTCTCGAGAAAATGAGGATCTTCCATATCGGCATTTAGCATGAAACGACAGAATTCTATTCGTCGGGCGGGATCGCCTTCTTCTAGAGCTTGGACCGGTGTGTAGTGATAAGGATGTAATCTTGCTGTATGTACGTTAAACCAAACCATCCACTGGGATAATCCAAGGCTACTAGCTGCAATCCTTGTGAAGATTGTTGGATTTCTGAGACATAAATCAAGTTGTTCTTCTTCTTTATCAGGAAGTTGAACTCGAGGTCTACCAGAATCGCTTGTTCGCGCTGCGAAACGCCCTGTTTCACGGACGCGTCGATACGTTCCCGAAAACACTCTTACGTTTGGTACACGTCGGTCAGGAAAACGCAGCATGTACTCTCTTTGCGCTGCTACAGCGTCGCCATCGTATTATTCGTAAACGTACAGAATGTCCGCGTATTCTTTATTACGGTAGGCAACCATTTCTCAAGTTTTTAATCAAGAGAGAAGTAGTTAGAAAGCAAAGATAGGCCTGTACTCAGAAGATCGTTGTAACTAACTGAAACAGATAACTAAAATTTCTACGAGCAAATTGTCCTTCATATTAATAAATCCTATTGTTGTAGTATAATCTAAGTGTTGTAGCAGTATCAAGTGCAAGGCGGTGTCATCAAACGAACAAAACCTGCTCACGTGCGCGGTAACATAATGAAGAGGATTTCTAGGAAACGGGTCACTTTTTCTATTATTAGGGTTGCAAATCAACCTCTTAGTATTTTGTTATGACATTTGTACTTTTTTGAATAGCCAATGAATCAAGGAACAAAATTATGTAATTTGTACGAATCATTCCATACATATTTTCTTGGAAATTCTTCGTTAATTTACCAAAAACATAATTTATTTGCAAAATGGTACTTGGTTTTTTAGCTTTTACTTAAGTAATTACGATTGCTTCTTACAAATTTTAATTCAAAATGAGATTATTATTATTTAGCTATACGAATACAGCATAAACAATAACATTATTTCGTATTCGTCACTACAAGAGCACATTCTAACATAAGAACTGGAGTTTTTAAAAAAAAAACTTCAATCTTGAATATCTCAGAAATTAACAAGTTTCGGACTTGGTGTCATATGACTTAAATGACTCCAAATATGCTGTACTACAACGTCTATCAAGGAATGTATCGCATTACCGTTCACCTGTATAATGAAGTGCACTAGCGGACAGTTTATGTGCTGTAGGCAGAGATGGCCAAATATCGGGTAAATAGCCAATCCAAGATTAAATACTCATTTCTACCTACCCATTTTCATTTTATACCGGGTTTAAATTAAATACGATATCGTTGTAATAAATCTTTGTTTTTCATGAGAAACATTGTTATTTCTCATATTTATTATTGAAAGTTGTGTAGAGGCTTAGGCCGTCCCGATATTTCTAGGCATTTGACAGGGCCTGGTATGCAGGCTTTTTGAGTAAGCTCTATTCGTATGGAAGTTCTGACCTCTTGTCCTCAAGTACAGATTTCCAGATTGAACGGTCTATTTGAGCAATGGTTGTTGGCTGTCCGTTCGATCCTATGACAATTAATGCTTAGTTCCTTAGGGATCAGTAGACTCAACATTGGTTTTGCTTCTTGGGCCTTGGGTTTCGTATCTAACCGAGGTGATGCGAATCTCGACAACTTTAACACTTTGAAAACAGACCTATCTCTTCCCCAAATGGGGCCCTTTCGTCTTGGTTCCTACTTTCTAGGGTATTAACGTAGCAATGTCTAATAATCTCGAACTTATCGGTATGGAGTTTTAATTGCTGACCTTAACTTTGGGCGTTCGATTAAAGCTGAGGCAAATAAAGCTCAAAAACAGGGCATCCTTTTCAAGGTCAGGAGGAATTTCACGAAAACTTAACCTGTATCAAGCACAAGTCCAGTCGTGTGTGGAATATTTCAGCCAACTCAGGGACGGATCCGCCAACATCTTTACGCAACCTTAGATTCAATCCCTCGGCGACTGATTGCTGATGAAGAACTTACGTTACGTACAGCACTCGGCTCGGAATACCGACGTATAGTGGCTGCTTTTCGGTTTTCTATATACTCTGGAGAATGTGTTTGCAATTACCCCCCTCCCCCTACATCCACAAATTGATTAGATGCAGTGCGAGTGTGCACACTTATGTGATAGACGTTCTACAAACTCAAACGAGGCGATTTGCTGTGAACCGCCAAATGGAAATCGCTTCCTGCGTCCGTTTTATAGCATCTTATGACATGGGAATCTTCAAACGACGAGTTAATCAGTGTTTGTTGGGTGAGAGCGCTCAATCATTCGCGTCATCGTCGCTTTCCATTGGGTTGAGGTTGAGGTCAAGCGCAAGCCTGTCTGTAATAAAAAAAACTGCCTTAAGCTGGATTGGTGAGTTTCCCGCTAAGCATGTCGACCACATTACACAAATCATATAAAACAACAGCTTTGCATAGATTTGTATGAGGGAGTACAATAAAACAAGTGTAATTCTTTGTAATATTATTACAGAAATGCTTTATTATAATAATTAATGTCTAAATAGATGGATCATCATTTATAAACGTTATCTAGTACAACCTACAGACGAGGCGGCCAGAGCGGCCTTACGGAGGTGTCCACTCTCGACGCCGCGTCCTAATAATTCCATCACTTACGGGTTTTACAAATCATTTTGTTAACATTTTTTGTACAGCCATATACAATAATTTTATTTTCAATTACATCTAGACGTAAAAAAATTTGAGGTGTTTCAGGAAACTACGCTTCCTATAAAATGTAATTACACGGGGAATGAGGAGCAGCTACGCTTGTGACGTGCAAACACCGGAAAGGCAGACCTCGTAAACTAAACTAAAATCAGTTCAGCACTTTTCAATCATCACTATAACTTACGTGGCGAGCCGCCACTCTACAACATAAGCATCATTCACTCGACGCACGCGACTCGACTCCACTAAATAACTTACATTAAAATATACAAAAATATCATTTTCACAAATTAAAATCGACAAACTATACACTCCGGCACTAAACAATATTCGATAAGCTATGTACGATTTAAAAGCCGGTTTAAAACTTAAACGAGAGCTCGACTTGAAAACAGTACAAAATAATATAATAATCACGACTATAGTGTCGATTGTCTAGAACTGCCTGCGGCATTCGTTCAACGCTGCGAAGATTCAAGGTCCCCTAGCCCAGCTAATAGTAAATCTACAACGAGCTAAAATTGAGGGGAGCGCGGGGCCGTCGGGTCCCGGCGTCTCCTCCTCCGATCCATAAATTACACGAGAATGAGAGACGTTCAAATATTTATACATAGGATTCATACGAACAACAAATAATACTAGAACACTTACAAACGCTAGTGTACGCCGCGGTGACGCGACGGCCGAGCACCGGACTCGGCGTCAGCGCTGTACAACGCAACTATTGTATCCTTCTGTACATCAGTCTGCTGCCGCTGCGGAGCGCGCGTCGGCACTCGCGCGCGGACCTCTATTACTTACAAATGTACAATTGCAATAATATTCACAAAATGTATAAAGGGCGGGACGGGATACCCGCGCCGTCGCATCAGCCTAGTTCCGCGGACGTGCTAATACTTTATACGCAGACGACTACAGAACGGGGTTGGGCTGCGGCGGCCCGATAGGCCCCAGCTCCGGTGCCTTCATGAAGAATTTCTCCAGCTTCGCGATGATGTGCTTGCCGTACGTGTACTTGCGCAGTGACCCGATGTGCGGCCGGATCTTGTGCATGAGCACTTTGCGCTGCGTCGGCTCCGCCACGTCGATCATCTTCTGGACCACGTAGTTCGCGTACTGGTCCTTCATCATCACGTGGAGCGCGCTAAAAAATTCACGACTGTTTTTTATTAGACTTATCGATGTGTGAAAGGGGCAGGGAGGATTGTAATACGAGAGACGTGCAAAGTGTATGCATTCACAAGGTGTCACGTCTCCCGATTACTTTTTTTTTTTATTCTGACTCGACATAGTGACTGCACCATACCTGATGGTAAGCATGGTGCAGCCAAAAAAACGCTAACGACTATCGACAGGTAAGAAAAACCCAACGGTAGTCGCAGCGATCATGCCGGCCTGCACAAATATCTCTTCACGTTACGCTTAAAGGATCCCATATCAAAGGGCTGAAAGGGCTGTTGACCACAGCAACATGTGCAAAGGCTGTTAGTAACTCGCTTCGGCTTGTCGCACTCAGGGATCAGTTTATTGTTGCCCAGTTGATCATACGTTTAGAGGTCTGTCGTAGTATATGCGGTGTTAATAGATTCCCATCCCTTGGCGGTCATTATTGTGCTTAGGCTAAACTGCTCTTTCCATCAGTTACGCTGTAATCATTTTGTCAAAATATTTAAAACAAAGTGTATTTAATTTTTTTTTTTATAAAAATTGTTTCATGTCTTTTGGTTAACCAGCAATTTACAGACAATGGCTGTTGGTCATTACATTGTCACTGCGCCAGCTCGTCAGATAAAGTGATTCTACCATGATTGCAATATATTTCAATAATTTAATAATAAATAATATATCGTCAAATTAAACTCCTTACGGGTTAAACAGAAATACATTAATGGCTGTATTGCTTTTTTTTTTATTAATATGCCTTTTATTTATGGTTTACTGTGATTCATTACAAGATTTTTTATTTATTTATTTCAATTCATACTTTTTCAATTCAGCATAAATATATACTGCTAATGATTTTTTCCTGGATATCTAAGGGCAATAGATCTGTAACTGTTTTAGTATTCATGAGTATATTCTGAGACATTGTGAGATACATTCTGCATATACATATAATAAAGCCATTCGAACCAGGGTGTCCAAGCGATTTCGTCAAAATGTTAGGTTACTCAAATGAAATGGTCTAGCAATAATGCACAAAAATTGCCATAATAATATAAGAATGTGAATAACAAAATATATTAGTAGAAAAAATTATGGCACACTAATGAGCCATTAAGGCCATTATTCTGCATAAAACTGTACAAGCATATGATTATAACTTGAGCCACCCTGGCTTTGGCAGCCTTAGTACGTCGATGAAGTAGCAACAGCACCACGCAAGCTAGACATGCATAAAATAAGTCATTTGACAGATTATTGAGTCAAATCTTTTTGTATAATTATATAAACCGGTATTATAATTAAAGATAATTGAATCAAGTTGACATGTTTTAAAATAGATTTTTTACTACTTTAACATATCTTTTTAGACAAGCACATAAAAAAGTCACACTTAGGTACATTTGGTGACTATTAAAATAATTGCAATTTTGTATGACCTCCCAGTAGCCGTGATTGCAGCTCTAAATGTGAACCAATTTAAAAATCGCTGGACAAGTATTGTCTCAATCAAATAAAAAAAAAGTGAAATAGCAGGATACAGGCATTTATAAGTTGTTTTAATTGCTTGCCTGATAATAAATAAATAGAATGACTATATATTTTTAAGTAAACAATGATATACGATTGAAAACGTAATTTTATGGTTGTTTGTAATATAATATAGATAGCAATCACTAGGACCACACAAGGCGTGCCAAAGAGATAAAACTAATAGCAGGCACCTCCCCTGTTACAATTTATCCCAAGCTGAATCCGTATTTAGACATGTTTACTGACTGGTTCTGGTGCTTCATCGACATACTAAAACTAAGTTGATATTGTGCTCTAGGTACAGACTTGTCATTGAAGCCGCACAGCTCGTCGATGAGTAGAGCGCGCTCCGTGCGCGTGGCATGCGTGACGCACTTCTCGACTACGTTGGAGGCGAACTTGTGCTGCGAGAGCTGCAGCACCTTGCCGCGCACGGCCGCCACGAGTCGCGACCGGTCCTCGCTGGCGCCGTGCTCCAGCACATGCTGCACCACGTAGTTGCCGTACTGGTCCTGTACATAAATGTCTTCAATTAGCAAAACCCGGGTGTAGTCATCGCTAGAAAATACGTCAGATAATGCATATTATATTCGATGGTTCTGCCCGGCGGTATTACCTTGTAATGAGCAATGCCCTTCTGCTTCTACCATACAGCATAACTTTATTGCGAGTTAACCTGGTTTTCGCTACAGTCTATGAATTCTAACCGACCGTAACAGCTCTTTTTTTACATTTTACATATGTCGAAATAGGATTTTTTAAATTAAAAGTGCGTTACTTTTGTGATCAAAATTTTACTCTTTGGCAGTTTCGTGAAACTTATTAAGTTTTGAGCATTGTCAAAGCTGCTGAGACTTAACGTACTAAGGCAAGGTTTATTGTACCTGTATGAGTTGGTCGGTGTGCGCGTGCAGCTCGGAGAGCACCGGCGCAGTCTGCTCGGGCGTGCAGTGCTCCAGGATGCGCTGTATCACGCGGCAGCCGTACGGGTGCGTCGACAGCGCGTACACTTGCCCCGAGAACGCGTTTATTATGAACTGCAGCGCCGTCGGCTCCACGCACTCGATGCACTTTTGCACCTATTACACATCGAACACCATTCTTATTACAATTATGTTTATATATTTATGACCTTATAGCGCAGTTTGTAGTGACTCTACCTATGTTCCTGGGTTCGAGTCCCGGTACCGTCAACTTTTTTTATGAGCAGATTAGTTTGTCGCGAGGCATATATTTGTGACTTAACAGTGATAAATGAAAATCACATGGACCAAGACTGAGATAGCACTATGAGAAAACTACTGATGCGAAAGAAAAAAACTAACAGCAAGCCCTCTGTTATAATTTGTTACATGTCTATATATATATTTAATATCCATGGCACATGCGCAAGATTTAGGGCTAGATCAATGTGTGTAATATCCGTAAATATTATGTTATAAATTAAAGTCGTTTTTAAATGTGTCTACATATTGGCTTCTATCTTTTAAAGCATTGAACAAATATAATTCAGGTAGATTAATGTAAAATGGTTGTATTAAATTTAAAAAAATAATACAGCAATATATATATATATATATATATATATATATATATATATATATATATATATATATATATATATATATATATATATATATATATATATATATTATGAGTTCCGGAATTTTAAGACAAGCGCTGAATAAACAAGAGATAATCAAAACTGTTCTTTGGAGTCATAGGCCTTTGGTAAAAGTGGTGTCACTGTATGTCTCTTGCGCTCATGGCAATCATGTCCACTATCCATCCCTCTCATCATTTTGCCGTAAAATTAAGAACCTACCAAGAGCTTGTGTGAATAAAAAACATTTTAACTGAGTAAAATGGGTTAGGAAAAATCAGGTCACTTGAGGTTTTTATGTTTTTACACGTTTTTTTAAAATTCATAGTTTAAGAGAAATAGTCTTAATTCTAGGAAACTTGTGGCAAATGTGTCATTATTTTTGACTGTGATTCTAGAAATGTTATTTAGGGTTACGGTTTTAAAGTGTAAATGACCAAAAAAAATAAATATTAACTACAATAACCGAAAACTGGTTACAGTTTGACAAAATTTCTAGGTTTTTCTTAAATGCCCATAATTTTCAAACTGCATGGGATAGATTTTTTTTCTCATAATGGTTACAATCAATCCTGTTACCTCGTTTCGGCTTGACGTTGAGCTATGGGACTCCCTGTATATACTTTATATATATATATCTTATTAGAATAAATGCTTCTGCAGAGAGAAGGCAGACTTTACGTGTATATACAATTGGATGACAAGCGTTACTTACGACATGGTTTCCGTTCTGATCTTTGACACACTTGAGCACGTGTCCGTCGAGCTCACGCACCACCTCCTGCTGCTGCTCCGCCGGGATCGACTCGAGCGCCTTCTGGATCACGCGGCAGCCGTACATTTGCAGCGCCAGGTTCAATACGTTTCCACGCACCTGTCGTTTACAGCCACAATTTAGACACAACAGAAATACACCATTACATTGTTGTTGATAGTTAAATATGCGAGAATTGTCACTCATCAAGCTATAGCAATTACGTCACGATTTAGCCACATGTTCTAACAAAACGTACGTCTATTTTTATATACGGTCAAACGGCCTGGGATAATAGCGGATAAATTACAACATAAGTAGAAAAAAAAAGAAATTTATAGACGAGATAGTTTTCAAATAAATACATTTTTTATAATTTTTACGAAGTAGCTCCTTTTTTATTACTAAAAATATTACATAAACGTAAAAAATTTAATCTACGCCTATAAATTCCTATATTTTATGTAACTGCATTGTGTATAACTATACCTTTGATCGTAGCCTTATAGGCCACCCGTTGCTGAGAATTATTACCTTATAATATTTAATTCGTGTAAAAGCATTTTAGATCTAGGAACATATTTCGTTGGAAATAGGCAGATAGATTTACCTCTATCATTGCAAGCTCAATAGTTTAAACCCACCTTCTGCGCAAGTGTCGTTTTCTGTTCAGCGGTGCCGAATTCAAAGAACTTTTGTATCACGTAGTTCCCAAACACGTCTGTCATGAGACTGTATGCAGCGCCAATTATTTCATTGAATACCATCTGTTTTTCTTGAACTGTAGCCCTTTCTAATTTTTGTTGAATAAACCTGTAATTAAAGCAAATATAATATTTTGCAATGCTGTATATGATTACTTTTTACTATAAAGTACACGGACATTTTCTTATTACGTGTACTTTTAAAGAAAAACTATTGGCTACTTATTAATGAACGAGACACGAGTCTGTTTGTTTTGGTGATGTATCCGTCTCTAAGAGCTGAACAAATTTTAAAGTAATTACATATATATATTCCTATATGATATCACTGTGTAAACAATCATGCCGGCCTCCACTAATATCTCTAGTAAACCCGCGCGCGTGCTTTTGTTATGCGTGTATGGTATGGAGAGGGTGGAACAAGATTCAACAACTCTTTAGAACACTGGCCGTGATACATATCGTCGGGCGAAAGGCTATTTGGTTTAAGCGACATTTTTTGGTGATATAGTAATATATATATATATATATATATACATATATTTGGAATCGGTTTAAAACGCTGATTACGAAAATACCAATCACCAAAAAATGTCGCTTAAACCAAATAGCCTTTCACCCGACGATATAATAGAGAATGTTTAGTGAAGTAATATCTCTTGTGTGGTTACCTAGATCCGTGCTGGTCCTGCGAGAACTCAACGATGTGATTGGCGAGGTCGCGCAGCTGCAGGTTGGGGAATCTGTTGTTACGGAAGTCCTCGAGCAGGCGCGACCGCCCAGCTGGCGGCTTCTCTGCGACGAGCGCGCTGACGCCAACAGAACCCACGCTGCCAACACCGCCACTCACCAATTCTGTACGGATAAATAATGTGCTTTATTTTTAATATTGGTATCCGTGGATTTAACCTTCCATACCCCTTGCTAGTGATACCGGACGGTCCTACACGAGCTGCAGCAAGACAACATAGTGTATAAGATCGACTTGATCAACAAAGTTGATACGGATTTTTAACTCAGTTAAGCGAAACAACATATATATTTTTTGCCTGAACATATTTGAATACTAAACGTTGCATTTTGTAGCTTAATACACATTTCAGTACTCTATATTTTACATTATGTATATTTTATACAATGTTAGAATACAACTATTTACAGTATTTACAAAATAACGGATTATAGTGCGTATGTTGCACGAACCTGAAATGTTGCCGACCCCACCGAGTTTACTCAGCAAAGACGAGGACGAACCAAACATCCCATTTGACGTGAGACCTTGGGCTAAACTGCTCACAGCTCTGAAAGACAAATATTAAATATTCAAGAATGCGCACACACAGTGACATGTATGAAACAGGATAGTAAATGAAATCGATAATTGCATGCTCAAACGCCACTATCAGTACGACTGTACAGCAGATTCGACAACTTGACATGTTAACAAATGATGGCATACAATACTATTTACAATGTACAAGTCGAGCAGAGTCGACAATCGACAACATCGCTCAAGGGATGTTGTGACGCGAGAAAGGCATGTCATAGCACACCTGTACTTGGCGGTCTCAGCGCCAGGCGCAGCAGACACTGGCCGCAAGCCGACCGGGCCGAGCGCTGCTGCTAGCGGCGGCGACAACGGTGACGGTCCCCACTTACGCGCGTACTCTTGTAGCGCGGCCGCGGGCCCTCCGCCGAACTCCAGTGAGTCGCGCCGCGTACCCGTCGCACCGCCTGTAACAGGACATACCTCGCCGCTCCACCATACTGCTCCGCTCCTCTGCACTCTACGTCTGTACACGACTCGGCCCTCTCTTGGACCTTACACACGTGTCTATGTACAAACTTTTAGAGATACTTCATCATACAATATACAAATGGCTAAGTTTATACAAATGGCTCAACTATAGGTGCGTACACGCGCGTCATACCTTTTTATGATTATTACCAGTATAGCGGGGCTGCAGGTAAGCGGGACTCTGTGACGTATTCGCGCAGAAATAAATTTTAACGTCTGTTGTGACATGCACGAAACTAATTGCATTCTTTCAGAAAGACTTCAATTCATACATCTCAAACTTTATTAAAAAAAGATCCACGTGACATTCAACCGACGGATGTGATATATTCACTATCTGCTTTAGTTAACCTGAGAATAGTTATATGAAATTACTAAAATATTACATTTTATTTGTTCTGACAGTATTAAATGTTGAAACAATTAAAGATTTCAAAATTACCCTTGTGAAGAAAAGAAAATCTCTCATTTATTAGCTACCGACATGGAGGAGAAATGACCTCCGAAATGAAATCAGTGGTAAGTGGATGTCGATACTAATCAAGTTTTGTATGAAGTTTTACGCTCAATCTACAAGAGTACAACTTTAAAGTTCCTCGACGTTTGACAGTTGCTGATTATATTCAATGTATTTTTACTGGACTCTACTTGAAGTTTCCAAAAAAATATTTCCATTTATATTTTATTTCATACGAATATGCTTTCTGTTTAATAAGAACATTTTTAGAACTCGAATATACAAAACTAATTTCACGGTTTATTATCCGTGTACATGCACAAATAAAATAAAATCACATTTTGTACAAGTTCACTTTCAAATGTGACTATTATAAGAGAATGAATTACTCAGTCAGTAAATATTAGTCTACTACATTCAAAATAATACAAGCATAAGAGGATAAAGTTAAAACTTTTTATACCTGTCAATTGATACGAGTACATCACATTCTTGACTTATTGAAAACATGTACGATGGTCATGTAAGCTGTAGTAGTATTATGTCAGTATCACAGACTAATACTACTACACATATACACTGCTACAGCCAATTCATTTAATATAATATATTGAGATTTTGAGCGAGCTATTATAATTTTTTTCAAGTACAAGAAAATGATGATGTTTAGACACTGACGGACGACATCGAAAATTATAATTTGACATAAAGCAAAATGAAAAACAAGATTTCACGTGATGACATGCTACTTTTATAATTATGTTACATATATACTCACATTTAAAGTAGCAATATTTAAAAAACGATTTCACTAATATTAATCCTTTGTGAGGCGACTAATTTCAACAACAAGAGTTACAAACTACACACATTTAATGTTTTCATTCACAACATAAAAGCCTCACAATTTATAGATACGAAATTGTATATTTATTTACCTGATCACGCCTGAAACTGGACCACAATGCATGCAGATAAGCTGCGGCCAGAAATTATAAAAGAAATAACATAATTTTTAACTGTGTTTTCGTTTTGTAATTGTCAGTCTGAACAGTTTCTTGCGTTTTCTTGCAAAGAACAGTTTCACGGTCTTTGCATTAAATAACACATAATGTAATTGATAGGATAGGATACAGGAACAAGTGCTAAAAAGTGCGGCTAAAAGGTTCATTTCCATTATCATTTTCTAGTACTCTATACGAATTGAATATTTTTGTTATAGTTGAATAACTTTACACTCATGATAATAATAGCTAATGCGAAGTAGTATCAAAAATGTGTTTAATTATATATGCTATATTAAAGAAAAATCTTATAATAATACTGTATAAATGTATAAAAAATTAAGTTGTCACTGAATCCTGTGCTAGTACTTCTTTTTGGTAAATCTACATTAACAGGGTGTGCATCAATATATTTTTAATAAGAAATAAGGGGCTGTAATTATAATCGTCAAATTAAAAAAAAAATGGTCCATCTGAAATTTTCTATCCAATTTTGGAATAAAACAAAATACAAATGTTTACCATAGTAAATAGATTTTAGTTAATGTAATTGTCATTATTATTAATCATTTCTTGCCAGAATGAGGGAAAATTATATATCCCATTAAAAAAAAATGTTTAGATATAGATCACCAGTTTCGAATGGTTATTATTAAAATAATGAGCTGATGTTTTTTTAAATATAGCTCGTTATACTCTATATAATAATGTGTCCAAATTTCGTTAAATTGTAATGCCGTTCGTAATGAAAAATATTAGATTTTTGGTTTTTATTAAAAAACTCAAATATGCAAATTCAACGTATCTTAATAGAACCATTATACTCATAAAAGATGATCCAGATATTTCTATGGCTCGCATCTTATTACGCTCAATTGCAATGGCCTTTGTACATACTACAATAGCATTTCTTCCTTGCTAAAATTCATATAAAATGCAATGGCGTAAATAAACTTTATTAGTTGCCATTAGTACACTTTCGCTTCACACAGAAGTTTAACGCGTATCAACTTTATTCTATAGTTGCTTTTTTACATCGGTATGTAATAAAAATTAAGTAATAAAAATAGGGAGACACACATGCGCCAAATAAACATTTAGTTATGTCGAAACTTCACACTTAAAAATGGACAGAACTTGTCGGTGTTCCTAATAATATGTTATAATAAGTAATAGCACCTCCTTGTGGCATCGTCGATTTGTCAGAATGACGGCTTACACTTCAAAACCAAGATTTTATTACAGACAATTTACAGGTTGATACAGGTTAATTTTAAACGGTGGTATATACAACATAAAACACTGATTTATACAAATTAGTTGAAATGAAGAGAATGTCTAATTTATAGTACTAATTGTAAATGTACAAAGTTGAAATTTCTTCTTAAATGGGGGAGATGGAAGTTAAATATTTATGACGAAATACAATCTACTTTTAATTTTGTAATTCTAGTAGTTATATGTTTCACATGTTTATATGTATGTCGGGATAATTTACTGTTGTGAATCTTTTTGTACTTTTTAGTATTCATAATTCAATAATAATGATTATTTTAAGATTCACCATGAGGTTGCAAAGATGTTTCGTGGCACAAAGCCGAGAGAAGACTTACTTTTTGGCACAAGGTGAGTTTATTACTTATTAATATTTAAAAAAACGTGATTATTATTCGTATCACAAGATTGTTTTTTTGTTTTCTAATTCCTAAGCATTGAAATAAGTACCTATCTGCAAATACATATCACACAAGCAATATTACTTCAGGTATAACTGTTTCTAGAACACTGAGATTTTGAGTATCATTACAATGTTGCTTATTGAGAAGTGCAGTAATTAAGAAAATATTCTTTATACAATCACCTTTATTACTGGGCGCCTAAGCATGATAATTTAATTAAAGTATTGACGATATGTACGCACCTGCTGTTCATAAATATTGCACATATATGTACCTAAACAAATATTCAGTCCTCAGCATATCAGATACTCGTGTACACTTTTATACATAAAATAACTAAATTAGCTAAATATATACAAGAAGTATAGTATAAGCGTAATTAATAATTGTATAAAAAATTATGTTAACTAAAAATGTCACGAATAGGCAAATATTGGCAATGTTAATTATACTATTGTAATATATAATCTGCTGGCATGATGTCTAAAAAGTAAAAATGTCTACATTACAACATTATTCAAACAATGTATTTTGTAAACATATGAAGATATCTAAATAAATTATTACATCAAAATTTGTTTTGTATAAAACATCTACAAAGTACTAACAACACAAATTAAGAAACAATATTCAACAGTGTCTGCTGAAATATAAAAGTTTAGTTTTTAGTTATTTAATAATAAAAATTATATATAAAGTATATAAATAAGTACTGGCTACACTAAAATTACTAAATAACTTTCTCACCACGCCATGCGTCGAGTTAGATAAAATAATTATTAATACATAATACAATGAACGAATAAAAACACTATGTACAGTTTAGTTTAGTAAGGTGTTACACGAAGCGCTGTTGCACATTATGGTCTTATAACACAATATTCGTGAATTATTGATATGACATTATTTCCCGGAGATGTTTCTTTTACTTCCTGTCAAGTCATTAACAATATAAATTTATGCTACTATTTACTGGCGAGCAAAATAATGACTACACCACCTCTTACGGTGATAAATAATAATCCAAGTCTAATAACAGTGGCGAATGCTAAAAGATGAGAATCTACTGACGATCTCAGAAGTCATGCCCTCCTAAATAGACCCTAAAATATACGACAGCGGAAAACTATAACGGGGTTAGCAATAATTTCAGGCGCCATATAAACCCAAATATATCTTTACGCGTTTTCACCATTAATGCGAGGATTGAAAATAAACTACTGATTCATAGAACAAATTAAAATCAAAATGCGAGTAGGTACATAGAACGTACGAAAAAAGGCACAAGTAAGGATTGTCTGGGTAAGCTTTTTTACATAGTAACAAAAACATTTTAAGAACGTTAATTAGTCTGTTTCTTTTTGTTGAAATTAAAATGTAATATGAACTACACAAGGGTCAACTTATCCAACAAGTTCTCATTGAATAATATGAAAGGAAAGCAATGATTATGTTTGATAATCAATATAGACATAATCTATATAAATGGTATCGAATTAATATATTGTGCGCCGCCCGTGAGATAGGTTTTGGAGGCGTGGGCTCTTTACATCCACTCCTCCTAGAGACGAAGCCTAAACAGGCTATTCGCTCCGCAGGCGTCTGGAAGAATCTGGCTTCTCAGGCCCGGGTGGAGAGATTGGAACGACACCCCGGGGTTTTAGTCAGTTGTGTCAGAGACAGGATTTCCCCCGGGTTACTAAAAAAAGTCAAATAAATACTCTTCCAGAGGCGCCTAAAAAGGCTATTCGCTTCCAGGGCAACTGGAAGAATAAGGATTCCCATACGCGGTATAGGAATATGGGAACCCTGGGGGGTTTTTAATCAAGTAGGACTCTGACACACCGGGGTGGTTACCCACACAGCGGCCCTGATTGTCCTATGTAGGATTTTGTCCCTGGTTATAAAAAAAGGCCAATAGACGCAAAACATTAAATTATATTTGTGATTAGCTTCAGATGCGCTATTATTCAGACTTTTGACTTGTAATTAAATATTTTGCGCAGGAGTATAGTTACACGATACATTATTTTAATGGTTCATGTATTTGCTTTTGTACTTACCTTATTTCGGGGCAAATCTTCAATAAGATATTCTTAACCTAACAACCCTCATTTTTTATATAAATTTATTAGAGCTATACTGATACTTAAGTTTATAAAATTAACTTTAATTACACTAAATATTATAATGTTCATTACAAATAATAAACTCACGTTTATTCAAAAAAATATGACAGCGTTATAATTATTTGATTTAAAATGTATTGAGACAACATAATGCGCAACAGCAACGGGCCGGGCGGAGTGGAGTGTATATGTTGGTTTCATAAATTTAAGTGGAGTTAGTACCTGGTTGCGGTTGCTGCGGCTGCGGTTGCGCGGGAGCTGGCGGCGCGGGTGTGGCGGCCGGGTGCGCTGCGGCTGGCTGGTACTGCCGCGGCGCCAGAACTCCTCCTGGTGACACTAGTCGTAGCGGGGTGCCGTTTCGTCCGCCCATCACGAGAGACCCCGGGTCATAGTATGGGATCACGTACTGTCCCTGACCGTTCACCTGCTGCTCCCCTTGATTGGGAGTGAGCGGCCGGCGCGGCTGTTGCGCTTGTTGCTGGGCCGGTTGGGCCACGAGGCCTGGGTACACGCCCCACGGCGCCGCCACTCCATAGTAAGGAGGCACGCCCGCTATCAGTGCGCTCACGTAAGGCGTGCCCTCCTGTCCCGCGTTAATCACGTATGGAGCCTGCGTGAAAGCTTGCTGTGCGGCCAGTTGTTGTTGAAGTTGAAATTGTTGTTGCTGTTGTTGTTGCAGCAGCTGTAGTTGAGCCGCTGCTGCTTGACCGCCCGCTGCTGCCGCTTGTTGTGACCGAAATAGTTGCTGAAACAATAGAAATTATTGTTGAAAAAACAAATTTATTGTTCATTTTGCTTCGACGTGACGCTTATTAAAAGCTAAAGAAAATAAATATGATGTACTTTAATCAAAAATACTTGTCCTATGTATTATTAAAAGGGCCTATATAAAATTTATTTGAAATGATAATGTTTAGAGATATTACCTTATGTTTAATTACTATATATGGTTGAAATATTCAACTCTGTGTGAACGCGGTGATCGCAAATCGTACAACAGTTTAATTAATAGCGGAACGTATCGTTTATTGTTTTTAGCCAGACACAGCGTGGTCCGGTGCGCTCGAGGGCTCCTTTCAAAGCACGCTAATTAACGCAATCGTTTAAGTAAAAGCTTAATAACAAGCTTTGCGTTGTCAGACGCACTTGCCGCAAGCCGGAACCATGTATTATATTTACTTTTTTTTTTCATTAAAACTCATCCCGTAACTTTTCAACATTTAATAAAAACTCTCATAATAAATATCATACAAAATAATGTATCATAGACATAATATTGTTCAAATGAAACTATAAAGAAATCTACAGTTGCATAATGTCAATGTTTTTAATCTGAGTAGTCCAAAAACGTTTTGAATGAGGTGAATCAGTGGTATGAAATGTGACGTCATTGTAAACTGCCAACTCCATTTACCTGTTGAGAAGATACAACTTGGCGAGAGTCCAGGACAGTGAGCGAGCGGTATCTGTAACCGAGGTGTGTCGGACTGCCCCGTTCGCAATCACTTTGCTCATATTAAATCACGTGAACTACCACTAGATATCTTTATATTGTTTATTCGTTGCTAAAACCACTGATTCTGTAAAGTTTCAATGTAATTGAGGAGTTTTTCTCCTGTGATAAAATGTTTATATTACAATAAAAAAGCTTCAAAAATACTTTTACCTACATAATTTATTACGAGTGATATTTTCAAAGGTAATAAATAAATATGTTTATATTATGATAGCGCTGTAATTAAGTAAACACGCTAAACATCTAAATCACTGTATGTATAATCATTCTTGTTTGAGACTAATACTACTCAGGATTAAAACCAGATGCCAACGAGTCATCATCATAAATTTAATTACTTCTCCTTCATTTCGTGGGTCTATTTTATTTTTCATTAGCTAATTGACATGAAATGATAATTTGACGGCGCACCGTAAAGTTTTCGGGGCGCGTCGTGGCGGCTAAATCTTATTCGGCGGTCGTTTGATCTTGTGACGCCATAGAATCCCGATTGCACGGCAATTTAATTCACTGACCCGGGGCGACTAAGCACGTGCGCAAAACAGACGGCCGGACCGCAACAATATTATTAAAAGCGCAAAAACTTACGGAGTGATTTTCAACCGCTCCCGCTTCGATAACTCGTTTGGAATACCAGTTTTATTGATTTTGATATTTAATAGCATTGACTTATGAGAAACCGTGAGGTGTACGAATAATTTTGACTCTCGCTGTACATTATTGTGTCGAGGTATTTTAAATTTTTAATTTAATAGTTATTTCTGATTATAGACGTGTCCTGGTTAATGGAACCCTCGGAAGCTTGACGTAAGATGATCGTTACTCGGATGGTTTAAGATATTTTAGATCAATCGTGCTTTTCGAGAAATTAATAAATCCTTTAACCATATTTCTCATATTACGCGTATTGCTTCCTTATATTACGCATAGTTTTGACATGCGCGGTTGAAAATCTCTTCGTGAGTTCCAAGAGTATAAGTGTCAACTGCAAAGCGCATGGCTGACCAACTGCCCAAATTAGCGCTAGCTACCTTCTATGCATATGCGTGGCTTAGTTATGGTATTATTTTATGGGGAAATAGTATTGCCGCACTCTTTATTTTTTATTAAAAAAAAAAAACTGTTAAGAATTTTAGTAAATATTCCATCTACAGACACTTATAAAACACATTTCCAAAAACATAAAATACTGATCCTCCCATTTATATTCTAGAAATTTGCAAATTTGTACTAAAACATCCAGGGTTCTTTGAAAAACGTGAGGAAGTGAAGACAAAGTTGAACTTAAAAAATCCAAAAATAAGTTCGACCAGGAGGTCGAGGAGGAGAGTATAGGAATACTCTAGCTAAGTATGCATTGTGGTAGTCTCTACACAATGGCGATAAAGATATATAACTCCCCAAAAATATTATATACGATCCACACAACGTACTATCAATAAACAAATTGAACCGGATGCTTATAGACAAATGTTATTACACCGTAGATTACTATCTAAAAGATAAACTATAAATTTATATTACATGCGTGAATATAAATAGAAAAGAAATAAAAAGGGATATGGTGTCCTACGAATATTGAAGTCCTCTTGCCTACATTGATGCCATGCCAACACGGTCCATAATTGAAGTATCAGATATGATTTTGTTTATTAGTAAATAAACAAAAACATATCTGTACACATAGTGGAGTTCAATAAATTATTTAATTTGATTAATAACCTATCAATCTTTAATTCGTATATCGGTAGTAATACCTCCATTCCTCGGTATCTTCCTTTCGAACCTGTGTCAAAGAGATATACTATAGTTGTTATGGTTAAAAATCTAAGGTAAATGGCAAACTTTTCGCATTCTGCCGTTTTTACACCCCTTTAATACACTAAAAAAAATCAGAAAAATATTTATGCTACTGTCCAAAACATTCATTTAGTAATACTATTTGGAAAATTCCTTCATATAGGGCCAGAAGAGAGCGCCTGCATATCCTCTGTTTAGCAGATATAAACATAAATTGATTTTGCTCGCTCACAGATGACCCCCGTTTACAGACGAAGTGTTAATTTTGGCCAATAACCTTTCAGTGCTACTACTACTACTAGTGTTCTAAAAGTAGCATGCCGATACCGCGGGAACCGCTTGCAATCGCGCTTCGCTGCCGATAGAAACCACCTTTGTGAGTTGGATTATTATCCTTTACCTAAATTTCAGCAGGTGCGGCTGAATATAGCTACGTGTGTTTTTAGTGTAAGACGTAGTAACCATGATTGTGTCGTTTGAAGGTGGCAGCGGCGAGGGAACTTCTCGTATTCAATTAGATGTTCAGTAATCCGGCTGCGGGCAGCTTCGATGCCAATTACGTAGTTATTAGAGACGGTGCGCGAGCTCGTGCTCAGCTTAGGTCACCCGTGCGCTCGCTGTGCGGCGTACATGCCGACCTCTATTTGATTTATACAGGCGCGCTAGGATTACACTGCATTTGTAACGTAGACAGTATTTAACACTAAATCTATCGGCGAACAATTTATATCTATTTTAAAAACAGGTATAACATGGTTTATGCTGCTTTTTTATAAATAAAATTAAATCCATAATACTCTTATCTTTTACTAGTAAAGGACGTGTTATTTTTCATATAGAAAAGATTTTTTTTTAAAACAAATATAAAGACCGGTCACTTAACTAGTTCGGTAAAATTAGTGTCAATGAAAAGGTAATTACACTTTCTAAAGCAGTTAGCGCATTTTTTTTTTTCAATCAAATTGTTTGGCTTGTTAAATTTAATATTGTTATTCAATGAACTAATTTATATCTATATGCAAATATAAAAATATAATATTTCCAAAATTTTCTTTAAATGTAGGAGACAATCTTTTTTTTTTGTTAACCCGATTGATATCCTTACAGACCGGCAGGGGAAGTGGTGAGGGCCACTTTCCCCGGTATGTCGGACCTGCCCCGACTAAAACCACGTAAGTATGAGCGGCGAGTCTTCATGAATTTTGCCTTAAAAAATTGTACAGTGTAGGCAAGGAAAATGGCGCTAGATCGTGCTTACAGCCTACTGGATAGAAACAGTAGTAACTGTATTACTTAAGTAGTTGTTATAATATAAAGTTATTTTAGTATAATTAATAGCTATAAGTGCTTTATGCTTTGCTAATGGTTGCTTCATGTTCACTGCTTTATGCTTCTTTTTGCTTAGTGTTACAGGCCTAAGAATGTTAAATCTTAATAGTAAATATGAATGTACAAATCTCTTTGTAATTATTAATGTAGAAATATGTATGACGCATATATGTTAATTATTTTAGTATAAATAAGTGTAAGTATTAAGGTAAAATCATAAGTAGTACTGTAGATAATAAATTGAAAGTAATGAAACTGGCAATAATTAGAGGCTTAAGTCTGTAAATGAAGCAAAGAATAAACGTCGTTGTAATATATAACAAATAATACAAGATCAACGGTTCACGGCAATAAAATAAAAATACAAAATATTCCTCGCAGGCGAAGCTGCCGTTATAGTTATTTACCTAATAGCTATATGTGAAATAAGTAATTTTTTATTTACCTATATCTTATTATAATGACATGAGAATAGATTTTAAATAATTATATGTCCATAAAAAAATTCTTAAGTATCATCATTGCGTCGCCGACCTAAAACAATTCAGTGCTGAAGTATAAGATAGAGCCCCATGTCATAGTCCTGAGAAAATAATGCGCCTGGAAGTCCATTCCACAACCTTAATGTGTGCGACAAGTAAGTACTAGTAGCGACCTGTTGAGCCTTTATTGTGTGGGTATGAGCCAAATGCGCAAAGTGCGCCCCAGGAGTGGTGATGAGGGCACCAGATCAAATAATTGTTCAGAATACTGTTCCCGTTGTACATACCAGGGATGTTACGAAGCTTCGACTCCGACTCCGATAAGTCGGAACTTCCGATTAATATTACACCTTCGGTTCCGAAACTTTTTAATCGGAGGTATTTATCGGAGGTCACCACCACTAGTCAGTAGTCAATTTATTTGATATCATTTTATATGTAATCAAACAATCCGTGCTACTTAATTTAAAGATCTCATTTTTAAAAATTTGATGAAAAAATATGACTAAAATTATTAAATTTAGAACTACATGTACATTTTAATTTATTACTAAAAGTTTTTTTTTATTTTACATTTACATTAAATTAAATTAAATAGAAATTAACATAAAAACAACCCTGGAGCAAATTTCATTCAATTTGTGCATTCTTAATGGAAAATTTTTAATAAGAAACACAGCAATTTTTATTTTCGTTGTCTGTGTATGTGTAAATTTATCACTTTCTAATTCACTGAATAATGTTTTTATTTGTCCCTTAATAAAACTATTTTATTCTGCCGTCACTTGTGATTACTGACATTGCCTCCGACTTCGGTTCCGACTCCGATAAATCAAATTTAAAAACTCCGACACCGACTTCGGTTCCGATAAAACTGCCTCCGTTACATCCCTAGTACATACGATAAAACAATGTATGTGCAAACATACGATAAAATACGCACAGGAGCACCAATTTCTCTACAAAGACTTAAGAGTTCCAAGCCGCGAATGAATAAAGTTTTTTAAATTATTTAGATGTCAAATTTTACCTTTAGCGTTTATGTTGCGCTAGATTAACATTTTCTGAATATAAGAGCGTTAAAGTTAGTTACTTTAAATCCAGAAGGAGTAATATACGATTCATCAATGTTAATAAAAATTGTTATTGTATAAATAAATGCAGAGTCACAACAGAGCGGTCGAGTCACAGGGGCTCCGCGATACAGTCTCTGGTATACGACATTTATTATTTACAGAAATGGTGAAGAAAAGACCGCGTGGCGCTGTGCTCCCGCGAGAATCGCACGCTCCGGCAAGCGCCTCGACAAATAAATTACGCGACAAAGCAATCAATTACAAGGACAAGAACGTAGCCATGGCACTCGAACAGAACGCTGCGTCAACAATAAGCTTTTAACGACGAAGTTGTACTACGTGCTCTTTAGGTAAGTACTCATCGTTTCGCGTTGATGTCTCTCTCTCTCTCTCAATATAGGATTATTTAAGTCGTCAACTTGTCCAGTAAAGATGAAAATGAGATAGTCGCTAAAATTGACATCTGATCTTCTACGGTTGTTTTTAAAATAAAAAGAATAAAATATTGTAAAACATAAAAAAAAAAACTTTAATAATTAAAGTTCAATTTTTAATTTTTTTATTATTAAACAAAGACTATATATAATTTTTGTTAATATTTAAACATGGAAAAAAGGAATTTTTAAAATAAAACCATGGATACAAGTTTTGAAATTTAAGAGTGCAAATAAAAGAAGCCATGGAAATTAAGTAATAGCATTGTACAAGCAATTTATTTTTACAATATAAAAATCGACCAAGAGTGAGATTGATTCGCACACCCAAGGTCCATATGGACAAATAAACTAAAGAAAGCATCACGCGTTGGTCTAACGAAAAAAAAAAACAAGATTAAAGGCAACAGCGTAAGGAGTAATACGGATCCCCAGGTCCAGTTTGCAGCGAGTCGAGGGACACCCAGGGGGTTTGTAGGGGTCTGCTAGGTGAGGAGTTTATTAAAACTAAATTGATTAGCGCATAAAACAAAACCATGCAAGTCTTGGTTCCTTTGGGACTCTTTTGACTGCGCTGCCTTGAAAAGTTAGATTTTTCTATGCGTATAAGGGACTGCAGAGTATTTCATTTTAAAAGCTCCAAGCGCTCTTAATATTTTTCTCATCTTTTGATTCTTGAGAATTTTAGCCTAGAGCTATGGCATGGGATTCATTTTGAAAGAGCAGTGAATAATGTCCTTCTCGATTAGGGACATAGTGAAAAGGCTTATTGTGTTACAGTTGTCCACAGGCGGCGGCGACCTCTTATTATCAGGTGAGCAGTCAGACAGTTTGCCGACAAAGGTTTAAAAAAAATTCAGACAGCCACGACGTCAGTCAGACATTCGGACAAACATAAACAACGAAGTGATCCTATGAGGGTTCATTTGAAGTACAGAACTCTAAAATATTAACTAAATCTTAAACCTAAAATAATATTTAGCTTTGATGAATACAGCAGCCGTTTCATGATGTTCTCCTTCCACTGAACTGGACTTTTTTATTTCTCTCGACCCATCGGGTGCAGGCGCAGTAGTAATCTGGTCTATAGGTACTAAAGCATTGTCTTAACTGTTTTGCATTTCTACAATTTCTTTTAGTTTTTTTTTTTTACTTTTGTCAGAATCTAAACGTATAGGGAGACATTGGCCTAAAGCGTATAGCTTATGTTGGAAGTCCTGAAAATGGAATTTTTTGATTGATTATGATAAAAGATTTTATAAAAACAATATAATATTAGGTCCTTACATATGAAATTGGCGTTTTTAGTACTGGCCACTTTAATCACAAATTTCTCCTCTTTGGTAAGGAATTTCAAATTCAAATTTGTACAGCTATAGACTCATGTATTTGTGCTTCGATGATCGCCATTCATTTGTTTTTTTCTTCTGTTTTTTTCTGTTTGCGTCACTCATTTTACAAAATGGAAAACTTAAAATATCGCATTATTTACGAGTACGAGTTCTGCCGTGGCACTAGTGCTGCGGAAACAACTCGAAGGGTGAATGATGTGTATGGCGGTCGTGTTGCAAAAGAAAACACAGTTCGTTTTTGGTTCCAACATTTTCGTTCTGGAAATTTCGACCTGCAGAACAAGCCCCGTGGACGGCCTGAGACTCAAGTTGATAATGAAGAGTTGAAGGCTATTGTGGAAGCGGATCCATCGCAAACCACGTCCGAGTTAGCTGCAGGCTGCGATGTTAGTGATAAAACTGTTTTAATTCACTTGAAGCAAATTGGGAAGATTAAAAAGCTTGAAAGGTGGGTACCTCACGAATTGACTGAAGCAAACCGGCAAACGCGCGTCGACTGCTGCGTTACATTACTAAACCGGCACAATAATGAAGGCATTTTAAACCGAATCATTACCTGTGATGAAAAATGGGTTCTTTACGATAATCGGAAGCGCTCAGCGCAATGGTTGGATCCTGGCCAGCCAGCCAAATCCTGCCCCAAGCGAAAATTAACCCCAAAAAAGTTACTTGTAAGCGTTTGGTGGACTAGTGCCGGTATTGTTCATTACAGTTTTCTCAAATCTGGCCAGACTATTACGGCTGATGTCTATTGTCAGCAATTGCAAACCATGATGGAAAAGCTAGCGGCTAAACAACCTAGGCTGGTCAATCGCTCCACGCCACTGCTGCTTCACGACAACGCTAGACCACACACTGCGCAACAGACGGCTACTAAATTAGAAGAGCTTCAATTGGAAAGTCTAAGACATCCTCCGTACTCCCCGGACCTTGCTCCAACAGATTACCATTTTTTTCGAAATTTGGATAACTTCTTGCAAGGGAAAAAATTCAACTCCGATGGGGCAGTCCTAATCGCCTTCAAAGATTTTATTGATTCCCGTCCGACTGGTTATTTTAGTAAAGGGATCAATGAACTACCTATGAGATGGCAAAAGTGCATAGAAAATAATGGTTCATACTTTGATTAATTAAATATATTATATTAAAAAATATTCGACTTTTTGTTCCTCCAATACAAAACGCCAATTTCATATGTAAGGACCTAATATATCGTCACGCTATATTCCTTTCGTGGTGAATAAAGATACATTAGTCACTGTATCCATTTTCAAAAGATTTTATCCCATGCGATTATATACTTATTATATAAATTCATACATTTAATTTAAACATTTTTGTAATATTTTTTTAAGGCAGAATTGTATTTAGATAATAATTCTACTAACTAATAGCCCTTACTGTGGACAATATACAAAATTAGTAAAAATGGATCCCTTTATACATTTTTACTGTGGTTAGTTTTTTTTATTTCCTGTAAACTTTGCAATATTTACTTGGGCCGTTTTCGAAAATAGCGGTTGTGATTTATATTATAATAAACTTTAAAAGCAAAGAATAGTCAAACCTTAAAAACAATTTCTGCGCATGAGAAAAGTGAAACAAAATGTTAAGAACACAAAGTGAACTAAAAAGTATGCATGCTTCATCTAGATGCTGAATATATTGCCATATGTTTAAATTTTGAAAAAAATTGGTTAATATGCGCTTTTGAACTTGACGACCTGTCCCCCTAGATAAACTAAGATTCATTCACAGTTAAAGCTAGAAGAAAAATGCAAAATATTGAGTTACACGACATAAGCTTGCAAAATATCACATTGACGCGTCATTTCCATACGTTTGTACTTTCCTACTAGCGTTATCGATAAACGAACGTTACTTTATCTAGAGTACACGCTAGGAGATATTATTAGGTTTCTAATAGAAAAGAAAAACATTTTTAACGATAAATGGTATATTGACAAAGGATAATTTGTGGGGAATCGGATACGACGGGTCCGGGAGTCCCAACAAGATTACGGGAATACTCAAGGCTGTGCCGTGCCTCGTCACCGACGCTATACTCGCAATGCCGCTATCGGCGTATCTTACTCTAACGAGTTTATACGCCCCGCGGGCTAAGGTCCCGGCGATGTTCTTCTTTATCAACCATCAAATGTAATCAAATTCCAATCATATATCTTGAAAAATGAATTGAAATACAATAAAAATAGTCTGTATATGTTTACTTATCACTACCGATAATTGAAAACTGCATTTACATGTCCACTTAAATTCTTGACTAGTGTTATGATGATATAAGTACAAGCAGTGTTAAGTGAAACCAATTAGACAGTACAGTAATTCATTGAAGTATTTAATGCATAGATTTAAACTGTAAAAAAACTACTCATTTACATTTGAAAATGCTTTTAAACACTAATGATTCATCAATTGTATGTCAATATGATCCATTAGTTTAAAGACGTTTTAAAATCCAAGGATCGTTTCTAAAATTGGGTGTTACAATTAATTAATTTGAAGTTATGATTTTTTAGAAGCGTAAAAAAAGTGAAATTTACATAATAACTATTTTCTAAATAAAATTCTAGCTATTTAATAATATTTATTTTATTATTCATTAAGATTCCTATCAATAAATCTCGTGAACTTAACTTTAGAAAAGTAAGTTATTTATAAAGTGGTTTTATTTTTACAATTTAGCTAGGTAAATCGACATTGCACCTAAGCACCTATTATGGTAAGCACATCGAAATGAAAAACCGAACACAACTATCGGGAAACAGGATACTGTTCGTCGATAGTTGAAATACTCATGCCAGCCTGATCAAATAAAGAACTCAATACGATTAGAGAGAGATAACACACTCCCTAGAAGATCATTCTTATATTAACGACATACCTGATGTAAGGACGAAATCATCTTAGAACATGGCAAACTGAAAGTAACTAACTGTAAAATTGTGATTTCGCAAACCAGCTTACGCGATTCTGTCATGTATGTAGTTTTCAGCATATTTTATTAGGATTAAATAATATATTAAATCCTAATAATGAACGTTTGAATTGAATTTGTTAAACATCAAATGATAAACAAACGATGCGTGTAACTTACTACACAAACCAGCCACGTTCTTAGGTAATATTGAAACGTTTGGTAAGTGCAAAATTATGGACAAACATTCCTTTAATTACCTAAGAGAATAAATACCTAAATATAGGAAAGAGCAGCTAAAGATTTTCAGTGAAAAGGTGGCAAAGGGCGAGGGCGGGTCTATGTTGGGCGGAGCGGAGCCACGCCTACGCCGCCCACGCCCTGCACAAATTAAACTTTGTTTTCTATTTATATTCTATCACATTAGGTAAAACTATAATCAAAAGTGAGCCAGCCTACTAAAATCATATAACCTACTACTCACGTAGTTAATTATTTTGTGACTTGTTTTTAGTTTGAACGTAAATAATTAAAAGGTACAATAGAATCCAAATAGGAGTTTAGAAAAAAATATCAAAGGAAAGCTGCTTTACAATTAGTTTTTATTTCCGGAAAACTAAAAAGTTAAATCCTTAATTTATACTGTCTCCTCATGCGCCTCTGTACACTGTACTTGAGGGAGACCACTGTCAATGAATGAGGAAGAGACGGTGTGAGTGTTTCCACCTATTACGACAGTTTCCTGAAGGTGGTCAACTATACCCACCCTTCATAATTTGAGGAAGTCTGGAAAGGCCGGTATCGTAGCAGATTGCGTAGCTCGCTACCACGGTCGATTTTCCACAGATATATAAAAGCACCCAGGGGTTTTTAGTCAGTACGAACACAACACCGGCCATCACCCTCATGTTGATCGGGAAGTGCTATGATGGTTTTTCCCCTGGTAAAAAACACTGTGACCTTAAATAGAAAAATAACTTTCTGAAAAACGTGTTCCTTTCATCCTATGATATTGGAATCTCAGGGAAGTAGAGGAAGCGTAATCCTCACGGATCATATCAGTGACGACCTCTCACTGCCGGCGGTGGTCAAAGCCAGGGTCGGCTGTGTAGTTGGAGATCGCAACTTTCTACTAGGCAATCATGAGGCAGTAGGCGCACCGCCCGTGAGAAAAGTTTGAAAAAGTGGGCTTTTTACACCCAAACCTCTTAGAGAGGAAGCCTGAATAAGGCTTTCCACTCCCCGTGCGATTGGACGGATTTTGTTTTACCAGGCCTGTGTGGAGTGATTAGAGGGACAGTCCGGGGGTTTTAGTCTTACAGACCGGGGTCGCTGCTCTCACAGCGGCCTTGATGGTCTTATATAGGATTTTCCCTCCGATTACATAAAATAAGGAAAGGAAGCATAAAGGAGCACTTTTTTAAGATCGGCATATCGAATGATTGTTACCTTTTGATAATCATAGCCCAATTTCGAACTGTACTTACTGTATACAATAATAGAAAAAGTTCAGAACAGAAGGCTCGCTTAGTGGAACGATGTCAAACGGTTGCCAAATTTACAAAGGTTGTTATTGATGAATAAGATACATTAAACAACATTTGTCTACAAATTCATTAAATGTGTCGAATATTATTATTTACGAATGACTAATTCTAAATCATATATTATTTAACTTTTTCAATAATTAGTTCTTTTCATGTGGTATGGTTAAATTCTGCATCAAATTTTTTATTAATACTACATAAGTAAGCAGTCCTATGGTATATCCAATTGACCTTATTGGCATAGATTGAGAAATAACGAATAAACAAACAAATTTGAATAAAGGACAGGCAAACACGCACACATACATCGCTTGTTTGTAGTAGTGTAACAATTTTGCAACTCGATGGGAAGCGAATACTCTGTAGAAATTGGCTAATGTGCTATCAGGTTCGGTGTTGTGTCATCGCGACTCAGAATTAAAAAATAAAATAAATCTCTCATGAAAGAAGATAATGATTTTTTGAAATCATGTAAGTAGTAGTATACAGATATTTCATAGCGTGAGATTTATTTTATTCAATTATTCTATACACGCTTGTTTATACCTCCGTATGTAACTGAATCTTGTACTATATAAATAATTTAATAGTGCCTAGTGTCAATACTTCTATTATTTTATTCATACAAACAAAAAATTCACAAAGTTTAAATAAATTACTTTAGTAAAAATTAAGCTTAAAAGCTCATCAAAGTACAATCAATGTACTCTTTTTAAAACTTTTATTTTTATATTCGCCAACCACTATGTATTGAGTAAAGTTGTAATATATGATGATTTAATCATTAAAATGAAATAATATTTTATAACACCTAAATTTATATTTGTCGCTAACATGTAGATACCGGTTATAATATGAATTCGATAAAAAATAAATAATAATATATTGTCCCGTTATAATACTTTCAGGGTGAGCAGAGATACATTTGTGGCTGTATCCACTTTGCGTTTATATGTCATGTCTAACGTGGCCCGTAAGCGCAGCTGATCGCCGTTCTCAGTGCATTTAGACATGACATTTCTATTAGATGGCACACGGAATTCCTCACGATGTTTTCCTTCAGGCGGTGAGCATGTGGTGCCTAAATCCGTACGTAATCTGGACAAATCCAGAAGTAAGTGCCGGGATTCGAACTTACAATCATGTGCGTTGCCGTGCATGGAAATGGACCGTTATCGACTAGATCACCACGGTCAAATCAAAAAGGCAACACCAGATTATGTAAGTTTTAATATCTATCATGCTCGTGGAACTTCCAATTTAAGGTCTAATTTAAAGGAAAGTGACGCCATCTGAAAGACGGATAAAAAAGTAGAATTAGATATATAGAAACGGTTCTGGTGAGAAAAAAAACGGCTCTGATGTTTAAACTGGCTTTTGACAATTGTTGTTTTTTTTCTTAAATGATGTCAAATTTCACTTAAGTAATTTTTCACCGTTTAGTCATTTTTCACATGTTATGAGAAAGATTTGAGGAAACGAATATAGGTAACGATATTGACGAATTCTGCTATTTGGATATTTCGATTACCGATAAAGTGTTAGTTTGGGTGCGTTTATAGCGCGGTAAGTACTTTTAACCTATACTCTTTTACAAATCTCCTTTATTATCAATGAATATTGCAATATATTTTCGGTGATAAAAATTACTTTAATTAAAATACAATGTATTAAAGCCCTAGTCTTATCTGTATAGTAATGAAAATATATAATACTGTATGTTTAATAATAAAACTATCAATTCAAACGTAAACAATGGTTCAATAATGGATTTTTTTCAATAATATTGACTTGATTGACTAGTTGTATACAAATTAAATTGTTTATTTATTGACATCTTCATAATTTTAAGCTCCAGAAAATCACAAATATACTAATGGCCATTTTGTACATTCTTTAAAAGGAAAAAAAAAAAGATATGGGGGTTTTCTAAACTCAATTTTATTTTATTTTTCCCCTATTTTTTAAATTAAAACATAATTTTCAATTGTAAGTAACCCAAAAACAAAGATAAGTGTTGCCATCTCTTGAATTTATTAGTAAATAAAAACGACATCTGTAAGTAGATAAGTAATAAATTCATACATTTTTTTAAGAGTTGCACATCTATATCTATGTATATGTTTTTTCCGATATTTATAGTGAATTTTTTTAAATGAACAAGCGTGTCGTGGTTGCCACCAACGAAGCAGCCAGGTTACCGACATCGTTTAGAAATGATTTTTTTTTTCAAAATAACATTGATCTCAATTTACCACCAACACATGAGAATTACTAATAATAAGTGGTCAAGGCGATAAATTAAAATTTTTATTCCTGTGGGTTGGATAGATTATTACTTCTAATAACCGGTGATTATTCATATTTTTTCAATGAATCGCACTAATCGTTACATATATATTTATATACTTCTCTACCTTCACCAAATGAAGCGGTAAAATATTGAGCTGTATTTCAGTTTTAACTGTTTCCAAAAATTTGAATCTTTTAATAGATCTCATTGTTTGAATTGTTACAGTATAGTAAAAAAAATGTTTAGATTTTAAGTATTGAGTTGAAAATAGTGTCACATTGCTGACAATACCCTTACGTTAGTGAACATTCGACACGTGAACTCGTGTTTATTAGGTACAGTGGCAAGACGGGTGCCGTGGCGCGGTGGTCGGGTGCGGTCGCACGATGCTTTTATCAAAATTAGCAGGCGCGCCCGCGCCGCATCGCGCGTGCCGCACCCCACTCGTAAAAACACCATCACCGCCACCGCATCGACGACGGTTTCGGACACACCTAGTTGTCGCTCCCTGACAACCCACCCCGATAATATTATATACACCTATCTTACTCATTCTTATAACATAATATTCCTGACGTCAAACATCGTGCCTCAATCCCAAGAAATCCAATGAAATATTATGAATTTATTTATAGGTGACCCAAGGTGTACTCTGGAGATAAATATGCCATATTGAATAATATAAGGATACATTCCTAAGCATAGTTTTACAAAAAGGTTCAGAAAGGATCAGCAATTGTATCCGCTTTCGTTTCGTACCTTGCATTTAATGTACTTCATTACTTAAACAGCAAAATAAATAACTACTGTTCACGCTACGCGTATCGACAGTATGAAATTAAGAGCACACCCGAAGAAAGTACAATAAGATAACATAAGATCATGTCGACAACAGTTGAGAAAGGTACCGTTTAGACCGCAAGCAGACCACGTGACCGATTTTAAAACTTTCACCAGTTGCAAGCGGCTTGCGGTATCAAATGTTAATACTGAACGAGCAATGCCAGTTAAAAATAATTTCTATAGTAAATAATTAGTAACTTTAATGTTAATTTAGTAGATATTGCAATACTAAAATAGCATGCTCCTCATTTCAGGTTAGTAGATACAGATGTTCAGAATGGAAATGGCTCTAAATTACTGTCCGAAATGGCCGTGTGATTACAATAAGTTGGCCAAGTGGCCGAAGGAAGGCTAGTAGACACGATGTGCCCAGATTACACTGTCATCTGTATGCGCGTGAGCTCGCATGGGGTAACTGTTACGAATCCCTAGTCAGTATGCATATTAGTAGTTGCTTATAATAGTAGGCTAAAAGAAAAACTATTTACAAGAAGTTTATTTACTACTATTATAATACTAGCTTTATTTATTGTTTTCAAAACATTATTTTATTAATATTTAGTTTACTTTCTATTGGTAGCAAAGAAGTAATACTGGGAATTAGAAATAGTTTCCTTTTAATCATGAACTAACAACAGTTTAATACATTGAATTGATTGTTTCGCAATCATAAATATGGCACAGGTGAACACATCTCATAATAATATCATGTGCAATAATTTGTTGGTAAGATGTTTTATTAATAGGTAACAGATACAAGATAGCAAGGAGATTCAGCGCAAAGGTGCCGCTACTTTTCCGTTATCACCGTTACGCACATGGCATCCTGTCATCGGCAATGATAAAGTACATCAAAATATTTAACCGATTATTGAATAACATGTATACACGAATATATATTGTTCATTTCTGCATCTTAAAAAATATTTAAAATTGAATTACTAGACTGTAACAAGAATAGAGCAATATAAGCAAGGAAGGAAATAAAAGTGGTGAAAATACGAGTATATTATAAGGCAATTTAATCAGACTGCATACAGGACGAGTTTTGTTTCCCATATTACACATACAAGAAAGTCTTATAAAACCAATAATTCACATTTATACGCTTTAATTTCAAGCAATTTTCAAACAAGTAAAATATTACCCTCATAAAAGGAAAAAAACGAGTCGTAATATTTCTCGATTTCAATGAATCAAGAATTATTCAACAAGGCAAGAAGAATAAAAGGGTGTTTTGTTGAAACAAATGTGTTTTCCGTGTGTGGTATGCATGGACATATAATGATGTGACAACTTACAAGCGGGCAGGTAACGAGGCTATGTAATGAACTGCCACGTTAGGACCCGGGTCGCCAGATTGCTCCAATTTCTCACTAACTGGACCCTTAATACTACGACCTCGAGGCTTTTACTATCTACTTGCTTGGCTAATTAAGCATGCTTATAACTATTAAATTATATAAGATCCTAAATTGGCTAAAGAGGTGTCTATACACCTATATACATACCTTTGAAACCAACATTATATAAAAATACTTTATAATTGTACATTTTGTTCAGTTTGCTTACTTTTAAAGTTAAGAAAAACAATTTTCTTACGATATTAAAATCAAAAGTTCATTTTCAGAAAATAAACGAAAGGAAAATAAGCAAGTCGATCTAATTATATCGCTTGACGTGCCAGAGGGATAGCGAAATAGCTTCCATAATTCTCCTACTAATCGCACTTCGAAACTTGTATTAAGTCAAAGAAATTTATATAAAAGAAAAATTATGATATTATACAAATATATAGAGTAGGTTATAGTAGTTCTGTTGAATATCTGTGAGACCGATCATTAATTCATTGATTAAAATCAGTCAACTAATGTCGTTTATCATTTTAAACAGTTTTTACACAAAGAAATCACCAATTTTATTTTGCGATTGCTAGCGCAAACGGGCATCCTCGATTATCAATAAATAAATTACAGGAAGCTTATGTTAAGTACGAGGTATTATTTTATTTTGTAAAATGGTAGCTTGTTTTTTTTTTGAGAAAGCTGAATTTATAACCATTACATATAGGGAAATCTAGAATGCACTATATATTTCCTAGATATTAATGAGGCTAGTTTTTAGTCAGCAATAACGTATTAATTTTCTTTTATAACTGTGAACACGAGTATTTTCTGCTACGTACGTAGCATATAAATGCACAACCACCACACCAAGCTCTGTCAGGTTCGTTGGAGTCTTAGCAACAAACAACAATTGTCAAGAAATCGGGCTCTGTCGATAATCAAAACGACTATATCGGTGTTCATAAAAATTGTTGTAAGCAATTAGTGGCCAGTTTAAATGTGATAGTGGACTTATACCATTTAACCAATCGTAATGGCTACCAGAAACACTAAAAAATAATTACACGATATATAAAAAAGCTCTAGCATTTTATCTAACAAGCGCGAACGGTTCGACAACCTATAACGGTATTTTGATCCGAATTCATTAATTTCTCTAACGCCAAGAATAGCGTTTTACACTAGATTGGAAATGTTCTCAAAAATTTAACAATAATTGCAACTAGCACGGCATTTTTTGTAGAACAGAGAAATCTTATATCAGACAATATTTTACATGAATTCAAATATCTGTATAAAAATAATATTATTCCATATTAACAGAACAGATTGAATGATACTAATAGGTACATAAATTAAAAATATTTTATATAAGAGAAAATACATAATAAACATATTATTGAACAAAATAAGAAGTTACTTCATTCATAATATTTAGTAAATTCATAAATAATTAGACCTTTAAAGATTAGCAGTAAAAATCAGGGTTGCAGAACAGAAAATAAATATTGTACTTAGCGCATTAAGGTAAAGCGCAAATACCGTTATCACGACAAAAGATGTAGGTAGGTAGGATAGAGTTTGGATTTTGCTTTGCGGAATCAGTAAGACTGTAGAGGTGAATGTACGCACGAAGTGTGCCACGCGTCGGAGAAATACTTCGGAGTGGATACCGTTAGTGGAACGCGGTCAAGCCGGCAGCGGCACTGGTTGGTGGTCACCGCGCCACCTCATCACCTTTCATTTGCAACATCTTTATTTTGATCGGCAAAACAACACTGTTTACATTTCAAATGTCCAAAACGGGGCATACCTATTCATGTCAAACGTATGATACAAATATCAAGGAGTAGGGAAATAATCGAAAATAGATTATTCGTTTTTAAAAAATGACGCAGCATAAATGATTCAGTGGTGCAGTTTATTTCGTAGTGTTATTTCACGACTTTAATAATACAGACTAATAAATGTTAATATTGACATTGGAAAATACATTCAGTAAACTCCTATATATAAATGAAAACGCTGTTCTCAATTACAATGATTTATATAGATTTATCTTATCCCTATTCAATAAAATCCAGGTTAGTAAGTTTCATTTATAGTTTTTTTCTATACGTCCAAAATTGTACCGTTGTCATATATTGTGACTTTTAATCGAATTTATATATAAATTATTATGCAATTATTAATCCCAAAGAGAGAAAGCCAATTCTAGTGACTTAAAAACGTTCAATTCATAATAGGGATATATTTTTTGTATATATATAATCGCAATTGGCATATAATTTACTAGTTGACTGATGAAGATATGCTACTTGTTCCCACAACATAAGCGGCATGGGGTGCTTTCCTAACATTAGCAGTTTGTAGTCCAATGTATATATATACATATTCAGTAAATGTTGAATGGTTAGATATTCTAAACGTATATTTCAAGCTATAAAATAGATACAACACCTATATCCTAAACACAAACTTAAGGCAGTGCTGCTAGCCCTGTTAAAAAAATCTATTACAAAAATTTTATTGATACCATTATTTGTATTAATCGATTCATTTTTAATTGATTAGTTAAACTTTATCTCTAAAACTTCCTTATCATCATAATCAGCAGCATTATATGCTAATGAGTATGAAATTGTAAATTTCTCCTCTAAATTTGTTTTTAAAAAAATCATAATTCCTCAAAAAACTAAACAATTCTTACTCCTAAAAAACGCACTGACACAAAAATAAATAAATTCTCATAAAACTATTATAATCTGTTGAAATAAAAAAAAAACTTTCTTCTTTACGGTAGTATTTTACTAAATAGTAATACTTAATTTGATTATTTGTCAAATTTTAATTGGTTCATATTATAGATATAATAGTGTAGTTACGACAATACCGGTTTCTGTCAATTTGTCTTATATCTAATTGTGATTGGCCTTTCTTCGAAATATTGTTGAATTACGTGAACTGGCCCTCAGACTTTTTGCTTTGAACAAAATATGTTCTACTATGAAAGCCCAATAATAACTAAACCTAAATATTGATGCTATAAACATATTTATGATATTCCTTGTATGCACTGCAAAACAACTAAAAAGTTATCCAGGTCTTTAATAAGCTGCCCTGTCTTCAGAAAAACCAACAGTCATATTACACACAGTATTATTTGGAGAATCAGTTTTACGTTTTTATCAGGTCTTAAACTGTACAAAAGGATATATAGTTATTGGTATAATGAAGTTCGGGGAATGAGATGACAAACCCTCAATGAGATAGCCGTGTGTAGAACAAGTAAATTGTGGAGGGAGTTCTACGCCGGCGCGACGGTGGCATAGCTGTACTCGTCGCAGCGTGGTAACCGGAGCGTTTCTAATACCCACGCTTTAACTCGGTTTCACCGCACGCTTCTTGCCTCCGTTCTTATTTATTCGTTTTGCGAAATCGTTTGAAATATGATAACGTTCAGTCGATTGCCGATCTGTTCTACGTTCTCACGAAACTTCACACGAACTTCTTGCTGCGTGTTCAGTTAGCTATTGAATTCCCGCGATTACGGTTAACGCTCGTATGTCTTTTCATAACAAACCGTACCGATGTGTGTTTGTTGGTTTCAGATAACAAATGTTACAAAATAACAAAAGCAGTAAGAGAAAGTAAATGGAACATCTGCATTATGATAACGAAGGTTTAAAGAGGACAAATGAATATTTTTCACAATAATTGCAGTGGTTGCAGCAGGTAAGGCGCGAAATACACAGGCGATGCGGCGAGTGGAATAATTTGCATCACAAATGCGGGTGGGTCGGGGCAGGCGCGATACTCCACGCCATGCGTCCTACAGCGGGCCGCTACTACCCCGCTTGCAGACAATGTCACAATCAACATCGCACCAGCGCTTTTTACTCAATATATGATTGTCAATTGTACGGATACTGTCTCATGTTCCTTTTTTTAGAAATCTCCACTTTGGGTTTATAGTTTACAAAATTAAAGTACAGCGGTGTTGAACTAGCAGAAGAGAGAAGGTAGAGCTCGTATTACTGGATCCCAATCGTGTTTTGTAATAAAGCTGAGATTTATGTCAGCTAATTTGACTTAACTTACACTCAAGTCAAACATTACAAATTATATTATTTAATTAATGTCAAAGTATATTGTAAGTCTCCAATTTCTTTAGCTTGCACTTAGTTCTGCGAATACTTAGGCTAAACTCGAGTGCCTATTATATATTCAGTTATTTGTCAAAAATGAGCCCATTTTCTGACCAAAGTGTAAGCATAATCAAAGTAGCATCTATAATAAATCCAGGCCTAAGACCATTAAAGATTCACTCCGTGATCAGCTCAAGTACGTCAGATACTTTATCTACCTAAACTTGAACAATTTGCGCTTTGGTATTTATATGTTTACCGGCATACCGACGTCTATTATCAGAAGACGTATGCCTATTAGCGATCCTGGTCATTCTAGGATCATACGTTTATTTTCGCACGTATAATCGATTTGCCACACCTCTCTAAAAATATACAACATTATAAACGTCTACGATCTGGAATAATAGTATATAAACTCCCTGTTATTATAACTTGACGAACCGAATAAGTTGTTAAATAATCACTCAAAAATGAATTCCACAAAATAATCTAAAGTAAAACCAAATTTACGTAAAGTAAAGGTCCCAAGCAGGTAAAAGCGCGTCCAAGTTGAAAGGCGATGAATTAATAACGAACTTCTTCCGCGACGCGTGATGACGGCCGACACGAGTAGCGCATTAGATTCCAACACAAAATTTGTAAAAAATTGGTGCTAATTATTGTCAGATACTTTTCTGCATAAATAAATATTATAAGGAAATACAAACAAGTAGATCAAACTTATTACTTAGGCATATTTTAAGAAGAATTATGTTTAAAAAAGAACGTAATAATTTGTATTCAAAATTGTATTTTCATTAAGTGGCTATAATGAGTCTTTTTCTAGAAACTTACCTAAAAACACTATTTTTGGAATTCTTTATAACATTATTGATAAAAATATTTATATTGAGTACGATAAATCCTGAAATACATTATTATTTTTTTGCTTATTCCATACACTTTCTATTACAGAAACATTAAAATAATTTAAAGTATCTAAAAGTAGGTATAAGCGCAGCTTATTGAAAGAGAAACAGGGCCATGTTAACAAAAAAAAAATTAACCCAAATAGTTTTAGATTAGGTATGATGGCGGCCATGTGCACTATATTTTCTTATTTAAAATACAAAAACATCATGTTATATACAGTTATTCCTTATTTAATAATATCACATAAAAACGTACTTTTAACATTTATGTAGAAAATGACGTTAATATTACGTCCTTGTATCAATCGTCTTATGAATCATCATTAAAATATTACTGGCATAAGAAGGGGGCATATGTTTTCATAGAATCATGTACTCCGCATAGAGATAGTATTTCTTTTTATTCGAAGGGAATAAAAACTTAAGAAAGCAGCGGTTTATAAGATCCCGAGTAACACGAGAAAAGTGAAAATGAGGGTTCTATTCAAACAAATGGTGCCAATTTATTAAATCCTAAGTCGCGATATTCTACTTTGATGAATGAGTACTATCTCGGCTAAACGATGCAATCACACACGAAATTCTTCGTGAGGAGATACTCTTTAAAAGCATTCTTCCGACTCTGTTAAGTAGACAAAGACGCGACTTCCATGTATATGTATTTTCCAATCAAACTAATACAACTAGTGCAACTAATTAATCTATAAATTAACGTAAACAATAAAAAATGTTTACACGAACTCACAATAAATAAATTTGGTATAGATAGACTAACACATCAAGCAAGTAATAATATTTTATTAGTCCGACTTTGCAACACATTTTACAATATTTATTAAGATCAGATTAGAAGTTTTGGACGCCGATGGAAAACTTTATTAAAACGTTAAGGACGGCGTGTACCACCGGTGGCTCACACGTGAATGGTTAATACGAGTAATTCAACAGTCAGCATTATATTTACAGTACTAAGTGCATGTGCATCTTAAAAATCGAAAAACATGAAAAGTTAAATCAAGTTTCGGTAAACAACATTTAGTACAATGCGCTGCCAGATAAAGCAAAGTACGATTTTTGCTGCCGTCCCATGAAACAAAACAAGAAATACTGTGCCGTCTTTAACCTGTTAAACAATACAATCTTTTAAAAAATCAGCCAAAACAGTGATATTCACGTCGACGAACTAAGAAAGGTAACGCAAGACGACACGTTCAATATTGAAATAAATCTCTGGCGGAATGACTTTGTTCGAAATTAACCGGGGTGCCATATGAAGCGTTAGGTCTGAGGAACGGGCGGTAAAGCGGCACTTAATTAAATCAAGTGACACGTCTCGTCGTCGGTTACCTCAATCACACGACCCCAATAAACCCGTGAGCAAACGGATATGTTTTATTTCATGTCATAGCACAGTCAGCAATTAAAAGTAACTTGGCTGCAAAGAAAGTTACGCTAAAATGTATCTATACCGCACTGTAGCCACAAAAATAGCATAACATAAGCAAAGTTAGCTTACATCGCGTCAGTCTAAAATTTCACTACATGTAAATTTACTGGCTGCGTATATGTCTTTTTTGTATTAAAAAAAAAACCTGAAGTTTAAATTTAACATAAAGGAAAATTATTGTGGTACATCTCATTATACTATAGGTTAGCTCGATGCAGCTCACTGAGGAATGTCAGGACTGCGGCAATTGCCCCACAGATACTGCATAGCATAATCTGGAAGACTGCCCAGCCTGGGCCAATGAGTATCGGAATCTAGCGGCAGTGATTGGAAGATATCTCTCGCTGTCGGCCGTCATCAAAAAGATGGTCGGCAACGAGACGAACTGGAAGGTCGTGCTCACCTTTACCGAGCAGTATATGCAGCACAAGGAGGCGGTCGAATGAACCAAGGAGTTCACCTCCACCCTGGCAATTCGGCGCCGGCGTGCTAGTAGCTGGAAGGGGGGGCATTCGCGCGCTACCACTTGCACAACCCTCTTTCGTGGTATTTTACGGGCAGTGGTACTTGAGAGAGTCCACTGCCCGTATGGAGCCGGTAATGAGTGCGTACTCCCGCACACCACCTATTTCTGAAGATGACAGGGGCGGGATCTATCCACCCCGCCCCATGTACTACGGAGGCCTAATAAGGCCTACAGCGCCGGTGGTGGCAGATTGCGAGTTCGCGCCCACGACTGGCGTCCATGTGGATGAAGGAACACCTAGGAGTTTTTCAGTCGGTGAGAGTCCTACACACCGGAGGGCGGCCCTCACCGCACCCTGACGACCCATTATGGATTTTTATACTGGAGAAAATAAAGTCTAGGTCAATGCTTGTTTTTTTATTTGTTTAATTAATTGCGTAAAACAATGTTTCTCTGACTAGAAAACTTCTTAACATTTTATAAAACAATATTTAATAGGATCGAAAGGTATATAAAGTGTTTTAAAACATTAAATATTTAATTTGATTATAAAATGTATGAAGATCCAAATCGAGATGTATTAACTTAACCTAAAGCAGGTAAAATTTGGGAAACGTCTGCTATAAATAAACTCATCATCTGTGAAACAGCTCCTATAGTGACTGCGAAGCTAGCGATCAGGCAACGGTCGTAAGTCGCACTCATTATTTCCATAACAAGCTCGCGTCTTACTCCACTCGTTCTCCATTTCAGAGTTCCGGTCACGGGTCACAGTAATTAATTAACCGGCTAAACGATATTGTGTTTTACATTCTGATGTTTACGCAACTCTCCACCGATTATGTCGCCGGCTATCGGAGTGACAGGAGCACCGGTGCTCATATTAATTAATAAATTATTAACACGGATCACCCCACTGAAAAATTAAACAGTTTCATTATTGAAGTCGTTGAGTTTAATGATGTTCTGTGCATATAAATAGCTTATTTGAATTTAGAAAAGTAAAAGAACCACTAATAATAAAGTGTTACTTTTTTATGGAAACTACATCAAAGTCAATAAAATGTTAACGGAATGTGGTAAATACAAAGGTAAAGGTGCAAAACAGTCCAATAAAAGTGGAAGAATTTCGAAAAAAATTATATTCTATGACATAAAAGTAATGAATATATTCTTGTACAATCCTTTAAATATAATTGATAATTCAGAAAGGGGTGAGTGGAGCTTCTATGACACCTGCATGTAATAAATTTTATATAGCCGCGTGTTTGATTAATGAACGAATTAGAATTCGCTTCGGAACCAAAGCACACACACCGGTGTGTCGTAACAGCTGGCAGTGGCTGTTACTTAAATTAGTTAACAATGACACATATCGCTGGCAAACAAACAGTGATGATTCCTAAATAGAGCGCACTCTATTCTCGACCTGCCGCCGTCACACCGGTGTGAGTGTGCCGTCTGCTGATTCACGCGCACCTCAAGGTGATGCCGACCGGGAACGAGCACAACTACGAGGTGGGAACGTTGCACAAGCAATCCCACCACATGATTGTGAACAGATGTGACGTCGCTTTATAATTAAGAGCTAGAAAAATCGACAAAATCTATGTGTTATTATGGCCAGAAGTTTCACCCTCAATATCATCAATAATTAAATAAGCAACAACAATAACATAACCCCCCTTGATGTTAAATTGCATCTTTAATGTCAGAAATAAAAACAATTTCACTATTGCAGTATGGTAACTACTATGGAGTATCTGTATTCCTATATCCTATTGTTTTCTTAAAACAATTGATCCATGTCTGAACCCTCTAAATGATCGGGTACCGGTAAATTATGTGTCGTTTTAATTACCAAAACAATACAATATTGATTGTTTGTGTTTCATAAATAGCGATACGAGTTTAAATGGTTTAATCAGTAAATACTCATGAACATAAATTCTATACGATAAAGAAAATATATAATAATAAAAACCAAAGCTTCATATAGGAAGCAGATAAACATTGCCTTAGACAAAATGTAAAATAGGCTGTATAGGGCAATACCGATGAATAAATTTGTTCAATAGTAGTCGGAAATATCGAAGGTACACGCGCGAGACATATATATCAAACTAGCAAACCCGGCGAACTTCGTTTCGCCACCAGATGGCTTCGTTTTGGTTTTTAATTAGCGTTTGAAAGAACGTGCGCATAATAAATGTCACATGAAATTAACTGAGCAGAGTACAATAAGTAGCTGCTGTCAAACAATGTATAACGCATCGGCGCCACCTACTTAAAATACTGGTGCGATCTGCTCCACCACCATGCAAAATCGTATTGGTTTGTGAAAAATGATTTCCCCGTTTTCCTGCTTTTATGTTGAAATTTTTCCTGCATTTTGTTTGCTAGAAACCTCACGGAGCCCAAGACCTTTCCAACGAGTGCAAAACCGTGGAAATCGGTTCGTGCGTTCTGGAGTTATAGCGTCAGGAAGGAAAACCAGACTTATTTTTATATAATAGATATAGTAACACAAACAGATTGCGTAATGCACTAGACAGGAGTAGAATGTAAATCTTAAGCTGGAACTGCATTATACCAAATTATTACATTTTATATTTACACAATGATCACATATAAAATAGGTATTATTACTATATATAGAGATATATATATATATATTTGTTTTTTCTTTTTTTTTTAATATCGCATGCAAAATTTACCTACACAAAAATAATTTCTCGACACATCCACGGACCAAGCGTTGGCCGGAAATTGTAGGAAATTGCAAGAGAAAATGAATCCGACCGTTTGAGAGGTAAAAGTGTAAGGATTACAAAATATTATTTTGAACCTTACTTACTACTACTTACTAGAAAGTTGAAATATATCAAAACGTAATTTTATCAATACAACGAAGGAACCGAATATCTATATATAAAAAACAAAGTCGGGTTTGTTCGAACACTTACGACTCGAGAACGGCTGGACAGATTTTCGTGGTTTTTGTCTCCATCCCGAATAGCAGAATAACTATTAAAACATTGGAAAATTAACGAAAAACATAAAATAAAAGAAAAAACGTTTTCCTATACAAAATGTGCACGGGTTTCGTAACTGTCAAACATTTAACGATCATCCCCTCGATACGGCAAACTCTCCCCTCAAATTAAAGAACGTATTTAAAGAAAGGATAACAAAGAAAAACAAAATAATCGATGGGATTTATATCAATCATACAAAAATATCAGCTTGAAATAATTATTATCATAGCAAAAGTATTTCTTCCAAGAGAATGAAGTCGCGGTACAGCTGGTTACCCATAAAATAAACTGTTTACTTTCTGTAATAGATGATGACGACAATGGTAATTTTATCAAATATTTTGCGTGAACATAAAAGAATAGTAAAAATAAAGAGGTTTCCATCAATCACACCAACAGAGCCAGGCGCTTCCGGACGCGGTCTGGTCGGGCGAAACATTTCTTTGAATAATTAATGTATGTAGGTATCGTGGCCCGTAACTGGACGTGATATACACCGTCGCCGACCGCATGCATAATTTCACTTATTTTATGTGGTTAATTGTCGAAAATGACCGCCAGTGAAATACATTACGGTGTTCCGACGCCGACATCACCGGCGGAGCTAATGTATTCCACAGCTCGTGTGTTACACTCGCCCCGCCCGCGCCTTAGCGTCACACAATTCTTTGTGTATGTCGCCCACTGTAGGGGTTGTAGAGTATAATGCTACACTCTAACTACAACTAATGCATATTAGTTATTTAACACGTTCATGCCGATGCGTACCACCGGTGCCTCACACAAGTCTGTCTCATCGAGCGGCGCGTAACACCCATGGCACATAGATTATTGCCTCATTGGAAGGCGCGTAGCACCGGTAGCTCGCATCTGATTGTGAAAACAGGCGGTATACAACTAATTAGATCTTATATTAAATATAAACTTTATTAAATAACGATACAGCGAAAAGCTTTAAGCGCAGCTGACTATGGGCGAGAATCATGAATTACAGCGCAGGCGTGAATATGATAAAAACATTCTTCATCACATATCCTGATCCTAGTTACCAAAACGTAAGGTATAATAGGATGTCTTATATATATATATATATATATTATAGTTCGATTAGTAAAGTATGATATAAAATATTTTGTAACATTTTGATATTAATATCGAAACAGGTTTATTTATTATACATTCGACAAAAGAATTATACTGTAACATTCATATAACGATACATTGGAAGAATTAAGGGCATTTCTAAGACATTGAATAAGCAACTTGAAAACGGTCTTCAAGTGAAATTATAATATATCCTATTTCAATTAATATTATTAATGCATATATTATACTGTGGGACCAATTGATAAAAAACTCCTTAAAATTGACTGAAAATGTAGAACTGATCAATTTGCTGAAAAATACTCCTAACTCGCTACATAAATCCGGTGCTGATTAGAGCTTTCAGAGTTTTATACGGAGTGCACAATCGTGGCAACTCGAGTCATACAATGTGGCTGCATTACAATTTTTCAAAGCAGACAGACGACAGAGCATAACAAAAGAGCTAGGAAGTCACAAATAAACGAGCATTGCGGGAAGCGAAGGCACACGCATCCCACCCCTAGTAATGCCGTAGTCTCGTAGACCTAAACGCTGAAGTCAGTGCTACGCCTCTACGCATACCTTTATTACATTGTTCAATTTACAATATTTCATATTAATTATAAAGTTAAAAAGATCGGACTATGGAGTACCAAAACTACACAGCAAAATTGATAGTTTTATTACTTCTATTTTCAATTACTTCGTGTAAATTTGGTTTCTAAAGAGTGAATTCTTTCTTGAAAGCTTTTTCACTACATTTTGAAATAATTAGAGCACAGCTTACCAAGTAGCGAGCAAATCAATTTATTGCAATTTAGTAGTCAACCTAATATAGGAAAATGCAGGTTATAGATGTCAAAAGTGAATGTAAATTTATAAACTGATTTGAGTAGAAATACTATCCGAACCTTTGGCGCTTTTCAGGTTAGAAATAAATAGCGAGATCGGGAGCCGAGATACTTTTCCCAACGTACGAACGACGGGTCGAAACGCGACGGGGCGCAGGGCGGATTGAAAATGCGCCCGCGATGGCCGTCGGCCAGGTGCTCCACGCGCAAAAGGCTTCATAGAGTTGCAATCGCGGCTTCATCTACCGAAAACCCGACGTCTGCCAAACTCATAAAGTGAACTTTAATTTATTAAGATGATGAATACCCGACGAGAAACTTAAATAGTATAAACTGTATACGCATATTACAGTTGCTTTTACTCACACTGGATTATATATGTACACATACATGCACACATCTCGAACATAAAAATGTGTACTCTTTAAACATTATAAGTTTACATAATAAACAAGTTTGTGTAAGAAATAACGGCCAGTTTCAGTAATGCTCCTCAAATTTATAACTCTTTGAAAGACTAAGGAATGATACATTTTCATGTAGTCAACGAATCATTAGTGTTTAAATGCATTTTAAAATTAAAGGAGAGTTTCTGAAAAGAGGTGTAAGTGTAACAATAAATAGGGTTAAGTAATAATACATCTTTTAAGCACCTGAGGATATAGATAATTTAAATCTTAGCTAAGCTGTTGATAGTTACGTTTTATTAAATTTTGTGCATTTACAGATCAGTTTCTCTTTTATTTTGTATCCAAACATATTTTTACGGTTGTTAATTAATAGTGTATATTGCCATACTGGCAGGACATGAAAACTGAAAGGCCGTGGTCTCCTTCTGTGAGGATGTCAAATCCCAGAAAGAGACCTGGTTCCGGCTATCGATCTATTCAAGAGCGGTTGGCTGATGCTTTTAGTGTGATGTGGGTACGTATTGTGGTGGATGACGCCTTCCGTTAAGTACCCAAAGGGTGCGACATGGCCAGCCTGTGGAGAATTGATTACAGGACCACCTCATAAAGTACCCCTTCTATATGCAGAAGTGGTCTCTTTGAGGTTTTTTGCTGTCACAAACAAGTCAGGCACACCTTTGCCGCGCTAACCCAGTGTGACTAGGACGGTCCGATGAGGATTTTCTCCAGATAAAAAAAGGTAACGAGGGCGGGAAAAGTTTAATTTTTATGCGAGATGAACAACGCACCAAAACTATGTTTGTATACTCATCATCACATATAAGCATAAATCGCCATCGTCAATTTCTACGTATTTAAATAGCTAAATAATGCAAATATTAACTAAAAAAACCCCGTATGTTTATATTAAATAGGCTTGTTTTCTTAGGCGTTTATTAGATTTTAGAAGCCGTCATACGAAGTGGGATCTATTAAGTAACATTGGTTATATATTTACTTCTTAAATTTTTTGATCTCAAAATTTTAAAAATCCACCCCTAGACCACATTTCATGTTTACATTAAAATGTTTTTAATTGTTGTTTAATCTAAGGTAACACAACTTACTGGAGAGATATAGCCCGTTAATTATTCAATGTGGTAATACATTAAATGTAATCTATGAAGGTAATGTGACAGGTCTCTAGAGAGCATGGACTATTATTTAAATAATCTGTGACGACATAAGCTTCAAAATTGTAAATTTGACGTAGAATTTCCCTGCAACTATTTCAATTCTAAATATTTGCTATTTTATATACATTTTAAGTACTTTATACAGTTTACGTAGTTTGAAGGTAATATAAACATGATACAGGCAGAGAAAATTATGCCCAAAGTGTTTTTAATACAGGGTTGTATATGGTCCAATGTTAAGCTACAGCTTTACGAAAATCTAAAGATATTTTGTATTTCCTTAGTTTAAAATTTGTTATTCATCTTAGACAAAACAAGTGACCATATTATTTGCTACATATAAAAAGAAAAGATTGTTAGTGTGACGAATCTTTAAGTGGTTTAGCCCAATACATATAGACATTTTTCTTAGTATCGCTTACATTTACTCTTTTTTATTTTCAAGATGAAATAACGTATCAATTCGTGATAAATGGGAAATCATTTAACCCACAAAAACAATATACTTCTTTGTTTATTGAGACTTTGATAACAAAATAGACCTGTGATTATTGTTCTAAAAAGTATTTTAAAGATCGCGAATCATAGTAACGTGGTGCAAAGAGATCAGTCCTTGTAAAAGGTTGAAAAAAATTCTAAATAGCAGATATATATTGTCAAGAAACTTAAATTGTAAATCGCATTTAACGTACCGGCAAAATTTAGTTGCCATTTTGAATGTTGACTACTATGATCCCCATAAAAATTAGTGTAATGAAATTTTTGCTGCTAATTAATAACCAGAAGCCATCGCTTTTTTGACTGTATTCTAATAAAAGAGCTTGTCCTGTGACTGACACATCCATAGAGCTTAAAATACCAAAGATATAAACCCGAAAATTACACGTGTTGTTTTTATGGCGTAGACACTAGTGTCTAAGACATAAAAAAAACTCTAGCCCTAGACACAAGGCTGACTTTTTGTTATTGTATTCCTAACATGGGTAAAAAGGAATGAAAATTTGTTTGAAAATTCACCAATTTGAATGTTAATTGATTGTATCTGAGCGTAGGCGAGCCGGGTCCACTAGTCGTAAGCAAAAAAAAAAAATACTTAAGTCATAACGCTATATCTATTTTGAGTCAGCAAAATGACATTAGGGGTCATAATCAACGTCAGTGGCACTATCTCATTACTAAGATGACCATCGCCTAAGATCAACTTTGTTTCTAAAATTCGTCTATAAAGTGGTATAAAACGAGAGGAAGGCGTATACGTGAAAATTGGACTATATAAACGAAATTGGAGACAGATCACACAATATTATTCAAAATAAAATTTTAAAAAGTAAATCAGCTTTCCTGAATTCAAAAAGTTGAATTCGAGAAGTTTTAACTATCTTTATCTAAATCAAATTTAGATTAACTGTTAGAAAGTAGCGCTTGGCTAATTTTTTTAAATCCAATTATACTCATTTTAATAGACTAGATAACATACATGATCATTATACAGAATTAAATAGTGAAAGAAATCGACATTAACTGATGAAAAAAATCTTATCAATGGAATCTTATCATAAATCGAGAGAGCATTACTGTTGATATAATAACATTGATATAGTTAATGTGTTCATACAATTTGCAATTTGAGATCCTTTCCGGCTGCGGAGGTGCCAGTCACCGATGTTGTCACCGGCGATAACCACTGGTGTAAGTTAATGTATCGCTTTGGTAAAAGTTTTAGAGAAACATCCGCTTGTGCATAGGCGCGCTCTAGACAGGCTGCAGCGGCGCCATCCAACGCGAGCGCCGGCTCCAGCAGGGCGCCACCGCCCTCTAACACCACCATGTCTTGTATTAATATATAGTGTCAGCGAGTTCAGCACAGCACAACAACCGAGTCACCTCACTAGCGACGTCGAGTACGAGCCGAAGCTACATGGCTGCCGAACGGCAACGCGTGTCATCGGAGCGGCGAGAGTCGCGGAACTGCCGCGGCGCACACCTGCCGCACCGCGCGACCCGCGCCCCTCGCCCACGGCGGACTCGTCAACAAACACCGTTGCTGTAGCAGTCGCCTTGCATCTATTCCACAATACTGTGGATACTACTTTCGTCCCACTTTCCGAATTCATAGCAACTTATAAGCTCGCACAACCGGTTTCACATTGTCAATAGTTCATGGTTATTCACAATTAAACTTGTCATTATTTATAAGACAATAAAATAATTATTTATCGAGTTAACCAGTGTGTTAAACAAATACTCTATACAATGGAGCGTCGTTTAAAGCATCCTAAAGATATTCATATAACCGAAGCTTTCACGTCAAACACGTTGAACGCTTCTGAAGCTCCTCCCTTTTCAAACAAGTCAAAGCACAAAACCAACTTCTAAACAATTAATGAACTCTAAATAATTAATGACTTTCAGGAACTTACGGTAGCATCGTAAATTTATAAGATGAATAAAACTTTCAAAATCATATATTACCAAAACAAAAACTGTAAATGGGACACTGTAACTGTGATTCTAGCATGAATCCAATTTAAAAGAATGTCCCCGAGAGAAATATTCCGAAACAATAATCAAACTTGAGACAATTTCTGTTTCTATCACACCTATTGGTATATCCAAAGTTTTTGAGGGTTGTATCGATTGTTTTAATTTAGGAAAACAAATGTTTTTATTTTTTGTTAAGCATAATGACATTTTATTGATGTTTTACCACCAACAAATCACTAACATGACCATATTTTCCATATCCTTATCCAATGTCTCCGCGTTAACAACGATTTAATGTCTCCAATAAAATCTGCACTAAGCACACGACGTTGTTGATACGAATATTGTTTCCGTAACGTAAAAATACTTGTATTTATTAAGTGTATGCCGCAGAAATTAATTTACCATAAACACTGGTATTAATAGACACGAGACAATAAGCCACCCCCCGTGAACTCCTAGTCACTGACGTAATGTGTTGTGGCACGCGACCACACTGTCGTCGCACACCCCGACCTCGAAAACGTGCTTTAATTTGCATATGAACTCTTGTACATAGGTGATCTAACTTGTACTTAATATTCGAGTACAAAACTTTTACAACAAATATTAAACATAATAGGAGACATTTCTTATTATTATGAACGTAAATTCCCTAATTTTAATGATTTTTTTGAGGTACGTAACAATGGAGAAATTAATTAACCAACGTCATTAATTATTTCAAAATATACAACATTAAAGAATTGTTAACTCTGGTATATCAACTTCTTTTATTTATTATAAACAAGCTGTTCCCGCGACTTCGTTCGCATGGAAGAAGTACTTTTGCTATGATGAATAATTATTTCAAGATGAAATTTTTGTATAACTGATATAAATGCCATCGATTATTTCTTTTATTCTATTACAGATAGTCTTGCGCTTAACCTAAATCTCACCCGATGGTCGATGGTGAAGCGCGCTCACCCAACAAATACCGATTCACTCGTTTGAAATTTCCCATATCATAAGATGTTGGAAAAACAGTCGCAGGAAGCGAATTTCATTCAAATATATAAATTATAGCTGACTCGTCGAACTTCGAATCACCCAACAGTCAATGAATGTCCTGTTACAGATTAGCCTAATCTTATTTATGTTTTTATGAAAGTAATACAATGAATACAAAATAAATATTTTGTTATATTATCCTTAGTTTACACAAAATAAATTTCTGAACGCACGCATAAATATTCGACAATCTACCTCGGCAACGTGCTGCACCCGTGTACTGCTTCAACGATATACCACCAGTAGATATGCACTTACGGCTCAATAAAGCTTTTTTAATATAATGAAAAGAAATGTTTCATATGACGTTCCATATAAGGGCGATTGTATAAAATTTAAGCTGTAGGTACTGTTTGTAATATACTAATTTTAATTAAACTTACGATATCGTAGACTTTCAATATATCCTCTTTGTATCTAACCAAAAATACCTGTCTGGAAAATACATTTGTTAAGCTATATCTCCGGTTTGCCCAACTAATCATGATTAACCATAATAACATTTTAAATTTGACAGTATGTATTACATTGCGTATTTTTTTGTAATATTCTGATTTCGCACAGTGACTGTACCCGTACTTGGTGGAAAGTACAGTGCAGTTCGAAAACCAAGTATGACTATCCAGTGACAACCTCCTGCAGATAGTCGACTCCATCATTCTGGCCTACAGAAATATCTCTTCACGCTTCGCTTAAAGAACCCAATATCATAGAACGGTGGGAACACGCTCACCGGCAGACCACCCCATAAACCAAATTGGTAAATATAAATTTTATTGTTTCGAGCTCAGACCTCAATATCTGTGTATTCAATGCACAGATTCAATTCTTTTACCATTTTATAATACTAGAGACAGTCGCATAAAATGTAAAGCCAATTGTCACTAGCTTTTCTACTTAGGCAGTGTGACTTCGACAGATAGATGGAATGCCGCATCACGGTGCCGGCTCAATTATTCACACAGCACGCCTCTACTCGCCGCATCATCCGCTTGCTGCCAAATTAAAAGTAAATAACGAAATGAAAACAAGCGAGGCCCGCGCCGCGAGGGACTCGCAAACCTTTTACTGCTGTCGAGTAAACAGCTACAGCTAATACACACTTTATCATCCTATCGGCTATCCATTTGCCAATGCAGATAAACTTCAAAAATCGATGGACACTACTGTAGTAGCTCAGTTCAGGTATTAACAAACATTTGCATAACAATTTCATAAAATAACAGATGTTAATTCTGTTGACGGATTTCGTCGCATCTGGTAATAATAAAAAACTAATTATTAAGAAACACGATACTTTTCACAGAAACTAATTGATATCAGAGTTATTTATTATACTTCAAGATATAAATAAAACAAATGTGTTCTTTTTTTTTACTTTACTCGTATGCTCTGTTTTAAAATACCATGTGCGTAGGTTAAGCTCTGCCAAAATAGTTATTATACACTTTTACAATTAAGCCCAAAAGCTCTATGCACAGCAGAGAGCAATTGCAAAAAACAATGTACAGAGTTGTATAGTAGCGTCAAAGGGAAGCGTATGCACATATCCCTTGCAATACGAACACTGTAAACGTGGTTTCTTTGAATATATGAACAGTCAGTAAGAGCTTTTGCTGCCAAGTTACAAGGATACATGAGGAAAGAATATATTATTAAAAATAATGAAAAAATACGTAACAATATGGGATCATTAGTGGCACTGTGTCTTGTGCTGTGTGCGTCAGGTTAAGACAGGTGAGACAGTAACGAGCGGTCGCCGAGTCATCGCGGACGAGAAGAGCCCCTTGCGACAAAAACTGTCACTAAGAAAACTGTGTCACGGACTACATCATTATTTTGATGTTAGTATTCCATATCTGCTTACCTAATAAAATTACTCTGTATTCAGAATATTTGCCTTTAAATATTACCGATAATAACAATAGCTCTTGACAATTTAAAAGTAAACAAATTATTTATTTTCTTATCCGTGTTATTTTATGCATTTAAAATAGTCGTTAAAGATATAACATCTACTTTTAATATATCTCTATGGATGTAGCGAATCTAATGTTATTAAGAATGACGGAAGTGACGGTTCTCGAACAGCAAATGGCAAAACGAGCAGCATAGTGAGTTGAACGGCCGGTGAGCCACCGAAGCGTAGCTCATACGGCTTCTTACTTCCAACATACACTTTACTCAAGTATTGTGGTTAGAAAATAACGATCTGAATATTAAAACTAATATCTGCTTATGAAAAAAAAGGGATTAAAGTGTTTATTTGAAGGTATTTTAAAAAACCACTAAGAGCTGGTGCACACGATGCGTTGCGGCGGCGGTGCAGTGTCGCAACGCAAAGATTTATCTCATTGGCGGGGGCATACGATGCGACGCCGCATTAAAATATATCTGAATTCTGACTACGCTCCATCATTGCAAGGCGTTCTCCCCCAGTGCCTTATCCCGTGAAGCGCAATTGCGGTTCGCATGCGGCACGGCGCCGCAACGCTTCGTGCGCCCCGGCTGTGACTGACTATTTAATTAGGCTTCAAAACACGAATCTTTTTTTTTTTCAGATTTGTTTGTCAATATATTTCACGAGCATCCGGGAGAAACTACACTGACGGACTCATAGACTGCATCAATATAAATGTATCAAAGGCGCCTTTGAAACAAACATTTGAACCAAGTATTCAATCTTTTTATAAAAATTTAAATTGTTACCTATAGTTCGGTTCGTTAACTTCGTAACAGCGTAGTATCATATCCTTGTTTGTATACTGGAAAGGACCATTTAATTTTTTTGAACAAAAACGATAAATGTAACAAAATTTGATTTTGATGGGTTGATTAAAAAATTCGTTAATCTAAAAAGTTTGTATACTTATCAAAAATATTAATTCGAAAGTAATCCTAAACTTTGATGTCGTTTATGAGTCCGTCAATGTATTTTAATAACTAAATAAACGTCATATTTTAATTAATTTTAGTGAAATGGTTATTTTTCATCACTGCTACCGGAGACGGAGTCATAACAATAATTTTAGTAATGTATGTGTATGCAAAATAAATGCTACTTATACACTAAAGTATGTTTTCCTTGTCACCATTGTAACAAAAACCACAATCATATTTTATCTATTATTTCAGACTACAGTACAGCGATGACTTCCATTCATAGACTTATTCAAGTTAAAAGCCCTGCTAATGAATTTGGATTATTAACAATGAAGAAGCAAGGCACGAATGGCGACTTAACAGATTTATATGATAAAGCATTTTATAAGCAACAAAACCACCGTTGTGAAAGAACAATTACGCGAGTCAAAGCGGATATCTCGGAAAAGCGCGGCGAGATATAACAAATTGCTGCTATAACAATAGAGATTTTCTCGTGGCTATTACGATGGGATGCACAGAAAGAAACGATGCGCGAAAGGAACTAGACAGTAGGCTCCTATTAGAGTATGCGCCCCGATACTGTAGAAAACTGTAGCAAACACTCTAGGGACGATCCCAATTTACGGTTGCCGCAAAGAATATCTTCGAATAAGCACTTTTGTGGGTCACTACTGACCGCAATATGTTTTGTTTTATTCGACACAAATATTAACTTCAGTTATACTCGCGTGCAATTTAAATTGTTTAGAAGAGGTTAAAACAATTCATGTGAATACATTTTCTTTCTTAGATTTTTTCAAATGTGAGGCTGACGAAAGGTCGGCGTGAGAACCGTAATAAGGGCCACCATAAAACGTTACATTAGGTAACGGCGGCTTCTGGGTAGGCTATAAATATCTCCGTTCGGAAGTACGGCCAGGGTCCCGCGGGAGGACGACACATCGCAGAGACGGTGACTGTGGACGTGTCGTACAAATAAAAACATCTCTCTCACCTCGCGCGCTCACGACATGACCGAACGCGCGCTCTTCATCTCCGGTAATCAATATCACTTACAAATACAGCTACTTTTATATGAGACCATTAAATTTACGTTCCTACAGCGCAAGTGAAAATATTACTTTTACAAATACCAACATCTCGATTCGTTTCACATTTCTATATTATGTGACAGTTAAACTTATTAGATATCTTCTCTTCTTGAATGTGCATATTCAATATTTTAGCAGTAAGGAATATCTTAAATGATGTTAGGCATGTAAACAGGTATAGAGGAGATATTTATCTGTGATATTGTTACTATCCTAAGATACAGCTTATGATTAAAGAATATCTATGGATACTGGTTAAGCTGCTTTCGCGAGAGAAACGTTCGTGGTTTCACTAGTCCCTTCTTAGTGAAACTGAGCCATAACATAATCGTGTGCATAGGTACTGCAGCAAGGAAATTTTTAATGACCATTCAATCTAAACTACGATAAATGCATAATTCAGTGTTTCCAGACAAATAAGAAACATAAAAAAAGGAAAATCTTTCACCTATTCACAAAATAAACATTTTATATAATATAATTAATTAATAGAAGCATAAAACGGTTCAGAGTGCCAGCAAACACAATTCCAACAGGTTGAATAAGTCAAAATTATCAAATCACCTCAGTCAAGCAAGAATGCAAACAGAGGGAGACCCACAAATTGCTTACGTTTATTAGGCGGGCCTTAAAAGTTTAGGGTGAGCTTAGTTTACAGAGGCAAGCTCAACGTTAGGCTAGCAGAGTTTGTTTTCCAGCAATGTCAACATTAAGTGAACCAGTGACTGTTTCTATAAATTAATTTATTAAAACTAATTGACAAATTATAATATTTATTGAGTACATGTTAATAACAATACACCGCCACGCTATATCACATTCGAAATGAGCAGAGATGTATTAGTGGTTGCCTCGACTTTGCGCATATACGTCGTGCCTAAAATGATCAGTAGCACAGTTAATCGCACTTCTTAGGACACTTATACATGACATTTCTCTTTGATGTCATTCAGGTTTTCTCACAATTTTTTCCTTCACCGGTGAGCTCGTGGTGCCTAAAACCTTACTTAATCTAGAAAAATCCGGAGGAAAGAATTCGAACCTACTGCCGTTCATGTTTTCACGCATGGCATGGATACCGGCCCCTTATCCACTAGACCACCACAGCCACTAACAATTTAATTTAAAGAATATAAATACTAAGGAATGTCAGTAGAAACAAGCCTGAGAAAAGTAAAGCTCGTGTACACAGTAGTAGTAATAATTAATCAGTACCGGGGACATATTCGCTTAGCCACTGCGCCCAACCAAGTATTCAATTAAGCGTTATGTTTATTATTATTATAGTTTTTTTCTTCAATGCTATAAGAATAACTAATCTTATTAAAACGAACCTTAGAATTGCAACTGTTTCAACAGTACCCGTAAAAATAGTAGACAGAATACAGCTCAAAGTATATTAAGTTGGACTCTGTGCTATAGAGTGAGAATCAGTTTAGCTCACGTCAAAAAAGACAAACTGATCAAAAATTGACTGCTGTGCAATACGCCAATGAGCACAACTTATCTGTACTCCTCTATACGAGTTAATTCCGCGACTCCCTGGCGATGCAATATAGGCTTGGTGTACGTCCGTCAAACGTCACAATCAATTACCGGCCATGGGCCCGCCTCGCCTCACACCGCGGCCGCGGATACAACGCCTATATGGTGAATTAAACTGTCGATGTCTACTTTACAAATCCAATAACCAATTTGCGACCAAAGAGCCAACAAGAAACCGCAATTAATATGATCGTAACAAGTTTTAATTGTGACAATATCGTAATTAAATTTATTGTCGTATTCAAAATGCCAGTCGTGCCCCACGGGGGTTTGGATAACAATCTTTTACTTGGGTAAGTGAATTTTAAATAAAAGCGGGAATCGTCGAGGGTCGACTACGGCTGAAGCGGACGGAAGTTTTGTCATTGTTGCTATATTGCGCGGGCAATTAGCGCAACTCGGACGCGGTGCAATTCTTCACTGGGCTGGGCTGGGCTGCCCTCGCTACGCGCCTGTTCGCGCGAGCTCTCGCTCTCCAATCAAATTATTGGGAAACCGCTCTACTCTTAACCCCTGCGCTCTGTACTTCATAAACATGTTGATTTATGTCGCAACATCGACACTTCAACTAATGGCCAAAACCAAAAATTATAGAATTGTTTCATTTACATAAAACCAATTATTAATATCTCCAAGTACTTTAATAAAAAACGAAACATTAAAAAGATTTTGACGTTGCTTTAACTTTTATTCAAGGCTCTTTTGGCGAATTTATTCTTGTTGAAATAAAAAAAAAAAGTAGATAGGTATTTTCATAGTTTATTCCACACTACGGATTAGGTAAATCTGCCAAAAACATGAAATTTCGTATAATTATAAATTACAATGTCGGATTTTTTTTTTTTAAATAATATTTCGTTATCAAGCAGTTAGTAAATATAAAATAACAATAGTATAGTTAATATAATATAATAAAATACAGAATAGGAACAGCGGAGGGTAGAAGGGCTCGGAAAATGCATTTTACATACTAACGTAGTTGCATTGTGAAAAAGTTTAAAAAGTACTCCTTGACATTAAAATATTAATATTCAAATTCATTAATGTCCAAGTATAGTAATCAGAGTATAATAAACTATAGTAAGCATTTCAATAATACTATGATGTAATTATTGCAGCTTGAACGCATTATAATTGTTTTTTCGTTCGCACTTGTTCTTTTGTTTGTTGTGTTTTGTTTTTTTTGTCTGATTTGTTTATTAAAATCTTCACATGTTTTCGGAAGAAAAATGGTATTATATTATATACTGTAATTTTAATTAGGGGCACAATAGTAATGCAAGCATAATTATAAAGTTTAAATCGAAATTATCTTATTCGGGAGACTTGTATTATTGTGTTTATTTTTAATTGATTTATTTTAAGAAAATGTGCAATCATTACTGTCCTGATATTAAATTCTTATAACAGCCGTTGATAATAATGTGTTTACTGAATAGGAGGACGCACAGTGCACTTTTGTGATATTTGTTAAATAATAATGAGTGCGTGCAGTGTGGCGGTATAATAATTATGAATCTAGGAGTCGGCGACATCGCCGCTGCACACGGGGCTCGCACGGTAATTACCACCACAGCCGGCGCGGTCGATCTTCTGTCAAAAGGTTCGCGTGTACTGCGGGCGGACTCCCGTATTAAACGCTAGCGAAGAACCCGTGCTCCATCAGATAACATGCAATCAATTTCGCGATCTACATGCCTCTACGTCGGCACCGCCCCCGAATTGACGTCACACCCGACAACGCTCATAGTGCCAGTTAACCACTTGGTACACGGACGTATATAAAATCATATTATAATCTTCTAAAATAAATTCAATATTCAACTATGAGGATCAAATTAATCACAAATAATGTTATTGAGGGTACAAGTCGCTTTCCTATTTTTTAGTGGTCGTGAAGCGAGTAGACTAATCAAGGCATTTACTGCGAGGCTTCGGTGCGAGGTCGAGTCACGCGACCATTTTATCGCACACCTTCTTTCTGTTTTATAGACAGATAAAGTTTGTTTAAAAAGCTCGCATGTCTTCACTACATCGACGTCCTTGTCGTGACGAGTGGTGTAACCCTCAACATCATCCTAATATGAACGAAAGAAGGGCTTTCCAGCCACATTATTTTTTTATTATGTAAATGAAAAGCTGGTATGATATGTAGGTTCTTATTATTTATCGTTTTAACGAGAAAAATAAACTATTTTGCTACAAAAATTTGCAAATATTGTATTGAGTTATTTGTTTTGAAATAACGATTGTTTACACTCTGTCTGTCAACCGATGACCAAGACGCATTTTCAGGGGACAAGCGTATTTACTGCTAAGAGTTTTTAGACTTATGTTACTACTTTTGTTATCGTAATATTGAGATTGATATAGATCTCTATTGAATTTAATAACTTCTTCTGAACCTCACTGCTACAATAACGCTCGAAAAAAGGTCTCTTAAGAGAGTTATATACATTTTTATGCGATAAAATTGAGGAAAGTGTGTATTTTTTTAAAAGTTATGTAACAATAATTTTATTACAACAAAGTTTTAATTTTTTTTAATAGTACATTTTTAAGTAAAGAATACATGCATTGGTTTATAAAAAAATATTAATAATTCCCGGAGTTATGGCCATTACCCCCGAAACCCTCTTTTTTCTATGCGATTCGCGGTGATCGCGATGGAAGTTAAACAAGTCAACTGAAATCATAAAATCCCATAATATTCATTAGTATAGGGGCGATTATTCCTGGTACGATTATTTCAATAAATATTTTGTTTTTTCTGTATACGGGAACTTTATTCCGAAAAACTCAATTTTTGAAGCCCTAAATATTGTATTAAAACATTCTTATCGCCGAAATAAAAGTTTACCCAAAAAAAGAAGAATTGTTTAAGTACAACATCAATTAAGAACAAAAAAATAAAAAAGATCGGTCTATCAGTTTTATGGCAATCGCGGCCACGGCGAAGGCACTTTTGGAAAAAAAAAACCATTTCGAGATCATCGAGTTTAAAATTTAGTTTATGTAAAGAAACAAGTCGATTAGGTAAACTTGCAAATCATCGTAAATTCCGGGAACATAAAGCATGTCATTTACACTCGATGCTGCCTTCAAAATATCTATTTGGTGTTATCTTCTGTTCGTTTGTACCAACTTCGTAGCATCTTGCGCCCGCAGCTCGGCCGTCGAAATACGCCTCTCGTCCTGCTGCGCGACGTACTTGAGTCAGTTACTGCAACAGAGAACTTCCATTTCCACGAATATCTTTAATAACGACGATGTCATTCGTTGAAAATGCAGGAATATTGAAATGTTGTATAGGCTGCTATTTCCACTAGCACTGCACCTCTTGAAAGATGTTTCAGGTCCAGTTTCCACATTAGTTGGATGTAGATCTCATTATTCTGCATGAACCAACCAAGGTATCTTTCAAGCATTTCAGCTTTAAGTAGGACTTTGTATATCGGCTATCTTCGTTATTTCTTCAAAACATCATCGGGCAGGGGTTGGTAAGAGTGAACAAAACCGTGGATCCGTTTTTCCTTTATCAGTTTCTTGTTGGGTAGCGCAGTAAAAGCTCTTCGCTACTCTGACCATGACTCATCACCGGCGGAAGAACATTTCACGTGAAGGGGATTCGTGTCGGTCGCGCTATAGTGTTAAAACGTTGCCCACATATCATGTTTTGCTCGCGCGCTGGAGGTAGTGCTGCACTCCCTGCTTCAAAATGTTGCAACTTTCGATCTACTGATAGAAATCCGCTCTATGAAAATCCGAGAAGTTTTCTCAAAAAGTTTTACTTTCAGATAATGAACTAAAATGATTTTTTGAAGAAAATAAATAAGGCCTATAACTTCTTAAAGAAATCAAGGTTTTATTATATTTAACTATTGTAGCGTTTTAATATTCACGTTATTTTTCTGAGTGGTCAATTTAATAACGATAAGATTATCAGTGTGTGAGTTAAGTTATATTTCCAGTGGGTTTGGTAATGACATAAAGTAAACATGAATAGAGAATATATTTACTTGGTAGCAAAATATCGATATTTGATAAAAGAAAAGCTCTATAAAGAGAGAAAACAATCCTCTGTAGTCATTTCGATATTATAAGGTAATGGAGAGTAACGGGCATGATTTACGCGGCATCGTGCCGGCAGAGGCGCGGGACGACCGCGGGCGTCCACAATTATCGGCCCGCGGGCGCTCTCAATTACGAGGAGGCGAGCCCGTGGGAACACCTCCGAACCGACCGGGCCCAACCACAAATCTTTTAGTCTTACTGTCTTACGCTCAACCCAACAAGTTGCAAATTGCCAACCTGACTAGCCATCTAAGTAGATACTCCCTCCTACTTCGCTTTTGCCAGCCAGTTATTTGATAAATTTAAAAATTAATAAACTATTAACGTAAAAACCTTTAATATGACAATAAAGTAATGTTACTTTTATTTATGATAGTCCAGATGTGTTCATATTTTTTAGAGTTTAAATGATTTATCCAACGACCAAAGGCTGTATGAGGATGCGATCGAATCAAGTGTCACGTTTTAATTTGCACGTTGACACTGGAGTGGACTCTGCACCACAGTCAGCAGGGCGCGACAGGTCGAGTGCCCTGCTAATTGCAGTATAGTATGCACGGCTAACCACAGTAAAAACTATCTACAAGTCTCGCTTCAATAGTCGAATACTATCTCATTTTCTGTACAAACAACGAACGTGCATATACATTTTTTATAGTACTATTTTGTAGTCTAGCCTGCACAGGTAACTGTATAATTACATGCATATTATAACATAATAAATAACAGAAATTCGATTACCGTATTTTGTACGGTAAGTGTCTCTCAAGGGAGAACCTTGATAAGCTCAAACCGGCCGCAATCATATCGGAGTGAGCATTAATTACCTGATTTGACACGACAAATGAGTGCGACAACAATCTAAGGTAAATTGTACGTTAATGTGAGCTCGTCTAAAGTAAGTTGTTTCATGAGAGTGAAAACAGCCAGTGAAGAGGTCTGAAGTAATTTGTGAAGAAACAAATGAAACGGCTCCCCTCGCGCAGGAAAACGCTTTACAAACCGCGCGGCCCATGTAATCGGATAATAAAAAGGGCAAACGCGGTAAATATAAGATGAGGAAGACAGTTTTACGAGGAGCACCTAATTAAGTGGTGAACCAAATAAAGAAACATAATAAAATAAGATTGAAATAATTACTTTCACTTGGACAAATGAACGATTGTTATAAATTTACTGTTAGGTTGTACTAAAGAACTCATATTGTCATTAGGTTAATATATTAAATTAAATAAATAATAAACACGCCTCGAAGTGTGAACAAAAAAGTTGTAGTTGACGAATATTAGAATAATATAAATCTACCTCTCCATTAAGTGAAGAAAGGGTAGATAATGTACATTTTTTATAAAACAAAATCCCAATAAATATTAAAAATATAAATCAAAAAATAAAAACTGCTTAAACTCGGGTTTCTCAATAAACAACGTCGGCCGTAGGTGCATTCCTGGAACGTTTGATATTTTTGTTAACAGTTAGCGAAAGTCATGGGAAATTGTTTTCGATACGTTAAAATTTACCCGAAACTTTCATGTAAATTACGATAAACATGCAGAACAGAAATATAAATTGGTACAATTTTATAAATCCAAATGCTGAAACTATATATCATTTTGTTTTAATTTTATGTTTGTTCAGATAGCTATACGGATTAGTTTAAAATAATATCAGTTGTGGTATATAGTAGCGGCCGGGCGGCTGATGCGCGGGAGTATTTCTGGCACGCAGGTAGAGCAACGAGCGAGGAATTCGACCTCACCTGTGGCGCGTGTGATTCACTCACGCTAAATCAGTAAGCGCAACATATTTATCAGACATCACCTACTTTCAATGCTACATATAAACTAGTAAGACGCAACACTAGACACTATTAGAATATTTACTAAATAAAATAAATACTTAAAGAAGTTGTGTAATGGATATCTTTATAATGATCCGATTTATAATCGGACATTATTGAGTCTGGTTAAATATAGTGATTAACGGTCTCATTGCGGGTTTGTAATAACTTAAGGGAGTAAACATTTAATACATTAGGGGTCAGGTTCGGACACGGGGCCACCCCGGGGCTATTCATTAGCTCCGTCGCGTCAGAACAAACAAATTAACAGAACGGGCGTGTTTTACCCGGTGATAAAAGGGCACGAGGCGATGGGTAGTGTGCCAGCTGCGTGCAGGCGTAAGCGTGCTATAAATCTAGAAGGCTTCGTTCACACCGCGACCGCCATAGAGACTCGGTTTCAACTTTACAGTTTATAAATCTATTTTCATGTACGTAATGTGTTTGGAATTATGCTTTTGTATGATAACTAATAATTGCATAATTAAAAAACTCATAAATATCACACATTATATATTATAACATACGTGTTCTATATATAACGATATAAAATCTTTAAAAAGTTTCAGACACAGAAATATGACGTTAGTAACGGTAATAAATATCTTAAGTAAATTATACAATATGATTTACTAGCATGACTACGAATGTTTTTATATTGACTTGTCAAAGTATTGACAGCGCAACTGATGGTAAGTACAGTTTAACAAAAAAAAGTAAGATTATAGAACAGCATAAATATGCCCATAGCCGCAGAAATTAAACACACAAATACATCTATCAGCCTGGATGTCGATAAAAGCAGGAGCAGCACGTGCAAGCCGGATTACGTTGCTACTTCGTCTGAATATGCTTAATAAAAAATATAAAAATCAATAGTTCCACTTGCTACTGGTAGCATTGTGGCTGCTGCTGCCTACGGGTGCTGCTTTCCCTGACATATCACTTTTACACTTTGTTTAAAGAACCCAATGACATGGGACTAGGGAACACGTCCCCGCACGAAGACTTTCAGTCCAACATGATTGCAAAGGTATGTTAAAAAACTTCCTTTTTTTGTCGAAATTGAAGTTACCATTTTTCTAGTTTCCTATGCCAGCGTGCGTAATTCTGTAACGTAAGGGTGAATGTAAAGAGAGTGGCATAAGGTTTTATAACTCAAGATTATTTATTACACAATTTCAAACTATACAAAATAGTTCAAAATGATAAAAAGGTTTATTTAAGCGCACAGCAATGCAGCAATGACAAGAGGGTGTACGAAGCGACGCGGTCAGCCGCACGGCGCACCCCGACCCCGCAGCGTGTAAACGGCTTCAGTTAATTAAGTTTAATCAGTGTCATTATGACTGTTCCGTACGACGGACGACCAGATGCCCGTGTTAACGCCCACATATACTGTTACCAATTCAATTAAATCGTTTTATCAATGAAACCATACATACAATCAATAAATAGCTAATTAAATATCGTGAGATCATTGGTCAATTATTACAATAAACATAGGTTGAATAGAAAATATGGTAATAAGCTTGACCCCAATATAAATACACTATTAATCAATTCAAATAAATGCACAGGGTCAGTTTAATGTTCACGGCAAATTGCTAACACATCATTTTAAAAGAGCAAGGTACACGAAAATATGTCAACATCAAACATATTTTAAGTGTCAGCATGACGATAGTAAAGAAAATTATAATATGATAAAGGAGAAACTTATAAAAATTGTCATACTGTTGAGGAAACATTATACCAGAGGTGCAGCTAATGCTAATGACAAGTGTAACAATAATCATTATTATATTTATATTATTTATTAGTAGTCTCTGAAAAGAGGGCAGAAAATGGAGGAATTATAATATTATTATTAAAGTATTATACCAGATAATTCGCAGAAAAACGTTTATTTCCCAGAATGCCGGCTTTTTTGGACATATGAAACCAAATTATACCAGCGATATGATACCAAATATCAATCAAATGAACAGTTAAATCGTTTATTCTGTGGCCCTAACCAGTATATACTATTAACGATAAAATTATTATTTTGTCATAGTTTATTCCTATATAATATAAGAAATGCTATATTAGCTACCCGAAAGAAAATAGACAATAAAAGAAAAGCCAAACGATTTGAAATGTTAAATTCAGAATAGATACAGTATGAGTAGATAGATAGTCAAGTGTAGCGTGCTTTTTCGCCATTAACGCAGGGTAACGAATAGTCCAGCTATAAAGTTCATCACTATCAATATAGGGCTGAGTCATCTTTCGGACGTTCATTATGGAAAAATCATTACCCTCATAAAAATAAAGTTAATTTTAAATTAACAATGTGAGGTGCTTGGTAATGTTGAATGTTGTCTGTTATTCACGAATAAATATTTATTATCAATTTTAACATATTTGTCATTGCTTTACAAAGATATCTTGTAATACTTGCCATAGCTCTTATTGTCAATATAACAGTTCTTGTACCTATTGTTTCAACAATTTAGCCCGTTGACTGTGTGATGTTTCGCTGAAAGGGATACAAATCAGGGGTTTTTTTTTGCTGATGAATGTATTTTTAATATCAGCCAATGATGTTTTTTTTATCCGGACTCGGCATACCACGCCTAATGGTCAGCATGGTCCAGTCTAAAAAAACGACAATTAACAACAGTAAAGAAAAACAATCGATAGTAGCGGTAATCATGCCAGCCCGCACAAATATCTTTTCACGCCTTGTTTAAAGGAGACAATATCATAGGACGATGGGCACACGCTTGCCGGAAGACCATTCCACACGACAACGTTCAACGACTCGGCATAAGAGTTGAAAGTAATGTGGTACCGTATAGCCGTATCACCCGCAAACCCGCGCGCCTGGTCCTTACAATAATATCAGCTGATACAGATTTAGGCTATTTACTTGAATAAAATATTTTTTCTACGAAAGTAGATTCTTTAAATATTTGATGGTTATATGAATCCTGTTATATCTATTCTATAACTAGTGCCTTAAGAAGAACGATCAGCGGCGCTACTGGTCAAGTGGAGCACGACATATTAGCGCAAAGTGTATACAACCACTACATATCTCTGTACACCCCATAAGGGATACAGTGTGACAATTTATTATCTAATCACACTGTTATTGGCCTGCTAACTAAAACAATGCGAATAATTAGCCGATGCTGATATTCGCAACGCTAAACGATGTGGAATTTTTACCGCTTCTTTATATGAATTTCATTGTAATAACGAATGTCATTTTACATTAATTATGAACAAAACTTTTTAAATACGAAGCTGCACTTTTACCCTTTTTTTAAGGGGTTAAGAGTGAAAAATATAATTTCTTTCTAATGTAACTTGCGTGTGATGTAAATCAATGTATCTTACATGAAACACAATCTATTCTAATAAGGAGATAATTTTTGTTTGTATATAGGAGATAACCTTCGAAAGTGTCCATCCAATTAAAAAAATATATATGAAAAATAAACTGTCAGGATAGAGAGATTTGCAATATATTATACCGTTCTCTTATTAAAGATAAATTCAACCAGAAACAGTAGGCAGAGACTAGTTGTTAATAATACTGTTTATTATTTACTAACGATTGTTCTAAAGATATATGATTAATGTTAATCACTAAACAGTTAACTAACAAATACCTATTTTTCAAGGGTAATGACACAAACGAGCATTTTAATAATTTAAAAAAAATCTGTTTACTTTTCACGATACGCGTGTGTGGCGAAATTACAGAACAATGCACGGGTTTTTTTCTAATATTGCGTTATTTGTTTAGGGTTGATACAACAAGAAAATAATATCATGGCAATATAGTTCCTACAAAACTGCATGATACGCAATTAATTACATACCATGAGATTTAGTCGTTTTTAATATCTTTCTATTACAAAAATTTCCGCAAAATTAGACGAAACGCAAAAAGTTTTAAGATATTTTAATTTGACAAAAGAATACGCAGTCTTTTTTACAATTATGTGATTTGTAAGTGTTGAATGACAGCCCTATATGTGAGGGCGACTAACGGAGCGTCGTGCCGCGTGCCCGCCTCTCACGCGATCTTATCACGCCTTCCGCGAACATCGCATCGTACTGCCCGCCGTGTCTGTTCCGTGACTACTTTGCCCTGACTTCGTTGTTTCTTTACAAACAAATTAAATTTACAAACTGACAAGAAACATTTTTCAGGATAGCTTTATCCGGACAAAACAACGCTGGAACATAGAGACAGCATCAAATAGATTCATAACAGACTGCAGTGGGAGGCCGGCTAGGCGCGTAATGAGCAGTGGATCCTTTGCCGGCTGAACGAGAGCCGCGCAAAACGCTAATTAGGCAGCGTGGATTTGAAGCCACGCTGGAATTAGTGCGATTGTTGTCTGTGGTTTAACAGGCTTTGCGAGCGTAAGCTTTAAAACCAAACAAATGCACACCTTTGTGAACCGTAAAAAGTAAAACATTCTCGGTATAAATCGCTTACGCACCCCATGATAATAATAAGCAAAATATCAAGCTGAACTTTAAATGTCATAATTCCTGATACGTGACGCTGTTGCTAACTAAAATGCGAAAGTACAAAGACATTATGATATTTTAGGGCATTCACAAGGCACATAATTGTTACGATGGTATGTTATCAGTGATCTAAATATCAATAGACACAACGACAACTTTAATCGTTCCTAAAATTATGAACTACGAATTACAAACAGTTTTACAAAATTACTTTCATATCTGTATAGACTCACTTTTTACAAACGGTTATAATGAATAACAATAAGCTCGAAACTCTACTAGGGTTTTCCCGACGTTATCCTCCTTAAAAATAAAGTACTCCCAAAAAAAGAAACATTTTTATGATGTAACTACAAATCTACGACTTTCTGACTTTTTCCTAGGCTTGATTTTAAGATTGTTTCTTGTCAAATTTCAGAGTTTAGGTCAACGGGAAGTACCTTATAGGTTTTGAATCCCCTGCGATAACGGAAAAAATGTTAACAATAAAAATTGCGATATAAACGTATATATCTTTTGAATGCGTTAACATAGAAGTATGATTTTTCAGGGACATAAAAGGTCGCATACCCGAGTAGTATTCCTGAAATAATTTCACCTAACAATTGTCATAATAACGCGTTCTTGATAAAAAGGGTCTAGGCAGACAGACGGATAAAAACGTGATACTATAAGGGTTCTGTTTTTCCTTTTAAGGTACGGAATCCTAACAAACCAAGCAACACATATGTGCTGAATCCCAATCAATATAACAGTCCTTTTTAGCTTTTGAATCAAACTTAATACGACACGTGAGCCGAAACGTGCTTGCTATGTTTCTACAGTACGTGGCTATTGTAAAGTTTAGGTCACCCTTTCTATTGCCGAATTACCCCTGATAATGCACGAAAGACCGACTTTATTTGTAGGGTTATTTGTAGGGTATAAAGAGAAACATGGGCGTTTCACATCGGTATCAAATACGTATATTACCGATCTAAACAAAATAATACTCATAAAGAAGTAGACGAACAAATTTCATTCCTTAATATGTTCTAGAAATCAATAAAATAATAATGATGCACCTTATGTCGTAATCGACATTTACACACGGTTCTTCTGTTGGAATTATTACGTTTAATAATAATTGTAGCGTATGCATATCTTAGATTTGTAACGGTTCTAGTAAAAACGGAAACGTACAAAAAGTAGGAGTGTCTTTTTGCTTTCCAACTTCTCAAACCTGAAATATTAGTACTATAATTTTTAAAATACTTTTTACCTTATGAAGATTTATGGACAGTATACTTGACTTTACACATACCATGAATGGTGATCAAGTCTACTAAGAGATCAAACTTGTTCATTACGAGAGTATACACTTTTGTTAAACGTCAAATTAAATGTAATGTGTGTTATAAAATGATTAAATACAGTTTTGATACAAATAAATATTTCGACTTTGCTCAATTATGAACAACATATCTGTATACGAAATGTACGGGTTAAACCGTCTACGTCTGAGAAGCAAACAGGGCTCATCTCATTAATCTGGGTTTTAGAATAAAGCCGGGATGTGCCAATGGTGACAAAGCAAATCCTCGTGGTGACCGCGCGGGTTGGCGCTTACAAATCTTATCACGAAATTCTGCGACAAATATAAAGAGGGTGGTGACCTCCAACCTGCACCTCCAAATCTAAAGGATCAAAATCCGAATATAACACTACTTTGGCTATATTTTAATCGTTTTCTGTTAGGAAACTTACAATTGTTTCAACATCAATATTGGTATAAATACAGGAACCAATTAATTATATGATAATGGGAAATGAGGTTTATAGAATAGTAAAAAATTAAACGATACAGAGTTTCTAAATATATTGGAGTTAGTGGTTATAGATACGCGGAAGACTTACAAATTCTAACAAAATCAGCACCAAATAATAAACAAACCAACGATGGCAAGAATTGTGAAAGTTTGCTGTGATGCAATACACACGTGTTCATTGCAATCATCATCGAGTAAATACTCGTATTGAAACAAAAACTTCAAAAATGTATTCGCGAAATACGTGCACACCAAATCTAACGTACAAAAAAAAACTTTCACATGCAATCTATTTCAAAATATAAGAGTTGAAAATTTGTTAATATTTTTAAACCGATTTAATACCATTGATGTTAATTGTGCAAAAGCGTGCTTGAAAATATTGAGCCAGCACAATACATTACGACAAAAGCCACACACAACACGTATAAAATAATGATATTGTTGTAAGTTTAATCACGTTCTGGAATACATCACATGGCAAACGCTCCTCTTGGCTCGGAGGAGCACAAGCACGACACAGTCGAGTCGAGCAAACATAGTGGCCATTGTGCGTGTCGCTGCCTTGGACAATGTTTCACAGAAATTTGCGGCTCACCCCTGACCACTAAGTCAACAAGCCGTGTTGTGAGACTACATTGTTATTAATTATAATTACATTGGAGGACGTCAGGTTGTAGAATAACTTACAAAGCTATTTCGACAGGTAACTTAACAGCGACCTTAATATATTAATATAGCAAAATCGAAAATATCCCAACAAAGGGAATAAAACAATAGACAAAATGAATTACAACGCGCAAGTTAGTTGCGTGACTATGTCGCGAGCGCTTTCAATGACTTCCTTTGTTTCTTCACTTAGCTCGTATAGAAAAAAAAACGCTTTTGAAGTAGATTATAATTTATTGAATGATTATTTTATCATGGACAAAATCGTAGCATCAAATCAAATCTATACACTATATCCCCACTTTAGTAAAGTTAATAAAGCAATTATACCAAGTCATTATTGTACATATAAGCGTCACGTGCATTTAGAATCCTTAAAATGAAACAAAACTATAAAAATACTTCAACACTGCGATACATTCTTATGAACAAAACTAAATCAACGAGAAGGATACGTAGGTATAATTAGGTGTTAATCATTAAGTGACACACGTACCCTAAGAACAACTCTTGTTACGAAACAGTAATGCAGTGCACACCGACCGTCTCCGCCGTAATTATTTATTTACTAATATTCTACGTACGAAGTTAGGAAGGTAATAAACTTGCGAGAATTTAAGTTAGAATTATATCAGTCGAATTGAGGGAATCGAGCAAAAATAAACAGCATAATATGTAACAAATAATAGGCAAACTATGATATGTAGATACTGTCTATTCATAAAAATACTATAATCAGCGTAAAAAAAAGGTAACATCTAGTGTTACGAAAATGTACATAGGTGGTAAATGGTGTATATTTGATGGTAGGGCGATTGCCCGAACTGGGTCAAGGCCGCAGTACACGAGTGTAAAGACCGTCATATTGACTAGCTTTGCCCTTTCGCGTTTCGGTATCAGCTGGTGTATGGCCAGTAACTCAAATACCTATAGACCTTCAGTTGTGGTATGTGTGGGCCGACAAGACGGAGACTCGATTGATTTTTGTCCTTTGATAGTCACTTTCATTTTTGGACTACACTGTACTTGCAATCAGGTGCACTGTAGTGACTTTGTCGTGCCAGTGTAAAAAAAAGCTACGTGTACGTAATTGAAGATGTGGGTCGTTGAATTCCAAATAGCATCTTATACAGTTAAGATAAAAACGAGATAATCGTCAAAAACTGACATCCGACTTTCTTTTATTTTTAAAACAATAACACTTATTGTATAATTTAGATCAACAAATCAGAATTTAAATCGATTATTTAAACTTGTACGAAGTAAGTTTTGGAAATAAATTATGAATACATGTTTCGGAATTATAGAGTGTGAATAAAAGAAGCCTTGGAAATTAAGTAATAGCACATTACAGGCAATTAATTTTTACAATACAAAATCGACCAAAGTGAATCAGATTTGCGCACTCAGTGTCCGTTCAAATAAACTATAAAAGCACTAAGCGTTGGATCTAATGAAAAAATTAACTAGTTTTAGAGAGTGTAGGAAGAATAGATATCCACATGTTCGGCTTGCAGCGAATCGAAGGTTGTCCAGGGGTTTGAAGCCGGTAGGTAGGGGGTCTATTATAAGTAAGTTAGTTAATGTATAAGACCTGTTAAAGTATTCATAATAAATCCATATACGTGTCCTAAAAGTCAACGTCCAACCGAAACAGGGGGATAGAACAGATGTTAAACACCTGAACAAAATTAAAAAAAAATCCATAACCATGTGCTTCAAAAATTATAGGCATTAAATAAAATGGAATTTTAACATACTCTCAATAATTTTTCGGTTACTGTGGCTAATATACGTTATATTTATACATTTAAATATTATTACCAAACCTCTGAATAACAAATCTGTACAAAAATCTTTATAGAGAGCATGATGTGGCGAATACGAGCCCTATACGCAGCAAGAGGAATCATCAAAAGCATCAAAAGATCAGATAAGTATTAATTATTTCTTACCGACTGATTAGTGAAGTTGTACTGACAGTACTTTCGATCCTGATAGATAGGTTTACTGAAAAGCCTAGACTAACGATTAATCTAAGTTTAGAGAATAAACAAGGTGAAGTGATCGGGCGAGAGCGATGTGGAAGTTTAATAAGCGTTAGTTAGCGAGGGCGAAGGCGCGCGCCGCCGGCAATAACGCTGCCGTTATCTCCGGCGGTGCGCCCGCGTGATGGCGAACTAATTATTGCACTTGGCTTTCCACCATGCCGTCACTAAAATGGCGCCGCTATATTTGTTGTGCCATGTACTCATAAACATAATACAGTATTACAGATAACTTCTAACCGATAAGTGGCTACATATAACAATAATGATTAGAACTTATATTGACGAGCACGAATAATCGCATAAAAACGAAAAGTCTAACTTTTCAATTAACAGGCGAATACACTTCATCAGGTTACTACAAATCCCTATAACTTGCAGTTGAGGTATAAACACGCATGCAGATACAGGAACTAAAGTCTCTTCTCGTCACCGAAGCCACATGTCGATCTTGGACTATATCATACTTAAAAAAGTACAGTTCGGTCCCTTTTCCGAGACAGTATCAAAAACCCTAAAATAAAAGCAGATAAAAAAGGCCATGTAAAAGTTAGTTATTCAAAATATTTAAATACTTAAGTGAAACTGTTACACACGTAATTTGAGGTTAATTTTTCAGCAAGAATGCTGGTCTCAACATAAAACGTACGAGCATAAACATAGAGCGTTGATGCAGACAATTAGAATATAAAATGTAAGCGAGGCAAACGCGTAAAGGCACAACGCGCTGCATGCTGAGTAGGGACGATGCGGACAGTCAAAGCGAGAATAATCTCATAACCGGCGCCCAGACGACACGGCCAGCTTATGCTGAGCGCCCTCAGGCTTACTGAGATCTTTCTTTGAGCGAGGACCATTCAGCCGAACAAGGCGGTGAGTCGCTCTCAAAAGAAAACATTTTTCAAGTTTTATTAACTTGTAAGTAATATTATATAACAAATTCGGTCGCAGTTCGCTCAGTAAATTACTCGTGCGAGTCGGAATTAGCGTTTCGATGAGTTCACCGCGATTTCGGCACAGTAGCGGGCGCGACAATTAACCGGGTGCAAATTTCGCAAGTAGTCACCGGTACGGCCGGGGCGCGTATCCTACGGTCTGTACACTTCAATTTCTCCGCGGCCAGTGAAGCGTGACAGCAATCGGCCGTGCCTGAGCGACTCCGGTCAAATCCGTAGCAGCCAGCCCGTCGGCGGATTGCAACATGCGCCTCCGCGCTGTTACTTATTAGCGAGACAATGCAACTACACTATAACATACTACTTGATAGACAAATAAGAAATCATAGATAAATTAAGTGACATCAGTATAAAAACATTAAATAGTGTAAAGTTAATATTTGCATTTATTTAAATTTATCGTCCCAAATTGCTTTCAGAAATATAAACAACTTCGCGCACAGATGGCACCATTTCAGCAATACATAGTTGTTTAGCGCTGCTAGAAAAATCGGGAAATCGGTGAAAGTGCTCATATGTGGACGCGGGGCGGAGAGGCCGGGCGTGAGACGGCAGAAGACGGCCCGCGCAGTTTAATTTCCCACGAGGTCGATCTCTGCGCCGCGGAGCTCAGCCCGCGGGAATTAATTGCCAGTAATGAATAGTCAAGTGAACATCCCTTAATTATGTATATTTCTCCTAAAAACTGTAAAAAATACCGTAGAAATGATCTTACTCGGTAAAAAAACACCTCATATTTCATATTACAATAAAGTTGATTACGAACGTAATGTCAAAATGTAGAGCATGATAATAACTAAGCATGTGTCTCGGTTCTAATGTGTCGAAATGAACACACGATAGGCGGTACGTTGTCGTGCCGTACTAGTGTAACCCAAATCGAAATTTTCACACGGATTGCAGGCTTTGAACAATACAGGTAGTCAGCAACTAAACTGTGTTGTTGAAGTTCAACGACCCCGCGCAATCTTGTCAGAATCGACAATCGGAATTCTTAGTAACATAGCTTCGCAATGCTAACAGCACTGGTATTATTTATCGTAAATATAAATGACAATACGATTTTGAAGTAAAAACATCCAAAACTAATTGCTTTCTAGGACGTTAAATTGTTTGAAAACTAAATTAAATAGCAATCAAAGACTACTCTTTCAACGGTTTTTATAGTGTTATTATTAAGCGAAAATATCTTTGCAGGGTAGCAATCCTATACAAAAATCATATTGAATTCGAATACAAAATTAACTATTAACGTTTTATAACAACAAAAAAAGTAACTTCTGCAATGTGTTTCACTATTAGATGAAAACTTACCGTACAAAAGACGTGCCAATTCCATAAGACGTTATTGACACACGGGTGTTACGACGACGGCATCTCAGAATCTTCATAGATCCTATCATATATGTACCGTTACAATCGGTAATGGGGTATGCAGTTAAGGTATAGGTTTATTGCTTCCTTGTGGAGGTGCGCCGTGGGAACGAGCCCGGAGATAGGCGCTCGTTAAAGGGGCACGCGTCGCGGCAATAGTTTTAGGGATAGCATGCACATAGCCACACGAGGGTAGTTACATCGATAAAAAATGTCACTCTGATAAAAGTCGTGAAGGCATGAATATTATTGATAAGATGGTAAAATACTTTACATTCGCCACTACTAAAAAGATTTATCGTTTAGATATATGGTATACATTTAATGATTTTTTTTTGTCATAATATACTTTTCGTAATGAGGTCGAGTGAGTAAATATTACTTAAACTCTATTTAGCAAGGCTTTATATTTATTTAATAAACGCATGAATGTTACGTATTAGTATAAGCGAAAACAATACATGATCATTGATTTATCACATTTTCAGAATCCCTATCGCTATACAAACACATTATCCGTATCAATATGCCGAAATAGTATCAAGGCCAAGCTTATTTTTTATCAGATAACATGTCCCTGACAACCCTCTACCGCAAAAATGTACACAGCCTGTTGTACCTACACCACCCACCCACATAGTGTGACATGATGTGACGCGACAACAGTAACTGTACAATACCATGGTATGCTAATAGTATGAATTATAGGCGTATTATGGAAATATGACAAATGCAGTAACTGACAATAATGGTGTACGCGATTACGTATGACAAAGGAGCATATTTTTCTATGTATAAAATAAGATGAACATATTCATAGCCCAAAACGAAAATATTCCTGTGCTTATTACCACATTCACATAAATATGGGTACCCGGTCAAAAGTACCAAGATTATTTGAGGTAAAGCTTGGAGGTCCTTCAAGACTGCATAGAGGACGACCTCTCGTTGCAGGCGGTGGTGAAAGCCATGGTCGGCAGCGAAGTGCATCCTTCTGCGAAGTGGTGATGAAGTTTAAGAAGGCCGTCGAAAGGGTAGAAGAGCGAACATCTCTAGCCATTCGGCGGCCAAGGCACCGTCGCCGGCGGGACGCGTTCGTCCAGAACGAACGTGAGATCCCTCGGTAACAATAGCCGGGCGGTAGACTTGAGGGAGTCTGCTGCCCGGATGAGAGGGAGGCGGTGCGCAGTATCCAGCGCATCGCCTGAAAGAGGTTTTGAAGGGGTGGACTCTTTACTCTCACCCCTCCCAGAGAGGAAGCCTCAACAACGCTTTTTGTTCCTCGGGCGTCAAGGATGAATTTGGTTTCCCGAGCCCGGGTGTGCCAATTACAGGGATACCCCGGGGATTTTTAGTCAGTAGCAGTCTAACACATCGGTGTCGCAGCCCTCACAGCGGCCCTGATGGTGCAATGCAGAATTTTCCTCACGGTTAAAAAAAAAGTGAGGTAAAGCAGAAGCTTTAGCGATAAACTAATTTTAGTTCCAGCTCGAAATCGAATCCGTAACATCCGGACGCGAATCGAAGTTTTACCTATTAAGCTCCACAAGTTTATGCAAATAAATACAAGTTATTTAAAGCAAACGGCAATGTCATTATTGTACACCTTTATAGTGCACAAAAAACCTTTAATTAAGATTACTCTGAAAAATGCAATAGGTACTCCCCTGTGGAAAATTTTCAACACTGGTGATTATTTCAAATCTCGCATTTTATCTTGATCGAAACAACTGCAATACTGTCGGACCCGAAAGGCCAATGTAATCCACTTCCCATACTAAATACATAAATAAATAAATAAAATAAAATAAATTAAATATTATGTGATAGGTAACTCGGATATTAAAATATGCTATAATTCGTGAAGTACTACTAAACTGTGTCGTTGAAAAGGCCTAAATAAGCACATGGGGTGAAAATAGATAGATTAGTAGCTGTATCAGTCTCCTCCCGTGATTGTGCCTGTCAGGTGCGGCGTAGTGGGGCTACGGCGAATTGATTACAGGACCCGCAATCCCCACTAATTCGCAGAAGTAGTCACCTTGGGGTTTTTAGCTGGTAAAAGTCCGGCACACCCCAGCTGCTACCCCCATGTGTGGCCGGGACAGTCCTATGAGGATTTTCCCCAAGTAAAAAAAAAAGTGGTTGTATCCAATTTGCGCTTGTATGTGACCACCTGTTGCGTAATTGATCGCCTAAATATTCATAGTTTATAATACTTCTAAAGGAATTTAAAATGTTTGAAGAAACAATTGTTTTCATACGTAAAGTAATTGTCCTGGGTAAACATGTTAGTAATAGAGCAATATCTGCAGGCACGTTAATTTCCTGTATTAAATAGTATATTAAATAGTAACTGTTCCGCTCTATAAAGTCTTATAAATTAATAACATTAAACGGAAATAATGTATTAAGTTTTTGAATTTTCAGACTAAGCTTTCGCTGTGTTTTAATTATTTTTATCTTTTCCAACATAAACAGATTCAAAAATACATTTTATGATCATATGAGGCTGTTAGTACTTCATAATATTTACTAGACAGCAGTTATCTAAAACGTCTTTCATAAAAATGAGCATGGCATAACACATTAAATCTTAATACAATGCAATTAAAGATTTTATATATCTACATTTAAACAGAAACCGCTTATCATATGAGAAATAGGTGTTTATCTCAAGATATTTGCAATGCAGAGAATTGTCACCTACCTTATTTTGCAATAATAGTTTATTATACACAATTTGCAATTTTTTTTTCTAGATATTCACGTAAAACATCATTTTATTTCCTTTATTATCACGTGGTTTGTTTGTGTTTGATTATTATATACGACTTACTATTTAAAATAAAAAAAAAAAAACGCTTACTCCTTGATGACACGACAGTATAAATTATTATATTTTTTAAAATAAATGCTTATTTTTTTGTATAATCTGTTAAAGGTAAATGGTAATCAATAGAGACAAATTTTGTTGGATTTAAAGATACTAATCTTTAGCAACTAACCAACCATACCGTTGAAACGTCACTGTACAAGTGTATAATGATGCTTAGATTTTTTTAAGACGCATTATTGATTTACTTATCTATTTATTGAAAGAAAACACAAACCATGGTAATTAACTAAGTAATAGTTACGATTGTGACGTCATAACCTCTTGTACTCGGTTACCTAGTACGTTTTGTTTTTTTGGGGAAATTAAATATGGGAAGCTAGCAGATGCTGGAAAGCTGTAATTTATTGCTAGAGCGAGCGCCAGTACGCGTTCGACTTATTTTCACGCTGTTGTTGTCTTTGAGATCTATCTCATACAAAGACAAACATAAACTACAGAACAAAACATTGCCCCGTTTATAGGTTCACACATATGTAGTTTGAAAAATTCATATTTTATAACATACGGAAATGCTCAATATTTAAGAATGTTCGTAAAAATCACGAAAATGCTGTATTAAGATAAATTACAAATGTTAGAAAACTTATTTCATCACTGAAATCGCTACATTTGTAAATCTATAAGCAAAAGCCGTGAATTATTATCGCTAATTCAAAAAATTTATAAAAGATAAATAAGATAAGAAGAAATATCATTTAAAAAATGTGGTACTTGGTGTGTCCCGTTATTTAAAAAAACTGTGGTAATTTATGTAGTTTCTAATACCGTACAACATCGCATTTTAATTTTGAATTTCTTATTTTTTTATTCAAACGGAATAGCTAGCGACTTCTAAAGTACTCGATGTATTACAAAACAGTCATTTTACGAAAAAATAATAAAATTTTCTCAGGAAATTACTAAACATTTTCTTATAAGAGATAATATTATCTTCTAAGGTCCCTTTATCATAAAGCCAGTGAAGCACTTAGTAGATTTTAAACAGGTGTGCTCTTTAGATTGTAACCTGAGAATCATTTAATTGAGATACTTTTTTTTAAGGAAGAGCTTTTGAACTTCAAGGAATTTTCAAAATAAGTTATAATAAATAGTTCATAACGTTTGCTTATAACTTTACTAATGCAGCGATTTCAGTGATGAAACTAATTTTCTAATATTGATAATTTGTCTCAAAGCATATGAATACATTTACACCTTACACAATCGTGCATTTTTAGAAGTCTTAAAATTAAACCAATTCTTGATTTTACTACAAAAATGGAATTTCCCGAATCCTCCTAAATGCTCTGGAATCGGATAATTCTATTTACAGTAAGGTATAGAGCTACTATTCTTCTGTTCGCCATTTAGTTTTGGACCATAACTTTTAGAACACCTGTATTAACATTGTTGTGCTTAGTCAATCCCAACAAAATACGTAAAGATATATAAAACGTGTGCGTCCCTCTAATGGCCTATTCACCTATTTCATTTTTGGTAAATTTTCTATCGCATTTCAATGTAAATTTTGACTATTTCTTCATATATTCAATGTTAGCAAATGTCAAAGAGATTAATTATATCTGAACTATGTAGATTTCAATGTCACTGTAGCTCATAAAATTGACAACCATTTTTTTAAATTGGATTCTAATTTGAAAACTGTTTTCTATCGGTGACTGTTTTTCACTATACTTTTGTCAGATACAAGATTTTTGTCAGATTACTCCTTTTCAGCTTTATTTTCTATTGAATTAAAATTGATTAAGTTATACTAAAAGCAAACAAATCAACAAAATGTCATATTATAATATCAATGAAATTGTATCTGTATTTTATTTTTTTAATTTTGGTCAATAGATGTCAGTAATGTGACTTCAGCAGCTGACTTTTCATCTCTGAAGACATCCGAAGTATATAATGTACTCTGAGTCAGATCTTGAACGCTTTTAACTTACTAGAATTGGCCCACTGGCGTTAACCACTTAAAACATGTGGCCAACTGATAAGGTAGTTGGCGTCTTTTAGCAATCTTCATTGTAGAGCGCGATAAGGTCCGTCTTTGTTTATTGTTAGTCTAAGATAAAGACTTACTTGCACATCGAAGGGCTGGTGATGCTGCGCTGTGTCTGGCGGCTGCTGCACGACGGAGGCGCCGTTGACAAGGCCGGCCGCGCCCGTCGCCACGGCGCCACCGGCCGCGCCCGCCACACCGGCCACGCCCGCACCGTACTGCCGACAATATCACGCAACTTCAAGCTACCTCCACAGAATAAAGCAATAATAAAATAAGTCTGACCTGTGAGGAAAAGAAAACAAAACCTATAGTAGCTTTTAAAAAATAAGGAGCTAGCAAACAAATCCAGACTAATCTACATTACGAACTGATCACAAATGGAAAAAATTAGAATGACTTATAAAGAAAATTACAACATTATATAAACTCCTTACAGTATTTTTAGATTTATCGCGGTCCTTTAAAATTTTATTTCGCGAAATAATAATCAGGCGGTATTTTTTTAAAACGTTTTATGGTGCTATTCCTCTGACCTGCGGCATTTGCATGGCGAAATGTCTTATACTATTGAACAATGCCCTCTGCAGTCGCATTCGTAAATAAATAAAAGATCGTATGAAAGGTAATTTACAATAAGATAGTTATGATTTTTTTTACTGGTGTACAGGGTACTCTTCCACAATTTCAATTATTTTTAATGCAAGTGTTCAAAGCAATGAGTGAATCGACACTTGTTCAGCGAACGCCATTAGTCATCAGCCAAATCTCATCTTTACCTTTTTTTTGTTAGACCGTTAAATTTCCTTTAAGAATATCCACCTGTAACTATGGTCAAATCATAAGTCCATAGCTTAAAAAAATCCAAAATAACAATAGAACTTTTCCCAAGTTATTTCCATTTTAAACTTCGACTATCGTGGAGCCAGGTTAGTACTAAAATGAAGAGCTGCGATTTGGCAGGATTTTGAAAATTATTTATATTATTGAAAGCTATATAGGACTATCGTGGGAAAAAAACTCGAACGTAACCGAAATAGGAACACCCTGAAATAAACTTTTTTTTTTGTTTACGGCCGAATTGCGTAGTTTCCTAGATCTATATTTTGATATTACAATTGAAATCAGAGGCAGTAGTACGTAAGGGCGTATACGCACTGCATCTGGTTACGCAAACCGCTCTTAAGCAAAATAGAAATTAGGAAGGAGTTCCCCGGATTCAATTCTGATGCAGTGAGTTACTGCTCTTATGAATGACCCTTTTATTAATTTTAAAACAAAAGAAATTAAATACTTTAAAAAATTTGTACACTGAAACAAACTTGACAATTTTTATACTCCAATAGTAAATTTAAATTTTACAACTACCTATCACACGTCCAGTTTAATAGGTAAAATTAGGTGCAACTAACCTGTTGTGTACTTGCAAAACTATTATTGTCGAATTGTGGGTGCTGTTCCATTTGTAAAACGAGTTCAATGTGTTGATTCATAGAGTCGTTTAAAGTCATACCTAAAACAAAAAGAATATAATAAGTTTAAATATTACCAATATCGTCTCAGATGATCAGTAACTCATATACCTTCAGTCCTGGTATATTTATGTAGTTTTGGGGATCTTCAGATCAATTAAAAACCAAAATAAACCTTGCAAACTTCTTTATTTCACTTTCTAAATTAATTTTTCGTCTTAACACTTTATCTTACGTCTTAAAATTACAGATCGCTTGCATCGAAAAAAAAAACCGTTTATCCTTTCTCTCTTTCTATCTTTCATTCCTTTCACTCACATACATTCCGTTCTACGCATTTACTACCTCATAACATCCTACATTTATGTGAACCGAGATGACGACAGAAACTCAATAGATTTTCATTCTATGATAGTTCGTATTCGTTTTTGGACTAGACTATATTTACCTTCGGTGCACAGTAGTAACTTTGTCGAGACAGTGTTAAAAAAAATGGAAGATAAAAATTTTAACCTACTTAAAAATGGTTTATAAACTTTTAATAATCAAGACCAAATTTTTCTATAATGGCTACCTAGAATTAAAGTGGTCTAAATTAAATTTTTGGCTAAATGCACCTATGAGCATTTTCTAACATAAAGACGATAAATCAATCCAGGCAAAAGTGATCTAGGTGTTATTATTTCGTATCATAGACCACTTTGGTTCCAGGCTAATCAAACATTTTATTCTACTGTCAATAAACTCATTTGCTTTTATATCAAATTGAATTAGCATTAAGAAATTAAACATTTATACTTTTTTTAATGTAAAGAATGTCTGTATTAGTTTTCTCTAAACTTTGCGTATTTAGTTAGCAATTAAAGTCATTGTAGTGGACAATAAGTTACTTAAAAATAACATAAAAACGTCTTTATAATTTTTCTACATAATGCAGAAAAGTGTGAGTACTTGGCAGTTATCTTTTCGCATTTGGAAATTAAGTATATTGTGAGGCTGTATTTTCTTAAGTACGGATATTAGAATAGCGACACTTACCATACCATATAAGTTTAGGCATTCAACAGTAGCACTGTAAGATGAGTAAACTTTAAAGAAAGAAAATCAGGTCACCCTGCTACTTACCGGGATGCAGTTGTGGGTGTTGCGGATGCGGTAGTCCTTGTAAAGGTGCCACACTTAACATACCCGGGTGCGGCTGTAACAGACACAAAAACATTTCAAATACATACAATTTAAGATACATAAAAAAATACTTTGTGTGTAAAACTGTTATTTTTTTCTTAAATATATTTTACATACATAAAAATCAAAAGCGATAAGTTGGTTTGTCGACAACATTCCACTTTTCAAAAATGCATATATTATTTATATGAAAGAAAACTAGGATATCCATATTAATTTCTATTTGAAATGAGATCTTTCCTCAAAAAATTTTAGCATCATGCGTGCTAAATAGACGTAAACGCCAAATGACGGCACTTGGATGGCAAGTTAGTAAAGGATCCCTTACGTTACCCAAAACCAAAAAAGGTCGGTTAAAAGTTGATGTTTCGCAATAAGAATCTTATTAAAAAAGCAAACACTGTTGCAGAAATATAGTAATAAGTATCTAACCATAGTCATTTACACAACAATTATTATTAGTCATAATGTAACACATTTAAAACTAGGAAATAGCTTAAATAGTAGCAGAATAATGAAATTTGAAATATTACCATAATAAAATATATATACTAATAAACTTATTTTATTTAGGAATAGGTACATATCAGAATTCTTCCATACGTATCACGCGCTTTTTCGTTTTCATTATTTTTCTTCGAAATTAAACAATAACAAAATATATTTTTGAGCTCAGGATAAAAAAAAAACAGTAACTGTATTTTTACCATAGGCTCTCAATAATTGTGAGATGTTGTCAACTAACACAAGCACAGGTATAGAATACGCAATGGTTACAGACTGTACCATGTAATTTCTTTGTCGTGTCGTGGGATTTGCAGATCAGTAGGAAGCATTTTTAAACTATTACATTGCTTTCTATAGATATGAGATGTAAAACAATTTTGATCGGTTAAATAGATGAAAGACTATAACCAAACCAAAGATAAGTAGTCAGATTTGTCATAGACAAATCTTAAATTGGATGATTCAAGTAATTATTGTAAAAAAATTAAACAAACTGCATCTCTCTGGTTTCTTCTTTAATATGTGTTAATTCATTAATTTATCATGTGTATGATAAAGAGATTCCTGTGAGAGCTCACCTGTGGATGTGACAAATGCTGCAGATGCAAGTGCGGTTGCGGCTGCGGCATGGCATGGTGCGGCAGCAGCGGGAACGCAGGCGCCTCACCGTTGCGCACGCTCGCGGCCCCCGCCCCGCCCACATTCACGCCGCCCCCGGCATCCTCTTCCGCTGGCGAAGGCTGCCGAGAACCAGGTGTGCGGCTAAAAAAAGAAAAAGTCAAGTTACAAACACTAGATTTAGATTTCAGCTCTGTCACTCACTCTTAAATACCTACAAATCATAAGTTCGTAAAAAAAGAGAAAGTGGTGAGTTTCACGTATCTAGTCTTCGAGAAAATAGACCAACCAAGATAATCATAAGGTCTAAATATTGTTTATATTAATGTAACTAGTCTAAAGGCTCAGACATATAAAGCCTACTGCTTAATTTTTTTAATTGATCTAAATATTCTAAACGTAAAACATTTAAAATTCTTATGTACCTATATTATCATAATTTTATAAGGAAGAGATAACTATGTATATAAAAAACGAGTTCCGAGACAATGCGCTATCGATGACGCCATGAATCATATGTTTTATAATGACGAACGATAACCGCCTGCGTCGAGACATTACGTGAGAAGCCACCATGGGTTGCCAAATTTAAATTTTAACAGTTTATCTAACTTATTTTTACCATAAAATAACTTCGATAATATATAGTTGTATTTATGAAATTCAACATGGCTTATATTAACTGTTTATTAAATTACATCATTTGAGTAATCATAGATGATTTTGGCACGAGATTGAGGATGGTGGCATAAAATAAGGGAATCCTATGACCAGCAGAAACAGGATGCTGCTAATGATGATAATCATTGGGTTAGCTCCTATTTTGTAGCTTGTGGTATGCTAGTTCTTCCTTATAACGCAACCACAGAAGGCAGTTTCTTACAAAGATTTAATGTTATCCAACAGTGGTTAAATTATTTCTTTAAAAAGTTAAAAACATACTTCGTTGCGCGCAGTTACGCAGGACATACGTACGTCGTCATGCCATCGACCTACGCGGATTAGATATACGATTTCTATACAAAAAAAAGTCAGGAACACGGAAGCTCTTTTTTTAATGTCCATGTTGATCAGACGTTCAATAAATTGATATTGCAGTAGGCAACAGCGACGGTCGTGCAAGTTTGCTTTAGGTGAGAAAACGCATTCGATGTCGCGCGAGGGACGGGGCCGAGTGGCATTGACAGAGGCCGTGATCCGCGCGCGGTTATTGCCCGCCGCGGCCGGAGCAAGCACGACGCGCGCCGCCTCTACCACGTAACGTACCATTTACCACTCGTTGACCTTCGCCTCGAAATATTTACTGTGCATCAACTCTTATATCCTCTAATTTCTTTAAGAAAGCCTTATTTCTATAACAGGAAAATTTGCAGCCACGAACGAAAGAAAATTAATTGGAGAAATCAATATTTTTCATGTGTTTTAATATCATTACGAAATTATTGAATTAATAAAAGTTGCCAAAGTATTGATTTGCTTAGATCGTAAATCAATTATCTATATAAAACAAGCCCAACCAAAACAAAACCCTTATTTGGCTACATTGTACTTATCGCTAGTTACAGTTAAAACAATGTCACTAAGTTATTCTGACGATGTAATCTGTACATATAAAAATACTTGTTCTGCCTGACATATCATCGCAGAGTATAAATTACTGAAGCTAGCAATATGAATTTTTTACAGCCTGTTTTTTTTATATCTTAACCACCAAGAAAGATTTTTGTATATTCAATTGAACATTTAAGAGGGTGAAATAGGGATTGAAAGTGTTTGAATATCCGTTAATTATGAAGTTTATTTAGTGATTTTGGTTAAAAAAAAGTACTTCGATGTTTTTGAAAAAGCAACCCTAATAGAGTAAATTATTTCAACCCAAGCTACGCTGAAGCAAATATAACATTCAGCTTACGTGTATAAATTAAATTGCTTATACTCAATTAAACAATGAGAAAGTACCATTATCACATACTGTGTCAACTGTTTATGTGCATAATAAATCAGCAGATCACCTCCGTAATTATGGACAGAATGCGTACTTACTTAAACGCTTTGTCATCTTCCTGTCCATTGTGAAGACCATTCGGCAAAGAGGCGTGTTCATGTAACTCATGTAAATCTTTTTCAAAGGGCGAAGCAGATTTATCTTCATGACGCTCTTCCAGTACCATGCCCCGTAACCCGGCTACTACACCGGCAACTTTTTCGCCCCCACCTGCATAAATAATTACTCCTATACTAAATACTAATTAATAATAAATTATCGTCACGCTATATCACTTCCGGGATGAGCAGAGATACATTGGTGGCTGTAAATATTAAGTATAAATAGCTAACTTTTTATAATGTTTTAGGTACCTTAAGAAAAAATAACCAGATTTTGAAGTTACATGAATGATAATTATGCCTGAACACTAAACAGAATATAATGCAAATATTTTTAAATTACCAGTGGGTGATCCTCCGAGCACATATTCCACCATCTTAACTCCTAAGCCGGCAGTATCGCGCGGTGAAAGAATGCTGCCAACTTCTCCGCCAGGGAATGCTACGCCTCGACGTGTTCCCATCATAGGGACGCCAACATTGTGTTCCACAGCTAAAATCGAAAAGTCATTACAGCTATTTGTATAATAATTTTAATAAAGCTGTTATTAAATTTAGGACCTGTAAGTAATTATAACGTAATAATCTTTTAATTATAAAAAAAAATGAAACCTAAAACTAAATAATTCATATAATAAAAAACATATCATCACACTATATCTCATTTAGAGTGGAGAAAGATATATCCTTGGACCGGATAATTGAAAAGTGGCAGTTCAGGCTGGAGCACTCTTGCGCCAGTCTTCAGATAATTGAGGCGGGACGCCCTGTCCTACGCTCGTGGCCGGACAGCTCACACGGTGCTCTCACCTTCAGCCTCATCCAAATCCTCACAGGACACGGCTGTCATGGCCGACACCTGTGGCGGGTAACCAGAAGGAAGCCAACGTCGGAATGCCACGAGTGTGGAAGCGCCGAAAACCCGGCGCAGCACACCCTGGAGGAACGCTCAGTCTAGGCCAAAGAGGAAGGTTCTCATGGACCGCAATGGTGAAGACCTTTCGCTGCCGGGGTGGTGAAAGCCATGGTCGGCAGTGAAGAGTAGCGAGAAGTCACAGCCTTCTGTGAGGCAGTCATGAGACAGGAAGCCGCCGAAAGAGTCAGGGAACGCACAACTTCCTTGGGTTTCAGCGGCCAAGATACCGTCGCCGGAAGGACGTGTTCGCCCATAAAGAGCGCGACATCCGTCCGTGACACTAGCCGGGCACTAGAATTCAGGAAGTCTGCTGCTCGGATAAGAGGGAGGCGACGTGCAGTATCTGGTGAGCCACCCGTGAGAAAAATTTGGAGGCGTGGGCCCAGTACACCCACCCTTCCTAGAGATTAAGCCTAAACCAGCTGTTCGCTCCGCAAGTGTCTGGAATTTTTTGGTCAGCACGATTCTAAACACACCAGGGTCGCTGCCCTCGCAGCGGCCTTGATGGTCCTATGATGTTCCCCTGGGACACAAAAAAAAACAAAAAGGTATATATATTAGTATTATATATTGTTAGTTTTATATATATTAGTGGCTGTATTGTTTGTGCTTGTATGTTATTTTAATATTAAGTTTTACTATTCTAGGTAAAAGCCCCTATGAGCCTATAATAGTAATTAAATGTCATTTTAATCATAGTACTTTTAACAAAATTGTAAATGGGCTCAAAAGATGTTTTGTTTAACAAAACTCCTTTTCAACTTCTTGGGACTTTACAATTTTATTCCAATTTCAAAACCAATAAATAAAAGTCTTATTACAATTTGAAGACAAACACAAAATGGTCAATTAATTAATTATTACTATTAAAATAAAAATCTAAGAGACATTATTGTAGTCACTTATATGATCAATATAACCAGATATAGTTTAACTTAGTTATTATAATTTTATTACCAGTAATTACAAATATTGTTGATCACAAAAATGTGTAATCAATAATAATGTGAGCAAAATACTTTAAATGATTATATTTCACAGTGAAAACCTATTTAAAAATAATTTAGTAGCATTGACAGGAATATAAACACAATATACAATCACGCTAAATACCTTTCAGGGTGAACATTGATATATTAGTCGCTGAGTAGGCTTTCCTAAAAGCCCCGCTGATCATCAGTGACATGCATGGTATTTGGACAGGGTAGGCAGAATTTGCGTCATTAATTAGAATATTATATTATGATAGTAAATATTATATTGCTTTCATAAGAGAGATAAATAACGTGAATATAGACTAGATATGAATATAAATGTTTGCTTTTTTTGTTTAACTTTAAGCAATGTATTCCAGTCTTATTTATCATTAGGGCATGCAATGCTTTCATGCATCCATGGAATGAACGCTACTGCTGATCATCATTGTTGTGTATTACACTTTTAATATAATTTTAACATTTTTATTGGATGCTATGCAGGTTTTCCTTCAATAGTGAGCATGTGGTGGCTAAGACTGAGATCTATATATGCCACTTGAAGTTTACTTAGACTTTACTAAAACATTACAATTTATATTATTTAATGAATGTCAAAGGATTTGGTAAGTCATCAATTTTCTCAACATAGACTTGGCTCTACGAATACTGAGACTATACTCAAATTCCTAGTATGTATTCCATTTTTTGTTTAAACAAATTTATATTTTGAGAACTTTGCTTAGCAAAGTCGAAATAAAGTCTATAAATCATAGCCTTAGTGCAAGTACAATGCTGTGTAAATTGTATAAAATCAGCAGAGGTCTGCAAAACAGGCAGTATTCAAGAACATCCAATTATACAAGACCACAATAAGAAATAACATACAGAAGTAGTTGTCTCTAAGACTTTACAGGCAATAAAAAATACTTTTTCAAATGACTTATAAATCACATTTACAAACAATTACACATTTTGATAGAAACCCAAACAAAGCTTGTGCTTATACTATGGTTACTGGAAAAGATATATACATACTTTATACAAATACACATCCATGACTGACAACAAACTATTTTGCTCAACATATAGAAGTTTACCAGTACCAGGACTTCAACACAAAACCTTACCCATAACAAGTAAGGTTAACTATATTAGCTGTGTTATGAGTCTGCTAACTACAATAAATAGTAATTAATAGACGTGGAAAAAAAAGTATGTACAGTATTTGAACATAGACAAGGGTGATATAAAAAATTATATCACCTTTGCATAAATAAGTTAATACAATTTGTTAATAGCAAGTAATAGTACACATTTTATTCCATTTACAGCTTTCATTGTTAAAATAAAATGATGACATACCTTGTGCAGACCATGTGGGATCACGCCACATTTGTTCAGGGTTTAATTGCAGAGGAGGTAAGTGTGCTGGTCCTTTACTATCACCACCAGCACCAGGTCCTTTGTCCCATAACTTCTTAGCAGAAGGAGCAATCTAAAATTTATTTTTTATTTTTACAAATTCAACTTCCTTACATACTGTACATCTATATAATATAATGAATATTTGTTTTATAAGTGTTGCATGCTACCCTAAACTCTTTCCAATTGGAATCAAAATAGCACTCAACATTTGATAGGTTAAGGGTTACATTTACAATAAAATATCTAAAACCTTTACAATGATTTTAAAAACCATTTACAAATATGTTTCCTTTTTTGCAATTTCATAACATAGGTCTATTTTGCTAAATCAATAACGATTATTGATATTACAGGTTTACCCCAAACAGTTATTCTTCAAATTCCTAGTTTTGGGCATTGGCTTCGACTACATGTTGCAGAAATAATTAAATCTTAATGATACAATTATGATAATGTCTCAGCCTAATGACATCTTATTACATCATAGAATTAATGCATTGAAATAATTATAAACCAATTAAATTAATTTCTAAATAAAACAACACTAAAAATATATCTTATTATTATTTGTTTATTTTGTAACTAATAGGGTTTTTGTATTGAAATAAATCATAACCATGATACATGGATTGAAAGCACACCTTAGTTTTCCCCTTGAGTTTTCAAACTCATTGTCGTAACTATCTGGCAGGTATAGTTATTTTACTATATGGCTTTAATTATGTTTCTAACAGTATGTTAATGATAAACAGACATAATTTCAACATAAGACATTTAATAACCAAAAAATGTGAAAAATGCAGATTTGGTAAATAAATTTAGTTGCACCACATTTAAAATTAATTACAATCCAAAATTTATGTAGTCTTACATCAAAATTTTATTTTACTTATAGGAAAAACTATTTATTGTACTTTGATAAGTATCATTTCTAGTAAGAATGTGATAATAACATTTTCAAAGATTTTATCTGAGATTACAGACCTTATAATAATAACATCTTGTTTACCTCTTAGGGTAATCTTTGTCAATGACAACAATAGCGCTACTAGACACTATATCTAGTAAAAAGAAACATTTTAAAATTAGTTTTAGATTATGAAACATTCAATGATTATTAAATCAGCAAATAAAGATCATCACTAAACCTTAAAAGGCACGTGTGGTATTACCTATATTCGAGGTCGGCCGTATGTAATATCGAAACAAGTTAACTAAATGCAACCATATAATCAGAAACATAGTCATCCCGATAAGGCTTTCGTAGACTATGACTAACACGTTTGCTAGATTTTTACATTATCAATGAAATGTTTGTTACTTTCATTCATATTTTGTAATTAAAATTAAATAACACAAAAATAAATAGCTGCTGTACAACCGGTAAGCACCCTTCGTAATAGAAATGGCGGACGCCGGTGACAAGTAAACAAAACAAAAACGAACCTGTTGCGTGAAAAAACCCTAAATATTCAGAAATCATGACTTAAAATAGCATCTTTATTAATAAATCTACACTATAGCTGACAAAAACTTACCATGTCGGGGCCCGTATCCATAACATCAGTATCGAAAAAAAAGTCGCTCAAGGGTTTCATACGTATAATGCGCCCAAAGCTCGATCATGTATCACTACGAAAGCTTATAAGGATAAACAACCCTAAACGCAAATAACACTTATCCTAAATCATAATTTTAGTCACAAAAACTATAATCACACTCATTTTAAATATGAATCTGTTTACAAATAGCGAAATAAATTCATTCGAATCGAAAGCGTAGAAATGTTGACTTGTTTCGAACAAAGGACGTACGCTGACCACGGCGCCTGCGTTACTACAGAGTTACCACCTCAGAATGAAAAATTCCCCAAGCATCCGCGTAATTATATCAGAACATTTGTTACTAAAGTAATTAATTCACATGTATTATCAAGAATTTATTAAATTTTTATAAATTGTAATAGGTATCTATATCACAAAGTACTGTTTACAATCTCTAAAGCAACTTGCCATCATTGTCAATAGTATTTATTATAAATTAATAATACCAAAGAAAGCAAAATTTTCTTATTATTTGTCTCAAAAAACTAAATGCTTTTAATCATTCTTTCCTCTAAAAATACGTGTTCTTATATAAAGCCTGCCAACACAACCCTACAAACAATAACTCTCGGAAATTACAACTTCAAATAACTGCGATTGCGGCATTGTCATTTTTTTATTTCCTTGGGAGTTTAAAAAAGAAATCTTTTTATTTAATGATGATAATTTAACATGCATTAATTTAATTTAATACATAGTTTGATTACATTTTAAATTTGTACACGTCACAAATACTCTAACGAGTCTTATACAGGATGAAACTTACTTTTAATCATGGTTCGACATTGCCCTAGTGAAAGTGATGATACTGTGAATATTGTGTGTCGTGAACATTCAAATTATCAAGAACAAGAGAGTGTACAGGAAGTAACCTCCTGCACCTGACAACTCCGCGGTGCGTCAGTTTGCGCGTGATCATGACGTGTGTAATCAAATGAAACGTCGAGCAATAATTAAAAGTAAGTTTATTCGCGCATAAGACCTGCTAAAGTATCTAACAATTTAAACTAATCAGATATCAGGAAAACAAGCAGGATTTATTGGAATAAAGCCAATTTTATCTACAAGGCATTTTCACCATTTTAAAAACTAAATGTATATAAAATATTTTCAAAGTTTTTAGAGTTTGTATATTTTTGTTAACCTATCACTTTTCTAAATAGTAGTATTATAATATTAATATGTTTCATAAAGTAATAGTTAAATGTTTAAATTAAGTTTATTGTATATTTCTATGTATCATTAGTCATTCACAGAACTCTCTTAATTAATAATATTAATAAGTAATCCCTTTTTACATTCACGTTCATAATACAAATCGCCCTAATCTATCTGTCACTTGTCGGTTTACTTTCTTTGGTGTCACTATATATAATTTTTGAATAATTTAACAAATAATAATTGTTATAAACTTATAAAATCATGACATTCTGCTATTTGGCAGTGTTGCCTCCCAGTACACACTCAATAACTACAAACTCTTCTGACAATTTAACATTAAGTATATATATTATTATACATACTACTAAAAATAAACAAAAATTCTAAATAAATAATAATAAAACGGTGATATGGCAATATTTATAATCAGTACCCAAGGAACAGATCTCAAACTTTGCATTCTACTACAAAAGGAATGCTATAGATGGCACAGCAAGCATTGTCACTGAGATTTCTATAAAGTAATTATTGATGCAAAATATTAAACTTAAGTTATTTTGAAATCAATGATTTAGATGACGTTATTACTAATATTCCTACCATATACATATATATTAATAATTCAATAAAATCATGACAGATGTTATTAAAAAAATGTAGCTTTCGAAGCTAAAAGATTGTTGAAATGAAAAAAAGAAATGCTTTAAGATTCACAATAATTACTTATTACTTCAATAAAATTACTTTCTTTATTCAAACAAGATTATACCTCGAAATCCAAAATGAATATTATATACGCTGCTTTAAAATTTAACATTAATTGTAAACAATGTTGATCCTCCTCGTTATGATGTCTGTATTTTTTATCTCATATATAGTTAAAAACACTGAAATATTGGGGGTAAACCCGTATGCTGGCATTACTGACTTATTACTCCCCATACATGAAAGCGTCGCAAGGGACGTTTACTATTCAGAGTTAATAGATGGCGCGCAGAGGCTGTTTTATCATGACCATAGACAAAACTAGCGGGTTAATTGAAATTAAAAGTTTAACCTATCAAAGCTCTTATAGTACGGCCGGTAAAACGGATTTATCTGGTCATCATCGTCGGAACAATAGAAATAGACAGACTACCTTCGGAACGTCGATAATATCGAATATGTGTATACATTCTTTTTAATATTAATTTTAAATTTGACTATTTAGTTTCGTTTAAGCAACATCATTATTTTGCATTTTGTCTCCACATGCTTCATCAAGATTCCATCTTCAAATATTAAAAATGTGTCAAACAGGAGAGCATTCAAAAGTAAAATAAATCAGTTTATTCATACATTTTTTTATTTAACTATTTATAACTTGATAGACCACAATTAAAAAGTAACAACAAAATCTAATTTATGTTACATTATCAAAGCCTAATTAAATATACTTTTGTACTAAATTCAAGTGGTTATGTACTGTATATCTTTTGTAAAAAAAAAACATTCATGAAGTTTGCATTACTGCAAAAATTGCAATTTAGTCTTAACAACTTTAAGCATTTTAAAGTATAAGCAAAAAGTAATGTAGTAATATGTAATAAAATTTATAATAAAGAATTGTTATTTCCAATAATAAATAATGATGTTCCAATAGTAGTTATAGTGATGAAATATATCCCGTGCATTACACAGGGTGGCAGTTTAACTTATAAAATAACTTCGAGACCTAGGTCAGCTTCACATGGGTTGAAGTTTTTATCTAATGATTGCTTCCAAAATATTATTTGTCATCAATTTATTGTGTGCATTAATTACAAAAATGGTTTCCGTGTATTATTAAGTTCTCATATAAGTAAATAGTTGTGTAATTCTTAATGAGAATAAAGCTCTGTAATTCTAAACCTATATTAATTTATATAACATTCCCTTTTTATAACTTTTGTCAGCAAACAGGCTAATGGTCTACCTGATGGAAAGTTATAACCAAGTTGGTTATGGACAACCACAACAGCATGAGTGTTGTTATCATCTTGCTGACAAAATAATTAATATATACTACCTATATCATAGTTATATTCCATGTGTAGAATAAATACTAAATATTGCCTAAAATCCAATAACAAGCAGATATTAAAAAGTTTTATAATAAATATAACTTTATAACAGTAGGCCATCCAAGCTAATCCAACATATAAACGAAGAATAAGAAATAGTCTTGATAACAACAAGAACAGAGTTGAGTTGAGTTGAGTTATAACAAGATTCCCAGATCAACAAAAAGTAGAAAGGTTCAATAAATATTGTTCCTTTTTTTAAAGGACAGTGGTAAAAATTGTGCAGAGTTTGATAGGACCCATGTAGCAATATATATATATATATATATATATATATATATATATATATTGTATGTGGATATATGTTATCTAAATCACATATATAGTATGTTTTAAAAATCCAGTCTGAAGGTAAAGGGGGTATTTTGGTGACATTACTAAAATACATCAAAAAACTATATTATACCAAAACATTAAAAAAATATTATCATGTAACATTGAAGAAATTAAATTAATTTACATGGGATCTATGCTCTAATAACTCATAAAAATCAGTTAAAAGACTAATGAAATATTTTAATTGATAAAGAGTACTTGAGATCAATGTAGGTTATGACCTTTTTGAAGTCATCACCTACTATCATGATCCTTTGCTTCCATTTTTTTACCTTTGTTCACAAACTACACATGCTCCAAAGGTTGCCATGTAAGTTATTATTAAATGGGAATATCCATTTTATTTATTTTTATATTATTTGAACTTTTTTCTTTTTAATTAAAAATAATATCCTAAATATAATCAAATATTGACACACAGTAATGCCTTCATGGATCCCATAGGGTTTTTATAAAATACTTAATTATACTAATTTTTAAACTCAGTAAGGACAAATTCATCTTTATTATGAGCCTAGTTTATTTATTTATTTTATGGGGGGTTACCAGTGGCCTGATACAATACTTCATTCACACAACACACACAATTACCATCAACAATGTACAGTTCCTATTAAGGCATCCACAACATACATTAGAGTGGCCTGTTTATAGTGTATTATTGTTAATGAAAGTCAAAATGATTAGTCTGTACATCTCTCAATAATCCGAAGACCTTTATCTCGAATCTCGGTATGGAATCCATGAACAAATCAACCAAATCTGCAAGTAGATTTAGGCCCTAGATAATCTACACAAAGCATTGTTGACGCCTAGGTTTGTTTGTTTAAAAGGTGGGTGATAAGGGAAACGGTTCTTACTCTTAGAGAAAAAGTTCTTATTATAAAAATCTTAATCATTTTAAAATGTATTTCTCTATTGCACAATTTGTAAAGTTATTTAATATTTTTTTAGGTGTGCTGATTTCTTGTCCTGAAAGTGTTTTCTGGCAATTTCAAGTTAATAGATATGGTCATGCATATATTCATTTTTTATGTTGCAAGGTGAGAATGGAGCCTGGCCATGAAACATATAACTATAATATTATAGTTTAGTTGTTAGCATATGCTAACAATAACTGAGCTAATAGAAGTATACACAAAAATTTAAATACAGATATTCTCCCAGAAATTACAAGATACTCCAAAAAATCAAGGTTAAAAGGTAAAGGTTTAATATAAAAATATTAAATGAACAATTCAATGAATATTTAAATATTTACTTACAATTTTAAAGCTTTATCAAGTTTTTATATCTGTTAACCCTATTTTCATTTTTATAATAAAAATATATAGTCACTCTATATCCCTTTCAAGGTGAGCAGAGATACATTAGTGGTTGTATCCATTTTGCACTTATATGTTGTCCCTCCTTGACCAATAGCACAGCTAATCACCATTCTCAGAAGACTTGCACATGACATTTCTATTAGATGCCATGTGGGTTTTTGCCTTTTTTCACTTATGTAGGAACACCAGAAAATGTGGTGCCTAAATCTGTATGTAATCTGAAGATACCTAAAGGCATGTTCAAACCAATGACCATTCGTGTTGCGTTGCATTGAAACTGGTCCCTTATCAACTGGGCCACCACAGACACATAATAAAATTGTCATTTTCATAATAAAATTAAAAATGGTTTGGTTGAAATTTAGATATATGCATCTACAAAAAGAGCTAAGATCTTGACAGAGGGTGAGTTGTGCTACCTACACCCTATAAAAATATATAATCAAAAGATAACATAACAGTTTTTATACAATCCAGTATGATATTTTTAGAATTTGTGATACCACAGCAAGGTGAACATTGCAATGGCCTAGGCTTGATGGTAGCCAGCAATGGCATGCATCCCATATAAAGCATAAAAAGCATTATTTTGTTATGCTTGGACATGTAACACATATATAAACTTAAAATTTAGTCCAATTTGGAACATCAGACTGCTATTTTGGTAAACACCAGATTTTAAGTCAACATATTTATAAAATGTCAAAATATGACAAGACAATTCTTTATATTGGATGCACGCCATTGGTATCCAGGAATCAAGAATATTGTATTAAAATATGGAACCCTAACCTAATCCAATGGGAGCATATTTAAATTCAACCATTAAATGTACTGAAGTTCAGCACTTATAGATTGTAAGTATATTTTTATTAATAAAATTATATAAGCTATTCTTACCTGGTTCCTTATAGCTGGTACAGCTGTAAGGTTAAGCTGATTTTGTCCCTGTTGCAGATACTGGTTAGTGTTTGGTGCAATCATTCCTGCTTGGCTCAAATACATTAAGTGTTCTGTACCTTTACCTATGCCATTCATGGCTTGTATAGGATTTGCATGATGTTGATGGATATCATATAATCCTTGTTGACTAAGTTGTGGTGCATTCTGTATTCCTTGAAGAGGTGGTATCATCATTGCACTGTTTTGAATAGCCAAATTATTTCCCATAGTATGATTTTGCATTGGTGCAAGTTGTGTGTGCACTATATTTGTAGTTAAATGTGCAGGGTGACTACCAATCACTGACTGATTAATTGCTAAAGTCCCAACTGATGAAGCAATGGCTTGATTAATATATTGTTGTTGATTTGTTTGAGAATTTTTCAATTGCATAGCAGGGCCTTGTTGATGCATTGTAATTGGAATAGGATTTTTCCATTTGTCCTGACCCTGTAAAGTCCAGAAATGATTATATTATTTGTACAAAATAAGAAGTAAATGATAACAATTACAACTATATATTGTCTATTGACATTTGAGGTTATGTTTATTAATAATACAAGAAAGAAGTACTGACACTGATAATTTAGATGTTCATAACATAACAAAATAAGTAAACAAACAATAATCAGCACATAACAAACCTCGTTAATAGCGTCGTCGCCAACAACCCAACGTTGTTTAGGAGCTAGAGAAGGTAATTCTCCTTCCTGGTGTTCGCGCTGAAACACGTAATGAACAGTGGCATCGTCTTGACTACGGGACTGTGTCGGACGCGCGTTTTGCAGACCAGCTTCTCCCGCCTCTTCTTCCGTCCCCGTTCCTGGCCACTTCATTGGACTACCGTGAGGTTCAAGCATTCAGTTTCACTAAGCTTCTGTCCTTAGCAACCGTAAATACAAAATGTCTATCTTGTTTATAAACTTCTAGCGCTACTACATATACTAGCTAATACATCAAAATTTACAAATAAATCGCTCTACATGATCCAACAGACTACACGAGATGCGCCGATTTTAATATTGCAGCCATTTAGCGCCCGCAGTTCTCTTTTTGTCTTTGTAATGACAGTAACTTTATATCAAAGCACGGTGACAGCCGCTGAGGAAAACCAAAATATTGCTGGTATTGTTAACGGTTCCCTTGACGGATCGAAACAAAGGCGAGATACGAAATCAATGATATCCGAGAATGATTTAAAGGTTTTCAATTCTGAAGTTTTACAGGTTTTGAAGATGTTACTAACTTTATGTAAAAGCTATTCGGCGGCGTCAAGAACTGAATTGAATAAACACTCAAAATATTACACTATTCACACAAATTCTAAACAAAACGACCACAAATATAATTACTATATGTACACAGAACTATTTACAATGTACAATTTTTACAAAAAAGCCGGTTTAAGCCATTGGCTGTTGTCGATACTTTCTGATTTAGAAAAGTCGACAAACATTCTTCACTGCCTGTCCGCCATAATCGGTCGGTCGGGCAGATGCGATGCGCGCGCAACGCGCAAAGCTATACCTAGTATAAACATAAATACTTTTTGTTAAATTCATTCCTTTATACGACATAATATAATGATTTTTTTTTCTGAAATAACATAGCATAATTTATCTTTATTTGCTATAGTGCTTGGATATGACTTAACAAATTGAAAAAAAAAGGTCTTATTTTAAATTAAATTTAATCTGTTCTAGAAGTAGAAAAAACATATTGAATAATTTCTAACCTATGTAAAAAATCATAATTTTTTACTTCAAGTTACTAGATGGCTATTAATTTTTCGACTGCTACACTTTCACTACATACAATTTATATCTTTAATAAAATAGTTTATGTTTTAAATCAATTATCTAAAAGAAGCTATAATAATAGATTTTATTTCAAGGATAACTTGTGACTTTATTTAGTGAATTTTATGAAACTGAAAAGACATTGATTTCTTTAATAAATCTATTGAAATTAGTGTATAATAGGCACCCATGTCTAATTATCTACGTGCATTGGAGTGTTTTCAAAAGAATGTATAATTCCACTCTATGGAATTAAGCATAAAAGCGCATGAATCTATGGTCAGCTCACTATTCATCACACCAAAGAGAATATAATAATATTACACTATTCATAATAGGTAGGATGCCTCTGTACTCATTTATTTTGCATAATAGGTAAAAGTACCTATCTAATTATTCTGAAATAACTGAGTCTAGAAGTACACAGATTAACTAATACACTTTATATGGAATTAATAAAACATAAAATAATAGATACCTACATCTTACCAGGTTACAATATAGGCCATTTCCTTTAAAGTAGATACTATCTATTCAGTTGTATTTTCTTATTGAAATATTAGTTAATTAAGTTTATCTTTTTATTCAAGTCTCAGGTATATTATTAGGTAAAAATAATTAGTAAACTGGTACTAGTAAAAAATAACCTTTGCTATATAACGTAATGCTAAGATAATAATGACCGTAAAAAAAAAACATCAATCATATTAACTTTGATTAGATGTATTTATAATTGAAGCATAATAGATAAGCACATGTTTTGCAAATAATGTCAATTATACAAATATATTTTTTAATAATTATTATATTAAGACTTTGACAAATGATGTTTTAATATAAAATGCACCCCCAATTGAAAGAGTAGATTAAACACACTTCTTAGTACAAATAAAATCAGAATAAAACTGCAAATATTTATTCGCTTACACTAAACACAATATTTTTTAATTATATGGGCTTAATTTTAAAATGTAGACCTATCAGTGAAAACACTAAACACTTAAGATCTTGAACTAAATAGTAGAAACCACGTAGACCCTCTGGATCCCGTGACTGGTTAACATCAACCAAGGATCCAGTTTTTGAAGTTGTAAAAGAAATATGCTCTTCACCAATCACTATTTCCAATTCCTGTAAAATAAATCAACATTGAACACAGGTTATACAAATACACCATCTTAGTTAACCATATTATTGTTTAGAACTGTGTTACTATTTCAAACTTTGATTGGTTATTTAACAGTAAAATGATTACATCAATATTTATTTATTATCAGACAAGCAGTTGTAACAACTGATAAGTGCCTATATTTAGGTATTCCACAATTTTTAATTATAGCTTTTGTACATAACTAAATTTTGTCTTGGCAATTTTTAAATTGGTTCACATTTTGTACATTATATATAAAACGAAAACTATATATACAGGTTATTCTTAGTAATCAGCACTATATATCCATAGTTTTCAATTCTTGGCTTGAACTTGATTCATGATAATAATATCTCATTTGCAGCAAAGTGAAACAAAACTATATTTTAATTATAATATTTGGCATGGAGAAAGTCTTGCCGCAATTGTTTACCTGTCTGCCTACTCTGTCTGGTTGTGGCCATAAATGATCATCTTCATGCATAATTTCAGAATCCACGATTATCCTTTTTAACTCTTCCATAACACAAGGGTGAACGTAAGCTTCCTTGCGGATCATCGTATCATTTTTGTAATTCGAATTATTGGCATAGCGTAGTTTACCGTCAGGTCGGAACTCAAATTCCAGAAACTCATGGCCAAATTTCCCCTTGTGCCCTACGTAATATCGTATATAAAAGTCTGTTGACATAACTGATCAATACAAGTCCAATTTCGAAGTCTAAAATAAATTAGCACTAAAAATTCAAAGAGCTTTATTTTATACTACGGAATGGTTATAACGTTCCGTAACTAAGTAATGAATAAGGATGTACCGTGGTCGATATGTGCATATAGAATATTGCACCATCATACTATAAATTGATAAATTAATTTTAGTCTATATACGTATCCTTATGATGTGTTTAATAAGGTTAATTGATACTTTAACTTTAATTGATCTTTCGTTGAAACTCTCTGTTCAGGACTGTCCGATAGAACGAAAAGCTTTAATCATACCATATATATATATATATATATTAATGTATCTATCGAACAAACTTATTTACTAATTTCACTTAATTGTGCATTTATCTCTTATTCAATTTTTCTGTTTTATGTCATTTGTGTAATTCGTTATTTGTAAACAAACAATTTACATAATTTTATAACTCAAAATTACATTCATATGAAGAAATATCAAGCTTTTGTTTGTCAATATTTTATATGTAGTTAAATAAATAATACATAATGATAAAACACAGGCGAAACGGACTTCGGGATTCCTAGAATTGGTAAAAACCATAATAATATTTTTTATTTCCTGTACGCTTGTTTTAATAATATGTATTTTAAAATAATATATTTTATTAGACTATACCTCTTTCGAAATGAGCAGAAATATATAAGTGGCTGTATCCAATTTGCGTTTATATATTATAGCTTACGCGCTTACTTGCATTCTATCACAGCATAAGAAGCATTATCATGGTTAATTTGCACATTTACTGATTATGTGGATTTAAAATTTGGTAATTACCAAAATAATAGTCTCAGAATCTAATTTAAACTAAATTGTAAATCAATGTATGTATTCAATATTCAAGCATAGTAAAATATTGTTTTTTTTTATTGAAGTGAAACTTCTATAGAATCGTTGTGATTTCAAGCCGGACGCAACGGAAAAACGACAGGTAAGAGACACAAACACAAAAATTAGTGAGCCAGAGCGAGAGAGCAAACGTAAAACGACAGGTAAGAGTCCCAAATACAAAAATTAGTGACCCAGAGCTAGAGAGCAAATGTAAAACGACAGTTAAGAGACACAAATACAAAAATTATTGCGCCAGAGCGAGAGAGCAAATGTTGGTGTGTATTTGCGTATCACAGGTTTTTAGTAAGAAGTCAGCGTGGTGTGTTATTATTTAACAGTGTAGCGAGTATTTTTATATCTTGTTGTGCTAAATAATTAATTTTATAAGATGCCAAAAACTAATGTCAAAATGTGTCATCAATATCGACCCAAAAAAAAAAAGAAATTAAAATTACAAAAAAACCAGGAAAAAGTTCAACTGAACGTAGTCGCGATTTTCGTGTTAAGTTCAAATATAAGTGTTAATAAACAACAATAAATTATGTATAATTATGTATGTATTTTGTATGTTAAATAAAATATCTTTTAAAATTCATCAAAATACTTTCATTTTTAAACAAATATACTTTGTAATTATCGTAGCCTTGTTATATACATTCATCTCATACTTTTGTCGATTTACTGAAGTTTCACTTTTATCGTGTGTGAATCGCACACATACCTTCTTTACGTTTTTATAGGATGCAAATCAGTGGTCATACCCAACATGAGTAGCGCAGCTGATGACTGCTTTTATGGCATTTACGCGTGACGTTTTTATTAGATGCCGAATGAGTTTCTCACCAGGTATTCCTTCACCAGTGAACATGTGATGTCTAAATACGTACTTCATCTGCAAAAACCCAGGTGTATGTCCTGGGATTTAAACCCTTTTACACTAGGCCACCACAGCTACAATCTCCATTTGACATTTTAAATCCCAAATAAATTCTATGATTTCTGAAGTATCGGTATATTTATTAATTACTCAAAATCCATTATATTACCTCAATTATAACATCGATATTTGTTTACTATGGTCATCTCTATAACTGACTAATTATCGTTGACATAAATTGTCAAGATATTATTTTAGGACATAGATAAACTATTTGAAACACAGATGCTTAATAACTTTTTGACCGTAGACGTATTCTTTTGTTTCTGGTAAGAAGAAGCTAAGTTATATTTACTATAGAAGTTTATACTATAGACATTTAATCAGTACTATATAAAGCGTTGATATTATATGCATGTGTTCCGTTGTTACAGTGTTCTTAGGGTTCTTTCGTAGCAAATGTTTCATGCATGCGTCTTTTTTTCTTGTGTATTTGGTATTATTTTTCTTTTCCTTGCAACATTTTGCGTACCCAAACAAAGCATTTGTCTATGTAGTATTACAAAATTACTAATAATTGTAAATATACAAGAAATATATAAGAGATTTTATACTTGACTATTTTAATCAGTTTTATAGCAATATTTAGCTTTATTTTTAATTAGGTATTATTTATTTTGCTTAAAAAATAGATTTAGCTGTAATTGAGTTGGTAGCATTAAAACATGTAGGAGTTTTCCATCGACAAAAATTTGTGTTTACCCAAAACAACGTTTTGTACTTGTATGTTTTGTACTCGCTGTTGCAAGAAATATGTGCAGCAGTCACACACTAAGACATACAAATTTAAGTTGAGCCCCTTTGATTCTTAAAACTTATATGTATATTCATACCAAATCAGTTTAAAATACATAGATGCGTACCTGCTTTATTAAAATAAACTGGCCATAGAAAATAAATACAAATTCTAATTTTGAATGATTGACGTCGTATGTATTTGTTTCATTTGTTATCATTTTTCAGTGAAAAGAAAATCACGAACTTGAGGAAGTTTTATATTTAAGTGAAATTTACTAAAAATATAAGTGGAATACGGTGTCTTAATATGGTTTACTACGAATATTAAGTATATAACTGTGCTTTAAGTTAAATATTTAAAAAGACGCATTTGGAAAAGGATCCTATTTCTTTCGTACGAAAAAAATAATTAATGTATTCAAAAAAAACATTTTTACTCATATTATATTACAATAGTTTTCGTAAAAAATATATAATCGGTATTGTTAATTTAAAAGTATCGGAATTTAGTAAAAAACCGGTCTGAGAAGCAGTCACGGAGGATAGAGCTCTTACCATAGACCATAGATTTGTAGAGGTGTAATTATTTCGTCTATCAAACTAACCTTTTCTTTCTTGACCCAACCAAGATGGGTGAGTTGAATCTGTTTGTACAATTATTTTTATATCTATAGTAATCATCATTTTGTTTATTTTATATTAATGATCAGCAAATGTAATCATTCTGAGTTAATATGTTTATATCAACTTTGTTGATATTTTATGTTTGTCTTCTTCTTAACATAAGATATGGTTTCGAAGTGTCAATAGCCAGTGTTTTGACGAAGTGTTGTGACGAATTATTTGTTGTATCGTGCAGGTATCAGCCGTGATCATTGGCATAAGAGAAGGGCTACAGGTGGCAAACGCGCGCCCATTCGTAAGAAGAGGAAGTATGAGTTGGGTCGTCCGGCTGCCAATACAAAGGTGAGAAGTGCGACATAACCTATAAGTGCTTCTCCATTTGAATTGTATATCTTCGTTAACAAAACGATATCTGCTGTGTCTAAAATATATAAGTTTGAGATTTTGATTAAAAACGTTCGGTAGAATTTTGTGGGATATAGATTTTCAATTGCATATTTTTTGTGATCACACTTCACCTTATAAAGCATAGAGTAGTCACATAGAAGTTTTTGATACCAAAGTCTGGTTTGCAAAGTACTCATAATAATCTTCTAAAAGTGCTCAAATCAATTTCTAGATTAATTTCTGTGTATTCATTAATGTGTTTGTTTTTAGCTTGGTCCCCAACGTATTCACTTAGTGCGGTCCCGCGGTGGTAATACTAAATACCGTGCACTGAGACTTGATACAGGAAACTTCGCATGGGGATCAGAATGTAAGTCACTAAAGTTAAACATTAACTCTAAAAGAGTATTATTAGTTAACACTTTTAGTTTCTGTGGATACAGAGTTTAAAATGAAGTTGATTCTGCTGTCTGCATAGATCTTTTAAACTATTCAACAGATTTTAATACAGTTGCAATAGATAGTGATTCATGAGGAAGGTTTTTATGAATAATACACATATAATAAATGTTGAAAAATTCAAAGATTTAAAATGTGATGTATCAAACATTTTTGTGTGCTTAAATTGGAAATGCTGGCTAAACCTTATGAGATATTATAAATAAAATTAATTAGTACTATGGGATTATATATCTTCAAAACATTGTTAAACAAGGCTGTAATGGTATTTTTATTTATCTCTAATGGGTTATTTACCAAGCTGATTTATACAATACACTTTTATTCCTTATACAATTAAATATGTTACAAATGTTGTACATTTCATGTAGATCAAAACTGCCTTTAACAGCATTTAATGAATGGATATCTGGTAAAACTGCCTCATATTAGTATCTATATTGCACCTGTGTGAAGCCAGGGCTGGTCGGTAGTTATATATTTATTTTAAATTGTTTTTGCTTCTAAACTAAAATAAGCTTATTATCTGATCTAGATACAAAGAACATCTATTAAATATGTTTTTCATTTCAACAGTGTTTAATTTAATGTAATGTAATTAAAGTAGTTAGTTTGCCATGACTGATTGTTAATGAAGTAAGCATGGGACAGATTACAACATCTACTTCATTTCTTTCTTAATTTTGTCATCTTGGTCTTGGAATGAGTGATTTTCCTTTATAACTGCTAAACCACCCAGTCCTTTCACATTTTTTCCATGTATAAAACTAAGAGACACTCCATGACTACATAATATAGTTTAGTCATTATAATAAATTTTGTACACCAATTCACTAATCAAATGAGTTGTCTTGATGTATAATCATGCAAGTAGAAGTGATTGAAGAATTGTGAAGCTGTTAAACAATGTTAAGTTACTATGTCCAATGTCATAAATTTCTTGAAAACCACTGTTATAATATTTATTTGCTTTAGCAAACATTTAACTGAGGCACAATTTGGTTCATTGTTTTTTATATTATGTGCATGGTGTCTAGTAGAAATATGATGTGTAAGTGCCCTGTGGAGAGTGGTCAGCTGCATTACTGTATGCCAGTATACTATGATATTGTATGTAAACTTTCTTCTCACTGGAAAGGGATGTATAAAGAAAGAAACAGGAAAAAAAGTGTTTATTTGAAAATGACAAAAAAACAAATATCCTGTTTTAAAGGGACGTCATTCAGCAAATTCTCAGACCAACTGAGCCATCTAGTGCTCATTTTCAGCTGCCACCTGTTTTCTGTGTTAATGAGCAGAAATAGTAAAGAAGGGAATAATACATTAGCATTTCAGTATTTATAAAGATTATGAACTTGATTATTTATCTTGTAAAGGTTTTAATATAGAAAATATTTTTTAAAAATTAATCCTTGTTCATTTTATGTTTCTCATTTCAGGTTCAACTCGCAAGACCCGTATTATTGATGTTGTGTACAATGCCTCCAATAATGAGTTGGTGCGTACCAAGACTCTGGTGAAGAATGCCATTGTTGTTGTAGATGCGACACCATTCAGGCAGTGGTATGAATCCCATTACCTACTGCCACTTGGCAGGAAGAAGGGTGCGAAGCTGGTAAGTTTTTCATTCTTAGTTTTTTTCCTCTACTATTATAAAATTATTATTTTTCTAAAATAAAATTATTGATGATTAATATCATCAATAATTTTCATAATTGTTATAGTTCCTGATTAACTTACTGTTCTCATTTATGTGATGATAATTGGCGTGTCATATGATTGATTAAAAATGATTGTTCAGCTGGGCCTGAGTTTATTTACGCAGAATAAACATTTATATTAGTATGTTCATATAATGTATTTAATTGTGGCTTTAACTTGCAGACAGAGGCTGAAGAAGCCATCATTAACAAGAAACGCAGTCAAAAAACTGCCAAGAAGTACCTCAGCAGACAGCGTCTGTCCAAAGTTGAGGGAGGTCTTGAAGAGCAGTTCCACACTGGACGTTTGTTAGGTAAGATTCAAATAGTGTTTTGTGCCTTATGTATTTTATTAATTTAGTGAGAGGACATCTCTGTATATGCTTAGTTCATTATTATGAACTAATTATTATTATGAAAGATTGTATGTTGCAGTCTTTTTTGTTTACAGTCTTAGTTATAGCCTTTTTATCCTAATATTAATATACTTATTATATTCCGGCCATTTTAAACTCAATCATTAAACCATATCAATCTTTATTGTCTATCTGTCCTGCTCACACGTAATACGTGATACGTAATAGTATCGACTATCTAAAGCTATGACATTTTAATTTTTAACTAGTATGAAAAAGCCATCTGTAAAGTTATGTATGTGACAAAAAGCCATCACACATTTTTATTAGTTTCAACAAGTTTTGATTCCCAAAGTTTAAAAAAAACATTACAAATATTTTAATAAGTATGAATTAAATATATCGAGCATAAAAGAAACTAAATAATTGCGTTAAACTAAGAAATCCAGTATGAAATTAGTGTAAAAAAATATACATTGATGAAGTTTCGCATGTAGTCAGGCCATTCCTATTATTACCAAAGTTTATTACCCAATGACCCAGTAATAGCCCTTAGTGACTGAGCATTGGCACTATTTTATGAATTCATCTTATCACTGTCTCCAAGGCTCACTGTAACTTCATAATTATTGATATTAAGATGGTCAATTTCCTTTTTTTAAGCTTAAAGATCCTGAAGCTTAGGTCATACAATCCACTCTCAATTCTAGGTTGATCAATTTTAGTTGCGGCTCATTTACTCTCGGCATTTAAGCTAAATCTGTGGCCTTTTTGTTACAATGAGGTACAGTTTGATGAGCTAGTTTTATATTTAATCAAAACTGTTTTATTTGGTAAGAAATAATATTTTTTCTTTCATTGGACATTAAAATAATTCTGAGTAAGCATTTTAAGTAGAATTGTATTTTTTTTTTAATTGGATGCAAGAAGTGTGTAATTAGTTGATATTAGTGAGTAAACTTGATGAATACAGACACTGAAATTATTTGATTTATTAATAATTTAATTACATTAATGAATATCCATAACATAATAACTAGTGTGTAGATATTGTTATAAGTGATGATGAAATCGAGAAGTTTTGAGGTTGCATTAAAGGCTGGTACCGTTTTGGGAACAGCCTTAGCAGCTGGATGATCAATTCTGTCATAGTTACTCTGATTTTGTTTTGAAAAATATCTCATATTTGTGTCATTGATGTAAAGATTAATAGAGCTATTTTTGTTGCAGCGTGCGTGGCGAGTCGGCCCGGCCAGTGCGGCCGCGCAGACGGCTACATCCTAGAGGGCAAAGAGCTTGAGTTTTACTTAAGAAAGATCAAATCCAAGAGGGCAAAGTGAGATGTGTAAAATATAAATAAACTTAAAAACACAATTCATCTTTTATTTTCATAGTTTCTAATTTGCTTAACTGAAAAAGCGATTTCTTGGTAGATTATTTATTTCAAGTTATTTTGTAGTAAAGACAAAACTGGCTTGATAAAAGAACTGCATTCTAATTACCTGGTTATATAGTATAGTTTTAAGGACTGCAAAAAAGATTATAAAAAAGTAGAGGATAACTCAAATAAAACAATGATTGTAGTTTTATAGGCTTATAATATTAGGTATTTTACTATAATATCCGTGTATTGAGCGGGTCCACCATTTTGCCAGCCATTAGAGCGACATGGATGTTGGCATCCATCACGAAGTATAGGAATGGGTATGTTGCGTAAAACTTGACTGGTTCCCGAATTGTAACGTACCCTGGAATCAATGAAGAATAAATCATGTTAGACATCTTAGTTTTTAATCTATAAAAGATTAGAAGCAGGTAGGTACCGAACTTAAGAGTACACTAGATTGGATAGTAATCATCTCACATCCAGAAAGTTTGCTGCTTCACGAATGTTCCCGTGTCTTTGATGCTGTAGTGTCCACGGCAGTTCGAGTGGGTATTGAATTAAAGTATTCGCCTAGATACATTATTCAATTCTAATTTTGTTATTTATAATCATAAATGGCAACACGTAATCTGATTAATGAAAACGATTACGATTACATTTTGAGTTTTACATCATTAATATGACTGCATTTTGCTCATCTATATTTTAAACACTACGGAATCCTCAATTGCATACACATTTACTCCTGAATGTCTTGAAGGGCATTTAATCATAATTACAGAGCAACAACATTAAAATTATGACTACATTTTGTAATCATTAATCTGATTACATTTTGCCCATCTCTGTTTATAATCATTGATCAATTTGTGCAATGTTTAATCATTGTTTCATAATGCTACGTCCTTGCAATGCTAATGGGTCCGACGTTTATCAAAACAATCGTTGTAACAAAATAACCCAACTGTAGCAACAGGAAATACTCATCTAGCATTTTTCCAGTTTGGCCTATGTACGTTATTGAAATGGAGGACTGTTAGCGAATGATAATTTGAATTTCGTGATTAGGCATTCGGGTCGCAGTAATGTCGATGCAGCGAACGATTTCCCTAATTGTTACTGGATGAAACGTGCACTGAGAGCGCGCATCAATGGAAGCAAAGGCGCGTGTCGACACGTTACGCCACCGGGCAACCCGAAACAATGGATATACCCACTCTCACTATTTAACACCTTCGTGTTGCACTCTTTAGACAATCATTACCCTGGCTATGCGCTAAAAACGATGTTACGAAAATAATGTATTCACTGTAGTTTATACCTACGCGTTTGGGTTTACCTGCACAGGTTATAAACCTCTGAGAGTATAGAAGAAACTTCACAAGCGAATTATAGCCATAAAAAGTACGCTATACCACCCATGTCTTTTTTAACCCGGGGGATATCCCTTCGGACCTCAGGGGGCGGTATGAGCCGCCTACCGACCCCCGATGTTGTGGACTTGCATCGTCTAAAACCCCCGGGTGTTCCTCCTTCCACCTACCGGGATCGTGGGCACGACTAGGGCCTCATCCTCGATAACCGGCAAGGCGTGCTGCCTCTGGATAGGCCTCTATTCGCTTATACTACCCATGCCTGTCAGTATATATTTTATTGCATCAAGTGACTAATACATGGAATAAAACCAAAATCTAAAGAATGGAGTAGTAAAATAAATTCACCAACCCATTAGGGATGAGATATACTTGCTAAATTCGATACCAGGGCTTTTAAGTACGAGTACGTAAAAATACCAGGGTCGAAAACCAGGTTTTAAAATACTTGAAAGTATTTGTTAGTATGAGTTCTAAGTTCGAGTCGTGCCACAATTTTAAGATATTTAATTTTTATTTATTAATGAAATGAAATCTTTCCTTCCTACTTTTTAAATCACAGGCATAGGACTGTCTGCTAAGTTTATTAGTTCTGTGTTTTTACGGTATTTCGTCATAAGCTAGTATAGAAACTTGTATTAGCAGGCGTAGTTAAAAGATTTCATTTTATATAAACTACTCAAATCAAAATAGGGCCCACCCTGTTTTTTTGCTGTGTTGTAAAAACTTTTAACTTTTTTATTATTTTATGAATGGGTATTTATGGACAAGGTAACCGCTCGTGCTGCCGTTTCCATATCCATATGAACATGAGACCTAGGGATAATAATCACGAATAATAGCGAAATTAAATGAAACTTTTAAAAATAATGATGTGCAACAATAACATTCAGAATGAGACTATGAACACAAGTGATTGAGAATTTGAGAAAAGGTGATTTTGGAGCACTTAACTTTTTCTGGCTACCCACTTGAGAATTACATTAAAAATAATGGTTCAAACATCAATAATGTTTGTGCATTATGAACATCCACAGATTTCTGTTCAAACATTCGGCCTTCATCGGGAGTACTCGGACGCGGCAACCCACTCCCTCGCGTCCCACCCTCTAACACTTCGAACCCCGCGCGGTTTGCGACGCGAGTGGAGTATCCAGCCGCGGCGTCTCAATTTAAAAATACTTGCATACCAATTTGACCCGTATTCCATGTCGTCCTATGATGAATAAGGAGCAAAATGGTATAAATAAAAAAATACTTTGTACTTCAAAGTATTTTCCATTCACAGATAACAAACACTCCGTACCCCGCGCGGTTTGCGACGCGAGCGGTGTAACCAGCCGCGGCGTCTAAATTTAAAAATACTTGCACACGAATTCGACCCGTATTCTATGTCATCCTATGATGAATAAGGAGCAAAATGGTATAAATAAAAAAATACTTTGAACTCCAAAGTATTTTCGATTCACAAATACGATTGTGTTTCTTATCTTTATTAAGATATGGCTCGTTTTCCTATGTAAGTATTTTATGTGTAGTATTTCAAGTTCTTCGCGCATCGACCTATAGCAAATACTTTCATACTTGCAAGTATTTTCTGCTCATACCCAGGGCCCCCACTCCGTACCCCGCGCTACTTGCGACGCGAGCGGTGTAACCAGCCGCGGCGTCTAAATTTAAAAATACTTGCACACGAATTCGACCCGTATTCTATGTCATCCTATGATGAATAAGGAGCAAAATGGTATAAATAAAAAAATACTTTGAACTCCAAAGTATTTTCGATTCACAAATACGATTGTGTTTCTTATCTTTATTAAGATATGGCTCGTTTTCCTATGTAAGTATTTGTATGTGTAGTGTTTCATAATCTTCGCTCATCGACCTACAGCAAATACTTTCATACTTGCAAGTATTTTCTGCTCATACCAGGGCGCCGTACTTCGAAGTGAAAACCTGGTTTTAAAACCTGGTAATGTAAATACGTCGCAGCCCTACAACCCATAGTTCAGTAAACATCTTGTCTCGCAGACCCCTTGCCGTGTTTTTTGGTTTTAGGTTGAACTTTTATTCTAATATTGTATTTTGTAAAGTCATCACCTTTAAATTTGTCTTTGACAGATTTTTGGCTGTATTCAAGTATAGAGTTGGAAAACAATAAAAAATATACACCGGTAATTTGAAATGTCATCTTCCTCGCAATTTATCTGTGATAAATTGCGTATGTGCAAATTTCTACTAAAGTTCAAATTTAAAGTTCAAAGTGTAATGCGACCACAAATATCTTGATAATTTACACAGTTCTATGAAATAGGAGTATTTTACTAGTAATATTATATATTAAAAAAATAGTGAAAATCGATTTATTTGCTACTTTTTTATGTAATAATTAATTAATAATCATCTATGTGGATAGATATTCCACCGTTCCGTTCATGGAAAGCTAAATTAAAAGTCATAACCTACTGGAATGAGATCCACTATCTTAGATCCCATTTACATCTCATCGATCTACAACTTTTTTTTATTTGCTCACGTGGATCCCTGTCATGCATGTCCTCGTCGACTCTTGGGGTCTATATAGACTACTCTGGTAATCAATACACTAGCTTAATATAGCTATGATCATATACGCCATTTGTAAACATACACACAACCCCTATAAAAGAGTAAAAACCAAATTAAATCCACGTTATAAACCCAAGGTATATCGTCCATAACAGCTAACAATTTGCCATCTCATTCAACTCTCATTTGCGTCCTCCACGGTTGACAATCCAATTAATTACGGTTGAATCAATTTTGTAAATTTTATGTATGCGTCAATGTCATTCAAGGATATACCGGCTACGAGACGAAAGATTCGCTGGTCCGTATCAGCAACAGACGACGCAAGTTGTACGGCTGACCCGACATCTTCCTACGATTACTCATAAAGCAATTAAACGGATTACACCGGAACGTTAGAAATATAAAAAGCCTTTAAGGGGATAATGCTTAATAGCATTAATGCTAAATAGCAGCGTCCGAGCCTCTGCCAGCTTTCCACAAGAGCGTTTGGGAGAGAAAAAAGCAAGTTGTTTACTTGTAAATAGACAAAATAACTACATAAATGTGGAGCACTTACTGTTTTTCTTAAGGTCGTCGGGTTGATACTTGCGGATGGCGACGGAAACTGCCTGCTCGATGCTACGCACGTATACTCCAGTCTGTCTTGTCATCGGGCTGAAATCTCGTTGTCGAGGTTCGAATACATTTCGTATACCTAACTGTGCAAGTATAATACAATTTGATTTTATTAACATTCCTTTACAACGACAAGCAAATTAGCAATTGCTGTGGCATTTAAAACTAAGATAGTTCTCAATTGGCTGATGTACATAAACTGTAATATCCGACCGAAGATCAATTTCGAGTCGAAACCGAAGCCAGAACTAGATGTTTAAAAATTCTAAGATTTAATTTTTGTAAGCCGGGGGAAAATTCTGCATTGGACCACCAGGGTCACTGTGAGGGCAGCGACCCCGTTGTGTCAGACTCCTACTGAATAAAAACTCCGAGGGTGTCCAATCACTCCACCCGGGCCTGGGAATCCAGATTCTTCCAGACGCCCGGGGAGCGAAAAGCTTCTTTAGTCTTCATTCCTGGGAGATGTGGGTGTAAAGTGCTTACTCCTCCAAACCTTTCTCGCGCCGAATATAGCGCGCTGCCTCCCTCTTATCCGGGCAGCAGATTTCCTCAAGTCTACTGACCGGAAGAAATTTATTTTAGTTTGACTAAAATCCAATTATATAATTATTTTAAAGCTTTCAAATTATGGAGACTGGTAAAACAGAATTTGTCATTTCATGTCATCAACAGAAATCTTCGACCTCGACAAAAATTTGGCCAATATTAGCCGAAGGCCGAAGCTGAGGTTTTGGTCGCACACTAATACATTGTTACAATAATTTGGGTAGCAACTTCACGTTGTTATTGTTCTTTTATTTGTATTGCGCGAAGGTACCTAAACCAGTATTTTATGTGATTGTTAATATATGTTAAAGCAAACGCATAGTTGTAGGAATACTGTTATTCGAAAGCTGAAATGAATGAATGTATGAAGCTGAAATTTTTTACCTATACACTGGCAGAATCTAAACTCAAATCGAAAGTTATAAAAACGACATTGAAATCTGTGATTTTACAAAAAAAAGTCTAATCGAGAATAAAAAGGAGTAAAGCCGTTTAGTGAAAAGCATTACCTATGATTTCAAAGTCTGACTATGTCTGTATGTATTTCAAAGTCTGATTGATGTTTATTTTGAAACAATATTTTCAGGCATGATTTGTAATTTTAAGGTTTTTAGACACAGTTAAAAATATTAAGTATTCCAGTATTTTTAAGAATTCATATACATATAAAAATAGGTTAGCGGGAGAAGCCTCAACTGACTTATAAGATACTCTTAAATATACGAATATAACCAACCAGATATGCATTTAAATTCATAAATAAGTTTAGAAAACTAAACTTAATTATCAATGTTATATCCACTCACCTTCTGCAGATCTGTAGTTAATGTCACATGGCCCTTGACTGTAAAGCTCGGAACAATGCCTTTCACTCGCCGAGGACGCAGTGCTCCGTAGATATCTGATAAATCTGACTCCCTTGCCATACGAGCTAGAAGGCGTCCTAATTCGGAGGCACCTCCTCGAAGTGGCAGCACCACTAGCAAATAATAACGGTCGCTATCCAGTGGCAAACGTAGAGCAGATGCTTCTAAATGTGGGAGGTATGCATACTCCAAAAAAGTGTCATAATGCATGTATGTAACCTGCAATAACAATATTGATAGTAAAATTTCTGATTATTTTTGGTTTTTGAAATTTAATATTAAAGTTAGCGAAATTGATATCGTTAACTTTAAGCCCCTGCCTTTTTTTTTGTAATCCGGGGGTAATCTCTAACGGACCTCAGGGGGCGGTGAGAGCCGTCCCCCGGTGTGTCGGACATGCACCGACAAAAACCCCCGGGGTGTTCCTCCTACTCGTCTGCCGAGACCAAGAGCACAGCATTGACCACTTCCTCGGCACCCGGCGACATTTGGCCTCAAGGTAGGCCTCTTCCTATTGCAAAAAGCAGGGGAGGGGTGGTGTAAATGGCCACCCATTCCTCGTTCGCCTACTTATCTTGGAGCAGTGTGCGGGAACACATCGCTCACTGCTCTCGCCAACTTTAAACCACTGCCTATACTTAGATTTATTTCTAGTAATTATTAAAAAAAAATCTACGAACCTGTATACTTTTTAACCCGTTTGCCATAAAATGTTTATTGTTGAAATTAGGCTCTGGTGTTGCTAAAGGAATATCAAACGATCTGTACAGTAAGTCATCCATGTACGGTGGATTTCCAAATATAAAATCAACTATGGATTTTTTGCGACGTTCTAATGTCTCTAAAGCAGAATCATTCATCATTAGTGTAGTTGAATCTAAAGTAGTCATAGTACTGGTATCCGGCTGGTTGGTTTGTTGTGTTTCTAAAGACGATGGTGTCATCATTGTATCTGTTTGTGTGTTATCTGTATTAGTTATCGTGGACGTAATAGGTGTGCTCTCCGTACCAAGTGTTTGTTCTGTACTCGATATCATTTCTTCGGCGGTGGAACTTACTTCCATCCCATTTTCAGCTATTAAAGATACAGTCGCCTGTGATGTCTGTTGAGATATTGTTTCAGCATCGACTTCTGGAATTGATGTGAATACAGTTGTGCTTGTAATACTATTTTCTGTAGTACTATTTGCAGTCAACTGGGAATTTAATATTTCCGTAGTCGAGAGAGTATCCGGTGTCTCTCTAGTTAATAGGGTATTCGATATCTCCGTAGTTGTTGGGGTTCCAACATCCTCTGTAGTTGAAGAAGAACTTAGCATCTCTGTAGTAGTTGATGATACATCTGCAGATAGAGGTGTTGTGTTTGAGTTTAATGTAGATTGTTCTGTGGCTTCGGTTGCTGTTAATGTAACTGTAGAGGCTTGTTCTGTAGTCGTAGATACGATTGTGTTTTGTGTAGTAATCCCAGCATTAGATGTAGAAGTTATAAGGTTTGTATTTGATGTAGCAGGTTCACGTATGTCGACATCAGCTAATATTTCCTTTATTCTGTTAGTTGTTGTTTCTTGTGTATGTGTTGTAAGTTCTTCCCGAGGCTTGCTTTCTGTGGTCATTGTAATTGTAGTAGATGTGTCTTCCCTAGCAGTAGCCGCAGAAGTTGCATTATCAATTGTCGATGATTTTGTCGTAGTTACTTCGGTTGTGTTTGACCCTTGAGGGGGAAATTTCGGTAATTGATCGTTCTCTAAATCGAAACCGTAGTACCTTAATAATCTTTTGTAGCTGTCGGTGAACGTGACATTTTCATTGTTCAATGCTAAACCTGCGAGAAATCCTTCTTCAGGTACGAAATAAGTCTGCAATACATAAAAATAAAATCTAATAATGTTGCACCAGACACGTATAATTAATATTATAATAATAATTCTTTGATGACGATACAACATATTAAAATGATTTCTGTAAGATACATGCAAAATAAATGATTGAGATAAAGGGTATTTTATGTATGACCACTTCATAAGTTAAAAAAATATATAAAACTCAAATAAGCGATCGTCGATCATTGAAATGGGCCGAACAGAAGCAATATCATTAAAACCAGTTGGTTCATAATAGCGGTATATGAGTAATTCTTGTAATCGTCGTATTCTGCTGTGGATAATTTATAAGATGCTATATTATACGGAGATACAGTTAAGAAAATTATATATTAAACACTTTTAAAAGATTCCGAAATATCCAAATAGCGAGGCTTCTAGCCCGGACTTATCTAAATAAGTTAGTCTGTACGTAATATTTTTTTATATACGCATTTATATTTCAATTTTAAATAGTTAAAGGTTGCTTGAATTCCTTAGCTTTAGGAGAAGTTGTAATAGTGTTTCACATCTAGAATTTAAGAGAGGATACAATGAGAACAAGAGCTTTTAGGTAGAGACCGTCTAAAAAGAAGCAAGCGATGACACACCCACGGCTAACAGAGCAATAGCCTTCGAAGGTTATCTTCATTATTTAATGTATAAAGAAGTGTGATTATAGAAAGTAATAACGAGCTTTGTAAATACCTAGGCATAACGGCGTTTTTACCTGGACTTTTAATAATGATGAAAATATTTCCTAATTAAATGAATACACATTAACAATATGTAATATGTGTGTATGTATATGTGTGTGTGTGTGTGTACGTATGCGTGCGTGTATGTATGTATGTGTGTGCGTGTGTATGCAATAGGTGCCTAGTTGATATAAAGTGCCAGCGTGAAACTGGTAATTAGATATGTTTTTTGGGTGTATATTTTATTTTAGCTTATTCTAATAATACCAAGGTAGTTATGGCTAGCATTTATGCATAAATACGACTTAGCTTCAGATAGGCAAGAAGACGCTTTACTTAATGATATTATCTGTTATTTATTTGCTTACTAGTTAGGTAACTCTATAAAACATTTTGTTCATAAATATTTTGTAGTTGTGGAAAATATTCCTAGGTTCTGTTCTGAATCCTTTACTTGACGTGCGTAAGAAACAAGATAGATCAAACGGTTATGTTTTACATTATTTTTCAAACGTAATGTGTAACGCCCTATGGAAAGTGGTGCTACGACTACTAAAATACGGCTGGTAATAACTGGACGAGAAAATCCGACGCCAAGGTTCAATGGCGTTTGTTCTATGTTCAGTTGTGGTACTAAAGTAGGCTGCTAATGATAATGATTCATACCAATAACCCAAATACACCTTTTGGTATTGTTGCTATTAAGCTGTGTCTAGATAAACAAAGAAAACTAAGTCCTACATATATTTTTAATTGAGGTTTTATTTTTTTGGATGCTTCGATCCGGTTTGTTCGATTGTGAGTTAGTAACATATTTGCAGATACCCAGGAATATAACCTGAGCCCTTTGTAAGTATATTTTAAGCCTTAAGGCTGAGATTTATAGACATTATTTCGATTTTGCTTAGCAAAGTTTGCAAAGAGTTAATTTGTTTTGATAAAAACTAAATACATAATAGGAATTTGAGTATAGCCATAGTATTTGCAGAGCCAAGTCCATGTTGACACAATCGGTGACTTTTCAAATACTTCGATATTCGTTATGATAATATAAATTTGTGGTTTATAAAAAATATCGTCACAATGCTATTTCACCTTTACCGGTATCATTGACACTGGTGTTATAGTGAAATATAATTGTTAAGATTTGTAATAAAATACATTTTTCATTCCAATTCTTACTGTATAAACGCTCGTGCCTTACCCCTGTTAAAGCTGTGCTAAAATTGTTAAATGTAAGTGTAAAATTATTTAGCGTGGAATTATTTGCATATCAATTTAACGTTCCCCATGCAGTAACAAATTTGAAATCAGAATACAAAAAACGAAAATTACAAATTGTAAAGACTTTCGTTTCTGTGATCATCACCTCTGTTGTCAGATATGATAACAGATTGATATATAATCTCAGAAGTGATATTATATTTTTTATAATTAATTATAATAATGAGTTAATTCCTTCTTGATGAAAGGGTACAGTTTAAAAAAGGGATAATAAAATAATAATATTGACAAATCTTTAAAAACGCAGATGTAAAATTGACATTGATGTTGAGGAAAATTTAAAGTGGAAAATGACTTCTGTATCATTTTGTTGAATATCTACTATTGTCACACAATAAAAGTGAAATTATTTTAAAAATCTACTTTTTTCCCTTCTAAAAGTCAAATGACTCTTAACTATTATATTCAGGATTATGATCATACCTTACAGCAAGTGAACGGGAATTTATGATGAGACGCACTTTGTGTCCTCTACATAAAACCTCAACACTCCAACGGTCCAACAACTTTATAGTTAATGTATTTTTATAATGAAAAAGCACAAGACAAAACAAAAATGAATAAAAATCTACTAAGAGTTCATAGCTGTTGTGACTTGGATAAAAAAAATGCGTATTATCCAAGTTTGTAAATATATCGTTTAAATATTTTTTTACTGGAAATACACGATTAATTTACGATGAAATATTAAAAATTACGAGAGCATCTCCAGACAGTTGTTTCCACAATCCTAGTAGATTAACTTTTCTCCAATGTTTACCTAAACTGACTTTTATATCTATAGAAGATGTCATTATCAGTAAAACCTTCACTTGCCTTTCCTTAAACGCACTCTTCTATAGTCCAGAAAAACTTTAGGGGAAGCGCTGAGCTAGCAGCGTCAAGTCATTTCCTAGAATAACTTACTTTCAATGTTCTGTGTATATCCCTGAAGCCTATTCTCAAGGTATTTCTATTCCACGGAAGTTGAATCCCCCTTTGCAGTTGATACGAGGACTCACCGTCTACCCCCTCGAACAAGGCCACAAGAATCCCCATCAGCCCGTACGGCGAGAAGGCAATGTTGTTATCGTTGAGGAAATTATGTTCAGCGAGCACTTTTAAACCGAATTCGTTAGTAACATCCACCATATGAGCTAAAGGAGATCGTCCATTGTTCCAGATCTTTATTTCGACTGGTAAGCCATAATCAGAGCTCGCGACGCTAGTAAAACGCGAATAAATATAAAATAGGATCGAAAACACCATCGGGTCTCGAAAGCGGCTGTTTCGACCCATTGTGAACGTGTGTCTGACCGCGGTCCACTGACCACTGCCTCGGTTTGCCGCCCCAGGCTAATCCTCACCGCTAATTAGCATTAAGACTACGAACTTTCGGTGAATGCCCTCTATCAGTTAAGGTATGCGAAAAGTTATGCACTATACAATTTCTGAGTAATTAACGTAGCGTCCAGTTGTCCACTAAGAATAATAACTTTGTAAAATAATTTGGCTTTGGAATTGGTATATAAGGCATATAGGCATGTGAATCATAATTAAAATATTTTATTTTATTTCATAGGTAGTATTTTATTTTTACAGACGGATTTTTAAATAAAGATAATGTATAATTTATTATATTCACGATCTACATTTCGTCTAAACCTAAATCGTCAAATCTAAATACATACATAAAGTTGCGTAACGCTCAAGCTTTAGGGAAAGGAAATTATACCTTAGGCTTAATTCTTTTTATAAAAATTTCTAGGTACCTAGATGAGAACTATTTTGAAAAGCTCACTTTCTACATGAACTTAGCAACACTATATATACTATATTATTATGTATTCTGTTGCAGTACCTAGGTACCTGCGAGTCTTCCTTGTCAGAAAAAGTAAGGGTTTATCATCATCTTCAGCTTACATTAATCCACTACAGGACACAGACCTCCACTTATAAGCATCATTTTGCCTTCATCCCTAGTCTTCCGTTCTTTTCATCCGGTTATTGCCAGCTTTCTTTCTCAACTCGTCGCTACTTCCTAAGATGACAAGATGGGGTCCGCTCATACATCGACCATAAAATTCCTGCGCCAAAATTTGCTTGTGTTGTGGCCTGCTAGATGCATTGTGGTACGACATTTTCCTTAAAATAACAGCCTTTTGAAAATCACCTAAAAATTTGGGACATTTTTAATATCCTTTAATTAATGCGTCTAGTGTAAATTCAAGCTTATATAATAATGAATAAATTACATTATTTCGATCTGTACATTTTTATAGAAAATGGAAAAATTGAAATTCAAATCATGTTGTAAGAATAACTAAATTATATCGTGATATTCCACAAAAATATAGTTTTTTCACTATTCAAAATCGCAATACTTTAGTGGTTTACATTAAACACCATTTCCATTATTAATTATGTTATTTTCACAGAAGCAGTTACATAAACCAAAAACAAATCAATAGCAACTAATGTTAGTAAACAGTGCATGTGTAATGCAACTAAAAAAATACATTTTTTTTTGTATTCTTCATCAAATTTTATTCACTCTATTTTATGGTACAGAACATAGATGAGCAAAATGTAATCAGATTAATAAAAATGATTAACGATTACATTTTACGTTTTTTACCATTAATATAACTGCATTTTGCTCATTTATGTTTTAAACACTACAAAATCCCAGATTGCATACATATTTATGATTTCTTAATGTTTTAAATGGATTTAATCATGATTACAGAGCAAGAAAATTAAAATTACGACTACATTTTGTAATCGTTAATCATTAATCAGATTACATTTGGCCCATCTCTGGTACAGAAAGTCTATGGTATGATTGGCAACAAAGTTTCAAGCCGGAATGGTTGCACCTCTTCCGCACTCTCGTTGATTTATTATTGTTTTCCTATTGTGGCTGTCGGCTGGGTGTTCAAATTTTGCCTGAGTTTGTGTTGTGGGCTTGGGTAGAAATGGAATGCTCAGCTGACTGTGTGCGATAGGGAATCAATGGTTTTTTGGCGAGACGCTAGTAAAGTAATGCTTCTCTTGAGCCAATGATTTTTTTCTCGGCATGTCCTATGTTTGTGGCCTGGGAAAGGCCACCAACAAAACCAGGCTTGGTGGGTGAACGCATAGGGCACTCAGCCAGCAAAATTTATGGGTTGGGCGGCAACGCAAGGGCACCCCTGTGGGTCCTCGACTGACCTTGACTTGGGCGGCCGGCTAGTTGAAAAACGAACCCAACGATGATCTACCAGCGATTCGGAAGCGAATGCCTTGAGAAGAAACGCCGAAAGAAACTCAAGGCTGCGTCGGAGTGGGCCAATGAGTTTTCCCGCCAATCTGTATAGTGTTCTTCACATGTTTATGTTGTGTGCAAACGTTTTAAAATGGTGCATGCAAAAAGAAATGAAGATGGATAGGGGATTGAAATTACGTTAGAGATATTACAGCGTGGCAGGAAGACGTGACAGGAAATTGAATAGAACTTCTAAAGTCGTAAAGTGAAAGCCGTTGCCTTTTCCACACAGGGGACAATAAAACAAAAAAAATCTATGGTATTTATAATACGATCAAATTACGTGCGGTAGTGTGCTTATATTTTCTTTTCTTCTTCCCGTCTTCTTTTCGACAGTTGTAAATATATAGCCTTATCTCTCTTAGTTCTGTATGATAAAAAAATGTTGGTTAGATTTAAATGAATAAGATTATAAACATGGAAGTCAAATTTGCTTTCGCGTCATTAATTTTTTAAATTGTCGGATTTTTTATTACTAATAGTGTATCGTGATATATCAATGTAAAAGTAAGAAAAGTTTGTGTTCTTTTAATGTTTTCTGCCAGATCATAATATTAAAAGTATTTCACTTAATTTTTTCCACATCAGTTTTGTGAAAGGTTAGTATTTTCACTATGTTTATAATTTATATGTAATGTAGTGTAAAACGAGATAATAAGTAGCATTATCGAAGTTTAAAATATCAAAAATTGTAAGTGTACATGCTATTAAATGTTTTTATATTAAATGTTACCTGAAATATTGAACTTAAGTTTCAATATAAAAAAACATTTGCTACGGTTTTTACTTTTGTTGTAAATTTTTCAACATGAAACGTATTATGTTTAGTAATCAATAATTTTATTGTTTGTTTTATCATATATTTATAGATATATGTTGAATTTTCTGTCTATATAGGTTAGTATGATTCAAAGAAAATTTATTTCTTTAACAATTCAAGGTACCTACAAGTATTTTTTAGATATAATATTTAAATATTAAATAACAATACAGTTGGCACATATTTTGAAAAAAATATATATTATTGTGTTTTACATCACAAAGATATCAAAGATATTTTGTCTGTGATAATTTACGGAATCATTTTATTTATTTACTATAGTTTATAGTTTCAAGTGTGAAAAGTGAAAGGTCAAGGTATTTTTATTCCATAAAGCTTGATGATCTAAGTATGGAATCCATTCTCAAAGTTATATACTTGCAAAGCTTGCAAGTAGATGAATATTTAAGTATTTTCTGTTTATTTGAAAATGGTTTTTGATCATACAAAGAATTTGGGACAATGTTAAGGAGAACAAAAAGCCAGGATTTGAAAATTGTGGTTTAGAATATAGATTGGCATTACACTTTCTTGAATATGTGAAGTTAGAATATGATTGCAATCACCAAACAGATGTGTACTATAACCTGCAGAGGAGCTGTAAGTATCTCAGAACAACAATATTGTAAGTAACATTTTATTTTAATTCAATAGTTACTCTACTACTAAATGAGCCATGAAAATATTATGATAAAATTAAATCATATTGTATTACAGCTGTGCAATTTGGTGTTCAAGACTCAAGATTATTGTTTACATTCATAAAAAAGTTTATGTCCACGTGTGGTCATAAACACCCAAGTGTAGTGCATTAAAATGGACCTCCCGGATTGCCCCCCAGGGGCTGAAGGCTATGAAGATTCTGTTACTGAGATTGCAAAAAAGCCTGATGACACATGTACAAAGGTAAATACTATTTTTATATTACTATTAAAATAATAAGCTTTTGACACTAGAAAATATGATTTTTAATATATATTTTATATAAATTTTGTAAATATAAAAAAAGTTTTTCTGCAGTGAAGTTATTTCTTAAAGCTTTCCTTTATGAGTGTAATTTTAGGAATATAAGTATGGGTAGCTTTTTAAATGGTCTACATTTTTATGAGTAAACTTATATATGTATATCAATTACATTTTTATTCCAAATCCTTCAATGGGGATGGCAATATTTTATTACTAAGATTCCAATAAATATATTTGTTATTTAACAGTAGGTTTTATGTGATTACCAAGTTTCAGAATGAGTATTAGTATTATTATGATGAGTATATCTATGAGTTTTATAAGAATGCATGTTAAAGAGAGGAAAGTTGTGTATCATGTGAAATATTCTCACCAACTAGTGGCGACTTGTTACAGAATTGCTGAATGACTCTTCACAGATTTGTTGGTTTAGATTCCTTTTTATATCACACAATGTTTATGTTTGACAGCCAAAAGTCCAAGATATGAAAGATGACATTTGTTCCTTTGCCATTTAATTTAACTCAAGGGAGAAAGAACTACTTTAGTTTTAGTCACAATGATGCATGGGACCCTTCAATTGCAATGAATTTAATTTCAAAATATCTTAAGTAAAATTTTCCAATTGATGGATTAAAATATGTACAATGAAGGAAAACATAGAGAGGTTCCCACAAGCCATTTACAAAATGTGTGTAGTGGATTGAAAATGGCAATCAGCTAAGCTAGCCATCCCACATGCAAATTCAAAGTGGATACAGTCTATCCCCCTTGAACACAATTCCAGCAAATGCAATCCTAATTCTGTCCGGAAACTCTTCGTTTACTAGGTTCTATGTTTAAATGATAAAATTGAAGTCAGGGAATTTGAAACATTCTACTATTCTTTTATATCAAGTGAAAACTTTTAATCACATTTATAAAACATTAAAATAAATTATACTCAAGCAGGAAAATTGATTATTTGGACCTATAGCGATTACTACTCTTACTTTAAAGCTATTCACCCACAACCAAAAAGGGTTAAGCATAATAATTACTTTTATATCCTTTGCAAAAAAAAAAGACATTTATTTAATAATCAATGTGAAATCATAAAATACCAAATCAGTTTATTTCCAAGCCCTGTTTTGTTGTGAAGGTCTTTCCCAGGCCACCAAAGTTGGACATGCCAAAAAAAAAAAACCAAATCTGTTATCATTAGCAAGTTATTTTTAGAGAAATTTCAAAGAGATATTTTTTAATTTTATAGAAATCATTTTGAATATTATATTTCTTGCTTTCCTTATGGCAGATGTGTAGAAAATTAACATTGCTATAAATACATATCTTATTGTTGAAAATAATAATTAACTTACATTTATTATTATTTCCTATCATCTTTTTAAAACTTTATTGTTGAGTCTTTTTTTAATAATTTTGCTTATTTAGTATCGTAAACATCATAAAGTGGCTGTTTTTGGGGTCATAATATGCATTTGAACCTTATTAATATTTTTGAAAGGCCTAATATTTTAATATCTTATTTTTTATTGTATTTGAATTATCTAATTGACACTATCAATTCTAAACACAAAACAATTTGTCTTTGATTGATTATTGGTTTATTTCTTTGGATATTATGTCAAATATTTAGTTTATAATTTGTTAAAGGTTGGGTTTAAACTCATATTTTATTAATTGTTTTATTGCGGAGGAGTGTGATAATGCTCCTCTGATTTTATGTTAAAATTGCAGAGAGAGTTACTATGCTCCTATTTGTTTTCTCAGTTAGAATTTAATCTTGTTGCACTAGCAAAGAATGCGATTTCTTAGTTAACAAGTTTCAAAGTTCAAGTTTCTAAAGTGGTTAGAGTGTTTTTACAGGATTTGTTCTTTTATTTTACAATCCTCATAATACATTTGCTAAACTTTACTTTTTACGTGTTTTTCTTCTTAAACACAGTTTTTGTGGTCTAATTCATTATCTACGGTTATAAATATTCAACTAATCCACATTTTTCATATACACTCTTAAATTTTTTCCACACCAAAAGTTAATTACATTACATGATAAGTTTCATTAATAATTGGGATATGTTATGACTGTATATTTCACTCTGTTGAGATGATAATCTTTATAGCAGTGTGAAGTGTTATAACATAATGAATTTTTTCTAATAAGTAATGTTAAATATTCACCACTATGCAATCTATCGATGGGTCATTATTATGGTAGTATGTTGTTAAAGCAGCTTTAATACAGCTCAATGGGAAGGATAATGACAGTTTTGTATAGATCTGTATGAAGCGTGTTCCAATAATACGGTCGGGGCTGCAACCTGCTGTTAATTCCATCTGCTTAACGCTTTAATGTCACAAGTCTAAAGCAAAAAAATACTAAAAAAACCTAAGCTATCTTGACATAAAATAGTAGTAGTCCTTATTCGTAATTAAAGTGGATGAAATCGGTGTAGTTAACGTCAATATACAAATTTATTTTCTTTTTTGTATGCGTCAAAATATTTCTGTCTTTAAAAAATTATACGAACACATAAAAAGATGTGTCAAATTTCTAAAGGTATCGACTGGGATCAACTAACTGGAAACGTTTATTATAAATTAATTCCTGTGACGCTAAAACAAACGACTGTTATGTTACGATTTTATATTAAAGACATGAGAATTGTTAGTTCAAGAAAATTGATATAACAATATATTAATAACTTATGATATTAATATGTCAAAACTAGTATTTTTATAACTACCATGTTTAAAGTTGTCAACTATGTATAAAATCACTTGTCCTGACCGTCTTATCATCATACGGCTTAAACGACTGTTGCTAAAAACATGAAGTTTATCCTTTGGATTGTTTTTATAAGGTGAAAACGCATCAATAGAGGATTTTTTGATAGTCCACCCAAAAGGGGGGAAATAGGTGTTGAAAGTTGGTTTGGAAATTTTTCCAATTTAAAGCAAGCACTATGTAAACCGCTATTTTGCTTTTTGGTTGGTAATAACAAAAATACGTTTTTTGACGATTTCGGAAAATTTATCCACAAAGGAATATAAGTTATTTCTAGCCAATTCACTAAAGGCAGTATCCTATAATTTTACATGCTGCGACTCGGTTAGCGCAGTAGTTAAGTGTACAATTTGTGCGCTTCGAATTATATGTTCGATCTCCACACGCAACAAATAGTTGTATTTGTACTAGTTGTATTATTACAACTATTTAGTATTTAGTAGTTGTAGTTGTATTTTGTAGTTCTTCCGAGTCTACATATGTGCCCGAAGTTCATCCTAATGTGGAGAAAAGTTTTAATTTATTTAAAGAAGTTGGATAGTGGAGCAATATTTATATCTTTTAAAAAGTGTAAAAAGATTTATTTTTCGTTTATTTCGCATCCTGCGTCTTCGCGCTGTTGTTATAGTTTTAGACTAAATGAACGGCGCATTTTTACGAAATCATTGAGACCGCAAAATGTAGCAAAGAAACTGTAGGACGTGCTCTAATATTGTTTAGCAACGGACTTACAAGATAAAGTTGACAATTAACCAGTTACGTCATGCATTGGCCAGGTTTGTCTTTGCGATTGTACTATATACAAATGATATTGAGCCGATTCATACATTTTTGCCACATATTGCGATAATGTGTTTTCTTCGCGTTCGACAAAAGTTGGAAAAGGAAAGTCGCCATTGGTGCTCGCCTCTCGCTTATTTCTCTGATCGTCATTACTGCTGTAGTTGTGAGAAAAATCAATTTATGTTTGTTGGGTAAGATGGTCTCACCGGCGGTTGGTTTTATTCTTTCGCCTTTGCTTTTTAGCTTCAGCTAATCCTGTTATAGTAGATTTAGGATTTTTTTTTAAACCGAAATAATACAGAGACGTTTCATACTTTAGCGACGGTTAACAATATATTTATTTCACACGATAATTCGATATTGTAAAAGTATACTCTCCAACAATGTAAACGCGTTAGTGCTGCGCTTCGATATTTATTCACATTATTTTATGTGAAATAACTCTTCGTTAAAATGTGGTAAGTATCCTTTACTAGAGAAAACAAAAAAAAAAGAAATCAAATAAAATCAATGGAAATAAATTGAATATGTCTTTTATTTGTTCACAAATTATCCCACGGTTTTGTTAATAACATTATTTACGGAGTTCGAGCGCGGTTTTATTGTGTTTTTGAGCTTAGAAGAAAGCGGTAGTGATGGTGATGAATGTTGCGTTATAGGCCGAGCAAGAGTTTCAAGAGCATCTGAACAGTTTGAAGGTCACCCTCGAGAATGGCGAGCAACGGTGCATTGTGGAGCGGCACGGGCGCGATTCCTCTGGCAAGTGGAAATACTACTGCATCCCTTGTGCGGCGGTATGCAGCGGCGAGGCTATTTTACAGGTCATCTTAAATTTACTATTACCAATCTTATTTGTATGAAAATCAACCTAGATCCTGTAAAATCCGTATGTAGAATTTTAAGCATTCCATACAATATGCTTTTTATGCATTCCATACATATGAAAATTCTGAACAAGACTATTTTTGAGTTATCTTATTAATCAGTTAACAATCGAATCCAAAATATAGCGCATAATTTTTTTTATGTTTACAATTTTGTAGTAAATACATTGATTTAATGAAACATAACATATTTAAATTTACGGATTGAACTTCTATCAGTAATATATATTTTTTATTTTTAGACACACATTTCTGGTAGAAAGCACAAAAACAAACTTTCCGGACGATCTACTTGGCCGATGAACATCTTTGAAGAGCCACACATCGTGTGTCCGAATACCAATAAAACTGAAAGTGAGATCAAAGACTTAATTTATAACAGTAACATTCCTTTTAGTGTTGATATTAATGAGACACCGAGTCTCTCGTAGACTGTCGCTCTTCAGTACGGCTGTATGCCCACTTTTTTGACCGGTTCATAGTCTCCACACGACACGAGGCTCGTATTCTTCAATAAAAGTTTTATAGTATGTTTAAAATCGTAGTGTATTGGTTATTTTAAAGGGACAAGGGATAATCTCAAATATTAGGTCCTTACATATGAAATTGGCGTTTTGTATGGGAGGAACAAAAAGTCGAATATTTTTTAATATAATATATTTAATTAATCAAAGTATGAACCATTATTTTCTATGCACTTTTGCCATCTCATAGGTAGTTCATTGATCCCTTTACTAAAAAAACCAGTCGGACGGGAATCAATAAAATCTTTGAAGGCGATTTGGACTGCCCCATCGGAGTTGAATTTTTTCCCTTGCAAGAAGTTATCCAAATTTCGAAAAAAATGGTAATCTGTTGGAGCAAGGTCCGGGGAGTACGGAGGATGTCTTAGACTTTCCAATTGAAGCTCTTCTAATTTAGTAGTCGTCTGTTGCGCAGTGTGTGGTCTAGCGTTGTCGTGAAGCAGCAGTGGCGTGGAGCGATTGACCAGCCTAGGTTGTTTAGCCGCTAGCTTTTCCATCATGGTTTGCAATTGCTGACAATAGACATCAGCCGTAATAGTCTGGCCAGATTTGAGAAAACTGTAATGAACAATACCGGCACTAGTCCACCAAACGCTTACAAGTAACTTTTTTGGGGTTAATTTTCGCTTGGGGCAGGATTTGGCTGGCTGGCCAGGATCCAACCATTGCGCTGAGCGCTTCCGATTATCGTAAAGAACCCATTTTTCATCACAGGTAATGATTCGGTTTAAAATACCTTCATTATTGTGCCGGTTTAGTAATGTAACGCAGCAGTCGACGCGCGTTTGCCGGGTTGCTTCAGTCAATTCGTGAGGTACCCACCTTTCAAGCTTTTTAATCTTCCCAATTTGCTTCAAGTGAATTAAAACAGTTTTATCACTAACATCGCAGCCTGCAGCTAACTCGGACGTGGTTTGCGATGGATCCGCTTCCACAATAGCCTTCAACTCTTCATTATCAACTTGAGTCTCAGGCCGTCCACGGGGCTTGTTCTGCAGGTCGAAATTTCCAGAACGAAAACGATGGAACCAAAAACGAACTGTGTTTTCTTTTGCAACACGACCGCCATACACATCATTCACCCTTCGAGTTGTTTCCGCAGCACTAGTGCCACGGCGGAACTCGTACTCGTAAATAATGCGATATTTTAAGTTTTCCATTTTGTAAAATGAGTGACGCAAACAGAAAAAAACAGAAGAAAAAAACAAATGAATGACGATCGTCGAAGCACAAATACATGAGTCTATAGCTGTACAAATTTGAATTTGGAATTCCTTACCAAAGAGGAGAAATTTGTGATTAAAGTGGCCAGTACGAAAAACGCCAATTTCATATGTAAGGACCTAATATTAACAGGTTTTTAGATTAGACAATGTAGTTTTAACATGTATGGCAACCTAAGAAGATATGCAATGTTTACAAGTCTTGGATAAAATACTTCTTTGACGGAATGAGCAAAATGTTGTTATTTTTCCAATTATATCTTTTATGATCGTGTCTCTTACTTCATAACTTAATACAAAATAAACAAAGCTGAAAGAATTTACGCTTCTTAAAAAAGTATTTTCGCTTTCTTATGTATTCATCTGAGAGAATTATATATGTTATATGTTGTTCGCAGCAACAGCAGATGTGCAGAAAAATATTGAAGGAGCAGTGACTCAAAGTAACACCTCCACTAACGTTGATGAGAACTTAAGTAAATATGCTAATGTAAGGTGTCACATTCAAGACTCTCTTGAATCCCTCAAGTATGTTTATTCCTTATCTATATACAGTAAAATATAATGTATTTTTTTTTAAGTCTTTTTTTCTTCTCATCTTTCTCTTTGCGTAACAGTATATCCATGCAGTATTATTGCCCAAATTTAATGACCTATATTTTAGTCAACCTCATTTTTTGTTGGGTGAGAATGAATGATAATTGTCGGCATACAAGCCTAAATATTCTAATGCTTTTAGGTGTATAGAAATCCTGCGAAGTTGAGTCGATCCCAAAACGCATCAGGTCGCAGTGATGGCATAGATGATCTGTATTATAGATGATCATTCGCATGGCTTTCATTTAAAATAAGCATCCGTTCGTTGAGCACTATCTGGCGGAGCACTGTGGTGCAAATGAGCCAATATCATATCAAAATCCGATACCTTTTTACTCCTTCGGACTCCCTCAAGTCTATTGCCAGCAACAAATTACTTTATTATAAATCTGTAACTTGAGTTCTTATGATAAATAAAAACAATCACAAAAAAACAACCATTGTACATAAAAAACTGCAAGGTTTTATTTAGCATTAAATTTCATCAAGTATTTATATGGTACGACATATTTGACAAAAATTAATTATGAGATGATATTGACCTGTTTGCACCATACTGCGATGGGGGCGCCATGTCACGTGTAGAGTAATGATAGTTAAACCTTAGGACGAAAGTAGCATCAAGCCTTGCAGGATTTATAATTGTCACCTTGATGATTTTAATGATTTATCTTAATGATGAATCGATCATTATGTTTAAAGGACAAGTTTGGTCGGTTTGGAGTACCTGATCGAGCACCCGCCGGAGAAAGACCACTACGAGCCCTCCTACCTATGTGTGTTATGCAACAAGCAGGGCCACCCGCGCACCATCATCAACCACTTGACCTGCTTCTGGCATTGTAACAACTATATCGTGAGTTACTAAAACGCCTGCATGCGCCATTGCTGGTGATTGCGATTATTTCGAACAATATATAGAATTTATCGACAATGGAACAATTGAGATTCGCTTGTCCATTTATTTGTTGACATGATGAAGTAGTCGAAATTAAATCGACATTCGAATAGATATTGAAATAAATAGTTGAACGTGCCGCGCTGTTAGCACCGCGTGACTATGGTCTGAATGACAACGGTTAAGGAAAGACGACAATCGATGACTATCGAAAACATCAGTTGGGAGAGCATGCCTCAGCCTGATTATACAACGTTACTGGTAACTAACGCAAAACCTCTTAAAGGTAACTTAGGTATATCAAGACAACAACTTTTGTTCTATGACTTTTGCCAAAACTTAACACATCATAAGATATATATATTTTTAGTTTTAGTAGGGATTTCTATCAATCGTTAGCTCTATGTTTAAAGTTCAGTCAGCTGATGCTACGAATTCGTCTGCCCCAGTTGCATCGCGCCGCCTTTCAGAGTATTAAGAAGATCAGAACTGCAAATTTGATTTATTTATTTTTTTGTATGGGGAAGAAAAGATTGAATTATAAAAAGTCGTAGAACAAAAGTTGTTAGTCTTGATATACCAAAGTCACCCTTGAGAGGTTTTGCGTTAGTTTCCTGTATCCCTGTATAGTTCTCTGAATATTTACCGAAGGTGTGATTTACACATAGATGGGCGTAATCATGATTACTTTTAATCAGATTAATAATCAGATTACAAGTAATCATGACGAATGTAATCATGATTACTTGTAATCTGATTACTTTTAATCATGATTACATGGGTAATCATTAATCTTGATTACAGTAATCATTCAATTAATCATGATTAATTGAATGATTACTTTTGAGTTCGGGCTGAGAGAGAGAGACCGATTTAAATACTTGTTTATTTAATTTTTCAAGTTATTTTATTTCGAATTATATATGACCCAAACTTCCGTCTAATAGTGGGGGTGGTGCCCAGGGGAGAGTGGGGGGGTGTCCAGGGGAGAGTGGGGGGTGGCTTCCAGCGGAGAGTGGGGGGTGGCGTCCAGTGGAGAGTGGGGGTGGCGTCTAGCTGAGAGTGGGGGGTGGCGTCCAGCGGAGATTGGGGGAATCCAGCGGAAAGGGGGGGGTGGCGTCCAGCAGAGAGTGGGGGTGTCGTCTAGCAGAAAGTGAGGGGTGGCGTCCAGCAGAGAGGGGGAGTGGCGTCCAGCGGAGGGTGGGGTGGTGTCGTCGTGTGTGTGCTCACACGCCGCCCCTATGGGAGGTATTGTTTGGGTAGTTTTACGACCCTCTCCCAGAGAGGAGGCCTGTCTAAGACCAATCGCTCGCCGGGCCCCTAGGAAGTATCTGGATTCCCAGGCCCGGCGAAGGCGAAGATTAGGCAGTGCTGGCACCCGGTGGTTTTAGCCGGTGCAAGTCCGCCCCCGAATATCCGTCTCGTTGAGCTAATCATAATCATTATAAGGGTCTTTGCAGTTGTGTACTGTGGTCACGAGTCACGACATTGTTCGGCCAATAAACCTACGAACTCATAGTAACTCGCTTCGACCTGATTACGTTCAGGACCATTTTTTGTGCTTTCAGCCGTTTGAGTTGGTAGGTTAATTGCCGGAATTGGGTCGTGACCATAATACAATAGTGAAAAAACTGGTATAGTGACTTGCTTCGACCTGACTACTTTCAGGATGAGTTCGTGCTCGGTGGCCATTAAGTAAATCCAACGAAATCTAGCTGATCATAGATGGTTTTACTATTGTTCTGAGTGATTCCTGGACTATTAGAAGTGATTATCAAAGTACCGCCCATATTTTACTGAAATACCGGCTCCTACCCGATAATCCACGCCAACCTTCGAGATGGAGAATACTTCTGATAATGGCCAAAGACTTTGTGTGCAATCCTTTAAGTTAAAGTTAAATTTTTAAAACAGAAAAATGAAATTACTATTTTTTACTTTTATTACTCATTAAACAATATTATGTATATATGTAGGAATGTGAGTGAAATGGAACATATGATGCTTATAATATAAAATGATAAAGAACACTGTATGAGTGTGAAAGGGATAGAAAGTATAAGAGAGAGGGAGATAGATACGAATGGCGGAGATAATAAGTTGTTGTGACGGTCGTGGTGAAATATTTATATTTAAAACTGTACCCGTAATTTTAATTGTGCTGAATAAATGATTTAAAAATAATCATATATATATATATATATTTTATTTAATTATATTATATTATTTTATATAATATATATATATATATATATATATATATATATATACATAATATTATTATATATATTAAAAAAAAAATATATATATAAATTGGTAAACAAAAAAGCGTTTTTAGTGAGATAAAAATGGCGCGTGCCCGTATGTCGATTTGCTTCTTTTATTCTGAGTACTATACTCGTATTCTTTAGTCTTTAAGAAAATGGAAGTCAACCGCGAAAAAAATACGAACGTGTGCGGCGGCTCGGTTTACATCAAAGACGAAACCGAGTAGAGAGAGACGGATGACCAAGAAAGGTGATGTCGCGCTCTGCGCTATAGAAGCTTGTGTAAATTTGAGAAAATGATGTCTTGTTCTGATCAATTAAAATTTTGCGCTATCTTGCTCTGTCTCTCTATCTCCATCCCGAAGGCGAGCGTGGATTATCGGGTTGGAGACGGTATTTCAGTAAAATATGGGCGGTAGTTTGATAATCAGTTCTAATAGTCCAGGAATCACTCAGAACAACGGTAAAAGCATCAATGATTAACTAGATTTCGTTGGATTTACTTAATGTCCACCGAGCACGAACTGATCCTGAAAGTAGTCAGGTCGAAGCGAGTCACTATGCCGGTCTTTGCACTATTGTACTGCGGTCACGGCCCAGTTCGGGTAATCGCCCTAACACCTAACTATGTGCTGGTACTCAGTTCGCCAGTTTAGCTAGTAGTAGTCGTACACTATAAATAAAAAAAAGGCGAGCGCCGCTCTGCTGTCGGCAGCACATTTTACGTATCAAACAGAAAAGTAATCATAAAAGTAATCATGATTAATTGTAATCCGATTAAGGATTAATAATCCTTAATCACCGAAAAATGATTACTTTTTTTGATTAATATCGTTAATCATTAATCATGATTAATGATTACAAAATGTAATCGTAATCGTTAATCATTAATCTGATTACATTTTGCCCATCTCTGGATTTACACACAGGCAGGCCTATGACGCCTATGGCCTACTTTAACTTTAACTTTTTTTAGATATTATTCATAACCTATTGCATTAATAACTTTTTATCTAATCTGATGTATTTCTTTTAAATGTAGACAAGACATTTTAGCAAGGCTGCCGCGTTGTTCGCCCCTTTCCGCAAAGGGATATACCGCGAGGGAACGAGCATCGTTATGAGTCGTCTCGTGCAACGCATCGAGGACACTTACGGACGAATGCGTCCTCTGCATATCGATAAAGATGAATTTGATAGCAACAAGTGAGAATAAACATTACTTTGTTGACACTCAACTTATAACTCAGCCACATTCATTGTAAAATAGTTACTAACAAACTATTGCTTCACAATGACAATCAAATAATAACAATATATATATATATATATATATATATATATATAAATTGTTCATTTCAATGTAATGTTTAATTTTTTATTTTAAAATTATCAATAAACTGGAGAAACGTCATTAAGTGAATGGAGTAGGTATCTTTCTTAGTCAAATTTCATGTCCTTTACTGTAGTCTGACAGCACACCATTACTTCTAAACCAAGTAAGAAAAAAACTAACGATTTCAAGAATTAGTAGTGATTTCTTTTAGTATTATATTTTTGAGGAAGCTTTAAAATAAATAGTCACACATTTTCATGAGTAACTTGAAATTAATATATTTTCTCGGTTGTAGCAATGTTTGTGATCTAAATCTTTATTCACCTTTTTAATCGAAAAGGACCCTTAATAAGGTCGACTCACGCTTTGTTTATATTTGCCCTAAATAGATTGAACTTACGTGCGTAATATAATATGTTGCTAGAAATAGTAACACATTTCAATGGAGGACGCACATCGAAAAGAATATCAAAAATTGCTAACAAAATAAATAGTAGCCAGTCAAAGAAGTTTTTGATATCTCGAAATATACTATATCGTCAAGCTATATCCCTATCAGGACACACAGGAGACAAATTAGTGATCGTATGCACTTTTTTATATTATTATTGGATATATTTTTAACACTAAACATCTTTATTTTAGGAACAAAATAACCCAATGGATATACAAAGGGAAACATTTCTCTGAGAAAGATGGATGTACATTCGAAGAGGTTGTTGATGTCAAACTGATTTCTTCTCTCCAATACTCTGGTGAGTTCAAATGTTATCCCAACAATAAAAATATGACGTTCGGTACAGGCGTGCCAAATATCTTGTGCTAGTTTTTCCGATGCTTTAGAGATACGTTCTCATTACGTTATTTGTCGCTATATCCCTTTATAGGAGGATGGAGCACGACTGAAGAGCAATGAAAAAAAAAAAACAATAAAAATTAAATATTTTGTTGTTTCAAAGTCAAGTAAAGTTATGTACGTGGTGCCCTAGTGGATAAAGGACCGGTTTTAATACGCGGTGTTGAGAATGGTCGTAGCTTGGAATTCCGGCACGTACCACTTGATTTTTCCATATCACGTACGGATGTAGGCACCACATGCTCATCGGTGAAGGAGAAACAACGTGAGGAAACACGCATGGCATCTGATAGAAATGTCATGTGTAAGTATCGTGAGAACGGCTATTAGCTGTGCTACTGGTCTCGTTGTGCACGACGTATAAGCGCAAAGGAGATATAACCGGTAATATATCTCTGCTCACCCTCCAAGGGATATAGAGTGAAGTAATATATTATGTTGTTATTTATTAAACGCTCCTCACTTATAAAAAATAATTGGAAAAATGCAACAATTTATCTAATATACTTCTTTATTTTTAAATGCACAGTCACTTTAACTATTTTTGTTTCTTCTAGCTGCAGAAGTTAAGGAAAAGACTGCAAAGTGAGTATTATTGTAGACATAGCTGAAATAAAATAAAGTGTATAACAATACAGAAGTGTGCATAGATGGGTCAAATGTAATCAGATTAATGAAAAACAATTACGATTATATTTCACATTTTACATCATTAATATTATTATATTTTAAACACTAAGGAATCTTCAATCCCATACCAATTTATGTCTCATAAATATTTAAAAGGGTTTTAATCATGATTACATATTTCCGAATTTAAAATTACGATTAAATTTTGTAATCGTTAACCATTAATCAGATTACAGTGTGCCCATCTCTGGTTGTAAGTCGCTCGTAGATAGTGTCGCATCCCGATTCGCTTGCGATGTAAGGTAACGGGTGCCTATATATTTATTTACTAGCTGATCCGGCAAACGTTGTTTTGCTATATAAGGTTTTGTAATATCTTCTAAGATGTTCATTGAAATTAAGTGAGGTCAAAGACAAGTTTGTTCACAATTAAATACTCTTAATCAACAATACATTTATTTGGATAAAGGTTAATATTATTACGTTGATACAATTCTTAACAAATAATGCATTAATTTCGACCAAATTTTATTACTATAAAAACGGTTCTAGTGAGTTAATCTTAAAAGATAAACATATACTGTCGCGTACATTTTTTTTAGATTATTTCAAGAGGAATAATTCTTTCATACATATATTTTTGGTATCTTGAACCGTTTTCGCAGCGCACGCAATGGAAGCACTCAAGTATGAGTAATTTTCCCCGTTTTTTTTACATTTTCCATTATTTCTTCGCTCCTAATAGTTGCATCGTGATGTTATATAGCCTAAAGCCTTCCTCGTTAAATGGTCTATTCAACACAAAAATAATTTTTCAATTCGAAGTAGTTCATGAGATTAGCGCGTTCAAACAAACAAACAAACAAACTCTTCAGCTTTATAATATTAGTATAGATTTATACAGTACAGATAAATTATAAGAGATTACAGTTACAATAAGTTGAGATCAAGTTTATAAAAGAGCTAGTATCGATAGAACCAAAGTTGTCGACATAGCACTCCGTATTAGCAAGCTGAAGTGGCAGTTCCCGGAGCAGGCGGGTTCTGAGTGGAAATTGTGGAACGGTAGACGTAGCGTGGGGCGTCCCGCGACAAAGTGGAGCGATGATCTGTGAAAGATGGCCGGAAAGTATTGGATGAGTAGAGCCGTAGATCGGGCTCAATGGCACTTGTTAAGATAGGCCTTTGTCCAGCAGTGGAGTAGGATGAGCTGATGATAATCGATAGATCGGACGATGTGCATACGTTTAGTCGGCAATTCCGTTTCTGACTAATAGATTAGACCTTTAATTTAGTCGCTGCAACGTAACGATGAACAGTTCTATTTTTGATGAGGTCGGTGTCAAGATCCGGCTTAGTAATATTGTCAATACCAGAATCGCATGTTACTTTAGCCATGTGTTGTTGGCGTGTCGTAACGATGTCACGGAGCGCCTGCTTGTGCAGGAAAGGGTGGACGGGTCAGGTTTCGGATGCGTCAGTATAAGTTTATAACCTCAAAAACAAATTTTTGATGTTATTACTGCCTTTCGACCTTTCGTCAGTGTCGTGTCCCATTACAGGATGCGGTAAAAAGTCCTTATTAGGTAACTCATATTATTTCTCATAGAACAGTTGCAATGCAAATCAAAGTATAGTGTAAGAAATTACATAAAGAAAAATATTTTATCGATAAAATTAATTGGAGTGATACAAAAATCCTAATAAATTTAGATAAAATCAGGTTTTTCTAAACCAAAATTAGTGCTTAAACCTGTGTGGAAAATCCTGTAATGGCATTCCATGGACGAGAGGATAACCGGCCTCGCTGGACAACACTGGTTGGCATTTACTGATTTTACAATAAATTATTTTGTTTTAGGTGGCAAGTAGTGAAACGTGACCTGTCTCCGCCCTATGTTGCAGCGCCGGTTAAACCTCGCTCCAGCGGTGCAAGTGTAAGTTTCACTACGTCTCCTTTGTTAATGAAAGCTGCTAGATTTCAATTGACTATGTGTTTGTACGTTATGTAATAAAATTCCCCAAAAATGTATCTGTTTATTACGTGAACTATTATTGTGCACAGAGTTCAGCAAGGAAGCAGTTGGCACGCGGCAAGTCGTCGGAAGTGCTCTCCGATGTCAGTGATGATTTAGACGAGTTCAGGAGTGACCCTTTCCCACACAAGTAATCTATTACTGATTTCAATATCTTTTTCGTATATAGTCACTGTTACTCAATCAGGTGATGATGCTCTTTCCACATACATGGTTTATATGTAGCTGGAAATGTGAGTAAAACGGAATATATGCGAATAATATTAAAATGATAAGGATTTAGATAGCCGATAGATTTAACACTAAATCTATCGGCGAACAATTTATGTCTATTTTAAAACATGTTTTATTTTTCTTTGTTATAAATAAAATTAAATTCATAATATTTATCAATATCTTGTACTAGTAAAGGACATGTTATTTACCAGAATGAAAAAATATTAGACAAGAAGAATATAAAGACCGATCGTTTGACCGGTTCGTTAAATGTTGTGTTAAATAGCAGAAAGAATAAGTTGTTGTGAATGCTAGGTAAAATATTTTAATTAAAAGCTGTGTTTGTATGTTCCGTTAGGGTGAATAAACGATTTTAAAAACTGAAATCTGTCTACATGTATAACTAGCAGTGGTGATACGGCGTTGATCGGCTAGATATAATTTAACCCCTCCAAAGAAAGATTGACTATTGCATTATTACTAAAAAAGGTCTTACATTTTAGAAATTGTTGACAAAGGAACGCAATTAACGAAGGCATTTCTAAAGCGTAGTAAACCCAAACATATTAAAATAAAGGTAAAATAGGCACGTTTCGTGTACCTACTACACTTTAAAACTCATATGACGGTTTAGTATGACAGCGATAATGTGTTTATCAAGATTGTGTTTATCCGTTTGAAATAGTATTGTAATATGAAATAAAAATGTATTTATTTCGCCACAAACTAACAACAAACTAGAAATTTAAATGCAGTAACACAAACAACATACAGAAACAAAAGAAAATACATAAACATGGCGAAAATGGGACCTTCATCAGCTTAAAGCCACAGAGGAAGTCTGCAGCGCTGATTTTCGTGAAGGGCCCCGGTTGTGTTACATCTTATTAGAAATATCTATAAGCAACAAAAAACACAATAAATATACATCTAGCTTAAATAATCTTAGGTATAAGTATTTATAATAATAAGTTTAATTAATAGCTACACACCCACTCAAAAATAAACTATTACATACAATAAACAAATCGACTACAAAATGTATTAGTGATACTATAGTAAAAATATATGTATACCTAAAACAAGAGCAAAAGTATAAGTAAAAATAAATGAAATAGACTACTTGTTACTGATAGATTATTAAGAAAAATATTTTTTAAATTCTATTGTTGAAAGTTAATTTAGATGTGTAATGTGTAATTTAGATGTGAAAATGTGATGTGTGTGTGTGTATAATACTATATACGACCCTTTTTTACACATGAATCTCTAGTTTAATTTTTGACATTTTTAGGAAAATACATTCGGCTCGATATGAGCCGTACCCGACTAAAAATAATACCGCCACTTTGTTTCATTCGCGATACGCCCTAAGAAACGTTCCCGAAACCAAGGATTCCGATAAGGTAAATTTGTCAACGTCACATTTTCCTTGTAATACTTATTAATTTTTTTTGCCATTTTGTACTTAATCGATCGTAGAACTCGCAGACATATAACTATAATGACGATGATGAATGATGGGTAATGACTAGTTAACTGATGCGAAAATGCGGCCTATCGGGGATCGATGCAATGTCGCTTGCCTCACAGTATTTTAGCGGTTTTACTTTGTAGAGTTTGCTCAACAGCTTTATTACCTGATTCCACCATGTCCTTTTCATCACAAAATTACTAAACGCAGTGAGGGATACCATCCCCACATAGTGATAATCCTACATCCGTGCTAAAAAGATCGCTTGTAATAATTCGAACAACAAAGGAGTATCCAGGATCTTCTCACAATCTTACGATCTGAGAGCGTTTAAAAGAAGTGTTAATAAAAACTTTTTAGGAAACGCGATTCATCATCGGCCTCACTTTCACCTACCCCCGTATGTGATTGAGGTCAAGTGTTAGCGTCAATAATTAATTAATATGCTACCAGCGGCCATATTTCCGCGATCTTATGACCTGGGATTCTTTAAAAGAAGAGTGAATAGGCATTTGTTGGGCGGACGCGGTTCATCATCGGACTCGTCTTCACCTTCCACCAGGTGTGATTCAGGTCAAACGTTCGCCTATAAATTATAAAAAAAAAAAAAAATTGTTTATGTAATTTACTCTAAGTACAAAGTGTCACTCCGATTTTACTATTAAAAAAATATTTTTCCTTTTACATGGTTTTTTTTTGTCACATTCTTACACTATGTCTCGTGATTTGTCATAGACAAAACGAAATTATGGATATAAAGTTGAGCTTGCAAACTCGAAAAGATTGGCCGCAGAGAGAGCGGCAGTGAAAGCGCTCGCATACCACGAGAAAAATCCGGAGAAACATCCCCTTTACCCAGAGGAGTGGAAGAAATTCTGGAACAAACGTTACAAAGAGATACAAGCGGGTGAGTTTTTGAATCTGTCATTGTCAACCCACTGATGTATTTTGGCCTCTCATAAACGCCTCCGAAACTATGTTCAGCTCATTTCATTCGGCCAATGTTGACCACTTTGCAAATCGCCGCTCCACCTTGCAGGGTCTATATCACAATCCGCCTGTTCTAGTGATCATCTCATCATGTTCTACTTGACATATGAGGCAAACCTACATCTTCAACTTCTCAGATTTAATTTCTAATATTAGTAAATTTTTGGGGCCACCAAAATGTTCTTTCAAAATATATAAAAAACCTTAAGTTCGCATTATTTACAAGCAATTCAACGAAACAATGATTTTTAGAACATTTGTATGTTTGTTTTGAATTGAACATGACGGACATTAATAGTATTAATACATATTTCTCAACTAAAAACTTGAGTTATATTTAGTTGATTGGTACTGGAAATATAGCTTGACCTTTTTGTACTAGTTATCATCCTATACTAAATAAGCCAAGTGTAATGGGATTTCTCCGTTATATTAAAATATCATAATACGCAGTTGTATATGATTTCATTTAAACAGGTGTGGTTGATCATTTTCACCATAAAAGAAACAGAAATGTAACTTCTAAGGAACCGTCTATTTCCCAAACAGAACATCAATACAAAACATGTATGAGTCTTTTCCTTTTTAGTATATTTACAATTATTTTGCTGTATCTCATACAATGTAGAGAATTTGTATATGCACGAGAAAAAGAACACCAGTAAACGTTTTTTAAAACTACTTCAACGTTCTTTATTGATAGTACAGTGTATTCAAAGGACCTTAGCGACCTTCAAGGCATGAGAATCCACAGCCACCGTCGTCATGCCAGCTCGCATAAACAAAGGCTGGAGGTCTTTACTTATATGTACAACTGTAGGTACATAAGCTAATCCCGAAACGCGGCAGGTCGAAGTGAGTCACTGTGATGGCATTTTGCACTGATATTTGGTTTGGTCATGGACGCGGCCTAATTTTGCGTTCGAAGTAAATGTTTCGTATTTCGTCAAACATGTTCTTGCCTTTTTTCGTATATTAGTATTTATTTTCCTCTTCTTCATGGTGTTTTGCGTACGCAAGCAAAATATTTTTTTATGGCGTACGTGAAAGAAAAAATAATTGCAAATACACGAGAAAGAAACTACATCGAGATGTGTTGCGATAACGAGACATTTGCTTCGAACACACCAGAATAGTTCGAATAGAAACAATCACATTTTCCCAACAGAGGGTAAAGATCCATCGAAACATGATTTCAAACCGGAATGGATAGTGTTCTGGACGAAACGCATGAAAGAGCTGCACGATAGTGAATACCGCATACAAGTGGATGAGATCTATCGAAAGCTGTGCATCACGCCGCCGCCCAACATTAGTCTCACGACAGAAGAAAAGCATCATTCGCCGGAGCCCAAGACGCGTTCCGCAGACTCCAAACGAAGGTCGCTGGAACATAAACATCGCTCGCCGGATCCTAAACATCATCCATCGGACACGAAACACATCAACAGGTCGGAACAGCTCTGGCAAATCTCGAACGAACGTCGGAGGTCGCCCGAACAGAGACGAACCGCTCGGAGGGATAAGAGGTTAGTTTCTTTGTGTCTTAAGTACTAAGACTGAGATATTTTATAGACGCTCCTTTGATACTTTACTCAAACATTACAAATTATTATATATTAATCTATTACTATTATACTATTACTAATATATTATATATTAATCTCAATAATATAATATAATAATAATCTAAATATACGTTATCAATATATGGTAAGACAGATTTTTTCAACTTGTCTCTTTTGACGCAGCTTTATTTATGAAAAAATTGTTATATCGGGTATGGTTTGGTATATGTCTTATTAAGGCATAGTAGTAGTGTTCAAATAAAGGGAGAAGCAGATTAATCAGCCACAATCACAACCTTTGGCCGAAGCCGAAAGTTTAAAATTTTTATTTTAAGATTTTTTTTTTATTGACTACGTAAGGTATTCAATAATGATTTCAATAAGTTTTAAATTACAGTTTTATGTTCATTGTATAAAAACAATTACTGCAGATGATTAAATTCGTCAGTCATTCTGTATGAAAAATAAGATATAATCATTATTGTCTATTCTTAGGATAAAACCGGCCAAAAAGTATCCTAAGGCTAGCTATTATTAAAATGCATTTATGTTATGTGCACCAGGTCGCCCTCTCACGGTCGCCGATCGCCCCCTCCAAGTCGCCGGTCGCCCCCTCCAAGTCGCCGGTCGCCCCCGCCAAGTCGGCGATCGCCCCCTCCAAGTAGACGATCGCCCCCTCCCAGCCGCCGGTCGCCCCCTCCAAGTAGACGATCGCCCCTTCCCAGCCGCCGGTCGCCCCGTCCCAGTCGCCGGTCGCCACAGAGGTCGGAAGGTCACCATGCGTCCCCTCAACATACTTCTGGACGGCGGCCGTCCCAACGTCGCTCGCCATCGCAGCCGTACGCTCGAGTGCGATCGCGCAGCCCGCGTGACTGGTAAATCAAATCACATATTAACTTTTAATACTTTAAAGTATATTAATCCTATTGTACTGGTTGTACAGTAGCTACACCGCCATCGATGGACAATATAAAATAGCAGGAACTAACAAGGATCGATAATCCATTAATATTTGCCGTTGCCGTGCCGACCGACATATATACGACATATGTTTTCTAGTTGCATGAACAACTTCACGTATACAAGCTGATTCCGAATCTCGACAGACCGAAGCTAATATCTTCAGTAGCACTGAGATATTTCACGAATTACTAATTATTAAACAGTGATAAAATCATGCCCACCAGTTACTAAAATATAATTTCTATTAGATATTTGGCGCACTGGGTTCTGGGCTGATGATACTATTAAAAAACTATTATGATGCGCCTCTGATTATAGAGAATATAATATGTTTGATGATGATTGAATCTTATTCTCAATCAATACTTTGATTGCCCTTGGCGTAATGAAAGTTATTTAAGAAAACATCGTAATAATTAACTTAAATAATCGTTACATTATCACCGTTGAAATAATAGTGACAAAAATGAGTAAATGGACAATGTTGTTGAAAAAATGTAATAATTTCCATAAGTGGATCAGCTGGTTAATGTACGGTTCAGGCGCCGCAGTCCCGGCGGCAGTGAGCGGTTCTCAGTGGCGCCGGACCACAGCGGCAGCCCGCTGTCCCGGCGCGACGCGTCGCTGCCGCTGCGCAACCGCAGCCCCGCCGAGCTCGCGCCCTCCATGCAAACCGTGCTTGTCTCGGATGATGAACTACTCTCGTACGTATGCACGTCTTTACAATTAAATATTATATCTAAAAGTAAGGCAAATAGGAGTACAGGCCGCCTCACTATCACTATCACATATTTTATGCTAAGCAATCAAAGAGAATTTAAGAAGGCAACGTTGCTGGACGAAGTCTTATTGTTATTGCAATAATAAAATATGTCAGTAATATAACGGATATTATTTATGAATATTATTAAAGGTATATTAGTATTGACCAGTTTGAGTTGCCAATTGTCGTTACGAGGTGATGACCCTTTAAAGCCAAGGTGCTCAATTGTTCAATCGCGATAGACCTTTACGATATACTATTTCTAAAGGTCGAGATAGACGGGAAGAGAGAAACAGTTTCTGGCACGACAGAGCAACTGGCACAAAGATTGTCCATTTCGTTATATTTTACAATGGCCAGGCTGACGCGTCGGACCAGAGGCCAATAGGTAGATACAGTGTTAACAATTGCAGCGAGGGCGAGTCCTCTCACTCCATGTCTGGTCGTCGGTCGGCGGGAGGCAGTGAACGGTCACGCTCGCACCGCGACTCCAACGACGTCTACTTCGACCGTAAACAGCGAAGAAGCGCGGAGCGACCGCCCAATCCGCAAGTCTGTATCACGCACTCACAACTATCCATTACACTGCCATTCATGTTAAAATAGACAGCAAAAAACTATAAGAAATTACTCTTACTAAAACCACAAAAAAAAAATGTATTTTTGTGGCGGTAAAGAGCAGCAGCGCTGTCAATAGAAATTCCAGTTACTTACCACAGAAAGTACTACCGTTATCCACAGAAATGAAAGTTACTTACCACAGAAAATACTACCGTTATCCACAGAAATTACAGTTATTTGCCACAGAAAATACTGTTACTTATACCACTGAAAATACTACTGTATATCTGTGTTACTTTAATCTTCAGCACACGCCTCTGCCATTGTTGTCTTCTAAATAATTATACATTTGTGAACCACAGCCGCAAAAACATCTCTATTCACTCTGAAAGGGATATAGCGTGACGATGTATTATTGTCATTTATATCGTTACAGGATTTGGGTCCACCTGAGAATGTTGTAGCCACGCTTCGACTGCTCGTCGCTCTCGAGGACTATCTCGGAAGTCTCGGTCCCAAAATTGTTGATCTGTTGACTGAGGCGCTCAAAATGGAGAAAGTAAGACAACCATTTTTTAATTCTATACAGGCAAATTCATTACTTTGCATGGTTATGGTAAGCATATCACTGTCCAAGAACGACGGTAACAGTTAACAGACTATAATCCATTAATACTTGCTGACATGTTAAAAACTTCATTTCATCGAATTTTCTAATGTATTATGATTTCTATGAAATGAGTGAGTGTGTGTGATTTGTATTAATGATAACCTCAGTCGCCTAAAGTACTGGTGTCGTCAGGTTAGCGGGCGTGTCTTTTAAGGGGCATTTACATGAAGCCATTTTTTAGTGAGATATTTCGCTGAACAATTTTTTTTCTCAAAAATAAAATAGAAGTTTTTTTATTGACAGTTACTATTTCCTAAAAAAGATTGTAGGCTTTAAAGTTACACACAGAAATAGTTTGGAGGCTGTTGCTTATTGTCGTACAAGGCACGTCATGGAATATGGCAATAAATAACTTTTTGTTTTAATCTGATTCGGTATAGAAACCAAACTAAACGTGATGGTAAGCATGGTTTAGTCCAAAAAACGACAATTACTTATCAACAAGAACGAAAAACCATTGGTAGTCGCAGCTATCATGCCGGCTTCCATAAATATCTCTTCACGTTACGCTTAAAGGGCGCCATATCATAGGACGGTGGGAACACGTTTGCCGGACGACCATCCCATTGCCCAACGACGCGCCAAAAGTAAGAGTTAAAGAACTTCTTAGTCCTAGCCGGGATGGGAGTTACCGCAAAGTTATGATTGTGTAAACCTACGCGCGCGATTCTGCTATGGAAGGGAGAGGGTCGAACAAGGTTAAATCCATCTTCAGAACACTCACCATAGAAAACGCTAACTGACGCAGTATCTCTGCCTGTCAACTGCCTATACAAAGGATAAAGTAACCTTAGGTACTTGTTTTGAAGGACTTTAATTAGAGAGTCATCGGCATACGCCACATGTACAGGATACAGCGAACTCATCTGAGAAGCTGCTCGAGAGGGAGACGGCACTAGTGCTGATAGAGACGGCGAAGGAGAAGCTGAAGGGAGCGATGCAGGCGGGTCTCGTGTCCGGCACTGCCGCCTCCGCCGCCGTGCGCTCCGCCGTGGTGCGCGCTGCCGCTACGCTGCACGCGGCGGACGAGCGAGCGCGCGCCGCCCCCGCGCATGCCGTCGTCACTTCAGCGCAGGTGACCTACCATATAACTCATCCCACACCTGAACATTAACTCTTTTTATGGTAATCCTGGGGGAAAGCCTATATAGGACCATCAGGGCCTCTGAAAAGTCAGTGATCTCGGTGTGTCAGACCCCTACTGACTAAAAACCCCCAGGGTGTTCTTCAAATCACTGTTCTTGGGCCTGGGAATCCTTATTTCTTTATTTGGCCGGGGAGCCTGAACATTCACTCAAACTAACACTGATATAATAATTGCTACTTTCTGGATTACTGTTACATATTTAAACAAATAGACAACCAACTTTATGCAGCTACAGCATAGACATCTCTCCAATTGAGCAAAATTTATATAAATCACAAAGAATTGTATTTTATGAAATTGCTAGGTATTTCAATAAAATGATATTTCTAAATATAATATATTTAGAAATTACATTATTATAATATTATTATTAAAACATAAATTCTCAGTTAAATTAATCCGAATCAATGTAAAAAAAAATATGTATTTCTTGTAACACCGATTTACATAAAAAGTTTTATGATTTCTGTATGAACGAATGGTTTTCAGGTAATCCAACCAAGTATGAAAGCGGACGCGGCTGCAGCGCCGGTCCCCGTCGCGGGCATCGGCGTAGTAGACCGGGCGCAGATAGCGCAGCAGATGGCCGAGGCCCTCATCGCGCAAGGGAAAACGGACGTGTCGGCGGAAGAATTGTCCCAGCTGGTCGAAGCCGTCGTCGGTATGGCCGAGGCGAAGAAAATGGAGAATCAGAAGAACAAGTCGCTCTCGCAGCCAGTCGCGGAGAAACAAGAGCAGATGGGGAACAAACTGACCGGCACGGCCTCTGCTTTGCAGATGCTGCAGTCGGCCTATGATGAGAACGAGAAAAGGTCTGGTTCTCTTCCAGTCTTCTAAATTAAGGCTAATTTTATTATGTCCACATGTAGTAAGGCGATTGAACTACGTCGTGGCCAGAGTAAAGATAGTTATATGATCAACGTACTGTATGTTGCGCTGTCGTAGCCTTCAGTCATGGAATGAGTAGGCCGGCATCATGACGGTAACTCAATGGATTCACATACCTTCATAGTCTTTGTCATTCTTGAACTTATAGTACTTTTCATCAGGTGCGCTTTAGGCACTATGTCGAGCTAATATTAAAATAAAACATCGGTCAGGTCGTGTGCCACTGGTAGTGAGTGGTTACTACTATGTGTCGCATGATTGAAATTGTCTGCAGTAACATGCCTATTTATAATTGAAATGTATTACAGTATGCACTATCTGATTTACAACGCAATTCGTAATATTTCAGAATAGAGAAAACACAAATACCGGATGCGATGGACGGCCTCTCCGACTCTGATTTAGAAACGCTACTGAAGAACTTTAACGAGCTGTCAGCGGAGGAGCAACACAGCTTGATCGCATATCTAAAGAAGCTGGAGGCACGCGAGCCGCAGCGCGTGGAGCGGCTGCGGCAGTACGTGAGCACGACTGCCCCGCTCCTCACAGAGCCGCCGCCGCAGGACGAGGACAAACTCGTCGTGATAAACAGCGACGATGACGAGGACTATTCCGTTGAGGAGGTTCATTTTTCTCTATTTTATATTTTGTGAATTGAAATTTTTTAAGCAATTTTGGAAAGAGTGAAATCGCCTAATTAACATGACCGTCACGCCAGGATGCCAACGGGGAGGGAGGGTCGCAGTTAGCGGGCAGTGGACGCTCGCGCGATTAGTGTTATGCTACCTGTTACGTCGGCCCGTATCGCTTTGCTTCTGTGCCCATTAAATGTTTTTAATCAATTAATTCATTAGCTAGTTTTATTATTAAGATTAAAAAGAAAAAAAACGGACCTAATATATAAAATTGACTTCACTTTTAATGCGTGCCAGTTTACCTATGTTTTCTATAGTAGTATGTAGTGCCATAATTCGAAATAATATGCGCATTCGTAATAGTTCGTTCCATTTTGACACTTCCTAGAAACCCTTAGCCCATTGACCCTGTATGTATAATAATGTATTTTAATGTTAAACTTTTGCTTGTTAGGTCTTCCAATCAGCAACACAAAAAGTCAAAGAAGATCAAATACGGCAAGAGATGGAGATCGTGAAGAAATCGCTTGAAGAATTCAAAGCATCCGAGCAGAATGATCCACCTCCAGTTACTCCGACGGTGGACATATCAAGAAACATTTCATCTGCAACAGACTTGCTCGCTCTGATGCAAGCTTCCATACAGTCGACAGCATGCGCATCGGCCCCCGCCGTTGCCGCGGATGTAGTGACGACAAACACACAACCGAAGTCATTTGGTGACTTGCCTGAACCGCCTGCAACCCTTATTAATAATCTTAGCAATCCGCACGCCGGGAACCTCATTCAGATTAATACGATTCAACCGGTCCAACAAAATATGTATAATAATCAACCCCAAAACCCACAGGCCGGCCCTATGAGACCACAACAGAATCGGATGAATCTAGGTGATAACAGAAATATGCCAAATCCAAACTATAACAACCCGAATCCGTGGAATCAACGACCAATGAACAATATGCAGCAAGACATGCGGCCACCACAAGCTAGAATGCCTAATTACAACCAACCCCAGTTTAATCAAGGGCCGCGTGGCAATTTTATGAATGGGATGCAGGATAACTTCAATCAGAGACCCAATGATGGGAATCAACAATATGGTGGTTATCAGGAGAAACAAAATAATTTTAGAGGGAGAGGAGGCGGTCGAGGTAACTACGGCGGTCCGAATAGAGGACGCGGCAGGGGCGGGTATTATCAGTGATAAGAGATTATAGGGTTTCATATGTATATGTAGTAATAATATGAAGATAATTTACATAAGCTGAAGTTGTCAATAAATAATAATTATTTAATGTTGTTTTTTTTTTAATAGGCAATACATGTAACAGTACAAGGGAGTATAATAAAATATTAATAGACACAATTCTTCAGTAATAAACATTTAAAAATCAATATGTTCCCATTTCTAATAGTGCATCAATTTGTTCAATCTCAGGAGGTATATCGATTTCTACCGGTTCTAATTTCATTTTGCTTTTGTTATCTACTGTGAAGAATCTAAATAGTTTTGACAGATTAATAACAGAGTAAGCAGAGTGTGCCAGCCAGTCTTCAACCATTTCTTTCAATATTTGATAAGCTGTGAAAACTTCTGGCGATAATCTAGTTTCTGAAACAAACATTCCTCAATTAATACTAAATAGTTGAATTGGTCAAATACTAGTTTTTAGAAATGCTATCTGTATGTTTATGCTGATCATGCAGAAACTAATGAACCAATATTAATGGGATTTTCATAGTTATAGTGCATATCATGATTCATTGGACATAATTCTAATACCTCTCTAGGTATATGAATTAAAGTCTACTTTCATTCATGGTATATGTGCGCCGATATGACGGGATCGTCAATGGATTTTTGTCCTTTAATAGTCGTCGTTTTTGGACTACACCGTACTTACCATCATGCAATGTAATGCCAGTGAAAAAAAAATATTAAAAGTTTCCATAGAACTGAATAGAAACAAACGTACTGCTTTAACTCTCCATAATTTGCTTAGCATAACGCACTATGCAGGTGATGTGAAATTATTTTCTAAATTCTTTAGACTTAAAACAGCGTTTTAATGCCTGTTTGATTTAAAATAAAACAGCAATACTTACTATACTGACTTATTTTGCTGAGATCGAATAAAAACAGGAAGAAATTAATTTGTAGGTACAGATCTTTTTCTGTATATTCTCGGAACATGACACCTTTCTCGCACTGCCTGCAGAGGGGATAGCCGCCGGCAAACGTCTGAGGAAGCCGCACGGTACGGTAGCCGCATGCAGGATCTTCGCATGACAGCCAACCGGCATAGTATATTGTGTGAAATTGTCTAATTTGTAAACTCAACTGGTTCTGTATACTCGGCAAATAGTCCATAGGCCTCACTGAACATTTCTCATTTTGACATCTCTCTAAAAATGTGATATCTTTCTCTGCTTTTACAACCGTTTCCCTTATTCTGTTTTCAGTATTACAATTCTCATTTACGCAGACGAACACGAATTCCTTGCAGTGTCTATATTTTTCTTGTTCGTTCATAACTTCATAGGTCTCAGTATCGGCAGTTTCTCTTTTTATCATTTGTTTGTATCCAGACGGATCTAAGCCGAGGCAATCGGCGACCCTCGCTGGATCCATGCCTTCGATTGGTTCACAAATTCTCGATATCACAGGATGAAGTTGGTGAGCTAAGTAATATTTGTAATCTATTTTTAAATGTTCCAGATTTTTCAACTCTTCAATGTGGTACGCTCTTTGTGTAGCGGAGTTGGTTGTTCCATCTTCGCAAATAATGTAGGGAACTATGTCGCCTTTCTTAAATCGTCTGCTATTTTTAATGTTCAACCTTAAAGCGACTTGGACGTGAGGTTGAGTGTTTTTATCTGCATACTCATTCGGATTTTTAGTTAGTTGCTTGGTTATGATTAGCATGGATAGAGGCATTCTGTTGTTAGTTAAATCTTCTTTAAGCTTATTGAGATGGGTTTGAATACTCTCCAGCCTCTCATCTGCCGTCTGTTCGGATAGAATCTGACTTAAAATAAATTTACCAGCTTCAGCAGCCAGTTGAGACCAATCACGACGCACAATGTCTAAGCCTTTGTGCTCTTGCTTGTATATAAATTCGCCATTTTTGTTTTTGCTCATCACTACAGCTGCATACTTCTTTTTCTTTAGAAGTAGTAAGTATCTGAAAATACCGTCGATATCGAGTTCGATCTGTCTGTACTTTTTGTTGATTTCTTTCTTTAGAGCGACTCCGATTTTAAACACATTATCATACTCTAAGCAGTTTGTGTTTATCATCAAACTGTCTGTATCACCATACACGACATCATAGTTCATTTTTTGCACAATTTCTTTGGTGTCCAAGAGAATTTCTCTTCCCTTCATCGTTACGAGAGCTGCCAATGGTTTAGCATAAAATCTTGAATGGGTGAACCCGAGACAACCATACATTGAGTTTGCTGTTAATTTTAAAGCTGTTTGTCTTATATTATAATGCATATATTGATCTGGTGAGAGATCTGGCGATTTCATTAGTTTTTTAACTTCTCTCCTACTTTCTACTAACTTTCTAATCTGTGTCGGTAATACACCGAATTCGGTATTGGCTGTTGGCAAAACAAGATTATTTACATCTTCATCAGATACTACAGTACTCTTTCTTTTAATTGTTGTAAAACATATATTATATTCTTGTATAATACTCGGGTACAGAGAATTGAAATCCATAAGCAAAATTAGTTTATCATAGAAACCTTTTTTGGGATCCAATACAAGACCACCAGAATATGCAGCTTTCTTCTTACTTTGTTTCTTGGATACATTGGCTCCATCTTCTTCATCGTTACCGTCGTCCTGTGAGGCTTTTTTACCGTAAATTTTATCCGGAACTATGTAATTTTTTTCCGTAAAAGCGTGAAGTAGTAAATATTCATTCCTTTCCGACCTGCCGCCCATCAGCGTGCGGGACATGACGTTGCCGGCAATCTGTGTTATTTGCAACGCCAGAGGGATGACATTCAGTTCGCACATCATTCTGAGTATGTAGGACGCGTCTTGCATGCTCAAAGACACTAGATGGAACAGATCTCGGCTGTTTTCATAATATCGGGGTAAATCTTCCAAAGCGACATCAACTCGCTCGCCTTCTTTCATATTTAGGACGTTTACACAGAGCGTATCCAAGTCGAAGCTTCTAGCTCTTATCAGTTCCATAGCGGATAGTTTGACATCGCACACCAATCTACCAAGAAAAGCGTCTTTGGCAGCAAACTTCTTCTGAGGAACTACTGATCTCTTGAGGCGTCCCAAACGGGACCAATTAGGTATGTTCAGATCTAATATATTGCCTATGAGTAAATCCTGTTGGAAGCCCTGCAAATCGTGCCCTACAACCAAGTCTGCATCTAGTTTCCAAAATTGGACCATGAAATAATTGAGTAACTCCCTTTCGGTATCGCATTTGGTTAATTTCGTTGCTTTGTATTCAAGTAGAGATTGTTTTAAATCAAGAGGCCAGATCTCATTGCATTTTGTCATGACTGCAAAAGGATAAATGGAACAAATTAATTTACCTTTCAAATTCATAGATATCAATAAAATTATAATAAACTTACCACAGAAATGTTTTTGAAATGGCGGATTAGGCGAAGGCTTGTGAATCGGAAAGCAATTATGAGTTAAACAACTCAACATCAATATTTTGGTTTTCCTTGTCTTAGGGTCCATCATTGTTCTCATGTTTAGCTACAACATAAAGTACATTTTACCATAAAAAAGTTTGCATTAGCACCACAACACCCAGACATAAAACCTAACCTATAATGGTCATATCCAAGTACATGTTTTTCTTTCAACGATCATCAATGGACGAAAATCCGTTGATAATCGCCTTTGCTATGTCGTTCCAGATATACCATAACGGAAGGTCCTAGATATATGAACAACTGTATATACACACACTGATATCAAAACGTGACAGGCCGAAGCGAGTCACTATGACGGTCTTTACATTTGTGTACTATGATCACGACCAAGTTCGGGCAATCGCCCTACCACCTCAAATAACCAACCGACCTTTTTTCAACGTGATATATTGCTGTTGGTTTGGGAGGGGTGTTCTTTATAACTACACCAGGGCAAATGAATAAATGTTTGATCCGTTTGGGAATCTAATTAACTACATCACACACACACACACACACACAGAAATCAGTTAGTCACTGCGCTAGTTGATATATCAAAATACGGATTCGTCATTTAAAAACGGAAGACATGCTGTGCGTATTTTTAATCACAACTATAAGATTATTCACGAAATCCTGATGGCTTTTCCTTGGAACACACTTTAGGAATCACTTGCATATGTGACTGCGTGTGCTATAAAACCACGGAAAAAGTAGTATCGAAAAAAAAAAACAAGATTTTCTTTTGCTGTGTAATCTAGCGATTAAATCTATCTTACCGCAGCAACAACTATAGGCGGCGGTTCCAAATTAGTATCGTTCCTTATAACTGTTATGTGTTCGGTTCTCTCGCAGGCAGCTTCCAGTTTACACCACGACACTTTAGCGTGCACTTGCTCTAGATGCTTTATCTCCAACCAGCACGGGCCTTTGATCTTTCTTTCCAACAGAAATGACTCCAGAGATGACGTGGTCGCGCCGAATATGTGGGAAAATGTCAGGTATTTCTTGTTATTTGGAGGTGGTGGCAGTGCTGCCTGAAAAAATAGTATAATACATATTACACTGAATACATTTTATTGTGATAACTATATTGGCTTATAATGTTGGCACTATTTGTTTGTTGTTGGTTTGTAAGCAAACACATAAGCTATAGAATGTCCTTTTTTTTGTATCCCAGGGGTATCTCTAACGGAATTTTCAGGGGGCGATGAGAGCTGCCCCCCTGTGTTTCGGACTTGCGCCGACTAAAACCCCCAGGGTGTTCCTTCTCCCATCTGCCGAATACTAAGAGCAATGCAAATAATTTTGGGAGTCGAAGCTGCTCGCGTCCGTAGGCTGTACCCTCGTTTCCCTACACGTGACTCCTGGGTGGTGCTAAAAGAGCAGCAGCGAGATGGTAGGGCGTCGGTGCCCGTCTGGATCGCGACCACAGTACTTGGGTGTACATCTTCCTTGGCACCTTCTGCAGGCCCCGCCTATTTGGTAGAGGGTGGTTAAATAGTCGCCACCCCCCGCGTACACCTAACACATTTGGCTGGAAGAGTGGTCTAAAGTGCCACCCTCCCCTCATCTCCTTGAAAGCCACAGGATGTCCGCTGCTGGACATGGCCTGTGCTAATAAACATATACAATACTATTTTATTAAATGTATAATAAACTTGTAATTTTTTTTTTTAATTTAATGAGTTATTTATACAAGATTTATTTAATGTAAGGTAATGTCTACTGTAGAATAGATATATTTTATAACTTACAGAATATTTAACTTCCATGTAATCAGATTGTGCCGGTATGTCCGGCAGGTTGAAGCAATAGCTCTTGGTGACCTTCCTAGATTTAAACTCCTTGAGTCCCAGTTCTGTGGCAATGGAACGGTTGAACTCTTCATACATGTCCATCATTGTCACCTCCTGGTCTGTGCATTCTAATGTTATAGGGTCCAGTTTCTAAAATAATGAGATTTCAATTTTGAATAAAATTGGTTTAATTACCATTTCACTTTGGATATCTATAAGGAATAAAATTTACTAAAAAAATATTGCTTTTATATTGTTATATTCTAAGACACTTAACTACTATTATTCGTGTAGTAGACTTGGGGGGAACAAAACTTACATATTCCCTAGGAAGTAAAAACATCTGTCGATTTACATTCTTCACAACAAGGCAGCAGGAAACACAACCAGCTTTTTTATCTGAAGGGTTTACATAAACTTTCCCAAAGAGATAAACCACTCCAGGCTTTATGAATCTGTCTTCCCATGCGTCTAGCCAGTAGAACTTCAATATTTTTTCTCCATTTTCATTGACTTCCAGCGGTAATTGACCGTCTGATTGTACTGTTGCTGTGGTTTCTTGATTATCTACCATTTGTTCTGACCATGTACTCGTTAAAGTTTTCAGCTCTTTAGTTTCCTTTTGTGGAAGTGGGAATACTTCAAAATCTTCATTTAAGAATTCTTCTGTGACATTCTTGGCTATGGCTGTACTGTGATCTGGTTTCTCTTCTACAGTAGGACCATGATTACTGAAGTCCTCATCAAAATCAATGTCTTGAGTGTGAAATTCCTCTATAATTTGTGTGGCTGTTCCATCTATTTCTTGTTTAATTTCTTTATCTATTTTCCATTCGGGTTTTTTTGTAATTTTTGCATTATCGGATTCGTCATTTTGGGCCTGGTAAATAATAATTTTTAAATTATATCACAAGATTAATAATTCAAAATGATGAAATAAGTATTTAGGAGACTTGATGTTACAAGAATTAAAGTTCATTTTCTTAAATGTTTTATGAATGAAATGTAAAAAAATACAATTGCATATAATAGCATAGAATATATAACGTGAGCTGATTGCTATTCTTTTGTCTATTGCTATTATCAGGGTGCTTACACATGACATTTTTGTTGGATGCCATGCTGTTTTTCTCACAAAGTTTTCCTTTACCAGTGAGCATGTGATGTTTAACACATTGGCCTAAATGATATCTGCCAATTGCGCATGCTATAGTAAACATGAAAGTCGTTTGCGCGCTGTGCCATTCAACTGCTCAGCCGTATACCCGAACTGGGGCAAAATATATAATTATCATGATATGTATGTATGCAATGAAAGGAATTGTTAAATAATATACAATGTTTGGGTACAAATAGTAATTTCAAGACATCTGAGGTGTAATCATTTTATTTATAACACAAATCCTTTACCATGATTGGGACTGTGGTTTTCACTTATGGAACAAATTATTTCCCAGAGTCAGACTCATGGTTATAGGCAAAGGAATTAAGTTCGTATTCAATCGGAAAAATCCAAATGTATACAGCAGGGATAGCTCGAATCCAAATTCAAGTCCACAAACATTCTTATTTTGGCATATGGTTAACCCAAGGAACTATAATTTATGAATTTACTAATATTGCATCCTTATTGGACAACATCTTCTACTATAAAACATATCTAATTATTACAGTATATTAGACTACTGTTTATTGCATTGAACAAAGTAAGAATTAAAGTGCTTGCAAACCTTATAATTAATGGCCTCTATAAAATGACAAGAGAACCTAGCATTGTACTATTGGAATTACACAATGTCAGTTAACTAATTACTATAGTCTCATGAGGAGTACTTACATTTTCTAATTTGATGTTAGTTGACTGCAAAACTGTTTCATTATTTTGTACCTACAAAACAAAAAAAAAAAACAATAAGTATTTCAATTCAAATGACATTTACAAAATATTTTTTTATTATGAAAACAGTATTTACTTCTTGTATTTTGGACATGAGCGTGATTGATGGTTTCTTTACAGATGTGGAAAGACTTTTAAAATAATTTTGTGCATCCCTCTTGCTAGAATCCACTATGTTAGCCTCACGTTTTACTGGAATCGGCTTCACAGTAGCTGGTGCATTTCCATCCAACTGTGATATGATGTCAGTGAGTATGTCATCTTCTGATATTTTTGCATCCTATAAAATAAATATTTCATAATCATACACTACGTATTATTACTACGATTCTCATTATTTAAGAATACAGTGCAAAATCTGTTATAAAGACATCCAAGGGACTACTCAACTGGTAAAACAAGCAGTTGTAACAAAAAGTGATGTTTTACAGGATGAAGTCTTATTTTTTGCTGGAACCTTTGTTCTAGGTCAATATAACCAGTTTGTTGTTTTAAACTATCCCACCATAACCGGTTTTGACATTAATTGATAAATAAATTTTGAGTTCTTAACTTGCACTGTATAACTATGTTATATCACAGTTTATTCAATCTACTAATTCATCACTTCAAAAAAATTCATAAATGTTTTCTGATTTTAATTATTATTGTTTAATATGTATTTTTAGGATCAATAATTTATATATTACTTTAAATAAAGTTCTGTACCTATTAAAATTTAAATTACAAAAACTCAGATAAATTATAAATAATAATTTTGTATCAATAGCATAAAAATCTTTTATATTTTTCTTGTATAACAACAGAATTAATTATTTTAATACAGGTTTTTTTTTACTTGGGGAAAATCCTCATAGGACCATCTCAGCCGCACAGGGGGGTTGCGCGACCGAGGTGTGTCAGGTGTGCGGACTTATACCGACTAAAAACCCCAAGGTGACTACTTCTGCGCAATGGCGGGGACTGTGGGACCTGTAATCAATTCGCCACAGCTCCGTCACGCCACGCCCGACGGACACAAGCTCGGGGGAAGATGATACCCTCCCCGATACTGCTCGTTGTATTAAGGCAGAGCACGTCACAATGCCCTGCCAACTTCTCGAGCACCGCTAAACCAGTTGCTCAGGGCCCCCACCCTGAGCAGCCACGACCCCAAAGACATCAGCCAACCGGTCGTGGATCGACCGATCAGTCGGGACTGATGTGCCAGGGTGGTTGCCGGCACCCTGGTGTCTCCTTCGAGCGGCCTTCTGCCGTTCTCGCTCTGCGGCCTCCTTCTGGGACATGACATCCTCACAGAAGGAGACCACGGCCCTCCAGTTGTCATACCCTGCTAGCATTGCCGACACCACTGCTGGCAGGGAGAGGTCGTGTCCGATCCTACGGACCAGGTCCCGACGCTCGTTGCCCCACGCCGGGCAATGTGCGAGCGTATGTTGGGCGGAATTCAGATCCGAATAGTAGTGGTAGCGCTGGGTCATTACTTCTCGTCCAAACCTGCACAAGTACTGAGGGAAACATCCGTGTCCCGTAAGTACCTGTGTCAGGTGGTAGGTGACGTGATATCTACTACTAAGACAGGCTTCGAGGTTCGGCAGAATGGCACCGACCACGCGCTGGCGCATGCACCGCACCTCATCCAGCTGCACGCGCCAAATTCTCAGGGCTGATCGGCGTTCTTCTGCCTTCAGCCTCTCGAGCACCACGGGAGCGACGCTTTCGCCTCTCAGACGGAATTCGCGGACTCGGTTGAACACTGCCGAGTCCACTTCCGCCTGAATACTAAAGGACAGAAAGCGTGCCAAGATCGTCGCCGCCTCATATGAGATGGTCCTGTAGCCGCGTGCGATCCGTATAGCCATCAACCGGTGCAAGCTGTGTAACTTCTGCCTGCAGCGGCGGACACGCAATCTATGACCCCAGATTGGGGCCTCGTAGAGGGTCACTGACCGGACGACACCAGCATAGAGGCGGCATTTTAATACAGGTTTATTTCAACAAAAATAATTTTCCATGGTTGGGCTCAGTGGCATTGTAATTGTTTCATTTACAATAGAATAAAATAATAATATTTAAAATGAGCTCTTAACTAAAAAAAAAACTTTTAACAATTGATATAGTAACATTTATATTTTCTGTCCATATTACTAATATTAACTTAGAAAAGAATATAATACACAAACATACAACTTACAAATTAATTAGGTCTTTTGTTGTATATCTCACACTTTATTTATGGTCATACAAGTTTCATATTTAACAACATAATGTACCTGCTGGAAATATAACATTGTTGTATTTATTATATGATTCTAGTACATTCCTACAGGTGAAGCTAGTATGTGTCAGTAAATATCAAAGCATGTAAGCCAATGTTAAATACAGCATAAAAATGTAACAAATGATTTAAATAAATTGATAAGATATATACCTTTATATTATATTTTCATTCTTTTTAAAGTAATTTATATAATATGGAGAGATAATAGTATAAATATCACTAATTAAGCTAGAAAATTAGTTAAACATATGGTTTAGAGAGGTGTGCATAATAAGAGATGTGCAATACATATAAAGTATGAATAAACACAGTAGAACAGACAAACCTCTTTCTTTTTCGTTGGCATAGAACCCAATAGATTTCTAATATTTCCTCTACTAGAAGGATGAGCAACTGTTGCTTTCCTCTTCTGACCCCGTCCAGACTCCTTATTATTAGTTGCCACAAAGGGATCCTCTTCATCGTCATCAAATATTTCTCTCCCATCTTCTACATACCCAGTTCCATCTACAATCATTGTATAATGCTAACTTATACAAGTAAAGTACAATAGTAATACAAGACATTGTCGACTAAAAAAAATAATTAAAATGATGAAGTTTTCATAAATTGTTAGTAAATAATTTCTGACTTAAATAATTATATTTACACATACTTGACTTAAATAATTATATTTACACATACTAAGTAGTCTGTGTAAATATAATTATTTAAGTCAGATGCAGAAAGTAGGTCTTCTTAAGCTTCAAGCAAGTTCCATATCTCATATTTTAGCATATAATTACTTGTTGCTGCTCTTAATAAGTGATCTTTCTCTAAATTCATTTGAAGGTATTTTTAAACATAAAGACTAATATGTCAATATCTTAAAAGTATTACAAACCGTCTACAATCCAGTCTTCTTCCTGGCGCTGTAAAACTCGATCTGTGTAGTCTTTTTCATCAACTGTGTCATATACATTTTCGAGTTGACCGATATCATACTTATTCTTTGAACCTTTTCCTTTTAACTGTTTAAGTTTTTCCAAAGCAGAGAAACGTCCGTGTTTGTCTACTTTTTGCCTTTTCGAACGTTGTCCTGCAACAATGCAATAAAAACAAATAAAATAAAAATTATACTGAAGTATTATAATGTATTAAAATAATTAAAAATATATATATATATATATTACCCAACGATTCAGCCATTATATCACAATTCAACTATTTCAGTTTATAAATTTAAAATCCAGAGGTTAATTATAAGACTTTCAATAGCATTTTTTATTTTAATAATCATCTGACATTATATTTGGCGGCAAACAATGTCAATATTGTCAAAATTATAATCGAGTTCAGGGTACGAGATATTTTCGCCACTGGTGAAACATTGTTATTGAAAGTAATACCACTTTTAAACTTTTAATCTATCTTGGTAGGTGGGAATTTGGTAGCGATCAGTCAAATAGATAGACTTTAAATGTTATTAGCATGAAATGATCAGTTTCATTTTTGTGCATTTATACATTTACTTTTCCTAACTTAGTCAAAAATATATGATTTAACTTAAAGGATAATAAGCAACAAAATCTTTGAAATAACACATGACCGTATGGTATTTAGACTTTAACCTTATTGTAAAAAAAATAAGTTCGCACGCATTTTGCTGTCAAATTGATATTATTTTTTAAGTGTTATGCTTGCGCTTGCTTGTGTTTGGAAAATAAATAAGTTCTAAATTCTGTATAATTTATTTCTTTTAAAGATATTCAAGCACAATGGTTATGCGTGATTATGATGCAGATAAAGGTGAACCCTTTGTGGATATTATGAATACTTTAAAATGAAAAAATATGAACAAAACGTAACCTTATTTAAACTTTTTGTTGCAGAATCTTTCAAAAGTTTCTTTGTCGATTTTTGTCAAGTTGATGATTTAGGACATAAATATTTCAAATATGCAGAAATGCTTACTAAAGTCGCTCACAGGGATCAGGTAAGATTACTAGTTGATCTTAATAAAATATTTTAAACTTCAGTAGGTACTTAATAATTTTTCATATGATATTATATTGGTACTCAGTTATTGGAACAGCTTTGTAGAAAATTGAGAAATAAATTTGACCAGGCACTTATTAAGATGATTATTTATATTTTTACTAATAGTTATACCAAAAAGGATAAAAATTAATTATTACCTATTTGCAAATATTTTACTAAATATTTAATTTATGTGAAGATGTACTTTATAACAGAAATTACTAAGTTGGCTCATAAAAAAAAAAAACATTTATATACCCAATTTGTGGCTAAGCAGAAATATATGTATGGTGCTATTGTGTCCACATAAAATATTGTTTGTTGTTCACAATGTAGCCAGTAGTGAGTTTCTATTCTACATTTAGAAAAACATTATAATGTCTTTTATTTTATATTTCCCTTCTCAGTTTAGTATGCAAACTTATTGAGTAGTTTATTTTTTAACAATTTCTTGGAAAGCTCACCAAAGGTATAAATGATAATTCACATAGAGAGATCATTATTAAAATAAGAACTCTTCTTTAACTCTTTTCATCAGTGTTGACAGATTCATCAATGTATGCTAATTATCGCTGCTCACCTAAGAGATATAGCATGATGATATTTTTACTCTCTGGAAATGATGCTCTTCATAACCCCCTTTTAATTTAAAACAAGAATGTGGTTACTCTAGTCTGTCAATGATATGGTGCCTCAGACATGCCGTTATTAAAGTGGTCAGAAATGTTCAGTAGTGCTTCAGGGAGGAGCATCTATGACTACTGAGCGAGAGCAAGTAACATTTGAGTGCTCTTATATAGTAGTATACAAATATTACACCTTATTGACAAATCTTTTGATAAAATGTATTATTACCATATATGATTAAGGATTTATTGTGCTGTATTTTTTCTTTAATCCTTTATAGATACAATTTGTAGTCGATCTTGATGATTTAAATGAGATGAATGATGACCTGGCTGATGCAGTTAAACAAAACACTCGTCGTTACACCAACTTGGTCTCTGATGTAGTATATGAAATGCTGCCTCAATACAAACAGAAAGAGGTGGGTTATTAATTTATAAACTTCTATATATCATTTATATCAGCAAAACCAAATTGTAGTTGTTTAAATATTAATATAAAAGAATGTTATAACTGATACATTTGGAACAAATATTTTTATTGCATTACACTTCAATTTAAAGTTTGTTAATCATGGTAACTACATGAACAAACATATTTTCAGCTATTTATTTATTATAGACTAATTATGTTTTATTATTTAGTATGTGTAAAATAATAAAATTTGAATAATAATCATTGGATATTAATGAGCAAAATCAGCAATTTTTTTTTTGAAATTCTTTACAATTTGATGTAAATAATTTTTTAACATAACTTTTCATCTAGTCTTTATGATTTAATTTATGTACTTTATTATAATTTATTCATTCAGGTGTCAGCTAAAGATGCTTTGGATGTGTACATAGAACACAGAATAATGTTGGAGTCTAGAAACCATCGAATTCCAGGCGAAATGAGAGATCCAAGGAATAGATATCCACCAGAATTGATAAGACGATTGTAAGTTTTTACTTTATTGTTCATACCTTTATGTAACAACAGTATTTCAATTTATATTCCTTGTTACTGATTTCTTTTTAAAATGTTTGAAATATATAGTAAAATAATTATAATCAATTCTGGATCAATTCTGTTAAGAATTAATTGATTAAAAATATTTCCTTTTAATAATATTAGCAAAAATTGCTCCGTTTTTTTGGAATATCCTACACAGTATACCAAAAGGTGTCGTTAAAATTTATATTACATAATATTGTTATCATTTCAGTAGTTTTTAATTTTTTTTTCTTCAGTATGTGTAGATATAGTCATTAAGTAATGATATGTACTTTCCAGTGAAGTATATTTCAAGGATATGGCAACTTCAAAGTCTATACCAATAAGGGAAGTAAAAGCTAAGCATATTGGTCAATTTGTTACTGTACGAGGTGAGTTCTTTATATATTTAGTTTTACAATTTTCTATGAAAACCTGTTGTGTAATGTAAGAAATGTAACCAACTGAGCCCTTCAGTATAAAATAAAATTGAGGAAGCAAATTTTTAGTTTAGTTAGAAACAGTTTTGTTTCTCTTGTGAAAGTTCTTTAGTTGTGAAACAAATTACTAGTTTATCTTGCCTTATATCTGAAGTAACTGATAAGCCAAAAGCATGAAGACCATAGACTAGGTGGGCTGCAATACTTAAAGAAGATAACCTACAACATATACTTATAGTAGATACTTATATATTATTATTATTGCTTATAGAAGATACTGAAAATCAACACATCAGCAAATGGAAGTACACAAACTTATCTGGAAACGTGACAAGCCAAAGCGACGGTCCACTATGACAAACTTTGCACTTGTATACTTTACTCCTTTGGCCCTATCACTTAAAAAAAAACAACGAAAAGTTGTCTATTTGTGACGTATTTATTGGCGGAAATTTCAAAATTAATTCAGGCCACAGGATAATGTTCAGTGGTCCACATATTTGACATGGTCGGTCGAAATTATTGTAAAAAAGTACACTTTGGGTCTCGAGTTCAGGAATTTTAGCGTCGCAATTAGGGTTCAGCGGTATCCGGGAGTCTGAAACGCGTTGCGGTAGATTGTGAATTAGTTTGTAAGAAAATGTGTGTCGCCGCGAAGGCATAGTGACCAGGTGCACGGACGTGAAGCCGCTGCTTGTGGTGGCGACATACTCGTGCAGCGCGTGCGGCGCGGAGACGTACCAGCCGGTGCGCGCACTGCAGTTCACGCCGCCGCCCGCCTGCTCCGCGGATGAGTGCCGCCTCAACAAGACCGCCGGCCAGCTGCACCTGCAGACCAGGGGGTCGCGCTTCCAGAAGTTCCAGGAGCTGAAGATACAAGAACAGGTACCGACACTACAAGACCGAAAGCGATATAACTGAAACTTCAAAACGTCCAATGACGATTAATCCCATATAAGAAAAAAAAATATCTTATTATAATTGAGTATTTATTTATTTAATAAATATATTGACATAACCCCTGTTAATTATTACATTCCGAGTTCCAGAATCTAGATTGGATCAGATTTTAAGTCAATATATTTGTTAAACAAATGTCCTAGTATAATGAAGTAATGCTTATAAAAAGCATCTTTTATGACATGAACGTCACTGCTATAATCCGTCATAGTGACTTGCTGCTACTGACGGGTTCCGTGATCAGCTTGTGTACCTCCAGTTGTCTGGAATGTCCTGTAATGGGATTCCACGGATGAGAGGATAATACGCATGGCTAGTAAGCGTCATGAATGAAATGTACAGTCGGACCAAGTACCCGTGGGGCACATACCGCGCCAGCTGTCGGTGTACTGCCGCGGGGAGGCGACGCGCCGCGCGCAGCCCGGCGACCACGTGGCCGTCTCTGGGGTCTTCCTGCCGCTCCAAAACGTCGGCTTCAGGCAGATCGTACAGGGTCTGCTCTCGGACACTTACCTGGAGGCGCATGTAACGTATACACATATCTGTTTATATTCTGTTGCAGGCCCCATACATGTTAGAGTTTGCTGTTACCTAGTATTAAGAAAAATTACACCAACACAAATAATATAATATTTGATCAATATTAATGAAAATAAATGACCAAATTCCGTCGATGCATTAACCGTCTTGTTGGTTTTTAAGTAAAAATACATAGATTTAGCTCAGTATTTCAGTTTTTTTTATAATTAAGAGCAAAATTTGTTGTTTCATTATTTACAACTTTATTTCTTACCAATTGTATCCTACAAATTAATTATTTTATGGTTTAGAAGAAAAAACTATAGCACAGTTAAAAAGTATTTACACCACACCACGTGTCATATAGTTTCAGGAATTCTTAGTATGGTGTTTTTTTTTATAGAACGTAACTTGTTTAAATCAAAGCGATGAGAACGAGATGGTTGAGGCATTGACAGAAGAGGAACTGTCGGAGCTTGCCGAGGAAGATTTGTACTCGAGAATGGCGCGCAGCCTGGCGCCTGAGATATACGGTCACGAGGACATCAAGAAAGCTCTGCTCTTGCTCCTTGTCGGGGGCGTAGATAAGTATGCATATTTAAACTTTCTATAGAATAAATACTCGGAGAGATGATGTTCTATCATTTCTATCCCTGTGTTTTGATGTGCTGTGTGATTTTATTTAATTATAGAGATTTGGACAGATTGTTCTTACAAAATACTATTGTTGCTAAGGTGTTTTTGCTAGATGTAATTTAAGGGCAAGTGGAAGTAAAGCGATAATTCAGTCAAAATGGCAACAATAGAGTAGCAGTCTTTGCCTTGTACGTTGTTTGGAGCGAAGTGATTTGCTCTGCCGAAAAATACTTGACGATTTGTGAGATTATGCCTTGGAAACCTTGTTTATACGCAAATAAAACTCGATAAAGATTTATAGTGATTACAAAACGTGAAAGCTTAAAATGTGTAACAATAGTTCTGTTACGCAGACGTCCGAACGGCATGAAGATTCGAGGTAATATAAACATATGCCTGATGGGAGACCCCGGCGTGGCCAAGTCGCAGCTGCTAAACTATATCGACCGTCTGGCGCCGCGCAGCCAGTACACCACCGGCCGCGGCTCCTCCGGCGTTGGCCTTACCGCTGCCGTTTTGAAGGTAACTAACTATATTTTAAATTTAACATCTTTTATATCACGTCTTAAAGAGACATTTTCAAGACGATACTCGATAATGGATAAGTAGACCGGAATTGGGGGTAAAATTTTATGGACACGCCTCTTTTAGTTGTATGAGAAGAAAAATGGAAAGAGAGAGAGAGATTACATTTTGACGTCATGGAAGTGAAGCAAAAGAGAGCGAGATATGCCAAAGATAGTGCGCTATCGCCATCGAACGCTTTATATGTAAACTAATCGCATATTTATAACTAAACCCGTATGTCATCTAATAGAAAAGTCACATGTAAGTGGCCTGAGAACAGGGATCAGTTGCGCTACTGGTCTCGCCGGCGTGCCCAGCGACATATAAGCGCAAAGTGGATGCTTCCACTTATGTACCTCTGATCACCCCGTAAGGGATATAGCGTAACGACATATTTTATAAATTTAACTTGTGTTATTGTTTTTCTTTATCCTGACACGGCACAGTGATCACACCATACCTGATGGTGAGCATGGAGCAGTCCAAAAATGACAACGACTACCAATAATAAACAAAAACCAATGATAGTCTCAACGATCATGCCGGCCTGCGCAAATATCTCTTCACGCTTCGCTTAAAAGACCCCATATCATAGGACGATGGAAACACACCCGCCGGGAGATCAGTCCTCATCTCAACAGCTCGGCTGCAGTAAGAGTTAGAGAACTTCTTAGTCCTAGCCGGGATGTGAGCAACTGACATTGTTGATGTCCTCACGACGTATCCGCTGACGGCGACCTCTAGTCTCCTTCCGTAAGCTCAGATGCTGTTGGAAAACCCGATCCTATTTTTAAAGACCCGGTCAGAAGACACATAATACAGTTGTCCCGAGGAGTTATAAGTGAAATTATATGTAACCTTTGAACAGATTTACAATGTTCTCGTTCAGCTATCAGATCGTGCAAATGAGCTTTTTTAAAATTTGTTACACACTTGTTCATGGTTTTAAGCCAGTCAGGACTAATTGCAGCAAGTTCTTTCGAGGTGTTATGATTTATGCCACTGGTCGTTATCGGGTGCTATAACAATTCCTTATACGGGAGATATTAAACGTCAATATTATATTTTCCAGTAGACAGTTCCAAGTAAAAGACAGCCATTGAGAGCTGATTATTCTTTACTCAGATCACATCCCCGCACCAATGAAGTTAACCCCTCATAAGCTGACTGTCCATTCCAGACATATTGGTATGACACAGAATCTTAACATTCGGAACTTTATCTTTTTACTTGACATGAGGAACTACTCTATAACCTATATTACTCTTTAGGATCCGTTCACTGGTGAGATGATGCTGGAGGGCGGAGCGCTAGTGCTGGCGGACCAGGGCGTCTGCTGCATCGACGAGTTTGACAAGATGGCTGAGAATGACCGCACAGCCATACATGAGGTCATGGAGCAGCAAACCATCAGCATTGCTAAGGTACTGTTATGTTGCGGCTTCCTCTCAGCTTGAGTTTTGATTTATCGACTCTTTTTTATATCTCGGGTAAAATACTGCATTAGACCATCAGGGTCGTCGTGATTCCGGAGTGCTAGACTACTACTGTCCAAAAACCCTCAACCCACTGCAAGCCGGACATGAAGTATCCGTATTCTTCTTATGACTTGGCGAAAGATCAACTTTCCTCAGGCTCTGTCTCTAGGCGGGATGAGTCTAAAGAGTCTAACCCTCAGAAAGTCTCTTACAGACAGAGTGTGGGACACAAGGGCACCGCCTCTATCATATCCAGGCAGCAGTCTCATTTCTACTGTCCGATTGTCATTTATCGCTCTTATTAGAAATAAAGATAATGCTTTTTACGCTTTATATGCGATGCACTTGTTACTATAACCACAATATACCTAAACATGGTGTAATCCAAAACCGATAACGACTATGAGTCGTAACATTAAAAAAAACTATCGATAGTTGCAGCGAACATGCAAAAATAACTTTCCACGCTTAGATTAAATGATCCCATATAATAGGATAGTGGGAACACGCCACCATCCCTCAATTCATCGACTTGGCTGCAGTAAGAGTTGGAGAACTTCTTAGTCCTAGCCGGGATGTGAGTTACATTATAGTTGTGACTGTGTGTGTGTGTGTGTTCTGGTATGGAAGGAAGAGTGAGTGTTAAAATATAGTGTTATGTTTAGGCAGGAATAATGACGTGTCTGAACGCGCGCGTGTCCATACTGGCGGCGGCTAACCCGGCGTACGGCCGCTACAACCCGAAGCGGACCATCGAGCAGAACATTCAGCTGCCCGCCGCGCTGCTCTCGCGGTTCGACCTGCTCTGGCTCATACAGGACAAGCCTAATCGGTTAGTTGCCGTTGTATGTTCATTTGATCACAACTTGTGATGTACAGTTATGAAAGAAAGAAAAAGCATTTTTTTTCTACTTTTCAAATTCCGTCTTTCACTCGTCCGCGCAATACAATTTGTATGCTGTTTATTGTACCGATGTAGCCGTGGTGGCTGCCGGCAGAATAGAATAGCACGCCCCTCTTCTTGCTGAGGTGTCGTAAAAGGCGACTAAGGTATCTCTTTAACACCGCAATTCAACCAGGTGTTCAGAGAAGGAAAACTCGACCAAACCTGCATCCCGCTCCCTCCCGATCGTACTGGTTCTCCTTTCCATCGGGCCCGAGGGAGCTCGGACGAGAGAGTGCTTCTCTGGCTGCACGTCCAGTTATGCACTTAAATATCTCCTGCGCAATTGACTGTTTCCGAAAAGTGGCCCTCATTTTTCTTAATCGGCATTGAAACAGTCGCCGTGGCTGAAACCGGCTAAGATATCATCATCATCATTGTACCGATGATACGGTGTTTAAGACATGAGTTAAAATATATGTGTGTGTGTGTGTGTGTGTCAGGGAGAAGGACTTGGAGCTGGCGAAGCACATCGCGTACGTGCACCAGCACTCGCGGCAGCCGCCCAGCGAGACGCGCGCGCTGCCGATGCAGCTCGTGCGCCGTTACATCGCGCTCACCAGGCGCAAGCACCCCATGGTGCCGAGGCCGCTCGCCGACTACATCGTCTGTGTGTATACATTTTTTATACTCCTTACCAGGGATGTTACGGAGCTTCGACTCCGACTCCGATAAGTCGGAACTTTCGATTGATATTACACCTTCGGTTCCGAAACTTTTTAATCGGAGGTCACCGCCGCTGTTGTAGTCTATTAATTTGATTTCATGTTATATGTTGTTGAAATATAACATCAATTAATCAAACAATCGATGCTACTTAATTTAAATTATTAAATTTAAAACTAAATGTACATTTAAATTTATTACTAAAAGGTATATTTTATTCTACAATTACATTAAATTAAATGAAAATTACCACAAAAACAAACCTGGAGCAAATTTGATTTAATTTGTCTACTGTTAACGGGAAAATGTTAATAAGAACCACATTTTCATTTTAATTATCTGTAATGTGTAAATTTATTACTTTCTACTTAAAAAGGTTCACTGAATAATGTTTTTATTTGTCTCTTAATAAAACTACTGTCTTCTGCCCTCACTTGTGATTACTGACATTGCCTCCGACTCCGATTCCGACTTCGGATCCGATAAAACTGCCTCCGTCACGTCCCTACTCCTTACCATCATCATCCCATTTTAGATCAATACTGAACACTTGGTTACCTGTCACTGTTATATTTGTTTAAATGACAGAGTTAAAATTAGGGTATGTACCGTAGCTGTGAAACTTTCTTATAAAGCATCCGAATGAAAAAACCTTGAAATAGAAATAACTCGAAAACGATAGAATTTGCTCATTACATTGGTGGTGCTAATTTTTCCATTTTAATGCTAGGATGTTGACAAAGCAATTGCAGTAGGCAGCAGCAACGTGCTGCCTACTTCGATGAACTATCTGCCATAAATACGGCGAATTGCAACAAACCTTGTATATACCTATGATCAGTAGAATAATCTTTGATAACACAAAATATTTTTCTTGGATGCAGACTGCAGTCTCATTTGCTAGTTATAAAACAAGGACATGCCGCGCTGGAGCCTGTAGGCCTCCTGGGAGTAACCCCTTTGGTAGTCGTGCCGTGCATTTTATTCTAGCTCCATCCGTTCCGCGGCTCGATTTTCTTTTTTCTTGTGATTAAAAACTAATGTATACTTTGTTATTGATAGCATCGTATGTAGAGTTGCGCCGTGAAGCGCGTAACGCCCGTGACGTCACATTCACATCGGCGAGGAACTTGCTCGCTATCCTGCGCCTGTCTACAGCGCTCGCTCGCCTCAGGTTATTATTATATTTGTATTATGTTTTTTTTTACATTGGTTCGAACTGGGTCATGGGCACAGTACATAAGTGTAAAGACCGTCACAGTGACTCGCTTTGGCCTGTCTTTGTGTATATCCAGTAACTCATATATCTAGAGACCTTTAGTCGTGGTATATGTGGGCCAAAATGACGGAGATTATCAATGGATTTTAATCCTTTGATGGTCGCTTTCGTTTTTGGACTACACGGTACTTACCATCAGGTGCATGGTAGTCAGTATGTCGACCCAGTGTAAAAAGAAAACAATCTGAAAAAAAGAAAACAATCTGAAAAAATATCATTTCATCCAAGATTTATAGCCTCACTATTATATATTTTGTTTTAAAAATGATTCAATTATACTTTTATAATATTGTATTATGATATCGAGGGGTGAAAGGCTATTTGGTTTAAGCGACATTTTTTGGTGATATTGTAATATATACATTTTCGGAATCAGCGTTTTTTACCGATTCCAAAAATATACATATTACTATATGTATTACACCAAAAAATGTCACTTAAACCAAATAGCCTTTCACCCCTCGATATGTGTTTTGAATGTTTTTAGGTTATCAGATGTTGTGGAGAAGGAAGACGTCGCGGAGGCCATCAGACTCGTTGAGATGTCTAAACAGTCTTTGCATCACGTCGATGACAATGTTCAGAGGCAAGTTATATTTAAAATGGTTGTTTTTGCAATGGACTTTAACATATTAAGATATATATATATATATCAGATGTGTTTACGATGCGGCTGAAATACGCACACACGTAAAGGTCCCCTAAATAAATAGAATAAAAAAAATCAGATGTGTTTGACGTTTCTATTCAAACTCTGTATTTATAGGCGCCTGACAAATTATATTAGCAATTGCAAACCAAGAGGTGATGGCTAACATTAATAATCAGGCTTTTAAAAATATTTAGTTTTTTGTTTGCATAAACCCTATGCTATTTGGTATCTGGAAGGACCAGTTTTATGTTAAACTATATTGCTTGATTGTTCGAATTTAGAATACATAATATTTGTGTATATAAAAGTTCTTAGTTAAAAAAAAACACTGATGTAATTTTTACTATACTAAAAGAGAAAATATACTAAAAGTAAAACTATAAGAGATAATTAATCCCTACATTTTGGTCTAAAAATAGAGTATTTAGTTCTGGTCTGTAACGAAACAATAAGCTTTTTTTTGTTTATTATACAGAGGCATAAGTGTTATGGACAGAATTTTCGCGATAGTTCGCGACTTGGCGGGCTCGGAGAAAGTTGTTAAAACTGCAGACGTCATCGAGCGCTGTGTCGACAAGGGATTCAAACCTGATCAAGTATGTTTAGAAAAAGCTAAATGATTAATATTTATTGAAAATTCATGAATTTTTTGCATACTTTCATATAGACTGTAAATTTATTTAACGAAAGTCATAAACGCCGGTATTCATGAAAATTGTTTTAAAATAACTTATTTTATAATCTATTTAGGAAACCATTTATACATAAACGTAGCGCAGTTTGTAGTGTTCCTACCTGTGACACTTATTAATTTGTCCTTAATACAACATAGATACATACAGACACAGATACATAGATCTTATAGAGCAGAGATACATTAGGGACCGTATCCACTTTGCGCTTATATGTCGTGCCCAACGTGACCAGTAGCGCAGCTGATCGCCGTTCTCACATCACTAGTACACATGGCATTTCTATCAGATCACATGCGGGTTTCCTCACGATGTTTTCCTTCAACGGTGAGCATGTGATACCTGAATCTCCGAAAATAATGTATCTCTGTTCACCCTGACAAAGACATATCGTGGCGAAATATTATTTATTTATACTAAAATTTATTTTGGAGTCATATCAATGTGTGTAACATATGACAATTTGTAATTCTTATAACAATTAATTTTGTATGCTGGCTTTATTTACAAAATGCTGTATAATTTAAAATTCCTCATCAAAAAACAATCATACAGGGTTGTCAAAACTAACTATATTACTGAATTTAAAAAATGCTTTTATTAATATTACTTGTACAATTTTGTAGTGCTTGTATACAATTAAATATTAATTCTCCTTGTTAAGGTGGACGCTTGCATCGAGGAGTACGAAAGCCTGAACGTGTGGCAAGTGAACCTGGCGAGAACGAAGATTACATTTATGTGAAAAATGTTCACTACTTGAAAATAAGTAATATAGAGTGCCTCATTAATATTTAAGTTTGGAATAAAGACTCATTTGTGTGTAAACCTTGATAATAAAGATTTATTGTAATGTTTTTGTTTTCTTGCAATTAGGAAATAAATATGATGCCCATTGGTGTTGAAAAAGTATTAAGCTAAACTACTAAGCTGTCGAGACGCGAAATAAAAATAATTGTCGCGTTATTTACAACAATAAAAAGGTAGTGTTAAAAGTTATGAATAGATAATATTTTGTTAAACTAAATGTGTACTGTTGTATGTGAATGTGTGAGATTTTGCAGAAGACCAAGATGCTGATTTGAGCCCGTCAGAAATTTTAATTGAGGCATAAATCGCGAGTTGCCTCAAAACTGACAGAATTGTATTTTCACAGAATACCAATATTATAACATACTTTTTTTCTTCACAAGGGTGATGAAAATCAACGTATAACACGCGTGTGTTACAATAATAGAGAAGCACAACAGCAAATATTACTGATAAGCTAGGCTGGATATAATACCTCGAGAAGTAGGCAGAGCATTTTTACGTGCTCTGCCTAAATACAATGAGCAGTGTCGGGGAAGATATCTTCCTCCGAGTTTGTGCCCAACTGACGCAGCGCGACGGGGCTGTGGCTAATTGATTACAGGTCCCGCAGTCCCCGCCAATGCGCAGAAGAAGTCACCTTGGGGTTTTTAGTCGGTACAAGTCCGACACATTCGGTCTCGCGCAACCCCCCAGTGAGGCCGAGACGGTCCTATGAGGATTTTCCCCAAGAAAATAAAAAGGCTGGATATAAAAAATAACATAAATAATAGTTATTAAATGCTAAATATTAATGTGAACACCATTAACAATTAAGTTATATTTCGCAACAAATATATTTTATGTTGGCAAGTATAAACAGTGACAGAAAGGATATGGCAGTGTGTGTGTGACACACTTACTGGCGTTGGTTTTTAAGTAAAATGTTGTGGAGAGAAGTTGTTTAATTAAGTTTAATAATCTGTAATGAATAACAAATAATTATGAGGTCAAGTGTTGATACAATGATGTTTTAGAGTTTATAATTGTATATTATTTTTTCTTTTTAATACGTGTGTATTTTGACCATTACAAACTTAGCATAGTTGTATATGTATGATAATAAACTATTGTTTCCAATTTAATTATAAAATCGTATGTACTTACGTTGTGTTTATAAGTTTCTCACTGATAAATATACAGAAAAAGTTTTATTTCCTTGTTTTTCTTCGTAAATAGCAGGAACAACGGATTGGATATTATCTAGACAAGAAATGGAATGTAATAAATTTCATGTCTCAAGTTCCGTATATGAAAGTAATAACTAACAATAGATGTAAGCGAACCCTGGCGATATTCGCACTGGAATTGTCTAGACAAATGCGTTTTCTTTCTCTTTAATATTACTTTCTTATTTTGCTTTACCAAACACACGTTGCTTGACGTACCAAACAAACTTGCAGAAAAATCACACAGTACATTATTATAATTGGAACAAGTAACTAAAACATTACACACTTAATAAAGTCTATATAAACTACTAAGATATACAGTCAAACCTGGATAAGTGAGAGTTCAAGGGAGCACAATCTCATTCTCGTGTATAGAGGTTTCTCACTAATCCTTTTTTTTTAATCCGGGGGAAATCCCTAACGGACCTCAGGGGGCGATAAGGGTTGCCCCTCGGTGTGTCGGACTTGCACCTTGGGTGTTCCTCCTCCCGCCTGCCGAGTGCCAAGGGCAAGGCTGAGCCGTCTTCCTCGGCACCCGGCGTAAGGTTTCTCACTAACCCTAGTTTCTCGCTAATGCAGGTACATGGGTAGCGTTTCTCTCTTATAGAGGCACGTAGCAATAACAAGTCACAGCAAGTACGAATGTATTATGTACATATATATTTTTAATAGTGTGTATATGTTACGTTTATTAGATTTCGACATTTAAGTGCTTTATAAAGGTAGGTATCAAGATGCTTACGAAAACAAAACAAAAATTCGAGTACTATGTAGTTTTATTTTATTTAGAACTTATTTACACTTAAAAAAATCAGTCAATTTTTGTATTTTGAATGTTTATCTTCCTAAATAATATAAATAAATAAAGCTCAACTGTCGCTTATAGAGGTATAGACAAGTAGCAGTCTCACTTACGGAGGTCCATGAGGGAAAAACGACTCTCTCTTACAGAGGTTTCTGTTTCTCGCTAATAGAGGTTTTGGGAGCTTAAAATGACGGGTCCTGGCTATTACTCTCACTTATAGAGTTTTCTCACTTATCCAGGTTTGTCTGTATTATTGAAAATATTTTTAAATTATGCAGTCATTTCTTTTTCTACATTCCGGAAACAAATTAACGTATTTCTTTCTCACATTCGTATTTATTAATTGATGAATTGGACAAATAAGTATAAGTCCACACACACTAACGCAAGCCAGCTTGTTGTGCGCAAGATGAGTGATGAAAATGCCTGGGAATTTTCCCAAAGTGCCCAAAACTTGCTTGGGAATATTCCCGGGAATTTACGAAATGTTCGCGGAAGTGCTGGGCACTTTGGGAAAATTCCCGGGCATTTTCATCACTACCCACGATGCCCGGTATCATTATGTATGCAAGTTTCTACAAGTTCAAAGTGTATTATGTCTTGCAAACTTACACAATTTTAGGAGATATGAATGATTCGCTAGTAATATACTAAATAAAAACTTGGTTTATTTCTTACGTTTTCCAATAAAAATTAATTATTATCAATGTTAATGGATTATTCCGTTTATGGAAAGCAAAAATAAAAGTAATGACCTACTTAAATGAAATCCACTACCGTGGACCCCCTTTTGCACCTCATCGAAGCCCAAATTTTTTTCACTTTCATGGATCCATGGCATGTCTTCATCGACCTCAAGGAGGTCAATTCGGAAACCTTGGGAATCAATGCTATAAAACAGATGGAAAAATATAAACAATTTAAGGATTATAGTAATGTATCGTCACGCTATACCCTTACGGGGTTAGCAGAGATACATTAGTGGCTGTATCCACTTTGCGTTTATATGTCGTGTACAACGTGATCAGTAGCGCAGCTGATCGTCGTATAATGATTACAAAATGCAGTCGTAATTTTAATTTGATTACTCAGTAATCATAGTTAACCCTTGTAAACATTAAAGTGTTACAAGGAAAATGAAAATGAAGGTTTTGTACCTCATATAAATAACAATTTAGAATTTTTCGTTGTTAAATTGCTAAAGAAATATAAAAAACTAAAGCCTTCTAGTACTTACCTAAGATTTTCTCGCTGGAAATCGTTAAACCAATCATGAAAGAGCAGTATGATTGTTTTGCAAAAGTTCATACTTTATTTTGACGTGAGTTAGGTCGATTTTTCATAGTCCGATACCGATATAGCGATTATAATGTTTCTATGTACTACTATGCTAATTCTTCGTTACTTTGAACACGAGACGCGGCGTAAACATGTCATGGAACGTATAGTTGTCAAGGTACAGTGGATGGAGTCAGATCTCGTGGCAGGTCTTCGCTGTTCCGACGTGATGACCAACGCGCCTGTCGATAAAAACACCCAACAAGCATCAGTCCAAGATAAATGGACAGCATGTTATGCTCATATTTTTTAAATGTAATTAAAGCAAGAATAGGAAAGAAATAATCAATGTAATGTGACAGGTAAACTACAAATTCTTGAAATGTAATGAACAGTATTATAATATATTTTATTTAAATTAAAATAACAATTCCTGCTTTAAGTTTTTATGTAGACTTGAAACGAATGAAAGAATGACAATAGCAGATTTCGAATCATGTGCCGGTTAAATATCATGATAATATTGTACTTTTTTACTACTTTGTCAGATTATTTATTATATTTGTTTGTGTCGGCATGTGAAAAACTGTCTCATTGTCCGCGCACTGACATTGAGTGTCCTCTAGACGAGACGGCCCGGCTCGTCTAAGCTGCGGCTGTCGGCTCGGCGCTCGTATTTCGCCCCTACCGTGCCGTCTACCGAAACCTTACAGACTCTTTTACAACTACAGTATTTCAGTATCATAATATTGACAATGGGCAATTCAGAGTCGATGGTTCGTTATTTTATGTGGACTGGCTTAACAAGATGTCTGTGGTTCCAAACAAAAGAAATATTTCAACTATTTTATACGCTGTTTAATAAGTTTTCGAAAGATAAATATATGTGATGGTATTAAACGGTGCAACACATTAATCTATATTAATATTATAAAGCTGAAGAGTTTGTTTGTTTGTTTGAACGTGCTAATCTCAGGAACTACTGGTTCGAATTGAAAAATTCTTATTGTGTTGAATAGACCATTTATTGAGGAAGGCTTTAGGCTATATAACACCACGATGCAACTATTAGGAGCGAAGAAATGATGGAAAATGTGAAAAATAACGGGGAAAATTATTGATGCTTGAGGGCTTCCATTGCGTGCGCTGCGAAAACGGTTCAAGATACGAAAAATATATGTATGAAAGAATTATTCCTCTTAAAATGATCTAAAAAAATGTACGTGACAGTATATGTCTATCTTTTAAGATTAATTTACTAAAACCGTTTTTATAGTAATAAAATTTAGTCGAAATTAATGCATTATTTGTCAAGAATTGTATGAACGTAATAATATTAATCTTTGTCCAAATAAATGTGTTGTTGATTAAGAGTATTTAATTGTGAACAAAATTGTCTTTGACATCACTTAATTTCAATGAACATCTTACAAGATATTACAAAACCTTATATAGCAAAACAACGTTTGCCGGATCAACTAGTGTACTTATATTTTTCGACTGTTTTTTATTGTTTTGTAGTGTGTTGACCTCTGCCCACCCTTAATATTATAAAAATAAAATATGTTTTTTTTTCAACTAACTTTTTACATATGAAAGAATATCTTCCATTGGTCTGAATGAGCATAAAACAGCATCACCTAGTAAGACGTGATATATGTAATTGGTGATAAAATACTGGCTATGGTCATGTCAATTCTGTCACGTGTCTTTTTCTTTGAACGCTATTAACTTGGGCAAGGTTTGTACGTACTAATTTAAAAACAAAGCCTTATATTCGCCACCTTTATGCTCAGTCTTACCTTGCAATATGCTATAATTGCTATTTAATAACATACTCGTAGATAAAGTGACGTAAAAAATATATTTTATAGAACATAGACTTAATGAACACTATTTTCAAAATTACGGAATAAGTATGTTACGTTTAAAATTACAGCTCATAGTAGGTTATGCGATTTACATATTAGTACCGTTAAAATATAGTATTAGACCAGTGCACCTAAAACTCTTTATCCTGTATTTTCGTACATCGGGTATAAATATCTGAGAACGAATAGAACTCAGCAAGCTATTCTTATATTTAGATTTAACCTCTAACCTTTACAATACTCGGACATTCTAATTCTAACTGTTGTCTATTAGTAAGCGACTATGTATGTATGTGCAAATTTTAGGATACTCGTATGTAACTGTATTATTTTATTTTTTAATAAGCGAATATTACACAGATAATGCTCAGGCACAAGATAGGTTTTTTGTGCAAATTTTACGAACTATGTATAATTTTTATTTTATATGTTTAAACTATTATTATTACTTTTAATAGTGCATATAGTAAAAAAAAATGAATTTCTTGAATATGATCCCTCAATTTAATGTTTGTTTATAATTGTTATTTTTGGTTTAAAATTGTCCGTTCTCATATTGGTCAAATGGTTCAATTACAATTTTTATTTTATTTCTTTATTAATTTAAAGGGGTTTTGTCACAGAGTGACCACGTCACCCCTGTACAGGCAAAATACTTATAATTACTTTAAGCCACCTTCAGGTAAAGTGCAACTTACATTTTGGCCTGCTCGGAAAGCTCTCCGCTTTCAATTACTTGTAGATATTAATTTTTTTTATTTATTAAATGAATTGTATTTTTGTCTAAGGTTCAAAAACATCGAAATATATACAAAAACTAAAGTGAAAAAGACAAAAATAATTTAAAGTACATAAACTATAAAATATTGACTGAAAAATCTTATAATAGATATATTATAAAGGTAGACTTTCGTTTATTTTGGTATCACCGAGGTTTGATCAACTGGGAATTCAAAAGTTGGTCGGATAGATGCTAGCAACTTACTGGCCTGTCTGTTCAGACGATAGTGTTTTATTGTCATGGGCTCGGCAACGCTGAGATGAAAATCGAATTTCCTTTGTCGCGCGTTTATTAAAAAGGGGATTAAGAATGTAGGTACGTCCAGAATCTATGACTGCTTTATTGTTGTAATACTTATGAAGTACGTATCTACAGATGCTCTTGCATTGCTACTAAAATTCATAAAATTCGCTGGCTGAATGCCTTAACCGTTTGTACTCCTTAAACTCGTGAAATCTTAAGGATCTGAACAATATTTACTACAATATTTAGAACTAATGTTCTGCCGAAAAATAACATCCATAAATACGTTCTTAGCACATACGTGGCGTACTCTAGCTAGATGATAGGAATACTAATGAAATCGATGTATCTTATACAATTTGGAATTTAATAGTAATAAAGTCCTTCGATTTCTTCAAAATTTTTTACAATGATAATGTTTTTACTTACTAGTGTTATTAAAATAGATTATCATAATATAATCATAATTAGTTACTATTAACTAAGTGTACATACAGTCTTAGAACATATTTAAAAAATACCAACTACAGATTATCGATAATCTTAATTGATTTTGAATAGTGTGAGTGAATTTGTCTGTCTTTATGTATAGTTAGAAGCTTATATTATAAATGTCTCTATAATATAAGAGTTAGAAACTCTGGCGACACCACTCCACCTTTGAACTTTTGCATTGCGCCCCAGTGCCCCTTAAGTTGTCTTTTTAGTCAACTTCGCACGCGGACCAGACAAGTGTGTGATCCGTTCCGAACTCGTGACCTGATTCCATTGCGAGGCCTCGACGGCCTATATAAAGTTTTTCTTTTCTATAACACTTTGCCCTCGGAAATAACTTACATTTTCCATTGACATAACGTATAGCTTTGAGCTGTTGCATTACATGGATGTTTTCCGATACAAATTTGTTGCTATAACGTTTGATATAAATAGGAAAATAACGGTTTCACATCTCTTTTATTTTGGCAACTTTTTACGGCATATAGTGAAAGCTCTTTGAATTACTTTCCGAGTAAGCTTAGTAATGTCAAAAATAAGCAAACACGCTAAAATGCCTTTTTAGTACTTAATATAAGTAAAAATTATTGTGTCCTTTTGTACCTCTTAATATTATTTTAACATAACACTTAACATATAGGTTTATCGGTTTTGCCAGTATCTAAGCAGTGTTAATTTTACATGATATACAAGAAAATAGATAATACTTAACGAACAACAATAAGGTCATAACAGTAATCTAAAATTTTTTGGTAGTATTAAAAATCTCCGTTAGAAATATTCTTACAATAACAAGTAAGTTGAAGCGGTATGATTCTAAATTTATATCTCGAGGCTGTATATAGTCTGTTGTTTTCTGGTAATCATAAGAAAATTCACAACGATAATATTAGGTCCTTACATATGAAATTGGCGTTTTTCGTACTGGCCACTTTAATCACAAATTTCTCCTCTTTGGTAAGGAATTCCAAATTCAAATTTGTACAGCTATAGACTCATGTATTTGTGCTTCGATGATCGTCATTCATTTGTTTTTTTCTTCTGTTTTTTTTCTGTTTGCGTCACTCATTTTACAAAATGGAAAACTTAAAATATCGCATTATTTACGAGTACGAGTTCCGCCGTGGCACTAGTGCTGCGGAAACAACTCGAAGGGTGAATGATGTGTATGGCGGTCGTGTTGCAAAAGAAAACACAGTTCGTTTTTGGTTCCAACGTTTTCGTTCTGGAAATTTCGACCTGCAGAACAAGCCCCGTGGACGGCCTGAGACTCAAGTTGATAATGAAGAGTTGAAGGCTATTGTGGAAGCGGATCCATCGCAAACCACGTCCGAGTTAGCTGCAGGCTGCGATGTTAGTGATAAAACTGTTTTAATTCACTTGAAGCAAATTGGGAAGATTAAAAAGCTTGAAAGGTGGGTACCTCACGAATTGACTGAAGCAAACCGGCAAACGCGCGTCGACTGCTGCGTTACATTACTAAACCGGCACAATAATGAAGGTATTTTAAACCGAATCATTACCTGTGATGAAAAATGGGTTCTTTACGATAATCGGAAGCGCTCAGCGCAATGGTTGGATCCTGGCCAGCCAGCCAAATCCTGCCCCAAGCGAAAATAACCCCAAAAAAGTTACTTGTAAGCGTTTGGTGGACTAGTGCCGGTATTGTTCATTACAGTTTTCTCAAATCTGGCCAGACTATTACGGCTGATGTCTATTGTCAGCAATTGCAAACCATGATGGAAAAACTAGCGGCTAAACAACCTAGGCTGGTCAATCGCTCCACGCCACTGCTGCTTCACGACAACGCTAGACCACACACTGCGCAACAGACGGCTACTAAATTAGAAGAGCTTCAATTGGAAAGTCTAAGACATCCTCCGTACTCCCCGGACCTTGCTCCAACAGATTACCATTTTTTTCGAAATTTGGATAACTTCTTGCAAGGGAAAAAATTCAACTCCGATGGGGCAGTCCAAATCGCCTTCAAAGATTTTATTGATTCCCGTCCGACTGGTTTTTTTAGTAAAGGGATCAATGAACTACCTATGAGATGGCAAAAGTGCATAGAAAATAATGGTTCATACTTTGATTAATTGAATATATTATATTAAAAAATATTCGACTTTTTGTTCCTCCCATACAAAACGCCAATTTCATATGTAAGGACCTAATAAATAAAAACGAAACAGCTTGCAAAACACAATTACACATTTGTGTAACTTTGAAAACATATTTAGAAGAAAAAATGTCTTTATGGTAACTTTACGTAGCGGTATAAAATTTGTAAATGCTTACACAAAAGAAAATAAACATTTTTCTCTCACAAGTGCTTAGCTCGAATTTCGGCAATGATTAATGAAGGCAGGTGAAACTTTTCCGCTGCCTCGCACGTGTTGCGGATATCTCTGCAGACCCTCCCCGGGAAACGCTGAAAGCCGATCACATTCCTCCATTATTTACTCTTTATGGTAAAGTTACGTCAGTGTTTTTCCAACTGAAAACACTTTCGTTCACACTGGAAAATGTTTATGTCTCTATTGTCGCAAAGTGTAATGCCGCATTTACACGAGGCCATTTGAAGAGACATTCCTTTGAGCCAAACTATTATTGGCACTATAAATACAGACAACCCATAACCTGCAATCAATTAAAATTGGCAGATCCTATCTTTCAGAATTAGCTTAGGCTGAGATTTATAGACATAACTTTAATTTTGATTAGATTTTACTAAAACATTACAATTTACATTACTCAATGAATGTCAAAGGATTTGGTAAATCACCGATTTTGTCAAGTAAAACTTGGCTCTGCGAATACTATGGTTATACTCAAATTCCTATTATATATTCAGTTTTTTGTCAAACGAATTTATTTTCGAGAACTTAAACTAGCAAATGCGAAATAGTTTCTATAAATGTCATCCGTAATGTCTCATAAAATAATTTCGTGTAAATGAGGGCTAACATAACTTACTAAGACTTAATGGTAGGTAATTTTTCTTTGATAAACTGTTATTTTAATAATCAATACTTAATTTCATGTGTAAGGTATGACGTTTCTGACTCTACGACAAAAATTTTCTTATATAAATTTCATATTTTTATATTAACGCGTAAAATTCCTACATCGCATTTAATTATATGTGTATTTATGTAAGGTGATGTGTACTAGTATAAGAGTGGTGGTGGTGTGTTAGCCCACAATGGCGGTGATCCCTTAAGTATGCAAATCCATTGTCAGACTAAATACTTATACAGCGACGGAAATCCGATGTTTAAATGTCAACTTTTCTACTGTTTTTTTCTATTTATATTTCACACTCAGGCTACATGTTACAATTTTCGGCATAAGCTTTTACTTTAATTCTTCCCAAAGAATGGCGATATCGAAGAAAATTTGTGGGTGCTTACGCAATGGAAAGAAAACATTTTTTTAGGTTTGTTCGGGTTTTCAAAATGATTAACGGCAGGTAAAATCGTGACTCTAAGGCGTGTTGCTAGTATTTTAGAAGAAAAGTGCGAGTGCCGAAAGCATTCCTTCCCCATTATTTTTCCTTTAGCCAAACGGTACGTTGAAGGTCCTACATTGAGCGTCGTGTTGAATACGAAGTACATTTATTTGGTTTTCTGGAGCCTTTCTTTAATTTTTTACTCTTATTGCTTTGAAAGCAACCTTCTATGAGATACATTTATTAAATTTAGGGATAATTTACATATAGTTGCTTAAAGGTGTATTGAATTTTCACGTATACAATTATGAGAAATCCCGCTTTCCTGTATCGCTATTTCGATAGTTATAAATCAGTAGCATATAGTAAATATCTAAAAGGTAGCTTGGTCCAGTAAACATGTATATTTTGGATCTACGATTTAGATATAAATAATATATTAGTTGTCTAAGCCTTGTCTGCTGGGTAGCACTTCCTAGCCCCTCACAATTCTTATAGGTCATGCTCGTATTTATAAACTTCTACTGCAGTGGCTTCCCTCTAAGACATTCTCTATTTTCTTCTTTTTATTTTATTTTATTTTAATCTATACACTGTACAATTACGTAATTGTGTGATTATATCCATTTTATTTTCAAGGAATATAGAGATTGCGGCATAACATGAATAACTCTTAGGCATCTGGAGATGGAATATGTGGTTCGGTTAAGTTATTAGGTTCAACTAATTGATATTCCCGTAGCTTGATCTTGAACATCCTCTTCATTTCCACAAAACAGGCATTCAAATTCCTCAGACGGCTATATCGCTTTAATACGAGTGTTTGAAGAATAAACTGCGATAGTTGTCAGACAAGTTATTATTCTATTGTTCGGACTTTCTTTGTTTTTTATATAAGTTTTCAATACCGAAATCTAATAAATTTTAACCAAGAGATCAAACTAAGCCATAAATTTTAGACACTGAGTAGTGTTTTTTAATTCTATAGTAGTGTAATTATGCAGATTTCATTCAATTCAATTAAAATTCATTATTTATATTCTAGTACTTAAAATAGTATATAAAAAATGCGGGTTTGCTTAGCATATACATAACTAAGTTACTATAATAAAAATACTAACAAATATAGTTTTGTTTATGTCAAGTAAGCTCTTACTAATTTCCAGACAGGTTTAAACAAAATGTGCTCAAATAATTGATTTGTATCTTTATGAGAATAAACTGTTTAAAAGTTATAAAATAGTTAATATGTTGCACGTAAGAGGGGGAAGTTTAAGGATTTGGATAGAGGTTTAAGCCGATAATGTTTGTCTGCTCATTCCGAAAGTGAAATAGCGTAACTATATCATAATAATGATTAATATATATTCTCCATCGAGCATGATTTCAGCGACTGTAATAGTTTTTAATCTCTGAAGAAAAACTTCTACTTTAGATTGTATTAAATTTGTTGTCTTGGGTTTGCCGGCCGCAGCAGATAACCTTGTCGCAAAATATAAAGAGTTTCACAGCGTTTTAAAATTGAAGCACTATTTAAAGCAAGCATTCTCTTTTCTATGGAAAAGAGCTTGAATACGGACTATAAGTGCGTAGTCTATGTTCAGTGCTTTGTGAAAAATAGTTTAAATTCTTTCATTTTTCTTATAACGTGCAATAACTGTGAATTATTTTGCTGCTCGTTTTTTCTAAATAATTTACTGTTCCAAACATTTATGAGATTAAAAAACTTTGAATCATATACATACATACGCTTTGATAATAGTGCCATACCTGTCTATAGGTAAAAGTTTATTTAAAATACAGGTATTTCAATAAAATTTAATGACTCACGTTATAAAACGCTTTTTGTATCGGATATTAAAGTTTTCCAATTACTCCATTGTTAAAATTGTTAACATTTCTAAATAATTTACCGGTATCTTTACTAAGGTATTTATTTCAATGCTTATGAGTATAAAAACCAAACATATAATTATTTTTTATTTTCGTTTCCTTTTGCATCGGGATCGATGTTTAAGAACGTAACTTTTAACTATCTCTATCATCACGTTTAATAAAGTTTCACTTCAAGAATTGTATTTACACCTATAAATAATGTATTCATAAAATATCATTCGGCGTCTAAAGTTTTTTACCGGCTGACGCGATCTACAGGTTATTAAGATGCGCGGGCGCAGCCGAGCAGGTTCCCGGAGGACCTCCCCGTACCCGCATTCCGACGGTCTTAGTAATGCAACCGTTGGATTAGTTCAGATTGAGATTTTATCAGAAAGGGTTTCGAGCGCGGATAATTAGAGGAGGATAGAGTCCTTTGATTTGTCTCAGTCCTTCTCTGAAACGAATTCATTCATTTCTCTGTATTATTACTGTTCAATTGTTCTTTTTTATTCTACAAAAGGAGCTGCGTAACCCTTGCCTCATAATAAACTAAAGCACTCAATGTGCAACTACTGAAAAAAAAAACAATGGTTTTTTGGCGAAATGCTAGCGGGTGATGCGCCCCTTGGGGCACTGAGTCATCCCGCCAATCTGCCTAGTCTTCCTTGCTGCGTATGTTGTGTGGAAACATTTTGAAATGGTGCATCAAACAAAAAAAGGAGATTAAAACTACGTCAGAGATATTAAAGTGTGTCAGGAGACGTGACAGAAAATTTAATAGAACTTGTAAAGAAAAGACCCCAGACATGGCTGTATCGCGTGAAAGCCTTTGCCTTCCCGACAAAGGACGAATGAATTCAAATAAAAAAAAATGCTAGTGGAAGTTCGCACTGTGCGTTTTGAAACGGATGCGCCTATGGTATAGTAGAATCGATGGGTAACACGTATATTATATTTAAATGTAATTACTTTGAATGATACGTTGTGTAAAATTGAAGTTAAAAGTAAAGAAAATTGTTCTAGTTCTGAATAACTCCTAAGAGGATTTAAAAAAATGTAAATATTATACGCAATGTGGAATTAACAAACAGCACGCGAACAAAGTGCTTACCCTTAACTGATACTTAGGAAAGCTAATGAACTTTATTTTTTAGAGGTAAATAATATTTAAGTAGATTAAATTAGAATTAAATTGCTCATTAGACCCTTAGAATTAGTTTGTTATTTGAATTTAGCCTATCAATGACTGTATTAATTTAGAAAACGTGTAGGAGGTAGTATTTTGCCTACATTTTCATATAATTATCTCTTTTGAGCATATGTACATATCTTTTTTTCACTCTTTCTATCACCTATCGCCACGTTTAGTAGAGAAATAACAACTCCTTAGAGGCTAAGGAGAATTTTATCTTAAAAATGTTGAGATAAATTGGTATCATAAATTGTATGTGTGATGATACAGTGATAGCGCGGGGTGGGAATTGAAGCGAAATGTGACAATATTTACACAAGTTGTTTGTACTATTTTTTTAGTGTTAGTGTGGTCCGTCAGGCTTTTATGATATTTGTTATCCTTACTGAGATATCTACTTAACAATTTTATTGAGTATATCCGATTAAATAGGAGAATATAATAAAAAGAATTAAATATATATGTCTTATCAATTGACAAATGTTTGCATACCAATTGAGGCTCGTGGTATTTTTTATCGTTATTATTAAACGTTTTTCTCATAACCTTACAATATTTATCCGTTGTTAGAGAAATAACTCTCACAAGGGTCATCAATAAGATTGTACCTTTATTCATTTTTAAGATACTTTCCGCAAGTTGTCTCTATAGCTGGAAAGAAATGTATTATCATAAGGAATTGTACAATTCACTTTCATGAATACATAATATTATAAGGAAACATTTTTGTAATAAATTTTTGTTTGGTGATAGGGCGTTTTCTGAACTGCAACAGTACACAAGTGTAAAGACCGTCTTAGTGACTCGTTTTGGTCTGTCACTTTTCGTAATCAACTTATGTATATCCAGTTACTTATATACCTTGAGTCGTGGTATATACATATAAGCCGACATGAGGAAAGAGACTATCAACGGATTTTCATTCTTCAATCGCTTTCGTTTTTGGACTACATTGTACTTACCATCAGGTGCATTATAGTCACTTTGTAAAGCAAGTGTAAAAAAAAAGGTTAAATCACTACATTACTTAGATTAGCAAAAACTACTATCATTAGAACAAGGATCTGCGATAAGGTGTCAAGAGTACAAAGCATTTCATACTTTTAAAGATTGATTAACAGCGTAGGAACAGTACCTATTGCGCAGATCTTTAATAACTCTGCGGTGAAAATTGTCCGTATTGTATGAGTGCGGTTAAGAAAAATAAATGCTTTTCCTATTGTCAGGTGAGGTGAATCATTAATTTCGCACAAAGTATTTCGGTTCGAGAGAAGAAAAAATAAAAGGAGGAATTCCTAGCAGCACCTCGTGAACGTGTTTTATTTGGGATCGGAGAATAAAATGAAAGGACTCTTTTGAGAGATTGTTTCAGATTTTACTCAAGTATTAAGTTTATGAAAGCTTTTGTGAAGACCATCTTCGTTTGCCCACGTTTCAATTGAATACACTGTAGTTATATTGTTAGAACTATATCACACTATATCTTTATGAGGTTGAGCAGACATAGTAGTGATTATGGAGAGATGGAAGTAATTTTCGTTTATTTTGGAAATAATTGCATTGCATTTGATGATAAGTGGGACAAAGTTTACTCTTTTAACACGGGTATAACTTTGTAAATTCCTTTATCTAAGTTCGTTTACTATGCTTTATTTAGTAAATGAATAACTTATTAGTCATCCAGTTATAAAATCTGTCAATGTTTAACATTTTCGGCAATAGACTAGCTGATCCATAAGCGCGACAGGCCAAAGCGAGTCACTATGACGGTTTTTTCACTTGTATACTGTGGTTACGACCCAGTTCGGGCAATAGCCCTTCCACCATACACAGTCAAACCTGGATAAGTGAGAAAACTCTATAAGTGAGAGTAATAGCCAGGACCCGTCATTTTAAGCTCCCAAAATCTCTATTAGCGAGAAACAGAAACCTCTGTAAGAGAGAGTCGTTTTTCCCTCATGGACCTCCGTAAGTGAAACGGCTACTTATCTATACCTCTATAAGCGACAGTCGAGCTTTTTTTATTTATATTATTTAGGAGGTTAAGCATTCTAAATACAAAAACAGAAACCCAAACGAAATTGACGGATTTTTAAAGTGTAAAATAGGTTCTAAATAAAATAAAATTACATAGTGCTTGAATTTTTGTTTTGTTTTCGTAAGCATCTTGATACCTACCCTTATAAAGTACTTATATGTCGAAATCTAATGAACGTAACACACTATTAAAAATATATATGTACATGATACATTCGTACTTGCTGTGACTTGTTATTGGTGCGTACCTCTATAAGAGAGAAACGCTATCCATGTACTTGCATTAGCGAGAAACTGGGGTTAGTGAGCAACCCCTATAAGCGAGAGTGAGATTGTGCTCCCTTGAACTCTCACTTATCCAGGTTTGACTGTACAGTAATAGGATACAAGACAATTGTATACGTTTGTTTATTGTTCAATTAAAATAATATTTGTCGTATAAAGAAATGGAGATTGCTAGAATTAAATTAGAAGTTTCGGTTGCCCTTTAAATTAAACAGAAAGGGGCGTGTTGTTTCGTGAATGGAACGCCAATATATTGTGATTAATAGCTTAGAACTCGATGAGTATGAGAACGTGAGATCACACTGAATTAACACCGAAAGCCAGGTATTGGCCCTGCGGCTCATTAGCATTATATAACCAATTGTGTGAGTTTATTGAAACCATCTCTGTAGGTAAACGGTGACGTTGCATATTAGCACAGCTTAAAATTTTAAAGTTACTTATTCAGAGCTATTATTCTTTATTTCTTTAAAGCTAATGTATAAAGCTTTATATTATAAGGTATTGTTTAGTGTCATTCGTGGTATAGAATAAAAAAGGACATGGAATTTTGTAGCTTCCGTGGTAAATACCTCTTTGATTTTGTTTTTATTAACATTATAGTTTTAGTAACTGACTTGTCAATGAATATCGTGTTAACTTTTAGCTAACTTCATTTTCCCTTAGTGATTTTCTCCCTCCATTCACTCCCACTCCGCTTTCCCTTCGCTCTCAATCACATTCTACCCTTCTTACTCCAGTCTAATTCTCACCCCCTCTCACACTTCTCCTCACTTCAATTCTCGCTTCAATTCTTCGATTAAACTATAATTTATATCAAATGCAATTTATTTACTATATTGAGCAAATGTAAAAAAAATGCAAGTAGCAATAAAATTTAAATATCTCTTCATGCTGTGAACATTACAGGATGGACGGAACACGTTCACCGAAAGATTATTGCGCATTAACGACCTCAGTAAAGGTAAGAGTTAAAAAACTTCTAGCTACCGGAAACCGGAAGTTACCGGAAAATTGTAGTTTAATAATATGTAGAATACTTATATAATGATATGGTTTCACCATTATTAATTCCTACGAAAACTGTGTTAACACGACCTGCATCGAACGGATTCCGATGTGAACCCCACACTGTGTTTTAAAAGCGCCAATTAAATAGAATTTATGTGATAAAAGCGTATAAACCGTAGTCTGCGGCGAGTGATGTGAGCCTCGTTTTATTTGTGAAGATTTTTCACGGTATCACCACGCATTGTGGACGGTTCGATGTTTTTTGTCCATCTTTTTGTGCCAGCCCCGGGCTGTGCTAATCGTTTCGACTTGTGACGACAAGATACGACACGCCTCACGCGATATCTTACAACTGGAATTATGTTGTATAACTCCTAAGTTTAGTTTTGATATTTGTTCATTTCCCTAAATACAACAATCGCTTATTCAAGGATCAGTTATAAACTTACACACAGTTGAAGAAGCTCTTGAACTGTAAAAAAGAACTCTCAACGCTTATGAAATAATTTATTGTTTTAAAACCGTTTTTGTATTTAAAGAGCGTTTCTGCAATTAGATGATCATCAATTAGTTCAATGTTTTATAATAAGTAAACTTAAAACTAAATAATTGATGTACGAATATACCATATTTGTTTTATGCATAAAAAGTGAGTTAATGAAAAAAAATTAATATGGTATTGAATCCCAAAATATATAATATTAAAGAGACGTGATAATTATTCGTCACGGGAAAATGATAATATGTCTTTATAGTATTTTAGCGGATATGACTTTACCATGGTGTCACAAAATATATTTATAGCTATGTATGTATGTATATCACATAAACCTGTATGCCGTACACAATACATATGTAAAAGATACGAATGCGTTCAGAGTTCTATCGGAATTTAAAATAGCATACCTTATTGAAGAAATTTAAAATATGCTACAATTTCCTGTCTTTAATTATATATTTAAAAAATCCTTACTAATCGCCAAAGTGCACGTAAATTGTAACAAATAAACACAATAAAATAAAAGTTGGCGCCTCCTGTTACGATTACTTCAAAGGTTTTTTGGGCGCGAAATATTTGTCAATAATAAATGAGACGTCCCTTTTATTACCAGTAACATTCATAGCCGGTGTATACTGCGTAGTTTGGGATCACATAAATTAATGGAGGTGAGGTGCAAAGCGTAAGAGACAGGCTTTCGACGTTTGTTTTCATCGAGGACCATAAATAGTCAACTTGAGTTTTCTGTAATATTTAGTTAAATTATTTATAATTATCAAGTAGTAACTACATAGATATACACTAGTATTATTAAATATATTTATAAGGATTAATTTTCAGCTAATTCGTTTCATAGTATGTTGCTATAATACATTTGTAAGGAGTATAAACTTATACATAGGTGAGCAAAATGTAATCAGAGTAATGAAACAGTTACGATTATATTTTGCGTTTTTCATCATTAATATGACTGCATTTTGCTCATTTATGTTTTAAACACTAAGAAATCTTCAATTGCAAACACATTTATGATTTCTTAATGTTTTGAAGATATTTAATCATGATTACAGAGCAACAAAATTAAAATTACTATTACATTTGTAATAGTTAATCAGAAGATTACATTTTGCCTGTCTTTGAACGTATATAATTCGATTTAAACTAAATTCAAGGATTATTGGTGGGTTTTTTTACACGAATAGAAAACTAGGAAAACTGGAAGTCTTCAAGTATTTTATTTATTACAAAACCTATAGTTGTGAAGTAATTTTTTATGGTATCTATTTGAACTAAGCCAAGATTAGCACGAGCTTACGAGTTGTGCGCTGGGAAGATAGTCGCTCAACATGCCACAACTCGTCGTGGTGCGAAGTTCAATTGTGTAGATAGACTCGATCTGTGGGAAAGGTATAATTTAAGATCGTGTGTGCTCACGTTTAGAAGCAAAATAAGTTCCGCGTGACACGATTGTGATAAAACGCGATTCTACCGTTAAATATTTTGAGAAAGAGAAGCATTAGAAATTGTTTATTAGTGAGCGTGATGGTCCAGTAAAATTGGGGCAGTATTTTTAAATTACAAAAAGAGCTATACCTCAATATCTCCTCGGAAGTATCTAGCTTCCTGAGCCCGGCGAAGGCGAAGAATAAGCAGTGCTGGCCCCCGGTGATTTTTTCGGTGCAAGTCCGACACACCGGGGGAGTTGCCCTCGCCACTTCCTTTTAAGGCTACTTCTATTTCAGATAGAACTAAGAAGTTTTCTAACTCATATTCTTATACCTCTCATACATTTATCGGGTCATTGGATGTTGCAATTATCTCACATTTGCGTGTTCTCTTCATCGTAAGTAATATTTGCGGCGAATATCGACAGGTATGAACAGGTCTATGGATAGTTGTACTCGGTTTATGGATTGCAATATATTTTTTACCATTCAGAGTACCAAATTAGAAAAAAGAATGTTAGAAAAAGATGAAGCGGATGACGGAGCGAGCTCGGCAATTAAATAACATATTAATTAATTAATAAGAGAATATTATCGCTGATATCCCAAGCCTTACGTACCTTGGTTTGTAACGCTGCCGCCCGAGCGGGCAACAAAACATCTCTCCGCGGGCGGCGACGCGTCCTAAAGGAAAGGAGACTCAATGAAACCTACCTGCATTATCTATACGATTATAAATTAAAAATATGGCGTTCGAACGGCATTCATCATTGGAATGGGTCATTTCTGGCTCGCCGCTTTACTCTATTGTCTAACAACTAAAAAGTTAATATGACATTCTGAATGTATAACATACGTAAGCTAATGAGCTTTTCCTAATTATTGTACTCGTATTTTACAATTTTATAAAGGAATACATGGGAATAGGAACGTATTGGTATAAAAAGATATGTCTATAAAAAAATCAATATATCTATAGAATATCATCAATGAATGTAGCTATCGTTTTTTTATTACGCGTTATATTAGCCTCACTGTTGAACTTTGGTGAATGCTTAATCAGTTTTGTCTGAATACAGTAACCTAACCATTATGCCGATTGGGTTCAATTTAATAACGTGTAATAAGTGCTTTTGGAGTACTGTGCTTAGTAGCTTAAAATAATAACGTAATAGTACATAGTAATGTAATAATAAAGTAAACTTCTTATAAGTGTTAAAATAAAAATGACTTGTATAAAGAAAACTACAAAAGACCGACCGAAATAGGTTTATATTTACTACGGTTAAAGGTTTGATTTAATAAATAATTATTGAATGAAACGTATTAGTTGATAATATTTTCGTGTTTTGAAAACAGTTGTGTTCCGACAGCCGATAGGTAAGCAGTGTCGACTGTCGACCAACGCTCGATATGAATGCGCGCGCAACGCCTTGCGGCGGTGCTAGTCTCGCGTCCCATCGGATCCCTCCAAACACGGCTTAGAAATACCATCAAATATACTTAAATCTCCACAACACTCTTCAAACACCTTACCCGTAAAACCATACATTCATCCAACTTATAAAAAAAGTCGATATCAACTCAAAACTTACAAGCAATAAAAAAGCTTCGATCATGCACAGACAATTTGAGCTATATAAAATAATAGACTGATTGGTTTATGTAATTAAACTTTTATACCATTGTCCTTGAAGCATCACGATTTTACCAATTTTTCATAGTGTGACGTCATATCGATAAAATCGGATTCGACTCGCTAAATCGGAATTCCTGTTTCGAAAAGCTCTGAGCTCTAAGCATTTTATTTTCGTTCTTGATTTGAAACTTTACGATTTGTAGCCGCGGCCGCCGCTAGAGATGTGCAGCGGCCAGTTCGGGAAGGCGCACCGATGAGGGTGTACGTGTCTCGCTCGACGGTCACGACGAACGCGCGTCCGCGAATGTATTTAAAAACTAACGCGTTCGAGGTTTAGAAACTTTATTATTTCGGATTGAATTGTGAACATGAGGTGTTTTGTGGTGTTTTTGAGTGCCGTCGCACTAGTGCGGGCTGCCGCCGGTGCCGCGACATCCTGCGTTCACTCCGAGGAGTTCTTCGCGAGGCTCAACATATCAGCTGACGAGAGCCGCGAGCCAGGTGCGGGTCTTGATAAACACTTTGTATTTATAAGGATGAAAGCTTTATCGTCAATGGATGTAGTGGAATGACATTGATGAAACACGTGCAGTTCAAAGTTTGTTTTATCTAACGAATAAATATTCGTTCCTTATGAAGTACCTAACAGTTGATTGAATTTATCAGAATAACATTTTGAGAGGGGCTACAGAGCCATTTTCAGCAACGTTCCTTAAATTAACGTTTGAATCTACATTAAACTAAAACACTGATGAATCATGATAATTAATGATTAATTAGTGTTTAAAAATGTTTTTAAATTTAAGGAGGTTTTCTGAAACTGGACGTAAGTATAGTGAAGTGATATAATTTAGCGTCGTAACGTATAACATAAAATCGTAACGTTAATATACATTATTCTGCAATTAATATTTGTTTAATGAATAATCATGGGTTCTAATTTCTGGTTCCTGCCTCCTGGTTTCCAATTCTTAATTTTCCCAAAAAAAAAAAACATTATGCCATTGCACTATATAAACCTTTGTCACCAGAAAAATATAATGATAATAAATTTTGTATGCTTAATTTTTTTATTTTATTATTAAGGATTTTTCGTGTTTAATATTTCGAGTACATTGAAGACGTCTGCATCCAGTTAGTATTTACTTCTTTAATTATATAAAAATAATTAGCATATGGTAGCTTCACAAAAAAAATTGCCAAATAATAAATAACAGCTATTCGATACAAAAAACACATATAAACATTAAAACTTGGCTGTGCCATTGCTTTGTGACTCCATCCGTCCGAGATACTCGGGGCTTCAAAACAATGAACTATTCCGAACTTAAAAATGAACACCGTCACATTATGAACTTATGATGGCACGGGAACCACGATGTCACAAGTGTTTTTGTGAATTCCAAGCTTTTTTATCCAGCATTCAATATCAATTTCATTACAAGCGTTGTAATTTGCATATGTGATTACTATATTTATGTATGATGATGACTAGCTCACAATAGCTTATTTCACTCGGGACATTACGATTTTGACGTCAACTTTTGAGGCACTCTAGTTCCGGCGCCTTGATAGTATCTAAATGACATTTTAACAGATTATAATGCAACTGTAACCAGATTAAATATTGTATTGTAAAGCTATCAGCGTATTCTTACCGGATACATCTGTTTATGGTAATCGAGTAGATGGAATCAATTAATTAAGTATATATGTGACTATTTGCAACTAATATGCCTTCATTTCCTTTCTATTAAATAATAGTGATTATGATATTATCGAAAAATGTTTTTTACACATTATACTTATACATATATCTATACCGAACATTACAAGAAATATTTCGATGTACCAAAATTGAGTAATTAATTCTCTGTATTCTAAAATTAACTGTGTTTTTAACTGTACTAGTGGTTGCCTAGTTGACAAAACTGGACCACAATTAGTTTAAAATACTTATATATTGAAATAAATAGATTTCGTTAAATATAAAGTACAGATGTCTATCTATTATATAAAAATAAGTCCGGTTTTCCTTCCTGACGCTATAACTCCAGAACGCACGAACCGATTTCCACGGTTTTGCATTCGTTGGAAAGGTCTCGGGCTCCGAGAGGTTTATAGGAAACAAAATTCAGGAAAATTTTCAACAGAAAAGCAGGAAAACGGGGAAAATCATTTTTCACATACAACGCCATCTCTGATACATAGCATGTACTACAAATCAATATGGTTTTGTTGGTGGTGGAGCAGATCGCACCAGTATTTTAAGTAGATGGCGCCGATGCGTTATACATTGTTTGACAGCTATTCATTGTACTCTGCTCAGTTAATTTCATGTGACATTTATTATGCGCACGTTCTTTCAAACGCTAACTAAAAACCAAAACAAAGCGATCTGGTGGCGAACGTAGTTCACCGAGTTTGCTAGTTATATAATAATCATGGTTGTATTTTACATTCAGTAAGACTATTAACAGATAATTTTCAAGACAAACAATATTAATCTATTTTCAATTTGACCACAGATTTTAATCATAAACAGAGTATAAATGCGCGTGCGTGTCAAATGCATGGTAGTGTGTGTTATGCTTTTTTTTGTTGTTTTATGTATTTTGTAAGCATTATTTTTAAAACATACTAGCATTCTGTACTCCTGCTCTATAAAAACTATAAGTGCCGCGCAATTTTCATAAAGAGGAGTACAAAATTTTTGCTTCACGTATTAATATATAGATACAATTTAATTATATAAATAATTATTAGACCTACCAGTTGATGATGAAATAATAAATTTAAGGCTACTGGACCTACTAATTAATCTTGAAAGAATTTATATTTGAACATAAAAAAACCACTGGAATTTAACGTATGTATTTTTCCATATTCGAGTACCAAAGATAAGTTAATCAGAACCTGTCCTTATTTTGAAATAAGGAGACGAAAAATTTACCAAGTACTACCTAAGTATATATTTATAGCAATGATCCAGTAATTTCCAATTTTGTTAGTCTTTTTATGTTAATTCCTTGGTATAAAGATTCTTTTAAGCTCCCTTAAGCCGCATCATACAGATATATCTATGTATACTTTATTATTGATGTATGAAATACATTCATGTAGGTTTTTAAGAGTAAGCCTATTGTTGTCTGGTAAAAATTGCTTTGGGCAATGAAATGAGACCGGCCATTGTGCTAGTACGTTTGTCAATGTGCTCAAATTATTCTTTTACGCCGTGAACAATGAAGGTTTCTCTATTCTTTTGCTATTTTAAGATTATAACGTATGAGCAATGTCTCACTGTTAATGAAATGCTAATCCGGTATTTGAAGAAAATGAAACATTTATTTTGCCACAAACTAAAAATTAAAATCACAACCACCGTATAGAAAATAATAAAATACAAAAACATGTAAACATATAATTTGGTTTTGAAATTATTAAAATAGTACACGGGCTCACGTGATGGAAAGTGAAGATTGAGATCTATTGAAACGCACTCGCTCAATAAATACCGATTCACTTGTTGTGTAAAGGCTCCCATCTTATATGCTTGCAATAATGTGTACCTATTTCATTAATCTGAGGTTTTACGGTGATGGAAAAACAAGCTCCGTAAACGAATTCCTTTTAGAGCAAGCTTGTACGAGTTATTTGTATACCATACCGTATTGGGGTAATTTTCTATGAGAAGTAACGTCCGACCTAAGGTTTCGGTTAAAATTCGGCCAAAAACTACATTAGATAAAGTTTTGAAATGGCCAGTAATTTTAGTTAAAGTCTAAGTTTTTGAACAAGCGTCATTCTTTAACTGATTAATCTGATTGTGATTGATTAACATTGGTGGGTCACACTTGTTTCATGTTTAGTCCTGCCTCACGCGGAAAAACGTAGATATTCGCCCCGGTGTGAACGTGTTAATTAATTTATAATAGGTATATGAATATATGTAGATAAATATCCGGCCAAAGGCTTAATCAGCTATTATCACAACCTTTGGCGCAAGCCTAAGCCGAAGGTTTTAAAATCCTAAATAATTCTGTTCAACATTGCTTGAAAGTAAATAATATAAAGGTTTTTAAAACTTTAAATGTTAAGTTAATGTTAATACACAAAAACAACGTCTAGAGATTATTAAAATTACCTCACAACTTGTCAAAAGGTGGCTAATGCCGACGCCGCGCCGGGACCGAAACTTCGGTCGGCCACTAATGAGAAGAGACTTACAGAAAATATATGGTATATTTTCGTATATCTGTACTTATAAAGGTAAATCTTTAAAAAAAAATTATACAATTCGCAAAGTAGAACTTACAGGGAAGAGTCAACAAGAAATTCAGGTAGCTACTACTATGTGGATAATCGTAATATTGTGTAAATTATTTGAAGCAATGCTGTTGGTTCTATTTTAGCCGTTACGAAATTCCATGCAAATTGCACATTAATCCTTTCCGGCACCCCTAGCTTTTTTAGGATACGTACGGTTTTTATTGCTCGATGTACAAAAACAGTGTAACTACGCCCTTAATGACATACTTTGACATACGAAAGTGTTGTCCTGATACCGTCGATTAGTTACGCAACTTGACATATTAAGAATGATAAACAAGCAAATACTTGATAATATTATAATCCCAAATAATCACCTATAGATACATACAAAATGTTTATAGTATAATGACTCTCAAAGTTCAGCGTGTCAATAATGGATAATGTTTGTATGTACTGTTAAAATTAGTGTTGATAATGTCTCCTTTTAAAAGCAGATAGTTAAGCTTAATTGAGTTTATTTTCTGTATATTAAGGGGAAATTTGGCACAATTTGGCAGTCGACATATGCTGATGACATGTGCAGAAATATGATGATGTGTGATGAATAGTGTGATGAAATAGCATTATTTGTATAAGAACACCGAGTCGCACGGTATCACCACTGTCATCTGCCCTCAGCCGCGTTCTTCTAAATGTCACCTTTAGACGCAACGAAATTATTAACAAAGATTTAACCAATGTATCCCAAAGTGGTCTAGGTGTACACCCAAAGGTCCACGGGAGACTCGACGGAGGCTGTGTGCATGAAAAAAAAGATTGAGAGTTCAGAAGCCGAACTCGTAAGTGGGGGTCGACAACAATTTATTTAGTTTCAATAGTAAAGAACAAAAATTTTGGTTCGGTTTTACCTGTATATGTAGGCAGATAATATACTAATTGAAAAAAATTAAGGAAGTAAATATATTGCACAATTTTTGTTGATATTTGACAGGCTGTATTTCGATGAAAAATAATTGTTTTGAGACTTAAAAAAAAGCATTTTGGATTTTTCAGAGATTCTTATTTTATTATTTTTTGATGCGGTTTTTGGCAATATTCCACCATGTCCACCGAAACCAGCAAAATTGTGAAATTGGTTTATCAGAGTAAGGATTTTGGAACATTCGATATAAAGGATAATCATAACTATAAACTTATAATATTACGTACTTATGTATTTGATTATTGAATCAAGCTTAACATTTATCTTATACATGACAAAAGAAAATAGATCTTTATTCAGTTGTTTCCAAATACCTTTATCATGGTAAATCACATTGATATTAAATATTGTCTATGCGTGTATACATTAATATGGATTGTACTGGTTTGCGATATGACACTGCTGCGGCCGTTTGTATGCCTTGAGACGGCTGCAGGCATGAATGAAAGAAATATACCTATAAAACAGACGTGTGAGGTTGTCGTTAAAAGATAATATCGATTTTTATCCAAACCAGGTTAATTATATTGTGCAAAGAGTTTATCTCGTCGAGTTCTTTTATATTGTATTCTTATTTATAAACATTTTCGTAAAATTAATTTCAGACACTTTAAAATGTATTTTATACTTCCAGGTTAGTATCCAATTAGGTTTTCGATTTATTCTATACTGCCTTTTTTATGATTATCTTTAGTAAAAACTTAATAAACGGTGTATTTAACTTGTACATTTTCAACGCGAAGTTTTCAAAAACTTAATCACAGAATCGTAGGTACTGTAGCTAATCTGATTTGATAGTAATTCCGTTCCCTGATATACTGCTATCATTATATTTCTTATTCATTGATTTGTAAATTGTAAAAGTTTTACAGATTATAACTTTGGCGTTTAAGCTTTATTGACTTAGGTCAACGTTACTTTGTTATTAATATTTTTTAAATCTTTCATATGGAGCGTCAACCCTAATTACAAATATGGTTTGAATAGACACATTTTATTCCAATTGCATTCGTTGACAAGCTACCGTTCCATAATGAATTCATCACTCGACTTCATTATGTATGCGAAATATTTGCGTCAAGCCTACGTGTTCTTATAATCATAATATTTAACCAGTTTATACCTATCATTCTCTAAGAAATTATAGACATCGTCGACGTGATAATAAGATGTTAAGACAAACAGATAAACTTATTTATCTTCTTTTGCAACTTTTTTGTAGTTCAAAGAGTTTATTCTCATAGAGACATGTAGTACAAATAACTTACATGAGAACATTTTGTTTTAAAACTATCAGGAACAGTAAAGTAGCAAAAGCTCACTTGACATAAACAGAACTATATTTGTTATTATTTTATATATTATTTATATTTAATATATTGTATTATCTTAGTTCTGTATATACCGAGCGAGCCCGCGTTGCTTATACAGGATGTAACTTGTAGGCTTGTGCTCCCTCAAAAGTGATGTTGCGTTTCCCATAATTAGTCCGTGCTTTAGGAAGCACAAGCAAACTTGCTCGGCGAGTACTGCGCTCTGTATCAAGTGAGATTTTTTTTTATAAAATGTAAATTTAGATTATTTTTTTTATCAATTATTTTTTTAATAATGATATATGTATTATATATATAGTTATTTATTTAATAATTCTGTTTTATTGTATATTGTTTTTGTAGTTGTAAGTGTGGATAAGGAAAAAGAATTTTAATTGATTTGTTTTCTAGGGTTTGTAATTAATGCAGCTTCGTTTTTTTAGCACTAAACCAAACTTCAATCAGGTACAATAAATGTGATTTAACTAAGGAGTTATAGATAGTAAAAGGAATTTGACTATTTAAGTATTAAGTTGTTGATCTTTAATTTAAAACCAATTCTAACGGGATGAACTAAGTCTATAAAACATAAATTTAAACAATACAATTTACATTATAAATGAAAATACAACGTATAGACATAATATTTTTTTATTTTCAGTGGAGATCGTGTAGTTAAAACGTCTATAATTTAGAAGTTGTCCTTGATATAAAAGACAATAAATTTCGTAACTTTAACTTAATCTTTGATATTTAATTTATTGTAAGGTTATTGGTTGGTTGATGTTAAATAATGTGTCAATCATAAGCCGAAATCAAACATCTAAACTTGATGAAACTAACTATAGATTATGGTCAAAGTTTTATTGAAATATCTGTTTAGGATTTTCATCTTTAGAAGACTATACTTTACTGAACAAATAAGTATATAAATACAACCTGATGTCTTCGTTCGAGAAACTAAGCTTGTAAGATGTAAATGTAATGAATTCAGTAGTTATGTTATAGAAAGAGCATCGAATGTCGTCGATCACGTAAGCAGTAAGCGAAAAGACAATTTACGGTCTAAGGATAAGGGCATGCCTCGATTTTTGAATATTGAACGTAAGGTAAAAGTTATTTAGGGGGAAAGTCACGAAAAATGACGTGTCTGCAACCGCTAGAGACGGAGGGAGCGCGGGGTGAATGGCGGCGGGTAGGCTTTGTTGCTCGTGCTAGCATTCCTCGCCTGGGAACCGGGATCGGACGTCCCCGTGCCCCTCGCACCTGCCTCAGCTCTGTCCCGAGCTTGCATTCCGGTGATGCCAACTTTGCGGTTAAATCCCTAAATTTAGAAATTTTCATTAATGATAAAGGAATTTGTATGACAAGTTTAAGAAAAAATTAGAAGAAAAGTAAACGTTATGTTAATTTATAATATTACTGATTATATTTGTATGTATATTATATCTTTATAATAATGTTTTACATTAAATTTCATTATATTCTTTGTATACTCCAATGAATCTTTTATAATTCATTTATAATATTTTTTTAACAAAAATACTAATTCAATAACTGTTTTATTTTATGCTTAGCGCAATAAAAATGTATCTTGTTATCTATAAAATATGTGTAAGGAAATGTAAGAGGTTTATTAAAATATTTTTGAGTAATTTTTTGTCGGGATTTGGCAACACTGCATTCCTGCCATCTCTCACTTTCATTGTTCCCGCCGGCGCGGGAGGTCGCCGCACCGCGTACAAATAATGGAACCAGTCGTTTTAGTGGATCTTGTTGGTTCACTCCAATAAACACGTCCGACCTGTCCATAAATGACATTTAGGGGTACACTCGTTAATTTTAGTCGGGCTGACCCTCCCTTCCTGGCGTAAGGTTTCGCTCGGAGCTCTCTATTCATCGCTTTAAACGTTTAAACAACTTGTTATGGTGTTTATGACACCAGACCCTTGGAATGATGGACTCATTAGGAAGAGCTCGATAATGATTTTTATAATGACGTCACCCAGTCATGAACTTTTACAGTTCGAGACATATTAGAAGAGTAGAAAAAAGTAATGTTTTTATTTACACAGCTACAAATTTCTTTGATTTTTTTTGTAGATTTACAATGCATATTTCCAACATTTTTCTTATTCTATCGTAAATACATTGAGATATAAATGATCAAATATACCGTAACAAATACTTACATTATTCGAATTCCATAACCCTATTACAATTTTTCGATGGCCAATTAATTTTTTGATACAAGTAAAACTGGAACCACTTATCTCGAATTTGACAGTTACGGGTACGGTGTAAAGGCACCTGCCTGGTTGCATGGATCGTGTCATAGCCAAGTAGTTATATCAGCCGTTCAATTTATTAGCTAGACAGTTCTTTAAATAGCGATTGGTGGTCTTCATTTGGATTCCTAGGCTCTTGGCTGAATGAACAAAATCATCATAACTTTCAACTAGGCGGTAAGTTGAAAGCTAATTTTGTGGAAAAAGTTGAAACAAGCTGCCGGGTCATTTAAAACGTAGTGCCATTTTTAGCACTATAGAGCTGGCAAGGGTCAGCATCAAATTGTCAGAATGAATAATTATGGCGTCAAAAATGGCCAAGTAATATTTAGCCATTACATTTAACGGTCTATTTGTAATTTTGGCTAAGTATTCTAAAGCCATTCAATTAAATCCCAGCATTTAATTAATGGCCTAGCCAAGTAATTCAATATCTGATTTAACCAGTTGGGTACAACGTATGCATCTTAATGAAATCATCCGCTAATAACGACAATATAGGTGGCCATTATTATTGTAATTTAACAGAAAGGTCCGACTTAGTCATCGGGGCTATGAGCAGAACAGAATTTTGATTCATTTCTGTTGGTCGGAATGCTATTGTTGCAGCCGCCTCTACCTGCAGCAGGTATTGAGAGCCTCCACGGCCACGAGACCTTTGTTTATAAGTTTTGACAAACTTTTAGTTAGTTGAAAAGTGTTATTATCGTAAGGGCGGCAACTATTGTCCCATTATATTCATAATACTTGTCCCCTTGTTTTGTTAAGACCGCTTCTGAAAGGTGCCGTAGATTTAGCAGCTATTATTGTAGAAATATGTTGAAGAATTCAAATGGATGTTGCATTTAATGCTATTTCCTTCCTTTTGGGGAAGCCTTATTCATGGGGTGTTTACCGTTTAATTCATTGTTATCGGAATATATTTTAATATAGGTGAGTCATCGGTTCACTTTTCACTGAGTAAGTGTATGAAATAATGATTCGTAGGCCTATCGTATGTTTAAATTACGTATCAAAATTTTGATTAAGTTACAGGTTAGTTAAATTAACTACCATTGAACAAAGTTTGTTCGAAGCCAAAACTTTCTAAACTGTTTCAAATCAATATTTTCTTTATCTTACGTCGTATAAAGCAATGTATATACTTTTGTCTGTCTATATATGTGCGTATATCTTAGAAATTAACATTTGGAATGCTAAATATGTTTTTTTTTTCATAATTTGTAATTAATGTTTAAATTATATTTGGTTGATTGGAAAATTCGTTCACAAAATTCCCTTAAGTAAGTATACTAATGTACACAAGAAGCAATTCAGCTCGCTTCGAGTGTATTTTACACAAAACAAACAAGAACAAATTAACCTTTATTTAATCAATATTACCTATGTAGTCAGTACATCGTGTAGGCACACAGCTCTGAACCCTGCCGATAACCCGCTGAGCACCCCGGAGCTAATTTATGGTCCTCCATATCAGTGTTCCCTGATCTGGTGGCAAAAGTTACATTCTTCTGATAAAATTCGCACATTCATTCCTATTTATTAGTAACTTTTAATACGGTTACTTTTGTAGGTATTTCCAAAATATCACTTCTAATTTTTGTATGATGTATTTGATTTATATCATCAATGGAATTCGTAATCAGCAAGTATATATTCGTATTATATACTACGGTGTAATTAAAAGAAATTTAAGTATCGCTTAAAATTCGAGAAAAATTGTCATTGTATTAAAAAAATTAATAATCAAATGGTTATATCATAGGCTGTAACTGCTAATGAATGTATTGAATGACAATGTTAATGGCATGAAAGCGGTCCCAGGATCAAGGCGGAGTTTATAAGAATTTTTTCCCAGTTATTCTTAGAAATGCTTCTTAAATTTTAAAAATTTAAGGAACGTTTCTGAAACTGGGCAGTAAACATTGGAGACATTATAACTTATAATAACAGCAACACCATTAAAATATGTATTGTTGATACTAATAGTTTCAAAACGCTCAACTGAGGGTACTAGTAAGTATAACTAGCTCGAATACCTTATCTAACGTTAATGAATTCAGTTGGGACCGAGAGAATAGATTGTCCCATTTCCATTTAACGGAAAATGTCTCCGTAATTCCATTTCGGACCCGAAATGTTACGTTGTACCTTTTAAGTTAAGGTGCGGTACGTCTGAAACTATTAGTTTTAATTAAATCGCAGGTTATTGTCAGTGAAACTACTAATTATAACGTGCGAAATATTCCGTTATTGGCGACGGCGTAACTTCGCCATAATGGATAATTTTTATACTTTAAAACTCTAAATATGCAACAAAATCTATATTATTATTGGGGTTAAATTATTCGACAGGTTTTCTAAATTAATAATTATATAACATTTCGAGATTTTTCTTCCACCTTCTCTCTTCTTTAATAGGAGCACGTGCGCGGGCTTATGAAGTCACAGCTTTGCGGTAACTCACATCCCGCCTAGGAGTAAGAAGTTCTCTAGCTCTTACTTTTGCCATATCGTTGGGCTGTGGAATGGTCTTCCAGCGAACGTGTTTCCTCCGCCCTATGATATGGGGTACTTTAAGCAAAGCGTGAAGAGATCACTGTACAGGCCAGCATAATCGCTGCGACTACCAATGGGGTTATCTTTACTGTTGATAGCCATTGTCGTTTTCTGGACTGCACCATGCTTACTATCAAGTGATCACAACAAGTCACTGCGCCATGTCAGGATAAAAAAAGATATTTCTCCTGAAATGAGCTGAGATACCATATGTAATTGTATTCACTTGTTTATATGTATTTCGTGCCCTACATAACTAGTAACGTAACTAATTGCTGTTTTCAGTACACATTATATCAGCAGCGCTCATTCTATAAATGCATGAAAACATTGCATGCCCTTACGATGAATAAGTCTGGAATAATGATATAAATATACTTTTACTATTATTATTACTATTAATAATATTCATGAATGCACATAAAACGATGTACGTTCCATTTAAGATTTAATGTCAGCCTTCAAAATCTGGCGTATGCGTAGATTTGCCGACGCTGCCCCGCTTATGCTTCCTGAGCTATCTACACAGCGCTCCGTAACATAAACATCAAATAAATTCCTTTAATTTATACAAAAAATGGAATACTTTATAATCTATTCTAATTTCACGCCATCTATCTTCGCTATGAAAATAATATAATATTTATTATCATTGTATAATATAAAATTCACATTCATTATTTGAATCTGCCTACTCTGTCCAAATACCCTATGCACGTCACTGCTACATATATATATACATATATATGTATATATATAGTTTTCGTTAAATGTGGTAATTGAATCTATTCAAATTAACAATGATAAGATTATTAAAAGAACACATCTCAAGATTTATACACGCACATGTTTGCACGTAATATCCGTTTGTGTATAATTTCTCAGAACTTATTATCTGTTCATTCACGTTATTATTCTGATATTGAATAATTCTCATTGTGTAATATCAATATTATACATTAAAAGTACATTTTTTAAACAAACAATATGCAAAGTAACTTTAATATTATGAAATAACAATATCACGTTACATCGCATTTCACTTGCCCGATGTGATTTGTAGCGCAGCTAATCACCGTTCTCACTCTATCAGTGCATTTCACACACGAATAGATGTTATGCGGATTTCTTCACGATTGGCGAATATGTGATAATATTGTACATTATAATTATTTTGTAATAAATAGTATTTTGTAGTGTATATCCATTTGGAAACAGAACATCAGTAAATATTAGTTCTACTGGTGAGTATATTCGTTTTTGGAATAAAACAAGTTGAAATTTTCAATGGCGTTAATAATTTTGAATAATAATAAATTTATTTGCTAAAATAAAGGACAAGCCCAACGGCAAATATCGCTAATAAGCTCTAATAAATATGATATGAATAATAATGATTAAATACGAGATATTATTGTGAATACTATTAATAATTTATTTATAATTCGTAATAATGAGTTGGCAACAATATAAAGTGACAGCACGGATACGGAAGTGTGACAGGTGGCTTGAATGACAGCGGCTTATATTGTGAAGAGATTTTGATATTAAATAATAGTATTCTGCGAATGAATAACAGATATTTACGAGGCCAAGCGTTGATACAATAATTATCAAAACAGGTGTCTATCCATTCAGTACGGATAAAGGAATACCTTAATATAAAGGGTTGTTGTATGGCGTGTCGTAACCAGATAATTTGTAAAGAGTTATAAGAATATAATATACTAGTGCTTTAATATATTATATCGTCACGTTATAACCTTTTTCGGGGTGAGCAGCGATACATTAGGTCTTTTATCTACTTTGCTCTTATATGTGTTCTAATTTTTATTATTTTAAGTAACTATATAATTTCTTGCCAGCATAAGGGTCATTTGTATATACCACTTTTGAAGAATGTTTTTATCTTTTCATTCGGAAATTTAATTATTTTATAACACTGGTTGGACATTGGACAAAGTGCTACAGTGCGTCTGATGGTAAGAACAGTGTCGTCCAAAAACGAAAGCGATTATTAGATTATTGTGATCGACTTTCCTGTTTGTTCAAGTTTTGATAAAAACATTTTTACACAAATAACTAGAATGTGAAATTCCATGTGCGCATAATATAATATTTGTGTTTCCTGTTTTTTAGAGGAAGTCAATAATGACTAAATATGTGCCCATAAGCTGCTATTTACCTATAATTAGCTGTTTATTTCATTTGTCACGACATGAGTGGGAAATCATATGATTATGGCATGTAGTGAGCCTATGCCTATAATATAATACCTATAATCTCCATAGATTGCAATCACTGTTACTTTTATTTGATTAAATGTCATGAAACTGTTTTTAACTCTTATATCCCTAGTGAAAGACCATCATCAAATAATATAATTAAATCACAAACTACATTTCATAGGATGTAACTGTAGGGTGCAGGATTTTATCACTGTAAATCACAGGCGATACTTGTGATATTTCTATGCCTTGTGTGTAATGGGTACTTGTGACATACAATTTTACCCTATAAAATATATGTATATTATAACATAAATACTATAACCTACAAAAATATTTTTTCATATAATTAAAAAAAAATCCTTCACCTAAAGTCGCAAAAGAGAAAATCATGTGACTTTACCTGCAAAAGTCAAAGAAAAGTAAAACTAGAATAAAAAAGTGGTATATGTGAATAAATTCACGCCAAAAATTGCATAGCAATTATTGTTAAAAATAAATAGTCAAGTCGATTTCCTTACTTTTAAAAACGGAACACTTTTTGTTTTAAATAAGAACCAAGCTTTCAAAGTAACTTTTAAATATGTAAAAATCTGAACTCTTATTTTCACAAAAAGGGCCCTCGTTGATATTTGAAGAAACAGCGTCAATGTGCAAAATAACTTATTTTGGTAGTAATAATTAAGTAAATGTGTTTTTTCCTGCAGTATTTATTTTGAGTACATGACTCAGCCGTCACGGTGACGTTTTGATTATACATCCAAATCAGTTTAGGTAACGGGAGGACAACTAAGGGGTGCCACCCATTGGACTAGTGACTAGAGTTGCCAGGTGTTTACGTTTTAATGAAGCGTAGTGATAAAAATATAATTTATTTGGTTACAATAGATCGTAAAGATAACAATTTTAATAATAATTAAAAAAAATAAGATTAGCCCGTGTAATTATTTGTCCCGGGACGTCAAATATCCGTCTAAAAAGGCAAGTCCCAATAGGGAGTCGTCGATAACATCTGAACGAGCATTCTACATATTGTTCGTTATTTCTAATTGTAACTAACTTAATGACTACTTTGAATTTTACATGCTAATAATTTGTGATCGCTTATGGCTCTTGTAATTAATGTATTTGCTATCCTTTTCTATACTGCCAAAATGTATTGCTACATTAACTGCTTGAAAAAATAGCTTAAAATGAATAACTGAGATGTAAAAAATCGTTACTGTACAAATTTTAAAGGTCATGATATGAAAATCACAATACAATTTTTTTAACTACTGTTCCAGTTTTTGCCTTATTAGACCTAGCAATTATTGTACACGTGACTCACAACGGCCAGTGTAACTGGAGACGGGAAGCCCTGCCTTGGGTCGGATGCGACACGATCGTGTTGGGTCATGAAACCACCTGTGCTAGATCCTTTTTACATTGGCTGGCATCGATAACAGTAACAGTAAATTTGCGTACCTTTTTTTTTGGTAAAAAAAACCAGTTGGTGTCATCTCTTTATCGTTGCTTGTCGCACCTGAGAGTCCGCAATTGTCCTTCGCAAATCTGCGTACCTAAATACGACATGAATAGAAACCAGAATGAATAATATTTATAAGTTCTTTAAAATATATTAAAATAAAATCTTATAATACGACTCCCAGCAAATGCGGAGTTCAATCCCGTCGTTCAATAACCAGCCGTTTTCGGTCGAATTCTTAACGTTAACGAGCTATGATAGCAAGTTCCGATGCGACAGGAAGAGGGCCATTCCATTGTCACGGATAAATTGAATTAGCCTAATCAAGCGATAAATTGCCTTCGAGATGGACTGGCGGGAGTATGACGTGCTTATATCTTGTTGACAAACCGATGATATCAAGTTTCAACCAATATTTGTTAGGGTGGGTGCCTTTGGCACTTTTTTGAAGGGTGTATTTTGTCACAAGCTTCGTCGCTCTCAGCTGATTTTATCCTGCTATGTCGAGCCACGTGTTGCCTTCCCTACCGCGCGTAGATTCTAACTAGCACAATTCAGAGTGTTAATAACCTATAGAGAGACAGATAAAAACTGTACAATTTCTGCATTGCTTGTGAATAGGCATAATTGAAAATAATAACCGAAGATTGAGATCAATATTACTAACTTATAAATAAATTCTTGTATCTTGCTGCTGAAGTATTCTGGAGTGGAGACCACGTCTCGGTAAGCGTAGGATGTCCTCTAATTAGGTGGAGCGAAGATTTGCGCAAAGCGGCAGGCAATTATTTGGAAGATAAAAGCCGATGATCGAGCTCATTGGCGAACCTTGGAAGAGGCCTTTTGTCGAACAGTGGGTGGATACGAGATGATGACAAACTTGCTTCGTAATTATATTTAACAAGAGTTGAGTATTTACATTGTAAATATTAATCAATATTTGGATAGAATAATAGCATTTTCTATCCTTAATTTTAAATTTGGAGTACAACATCCTGAATATCAGATAAAGATTTAAAAGTACACGGCAAATACAAGCTAAATTTACAAACCCTGTAAATCACCTCATTAAATTCAGGTCCGTAACAATTCTAAACAGGGAAATTCCACTAAACTTATTAATTAAAACTTTGTCGATTATAAATTGGAGGGTATTTTTTTGTCTCAAATAGAGTAGGTAAAAATAAATTACAATGTAATTGTATATTCTAGTAAATGCGTACCTTGTAATAGAAGTTTTAGTGTTACTTGTTCCGCTTCTTTGCTAACACAAATTACACGCTTAAGGTAAATATAACTTTATTTAAATAACGCTGTAGGTATTTATATTTTTGTATTCGGGTAAACTATGATTTGACCAATGATATTAATAGTATAACAATGTAGGTATCGGTTTTGCTTAGTACTTAATTGACGCCCAGGATAGGTTGCAGCGGAGGGCTGTTCGTATTGTGAATTATCCTGACGTAACTAAGCATCTTGAATCGCTCCAGTTGCGCAGAGATATTGCTTCGACCCGACCAAATCATCAACCCTAAAATATACGCTAGTAGCATGTCCATAGACCATATCTATTGTTTTATGTCCTTGAATTCGACTATGCCTAAAAGGCATTGTCCTACGGATCTAAAACAAAAACACATTTAGAGTATGGTATAACAAACTTATATTGGTAAAGTTTAGGAATGTCGTATGGAGAAGTGGAATGTCTTCTGGCGTAAGAACACTGCGATACTGTTAAATACGTGGAGTGCCTATAGCAAAAATTTTTTAGTGCCTGTGGTAGTTATTCCTCTGGTAATTGTCATTAATCCTATAACATACAACAATAACTAAGTACAATTACAAATACACCTCTGTTAATACTAAAAATATGTGACGATGGGATATATTTTGAAAATTTATTATTTATTTCGAATATTAATCGAAAGAAATTGACTAACGAATATTAAGTGTTATAAAGCTATAGGTGCTTATTGACTTCAAGTGCGCTTTTTTTAATTTAATTGTGTGCAACCAACCTGATGCAGTCTTGACGCAGTGTCCCAAATAAGGCGCGTTTGATGTTATCACCAAATACGTTCTGCAGATCGGATAACGTCATCTCAAGCTCTAAACCATATGTTGCATGCTATTAAATCTTTATTATCATATATATCAATCAAATTGCAATCTTTATGCAGCAGAGGGCATTAAAATAAAAATAACGAAATTATACCGTAATATTTTTTTTATTTAAAAGATACTTAACTAAAATACTTAAAGATATTTAACTATTATGAACTAATATTATAAAGAGGTAATGTTTGTTTGTAGGTTGGTAATTTTTGAAATCATCCATCCTATTTCGAAATGTTTTTCACCAATATTCAGAATAAATCCATCGCAGTTTGACTCTATAATATTATTATCATGTACGCAGGCAAAACGGGAATGTCTCGAGAGCATTATCGCAGGCAGAAGCTGGTAATAAATACAGTTTGATGTAACTTGTAATCTTACAATCAATCTTGGAATCGATTTTGATATAATATCCAATTGTTAGATTGAATAAAAACATATACACACGAAAACTCAGCGACAATGCAGTTTCTTGGTTGCAATTGATAACAAATAAAGATGACACAAACAGTGAATTTACGGATGATTTAACAGTGATAAAAGAATATCACATGGAGTGAAACTGAAATAACTCTATGACAAAACAACGCGTGTGAAAGAGATAAAAGCAGACATGTCCTTGTTATAATTTGTCCCATGTGTAACCACAAACGATATTATTTATTAAATAATTCTCCCGGGTTAGATGCCTTGTAAATCAGAGCATGACATGCGACTGCAGATCGTCACCCGATATTGCAATAGCTCAAATATTTCGTTCCGGGTCACTTTGCAGCCTTGTGGTTATATGATAGCCGACCTATTTCGGCAAGGTTGTTTTACATTTAAAAGTACTAATTCTATTTACATTTTGTCTGTAGTTACTTACATTTTTTTTAAATAACAAATTCAACTTAGTTCCTAATAAAGCAACACTTTATCACCTAGTTAAGGAATTTAGTGGAACATTTTTGCCAGTTTTGTTTTCTGTTACGTTTATAAATCATTAAAGGTACAGTATCCATTAGTAAAGTATAGTCCATTAGTAAAGTATAGGTTTACTTAGAGAATTAATTTAGGTAATTATCAGGGTTCTAACGGATTAAAAATAATTACACAATATTTGCAATAAACCTTTGTTTTCCTCAGAAAAATGAAATTTCCATAATAAATCAACAAATTATGATTTATCTAATTATAATTTCAATTCGAAACTATTCACTGAAATTTGTGTTAAAAGTTATGGGATTTTATAATTGTAGATAGTGGTAACACTGTGTGTAATGTTATAGAGTGGTTGTGATGTCATATAATGTCTGTAATAAAATAATACGTTTGCTTTACCAAAAACATGTTTTAATAACCGCAAAATATACAATATTCACATTCAAAATAAAATAATAATGTAATTAAATACTAGAACTACAATTAACAATGATATAATGTATATGAAAATTCTAATAATATCAAATTCATTGAAATACAAAAATATATAGTTTGCTAATCATTGTTGATTTATAATCGATAGCTATAACAATCATGTTCAAAATGTATCACAATGCAAGTTTAGACAAATTAACATTATCTAACAATAACGTGACATGATATTGTTATAAAATGATGTCGTGGTTGTACGCGCGTTTCAACTTCCAAGGCGTGTTTAAATAATGAGTGCGTAAAGCTCATATGCACTTTGTATGCATCTCCGCCTTCTCATTTCACTGTATAATACTGCATGTTTATTTACATTCAATATTAAGGTTTGCCCGTAACTATGTCTACAAGCATTTTGTATTTATCTTAGGGGTTTACCACCTTTGGCATAAAAAAACATAATTCATTACAATTATTCAACTAAAAGAAATAATTAAATAATTAAAAGAAAAATTGAATACTTAGTTATATTTTTTGTATATAAAAACACCTTCTTGAACGTTACAGAACTGCGACCGCTGGATTGCAATGCCACAGTTTTACTGTGACAACTATTTTAGGTAGAACTAAGAAGTTCCATAACTCTACCCTGGTCATTGGATTGTGGAATCATCTTCTGGCAAGCGTATTCCATTAACCCTACGATATTGGGTATTTCAAGCGATGCGTTTAGAGACATTTCTGTAGGTATAATTGTGGGGATGATCGGCTAATGGTTGACTCTGGATGGTCGTACTAGATTTTTAGATTGCACTATACTTTCCGTTAGGTACACTGTGTCTACTCAAGATTAATAAGTTAGATGATAATTTAAAAATAATGGCGATTTAGAACGGTAATGGATAATCTGTGAATCAATTATGTCACGTGACAAATGGATAAACTGTTAAACTCCATGGCCACACCTTGAGCATAAAACAATGGTAAATGATGAATTACACTCAGTAACTTTTTACTGTCTTTCTTACGGCACGGTTTGAACCGGTCGATCATAAAATTGAGCGAGGGTTCGGAGGATTTTTATGATTCTACGTGTTTAAGGATCACAAAAAGCTCTTTGGGAATAAATTGAAGATAACGCTTTTATAAAGTTAATTTAATGCTATTGAGAATTTATTTCTTTCTGAACTGACATTATAGATAACTAGACTTGATATATAGGATTTTTACAGTCGCTGTGGCATGGTTCTCATGGCAGAGTCGGTCGCATTCACGTATACTGTGTAGCGCGCGTTCCGGGATCATCCATACAGTATGCTTAGAACCAAAGAGATTATACAGGTTGAGTTAATAGACGAGAGTGATATTTCAGGATATAATAAGTTATACCTCCTTACAACTAATAAAAATATTAATAACTTTATTCCTTAACAAATCATAAAGAAAAATTGATGAACAAATGATAATTGATTTGTAAAAAATGTGGACACCGAAGTGCATGTGGCGTACGATTGATTAGTAGGAAGATAAAATTCCTTTTAAATAATTTTAGGTAAACAAGTACTGACTCGATTTCCCTTCGTACTTTATCTTGGCTTAGTACGTGCAAAACACCTATTTAATAAATAATTGTTTTTCATTAATGTAATATTCTTTATATATGTTGACTATAATTTACTTTGTTTTCAAGGAAATATAAAGATATCACTGTTTTCACATATTTTGAATTACTGTCAAAATCTGTTATAATGACATCGAAGGGACTACTAAACTGGAACTAACTAAAGTCTATAGTTTGCAAGGAAAAAAATCATCAAGTTTACAAAAAAAAATCTTTCGTTTCAGCCGCCATTATGCTCAGCCAAAAATTTTTTTAGTTAGTGTAGCAATTTTTATTGATAGTTTATGTACCATGGACGCTTTCTAAACCAGTTTTAGATGTGTAAAAAACGAAGAATGATGAACAAAAAAGTATTTTTTGAATAATCTCGTTTTTTTTCCAATTTTTCCATAGTTTTACACTTTTCGGCGACTTTTAACTATTACCATTAAAAAGAGCATCTTCGAAAACATAGGATACAATGGTTCACATATTTTTCCCGTTCTAATTCACGCGACATGGTATCAGCTCAAACTCTAAGCTTGAAAATCCGTCCTGTGGACGTTAAAGGGTTAATAAGGCTTTATAATTATTATTACCCTATTGATATGTTATATAACCGACTGTATCGACAGTCAACTTAAGCCTGCTTCCGTCTATGAATATAATAATAATATCTATTAAAGTATATTTAAAACGTTTTCTTAGTTATTAATGTTTCATTTTTCTTTCATATCTGACAGGAACAATAATAATGATCTCATAACTTTGTATAATTATTTGAGTTTTACGTTATATGTGAAAAGCTATAATACCAGCTTTCTTGTTCTCACTGAGTGGTTTTAATTTACATTAAAAACACTCCAAGTTTCATTTTATGTTTTTATTAAGATTTATTTGAATTGTACCGAAAGTTGGAAAATTACCTATTCTTAAGTCCAATAAGTAAAAACATACTTAAGTTTACTTTCAATTTTCGTTAACTTGAAATTCTTTCGCATAAATGTTTTTTAAATGGAAGACTTCCAATGGTTTTTCTACAGCCACTATGGACTTTTCATTTTCGCTGAGGGAGCGTCGAGCTGCGACCGCGTCTGCCTTCGTTGCCACTCCACAGTTTTTGTTTTTATTCTGTGCACTATAAAAGTTTGTACGGTCGCGGTCGCTCTACCGCAAAGTGTGACGATAAATGTAAAGCTTGGTTCACACTCGACATATGTATGTGTATATACATACCTATATCTTATATGAAATCGTGTCATATCATATTTTATAAATGACTTACCCATTAACATTTAAATAAAAGATTTTTGTACGCAAAGACCTTAAATTGTTTATTTGAGTAGACCTTTTACACGTCTTTGGTGTGTTATTATTTTTATCTAAATTACGTCGAGGCCCTTCCTGCAGTGGCAGGTAAATAGAATGCAACACTACTTTTGTATAATTAGTTAACCAATAATCTGATCTAATCCTGACTTAACAGACAAAAGATAATACTGATATGATGTTTGAACTTGACATCATAATTGTCAGATAAACAATCATGTTAGGAGGGGCCTGCAAAAGGCCAGACGTCGCCAAATGCCGATGAAGCTGGCCCGGCTTTGCCCTTAGCATTAGTTTGGAACACCGGCATAAAGTAGCTTGCCTTTCGGTTTTCTATAGACTATACTCTGGAGAGTGTGCGGCTGAGTTGTATGATTTAGTTCCACCGTCCCCCTTCTACCATAAATTGACGAGACGCCGTGCAGGTTTGCACCCTTTTGAAGGAGTGGAACTCGCTTCCTGCGTCGGTGTTTCCGGCATCTTATGACATGGGAATCTTCAAACGTCGAGTGAATCGGTATTTGCTGGGTGAGCGCGCTCCATCATCGGCCTCATCATCACTTTCCAGCAGGTGAGATTGAGGTCAAGCGCAAGCTTGTATGTAATAAAAAAAAATTCGGCAAACGGGAGAAGGAACACCCCAAGGATTTTGTCGCTGCAAGTTCGACACACCGGGGGTCGACTCCTCATCGCCCCCTGAGGTCCGTTAGGGATTTCCCCTGGGTTAACAAAAAAAAAGGTAAACAATCATGTTACAAATCTTTTGTTCGAAAGAAACGCTAAAGTTATTTGAAGTGTAGCGAAGACAGTGCATCTGGCCGGCACGTACCCGGCAGTTCGTTTATATGGAAACAGGATTCAATGCGAGGTGTTTCAAGCCTGAGCTACAATACTAATGAGGCGTCCGTTGGTGACAGATGTCGCCGCTGACGACTCGATGATAGGGATTCGAACTCGAGAATCTCAACATTCGAATTCTTGTTATTCCCGTGGTTTTTCTTCAGTTTATGTGATATTTGATCATACAGTCCTGGCACTACCCAGACTTAGAAATAAGTAAGAAAATTATATAGTTCTCGTAGTGTGTTTTCTACTTTATTTTGGAATTAATTTACGTTAACCATTAATGTATCTCTGCTCATTCAGCAAAGGGAAATAGCGTGACGATTTATTATAATTTACGTTAAATAAAATGAAATATAACTTTATTCAAATAGGCCTAATTCCAAGCACTATTGAATCGTCAAAAAAAAAGTACGGTTCGGAAAGCAGAATTTACCGAGAAGAGCTGACAAGAAAAACTCTGGAAAAGTGACAAAATATATGAAATTTTCATCTGAACTATTTTCAATAATCATACCATGGTCACTTATAGCAGTATTTTTTTCACCATACTTTCACATTTGATACTAGCTAAACGAGGTATAAAGGTGAAAGAGTATTATACTTTTTTTCTTTCAAACAAAATTGCAAAGCAATGTTGTTTTATGCAGGTTGTTTTAAGGCCGCAGGTTATTCGTAAAACATAAAAGTCATACAAAGAATTAAAAAATGTTCATTTATAAAGAACTCTAATCTCGGAAAAACACACCTGTTCCTTAAAAGTAAAAGTTAATTTCTCGGGAATTAAAGATTATGTCCGGATTATTCGGAATCCGGGACTACAGTTACGAGATTCTATTCGAGCTCGAATACAAACAAACGCGACCTGACTCTGGGCCTCTCGTGTTTTATTTGTGAACTACGCTACATCTAAGTTCTTTATGGTTCTGTTAACCAATTGACCAGATAATTTGAAACTCAAGAATCCGTGATTGTTTTTTTATAGTTCTTCCTCGTCGCCGTTGTTCTCTTAAGCATAAGATCACGACGTAATATTGACTATGTAAATTGGTCGTTCATAAGGTGGCCTTTCAAGAATACTTCGCTTCAATTCACCCGACGCTGCACGACGTACTAGCTTTGTTAAATGTCAGTCAAATATTCATCTAAATATCTAATGCTATGTTAATTTTATATTCTTTTTTAGGGGGGCTTAATATGAATATATATCTTAATGATATCCTTATCGTTAACACTTCCTTTGGGATATAAAATAAGGTGCTACTGATCTGAGCATACTTGACGCTTCGTCAGATACTGTTGGGGAGTCTTGCGATGCTGACAGGGAGCCGGTCTGTTACATATGTAAATAGAGAGATATTTCTGTTTAAAAAAATTAAAATCTTCTATGATTTTTATTTTTCGAACTTGCATTGATTGACCGGGAAAGGTCTTCACAACTATATCGGGTGAGTGGGCGAACACTGAAGGTGCTTAGCCGGCATTTTATGAAAACATAGGTTTTCTAATATTTTGTTTAATATCCTAATGTTTACTATATTCAGGCCAAAAGTACTCATAGTATATGCTTTTAATACAGGTTCCAATCGGGCGCATTTCGTCAACAGACATAGAATGTTATTAATGCAAACGCATCAACTTTATCCAATTTTTTTTAAGAGGCATCACATATGTGCCTGAGTCTAAGGCTAAGATTTATAGACGCTATTTCGAAGTTGCTAAGCAAAGTTCTCAAAAAATAAATTCGTTTTAACAAAAAACTGTTTATATAATATGAACTTGAGTATAGAAATAATATTCGCAGAGGCAAGTCCATGTTGACAAAATCTGTACATTACCAAATCGTTTGACATTCATTGAGTAATATAAATTGTAATACTAAAGTCTAAGCAAACTTAAAGTTGCGTCTATAAATCTCTACCTTAGACTTTGTTGATGTGTTTATATTATTCACAATAATATTTTCTGCAATTATAAAATTATAATTATGCTATTTCTACAGGAATCACATAAAAATACTCTACTCTTTTAAAATCACCTGGAAAAATTTGCACAGGGTTTTAAGGGATGGATCGTTATGGCTCAAACACACCTCCAGCATAACTAATATAAGTGCATATGATGACAAAAAAAACCACAATAAGAATTATTAGTACACAAGATGTAGCAATTCTGAAATCAAAATTTATATGTTAATAGTTGCTGTAAGAAATGTATTGTTAACGGTTTTATCAACTTCCGGTATGAAAAAGTTCTATGTTGTCAACGAAACTTTTAGATTTGCATAGTGGTTTTCGGAAAGTCCATGATGTCATGTCATCAATCTTAGACAAGGCGGGAGGGCCGGACGTCTTGCTGGCCAACGCTACGTGGCCGGAGACGTCCTATAGTTTCCCCTATCATTATCAATCAGTGTCAACATTACGAATGATCTGAACCGGTCACACTGTAAACTATAATCTTGATACATTGAGAATAATTTGTGCTTAGTTTTCAATTTGAATAGTACGATCAACAAAAATGTCGTGTGTAAGTGTCCCGCGTTGTTGATCATAATGGTTCGATGAACAAGTGTAAAGTGGGTGCTGTCATTAATGTAACTCTGCTCACCCCGAAAGTGATGGCGATTTATTATTTTATTATTACACCATTATTCTATACACATGATAGGCACCAGCTCACGTTATGTTTTTTCATACGTGATTCATTTTTGAACTATTAGCATTTTCAGATTGTGTTTGTTTTTTTTTTTACACTCGTTTGACTACATGATACAGCACACCTGATGGTAAGCACAGTGTAGTCCAAAAACGAAAGCGACCATCAAAGGATGAAAATCCGTTGATGGTCTCCGTTGTCATGTTGTAACACCACCACATTCCACGACTGAAGGTCTCTAGGAGTTACTGGATATACACAAGCTGATCCCGAAACGCGACCGGCCAAAGCGAATCACTATGATGGTGTTTAAAACGACCGTTTTTGTTTATTTTTCATTCAACTACAAGGTATCGTCAAAGTAAGTTTCTGGTTTGTTAGAGTATCTGAGTAGTGATTGAGAATCTGAGTATTTCCAAAAGAATTTCCTTATATCGCATCTCCTGTGGCCTTTTTTTTTAAATATACGCATTATTAAAAAGTATTCCAATATTTTTTTATTAAAGAATGATATAAACGATTGGGAAATTCTGTTCTAAGATATTAAGTATAATAATTTTGCGAACTGGTGGGTAAAAATAAAAATATCTATAAGTGTTTTTTCATTATTGTATTTTCATTGAGTGAGTGATCACAATAATTGCCTATCAGTGATCTTAACCCTTTCTGCTTAACTGACAAATAAAATTGAGTTTTAATATTACATTAGAGTATTCGTAGGATATAGAATTAATTATATCTAGATAAGATTAACTTTAATAGCAAGGTAATAAGGTTCGTTAAATTACCAATAATATTTCATTAACCCTTTTCCAACAATTTAATGGCTTTTCGACCAGTTTTAGATAATAAGAAGAACGCGCTCTCTTGGAGTTTTCTGGTACATTTATTTCAATCAATATTTATGAAGTGTTATGAGATGCATTGATATTTGTTCACCTCATACTTCGCAACTGCTAGCCATGTAATATTTATTTTGAAGAGAAAGCTTTTATTAGAGCAAAAATAAGAGGTTCATTTACAATTTCAATAAATAAATACATTGATTTGTCCATTAATTGTTTAGATACAGACTAAGTAATTGTTTTGGAGATGATGAAGAAAATTAAGAAAACAATTAAATTAATTAAGAATAATCTTAATTAGTTAAGAAAAAGTATAGCAATTTGTTTTTTTTATATTGATATCTTTGCGGATGAGTATGTCGCGCTCAATATGACCAGTAGCGCAGCTAATCTCTACTCTCAGGGCATATATAGTACACACGACATTTATATTTAATGCCGTGCGGGTTTTCACACGATTATTTCCTTTATCGATGCATGTGATTCCTGAAACCGTACTTAATCTGAAAACACAGATATACTTACCTGGATTCGAACCTACGACCATTCGCGTCGTATAGATACCAGTCCATTACTCACGAGGCCACCATAACCACATACGAGTAATACATTTAAAACATGAATAAAGGAATACAACATCTTTTGGTATTAAAAGCCCTGGAATTACCTTGAGTTAGATAAAGTAATAAAGTTAAGAACAGAAGCTATTAACTAAATAAACTAAAATATGTCCAAGTTCGCTGCAGAGAGCCAATTTCCATAAGATAATAATTCAAGCAGCCGCCCCTGCGAACCCTCTTAGATACAAGATAATAAATTTCTATGCAAAGCAGACGTACAAGCACATGACACTAATGTAATTGTACACGTATTTGCATTCGCGCAAGTCTGAGCTCTGTTTACAAAATTACATTCCATAACCGGGTCTTATTGCGTTAGCTTCGCCTCGTGAAGGGTACGAATGTCTACCTAGGCAGGTCAGACGGAACCTGTCACGAAAATCCAGTTAGTCGTTTCAGCTTACTTACTTTTAGATAAAACTTAACATTTAATATTACTACAAAAATGAAATACTATAATTATTATTTTTTAATTATAATAGTAGTGGTTTCTGGAGGCTTAGACTAAATTATATTTAGTCAGCGATATTGTTAGAAGAAAAGTAAAAAATTTACGGAAATGACATAACGTGACAATGTGATATTTCGAAACTTTATGACAACACACCAGTAGCGTTCATTCCATAAATGCATGAAAGCATTGCATGCCCTTACGATAAATAAGTCTGAAATAAATTATTTTGATTAAAACAAAAAAAGTAACCCTTTATATTCATATCTTTCTATTTTCACGCCATCTATAATCCATAAGACAGTGATATAATATTTATTGTCATTACAGAATATTCAAATTCATTATGTGAATCTGCCTACCCTAACTATATCCTATGCACGTCACTGCAACACACATACCTAAACATTTTATACTTTTATACTTGGATTACCCCTTTCTGATATTAATGCGCCAAGGCCCTCTGATGTCTGTGTGATTTACGAACAACAATAAAACTGAAGGACAGACAAAAATTATTAAAATACTAGCTGACCCTGCAAACTTTGTACTACCTAAACATACAAGATATAAATCCAGTCGTACCATCCTATACGTACTCGTAATTCAATTCAGATGTACTTTACACAAAATTCTTCTTTTTATATGTACCATATATTCCGCGCCATGTGTTTTGGAACATTTTCTGTAAGATTTTTTTACCAGTGCGTACGCTTTCCTATTATTCCAAGTGTTACAGAATTTAAATAAAATATCGCATGGTAAAAATTCGCAATGCGTTCTAGGTCTAATTTTAAAGTTTATTAAATCACAACCTGTCAGTGGCAAGAATTGCGACATGTGACTCGATTGACTTGATGACTTTTTTGGTACTTGCGGTAAGTTGCGGGATGATTTGTAAGACTAACCGCAAAATCGAACTCGAGTCGCATCACTAAAACATCTGCATAATGGATATCTATACCCATTACACGTAGCACGTATAGTAAATGTGTAGAACCGCAGTAATGCGTGGTCGTCGAGATGTCCGCGGTCGTTTCTCCCACGGCTGCGGTTGCGATCAAAGCGAAGGACGGACGGACCTCATTTATAACGACACGTGTCGATATTTCACGTATTTGGCTCGGCCGCATCCGGACGTAAAAATACTTGCGATGAAATATGCATAGCTTGATTTGAGAAATATTCACTGGTCGATTACAATTATTTTTATTAAGTTATTGTTATTACTATTTCACATTGCCCATTTTTCGCATTTATTTATAATTTATAGTTACCTATTTGTTTCGATGAATCAAAATTCATAATTGTGCCTATTTACATTGTGTACTAAATTATCGCAGTTTTTTAATAATTGCTACGAGTTTGTTAAATTATTGATTCTAATACAAATTATCAAATATCTTATAGCCCATAGTGCTATCTATTCTCAAAAATCACTTTCTCTTTCCTTATGCTTTGTGGACCTTTAATACACTTTCCTAACTACCTGTCAAAGCCCTACTAAAAAATAACAAAATAAAAGAATAACAACACAATAACAAACTACAACATAACTCTAACAACAATGGCAATGAACGATGAAGTTGAAAGTAAATTTAGACTACAACATTCTCTAAACTATTTACAATTTCTAATCTTTGTATTCTAGGATGTTGCGTTTATTTTAATACATACATAATCGTGTAATAAATTAATATATTAAATGTAATGATAAAATAGTTCCATTTCACCAGTTATTTGTTATTCAGTGTGTTATAGTGCAGCGTCGGATTACGTAATAATTATTCGGAACGCGTTAAGCCCACTAATTGTGTTCGAATTTGTCTGCGTTAATCGATAATGCCTATTTCATATTTATAAGGGCGGCTTTGAGTATCATCGGAGATACTTTCCCGGTAACTGTACAAACGTGGGCGGACGGGCGCATACGGGAATTCGGTTGCAACATTCCGTGGCAACACTTCCAACGCATTCTGGATATTTTTTTTTTGTTCTATTTCATTTAGTTGTAAAGGGCTTTCTTCTGTATTTAGTGTATTAGTATACTAAGTTTCACCCCTTTAAGTTTAATATAATAGTTTGTAAATATCATATAAATATATTGAAGTCTTAGAACTAAATTAAATTGAAGCTTTAAGTCCTCAATATGTATATTTTATTCAGAAAAGAATATCCTTTATAATATTAATTTTTTGTTACAGGTAAGACTCGATGAAAAGCATTTTTGTTTATTAACAAAATGGAATCGTTAAGAGACCTGATTTTATAATTTGGTATGTTGATGATAATTTAGAAGACAGTTTATCCATTCCATGAAATGAAATGAAATATAACTTTATTCAAATAGGCCTACTTCGGAGCAGTTTTGAATCGTCAAAAAAAGTAAACTGAATCTACCATCGGTTCGCAAAGCAGAATCTACCGAGGAAAGCCAGCAAGAAACTCTGGATGCTCTGGAACTCATGTCAAAGTACCATCACAAATGATATATTTGTTAATAGTTTCAATTTCATTAAGATAAAGAATAGAAATGCATTCTTTCCAATTTGCATTTTTGTATACTTATGTTGCGAATGAGTTTCGTATTTTAATACTTTATATATTCGTATAAATCACTACTTCAAGTTTTCCGCAAAGTAAACGCTAAATTCCCCCACCAGCTAGAAATTATAATGTAAAAAACATTTTCTTATAATGATATGATTTTCACATTGTTCATACTACAGTTTTTATGTTCTAGCGAGCAATTAATCAAGTAATAATAGTGAAAACAAACTATAATTGTTATTTTAAAATAATCCTTTTCACACGCATGTGGTTCCTTACGAGAGCGATTAGATAAATTAAAGAAATCCCAAGATTAATGTTCTTCTGAAGAGTTTGTTTCGACTAAAAGTTTAGATGATGTCATGTAAAGATTGGTTTTTAGATCCTCTTTATACGTTATAACTGTAAATAGTAATTATATTAGAAACATATTATTTTGTAATCATACGTTTTTAAACTGCAAACGGATTAGCGATAGGAGTTTAATTAAACTCTTAGGTAGTTTTGGAAAACCTAGGTACTAATGATTTCTTGGTTTATGTAGTCATATTTAATTATGTGACAATAAATTGAAAAATGTATTTCAAAATTAAAAATGAATAATAAAAAAAAAATTGAAAAATGTATTTATTTCAGAAATTATAACATTTTAAGACTAAAACCTGAACTAATGGTTTATCTGTCTTTATAGATAGATTGCTGTATCTTCCTTTCTCAAGTTTAAAGAGATGTATTATGTTTGCAATAGTAATAAACATTGAGCAAGAGATTTAACGGGATATTATAATCACAATTTAGGCCTAAGGTCGACTTTATATTTATAACATCGCTAAACATAGGCCGTCTCCTATACCTTGTTCACTTTACGAAGTCCCTTATAACATTTTTTTGAGCATAAATTTCCATATTTACTATAAATAGTGAAAATAAAAAAATATTGATCGAGTTACTGAACCACTATTAAATTAGGCTAGAATAAAAATAATAAAACATTAAATAATTGTTTCACACACAACACTAACCTATTTTTAGTCTGTCAAGGGAGACTTCATAAAATGGACAGGTTAGTGGTCACGCCACTGATATCTGTCCAAGGTTCTGAAGACACTTACGTGAGTTAAACTTATAGTTTCAAAGATAGCTTTAGATCAACATGTAATATGTAGTAATTTAGGAAGAGAAGGATGTTTCATGTTCGTGGAATTATAATAAATTATAATATAATGGCCAAAAGCCCATCTAGGGCGTCTATAATGCATCTCCAGTTTGATCTGCACTGGCAACCACATTTACACTCTCCCCATATCTTACCAATGTCCCTCGACTGTGACAAGATAGTACGATTCTGATATATCTGGGACGTTACGTGATTACGTTTTCTCATTCCCTGGTCATTTCAATATAGAGCCTGTTTGAGTATGTGATACAATTGTTTTGATGATTTGTAATAATAGTTACAGAATCATGTATAAAATAAATGAAAAATAGATTAGATATTAAAAGTGATCGAGGCGTGTCTCCGATGTGTTTTTACGCGTACCCAGGTTTGTGGTTTCGAACAATTTAATTTACCGTGGCGGAGCATCGATCTTGTAACGTGGGAACGGTCAGAGCTCTATGTGTCGCAAGTTGTCTGGCAAATGGTCGAGTTACCGCAATCAGACTTAGATCAATATTTATTTAGAGCCACCTCGGATAACTGGAACACGCAATACATACTTTGGGATTGAGTTTATGAATCGGCTTCGTAGTATTAATTGGAATTGTATTAATGGCTAATACCAGTCGGCTTTGGCTTTGAGTCACGTTGATTAGAACTCTCAATGGCATTTGTTGAAGGACTTCTGATAAGCAAGTTCATTCGATTAAGCGAGAGATCAAATACTTACTATTTGATTATTATGAATAAACTATAATTAGTGGCATTATTCATACTAGTCTAGACTCAACATACTTTCGTTTTTGGTGTTAGGGCGATTGTCCGAACTGGGTCACGACCACAGTATACAAGTGTAAAAACCGTCTTTGTGACTCACTTTTGCCGGTCGCGTTTCGGGAACAGCTTGTGTATATCCAGTAACTCATATACCTTGAGACCTTCAGTCGTTGTATATGTGGGCCAACATAACGACGGATACTATCAACAGATTTTCACCCTTTTATAGTCGCTTTTGTTTTTGGACTGCACTGTACTTACCATCAGGTGCTCTGTAGTCACTATGTCGAGCCAGTGTATAAATCTAAAATAAACAATGTTTTCAGAACAGAATGTAATTTTTGACATGTAATTGACATAAAATCTTAGTTATAATAATGGATATATTAGCAATTTATTTGCTAAAATTTATAATTTTCGAAATATGAAACGTATTGCACATCAGATTTCTTAGAACATGTAATAGGAGTAACTTGAACATGCATATTATAGTATTTTACATAACAACTGCGTAGGAACAAGATATTAAAGATATGTTAGAAAAACTAATTGAGATCGACTAGACTAAAATCAAATTAATCTTTAAATGATTTTCTAAGTTATGTTAAAACCCGTCTTTAAATATAATTCTGAGCAATCTCAAATTAATATATTTATAATATATTATTATGTATGTTATAATATATAAATCAATACATTTTAATGCCTGTAAAAAGAATTACTACTAATAATAGATAGCTCGTGACCCGTATAAAAAGATAAAATTACTTGTACAATAATAACAATTCCATAGACAATGAGTAAATAACGATAATTATATTTACAAACTGGAACCTGTTTATTTATAATTTCTCAGATATGATTTTATGAATATATTTTAATTATCGAATGTAATTGATTCGGAAATAATCAATATAATCGCTTTGAATATGTAACGTAAACTTAGTTTATATACGGGACGTTGGTTATTAACTTCTACCCGCGATATTATTTGCGTTATACATGACGAATTATACAGTTATTATTACTTTTTTATTAAGTTTTACGGCTATGGGTGTTTTTTATTTATTCTTTTTAGGGCTGCCAGTGGCCCGGTACAAAACTTGATCCACACAACACATGTACAATTACAATCAACAATGTACAGTTCCCATTAAGGCATCCAGAACATACGTTTGAGTGGCCTGTTTATTTATATTGGGGTAAAGCAGTTTGAGTCAAATTGTAGTAAAATGATTGCAATACTACGGAATAATATCTATTTTGCAACGAATAGTCCAGGGTAAAGCACCAGTATCCATGCCTGGCAAAGCGATTGGGTTCGTACTGTATGTTTCTTCAGATTAAGGATTTAGACACCAAATTCTCACCCGCGAAAGAAAACAACGTGAGGAAACTCAGATGGCATCTAAAAGAAATGTCATATGTAAGTGCTCTGAGCACGGCGATCAGCTGGTCACACTATATAAGCCCAAAGTGGATACATCCACTAATGTTTCTCTGCCTACCTTGAAAGAGAACTAACGTGAGGATATATTATTACTTAATTATTTAAATCCGTTTAGTAATGTTTGCGTGAAAAGTATGCAAATTATGTATTTTTTTATAAGTTGCTATTATAAGGTTCTCAATTAATCTGATATTGAACAAGTTGTCAATGTTTTTATACCATTATGTTTTTAATCTCACGTATATCGTGATTCCGGCATCACACCGTCAGTTTGGACACCCACTAGCTTGCGCCTACACTTTCCAAATAGGGAATGATTACTTAGTATGGTTGCAGTCTAATGGGAGTTTTGGGTCAGAGCTTTGTTGATGTGAGAAAAGAATTACACTTGAGACGTAGGATGGGTGGAAGTGAAAAGTAAATAGCTCTCAGTATGAATGTCATGTTAATGTGTTGCACGTGAACTAAATTACCATTGACTGAAGTATTGATGTGGGATCCATAGACTGCACAAAGACAGAATGCTCATCTCTTCGATAGATTTAAATCAAACAAGCGAGTGTTTGTTCTAACCTTAAAAATAAGAAAATATTACTATATTTTGTCATGCTATATCCCATTCGATGTGAGAAGAAATACATTAGTTGCTGTATCTACTTTTCGCTTATATTTCGTGCCCAAAATTTCCAGTAGCGCACGTAATATACGTCACGTTACTTTGTTTGTTATTTCTTAATCGTATCTCCGTTTTCCGTGGGAAAATATGAAATTTAACCTCGAAGCAGAAATGTGCTAATATCCACAATCGATTATCACTCATGCGGTAAATAATACTGGTGAAAATATATACAAAGCGTACCTTTCTCGTGCTAATTAATATTTGCCAGTTTGAATAAAAAATTTAAATAAGGACTCACATAACAGTAAAATAATTGAATTTACTTTCTTTAATGATTTATAAGCAAACAATTAACTTTAATCTCACCTGATGAAAGATGAGGTTAAGGATTATAATGGAACTATACTTTGTTCACTTTACGAAGTCCCTCATAACAATTATTTGATCGTAAATTTCAATATTCAGTATAAATAGTGAAAATAAATATTTATCGATTGTGGTACTACAACACTAATATAATACACGAAAATCAAAATAAAATATTTTATAATTGTTTCACAAACAAAACCAACCTATTCCTGATCTGTCATGAGGGACTTCGTAAAATGAACAGGCTATAGTTTGCTAAACAATTGTTGATTAATCTATTTCCAAATTCCCAAATAATAGAAACGTGAAAAAAATTACAATATGAGCGTATTCTGTTCTTCTACGGTTTGCATTATAAACACATTGCAGTACATATAATTTGATCACCACTAGAAATACTTTTTATATTTCATGAAAGCCGAGCTTCTCCGAATAAAATGTGTTTTAAGATTTAGATTATAAGGAAAAATCATTATGTCAAAGCGTTAAGATCCATAATCCTTCCACTGATTCATTCGAGATATAATTATATTTGTTTTTAGCCTGTGATCATTTAAGTGGTGAAAATTGATCGTTTTTGGTTGAGAGGTATGTTTTTGCAACTTTCCGGCGTGATACTACTGTAATAAGCAATGTAGCAGACTGTAAGAAGGTTTGTCCCGCGATCGTTACCCGTTGACCTTTTGCATGAATATACCACCGTTTTGGACCAAAGCCAACTTAAACTGCAGGCGTCGTGGTACGAATATTTCTTTGAAGTTATCATACAGGAAATTATGGGCTATATTTATTACTCTATTAATTATTATTATATTTACATTTATTTCTCTTCGACCTTATTATACATTATGATGATTGTTATAAACATATTCTTTTGATAAACGATACTGACAAGATTTATATCACGCTACCGAATAGTAGGGGCAATTAGATATATACTCTTAAAATACAATCAAAAATTATATGACCAAGGGGACAGTATACGAGTACATAACAGGATATATGAGTTACGAATGAAATGTGTAACATCTAAATCTTAGGCCTGAGCAATTTTACTAAGATCTTTGTATATATACTTACTTTTAAGTGAGTATAATAAAACCTTTACATTCAGATAAAAAAAAATACAACTTTAAAGAACAAGAAATAAGATAATAAAATTACTTTCTGGAAAATAGGTTCATCAGTCATAACAGTAATACATGAACTCAAAACAAAGTCATTTTAAATAGGCTGCTTACATGCACTTTTAAACCTTTATGAATGATGTAATTTAAAATGTCATTTATTAAACAAAATATAAATGTTTACACTTGGAAATTGATAATAGGAAATAATACATAAGGTATAAAGTAGGCTGTGTAAAGCATAAGTTTGATAAACTATAGTAGGTCATACTCATTATTTGACCCTTCTAATACCTACTATAATATTTAGAAAACAATAACCGTCAGCGTTAGAGAGTTCACATTGTAATCTTAACAATCCATTGTTTTCAGTGTTCCGACATTGTATGCTATATATCTGACCGGTCTAGTTTTTAATCAAGTGTTGTATATATATATGACTTAAATGGCTTAATATACTTAAATGTTATCGACCTCTTGTCTATTAATTTTAATTTTATCGATTTTCTATATATATTAGATATGAATCATATCGTTGAGCATTTAAGTATTTAAATTAAATTGATTCTCAGTTAATGTAAAGATAATATTGAAATATACACCGCACACAAAAGTTTATGAAGATATTTTAAAACATCAGCTTTTTTTCTATAATTTAATTTTTTTTTACTTGGGGAAAATGGGAAGGGGGTGGCAGCCGGGGTGTGCCGGACTTTTACCAGCTAAAAACCTCAAGGTGACTACTTCTGCGAATTAGTGGGGAATGCGGGTCCTGTAATCAATTCGCCGCAGAAATTTTATGCTAGGTTCTCCAGTTCATTATATCTACAATTCTAACAAGTTTAAAATACGATGTAATATTTAACTTCACGCAGTGAATGCACTATGTTGCATAGCTTTGCTATGTATAGACACCGTGTCGCGTTGCATTCCGGGGCCGACCTTTTGCACAGTGCACGCAGCGCCACAATTGATGTCACCGACTTCTGAATTGGCTGTTAATGGAATAGGCATCACGACGTCAGTCAGATACAATGATTCTAACTGCCACATGATCTGCTAACTTCAATAGTATTCTCTCTACATTTTTTTAAATATTTTCTTATATAACGCATTTTAAACACTGTTGTTTTTATTGTTTATAAATACTTTACCGAATCACTTGCGCGAAGGAACTTCCAAGAATAAACGCGAATAGAGGAAGTAACTTGCGATCTTCGACGAAAACTCTGGAGCGCCTCAGTTCACTCGTGACCATATCTTATGTAACCAGGTAAATCCGACGAGACGTTATTAAACGTAATTTATTCGCGTATAAGACCCATTAAAGTGATTTTATAGGTGGTTTAATAAATTATCAGTTATTTTGTAAAAATAAAACTGGACATAATTCGGCATTTTTCGATTATGTATTAAATTTTAATATCAAAACATAATGGTAAGCTGAATTTAATATTAAGTAATTTTAATGATTGGGTCTGATTGCGCCGTGTATAAAGGCTGTCCTTGTATTACTATTTTCGTTTTGTTTATGGCTGCTTTTGTTAGAGGCAAAAAATTATTTAGTTACTAACGAGGTGCAAGAAAACGTGCTTATGTCAAATTATCTCAGTGAAGCGTTGCCACTTAGATGATGTATTGCCGGGAGCGCAGTTTCAATTATCATTGATTGCTTGGTGATCGCTCTTGTTAAATCTAACGGATGTACTCGTAAATGATAGTTGTATTTATAAGTTTACTTTACAGACAATAGATTCCTATGTCGTATTATTAAACAGGTCAATGAATTTGTCTAGTTATTCGCCTACTACATAGGTTAATACACATTTTTTTGCTCAATATAAATACCACAATGGGTCTTTCTGGAGGAACTAGCTTTCTTTTAATTATTACTGGACATTTTCACCTTGACCTTTGTTTTGACCTGTTTGTTTGTGGTTCGTCGAGCCATAATTATAATATTAGTTAATTCACGTTGTTATTGGCGTTAATTACTTTAATTACAAGAATACCCCTAAATATTACTTTTTGTTTATTAAAGGCTTCATTTAAATAACAAGATACAGTTTTGGCTATTGTTTTACACTTGCTCGACATAGTGACTGCAATACACCTGATGGTAAGTACAATGTAGTCTATAATAAATTTAAAAATTTACCAAAATAATAATGTTGCGTACAATCTACCGGCTCATTTTCATGTACGCCGCAATTACCTATTTATGAATATTTTTGTTTGCACTAAGTTTTTTCGTCCTATAAAAGTATCTAGTGATGAATGAATGGTTTTTTACTACCTTTGAACATTAAAATAAATAATATAAGTATATCTTCAGATATATAATATATCTGGTGCTTGTAACTTTCTCATGGTACTTACTACCTCTGTATTACAGATCATTTGGTTAAAACACTTTTACTACATTTACATTTTGAACCTATTTACCAACTTTTAATTTCTTAAAATATGCATTCTTATATATAAAGCTTCATTTATGTAACCACAATATAATTTATGTTGTTTACATGAAAGGTCAAGACGTGGGAGCCCCGATAGGCTACAAGTTTCTGTTGGAATCCTACACGGAAGTCACACTATAAATATGTCATCGTAAGACTACTCTTGTATTTTCAACAATTGAGTAAGTGAAATGAATTCCACATACTAATAATTCGAAAGGAAACATAGTATCAATATTTCATTTTTCAAGAGCCATATTTTAAACGAGGGATTTCAGTTCTCTTAAGCTTTTGTCGGCAAATAAGCTGACGGCCTACTGATGGAACGTGGTTACTTTCTCCCATGCACCACTGCAACACAAAGTGTATTGTTATTGTATTGCCGACCAAGATGGACACTGTTCAATGCCATCTTAGAGAATTCCATGTCACAGTTCTGAGTTCTTAGAGAACTTGTACGTTGTCGTGGTTCTGAAATCAATAAATTTATTTGGTACTTTTGATTTTAATGTTAAACTGTTTGTTATGTTTCTATAATCGATGATTCATTACTAAATATACTAAATCTTTAATATAAGTTATAATTTATTTCTAAGTGATTTCATTCACTTGACATAAAAAATGTAAATATCTAAAATTAATATTTTGATGAAAAAGGCGATAAACAAAATTATTTATAAATGATTGTTATACAAACTGGCAATTGAAAGAAACAGGTGGCAAATGATTATTGGAAATAATTCATAAAAGCACTCCGTTCGCAAAGTTGCCTGGCAACAATGCTTTTACGCTTTGCGGTCGAGATTGCGCCGGCAGCTTGTTACAACTCGTAATAACTCGAATTTTATCATGGAAACTAAAATAATAGTTGTCCAGGAGCGGCCTTAGGGCTTTCTGAAAATACAGAAAAACTCCTTATCTTAAAGCCAGTTTGATCAATTTATAAATCAACAATTCCGCTATAAAAGTACAATCCGTATTTCTGTGTCAATTCATATATTTTATAAAGGGATACATTATAATTTATAAACACTTTAAAAAGTTTTACTTTCATTGTAACGGTATTCGAGATCTGGTAGAAAGATAGGCAAAAGTTATTGTTAGCGATGGACAATTCTTTGAATAGTAATGTAAGAATTCTTGTACAAAGAAGTTGCGTATTTAAAAAAAAAACAGCGAGAATTTAGTTGCGCACCTAATTATAGGATCACAAAAACTGTGCTTACCGTTGTTTTGGTTAAGTCATTGATAGATCATTTTTGTTACAGTTTTGCTAGTAAACAATCCGGAGGTCTAAATTGAAATTATCCGTTTAACTTATTGTTGAAATACGATACATCTGCAATAAACCGACAGGTCAATCTAATAAAATGTAAACATTAAATGTTTACACTTTGATTGTCACTTGTTTGCGCCGTTTATTACTAATTTACATTTATTTTATTTGTTATTTTATATTTATAATATTTTTAATATATTGTATATTCTTTTATATTATCTTTTTTTACACCAGCAACACTTACTCAACATTTTATCCCCCTACCTTCCTCATCCGTTTCCTTTTTTTATGAGTCCGAACGCTTCGCCCAAATAGTAACGCGCTCGCTTCAAAATCTCTAAAAACGCTACAATGCTATGTTATACAATTGTGAAAACTCGAACGCTCTGCTTAACCCTACAATGCGTGAAATTGGGATGTGTGACGCCGGCACCTTCTTCTTCCTCATCAACTCACACGCATAAACTGTTTAAATGTTTACATTTTGATTGTCACTAAATAATTAATGTTCAGTGCTCTATCTATAATACTTTAATTATATGCCACTCTGTCATTTATAGGTCCACCTATAAGACTCTCAAATTAGTATACCAGCCTGTGGCTGATTAACTTACTAATATAATTAATTTTGTGATTCATCCAAAGTTCTGATTCCGTTTCTGTTTTAGAATATTCGTAATGGTCGCATAAAACCGTCAGTTTGGGAGAATTTGGGTTAGAGCTACAGGCACGGGTGTACCCGGTGTTGACACGCAATCATATTGTACCTTACCATGTTATTCGGTTTGTTTGACATGCGATGAAATGTATATTTTCCGAGTAGACTGTGCATTTTATATGGGGTGCGTAAATTATGGAATTTATTTATAAATACATTTTTGCTCGTTACTCTATCCGCAAAGTCTTGGTTATTATCTATTTTATGTCCGATTAATTGATGAAGCAGTAACGTACAAGAGTTACAAGTTAGGCTGTGAATATATACTTTGACGCGGAATAGGCTTGTGTCGGTCACGCGTCTCCAAATTGTCGCATTAGGCAAAACGCGACCGGAGTTGATCGAATATCATCGGGTACATCCCTCTGGTATTAGCGATGTATAATATTAATGCGATCGGCAACCTGACGTCATGGAAATTCGTTTCCGTCGAGAGTAGTGTTATGGAACCTAGATAAAATAATTTTCGATAAACGAAAGCGTTAACAAAATATCACGTAGCCACTTTATGTTAGAGATAGGCAAAATGTAATCTGATTAATGAATAACGATTACAAAAAGTATTTGTAATTTTAGTTTTGTTGCTCTGTAATCATGATTAAATCTCTTCAAAACATTGAGGAGTCTTAAACGTGTATGCAATTGAGGATTCCGTAGTGTTTAAAACATAGATGAGCAAAATGCAATCATATTAATGATGAAAAACGCTAAATGTAATTGTAATCGTTTTTCATTAATCTGACTACATTTTGTGCATCTATGTTTTACGTTTGCATTTTTCTGTTAGCGTTATCGATAAACGAATGTTACTTTTTATAGAATGCATGTCGAGTGATCCGAAATAAGATAGATGGATGACGCCTTATTCGCTTTTATTGTATGCATATAAAGCGCTTTTTGATCAATTCAAGACTATTCGGCGTCATTAATTATGGTCACTCCTTTGCTTCGGCACACTGTCCTTCTAGAGAACAGTAGATATTCTTAAGCTGATATTTATAGATGTAACTTTAAGTTTGCTTAGACTTTACTAAAAAATTACAATTTACATTACACAATGAAACTCAAGGGAAACTTGGTTAGTCACCGATTTTGTTAACATGGACTTGGCTCTGCGAATACTATGGCTATATTCAATTTTCTATTATATATTCTGGTTGTTGTCAAAGCAAATTCATCTTTTGAGAAATTTGCGAAGCAAAGTCGTAATAGCGTTTATAAATTTCTGCTATAATGTCTAAAGCACATTTGGAATATGTTAGTGACAATACTGAAAATATAATAAGGTTTATTTCGCGTTAAAGATATTATTCGATATTTAAACATTTTCTCTACAAATATCTACTAACATTCTATATCAGAAAAATAATATAGTGATAAACCAATGCGACGTGCCAAGAGGCGCCACTCAGCGTCACTTCCAATTATATTCTTAACAAGATGCAAATTACACCGAATTCCTAAAATCTTTTTCATGCAGTGAAGTTGTTGACTTGAAAATAAGTCTTAATGATTCTTTTTTTTAATTTTGAACAATCACCATTTGATTTCACGTTTCTCTCAGTAAATTTCAGTTAACGGTTTTAAAGTGACAGCATAAAATATGTTTTTGTTGTATTTTTTATGTTATATTGTTGTTAATTATAACGATTATATGAATGCCGTATAACTTTTTTTTTATTATTTCAAGAGTGCTTACACTTTATATTTGTATCTAGCTTAAGTTCGTTAAGTTTTTAGATACATCGCCTTCACATATTGGCAGCGGACGTGGGGGCAACCGCTGTCCGGCAGAGTAGGGGCAGTGTGTGTGGGCTCACACGCTGTCTAGTAGAGAGGTAGTGAGGGGGTAAACTTCATACATTACCATACGTTCCAGAGTGGAGGTATGCCAAGGCCAATCGCTCGCTGGGTCGTAGGAAGTATACGGATACCCAGGCCCGGCGAAGGCTAAGAGTAGGCAGTGCTGGCACCCCGGTGATTTTAGTCGGTAAGAATCCAAAACCGGGGTCAGCGGCTTTCACTGCTGCCCTGATAGCTTATGAGGATTGCAACCGGGTGTACATAAAAAGAAAAACTACACAAAAGATAACGAATGAGAATTGATTAGGACATCTGCATATCACAAAAAATGAATTGTCCTCACAAGTATATACTAGCGCTCATTGGTAAGACAGTAAATCACAAAGTAGTATATCTGCTATTTGGACATGACTTAGGATAAGGATGATGTTTATGAAAAATAGAAAAAAAATACCGCTAAACCACTGAGATATTAGCTATGCTATTACTCGAACTAGTATAAAGCACTTTGGGAACACTTAGACGTTTTAATTTTTAGTTAATTACACTGACTTTAATTTTCGCTCTTTTAAAACAGTAACCCTGAACATAATATGAAATAAAAGAAGATATTGTATGAGTGTGAAGTGAAAAAAATGAAACACGAATAAAATGATCATTTTCCCGAATGAATCGTCTGATTGCGCCTTTAGTATCGCCCCGACGACGACCCGATGATTCATTCACACGTTTTGGACAACTCAAATTGATGTTATAGCCTGTCTGAACGTGAACGTTTAGAGTGCCACGTATATGTGTGAATTTTAAAGGATTCGTCATAAATATTTTTTGTTGATACCTCGCCCAACGGTCAGGGTTTAAGTGTTTTGAATTTTTAATTCTTTCGAATATTACGTTCTTAATTAATTAGGCTACAACTACACAAGACTTTTTGATGAGACAATCCACTAGGCCAATTGGCTTCAAAGTATGAAATCGTTCTAATTTTAATAGATTATCATTACTAATTGACATAAGGTTTAAGGATTGTGTATACATTGCTAACAGAGATGGGCAAACTGTAATCAGATTAATAAAAATGATTACGATTGCATTTTACGTTTTTTACCATTAATATGACTGCATTTTGCTCATCTATGTTTTAAACACTGCGGAGTCCCAGATTGCATACACATTTATGATTTTTTAATGTTTAAAATGGATTTAATCATGATTGCAGAGCAAAAAAATTAAAATTACGACTATATTTTGTAATCGTTAATCATTAATCAGATTACATTTTGCCCATCTCTGATTGCTAATGATGGCTTGGCTTAATGAAATGTTCCATTAAAGGGCTTCATGCAAAAGTCGTAATAAACCAATTACCAATGTATCACATTTATTTGTAAGTTGTAGAGATTTTTTGGCTTATTAAAGTTGACTCAGGTCTGGGTGTGGAGTTGATATGAAATTGTTAGCGCTTTATTTATTGAGTCTTACATGCTAAATTATGAACAAGTAGATATAATCCCGTAAGTATTCGAAATTTACAAAAAATACGAGAGCTTAAAATGTTTTCAATGATAAAAATTTATTAAGCAATCATATAGTTTAAGGTTTACAAAGCTTTATTAATAGCAATAGAATTTTGCTTTTATATAGCAATAGAAGAATTATATCAATTCATTATTATTATCAATTTTTCATTTTATTTTATTTATTTTCATATTATCAATATTATTATCAGTTTTTTAAATACTGTTTTACCTCGTTTTAAGGTGCAGCTTTTACTGTTGGAAGCTTTAATTTGCTAAATTTATCTAGGGTTTGTTACAATTATAATTTTATTTATTCTTTGGTACATAAAGGAACATTAAAGGAAATTAAGGTTTAAAATTCAATAACAGACAATTAATTCAATTCAGACGTGACTATCAAACAATTTAAATAACAACATTGGTAGTTTTCCATTGTTTCAAATTATTTAACACAATACGTCTACACTATACACTTGAACTTATAAATCTATAATTGGTCTTAAATTGATAGTTAATCACATTCCACGTCTGTTTTATTGGACACAATTTAACTATTAACTGCATCTGGGACCGTAAATTCTTTGATAGAATATTACATAAATAATTATTACTCAGTGAGCCACAAATAACCCTCATAAAATGTATATACACGTTTTGTTCTCTTATATCTCCGAGTTACTTATATCTGTACAAATATTTAGGGTTAGGGCAGACACTGGCTATATATATATATATATATATATATCCTACAATGCATGGCATAAACCAAAGTTCTAATTAAATAAAAAACAATACAAATGATTTATTTATTTATGTAAAATATTTATTACATATTCGATTACCTTTTGCGTATGTAAATGACACAATATTTACCTTTTACTCCATATTTCGAAAAATGAACAAATAAAAATAATAGATAATTATTTTGAAGATTATTTCGTTATTTTTATTAATATAATATAGGGAATCAAACAGCAACCTAAAATCAACAAAATCACGAAGTATATTAAACCACTCATGTCTCTGCTCACCCCGAAAGAGATATAGCGTAATGATATATTATACTACAAAATTTTACATAAAGAACATACAGAAGCCATCGAAGTATCCACAAAAAGGACAAAGTAAAAATCGAATCAGTTATTCTTCTAATAGCAAATTTTAATGAAAAGACATTGTTATAAAAATAGTTATGCGAATAATATACAATACGCATGCTGCCCTTTAGGTATAAAGAATGTTTAGCTAGATTACTAGAAAGAATTTGTAATGTTTAACAAGAGTCTACAAATGTTAGCAGTTTGATATTCTTGATCCAGACTTGTTTGTATTAGCACACTTCGCCCTTTCGTTCAGGACGAAAGGATGATGACCTCGTCTGAATATTTGTCATTATTATCTTTTTATACATTCGTCTGAACCCGTAGATATTATAAAACTGAACGGTGCTTATATATTTTTATTAACAACACTATAATGCAGTTTTTGTGATCGTGCGGTGTTCATTATTTTAAATTGAAGTAACATGAATTTTTTGGTCATTTGCTGAGGTTTCTGATTAGTTTTATTGTGTAAAAAATAATCAAGATTTGTTGTTAAAATAATACAATCGTCTTTTTGAATCATTATGGGCGATCTGCATCAGCAAATTAAATCTAGTTTAAACTTTTATAAAATGTTATTTAGCGTTAGAATAATATTTATTGTCTTGCATTGAAACATTATCCAGTTTTAACAATTGTAAAATTTAATAATCAATTAGTTCGAATTAAATAGTTTCATTTAAATAGCGTTTTATACAAGCTTAACTACGTTAAACTTGATGTTGTAAGCAGCCCTAAGTTACTTCCCACCTCCGCGATATATATACCATTTTCTTATCAAGATATTGACTCTAATCAATATCTTATACAAGCTTTGCGTAGAGCATAAATGTGGAATTTCGAAAAGGAAAATTTCTTCAACAATTAAAATTAACGATCTTCAAATATGTAAATTATGCTTAACATCCTAATTTATTTTATCGTTATCCAACAATTGTGTCTAATTCGTACCTACTAATGAGAATTTCGGCGTCGACTATTGTCGGATAAAACCTGGTATGTAGAGCACGACCGTAGTTCTATGTTGCGTCAATCATACAATTACGAGTTCCACGAACGGGTGCTACGATCCGTATCCTGATGTAATCACTCAGCTTTTCATGTCACGCTCGCCGTAATGGTTGTCAATTAAAAATCTACTGCCTTTTATCCTTTAAACGGTCGCTGTGGTACCAGAACGGTATTTATCCTGAATTTTAATATGACTAAATTCAATGGATGCATTCGAATTTCAAGAATAAACCATGATTGCCCCAAGATACTGTTACGTAGGTTAGCTATGTTTAACATTCTTTTATATAAATATATCCATAGATATACGGGAATATGATGTTTTTATTGACTCGACACAGTAACTGCATCATATCTGATGGCAAGCATGGTGTAGTCCAAAAAAATGCCAACGACTATCGACAAGTAAGAAAAACCCATCAGTAGTTACAGCGATTATGCGGGCCTGCACAAATATCTCTATGCTATATAATATGATATATGAAAGAGTTTGCTAGAAATAAACCTATTAGATTACACTGGTCTGCAACAAAATCCTCCTTAGGATAAAAAATAGATTTCTATGAATAGTTAAACATGTTGAATCCAAATCTGCTTTCCATTTTTTGTTGTCACGTATAGTTTTTTTTAGGTAATAGTTATTATTCTTGTTTAAAATTCCTAATTTTTTCTCATCTTTTTTGTATTAACTCTGCTTCAATCGGCTTATATCGCATTTTTTTACGCAAAACTGATTCACTATGTTAGAGAAAGGTAGAATGATATTGTCTGACATTGTTTTTTAACCATTGCAAGCGCTTGCGCAATTCTGAAAAAGACTCCGTGGCGCTCAGTTCGTTAAAAAGTTGACTGATTGTTTTTGTATAGTACAAGTTATTTTGGTAAGTAGCAAATTATATTGGTATGTGTAGTGAAAATTAATGTGTATTCTGCAATATAGAGTAAAATAAAATCACTTGATTAAATATATTTAATCATAATTCTCATTTTAAAATAAATTGAGTTTAGTTTAGTTCGTAGTGAGAAAATTTTTCTTCTACCGCTGCATATAAAGCTGGGGCTTATGAAAAACTTTGTAAAAGCAATGGACAAGGACGGTGAAGGCTTTCAGTACCTGAAATCAAAATTCCCCCGGATCAATGACGCAAAATTGAAAGAAGGCATCTTTGTATGTCCCCAAATAAGAGAGCTCATGAAGGACGAAAATTTTAAAATGAAGTTGAATGACGCTGAAACATGAGCTTGGACCGCTTTTGTAGAAGTGTGTCATAATTTACTGGAGAACAAAAAAGATGAAAACTACTAAAATATTGCCCAAGAGCTTCTTGCGTCGTATGAAGCGTTAAAATACAACATGCCCCTTAAAATTCATTTTTTGGACTCTCATCTAGATTTCTTCCCCGCAAATCTTGGTGCGGTATCAGATGAGCATGGTGAAAGATTTCACCAAGACATAGAGAGACGTTAATAGGAAATGGTCAGAAGCAATGCTAGCTGATTTTTGCTGGTCAATTCGCCACGAAACTCCTATGGAAAATATAAAAAGAAAAAAAACTACGAAGCAAAATGTAATTATGTAAGTAGTATGTGAGAATTAGATATTTTGTAATGGAATTTAAAAATACCATTACAACAAAAACTGTACGTCATACATAATTTTTAAAACTATTTTCCTTTTCAGGAGTAACAAATCTATAATAATCCATCACAATAATAAGAAGGAGGGCAAACATTTTTTTTTTGCAGACCAGTGTTATTAGATTCGTTTTCCGTATTATAAAAATCTTTGGTCGTTTTTATACTAAGGCAGTCATGACGACGGAGCCTGTCATTGCACTGGAGAGTTCGCGGATGAATGTGATGTCCTTCTGCGAAGAGTTAAAAAGCAGAAGGCGGCCGCTGAAAGAGAAAGAGAAAAATAACCATCTTCGACATTCAGCGGCCCAGGTACCATCGCAGGAGGGATGTCTTCACGTGACATGAGCGAAAAAACTTTCCATGACTTGAACGGGCAGTAGATTTGAGGGTGTCTGCTGGCCGAATGAGGCGAGACTATTCGTACGTGTCCTGCGCAATACTCGACTGAGAGGTCTTAAGTATGGATTCTTTTCTTTTTATTAAAAGGCTATTCGCTCGCCGGGTCGTTGGAGGAATACGGATCTCCAGGCCCGGCTAGCAGCGACTTGAGAGATATTCCTGGGGGTTTTTACTCAGTAGAAGTTTGGTACACTGTGGTTGTCGCCTTACGATGCTTCCGATGGTCCTTTGCAGTATTTTCCCCCAGGCTACACAAAAAGCTTACATTTCTAATTTTATATATCTAATTTATAGTGTCTGCCCAAAAATAATTGCAACATAATTTTAATCATTTGTGGAAGTTTATAATGTCTATAAATCTTTAATTTAATTTATATTTTTATAACCATTATATTGTACACTTTTAGTCAAACTAGAATTAAATTTCTTAGGATTTTAAACATTCCGCTCCAGCTTCGGTCAGAAATCGACCTTCGATTGCACACTAATAATTTTCCAAATCCTCGTACTCTGTAGCATAATTTATGTTAATAGAACAGTAGCAATTTTGTTGAAATGTAATTTAATAACGAGTCTTTACTTCAAACAGTAGCAATTAACGGCACGGGCGAGATAATCTCACCGGTTCGGAATAATTGCAAACACGACGAGCTTGAGAGTCGAAGCACCTCAAATTACATCGGGTAGTTTAACGTGCTTATTACGCTACTATAGAACATGATGGGTCTTGCTCATAATCGTGCTTACCTACATCATTGGATGTGTTGCCTCAGTATGAGAATTTGTTCAACCTTTGATGTGTTCGAAACATAATCTGGTTGTTTTTATGTTTTTGCGTTGTATTTTTGATAGCCACATTATGTTATAGAGAAGGTAGTAATGTTGTAGTTAAAGGCTAGCATTGCATTTAAACTCTGGTATGTTCATTTAAATTGACATGATAATATAGAATTTCAATTCTGAAAAAAATCAGTTGACTTATGACTATTAGGGCTTTAATCCTATTATAATAGAAAATAATGAGCATAGTTTTTTTATAAGTGCGATAACAATAATTCAACATTGTATTATATATTTTACCTTAATATCTATATGTTGTAATTTTTATGTATTTATTAAAAGTGGAAGCCTAAACATTGATTTTATAACTGGTATGTTCATGAATGAATGTATGAGTGGATTTATATCCACTCCGGCCTACTGCTACTACAGTTGTTATCAGCTAAGGCCGGAAGAAACTGACCGCAGATTTGTAAGTCTATGTGAACGCAGATAAAAAGAGAAGAATAATGTCAAAGTGTTCTCATACAGCGAAATTGATTCGAAGAGATTAATGAACGTCAAGGAGGCACAAAAGATTTGTGAGAATAGAGAGAAATGACTCCTCAAATTTTTTTTCGCTTAACCAGTAGTATCTTGGTATGGATTTATGTAAATAAATTGTTCAACAATAATAAAATAAGAATATAGTCACATTGACTTATTTGGTCTTTCACGTTTTAGGATAAGCTCATATATGCCATTATTATATGTGTATCTAAATGCCTTTTGCTTTGCTACCATTAGATTCTCAGCCCTTGGGGGTTGTCGTCTTACTAGAACTCCACATTAGTCTATCAGAGTATTCACTTTGACGCGGCATTGTAACATAATAATTCATTAGTTATTAATTTCGCAAGGCAAGTTACAAGTTTATATTTAGAGAATTTGTATTTTCGCTTACCAAAACTCCATGGTATTGCTCGTTGTTCACGGGCAGGCGAAGAGCTGTTTGCCCTCATATTATCATCCATTCTATCACATCAATCTTGGACAGAATTGAAAAAAGCTGTTACACAAACATCTAAAATCCAATGTTTCCATGGCGCTGAGCGCCGTTACAACTGGAGAGGCATCGTGAGGGCGGCAGTATTTAAAGTTAATGCATCATCGTGAAGGCACGAACACTTTGTTAAGAGTGACTGGGGGAGCAGAATTTGTCCTTTTTTACCCAGACTCAATACATTGACCGCACGACACTTGATGGTAAGCATGGTGCAGTCCAAAAAACGACAACGAATATCGATAGTTAACAAAAACCCATCGGTAGTCGGTAGCGATTTAATATAATAATATTGTATATCAGCTGTGGTGGCTGCCGGCAGAATAGAATAGCACCCCCCTCTTCTTGCCGAGTTGTCGTAAAAGGCGACTGAGGTATCTCTTTAACACCGCAATTCAACCAGGTGTTCAGAGAAGGAAAACTCGACCAAACCTGCATCCCGCTCCCTCCCGATCGTACTGGTTCTCCATTCCATCGGGCCCGAGGGTGCTCGGGCGAGAGAGTGCTTTTCTGGCAGCGCGTCCAGTTATGCACTTAAATATCTCCTGCGCAATTGACTGTTTCCGAAAACTGGACCTCGATTTACTTAATCGGTGATGAAACAGTCGCCGTGGCCGAATCCGGCTAGGACATCATCATTGTATAATATAGAATTAATAGTATTGTAGTAATAATAATTAATATACCTACATATATTATAGTAATTAATAGTAAGTAATAATATAGTATTGCATATTAATAATTCTGATAAAACGTAACCATAGATGGGCAAAATGTAATCAGATTAATAGAAATGATTAACGATTACATTTTACGTTTATTACCATTAATATGACTGCATTTTGCTCAATTATATTTTAAACACCACAGAACCCCAGATTGCATACACATTTATGATTTCGTAATATTTTAAATGGATTTAATCATGATTACAGAGCATTAAAATTACGACTACATTTTGTAATCGTTCATTATTAATCCGATTACATTTTGCCCATCTCTGGATATAGCACGACCTGGGCCCTTCACGAAAACCAGCGCTTTAGACTTCCTCTGTGGCATTAAGCTGGCTGAGGGCCCATTTCGCCATATTTATATGTTTTTCTGTTTTCTTTTTTCTATATGTTTTTTGTGTTACTTTTATTTAAATTTTTAGTTTTAGTTACTTTGTGACGAAATAAATATATTTCGTTTCATTTTATTTATATTCATTTAATAATTAATATAACAATATAATTGTTATCTAATACACGCCATTTCTAGTTATCTGCACGTAAGTCTTCGTTGTTCGCTGATGCGTCCTTGATTAGCAATTAGGGGAAACAACGCAGCTGTCGCTTTTTGTTAGTTTTCAATTGGAGCGTCTAATAACGATATAAAAAACGTTCGTCTCTGAACCACGATCTTACAAGTGTTGGTATACACAGTAGATATTATTGGATTAGCAATACAATTATACTGTGTGCCTCAAAGTACAACTAGATTATTAATGTCTTATTTTTTTTTTTACACTGGCTCGACATATTGACTACAGAGTACCTGATGGTAAGTACAGTGTAGTCCAAAAACGAAAGCTACTATCAAACGATGAAAATCAATTGATAGTTTACATCGTCATGTCGGCCCACATATACCAGGACTGAAGGTCTCTAGGTATATGAGTTACTGGATATACACAAGCTGATCCCGAAACGCGACAAGCCGAAACTGGTCACTATGACGGGCTTTACACCCATGTACTCTGGTCGCGATCCAGACGGGCACCGAAGCCCTACCACCTCGCTGCTGCTCGTTTAGCACCACCCAGGAGTCACGTGTAGGGAAACTAGGGTAAAGCCTACGGACGCGAGCAGCTTCGACTCCCAAAGCTCAGCTTCTTATTTATTTATTATCTTCAATGGATATAATATTTAAATCTATTTACATTATCTTTTGTTTTTTGATTCGAGGTCAGCCCAGACTTACATACACAGACCAAATAGAGTTCTGACGGAGGGTAATGTCAAAAGCACGCGTATTCGGAGAAAGTACATGAATAATGAATGTTAAGGAAACGAAAGAATTGCAACAATAAAGAGAAGTGGTGTTCCGTTCTCTTTACCTACCCCAATAAGGATCCGGCGTTATAATAGATTGATAGATTGTTCATCTATATATTGTTGTAAGTTGTTGTTGTTGTTGTAGATTGTTGTTTTAGCCGTGGTCGCTGCCGGCAGAATAGAATAGCACCCCCCTCTTCTTGCTGAGTTGTCGTAAAAGGCGACTAAGGTATCTATTTAACACCGCAATTTAACCAGGTGTTCAGAGAAGGGATACTCCACCAAACCTGCATCCCGCTCCCTCCCGATCGTACTGGTTCTCCATTCCATCAGGCCTGAGGGAGTTCGGACGAGAGACTGTTTTTCTGGCAGCGTGTCCAGTTATGCACTTAAATATCTCCTGCGCAATTGACTGTTTTTGAAAACTGGATCTCGATTTTCTTAATCGGCGTTGAAACAGTCGCCGTGGCCGAATCCGGCTAGGACGTCATCATCAAATTGTTCATAAACGCATAGATCGACATAGTGACTACCTTCGGCATTCGGGATCAGTTTGTGTAGCACCAGGTTAATATACCTTCAGTCGTGGTATATGTCGACGGTCTGACGGTGGAGATTGTCAATGGGTTCTCATCCCTCAGTAGTCGTTGGCTTCTCGAACTACACTGTACTTTCCATCCGGTGCGATGTAGTCACTTTTCTAGTCAATATAAAAAAAAATCCAAGCTAAATTATATTTTGAAGTGATAGTACAAGTACTTGTGGTACTTTTTATTATTTCTTATGGCAAATGCGCATTTCCTATTAGTCCCAATTCTTTAGCGTTTTCTACCGTCTGTATCATCGCGAGTGTTCTGAAGAGCTATTCAACCTTATTTCTCCCTCTCCCTTCCGTAGCAGAAGCACGCGCGGTAGTCTACTGAGTCACACACTCACACAGTCACAGCTTTTCAGTAACTCACATCTCGGCTAGGACTAAGAGGTTCTCTAACTCTTACTGCAGCCGAGTTGTTGAGCTGTGGAATGGTCTCCCGGCGGGTGAGTTGCCTTCGTCCTTTGATATTGGGTCCTTTTAACGAAGCGTGAAGAGATATTTGTGCAGGCCGGCATGATCATGGCGGCTATCGATGGTTTTTTTTATGTTGTTGATATCGTTGGCGGTTTTTGGACTGCACCATGCTTACCATCAGGTGTGATGTAGTTACTGTGTCATGTCAGGATAAAAAAAAGTTGATAAGGAGACTAATTTATGATACGATAAATACAGTGTTCTCCGTAAAGATGTAATAGTATGTTTTCTAAATTTTTAATAAGTATCTAAAATAGAAAATATATGTTTTTTATTTTTAGTAAATCTAGCGCAGTTTTAAAACACTGGTATAAATAATGGTTAAATAAATTATAATTTCCAGACAACATTTTATTAGACTAATCTTGTGATGCGTTGTGTAATCAAAAATATAAAGCAAAAGCAATCATGCCGAAGTAAAAAGACATAAAAACACGGTTTTTATATTACGTTTTATTGCGCAAGGGGTAGAGCAACATATTGTTTTGCATGTAAAGAAACTGTGTAAGGCGTCGGCTTGCATATCTGGGTCATGGATATTAAAACTGACATATGGAGTCCAAGACACGAAGGGATCACAATATCACCAAAGCCATCAAAATACGACTCGTACGGTTCACCTATCACTATTGTTCACCATATTTATATATGCCGCGGAAACATGGACCATAATGGAAAGAGAAAGATAGTTAATTAAGGCACTAGAGATGTGGTCTTGGTGATGGATGTTGTGTTTTTTTCTACTGGATATTTATTGATTGATGGCCGGGATAGACATTCACAAATAATCCAGGCGAGAGGGCTAACACTGAGGTGATCAGCCAGCAGCCGGCAGCTTGTACCAAAAAATGTCATCATATGACTTTATAAATGTCATCGCAATGGTAACTAGTATAAATTACGTAATTATTTTATTTAAAACTATCCCTCAATATGTATTTTACTATTATTAGTTTAAAAAAACAAAAACAAATAAACAACAAAAAAAAAATTTAATCTTAAATATTATATTTGAAACTTCTAGTTTTTTGCAGATAGGGGTTAAAAAACATCTTAAAGTTTTATTTTTTTTATTAATGATCGATCATTGCGTAATTTAACAAGATACATTATTTTAATGTTGAGCAGAGCCGTTTACATTTTAAGCTAATTAGTAAATTGTCGCAAGTAGGAAACAAGTTAACGATTTCTATCGCGTCCCGTCCAGTTGCAGGATGCTATCAATCAACTTCGCATATAATTATTTACTTGAATATTTATTTAAGTGCTGTGATGACCACGCAGCTGTGTCTAGTTATGTTCTGGGATAGGTATAAATGAAATTCCATTTGATTGCCAGTAAACAATCTTTCAAAATTATTATATTTATAGCTGTAATAAATTCCTACTTGTGAATATTTCTCAAAATTCCTATTTGAAGTTAATCAAACTTTACTTTAGTTAAAACTTACGTTTAAATTATGCCGCAATGTTACACACAATATCATTCAAACTGGGTCATGAGTCATGACCACAGTGTACAAGTGTAAAGACCGTCATAATGACTCGCTTTCGCCTGCCGCGTTTCGGGATCGGCTTGTGTATATCCAGTTACTCATGTACCTAGAGACCTTCAGTTGTGGTTTATGTGGGCCGACATAACGACGGAGGCTAATAACAGATTTTCATCCTTTGATGGTTGCTTTTGTTTTTGGACTACACTGTACTCACTATTTGGAGACAATGTAAAAAAAAAGAAACCTGCTTTAATACCTTTGTCTTATTATATTAAATAATGGTGTATAAAATTATAAACATTTTAAACAGTTTTATGCGCGAAGTAGCCGCATAAGATCCCTTAAAATATTTATAATGAGTACAAAATGCGAAGGTTTAAAAATTGTTAAAGATGTATATATAAAAAAAGTTCAAAGCCAATTTAAAGATAAATTATTCAAGCATTACGGTTAAAAGTTCTTTTTAGGTCCTTACATATGAAATTGGCGTTTTGTATGCGAGGAACAAAAAGTCGAATATTTTTTAACATAATATATTTAATTAATCAAAGTATGAACCATTATTTTCTATGCACTTTTGCCATCTCATAGGTAGTTCATTGATCCCTTTACTAAAAAAACCAGCCGGACAAGAATCAATAAAATCTTTGAAGGCGATTTGGACTGCCCCATCGGAGTTGAATTTTTTCCCTTGCAAGAAGTTATCCAAATTTAAAAAAAAAAGGTAATCTGTTGGAGCAAGGTCCGGGGAGTACGGAGGATGTCTTAGACTTTCCAATTGAAGCTCTTCTAATTTAGTAGCCGTCTGTTGCGCAGTGTGTGGTCTAGCGTTGTCGTGAAGCAGCAGTGGCGTGGAGCGATTGACCAGCCTAGGTTGTTTAGCCGCTAGCTTTTCCATCATGGTTTGCAATTGCTGACAATAGACATCAGCCGTAATAGTTTGGCCAGATTTGAGAAAACTGTAATGAACAATACCGGCACTAGTCCACCAAACGCTTACAAGTAACTTTTTTGGGGTTAATTTTCGCTTGGGGCAGGATTTGGCTGGCTGGCCAGGATCCAACCATTGCGCTGAGCGCTTCCGATTATCGTAAAGAACCCATTTTTCATCACAGGTAATGATTCGGTTTAAAATACCTTCATTATTGTGCCGGTTTAGTAATGTAACGCAGCAGTCGACGCGCGTTTGCCGGTTTGCTTCAGTCAATTCGTGAGGTACCCACCTTTCAAGCTTTTTAATCTTCCCAATTTGCTTCAAGTGAATTAAAACAGTTTTATCACTAACATCGCAGCCTGCAGCTAACTCGGACGTGGTTTGCGATGGATCCGCTTCCACAATAGCCTTCAACTCTTCATTATCAACTTGAGTCTCAGGCCGTCCACGGGGCTTGTTCTGCAGGTCGAAATTTCCAGAACGAAAACGTTGGAACCAAAAACGAACTGTGTTTTCTTTTGCAACACGACCGCCATACACATCATTCACCCTTCGAGTTGTTTCCGCAGCACTAGTGCCACGGCGGAACTCGTACTCGTAAATAATGCGATATTTTAAGTTTTCCATTTAGTAAAATGAGTGACGCAAACAGAAAAAAAAACAGAAGAAAAAACAAATGAATGACGATCATCGAAGCACAAATACATGAGTCTATAGCTGTACAAATTTGAATTTGGAATTCCTTACCAAAGAGGAGAAATTTGTGATTAAAGTGGCCAGTACGAGAAACGCCAATTTCATATGTAAGGACCTAATATAATAAATAAATATTTATATCTTGACATATATTTTATATATAACTTAAAAGTATTTCTCTTTCAATTGCCTGTCTCTACAAATAAGTGTAAATGATTTTTTTAAAGTATTTTGTACTTTGTTATATGTAAGTATAGGGTGTCCAGCGGAAAATTTTCAACTTTAAAAGTTAAATTAAAAAAAACTACATTTGTTTTATTTATTTTTATTAGCATAAAATGGAGAACAATAATGCGGATTTCATTTTTTATACACTATATCGTCTAAATGATGGCCATTTTTCTCTAAACACTCTTGTAGTCAGACCCTTACATTTGCAATTACGCGACGGCAAAGCTCTGGAGTAATGCTTTGAACTTCACGACGAATATTGTTCTGCAGAGCCTCAATTGTCCGGGGATTGTTATTATAAACTTTTGATTTAAGTTATCCCCATAAAAAAAAATCACATGGCGTGAGGTCGGGCGACCGAGGCGGCCACAGGATGTCTCCGTACTTGCTGATCAATTTATTTGAAAAAAATGTCCTCAACTTTTCCATCGACACCCTAGCAGTATGCGGAGTGGCACCGTCTTGCTGAAATTGTGTTCTGTTGTTGTACCCTGAATAAAGCTGCAATTGCGGTAACAGAAACTCGTCTATCATACGGCAATAGACCGGAGCAGTTACTGTCTCTCCTTGGTTAGAAAAATAAGGGCCAATTACCCCGCTGGCTGAAAGGGCATAACCAAACTGTCGTTTTTAAACAATGTAAACGTTTTTGATGGCGCTCTCTAGGGTTTTTCGGGCACCAGTATCTCATATTCTGTTTGTTAACATATCCATCAATATGAAAATGTGCTTCGTCGCTAAACAAAATGTTTCCTAGCGTGGTAGGTGTCCGAAAGCGTTCCAGCATTGTTCTTGCGAAGGTTTTTCGCAAAGGATAGTCATTTTCGTTGAGAGCCTGAACAATTTGCATTTTGTAAGGATGGAGCCTTATTTTTTTTTCAAAATAACATGCTTTGTTGATTTTTTTATTCCTGTGGAGAGCGCAATCTTTCTAATCGATTTACGTGGATTCTGAATAATTTCGTTTTGAACTTCAGACACACGTTCGGGCGTTGTTGCTGACGTTGATGGTCCCGGAGGAGCTCTGTGGACCAGAGTGCCTTCTTGCCTGAATCTTTGTACCCATGACCAGATAAGTTGCGTGCTCTGACCATCATTTAGTCGTCGAATATTAAAATGAGTACAAAAACGCGGCGCGCGCGAACCAACGATTCTCCGCTCTTCAAGTTCTGCTCAACCGCAAACGCGCGGTGCGCTCCTGACCAGCGACTCATGGCGATTAGTAAATCCGCAAACCCCGCACTTTAAATGGTACTCCTCCTGCCTACCTCACCCCGCTAGTATTTCAATGGGTGCAATTTAAAGTTGAAAAATTCCCGCTGGACACTCTATATATTCACTTTAGTTGCGTGTAGAATTTTATTCATTCACTATAAGTAACCATATCTATGTTGTTAGCTTTATAATGAATCTAAAACGATAACGAAAACTGGTTACTTTTAATTAATTACATTGTATTAAACCGGGTTAATTAATTACATTGTATCAAACCTTCGTCATAGATTTAATTTGTTATGGATAAGTTTGTTATAAATTTGTAAAGCTGTAATTAATGAAAATAGCTGCCGCGAGTGTTGTTTTGATTAGTTTTAATAAATCTTCTAATTTATTCGATATGCATTTACGAACCGCTATTGCCTTATGATGTAGCGGGAAAGTTGTGCTCCTCATTCTTTGTTAATTTATGGTAATGTGGCGCTAAACGCAAACTTTAGTGTTCTTAATAAAATCGACTATATTAGAGGAAAAGAAGTGTTACGGCGCCACTCTTTAATAATATACTTAAAAGATAAGAATAGAATTAAAATAATAAATTTCTTTGATATTTACTTTCAAATTTTTATTTTTTATGTCTTTAATCCAAGGACTTGTCCTTTGTGACTTCGCCAATGTCAGTATGTTGACTTAAAAACGAGGAATGTTGGCCGGTTATGGTATTTCAAATATGATTAACGTATTGGTAAGTTGTCAACTTGTACTTTTTGTCTTAAGATCGTCCAGTACCTAAAACAAAACAACACAAACTAACTACAACATCACAAATAAATACATAAATAAATAACCAATAGGAGATATACATAGCTTTCAAATATTATTAAGGATGGATTTATTGACCGTAAAACGTCATCAATAGCATTTTTATATTTTAAAATTAATTAATTATTAAAAAATAAATAACATTATGTCATATAAAACGTTGATAGAAACAAGCTTTTGTAGTTCTGCGCTATATGGTAAAGGTATATATTATTACATGTAGTACCTAAATAGATCAAAGAAAAACAAATTTTGTTGTATTCTCTTGATAAAATATGTTGATTGATTTCTAGTAATAGACAAATAGGGAGTTAAAATAAAAACATAGAAGAATATTTGCAGGAATAATTTACGTTAGTTTTTTTTAAAGATCGTGGTTACTTATGATTGTCATATAAAGGATTTCATAGATAAACATTTAGCGTGGTAGGTATGATGGTAGTGACCTACCTTACACTATAGCGCAGGATAGCGTGATAGAGATGAGATGATGCAGAAATGAAATGAAGAAGTCCAGACAGCAAGTAGATAGCGTTTAATGAAGCACAGTACAAAGTCCAGAAGGAATAATGAAGCACAAGTATGATAGTTCAAGTAGAAATAAAGTTCACGACACAATAATATAAATAACAAACACAAAAAATAACAATGCGGGCGAAAACTATGAATAGCGAGCGAGTGGTGCGTGGAGGTGCGTCGAATGAGATATCGAGACTGTTTGCCGGGTGCGCGGGCGCTCGCGTCGTGTGCACATGTACAATCCCCCCGCGCGCGCCCGGTATCCCGCGGCTCTCTGGCTTAGCGCCGTTTCCATCGCGCGACACGATTTTAAGAAATAAATATCAAGTGTGTTAGTACGAAATGTGTTGATAAAATTACTTAGATAAATAAGTGAAGATATAATAATGTTATTTAAAGTAGATGTTAGTTATAGGTTAGTATAGTAAAAAGAATTAGAAAATAGATAATGTTAAAGACAGAAATAAATAAATAAATAGTGAGTATGCCACAAACATAATCGATCAGAAAATAAATTTTGATGTCTTGTTCATGGCAACAGGATAATTTGATGTCATTTTATTAAAATATCAGTTAGACCTAATAAATTTAAGCAAAGTTTTATAAATGTAGTATTACAACTTTGTTCCTATAAAATTGATTCATATGATGCATGATATAGTTGCCTTATATGGTAAACAAATAGTTTCTTATAAGCGATATTTTTTGTTAGAATATTTTAGCAGTATTGGCTGTGATCATATTAAATTACTAAATAAAATAGCTTTAATACTGAAAAACTTTAAAACACGTTTCGACTTAATGACAATAATTGTTTTACATACCACCTTAATTTACTACTTCTTAGAACATAAACACCTACGTTTTTTACATATACATCGACATCCTTAAATGTCTCTAATATTATAAATTGTAATTTTGTCTAGACTAGGCATTACATATCATTATAGAATTAATTTTCTCAGGGCTTTATAATTCTAGGAAATAATACTTACAACTGAAAATAAATTTGATAAATTGTTTATGATATTGATTATAACAGAAAATAAAGTTAATAAAGTTTGACCTCCGCGCCATCTTGTTAATTTCATCATGCCCTTAGGCAGAGATTTGTCATTTTTTCCTTATCTATTCTTTATCAGTAGCTAAATAAGAAATTAGGAACATAATTAAATTAACAGCTTTTTCTTTTTAATAATTAGGTACTTCTGTAAGTTACACAGTTGACGTAATGTGATGTAAATATGATAATATGATGCACTCACTGTTACACTACAATGAATTTTGATTTAAATATTTTAAATATAAGGAAACGGTTAAGCAAAATAGATTGTAAAATTTAATATAATTTGCTAACTAAACGCCATAAGTGTAAAAATGTGTGTCGATAATTGAGTAAGATTTTATTACTAAAACAGACGAAGTTACGGGTAATACCTAGTCTTTAAATAAATATTCAGTGATATCCTTGAAACTCTGTGTCCTTTTTTTGTAAGTATTTGCAAAAACATTGATAGTTCACTCAAAATAGACTATTTTATGTTAATATAAACCAATAAAACATACTACTAAAATATTTTAATGGTACACTTGAAAAAATAGTATTTATAAGTCGTATTTTTACTGGCAGAATTAAATTGTGCCTACCTCTTGATCATAGGTGATCCGATTCTACACAGTAAGCCAGTGTCACGGAAGGCTGGTCGAAAACTCCCGGCGCTATCTTATATCTTCTCTTCTAACACTTTCACCATCTTCGTGTTCGTATATATGAGTGATACTCAGGTGTCTTAAGAGCCGATTAAGGTATGCAGCATACCAAACTGCACTGAGGCTGGTAGCATCTAAGATGTACCTTCTCTGCACATAGTACACATCCGCTAATTTGCATTGGACAAGCGTGCTGGGTTAAACATCCAAACATCTTCTTATGGAAATTTTTCTTCCACAAATATAGTGGAAAAAGGGAAGGGAGGTTTTGGCCGGAGGTGACAAAACTGGCAAATATATATTTTATAACAGAAACAAAACCAAATATTGCTGTTACAAATATATAATTATGGATGTTCCTTAGATCCGCACGAACAGGTTATTTCTACATTTATCATGCCAACCCCTAAAAATTGAAATATACTTTCACCAACCATATAACCATATTTACACGTTCTCATGTCTTTCTCTTAAATAAGATAAGAGTGAATAGATACAAGTTGAGCGGTCGCGGTCCATCGTCATATTCATTTTCTACCAGATGTGATTGAACACAAGAATCCGCCTCTAAATTATAAAAAAAAATACTATACGAGTGTATCAAAATTCAAATGTTTCTTTTGTTTTAAAAATTATCGTGTTACAATTATGTTTCAAACTGATTATTTCCGACAGAATTCATTTATTGAATTGCGAAATGCAATCTATCATAACAACTCATAATAGAGCCAAAAAAAGTTAACAGGTGTGAGAACTCTGTATAATCGGGTGATTTAAAACTAAAAATGTTTACATTACCTTGTATGCAAGTAATTGGAGTTTATTTTTGAAAGTTGAGCTAAACTCGCCCGTCAACCGATACAGTAAATTTAGTTCAAGCGAGTTTATGAACTATTGAATTCAACATTGCGTTCTATTGAAGTTTGAATTTTTTTAAGACATTGAGTTTTAACCTCCAACAGAAAAATAGTTTTCTATTTTTAATTTAGTGGTTATTTATATTATGATTGCTTTTATTTTTTTTAAAAGAAAACTTTAGCTTTGGTTTTTAAATGTACATATTAATTGAAACAACTATTAATATTTATGTATTATAACGATATTAAAATTATAATCATGTTAATTATATTGTAATGATCATATCCTGTTGTAACTGTTTAATTATTGTAATTAATTGGACATAAAAACTATTACATAATACATATATTACTCTAGCATAGATCAACTTTAGAGTGATATCTGTTTACTCAGAAATTTTCATTTGTTAGTCTTATTTTAAATTATATAATTATATATAATTCTACATGAATTACCGTGGTACCGTGAAATCAGAATCGAAAGATGAATGAAACCTCAAAAATACAATGCTATCTACTCGTATTTGTATATGTCTGATACCAGGATGTTATCAAAAAATGCGATTATTTACACTTATATTTTCTTTAAGTATTTACTTATTTCAATATTTAGGGTAATTTTCCTGATATCTAATAAAACGTCAAACAAAGCGTCCTGAAAACGGTGATCAACTATCTATTACTAGTCACGTTGGGCACGATATTTGTGTGCAAAACGGATGCAGCAAAAAATGTAAGCTGCTCATTCCGAAAGAAATTTACTGGATTATGTATTCGTTACTATTATTAGAGAACTTTGTTTTAGTTATTTCTAAATATAGTTCGTAATGTTTATAAGAAACATAGAAATAGGCTTTCCTGCTGGTGCTAAATTTCCATTGACCGCAAGAAATCAATTTACTCGTAACAACGCAACAAGCTGCTTTTAATCGATTGCTATAAAGTCGTGATGTTTACGATTCCTTTGCACAGTTAATAGTAATAGAGATTGTATCGTAACAGCCAGTCATTACATTAACTGAAACAGATATATCCCATGTTTTAAAGGATCACTCTCTGTCCGATGCGAATACGTGGAAATACGGAACTAGGAAACTCAGAAAGGCAGTACGTAAAGCTGCATCCGAATTGAGTCCGTCTTTACGACCAGAAACATTTCAATAAGTAAAATAAAAGTTTATAAAATACTTAATTATTTTGGATAACACAATAAGTTCCTGATAAATACAAAACCAAGAGACGGGTAAAAGAATGAATATTATTTGTATGAAAGATTAAGCAGCATTTGAATCTAATGTAGGTATGTTACAGTTCTAGTTTTAGATACGTGCGTAATATATTTTTACGGCTGGTTCAACTTATTCCAGCCTACATTTGAATTGCATACAAGTTTTAGTTAGCATCGCGCCTTAGTGGATTTTCGGGCGTGCTACATTCATCCTGTCCTAAGTGTACAATCGTCGCATCCGCTGCCACATGTTAAGTGAGCACAAGCAATACAAAGAGCATAATTTTCACCACCAACGTGCGAGTAAAGGATTTACAGTCAAGTTGTGTGTAAATTGCGTCGGCAACATGCTCCCGGGGGCGTAAATATAGAGCCCAGCCGTAGTGAGACGTGGCTCGTCGTAAACTGGTGTGCAAATATCGTCGCGGCTCTGTTGGGTTTGTTGCAGTTAGTAGTTTACATAAATTAATAATTTATATTCCGTCAAACATTTTGAAACACAATCGCAGTTTAGACCATTGCGATTAGCGTGATATTCTAAGTGAAATGTTATAACATTTTGTTGTCATACTAAGTGTACGGTACTTCGATAGCTCCGCAACAGTGGCACAGGCTACCTAAAGAGTCTCACTTACCGCGACCACCAGTTCGCCAACTCCACAGGGGCCCCGGCTTCTCCACCAGGAAACTGGTGTCTTTAAGGGTCCTTCTAGCACGCTTGTACACTTTGAAATCGAATTATTTGGTTTTATGAATTTTGTATGGTTTTTAAGTCGTTACTAGGCGGATCGGTTCGAGCGAGAGCAAAACTCATTGACAACCCGTACTGTGTTGCCAAAGCTGTCGAAAGTTACCTGCACACAAATTCGAATACGGAACACTAAGTAAAAATAAAATTAAATAAAAATATACAAATACAATTTATAGATAAAAATACAAAAATTAAACATAAAAATACAAAAAGAAAGTAAAACTTGTGAATGAATTAATAAAATATAACTTTATTCAAATAGAACTACTTCCAAGCACTTTTGAATCGTCAAAACAAAAATAAAGTCAATATACCGCCGGTTCGGAAAGCAGAATCTACTGAGAAGAGCCGGCAAGAAACTCTAGTAGTTGCTTGTGTTTGCTTAAGTACTTTATTTGTCATATACGCGAAAAAATACTTATACTTTGACTTCACATTTCCCATGCCGTAATTTTGTTCATAGGACATGGATACAAATCTGAACGCGATTGCAAAAATCGTTCCAGGTCGAAATGTATCGATAAATCTAAGTATATAAGTTATACCAATATTTTTTTTTACACTGGCTCGACATAGTGACTACAGAGTACCTGATGGTAAGTACAGTGTAGTCCAAAAACGAAAGCGACTATCAAAGGATGAAAATTCATTGATAGTCTACATCGTCATGTCGGCCCACATATACCACGACTGATGGTGTCTAGGTATATGAGCTACTGGATATGCACAAGCTGATTCCGAAACGCGACAAGCCGAAACTGGTCACTATGACGGGCTTTACACCCATGAACTGTGGTCGCGATCCAGACGGGCACCGGCGCCCTACCACCTCGCTGCTGCTCGTTTAGCACCACCCAGGAGTCACATGCAGGGAAACTAGGGTAAAGCCTACGGACGCGAGCATATTCGACTCCCAAAATAATAAATAATATATTTACAATAAATATGCCCACTTGGTATATTGATTTTATGAGGTTTTGTCTATTTAATAGAGTATTCTAATCTACTTGAGACTCGCTAACAATTTCCGGAAAATTATTCATTGAGAATCATTTTTAGAAATGTTAATATGCGCAGATTATATTTCAATTATTTTTAGCTCGCTATTTTTCAGGGTGGGCTCAATGTACTAATACAAATAACTGCCGATGTTTTCTATTTCACGCCGAAAACGGAGCTATAGTATAGTTTATATGTAGACATGAAATAAACACAACATCAAACAAAATGCTACCAGTATTAATTAGCTTCGAAAGCAATTTCCTACAAATATCGTATTTACGTTAATGCTACTAATGTATCAAGTTATTTTAAGCAAATCGCTTATCAATAAGCCGTAAAGGATTTGAAACATTTTAGCTTATCACACCATAGCTAATGTTCTAGTGATATAAGTATAATAAGTACAGTGAATTCTGCATTAAATGAACGTATAAAGCTAGGTGCGGACTATAAAATGAAGAAATATATAGAAATCACATACACGTTTCAAAAATAAAGCAAAATGTACTGAAATAAATCAATATTGACGCATAATGATCTCTTCTTTAATTACATTATATATTGTAGTTTCTGTTTTGAACCTGTTTAAAGAAATAATAATAAATTGTCACAGTATATTCCTTTCAGGGTGAGCATTAATGGTTGTTTCCACTTTGAGCTTATATGTCGTGCCCATAACATAACGTTATGCTACGTACACATAGCATAACGTAACGTTTCAATTACACGCCACGCAGGTTTCCTCATGACGTTTTCCTTCATTGGCGAGTATGTGGTGTCTAAATACCATTGCTCTGGGTTTCTCTAGAATAAGTACGGGCTTATTCTAGAAAATCCCAGATGTACTTGGCTTCAAACCAACTTAAATACGCATCACCGCGCATGGATACTGTTCCCTTTACCACTAGTTCACTACAGCCAAGAATGATCAAGAAATACTACAGAGTTAAAGAAAAACACGATAGAACAAAATAAGTTTACGAAAACATAGAAAATTGCTTCACATTTACCTGCGTGTTTTGCACTAGATAATCTTTCTATGTATTTCTTTATGCTATGGTTTCGGCACGTGTAACATATTAATTAGGCTATTTTATCTTGCTCATTTTACGGAGTCCCTCATGACAGACAAAGAATAGTTTAATTTTGTTTGTAAAACAATTATTTAATGTTTTATTTTGATTCTACTCTATTTTGAGTGTTTTATTTAGTACCTGAATCAATAAATATTACTTATCAGTATTATACTAAATACGGAAATTTGCGCTCAAAAAACTGTAATAAACGAATTCGTAAAATTAACAAGGTATAGTTCCGTATACACAAAAATCGCATTTACATTACACGTTACATTGCAGTCGGTCTTCACGTCTGGATCCGACTTTAGCAATGACGATTTAATTAAACTTAAAGCACAGACTGGCATCAAAGAACCTCTTAAATGTGCAGCGCTAGTTTATCTATTTTCTATTCAATAAGGTGTTTCACGGACGTTAACATGTTTGAAAAGCACTTACTGCTCAAGCGGTGAAGTGAGAGATCGCCGCTTTACTAACCACTTGAAATATCACTGTTTTATATACAGTGAGGCGTTTTCTACATGTTTTGCTTGAGTAGTAACGGTTAGGAAACTTCAGATTGTTAAAAAGAAATGGTTGTTGTAGACTAATAACAATAAAGACGAATATTTTCTCTACAATTAAGAATTCAAGAGGAAACTGGTTTTGTAGTAGAAATAGAGTTGTTTATCAGTGACTAGCTCACATATCCTATTCCCTTCGTCCTAAGATATTGTATTATTTTAGTGAAGCATAAAGAGATATTTAGGTAGGCCGGCAGGATCGCGGCGATTACCGTAAGGTGGCTGTCTATCGACAGTTATACTTAGTTTTTGGATTGCACTGTGATTTTTATTAGGTATAGTGCAGTCACCATGGCGAGTCAAAATAAAACGAAAACTCATTTGAATAATTTACTTAACTGTGTATGATGACTATTGAAATAACCAAAGTATTTTATAGTACTTTTTTCTCTACATTGATCGCCTGACCACTGAAATTTATCCGTTGCTGATATAGTCATTATCGTCGATGCTAATCTTCCGCGGTGTTCCTGGCGTAAAGGTCGTTTCTCGGCAGTTTTCCCAGGAAAAGATAGTTCAGTACGGGTTGCCCATGTAATCACCGAAGCTGGAACCTTACGAAGACCAGCAAAGAAATTAATTAAGTTACCTATAAATTAGGAGAGTGTTATGAATTCTCATTTAATATTTAATTTATTTTTTTACTTAGAATTATATTTGATTTTGATATATTGTCACTCACAAATTTTCCTTAGTAATATACCAACATTTAAAACCAGCGCATTTTATTATCATTTCTTTATTTTCAATATTTTGATCATTGACATTGCGCGGGTCACTTATTTCGTCTAATAGGTCAATTTGGACGATTTTTAGGAAGTTGGCAACCCTAGCTACGTCTCATTTAATGTCCACTTTATCAATATTTAATAAACGTATATTACCTTCATTACCTGTATGTTACAAGTATGTTAATTTGAGCCGCTCATAAATAATGCAAAGGGGATTATGTACAATAACTCCTGCTATAAACACTATAAATGTTTTATTGTTTACAAATATTATATGCTTTGATCTAAAGTATTTAACATTTATTTTAATTCAAATGATTTTGTATGGAATCGCTGTTTTAAACAATCGGGTTTATGTGTTGAATAGAGATTGGTTTATTGGCATCATTGTATTGGACATTATCACCTATATTGTTATACAAAATTAAAAAACGAATCCCGTATGTTTACTATTGGCTGATTATTTTTTTCCATAAACCTAAAACGTTTACTAGCTAGGGAGTATCAGAGATTCTCGTCAATTATTTTGGGCAACATTTTTAGAACATGTAATATATTTTTATAAATTTACAATTCATTAATTACTTTACGATCCCAATAGGATTTATTTAAAATTAACATTGATTTACTCATTCCCTCATTTTTTGTTTTTTAACTATTTCTTATTGTTTTAATTTCGTTCTTATTTAAAGGCGTTATTTTGTCATTAAGCACATTTTCAAGTATCTTAACCAATTTTATATTTTTACTTCTATAGCATGTAGACGCTGCCCAATACGTAATTGTGTTAAACACCCTAAGGGTCGTTAGGGTGTTACTAGACGCGCGAGGTAAGGGGTGCGCGCGCGCAAGGGATGCTCTAGCTAAAGCAGTCGACTACTGAGACCCAAGCCTAGAGTACATGCGTGTGCGTCATAGTTCGGTGTGTCTTAAAGTGCAAATAAACAGTAAACGCCAAAATCCGTGTCTTCCTACCACCACACCCACAACAACCGGTCATACTTCATAATATAAAATATAACATACTAAAGCTTTTTATATTTTGTTACTTTAGGCTAATTTTTTAACCAATACGCAGGAAAATCAATATCACGTGGGACATCCACAGGAACCATGTCGCGAGAAAAAGTAATAAATATGTTAAAAATGAAATATTGGGAAAGCGTTTTATGATCTTTTTGCTCGATCGGCAAGCTATAATTTTACCCGGGCTCTCGTTTATACATCATAAAATATAATGTCCTGAATATTTTAGTAAGATGGTTCAGTATTACACGAAAGTAGATTGCAAAGTTGAGTTTTGAAATATAACAATATTTTTTAAATGGCTTTTATAGGTTAACAATTAACAACACACATCAATTACGTGAAAACTGTCTAAAGAGCTATTACAAAGCGAGATTTATCCGCAGAACTCACTTAGGGCGGTTTGCACTAACAAATTAAATCTAGTTTAGAGTTATATAAAATGCTATGTAACGCTGATCTGTACTTATTGTCTTGCACTAAATCAAAATCTAGTTGTAACAACTCTTAAACTAAAATCATCATTAAGATAGAATCAAACCAATTCAATTAATTGGCGTTTTATACTAGCTTAAACTAGATTAATTCGTTAGTGCAAGCCGCCCTTATTAAGATCGTAAGAATTTTTCAATTCTGGCTTCCTATAAATACTATGGCCATATTAGAAGTCGGATTTTAACTTAAGCAAAGGTTTATACAGTGACAAAACTCATTTATTATAAATACATATTTTATTGTGAATATAAAAATACTACTATTTGATATATTACTAAGATTTTTATATAAGAAACAAACTTATTTTTGTAACAACGCATTTTTATCACTGTTTAAACTAAAACGCATATTTTAATAAGGACGCTAGTGACAATTGCTAAATCTCTCCCAATAAAATAACTACCGTTCTATTTAAAATCATAAAATTATGACTGTATGTTACTAAATTACATTGGAAATAATCCATAGAGATCGTTTACGAATCTATTCATAGAACGTGTTAATAGTTTCCAGTACCTATTTATGCCTGACCTCTGTGTATGTAGTAAAGTTGATTTGTTCAGGTTTTATATGAAAGTTAACCACTTGAGTGTACAAAGAAAACTATTATTTATATATAATAGCAGAGAGAGTTATTTGCCTTGTCTGATTTGCTTTTGCAATATCAAAGATATTTGTAATAGGTATATTGCCAATAGTGAGATGAAAATATACGCTTCGTTAGCGGGTCAAACTCAGAATTCCCATGCAGAATTCTAAACAGTATTTCGAAATCTTTTGTTCTTAAACATTGGAGTGTGGCCGCTTCTCGAATGTTCTTAATTGGGACCCCGGGTAGACTGTCTTCGTTAGCTTATTATATGAATAATTTAGAAGATAAATGTTTCTTTTAATGTTTGCTTTACGTTGAAATGTCATTAACAAATGTATTTAGTAACATTCAATCACCAGATATGCTGATTTTAAAGTATTATGTGGAATTCATTACTTAATTTAGGAAACAAATAGATAATACTATGGGAGGGGAATATTATGCTCGTAAAAATGTCAACCAAATTAATTATGCTGTAATAGAGTCATTGACTTCATGGTTCGTTAGTACTGGAATAAGTAATTATAATGTTTGATACAGAACTCACCGCTGAATAAGGCCAGACAGTTATTTGGTTGGAATTACGGCGCGGTTTGGGCAAATAATTAGAACGGTCAAATTAATTGAATCGTCCACTCTCATAAGTTGGTTTTGAAAATGATTTATTTTAACCTAATTGTAATGGTTTTATTCACTAAATGCTCAAGGGTGAGCAGAAACATCGTGAGGAAATCCACATCGCATTTGACAAAATGTCATATGAAGTGCCCCGAGAAAGGTGATTCAGTAACTATTCAGCAGCTAATGTATCTCTGCTTACCCCGAAATAAAGATAGCGTAACGATATACTATTTTTCTAAAAAATTAAAAAAATAGCTTGAGAGTACACCACAGTAAACGAGTGTAAAAACCGTCATCGAGATTCGCTTTAGCCTTTAATTTTAGCTTTAGCTTTAGTAATTTTATTAGCACAGAATACATTATAATGTTTCATAGAATTAGTCCTCATATTTTGGTTAATACTCATATCCCATTGCTAAGCTATGAATGTAAATCACATTGAAAAAAAAGCAGGGTGAATGAAAAATAAACATATAGAACGAACAACAGCGACATGGTTTATGCAATATAGTAATATAATTATCCCTTGCGGGTTTAGAGTGCTTAAGTAATTGCACAAAATATGCAACACACAGTGGTATTGAAATATAGAAAACTCGATTGCAACCGTCGTACTTTCACACATATCACGGAGTGCGGAATGATTAACAGTGCACTCGATTTATTCGTCTAAATTTGTTACCAACTTTGGAATTGCCAGGTGTAACTAGTTTCGCGTGGGATACCCTGATTTTCAGGGGACCATTGACCTGTCCCGATTCACCTTTAACTCCAATTATCTCGGTTTTTCGGAACCGGTCATTAAAATTTGTGCACTTGTCATGCTCATCCTTAGTTATTCATTCAACAAACAAAATCATTAATAACTTGTAATCTTGGAAATTTTGAAATTAATCCTAAGAATGTTTAAGTATATAAACTATATTTATTGTTATAAAAATATAACAGTACAAGATTATTTATTATTTTATTATGGATATTTGTAAAAAAACTTTTTATTAACATATAACTGAAGTCTCCACGGTGACCAGATTGTGGGTGGCCCAAATGATTTCATCAAATAGTAAGACAAATTAAACAAGCTCTCTTGGTCTGGTAATGATGCTTACAAAGATTACGTAATCTTATAGCCGAAAATATAACTGAAACTCAACTCAATTGTTATAAGTTTCCAAGATGATTAATAATATTAAAATGCATAAGTGACACGTTAAAAACTGTGCTCTGTTACTTTTGGCGTCCCAATAAAAGAACAATATTTAGAATTACTTAACCTAAAATTACGAAACTATACGAATGCATATGAGACCTGACAATGTTACCAACTACATTCTGGAATTAGTACAATTCACCCGCAGAGGCAATTAAAAAAAAAACCAGCGCAGTATTGTAACATTGCAAAATGCATAAGTAGACGCACCAAGACGAACTAAATTAATTCTTATACCATAGCTGTAAGATTGTTTATTGTGTTATAATAAAAGTCATGCACCTGCATCATTGATTTTCCTTTTTGTCTGCATTGAAGAGTTTTATTTTAAATCTGACTCTAACGAACCAAGCGCTTCATATTTGCAGCTGCCGTTGTGGCGTTTCACTCACACTTGCCTGCTAACAATTGCCCATAAATATTTACTCTTTGGATTTCTTTGGATGCTCCAACTAAGTAATAATAAAGTGTACATCATGACACGATTGCTTTTTTAGGAAGAGCATAATTATATTATTACATGTTTGCTTAATTGTGCTTACCTTAAAAATTATAAATCTGCAAGAAAATCTGCTCATTTATAAACTCTTAGTTAAGAGTTAAAAGGTATATTTATGAGAAAATTATGAACCTTTACACTTTGCTTGAATTGTAATTATCTGACAAAGTTGTCTCTTCGTCCTTTGTAGTCTTTAAATGAAGCGGGATATATTTGCGAAGGTCAGCAGGATCGCGGCAGTTACCAGTAGAGCCTTGCTTTTTTATGGTCGTACTCGAATTCTGGACTGCACTGTGATTGCCATCAGATACAAAGAAGTCACAATTCAAGATAACATTTAAAAAAATTGTCCTTTAAAATTTAGAAAATGATATTGCAGCTAAAAGTTTAAAATAGATTCTGGCTCGTATAAAATAATGGAATAAAATTCAATCAAATTAGGAGTTCATTGAATGAGGGGCAACCCTCATCGCCCCCTGAGGTCCGTTAGGGATTCCCCCGGGTTAAAAAAAAGGAGTTCATTGAATGTTAGTACATAAATACAAAACGTCAATGAATAGGCAATTTTATATTGATGGTGTTTCACAGTAAAAGCAATATTTTATCGACAATATATGTCGTGAAAAGCGCGTTTCTCAATTTAATTTTATGGAATATCCTAGGGTTGTCACGGATTTCGGATATGGAAAAAATAACAAAACAAAAAAATATACTAAGTGTAATTTTTCGCATTTCCGGAAAGTTAGATAACTTCCGGCTGTAGATATTTTTGTTGTAGTTATTATTGATTAATAAAAATATAAAGAACATATTAGAATGAATACTATTATAGTCAAAGCATGTAAAATAAGCTAATAGGCGTATTTTCGAAAGTATTATTGACCAATGATAAAATCTGAAGTACACTGATTAATTTGAATATGGATATCTATAAAAGTACCTTGTAGCACATAATTATTAGGAACAAAAACAAAGGAACTTTAAATATTTGTATGGCGATAATGAGTGACTACAAAGATTATATTGTAGAGGATGTTTATTAAAACAATAAAACTCCATGTTGGTAATACAATGTAATCTTTTAAAATAATCTACACTTTCAAAACACATTGAATTATCCGTGGTCACAGTGAGATATAATCATACCGTATAAATTATATATTATTCATATCCACATTATTGCCATGTAATGTGAAATATTCGCTGACTGATGAATATCTTAGCCGATAGTGATGTGCGTAAAGGGTTATAAGTCACCGAGAGCGTTTGTGCGGCGAACAAGCCGACGGCTATCGCATTGTGATCCTACGCCGCGTACATGCCTGGTGGTAATACCAATTTGGGGGTTTTACCCCAACTTTTAGGTATTTCCATCAGGTCAGATGAATTTTAAAAGGGGTAAGAGTTTTTGAGGATGTATTTCTTTGTTACATGAATACAAAATAACAGAAAAAAAGACGTCAATTGACTACTAATTATGAAGATAAGATCTTTTTAATGGTGATAAACAATGCCTTCCTTATTTTCATTTTTGAGTAACCTGATAAATCTGTAATAGTATTAACATATTTTTAATAAATTGCTAATTTAATAAGCATTTGATTTTTTGATTTACAGTGTCTGCAATAACAACATTTTTGGTAACGGTAAAATATTTTTAGATAATTTTAGGAGAATTATTTTGCTCGGAGTTGGCAACAATAATAACCAAGCATTCCTCATCGAGGAAACCCGTTTCAGTCCAGACGTCTGGGCTATCTTTTGTTACTCTTTTATAAATTCGCATTTCTGTTGACTCTAAGTTTTTTAGACTCGACTTAAGCGAGCATTTGTTTTATCGCCTCTGTTAATTACACAATACCCGCCGCAAACAGATTGGCAAAATAATTAATGGTTATTAAGCATTGTTAATAGATGCATTAAAATAAATCTTTAATTCCTTAAAGATCACGTTTATATTTTTTTACCTTTACCTTATTTCATTGCAATAGTTTATAACTCTCTGAGTGCCTTACTGTTTTGGTTTTTCTTCATTTTATAATAATACATAAATCTAAGACATAAATATACACATAAGAAATTAGAAAAAAAATCTACAATCAAAATATGTTGATTTTTTATCCAGATTCTCTTCTACAATGTTATCCTTAAGTGAAAGATAACTAGCTCTACAGTAACAAACAAATCAGCAAAATTGAACCTTTTAAATGAAATAGAACACTTGTACCAGACTCCTTTGATTAAGTTAGAGATGGTAAATTGCTAATTATGGTGCGAAAGTGACTTGAACGATCGCATTACGTTTGTACTTGATGTGTAAAGTTTAGGTTAAGAACATGTGCGAATGTTCTCGAAATAATTTTATACGGGTAACGACACGGAGGGAGTGCGGCTGGCAACGTGGAGCTAATTTTGCACTTGTCAGAACTCTTTCAATTATATTTAAAGCCATCTGCCAGCAAACTGCTTAAATTATATATTTTTTTTATTTGTTATATTTTAATATTTATAATACATATGCTACAAAGATATCCGTATTTTCACAGAAACAGTAGCGATTAATAAGAAAAAATAGTAGCTAGGGGAAAAAATACATAAAACACCTTTATAAATTTTATTACTCTGTTTGCCAAATTTCGTTTATTTATATTTATTTCTCATTCCTTATGTAGCCAACCAATCTTATTAAGTTTAAGAGACTTAAATTTTGTTTATACATAATATACATTTTGGATTAATGATGTCACCACATCTAACTCCGAGACTTGTCCTTATTCAAGTTAATTCATTAAAAAATGACAAGCAGGCTGGAGGGATCGGATGTGTGTGGGAAGCTTAACGTAACCAATTTAGAATTTGGTCTCAACGGACGGCGAAGCACGCCAAACTGTCTGTCTTCTATTTGCAATACGTACGTTGTTTATGCGTAATTATTGACCCGTTGCTTTACGCCGCAGTCTATAATTTATTGTAGCAATAATTATATACTATTGGTACAATTTCAAACGCGAGGGGAGCACGTGCCCTGACGTTTAAACTGGCAGAAAGTGGCAGGTGCATATTATTTTAATACTGTTTTTCTGTGAAAGATAGCATAGGGGCAAAAAGTATAAAATAATAATAATAATAATCTTGTGGACAATGAGGTACCGTACTATCAGTATGTACCTCAGCCAGTTCTTGAAAATGGTCGTGCAATGCTGTACTGGGATCGATCTACTATTTTTGTTAATAGAGCTGACATTGTGGTAGTAGATCGGTCGGCGCGCCGGGCAATATTCGTTGATATCACCATACCACATGATGAAAATCTCGTAAAAGCTGAGAAAGAAAAACTATCAAAATATTTAGACCTCGCACACGAGATTACCAGCATGTGGAATGTAGATTCTACGATTATTGTCCCGATAGTCGTATCGACTAATGGGCTAATCGCAAAGAGCCTTGATTACCACCTTAAGAGGCTCTCGCTTGGTTGTTGGATCAAGGGCCGGATACAGACGGCAGTTCTACTCGATACGGCACGCATTGTTAGGAGGTTCCTCACTTTAAGCTCCTAACTACCGGTGGCTTGGGCCTTAGGCCTCGCCCCTGTAGGTGTACATATTTTTATATTTTAAAATTTATATGTATTTTATATGTATTTATTTTAAAATGTAACTATATTGTATATATATAATGAATAAAGTATAATAATAATATAGTATCGGAAGAGAAGGGAGTATAAAAAGACAAACTTGCTTAGTTAAAATTAACAGTTATTAAAAAGAAAAATGGATAGAAAGTCCGTCTTAATAACTAACTTCAGTCTGACGCGTTTCGGGATCAGATTGTAAACGTCTATTTATAAGCATACATATATAAATGCAGGACAAATATAATTGTAATAACTACAATCGCTGACATGTTTTAATTTAAAATAAAATAGATTTTTATGATTATTTTTCAATTTTCAGGTAACTGAATGTCACGATTTTTAACAAAACTACGGTCTATTCAAAGTAAGTGTTTCACAAGTTTCTACATAGTTGAATGTACTAATGACTGAGTAAAGCAAGGGCTCAATTTACGTAGTGAAAACTATATGATAAAAAAACCAACCTTTAATCGTATCATCTTCCAGATTGAGTTATTGGTACCCTATATACTTGAAGACTATTAATTTTTGTATTTAATATTTGAACATACATTATTCTATTTAGACTAGCTTACTTGCATCGTTGGTAAGAAACAAAGATATACATATAACATGAAATACATATTACAATACTTCAGAACTGGCTAGAAACGAATCTGCTCACAACAGAAAAGCTTGCCAATATCGGAATTCGAACTGAACTGAAGATCTTCAGCGCATAGGCAGGATCGCAACTAAAATTGCTATCCGACGACTGTTTAGGGCCGAAATTAATATCCTAGCCTAACCCCGATCTGAGATTTCTCACTATAGCAACTATAGTACATCTCTTTTCGCATACTCGGTTTGAAATGTGAGATATAGCTATCGATCTACGAATTAAATATAGGTTATCAATTTACTACCGAAACTAATAACCTATCAATCTTTAATTGGTAGATCAATAGATATACCCCTCCCTTTCAAACTTGTGAATGCGAAAAGAGATGTACTATAGTTGCTAAAACAACAAATCTAAGATAGGAGATAGGATAGGTTATTAATTTCGGCCGTTAGGCAGTAAGTCTATAGTACCGTTTTTTTTTTATTTATTCTGCGAGTTCATATGATATTAATGACAGCTTAATCCAAAAACTTTTCAAACCACTACATATAGAATAGTTAAATAATACTCCCTGATAGTGGCCGTGAATAAATCGGCTGAAATGCAGTAATTTTGCCTTTTCGTCGTGAAAAAGCATATTTACATTTCACTGCGCTTACAATACCTTTAGTATAATATGTAAATAAATTATCCTTCAAAATTAATATATGTATCTATGCTTTGGAAGCGGAGGATTTAATTAAGAGGCTTAAGTGGCGTAATTAAGGTTCCGTGAGAAGGGAGATGCGATGGAGGTACTCATCACACTTCCAAGCCAGGTGTTACCCATTACATCTACTATATACGACATCGTATGTTTTATTAAACCGCTTTATATTTGTTTATACTTTATAACAAGTGCTTTTTGTTTGTATAAGTGTACAATACAAACGCTTGTAGCAAATATCATCTTTATACCTTTAATTGCAGTTAAATTACACGTTATGTAAAAAAAAAACCTCAATATACGACTTTAGATATTGAGGCTTCAACGAACAATAATTATACAAGTTTTCTAAGATGAAATGAAAAGAAATAGAAATGAAATAAATTACCGATGTTAAAAAGATGCTATTTAAAGTACTTATGTGGACAAAAAATAATAAATCATGCCCGAAATAATCATATTATAGATTTTTAATAACTTTAATACATTCGGTGTAATGATACACAAAAGCGTGGCAAAAATATTACCAAATTTGTTAACTAACTTGTTTGTAAAACTATTTACTCGTGGTAAAATATTATGATGTTCTATGATTAATTTTATTCGTCTATAAAAAGCGGCATCCAAACTTAACCCTTTTTTCTTGAGCAAAACCCTCATAGGACCGTCCTACTTGTACATTGAGGGAATGGTAGCTGAGGTCTACAGGACTTATAAGGTGACTACTTTTTCGCATTAACAGGGACTGTAGCCCCAGTAATCAATTCTCCACAGCCCCGGTGATTCAAACCTAACCTACCAAATCAAATAATAGTTACAGCTTTTATGCATAACATAGCTTTACTCTTTATCTATAAACACTGTAACGTTCATTAAAGTTGGCTTCCGCGCAATGTTCATAAAACAAAAGTGTAATTCACGGTTTGCCTCCGTTGGTTTGATTCGGAAGCGGCTTTACATAACGCCGTAGTCCGTAGCGCCCGTAGCAATGTAGTCGGTCGGTCGACGCATTGCGATCGATGCTGGCACAAGCTAGTATTTTTCATTATACACCGAAAAATTGAATATCACTCTGTATTTAATTATTATTTATCACCTTTGATTCATAAAGTATTAAGCTGCGTACAAACTTGTGACATTTGATTGTAACAGAATTCCGTGACCGTCCTCACACGTGTGTATTTGCCGGTAGTCAACATTTGTTACGACATTTTGTTACGATATGTATCATCCCGGGCGCTCAAACCAATTGCTGCGGCCCTAGTGCGAAAATTTTCGAAGCCACTTAATTCCGAGGCTTTTTTTTATCACCAAGTCTGATGGTAAGCATGGTGCAGTCCAAAAAACGACAACAATTATCAACAGTAAAGAAAAATTAATGGTTAGTCGCAGCGATCATGCCAGCCTGCACAAATATCTCCAAGCTACGCTTAACAGAGCCCATATTGTAGAACGGAAGGAACACGCCCGCCGGAAGACCATTCCGGAGCCCAACGACACGGCAAAAGTAGGAGCCCGAGAACTTCTTAGCTCTAGCCAAGATGTTTAAAAAAATATTCATATGCACTTTACTCAATTTTGTACCGCAACACCTTTAGTCAAGGAATTTGTGGCGTGAATTCGAGCCGCGACATTGCGGCCTGAGTCGTGAGCCGGGGTCACGGTCACTGGATTGATGGATCATGCCATGGAATTTTGCCTGCTTTTTTGCCGCAACTTTTGTACCGCTCTTCTTTTGAAATATTTGGACGTGCCTAATTTGAGATGATATCAGCATCCGTTCACATTTAGCGTAACAAGTTCGTAGTGACTCCACGGAGATCTGTTCGATGTTATGAGACAAATCTGGATCCACCTTTATTCGCTTATAAACGGAAAATGATTAAATTACGATTACAAAATTTCTATATTAATCCGATCCGAAGGTAAATCATCTGAATTTGCTTGAATGAATGATATAAACGTCATACAATTTCGGGTCATAAAGAAAATTAATATTGAGGATTGGGACGAGCCCAAATAATTCATTTATAAAATAATGTTAAGTAAAGGGAATTAATTCAAGAATTTGTTCAAGAAACAATGGTTCATTATAAAATTTAATTACCTTATTCAAATTAGTTTTGTAACTTTTAATGTTGCTTTGATTAGATTGTAAACTGTTATATAAAGTAATAGGGTTAAATAGCAATGAAGTTTGATCTTATCGAGAGGTAACACACGAATTTAAAAAAACAATATTGTTACGAAAAAATATTCCCCGTTTATCTAAGGAAATAATGCCCTTGGGTAAAGTTTTAAGGTTAAGATGTTCAGTGTTATTGGTCAACTAAATGCTCATGGGAGATTGGCTTGCTTGTTAGTAAAAATAAGAATATTTTCTTTTCATATTATTTCATGATCGGTTTTTAATGTAAATAAATAATAAGTAAGTACTCAGCTCAGTTATTTAAGTGCTAGAATATTTTAAAATTGTTTTCCTACCATCAACTGTGAACTAGAAAATATACATTATGTGTGATTTGTTATTGAAATATCATAAATACTGCAATTATAAATACTAATTATATATATATATATATGAATCGTTTTTCTAATCTTCTTTGATTAAATTAGAATACATTTAATTTTTAATGTAGAATCAAAAGTTATACGGAGTTATGAGGCCCTATTTCAAATTCTGTTTAATCCATTTAATTTTATTACTACCGCAATAATTTAAACATTTTTTAAAAACAATAAACTAACGTAATCGTGGAATTCAGAATCACTCGTATTTATTGTGTTAAAATTAAAAAATCTCATATGGTAAATGTGTAGAATTAATTTTTTATACTATTAATATACGTGGGAAGTGCTCTGTCAAACATGATAACAGCCTTTTTCGTATCGTCATCAAGATAAATGATGGACGATGTTTTTACATTACGTGTATGTCGTAAAGTATAATGAATATTGTTACAATACATCATCGTATAAATGCAACATGATAGATGGTGCAGTCGGTAGGACACTGTTTTGCACTTCATGAGTCTTAATGTTTGCTCTTTCTTAATCTAGCTCCTTAATATAAGGAAAACTATTATCATATCATTATTATATGAAGGTACCTGTAAAAAAGTCTGGTATGTATTAATTGCCAGTGATTTGTTACCTTTAATATCATAGCAACATTGATAGGTTTTGTACAACTCGATATGATCCAATGTTGCTTGTGGATTATTGGCGAATTGGTGGTAACTGATGGTTTTGTCCGGGAATTCTATATTTGGATTCAATATTTAGAACATTTTTCTTTTAATAGTTACAGAATGAGATTTCTCCTCAGTAAATTTAACAGAATGATGTCCATGTTTTCAACAACGAAAAACTCTTAAACTACAAGATTTAGAAGTTAATTTTTCTTTACAGTTGATTCGTGAAAGTTTTTGTTATGTGACTATGAATAATAATAAAATATTAATTAACAACGCATTGCCAATTTGGAAAAGCCTTGTATTATAATAGTTACGAAGCGATGACAGATGGATGACTATCTGCCATATAATTTATATCAATAACGAGAAAATAAAAAAGCTACCGTTAATTTAAATCTTTTTGAAAAACGCCGCTTCAAAATGAATTCAGAATTATATTAACGATATTTCATCACTCCATTAACTGATCACATAAAAGGTCAAATTATATTTGACAGAAAAGCCGACATTAAGTCATATTTCCCAATCATCACACATCAACTGATAAATAAATTACAATATTTAATATTTCAAGAGATAGGTGTCAAATCCGTCCATATAAACCAAGCCTGTAATTTCCTTTATAAAACCGAATATCAATTATTCAATGTTTCTTGTTTCCCGTTACAACTTAGGGCTTAATGAAATGATTACCATTTAAATAGAATAGTTCTGAGGAAATTTACATATATTATCTATAATTAGTTGGACTTATAAAGTCGATCGTGTGTTTAAAAATGATATATCAAGACTATAATGAATACTATATAAACTGGTGTTTACAACAGATGTGCTTTTGTTACTAAAATTTAAATTAAATACAAATAAAATACCTACAATAAAATTTTGACCGTTTGAGCATTTACTACATGGGCATAAATAATTATAATATATTCCGCAAAATTTTAAACGTACTGTACATATTACGGCCTATATTTATATCATTATAAAATAAAAGAGATAAAATTTGCTAATAGAAGTTATAAGAAACCTGATTAATCCGACCAATTTGAGTAATGTGAATACGACACAGTCGTTTTCAAATTTTGCATATTTGTGCCCGCATCATATAGAAACTGTTGGGCCAATTTTAAATAGACTTACTCAGTTTTAACATATATTTTAAAGCTTAGATCATAATATTAGGTCCTTACATATGAAATTGGCGTTCTTCGTACTGGCCACTTTAATCACAAATTTCTCCTCTTTGGTAAGGAATTCCAAATTCAAATTTGTACAGCTATAGACTCATGTATTTGTGCTTCGATGATCGTCATTCATTTGTTTTTTTCTTCTGTTTTTTTTTCTGTTTGCGTCACTCATTTTACAAAATGGAAAACTTTAAATATCACATTATTTACGAGTACGAGTTCCGCCGTGGCACTAGTGCTGCGGAAACAACTCGAAGGGTGAATGATGTGTATGGCGGTCGTGTTGCAAAAGAAAACACAGTTCGTTTTTGGTTCCAACGTTTTCGTTCTGGAAATTTCGACCTGCAAAACAAGCCCCGTGGACGGCCTGAGACACAAGTTGATAATGAAGAGTTGAAGGCTATTGTGGAAGCGGATCCATCGCAAACCACGTCCGAGTTAGCTGCAGGCTGCGATGTTAGTGATAAAACTGTTTTAATTCACTTGAAGCAAATTGGGAAGATTAAAAAGCTTGAAAGGTGGGTACCTCACGAATTGACTGAAGCAAACCGGCAAACGCGCGTCGACTGCTGCGTTACATTACTAAACCGGCACAATAATGAAGGTATTTTAAACCGAATCATTACCTGTGATGAAAAATGGGTTCTTTACGATAATCGGAAGCGCTCAGCGCAATGGTTGGATCCTGGCCAGCCAGCCAAATCCTGCCCCAAGCGAAAATTAACCCCAAAAAAGTTACTTGTAAGCGTTTGGTGGACTAGTGCCGGTATTGTTCATTACAGTTTTCTCAAATCTGGCCAGACTATTACGGCTGATGTCTATTGTCAGCAATTGCAAACCATGATGGAAAAGCTAGCGGCTAAACAACCTAGGCTGGTCAATCGCTCCACGCCACTGCTGCTTCACGACAACGCTAGACCACACACTGCGCAACAGACGGCTACTAAATTAGAAGAGCTTCAATTGGAAAGTCTAAGACATCCTCCGTACTCCCCGGACCTTGCACCAACAGATTACAATTTTTTTCGAAATTTGGATAACTTCTTGCAAGGGAAAAAATTCAACTCCGATGGGGCAGTCCAAATCGCCTTCAAAGATTTTATTGATTCCCGTCCGACTGGTTTTTTTAGTAAAGGGATCAATGAACTACCTATGAGATGGCAAAAGTGCATAGAAAATAATGGTTCATACTTTGATTAATTAAATATATTATATTAAAAAATATTCGACTTTTTGTTCCTCCCATACAAAACGCCAATTTCATATGTAAGGACCTAATATATATTTATTCAAAACAAGGAGAGAAGAATGCATGACAAGAAATTTATTACTATCTTTAATAAAGAAGGCAAATAAAAATAAAGCCATATTTATGATTTATATATATTTACAATTTTGATTAAAATCAACCAATTCAATTCCTAACAGAAATACAGATACAACTTTATCTCTCCGTAGTATTCATACGGTCGTATACAACACACCTTCACATCTAATATAACTTAAGTCACGGGCAGTTTTTAGTAAAATATTTACAACAATACTTGTATCAGTTGACACTTGTTTTTGAAATTGAATAATATCTAAATACATTTTTAGGAAATCTTCATAATAACCGCCATTTGATTCTACTTTTTAGATTACCAACTGATAACCATATATCATTACTTTTCACCCTACCTTATGCGGTCGGCCATGGAACCATTATCATTATGCATGTGCAAAGAATAATAGTCTTTATGCTAAAACATTAAAGTGTACTATACGTTAGACAATTAGTTTTGATAGACGCACGGCAGAGTGAATACGGATATGAAATGAAAACTATGATAAAGTAATTGGAACTAAAATTTTTTAATGGTGTTACTTGGTCGTTAAGTTCTAATAAAGTTCTACTGAGGATAATATCATATGAGCTGTGTAATAATATCATAGTTCTTTTTAGTTTCTGAATGCTGAATATCCTGGGTTGGTAGTTCCAGTTTTGGATTTTGTTAACAAATAATTATATAATATTATTGTTTTTCATACAATTGTTAACTTTCGCTAGATCCGTCAACTGTCGTTTAAATAACGCAGTGTCACTCTGACGTAGCCTTGAGTTTCTTTCGGCGTTTCTTCTCAAGGTAGTCGCTTCCGAAACGCTGGTAGATCACCGTTAGGTTCGTTTTTCAAATGGCCGGCCGTCTAAGTCGAGACAGTACACAAAAGGGTGCCAATGAGTAGCCGTTCAACCCATAAAATTCGCTGGCTGAGCGCGCTCTGCGTTCGCCCACCAAGCCCATTTTATTGTGAAAGTCTTTCCCGGCCACCAACGTACTACCCATAAAAAAAAAGTTTAATATTAACTTTCGCAAAATTAGACCTGTAAAAATTGAAGTAATAAAAATAAACAATTGCTACGTATATGTATACACATTTAAATTACATTTTATAATGAGTCGACGCAGTGGCTACACCAAACTTGATGGTAAGCATGGTGCAGTCCTAAAAACGACAACGACTACCAACAAGAAAGAAAACCCCATCGGTAGTCGCAGCAATCATGCTGGCCTGTACATATATATCTTCAAGCTACGTTTAAAGGATCCAATATCAGGATAATGGGAACAATCTCCCCTGAAGAACATTCCACAGCTCAACAACACTGCAAAAATAAGAGTCAAAGATCTTCATAGCCGGAATGTGAGATACCGTATAGCTGTGACTTTGTAAACCTCTAATTAAGTAAATTTTGTTATAAAAATATTATTTTTTGTTGAAGAGGTCGAAGTCTGTAGGTTTATGGTATAAGGGTTTTTATAGAAAATTAGAAAAGTAATATCACGAGTAATTTATAATATGTCACATAATAAATTATGGTGTCATGAAATAAAATAAGCAAAACTGCGATCTGTAATATAGTATTTTATTATTTTCTCTGCGCCTGCTTCAAAATTTTTAAGCTTGCATATCTAAATATAATTCAATAAAAAGCTTTGATTTACATAAAAAAATAATCTAAAATAGATATCGTGTTTGAATAAAATTATAAAATTCAGTATTTTCTCTATGTCCAGTCTAGATCATAGCTTATGTAGATATACTATTACAGACAACGAAATTGCGCATTTGCGCATAATCAGCAAGGCATTAACGCACACATGTCATTTCTGCCGCATTAACCACTCGATATTCATAATTTAGTGCAAATGATACGAGCAAAGCGCATAACGTAGAGGATTCAATATTCATAAGTTGCGGTTACTGATACGGCGTCGTATTTGCGGGAAATGGCACCTTCGATATCAGTAGCTTACTGTCTCGAGACGTTCCTTTTAGTAACGATTAATACATAAACAGAAATACATCGTAATAAAATAATAATAAAATGTATAATAATTTTATTATATTTTTGTATTTTACGAAAAAATATAACATTTCGCTTTCAATACTAAAGTAACACAAGTGTCTCGTTAAAATGATACGTTTTCTTTTGATCTAGTAATGACGCATAAAATTATTATTATTTTGTAACTCGGGGAAAATTCTGCTTAGAACCATCACAGTTGCTGTGAGGGCAGTGACCCCGGTGTGTCAGACTCCTACTGACTAAAAACCCTGGGGTGTCCTCCTAATTACTTCACCCGGGCCATGGGAACCAAATTCATCCAGATGCCAGGGGAGCAAAAAGCCTTGTTGAAGCTAACTCTCTAGGAAAAGTGGGAGTAAAGAGCCCATAGCTCCAAAACCTCCCTGTCAGGTGGTGCGCCAGAAACGTGCACTGTCTCCCTCTCATCACGGGAGCAGGCTCCCTCAAGTCTACTGCCCATAAAATTATGATGATATAACAATATTATTGGCAAAGTCTGTAATATTTCTACGACAATTGATTCTAGATCAATTGAAGTCTTAAGACATATTTTTAAGCATTTTTTGTTTCATTTTCTAACTTTTAATATATTCACTTGGCCCACTGTGGTGTGGGTGGCTTGATATTATTTTAAAATGTAAACATTGTAAGTAATGTATTATAACAAAGCATAAGAAGTTATTTTAATAATAATGGCGAGTGTTCTGGGGAGCTATTTAACCTTGTTCCACTCTCTCCAGTCCTTAATAGAACCACGAGCGCGAGTTTACGGAGTCACAGCTACACGCTATCTCTCATCCCGGCTAGGACTAAGAAGTTCTCTTACTCTCAGTTTTGCTGTATCGTTGGGCTGCGGAATGGGCTTACGGCGAGCGTGCCATTTTTCCGACCGTCCTATTATATGGGATCCTATAAGCGTAGCGTGCGGTGATTTTTGCGCAGGCCGGCATGATCACTGTGACTACCAATACATTTTTCTTAACTGTTGATAGTCATTGTCGTTTTTTGGACCGCACCATGCTGCCATCACGCGTGGTGGACTCACTGTATCGAGTCAGAATAAAAAATATTGTTAAAGAAGAGAATAATATTTATTTATTAATAATTTAAATACGCTTCAATAGCATTTAGTAAACTATCTTTATCTTTAACGGTAGAGGAGCCGCCCTGTATGATCCGCTACGTAAACAGGATGTTAAATTTAGAATTAATAAGAGTAATTTGTCAATTAACAGAGACAATTAACAAAAAAGAGAAAGCTTAAGGAGCACCCTAAACATCAACTTTTTGGACTTAGGCATTTGTCAAAGCTATTTAAGTAATCCCAGCAGTCGAGAAGCTCGCAAAATTTATAAATTTATTTACAATAGTTTAGTGGAACCTTGAGATTTCTCTATCTTCTATAGTGTGTCTATAACACCTAGTGTACTGTTTACATTTTTATTTTTTATATTTATATTTATGGTGTAGCACGATAGGGCTGGCATGACTGCATGCAGCAGTCAAAAGCCCTTTAAACACATTGATTAAAAAAAAAACTTTGTCTTTTGGTTTTCTCGCGGACGTAAGTACAAACTGATCAATGAAAATTCTTCACTACTTAAATTTTAATACGAGTTGTCCTAAAGTTTGCACGGACTAGAAACTTCAATTGAAAGTTTGACGAGAACACAAAATCTTTCAAATACTTATCAGGTTCAATTGTTTCATCTCACTCTACTCGAGTCAAAACAGTGAAGTTTCTATTATATTAATTTCTTTTGAAAATTATGTTTATTTAGTTGTTGGATGCAGTGGCTTATGGTGAGTACGTATAGTATTCTCCAAGCGCGATGTTATCAGCTAAGTAAAGTTATAACGAAAGACTTAAATACAACCATTATAATTTATTAAGACAACTGATGATGATGTCCTAGCCGCATTCGGCCCCGGCGACTGTTTCAAAACCGATTAAGAAAATCGAGGTCCAGTTTTCGGAAACAGCCAATTGCGCAAGAGATATTTAAGTGCATAACTGGACGCGCTGCCAGAAAAGCACTCTCTCGTCCGTACTATCTCAGGCCCGATGGAATGGAGAACCAGTACGATCAGGAGCGAGCAGGATGCAGGTTTGGTCGAGTTTTCCTTCTCTGAACACCTGTTTGAATTGCGTTGTTAAAGAGATACCTTAGTCGCATTTTACGACGTCTCAGCAAGAAGAGGGGGGTGCTATTCTATTCTGCCGGCAGCCACCACGGCTAAGACAACTATGTGTAAACTGGCTGTTCCTAAAATGTGTCAGGTACAAAGGAACTGGGTCGTGAACACAGTACACAAGTGTAAAGACCGTCATAGTGATTCGCTTTGGCCTATCGCATTTCGGGATTAGCTAATGTATATCCAGTAACTCATATATCTAGAGACCTTCAGTCATGATATATGTATGTGGGCTGACATGACGACGGAGACTGTTAACGAATTTTCATCGGTCGCTCTCGTTTTTGGACTACACTATACTTACCATCAGGTGAAATATAGTCACTTTGTCGAGCCAGTGTAAAAAAAAAAACAACTAAATAGCATTTCTATATAATAAATAGTCCGAACTAGATTTAATTTGTTCGTGCAAATAGCCCTTAGTTGTTTCTTATAACTTAATTTGCTCCCAATTTAATCAAATAAAACTTCAATTATTTATAATGCACTTTTAAAACGTGTTTAATGTAGTGATAAACAGCTCTGTAGGTACATAATGAAACAATGTAGAAAGGTAATTTTGTTTACATTATACGTAAAATGTCCACTCAACATTCGCCCATCGAGTTGTTCCAGAGGTGAGACAATGTTGATATTTGCAACTCTTTTAGTACGCAAGCCGACTAAATAACTGGTAATTCGCGTTGCAGTATTTTGTAAATGTATCACGCTTTGTGGGGTGCAGTGTGCAGTGAAATTTAAAACAACATTGTTGTTTTTATTGTAAACGTGCAATTTTCGTTCAACGAACCCGTTTTAAGGTGTGTCTTAAACGTTAGCGACGTCTACAGTTAAGAAAATTTTATTTAAATGTTTTACAATGGCGATCTCGCTATTTAAAAAATAAGTATTTATTTTAAAAGAAACAGGTACGAATGGTTACTATAGCATCCCTAAATCTACGTTAAACCGTCGAGTCGTTATGTATATTCTACAGTTTATGTAAAGAGGAGACCTTTGAAGGGGTTCCATGTGGTATCTTCAATACTCCATACTTTAAAGGTCTACAGATCCACGACAACGCAGCTATTCCCAAGAATATTATTGTCGCTTACTTTGAGTTGTGCAAACGGCTACCGGGTATAATTTTTTCCCAGGACTACGACGTAGGTTTCTTCAAAAAGATAGTGAATAACGTTCTTCTTGGCCCGCAACGCAATAGTAAGGCTCTTTGTGTTGGAGCTCCCCATAGATGGCAGTAATGCTGAGTAACATTACGTGGGCCGTCAGAATGTTTGCCGACAAGGGTTTAAAAATCAACATTAAAAATTATAGCAAAACTTGAATACGTGCAAAGTTTCGAGAGAAACTTAGCATCTATTATAACAAAACTGGTGTCAGACAGTGCCTCGCGTGACAGAATAACTTAAATCACGGTTTTACGCCTATGTCGTTGCCAAGATCGCATTATAAATGGTTTCTTGTTCTTTGTGACGCCATTCCGACGCAAACACAAGTATGCGCTGGTATTACTAGAAGTAATAAACTGTACATATTAAATGGGACCAACATTCATAACATTATACGTTTACAATATATACTGCATAACAATTTTTTTTTTGATACTTTGTTGGCGTATGTGTCTTTGTTTATGTATTTTTTATTCTTAATGTAATGCTGTATGTTTCCTTGAAAATGTAAAAATAAAAATATATAAAGTAATTCTGACTTGAAATTGTGGTAACCTTTAGTTATACATTTTAGTAAGTATAGTACCATCCAAAAAACAACTATAATTAACAATGGTAAAGAGAATCCTATCAATAGTTGTAGTAATCATGCTAGCATACACAAATATATCTTCACGCATATCGTAGGACTGTACTCATGCTCACCGGAAGACCATTCCACAGCTCAAAGACTTGGCTAAAGTAAGAGTTAGACAACTTCTTTGTACTAGCTGAGATATGACTTACTGTAAAACTGTTACTTGTAATTTTGTGTAAATACGCTTTATGCTTTTTGAATAGAAAAAATAATTGATTCAAATATAAGGAATTTATTTCATAATAGAACTTCTTTGAGATCCTTTCTGTTGCAGTGGTGTGTCGGAGATTCATGTAATAGAATGAGTTCTTGTCTTATCTGTATTTTATTAACAACGCCTTATTCACACCCAAATATGTACGGCTGACAACTGTAGGAACAGAATATGTTGAAATTTCAGTGTATTGTCTAATAGTGCTCAATTATTGTTGATTTGATTTTAGTCTATTTATTACATGAATCTGCCATCTATAACTGATATCATGGTTATTAGTTTATGGATATCACATATTAAAGTTCATTTTTTATTATATATTTATTTCTTAATCAAAAAAAAATTATAAGATCCAGATCAATGAAGGTAACATAATTGTTTTTCTAAAATTAAAAAATATATTTTTTGTGGCACTAGTGTCTAGCTTTACAAAAGTAACAGTTTTATTTTAATTCAATAAAATGTTTAAACACAAGAGTATAATGATAATGATGTAAATTAATTGATTAATTTTTTTTTATATCCATTTACAAAATATACGTATGCACGTTGTTGATAAAAAATCCCACAATAATAAAAATTATATTCTCATACAATAATTATGAACAAATTATGAGACCGGTCTCACTCGGCTTAAAGTACTTAGTACGCTTCCGTTTCGGCTTCGGTAACCGTCGGACAAAAAAACTACATTAGGTAAAGCATTAAAACTGACCAAAATTTCAGCTACAACCTCAAGTTTCCTGTAAACGTCAAATTAAAATGGTTGATCCGATTTTCATTTTGATATTACTTTTAATAAGCTTTCAATTGCATATCTATATTCAGCCAAAGCTAAAAAGCTAACATCGATTAATTGGCTATTACAACAACCTTCGGTCAAAATCCAAGCTAAAACTTATAAAATCCTAAATAATTCTGATCAGTATTGATTAAAGATGATTAATATAATGATTTTTAAAACTTTTCAATGTAAAGTTTCTCTTGGTCTTCATAAAATAAACAAGCTGTAAATATTATTAAAACGATCTCATAAATTGTCAAGATCTGGGTAAAGCCGAAACAGTGGCCGAACCTTCGGTCGCACACTAGTACTTAGTAATAAAATGTGTACGTGAATAATTTTGGCACACCCTAACACTGGACTGGTTTGTGCTCTACGAACCGACACCGATTATGTTAAAAGAATTAACGCCGGATGTTTTCGATGTTCCATTTTAATTTTATTGCGGTTTCGAAACAATCACGCGGAATATTTACGACTTTGTAGCAGTTTGTGGGACTCCGTTCTCCGCGGCTGCGTAAAGGTACGGGTTGGATTCTGGTAGTCCCTTCTTGACAGTTTTATTTTATTTTATTTTTTTATCCAAACTTGGGGTAGTGACCACATCACGCTTGATGGTAAGCATGATGCAGTACAGTAAACGACTGCAACTATCAACAGTATAGAAAAACAAACGAAAGTCACACTGATTATGCCGGCCTGCATAAATATCTGTTCGTGCTTCGTTTAAAGGACTCAATATCATGGGGCGGTGGTAATTCGCTCGCCAAAAGACCATTCCACAGCTCAAAGACACAGCAAAAGTAAGATTTAAAAAAGCTCTTAGTCCTAGCCAGGATATAAGATACCGTATAGCTGTGACACCGTAAACCAATGCTTGTGGTTCTTTTATGTAAATGAGAGGGTAGAACAAGGTTAAATAACTCTTCAGAACACTCGCTGTGACACAGACGGTAGAAAACGCTTAGTGGGGTAAGGTCTAAATCCGCTGCAACCTATCCCGGGCGTCAAGTAAGTACTGAGCAGAACCATCCCAAAGATGCAAACAATATTCCATGCAGGACCTCACCTGGGACTTTTACAATAGGAACAGTTGATGCGGCGAAAAAACCGTCGCATTCTTTTCAGGACACCAAGTCTACGCGATGTTACGGATGTTTGTTTGTTTTTGTTTCGTTTCAGGTTGTAACTATCCACAGTGGTAAAAATTTTCTAGCTGTCATTAGCTGGTAGTCATTTACGTTTTTAAAAGATTAACGAAGAGATTTGTTTCTGAATGAGCCTTTATAGTTCTGTAAAAGAATGTCCATGAACAAGTTTATTACCGAATCAGGTGCTGTGAACGTGGAATTAGATTTATTATACAAATTAATCATAGTGTAGGTTACGGGCACGCGGCGGAAAGAGCAGCCGTTTATCAAATAAACGTCCCGACATTATTTACAAGTTGCATAAACTCGTTTATTTTTGTTTTATTGTAAGAGTTTTCTTTTTAGGTTCTCTTTTCTCGTAATATTTCTCCAGTTGCAGATTTAACACAAAGATGTTTCTTTAATGTATTTCGTCTAAAATATATTGTTGTTATCTCTGCTGTGTCCAACTAAATTACAACACAGTGCAGTAGTACCACGTAAGAAAGTCCCAAGAATCAACTTGATAACGACCAATAGCGATCAATTCATTTTTAATATAACCATTGTCTATCACCGCAAGCCAAAGATCTATAAAATTAAATTACAAATGTATCAGTCAAAGTGTTATGGCATTTTAACGCTGTGACATAATGATATGTATTTATAATCTAAAATACTTTTTATTTGGGAAAACTTGGCTTTTACGAAATTGTTCGAGGAACTTTGTAGCAGCGGACAAACTATTCATCATTACAAAGCCTTTCATATCTACTCGCTACGACCTGATGTGTTTTGGGATCAGCTCGAGTACGTCTAGTTGTCTTAATACTTAGAAGCCTTCCGAACAGGGCCATTGTAATTGGACTCCCATTTTAAGTGGTTGCCGGCGTTTTTGGACCATAATGTATTTACATAGCATCCGGTGTACTAACCCTTTGATACGCCATTATAAATTAGCCTTATCATACCAATTTCACTAATTATATAAACTAACGTAGGATTAAATATAATAAATATCTGTTAGAGCTCTCTAGACGCCCTTAGGTCTCGGATGACCGCAACCAAGTAATTATTTCAAGGCCAGACAGGGCCAGTCTGCTACAAGTAACGTGTGGGCTCAGTCACCCGTGAGTGGGCACCGCACTGTCTGGAACTCTCGCCAGTTGTGGCCAACCGCAGCCATCCTACGAAACTTCGTCTATTTTCAGCTCACCCTAATCGCCTTAAACTAACCTAACTAAGGTCATCTTAATATAGCCAGGCTCAATATACGATACCAGATCGTACTTAAAAAACATTTTGCTTCTAACAAACGGCTGTAAAGGGGAGATATGATAACTTGCTCCTAAAAGTTTGAATAACACATTTTATTATATCTTTAATAATTATGTTTTTAAGCAGATGAACGGCTCCACCAATGAAAGTAACTATGGGTATATTGGGCTAATAAAATCCCCTCTTTCATACAATAAAACAAATGTTTATGTATAAAACCGAATTTTTACTAACAATTAATATTAATAATTGTCGAAAAAAGGCGTGATCATAAATAATTGCATTTTCTGTATCACTGTACAATATTACAGGAGCAAATTACAATAATTGTCGTAAAAATATTTGCTGTGATTTTTCACCTACTCTATATGTATATAGCAGTGACAAAAATGTATAATTGCATGTCGTCACTGTAATGAAAAAAGTTGCAATAATTTGCATGCCTACAGACCAGTGATACTAATACTTAATATTATATTTATGCCTCAAAACATAAAATTACAATCATTAAGTTCTTTTACTTATAATAATACTATACTTTCTAAGTTTATCAAAAACTAAACAAGTTTCCATAGGAAATACAAGTACATGTGATAATTATTTCCTAAGAAAGATGTTAAAGATATATAGAAAACCATATTCAATACAACGAGTTGCCGTCCATTATTAAGTAGTATTGTAATGCTACACATGTTATTATGCTATTATGTAAAGTATGATTATTACGACCAATCCCGGTAAATATTGTAATATTGTATGCCCGGTAACAATATAATGAGTGAAATGGAACATAATTACAGTTCGGGTCCAAATTGCCTGTATTGTTGGTCTAATATCAATATTTGCAAGCATATTTTAGTAAAACTTAAAAAATATACCTGTTTTTGCGCTAAAAAATAGAAATCTTACCTGAATATAATATAATATTTATGTAGCTGTTGAAAATATATATTTTTACGACAAGCAAACTTATCCAGTGTGATTACACACACAATTTTGTAGCAAACATAAAAATATTATACCAGAATGAGATATTGAAAAGGGTAAGTAAGGGATAATATAACCTTCGTGTAGGGCAGTAGTCAATTTTAAATGATTAGACAAAGCGGTCACGTAGCCCTAGTTTGCATTTGCGTTGCACTGTGCGTAATAACTTCGAATAGCCCAGTGGCTATGTTAATAGTACATATGTAGTTCTGGAAACAAGAATTATAGTTAAAGTTAGGTTATAAAACTTTATTCTATCATAAAAAATAACTAAGCGTTTAGTTAAAAACAAATATAATGTGTTGCCAAGTGTCGGCTTTCGTCTAGCCGTCACACGACAATGCGCTCGCGCAGCCTTGAACCTGCCTCGCGAGGGCCGTCGCTCTCCGTCCGACTATTGTGCCAAATGTTATTTAATCTACATGTCGCAGTAACATATTTATATTAGAAATATAATAATATATTCAGAGATTAACGTCACATCCAAAACAATCATCGAAATTGTCGGATATCTACAAAAGTTTATTGAGTAGAAATAATGTCTGAAATGATTTAACGCTCAACTGTTCATTGCAATGCAAACAGTAAAGGAGTGGAGAGCAATCTCTGTCTGTTATTCCACGTTGTTGCTATTTGAGATCATTTAAAAGATGATGAACAGGTGTTCATTGGGCTGACGTAGTCCATCTTCGACCTCGTTTTCGCCTTTCATCAGGTGTGATTGAAATCAAACTTATTCTTGTGAACTATAAAAAAGGTACATGCCCGTAGTCGTAGCTGGTATAAAAAATGAAATGATTTTGGTTTATCTATTCGATTGACTCTAAAAATCTGTAAATGCTGCCTTTAAAGTTTTATTATCCTTTATTCGTTATTATGCCTAGAAAAATGTTAATATTCGTAACCGAAATCATAATTTTGTTTTACAATTCAAAATTCCTTTTACCTAACAGCCGTTACAGACAATAATTACAGTAAAAATGATTTTTAAAAATGTCTTCATTATGTTGTAGTCTGAATTCAGCTACGTTATAAGTCCAAAGACCTTATTTAATCTAACATAATTGGGTTAATGCAGTGAAATAATTATAACCAAACTGAAAAACTAATTTCAAAATTAAAAACGATAATGACACTAGATAGACCTTATTTTATACGCACTATTAGCATTACTAGATGATTTTTGTTAACTGCTAGGATATCTATGCTTGACTTGATGGCGCCCCGGTACCGGCCGAAATTAATAATGTATCCTATACCCTATCTTTGATTTGTTACTATAATAACTATAGTACATCTCTTTTCGTATCCACAGGATTGAAAGGGGGAGATATAGCTATCAATCTACGAATTAAAGATAGATAAGTTATTAGTTTCGGCAGTATATGAATTAAAAGCATTCATAGTAATTCGCTTCGGATAGTTACGAAACTCTTTATTACATCATTTATCCGGGATATGACTATTTCCGTATATATCCCTAATTGAACTATCTTACTGCGACATTTATAATACCTACTTCTATGAGCATATTAATTAATTTTGTTAACTCTCGTAACAAAAACAGCGTTCTGATGAATAGACTGACATGAAATTATACAATGTGTCTTAAATTTGTGTATAACGTTTTAACGGATATTATATTTTCTTAAAAGCCACAAATGCTTATAAAATGCAAATGTCTCTAAATAAATCTTCTCGAAAAGCAAATTGTAAATATGTATTTTGAGGAATTTAAATTATTGTTTTATATTATTTCTCTATTTTTTGTTCTGCATTACAAAGAATTAAACGATTAGAGCGTTGTTAAGTAACACAGCAATTTAAAATAGATTTATTACTATTTTTTTAACATCAATTTTGTTTATCTTATGTTTTGTATTAATCGTTGCAGTATGTATAATTTTATTGTAAAGTTAATTCGGAACTTAATTGTTTGTAAGCTGTTAGTGGTTAATAAGTGCTGTTCTTTTTGTTTCAGTGTTTATTTCTCATAACTTCCCTTATTAATTTTATTATAAATATTCTGTTCTGTCGGTCACTGTTAACATTTTCGAACCAGTCAAAATGTCTTGACTTAAAATATATAATATATGACAATATTTATAGATATAACTTTATATGTTTATTTGGTTTGAAATATATCAAGATTTTTACAAATATTAGTAAATATGTAATACATATTATGCCATTAATTTTTATAAAGCAAAGGTAATAAATAGCATGTTAGGCCTATTTCTGAATCAGATACAAGTTAATCACCAGTAATTCTAAAGTTCAATAAACCGGGCAGTAGACTTGAGGGAGTCTGCTGTCCGGATAAGAGGGAGGCGGTGTGCAGTATCCGGCGCGCCGCCTGTGAGATAGGTATTGGAACGGTGGGCTCTTTACCCCTACCCCTCCCAGAGTGGCAGCCTCGACAAGGCATTTCGCTCTCTGAACGTCTGGATGAATTTGGTTTCCCAGGCCCGGGTGGAGCGATTAGAGGGACACGCCGGGGGTTTTTAGTCTGTAGGAGTCTGACACACCGGGGTTGCTGCTCTCACAGCGGCCCTGATGGTACTATGCAGGATTTGCCCCCGGGACACCAACAAAGAAAGTTCAATAAAACCATTGAATCGATTTTGATAGACTCTCCTTTTCTCATTCGGTGAATACTCGTAGTTCATTTTTGTATAATATAACAAGTCTAATTAAATTGGTTGTGCAGACTTTAATTCGGGAGACTTTAACTACATGATCTCTTTCTTACATACTACCGTATATTGGGAGGCTAATTTTTTTTTGGGAGACGAAGCTGCTCGCGTCCGTAGGCTTTACCCTAGTTTCCCTATACGTGACTCCTGGGTGGTGCTAAACGAGCAGCAGCGAGGTGGTAGGGCGTTGGTGCCCGTCTGGATCGCGACCACAGTACAGGGGTGTAAAGCCCGTTATAGTGACCAGTTTCGGCTTGTCGCGTTTCGGGATCAGCTTGTGTATATCCAGTAGCTCATATACCTAGAGACCTCCAGTCGTGGTATATGTGGGCCGACATAACGATGTAGACTATCAATGGATTTTCATCCTTTGATAGTCGCTTTCGTATTTGGACTACACTGTACTTACCATCAGGTACTCTGTACTCACTATGTCGAGCCAGTGTAAAAAAAAAAATATTTAATTTATTTTGTCATAATAAAGCTCAACTTCAAAGCTAGTGATGTCACGTCTATCCTTGATTGTTAACGTTTGTTGTTAACAGTATGTATCATAAATATTAATTTCTAAGATCGTTTTTGATTGTCTACCGCAACTTGAAATAAAAAAGACATAATTGTGGACTGTATTGACAAAATTGAAAACATTTATTGCATATAATTAATAACACGTGTCCCCACTCCTACATAGTGTTACAGATATGAATCATAAAAGTAATTTGCTCTACACCGGACGACCAAAACACGTAACAAGATTTTAAAACCTAATAAAAACATTAGAGTACGTATTAATTTACCATAATAATTGATATTTCCGCGGCCTAACTGCTAAACAAGTCTTTATGGGCTTGGCTTCCGCAAATCAACGTCTCTAATATCTGCGGCTATCTTGTGGTTGTAATATATTTAATCTAATTATAACAATTAATTATATCAAAAGAAGTTTATATAGTGTTTCCAGTTTTTTTTAATATTGTTATTTTACAGTATTCTTAATATCGTATCTTGATTTACGCTTGCAATTTATCTTAATCTTTGCTTCGAAAAAATCCTTTCGTAGGACTAATAATTATATTTATTTATTTATTTGCTACAAGTTTGGAATCTCATAGTCTAGTTTATTAAAGATTAGACAAAAGTATTTATGATTGCTAACACGATAAACAGAAAGTATTTTTAAAGTTTTCCAGTTCATTTACGAGTATCTGGGCTTCACAGATTAATGGATAGATTTTCGAAAGCAAATTATACTTCAAATAAGAAACAAAAATTATACCTCAAACAAATTTATCGAAATTTAAGAATTCTACACCAAACTGACAATTGAGATTTCTGAATTAAATACCTTTCGGAAAATACTATATTGCTAAAAGTAGACATTGTTAATATTTAACAACCCTCTGGAATAATAATTTTAAGTACAATTGAATTGTAAACGCCGTAAAGCCCTTTGCGTTCTCTTTCTTAGATAGGGTAGGGAATCAATAGATCATTCAACTCGATGCGACGAGCGCTTTCCTATAAATACTGTCCGCGAAACTCCTCAGTTTTAGCTATCGTAATTATTAATATAGCTAGCTACAATCTTGAGTCACGGGATACTTTTAAAACTATTTTTGTATTTGCAAAAAAAAAGGATTTACATTGACGTGTTTAATATTTAAAAAAGACATTACTTTTTTCAATTCGGAATTGTCCTTTTAAAAAGTCATAGACATTTATTCTACTTGTATCACTATAATAGACTATTTATCTCTTTGTAATTGATATAATAATTATAACGTAAATAAATTAATTATTTTATTAAATTGAAAATAAAAAATGTTCTTAAGGATTTCATTTATTTTCTCGGTTTTTAATATGGTTACGGTTTTTAATCTTGAACAAAAATAATTTGTAACTTGATATGGTTTTTGCATTTGAATAATTGTTTGTTTTACGCAAAGATTACATACATGGTAAATCGTTTCGGTCTGTTGCATTTAAATCATATTCATTGTTTAGTTTTAGGCCGGCAAAACTGTAGAGGCCGTTAAATTGAATATAATCCATTCGCAGTCCACGTTGTTCTTAAGGTGATATTCTGCCTGCCCCTGCCGTTTGTCGTCAGCCGCGTTTCACGGAATGTCATCTTTAAACTGTCCTACAATTATTAAAACAAATGTTTTGAAGTGGTAGGGCGATTGCCCGAACTGGATGGTGACCACAGCACACGAGTGCAAAGACCGCCATAATGATGAGTCACTATTTACATCATCCTCATCTTGTCTATTACCAGTTGTTCATATACCTAGAGACCTTCCGTCGTGGTATGTGTGGGCCGACATAGCTATGGCGACTGTTAACGGATTTTCGTCTCTTGGCGATCGCTATCTTTATTGGACTACATTGTGCTTTCAATTTGGTGCACTGTAGTAACTTTGTCGAGCCAGTATAAAAAAATAGCAACTTTGTTATTTTAATGAATTAGAACTAGTATAAAAAAAAATCATTACTAAAATGATAAAACTTCATCACCATGGCCCTAATTCTGAAATGTTTATTATGTCTTACTAGCAAACGCTTGACACCATACGTGTTGGAAAGCGAAAATGAAGCCGATGATGGAATACTTTTACCCAGTATATGCCTCTCTCATTTTAAAAGTTCTTAAATCAGAACTGGCTGGTTTCTTTGGTGTCCTTTTTTTTGATGATGGCCGCTCCCTGGTGTGTCGGACTTGCGCCGACTAAAACCCCTGGGTTGTTCCTACTCCCGCCTGCCGAGTAAAAAAGGCAAGGCTGAGCCATGGGGGCCGAGGTTTCTTTGGTGGCCTAGCGGTTAATGGACCGGTTTCCATGCGAGGCAACCGAATGAATCTGGTCGTGGGTTCGACTCGCGGTATGTACCTCAGGATTTTTCCAGGTTACGTACGGATTTAGAGACCGCATGCTTACCGGTGAAAGAAAACATAGTAAGGAAACCCGCATGGCGACTAATAGACATGTCATGTGTAAGTGCCCTGAGAACGGCGATCAGCTGCGCTACTGGTCACGTTGGGCACGACATATAAGCGTAAAGTAAATACAGCCAGTAATGCATCCCTGCTCACCCTGAAAGGGGTATAACATGAAGATATATATATATTTTTTTAATTTATTCTTTATTAGGGGCTTTAAACTTACGTCATATCAGCCCCATCGTAGCCTAACATATAGAAATAAAACCTTTCATACCTCACCTTTCATACAGTTTCCATAGCATTTCGGCAGTTGCTTTAGTGGGCACCGCCAAAATGCTATGGAACATACCAACATCCAATCTATTTAATTTCAATTCACATATAATATCCTTTCTTACATTAACGTTCTGGACACACTCAATCAGGACATGCTGAATATCGTCTATAGAAGATATATTATTATTATTAAATCAGAATTTAAATTACATAATTTAGTAAGTTAATGTTATTTCTGGAATGTTTGCTTTATCTTATAGATCGTCACAAAATGATGTCTGATGGAGCTATAAAATAAATGTAAATTTTAAACAAGTAATGAACACCAAAAATACTTTGAGTATTAAGATTGGGCAAGATCACACTTCAATCACTTATCGCGCTAAAGCCAAAGCGTTAATTTTCCCCGCCGCAGTATTAAACCGTCGTGATAATTAACGGTAATTTCTCTGGAATTGATGATGAAGTTTAAAAATTAACACGGAGCCGGCTTCCCTCAGAGCAATGGCTTTCGAAAACATTATTACATGATTACATTACATAGTATTTGTTTTGAAACGGGTTTTACTATTATGAATTTTGATTTTTACTCGATTCATGATTTAATCTAGCCACTAAATTCTATTACCTATTTTGCTACGGAATGAGCGCATACACAACATAACATTTACACACAATTAGACATATTAATCTTGGTTTAAACTAAGCTTCCGCTTGTACTATGGATACTAGACAGAATTACAGTATCGTGCAATCCACAGAGTCATTAAATCGTTTTGGTATAATTGTATATTTAATACATTAATTAATTTAAAATATGATTCAACTTTTTGTTACATTGGCTCAACAAAGTGACTACTGTGCATCTGATGGTAAGTACAGTGTAGTCCAAAAATGAAAAGGACTGTCAAAGGACGAAAATGTATATTCATATCCGCCCACATATACCATGACTGAAGGTCTGTCTCTAGGTATATGAGTTACTGGACATTCACAACACCGTGGTCATGTCGGTTCACATATATTACGACTGAAGGTCTCTAGATATATGAGTTATTGAACATACATAAGTTAATCCCAGAGTGCGACAGTTTAAAGCGAGTCGCTATGACGGTCTTTACACTTGCGCACTGTGTTCATGATCCGGTTCGGACAATCGCTCTACTATAACAATATGGATTCTGCGACTAATATTCTGCTAATTATTAAATTTTAAGTTAATATTAAATATCTAATTATAGCAAGGTACTGCTTTTAATGGATGCACTTCACTGCAAAGATATTCATTCGTATATATAAATATACATCCTTAATTTGCGACAAACTATTCTGCCTAACATAGAAAAAAATGCCAGTAAAGGTACTCTAAAGCACGAGCATCAACATTGTAGGCAGGATCACTACAAACTGCATTATCATACTGTCAAACGAAACTAAAAATATTCTTTAATGAACGATAAATCTAATTTTAACCAATGCAATATTACTAAGAGCCTAGAGAAAGTACTATTTAATATGCGATAAACTATAGGAAGTCCTAAAATTAATTGAATTAAGGTATCGAAATATGATGTCGTCCATCTACGTTATGTCTATCCTATACGCGTTTGAACTTTTACTAGCACTGTTATTGATAGAATGTTCCTTTGTCTAGGCCTTCTGATAACTATTTTACTCCGTATCTACTTTCCAACCTTATTTGTTTCGGTCCACTTCATTGGAATTCGATTGTGCGAAAAAAGAATTTTGCTTCGTCTCAGTAAAGTGATCCCCTAAACCCACTTGTAAAGCTCTATACAGATCTCATCAAATACAAATTGACCTTAGTCGTATTTTTAATTTAAAACCTTTATAGTTCTTATCAGTTTTTTATGTAAATAATAGTATGTATATAATAATATACACTCGCATAGATAATTTATAACTACTAAAGTTTAAAGCGCCATCATGTATCAACATAAAATGGTTTATTATTTTTAACTTAAAAGATCAACTTCTATACTAATACTAATATTATAAAGAGGTAATTTTTTTGTATGTGTTTTTCTTTATATATATTTTCACTTTTTTGACAATTCAAAAGTGCTTGGAAATAGGCCTATTTAAATAGAGTTATATTTCCTTCATTCATTCACTCTGACGTAGCCTTGAGTTTCTTTCGGCGTTTCTTCACAAGCAGTCGCTTCCGAAACGCTAGTAGATCACCGTTAGGTTCACTTTTTTGCCTGGCCGCCCAAATCGAGGGTGTACTCACATGGGTGCCCCTGCGTTGCCACCCAACCCTGAAATCGCTGGCTGAATACCTTAAGTGCTCGTCTTCTCGAGCCCGGTGTTGTTGTAAAGATATTTCCCGACCAACGACGTACAGGCCTGTCAAAAGAAAGTACTTTACCTTTACACCAATATTTAGAAAAAAAACATAGCAATTCAAAAAGAAATAGCTATTTATATAAAAACAAATAGCTATGTATTATCATATTGATTCAAAACAACGTCTACACCTACGGTATTAAAGCATAGCCCAATTTAAGAAACCGGTAGCCGCCGCCAAACCGCCAAAGTAGCAATTTTAACTCACAGTTCTTATCATAAATCAAGCTTAAATAAATCACGATCGAAGGTATATTGATGGGCATATGCGAGCCGATGCCAAGATACAGCACGCCGAAGCTCACAAATATACTAGACAAATATAAAAATATGTAGACCTATGGGGGCGAGGCCTAAGACCCAAAGCACCGGTAGTTAGAAGCTCAGAGTGAGGAACCTCCTAACAATGTGTGTCGTATCGAGTAATACTGCCTTCTGTGTCTGGCCCTAGATCCAACAACCAAGCGATAGCCTCTTAAGGTGGTAATCGAGGCTCTTTGCGATCAGCTCATTAGTCGATACGACTATCGGTACAATAATCGCAGAATCTAAATATTTAGAAGATTATCCTTTTTCTGCTTTCACGAGATTCTCATCATGTGGTAATGGTGATATCAATAAGTATTGCCCGGCGCGCCGACCGATCTACTACCACAATATCAGATCTATTAGCAGAAATAATCCTATCAGTGATAATAGATCGATTCCAGTACAGCATTGCACTACCATTTTCAAGAACTGGCTGAGGTAGATCCTGATAGTACGGTACCTCATTGTCCACAAGATATGAAAGAGCAAGTTGCTGATGTGTGATTTATATATACAAAAAAAATTATATATATTTAGTGTTACTCTTTTTGTAATAATATAAATATTGTTTCTCCAGGTCAAATATGCGGAGGTCACTGTTGTGGGCGAGGAAGGGAAGATCTTCTAAAAAGCGCACTGCGAAGAATGGCCGAGGAGAGCGCCGTAATATCCACCAGGCGGACAGCAGATCTCATGCTGTCAACCAGGCGGACGCTGCAAGGTACTTTACACATTAAAAAATATTATACAAGTAATTAGGTTCGTGAGACCTTTACAAGCATCATATGGAAAATGGGGTGAACCTATAAGAAGCTCAACCAGCTAATTTTCAGAGTTGGCTACAATGTAAGAGCACCTCTTGTAGGTTCTAACTTCGGCCTGTTGAGCTTGTCTGCTAGTATTTCAAAGTCATTCGACTTAAGAAAAACGCCAATAGAAAGTGATGGTACATATCTTGTGTGTGCTGTAAACGCTAACCGACTTCTAATATTGTGGTGACTTCTCACCGATCGTGTGGAGGCTTCTCGCCTTATCCAGTTCACTTTATTCACGAACCTTCACATTTGAAATCTTGTGTTCGAGCCATTACTAGTCGCATCATCACGAAACATGCTGCTTCAAGCGCTCAGGCTATGTACTTTCTATGTTAACGTATATGTATGATACTTTTGTTTTTTCTTTATTTTTAAGGGACTTTTGTTCTTTTGAACATGTCAGCCCCATCGTACCTTAACCTAAAAATACAAAGAAATATTAAAACTAACAAAAAAATAATTATAAACGATTTATACATGTTCCACAACATTCCAGCGGCACCAGAGGTTGGTTCCGCTAGAATGCTGTGAAACATGCCTACATTATATAAATTAAGGTTTAAACTATTTACAAGGACAGATCTTTCCTTCTTATACTTGTCACATTCCATCAGGAAGTGATGGACATCGTCAATTTTGTCACATGTTTCACAAAGCGGTGAGTCGACCAGTTTCATGAGATATCCAAACTTCCTTGATGGAATGTGACCTGATCTTAACCTAAATGCTGCAGTTACACAGGATCTGCTTATATTAATATTAGCAAACCAAGGAATAGGAGGAGGCTGGCACTGTAGCGTCTTATACCAAATTCCCTTTTCTTTAGATGTTCTATTAAAATATTCCTTCCACATAGCCCACCCTTGATTTTTATAGTTGCCTAAAATTTCTGTGTAAAACAATGGAATGCTAACTAGAGAACCGTCTGCTAGAGCTGAATTTGCTAAGTGATCAGCCTCCTCGTTTCCTGCCAAACCGACGTGAGAAGGAACCCATTGCAATCTTAAGCAAACATTTAAGCAATCAGCATTAAGGATCTCATTCAGAATTGCATAGGCTGTCGGAACTCCTCTGCATCCAGAAGCACACCGCAGCAAATTCTGTAAGGCACTCTTGCTGTCCGTTAAGATAACAATGTTTTTGTGCTGAGATCGAATACCATATTTTAAAGCTTCCAAAACTGCAAATAGCTCCACTGAATGTATGATACTTGTAGATACATATTTTAAATTGAATTTTATTCATATAAACGCCACTATTATAGTGTAGTGTATGCGAATAAGAATGAAACGTGTTGTCTTCCAGTGCCACCGCACATTGAAGTGTAGGAGATTAGGGCACTTGCCCCGCCCTTTTCGAAAAGTGGTAATATTACGCACGTGTGAACAGACTAACACGATCCAATCACAGCGGCTCTAACCGTCTTTCATGCTAAAAGTTAGGTACACACACGCACTAATTTCACTCCACGACACCGGCGCCGAAGAAGGATAGTCCAGTTAACTATCGCAAACCGGGGCGTTCTCGCACCGAGGCGCAGTTGCACTCCGACCCAGCCTTGAGTTTCTTTCGGCGTCTATTCTCAAGGTAGTCGCTTCCGAAACGCTAGTGGATCACCCGTAGGGTTCGTATTCTTTTTGGCTGACGTTCCAAGTCGAGGTTCGTACCCACAGGGGTGCCCTTGCATTGCAACCCAACCCATAAACTCGCTGGCTGAGCACCTTCTGTGCTCGCCCACTAAGCTCAGTTAAACTGTATAGGCCTTTCCCGGCCCTCAGTAGGTATCCGTACAAAAAAAAAACAGACTAACACAGTCCCCTAGGAAACGAGGTGCTGGAGGGACGTGTGTTCGATGAATGGTAGTGTTCCAATACAGGACATCGAATTATTATTAATAATTTACTTAATCTAATGGAGTTCAAAATAATCCTATTCCTAAAAAAATGTATGGCAAGAAAAACTTTGAATAAATAATCCGTATAAACGAAACTACATATGGTAGATCCAAATTGATAGTTTAAATGTCTAGCCTGAAGGTATAATATGTTCGAACAAAACTATCCCAGAGGCAACCCCAATTCTAACTACTATGTTATTTCATTTGAAAAACGAATTTACCTTTCCGACAGAAACGATAGGAAATGGAAATTTTTCCGTCGTCCGATACGATTGCTACAGATACTGGCCAATCAATTTTTTTTGGGTATAAATTGAATACCGTATTTTTTGTTTATAAATTTTTTTGGAACTGAAAGAAATTTCCATCTACTTATTTTCTTTTTTTTTATGATAATCTACTAAATTCTCTGTTAAAGTTATTAAGTATATTAATAGTATAATGATAATATTTACTAACAATTACACACATTGACCTAGCCCCAAATTAAGCATGCGCTTGTACCATGGGTTCTACACAAAGATATACATACTTAAATGCGTATATGCGACCAGGACTCGTGACAAATTCATCGGCTCATCATAGAAAAGTTTGCCACTACCGGGATTTGAACCCAGGACCTTAGTATCGTAAGTAGGTTCGCTACAAATGGCGCTTTCAGGCCGTCAAAGTATATGTTATATTGTTTGGAAAGTTTTGTTCAAGTTATCAAATTTTGTTTCTTTAGGAGAAAATTGACTTGAATTGTTTTATTTTATCTTTGTTATGTAAAATATTATAATCAAATAATACTACCTAATAACAATATTAAAATTGTAACTACTATTATATCGAGGGGTGAAAGACTATTTGGTTTAAGCGAAATTTTTTGGTGATATAGTAATATATATATACATTTGGAATCGGTAAAAAATGCTGATTTTATATTTTATAATAGTAGAAAAAAATGTTTTAATATTTAATGAAATTTATATAGAACAGTTAATGCAATAATTTAAATGAACATTAAAAACCTATTTCACACATATATTAACAATTTTATTAATTCCTCTGTAAATTCAGCGAAATCGTAAGCCACTGAATCATCCGTACGGTTGAATGAACACAAGTATTTATTTATCAATAACAATACCAAATTAATACAATGCCCGCCAGATGCAAGAGATCACAAGAGGTATACAAATTAGGGATGTAACGGAGGCAGTTTTATCGGAACCGAAGTCGGAGTCGGAGTATTTAAATTTGATTTGTCGGAGTCGGAACCGAAATCGGAATTGGAGTCGGAGGCAATGTCAGTCACAAGTGACGGCAAAATAAAATAGTTTTATTAAGGGACAAATAAAATCATTATTCAGTGTACCTTTTTAATTAGAAAATGATAAATTTACACATACACAGACAATGATAATAAAAATTGCTATGTTTCTTATTAACATTTTTCCATTAAGAATGCACAAATTAAATCCAATTTGCTCCAGTGTTGTTTTTGTGTTAATTTCTATTTAATTTAATTTAATGTAAATGTAAAATAAAAAAAACTTTTAGTAATAAATTAAAATGTACATTTAATTCTAAATTCAATAAATTTAATCATATTTTTTAATCTAAATTTTTAAAAATGAGATCTTTAAATTAGGTAGCACTGATTGTTTGATTACATATAAAATTAAATCAAATAAATTGACTACAATAGTGGTGGTGACCTCCAAGGAATACCTCCGATTAAAAAGTTTCTGAACCGAAGTCGGAACCGAAGGTGTAATATCAATTGGAAGTTCCGACTTATCGGAGTCGGAGTCGAAGCTCCGTAACGTCCCTGATACATATACGAACCTACCACAATCATGAGCGGAGTGCCCGCTGCCCGCGCCCGTACAACAATAAACTTGCCGTCGATCTCCGATTAAATGATGGCGATAGGCACGAGGCCTAATATGTACATTGTACCGGTGGATTCATCCACACTTGGGTTTTGATACTTGTAGGTGTGACTTGACAAATTGGAACCCCTACAAACTTAACAATACCATAGACAGGTAAAATGTAATCAGATTAATTAAAAACGATTAGGATTACATTTTACGTTTTTTACCATTAATATGACCGCATTTTGCTCATCTATGTTTTAAACACTACGGAATCCTCAACTGCATACATATTTACGGCTCCTTAATGTTTTGACAGGATTTAATCTTGATTACAGAGCAACTAAATTAAAATTACAACTACATTTTGTAATGGTTAATCATTAATCAAATTACGTTTATTAATTGTAATATTTTAGTAAAGTCTAAGCAAAATTAAAGTTGTGTCTATAGCCTTAATCCCGTCGAAATTGTAATACCTAACAGCCAACTCCTTTATTGGTAACCCTTTGGAAAATTCTCATGGACTGTTATGGACGCCGTGAGAGCGGCGGAATAAATTTATAACGATATAACCCTCTCTGGGGAGTACTACAGGCATAGATGGGCAAAATGTAATCAGGTTAATGAAAATGATTAACGATTACATTTTACGTTTTTTACCATTAATATGACTGCATTTTGCTTATTTATGTTTTAAACAATATAAAATCCCAGATTGTATACACATTTATAATTTCTTAGTGTTTTAAATGGATCTAATTATGATTACAGAGCAAGAAAATTAAAATTACGACTACATTTTGTAATCGTTCATCATTAATCAGATTACATTTTGCCCATCTCTGACTACAGGTGTATTAGTAGCTGTATTTCAGGGACACTCAACGTTCCTAAATATGACCGCAGCTAATCATCTTGTCAAGGCCATGATATTTTCGTTAGAAAAATTCTGGCTTACTCATAACTTTTTCTACTGAAAAATTCTTACAAAAAGGTCGTTATCAAACAAAGGACTGCCCTGTACAAACTGCACTACACAATCAACGTAATTATAATTAACAAATTTTAACACAAGAGATAATGTAAAACTGCTGGTTATGAAAACTGATTTGAAACTTCTTAATTAAACAAATTTTCGAATCTTAATTTCATTAGAGCAAACTTTCTAAAGCTTTAACTGCTATCACGGATGCTTTTTAGTACTAAAACGAGTTATCCGTAACTGTTACAATGCCAAAAGATTTTTTAATCAACCATTTTCTGTTCTTTAAAATATTAAAAGGAACATTTGATATATTTCACAAAAATTACAGTAAATTTTAGGTTAACATGCATCTTTGTTATACCATTTATTAATACAAACAAATTAGATGCTTCAAAAATAACTTTTTTTTTATGTAATAGAAACGGTGCCTGCGACTTAGTTTATTTACTGGATTGCTTTACTATTTTATGAATACCATTATTTGAGGCTCAAGATATACACCCAGTTTCAGAAATGCTTTTAAACACCAATAAATTATCAAATGCATACACTAATTAATGAATGTTTATTTGCGTTTTAAAATTTAAGAGGCGTTTATGAAACTACGCGTTATTTTACTAAATTAAATATAACTCATATTTCTTATGGATAAGTTTTTATATTGAAATAATACTTTACATTGGTTCAGTAGGATAAGCGTTTATCAATTTCAAAAACAATAGCAACTAAGTGTTAATTATATTTTTACAATTTAGATACAATATAATATCACAAAAACACACACAAAATATATACACAATATATTGACAAAACAGTTTTGTCTAAATTTTGATTAAAATTATCCGCAATTATGCATTTCAAATAAACACAAAGCACTACGAAATAATTACTTTGATATTGTCAAACTTTAGAGGACCATCGAAATGTGTTCTGGCATAAAGTTTGCGCAAACAAGTCGCTCGACAGCTCCAATGTAGTGTAGACATCGTAAGCTGTGTGCAAACACACTTGTTAAGCCGCTGAATATTGCTGCATCTATATTATAGTAGCTGGTAACAACCCTCTCGTTTGAAGGTATACTTTACAGCTCGGTTCGAAATTAAACGCCTCAAAGCGCTTAAAATGTTAATTTCGCCAAGGTACACATTGATTTGAAATTCTACAAATATATTTTTAATAAGGCTCATTTTTATATTTTCTATACAAATAAAGTATTTCTACGAAGAAAGTCATCTTTTTAAAAAAATAATAATATTATACTAGTACATATACTATTGATAAGTAAGCTTACCAATTATCTTAGAATTTTCTTATTTACTCTTCTCCTAAAGACTTCTAGGTCTTAAGATCGTGGAAATATCCTCGCTGGAAGCATGTTCCACTCCTTAGCTGTTCGCATAATGAATGTAGAAGCGTTGCTTTTCATGCGGATATCTAGTGGTTTTATGATGAAATGTGGCTGGCGGAGTCATAAAATATATTTTCTGAGGACCCTCTCTACTGTGCAACCAATGTAAGACTACGAGGCAGGCAACTTAAGTCGAAACTCGAGTGTTCCGCATTTTAATATCCGTCAGAGAGTCATCGGTAATATGTCTTCGAGTTCTATAGTCAATCGAGCCCAAAGCTGCCAATTGGTATTTAGCGGACCCATCTCAAAGGTGACAACAGTATTCTGTAAAGGTGTAACAGTATTCAGACCACACCTGTGCCTGAATAATATTATATTCATATAAATGAATTTACATTAATAACTCTTATTTCTCGGTGAAAATTATGAAAATATGGAATAACATTCTTCTTTAAAACCTCAATATCAAATGAAATGAAAATAAAATGAACAAAATTCAGAAAAGAAGAAAATACAAAAATATATAAAGATGGCGATATGATTTCTGTTTGTCAGTAATCCCACTTAGACATCAAGCGATATGTCTGTCACTCATTCAGGCTGAAATTTATAAATGCAACTTTAAGTTTGCTTACACTTTACTAAAACATTACAATTTATATTACTCAATGACTATCAAAAGATTTGGTAAGACACCGACCTAGTCAACATGGACTTGACTCTGCGAATACTATGGCTATACTCAAGTCCGTATTATATACTCAGTTTTTTGTCAATTTATTTTTTGAGAACTTTGCTAAGCAAAGTCGAAATAGCGTCTATAAACCTAATCCTCACATCCTATTGGTCCACTACTCTTGAGTCAGATCTAGCGATGAAACATTTTTTATAAAGCACGTCAAAAGAGTCGTGCCACTGAAAACTTAGCTGTCATTATCATAAAAAAATGCGAGCGACGATCGTTTTGCTACTAACAAGTATAAAACAATGAACTCCACTTCCAACCCTCCGTTACTGAGAGGAAGTAATCAGAGTAGGCTTGACGGCGAGGGTTGGCTTTTATACCATTGTCCTCAGGACGCCTAAGGGTCCATGGAGACCACACGCACCGACCCTCATTAGAGCACTAAAATAATTTACCTTTGTGCTTTGGAACTGCACCGCGAAACGTCAATTAGACCCTTTAATATTTAAAAGGTTTTTTTAATAATTAAGGTTCTTCGTGTTAATTTTCTCACTTTTTTATATTCGACAATCAGACTACAGCGCACGTGATGGATAGTGTAGTCCACGAACGTCAATGACTAGAATCCATTGATAGTTGCTGTCGTCATTCCATGCCCTAATATATAATATTACAACTGAAGGTTCACAAACAGTTCTCGAAACACGATAGGCTGGGGCAAGTCACAATGACGGTTTTTGTGCTTGTGTACTGTGGTCGTGCAGTTTGGGGAAATACGAATGTTTAATAATAGTTTTGTATGAATGAATTGAATGTTTAGTATTTATTTAATAAATATACAATATACGCTATAATTTACTATATCAAGCTATGTAATATTCTTTTCATGTTTAAAAAAATTAAAACATTTTACGTAGCCGCGTTACGTAAATATTTAACCCAATATTGAAAGCATTATCCAATAACGCCACTACGTAATTACAAAATAAGAGGCTTTTACTTGGCTTCTTTATAAAAATCAAATTAAAAAGAGGGATGAACACTTTCAATCCAATGTTTTTTATAAGAATTTAAGCCCGTGATTTACAAAAATATTTATGTATCTCTTAAACACCAAAGTTCAACAAAGTTAATGTTCAAAATAATTATCGTATGATTTTATTGATTCGGGGTTTTTTAATACAAGATTTTAAAACTATCGGATTTTTTCTTAACACTTAATTTAGTTATATCTTATTATACCACACATCACACCTAGAATTTCGCCTGAAGACGTCTAAAAGTACAATTAAATGTCACTGGAATGTACTTACATATATACAGTTATTACTTTATTATTAAGCTACGATAATATGATAAATTATATAATTAAATATTATTATTAATTATATGTTAATAAAAATTGGAATTAATAGAGAAAATGTTTAAGTGAATATAATGACAAACGTCGAAACTTCAGCGTGTTATTGCGAATTGAGGAAATCGTCAATTGAACGTAATCGTAACATTCCGCCCCAGACCCTATTACGATTCCCAATTCTAATTTCAATTCCAATTATAATAATAAGGTTTATTCGCTTTTATTTCTGTCAGTACGTTAAACAGCCAGTAATGTTCAATCCAACTTAATAATTATAATACTTTTTATTCAGCTAGATGACCAATTGCGAGTGGGTCAATGAAAAGATGCCTACAGTATTCTGATATATTTTAGTCCCGATATTTGTATACTGCATCCATCTAAAAGTATAATATTGTTATTTTTTTCTTTATTCTTGTATTTTATTCTGCCTTCTCTTAGAGGGAAATTACAAATAAGAAAAATCAAAATGAACAATAATAGATCGACAAGAAAACAGTTTTCTGAATAAACCATAATTTCGTTATGAAAGTGCCATGATTATGTCGTTTGTATCTTCAGGCCGAGAACACACGGGTAAGGCGACACGACGGCGACAAAGAGAAACAAATTATGACGTGTTTTTGCCTACCCTTATAGAGAATCAACTTGATGATATATAGATAAAATATTAAGATGTAAATAATTGTTTTCCACAAAGCTGTACAGCTTAAATATGACAATAACCAGACTTGAACATATTTTTAAGTGACAAGAGGTTACAAAGTAACATGTACAAAGCTTTTAATAAAGGACCCTCGTTTCAAAGAAGCCGCCACCTTCCTTTATATTATACAACATTGTCGTTCACTCAATTTACATAATATTACATGATACTTGTATAGATAACTTGTCCATTGCACCAAATATAATTAATACGTGACGGGTGTGTTTTATAATATTTTAAAATGTCAAATCATCATGAGGTTATTTTAGTCTATTTCTGAATTTAGGCCTTCCCAATGTGACAAATTGATTGGGGCTTCGGTTCTTCTCATTCACTTGAATTCACACAGAAATTCTCTTTTTTATTGGTTTCTCGCTGCTGAGGATCGTAACTCCAATTCCTTCTGGAAACTAGTTGCTTCCAAAGGTTCCGTTCTGCCACCTAATGCTAACGGGAAGATCCAGCTGTTCGGAGTTCTGGTTCGTCTACCGCTCAATGCTGCTCGTTCTTTCCGATTATTAACAGCCGTTGTAGGATACCGGTCCCTTTAAGTGTAACGGGAAACTTTCTTAACCTCAATAAATGGGACTTTCGTAGTTTCGTTTTGCGAACTTGAAAAAAATTATTTATACCTTGATATAACTAATTGACTATTCTGACTATTTATTAATAAAATTTATGAATAGTCAGACTAGCCACAAGAAATACAATGAAATCGACTGAGATTTATAGATGCTACTTTGACTTCGCTTACACTTTACTAAAACATTTCAAATTATGTTAATTGAATAGTATTATCTCAACTTGTGTTTCGGTAAACAAATATTTAAGATATGAACAAGATATAAAAGTTCCTATCTCAAGTTTTTTGTCAAAGATAACTTATTTTATGTAAAGAGTGTAAGTAGAGTCAAAGCAGTATCTACAAATCTCAGCTGTACTTAAACAGAATACCAAGTATTTTTTTTTTTATTCGGACGTAAAATACGTTAGAATGGATTTAGGATATTTGTAGGAATGTTTATGAAAGTCGGAATGTAGCAAAGCGTCGATCCGTTCTCGCGCGACCTCGGAATTCCTGCTAGATAAAGCAGCATACACACGATAGGGGGCAAACGAACATTGAGGCTGTTTGAGGGCTGTTTGTTCATACTTTACATATTTACGTAGATTATAAATTACAAGTATAATTTATAATATCGAAACAAGTAATATCAAATATAGTATTTTTGAGTTCTTTTATCTAAATAATTATATGTCCTGAATTTTTTTACTTAAATAAAAAATTATTTATTTTCTTTTTATCTTTCTGTGGCTGTAATGGGCTAGTTTATAAGGGGCCGTTATCCATCAAATGGTTGTAGGTTCGAATCCCAGTACATACATATGGGTTTTTCCAAATTATGTACGTATTTAAGCACCACATGCTCATCGGTGAATAAAAAACATCGTGAGGAAACCCGTTTGGCATCTAATAGAAATATCATGTGTAAGTGCCCTGAGAACGTCGATCAGTTGCGCTGCTCGTCACGTTGGGCACGACATATAAGCGCAAAGTGGGTACAGCCACTAATGTATCTCTGCTCACCCCGAAAGGGATATAGCGTGGCGATATATTATTATTCTATTAAAGAATCTTAATATAAAAAGTTAATAATAAATTTATTAAACATTGTTTTTTTTATATTCCATTTAACACGTTGAGCGCCACGTCAACCAGCGATGGCTGACACTAGACTACCAGCGCGTAGAAGAGGCGCGCGTGGCCTGAACAGGATTGTCTTAGAAATTCGCGTGGCACTCAACGTGTTAAGGAATATTTAACTAAAGTTAATATTTTAAACGCCGAATTTTCAAGTTTTTCTTGTTGTTCAAATCCTGCTAAAAATACTTGTAACAGTCGAGCTTTCTAATGTCATCCTTGTAGCGCAGTCTAAGTACAGCGACAGACACAAAGACACGAATATTCATAAACAGTTGCCGTCGTCATAACGGCCTACATTTACTAATACTTAAAACCTCTAAGTATATAAATATAGCTTTGGGAGTCGAAGCTGCTCGCGTCCGTAAGCTTTACCCTAGTTTCCCTACACGTGACTCCTGGGTGGTGCTAAACGAGCAGCAGCGAGGTGGTAGGGCGTCGGTGCCCGTCTGGATCGCGACCACAGTACATGGGTGTAAAGCCCGTCATAGTGACCAGTTTCGGCTTGTCGCGGTTCGGAATCAGCTTGTGTATATCCAGTAGCTCATATACCTAGAGACCTTCAGTCGTGGTATATGTGGGCCGACATGACGATGTAGACTATCAAAGGATTTTCATCCTTTGATAGTCGCTTTCGTTTTTGGACTACACTGTACTTACCATCAGGTACTCTGTAGTCACGATATGGAGCCTGTGTAAAAAAAAAATTTCGACGTATATCAGTTGCTATGGTATGCTATGCTATCAGTTGGAGCTTTGACAGCAACAACTGTGGTCGCGATCTAATCAGGTATACACCCCGTACCCTAACCTTGTAATTCGTTTAATACCAACTGAGGGCTACAAGTAGGTCACAAAAGGAAAGAGGAAATTAATGGATTTTAGGATGTCTGTCTTGCTATGGCACAAATTCCGTACCTTGTATTAACTTTATCTCCTTCGCACGCGTTGTATTGTCATCGTGCTATCTCTGTTTCGATCCGCGTGATTTTCATATATCACTGTTAAAAAACCAGTGACTTCATGTTTTTGCCTATCTTTATCTATGACGTATATAAAAAATGTACCATGACCAGGTAATTTTTGCCGTTAATTGCATCTAGATTAGGGCAAGGGGTTTTCACAATTTCTCATCCAAATATTAAGTTAATTACGTCACAATTCCAGACAGTACGCCATTAAAAAGCGATTGTATTAAGCGTCCTATAAAAACCTTAAGAAATTGTATGCTTCATTTCAAAGCTAATTTCCTTCGAAACTTAATCGTTTATTTATAAGCTACCATAATATTTCCATTTATTCAAACTTGTATTTTCTTAAATATCAGTTTACCAAGTGAAACTTGGTATCTTTATGTATATTTTATATTTTGTATTTAAGTCATTAAAGTTTTGGTATAAAAAATATAGCACAAAATACAACAGAATCACATAAGGCCTTCTTGACGACTACGTCAATAGCATACGCTGAGCTGAGTGCTCTTTGAGATGGATAGCAGCACACAGGATACATGATGTGATGTTATGTATTATTTCATTGTTGTTTTTATATAAATATGTTTGTTGTGTGTTGTTTCCTTTTGGCTCAATAAACTTTTTCTTTCTTTCTTTCTTTCTTTCTTTCTTTCTTTCTTTCAATAGTGGAGCTATTGTTTAAATACATTCTTCCACTTATGAACAGCGAGCAATTGTAATTTCACAGAAATAAAACCATATCCTTTGCTGGCGTCAAAAGTAAAAAATAAGTTTTCAAACCACGGGATGGAAAGTGTCTCTGTCGCCCGTAATCAAATGTACCACATATAATTCCCAGTTAAGTTATAAAAGCCTTCTACGGCCAACAGTAAAATGTCCTGCCGAAAAAAAGACAAAAGATAAAAAGAACAAAAACTGCTCATACACTAAATAATTCCGAAAAATGACCGGCCGAAGCGAATCATTATAACGGTACCCGTGTACGCACCCACGTTCTGTGGCAATCTAGTCAAGTACTGACTCCGCCTTCATTTACATCATGAGGGGAAAATACCGCATAGGATAGTCAGGGCAGCCGTGAGGGCAGTGGCCGTGGTATATCATCCTCCTACTGTTTAAAAAACCCCAAACCGTCGCTCTTCACGCTGTCAACTGGGACTGAGAGTCTATATTCCTCCAAAGATCTGGCGAACGAGTAATTTTTCTCAGGCTCCACCTTTTGGAGATGTGGGTATAAAGAGTCCACTTTTTATTGAGTATAGAGGCACTGCCTGGTTTAGACAGTAGACTCTCTTAAGTCTACTGCCTTGGTAGGGTTACAGCCGCTTACCACAATACTATTGCAAGTTTAGCGCTTCCCTAAAATCACGTTCCAAAGCCTACGCGAGCTTTATCAACTCCCTATAAGCCCTGTCTTTCCTTTTAAATTAATTTATTGTGTTTTTTGTCTAAACAGAACACCTACTGGGTCTTTCACATCAATCACAGAACAAAACAGCTGTGCTCTTCACGCAGCTGTACCGGGGGCACGCGACGCGCACTTATGCGCCGCTCGCCTCTTTCTACGACGACGTCCGAATGTTACTTCGATCGAATCCCGAACAGGACATCATGGAGAGCAGTTTGAATTCGCGGCCACCCAAAGACCTAATGGCGAGCGCGAGGAAGTTCTTCAGAGACATTTTCCCAGTGGCGTATCACAACACTTTAAGGCTAGACTCGAAGCAGTTCGTGCCGGAATATGAAGCATGCTTGAAGGATGCATATGACGCAGTCCAGCCGTTCGGAGAAATACCCCAACAGGTAGGTACTTATCATCGGTTATTTAAGGCGCTAAACACATTAGGGTTTACCGAAAGAGCTAACTTGTGGAGGTAAACCATTTAGGCAAACTCGAGCATTCATCTATGGCGGATATTCTAGATCTGTACAATTGAATCGTTGCCATACTCACTACTTTATTATTATTACTAACTAGTTTCGTACGACTACATAGCAAATGCCTTCCTTCCCTTTTTCCACTATATTTAAGGAATCCATTTTAAGGCGTTGGACGTTTAACCTACCACGTTAGTTATAATGCAGGTTAGCGTATGAGCACTGTATGCATAGAAGGTGCATGCAGCAGCTTAGATGGTAGCAATTTACGTACATGCAAGGTATACATACCTTAGTCGAACTTTAAGAAACCTCATTGTGATAAAGTGGGAGGTACTATTCAATTCTACTGGTAGACCCCACAGCTAACTCGGCGTAGATATTATTTATATGATAAGAAGATAGGCAGGGTTAACCTAGTCACCCTTTGTGCGCTTGTGTGCAAAACTTATGACGTATATTTCCCTTTATCGAAATATATCGAACTGGTGTGTTTTCTTTTGCTAAAGTGAAATAATTTGAAAATAACTCATAAACGTATTATTGTAAATAGATGACAATATATTTGAATGCCTATGTTATTACTGTAGTGTCAAATTGAAGTGTGTATTTTGTACTTGAGGGACTCTGCTGCCCGGATGAGGGGGAGGCGATGTGCAGTGTCCGGCACGCCGTCTGAGGTAGAGGTTTTGGTGGGATGGGCTCTTTACACCCACCCCTTCCAGAGAGATATCATCAACAAGTCTTTTTGCTCCCCGGCGTTTGGATGAATTTGGTTTCCCAGGCCCTGGTGGAAGAATTAGAGGGACACTCCGGGAGTTTTTAGTCAGTAGGAGTCTGTGACACCGGGGTCGCTGCCCTAATCAACTACCGCCGTTATTCAATTATATTGTGTTTTATTATATGCTCCAGCAGAAATATTTGCGATAACATATTCATATGGTGACCCACCTTATTCTGGAGAATTCTAAAGCCCGAGGAGATAGAAAAACGCAAATCGTGTGCAATTTTGTAACATTAAAAAAAGGCTAGTTGCATGTGATTGACGTTTTGCTGAATACCTTGGATTTCTGAACTTTTCGGATTAAGGTGATTTACCACGTAATTATGTTACCGCAAATATTACTGCTAGGCAGGAGTGTTCATTCCATAGATGCATACAAGCGCTGCTTGCCCTTATGTTATTAAGTCTAAAATTAGTTAATAAGTCTAAAATAAATTGCTTAAAGTTAAACAAAACACAGGAATCATTTATATTCATATCTATTCTATATTCACGCCATCTATCTTTCCTGTGAAAGCCATATAAAGTTTACTATCATAATATAATATTCAAGTTAATTACGCGAATTCTGCCTACCCTGTCCAAATATCTTATACACGTCACTGCTGCTAGGATCTCAAGTGCCGTGTAATTATTTTGTCGTGCCAAAATAAAAAAGTCGAATGTAATAATTTTAATATTACTTATTCTTTTCAGTTGGGAACTTCGCTCTCGCAATCGTTGGAAGCAGCTCGCATTTTGTTAGAGATGTTGGCCGTGGGAGCAGGTGCGCTGGCCACCACCGAGCACGTCCTGTCTGGCGTTAACGAGGAATGCTCAAACAAGCTGCTACGCGCCGGCGGGTGTTCACATTGCGCCGGCCACGACACGAGACCCTGTCGCAACTACTGCCTAAACATCGCCCGCGGGTGAGCACGCTTTCACAGTTGGATGTAAATCCTCTTGCAAATTATAGTACGAATAGATCAAATTGCTTTGAATTATCGCAAACTTGTTCATGATTGATAGGTTAATATTCAGCAAGGTTGTTAGTTTATATCTTGTGGTGTGATAAACCAGACATTTCTTAAGACCATTATTAAGTTTAATTTGCTCTAGAAATATAGATAAAACAGCCTTTTTACATTACAGATTTTATTTAGTATTATAGCTTTATACAATTTTAAGATCTTTATAGTAACGCAATAAGGAAAGGAATAAAAAATACAGTGGAAAACTGGTGCACACATAATTTACGTCGCAACTTGATTTGTTATAATAAAAAGTAGATATATAAAAAATGGCTTGTAGAATGTTCAAGTAATAAAAATAACAAGTCTGTCTTTTTTTTAATATACACGAAATGTAATTTAAGCACGCTTCTAAAAACCAAGCAAATATTTGAAATATCTGGCTCGTACCCTGTATCTATTAAAAGAACATGTTTTAAAATCATAATTTAATTATAAACACTCGGTTTTCACTCTACTTTAAAGTGGTTCATTACATCAAAGCTAATTAACTTCATGTCGCGCACAGTAAAAGTGGATATTATAAAACTTGTTTAAAAGAGCATCATAACAACTACTTTGAACTAGTTTAACATCAATTATGCAGATAAAGCGAGACTTAATTTGGTTATAGAAAATTGCGGCAATGAAGAGAATAATGGGGAAAAAATGGAGTGACATTTTACGGTGTAACTTGCTCTGAAATTATATAATTGAACCGTTTAACAAGTCAATTTGGTTTAAATATAGTCATCCGTCCATGATTAGTGTTGGAACGTAATGAATGCAAACTATATTTCTATGAAGACTTTAGGTTTTAAATAAGCTTCAAAACACGAATTAAATTATAATGCATTACCCAAAGCAACACATAAATGATTCATATGTTTAAATTCTTTAAAATTTTAAAATACTACGACCGTTTCTATGGCTGAGATTTATAAGAAACTATTTCGACTTTGCTTAACAAAATTCTCAAAAAAATTAATTTGCTTTGACAACAACCAGAATATATAATAAAAAATTGAATATAGCCATAGTATTCGCAGAGCCAAGTCCATGTTAACAAAATCGGTGACTTACCAAATCCTTTGACATCAGTTGAGAAATAAAAATTGTAATGTTTTAATTAAGTCTAAGCAAAATTAAAGTTGTATATATCTAATATTAGCCTGAGAGTACTAAACTATGCAGTTACACTTTGATCTCGTAAAGTTTCATTTCTACAGTCAGGCTCAAAATATCAAATGATTTTAAAACATTAATGTCCTTGCGACAAAAATATACAAATCTAAGAATTTTTATTGTAAATTGCAATAAAAGGCATATATTGTTCTATTTTTTAATGTTATTATTCGGGCTTAGTTGCAGAAAGACTATTTTAAAGACAATTTTAAGTATAATTAATAATGAATTCATAGGGCAAGCGTTGTTATTAATTAGTTTAATATTTTCAGAATGAAAGTCAGCACATACATACGTTATAAATTATTTTGATTGTATTATTTTAGATTACTTTAATTTTTTGTATCTTTAACAGATGTATGGGTTCGCTGTTGGTGGAACTGGACGGTCCGTGGGGAGGCTACGTAGAAGGCGTTGAAAGACTGACGAGGGTAGACGCGGATGACGCCCTAAGGGAACTTGAATCTAAAGTTTCCCGAGCTATTATGTACGCGCTAGAAAACCGAGGCATTTTAGAGAACAAGGTAAGATGTTTATTTATATCTAATTCTAACTTTATAAATAAGTATACTCTTTAGAAATTCACCATATTTTCCCGTAATATACAAAATATTAAATAAAACTACAAATATGAATAAAATGGAAACCAAGTTTGTGTAGAAATAAAACAAATTAGGTTAAAAAAACTGAGGAAATATAGCGTAATAGAATATAAATTGTAATTTTAAAGTAGTAAATTATACATAACACGAACTTTAATTTTCTTTCATGTTCGGGCGCACAATCTGTTCATATTACGACGAGATAATTTTCAGTGCGATAAAATATATCCCCGCCTCACTATAACTTCCTTTGATTTACTACAGCGCCACTATCTAACAGAAGTACTGCCTATCGCATGCTATTTTAATATTAAACTATGTTCATAGAACCGTGTAATTGGAGACCATTAGTATCCTGTCCTCTCGTGGAGCGATCGAAATTGAATATATAGTCCAATTTAACTGAAGACATTTCACATAATAAAGTTGCGGAACGTTTTAGCATCGCACTCTCGTGTTTTGGCACGGGGCCACACGTTCTTCGAGAACCATTTAGCTGGACATTTCAATTATTCGACACTCTCCAGCTATCGAACGCTGTTTCGGCGATTTGCATTTTATCGGAATAAAATATGAACTGCACAGATGCCATTGCAGGATGTAGATTCAAAGTACTAAAGTTCAGAGTAGCAGAACTGTGGAGGTTTCTTGGATTCCATAACAAAATTGATGTTTACCTATAGTGACTACGTCCTAAAATGATGATGAAATAACTTTAACCCTTAACTTGGCAGAATATTCTTTCTTTCAATATCAAAATAACATTCATACCATTTAACCCTTATGTTCCAAGGATGTCTAATAGAAACTAACCGTGCGTTCAAAAACTGAAAAATTACCTATATATTCATATAAAAATATTAAGTTTGCGTTAAAAACTTATGGCAATAGGTTTTGTAAATTCTGATATATCTCCACAGATACACTATCAAGAAAAGGTATAACATATCGTCACGCTATATCCCTTTCAGGGACAGTGGAGATAAATTAGTGGCTGTGTTCACTTTATGCTTTTATACCGTGCCCAACGTGACCAGTAGCGCAACTGATTAACGTTCTTAGGGTACTTACACATGACATTTCTATTATACGCTATGCCGGTTTCGTTTACAACGTTTTTCTTCACCGGTGTGCATGTTATGCCTAATTTCGTACTTAATCTAGAAAAACCCAAAGGTAGCTGCCGGAATGCGACGCTTCGACCATTTCGCTTTTCCATTTATGGATAATAGTTCCTTATCCACTACCCCAGGCACATTGAAGAAACATTTCAATTCTCACATATCACATTCTGTTTGGGTATTTATTTGTTTGGTGGTAGTGTGATTCCCCGAACTGGGTCATGACCACAGTACACAAGTGTAAAGACCGTCATAGTGACTTGCTTCGGCCAGTCGCGTTTCGGGATCAGCGTGTGTATGTCCAGTAACTCATATATCCAGACCCTCAGTCATGGTATATGTGGGCCGACATGACGACGGAGACTATGCATTGATAATGCATATGATAATGCATTTTCATCCTTTAATGTCGAAGCGAATCTATTCGTGCAGATATAAGAAACTTCCACCAGATACGGATGGTATCCGAAACGATGTCTAGTGGCTTTATGATGAAATGGGGATGGTTGAGTTAGAGAATGTAGCCCCTGAGACCCTCTCTCCGTCTCTTAGTTTGCTATAAAAATAGAAGTAACTAAAAATATATATTTTCCGACAGCAACAAAGGTTCCTTCGATGAAAATAGAAAGCTCTTGCTCATGATTTCTTGCAAAAAGAGAATAATAAAACAAGTGTATATCGAAATAGACTCTTAAATCATTTCATTTAATTCCATCACTGTCATTGGCTATTGGCAAAGATGATAGACTATTCATTGGTCGTAAATTGTGGAATCTCTTCCTAGGTACATTTACAAGGCATTACGCGGTCATAAATATCGCTTGAAGCGGACGCAGGCCGGTCGCGAGCCGCCGTGGGCGAGGGTCAGCGGGGCTCCGCAACAAAGAAAACTGCTTTTTAGTTTGTGATTTTTATCTCATCATCTAATAGGTTAAGTCAACGTTTCCCAATGTTGGAGGCTGCAAACGTCCAAAAATCCGTTGACATATTACTACAGAGTCCGTGGGCACCATAAAAAAATAAATGATGGATGAAGACGCTAATAAAGTAAAAAACTTGGGTCTTATATTTATTTAGAAAACGGATTGATTTTTATAAGTACCTCCATGATATACTGTATTTTATTTTGTACTGATGTGTTACCAATAAATAAAAAAAAAACCATATACTGTTAGATTCAAAACCTTTTTCTTTTTGAAGTCGGTTTAATAGGATTTAATTCCTTATTTATTCGATAGTTATGTGCCCATCATCATTTATTGAAATAAAAAAAGTTTGGAAAACGTTGGATTAAGTTATATTTTAAAAGTATCATTACGAACTTGAATGTGGTAAAAATTGACAACTAATAATTCAATAGCTATTTAGTTATAGGTATTTGCGATTGTGAACACATTTTTATAAACCGTTGGATATTTATAGTCACGTGTCATATATTGAAGTTATTATCTACATAAACCATTCATAAAATAATGTTACTTTTTGAGATAATTTTAAATTGATATGTTTTTAGACCATACGTTTTTATAGTTATATAAATGGTCTTAAATATGTACTATACGCATTGTTTAGAAATCTTATATTGTAATGTTATGTATTCATTTATCGAGATAATTTTTAATACAACAAAATACAATTCCTGAATAACCTCACTATAATTTCCTTTGATTTACAGCTGAAGTACTCTGTGGATTAGTGACATAATAAAAACTATACTGCTGATTGTTTCTTTTTCGAGTTTCTTTTAATAGCTTTTTGTATCGTTCATGTACCTAGAGAAATAATTTCTCTGCGTACTATTTTACGTTACTTACCGGTGTAGATCAACTCTTTTTGGGGGATGAACTTCCTTTTCAGACGGCTCTAAATATACTGAAAATTTAGGGTTACTGGAAATATGTAAATACTACATAAAAAATAATCTTATTATGACCTCTACAATATTGCAGACCTATTTTGTTGTAAGCTTTAAGAACGCACCCAAAATTTTGAAAATAAATATTAACGAAAGATTTGTGGTGATTAAAAGGAGAACACTCGCGAAGATTCAATTAGCGCAGTCGACAGTGAGTGATCGGCTTCTCTTGTAAAAAAAAACTCTATCGGGAATGTCCCACTATATATCGCTTTGTCGTGGTCGTCTTGTATTAATTAGTCTGCCAGCGAAAGAGGATTATACCCTGTGAGATGATTCCATATTTTCTATACATATGAAAGCAATAATGGAATGCAATTAATTATTAACAATCTCCATTCAAGAATTACAGGCAACTGTTTATTATTGTAGTGACAGTTGAATGAAAAATTTGTAGGCCCATGAACTTAAAATTTTTCGAGGCAGAGTAGACAATTGCAACAGTGGAAGTATTTTCGGTACGTTGCAGATCCAAAATAGCGTTTTTCTCTCCTTTTAAAGTAAGTTGAATATTTTAGGAGAACGGCAATCAGTTTTTGAGCCAAAACAGACATTAATAGGCTCAAAATTGGGTGCAATGCGTTGTTTAGTTGATGTAAGCCGTTTATTGCTTTCGGCTGAGGTGTGAAGAATTAATTGCAAGACGCTAAGGCTTAGATTTGTAGTCGCAGCTTTAAGATCACTTAGACTTTACTAAAATATTACAATTTATGTTACTCAATGAATTTCAAAGGATTTGGTAAATCACCGATTTTGTCAGCATGGACTTGGCTCTACGAATACTATGGTTATTCTTAAGTTCCTATTATATATATATATTAGGTCCTTACATATGAAATTGGCGTTTTTCGTACTGGCCACTTTAATCACAAATTTCTCCTCTTTGGTAAGGAATTCCAAATTCAAATTTGTACAGCTATAGACTCATGTATTTGTGCTTCGATGATCGTCATTCATTTGTTTTATTCTTCTGTTTTTTTCTGTTTGCGTCACTCATTTTACAAAATGGAAAACTTAAAATATCGCATTATTTACGAGTACGAGTTCCGCCGTGGCACTAGTGCTGCGGAAACAACTCGAAGGGTGAATGATGTGTATGGCGGTCGTGTTGCAAAAGAAAACACAGTTCGTTTTTGGTTCCAACGTTTTCGTTCTGGAAATTTCGACCTGCAGAACAAGCCCCGTGGACGGCCTGAGACTCAAGTTGATAATGAAGAGTTGAAGGCTATTGTGGAAGCGGATCCATCGCAAACCACGTCCGAGTTAGCTGCAGGCTGCGATGTTAGTGATAAAACTGTTTTAATTCACTTGAAGCAAATTGGGAAGATTAAAAAGCTTGAAAGGTGGGTACCTCACGAATTGACTGAAGCAAACCGGCAAACGCGCGTCGACTGCTGCGTTACATTACTAAACCGGCACAATAATGAAGGTATTTTAAACCGAATCATTACCTGTGATGAAAAATGGGTTCTTTACGATAATCGGAAGCGCTCAGCGCAATGGTTGGATCCTGGCCAGCCAGCCAAATCCTGCCCCAAGCGAAAATTAACCCCAAAAAAGTTACTTGTAAGCGTTTGGTGGACTAGTGCCGGTATTGTTCATTACAGTTTTCTCAAATCTGGCCAGACTATTACGGCTGATGTCTATTGTCAGCAATTGCAAACCATGATGGAAAAGCTAGCGGCTAAACAACCTAGGCTGGTCAATCGCTCCACGCCACTGCTACTTCACGACAACGCTAGACCACACACTGCGCAACAGACTGCTACTAAATTAGAAGAGCTTCAATTGGAAAGTCTAAGACATCCTCCGTACTCCCCGGACCTTGCTCCAACAGATTACCATATTTTTCGAAATTTGGATAACTTCTTGCAAGGGAAAAAATTCAACTCCGATGGGGCAGTCCAAATCGCCTTCAAAGATTTTATTGATTCTCGTCCGACTGGTTTTTTTAGTAAAGGGATCAATGAACTACCTATGAGATGGCAAAAGTGCATAGAAAATAATGGTTCATACTTTGATTAATTAAATATATTATATTAAAAAATATTCGACTTTTTGTTCCTCCCATACAAAACGCCAATTTCATATGTAAGGACCTAATATATATACAGTTTTTAGACAAAACGAATTTATTTTTTGAGAAAAAGTTTAAAAAAGTAAATTCAAATAATTGCTTAGTGGAGGCTAAAGAAATCGAAATAGCGTACGTAAATCTAAGCCTTAGCTCTCGTCAATGCACAGCTTATTCAACTTAAGATTTAGCCGATATAAATTCGGTATACCTCGAACGCCATCCCCATTATATCCGGCCGGGACGATCCTTAAGGATTTTTCCCAAATAAAAAAAAGAGTATTCCTTTAATTGTATTGTATATTACGGGCAAGAAAATGTCGTGTAAATGCGGCTTAAGTGGTTGTTACATAATAACCAATATATCACCTATAAGGTCGTGTTAAATATGCCGTCAGCATGTTCACGAGATAAACGATAGGAAACATCCCGTTGACTCACGCGGTGGAAATAAAGTATGGTTATGTCATTACGTGCCACTAGCTGGCAAGGACACTGTTTCCTGTACGTCGGCGCCGGCTAATGGTTTTGTTTTTTTTTTTTTCAAGTACACTGTGATTCATGCAGTGATTTTGTTATCGCATTGCAAGTGCCGTGGGTTATGGCGAGAAATTCGCAAGGACTTGATAAGAATTTTCTCACGCATAATAGATACGCATTTCTTAACACAACGTTTGTAAGGAATATGACATTTTGGGTACGCGGATGTTCATCGGTTTAAATTCCAAGACGTACATCTGGGTTTCTAATTGAAGGAAAACATCGTGAGGAAATCAGCTGGGCATCTAATAGACATTTAATTTGTGAATGCACTGCCGGTATGATGGCTCTGCTCACCCCGAAAGGAATGTGGCGTGATGATATATCATTGTTATATATACAGACAGGTAAGGGCCAGATATGTATAAAGTTCGTAGTTAGATTATTGATATGTTCTTTTGGACTTTCCGATAAGTTAAGATAGAGAATAATATACATAGGTAAAAACTGTGCAATGCTAAGTAAACTTTTTAGTATAAACTTTATACTTTTAAATGTTATAGACAAAATCAGAACTTATTTACATATTTTACGATAGAAGGCCTTTATCTAGGTGAGTGTTGTAAAGAAGGCAAGATTTAAAATACTATAATAATTGTTAAAGAAATAAATGTTAGCGTTAAAAATCATACATAAGCTTAGTTTTCCTTTAGAAAAAAGGATAACAATTTTTTTTCTAATATGTTGACTTTAATATAAGACATAGCTTACTAATATTATAATTTAAAAGAAATATCAGTGATTGTTAAAACATTATTTGCATTCACTACACGATGCGAATAAAATTTCCTCACTGAAGCTCTAACTTCAATGCTGTATATTGACTTTCAATTTATTCCAGTAATAGAGTCATGTCGAAGCAAAAACCATTATCTATCGGTTGGATAAAAGATGAGTTTGCGACAGAATATACTTTCGATAGAAGAAGTATTCTTTTTACATTATATAAATTATTTATATTATTTAATTCAAGTTGAAAATAGCACCGGTACGGTCTCGCTCAGGGCTTTGATTCCTTAAAGAGTTTAAATCACGATAGTGTAATTATATTACAGTATTAATAATTATTTAGCGTAGTTTTTTAGATATGTCATGAGTTTTAGTTGTGTGTGTAAAGTGATACTACAGCAGTATCACTTTATTATATCGTTATTGTGCCTGAACAAACTATACAACTTTTTTGTAAAAATTAGATTTTCACGTATACGGAATTTACAGTTTAAGTTGGAGCTTTACGTAAAATTTGATGTTTAAACGATTAACGATAAAAAAGTTTATAATTTTAGCTATAGATTAAATATCGAGCAGGCGATCAGTTACGCTTTTGCTTTTGGTCACGTCGGGCTCGACTTATTTTTGTTATTATTATGAAAGAATATAATAAATCTGCTATGGATTATAAGTCTGTCATACTAATTCGCTTCAGATATATAATTTTTTAATAAAACTACAGTCAATACCATTTATGGGGACCTCGTTCAGAACAAGATGCTGGTTATATTGTCCCAGAACAAATGTCCCGGCTGAATGCTATATGACCTATCTTATTTCGAAACATCGCCGACTAAATATGAGTAGTTCCTTTGATGTCGTTATAACAGATTTATCCCTTTAGGACTTTAAATACATCGCTTATATAACTATCACACTGCGACAAATATCAATAGCAAAAGCGTTCTTGGCTGCTTATAAAACGGTCAGAGAAAATATCATGTAATTGATCGTTTCCTGACCTACATTTGTGGAAATCTAACACACCTCAGTGCAGACAGGCGAATCACGTGCAGGCTCTTCATGTCACGTATTTGTGTCAAGATAGCGTAATAGTCGTCTCGAAAGGACAGTAGCAGGCGATTCTTACGGAATTCATTTACTACATTGTTTCGTTTCTAGAAATATTTCCGTGTTACACATTTTTCGAGTATAAGTCGATGTTAAATTACTATTATTTTTTAAGAACAGTGTTTACATAGGTTATTTGGTTTGTGATATAATATATTGTTAATTTACCTACACGCGAAATCAATAATTGATTTGGTAATAATCTAAATTTATAATCATCTGTTTGAACGAGTTATTGTACAAAATAGAGGAGTGCACAGAATCCGGTGCGCCACCTGAGATATAGGTTTTGAACGGTAGGCTCTTTACTCCTACCCCTCCCAGAGAGGCAGCCTCAACAAAGCATTTCGCTCCCCTGGCGTCTGGATGAATTTGGTTTCCCAGGCCCGGGTGGAGCGATTAGAGGGACACGCTGGGGGTTTTTAGTCAGTAGGAGTCTGACACACCTGGGTCGCTGCCCTCATAGCAGCCCTGGTGTTTCTATGTAGGATTTTCCCCCGGGACACTAAAAAATAGAAGATGATTTATACTAGGGGTGTAATTAGTAGTTTTAACTGTAACTATATAATTACAGCATGACAATTTATTAAAGCTAATAAATTTCGTTTATCTACTGGTGTTGGTACATGCACCAACCGTTCTATGGATGATATTTCATGGAATAGATCATAGAAGGCACAATGTAGAAGTTTTTTAAGCTGTTTGTATCATATTATAATAAAAACTAACTTACAGCAGTATTTTTAAATTGTAATTTTATTTATACTGCAGAAGTTCCGTTCAAAATTATTTATTGCATAGTTTTTGCGTGGTGACCGAACGAATAATAGATTATTTTTTTATGTTTTTTCATTTCACTGTGACTAAATGTGCAAACTCAATAAAAAAGTACACAAAGTCCCGTTATTATTTTACATAGTATAGAAATGCATTGAATTAGATGTAAAGAGACTTTCTTTGGCTTTGTACGAATTGAAATATGTTGTTGACGTAGCTCGAGTTGCATAGGTCGAGCGCAGACGCAATGTTGCTAACTCTTATAACAAAATACTCTTAAAATTATTTAAATTCTCCCAAAATCGCCTAATTTTTTATAGATACCGAAGTAAATTTTATTATTGCCTAAATCTTGAATTCAATAGCCCATTGAATTAATGTGTTATAGAAAATATATATGAACTATCAAATATTTATTAGATTATTATGAAATCGGATAAAAATGTTCTTAAACGAAATGAGAAAATTGTTTATTAATAAAAAATATTATAATCAGCTGAATTAATTTAGAATATCTAATGTGTGAGAAATCGTTAATTCTTTTCTACATTACCAAATTTATACTCTCTAAAACCCTTTACAAAAATCCTTCTAGCAACATGAAAGACCCCTAAATTCAGAGGTAAAGGCCCTAAAATGTCCCTAAATAAAGGGTCAACCATTCTAAGTTAACATCACGGGACACGAACAGTGCAGTTGAATTGGAGCCGCATCTCATATTCCATCAAGTTATACAAGAGGACAGCGCAGCGCCGGCGCCCGCCCACGCCTCCGCCGTGCTTTCACCTCGCGAAACGTGCGTGGTACAAATCAAAGAAAACGACATTATTTGTCAGTTTTATCTAATAAATAACTATCATTAATTACGTCTTTATGTTAAATATAACATTTGCATTGGTATCTTTAGCTGACATCTTTAAAACTATTAATGTATAATATGAATAAAATATGACTCTGATAGTTCTAATTCGTTTTTAAAGAAATATAATTTAAATATATTGGTGGATACAGCTACTAATGTATCGCTGCTCACCCCGAAAGTGATAAGTGTGACGGTATACTATTTTATTTAAATATGAATGAAGTTTGTTAAGCAATCAGCAAGCAGATTTTTGTAACAGATTAAATTTTAGGTATAATCGATCGGTTGTCGATAATTACCATTTTTATTTTTACAATTAATGTAACTTATATCATATAACAGAGTAACATGACCACCCAGACTATGAATGGATTTTCATCCTTTGATGGCCACTTTCGTTTTTGGACTGCACTGTACTTACCATCAGGTGCACTGTAGTCACTATGTCGAGCCAGTGTAAAAAAATACTTCTATGAATTATTTCAGAGTGTTTGAGGTAGTACGTATTATTTAGCAGCGAATAAATTTGGTTACAAAATTTTTAAAAGTAACCTTACCGAATAAAATACACCTATCCCCCGATTTACACGGTTTTCCAAATAAGTTTTTTTTTTTTATCGTACTCTACTAAATGCTACTGTGTTTGAACACGTGCGCTGTGTATACATCTCACGGGGAATCCCGAGCTTATGTGCTGACTTACTGCACATGATGAAGGATAATAAAACACCAAAGTGCTCGAACCAAAACTGAAACCATGTTTACTGTACTAATAAAAGACATATTAAACCAAAAATACTGTGAACAGCATTTCTATAAAGTCATCAATATAATCCACCTCATTTAGATTCAAAATTGTTCATGAACTGCGAACACAGTTCATAAGTCGTGACCTTAGCGCCTACATACAAATCTTCCTATAACATAACCCATTCCATTTATGACAAATAGTAAGTCCATAGCTTATCAGAGTGGGCCGGTAATTACTGAGTGTTCGCTCGTGTCTTGGGTCGTGACACGCGTGGGCGCAAATACAGCCTCTAACTTGATATAGGCGCATCTGACACGCGATTTATTGGTATATCACCGCATCATATATTTTTATAGAATATATTACTTGCTTATGCAACTCTTAAGTGTTGCTACCGTTGTCTAGTCATGTAGGTAGCGTTTAGATGTAGGGTCACCATATGTCTCGTTTTTGTCAAGATTATATCGGTATTAAACAGCGATCCCGGCGCATACCGATATAGTATTTTGTCTCGGTTAATATCGTATACACAGTATTTATTCAATTGGATTCTAGGTTTTGTGGCCCTTTTCGGTGATTCTTTGTACTCGTAATTCTAGCATTTATGATGAATTTTTGCACGTTGATATTTAAACCATTTCCATATAAGGGATTGCGCAGCAACAAACAATTTAATTCTTTTCAAATCAAAGACTAAGCGTGAAAATATATTTGTGTAAGGTGGCGTGATCACACCGCCTGTCAGCAAATGGTTGTACCTTCATATTTCTACTTAATTTTCGGAATATCAGGTACGGTGCAATAACTGCGCCGGATCGGAATAAAAAACCTGTTACGTGATTAATATAAAATACACAAAATATTTTCTGCTTTAACGAACTTTTTATAAATATTTTTCAAATATTATTATTTATTTTTGATAATAACCAGTTTTGTACATTTAACTTTATCCTGTCTCTTAGTCTTGTCCTAGCTTAGAGCTCCATAATTATGGTAAGCCTATTTAAATGCCGTTATAAAATTAGATGCTCTATCGGTATATAATATGGAAGTTTGTTTATAACTGTATGAAATAATGATACCTGTGTTTATCTTTGTATTAAAAGGATTAAACTATATATAAAATGCGTTAAACGCTTTTGCGTTGTTTAAAATTCTCGTGAGTGTTTACCTAACATTATATTTACTTTATGGTAACTTTCGAAAAATATACAAATTAAACTTGTATTTGATAATTTATGATTTGAAAGTTGTAAAGATATTACCTATTAAGATGGACTACACTAAACAATTAGATTTCATAATTAATTAAATTTAATTAATGAAATTATAACTCGTAAAGCTAATAAAACAAATTAACGAAACAATTTTATGCATCCTTGATTTCTGTTACACTGATACATTTGTTGTTATTAACGCAAATTTATTTTAAATAAATATATTTTACTATATACATTAATATTCAAAAATAAATGCATACTTATTATCTCCTAATATTTTCTATCCAGAAAATTACGATAAAATTTTATTACGGATTGACATGTAAACTTATGCTGATTTCTAAAACAACGGATAAGGTGGGTACTAAATAGTTTTATAATTCGAAAATAGCAAAGCAAGTAGGTGTTCAAAGATCATTAAGAATCTTTTAATTAAGCGTGGGCTTTAGATTATCGGGCAATCTAATGGCTCGGCGCGACTTACATTATAAGCATGGGTATTTTAAATTTTACAACATTATTAAATAAATTAACAGAGATATCAACACCCTCACATGGTGCACAAATGCATATATACATATGTGATTATATTTCACGCTAGCGCATGCAATTAATGTAAAAAAATCTAGGCAATAGTTGTCGAATTTTAAGTAAAGCAGTTTTCTTCTTACTCGCTTCGCTTTCCTCGATGCTCAGCATTAAGCTCGTGTAACCACCCAGGATGTCAACTAGCGTATAATGGCACGCCATTCCTTTCTATTCTTGGCATCGTGGAGATCGTCGTTATATTTATTCAAAGTGTCGCTGATTTGATCAGATCATTTTGACGAGCTTCGAACCTTTGGACTTTCTCCGTCAATCTTACGAGTAACTTTTAGCTGTTCGAGCTTATAATCGACTTTTCTAGCTGTAGTATAGCCAAAAACTCTAGTATTCATCTGAGGCAAATGGTGGATCACCTCATTTTAACTTTCAACTGTTACCGCATATATTAATGGTACGAAAAGCCTTCCAAGGGATCCATTGCGTATTTCTCCAGCACCACATCTTAATGGCATCAATGCAAGCGAACTCGATCTTTTAAGAGTGCATGTTTCTACTCCATAGGTGAAGATAGTGAGAACAAGTGTGTTTACAAGGTTTATTTGTGTTCTCCGTGATATTTTTCGGTCAGTTCATGTTTTGAGAAGTTGAGTCATTACATTCTTGTCCATTCTTATGCGACGTTTTATCTCCTTTTCAAACAAGCCGGTGTTACTGATGTGTGACACTAGATATATTAAATTGTGTACAATTCTAAGTTGAGTGTACTGATGAGTTTTAACTTATTTATGCGATCCACAATCATCATAGTCTTACTGTAAATAAAAGTAGAATACTGTGCAAGTAATGAAGACAAAAACTCGTGATAAAAATGTTTTTGTTTGTACACTTTTACTTCTTGCGTTTCCGAATCAGTGACAGCCAGTGCAATATGTACGTTCTATGACCTAAACCTAGAGATCTTGCGTCGCAGTAAACTTGACGAATTTAGTAAATTCGAGACTTATAGCAGTCACCACAGTTCTTGCTCTATTTTGCACTTAACATCTAGATATAGTGCATTAATTTTTAAACTAGTATAATAATGAAATCATTTTCATCAATCACGAGCAACAGTCCACTCGTAAGCACTGCCTGTGTAAGTAACTAGGTCGAAACGTCAAGCTGAAATTAAAAGTAAGTCTCTTCGCGGATAAGACCCATCCAATTAATTTATAATGAGAAGAAAACGCAAGAATTTAAAATGTGTCGATATTTATCAAGTCTTATTTTCTTTTTTTTTTATTATAAAAAATGATTGATCGCAATTTGGTCTAACAAATATCAATTTACTCTTTGCTAACATAATCGCTCATAATTCTCCAATTTTAAACCACGTTGCAGTCCTTCCGCGATATTAGACCTCGAGACTTCGATTTTATAGATACGATGAGGTGATGTGATTATTTTTATTGACATGGCGACGTTAGGAAGAACGGCTATTGTCGCCCATTGTGTCAATTTATGGCCGATCACGCGCCTACCGTCGTAAAATACACTATTTTACTTTGCAACTAAACGATCGGTTCGGCATTCTTTAATAAAGTGATAAATACCTTGTTTATAGCCAAAAATACGAAAGTTAAATGTTTAGAATCCTACATCGTATTAGAATTCAGAATTAATCACTTTCGGAGAATTTTAATATTAATTAAGAATTATTTAAATCATAAAGGGTATATATATATATATATATAGAGGAATAATTCAGCTATTTAATAAACCAGTAGAAGCTTGTAAATAATAACTTATATAAAAGAGTAAATGATTAATTTGAAATTTTGTGACTGTGCTTTTAAAAGTGTTTCCAAAACTGGGAGTCAATCTCAGGGGGTCTACGAAAAACAAAGATAACATTACGAAAGCATAGCGATGAATGTCTAATGTTTGAGATAATGAAAGAAATATATTTACCAAAATTTTGGAAATTTTATTATTCTATTAAACATATATTTCGCTTAATTTAGCGTTTAGTTTAAAGAAACTACAAAAGGAATGACGCGTCCAGTAGTGATAGGTGGCCAGACTAACATTTTACCAATAAAACCATTGTATTATATTTATTATTGAGATTTTGAGAACAAAATGCACCTATCAGCGTATTACCAATTTTTGAAAGGGTTCACTGGTCATGCTAATTTGGCGTTGATAGGTGCTGCGGATCACGGTAAAGTGAAGCTAGAGGTCCGCGCTCCCTAGGCGGCTCACTTGAGGGACTGTGTGTGTGTGTGTGTGTGTGTGTGTCACTTGTCACCCAACATTTCCAAGCGTGAGCAGTGCATAATGTGTTCTTGCATATCGCTCGAAGACATTAGGAGATCGAAAGGGGATCCTTAAACCTCCCCTCGCATACAGGATGAGAGTTGACTAGGCCAATGTCATCAAGTTACGCAGGAAGCTGGCTCTATCTTTCTCTTAGCACTCAGCAGACGGATGAGCAACACCCTGGTGATTTTGGTCAGTAAGAATCTGACACTCCAGATCCGCCGCCCTCACGGCGCCACTAATAGTCCATGATGATTCCCACCGGGTAAAAAAAATGTGTCTGCCCTTCAAAAGAAATAGGAAATACTGATTTAAATATAATGTTTTTGTAGGGTAGTAGGGTGATTTCCTAACCGTTTCTTGACATTAGTGCAAAAACCATCATATTGAGTCAGCCTGTCGTTTAGAATCAGCTTATGTACTTCTTTTATAATACCTAAGTGCCTTCGATCGTAATATTATGGGTCACAATGAACTGCATTGAATTGTAAAAGATCCTCGATCCTCTGCGATCACTGATGTTCTGGGATAAAACTGTACTGGTCATCATGCCCTAGGTAGTAAACATTTCGAGTTGGTATAAAAAACTTACCATCGGATGGATTTGCCAAAATAATTAAAATATAATGTTCACTAGAACTGTAAATGGAAGAACCTGAATTTATGAAAGGAAATTAGGATGTAAGCAGCGTGTTCGACAACATCCGACGACAGAACATCGTACTATAGAAATAATATAACACTTAAAGTGCGGAAATGGAATGTTATTTGTGCTGATGTATTTATATTCAATCCGTACCATCGTATTGGCGGATATCCCTCTTTTGCCAACTGACATCTGACAGTTACATATGATGAAACCTGTATTATAACATACGTGAACAAGCAAAGACAGTAGTAAAGATGAATAATGAGAACACTTTTTGTGTCTATGTAACTATTATAACCGTTTGTTATTTTCAAATTGGCAACTATACTGGCTCTTTCAATAGCAGATTCTGAGAAACCTATATATTATTTTCGTAACGAGATTATCGAACGTTTATGACGCCTGTTATTGTGAAAACAGAACATCGCTTTATAGCTCGACTTACTCTCGTTACGGTGTTACGACACACATTATTTAACAGCAGAATTACGGATGTCATGGACGTCCATATCCATAACAGAAACTATTCAGATATCTGAAAATATTAACTACACATATCCGCTATAAACTTTTCGGATACCACGCAAAAAATCTCAATATGTGTAAAGAGACAGTGGTTAAAATGAGACAAATTTTAATTAATTCTCATTTTTTTTAAAGTAATGCATAAAAAATATTGAAATCAGTAAAAATTATTACACATCTACCGTGCATTTGACACACACGCACGCATAATATACTCTTTTAAGGTTAATGTCAAATTGAGAATAGAGTAATATTATTTGTGTTTACAAGTATTCTTTATTTTGCTCTTTTTTTATTTAAATTTCATATAGTTTGTTTGAACAAAAAAAGGCAAATTAGCAGAGTAGCCTTGGAGAAATCTTTGATTATAGAAGTATAGTCTTGGATAATATAACCTTAATAATGTTCAAACTTATAATTTAAATTAATTATGTTGGAATGTCGACTACTGGGTGACCACTAGTTATTGTGATTGTATTAAAATTCTTCCTATATGCATTAAAACATCCTTAACCGAAATTTTCCCAAGCTATCCGGATATTTGAAACAAATTAAATATCCACATTTTAAACCGAAATGACTTTATTTGAATATACATATCCGAATTTGAAAACCTAAAATCCTAACAACTCTAGTCTGAACCACAAGGACGCTCAAACCCAGGCGTTCTGCTACAATTATTATAATTGTCAAGCGACACAATAGTGTTACTCATCGTTTATCGTAAATGGTAATCTAATGAATAAATTGGCACTTTGTATTATAAACTTTGCCTAAGTAGTGACAAGTTCATGGCAATGATTATATATGTGATGATGATATATTAAAGTCGCGTGCAAAAATATTTAAGCGAATATTTATACTTCCTCCGCAAAACATTTAGACTTGACTTGATGATGATAACGGCCATGAAACGAGAAATCCACAGTATCCTAGCAACTTGATATACCTTGACAGAATTTAATAAATGGAAGTACATAATTTAATCCCAAAAGGAAATCCCCTTTAAACATCAGTATATCGTTGATAATCCCACTGTTCGTACGAAATTATTCGCCTCCTTTTTACGAGTATTTTAGGTACTACTATCAGCGTCTTTTTTTCCAGCTTCATATAATATGGGAATCTTCAAGCAATGAGTGTAACAATTTTATTAGGTAAGGGCGCTTTATCGTCGTTCTCATCATCTCTTTCCTTTAAGTGTGCAGTGAACCAAGGAACTACGACGGATTTTGTACCCATATAAGTACTGTGGTCGCATTTAATCTAATTAATCTCGTCCGGTTTAGTTGTTAATGTCTATCCTGAGCATCCACATATTATCCCATTCGAAAAAAACGGTCGATTTTAGATATGTGACTACCTCATCGCTGCACATACCGTATACACAACCTTCAAGTCATATACAGGGTACCAGTGATCCTAGGTGAAGTAACATTCGATCATCGATATCGCTAGTAGAAAAGTTCAAAATATATGGAATTGAAATAAGCTTTTAATATCACGCTGTCACGTTATGTGAATTCCATAGATCTTGGGCTTTTCTACTAGCGATATCAATGATCGAATGTCACTTTGTCTAGCTAAGCTGAAGCTTTAAGCTTAGTTTGTTTCTAGGCTAAACTTATAAAGACGCGAGTAAAACCAATTCTAAAATCAGAATCAGTTGAATAGAGGAAAAATACTTTTTAAGAATTTTGATCGATATTATTTTTGACAATGTTAATAATAATTTAATACTGCATATTATTATAATAGGTACCATTTATAATAGGTAGAATTTGTCAAACCGTCTTAATTTTATTATTATTGTAAAGAAATTTATCAGTTTTCATTGCATGGAATATTCATCTAAAAATGATTCATACAAGTATTATTTTAAGAAATAGTGAATCAACTAAAGAAGCATTACAATATCCCACTTTCTTCTACTTCAATTAACTTCGCCCACTCTGTCGGCAACAGAGCAGTGAGCATGTTTCAATATAATCAAATATTTTTACAAATTTTTTTTCGCTTCCCCAGTCGCCACGATCCGGTTGCGGTCGAGCCGCCTCAAAGCTGTAATGAATATTTACTGTTCTTAGTTGTCGGCTTTGTAAGAGCTCGACCAAAAAATAAATATGTAATTAGCACATGACGTTTAAGGCAGTATTCGCGAAACGGGTTTGAGGTTTTAATTGATGTATTTATCCGAGCTTTCTGTATAAACTAATACTTTACGTTTCCGGTGATAGGTACATGTTTATTGGCGCCCGGATTTTAATTCATCGTTTATGAATCGCTGTCTTTTATTATAAAGACTTACTTTAAAAACTATTTTTATTAGACTGTCTCTCAATGAAAGTAGAAAGCGAAAATAAATTGGTTTTTTGAACTCATTTAAAAGCTTAAGGCGTATTGTTCGGACTTGATCCAGTTACTTTGGTAACTTCGTTCAAAAACTATCTATACCGCACTCTATATAAAAACCTTTTAAGACATACATGTTGTTGCGAAGGTTACAAAATAGGTCTTAGGTCCTGTTTAAAAAAAACTTTAAATTTTGTTTTCTATTTTTGGCTGTATTAAACTTACGCTTTTCGATTTACCTATTCGCTAAATGTGTTGATAAGCACGAAACTCGAGAACGGCTGAACCGATTTGGCTGATTTCTTTTTTGTTGTGTTTATTGAAGTCTGTGGAAGGTTATTACGGAGAGAAAATTTAAAAAAAAATGTCTGAAAAAGTCTAAAAACAACACTTTTCTATATTCTCATACAAAAAATTCGTAATAATATTTAAAAGTCAATTTGAACTTTAACACCATACCATAAACTTTAAATGTTAGTGGACGGGTTCCGGGAAGGCAAAACAATTGAGTGACGTATAAATATTAATGTCAATATTTGTCAATTTTTATACATATAACATTAAGGCCAGGTTCCTTCAAACAATTTTCAAAAAACAGCCGACAGGCCAATAGGTTTTGGCAGAATAAAATCTGACGGGGAAGCTATTAACATTTAAAAAAACAATATGACTTTGTTTTAGAGAAATAGGGCAGAACAAGGTCTGCCGGGTCAGCTAGTAGTGCTATAAATATAATATAATTTTTCTGTTCGTACAAGTGTCTTTAATTTCACTGCTCTGAGCATTTGCCCAGATTGACCTCCCTTAGATCAGCCCTTACGTGTGCTTCTATCATAAAATATAGAGGATAAGCCGTGGTGGCTGCCGGCAGAATAGAATAGCACCCCCCTCTTCTTGCTGAGGTGTCGTAAAAGGCGACTAAGGTATCTCTTGAACACCGCAATTCAACCAGGTGTTTAGAGAAGGGAAAACTCGATCAAACCTGCAACCTGCTCCCTCCCGATCGTACTGGTTCTCCTTTCCATCGGACCTAAGGGAGCTTGGACGAGAGAGTGCTTTTCTGGCAGCGCGTCCAGTTATGTACTTAAATATCTCCTGCGCAATTGACTGTTTCCGAAAACTGAACATCGAATTTCTTAACCGGTGTTGAAACAGTCGCCGTGGCCGAAATCGGCTAGGACATCATCATCATCATCATCACAGAGGAAGAAATAATACTGAACAACAATCTAGAACACGCAGATGTACAATATGAACATAAGTGGAAGTAGGAGCAGAGGCTGATCGAGACTTATCTAGACAAACTAAATAAAAAGAGTAATGTCAAAAGTACGCGGAGTCAGCAATAGTGCATGAAGGGACTGATGAATGTTAAGGAAACGAAAAAGGTTTTTTTTTAAACTGACTCGACACAGTGACTGCACCATACATGACGGTAAGCATGGTGCAGTCCAAAAAACGCGAACGACTATCGAAAGGTAAGAAAAAACCCATTGGTAGTCGCAGCGATCATGCCGGTCTGAACAAATAGCTCTTCACACTACGCTTAGAGGAAACCATATCATAGGATGGTGGGAACACGCTCGCCGGAAGACCATTCCACAGCCCAACGACACGGCAAAAGAAGGAGTTAACTTTGCAAGAATAGAGAGAAGTGTCGTTACATTCTCTCTGCACTCCAATAGGGATTCGGCGAGGTGATAGATAGATCTAGACGGAAGACCATTCCACAGCCCAACGACACGACAAAAGAAGGAGTTAACTTTGCAAGAATAGAGAGAAGTGTCGTTACATTCTCTCTGCACTCCAATAGGGATTCGGCGAGGTGATAGATAGATCTAGAAAACTTGCAACAGTATGTACGGTAGAACACGGCCAGTGAGACATAAGGTAATGGACGTGCGTGCCACCTTTATCAAGGTAACATACAGATATTTTAATCTTATCTGTAACATTTTTGAAGTAATAAGAACTTTAATAATATAAGTTTAAGACGTGTAATTTCAGACAGCTTACCCGTAAGCCGGGCGCGACAGATGTCAGAGCACTAATAAAACTTTCCTCCCAACTCCTTTGGGAATCAAGATCCCGTTTACTCCTTCCTATGTAATCATACGTACGTATATTTACAATGGCGGCAATATCCACTTTATAATATATTCAATAACTTTGAATGTTAGTTAGTAACTAACTCGTAGTGGAACTTGGGATATTGTGATTGACTGATATTAAATTTACAATTATCGTAATTACTTTTACCTTCTACTGTGCCTATTACCTATATTGCGATATAGTCTTTTAGTCAAGACAACTTGAAAATTAAACATATCGAGGGGTGAAAGGATATTAAAGATTTAAGCGACATTTTTTGATGATATAGTAATATATATATTAATGGAATCGGTAAAAAACGCTCATTACGAAAATATATATATATATATATATATATTACTATATGACCAAAAAATGTCGCTTAAACCAAATAGCCTTGCACCCCTCGATATTATGTAAATTTAGTAACAAGTCAACCCTTTCCTAGAAAAGTCAATACATTCACCAAGTGTTGATAACTTTGACAAGAAGTTATTTTATCCAACGAAAATATAGGAACAGTTTTATAATTTATTCCAGTGAAGCCTTATTTTCCAAAAGTATGTTTTTTAATTGGAAATTGTTGTGGCTTAGTGGAGTATCTGTGGTGGGCTTGTGGATAAGGGACCGATATCCATACGCAGCGATTCGAATGGTCGTAGGTTCGAATCTCGGCATTTGCATCTGGGTTTTTCCAGATTATGAACAGATTAAGGCACCACATGCTTACCGCTGAAGGAAAACAACGTGAGGAAACCCGCATGGCATCTAATAGAAATGTTATGTGTAAGTATCCTGAGATCGGCGATCAACATCGCTATTGGTCACGTTGGGCACGATATATAAGCGTAAAGTGGATAAAACTACCCTTAATCATCCCGAAATGCAGTGGCGTGCATCCCATATAAAGCATAAAAAGCATTATTTTGTTATAATTGGACGTTTAATAAATATATTGAGTTAGAATCTGGTGTTTACAAAAATAGCGGTCTGAGAGTACAAATTGGACCAAATTTTAAATATATATATATATATATGTATTAAATGTCCAAGTATAACTATAGTATAGTTTCTCAATATAGTATTGCTGGGAGCGTCCTTAACGAAGTTAGCCTCATTAAAGATCTTGGTGTTTATTTCGACAGCAAGCTAACTTTCATGCCTCACATTGAATACATTGTAACAAAAGCATCTAAAATGGTGGGCTTTGTGATTAGAAATTGCAAACTTTTTAAAAATCAGAGTACCAAAATCTCTGTATTCAATGCGTATGTAAGAAGTTTGCTCGAGTACTGTAGTGTTGTCTGGACGCCTTACTATACTACCCACAAGCTCCGCATCGAAAGAATACAGAAGCGATTCGTTAGACATCTCGCATACTCAGTTGGGCGTAGCAAGTTCAAATTTAATTACCGAGATAACTTGGGGTTCTTTGGAATGGATTCGTTGGCGGCACGAATGAAGTTATCAGATATGACCAACCTTTATAAAATTATTCGAGGCGCAACAGACTGCCCAGTTTTGCTCCAGCGATTCCATTTTAGGGTGCCCCTGCGTTACCCCAGGATCCGGGTAAACTTGCTCGTCCCACCCTACGCTCGGACAACCTTGGGTTATAATTCGCCTATTTGTAGGTTATCTCGCGCTTTTAACGAACTGGAGAGTACTATCGATGTTTTCGCTGACAGTCTGCCAGTCTTTAAAAGAAAAATCATCGGGTGGTTGAGGGACACGCAGTAGTTGTTAGTATAATGTTTGTTTGCCTATGTTTTCTCTTTTGATGTTTTATTGTTATTTGTTAGTGTGTTTGTTTTGTAAGTAGTATTGTTTGTGTTTTCGGTGCACGATGTGGTGGCCTTGAGCGGCGCAACGCATTGATGTGCATTTATTTTTGATTGTTTTTTTTTTCTTGTCTTGTAGTGTGTTGGCCACTGGCCGCCCTTAAAATGTAAAAAAAAAAAAAAAAAAAAAAAAAAAAAAAAAAAAAAAAAAAAAAAACAACGTGATAATTGTTTTTATGCTTTATGGAATGCACGCTACTGCAGAAAGGGATATAGCGTGACGATATATAGCTTTTGTTGTAACTTGATTCGTCCTGTATTTTTTTTCAATAACATATATAGTTTGTCGCACAGATTCAAATAAGTAACAAGTAGTAAGTAGTAGTAAGTAGTATAGTAACATCTGTATGCGCAGTGTAACTAGATATGATCTCTCTTATTAAGTGATATTTCAGCGAAGTGATCGTGTTCAAACGTAAGGAGCCGGTTGCGGCGGACGTGTTATCGGTTTTACAGTAATTGCTATGCGAGTATTTACGTCCAGAAGCTCGGTGCTGATCTTGTGGTCTATTTGCGAGTCGCGAGTCGCCGCGGCCATTCACACTGCAAGCACGCGCTCTTTAAATAAATAGACTAAGCTTTTTGCAGACATTACATTCAACCTCTATTAGTGTAATCTTTCATTTTTCTCCTACTCAATTGTCGGTAATATACACCGTGCTAGAAGCATTTAACTGTCTGGCATAATTATCTGCCTTAGATTATATAGATAGAGTCCGCTCATACATCGGACATAAAATTTCCGCGCCAAAATTAACACGTGACATGACCTACTGGATGCATTGTGGCAGGTGACGTCACCAGATATAGAGTTGCCACATTCACCCTAAATACCCTTAAAATGAATTATATATTCTAATACGGAATAATGCTAAATTTCTGTCATATATACTATTTTTTCACTCGGCTTGTCTTGCATTAAAAACCATTTATATAATTAATATACATAAAAGAATTATAAACAGTTCTATGGTACATGATGATTTTAATAATTTTCCATAATATTGAATCAATACTTAGCATGAGGTACAACCAAGCCACCACCCTAGGACTATCTATATATCATATAGATGTCACGATGTAGGTATAGTGTTATTCCGAACAACCTTGTAACTATTTATGTATTATTTCAAGAAATAAAACAATTAATTAGTAATTTTTTTATAAATTGGACTTTAAGCAAAAAATAAATATAATTAACAAAGATTAAACAATGATGCTAAAAAATGTTGTAAATGAAAACTATAGTATACTGTACTAATATAATGCCTAAGAGCAATTTATATAATTAGTAAATATTTTTATTTTTTTATTAGTATCAACTATGGACCCTGTTGGGCATGGTATTTATGTAGGCAAGAAGGCTTTAATATATAAATAATAATTCGAAGGCCTAGGCTGATGTAATTAACGAAATGTGCAACGTAATTTCACGTTCGGTTAATATTGGTATGAAGATCGTTGCAGACACTGGAAAACACATATAATACTTTCATTCCTGAAATATTTTTTTAAAGGAGTAAAAAGATGGTTGGGAAGAAAAGAAAGGCAACCATACATGTTGCCTGTTCGATCGTGAAAGCGAGTTCGCATGGTGGAAAAAAATAGGTTATTCGAAGTACTAATTTTACGTAGATAAAGTCATGGGCAAAAACTAGTATTGTATATAGGTGACGTACTCATGCATATTAAGAAGTATACAACTTTTCAACTCTTAGATCACTATACCTCAAAAATGGCAATTCTTAGGAGAATACGTGTAAGCAAAATTGTTACAGATAATTGCATAATCTACAAATTTGAAATACATATTTTTATTTAGTTTTGTTGAAACATGTAAAAACCCATATTTGTGAACTTAAATAACTACCAGTTTTCAACTCTATGCGATAATCATAACCATGTATTAAGACCGGGCCAATAGCAATTAGCCCAAAATAAAAATACCAAAAAGTTTACACAAATAATAGATATATTTTTCATCAACGTAGTGATTAATAACAACTATATCGTACTTGATGCCAGCTAAAGACAATAAAAATTAATATTTTCGTGTTAAAGCACAGGTTAGATAAGTCCCTAAAATTGAGGAGTTTTAAAAAGTAAAAAACTGGCAACATTAGCAGTTAAAAATTATTGTTATATGATTTAAAATTATATTGACGTTTTTTCAAAGGAATGCAAACATATTTCACTGTTTACCTATGAAAGGAAATTTTACTATTGCTTCCGAATTATCACTGAAAATTTCTGCACAATTTGACAGCACACCACGCCATAATAAAAATATATAACAGAGCACAACACTGCACCGTTTCCAAGTGACAACTGTCGTCCATGAGAAGCGTGTCATGTAGTATTACATGCCATTCACTTGAACTGTTTTGTGCGGTTAGTACTACTAGGTTGTTATCTGCTTATATTGTCGTTTCATTTAGTTGATTACATTATAACTAATTAGATATTTTGACATGTTAGTACTGAGGAACATGATACGTTGCGGCGCCAGAGCACTGTCGCTCTGGTGTTTTACATACAAATATCTATGGGGAGCGCACGGTGCGTTTCAGCGACGCACCGCACTTGCCCCGGACTTGCGCTGTGCGACACGAAGTAGAGAGCGGTGGACTGTACTGAGCGCTTCCGCTCCGGCGTAACAATGATGCGGAATCGTAACGCATCGTGTGCACCGGCTCTTTATGTTTTAATATCTAATAAAATGACATTTAGTTTGTCGTCGAGATTGGCTTGTTTTTGGCTTTTTTTATCATTTGTCGCAAAACCAATATTAGAATAGATAAACTCTTGATTGAGACTACGGCTCTGCAATCCTAGTTTAGGAAAATTAATAATAATTAATTAACCAATTTGATATAGTAATTTCGTGAAGTGTTTGTCACTTCTCTGTACGACCTTCAAATGTTCATGCGTCGTGAAATCCGATGTGTGACAATGAATAATATATCACCAAGTTAGTGCAGTACATTATCTACATTGATACATGTCTACTAGAAATACTTACAATGATCCCACTAATATCGAAATACCCAGAGATGGGCAAAATGTAATCTGATTAATGATTAACGATTACAAAAAGTAGTCGTATTTTTAATTTTCTTGCTCTGTAATCATGATTAAATCCATTAAGAAATCATAAATGTGTATGCAATCTGGGATTCTGTAGTGTTTAAAACATAGATGAGCAAAATTCAGTATTATTAATGGTAAAAAACGTAAAATGTAATCATAATCATTTTTATTAATCTGATTACATTTTGCCCATCTATGATAATACGGTTATCGTTCCTAGATGAACTTAAAACTCAATGAAAAAAACTACAGTCTGGTCTATTTCTAATTCTTAATCTATGAATACAGAGCGATTCTCCTCCGTTTCCTTGCATAGAGTCTGTCTTTGATATTCGCTCTATCAACAGACCAACCACCTCTATCTGACAAATGACATCACTCCATCGGCTTGGGCGCGCCGTAATTTATCTCTATCCTCGCTGGACCGTTCGCTGATTATATCACTGTTTTTGCCATTTGTATAGTTAGCGGTGTTGCATTCCGTTTTGGATTACTGACGGACTTATTGCTTCATAGATATGATTTATATTCTAAGTTCTTAAGGATATTGACCTCTCAAAGTATTATTGCTTGCTGACTTAATTCTCTAGCATATTTTAATCGCTAGTGATTGCAACTACATAATTAGGCAAAGTTTAATAGTTATATTTTAAGGACTTGAAATTTCAGTACAACAAAGTTAGTACCGTACTGCCGTCATCAATAATTGCTTATATTATTTTGTAATTAGGTACTTTAAGCTAATCATGGAGTCGATCTTAGTTGATAACGCCCGGCGGCATAATATAATAATAATCAATGTAAAAATAGGAAACCTATAATTTTGTAAAAGTATAGTTGCAATAAAATATAATTTTGCAACCACAGAGAATAAAATTTTATTATTATTAACAATATAGTTTTAGTATCTGTGGTTGAAAATTTTATCGGTCTCCAATTATCGGTATTTTATCGGTAAACTAAACTGTGTTTTTAATGATGAAAAAGTTTACCATTTAAGATCTATATCCTTTTATATATATCTGTAAATATTAGGTCCTTACATATGAAATTGGCGTTTTTCGTACTGGCCACTTTAATCACAAATTTCTCCTCTTTGGTAAGGAATTCCAAATTCAAATTTGTACAGCTATAGACTCATGTATTTGTGCTTCGATGATCGTCATTCATTCGTTTTTTTCTTCTGTTTTTTTCTGTTTGCGTCACTCATTTTACAAAATGGAAAACTTAAAATATCGCATTATTTACGAGTACGAGTTCCGCCGTGGCACTAGTGCTGTGGAAAAAACTCGAAGGGCGAATGATGTGTATGGCGGTCGTGTTGCAAAAGAAAACACAGTTCGTTTTTGGTTCCAACGTTTTCGTTCTGGAAATTTCGACCTGCAGAACAAGCCCTGTGGACGGCCTGAGACTCAAGTTGATAATGAAGAGTTGAAGGCTATTGTGGAAGCGGATCCATTGCAAACCACGTCCGAGTTAGCTGCAGGCTGCGATGTTAGTGATAAAACTGTTTTAATTCACTTGAAGCAAATTGGGAAGATTAAAAAGCTTGAAAGGTGGGTACCTCACGAATTGACCGAAGCAAACCGGCAAACGCGCGTCGACTGCTGCGTTACATTACTAAACCGGCACAATAATGAAGGTATTTTAAACCGAATCATTACCTGTGGTGAAAAATGGGTTCTTTACGATAATCGGAAGCGCTCAGCGCAATGGTTGGATCCTGGCCAGCCAGCCAAATCCTGCCCCAAGCGAAAATTAACCCCAAAAAAGTTACTTGTAAGCGTTTGGTGGACTAGTGCCGGTATTGTTCATTACAGTTTTCTCAAATCTGGCCAGACTATTACGGCTGATGTCTATTGTCAGCAATTGCAAACCATGATGGAAAAGCTAGCGGCTAAACAACCTAGGCTGGTCAATCGCTCCACGCCACTGCTGCTTCACGACAACGCTAGACCACACACTGCGCAACAGACGGCTACTAAATTAGAAGAGCTTCAATTGGAAAGTCTAAGACATCCTCCGTACTCCCCGGACCTAGCTCTAACAGATTACCATTTTTTTCGAAATTTGGATAACTTCTTGCAAGGGAAAAAATTCAACTCCGATGGGGCAGTCCAAATTGCCTTCAAAGATTTTATTGATTCCCGTCCGACTGGTTTTTTTAGTAAAGGGATCAATGAACTACCTATGAGATGGCAAAAGTGCATAGAAAATAATGGTTCATACTTTGATTAATTAAATATATTATATTAAAAAATATTCGACTTTTTGTTCCTCCCATACAAAACGCCAATTTCATATGTAAGGACCTAATAGATGTTCCTCATTTTTTTTAGATAAGATGCATAGACGTTTTAATGTTCTATTATAAAATTATATAATATTTTATTGAATTATAAAACAATAGCGTTAAAAAGAAAAAATATTGCAGGTTCGACAGGAATGCGGTCCACCGTCAACGGAAGACACAGGGCTGACTCCCCCACCTCCGACACAAGGGTCTTTGAGACGAGACGACTTCCGAGCTCCACCACCAGATACGGAACTCTTACAGTTTGCGGCGACTTTGGCTTCCACTAAAAAACTCTTTAGCAGTTTAGCAGATCGGCTCTGCGATGAGACTGATTTTGCTGAAGAAATCAATGAACAGTGCTGGAACGGAGAATCTATTGGAGAGTGAGTATTGCACATTACGTGATGTATTTTTATTTCATATATTATATAAATTTCTACATACAAAATATTGTTCAATCATTTTATGTACTGAATTACAATGTAATGTATTGATTATGTAATTTAAATAAATAAATAAAAATAGTTATGTCCCTTTAAGGCAAAAAAAATTACAGCTGTAATTAAAGTGACCAAGTAATGAAAAAGTATTATTAGTTTAAGTGTGGGTACTTACTCTTAAGTAATAGCGAAGATCTATCGTTATTCAGTGAGCTAAGTAGTACATTTAACATCCATTTTAAGATTACAGTAGTCGTGAACACGAAATTCCTCTAGTAAAATTTCAAATGAAGCTCTTGAAATTAACGAACACACGATTCCTTAAAAATAATTGTAAACGAACATATGTATTTCTTATTTAGATATACGAAACCGCTGGTGCCATCATCATCAATAAGCGACCAGAAGTACAACCCTGAAGTCACCGGGACCGTGACTCAAGACCCCAGAGTAGCCACTATTGCCGATAGACTTCAGCAGGCTCGACAAGTATGTATTTCTTTATTTTTTAAGGTTTCATAATTGAAAGTTGTTAGTTTGGTGGTAGGGCGATTGCCCGAACTGGGTCATGACTACAGTATACAAGTGTAAAGACCGTCATAGTGACTCGCTTTGGCTTGTCGCCTTTCGGGATCAGCTTGTATATATCCAGTGACTTACATACCTAGAGACCTTCAGTCGTAGTATATGTAGGCCGACATGACGACGGAGACTATCAATGGATTTTTATTCTTTGATGGTCGCTTTCGTTTTTGCACTACACTGCACTTACCTTCAGGTACTCTGTAGTCACTATGTCGAGCTAGTGTAAAGAAAGTAAAAGAAATGGCTTCGTTATCTATCTGTTGAGATCATTTTTATCAGTAGCGCGTGGAGGTATTAAAGTGGAATAAATATTAAATACTTTCCCAATGAAAAGAAACGGTTGTGTATGATGCATATTTCGGTACTCAAAAAGCAATCAAACCCCAGTAGGGTTCATTCCACAGATGCGTGAAAGCAATGAATAAATAATAATTAAGCATGGCTTTGCAATAAATAAGTCTTGGATAAATCACTTAAAGTAAACGAAACAAGAGAAAATATTCATACTCATACTGCACTTTTCATCAAGTGTGCTGTGTGTGTGTGTCTAGTCACTTCATTGTTCTGTGTAAAACAACATCGAAACGCAATTGAGGTGGTGGGGCGATTGTCCGAACTTGGTCGTGACCAAAGTACACAAGTGTACAGACGGTTATAGTGACTCGCTTCGGCTTGTCACGTTTATAGATCAGTTTATATATGTCCAATTGTTCATATATCTAGAGACCTTCCGTTGTGGTATAAGTAGAAATAGTAACATAGCAACGGCGACTGTCAAAGGATTTTGACGATCGTTGCTGTTCTAGGGGACTATACATTTTTTTTTTACACTGGCACGACATAGTGACTACAGAGTACCTGATGGTAAGTACAGTGTAGTCCAAAAACGAAAGCGACTATCAAAGGATGAAAATCCGTTGATAGTCTACATCGTCATGTCGGCCCACATATACCACGACTGAAGGTCTCTAGGTATATGAGCTACTGGATATACACAAGGGGATCCCGAAACGCGACAAGCCGAAACTGGTCACTATGACGGGCTTTACACCCATGTACTGTGGTTGCGATCCAGACGGGCACCGACGCCCTACCACCTCGCTGCTGCTCATTTAGCACAATCCAGTCACGTGTAGGGAAACTAGGGTAAAATTTACGGACGCGAGCAGCTTCGACTCCCAAACATCCATCGGGTGCGATCCTGTATTAAGAAAAACGTTTGTATTCGTGTAAGTTTTTTTAAACATTTAAAGGACTATCATAAAACATTAAAAATAAATGTAATCAACACGAAGCATCAGAAAGGGACTCTCACTTTCCCAAGAATGTAAAATAAACCCGTGTTTATTTTTGAAATACCTTCACCACTCCACATTTCATAACAGCCAACTCTCCCATCAGATAAGAATGAAATGCATCATTACATGAAAGTATAATGCGATAAGATGCTCGCGAGCTGATGTATGAAGGAGCAGTTGACGACGAGTTTCGAGTAGCAATCTCGAAATGTATCGAAACTGGACTGGTTTTAATGACGTTCGGAAGCTTTAACGTCCGTCCAATTGCAATAAATTAAATCAATACTGAGTCATCAACAGTAAAATATTCTGTATAAAGTTGAGATATCCGAAAAATATGTTTATTTAATCAGAGTTAACTTCGGGGCACGATCGTATTTACGTAGAAATAATGATAATTTCATACGCCTTTTTATATATATATTTTTTGTAACCCGGGGGGAAATCTTACATGGAACCATCAGGGTTGCTGTGAGGGGAGCGACCCCGGTGTATCGGACTCCTACTTACTAAAAACTATGGGGTGTCCCTCTAATCACTCCACCCAGGCCTAGGAAACCAAATTCGTCCAGTCGCCCAGGGAACAAACAACCTTATTCAGGATTCCTCTCTGGGAGGGGTAGGTATAAAGACACCAATCGTCCAATACCTCTCTCTCAGACGGTGCGGTAGACACTGCGCACCGCCTCCCTCTCATCCGGGCAGCAGACTTCATCAAGTCTACTGTCCGGACGCCTTTTATATAGGTTAATATATTTTAATATTATTAAAATATCTCTAATCATGACAATATAATCATCCGCAATACAACACAATAACTTATTTATCTTAGAATGAAGCAATATCTACTGTTATAACTCTAGTTGGTGTTTGGGTCAGTGTTTAATTTATATGTTTACATTTCTATAACTTTAAAATGTTAATTTTCCAGTTATCTTAAGACCATTTTAATAAATAATTGTTTGTTTGTGCAAGTATTATATTACCCACGCTATCAACGTAAATTTAGGGACTCTCGTGTTGGAGTTGGTACTAATTTACATCTTTGCTCATAGATATTAATACCTCCGGATTTAAATACATTTTATTGAAAAAAAACAGTATTAGATCAGAATAAACACATACAAAATATATTAATTTAGAGATAAAAAACCACACATTAAAAAATAAGTGAAAAACCATGGCTTTTTTTTCCAAGTTGCTGATGGCACACACAAGCTCTGGCGAAGCGCAAGCGGAGGCATTTATGCAAGGCGATGAAGCTGGTGAGGAAGGCTCAGGTTCTGGAAGAAGCTACTCTGATGATGATGCGTCTTACGATTCGGAAGGTTCAGGAGAAGGCTCCGGATCACTGGAAAATGGTTAGTTATTACTGAACCAGTTAAAAGAAAGAAAGAAATGTATGAACATTTTAATAATAAAAAAAAGAGGGATAACATACAATATACACATTTAGTTAAAAAAAACACCTACGTATGATATTCCTTTAATTTCGATCTTTTTATTATCAATCATTGTCACTGTTGCTTAAGTTTTTTTTTGCTTTGTATCCTATGCTTATTTCCTAGTTCATTTTACGCAATTCGAAACTACACACAGAAATAGGGTAAATTTTCTTTACAAAGAACAAATTCTATTATGAAATCTGTTATTCTTTTCATTTCTGATCATGACTAATGACTCTTATCTCCGACAACAGAAGGCAAATCGTCAATGGATAAGGAGCCACCGCACGTTATGACTCCGAGAACGCAAGCAGGAAGTGCATCACGGCCATTCGTCTCTATCGTATTACTCACAACAGTTTTAGTAACGCTTGGACAATGCTTCACTTAAACTCCTTCCTTGACTTCGAATCAAGATAATCGCTGGACAAGAATTCCAGTGAAACCTAGGAGATTATCCATATCATTTTGTATGTTGTGGTGCGTGCTGAAGCGTGTGATTGACTGCTAAATCTTTAGTAGTAGTGACTTCATATAAAAGACACATTATATTGCGAACTTTTAGAACGAACTTTTTATAGCTAGTCTATCGGAATCTGATGCCAGATCTGATTCTTTGAGAAGAATTGAAACGTAATAAATACTTAAATATAATCATGTAAGAATTATATCAGAAATTAAGTATAAGTTACTGTAGTAAACATTTTGGAAAATATCTAATTAAGAAAATATACCGTCATCTTTAATATTTGAGGTTAAAAAAGAGTTTAAAAAATACAGCTATGCCTCCAGCTATTAATAAAATGTTAAAAGAAAACATATTTGTGTATAGATAATAGAACAACTTTTACGCATTTAAGCAATTTTAAAGACTTTGCGAACTGTACAGTTGCATATCGGTGTTGTCTTCAATATGTAAATAACTTTAATATTAATTGTTGTAGCGTTAGGTGATATTTTAATTGCAATGGAAGCTTTACTACCCTTCTGCATTTAAAAATTCTCAATGTGATTATAAAAATTATCATAATAATAGCAATAATAAATTATTTTAAAATTTTAAAAATTGTTGTTGAACTAGCTGAATGGCAATAAATTAGTTATGAAATGTATAACGATTTGACCCCGAAGTGATAATGTTGTTATAAGATTTGTATGTAAAAACTATGTAAATACCTTAAATCCTACTGGTTTAGGTGCTTAGCTAGTAAATATATTTCGTTGCCATATTAATATTACGGATATTATTATTTATAATATGGTTTAAGTCATAATTTAATTCGATTTTATGTGATAAAGATAATTAGTTTTACGCAATAATTTTATTCTGATGTTATCTCTGTAAGGAAATCTATAGATCATGCGATTCCCTTTCAAGTTCAAATCATTGAATACTTTAGGCAAGCTATTAATACAATTAGGAGATGAACAAATAATTATGTTTATATTATAAAAAAATCCTCGTAATAATAAGTTTTCTTAGAGAGTCAACATTGCTTCATCTGGTACAAGTTAAAATCCATCATTTGACTATAAGCTTTCCGAAACTTTTTTAAGCTTTCGCCTCGTTTTGTGAAACGCAAGTCTGTGCACATGCTGCGCGGTGCCGGATTGAACGTAAAACGAAGGAGCGGCAAAGTGTCCGGCGCCGCGCCGCTACTGCAACGCATCGTGTGCCTCGGCTGTAAAGCCGGAGACTATCTTGTAACATTTATATGTAATTTATCCTTCGACACTACCTTATATTATACAGAACGGCAGTGGAGAGTGTCTCGGCACCGACTACTGTAATGATCGGATTGTAATACAAAACCATTACAGTTAAATGTTACAAGATAGTCTTTATATCTTTTTATATAGACTTGGTGTAAGTACTATTTATTTCTTGGCCTATATATATATATATATATATAAATAAATATCGATATATATATATTTCTCGACCACTACCGAGTCATATTTAGGAGAAAAAAAAATGAAAAAATAAAAAATATGTAGTTATAAATTTATGTAAATTGCTTAAACTAGTGAATTTGAATTCTTAGCAACCATTTAATGGTTTGCTAGAAGTTTTATATAGGTGTTATAGGTATATGCAAGCGTTGGAATGTGTGAGTACCATACAAGAAAAGCGGGATGTTTACGATTAATATTACGGTGAAATAAATTCGTCAACTTCCAGCGGCCGTACCATGATCCTTATATCAGTATTGTTTCCATGATACTTTCATATTTAACACTAGCTGGATGAGGCGTAAATGTTTAACTGTATCTCTTTCATTTAAACAAAATCGCTAAGCAATTTTGTTTTACGAGGTCCGTTGTATAGTGCCTGGACCTCATTTTGATTTAGACATGCAAAACTATTTTAACAAAATATATTAACTAAAGATTATTTTACGTAGATATATTTTCAAGTTATATTATTGGTAACATAGTTTTGTATGTTTTTACAAGAATTTCATTAATTTAATATATAAGTTGTTTATTTTTTAATAAGACACATAAAATGAAAAGTTGCTAAATTCATGTATGTTTTGGATTTTGCTGCCTTTGATTATAAATATATGTTTTTATAAATATGAATTTTGGTGCGATTTATTTTAAATATTAAAGAAAAGCTGTGTAATATTTTAGTTTAAATGTAAATTATACTGTAAATTACTCCTTTTCGCAGCAAAATAATCATATAACGTTTTATATTTTTATTCTTATATTTAATTACTTTCTTTATAACAAAACGTTATTAAATCGATTGTTATTTTTGGCATATTTGGAATATTTATATCCTGGGAAGAATATCGAACACTTCCAGAAATACGACAATGTGATATATATATAATAAAAAAAGAATTAACGCAATTTTATTAATTAAAAAATAATACGTTCGTGTGAACACAAAATATCCCAAAACTATAATGTACATATTGTTGGAGAGATGAATGAAATGGTAACAATTAATGTTATATCGAGTATATTATGTATTATAATATTATTAAAATAAATCCTGTACTATAAACATTGTTTTATTTATTTAATCACATAATGTCTGTCTCGAATAAAGCAGTTAGTCATGAATTGAAAAACCGTAAGTACTTTTACACAATATTCAAAAAGAGCTGTAACTTAAGTCGATCCTCTACTAATTGCACCACATATTAACAAAAACATAGATCAGATAGAATCAGTAAGAAGCTGATAATCTTCTGTTTATATGGGTGCGTTTGTAAAGATATGCATACGTCAGGTAGCAAAAATATAAAGTGTTTACAGAGGAAATTAGCTGATTAGCTTTGCTCTTGGTTACATTGGGCACGACATATAAGTGCAAAGTGGATTGATTATCTTTTATCTCTGTTCAACTCAAAAAAGGTTTGACGATTTTTTTTTATTCAATGTAGTTTTCGGCCAGAACAGTGTTTCAAAATAATTCCCAGATTTCCTTTAAACTTACGGTAAGTACATAAGTTTTCGAGAAATATTCACAGCAACTAATACGCACATGTCGTACCATAATATTTTATTCAAGCGTCTCTCTGTCTCTGACCCTGTATCTCTCATAATAATCCAGTTCTAGCAAATATTCTGCTTTTCGAGTTACGAAACAACTAGAATGACTTGAAACGATTTTCTTAAATTTAGAAACGATGACTCGATGCGATAACCTTTCGGTAACAAAGGAAACCGATCCGAAACTGGTTTGGCAATGGCGCTTCAAAACATTACTCTTTTTTCTGAATAAAATTAATGACGAGATAACGTTTTTCTAACAAGTTAAATTTAAGTTAAGTTAAATAATTACTATTAATCAAAATATCGTGTGTTGATTGTGCTTGCGTCCGTGGATTACTACCAGACGCTGAATCGAATACCATCCGTATGTGGACCTTCCTTACACCCACCCACACGAAAAAATGTGGTTCTACATTCATCATGTGGACAGAAAAAGAGTGGAATATCCTTCCATTGGTCATATTTCTCCATTCATATAATTTGGACGCCTCAAGGATGAGATTTATAGATGCTACTTTAACTTTCTTTAGCCTTTACTCAAACATCACAAATTATATTATTTAATATCAAAGTATATTGAAGTAAGTTACTAGTTTTCATAACTTGGACTTAATTTTGTAAATACTTAGACTAGACTCAAAAAATCCTATTAGGTATTCTGTTTTTGTCAAAAACGAACTTATTTCCTGCATAAAGTCTAAAAACAAATTCAAAGCCTCTACTATAAATCTCAGCCAAAGAGAAGAGTGAATTGGCATTTTTCGGGCAAGCGCTTTGCGTCATTGCCCTCATCTTCATTGTTTCATCGCTGATTGGAGTCAACCGTTAGCCTGTTAATTATTATTATCGATCACAAAAAATCCAAATAATGGTTCCAAAATGAAAGATGAACTTCGATGGGATTCGAAGATGGAAAGCTGCTCGCGTTTGTAAATTAACCCTTAATAACCTACATGTGATCAATTTGCGATGCTATAGGAGTGGCTGTAAGCAAAATGACGTCATTGCCCGACGGGGTCGTTGTCATTGTTTATGGGTGCAAAGTCCGTCATTTTGCCTCGCTTTGGTCTCTCAAATTTTGGGATTACCTCATTAACGTACAGAATATCCATAAATCTAGAAACCTTCGGCTGTGGTGTGTTTAAGCCGGCATTACAGCGCCGATCATTGTACTCCTGTTCTATTGTGCTCGCCGTCATTTTTTAACTATAGCTTACTTTCGATCAAGAACGGTGAAGTCTAAAAAAGCATTTGAGGTAAATATATCCAATTGTTACTTATTAAGGATTAATTGTCTTGTCCCATATGTACTATGCCCCTGTTACTGAGGAGGCCTAACAAGGTCCAATGCGCGCCGGTCGCGGCAGATTGCGAGGGCGCACCCACGGCCGGCGTACAAGTGGATGAAGGAGTACCTAAGAATTTTTAGTCGGTGAGAGTTCGACACACTGGGGGGATGGCCCTCACTACCCCCTGAAGGTAAATAATGGATTTATACTGTTAAAAAAATGTACTATGTCGTACAGGAACATACAAAAACAAAATCTCGACTAAACTAAAATCAAACTCACAATATTAGATGCACGAGACGACATTTAACTTACTCCTTGGACAAATGATATGAATAAATAATAAAAATTAATGTATTTCATTATAGATTCGCATTTCTAATTAATTCTTACTAAAACAAATACAACATAAGATAATATTTTTATCATATTAAAAGATCTTAAAACACACAAAAAAATTAAGTTAGCGAAAAAAAATGTTTGGTTCATTGGTCTCTTTATTATCATAGTTTTTAATATTATCATACTATATTCCTTACGAGGTTAGCAGAGATACATTAGTGGCTGTATTCACTTTGCGCTTATATGTCGTGCCCAACATGACCAGTAGCGCAGCTACTAAAAGATACTTTTTAGATGAATTATTGTAAAGTATATAATCTGATATGTTTTTAAACTGATAACCAAATAAATACAAACATACACAACCTGGATACTGTACAAATCTCAAATAAAACAAATATTTATTCATCAAGTGTAACGACAAATTTGAATTTCTATTACCTTTCCCACCTCAAAATAAAACTCCAGGCCAAATACTTTCCACATAAGTGATTTCCGATACATTTACTTCTATCGTATGTGAGGGTAATCGAATCAAATAACGGATAAAATAATTCAAATGCTCTGTATCAGACGACCATTTTACGGATCATTTAGCGACCGAGGTCGGTCAAAACAAGTGCATCTTAAACGTCGATAAAATTATATGTCGATATTATTTTATATTTGAGGCGTAGGCTTAAGCTAGATGACAAGGGAGATCGTTTTAAGGCCCGTCGTCGCTTCCTACAACTACATCGGCGGTATTCTGACATACCTATTGGCTATTATGTCCCAGGACATTCCGTGCTAAAGTGGCTTACGCAAGACATCGGCGAGCTCATCTTCGCCGATTTGAGCTGCAGCCCGCACCTTCTTCATAAAATTTGAAAATGTCGCCAAGGACGAAATCACATAGGATTTTAAGATCATTTTATATTGATTCACCAAATTACTACTCCGTATCCGTTTTCTGGCAGCTTTTTGACGGCTGTTTATAACATAGACGAGAATATCCGAAACATTGCTTACCTCCCACCACCTCTATGCCCAAACTACACCTAGAGCCCGATTAAGCTGGATCAAGGCCTGCAATAAATTTTAAGAAAAACATTTTATATTTAGTCATTCTTAACAAACGAGTGAAAAATACTTTAGAGATCTGGGAGGTACCAATTGTTATTTTTTCTATATCTAATCCGGCGCTCACAATAATTCTGTAAGTTTTGTAAAAAAATACAAATTAACTATGTTAATAAACTATTACTATATATATATTATATGTAATTAATTGTGAGATCGCTCAGGCACTAAAAATGTGCTGCAGAATAAGAATAATGTTTTTATAGCTATCATTATTTTTTTTTAATCTATATTATTATTATTAACCAATTTCGTCCCACTGTGGGGCAATGGCCACCCTTCCCTTTATCAAGTATATTTGTGGAATCCATGGGAAGGAGTTTGGACATTTAACCCACAACGCTTGTGTGATGCGGGTTGGCGGATGTGTACTATATGCGGAGAAAGTGCATGCAGCAGCTTAGATGCTAATGATCTGCATGGAATACAACGTTGTATACCTTAGTCGGCTCTTACAATACCTCAGTATGATCAAGAAGGAAGTACTATTCTATTCCGCCAGTATACCTCGCGGATAATAAAGGATGGGATTTAATATCGATAATGTACATCGATATTTTAAATCTCTAATATCGACTCCACACAATTTATACAATTGCTTACATGACTCTGTAAAGATTGGCTCGGTTGCTACCTACGATACGTTATCTGAGATCTATGACCTTTTATGAACTACCATCAGTTTTGTATCAATGCATCAATCTTATTGCTGTTATGTAATGATAGAAGGCAGTCATGGCTTTCCGCTACTCGTCTATCCAACGTCGATATTATCCGACTAAATATACATATGTAATTATACAGTGAAGTTTAAGGTATTATTTTTATGGTGACTGCATACGTATAGATCGTATTCGCCGGCATCAAATCAAGAAGTAGTATTTATTATATAAATGTATCGTGGGGAAGATATATACTATAAATTGGAACAACGCCACTACAAACCGACTCCAAAAAAGACGTTTGTGTATTTGACTGTATTTTATGTACTTTATATGGCATCCTCCCAGTGACGTCGATAACTCCTAAAACTCTATTACTGTATTACAACATGCGTCGACATCTTATATTTATGCATAAGTGTGAGGTTTGCAGTTATGGAATATATACAATAATAATTTTATGTCATGCTAAGTCAAGTTATTTACGAAATAAATCATGCGGATCACGGCAAGGTTTATAATCAAGGAAGCAAGGAAGGTGGGGAACTGGAAATGGAAACTGGAGACTTGCAGCTATTCACACTTATGAATTTAACTCTTGATACTCCATAAATTGAGTAACAACTTGCTAAACAAGCAATAATGAAATGGCAAGATGTCTGAGCCCGACTTAAGAGAAAAATCCGTCACAATTACTCGCTCGAAGCTTATAATCGTTTCAAAAGGAAATAAATCAAAAGTACGTAGTATATGTGTAACACAAATCGGATCCTATCTAGCTGTATTAAAAAAGTTTATAAATAAGTACTACCAAATTACAATAATTCGTCACTTGATACATTTATTACGGAAGGCCGAAACTATCACATACAGAGATCACATTACCATTATTATCAACATAGTGATTAAATATTTGTATTATAAGGATAAACATCCAATGTTACTACAGGGTGCACGGGTTCCGTTAATTTAATTGGAATCTATATATATTCCATCATAACATATCAAATCTTTTCTATTGACTGACAATTTAATTGTAGAGAAAAAAAATGGCACAAATAAAACACACAACGCAGAACGATAGATTAATGAAGATAGAAAACAACAAAATACCTTGTGTTCTGATGATGCGCTAAAAGGAAGTCAGCTCCTAGAATACATAGATATATATGCTTAAAATTTGATGCAATTTTGACTCTCAGACTAACTAACAACTATTTTGATAAACATCAAATTTGAAGTCAAAATATTTATTAAACGTCTAGGTATAACAAGAGAATGCTTGTTATAGGATGCACGTCACTGCATAGCTTAAATGTATGTATTATAAATATAAGATTAAATAACGTGACCTCTGGTTGTAGTTGCACTATCTCTTTGCCTCAATAACTGCCGGCTTATGGAATCGAGTAAGCCATCAATCACAATTCCGCTTTATTTCTGACGTGATCTATTAGAGTTGAGATTAGCTCTCCAATAACTGCATTTGGGAAACAAACACAAGTTTTATTAAATATACATTATTCATAATAAAATTTATATGTTCTAACGGTAATGAGGTACTATAATATTATAATACATTTTGTATTAGAACGTAGAGTAAATGACCAGGGAGCCTACTCAAACATTACAAATTATATTATTTTATTCATGTCAAAGTTTTATTTTTATGGTTTATCGTATAAGGGAACGATATTGATGCAGGGCAAAGTGACTGTTTGCAGGTTCGCATCCCAACGCATGCCTTTGGATTTTTCCAAATTAAGGACGAATTTAGGCACCACATTCTTTTCGGTGAAGGAAAACATTGCGAGGATACGCGAATGGCGTCTAATAAAAATGTCCTATGTAGGTGAATTGAGAACTGCCTTCATTTGCGCCAATAGTTACGTTGGGCACGACATATAAGTGCAATGTGTATACAGCCACTAATGTATTTCTGCTCATCCTGAGAGAGATATAGCGTTAACATATTATTATTAATAATATAAAACTATGGTACGTCACCAATTTATTCAACTTAAACATGGCCCTGTGAATATAATACTTAAACTGTACTCAAGTTCTATATTCACTTTTTTTGTCTAACACGGACCAATTTCCTGAGCAAAATCTAAGTAAAGTCAAAGTAGCGTCAACAAAACTCAGTCTTATACATAGTGACATTCGATCAGCGATAAAATTTGAAACAAATCGTGTTTTTTGTAATTCGTAGCACGAACACTATGTAAAAGTAAGATTAATGCAATAATGTTATAAAATATTGTCGTACAGCCACTGCTATCATAACATCTATTTTAAAGAAAAATAAGTGTTGTATAAAAAAATCAACCAATAAGTACTTGGGGAATCTACACCCATCTATAATATACCCATCTATAAATAACTTTAGAATGTCTTCGGATTATTTGAACGCAACCTTTAAGGAAATACATTATTCTCGTATCCTCATTTTAACTTATATTGTGTACACTTGCGTTGAAAGCTAACTAGAAACTTTTATGAAAAACGATAATTTAAAAATACGCTATAAGAAAATACAAAAAAGTGCTTAAAAAGTAGATGAATAAGAAACTTTTAAAATGTTGAAATAAATTGTTATTATAAAGTCTGGGTGACGTAAGTTTCGTTTGTATTTTATTTTGTTTGGACTAATGAGGCACTCTATGAAAGTAGGGATGAGATTATTTTCAGTAATATCGATTTTTAAATCAAAATGATTTTTATTCTAATGATTATATTTACATAAAAATTAAGTCTAAAAATCGAAAACTAAAACAATCGATATTTATCAAGATTATATTTACATTATAAATCAATTTTAAAGAAATCAAGAAATGTATCATAATAACTGATTTATCATTACAAATAGGGAATTGTTTAGTACAAAATATTTATTTTTTTTTTACTACCAGGTCAAAGTATCAGATATAAAAGAAGACAATAAGTAAACAACTGTTATTTCTTTCTATGAATGAGTACATTCGTTAACTGGAAATAATTTTATGGTTTTTATCAAAACATAAAAATTAAATGTCGATCTTCTAGGGTAAAGTATCAATTCACTGAATTGATTCATTCTACATATTAATTCAAAATATCGATTTTTCACTCAAAAACAATTATTCAATTAATCGATCTCAGACTGCCATCCCTATATGAAAGTGCTGTTGGAAAGTTATAAAACTTTAATTATTATAGCATTCAAGGTAACGGGAAAGCTACTTGAATGTTCCATGTTTTAAGAATGTTTGAATTGCCCACTTGGCTTGCTAATCCTGTAATATATGGAAAAGACACGTACGCTAGACCTTTATATTGTGCACAATGCACACTCAATCTCTTCTTATTCGCTTGATTTGCACAGAACAGTCATAGTCGGGTATGTCGTTTGGTGACGAGCAGCTTTATCATACACAATACGTGTCGCAGTAAAATAGATATTTAAGGCATTTAATTAAATCTCTACATAAAACAAAAAACAACGCGTTCCGTTATCGGCCCTATCTTCAATTTCTGCCAAGTGTGATAGAGGGCAACATAGTTCAAATGGGAAAAAAAAAATTATAATGAGTTTTATAATATGTACTGTGATCGGAGTCCAGTTGGTCATAAAGGCACTTACATCGATCTTTACATAGTATGTAAATGTAGATAGTAAAGAGGTTTTTAACATAATTATTTGAACTAGAAATTAGGGGATAAATAAAATAATTACCGTACGAAAGTGAATCGGAACCGTCAGTAAATAAATGTTTTTGTTATTTTTTATGGAATGTAATTTCTATAAATGGTTATCGATTAGTTTAGTAACTTCCACTTTGACACAGGCTTGAGTTTCTTTCGGCGTTTATTCCCAAGGTAGTCACTTCCGAAACGCTAGTAGATCACCTTAGATTCTTTCCCTAGCCGGCCGCCCAAGTCGAGGTCGTACCCATAGGGGTGCTCTTGCGTTGCCACCCAACCCATAAATTCGCTGGCTGAACACCTTCTGTGCTCGCCCCCTAAGCCCGGTTGAGTTGAAAATGTCTGTCTCGGCCACCCAACATTTATCCTACAAAAAAAAAAAAAAAAACTTTTGGATACTTTACAGTAACTATTTACATAGCTAGTAATTACTATTAACAAGTATAATGATAAAAGCATTTTCGAAATATTGTCGCTTAAAATGTGACTCTGGAACAAGTTATATAAGGGGTGTCTCAGAATGTTTTTCGTTTTTGAATTGACCAATACGCGCCGATCGCTGGTAGCAGGGGGAGGGGAGTGGTCTCAAACGCTTGGCCGGCTTGTTAAGTTTAGTGGCCATGAATCGTTTCACGGGACTGCAGCGCGCGTTTTGCGTGCGAGCGTTTTATAAAAACAACGATTCCTACACTATTGTTCGTCGTCTCTACAGGACACATTTTAATTTAACAAGCTTAAAACATGTGCCAAGTGCCAATTTAATTAAACATTGGGTGTGCAAGTTTGAAGAGACTGGGAATACAATGCCGGACAAATCATCTGGGCGCAAAAGGACATCAAGGGCGAGCACGAACGTCGACCGCGTTCGCCAGTCTGTTATGGACGACCCACGACAGTCGTTGAGATTGCGCGCAGCTTCTCTGAATTTGAACAAATCTACGGTTTATCGCATTATTTCGAAAGATTTGCATTTTCACCCATATAAAATTGTTATTGTTCAAGAAATGAAGCCTGATGATCCTGATAAACGAGTCGAATTCTGCAGGACAATGAAAAACCGTTTTAGGAGTTTCAATAACATCTGGTTCTCCGACGAATCGAATTTTCACATCAACGGTCACGTGAATAAACAAAATTGCAGATACTGGGCTACCGAGAATCCGCTAGAACTGCATCAGAAGCCCTTGTACTCACCAAAAGTGGTTGTTTGGGCTGCCATATCAAGTCAAGGAATTATCGGTCCTTATTTTTTTGAGGATAACCGAGGTCGAACTCAGACCGTTAATTCTGATCGATATTGCCATATGATCCGGACTTTTTTGGCTACAGAAATGCAAAACCAGTCTGGCTACAACCGCAACACCTTTTTCCAGCAAGATGGGGCCACTTCTCATGTAACAAATGACTCATTAGCTGCTCTTCACGATTTATTCCCCGGAAGAGTGATAAGCCGCCGAGGAGACATAAACTGGCCACCGAGGAGTCCTGATTTAACGCCTGCTGATTTTTTCTTATGGGGCTACCTAAAAAGTAAAGTTTACAATCCATTGCCACCAAACCTGAACGTTTTGAAGCAAAGAATCACTGAAGAAATCAACGCTATTCCAAGAGCAATGCTCCAGCGAGTGATTGAAAATTTTAGCTCCAGGCTAAATGAGTGTGAACAAGTAAATGGTGAACATTTGCAAACGGTTGTTTTTCATAAATAAACTTCAAGATCTCCTCTTTAATTTAACAATAAATAAAACAAGTTTTAATGGATAATGTTGTTTTTTATTTAACATCAAAAAATGAAAAACATTCTGAGACACCCTTTACTTTATTGCACTGACTTCCTTTGCAATGTCGCGGACTCCCACATCCGTGCTCAGTCATAGAATTAAGATATAAAAAGAAACCGCATACATGCGTCAGCAGAGCAGCCAACAATATACTCTTAAATAAAATTTTAACGATCTGTGGCGAATTGACGCGTCGTGATCTTTTAATATTAATTATATTTTGCAGTTTCTGTGTCGTAATTGTATTAAGAAATACGACATAGTTAAAGAAATAATACGACAGAACAAGATAAGCATGAATGAGCTTACGAAATCATAAAAAATATGTAGCTTCACGTTTATCCGCGCTTTTTGTACTAGATTATCTTTCTATGTGTTCAGTTAAAGATTTCATTAAGGCAGTGACGTACATAGGGTCTTTGAACAAGGTAGGCAGAGTTCACATTATTAATTTCAATGCTATATAAATACTAAACATTATATTGTTCCTATAAGAAAAATGTATGGTGTAAAAATATAATAAGTATCAATATAAATATTTCTTTTTTTGTTTCAGCTTAAGTAATTTATTTCACACTTACTAAGTGTAAGGGTATGCAAGGCTTTCATGCATCTGTGAAATGAACCCTACTGCATGAAGGCTATCGATGAAGATGTTGCTACTGAAATGATTACTTACTAGACAAATAATATTGGATCAGTAGCCATCAATATGAACAAAACATTTGAACCGGCATACTTAATTGTTATAATTATGCAAAACTAAGTTGTTGGTAATCTGCGCAGTCAAGACGTGACACAAGATAACATAAATTATCTAGCCCAAGGCACTGTATCGTACAAAGTGCGATGCAATTACCTATTATCTCACAATCTGTGTCAGAATAGAGGATATAACCGAACGAAACTAGCATTTACACGTGCCTGATCTAATCAACATACTGTTTAATGTATGGGTAGTAAAAGAATTGTATGTTATTTTCAAAAGTGTCGGGTTTATTAATATTTTACACGCTTCTATAAACTGATGATAGTTTATATTTTTTTTTTATGATTTCATAATTTTAATGGCATTGGTATGGTGTATTGATTTTACTATTTAACAGAAAAACTTGAAACAGCAGCACTAATTTTTTTAACTATTATAAAATGTTAAATGTATGTTAAACCGTGATTATTTAAGCGAATGAGCAACTTAATGTCTAAGATTTATAATACTTTACAATAAGGACTTACAGCCGTATTTTATTGTTTTCCCTGAACAAATATTGAACCTTATAATCAAAAATAGATAATATTTCTTCCTAGTCACAATAGTGTAATGTTTTTAAATGTATTTAGAAAGATATCCTTTATAGATACATTATGTAAATTACGCTATATCACTTACGGGGTGAGCAGAGGTTATATCCACATTGCTCTTTCATATCGTGCCCAATTTGTCCAGTAGCGCAGCGAATCATCGTTAGCAAGTCACTCACACATGACATTTCTATTGAATGCCATGTGTGATGTTTCTTACCGGTGAGCTTGTGCTGCCTAAATCCTTACTTAATTTGGAAAAACCCAGATGTACGTCCCGGCATTCCAACCAATGACCATTCCTGTTGTCGCGCAAGTAGCTCGGTCTCTTAAATATTTACTATAAGTAATATTCATGACTTAATAATATGAAATACATGAGTATACAAGTATAAGTAAAATGGTTTTAGTTAACTATTTCTAAATATGGTGCATAATCATCACAAATCAAAAAAGATCGATCAAGTTTCGATGTCATAAATGTAAACAAAAACGACGATAGTAAATTATGAATTTCAGTTCACCAATGAGTTTTTACGAAAGACTATTTAAACTAGAGACGGGCAAAATGTAATCAGATTAATGATTAAGGATTACAAAATGTAGTCATAATTTTAATCATGTTGCTCTATAACCATGATTAAATTCCTTGAAAACATTAAGAAGTCATAAATGTGAATGTAATTGAGGATTCCGTAGTGGTTAGAACATAGATGAACAAAATGCATTCATATTAATGATGAAAAACGCAAAATGTAATCGTAATCGTTTTTCATTAATCTGATTACATTTTGCTCATCTATGATTTAAACGCGAGGTATTTGTTTGTAGGGCTCCATTTAAGTAAGTTAAATTTTTACAATCGGTATGTTTTAGCGAAAGGCTATGTAGATATTTAAATGTGATTGATTATTCGAGGATTTTGCTGAGTTAAAGCGTGATTTGCATCGTTATTCTCCTGAAGGTGTCGTTCGATGGAAGTTAAGCGATCATTCAGGCAATTTGAACTTCGGACAGAACGGCACTGAATAATAAATTAAGCCCCGAGCGTCTCGCGGACTGGTGACGGTTTTTTTTACTTCTAAAAGTACTAGATGGAATAAAAAATCCGAGAATAATTTCCTTCAGCAAAAGTTATTTCTTCTGTTAAATTTAAATCAGTTTGCTACTAAAGCATAAATTACTCAGGCGAAGAAGGAAAATTCTTTGCTTTTTTATTTATTTATATAACAGTACCTAGAAATAAATGCCAATTAATTGTAACAATTGTAGAAACTACTTGAGGCGTTTATTTATAAATATTATTATTCACAAGACATATAATACTTGAAAAATATGAAAGAAGTCCCTAAACGAGTGAATATATCTAAATATTTAAAAAAAACCTATATGTTATATTATGGCTATATTTTATATTGTATGGCGACCTTTATCCAATCATAGATGGTCAAAATGTAATCATATTACTGAAAAACAATTACGATAACATTTTGCGTTTTTAATATGACTGCATTTTGCAACTGCAATTGCTGCTCTTGTTTCATCGCTATTCCGACACTTTCCACCGAACAATCACACCAAATTACTTATTACCACTTTTATCACGCAAATGCATGGCTTTATTGGACTATAGATACAACGTAACTACATTACATGGTAAACTTTTACTGTTATTTTATCCTACTCGTTTAGCAGAGTCCCAAACTTTGTAATAACATTATACCTACAAAGATTGTTATCAGAACAAGCAATATAAATTTTGTTCATATCACGATGGCTAAACGCATTTTGTTTACCAATCATTCTTCCGCCAAGTTTGTTGTGTGCACCCACGGCAGATATTAAACACCACTTTAACTAGACCTCCTTTGTCTATATAAAAATTAAATAAAACATACTATTGTAGGATCGAAGTTGAACAGTTCTGCGCGACGCCTACAATGAAGCCATCTATTGTCTCTCGTAACTTATCTGTCTATTATTTACAGTGACTAAGGTAGTACATTTAAGTTACTTTAACACCCACGCTGTAAATCTAAAGACCAAATAGTCGGCAACATTACAGTACGCCCATTTAAAAGTAATTTAATTGGAAAATGTTAAACAATTGAGTACACGGTAATCTCTTAAAGATCTTAACAGTCACGAATTATTGCCTATTAAACGTTCGAACACGTCCCTAATAAGATTATTAATAACTAATAATGGCTTTTTAAAACTATTCAAACTAATTTTATACGAATTTTATTACATTTACGGTGAGAATGAACACCGCTTCAAATGCTGAGTAGCGATGTTAAAACAATCAAATTCAAGATACGTATCAAGAATTTGATTTGAGGAGAAAACAATAAAAGTACGTATATCTGGGGAGAAATCTGATGTTATTCGTTTAATTTCATGAAATAGCCTTAGGTCTAATGCGCTGCGAGGGTAAACATGATATTAATTTCCCATAGGGCGATGTGGTTAATATACAATGGGTTCATGAAGTTCCGTTGGAAATACCTACTCATATAAAACGTTAGAAGAAATCATGAGATACGTCTTGATGAGAATTAATTTACTTATACATATTTAGATAAGTTTTTACATTAATAACCATTGTCTATTTTAATTTTATTATTATAATTATATTAATGAATTATTATTTTATTATTAGTATTTTCGATTTTATTAATATAATTTGTTTATAATAGTTACGTTAAGAAGTAAATCTAAACAATTTTAAACTGACATCAATGTTCATCTATGATTAATTACCAAAAGATTTAATACTTGCCCTGTTTTGTACCTTAGAAAAAAAAATAAAGGCATAATAGTAATTCTCATAATATTTGCCGTGTATTCTAAGTTCCATCCTTAATTTTGAATTTTTTACTTTGTTGTCTTTTTGTGTTTCGAATATTGTGTACTTCCTTTTTGTTGTATACTTGAGAAATGATACGATTACTGTTTTTATGAAAATAAAACCAAAAAACACCATTATATAGATAAATTAATGTTTATTTGAGCAAACACTAGTTTGTAGCAACTATATATCATTTTCTTTGCCACTACTGACATTATTTTAAAAACTATTAAAGTGACATTTAATAGCTGTAATATCACGTGGTTTGTGCCATTAATTCTGTTAAACTAGTTAAAAACGACAAACAATCGCTATAAACATAAACGGGTCGTTAAAAAGGTATATTTTAAGTTCGCGCCGTATTTATACGATATCAAACTCTACAAATCAAGTGTCACCTATATTATTTTATACCCTCGTAAATCTTAAAGTACATGTCGTTATAATAGATCAGAGTTTGGAGCAGTGTCGATGCGCCGCCGCAAGTCCGTGGGCAGATTCAAACGCTCATGATAAATATAATGTCTTTACAGCAGTGTTAATTGACATTCAAAGTTAAAAGTATAATATGTGGACCTTCCTCACAGTATTACCAACCTCGGACAAGAAAATCACCCTAATGTTGTTTAGTATTCCTGTAAAAATGTTGTATAGATTCAGAGCCAATGTTTTTATCGCCTGAATAAAAAAATGTTCAATCACAATCGCTTTAGTATTTCATTAAAAATAAATAGAATATTGACAACTAATTAAGTTATTCAATGTATTTAAGCTGAGTGTTAAAACCGTTTAACATCTCCAAAACATACCTATTATCATAATTTTCACTACCTTATCTTCATATTATTAAGAGGTATAATTAAGGTTTTTAAAGGTAGTAAGTAGGAAAGACACAAAAGCTCAGAAGTGCGGATTGGCATGAGTACGGCAAACACGAACGTCGAACAATCTCCTATTTCTCAACAGTAACGGTAAGTTTCGGCAACGCTGAACTTTTAACATTAGGTAGTGTAATACTCTACTTACTCTTTTGCCAAGCTACAAAAAAAATGCGCAATTTCATAAATTAGCGCGATCAGTAATCAATATGTGCATTTCCCTGCTATTTTCCATGAAATTAATTCATGATTAAAAACCCTAAATATTCTTGCTATTGCAAATTATCCTGGGAACTAAAAATTTGTGAACTAATATAAAATCTATAAATTGGTATCACTGCTTCTCCATAGCCGTAAACATGCCTGGCGGACCGCCCACGGCACAAGGCATCAATTTGTTTTACGTTAATCTCCCGTGAAAGCAACTGATTAATGCTTTTGTTGGCCTAATGAGACTTACCTGATGGAACATAATCAATAGCTATGCTAGTCTCGTGCTAGGCTCGGATTTCCCGCAGCCAAGCCGTTGACGAACTCGCATTGAATGGATCTGTACGCCTACAATGGGTTTTATCTGCGTATTATCTAAAATCTATGCCATAAACTATTGTTGTTATGATATGAAATCAAGTATTTTAATTCGTAGATTATTAATTAATTACATCAAAATGTATAAAAACATCGACGTTTTTCTATTTACGTTACATGGTCACTTAAATGTCATGGCGTTTTATTGACTGACAAAGCCTGGTCGAGACTTTGTTACGTGTAAATGGGATTTATCATGTTTATCGAGATTAAGCATATGTATGGCATTGCGAAACAATACGTGCGTTATATGTAATGCCTTGTAAAGTTCATGGTGCCTTTCATACAGGTACAGAAATAAAAAAAAATCAGAATACAGTACACATGTTATACAAGTCTGAATCAGGCTTTAGCTTTAACACAATTATAACTTTCCGTTTCTGAATTGCAAACAATATTATGTACCCTGTCCACTTTTTAGGTATTGACTGTTTTTATAGAAAGGCTTAATTGCGTGTCCCTCAACGCAACTTGTTGGCGTTCAGTTAGCTCCTAAAAACGCAACAGTTTAACATCAAAATATTTGCTATAGTGTATTATACCACTTCTATTCACTTCTAGTTGTTTTATTTACAAGCCGTTGGCGCATCTTTAAGTATTTTCGTTATGAATAAAGCAACTTTTGTATTTATTTTATTACAGCATAAAATAAAGTATAAAGAAGCAAAATGAAATTCATTTTTTATTGGTATTCAAAATAACGTCGCTTTTGTAACTTTTCACTACGTAGATTCCTGAAAACACTGAGAGCCTAAAATATTTTTATTGCTTATTGTCTAATGAAATAGCTGAACTAATTTATTAACTACAACAAACTGTTTTTTTTATATATGTTACATTAATATAAAATTCATGGATATTTAATACATTCCTAATTGCGTGTGTATGTGTGTATTTGTTATAAAAAAACGAAACCAACCTTTTTTTCTATGATATAAAATATACGTAATATTCGGGTACAGGCCGGTTGTAGCAGGATATTGACTCTCGTGCACAGTCATTCGATATTCAAATACCTGGGGTTGCTATGTTATAAATATTTCCTACAGTCTCGTGGATTTTTTTTTTCGACGGAATATACATTGTTGACCGCGTTAACGGCCGCTACAATTTCACCAAGCTTGAGAGGGAGAGCACTTGGGGTGCTTCATCCAGCGATTAATGAGTTGGGTGTCTACGCAAGGTCACCCCTGTGGGTACGGACCTCGACTTGGGCAGCCAGCCAATAAATACGAACCTAACGGTGATCTATTAGCGTTTCTCAGAAGCTTCGTTTCTCTTGGTCTATTATATTCTAAAAAGAAGTTTTTATAATACTTTTCTGGAGCTGACATATCAATTTTACAATCCACTAAATTAAGGATATAAGTATAATTCCGACATAAGATACGTCTGTCCATTCTTTTCTGATAACAAATAAAAAACGAATAATTAAAAAAGACTAAATCATTAATTACATCTGAACCCGGACAGCTAGTGTGATAGTGATAAGGTCAGCTCTGCAAATTTTATCTGAACACGAAATAGGCGAGACAACGCAAAGCGCACAATGCGGAATTGTAAGTATGGGTCATTGATCTACAGATGGCTCGCGCGACGAAGGTCTGTACCTTTTGCCACCCGGTGCATATAGCCGATCGATTTTTAGATTATTTTTAGGTTATATTGCTATTTATGTTGATGTCGTATTACTTATTTTTACTGTTATTACAGATTTAGAAGCAGTAACACAATATACATCTAAAAACTTTTTTTTTTATTTTTAAAAACAAATCATGACTATGTTACCATTATTTATTTAACTAATATTATTTAACTGTACAAGATTTTTCGATTGTAAAAAGTTTCACTAATTTGCATATTTTTCACAAATTTCGATATTATTACGAAAAAAACAACGGGGATTTTATAAAATCTCTACAAATTCTCAATTCGAAAATTAAAACTAATAGCTTATGCAATGTAAACGTTTAAAATATCTCAATTATCTTTAATAGTATCGAAGCAATTAATTCGTATCAACTACAAATAAATCACGCGAACAGAACAACGCTAGCAAAGTCCTTAATTACTGTCGGCGTATCTAAATTTTAATTTTCTTCACATCCGTGCGAAAACTCAACGTCAAGTGGTAGCATTTATTTTATACTAATCGTAATATAAAACGTTATTTCAATATCTTTGTACTAGAATCTGCATTATTTTAATCAAAGAGGCTATAATAAAGATTTCATCAAGTAATTTAACAAGGGCAATGCTATTGACGTTCTAATGATTGATAGATATCAATGATTAATGATGATGAAAGTACTGAATTTATATATTATATAAAACATTATCAACGCATAGTAGTAGATTTAATAAAAAGCCAGCATTCCTGCGATATACGAATAGATGTTATTTTAAATTCTGGCATATACCTCTACTAAGGAAAACAAAATAAGGAAATTCACGTATTTTACACTGAGAACGGCGCGTGAAGAAGTTGGTCAAGTTGAGCATGACGCGACGTACGAGCACTATGTTAATATAAGCCTTGCTCAGTTTCAGCAGTAGATTATATCAAAATTTCTTGGATTCAAAATGGATTTCCAATAAATCATTTTCTAGTTTCTCGACGGAGGCTATAAAAATTAATAAATCTAATTGGCAGTCCTACAAATATGATAATTTAACAACTACTAAACTGGTTCGTAGTTTTAACATAATTAATATACATATATCTTGCTGATTTGAAACAAATCAATTAACTACGCCATTTTTATCGACGTATAACGTTACAAAATAATTGTATAGCAATATAATCGGCATAAGTGGAACGAACTCCAGCGGCAACTGGCCAATTCATTGCGGTTGTGCAAAAAATTACTGGTCAAGTTTAATATTCAAAACATTAATAAATATAAGGAAAGAAATAAAATATCTTTATTATTTTAGACGTTTAATAAGAATATGAGCATGGAATTGATTAGTTAAAATATAAAAATATATTGAATATACACGTTACTAATCAATTATTACCATCTATAAATTAATTATTACACACACCTCGGAAATTAATACCTATTTTAAAATTCTGAGACGCATGTGCAGATGTTAAAGTTTTTATTGTTGTTTTACTATAATAGATATTTTACGATACCTATTTATTTGAATTAATCTTAATATCCTATCATTCTATTTTAATATTATATTATTTTGACTCTTTATGAGAATATATTATATTAGTATACCTACCATAAATGGCAAATAAAAAGGATGATACAAAAGCAACAGAGCAACCGTAACCACAATAAATGTATTCTTTTTCTAGTAATTTGTTGTTCGCTAAACATAATAATCAACCAAAAGGTAAATAGATTAAAAAAGTTGCACTTTGCGTTCAATGAACTACAAAACAAGCGTTAATGTTTAGGTAAACCAAAAACTGCATAGTGTAATGGATCGATCTAAAGTTATAAGCAATCAATTGATAGTTTAGTGAGTCGACTTTAACATAATTAAACTTAATTTCTATGCTATAGATATCAGTGATACTCACAAATAACGAATAAAGCGCCCAGATCATGATTCAAGAAATATAAAAAAAAACTTAAAGTGAATACGACAAATATAACTGTTTATACCATTTTCATCCTGTGTTCAAAAGATATCAAAGTATATACAACAAAACACCTGCCTTTATATTATTTTATCAGAAAGATTTCATGCAAGTGCATTAACATATTAAATTCAAACGTAACGGATCGTATTTTACAGTTTAAAGTATTTTTCGTGGCTCTTCTTAAAAAATGCAACCTTTGTTCGAAAAACATTCACAAAGTAACATTCGGCTCCATAAAACAGTCAATATATTAGCATAATAGCTGTCACAAATTATGCGGTATTGTGTAAAATCATTGTTAAAACTCTTCCCAGCGTCCAATCGTATGTCATTTTGGCATATTTATTTATATTAAAACGACAAGGCATTGAACAGGATTGAACACCCGGAAAGCACACATTTTTTAAACATTTACGGACAATTACACGTATTAACCCAGTTCCGAAGTAAGTTTGCGCTTGTAATACTTACAGTCAAACCTAGATAAGTGAGAAAACTCTATAAGTGAGAGTAATAGCCAGGACCCGTCATTTTAAGCTCCCAAAACCTCTATTATCGAGAAACAGAAACCTCTGTAAGAGAGAGTCGTTTTTCCCTCATGGACCTCCGAAAGTGAGACTGCTACTTGTCTATAACTCTATAAGCGACAGTCGAGCTTTATTTATTTATATTATTTAGGAGGAGCAAATGACAAAACAAATTACAAATTAACAATTGCTATTTTATTACTCATTCTTAACTTTCTTGGAACTTCTTACCATTGTTTTTGTTTCGTTTTCGTAAGCATCTTGATACCTACCCTTATAAAGTACTTATATGTCTAAATCTAATGAAGGTAACATATACACACTATTAAAAATATATATGTACATAATAGATGCGTACTTGCTGTGACTTGTTATTGCTGCGTACCTCTATAAGAAAGAAACGCTACCCATGTACCTACATTAACGAAAAACTCGGGTACTAACCCGAGTTTTCTCGCTTATAGAGGTTTCTCACTAGAGAAACCTCTATAAGCGAGAATGAGATTGTGCTCCCTTGAACTCTCACTTATCCAGGTTAGACTGTATTTATTAATTTTTCTCGGCTAGCAGTCTTATGGCTCACCTGATTGTAAGTGGTGATTACGTTGCCGACCAAAAATGACACTTTTCATTGCCCTCTAGTAAAACCTTATATCATAGCTGTAGGGCAAAACTGTACACAAGCAGCCTATTCCACAAGTGCGCGACAAAAACGTTCCAGAGTAACGCCGCGTTGTCGCGGTTTTCGGTGCTATGATTGCCAAACATATATATGAGACGTTCATTTTGAAAGTGACTTAAGTCCACTTATCTTTAATTTGAAATACTTAATGTTTTTCGTTTTTATATTATTTTGAAAATGTACGTGATATAAAATTTTCAAATGTACTAAGTATATTTCAATACCAATTTATTGTTTTGACAGTTCAGCATAAATTATAAATGTTACAAGTGCCAACTTGATAAAAGATGAAAATGGACTTAAGCCACTTTCAAAATGAACGGCTCATATATACATACTGTAGATACCCTTTATATATATATATATATATATATATATATATATATATATTATCAAAATATATAAGTCAGTATAAAATAAAATTATAATTATAATTGTGTTGGTTCCTTGTGTATATTATTTACGTCATGATTTGTGTTGTGTCCTTGTTCTTGTTCCTGTCATATTAATAACTTTTTGTGTTTGTGATGTGTATTTTGTTGTAGTTAGTAGGTTTTTTGTTTTAGGTACTTCTACCGGACAATCTCAATATAATTAAAATTAGCAAACACCGATCAACCTTCCTCGAATATTAAAATCAAAATCAAAACGCTGACTTTGGCAAAATCACATTGGTCATACATCAGTGGAAAAGCCACAAGAAAGGAATAATTATAATATATACATACTTAGGCCCTGGCTACAAAGAAAACTAACCGAAGGCGTTACGTTTACATTTTGATAACCGATTTGCTTTTGCTTCGATTTTGCATTTCTGTTTGATATATTTCATAAGATATAATACATTGCAAAGTAAAAACGACACCACGTCTTCGAATCACTGTAGTGTGGGATGACACACTTATGCATACATAACATATGCAATTTATTATAAAACTTTATATTAAATCATTCCAACAACCAAACGGTAGCTCTGTAAATGCCACGATTAACTCAGACCTCATTAAAACCGGCCAGAAATCCAATCAAAACGAAAAACTTAACTTCTTCCGTGAGAACAATTCCATTTACTATCACTTAATAGCAACTGTAACTGTGGACGACTAGAAAATCAGCACTAATTCTTTTCCAACCCGTCTACGCACCGTGACCCGATCGATTCTCAATTAAACCTTAATTTCCGCAAACCGTTTACTCCTTTTTATTCAACACGAAGAATATAACAGCTCCAATAAATCAAGACCCCTGCACGGAAAAAAAAGATTTCTTAAAACAAAGCAAATTTCCTTAAGGCAAAGCAAGTTGCTTTAATCCAAGAAAATGGCACTCTCCCTATAGACGTAAAAAAATATTTTGTTGATATTAGATCGATATTTTCTTAATTATATTTTCTTAGAACGAGATATATATTTTCAACTCAAGAAAAAAACAATTCCCTTTGAAAATATACAATACGTTAATCCAAGAATCGTGACTGTCTTGATTATTCAGATTTACTTAATATAATAATATATGTTCTTCATCTAAGAATAAAAAATCTTGTGTTGAGTTTACACAATTTTGAAATAAAAATGAATTACTAGTTTCAAAGAAATTTGTTATTAGGTTGAAAATAGGATGACTTTAGAACAAGATTTTTTATTCTTAAATTAAAATATCTGTGCTCGACGTGCTAATAAATTATTTTCTCAACTTTAGATAATTATTGTTTTGATTTGAGATTATAGGATCTCATTTTAAGTGAATATTGTTTTCCATAAAGTAATCGTCTTGTCTTGGTCTAATTATGTGATAATCTTGTGTAGAAATGTATTCCATCTTCATTTAAATGTATCTTTGCGTACCGCAGCCAGTATGTAACGTTACAAATTTCTTGAACACTGTGTTAATAATTTGTGATTTGCGGACTCTCAAATTATTGACATAGCGTTCAAGAAATATGTAGCTTTACATACTGAATGTGGTACGCAGAGATACATTTAAATGAAGATGGAATACATTTCTACACAAGATTATCACATAATTAGACCAGTCAAAACGATTACCCTATGGACAATAATGCGCATTTAAGAGCAACATCCTGACACATTTATAATTGAACTAGCAGAAGATATACCCTCATTACAAGAATGAAACCACCAGTTTAAGTTTGCATTTATTTAAGTAATAACAAATCAATTATAAAATAAAAATTAACAATAAAGGCATCTTATAAACTATGTCTTATAATATATTCAAGAAACACTTTTTATCATTAATCACCTTTTACAAAATACAAATAAGTTTAAGGCCATCTTACTAACTAAACATTAAAAATCAACTTTTACAAATGTTTCTAAACTAAGTTTATAAATTTGAGAAACTACATTTGTGTTGAGTTTAGAATATGGTGTAAGCAAGTATTTAGAATATCACAAATATTTGTAGCTATCTCGATAATTATTTTTTTTATCAATTCAACAAATGTTGAATTAATATTCTAGGTAAATTAACTATATTATAAAGATGACACAAAAATACTTCTATAAAAGATTGCACAGTTTGTTCAAAATCATTTTTACTATTATTTACATTCTTTTTTTATCGTCTGGATTATTGTGACCACAGTCATTTTTAATTTTATTAGAATTTTATAATGATATAACACATGATGAAGTAGAAGTTTCTACTGGGCATTTATGTAGAAGATTAGTGTACGTCTTTTTTAAATAATGATTTGAATTATGACATAATGTCAAATGTTGTTTAAAACGATTTTTTAAATTATAAGTTCTGCCACAGTTTAGCAGGGGGCAAACATAATAGTCACTTATTTTGTGTGCAGTTTCTAAATGAAAAATAAAATACTTATAATTTGTAAATTTTGCAAAACAATATTTACAATTCAAATCAATATTAAAAATATTCATTTTGTAATTACGTATTAAGTGTACCCTATTAATATGTTGGGAATATATTCTCAAAATCTTAAACAGGAACAAACATTTATAGTTTCTAAACAAAACATTATGCATTTAATGATCCACAATGTCACTTATTATCATATGTTGTCTGTATCTTATAAACACACCTTTGAATAATTAGATACAAGTAGTCACCTGCTCTTGGATACCGTGCGTCAAGGACGTGATATGATTTCAACAAAATATCAAAGGCCTTCTTGATACTTTGGAATTTATATCTTACATTATCAATTAGAAGTAAGGGTGTTGAATATGATAACAAAATGCCTTGTAGTATAATATATGGTTGAACTGTCAATTGATTAGCGCAAGCTTTTCTTTTTTTTTTCTGCAATTATTGCATCCATGTCAACTGCAGTCTGTAAATTAAAAAAAATTCTAGACAACCATTCTTTATGGATTCTCACTTTTCTCACACACAAGTAATGTAGTGTAATAAAATTGCAACTTACTTTAGCTAGAATAAAAATGGAGTCTATTGATTGCTGAATTGTGAATCTAATATTCTTGCTAAGTCTGCCTGGTGGAGGTACCAAGCGACCTAATATTTATTTTTGTGCTGCCAGTCTTACTAAAAAGAAATAAATAGTATAAATTAGACAGGATATATTTATATATACACTAACATAGGTTAATTGTTGCTATTTGTTTTCACATTAAATAAATCCAAGATAAATAGTCTAATTTAGCTAGTAAGTAATCTTGCTTACCAATGTATATTATCTTGTTGAACACTCCACACTTGATACATGTTAGTTATGGAGTGAACTATATGATATAATCTGTAATATTGTAAAACACACACTAAATTACTAAGGTTTCTTATTATTTTACTGTTTGCATTAAACTAATAACTAAAATTATTTGGAAGCAAAAAAAACGTACTTACTCCAGGGAGTGCTCATTAGCCAGTGTTGCCATTGCTGGATGAGCAAACGTTACACGAGCCTGCTAAAAGTTTAACTTTATGATCACATAAATCAAGAATATTCTTTATAAATTTTTATTCTCAAACAAATGCTATTACATTATCCAAATATATATGTTTACTTACAGCTCCAAATAAGGTTAGATATTAATAAATGTCAAATAAAAAGTTAAATGATTTAAATTTCATTAATTAACTGGAAAACAATTTGATTCATAATAACTATAATTTATAAATAATCTATTAACTAAATGATGGCATGGTCAAAAGTTACGCCAAATGATACAAAAGTAATATTCTGGCCACCCGGCCAATTACAGGTTTCGACTTGCTCAAGCAATGTGAAGAATTAATAATAATCTAGTAAAAAAGTTCGTTTACTTGGATTTATCATACAATAATCTTAGTTTTTTGGTTTAGGTTTAAGAAAATATTTACTTGAAATCAATTCCAAAATACCGTTCAATTTGGTTTAAAGAAATATTTTCTTGATGTAGAAATATTAAAGTTCTTAAGTCAAGAAAACCGTCGCATTCTATAAATGAGTAATTTTTTTCTTAAAAGAAATAAATATTCTCTGTGACGAAGAAATTTAAAAGCTCATAATAAAACAATATTATAGTCTAAACCGAAAGTAAATGTTTCTTAAAGTAAGCAGTTTTCTCTTGTTTTTAGTATAAATTCTGAGAAAAAACACGTCTTAAATTAAAATTTGCTGTATTTGAATGTAAAACATATTTTTTTAAGTTAAGTAATATTTTATTGGATTTACTAAATATTTCAAGAAACTTGGCTTTCTTGGTTTAACAATTCGTTTTTTTCTGTGTGATAACTCTACTTTTAGATTGTAATAGAGACCGTAGAAATTAGTTAATTTGGTTGCAGTTAATGGAATACCTTCTTCAAATACTTAAATCAAAATGGTTATAATTAATCTCAATTCTGATAATACATTAAGAATCTATTTATTGTAAATGTACATAAAAATAATAACAAAAAGATGTATTGTTTGTACTAATATCGGGGTTTTTCTTAAAACATTTAATCAACGGGCAATTAAAAAGCAAATAACGTACTTTTAAATAAAAACGTCTGGATGAATTTGGTTTCCCAGGCTCGGGTGGAGGGATTAGACGCACACCCCGGGGGTTTTCAGTCAGTAGGAGTCTGACACACCGGGGTTGCTGCCCTCACAGTGGCCCTGATGGTCCTATGCAGGATTTTCCCCCGAGAAACCAAAAAAAAAGTTAATAAAATCAATTTATCTTTTTCTACATAAAATATCTACCAACTAAAGTTATTTTCCAAAAACGATGTTGTAGGCTACATAGTTAATGTTTTCTACAGTAACCATTCAAATAACAATGTAGATTGGCACACTCAGGCCTAACTACAAAATTAAATTAGGAGTAAAATAATCCTTAAATAACCCGCCTAATAAGCCCCATTATCATTTCACATTGAGATACAAAATATACCTATCTATAAACATTTTTCATTGACAAATCAATGCGACATAGAAGTCTTGCGTCGCGTCGCTTTATTTATGGTCAGTCGCCATTTTTATCACTGCATAATTAAAATCATTCATTGATATGGTAAGCGTATAGACTCGACCTTGATACGTTATGGTAAACATTATAGCGTGTGGTAGGACTGTGGAATACAAAAGGGATTCTTAGCAAATTATTACAACAAAGAGGCACTGTTACGACTATGTTGAGAATATCTCTGAAGGATAAAACTCAAATTGAAGTTTTCAACAGAGAACCAAAGCTCAGTACTGTCATAGCTCTTTGAATGAACAAGCTGAAGTAACAGCGGACTGGCCATATAGTTATTAAACTGAAGAACCGATTATTGCTGGAGCAGGCAGGTTCTTGAACCGAGATCGCAAATTGGCAAACGTAATGAGGGACAGTCCCGACAAGGTGGAGCGATTACTAATGTAAGGGGGCTAGTAATAACCGGATAAGAAGACCCGAAGAAAAGACACTTTGATGTAAACGAACAGCAATGAACTAATATAGGTTCATGATAATAATGATGAAAATTACGACTTTTATTCTGGATTCACTAGTCAATCACAAAAAATGACACGAAAATCTATATTGTAAGTAGTCACGCCAAAAGACGCAACCCCAGAACTATAAATTAAAATGTAAACGCACCTAATCCCGAACGCCATCTGGCGTACATTCATTCACTTGCTTTTACTTAACGTTCTCGCATTTTAAACTAAAAACATCGCATCGCATCCTCCTTCATTATAATCGCATTTAATAATTACTTCAAACTCGCAACACACACAAATCCTCACAAACACCATACTCCACATATTCAAATACTTACAGTGAGTGATTTTGTTAAGTCTCCGAATACCGCTGCCTACGGTAAGTATTTTTGAACTGTCTCAAATTATAGCAATCTTTATTATAAAAATCATCCCACCTACGAGGGTGCACCCGTGCAACGGCATAAGTCAAATACTTATCCCGGCCCGCGTAGTAAGTGTTCTGACAACAGCAATTATATCGAGGGGTGACAGGCTATTTCGTTTAAGTGACATTTTTAGCGATATAGTAATATATATTTTCGGAATTAGCGTTTTTCACCGATTCTAAACATATATATATATATATATATATATATATATATTACTATATCACCAAAAAATATCGCTTAAGCCAAATAGCCTTTCACCCCTCGATATGTATATAGGGTATAGTAATGCTGTCTACACAAAGCAGATTCGCCCAATTAATTTCTTCTGCTCCTTCTAAAAAGGGAAATGATCACGAAATCGCGACCTTATATTTGGTTAAATATTTATACTAATAATTATGTCTCTACGCTATATCCCTTTCAGAGTCAGCACCGATTCATTAATGGCTGTATCCACTTTGCAATTATATGTCGTGCTCAACATGACCAGGAGCACAGCGGATCGTTGTTCTCAAGGCACTTACATATGACATTTCTATTAAATGCCAGGTGGGTTTCCCCACGATGCTTTCCTTAACTAGTGAGAATGTGGTGGCTAGAAAAATCCATATGTACGCGTGCCGACATTTGAACCTATGACCATTCACGTTGAAGCTTATGAATAAGGATTTTTTTTGTATCCCGGGGGAAAATCCTGCATAGAACCATCAGGGGTGCTGTGAGGGCAGTGACCCCGGTGTTTCAGACTCCTACTGACTAAAACCCCCGGGATGTCCCCCTGGTTGGTCCACCTGGGCCTGGGAAGCCAAATTCATCCAGGCGCCCAGGGAACAAGAAGCCTTGTTGAAGCTGCCTCTCTGGGAGGGGAAAGAGCCCACCCCTCCAAAACCTCTCTCTCAGGCGATGCGCCGGACACCGTGCACCGCCTCTCTCTCATGAATAACGGTGCCTCATCCACTAGCCCACCACAGCTAAAACTAAATATACATATATAACTGTAATAAACGCAAACATTTCAAACGGCAAATCAAAAATAAATTATAATCTGAAATGATTTATTAGGAGTTATTAAATACATTACTACTATTAGGCACTTGTTGAAATACATTTCGGCATTCCGTCAGTTAATTGAATGGAATTTGATCTGGCTATGATACGCAATTTCTGTAGGTTCCTAGTAAATAATCACAAAACCATAAATTATGATATTTCTTCATCTTTTATATATCTACACGCAACTATTAATATAGTATTTTATATTTAATATACATTTCATACTTCTATTTCATGGGCTTATTGATTGTGTATATTTATTAACTCTTTCACTAATAAACTTTGGACGTAATTTAAATTCGAACTAAAGATTAATTTTATAATACGACTGATGTGAAACTACAATACCAAAACTATGCAGGGCTATTTATACACATCACTCGTCAATTCTCAAGCACTTTGTATTAATTTTATATAGGAATCGGTTCAAGGTACGATCTCATTAGCATTTACAATGCATTTCTGCAAACACATCGTAGGAATAGTTGCGTGCGAGAGCCATATATCCTGTACATTATTAAGGAAGCACTCGCAAACACTGCTATGTTTATAGTCGAGCACACAGCAACGCTTCGTGAAACGTTCACAGTGGATTCCTTCATGTTTCTTCAACTAGGCCCGCCTACGCTGGTGATAACGTGTAGTTATAAAGGTGTTTTTGAGTAGCAATCATATATGGACATCACTACAAATGTTTATTGTTATGACAACTAACTCTTTATGTCTTTTTTATTTATGCTCTTGATATATGCTCATCTAAATCCATCCATCCATGCATCCGTGTGTTGTGGATGTTCCTTATATCCGCATGATAATATTTGCTTCTACATTCATCATGCGAACAGTTAAGGAGTGGAATATGCTTCCAGAGGCCATATTTTCGCGATCTTATGACCTGGGAGTCTTTAAAAGGAGAGTGAATAGGCATTTGTTAGGCGGACGCGGTTCATCATCGGACTCATCTTCACCTTCCACCAGGTGTGATTGAGGTCAAATGTTCGCCTATAAGTAATAAAAAAATAGACAATGCCATTTCCCCAATGGTACCTATTATATAAAAATCGAGGATGATTGCAACTCAAACTTAAATATGACACTAAAACTGCCGGAAAATGGAACAAAATAATAAATGAAAGTCAGTCCAAGATTAACTAATAAAAAGTGAGTAAATTGTCATCTTACTTACTAAACTTTTTGTTGTTTATTTCCGTCAGTAATGATAATCACTATTCGTGTTAGGTGAGGATCTAACAAAAATTCTTTAAATAAGCTGTGGCATATTTTTTTCAAATATATTTTAGTAACTAACTCAAACGTGATAATAAAGATCCAACGGCTGGAGTATCGTCTATAAAAGTCCCAAAATTATTTGATTTAGCACGAAAAACCACTTAAAAGTATCTGAAGTTCTTATAAAAACACAAATTTTCTCTTACTAAGAAAAAGTCTTGTGTATTTTCCTAGGACTTTTATTGGCTCTAGCTAATCCTTCCCCTCCACTGTGCCTCATCTTTGAAATTCGGTGAAGTGACTCTATTACCTGTCATATGTACCATTAAAGAAAGCGACCAGTCTGTATGAGCTATCTGTAAAATGATAGTCCTTCTGCAATTAGATGTTTGGGTGTATTTATATAGTTCAGAATTGATGTCGCATTCGATCAAATTTGTAATGAAGTTCGATGTCAACACGTTGTTAGCCTGGAATGAACTGTATCTTTGCAGAGTTTGTCTTCTCACCGCTCGAGCCTAACTCCGCAGGTGCGTTGGCGGGAAATTACTCATATCAATTGTGTTCCACATAACAATTGGGCATCGCGAAAGATTGACTATTGCGTTCTTGCTAAATAGGTCTTACGTTTCGGAAATCGTTGCCAAAGGAACGCAATTAACAACGGCAATTCCAAAGCGTACTAAACCCAAACACATTCAAATATAAGTACAATAGACCATTTTTGTTTACCTACAGATGAAAACTTCGTCAATACTACAACCTAATATATTTTAAGGTATCTAAGAAAAGATATATATAAAGTTTAGACTTGAACAATGGTCTTATATAAGAATTATTTGTATTGGAGACATACAGAAAATGTTTATTATCAAAATTAGTAAGTATTTAGAGCCATGTAAAACGAATTATTTAGATGAAACTAGAGCAACCACAAGGAAAAACCCCACTTCTGAACAGAAAATAGACAAAAGCTATCAAAAATAAAGTGGGTTCATGTGAGAAATGCGCCGATGTCTAATGACTTTCTCTGAGCATTAAGAAAATTTATTAACTGTTTTAGTTTCCTCACTTTATCTTTCTTTAATGTTACAAAAAGTAATTACGAGACTAAGTGGATATTTAACTTGAACATATCATTGTAACACCACTATGTAATAAATTCTATGATGCGTTGCGATTATGTTGATTTTATTTGCTTACTCAAATCACAAATATCAAGATCCTATCGGGTTCATTTATTTACGAACACTTGACCTCAATCACACCTGGTGGAAGGTGAAGATGAGTTCGATGATGAAACGCGATCGCCTAGCAAATGTCTATTCACTCTTCTCTTAAAGACTTCCAGGTCATAAGATCGCGGAAATATTGCCGCTGGAAGCGTATTCCTCTCCTTAGCCGTTCGCATGATGAATGTAGAAGCAAATCAACTTGGTGTTGAAGATTTATATCTTTGAACTCCAGTGGAGCCAATATCCAAATAAATATAGTACCTAATCTGTAAATATAGTAGTGGCCTGTCGCGTTTCGGGATCAGCTTGTGTATATTCAATAACTCATACACCTAGAGACCATACATGGGCAAAATGTAATCAGGTTAATAAAAAACGATTATGATTACATTTTGCGTTTTACATCATTAATATGACTGCATTTTACTCATCTATATTTTAAACACTACGGTATCCTCAATTGCATACACATTTATGACTCATTAATCTATTGACGGGATTTATTCATGATTACAAAGCAACAAAATTAAAATTACGGCTAAATTTTGTAATCGTTAATAATTAATCAGATTACATTTTGCCCATTAAGATGGGCAAAATGGAAATGGAATGGATGGGGATGGGATGGGTCTCTACTAAGGTAGAGACCTTCAGTCGTGGTATATGCGGGCCGATATGACTACAGAGTCTATCAACGGATTTTCGTCCTTTTATAGTCGCTTTCGTTCTTGGACTACACTTTTTTTTTAAACTGACTCGACACAGTGACTGCACCATACCTGATGGTAAGCGTGGTGCAGTCTAAAAAACACCAACGACTATCGACAGGTAAGAAAAAACTCATCGGTAGTCACAGCGATCATGCCGGCCTGCAGAAATATCTCTTCACTCTTCGCTTAAAAGACCCAATATCATAGAACGATGGGAACACGCCCGCCGGAAGACAATTCCATAGCTCAACAACTTGGCAAAAGTAAATACTAAAAGTTGCGACTATAAATCTCAGCCTAAGATATTAGAAAATTGCAAATGATTTCCTTTACATTAAAGTGCAGTGGGAGGCAGGTTATTATTTGATACCTTCAATAGACCCTTCACACATCTCATTACCGCCCACTCGTATAAAAGCATCGCCCACTAGAAGATCGCATCTGACTCTGATTTACCATTGTTTTGTTCATTTAATTAGGAGCGTAAAAATTGGTCTCTCGTAGATTATTATAATTTTAAATCTGTTATAGGAGAGCACGCTCCAGGGCCGCAGGGAGCCTCTCTGCTTTGTTAATAATGAGATACGAATAGTACAATAGCTGCTGTCAAAAACATGTTGTAATCTTCACATATCTTCATATTCAATTCAGTGTACATCTATATTGCATAGCCATGTATCGGTTAATTCATATTGTGTGAGATTTTATCACTTACGTATATATGTATGACTAGCTGACCTGACGCACTTCGTACTGCCATGAATGCCGTTATTTACAATGAATAATAACGACTAACACAAATCAATGCACATAAAATATTTTAGAGCTGCTATATATACCGCCAAACAAATAAAAATGTACAAATACATTTCATATTTAACAGTAAGTGATGAAAACATATTATAAATATAAACTATAATATATACATCAGAAAGATTTAATGACAATGACAATAAAAACTCACACATTACTTGCGTTCCATTTTACTCAACACCGAATTATCGACATGTTTTTTTTTAAACTGACATAGCTGTTCTATTTCGGAACTGATTGAAATAAGAATTAGCACTGTATGTTTAAGGCAGCTTTCTATAATATATTAGTGAAAACCGCATTTGAAACGGATATGCCGATTTAGAGATTAATGGCCACAAACGCGTCCAGATCTTAACAATTCTCATAAATTTTTGCTAACCTACATCGCGCAAATTAAGTTTTTCTAGGCACTCACATATGTACACGGATTTGCAAATCAAATATCAATCAAATAAATTTTTATAAACATTTTCCTAGAGTGAATCATTTTCGAAAATTGTATTTAAAGCAATTATGATTAACATAAAATAATTTTAATAGCTGGTAATATTAAATATTATTCTTAACAAAAGGTGCCTATTATAAATATTTATTGACTTAGTATAATAATATCTTAATTTTGAAAATAAAATGTTGAGAACGTTTTCCTTTTTCTTTATTGATAAAGAAAATTAGGCTTATACTTGCAATAGTCCATTCGGAAATATAAACTACTTTCTGTGGTTTAGGCAAACTATATAGTCCTCCTTGAAACATTTAATTCCTTTTTGGTAATATTATTTATTTTTTACCAAAAAATATGAAGACACTTTAATAACATAATCGATGATACCTTCAACATTATAAATGATACTGCATCTTGTGAAGTGAAAGTACTGTTGGACAAAAGAACCTTATTTAGCCGCACTCTCTTTATTTGAAAGTGGCAAAATCTTGATAGTAGGTACTGTCAACTGTATGGTGTCTTACCATTAACAATCATAATAAGGCATTCACGATTTTGATATGGTCGTGATAAGTGTGTTAAAAGTTATAAGTAGTCATATCGAGACTCTCTCACTTTAATATCCGTGTTCGAATTTAATTTAATGGTCAACGGAAAGTGCATTTGTATAGTAATAATTCTATTTTACATAAGCTGATTAAAAAGCTTTTTAGAAACTTATTCTATAAATAAATAGAATAAGGACATTAAGTTTTTGTAAAGAGGAGTGATCAAAAAGGAACCCGTATCGATGTCTCTAATAAATCTTCAAAATGTTTTCTACAAATTATCGAGTTAATCAAGTTAAAGATAGAACGCCTATCTATTAGTCTTTTATTTTCTAAGAATTTTTCATTTATTCTACGGCAGTGAGACCTGGGTATATCAGAAGAAACAAGAAAATAGAATTAATGTAGTGGAGATGCGATCTCTTGGTTCTATATGCGGAGTAATGCTTTCGGATCGGCTTAGACACGAAGAGATACGTAGAATGGTTAGTTTAAAAGATAGTATCGTCGACAGCATGCACAAAAGTATCCTTTTATAGTTCCGGCACGTAGAGAAGACTAATGATGAAAGGATGACAAAAAAGATAAACCATATGAATATGAGTGGAATAAGAGCCGAGACCGACCGAGATCGACCGAGACTTACCTACGTAGACCAAATATAAAGAGTTCTTCTGATTGAGGATAATGTCAAAAGTACGTGGAATCGATGAGAGTGCATGAAGAGACTAATGAATGTTAAGGAAGCGAAAGAGATTTGCCAAAGAATAGAAGGAAGTGGCGTTCCATTCTCTCTGTCCACCCCAATAGGGATTGCGTGTGATGATAGATAGAATTTTTCAATATAATGTCGTTACCACCTTAGCATCGTGATTATGATACCACACTACCCAACATAAGCTTCATGTGGAACTCGCTGCAAATTAAAAAATGCCTAATATTCACCAGGCTCATCCAGCAACTTCTAGCACCATCCAATATTAAAGATCCTTTCAGAAATATGAAACCTTATATATTACTCTGTGTATTAAATTTTATGATAGTAAGTATGTCATATCCTTTTTGTAGTGTTTTAGGAAATTCAAGAAAATTATTTTTTTTACGAAAATATACTAAATAAGACATTTTATATACCAAATATAAAACTATAGTATATACAAAATTAGTTTATTTAGAAAGACAAAATACAATATGTATCATAATTGGGTATGTTTCAGAAAATAAACTATTTTCAAAATCAAAATAGTTAGATGAATCCATTTGAACCTTGTAGATTCCAAATAACTTAAATAAAAGGCAGATTATTTCGACACCGGATACTTTTTGATCACTCTCGATAAATTTATCTAATCAATTTTGATTCTAATTAATATTCCAGGTATATCCAAGTCTAATCCAATTATTATTACGAATTCTAAACAAGTCTGCCTAGACAATCTGTTTCTACTAGGTACAAGGACTGTCTGTATAATCATTGAAACATTGGCACACATCCAAACTTCGTGTTCAGCATAGAAATTAAAAGCCTTGAAGTGATATTTACTATATTTGTACATTAGCAAGTCTTGGAGACGCCCTATATATTCAAAGGGTTCACAGTCTAGCCTACAAGGGTATATCTATGAGGTATACGTATGACGAACTGTGGTACAAAAAAAGGATGTTTTACCAAGCACCTTCTGTGCTCGCCCCCTAAGCCAGGCTGAACTGTAAATGCCTTTCCCGGCAATCAGTAGTTAGTCCGCTTCAAAAAAAAAACACAGAGAATATCAATATTAAGTACCGAAGAAACTTTCCTGAAATTGTGGTAAAAGCGACACCTGTTAAAGATATATGTATATATGACATTCTGACATTAAAATCCTTACCATACAGCATCAGCACCACATTTCAATAGTATCGATTCTAATCGATTGAAATCGTAATTCTCCTCGTTTTATAATATACAGAGTATCGCTTATAGATTACATTAGGAACGAAGAAAAACGCAGAACGCTTGTAAGAAAGATAGTGTCATCGACAGCATGCACAAAAGTATGCTTCCCTGGATCAAACACATGGAGTGGATGAACGATGAAAGAATGAGAAAAAAATTGCTATAACATAAATATGAGTGGAAGAATGAGCCGAGGCTAGCCTAGACTTAGCTGAACCAGTATAGAAATAACCTACGTAGACCAAATAAAGAGAACTCTCGTGAAGGGTAAGGTCCGAAGTACGCGGAATTAGCGAGAGTGCATAAAGTGATTAATGAATCTTAGAAATAAAAACAGATTTGCAAAAAACAGGGAGAAGTGGCGTTCCATTCTTTCTACGTGCCCTAATAGGGAATTGGAGTGATGATAGATCGATTATGTCTGGGCGTTATTGAGCGTTCATGTGCCTGCGCTATAGAGAAATGAAGAATGGGGAGCTTATTGCTTTGCTTTTATACAAAGTCTATTTTTGAATGACTCTCATTAATCTTGACTCCAACGCTCATGCCCAACGGCACGTGCTAATGTGAAAACGTATTTTTAAATCATATTAATTGCCTCATTCGGGCATCTTGCAAGCGCGCCTTATGCCGCTCGTAACAATTTTATGTTATTTATGTATTTATTCACCTCTGCCGCCACCTACGAACTCTCGTGTCGCTTTACGCAGGTCGCGTTGAATACTTTTATTAAGCAATACAATGAAATGCGATATCTTCATCTCGAAAAATGTTTTCCTGTTGATAAAGGTTTCAATGACCTATCGCAATCATATTTTTTAAAATATATTAACATATTTTATTATGCCACAGCCAAATAACCATACGTAAGTCGATATACATTATTCCTTTGTAACAAGAGATTCGGGTATTAATTTTTAAGTGGAATTACAAGTAACAACATACTAAAACGTAAAAATCACATAAAAGACTATTTAGTCCTCACATGTAGAGGAAATAAAATGACTGTTTTTTTTTTCAATCCTAAAGGAGGCAGACACACTGAGCACCTACCTGATGGAAAGTGGTACCTTTAGCCTATTAAATAGTGCAACACCCAAAAGAATTCTCTTCGCGCTGTCAACATTTATGAAGAAGAAAAGATAAAGGTAAATTTATTTTTTGTAATATGGTCACTTAATATTGCAAATTAACAAATAAACTACATTTTCTTTGAGGCAATTTTCCCTTAAGAAATCTAAGTTATTTTCTGTATTCAAATAATAAGTACTACATCATTGATAAATATAAAAACTAAACGGTCAGACAAGATGACAACGAGCGGCGCCTAATGCCAGTTTGTGTTACTTATTGTCGGCCCAAAAATAATTGGAACTCAGTCTACAAGAAAAAGACGAAATCAGGTGTCAATTCGAATTCTTCGATCCCAAAATAAACTGAAACAACTTTTTAAGTCCAAGCCGAGCCGAGACTTGACACATGAAATTACAATGCAAAATCCGTTTTGTTTTGTATCGATGAGATTCCGCGTCTGATAGCGTCTTAGGGCGAAAACCGAAACAGGTTTTAAACGAAAAAGTGGTCCCAGTATTAAGTCCATTCATTCGCATGCCTCGAATCAGTACGTAAGAGTTTTTGTTAATTAAGCCGGACTTTTTAAAACATAAAACCATTTTTGAATTCAAAGAAACTTTATATTGTTGTTTTATAAATAGCTTTTTAATTATTGAAATTACGGAAAAAATATTACGCTTATTAGTACATACTCTACAATATGGAAATAATAAGTGTTAATTCCAGCCAGCGAATTCTCTCCTTCCTATGATACTGGATCGTTTAAAAGAAAACTGAAAGAACTTTTGAGCAAAGCATGATCACAGCGATTATCGATGTATTCAAGAATGTCTATATGAGTCTAAACATCCACTTTTATTATACTATACTCTTAATATAATAGTTGCAATTGGTTTTCTTATGAAGTCGATTCCCATAGTTAATAAGTAATCGAAAATCTTTTAAAACTATGTCACCTTATTACATACAAACCACATTAAAAAAAATTAAATATATATGGCCGTAATATCCTTTTTTCATTTTCTTTTACTATAAGGTCTGAATCGTACTACCACGGTCTGCGCTAGTGGTGGAGAGCAAATTTAACACAGTTATTACAGCTTATAAGAATATTAAAATCATTTATGTCTGTTTGAATACAGTAGTCAGTTTCTTGATATATACGGCCTGCCCACTGCCACTTTAGCGTGCTAATACGGAGAGCTATTTATACAAATTTGGTTCTCTGTCAAAATTAAATTCAAATTTCACACCAATCCCATTCCACTGCCTTTTATTCGTCATTCTTTCTTCCGTCCGCTGATAAGGTCGAAATAGTGACGTTTATTTCATAAAAATTTACAATGTAACCTTAAACCTAATCTTAAAGCTACATTACAAATTTACTAACCTAACCTAACAACAAATAAATAATACTTAGCCCAACTAAAACTATGAAAGGGGACTTGAAGCGAGAAGCCGTTTCGAGGGGTACCTCGTGACGGCGGCGATCTTCTCCGTCTGCAACAACAGACAGGACGCGCGTCCTTCTTGGTAGAAACTCTGAAGTCATCGTCTAGGTGTTTAGCTGAGTCTCGATAATGAGGGTATGCGAATCCGTTTCGCACATCCGTCTCTCCAGCGCGCCTTCTCCAGGCGGAGCACAGTCTAGGTTATGACTAGATCTCGGGCTTTAGCCTTCTTTTACTTAGGGAATCTTGCTCTTTCTGTCTCGAAGCGTTCTCCTTCGTCTGGGGGTCTTGCGTTGAGCGGCGCAAGGTCTTGGAGGTGAACGTGCGCCGATGATTCTGGTTCTCTGTCGGTTAACCTCCAATGCAAACTATGTATAACAAAGACCATAATATGGCATAAATATAATTTCTGTGGCTGTGATGGCCTCCCCGATAAAGGGCCGATATCCATGCGCGACAACGCGAATCATTGTAGGTTGGAATACCAGAACTAAACTCCGGATTTTTCAAGATTAAATGTGGACGTAGGAATTACATACTCACCGTTGAAGAAAAACATCATGAGGAGCACCCACGTGGCATCTAATAGAAATATCATGCTGGTCACATTAGGCACGATATAACAGTGCGAAATGGATACTGCTAATGATGCTAATCTCTCCTCAGCCCTAAAGGGATACGATGTATTGTAATACCTTTATTCAGTAAATATATATATAGCATAAGCTATGTATGTAGTTTTTAAGAATTCAATGAGAAATTCAAAATTTTGTTTATATTTATTGGACACAAATACCCATATATATCGAATTGTAAATAACAATATAAACTTTATGAATGCGTATCAAGCGAAACCGAATCATTAGGAATTTCACTTCCAACTCAATCTGCCACAAAATTGATGGTGTCATTATATTTTAAGCGTCACCATTAATAGAACTTAAGAATAGCTACTAAAATCAATATCCTACCGTCGACAACAGATTTATTTAAAGTTATCCAAATTTTTTACGCCGTGACAATAAATTTTAGATTTCATGCTGAGCTTATTAATATAAGACAATAAAATATGTATTTCACGTGTCATAGTATTTTAGTATGTTAATTTTTTTTACTACTATCGCTTCTGAACAAAAGATAAATCATTTACAAAAAAAAAACATTTTTAACTATTTTTTATTAATTTTTACAGTTTGTGCTAGTTCAGAAAATAACAAAATGTTGTTTTATAGTGTCCCTCTTTGGAGCGATATTTAATGGATTAATTCCATTATCGGGTGAAATGGTTTCACTAAATGTATTTAAAATTACCCAGAGATTTTATTTATTGCCTTTTAAAACTTATCGTGTGTTATAAATAATCTTAATATCTTCAAATTAAAAAATAAACTAATATTATAAAGAGGTTTTGTAATTTCTTTTACACTGGGTCGACAAAGTATCTTCATTACACCAGATGAAAAGTAGTATCCAGAAAAGGTAGCAACGGCCAAAGAACGAGAATCTATTGACAGATGCATCATAGAAACACCTGGAGGTACACAAGCTTAAAAACAAACGAATTTGAAAAGCAAGCTCGAAATAAGTCACATTTGCGGCACTGATGTCAAAATCTGTTTGACCAATATTTAGAACGGATTTTCACGATGAAAATATATTTTCGTTCACATGAAAAACATAAAAGCACTGCTAGTCATAAATAAATATCGATCAGTGAAATATCATGCAGGAGTAATTATCCGTCTACTACGGACATGCTCGGCACATTTTGCCGCACTCCGCAGCGCACCAAAGAACTGTTGATTGCGTATTTCCTGCTATAATTCGACACGTTTTGAAAACGACTAAAGAGCCATTTCCTGCCTATTACCAACACCCCTACGAAAAAAGAAGGCAAATTACACATTGTTAAATGAGGAAAAAACGTCCACTATAGTGCTTTTAAATATTTACTAATAGTATATTATAGCTAAGACACTTTCAGGGAATTAAGAATTGCATGGAAGGGTAATCTAGTAAAATATGAACAGATTAAAGTGAAGCAAAATATTTTCCATGTTTTCTTAAGCTCATTTTGCAATATTGTGTTTTTTTTTATCTGTATCAATTTTAAATACAGGTATGAAACAGAAAAACATCAGTTAATTAAAATGATTAAAATCGGAGATCACAAGGCGTCAACTCGCTACAGATCATTGAAATCTCTTGTTTTTTTATTTGAGAAAATATTTTTAGCTTTATCTTTGGCATGTGCATGTGATTTCTTTATATTTCCTAATTCTAGGACACGAGCAGTATCAAACCCCGAAATTGTGGCTATTGAAATTGCAAAAATTATATAGTTACATGTTCTGATTTTATTACATTTATATCGCATAATAAATCGATACATACATACATAATATACAACGTTACTGGTAGATAACGCCAAACCTCTTAAAGGTAACTTAGGTACATCAAGACTAACAAATATTTTTCTATGACTTTTGCCAAAACTTAACACATAGTTTTAGTGGGGATTTCTATCAATTGTTAGCTCTATGTTTAAAACTCTTAAAAAAAGGTAAAAAACTCTTAAAAAAAACTTAAAAAAAGGTTGAATTAGAAAAAGTCGTAATATAAAAGTTATCAGTCTTGATATACCAAAGTCACCCTTAAGAGGTTTTGCTTTAGTTACCTGTATCCCTGTATAAATGAAATTAATAATTGTATTATTTATTTAGCTGTAACATTTACCTGTAAATTTCAATATACTTTATATGGTTACGATTTTATATCACTTCGTATACCATAAGATATAGTGCAGTTACTTTATTCAAAGTTCGTCAACAAGTGGTATTTATGCACATTTTAATAAAATAATAGATGCACTGCTTCTGCTACCCACGCCGCATGCGAGACGCTCCAAACTAGTTTAGATATCTACTAATCCACCAAAATAATATTGATACATTTCATAATCTCAGTCAGCCGTGCCCACATTTCTATATCTTGTTTTATTTTCAAAATTATTAACGACGTATCAGGTCTGCACTAGTGATGAAAATGCCCGGGAATTTACCAAAGTGCCCAAAACTTGCTTGGGAATATTCCCGGGAATTTACGAAACGTGCGCGGAAGTGCTGGGCACTTTGGGAAAATTCCCGTGCATTTTCATCACTAGTCTGCACGTATCTTTGGCTACGTTTCTGATTAACTGTTGTAACTGGCCATTCCTTGTTCCATATTTCAAGCGCCATCAATTTTATGGATACTCTTTAGATATAAGGAATCAGGTTTTCTTTTCTATCTTTAATAGAGATGAGATATTTGAAATCACTGAAGATTTAACATTGACGAAAAATCACCTGGACCAAGATGAAAATAACACCTACTCTTCTGAAAGAGATAAAGCAGGCACGGCACGCCCTTTGTCATCATTTATTTCATATTTACTATCTTACTAATTTTATTTAAAAACTATTAAACATAAACAGTATTTAGAATAGTCCATTATTTTAATCAGTTAATGACCTCAGAATTATATATTCATTAAAACTAGACTTAAGCATCTGTTGCTTTATAATTCCTACAATTTTTAATTGACAAGCCCAAAATATATCAAACTGCATTCCTGATAACTCGTTAAACGGATATTAATGCATTATGCACACGATCTAAGCGCAGTGCATTCGAAACAGCTCGGTAGAAAGATCCCATTCGTCTACTTACGATGTCAAATATTAATCTTGAAGTCAACCAATTTCGCCAAACTATAACCTGTTTAGAAAAGTTGTGTTTTGACTAGTTACTACAATTAGAGCTATAATAATAATATATCATCAAGCTATATCCCTTTCGGGGTGAGCAGACGTACATTAGTAGCTAGACTTTTATAGTTGAAATGTAATCATTTTAGAGTAACTTATATTATTAAACATAGCGCGGACTATGACGCATTGTCTCTTCACGTGTCACTTAAAGAACCCAATATCATTGGTCGAAGGGAGCATACGCCTCAAAAGATGCTCAATCCAATGAGCCAACAAAGGTAAGAGAGAATTTCTTAGTTCTAGCTGAAATAGAAGTCACTGTTATGCTGTGGCACAGCAAACCAGCAAGCCTTATTCTTTTACGAAACGGAGAGAGTGGAATGAGGTTATACAACTTCCACCCCAACTACTAATTCCCACTCTTTCACGCTGACCCCAATTTTTATGCTTTGAACTCCATTTTTATTACATAAGTATACTTGACCTAAATGGCAAGTGATGGAAAGACGACGAACGATGAAAGATGGACGAGGTAGCGACTCGTTGCTTGAAGATCCATTTTACATGAAGCTGGCAGTGAATATCTAAATTATGTGATGGTAAAACTTTAAGAACTCTGCTTATGTGAAGTTATAAGAAACTGCTTATGAATTACTCTAGCGAAAGACTTCAGAATTGTTTGGTATTTAAAAAAACAAAAGTTCCGGGTTCGTAAACCTGCGGAATATACGAAAAATAAAAGTAAAATAATCCGTAGCTACATCCTTTAAGGCACATTGCCATGCAAAACAGCCAAACAGTAGTCAATAAGTAAATTCCGTCGATACACAAAGGCAAAAACGTTTAGAGATCGTAAATTTATAGCAATACAAGCCCAACTTGACTAGGGTTGCCGGCCGTAACAAAAAAGTTGTTCTAATTGTAGCGAGTTTAGATTAGACACCAGCTTAGGTATGTTTTGGTTATTGTAATATACTATGTTCAAAACGCCGGCCTCTTTTCTTTCCATCAATTATTTTCGCATCTAGTAGTTATAGTAAATTTGAGCTTCAGTATGTTTTTCCTGCTGAGAAGTGTTTAGAAAACATTACATATATTTTACGGGCACTTGAATGTCATAACTAACCCTCTTCGAAGAAATTTGTATTTTGTAACCTATGCCTGATTGAGAGTTTAAAAAAAATATAATGTTTTTAATTTAGGAGATATCTTGGCGATATATCTACGCGTTCTATTTCATATATTTTTTATATATAATTTACGTGGCAGACATTTCTCATACATTTTTTTACATATACACGCAAGATTGGAGATTTTTTTTATTATTATTATTTATAGACGAACGCTTGACCTCAATCATGCCTGGTGGAAGGTGAAGATGAGTTCGATGATGAAACGCGTTCGCCTAGCAAATGCCTATTCACTCTTCTCTTAAAGACTCCCAGGTCATAAGATCGTGGAAATATGGCCGCTGGAAGCACGGAATGTGTAACTCCAAAAAAAAAAAAATAATAAATAATAATATAATATTCTAAATGATGATGTATGAGACAATTGATTGTATGCTTCCTAATTTTTGTTATAAATAACTCACCGTGATTATAATGTAAGTGAAATACGTAGAAAAAATTGTATAAATCAATAACGAAATCGAAAGTTTTCTGTTTATTCCATGATCACAAAATTCTACACTTTATTTAATAAACAAGCAACATGTTAAAGGCTAGAAAGTCCACTAGAGCCGTAGTTAGTACATAAAACATATTCAGGCAGCCCTAATAGTGAGTGACATGAAACGGCAAGCTAGCAGGTTTACGCCGCATCAATAAATTTCAGCTTGCGAGACACTTATCTCTCGCTAAACTTCCATATCGATATGTCACCCATGCACGTACGAGCTATGTGAATTTGACTAATTATACATAAATAGTTACACATGCCTTTATATGTGACTACCGTATCAAAAGGTAAACAGTCTGAAAGAGTTAGTCGATATTTATTTAGCCTCCAGCTAATAACAAACAAAATAAAATCTGGTCTAGATAAAGAGAAGTTATTTCAGGGCATAATCATACTTTAGCCGACTTTCATATATTCTTTGAATGACAAATCTTAGGTACAGTGGACACCTAAGCTAAGTATTTACGTTTTCAATACTTGGAAAAGGGATCCATTTCAATCACTCTAAAGTAGAGTTGATTAAATGCCAACGTGTGATTGTGAAGCCAATTTCACGCTCCGTACGAATCGAATACAAATAAATTTCGAATGAAACCGAACGACACTTAGTGCAAGCCCAAACTCTGATTGATGAAAACGATAAAGTTATTCAACACAAAAGAACGGATCCTATCATCATAATAGCAAATCGTCCACGACAGTACGCGCGGGCGCGGACTGGGAAATGTAAAATCCAATTTTTATACTAAGCTATCTTTGGATTAAAATCTTCTGGATGAAAATAAATCTTTGTGCGAAAATTGGTTTTTAAAAAAGTTGGTCACATTTTTGTTACAATGAATGATTACATTATTTTATATCTATAATAACATAATTGGTTTAACTATGACTAACTTGTATCGGTGACATCTAAATTAGCAATAATTATCGGATGCTAGTTTGACTTGAAATACGTCCAAAATCTTTAACTGTCCCCTATCTGACGTTTAGCTACAGAGCCCTTTTTAAAAACAAGTCTTGGAGATAAAAGTATACCAAATTATCCATCTATGAACTAAATACAGATGGGTATTAAGGTAGGTCAATATATAGGAGTAAATTAACTCTTATATTATAAAATAATACAAAATATTACATAACCTTTTCAATGTATGGTGGTATATATTACGGAGAGATCGGATTGTATCTCAGATTCTTACTTAATCAAATATTCTTTAAGTTCAAAAATATATACATATCGTGTAAATATTTATTCTATGTATAATTTCTGCGTTCAAACTCAAATTATAAAGAGATTGTTGCTCATCTATATTTGAAGAGTGAGAACTAAAAATTAAAATAAAAACCACAAATTATTCCAAGACACTTGCACAAATACAAATAAAACAAAAATAACTGACGCTAAAATGTTGCGTTTATAATACCAGACTATTTGACGTCACCGGACGGACGTACGGATTTCTGAGTAATAAAGCGCAGTTGAAGCATAGCTCCGGAGAAAAGACAAACCTAATTTATGCAAACGCTACAAAAAATAATTATCAATAAAGAAGAATACCTTATACGACGATGTATTTCTTCATTATTGCTAAATATGTTTATATTTAGACTTCAGATGTATTTAGAAAAATCTCAATAAAACGCTCAAAGCCACAAAGACTGTGGTGATTTGGTGGATCCCTACAAGATATTCAATGGGTATTATGACCTTGAAGATTTTGATAAAATGTTAAAATTTAGTAGCAGCACCCTTCTCAGAGGCCACCAGCTTAAGCTATGTACCAATCGATCAAACAACAACCCACACAAACACTTTCTAAGTAACAGGAGAGACAAAGCGTAGAATGATCTCTCAGAAGACGTAATCTTAGCTCAAAATGTAAAACAATTTAAAAATCACCTGGACAAATCATTTCTTAATCACAAAAAGAAATAATTATAATAAAAAAATGTGGAAAAGCAGGATACAGGAACTTATCAATTGTTTCAACCGGTTGCCTGACAATGGATAAAGAAAATTAAAAATGAAAACAAAGAGCATATTTAGGTATGGATTAAAGATGTGTAAATCAGAACTAATTGGGTTAAAAATATGTAAATCCATAGATAATAGATATCAACTCAGTAAATCATATATGTATATCTTCTATAATATAAAAATGAATCGTTAAATGTTTATAAGCGCGAAACTCGAGAACGGCTGAACCGATTTGGCTGATTTCTTTTTTGTTGTGTATATTGAAGTCTGTGGAAGGTTATTACGAAGAGAAAAATTAAAAAAATTGTCTGAAATAGTCTAAAAACAACACTTTTCTATATTCTCATACAAAAAATTCGTAATAATATTTAAAAGTAAATTTGAACTTTAACACCATACCATAAAGTTTAAATGTTAGTGGACGGGTTCCGGGAAGGTAAAACAATTATTGAGTGACGTATAAATATTAATGTCAATATTTGTCAATTTTTATACGTATAGCATTAAGGCCAGGTTCCTTCAAACAATTTTCAAAAAACAGCCGACAGGCCAATAGGTTTTGGCAGAATAAAATCTGACGGTATAGCTATTAACATTAAAAAAAACAATGTGACTTTGTTTTAGAGAAATAGGGCAGAACAAGGTCTGCCGGGACAGCTAGTCTTAAATAAATCTTTAAATCATTGACGCAGATACAAAAGATTTAAATTGAAACTGTAATATAATTCGTTGGGGCAATAAATAAGATGAAATAATATCCCAAAGAGATGTATTCAAATAGAAGATTTGAGTTTCAAAAAACAACTCGGGATCTGCTGATGATAAGTGACCAGTAGCGCAGCTGAACGCCGTTCTCAGGGCATTTACACACATGACTTTTCTACTAGATGTCATGAGGGTTTCCTCACGATGTTTTCCTTCATTGGTGATTATTATGTGGTGCCTAAGGCTGAACTTAATCTAGAAAAATGCTGATGTACGTTTCGGGATTCGAACTAAACGCTTAAAATATTCTAACAACTAAAGAGATTCTTTGCAGTACGTATTCAACATTTTCTTTAATACAAAACGCCCCTATATGCCGTGTTTGTTTGATCACATAATAGTGGCCGTGTACAATATATATGCGGAACATTGTGAACAGAATTGGTCTTAATTTGTACCGGTGCCGAATTACATAGTACCGGTGTCATATGCGGGCCGATACTACTACTACGAAGGTTCCTGTTTATTTTTATTCTCTCGTGTTATGATATAATCACATATTCAAAAAAATAAAAGTAAGCAATTAGTAAAGTCAGACTGACGGCTTCGGCCTCAGGTTCGGCTACGTTCGACTAAAAAACCACATTTGATAAAAGTTCAAAATGATCCCTAATTTTAGCTAACACCTAAGCTGAGATTTAGAGCCTCATCTTTAAATTTGCTTAGACTTTACTAAAATATTACAATTTATATTACTCAATGAATGTCCACGAATGTGGTATGTCACCGATTTTGTCAACATGGACTTGGCTCTGCGAATACTATGGCTATTCTCAAGTTCCTATTATATATTGAGTTTTTTATCAAAACAAATTTATTTTTTGAGAACTTGTTAAGCAAAGTCGAAATAGCGTCTATAAATTTCAGCCTAGCAAGCATCCTTACAATTATTATTTTAAAAAATACAACTAATTTCGTGGTTTTATAAAAATTAAGAGTTATGAGTAAATGAGTACAGTCTTAGGCTCTTCTTATTCAGTTATTGCGAAGACTCAGTTCCAGAGCAATTTAAAAAGCCGTAGACACGGATTTACTTACCTCTTCATCAGAAAAATTCATATTGTCTGGTATATTCCAAAAATTTAATACTATTTATTCATTTTCAGTCTCTTTCACAAATACACAAAAGTTTATGTGTCGAAGGTAGGATTTACATGCGAAGTATCAAGCCGCCTACACGTCTCGAGGCTCAGAGTTTCTAAATAGACGAACCATTTTGTCGGATTCATCTTCGCTACAAGTTTAAATAACCCAGTGTGAGACTCATACCGACATTTACTTTGTAACGAGATATCTGTTGGCATACGCGTATTGTTAATAAATTTGTGAGCCGTAAAGTCTGCGTACTGCGATTGTTTTAATAAAAATCCCCCGAGGACAATAAATAAGCTGTGAAAATGTAATATTTGTCGCAAGGATTTTTTATTTCTATGATTTCCATCTATTATATTGTAGGACCTACCATTTTATATACTAGCTTGAAATAGTGCCTACATCTGACGTAAAACACACAAATTGAAATCTATAAACGGCAGCGACCACCAGCGACAAATTCATTATCAGTCGCCATTGCTATGTCAGCCCACATATATCATCACATAAATTGTGTAAGTCAATGAAGAACTGGATGCACACAAGCAGGTTCGCAAACACGACAGACCGGTGCGAGTCACTATGAGGATCTTTACGCCTGTGTACTATGGAAACGACACAGTTCAGGCAATAGCCTTGTCCCCTCAAGTTACCTACAACTATGTACCCATTTGTTAATGATTGGATTTCACCTAATATTTCCGTAGCACAGATGTTCTACTAGCTTTATATGAACTGTGGCGGTTGCACAGGTAAAAAAACTCAGTGGTTTAACTTAACACGTCTGGCTATTTTTTTTTCAGCATAAGTTCACACTTATCCCGTCCACTTAAACCCACACGCTATCAAACGTGAAAGCTCTGAAAACTGCGATCAGCTGCACACTAGTCACTTTGTACGACGTATATGCGCAAAATCGACAGAGCCACTATTTTATCTCTGTTCACTTCAAAAGGGGCATTATTATAAATTAGACGTAAATGTATACAAAAAGTCATGCATTTTACCGTTAAGACAAACCAAATAGATCCAAAATGCATTAAATGGGTATTAATAAAGATAAAACGAGAACAAAACGTCTAGTAGGCACCGTATCGAGATAGTGCGAAATTGCAATGGATCCCGCGGGCTTTACGCGGCCTCATCCCAGGCCCGGCTTCATTACCGGGAATCATGGAGACATCGGAATACTACCAAGATGGATTCGAGTCTGTGCCGAATGGAGCCGTTCAAAGCCGCAGCTTGAACATACATGGCTATAAATATGTATGTATTCATAGTCCTTGTGTGAAATATTGAGTATATTTCAGGATAGTAATGTATCTATCTATATGCCCCTTTTAAACCTACAAGAGCATTGGCTCTTGACCAAAGGCATCAAGAAATATATTTATTCTTTTACTTTTGTTTCTATACTCTTATAAACTATTTTATACTGTTTAGACTCATTTTTTGTAATATTTAATTTAATGACACTATTTTTAATGTAAAATATTATTTTTATTAGTAAATGTTATACAAAAATTTAATTGGTGCACACATCTACAGTAAGTTTCATCAGTTAAAGTATTTATCTTGTTTGATATGTCACTGTTGGTGTTCTTTTAAATAAATATACTCTATGTACTATGATCTATCTATGTATAATGTATCTATGGTTTTAGAAAAATACTTTACTAATAATTCCCCTGAATATTAAATACAAGTCATATGCTCAATTATTATATTAGGATATTTAAATAGGTTCATATTGATTTCAAGAACAAATACCCTAAAATCTCAATCCAATAATAGGAATAGTATGAATAAAAGTGACCGAACTCTCCGAGCTCTACTGGAAAATATCTCCAACGCGAAAGATCCGTATAAGCTCCTTCTATTGATAAATGTGCCACATACCGTAATGCTCATGACGTTGAGCGAAATAGAAAATGAAATATTTACGAATAGGGTTTATTCAACTGAATGAGCAACAACAGAACATTTCATTGTATACTTAAGTACTTAAGTTATATAAATAACTATAAGTAATATTATTTATTAAGGCCCTTTTAATAAAGAAACCTCAAGTTTGAATTCGGAATAAAAATAAGTAAGCTGATAAAAAATTCAAGTGAAGGTTGAAGTTGTTTCTTATTTTACTTTACAAAGTATAACCATAATATATATTTATAATATATCGTCACGCTATATCTCTTTCAAAGTGAGCAGAGATACATTAATGCCTGTATCTACTTTGCGCTTATATATCGTACCCAATATGACCAGTAGCGCAGCTGATCGCTGTTTTCAAGGCACAAATTATTATTTTAATTAGACAAAGTATACTTTTTTATTATTCGTGTTGTTTATATTTTTAATTGATAGAATTGTATGAGTTTTTAATCAGTGCTAAAACCGGTATATTTGTAAAACAACTTCATATAATTTGTAAATCTCAAAAAACTGCCACTTGGTTTAACTACTGAGGTCGAAACATCGTGACCCGTTCCTGAAAGTTACACGTTCCTATTAAATTTAATACCCAAAGCTCAAACTAAGTAACGACACATCAAACGCGAAGGGGCTTCCTTTTATACGGAGTATTCCTGTAAGCCGCTTAGTGCGGCACTAAGTGGCTATACATCAGTACAAAGGTGCAAATACAAGTGGCTATAATCAGATCGAGCGGTCAGGCGACCTGCGATCCTTGTGTAAGTCCAGACAACGCTATCTCCTTTATTACAAAAGGAAATTTAACTTTACACTACCGTTCATATACATATTGTATTATAGATAATATATTTGGTTAACTATATATGTTACAACGATAATTTTGTATATAAGTAATACAAGATATACCAATAAATAATCATTATTTGTCACAACTTATTGGGTTTTAAGTAAAATATTATCAACGAAATTAATCTAATAAGTCTGTATCAGGGATGTTACGGAGCTTCGACTCCGACTCCGATAAGTCGGAACTTCCGATCGTTATTACACGTTCGGTTCCGAAACTTTTTAATCGGAGCTATTCATCGGAGGTCACCACCACTGTTGCAGTCAATTCATTTGATTTTACTTTATATGTTGTTGAAACATAATATCAATTAATCAAACAATCAGTGCTACTTAATTTGTAAAAGACATTTTTTAAAATTTAGATTAAATAATATGATTAAATTATTAAATTTAAAACTAAATGTACATTTAAATTTATTACTAAAAGGTTTTTTTTATTTTACATTTACATTAAATTAAGTAAAATAGAAATTAACACAAAAACAACCCTGCAGCAAATTTGATTTAATTTGTTCACTGGAGGATAACGGTTTCTGATATATCCAACACTTTGTGAACAACAGCTTTTATTTGCCCAAGTTAGGTTGTGTTGTGTTGTGTTGTGTTGGGTTGTGTTGTGTTCAGCCGCCTGAAAGCCAAAAACACTGCGCCAGGTCCGGATGGGATCCCGGGCATGGCTTTGGCCTTGGCTTTGGCTGCCCTAGGCGATAGATTGAGGCAGCTTTTTGATAGCTGCCTCCGTACTAGAATCTTTCCCAGGGCCTGGAAGTCGGCTGCGTTGGTCCTATTAAAGAAGGATGGCAGGGCCGCGGATTCTCCCTCTGCGTACCGACCCATATGTCTGCTAGACGAGAGCGGCAAGCTTTTTGAGCGTGTGATTGCCGCCCGTCTTAGCTGGCATCTGTCGCGCGTCGGCCCCGACCTGCATGATATGCAGTTCGGATTCCGACAGGGCCGTTCTACGATAGACGCAATTTCAAGGGTTCGGTCCCTGTCGCAACAAGCCGTTTCTCAGGGTAGGGTGGTCCTAGGCGTAAGCTTAGATATTTCCAACGCTTTTAACACCCTGCCCTGGGCTGCAATCAGGGGGGCGCTCGAACATCATAACGTGCCCCCCTACCTGCGCTGTATCGTTGGGGCGTACCTGCGCGACAGGTACATCTCGTACGTGGGTCGGAACGATATTCGCTATACGAGGGAGGTGTACTGCGGGGTTCCGCAGGGGTCGGTTCTGGGTCCCCTTTTATGGAACCTCGCGTACGACGCGGTCTTGCGTGCTGAACTCCCCGATGGTGTCAGCGTCGTCTGTTATGCAGACGATACGCTAGTACTTGCCGCCGGGGAATCCTTCGCAGGGACCACCGAGCTCGCCGAGCATGGAGTAGCACGGGTCGTTTCTAAGATCCATGAATTGGGTTTGCGGGTAGCGCCTCATAAATGCGAGGCGTTATGGTTCCATAAACTGCCGCGAAGTAGGGAACCACCCGATTCATGGATCAGAATAGGTGACGTACATATAAGGGTGGGCCGGTTCATTAAGTACCTCGGGCTCACCCTTGACGGTCGTTGGGGCTTCGAGGAACACATCGAGCGCCTCGTCCCCCGGGTTCAGAGGGTAGTGGGTGCCTTGCATCGACTCCTACCCAATCTCGGGGGACCGTCTGAGGGAGTGCGCCGCCTCTATGCCGGAGTCGTGCGGTCCGTGGCTCTCTACGGGGCGCCAGTCTGGGGTCACAGACTGCGCGTCCGCCGCTGCAGGCAGAAATTACACAGTCTGCAGCGGTTGATGGCCATACGGATCGCACGTGGCTATCGATCAATCTCCTATGAGGCGGCGACGATCCTGGCACGCTTTTTGCCCTTTAATATCCAGGCGGAAATGGACTTGGCAGTCTTCAACCGGGTCCACGAATCCCGCCTGAGAGGCGAAAGCGTGCCTCCTATGGCGCTCGAGAGGCTGAAGGCGCTAGAGCGCCGATCAGCCGTAAATACGTGGCGCGTGCAGCTTAATGAGGAGAGCTGCATGCGCCAACGCGTGGTCGGCGCCATTTTGCCGAACCTCGAAGCCTGGCTTGATAGCAGAGATCACGTCACCTACCATCTGACACAGGTACTCACGGGTCATAGATGTTTCCCTGAGTACTTGTGCCGGTTTGGACGAGAAGCAACGACCCGGTGCTACCACTGCAGTTCGGACCTAGATTCCGCCCAGCATACGCTCGCACATTGTCCGGCGTAGGACAGCGAGCGGCGGGACCTGGTCCGATGGATCGGACACGACCTCTCCCTGCCGGCAGTGGTGTCGGCCATGCTGGCAGGGCATGACAACTGGAGGGCCGTGGCCTCCTTCTGTGAGGAAGTTATGTCCCAGAAGGAGGCTGCAAAGCGAGAACGGCAGAAGGCCGCTCGAAGAAGACGCCGGGCTGTCGACAACCGCCCCGGCATATCACTCCCAGCGGATCGGTCGAACCACGACCGGCCAGCTGATGTCTTAGGGGTTGTGGCTGTTCAGGGTGGGGGCTCTGAGTGACCGGTCAGCAACCCCCGAGACGACGGCGGTGCGTTGTGACGCGCTCTGCTGAAGTATACTAGGTGATATCGGGGGAGGTGGCATCTCCCCCCCGTGATTGTGCCTGTCAGGCGCGGCGTAGTGGGGCTGCGGCGATTTGATTACAGGACCCGCAGTCCCCACTAATTCGCAGAAGTAGTCACCTTGGGGTTTTTAGCTGGTAAAAGTCCGGCACACCCCGGCTGCCTACCCCTTCGCGGCCGGGACGGTCCTATGAGGATTTTCCCCAAGTAAAAAAAAAAAAGGTTGTGTTGTGTTGTGTTGTGTTGTGTTGTGTTGTGTTGTGTTGTGTTGTGTTGGGTTGTGTTGTGTTGTGTTGTGCTGTGTCGTGTTGTGTCGTGTCGTGTCGTGTTGTGTTGTATTGTGTTGTGTTGTGTTGTGTTGACCCAACTTGATATACGTCGGCGTGCGCTTGAGGGAGCGTGCCGCCCAACTTATCCAGGCGAGAGCGCTGTGTGACCCCGGGGGTTTTAGTCGGTGCAAGTCCGACAACCAAAAAGCTCCCTGAGGTCCGTCAACAATATCCCCCGGGCTATCAAAAAAAAAAACCTGATATACGCTTGGAAACAGTCTCGATTCTCAACATCTGTCTACACACGAGGGAGATGTAGAGGGAAATGTATTATGCTGTTGTCAATTCAAAAGTTCTGGCTTATACTTTCGAAGACATGTATCAATCCTGCACCATATTAAAATGGGATCAAATTTAAGATATAATAAATAACATATCTTCACGCTATCACGCTATGTGAGCAGACATACAATAGTGGTTTTATCCACTTTGCGCTTAAATGTCGTGGACTACGCGACCAGTAGGTCAGGTAATCGCTTTCTCACAGTACTATGAAAATGTTAATAAAAAACAGCAATTTTTATTGTCTGTGTATTTGTAAATTTATCATTTTCTAATTAAAAAGGTTCACTGAATAATGTTTTTATTTGTCCCTTAATAAAACTATTTTATTCTGCCGTCACTTGTGACTGACGTTGCCTCCGTCTCCGATTCCGACTCCGAATCCGACTCCGATAAATCAAATTTAAAAACTCCGACTTCGGTTCCGATAAAACTGCCTCCGTTACATCCCTAGTCTGTATAATTACTTACCAGTGTGAGAACAAAGCAATTATCTTTTTCAGAGTATTTCAGCCACTAGAAATAGCAAAATCTCAATAAATAGGCTTATTATAATCAAGCTTTAAACATTAAACCAGAATTGGGAACCAGATTAAACCAGATTGGGAAATAGGATAGAGCGAAAAGGAAAACGATGGTACAACCGTATATTTTTTATTATAAATTTAAAAAATGTATCCAAATTTGAAAAATCGAGAAATCTTTTTGGTATTGTATATTTTCAAATTAGAATTAAATATCACTCTTAAACGAAACTTAGGTAATTATTAGATACAGTATTATTTATAACACAAAATTCTCAAAATATGCAACAAAATCGCAAAAATTGACAAAATACGGAAAATTTATTTGAAATAAATTAATAGGTACTACTGACATATATTCGATCCCGTAACGTTAAACGGGATAAAATATGAAAATAATAGAGACGGCGAGATCACTACCTAAAATCCCGCTCAAAACAGAACGTATGGTAAGCCTAATGAAAAATAATATTATCAGTCTCTAATGTATTACGATACATTACACCATGAATTTTAACATAACCTTAAATGTGTAGTCACATAATAAACAGGATATATCTATACAAAAAATACGTAAAAACACTACACAATGTACATTCGAGCCCGCATACTACCGAGACAACTCCGTCCGTCACACTGTCTGATAACGACACATAGATATAGTACATCACATCTACAAAGCATACATCTCACAATTCTGGGGGAAGAAAATCGTATGTAGGTAGGTACATAGTTAGGTACGCTATTTATACTCATAATACTCAAAGTAAAACACTTGTCTACCTCCATTATATCTTTCCGTACAGGGGGAATAAACATAGAGATCGTATCAATAGAGAACCATAATAAAAGCACATAAAAATATTTATAAATATAGTTGTAATAAATATCCCAACAAACAATGTTCAATAAAGAGAATTACCAACGTACATAGTTTTAGTGAAAAGTTATACTGTTATAAAGCTTTTCTAGTTTATTTTATTTCGATATTCAATATTCGAGAACTTATTTTTATAATTTAATACGACATCTATTCAAAATAGGTATCCAAGTTTACATTAACCTATTTCAAAGCTGAGCAAGACTTAAAGAACACAAAAGCTACCCCATGTCCTGATAAGGTAAGGCGCCTACAACGCAAAGTTTTCTGTTCATTAGATGGTGTAACGAACTGGAAATATTAATTTCAAAAGACTAGAGCATATCCTCCTATTGTTCTTAGTTTGCTTTCTCTCTGCTAGTACAATACGTACCTACCAAAGTAATTTTCCATGAGGAGAAATCTATTGTTATCTCGAGGCCAAATTAATGGAATGAATAGGTAGCGCCCTTGTAAATGAAATTGATTGTTTGTGATACTCACGACGAAACGAGATAAGAGCTTCTTGACACATTTAGAAATAATTTAAAGACACATCTACTGGCTTAGTAAGCGTCTATAAATCTTTATTATATACTATACGCTTGTTTAAATACCCTACTTCATTTCCATCTTTATTCTACCAACTTTATTGTTTACTGTATTTAATCCAATAAAGGTTACAACTAAACCATCACACAGATCTGCTATTCGAGTAAGCAAAAATAATTAAGTGCTCTTCACTATATCTTTACAACCATCTGTTGCTTCCTTGATATTAGTTATATAATCCCTTTATGTACTAAAGCAGACTCCCGGAACATTTGATCATACACAGCCAGTTCACTCGAAACCTCTTTATTTGGTTTGTATAAGTCTCGGTCGGTTTTAGTTCTTTCTTTCTATCGCATTCGCCTGGTAGTTACCTATTTTTCCTAATTAATCCTTTGAACGTGTTCGAACCAGCAAGACATATGCTTGCTGTTGATTACAATTTCTTTCAAACCAATAACTCTCTGTTACCATTAAATACAGACAGCTTGAATGCGTTAAAACAAAGTACCTAAGTACCTCCTAGTTTGACATCGGTACGCCCTACCGCCAAACAAACTAATTAACTGGCATGGATACTGATTCCGGATTCGTTGAAGGGATTACCAAATGTGTCTGGTTTTATCTGTATACATACATATATGTTTTGGACGAAGTAATTATTACGCTATGAATACTTATCGCCTGGGCTGTTTGATAAATACCCGATATGAAAAAACAATATAATGATATATTACAATTTTAATATTAGACAAGTTGTAGGTAACCGATGTTGCAAAGAAAGACATAATTTACACTTACCAAAAATTTCGCAACAAGCGTTATTTCTACAACCACCAATGGATATAGCCACTAATATTCCTCTGCTCACCCCGAAAGGGAGACAGCGGGACGATCTGTTATTATTATTTCTAACCAATACAATAAATACTGATTTTCATAGTGCCTACTACAAAATTGACGAATTTTCCAACAAACTTTCAACTCCATTTCACCTTTTAAGGATGGAATATAAAAAACTACCCTTAGTGAGTGCCTAAGTCATAAAAGGAACCCAGAGTTCAAATTTAATGTACGAGTACATAAAATATCTGTACCAACATATAATCGTAGGGCCTAAATTACTAAAACTAGAATGTTAAAATTGGATATTGGGTTTTTTTATATGTAATACGCACTTACTAAGAATGGATGTTTTCATGTTCAATGTTCCGCCCGAAGGGTGTAAAATAGAGGTAGAAAGTTTATTAGAAAAAACATCAATTTTGTAGTAAATACTATGAAATCCGGTAATTAGATTTTTGCTTAAAAATACGTATTTTAACTTTTTTTTTAATCAACCCTCAAGAACACGAACTTAGCTGGTGGCTTTTGATTGTAATGACCTAGTGAGTAAGGTATTGGTATCCATACGCGAGTGGTCTTTGGTTCATATCCTGGCACGCACCTCTAGGTTTTTCCAGATTAAGGACGGATTAGACACCACATGCTTACTGGTGAAGGAAAACATAACGAGAAAACCCATATGGTATCTAATAAAAACGGCATGTGTAAGTGTCCCATATAAGTGCAAAATGGATACACCCACTAATGTAACTTTGCACACCCTGAAAGGGATATAGAGTGTTGATATATTATTATTACAATGAGATAACTGCTCTATTTCAATGAGAAATCGACGTCATACAATAAGTGGTGAAATAAGAGTAATATTATAGAATGTAAACTCGCTTCTTCAACGTCAAAGGGCGCTTTTGCTGATATAAATTGAAAAGGCGTTATGGTACTTGTATTAAAGCATTTAACTTTTAGCTGTAAAGTTATTAAACAACGCCTTAAATATCTTCACCGTCTCTAAGTTTTAAATAATGGCCCTCTTGCAGTCCACGGGATCATTAGCAGTAATAAATTCTCTCCTTTGGCTAAAGGCTCTCCTTTGAGACTCAGCAAATTAATTACCTATCGCCGTTGTCTTGAAATAAGAAATTGAAAGGAAAAACCTCTCCCGTAGTCTAATGGAAATCGATAAAGGGTAATCGAAAAGAACGTTCCGGACTGAGTTGATATAACTCAGAAAGCAAACATCTAACGACGAATACTGGGAAATGAGTAGGAAATTAAATTTCACGAGACCGCTACGAGCCGCGACACTTGGCACCGTTCAGAAAATAGGCTTTGACACGGCAAACTACTCGTGGAGACGTTGTTAACTAAGTAAGGAAACACTTTCACAATGTTATCTTGGCTCGTTATACTCTACAATACTGAAGAAATATTAGATGATACGAGTTGTTTACTTGATTAGGTACGTCGTCCATTTACTGAAAGTTAAAACATCCTCAGTACTTTTTGATTTTACTGTGGATACTAAACGAATTGTACCTAATACTTTGTAAATTGTAGCATTTACGAACTATTTATAAAACATCTTGTAAAGTTAATTACTTAAATTAAATTTTATATTTAATTAAGGTTAAATCCAACACCTTATTATAATTATTATACCTATTTAAAATATGTAGTGTATATAAATATATATAAGATAAACGATCTTAGAGTGTTTTAGGTCTTTTTGTCCGAAAATAAATTTGGCACTATTCATATTTTGATCAAGTGTGAACTTTCAACAAGAAAATAGATAATAGGTCCATTTTTTGCAGAAATGTACTCAGTTTAATGTCATAACGATTATATTTCATGGAATGAAAAAATCTGAACAGCAAAAGTTTGTCAAATTCAATAATAGCTTTTTTCAAACATTTTCTATACAAATCTTCACATATTACCTAGTGTACTAAAGTTCTCTTTTTCGCTCAAAACCTTAATAGTAGTCAAGTTTATAGAATTATAATTACATGATGAATAAACGAACCTATCTTTTCCTAATTAGCCGTCAGAAATATAAATAATTTTGCAAGAATGAAATATGATTTTAGTTTACAATGGTCAATAATTTTGCCATTTAATAAAGATTGCTCATGTTAGCTGTGTAAATTAGTTTTAAAATAACCATGAATTAATAATATTTTACATTTGGTGAATTAACTTTGGCATTTGGCACTTAAGTAAGGTGTTATCTCTTTATTTGACTAACTCACGATGCTAATATGACAAATCTTCAGTAAATGATGAAATAATTGAAAATTACAAACTGAAACAATATTTTATTCTTACAAAATTATTTTGACGACTGCCTGCTAATTGGGAAATGAAAAATCGTTTATTTTGTGATTATAATTTTATATCCATTTAGCAATATGTAAACAATTGTATAAAAAAGTATGAAAAAAGTTACCACTGAATTTGAATAACTTCCGCTATTCAGTCTTTGTTCATTCCATACAAGTCAGGAAACTAGTCTAATTTATTCTGCAAAAATTTTTTTGATCATTTTTTAACTTACTGTCGAAAGTTTACGCTTGACCAAAATATTAATAATGCAAATTATATTTTCGGACAAAAAGAACTAAAGCTTCACAAGGCCATATTGTCGTATCTCTTGTAGTTTAGGATTACTCCATACTTTCCTACTAAAAGAAACACGGTATAAGAGTATCATGCAATAATGTCATTAGGTTGACCATAAAATGTTGTATCACTTCTATGTTTATAATTACAAAAATGAAATGTAAGGATATAATCAAGACCAAATTATTTGCACTTCTGCATATAGTGTAGGTAACTAAAAAGATATTTTCGTCGGACAGTTAAGAGAATTCAAGTATAGAGATCAAAACTTGTAATAAGTTCTTATGTGCTTATTAGTTACCGCTAAATAAATAACCAATTAAACTATAATTAAAAGCCGACATTTGCACTAACTATAAGTACCATTATTTTATTAAATGACAAATTTATGGACCAAAATGATCGCATTGTACGTAACAAACTGGCGTCGGCAACCATTTATCTAAATTAAATCTTTTGGTCCTGTTGTAGCTAACTGTTCCTTAGCTTCATTTTATTCGCCGCTGTGTTGTTATAAAGTCATAATGAATATAGCCATCGGCGCTCTAACGAAAAATAAGACATATTTAGTTCTTAAGTACTAGCATTAAAAAACAAATTTTCGACAAGCGTTTTGCCTATAAAGGAATCAAGTTAAGTTGAATGAGGGAACGAAAATATTTAGTTAAAAATACTTTATTGATAAAGATTTTTTTTAAATAATGTTCCTATTACCTAGTGTTGTGGCCATTACAATATTAGTGTTGGTAGATAACATCTTAACTATAAATGTATTTTATCAAAGCTAACATAAATAACAATGTATTTTTATTTTTAATTTTTTTTATTTTACACAAAATCATTTCTTTTACTCCGTGCCTTAAGCCAACGTACCTTTGGTCAAATATTTTACATCATTATTTGTTGACTTTAAAAACTGCTCTATACAAAAATAATACTATCCTTAGCTCTTATTTACAAAATAAGTCAAGGACTATATTTTAAAAAAAAGCACTTTGAATTCTAGCTTGACTATACTACATTATTGTAACCAAAAATAAATAAAACCATTTTTTCAAGCATTAATAACAAATATATAATGATTTCATTAACAACAGTATGATACATAGCACAATATTTTTTTACATTATACAGTGCATATGATAGTGTGATAAGTATTATGGCAACAGAGGATAGATGTCACTCTGTTTATGTAAAAATGACAGATGAATGATGAAGAACTTTGTCATACATTTTTTTTTCCAGATCAATCAAGTTATGGTAATGCCAGTAACAAGTCCTGCAGCTATTGTAACTCCGGCAACACGCAACATAACACGGCCAAGTTCCTTTACATCTTTATAACACTCTACACAAATCGGCCTACATACTTCTATCTCTACCACAGCCACTGAATTGTTCCCTAAGCATCGAGGCTTTTTTTTTATTAGCTCTCCTGTGCTTTTGTTTAGTAAAGCTTTCAATTTTATAATATTTGCTGATTCAACTAAAGACTGGTGATGAATTAGAACAGGAAATCCCTTTGTGATGGGTACTTTTACATTAAATACAACTATTCTTGCTTCAAATCGTGATGTAACTGGCACTTGTTGGACGGGATCACTTAATACATAACCCACTGAAACATTTTGCATATCTATCCCAGATAATGTTACAGAAACTTGATCTCCAGCGAATGCTACATTACTAGACAAATCATTTATACTTAATCCTCTTACTTCTGCTAGTTCTTTAGTCGGACAAACCAAAACTTTATCTCCCTTACTAAGCATTCCGTTCTCGATACGACCAGCTATACAGAAACCAGAACCAACGCCTTTGAACACATCATTTATGGACATACGTAAAGGTTTTGATACAGGTCTTTCAGGTACTTTGAATTTGTCAATCACATCTAGAAGTGTTGGTCCATTGTACCACTGAAGCAATTTTGTCTCAGTTGTAATCTTCACTAAGTTTTCTCCAGTCAGCCCAGAACAGGGTACATAAGTGACATCAGATTCTTTGAATCCAGCCTGTTTTAAAAATGCTTTAAGCTTTTTAATAATTTCATTAAATCTTTCCTGGGACCAATTTGTTGTATCAAGTTTATTGACAGCCACAGCCAATTGACTGACCCCAAGTGATCTGACTAAAAGTGCATGCTCTCGTGTCTGACCCCCAAGGTCAAAACCTGATTCAAACTCCCCTCTTGTGGCATCGACAACCAGTAACGCAACATCAGCCTGTCCAGCTCCTGTTATCATGTTTGGAATAAAGTCAGCATGACCAGGTGCATCTAATATTATAACCCTTTTTGTTTTCGTTTCAAACTGTGCCCTTCCGACATCCATTGTAATACCTCTAACTCTTTCTTCTCCTGTTTCATCTAACACCCAAGCATACATAAAACTTTGTTTTCCTATCTTTTTACTTTCTTGTTCAAACTTGTGTAGGGTTTTCTGGCTGACCTCTCCAAGTTCACATAACATTCGACCCATTAAAGTGGATTTTCCAGCATCAACATGACCAATAATTACAATATACAAATGATCTTTGTCAGATCCTCTTTCATCAAAATATTGTTTACTCGGATCAGTCTTATTTTCCTTAATCTTTGGAAATTTAATTTCTTCATTTGAAGATAGCCTGTCTACAGATGGAGATTGATCTCTAGGTGTCTGAGGTCGACTACTTGTACTTACATCATTATCTATTTTGAATCCTTTTACAACTCCTAAGCTTTTCTGTTCCAAATTAGTGGCAATAATTTTTGGTGTTGAAATAACAACAGGTTTAACAGATTCCACAACAGGCTGGGGTAATTCCACTTTAGGTACCATTGGCTGTTTATTTTTGTTATTGTTGAGTATATCATCAAGAGCTTTGTTGTAATCAAACTTATGTTTCAATACAGCTTGAATGAGAATGTTTTCTGAAACAGTGTCGCCTAATACATTTCTTAGTTCGTCCAAACATGACATAAGTTTAGCTTCATCATCTTCGTCTAAATTAAGGCTGCCTAAGTCAGATGATTCACGTCTGTCAAGAGTGTGAGCCACAGACTCGGTTGATTCAGTTTCTGTTTCCTCTTGAATGTCGTTCCGGCTGTCTAAAAAGTTGGATATTGCTTGCTGATTACGAGACCTATCGTACATCCACTGCGAAGTATCGCTGTGCGGTGACAAGCAGCTGTCTTCTTCCACCGAATGGCCGTAAACATCATCGTAATCGTAGTCATCAGAATAATGTCGATTTCTAATATTTCGATGGCGAGCCATTTTACACGACCACAAAGATAAAACTATTAGCGTTTATTACAAAACATTGTGACACAAGTATTTTGAAAATTCACACGTTTTCCCAAAACTTGGTGTACATTTGACACAATTGACTTTTTAAGACCAAGTTTTTTATACTCGGTGCTGCCAAGCCCCAATGAACAACCCCCTAAATTTATTTAAAATACCTTTAAAATCCTGTCATAACATTACATTTTTTACTTTTAAAAATAACAAAATGACATGTCTACTAAATAATTACTTAATTATCTTTAAATTCATTTTTATCATAAAATGTAATAAATAAAACTAAAATAACTTTAAACTCTAGGGTACTTCAATCAACAAATTAAATCTAGTTTAGACCTGTATAGAATATTATTTTATTGTATAGGTTTAATTCCATCTCAATGAGTCAGTCAAATGGTAATTTAAATTTGACAGTTGTTAAAAGTAGATAATATTTTCGACAATCCAATATTATCATATTCTCTTTAGTCTTTGAACATAATATGTACAGTTCAACACTAAATAGCGTTTTATAAATATTTTAACTACATTAAATTTATTGGTGCAATCGCCCATAAGTATAAAGTTAGTAAAAAGTATCATAGTATACAAGAATGCAATTTTTTTTTTTTAAATCCTCTTATTATCGAAAAATATATGTAAGTTTTGCGAATTTTTAGTATTATATTCTTTTTTTCTTAGTTTTTATTAAACTTTGTTCATTATTAATAAACTTTTATTTTGTGTTCTATTGGCTACAATTTAATTAGAAATATATTTATTTAGCATCTCAAGAAATGCGTTCTCCTGTTTATGGAATGTGTCAGTTTGATTGTGGGCGTAGCCAATAGCTTCGATGCGATGTGTCAGTGATTGTGGATTCGCTATAATCGAACTCGATTTCAAATAATCGAGTTTAATTAAGTGTTGAACTATCGAGACAATCAAATTAAACGAATTGTCATCACTTATCGCCAATTCAATCGAAATATTTGACTTAGAAACTATTAATTACGTCTACGTTTATTGAATTTTAAATATTTATATTAAATCCATATTCAGGGTAATTATTCTATAACTCTAAAACATCACATTGCATCACAAAGTGGTTCCAGTAAAAAAGCCGTGTGTAATAAACAGAACTTCAAAACAAATTAACGGAATAAATTTTCGATCCTTGACCCAGTGCTAGTCAGTGAACATGAAGAAAAAGGTATTTATAAAGTGATAACATATGATTTCATTTGCTAATTAATTTTGACTATGATTATTATATCAATTTTTGTAGCTTCACTTTGAACTTAGTGTTATTCGTACAAGAAACAATGGACAATGTTTTGCTTGTTTTTAGGTCTTATTAATGGGAAAAAGTGGCTCAGGCAAAACGAGCATGAGATCTATAATTTTTGCAAACTACATTGCAAGAGACACAAGGCGGCTCGGGGCTACAAGTGAGTAATCAATCTATCAAATAAATAATTTATGTTTATTTACATAGTTCAGTATATTTTAAGGTGGTTTTTGATAATGTTTGTGTGTTTTGTGACTCTCACTTTTGACAAAACAGAAAGCAAATCTTTAATGTTGCTTTTGTATAACATAGCTTTAACTTTCTACACAATTCATAATAAAACAACAGAGAGGTCAAGCATTGTGCTTAATGTTCCATTACATTAAAGTTCTTTTACACAACAGCATGCATGGAGAAGCATGCAACCAAGAACTTTTTTCTAACAAAACAGCAGCCTACAATTATAATTTAACAAAATGACTATATGAATCACCAATATTAATTCCCTTCCAATAACACATTAAAAACGTCACCGAGTCATATATATCAACATTTACATAATTTATCATTAAACTGATTTGCTGCTACCATCATTGACATTGAATACCAGTTGTTGGTATGCATTTTTATAAATTGAAACATTATCATCATTTAATCAATGAATAAATTGAATAGTTGATTACATATTATGTGTTTAGATTCTTTAAAATAAATTATACCACATCTGATATATATTTAAAAGATGTTCTGAATGTTTTCATATATATTTTACTAATTTGAAGTTTTAAAATTGTAAATAAATTGTATATTTAGTAATATAACAATGTGTTAAAAATCTATTCAATTTTTATTTATTAGATAGAACCTACATTATTTTTACTATTAACATTTGTTACTAGAGTCAAGATCTGTTATAACAACATTGAAGGCACTATTCATATTTAGTAGTAAAAACTGATAGTTGTAACAACTAATCATTTATTCAATATACAAAATCCTTTTGCAGGGACTTTTGTTCTGGGTCAATATAACCGGTATATTGTTCTAAATGATGTCGCCATAGACGGTTTTGACTGTATTGTAAAAATTACAAATTTTGTTTAATTTGTTGTTTCAGTTGATGTTGAACACTCACATGTCAGGTTTCTTGGGAACTTAGTCCTTAACCTATGGGACTGCGGGGGACAGGAGGCCTTCATGGAAAATTATTTTGCATCACAAAGAGACAACATATTTCGGAATGTAGAAGTCTTGATATATGTATTTGACGTAGAAAGTAGAGAAATGGAAAAAGATATGCACTATTATCAATCATGTTTGGAAGCTATATTGCAGGTTTGTACATAACATCCATAAATAAACAAAAATTTACAGTACACTAGGGTTTATTCTTATCACTTTGGAATGCTTCAACACTTCCTGCTCAGGTGTTTCTTATTTAAATTCAGTCTAGAATTTCTTTTAGTTTTTCTTTTTGATGAAGTCACTTCTGAAATGCTAGTTGATTTATTCAGCAGTGTATCCCAGTGACAAAGCAAATAAAGATCCATATTAAGAAAGATACCCTTGCATTGTCACAAAATCTATAAAATTCTCTGTTGGAGTGCCTGAACTGCTTGCTTCCTTTATACTGTGAAGTTGTAAAGACTTTTACAAGCCAACAGTAATATATCCTGCTAAAAAAACAGCAACAACATTTAAAATATTGCAAGTATGAGTTTAATTAATTCATATTTAATATTATGTATGTATAATAATATTCAGCACAGACCAAACAAAAAATTAACAATGGTTCATTACCTTTTTGCAGTTTTTATTAATTTATAACCTATTTTTAATTTGATGTAATCCCTTGAACCCATTGCTTTTGTACTGATCCCAAGAATTTTATTATTTATGGGTAATCTACCTGTACTTAGAATTATAAAAATAGTTGGTTATAAATAATTTATATTTCCATTTCCAGAACTCTCCAGAAGCGAGGATATTTTGCCTGGTACACAAAATGGACTTAATTGCAGAGGAACAGAGAGAAGAGATATTCAGGGCGAGGGAAGAAGATTTAAAAAGGCTCTCTAAACCACTTGAGTGCACATGCTTTAGAACCAGTATATGGGATGAAACATTGTATAAGTAAGTTTATTGCTATTATTTGGCAAAAGTAATATTAAATTTCAATTCAATTAATATTATAATTTTTGAGGTCGTAGGGCAATTGCCCTAACTGGATCGTGACCACAGTACACAGCTGTAAAGACCATCATAGTGACTTGATTCTGCCTGTCATGTTTTGGGATCAGCTTGTGTATATCCAGTAGCTCATATACCTAGGGATCTTCAGTCGTGGTATATGTGGGCCGACATGACGATGTTGACTATCAATGGATTTTCATCCTTTGATAGTCGCTTTCGTTTTTGGACTACATTGCACTTACCATCAGGTACTCTGAAGTCACTATGTCGAACCAGTGTAAAAAAAAATCGCTAAACGCAGTGTGGAGGATTCCCTCAAAGTGGAGTGAGAAACTGTAAAAGATGGAATGGAAAGGATTGGATGAGAATAGCCAAAGACCGTATTTCCGTGCTCATTAGGAGAGGCCTATATTTAGCAGTTCACTCGGGCAGGCTGATGATGATGATATCTCTTTATAGATACATTATTGATGTTGTTCATAATTCGTTTTTTATATACTATTGTTTTTGTTATTTTTTTTATTTGTTGATGATTACAAATAAATGTGTATTCTTTATTCCAGAGCATGGTCTAGTATAGTATACAAATTGATACCAAATGTGAAGGCGTTAGAATCATCATTGAAACAGTTTGCAGCAATTGTTGATGCAGATGAGGTAAGACCGTGATGACTTCGCAAGGAAAAAACTTTTCATTATATGAAATGGGGTTCCTAGTGAGGCTTATTAATCGTAAATATGTTAATGTTATTTATAAAAGTTTTTATAAAATGAATTTTATAAAAACTTTTATAAAATTCATTTTTGCTTTGGCAAAAACAAGAAATGCATTTTTAATCTTAAATTTATTTGCATTGTTGAAAATAGGTCATTTGGCAAATACTTCCATAGATTATTAATTCTATCAATTATTTTTGTAGATCAAAAATTACATTTTTATATGTATATATGCTTTGTACTCATTGTAAATAGTTGAATGGATCATATGCATGATAAACCTTACTTATAATTCAAATTGATGTTTTGAACAGAATATACAAGCCATGATTATGAATAAAGCAATGAAATTTAAAAAATAACATGCACATCATTTGCCCATACCAACATATTACTGAAGGCGTAATAGCAGGGTGGTGGGTGGTGACCTGTCACTGCCAGCGCTCGCTTGCGCGATGGTCGGCAGTGACAGAGCATGGCAGGCGGTCGTTACATATTGTGAGAATGTTATGGAGGCGAAAGAGGCGGCGGAGAGGGTCAGGGAGGCAATAGCCGGCCCCGACAACCCTATCCGTCGCCCACGTAGAATAGGACGAAGGAGGAGGGCCTTTGCCGCAGGCCTTCCTCCGTAACTGGAAAGACGCCTGGGCGGCGCGCCTGAGGGGGCGTGTCGCTCAACTTACCCAGGAGAGAGCGATGTGTGACGTGTTCCCGCACACCGCTCCAAGACTACTTATGAGGAGAGCGATGGGTGGCCCTTTACTTAGCCCCTCGTAAACACAGAGGTGAGGCCTACCGAATAGGCCAGACGTCGTCGCGGGCCGGAGAAGTGGACGCTGCTGTACTTCCGGTCCCGGCTAGACGGAGAGAAGGAACACCCCGGGGGTTTTAGTCGGTGCAAGTCCGACACACCGGGGGGCGACCCTCATCGCCCTCTGAGGTCCGTCAGGGATTTCCCCCGGGTTATAAAAAAAAAAAAAAAAAGAAGGCGTAATAGAAAATAGTGGTACAGTATGTAAATAAAGTGAAGGACAATAATCTAGGTGCTGTTATTTGAACGTGCCACGTTTCTGGTGGTGTCGCATTGCCAGCGGCGGCCGCACCGCGACGCGCACCGGTTCGAGAAGGTCTCCAACATTGTCAAGCAGTTCAAACTCTCTTGTTCCAAACTTGCAGCGCAATTCCAAAGCATGGAGGTCAGTTTTATTAATTTCTCATTCCAGCCCATTTAAGTATTGATCTCAACAAATTTTGTACCCGCTCTGAATAAAGCCGCTTTGTGTTACGTCTGCCGACCGCGAAAGACCATATCAGTGAGAGTAAAAATAATAAATATTTATGCCATTTAAAATTTCAGCAATTATTATCATTCAATGGCTTAATTTATTTTGATAATTTAACGAAATATATACACTTTATATGTAAATTCAACAGGCTATATTCAAAGCGGCCATAGTTTGTTTGGCGGAAGCTATGTTTGTCATGCACTTTGAAATTGTAAAATAGTTTGCTGGGTAACGTTGTTTCCGAGAACTCTGACATGGGATTCTTCAAGAGGGTAGTTCAACGCTCCATGTTGCCTATAAGTGACGGTAACCGCTTACCGTCAGGTGAGCCATCAAACTGTTTACTAATGAAAGTTAAAAAAACAGCACCAGCATCCGACATAGATCGATTTACAATTTGTTACGGTTATTGTGATGCGATATAAGCTTCAAAAATTTACTTTAAAAAAGATCTAAATATCTAACCGGTTACAAATATTCATAGTTTCAAATCGATTTCTCCGTAAACTGAATTTGTTACTAATTTATTTAGTTACATACCTAAATAGGTTCCTTTGTCGTGTATCCAAAATGAAAAATAAGTAAATTGTGACATATCTTTTTTATTTCTTTTACACTCATAGTTTTGCCTTAGTGCTATATCAGTATGTTTGATTTTCCTTTATCACTGTTAAATCAACACTGATTTAATGTTTTTTTTTTTTCATATCTACTCCACAGGTACGTAACAGTGTATTTGCAGCATTCATAGACGGTTTCACGAGCAACACGTACGTTATGGTGGAGATGTCCGATCCCAAGATACCCTCGGAGGCAACTCTAATAAATATAAGGAACGCGCGCAAACATTTCGAAAAGCTAGAGAAAGTGTCTTCTAGTGCTCCGAGTCAATATCAGTGAGGAACGTTGCAAAATACTACTAGTTCATGTTTCAATATCTGAGGCAGCGACAGTGGCCATTTGGGATAAGGGAATAAGGCTGAGATTTATGCACACCATTGTCCACACCTAACTAAAGAAGGCTAACGATAGTTAAATTACCTTTTTATGTAGGTATAATAGCTTTAGGTACACTCATAGAGTAAAGCTTTGCAAAAAATATATTGCTGGACTCTGCTGGTCTGGTGTGGACGCTCCGTAATCTATATTCGTAAAGTTTATCGCCTTGGTGTTTTATGGCCTAGAATAAATAAAGAAAATTATATGACTCTGCCCCTCTAGAAAAATTGCATTCGATTAATAGTAACTCTACTAGAAAAAGAAAAAAAGTTGAGAACACGTCATCAGGTTATGCCAATTTCATAAATTTCGCACTTATCTTTGTCATTATCATTTGTCAAATGTTACGTTGTCTAGGCCCCCTGAAAAGGTTCTTTCTGATAGACACAATTATAAATATACATATATCATATTTAGAAATAGATAAACTATTTATTTTATGAATATAAACTAGACATTAAACAGCTGCCTTTTTAAATATTCATTGCTCGCGACTCTGCTACAGTCCTTAAACAGATGATCGGCTGCCTCAAAGTTGTTTAGATTTGTTGAAGTGCTAAGCACGACATCTCTTGCCAAAGCAAGATATCTGATTATATGTTTCATTGCGGAATTTTATATATGTTTTTAAATAAATAATTTATTACAGTTTGCTAATTTTTTTACAGCCATGTTATATATTGCCGTGGATTAATTTTCATGCAATGTTTCAGGACGTATCACACATACATAATAATATTTCCAAACTTTTAAATTAATAGTTAATATTTATAATAACTTTTAAATTAAATTTAATATGTAAATTCAAACATCCAACTGATTACATGCTAAAAAGATCTATTGAAGCTGAAAAATCTAAGTAAAATTAGTTTAAAATACCTCGATAACTTTTTTTTGGCACCGATTGTGATCTTGCATAAAATTAAAATTTTTGCTAAAATATGAGAAATCCTATTAAAAAATATAGAAAAAAATAATACATTTTAATGCACTTAAAAAAATTAAAAACTGCAAGTTTTTTAAGTAGTCATAAGATTTTGTGTCTTTCCCTCTAGAACAGGCCAAAGTTTTAATTTCATCACACTGCCATTCTCCATAAACAACAAAGTATATTGTCTATGGTCACAAAAAAGTTACTGTAATTATTTTAATTTTCATTTAACACGAAATCTTAAACCGATAGTTTAAAGTAAAAAAATACATTTTATTATATATTTAAATGTAACAGAGGTTCTTATATGAATGTATAACGCATTAATTATTGGACATTTCGTTTATAATACGTATTTATTAAATATAATCAATAAATTGTTACTCCTGTTATAATTTTAAAGTTAATGTAGGAAATGATAACTGTGATTGATTTCCGTTTGTAGTCTTTTTGATAGATAATTTAATATTTGTAAATACCGTAAGAAATATAATATGTTTGTACATTAAAACGGTTGTTTATTTCAAAAAATGTATAATTTTCATCAAATTCCAGAGACATAATGGCACTTGGCCATAATGCACCTACAGGATATCATACCACGCGCGGTCCAAACGAATTTTTTACACTTGTATAATTCAAATAATCCCCGTGTGTTTTGGAAGAATTACATAATTTTCAAGAAAAGTCTTTTTTTATTCATTTTGTTTCTATAGTAATCCTGTAGTCCTTTATGCCAACCAAAATGGTATATTTACAAGGTTATATTTACAGTTGTATTCTTGGTTAATAGTAATATTTTAGCACGCAATATCGTTTTTAGGATGAAAGAGATACTTTAGTGGCTGTAACCACTTAAACTTTCGTAGTTGACATTCATTCTACCACAATATATGTAAGCAGAGATGTAGTTAGGGATAGCTACATTCTATTATATTGTCCATCAACCTGTTTGCTGCCTACACTATAAGGCTGCGATTTATAGACCGTACTTTAACATTCCTTAGCAAAGTGCCCAGAAATTAATTTGGTCTTCGTCAGAAAATTGAATATATAATGGGAACTTGACTATAGCGTAAGTTTTCGCAGAGCCAACTCCAATTTTACGAAATCTGTGACATATCCTTCGATTTTCATTAAGCTTTATTCGATTATTATTCGATTTTAATTAAGATTGATATACATTGTAACATTTGAGTGAATTCTAAGCAAAGTCAAAGTAGCGTCTATGTTTCTCAGCCTAAGTGTCATTAAGTTTGTATAATTTTAGAAATTACAACATCAAGAAGACTGTATTCTGAATTTTTGTAAAAATATAGTTGTGTATATACTGAAATAAATATGTATATATAAAAAAGCTTATTGTTGCACATATGTATTGTTTTATTTCTGTTATTTAAAATATTATACATCCCAAATCGTAGTCGTTTTTGTTTCTGAAAGAACAGGTTAGACTCTTTATATCCTTTGACTTTTGCTGTGTCGGTGAACTGTGGAACGATCTTCCCAAACATGTTTCCATCGTACTTATCGAAGCGTGAAGAGATATTTGTGTAGGCTGACTCGCCACGACTATCTGCAAGAGAGTTTCTCGCTACTTACATACTTTGTTTTTCGACTGCGCTGGTATAGTCACCATGCTAAATCAGAATAAAAATGTATTTATTTTATATTTTTAATTTAACTCTTACTATTTTAACACTAGGTCTACTGCAGAACAACTATTTGAGAAATATGAATAATATAACATTTTTGGTTTAAGCGACATTTTTTGGTGATATAGTATAATATATATATATATATACAGGGTGAACGGTAATGCGATACATTCTTTGATAGACGTTGTAGTACAGCTTATTTGGAGTCATTTAAGTCATATGACTATAAAATTTGTAAGAAGGAATCGTAATTACTTAAGTAAAAGCTAAAAAACCAAGTACCATTTTGCAAAAAAAATATGTTTTTGGTAAATTAACGAAGAATTTCCAAGAAAATATTTATGGAATGATTCGTGCAAATTACATAATTTTGTTCCTTGATTCATTGGCTATTCAAAAAAGTACAAATGTCATAACAAAATACTAAGAGGTTGATTTGCAACCCTAATAATAGAAGAAGTGACCCGTTTCCTAGAAATCCTCTTCATTATGTTACCGCGCACGTGAGCAGGTTTTGTTCGTTTGATGACACCGCCTTGCACTTGACACTGCTACAACAATAGGACTTATTAATATGAAGGACAATTTGCTCGTAGAAATTTTAGTTATCTGTTTCAATTAGTTACAACTATCTTCTGAGTACAGGCCTATCTTTGCTTTCTAACTACGTCTCTCTTGATTAAAAACTTGAGAAATGGCTGCCTTCCGTAATGAAGAATACGCGGACATTCTGTTCGTTTACGAATAATACTTCGGCGACGCTGTAGCAGCGCAAAGAGAGTACATGCTGCGTTTTCCTGACCGACGTGTACCAAACGTAAGAGTGTTTTCGGGAACGTATCACCGCGTCCGTGAAACAGGGCGTTTCGCAGCGCGAACAAGCGATTCTGGTAGACCTCGAGTTCAACTTCCTGATAAAGAAGAAGAACAACTTGATTTATTTCGCAGAAATCCAACAATCTTCACAAGGATTGCAGCTAGAAGCCTTTGATTATCCCAGTGGATGGTTTGGTTTACCGTACGTACAGCAAGATTACATCCTTATCACTACACACCGGTCCAAGCTCTAGAAGAAGGCGATCCCGCCCGACGAATAGAATTTTGTCGTTTCATGCTAAATGCCGATATGGAAGATCCTCATTTTCTCGAGAAAATTCTGTGGATTGATGAGTCCAAGTTTGACCGTGATGGAATCACTAATTATCACAATTCACATTATTGGGCACCGAAAAGAGAGAATCCAAGGATGAAAAAAGAAAGGGCACATCAAAGAAGATTATCTGTGAACGTTTAGATGGGAATAATTAATGGCCAACAAATTGGGCCGTTCTTTTTTTCTCAAAATTTGAATGGGGAAACTTATGAACTTTTCCTAAGAAACCAAGTGAATCTTTTATTGGGAGACGTCCCCTTAGCCACGAGAAGAAATCTTATCTACCAACATGATGGCTGTCCAGCTCACTTTCGGCTCAGTGTACGCCATTGGATAAATCAACAACATCCACTTCGTTGGATAGGGCGCGGTGGACCTATTCCTTGGCCAGCCAGAAGCCCGGATCTGACCCCTTGCGATTTTTATTTATGGGGTCACATGAAGGATCTCGTGTATGTAACCCCCCTAAAACAACGAGCAAGAGCTTCGTGAGCGCATTCAGAGGGCAGCTCAAAATATCCGGCAAAGTTTGACAACAAGAGTCACTAAAACAGAAATGAGAAACAGACTTCGAGCTTGTATTGGAAGATGGGGCTCACATTTTGAGCAGGACTTGAAATAATGTACCCAGATAATTAGCCAATAAATGTATTATTAAAATACTAAGTTTTTCATTTATTAGAGCCCAAAAATACTAGTTGTTTGTGTGTCTTTTTATTTATTCATTTTTTTATTGAAGTATCTACTAGACATTTAAAATTCAAATAAAAAAATAAGTATGTAGTTTTTGTTGACACCTGTACCTTTTTGAATAGCCAATGAATCAAGGAATAGAATTATGTAATTTGTACGAAACATTCTATACATATTTTCTTGGAAATTCTTCGTTTATTTACCTAAAACATTTTTTTTTTTGCAAAATGATACTTGCTTTTTAGCTGTTACTTAAGTAATAACGATTCCATCTTGCAAATTTTAATTTAAAATGAGATTATTATTATTTAGCTATACGAATACAGCATAAACAATAACATTATTTTGTATTCGTCACTACTAGGGCACATTTTAACATAAAAACTGGAGTTTTTTTTAAAAATACTTACATCTTGAATATCTCAGAAATTATCAAGTTACGGACATGGTGTCATATGACTTAAATGACTCCAAATAAGCTGTACCACAACGTCTATCAAGGAATGTATCGCATTACCGTTCAGCCTGTATATTCGGAATTGGTTAAACCAAATAGCCTTTCACCCCTCGATATAATGAATCTATAATATTTATTAATTTCTTGTGTTGGTAAAAGTAACGTAATTATTCAGAATAAAAAAGAAAACTTAGATTAATATAAAGACCAATCATTTTGACGTGTCCGGTAAATCTAGTATTATTGAAATTTATCAAATTTACAGTCTCATGTAGGCTACTGTAGATTAATAATGAAATTCATAAAGTGTATATTTATGTCAACATCAGCCTACGTTTTAATTTTGATGAGAGCAGCAACTAGACGTGAGTGAACAATAACAATATAAAATTACAATGGTCGGTAGAATTAATAAATTTAAGTACCGTACACATAAACCTGTTACGTAGGTGCCTAGACCATTGTCTAGAATTCTAGGTAGGTATTATTATCACATGTTGTCGATAAAACACAAAAACGGGAATAGTTTTATCGAAATATAAAATAGTTTTGGGCGTTGATAGTCCCATGATCTCTCCTACCTGTCATGGTGCTAAACGAGCTATAGTGAGGTAGTTAGGTGTCTACCGACTGAATAGCCACCACATTAAAAAGGGTCCAAACCCTGTTATACCGTGACATTTAGGATCAACTATCTAAACATGTACCTACTTTTGTACCTCGGGATATTCCATCGTTGTTTAATTAGGCCGACATAAGGACGGTAATTGTTTACAGATCATCTCTTGTCAGTTACCATCGTTCTTAGACTACACTGTACACCTATCCCCCGATTTACACGGTACTTGTTTTACACGTTTTCGCTTTTACATGGTTTTCCAAATAAGTTTTTTTTTGTTTTTCTCGCACTCTACTAAATGCTACTGTGTTTGAACACGTGCGCTGTGTACACATCTCACGGGGAATCCCGAGTTTATGTGCTGACTTGCTGCACATGATGAACGATAATAAAACACCTTTGGTTTTATTTTTTGTTCTTCTGTTTAATGTATTGTAATTAAATAAAAAAACAGTGTTCCGTAATATATTACATATTTTAACCTGTCAATGCATTTTATTTTTATTTCTGTGTACACCTAAAAATATTGAAAAAAATCACAACTGTTAAATAGCAAAATTATGCATTTTCTGCAAGCTTTTCGATTTACACGTTTTTTTCAGGAACGTATCTACCGTGTAAATCGGAGGATAGGTGTATTTACATCAGGCATGGTGTTGTCACAGAATATATAACATATAATGGGTAGGTACACAATTTACAGAAACAACAAAATTAATTGATTTCGTCATAACAGTTAAATTATAGTATGGTGTGAAAAACCACGTGCAAATGCCACACAACACTAATATTACGTCAGATCATAAGAGCCAGTGTACACAATGCGTTTCCGTAGCGGTGCGGCGGCGCAACATAAAGACTTAGGTATATTCATGCCAGGTACACGAATCTTAGCGACGCCGCAATACACTTATGACGCAGCGTTTTAAAAATGTATCTAAAAGACTACCACTTCGGTGATGCAATGCGTCCACCTCCCCTCACTTCGCAAAGCGCAAGTCCTATGCATGAGCGGCGCGACGCAGGATCACACCATATGCGCACCATGGATATTTGTATATAAAACGTCGGAACTGCACCGCTCCGGTGCCGTGCCGCCTTCGCAATACGTCGTGTGCCCTAACTGTTAAGAATCTTATTTATGTAACAGAAACAGCGTATAAAACAGTTCAGTATTACACATCATTCTGTAACAGGAAAATCTGCAACGTTACTAAGGTAAGTTGATGATAAGATAGCATTATCCATTATAATTCAGTATTCTATACGTGTTACGTGTAACGGTAGTATTATCCGCTTGTCAAGTAATTTAACGTGGTCATTTTCATTGCTTATGATTTCATTGTGGCTTCTGACTTCAGCAACTTAATATACATTTGAACGCCTTTGAGTGACTTGCGTTCTGTTATTCAGTTTTAAAGTGAGTTTTATAACGTATTTTCTAATCCCTAGAAATATCTATCTACACTTAATTATTAAATTAGGAAAACTTTAAAATTCTCAATAATTTCACTCATATTTCGGTCCATAAACTTTATGGCATACATATGAAATACAATATTAACATACATATTTTTTGTTTTTTTTTTTAGTACCTAGTGTTTGTGTGAAAATAAGTGACGGTCGTATTAACAAATGATTCACCTGTAAGTTTAATAGATTAAGCTGAACTGTAACTGTATGTAATGCATTTATAAGTGCAGGTCAATGATAACAAATAAAAAAGATATATATATATATATATTGCTTATGAATACGTATATTTTGAAACGATTGATGATTAGAATTTTCCTCAAAATAATAGTATAAAGATAATGTACTTTTCCTGAACAAAACGACATTTAATAATAGTATTACCTAATACTAATCACCAGTTTTTTTACATAAGAAATATCTGTAAAATTTAATGAACCTTTTCATAGATTTATAATTTAGAGAAACAATACCTGCATATTGTAAAAGTTATTTGGTTGAAGTATCACATAATTCCCAACACTTATTGATTTATTAATTTAAAAAATAATTTAGGAAAAAATTAAGTTAATAAAATGGAATATCGAAGCATGAAAAATTCATGTGCCATAAATTTACCAACAACGACCTTGATTGTTCTATTTCGGTTTATTCCATTACTAAAGCATGTTTGTCTAATTCACGCAACCGAGTATTTTATCAATTTAATATCGTGTAATAGATCGGTTGGTATATCCGTCTAGACAACTACAAATTATTGATTGAAACATATTATACTCTGGCTATGTTAAGTATAATGTCAAGTGCATTCAGGCTACGTGGTGAAAAATTATTCACGTTTCATTGTTTATTACTTTATCCTGTCCTCTTTTTCTTATATTTAGTTTTCTGTACCTCAAAAGGAAAATGGTTATGATCGCTTCGTAATCCGCCTGTCTGTCCAACAACGTGAAAAACAAGTAAAAAAGTGTTTCATATGGATATATTAGCAATCATTAGGAATAAATGTATAACATTTATATACAGAATGGTTTTATAGACGAGGGAGATATTTAATGACATTACAATAATTTGTACCTTACTAAAATATGTAAATAACTATATTTCCTAACAAAACGTACAGAAAAATTATTATCAATAATTATTATCATTAGAAAAATATAAATGAACATTGAGAAATTTGAGAGAATTATCTGTAAAAAATTTAGACACTAGCGCGTGTGGCGCTCGATTGATATAGTTGCTGGCTTAGGACAGGCAAAATACATACTTAATAATTAATTGTTATTTATTCATTCATGTGTGAAATTGCCCCTAAATATTTTCACTATAATTTGCTTTGTTTTAATGGAAATATTAAGGTGTCACTGTTTATACATATTTGGGATTAGAATCGAATGCTGAATGTCCTCTCTGAATCTACTTCATTTATAAAACCATATCATATACTGTAAATGTTGTCAAAGAAATCCATTATAATTTATTCAAATCTTACAGTATACTTTTGTAATCTTCCACAGGCACAATAATGACAAGCGAAAAACCAATTTTCGATTACCATGAAGAGAGTCATTCTGAAAAATTGGCTCGTAAATCCAAGGAATCTCCTTTCATGGTTGTTGGTAAGTGTTATTATGTCAACAGAATCAGTCGTACTTAGTTCCTGTGCCACAACTGGTGGTAATACAGTGCAGTTTAAGAACGCCTTCGACCACCAAGGGCCGAGGATTCAGTGACAGTCGCCGTCATTTAGCCGGCCTAAATAGTTTTATCACGAAGGCCTCTGGGTTTATAGATAACTGAACGTGTGCGAGCTGATCCCGATACATGCTTAGCCGAAACGAATTAAGATGATGGAATTAGTACCAATGTAGAATAGTGGTCGTAATCTAGGTGGAATTCTAAAATATTCCTGTCATCGTAATTCAAGCGAGATTTTCAGTCTTCTTACATTTTTAACTTCTACTTTATAATTTAATTCTTCCGGTATTCACAAAAACCAAGGTTCGTACTCACAGGGCTGCCCTAGCGTTGTCACAAAAATCCATAGACCAAAAATTCATTTGAAACATTCGCATTTTGTTCTAATTATAAATAGTTTAAGGGATCTTATGCTCAAACTTACATACTTTTAATTAAGTCTCGATGATTAGGTCTAGTTACATAGGCTATGGCCACGAGCTGACTGAAGTGCCGTGATGTTTTCGTCGGGAGTCAAGAATTTCACCATGTTTATGTTTTTATCCTTTGTATTTTCTTTTTCTGTTGTTGTATTATTTTTTATTGAGGACAAAATAAGTGTTTTTTCATTTAAGGAAAACACAAAGATACATCGTCGTTGTATATGAAAAATGTTCATGTACTGTCAGAGGCCTGAGAAATACGGGCATTTTTCCGTATAAAGTGACGTAATGTAGGCAGAAAAATACATTCAAGATTTCAGTAATACTTATCTCTAGACTCCACTAAACAATATGTAAACCTAGTCGCTTGCTTAAAATTCTAAATTTCATAAATATGAAATTGGATATTCAGTCCATAAATAACAAGTCGTAAGAAATTGAAAGAATGTAGAATAAGGAGATTTCGACGAAGAATTTAGCACATTTAGTACTTTCTCGTATTGAAGTTTAATTATACTTTTTTTTTTATACTGGCTTGACAAAATGACTACGCCGTACCTGATGGAAAGTGTAGTGTAGACTAAGAATGACAGCGGTCACCGAGGGACGAGAATTCATTGACAGTCACCGTTATACCGGCCCATATATACCACGATAGAAAGCCTCCAGGTATATAATCAACTGGACGCACATAAGCTGACAGGTCGATTACAGAGACCTTAATGGATATTATACGAAAAATTCTAATTGTGGCTCGATATTGACACAACTACTTCAGCCGGCACGGAGGGGCAAAATAATTAGTATACAGTTTTTCGAGCCTTTCTCATTTCCAAGCAAGTTTTAAAATATATAACATCCAAATATTGACATTTTTCAGTGGCGTGCATTCCACAAAAGCATAATATTTTTTATCTTATCATACTGGGATATTTAATAAATATATTGACTTAAAATCTTGTAATTACTATAATAGGAGACTCAAAAATCAATTTGGACTATATTTTAAACCAATATATATGTTAAAACTCCAAGTATGACCAGATAATGCTCTTTTATGTTTCCGTTGCATGTACGCAACCGTCATTGCTATCACTGACACCTTATAAATCGATTAACGTTTTGTTATCAGGTATTGCTGGGTTGCTTGGAGCCGTGGGCTATGGGGCTTACTCGTACAAAAATCGCGGGGCGATGAGCACCAGCGTCTTTATCATGCAGTTTCGAGTGATCGCTCAAGGCGCCGCCGTAGGAGCCCTAACCGCCGGCATGGCGTACACCCTCTACAACAATCACTTCAACAAGCCAAAAACTGAAATAAAAAACGAAAACTAAGCGCGTCCTGCTAGGAATATGTAATTCTGACTTTACTACAGTAAAAGAATGGTATTGCATAGCTTTAAAAGTTAAACCTCGAAGTATGTTTTGGTTTAATATTAACCGATATAATTAATCGATAAACTTTAATGTAAATAATGTTATGTACCAAATGCTTATGAAAATATGTTACTTTATGTAATCTTTGCTAAAATATAATCTTCTAGCTCGAAATAAAACAAAACATGATTCCATCAAACAGCCGGCACATCGATAAATTTTTCTCGGATGAACATATTAATTTGTTGGCAGTCATGGATGTAAATATTATATCTAAACATCTAGGATCACCTAAATACGTATATGTCTACCTATATACTTCCTATCATATAATAGCAAGCTTACTTTGGGACTAGGGCAATGTTTGTATTGTCAACAAATATAAAAATATAGTCTTCTAACGGGTCTTTTTGATGTATACTTTATTATTCAAAGCCATAAATATTACTTCGTCTGTGTCGACGCATATAAAGCATACGTAAACGTTTTCAATAAAACAGTACATATATCATTATTGATAAAAGTTGCGTGCGTAAAATAGGTATTGCACCATTAGATATCTATTTATTTGTCCAATCAAAAACTGTCTGATTTTTATTGTAAGTAGTATAGGATAGTTTTGTTTTTAAGTACTAACTATATAAGTAAACTGTAAGTTATTATAAAAGTTATATAAATAATATTTGTGTTCTTTTCTATCAACCTATACACATTTTACAACATATGTATTTTACTTGATGGGTAGGTATGGCAGTTTCTGGAAAACAAATAATGTATTTGATTCCGTATTAAGACCCACCGTCACAAATTTCCTAGTAACTCGTCATGAGAAAACGCTTAAGAGAATTATATTAAATTTATAATAGAGGCTACCAAATTTGCTTTAGAATAATGTTCATATACAGTGAGTCCAAAAACTATTCGTCTAGTTGCAAGTTTAAACAAAAATCGTGTCTAAAGAACAAGGTAAGGAGCGAATAAAATCTCGATTAGTCAAACATGTTGAAAGAAGCTTTTTTAACTATAATTATCCAAAAATAAGTACATAATTATTTTTCTAGCAATAATAAGCGTAACAAAAAACTAAACATTCATTTTTAGCTAGTTCAAAAAGTATTCGTCCATACCATATTTCATGGCGTTTTGAGCTACAGAATATAATTTTAGAATAGGATTTAGTACTTAGTTGGATTTCCCTTCGCGGCAATCACTGCTTGGAAACTTCTGGGCATAGAATCAACAAAAAATTTTACCACCGAAGATGGAATTTTATCCTATTCTTACTGAAGTGCTAATTTTAAGTTATTCTTGTAACTGATTTGCCTTTTCTAATATTATCTTCAAGCACTTTCCAAAGATATTCGATTGGATTCATATCCGGACTTTAAGGTGGCGTATGAAGTTGTTTTGGGTGTTATATAACAGCAACAGCTTAGTATTCATAGCTGTGCTTAGGATTGCTATTCTGTTGAAAGATATAATTGTCATGGAGACCCAATTACTCAGCAATTGCATTCAAATTCTCGTTTAAAATGTTTATACACATTTTATGATTCATAATGTCTAAAATGAGTGCAGTTTTCCCATAACTTCTGCACTCATATACCCCCCACACAATAAGGGAATGTTTCACAATGTTGTACTTTAGGCGCGAGATTTTGAGGCAGCACTTTAGTATTCATCTTTCCCCACACAATTTGCTTTCCATCTGACCAAATATGTTGTGTTTGCTTTTATCGGATAATATGACATACTTCCAGAATTATTTTTTCTTAAATCTATCTTCTTGGGCAAAAAAGAAACGTTTTTTTGTCAATTCTGTTTGCTAATTCAAAATATCTTGCGATCTACCCGGCCATTGTACCCATTTTTTTGCATATATTCTTGATTGTATTGACGCATGCTTTCTTGCCCCTACTGTACAGTTCCCTAGGAAGCTTAAGTGTACTAACTTTTGGGTTCTTCTTAATTTCTCGCACAATAAACCTCTCGTCTTGTTCGATCAGTGCACGAGGGCGTCCACTCCATGGATTTTCAATGTTTTTATTCTACGGAAACGATCAATCACCGACTGTGCTGTCGGTAGAGCTCTACCTACCAACTTGGATATCTAGCAGGAAGATTTACACTCATTATGTAAGTGTAAATGAGTTTTCTTTCAGTCGTGCATGTTTCAAAGCCCTTCCGACCCATATTATTTAAAAAAATATAACTTCTCTTCTCCGATCAGCTCGAAATAATGACAGGTTGTCCTATAGGCTGTAAGAGCTAACAAAAGAAGCGTGTTAAATATTAGAGGTGACCTTGTATCCGGGAACGCCTATTGTTTTAAGGGTGGACGAATACTTTTTGAACTAGCGAAAAACGAATGTTTATGTTTTGTTACCTTCGTTATCGCTAGAAATTTGTTTATGTACTTGTTATCGCATTATTATGGTTAATATTCCTTTTTTCAACATGTTCAATTAATCGAGATTCTCATTCTCATTCGCCCGGTCCTTTAGAGACGATTTTATTTTCAAACTTGCGACTAGACGAAAACTTTATGGACTCACTGTACAATTATTTCAACTTCAGATTGGCGTAACGTTACTTATCCAACCAATATAATTTTGTGATTCATATTGTCATGGCATTGTAATTTTATAAATTATTACAAGATCAGAATAGCCTATTTAATTTGGGAAACCATAATTTTAACGAAATCACTTGGTCCAGTCTTCTTTTTCAAGAGCCCAAAGTCTATACTTCTGCTCTAATTTAGTGGACAGTTGGATATCCTACTGATTCCTCACGATATTGCAGCTTCAAGTAAAGGTTACAAAGTTATTGTAATGTCATTAAGGGCACAGGATACTCAAATTTATGTCGATTCAACTATTTCAATCTCTTCAACAACTAGAAAAGAGCAAATTATCTTCAAACAACTGATCAGATTTTCTTCAATCATAGCTAAGAACACTTTGGATCAAATGACCTTTAAAATAAAAAAGAACCTAAAAAAATCTGTTCAACCGTTCAAGAGTTACAACAGATACACGCGCTAAACTTATAACGTCCTTGTTTATGTATCGAAGATTAAAAAAACAAAGCTAGAAATACATTATATCTTTATTAGAATAAATTAAAGAAATACATAACATACCTATCGTTTCTAAAAATATACATATATAATTTTGGGATAAAACAAAGGTATATTACTTACTAAGAAAATAAAAAGCTTATATTGTTAGCAATAAATTGCCTAACTACAAGATACATACTCATTGTGTGCAAAAGCTTAAAGATTCAATCTAAAAAAGCTGACACAAAATGACGACTATTCAGTAACTTAAACCGCATATTTTCAGACCAAAAAATAACAGAATATCATAAATATAATAGGTATGACTTAGTTATAATGATATTATCCAAAACAATCACTGCTTCTAAAATTAATTACATCAATCTTTATAGTTTATATCACATTTAATTTCTTTAGAACTACTCAAAGAACATATAGGGATTGCACAACTTTTTAATACTGATTCTTAAGTATTTTAAGATCATTTTACAAAGTAAAAAGTTAATCCATCAGTCAAGTATCAAATTTTCCAATTAAAACTAATATAACATGATAACTTAAAAAGAATTTTATACAAAAATATTAGACATATCAATTAAATTCTTTTTTTTTAATCTACTATACATTATCAATACCAGCGCCATTAATAATAAAACCCATAATAGGCAGCAATACTTAACAAATCAAACATTATTATTACATACAGGGTTGCGCTTGACCTCAATCTCACCTGCTGGAAAGTGATAATGAGGCCGACGATGGAGCGCGCTCACCCAGCAAATACCGATTCACTCGACGCTTGAAGATTCCCATGTCATAAGACGCCGGAAACACCGACACGGGAAGGGAGTTCTACTTATTCACGGTTTGCAGCAAAAAGGAGGAGGCGAATGGCTTCGTGCGAGCAGCAGAAATGTCAACCACAAAAGGGTGCAAACCTGCACGGTGTCTCGTCAATTTATGGTAGAAGGGCGAGAGAGGAACTAAATCATACAATTTTTGTAATTCAATTTCATCTTAATCATCATAAAGAGAACTGTAAAATGTTTTCTTTGTTAGATAAAGGATTAGTGTTCAGTTAATCTCTTGCAACAAAACCACAACATTATTATAGGAACAAATATTATAAAATGTATGTTTGAAATCTATTAAGTTAAAGACTGACTGTAACAAGTGTTTTTTTTTAAACTTATATAAAATTACATGACTCGCAATTTTTAACATTACATTGCAATGTAATAAATTTTTATATAGTACATATAATGTATGATTGTCAAAACTATACATTTAAATTTCCATTCAGTGACTGACTGAAAACCTTCTAATAGGAAGAAGAGAACCAAAAAGTATATGCTGCACAACTGGAAATTTTGCCAAAACTTCTTTTTTATACATCTTTATGAGCCCCTGATTAATTTTTGTCCATGAACCTACAGCACTGATGCTCCAAAGCTGATTTGAATGTTCTGCAAATGGACCCTTTTTGACTTCTTTTATATATTTTATACAAGACAAAAACATGTACTCATTTGCATATTTATCAATTATCTCATCTTCTAAAAACTTAGCAGGTGGGTATATCTTAGGCTGGTCTATTAATTGAGAGCTACCCCAGATGAAAGGAATAAATTGATAGTCATCTAAGCTCCAAACACCATGGCTTCCAGCAGGTTCCATTCGATAAATCTTCTGCAGCCTCCTAACGATACTAAGGTATTTATTAAAAACTAAGAAAACAGTAGCAACATGGTCTTCTTCATGTAAATGACCAATTTTGAAAAGGCAGCATAAAAACATTACAAATGACATTTCATGTCCTGTACCATAATCAATGCGAGTAGCATTTCCAAAACTCTCTTCTAGGTACACTTTTATTTCTGGTATAGCCAGGTGTAGCTTTAAATGCAACACCTCTTGAAGCAGCTGCGTAGAGGTTGCCTTCACCTTCATAAGCCAGTCCCTGAATGCTACATTGCCAAATCTTTGAGGCTGCTCCACTGGGGGAAATGTTTCTATCATACTATCTATTTCTTCAAGCATTCCCATTATTTTTTTAATGTTTTCTGACACTTTACAATCTACTGACAGAGGTTTTGATTTGATAGCTTCATTAAGTGTGGCAATAAACCCAGTATATTCCATATATGCCTCAGATTTCTCCCAAATAGTCATGTCTGTTATTGATTTTACTGCTCTCTGGGGTTCCAGAAAACGATGGTTGAGAGGTAAACTAGGAGAGATATCATCTGTCTTGACACCATCTCCAATCATGCTTTCTGTAGTCATCTTGAAATAATATAAAAAACTATCATGGAAATTTCTATCATTTGTTATGATAATTATTAAACATGGGAATTGATAGCTTATCACATTTTGATGTCTATATATCAATAGTTTTATTAATAAACATACATAAATAACACTACTAATAGTGAAGATATAATTAATTAATTTTTATAAGATGTTTTATGGAACTGCCAAGATTATAAAGTGTATTTAGGCAAGTAACAAGACCGTATAATTGACGCCTTATCAGGAAGGCATTCCTTAGATATCTTGACATAAAATTTGATAAAAATTAAGCATTTAGTGGAGTACAGAGCTACCGGCAGTGTACGTTAACCTAAAATAAATTTGTATTGCCTCCATGAAACAAGACGCGGGTATGATAAGTTTGCTAATGGAGGTCAGTAATGTCAATTGCGGGCACACGTTTTGGTGTCTATGTTCATATTGACATATTTACCACCTTGCCCGGCTGATGTAAGTTGTTAAATGGTTAAATATGGAGAAAATATTGAGAGGTATTATGAGATATCGTGTTTTAGACCGAGCCAGCATGGTAAAGCAGTTTCAAGAAGTTAGAGATAATCCAACGGTAAGTAAAAATTACTAACCTTATATACTACTTCCTATTCACAGGTTCATAAGAATGTAAGGATACTGTACGTAGCCAAACCTATTAAAAATGGTTTGTCTAAGTTGAAAAACAGTTTTCTCGGCGTTAATTTCGTTTCAAAATATTTTGTTGACTTTGACAATGACAAAGCCAAACGTCATACAGTACACAGTTTCAGTTTTATTATGTTGGTACTAATTTATATCAAAGACATTGAAAATGAACATAATTATATAGATGTAACATGTAGCTCAAATTATTTAAAGACTTACTACACATTTGTGAGTCATATATCAATTTATTCTAATAAAATATTTTTTGTATTAGCCAAAAGCAGTTTTCTACACATGCATGGACAGCAGAATGATTCCTACCAGATTTACTGAAACCAGTGTCGGAGATATGTTTGTTGGTTGGTAAATCCTCCCGATAATATTTTTCATTAATTTTATTTTCTTTTATTTTTTACATTAATATATATTTAATTTCAGTTAGAAATGCTGGTAATGTCATTCCACATTCCCAATATTTTCTAGATGAAATGACTAGCTGTGAACCAGCTGCGTTAGAACTTGGTTGCATTATAAATAATATCCGTCATATAATAGTATGTGGACACAGCGATTGTAAAGCAATGAATCTTTTGTACAAATTAAGAAGCCCTGAAGAATCGGACATGGTTACCTTTTTTATAATAATTAATTTGTTTCAATATATAAATTGAAGTTTATTCTTTATTCCTGGTCTTTCAGGAACAAAGAAGAATATCTCCTTTAAAATCGTGGCTATGTACACACGGTGAAACGAGCTTAAAAAAATTCTTACAAATGAACGGAGATTTCGATAAACCTATGATTTTTACCGCTGAAACCCCACAGAGAAAATTTGTTGCATATATCGATCCAGATAATAAATTCTGCATAGAGGACAAGTTATCACAAGTAAATAAATAAATATCATAATTATCCTTAGCTTTTCAGAAATTTCATACAAAATTTTAATTTACTTACTTAATTTAAAATATGTCTTATTTTATCTTTTTCTTCGATTTCAAATTGTTTAAGTGCCAAAATATAGTAATATTGTTCATATTATATTGTTTATTGTATAGTCTATAAGTATAGCTAGAGTAAGTAATTAACATGAAAGATTAACGATAAATTATTTTACAGGTTAACACTCTGCAGCAAATGCAGAATGTTGCATCTTATGGAATGCTGAAAAAGCGTTTAGAAAGCCATGATTTACATATACACGCTTTATGGTTTGACATTTATACGGGAGATATTTATTACTTTAGTAGAAGAGCAAAAAAATTTATTATTATTGATGAATCGACATATGAAACTATATTGGCAGAGCTTCGTAGGTTCTATTCTTAATATTTTTGTTAGTGCAAAATGAGTAACAATATGTGCTACTACATCATAACAAAATATACACAAGTAAAATTATTAGGATACTTTTAGAAATAGTTCAAATTTCTAAAGAAATCCTATTGCATTTAGTCTTAGAATTATTATTATTTGTTTGTAAAATAGGATACATCTCAAGCTTGTATTAGTTTAAATAAGGTGAAGATATGATGAAGATCTTATTTGAAACAGTAGATTTGTCATGGTTCGGCTCATTTGAATCAGAAAATTAATCCGAAACATTAAAAAAAAAATCGACTTCGAAAAGTAACGGATAATCTTAAATCCACTAATCAGACTTTGTCATTTTTAAAGTCTATATTCCTTATATATTTACATTATCAACCCACCCTATTTATCCATGAGAATAGTGTAGAATAATTTTCTCATACAAGTACATACCTCATTAATGGGAAAAAAATCACGAGTGAATTATATTTTAACATTTACGTTCAAATCAAAATCATTTATTTTTATATTGTACATAATATCATATTTAAAAATAAGAGTACGTTAAATGGAATCTTTTTTTAACTTTTATGTATCTTAGCTTTTTATACAAGGTTAGCAAACATTATACAGGGACCATTAGAATATTGCTTTATAATATTAAACTTAAAATAAATACTTATCTGTAAAAAAATAAGTGTGGTTTGTCTTTAATACAAAATGTTTAGTATCGTTCTGAAATTAATAATGTCTGTTCATATTTTAGTATGGATTTTAGGATGTATTTTTGGAGTTGTTAGAAACCTAAGATCTTAGTTAGAAACTATACTTTTGCTATGAACCCTTTATAGAAAGTTAGACAATTAATATCACTTGTTTTATTTCAGTTGTCGATTTTGTTGCTTAGTATCTTGTTACCAGGATCAGTTCATCAATCGAACATATTTTTGACTAAATTAGCTACTACAATAAACGCATATATAAACCAAAATCAAACTATTTTCACATTTAAAATATATCCAACAAAACGATATTTAATTTCCATTTACTGAAGTGCGTTATTTACAACAGTATTGAAGCTCCATGAATGGTTTGACGTTTGTTATTAGTATCAAAATTGTCAACTTTATAATAATCTCCGAAGAACGATGATATTTTCGACACTAGGCCAAAGTGTCTACCTCCGTGAACGTATCTTTTATAAGCCAAATGAACTTAAAAATTTGACGTCATGCTAATTGACGTCTTAAATGACATCTTGGCCTTACCCTTGAAAACTTTATGACGTAAATAATCAGTACTGTCAATTTACAGAAGTTTTCCTGATTTTACATTATTTTGAAAATTTCTAGTTCCGAGAAACCTGGAGAAAAATCTGGAACTTTTTTTAACAAATTTGATAAGTTTTGTGATATATATTATAGATTTTTCACGTATAGAGCTAAATCATTTATGAAGACAAAAATTGAAATGATCAATTATAATTCTGTATCACCTATCAGAATCTCCTGTAACGCCTATAGAATTGATTTACTAATTATCTACATTCTTACAATCATATAAAGTTACTATACAGTAGATAACACGTAGTTAAGGGATAGAAAATTATTGGGATCCAGTTGAACCAGAATCGTATAGACACAATGTACATCAAGTTTACGTTTTCATTTAAAAAAACATCTATTTCAATATATAGAAGATAAAGCTTGTGAAAAAAAAACGAAATACTTGTATTAACTCTATTCCTAAAAACACTTGTAGTTTTGGAGGATTTTAATTTCCTTAATTGGCAGCTTTGTAAATGTGATTGACAGACTTCCAATGGCAGTTTGAATGTCAAGTAGTTCAACTGAATCGAGACTTACCTTGTACATGGTTCATGAAATTTTTCTCTTCTCAACACAGTTTAAACAAAGATTAAAGGAGAAGGAACTACATAAAAATAACTACTATCATACTAAACTTTAATTACTGTAAGTTTTATTTTATTATATGATGCAATATTTTGTAAGATAAAAATAATTATATAATTTAACATTTACCTGCTTATACCAAATTATTTAACATACATGGCTGTTTCATATATTTTTACGTAAAAGGATCTTATCAAAGTAAAATTTTCACAAGGAAATTTCCATTACCCGCGCCCACGTTTTAAATGTTACTTTGAAACTCCACTCCAATTTGGCTGCTTGTTTTAAAAATTAATATTTTAACAACGGATCCGTATAGCAAAAAGAAATAAATACTGTGAAGATTTCATGATTGTGAAGTATTAAAAACTGTTGTTTAATATACAATTTCAGGTGTCAAAATGCCAAATACACAATCAATATTTGAATATAATGATGAATCTCAAGCTGAAAGACTGGCCAGAAAATCTAAAGACTCACCATTTATGATAATTGGTAACTATTACACCTGTATTACTAATATAATCATTAATACTGAAATATAAAAGAATATGTTCAAAGAATTTATTTAATATAAATATATTTGTTCCATCAATATTTTTTTGTAATAGGATAAAGATTAGGTAAGGTATATTTAAAGACATAATGTTGGACAACTTTTAAAATGATTAGACACTTTATAAAGAAGATGCTAAGAATAGGCTACTTTTTAACATAAAAATCTATAAATGGAATTTCTTTTATTAATAAAAAAAAGTATAACTTTTTTAAAAGTGATAAGTTAATTTTATCAAATTAAGATAAATGCAATTAAACTAATGAGTGAGTTGCATTTTATTCATTATGGTTTTTAGTTCATTTTATTGTCTCTTAGAGTATTTCTCTTTTTTATAGAAGTGTATAGCTAAACAAATGGAAAATTTACTTTTAATTAACTATCTATATATCTTTCCAGGTATTCTTGGGTTGATTGGTGTATGTGGTTTTGGTGCTTACAAATTCAAATCCAGAGGTCAGATGAGCACAAGTGTATTCTTGATGCAATTGCGTGTCGCAGCTCAAGGCACTGTAGTATCAGCACTTACAATTGGTGTAGCATATTCATTAGTTAAAAAACACTTGCTGAAAGACGACAAGCAAGAATAAAATATTATTATTAGGGTTTTGATTTTAGTCAATACAATATTATATAACATTTGGCAAGTTACACTGAAATAACTTGGCATATTGTTGTTGATTATAGTATTACCATTGGAATACTATTATTTGCATGTCTGAAAAAAGCTACAAATATTTTGCAAAAAAGAGATGAATTTCAAATGACAATCTATTATTAGTATGAAAAAAAAACTCAAAATTGTAATCTCAAGATTATTCTGATCACTCAAATACAAAAATGATTATGTAGTTTTCTTATTGTTATTTGTTAGTGTTATTTTATAAGTATACTGTGATCTTTTGACAGGTATTAGATAACATTATTTATATAAATTATTTTAACTGTACATCATTTTTGCATTGCCAAAAAGAAATTGAATATCATGTATATATTTTTGTATAGGTTACTGTTATCTTAATTATTATACTTAAAGTATTGACAAAGTTATATTATAGTAGTTTTTGGTTGTGCAATAATGATATTGTGTGTGTTATTTATTTTAAAAAACTTAGTTTATATTTAGTTTCTAATTGACACAACTCAATTTTGTGCTGTGTTGCTAATAGATTTCTATTTTGATTAGCTTTACAGTGATCATCAAAGGAGACATTAGTTTCAAAATTATATGTAGTATATGTATACAATAATTTTTGTACTGAAATTATTATACATAATGAAGCTATGATAACAGTGATTTGATAGTTAAATTGTTGTTTCTTAAATGTCCAAATAGAAGGTAGTGATGGAAAAAAGATTTGTAGTATACTTGAATACCTAAAAATAATGAAAAGAACTGCTCGAATAAATTGAATTTTAAGAATATGAATTTTTATTTAGTAGTATATAAATACTTTAATTAACTTGTCTATAAAGAAAGTTCTGAAAGTTAAAAAATTAAAATGCTTATTATTTAAGTTATAATTTAAATAAAAATTAAAACAAGTTAGAAATAAGTAGAACAATGAAAAAAAAATGTTTCAAATGACCTCATTTGATAAGGATATTTTTCAGTTTTGTAAGTATAAGCTATGATGAACTAGCCACATTGCAAGAATATGCCTTACACCCCGATGCCACTACAGGACGTGCACCCAATCTCCTTGCCTAAACGTAAATTGATGCAAATAATAATAATTACCTAATTATTAATTTTTCCATAACAAATTTGGAAAAGTTAAGTTGTTATAGATGTAATTTTCCCATTTTAAAGAATCTAAAGCATTTTAGATAAAAACTAATTCTATCAATGTGCTCGCCGCTAGCTTTTTTCGGCATTGAGCGTAGGCGACTAGTAAATATTTAAACTTTGCATACTTTCTTAATTAAAAAACTATCATTTTAGTTTATAATGATTTATTAACAATTATACATATACACATAATAAGCAAATAACACATTTTAATAAACATTTAAAGTTACTTTCCGAAAAATAAATAAATTTATAGCCGAATTTAAAAACAAAACAAATTAACAACTTCATTCGCTCTTACTACAATCAGATAAACTCTTTTTCAATCTTAAGCTGAAGTTAGGGACAGTCAAATCATCTTTATCAGATGTAGAATGATTTTTAACAGAGTTAGAGGTCACTTTTACAGATGACAAATCATCAACATTACTGAACAGTCCATTTGATAGATTTGAACTAGAACTAGAATGATACGTTGTCGATTTAAAGACTTGCACTGGAGTAGATGTTCGCGCCCTATTATTGTTGTTGGTGCTCCTCGCGCTCTCTCCGGAGCATTCTTCGCGAATTGTCTGCGACACGTCTTTCATATTTTCAGGCATTTTAGTTTCAAACAAAGACACAAACTCTTCCTCTGTATCGTTTCTATGAGACTTATTTGTAAATGTTATTTTATTCGCCAATTCGTTAGTTAAAAACTCTTTAACCGTCATTGAATTAGTCAACGAAGTTTGTTGTTCTACATTTTTGTTGTCATTTATATTTTTTCCCTTACCAGGTTTTTTTGAAATATTCAATATAGTAGATATGGAGTCAGTCACCAACGCAGGAATATCTTGGTTGTTGGAACTTTTTAACTTGAATTGTGAGAGACTTGTACTGGACGTATTGGATGAAGATGACAGAGCCAAACGTTCTTTCGTTTTTTTTAAGGTCGATGAGGCCCAACCCATGCCTAATTTTTTAAATGCATTTTCTAAGTCTGGATTAGATGAAAGGCTTAACGAATCAGACGTTTCCCCTATATTTTCTTTGTTATGGTATGTAACTCCAGAATTTCTTTTATCTCTTCTTACTTTCGACAATGCCAGTATAGATAATGTTGATTCTGAGGAAATAGTTGTGGAATTTACATTCGACGCTGTTTCATATTTGAATGGTTCGCTAATAATATTTCTCTTAAGTAATTCCGCAATCACATCAGGCAAGCTACCATCAGAGTGCAAAGAACTTATTTCATCAGTTCCCGTGCCTTTATTATTATCATCAATGTTAGAACCTTCATCAACTAAGATATTGCATTGTTTTGCGTGTTCTTTAAAAGTAATAAAAGGTTTTAACATAATTTCATTAAATTGGTTCAAATCCATCATTTGCAATTTAGAATCGTCTGATGATTCAGACAGTAAAATATTCGATTGTTGGGTATTTATGTTGCTTTGGAGCAAGTCAGGGTTGCAAAGTTCTTTTTCTTCAGTAATGTATCTACCATTCTCGTTTGAAGTTTTCATTGCTTTTATGGATGTAGGTGTAGAGTCAGTTTCGTCTTCTTTTGTGCCACGGGAAGAAGGGGTTCTGAATTTATTGCTCATTGGAGAATCTACTTCTAAAACTGTTGAAAGTTCGTGAGGAATTATATGTTCTGTACTATTTTTTAAATGTATGCGCGACAATGCAGCTGGAGGTTTAGTTCGATTTTTACCTGTACAATTTTCTTTATTTACAAGCTGAATGTTATGGTTGGAACTTATAGAACTCGCTTGGGGTAAGTCTATATAAGAATCAGTTGATTTGAAATTATTAGGTTTTGGAATGTCCGTCAGAAAAGGTACGAAATCTGTTGAATGATTATTTACTACCTCTATCTCTGTAGTAGCGTTAGATATTGGGGAATGTCCTTCAGGCTTCTTCTGTGTTTCAAGTATTAAATCGTTCAATTGTGCTGGTGATTTAATTTCCCTGGTGTTTTTGTCAGATTTTTGATCAGAATCGGAAGCAGAATCCGATGTTGATATCTGGCTATATGCTAATGATTTGTTTCTACGTACTTCATCCAATACCCTTGCTAGATTTGATAAACGTTTTGTACATTTTTCAGTTAAGTCGGCAATTTTTTCCATGTTTTGAAGTTTATCCTCAGCTAGTTTTATATAATTTATTTCTTTGTCAATATTCTGACTAGTTTGAGTAGATATAGTAATGGGAATTTCCATCTTACTATTTTGCATTTTTGAAATAAAACCGTTATCTGAATCTGTAGATATTGATGTAGTATTAGTTATTGTCGCGTGATGATTAGGATAAACATACTTATTTCTCTCCTGAGGTACAGTTGTTTTCAGATGATCATTCTTAATTTTTAAATTGTCAATATTGATGTTTTCTTCATTTAGATTAACATTTTTAAATTTTAATATATTTGAAAAACCTTTTGTTTCTATTCGTCTAGGTGTTGGTGAGCTTTTACTGCGGTACTTTTTCTTACCTTCAATAATGATTTCTGGTTGATTACTCTTTTCATTAGGGGATGACAATGATGGTGTATTATTATTAACAGATTGTTTGGAATCACTGGATGAATGTGTAGTTTTTAATATATTTTTCGAGATATTCAACGATTTAACCTTATGTACTTGTTTTTTTCGGGAGTTCGGCCGTAATTTTGTGTTCTTACGAAATGAGTTTTTACCACAAGGCACTGAACACTTAACGCCTTCCTGTTTCTTTTTTATATATTCTTCTAAAATCTGAAGTTTGAGTATACTCCTTATCTTTTCCAAAGATATGTCACTTTCGGTAGGTTTAGTTTTATCTATATTCTTAGAAACGTTAACGATCGAACTATCAGGTGTAGCAATCGAACTGCACTCTTGGTTTGCTATCTCAACAACTCTCACACCTTCTTTTTTTAACGATAGTAATTTATTAACATAATCTTGAATAACAGGATTTAAATTCGGCTTAAAAGATGGTTTGCGACTAGTGTTAGAATTTTTGTATCTATTTCTACAATTTAGAATGTTATAATTTTTCTCCTTGAAAAGTTGTGGCTCTTTATGAGCTTTAATTTGGTTTTTATTAGGGTTCTGAATCTTGTTGGAAGGTAAAGCGCCAGGTTGACTCACTCGCTTGCGACAACATTCATTGGTTTCATCTTGTTTGCCATTGTAGATATCAAAACTATTTTCAGTAGAGCATGTTCTAGCAGTATTAGGTGGCGTACTCAGTTTTTTAAATGCATGTTTAGAATGTTTCTTACAGCGTAATGGAGTCTTTCTTTTACTCAATATTATTTTTCTCGCATGAATACATCTTTTACATTTACATCCGTCATACTCTTTGCTATAATGTTGCTGATCCGAAATTTCTATTTCATCACAAACAACAAAATTGTCTGTGCACAATTCTTCATCGACTATGTGATAATCTTGTCTTAAGAATTTAGGTAAAACGTATTCAGGAGGACTCATGTAAGCTGTTGAGGTTGAAGAACTCATATGAAAATATACTGGTCGATGATTTGGTGAGTTTATCGACGTTTGTGTGTAATGGGAGGTTGCCGTTCTTGGTGGTGGCTCTATTGTAGGAACTTGGCTAGGTACTACATTCGATACTGGTACGGACGTATGCACTCCTTTATCATTGTAGTTATTAAGTGGATCAACAGTTATTTCAATAGACTGTGTATTATCTGTCTGATTAGTATTCTGTTCTACAGAAGAATGCGTATTCAAACAGGATTCTTGAGGTGTTAACATTTCTGCATTCGCAGTTACACAGCTTTTAGAAACCTCATTAATATCATTTATTGGTTTATGAAAAGTTTCTTTGATTTCATCTATAGATTTAACAGAATCTTTTTTACTTTTTTTGGAGTTTTCAATGGGGGCCGCTTGTAGAATTTTATTATTTTGATCATTTTCAGAAGCATTTGCATTATCTACAAATTCTTTGTCATCTGTTTTTTCATTTCCATCTTTCTTTCTTAGCTGAATAACAACTTCATAAGCGTCGTCGTTTAAAAATCCTGAAGCGCCAATATAAAATTTACCCGCTTCTTGGCCTCCATCGTCCAGAAGTTTTATAAAACCACAGTTCGGTAACGCATTACTCGATTTATCATTGCATGCTGTTTTTATTGAAGATGTTGATGTTGCTGTAGATGGTTGTATTACTGACGGTTTATTACTATCTTTTGCGTTCGAATGACCAGCACAACCACATTTACAACTAACACAAGTGTTTTGCGTTCTGGGAAAATAAATACAACGAAGATGGGTATGATTATTTCACGGTATAATAAAATCTAAATAGGTGTAATCAATAATGGTTTACCTTGAAGTTGGTTCACCACTCTCCCATCGAAGATTAGTATCTGAACCAAAAATAAATCATACAATAACACAATTCAAAATTTAGCGTTTTGCGCTCATTATAAATACTTAAACGGGACTTAACCGCGAAATAACTTACTTTTAATAATGGCTCGACGTTTCGACCTGGTTACACAAGTCATGGTTACATAAAGACTGACGCGCCGCGGAATTTTTGTTGGGGGCGGGCAGTTACTCCCTCTGCCCCTTGTAAATATGCTGATACTGTGAGCGCTGCGTGTCGAGACTATTCAAATTATCAAAAACAAAAGAGGGTAAACGAAGCAACTTCCCGTCGCCGACGAAAACTCTGCGGCTCGCCAATCTGCTCGTGTCCATGACTTGTGTAACCAGGTCGAAACGCCGAGCCATAATGAAAAGTTAGTTATTTCGCGCTTAAGTCCCGTTAAATTATTTATAATAAATTATACACCTTACTTTTATTATTATAGCTAATATATTCATATTACTTTAATTAATTACCTTGATCTCGCTGTTGATCTTGACTGAAAACTTTGTTACAACAAGGAGGGTCCTTTTGTATTTCATCAGGTGTTACTTTAATTTTCTTGCAGTTGTGTTGATGTTTATTGGAAAAATACATAGACGTAATATTATCCCTAAAATCCAAAAGGAATATATTTATAGTTACAATCACATTATTTCTATAAAATAATAACCTAAAAAATCATGTTGGATGTGAAGATTCTAAGAAGGACATTTTATAACAAATAGTACAAAATTTATCTCAGAATACAATTTACTACTATTATATTAGTAGTCAACTAACTTAGTATTTAACTATGTATAATTACAATCTCATTTTATTGACAAATATTACAGAATGTCCCCGTAATATTAAGCGACGATTTACGAAATTCGGTCGGCAATAAAAGAATGCGAAGGCCCAACTGAGTTCAATGGTGTTTATTCAGAGAGACCTCAAACACCCTAAATCGAGTTTTAATATCTCAATAATAATTAAGGCGGTGTGTCGCAGGAAGGAGTATCACTAACGCTGTTCGACAGCAAACAAAATGACTGATTTGTAGATTTAATTTAATGCTGAAGGACAGCACGTCGTAGAAGAGGTGGTGACGCGCTGTCATTTTGCTTGTTGCCGAACAGTTTTGATGCTGGCGCTGCTTCTTTCAACAAACTGCCTTTATCTGTTTACAATGTGTGCGATGAATGATAAAATTTAAAACAGGAAAAAAGAAAAAGAAAATAATTTTATATATACCACCATGGCTTCTGTTCAGTACTGCTCTGCCATAATTCGACATTAGTGGCGTAACAACTTATAACATTGTAAGAGAGCCTGTAGATGGATAGTGAAAGGAATTAGGTGTTATAGGGATAGAGTGAGCTATATTGTGCTTTAGGAAAAAACTTACCCTTTTTCATTAACTATTTTATGTACACCTGAAAATAAAAAAAAAACATCTTTTTCACAATTTCTTCACCCATTAACTCCGAGCTGATCAAAATTTTGACCAACTTTTCTACGTTTTCATTTTCAATTGTTTTTTGTATTAAAAAAAATGATTTTTAGAAATTTACGAAATACAAAAATTGTCTTTAAAAATTTTGGAGAAAATTTGAGTGTTCTTAGACTAACATTAAGACATTTTTGTTCCAAGAATTTTTTTCTACAGTTTATAGTTTTTAAGAAAACGATAGATAAAGATTTTTATACAATTCTTTCATTCTCGTCACCATTTAAAAAAAACGAGACGTTATTTTTTCTGAAAAAAAAATCCTCTTAATGTTCGATTGCCATGATCACCTCTGATCATAATAAAAAGTTGATACCTTAGCGGTATCATTGTGCAAAAAATGCGAAAAAAAAAATTTATCGTAAATTTTCACCTCTTTCATGTTTAAATCGGCTATTTTTTTTTTCTCAGTCTTATCGAAATTATTGCATTAAATAGAAGTATTACATTATTTTTTGGTCCGATAACATAATAAATAAACACATTGAAAAGTTAGTAAAAATTCTGATCATCTCGGCGTTAATGGGTTAATGAAGATTATAAAACCACATATTTCTTGCTCTTCAATTATAAACACATTAAGATAACTAATTACAGTTTCGGAAAGAGTGTTATATAAAAAAAAAATATTACAGATTTAAATAAAAAGCTTTCCATTATCAAAGCATTCTAATATGAGAATCTGAATAATTTAATACATTGCGGTAATTAAATTTACTTTGCCTTAATAAGCAATGCTAGTGTGTATATCTTTAAACTTAGTTGTATATAAACAACGCGAGTCTTATAGGATACTAATTTTGGATTTAATGATAATATCTGTTAGACGTATAGGACATATCGAAGAAATCGTTATACTTTTGAACAAGTGTAGAATTAAATTAAAATCACTTTTTTACACCTTGTTGTAATTGAGGCATGTTTAAACAGACGTAAAAGCTTAAAGCATACCTTCAGTGAGTTCATCAAGGGACACTCCATTTTCTGCTTCATTACCGCATTTCCTAACATTCGTATTTGTACCATCCTGAGCTACTTCTAATGGAATGGGAGCTTTTGTTACATCTTTAAATAGTTTAGCTTTCTTACCCTTCCTTTTAACTTTTGAATCTAATATCTTATAAATAATAATTCTTTCTGCATCTGACAGTTCATTAATGGATTTTCTAGTCCTTCTTTTCAGTGAAACATTTTCCAAGGAGCTATCTCCAGATGATATAGAGGTACATTCAGTAGAGTTAGCACTATTATTTTCAATGATAACAGCTTCAATTTTTCTATCAGATTGTTTTTCTCGAGTAACAGTGTCTTTCGTCGGTGGTGTGTGTTTATGTCTAGATCTATATTCATGGTAACTATCAACTTTGCTAAATTTCACAGTGTTATTGGCTTTGCCTTCCTTTAGTGTGGTGGGTATGGTGTGAATGGCGAGATTGTCATCACTCTCAGGTACTGGCATCCAAGAGTATTGAAAATCTCTGCTGTCTAAATCATCTTCAATTTCTCTAACTGGTGATTTGGATTTATTTCGATTTTTCTGAAAGAAATAGATATCTTACCTAATTATTTTGTACACTTTTAAGAAGTCATATGAAATGAGCACTAATTGCTACCACCCTTAATTTTGACTTATAAAAAGTTCTCGATTTTTAACATATCTTGCTTAAAAGTTTAATTTAAGTAAACCAATGGCAGATCATATAACAAAGTGAGTAATCAAATCTTGAATATATTCAGATTTTGCTTAATTTTGCAGTTATATATTTTGTAATATTTACAGATTTTTTTTTCCGCCGTGGTGGCTGCCGGCAGAATAGAATAGCACCCCCCTCTTCTTGCTGAGGTGTCGTAAAAGGCGATTAAGGTATCTCTTTAACACCGCAATTCAACCAGGTGTTCAGAGAAGGGAAAACTCGACCAAACCTGCATCCCGCTCCCTCCCGATCGTACTGGTTCTCCTTTCCATCGGGCCTGAGGGAACTCGGACGAGAGAGTGCTTTTCTGGCTGCGCGTCCAGTTATGCACTTAAATATCTCCTGCGCAATTGACTGTTTCCGAAAACTGGACCTTGATTTTCATAATCGGTGTAGAAACAGTCGCCGTGGCCGAAACCGGCTAAGAAATCATCATCATCAATTTTTATAGAAATGATAAAAAAAAAACGAATGAATAAATTATAATTACTGTACAACAGTGTTTTTTGCATTCCTTTTCAATCTGTTTATATTCTTGCTGCAGTTTACGTTGGCGAACTTCCTTCTGCATATTTTCCCGATGTTCATTCATGTAGGCATTGCGCTAAATACATTTAAATTTTAAAATTCATTTAAACACATTAAATAAGAGCGCACAATTATTGACATGTTCATGACATCGCCGACAAGTTGCTAAAAAGCTGCCCGAGATTGCTTGGACATGTCAAACGGAGACCGCCTGAGTACATAGGTAATGCATCATTCACCCTCAATATACCTATCAATAGGCTGAGAGGAAGGCACAAATTGTAACAGTAGATATAAAAATAAACACGGAAAACTGTGGGTTTCTGGTGCAATATAGGCAGATTGCATAGGTTGACATGGAAAATAAAAGAATTGCTAAGCAAAAGACAATAAATGTAAACAAGACTACTTACAATAGGTTTGTTTTTATCTTTGGGCAATGAATTCAGGAAGTTAATTGTATCTTTATATTCTTTTTCAATATTTTGTTTTGTCATGGCTACCCTATTTCTCATGTCTTGAATCTTTTTTTTGTGTTCTGTGTCTTTTATGTCGTCTGCGGTTGATTCTTTCAAGGCTTGCGAGTATGCATCTTCTTCATTTTTATCATTGCGTATGACAAGTATCTCCTTTCCAGCAGGTAAATCTCTTGTGTCTCTAGTAGAATGGTTATAAATCATCACAGAGTTTTTTCTAACCAAACCATCATCAGTAGCTGTGTATTTTGTTGTCATTTCTTTTGTGGTTTTTGCTGAAACTAAAAATAATGTAGATATAATAAAAACTAACAATATTTTATAGGTTTTCAACAGTGCCATTGTATATGATACATATAAAATCATGTGCACTAAAATATATCGACAACAGATAACCACAGTATTTCTTAAAAAGCATTGACTAATAACATAAAAATGGCGAAAATTCAATCAAATTTAAAAAAATGATGCATTTATATCAGGATGTTGCTAAATATCACAAAAACTAACAATAATTTTAGATTATAATAATTTTTACAGTAATGAAAATTGTACCTATAACACTGAATTTAATATCAATAGGTACAATAATGAAATGTATGATAACATGCATGTTATATGTATGCATTGATGTAAACAAAAGTTTTTAACTAAATGTTATGTGTGATGAAAATATATTTCAAAATCACCATTTAAGGAAAAATAATTAGAACTATGACTCTCACTGTATTCCTACATACATTTGATATTGTAATGGATGAATGAAAGTTAAAATTATTTAGTTAATTTAAAATAAGTTATAAATCATCAAGCATGATATTAGCCCCAGAAGCTACTTATACAAAAATATATATATTGCTTACAACCACATTGGAATTTATTTCTCCTAAACGGACTTGTCCCTCTCAAAACAGGGCTCGGTAGCATGCATTGTTGGTTTGGGTTGTTTGCTCTAAAATTCTTAACATTTGAATTAGTAACATTATATTGCATCCGTTTTGTATGATGTGCCACCTTGTGTGAACAAAATTCGCAAAACTTTTCCGGTTGCCAAGAGGGTACTGGAATTATTTGTTCATCGAGTACACAACATGCATTTATAGAATTACCTTCTGGTTTTGATGATCTTGTATGTAAAATTGTCTGTCTAATACTTTGTAAGTTATCAGTTTGCCTTTTAGTTGATGGCCTTGTTGTATCCGTTTCTCTTAGCCTCATTCCACGACTTTGCAAATACTCTGACACCATAGTCAATGAGGGTTTGACCGGGACTCTCTCTTCAATATTTGTAAGGCCTCCCCGCAAGCTTATTGGCATCTCTTCACTTAAAGCAAACAGATCAATTTTTTTGCTTCCTTCTGATTTGCTTTCTGTGTTACAATTCTTTTCTTTTAAGCTCTCTCTATCCTCATTGGGTAATGATAGTGTAGGTATGTTCGGTTCCCATTCATTAGGCATAGCTTCAAAATCCCTTTGTGTTGCCATATCACGCATCAAAGGCTTATCTTTGTTAGTATCAACATATTCACTGTCTTTTTTTGCAGTGTCCTCAGGATTGTCTGTTGATTTAACCTGAGTATCTTCAGCGTCTTTCTTTGAAAGCTTATTAGCAATTGCAACAGATTTTTCTCTACTTAATTCATTGGCAGTTTTTCTGTTAAATAAACATATATTTCAATTATTTAACTAATAATTGTAAAAAAATCAATGAAATAATTTGTAATTTTTTTATTTTTACATAAATAAAAGTGTTAAACAAACTTCCCGCATGTCAAAAATGTTGCTATTATGCTGTTAAAAAAAAAGACATACATTGTCTGATCCTAAATTATAACTGGCAGAGGCAAGTGAAATATAACTGATTTTTGTCATAAATATTAATATATTACTTTTTTAAAAAGAAAATTTATTTTATTAAAGGTTTTTACATTATCATGTTTCATTCATTATTTAGTTCATCTCAATTTACAATAATTTGTTAATTTTTATTATTCTTTTAGTATTCTTAAAGGTTAAAGATTAGATCTCCATGTAAAATAAATATTTGTAGGGCCTACTGATAGTTGTTGCAAGTCTGGGTGTTTGTACCTATCGAGGGGTGAAAGGCTATTTGGTTTAAGGGATATTTTTTGTGATATAGTAATATATATTTTTTTAGAATCAGTAAAGAACGCTGGTTCCATATTTATATATGTTGTTTACTATATCACCAAAAAATATTGCTTAAACCAAATAGCCTTTCATCCCTCTATATGAAGTTCATGTTTGCAACCACTCCCATGATATAGTAGTTGACCTACTGCAACATTTTTAAACAAAAAAAATCAAATTTATACTAAATCCTTTACACAACAATAACAACATCAAGATTTTATCTAGAAGATATTAGTGAACATACAGATATAAAAATTATGCCCGTATTTTATACTACATAATGATAAATATGCTTTAAAACAGTAACTAAACCTTGCTTGCAATTTCCTATCTAACAATTTTTTTTGTTCATCTAGTTTTTCTTGTTTCTTTCTTTTTAACTCAGCTGCAGCTTCTCTTCCACGTAACTTTGATAGGTCTACTTTTTCAGGCAGTTCTTCTGAAAATATAACAATATGTAAATATATATGAATAATAATAAATAAATATACTGATTTAAAATTTGGATTCTGAGACTCCTAATCTGGTAATTACTAGATTTCAAGTCAATATTAAATGTCCAAGTATAATAATATATTTTTATCCAAATATAATAATATATTTTTATCCAAATATAATAATATATTTTTAGGCTTGTATGCGTTGCACATCACAGGTATATTCATAGATCAAAATTTTATAATACATCTTCATTAGTGTACAGGATGGATTTAGTGAAAGATTCCAACACACAAGCTTAAATACTCCTTTATACACATAATTAATATTTTTAGTCTCCGATTGTGAACCAAAAAACTTAAGCATTACTGCATATGCAGTATACAAGTAAAAAACATGCTGGGTAGCTGCTACCTACAATTTAACTTTGTTAATATTACAATTATTGTTTTATATTACCGTTTCTTGTTTCTACAGCATTTTTATGACTGGTACCAACAGCAGTAACTCCTTTATCATATAAATGTTCTAGCTTCTTAACCAACGCTCCTTGTTTCTCAAAATATTCTTTTTGCTTCTGAACGTCGAGGTCAGCAACTTGTTTTAATCGTTCAACTTTAGCTCGCTGTCTTATTTTTTTTGCTATATCTTTTGACTGCTCCCTAACCTGAAGTTAATAATTATAAATTGACGGCTTCTAAATATATTTTATTGAAATTAGTTATGTATAAACTTACAAACCTGTTTAAGTCTTAGCTTACGTCTTCGTAAAAATTCGTTTGTTTCCTGAACTTCTACCTCTGAAGTCATGATGACATTATTGTGACACGAAAAAGTTTTTATCCGTTTGTATATACGTTATTAGTAAATATTCTACTATCAGTTAATCACTAAATTAGTAAAATTAATTATTCTACAATATTATGTCGCTTTTAATAAAATAGTCTATTTGTTATATACCTATACATTATTTAAAAATCAAACAAACGTCAAACAAACGAATTTATTTGACAGCACTTTTTTATACAAAATTTTACTGCTCTGGCTAGGTACAAGCCGTTTACTGCCCGTTGTTAATATTTTAAAATTCTATAACCACTGATTGATGTCAAAACTTAAGAATCGAGTCAGATGAATTCCACCTCATCCCATCAGTAAAATCACCTTCACACAAAAATCAGCAGCACGCTACCATTGTACATCTGTCGCTGTCCAGACCTACAACATCAGTCCAGTCGACAATTATAACAAGTCAACACGACTACAACAACGGCTAATCTGCAATCCAACAAAATTAAAATAAATAATATATTTATTAGATATGATCCGGTCGCCTGCAGCTGATTCAATAATTTGCCTTCATATACTGTACAGATTTCCCTTTACTGGGTCATGAGCGGGGAGATTGAATTAAAACCACTAGATACAGATGACCACCAGTTTAATTACTTCACATATATAGCACGTAAAACCAATAATTAATATCTCTTTTGTTTCTCTGTCTTTTCGTCACGATCCACAATATGGCACCTTTGCCTTATATGCAGCTGCTCTGAACGAAAATATAACGCGATGCAATTTTGCACAACGCCATCTACCGAACTGACATGCATCACGCCATAGTCTCTTCACAGCAGCCGACTAATGTTCTTTTACTCGAACATATACCAAAATTGTTAATATTTCATACTTAATAGTTATTATAGTTCATAGGTAAGAAAATAACAGACAATAATTTTTATTTCATATATTATATATATAAACAATTCATACCATACTTAAAAGCATAGATGGGCGTAATCATGATTACTTTTAATCAGATTAATAATCAGATTACAAGTAATCATGACGAATGTAATCATGAGTACTTGTAATCTGATTACTTTTAATCATGATTACATGAATAATCATTAATCTTGATTACAGTAATCATTCAATTAATCATGATTATTTTAATGATTGCTTTTGAGTTCTGGCTGAGAGAGAGACCGATTTAAATACTCGTTTATTTAATTTTTCAAGTTATTTTATTTCGAATTAAATATTACCCCAAACTTCCGTCTAATAGTGGGGTGGTGTCCAGCGAAGAGTGAGGGGTGGCGTCCAGGGGAGAAAGGGGGGGTGGCGTCCAGCAGAGAGTGGGGGTGGCGTCCAGCGGAGAGTGGGGGGTGTCCAGGGGAGAGTGGGGGGTGGCTTCCAGCGGAGAGTGGCGGGTGGCGTCCAGTGGAGAGTGGGGGTGGCGTCTAGCTGAGAGTGGGGGGCGGCGTCCAACGGAGATTGGGGGGATCCAGCGGAGAGGGGGGAGTGGCGTCCAGCAGAGAGTGGGGGGGTGGCGTCCAGCGGAGAGTTGGGGTGTCGTCCAGCAGAAAGTGGGGGGTGGCGTCTAGCAGAGAGGGGGGGTGGCGTTCAGTGGAGGGTGGGGTGGTGTCGTCTTGTATGTGCTCACACGCCGCCCCAATGGGAGGTATTGTTTGAGTAGTTTTACGACCCTCTCCCAGGGAGGAGGCCTGTCTAAGACCAATCGCTCGCCGGGCCCCTAGGAAGTATCTGGATTCCCAGGGCGGCGAACGCGATGATTAGGCAGTGCTGGCACCCGGTGGTTTTAGCCGGTGCAAGTCCGCCCCCGAATATCCGTCTCGTTGAGCGAATCATAATCATTATAAGGGTCTTTGCAGTTGTGTACTTTGGTCACGAGTCACGAAATTGTTCGGCCAATAAACCTACCAACTCATAGTAACTCGCTTCGACCTGATTACGTTCAGGACCGTTTTTGTGCTTTCAGCCGTTTGAGTTGGTAGGGTAATTGCCGGAATTGGGTCGTGACCATAGTACAAAAGTGAAAAAACTGGTATAGTGACTTGCTTCGACCTGACTACTTTCAGGATCAGTTCGTGCTCGGTGGCCGTTAAGTAAATCCAACGAAATCTAGCTGATCATAAATGTTTTTACTATTGTTCTGAGTGATACCTGCACTATTAGAAGTGATTATCAAAGTACCGCCCATATTTTACTGAAATACCGACTACTACCCGATAATCCACGCCCGCCTTGGAGATGGAGAATACTTCTGATAATGGCCAAAAACTTTGTGTGCAATCCTTTAAGATAAAGTTAAATTTTTAAAACAGAAAAATGAAATTACTATTTTTTACTTTTATTACTCATTAAACAATATATATATACATATATATAAACCAAAAAGCGTTTTTAGTGAGATAAAAATGGCGCGTGCCCGTATGTCGATTTGCTTCTTTTTTTCTGAGTACTATATTCCTTAGTCTTTAAGAATATGGAAGTCAAACGCGAAAAAAAAATGAGGCAACTGAGAAAAAAACTATGTATGTGTCCCGCTGATTTATTGTAAGAATCAAAGTTATTTGGTAGAACGACAGTTATCCGGAAAAAAAATTAGATCTATATCTCAACTTTAATTATGAGTTAAAATTCAAAATACGATACGAACGTGTGCGGCGCGGCGGCTCGGTTTACATCAAAGACAAAACCGAGTCAGTAGAGAGAGACGGATGACCAAGAAGGGTGATGTTGCGCTCTGCGCAATAGAAGCTTGTGTAAATTTGAGAAAATAATGTCTTATTCTGATCAATTAAAATTTTGCGCTATCTTGCTCTCTCTATCTCCATCCCGAAGGCGGGCGTGGATTATCGAGTTGGAGACGGTATTTCAGTAAAATATGGGCGGTAGTTTGATAATCAGTTCTAATAGTCCAGGAATCACTCAGAACAATGGTAAAAGCATCAATGATTAACTAGATTTCGTTGGATTTACTTAATGTCCACCGAGCACGAACTGATCCTGAAAGTAGTCAGGTCGGAGCGAGTCACTATGCCGGTGTTTGCATTATTGTAGTGCGGTCACGACCCAGTTCGGGTAATCGCCCTAACACCTAACTATGTGCTGGTACTCAGTTCGCCAGTTTAGCTACTAGTAGTCGTATACTATAAATAAAAAAAGGCGAGCGCCGCTCTGCTGTCGGCAGCACATTTTACGTATCAAACAGAAAAGTAATCATAAAAGTAATCATGATTAATTGTAATCCGATTAAAGATTAATAATCCTTAATCACCGAAAATTGATTACTTTTTTTGATTAATTCCATTAATCATTAATCATGATTTATGATTTCAAAATGTAATCGTAATCGTTAATCATTAATCTGATTACATTTTGCCCATCTCTGCTTAAAAGTAATGTTTATTTCTAAAATAATAATATTATTACACTATAGCCCTATTAATGTAAGCAGATCAGCACTCGGTGATCAGCTGTGCTACAGGATACGTTAGACACGACTCATAAGCGTAAAGCAGATACAGCCACTAATGTATCTCTGCTGACTCCAAAAGGGATATACCTTGACGATTTTTTTTTTATTATTTAATGTGAGCAGAAATTCAAAAAAACGACGTATAGGGCTGCATCTCAATCACTGTAAAATATTATTACTTTTTAATCTCCGACGGAAAAGTATGAGTATTATATGAATATTATATATATAATATATAATATTTGGATTATATATATATTATATATATATATAATCCAAATGTGTGCATGTTGTACTTTTATGTCTGTCGTCAGCATTTTAGCTCTTAACAGGATGAAAAAAAGACCTCTTTTTGTTTAAGAAGTGTTTGGATCACGAGCAGTCTTAGCAATGATGAAAAAAATGTATTCAGCTGTTTTTAGATCATGAAATTCATATTATTATCATTATAATTTGATATGAGCTCTGTTCTAGTTGTTGAGGAGATATTAGGTCCTTACATATGAAATTGGCGTTTTGTATGGGAGGAACAAAAAGTCGAATATTTTTTAATATAATATATTTAATTAATCAAAGTATGAACCATTATTTTCTATGCACTTTTGCCATCTCATAGGTAGTTCATTGATCCCTTTACTAAAAAAACCAGTCGGACGGGAATCAATAAAATCTTTGAAGGCGATTTGGACTGCCCCATCAGAGTTGAATTTTTTCCCTAGCAAGAAGTTATCCAAATTTCGAAAAAAATGGTAATCTGTTGGAGCAAGGTCCGGGGAGTACGGAGGATGTCTTAGACTTTCCAATTGAAGCTCTTCTAATTTAGTAGCCGTCTGTTGCGCAGTGTGTGGTCTAGCGTTGTCGTGAAGCAGCAGTGGCGTGGAGCGATTGACCAGCCTAGGTTGTTTAGCCGCTAGCTTTTCCATCATGGTTTGCAATTGCTGACAATAGACATCAGCCGTAATAGTCTGGCCAGATTTGAGAAAACTGTAATGAACAATACCAGCACTAGTCCACCAAACGCTTACAAGTAACTTTTTGGGGTTAATTTTCGCTTGGGGCAGGATTTGGCTGGCTGGCCAGGATCCAACCATTGCGCTGAGCGCTTCCGATTATCGTAAAGAACCCATTTTTCATCACAGGTAATGATTCGGTTTAAAATACCTTCATTATTGTGCCGGTTTAGTAATGTAACGCAGCAGTCGACGCGCGTTTGCCGGTTTGCTTCAGTCAATTCGTGAGGTACCCACCTTTCAAGCTTTTTAATCTTCCCAATTTGCTTCAAGTGAATTAAAACAGTTTTATCACTAACATCGCAGCCTGCAGCTAACTCGGACGTGGTTTGCGATGGACCCGCTTCCACAATAGCCTTCAACTCTTCATTATCAACTTGAGTCTCAGGCCGTCCACGGGGCTTGTTCTGCAGGTCGAAATTTCCAGAACGAAAACGGTGGAACCAAAAACGAACTGTGTTTTCTTTTGCAACACGACCGCCATACACATCATTCACCCTTCGAGTTGTTTCCGCAGCACTAGTGCCACGGCGGAACTCGTACTCGTAAATAATGCGATATTTTAAGTTTTCCATTTTGTAAAATGAGTGACGCAAACAGAAAAAAACAGAAGAAAAAACAAATGAATGACGATCATCGAAGCACAAATACATGAGTCTATAGCTGTACAAATTTGAATTTGGAATTCCTTACCAAAGAGGAGAAATTTGTGATTAAAGTGGCCAGTACGAAAAACGCCAATTTCATATGTAAGGACCTAATATTAAAATAAACAATAGAAAAATAATACCCAATATGAAAGTGATAAATATTTATTCCCTATAATTGTTTTAGTACATTATTATTTCTAGTTTTAATTAAAAGTAAGGTTAAATTTTATTTTTTTACAAATTAATTATCATTATTCAAAGAATTACCGATATTTACATCAAGAATTTTCTTTCCAGCTACTGAAAGATCTGCCAAATCGTCAGTTAACACCCCTAAACTTATAAGACTATCTTTCGATTTATTTTTCGAGTCTTTATTATTTCCTGCACCATCATTCATGTTTTGGCCTCCCTTGTGACCTGTAGTTTCATTATTTCCGTTGCCTCCCCATTTTCCTGTATTATCTTTATTACCTCCATCACCAGAATGTCCTGTCCAACCATCATTAGTGTTTTGGCCTCCCTTGTGGCCACCTGAGGCATCATTATTTCCGCTACCTCCCCACTTTCCAGTAATATCTTTGTTACCTCCATTACCAGAATTACCTGTATCTCCCGTTGTATTCTTACTACCATTATTACTACCGTCATTTCCAGAATTATGAATACTTCCTTTATTTCCGACTTTATTAGTGCCAGGCTTATTAATTACATCGCCCGTTTTTTCAGTTACATCAGTTTTATTAATTACACCCACATTTCCTACTCCGCCTATATTGCCCACACCGCCGACATTACCTACACCACCAACATTGCCTACGCCACCGGTATTACCTACTCCACTTCTGTTTTCTACTCCTTTATTCTTAGTATCAACCATGCTATTTGTATAATCTGTATTGTTTTTTTTACCAGAATTATTATTATTTCCGGTTTTACCCATATTACTTGTATTGCTAAAGCTAGATTCATTACCAGTAATACCTTTGTTTCCATTCCCTTTTTTAACGTGATCATTATTTTCATTACCTGAGTTGCCAACTCCCTCAGTGTTTCTACTCACAATACTACTACTGCTAGTTGCGATTACACTGCTAGATGTTGCATCGCCTTGTACCCCGCCTGAGTCTTTTCCAGCGATGGCTTCGTTACTACTCTTAGAATCATGCACGCTTTTTACGTTTGTTTTGTCACTTCTGGGATGAGTACTGGTAAATACTAAGGCGTTGATTAATTTTAATATGATATCTTCACTGAGCCCTTTGTTAGAGTTTCTATTGTTTAGCGATTTCAATATTTTTATCAAAGCACTGAGATCTTCTATAGAGGTTTTGTATGACTCGTATTCGCATTGTGGAAGTGCTGTGGCCGAGGTGGTAGTCGTGGTTGTAGTAGGGACGTATGTGTATGTACGTATAACTTGTGTGTATGATAGCTGAAATAAACAAAACATAAATAATTACGAACAAAGGTTCAACAATGATTCTAGTTCTAATTCCCCATATTCAGGTCGACAAAATTAGATTTTTACATTCATAATCAAACTGAATTAATTTTATACGCCTAATAATTGGAATTAGCTCAGTTTAACGGCTTAGTTGCAGCTGTGGCTAAGCAACTAGTTCCTATATAACGAGTTACGGTTTCGATTCCACGCGAAACCAATACTTGTTTAGTCTACGAATATATCTCCCGGGTCTCGTTGTTTGTGTTTTTAATTGGTTTTGTCTTCACAATACAGAAGAAAAACCTAGTTTCAGGCATAATTAAAAAAATGAAATTTAGCTAATCATATTAGGTAATCGTATGTAATAAGCTGAATAGAGAGCGGCAACAAAAGGTTCTTTTTATTTTTTAGTAAAATGATTTTGTCCTATCGTTGAATAAACTTCAGATAATTTCTAAATAAAACTTACCGTGTAAAACGAAGCAAACACCAGATAAAAAACAAATATAAGCATTTTTCAAATCAAAACTAGCACGCTCTGTCTCTCTGTCTGTGTTCGTATAAAAAATATTTATCGTAACATTCGGCTTTATTTATAAGTTCATTTATCAAATACTTATTTCGTAAAAAAAAAACAAAGCATTGAGAGTCCTGCAGATAATTCTCATTATAGGACAGTACAGTCACGTATTAATTCAGATAAAGACTGTTTAAAAAATGCACGCAAATTACTTTAGGCTATAATTGAATTTTAATTGTCCTTTGTCAATAGCCATAATCACAGACCACTGAAAAGAAAAAGTCGCATATAACTCAGATATTTCTGCCGTAATTTTGAATTTTCCAGGATCATTTCTGATTTAGGAATCACAGGAAAATTAAGTTATTCAAATACCATGGGGAAACCCACATGTAAAAATATCATATGTAGTACTGTGAGAATGAGGACCAGCTGGGCTACTAGTCACGTTGATCAAAACATATAAATGTAAAGTTAAAAAAAAAAAAACAAATTTCAACCACTCAATCACCGTACCCAGGAAAAGATATCAGCGTGACGATAATTTATTATTAATTTTCTGGAGCAACATTCATGGAATGTATTATATAATATATTAGTAATGTGTTGATCAGATATATTTAAGTTACTTCAGTAATAAATCGCTTAACGTGGGCTTATAGATGACTAGACCAATTATTTTTTATAAATACTTGATAATCCATACATATAAAACATATACTATGTAAACATATTAAACATTAAAGTCTCGTCAACTCGCAAAAATGCAGGTCTATTATAGACTTTTCCTGTTGCACACTTAAAAGTTGTGGATGGGCTTCCAGGCCTAATATTTCGTCTGAGTTTCATGAGATTGTTCGAAGGAGTGAAAACGCTCGGTATGTCTTCATTAGTCATTTAATGAAAACACTTCTTATGTGGCGATTGTTCATAGATGATAATGTCCGCATACCATCAGGCGAACTGTATGCCTATTTTCTTTCCTTACACTTAAAAAACATACATTACTTCTTACATAGTTGACATAACCCATCAAAATATTTGACAAAATTAATACTCTGTTCAATAATACATCGGCTAATATTTTTAATTCTATGGATATAACAAATGTTCTCCAATTATAATATGAATCTTGGAATGCTGGCTTTACACAAGTCGATTTACACGAAAATACGCGCTATCTCGAGCGATATCTTTTCCACACGCAAGCGAGTGTCCGTCTCATTACATACTTTTTACCTTACTCTGTGTATAACACTAAGTGTGTAAAACTAGATTGCCCACAGCAGTCATTTTGAGTGTTTTTAAAGTTTAGTTATATAAAAATACATATATATGTATATATATGTACATATGTATGTATGTATGTGTGTATATTGGTTCATATATATATGAACCAATATTTTTTTTAATATTATGACTTTTTATATATTATCTTATAGTATTTATTAATAGTTGTACTTACCTCCCCACCTCTCTTTATTCCCTATATACGTATGTGTCATACCTATATTCAGTCTTTCTAGTATTAATCCATGCAAACATATCGGTCTTATGGTGCGTCTCTAGATAAACTTTTATGTTTTGCAAAACATCTATAGATTTTTTGCTTTCTCGTGTATTTGCATGTTTCGCTTTACCGCACGCCATAGACAAATATTTTACTTGTGTACTCGTTACATCAATAACCTTGAAGCTACATTTTTACATTACAATAATTTAAAAATATAAATAGATTGTGATAAAAATATATGATTGGTTTTTTACAAAACTGTAGATGGTTCGATTGTTTTTTTGCAAGCTTTTTATTCGATTTTTTTAGAATTTTTAGTACTTACTTACATTTGACGGCCTGGTAGTGCAAATGATATTAATAACCTTATCTACGAAGTTTAAGGTCCTGGGTTCGATCTATTTAATGGTCACATCTATTTAATGCCAATTTGTTAGATTTTGCATGATACAGTCCTTTTCTCAGTATTTCCCTATGAGATTTAAAAAAGTGCTTTAGAAGTATTATTTTTATGTTAGCGTTTATCGCTTACTATTTCTGTGCTCAAAATGATAAAACACTCGACTTAAGCCAAATTAGACACATGGCTGAGTAAATTATCTTACTGTTACATAGATATAACCGCTTCACTTGCCTTCTGTAGTGTAACACGGCCAGGGTTACCTACCCTGACAGAAATCAGCACTGCTAAGCCGATTTAAATTATCGTTCTGTTCATATTATATGTACGAATTACATGCGGAATTGTGGAATCGGCCTTATACATACGTGAAGAATTCATCAAAGCAGATATTATGTTTAGGGTAAGCCGTATCTCTGGATCTATCTATGTAATCAATTCAAATCACACATATAATTACCTATCTGTCCGATTCTACCTGTCTATTAACTAATTAATTACGAAACATATTTATACTTCAACTGTCAGGCGGTCTGTTAAGCTCGCCATCGTGACAGCTGACAGCGCTGCGCAGTCGCTTACATAAAAAATCATTATATATAAACGCATACAAAGCCACCTTCAGCACTGCCGACCCGCATCTGCCACAATCCGAATCGTACTTGTAATCTATAACAAATTACTTTTATTTACTATTTTTCGTGCATAGATTGAATCCCTAATATGGTTTATTGTTAAAAATAGTTACATGAAGTATTTATTTGCATAATAATAAGAATGTATGTATACTAGCATAAATGCAATGCCTATCGGAATATGAATGCCTCTCGATAGTCCTACTCTGTGTTTGAACTACTTTATGCTTACTTGCAGGTGCGGTCCCTGTACATTTTGACTTGCAAAAAAAAAATTAATCTGCCCCATCTCAATGTTATTTTAATCTTTTTTATATCAAATTCATTTTTATCCTTTTTATTGTATATACCAAAGACATAAGAAAAGATGAAAATTTCCAATTTTTTAAATTAAATATACAGCAAAAATTAATCATCAAAATTAACTGATGTCGTCTGTATCAGGTAACACTTATTTAAACAAACGGGAAAATAATTTAGAAAAGCTTTATTTTCATAAGATATTGTAAATTAATTTAAAATGTTTTCAAAGCAGCTTATAGTAGGGGAGCCCATGAGGGGATTTTGGGATTTACTAAAGCGCGGCAGATTAATATACAGGGGGATACCTTGTACCCTATTAAGTACTCCCACCGAATATGAGCCTTCTATATATGGTCGCCCGTCAAGGATAAAGGAACGCGTCAGATTAAGATAAGGTGCGGTAGTTACGTGCTAATACGTGTATATTTCACTAATCTGACGATTTGAGAGTGACTTAATCAAGAGGGAGGGCTACAAAGTTGTAAAAAAAAACATCGCCCTGGACATTCTCGAGCGTAGCTAATTTTTTTTATTTTTTTGAAGGGAATAATTTAAAGATTACGAAAAATATATAATCTGACAATTTCCACAAGCCGAAGTAACAAAAATTCATCGATAAAGTTTAATGCGTGCAGGTACGTGATTTCTATATTCCTTCCAGGTACGTGATGTCTAATGTAATTTTTTGTAATGATTTTCTTATAAATAGAATTATTATACTTTAAAAACATGTACTTTCTCATTTGCGTGCTATTTCCTCGAGTTTTTCAATTAATTAAGTTCAATATTTTAAAAAAATAAAAAAATAAATGTATAATTGTCTGATTAGGCAAATCCCTCGAGATAATTGTCAGATTATGAGACAGCACGTCTAGGGCATAATTATGAACCATATATATCTTAATCTCACGCGCTTGAGTATTTCAAAGTGACGAATTTTTTTTGCACACTCTAATAATGGTTGTGACTTTGCGTCACATCCAAATCGTCAGATTATTACATAAAAGCATTTTCTTAGATTCACTTAACATCACCTTCAAAAATCTGACGCGCTCGTTAAATTTTTTTTTCCATTTTCAACCCCTACGTACGACCACCCTCATCATGGAAACAATCAGATTAACATATGTACATTTTTAAAAATACGTAGGACATGGATAATATAATTATCTGACACGACCGAGTATGTCCATGGAACTGTTTTTTTTTTTACATTTTTGGAAATCTATAGCCGCTTCCACCACCGATGAAACGGTATGTATTTTTACGACAGTTTTTCTTCTCATCATCTAAGCTTCGCAACCCAATAGGTCTCTATGACGCTCGAGTAAATCCAGATTTAGCATCGTGGGCTCTCCTACTATTACAAAAGATCTTCACTTCGCAGACATAATTACTGTTTGCTATTCAAATGACATAATGTAAACCGCCCATTAAACACCTGTATTTTGTGTGACATCACTACAGACTTCCGCCTACAGCACCAGCTACTCCTGCAGCAGCAGCCAGTCCTGCACCACCACCACCTGCACTGCCAGCTGCTCCTGCAGCATTTGCTGCTCCAGCTGCTCCTGCAGTACCAGCTACTCCTGCAGCGCCAGCTACTCCTGCAGTGCCAGCTACTCCTGCAGCGCCAGCTACTCCTGCAGCGCCAGCTACACCTACAGCGCCAGCTACTCCTGCAGCACCTGCTATTCCTATTGAACCAGTCCCTCCCGCACCTCCATTAAAATTCCAAATTTCGTTTGGACAATAGCCAGTTCCGACGCAATTATAAGTAGCTGTATATACCAAAGCATTTACTAATTTAATAATAATCTCTTCACTGAGCCTGTAGTTCGAGTTGCCAGCATCGTCCAGTTCCTTTAATAGTTGCAATAAAGCGCCAAGTTCTTCAATGGCTGCACGACATGAAATGTTTTCTAATGGCGGCTGTATTGATTGAGTCGGTACAAGAGTATAGGAGAGGGATTGTCCTAAGTATTGTGCCTGCAAAATCTAAATAAAAAATAAAATTATTATTTTGCCTAGAAAAGAAGCATAAATAAATAAATTACGGAAATATAAAAAAAAGCTTTTCCCCATTTGACTGATCACTAATTAAATTTGCCCCATTGCCAATTTTATAGGCTATTTACATTAGCCCGGTTGAGTTGTAAAGGCCTATCCCGGCCATTAACATTTGTCCGTCAAAACTGGCTATTTACTACAAAAAGCCACCTTTATACTCAAAATTTACCTATTTATATAAATATTGTACACAATGAAACGGTACTAACACCGAAACTTCAAATATCAAAAAGACAATTCACAAAAATACTTCGCATATACTTACCCCACATAGGGAAGCTACTGTAAACAGTGTAGTAAACCAGTCCATATTCATTACAAACTGAACTAACACCTTTATTTGTCTCTATATAAATTGTTTCTATCGCAATCTTAGCAAATGCATTACTTTATAAAATGCGTATTGCGTAAATAGGCAAAATAATTAAGATAAAAAAAAATAGTTACAGTTATTGTCACGTATATAACAATGATATTCATGGAAAATATGTTTTAACTATAAAATAATATATACTTCAAAGGAGACGTTTAATGAGAAAGTTCCTATAAACTTCACAAGAGCAATAAAGGGAACTAGTTATAAAATGCTTGCTTAATTTTTATAAATTTTATAGACCATAATCTTCTACCTCCAACATTTTTTACGCTAACATTATAAATATACTCTAGGTTAACGGGCATATGCTTTTAATCAGTCTGGTTTAAAACTAACAGATTTCAATTAAACAATAATAAATCTAGAAATTAAAAAACGTACTTATATTAATTATTAACCTGGTATTTGATGATCCAAGTTATGTAGACATCAAATTATATCTCCGGTTTTATCCAACTAATCTAGATACATATCACAATGTGTTTTGAATTGAAAATTTACAATGCAAAAGCCCTGTCAGCGTCGTTTCTATTAAACATCCAATTAGGCTGGTATTCTAACAAAGTTTTTTTAAGACCTATAAATAATAGATTTTTTAAAGTTCAATGTCTTTCTTCGATGTGTTTCATCCGTTGCGTTGGCCGTTGCGATTTAAAATTGTTGACTTGAATGGAACGTAGGTACATTATGATGTGGTATTTAAAATAATGATGGTATGTAAAATACTTGACAAATTAGATATTTGCCTGATAGGTATATAGTAGCTACAGCCTTATAGTGAAAGGCGAACAAGCTTGAGAAAAAAAGTACTTAACATCTATACGAAAAACAAAATGAAATTGTATGTATAAAACCTTTTTAATGTAAAACTTACAAATATCATAAAATCTATGTAACTGAAAAGAAATGGATATCTACAATGATCATTGTCTCACAAAACTTATTTATTATTTAAAATTTGGTAATGTTCTTCTTTAATAATTATGAAATGAACATTTAACATTGATATACATGTATAAATCTTATCAATCCAAACTGCCATTAATGTTTATTTCCGTCCCACTTCTTTTATTTATAATAATACACCATTTCTTTTTGACCTTTAGTCTAAATAACTCAGCTACTCTAGAACTCCTTCATCATCTACACATTCTGCTCCCCCAACACCTCCTAATTCATTTACACCGCCAGCGGTAATTATTCCTGCTAAAGCACCACTACCAATAACTCCAGTACCTGTTACACCCCCCACGCCACTGATAACACCACCTTCTCCTATACCTTCAATACCTCCCAATCCTTCAACTCCAGCCGTATCATCTTCACCTATAACACCACCTCCTTCTATAACACCGCCTCCTGCAATAACACCGCCACCTTCTATGACACCCCCGCCTCCTATGACACCCTCGCCTCCTATGACACCCTCGCCTCCTATGATACCCCCGCCTCCAATGACACCCCCACCTCCTATGACACCCCCGCCTCCTATGACACCCTCGCCTCCTATGACACCCCCGCCTCCTATGAGACCTCCACCTCCTATGACACCCCCGCCTCCTATGATACCCCCGCTTCCTATGACACCCCCGCCTTCTATTACACCCCCGCCTTCTATTACACCCCCGCCTCCTATACCCCCCACAACACCTAACCCTCCAACTTCTCCTATTTCACCAAATCCACCTATGCCAGCCACTCCATCTACTCCTCCAACTGCCCCTATGCCTGCAACTCCCCCTATCCCCCCAGCACCACCTATTCCCGCAACTCCCCCTATTCCTCCAGCTCCACCTATTCCCGCAATTCCACCTATACCTCCAGCTCCGCCTATTCCCGCAACGCCACCTATTCCCCCAGCTGCACCTATTCCTGCAATTCCACCTATACTTCCAGCTCCGCCTATTCCCGCAACTCCACCTATTCCTCCAGCTCTATCTATTTCCGCAATTCCACCTATACCTCCAGCTCCACCTATTCCCACAATTCCACCTATACCTGCAGCTCCACCTATGCCTCCTACTCCACCTATGGCTCCAACTCCACCTATACCTCCAACTCCACTAATACCTCCAACTCCACCTATTCCCCCAGCTCCACCTATACCTCCAGTTCCACCTATTCCCGCAACCCCACTTATACTTCCTGCTCCACCTATGCCTCCAGTTCCACCTATTCCCGCAACCCCACTTATACTTCCTGCTCCACCTATGCCTCCAGTTCCACCTATAACTCCACCCCCAGCTATGACTCCTCCTCCTGCTCCTGTACCACCAGCAACACCAACCCCACCATCAGGATAAACTATAATATTACCCTTACAATTTTGAGTAGCAGTGTAGATTAAAGCGTTCACTAGTGTAATAATAATATCTTCGCTTAAGCCGCTATTACATGGGCTGTCGTCAAAAGACTTTAAAATCTGGAGTAAGGCGCCCAGCTCTTCAATGGCAGCTCGACATGAATCAAACTCGCAGTGAGATACTGGATCGGTTGTAATTGTTGTTAATGTTTTTGTTGGAACATAAGCGTAAGTACGTATCCGTCCCATACACTGAGCTTGTATGACCTGTGTGGACAAATATAATAAGTTATTGCATCAAATTATTATAACTGTATTTGTTGTACTCTTCCACTAACAGAGGCTCCAAGTTTATATTATCTTTTTCCTGTGAAGGATGCACATCAGTTAACCAAAAAATAGCCTACGTATTTTATGCTCTAATAACAGCGATCAGTTACGTAAAACACTTCTGAGAGTGAAATGTATCTACAAATTAACTGTAACATAGATTATGAATTTCAGACTTTAATATATAATGATACTCGTATTATATCACGTCCTTGCCTTTGCTACCGATTATGTACTATTAATACTCCAAATAATTGAGAGGAACGAGCGAAGATAAGCAACCGTTACAATTATCAGAGGCTTAAGTGGGAGTTTTTTTGAATCCACATTCCAAATTAATTAACATTTTTAAGCATTAAGTGTATGGAGTTATTGATTCAAAAATTATCCGGTGGCGGGGCTGGTCAAGTATTAATAAAATGTGGTGTTTAAAAACTCAAACTAAATCAAGAATTAAATATCGAATTAGCTCAAACTTGGGCTTCTGAAGGGGATTATGAATGTCAATAACTATTGTATGTATATTCTGATTTAATAACCATAGCCGTTATCATTTGGTATAAAATTAATCGTTTATTCTGGGATTTAATCATGATCATAGGCCCACTCGAATCTACTGCTAAGTATTTTCAAAATTAAAAATTTACTCATTTTAAATTTACTAAGCCTCCTGTGCTTGCCATTTAGCTATACTATTGCGTTATTCATCTGAATATGTTTTTCATAAAATTATCCATAAATGGTATTATCCAAAGTTATCCTGATTACCGAAAGAAATTGATATCCATGTCCGAATGCGGAATTCTCAGTTCTGTATCAATCAATATTCACATTGGAAATCTCATTTCACTAATAACTTTGATTTGGATAACAATTTTATATGTTACGTCAGTCAAGTTATTTGCTAATGTACATAAAAGAAAAACTTACCGCAGTAACAAAAGTAAAAATAAGAAACAAGGCTAGCGCCGCCATAGTTTACAATCAAAGTGGCACGTTTCGTACCGGAACATTTATATAAAATTTTATTGCAACAGACAATTTCACCTAAATGTAAAAAAGTGTGTAAAAATTTCACAAGGCTACATTCACAACAAATATCATTGTGATATAATTATGATGGCACCGCGGGGTCACGTAGAAAACTGATAACAATATAGAAAACTAGGTATTTTGATCTAGTTCTGTTTTTTTTATGCAATATTTGATCACTAATGTCCGATAAATTATCATATTTACCCGTTCGCTAGATAATTTATACACAAAAATTTAAAAACGGCAACAGTAAATGTATCTTTAAAAAAAGTGAATCATAAGAAAACTATTTGAAATAGGAACATATGTATGAACCTATTTGGTTTATAAACTATCGTTAATAATATTCATATCCTTAGATATTTATTATTTTATATAAGAACGAAATGATAAAATACTAGAAAAAATAATGCTTAAATAACAATTTCTAGTACTCATGCATCCACTATTAAATTAGGACAAATTTTATTAACCTTAGATCCAAGACCGCAACGTTTAAAAAATCCTATCATAATATATGTAATGATGATGATGTCCTAGCCGGATTCGGCCACGGCGACTGTTTCAACACCGATTAAGAAAATCTAGTTCCAGTTTTCGGAAACAGTCAATTGCGCAGGAGATATTTAAGTGCATAACTGGACGCGCAGCCAGAAAAGCACTCTCTCGTCCGAGCTTCCTCGGTCCTGATGGAATGGAGAACCAGTGCGATCGGGAGGGAGCGGAATGCAGGTTTGGTCGAGTTTCCCTTCTCTGAACACCTGGTTGAAATGCGGTTTTGAAGAGATACCTTAGTCGCTTTTTACGACACCTCAGCAAGAAGAGGGGGATGCTATTCTATTCTGCCGGCAGCCACCACGACTAAAATAATGTAATAGTTATATGTAATAGTTATACATAAAACGAAAAATAAAATTTATTAAATAATTCTTATCTTTACTGCATCATATACATATACGGGATCTATAATATTTGAAAATTGTAATACAATATGTTCTGATTCAACGGTTCTGATTGCATTGTGAGTTTGTGCCGCAGTTTGAATATCTTAGACCTATTTAATTAGTCAACTTGCAAAACTACGCCAATTTTAAAAACAAGTTCATGACCAACAAGATTCTCATTCTTTTCATTAATAATTTACAGCTCTAGTAATAATTCATAGTTTAATCCAACAGCAATCAAAATGGACACTGGTCCAAAACAAAAACGGCAAATGAACCCACGTTACAAAGCTAACTTATTCTCTATCCTCACATTTGGGTAAGATGCAAATAACATAGCAGTAGTCTTTTTAATTATTTCATTGGTTACTATTTCGTCTACAGATGGACTTTGGAAACTTTTAAGCTGGGCTACAGTCGTGACATTAAAGAAAGCGACTTATACGCACCATTGCCGGAACATCGTTCGAACATATTAGGTAAGATTTTAAAACGGAACATAAATGGCTTTCACCACGTCTCAACTATTAATCTAGGATGCTAATATATATAATTAGATATTAAGTGCAGTTAAAAATCAGTAAACTTAAAAATTTATTATAGGTGATGCAATGCAAAAAGCCTGGGATCGGGAAGTAGACTCTGCGCAGCATTGTGGCGAAGACGTGAAGCCAAGTTTGTGGCGAGTACTTTTTAAGGTCTTCGGGCCAGAATTAATGTTGTACGGCTTAATTCTTGCTGCGATGGAATTTATAATAAGGTAGCCTTCAGGATTTTCTAATGTTCTTGTAAAGCTTTTTGAAAAGTTGTCAAAAATAAATATAAATTTGTAAAGCGAAAGTTCTCGAGTGGAGAACACGTATCAGGCAAGCGCAGTATGGGATGTCCACTCTCAATTGAAATGGACAGACGACCCAGTCCAGATCACGAGGCGACGCTAGATGATCGATTAGCACGGTCACTCTAGAAAACATTAGAGAAGGACTATGTGTACCAGTGGATATTCTGTGGGTGATATGATGAAATACTAATAATAACAATAAAGAAATTATTTATAAACAACGCGTATAAAATAGACATTTCCTAGTGATTACTTTATATAATCCCGTTGTGAAAACAAAAACAGCGTTCCCGTGACACTAGACTAACTACTCCCAATAGAATGTCAATATGGTACAGATATTTATATGACAAGCAATCTACAATCATAATTTCACTAATTATAATAAAAATGTGCTATTATAACATTACAGATTACAACAACCACTATTTTTGGGATTATTAATTCGATACTATACTCCCGTACACGTTGTTAACAGCAACTCGTTAGTACACTTTTTTCTTTTAACTTATAAAAAGTAGTTAAGCTTCTACATTTCTATGGGTAGCGTTTGGAACCAATGGCGCGCATAAATTCTTTCTAGTGCCTATCTCAAGCAGGTGGGGTATACCCTGCAATCATATGTATTGCTACGATGTTGGGGCTGATGATGATGATTTAAACTTCAAGGTTGTTAAAGTTACTTAAACTCTAAAATTTGCATATTAATTTAGATAAGGCTTAAGTCAGCTCTCCTGAGTAATACTAGAGCCTGTCTATTAAAATCTATGTTAAAAACCCGTTTACAAAATAGTTTTTTTTTTAACTAAAAGAAAAATCCTACATAAGACCTACAGGGGAGTGGTGAGGGTCGCTGCCCCGGTGTATCAGACTAATGAACTCCTGGATACTCCTTAATTCTCGTGGCCGTCGGTCGTGAGCGCGCATTCGCACTATGCCTCGACCGGTGCGCGATTGGCCTAAATAGGCCTCAATTATGGTAGACGTTGGGCGTACTCCCGTCCATCCCTTCCTCGAATATAGGCGGTATGCGGGAGTAAGCACACACCACCACAACCACGCAAAGACAATGGACTCCCTCAAGTACCACTTGCCCACTTAATTTTAGGACAGAAGGGTGCGCAAAAGTTCCGCCTCCGGCCAGATCTCCTATGAGGAACGACAAGGGTGGTTGTAGCCTCCCTATCACGCTCAACCTCCTCCTTCGCGCTAATCTTACGAAATCGTGCTTTAATTTTGGTTATAAATTTGTATTAACAAATAAGAATATCACTGTATAAAATTTCGTAAGATTTATGCCAACTTTCAAATTTTGTAAATATTCGTAATCTTCAGTTAATTGCCGCTATGCTTATGTATATGTGAGGAAAAGTGAGCTTGTATTTACCATAAACTAATATAATTAATATATACAGGACCAACGCTCCCACATACTTGTCTAGGCTTTTTTCCTTTTACAACATGGACAGCAACGTATCTTGGAGAGAAGCGATGTTTTTCGCCTTCGGCGTCGTATTCTGCAGCACAATTAATGTTTTCATTCAACATCCGTACATGATGGCTGCCATGCACATGGGTATGAAAATGAGAGTGGGGGTATGTAGTCTCATATATCGAAAGGCTTTGAAAGTCAACCTTCAATCAATGTCGGAGAGCGGAGCCGGACTCGTGGTCAACTTAATGGCAAACGACGTGAATAGATTTGACACAGGACCACTTTTCGCACATTACCTGTGGGTTGGACCTTTAGAAACAGTGGTAAGTCTTTAGAAATTTGTATTTTCTGCACATCTTATTTACTTATCAGTTGTCACTATTATATTACTTCTTTTTTGTCATCTGAAGAAAAATCTAGCTTGGAACTATCAGGGTTGCTACTAACTAAAAAACCGCAACTCGCTGGTAGCCAAGCCTGACGGGAATTATATATATATTCTGATCCGGAACACCATTATATTACTATCTTATAATGTTATAACACGTATACAAATCTCCCATAGAATAACAAATATAATGACTTGATTATAATGATTTCTAGGTTCCATAGTAACCTATAAAATTAATGTGCTGACATTTCTTATTATTATAGCTTATGACTGTATATTTATACCGAGAGATGGGTATGCCAGGTGTTTACGGTTCTCTGATGGTCTTGGCATTTATGCCATTTCAAAGTAAGTGAACTGGATTTACTAAGCATGTAACTAAAAAATAGATATGTATAAAAGAAAAATCTATGATATTTGTCCACAGTATTTCTTGGAAAACAAACAGCTTTCCATAGAAAAGGGACAGCCCTAAAATCAGATGAACGTGTTAGATTGATGAAAGAAATTATTATGGGAATAGAAGTTATAAAAATGTACACATGGGAACAACCATTTAGAAAGATCATAGACGTAGTGCGAAGGTAACTACTACTACTACTAGTGTAATTTATTCATCGAGTATTTTCCTGTCTTTTATAATAACATTTTCTAATTCTTTTTCTTTGTATTTACTCCTTTATCGACTTTTTAGACACATCATATTCTTTAAAGTCAAGTTAACTTGGAATCTTTGCTTAATTTAACGTGGTTAGAATCTTATGAAATATTCAATCACTTCACAGGCAGGAGATCTATTACATAAAGATGACATCTTATATTAGAGGTGTAATAATGTCTTTCATAATGTTTACATCTCGGTTTGGTATTTTTATCACCGTGCTCCTCTACGTCACCTACGTCGACCGCATCACTGTAGAGAATGTGTTTTTTCTCACGTGCTACTACAATATTACCAAACAAACAATGACTTTGTACTTTCCGCAAGCTGTAGGACAAGTAAGAATAATTCCCTAATTGTATTTGTTAAGAAAAGGTTACTGTATAAATACCTCAGCCTGTCCCGATTCGGGAACAATCCTTGTATGTCCACTGCCTTTTGCTTTTCTTCATATTCAAGGTCGGCATCGCTTCTTAATGGCGACTCCTCTAGAGTTACACTCGATTATTATACCAGAATGCCATATGAAAAGCACCATTTTCCATCAGGTGACCTGTTAGTCTATCATCTTTTGATATAAAAAGAAAAATTATATAAAAAATACATTATACGCGTAATTTTTTTTCAAATTTATAGATAGCAGAAATTAATGTGGCAGTTCAAAGAATAAGAGATTATTTATTGAGCGAAGAATGTCAGTTACGACCCAGAAACAGAAAAGAGCCAAGAGCTCAACCTGAACCAAAGAAACGTGTAACTATCGTTAGTACGTACCTATGATTTATTTAAGCTTGATGTAAAGAGTAGGTTTTTGATGGTTACTTGATGTAGTCTGGGATGAAATATGACAATATATGAAAATTATTTAATCAAATTTGAAATTATATTGCGTTTGGTAATGCAACGAACTCTTAGTTGCTCAATAATGAAATTACAAGTAACTTTATCGCAAATTAATGCAGCAATTTAGTGTCACGTATCGAGTATTAAGCTTTCCCAATGTTCTTTCTAAAATGTTAGATAATTATTAAAACAAGTCACTGAGAAAATATTAAAATTGTAAATATTTCCACATACAGCGGATCCGATTCTACAAAATCGAAAGCCTCCATCTAATCAAAGTGAAGCTAGTACATCTCAAAATATGTCAACGAACAAAAACAAAGGTAGTGATAAAAATCTTGATTAAAAAACAAACGAAAACTATATATTGCCTCTCGCTGTGAAGTCCCATTACAGGACCCTGAATCTGAACCTGATTTCCTCTAAATCTAATTAGAACTTTGTATAGCTACAATTAGTGTATCAATAAAATATATTTCTTTATGTAATTTCTTACACTATACTTGACTTTAAATTACTTTGAAATGAAATGTATTTATTTCGCCATAACTTACAAAAAAACTAAGAATTTAAATATAATAACACAAACAGTATACAGAAATAAAAGAAAATACAAAAACATACAAACATGGCGAAAGTAGGCCCTCCATTAGCTTAAGCCACAGAGGAAGTCTGCAACGCTGGTTATCATGAAGGGCCCCGGTCGTGTTACATCTTATAAGAATTATCAATAAACAATAAAATTACAATAAATAGAATAACATATAGCTTAAATAATAAATGCAAATTAAATACGAGTGATACTAAAATAAACTATTACATACAATAAACAAATCGACTACAAAATGTATACTTTGCAATTGTTCTATGAGAAATAATACGAGTTAATAAGATAAGTATATTTTACTATATCCTGTAATGGGACGCGTCACTGAGGAAAGGTTAATACTGCATTACTAACAATTTGATCAGGTTCAGTGGCTATAAAATTCGAAGACGCTTGTACTCGATGTATCAAATCATCAAACAAAGATGATGTTCAAGATATTAATTTGACGGTGAGACTTGTAAATTTCGATTAATACAATAATTTTTATACCATTAACTTTTACAACAGATCTATACAGGTTTCTTAACAACTATCATTGGAGCAGTAGGCTCTGGTAAAACTACTCTACTTCATATGGTGCTATATGAACTGCCTTGTTCGCGAGGTCGTATTGAAGTCAACGGAGAAGTTAGCTATGCTAGTCAAGATCCTTGGTTATTCGTTGGTGAGAAATCCATAATACTTTTATTTAAATTTTAATCATCCAGAGTTATTCAAAATGTGAAACTGTTGAAAAAATAACACCTTGCATATCTAAGCATTAACAAAATACACATACTTATTTTTACAAATTATGGATTGTAAATGTTAAATACCTTTATCTGTACGAAGGAGGTTTAGGATAACTGACTGAATAACCTCGAGATGGAATTATACCATACATTGATGAGAAAGGTAATTAAACATTTAAATTCAGATAGTTTAAGAAAATCTTGTTATTCTAGGATCTGTTAGACAGAACATCCTCTTTGGGCAACCTTTTCGAAAAACCCGATATATGGAAGTGTGTAAAGTTTGTGCTCTTGAAAGAGATATATCCTTGTTTCCTCACGGTGATAAAACAGTCGTTGGAGAACGAGGAGTGTCGCTTAGTGGCGGCCAGCGTGCAAGAATTAATTTAGCTAGAGCGGTTTACAAAGAAGTATGTTATAAAATTATATGAATTACGTTAAAATTAATTACCATATTAAACTCATAATAACAATAATCCGCTTTACATTATAGGCAGATATATACCTACTTGATGATCCACTATCTGCCGTGGACACTCAAGTTGCTAAACATATATTTGAACGTTGTATTAAAAGGTATAAAATAAAATGTAATTTATATAAAGTCAGAATGATTTAAAAAAAAACTCCTATTTAATTTTTTAGATTCCTAGATAATAAGACTGTTATTTTAATAACACATCAACTGCAGTTCATTAAATCTGTCGACCAAGTCGTCATTATGGACAAAGGAAAAATACTCGCACATGGCGATTTCGATGACTTAAACGTAATTTTATTTTGTAAAGTTCATAAATTTTGGAATATATATCCGATATGATTAACATTGTTGATCGAACTTGAATATGCTTTAGGAAAAAGACCTAAAAATAATTCAACTAATGAAATACAACACAAGAGAAGTTCATGAAGACGACAATACAAATCTGATGAGCGCATCCATGCTTCAACAAAGCACAGTCAGTTTACACAAACGTCATTATTCCCTTGTGTTCGAAACTAGTGTCGCTGTAAGTTTAAACAATGGATTTTATATACTGTTCTCTAATCTTTGTTTTAAACTAAAAGGTTTTAAAACAAGCTAACAGTGCACCTCGTGAAAAGTGATTATAGCAATAACAACGTTCTAGACTAACACGTCTAGAACGGAATCCAATATCAGAAGCGTTATCATCAAACTATGGAAAAAAGAAGCTATATACGCAGGTTGATTAAAAAATTGTGGTCATGATGCAGTCAGGCTCTGAAGCCGTAATACTAAACTGCTGCTAATTTAGCATAATCGGTAAAACATGAGAAAGGTATCAAAAATAAAGTAGAGATGGGAACAACATCATCTAAATATTATTTTCTTTTTTAGCAATAATGTTTATGTTGTAGGATCAAAAGCCAGATGCAGAAGGTCAAGCGGTCGGGAGAGTTCATAGTTCTGTTTATCGGGAATATTTCTTAGCGAGCGCCGCTTGCCCTTACTTTAGCTTCGTTTGCCTTATGTTTCTACTTGCACAATGCTGTGCAAGTGCTTGTGATTATTGGATAAGTAGATGGTATGAATTAATTTGTTTTATAATGAATCCGAATTCATTATTCGAATTCTCGATAGGCGCAATCAACAATGTTAGCATGGCTCATTGGGAAAAAACCGACTGTCGCACACGGATATTAACAATTTTAATTCTGTCTTGATATAGTTTAGCCATAATATACCAAGAACAGTGCATTAAACAGTTATTGTAACATTGCTCAATTAATAACCGTAAAACATCACATTGAGAATTTATTATAGAGATGCCACGAATATTCGGCAACTATTTGGTTTTCGGCCTATTCGGCCACTTTTTTTGCTATTCGGTATTCGGCCGAATAATACGTACTATTCGGCCGAAAACCGAATACCAAATCATGTAAAAAAGACACGTTATATTACTCAAAGTTATGTATTTATTTCCAAATTACAACACTTTAGTAATTAAAATTGATCAGTGGTAAGTTGTGATGGATAAAAACAAGCTTTTCAGCATTTTTTGGTAGCAAACGATTATGCTTTTCATCGTAAATGTTACCAGCCTCAGAAAATAACCTCTCACACACACTCTCTTTCTCGCTCACACACATACTAATAAACTTATACCGTGAATATCCATATAAAAACACAAAACACCCTCGAATAACCCGAACGGAAGTGCGAGTCTCACCAGGGTCAAATATACTTAATTGGTGAAACTTATCACCCTGTGTATATGCATAAGTTTTGTGTTGAAATAAAGATTATTATTATTATTACTAAACACGCTACTTTTAGGAATATTCGGCGGCCGAATATTCGGCGCTTCGGCCGACAGCGTTGCCGAATATTCGGTATTCGGCCAATTCACTATTCGTGGCATCATTAATTTATTGGCTGTGTAAACTTACGATAAATTACAAATGAAGTCACCATTCTTTATAAGAGATGGATATATTTATTGTACATTATGAGATATATAAATAAAGCACCTATTAACATTAGAAACCTTTATAGGGGTGACGTGGAAGATAAATTAACAGGTGATTCAGCTATAGATCACTTAATCTGGTCAGAACAGGGCCTTACCAGAAGAGATTTTGTTTTAATATTTGGAATAATCACAATAGCAACTATTATTGTCGCTTTGATCCGAGCTTTTCTATTTTTTTCCTTGTGCATGAAGTCTTCTATCAAGTTGGTATATCATCATACTATTTTTTTAAAGTAAATCAATCCTTCTCCACTTTAAATATTTCTTTCTGAAACAGATTACATGATGCAATGTTCGAGTCGATATCTAGATCGCCGATGAGTTTTTTCCACATTAATCCATCGGGCCGGATCCTTAACCGTTTCAGCAAAGACATGGGAGCGGTTGACGAACTACTACCGCAAGCCATGCTTGATTGTTTTCAGGTAATGCAATCATGTTTATTTTTTTCAAGTAATCAATTCTAATAAAACCTCTTTATGATTTTTACCATCATCTCTGTTATCAGTTTGTAATTCTTTTTTTTAACTAAGCGTTTTTAGGTTGCTTTACTTAGCAGGGGGAGTTTTCCAGAATAGTTAAATTTTTATTAATCAGTGAATAAAATTTGATCTAATTCAGAAATTAACATCCAAAATTAAATAAGTGCAAATGAAACTCCTCTGTGTAATAGTAGCATACATAATGTGATATAATGATTTTAGCTGTACGTATAGTAAAAATTGTTTCAGATAATACTGAATCTTTTTGGCGTTATTGTAGTGATTTTGATGACGGACATTGCCCTATTGATACCAATTGCAGCCGCCCTGATCATTTTCTATATTTTTAGAATTATTTACATAAGGACCACTGGAGATGTAAAAAGATTGGAAGGCATAAGTAAAATTTATTACAAACTTTTAGACACTAAACATGATCTCCATGACATTTTATTTTCTTTCTTACTAACTTATCTAGGCCCATAATTGCAATGCAACACCTTGATGGATTGTCATCGCCATACCAGTTCATAAGCTTCATTTTAAGACCCTTGATGCCCTGATATAGTCGTGCATGCATTTATTTATTTTGAAAAGCGACAGATTAAGGGATTTTCCATTAATAGCTAGGGGCCGCTCTTTATTTGGAAACATATATTTGTTTGACAGCAATCCTAAAATCACGTGTAGGTTTTTAAGAGAAAGCCTGTAGATTAGACAATTCTTTTAAATTTCGGATTTTATCTAATATAAATATTCTGCAATTTATAATAAAATCCGTATCAGTAAAAAAAAATAGATGTACGTCTATCGCTTCATTCAATTTTAACAAAAATATAAAACAGTAACTTATACATAAGCATACTTATTCTTTCAAGTTACAAACTATAACATAAAAAGTAAGTCCCTATAACATAAAAACTAATAGACATAATTAAATCATCAGCTCGCAGTCCAGTCTTCAGCCATGTCAACGCAAGTGTACTTGGTTTGGCAACTATTCGTTCGTTTGGATCAGAGCACCTCTTGACTGAAGAGTTTGATCGCCATCAGGACCTACACAGCGCCGCATGGTACCTCTTTATTACGTGCAGTCGATCTTTTGGATATTTCCTCGACGTTATATGTTTACTGTTCATAATTTGCGTCACATTTAGCTGCTTGTTGAAGACTGGTTAGTAATATTTAATCCATAAATAAACATTTGTATACATTTTTATGCTTTTAGAAAGAAACGTGGGTACAGTTCATGACATATACAGTTCATGTGTGTATATATCAGTAGCATTCATTCCATAGATGCATGTAAGCATTTCATGCCCTTATGATAAACAAATCTGCAATAAATTGCTTAAATTTAAACAAAAAAATGAACCATTTGTATTCATATCTATTCTATATTCACACCGTCTATCTTTCCTGTGAAAGCAATATATTATTTACTATCATAATATAATATCCAAAATAATTAAGCAAATTCTGCCTACCCTGCCCAAATACCTTATGTACGTCACTGATATATATATTTTTAATAATGAATTCGCAATGATTCAGCAATTGATTTTCTTTCGGTACATCTTGAAATAATTTATTATTATTAGATATAGATGGAAGTAGTGTCGGTCTAGCGATTACTCAGTCTATATCACTGACGGGCATCTTCCAATGGGGCATGCGTCAGTCTGCTGAAATGGAAAATCAAATGACCAGCGTCGAAAGAGTTCTAGAATACTCTAAACTGCAACAAGAACCTGCTTTGAGAAGTGTATGTATAGTGATTATATTCTTTTATAAATCGTATATGAACTATAAATATTCATTTTATTTTTTTATAACAGACTTCATGTAGTGTTTATTTTGAACCTGAATATTTTTTCTAAAATAAGTAGCGACTATTTTACAGGAACCGGAAAGAAAGCTACCCATTGATTGGCCATCAGAGGGTGCGATTGTATTTAATAATTTAAGCTTGAAATATTCCCCGGAAGGAAATAATGTGTTACACAAATTGTCATTCGCAGTTCTGCCTCGAGAAAAGGTTAGATAATACTACAACAAGAATTAAAAATAGTTGACGCAGTCTCATAATAAATATCTTTTGTGTTTGTACTGTAGATTGGTATCATAGGCAGAACGGGAGCAGGAAAGTCCTCTATAATTCAAGCTCTATTTAGACTGGCATATATGGATGGCTCGATAACAATTGATGGAGTTGACATCGCTTCTATTGGTTTGCATGACCTCAGAGAGAAAATATCCATTATACCACAAGTATTTTTATATCATTATTGTTTTAAACGATTTTGTACACAATAAATTTTATTTTAAAAAGCAGTGGCTTTAGTTACCTTATTGGTTCTCGTCTGAGAAAAATGTATACAGATTATAACAATTCCAAATCTCGTTTGCATAACGGATATGCTCAAAAGATTAATCCATATCTTTGTCTAGCTAAAAACATATTATATCTATGTATATTTTTTAAACGCCGATATATTTACAATCATATCCTTCAAGAGTTTTTATGCACATTGAGATATAGAATGGAAAATTTAGGTACATATGTATATTAATAGTTTTTTTTGTAGGAGCCCGTGTTATTTAGCGGAACAATGCGAAAGAACTTAGATCCCTTTGACGACTATCCAGATGAAGTGCTGTTGAAAGCGATTGAGAATGTCGAGTTACAGACAGACGATGTGATGGGTTAGTTTACTCACTCTGGCTTACATTCAGTTCCTTCCAGAAGTTCTTCTGAAAGCCTGAGATTTGCGATACGTTACTCTCAGTTTTTTCTCAATGGAAGCTCAAGCCGAGGTCCGCAAGGACAAATGCGCTAGCTGAACGCCATAAAAGTGCACCCTTTCTAGTTCGATAGAGTAAAGGCATTCCTATACGAACATTGTAGGCCAGAAATGGTTAATCTACGTAGTCGTATTATACAAACGCGGACGCTATTTTATATAAAAATAAAAGTGTAATCATCTTCGCTCGTTAGAACCATTTCAGTCCGACCCCAGACATAGTATATTCGTCTCATTAACCCATTTCTCACGAAAATACCAATCAAGATTTTATTTATTATTACTTAATATTTATAATTATTACTAGGATGAGGGAATTAGTGTAACGGGCTCGTATTTTGTATTATCCAATCGCTATAATGGTATGTTAAAAATAATCAGCAGTGTTTAATTTCAAATGTTGCGTCTAAACTTGTCACATATCACCGTAAAAGAACGTGACCTTGTCATGTACACGTGTTCGTAAAAAAAATGCGAATGATATTTGCTACGATGTGCTTTTAATATGACAGAGACAAGAAGTCTCATTACTGTAAGTCACAAATCTAGACGAACATTTTTAATCGAGCTCTATGATACTGTATTGCTGGTTGTTTAATTCCCACAGGTGCATTGTACAAACAAGTATCAGAAGGCGGTTCTAACTTCAGCGTGGGCGAGCGTCAACTCGTTTGCTTGGCGCGAGCTATTGTTCGCAACGACCGTATCTTGGTACTGGACGAGGCGACTGCCAACGTGGACGTACAGACAGACACGCTCATACAAAACGCTATACGGGTGCATTTCAGTACATGCACTGTCTTAACTATAGCACACAGATTGAACACTGTAATCGATTCTGATAAGGTTCGTATAACATCTAAAATAAGTTACGTTTCTGACCTCTGATGTTTTTTATTGTTACACTAACAATAATAAATCCCCATTCACACTTATCTGAGAAAGAAGAATACAAACAGGACATATACGAAGCAGATATAAGTTATTAATTTTGAGTCTTAGACTTGAAACGTATATCGATATTTTCCTTAGCCAGATTGTTGGAGGGATAGGAATCCCATACCCTGGTAGCGCGCTGAGGGACATCGTAGAGGTTTTTAGCTAGCAGACTCTTACCCTTAGTTAAAAAATTAGATATCGATATTTTCTACAATATTTTGATATTGAATCTCGCATAACAATTTTTAGTGTTTTTTATTCAATTTATCTATAATTTAAGGTTTGTGTTCCATTAAAAATAGGAATATAAACAAAGATGAGATAGTAAGGCGATTGCCCGAACTTGAGTCATGACCATAGTACACAAGTGTAAAGACTGTCATAGTGCTTCGCTTCGGCCTGTCGTGTTTCGGGATCAACTTTTTTATGCCTAGTAACTCATATACCTAGAGACCTTCAGTCGTGGTATATGTGGGCCGACCTGGCGATGTAGATTCAATGGATTATAATCCTTTGATAATCGGTGTCGTTCTTGGATTACACTGTATTTATCAAGTGCACTTTTTTTTTTACACTGGCTCGATATAGTGACTACAGAGTACCTGATGGTAAGTACAGTGTAGTCCAAATACGAAAGCGACTATCAAAGGATGAAAATCCATTGATAGTCTACATCGTCATGTCGGCCCACATATACCACGACTGAAGGTCTGTAGGTATATGAGCTACTGGATATGCACAAGCTGTTTCCGAAACGCGACAAGCCGAAACTGGTCACTATGACGGGCTTTACACCCATGTACTGTGGTCGCGATCCAGACGGGCACCGACGCCCTACCACCTCGCTGCTGCTCGTTTAGCACCACCCAGGAGTCACGTGTAGGGAAACTAGGGTAAAGCCTACGGACGCGAGCAGCTTCGACTCCCAAAACACTGCACTGTAGCACTGTAGTAACTTTGTCGTAAAAAAATTATAAAGGCATGCGGCTCTCAATTATTCTGATTAGTTCAGTCAACTGTCGCTAACCGGTGCATTTTCGCTCCGAGGCATAGTTTGACTTCGACGCAGCCGAGTTTCTTCTTAAGGTAGTCGCTTCCGAAACGCTAGTAGATCGCCATAGGTTCTTTCCCTGGTAAGCCGCCCAAGACGTGGTCCGTACCCACAGGTATACCCTTGCGTTGCCACCCAACTCATAAATTCGCTGGCTGAGCACCTTCTGTATATGCCCCCTAAGCCCGGTTGAGATGTAAAGATTTGTTCCAGCCAATCAATATTTGTCCATATAAAAAAAAATGTCGTATCGATAAAATTTCTCTAATATGTAATAAACGAGATCGATGCTGTGAGCAACAGTTTTTATGATGTACCTTAACATTTTACACAGATACTAGTTCTAGACGCTGGACGTCTTGTGGAGTTTGACCATCCGTACATACTGCTAAAAAACAGGAAGAGCTACTTTCGCAAAATGGTCTCGGAGACAGGTCCGGTGATGGCGTCTCTACTACATAACCTCGCAGCAGACGTAAGTTTCATTCAAGTTTTTTCTACTTATTTAGGCGACTTTTACGTGTGTGCGTATATCAGCCCCATCCGTACCATTACACAAAAATACCTAACATATGACATATGGTGTCATTGAAATTGAACAGAGCAGACGCCTCATTAAATAATAGTTCTTTTAGTTTTAGTAAAAACTTTGTTAAACATCCCGACGTCTAGTCTGCTCAGACCAAAGGCACCCACAAAACCTTTCTCACACATTCAGCTCGGACACATTCCATCAACAAATGATGGATATCATCTGTGATCAATCAAGTTAAAATTACTTGAATAGGAATAACTTTATTACTTGTTCAAAAATTGCCACATAAGAGTAAGGTTGCTATTTCCATGTAGCAATTAAAAATCTACTCTGCTTGCCTTAAGCGGCACTGCGGTAGCGTAATTAATTTGTTATTAGCAAACTTTATACTTATCTTTTTTTTTTTGATGTCCCGGTGGAATATCCTACATAGGACCATCAGGGCCGCTGTGAGGGCAGCGACCCAGGGGTGTCCCTCTAATCGCTCCACCCGAGCCTGGGAAACCAAATTCATCCAAACGCCCGGAGAGCGAAATGCCTTGTCGAGATTGCCTCTCTGGGAGGGGTGGGAGTAAAGAGCCCACCTCTCCAACGTCTATATCTCAGGCGGCGCGCCGAAAACTGCGCACCGCCTTTATACTTATCTTATCTGAACGGTAGATATCGTGAAAATGGAATACATTATAATGATATCAATGTTTTCCTTTTTATATTTAACTTTTAGTAATTTATCCAAGATTTTTATTGTAAGGTTTGCATTGTTTTTATGCATATATGGAATGAACGCCACTGATCCCATTAAATATGCAATTATTACATTTCTTTATAATATAATAATATTGATTTACACTGTCAAGGTTTCAGTTCTTAAAAATCATTCCTTTTTATTTCAACAGAATTATGAACAGCGGAACCAGCCGAAATAAGTAGCAACGTCAGTTGTGTATATTTTATTTTACAATACCATTTGTAATACATTTCACTTAATCTATTTTAATAAATAAAGTTTTTCATACACAGAAAACTATATAAAAATCTCTCTTTTATGACGTATACATTCAGTCCTTTATGGTATATTGATAACAGCCACTTTAATGGAATATACAGTTAAATCAATAGACAACGATGATCACATCACACAGTTTCCAGATTGCAGTTGAGACTGGCTAACTGGAGTCTCATCCTCCTTTTAAAACCATCTACTAAGTTTTCCATGCGCCTGAAATAACAAACATCAACACTTCATACTTGCAATCATAGATGCGCAAAATGTAATCAGATTAATGAAAAACGATTACGATTATATTTAGCGTTTTTCATCATTAATAATTTATTTGCTCATCTGTGTTTTAAACACTACGAACTCCTCAATACACATTTATGAATCCTTAATGTTTTGAAGGGATTTAACACTAGATTGCCCAGAGCAGTCATTTTGACTGTTTGGTTATATAAAAAAAATATATTTATAAGAAACCATTTTTTTTTTATATTTTGACTTTTATATGTAATCTTATAGCATTTATTAATAGTTGTACTTACTTCCCCACCTCTCTTTATTCCTTATATACGTATGTGCTATACCTATATTCAGTCTTTCTAGTGTTAATCATGATTATAGAGCAACAAAATTAAAATTATGGCTACATTTTGTAATCGTTAATCATTAATCAGATTACATTTTCCCCATCTCTGCTTGCAATCCACATTTAAAGAAATACCCACAACGTGTTACTATACAAGCATCCTTTTTTATTTTATACGTTGTATACATTTTTTTATTCGGACTCATCATCGTGACTGCTCCGTACCTGATGGTAAGGTCAATGCAATCAAAAAACCGAGTATGACTATCTTGAGATAATTAAAGACCATCGTAGTAACTCGCTTTGGCCTGTCAGTATATTCAGTAACTCATATACTTAGAGACCGTCCGTCATGGTATACGTGGGCCGACATGACGGCGGCGACTTCCAACGGATTATCGTCCCTTGGCGGTCGTTACTGTTCTTGGACTACATTGTTACTTACGATCAGGTGCAACGTAGTCACTTTGTAGGACCAGTATAAAAAAACCTATTATATAACAATTCGTACAATTTACATACGTTTTGTCTTCTTCGCTCTCCAGTGGCGGAATACCTGCGAGTGCCTCCATGAGATAGTTCCTGCAACAAAAGTACAATTTATAAATGTTATGTAGGATGGATGTTATTGTGTGAAATATTATTATGTATGAAGTAGTAAATGCGTAGACCGGAACGTATGTGAGTTAACAGTTAACAGGAAAGATAGAAAGAGAGAGAGGATAAACGGTTTTTTTTTACGCTAGCGCTCGAAAAGATTAAGACGCAAGATGAAGTGTTAAGACGAAAAATTAATTTAGAAAGTGAAATAAACAAGTTTTCAAGGTTTATTTTAGTTTTTATTTGATCTCAAGATCCCCAAAACTACAGTTATTATCCGAAAAAAAGTAATTTTAAAGCAGTGACTTTCTACAGTTTATAAACGCGACAGGCCGAAGCGAGTCACTATGACAGTCATACTATAATATTGTAGTAAGAAATGTCTTGTGCGTTTTCGTTCTGAGACGCAGTTTCACACTGACGTAGCCATGAGTTTTAATTTATTGGTGTTTTTTCTGAAGGTAGGCCCTTCTTTTCTTTACCTGGTTGGCCGTCCAAGCTGATGTTGGTACCAGCGGGGATAATTTAGCGTTGCCAACAACTCATAAAAGACACTTGCTAAACGTCTTAACTTTTTGTTCTTATGTTTTATATTGTCATCTTTATCATATCGAGGGGTGAAAAACTATTTGGTTTAAGCGACATTTTTTGTGATGTTGTAATATATATATTTTCGATATTAGCGTTTTTTACCGATTCCAAAAATATATAGCTCGCGTCCGTAGGCTTTACCCTAGTTTCCCTACACGTGACTCCTGGGTGGTGCTAAACGAGCAGCAGCGACGTGGTAGGGCGTCGGTGCCCGTCTGGATCGCAACCACAGTACATTGGTGTAAAGCCCGTCATAGTGACCAGTTTCGGCTTGTCGCATTTCAGGATCAGCTTATGTATATCCAGTAGCTCATATACCTAGAGACTTTCAGTCGTGGTATATGTGGGCCGACATGACGATGTAGACTATCAATGGATTTTTATCCTTTGATAGTCGTTTTCGTTTTTGGACTACACTGTACTTACCATCAGGCACACTGTAGTCACTGTGTCGAGCCAGTGTAAAAAATACAGTATTGTTTCCTTTACTTTTTTTATTACTGACACTGGACTTTAATTGGAAGGGGGAGGGGGGAAACTAAATAAATACATAATTAAATACATTACATCCGTTGTACATTTCATTTAGATCAAAACCGCCCTTAACAGAATTTCATTAAAATGGATATCTTAGAAAACTGTCCCATATTAGTTATCTATATGGCACCCGTGCGAAGCCGGGGCGGGTCGCTAGTTAGATCATAATATTATAGTAGAGACTAGCTGACTCGGGAAACGTTGTTTTGCCATATAAGTTATTTCTAGGTGATAATTGATCAGTTATCAAGCGGGATGAAAAATGATTAAATTACTAAAATGACTATTAAAAAATAGGGGTTGGTGATAAAAGGATAAAAATTTAGTGTCTTATGTATTTTTAATGCCACATTATAGAAAAATAAAAACAAAAACTTTGTCCAAAAAATAAAAAAAAAATGTTAAGGGTGAACCACCCTTATCACATAGGGGTATAAAAAATAGATAGTGGCCGATTCTCAAACCTACTGAATATGCATATAAAATTTGGTAAACATCGGTAAAGCCGTTTCGGAGGAGTAAGGTAACTAACATTGTGACACGAGAATTTTATATATATAGAGATAATCTAACTCGGCTTTCCTGGTGAGATGTCCGGCGGTGGCGATGTGCAGCAGCGTGTACTCGAGCCTTGCTTGGAAAGCGGCCGCCCGGCTCGCGGCGGGGGGCGCGCACACCGCCAGCCGCGCGAGCTCCTGGCACACTATCTCGCATATGTCCCGCACGTATCTAGACGACGCCGGCCCGCAAACGCTGTCCACCTGAGAACATCCATCGTAGAACACATTTTATTAGTACACCTATCCCCCGATTTACACGGTACTTGTTTTACACGTTTTCGCTTTTACACGGTTTTCCAAATAAGTTTTTTTTTTTTGTTTTTATCGCACTCTACTAAATGCTACTGTGTTTGAACACGTGCGCTGTGTACACATTTCACGGGGAATCCCGAGCTTATGTGCTGACTTGCTGCACATGATGAATGTAATTAAATAAAAAAACAGTGTTTCCGTAATATATTACATATTTTAACCTGTCAATGCATTTTATTTTTATTTCTGTATATACCTAAAAATATTGAAAAAAATCACAACTGTTAAATAGCAAAATAATGCATTTTCTGCAAGCTTTTCGATTTACACGGTTTTGACTTGAAAATTTTTAATTTTCGATTTACACGTTTCTCTCAGGAACGTATCTACCGTGTAAATCGAGGGATAGGTGTATTTTACAGTAGTTAGCTTACAGAAAATTGTATACGACGCTGCGTGGTTTTCGTAACTTTTTATTAAAGTAACGCTTTCTATAGCAACCCTCGAGAAGTCGGTAAAGGAAGACGACACGCTTTGTTGAAAACATTGAGGTGGTAGTGGAGATTTTTACCACCTCCCGATATAGTGACTAGAGGGCGTGTACTATCAACTAATAATGATTTTTGTACAAAAAACTTAATTCGCTAAGTTAAGTATTATATATTGTTGCAGTTTACATGTGTATTACCTAAGTTTTTTACAATGTATTTAGAAATGTTTAAAAAGGTGTTGATTAATTACGATTAATCCGATATAAATCTAATATATAATGAAGTACGGAACCAAACTGGAATATATAGACGCTTTCTGCATTTCTATATTTGTTACTTACCATATAATTTAATATTAATTAAATATCATAATTTGTCAAATTTGAGCAAAATCTTAGCAAAGTTGAATCAGCATTTATAAATCTTAATATAAGGGGCGCCACATTGCGCCACGTCGTAACTGTCTAACATCTAAACACTATTTACTTACTTTTGTATCATAAGAACTATAAATTATTAGGCCATTACAGCCATACAAAGATTGCCATAGTGGACGGTATTTCACGTCCACAAGGCGGGGTATTGGTAAAGTTTTCAACTAGCAATAATCGCACCTCGGATAAACCTCATTGGTTACGATATTGCCTCTGCGCAAAGTTAGACTTAGCCAGCTTTGAAAATAACTTGAAGCTTTTCTCGAAACATTACAGATGTGAGTTTTAACTAAACGGTGGCGCCATCTCTTGATTGACCACAGAAGTTAGCAATAAAAAATGCGCCAATATGAAGTACCCATGTTTTAATAGAATTTGGGTAATTTTAACAAAATATTGGAGCAATTTCGACTAAATGTAAGATTACGCTATGCAGCAAAGAAACTACACGACTCAACACTACACAATACGCGAAATTGTTGTGTATATGTTAATATTTGAGACGTATCGTGTAATACTGCAACGTAACTGCATACAGCAGACGATATAAAAACATATTCATATAAAATTACTTAAAACGTATCACACAATGCTACGATGTAACTGTAGTCCATAAAACTGTACAGTACGACAAAATATTTGTACTTTGAAAATATATGAAGCATACCATACTATGTGGCCACGGAAGAACACGGCAAACCACAACACAGTACGACTAATTATAGTTTGTATGAAAATGTATAATACGTACTGCTACTACGTAGCTGCATTCCACAGTATTACATAGTAGTACAACGAAAAAACCGTGCTAATGTGAATATGTTCATTCGTTCTTCGTTTTATATTCATTTTGTCACATCACTATTTTTAATCTGCTAATAGCCGCTAAATCGCTAAGCCAACGATTGATGTCCTATTTCAAAGTACTCTATAGTTCATTTCTTAAGATTTTTGTTTCCTTTGTAAGATATGCAGTAAAAGAGGGTAACGGCATATCATCATTAGCCTGTATTTGTCCACTGCTTGACGTACTCTCCCAAGGATCCCCTCTCATCTAATAATACCCAAACAATTTGTGCAAATCTTCGCCCCACTTTTTTAGAGAGAGTCCTACGCTACGTTTACTGGTGTTCACTCAAGAACATGTGGTTTTTTTTATAGACTAACGCTTGCCTTCAATCACACCTTGAAGATAAAACCTTTGCTGAAGAATTGGCTACCTACACTTCTTTTAAAGGCTTTCAGATCGCAAGTTTGTGGAAAAAACAAACACAGGGGCCGTATTTCACTCCTTTGGTGCCTCGATATTTGTGCAGGCCGGCATGATCGCTGCGACTACCGATGGGTTTTTACTACCTGTTGATAGTCGTTGGCGTTTTGGATTGTACCATGGTTACCATCAGGTGGTGCTGTCATTGTACCGAGACAGAATAAAAAAAACAGGTTTTTCATCAATCACGCATTAGAGAATGTTTAAGAGATACCTCGGCATGCACAGCGATGAGGTTGTTAATGATCTCGTAGACGTAGGGCCGCGCGTCGTCTACGAGCTCATCCGCATCGGTCCTGTAGCGGCCCATATACATGCTCGGCTCGATCGTGTCCACTAGCGGCTCCCCCTTGTGCTCTAAATACGTCTCAGCTATTTTCGACTCGAGGGTACTCAGAGTGTCCTTCGCCGCTTGTACGGCTTGCAGCGGTTTCGGGAAAGTGAAACTGTAATTTAGCAACTTATTATTAAAATCTGTTTTTTACGATTCAAATGTTCTTGGAAGTAGGTCTATTTGAATAGTTATATTTCATTCATTCATTCATTAAATATATATCGAGGGGTGAAAGGCTATGTGGTTTAAGCGGCATTTTTTGGTGATATAGTAATCATAGATGGGCAAAATGTAATCAAATTAAAGAAAATGATTAACAATTACATTTTACGTTTTTTACCATTTATATGACTGCATTTTGCTCATTTATGTTTTAAACACTAAAGAATCCCACATTGTATACATATTTATGATTTCTTAATGTTTTAAATGGATTTAAACATGATTACAGAGCAAGAAAATCAAAATTACGACTACATTTTGTAATCGTTCATCATTAATCTGATTACATTTTACCCATCTCTGATAGTAATATATACATTTTCGGAATCAATAATATCATATATATATATATATATATATATATATATATATATATATTTATTACTATATCACCAAAACTTATTCAGAAGTGATGTTGAGTTTGAGAACCTTGATAAAGAAAGTGATGTTTCACGTGATGAAAGTGAATTTTTATCTCGCAAATAAAAATTGCACGCAGGTTATCTTATTTAGAGGAAAAATTTGAAGACGATGAAATAAAAAATACTAAACGCTTTAATAAATACTGCTATGAAATATTATAAGCAATATAATTGATTTAATTACGTTTTTTTGTAGTTACAACGATTTCAATCCATACATTAATGTTTATTTAATTCCCCTGAAAAATGTCCGGAAACTAGGAAAGACAGAGCAGATTCGGCCCGTTCGTTAAGTGTTGAGAACAGGTTATAGTGCTTACTTGTCGAAAGCGGTAGTTATGTTGGCGAGGGTGACGCGGCGCGTGTAGTGCGCATTGGCAGCGGCCACCAGCAACCGCTTCTGGCGACTGTAGCCCTGCCCCGGCTGCAGCGCCGTCTCCTCTAGCCGCTGGTCGAGAGTCACCGACAGACTGCTGTTGTTGAAGTCCTGAAAAGTCCAATATCATCCTTTAAATATCCATTTTCATCATATAACATAACCAATGAGTGTAGTGTTTGTTTGCGAACGCATTTGATTTAAACAACATATCGTTTAGAACTCAGTACGTAGTTTAGTATGTTTAGTTTGAATCATAGACGGGAAAAAAGTAATCAGATTAATTATTACAAAATGTAATCAAAATTTTAATTTCGTTAATCTGTATTTAGGATTAAAACACTTTTAAATATTAGTGAGTCATAAATTTGTAAGCAACTGAGTATTAATTCGACTTTAAAACAGATGGGGAAAATGTAATCAGATTAATGATTAACGATTACGAATTGTAATCGTAATGTAATTTTTCTGATATCGAGATTCAAACTATAAATATGGGACATCAACCTGTAAAATATAAAATCATTGTTTAACTTACAAATATTGATATTTTTCTAAAATTCATAATATTCAAGAAAGTATTTAATTTATTTAAATCAGGGGAAAAAATAACTGAGATTTAAATAAAAGGAATACAGGTTTTTAAGTTTATCTACAATATTTATAATACTGTGAAATACAGAATTTATTGATTTTTATAAATAAAATTCAGATGTGAATAAAGTCAGGTGATCGAAACAACTGATAAGTTCCTTTGTCTGGCTATACTAAATACTTTTAATTATATCTTTTTGTTGCTGAGAAAATATTTGTCGAGAGGAATTTTACATTGACATTATTTTGAATAACAGATAAGTTCACGAAACGATTGCAAGGTTTTTTAAGTTTTACAAACAACCTGCTAGAGGAGCTCACTAAAAATTCCTTATTATTTGAAATTTCCTTTTTTTTTATTTTATTTATTTAAGGGACTTTTACGTGTGTACGTATGTCAGCCCCATCGTACCCTAATACAGAAATACCTAACATATTACATATGGTGCCATTGATCTGAAAAAGCCAGACGCCTCATCAGATAATAGTTCTGTTAAGATTTTGTTAAACATCCCGATGTCAAGTCTGTTCAGAGCAAAGGCACTCACAAACGCCTCCCTCACAGGTTCAGATCGGACACATTCCAGCAACAAATGGAAATTTACTTACATAAATGAATTCGATAAGTAAATCGCGTGCTAATGGCGGTCTGGTGTTGTTGGCGGGGTTACCTGATCGGCATGTGTGAGAGCGAGGCCGCGCAGCACGCCGCCGTACGCGATCATTATCTGGTGCGTCTGCTGATGCAGTGCGGTGCAGGGCTCGCTGCCTTCCGCCAGGAGAGCGTTTTCACGTCTGCCGCTGCTTGCAACGCACTTGTGTATAGCTGATAGCGCCTCGTTTATGTACTTCTCGAGTAAATGCGGCTGTAGAGTAGAAAGGGTTCTATTGTAAATACATTACCCACTCGGATGTACGTGAATACCATACACACACACACACACATGATGATGATGATGATGTCCTAGCCGGTTTCGGCCACGGCGACTGTTTCAACACCGGTTAAGAAATTCAAGGTCTAGTTTTCGGAAACAGTCAATTGCGGAGGAGATATTTAAATGCATAACTGGACGTGCAGCCAGAAAAGCACTCTCTCGTCCGAGCTCCCTCAGGCCCGATGGAAAGGAGAACCATTACGATCGGGAGGGAGCGGGATGCAGGTTTGGTCGAGTTTTCCTTCTCTAAACACCTGGTTGAATTGCGGTGTTCAAGAGATACCTTAGTCGCCTTTTACGACACCTCAGCAAGAAGAGGGGGGTGCTATTCTATTCTGCCGGCAGCCACCACGGCGAGACACACACATATAACAGTCATACGATTGACGAAACTGGGTCATGACCACAGTACACGGGTGTAAAGGCCGTCATAATGACTCGCTTTGGCGTGTCACATTTCGGAATCTGCTTGTGTATATCCAGTAACTCATATACCTAGAGACCCTCAGTCGTGGTATGTGTGGACCGCCATGATAACGGAGACTATCAATGGAATTTCGTCCTGTGATATCGCTTTCGTTTTGGACTACAATTTACTTACCATCAGGTGTATTGTAGTCACTTTGTTAAGCGAGGGTAAAATAAAAAAAAAGCACAAGTACGCCTTCTAGGATCAGCTTGTGTATCCAGTTCAGATACCTAGAGACCTTTAGTCATACTACATATAACAGTGACCTCATAAAGTATACCGTCCACAGAGACAATTCCCATTACACTATTAAATTACATTACACACAGACATAGACAAAATGTAATCCGATTACAAAATGTAGTTGTAATTTTAATTTTGTTGCTCTGTAATCATGATTAAATCCCTTCAAAACATTAAGGAGTTCTAAATTTGTATGCAATTGAGGATTCAGTAGTGTTTAAAACATAGATGAGCAAAATGCAGTCATATTAATAAGGAAAAAACGCACAATGTAATTGTAATCGTTTTCATTAATCTAATTACATTTTACCCATCTACGAGTATAACACATATGTTGTTGTTAAGGCCGTAGCCAGATTTAATCGACCTATGAGGCATAAAAAAGTTGCTGATAGCAACTGTTAGTAGCATCTTGTACAAAGTATGGATAATGGTGTCAATACCAAGTTAGTGATAGCTCCATAATCTGTGAACTCCTCGATCTTCCAAGTCTCCTTATCAGCCAGCCCTTTGACTTTCTTCAACGCCCGTTGCAGGAACACCGTCATGCCGTGCACTCGGTAATCGAATATCACCTTTTCCACAATACTTAACGGCTGAAATTATTTAAATTTTTTGTTTTTAGTAGCGTAGTGATTGGATCTCCTTAACAGTTATTATTCTATTTATATAAAACAAAAGGAAATATAGGAATATAGATATCGGTGGTAAATAATTGTACAGTGTCATGATTTCCTTAAAAATTTTATATTGAAATTAAAAAAAAAATGATACGTTAAAAAATCTACAAGGTCCATTTGCATTCGTTCATCTCCATTAATAGCTTGCATTGTACCTCTCCCACGCAGCCTTGAGTTTATTTCGGCGTTCCTTCTCAAGATAGTCGCTTCCGAAACGCTGGTAGATCACCGTTAGGTTCGTTTTCATTGGCTGGCCGCCCAAGTCGTGGTCCGTACCCACAGGGGTACCCTTGCGTTGCCATCCAACCCATAAATCGCTGTCTGAGTACCGACAAAAATAGTACCGAAAGGTCTAACCTGTGACGGCAAATCAAGCTTCAGAAGAGAGTCGTATGCTTCTCTTAGATATCTGAGGTTTGCGACGAGTCGCGTGCGAAGCGTGTCCGCGGATACATTGCCCACTCCGGTCATCAAACAAGCTCGCATGTGCTCAGAGAACAACTCCACAGCGGCTATAATCATTTCCTGAAATTACAAAAACATATTATACTGTATCAGAGATGGGTAAGATGTAATAAGATAAACACGTTCACGCCGGGGCGAATAGCTACGTTTTTCCGCGTGAGGCGGGACTAAACACGGAACAGTCAAGTGTGAACCACCGGTGGTTCACGCCGGCGTGAACGTATTAATGATTAACGATTACAAAATAATCATATACATACCTATATATATATATATATATATATATATTTAAGCTTTCTATTTTATTACCACAGTTTACTTGGCATGGACGTACAGGTTTTAGATATTTAACAACACGTACGTTCGCGAAATGTTTACGTTCGGTATGGAATATTTTCAAACCTATCTATCTATCACCACACCGAATCCCTATTGGGGTAGTCAGAGAGAATCAACGTGCCCTACTGTGTTGTTCCGAGTGTTCTAAATAGTTATTTAACCTTGTTCCTCCCTCTCCCTTCCATAAAAGCACCACGAGCGTGTGTTTACGGAGTCACAGCTATACGGTATCTCATATCCCGGCTAAAAGGTTCTCTCTAATTCATACTTTTGCCGTATCGTTGAGCTGTAGAATGGTCTTCCAGCGAGCGTGGTAGAAATACCGTCCTTTTAACGAAGCGTGAAGAGATATTTATAAAGGCCAGCATAATCATTACAATTAGGGATGTAACGGAGGCAATTTTATCGGAACCGAAGTCGGAGTCGGAGTTTTAAAATTTGATTTATCAGAGTCGGAACCGAAGTCGGAATCGGAGTCGGAGGCAATGTCAGTCACAAGTGATGGCAGAATAAAATAGTTTTGTTAAGGGACAAATAAAAACATTATTCAGTGAACCTTTTTAATTAGAAAGTGATAAATTTACAAATACACTGACAATAAAAATTGCGGTTTCTAATTAACATTTTCCCATTAACGGTGAACAAATTAAATCAAATTTGCTACAGGGTTGTTTTTGTGTTAATTTCTATTTTACTTCATTTAATGTAAATGTAAAATAAAAAAACCGTTTAGTAATAAATGTAAATGTACATTTAGTTTTAAGTTTAATAATTTTAATCATATTTTTTTAATCTACATTTTTAAAAATGTCTTCTGCAAATTAAGTAGCACTGATTGTGTGATTAATTGTTATTATGTTGTAACAACATATAAAATGAAATCAAATGAATTGACAACAGTGGTGGTGACCTCCGATGAATACCTCCAATTAAAAAGTTTCGGAACCGAAGACGAAACCGGAGATGTAATAACAATCGGAAGTTCCGACTTATCGGAGTCGGAGTCGAAGCTCCGTAACATCCCTGATTACAACTATAGATTGTTTTTCTTTACTGTTGATAGCAGTAGTTTTTTGGACCGCATCATGCTTACCATCAGGTGAGTTGTGCTCACTGTGGCAGGATAAAAAAAAACTTTTTAAAATGAATATAAGATCACCTTGAGACTGGTGTGTCGGTGTGGCGCAGAAGGCTCGCCGGCCAGCTCCCCGGCGAAGTAGCGTCTAGCGAGAGGCCACAGCGCGTTCAACTCGCTGGCTAGAGCACCGCAGGCCGCGCTGCACCACGCGCTGCGAGTTATACTCCAAGCGCCCTCGCTCTCACTGTCCTTGGACTTGCGTTTGCCTACCGGTAAATATATATTTACTCGGTTTATTTATCATGACACACAGTACAGAGGATAAACATTGAAATACACCAACGGCAGTGGCGTGCATCCCGTAGAGGCATAAAAACATTACTTTATTATATTTGGACAATCCATTAATATTTTGACTTGTTTAGGTTTATTACGCTTCAGAAATATATTTGTTAATTGCGTCCTTTTGTCATCAATTTCTAAAGTGCCTTAATACCTTTTTAGTAATAACCTAATATAGCCAATCTTTCACGGTGACTAATTGTTATATTTAAGTAATTGCTGTATAGTTTCCGCCAATACAGACATCTGGTTTCCAGATGAGCCTCCGAAGTCAGATAGAGTCCCACGTTCTCTGGAGCTAGATAGAAAGAACAGCCAGTACGTTTCAAGTTTCCATCGAATGCGAAATTAACTCCGAACGATATCATCATTCCCAAAGTGGTGACTCCGATGTGATCGAAAATCAACGCGATCACTCCCAAAATATTATATGCGACGTTATAATCAAAGTTCTGAGACCAGCATACCTTTCAAATATATGTAGGCACAGGAGATTTCAAATATCATACATAGCTACAAGTTACAATGAAAAATTGTCCCATATCAGTGTGAATGTCCAAAGGGAATCTAGTAGCCAAAAATGTAGTCTACGTTTGTAAAAGAGCTAGACGATAGATAAGAAAAACAGTGTTAATCCGATCTGCGAATGAATTATTTTCAACATTCGATACTACAATTACCAATTCAAGAGCATTAAGTAATCGGTTAGTTGACAAATTTTTCGTGCAATGCTAAGATCATGCCTAATACATTTTAGTGTGGCACAATGACAAATAATTTGCAGTATAGTGCAATCTTAATCTACCTCTAGACTAGTATGATAAAGTGACTACTACAGCAGGAACAATTCTAACCTTTACCTTTCTCGTTAGACTCGTGCTCTTCCTTCTGCTTGAAATGATCTTTGACTTTGTTCATGAGGTTCATGAGATAGTCTTTACGGGCGGTGATGGCGATCCAGGCCGCATCACCGTCCCAGTTTAAACTTATCAGCAATCTGAAATATTAAATGAAGTTTTCTAAATATACATTTCTGTTTGTAAATTCAACTCCAAAAATTTTTAATCAATATTTTTTTAATAGTAACACATTTTAATTTATACGGATACTTAAACTCTTTAAAAGAAAAATGAGCAAATATAATCTTAAAAAATACTAATCATGGATACAAACGGTATATTGGGCATCCATTGTAATGATATCAAATTAATAAAACAGCAAAAAGCGCTATATGATAATTTAAGAATTCTATATTACAAAATTTAGGTAGAGTGTATTACAGTTTAACACAATCCTAATTAGGAACATACTCAAAGAGTACCTGATATATTTTGTTTGCTCTTGAACATTTATAGGCATTGTTTTCATTCTATTCTGTAATTTTTCTTTTAAATCTTCAATTTTTCTATCGATTTCATCAAGAATTTTTTGAAACAACTGTAATAAAACATTTCAGCATAAGATTATGACATAACAATAATATTAAATCGCCGACGTATGCCGGCATCCAAGCTCGGTAGCGCGAATGGTTGTGCGTTCGAATTCCGCCACTTACCTGTGGAATTTTCAATATTAAATAGGTATTTAGGCACCACATGCTCACTGGTGAAGGAAAATATCGTGAATACACGTGCATGGCGTCTCATAGAAATGCCATATGTACGTGGCCTAAGAATGGCAACACCTACTGGTCACATTAGGCACAATATACAGGTTGATTTTATAGATGAGGGAGATATTTCTTTTTTTTATTGTCTGCGGTTTTTTTTGGGACTTTGGATCAGGCTGACCATGTCAGTCCATAATTACACTATACCTTTGTAACTACACTACACTATTTCAGTAATTGGTATGTTAGTCTACAGAGCATCTCAGCTGCGCAAGATGTTTGATGTTCTGAAATAGAACCGCATCAGACCTGTTCCAACCAAACTGTTTAAATAGGATTTATCTAATAGATACGCTCCGAACACATTCCACCAAGAAATGGTGTATGTCCTCTGGGAGGAGATATTTCAGAATACAATAATTTGTACCTTCTTATAACTAATAAAAATGTAAATAATAATATTCCCTAACAAATCATAAAAAAACATTGATGAACAAATGAGAATTGATCCGTAAAAAGTTTGGACACCGCAGCGCGTGTGGTGCACGATTGAATGCCATGTAGATAAAAAAAATTTACATAATTTTAGTTAAACAGGTAATTGACTCGTTACCCTTTCGTACTTTATCCTGGCTTAGAAGAGACAAAATTCCTCCTTAATAATTAATTGTTATTTATTCTATCATATGTGTAATTGTCCCTAAATATGTTGACTATAAATTACTTTGTTTTAATGGAAGTATTAAGATATCACTATTCCTATATATTTGGAATTAGAATCGAATGCTGAATACCCTCCTTGAATATCTCCCTTGTCTATAAAATTAGCCTGTATAAGCGCAAAGTGGACACGGACACTGATAGGGAAAAAAGGGACATAGCGCTATATATTAATAATATTATAAAATAAAAATACAACCTGATAATATTACAAACAATAAAGATTGTTACAATAACAGAAATAAATAAACAAATGCCTCAAAGCAAGTTAATAGTTACCTTAATATCAGTGTTCCCAAAAAGATTTTTAACTCTTGTATAATCATTAACAACAAGGTCATATTCCTTCTTACGTATGTTTCTATCAATTGACGAAGGTAGTTGAAACAAGAACTTGTGTCTTGTTAATAGAGACAGGGCCTCACGAGTTTTGTCAGCGTTTTCTTTACGGGATAGTATCTCGGAAAACAACGAGTCAGCTAATGTTATCGATTCTAAAATAAAACACATAAGAACTGCACTTTTTTTACGTAATGGTGGAAATTTACTTATTTAAATATTTTTTAAAGATTTATAACATCCCTTTAAAGTCTTTTTTTGGTGGCAAGGCGATTGCCCGAACTGGGGACTACAGTACATAAGTGTAAAGACCGTCACAGTGACTCGCTTTGGCCTATCGCGTTTCGGGATCAGCTTGTTTATATCCAGTTACTCATACACCTAGAGACCTTCAGTCGTGGTATATGTGAGCTGACATAACGACAGAGAGTGTCAAAGGAATTTCATCCTTTGATGGTCGCTTTCGTTTTTGGACTACACTGTAGTTACTATCAGATGTAGTAGTCACTTTTTGGATCCAGTGTAAAAACAATAGTCCCTTAAAATATTCTTTACTTGACTACCTGAGGGAATCATATTATTACTAGAAAAAAAACAAATTTTCACATTTTTATGGGATTGGTATTACATTTTTATTGCCTTCTTAGATATTTTGATTCTGTTACAGGTATATCATGAAATGTGCAATGTCCACTAATACCCAATATACATTCAAGTAACTTTACTAAACAAACTGTTAATTATTGTACAGATCATACATGATTCATGATGGTGGTCATGATTCATGATTTATGCATATTACTGCTGTTTTTGACGCGCTGTTTTTTAATAAAGAAATTTTAAATGTTTGTCAGAGGCCCACTCAAATACATCTTTATTATACTAGCAATATTATGACACTGATGAATAAGTATATATTTAGTTATGACTGGGACTTACCCTCAATAGCGGCTTGTAAACTAGGCAGTGGTTCTTTGCCATTCTTTCTCTGATCTTCTTCATACAAATTCTTTAGAAGGACAAGTCTGTCCAACTGGTCCATCACTGCTCCTGTGTTTGCTTTCAAAAAGCTTAACTGCCCTTCTTTTTGCCCTTCTACCTAAAAATAGCATGAAATCACAACAATTTTATTTTTATATATAAAGAAATTGACATAATTAATTATGATCTAGTTTTCTGAACTGACACTCTCTATATTATGATTTATAAAAAGTTATTAAGACAGTAATAACTTTTATCCTACTTTCCCTAGGATGATAATGTATTAAGGTATTGGGCATAAATATAAATTGACAACTTTCAAGATGGTTGTTGCCCTACAAGAGAGCTTGTATCTATCAATCGGGCAATACTGGCAATCAATACAAACAAATATGCTTATAAAACTTGTAGTCTTGCCAGTAACATCATTGGAAGATTACCTTTAGAACAGCCAAGTTCAAGTTTTATGTATGTTTTGTATTAAAACATTTTGTAACAGCATACTGTAGGAATGGAAAAGGTAAACATAGTCTTATGATATAATGTTTATCACAATGTATATGTTGAATATTATATAATTAAAAAAAATACAAAATTTAGTTTATTTACCTTTCTCTGTAAGAAAACCATGCCAGCTTTCAAGTCTTCATATGACGTGTTACTATGATGTTCCAGTAAATACCAGCCAGGTTGAAAATTATCATCCGAGAGTTTGCCAGAACTAAAAAAGACAATAATTCATATACTAAGACGCCTTGTGAAATTTTTTACTTTTTTTTAATGGTTTTCATTAAAATTTATTTACAATGGCACATCAAAGAGAATATATTGCATCTGATATACAGTAAATGGTTGCAACCTTAAACGGCTGAGAGTTTAATAACAGTTGCTTTCATTGTGCTGACCAAAACATCTTACCATGGATTGGCATATAATAACTAAGCATACACAAAATAATCTTGAAACTGATAAGCCCAAATAAATATTATGAACTTTGCATCTAAGTACTGTGGTCTGAATCCAGTCAAGCACAAATGACCTAATATTTCACAGAAGCGGTTTTAGTAACATATAGTGTTTCCTTGTATGATGTTGAACAAAAACATACAGAGGAACAAGATAAGCCACCAAATTAATCCAAAATACAATATTTATATTAAATTTAAAAAGATGTGTTACCCATCAGGGAACAGTTCATGCAGCTCCTCCTCAGGAAACTTGGATTCATCACCTTCTGTTGAGAGTCCTAGAGGGTCAGGAGGAGTGTATGTTGTAGGTGACATAGGTCTTCGACCCCATGGTAATGACGGTGGTGTTGTTTCTTCTACCCAAACTGCACTCTCTTTGACAGGGCCAATCGATTCATGGTAACCTGCAGTAAAAAAAACTATGTTTAACATTATTTTTCTAAAAACAGATGGTAGTCTTGTCAAAAGGCGCAACCCTAGAACATGAAAAACAATAAAATTTAAACATAGCTAAACACAAATGGCATTGGGCATACTTCATTCACTTTTTAACAGTTCTTGCTTAAAATAACAAAAATCGTAATGCATCCTTTTCCCCTCACAATCACATATAATTATTTTCAAAGGCACTATACACATTGCAAATCCTCACAAACACTATACTCCATATATGCATTCAAATACACATACAGTGAGTGATTTGTAAAGTGCCTGACTGCCGCTGCCAACACGTAAGTACTTTCTATTTCTCTAAAATATTGCAACTCTTTATTTAATAAAATCATCCCGCCAACGAGGGTGCATTTGTGCAACGGCATAAGTACATTACTTATCCCGGCCGGCGTAGATGGTACTGATTGTCTTGATTGAACATAGGAATACAGTGAAATAGGCATATTCATTTTAAAAAAAATAAGTATACTAATTAAGCAGTTTCAAGCTAAGGAACCAAAGGATAGAAAAACATTTAACAAATCAAACCAAACCAAAATATAATTGTGACTATACTGTTACAGCTTTTGCATCCCACATATTAAATCACATATTGGCTAAACTTTAATAAATCCCTTTAATAGTGAATTTAAAATTAACCACTGAAACATTCATTGGTGAGATTTTAGAAAATTCATGAAGGTCAGACATTTGACTATGGCTATTAATTATATTTTTAATGGCTTTAAAAGCAGAGAAATTAAGCAAAAATACTAATTTCATAAATAAAAAAGGTTTTATAAAAAATAAATTTGTTCTTACCTCTGAACTGAACAGTAGAAGTACCTTCTCCTCCAGATTTTGTGGTGACTATAATATCTCCACGGCCTTTACCAGGGCCTGATCGAGCCACTATTTTATTCTTACTCATCCATTCTGCTGATAGTAGACAATCACATCCACATATTTTCAAACCTGTTGAAGGAATTATAATTTTTATCAACATAAATTCCTCTAGTCTCCTCCTTGGTACTAACACAGGAAGTAATCAGTGATTATAAAAACCTATTGTAAAATACATGATAATAATTGGCAATTTTTGTGAAAAGTAACATTTATTGAAATAAAAAACTAAATTAAATATTGTCAATATCATCATGATTTGCTGTCTGATTGATCTCACTCCCAAATACAGGTCCCACACAAAGCTTAACACAATGTTTTTAATGTTCTGAACTGATTTCTTAAATCTGAACTGATATGAGTCTCACCAAAGACAGTCTCTCCAAAGTTATAGTTACTTGGTGAGACTTATCATCCTGTTATTAGTTGCTAAAATTCTTTGTGAAATAAAGATCATCAATATTATTATGAATCTTGATTCTATGACTATCTCATTCCAGCACACTCCACAACCTTAAACACATTATCCACCCATCACTTTGTCTGACTTTCAATGATTTGTTTACCCTATCTAGGCCATGATAAACTTACTTCACAACTCCACCCACCATAATTTCACCTAGCCAGATGAACTTCTTACTTAAATGTAGCTAAATATTATAATTAGAAGAATTTTTAGGAAATATTTTTGTGTTCCAGTTTTACAATCTATTTAACAAATTTCTATAATTTATATATTGCTTGATAATCTGCGGATTTTTTTAAAATTTAGTACAGTTATTAATATATATGTACCTATTAAATCATGTACTGAAACACCAAGAAACTCTCCACGAATCGTGACTCTGGTTCCTGGAGGTCCCTCCTTAGGTGAAATGCCGGTTACAACAGGCGGAGGACCCATAGTACTGACAGTATATCTGATTTAATTTAAATTAGAGAAAATAGATCGAATGTTAAGAAACAATAACTCAAAGTTTAATGTTTATATTTTAGCTAAAACGTCAACATCAACATGAAAACTAGGAATGTGCAAAAACTATCGATTCTGCGTTTTACCAAAACTGCTATATTTTAACATAGGTATATCCATTAGTCGATACATGAATGCTGTAATCAATAATTAATTTTTCTAAAAATTTTAACTGAAAATTAAATTAAAATTATGCAATCTTTGATGTCTTCATATATAGAAATAATTTTAAGAAGAGCTAAAAGTATTTTATAACATAAAATAATGAGTTACATGTACTCTATTTACTATTTTAAAAGAAAAAAACCTTTACTATATATATATATATATCGTCATGTTATATCTCTTTCAGCGTGAGCAGGGTTCACTTATACCTTAGATTATAACTTATACATGATATTGTTTTCGTTCACTTACCTAAAGAAGCCTGTGGTCCCTAAATTAGTACTTAATTTAAAAAATTCAGAGGTACGTGCTGTATTTCGAATGAACAGCCATTCCTACTATCGCAAATTAATAATAACTCCTTATCCACCTAATAATCCACTTGGAATTTTAAATGAACTGGCAATATTTTTCAGCTTGCAAAAAGGCAAATGACATTGACATTGACAAATGAGTGGTTGACCGAATGTCATATTTTATCCTAATTTTTATCATGTGGGAGTGATTTGATGTATTTCGGGGCGTATCTAAATTTCGTGCATTGAAAAATTACTATGGTGTTTAAAAAACGACAATCGATTTTAATTTAATATGGCTCAGTCAAATTTCAGGTTAGGATAGAATAGGAATAACTATTCATATTTATCAATATTTACCGCTCTTTTATAATTTTGTGAGATTTTATGAATTTTTTACAGCGCTGTTGATGAGTACGGGTTTGAAAGACATGATGATTTCGATTATGAAAGCTACGAAGACTTTATGTCTAATTACCTGAAGGTTTTAGCGACAAGAGCGCAAAAATGGGCCACACTTCTAGGTGAAGGAAAGTCGGTCAAACGCACGAATACTGTTAAAAGATATGTACGCAAAGGAGTACCCAGTAAGTCCATTTATTTTTATATTTAAGGCGTGCGAGTTCCATAACTGGAACTAGATCTTATGAAATATTCCAGAAATAAGGATGTATATTTTTATTCTTATTTTAAAATGTAAGCACAGTTTCAGTATATCTTATTTGTTTCTATATCATAACTAGTTGAAAAAAAAATGCTTACAGTTTTTATGGAGCTAAATGTGTATTTATTTTTCATGGATAGTTTTTATAAACAACAAAAAGTACCAATTTAGATCAATGTCAATAAAAAAATTCACTGAAAATTCGTTCTAGAATATTTTTATTAGCAATTGTTTGCAAAATAAAATATTAAACTAACCTAGTAAATTTTAATGTAAATTATTCATTAAATTTATATAAGATTAATCATAGTAATATTATAATTTTAATATAATTAATATTTATACATGACCTTAAACTATCCTCTGGATCTATTTTCATTAGAATTTAGGCCCTCCATACACTAAATATTTTTGTAGATCAATTTATTTATAAAAAAGATTTGTTTTAATTTAATAACTTCTGGCACCTTATTTTCATGGTATTATACTGCCAAAACAATAAAATGTCCCCTTTATGTACACATTTGGAAGATGTTTTATATTTTCTTAAATAATTTGTAGGTGAACATCGTCCTTCAGTGTGGATGGCAATATCAGAAGCAGAGAAAATGAAAGACCAATATCCTGATTTGTATCAGAAAATATTGGATGGTTCGTTTGAGAAAGAGCTGGTGGACCTTGTTAAAACAGACTTGCCCCGAACTTTTCCTGACAACATATACTTTACTAAGGAAGCTAATCACCAAACACACCTTTTTAATATACTCATAGCATATGCCCACAACAACAGAGTTGTGGGTTATTGCCAAGGATTAAATTACATTGCTGGTGAGTTTATTTATCCACTATAAATCCTATTAGCACCTCAAAAGAATAAACATCTTATTTTAATAATTTATTTCTGCTTTATTACAAAATTAAGTTTAATCTTAGTAATAGGTTCAACAGTGATAAAAAAAGCTTTTTTACCAATATTATATAAAACATAATATTATTAATTTTGGATAGGCTTTTAATAAAACTATAATAATATTAATATGCAAAATTCACTTTGTTTCCTTTTGTAGTTACAACCTTTACAATATTATCTTTCTGTTACCCTGGAAGTCCCAAGCTCTTTTTACCCAATAGATTAAAATCTGTTTTATTGGTGCCTTCTAAGCCAACACACGGATAATTCATAACACCACTTGTTTTGCTTTACTTACCTTAGTGCTAAGTGTTCATGCAGTCAAAGAAATATATATCATTACAATTGTTCCCTATTAGTGTAGGCAGAGAGAATAAAACTCCACCTCTCTCTATTTTTACAAACCTCTATCCCTTCCTTAACATTAATTAATCCTTTCATGCACTCTTGCCAATTCTACATATTTTCCTCTTCCCTTCATCAGAACTCTTTTTGACTCGGCTCCTACTTCCACTCACATTCATATTGTATAACTTATGATTCTTTCATCATTCATCCTCCCTATGTGTTCGAACCAACAAAGCATGCCGTTTTGCATCTTCCCAGTACCACTATCTTTCCAACCAACTATCCTACATATCTCTTAATTTCTAATGTGATCCATGAATGTTAGTTTGAAATTAGGAGAAGAGATGGAGAAAAATATATGATTGTAATCTATACTAATATTATAAAGCTGAAAAGTTTGTTTGTTTGTTTGAACACGCTAATCTCAGGAACTACCGGTTCAAATTGAAAAATTCTTTTTAAGTTGAATAGACCATTTATCGAGGAAGGCTTTAGGCTATATAACATCACGATCCAATTATTAGGAGTGAAGAAATAATGGAAAATGTGAAAAAAAAAACGGGGAAAATTATTCATCCTTGAGAGCTTCCATTACGTGCGCTGCAAAAACGGTTCAAGATACCAAAAATATATGTAGGAAAGAATTATTCCCCTTGAAATGATCTAAAAAATTGTCGACGACAGTATATGTCTATCTTTTAAGATTAAGTCACTAGAACCGTTTTTATAGTAATAAAATTTGGTCGAAATTAATGCATCATTTGTTAAGAGTTGTATCAACGTAATAATATTAATCTTTATCCAAATAAATGTGTTGTTGATTTAGAGTATTTAATTGTGAACAAAATTGTCTTTGACATCACTTAATTTCAATGAACATCTTAGAAGATATTACAAAACCTTATATAGCAAAACAACTTTTGCCCGATCAGCTAGTTATTTATACATAGAATATAATACATTAATTGCTTTTGCATCTATAAAACTCTAAAATAGATTAAATACAGATGTACAACTTTGTCCAGGTTTGCTGTTACTTGCTACTAAAAGTGAAGAAACATCATTTTGGCTGTTAAAAGTGTTGGTTGAGAAAATTCTTCCTGATTACTACACCAAAACCATGGATGGCCTTATTGTAGACATTGAAGTGTTATCAGAACTAGTCAAAGCAAAAGTACCAGATGTACACCAGCATGTAATTAATTTGGGTAAAGTAAATTATTTATTATACCTATATTACACATATATAAAGAACTTAGCAGGCAAAAAAAAAACTTAAAAGAGACTATTTATAGAGTTGGAAATATAAATTATTTTTTCCAATTAAAAGTTAAGAATGAAATAATGGCTATTTTTTCTGAATTGCGAAATATTAAATAGATCGAATATTATTTGTTTTCTCATATAGTATCTTTAGAGCTTTATCTACAGCAAACTAACTCCCATTTTAACCCCTTGAAAGGAATGCATCAAATTACTGATCACTCTGTATTTCTGTATTCTCAGATTAAATTAATACAAGTGCACAATATTCCTGGACCAAATGAAAATCTGAGAATATTACCATATCCCCTGAGGAGTATATCATTTACTGACATAATATAATTGCTTTAAGTTATCTATTAGATCAGACCGGTATAGTAGATTGTGCTAGTCTAGCACTGCTGTCATACTTTACTGTTTGAAACGTGATATTAAATTAGTGTGCTATCTGCCGAGACTTTGTCTGTTCAATTGACAACTTGGATACTGTTTGCAATGAATGAACATTATGGAAAAGTATATATTAATAATATGTACATTATTACTATGTTCCTCTTACCCTTTTATTATATCTGCACATAATAAAAATATTGTTTGACTTTTAACTAATTATTAAGGAAGTGTTTAATAAAAGTGGAAGGGCTGCCCATAACTTCAATATACAAGGCTTAAAAAACTATTTAATCCTTCATACTTGCTAATGAGTTTTACAGAAACATTAATTGTACCTTAATTTCTACTTTAATTAAATAATAATAATATATTGTCACGCTATATCCCTTCCAGGGCGAGCAGAGACATTTGTAGCTGTATCCACTTTAATTATTGTTTTTCAAATTTATGTCATTGTACAACTAGGCAGAAAGAGTTAATGTCATTTATGATACTAAGTACATTATAATTAGATAATAATTTTTCCACTCCATTACATTGGCGCGAGGAAACATTCTATTGATAATTGCATAAAGGTACTCTGATTATTAAGTAATTAAGATTACAATTGCGATTGTTAATAGTGTAAAAATCAGTTTGTTATATAATAGTTCTATAATTATGTGAATTAGTTTTGAAACACATTTTTTCAACTAAAGAAATAAAAAAACCTAATATTTTACCGTTATTCAGCACAAGAGTAGGCCAGATTTATAATAATTATTATTTATGATTATCACCTATTTTCTAAGTCGAAAATAACAAATTCCTAAGCGTAGAGTATATGTTTGACTGTATAAGCTATTGCTGGAGCGTATTTTTTTTTGTATCAGTAATATTTTTTTAGACATTATAGAATGATTTTACTTGAATTCAGAAAAAAAAAGTAGAACATACAGTATTCTCTAACTTTACTATTTTACTAGTATAAACTTAAGAATCTATAGAAAATCAAGGGCATAAACTTAGCTTTAGATCTTGTGCTGACTGAATCTGTTACTTTTAGGCATAAAAATACAAATTGAATAATTTTATTAGCCTTACTCTTCAAAGGGAGTTTATACCTGTAATAAAAACTGCGATACTGATTTTTACCACTATAGCATAAAGTATAAAAAATATATTTTTTCATTTTAGGATTGCCATGGGCAGTAATTACAACAAAATGGTTTGTTTGCCTGTTTGCTGAAGTTCTACCAATAGAGACAGTGCTGCGAATATGGGACTGTCTCTTCTATGAGGGCTCCAAAATACTGTTCCGTGTGTGTCTTACTTTGATAAAGTCAAATCGAGCCGAGATAATGGCGTGCAACGATTTCACCTCCCTGGCGGAGTGTTTCAAGGCAATTGTTAAAAATGCCAGTGCTTTGCATTGCCATGAATTTATGCAGGTTGGTATGCTACCTACTTGCTTTGATCTAATTGAAGTAGTTAACACCATCAGTCACCAGCCTAGGTTATAATACTGTCCCAAGTAATAGTGCCCAGAGAGCATAACAGACGTCTCTCAGCTCACACACCTTAACTGCCACTCATATTGCTGCCAGGTTGGTCCTATAAAGATTTTTCCCCAATTAAATAATGCAAGACATATTTACTTTTTAGACCATACTTTCCATTAGGTGGTCTGTCAGCTTGTTTTCCACATTTGCTACAAACGTTTTTTTTTTCTATATTATTATAATTTACTATTTCTCGCCAAACAATGTACTCATATATAATAACACTAAAGCTTTTCAAAGTTATTAAATAATATTTTATTGCTAATTTCAGTCAATATTTAAAGTCCCTGGAACATTATCGAATGCGACAATATTCAAGTTAAGGGCACGTTTCGCTAAGCAACGCAGAGAACAACAACAAAAGGAGCAACGATGAACCGCACAAGGCACCTACAAGTTATGATCTCATTTTTTAAAAACCAAATTGTGAAATATGACAATTAACATAGTGTACTCAAACGCCGATCTCTTGAGACGTAAATAAACTGAGGTCAAGTTATATTAACATATTTATTCAGTTTTAAATTTCGCTTTGGCACAATATTGTCATAGCTGCATGCAGTGAAAAAAAAAAGGTGTTGCGGTCTGACATAAGGGGTTTAAATATATATTTTTATAAGATTTACTAAACTTCGTGAATGAATTTCTGTTTTTAATTCAATTAAACGAACAAAGTACACTGCCCCAGATCTAGGGGAGGCAAGCCCGTAAATATTCATAAAAAGTATGCCAAAAATTTATACGTTTGTTTTGACGTTTAAAAGTTAACTCAAGACTCATAAGATATCATTACCATGTCTTAAATTATTCAAGATAGTTTTTTGTGAATTTCCCTTCTGCGATGTTTACATTTTTAAATAGTTGTAGAGCGTAAATAGTTCAGAAATTGTGTTGTAAATATTTTATAGTGGATAAATCCATATAGTTGAGAAACAAAGGTAAAAAGACGGGTGGCTTGGATATACTACATAGTTTTTGCCCCAATTCAATATTTCAAGATCCAGAACTGAAAATATAATTTTATATATATATATATATATATATTATATTGGCTCAACATAATGCCTTCAGAGTGCCTGACGGAAAGTACATTGTAGTATAAGGATGGCAACAAGCACTAAGCGACGAAAATTCATTGCCAATCGCCGTTACTCTACCGGCTCGCATCTACCACGACAGAAGGCCTCTAGGTATATAAATAGCTAGGCGTACACAAGCTCATCTCGAAACGCGACCGGCTGAAGAGAATGACTATTTATATACTATCTTTGTAAATGTGATTTATTCGGAGTAAATTTTAGTCACATATAGGCCTCAGAAGGCGATTCTCATCAATCTTTCATATTGTTATAACAAAAACAACACCATTTTTATGCATCAAAAGTCAAATGTGTCGTGAGATAGAAAATGAGACGAAAATAAATGAATTGGTCTTATATATTTTAATCTATATTCGTTAAATCCAGTTCCCTTTTGAATGTTAATTGCACGCCTTAAGTATGCTTAAAATTTGTTTATGGCTACGTGTTTTGTCAAAATATTTGTAATAAGCGTTAATATTATTCCTAGGGGTACTAAATAGAAGCTTCGAATGCAGTGGGGTAATGTAAAATATTTATTCGTAATCCGGGTATTAAAGTTAAGCAACATATACATTTATGTGTGGTTGGGTAGGCTGGTATGTAGATCATAAGGTTAAATCTTATAAATCAGTGAAAACTAAATAGGGAAATAAGCATTATTAATTTAATGTCATCAAGTACACAATTTATTCTTACAATGGACTGTTTTGAAGTTGAAAACATACGATAAAAAATTATCTGTTGTACGAATACAAACAGCTAGTCCTTTTTTGTGAAAATAAATTACTTTGTTTGGTAAGCAACTCTTTTGGCAAGTATGACAAAATTTAATGCTGTGCATTGTTGTAGGTTACTTTGTTAAACTTTTAATTAGTTTATATTATTATTTTACATATTAAAGTATTGTATAGTATTATACTCCGCCTTTTAATTGTATGCACAAAAGTGACATTGTAAATGTTAATTTTTAAAATAATGATACCACATTAAACGTACAAGTGTTATTCTCAAATAAAGAAAAATAGTATCGATTAAAGATTAATAAAACAATCGAGTACTTTTATATTGAATTTCATTTTAAAAATAATATATTACGATTTTGTTACAAACGTATTAACCTGCGTTATTTTTTTTTTTGCCGCAATTCTACAGCGGTCGACACACACTTCAATTCACACTTACACTACTACTACTACTTATACTTCATTTTTTTTTGTATAATTAATATATATTGAAAACGTTAAAACATTGTACAAGTAAGTTGAGCTGTGTGACGAATTTGCGCAGTAATCAATTTTGGGGTTAATGACTGTTTCGAGGTACCAGATATGGATTCCTATCCTTTTGCTAAAAATTACTTAAAATACTCTTGCTATAACGATTTTTATATACTAATATACTATTTGCTTTTATTTTAAACACATTGTAATTTCTGCAGAATTATTAAACGTCGAATGACTGAAAGAAAAGTGAACTTATTACGAAAGCCGCTAATATTTTGGATACAATCATATGCAATGTCTCTATTGTATAGGAAGTTTAGGATAACAGAGGTATTAGAACTTAAAGAAAAAAGAAAACATAAAGAACTTGCTTGTAATAAGCATTCAGACATAAAATAAAGCTACAATATTATTAATTATTCGAATATAGTTGTACAATTTATGTTTATTAACATTTGCGTGTTTTTTTACAAATTGCTAAAACCTTTGATTGTAATTTTTCTTTCATTTTTGCTAAATCTATTTAGAAATAGTTCTTCACATTGACTATAGACTAAAAACTAATTTAACTGCTTAAAAGTAAATAAAATGTTTCATTTATTATTGTTTTTTTTATTCATTTTGGTGCATTAATATTTTTATTATACAAAAAACTCGGCAATACTCGAAATGTCAAGTTAAGCATAGAATTAAAGGTCGGGATACAGTTGTTATTTTGTGTTTTTTTTTGTACCTGTATTTTTTAATATAAGAAAAGGGATAATATGCTCATTTGTTTTAAACGGTTGTATATTTTTAAGAATTGGTAGATTTATATTATGTATATTTTAAGAATAATTAGATTTATTTTACTATATCATGAAGTAACGTTTTTGTACTGAATCATAAGATTTGATAATACTTTGGTTATACCCTAATATCACGTTAACCATGCCTATAATTACAAAAACGCTATTTTATTTATTTTCATTTTGTAGTCATAAAAATAATTGAGCAAGTAAAAGAATACTGTAGGGTATTTTAGAACTTTGACAATATTTTTTATATATTCTTTGTAAATTATTTAGCATTATTGCTAACTTTTATAGAAATCTAGTAGCATTTATCATGACAGATTTCTTCTAAAAACCTAAATTATAATAAAAAATATAAATAATGATACATCACCTATACAAAGAATAAGCCATAATATAAAAGTCTTTGCTTAGTTTATACAAATTTTTGCCTTATATCAAAATTTATAAAAAATATGGTTTACACTGAGTAACATATTTTATCAGCTGTTAACATAAAAATTAAATATTGATTATTTTTATAATATATAATTGTTTGTTTTTTTAATATTAGTATACTTACTAGTATTATGATTTATTACTGTGATCATTGGTTTAGTACTACTCGCTTTTGTCAGTTTAGTAGTTTAAAGTTGATAAATTAATGTTCTGAGTAATGAAATAGACTATTAAGATGTTAGTAATGACTTTTATTTACTCCTAAATATGTTCTATTATTACAAGTTTTAAAAGTATTTCTATTCAAAACTAATATACATTTGGTATTTACATACAAACAAATTACATATTGATTTTATGATTTTCCACTCTCTAAAAGATCTTTAGCTTCATTTATTTTAGCTGCAATCAGTGGAGAACCACCTCTGTCAGGATGATTAAGTAACATGATTTTTCTATGAGCATCTCTAATCTGAAAAGTAATAAATTAATACAATTTTAATTTAAAACTTTTATTGTTTTCGAAAATATTTGAATGAAATCAGTGGATTGTTTAATAACCACAGCCAGAAGAGTAATGTGTAAATCAGAAAGGATTTAGTTAACCCTTTGTGTCACGCATTTTTTGTTTAGTCTAATCGGCTTGAAATTTAGTACTAGGAGGTTTTCGGGGTCGCTAATTACGGTTCCACCCTCGAAATTTCAAAATTCAAAATAGCGGATGCAATATGGCGGCCGAAAATGCAAAAATTAAATCAAACTGTATGATATTTGGCACTAAATTTTGAAATTTTTAGGGCGGAATCGTAATCAGCAACCCCAAAAATTTCTGAGTGTAAAATTTTGAGCTAATCCCACGTAAGGAAAAATGAGTACTTCAAAAACTTCTGAAGATAATGAATTTTCTTCAATATCATTGTGATTTGTTAAGGTTTGTTTATGTGAATAAGCAAAATCATCAATGATTTTTAATTATTCCACATCCATTCTTATTCTTGAATATATGACTGATGTTGAAACACCAAAAAAAGATCGAAAATTCGGTCGAAATTGCTTAGAAAATGGTTCTAAAACAGGTGGAACTCTGACAGTGACACAAAGAGTTAATTATGGGCAAATGCATGCTACCTCTATAGATGTACTCAATCTTTAAACCACAATAAACTTACCATGAGGTGGTATATAGTCATTATGTTTAGTAAAAATTAAAAAATATACATATGTATATATTACAAGGAATTCCTTATTATTATTAAGGAAGGGTTAATTTATTATACTGTATAGCACATACCTTTGCTTTACTTGCTGTGGGACTAACACCCAAAATAAGAGCTGCTTCTCTTTTTGTCATTTTTGGTTCAAACCCTCCTTTATAATATTTTGAATTAGCTAAAGATTCAGAGTCGAACTTTGGTAAATTCTTCATTGCTTCAGCAAATTTCACTGAGGCATTGGGCATCTGTCTGAGGACATAACGACCAGCGAAACCCACAGCTGCTAAGCCCAGGCCTGCTACAATTATTGAACTCGCCTGAAAGAATATGGTTGTTCCCGTCAATGCGCAGAAGAAGTCACCTTGGGGTTTTAGTCGTACAAGTCCGACACACCTCGGTTTCGCGCAACCCCCCAGTGCGACTGAGACAGTCCTATGAGGATTTTCCCCAAGTAAAAAAAAAAGCATTGGTATATTTGTCTCCATGAAAAGTAACCAAAAATATTGTATATGAAAAAAAAATAACAAAAAAAGACGTATTAAAAGAAGCATTCATTAGCAAAACAAAAATGCACTAAGTTCAATTGTAGAATTCACACAAAAGTTTTTCATTGTCCTTTCCAACAAATCTATTTATATATGAAATAAATTGTCATGACTGAAATATCATAGTAGAGCCTTAATCACTTAAGTTAAAAATATGAAATTTATAGATTGCATTCTTTTTATGGCATAGGGTTAATAGGGTTTTAAAATTGTTTAAAAATCCATCAATTTTGATGTAATTACTATACAAAATGGCTGTGATTTTGCTGGCCTAGTGGATAAGGGACTACTAAGGATAAGGGACTGGTATCTACGCTTGGCAATGTGAATGGTTATAGGTTAAAATCCTGGCATGTCCATCTGGACTTTCCCAAATTAACCATGTATTTAAGCACCACATGCTCACCAGTGAAGTGAATAATCGTGAGGAAACACGCATAGCAATTAATAGAATGTATATGTACTCTGAGGATAGTGATCAGCTGCACTACTGATTACGTTTGAGCACAACATATAAAGTTGCTCAAAATGGATACAACCACTAATATCTCTGCTAACCCTGAAAGGGATATACGGTGACAACATATTATTATAATTAGTTAGAAATTAAAAATACAATTTTCGGCGTTTTTTAGAAAACCAATCCCCATAAGATTAAAGTATGGGTTGAAAGTTTGATTGAAAATCTGTCATTTTAAAGGAAGCAATATTCAAACAGAATTTTTGCTTTTTGGCAAAAATAAGTGTTGGGACTTTTTTGAAAAATCAATCTCCAAGGGGGTAAATTATTTCTACATGGACAGCACTTTGTCTTCACAGCTAGTAACTTATAAATTACTTTATTTGTATTCTTTGGTTTCCAATAATGTTTTCTATATATTCTCCACTTTTTTGAAAGCCGAGATTTATAGAGGTAACTTTGTCTTTGTTAAGACTGTTTAGAAAATAAGTCAGTCTTTTACAAAAACTAGATATTAGAATAGGAACTAGAGTATAGCTTAAGTATGCATAGTCATATCCATGTTGATGAAATTAGTGACTTACTATATAAATACATTGAATAAGTCAATTTGTGAAGTTTGAGTAAAGCATAAGCAAAATCAAAATATCATCTACAAATTTCAGCCAAGAATGAATTCCTTGTAACGAACATGTTTCCTTCGTTCAGTTTTAATGGTATCTTTAAACAATGTTTGCAAAGACAATTTTTGTAGCCTAGTACGATCGTAGCGACTTTTGGTAGATAGTTTATCTCACGATAGCCTTTCTCGATGACTACTTTGTACTTATCATTTGTGCAGTAAACTGTGCTGTAGTAATAATGCTGATTTAAAATTAAATATGAATAAATTTGATCGTAGTTTTGCAATAATAAATCAAATTATGAAACGATTCGTTAGGGTTATGAAATTATTTACATACCATTACATTAATTTTTTACGGTATTTTTCTATTTAATAATCATACACTGGAAATTGCGCATATTAATACGAGGTACGAACACAAACAATAGAAAATAGGTATTTAAGACACTTAATTCGTAAATAACATTCTTCTATCGTACTTTACTCTGACAATAAGATCCAACAAAATCACTATAATAGTGAGCTATATATATCGATATTTCAAAAAATATCCATACATGTACGCGATATATCGCTTCAATTCGATATTATCAAATAATCTAGTATCGAATGTAATATCGATATATTTCATCCTATATACTAAATATCGTGTCACATTCATTTTTTTTCTTTATATCTACTTATTCCTCTAAATCTGTAACATTGTCAATTTGAGTAAAAATAAAACGAAAAATCCCGGATTATTGAAAACTAGCCTTTGCAATAACGAATCGCAGACATGAGATACTCTATGCGTTGCCAGCACTAATAACAGAACTTTTATAATATATGGTGGTGACAGTATTGGGACTGCCCAAACGCCACCTTATCTATTTTTTCTTACAATACAAAAAATATTCTTTGGTGTCTATGGACACTTGTTTTGGCTGGCTCAGTACCAGCTGAACGACTTTTCTCAGAAGCCGCACAGGTTCTTACACAGCAAAGAAGAAGACTGCAAGCCGAAAGGGTAAATAAAATTTTGTTTTTGCAAGGTTTAGAGTAAAAGTACTGGGATTTATAAATCTTTCATATTGGTATGGTAGAAAAGAAAAAGCTGCAATTCTTTACGAGCAGATGCTAAACATAGCTTTTGAGATGTATGGCCTCGGATTAATTTTCGTATGATTTCTTTTTTTCTCTTTAAAATGTTTTTACTCATAATTAACCTGATCCATATTTAATATTATAGAGTAATTAAATACAAGTAATTACTTACGATATTTTAAAAATATCGATATACTTATTTGATATATCAAAAGGAACGATATAACATTACGAAATATTATATCGAAAAAAAAATCCATATTTTTTTACGTGACATCCCTAAATCACTAACTATTTTATAGTGTCCGACCGAAAATTCGGTTTCGGTTTCGTTTTCGGCCTAGTTTCGCCCAAAAAATCAAGTTTCGGCGGCAGTTTCGGTTTCGGTCAAAATTGGCCGAAACTTTTGCCGAAACCGAAACTGATTTCGGTAGTTGTCGTACATGCTTGCCTAACTTCGTTTCTCGCGGCAACCCTTTGGCGGACGCTGGCGGCCCTGTTCGGAATTCGTGCGCCGTTCGCATTGCTATTTTTTTTTTTTGAATTTACGCATGTTTGTTGACCGGGAAAGGTCTTCACAACTTAACCGGGCGGGTGGTCGAACACTGAGGGTGCTCAGCCGGCAATTTATGGTTTGGGTAGCAATGCAAGGGCACCCCTGTGGGTACGATCCTCGACTTGGACCGCCAGCCAAAAATACGAAACCTAACGGTGATCTACTAGCGTTTCGGAAGCGATTACCTTGAGAAGAAACGCCGAAAGAAACTCAAGGGTGCGTCGGAGTGTAACTGCGTCGTTTAGACGACAGTTGACGGATCTAATTCGCATTGCTCTATAGCAACACAACTTAGTCAGTGCGTTATCACCCGACGTAAACATTCTTTAGAGGTTATGTTTTGATGGAACTGATTACATGTAAGTTTTTGTTTCATTTTTTTACTTGACCACGTTGACTTTTATACTTGACCACGTGAGTTTCGGTTTCGGTTTCGGTTTCGGCCGAAACTGAAGCCACGGCCGAATATTCGGTTTCGGTTTCGGCCGGAAAACCAGTTTCGGTCGGACTCTACTATTTTATACGCTCTTAAGTTTTCCAGTAAAGATTATAAAATAGAGATGGCTATAAAATAGGACTGTTGAAAAAAAATCGATATTTTAGTTTGATACATCGAAGACCGATATTGATATATTAGGTCCTTACATATGAAATTGGCGTTTTGTATGGGAGGAACAAAAAGTCGAATATTTTTTAATATAATATATTTAATTAATCAAAGTATGAACCATTATTTTCTATGCACTTTTGCCATCTCATAGGTAGTTCGTTGATCCCTTTACTAAAAAAACTAGTCGGACGGGAATCAATAAAATCTTTGAAGGCGATTTGGACTGCCCCATCGGAGTTGAATTTTTTCCCTTGCAAGAAGTTATCCAAATTTCGAAAAAAATGGTAATCTGTTGGAGCAAGGTCCGGGGAGTACGGAGGATGTCTTAGACTTTCCAATTGAAGCTCTTCTAATTTAGTAGCCGTCTGTTGCGCAGTGTGTGGTCTAGCGTTGTCGTGAAGCAGCAGTGGCGTGGAGCGATTGACCAGCCTAGGTTGTTTAGCCGCTAGCTTTTCTATCATGGTTTGCAATTGCTGACAATAGACATCAGCCGTAATAGTCTGGCCAGATTTGAGAAAACTGTAATGAACAATACCGGCACTAGTCCACCAAACGCTTACAAGTAACTTTTTTGGGGTTAATTTTCTCTTGGGGCAGGATTTGGCTGGCTGGCCAGGATCCAACCATTGCGCTGAGCGCTTCCGATTATCGTAAAGAACCCATTTTTCATCACAGGTAATGATTCGGTTTAAAATACCTTCATTATTGTGCCAGTTTAGTAATGTAACGCAGCAGTCGACGCGCGTTTGCCGGTTTGCTTCAGTCAATTCGTGAGGTATCCACCTTTCAAGCTTTTTAATCTTCCCAATTTGCTTCAAGTGAATTAAAACAGTTTTATCACTAACATCGCAGCCTGCAGCTAACTCGGACGTGGTTTGCGATGGATCCGCTTCCACAATAGCCTTCAACTCTTCATAATCAACTTGAGTCTCAGGCCGTCCACGGGGCTTGTTCTGCAGGTCGAAATTTCCAGAACGAAAACGTTGGAACCAAAAACGAACTGTGTTTTCTTTTGCAACACGACCGCCATACACATCATTCACCCTTCGAGTTGTTTCCGCAGCACTAGTGCCACGGCGGAACTCGTACTCGTAAATAATGCGATATTTTAAGTTTTCCATTTTGTAAAATGAGTGACGCAAACAGAAAAAAACAGAAGAAAAAAACAAATGAATGACGATCATCGAAGCACAAATACATGAGTCTATAGCTGTACAAATTTGAATTTGGAATTCCTTACCAAAGAGGAGAAATTTGTGATTAAAGTGGCCAGTACGAAAAACGCCAATTTCATATGTAAGGACCTAATATTTAAAAATATTGATATATCGAAAATCCAATATTATAAAAATTATCAACAGTCCTACTACAAAAGTTGGATAGTTTGATATATTTGAAGTTTAAATTCTCAATTAGAAACAATCATTTTCAATTGAAGTCGGTTGTGTTGACCCCATAATTATTGTTAAGTTGATACAATGTGCCCGTGTCATCGTGAATCGGCGAGTAATTCAGTCGCAGCTTACATTATAAACTACATGAGACATACGGGTCGTTGTAAATAAATAATAAAAGACGGATTAGCTTAGTTATATTAAATTAAAATGTCTTATTATTTATAAGAAAATAAATCAATAAAGTTTTATAACGAGGGTATAGTTTAAATAATATAAAAATGGTGACTTGTGTTTTTTTGCTAGAAACCACAATAATAAATATCTTATCTTATCTTCTTCTTCTTTCTTTAATGGCAACCTTCTCACTACTGCCAATGTCAAAGTATGTTACTGTTTATTTTCGAGTATTAAACTAGCTAAAAATATTGAGTAAATACAGTGAAATATAATAATAAATAAAAAAAAAATACATTTTATGAGTACTATTTAATTTATTATTATCCTAAATACTACTGTTACGTTGCTCCCAAATATAAAACGATTAAAAATAGTTAAACATCCGTTTGAGTAGCGACACAGTTCGAATGAAGAAAACAAAAGTTGTAAATTATCATGGAAATACTTATCAATGTGTAATTAAACAATAAATACGTGAAATAAAGAAAATAAACAGTGCATGGAACTAATGTGGAAAAGTGAAGGTAGAAATTTACAACATCGTACAATACAAACATTAACAAAGTGGTGAAATTGCTGACTACCCTCATACATAACTATTATACTGCCATATTTACTGTCATTGTAAGAGGACGTAACAAATGTCACTTGTAAATGTCAGTTCCGATTAGTGTGGCCAGGCCAAAATTCTAAATTTACGATTAATTGGTACATTCTATTATATGCAAGCAGATTATACTATTATGGAAGAACAATTTCAATTATTTTTTGATAAAATAAAATTAGAAATGAAAAATCAAACAGTGGAACTCACAACCTCAATAATTCATAAAATGGATGAAAAATTAAAGCCTATTATAGAAGAAAATAAAAATATGAAAGAGAAAATTGAAAATCTGGAAATAGAATTAGAGCACCTTAAAAGAGATAAGAAAAGTTAAAACATAATAATATATAATATAATAGAGAACGAGAAATCTACCTTAGAATTAATACAGATAATAAAACAAACTTTTAAATGAGATTTAGAGTTAGCAATAGAAAATTACGAAATAAACAAAATTCATCGCATTGGAAAGATAAATAATTATGGAACACCAAGGCCAGTCCTTCTTTCTTTGGTTAGCGAGTGGAAAAAAATTGAAATTATGAAAAATAAAAAGAAACTGAAAGATTTACATATAAAAGAAGACTACACTAAACAAGTATTAGAAAAAAGGAAAACTCTGCAACCAAAATTAATAGAAGAAAGAAATAAGGGAAATATTGCCTACCTAGTACAAGATAGGCTGATAGTCAAAGAAGGCAATATAAATAAAGCCAAAAGAAACAGAGAGTCACCCATATCACCACAACTAGTAACCCAGCCTAAGAAACAAACTATAACATCTAAAAATTTTAAAATAAATGCTTTTAAAACGATAAAGTCAGGTACTAGTTCCCCTTCAACACATAAAAAACAATAGCAATTAGCCACTTCATACCGGAAGTTAAAAAACAATAAAAATATAGAAAGTAATATAAATAACAAACTCCATACTCCCCCAAGCCGACTGGTCATCGTGGGCGATAATGACCACAACCCTCTATAGGATCAAAAACAAATTAACATAGCTACACTAAATACACGCTCTTTAAATTCGGAAGAAAAACTGTTAGAATTGGAATTAGCTTTGGACAGTATAAAATGGGACATTCTAGGAATAAGTGAAATGAGAAGGTTAGGAGAAGAAAAGGGCTTAAATGGCGTTGGTCAGGCTATATGTTGCGTGATAACAAACAAAAATTGACCAGGAAGATTACGCAATGGTATCCCAGAAACGGAAAAGAAATAAAGGAAGACAAATCAAGAGATGGGAAGATGATTTAAAAAAGACGACAGGAAAAACATGGCTAAGGGAAGCTAGAGATAAAAGAAAATGGAAATCCTTAAGGAAAGCCTTTGTCGGAAGACAAGTAGAGTAGTTAAAAAAAAAGAGAAAAAGGAAAATAAAGTTGTATGTAAAAATATTCTATAATAAAGGCTTATATTATTATTATATTATTATTATTATTATCCTAAATATTTTAAAAAGTATAAACTATTAATTAATTAACACAACATTAATTGCAGCATAAAAAAAAGATGTTACACGTAACGTGTTATAGAAAATGTATATTTCTCAAAGTTTAAATTATATGTGATACATTACGTAAACAGAGGTCTAACTACACTGTTTTAAATTAAACTAAGAAATTAATTGGTAAAATAATTAAAAAATAGAAACGAGTGTTATATAGAATACATAATCTTTACAATACATACAGATTTTACCTTTTTTTAATAAAATAATTAGTTATACTATAAAATTTATTTTATTATTGTGCAAACACACGCGATAATTTATAAAAAAATCCGAAATAAGTCAATTTTTAAATATATTAGGTCTGGGAATAATTTCGCGGCGTTTTTTCCGATGAATGGTGTTGGTTGCATATAACTAAAGAAACATAAATTACAGCAACACGAATGAGTCCACCTTTAAAGGTGACCTTTTGAACGTTATATAAGTGTAAGAAACATTGCAATATGTGCAGTGGTTCGAAAGTATTTCGCACTCGAACATGGAGCTGAATAATGAAAAAATCCGGTGTATTCTACAATATCGTTATGACAACGGGAACAACGCTGCGCAGGCTTACGAAAAAAAATGTGCTGTATACAGTGAAGGTACTTTTTCAAATTCTGCTGTGTGGAAATAGTTCACTCGCTTTCATTTCGGTAACTTTAGTATGAAAGATGAGTCACGCTGCGGTCGTCCAATGACTGAAAAAGCTGATGAAATGCTTGAAAAAGTCCAACAAGATAAGCATATCAGCCGTGTCATTTTTTTTTTTATAACTTATAGGCGAACGCTTGACCTCAATCACACCTGGTGGAAGGTGAAGATGAGTCCGATGATGAACCGCGTCCGCCCAACAAATGCCTATTCACTCTTCTTTTAAAGACTCCCAGGTCATAAGATCGCGGAAATATGGCTGCTGGCAGCATATTCCACTCCTTAGCTGTTCGCATGATGAATGTTGAAGCAAATCTTCTCGTGCGGATATAAGGAACATCCACCTCATACGGATGGTATCCGACACGATGTCTTGTGGTTTTGTGGTGGAATGGGGCTGGTGGAATCAAAGAATGTAGTTCCTGAGAACACTCTCCACCGTGCAACCGGTAAAAGACCGCGAGGCAGGCAACTCTACGTCGATGCTCGATGCTTTGCATTTTAATTTTTGACAAAGAGTCGTCGCCAATAAGTCTACGAGCTCTACGATCAATCGAGTCCAAAGCCGCCAACTGATATTTAGCGGATCCGTCCCAAAGGGGACAACAGTACTCAACACCCGACCGCACCTACGCTTGATACAGGTTAAGAAGTTGCGATAGTGAAAAGAACCGTCTAACCTTAAAAAGGACACCCAATTTTTTAGCAGCTGTTTTTGCTCTAAGTTCAATCAACCGCCCAAAGTTCAAGTCAGCTGTCAGCTCTAAACCGAGGAGCTCAAGACCATCAGTCACCGGCAAGGAAACACCCTGGAAGGTGGGAGTCAGGTGAAAAGGACTCCGTTTAGCGGAAAAAAGACACGCCTGTGTCTTGGTAGAATTAAAACTACCCAGATTCGCATCGCCCCAATCAGAGACATATTTAAGTGCTAAATCTGTTCGCTTCACCATAGCCTCCCTCAGCAGAGAGATCTCGACGGCATCTGCCCGCGGTCCAGATAAGTACCTATCAGTAACAGTGCTATCATCCGCATACCCAAGGATACCGGGTTTAAGCAGATCGTTGATGTGTAGCAGAAACAATGTTGCTAAAAGTACTGATCCCTGAGGAACACCGGCATTAATTGCCAATTGGTCTGACGAACAGCCATCAACAACTACTCGTATAGACCGTTCTCTCAGGAAATCACTGATCCAGACTCTGAGACACTCCGGCAGCCCATAAGACTGGAGCTTGCTTAATCGGCTTGCGTGCCAGACCCTATCAAACGCCTTGGAGATGTCAAGAGAGACAGCCAGGGCCTCTCCGTGCTTCACAATGGCTTCACCCCAGTAATGGGTGGCACACACTAGGAGGTCCCCAGTAGACCGGTTCTGACGAAAGCCATATTGCCGATCACTGAGAATATCATTTTGCTCTAGGTATGCCAGCAATTGACGGTTGATTATCCGCTCCATTACTTTTGAAAAAAGTGAGGTGATGGCGATTGGTCTATAATTAATAGGGTCGGCACGGCTACCTTTCTTGGGAACTGGTTGCATATTTGCAAGCTTCCAACACTCGGGAACAATACCGGTCCGCAAAGAGAGACGAAACAGGCGTGTCAAAACAGGAGACAACTCTGGAGCACAGGTTCTAAGCACTCTTGCTGGGATACCGTCTGGTCCACTGGCTTTGTTCACATCTAGACCACGAAGCACTGAGCGCACATCCTTCATACGGATCACTACGTCGCGCATTAGTGTGCCACATGCAGGAATAGACGGTGGTTCCTTATCCCCACTATCTAGATGCGAACTACTCGCAAACAGATTCACAAAGATGTTCGCTTTATCTGTTGCGTTATGAGCCAGCTTCCCATCAGGCCCCAGAAGAGGAGGGAGTGAGGGTCTCCGAAAATTCGTCTCAACAGACTTTGCAAGGGACCAAAATGCTTTGCTACCACAGGGGTAGTCTGCTAACTTGGCCCCAATGCGACTAACGTGCTGAAAATTTGATTTTCGAAGAGCTTTCTTGTAGGACTTGGCAGCTTTGTTGAACAATACTTTTTTCTCACGCACATCCTGGGTTTTACGCCAGCGAGCATCCGCCCAAGATTGAAAAGCCAGTTCTTTCACTCGCTCTGCTTTGGCGCACTCTGAATCAAACCAAGGACGGGCGCTGCTACCCAGAGGAACGCTAGCATATGGAATAAAATACTCCATAGCTAAACGTACAATATCAGTAATGGCAGAGGCGCAACTTGATGGATCGTTTGAAGAAAAGCATGTTTGCCACCAAGGGTATGATGCAAAGAAATGACGCATCTCATATCATATCATATATCCAACCTAGTAGTACTAACCGCACAAAACAGTTCAAGTGAATGGCATGTAATACTACATGACACACTTCTCATGGACGACAGTTGTCACTTGGAAACGGTGCAGTGTTGTGCTCTGTTATATTTTTTTATTATGGCGTGGTGTGCTGTCAAATTGTGCAGAAATTTTCAGTGATAATTCGGAAGCAATAGTAAAATTTCCTTTCATAGGTAAACAGTGAAATATGTTTGCATTTCTTTGAAAAAACGTCAATATAATTTAAATCATATAACAATAATTTTTAACTGCTAATGTTGCCAGTTTTTTACTTTTTAAAACTCCCCAATTTTTGGGACTTATCTAACCTGTGCTTTAACACGAAAATATTAATTTTTATTGTCTTTAGCTGGCATCAAGTACGATATAGTTGTTATTAATCACTACGTTGATGAAAAATATATCTATAATTTGTGTAAACTTTTTGGTATTTTTATTTTGGGCTAATTGCTATTGGCCCGGTCAAAATACATGGTTACGATTATCGCATAGAGTTGAAAACTGGTACGAATGTTGGGAACACCATTCCTATTGATCCCATATCAACAAAAAAGTTATTTAAGTTCACAAATATGTGTTTTTACATGTTTCAACAAAACTAAATAAAAATATGTATGTCAAAGTTGTAGATTATGCAATTATCTGTAACAATTTTGCAATCTGTAAAAATTACATCAGCCTAGGCCTTCGAATTATTATTTGAAGCCTTCTTGCCTACATAAATACCATGCCCAACAGGGTCCATAGTTGATACTAATAAAACAATTAAAAATACTTACTAATTATATAAATTGCTCTTAGGCATTATATTAGTACAGTATACTATAGTTTTCATTTACAACATTTTTTAGCATCATTGTTTAATCTTTGTTAATTATATTTATTATTAGCTTAAAGTCTAATTTATTAAATAAATTATTAATTAATTGATATATTTCTTGAAATAATACTTATATAGTTACAAGGTTGTTCGGAATAACACTATACCTACATCGTGACATCTATATGATATATAGATAGTCCTTAGGTGGTGCCTTGGTTGTACCTCATGCTAAGTATTGATTCAATATTATGGAAAATTATTAAAATCATCATGTACCATAGAACTGTTTATAATTCTTTTATGTATATTAATTATATAAATGCTTTTTAATTCAAGACAAGCCGAGTGAAAAAATAGTATATATGACAGAAATTTAGCATTATTCCGTATTGGAATATATAATTAATTTTAAGGGTATTTAGGGTGAATGTGGCAACTCTATATCTGGTGACGTCACCTGCCACAATGCATCTAGTAGGTCATGTCACGTGCTAATTTTGGCGCGGAAATTTTATGTCCGATGTATGAGCGGACTCTATCTATATAATCTAAGCATATATCATATTGGTATGGAGCTAGGCATTGACCATAAAAATGTTTTGAACCATTTATACAAAACTGGTTATAAAAAAAGCTTGATGAATGCAGCTCGTGAGTTGAGCGCGAAAAACATGATGGACCGATTAAACATCTGCGATACGCTGCTGAAACGGAATGAAATCGAGCCATTTCTAAAACGTCTAATAATCGGAGATGAAAAATGGATTACGTACGACAACTGGAAGCATAAAATATTGTGAATAAAGGATGATGAGCCTTCACAAACATTTGTTAAATTAACATCGACGCCAAAAGAAGTGATGTTGTGTTTGTGGTGGAACTGGATGGTTATCGTCCACCACGAGCTACTTGCGACTGGTGAAACGATTGATTATCAACTCTACTACTGTGGTTGACTAGAAAGATTAGGCTTGGCGATTGAGATGAAAAGGCCCGAATTGATAAATAAGGAAGGTATTGTCTATAATCATGACAACGCCCGACCACACACTTCTTTGATGGCCCGTCAAAAATTTAGAGAGTTCGGTTGGGAAGTTTTGTTGCATCTACCTTACAGTCCGGATATAGCACCCTCTGACTATCATCTATTCCGATCTCTGCAAAGCTCTCTTCATGGAATTAACTTGGTTTCAAAAGAAGCCTATGAAAACTACTTGATCCAGTTCTTTAACCAGAAACCACAGAAGGTCTTCACCAATGGATCATGGATCTACCTAAAAAATGCCGAAACATTGTCGATAATAATAGAACAAATTTGGTTCCAATAAATTCATTCACGCGCTTAAGGAGACCAGTCGAATTTTACTGTAAAAACGCCACGAACTTTTTCCCAGACCCAATATTTGTATCGCTCCTCTTGCCATTGGATCAATTGACAACTCTGTTTCAATAACTCGGAATTCGATCATTGTCAAGGAAAATTCGATTAATTATTTGACGCATTTGAAGCATTGAGCTTGAATCGAAAAATTTCTATTATAATATTTCGGCAGGTCAATTATCCAAGTGATACAGTTGTTAAAACAATTATAATTTTATTGATTATTGAAATCTGTCGCATTTACCCATCGCTTTAAAAAAAGAACTTAATGCATACAATAAGTTTTTGTTAAATTATAGATTCAGAAGTGAGTTTGTGCTGCCAATCCTGGACTACAAAATCCTCCTAAAAATTATTTTTAGACATAAAACCATCATTGAACCAAAGTATGTTTACAAGTATATATGTTGTTCTGTCCACCAAACCTAAGTAAATTCTTACATATTGTTGCCTGAAGTACTGATTTATAATTATAACCAACAGTATTATAAATTGAAGATATTAGTGACAACGATTGTTAAGTACCCACCGAATTACATACCAGTTACCACTAAAATAAACGTCACTGTGCCAGATTATTTTATTGGCTATAATTTTATTGCAGTGCAGCATCAGGATATTAGTGGATGCTGTCTGGTACGCGACTGGCGTTCGCAACAGAGATGGGCAAAATGTAATCTGATTAATGATGAACGATTACAAAATGTAGTCGTAATTTTAATTTCCTTGCTCTATGATCATGATTAAATCCATTTAAAACATTAAGAAATCATAAATGTGTATGCAATCTGGATTTTGTAGTGTTTAAAACATAATGGGCAAAATGCAGTCATATTAATGGAAAAAACCTAAAATGTAATCGTTGATCATTTTTATTAATCTGATTACATTTTGCCCGTCTATGGTTCGCAATATGAACGAATTCGTATCGTGAATGGCAGCTAGTACTTAAAAAATGGCAACACATTAAACAAGCGGCCAGTCACTGAGACAATCAGATTTATTTAAAAAAAAAACTGGGCCTTTTTGTAGAAGATCAACATGGCAGGAGATCAGGCGCAATTTTACCAGTTATTAAATAATTTCTTATCGACAGATAATATCATTAGATCCCAGGCAGAAGTGAGTACTTTGTATGTTAAATGTATTGTTACAAAATTTACATTATAAACGAGTAAATTAAGAAATAAATCGACACAAGATAATTTGGTGGCCTCGTGTCAAAACGTGGTTTATAAAGGTTCTTCAATAGAAAAATAATTAATGTTTTAATTAAGAACGATGATACTATAAGCAACGACAAGATTTTTGTATGAGTATGTTGCTGTGAAAACAAACATGGTGCATGATGACTATATTATTGAAAATTCTTGTAAGCCACTAACTGCATCATGGCTAATAGGCGGTTAAGTTTCTACGTCATAAAACGCCGGTAGCGGCTTGCTATTTACTATCCTTTATCTGATTACTGAATATTTGTGATTTGACGCGAAAACCGTGATAACTGTATAAATCTCAGCAGTGTTTAAAATTTTTTCTATCTCTTACTACATGAGTTTGAATATATTTTTAAGGTCAAGTTCATATACTTTACGCAAGATTTGTTTTTAGTTATTACACCATAATTGTGTCTAAACACTATTAAATACATCACTATTGAATTTTATTTATTTTAAGTTTTACTGTTTTTGTTTTCTCGTCTAAATACCACCATGTTCTTCACATTTGATATAAATAAAGATATTATGAAACATTAAATTTTCTCAAATAGCCATAATAAGATATAAAATAAAGTAGAAGTATTCAAAGTTATGTTAACTTTTTCGTTTAATATAAAGCTGTATATCATATTGAATACTTTGAATCATACTTTTTTATATACTGTGATTTGCTAAATTAAAAACACTTCAAAATCATAACACCCAACTATTAATAGCTTTACCTAAATTACCTAATAATAGTGACAATTGTCATGTTCCTTTTAACACAAAACTTTAAATAGAAGTATTTAATTTCTGAAGTCCTTAAAATATGTGATTTATTTACTATCAGGCAGGTAGTTGAAACAACTGATAAGTGCCTGTATCATGCTATTCCACAACTTTTTAATTCATTCTTTTTATGATTGAGATAGTATTTGTCCAGGTAACATTTACATAGAAGTAAATAAATCCTCTGCTTCCATCTTATGTCATACTTGATGTCTTCTAATGTATCTATTTTTATTTGAAGTATATAACATATTGAAAACTAGATGCCAGTGGACCCTGTATTGTGAATTCCTGCTCAAATGATTAAAGATGTTATTTTCACATCACATGCATTTATTAATTAGGCAGGAGTATGATTGGCGTAGACAGGCAGCAGTTATGCATATTTTACAGCATTACAATTATTTTTTTATCCCATTTCACGTAATAATAAACTAACAAAAGTAAATTTATCACAAACAGGAAGCATATAGCAATATCCCGACAGAAACAAAGGTTGTTCACTTAGTGGGTGCTATACAAAATGTGGACCTGGGTGATGATGGACGACAAACAGCAGCTGTGCTTTTGCGAAGACTGCTTAGTGCAGAGTTCTTTGAATTTTTCCCAAAGCTGCCTTTCGAACAGCAGGCTATGCTCAGAGAACAGCTACTGCTCACATTACAGATGGATGTCAGTCAACAATTACGTCGAAAGGTATATTTATAACCTCTATCATTATCAATTATAATACCCAACACATGCGTACATCTCCGCATATGCTGTCACTCACTCAAATATACAGTTCAGTCATTTTTGAGCCTTTTAAATTAAACATAATTTTTACCCCTAATTATTATTTTTTGTGCATCATAACTATTATAACTTAACTTAAAAGATTATAACTTAACCTTGAAGTTACATGAAAGGTGAGCATTTGATAAAAGTTAATAAAAATATTTTGAATAAACCCAAAAAATGATATTAAATATAAACCTTATTTCTTATGAGATATTTTTGTTTCTGAAATAGATAAATAGAAACAATAATATAATTTAGTTCTTGAAATAATCTACTTCAGGCAGTACTATGATTGCAACTTTAATATTTAGATAGCAGGTACATTTCTGGTATTTTGTAAATAATATTGGAGATAGTAAAAAAATCACAATGATAGTTATGACATTATCATTACTCATCAACATTTGTCATAGAGTATTGCTACAAGCCAACATCTGTCTTCATGTACAAAAATATGTATATGATGCATTGTGTGATAAATTTTTCATGGCTGAGTCAATTGTTCTGAATTGGGAACTCTAGCAGTTTCACTATTATGCTTAACTGATTATATTATAGTTACATTATATTAAATTATAATTTTATTAGTTTTATCTATAAACTCTCCATGGAATCCCATTACAGGACCCTGAACCTGAACCTGATTCTGTCTAAATCTAGTTACTTATTAATTTTGTTTAACTCCAATTAGTTTTATCAATAAAATATATTTCTTTATTTAATTTCTTACACTACACTACACTTGATTTTGAATTGCATTGCAACTGTTCTATCAGAAATAATAGGAGTTACCTAATAAGGACTTTTTACCATATCCTGTAATGGGATGCATCACTGAAAAAAGGTTTTGATTGATGTTTATCCAAAACTGCATATATTAAATATGTTGTAATGAATTCTGGTAGATGTGTGAGTAAATGTAGTCACATAATACTTGACAATCACTATTTACAGATCTGTGACGTAGTGTCTGAGTTAGCGAGAAACCACGTTGACGATGATGGTGTCAACCAATGGCCAGAGTTCTTGCAGTTTATGTTCAACTGTGCCAATGCACAAGACTCCAACATTAAGGAGGCGGGAATTAGAATGTTTACGTAAGTCCCTTGTATGTTACTGTCACATTATCTTCATTATTACTCAGCAAGCTACTCAATTATAATATGTTAATTTACAATTGTATTCATTCAAATTATTTATAATTAATTTACAGTATATATTGATGCAAGAAAATGAAAAGGTTGTAACTGACTAAAATGAAATTGTTCATTAGAGCTAGAAAACATTTTAGCTACTTTTTGTTTATAGATAACCTTTTTTCTGTAGGGTGCTAGGATTTTTGGACAGTAAGCATATTTCATGATTACAAAATGTAAAATAGAGAATTCTAAAATTATTTTTATTGCATAGCAACAGGACCATTCTATTTTGTAGCAATAAAAATCAATGGTTAAAAAAGCGTTATAGCCAAAAGTGCCAGAGATGTCATTTCCGTTTTCTACCATGAATTATCTTTGTCCTCAAATTATCTTTGTGGGTTGATTACTAATTATGTTAAAATTATTTTATAGTTCAGTGCCGGGTGTGTTTGGAAACCGCCAAAATGAAAATTTGGATGTGATCAAGCGCATGCTGTTGTCTGCCCTGCAAGCCTCAGATTCTGAGGCACTTCGCACACAAGCTGTTAAAGCTGTGGGAGCGTTTATCCTCCTACATGACAAGGAACCTGCTATTCAGAAGCATTTTAGTGATTTGCTGGTCCCATTAATGCAGGTCTGTTCATTGGACTTTTTAAATTTCAAATTTGTATAACTTGATCATACTAGTTGATGATACTTGATCGTCCAGTATCTAGAGTCAAGGCCATTTTGCAGGACTACATTTTTTGGACATATGTTGACTTTAATATCATCTGATTAAAAATTCTTCCAGTGTATTCATGATTTACGTGGTTATCTGAAAAATTATATCTATATCCATTTATTTCTTAATATTTTAACAGTTTACCATTATGATTGTAAAGTAAACAGAGTTATATCTGGGAGTATGCAAATATTTCCTTGAACGCTTTTGAAGTTTCATAGTTTACTTCTGTTTACGATTTATAGCATGTTGGTTATATTTATAAATCACTGAAGATGTGGAAACTCAGTAGAATTACTATTTACATAATATTATATATAGACTGATGCTCTACTTTTTTAATTATTACTTCAGTATTAATTTTCAGTATGTAAGTTTCTCAAATAGTTGGATAAAAAAATAACTTTGTTATTTCAAAGTACTGCACACAAACTCCTACGTGCACATTTTTTTAAATATAAAATGTGTTACTGCCAAGGTGTGCTAAATTGAATTGAGATTTTCGCTAACACCATTCTTTCTATAAGGTGGAGTTTGATAGTACCTCTCAATACATACTTTCTACCTTATAATATGTAAGGTAGGACATAAAGATATTCTTTTTTTAAATTAACGCAGGAAACGGAGCTCAGTGCTGAAAGTGCGTACATCAAATGCATGTAGTGTTCAGCATTCCAGGGCCAAAGTTTTAGCTTAAAAGGATTTTCATTATTTTTTTCAGAAGAAAAGTAATATGGATGAATAATATAATAATATATAGTTACCTACCTGTATAAGCGGTGTTTTTCAGCCCGGTGACTTAAGTTACCCATTGTGTACAGGTGTTTTTTTTTAGTTGGTGACTGTAGTCATCAATAGTAGGGAAAGGGTTAAGTTACAAAACCTGTACATGGTAAATTATTTAATCCTCAACTATTATTTTTGGTTCATTTAACAGGTTATAGTTCAGTCAATTGAGAATGGAGAAGATGATTCAGCTCTAAAGGTGCTTATTGAATTAGCTGAATCTGCACCCAAATTCCTGAGACCACAATTAGAACCTGTCTTCCAAGTGTGCATCAAGGTATTGTTTCTTCAGGAAATATCATATATTAAACGTTTATTATTAAAAAACAGCATAATAGATATATATATATATATATATATATCCATGACATTTAAGAAGTAAATGTGGTTATAATAGAAAGTTCGTCACTTTCAGAATCCATACTTAAAATCTTCAGTGTCCTAGATACATTAATTTACATTATTTGTTTTGGCCCATCTGAAATTATATTTAACAAATATTGCCAAGGGTATATAATTCTGCCAGTGTCATATGTCAAGCTCAATGAGGGAACAGTTTCTCACACCCCCATGTTACAGACCCAAAATTGATTGCATCACAAATAATCCACAGAGTAGTTCACCTGCAGCACGCTATACTATTATACAATATTGTGGATACTTTACAGATGTGAATAACAAACACTTAAACCTGGAATCAATCTGATCGTACATATCAATCAATAAGATCCTAGTCCTATTTTATTATACGACACGGATAGTCTTTTGTATATAAATCCTTTTCAAACTCTAGCCCATTTTGATTACAGTGACAGCTAAATAGGACAGTTTGGTCTATTCAATGTTCAGTTCTTTAATGCACCCACAAATGGTAAATATAGATGAGTATAACATGACCCTATGGCTTGAATGTCAGGTGGTGGGTGACACGGACGCTGAGGACAACTGGCGTCAACTAGCGCTCGAGACGATGGTGACGCTGTGTGAGACGGCGCCCGCGATGGTGCGCAAGCAGGTGCCTAACGCGGTGAGCATGCTGACACCGCTGGTGCTGGAGATGATGTGCGAGCTGGAGGAGGAGCCTGATTGGGCTGTACAGGATGACGCTGCTGACGATGACAATGAACAGTTAGTATCTGTTTTAAGCTATTATTTTCACCCCCTAATCTACATTACTAACATATATTTTATTATTTAAAATCTCTTTAGTCCTGGCTTCCTTTTTAAAAGACTTAAAAAGAAGTGTGAACGAAAAAGTTAATCCAGATATTTCACCCAAATTTTGCTAATAACTGAATTTACTTAATAATAAAACAAACTTTTTTTTTCTTTTGTTTTACTCTTGACACCTTTTATTTAAACTTTATTGTCAATAAAATTGTCTTAAATCAGATCTCTAGATCCACTAATCATAACATAGATATTTGTTCATTGGGTGTTCATGTTTAAAATATAATCTGAACTATCAGTACTTAGAGAGTTTTCAGTATAAATTCTAAAACCATGGACACATTTCAGTACATTTAATTTGTCTTTGCTTGTAATAAATAAAAATGATAAAACTCTATGTTCACTAATAAATAATTGAATGTATGGGAGATATTGCTAAAATTATTGTCAGCCTACTATAATCGCACTTTGTCCATTCATTTATGATTTGCACAAATTGAATCTGATGACAAATGCTAGCGCGAAATCTAGGCATTTTTTTTCTTCTAATGGAAAAAACTGCATATTTTAAAATGTTTCTAATACTGAATAACTTTTTGCAAAAAGTTCTTTGTTCATAAAATCATCTGTATATTATTTTTTGCTGGTAATAACTGATTAGATGAAGTAGTTGTAGCTAGACTATGTAATGCTTTAAGTAGAGTAGTGGTTGATTTAATGACTTTGCATGGAAATGTAGACCTTATACTTTTGCTGGCTTATTTTTAGCTGTAGTGTGATGAGAAATTAATACTTGGCACGAATATATATTATGATAATGATGTTTGATAATCATTTTTAATGATTTCTTCGTCTAGTTTGAAAGGCATGATATCAAGAGAATCATTTTCTTCTAACACTAATTTTATATTCATTTGCATTATATATTCACCTTTGTGCTTATTTATTGTAGTGTTACTAATAATCACTAATCTTGCATTAATTGCACGCATGTTTTGTAATGATGCACTAATACTAATGTTGTAAGGTTCAATAGTTTTTGACCACATCAATCCTGATGTAGCCGCAGAGAACCTTACAAGAATAAAAATGAGTTAATTAACACCCTATGTGCCTATACATTTGGGTGTCAGTCCCTCAATGACAAAACTATTAACAATGCTACTAACAAGTGGTAAATTGATTGGGACTCTTTTGTTTTAACGACTTTAATATAATCTCAATAAGCACAAATCAATAAGGACTTATTTTCCATGCATATGGTCATTGTTATAATGGAATCTGTATCTTTATCAATATCTAAATAATCAAGAATACTCAAGGGGCTATTTAAGCTAAATAATTAAATTATCAGTCAAACCTCCATGAGATTGTTCTGGCTGAATAACTTCATTGCTTACAAATTTAGATACAAGTAAAAAAGTTAAACTTTGATTTTTAATATTTTAAATTACGTCCATTATAATTGTTTCAAAATTTTACACATTCTATTTTTTCTACAGAATTGGATGCTCCAAATCTTAAAAAATATTTAAATAAGTTGAAAGATAATAAATATTCAGAACAAAAATGGATATAGCGTTAGAATATATTATTTTCGACATGTATGAATATAACTATGTACATTGGGGTCAATTGGATAGCTCAGAGTGTATCCTATCTATATTTTTTTCAATTGGCTCTTGTAATACCTGTATATTTTTACAGAAACTATGTAGCAGCAGAATCAGCCCTGGACCGCATGTGCTGTGGCCTTGGGGGTAAGATAATGCTGGGACTTATAGTCGGTCAAGTACCTGCCATGCTGCAATCAGAGAACTGGCAGAGGAGGCATGCTGCGCTGATGGCTGTCTCGTCCGCCGGGGAGGGATGCCACAAGCAGATGGAACAGATGCTTGACCAAGTCGTCAGTGCTGTGCTCAACTATTTGGCTGACCCTGTAAGTTATCTTAAAACCAGATTCTGACTGCTGTATCATTCATTTTAACCATAAAGCACTTGGAAGATGTGAAATATAATAAAGATCTTTCTAGTAACGTATCAAGGGAATAACACTAGTGTAATCTTACATCTCCTTTTATCACCTCAGTAATATAAATATATAATATTGACCAATCAGAGCATAGTTTCTGCCCGCATAGATAAGTTAACACATTGAATCACTTTTTTAGATTTTATGACGTGATAAATCTTTGAATACATCTGACATTAGCTAGTTATGACAAAATATTTTATTATAAGTCAATTTGGACTTTACTTGTCCTTAGTTAACACACTTTTACATTTACAGGATTGACCTTTTTATTAGACTCCCTCAGTGCTGATACACTGAAGGTGGGTACTACTAAGAGCTATCCCTAGTTCCACCTATCAGAAACGCCTCATGATCAAGCTGAATGTCTGTATTAAACATGCAACAGAACTGTGAAAGTTTGGTCAAAATTGATTTAGTAGTTTCTACATGATATCTATAGAAACATCTAAATTAATATTCTCTGATAGCAAAGATTTTAAGCGCTCTGGTATGCTCTTTTTCTTTCCTTTATGTAAAAGAAAGTAAAAAATTAAAATTGTACAACTATTCAAAATAAATATATTCTTATTCTCAAAGTTCTTACAGTAATGTCTTTATTTGTAGCATCCTCGCGTCCGTTATGCAGCCTGCAATGCAATTGGACAGATGTCCACAGATTTTGCTCCAGTATTTGAGAAGAAATTTCATGACAAAGTGGTTCCTGGACTATTGCTAGTGCTGGATGACAATGCAAATCCTCGCGTGCAGGTACTTTTAATTACTTACGTATTATTTAAGTAATTTTATTATGTTGTATGATATATTAACTGCTACTTTGATATACTTAATATTGTATATTTTTATTTATATACTTCACTGTTGACGAACAACATATCACGTATATTTGATGTTCTTGAGAAATTATTTTTCTTGATTAATTACATGTTTCCATACATATCCATAGTATAATAGCTTCAGATATTGACTAATGGTCCTTAATGAATAACTTTGATGCCAAAGTATTATTGAGTACTAATTTTTAATAAATTTGATGTCACTATAACGTTATTGTAATAATTTGTTTGTAGGCTCACGCCGCTGCTGCTTTAGTTAATTTCAGTGAAGACTGTCCTAAACCTATTTTGACACAATATCTGGACCCTCTGATGAACAAGCTGGAAGCTATCCTCACAAACAAATTTAAAGAGGTATGTTATATATGAAATCACAGTAATGATAATGTTACCCAATGTTCGTTAGTGATGTAACCATGTCTCTGGTTTTATCACCTCCATAACATTGGGAGAAAGAATGTGACATTTGCTCCCTTTCTCTCTCACATAGAAAGTCCGGGATCTCAGTTCACAAACATTTTTCTAAGATTATCCTTTAGGAAATTATTTGATTTGTGAATAATGTATAAAGGAGGAACTGTGAAATATTATTCTTGTGCTAGTTATCTTTAATTAATGTTGATTAAAATATTTAATGTAATAATTATAAGTATCATCACAATACAAGTACATCAGTAAGACATGGTCTTTTAAAATTAATAATAGACACTTGTGTGGCCAATTATGGCTGTATTAGTATTAAAAACATGATAATATCCTCAAGAGCGGGAGATTTTCTAAATATATGATTCTCTAATATTAGAAGTCACTGTTATTGAATCAATTTTAATTTAAACTTTGTAACTATTTTGCTATATTTTTTTACTGTTACAGTTAGTGGAACGAGGCACTAAGCTAGTGCTAGAGCAAATCGTGACAACTATCGCATCTGTCGCAGACACAGTTGAAAAGGATTTCGTAGTTTATTACGATCGTCTGATGCCCTGCCTCAAGTACATCATCGCCAATGCTAATACTGATGAATTGAAGATGCTTCGTGGAAAAACTATTGAGTGTGTCAGCCTTATAGGTTAGTTTTCATCTTAGTATTTGACTGTTATCCCCTCATTTTATAAAACAATAACCGTGATGGTTTTTTACTATAGGACAGAAAATTCAGAAAAACTTTTTGTAAAAAAAAAATACTAGTGTAAAAATTTATTGGAGGCATTATGTATAAAAAAATTACTGGCGTTAGTAAAAGTTACAGTAGATATTTTTTTAAATGTGAAATTTATGACTAGTAATATTTTGATTCATAAAATAGTATGCTATAAAACTCTTTACAAAACAGTTTTATGTCAAAAAAAAATATTACAATAAATTTCTTCAGTATTAAGTACATATTTATGAAAATGGGTCCTACTTTTAAAAATATTACCGATATTCTTGTGCAAGTTTAAAAATAAAACAATGGCATTTCTTTTTCTGGTATTCATACTCTTTTAAATAAATATTAATGCTCAATTATTTGTTTTAGGTCTGGCTGTTGGTGAAGAGAAGTTTATGTCTGATGCTTCTGAAGTGATGGACCTCCTTCTCAAAACTCACACAGAAGGGGAACAACTTCCAGCTGATGATCCTCAAACCTCTTATCTCATTTCAGCATGGTCAAGAATATGTAAAATAATGGGTATGTATGTTTCTATGAAATTATCTTATGCAACTTTTAATTTTCCGTTAAAAAGAGAAGTAGTGCACAAATTGTGATTTCTTTTATTTGGCGTCAGCTGTAAATTGTTGCGCTCGGTTGTTGATCTCCACACTGTGTGAGGAAGGTGGTATCAATGATTCCATGACAAATAATAAAAGGCAGAAATCTTGACAATAACAATTACTCATAGGTTATTTACTAATTATGCCAATGATAGCATATAATTGATACATCACTATCAAACAGTATTAGTGCTGTAAATGTAAGATGTTCACTCATTAGATACTAGCCCTTTGTGAGTCTACTATTACTAAACACTACCAAATAGGATCTGTGTTATTTTTAACCTTTGTTATATTGCGTCAGAAATAGGGTGGAGTGGAGTGGAGAATGATGTTTGTTATAATATTAATAAATTGTGTCCCTGTGGAGTCATCAATGTGGGATCACGTCGGACGTGACCAATGTGTAGGCTGAGACTTCAGCTGTATTGGGACCAAATGTGGAGGCAGGCGGCTCGAGGCTCGCCGCCTGCTGTGGACCGCACCAATTACGTCGTGGTTGACAGTTGCGGAGGATTAGCAACCGCTTGTGGTGGCGGCCACTACCACTTGTGGGGGAGGGGGGCTTGTCTCTACTGCTAGAGGAGACTAGTGATTCAAAGACAATCCTTACTTCAAATGCCATTATATATAATGCGCTTGACCTAGATATCGTATATTGACCTGTAAATATCCTTACATTGCATTAACCGTATGAAACTTCCATTAGTCTTAACTCTGCATAATATATGTTCCCCACTTCCCTTTCATAGCCAACAGAAATTTGTTAATGGCTATGCTCAATATAAAAGCATACTGTATTTATAATTGATTTTATTCATTGTACAGGCAAAAAATTCGCTCAGTACCTACCGATGGTGATGGAACCCGTGATGCGTACGGCCGCCATGAAGCCCGAGGTCGCCTTGCTGGACAACGACGACCTTGACGCTATCGAAGGAGATCTAGACTGGCACTTCGTCACGCTGGGAGAGCAGCAGAACTTTGGCATCAAAACAGCTGGTATGAAACGTCACATTTATTCATCTATAATCACATTCATGATTAAAAAACGATAATATTTAGAAGCCTAAGAGATCTAACCTTAACTTGCTTCTCCCAGAAAAAAACTATAAAAAGAAGCTGAAACTTGTATGTAACTGATTTTATTCAAACTCCAGAAGCATTAGCATTCCTGCGATTTTTTAATTGCAAATAATTTCTAAATATAAAGTACAATTTACTCTACATGAAATGCATAAAGTAACAAACATTTTAAATTGATTAAATACCAGTTTAGTCAAACCCTAATTATTTTTGATACAATTTAAAAAGTTAAAAATATTCAATGTGCGTCAACCATAGGAGACGGACTCTTGTCTTTAAATAAAATAAAAAAAATAGATCTATCGCATTCAGTTAAAATATCAACTTATTTCTGTAAGGCCTGGAAGACAAGGCGTCCGCATGCGATATGCTCGTTTGTTACGCTCGCGAGCTGAAAGAAGCTTTCGCTGAGTACGCTGAAGACGTTGTTAAGCTGATGGTGCCGATGCTCAAGTTCTACTTCCACGACAACGTGCGCACGGCGGCGGCCGAGTCTCTGCCATACTTGCTCGAATGCGCGCGCATCCGCGGCCCACAGTACATACAGGGAATGTGGGCGTACATCCTGCCCGAACTGCTCAAAGCGGTCGACTCAGAGCCCGAACAGGAAGTCCAAGTGGAATTGCTCAACAGTCTCGCCAAAGTGAGTACTATGCGCGTAGTCAAAAAAATATTTGAAAATGGCGTCGCTTTTGTATTCCCTCTACAGTATGCAAGTAACACACTGTTTCTTTTGTGTGCATATACTCGTTTGCTACGCTCGAAATATCAGTGGCCTTCAATGAATATGCCGTTGATGTTGTATCGTGATTTAAAAGAGCACATAAAATAATGAACTCTTAGCTTTGACTAATCGCGACACTAATTTTCGTTGATGACCTAACAATTATAAAAAATAAATAGGATACATAGGCTTGCCTGATAACAAATAAATAAATAATTATTCTTCCACTTTTTTATCATTATTTTTACTTAAGAACCATATACCAAGGACAGTGGAACAGGTATATGGATAAACTAACTCTGTGATTGACCTCATCTGCAATTAAAGTTCAGATTGAAAAAATATTGGTTATTTTTGTACTTCCTACATTTATATTGGAGTTTATCACTTTATATTTTATATTGGTTTTTAAAGAAGTCTTAACAGCCCTATACCTATTTGACAGAGTCGTCATGAATATTTTCTTGCAGTGTATCGAGCTGTTGGGTATGGGCTGCCTGTCCGATGGCGAGATGATGGCAGAAGTGCTCAGGTTACTCAACAAGCTGCTGACTCAGCATTTTGAACGAGCCACTGAACGTCGTCAGAAACGAGCTGACGAAGACTATGATGAGGTGACTTACATTCTACAATTATAGTCAAAGTTATGGCTCCTCTATGCATTTTTAAGGCCTTTACCTAGAAAGTAAGAGGACTAATTAACTGAATATGGGGATTCTGTAGGTTGTCATTGACACTTGTTGATTGATATATAACATGTAATGTAATTAAGTAAAGACCTTAGACACCCTAACAAAGTAAATTTGTTATTATCCATTTACTATGCATAGATATACTAAGGTTCAAATTCAAAAATATGTATTTATGAAAAAATATTACCTATTTTAAACTAGCAATTTTCTAGAACTATGGCTATCAGTCGATTACGTTGGGTATCAAATGTATTTTTTTCCTACAAATGTAATGTAGTCACTTTATCAATCTAATATAAATAAATTAAGGTTTTCCAATCAGTAAAATAGCTTATTACGTAGGTGGTTGAAGAGCAACTGGCTGACGAGGACAATGAGGACATCTACAGTCTGTCCCGCGTCGCGGACGTGTTGCACGCGCTCATGTCCGCCTACCGCGACTCGTTCTACCCGCACTTCGACACGCTGCTGCCGCACCTCGTGCAGCTGCTCGCACCCAGCAGGCCCTACACCGACAGACAATGGGCTATTTGCATTTTTGATGACATCATTGAATTCGGAGGTATGTCTCACTTAGAGTAGTTATTTTCTCTTCAGTATTGTAAACCGTTTTCATTACCTATCAGTCCATATTTCAACTTTCAAGTGTGTGACAAGAATATACTGGAGATTTATTATGTATAAATAACGTGATATTAATAGATCTAGGTGTATGCGCTAAGCCGGGCTTTCATATTCAGGTACCATTAAAACACAGTTAGAATTTACACTTAAAAATACCAAAACTCACACAGAACAATCCAATACAAAAATAAACAATATGGTGGTTTCCGCTTTACTAGATGCGTCATGACATTTCCGATCTAAATTATTTTAATAACTTACAATACTATAAAATACTAGAAATATATTTAAAAAATGTAACAAATTATTTTAATTAATTTGACTTCATTAATGTTTATCATTTACAAATTACATGTTTTTCTTAAAAACATAAACTATATCTAACATAGATGGCGCCACAAGCAATTTTAAATTAATTTCACTTTATAACGTGTAGAGACAGTAAAACACCATAAAGTTCATCATAAATACGTTTATTGCACAGATACTTCGATAAAACAATAATAAACTCTATAAATAGGCATTAACCTAGCGAGCTACGTATGCAAGACGCGATCGGTTGAAACGTCACATGAAATCTCCCTCCTACCGTCCACCGCAGACGGTGCGCAAGCGATCCGTACAACCATTACGGGGTCCGCGAGAGTGGTCCGGCAGAGTGCATGCAGCAACTTATGTTATTATTTAGAACAATAATTAGAATTAATTGATTAATAATATAACAATAATATAAATATAATCATATTATATAAATATAATAATCAATTAAACTTACACAAATATCGATATTTGTCCATTATTTTCGATAGATGGCATGATGCCCATATGTACGAAGACAGATCTACTGATCATGTACAAAATAAGTGTAAAGAGATCCTAATTTAATATGCATACAGAGCTGCCCAATACTAAAATTTTAAATTTTGAAGTTGCAAAATACAAATTCCTATCTTCACAGAATAGTTATTTGTGGAAAATTATTTTATTTGTTTTATTTGATCGGACAGCATAAGGAAAATCTTGGAGATTACTTAGCCATGTGGTGAACTTCGCTTGTATTCCGGCATTTTGTTTGTTTCAGGTTACGTTGTCTGGTTGCATCCACCACATCCTTTAACCATTTTATGATTTCGATTTTATATAGAACAAAACGTCTATAGACTTAGACTAGAGTATTATTTTTTGAGTATGTTATGTAGGACATCAAATATTTACATTTTTGGTCCATAGTATGAATAACACAATGTGAATCCAAATTTTGACACAATTTTTTTATGGACACTGAATGTCGAAATGTAATATGCTTATTGCGTTTTGATCTGTCAGATCCATATATTTTCGGCAGTGTTCCTACTGGTACTTTCACTCTTTTTTTTTCGACAGGATATTGATTGATGGCAAGGATAGACCGCCACAACTAAACTGGGCGAGGTTTTCACTCTTATTTGAATAAAGTACAAGTTAACTGAATGTAATATTATTGTTGTGGCAGGTCCAGCATGCGTTAAGTACCAGGACATATTCTTGGAGCCGATGCTGAACGGTCTCCGCGAGTCTGAGTCGGAGGTGCGGCAGGCGAGCGCGTACGGCTGCGGCGTGCTTGCGCAGTACGGCGGTGTGCAGTTTGCGGGTGCGTGCGCTCGCGCCGTGCCGCTGCTTGCTGCCGTCGTCGCCGACCCGGACTCGCGCTCCGTCGAAAACATCAACGCTACAGAGAACGCGATATCCGCCGTCGCCAAGATAATTAAGTACAACCACTCGCAGATCAACAGGGATGAAATCATCAGGCACTGGTTAGTACACTCACCGGCTTCATTGCGCAATTTGTAGTGCTCCAACCTGCTGCCCACTGAAGGTCTTTGGTTCGAGTCTTGGTACCAACAAACTACACTGTGATGAACTAATTAGTTTGTCGCGAGTCATGGATGTTATGTATATCTTTGTCTAATATCCATAGTACAAGCAGTGGTGTCTCTACAGCAAATGAGGCCTAAGGTGGAAATATTGCGGGTGGTACTTTATTAAGATAATGACCATCTTACAAAATATCATCATTATAACTTTTAAAATTAAATAATAGAAAACTATTTTAAAAACTGAAACATAAGATGTTTGAATTAATTTTATTATTTTTATGGGACATTTGAATAAAAAAAAAAGAAAAAGTATTTATTTTGCCACAAATCAATAAAACACCAGAAATTTAAATGCAGCAATACTAACAACACACAAAAACAAAAGAAAATAGAAAACATATAAACATGGCGAAAATGGGACCTTCATCAGCCTAAAGCCACAGAGGAAGCTTGCAGCGCTGATTTTCGTGAAGGGCCCTGGTCGTGTTACATCTTATAAGAATTATCAATAAACAATAAAAATACATATAGCTTAAATAATAAATACAAAATAAATACGAGTGATACTAAAATAAACTATTACATACAATAAATAAATCGACTACCAGATGTATTAGTGATAGATACTATAGCAAAAATATATGTATACCTAAAAAAAGATCAAAAGTATAAGTAAAAATAAATGATATAGACTACGTGTAACTAATAGATTATTAAATAAATATCATTTTAATTCTATTTTTGAAAGCCAATTTAGATTTGGATATTCTAAGTGGTGGCGGCAAATTGTTCCAACACTTCGTAGCCTGATAACGAAAACTACCACGAAATGTTGTCAAGCGGTGTCACGGTGTTACTAACAAGAATTCGGAACCTCTCGTCTTATAAGTAATAGTTATTATTTCGAATGTTTCAAAATGATTTAATGGTAACTTGTAGTTAAATGTGGTATGTAGGTTGACGTGGCTGCCGGTCACCGAGGACACTGAGGAGGCCCCGCACGTGTACTCGCTGCTGTGCGAACTCGCCGCCAGCGGACACGCGGCGCTCGCGACGCCGGACGCACCGCGGCACGTGATCGCGACGCTAGCTGAGGCCTTCCTGCACGACGCTGTGCCTACAGACAACCCGGCCTACGCGCAGATGGTTGCGCTCGTGCGACAGATACAGGTACGCTTTGACACCAACTGCTGTATCACGCTTAAGGTGCGATATGGATGCTGGTAGGCGCGACAGTGCAGACAGCAGCGATCCGATATAAGCAGCTAGTCAGTTGGCACAATCGCGAGCTTGACACGCCACCTATCCATGTAAATTTATGTAGAGCATATTTTTTGATGAAGTTGGGGGTTATAATATAAATGTAGCAGTAGGAGTCTCCGAGAAAAAAAAGTTTTCCAACCTCTGAGTTAAATAGTATTATAATTATGAGTTGATTACATATTATTGCAGAGCAACGCGGAGCTGTTCAATTCATGCCTGATGCAGATGAGCAATGACCACAAGGAGGCGTTGCAGCTGGCGCTGTCGACATAGAGCCGCTCCAAGCTGACTGCATTCATCCCCCGCCAACTACCGCCCCACCCCTTCTCCATTCTTTATCTATCGCCAGTCTCGTTAATCACATATTCGTGCATCGCTACTCAAACTGAATAAAGTTGTAACAATAAAATTTAAATTGTGGAAATAGATCAAAAAACAGCTTTACTGGACGTTTATTTAGTACTACTTTTTATATATAATATAAAATAGAATACTAGATTCGATTATAGTATATTACGTGTCTCATGAGTTTTAACAGTTATGAATTTATAACATTAACTGAACAATTTTTTTTTTTTACTTTGAAAAATAATACGCTTTTTTCGAATATTTATGATATATTATCGATATTAGGAAGATGAAAATATATTGCTATGAGGACTGAAGTGCACTCTATATACAAAAATATTTTGATGTATGTATCTGAACTTTACGACTTTATTTGTTTAGAGTAGTGACATGCGTTCATTGCTTCTGACGATTGTACTACATGTACTAGTGTGACTATATTAATAAATAAAAATACATACACATTGTTCAAAGGTGTTCTCGATTAATTTTAAAATAACTGATGCTAGGTTAAATTCTTATCGTCGACGTAGACAGTTCTTACAAAATAGTTGTTTATATTCCGAATCAGATAATAAAAATCTTGTGAGCTATTTCAAATTGCTGTGATATATTTTTCTAACGTTTATTGAAAAGCTTTAGCTCGGTTATAAACAGCTGCATTCCGTTGAAGTTAATTTCATATTGACCTCTCACATCAATCACTTTTGATTGTTATTAATAGTTTTAAATATAATTTAGTCATAAAGGCTGTGGAGATGGTCCAATTTTTTTTTTAACATTATTTTTTTATGGATTGAAACGGGAATATATTTTATAAGGTAGTTTCGTGTTAGAGTTATGATTGCATCAAGGAAATTACTTATCTACATTTTACTATTATATCTTTGGTAGCTTGGAAATCACTTGTATAAAAGTGAAACGCCTATAAATATATAGTAACTATTTTGACAAATATCAACATAACTATAGCATAAATAATATTAATATGACTATTATTTATTTTTCTTGGACTTAAATCTGGTCTGTGTAGTGAACTGCAGTAGAAGCAAAAATGTTTATTTTTTGTTTTTGATACGTTTATTTCATAAAATTGGACCAATCTCCCTTTGATAATTAACGCAACATTTCAGCTAAGACGCAGATTCAAACCCGGTCGTTGTATCTCATATATACGAGATATTTCTTTTTGTAAGACGTAAACATATTCAATAAGTATATAAAACATATACATTTCTTTGTTTAAACTAAAATAAAAATTTATTTAACATTGTATTTACTTTTTTATTTTAAAATTTCTGAATTTTTGGACCTGTCAAATTGCTTTTTTTTAGCGAAAAGCTAAACCATTCCAACCAACCGGTACTAACGTACAGTTCTTTATACTTCAGCATATAAACTGCTATATAATCATGAAGATTTGTAGTATACCGATGGCGTTAAAAATTGGAAGAAAAGAGAACGAGACTGACCATAAAATACCTATTATAATTATGTTTGTCAAAAGGAAGAATGATTGGTTTCTATCGTTATATTTAAGTAAGTATGTATAGTCCGCTTATAATTTCCCGTTTGCCTGAATTTAGTTTCGGGTGGCGCTGTTACAGTTTTGTAAATATTACATAAGCCGCTTTTTTTTAAGAACTGGTAATATCATGGGTAGACTTTTACAATAAAACCGAGCGAGTGTTAACCTGTGAGAGTAACTTAAAGGTTTCACCTCTAAATCTAGTGACTTATTATCAGAGATGGGCCAAATGTAATTTGATTAACGATTACAAAATGTAGTCGTAATATTAATTTTATTGCTCTGTAATCATGATTAAATCCATTGAAAACATTAAAAATCATAAATGTGTATGCAATCTGGGATCCTGTAGTGTTTGAAACATAGATAAGTGAAATGCAGTCATATTAATGGTAAAAAACGTAAAATGTAATCGTAATCATTATTATTAATCTAATTACATTATGCCCATCTATGTACAGAATAAATTAATACATTGCGATAGTGATATCGCAGCGTGCATGCTACCATGGTATATCACCCTTATGGGAATGGTGTGACGATATGTTCGTATTATATTAATCTATAACAAAAGGAATATTAAAAAAATCGAAAGTCTTTATGGCACAGGTGACATGTAGCTGTGGGTGACATCATTTTGCTATCTAACTTTCAGGCAGTTTTCTCTGTGTTGCTTGTTGTAAAGATAAGCAAAAATATCAAATAATGCCTTAGTTAATCAGAGATGGGCAAAATGTAATCAAATTAACGATTACGATTACATTTTGTAATCATTAATCATGATTAATGATTAACGAAATTAATCATAAAAAGTAATCATTTTTCGGTGATTAAGGATTATTAATCTTTAATCGGATTACAATTAATCATGATTACTTTTATGATTACTTTTCTGTTTGATACGTAAAATGTGCTGCCGACAGCAGAGCGGCGCTCGCCTATATTTATTGGAACGAAGTTTCTTTTCGCGCGTTGCGAATGGTGGTTAGTGAGGTGTCTTCCAGCGGGGAATGGGGGTGGTGGAGTCCAGCGGAGAGTGGGGGTGACTTCCAGCGGAGAGTGGGGGGTGGCGTCCAGTGGAGAGAGGGGGGTAGCGTCACGTAGAGAGTGGGAGAGATGGCTTCCAGCGGAGAGTGGGGGGGTGCGTCTAGAGGAGAGTGGGAGAGATGGCTTCCAGAGGAGAGTGGGGGGGTGCATCCAGAGGAGAGTGGGGGGGTGTCGTCCAGCGGACAGTGGGGAGGTGTGGTCTCGTCCAGCGGAGAGTGGGGAGAGGGTGTGTCGTCCAGTAGAGAGTGGGGGGTGGCAATCAGCGGAGAGTGGGAGGTAGCGTCCAGTGGAGAGTGGGGGGTGGCGTCACGTAGAGAGTGGGAGAGATGGCTTCCAGCGGAGAGTGGGGGGGTGTGTCCACCGGAGAGTGGGGGGTGGCGTCCAGCGGACAGTGGGGAGGGGTGGTCTCGTCCAGCGGAGAGTGGGGTGTGGAGTGTGTCGTCCAGTAGAGAGTGGGGGTTGCAATCAGCGGAGAGTGGGGTGTAGCGTCCAGCGGAAAGTGAGGAGGGTGGCGTTTAGAGTGGCAATTATGACACCAATACTACTATAAACCAATATTATTCATGCTAAATATAATATATATAGATATCTCATTGTTTAGAAATATTTATTATACATATTGGTCCTGATACAATGTACTGATTATAGCGCCATCTATTTGTTAAATAATATTTGAGTACTTCTTAATGAAAGCCATCATAAATTAAAAATGTTATGTGATAATAGTTATTTCCGATAGATAGCGAGATAATTAAAAACGGGAACGAGGCCGATGTTATAAAAATAATAATAAGTGTGGATGGTATACAGATGCACGCCGGTTGATGGTTTTGATTTTTCATTACTGAAGTTGATGTTAAATCACTGGCCAAAATGCGTGGAAGTTTATCTAATTTTTTGCCACCCCTCCTCCCCACTTCTCGCTGGACGCCACCCCCCCTCTCCACTGGACGACACCCCCCCACTCTCCGCTGGAAGTCACCCCCCACTCTCCACTGGAAGTCACCCCCACTCTCCGCTGGTAGTCAACCCCCCCCTCCCCCCCACTTTCCGCTGGACTCCACCACTACCACTCTCCGCTGGACGCCACCCCCCCCCCCTCTCCATCGGACGACAGCGCCCCATTTTCTGCTGTATACAACTTCACAGACGCTTATAATGAATCGCTCAACGAGACGGATGTTCGGGGTCAGCTAATTCGAAAAAAGATAACTTGAAAAATTTAATAAACGAGAATTTTAATTGGTCTCTCTCTCAGACAGAACTCAAAAGTAATCATTAAAATAATCATGATTAATTGAATGATTACTGTAATCAAGGTTAATGATTACTCATGTAATCTTGATTAAAAGTAATCAGATTACGCCCATCTATGTAGTTAATAATGTTGCAATAATAGTATTCGTTTTAAATTTTCTTTACTTTTGGACGTTTTACCAGATTTCTAATTTCGAAATTTTCAGAATCAACTCTTCGTGTGGTGCTGAGTATACAGTCCCGCGATCAGAATAAGAATTGGCAATATTTATTTTATTATAATGCTGAAATGTACATGTAGGTAGGTAGGACGATGGTGGAGAATAGAAGAATAATAATAGAAGAATGTGGTTTTTATAATACTACATTCCACTCTTAATAGCATGGTTACATATTGTAGGCTATATAGCTCTGATTCCGTAAAAAAATGTTTTGACTATATATATATTATCAGAACTGTGTGTTCCGATCCTAGGCATGATTGTTGAAATAGGAAAAAATATCTATATTCGCTACCTATGATGTTTTGTAATTCTAGTGCTGATTTGGCTTGATATGGCAAAAATCATAATGAACTGTAATTAACCGTTACTGGAATCTTGCCGACATCTAGATATTATTTTTGTTACACTAATAAACAAAGTTTAGAAATAAACTATTAGGCCCACGATTTTCAAATAAGAAAATTTCTTAGGGCGGCTTTCACTAGCAAATTAAATCTAGTTTAGACTTACATAAAATGCTATTTAGCGCTGAACTGTACTTATTGTCTTGCTCAGAATCAAAATCCAGTTGTAACAACTCTTAAACTGAAATCATCATTAAGATTGAATGAAACCGCTTCACAGATTATCGTTTTATACAGGCTTAAGCTAGATTTAATTTGTTATTGCAAGCCGCCCTTAGTTCAAGAAGCTATTTAAGGCTTAAGTTATAGAATACCGAACTACTAAAAATATCAACATATCCTGGAAATTAGCCTTTTTATCTTTGATATCTGATCTGAGTTCTGACGAAAACGCATCAATTTCTTATATAAATTATTTAACAGTGTATGAAATATTCTCATAATTAATTAAAAATAAATATTGATTTGATAGGCCATAAATTTTATGATTTAGGTTAAATGTTATTTCGGTGTTTGTAAAATATTTTGAGGGGCTTTAGAGGATTTTTCTTGGGCTAGTAATACTGTCTTATCAGTTGTCAAACTGTTGCCATTTGCTGCTGTCATTTTGAAATGTCAAGTTGGGACACCGCTGCTTTTATTTACGAAAAATATTTATTTAAATATTTTTCAAAATTTTCATGACAGTTTGTCTTACAACTTAATTTTAATACTTATGTATATACATTAGTTTTCAATTCTTTAAAACTTTAATTTTAAAATTACTGATATCTTTTAAACGTTCTGGACTTTTCGTGTACACGATACTGTGATCGGCGTTTGATATAATTCCATCCCACAATATAAGTGCATAAGGTCTGTAATATCTGTATGATATTTACGTAAAAGTTCCATAGGAGGCTGAGCCAGTGGGCTATGTTATAATGTCGCGTAAAAGATCACGACTAGGTACCGAAGAGGAAATGGAATCTAAGTTAAACGAAACTGGTTGTGGCGAGGGACAGAACGGCAGTGATACAAGTTTCAACAGTACTACGAGTGTAGCTGTTTCTCCTTTACTGGTAAGCAAAACTGATAAACTATTTGTAAACAAAATTTAGTTAATTTTGGCATAAATATTATAACCGCAAATAGCGCAGTGTTTTGCTCTTGCGCTGACATAACCTAGACACTAAACCTTGCCTTGCCAACATTTATTAAATTCGACCTAATCACCTAATTTGTTTGACCAGCATGGGATAGCTTCATAAGCCTTTTAATATGACAGTTTATATATTTGCTAATAATAAATTACATTATTTTTAGTATTTACATTTCTTATCCTGTCATGAGACATAGTTGTATTCATAATTATATCCTTCTTTGCCTCTTTGATCATTTGATCTTGACTTTGATCACCTGCAGTTCTAGCGCATTTTATTCCATTTTTTTTTTCTTATTATTTATTATAATAAAGCTTCAGTACATCCTTGATGGCAATGCCAGCCTCATAAGGTATAACAATGATATTGTTGATATGTTTATATGTTTACAACAAATTGACCATCATTGTCACATTAACCTAATGTGGTGATATGACTTAGTAGTCATGGTAATCTAGTTATATTTATACAGTATATATAAATTCACTAATAGAATTAATACCTTATATTGAATAAAAAAATCATACTTAAAATTTACCTCTGTATACATTTTCTGTTTATAGATTGTTAGAAATGAATTTTGGTATATGCTGGTGATAATTGTAGATATATTAGTAATACATGACTTTATGTCAATACAACCTGTGATGTCCCTGGTGTTGCTCAGGTAAAATAATTTATATCATTGGAGGTTGGTTTTTCAAAAACTTTGAAAAATATATTATTTTATTTCCTCGCCACGCTTATTGGATGTCTACATCATGAAAAAAACTCAGTATCCAAATCTCATCTTACTAGCTTCAGTGGCTTACACTCTTATTTTAGGTTAGGCTTCATGATGGTCAGGTCATGTGATTTTATAAATATTTTTTATTTTAAAATACCACATCTGATTTGTATTTGGATTTACATTCAATCATACTGTAATTATTAATACATTAATAATAGTTTTACTAAATCCAAAAATGTTTATTTTTTTGTATTGTGGCATGAAAATTACTTCTTTTATAGAGAAAATACTCGTCAGACAATTTTGATAACAAAACAGAGAAAAGCAGCTAGGTTATGCATAATTTATTCCAAAACTAAATCCCCAAGATCACTCATTTGTATGTGAATGTAGCTATTGTCTTAATATGAAGGTTAAATTTGATTATAAATTTGTAAAACAGACTATAGTTGAATAATGGATCAATATCTTAATTTCTGAGACCTGCTCCTCTGATCATCTAAATAAAACACATAGCCAAAAAAGAAATATGGTTTGAATCATACTGTGTCTACTAGTATAAGGGCTAAGACACATAATTTGGTAAAAATAATGATTATTTTGTAGATATTGTCAGGATTTTGAGAAATACTCTAAATAATATTCACAAATAATGTAATTAAATCTTATTATTATAATATGCCATTTAATGCTAACATGTGTGTGTGATGTATGTATTGGTCATTTAATTATTTATGTCTATACACTATAGTATACTATTGATGTAATTAATGTTCTCCTTGACTAAATAGGCCTTAACATCTGTCCACAACTTTAACAGTTTACTATTTTACGAAAATGTTATAGTAATATATAATAGTTTTCTTTTACTATATTATTCACCAGAGAACATAGTTGTTGATTCAGTCATTATGATATCATCCTGTTGTGTATTACATTGGCTATGTTTGCATTGAATTTATAATCTTCTTTACAAATTACACAAATGAATCACGTCAATTGAAGTATAATGTACGAGGATGATACACTCATCAGATATCATTACACTTTCGTTTAGCGTCCCAATGAAAATGAAAGACAACTTAGCATAGAATGGGCTTGCGGCCAACGATGTGGCGTGATCACTGGTCGTGCCACGTTGAAATACCTTTGCATCTGTAAAATACGAAACTCACGTCTCGATGCGTACAAACTAAAATGCAATCCGTAAACAATGGTCCCGTTTTACCTATTATAATCTAGAATGAAATGCGTCTTATAATTACCGCTACTGTTCTTTATGAATTTTTATCACTTTGCTGTTATGGGAATAATATATAAACATACATATTGGCGAGTAAACATCAAAGGAAAAAAAATCTCTTGTTTGATGCCAGTTTGAAGTGGCGCATTCGCAGGTTTAATTAACGTAATAAGCGTACATTGCTCACTACTAGTGCACTGGTATTTGTAGGAGGATATCATATAACAGGAGTAGTCAAGGTCCTTGAATGTCCGAGACATTATTAAAAATTTGAAATTTTTTGCGATCCGCAATTAGATACGTATACCTATTAAAGGTACGCATTTTTTTTTCCTTTAAAATATAATAGCACAAACATGAAAAGGGTTTATTTATCGATAGCCACAAATAATTCTTCAAAGAGCCACATGTGGCTCGCAAGTCTTTTAATAACGCTGGTGTATTCCGAGTCCTCTTCTCTAGGATATGTTAAGTAAATAGTTCGGTATTCCTAAGTTATATAAGTTCACCTATATTCAGGCATAATAAAAAACCCTTTAAAATTACCTTATTTGAAGGTGAAACCTTTTCCACCAATTCAAGGAAATAAGCTTCCTTTCAAAACTGTATGAGTCATAAGTCTAAGCAAACTTAAAGTTGTGTTTATAAATCTCAGACTTTGTCTCAAGTATTACTATTTTATCACTGTGTCATACATGTAATAGAATAGATAAGTGTAAATCGACTTTCTTGCTTGTTTAATAAAACTTTGTTGAAATGATTGCATTGAGTAATATCTAATTATAAAAGTATTGACGTTCAGAACATATCACTCGGAGCTGCCATGCGCCTATGGGCGTTCACAATGGAAATTACCTTGGCTCGATACGCAATTATAAAAAAATATTGCTGTTATGTTTCTAGCTGTCGCAATATTGATCTGGTTCCTTTTCCGTATTCCTTCAGACATCCCAACAGCGTAAAAGAATCTACCCGACCAACTAGCATTATAAATAATGCTTTTTTTATTTATATACTGTCTCGTCTTAGTGTCTACGCTGTACTTGATGAAAAGAACAGTGTAATCCAAGAACAGCAGCTACCGCCAAGATATCTGTTGACAGTCGTGGTCGTTATGTGGCTCACATATACCACGTCAGGTCTCTAGGTGTATGTACTGGACGTTTAGCTTGTGAGCTGATCTTCAAAAGTTGATAGATATCCCTTCTTTTGGACTCTCCAGAATGTCTACAACATGAGTCATAACATTACAAATGATTGTGTGCCTACTTGTCTGTAGGCCGTGATTATTGTAATTGCTTGTATTAATAGTAGATTATTCTCCTTTTCACATACTTATACTGGAGATATACTCTCTCCGGTTTGATGTATTATAAGAATTAATAAAAATTCTTTTTTGTTATCCATATCTTACAGCTACAAAGACAATATACAATGAAACAGGATTATTAAATATACAACAACTATATATTTATAATACAACCATCATTATTAAAAAAAAATATTGATAAAAAAATCAATTTAAATTTATTTTTTACAAAAAGACTCTCTCTTGATACAGCGCGCAGTACTCGCCGAGCAAGTTTGCTTGTGCTTCCTAAACCACGGACCAATTATGAAAAACGGAATATCACTTTTGAGGGAGCACAACTCTACAACGCGTTACCCTCCTGCATTAGAAACGCGAGCTCGCACGGCATATACAGAACTAAATTACTACAATATATTAAAGATAAATACTAACAAATATAGTTCTGTATTTGCTAAGTGAACTCTTAGTATTTTACTGTTCCAGATAGTTTTTAAACAAAATGTTCTCATGTAAGTGATTTTGTATCTTAATGAGAATAAACTCTTTGAACTGAACTGATTAGATGAATGTATGTGACTTCATTTTGAAACAGTAATAGACTAAAATTTACATTCAGAGATGTTGCGTCTGACCGGTAGTGCCCTTGACCGCTGCGTCACTCTCAGTACTTTGATCAACGATATATTACAATTTGGATTGTATTTCACCTTGCGCTATTTAAAATGACCGTAATTCAACTGAACTTCTTCAACTCTCAGTATATTACTAGTAATATTTGAACTAAATAATGTTCAAGATAAGATAAACGTAATCTTATCTACTTATATGCAGATGTAAATTTAATTTCTTATATATTTTTGGCTACGTCTTATCTTGTGCGGGGGTGTGATACTGCGTCAGTTTTGGCAGCTTCATTCAACGAGAGAATGTTCTGTACTAATTTCGGTCAGTGGGCCGGTCATTGCCTTCATTGTAACAGAATCAATACTTAGAAACATTACATTTTTTGTAGGTCATGTCATGTAGATTCGAAAATCCAGACAATTTTTCACATTTACGTACTTATATGATGAGAAATCGCGCTTACAAAGATACTTGATATTTCATTTCGAAATCATCAAGTCCATACATCCATTATATCAAAAACATGTTGTATGTGAGGAAAACAGGCACAATTATGGCGTCTTTTGGTGAAAATTCACGTTGTTCTTGCAAAAACCATCTTGTAAATCTATGAATTTCAATTATCCATGTGAATCAACAAAAACTAGTATAGACAATATTACCCTGTTTCTTAGGTTTCAGTATGTTTCATTAATATTGTTTCTACTTACACCTTATTACTAATTTAATTAAAATTCTAGTTTTATTGCGAGCAGTATTTATTTAAATTCTAAAAATATGTCTGTAGTTCCGTACACGTGAACTTATTACGTCCAGTGGCATTATTTATTAAAGCCGGAACCTCGTCAAATGTCGTTGAAGTACATTATACATATAAAAAATTTAATTTACCGTGTAAATTTTCCCATGTCGTTGATTATCTAAGAAATTAATCTCCGAATATATGTTTTTTTTATTATTATATAAGAAAAAAATGAAAATAAACATATATAAAATACACAACATACAAATAATATTAAATACAGAAGACTTAACATTATGTGTAATAAAATATTTATATTGTTGCAAAACACATGTTAATTACACAAAAACATGAACTAATTCACATTTTGTATTTTTTATGAAATAATAAAATTGGCGATAATAATTATTTTGTGAATTCAGGCTCTTTGTGCGATTAGCCCATTGTTAATAAAATGGTTGGTCGTTTGAGCGTGTTCTTAAATAATTTAAGGAGTGAAATTTGAACCGTATGCCATTAATTTTATATCTGAATTTTACGTAATTAAATTATATGAAAGTTACGAAAATATTATATCGTATAGATTGATGTTACGGATTTCAAAGTGGTACATTTCTCAGATACTTGCGACTATATAAACTTTTATTTATTTGCATATATTATATGGCAAAAAACGTTGTTTTGTTACACTATAGAGTGAAATCAAAATTCAATGATCATGTCGTCCTTAGTCTTAAGATATGTCACAGGCTCAAACCTCCCCACGATGTATAAGATTGCACTAATTTTAATCAACTCTGAGCAGAGAGTTCGTTTGATCAATGCGTTGAGCAAAGTATTATAGTAATATTCCTTCCCTACGTTGGTTTTCAATAACACAAACAACGTGGGGACTCTCTTCTGTCTTTAAACGTAGACTTGAAATAAAAGTTATTCACAATAATTGTTCGAAAATTCCACGAGTAAATGTAAGCTTATATTTAAAAAATACTTGTGAATAAATCATGTGTAATGTTACATAGCAACAGATCTTAGTGACCTTTAAAAGTAGGGGCTCTGACGTACTACTCATAAATTACGCTATTAAAAACCTCTTTAAATAAATATAATTATAATAGTTAAATTCGATACAGTTTTATGAAATCTGTTTCAAACATCGTGAGGAAACTCGCATAGCGTCTTATAGAAATGTTATGTGTAAGTGCCCTGAGAACGGCGATCAGCAACTGGTCACGTTTAGAACGACATATAAGCGCAAAGTAAATACAGTCACTAATGTATCTCTGCTCACTCCAAAAGAGACATAGGGTAAAGATAGTCTTTAGTCTACGTACCAATTTCCTAAACTATCAATTGTGGAATATAAAGCTAGATACATGGAAAAATAGATGTGCTTACATCTATTTATTGGCACTACAAATTACTTATTAATTCTGCTGATTTGTTTTAGACGATCTGAAGGAAGCGATGAACTAAAACTCCATACTGTTTGATATTTAAAAATATTGTTAACTTATTAGGTAAGGAAATGTAGAAAAAATCAATAGTCTAGCTTCTGGTAGTAATTAATGGTCGTAGAGAATCAAATACTCTATTATTTGTGATCTGATAGTCCATTACCGGTTACAGACAGAATTGACGGTTTGACCTGACAAAATCCGTACTTTCAGCAATGGATATTCAAAGACTTATCAAGTACACGTCTACATAAGCCCTGTTTTACTTCGGATTTGTTCAGCTCTCAGATACCGAGGTCTGCGATAAAAGTGTGGTTGATCCTTTCAAAATAGTAATGACATACTCGTAAATGAGTCATATCTCTTCTTCATACAGCAGTTCAAAGTGTTAGTCACCGTCCAGACTGTTGTTTTTACACACACACGTCCAATATTTATTACATTTATTATATACTATAGGACGTTATATTGAAATCATACGATATGTCATCAGTAATAATGAGTTTATCAATATGAATGCTGCAACGTGATGTGTAATTAATTATCTTTGATTTGTAGTATTATAGAAACATGTTATGATAGTTAAAAGCAACATGTATCTCTTTATATGAAAATTTCCAAACACCAGTATCTTCGTATACGAACGACAGAATATGATGAAAGTATTCATGATATGGATTTCATCGTTTAACGGTTTGAACGTTTGGCTGTTAAAAGGTCCGAAATTGACTACTAATCAACTTGCAGTCCAAAAATAGTTTAATTTTGTCAGATCTTGGCAGTTAATATTTTGTCTCTGCAATAAACTGTTGTACATTCTTATCTGCAGTTGTTAGAATAGTTGCAAAAGTAGCCCAATCGTAACGATGTGGTGAAAAATAAGTTTTAAAAATATAATACAATTGACAGGAAATGTTATGAGCTATAATTTTTAGACATTAATTTTTAATGGCACAGTAATTTATATACTTAAGATATTCTTGTCAACTTTTTTCTATTGGCATAAGAATATAAGTAGCAGAATAGTTAATACAAACAATGCCACTAATGGATTTCAAACTGTTTCTAATCATGAAGTTGAATTTGCAAAACTTAAATCAAAATTTATTCCGATTATTTTTAATTATGTTCTTACTTCCGAAAAAAATTGTTTTAAGAAATATTACAGATAATATAACTAATTGTTGCAATAATCTGGATTCCTACGTGCATTGAGATTAAAACCTGCAGGCTCCGCACACTACGTTCTGGTTGCATATCGTAAAGTTTAAATACTATTGCAGCTAGGATATTCATTTGGAATGTGGATTGTGAAGCCCCTTCGGAATCACTCGTGAATTGTCGTGGAGCGTCGCGTGTCAGACAAGCCTCCACGTCGGCGTCGCGCCACCCGGCATCGACCGCCCCCTCCGCCCCTGCATGGCCCCGCACTCGCCCAATACTTGCAAACTAAACACTACACACTTCCTCAGTTTGACTCCATGCCTGATATTGCTTTAGTCTAGTCCCACGATTCGCGGTAAAAGTACGTAACGCACGGGATCGAGAAATAACTCGATGAAATACTCATTTGTCAGAAAAATACCGGTGATCGTGAAATACCCTCATAAATATTGACATTTGTCAAAGATCTGTGAATTTAGAGAATTACTTTTCAAATATTGATAATTTTAATTGTTTTAAATTTTTATAATGCAAGAAAGACTGTTTTATTGTTAGCGCGGTGGCAATTTTTTTAAGCATTTTAAATATAATTGAACAAAGTGAAGGATATTAATAATGGCTACAGTGACGATGACAACAATGCTAACAAATGGACATGTTAACGGGAAGATAGAAAACGGCATGAACGGATACAGAAAGAATGGATATACCACTCAAAATTTACCAGAATCAGTTGTAAGTTGATGTTATCCTCTATAAAAACTGTACCGATATTGCACAAGTGTTTCTTTCTCGCGACCTTCAACATTTTTCATGGTTCATGCTATTTATTGGTATTGGTTTTCGCTATATTGTATATCATTGTTTAAACATTTAATTGAAATGCAGTTGAAATTTTTCAACGGGTCTAGAGGATTACAATTTATAAAAAATATATGCCAACAATATGGATATGTTAAAATTCTAAGCAAACAACATTCTATCTACAGCGAAGTGAAAGTGAGCCTAGCTGAATTATTTACACAAGGTAGAATACTATCTTGAACCACCTTGGATAGAAAAACACAAATGTTACAAACAGACTATATCTTGTATCTGTAGTTAAATATGTGTTATGCGTATCAATCAATAATAAATTACCCAACATCTGGTCGGAGTATGTTGCTACAAGAACAATATTTGACTACTATCTTAAACGTCAATGTGCACAATTTGACGGCGATTAGCTGCGCTACTGGTCACGTTGAGCACGCGTGAGTGGTGTGGGATGTGTTCCTGCACACCGTTCCAATGACAAATCATGGAGATGAGGGGAGGGTGGCAGTTTACACCATTCTCCCCGCCAATGTGCTAGGAATACGTGGGGAGTGGTAACTATTTAACCACCCCTCACTAAGTAGTTGGGGCCTGCAGAAGGCTAGACGTCGCAGGGTGCTGAGGAAGATGGCTCAGCCTTGCCCGTGGCACTCGGCAGACGGGAGAGGGAATACCCCGGTGCAAGTCCAACACAGGAGGGGGCGGCGCTCACCGCCTCCTGAAGGTCCGTTAGGGATTCCCCCGGGTTACAAAAAAAAGGTCACGTTGAGCACGACATATAAGCCCAAAGTGGATGCAGCCATCAATGTGTCTCTGCTCACCCTAAAAAGGATATAGCGTGACATTGTTTTATTACTACGAGTATCATCTCAAATACTGTAAAAGTGAAAATAATAATTTTTGTAACGTTCCACTGACCGCGCTTATTAAGTTAACCTTCAAAGTAAGTTAACACTTCAATGTTAAAATGTCTACAATCTTGCTGTACAGTTGTAGCGGGTCAGTAAAATACCATTTATTGTAAATAGTTGTTACGTAGGTGGCTCAATATGGCCATTGACTAGTTTACAGGGCGTAGGAGACCGTTATGCGGATATAAGATCGAATATCGACCTAGAACGTTGCAGGAATTGTCCAGCCAATAGACTACGCACATAAATGGGCAAAATGTAATCAGATTAATGAAAAACGATTACTATTATATTTAGCGTTTTTTGTTATTAATATGATTGCATTTTGCTCATCTATACTTTAAACACTACGGAATCCTCAATTGTACACACATTTATGACTCTTTAATGTTTTGAAGTGATTTAATAATGATTATAGACAACATAATTAAAATTACGACAACATTTTGTAGTCGTGAATCATTAATAAGATTACATTTTACCAATCTCTGATTACGCAAGTATAGGAATAATCTGCTGTGTTTGCATTTACTATAAAATATTATTTTCCTATTATTAATTTGCTGTTGATTTCGAGACAGTTAATAAATAATGTCAATAATCAAATTTGTTATAATTATAAACTTGGATACTTATCGAAAAAAATCGTTTTTTATGTTTTATGTTCTCTGTTTCTTAGTACGTAACGGTGTTTCACTTCATTTATTGCTGTCGTGACATCTATTTTAAGAATATTACACGATCCTAAAAACGATCAAATAGTTTAAGGTCACAAAATTAAACATTGATTATAATGTGCAGAATGTAATCGTTACGGAATAATAATTGGCAAACTCTATTAGTTATTGTTCATTCGTGCCCATTATATTATGTTTTTTAAACAAAATCTTATAATGTATTATATAAGAAAGGAAAAATCAACTTTGAACCTTGATCACAATAATCACGGAAAAATCAATATAGCTATTCACGAAAAAACATTTTTTTTTGTATATTTCATAAATCGGATTATTTGAAGGATGTTTGAAACATGACGTTTTTACAGCCATATACGTGAATAATATTTAGTATGAAAAAAAAAACTAGAATCATTTAGACTTTGCATGGAATGAACCAACCTGTTTGTTGCCTTACAGTCGTCAAAGCGAATCCAAAGCGAAACCAAATGCGTCAGGGTGCGTAAAATATTCATTTGTACGTAACTGATAGTGTTGTACAATGTACTTAATACATTTTAATATCGATTATCTATTAATAGCGTAATACTAGTTAAAAAAAGGAACTAGTCTTCAACAACGACTTTATCTGCATTAGCAACGATGAATTGTCTCCTTTTAAGTCAAATTAGTTCGGCCAGACCAGCCCTGACAACGGCTATCAGCTGCGCGTCACGTTGGGCACGATATATATGTGCAAAATGGATTTAACCAAATTTATCAGGAGAGGAATACAACATGACGATATATTATTATTAGTTCAGTTAGCAAAGCTGGTTTCCAAGATAAAGAGGTCAACATCCTTTACATTTAAGTCAGCCATATATAATGGTTTATGTTATACATTTGTCAAGTTTTATCTTGGGTGTTATGTTATTGTATAATCAAACGTAGGCTATATTTTAAATTGGCAAATATGTATTGATACTGGAACACTCTAGTAAAGATAGATAGATTTAGTAATTTTAATTTCTCGTAGTACAGAGTTTGGCTCCAAACAATTTTATAATAATGAAGATAAACAATTAATTTATAGGGCGACTACAATTAATACTCGTATTTACGAGCCTCTCTTCAAAACCCACTGGCATCGTTTTCACCTTATTAATAGTAAATAGGTATGTATGCCAAATCGAGATTGCAAAGGAATTGAGAGATTTCAGTATATACGTTCGTAAGAGATAAACATAATTGTGATACTGAAGAAAATATCATTTTATTTTGTAAATTCAGAGGAATATTTAAATATCAATTTATTTTTAATATTTATTTTCTTTTTTTTGTTATGGTAACGTTTTCAGTGTTTATACGTACTCCTGTAGTTATAATATTCTTTTATATTTACTCCCATGTATTGTATGTACGATATACATATCGATAATTCAAATTATCTACAGTTTCAATGTCTTGACATATTTGGTTCAAAAACTAGAATTTTCACGTATTTGTTAATCTTTGAAATTTAATTTTAAAGTTTAGGAAGTAATGATTATATTGATAATAAGCCTCCTTCATTTTTGTAAATATTCATGTGGAAATAGCTTTAATAATAATTTTGTTTTCGGATACATAGGATAATGTAATTACATGTAAAACTGGAAATTAACTTAATTTGTTGTAAAGACGGGGATCTATTGTGGCCACTGCATATGAAATCCTAACGAAACATATAAATACTAATATTAGTTAGTTATTAAAAAATTCACAAACTAAAATAACAATTTTTTGTGTCTGACTGACAGCGCCAAGGACTTCTAAGAAAATTCATTGTTACTTCAGAGTCTCAATCTAACTCATGCATTTGCTGCTGCTTATTTTTTCACTTCACCGCACTATACTATATTCTACATAATCTCTTTGGTATGAATTTAGTTGAAATTCTGTGCACGTGGTTCATTTTAAATAACATTCGATGCTTACGTCATTACTTAAAACAACTCCATAACGTCCGATGAACGGTTTGTTAACCAAAGCAGGGTTGATAGATTGCAGGTTTTTCGTAATTTTGGCGAAAAATAATGGACCCGTTAAAATAAAATCCTTCAGGCAAAGTTTGGGCGAAAATTCACATCAAACAAACTTTAGACTCATTTTATTTTTACACTGATGCGACAAAGTGACTGCAGTGCAGCTGATGGTAAATACAGTATAGTCTAAAAACGACAGCATCTATTATAGGACGAAACACCATTGACGGTCTCTGTCATCATGTCGGTTCACATATACCACGACTGAAAATCTTTAGGTACAATATATGGTATAAGTCATTGGACGTAAATAAGCTGATCCCAAAAAGCGACAGGACGAAGCGCGTCCCTATGACGGTCTTTAAACTAGCCTGAATATTTGTCCATCTAAGGCTGATCCACAAAAAACTCTAATTTTTTTTAAATAAAAAGGCATAACATTTCTATGATTCTGCCTTGTAAATGAGAATTTTTCTTCACATTTTATATTGTATAAATTGATATTGATTGTAAAATATAACTTAAAAGACAGAAAATACAAATGATTTTATTAAAAAGTTTATTGATATTTAACTTGGTATCTTACTCTAAAAATAAATAAGTAATTCCTGGTTACGTAAGAGGAATCTCTGCTCGTTGACTATGACGTGTGTTTAACGTAGGTTCAAGAAAAATGTTTTGTTTTGATCACGTTACGTCAAAGGAATATATTTTTGCGGTTTACCTGTTTAGTATTTATGTTTCAAAGTGTTTATTATTATATTACAGTCTTTTATTATTATATAATGTAAATTATTGGAAGAAAACTTGTGTATTAATGTTTTTTTTTTTTTGGTGTCCCGGGGGAAAATCTTAAATAGGACCATCAGGTCCGCTGTGAGGGCAGCGACCCCGGTGTGTCAGACTTCTACTGACTAAAAACCTCCGGGGTGTCCCTCTAATCGTTCCACCCGAGCCTGGGAAACCAAATTCATCCAGACGCCCGGGAAGTGAAATGCCTTGTTGTGGCTGCCTCTCTGGGAGGGGTAGGAGTAAAGATCCCACCCATCCAACACCTATCTCCCAGGCGGTGCGCCGGAAACCGAGCACCGCCTCCCTCTCATCCGAGCAGCAGACTCTCTTAAGTCTACTGCCCGGCGTATATTAATGGATTGATATAAGTCACTTTATAATAAGGGGTGTCTCAGAATGTTTTTCGTTTTTGAATTGACCAATACGCGCCGATCGCTGGTAGCAGGGGGAGGGGAGTGGTCTCAAACGCTTGGCCGGCTTGTTAAGTTTAGTAGCCATGAATCGTTTCACGGGACCGCAGCGCGCGTTTTGCGTGCGAGCGTTTTATAAAAACAACGATTCCTACACTATTGTTCGTCGTCTCTACAGGACACATTTTAATTTAACAATCTTAAAACATGTGCCAAGTGCCAATTTAATTAAACATTGGGTGTGCAAGTTTGAAGAGACTGGGAATACAATGCCGGACAAATCATCTGGGCGCAAAAGGAAATCAAGGGCGAGCACGAACGTCGACCGCGTTCGCCAGTCTGTTATGGACGACCCACGACAGTCGTTGAGATTGCGCGCAGCTTCTCTGAATTTGAACAAATCTACGGTTTATCGCATTATTTCGAAAGATTTGCATTTTCACCCATATAAAATTGTGATTGTTCAAGAAATGAAGCCTGATGATCCTGATAAACGAGTCGAATTCTGCAGGACAATGAAAAACCGTTTTAGGAGTTTCAATAACATCTGGTTCTCCGACGAATCGAATTTTCACATCAACGGTCACGTGAATAAACAAAATTGCAGATACTGGGCTACCGAGAATCCGCTAGAACTGCATCAGAAGCCCTTGTACTCACCAAAAGTGGTTGTTTGGGCTGCCATATCAAGTCAAGGAATTATCGGTCCTTATTTTTTTGAGGATAACCGAGGTCGAACTCAGACCGTTAATTCTGATCGATATTGCCATATGATCCGGACTTTTTTGGCTACAGAAATGCAAAACCAGTCTGGCTACAACCGCAACACCTTTTTCCAGCAAGATGGGGCCACTTCTCATGTAACAAATGACTCATTAGCTGCTCTTCACGATTTATTCCCCGGAAGAGTGATAAGCCGCCGAGGAGACATAAACTGGCCACCGAGGAGTCCTGATTTAACGCCTGCTGATTTTTTCTTATGGGGCTACCTAAAAAGTAAAGTTTACAATCCATTGCCACCAAACCTGAACGTTTTGAAGCAAAGAATCACTGAAGAAATCAACGCTATTCCAAGAGCAATGCTCCAGCGAGTGATTGAAAATTTTAGCTCCAGGCTAAATGAGTGTGAACAAGTAAATGGTGAACATTTGCAAACGGTTGTTTTTCATAAATAAACTTCAAGATCTGCTCTTTAATTTAACAATAAATAAAACAAGTTTTAATGGATAATGTTGTTTTTTATTTAACATCAAAAAATGAAAAACATTCTGAGACACCCTTTATTAATAGACTTAAATGGCTCTGTTATACATTTTAAGGTAGTAGAAAATAAATTACAATACCATAATTGAAATTTATAAGTTTTTTTTTTTTTATAATTATATTTAATATATAATATGTTCTTTATTAAAGTAGTATATTCGATAAGAATAATAAAGCTAGTTACACGTAAAAATAACCGTAAAAATTATCAAAGTCCTTGAATTTTCATTATAATGAGTAAATGAGATAGATAGATAAGAACACGAGGCAGATGATTTTGTCTTTTAACCCCAGAATTATAGTGTTATCATGTTTTAAGAATTTCTTGTCATCATCAATGTGTTTAATTAGGTTATCAAATGTCCGCTAGAGCTACATAGTATATTACGAATTTAATAAAAATTAAAGTCTCTTTTCTTTAGGGCCAAACTATTGTTTTTTATAAATGTTAAATATTTGATTTAATTTTTTAATCGGTAATGAAAAGTTTCTAAATTAACAAAAAAAAAATACAAAGTACAAATCGTATATAAAATATGAAAAGCGCTTGTTTTATTTGTGACAATATAACACCATATTGTCTTAGCATCATTTATGATATTTTTTCCCGCGATTAGGAATTCACGCTGGAATTCACATTTTATTGGGGAGCGGATTAATACCTCAATGCCTATTCTAAAAGATTGATGTAAAATCAAATGGATAGTTTCGAAGATTACCTCAAGAATATAAACTTTACTTCTTTTAGTAGGTATTGGTATGTATCAAATAAAATTGAATAATATAGTTCAGTGTTTTAAGGTTTTACTAGTTTGGAAAATGTGAGGCCATAAGCGGTTTATCGGCAACACAAAACTTGCAATAAACTTCCTAACGTTCCATTGTGTGATAACAACGATTATATTGAAATTGTTCTGGTTGATATTCCCATGGAAAATGTAACTTTTACTTTAAGCTATCGAGTTACGCTTTTTGTCTTTTTAGAATAATTTCATACTAGATCTATATTAAATATAAAAGGTATCGTGAGTTAATAGACATTTAACTAAAGCTTGGAAATTAAATATTGATATTTACTCTATGCTGAAGCTATAATAAAATATAGAATATATATAGAATTTCAGTAATTTATAATACATTCCCACTCGAAAAAAAAACTTGTGTTTATAACAAAATTTATTTAATCTGAACATTACAGTTTTAATGACAGTGAAAATAAAATGAAATTTTGAAGGATTCTTTCGTAAATTCCACACATGAGATAGTGAAATGAGGTTAATGTTTTGTATGGTACTTGACTTGTTTGAATATAAGACTCGGTGATAGGAATAAAGGCTCACGGTTACTAATTAACATTCAATTGCAGGAACTCTTTAGATTTAAAGATGCTATTAAACTCTGACTAATCATAACTTGCATACAGAGATGGGCAAAATGTAATCTGATTAATGATTAACGATTACAAAATATAGTCCTAATTTTAATTTTCTTGCTCTGTAATCATGAATAAATCAATTTAAAACATTAAGAAATCATAATTGTGTAATGAATCTGAGATTCTGTATTGTTTAATACATAGATGAGCAAAATGCAATCATAATAATGGTAAAAAACGCAAAATGTAATCGTAATCATTTTTATTAATCTGATTACATTTTGCCCATTTGTGCTTGCATACACAATGATACATTCGTGTTAAAAATATATTTTTGATATTAAAGGATGTTTCAGTAGCGGTATTTACAAAAAAATAGTGTGCTTAGAATTCAGTCGGTTCAGATATCCTAAAATATTTCTGCTGCTCGCTTACCTTCAGCGGAGCGTCACGTGCAATGGTAACGAGTTTAAAACATACGAATATCAACGATGCGCTAACATCTCAGTTATTCTGATCTCACTTAAGCCCTTGTCAAACAGACAGCGAACTGAAGGCGTAGCGACGCGCTTTCAGTCTGTACTGAAAACTAAACCGTTTCGTTTTCGCATTTCTGTAACACACAAAACATACAATACCAAATAAAAACACTTTCGCTTCTTCTATCTTCGCATTTTTCATTAATTCAGTTCGCTGTCTATTTAACACTAGCTGTCCCGGCAGACCTTGTTCTGCCCTATTTCTCTAAAACAAAGTCATATTGTTTTTTTTAATGTTAATAGCTTCCCCGACAGATTTTTTTGAAAATTGTTTGAAAGAACCTGGCCTTAATGCTATATGTATAAAAATTGACAAATATTGACATTAATATTTATACGTCACTCAATTGTTTTGCCTTCCCGGAACCCGTCCACTGACATTTAAACTTTATTGTATGGTGTTAAAGTTCAAATTGACTTTAAAATATTATTACGAATTTTTTGTATGAGAATATAGAAAAGTGTTTTTAGACTTTTTCAGACAATTTTTTTAATTTTTCTCTCCGTAATAACCTTCCCCATACTTCAACAAACACAACAAAAAAGAATCGGTTTAGTCGTTCTCGAGTTTCGCGCTTATCAAGACATAGCTGATCCGGCAAACGTAGTTTTGCTATATAAGTTATTGTAATATCTTCTATGATGTTCATTGAAATTAAGTGATGTCAAAGACAATTTTGTTCATAATTAAATACTCTTAATCAACAAAACATTTATTTGGATAAAGATTAATATTATTACGTTGATACAACTCTTAACAAATAATGCATTAATTTCGACCAAATTTATTTACCATAAAAACGGTTCTAGTGACTTAATCTTAAAAGATAGACATATACTGTCCCAGACATTTTTTAGATCATTTTAAGAGGAATAACTCTATGATACATATATTTTTGGTATCTTGTACCGTATTCGCAGCGCACGCAATGGAAGCCTTCAAGGATGAATAATTTTCCCCGTTTTTTTCACATTTTCCATTATTTCTTCGCTCCTAATATTTGCATCGTGATGTTATATAGCCTAAAGCCTTCCTCGATAAATAGTCTATTTAACATAAAAAGAATTTTTCAATTCCAACCAGTAGTTCCTGAGATTAGCGCGTTCAAACAAACAAACAAACAAACTCTTCAGCTTTATAATATTATAGTATGTAGATATGTGTTGTTGATTAAGAGTATTTAATTGTGAACAAAATTGTCTTTGACATCACTTAATTTCAATGAACATCTTAGAAGATATTCCAAATCTTATATAGCAAAACAACGTTTGCCGGATCAGCTAGTTTATTATATCTTAAATTTGATCCCATTTTAATATGGTGCAGGATTGATACATGTCTTCGAAAGTAAAAGCCAGAACTTTTGAGTTGACAACAGCATAATCCATTTCCCTCTACATCTTCCTCGTGTGTAGACAGATGTTGAGAATAGAGACTGTTTCCAAGCGTATATAAGGTTTTTTTTTTGATAGCCCGGGGGATATTGTTGACGGACCTCAGGGAGCTTTTTGGTTGTCGGACTTGCACCGACTAAAACCCCCGGGGTTACACAGCGCTCTCGCCTGGATAATTTTAATTAAACACAACACAACACAACAGAACACAACACAACACAACCGAACACAACACAACACAACACAACCGAACACAACACAACATAACCGAACACAACCGAACATAACCGAACATAACCGAACACAACCGAACAGAACCGAATACAACCGAACATAACAGAACATAACCGAACACAACCGAACACATCCGAACACAACCGAACACAACCTAACACAACCGAACACAACACAACACAACCGAACACAACACAACCGAACATAACCGAACACAACCGAACACAACACAACACAACCGAATACAACCGAACAGAATCGAACAGAACCGAACAGAACCGAACACAACCGAACACAATACAACACAACCGAATACAACCGAACACAACCGAACACAACCGAACACAACCGAACAGAACCGAACACAACCGAACACAACTGAACATAACCGAACATAACCGAGCACAACACAACACAACCGAATACAACCGAACACAACCGAACACAACCGAAGAAAACCGAACAAAACCGAACACAACACAACACAACACAACCGAACACAACCCAACAGAACCAATTACAACCGAACATAACCGAACATAACCGAACACAACCGAACACATCCGAACACAACCGAACACAACACAACACAACCGAATACAACCGAACAGAAACGAACACAACCGAACACAACACAACACAACCGAATACAACCGAACACAACCGAACACAACACAACACAACCGAACACAACACAACCGAACATAACCGAACACAACCGAACACAACACAACACAACACAACCGAACATAACCGAACACAACACAACACAACCGAATACAACCGAACACAACACAACACAACACAACACAACCGAACAGAACCGAACACAACCGAACAGAACCGAACATAACCGAACACAACCGAACACAACCGAACACAACCGAACCTAACCGAACACAACCGAACACAACCGAACACAACCGAACACAACCGAACACAACCGAACACAACCGAACACAACTGAACATAACCGAACATAACCGAACAAAACCGAACACAACCGAACACAACCGAACACAACCGAACACAACTGAACATAACCGAACATAACCGAACAAAACCGAACATAACCGAACACAACCGAACACAACACAACACAACCGAACACAACACAACACAACCGAACAAAACCGAACATAACCGAACACAACACAACACAACCGAATACAACCGAACACAACCGAATACAACCGAACATAACCGAACACAACACAACACAACCGAATACAACCGAATACAACACAACACAACCGAATACAACCGAACACAACCGAACACAACAGAACACAACCGAACAGAACCGAACACAACACAACACAACCGAACAGAACCGAACACAACCGAACAGAACCGAACACAACCGAACACAACTGAACATAACCGAACATAACCGAGCACAACACAACACAACCGAATACAACCGAACACAACCGAACACAACCGAACAGAACCGAACAAAACTGAACACAACCAAACACAACACAACACAACCGAACACAACCGAACAAAACCGAACACAACACAACACAACCGAACACAACCGAACACAACACAACACAACCGAACAAAACCGAATACAACCGAACACAACACAACACAACCGAACACAACCGAACAAAACCGAACAAAACCGAACACAACCGAACATAACCGAACACAACACAACACAACCGAATACAACCGAACACAACCGAATACAACCGAACATAACCGAACACATCACAACACAACCGAATACAACCGAACACAACCGAATACAACACAACACAACCGAATACAAACGAACACAACCGAACACAACTGAACATAACCGAGCACAACACAACACAACCGAATACAACCGAACACAACCGAACACAACCGAAGAAAACCGAACAGAACCGAACACAACACAACACAACCGAATACAACCGAACACAACACAACACAACCGAACACAACCGAACAGAACACAACCGAACAGAACCGAACATAACCGAACACAACACAACACAACCGAATACAACCGAACACAACCGAACACAACACAACACAACACAACCGAACATAACCGAACACAACACAACACAACCGAATACAACCGAACACAACACAACACAACACAACCGAACAGAACCGAACACAACCGAACAGAACCGAACATAACCGAACACAACCGAACACAACCGAACACAACCGAACACAACCGAACACAACTGAACATAACCGAACATAACCGAACAAAACCGAACACAACCGAACACAACCGAACACAACTGAACATAACCGAACATAACCGAATACAACCGAACAAAACCGAACAAAACCGAACACAACCGAACACAACACAACACAACCGAACACAACCGAACACAACACAACACAACCGAACAAAACCGAACACAACCGAACATAACCGAACACAACACAACACAACCGAATACAACCGAACACAACCGAATACAACCGAACATAACCGAACACAACACAACACAACCGAATACAACCGAACACAACCGAATACAACACAACACAACCGAATACAACCGAACACAACAGAACACAACCGAACAGAACCGAACACAACACAACACAACCGAACAGAACCGAACACAACCGAACAGAACCGAACACAACCGAACACAACTGAATATAACCGAACATAACCGAGCACAACACAACACAACCGAATACAACCGAACACAACCGAACACAACCGAACAGAACCGAACAAAACTGAACACAACCGAACACAACACAACACAACCGAACACAACCGAACAAAACCGAACACAACCGAACACAACACAACACAACCGAACACAACACAACACAACCGAACAAAACCGAACACAACCGAACACAACCGAATACAACCGAACACAACACAACACAACACAACACAACCGAACACAACACAACACAACCGATTATAACCGAACACAACCGAACATAACCGAACACAACCGAATACAACCGAACACAACCGAACACAACTGAACATAACCGAACATAACCGAACACAACACAACACAACCGAATACAACCGAACACAACACAACACACAACACAACCGAACACAACACAACACAACCGAACACAACACAACACAACCGAACACAACACAACACACAACACAACCGAACACAACACAACACACAACACAACCGAACACAACACAACACAACACAAAAAAGTGTTAAAGTTCAAATTGACTTTAAAATATTATTACGAATTTTTTGTATGAGAATATAGAAAAGTGTTGTTTTTAGACTTTTTCAGACAATTTTTTTAATTTTTCTCTCCGTAATAACCTTCCCCATACTTCAACAAACACAACAAAAATGAAATCAGTCAAATCGGTTTAGTCGTTCTCGAGTTTCGCGCTTATCAAGACATAGCTGATCCGGCAAACGTAGTTTTGCTATATAAGTTATTGTAATATCTTCTATGATGTTCATTGAAATTAAGTGATGTCAAAGACAATTTTGTTCATAATTAAATACTCTAAATCAACAAAACATTTATTTGGATAAAGATTAATATTATTACGTTGATACAACTCTTAACAAACAATGCATTAATTTCGACCAAATTTGAAAACCCCAAAAAACGGTTCTAGTTACTTAATCATAAAAGATAGACATATAACTGTCATTGGACATGGACATTTTTTTAGATCATTTCAAGAGGAATAATTCTTTCATACATATATTTTTGGTATCTTGTACCGTTTTCGCAGCGCACGCAATGGAAGCCTTCAAGGATGAATAATTTCCCCGTTTTTTTCACATTTTCCATTATTTTTTCGCTCCTAATAGTTGCATCGTGATGTTATATAGCCTAAAGCCTTCCTCGATAAATAGTCTATTCAACACAAAAAGAATTTTTCAATTCGAACCAGTAGTTCCTGAGATTAGCGCGTTCAAACAAACAAACAAACAAACAAACTCTTCAGCTTTATAATATTAGTATAGATTGACTTTATAGGTTTCGCAAAATTGTGACAGAGTTAATAAAACCATAATTTTTGTTCGCGCTGATAACGAATTAAGGACGACCAAATTGCTATAATGTTCTCGTTTTTTATTTGTATCGAATATTAGTTTTAAAATATGTACAACGGATGCAGTAGATATTGATAGTATTTCATTGTGGGGATTTTGTATAATCAACAGTGGGCGATGTGATGACGACACATCACGCCATTCCATTATCATTGGACGATGTTGTTATTTGAACCTTGACATAACATCAACAACTAGTTCGTACTTTGTAGTTGAATATTATCTTAGAGATTTGTTTTACATCAATTATACAAGAATACTTACATCTACTCAATTTCATCGAGTAGGTCTTTGGCCAGGTTAGGTGTGCCAAAGACAACCGCGAAAATCGAGTATTGACATGTATTAAAAAGCTGATATTGTTTGTAGCTCCATTTATAAAATGCAAACATTGAAAAAGTGATATTAACTTTAAATAACTCCAGGAATCATACACATGATAATAAAATAAAACTTAAATAAATATAAATTATTGTTAAAAAATCTTTTGACAGTTTTTATTTATAAGTTTTTACTGAGCTCACTTAGGTTCAACTTAATTATTATTGATTTTCGAAACCTAAAATGAATATTTAAATTGTAATTATAAGTACTAATGAATGCAGTCAGTCCACACCTTAATAATATTTCCCTGGTTTATTCAAGCAAACTTTATTCGGCAATGTATATAAATATTGATTAAAATCTTACTGAATTATTACAAATACTTCCAAAATAATATAAACGATTTATAATATTATAGAAGGATATTATTTAATGTTATAATAAAATCCATTCTTACATTTAATAATCGGTAAAATAATCATAACGTATGTGAATTAATATTAAATCAACGTTCTATCAACGATGTCAACTTAAAGCTGGGGAATATCTTTCTCTATGGGTACAATTCACGTAGTATGTAACCAAATACGGCTCAACACATTGTGAGAGCCCCGAGATTTAGTATGTTCTACTCTGTACTGTCACGAAGCGTGACACTGACGAGCTTTGCACTCGCCTACTGCGGTTGTGATTTAGTCGGGCGTAGACGTCCTAATACCACACTTCTAAGTGCTGTGGTATCACAGATTATATGGGTGTCGGGGACGCTACGGAGATCGTCTCTGATGAGCTCTCGCAGGACCTATGGATCAGTCATGGTGGTGATTATTCTATGGTTAAAGTCACCGCCAACGTACAGATGTAGTTTACCTTGAGATTTTAACTGGTAGAAGTCACTTGGTCACCAACTTCATGTGTCACTGGAGTAGTGCGTTAGTGCTTATTCGGTGTGCACGAGCAGATGTGTACGCAGCGTTCCTAAAGTTTTCTATTTACAGTGACGTTGTTTTCGAATAGATCAAGTAAAATTACTTAAAACCAGACGTAACAATGCCAATAGGTAGTTCGAGCATTGTGAAAGGAACAAGCTGATAGAGCCAACAGAACCACAACGTATGCCTGACAAACTAAAAAAATAACTGCCATAATCATCATAACAACATGCGCCTGCACAAACTTCCACTTACGATTCTTTTGAAAGAGTCCTTAGGTCAAAAAACGGGAATACCATCAATATCCAAATGCTATACATATCTGTAATATCGTTTCAGTCACTGAGGCTAGCGGCACCATTCAGCACGGATCCGGAGGCGATAGCGGAGCGCGAGCGATGTCACTACGGACGCATACCGCGCGCCGCAGCCCTCGCCGGCACTGCGGGCCGCAGGGTGCGCGTCTACTCCGACGGCATCTATGACATGTTCCACCAAGGACACGCGAGGCAATTACAACAGGCCAAATCAGTTTTCCCAAATGTCTACCTTATCGTAGGAGGTGAGTTAAACCATTTTTTAATGATGCGGCTTTCACTATCATTTAGGAAATTTCTATAGAAAGTTTTAGCTTTAATTAAATCCGCACACGGAGCTGAGGTGGTTCGCTGATTACTTTTAATTTTAACACATTTTGAAAATACCGATAACCAGACAGTACACAAGTTCATGTCATCCCGACACGTATTTATAATATTGTAATATACTTTATGATCTTTTATCATTATATTTTGGCAAGTACGTTCCTATCCTATTGTCATATTGAGTCTTTTAAGTGTTAAGAGACTTGAGCAAATCATTGTTTCTACCCGCCCGGCTTAGTTGTGAAGACCTTTCCCGGTCAATCAACGCGAGTCATTTCGAAAAAAAAACAATACTGTTCTTAATAATTCCGATCGATTTTTAACTACGCTGTCCCTAGCAACTGGTGCCGTGTAGTTACTTTACCAAGATACTATTTGAAACAAAAAAAGTAGTATTAAAAATTTTACTAGATAAAATCATTAGATGATTGCCTGAAGCAATAATGTTTTAATACATTAACCAAAGGTCACATACCCAAATGATACTGTTTACATAAACGTGTCTAAGTAATTAAAAATTAATATTACGTCCCAAGGGCAAAATTTCAGGCGGGGTTAATTTTTTATTGGCTACGTATATAGTATGCAGTGTATGTTAATATATCTAGAAAATTGCCAAACACCTTGGGAATGCTAATGAAATGGCACAGTCATAATCATAACTCATTGTATTCGCGATAAGCACCTTCGGACACGCGGTTTTATTCATCAACAAACAGTGAAATTAGGTTCCCTTTATATATTGGAAATTATTGTTATTCACAGCAATGTACATACATACTTATTCTGAATATGTAACGCATAATATACATAAATAATATTTTCATGCAATTTTAAAGTCTTTTAAGAGATATTTTGCAGAAAGTAAAGTTTTTGCAAATAGCATATAAGTAATTGCATCGTAATCATTGTGTAACATGGTTTAGATTTTCTATAAATACAAGCGAGTAAGATTCAGATATTTTTATGAGAGTGCATATTGATGCCATAGATTTGTTCAGAAATTCTTCAGTGGTGAGGCGGCCTTGTATTTTCTTCTTTGTGATTGACTTTAGTGTTTATTACTAGGATTTGTAATTCTTCACTGATGTAACTTGTTATATGAGCGTTTATCTGTTGAATTTGTTTGGAATCTAAACCTTATGAAACGGTATAAAATATTATGTCGAATGTGCCAAATGTGATTGCAAATTTTTGTTTTCATTAGGACAATGATACAATATTAATAAATGAATGATACGTCTCATAAAGTGCGGTGCTTTTATAGTTAAATCTCATGTATTCGTCGACGTGGTTTTAATTCCGTTCTTTGCGAAATATAATAATGAAGACCGCATTTTTTGCGGCGATGATTTCACAATCGAAACCGGTCCCGGCGAAGGGATTAGAAATGTTCTTTCAGTTTTGTCAATATATTCAAACGTTGTATGTAGACATGGAATCAAGAAATACATTTATAAGGATTAAAGTGAATCAACATATTTTCCACGTTTTCGTAAAGTCATTTATGCTCATCTTGTTCTAACTGTGGTTTTCTATTAACTTTTTATCATTTATTGTTACAATTACAATACAGAAGCATCATAATGTAATTAAAATCAAGTTAAAATGACATTTCAAGTGTTTCAACTTAGTTTCCGACATATCGTACTTTCATATTATTCTATTTAAGAAAATATTTTTGTTTTTAATTATAGTGTATTAGCTGACCCGGCAAACGTTCTGCCATACGATGATATCTAGTAAATATCTTCTGTATTATAATATACTATTTTGGTCATAGTGGCTTCCACATAAAAGGTGTATATATGCTCTTGCGGACTTTTATTTAGAACTATTTAAGACAAACAATCTTATGCTTCATCATCTTTGTGTAACTCCAATGGTTTAGGCAGTGTACGCCAAGATGGCTTTCAGAGGCCAGATTTTTTCCCGACTTAATTGACATGTATCGTTAAATTACGATAAAAATTGCATAAAATCATTACAAATTGTAACCTATATGTTATTCCGATGTATAATCTATATTACTGCAAAAGCTTCACGCAAATTCGTCCAGTAGTTTTATCGTGAAACAGTAACAAACATATTCACAAACTTTCGCATTTACAATATTAGTAGGATACTCGTATATACGTGGTTTTTTTTTCCTAATTCGATGTATCTAGGCTACGTTACAATTTACTAACAAGACTGTCACCATCTACTCATGTACCGTCTATATGTCAATGTGATGGTATATTGAAATACAGCCAAAAACTCATTATTTTAACTAAACAATAATACTACTGTTGGCGACGCGCTCTGTTATTGTTAGACATTATAACCCTAGTATAAAAATGTATGTATGTGTTCAAATATTATATAGTGTTAGGAGGAGAAGCGTACGCGCCGCGGACCGCGACCCGCTGTGGCATCAATGTTATTTAAAAATCAGTTCGGATAAGGTCACCGACAGGGTGGGTCGTGTCGCGTGCATACCGCCCCTACAAATATGTCGTGCTTGTACTCTGCCTTACTTGCAATATACGTGTTATAAAATCGTGCACATCTTGTTTATTTTGGCTGCGTCAAACGCACACAGCGGCTACATTTTGGTCTTCGAGCCGAATACATGTTGCGTACACCGCCACAATCGGTCAAAAAAATGGTGGGTACGCGAAGCACAGCGCGTCGTGACCTTGACGCCGGCCAACAGCACGAACAAACGAAAGAACAACAACCCGTAGCTGGTGCTGCATCCACAAAGAAAGCCTCACTTAGCGTGTCTTCGTCAATAAGAGCACGACGAGCGCAGTTGCTTTTAGATGCAGCAAAACAAAAGGCACAGCTCCAAGTTGAGCTGATTGACAAGCAGCTAGAGGTGGACCTCGCCGAACTCGAGGAGGAGGAACAAACGAAATACAGTCCACGAGAAAACAGCACACACCAGGACGTACAAAAGTGGTTGGAGCGGAGCTATGATGGTAAAGAGCAGCCTGGCCCCGAACCTGGAATAACTTCGGTCGAGCTGCATCCGCCACACACAGAGGTACGTCCCATATCACCACACCAGGTACTCATTGAACCACATTTGCCGATGGGGTCGCAGCCTCAGCACCTTGCTGGTAACTCATCAGCTGAGGCCAATGCGACTATTCAAATGCTGGCTAGCGCGATAAAGAACCTGGCTACGAGTGCACCAAACACCCTCCTATCAAGAATGAGCACCTCGAAGGCTCTGCCAGATTTTTCTGGAGATCCGATGGAATGGTTACATTTCAAACAGGCTTATGAAGAGTCAACCAAAATATGTAACTTTACCGATCAAGAAAATATGTGGAGGTTACGTAAATGTCTGCATGGCGCAGCAAAGGATGCTGTGACAGCATTGCTGATAAGCGCCACTACGCCCGATATTGTAATGTCTACTTTGGAGCTGCAATTTGGAAACCCGAGCATTATTATAACAAGAATAATGCAGGATATAAAAAAGCTGCAACCTATGTCGCAAGAATATTGTAAGGATATTGTTTCCTTCTCTGTTAAGGTCAGAAACTACGTGGCCGCAGTACTCGCTATTGGACAGGAAGAGTACCTAAGAGGAAACAATGTTGTAACTATTATATTATCGAAATTATCAACAATATTAGTTTCAAAGTGGTCTGACTATAGTTATCAACGCAGCAATATTGAAAACAAGTCGAACCTTGTTATGTTATCGGAGTTTTTGACTGAGGAGGCAATAAAAATATCAAAAACAACGATAAACTTAAATCACAATCTTTATGACTACAAACATAAACAAAGTGACGTTTATACAAACAAAACGCACAGTCGAAATAACTACAAATATAAACAAAGTAACCTTTATGTAAACAAAACTCACACGGTCTTAGCACAGCACGATTCAAGTGGCGATGATAAGTGCCGCTATTGTTGTGCGCATAACCATAAATTAATAGACTGCAGGAAGTTTAATAAAGCGATGCGTAAGGACAGGTGGCAGTTTGTGAAACGCTCAGGAATTTGTTTCAAGTGCCTAATTTCGCGTCACAACCGCGAGAACTGCACGGCACCCGTATGCGACGTTAACAATTGCGGACAGCCGCACCACAAGCTCTTGCATAACGAAACTAGTAGACGGAGTATCACTGCCAGACACGAGACGCCCGCGCCGCTGCTGGACACATCGACAGCGCCGATACATGAAGCCGGTACAAACCAAACCGTGACTCATATCAAAGCGGGAGACTTCAAAGTAATATTAAAAGTCGTCCCGGTCCGCATTCATGGAGAAAACGGCGTCATCAATGCTAATGCGTTGCTCGACGATGGATCGACAGTCTCGCTTATTAGCAAGGAGCTATCAGACCGTGCAGGACTGCGAGGACAAGCAGAGACTATACGTATACGGGGCGCCTGGGCTAACGACGAACTGGTTTGTCGTACGACAGTTTGTAATGTTAAAATATCAGGTATGGACAATAAGATTAATGACATTAAAGTGCGATGTGTTAACAATTTAAGTTTGCCTGTTCAATTCCATTCATTTATTAATTGTGATAACTACCGTAATTTAATTGATATTAAAAATGAAATTTGCACAAACGATGTTGTACCAGAAATTTTAATAGGTCAAGATAATTATCATTTATTGTTACCATTACAAGTTAGAGTAGGTAAATTAAATGAGCCGTCTGCCACGCTTACACCCCTGGGCTGGTGCGTTCACGGTACTATACAGCCGCGCAACACTCGCGCGCCTCTATCTAGCGCCGCGCCGCACGCGTCGCTGCTGCTGAGCGCGTCCGGCGACCCCGATACGCTGGCATCGTCGTCGCCCGCTCTCGCTGCCAGCAACGGCTGCGAGAGCTCTCTGTTCCAGCTACATGACCAGGTGAGTCGTTATTTTTCTATAGACTCAGTAGGTGTTTCATGTAAATCGCGGCAGAATGTCAATGACCTCCGTGCCATCGCTCAGTTAAATAAATCAGCTGAACTTATTGACGGCCGCTGGTACGTAGGCTTGCCCTGGAAGAGTGATACCTGCAAAATGCCAGAGAGTTATTACAATGCATTAAAAAGGCTTAAAGGATTAGAGAGAAAAATGTTAAATGATAATAATTTTGCTATCAGGTACAAGGAACGAATTGAACATTTATTAAATAATAATTATGCAGAAAAATTAACAGATGTCTCACAGGTAGGCAGAACTTGGTACTTACCTCACTTCGGGGTTGATAACCCCAATAAAGATAAATTAAGATTAGTATTTGACGCGGCGGCCACCGTCGATGATAAGTGTTTGAATGACTACTTACTAACTGGGCCTGATTTGTTGTCATCACTGTATGGAATTATGCTGCGCTTCAGGGAACATAAAATTGCAGTAACAGGTGACATCAAGGACATGTTTCTTCGTATTAAAATTAAACCTACGGAAAGAGACTCGTTTAGGTTTCTTTGGCGAAGCAGCCCGGACGAACCGGTGTCAACTTACCGCATGACGTCACTTATATTTGGAGCGAACTGTTCACCATTTGTTGCTCAATATATTAAGAATAGGAACACACAGCGCTTCGAATCTACTTACTCCGGCGCAGTCAACGCGATACGTAACTCGCACTACGTGGATGACTACATCGACAGTCACCCAGACGAAGCTACGGCTATAAAAATGGTTAAAGATATTACGTATATCCACGAAAGTGGTGGATTCCAAATTTGCAATTGGACAAGTAATAGTACAGCAGTTTTAGACAGCATACCTAAAGAAAGCTTAGGTACAGCTGCAATAAGGTTCAAAGTCGATCAGCAGTACCAAGGGGAACGAACTTTAGGTTTGATTTGGTTTCCTAAGGAAGATGCACTAGGTTTCGATACATCTCTAAAGCGAATACCTAAAGGCATATTAGAAGGCAGAGATAGGCCTACAAAACGAATTATGTTGCAAGTTATAATGTCAATATTTGATGTTTTAGGATTTTTAGTACCCTTTACTGTTCAGGGTAAAATTATACTTCAAGATACCTGGCGAGCAAATGTTGGATGGGATGACGTCATACCAGATGACGTTTATAATAAATGGTGTATCTGGATGGAATATTTAAAACAATTACACCGAATACGCTTACCTAGATGTTATTATAATACTATTCCAGATAATGTTCGCAACGGTGAGTGGATTAGCACTTCCCCCGCAGGCCTTGCAGTCCCCGCGACTAAGATGTGTGCTACGAGCGGCCGCTACGATCCGTGTAAATCGACAGCCAGTGCTACGAGCGCTTGCTACGACACACTTAAAGCGGCCACTATGGCTTACGGTGCTACGGCGTCCGCTGGCTGTCCTGAGACCGCAAGTATTCATTACACACACTTACAGTTGCATGTGTTTAGCGATGCGTCTTCTAAAGCTATGTGCGCGGTAGCATACTGGAGATGGTATATTAATGATGAAGTACGCGTTGCATTTATCGCAAGTAAATGCCGCGTTATGCCTGTGAAACCTATCACCATCCCGCGCGCCGAACTGCAGGCTGCCCTCTTAGCCGCACGCTTAGCAGACTCTATTAGTAAAGAGCATAGGATGCAGATTAATCGGCGGTATTTTTGGTGCGATTCCACCACAGTGCTTCACTGGATAAGGAATAATAAGCGCAATTATAAAGCATTTGAAGCCAACCGATTGGGAGAAATTGACGAACTTACTCGTGTATCGGAATGGAGATACTTGTCAACTAAATTAAACATAGCTGATCTAGGTACGCGCGACGAATTTGACCACGCAAGGTTTGCCAGCGAATGGTTCACAGGGCCCGAATTTTTATATCAAAATGAACAGTCTTGGCCTGAAGATATTTTAATTTTGGAAAAGGATGAAAAAAATATTGATTGCTTCACTTTAATTCAAGAAAATGTTATTGACTTACCTGTACCTTCTGAAGAGCGCTTCTCATGCTGCTTACGTTTACAACGATCAACGGCGGTCGTACTGAAATTCATCGACAGATGCAAAGGACTTACCAATGAGATAGATTACAACGCGATGACTCGGGCTGAGGTGTTACTGCCTCGCAGAAAATGGACACGAGAAGCTGAGGATTTAAAGGTAGGTGATCTCGTATTCATTATTGGTCCCGAGAACCCCCGCAACGCCTGGCCGAGGGGTGTAATTGAATGCATATACCCAGGGAAGGACGGTCGAGTTAGACTGGTCGACGTTAAGACCAACACGGGTGTATGGAAGCGTTCAGCAGCACGCGTCGCTCGAATACCGGTTGATGTTTGAGTGCTGCACCAGCACTCGGGGTGGGGCGTGTTGGCGACGCGCTCTGTTATTGTTAGACATTATAACCCTAGTATAAAAATGTATGTATGTGTTCAAATATTATATAGTGTTAGGAGGAGAAGCGTACGCGCCGCGGACCGCGACCCGCTGTGGCATCAATGTTATTTAAAAATCAGTTCGGATAAGGTCACCGACAGGGTGGGTCGCGTCGCGTGCGTGCCGCCCCTACAGATATGACGTGCTTGTACTCTGCCTTACTTGCAATATACGTGTTATAAAATCGTGCACATCTTGTTTATTTTGGCTGCGTCAAGCGTCTACAGCGGCTACAACTACTATATCGTTTCGCTATGTAATCTCTTTCGGCGTAAGCAGAAATACATTAGTGGCTGTATCTACTTGGCATTTATATGTCGTGGCCAACGTGACCAGTAGTAGCTGATCGCCAATTATTTTAACTTCCTTTTATTATAACGACACAAGTTAATGAAAATGTTAATGTCAATATGATGATTATAACATTTAAATATAATGAAGATAACCTGATTATTTATAGTGGAAGAAGATGCCCGTCTATTGCAAGTTATTCATGATAGCTCTCAAATAGCAGACAATATTTAAGACTTGAGTAAGAGCTTAAATAATTGTAAATAGAATTATATTATCTACTAGCTAGTGATAGAACATCAAACCATTCGCTTTGCTGCCGTTTCTGCTTGCTAATCTGGAGAGCTATGTAGATACATTTAGCTCTCTGTTAGGAATACATTGAATAAATAATAATAAAAACGGCACTAAGGATTTGTAGTTTCTAAGAAACAGACAGACAAAAAAATAACGATTTTAATGTATACAAGTTAACAGTTATAAAAGAGCGGTTCCTACCTTGGGATAGAGTTACCTGAAACTCTAATTCTTTGCCCTTGCCTAATTTAAAAACGTAAAGCTCTAGAAATTTGTGTATTAACCACTTTATATGCATTCACGTTTACTTGTCCTGCTACTTTAATGTATTCTAACTAAATTGACGTTTAAACATTAATTTTAATTATAATTTGAATAGTAACTGAAATTGCGTATTTAACAGAATTTTAAAAGCGTTATTTTGTAAAATGTTTTAGTACAATATAAATAATCAACCGGTATTATCTGTTAAATTCCATTATGGAAAAGATAAATAAGGTAATATCATTGGTCAGCAATTGTCGTACGATTCAATCAGCACGTGTTTTGTTTTTGTTTACGCAATTAGAGTTATACAGGCACATTATCGCTACTATCTCTTTAATTATATTATGATTGTTATCGATATAATCTGGCTATTAATGAGAGCAACCTTCTATCTTTAGCCTTGAATAGTTGCGATAAAGATTTATGTCTCATTACCTACATGAGGTCTGTTTGCAATGGATCTGTCTAGAAATGAGTCAACATTGGTAACTTCTATGAGATATGGCTTTATTCTAGACGTCGGTCTTAACTTTACTATATTATAACAGTTTATGTATTTTTAAATTCAGTATATGCATTGTGTCTGTGGTGGGTCTTGTGGATAATACGCCAGTTTCCACGAGCGGCAACGCGATTGGTCGTAGGTTCAAATCCAGGCCTGTGCATCTGGGTTTTTTCCAGATTACGCAAGGGCTTTTTTTTTTACACTGGCTCGACATAGTGACTACAGTGTACCTGATGGTAAGTACAGCGTAGTCCAAAAACGAAAGCGACTATCAAAGGATGAAAATCCATTGATAGTCTACATCGTCATGTCGGCCCACATATACCACGACTGAAGGCCTCTAGGTATATGAGCTACTGGATATACACAAGCTGGTCCCGAAACGCGACAAGCCGAAACTGGTCACTATGACGGGCTTTACACCCATGCACTGTGGTCGCGATCCAGACGGGCACCGACGCCCTACCACCTCGCTGCTGCTCGTTTAGCACCACCCAGGAGTCACGTGTAGGGAAACTAGGGTAAAGCCTATGGACGCGAGCAGCTTCGACTCCCAACAGCAGCAGCTTCGGTTTAGGCACCACATGCTAATCGATGAAGGAAAACATCGTGAGCATTTTGCGGATTTCCGCATGATATCTAATAGAAATGTCATGTGTAAGTGCTCTGAGAACGGCAAGCAGCTGCGCTACTGGTCACGTTGGGTACGACATATAAGCGCAAAGTGGATACAGCCATTAATGATCTCTAGTCGCCCCGAAAGGGTTATAGCGTGACGATATATGATTATTAAAATTACAGTTTTTACACAAGAAATATATTAAACATCAATTTTATCAGAACGAGTGAGCGATTACCGTATTATGTATTTTTGCAATTTTGTTGACCTATATGTATTCTGTGTGCAAAAATTGTAATTCATAAACAAAATAGAAGAAAATGTGTTTTTACACTACACAGAATTCACTACGATACCCGGAAATTTAAAAGGAACCAAATGTGTTAGCTAAAAAACATTCTGCTTAATTTATGATAAGGATGCGTCCTGCATTTAGTGTTTGCTAAAATATATTCACATCTAAGTAATAATTTTTGTTAAATTCACTTTATCAGTCTGTAGAATAAACTTGCTTCTGAGTTTTTATGCAATCTCGACCATTGCCCTGCGTGAAACATTATACGTGTATTTTTTTTTTTAAATTGAACAGTTGATCTGGACCGGAACCATTTTTATAAAAATTTAATATTTTTTTATTCATTTAGCAACATTTGAAATGGTAAAATTGATCACGCTCGCTTATCGTGATAATCTGATTAGTTTCGTTTAAGTATAACTTCTCATCGGGTAATTAAAAGAGACGATTTAACCCCTTGCCTTACGATTAAATCTCGAAGAATTGTATGCGTGCAGACAATTTAATTGAGCGCAATTCTATGAGTAGAATTATCATAAAATAAAACTTAAATATTTTTGTTTTTATAAAAAGAAAGAAATTCATACGAAAAAAATATATACTGTGGGCGAAGCCCGTCAAATTCTTCGAATTTAGTGCAGAAAATCTTGACGAGCGAGGCCCATCATTTCCACTAAAGGGGTTAAAAGAAAGTATGTTAAGGGCCGCTTGCACTAACACATTAAATCTAAGCTTGTATAAAACGCTAATTAATTGAAGCGGTTTAATTCAATCTAAATGATGATTTCAGTTTAAGAGTTTTTACAACTGGATTTTGATTCTGTGCAAGATAAAAAGTACAGTTCAGTGCTAAATAGGATTTTGTGTAAGTCTAAACTAGATTTAATTATCTGTGCAAGCCGTCCTTAATTGATTACAAAAATCTAGCACAGTATTTTAGAGAAAATATTTTTGTTTGTGAATTATTATTATGGTTAATATTTATTTTGTTTTTGTTTTTTTTTTCTAGTATGCAGCGACAAATTGACACACAGCCGCAAAGGTCGCACAGTAATGACTGAAGACGAAAGGTACGAGGCCGTCCGACATTGCAGATACGTTGATGAGGTAAGTGCCGTAACTATTATGTTAACTACTTAATCGTTGAATGGTGCTCACGTTCATGTAATTTCTTTTGATTCCACGTAACTCCTTAGCAGTGCTAAACGATGACCAAAACACCTGCCTGCAAAAATCGTAACAGGTATTTGCCTCGGCCAGTCGTTTCGGTAAAAGTCTGTGTGTCTAATGGTTTTGGGTAAAGTAACTTGTCACCATCGTTAACTTAAAATGTATGGAATTGATAAAATGTGTGATAGTCGACACGATATTTCGTAAGCTTATATCACTTGCTACTTTCAATAAGTAAAAATAAAATACTTATAATAAAAACATTTATTTGACACACGACATAACATACAACACAGCAAGATAGATTAATAAAGACAGAAACAACAAAAGCAAATACCGTGTGTTGTGATGATGCGCCAAAGAGAAGTCAGCTCAGCAAATGCTAAATGACCAGCCGAGCCACCCGGCGCTGATTTTCAGCTGACACCTATTTATTGTGTCGACGCGCTGAAAATAGCAAGGAAGGGATCAATAGAATATATATACACAGCACTAGAGACAAATTTGAAAGTATCATAGATAAATTTAAATTAATTAAATTAAGTGAATTGTCAATATGTTTACCACTTTTTGTTATAAAACAATATTTGTGAAATATCACAACCCGATACTAAAGCGGTATCATGTAAAACGTTTATACTATTCTAAAGGTAATAAAGATAGCTTTTTATACTGTAGTTGCTATATGTGCGCTAATGTTTGAAAAAATAACACGTACGTAACAAGAAATAAGTTGAAAGAATGTGATGAAATGTATAAAAAAATATATTAAAGTCATGTCACGTTTAGAGTATAATGTACCTTACTATGTAAATAATACAAAATGAGGAATGTGATTCAGTTACTTGATATGCTTCCTTTTAAATATTCACTGAAACGAAACATGACTACGGCCCATACATGGGCAAAATGTAATCAGATTAATGAAAAACGATTACGATTACATTTTGTGTTTTTCATCATTAATATGACTGCATTTTGCTCATCTATGTTTTAAACACTACTGAATCCTCAAATGCGTACACATTTATGATTCCGTTATGTTTTGAAGGGATTTAATCGTGATTACAGAGCAACAAAATAAAAATTACTCTACATTTTTTAATTTGTTAATCATTAATCAGATTACATTTTGCCCATCTGTGCTACGGCCCTAAGCCTATGAAATAAACGTGTGTAAGCGGGTTTACGGAGTCACAGCTATACTGTATCTCACATACAGTATAGCACTAAGAAGTTCTCTAACTCTTTTGTCGTGTCATTGGGCTGTGGAATGGTTTTCCGGCGAGCGTGTTCCTGCCGCCCTATGATATGGGATCCTTTAAGCGTAGCGTGAAGAGATATTTGTGCAGGTCGGCATGATCACTGCGACTACCGATGAGTTTTTGTTACCTGTCGATAGTCATTGGCGTTTTAGGACTGCATCATGCTTACCATCATGTGTGTTGTGGTCACAATGTCGAGTAAGGATAAAAAAAAATCTTAGAATTCTTTAAAAGAAGAGTGATAGTTGGGGTGATGCGTTCAATCGCCGGCCTCATTTTCGCCTTCCACCAGGTGTAATCGAGGTCAAGCGTCCGCCTGTAAATTATACAAAAAAATATGATAGGGAATTGCGTTATTGCACTTCTACTTCCAAAATGACTTTAGAAATAACCAAAGCCGTATAAAACTTTAAGTCGTGAATCACCCGTTTCTCATGCTCTGTTATTTATTTAACCTTCACACAATAATTACTGGATTGGAAACTACAGTTTGTCATCCGATAAAAAATAAGGAAATACTTAATAATCGCGCTTTATTTTGATGAGAAATAAGGACTACCTATATTTGTTTGTTCAACCTGCGTATTGTCTATTCGAGGTTGCTAATTTTTAATAGAGGCTGCGAGCTATTTTTGACTTGTTGATTATTCTTAATAATGGGTAGGTTTGTTTTGTAGTATTTAAGATAAACTTACATTGAAAATAAACAGCAGGAATGTATTACAATGAAATAAAATATCTTGTTAATTGTCTAACAAATATTTAATATACATATAGTTTAGAATACGAAAATATTAACAATTTGATTTGCTTTCAAACGGTTTAGACTAGCTGGAATTTTCCTGTTGTGATAAGTTATCATATTGCCAGTGGATGTTGATATATTCTCATTCTTTTATGGTTGCTATTATTTTTAAATTGTTTAGAAACTAGCTTTAGGTGAAAAGGTGTCCTGTTATAAAGCAGTTTTGCTTTATACCAAAACGTGGCATGCAAACCTAACAGTACACTTGATGGCAAGTGGAACTCGCGATAGTTATCAGTTAACTAGATATATCATGCACCAGAGAAAAAAAAATTGACTTTATCCAGGCTGAATCTGAAACTCAAGAGACTGGGAAAAGTTTTGCACCAACTCACATTGTAGCTTATGGGTTCAGAACTTTTAAATGGGAGTGAATAAGACATTTGTAGGGCAAATTTTATTTTATTTTATGGAACAGCCTGTATGTATGTAAATGTATTTTATTATCAATCTACCCTATCTCTATTATATTTTATTTAGTATTCTACATTTTTGTATGCTACTCAAAAGTGTTCTATGTATTTATTGTCATACTTGTTTATTGTACGTTATAAGGTATGTTTTTGTATATTTGGTTAGGTTCTAATATTGAAATAGCACCGTGACGTCCGCGCAATCGGTTCCCCTCAGCGTCGGCTGAAAAACAGCGGTGGATGGCGCGTACAGCGTCGCCCAGCATATGCTGAGCTGAGTGCTCTTTGAGATGGGTAGCAGCACACAGGATACATGATGGGATGTTATGTATTATTCTTTCATTGTTGTTTTTATATAAATATGTTTGTTGTGTGTTGTTTCCTTTGCCTCAATAAACTTTTTCTTTCTTTCTTTTCTTTTTTTCTTTCAAAGACGGCACATCATCGGTTTTGTATTCACCTTTCTCCATATGTGAAAGAGGTCAAGTGTTCGCCGGTGAACCACAAAAAAAACGGTTGTGATTATGTCCAGCGCAGATGGCCTTTCACCTACCATTACACATTAAGCATTTACGACCATGAGCAGTTACGTGTAGGATATGCAACTAGAAACGGACCGAAAATTAAATAAATGAATCTGCCTTCAGGTAGTCCGAGACGCACCCTGGGAGTACGACGAAGAGTTTCTTGAGAAGCACAAAATCGACTTCCTGGCGCACGACGACATTCCGTACACGACGGAGGACTGCGAGGACACGTACGCGATGATCAAGGCTAAAGACATGTTCGTCGCCACCGAGAGAACGGAAGGTGAGTTTTTTTTTTTATTTGTCTAGAGTTATGCTGTTATTCTGGAAGGGCCTTTTAATTTTACAAGGTGTTAGTGGGCGAGTAGCGCTAGGCCAGCAAAATCCACTTGGTGGTAACCGAAAATGAGATATTAAATATTTGCTATTCAGCTCGAGAATTTGAGATCTGGGGTTCGTGTGCAAGTTTTTCAAGGGAAAAGGAAGAAACAAAAGGGATCCCGATATACTTATGATTATAGTTTATTATTATAAAGTGGCTATTCTTGGCTTCCAATTGAATATTAATTCGTTAAAACGAGTTTATCGTCATTATTTCCGTTGTTATGAGTTGGGCGCCATTAAGAGATGAGTGAATAAGTATTTGATGATGGGCGGCTGTAGTCCATCTTGGGACTATCTTCACCTTCTACCAGGTGTGATTGATGGCAAGCGTGAGCCTGTGAATTTTTTTTTTTATGAAATTTACGATTAATTAGTATTTAAAAGCGTTTTTAAATTTAAGGAGCGATTCTAAAACTGAGCGTATACTCCTATTCGGAATTCTAATATCCTTAACAATTATACAGTAGCTGTATTCGATAATATTGTTTGTCAGGAGTCTCAACGTCGGATATAGTTGCGCGGATAGTTCGCGACTACGACATATACGTGCGGCGTAACCTCGCAAGGGGCTACTCCGCTAAGGAGCTCAACGTTTCATTCCTCAATGAGAAGAAGTTCCGTCTGCAAAATAAAATGGACGAGCTCAAAGATAAAGGGAAAAAGGTCAGTATTCATTATCGTATTCACTTGTTTCGGGTTTCTGAATTACAAATCTTGGTAGTTATTGTATAATAACTATACTACGTACTATACAAAATGTTATCAGATTAATGAAAGCTTTTACGATTACTTTTTGCATCATTAATATGATTATATTTTGCCTATCTATGTTTTAAACACTAAGGAATCCTCAGTTGCATATCAATTTATAACACATTAGTGTTTAGAAGGGTTTTAATCATGATTACAGATTAACGAAATTAAAATGAGATTAACCCATTGACTGCCGGCTACGAGATGTTGAGATACGTATTAAGCGTGTGTATCAAAACTGCCAGCTACGAGATATCTCGTTAGGCGTGCTGCAATTTTAGATTTATTACAAATGGCTATTTTAGTTAAATTTGTTTTTTTTTCAATAAATATTACTGTAAATGCTATTACAATATTGTATCAGTAACTTTATATAATAATATTTCGTAAATTTTCATCTATTAATCATAATAATACCTTGGCACCCAGGGCAAGACGCTCTAAATATGTCTGGCAGTCTATGGGTTAACGATTACAATTTGTAAACCTTAATTTAATCTAGTTGTAATCTGATTATGTTATGTTGCTCATCTCTACGTGGAATGGGAACATTTCGCACTTACTGGTAGTTGTAATTTTCTTGTTCATAAAACCCTGAAATAGAAAAAGAATAATATGTTCTGTAATCTGTCCATTATTTTCAAAGTTACTTAAGAATTTTGTGATTCTTTATGCAATTTTTTGCTCATTACACAATACTTTAAAAATAAATGTTTACTTACATATGGCTTCGTATGGAAACTTTTGAAGTTGAGAAAATACTGCTTTGTGCGTTCCTTGTCTGTGTGCATTGCAATAATGAATAGTGATTTCAAACTTGTTTATCTTCAAACAGTTTACCTAATTATAGACATATTTGACTTAACGACAGAGATATAATGTCACCGTAGTGTTGAACTACAGTTTCGGATAACGCTAAAGTGTTTTCACATTTTACTAATTGATAAGGTCGAAGTGATTGTTGCTTATGACTTGTTAGTGACACAATATCTTTCCACTGCGCAGATTTTTTACGCATGTATATTATCATTTAGGAATGTTATGATATCAACAAACGAAACTGTCGAACGAACTTTTCATACTTTTGCAATGCTATTATGGTACAGTTCTCTTCTTCCTATGACATCGGTTTCATTAAACGAAGCGTGAAAGTATGAGTTATTTTTAAAGATTTTGCTCAATCTTACTTATTTTTCTATCAATCAGCTCGTCAGTACGTAAAAACAGTGTGGTTCTCTAGAACCTTGTTATCGTACATTTCGAAGTTGAGGAATGGCCTTCTAGACATTTCCGCTATATTGACATTGGGCTATTTCAAAATGGAGTTAAAAACACTCTTATGGGTCAGCTGCGCGATTATGCTTCTTGTTGTAGTTTTTCATAGTCGACAGCAAACGCTTGCCACCTGTTGCTTGGGGGCCTGTTCGCCCATTTACCATTTTTTTATAAAGGGATTGCGTTCTGAAGAACATATCAACCTCATTGTGCCCTAAACTAAGTCCTTACATCCTAGGGCCCCGTTTACTTTTCGTTCAAATAGATTTAAATGGTCGAAAGAAGTGTGTTACAAAATACGTTCGTATGCTGCAGGTGATGACGAATATAGGCGAAAAGCGAGTCGACATACTGACAAAATGGGAGGAGAAATCTCGGGAGCTGATTGACGCGTTCCTGCTGCTGTTCGGTCCGGACGGGCGGCTGTCGAATATCTGGAACGAGTCGAAGGGCAGGCTGATGCAGGCGCTCAGCCAGCCGCCGTCGCCGCGCTCCTCGCCGCCGCCCAGCGAGAACGGCGACGACCATTCACCCACGCACAGGTACCACAACCATCAATCTAGTATCTGGTCATAAGCCGTGGTGGCTGCCGGCAGAATAGAATAGCACCCCCCTCTTCTTGCTGAGGTGTCGTAAGAGGCGACTAAGGTATCTCTTTAACACCGCAATTCAACCAGGTGTTCAGAGAAGGAAAACTCGACCAAACCTGCATCCCGCTCCCTCCCGATCGTACTGGTTCTCCCTTCCATCGGGCCTGAGGGAGCTCGGACGAGAGAGTGCTTTTCTGGATGCGCGTCCAGTTATGCACTTAAATATCTCCTGCGCAATTGACTGTTTCCGAAAACTGGACCTCGAATTTCTTAATCGGTGTTGAAACAGTCGCCGTGGCCGAAACCGGCCAGGACATCATCATCATCATCATCATCATCTGGTCATCTTGGACCACGTATAGCAGCAACGGTATATTGGTCTTAAAAGACAGTAATCTGTGAGAGTATTGCGGTCGATTGGGCGGATGCATTGCGTACCCGCGTAGCGTTGAGACAGTGTTAAGTATCAAATCGAATGCAGTAGATTTGAGGGAGCCTGTTGTCCGGATTTGGCGATGCGTGAGTCTCCCGTGTACCGCGTGATAAAGGTATTAAGGGGTAGGCTCTTTACAACCATCCTCCTAGTGATGGAGCTCGAGAAAGGCTATTCTTTGTTTTTACAGTGGTTCAACAAAGTAACTGTATCTGCAACAGATGCACTGTATCTGATGGTAAGTATAGTGTAGTCCAAAAACGAAAGCAAGCATTGAAGGATGAAGAAAATCTATTAGTCGTCATGCCAGCCCACATACGTGTATATGTATGGAGGGTGTCCAGGTAAATGAACAACTGGATATAGACAAGCTGATCTCGAAACGCGACAGGTCAAAGAAAGTCACTATGACGGTCTTTGCACTTATGTATTGTGGTCATGACCCAGTTCGGGCAATCGCCCTAACACCATAAAAATTCGATATTCACTCGCCAGATCATTGGAAAAAATATGGATCTCAGACTCAGCTGGCAGCGAGTTGACCTTGGGCGTTTTTAGTCAGTAGGAATCTAGCACAGCTCTATGGAGGATATAATTTAAAACCTGGCAGACATGCCAACAGTGCATCCGATTGGAAGTTGCCACTGAGACCTACAAAGCACCATCATCAGAGGAGTCGACATCGTGCTGCAACCTTGAAGGAGAAAAGGGAGGATTGTAAATAATAAAGACTATTGTTTTGTTGCGACAGAGAATCCGCTTCGCCACCACCGCCCAAGTCCCGTCGCTTCGAGACGCTGTGGGAGCAGCAAGCAGGTAACTGGGTAATTACGATTGCTTGCTTTTGGCATGATCACGCCTCTATTCTTTTTTTTTAACCTGGCAGTAGTCCTTAAAGATTACCCTGAAATCTGAAGGTCTATCACGAGGTAGTATTAATACACTTTCTATTAAAACTGCTATCAGATGCACAGCTCTATGCTAGCACGTCTCCATTATTTTTTTAGCCTTGTAGTATTTCTCATTGACTATCCTGCTACCTTAGAGGTGGTTTGACAGGGTAGGGTTAGATATACTAAAATCTAAGAAATGCACAGCTCTATGCTACCTTGCCGCATTTTTTTTAATTTACTAATTCCATAGGAATCTTTATGGACCACCATTTCTTTTTTTTGTGACCTTGTGTAAAATCCTGTTTAAAGCCAACAAGGCAGCTGAGAGGTCAGCAACCCCTGTGTGTCAGACTACCACAGACTAAAAGCCGGAGTGCCTTTTTAATCATTCCATAAGGGCCTAGGGATCCAGATTCAGACGCCCGGGGAGCAAACAGCCTGTTTAGGCTTCATCTCTTGGAGGGTTGTAAAGAGCCCACTCCTCCAAAACTTTTTTTTTTGAGAGGGATCTCATCCGGGTAGCTGATTCCCTCAAGTCTACTGCTAGGTTTATGAGCCACCCTGCTCTAACATATCTTTCAAAGATAATCTAAATGTTAGCAGAAATAATATATTTCTAATTTTATACTTATTGTATAAATTTTTAATGAATATTGTAATGATTGTAAACAGATGCATCGAGCAATGAGCGCGCTGGGAAATCGGAAGCGTCGTCACAACGGCAACCGACGGATCTCACAGACGATGGGTCCGACGACAGCGATGACGAATATCAGGACACCAGCCCTTACCTTTAGGCACTGAATCACTAACGCCTTTACTACAAAACCATGTTTCACTTTAGAATGGGATTAAACGGTTTTTAACCATCTAGAATATATTTTCTAAATTATTGTGAAAACTACATATATCTATATAAATAGATCTTTATAAAACAGATCTTTACCTGTACACACAGACAAAAATGTTACCTTTAGCACTGTTTATTCCTCCCCTAAAGATAAACATTATTTTATAGTAAGGTTAACTTTGCACCTTTATTACAAAACGAAGATTACATTTTGGCAAAATTTCATAACAGTGGTTATGGTCTATTATCGCAAAAGATAGCTTATCTCTTAATCCTATCATTATTACAAAACTACATTATTAAAATCACTCAAGAATCCTGGATACTATTGTATCCAATAGTTGAGAACATTCCTAGATTTAAAAAAATCAAAGCTCCTGTTAATACTGCGTCTAAAATTAAACTTAGTTTTGTAATAAGGGAACATAATGCTAAATAAATCACTATATCTATAGTATTTTTATATGATTCACTTTGTCCATTATCATCGAGGTGTCACCAACTTTCAATGTTAAATTCATTGTATAATAAAAAAAAAACAAATTCCGCGTGCCTGTGTACAAGAGTGAATGTAATTTAAACCTATTAGTTTTAATTATATTTATTATGTATTTAAGAAAATTTATTTTTTGTCATTCTGATTGATATTACAGAATAGATGTGTTTGCTAGCACCCTTGAATAACGTTTGTAATATATAAAAATAGGTGCCGTAAACACTGATACATAGATATTATTTGTATCATTCTTTTGACAGATGATTAAAAAGGTGCTTATAGATTAATTTGTTTAATTTCATATCTATATTAACCACAACTACTACTATTATACATAATAAACTATGTCCCAAATAAGATATTCCTAAAAATCTGAAGTTGTTTTACAGTATGAGAAAATAAAATGCACTCCTGATAGAATTTTTTATTTTTTACACTGGCTCGACATAGTGACTACAGAGTACCTGATGGTAAGTACAGTGTAGTCCAAAAACGAAATCGACTATCAAAGGATGAAAATACATTGATAGTCTACATCGTCATATCGGCCCACATATACCGCGACTCTTAGGTATACGCTACTGGATATACATAAGCTTATCCCGAAACGCGACAAGCCATGTACTGTGGTCGCGATCCAGACGGGCATCGACGCCCTACCACCTCGCTGCTGCTCGTTTAGCACCACCCAGGAGTCACGTGTAGGGAAGCTAGGGTAAAGCCTACGGACGCGAGCAGCTTCGACTCCCAAAACAAACAAACATTCAAACAATAAAAGATAACAATACATAGATATAATAGAATTCAAACATTTTAAAAGGAAACATGTTCATACTTTGAGACTTCATTATTTCCGCGATCTTATGACCTGGGAGTCTTTAAAAGAAGAGTGAATAGGCATCTGTTAGGCGGACGCGGTTCATCATCGGACTCATCTTCACCTTCCACCAGGTGTGATTGAGGTCAAGCGTTCGCCTATAAGTTATAAAAAAAAAATACAACATGTATAAATACCATAAAAAGACGGACACATTTTATAAATACACATATATTTATTTACATTACAACATTACACACTATAAAATTGTCAGTACTTTTTTGGAATATGTAATATAAGTAACAACTATTTGATTGCAAATCATAGGTTTTCTGTTAAGGTCCTAGGAAAAAGGTATTGCATTTGTTTTGTATTTTTTTTTACAGCATACATTTTGAGATGTTTCATTCAACACTTATTATTACTTGTAAGCTAGCAGTTAAGTGTAGTTGTTAGCAGAATACTGCTAACACATTAACCTTATAAGGTTAAAAAACATGTACACCAATACCTCGCTTTGCGTCGGGGTTATGATCCAAAAAAACACGACGCAAAGTGAAAATAGATTTTCTATAGCAAACCATTTAATGATCTTTTAAAAATAAAATTGAACAAAGTAAATTTTTTTAAACAAAAATAATATACAAAAAACGTATTCAATTTAACAAAATAAACTACACATTCATTTAATTTATGAAAGTTAAAATTAATCACTGTCTGATGAGTCCATAGTGGCTGTTGTCGTAGGTCGGTTTTCTTTCACAAAAAATTGGCCCAATGTTTGTTGAACAGCTTTTTTTTCAACGTAAGATAAATTTCTTTGTAGCAATAGATATTCGTAGCTACCGCCTGGGACACTTTTAAATTCCTTCCGATGTCAGCATCGTTTTTAAAAAAAATCTCCATAGCTTCGTCAATCAAACACATCGCTTTAGAAATTTGTTTGGAGGTTAAATTTTGTTCTTTGGAGATTTCTATTAAACGGTACAAAACTTTATATATGTAAATTTATTATTATTTTTTTAAAAAAGCACAACACACTACATTACCTCACACTATGTGTAATTAAACTGAACTCTAAAATAAGCAAAACAAAGTGAAAATAAAATTGTATTAAATTTGCGTTGATTTTTATTTAGAAAGGGAATCCCCAAATTTTGATGGCATGGCGCAATTAAAAACAAAGGTGCTGGCACATTTTAGAAAAAAAAATTAAAGACTCTGATCTAAAACAACGCAACTTCGAAAATCTAACAATGCACAGTGAAAATCAGTAAAAATTAAGCAGCGACGCAACTTACAAAAAAAACGCAAAACGAAACGACGCAAAGCGAGGTATTGGCGTATTATTATATTGTGAACTATTAAATTGAATCTAAAACTTTATGTTCAATTCTAAAAAGAAATTAAATATAAAAATATTCAGATGTCTATAAGTAAAACAATTTATATCTTAAAAAATACCTGTATAAATATGAATTATAAAATTGCTTACTAGAAACTGACTTTTTATCATTATTTTACAAGATCTTACATATTAATTGTAAGCAATAGCTAGTAGCACTAATCTAACCTAGTCAAAAATTACTTCAACCTACCAATCAAAAAGTATAAATATTTTATTTGCACAGGGTTTACTGAGTGTAAATAAAATATAGAAGCCTTATTAGCATTAGAAAATGGCCAAACTTTACACCTAGTAGTGTGAACCATGGCTCAATATTGCAAGAAATTCACTAATGACAGCAAATTAAATTTTATTAACTAAAAAAGGTCATGAAATATTATGGACTAAGCAGATGGAATTATTTTATTGGGTCACAGTATTATTTGTGATTTAATTCAAAGTTAGAACCTTGATGCTTCAAAATAAAGCTTCTATGTACTGTTAATATTATCTAATTTCAGTCGTTGTAATAAAGAGTTCTATTTTTCAATGAAAAATACAATAATTAACTCACTTTCTTTGCTAATATAATAACATCAATACATCAAATACATATAAACTTTAAAATCCCATCAGATACTACAGAAATACATATATTCACCACATTTAATGAAAATGAGAAGAATAAGAATTAGATACCAGCTTCAACCTCCAAATCTTAAATATTTTGGGATTCAAGATGCTTTTTAACTTTACTTCTACCCATTCTTTTCCTTTTTATATTAAGTAAATTCTTTTCTAAACAATAGTAGCTAAAAAATGTACTTAATTATTCCTTAAAAACAAATTACACTTATACATAACCATATTAAAGTCATAGTTCAGTTTTATCATTGGCATTTTTATCTCCTTTAGTGTTATCATCCAGTACTTCATACAAGCATGAGTCATCCGTTCCTCTTAATGCATGCTTTGTACATAGATGTATTTTCAAATCTTCACTGCCCTGATGGTTCCAATACCAATCCTCTATCGCACTTTCATTTTCTTCTAAAAGGCTTTCACACTGTGTTTTCATATGTGTGATTTCTGCTGAGGGTTTGTCCCACAATTCTAAAGGAATACCAAGATCAACCTTCACACCTTTATCGACGAGCCCATGCAGAGTTTTAAAGGTCTGACTCATGCCCTTAGCGAATCTAGTACTGTCCTTTCTTTCTTTGTGTATGTTGTACTCCAATATTCTTTCACAGACTCCTTCTAACGACTCTATCAAACGTAGTTCTGATTTTTGATACTTCGTTTTCTTCTTAGGCTGCACGTCATCCAGGGAATAACCAATTTCGATGACATCGTGCACTTTGCCGGTTTCCTCGAGTCTGCTTTGTAACTCTGTAGCAAGTATTTTACACACTTCACATCTATTCGCATATTTCACGCCTACATCTTCTTCAGACTTAATATCAACATCATTGCTACAAATAATGCTGCTTATCAAAATTGTGCTCAAATATATTACTGAAAAATACATTTTAATAACACTCAAACACTTCTATATAATTCACATTTGATCAAGCTGACAGTAATGACGTTTATTGTTGTTGTTGCAGATGTTGCCTTAAAAAGGCAGGCAAAAGGGTTCAGCTATACAGCCTATTTTAATAGTTCTTTTTCGTAATGGCGAAGGTACGTCTAATAAAGTGTATAATTATATTCTCTTTGACAATATTTATGGATTACAAATGGATAAGAAAGGGCGATATACATCTGCATCTAATCTTAACTAACCTTAGTGAGGAAATTTAATAGCTCAAGAGATTCTCGCCCTAATAGTACCTCGCCAAATTATTGTCGGTTATGCGTTGCACACAAGTGAACGATTTATTACTGCCTAAACCATCAACACAAATTCAGAATATCAGATAATAACACACCAGGGCGGACGCCAAAACAGGAAGCCAACGAGAGAGAAGAGGTAGGAATAAATCCATTATCTTTAAAATTGATATGAATTCAATATTTGAATACTCGTTTGACGCAATAGTTGGAGATTGATGTAAGTGATATAGGTAGTGAATTCGATCCCTAAGCAGAACCAAAAGATCCAAAAGTCAGTGTTTACAACTCAAGTGTTATAAATTAGACTTATCTAATATTAAACAATACAACATATATTTTTGTCTTGTAATAAAGTTTTAATATTTCTGTATTTCTAATTGAATTTGATTTTCTAACCATTTGAGCCATTCATCAGATACTTGTTTTTCCAAAGTAATTTCTTTGAATATTTCACTCTTGGTCTTCTCTTTAAAACCTAATTTTTCAAACATTCTTATGCTTATATTATTTTCTAGTAAGATTTTAGACTCAAATGTTTTTAAATTAATGTTTTTGATACTATAGATTAACATTAAAATAACTGCTTCCCATCCCAATTTTTTCCCCCTGGCTGATTTTTCAGCTATCATTATTTCAATTTCACCAATAGCCATTTCTTTATCTGTTATAAATATATTTGTATCTCCAATCATTGCTTCTGAAATGAAATTAAAATAAATAAGGTATATTTATGCCTTATATTAGATAAAATTAATAAAAACAACAAAATTTTATTTTTACTACAATTGCCAAATATTTTAAAGGACATACCTATTTCTTCAAGGTTTTTGTCATACAAATCTTTTTCTAATATTATAAAAGTACACTCTGAAAATAAATTTGAATATTAATTATTACAACTTGTTAATATTTTAAAGGACACTCAACAATTATTACAAAACAAATTACTATCATCATCTTCTCGCCATGACTTTTGCATATCATACTCCTCTTCTAAAGTTAATGGTTCAGATGCTGTGAGCTTTTGCAGTTCTTCTGATTTCATCCATTTATGGTATCTGCGAAAAATAGAAAGGGATTTTATATTTGCACAGACTACATACTCAAATATACTTTACAGATGCAAAGTTTGGACTATAAATTACTTTATCAAAAAAGAAGCGAAGAGTGGGAGTCGAAGCTGCTCGCGTCCGTAGGCTTTACCCTAGTTTCCCTACACGTGACTCCTGGGTGGTGCTAAACGAGCAGCAGCGAGGTGGTAGGGCGTCGGTGCCCGTCTGGAATGCGACCACAGTACATGGGTGTAAAGCCCGTCATAGTGACCAGTTTCGGCTTGTCGCGTTTCGGGATCAGCTTGTGTATATCCAGTAGTTCATATACCTAGAGACCTTCAGTCGTGGTATATGTGGGCCGACATGGCGATGTAGACTATCATTGGATTTTCATCCTTTGATAGTCGCTTTCGCTTTTGGGCTACACTGTGCTTACCATCAGGTACTCTGTAGTCACTATGTCGAGCCAGTGTAAAAAAAAAAAAATAAAAAAAAAGAAGCACCTGTCGGAGACTGTTTGTGGACATTAGCATTTTATAGATACTGATGAGTCACTTTCTTCCATAACTCAAGGTAAGTCTGATATGGTAATAGTGAAGGTACATACAGTAATAGCTATATTTTATAATTTTATATTTGCCTATGCTAAAATAAAATCATGACATATTTGTTTTAAAAAGAGATCTTAACTTTTGTTATCGATTTTCTTTTGTAACATATTATGCTGACATCAGAGGTCATGAATATACCATAGAAAACAATTTATATGTCATAATTAAGCCAGCACTAACATAACCACATAATGTGAAAATAACAAGTCCTCTTAATCAAGAGGTACTTACTTGGGTACATGATGTTTTTCATACGGTATTAATATGACTTTTTTGCCGACAATTTTTGTATTTCTATTTAATTTCATAATAATTGTTTTAATTTACAAAACATTAATCTTGTTACAGTTCCTATTTATCTAGAAAATAACATTACCACGATTTTGGACGGTGTTTTATTTTATTTTTATTAATATTACTGATAATTTTTTTTTGGTCTTTAAGTTTTACATAAATATTTTTTGTTCTCGTTACTTTTTTTCCTTCTTGGTGGAAGAGGCAAAGGCTCATATAGACCATACAACGATTTCGGAGATTGTCGTAACATAATTTACATCCTTTTTTTTTTCGAACAGGACACGTTTATGACCAGAATAAACCTACACAACTAAACCGGGCGATAGGGCGAACACAGGTGCTCAGCTGGCAAATTTACCGGTTGGATGGCAACGTAAATGCACCCTTGTGGGTACGAACCTCGACTTTGGCCGCTAGCCGAAATGCGAAACCTAACAGTATTCTACTAGCGTTTCGGAAGTGACTACCTTGAGAAAAAACCCCAAAAGAAAATCAAGGCTATGTTTGAGTGGGAGAAAATACCCACAGAGGTGCTTTTGGGTTACTACGCAACTAATAAATTTACTAGTCAAGCGCCCTTAGTACTTGTTACTCGTCCATCACTTCAGCTGAAGTTGTAAAGATTCTCTCAGGCCAAAAGTATTTCGTCCTGCCGAAAAAAAAAGGAATTTTCTTGTTCGGAATTGGCAGCACTAAGATATTTTCATTGACTATCGTAATCTGTATTGATAACGATTGTGTGGTTGGTCATAAGAGAAACTTATGAACTTTGAAAAATCAATTAATAAATAACAGTTAATTATAAACTCTGTGATTGCTACTTGTTGATAGTCCTAACAAAAATAATTTTGATTAAATAAAGGTTTGTTCGTATCGTTTCGTTATTACAGTATAAATAAATTTTCTTTCTGTTAAAACTTATTTAAAACAATCTTGTGTGTAGCTATTGATTCTGATGGCTTATTGCTGCAAAGAAACATTATTATGGTATAATATTATCTGTCAAAACTAAGAAAATTAACAATTTTTAGTGTTAGATTACTTTATATGAACGTAGATATACAGACATTGAAATCAATTAATTCTTAAAGTTTTTTACTTTTTATTTCCAGGAATATTTAAAATGAATCAGTACTATACAGAAAGAAGACTCTGTTGGAGCTATGGTATATTAGCTTTGTTATTGGGCATTTCAATTATATGTGTAGCTATACCATACAACCACTGGCGTATAACCCTTGATGTATGTCCCAGTGGCTGGCTAGAAAATAACAACTGCGGTTGCATTTTCTACGGAATCAGTACATTCCAATATTTCAATGGTGGTCACAACTCTTATTGCTTGTATGCAATATTTGCTCCGATACCAATTATAGTTTATGCAATAATAATGGCATTATTCCACATGTATAGAGTATGTATTAACAATATTGGACAATATGAAGATGAAAAATCAACCACAATGGAAGAGATGTGAGTATGAAATTTAAATTAATTTATAAGCAGGGAGGATAAAAACTTTCAATTACTATTGTTTTAAATAATGAATTCAGTGACAGTAATTTGATAATCTAATAGTGGCAGTTTTATTCAATCTTTTATAATCTTATCTCATATTATCTTTTGTAAAAGTATATGGGTCACAAATTTATATCAGTTTATGACCTACATTAAATACAACTTCAAAAGTTTTTGCTTTTGCCCCCACACATGATGTTATTTGTCAATTTTAGTAAATCAATGCATTTGTTATTTTATTATTTGAGTTGTGAGCTTAGTCATTCATGAGTGTATTAACTTAGGGTTATGTGTGAACTGATAAACTGCTTGCTTTGTGTTTAGACCAAAGTGAAACACACTTTCTTGAATGTTTGCAGTAAGGTGTTTTACTAATTTAGAGACATTGCTTCATTATATACTAGGTGAATTGCAAAGACCCCAAGCTTGTTGTGCAGTTGCTTGCAAACCGGCAAGAATATTAATTTTCACTTTGCTGCTTGCCAAGTGACTTGCAAGCCTTTTAAAGTAAAGCAACTTGCCTGTCATACATACATAGGCTTATGTAGAAAAATGTATTTATTTTGCTGAGCACCTCAGTGTTTGCCCTTTCGCCTGGTTTAGTTGTGAAGGTCTTTCTCGGCCAAAAAACTAAATCCTGTTAAAGAAAAAGTATTTATTTAAAAAGACTGCAAAACCAAAGTTGGGCACTGCGACTGAATTAATTATAATCAATTTTCAGTGAAGGTCAGGCAATAGTGGTGACTTCTAGAACACAGGTGACTCATCAGAATGATGCTGTTATTTATTGCTGGATTCCAACTTCATGTATTGCGGCTATATTTTGTATTTACAACATAGTTCATGCTGCTATTATAACTGATGGGTTTTTCAAAACATGTACTCAATACAGAGGATACTTAGTCAGGGTAAGTTAATATTTATCATTATTGGAAAAAAATAATGACACTTTTGAATTTGTATCAGACTCATGCTTCATTTGTTAAATCAATACATATAATAAATCTGTAAACTAATAAAAATGTATATTTTACTGTGCTAAGTGAACAAATAAATATATTATTCATAATAATTGTTAATAACAAACTTCAAAAAATTAAATGTAATAAGAACTTATATTTCATTAAAAAAGATATATGCATGGTACCAACATCTATGGATATTTATTAAAACTTATCAGTGAAACCATCTTATTACTATAACTAAATTCAAATTAAAAGTTAAAAAGTGTTTTTTACAAGCTATTATAAGACCCACCCATAACAGTACATGGTTGCTTTTCTGGCAAAAGCCAGAAAACACAGACAAAAGTTTAATTCAATTGTCAATAAATCATAGATTTTTCTTTTTCTGTTCCTCTAGATAATCTAGTGAAGTGTTTAATAAATAAAAATCAGTTAAAAAAACTGGATGTTTTTAATATATTGGTTAAAATAGAGCAAGACCTTTTGTTACATAAAATAAACATGCTTATTTATATTTATAATTATTTTTATGTTTTGTAACATATATTTTCAGGAATTGCGTGCGACAGGTGATCATGCGTCAGCTATACATTTCCGTTTGACATGTACGGCGATATACGATTTCATGGATTACATACAAAAAGATGCTCCAAATAGTAGACGAGGAGATTTCATTAACACCGGTGTGTCATTGCAAATAGCTATTATCGCATCATGGGCTGCTGTTGGCCTGTGGGCTGCCATCGTTATTCACACTGCTCTAAGAGCGTACAGGGAGAGGGATGTGCTTACATGTTGTGGTAAATAAAAAGTACCTAAACATAAAATATTGTTATAATAACAATATTATATTTATCATGACGAAAATTACGATAGTAATATTGAGCATAATTACTATGACGGGTATTACAGAAGTATTCACTTGTGCTTACTAGGTACCATTAGATGAACTAATTGTTAAAATATTATTGCACAATAGGGATGGCGATCTAAGATTGATTGATTAAAGAATTGATATTTCGGTTTAAAACAAAATTCGTTATTTTGGAGCTATATGTAGTAGTAAATCGATATGTTACCCTGGAAAATCAACATTTGATTTTTTATGTTGTGAAAAACCCATAAAATGATTAATTATGACTTAATTTAATGTACTCAAATAAATGGAAATATTTTTCAGCTGTTCAATTATTGTCTTTGTATGGATGTGAAAACTAAGATAACTATCGAATTCTTGTTTCTATATGAGTTTTTATTTGTGTAGTATATATAATCTTGAGTAAATCGATCTTTTGGAATTCTTTTTTTGTGAATCGATATAACACAACGAGTATCGAACGATTAAAAGAATTGACCGTTTTTTGAGAAGAAACGCCATCCATATTGCAAGAAGCATTGATTTTTTATTCGGTACAATACAGTAAATAAAAATAGATGTTTATAAAATCCAATCGTGATTTTGAGTAAAAACATTTTAGCAGTTCATTTGTCACGTGGTACATATGTAGTATGCATATCAATAAGTGTCTATGCATATTTATGTATAATTCTGTATATTTCTGTATATTGTTAAATTGTTTATTTTTAAACATTGACTTGGAACTACATGGACGTGGATTTTAATACAAAGTTCGTGAAAAAAGTCCGCGTTATTATATAGAGACGCACAAATACTTATACATCTATGAACAAAATCAAATTATTTCAGTACAGACACTGTTCAATTATTCTTGTAAGAATTTATTTTTGCGTTTTGTTTTTCTTTTGATAGATACACTTTTGAGCGTTTTTCTTAACGTGACCAAAAACTATACGCGGGGCGGGATAAGTTATTGACTTATGCCGTTGCACAAAATGCACCCTCGTAGGTGGGATGATTTATAATAAAGTTAATTGCGATAATTTGAGACAATGATATGAAGTACTTACCGAACAGCGGTATTCCAGGCACTTTACAACCACTCACTGTATATGTATGTATGATTGCGAATATGTGGAGTATGGTGTTTGTGAGGATCTGTGTGTGTTGCGAGTTTGACGTAATTATTAATGCGATTATAATGAAGAAGGATGCGATGCGATGTTATTAAGTTTTTTTTTTTAAATGCGATGCGGTGTTTGGTTTAAAGCGAGAACGTTAAGAAGTTGTTAAGATGTTTTTAACCTATTACCGCCCTCTAGCCATGTGCTTGTGCGGATACGTAAATCGTAATTAATTTTGTTTTTACATATGGTCTAATTACTTTCTGACTAGATATATTTTGTAAAAGTCAAAATGTATACTTACTAACATGCTTAAGGTCATTGCAAAAACTTCACTCGAAGTTATATCTTGTGCGTTAATGAGCTAATGTCTAATACAACTTAATTTTACACTATTTAATTCTAAATTAAACTGTAGTTTAGACTAATATTGTATATTTTAAAATGACTTTTTTATTAAGCCACCTCTAGAATAATAAGAACAATTTTACTATAATTAAAAAGAAAACAATTTTATTTAAAAAAGTATATTATAGTCAATAATAGCCATTATACCTAATAGCTTTAAAATGCAACGTTTTTATTTTATAATAGTCAAGTAAGAATATATCATGAAGCATTTAAATGTTATAATTGTCGCATAACTGATAAGAATTAATTATAATTATATACAGGAGTGCATAATTTACATATTATACAATAACATACATTCCACCGAAAGGAAAAAAATGTATATTCATATTTTATTAAAAAATTTACTATAGTAATAATAACTAGTAGTATGTGCCAAACGGAGACCTCGTGGCATGATTATATTGTAACGACACGGAAAAGGATTTTTCGGAACCTTGTCCTTGACACTTTATTATTAGCACCTTTAAAGTAAAACGTTTCGACTAGAAACGAAATAATCAAATGTTACAGAAGAACGAATAAAAAAAACTATCCAGATATGTATTGGATTTGCGTACCGAGTATTCCGTAACGTAACCTACAAGGAAATATTTGATATTAATTTTAAGTCAAGACTTCTACGCGTTCTAGAAACAAACGGTCATAACAGACAGACTGACAACGAAGTTGTTCTGTAAGGGTTAGTTTTTCCTTTTGAGTTCCGGAACCCTAAAAAACACTTTTTTAATACAATTTGAAATTTTATGATAATTTTAGGTAATCTAATAAGGAAAATCTATGAAACATATCTTGTATTAAGATTGAAGTAATGTTTTCACATTTAAGATGAGGCATAAAATGGACAGATCGTTCTATAAATAATTAGTTAATGATTATTGTCCGTCTACGCTTTGAAAGTAACTATTGTTAAAGTTTTGAATTACTAACTCCAACGATAGCGCCTGACCATTGGTTAATATCTTGTACAGATATAGTTTTTATGATTCTATGTTTATTATTTGTATCATTTAGTTATAAAATATTACGGAAATCGTTTATAGTAACCAATATTTAATTTAAAGTCGTGTTTAAAATATATCACAAAACACATCTCTTTTATAAAATTCGTCCACTTGTATTGTTTACGACTTTTTTGTTATAAACTTTCGCCAGTCTTCAGTATTGTTAAATAACAGAATATAGGGCTAGCATCTAACATACGTATCTACTGAATGCGATAAACCCATTTTTTATAATAGACATAAGGACAAAATAGGTCTATAATGAAGTTCTTTGTTGGCTTACCAAATTGGGAATTATAGACTTAAAAAAAAAAATGGATTAAACTCTTTTCAAAGTTTTTGGCAGCGATACCTCACGTACAATACTAACGAAAAAATGCCTCATTTTAAATATATCGAAGCCTCCTTAAAATTTTATTTTTTATTACATTAAATTTACAATTTAATTAATTACGTGGACATTAGTATATTATAATGTCGAATTGTTATCTTACTTGGTTTAGACATCTGACAGACGGACAAATTGCCGAACGTTATAACTTCACTCAGAATCCTCGGTTTGCTCGGTGTATAGTAATAATATTTGTGGACAACTATACACATTGACCTAGTTCCAAAGTAAGCTTGCGCTTGTGTTATGGGTACTAGACAAAGATATACATACTTAAATACATACCTATATACGCAGAGATTGACAAAATGTAATCTGATTAAAGGTTAACGATTACAAAATGTAGTCGTAATTTTAATTTTGTTCTCTGTAATTATGATTAACCCTTAAATGCATGACTTTTATTTACACTTTAAAAATATATATATATCTTGCAGCTAAGAACACTACAATGCAGGGAAAAATAGAAAAGAATATATATATAATATTTTTTATACTAATTTATTTAAAAACCTTATGTTGCAGATATACAATACTATGCATTTACTGTACACTATTGTATTTAAGTGGTATGTTGCAGTTTTGCATCATTATGCATTTAAGGGTTAAATCCTTTCAAAGGATTAAGGAGTCATAAATGTGTGTGCAATTGAGGATTCAGGAGTGTTTAAAACAGATAAGCAAAATGAAGTAATATTAATGAAAAAAAAACGCACAAATGTAATCGTAATCGTTTTTCATTAATCTGATTACATTTTGCCTATCTATGTATATACGTCCACGACTCGCGACAGAGTAATCTATTCATCGTACAAAATTTGCCGCTACTGGGACTCTAATCCAGGACCTTCAGGCGTTGCAGGCAGGGTCGCTACCGTTGCACTTTCAGGGTATTACAAACCGGCCGTACTATTAACTTTTTTATATTAAAGTAGGTAATAAGTACTATAATATATGTATACATTCATTGTTAGAATTTATGTGTGGTGCCGTATAACTGTGTCCGTCCCTTTAGTCTAGTGATTTTTAGTATAAAGACATTGTTTTAATTTTTATATTATTAATAAATATACAACTGACTATATATTGATTATTTATTATTAAACCTATCAATAATTTTAAAAAGTCGTCAATTATATATATTATGCTAGTCACAAAGTTTGCATCTGTTTTATGGTCATTATTTAACTAGAAAAAGTTACACCATATGTACATAGAGTTAATGGCATAAGTCCTGAACGAAATTGTGGGTAAAGGCGGAGTTGTGAACTGTTTACAGAACTCAATTCCCGCCAATGCGCACAAATAGTCACCATGGGATTTCTGGCCGGTATAAGTCCAAGACACTTCGGCCGCCTTTTTTTTCGAATCAGGGAATACTTTGATGGCCGGGATAGACCTGCACAACTAAACCGGGTGAGACTTCGGCCGCCATTTTGCCTACGTGCGACCGGGACGGTTTTATGTGGATTTACTAAACGATAAGTAAAAAGGCCCAAAATTTACTATAATTCAATACGTCACACATCCCCAATTATTTGCAGTACGTTATACTTAAATTCGTATATACTTAAATACCGAAAGAACGAAAAAAATGTTTATTGATAAAAAGGGTCAACACACAACAAGAAAGAATAATACATAAATGTAATAATAATACATAATGAGAATAATACATAAGATAACAGTACGTATTCAGTGCTGGTATATACATATGTGATATGCTGTAATCAATCCCAAAAAGCATTCTTCTCAGTGCTGATTTACGTTGTTACGCGCCATTCAGCGCTGATTTTCAGCCGAGGCTCGTAGGGATGGATTGTACGGACGCCGCAGTGCTAATCCTAGACCCGTTCGCTATGATAAATATATAGATGCAGTAAATACATAGAATATTTATAAAAATTAAAACTTAAGTAGAATATTATATCAATACCGAGTAACGCCTTCATGGGCCGTACAAGGTTATTAATACATACTGTATACACAACCATGACTCATGAGATATGATAACAATGACTCGAACCAAGAAACTTTAGCGTTGCAAGCAGGGTTACCACCATTGAGGCTGTAACCATCAGGCTGTGATAGAAAGTAGAATACTATTTTTAAAACGTCGACCTACGATATAAAGGTTGTATGTTGACGAAACAGTAGACACCAACGGCATTCTGTCGCCGTCGTTCTGAGCCCGTCACACTGCCGGCAACAGCATTGCAGCCTCGTCGGAATACCACCTTTAACTCGCTATTGTGTCTCGTGTGTGTTTACAAAAACGTAGCCGTGGTTTCGGCTCTAGCGGTGAGGATATGTGTCACTGAAATCGACCAGTCTTAATATAAAGGCCTACGAGCGAACACCAACAAAAGTAAGTTGATTTTCTATACGTAAGTTGCCCCCTATATAACTCTTTCCCATTGGTATAATATAGACGTTGATCATTACTCATTAGTAGTGCATAGAAAATCAGCAAATTTTCCCAAACCTTATTACTTATATCAATTTGTAGGTCTGTACGCACTACGCAATTTATATAGTTAAGATGTTTAAGATACACTGTAGAAAAATATGCGTGAATCGATTTGACAGCATACATCTTGCTCGTGGGAGTTCGTTGGCCCTATATCCCGTTACCGTTCGGAATGCTTTTCAACAGTTTACTCCTAGTACTTAGCCAGTGGTAGATAACGTTTAACAGATATTACTGGGTAGACCACCTTTATCGATATCAGACTGTGGGTCATAGTTGGTATTGTATTTATTTATCGTGTATTTGTGCCGAAAACTATTTGACGAAAATTGTTTGTAGAAGAAGAATAGCTATTTTCTATAGTTATTGTTAGTGCTTAAACGTTTAAGCCTAAACGTGTTTTGCTTCAATAATTATACTGTACTTAGGTATACTTAGCCATGAGAAATACAGTTATGAATTAATAGTTTTATTATTACTGGTTAACTTCCCTGTAATTAGAATAGTAATTTGTTATAACTTTTTAATAATACGTAATTAGTGATAACAGTCATTTAACTTTAATTTGTTAATAATGTTTTTTACTAAATTACTTTAGAATAGTATATATCATAAACAATTTTTAAATTCAAATTGTTTTTTTACTGCAATTATTTCTTTCGATTATAATTATTTCAAAAGTTTCTATTAGTTTGTTTGTTGTTTGTAGTTGTAAAAACTTGCTTACATTTTAGATCACCCGTGAATACGAGAAATATAGAAAAATGCCTTTGTATTGTGTGAAATGTCTTAGCACTGCTAAGTTAATTGGAAAAACAGCTTTAGTCACTGGATGCAACACGGGGATCGGGAAAGAAACTGTCTTGGATTTCTACAAAAGAGGTAGGCACATGTGTTCTCCGATACATAAACCAATTAAGTATTATATTTATATTTATATATATATATATATATATAGGTTTCAATACTATGACATAAATAATTCGTTTATTTCTTATATTAAACTATTAGTATATGGAATATATAAAGTTCCGTTAATATTTCAATAATTTCTGTTTTTTGTTTAGTCATAAAGTCGTATATTTGGATCAAATAACGTATACAAAACAGCATATACCTACTTGAGACATGACTTGCATTTTTTAGGGTTTTTATATTCACGTTACGCAATTTGGTACTGGTTTGATATTGAGATATAAGCCGGTTTCGCTACATGGTCATATATGATTACAGTTCAATGTTACACTATATATTTATAGAACCTTAAACATATTTTTGAATTCAACATAATTTACTGCAAATTTGTCTTGCCATAATAGAAAACTACAAGAAGCTAGTCTTTCTGTGCTTTTATTTTTTAAATTGACGCGCACTAATGTTCTTTGTTCTCGCGAGTCTGTTTTTTAATACAAATTCACCAACACCCAAAACCATACAAATATGTTTCGCGTGGGAATCGGATCCATGACAAGCGGCGCAGAAATCTATCGCTGGGCTACCGCGCCAGCCTAATCGCCATCGTCATAATATATCCCTTTCAGAGTGGGCATAAGAACATTATTAGATGTATCCACTTTGCCCTTACATGTTTTTCCCAAACGTGAGCAGAAGTGCAACAGATCGCCTGGTATTCATACCATTAGGTATCATCAGAGATGGGCAAAATGTAATCTATTTGACGATTACAATATGTAGTTGTAATTTTAATTTTTTTTTGCTCTCTAATCATGATTAAACTCTTTCATAACATTAAAAAGTCATAAATGTGTATGCAAGTGAGGATACTGTAAAACATAGATGAGCAAAATGCACTCATATTAATGATGAAAAACACAAAATGTAATCGTAATCGTTTTTTGTTAATCTGATTACATTTTGCCCATCTATGAATATCGTGTAGGTTTCGCCACGAGCTTGTTCTTCACCGACGAGCATACGTTGTATGTCTGTACTTAATTTGAAAGAACCGAGAAGTACGCGAGGAAGTAGAAAATGTTAAGTAAATAACTAATTGTAAAAGTATTAATTGCAGGGGCTCGAATTATAATGGCATGTCGAAGTTTAGAAAAAGCGGAAGAAGCGAAAGCTGATATTGAAAGAATTTGTAAAGATTTGCCTGAAACTGGTAACATAATTGTAGCTAAATGTGATCTCTCGTCTTTAAAATCCGTCCGGGAGTTTGCTCAACACATTTTAAACACTGAAGCACAGATAAACTTACTTATAAATAATGCCGGAGTTATGATGTGTCCCAAGGGGGAAACTGAGGATGGCTTCGAGACACAATTTGGGACTAATCACTTGGCTCATTTTCTATTGACTTGCATTCTTCTGCCGAGAATAAGAAATAGTAAGCCAGCTAGAATTGTCACTGTCTCTTCAAAAGCGCATACAAGTAAGGAACATTCTTTTTGCGGGTCTAGAAATAAGGATATATTTAATTCGTTTGTATTCGGTCATTAATCGAGATTATCGAAATCCCTAATATCTGAAAAGACCATGAAGCTAAATTATTATAAGTAGGAACAAATTTTCGTATGTGTAGGACCCATTTGAATCACAATGATTTCGTACCTTTTTACATGCCATCCCTTATTTTGTTTTTCCTCCTGTCTACCGTATAATGTCCGTCATGTAGAACGCCAAGATCACTACTCTTTTTAGGAACTAGTTTTATTTTTTTCTCGATATCTGTAGCCAATTTTTAACTGCAATATACTTACCATATATCCAGGATTACCGTGTTAATTACGCCGAATCAGAATAAAAAACATCCAAAATGCCTACATCATATTTTAATAAAACTTAAATAAGCATAAACGTACTGGTAATCAAGATGTTTTATTATTCAGGATGCGTAATTAATTTCGAAGATTTGAATTATAAAACAAGACCCTACAATGCCGTGGAGGCGTATTCGCAAAGCAAATTAGCAAACGTTATGTTCTCTAGAGAACTGGCTCGGAGATTACAGGTAATTTTCACGTAATGATTTAATTTAAATATTTAATTGTATGTTGAGTTTCATTGTGCTCTACAACTATATTGTTACTAATCATAGGTACCGGAAAACAACGGATAAATCCATTTTGTAATTTTTATCAACTCATACTTTTTGATCCAATATTTACAAACATTTGCTCAAATCTGCAGTGGAAATATCAAATCTACTGGAAAAACCCGTGAAATATTTAAAGAAAAAAAAAACATGCAATACGTTACGTCGGTTTTTGTTTCAGCAATCGTAAAATATTTTCGAAATATAATAAAGCAAAGGCTTGCGTTCTGAGTGCAAAATTCTGGAGACGAGCACATCGCACTGCGTACTCAATGAATGATATATATAAAAGAGTGGACCAACCTCTCCTAAAAGTCTTTGTTTGACGTTTTAAAAGTATACTTAAAAGTCTCATAATATGTTGCTACCACGGCTTAAGTTATGCAAGGTCAAAGTTAGTTTTTGTACATTTTCCTCCCTACGCGATAAATTATATTTATAAAATTACAACGTTTTATAACATAAAATCTTAAAAAATTGTGCAGTAAAATTTTTTATGACATTGATCCATATAATTGAGAAATAAATTTAAAATCAGTGAATTTGATAGTATTTTTTGTCGTGCCCCAAAACATTTCAAGATCCGAGTTTGGTCACGACAGTATGACTCTAGAGACAGTAATTTATAAACTAGACGTAGACAAGCTGATTCCGAAACACTATAGACAGAAGTGAGGCACTCTATCTCTATGTCAATTATCTGCCAGAATGAATAACCTATCTACCTTTAATTCGTAGATCGATAGCTATACCTTTCCCTTTCAAACCTGTATATGCAAAAAGAGATGTACTAAAGTTGTTATAGTAACAAATCTAAGACAGGGCATAGGGTAGGTTATTAATTTCGGCCATAAGCAATTGCGGTACCCTATCTATAGACTATACATAAAATATTTCGGTAGTATTTAATAGATACTGTCCACTTCTATCCTAATATCCTCGCAATGTTAGATATGTATTAATAATATTGTAAAATATTTCAGGAGTACAACATCGATGGTGTGAACACTTACAGCCTGCATCCCGGCGTCATTAAAACAGAACTGGGTCGTCATTTGAATGAAACTTTGTTCAGAGGAGCCAGGTCGATGATTGGTTTTATCGCAGGCCCTTTTCTGAAGACACCTGAACAAGGAGCCCAGACAACTATATATTGCGCCGTTGATGAAAAATGCGCTGGAGAAACTGGCTTATACTATAGGTAAAACTTTTCATAGACCTTTCACGTATGTGTGTCAGTCCTATCATGTCCTTACAAGAGAATACTTCTGCTGGCATATAACAGGTGAAATTGTAAGAAATATTTCAAGGTTTATATAGATTTTTACACAGTAATTAATATTTTAAAGAGGTTTCATTAACATAACTATATTTATTGATTTTAATACATGTTTTTTTTAATTTAACTGCACTTACCAGGGTAGGTAATTATGATTTATAATATGGATTAGGACTCGGTCTTATAGAGGAGATTATCTGTGTTAAGCAGTTTTTTTTACTAAGCGAGAAAATTATTTATTTACTAGAATCGAATTGGTATCTTAAAATACAAATCACTTAAATCCAAACCGAACATCCATCTTACTCAAATACATTTTATTTTATAAAGTCGCAAATCAATTAGGTATAATATAGTTATAATTCACTTGCGATCATATAACAAAGCCTTTTTTACTTTCAAAAGCTAGTAAACTACGGACTAACAAGTAAGTTTGTAAGATAATTTTACCTTAAACTAATCCGGTAACCCAGTAAAAAAAAATCCTGCATAGGAGACCGTCCGGGCTTTTAGGACTTCGGCTCCGGAGTGCCAGACTTATACTGATTAAATATCCCCGGAATATCTTTCAACTGGCTGCTAGCCGGGCCTGGAAATCCGTATTTCACCAACGACCTGATATGCGAATAGTTTCTCTCAAGCGAAGTTTATATTCAAGATAGTTTCATATCAGCGAGAGGTGAATGTAAAGCGCCTACGTCTCAGAACGTATCAAGCGGTGTTCTTGTCACATACGCACTACCTCTGTCCAATCCGGGCAAAATTCTCCTTCAATTCTACTGCCCGGTTAATTTATATTTTAACTATCTTAATTATTAAATAAATTAAAACTTAACCAAGTGTATGTATATTACAGTGACTGCGCCGTTACAAAATCTTCTTCAAATTCATTAATTGATGAGGATGCTAAGAAACTTTGGGACGTCTCAGCCGAGCTCGTGGGTCTCGGCGATTTCAATCCGTTCACAGCTGAAGATCCTGGCCTCAAACCTGGAGTATAACTAAACTATTCCCAAACATTTATAAAGCATCTTTAAAAGATAAAACCATTCATATATGGATTACTTAACACTAATATACATAGATGCCTACTGTTCTAAGTAATCAAATTAAATGATTTAAAAACAAAATTATGAATAAAGGTATACTTTGAGACTGAGAGGAGATTTCTATATTTTAATATTATTTTGTATAATATGTATTATAATTATCACGAATTCATTAAGTTTTTAATTAATAGGGTGGTAGATTTATTACTGAGCATTACTGGCATTGTTATTACTGAGGGTCTTATGCAATGGCGTGCATTCCATAAAAGCATACAAAAGCATTATGTATTTTGTTATATGGACATTAAAAAAAAACTTATAGATCAATTTGGATTCCGGGACTCTGCATCTAGTAATTATATAACAAGGTAACGCTTTTTATGCTTTTATGGGCTGCACGCTACTGGTCATATCACATTTTAGATTTAAGAATAGGCATTAAGCATATGTATTTTTATAAGTTAATATAAAACTATTTATGATATTAAATATACAATGAATAAAATATGTTTTGTTTTGGTGTCATTTTTAGAGAAATTGTGATCCCAAATACATGTAGATTTGCAGGCATAAACAAAGTAACATTGAATAAACTATAACATTAGTAGAAAGTAGGAAATGTAACAAATTGGTATACGTCGTCACGTTTTGTTAATTTCATAGATTTTGCACTTTTCTTTTGTCGTTACTATTTATTGAATGTTACTTTTTCGAGGCCTCCTATAGAGGTATTCTAAAAGCGACTTTTGAGATATAGCTGCAGAAGGCAGCTGTGGCAATATATATACATACATATGTGGCAAAACTGCTGTAATATTTTATATTGACGCGTGACAATTACAGTTTTATTCCGAAATCGGTCTCAAGCAAATTAATATCATTTAGTAGAGTTTTCCTCCGTCGCTGCGCATGCCATCGCCATCTGCCGAGTTGTACTGAATGTCACATTTATGGTTGTTAACATACTCATAGCATCTAAAGCTTCCATGCCAGGACTCTCGAGTACGAAATCCCGGTATTCTCGACGATTTTTCTTCTATTTTCGAGACCTAGATTACAACAATCAGTCTCGGGACTATCGAGACTGGTTTTTTTATTTCAATGAATTATTAATTTACTACATATTCAATTTTTTTTGTTAATTAATCTCATATCTTTTTTTTTGTTAACCCGGTGGAATCCCCTTCGGACCGTTAGGGGAGTGGTGAGGCCACTCCTCCGGTCTGTCGGACTTGCACCGACTAAAACCACCGGGACGCCAGCATTGCCTACTCTTCGCCTTCGCCAGGCCTGGGAATCCAGATACTTCCGAGGGCCCAGCGAGCGATTGGCCTTAGGCAGGCCTCCTTTCTAGGAGAGGTCATAAACTCTACCCCCTCACTACCGCCGCCCCATTGAGAGCCCCTCAATTAATCTCATATCGGTATTTCTAAACAAACAGTAATCCTAGTGTATATTTTTATAAAATTTGTCGAATCTAATTGGTTGGCCGAAGTTCGGAAGTATTTGATGTGCACTCGGAGTAGGGCGATAGATAAGCATCCCGATGCTTTTGATATTAGCATCTAGATTCTAAAGTTTTAGCGAAAGAAAGAGAATATATAATTTTAAGAGCATATTCCACTGGAGTGCGATTTCATGTGGCCTATTTTGACATCGATTAACCATCTTCGTAATCATATAGGCCGCTGCAAAGACAACTGAATTACGTAGGTAATTATAGACCGAGAGAACATATGCTGTGGATCCTATGTTCAGACAATGCAACGTTTTTTGAATTCCTAAGGCTCTACAATCATGTTCAGTTAAAGTCCTCTTTCAGGCCACTAATAGCACTATTGAGGTAGCCACTTAATGGGCAAATAAAAAACAAGTAAATATAAGCCACCGACTTGACTAAGCTTATCTCCTTCCCACGCGAAACAAGAATTATATGTGATATGATATAAGTATGGACGGTAAACTGTTACTACTGAATATACTTTGCAGGTGGTGGGGACTCTTTTAATTTAATTAGCTTCAAACACTGATCCTTGTCTACACAAACCATTTCATATAAAATAAACAGTACGTATTTGTTTCCTATAAGCAAAAGGTGTTCATTGCGTTGTAAAATTTACATAAGTTTATGATTTTAGGTTTGTAAGAACTTTATTCTCATTAAGAATTCTATAATACAATTCACTTTTATGAGAACTTAATATACTATAATATTTTTGTAATGAATGTTCTCACTATAATTATAAAACAGTTGAGAACAAAAGTGGTTATAACATATTTAAATCATTGGGTTCATCAAAGCAATTTATTATTATCATTCGGTTAAGTGAACTGAATAAATGGAATTAATTCCTAAAACATCATATTATTTACTTATACATTAAACAGTAAAGCGATATTCTTATAGCTAAATAAATTATAATATTAAACTGATCTTGATACCATTACAATAGGTACCGTAGTTTAGCTAAAACATCTGTGACAGAAGAGAAGTTATCAACACAAATTTTAGTAAGAAAAATAAAAATTCTACATTGAGGAATTTTCCGGATGCATCAATAATTAATAAAAAAACATTGAATGAAATGGATTATATAAGCGGCTGGTGCAAAAGCAACCGAAGGCTAAACGGTATTACTTTTATTATTACTGGCTGTAACACGGGGATTGGAAAAGAAACGGCATCAGATTTATACGCTAGGGGTAAGTTATACGTCATAATAATTATTTTAATTCGGTAATAGCAGCTTCCATATGGTTTCGATGGTTATAATTTTCTATTAGCAACTTATTTTTGGTTCGATATTGTAATGACGCTTTATGTAGTAGAAAGTATAAGCGTAATCAGGTGATAGATACACAAGTGATCAATATATTAAAGGAATAAAAAGCTATTGTTAATATTTAGGGACTTAGCGTTTAATGTGGATCATAATTATACATGTATGGCAAGTGAAAAACGGCATCGTATAATTTAAAGTAATTTGTTTCAAGGCGCTCGAATTATCATGGCATGTAGAAGTGCCAACAAAGGAGAAGAAGCAAAAAAAGATATAGAACAAAAGAACGATTTTATCGAAGGAAAAGGAACATTGCTAGTTGAGCAACTGGATCTATGTACATTAAGATCCGTTCGCTACTTTGTCAAACGCGTGTTAGAAAAAGAGGCCACAGTCCAAGTATTGATCAATAATGCCGGCGTTATGATGTGTCCTGAAAGTCGAACTGAGGATGGATTCGAGATGCATATGGGATCGAACCACATTGGGCATGCCTATCTAACTCTTTTACTACTTCCACGTCTTATAAAAAGCGCTCCTTCGAGGATTGTTTGTTTATCTTCAATTTTACACAAAAGTAAGAAATGTACAGTTGATATAATTACGAATTAATTTAAGTTAATCGAAATATTAGCATGTTAACTTGTAATTTATAATACATATAGATAGGTATACATATGTATATCTATTAGCAATAGAAAGGATAAAGAGCAATACGCATTTCTTTAATTATTTTTAGCTGCGAATCAGCCTTTTTCATAGAATTTGTAACTAATGATAAAAGGAACTCATCTCTTAACATTATAAGTGTATTGGAGTTGTATGGAGTCTGCAGACAGATCGACTGAAAGACTTGAACTCTGCGATAATACCCAGGATTATGCTGATTCAGTATTTTGATGCCTCTTTGCATTACGTTCGTGAAACCCGAAATCAGAGAATTGAGGAAACGCGCTGGTTGGGTTTTATTGTTTAGTTACTAGTAATAAAGTTTTGAGTATACTTTTCAGAATATAGCCTTGACATAAATGATCTTCTTTTCGAAAAATCTCCATATGATCCTTACCAAGCGTACAGCAGAAGTAAAGCGGCTAATGTGCTATTTGCAAGAGGGCTTGCAAACAAACTTAAGGCAAGTACATATTATTGTAAAATCACTATGTAGTATAGAATAAAGTTTCACGCAGCGCCTATCTGTCTGTTCGTGTTGAACTCAGAAACTACTGAATGAATTTTCAGCAATAGACAAAATAATTCATGAGGAATATATAGGAGCATAACTGTTAAGGTTTTGTGTAAATTGTTTAAAACATGACTATAATTGTTGGATATATCGGAAAAAGTCATGCCGTCTGGGGACAATCATCCAAAACGCCTAAATCCCTTTGAAATATAACAAAAAAAAATGTATGGTGGTATACCTCTATTTTTCCAAGCATTATTTTTGCCATTGTAAATGTTAAATAAAATCTAGTTTTCTCACAATTTATCCCTTTACCACCAATTAACCGAGTTAAAATACCCAAGACCAAGAAACGAACGAAAAAAAGTTTGATAGGTACCTACACATAATAATTGCGTGAAACATATGTATTTTGTTTTTAGGAGCTTGGTATTAAAAATGTCACAACGTACAGCGTGCATCCTGGAGTTGTAACTACTGGCATCAGCAGACACTTCGATGAAACAGTGCTGTACGGCGCTTCCTGGTTGTTTAATAACATGTTAGGATGGTTCATCAAATCCCCGCGATGTGGTGCACAAACTACTATTTACTGCGCTATTGATGAATCTTGTGGTAATGAAAGTGGATTATATTACAGGTGAGTTTTAAATTGCGTAGAATTCTACAAAAAGGAATGAATGATACCTCAACTAATATGGCTTAGGCTATATATTATTATTATTATCAAATAATAGGCGAACAGCTATTAACTGATGTGCCTGTCTCAGATGGTATGTTCAACTATGTATATTGTTTAGCACTGCGTTGACCATACTTTAATATCTGAGTGACATAAAAGCCATCTATCCAGTCTAACTTTGAAACCATTCGTTAATAGTGTGTCAACAATGTCCTGAGATAGAATAGTCATTACAAAGCAATACCTTGGATAACTGCGTCTAAACAAAAATAGATATTCCTCATAATAGGATTGCCCCAAATACCTAAGACCTTTTGGTATTTTCTCGTTAAAATTAATTACGTTTTTTAATTATAGTAATCTCCAATAATAAATACTATACCGGATATAACTATATCAAGAATTATAAAAGCTGGATATTAGCTATTTTTAAACGGCTGAGGCAGCTCGATTTCATACTTTGAGGTCTTTTATTATCTCTCTTACTTAACGTTAAACATTAGTTCGGATTTAATTAATCCCTGTTATGAACTAACTATTTTTTTTTATAATGAATGTGTATAGTAGGGATGTAACGGAGGCAGTTTTATCGGAACCGAAGTCGGAGTCGGAGTTTTTAAATTTGATTTATCGGAGTCGGATTCGGAGTCGGAATCGGAGTCGGAGGCAACGTCAGTCACAAGTGACGGCAGAATAAAATAGTTTTATTAAGGGACAAATAAAAACATTATTCAGTGAACCTTTTTAATTTGCTCTTGGCCGCTGCGCAGGCCGCGCTGCCTAGCCGGTGGCCAGCCCGCTTGCCGGCGTCAGCGCACACACAACATCGAGGCTGAGCCTCGCAGCCCTGGGCTTTGTGCCCGGGCTGGCCACATCTGAAGCAGCGACCACTGCGGTTCGTGGTCGCTTTACACGCTTGCCCCACGTGCCCGGGTTCCAGGCAACGGTAACACCGGAGCACGCGGGGCTCCAGCAGGCGGATCTGGGGCTTGGCCCAGCCGATCCTTAGCCCTCTCTCCAGGATGTTTTAGGCCGCGGTGGCTGGGCAAGTTACCCAGGACGTTCCGAGGCCAAACCGCGTCATTTTAATTTGGCTGGCCCGGACTTGCTCCTCCGGGCAGCCTCCCACCATGGCGATTGCGCTCTTAAAGTCCTCCCAGTTGACGGAGTCGTCGAGGCCCGTGAACTTTAGGTCTGCGCGTTTGTATGGCCGCGAGACCTTCACGTCCTCCGCTGGGAGGATCTCCTTAAGTACCTCAAGGAGGGCGTCCGCCTTCTCCTCTGCCTCCTTGGGCTCGCCGGGCACGCGGATGATGCGTGCGTCCGTGAGTGTGCCTCTGATGGCGATGTCGCGGAGGCCGAGGCCGATCAGATGGCCGTGCACTTCTCCTCGCGACTCCTCCAGGATCGTCTTAAACGTTACGCCTCTCTCGGTCGCCTGAGGCGTCAGCTGCAGGATTACTCCGGCCGTTTTGGGTGGCCGGATCTTGAGTTTCCGCGCTGTTTTTCCCTTCTGGGGAGGTGCCGTTTTGGAAGGGCCCTTGTCTTCTTTCTTGTGTCTGGAGGATTTGCCCCTCTTCACCACCTCTGACCAGCTGCCCTCGGTGCCGGCGGGCTGAGTCGAAGTTGGAGGTGGTGGAGGTGCCTCCAGAGATGTCACTCCTGGGTCTGCAGCGGGGCGGCTCTTCTCCCCCTTCCCCTTGCCTTTGGAAGGTTTGGGGTTGGGGTTGGAGCTGGGCCCCGGTGCGTCCACGTCCGTTGTGAGGACGTCTTCTGCGGCGTCGTCAGCCGGCTTGGGCTTTGCCTTTCGCGCGGCTTTCTTCGCCGCGGGAGGCGCCCTCTCATGCTGCAACGGCGGTCGCAGGAGCTTGCCCTCCAGCACGTCGTACCGCCGCTGCATGTCTCTCGTGGTACCCACGATCTCGCTTAGTACCGAGCGGATCTCGGCGAGGTCGTGGAGCTGTGTCTCGTCCAGTGTTTGAGCAGGGTCCTTGGCAGAAGGCAGCAAGAGACCCTGCCTGTTATACTCTCGAATCTCTGCACGGAGAGCGGAGTAGTCCTCTCGCATCTCCTGCAGTTCTCTCCTTAGCCGGACATTCTCCGAGTGAAGCTTCCGGATCTCCTCATTAACTGTAGAGGCCTTGGAGGCCTCTATATCCGCCTCTAGAGCATCCAGAGCCATCTTGGCATCTCGGTGGATGGTTCCCTTAATGTTCTTCGACTTGGCGAACAGTTCTCTCACCAAGCCGGCATTCCTCAGCATTCGGGCGCTCCTATCATAGACGGAGTCGCCTTCGTCCTCGGCCGAGGTGACCAAGAGACGGGACGTCTCTCGTGGGCGAGAGTTGCGCGACGTCTGGAGCAGGTCACGCCGAGCCTGCAGCTCCTCTGCCTCCTTCTGCTCGGCCTTGAGCTGCTTCTTCGCCGCCCACAAGCCGACATACTGACCGGTCGTGGGAGGCCTACCTTTTACCCTCTCGGGGACCGCCACGAACTTGGCGGGCACGTCTATGTCCGGCTCGCTGTCCGAGCAGAGCAAGCGGTATGACCGCTTTCGCTCCAGCGAGCCGGAGTTGCAGGACATTCGGCTGGACGCCGAGTCGTCCGAGTCTAAATCGCTTCGCTCCAGGGAGACCCGGAGCTCTCTTCCTTTGGCAAAATCGGAAACCGTGTGGGTAGCCGTGGTCGTCGGAGCGGTAGGGGAGTCGGCCCTACCGCCAAGCATTGGTTTGCCGAACGAGGGGCTGCCAGAGCGAGAGCGGAGCTCCCGCCCTGGGAGGGATTCTCCGGTCGCGGAGCGGCCGGTACCCTCCTGGGGTAATACTATTTGACACAATGCTTTATCCATCATTTCTTTTTTGACATTCATCAGATTTCCATACTAGTCTCGCAGGGGTTGAAAGTAGAAGAATACTGAAGAAGAAGATAGAGGGGGTAGAAAATAGAAGAAGAAAGAAAACAGAGCAAGAAGGGGGGAGTACAAAAGAAAACAACATACAATCCTAACATAACCTATCATAAAATCCCTAACAAAATAACCTAACACATCTGACCTGGAATTGGGGAAGACGGGAGTAAGTGGGGATGGGATGTGAGTGGGAGTAATGACTGAGAAGGGATGAGAGAGACGAGACGGGAATACAAGGTAAAGGGGAGGTGGGAGAAGGAATTGTTGGTCCTCTTCGCCAATAGCCACCAATGCCTAAAAACATTGCTGCCTATTGCCCAAGGTGCACCACGAGGAGGTGAGACCAACTTCGCACCCCACACAACCCTTTTTTTTTTTTTTTTTTTTGTTAACCCGGGGGAAATCCTACATTGGATCGTCAGGGGAGTGGTGAGGGCCACTCCCCCGGTATGCCGGACTCCTACCGACTAAAACCCCCGGGGTGCTTCCTTCACTCGCAGTTTGCACCTGGCCAAGATACTGCTATTGGGCGCACCCCTCGGCCAGGCGCGCGTTTCGCCCTGTGGGCGTCGTCTGAAGATATAGGGGTGGAGGGCGGAGTTTACCCACGACCCCTTCGTCTAGTGGTGTGCAGAAGCACACACACACCACTGGAGCATTAAGTGCTGGCGGCCGCCCCCTCAGGCTGGCTGCCAGCTGCTCCTTGAGAGAAGGCCCCCAAAAGCAACGGTGGAGCTGTCGCTGGGGTCTCTTCCCTGTCTACTGCGCCGATGACGCGCTCGCCATGTTGGCCAGCGTCCAGTCGTCTTCTTCTTATCGGCCTCTTTGCCGCGGCGCAAGCCGGGCTCCCGGCCCGGTGGCCCGCCGGTAAGGACGCGGCGGCGCACACCGTGCAATGGGCCTTCGGGGCCGTGCAGGTTTGGGATTTGTGTCCCTCCTGCCCACACCTAAAACATTGGGCGCTCCTGTTAGTTGAGGCCCGACACTTCATGCCCACGTGCCCAGGCTCCCAGCAGCGGAAGCATCTGAGCACGCGGGACTCCAGCAGTTGGATCTGGGCGAAAACCAGTCCGACCTGGAGCCCACTCTTCATAATTGTTTCGGCGGCGGGGGCTGGGCAAGTTACCCAGCACACACCACCGCCGAATGTCGTCCATTTTATAGGGCTTACCCGGACTTGCTCCTGGTCAACCATTGCCTTCCACTTTATCGCGGACTGGATTTCCGCCGGAGTGACGGTGTCATCCAGCCCGGATAGTTTCAGGTCGACACGCTTATAGGGGCGTTCGACTTTTACGTCCGCCGGGAGGACCTCGCGGAATTTGCGGACTAGAGCGTCCGCCTTCCTGCCGGCCTCCTCTGGCTCACCGGGAATCACGAGGATGCGTGCCTCGGTGAGCGTCTTCCTCATGTGCGCCTCCTTGATGCCCTGGTCGCTTAAGACAGTTGTGACCTGACTACGAGCGGCACCAAGGATGGTCGCGAAGTTTGCGCCCTTTTTTGCGGCGTCCGGCTTAATTGTCAGCACGACGGCTGCCGTTTTGGGCTGCCGAACCGTGCGACGCTTCGCCTTTCGCTTTTTCTTCTGGGAGGGAGGAGGCGCCTTTTTGGGAGTCTTCTCGACCTTCTTCTTCTTTTCCCTTTTCGGCCTCCCGTTCTTGCCCACCTCTGTCCAGGGAGCGTCCTGGGACGATGTCGTAGGTGGGAACGGGGCCTCGGGATTTGTCTCGTCCGGGTTTTGGGCTGGGGCGCTTCTCTTTCCCTTGCCCTTTCCCTTGCCCTTGACGGGCTTGGGGGGGACAGGGGCCGAGTGGTGCCCTGGCTCTGTCACATCCATATTGGAGGGGGCGTCCCCCTCGACGGGGGCGGCCGGCTTGGGCTTGGCCTTCCGCGCGGTCGACCCCGCCGTGCGGGGTGCTCTCTCCGATTGCAGCTGAGGACGGAGTGAGCGCCTCTCTGCCGCCTCCAGCCTGGCGTTCATAGAACGCATCTCCCCCACCATCTCGAGCATGGTCTGTTTAAGGACGTCCATGTCGGATGGGGAGGAGGTGTCTCCGTGAATTGGTTTGCCGGGGCCACCTAACGCGTGTGTTCGCGTGGGGTCCCGGTAACCTTGCTGGCGGAACTCGGCGCGCATGGCAGCCATGTCCTCCTGGAGGTCGCGCACAACCTCCCGTAACCGTTTGTTCTCCCGGTGGAGTTTACGGGTCTCCTCGGTTACGGTGGTCGTGATCACGACCTCCATTGCCTCCTTAATGGCCGTCATGGCGGCCTTCATCTCCTTTGCCACCGTGCCTTTTAGGTTGGTGGACTTCGAGATACACTCCGACAGTATCTCGAAGTTCCTGCCTATGACCTCCTTCTGGGCGTACACGGAGGTTCCCTCAACCTCGACCACGTCGAGTCTTGACGTTTGGCGAGGGCGGGCGCTCCGCGACGTTTCAAGGAGGTCCAACTCCTGGCGTCGCCGCTCCTCCTCCTTCTTAGCAGCGAGCAACTCCTTCTTTGCGGCCCGCAAGCCGACATATTGGCCGGTCGTGAAGGGCCTACCTCTTCCCCGTTCGGGGACCGCCGCAAGTTTGGCGGGTACGTCTATGTCCGGCTCGCTGTCCGAGCAGAACGAGCGGTATGACCGCTTTCGCTCCAGCGAGCCGGATCTGTAGGACATATGGCTGGATGCCGAATCGTCCGAATCCAACTCCAGGCGCTCCAGAGAAACCCGGAGCTCTCGTCGTTGTGCAAGATCGGAAACCGTGTGGGTAGCCGTGGTCGTCGGAGCGGCAGGGGGGTCGGCCCTACCGCCAAGCATTGGTTTGCCCCCCCCAGAGAACGAGGGGCTGCCAGAGCGGGAACGAAGCTCCTGCTCTGGGAGGGATTCTCCGGCCGCGGAGCGGCCGGTACCCTCCTGGGGTAATACTCTTTGACTCAATGCTTGTTCCATGTTTTTTGTTTTAACATTCATCAGATTTTCATACGTCGTCAGGGATTGAAGATAGAAGAAAAAAGGGGAAGTGAATAAAAGGGGGGAGAAGAAGAATAAAAGACATAAAGAAGAAGAAGGGGGGAATACAATAGAGAGAGATCATTCGTCGCCTAACATAACCTAACACATAAGCCTAACAAAGAAACCTAACATGAATATCCTGGAGTTGGGGAAGACGGGAGTAAGTGGGGATGGGATGTGAATGGGAGAAATAACTGGGGAAGGATAAGAGAGACGAGACGGGAATACAAGGTAAAGGGGGATATGGGAGAAGGAATTGTTGGTCCTCTTCGCCAATAGCCAGCAATGCCTAAAACATTACTGCCTATTGTTGCCCAGGGTGCACCACGAGGAGGTGAGACCAACTTCGCACCCCAACCCCACACAACCCAACACAACACAACCCAACCCTTTTTTTTTTTTTTTTTTTTTTGTTAACCCGGTGGAATTCCCTACGGACCGTCAGGGGAGCGGTGGGGGCCGCTCCCCCAGTGTGTCGGACCTGCCCCGACTAAAACCACCGGGGTGTTCCTCTTCCCGTCATGAGCTGGGGTCGGAGGTACAGTAGAGTCCGCCTCACCGACCCACAGCGACGTCCGGCCTTAGATGATAGGCCTCTATCTCCTACATTTGCAAGGAGTGGTGTAAAGAGCCACCCCTTGCTCACCTTAATAGTTATGTCTTGGAGCGGTGTGCGGGAACACATCACAACACCGCTCTCGCCTTGGAATGATGGACGGCTAGCTCCCCCAAGCGGCCGTCCGGGCGTCACATCCGGTTCAGGTAGGAAGGCCTCTGGCGAAGGCCCTCCTCCTTTGTCCAATCCTACGTGGGCGACGGATGGGGTTGTCGGGGGTGGAAAGTGCCTCCCGTACCCTCTCCGCCGCCTCTTTCTTCTCCATGATTTCCTCGCAGTATTTGAGGACCGCCTGCCACGCCCTGTCGCTGCCGACCATCGTGCGAACGAGCGCCGGCAGCGACAGGTCACCACCTACCACCCTGATCAGGTCAGTCCTCTCGGAGGCCCAGGCTGGGCACTCCTCTAACGCGTGCTGGGCGGACTCTTCGAGGCATCCGCCGCAGTGATGGCATCTGGGGTCCGGCTCGCTACCGGTTATGCGACACAGATACCACCCGAAGCTGCCATGCCCCGAGAGTACCTGCGTCAACCGGTAGGAGATGTTGCCGCGACCCCTGTTCAGCCATTCGGCCAACACCGGACGGATAGCCTCGATTGTCCGCCGGCCGTATCGTGGGTTCTCCAGCCTTGACCTCCACGTCTCTATTGATTCGGCGTCCAGCAGACGCCTCTTCGCTCGTAACTCGGTCGGGGCGGTTCGCTGGCCCCGGGCTCTTCGCTCCTCGCGCCATGTAAAGAGGGACGCGAGGGCTCGAGCATCCAGGTCCCAGGGAACCGACCCCGCTATCATGCAGGCCGCGTCGCATGATACCGTAGAGTAGCCCCGAATGATCTTGATGGCCAACGCTCTTTGAGGCCGCCGCAACAAGGGAGTGTTGCGGCTGTTCAGAGCGTCGGCCCATATCGGGGCTCCATACAGCATCATGGAGCGGACCACGTTGCAGTAGAGGCGTCTGCTAGGCACCCCTGGTCCGCCTAGATTGGGCATCAGTCGCCCAAGCGCCTTTGTTGTGGCCAACACCTTGGGCATCATTTGCCGGAAGTGCTCTCCGAAATCCCATCTGCCGTCGAGGACCAGGCCTAGGTATCGCATGGTCTTCCCGACAGCGATGCGAGCACCTCCGACAATGATGTGGGCGTCTGGAGGCAGTGAGGTCCGAGGGCCGCGGAAGCACAACGCCTCGGACTTGTTAAGCGCCACCTCAAGGCCCAGCGCCTTAATCCTGCGCACCACATGTGCCGTGCCCGCAGTGGCGAGCATTGCAGCACGACGATAAGTATTGCCCCGCGCGGCCACCAGCGTGTCGTCGGCGTAACATATCAAGCTCACGCCGGGTAGATTTTGGCCGCGCAGGACCCAGTCATAACCTATGTTCCACAGGAGCGGCCCGAGGACCGACCCCTGTGGAACCCCACAAGTCATCTCTCTAGTCTCCCATCCCTCACGAGTCGGGTACCTGACGCTGCGATCCGTCAGGTACGCCCCTATGATGCGGCGCAGATACAGCGGAACGCCGTGACGCCGCAGCGCCTCTTTAATGCAGTTCCAGGGCAGGGTGTTAAATGCGTTGGCGATGTCAAGGGACACCGCCATGAGCACCCCGCCACTGGAGACGGCTTCCTGCGATAGGGACTTAAGCTGACGGATCGCATGCACCGTCGACCTTTCCCTGCGGAACCCGAACTGATTGTCCGCCAGATCTGGGCCCTCTCCCTCAAGATGCTTGGTGATCCGGTCGGCTACCACCCTCTCAAATAGCTTCGCGACCTCATCAATGAGAACGATGGGTCGGTAGGCAGAGGGGGAGTCGGCCGGACGTCCGCCTTTCTGGAGGAGGACCAGCCTGCCCGTCTTCCACGTCCTTGGAATCGTAGCTTGCGACAGGCAGGCGTTGAAAATCCTCCTCAACCACTCCTCGAAGGCATCAAAGGAGAGGATCCAGACCTTGGCGTGGATCCCATCCAAGCCCGGGGCTGTGGACTTGCCCTTCAACTTGTCCATTACGGACTCTAGCTCCTCCCTGGTCACCAGTGGCACCTGTGGATCTTGGTTGTCGACGAACCAAGCAGGCACCATCGGTGGGGGCTGATGGTCTGCCCTGGTAGGGAACAGGGAGGAAACTATAGACCGTAATAGATCTGGCTGGAGCGTCTCCGTCAGCGGGGGGGACCATGGGCGGAGCTTGTTCCGCACCATGTGATAGGGCCTCCCCCACGGATCTCGGTCTAGGAGCTCCAGCAACTCCTTTCGGGCCTCATCCACGGCCCGGGCAATGGCGACCTTGAGGGCCGCGCACTTCTCCCTGTACGTCGCGTAGAGAGACTCCTCTCGCGCGACGTCTCTGCGCCCCCTGCGGCGGCTTCGGGTGAAGGCCCGTCTGGCCGCAACGCAGGCGCGGCGGAGTTCCGCTATTTCGGCCGACCACCAGTACACCTGGCGCCGGCGACGATTGGGACTGCCCCTCAAGCGCGACATGGAGGCATCGCAGACCATGGACATGGCTCTCCGGAGCCGGTCTGCCTGCTCATCCACGCTGGCATCGCCCCTCGACTCGGAGAGCCAAGTCTGGACGAGCGCCGCCTCCTGGAGGAGCTCCACGTCGAGGGACTTTAAACTCCACCTAGGAGGGTCCCTCCGTGTGTCCCTGGGGCCCGAGTTGGTCTGGGCCCCCCGTCTCGGCTTGATGCAGTACCGGATGTACCGGTGGTCGGACAGAGTCTCCTCCGCGACGAGCACCCTCCATCCCTCAAGCCTACTGGCCAGGGCGGGGCATGTGAATGTGACATCCACGATGGATCCGCCCTGTGCCCGGACGCAGGTCAGCTCCTGGCCCACATTGGCCACGGACAACCCCGTACCCAGCAACCATTCCTCTACCGCCTCGCCCCGCGCATCCGTCCCCGGACATCCCCATGCTATGGATTTGGCATTGAGATCCCCGGCGACTAGCACGGGTCGAGGTCGGCATTGTTCCACCAGGGCTCCAAGCTGAGCGAGGAACCCCTCGAACTCGGCTAGCGCCTTGTTGGGGGAGAAGTATACGGAGATGACTACTATCTCCCCCACCACTGCTGCAACGTACCCCGTCCCTCTGGAGATGGTACCAAAGAGAGGGGCACCCGCACTCGGTCGTCTCACTATGGCTGCCGTGCCCGAGAGGTCCCCCACCCAGCAGTCGCCGTTTGGGGGTACATAATAGGGTTCCGACACCACCGCCAAATGAACCCCCCACTGTGTCAGGCTCTGAAAGAGAAGGTTCTGAGCCCTGGCACAGTGGTTGATGTTTCCCTGGAGAAACTTCAGCGGAGTGTGGTCCATTAAGGAACGGTCATCTGGGTCTCCACGTGATTGCCCGCTGCCCTATCAGCGCCCTGGGCGCTCTCAGGAACTGGGGCCTGGGCCTGCTGCTCTTGTTCTGTGCGGGCTGCAGGCTGTCCTCTTTTGGGCTTGAGCGGCTTGAAGGCGACGGCGCAAGCCCTGCTGCCGACGCTGTGCTGTGCCGGTTTTCCGGCCATCGCGCATATGGAGCAGTACGGGACTGCTGCGGTGCACTCTCTCGCGATGTGGTCTATTTGACCGCAGCGGTAGCATTGTCTGCTGCGGTCGACCTCTGCTTTGCACTTGTCCCGTACGTGCCCCGGCTGGAGGCACCGGAAACAGCGCATTGTGCGTGCCGGCAGCATCTTGACCTGCGTCGACAGAAAGCCGACGATGAGTCTGCCGCCGTTTTCCACCTTCTTGGCGACTGCCACTGGACAGTTTACTACGACGGAGCACAGCCCCGATCTGTCCTCGCGGATCACCCCGACCTTGACTTGATCCAGTGGGCAGTCGCCAAGCCTTGCGACGGCAGCCTGGATCTCTTCCGGGGTCGTGGAGTCGTCGAACCCTGACACTCGGAAGTCCGCCTTCTTCTCCGGCCTGGAGACGTATATCCCGTCCTGCGGGAGAAGCTCCTTCAGTTTGGCGGCCAAAGAGTCCGCCTTGTCGCCACTGGCGGAGCCCGGGAGTTGAAAGATCCGGGCTCCCGTGGCCGCAATCTTGACTCTAAGGCCGCTCTCTATCCCCAGGCTCGGTAGGTCCAGGCCTTGCTTGGCCTTGGTCATGACCTCCTTGTATGACAGGCCCGACGCCTCCGACCCCGGCTGCAGCTTTATCATCACCGCAGCCGTCTTGGGTGCGCGCAGCCGTACTGTGGTGGGCTGCTGCTGTCTCCTCTGTGTCCGCTGAGGCTGAGGCTGACGGGGAGCCGGAGGAGGGTCCCGTTGCGCGGCCCTCTGCGCTCTTTGGGCCTTGCGCTTGGTTCCCTTCCCCATAACCGCAGTCCAGGGAGCATTGTTATGTCCGGTGGTTGGTGGGGGAGGCTGACGAGGCGCCTCCCGCACCGTTAAATCTGGTTGGGCCCTTCCCGTGTCCCTGTTCCCCGTCCCCTTCGTCTGGGGTTGGGTACTGCCGGACGTCGGATCAGGCCGCGAGTTCGCTGCAGGTGGGGAACTCTTCTTCTTCTTTTTCTTTTTCTTCTTTGCCGCCCCGGTCGCGGCCTGCAGGGCCTCCTCCACCTGAGGGGCGTCCCGCGCATTGTCTGCCGCTAACGGGGGGCGATGGCGCTTGGGAGGAAGAAGACGTCCATCCACCTGCAGCCCCTCGATCTTCGCATCCATCATGAAGCTCAGCTGTTGGACGAGGGCTCGATCCCTTTCCTCGAACCAACTGCTGAGCTGTGTCACGTCCAATGCCGTCGGAGCAGCAGGAGCAGCAGGGGCTGGCGGAGCTCTTAGAGCCAGTCCCTGTGCCATCCGCGCTATGGCTTCTGCTCGATCGGCAGCCATGTCCTCCATCAGCTCCTTAAGCTGGGAGCGAAGGCGTTCGTTCTCCCTAAGGAGCCGACGGTTTTCGTCACTGGCCGTCCGCTGATGGAGTTCGTCGACCACCTCCCTCATGTCATCGGCGGCCTCCTTCATATCCTTCTTTGTGGTCCCCTTCATATTTTTCGACTTCTTAATGGAGTCCCTAATGAGCCCGTAATCCCTCTCGGCCCGCTTCAGTAACGCAGCAGCCGAGGCCTCCCTCTTGTCCTCGTCCTCGGATGACGCGACGGAGAGCCGCGATGTTTCGCGCGGACGGACATTCCGCGAGGACAGGGTGAGCTCCTTCTGCTCCTGTGGAGCCTTGTCCTCCTTCTCCTTCGCGATCAATTCCCTTTTGGCCTGCCACAGCCCCACATATTCGCCTGTTGTGGGCGGGCGGCCACGTACTTTTTTGGGGATCGCCGAGGTCTTGAGCGGCGAAGCATCCCCTTCTGAGCCACTCGAAGAGAGCGCGCTCACGTAGCGCCTCTTGCGCTCAGCGTTAGTGGAGGCTACTGATCTGAGGCTCCGACCGGAGTCGGAGTCCTCGAGCCTCTCACATATCACCATGGGCACCCTTGCGGGTGAAGCTAACTCGGAATCCGTTTGCATAGCCTTAGTCGTTGGTGCGGTAGGGGGGTCCGCCCTACCGCCGAGTGCAACGTTGCCCCCCCCAGAGAACGCGGGGCAGCCCGGGCTGGAGAGAGGCTCCAGCCCGGGGAGGGATTCTCCGGCCGCGGAGCGGCCAGTACCCTCCTGGGGTAATCCTATTTTTTGTTGCACTGCCATGATAATTTTTAACGTTCGTCAAATTTTCATTCCTATCGCGCTGGAGTTGAAGAGAAAAGAAAGGGGAAGGAGTAAGGTAAAAGGGATAGAAGAAGAAGAGATATAGAAGAAGAAGGGGGGGATAGAATAGAAGGCGTAAGGAGGATAATTCGTGGGGAGGATAGAGTGTCGAGGAGGGAAACAAGGAAAAGGTAAGGTGGGAGTGAGGAGAGGGCTGACTGACTGCACCGGCGAACCGATGGGCGATGGGGTCGTCACGTCCCGACGCCGGGGAACACAACCCAACCCAACACAACACAACCCAACCCAACACAACACAACACAACCTAACTTGGGCAAATAAAAGCTGTTGTTCACAAAGTGTTGGATATATCAGAAACCGTTATCCTCCAGTGAACATTGTCCAGTGAACAAATTAAATCAAATTTGCTGCAGGGTTGTTTTTGTGTTAATTTCTATTTTACTTAATTTAATGTAAATGTAAAATAAAAAAACCTTTTAGTAATAAATTTAAATGTACATTTAGTTTTAAATTTAATAATTTAATCATATTTTTTTAATCTAAATTTTAAAAAATGTCTTCTACAAATTAAGTAGCACTGATTGTTTGATTAATATATATTATGTTTCAACAACATATAAAGTAAAATCAAATGAATCGACTGCAACAGTGGTGGTGACCTCCGATGAATACCTCCGATTAAAAAGTTTCGGAACCGAAGTCGGAACCGAAGGTGTAATAACGATCGGAAGTTCCGACTTATCGGAGTCGGAGTCGAAGCTCCGTAACATCTCTGGTGTATAGTGCCGACACCACGCCTAATCAAAGTATGGTACAGTCTTAAAAAAATTATAACTAACAAAATAAAGAAAAATAATCGATAGTCGCAGTGATTATGCCGGCCTGCACAAATATGTCTTCATGTTTCGTTTAACACTAGATTTACCAGCAAAATATCTATTTTAGTAATAGATATAATATAGTTTATTTCGCTTTGTTAAAAGTAAAATTAATTCCATTAAATTTATCAATATCTTGTATTAGTAAAAGACATGTCATTTCAGAATTAAAAGCTAATTAGAGGTTTATTAATTAGAGATAGTTAAAAAATATTAGAAAAGAAACAACCCTAAGATTAAAAATAAGTCCGGTTTTACTTCCTGACGCTATAACTACATAGCGTGTACTACAAACCAATATGGTTTTGCATGGTGGTGGAGCAGATCGCTCCAGTATTTTAAGTAGATGGCGTCGATACGTTATACATTGTTTGACAGCTACTCATTGTACAGAGTACTCTTTGTACAGTTATTTTCATGTGACATTTATTATGCGCACGTTCTTTCAAACGCTAAGTAAAAAACCAAAACATAGCCATCCGGTAGCGAAACGAAGTTCGCCGGGTTTGCTAATTCTAAGATAAATATAAAGACCAGTTATTTTGACCGGTTTGGTAAGTCTAGTATTAAAGGACCCAATATTATACTCGTAGGACGGTGAGAACACGCTCGCTGGAAACCATTCCACAGCCCAATGACTCGTTAAAAGTAAGAGGTAGAGAATTTCTTAGTCCTAGCCGGGATTTAGCTATAGAATATGGCTGTGCCTCCGCAAACTCGCGTGCATGGTACTTTTATGGAAAGGAGAGGGTGGAACCAGGTTAAATAACTCTTCAGAACACTGTGACACAGTGAGGCAATGTTTTTGTGCAACTGGAGCGGCTCAAGATGATTAGTAACGTCTGAATCACTCACAATACGGGCAGCCCCCTCTGCAACCTATCCAGAACGTCAAGTAAGCAAGTAAGCACATAACCGTCCCATAAATGCGAACAGTATACTGTCTGACCTGAGCTTTATGGTACAATAGATCCGGAGTGGAAACCGTAAAATATAATCTTCTGTTTGTAATAAAATTAGATATTAGAGACTTTACTAAAAGAAATCTTAACAAGTAAATTCTTTATTTAAATGAATCTTACAAAGTATATTTTTAATTTCTTAGACTCATATATTAGAAATAATCTACTATAAAAAAAAATTGGTAAATACTAGTTAATATGAAAAATAAACTATGACCCATATAATTTTATTTTCAGTGATTGTGCCGTAGGGGAGCCTTCTAAGCAATGCCAAAGTGACGTCGAAGCTGATAAATTATGGATGGAGACTTTAAATGCATTGAAATCTCACTTGTCCAACTTTAACCCATTCGGAGTCTCTGATCCTATTCTTAATAACAACTTACCTTAATATGTATTTAATATTTACTAAATTATTAAATTGTTATTTAATAAATCGCATTTCAATCATATTGTTATACTAGCTGTTCCCGCAGACCTTGTTCTGCCCTATTTCTCTAAAACAAAGTCACGTTGTTTTTTTTAATGTTAATAGCTATTGGCCTGTCGGCTGTTTTTTGAAAATTGTTTGAAGGAATCTGGCCTTAATGCTATATGTATAAAAATTGACAAATATTGGCATTAATATTTATACGTCACTCAATAATTGTTTTGCCTTCCCGGAACCCGTCCACTAACATTTAAACTTTATGCTATGGTGTTAAAGTTCAAATTGACTTATAACAAATCTTTTGTATGAGAATATAGAAAAGTGTTGTTTTTAGACTTTTTCAGATATTTTTTTTAAATCTTCTCTCTGTTATAGCCTTCCCCAGACTTCAACAAACACAACAAATAAGAAATCAGTCAAATCGGTTCAGCCGTTCTCGAGTTTCGCGGTTATCAAGACACTATAGCTGATCCGGCAAACGTTGTTTTGCTATGTAAGGTTTTGTAATATCTTCTAAGATGTTCATTGAAATTAAGTGATGTCAAAGACAATTTTGTTCACAATTAAATACTCTTAATCAACAACACATTTATTTGGATAAAGATTAATATTATTACGTTGATACAACTCTTAACAAATAATGCATTAATATCGACCAAATTTGTTTACCATAAAAACGGTTCTAGTGACTAAATCTTAAAAGATAGACATATACTGTCGCGGACATTTTTTTAGATCATTTCAAGAGGAATAATTCTTTCATACATATATTTTTGGTATCTTGAACCGTTTTTGCAGCGCACGCAATGGAAGCCCTCAAGGATGAATAATTTTGCCCGTTTTTTTCACATTTTCCATTATTTCTTCGCTCCTAATAATTGCACCGTGATGTTATATAGCCTAAAGCCTTCCTCGATAAATGGTCTATTCCACTCAAAAAGAATTTTTCAATTCGAACCAGTAGTTCCTGAGATTAGCGCGTTCAAACAAACAAACAAACAAACAAACTCTTCAGCTTTATAATATTAGTATAGATTATACTGTAGCTTGTAATCTAAATTATTAAAATTATTTTTATGGAAATAAATTTTTACTATGCATTAGCTTTTTTTTTTGGACGCCCATAGAATATATAAATGTTCAACTGTACGAGATTCCTTTTTGAATGATCTATCTTTTGATGATATAATTATACTGTGGTAAAATAAAATAAAACTGATTCAATGAAACATTTGATCCACCTCAACTGTAGTTTTCGTAGGGGTAATGATTTGTTTTTTGTTTTTCCGGGGACTGGTCGCCTTTCCGCCACTTTCATTATACATATTCTTGTTTAGGGATTTCTCACAAAAGAACGATGCCGGCGTATCGCAATCTCCAGCGTGGAGCAAGCCACTTCGTCGGATCCCACCGCAACGGAGAGGCGTTTTTTCGTCGTCAGACTTTTCAGGGCATTTTGAGTCCCATTCTGTGTAGCCGGTTTCATTCAAACGTTTACCTGAAATAAAAAAAAAAAACAAAGTTATTATAAAAAATTAGGTTGCGAAATGTTATTGTTAAAATGACTGAGTATGGTGTTGTTTAAACATTGCGCATGTAAGTTTCATGTATGAAAAATAAAGAAGTTTTCACAATCTTATTTGACTTAGGTACATCTGTAAATCCTACATTATCATTATGCATTTGTTTTGGCTTAAGCTGGCTTACATTATATTATCTCAATGAATATCTTAAATCGACACTATAAGCTCAAAAGACTTGAAACAAAAAGTCGCATACGTGGGAAGTAATACCGGTTATAATATGTATATTAAATTGGCAAAAACGATAATTGGGGCGTCTAGTTTCAAAATCTCAATTCGTAAAAACCGGTTAACTGATTTAATTAAAATAAAATGTTGAAATAGTATGGTTTTTAGCTTTAACTACATACAATTAATTTAATCAAGGTATGCCTACCAGCCGGGTAGTAGACTTGAAGGAGTCTGCTGCCCGGATGAGAGGGAGGCAGTGCTCGGTGTCCGCCGCACCGCCTGGGAGAGAGTTTTTGGAGGGGTGGGCTTTACTCTTTCACAGAGAGGTAGCCTCAACAAGGCTTCTTGTTTCCTTGGCGTCTGGATGAATTTGGCTTCCCAGGCCCGGGTGGAGCAATCAGAGGGACACCCTGGGGGTTTTTAGTCAGTAGGAGTCTGACACACAGGGGTCGCAGTCTTCACAGCGTCCCTGATGATCCTAAGCAGGATTTTCCTCCGGGATACAAAAAAAAAGGTATGCCTACCAAAAATGGTCCTATAATGGTATCTCTGAAACAAGTAGTTATATCCTAAGAAAGCATAAAAGTTATTTGGGATTCTTCTTTCGGGAACTTGCTTAAATAATTCTCTTAAGTATTTCGCTTCTTCTCGATTATTGAGTACCATAAGATATCCACCGGCAGAGAGACAGGTCGCATAAGCTTGGTACCAATTTTGTGGGTCGGCGTGTATAATATAGCAATCTCCGCGGTATCCTTTCTTCCAACCTAAAATATAAAAACTCTATCTATTACTACGCTAATTCCCTATTGAGGCAGGCATATATTTTCCCACCAGGAACAAAATGACCCAAGTGATGTTGTCAAAGTGATAGTGACCCAAATTAAAAGAGATTTTTGTGGCTTAGTCACACTTCGCGGGCCGGAGAAGTGGACGCTGCTGTGCCTCCGGTCCCGGCTAGACGGAGAGAAGGAAGACCCCGGGGGTTTTAGTCGGTGCAAGTCCGACACACCGGGGGGCGACTCTCATCGCCCTCTGAGGTCCGTCAGGGATTTCCCACGGGTTACAAAAAAAAAATGGCTTAGTCACACTGTCAAAAATTGTAATATTTTTTTTATTTAATTCACAAAACTGGTTGCATCTCACGACTTATAAAACATAACATATTAAAACATACATTTTTGAGAAACAACCTACTTGATGTGAATACAACGTGCAAATATAATATACAAAATGCTATGCAAATACATTGTAATTCTATAATAATTTGAATGATAAAATCTGTTTATATATATGGATTACATTTTAGACGGAATATCAGTGCGAATTTTACTGATATTCCTAAAAATAATGTTACTTCAATCAGTCCGTAAGATATTTTTTAACACTAGATTGCCTAGAAAAGTAATTTTGACCGTTTTTAAAGTTTAGTTACATTAAAAAAAAAATATATATATATATATATATTTTTTTTAGACTGTCTCGACATAGTGGCTACAGAGTACCTGATGGTAAGTGCAATGTAGTCCAAAAACGAAAGCGACTATCAAAGGATGAAAATCAATTGATAGTCTACATCGTCATGTCGGCCCACATATACAACGACTGAAGGTCTCTAGGTATATGAGCTACTGGATATACGCAAGCTGATCCCGAAACGCGACAAGCCGAAACTGGTCAATATGACGGGCTTTACACCCGTGCACTGTGGTCGCGATCCAGACGGGCACCGACGCCCTACCACCTCGCTGCTGCTCGTTTAGCACCACCCAGGAGTCACGTGTAGGGAAACTAGGGTAAAGCCTACGGACGCGAGCAACTTCGACTCCCAAAAGCCAATAAGAAAGAAGCCAATTTTTTTTAATATTATGACTTTTTATATATTATCTTATAGCATTTATTAATAGTTGTACTTACTTCCCCACTTCTCATTACTCCTTATATACGTATGTGCTATACCTATATTCAGTCTTTCTAGTGTTAAGAACATTTTTCAGCAACAAACTGTTCAGACACAAATTTTCACTTGTGCCACACTGATTCTCTCTTTTGCCTCCTGACTAATTGCGGCTTGTCGCGTTCATGATAATCATGTCCGGTTCGAGTACTTCATTTTATACCTATAGACCTTCTATCATGGTAAACATTCTTAGCACGGCGTTGTCTAACAATGTACTCTCGTCTCATAACGGTCATTATAACAAGCGCCTTAACAAATATGATATTATACAAAAGTAATATTACTTACGTTTGGCGTTAGAATCACATTCAGTGTTGTAAGTGATACTCGCAGCTAGGGTTTTACAGATAAAAGGCAGCTTAATCTTACAGGAGTGGATGAAAAGTCGTCCAGATCGGCGCATTGCAACGCAGCGTCCCGCACCGTGATTAGGCTCTCTGTTTGCCCACAACAAACCTAGTATAGTACCGTGTATATCATTTCCTGTAATTTTTTAACATAATAGCAACCAGAGTGATGGCCCACTTTATGGTAAGTGGTTACCGCCGCCAATGCCTAACTGTGAAATTTATTTATTTATTACGGCGCAAGGTACTGAGGATAAACATAAAACAACAACGTATATACAATTAAAATTGTGGGACTCTATTTTTCAAATACACGTGCACATAAAAAGCTTCAAATACAGCATATAACTACGATCACATGTTATAAATTATGAAAGACAAAAAGAAAGGAAACAATCAAATAACACGGTTGATGTATATCAATAAAGGTTATGATCGGTGGTCGTGGGTGTGGTTGTAGAAAGACACGGATTTTGGCGTTTTACTGTTTATTTGCACTTTAAGGCACACCAAACTGCGACGCAAACGCACGTACTCTAGCCTTGCGTCTCGGTAGTCGACTGCTTTTGCTAGAGCAACCCTTGCGCGCGCACACCCCTTACCCTGCGCGTCCCATAACACCCTAACGACCTTTAGGGCGTTTACCACAAACGCGTATCGGGCGGTGTCTACATGCTATAAGGTGTTTTTTTTTAATTATTTACAGCCGGACGCTTGACCTCAACCTCACCTGGTGGAAGTTGAAGATGAGTCAGCCTATTGACCACATTCACCTAACAAATGACTATTTACACTACTCTTAAAGGCTCCTAAAAACACAAGATCTTGAAAATATGCTCGCTAGAAACATATTCCACTCCTTAGTTTTTCGCATGATGAATGTAGAAGCGAAAAACCGTTTTGAAACCTGCCAAGTTTAATTGAAATATATCAATGTAAATGATTATGTAACATAAAAATATATAATACATATGTACTTCTGAGATAAATATGTCTCTGATATTATTTAGATTACAACTTGATTGCGCACATTTATGGTGATCCTATCGGCGATGCTGAAAATCTTTCATTCGAATTGCAGTACCGACATAACTTTGATGAGCCAATCAACTAGTCGCGAGTCACGGGTGTACAAATACATGAGTATGTATTTTTTTGTCAGGTGGCTACCAGGTGTCAGTACAAGGGCAAGCTTCATTTGGGTCTAGGTCAATGTGAGTAATTGTCCGTGAAGTAAAATATAAAATTGTTTTCATAACAGATTATTTAGCAATTATGAGGTATGAGAATAGATTTAAGAAGCACAATGTTTAATTCATGATGGCGATAAATAAAGATTGTGTAGGTATGATAAGCAGATATTCGTAAGGCATTTTATGAAACACAACAAAAACGCAGTTGTGATCGCCTCTTTAGGTAATCTTGTTCAAATGTTGACTAATAATAGCAAATACTTTGGAGTTATTACATATTAGGGGAAGTCCGGGCAACGCGAATAGGCCAGGCAAAGCGAATACCTCTCGCTATTTCAAAATCACAAGTCCGAACAAGTCTGTAGCTTGCCACGAGGTGGGGCCACTGCCCCTCAGTCGTAAGCAAAAAAGCTAAAGCAAGGTCACGCTTCGTTTGTGAAAAAAACGAAAAAAACAAAAAAATGATAATTTGTTACGATATTTTAAGGTACGTATATTTATTATTACGCATGTGTGTCTAGTTTTACTGTTTCGGAATTATTATTAACGTAAAGTACATGTTTTCTTGTTGTAATACTGCGAAATTCATTGAGTTGTTGTATCTGGATTAGATTTTAGGTTAGTTTTCATTTAAAAAGTACCTGTCGCACAAAGTGAATACGGGCAAAATGAATATGGCATCTATTTTTTGCCCAGTAATATTCACTTTTCCTGGTAACATACGATTTACTACCAACTCCTTATGTTCCCATGAGAACACGCAAAAGAAGTATTCAATAGTCTGAGGTGCTTACTAGCACACCGGTTAAGAACAGAAAGAAAAATTTGTTAAAGCTAATACCAAAGTACTAAAAAAATCTAATAAAGATATAAAATCAATGATTCTACTAAAAAAAAGACTAACATGACTAAAAATATTAAAGCGTTCAAAAATACTAAATTTAAGAATTCTAAAACTAAAAAAAAAATTTTTCGGGGAAGATTATATTGAAGTTAATGGACAGCCAGTTGATGATTGGATCCAATGCAGTTTTTGCAAGCAATGGAGCCACGAAATGTGCACGGCATACGAAGGAAAAGGCATATTTATGTGTGATAACTTCACTGATAACTGATTAGTTAATTTCTTTGGTCACTTTATTCTTTCTGTTATTCTATTTCATTTTTTTTTGTAATTGGTCCTTGTCTGGCTGCGTATTCACTTTGCCCTTTGGCTCTATCCACTTTACCCAGTGGGTTGGGCAAAGCGAATAGCGGTGACAGATGCAATATAATTAATAATTTTAGGTAAAGATTTGCAGTTACGATTTTTTTGTTGATTATAATAAAAACTTTAATAAACACTGATTAATTCTCTGTCATTATTTTATTTCTATGTCTGATAGATCACATTCCATAGACGATCAAAGCTTAAGGTGTCCGCTTTGCCCGGACTTCCCCTATAACTAGTTGTGGTGTTCTGGCGTTGTCCGGGTAGATGTATTTTACAACCTTGCGGATTGATTTTTTGCAATAAAAAAACACGTATTTTTTGTATTCGTAAACTAAATGCTAAATACTGTTTTTCACAGTGCGTTCTTCAAAATTAGTGAATTTTCAAACAAACTTTCAATTCTTATTTCATCCTTTTGATGTGAAGTATAGGACAAGCCAAAATTTCGTATTTTTAACTTTAATAGTTTTAATAGGCTTTGCGTTGATATCAGTGAGGAGAGTAATTATATGTATGTATATATAGTGGATAGGTAGCTAAATTATCTACTAGTCCATGATTGAATATACCTTTTATTGTGACGTAGCTCCCTTCAGAATATAAATCATGAATTCCTAAAAATATCCCATCATATCTATTCAGCACTGGAGCAATAAGGAGCGGCATAGCATCAGCCTCATCAAGCGAATCTGGCACCATCAATTCGGCTCCCTCGGCTTCGCAGCGTATTCTTGCCTCGGACCATTCAACGGCCGTCAGATGTATTTTATAGAAAGCATTGAACGCTTTCTCATACCTATAGTCGCTGCGATATTTTGGGCGATCACTCGCTGGCAAATATTAATTCAGTATAAAATAGTAAGGAGTTTGGCAGAGAGAAACCTTATGACCTCGCTTTTTTAAAGACCCATTGGCGAATCGATTACAGGACTTGCAATTTCCGTCAATGCACAGAAGTAGGAGGCCACCTTGGGGTTTATAGTTAGTACAAGTCTGTCACACCTCGGCCGTGCAACTCCCCCTGTGCGACCGCGATGGTATTATGAGAATTTTTCCCATTAAACAGAGCCTTGTCTTGAATGCCTGGGTAGTTTTTATATCTTCATCGGGCGAACATGTAAGGCCTTCAGCCTAGTATATTAAATAGTTTAGTATTTTTCCAGGACGACATGGCATTCTTTATGCCGGCAGTGCGTAACATCCTTCTTAATCGACAACGCAATAATAACGTTCCTTATGTTGCAATTAACTATAAGCAGCAGTAACCACTTAACATCAAGTGGGTCGTCATACTGTTTGCCGTAAGGTTAAAAAAAATATCACAAAAGCACTTCTGTGGGTACAGATTTCGTCTTATGCTACAGCGTCAGGCAGTCAGCCTAATGTATTGTTTCAGAAACAATTGAAAAGATGCCGAAAGAAATTAGGTTACATTGGAGTAAGAGTGCGCCTCCTAGGTAGGTGGTACATACCGCACCGGTGAAAGACAGTCAGCGGAGGGAACGCGAGAATAGGTACTATTTAGCCGGCTAAAAATTCATTACATATTTTTAAACATGGGTCGGGCATTAAAAATGAGCTATTCAGGCTACCAGAATCAAAGGGTATAAAAATTGTCGTAAAAATTACAATGACTCAAATTATATGGTATATAACTATTTAATTAACGGAATTTATGATATTGGTGAAAAACTAATGCTACACATTTATGGCTTTAAAAATATTTTAAAAAACAATGACTGCAGCTAAGTTAGAATACAATTTTTTTTTTTAAGAAAATAAAGATTATTCTAGATTAAAAAACATACCTATACATTTTAATAGTAAAAGAAATATTGTAAACATCTTAAATATCATTTTTACATTTTTTAAATACAAAATTTACCTACAATGCTATGTTCATAATAAAGCTTCAAATAAATTTATAATTTGATTGTTCTTTTACAACCGGAAAATTGTGTCTCGAGTAATAACAGTTTCTGCGAAATGATACGAAATAATTAGTTTTCATACTTTTATTCTGTTCTCAATAACTCATAGCTCAGATTTTAGGCCATTATTCGCAAGTAAAGTATTGGTGATATGTAACCAAATCTGAACTACAACCGAAATTAAGGATAGTGAGTGTGTGAGTAATTTGCTTAAAATAGCTATATTACAAAATGTGTCTTTAACAACATTTTAATATCTTTATATCTCGAGCGATCTTACTTAGCTGTGCAGAACGCAAAATAGTTACAGCTTTTAGATGTTTTTTTTTTAAAGAATTACCAAGTTTAAATATAACGGAAACACAAAAGCTGATTTAAAAACAAACATCAAAATCACACTATGCAATTATTATAATATTTCTATTTTTGGACAAGCTAGCAGGACCGCCACTGAAAGATATATTTCTGTATGAATTTTTGAGAAATGTTTAATTTCATATATACAAAATACCTATTTTTATAAATGAATACTTGTATGTTAAAATAAGACGTATTTAATTATTAAATTTCGTCTTTAACATCAACGATATGAAACATTCATCCAGATCGTTAGATTTGTTATTATAACTTAGACAATAGAAAATGAAATTTCCAAAAACGGGCTTCGTTTTTAACTTTTGAATAATTTTCGTTCATTATAAACTATATCACTTAATTTTTATCACAAGGCAGTGTAAAGGACAACAATAGGGACAGCACCAAAAATATTCACATTAAATGCTTTTAATAAACAAAAATTCTGCTTACAATAAAATGTGCAAGTATAAATAACAATAGACGTCAACCGAATAACAAAAAATACAATTTACATGTTACATACAACACTACACACATTTTTTCTTCATTAGACTTGCTTGCTGTACATTGATTTGGCGTATAAAAAATTAATACTGTAAATAATAAAATTAACAAACTTTATTTATGCTGGCTCGATAAAGTGACTACATTGCACCCGATTAAAAGTATAGCCCAAGAAAGGTAAGTGGCTTCAAGAGACGAAAATCCGTTGACAATCGCTATTGCTATATCGGCCCACATATACCACGACGGAAGGTCTCTAAGTATATGAACTACTAAATATACACAAAACAACCCCGAAAATAAGCGAGTCACTGTGACGGTTATTATAATTATGTAGTGTGGTCAAAATCTAATTCGGGTAATCGCGCTACCAACTCATAATCAGGTACATCATTTCTACAGGTACGTAGTAAACAAGAATAAAAAGGTAAAATGACACACATGGCAAAGCTGCAAAGAATCTTTAGGAATAATTCTAATATGGATCTCCATCGAGGTACGCCTAACACCGACGTGGGAGTGGGACACCGTGTATAAAATAATAAATCGAGCCGTCTAATTTCAAAACCCGCTAAAACGATTTTTCGTACAAAATTACTTAATAGTCCTAATAGTAATTTGAAATTTTTTTATCAAAGCAAATATTATATATGATTTTTTTCTTTTTTGCTTTTTCACTCTAGAATAATAATTTAAATACCTTATAAGAATGTGATTGTTAAGTAAAAGATTAATTATACGTTTTTATAAAACGTTTATGGGATTTGAAAAAAATATGTTATAGTGGGTTTTGATATTAGACTCCTCAATTATTAAAAACATAATTGCAATGATTGCTAGTCATTTCATAATATAGGATGTGAAGGTGGTATCTCAACCAAGTAACAATAACGTGTTTTTACATTTGTGTACTTGTGTTGCTGCTGCTTAGTCGACATACCACTTTAATTGTATAAAATTTCCTATATTCATCTGATCTGATTTTTAACATATGAAATTGTATATATTTATATGGTTATAAAACAAAACAATATCATTGTGTGTTCATGTATAAATTAAAAAAGGTATTTATTAAAATCTCATGGAAATAATTAAAATAAAATAAATTAGGTACTATTTCATTTGGAACAAAAACAATTAGCTATCTAGCTATAACATAGCTATTACCTAGGCATATAAAATTTTCCTAAAAACTTCATACGAAGCGTTTATAATACCCCAACTTAAAAACGCTCGCGATATATTAAGCAAGGCGCCGTGGTAGAAGTTCGCCAATTTGGATCCTCTCTTTCGTAGAATATACCTAAATTCGTACGACACTGTCCTGTGAGGCCCTCCCAGTTCACACTGCATTGCTATTTTGATAACGTTCAGCGGGTAAAATAGAGTACTGAGAAAAGCGCCTATCGACGCACCGACAAGAAAATTCTGCAAACCTTGATAAAACAATTTCTCTTGTTTCGGTAATATTTTTTTTATTTCATCGCGTATTATAAAGAACAGTACGTTGGATGGACCATTCCGTAGAAGTATCGGCGTTAGTCCTCGATAGAACTCTGTGATTCCGTAATACCTGGCGATGTACTGAGCGGCGTCGGCAGTGTTTTTAAACTGTTTGTGGTACTTCGGATGTATAAGCAACGTTTGTAGTCTTTCGAATGGCATTAAGGTAGCCTCACAGCAACCGGACACGACGCCTGCGACAGTCTTAGCGAGGTACGGATCAACTTTCCTTCGGAGTAAAGGTTGTAGCGATTCATCGTATACGCCGAACATTAGGGACATTGATAACGTTCTCTGCATCAGGGGAGGCAACATCCCACGGTATAGAAAACCGAGGCCTTCTTTCCGCAATTGGTGTAATGCAAATGTTGTTTCAACTCCGTGCATCATCTGGAACAATAATCACTTGCACTTTAACATATCTATACATTAAAAGGTAAGGTCACACTATGCGTCACATAAAAGTATAAAAAATCATCATCTGGTTGTACTTGAGCATTTAATACTGATATTTAAAATTAAGTCCAATTTCGATACTGAGATTTCTATTCTGGTAATTACCACATAAAAGTCGATATATTTATTTAATGTCAAATTATAACAAGATAATGCTTTTTATGTTTATATAGGATGTTAGTTACAATTTTGCTCTAGATTTGTGCTTTTTAATTATATTCTTGTAACAATAGTTATAAACGAGTTGAGCTGTATTACTTGTTTAGAAACTAAGAGTATTTATTGGTAAGTCCAAATCTGTTTAGTTTTTTAATCAAACTGGGCAATATATTGGTGGCCTGGATAGACCTTCACAACTAAGCGGGGCGAGTCCAAATCTGTATTTCAAGTATTTCTCTGTAGTCAAAGATGTAAAAATTAATGAACAATTTATATTTTATGTATATTTCCCAACCTTGACATTATTGATAATGCTTATCAAATAAACAAACTAATTTTAATTTTAGGAGATGAATTTATAAACTGAGTAAACAGTGGAAATAAATTATGTAAATAAAAGGTGTAATACAATAAACCTGTATCTGGAACCTATTTTGTTCAGAATCTGTATCAGAATTAATTGCAGCTATTTTTAATGTATATTTTTATAATTTATAATTGTTTTTCATAAATCCATATTTTTAAATTAAGTCAATTGCCACATTACTTGTGTAATTTTTAACAGATCCAATGCTTTACTTATACTTTGCACTATTTTTTAACCACTGCACATGCTGCCCTAAAATCTCAATTTTCAAACTATGCATGATTGAATAAAAAGATGTATTTGTTTTTTGTTTATTATTGTTGATTTGTTGTTGCTGTGGCTTGGAAACAGCGATCAGCTGCATGATTTGCTATGTTGTGCATGACATATACACGCAAAACCGATACAACCTTATATGTTTGTTTTTCCTTACACTGAAAGAGATGTAGTATGACATATTATATTATAATTTCTAGAACACATAGTCAGTAGTACCTGTCTGAAAATGAGTTTAGTGAGGGGGTAGCTAATGAGTATGTTGCAGAATGCGGAGCCGCCTCCGCAAACAAACTCCTTCCAGTGGGCGGGGAGCGCCGGGGAGGGCACCGGCACCGCCATCGCGCCCTCATTGAGGCAACTATGCTCCAAGAGTTGATGTCGCTCAGTCACATCATGCTGTTTGCAATCACATGGCATTACTTCATTGCAACCATTATCTGAAAAGTTATATATTAACGATAAGTACCACAGACCCTTTGAAGGCCAAGACAAAGTAATATTACATTAGTGAAAACATCAGTATAAAGTCTAAAAATATGTTTCAAATAAAAAAAAGTAGTTTTGGTATGTCTCACAACACATCTATGACAATTTTAAACAAGAGTTACTTGTTTTAAATAAAACAGGTAACTAAATATTCATACATTGTATGATTAAATTTAAGTAGCTTGGCCTTCACAAATAATACAATAGTGATTATAGTGCATTAACTAAATGTGATATGAAATGACTGATGATATGGAAGTCTTTTCTGCAACATTTTCTAGTAATCATCATTTTTTTTCTGATAAATATATATTAATAATATGTCATCACGTAACCCATTCAGGGTGACCAGAAATACATTAGTGTTTGTATGCACTTTGCATTTTTATGTCATGCCCAACGTGACCAGTAACAATGCTGATTGTCATTCTCAAGACAATTATACATGACATTTCTATTTTATACCATGCAAGTTTCCTCAAGATGTTTTCCTGCCTAAATCCGTACAGAAACTGAAAAAACCCAGTGGTACCATTTGCGAGTAAACCTATGACCATTTATATTGCAGCATATGATAAATAAAAACAACACACAGACAGATGAATGTGATTTTCAATATATATTTACAAAGGAAAACAGTAAAAAGAATAAATTATTGAAATAATGTTCGAGTTTTCTTCAAAGAAAATTAATATATTTATTGCAGAAGTTTTGTTTATTAATATTATTAAAACATTTCTTGGCATCCCCAACAATTAAAAATAAGGTAAAAATACCTTATTTTTAAAAGCTACAAATAAAACTAAACTAAAATGTTATGTTATTATTTACAGGGACATTTTATTGAAAATTTCAAATAGTTTGAAAGTAGGATACTGCTAAATGTAGACAAACTGTTTTCGGGCTGCTAGCAGTAAGACTTGACCTCAGCAGTTGTGTCAGGACTAGAAAATAGACATTACAAATAAGCATCAATCGATGCGAATGCTAGTATTGAAAACAATGAGAATCCTTAGCTGTTATATGCCACAGCTCTAGTATATAGTTTAGTTAGAATTTATTTTATAACATCAAAACATTAACAGATATCATGTACAAATATAAAATGTCATTAAATATATTTTATCATTTAATTTAATTTTAACTGTATTGAATCCTATTCATAAAATCTGTGTAGAACTTATTAAACAATATCTTACAGCATATATACAATTTTATCCTTATCCCCCATCAGAGATCTAATCAAAACCAATTAATGATATGCCAATTGGTCTACAAATATTTCATAATATTAATGTTACCTTTCTGTAGTCCGAGGTAATATATTATGTAAATTATTACATACGACTCGTTTTCGTTAAATTATTTCATAACAATGCGATAGGTTAGGTTCCTCCTTATATTTTTAATGTCGCATAAAAACTTTTTTATAAATAAGTAAATAACATTACAGTTTAGTGTTACTTGAAAATAAACAGAAAAATGTTTAATAAGTGCTCAAGAACACATAAAAATTCAACTTGACGCTTATAAATTAAACACGACAAATTGACCACAAATTGACTACTGACGTGCCAACTGCCAAAAAACCAAATTAAAAATAAGTATTGCCACGCTTAGACAAAAAAGTCCACTAAAGTTATTTAAAATCCACAAATATTTTACTGGAAATGAAGCTAATTTTTCTATTATCGGAATCAAATATTTATTATTTGTTTTGTTTTAAACATTTGGATTATTGAAGATTTGTTCGATTTTTCATAAAATATTGTTAATTGAATGTAAAACTGAATACATCCTTTTAACTAATATCTCTGCTCTTATCAACAGTAATAAAGTGTAATTCTATGTATTACAAACAGAGATGGGTAAACCATAATCAGATTAATGACTATAAAATTTATTCATAATTTTAATTACGATAATCTGTAATCATGATTAAAACCCTTCTAAACATTAACGAGTTATACATTTGTATGAATTGTAGATTTCTCAGGGTTTAAATCATTGATGACTAAAATGTAATCATGTTAATGATGAAAAATGCAAAACATAATCATAATCGTTTTCATTAAGTTGATTACATTTTGTACGATTTTGATCTACGGTTACAAAAAAAAAATATTTTATCTTTAAAACGTATTTATTATCTTATTCAGCAGAAATATTACAAATGAATATAATACGTATATCGAAAAGTGGTGTTTTCTTCTAATTTTGTATTAAATTACAAAATTTAAAACCCCAATAAAAATCTAAAGTTAATTTTGTCCTTATTGATTTCTTATCCACATATAAAACTCTTTAATTTAAGGGTAACATATTAAAAATTGGTATCATTTTAATTTTAACGTTGCGATTGTTTTTAATTCGCCAATAGCTAAACTAAAAATTGATGTCATACAGTCTTCCCTTGCTCGAAGACTAGTCTATAAGACTACGTTTTTCCATACATCGTGACTAAGTATAATTTTGGTGAGAAAAGCCTGGATTATCTGGCTTCTGGCTCGAAAAGTGCATTGCCATAGTTAAAAAGTTTTTCTTCTCTATTAAAACAAAATAATCATACCATTTAATTAAATTAATTACGACTCTTTCATTTGCTGCATAATTTTAGACTTTAATTGTCAATCCAGATTTTAAAAATTATAGTTGAAAAATCAAGAATCATAACTTCAATCTCAGCTTCAGACATGGATTCGGCCATTTTACAGATAAATATAATAATAAAGAAAATATCTCAGACATGGCTCTAGCTTTTATTTATAAAAGACCTTCCACGATGATGACTTTAGATAAAATTATGATGAAAAAGAAAAGATTTCTAACATGACTGTATAGAGAGAAAGCTTTTGCCTTTCCCACAATGGGGTAAAATAAAACAAAAAAACTTCAATTACGTACATATTGATTGGCGGCAAAGATTGAAGCCGGAGTTGTTGCATCACTTCTGCACTCTCGATGAATGATTGTTTTTTTTTGTTGTAGCGGTCGGCTGGGTATTTCATTGTCGTCTGAGCTTGGACAGTGATGAAAAGATTTTTTGGGGAGACGCTAGCGGTGTGATGCGTCCCTTGGGCGACTGAGTTATCCCGCCAATTAGTATAGGCTTCCTCGCCGTATACATTATGTGCAAACGTGTAGAAATAGTGCGACAACTATGAAATGAAAATAGATAAGTTATTGAAACTACGACAGATATATTGGAATGTGGCGGAAAGATGCTACAGAAATTTAATAAGACATGAACAACAAAAAACCTTAGACATGGCTGTATGGCGTGAAAATCTATGCCTTCCTCATAAAGGAGAGAATAAAAAAAAACACGTGCATATAATGTTTACATTTTGCACAAAAATAAAGTTTTGCTTATGATTAATGTAAACTTAGAAGATAAATCTATATAATTATTAAATAAAGATTAGAGAGTTTTGATATTACTATATTTCGTTCTAAGGAACTGTGAAATGGCTGCGCTCTTGAAGAAAAGGGCACTCGCTGAATTTGGAAATTGTTTTCAGGTTTGCTTATACTGTAACCTTAATACTTTCATTTAAAGTTCCCTTATAATTATTACTCATGAATTTCAGGAAGGTCCACCGGCGAAAAAGTTACATTTAGCTAAGAAACCGCTGATCGGAAGTTCAGCTGCCGCATTCGTGGGCTTATTGGAAAAATGTAAATCCAGTGATGAAGCTTTACAGTTCCTTCTTCGAATATCTGACTGTCTTCAGTTTCAAGAGTCTGATTTGGATGAAGCAATTAAGAAGTTGTCCAAACATTTTCAATCTGAAGAGGAATCCGTTGTTAGGGTTAAAATATTGTGGTTACTTTGTGATATTGGTTTGGAATGTCCTTATGCTAACTTAAATAATTTGATTGAGGAGACAATTCATTTAATAAAAAACGAGACATCACACAAGGTATGCCATAATGAAACAAACATCAATAAGTTTTAGGTCCCTGTTAATTTTGACACTGAAAAGTTGCATATCATGTTATTAAAATTTTACTCTAAAGGCACATAAGATTCATGATTAATATTGTATGTAGCATTATAACTTTTATTATTGATCCTAGTAATGCCCTTTTTTTAAACAATTTTCAGCTGTTATTAGTATTTTCTAGCCTTAAAAGCTATATTTAATTTTTTTTTACTTTAATATAAAAAATGACCAGCGAATAAGCACGTTTGTACTTTATGTAGCTATATACAGCATTATATATTCATAGAACTTTGCGATTAGATCATTCCATGTAGTTTTTTGCTGAATACAAATATGTCAAAAATCTTCTGATATGAGTGATCCCATATACCATTAGTGACAAATTTGTGTTTTTTAATTTTATGAACAAGCATCACTTTTTAAGCATTTAAAGTTGCTACTGAATTTCAATTGACATTCTCACAATAAAAAGCCAATTTTATAAAGATCATTTGTTTGCAGGTAATAGCACAGGGAATAGGCACTCTTACAAAGCTAGGCAACAAACTGAGTGATGATAAAATTCTTATGAATAGATTAGTCAGTGTTGCCAAAGACAATTTGAAAGATACAAGTCACCAGGTCAAGTGTAGATGTTTGCAGCTGGTTAGTGAACTTTATCCAATACCACCGGAATCTGATCATAATACAGACATGATTTCGGAAGCAGAGGCTATTGTGAAACTGCTTGGAGATTATTCAAATGCTGAGGTAGTAAACATATTTAATTAACTTAATATATTCATATCCAGAAAACCTCCAGAAATTTCCCGTCTCTTGGATACTATTGTATTTGTAGTTCATCAAGTTGACAATCCACATTTAAATAGTTTATTTTGTTTGTACTCTTGGAAAGCCTGGTAGTTTTACAGAATGACAAAAATCTGAGAATATGAAATTATAGGCAATTGGATGAAGATAAAATTTGTATTTTTTCATTTGCTTATTTTTAAGTTTTTACTGTCTATTACACATATAATATTAGTATGGAAGCCGTTAAGCCGTGGTGGCTGCCGGCAGAATAGAATAGCACCCCCCTCTTCTTGCTGAGGTGTCGTAAAAGGCGACTAAGGTATCTCTTGAACACCGCAATTCAACCAGGTGTTTAGAGAAGGGAAAACTCGACCAAACCTGCATCCCGCTCCCTCCCGATCGTACTGGTTCTCCATTCCATCGGGCCCGAGGGAGCTCGGACGAGAAAGTGCTTTTCTGGCTGCGCGTCCAGTTATGCAATTAAATATCTCCTGCGCAATTGACTGTTTCCGAAAACTGGACCTCGAATTTCTTAACCGGTGTTGAAACAGTCGCCGTGGCCGAAACCGGCTAGGACATCATCATCATCATTAGTATGGATTGTTTCTTGTTGTAATTATTGTATTTATTTGTTCTACAGGATGCAAGAGTTCGTTGTGAAGCTTTTCAAGCTCTCTTGACACTTCATGAGAGAGGCCAGACCTTGAATGCAAATCTGTATGATCATGTTTGTGTTGCACTGGCTGATGACTATGAAATTGTAAGAGAGGTAGCATTGAAACTTATTTGGGTTCTTGGTAACAAGTACCCAGAAAAGTGAGTAATATATTTAATATTTTTTCTGGCACATTGTAATTATATCACTGAACTTGATTGTTAGTAAAATGCAGTCTATAAACTGTTATTGTATTTGGACAGATTGGAATTTGTTTGTGATCAATAAAATCATGTCAACTTACTTGTATTCCAACTTTAGTAAAAAGAATTTGTAACACAGAAAGTGTTTATAATTATTTTAATTTCATTCACAGTTAAAGACAGTGTGACAATCAATTTTTTTATTAACTTTTATATGAGATACTAGATCACCACATTAAGTATATTTTAATTTTGTTTCCTTTAAATTGAGATATTTAAAGGGATTGCGTTTTTATTATTCCTCACATGAAATATCCATAGTTTGTTTCTTATACTATATTCTAATGATTTAATAAAAATCAACAGCATAGTAACATTGCAAGATGGTGAGACGACAATGCGTTTGGTTGACGATGCCTTCGTCCGAATATGTTCAGCAGTGAATGACCTGTGTATGCAGGTCCGAGCTCTTGCCTGCACCCTACTTGGCACTACGCGCGCTGTTTCAGACAGATTTTTGCTACAGACTCTTGATAAACAGCTTATGAGTAATATGAAGGTATGCAATTATACTAAATAGCAGATATAAAAATGATTTTTTGTAATCATGTAAAATTTCTTAACGTTATGTAGTTTATTGATAATAAGTAGCTATAAATATTATCGATTGTTATTAAAATTAATCAAATATCCCGTTTATTCGAATGTATTAGAATAACAATCGACATTATTTGTTAGTCAACGACTGTAATTAGATTAATGTGATGTTACTGACAACTCATGGAGTATCAGCTAACTTCGATATCTTTTGAAATGTAGCTTGTTAATAATTATGGTTCTTTACTGTTCAGTACTTTTAAAATTATTTACATGTTATTACAAAAATATATAATGTGATATCTATTATTTCCTATAAATAATAGAAAAAAAAAGGAAGTAATAAATTGATAATTATTTAAATATCCCTAATTAATATAGATATTATAATATTGAGTGCAGAAGAAACGCAGCGCCCACGAGCGTGGCGCGGAGCTCGTGCGCAGCGGTGCGTGGGCGAGTGGGCGGCGCTGGGCAGACGACGCGCCAGGCCTGTTGCTGCAGCGGCATGCCGTGCAGCTGCTGCCGGGCGGCGCGGCTGGCGCCTTCGTGCACGGGCTAGAGGACGAGCTCATGGGTCTGTACTCTGCAGTATCTGTGTCGTGTGTTCTGTAGTGCAGACCAATGACGTACACTACTAAAAACAACACTTATTTTCTGATCTTCATTACATTCTATATGTAATTCATAAATGTTTAGTTTAAATAACTTACTCTCAGATACGTGTCCTATAACAAGATACATTATAACTTGATCTTTGATTGAAGAAAACAGGAACTGCAAAATTGATAGAACAATGACATCAATTGAAAAACAGTATTGATTGAATTGAAACGTTGATTGAGTGAAAACTATGAATAATTGATATAATTTAATAAAATAAAAATTATACAAAGGATCCCTTGAAAAATTGTAGGTTTAAAAAAAAAGATTATCTAGAGTAGAATTTGTGTCATATGTACATTTAGAAATACAAATTCTACATATAAGGACATGTTAGGTCCAAAATAATTACTGTAAGTCATAGAAATACCCGTATATATTGGTTCATATGAAAATTAAACCCATAACACTAAGCACTCAGAAAAACTCATAAATATTAAGTTTCAGTCATTTTGAACTAATACGTATTAACCAATTAACACTATGCCGGCGACACCACAGTGATGCCGTGCGCAGTGGTGACGTTTCATGAAAGTAGGGGAGCAGGGTTGGGAACCTATGAGAACTAACGATGAGATTAATAAAACTTAACAATTTATAATCTCCCGATAATGTCAAGGACGGCCGGCGACATGTCAAGTGATCGGGATTAGCGCATAAATAAATAAAACGAATAAATATTTACGAATCGTGCGGATGGCAAAATGTTAATCTATACTAATATTATAAAGCTGAAGAGTTTGTTTGTTTGAACGCGCTAATCTCAGGAACTACTGGTTTGAATTGAAAAATTCTTTTTGAGTTGAATAGACCATTTATCGAGGAAGGCTTTAGGCTATATAACATCACGATGCAACTATTAGGAGCGAAGAAATAATGGAAAATGTGAAAAAAAAAACGGGGAAAATTATTCATTCTTGAGGTCTTCCATTGCGTGCGCTGCAAAAACGGTTCAAGATACCAAAAATATATGTATGAAAGAATTATTCCTCTTGAAATGACCTAAAAAAATGTCCCCGACAGTATATGTCTATCTTTTAAGATTAAGTCACTAGAACCGTTTTTATGGTAATCAAATTTGGTCGAAATTAATGCATTATTTGTCAAGAGTTATATCAACGTAATAATATTAATCTTTATCCAAATAAATGTGTTGTTGATTAAGAGTATTTAATTGTGAACAAAATTGTCTTTGACAGCACTTAATTTCAATGAACATCTTAGAAGATATTACAAAACCTTATATAGCAAAAAAACGTTTGCCGGATCAGTTAGTATGTAATATTGTGTTATACACACAAGTCTTTGTTCTTGATCATTATTATTCTATTTAACCTTTGTTCAAAGTAGAATGTACTAACTAGAAGAATGATTTTTTGGGATTAGACAAGAGCAAAGTCAGAAATTGCAAATTTAAATATTTTTTTTGTATTATGTATTAAAAAAACACTCCTTCGAGCCGGATTTGAACCAGCGACCTATGGATGACCACTATCGTTCCAACTACAGTCCACCGCTCTACCAACTGAGCTATCGAAGGCACAGATGATTTGTCGAAAAACAAATTCACTTGTAACCAAATATAGTTGTCGAATGTGAATAGTGAAAGGAGCGTTTTAATGAAATACGTAATAGTTCATGTCTAATAAAGTTTTGTTTATAATTAGGCTTATCAGTTATTCAGTTATCGTGTGTAGTTAAAATACTACGTTTAATTAAGTTACCATAATTATGGACTTCTAAATTGGGATCGACGCAGGAGAGCCTTCGCCAGAGGCCCTCTTCCCTAACCGGATTATACGCTGGGCGGCGCACTTCATGGAGCACGTCGCTTCATATCCAGGCGTGAACTGAGTGCGATCTATTCTCGTACACCGCTCAAGTGACAATTCACAGAGACGAGGGGGATGGCATTTTACACCACCCTCCATTGAATTATAAGAGTAAGTGTGTGAATGACGGAGCTTGTAAAAGGCTAGACGTCGCCGGGTGCCCAGAAAGTTGGCTCAGTCGTAGTCTTGGCCCCGGCAGACGGGAGAAGAAATACCCCGGAGGCTTAGCCAGTAAGCGTCAGCAGTCAGCATACCGGGGCACCGGCCTCACGACTCCCTGGCGTTCCATAAATATTTCCTCCACGTTAGTAAAAAAGGGACAAGAGTAGGATTATAAAGGATTGAACGAATAAGAACATATGAGAACTTACATCCATCCAGTCGTTCGTCATATGCTACCTTCTATTGCTTAATATCGTTGTTCAGAAGTTAAAACATATCTCATCTCATACATCATTTATTCCCATTTCCTTAGAACAGTTTTAACAATAATCCTACTCATATTCCTTTTACAATAATCCTTCCTGATATTTTCAATAATCTCCTTACACAGTAACTAACACCAGACTTACGTCTTCACTGTTTGAGTGCCACCTTCTGGAATGACTCGTCATCAAGATGACGTCATTTCGTTATGCATTACAATTAAAATAACAAATATACTCTCAATTGGTTGTTATAAAACAGAAACTGGTTTTACATATATTTTTAAATAAAATAATATTTATTATAAATTGTTGATAAAAATGTAACCATACTGGATTCCATAATGATTACCAGGATTTTAGCTTTGAAGACAATAAACCTTACATGTTGTATGTGGGCCGGCATGACGATGTCGATTGTCGATGAATTCTTGCTGATCTTGGTGCTCGCTGACATTCTTGGATTTTACATCTATGCGCTAAATTAGAGAATCTTTTGTTTATTTTATATTAAACTATTTTAGATTTTGAATCAGAATTAAATTATGTATTGTTGCGTTACCAATTATTACTTAATGAAATGTAATTATCGTATTATATATCATTTAAAATGGCTAAAATATCTATACAAGGGAGTAAATGCTTAAAATAAGACAAAAGATTGGCAATAAATGACAAAATATGCAACATCCAATTAAAATAAATACTACAAGGGGATCATAATAACGTTTGGATAAAATAAAACTGTACGATAACGCTAGTAGAAAAGTCTAAAATAATATTTTGAAAGCTTATCTCAATCCTATACATAGCTTTTCTACAAACGTTATCGTTGATCGAATATTACTTTGGAATTTAAACCGGGCAAAACACCAAACCGATTCATTACTCAGGGGCAGTACATGACATAATTCGACCCTGTACGTCCACAGAGGTCCGAACTGCTGCAGTAGACGCTGTGTGTCAACTCTCTATGGAGAATACAGTGTTCGCTACAACGTCTCTGGACTTCTTAGTGGACATGTTCAACGACGAGATCGAGGAGGTCCGCCTGCGCGCTATCGATAGCCTCACGCGTATCTCCCACCACATCGTGCTGCGGGAAGACCAGCTGGAAATTATACTCGGGGCTTTGGAGGTTAGTGCATGTAAAGTGACATTTCTTCAGGATGGTGGGAACATGGTCGCCGGAAGACCATTCCACAGCCCAACGATACAACAAAAGAAGGAGTTAGAGAACTTCTTAGTCCTGACCGGGATGTGAGATACCGTATAGTTGTGACACCATAAACCCGCGCGCGTGGTTCTATACAGAAAGGGAGAGGGTGGAACAAGATTAAACAACTGTTCAGAACACTTGCCATGATACAGATGGTAGAAAACGCTCAGTGAGGCAACATCTCTACGCAACTGGAGCGGTTCAAGATGCTTAGTCACGTCACTTAGTTTTATGTTTTATGTTTAATATATTTCCAGGATTACTCTATGGACGTAAGGGAAGGTCTGCACAGAATGCTCGGTTCCTGTACAGTTGCTTCTAAGACTTGCTTAGAAATGTGCATCGATAAGATTCTCGAGAACCTCAAACGTTATCCACAGGTAAGCAAGGTCCGGCAAAAAGAGGTTCCCGAATATAAGCAAACCTCTAAAGGCAAATATGAGGCGTCTAATTTCAAAACCCGCTAAAACGATTTTTCGTACTAAATTACTTAATAGTCCTAATAGTAATTTGAAATGTTTTTATCAAAGCAAATATTATATATGATTTTTTTCTTTTTTGCTTTTTCACTCTAGAATAATAATTTAAATACCTTATAAGAATGTGATTGTTAAGTCAAAGATTAATTATAAGCTTTTATAAATTTATGAGATTTGAAAAAAAAATGTTTTAGTGGGTTTTAAAATTAGACTCCTCATATAGTCAATAATCTATATACTTTATACACAACGCATGACGTTTGGTTCATGGATTAAACTGTCGTTTTTTTTTTATATGTTCTATTCACTTCTTTCTATATTGTGGTTACGAACCACTTGGAGCAATCGTCCTACCACCTAAAAACCGAAGTATAAGGCTGAGATTTATAGACGCAACATTAAGTTTGCTTAGACTATACTAAAACAATACAATTTATATTACTCAATGAATGTCCAAAGATTTGGTAAGTCGCTGATTTTGTCAACATGAACTTCGCTCTGTGAATATTATGGCTATACTCAAGTTCCTATTATATATTCAGTTGTTTTATCAAAACGAATATATTTTTTGAGAACTTTACTAAGCAAAGTCAAAATAGCGTCTATAAATCTCAGCCTTAGTCTGCCGGGGTTTGTCTAAGTTTATCGAACGGGGCCATTGCAGGACAAGCGTTCCACATTCCGATGCGTGCAGCGGCTAGGCAGCTCGCATGCGACTCTGGTGCTGCCGCTGACGACGAGGCTGCTCGCAGTGCATCCGTTCTTCGACATGCCTGAACCGGACGTTGAGGATCCTGCTTGTATCCTTTATCTAAAACATTCTGATGATATCCTATCGGTAGAAACTTCTAGTTAATACATATTAAATCCACCACTTGTTCCTTTACTGTGCAAAAACAGTTGACATTATATTGCCTAAAAGTCAGAAAAAAATCTAGAACTTTGATAATATTTATATGATATTATAGGCTGGTTTTCTTGGTATAGCAAGGTATAGGTATTCTCGGGTGTCAGATGCGATTAGAAAGTATGTCTACGTAAGTAGATAAGTCCGTAACCACGCCGGCGAAATTCTATAACGAACGGGTAGCGCCCCGCTCTCTTGGTCTGTACGCATTAGCCATTTGCATCATCCGACATTTGATACGCTCGATCCACTGACATCCAACCGGTAAATGTCTTATATGAAATAATGAATTTGATTTATAAGTATATTTACACCACCCCCTTTTAGTTTCTGATATATGTATGTTATAGAAGTCGCAAAAGCCAAAAGATAGTTGTGTGTAGAGTTAGGTAAATAAATCTATTACAATATAATAACAATATAATATATACAAAATAACATTACTTTATTGATAACGCTTGTAATAAACTACAAAATGTGTGGAATCGACGTAAGCTTTCAAAGTATCAGGATGGCACGTTGTTAATTCTATAATATAAAAATGAATCGTTAAATGTGTATAAGCGCGAAACTCGAGAACGGCTGAACCGATTTGGCTGATTTCTTTTTTGTTATGTTTGTTGAAGTCTGGGGAAGGTTATTACGGAGGGAAAAATTAAAAAAATTCTCTGAAAAAGTCTAAAAACAACACTTTTCTATATTCTTATACAAAAAATTCGTAATAATATTTAAAAGTAAATTTGAACTTTAACACCATACTATAAAGTTTAAATGTTTAAGGTTCCGGGAAGGCAAAACAATTGAGTGACGTATAAATATTAATGTCAATATTTGTCAATTTTTATACATATAGCATTAAGGCCAGGTTCGTTCAAACAATTTTCAAAAAACAGCCGACGGGCCAATAAGTTTTGTTTTAGAGAAATAGGGCAGAACAAGGTCTGCCGGGACAGCTAGTATATTATAAATATAATCTTCTTAGTATAATAAAAAATCGGGAAATTCTTTTCAATTCATTATATGGTAATATTGCACTAGGGTTAACCTATAATAATTATATAGCTATCTCTTCGGCCTGAGCGGAGATACATTGCTGGTTGTATCCGCTTTGCGCTTAAATGTTGTGCGCAACGTGACCGGTAGAACAGCTAATCGTCATTCTCAAAACACTTACACTTGACAATTCTATTATGATATGCCATTGTTATTGATAGGAAAATAAATATTGACAAGATCTCAAGCATGTGAAATTGAATAAAACGAAGGCCAAATTTTATTTCAGTAAAACAAAAAATATCGCGTACGATTCAATATGATTCCATTCATAGAGCAACGTAATGATACCACAAAGAGATAGCGTTAGGACATTGGTTGTGTCTGTCTATATGTATGTACTTTCCAACATCTTGTACACCTCTGAAACCATCGTAATGTCCTGAATATTGCACAAGACATGTGCGTGCTAATCCTGGTGCTGAACGCGGCGCAGCACTGCACGACGATGCTGCCGCTCTTCGAGGAGCACACGATCAAGCATTACACCTACCTTCGCGACACGATGCCGCATTTTGTGCCCCATCTACCTATAGGTATCTCCTTTGTATATACATCGCTCAATTTTTGAAATATTCCTTAAATTTTAAGACTCTTTTAAACACTAATAAATCAATAATTTTAACAACAATTTTTCAACAAACTAAGGGGTGAGCAGAGATTCATTAGTGCAAGTTTCCACGCTTGCGCTTATATGTCGTGCCCAACGTGACCAACAGCGCAAATGATCTCCGTTCTCAGGGCACTTACACATGACATTTTAATTAGATGTCATGCAGGTTTCCTCACGTTTTTTGCCTTCAGCGGTGAGAAGAGAATAATCAATAAAGATTTCTTAAAAGCGTTTTTATATTTAAGGAGCGTTTATTGAATTGTGCGGATATCTAATTTGTTCATTTTAATTAACCAGTAAAAAGCTGTGTCTCAAATTATTTTAGAGGTTCGAGGATCATGATAAATCGGTGCCAGGGATTCCTTGTAAAATATTATGTTAAGAAAGGCTATTACAGAGTATAGTTGATGGAATCACAATAAGCAATATAGTGTGTAATAGGAAAAAAAAAGATACATTAAAAACATCGAAAAAATTGAAAACCATGGCCTCAGTGTTTGGAATTATTCACTACTAACTAATACACTATAAACAATCGACTTTGTAGGTGTGGGTAGATAGTTGTCGCTAGTATGTGTGGTAGAAGATTACATATCTGCCGAGATCGACTAAAAAACTCTCGTAATCGACATCGTTTCAAATAACTGGAGACTCTGTGACGATTTTTTTGTATTTGAAGGTGACGAGCAATCAAATGCGGAGAAAATAGAGGGTGTGATGGATGACAGCGCAGTGAGAAGGTTCTTCGACTGCGTCCTTCAGCACATCGACAATACGTCGCTGTCGACGCCGCTAAGACTCAATATGCTGCGTTCTGCCGAAGAACAGCTTAACAAGTAAGGAAACAAATGTGTTGAGTAAAATGGAACGCAACTCATCCGTTAGTTTTTGTTGTCATTGTCATTAAATTTTTCTGACGTATATAGTTTGTATTTATAATATGTTTTCGTGACTTACTGTTACACTTTAAATGTATTTGCACATTTTTTTCTGTTCGGTGGTATTTATAGTAGCTCTAAAATAATTATTATGTGCATTGATTTGTGTTAGTAGTTATTATTCATTATAAGTAACGGCATTCATGGCGGTACGAAGTTCGTTGGGTTAGCTAATTTTATACTATTAGGTCCTTTAATAAGTTCTCGCTGTTTCTTAAAAGATGATGTTGCGGCACTCTGGGCATGGAATTTCGTACAGTAACGCATTAGCTAAGTAGTACTATATGTAACCTCAAATTCTAGTCGATAAAGTTTACCACAGTGTCAACCATGTGTTTATTTATATATTTTGAAAATATCTACTTTTGTGGCAAATAAAGTGTTTTTGCGGGGAATTTTATTGCACTGCTTTATTCAAAAGAAATATGCAGCTGAAGTACACAGAATTCTTGTTGATACAACGCTCTGTCGAATACAATATGTAGAGACTGGTTTATGCGCTTTAAAAATAATGATTTTGAGCTTGACGACAAAGAACGTTCTGGAGCACCGACAAAGTTTGAAGTCGAAGAATTGGAGGCATTGCTTGATCAAAATCGATGTGAGACGCTAGTAGAGCTCGGAAAAACATTTCAAGAAGATGCTTCAAAAGTTTCAAAACTTTTAAGAGCGTTAGGAATGATCCAAAAGCAAGGACATTGGGTGCCGTATGTATTGAAACCGAGAGACGTTAAACGACGTTTTCTCATGTGTATTCATTGCTTCAACGGCAGAAAAGAAAAGGTTTTTTGCACCGTATTATCACTGGAGATGAAAAGTAGATTCACTACGACAATTCAAAGCGTAAAAAATCATAGGATATGCTCGGACACGCATCAGCATCGTCCCCAAAACCAAATATCCACAGTTTGAAGCTTCTACTTTGCATTTGGTGGGATCAACAGGGTGTAATTTATTATAAGTTGCTTAAACTTAATGAAATTATCACGGGAGCTCGCTATCGACTTCAGTTGATGCGTTTGAGTCGAGTTCTAAAAGAAAAGCGGCCACTATACAAGCAGAGACACGACAAAGTGATTCTATTACATGACACTGCTCGGCCACATGTCGCAAAACCAGTCAAAACGTACCTGGAAATGCTTCAATGGGAAGATCTACCTCACCCCCTGTATTCACCTAACATAGCTCTCTCCGATTACCACTTGTTTCGGTCAATAGCGCCTGGTTTGAGCGAGCAGCGCTTTCATTCTTTTGAAGAAGCCGAAAAATGGGGCGATTCATGGATTGCGTCAAAAGATGAATCGTTATTCCGACAGGGGATTTAATTACTGCCAGAAAGATGGAAGAAAGTGGTCTCTAATGATGGACAATGTTTAGAGTTAAAGTTATTGTAAGCTTTATATTTTAAAAAACTTTCTGTAAGCCAAAAAAACAGCGAGAACTTATTCAAGGACCTAATATGTAAAGATGGGATGCACAGTGCTGCATTTAGGGTCAAGTGTAGTGATATTCGCAGGCTGTCGGAGATGGAGCCGGCAGCGCACGGCGCGGCGCAGTACACGGCGCTGTTCGCGCGCTCCCTGCTGGCGCTGCACGCGGCGCTGGACGCGACGCCGGCGCCGCCCACGCACGCGCTCGCCTCGCTCACTGCAGACTGTCTCAGGTACATTAATATATGCGGCGCCCACGACACGCGTTAGTTTCACACCAAGACAACGACGGCGCCGAAGAACGGTAGTTCAGTCCATAGATAGGCAAAATGTAATCAGATTCAAGACGATTATGATTACATTTTGTCCATCTATGTTTTAAGCATTATGGAATCCTAAATTTCATACAAATGTATGAATTCTTAATATTTAGAAAGGTTTTAATCATTATTATAGAGTAGTGAAATTAAAATTACGTTTACATTTTGCCCATATAATAATAAATAATATCTGGTTTAGTCGACTGTTGCTGACTGAAAACCTTGAACCACAATATCTGTGCGTCTCAAAAGCTATTACTATATTAATAAAAAATTATTACTAGATTAATTCAATATTTCTTGGTGGTCGCTGAAATCGTGGTCCGTGAAATAATAATTAATAAAAACAGTACTCGTGAGTCGCCTAGCAAACGTGAAAGATCGTAACTATTTTATACAGAAAATATGTTGAATATAAATTTAAGTACGTAATCAAGTATACAAGCGCGGTTGGAAATTTCTAGAGAATTTACGAATGTTATTAGGTATTTACTATTTTCGCCAAAAAATCTGTGCGCACGCGCCCATTTGAAATTTTAAGTCCTTGTCTAATTCATTTTAAGCAAAATCCGCTACTACATTACACATTCAAATGTGAGAGCGTGCCGACACGTTACTAACCAGCAGTCGTTCTGACCCGTAGTGTAATGTATCACATAAAAATACGGTGTTAAAAGGCTGCAGCACCAGTTCAGCGGCGTGTCGGAGCAGGAGAACGCGTGCGTGTGGCAGCTCGCGTTGCGCGTGTGCGCGGCGAGGCTGTACGCGGCCTCTGTGTCGGTGCAAGGGAGCTCCGCCCCCGCCGCCGCCGCGGCTCCCGCGCTTTCCGCGGCCGCTGCACTCACGCACCACGCCGAAGTGCTCGACAGGATGCTCGCCTCTGCAGGTACCACCAGCAGCTCACTGCTCGACATAGAACTATCCCCAACGAATAAAATAGGAAATTCCCGTGATATAAAACTTGTTTATTTAAGACAGTCACACACACATCTTTTTTATAATCTTACATTACTTACATACTAAAAGAAATATTAAAAATAGATGTAATAGGTCTTCAAATCCTGCCCCTCAGCTTGTAACACTATGTAAATAAATATTTTGTCGAAAATGTGAAAAATTACATTACAATTAGAAGTACCATTTATATTGATAGTGTAACCGATATTGTTTATAGAAACGATAACATAAAGTCGTGTTGCAAATATGTCAAAGAATACTGCGTAGTTAGAAAATTCTTTCACTTGTGTTGTATAATAACTTTTTTCTTATAAACCTTTGTCAGTTTTCAGTATTGATGTTAAATTACAGAGTATATAAGCTTTACATAAGTATCAATGTAATTCGGTGAACCGTTTTTTGATAGATATAGGGGCAAAAGAGGTCTAAAAATGACCATTTTGTCGACCTATCAATTTTTTTTAATTATTATGAATGTAGAAAATTTCCTAAAATGATTTTCAGCTTGGTATAATAAGTTTTTTGCAAAAAAACCTAACATGCAATATTATTAACAAAAAAAGCCTATTTGCCTGTAGGGAAACCCACTTCAAATTTGATTTTCTATTACATTAAATATTGCCGGCTTTATGTCAAAGGTTTACGTAGTATATCCGAATTTCTAATCGTTAAAAGTTACATGTTACTGTAACATGGACAGACAGACGGACGAAGTGCCGAACGTCCATGTAGACTCAGAAACCTCGCTTCGCTCTGTCAACTATTAAGTGTTGACTGACAGCACACACACACACGCACACAAACGTACACACACTACACAAAGTAAGTTTGTATCTACAATGTAAAATGTCTCTGAACAGGTGTGGAACCAGACCCGTTCACGATAGGGGTGTTCCGTCTGCTGTCGACGAGCGCCGACAGCAAGCCCGGGGCGCTGGCGCACGCGCTCATGCCGCTACTGCAGTCCGCTCCGCTGCCGACGATACCCAAGCCAAATCTCAGGGTATAACTTTTAACATATCTACTACAAGTAGTAGTGATACCAGGTCTATACTTAAGGTGTCCCCTCCACGAGCAACCAAGTCCTGCTTGCTATCGTTATTTTTTTTACACTGGCTCGACAAAGTGACTACAATGCATCTGATGGTAAGTACAATGTAAAACGAAAGCGAATATCAAAAGACGAAAATCCATTGATAGTCTCCGTTGCCATATCGGCCCACATATACCACGAGTGAAGGTCTCTAGGTATATGAGTTACTGGATATACACAAGCTGATCCCGAAACGCGAAAGGCCGAAGCGAGTCACTATGATGGTCTTTACACTTGTGCACTGTGGTCATGACCCAGTTCGGGCAATCGCCGTACCATCACAAAACTTAATCCTCTCGTAGAGGCGGCCGTCTTCTCTTTCAAATTATTTATATATGTTAATGTTAGCCGTGGTGGCTGCCGGCAGCATAGAATAGCACCCCCCTCTTCTTGCCGTGGTGTCGTAAAAGGCGACTAAGGTATCCCTTTAACACCGCAATTCAACCAGGAGTTCAGAGAGGGAACACTCGACCAAACCTGCATCCCGGTCCCTCCCGATCGTACTGGTTCTCCATTCCATCGGGCCTGAGGGAGCTCGGACGAGAGAGTGCTTTTCTGGCTGCGCGTCCAGTTATGCAATTAAATATCTCCTGCGCAATTGACTATTTCCGAAAACTGGACCTCGATTTTTTTAATCGGTTTTGAAACAGTCGCCGTGGCCTAACCCGGCTAGGACATCATCATTAACACATATACAGTAGGCAAAAAAAGTCATCGGCCACTTCGAACATTTGCCTATTCTTGAAGTTTTTCTTACTAAGAGATATGAAATTCCACTCCAATTCATTATATTCACTTAAATTACAGTATATTTTCATAAAATAATACATTTCTGACTAAATAATTTAGATATATCTCTTGGTATTCATATTTATTTTAAAAAATAGCAAATCTGTCGCAAAAAAAGTCCTCGGCCACATATCATTTCTTAACATCCTACTTATGTTTCGACGCTTAATCGATGGCAATCAAGTGAATTTTGTGCGTAAAGGGGTGTTATTCTTGGTGGGCCAAGGCAATACATTCTTCAGCTGAGCTTTTTTTATATTCAATATTATTTTTTGCTTTAATCAAGGACGTGTTGGCTTAAAGAGGTAAGTGTTAAGATTCTCGGCCTAACCATTCTTTTTTTCACATATCAATAATTGTTTAAAATAATTGGAGTGTCATATTATTAATATCCACACGTACTCACACAAAAAAAATAAATAAGCGCTTTACTACGACCGGTCAGTATTCAACAAATCAAGATTTGGCCGGCCCTCCAAAATAAATCGACGATTGTGCAACATCATAATCCGAGAAATAAAAAGAGACCCAAAGATTTCTGTTCCAAAAATAACAACAAATATTGTGGAATCAATTGGAGTGAGTATAACGCCACAAAAGGTTAGAAATATTCTGCAGAAGGATGGATACCGTGGTCGAGTGTCGCGCAGAAAGTTCGTCGTAAGTAACAAGAATAAATCGAAGCGAATGCAATTCGTGAATGATAAAATGGATAAGCCGCAAGAGTACTGGAGCAATATTATATGGTCAGACGAGAGTAAATATAACTATTTCAGTCAAAAAGAAGAGTTACCGTTTGGCGTCAGAACGGCACAGCGGTTGAGCCTAAAAATCTTACGCCAACTGTCAAACATAGAGGTGGAAGCGTTATGGTGTGGGGCTGTATGATTGCTTCTGGAGTCGGAAAATTAATTTTCATCGATGGGAAAATGGTCTAGTATGTATATAAAAATATCTTATAAAATAATTTGGTGTCAAGCGCTCGTCAACTAAATATTGAAGCAGACTTCGTGTTTCAATACGATAATGATCCGAAGCATACTGCGTGCAGTGTGAAGGACTGGCTCTTCAGAAATGTTCAGAATGTATTCGAATGGTCTACGCAATCTCCAGATCTGAATCCGATCGAGCATTTGCGGGAACATTTGGATTAAAAAATACGCGAGCACTCTATCACCAACATCGCTCAGCTGAAATCAATTATAGTAAACGAATGGGAGAAAATTTCGGCGGATGTGACCAAAAAGTTAGTGGAATCCATACCAAGAAGGCTGCAAGCAGTTCTTAGAGCTAAGGGATATCACACAAAATATTAATTATTTTTCAATATGATGATAAATTGGACCAATTCTCAACCAAGTGTCATTAAATAATACGTGGCCGATGACTTTTTTTGCGCCCGATTTGCAATTTTTTTAAAATACAAATGAATGCCAAGAGATATATCTGAATTATTAAGTCAGAAATGTATTATTTTATGAAAATATACTGTAATTTAAGTGAATAAATTGAACTGGAGTGTAATTTCAAATCTCTTAATAAGAAAAACTTCAAGAATAAGAAAATAATCCAAGTGGCCGATGACTTTTTTTGCCTACTGTATATGTGTTAAATGGCCAAGTATAACGAGATAATGCTTTTTATGCTTTATATGAGATGCATGCCACTGACTCTTTTGTTTATGGTTAAAGTCTGTGATCAAATTGAGAATATATTGATATTGTTTGTCTTTAATATTCTTTGTCTATAGTCTTACTGAATGTAAAAGTATGTTCTTTGACAATAGAATCTTAATATTGTTCAAACTTAGAAATTAAATTAACTATGATCGAATTACGAACACTGGGCGACCACTTGTCTAAAAAAAACTAGTCACTAGTATAAAAGGTGTTAAGGTAGCCTTACGAAGTTGGCGGCGCATTTGAGGGAGTGCGTCGCCCAACATTTCCAAGGCGAGAGCGGTGCGCGATGTGTTCCCGCGCACCGCTCGAAGAAACTGAAGGAGAGCGGAATGGTGTCCAGGGGCTTTCCATCAATAGGCCAGACGTCGCCGGGCGCTGAGGAAGCTGGCACAGCCTTGCCCTTGGCCCCGGCAAACGGGAGAAGGAACACCCCGGGGGTTTTAGTCGGTGCGACTCCGACACACCGGGGGTTGACCCTCATCATCCCCTGACGGCTCATAACGGGTTTCCACCGAGTTAAAAAAAAAAAGCCTTACGTAGTTGTGTGTGAGTGTGTGTGCGCGCGTTGCAGGTCCGCATGTGCGGCGCGCGCATAGTGGAGCCGGCCGCGGAGAGCGACACTGTGGTGCGGTTCAGCGCGGGGCTGGCGGCGGGCGTGGCGCTCGAGGCGGAGGTGTGGCGCGTGGCGCGGCCGGCGCTGCTGCGCGTGCGCGTCGCATACCCGGACCGGCGCGTGCACGCGCTGCTGCCGCCGCACGACCATCTACGCCCGCTCGACCATCACACTGACAGTCAGTTTTTTTTTCGGCAACATATTAGTTGGCTACACTGAAAGACTTCTACATGTTCACCGGGCTTGAGTGGGCAAGCATTTAAGCTGTTTAACCAGCGATTTATGACTTGGGTAGCAACACAAGAAAATCCTCTGTGGGTCTGTACATCGACTTGGGCTGCCAGCCAGTAAAAAATAACCTAACGGTGATCTAGCGTTTCAAACGTTAAAAGATAATGAGCAGTCTAAAAATCTCTAGCTCTCACGAATGTTCTTGTATATTAAATAATATGGTGTTCACGGCATCCTAGTGCTTAGTTAATTTTATCATATTTGTAGATGACGACGGTACGCAGAACGTGCGTTTGCTTACGAAGGTGCTTATATCGCATGGCGTGTGGACGGAGCCGTGCGGAGTGGATATCTCGATATGTCTAGCGGTGGAAGAGGGCGGATCCCGAGAGCCGGCGCAATTAGTTGAACTGTGTAAGCCCGTGCGAGTCACCGTAGCACCGAAACCTATCAAACGCGGCATATAGACGTTTTTAAAAAAAAAAACTTTCAAAAAAGAATTCACAGTTATCGGCTGCAATACTAAATAATATTACCATTTCACAAAGGACAGTGTTTTTTATCATATACAATATTCTCACGGGACAGTAATGCGATTGCATATTTATAACTCAATATTTAAAAAAGCAACTAAGTACCAGTTTTAGCCAGGATTCTTTGATTGTGCAGTAGATTCATTTTTCTTTTGTTTAAGAGTGCTTATAAATGAATAATAATAATATATCGTCATGCTGTAAGCAGAGATATATTAGTGGCTGTATCCACTTTGAGCATACATATCGTGCCCCACGTGACCAGTAACACAACTGATCGTCGTTCTCAGGGCACTTACACGACATGTCTATTAGATGCTATGAGGTTTTCCTTCACCGGTGAGCACGTGGTGCCTAAAGCTGTAAGTAATTTGGAAAAACCAGGGGTAAGTACTGGGATTCGAACCTACGACCATTCGCGTCGCCGTGCATTCAAACCGGTCCATTATCAGCTATGCTACTAGTGACAGCTTATAAATAAAGTAAAGTTTATTTAATTTCAGTACTAAATATGCATTTATTTAAAAACTGGTTGTTTACTCTGTACAAAAGTCTTTGATGGTCAATATCACAAGGTATACTTTCTTCATAAAATTAACTACCAAACTCATTTCGACGAGGTTAAACAAAATTAACTACTTTTTTTTAGTAATTACACATTCATTACTTTCTGTTCTGAAAGAGATTATGCACCAACTGTAACTATTTACTTATTTTGTTATTATCGGACATCTTTGTCTCTAACAAAATAATATAATACAAGGAAATATAACCGAGAAGCTGTAATTAATGTCTTTTTGCCTGCATCAATATATCATATATTTTTATTATAAGTAATTTTACTTTTGAATATAATATACTGTTTAGTACTATAACAGAAAGCATTATTTTATTTTTTACTGTAAATAGAAATAAAAATATGACATACATATTACGATAGTTTTATTTTCCATAAAAAATATTAAAATCACATATAACTTGACTGAAATTAATTTGTACCTAAATCTGAAAATTACCGAAGTCAATTCACATATTTAACTTATTTTAATTATTAAACATATAATAACAATTTTTTTCAAGAAATTAGGATCACAGTCAAGTATTATAGAGTAATGCATCTTGGATCTGTTAACTGAGATCTCAACATTTTAAAAATAATTTCTATCACTTAAAGTAACTGTCGAATTCTGACGATTGTGACACCGCAGGCGGCCCCACAGCGGCTGCCAGAATCTGATACATGTCTTTTCAAATGAAGCAAAATTATGAAAATGTCAATATCCAAATTTGACTAATGCACAAAGATTTTGGCAGTTATGCAGGGCAAATGGGCTTTGTTATCCATACAGTATTGCTTAAACTGATAAACCATTAATACAACATAAAACATTCAAACACATGTCATACATGGTAAACATTTTGATTTAATTTTATATAATAAATATTATTCCTTATCAATGGCTAGTAGCTCAGAGCGAGCTATACAATGACGTATTAATAGCTTAACACCAGGCATCCATGTCCCCACTGCGCCCACATGGTCAACCATAAGCGCTCTGTGAATATCGTCTGCTTTGTGCGGATCATTCTCTTTAAGAGCTGTAAAAGACAGGAAAATTACACAATATTGTTTCATGCTGTGTGGTATACACTTTTTAATTCCATGTGGGAATCAAACATAGGTATAAACCTTAGCACATAGGACTCAACTGCTCAGCTACTGCAGGTTTGATTTGAGAAAAGGTTAATGGAAAATTGCATACAACAATTAATGAAGGAATTTATTTACTTTTAAGCAGCTATAATATTAGTTTATCTTTGTTCTTCTAAATTTTTTATAACACCTATACTAGAGCGTTTAAAAAAAAAAATTTTTTTTTCCTCGGAACCACGCTCAAAAGTTTCGTTTTAATGCCAAAATAGGCCTCTGAAAATATGAGGCTTTAATATTAATATTTAGGTTGTCCGCATCGCACTTTTCGATTTCCCATACAAATAACACAGGACAAAAGTTTTTTTTTCTTTTGATTTCTATAGCTAATGAATGATATATTGTATTGCAATACCCATTCATTATTTTTGTAGAGAATTTAACACTCTACAAAAAAGGTCTGAAGTCAATTTTTGATAAATCAACACAGTCAAAAGTTATTCAAGATCGAAATTTAACTTACCCTCAATTCAGCTGTTTTATTGACTGATTTAGCAAAATAAACAAAAATATTTTTTTTTAAACGCCCTAACCTATACCTATTATTCATTTTAGGAAGTCCCTTAAAACAATTTTTTAATGAAAACTTCTATATTTAGTTTTTACTAAATATAGAAATTTTGAAAATAAAATAAAACATAATTGTTTCACAAAGAAAACCAACATATTCCTTGTCTGTCATGCGGGACTTAGTAAAATGAAGAGCATAGTCATTGTGGATGACTATACTCAAATTATTAGTGACGTTTGCAATATGTTCATCTTTCAATGATAATTTAGAGCTTAATAATTTTACAGTAAATATTTATTTTTTATGTAACTACATAATTACTATATATCCAAATCAATATAACACTAGGTGTTTAAAGTTGGGCTCGACATAGAATCCAATTTTATACATGTTAAAACAGACATTACTAGACCTGAAATTGACAACTGTGGAGATATGTCACAAAGCTCATTATAGCTGCCATCCACTTTTGATATAAAGTAATTCTACAGATCATAATCAGATTTGATTACTTAATTGCTCTAGAATTAGTAACAAAAGTATTAAAAAGGTAAATTACTGATAAGTAATTCCCACATGGGTGTTATTATATTTGTAAAAAGGGATAGTGTAGTGTTCAATTTTTTAATATTAAATTCATTGTAAGAGAAATCAATAGTATTATTATATTTTGTACTTTTCTACAAATAAGAACATTACTTCTAAGTTTTATATTAAAAAAAATAAAAAAACATTTGAAATGTCACTTTAGTACAGTGAATTAAGACAGAATTCTGAGTCCAACACAATTTATGATAGATTTAACTAACAATAACAAATGTTTGTTTGAATAATATGTAAAATGATTTACCATAAGCTAACATTTTCATTTGTAGGTATATACTTTTGTTTAACTTTCCAATTGACCACATATCTTCCATTGCTGAAATCCGTCTTTTAATGTCATTTGCTTTTGAGTCCAGTTCTGTGCTACTCTCCAGTAGATTTAAAAGTATTGCTTTAACTTCTTGAAGAGTATTTTCACTATTAAAATTTATTTCTTCTTCTTCAGAATTTAATGTAACTTTTGGTACAGGTATAGGAGGTGTGATTTGTATCGGAGGCATATTGATTGGAGCTCGGGGAACAGGACTCGTTGTATTTGATATGGGAAAAGCTACTCTTTTATTCAGAAAGTTTCTTGGTCTGTTTGGGGTAGATTGTTGTGTGTTGTACGAAAGTGTTGGAGGGTCATTCCAGCCAGGATCGTAGGTCGCTGAAAATGAAAGTGTTAATGTGAGATAACAGATGTTGCCTTAAAAAATGTTTATGCATTGGTTTATTATTGATACCTTTGGTATTTTGGCTGGGAGTGACATCACAGTTATCCATAATTTAAAGCTCTTATGGTTCGTAAACTGCACGATGACTATTTTTTAGTACATTGACTATCACTAATTACACACGATTCATGAAATACTTTTACACTTCGCAGAAGTTTTGCAAATGTCACTTTTCTTAAATTACCTTTCGTAATTCAAATGTCATTTAGTTGTTAAATAAATAAATTGCCATTTGCAACTGGTGGTCGCATCAGAATTCGCTACATTTTAATAAATACTTTGCTTTATTTTAAATATATTGCTTTAGTCTGTTTGTATAAATGGATATAGAATTCTAATTAATTTTTCATGTAAGTGTTTCTTGTGACTAACTTGGCATGCGTTTTACGAATAAAGAAACATATTTAAATAAAATTTGTTGAACGGTACTCGCTGCCTTTGTCTGCAGGATCATGAACCAAAAAAAAAAAGATTACGACTGTCAAGTCAAACTGACGTGTTCATCAATTTGTATTTGTCATGAATGTAATCAGATTTAAAAAGATTCTGCTATTTTAGCAAAATTAGCCTCTTGTTTAGAGTTCTAGCTCTTTGGAAAATTAAATAAACTTAGCAGTGTTGAGCTAGCTTTGGCAAAAAAAACGACAATTACTTTAAAATTTTTGTTTTTGCGGCTTAAATACTTTAGAATTTAAGAAGTATCTATAGGTAAATTACTAGGAACTAGTTACATTAACTAAGATGTTGAAATGTTTTATTTTCTTCATAAATCAGACATTGTCAAGCAAACTTGAAAACAAATACACAAAAAAGAAAATAGACAAGATAGTAATTATTTGAACATCTTTTTTATTATGCTTCTGAAATTACCTAGGTGAGATATAGTTAAAAAGCAAGTTAGACCAGTATTTCGGGTTTTTAATCAAGTATGTATTAAGTTATTATTAAGTATATTATTAAGTTAGCAGGAAATTCAATTTAATTCTGGTCACATTGATTGTCAAGTGTAGCGTTTTTCGAGATTTTTCAAAGTTATCAATTCGTTCTTGACAAATTTATGGAAACATGTCTTTTCATTCAATTTTTCATTATTTTCCGGCAGTTCTAACCGTTATAATTTTTGTAACATTACAATTTCAAAGTACTGAAGGTAATTTATTTTGTATTTTTATTTTAAAACAGTAATATACAAGCTAAGCTAATTACAAGCGGCGTAACAATTACGTGGCTTTACTTTATGGGAGGGCGAGATAATTAAAGATTAAATTTTATTAATTAAAATAGTGACTCCAGGCCTTCATTATTTGATATGTTATAGGGGCGAGGTCCGAGTTTGTAACATGCGGTACGATATTGAAATTGATAAACACAGACTTGCGCTTACGACTTCATTCGCATGATGTAAAGTATGGCTCAGGGTCTGGTCAGCAATCTGTGACGGCTGTAGACGTATCTGATGATAATAACAGCCATTGGTTGGTTAAACCTATAGTAGGAGAGTCTTGCAAGCGAGGGTAAGATTTTCCTTATACATTATGTAAAAAATATATTAAATATTGTTTTTCTTTATTTATAAGATACAACACAGCCAGAACCTTTCCTGAGAACTAGTGCTGCAGGCTTCTGTGGCATTAAATTGATGGAGGACCTATTTTCCCATGTTTATATGTTTTTGTTTTCTAATCTGTATGTTGTTTGTTTCTGAATTATAAATTAATCTATGAGGCTAAATAAATGTATTATATTTGTTCTTGTAATTTTTTCCATAACTGCTAACATGTAGTGCTGATGTATTTACTTAAACTGTGAAAACAGTTTGGCTTGCCAGGATTTGAATTGAGGTCCAATCACATTTCCATGCATGGATGGATACCCGTTTCTGATCCACTTGGCCACCACAGCAAACTTTCAATTCTTGTCAGTATAAAATTAATTGATAATTTGATATTATGGATATGTTGAAATAGAGTGGGTCATAGAATAACACATCATATTATAATATATAATAATAGAAAATATACATCATATATTTTCAAAAACAATAAGTTAAACATGTATTAGTAATTTTATAGTATTTTTTTTTTCTTTCAGGGAGCCAATAAAATGCAACACAAACATTCGCCTTCAACATACAGCAACAAAAAAGAACCTTCACTCACATTATTTCTCGTCACCTCTCTCTGGCAACCAGGAAGTGTCATGTTATGGTGACGATGATGGTGAAGGAGACAGTGGTGACAACTGGACTGTTGTTTGTAACAATGATTACTGGAGAAGAGACTCTCCTGTGAAATTTAAACACATAGACACTGGAGCGTATGTTTATTTTGTCAGTTTTCCTATTTACTGTTTTTTGATATTATAAAAAAGATTAAAGGTTTCATGATTATTGTAGTCTCTTAAAATATGACAGTGCTGTTAAGTATTACTTACATCTGTCCCATACACCACTTTTAGTCTTTCTATAGAATATGTATATTGGAGAGTTTGGATTGTAACAAATATGTAGTGATTTTTAAACAATAACAAACTAAAGTTGCATTTTTCAAGCTTTTGAATAATAAAGGTACAATAAAGTTTTAAACAAAATTTAATTATGAAGATATGATACTAGCAAAATATACATTATATATTAAAAAAAAAATATTTAAATCAGTAGTAATATAAATCACTGTTCATTAACATGTTATGTTGTTAAATATTTTTACTTTTCGATTAAGTTAATTATATTTATAAAAAAATGTTTTAGGTTTTTAGCTGGTTCAGGACGAACATTTGGCCGACCTATTAGTGGCCAAGGAGAAGTAGTGGGAGTAAGCTCTCAATACGGCGCCTATACTGACTGGCAGGCAAAGGAAGGGCTTTTCATTCACCCTGGTGATTTGCTGCCACATCAACATGCTGTTCACACAGAATTATAAAAACAAAAATACCAGTTAAGTTATTGTGATAATTTTGTAATTTTATTTAAGTTATTAAAACACTTGTAAAAGACTATAATATTGTAATTATAATGTTGTTTTATTATGAATGTTTTGATATTATGTAAAAATGATGCCTGACAAAAAGAATCTAGATTTTGATTGCTAGATTTAATGGTTCTACTTTTTTTTATTACTGTAATTGCAACTCTATTTCTATCTATTTACACACATAGTGAACTTGTTAAATACATCATGACAGAACTTGAAAAAATCTTTTGTACTATATAAATGCCTGTTATTGACGAATTTTATTAAAAAATGAACTTAGGATTTCATAAAACTCAATAGTTTGTTAGCTGATTACTATTACCACTAAAATAGTTATTATAACAGTAAATTATTTTTTAATAGTGCTTTTATCTAAGTTTCTATGCATAGTTACATTTGAATTTTCAAATATCAGTTATTATTAGGTTACAATTTAGGCATTGTTGTTTTTTAGTCATTAAAATATTAACTTTTTATTAGTATGATTTCTCCATAAACAATCCAATTTCAATATATGATACTTTATTTTGTTATTAAATGAACTACATATTATAAATTGAAACAAGATTTATTTATGAAATTTATTGTCAAATATTACAAGAGGTGACAGACCTCAAAGTTACATCATTAGAAGTGCTTCAACACCCATCGAATATGTTAATACTGGAAATAATTTCAGATATATTGGAAATTCCTTATTGGATATATAACACTACTGGTTTAAGACTGAATTATTTGGTTGTTTTCATTCGATGCCCATTGAAGCATACATACACATGTTATAAAATATAACTAAAAAATTAAATAAACTTCTCCAAATTCTAATTAATGTAACTGATTTAACAGTTCGCACACCGCATATCAGTCATGGTGCTACCCAAATAAAAATTAATGTTAAGAATATATTTAACTATTTTTTTTTTTATTCATTATGAACTAGGAGTAAATTAAAAATTTGTCCGCAGTCATAAGGTCAAAACAATAGAGATAACGAATAATAGAACATCATATTAAAGATTCATGGAAAGTGCATAATATGAAAGTGTTAAGATTATTATACATAAAAGAAAATCGAATAAATATGTCGGTGGACAAATCAATATATAAAAAAGTAAAAACTACTAAAATTGATTTATGACTAAAGAACATTATAAAACTAAATTTTATACGAAAGCTATAGTTTACATCTCTATCCGATTTATAATAATTATATTTTATAACCATGGCAAAATGTAAGAGACCTAATACTGTGCCATAAGTAGAAAAAGAGCAGGACTTTTTCACTTCTCTTAATGTCAAAATGTGGTTAATCTGTTTTTGGTTTTGACGTTTCTTAACTATAAGCCAAATATTATCAAATAAAGCTAGAAACTAAACATTTTATAAATCAAAAATAGGTGAGGCTACACACATGGCATCTAATGAAATGTCCTGTGTATGTGCCCTGAGAACGGCGATCAGTTGCGCTCTTTTGGGACCTAGATAATGTAACTTCAATTAACGATACCGCTAGTTGAAAAATGTATGGAATTAACGTAACGCTGCCCCATATCTAAGGAAGAGTAGGTCAGAGGTCGTTCAAGTGCTAAATTCTAGGGGCGGTAGACTAAGATGACATCCAGCATACCCACTGAATAATATCTAAACAAGTGGGCCAACCTCTTCATGAAATAAAAAATGGGCTGAAAATGTGTATAAGCACTTTTTTTTTTAAGTTAACTTAAGTCTTGTAGATACCGCTATCACTCATAAGTTTGTTACCCAAGGTCAGAGGTCATGAAATTAGTAACGATATATTTGTTATCAAAAGTCGGTACTTGACTTATTGTTAAATTGGCAAATTAAAACCGATGTTTCTAACATCGTGTCGAAAGCGTTGATACAATAAAAATACATTAGACACTACTGAGATTTATAAAAGCTACAAAGTTTGCAAAACCCTGTTCAGGAAAAAAAATTGTCTTTGACAAAAAAAAACTGAACATATAATATGAACTTGAATATATTCAAATTATTTCATAGAGCCAAGTGCAAGTTATAAAAAATTGGTAACTTAACACTTCGAAATTAATGAACTCTTTCCAAAAAAAAAAAAAATATTTAGAGTAGATAAATGCATTTTTTTTATATTGAAGGCATAAGAATGTTAAAGATCTTAGAAAACAAAGATCTTATCTTCTTTATATTAGAAAACAAAGCATGACGTTAACAAAAACATTACGTTTTCCTAGGTTTAGTATAGGACTACGTGGTATCGATCTGAACTTAATAAATGCTGATTAAAAGCAGATTGAAGCCGATTAGTCTGGCAGAAGATAGTTGAATACACGGTGTACCAGGGGTCTCGGAAGAGTTAAATGATATAATTAAGACTAAGCAAAGCCAAAGGGCATCTATAAATCTCAACCTAATATTGTTAAATATTTATTTTTAATTTTTATATTTCCTAAAAGGCTATATGCAAATTATAGAAAAAAAAGCATGCACTCTCTCTACAATATAATGGTAAGTTATTTGTAAACCCAAACTTGATATGGCAAAATTTAAAACTAAAACAATATTAGGGTGAAGTTTAATATTAAAGGCACATTTTGAATGTTCGCGTCTTGTAACTATACATTTATGGAGTACACGTGAAAAACTAATAGCTCGGCGGGTCGAAACATGAATCTATAATTTATAATAATTTTCGCGTGTAAGACCCATAAAGTACTAAGTGTCCTACACTTTATGCATGAGTAGTTATATACCCATATTTGCGAAATTTACAGAAAATACTGAACCATTTTTGTAAGGTATTAAAACGTATTGCTTTAAAATGACGTACAAGACTAATTTTTGGCACTCAGATGCAATAATGCTACGATAGAAAGTTGCAAGGATGTACCTTACCTCTCGTTCAATAATAATCGATTTATTTCCCGTCTCAATGATCATAAGCTGTCCAATAAATCCAATAGTCCATCCATAGTCCAAATAAAAAACCAATAAAATTAATTCACGAATGTATCACTTAGTTGTTACGAATCGCTAAGATACAAAAACATCCGTCCCTCCAATTGTTAATAAAGCTAGCTATTTTAAAATGGCGACACGAAAAGTTTCATTGATTGGTGCGATTGCTAGTGAACTAAGTTAAATAAAAAATCTCCAGAGACCTCAGTGTATTTTCGAGATACAATTTTAATTAGTTTTAAGCGTTTAACTGTCAAATTGAGGCTGTGTATGACGTTATAACGTTAGCAGCATCTGCTACCAGGCTATATCGGAATACGCTCCACAAAATGTAAACAAACCAGCCGTTTAGTTTGCAGCTTATCAGCATCGGTAGGTACTGGTTCATTGATGTGTACCTGTCTTTAAATGGTGTGTTTTATCAGTGCAACCAGAGATGGGCAAAATGTAATCTGATTAATGATTTACGATTATAAAATATAGTCGTAATTTTAATTTTCTTACTCTGTAATCTCGATTAAAACCATTTAAAACATTAAGAAATCATAAATGTGTATGCAATCTGGGATTCTGTAGTGTTTAAAACATAATATGAGCAAAATGCAGTTATATTAATGGTGAAAAATGTAATCGTAATCATTTTTATTAATCCGATTACATTTTGCCCATCTATGAGTGCAACTACTGAATAGTTTATGAAACATTAAGTTTATATATCTATTATCTACTAGATCCCATTTGTTCATATGTGATGATTCTTTAGTTGATAACAAAAACTGACAAAACTACAAAAATTTTACAGTATCAATCAGAAATGATTGTTATTTTAAACGATAAGGCCGTCAAATTATTATTTTTATCACTGTGATATCACCAGCAAAAAGTCACGAACAATCACAACGGTTTTAAATTTATTAACCAACAGGTATACAAAGGAAGATTTCAATTATTAATAATATTGTCTTTATGGGTGCGAGGTAGAACATTGTCTCTTTCTCACGTGTGGATAGTTATAGTGCAATCACGGCTGGCGTGATTTGTAAACAGGAGTTATAAATTCATCACATTGGTATGGCACGTGATTAATATTAGTCACTGTTATATAACTGGTCATTTGTGAAATGTCCTATGTCTAGTCAACATCCGCTTTAATTACATTTTTCACGGCTCACGTTCTATTTTTGACAATCAATTATAACATCTTAGTTTAATTCCATTCCTAGAAAAGTTTGAAGAGTATTTTAAGAGTGTATTAGATCTCTCACCAAATCGTATATTGGATCTCATGCATTTCTGCTCTGGCAGATATATTAAATTCATTTTAATTGTGATTATGATAACAGCATTATGGCTAATGATATATCGGGGTGCTAGATGTCTTTGTTTGCTATGAGACTGTTTAATTTATCTAACGCATATGAGAGGTTGGTATAAAGTTTTTTATCGCAGCCATGTTCCTCAATAGTGCTGAATCGGAATGTCCTGAAGTTTTTCGCAACGTCGATGTACGTGACGGCTTGCATCAGTGGGCAGAGAATCACTTTCGTGTGGTCTTGGAAGTTTATCTGAAAAAAAAAAATATATATATATAAACGATTATATTCTAATTGGAAATTAGGTTATCCGACATAGAACCAATGTTATCAACATAGCACTCCGGATTGACAAACTAAAGTGGCAGTGAGAGCTAGGTACATATGTTGGATACAACCGAAGATTGTTGGACCAGGCGAGTTCTTGTGGTGTTAAGTAAGGGATACACGGTGATGCAGGTAGGATCTTGGTATGTATAGTGCGGGACATGCTCCGGCAAGGCAGAGCGACGACTTGCAAAAGAAGATCAGCAAGAACTGGATGAGTCCAAACGCATTTTGTCGTACGTTTCTTTTCTCAAAGTTAACTTACTTAGACATCGTGCATGATAACACAGAAACTAGGAACACACATGTTATATACATTTTAGTAACTGGCAGGCACGTGATATTATTTTATCACGGTTAAATAACAGTATTTCGTGATATGTCGCACGGTTTATAGAAACTTACCTGCAATGTACCGTTCGTGAGATACATAATGACCGCCAGTGTCGTCCTGAACCATTGGTGGAGATGTGGCAGTCGAGACAAGCCGTCACTCTCTCTAACTGGCACTGATGCACCTATACAAAAATTACATAAATTATTTAGCTTTGAACTTATCTTCATTTATGGCAATGCATAATTTGCACATTGGGTACAAAAAAATATCGGGGTCAGTTTTGATATTAATTTTTCAGTAATGCTTCAGTATAAACGCTTCATACCGGTTGAGCCACACCATCTAAATTCAATCATCGATATATAAGAACTCAGGCCCCTGTTACTTTAGTATTCATTATTGTCCAATCGAAGCTACGGCCCCATATTCCGCTTTAGCAACCAATCAATAAGTTATGAGGTAACTTTAATAATGCCAAAACGTTGTATCAACATAAACCTTCCATTTAAAATTATAATTATATTCATTTTTAGACAATATTGAATTGATTTTTTTTAGGATTTTAAAGTTTCGGTTACGATTCGATATTGACTCATATTACTATAGTTATAAAAAGTAAATTAACAATCAAATCAGAACAATTAGTTTTAGATCGACTTGCTAGAAATCACAAGCTTTAGTTATAATTTCCATTTATTTAATAGCTTTACCATATGTTGTTATTTTTTGGCCGAAGCTGGTCATTGCCATACCTAGTCTGCCACAAATATTAATTTGTTGGTACTTCCACATTCTACATAGAAACCATTTCAGTATTTATAAAAACAGTAAATATTTTGGAATTAAGACAGTATCTCAAAGGAAGCAGCATGATGTTGCTTCATCAGACTGTGCACCATACAGATCTATACAAACCAGTCGTTTTGCTTGACATTCATTATTGCTGCTTGCTGGTTTATCGACAAACTGCCTTTCATAATATTATGTATAAAACGATTGCAGACGTACACAATATTTGAGTATGCTTTTTAAATTAAATAAACAAATAAAGTCTTTATTCTGACGAAAAAAATCATCTGTTTGCTGTTTACCATCCAACATTCAGTTTATGATGGTAAAATGATATATCCCCAAGCTATATGCCTTTATGAGTCCACTATCCCCTTATGTGTCGTGTTCAACAAAATTAAAAAAAAATGGTTCCGTTTGTTTGCCACCATTTTGGTTTAGTTACCAAACCTTTGCAATTGTAATTATTGCAAGGATTATTATAAAAATATAGGATAATTATATTTACCAGCTTTCATGAGATGTTCAGTCATATAACGCTTGAAGTAGGAAAGGAGTTTCATTTTTTTCTCAAGTTCCTGCGGGTAATCACGCATCGTCATGTATTGTTCTTCTCCTTGTCGATTGATGTAATGCACATTTCTGGAATAAAATGTTTATATTACACGCACGCGTTTTCGTTGTTTATGTTTATTAGTATATTAATGCATATACTTTTTAACTAATAGTAACTAGACATGGAACAAGTTGTAGTAAGGGCGTATCTGCTATTACCTTCATCCCTTTTGCACGCGTAATGTTGTTATATTGCTATCTCAATAGCAGTCCGCGTGTTTTTTATTTATCAGTTTTTTCATCTCTAAAATGTACTGAGCTAACCGATTACTAGTTGTGTAAATTAATTGTCATAAAAATACTCGTAATAGAGAAAACCTGTAAAAATAAAATTTATCGCTTACGATGGTCTTCCGAAATACGCTCGGTACATTATAGTCACATATAAGCTTTCTTTTTATTTAGCGAAAATTCTCATAGGACTGCCCCCCCCCCTCCCGCACACAAAAGGGAAATGACAGCAGAGTTGTCCTGTATTTATACCGGATAAAAATCCGTTTTTACGTATTGGCTGGATCTGTGGATCATGTCATCAATTCTCACAGCCTCTCTGAAAGTTACAGATATAGCGGTAATTGTACAGCTACAGCTTATTACTAAGTATAAACCGCGTTCTTTGATAAACCTGATCAACGCATGTAAGTTATATAGGAACTTACAATCCGTTAGCAAACATGATAAGTTTGGTTGTGTCGTTGAACATGACGCCGACGCTCTCGTCGCACAGCTGATACCCGAAGCCGTACTTGTCACTGTAGTCGACCCACTTGCCCACCCAGACCAGCGGCTGGGCGGCCGGGTCGCCTAGCTCGTCGGTCAGCGTCTCCGGTCGGCATTTTAACTGAAACAAAATTGAATATGATTAATTTTCAATTCACAATACAAATCACAATTTTTTTTTCCATAAAGGTATTGGTGATAGAAAAGCTATTTAAGCTTTAAGGAAAATTTCCTGGCGACTTTAACATATATATTTTCGGAGTCAGTGAAAAATCCTGAATCAGTATATATATAAGTAACTCAATGTAGCCTGAAATAAATAGCTATTCTCCCTTTGATATAATACTTAAACAGAATTATTAAGAAAATGACTTTATAGCTAGCTGTTTATTAAAAAAAACCAGTCAAATAATGAAATCATAATTCAAATAGTATATTCCATACTTTATTAGAAAGCAACGTTGCAAGTTGGTCGCGCAGGGCTATCTGGTTCTGCAAGTGAGATGTGGGCTCGACTGCTCGGGGCTCTGCAGTCATCGGCATACGTTTCATCGGAGAGTCTACCGCCATCGCCAAATGAGCTAAAACGAGAAACCTTTCGCTTCAAAAGGTGTAATAATATATAGCCTGTGCCACTATAAGGGAAGGCACAATTCTAAGCGGAAAAATACGGCATTATTTTACTCGCGCAATTTAGCCTCATTTTGATATATTCCTAAAATATTAGACATATTTAACCGAAGGAAAAATGAAGACGCCTATATAATTACGACAGTAGAAATCTGCCTAGTCTTGTTCGTTTATATTTGCTCCTAACTTTTGTCATTTCGGTAGAACGTGCGAGTCATGACTAGGCATGGGGCAAAATTATAACAGGGTGCGTGCCTGCTATTGACTTCATCGCACGTGTGTTTGTAATACTAAGACACGTACGTACGTGTTGTGTCGTTTGTAATACTAACACACGTACGTACGTCTTGGTGTGTTTGTATCACTGTCTTAATAAGTGATTTTCATTAATCATTGTAAAATTGCCAGTGATTGCTAGTTTTCCCCATTTCTAGCTGAGACTTACAGTTGGTGTTAACTTCGTTGAGCGGACGCCGGAGAGCGACGCCCTCGAGCTGGTCGGTACGTGGCGCTGTCGTTAGACAGGAAAGGGGCAGCGCTGCAGGCAGGATGCCGGACCTAAAGAACTCATGCTGCAGCAGCTTCTCTACAGACGGCCTCTCCGCTGGATTCGCCTGCAGCTGCATTATTATCATCGACTGGGCCGGCTTGCGCAGCGTGGGAGGAATCCTGTCACAAAGTATCAAATATTATAACATTCTGCAACCCTAATTTTTTATTGCTGTGAAACTTTTTTTTTTATACTGGCTCGACAAGTGACTACATCGTATCTGATTAAAATTATAGTGTACTTCAAAATCGGTAACGACTATTAACCCTTTGCGGATGTGTTAAATTTAGACATGAGTATCGTACTGGTCGGAATTAATTTCCGTCGAAAGAGCAGGGATACATAACACGTAAGATTACGATGGATAAACAAGATTTGGCAAATCTTTTGTGAACTTTAGATATCTATTTATTTAATACAGTCATCCATCCATCCATTTTGTTTCGAAAAAGTGTAAACTGATACATTGTTGCATACAGTATAGGATTCGTATGATTCCTTGCTGTGGTGGTTGAGAGCAGACATACGACAGGAACGGTAAAAAGGATTTGGTGGCTGAGAGTAGACATACGACCTCAAAGGATTAAGTGAAGTCGCAGTCACAATGTTTTTCAAGATATACCACGATATAAGGTCCCTAGATTTATACACAAGCTGATTCCGAAACGCAACAGGCCGAACCGAGTCTATTAATAGTTACAAAATTATCTCATGTAGTAAAAATATTTGTAGATCACAGATTTAAGATAAACTTGCCCCCCTTTGGTATCAGGGCTGTGGAGCATTGATTACGGAGCGTACTCCCGTTTATATGCAAAGCCATCGGGTGTTTGGCCGGTACAAAATCAGCACACTTCGGCATGGGTGGTGCCGGTAATACGATGTCAAGACGGTATTAGGAGCATTCCCCAAGACAAAAAACCTTTTGAATAACACTATATACTTTGATAAGGGCTGATACCGCCTTCTGTATCCGGCCTTTGATCCAATAACCAAGCGAGAGCCTCTTAAGATGGAAATCAACGCTCTTTGCGATCAGCTCATTAGTCGATTCGACTATAGAGACAATAATCGCTGAATCCCCATGCTGCTCTTGAATAAACACTCCTCTTTTTCTGCTTTCACGAGATTTTGTAATTATTATTATACAAACAATATTTTGGATAATTATTTATTTGGAAGTACGTAAGTAGTGCTATTTTAAAACCGTGCTCCCATATCCCGGCTAGGGCTAATAAGTTCTATAATTCATATTTTTGCCAAATTGTTGATCTGTGGAATGTTCTTTTGGCGAGCTTGTTCCCACCCTTCTATGATACTGGGGCCCTTTAAACGAAGCGTGAAGTTATATCTGTGCAGACCGGAATTATCGCTGCGACTTTCGATTAATTTTTCTTTGCTGTTAATAGTCATAATTGTTTTTTCGTCTGCCTCGCTGCCTGCGCTTGCCATCAGGCGTGGAGAGGTCACAAAGCAGAGTCAGTTTAAAAAAAAATATGTTACTACTCATCGTATAAATACGCGTCAACAATTAGTTTTATGGCTTAATTATTATAAATTTTTGGCGACTCAGCTAAATAGTCCGCAGAGTTTGGCGATATATGTTATGCCCTAAATGCTAATTTAAAAATTCGCACTTGACTAAGTTATATTTTTTTATTATTCACCAACAACAAAACCGTTATCCCGTACATGTTAACACTAACATTTCAGTAACAATAAAATGTAATGGTTTTTCAACAAAGATGACATTAAAAATTGTTATTGAATGAGACAACAGATAAACAAACAAACAGTGCCGAAGTGAAACGACACAGCAAGCTTCAAGTAGCGAGCCATCACCGTATTGATATTATCATCAGTCGAAATCAGTAGTAGGCCATCTCAAAAACTTGAAATATTTTATTTTGTAACATGTTTGAAATTGAATGCTTATCTAAGGCAATATTAGAACAAGTGAAATTAAACAAAAGAACTTTCGCTCAGAGGTGACTTTGTATCATTAGCAAATTTTGTTTGGTTATGATAACTACGACTTAAATTGTCACCATTCAGCAATGTTTGAGCATGAAAACGCAACTCGTGGCAGGTCAACATTGTGTTTAGCACTAGAGTAGAATTTGGCTTGCTCAGATTTTTCCTTCCACGTAGCAACAACGGGGCCCGATCTAGCTATTTTGTCGCTTTACACTCCCCTTTATAAGTAATGAGCATGTAAATAACCGATTAAATAAATTCATAATTCGGATTAATAATTTTTTTCCTCTAAGTATTATATTATATTTTATTTTTTGAGTATAAAATTGTCTATATCAAACTTTCATACTTTAATTTTACGCTGAGCATTGTAATTTTTATAAGACTTTGTCATTGTGCAGCCGCCCTTGAATTTGGCGCTCAGAGCAATTGACACTCCTACCTAATATGGAGCCCTAGCAACATATTACAAAATAAAAGAGAAAATCTCAAATTTCGATGGTTCACTACTGTTTTCGAGGGACGATATGGTACATTATGAAACCACCTGTATCGTTGGTTGACCGTGTTGTGGTCCACGATAGCCCGCGCGTAACGACTACTGACCGAGTGCCACGGGCCCGTAAAGCAAGCCTGCATGGCGAGGTACGCGCCCTCACTATTTGTGAACAATATCTATATTAATATTTAAACATGAAAAATGTTTTTTTAAATCTATTATAAAAGAAAGGTCAGTTAAAAGTATTACATTGCATTATCATTGTAAAAAATATATTTTATACTATGGCTGGCACCGATTTCTGATAGTCGCGAATCGGCAGCCGCAGCAGGTCGCGTCAAAGAACATTCAGAGTATCGCGGCACGCAGGCTGAGATTTATAGACGCTATTTGGACTTTGCTTAGGAAAGTTCTCAAAAAATGAATTCATTTTGACAAAAAACTGAATATACAATAGGAACTTTAGTATAGCTATAGTATTCACAGAGCCAAGTCCATGTTGACAAAATCGGTGACTTACTAAATCTTTTGACATTCATTGATAATTTTTTAATTTTTATATAAATTGTAATGGTATAGGAAAGTCTAAGCAAATTTAAAAGTTGCGTTCATAAATCTCAGCCGCAGTCGCAACGCATAATGAGTATTGTGGAGCGGTTGTGTCAAGATAATAAAAAATTAGCGACCAGGAGCGCCGCCACAGTCGCAAACTTGACATGCCGCCTGACGGCACAGTCGCCTACATCGAACGCAAAGATGCGTATAAATGCATATTATACAGAGGTGAATTGCGCTGGATCCTTGCTATCTAATCACAACTGTCTGAATCCAACGGGTGACTTCATCAAATTTACTTTTAGTTGCATAGATAGAAATTTAAAATTATCAAACGGAAAACAATGCCACGTGCCATAGACAATACTTTCGAATGTTTTGTACTGTGTAGCAGCAGATCACTACCAGATTCGACTGTTACTACCTCAGTTCGTCTGAGGTGTAATCTTCTAAGTTCTTTTAATTATAAAATTGAGTTTTTAAAGTGTTAGAAAGATAATATTTTAAAGCATTTGTTTTTATACAGGCTTGAAAAAGTGACTACATTGCTTCTAATGGGAATTACAGTGTATTTCAAAAATGACAATGACCGCCAAGGGACGAAGATCCGTTGACAGAAGCCATCGCTATATCGGTCCGCATCTACCACGATGGAAGGTCTGTAGGTATATGGACTGGAAGTAGTTTACATACATAATCATTAAAAAATAAAAAATGTTTGACATATAAAATGTATTAATTTACCTATATTCACATCTTCTTATTCTTTTGTATGTGTCTTTCAGTGTGGATGTCTCAAACGGTGGCTTGCCAACAAGCAGGGTGTACATTATGCAACCCAAGCTCCATATATCCACTTTGAAAGTGTGACCACTTCTTGTTAGTATTTCGGGTGCAATGTAGTTTGGTGTACCACATAAAGTCTTCTTTTCATCACCTTCAATCATATATTATATTTTGAAGCAACAGAACATATATTTTTTTCCAATTAACATTAACTAAACCCAGACTTTAAATCAAAAGTTCCACTGTTGATTTGAGATAAAGGACATTTATATATACCTCGAGAGAGCTAGTCTCAACAAGGCTTTTTGTTCCCTGGGCATCTGGATAAATTTGATTTCCCAGGCCTGGGTGGAGCAATCAGAGGGACATCCTGGGGGTTTTTAGTTAGCAGGAGTCTGACACATTGGGGTTGCTGCCCTCACAGCATCCTTCGATGGTCCTATGCAGGATTTTCCCCCAGGATAAAATAAACATTTATATATCCCTGAAAGGAATGCAGTAAGACTATATTTATTTATAACAATGTAGATTTTCAAAATTGTTTAAAACTACATAGTTACAAATATTCTAAAGGCATTGAACTTGAAACAATATCAGAATTTTTGAAATTCCACCCATTTAGCAAAGTAGCAAAATTATAGTAGGAGCACTTCACATGCAAAATAATTTGTTTTTAATCTTTTTCAGCAAACAGACTGACTGCCCACAAGATGGTAAGTGGTTATCGCTGACTATGGACAACTATAATACAAGAAACATTGGTATTGTGTTGTCGACTAAGAAAGATGTTATTTAAAAGGCTGGCTTCTGGAAAATTTGACATAAGGAATAAAGAAAAGTCAAAATTGGATCGATAAATAATAAAATATATAATAATTCTTACCTTCAAACTCAATTTTAGCAGCAAGACCAAAGTCTCCAATTTTGACATGCAGGTCATCATCAAGAAAGAGGTTGCCAAGTTTCAAGTCCCTATGTATGATGTTCTTGCTATGCAAATACTGAACTCCCAGCAGTATTTGATGCATATAAAAACGAGTTTCTGGTTCAGTTATAGTTTTCCTACGTTTGTGAAGCTCCATCATTGACTATTAATAAAATAATAAAAATTACTATTGATTATGTAAAATTATGATTCCACTAAAATGATGAGTGGATGAGAAAAGCAGATCAGGTTGAATGGTACTTATTGGGAGAGGTTTATGTCAAGCAGTTGACTAAGGTTTTTTTTTTATCCTGACTCGCCACAGCGTCTTCACAACACTGATGGTAAGTATGGTGCAGTCTAAAAAAATGATCAACTATCCTCAATTAAGATAGACCCATCGGTAATCACAGAGATCATGCATGCCTGCACAAATATTTCTTCATGTTATGCTTAAAAGATCCTATATCGTAGGATAGTGAGAACACGCTTACCGGAAGACCATTCTACAGACCAAAGACACAGTAAGAGTTAGAGAACTTTGTAGCCCTAGCCAGGATGTTAGATGCCATATAGCTGTGACTTTGTGAACACATGCACATGGTTCTATTAAGGAAGAGAGAGCATGGAACAAGGGAAGGGAGGTTCATCAAATCAAATGTGGGCTACATCAAATGATGATGATTATTATTATTTTGGTAAATACAGTCATTAATATATCTCTGCCTACCCTTCATCCCCGAAATGTAGGCATATATAATATTAGGAATATATTATTATTATTTCAGTGTTTTTATAACTCTTTTCTGTGTTCAAATGTTTTCCTGAATACAAGATATTGCCTGTGATAGACCTAACAGGCTGCCACTATCAATTTTATTAAGATCTGGAATATAAATTTGCCTTTGATAATTTTTAATTATAATGTTCACTGTTCTCATTTTATTAAACTAGCTCAGTCTTAACTGAGATTTGAAAATGAGAGTTTTTTGAGTGTTTACAATGTAGCTGATGTAAGTACAAAAACTAATCACAATTATTGAGATATATGATAGGGCTTGTTTATAGTCACTATGATTATGCCAGCATGCTCTACAATATCTTGAAGTTTCTTTAAAAGGACCCATTATTATGTAAGAAAATCATACTAATTAATTAAAGTAATTTTAAAAATTTCTAAACTGATTGACTCAAAATAATTGATAAAATCAGTTATATTTATTTCCATTTTCTAAAAGAAGGCTCACTAGGTAACCATATGCCTTCCTGTTATGTTATTTATTACCTATTTCTGTTAATAATAATACTTACTCTTCTCTTACACAATTCCAAGATGATGTAAATGTTCATTGAATCTTCAAAGAAACTGTGAAAGCCAACAACATGCTTATGCAGCAATGATCGGTGAATGGAGATCTCTTGAGCCATCTTCTCTCTCTGAGTAGATTTCACCATAAGTTTCTTAGATACTATTTTGCCCGCATACACTTCATTCGTGGCTAGGTCTTGAATCTCATAGCATTTTGCAAAACCACCCTAAAATATGTAAAAACATTGAATATAAAAAGTACTAAAAATGTAATTTTTATTGGACATCAGAGTATTGCATTTTACAACATAATTATAAAGCCTATTTTACTAGTGTTAAAAACATACCACTAGACATTGTGTCGTACACCATTGGTATGTAGTGGATGTTCATTATATTTGCATGAAAAGATTTGCATCTATACTCATCAATGCATACAGCTAAGGAGTGAAATATGCTCGCAGCGACCATATTTCAGCGATATTATGATCTGGGAGTCTCCAAGAGAAGAGTTCATCATCAGACTCATCTACACTTTCCAACAGGTGTGATTGAAGTGAAGCATCCACCTATAAATCATTAAAAAAACTTCCGAGTTTAAATAGAACAATATGCCTTACAAAAATTAAGCTGATTTTTTTTTAACATTTTTTTGAGATAAAACCTTGTCAGATATGCTACCGCCTGTTAAAAAGGTAACTTATATTTTAAGTAAGGTGAGTATAGAAAGTAGAGGTTTTCATATCACCCAAATATATCATGGTTCTACGTATTTAGAAAATGATGCACATGATCCGATTCCAAATCGAACCTGAAGTGTGTCAAAATGCAGTCTAACAGCTAATATTTTGTGATCACGGTAGTAATCTTGTAGGGCACAGAGGCACTACCGGTTCAAAAAAAAAACTTATTTACATATTTTTTGCTTTATTATTAAAATATTAATACTAAAAAACCAATATACAAAAACAAGACTCAAGAAAAAGGCATAAATGTAAATCGATAAACAGAAAAACGTAACGGCCTTTGTTTTTTCCTACGCTACAAAAGAAAATGGTTTATTGTAAATTTGTGAATTAAGGTACTATTAAAACCGTCATCTAAAACCACAATACTAATGAGATAATTGTACATGAATTATTAACGTTTAAAACTTACCTTTCCGAAAAATCTCAACCGCTGGTACGTGCTTGAAGTTTGAGGATCGTGAATGATTTCAGGGATTTCTTTCTTTTCATCTTCTTTGATGGATGTCATTGTCAGCTGGCTTGATTAAATATTTCAAATAAAGTTAAATAAAACGTTAAAAACTAACAATAAGCTAATATAATGTTGACAAATTCACTAAATTCAAACGGACACACGTTTGAACTTTGAAGGTTGTTTGAACGGTTTTATTTCATAGTTGTCGTCCAATGGCCGTTCTTTTAAACCATTGCCATATGACAAAATATAAAGAAAAAAACGAAAATATTTAATATTTTTATTAATAAACTTAAAATTTTATAATGGCAAAAATATATTCTAATTTAAAAACTAAATTAAAATATTTTTAGTATTGTATTAGTAAGAAATAATATTCGATTAAAGATGTAAATCTTCTTGTTTAATTAAAATATTAAGTACTATTGTTATTTTCATCAAGACGTGAACTGTTCATGTCTTCATAATTAACTTTTGCACTTTCGTAATTGAACATCGTTCACTAGCTTCTGCCCCTAGTTTTGCCCACAAAATTCATAACTTCGTCTGAAATAATGAAGTACTCCATTTGTATATTTAAGGGATAATAAAATTTCCCTAATATTTATAATCAAAGCTTCATAATATTATTATGGCTGAAAAATCATTTCGTTTATCTTTTTATAATGTATGATCGTTATAAAGATGAGTACCAAAGAGTAGTACTTATCGTATTTATTATTGTATTAGTAGGTATTAATCGAGCTCAACTATATTTAAGGAATCATGTTTTAAAATTTGTTGGTATTAAAATTGTAAAATTTGTCTAAATCAATTTATGACTTCAGTAAAAATAGATGCATTCGTAAATAATTCTTGAAGTTTAACCAGAGATTTCTATGTAAGTAGGTGCTTAAAGGTTCTTAGTGAGAGCTAAAGGTATGATTCAGATTAAGGCAATCGCTGCTATGCAGCGGCTGGTAAGTCTTTTTTTTCGAACAGGATATATGATGATGGCCGGGATTGATTTTCACAACTAAACTGGGCGAGCCAGGACGCAATGTATTGCTCTGTAGGCATTAAAATGGAAATGCGTCCGATGTAGGCGACTGCGCATCGCTGACAGCTGTCACGATCGCGAATTTAAAATATAGCCTATTAGCGATGATCAGTCACCTACATTGGGTGCCTGTCATTAAAAATACTTTGTTTTTATTTATTTATTTGCTGCCATTGATTAACATTTACAAATGCATTACACACAGTACAGTTTTACATGTTGTGCCAATTAAACAATCACAATATTTAAATTTTAACAAAAAGAAAATAAAACAATAATTAATACGACAGCCAACTTGTAATACTTGATCAATTAGGTATGGATGTATATTATATAAGTGTGTGACAATATAAGTGTATGTTTCTATGATGCTATATTAATAGAGTCCAGTCTGGCGTCCGTCTTCTCTTGTTGCTGTTTTAATAATAAAAAAACCAAAATTGAGGCTTTGTTAAAATTAATACAGATAGACAATACATATAGCAATACATCGCGGCTGCCGAACAGTGACTATCAGAATACAAATCGTACCTTAAGACGTAATAGTACCTACTATGACGTCAGAAAACGAGGGCTTCCGCGTTTAAATAAATTTTAAATCATAATATGGATTGAGGCTGCTTTATTTCTATTATCTTGTTGGTAAAACATGAATCATGTAACCACATTTGAGCTGATTTATCCTAATAAAGAAGAAATCGAAGAATCTAATATTTATTGATATAATTCTTGTAGTTTCCCAGACATTATTTAAAATTTGTTACACTGTAATGACAGTGATTTACGATAGTTGATAATAATACTTGATTGGTGAAGTTATGTCTATTAAAAACTAGTTGCGCCCGCGACTTCGTTCACGTAGTAGAAGTACTATTGCTATAATTATTTCAAGCAATTTTATTTTATACATTGTGTCATTATGTATAGGATTTTTTTCTTCTTTTTTTTCGTCAATTAATTAATATATTAATAGTTATTCTGCTATTCGGGATAAAGACAAATACAACAAATCAAAAACCATGAAAATGGGTCCAGCCGTTCTCGAATTTCGAGTTATAAGTGTTCGAACAAACCCGACTTTGTTTTGTTTTGTTGTTGATATATACATATGTATATAGATTACTGTTATAATGTATAGATAATACAGTTTATAAAAATATAATAAGTACCTATCTACAAAATACATGTATAATATTCGTGGACGATAGGAAATCACGAAAACGAATCGATGCTAAATACTTGACTCACTTATTCAAGGTCTCTGGTATCCTAGACATGAGCGATAAATATTACCATAAAAATAGTAGTGAAAACATTATTTTAATATATTTCTTCCCATATTGAAATGTAGGAGGTACCTATAAGTATATAATAGATGATTATATGACTATAAATATAATATTTACTTAACATTAACGATTAAAGATGTATCTTGCTTTAAAATATTACGTCTATCTTTGCCCGAGTTCTTTTTTAAAGTTCGACGATAAAAATCTTCAGACTTGTACCGTGCTGTGACCATTAAAAAGAGAAGTAGGCAATATGAACGTATTTTACATTCATAAACTAGATACTTTTGAATTATTCTTTAAATGCTTTTTATTTATACAAATAGTGACCAGTTGAAAAATAATCACTATTCGGTAGGGTAGATCTATACTTGTAATTATTTTAAAATTTATTCTTCAGACCTAAGCTATAAGCCAAAAATATCAGTTTTACAAGCCGGATCTACATGTATGTATGACTATAAAACAGTTTGAACCCTTTCATGAATGATCAACTTATAAAGTTTCACAGTGCCAAGTAGTATTTAAACTTCAACAAAATTACAAATGTCTCTGTCAATATATTATCTTACATTTTAGCATAATATATTTTATTCCATCTAAAATTCGTTTTGCTCATTAAGACTTATAGGGATTTGTGACTAAGTTTGGTCAAGATATACACATTTATTCAAATAAATTACGTCCGATTAGCGTCTACAAATGTATCCATAAGTTCGTTGTGAGGTTATATGTTATTGTAAATATTTTTATTGTGTTCATAAACAAGTTGATATCGGTTTATCTTCTCAAGTGTACAGTGCAGAGGATGAAGATAACTTTCCTATTATGAAAAGAGCATTACTCTTGCAAGATGAATACAGGCACTTTATAAAATTAATTTTTTTCACAGAAATCCGCTGAAGTTAGCAAACAACGTTATTTAATTTCTTCTAACATTTATTACTTAACCAGCGGAATTAGATCCATTTTAGGCTACACTGACGATATGATTTTAAGCGACATATGCTGTAATTACATCTTAGTAGGATACAATTTCAAAGTAATGCTGTTATCGTCCTTATATGGTAAAAAAGTAAATACGTTATATAGTGTATTTATCTTAATGACATCTCTTACGAGATTTTCTCTTTCAGCTTGCGATTTCTTCAAATGTAAGCGGCACTATGTGCTGCTATTACAGACGCTGAAAATGCTTAGCTAATGCAGAACTCTCGCTGTGGTCAACTCGGTCACTGAAGGAGTAGTATCTAGCTGATGTGATGGTATTATTATTTCTGGTAACCGGGCTTTTGTGTGGGTTCGTTCGTGCAGTTGTCTGGTAGAAGGGATGTGGAGTTTACAACAGCGCTCACACGGGATTGCTGTTCACCCGGAGGAGGAGGGGTGTAATTTATTATATTTTATTTATCTCGCGTTTCTTGGTGGGGTTCTATTGTTAACCTCAGTTGAAGTGTACAGTTTGTAAGTTTAATTTTGTTGGAGGTGTTAAAGTATTTTGCAATGTAATGAAATGTCAGTTAATCACCATCATAAAATTTGAACGGGTGAAGTACCTTAACCGTTGTTAGTGCAAAAAATGTTCTGCTACCAATAATTTATTTACTTTTTGGTGCATTAGCGTATCGTCAACGTAAATGCCGACGTAATAATTCTCTGAATGAACAATGACTAAGTAGTTAACTTGTCGTTCCTTTTGTATCCTTGCGGGTATGTTGCAAATCCAAGCTAATAATATAAAATCGTTCGTTTTAATTATTATAGTCAGTTAATATCAAGTCCAGTGTCGCGGTCGCTTGTGATCTTAATAACACTGATTATTATTATTCGAAATTAGAGAAAATAATTAGACAGCGATCCATTATACTTTGGCGACGTTCCAAGAGTTTGAAATTAAAAGATTTTTTTTTAAAGAATTAAGAATAAACGAATTTTTGAAAATGGAAAATTTGCCGCGCTATGGAAAGTTAATTTTAATTTTAGTTTCGTTTAATTTGAAATTCTGTTTTTCACGAATGTTGTTAACGACGGATGACCGTAAGTTTTATAATTGTATTATTTTTATAGTAAACTTAAGTCAATTTTAATGGAGCTTTGGGATTTTATTCCTTTGTTTTAACAAGACAGATTTACAATTCACTTGGGGTCTAAGTTATCTATCCACAACTTTGCAAGTTTTCTTGCACCATGTAATTGCTTTTTATTCTAAAACTATTTGATTAATTGTAACAAATGAAAACTTAGTACTTTATAAAAGTATTGTGTATGTATTAGCTATAACCATATACATAAGTGTAAGCACCATATCTATAAAGTGAGATAACTAGAAATAGCTAGGTTGGTATGATCTATGTTTTACCCGTTTGTCGCGCAAATAAGGTAAAATCTAGTTAGTTATTGCCTGCGAATTCACCTTTATTTTGCTTAATTTGTATTAAAATATCCAAATTTTTATACTTTTACTCTTTGAGACGTAGAAACAGAATATTTCTATAGCTGCTTCACATTTGATTGTTATCAAACAGCTCTACGTACTATTTTATTTTTTGACGTTGAGATCTTATACGGTATGTAGAAAATTTGAGGCCACTTCGTTCCTTAAAATCACATTATGTTTTCTATGCTAATCAAACCACATTACTTTTGGTATAACCATTCTTAAGACTCAGAACTCTTTTTTTTTCACCGCTTTAGGAAAGCTTTGAACTGTCCCTATTTATACATATTACGAGTAAGTTGTTAAATGAGTAAGGTTTTATTGAATATTCATTAAGAATTTTTATGTACACGTTATTCATATTTGATTTTTTTTACACTTGCTTGACAAAGTGACTACAGTGCACCTGATGGTAAGTACAGTGTAGTCCAAAAAGAAAAAACGACCATCAAAGGATTAAAATCCGTTGGTAGTCTCCGTCGTCATGTCGGCCCACATACCACGACTGAAGGTCTCTAGGTATACGAGTTACTGGACATACACCAGCTGATCCCGAAACGCGACAGGCCAAAGTGAGTACCTGTGACAGTATTTGCACTTGTATACTGTGGTCACGACCCAGTTCGGTCAATAGCCCTACCACCATAAAATAATTTTGGTAAGCTCCTACCTTTTTTATATTAGGAAATATAAAATTCTTTAATTGTACTTTTTTTTGTTGAAATGTAAATTTTAACATTGTTCTTATCTATGAATGGCCCGTTTACATGTGTTAATTTACTAAAAATTAGCTCAACTTGAACTCGCATTCACAGATGTAATTAAGTGGTTTTAAATAATTATTATGATTGTATTGTTAGAATCGATTTGCTTGTTTTTGCGTATTAACTAAACAAACAGACATTTTTTGGACGGCCAATATTATTTATTATTAGCTGCGTTATCTTCTCGTATTAGCTAGGTCACTTTTGTTTATTATATTTATATCAATGTAATTAGTCCAGGTAATGATTTACCATTGACCTATTAACATAGTGTTAGAATGTCAACTAATCAATATAAAGCTAATTTTTAATATACCGTATTAATTTTATATATGTATGAATATCAATTTTAAGATATTTCCAGGCTTTTATATATCTTTAAATGAAGTTAAAACAATTCAGTCCTTGTCATAGCTAATAAACTTTTAAATTAATTAAATGAAAAATGATTATTTAAAGTAATTACATTATGGATACGCATTTTCTAGGGTAAGAGTAGAAAATAGACAATATTTACGACCTGCAAATGTAAGAAAATGTATTAACTATAATCATAATAATCCAAAAGTAACTTTCAATACTTGCTTTTAACTTTTTTTATCAATACACTTTATATATTTTACAACATACAATTTTATTACTAATAGTTTTTCTATTTATAATAGAATATCGCGTGTCGCTCCTAAGCGTATTGTTCGCTTCTCCGTGAAAAACTACGATTTACATCTGCTCGAAGTGAAATTCCAACCACGAGGTCAGAACGATGTTATTCGTTGTCTTGGAAATGTCTTAGCTAACTGGATAAGTCAGGAATTTCATTATTTGGCTAGATGGTTCATTAAAAATATTATATAACTAGCTGAACCGGTGAACTTCATACCGTCATGAATACCGTTTCTTATAATGAATAATAGCTACTAACACAAATCAGGGCTCATAAAATTTATTATGGAGCTACTATATATACCAGCGGACAAAAAAGGTACAAATACATTTAATGTTTAACAGTAACTCAAGAAAACATATTATAAATACAAATTATATACGTCAAGAAGGTTTAATGACAATGACAATAGCAACTGACAGATGAGTTGTGTTCCATTTTGCTCAACATATCTTTCCAATAAATGATTGAGTTGTTTTTTAAACTAACATATTTTTTTAATTAGTGGACCAATCGAAGAATAACTATATGTTAAAGACAGCTTTCTATAATACATTAGTGAAAACCGCATTTAAAACGATTATACTGATTAAAGGGCACAAATTCGTGCGGATGATTTACGATTCTCATACATTTTTACTAACCTACATCGCGCAAGTGAAGTTTTTCTGGCCACCCGCATATACATACATATACACGAAGTTGCAAATCATAGTAATTACGGAATGTCGGAGAGTTGATTTCGGAACGAATTTATTATATGTACTCGTATTTATCATATCTTTTTTGCATATTTTGTTTTACATAAAATTTTCCGGTTAGTTAGCCCGCTTAACGTTTCCAAGGTCACATAAAATTAAAAAAATGACTCATATAATTCATTTGATTGTCAAACCAAAGTAAAAACATTTTGTGAAACGTTACATTCGTCACTTTAGCTAAGTATGTTTCAGTCATTTAATTGAATGGCTCATTTTTGTACAGCACGGCCAACTAGAAATGGCAGATTTTATCACTATCCTACGACATAAACATCGCGTTTACTAACAGAATTAGGACCAAGGACGTAATAATAAATCGGTGTTGCGAATCGATTATGCCCTATGCAACCAGCCTTATTTTAAAATGGTTGCTTTAGCTAAGGTGAATGCCCCGGTACGCATGGCTCCAATTGGCTAAAAACCTCCAGGTGTCCCTCTACCAATTGCAAGCCTAGCCAAGGGGGTCTATATTTCTCTTAAGACCCAGTGAACAAAAAACCTTACTCAGGCACTACCTGTCTGCCAAAGCACCGCATCCGAGTTATCCAGGTAGCAGACTTCCTTAAGTCATTAGCCCCGTAGTCCGGGAGACCCTCGATTATACTTGGTTAGCTTCTTGAACAATATAACTTCGTCGATTTAACCTATAACAGACAGCCATGAACTGTTGTGCTCAGCTTACGTACGGTACTTTAGGTACTACTCTTAAAACCATACATATATTGTGATACAATTAAAAGAAAACGAAGTAACCACACAATTTATCTGCTTACGCTAGAAACTTAAACGCATTTTGCACGATTCATTGTTAATAATGTAATTTTGTTTAACAGTGGAAAATCATATTAACCCCGAAGATTTGGAAGAATTTTCTAAGATGAACACAACAACTATATCTAAAAGCGTCTTAGACTCTGCGGATGATGAGGTATAATTTTAAATTAATGTTAATCTAAGTTATATTCTTTAAATTATAGATTACTCTTGTCTAAGAGCCTGCATACACGTATTAAGTAGTAAAGTAAATAACTAAATTTTAATTACATTTTAAGTAGTGTAACGTTTACGCGTGTGTTAGTGAAGTTATAAGTACACCATATCATCCAACTTATGTACTTCAATTAATTGTTATGAAGTTCACACTTGCACAGTGCAATTTAGTAAAGACACGTCTTTTGGAGAAAGTGCAGGGTACGGGGGCGTGGATTACTTCGTCAAAATATAGGATAGATTCTATTTTGCTTATCTACTTATTCGATAAGCCAATATTTAGTTAAAAGCTATTAAATCGTTGTTTACACGCTACAAATTTAGTTAAAATTATACTAAAAAATGTATTTCTTGAACATGAGTAGGTAATGATAGTTAGTTCCTTGTCATTTACGGAATCTGGTTTATGATTAAAGTTAACACAAAACATTATTATATATCAACTTTCCTGATTAATATTCTTTTTGTTATTATTCTGAGAAAACAAGAAATATAACCCGTTAACTCGCTGACGTTTATTGTTTTTGTTTATCGTGTATATAACTCCCCTGATATGTTTTAAGATACATAAATTCAATAACGATAAGAGTAAAACTAGTATTCATTACAATGTAATAATTTGTCTTAATAAATAAGACCATCAGCTAACAAGTCAAGAAGAGTTACTAGATTTAGCAGGATCTAGTTGTTTAGCAAGAGTTTAGCAAGAGCAAGATAGATAAATTGGCTTAAAAGAGCATTTATTAGAAGATGTCGAGCTTGTATCCGAGTCAGTGGAAGACAGTTCTAACACTTATTATTATAAAATAAAGATGAATTTATGTACAGCTTAACACTTTTTATTATTATAATTTTAAACAAGATTTTTCAGTCGAATTTACTTTTATTGCATCTTAATAGCAATCACGGCATATTTACGTTAAATCGAATTATATATTATACTATTTTGTAAACTGTATTTTTTTTTTACACTGGCTCGACATAGTGACTACAGAATACCTGATGGTAAGTACAGTGTAGTCCAAAAACGAAAGCGACTATCAAAGGATGAAAATCCATATACCACGACTGAAGGTCTCTAGGTATATGAGCTACTGAATATACACAAGCTGATCCCGAAACGCGACAAGCCGAAACTGGTCACTATGACGGGCTTTACACCCATGTACTGTGGTCGCGATCCAGACGGGCACCGACGCACTACCACTTCGCTGCTGCTTGTTTAGCACCACCCAGGAGACACGTGTAGGGAAACTAGGGTAAAGCCTACGGACGCGAGCAGCTTCAACTCCCAAAAAAAATGGTATATTTATATATTATACCATTTTGTAAACTGCATATTGAATACGTGGCATCTTGATACACAAAACCAGTGCACATACAGGCCAAGTTGTCGTAAAATCATCAAGCAAAATCCAAATCAGAAAGCAACACTAAGAGTCCTATGAAATAGCCTGGTTCGTCGTTATAACACTGATTGAAAATCACAGGGAACGTTTTTAGATAAACTTATGTGTTATACCATTTTGTAAGCTGCATAAACTGCGCATTTTTTTTAAATACTTGGCCACTTAGGTTATCATACATTTTTTTTTCACAAAAGGATCTCGAACTTTGTCAAAATAATTGTTTTATCAAATTTCATGCAAAACATTTAAGTTAATTTTTTTCCCAAAAAAGTACAGTAGGTACTCAAAATATTTACTGCATTTTTGATAATAATATCTGTAAGGAATAAGATAGATCCAAAAACGCAACAAATTTCTTTAAATTGCAGCCGTGGTACACGTGCGAGTACAGTAAGGTCAATAAAAACGCATTTTTTTTTAAACTTCATAATTTGGGTACCACTTGGATATTTTTTTTTATATTCTTTTTTGAGCTCTAGATAACTGTACTACTAGGCGCTCCAGGATTATCCATTCTTTATGGGGCACCCTGTATAAGCGCAAATTTAATACAGCCACTAATGTATCTCTGCTCTCACTGAAGGGATTATAGCGTAATGATATATTATTATTATTATTTAAGACAAGTAAAATTACTCAATTTAAAATTCATCTATCCAATAAATCCATAAATGATAAATTCGTTGTCTGAGTGCTCTAAACACTCGCTTACAATTCCGGTGAATCTACAAAAGCCTCCCCCAATGTAATATTTATCTCGCTTTTGCGTTAATCATCTGTAGTTATATATTCTTTCTAAAATTGAAATGTTTTTAGGGGATGGTTGATCGCCTTTTTGTGCCAGAAAGTGTGGATTGTTTCGGTTTAGGATCCTTTGGACAACAGATTCTGAGCTTGTTCAACATGAAACCGGACTCATCTGATAAAGTGAACACTCATTTCTATTTTTCTTCTAGAAGACAACCAAAAAGGGTCCAGGTAATATAATTGTCGAAGATTAAAAGTTTTTAGTAACCATAAATGCTTTTGTATGTATTATATTTAGTGATTTAATTTAACTTTTTTATAAATTGATTTGTACATTAAGAGTATAAGTTCTCGATTGAATACAAAATAGAAATTTTTAACAGAGTTACATGGCTATTTTAGGTATGTAACAGTAGGTTGTGTACATTTTAAAAGAAAAAAAAAAATTAGTTTTTTTAAATATTAAAATATAAAATTTCAACTTGAAATAATTATTATCATACCAAAAGTATTTCTTCCACGCGAATGAAGTGCGGGCACAGCTAGTATATCTATAAAACAGGATTTTTGTCATAGGTGTATCCGGGTAAGCAATTCGGTCTCGAGTGGGTAGATTTCAATCCGAAAAAGAGAACAGTGATGATTGTTCACGGGTTTATGAGCTACAGCAACGCTTCATGGGTTACCGATATGACGAGAGCCTTCCTGGATTGGGTGAGGAATAATTACTTATCTTTGATCATACATCTGGTTTTATAGAAATCCTTGGGCATTTAAAGAAGGATTTGTTCACATCTTGTATAAATGATTGATCAGTAAAAGCAAGGTTGTTTGTTGTTGTGTTTGGGTGTTCTTGAGTGAATTCTATTCCCAAAATATAAGGAATAAAATTCTAAAAAAAAAAGTCTGTCTGGCTTTATCGGTCATTTGTTACACGATAGGTTTTGCTTAACTGCATCAGAAAATTTTAAACATGGCACTAACGCTCCCTCTCGTTGCCAGCGTTGGTAAAACGCATGGTCGGCCGCGAAGAGGCATTCTGGTTATCACAAGTGATTAAAAGCTAAAGGATGTTTCTTTTCCAGGATGATGTAAATATTATAGTCGTTGACTGGAGTGGAGGTGGAAATACGTGGAAATACTGGCGAGCTGTAGCCAACACCAGAACAGTTGGGTCTGATGTAACTGAGTAAGAAAATTCATAATATTACAAGCTAAATATTGTCATATTTCTGTAAGGAATATCTTAAGTAAATGTCTTGAGAACGGCCATCAGTTGCGTTCTTTGTCATGTCGGGCACGACATTAAAGCGAAAAGTGGATACAGTCACAAATGTATCACTGCGTGCCCTAAGAAGCATATAGCGTGAATATCTATTATTATTATTATTAAATATTTCATCACTAATCATTACCATCACCATCATATTCAGCCTTATTAAGCCCGCTGCTAAGGATAGGCGTGACTTATACAATATTTTGCCTCGACTCAAGTATAGCTCGCAACCCTAACAAAATAGAACATCCAATTTATAACAATCGTCACACATTTCCTTTACTAAATGTAGGTCATCACATTAAGTTGATGACTCCAGCTGTCATCACCTCGTCTAACCAGATGTTTACATTTTAATATCAAAAAGTCGTAGCAGTAAATGAAAAATTAGCTAGCAGCCTATTTGATGAAGTGGCTATGATTGCCTATAACCGTGAAGATGAAAAAAAAAAATATTACCCATTTTCACTCGTACCACGCATTTACACCCATAGACAAATAGAACAATAATAATATATCGTCACGCTATATCGCTTACGGGGTGAGCAGAGATACATTAATAACTGTATCCACTTTGCGCTTATATGTTGTGCTCAATGTAACCAGTAACAAGCTGATCGCCGTTTTTAAGGCACTTACACATGATATTTCTATAAGATGCTATACGGGTTTCCTCATGATGTTTTCCTAAACGAGTGAACATGTGATGCCCAAATCCGTACTTAATTTGGAAAAACCAAAGGTAAGTTTCAGGATTCGAATGTACGACCATTCGCGTTGCAGCGCAAGGAAAGCGGTTTATTATCTACTAGCTTACCATAGCTATATATACGTACATAATATGAATATATATACCTAAAATATAATCATTCAAAATTATGTAAATTAAGTATAAATAATAAATTTCAAATAATAAAGGCGCGCTTTGGTTTTTGGCAATCACTGTTGGGTTGCTGTTACCAGAATTCGATTGTCTCTTGTAATAAAAATTATAAATAGAAATTCATTGACGACAAATCATTATCATTGAATTTTAAAATAATGTTTTGATATCGCATCAATTTGTACAAAATTAGTGATGTTAATAAAATATTATTGATGCTTTGTAGGTTTTTGCAGCAACTTATTAAAGAAACGGGCGCAAGAGTAAAGGATTTCCATTTTGTTGGTCACAGTCTAGGAGCTCATATCTCGTCTTACGTGTCATTCCACTTGGGCAGAGTGGGCAGAATAACTGGTTAGTAAGAATTAAGTTACCTAATGATTCATTATCTTTTTATATATATATATAAAATTCTCGTGTCACAATGTTAGTTACCTTACTCCTCCGAAACGGCTTTACCGATTTTTATAAAAAAAATATATGTATATTCAGCAGGTCTGAGAATCAGCTACTATCTATTTTTCATACCCCTAAGTGATAAGGGTTGTTAACCTTAACATATTTTTTTTATTTATAATTTTACACTCTTAAAATAAGTTAGTTATTTTTTGTCTACACTAGAAATTACCTAGAAATAACTTATATGGCAAAACATCGTTTGCCGGGTCAGCTAATAATATCTAAATTACGGAATGTAAAGCTTATTGTGATTTAACAGGTCTGGACCCTGCTCAGCCTTGTTTCAGGTCAGCAAACAGTACAGAACGTTTGGATGTAACTGACGCTGATTTTGTTGATATAATCCACACGAATGGACGACTAATGATGAGATTAGGGTTCGGACTGCCCGATCCTATCGGTAAATACATTTTGTAATAATCTATATTTTTAGGTAACAGAAGCTATTTTGCTAAAAAATAAATTAAAAAAACACGTAGTGATTGAACTAAAATCGATTTAACTTTTACTTGGATAACCAAAACAGCTACAATCGGAAATTAGAAACAATAATAGAATTCTAACGTAAACTAACAATAGGTCCTCTCCGCACAGAGCCTGGAACAAGAATGCCTGGCCGACGTGCTTGCACTGGCTTATAAATCTGTTCTTTATTCCCCCTCGTTTTTTTTCCATTCATCAGTTCTCTAACTATATACATAAAAGTTTGGTCTTGAATCTATCAAGACCAATTCAAGATCAAACCAAGACCGCTCTGCAATTTAGATAAATTGCAGAGCGTAAATCAATGAAGCTAGAAACATTAAATTTGGACATTACATTATTTGTAGGACATAGGCACCCACTGAAGGCAGTTTTTTAATATTCCACCCTTAGGAGGTTAAATATGGGTTGACAGTTTGTTTGAAAATCCGTCAATTTTGAAGTAAGCTTTATGACAGATGCTGTTTAGCTTATTCGTTAGCAATTAAAAAATATACGGGTTGAACGTTTTTTGACAATCAATTTCCAGAGAGGTAAAATTAGGTATTCCTACCGAGTGAAGCCGAGTCAACACAGCTAGTATTATATAGTTACACTTTATCTCTTTCGATGAGCTTACTTCTGGCGAAGTATTTATCAATGCTGATTGATGGTTGGGAATACTCCTAAAATATTTTTTAACTTCAAAAGGAAAAGGTTATCAAACATGGCAAACACTATGTGTATGAAATCATTCCTCTTTGAAAGTGTAAAAGTATGTTAATATTTTATTTTGCGTATTTCAGGCCACGCTGACTTCTACCCCAATGGGGGTATGAAACAACCTGGTTGCTACAACGGCACTAGGTCTATATGGTCCCGAATTTGGCCGTTTACGCCTACAAGTAAGTTTATCAATTCATTTATTTAGTGGTTAGATAAATAATATTATTATAAAGAGATATAGTATGATCGAAAACCTCCGGGGTGTCTCCTTAATTGATCCACCTGGACCTGGGAAACCAAATTCATCCAGACGCCCGCGAAGCGAAAAGCCTTGTTAAGGCTACCTCTCTGGGAAGGATGGGAGTTAAGAGCCCAACAGTCCAAAACCTCTCTCAGGCGGTGCGCCAGATACTGCGCGCCGTTTCCCTCTCATCCGGGCAGCAGACTCCCTCAAGTGTACTGTCCGGAGCTCTATCTACTCGTATATATCTTCTTAGATTATATTTACTTCTGTAGCATCTCAATAATTTTTCTTTTAAATACTTTTAAGGAATTATATAAAATATTCAAGTAGATTTTTTTTAAAACTATTACGGCGTGCATTCTGGAACTAAAAAGTATTATCGAGTCACCTTTTCCATTATAGAACTTCAAGAAGCCATATGCAGCCATGGACGTGCATATTTACTGTTTACAGAATCCTTGATTAACAATGATTGTTCGTTCCGTGCGTATAAATGGAACTTGACGTATGAAGGGTGAGAGCAGTATTTTTTATTTAGATTTTTCACCTATAGATATAAACGTATGATTTTCTTCTTTACTATTATCGATATCGAGGGGTGAAAGGCTTTTTGGTTTAAGCGACATTTTTTGGTTATATAGTAATATATATATTTTCGGAATCAGCGTTTTTTACCGATTCCGAAAATATGTACATATACATATTACTATATCACCAAAAAATGCCGCTTAAGCCAAATAGCTTTCACCCCTCGATATAATATAATGGTTAGAAAACACATGCGAGATGTGAATTCTATTACTGGGCAGTACGCAGTAATAAAGAAAAGAGACAATTCACACAAAATTAGGATTGAATGATAAAGATTTAGAAAAATATTAGCAAATATTAGAGTTAGATCAACGGAACTGCTAATTATAACACTTTTGTTTATAAATATCAGTGATACTAAATTACTGCAAAAAATAATATATCACCACACTATATCACTTTCGGAGATACTAGTAGTTGTATCCACTTTGCGCTTATATTTCGTGCCTAACTTGACCAGCAGCGCAGCTGATCGCCGTTCTCAGAGCACTTACACAGGGCATTTCTTTAGATGCCATGCGGGTTTCCGCACGGTGTTTTCCTTCAGGGGTGAGTATGTGGGCCTAAATCCGTACCTAATCTGGAAATGGAAATCCAGATGTACCTTGCCAGGATTTGAACTCCCCATAATACACAGCCACAAATACTGCAAATAACATTCTTATACTAAGTATCTTATTATATTCGTAATCATTATACTTATGTGAGTGATAATACTGTTTATTTCTAGATTTTTTTTATATTCATCTACTAAAGTGCGAAATAATCGACCTGTTGAACTTTTTGTAAAGATTTTTTCCTGCATAATGCGGCTTGTCTCTTACATTTTCATAAACATTATTTAGTAATATTGTGTACTACATCATGAAGTTTCGCTCAAAAAAGTACGGTTTTACAGTACTAAAGATTAAAAATATCCTGATTTTAGAGTGAACGCTAGTATCAAAATGACTTGCGACAGATCAGGCTTGTGCTCTGAAATGGGTATCAGGGCTGTGGGAGTCAAGGGAGTGCCACGAGCAAACGGTCCTTACTTTACGCTCACCACTGAAAGAGAACCGTATTGTCGTAAGTATAGTAAATTGTATCAGTTAATCGAAAATTTTCTACAATCCAGTTTAGATAGACGAAAACCATAATATACAGGGATACAGGTAACTAACGCAAAACCTCTTAAGGGTGACTTTGGTATATCAAGACTGACAACTTTTGTTTTAGGACATTTTCTAATTCAATCTTTTTCCCCATACAAAAAATGAACAAAACAAATTTGCAGTTCTGATTTTCTTAACACTCTAAGGCGGCGCGATGCAACTGGGGCAGACGATTTCGCGGCATCTGCTGACTGAACTTTAAACATAGAGCTAACGATTGATAGAAATCTCCACTAAAACTAAAAAAATATATATCTTAGGATGTGTTAAGTCTTGATGTACTTAAGTTACCGTTAAGAGGTTTGGCATTAGCTACCAGTAACGTTGTATAATATTATATAGATGCAAAATTATTTAAGAGCTTTTGTATACACAGAAAATTTTCATCTGCGTAATGCAGCTTAGTAAAAATGTATCGGATTGTTAATCAATATATACATAGATATGTAATCCGTACCGATGTATGGGTTTGAGCCCTCTATTCTCAGTAATGGCTTAACTGATTTTAATGCGATTTTCCCTAACATATTGTACACAGTTTCCTATAACATTTAGTGTTAGTTGTATTTCGATAGGTTCCTAAATATAAAAGTTATGTCTGTTAAAAAAACACATTTATCATTTATTGGGTTTTTTAAGTAAGTAAATGCTTTCATGCTTGTATGAAATGCATACCACTGTATAAAACACTATGCTTTCCATAAGGTGCGGTGAAATCACTTTATTGAGCCAGTATAAAAAACACACTGGAGCTACGAACACAGAAATTGAAATAATAGATATATTTTTGCAGCTAACGAATCCGAGAGGCGCAATCCATCACAGGACCTCCTCAAAGATTTACGGACTGGCTTTGTATTGGACAGTTTAACGACTACTACGACAAGTGCGACACCAGCCTACGCTGACCCTTTAGTTTCACCAGAGGAAGACGAAGCCAATATCACTACAACGACTCAGGCCCCGGTCAGGAGCTGGTTTCAAAAATTATTTGGATAATATTGGCGTTTAATTAATAAATACGATGGTTTATCGACTTGCATTATAGATGAATAGTTAACACGTTAAGGACGGTGCAGTTTCTCTTGTTTTGCTTCATTGGATTGAAAAAAATAATTTAATCACATACAGTTTTGTTTCATCTAACAGAACTAAATTTCAAAACTATATGTGAGCCACTGGCGGTGGTACACATCGGTAGATGAACCATTTGCGTGTGATCCATCGGTGGTACACGCCGCCAGATGAACCATTGACATATGAGCCACCGGTGTTACACGCCGTCCTTAACGTGTAAAGCCCACGGAGATTAGCCTCACGATAATAACTATAATACATAGTAAGAAAACTGAAAGGGCGAACTATTAGGTTTGTCTTTAGTCACAAATCTAAGGGTAAATGCTTATAAAGTAAGAATTGATTTCGGTCCAATCTCAGTCTCTCATGTATCAAAAATATAATTTATATAAAGTAAAAGCCTTTGAAGCCTATATTTAGAAAGAAGTGACATTAGATTACATTGCGATGTAAATTTGATCAAAAATATATGACCTACTAACAAAAAACTATTACAAATACGATTATATATACCATAATAATGTATGTAACAGATTAATTAAAAACAAAGAATATCTATGTAAATTTAATAAAATGCCATCAATTATGTAAATTGTAAATATATTTATTATTAATGTAAAATATGTTAATATTATTAAATAAGTTTTACATAAAAATTTGTTTATGCTTTAATATATTTATTTCCCTTTCTACTGTATAATTGCAATTTAGTTATCGAGTTTTGATAGTATTTTACAAATTTTTTTTTAAGAGTAGAAATGGATATGAAAAGATGACTCTTTCTTTGAAGACCCTTTGTTATAAGATGTTGGATAATGTGTTTCAGGTGAAAAAATAAGACATTAAATAAATAAATACAGATAATTATCAGTGTATATTAGATATTATCTATACTAATATTATAAAGCTGAAGAGTTTGTTTGTTTGTTTGTTTGAACGCGCTAATCTCAGCAACTACTGGTTCGAATTGAAAAATTCTTTTTGAGTTGAATAGACCATTTATCGAGGAAGGCTTTAGGCTATATAACATCACGATGCAATTATTAGGAGCGAAGAAATAATGGAAAATGTGAAAAAAACGGGAAAAATTATTCATCCTTGAGGGCTTCCATTGCGTGCGCTGCAAAAACGGTTCAAGATACCAAAAATATATGTAAGAAAGAATTATTCCTCTTGAAATGATCTAAAAAAATGTCCGCGACAGTATATATCTATCTTTTAAGATTAAGTCACTAGAACCGTTTTTATGGTAAACAAATTTGGTCGAAATTAATGCATTATTTGTTAAGAGTTGTATTAACGTAATAATATTAATCTTTATCCAAATAAATGTGATGTTGATTAAGAGTATTTAATTGTGAACAAAATTGTCTTTGACATTACTTAATTTCAATGAACATCTTAGAAGATATTACAATTTTAAAATAAATAACTAACTAAAATGCCCAAAATAACTATTCCACGCGGATGAAGTCGCGGACACAGCTAGTATTAAATAAATACAGATATGGTTTATATTCAAAGATGACCCCAATAATAACTTATCAATCAAGCGCTAAGATAGATATGATGATAATACATTTATTACGAAACCAGGAAGTTAAATCGACTCAGTTGTAACGTTTAACGGATTCGTCCTATAATAATTTATAGTCGATACATGTCTACGTAGAAGTTGTCAATGCGGATTATATGTGTACGATTAACGAGATATAATGGATATGAAATATCAAATTTCTTTCGAAGATTCTTACAAAAATGTGCAAAGTTGACTGTGATTCTCTCTACATAATTATGCATAACTAAACTTTAAAGTGTTATGCTTTACTGTATTTGGATTTCTCTTTTTTTTACAACAATACACATTGACCTAGTTCGTAATAACGCTTATGCTTGCATTATAGGTACTACACAGAAAATATAATATATATAAATATTCGTATATCCGCAACACATGCGACAAATTACTATGCTCATTATAGGAGAGTTTGTTGATGCTGGGATTTTAAGTCAAGACCTTCAGCATCGCAAGTGGGGACATTATAAACTGCATGTGCAAGGTCGTCAGTTGCATAAGTTTCGCGTTAGATTTACTTTAAATTGTTCCTAAAGTTACCACCGATATCATGGACATGTTATAGTAAATTATATTACTAATGTTTCAAATTATACATACAACATGAAAAAATAAGACTAAAATACATACATGTATTCGTTTGAACATAGTGAAAACGTGATCTCTTAATTCTTCTATTGGATTCACAAAAACGACACCAATATTCTGTTTCAATGACATTACAACGGCCAATAGTTCTCATGCTGCGAAATTTTCGAAGTAAGGTGTCTGCCACTCTTTCTACACAATAATACGAGTACTTGCACACATTTACATAGTTTATCTTTGACAGAGTCAGATTTAGTTACTTTATGTATAAATCGAAGTTACTTTATGTAAAAACTATGAGCGCTGTTTCTAAATTGTATTCTATTTTGATATGATGATGATGATGATGATATCCTAGCCGGTTTCGGCCACGGCGACTGTTTCAATGCCGATTAAGAAAATTGAGGGCCACTTTTCGGAAACAGTCAATTGCGAAGGAGATATTTAAGTGCATAACTGGATGCGCAGCCAGAGAAGCACTCTCTCGTCCGAACTCCCTCGGGCCCGATGGAATTGAGAACCAGTACGATCGGGAGGGAGCAGGATGCAGGTTTGATCGAGTTTTCCTTCTCTGAACACCTGGTTGAATTGCGGTGTTAAAGAGATACCTTAGTCGCCTTTTACGACACATCAGCAAGAAGAGGGGGTGCTATTCTAGTCTGCCGGCAGCCACCACGGCTTATTTTGATATACAACGTTAATGGTAGCTAACGCCAAAACTTAAGGTAACTTAGGTACATAAAGACAAACAGCTTTCGTTCTATGACTTTCGCCAAAACTTAACACATCCTAAGCTATATATGTATATTTTTTTAGTTTTAGTGGGGATTTCCATTAATCGTTAGTTCTATGTTTAAAGTTCAGTCAGCTGGTCCTACGAAATCGTCTGCCCCAGTTGCATCGCGCCGCCTTTCAGAGTGTTAAGGAGATCAGAACTGCAAATTTGGTTTATTTATTTTTGTATGGGGGAAAATGATTGAATTAGAAAAAGTCGTAAAACAAAAGTTGTCAGTCTTGATGTACCAAAGTCATCCTTAAGAGGTTTAACTAACGCATAGTTACCTGTATCCCTGTTATAAGACAAGTTGCAGTTGACGATTGACAATTGCGTAAGTTCTGTACTAAATATTAAAAAATAAATAAATTAAATAAAACTTGATAGTTTTAAATGTATCTGTTTCAATAGTTTTTAATTTTAATTGATTAATATCAATTCTAATAACGAATATCTCTTCTCACAGGAAAGCCTGCACTCCGACGTAGCCTTGAGTTTATTTCAGCGTTTCTTCTCAGGATAGTTGCTTCCGAAACGCTAGTAGATCATCGTTAGGTTCTTTCCGTGGCTGGCCAGCCAAGTCGAGGTTCGTACACGCAGGGGTGTTCTTCCGTTGCCACCCGACCCATAAATCGCTGAATGAGCAACTTAAGTGCTCGCCTGCTAGCGCGGCGAATTTGTAAACGTCTTACCCGGGAGACACCATACTGTCCTGTGGAAAAAGAAATATTATAAAGTGGAAAACATGACTCGATTTATTTATGAAAATATAGTCTTCGTTCTAGAAGTTAAAAGCCTAAAAATTCTCCTTTTTACATGTAGGTAAGCACGTACTGTCTAAAAACTGGTTTTCGGAAAATATAATTCCACTGAAATCTGGTGTTAACATTTGTATGAAAATCCTTGTTAGGTTGTTACAATATCTAACATTGTCGAGAAGTCTCAGTTCACAACGGAACACTATACCACATAGAGTTACCTAAAAAAAAAATTCACATGACCTTTCTTCTTCTGAGTTCGTTTGTGTGTGGATATATAACTAAATAGAGATAACATTATCTTTTTATTATCTAACTATTCGGTCGAAAGATAAGACCATTTTACACTGATTATTATAGATATAGTCTTTCTATAAGATGTTTAAATTTTTAAATAGTCTAATTTAGGTCACTAGTTATTAATTATAAAAAAACGGGACCGAAATTTCTAACATTTTCTTAGTTAGCCCGTAGCTGATACTGGCCAAGAAAAGATTTACGTGTATCAAAACAAAAGGTATATTATAGTTAGATATACATCTTTAATTATATCTAAGTATATAATGATTTTCCGGAATTATACACAATTATTCAAAGCAATAAAAAGGGCAAAACTGCTATAATAATATCCGTAGGCGAAGAAATCAAATTCAATCTATAACGAAATCATACAATTACGCCATGAATCGTTATGGCAACGAATGCTTTATCAATATCGGGCGAAAAGAACTTTACTACGAAATAAGAATAGCTGTTCCCTAATATTTAATTTGAATAGTATTTAACAATGGGTAATACAGAGAGTAATGTTACTAGTGGAGTTAAAAAACAAGCTGGAACATCGGAGCAGAAGCTCTATAAACTAGTACACATAAAAGGTAACTAGTTTAAAATTTAATTTTTCACAATATTTTCACGTATAATACCCAAATACAAATGAGATATGAGAAGTTCAAGCATGTTAAGGATTTATAAAGTTAATACTACTTAAACTAGTTTACAATACCATTATAACTTTTTTCATGAAGGAATTAATATGTAAGTGTAATCACGTATAAGAGAATGTCAATGTTGGAAAGAACTAGGTATTTGCGTGAGAAATTTTAAGTTGTTATTTGTTTGGCATTTGTAAAGTTCTATGATGTCCGATAAAAGTACTCTAGGAGTAATTACATTGTCTTTCATTTATTTCGTGAAACAGATGTTTAAAACTGAAGCACATGGCTTATGCTCACACATTTCAAAGATACAACCGTAAAAGATCGTAAGCCAACCAATTTGTATTAAGCTTTAAACTTAAGCTACATTACATAGACAAAGATCTTTTAACATTATAATATAATCAAGATATCAAAGTGATAGGGTGGCAAACGCAGCGTAGGATGCCATACGGCTAAATAGAGCGTCGTTTTGCGTAAAATTACAGGTAATTATTGGAAGGTAAGAGCCGAAAAATTTATTTCAGTGGCAATTCTTGGACCTTTAGCAATCCTTTACCTTGGACCAATGGACAGATACCATCTAATGATGGTGAAGTAGTAGAGTAATACTAGGTAGTTGAGATTGCAATATTTTTATTATATGGTGAATTAAATTTTACAAGATAATGTTTAAAATATTAAATGCCTTATTAGGTGGAGGTCTACTGGTGGACATGATGAAACGGGCTCTTCAAAACAAACAGTACGCTGAAATAGATCACGCGATCAAAACTAAAGTCGAACCATTTCTTTACAATAAAGGGAAGGGACGATATATACCAATATCGCATCTTGTATTATTGCGCAATATGGAAAGACCAAGGCATAAGCTGGTAATTTTTTTTTATAACAGGAAAATAATAATATAATCTGGTGCAAAGAAAATGTACCAGTCGAAGAAATCTAATAAATGAAATTACATTAAATGTGATTATGGAAGCAAATATCTGAGTAAACATATATGCAATTTACGTATGTATATTGCTGATACCGAAAGAAGCTTTTTCATCAAAACCGGCCTTCAGGCGTTATTTTTGCGCCGCTTTTATTATGTTAAAATAAGTTAACGTAGATTAACGAGTTATATATTTTTAAAAGCGTTTATAAAAAGGTTCACTTATGTTAACAATTTTGCAAACGCGTATTAAAAAAAGTTGATTGATGATGCTTTTATCAGGCTATCGATCAGCTGCTCCCACGCGTTGAAACGATGACGAGAATATATTTACTTTATGAAACTTTAGTTTAATTATATATATTCTCATAAAGATAATGGGTTATATCGAAAATCTTAATAAAGTATAATATTAATAAATTAAATTAATGAAAAAGGTTCATGATAAAACGCCGGATATTAATGAATTAATATCAAAATGCGTAAATAAATTTCAGGAAAATCCTATTATGTAAAACGAGGATACCTAAAATGTATGATATTACTCTTAATTTTATATAGCTAATATATTCGTATAAATTAAAATAAAGTAATTAAAGAACAGATTAATTTTTAAGGCTTTATTACATATACATTAATTAAATGTTGTCTTTATTTAGCTACCTCCCTTACGAGGTATGGAAAACCCTGACGAAGAGTTTGATGTAGAAAAAGACTGGCCCGTGGTCACACAGGAGGAGTATGATGCTAATCCATCCGGTTATAGAGAGTTATGTTGGGATCTAAAGGTACTTATTTTAACTCTTGCAAATATATATTGATAATATTTTGTAATTATTAAGTTTTTAAATCAATTTTATCTGTAATTATAATACTTGTTAATGCCTTAGTCACGCCAAAAGGCGCAACTCTATAACATCAAAAAAAATAATAATGTAAACGCACCGAATCCCCAACGCCACCTGGCCAACATACAGTCATTCTTACTTTCTTAACGTTCTCGCTTTAAGCCAAACTCCGCATCGCATTCTTTTAAAACTTAATAACATCGCATCGCATCCTTCTTGATTATAATCGCATTTAATAATTACTTCAAACTCGCAACACACACAAATCCTTCTCAAAGCCATACTCAACATTCACAATCAAACATACATAGTGAGTGGTTGTAAAGTGCCTGGAATACCGCTGCTCGGTAAGTACTTCATATCATTGTCTCAAATTATCGCAATCTTCTTTATTAGAAATCATCCCGCCTACGTGGGTGCATTTTTTTTGCAACGGCAAAAGTCCAAGGCTTATCCCAGCCCGCGTATGCCTAAAAGTTTATTGTTGTTAATATTAAGTTTGACGCCTCTGAATACAAATCCTTTTGAGTCCTTCGTTTATAATTTTTAATATTCACTAGTCTCTGACATGAATTAACATGAAAGTCAACGATCTAATCGACGTGCACTCTGTCTCACTCTATCAGTAAAATCACCGATTCTTCACAGCACTTTGCCATCTAGGTATCTTTTTGCTGCTCAGACTCAACCCCAACCCGAAGAACAAGAATATCACGTCTAGAAGGCCACAACAATGACAAATCAGAAACTCTCCGATGAATGAAATAGGAGACACAACCACTCGCATTCAAAGCTTAGACGTCAATCGCCTAAAAGTTAACCTTTTATACTGTTGCCATTAAATCTCTTTATTTCATTTAAACAAGAATGCTTTTTTTTGTTGGAGACAAGCATTATATATAAGGATGCTATCCAAAGAAGAATCTCCTCGAAGAACAATGAGAATAATTAAATCCAGAAGGTTTCCTATTGAGCTGTTATATTCTAGATGTCAAGTTTTAATAGTAAGACAGCTCTTTGGCTCGAAACTTGTCCTCCGCAAACATAGAGTGGTCCTTGTAGGGACAGAGAGCAAAATAAAACCTCGCAGAATGAGATATGTTTGCCATATGCCGATTCACAAGTCTCATTTTGTTGAGAAATAATTTTGGGTTCTTGGTTCAAGGGTTTACAATAAGGTTAATCATGAATTAAATATCTTGAAGTTATCTAAATACGAATGTAAGATGAAGCTGAGAGACTGCTTGTCGAATCTAAAATATAATGATACTGAGGAACTGTTGCGGCAATAGATGTGTTTGGGCAATAACATTAACATTCTTATGAAATGATTATTTACTTTTGTTGTATAGTCTATTGTTTAGTATGTAATATTATTGTTGTATTGTTTTGAGTTAAGATTGGAGCTACGCAACGGTAATAAAATGTAACAAATTGTGTGAATTATGCTGACATCCAAGATACAGGTTGTCCTAGTTTAGGTGTCAGCTGACTTTAATGTGCTGCTTTGTAATTGTCTATTTAATAAATAATTTTATTTATTTATTTTATTTAATAAGAATACTAACCATAACAGCATTGTGATAGTTCATATCGCGATAGTGATAACGTGAAGTTGCCAATATTGATAATTATTTTTAATTCCCTCCTCTCTTCATCTCTTATAAAGGGTGTCTCAGAATGTTTTTCATTTTTTGATGTTAAATAAAAAACAACATTATCCATTAAAACTTGTTTTATTTATTGTTAAATTAAAGAGCAGATCTTGAAGTTTATTTATGAAAAACAACCGTTTGCAAATGTTCACCATTTACTTGTTCACACTCATTTAGCCTGGAGCTAAAATTTTCAATCACTCGCTGGAGCATTGCTCTTGGAATAGCGTTGATTTCTTCAGTGATTCTTTGCTTCAAAACGTTCAGGTTTGGTGGCAATGGATTGTAAACTTTACTTTTTAGGTAGCCCCATAAGAAAAAATCAGCAGGCGTTAAATCAGGACTCCTCGGTGGCCAGTTTATGTCTCCTCGGCGGCTTATCACTCTTCCGGGGAATAAATCGTGAAGAGCAGCTAATGAGTCATTTGTTACATGAGAAGTGGCCCCATCTTGCTGGAAAAAGGTGTTGCGGTTGTAGCCAGACTGGTTTTGCATTTCTGTAGCCAAAAAAGTCCGGATCATATGGCAATATCGATCAGAATTAACGGTCTGAGTTCGACCTCGGTTATCCTCAAAAAAATAAGGACCGATAATTCCTTGACTTGATATGGCAGCCCAAACAACCACTTTTGGTGAGTACAAGGGCTTCTGATGCAGTTCTAGCGGATTCTCGGTAGCCCAGTATCTGCAATTTTGTTTATTCACGTGACCGTTGATGTGAAAATTCGATTCGTCGGAGAACCAGATGTTATTGAAACTCCTAAAACGGTTTTTCATTGTCCTGCAGAATTCGACTCGTTTATCAGGATCATCAGGCTTCATTTCTTGAACAATAACAATTTTATATGGGTGAAAATGCAAATCTTTCGAAATAATGCGATAAACCGTAGATTTGTTCAAATTCAGAGAAGCTGCGCGCAATCTCAACGACTGTCGTGGGTCGTCCATAACAGACTGGCGAACGCGGTCGACGTTCGTGCTCGCCCTTGATGTCCTTTTGCGCCCAGATGATTTGTCCGGCATTGTATTCCCAGTCTCTTCAAACTTGCACACCCAATGTTTAATTAAATTGGCACTTGGCACATGTTTTAAGCTTGTTAAATTAAAATGTGTCCTGTAGAGACGACGAACAATAGTGTAGGAATCGTTGTTTTTATAAAACGCTCGCACGCAAAACGCGCGCTGCGGTCCCGTGAAACGATTCATGGCTACTGAACTTAACAAGCCGGCCAAGCGTTTGAGACCACTCCCCTCCCCCTGCTGCCAGCGATCGGCGCGTATTGGTCAATTCAAAAACGAAAAACATTCTGAGACACCCCTTACTTTTAATTGAAAGGGCAGAAAGTTAGTTGAACAAGCTACTTTACTCTGTAATTTAGGTAGAGTAAAAAAATATTTTTCTTTTGTACAGGAAAGAGGTGCAGTTGGTGAGACAATATTACACTTATGTTTACTGAATGCCACGTCGCTGCTAGCTCACCTCGCTAAGAGATTACTCCGCTTTTATCCGAAACTGATCAATGATATCTACATCAACGATGAATATTATGGTAAGCAATATTGATAAAGATTAGTATAAAATAATTAAAATTAAAAATTTTTCTAAATTATTGAAAGTTCCTTAAATCGTTTTTTGTTTGAAATATATCTAAAGACCTCTACATGCTTTGTAGTTGCACATAGGTATTATTTTTATATGTATTTATAATATGCAGAATAGAGTGCTGAACATTACTTTATAGCTTAGTACAGAACGTTATAGCCTATATATTGGAAATTGGTATACAATTATCTGTGTATATTCCTGAGTGTTCTCAGGAACTGCATTCTTTGATTCCATCAGCCCCATTCCATCACAAAACCGCTAGACATCGTGTTGGATACCATCCGTATGTGGTTGATGTTCCTTATTTCCGCACGAAAAAATTCGCTTCTACATTCATCATGCAAATGGCTAAGGAGTGGAATATGCTTCCAGCGGCTATATTTCCGCGATCTTATGACCTGGGAGTCTTTAAGAGAAGAGTGAATAGGCCTAACAAATGTTAAGCGGACGCGGTTCATCATCGGACTCATCTTCACCTTCCACCAGGTGTGATTGAGGTCAAGCGTTCGCCTATAAATTAATAAAAAAAAATCCGTGTTTTATAGGTGAGAGTGTCTTACATATTTCTATAGTAAATGAAGACCCGACAATGGCTAAGTTTCTATTAGATGCCGGTGCTGATTATCATGAACGGTGCTATGGTAATTTTATGTGCCCAGAAGATCAAAAAGCTTCACGATCCGATTCAGTAGACCATGAATGGGTTAATGTACAACCGGATACAAACTACAATGGGTAAGTTTGAATTTGTGAAATAGTTTCTTATTTGATAAAAACTAAAAAGATATTACATAAATTTTTCCGTCTTTTTTCATCACCCGAATAGTTATTCTGAGGTTTTGTTAATATGTTTATTACATAAAAATGACAATATCCCAGTAAATAAGTTTATTTTATTTCTTTGACCCTACTCTATACTTTATCTTATTTCAGTTATGTTTATTGGGGAGAATATCCACTCAGTTTCGCCGCTTGCTTGGGTCAAGAAGAATGCTACAGATTAATATTAGCACGTGGTGCAGATCCAGATAAACAAGACACAAACGGCAATACAGTTTTACATATGCTAGTAATTTATGAAAAAGTTGTAAGTGTATTTTATTTTCTTTTACCATGCTCTTTATTTGGTAAATTAATTTTTTTGGCCTATTGTAGAAAAACACATCATATAACATAATTATATCAACTTATAATGTAAATGCAGGGCACTTTTGATATGGCTTACGAGGTGGGTGCTTCACTTAACATCCGTAACGTCCAGAACTTGACTCCACTAACGTTGGCAGCAAAATTAGCGCGGACAGAGATGTTTTTTCATATTCTAAACATCGAGCGGGAGATATATTGGCAGATCGGTGCAACTACATGTGCGGCCTATCCATTGGGACAAGTGGACACTATTGACACAGAGACTGGACTGATTAGTAAGGACTCGGCACTTAATTTAGTTGTTTTTGGGGTTAGTATCAGTTTTCAATTTACAATTACAAATTTGCATTCGGATAGAAGAACACTCAGAAAATGTTAATCATCGACAAATACATTACTTTAAGATATATAAAAGAAATGGATGCTATTAAGGATAGAGAACTCAATTAAAATACTTATGTTAATATGTTTTACAGGAAAAAGATGAACATCTCGGACTATTAGAAGGCATGCTAATCGATCTTCTTAAAACGAAATGGAATACCTTTGTGAAGTTTCGGTTCTACCGTCAATTTATACTATTCTCTTGTTATTTCCTGGTGTCTTTAGTTTGTTTCACCCTCCGTCCTGGTCCTCCAGAGAGAAGCCTCAATGCAACCGTAGTTAACACAACCTCTGGACCTCTTACGATTTATACCGAAGTCATGAATGATGTTGGTAAGAATCGAGAAAGAATTTCATAATACACTAGGATTTACTAATTTGAAATACAAATTAGAAGTGGTAGATTATTGTTTTTCAGAAAATTGTACCATGAAGATGCCAGGAATAGATTTGGACCTAGGCGCTGTGGAAATACTTAATGGGACTAAATTAGATAAAACACAGTGTGCCCGTTTTAAGAGTCACTCGAAAGATAAGGATAAACGTAAGAACATACTTTGTTTCATTTAATATAATTTATATTAGTAGTAAACAACATATTTTCGTTTTTGCTTGATAATTGAGTTGAGTTATATAGCATTTGTTGCCGGCATTAACCATCAATTCACTTAACATCGCTTTTTCTTTTTTATTAGTGTCATTGTTTTTTTTTATCTTATTAGGTACTTACATATGAAATTGGCGTTTTGTATGGGAGGAACAAAATGTCGAATATTTTTTAATATAATATATTTAATTAATCAAAGTATGAACCATTATTTTCTATGCACTTTTGCCATCTCATAGGTAGTTCATTGATCCCTTTACTAAAAAAAACAGTCGGACGGGAATCAATAAAATCTTTGAAGGCGATTTGGACTGCCCCATCGGAGTTGAATTTTTTCCCTTGCAAGAAGTTATCCAAATTTCGAAAAAAATGGTAATCTGTTGGAGCAAGGTCCGGGGAGTACGGAGGATGTCTTAGACTTTCCAATTGAAGCTCTTCTAATTTAGTAGCCGTCTGTTGCGCAGTGTGTGGTCTAGCGTTGTCGTGAAGCAGCAGTGGCGTGGAGCGATTGACCAGCCTAGGTTGTTTAGCCGCTAGCTTTTCCATCATGGTTTGCAATTGCTGACAATAGACATCAGCCGTAATAGTCTGGCCAGATTTGAGAAAACTGTAATGAACAATACCGGCACTAGTCCACCAAACGCTTACAAGTAACTTTTTTGGGGTTAATTTTCGCTTGGGGCAGGATTTGGCTGGCTGGCCAGGATCCAACCATTGCGCTGAGCGCTTCCGATTATCGTAAAGAACCCATTTTTCATCACAGGTAATGATTCGGTTTAAAATACCTTCATTATTGTGCCGGTTTAGTAATGTAACGCAGCAGTCGACGCGCGTTTGCCGGTTTGCTTCAGTCAATTCGTGAGGTACCCACCTTTCAAGCTTTTTAATCTTCCCAATTTGCTTCAAGTGAATTAAAACAGTTTTATCACTAACATCGCAGCCTGCAGTTAACTCGGACGTGGTTTGCGATGGATCCGCTTCCACAATAGCCTTCAACTCTTCATTATCAACTTGAGTCTCAGGCCGTCCACGGGGCTTGTTCTGCAGGTCGAAATTTCCAGAACGAAAACGTTGGAACCAAAAACGAACTGTGTTTTCTTTTGCAACACGACCGCCATACACATCATTCACCCTTCGAGTTGTTTCCGCAGCACTAGTGCCACGGCGGAACTCGTACTCGTAAATAATGCGATATTTTAAGTTTTCCATTTTGTAAAATGAGTGACGCAAACAGAAAAAAACAGAAGAAAAAAACAAATGAATGACGATCATCGAAGCACAAATACATGAATCTATAGCTGTACAAATTTGAATTTAGAATTCCTTACCAAAGAGGAGAAATTTGTGATTAAAGTGGCCAGTACGAAAAACGCCAATTTCATATGTAAGGACCTAATATAAGTCTACTTCAATTGGATATTTTTGGTTACTGTGACAACTTGTTTTTTTTTAACTTGGGGGTAAATCCTACAGAGGACCATCAGGGCCACTGTGTGGGCAATGACCCCGTTGTATCAGACTCCTATTGACCAAAAACCCCCGGGGTGTCCTTCCAATCACTTCAACTAGGCCTGGGAATCCAGATTCATCCAGGCGCCCGGGGAGCGAGCAGCCTGTTTAAGTTCCATTTCTGGGAGGTATCAGTATAAAAGCCCACCTCTTCAAACCTTTCTCACGGGCAGCGTGCCGATAGACTCCCTCAAATCTACCGCGCGGCTGTAAAAACTTGATTGATTTACGTGTATTATAATAATTGTTTATTTTCCTATTAATAAATAACAATGCAATTGTTTGTAAATTATGAGTAATATATCATTATGCTATTGTTAGCTACCAAAGCTCGCAGAGAATCGGATGTTGAAGGCTGGTGGGAGGATCTTACGGAAGACTGTAGATTGATGAACTTTGACAGTTGGCAAGCAAAAGTAAGTATAATGATAACAAATATATTTTTTTGTAATCCATAGTTTTGTAGATTTTCATGTCCATAACAGTTTTTTAGAAAAAGCATATTCTATTAATATTTGAGTTTGTGGCTGTTCGATATTAAAAACTTTTGTATAAATGCAATTTACGAGTCTTCCCTGAAAGAGCATATTCCTAAGTAGACTCATCCACCGTTTGCATTACTCATTTGAATTGATTTTTTTAGCTACGAATATCCGCAGAGCTTTTATTATGGCTAGGAGCATTGATGTATTTTGGATCTGCATTAAGGGAAGCAAAATTTCTAGGTCTTAAAATGTTTGTAGAAAACTTAAGCACTGTACCATCGAGGTGAGTTTTCATTAATAATATTTACGTAATAATAAGGTACAAATAATGTACTTCTAACTTTGTAGGGCTTAAAGAAAAATATTTATTTGGTTTCGAAGTGACTTTTGTAAATATCACTTATATTATTCAATAGAATACAGTGTTCAATAGAAAGAGATTTTATTCTATTATTTAAAGATGAGTTACTGTTTTCTGTTAGTTGCAATCTATACTAATATTATAAAGCTGAAGAGTTTGTTTGTTTGTTTGTTTGTTTGTTTGTTTGTTTGAACGCGCTAATCTCTGGAACTACTGGTACGAATTGAAAATATCTTTTTGTGTTGAATAGACTATTTATCGAGGAAGGCTTTAGGCTATATAACATCACGATGCAATTATTGGGAGCGACGTAATAATGGAAAATGTGAAAAAACGGGGAAAATTATTCATCCTTGGGTGCTTCCATTGCGTGCGCTGCGAAAACGGTTCAGTTTTACCAAAAATATATGTATGACAGAGTTATTCCTCTTAAAATGATCTAAAAAAATGTCCGCGACAGTATCTTTTAAGATTAACTCACTAGAACCGTTTTTATGGTAATCAAATTTGGTCGAAATTAATGCATTATTTGTTAAGAGTTGTATCAACGTAATAATATTAATCTTTATCCAAATAAATGTGTTGTTGATTAAGAGTATTTAATTGTGAACAAAATTGTCTTTAACGTCACTTAATTTCAATGAACATCTTAGAAGATATTACAATAACTTATATAGCAAAACAACGTTTGCCGGATCAGCTAGTAGTCAATAAATATCAAATTATTTAACTTACTTTTACGTACAATGTAGTAACTTTCCTAGGCAACTATAAAAACAGCTTCTAATTTATTACAGAGTGATGTTTTTACTGTCATGTATATTGATGTTGATGTTACCCACTTTGAGACTGTGGTGTGCTGATGAAGCAGAGGATCATCTCGCTGTCATCATAATGCTGACCACTGCTCCCTATTTCCTATTTTTCTGCAGGTAAGCTTCCTCTCAGTGATCTATTTACGACACTAGTTGGTTAAATATTTCGAGTTATTATACCTGTATTTTTTCTTATTTTTATTGTATAATAGTGTGTACTGTGGAGAAGTTTTTAATAGGTTCTAACCAACAAATCATGCCCGAACAAACCTATGATTCTAAATTGGGAATTACCTGTGTACTTAAATATTTGAACTGCATATATATATCAGAATTAGTTCAATAATTTATGCGGAATACTTGAACTAAAATCCAAATAATGATTTTATAGTATAGAAGAAAATTTTATTGACAGAGGTTTCAAGACAGTCGGTCCTTTCGTGGTGATGATTTATAGGATGGTGATGGGAGATTTACTTCGTTTCGTCTGTATTTATCTTGTCTTTGTAATGGGTTTCTCACAAGGTATCTATTTTATTATTATTACATTTTATATTTATTAATATTATTATATTATATACTGTTGAAAAAAAACTGTTATCTCAATGACGGTAAGTGTTATTTTTATGTTTCCGATTTTGAATATAATTTAAATCTGCTCGGAAATTGAAATTTATAATGGTATTTTTGAAGCCACGTGTCATTGTACATAGAAAAGTTGTTTGTTTACACATGCGACAATTATGTATCCATGTTTTAGCATACTACGTGATATTTCTCTCGTTCGATAATCCGAACACTCCGGAAGGAGTAGATGACTCGTTAACAAACCCTATGCCTTCGCCTATGGAGAGCATAATGGCTATGTTCCTGATGTCTCTCACTTCGTTTTCTGATTACTACAGCGCCTTTGAACGCACTGATCATGAAATTGAGGCAAAGGTAAATAAGCTCCTTTAATTATAAATCAATATATAATAATTTTGGGAGCTATTTTTCATAACATTGTTAAAAATAATTAAAACTTTTTGAATGTTTCAAATGTAACGTATCATCAAATCAAATAAATTACATAATGGTAACCGTAGATTAATATTAGATCTAATCCAGTTGCTCGCTGAACAATTTACTTCTATCTTAGAAATAGATATAACATGGTTAATTTGTTTTGTTATAAATTAAATTAAATACATAATATTAATCAACAACTTGTATCAGTAAAGGACATGTTATTTTTCAGAATTAAAAATCTTATTTCGAGGGCTCCGAGAGCAGCGTGTTTTGCGGTGTTTAGAAAAGCGCCAATTATATGCAGTTTATTCATTTTTTATCGCAATACCTCATTAACAGTAATAACATGTTTTGTATTATACAAGCTGAAAATTGTATTTATTCCTTTAGTCCTAAAGAAAAACATACAGAAATATATAAACAGTAAAAAATACACAAAAATGATACAGAAGCCAGCAAAGTTTCTATAATAAAAGAAATGGGATCTTCGGAATATAGCGCTGATCACTTCTGACTCTTCGAAAAAAGGCTTACGTTACAATTTACAAAAACCTAATTGCAAAATTTCTTAGCAGGGTCTCTGGTATAATTATTTGCTAAATCTGTTATTGCGAGCACACATCCTAATGAAAATAATTTCAAAAGAGCATATTGTGGCGGTAGGAGAAATAATAAGTAATTGATCTGATATTGATGATTTTATTTAGAATTAATAAGTAAATAAGATTAACTTATAGTTGTAATTATAGCAGATTTTACAATTTTTGGTAACTAAGAAAAATTCATTTCAGCTGTTATTTGTGATTTACATGATCATAGTGGCGATACTATTGGTGAATATGCTGATCGCTATGATGGGGAACACTTATCAGAAAATAGCCGAGACCAGGAACGAGTGGCAGAGGCAGTGGGCCAGGATAGTGTTGGTTGTAGAGAGAGGGGTACCACCGGCACAAAGACTTAAGCAGCTCTTGGCTTACAGTCAGCCCATGGCCAACGGAAAACGAGCATTGGTTTTGAGGATCAATCAAAAGGTAACGAATTGTAATTATTTTCTTCTCTCTTTTTTTATAAATTTGTCCCACAGTAAGCAGAGATGAGCAAAATGTAATCTGATTAATGATTACAAAATGAAGTATTTTTAATTTTGTTGCTCTGTAATCATGATTCAATCACTTCAAAACATTAAGGAGTCATAAATGTGTATGTTATTGAGGATTCCGTAGTGTTTCAAACATAGCTGAGCAAAATACAGTCTTATTAATGAAGAAAAACGCAAATTGTAATCTTAATCGTTTTTCGTTAATCTGATAACATTTTACCCATCTATAACAGTAAGATTAACTTCTGACTCGAGGGTGCGTGTACTGAAGTGAATTACACAAACAAAACTCAGATCAATTAGATTCGGCTAAATGTAAGACTAAATAATAATTTTAGAGTGAAGATAAAGAAGAGATGAAAGAAATTCTGGAAATGAAACGCACACATGAACGTATCGTAGCCAAAAGGAAGCAACGACAAGAACAGAAACAAGCTATGAAGAGTAATCACTTGCCGAGTCCAGTTAGAAACTATCCCATCAGAAAGTAAAAAAACAATTTCAAGCTTCAGGTGTTTCATTTTCATGGTAATATCACGCTAGGTAGATAAATAATTTGGAGCTATCTGACAATAAAGAACTTATAAATAAAAACCCAGAATTGGATTCATAGCTATGTTTATTACTTAGCGCTTTCAAATAAAATGGTATTATACATACTTGTATTCGTAGTTATTTTTATGTTAGATGCACGTGTAGTTCTTCCTTTTATTTAAATTAGCTTGAACTCTGACATTGTGACCTTTTCATCCTCAAATAAAGGGGCAGGCTGATTTCTAATGTGGCATTTGAAATGTCAACTAATAAATAGTTACCTAAAAACGAGTTCAATGTTGTATCAGAATGATGTATATGAGAGAATTGTGACAGACTGAGCTCACTTTTCACTCTTACCTAATTGTTTGCACCTCAAAACCTCTATGTCGTTTAGCCACATAGTAATAGAGTGTGCAGAAAACCAGCCATATTTACATACAACGCCTTTTGAGTAAACATTGGTGTACCAAACCGAATACACCTGTTTTGTTGAATTCTTTCACAAGTCTTAACACGAGCCATTGACAAATCGTAGAAAACCATCAAGTAAAGTCGTATTGAAGGTCATTACTATGTTTGCGCGTGCTATAAGCAAATCTGCGTGAAGTGTAATCGATAGATCATTGATGTGCAATTTGATATTGAAAATGTTTGTCAATTTTATTACAGTCTGACACTACCAGATGCACAATATTAATTTGAATACAAATCTCACCTACACAGTCTCTATGCAGTGTTAATTGTCCAAATCATTTACTATGTCCAGAGGGTCTGCCACCATTTTTTTTTTTTTTGTAACCCGGGGCAAATGTCAGTGGGTGGTGAGGGCCACCCCCCGGTATGCCGGACTCCTACCGACTAAAACCCCCGGGGTAGTCCACCGAGCGCTCTAGGGCCGAGGGGCATGGCTACTCGCCTCTCCCAGAGCCCGGCCCTGCGCGTTGCCCCATTACGGGTAGCCTTGAATGTAGGGGAGGCAGATTTTTCGCCTCCCCACCGTCTTGTGGTGTGTGGGACCACACACTACACCACCGGAGTATAGTCTAGGCAGCTGGCCCCTCAGCCGAGCTGCTGACACTCCGTGGGAGGACCCTTGTGTGATGGAGTCCTTCTCCCGCGGCACAGCGGAGATTGTCTCCTGCTGCGTCTCCATTGCCGCGGAGGCGGCAAGGCGGGCGCCTCTGAAGTAGGCACCCCCTCTTCTCTTTAGCGGCCGTCTTGCGGCGGCGCACGCTGGGCCGCCGACACGATGGTTGGCGGGCTTGCTGACACCGGCGCACAGCACGCAATAGGCGCGGCTGTCGCATTCCTGGGCCTTGTGACCCGGCTGTGCACATCGGAGGCACAGTCCACTTCGGTCCGTGCCGGCTCTATATTTTTCACTCACGTGCCCCGGCTCCCAACAACGGAAACACCGGAGCACGCGAGGCTCCACCATCTTGACCTGGGCCCCTATCCAGCCGATCCTTAAACCATATTTCAGCGCCATTTCGGCGACATCGGCTGGACAAGTGGCCCAGCAAACGCCAACACCGAACGTGCTGATGCGGATCTCGCTCACCCGAATGTGCTCCGCCAGGTGAGCACGCGCCTCCATGCAATTGCCGACCATCTTGATGGAAGAAAAGACATCTTCCTTATCGACGGAGTCGTCCAGGCCCGACACGCAAAGGCTTACGCACTTCACGGGTCGGGTCACCTTGACTTCCGTCTCCTGGAAGATGCCCTTTAGCTTGCCAAACAAGAGGTCGGCCTTCTTCGCGGCCTCCTCGGGCGGCCCAGGAATGTGGACCAGCCTCGCATCGGAGAGGGTGCCCGACAAGAACGCGGATTGCGCCCCTACCTCCCCCATCGCTACCTGCATCTCTCTGCGGGCTGTTTTGAAAACATCCCGGAGGGAGACACCACGTTCCTTCGCGCCCGGAAGCAGCTTGAATGAGACGACTGCGTCTTTTGGCTTCCGGGTGCGGACCCGCTTGCGCGGCTTCTTAGCCTTTGGGGCCTCCCTTGCGGGGCCCTTCTTCTGTTTGGCGGGGCGGTTCAGCCTATGTTTCCCGTCCCACCCGGCTACCGCCCAGTCGCCACTATCGCCGGCGACTTGGGGCTCACCTAGGGGCGGGAATCCCGCCACCGAGTCTACATTGGGAGCAGGGCGGGTCTTCTTCTCCTTGCCCTTGCCCTTGGAGGACTTGGGGTCGGGGTGAGAGCTCCGCTCTGCCCCTGTTACATCCGTGTTTAAGGCGTTCTCAGCTGCACCGCCGGCCGACTTCGCCGCGTAGGACGCCTTCTTGTGCTGCAGCGTCGGGCGCAGGAGTTTGCCCTCCAGCGCCTCGAACCGCTGCCGCATTCCCTTCATGTGACCCACGACCTCGTTCAGCGTGTTACGCATGTCATCGAGGCCGTGGGAGCTTGTCTCTCCTGGGTCCAAGAGGCCCAGTCTGTTCCGCTCCCTTTGACTGGCGCGCACAGCAGCCATGTCTTCGCGGAGGTCTCTGAGCTCGTCTCTGAGGCGGGCGTTCTCCGAGTGGATTTTACGCACCTCCTCAGAGACCGAGCTCCTAATGATGACCTCCACGTCGTCTCTTATGGCCGCTATGGCAGCCTTCATATCGTGGACGACCGTCCCCTTGATGTTCTTGGACTTGGTGACTCCATCTCCAAGAACGCCAAGATTACGGCCGATCCGCTGGCAGGCGGCGTACGCCGTGTTGCCCTCGTCCTCTAGGCTGGTCACTGATAACCGTGACGTGAGGCGAGGGCGCACACTACGCGCTGTCTCCAGGAGCTGCTCCTGTGCGAGCCACTCCCTTTCTTTCTCTTCTTGGGCCAATACGGCCTTCTTGGCCTCCCACATGCCCACATGACGACCGTGGGTGGGCGGCCTTCCTCTTGATCGTTGGGGGAGCGCCAAGATCTTGGCAGGCGCATCCCCCTCCGAATCACTCGAATGCACACTGAGGTGGGTGCGCTTCCGGTCAGATATGCCGGATTCTACCGTCATGAGGCTTCGACCGGAGTCGGAGTCCTCTATTTGTTCCAGGCAAACCGAAACATTCCGCAAGCAAGCTAAGTCCGTTGGGCTAGCAGTGGTCGTCGGTGCGGTAGGGGGGTCCGCCCTACCGCCAAGTACAAGGTTGCCCCCCCCAGAGAACAAGGGGCTGCCAGAGCGGTAGCGGAGTTCCCGCCCTGGGAAGGATTCTCCAGCCGCAGGGCGGCTGGTACCCTCCTGGGGTAATTGCTCTTTATCTTGTACTTCCATCATTTTTTTTTCCCTTTCCGTTCATCGAATTTCATACGTCGCGCAGGTATTGAAGAATTAAAAAGAGATGGAGAGGAGATAGAGGGGAGAAGAAAAGGAAGACAAAGAAGATAGAAGAAGAAGGGTAAAATAATAGAAAAACATACAGACTGACATAACCTATCATAAAACCCTAACAAGACAACCTAACATACCTAACCAGGAATTGGGGAACAAAGGAATAACGAAGGATGGGGATGGGTGGCGGGAGGTGTGAGGGGTTTGAGTGTGGGTGGGAATAATGAGGCCCTCCTCACTTCCCTTCTCTTTAGAGAAAAGATAACGAGAAAGGGCACAAGGAAAAGGTAAGGGAAAAAAGGACGAGTCCCTGGCCCGGACTTTGGCCAACGACTCGGCCTGACTGCACCAGCGAACTGGTGGGCGATGGGGCCGTCAACTCCCGACGCTGGAAGAGGGTCTGCCACCATATACCAACATAACAGTATTATTTTAATTTTATTTGATAAGAGATGGTAGATGGCCATCAAGTTCAAATTGAACTCTTTTGAACGTGAAATTGTACGTATTTGAAATATTATCTTATAGCGTAGAATTAATAAGAAACCCTATTCATTTCTAAAAGCTAAATTAATGGTAGCAAGACGTTTAAAATTCAGGCTAGAGAACAGTGGCGATCTGTAGAAGTACTTATTGAATTTCCAACAGAAATACAATTAGGCTGAAATGAAGATTGTTAAACATTAAGTATACTTAATAGGCGTATAATAAGTACACATTAACAGGCTCCGAAGGTTAGATTAAGTTCAAACATTAATGTTATGAGGGTCATTGTCATCAAAATATCACAGAATTGAAGTTCTTTAACCGATAATGTATTTGATATCTGAATAGCAGCCACATGAAAAATATGGACCTACAAATTATATGTTCGAGAATATTTTGCAGGGATTTTCCTTGTTTTAGAAATTCATGTGGAGATCATTTGTATATCCCGAGAAAGATTGTAAAAAGGTATTTCTTGTTTTGCTACACAAATGAAAGATAAAAAGGGGAAAGAAAGAAATGAATTTCGCAATACAGTAAAAAAGAAATTAAACAAAATATTAGCAAATAAAAAAATTAAAAAAAAAAGAAAGTACAAGAAACAAAAATAGATATGATGAAATCCTCCTTCAGCTTTATGCCACAGAGGAAGTCTATGGCGCTGCAGTTGTGTTAATATCGGAAGCACATACATAAATGAGTAATAAGTATATATTTATGAATATTCATGAAAGATAGTTAATAAATTGTTTACATTGTTATGTTTACATTGTATTGTATATGCACATTGTTCTATACAAATACCGAATATGACAAGATTATACATAGTTATTATTAAACACAATACTTAAAAGTGTGCTTTAAAAATATTGAGAAACGTCGCTTTGTTTATAAATTACGTCTCGACTAGACATTGTGTATAGAATGACCCGTTGTAGAGTAAAATTAACCTACTTCAAAATAACAGTACTTTGACAATCCATATATGTATGTACTATTTTAATTTGAAAACGCATCAAGTGTCATCAGCAGGGGAACATACTTTAGACTTGCCTTGCTGCTTTACTTTACTTTAGAACTAGAAACATACAATTTAAAGAATAATATGAACAAAAATCATGCTTTGTACGATCAAGTGGACTTTTTTACTGGTAGAAAATTTTATTTGTTCCTTCCATATGCCAGTTATGATATGCTGCACTTGAAACATCTGTAAACTACAATATAATCTGTCTTCTGCTTACTGATTTGAGCAGCGAGCTCTAAATTATTATACCACCTCACACTAGACATTCGATATAACCTCTAATAAGCACTTCTAGTGAAGACTTCAGAACTGAACATAATAGGAATTCTATTTCAAAACATTCATTTCGAATGTTAATAAACTTTCTAATTTGCTTAATGTTGTGTATTGTTAAATATTAATTAATTCATTTGAAGGTTAGTTGTTGATACTGTATTCGTCCATAGGTTTTATTTCCGTGATCTTAAGCATGATACCAGCTGCTAAATAAGTTACAGCATGTTAGGAAGACGTTTGTGCCCTGGGCTGCGACCATAGTTGTAAAATTTATCTTAGGGGGTCGCTTCAATCTGTTTTGTTTCATATTCATGTCTACAACTATTAATATATTTAGAAGGCTCTTATTGTAGAATATGTAGGCCGGCATGATGACGACCAGTATCAGTTTCTAGTCTCCTAACAGTCATTGCTGCTTTTAAACTGTATTGTATGTACTGTTCCGTTCGTAATGGCAAGCGGAGTGTGGGGCGCATACACGCCAACAAGGCAACCTGACGATTTAAGTCGCAGGATGACGATGGATACAAGTTGCTTCCGACCGGACATGCAGGAAACATTTGATGATGTACGTACTATCAGTACAGTTATTCTAAAAAAGTTAAAAAAAAAAAGTTTTAGTAAAAAGTTTTATGAGCTATAACTAAATACAACCTCCATAATATTTTAAGCAAGAAGCAATCTACAATAGCCTCTAACTGAATATAATCACAACGGCAAACTGGTCATATAAATACTGTAAATTGAATTGTGCCCACTGTAAAACACACACTGGCACACTTATAATGCGTCATATGCGCAATCAGGTATGGCGATGGTCCCGATAGTTCAAACTGATAGTAGTGGAGGAGGGTATAAAGCCGTAATGTCCAATACCGGTTTTCACATACGACATCACGCTCGATTATCGCCATGAGAAGCGCGGTAAGTACAAGACAAAAGAGAAATTGTTGTCGCATAGATATTTGTCGATTGTGAAGTGATAGTGATGTTTGTTTTGTGAGATAAGAAAATATCTTCCATTATGTTTGTACCAGGAATACCAGGCAAAGAGCTTTTGGTTATAGAGAAAAGCTTATCCATTAAATTATGTTCAAGCCTGCAGAGGTTTTTTTTACACAGGCTCGACATAGTGGCTAAGGAGTACCTAATGGTAAGTACAGTGTAGTCCAAAAATGAAAGCGACCATCAAAGGATGAATATCCAGTGATAGTCTCTGTCGTCATGTCGGCCCACATATACCACGACTGAAGGTCTCTAGGTATATGAGTTACTGGTTATACACAAGCTGATCTCGAAACGCGACAGGCCACAGCGAGTCACCATGACGGTCTTTACACGCGTGTACTGCGGTCATGACCCAGTTCAAGCAATCGCCCTACAACCAAATGGCTAAATTAAGAAGACTATCGTCTTTTTAAGTATGCCATTAAAGATTCGGGATACTCCAAATATAATCTTTTAGATTAACGTATTTCTCTCGTCCTGTGATATTTGACCATTTTAAAGAAGTGGGAAGAGATGTTGATAAAGTTCCGTATGCCCGCAGCAACGACTAGCAACAGTTTTTGCTTAGTCGTTTTTTAGACAGCACTAAGCTTACTGTCAGGTCAGAATAAAATTAATCTCTATCCCGATAATTTTCGAGTCTGTTAATAAAATAAATTCTCTTATTCAACAAAAAAATCATATGTAAGTAACAAGCTGACTGATCACCTGATGGTAAGGTTGTCGTCACCTAATTTGCGTAATATTTTTATATAACACCTTAACTATTTTGTTTTTTAAAATTTGATTAAGCTAAATAATATTTACCAGGGATTTTAGGTTCAAGATATAGGCACCACATTAAAAATGCAAAGTCGATACAACCACTAATATCCCTGTTTACCTCGGCAGAGAATATACAGTGCACCGTGATTATCTTCTATAATATAAAAATGAATCGTTAAATGTGTATAAGCGCGAAACTCGAGAACGGCTGAACCGATTTGGCTGATTTCTTTTTTGTTGTGTTTGTTGAAGTCTGGGGAAGGTTATCACGGAAAGAAAAATTAAAAAAATTGTCTGAAAAAGTCTAAAAACAACACTTTTCTGTATTCTCATATAAAAAATTCGTTATAAGTCATTTTGAACTTTAATACCATATCATAAAGTTTAAATATTAGTGGACGGGTTCCGGGAAGGCAAAACAATTATTGAGTGACGTATAAATATTAATGTCAATATTTGTCAATTTTTATACATATAGCATTAAGGCCAGGTTCCTTCAAACAATTTTCAAAAAACAGACGACGGGGAAGCTATTAACATTAAAAAAAACAATGTGACTTTGTTTTAGAGAAATAGGGCAGAACAAAGTCTGCCGGGACAGCTAGTATTATCATAATAACGTAAGTTGTTTATATTTGCAGATAGTTATACTGTCCGTTGTGACAGTAATAGCTGGCCAAGCTCCGTATCATCTGCCACATCCAGGGATAAATAGTCCACCATTCAACTACCCAACTGCACCTGCAGCACCCTCTCCACCATCTAGACCGCCGCCACCGCCACCGCCACCTCCACCACCGCCGCCTCCTCCGCCACCGCCAGCACCACGTCCACCACCACCGAATTTTGCTCCACAACCAAATCCAAACAATGGATACCAATACCAACGACCAAGTATAGAACCAGATTTCGTTCAACCACAGCAGCCTTATCAACCCGCGTATTATCCACCAGCAACTCCGCCGCCGTCACCTTTTCCACCCCGACCACAACCGCCTCCGCAGCCTCAACCTCCTCCACCGTACTACCCACCATCACCTCAACCACCACAGCCTAGGCCTTCATACGGTGCTCCCCAACAACCAATATACCAGCAGCCAGTACCTCAACCACAGCCTATAGCTCCTCAGCCACAACCAGCGCCAATACCCCCGCGGCCTAGGCCCACATATGGTGCTCCCCAACCTACCTATCAGCAGCCAGCGCCTCAACAGCCGCTTATAGCTCCCCGGCCACAACCAGCCCCAGTAGCTCCTCCGCCACAACCACCTCAGCCCAGGCCCTCTTATGGTATCCCACAACAACCAACATACCAACAGCCAGCTACTCAGCCATCACCAGCTCCTCGGCCACAACCGCCAGAGCCTAGTCCTTCTTATGGTGCTCCCCAACAACCAATATATCAGCAACCAGAACCACAACCATCACCAGCAGCTCCTAAGCCACAACCACCGCCACCAGCTCCTCAGCCACCTCCAGAGCAAGGAACTACTCAACCAGAACTTCCACAACCTAATCCTTCTTATGGTTCTCCTCCGCAACCAGCACCTCAGCCACCTCCAAGCCCCCAACCCCTTCCACAACCGGTGCAAAGCCCACCTCACTACCCAAACACTCAACAGGGTTACTATTATCAACAACCTCAAGCTGAGGAGCAATCGCAACCCCAGTACCGGTCATATCCGCAAGATCAATTACAACCTCAAAACACTCCGCAACTGCCCCTGCAAATGCAACCAACTGCAGGCAGTATATCCAATTCTGCCTATTCCAGTTACCAAGCTGATTCAGACCAATACAAAACCTCACAAAGTCAAACTCACGGAGACATCCTCGATTCTATAGTTTTAGGTCGCGTGCAGAATGTTATTACTGAAGATGAACATACGTATGCTAGAAATGCTGGATACCAATCCCTAGTCTCAGGAGTATCGTTGGAAACCGCTAAACCGAGCGTGGAAATTTTATCTTTTACGCACAGTTCGCCGATAAGTGCTGGTCATAGTTCCGGATCTTCTATCTCTGTTTCAAGCCCATCGGCTGGTTATCGATTACCATCGCCATCGGCATCATCCTTTTCATCATCGTCGATAAGTCAGTCAGTAGGACAATCAGAGAGTTCTGGCATTAGTTCTAGTTTCTTACCGCATACCCAGCCAGCAACATCATACGGTCCACCCAACAAACGATAAAATTAAATTGTTTATACTAAATTGTACTTATTAATTAATAAATAAGTTTTTCATTTTTGTAAATAAATACTCAGGATAATAAATAAGTTGTTTTAATGAAACAATAAAAGAAGGATAAAACTTATAACAGACCTTATTATTGGTATAAAACATTTTTCGAATGTTCATTAATATTATATAATATTGTTATTGGTATTTGAAACTTTTGGGAAAATAATATTTAAAAACCGATCCATATAGTAAAAATGATAAATGGTTCATTTGTATTTAATTTCGTAAAAATATAACATGATTTCTTTATGAATATATTTAGATAAAAGTGGATTAAATAGATTGTAGTGAGGTTTATCCGTCAAGTTTATCTGCATACATTACTTTCATGAACAATGGATAGTCATGTACGTTATTTTTCTCCTAAAATGTATAAAATTTTGTCAACAATCGCTTTGACATAATTATGCAATCAATTTGTTCGTGTGAAATATTACACAAAATTGGAAAGTGACGAAAGAAACGTACCAGTATTATTGGGTAGTCTAATGTTTGCACAGTATTATTTACAGTGTTAGGACTAGCCTTCTTCGTTAGTGTTGCAAAGGCTTTTAAAACTTCTGAATCAGTTTGTTTGCAGAGAGCACAAGTCACTAACGATTGCTTCTTTCCTAAGTTGTTCTAGAATGTATATAATATTTGATTAATTGTATTAAACACTATTGATTATATATACATATCAACAAAGTCTAAGATTGAAATTTATATACGCTTCTTTGAATTAGCTTAGATTGTATTCTGGAATTTGACAAAAACGAAATTTATAGCGTGTCTTAAGCATGAGCTGCGCGTTAAGCTAAACTAGGTTTCAAGTTGGCGAAATCGGTGGACGGTGACTTATCCAATAGCATGATATTAACCAAAAATAAAGAAGAGTATGACATAGGTTATAAGCGACCGTTCAAACTGTACACATTTTGTTATAGTAGTATAATAAAACGTACATAACGGTACCAACAAATGAAAATGCTTTTGTGTTGTCAAATCGTGGATGAATAGTTTTCAGTTCTGTTTTATGTTTGAAGCCGATGATTTATTTATACTCTTATACCCACTTATACTTTATTTATTTATTGAATTTCCTAATAAATTTTGGATTACAAATAAATTTTTGATAAAGTTAGTAAATACGTATGATTTTAACTAAAATATTTATAGGGGCTTTCTACTCTAGGCCTAGTAGCACTAAATAGCTCGTCTCGTTTTCATAGGGAGCACCCAGACTATCAAAAACACTGCCATTTGTTGATGTGTTTAAGTAATTGATCAAGCTATATCTAAATTTGGTTGATACTTTTAATTTCTTATTATTATAAAAGTCGCGGTATAAATTCCCTTACGTTATTAGTCAAAGTCCTGGTATCATTTTCATTTCGATCGTGAACATCTATTTTCGAAGTTTCACTAGAACATAGACATGTTACGATATGATTAGTATCAAATTCATTTATTATTCTTTTTACAGTTCCTTTTTTAGGCATCTCGCCCATATGTGATGACGAAGTTTTAGTTGGTTTATCTATTGGACAGCATTTCTGAAAAGGCAAATAATACATTTACAATAAAATAGACATATTTTAATAATATTAATAATAAAAAAATAAAGAAAAAACTAAATGAATGAATTTTATTTAGAAATGTCATGTGAATCATAAGTGCCCTAAGAACGACGATCTGCTACGCGACTGGTTCCTTTAGGCACGACATATAAGAGTAAAGTGGATACAGCCATTAATGTATCTCTGCTCACACCGTAAGGTATATAGTGTGACGACATATTAGTATATTATTTATCATATTTATCAATACCTGTTTAAAGCACAGTCGAGTCATAGTAGACGAACTAGAAGCCTTTTGGTTTTTTATTGGTATCTTATTCATTGTCTCTTTAATATTGTTATTTTCAGTTTCCCTATTGGTTTCGATTATACCTGAACACTGACACGATACATCTTTAGTATTTACAGTAGATATAGTCTTTGACGATACAATCGATTTCAAATAATTTAGATACTTTGATTTATCTCGAATATTTGACAAACTTTGTGATTGATTAATTAGTTTCTTAGAGTCTTTAATTTCGGTAGATCCAAGTGTAGGATTCGAATAACAGTTGGAAGGCTGTGATCTGAAACATAAAAATCGCTGTAATATCAATAATAGAGATTTCCTACTCGGAATAACAACTATTGTTAGAGGACACAATAATTTTAATAGTTTATTTAGGTTATCAAACATATGTTATTCTTTAAAGAATAATAAGAATTGGAACACGAAGCATATAATAATAAAGTTATTAGCCAAAACTATATGTATTTTGTAGAAGTTACGGTTCTATGGATATATGGCAACAAGAATGATCTTTATAAACTAAACACTTTTGCCGATTAGAAATTGCTTAAATACGATTTAATATACAATCACTAACATTGTAAGCCGTTCAGAAGCTGGACGTGACACATCCTTTGGATTTAAAATATATTCTAAGCTTCGATTTGATCTGGAATAATAATAAACGTATTACGTGTATTAGGACTACATAAATTAATACTCTAATCAAAACGTATCTTACTTTTTATTTGTCTTCCGTTTCTTCCATGGACTGTAAAGAAATATTTACGGTAATATGTGATGGTAATACAAAAATAGTTAATATTAATTAACGATTACCTTCTGATGCGCGCAAATTTTTTAACAGTTTGTTCGGACTGAACTCTGCTGAAATTAATAAGTAGTAAAACAGGATTAGTCAAATTGAAAATATGTAATTTTATTTGCCTAAAAGTGTTCTTATTGTAAGAGAATTAATTAATTTCACGGAAAAGATAAAAAGCCTCAGAAATTTAAATATATATAACATTTTAAAATTCATTTAGATTTTTTATTTATTCCAACTCCACAAAGCGATTGCACTGCAACTGATGGACAATACAGTACAACCCAAAAACCGAGTACATGTATCGAGAAAAACCCCCTTATTTGTTTATCCGGGGGAAAATTCTACAAAGGATCATTAGGGCTGCTGCGAGGGCAGTGACCCCGGTGTGTCAGACTCCTACTGACTAAAAATCCCCGGGGTATCCTTCCAATCCCTCCACCCAGGCCTGTGAATGCAGATTCTTTCAGATGCTCGGGGAGCGAATAGCCTGCTTGGCTTCATATCTGGGAGGGGTGAGTGTAAAGAGCCAACTCTTCCAAACCTTTATCACGATTGGCGCGCCGGATACTGCACGCTGTCTCACTCTCATCCAAGTAGCAGACTCCTTCAAGTCTACTGCCCGGAGAAATGATCCCCTGCCGATAGTCGCCGCGATCATGCGGACCTATCATTTTCTATGTTTTGGAAAATTATGGCATGCTTAATTACCAGCGACTAAATGTTTTTATGGCAATACGGTATAATCTAAGTTAATTTATTTCAATTGAAAAAACCAACAGTGTTCCATACTTCTGTGATTTATCCGGTTCATCAATATTAGTACTTTTTAACTTCCGAGTGTATTGCATCGGTTGCGTATTTTGGTTTTCTTTGACGAATTGTTCGTATTTGTTATCTAACCACGTTGCAAATCCTATTAAATCCGGATTATTGTGAGTAAATTGACTTTTTGGAGATTCCCCGTGTTCCTGATTTATAAAATTATTGTTTTTGTTACCTATATTATATTATACCATATACATATTACATATAGGTCTTATTGATCTCATCAGAATATCTTGATCACTACATAACGCCCATAATACAAGGGCTAGGAAACAGTACTCAACTGAGAATAATTATTGCTTTTAAAAAAGAGCTGTATAATGTGAAGTTGAGATTTATAGCCGACTCTTTGATTTTGCTTATACGTTGCTCATTAGATTAACTAGCCTTTTTTTTTGGTTTCTCGGGGGAAAATCCACCATAGGACCATGAGGGCCGCTGTGAGGGCAGCAACCCCGGTGTGTCACATATTAAACTACTGACTAAAAACCCCCGGGGTGTCCCTTTAATCGCTCCACCCGAGCCTGGGAAACCAAGTTCATCCAGACGCCCGGAGAGCGAAATGCCTTGTCGAGGCTGCCTTTCTGGGAGGGGTAAGGGTAAAGAGCCCACCCTTCCAATACCTATCTCACAGGCGGCGCGCCGGACACTGCACACCGCCACCCTCTCATCCGGACAGCAGACTCCCTCAAGTCTACTGCCCGGCTATTGTCACCGGGGGATGTCGCGCTCGCTTTGAGCGAACGCATCCCTCCGGCGACGGTGCCTTGGCCGCCGAATAGCCAGAGAAGATGTTCGCTCTCTGACCCTCTCAGCGGTCTCCTAGATTAACTAGCCTAGCTCATTAAATTAATAAATTTTAACGATAACTAAGAGTAAAAGAAAATATGATAAGCACGTATTGTATATGGGTAAACGTGATCTATTATTTTCACTCTTCGCTCTCTGTCCTGGGAATGATTGAAAATTTTTTTCTATGTGTAAAGAAGGCGTACACGCGAACAGCCCACCTGATGGTAAGCAGTCACTACCGACTATGCACAACTGCAATAAAATAAGGGTCACCATTGCGCTGCCGACATAAAAGAGCGTTTGTCACTCCTATTTTGAAGAGCCCATGTCGTAGAGCAGATGAAATATACTGCGCCAGCGCTCATTGCACAATTTTAAAGTGTGCGACCAGAAGGTTCTAGAGATCCGCTCTCTTATTGCGAGTTTTTAAGCCTTAAAGTGTAAATATATTGGTTGATTGAATAATTACCCCAGAAAATTAAGATTTAATTACCTGCGTATACCACCGAAAAGCTTTTACGAAACAATTCGGATTCTTCTTTTTATTCTCGCTACTGTTGTTGTTTCTAGTTGAAGGCTAAAAAACAGAAAGTTATTGAGTTTAAAATTAACTCTATTATTAAATAGTTTTTGATTATAGTTGTTTGTTTTATATAGTGATTAGCCAAGTATACGATACGTACGATTTGAGCATAATAAACCATAGGTTGTTCGAAGGTAGGGTAAAATAGATTTTGCCAGTTGCATTGATAACTGTTTTCATGTTTAAGAGAGTGACAATAACTGTATTCTACACCATCACAATCGCTCGACGATTCGGAGTACATCACTAATTTCGATAATTTAATATACCTCTAATTTTGTGTTTTAAATAAATCTACGACATCAATGTCTATAATGAGAACTAAGAATGAGAACTACGAACTAGAATTTTTATTCTTGAAATCTATCAATCACAATTGCTTATAGAGGTTCGCCAATAAAGGAGTTTATAATTACAATAAATGAGAAGCGTTCAATACATTACATTTGGGGAAAAAATACACAAAACAAAGTGACTAAAGTGCACGTGATGATAAGTACAGTGTAGTCCAAAACCGACAGCGACTATAGGTAAAAATCGTGATAGTCTCCGTCTTCATGTCGGTCCACATATACCACGACTGAAGATCTCTAGCTATATGGGTTACTGCGCGTACATAAGCTGATCCCGAAACGCGCTTAGCCAAACCGAGTCACTGTGACGGTCCTTACACTTGTATACTGTGGTCACGACCCAGTTCGGGCAATAACCTTACCACCTCAATAGTGCCTTGTTACCAACTACCTTGTTTAGATTCTTCCTACAACTTTTTATATAAAGAAGTACAACTAAATGCTTACACCGTACCTGATGATAAATACAATGTAATCCAAGAACAGCGGCCGCGGATGATAAACGGAATGAAATGAAATAATAAAAATAATAATAACATTTATTCCGCACACAACATACAATACCTCAGAATAGGTTAAAAAAAAAACAGAAAACAACAAAAGCAAATACCCTGTGTTGTGATGAAGCGGCAAAGGGAAGTCAGCTCAGCAAATGCTAAGTGACCGGCCGAGCCACCCAGCTCTGATTTTCAGCTGACACCAATTTCAATACTAATACATTGATTGATTGCTGAATACATTTATTTCACCACAAAGTAATAGAGAAGAGCTCATTGGTAATCGTTGTAATGTAGGTCTGTCTATCATGGAAGGATTCTAAGTTCTATATATATATATATATATGTTAACTAGATGTACATGATCCCGAAACGCTATGACCTGAGGCTGGATATAATGACGGATTTTGTACAGACGTATTTTAAATGCCATCCAGTATTAGGGGAGTTTTGTAAAGAGTAGGCTGTTATTAACCTTTGACCGAAGCAGTATCAAGCTCCAATCTTCTATAATCTGTTATTTAGTTTAGATTAAACATGAGGGGAAAAACGACGATTATCACTTAAAAGAGATAATTATCATGTAGGTAATAATTCTGATTGTCCTGCGATGTAACCATCCTGATTGTAAGATTTCATGATTGGTTTATGTCAACTTTAATTTCCTATAAAACATGTTATTTTATTGCCTTTTATCAGCGCATTGTATATTCGTTTCAGCTTATTTTAATAGTTTATTTAAGATTAAAAGTGCGGACCATGACTTTAAAGGTAAGTTCAGTTTTGCTTTCATTACAAATTTGTTTCATAGTTATATGATAGAAGAAAATTCTAGTGTGGGATGTTTAAAAAAAATCTATCACCTACTTAAATCACTATTACGATTATAACTAATTAAAATAAATGTTTTTTAGAATACTGTGGCGGAATCAAGAATGATTCATCGATTATTTACTATAAGCAAAATAAATTTGAAAGTAACATTGATCTGACAACTCCAAATCCAAATGAACTGCTGGACGTAACTTTTAATACTGTACAATCAGCGTTAGTAACAGAAAAAGGTATCTACTAGAAAAATATACATAAAATAATGCAAAGAAATACGTACTACTGATGAGATATATAAAACTTGCAGAGATAAGTATATCTATCTATATGGTAATGACATCTTAGTGATTGGTGGATGAGAGGGAGGCGGTGCACGGTGTCCGGCGCATCGCCTGGGAGAGAGGTTTTGGAGGGGTGGGCTTTACTCCTTCCCCTCCCGGAGAGGTAGCCTTAACAAGGCTTCTTGTTCCCTGGGTGTCTGGATGAATTTGGCTTCCCAGGCCCAGGTGGAGCAATCAGAGGGACACTCCGGGAGTTTTTAATCAGTAGGAGTCTGACACACTGGGGTCACTGCCCTCACAACGTCCCTGATGGTCCTATGCAGGATTTCACCCGGGATACATAAAAAAAAATTAGTGATTGGTAGTAAACTTGGTAGAGAATTAGCAACGGAAAAGATACGGTATCGAAGAAAAAATACTAAAAACTATAACTTTTTATGGATGCTTTCTTTCGTTTGAAGCTATATTATAAACAATATGAAATACAAATATACTCGTAAGTGTAGAGTAGATAATATGACAAATATACCTACCATTACAATGTTTAAATACGACTCCAAGGAAAACGTTTAATAAAATTATTAAAATGTCTATTCAGTTTAAAGCAATTTTATTCATTCCTATAATTTTTACAGATCCGTTTTATTCCTTTCATAAAGATATTTATCAATTTATATACGGGTCCAAAAGTGATGGTAAGTTAGATTTTGAAATGCTATAAGATATCAGAATAAAAAGTTTGATTTGTTAGATGCCCTGCTAACATACTAGAATGTGTTTAAAAAAACAAGAGAGGTATTATATGCATTGAATTAAGACAATGTGTAGAATTGTGACCATGATAATAGTTAATTATTATCATCATTTATTCATTATTTATATACAATATAGTTACATTTTAAAATAAATACATATAAAAAAACATATAAATTTTAAAATATAAAAATATGTAGACCTACAGGGGCGAGGCCTAAGGCCCAAGCCACCGGTAGTTAGGAGCTTAAAGTGAGGAACCTCCTAACAATGCGTGCCGTATCGAGTAGCACTGCCTTCTGTATTCGGCCCTTGATCCAACAACCAAGCGAGAGCCTCTTAAGGTGGTAATCAAGGCTCTTTGCGATCAGCCCATTAGTCGATACGACTATCGGGACAATAATCGTAGAATCTACATCCCACATGCTGGTAATGTCGTGTGCGAGGTCTAAATATTTTGATAGTTTTTCTTTCTCAGCTTTTACGAGATTTTCATCATGTGGTATGGTGATATCAACGAGTATTGCCCGGCGCGCCGACCGATCTACTACCACAATGTCAGGTCTATTAGCAAAAATAGTCCTATCAGTGATAACAGATCGATCCCAGTACAGCATTGCACGACCATTTTCAAGAACTGGCTGAGGTACATACTGATAGTACGGTACCTCATTGTCCACAAGACCATATGAAAGAGCAAGTTGCTGGTGTATGATCTTGGCCACTTGATTATGTCTGTGTAAGTACTCGCCGTTAGTAAGAAACGAACAACCAGAAACCACATGCCTCAAAGATTCTCCAGGACGGTGGCATGCCCGAGTTAATTTATTGTTAATACAATTAATAAAGTATTTTTCATCAGATTCAAATAATATATCTAATATTGCGAAATACGTGTTTTAGTTTCTTATACTAGTTCCTTCGGACTGTAGATTAATCAGGAATGTTTTTTAGAAAGATGATAGCTAAAAATGGAAAGAATGAATGGAAATGAAGGTTAAGACCTTTTGACTACTAATATACATTTTTTTATTTTAGGTAAGGTTAAGCTTAAAACATTCATTGATATTCCTGGTACTGATATTCTGGCTCATTATCCTTCCGGACACGACATGCGGTAAACGTTTTATTTTGTCTTACCCGTAGAGACCAAAATAATGTACATAATACTAGGCCATCGGAATCAAAACGAACCAAATCTTGCAGTCAAAATTATAATAATGTACACGAAATGGATATGGACCCATTTCGTGTTCTATTCTCACTAATTTAAGATCATCATCAACCCGTATGTGTCCACTGATGAACATAGGCCTCTCCCAAGGTTCACCACTAAGCCTGATGTTCAGCTCAATAAATTGCCCGCCACTTTGCGCAAATCGTCGCTTCACCTAGCCACAGGGCGTCCTTACACTACGCATACCGAGGCGTGGCTTCCACTCAAGAAGACGTCTACCCAAGCAGTTACCAGTTCTTCGGAAAATATGATTAGCCCACTGCCACTTCAGCTTGTTACACTTCTAAGCAATGTTGATGATTTAAGTTCTCTGACGAATCACCTCATTTCTGTTTCGATCCTTCAGAGAAACACCGAACATAGTACGTTCAATAGAATACTTTGAAATTGTGAATCAGTCATACCATGATGAACTAATTTAGCGAATGCTTTATTTTATTCCTGCTCAGATTATAGGATTACTAACTAACGTTACTGTCGACAGCTCCGAGTTATTTATGAACAAATCTGCTGTCCATCTTCCTATGGCGGAATTTATGCACCGAGGCCATTGTAATCTCAGAGTTACTAAAGATTATATGCAGACTGCTGTCGACGCATTCTCCATTATGCTTTACGGGACAATTCAAGATATCTTACGTCTACCATCTTCATACGTATTGCACTCCGTGAGTGACCGTTTTTTTTCAATGTTTACACAGTCTATTTACTTCTGTGCCATAAACACGTTTACAAACACATGTGCTGCATAAATATCAAAGCCCAAAATAATTATTTGTGTAAACTAGACTACGATTAGGCCCCAAAAAGTCCAGGTTCAAAGGTTCAAAACCCAAAAATGACGATACCTTAATGATTCAATATTGTTATTATGAATCATGGCCAATTTTATGTCATACTGTTATATGTGCTAGTAGACATACGCCCCAATCTAATCCTGACCAGTGGAGTTACGTGAATTTCTTCTTCTTTAATAATATAATTATAAGAATTCATTTTAGAGTACTCTATAAATTATAATTAGGGAATTCGCATTTCTAAAGTTAGAGTGGATTATGGGCCATACATTTCTTAATGATAAAAAGTCCAAAGTTTCAAGATGCACGATAGATAGGTAAGTTTTAAAACTAAATTGTGTTGCAGACTCGAACGATATCAATGATGAAGATAGCAAAAGAGAATCTGGCTGCAACGTGGATAGTAGTTAAAGGGAATAGACGCACTGTAGAAATAGATATCCAAACTCTTGAGTTATACCGCCCTCTGTTCAAATATATCAACGCTAGAGAGATGGCGAGGTTAAATTTAAGCGACGAAAATATATTATATTACATTGGTACTCATGCGGAGTTAGACAGACATCAGGTAAATGTGTTTGGAGTAACTAAAATATATTACTACAAGAATTATTCAGAAGATCTATAAAAATTGTTGAAGTGTAATTTGGAACGTCTAAATGTCTACTGAGGACAATGAACAGTTTTGAAATTAGCATATGATGCTTGTGTTTCCAAGGGCCAAATGTCTGTAAAATGAACTATAAATTCTTCTTTCCACTTAGGTTGGAGTTGTAGTAAACCGTTACATACATCTGAATCCTAATTGGAGAGAACCAAAGTATTTGAATCTAATGAATAATTTACTGTGTGGTGTACCTATGAATTTTATGAGAAATGTCCCCCAGAACACGTATTTACAATTGTCGCACCAGGTTCGTTTTTTTTAATTAATAATTTGCCTGTAGTTACAGCCTAAGGCGACAAAGGACTTAAAGTCATTAATGCTTTGGAATAGGACATATTTGGGTGTTTGGCTAGAGTGTGTCTTATAAAAAGCTATGTAATTTCTTAATTTTTTATCACCACATCGGTTAGATTTGATGTATAATTTGGACATGATCGCAATTTAAAGGGGAATCAGATGGGAATATATCGCCAAAGTTTGGAACGTTACTCGGTAGGTATCGACTAGAACAATAGAGATTAACTTTAAAGATTGCCTTAAAGTTGTTGATACAGTTGCTAAAACCCTAAATCTGTAGCTGCTTACAAGTAACGCAGCAACATAGACAATCAATTAGCAATAAAACTTGGCTCGTTACAGTTGTTCTACCACATTCAAGCTTGTGATCCATTGCAGCGGCGTTTCTACCTGGCTTTCATCACTAAAACCCAGGTTGGTAAAACTTTTTAAACTTAAAGTTCCACTTCGGATTCTAGTAGGTTAGTCTGAATGTATTTTATATAGAAAGCAAAAAACATTTAATGGTTTTTCCATATAAATATATATACGTTGGTAGATAGTACGGAGCTATATAAAATGTAAGGGGGAGGGCAGCTGCCTCCACTGGGTGAGTACATATTGATCACAAATACTCAGGTATAGAACAAACGACTAAGCTATTAGTTATTGCAAATTTTTATTCGCAGGCGTTAGGTAAATCGTATAGTTGGAATGCACGCGACGTCTCACGCTTGGGTTTACTCCTGTTAGAAGTTCATGAAAATGATCTCAGTGCTATAAAACCTAAAGCTATAGCAGGAATCTCTGCACAAGTGGGTTTTGTTTAATTGTCATTCTTTCCTCACTCATAGTTTATATTTAAAATAAAAAAATACATAGCCTTATGAGCATTTTATAATTGACTATTTTTTTGATCAGCGTTTATTCTGCCTATCTCGTAATTAAAGATTACTTTGAAGATGCTTTTATATTTTTTTCTAAAGTTTTGCTTTGCCCCTAATTTTCACCGGAGAAATAATAGTTTCAAAATTTGCCTTTATAACACGACATGAATACAACAGAATAGCCAAGTGTACTGAAAAGGCTTCCAATGATACGCGATGTTTAATGTCTACTATGTTTTATATGTGTGTACTGGTTGTCATTGAAGTACAACATAATACTTTAAGAATGCGTGTGTACCACAACCTGGACTAATGTTGATACAATTATTAAAAGCCATTATTTTATCAAACTTCTATTTAAGTTACTGGATTTTTGTAGATACTCTTAATTAGTGAAATGAAAATAAAACCAAGGCTTTGAGAAAAATATACTTTAACAATTAGCTTGTGTTATGGCGCATATATATATATATATATATATATATATATGCTAAGTATTATTTTCTACTTTTGTAGCAACGCTATAACAACAATAATATAGTAATTATACCTACAATTGTAATTAAAATTTCCAGGTAATGTTAGCAATGCCGGTTCACAAATTGAAGTCTCTGACAAAGATGCAAATTAGTTATATTGAATCTAAACCTTTTAATATTTACGCTAGAAAAATAAAAAAGTACAATGATATTCAGCAGTTGTTTAACATAGCTGATAAAATTGACACAGATGTATTGTTTCTGATCATTGTAATAAAATTATATTTCTGAACAGTAGCTTCATTTATTAAAGGATTCAAAAAATGTTATAATACTTAAGTAAATGCAATGGAGGAAGGTGAAAAGTGTAGTAACCATCATCTTGACGTTTAGCTTGAAGCTGAAATTATAATTGTATATTTTAAAATTGATCGTAAAATACGAATAGCACTAGAAGGCATATTGCTGTAGTAAATAACACATCATATTTACAAATAAAAATTTCCTAATAATTAGTAATAAAATATATCCCGTTCGGAGTGGCTGTATCCACTTTGTGCTTATAAGTCGTGCCCAACGTGACCAGTAGCGCAATTGATCGCCGTTCTCAGAACACTTGAACACGACAGTTCTATCTGATGCCATGCAGGTTTCTTCACGATATTTTCCATCACTAGTGAAAATGAGGAGTTCAAAATCCGAATTTAAACTGGAAAAACCTAGGTTTACCTCTAAAGGTGTGAGCCAGTATACAAACTATGATAATCAATAGTACTAATAACTCGATTTTTTAATGAATTTGTTTTGCAAATTTAACATTTTAGTATTTTGTTTTCAAAGTTTATATCTTCGTTTATACGATGTAATAAAAATAAAATAATGAAAGTATTTTATAAATATTAACTTCAAATAGAAGCAAACAATTATTTTTTTATCAATATTCATAAACAAAAATGATAGCATAAATATAAAAAAACATTGAGTGAAACATTCATACCAATGCATTTAACCATTCTGTTTGAACAGCCTTGTCTACAAAGGTTTTCATAGATTCTTCAGTGGATTTTTTTGTATCAGCGAATTCAATTTCTCTATTATCCTCAATTTTTGGTAGATCAGATGGCCCTACAATGCGTTTAGGCAAGAAATTTACATCGCCTGTCTTACTTTCATTACAATGTGAATCCACATCCATGTTTGATGTAGAATTTTTGTTATGTAGACTCCATTTATTTCCAGTTGTAGGAATCTCTTGGTCTGTGAATCTTGTTATATGGGGTGGTTCTTCTAAATTCATTAATTTTTTCAATGATAAATTTGAAGTTCTCTTTTGTAATGAATCACATATGTTTAATTTTTTGGCATTTTCATCATTTTTCTCAACTGTTTCCTTCTTTCCTTTAAATATATGGTCACATGAACATCTGCAATGCAAGTATAAACCCAAATAATAATATATTTTATTAAAATAGTGTATTAAATAAGATTTATTTTTGGAAGATCATCGTTTATAAAACTATAAATTGTGTTAGTAAATATCAAAAACCAGTATTTGCATGTTAAATAAAATTCGAAAAAAAAAAATATTATGTAATTGTACATTCTATTTTGGTTCTTTTCAAAGTTAATTTATACAATAGGAAGAGAAAATAGCAAACAAATTCATAATTAAGCTATAGAATTAATTAAGCCTTTGACTTACTGAGGTGTGACTTACTGGAATTTGATATTTGTTGACAGAGTTACGTTTTTAATATTATGTACCTTTATGGTATATATTAAACATAAAGAAATAATTGAAACTTTTACTGTGAAACTTACGCCTTTTGTTCCTCGTATTTTGAAGTTGCTAGCATTACAAAATATTTTTTCGCATTTTGGGATAAAACAGCATCTACTTTTGATACATCATAATTGCAATGGGTTTCACAATTCACAATTACAAATTTAGAATTTCCTGTTTCATCTACATTTTGTGTTACTTCATTAACAAACAATGATTGCAGTGATTTACTATGTGCAAGTATTTCATCTTCTACATTGACCTGAGATTCTCTATCAGTTTTTAATATTTTTCTCAATGACCGAAAGTTATTGACATTATAGGTAGCAGAATTGCAATCCTCCGTTTCTACTTCTATATGTAATTTCAAATTTATAACATCACCTTTTTTTATAATGATATAATTATCGTCATTGTGTTTGTTCGAAAATGTTACATTTGGGGAATGCGGCACGGGGTCAATAAATATTTTGTGGCTAAGCATTGTATCGTTTGTATATGTTGCCGCAGATTCTCCGTGACTAATAGTTTCTGGTATTGTATCAACAGTTTGTTTAAGTATAGGCTCATTAACATCGATTTTTTCTGTAATATCACATAGAGTTCGCTTTCCATTACTTTCAGCATTGATAGAATTATTATTTTCTTGTATAACAATAACAGATTTCATATCACTATCCGGATTTTGGAAGATAGTTGCCTCTGTGTGAATATTATCAATTATTGATGCACTGTTAACGGATTTAGTTTGCCGAGATATTGAAACAGTGTTTGAATCAATTGGTTGACCTTTAACCTTTGACGTCACAGAAAGCGTTTTATTATTGTAAGATGAAATAGTCTTTTTAATAACCATTTTTTTACAACTAGCAAGTTTATCAGTTGTTTGTAATCTTTGTACTTTTGAATCATTTTTTGAGATAAAATCTTTCTTGGAAGTCATAGAAGATCTCTTCTTAGATAGGAATGATACTGTATCAGATATTTTTCTTACTGATGGAGAATATTGACTGAACGTCTGTCTCTTTTTTTCATGTACTTTAGGCAATGGAGTGAGATATTTTGGTTTTTTAATATCTGCATCTGTATAGGGTCTTAGTATAGTGTTGATACTTCCACCAATTAAAGCTGGGATCTAAAAACAATATTAACATAAAATATAGATATGCTCATAGTATGGAGATAGTTATAATAGTAATGTTACGCTACTACTGTAACCGCTGTTGTTGTGTGTGGTGTACTACTGTTGTTGTACTATGATGATGATGATGATGATGATGATGATGATACCCTAGCCGGTTTCGGCCACGGCGACTGTTTCAATGCCGATTAAGAAAATTGAGGGCCACTTTTCGAAAACAGTCAATTGCGCAGGAGATATTTAAGTGCGTAACTGGACGCGCAGCCAGAGAAGCACTCTCTCGTCCGAACTCCCTCGGGCCCGATGGAATGGAGAACCAGTACGATCGGGAGGGAGCAGGATGCAGGTTTGATCGAGTTTTCCTTCTCTGAACACCTGGTTGAATTGCGGTGTTAAAGAGATACCTTAGTCGCCTTTTACGACACCTCAGCAAGAATAGGGGGGTGCTATTCTATTCTGCCGGCAGTCACCACGGCTTGTTGTACTATAAACAAGTAGAAAATGGATAATATATATTTTTTTTGCAAATAGCAAAAAAGACTTATGTATATTTAAATGTTACAAATTACTTTATAAAAGTGGAAAGACTAAATATGCCCTCAATGTGAAAGTATTGAAGTTAGTAATTTTTATTGTAAGACTTTACAAACACATTCAAATTCTTAGAAATTGACAATACAATTGAAAATAAGCAATGAAATGTGATGTAAATAAGTATTTATATGTTAAAATATATCATAAAAATATTTTTATGGCCTAGAGAAATTAGAAAATTTTACTACCCAGTTCTATTATAGGAGGTTGTTATGACAACTAGATGGGCCGTCAGACTGTTAGTCAGCAAAGGTTTAAAATATTGTTTGTCGATGTACATATACATTTTCCTCATAAATATAAATTAAACTATTATGAATTATCAATTGTCATGAATATATATTATAATATGGTTATATGATGGATTTAAGCTGCTTGTAAGTCTTACATAGTCTTTAATTTGTGTTTTATTTTCATTTGTAATTTAGAACTAAAAAATAAAACCAAAAACAATTGTACATAACTATTAATCATAGCTATGTCTAAAACAAAGACTTGTTCTAAAAAGTTAAAATATTATTTTAACTCACAGTTTCAGAAATATTATTTTCATTTTCTATTTTTTCAGGAGCTAAATTTGTATTTTCTATCAATGGAGATACTATAGTTTCATTTAAAACCTCACCTGAAAAAGTCACATATAAATATTATTGCAAAATCTTTGATATACACAATAAAGATTTCTAGACATATTTAAATAATTAAATTCTACTATTATTATTCATTATAACTAATAAAAAAATAAGAATGGTACTTTTTTAAATTTGTTATCCTAATGCAATTAATATTATAAATTTTACCTAGACTCTTAATAGATCTTTTAGAGATTGATTTATAATCATAAATATTCCAATACATGTTACTCTTTTTTTTATTTCTATAAATGGTTGCTAAAATTAGAACCTGATTTATTCATTTCATAGCCATAGCTCCTTCTTGCTTGACTCTTTTCCCAGGATCTATAAATTTTGACATCTCTTAAAATTAATATATTGTTAATATAATCATATCTCATTTTAAATAAGGTCCATTGTTCTTAATTCTTATTTGTTATATCTTTTATAAACTTTAAATTTCAAATTTAGGTACATTGAAAAACTGGAATACCAGATTGATGTAGTGAATGACGAAAAAGCAAAGTTGGTACAATCAGTAATCTACTCTAGTTTGTATTTGACAAGTTAATAGTTTATCTTTTATTTTTTAAAGCTAGCTAACATTAGACCTCTGACCACCTCTGTCTGGAAGGTAAAGATGAAGCTAATGATGGAATGTGTTAGTTCAACAAATGCCTCTACTACATCTTTTTTAAACTAAGATTGTGTATGATTTTAATGATCTGTTCTCTATCTGTAAATTGTCAGTCTACTTTAGAAGACTAATCACCATTTGATTTTTTTTTATGTTTAGTAAAGTACAGGAAAAATTGGGCACCTAGTTGCTTTTATCATATATTCACTATATCCTGAGTCAATGAAGGCATCTGGAGGAACAACAGCGACATAAGCAGTTCCATTTGTGAGTTGCTGAGGATCATCTACTTTAAGTCCATCCAATGTATACAATTCAATATTTGAGTGTCTGTGGGTGAAAAAATATTTTTTACTACTTTTGTATGGGAATAACATATCACACATGATTTATTTATTACCAAGCAAGTAAACAACAGAAACAACTCATAAGTGCCTGTATCGGGCAATTAACTTTATCATTATTGTTTTTATTATAGAATGATGAGAAAGATTAAAAGTCAAATAGAATTGTATATAATATTAATGTCAATCTCAACTAGCCCTTGATTTGCCTCACCTAATGAGTTTGTAGGTTCCATATGTGTAAACAATGTTTTTGGTCACTAATAGAGACTAAAATTTCAGAGGATAGACAAAGATTATGAACCCTTATTCACTGTTAATATAAAAAGTACTATACTGGTTTCTAATAAAAGAAATTTATCATCTATTGATAATTATAGTATTGCTACTACGTAAGTTCTTTCGAGTATTTCTTTTTTTAACTAAACAGAATTATATAATAGAAATAGATAAAAAAGATATACAAAGATCCATATTGCGATCTAGCTAATCGCATAAGTGTAGCTTCCCACCACGTAAATTCTTCACTGCGTAGATGGTATTTTCTTGGTGGAGAATATTCCTGCCCATTTGAAAACAAATAAATATTCATTGGTTGTAAATTTGTGCTGGTTTTGGGAATTTTTGCGCCCGTCGTCATCTCTTTTTATGAGCTCAAATAATACAAGTGGGACTCGTAAATAACTTGTTTTTTTGTCATAATTTTGTAAAAAGTTTATTGGTTTACTATTCGTATTATAATTTAAAGCTATATTAGCATTTCTTGAAAATATGATAATGAGACGTTACTTTCAGCCAAAATCATCAGTTTGATTATTATTGTATAAGCACTTTCTTTCTAATAAATTGTTCAAAACAAAAATCAAAAGAAGCAAGCTCAATAAAAGAAAATTGGGAAAATATTAGAAAAAGTTACAATTAACATTAAAATTCAAATTAATTTAATGAATGAAAATGACATTTGACACAAGGAGCACAATGTTATAAGCCCAATCAAGAAATTTCCCGAAAATTGTGTATAATCTCCTAAAACTATTGTAGATACTAAATAAATTTTGTTATTTAAAAACTTGAACTATAAAACCGAAAACCTATTAAATAAGTTATCAGCTTATTCATTGAACAAAGTTAAATTGAATGTAAAAATAATATTTTTATATATTCAAACATTTATGTATTCAAAATCATAGCTATATAATAATATAAATAATGTATACGAAATTGTATATTTCTCATCTATATTTATTCTTAAAATAACTAGTTTAATCTACTTTAGGTACATATTAAATTCTCATTTTATGGGTAAATCTGTGAATTGGTATCACTGAAGAAGCAAATCAATATTACCAGATGAAACTTTCTAAAATGCAGGAAGACGTACAGTGTAATGTTCTGAAATTTAAACTTTCATTTTGAACATGATTTGTACTTTTAATTGTAATGGAATCATGTTTGAATTGTATTAAAAACCGTCATATAAATTTAACTATTTATATAAAACCCGTACAATGTAATCTGTGTATTACTAATTTATACGTTATATTTAACCGACTGCTGTGATGTCAGTATTATAACATAACTTACATTACAATTTTTTTAATTACAAAAACATAAAGTCACATTTTTAAATTAAATAAACTATGGAATTCAATAATTCTATCATTGATTACAATACTGCCACAGTTTTTAACACTAATATATAATTGAATCTTCGTTGTAGCTGCCATACTTATATAAATCGATATTACCGTGCATTGATTGTAATTGTTTTAACTCTGGTATACTATTGTTAATTGTCAAATTCATCCAACTTCAAATGTTAAATGGTTTCAAATCCGTTTTACACATAAAGTAAACGAGACTTATATAATATTTAAAACATTTTGCACGAGAGCCAAATAAGCAATGATTTTTTTAATGACTGCAGTAGGTAGTGCCGTTATAACATAGATATAACTGTTAAAAAGTACAGGCTTCTATTTTGTTAACTTCATTACTTGATATAGAGTCGGGGGCCGTTCAAATAGCAATAAGTACGAATCCTTATAAACCTTCAGGGCTTTTCATGATGTTTTCGAGCTTATTATATTTTTAACAATGAACACGACGAAAAGAAATTCACGTAGCAACTAAAAATGTTGTTTCGCCATTGGATATGATCTTAAATGTTCTCATAAGTCTCGAAATAAAACTCAATACACTTATTGTATTAGGTCCTTACATATGAAATTGGCGTTTTTCGTACTGGCCACTTTAATCACAAATTTCTCCACTTTGGTAAGGAATTCCAAATTCAAATTTGTACAGCTATAGACTCATGTATTTGTGCTTCGATGATCGTCATTCATTTGTTTTTTTCTTCTGTTTTTTTCTGTTTGCGTCACTCATTTTACAAAATGGAAAACTTAAAATATCGCATTATTTACGAGTACGAGTTCCGCCGTGGCACTAGTGCTGCGGAAACAACTCGAAGGGTGAATGATGTGTATGGCGGTCGTGTTGCAAAAGAAAACACAGTTCGTTTTTGGTTCCAACGTTTTCGTTCTGGAAATTTCGACCTGCAGAACAAGCCCCGTGGACGGCCTGAGACTCAAGTTGATAATGAAGAGTTGAAGGCTATTGTGGAAGCGGATCCATCGCAAACCACGTCCGAGTTAGCTGCAGGCTGCGATGTTAGTGATAAAACTGTTTTAATTCACTTGAAGCAAATTGGGAAGATTAAAAAGCTTGAAAGGTGGAGACCTCACGAATTGACTGAAGCAAACCGGCAAACGCGCGTCGACTGCTGCGTTACATTATTAAACCGGCACAATAATGAAGGTATTTTAAACCGAATCATTACCTGTGATGAAAAATGGGTTCTTTACGATAATCGGAAGCGCTCAGCGCAATGGTTGGATCCTGGCCAGCCAGCCAAATCCTGCCCCAAGCAAAAATTAACCCCAAAAAAGTTACTTGTAAGCGTTTGGTGGACTAGTGCCGGTATTGTTCATTACAGTTTTCTCAAATCTGGCCAGAATATTACGGCTGATGTCTATTGTCAGCAATTGCAAACCAAGATGGAAAAGCTAGCGGCTAAACAACCTAAGCTGGTCAATCGCTCCACGCCACTGCTGCTTCACGACAACGCTAGACCACACACTGCGCAACAAACGGCTACTAAATTAGAAGAGCTTCAATTGGAAAGTCTAAGACATCCTCCGTACTCCCCGGACCTTGCTCCAACAGATTACCATTTTTTTCGAAATTTGGATAACTTCTTGCAAGGGAAAAAATTCAACTCCGATGGGGCAGACCAAATCGCCTTCAAAGATTTTATTGATTCCCGTCCGACTGGTTTTTTTAGTAAAGGGATCAATGAACTACCTATGAGATGGCAAAAGTGCATAGAAAATAATGGTTCATACTTTGATTAATTAAATATATTATATTAAAAAATATTCGACTTTTTGTTCCTCCCATACAAAACGCCAATTTCATATGTAAGGACCTAATATATGTCTAGCTATTTAATTGTTTAACGACGGTCATTTAATAATAAACCAGCTTTTAGTACAATCTAACACGTCACAAACTTAACATTATTATTACGATAAAGTTATCGTTATATGCGATCTCCACCAAGTAAATATAATATTACCTTCCTTTACGATTATAACTTTTTTATAACAATGTATGTACTGTGATATATGCGGTACGATTTGTGATGTGTGCTGTCTTTTATTTAAATGAAAAGCCTCGATAATTCTTATACTTTCACTTCAGAACACATAATTTTACAATTTTTATAATTATTCAATCTTATTTACATCTATCTCAGTTCGCGTTCAAAACCAAAAATTCTAGAATTTCTCTTTATTATTCGAATAACTGATTTTCCATTATTTAATATATAACTGATTTCCATATTATTCGTTTACATAAAAAGTAAATTAAGCTTATCTATCAGCCTTCTTACGCACATACCTATTACACTACCTACTGCATTATTCTATAATTTGATAAGATTATGAATTATCCAGGTTTTAAGTAAAAACACTGAACTTATTTTTACGGCAGTTTCTGAGTCCTATAGGACCTATATTTTCTAGCTTACAGTCATCAATATATTTGGTTGTGATATTTTGGGCAGAACTATATATATATAATATACTACTCGAAGATATCTTTGCCTCGACTTATTTCTACTAGATAATTAATTGTATAACGAAAACAGAAAACATACAGTGCTGTCGTGCTTTGATTACAGGACCTACAGTGCTGTTAAGCTTTGATTACAGAACCCACAATACTCTTAAGCTTTGATTAAAGCGCCCACAGTGCTGTCGAGCTTTGATTACAGATTCCACAATCCCCGTCAAAATGCAGATGAAGTCACTTTGGGGTATTTATTCGCTGTAAGTACGACAAGAGCGCCACTGCCAGCTGTTACCATCGAAAAGTGATTTACAGGCAAGGAAAAAAGAGAAGTCAAATAAAAATATTTATTTCTCTGTATGCAGTAATAAAGAGTTCTATTATACGTAAAATTATCCGGCTTTCTAACTCTGTTTAATCATATATTTCGTCATTGTTAACATAGACAAAGTTGTTGTCGAAAGTTAGGTTTAATATTTATTATCATGAAAACATTTGTTAATTAAGCGGTTATTATAAAATATATCTAATTAATTGACCAAGTACGCTTCACCCTCGATTTAATTTCATAACATTTCCCCCGCGAGGTCAACGTTTGCCACACCCACACAAGGGTGAATTGAACTCTTGACATTTTATTAGTAGTTATTATTTCACCTTTGTCCCACCTCAACTAAGTTGAGATTGCTTTTGTTCTTTTGAATACCAATGCAACCTTTGTATTCCAGCATCTGCAAATTTTGCTTTCCATTCAAGAGTTATTATACCTCCTTGAATATTTCCAATTGGTACTTATATTTATAAAAAAATATGAATTGATGATTCGTTTGCGTTTTCTTGTTAAGAATAAGATTTTGTATAATAGCATTTCAACTTTTGCCAGATCAGAAATATTCTTAAATTTTTTTTACAATCAAATGTATGTAATGAGCTATTGTTTCTTTAACGAGGTAATTTAAATTCACCATAATATTCTATTATTATTTATTTACAAGGTAATAGAGATTATCATAATACGTTTAGTTTGAATATATTTAGAATTACAAATAATTACGGTGAGTTTGAAGGATAAAAATTTTGGTTATATTACACAGTTTTTAATTTTATGGTCCCTATTACCGAGATATTGGACAGTTTTCATCGTGCTATAAGAATTACCAATCGAACAATGTTGACTCGATTTGTCACGGTTTCTATGCGTTCGGGGCCACCATTGCCCGGCCGCTCATTTACATTCGTGTTTTCACTTTTCTCTCGCCATAATATTCTGTAGCCGGTGCCCATAACGATTTCTAAACCGTCTTTTGTATTATTTCTTTACCTTTTGCGAATTACGATTTTACATATGAATTAGTAATTACCTATCGAACAAAGTCTTTGGATATGTTTTCTAGTTGTCTCTGGTCAATATAAAGGCAGAGGAAGGTATTATTCCGTAGGCTGTATTTATTGCTTAAAAGAGTTTTGCAAAAAACAAATCCTGAGTACAAACAATAAATGTTATGAAGTTAAAATAATCACATATTTAAACTTGTGTAGTAAATTAGATTTATATGTTTTGAAATATTATAATAAAGGAAGTATTCAAAATGATTAATATGTTCATGTACACAAGATAAAAAAAAACAATAATTAGATCAATGTCTATTTTTACTGTAAATAAGCCACATGAGACTACATCAAATGGTGCTCAATTCCTATCAAATAATTTCTCTTCCTACCTGCTTTTTTTTAAATCTAGCTCGATATAATGACTAACGTGCACCTGATGGTAAGTACAGTGAAGTCCAAAAACGGAAGTGACCATCAAAGAATGAATACCCATTGATAGTCTCCGTTGTCATATCAACCCACATATACCACGACAGAAGTTCTCTAAGTATATGAGTTACTGTATATACAGTATATACACAAGCTGATCTCGAAACGCGATAGGCCAAAGCGAGTCACTATGACGATCTTTAGACCTGTGTACTGTGCTCACGACCCAGTTTGGGCAATAGCCCTACCACCAAATAAAATTTTATAAGCCTGGCTATAAATCCCAAAAGATAATGGAGCACTTCTTACGTATTTTTGCTTTATTTCACTCTGTCATTTTCGAAAGTCTTGTAGTCTCATGTCTTTTAGTATTACATTTTCCCATCTAGTTTGTATCCTTGAGCGGGGTCCGTGTATACTCAATGGGTGGTAATAATTCTGTGAAACTGCCGCGCGGCAATTGCAGCTGAATGGGAATCCGATGATTATTGTAATCAGTCTCTTACATATTAATACTGCATATTAGTGCCGTCTGCCGTCATGGCACGTGTCATCGCCGTCTGCGGCTGCTATCTGGCATCTGCCGTTTTGTGCCAAATGTTATCTTTAGCCGAGCAAATGCTTAGCTAGATTCTATTTGAACCTAAACAATGGCTTATTTTATGTAGAATTCCATAACTCTATATTTAATTGGTGATAGAGTCCTGCAAATTTTAAAGAAGAAAACATGATTTTCAACATCGTTTGTCTGGAAAAATCATATTTCTTGATAGATTATATATTTCATACATTGATTTTATCTGCTAATACTAAAATATAATAACTAAAATTGAGCGTGAACATGGGAATCTGGGTAAAAATATGGACGTTAAAGACAGTTATACACAGTAGTGAGACCAATACATACATATGTATGCATATTATATACTTATATGAGGAATCTAATTTCAAAACCCACTATAACATATTTTTTTCAAATCCCATAAATTTATAAAAACTTATAATTAATCTTTAACTTAACAATCACATTCTTAAATAATTCTTTAAATTATTATTCTACAGTGAAAAAGAAAAAATCATACATAATATTCTCTTTGATAAAAACATTTCAAATTATTTAATAGTAACTTGAAATGTTTTACCAAATAGTTTTTTGTCCTAATATATTAGGTCCTTACATATGAAATTGGCGTTTTTCGTACTGGCCACTTTAATCACAAATTTCTCCTCTTTGGTAAGGAATTCCAAATTCAAATTTGTACAGCTATAGACTCATGTATTTGTGCTTCGATGATCGTCATTCATTTGTTTTTTTCTTCTGTTTTTTTCTGTTTGCGTCACTCATTTTACAAAATGGAAAACTTAAAATATCGCATTATTTACGAGTACGAGTTCCGCCGTGGCACTAGTGCTGCGGAAACAACTCGAAGGGTGAATGATGTGTATGGCGGTCGTGTTTCAAAAGAAAACACAGTTCGTTTTTGGTTCCAACGTTTTCGTTCTGGAAATTTCGACCTGCAGAACAAGCCCCGTGGACGGCCTGAGACTCAAGTTGATAATGAAGAGTTGAAGGCTATTGTGGAAGCGGATCCATCGCAAACCACGTCCGAGTTAGCTGCAGGCTGCGATGTTAGTGATAAAATTGTTTTAATTCACTTGAAGCAAATTGGGAAGATTAAAAAGCTTGAAAGGTGGGTACCTCACGAATTGACTGAAGCAAACCGGCAAACGCGCGTCGGCTGCTGCGTTACATAACTAAACCGGCACAATAATGAAGGTATTTTAAACCGAATCATTACCTGTGATGAAAAATGGGTTCTTTATGATAATCGGAAGCGCTCAGCGCAATGGTTGGATCCTGGCCAGCCAGCTAAATCCTGCCCCAAGCGAAAATTAACCCCAAAAAAGTTACTTGTAAGCGTTTGGTGGACTAGTGCCGGTATTGTTCATTACAGTTTTCTCAAATCTGGCCAGACTATTACAGCTGATGTCTATTGTCAGCAATTGCAAACCATGATGGAAAAGCTAGCGGCTAAACAACCTAGGCTGGTCAATCGCTCCACGCCACTGCTGCTTCACGACAACGCTAGACCACACACTGCGCAACAGACGGCTACTAAATTAGAAGAGCTTCAATTGGAAAGTCTAAGACATCCTCCGTACTCCCCGGACCTTGCTCCAACAGATTACCATTTTTTTCGAAATTTGGATAACTTCTTGCAAGGGAAAAAATTCAACTCCGATGGGGCAGTCCAAATCGCCTTCAAAGATTTTATTGATTCCCGTCCGACTGGTTTTCTTAGTAAAGGGATCAATGAACTACCTATGAGATGGCAAAAGTGCATAGAAAATAATGGTTCATACTTTGATTAATTAAATATATTATATTAAAAAATATTCGACTTTTTGTTCCTCCCATACAAAACGCCAATTTCATATGTAAGGACCTAATATATAATAATAGTCCATTAAGTAATTTTGTACGAAAAATCGTTTTAGGGGGTTTTGAAATTAGACGCCTCATATACTCATGAATAAAAAAATTGCCAATTATATTTATAAAAAAATGGGTAAAATCGCAGCCAGAAACAGTTATAAAATAAATATAAAAAGGGGAACATAAGTAAAGAGCACATGCTATTTGTGTCGTGAGGCGCGTGCGCGTTGCGACGCCGAACCACAGAACACCTAAATCCTAACAGCGCCGAACGCCGCGTCACTCATAGATTTGCTTATCAGAGACGTGAAAAACCACTGATACATCTCTCTCAATGTGTGTAATGTAATGCCAACACACGAAGTATCATATCTAATATTGTGTCTCCACACCAATATAATTTTAAATTTATCTTACATCTAGTTGTAGCATTGCTCTTATTTCAAAGGTGAAACTTTATGAATAAAGAACTCGTCGGAAATGGGTGAGAGGCTCTTTCGTACTTAAATTATCATTATTATTTCAATCATTAAAGTCTAAAAAAATCATACTTAGTCTTTTTTTTTATAATAGTACTATTAAAATTATATTACTGTCCCTACAGCTATGCTACGAGTTTGAACTGTTGATTACCTATTTTAGATATTATGTTATCACTAGGAAACTTTATTGGGAATAATGAATAAACAATGCACAGTAAGTATCCACTCTGTAGTTTCCGACAAGAAGGAAAACGTTGTAATTTCATTACCTGCTAAAAAAACTCATATATGGACAACAGTATAACAGTAAAATAATGTGCGACATTTGCAATTAATATTTTATTCCTCTATAAACTAAACTGTAGCCAGTAGAATAACGAGCTTAATTTTTTTAAATAGTCTTCTTAACTATAGACCTTAAATAGAATAATTTAAGAAAACGAAGTAAATACATCTTGATTAAACTCTTTAAGTTTCCTTTCTATAACATAGTCTCTGATCCAGAAATAAAATAATAAGTTTACTGTAGCACATCTGAAAAATAATCTTTGCCCACACTGGCCGTCCTTGTCGCCCTGCAACTCTTCGCCTAGTATGCACGCCGCCTAATACAAACCGAAAGTAGTTACCGGTTACCACTAATTCCATCATAACTAATCGTAGCACCATTCAATTACATAATAGCTGCGCCATTATCTTATAAGTCGTATCTTGTAGCTATATTTTAAAGTGGATAAAGGATTTTTTTAGATAGGATTAATTCTCTTGACGTTTCTGATTGCTTTTAAATGAGCTGGATCTATTTAGATATTTTGTAAATTAGTTTAAAAAAGAAATTTGCTTACTATTTATTGGAACTAGGAGCTAGAAGGGGCAATGTGATTCGGGAGCCGGGAGACGGCGGGCGCGGCGTGGGGCGGCGGGCGGCCTCGGCGCGCCGCAGTCCGCGTGAGGTGCCGCTGTTAGTCTGTTGTTTGTGCTTGTTAGTTGCGCGCCGCATCGTGACTCGCGATCGTCATTGTTTATTATCTGACGCGCGTCTCGCACAGCTGTTCAGACACCTCAACCGCGCCTCGTTCTAGTGTCTGCGTTTTGTGTGCTACCGGCTGTCAGTGCCTTCTCGTTGCAGTTCTTGTGTGTGTGTTCTGTTTGGTTTTAATGGATGAACCGGCGAGCCCCTGAGACTGTAGGTGCGGTGCGCGCGCCTCCTGTGAGCCTGCGGCCGGCGACCGGCTCGGCCATGGCGGCCACGGCCCGTCGGGAGATAGACACCGGCGAGGAGGACATCGCCGCGATAGCCAAACAGATATCCGATCATGCTGAAGCCATCTATCAGACGTGGAAGGCGCGCGGGCTCGCGCCCACGGAAATTCTTTCATGTAGGCCCACGCCCGGCCTCAAATTGGCTGAAAGCCTGCGAGCGAAACCTAAACCGGAGCCTAAGCCAGAAATAAAACAGCGGCCGGATTTTCGACGTGAACACCGTGCGGAGACGGTGCGGGATCAGCGACCTGATATCAGAAGGGAACACAGGCCTGATCCGCGCCGCGATAACAGACTCGACTCGGAAGGGGAGACGTTAGAGGTATCTTTGCCGCCTGATCTTGTCCCGGAACGAAACGGTCACGGCAGCGCGGGTGCAGGAGTGAGACGAGCAGATCCCGCTGCTATGAGGTTGGAAGTCGCTCGAGAGGAAGAACGGCTCTTACGAGCGCTGCGCACTGGAGGTGTCGTAGCTGAACGTTCTATCGAGCGACCAGACGTAGTGCCACCTATATCGCTGGTCGATTACGCTAAAAGTAGATACCAAGATAGGTTAGATACTGGCGCACGGAAGCCAGTCGCGGGCGCCGGTGGTGAGAGACGTGGGTCGCTCGGCTCCCATGTCACTGAGGCTAGGTCCAAGTTTGAGGCGCGGGCGCGACGTGCGTCTAGTGCCGGCGCCGGTGAACCCGTCGCTGCTACAGGCGCAGCGCCCGTGCGACCGTTCCTCACGCGAGGGTCTGTCGCAGAGCGCGTGCTTATGTTCGAGCGGTGTCCCAGTGAAGCCACTCTTGAACTCGCTAAAAGGAAATCTCCAGCAGCCACAACCTGGCGCGGACCCCACGATGTTATCAACAGAGCACAGGTAGGTGCGGTCTTATATTTTCTTTATTCGTTAACGTTTACAAAAAAAATCACAAACAAGCTTTTAATCAGGCAATCAGGATATAATGTAAATCTTTGAAAGAATTAATTTGTTCCGTTTCATGTTTTGAATATTACCTAAGATGAGACATAGACACAGTAGAATGTTTATCTCACTAAAGGAAACGAGATGAGAGAGGTTCTTATTGTAAATCAAATTCTCGTACAATCTCCTACATACTATACTTAGTATGATAAGACGTGCTTCAGCATTACGCGTAAGAAAGACTCAATACACGTTGGCCAGCTATGTCTTTTATGGTCCTCAAATTTTGTTAAACCAATGGCCTCCTTTTTATTGACCAGTAGATTATTCAATATAGATCCAAGATAGATTGTCCAATAGAAGGGGTATATAAAGCTTTTGTTTGACTAAAGGGGAGAAAAGATATTTTACCATATCTTTAACTCCTAGCTATATCCCTTAAATATTTAATGTGGTGGAACATGCTTCAGCTCGACGTAAAAATGAGATTCAGCATATGTTGGTTAGGTTGATGTTTCAAGACTATAATCCTTCATTAGGGAATTACCCTCTCAAATGTTGCTAAAATGATCTTCCTTATTGTCATTTATCAGCGGGCTCTCTTGTTGTCTGAGTTTATGAATTCATTCGTTTTCATACGAATAGGATTTAAAGAGAATATAAAAAATATTAAAAGAGAAATACCTTCGATTAAGAAACAAAGGAAAAAAAGTGTAAAGCCTCGATCTTCTATCATAACTAAGTAACATTTCTGACGAATACAAAAAGTTAAATAATGATTATCTTCATCGGAACATCAATCAGCCAAATTTAACATGGTGAATTCGTCCGTACATCTATCTACATATGCGTACTTGTGGAAAACGTACTCCGAACAGAGTCATGAGCTAAACAAACAATAATAATTGCGGTCTGTTTGCCGACGCGTCAGTCAGACACGGTAAATGATTACCTATGTTCTATAGATGTGCAGAGTTGCGTTGTATATTTCATACAAGAGTCTCAATGTTGTTCCACAATTATTTTGTGAATCAGCCTCCCTGTGACATCACCTATACGATTCTTGAAACTTTGAGTTGTCTTTATTAATTATTATTTATTTATAATAAACAACGCTCACAGTTTTACTTACGAATCAATCACAATTGCAAAAAAAATGTGTAAAAATAAAGAAATATTAATTCTAATTTGTAAATAGTACTTGTTTAATTACTATGTTCATTGTAACTTTATGAAGGACTCTGTATTACATTATATACAAATTTTATAACAAGATTGAAAAAAAAAATTTATATCTATCGTACCACGGTTTTAACTAACTTTATACTGTACTAGTATTGTGTACTGATTTATATTCTGTGATAAATAATTTGAATTAAAATAAATAAAGTTGTGTAATTCGTCCTTCTTACATGATGTCCTGGGAATTCGCCTGGGGAATTATAATCGTTTATAATTTTGAGTACGAAAATAATTCTAGTTTTATTTACAAACATGATAGAACTAAGTGCACACAAGTTCGTTGTGCATTGTGTTTGTGTCTTCTGATATGTGTTTGCGAATGTATTTAGGTATCAGCAAGGTCACTAAAGTCAGCGAGTCATGAGAAAACGTTCCATTTCAGCCCACATTTACTAATCATTCAATTGTATCAGTATTTTTTGGGTATACTTGTTGTTGCCTTCTGAGGAAAAGAATCGCAATTATGTATTATCCTTATAATGAAATATATATTTTTTATATTGACTTGGCACAGGGATTACACTGAACCCGGTGGAGAGTGTAATTCAGTTTGATTATGGCAAGACTGCCCAGTGACGATGTCTATTGACTATCATCGTTATCGTTACGTTGTACTATCACTGTATAAGTACTCTTAAGTATTATACAACTGCTTGGACATAGATTACCACACGGAAACTCGGCAGGACACGGCGGTTTACTTTGACGATAATTTATTAACATTTTTGTGAGTTTTCATTTCCAAAGTAGTCTGTACAAACTGTAGCGCCATTAATTATTAATAATTACTAGCCAAATGAAAACTTTTTTATAATTAAATGTGTTACTCGAATATGAAAAAGAGGTTATTATTATGCAAAAACTTATGAAGACTGTGATGCATATTAAATGTATTCAAGCTCTAAACCAAACCTACGCATCAAGGAATAGTATAAGTTATTAGAAGTGTAATTGCTAAAAACTACAATTTATTCCTTTATCTGTTTTCTAATTTATAAAAACTGATAATCATTAGGTTATGGGACCAATGATATTATGCTGGCGTTTTATTAAAACTTTGTAGATTAAGAAGTTACACCTTGATTGCTTCCTGCGTTTGATGGCCAAGGCAGCATACATCACAATAGTTCTTGGATCAGTATTTACATCCTTTGCAGAATCAATTAATAAAATGTTTGGTTTTCCTTGTTAGTATAAAGGAGTTCTTTAATTTTTTATCCCTAAAAGTGGATTTGCTGTTCTCTCATGATAAAGCGCTCTATCAAGTCTTTTTTTGTATATTGTAAGATTCTACCAATAGAGGTTGACTGAATCTCCTTTGCATATATTGATACTGGCTTACCTAGAACACAATTCTGTTTTAGCGTTAGAAAGACATATTTACATAGATGCTTGGACAAAAGACGTTTCACCTACACGGCTATGTCTGTAGTTTTTAGTAAAAAAAAAACCAACTAAATAATTGACTGAGTCTAGAGTCTACTAAAAAACATTATTTCAAAATGTCCTTTTCATAATCAATGAGTAGTTTAAGCATTAACAATGCGATTCATTACAACCATAAATTATTCCAAATGCACTGCACCTAGATTGCCATTCTGATTTAGAAACAACTTGGACAAATGTGAAATGGATTCGGTTCATTGGATTTTTGTCAGATTGCCAGTTCGTACAATCGAGCTACGCCGACGTAGAATTATGCGTGTTAATCTTTAACTTTCACGTAGTGTTCAGAATCGCCCACTTTTGATCTTTTCCGGTCATGACAATATTTTATCTTACATAATTCTTGATATGACAATTTTATTTTGCAGGTATATAATTTTCAACTTCCACTCATCAGAGATGCCATTTGCAATAAAGTTAAATATTTAAATCGTTACGATTTTAATTTATTCTCAATACGACCTTATTTTAGTTAGCAAAACAATAAAATTAAAGTAAGGTGTATAAATTATATAATCTTAATTTTCACTTAAAGTTATTTACAATATTTTTAGTTTTATTATTATATCTAGCTGACCCGTCGACCTTGTACCGCCTAAACATACAATTAACATCGTGATCACTTTTAGCTAAACCTAATCTCTTTTTGTCACTCCTTTTTCCAACCCCTTCTCCCAAACTGCTATTTCTGTATCCCAAACTTCTCCTTTTGCTACGACCTATATACCTTTGAAGATATATAATTCCGTTTTACATTAATTTGATCTATCTCATACGGTTTTGCCAGCGGTTGCGATTTAAGCAACCAAAAATATGTTTGTTACGCAATCACGTTAAAAATCTTTGAATTTTTCGGCCTTTATGTACTACAATATATAAATTAAAATTATAAATAAATAAATAATATATATAATTTATAAGTATTATGCATAAACCTTTCTAATGAATAACTCTATCTATTGCTGAAAACTGCATTACAATCTATTGAATAGTTTAAAAGATCTAAGCTAACAGACAGCAGACTTCATTTTATACTGTAAAGATTCCCCAAACCATAAATATATTGGAAACACTAAAGGTAAGGCTGATATTTATACACGCTACTATAATTAGGTTCAACACTTAAAAAAAAAGAATATATAACAGGAACTTGAGTCTAGCCTAAGTATTCACAGAGCGAAAGTTGACGAAACTGAAAAGTGACTAGCCATATATTTTGACAATAAATAAATTATATGATTTGTATTTGAATAAATAATATACCATATCGTTATTAAAACATAAATTTCAAGTGTCAAATAGAATTTAAATTACTTACTTAAGAAAATAAAGTAATAAAAACAATGATATCATGTTGTTTTTATTACAAAATCAATTAAATCGTTTTCGAATTACTTCTTGATTCTGGGTAATATATTACCAATTAATGATCTTTCTCGACTATTACGATTTGGGTCATTAAGTGGTTGCGGTTTTTCCATACAATTGTTTACAATTTACAATATTAGAACAAGGCTTTATAATAAATTCATGACAAATAATTTTACTTTTACCACAACTAATATGATGACATCTGGCCTTATTACAAAATTAAGTTTATTTTAGTACCGAGTTAAATAGAGGCTAAAGTCAACACTCACACAACACTCACTATACGATACGGGGAGCGACTCAAACATTTAACAAAATTTAATATGTATGTGTAACTACGTTATTGGCATTTTAGATTTTTATTTTATTTCCTATTTTTGTATATAATTTTCTTATAATGCGCTGTGTAGTTACCATTAAATAAATAAATAAAGTCCATTACTATTATACAAAAAATACTCTTATATAAACTTATTACTAAACTATGCATAACAATTGAGGGGACAAAATAAAAATCCAAATTTTTGCTGATTTTTAACGGTCTATATCTCAGTGAAAAATTGTTAAATACTAAACGTAAAAAAATTTTTTTGAAGCTACGATTTTTGTGTTGTTTCTATGTATAAAGAAAACTAAGTAAATCCATGTAATCAGACACGAAGATACGAAAGTTCACGTTTTTTGTAACTGTTATGTAGACCCGCAAGGAATCCTAAACAGCCAAAGCAGGATACCAATTCAGAGTATTCGTGTCACGAAGTAGAATGTATTGCGCGCTTGTAAACATTCAGTTACTGGCCGGAATTCGGTACAGACTATATCAGAAATATTCCTAATCAGCCTATATTTTAAAGTAATATTGGGAGAATATAAAAAGAGATAATGATGAAAAATGCTTGTTTGCACTACCTAAATATTGAAACATCGTTTTGATTATTATAGTAAGTGAATATAGACTAGCAGGCCACGATAGAAAAATAAATATTTGTTTAACCGTAAAAATAGCTTAATTCTAGTCTACGCTTAGTAAATGTTAAATGTTTTAGTAAGGAATTATTCCGGGAATTACAAATCTAAAAAAAAAAACAGAAATTGTGACGTTGAGTTAATAATTAATACTTTGAATGTTCAAGCTTAGTCAAATAAGAACTGAGAATGGTAAACTGTAAGCTATATGTGTGTCTAAACGGCAAGAGATTGTTCACCTCGTCAAACGTCTACTATACGGGCGCTGAAAAAAAAAATAGTGTTCCAAATTTAAACTCGACGGAACGACGGGAATGGCTTGGCTGACGCCCAGCGGCGCTCGATTAGAACCCGAGCGATGTCCGACTGCATCCGAGTGACGCCGGATAAAGGCGGATTTACACTACAGTCGAATTTGATAATCTTAAATTTATTATGTAAATTATTAGGTATTTTCTATTTCTCGCAAACGCAAGTCTCTATGAAGAGAGATATATTATCTTGGCTTAAGTAACGAACCTGAGATTCGTGCTAGGATAGTTTATTAATTTTAGTCGTAAATAAACAAATATTTTTATTACTTATTATTAATAACTATCACAGATTATATAGACATTTTATTAAAGGGAGTGATTACAATAATAAAATTACTTTAGAGATTTTGTCTCTATCGATATTCTTTGAGAGCAGGCTCAATATTACGATAGCTTATGACAATCCTATACATTTTTAGTCTATATACTAATGTTATCGTAGATAGATTTCTTTTTTTTTTGTAGTTTGTCTTTGCTCGCAGACATTTGTTCGCATGCTCCTGCGCCATTTATATCAAGCGAGATAGCATTCTTATTTAATTCCTAGAACATTTGATGGAATCATTACAAATAAGGATCGAACAACAAAATGTTCTATCACTATTTACACAACAGGTCTTTTTAGTATGGATAGAACGAGTATTCTCTTGCTTGGTGTACATCAACCCTAACAGGAATAAAAAGCTATACATTAGGGCGATATTGACGTTAAACGACCGTATCGGGGTACATCGTAACGGAAACCAAACTTGCAATATCATCAACATACAATCTGTTAGGAAGTGCTCAGTAAATTGAACGGAAGTGATTGTTCGGAATTGTTCTAGTTGCGCTTACGTTTGACATTGGTGTCACGCGAGAAATCACGGTTTGCATCAGTAATCGCGATGTCATAATCTTCATGGAAGAGCATAAAAATTTGCGTACGTCTGGATCATAGACCTGCAATAGACTGTCCATGTTGTAAAAACATTTGTATTTTGTATACTAGCTCTGCAAAGTGGCTGTAACGCACCTAACGGTAGCACAGTGTATTCCAAAAATCCATTGATAGTCGTTAATGTGATGTCGACCCACATATGTTAATACTGACGGTCTCTAGGTATATTCACACTTGGAAATGCACAAACTGATCGTGACAGGCCGAAACGCATCACTGTGACGGTCCTTGCATTTGTTTACTATGGTGACGACTCAGTTCGGGCAATCGCCCCACTACCTCAAATTGTCATGATGACTTTGTGAAATTACACAATTAAACAGATTAGTTATATTCGTAGAAAACTTTCCGTTGGTTGATCTGGACGGGTCTGCGAAATACAAGTTTTTTGGGCTTTGGACTCGATGGATTCGTTGATTGGGTTCGTAGACTTGTTGGTGATGACCCTTTGACTGAGACTAAAATGCAGAACGCCGAGCATTGACGTAAAGTCGCGTACCTCACAGTCTTTTACAAGATGAACAGTGGAGTGTTCTCAGGGGCTACATTCTCTAATTCCACGAGCTTCATTTCATCATTTAAACCACTAGAAACCATTTCTGATACCACCCGTATGTGGTGGACGTTCCTTATATCCGCACGAAAAGATTCACTTCTACATTTATCACGCGAACAGCTAAGGAGTGGAATATGCTTTCAGCGACCATATTTTCACAATCTTATGACTTGGATGTTTTTAAGAGAAGAGTGAATAGGCATTTGTTGGTAAGACGCGATTCATTGTTGGACTCATTTTTATCTTCGTTCAGGTATAATTGAGGTGAAGTGTGCGCCTGTAAATTATAACAAAAAAAAATCTAGTTGTCTATTAGCTCAAATTACTGGTCGATCACTGAAGTGACTTGTGCAGACGTGACATTACATTAGTTTTATTTCATTGATCGGTATACATACTTATGATAGTAGAAAGATTTCTTATATTCAACGTCTTCTTTTGAATGGTCTGCGATCTGATTTACCACGCACATGTCAAATGGCAAGTAATAAAATGTAGACCTGTTACTATATTCAACGAAACTTGTGAAATGTCACTTGAATGACTCGTTGGACTTGAATGCGAATTTTAAAATAAAAATTCAATGAGGTCAAGAAATGTTACATGTTAATGTGTTATTTTGAACATCTGGATCGTGTACAGCCTTTTATATCGTCTAATGTTACATCAACTAGTTTTCTAAGCCTTTGAATTCTTTCATCTAGTCGTCATAACATTAGATTTGTGCATATGTAAGTCACTAGTTGTAGGTGTTGTGGTTAAAATGTTAGAAAATTGCACGTGATTGGAGTATTTCTAAATACCACGGTATATAGAGACATTTTCAAAACCACTTAGAATAAGGTGGTTTATCATATTACGTTATCGTAAATATTTATGCTAGGGCCGCTGATAAGATTTTGTCGACAGGTGTTACGATATTTCCGGTCTCACTAAATACCCTATCAATTTTATTTAAATTTCCATATAAGTATATTTCATATGTTTGTATTTAGTGCAGCCCAGGATCTAAACGAGGGAAAACCCTTGTCCCAGTCGCAAAATACTAGGGGTTGTAGACAAGTACATATATAACTCAGCGTACCTGCTAAATAATATATTTTAAAAAAGGCGGGCCAGCCTCTTCAAGAATAAAATATGTTGGCATTTTGTATAAGCATTTGTTTTGATGTTTTAAAAGTTAACTCAAAAGTTTCAGAAGATCCGAGCAGTAGAGTTGACGGAGTTTGCTGCCTGGTTGAGAGGGTTCCGGAGAGGTAGATCCTTTACACGCACACCGTCCCTGCGAAGAAGCCTTAACAAGGCTGCTAGCTTCTCGGGCGTCTGAACGAATGCAGATTCCTAGGCCTGGGTTAAGCGACAAGAAGGACACTCTGGGGGTTTTTAGTAAGTAGAAGTCTGACACACCAGAATCGCTGCCCGCACAGCAACCCTGATGGTCCTATGCAGGATTTTCACCCGGGATGCAAAAAAAAGGCTTATAAGAGAAAATAGATTGACTGCCTGATAGCGCAGTTTGTAGCAACACTACTTAAGATGCTAAGGTCCTGGGTTCGGCTCTTCTTCTTTGAAACTTTTATGTGATGTGCAGATGTCTTTGTCACAAGTCATGGTTGTATATATGTATTTAAGTATGTATATCTTTGTCTAGTACCCTATAGTACAAGCGCTAGCTTAATTTAGGACTAGGTCAATGTGTGTAATTGTTAATAAATATTGTTATTATAAGATACCGTTATGACGTATAAGTTATTCAAGGTCCACGGTCAAGTTCATGAAATTTGTTTTTCATGAAACCAAAATTCTCTACAAATTGGGCTGTAAACCTGTTTATAGGATTAATCTATATAATTGAGGTATACAGGTAAAATGACTGGTTTTGGTGATAAACAATAGTTTATCTTCGCCTCGAAAAAATCCAAGATCCGGGGCAGATAGAGAGGACACTTCAGATGTATGAAAAAGCAAAAATAGCGGTTGAAGAATTGCATAAGATGTTCCGATATTAATTTTTTTTAATGTATTTTATAATATAATTAAAAAGGTAGCGGTTGTGGTGGCCCAGTGGATAACGGACCGGTTCCCATGCCTGGCACCGCGAATGGTCATAGGTTCGAATCCCAGCACATACCTCTGGATTTTTTCAAATTATTTACAGCTTTAGGCACTACATGCTTTACGGTGAAAGATAATATCGTGAGGAAAACCGCAAGGCATCTGATAAAAATAACATGTTTAAGTGCTTTGAGAACGCCGATCAGCTGGGCTACTGGTCACGTTGGGTACGACATATAAGCTCAAAGTAAATAAAGCCACAAATGTTTCTATGCTCAACCCAAAAAGAGATATAGCGTGACGATATAATATTATTTATTTATCAAAATAAAACAATAAAAAAAGAACATATCTGTGATGAGCAAATGTTTATCTTTGTCTACTACCTATATTAATAATTAGTAATTGTACTCGAAAGCTTAGTTTGGAGCTTGGGCAATGAGTGTCATTGTCCATGAATGTTATATTTTATTATTTAGGCCATCATTTAAATATGAAAATATCTGTTCTTGGTAATTAAATGCAAATAAGATAGATATAAATTAAAATGACTTCACGACTCTTTTATCATCACGCTTATGATCCAGCAACACATCGTAAAGGTTGTCATTGCTTTAAATCGCGCGATATCATGCAAGCTAATCGACCTTGTGCCCTTACATTAACTACTCTAAATCAACCATCATTATCTTAGTAAGTTTAACTTATCGTAATCATCTTAAATACCAGTGAACAGTAATAAACCATGGCAGCATTTTCTTAAAGATACAACGCGCCATTTTAGACTAAATAAAAAACGAAAAAAATAATGGACCCATTTTTATAGTTTATTGGATTTAATTTACCAAGTCGCTCATAAAATTTCTTATAAGATCGAGTTTTAATATAGATTTGTATGGACGTAATATTTTTTTTTTTTCTATATTAGCACTGCAAAGTTGCTACACTGTACCTGATCTTAATAATAATAATAACTTTGTTTCAGATTATTCCAAATTAGAAAAACAAAAACATAAAATTTTATAGTTAATATAGTTAATAATAAAGTAAATACCAGACTGGATGAGCCTCTTCACCCAAAACTGTATGAATAGCCCACCCACTTTCTCAGCCTAAATGCTCAAAATGCCATCAGTACTGCCCCTCAAACGCTGCAGCATCGAAGCAGACCACCGACGCATGACTTACTTCGGCAAACATACCCGACGCACTACAGAATCGGGGCAGCCCCAACAGCACCCGGAAAGCATTGTTATACTGAACACAACGTAGTCCAGAAACCGATAGCAAATATTAAACAACAAGAGATTGTCCATCGGTAGTCGCCATGATTACGAGTATGCTGGCTTGTTAAAAGTGTTCTCACTTCTAAAAACAAAACGATCCATTTCAAATTTTTTTTTACGCGCGTAATGCTTCTATATTTTATATGCATTGCCTGATTTGTACAGACGACATCTACAAACACTACATATATAACGGCGCTGAATCAGCACCCACGCGTCTACAATAGATAGACACGGAAATGGGTTATTGACCAATAGAATCCTTTTGCGGAGTCTAGCAGAGCAAATTGGCCACCATTCAATTTTATATCACTTTCAAAGGTCGCGCGATAGTATCGGGCAAGGTAGATCATCTCACTAAACGTGTCTTCATGTTTCCGTGATCTAAGAGATGTTTAAAACTCTTAATTGTCTCTTTTCTTTAACAAAAACAGTCTATGAAGCTTACATTAAATGAGATGAAAAATGCAGCCGTTTTTAAAAATAAATTCTGAACAAAAATTGCCTCCTAAGGAAACTTGGTTTAATAATACTAAAAAGTACAACAAATTCTTAAATGAGATACAAAATATCTACTCATTATAATTACTCTGCTTGAAAAATCATATAAAAAAGCAATTATAGTGGGTTGCGGATAAGTTAGGCTCTGTGACGTGCTGCGGCGAATTGATTATAGGACCCGCAGTCCCCACTAATTCTCAGAAGTAGTCACCTTAGAGTTTTTAGCTGGTACAAGTAGGCTTTGAGGAAGGCTCTGTGACGTATTACCCAGTAATCAATTTCGAGCCTGTTGACGTACGTTTTGACTTCCATAAAGGTGATTTTCACTCTTCCGCAGTGCGGAATCCGCACAGAGCTCAAGTTATATCTCTCGAATAAAACTAGTATATGTTGCACTTTTTTGAACAGCCCTATTATCTGTGATCTTCATGAATTTAGTCCATTTAAATTATAAAGTTTGGCATTTGTTATGCATATTTTCTATCATGGCAGCAAGTAAATTGCTACTTATATTTTTGTTTCAGCTAAAATTTTAAATTTTGACAAAAAAAGTATTTACGTTTTTCCTTATTTCAAAATCTATTACGGAGAATATATTTAATTGGTCAATATACTTCGAGATAATTATTTTCCTGAAAGGCGTTAAGTGAATTATAACATTACTTCTACATACATAACAACATACATACTATACTGCTGGCTGATAATCAATAATTAAATGGGAGTATATATACTGGTTAATATAAAAAAGAAAGAGGTATATGCACTAACAGAATTACTACCCGAGTTAGTATAATTATAGATAATTGTCTGTGAAAGTTATTTGATTGTATTGATGATGGAATATGATTTATAAAAAAATATCTATTGGTTTATTATGAAAAAACTAGTCTTAATTCTTATTTTTTTATTGATACACAGGACTTCTTTTAATGGAGCACTATACTTGACTTCGCAATAAAATTACTTTTTAGGCTTTAAAAAATATACTCAAAGTTACAAAGTACATTTAGAAACTATATCTCCTTAATAAAATACAGCAATCTTATAGAAAATACGAATTTTGTTAAAACTATTTGTGATCTACGATCTTTACATTCAGAAAGAATTATTATTTTCACATTATTATTGACAGTCAATTTTTTGTCAGCCAATCAAATCGTTTATCAGAATTCAGGGATTTTTGTAGTCTATAGATTTCCCTGACATATTTTTCAGGCTTATTAAATTTTAAAGAAATATTTAATTAATCGAAAAATCAAAACTAGGAAATCTTCTAAATAGACTCACGTATATAATTGTAAGAAAAAAAAAAGTAAAACCGGCAATCTATAGATGCCTTGCGTATCAAATAAACATTGTCCTTAGGGATATTAAAGCACACCGAAACAGCGAGGAAGCCTGAAGGGATTCATTATGGAGAATCATTTGAGGTTAATCAGATCAAATTGTCTTAGAAGTGTTTGCCGATCACGATGGCCGATAATTACAAAAAGTACATCCGACAAACTTGAAAAGCATGCCTTTCTTGCTATATTAACACACAATATTTTTTTGATTTGCAATTAACACCAAATTTAAGTTAGTTTATACGTTATAGTTCTTAATTAATAATTAAGCTGAAAACATATCTGATGGTGGATTCTGTCACATACGTACATAAGTGGAATATCAGAATCTTTGTCTACCTTGAAGGAACGTGAAAAGGGAAAAGAACTGGACCAGCACAGGCTGATCTAAAAACGCGATAAGCTGAGTCGTGTCGCTATAAATAAATGACTAGATTTGCTTTGCATCTCTGTATTTTGTTCCAATATAAGCGGGTATAGATGTCTAATTTTACAAGTTTCTGCTGTACTTTTGCCTCAGTAGCGTTCATTTTATAAATGCATGAAAGCGTTGTATGCCCTTACGATAAATAAGTCTGGGATAAATTCCTGTAATGTAAACATAAAAAAGAACCTTTTATATTCCTATCTATTCTATTTTCACGCCATATATCTTCCCTATGAAAGTAATATAATATTTATTATCATTATATAATATTCGAATTCATTATGTGAATCTGCCTACCCTGTCTAATTACTCTATACATGTCACTGGCTTTCCTAAAAGACTTTTAAAATTGGTATTTTATGCTTAAGAAATGAAAGGGTATATTTTTTTGTAAAATGTAACTAAAGATCTTATGGAAATCAGACATTATTGAGACTGGAATGTGAAAGTTTCAAAGTCGTATTGATTCTGACACTATCGTAGGTAAGTTTGTGTAAAGAAATTATTTGAAGAATATCATTGTGTACCTTTGAAAGTAAAAATAATTTGAAATATAACTAAACGAATATAATTATGGGAAAATGACTGGCGGAATGAAAAAATTATTGAATGAAAGTGTAAAATAACCGTGCTAGTAAAGTTCGGACACTCATGCTAATGCTAACTACGGAAATTTGGATGTCATGCTACCTTTCATTAAAGTTTACTATTTGTAGAGACATTTATTTCAGCATAATATGACTATTCATGACTTTTTTATCGTATTAAAATAAAACATTTTTATTCCTTAGTAAATAATAAAATGTTGGACAAGTTAGGAAACCATGTGTACTTACGGTACGTCTTTGTAGGGTTATTGTCTGGGCCTGCACTATACCTGACGACGAATAAGTGCTCGCAACTTTAATAACATTTTATAAACACATTCATCCTAGACCCAAGCAAAGCTCCCCTTACCCCGCGAGTTGAAGAACTCTTGAAAATGACGAAATCTACAAAACAGTCTTAGGGTAGAAATGGAAAAATATTTATATACGCTTAGCTGTAGTTTCCTTGAACCAGTCTACAAATTACTCATCACAACTTTATTCATCATAAACGCGTTTAATGCGTTGATAAGATAAAGTTGTGTTATCTAAAACCTATATTTATATAGATAAGGATCGCTACACAGATTGTATGGGTCATTAGCCTTAAGTTAATTAATCATTATTTCTTTTGTCTTAAAATCATTAATTGATTTGATAGTCAATTATCAGTTATATATCATCATAATGATAAATAACAATATTTTATGATAATTAACATAATTTTTAATAGCTACAGCCGCCTGTTATTTATCTGAGAGCGGTCTACTGTTTTTATCATTGCAAACAGAGATGGACAAAATGTAATCTGATTAATGATTAACCATTACAAAATAAAGTTGTGATTTTATTCTTATTACTCTGTAGTCATGATTAAATCCCTTGAAAACATAAAGTATTAATAAACGTGTATGCAATCGAGGATTCTGTAGTGTTTAAAACATAAGCAAAATGCTGTCATATGAATGACGAAAAACGCAAAATGCAATCGTAATCGTTTTTTATTAATTTGGTTACATTTTCCCACCTGTGATTGCAAATATTACGAACATATGTAACACCCTGTCGCTTTCATGGTTGTTAGATTAAAAAGCCACAGTTTCCAATAGGACAAGGACTATAAATTTCCGTCTCACTTTTACCGTGAAATAGAAATAATCTTCCAGCCAATGTGTCTCCGTTTGTTCTAAGATATGTTCTTTAAACGGCTCGTCAAGTCATATTTATGTAGACCAGCATATTTGCGGCAATTACAAACACATTTATACCTTTCGTATACTTTTTTTGCGCTGAGTAATAATAAAAAAAGAAAAGTTGTTGTAAATATATGTGAGTAAGCGCGTTCTATGATTGAACATCGTCTAGCAACCTTACCATTGAGTTCAAGTAATTTAATGTGAATTATATAGTACACTTTCAGGTATCAAAGCTATAAGGTGCCAATTACGGTCAATGTTAGCTTGATGTCATTACACTTTTGTCAATTACACGAAGAAATAAATGAGTAAAGCTTGTAGAACTTTCACTTTCACACATTCGTGGGTCGCTATACGTCTTGCATAAGTTATTATCGCTTTGTCACGCTGTAACCTGAGCTTTGCTGGTTTAAATTGAAAATATTCTATTTTATGTTTGTTTTTTAATAATTAGATGCAAACTCTTGACCTCAATCACAACTGGTGGAAGGGGAAGATAAATTCGACGATAAACCTCATCCGCCCAACAAGCGCCTATTCACCCTTCTTTTAAAGGCAATCAAGTCATAGGAACGTGGGAAAATGATCGCTGGAAGCGTATTCATGATTTTGAAGTTGTACGTCTCTATTTTAATTTATACTATTATCTAACTTTAATTAATATTATAAAAGATTCCTGGGTCAAGTTCTTATCAAATATTGAAAAAATGAATGGGATGAATAATTAGAAACTTTTCAACGCGTATTAATAATTATTAGAATTATCTGTTTGTAAGTTTATTTGCACGTCCTCGAACTATCGAATTAATCTTAACGGCATTTTCGCAACATTCATACAATATTTTCATCTTAAAATATTGTTCAAGTTTAGTCAGGACTGGTTAGACAGAATTGGAGATAACTTGACAAATATATACCAAACACGCACCATTTGGTTAGACATTGTAACAGACAGAAACTATTATAACAATTTCAATGAGACTTGCATTTACACAATCCAACTTCAAAACAGCGACAAGCTTGACATATCCCTATTTCCCGTCGCTCGTAGTGAGAGGTGATATAAAATTATGATGACTTTCTAATAATAGTATATCGTTACGCTAGATATATCGTGATGATATATCAATCCGAAATATATCCATTTCTGGAATCTGGTAAAACCCGTTTGCACGTGCCGGGATTCGTACCTACAAACATTCGCGTCGCTGCACATGGATGCCGGCCCCTCATCCATTATGCCACTATAGCTACATAATAATGACAATAACATAATAATAACAATATACAAATTGAACGATTTTGTTCAAAAAAATAGCTTTGATATGACAAATAATTCTGCATATGAAAATTAACATTATAAATTCGTAAATTACAAAGTCATATCACGAGCAGAACCACAAAATAATATTGACACAAATGATTTGATGACATTTAGTCCGGTGCTAATAACTGTTTGAAATAACTCGGCTTTGCACATCGTGGCGTAGTAATAAACCGGTTTTCGAACATTTACGACAAAGTTATTTTGAAGGTCGACAGTAAATAAATCATATTTGATGGCACATCGTCACATTTCCTATTTAAATTCGATTTACAAATAAATTACAAGGATGTAAGCAATACACAACAATAATTTAAGACCAGAATAAATTGGTTTTACATGTATAGATAAGTGTAACTTATGGTAAAAATATGGGGATGTGTTTAAGATGATTGTCCAAAATTGGGTAGGTACCACAGTACATAAGTAGTACTTATGGAGGTCTCTGTACTTATTAAGTACCAGAGACCTCCAGAAAGATTCTCTTCGGGATGTGGCATTTACGGGATCACTTTATTTACGTGCTCTTTGGGTATATTAACATATACCCAAAGAGTCAAAAGAAGAAGAAAAGGTGAAGAGTTCAGTCGTTTATGTGAAAACTTGTCCATTCACGGACGGAACCATTCTGGGATTCCACTGCACTTTCCATTAGATGAGGTTTGGTCACTTTGACGAGCAACTAAGTATATAAAACACAGTTTTTTGACCACGTTTTGTAAATATATATTTAAGTATGTAGAACACAGCTTTTTAAATCTGAAATGTTATTCGCCTCCTTACTCTTAGTTAAGATATAATTACATACTTTCCCGTAGGAGTTTTGATTCAATTGACACTAACTACCTACTTATCTTACTTTACTACTTATTATTGCTTTATTTTTGAGTATTTATAAATATAACAGAATAATCTTTACAGTATTTATAATAATACACTTAAATCATAAGCACTATGCCTCTGTGTTTTTTGTTAAAACCGTGTGAAATCGAGTTTCCGCGTTTTGCGTTTTAATCATTCTGGAATGAATAATACGGCACTATGTATGTAAATTAAATCTTCTGTAAATAACGATTCGTCGCGACTTGATATAATTGGGCTATCACATTCTGACGTAAGTGCTGGAACATTTAATAATAATCTTAATGGACACTTAAACCATTAATCCAGCACCAAACTAGGCTTGCACCTGCTTAGATATTTTAACTTACCAAGGCGGCTAAGTCTAAATTCGTCTGGTTGTATTGATCAGGCTGATACCAGTTGCCCACTCCCGGCTGCTATCCCACTACTACCCGATACGGGGACTTTCGGCTGCTGGGTTTCGCCCCTGGCCCCGTTCGCGCCTCCTTAGTAAACTTGTATCTCCTGGACTCCTCCAGAGGATCCTTATTAATACTAGGCTTAGTGCGGACGTCCAGTCAACATGGGTGACTTGACTCCAGTGACTCCCGACCTCAAACCTTCCTTGGACCCCGACCTCAGAGAGGCCGGATTACAGTTAATGCACATGTATGTATATTGTACAAACATTGTTTGTGTGCTTAATCATCGAAACATAACACAAATATATTTTTCGAAAACAATGATTAGCTTGCTGATGCTAAATCTTTACATGTAAACGCAGATGTATTTACTTATTTTACAAGTATTAACTGTCTGTCTCAGTCAGGTTAATAACATTTATACTTATTATGGATAATTGTCAATTATAAACAAACTAAAAAGCGCAGTTATCTTTTGAAAAGAACGAGTAACAGAGTTTCTTTACAGCTCTTCTCGGTAGATATTGCTCTCCAAATCGGTGGCAGAGTCATTTTATTGAATATTTAAACGTGCTTGTAATTGTAATATTGAAATAACATTATTTTGAATATCGATGAACGACGACAATCGAAATATAAATATTCTACGATTCTTGTCTTGGGTTCAATCCTCACATGTAGCAAACATTTTTGCGTAGCATATAAATCTGTTTTTGCAAGGCTGAATGTTTGTTTGTGGAATGTGTGGTTATATACAGATCCAAGACATATGAGCAAACTTGAATAAAGCTATATAAAATAAGAAGAATCAAGAATTTAGACACATTTGAACTCTAATAATCTTTTTTTGTCACATAAATATAATAAAAAATGTGGTTAATATTTGAGTAAATATAAAAAAATCTATAAAAAAATAATTGGTATAAAATAATAATAAATAAATAATTAATAATATAATATTAATAATATAATATTAATAATATATTATTTTTATTATTTTATATTTTTTAATTATTAGGTAATTGGTATTGGTAATAATTGGTATTGGTAATTGGTATTGGTGATATTGGTATTGGTGATATTGGTATTTGTGTATATTATAATAAAAAAATCGATTTATAATAAAATATGAAGGTTGGTCGTATAAGCTTGACAAAATACACTACGCTCAAGACGCGCCGGCTACCGCAGTGCGCATCTCTTTGTAACATTACAAGGTTTAACTAAAATCTATATTACAATAAATAATGATAAAAATTCTACTCCATTTTTGGATATATATTATGAAAGAAAAATAACAAAGTATAAGTATATCCTAAAAGTACTTTGCAATAATAAATGTGTACAAATTCTGAATCTGGTGTGTTCGTTGCTGATAAAAAAGGTAAATAAGTACATATGTTTTTCCAAACAATGATTTGTAAAGAAAATTCTTAGACGAATGTCAACCACAAATGAGCCCAAGGGCTTACAATAGGTAATCAGCGACAACGCTAGCAAATTTGGGAAATTGTATAGGATTGACTTAACGAAGATCATATGTCCTCTATACAAAATAACATTACTTTATTGATAACGCTTGTAGTAAACTACAAAATGTGTGGAATCGACTTAAGCTTTCAAAGTATCAGATTGCCACTTGGTTATTGAATATTAGGTCCTTACATATGAAATTGGCGTTTTTCGTACTGGCCACTTTAATCACAAATTTCTCCTCTTTGGTAAGGAATTCCAAATTCAAATTTGTACAGCTATAGACTCATGTATTTGTGCTTCGATGATCGTCATTCATTTGTTTTTTTCTTCTGTTTTTTTCTGTTTGCGTCACTCATTTTACAAAATGGAAAACTTAAAATATCGCATTATTTACGAGTACGAGTTCCGCCGTGGCACTAGTGCTGCGGAAACAACTCGAAGGGTGAATGATGTGTATGGCGGTCGTGTTGCAAAAGAAAACACAGTTCGTTTTTGGTTCCAACGTTTTCGTTCTGGAAATTTCGACCTGCAGAACAAGCCCCGTGGACGGCCTGAGACTCAAGTTGATAATGAAGAGTTGAAGGCTATTGTGGAAGCGGATCCATCGCAAACCACGTCCGAGTTAGCTGCAGGCTGCGATGTTAGTGATAAAACTGTTTTAATTCACTTGAAGCAAATTGGGAAGATTAAAAAGCTTGAAAGGTGGGTACCTCACGAATTGACTGAAGCAAACCGGCAAACGCGCGTCGACTGCTGCGTTACATTACTAAACCGCCACAATAATGAAGGTATTTTAAACCGAATCATTACCTGTGATGAAAAATGGGTTCTTTACGATAATCGGAAGCGCTCAGCGCAATGGTTGGATCCTGGCCAGCCAGCCAAATCCTGCCCCAAGCGAAAATTAACCACAAAAAAGTTACTTGTAAGCGTTTGGTGGACTAGTGCCGGTATTGTTCATTACAGTTTTCTCAAATCTGGCCAGACTATTACGGCTGATGTCTATTGTCAGCAATTGCAAACCATGATGGAAAAGCTAGCGGCTAAACAACCTAGGCTGGTCAATCGCTCCACGCCACTGCTGCTTCACGACAACGCTAGACCACACACTGCGCAACAGACGGCTACTAAATTAGAAGAGCTTCAATTGGAAAGTCTAAGACATCCTCCGTACTCCCCGGACCTTGCTCCAACAGATTACCATTTTTTTCGAAATTTGGATAACTTCTTGCAAGGGAAAAAATTCAACTCCGATGGGGCAGTCCAAATCGCCTTCAAAGATTTTATTGATTCCCGTCCGACTGGTTTTTTTAGTAAAGGGATCAATGAACTACCTATGAGATGGCAAAAGTGCATAGAAAATAATGGTTCATACTTTGATTAATTAAATATATTATATTAAAAAATATTCGACTTTTTGTTCCTCCCATACAAAACGCCAATTTCATATGTAAGGACCTAATATTTTCTTTTTTCTACAATTATATCGATAAACGAATGTTACCAGGGGGCCATGATATTTGATTGCTTATTAGTAATATATAGTAGTTTTATTGCTGATTTCTCCAATATACAAAAACTGTAGGTGATAGGGCGATTTCCCGAACGGGGTCATGACCACAGTGCACAAGTGTAAATACCGTCATAGTGACTCGCTTCGGCCTTTCACGTTTCGGGATCAGCTTGAGTACATCCAGTAACTCATATACCTAGAGACCTTCAGTCGTGGTATATGTGGGTCGACGTGACCACTGAGACTATCAATGGATTTTCATCCTTTGATGGTCTCTTTCGTATTTGGACCCAACTGTACTTACCATCAGATGCACTGTAGTTACTATGTCGAGCCAGTGTAAAAACAAACAAGAAACAATCATAATATATTTTTTAGAAATATTAATTTATGACATAAATACCAAAGTGGATGCGCCTCTTCGCCCAAAACTGAATGAAAAACCCATCCACTCCTCTCGGCCAAAATGCTCGAGATGCCATCGGCACTGTCTCTCAACCGCTGCAGCATAGAAGCATATCGCTGACGCATGGTTCCAGGAAAATCATTCAATCCTGCCCCGGCGAACATATCCGACCCTCTGCAGAAGCGGGACAGCCCCAATAGCACCTTGAACGTATTGTTATACTGAATACGCAGGGCGCTGTAAACCTACTGCGAGTACCTTACCCAGAAACTACGAGTAAAAGGACTGGCAATACGCCCAAAACAATGTCAGTTTGACTTCCCTCGTGCAGCGCGCAAACCTGGGAACTTTTGTTAATCCCATATTTTTTTGTATTTTCTGCCCAGTTTTAGTTAACGTTATTCTAGTATAAAGTTACTTTCTTAATCTAGGATCTATGTTTATTGTAATTTTGGAACTGCTACTCCTTTTATGAGTACTTTTTTAAATATATTGCTTATGAAGCTCAATGCCAATGTGAAAATTTGTATGGGTCGAAGTGTACAATTATTACTATGCTTTAATAAACACCTGTTCAAACATTTTTCTTCGGCGTCATGTCTTTACCAGACATAGGTCTAAGAGAGATCCGTTTATATAATAAATCTATGAATACTTATTATAGTAATAAAGAAAATAAATACTTAAAGGGAATAGAAGGTCATTGTTATGGCTTTTATATCTCTGTCTAGACAAATATATCTAGTTGATTGGGTTAAAGTATTGAACTACTCCATATATAACTTTTACGACAAAATTTAGTCAATATCCCAATACCAAAATCGTCTATATAAGGCCTTTTATTATGGTATTTGTTATAAATAATGTCTTGTATAAGCAATAAAGGTTTAAAAGGTTTTAAACTGAGCTACAAAGTCATTCTATATACCTTAAAACGTTGTCTTTAGAAGTGGGCCATTAGTGTCCAGGCTAATACAGTTTTTGTTGAAATATCGAAGAAAGGTGAACCTGTACTGTCCTCACAAAATACCTATGTAGGGAAGTGACTCGACAACTGACACTGAAGCTGAGATTTATAGACGCTATTTTGACTTTGCTTAGCAAAGTTTTAAAAATATAAATTCGATTTGACAAAAACTGAATATGTAATAGAAACTTGAGTATAGCCATTGTATTCGCAGGGCCATATCCATGTTGACAAAATCGGTGACTTACCAAATCCTCTGACATTCATTATGTAAAATAAATTGTAATGTTTTAGTAAAGTCTATGCAAATTTAAAGTTTTGTCTATAAGTCTCAGTCTGAGTTCCAGACCCTTCTGAGGCTTTGCTAAAAAGTACAAATCAATTCTAGCGAGGACATGAAGGGCACGCCTTCACAGGCGGCGTTGGCGTGTTTCGTAGGTAAAAAAATTGGTTTCTTTTTCTTACAAATAACGGTAATAATTAATAAAAAAATCGAAAACTGTGTTCAGACAAGTTGGGGACACGGAAGCGTTGTGGTTTATATACGGGTTATCGCAGAGAAGTAAAGAGAAACGTTTTGTTGTTGATCTATATGTAAAAAAACCCACATGAGTCCATCATCGATTTATTTGTTGCACGGTTTCCGTCTAATGAACGATTTTTTGGTTGTAATAATTGAATTTCATCATAATATGTAAAAATTATGTAGATAAATAAATACATGCTAATTCCTATTGATGTTTAATTTTGCTCATTTTAAATCTATAGACTTAAGCACTTAATATTAAAAAAAAAGGAGCGACATATTTTTTTATTCAAACTATATTTATCACCTTCAATTTGCCGCTTTTTACGTTAATTTAAGTGAATTTATGTCGAAGTTACGATTTTTTATTACCTCTATTTTTCACTAGATTACTCAATATATTTTAAAAATCTAGAATATTAAGATTTATGCATAAAGTTGAAGATTCAAAACAATAGCAAGAATTATTTAAGATTTTTTAACTGTAACAACTTGGGACACATTACGGTGAGATATAAATGACCCACGTTTACAGACGGTATGTACAGAAAAACATTACAGACAACGGGTTAATAAGATGATATCAGCAAGAACATCTCGGAACATGAGTTATTAAATTTTACAGAAACTTTGCGATATATACGATAAGTATGAATGGAGGATGAATAAACGGGTGGATACGATGTTAGTCCCACGGTATAATTATGTTGGTGACTTTGAGATAAATTACTTTGTTATTATATTGTAACTTTTGAATTACCTGATAGAGTCATTAGTCTTAATAAACGAAACCTAGAAAAAATTAAATTAAAATACACAAAAAGAATATAAAAATTCAAAAATGAAAGCCTGCCTCTTATGCTAGTGAAACCTGTTACGGGAGGCGGTGACTTGCTCTAAGATACATTGAATATATCGTTGGTAATTACCAAAACGATATTAATATATTACATAGTTTATTAATTTTCGTTTTTTTTTTATTACCTTATACTGCCTATGGTGGCACGACTTTGGCCGGGTAGAAATAATTTGCCCCCTTTGGTATTTATTTTCCAAAAACGTCGAAACAAGTATTTAAATTTCTACACAAAAAGCAGACATGGTTTTACATAGTGCTTACATCAAAGTTTTCGAACAAATTTTCAATTCTTATTTCACCCCTTTAGAAGTGGAATATCAAATATCATGTTTTTTTTTATTACATACAGGCTTGCGCTTGACCTCAATCTCACCTGCTGGAAAGTGATGATAAGGCCGACGATGGAGCGCGCTCACCCAGCAAATACCGATTCACTCGACGTTTGAAGATTCCCATGTCATAAGATGCCGGAAACACCGACCTGGAAGCGAGTTCCACTCCTTCGCTGTTCGCAGCAAAAAGAAGGAGGCGAATCGCTTCGTGTGACCATGAACCGTGTGTGTGTGTGTGAGGAATGTCAACCACAAAAGGATGCAAACCAGCACGGCGTCTCGTCAATTTATGGTAAAAGGGGGAGGGCGGAACTAAATCATACAACTCAGCCGCACACTCTCCAGAGTATAGTCTATAGAAAACCGAAAGGCAAGCCAGTCTACGCCGGTGTTCCAAACTGAGTAGTTTACGCGACATAAGAGCCTCATCGGCAATGTGTCGCCGAGCTCAGCGACCTCTATGTGTCTACCATAGTTTCAGTAGTTTAGACTTTACGATGATATATCAATCAGGAGATGTCTTTATATGTATGTAGCATGTAATTACAATGTAGTATATAATTGTAACATCTAAATAATAATTAATTATCATCTTCCAATATACCTGGAGGTTTTATGACTAAGTATATGACGAGAGGACTGACAAACAATTATTGTTTCTGGGTTGTCTCCATTTTTCTTGATTTACACTGAACTTATCATCTGGTTGACTGTAGACATTTAATCGCGTATTAAAACAAATCAGTGGGTTTATTCATAATGCTCACAAATGCTTACGCTTGAAATCATGAGTGTGCTTCCATGCGTGACGATATATAGAGCGTGCAAAGCGATATACATGTAATAATAGATGGGAAGTGACGTTTAATGGTACAAAGTTATGTTCGTTATGGCCAAAAATCAGTAACAAAACGTTTCAAAATATCCTAAAATAGACGAGCAACATCTCGAAGAAAAACCAGGAAATAAAATGTCTGCAAATTGAAAAAAAAGGTATTAATTTTTTTTCAAATATTCAGTTCATCTTTAAATTGTCACTGTATAGTAACTAGAGATGTGCAAAATGTAATCAGATTAATGAATACAAAATGTAGTCGTAATTTTAATTTTTTTGCTCTGTAACCATGATTAAATCCCGTCAAAATATTAAAAAGTCATAAATGTGTATCCAATTGAAGATTTCGTAGTGTATAAAACGTAGATGAGTAAAATGCAGCCATATCAATGATGAAAAACACAAAGTGTAATCGTAATTGTTTTTCATTAATCTGATTACATTTTGCCCATCTATGATAGTAACTAACCGAATCTCAGTCACATATCGATTGAGAACAATTATTATTTAGATCAGAAGAGAAATTGTTTGCTCTGTTTTGTACTTTTGATTAGTCAAAAGTTTTAGCTCCGGGAAGTTGGCCCCGCATTTTTCGCGTAAGAATTTAGAAATTTTTTGAGGGACTGCCCATCGATTGCCCATTATTGCCCATCATTTAAATTTTTTTGCCCACCCCTATAAAAAAAGTTATGAAAGATTTATGTATGCGCGGGCCAGCGTCCGAAAAAATTTCAAAAAATCGAAAATGTCAAGGTGGATTCTTGAAGTTTGTCGACTGCCCACTTTTGCCCATCCTTTACTTTTTTGATAATTCAACTCCTAAGGGATGGAAATGGGGGTGGAAAAAAAAATTGAGAGGTCAAGAAATTTAGAATTATGTATTTTAATCTACATCGATTGCCCACTTCTGCCCATCCTTTACTTTATTGATAATTCCACTCTTAAGGGATGAAAATGGGCATGGAAAAAAATTGAGGGATCAAGAAATTTAGATTGGAAAATTATGGCTTAATAAGGTATATTCGTATTCTAAAGGACATCCTTTGGATTGCCCATCATTTCTTTTCGAATGCCCACCCTTAGTTATAGAGTTATTCTGCTTAGAATTTGACATACCACACTGTTGTAGGAACATGTTACATTTTCGTTAGTCCACTAGATAAATTTTGGAAAATAAGGGCTCAATAAGGTTCATTCGCATTCTAAAGGACATCCTTTAGATTGCCCATCATTTCTTTTCGAATGCCCACCCTTAGTTACAGAGTTATTCTGCTTAGAATTTGACATACCACACTGTAGCAGGAAAATGTTACATTTTCGTTAGTCCACTAGATAAATTTTGGAAAATAAGGGCTCAATAAGGGTTATTCGCATTGTAAAGGACATCCTTTAGATTGCCCATCATTTCTTTTCGAAAGCCCACCCTTAGATACAGAGTTATTCTGCTTAGAATTTGACACACCGCACTGTTGTAGGAACATGTTACATTTTCGTTAGTCCACTAGATAAATTTTAGAAAATAAGGGCTCAATAAGGGTTATTCGCATTCTAAAGGACATCCTTTAGATTGCCCATCATTTCTTTTCGAAAGCCCACCCTTAGATACAGAGTTATTCTGCTTAGAATTTGACATACCGCACTGTTGTAGGAACATGTTACATTTTCGTTAGTCCACTAGATAAATTTTAGAAAATAAGGGCTCAATAAGGGTTATTCGCATTCTAAAGGACATCCTTTAGATTGCCCATCATTTCTTTTCGAAAGCCCACCCTTAGATACAGAGTTATTCTGCTTAGAATTTGACATACCGCACTGTTGTAGAAACATGTTACATTTTCGTTAGTCCACTAGATAAATTTTGGAAAATAAGGGCTCAATAAGAGTTATTCGCATTCTAAAGGACATCCTTTAGATTGCCCATCATTTCTTTTCGAAAGCCCACCCTTAGATACAGAGTTATTCTGCTTAGAATTTGACACACCGCACTGTTGTAGGAACATGTTACATTTTCGTTAGTCTACTAGATAAATTTTGGAAAATAAGGGCTCAATAAGGGTTATTCGCATTCTAAAGGACATCCTTTAGATTGCCCATCATTTCTTTTCGAAAGCCCACCCTTAGATACAGAGTTATTCTGCTTAGAATTTGACACACCGCACTGTTGTAGGAACATGTTACATTTTCGTTAGTCCACTAGATAAATTTTGGAAAATAAGGGCTCAATAAGGGTTATTCGCATTCCAAAGGACATCCTTTAGATTGCCCATCATTTCTTTTCGAAAGCCCACCCTTAGATACAGAGTTATTCTGCTTAGAGTTTGACATACCGCACTGTTGTAGAAACATGTTACATTTTCGTTAGTCCACTAGATAAATTTTGGAAAATAAGGGCTCAATAAGGGTTATTCGCATTCTAAAGGACATCCTTTAGATTGCCCATCATTTCTTTTCGAAAGCCCACCCTTAGATACAGAGTTATTCTGCTTAGAATTTGACATACCGCACTGTTGTAGGAACATGTTACATTTTCGTTAGTCCACTAGATAAATTTTGGAAAATAAGGGCTCAATAAGGGTTATTCGCATTCCAAAGGACATCCTTTAGATTGCCCATCATTTCTTTTCGAAAGCCCACCCTTAGATACAGAGTTATTCTGCTTAGAATTTGACACACCGCACTGTTGTAGGAACATGTTACATTTTCGTTAGTCCACTAGATAAATTTTGGAAAATAAGGGCTCAATAAGGGTTATTCGCATTCTAAAGGACATCCTTTAGATTGCCCATCATTTCTTTTCGAAAGCCCACCCTTAGATACAGAGTTATTCTGCTTAGAGTTTGACATACCGCACTGTTGTAGAAACATGTTACATTTTCGTTACTCCACTAGATAAATTTTGGAAAATAAGGGCTCAATAAGGGTTATTCGCATTCTAAAGGACATCCTTTAGATTGCCCATCATTTCTTTTCGAAAGCCCACCCTTAGATACAGAGTTATTCTGCTTAGAATTTGACATACCGCACTGTTGTAGAAACATGTTACATTTTCGTTAGTCCACTAGATAAATTTTGGAAAATAAGGGCTCAATAAGGGTTATTCGCATTCTAAAGGACATCCTTTAGATTGCCCATCATTTCTTTTCGAAAGCCCACCCTTAGATACAGAGTTATTCTGCTTAGAATTTGACACACCGCACTGTTGTAGGAACATGTTACATTTTCGTTAGTCCACTAGATAAATTTTGGAAAATAAGGGCTCAATAAGGGTTATTCGCATTCTAAAGGACATCCTTTAGATTGCCCATCATTTCTTTTCGAAAGCCCACCCTTAGATACAGAGTTATTCTGCTTAGAATTTGACATACCGCACTGTTGTAGGAACATGTTACATTTTCGTTACACCACTAGATAAATTTTGGAAAATAAGGGCTCAATAAGGGTTATTCGCATTCTAAAGGACATCCTTTAGATTGCCCATCATTTCTTTTCGAAAGCCCACCCTTAGATACAGAGTTATTCTGCTTAGAATTTGACATACCGCACTGTTGTAGAAACATGTTACATTTTCGTTAGTCCACTAGATAAATTTTGGAAAATAAGGGCTCAATAAGGGTTATTCGCATTCTAAAGGACATCCTTTAGATTGCCCATCATTTCTTTTCGAAAGCCCACCCTTAGATACAGAGTTATTCTGCTTAGAATTTGACACACCGCACTGTTGTAGGAACATGTTACATTTTCGTTAGTCCACTAGATAAATTTTGGAAAATAAGGGCTCAATAAGGGTTATTCGCATTCTAAAGGACATCCTTTAGATTGCCCATCATTTCTTTTCGAAAGCCCACCCTTAGATACAGAGTTATTCTGCTTAGAATTTGACATACCGCACTGTTGTAGGAACATGTTACATTTTCGTTAGTCCACTAGATAAATTTTGGAAAATAAGGGCTCAATAAGGGTTATTCGCATTCCAAAGGACATCCTTTAGATTGCCCATCATTTCTTTTCGAAAGCCCACCCTTAGATACAGAGTTATTCTGCTTAGAATTTGACATACCGCACTGTTGTAGGAACATGTTACATTTTCGTTAGTCCACTAGATAAATTTTGGAAAATAAGGGCTCAATAAGGGTTATTCGCATTCTAAAGGACATCCTTTAGATTGCCCATCATTTCTTTTCGAATGCCCACCCTTAGATACAGAGTTATTCTGCTTAGAATTTGACATACCGCACTGTTGTAGGAACATGTTACATTTTCGTTAGTTCACTAGATAAATTTTGGAAAATAAGGGCTCCATAAGGTTCATTCGCATTCTAAAGGACATCCTTTAGATTGCCCATCATTTCTGCAGGAAAATGTAACATTTTTCTGCTACAGTGCGGTATGTCAAATTCTAAGCAGAATAACTCTGTATCTAAGGGTGGGCATTCGAAAAGAAATGATGGGCAATCTAAAGGATGTCCTTTAGAATGCGAATGAACCTTATGGAGCCCTTATTTTCCAAAATTTATCTAGTGGACTAACGAAAATGTAACATGTTCCTACAACAGTGCGGTATGTCAAATTCTAAGCAGAATAACTCTGTATCTAAGGGTGGGCTTTCGAAAAGAAATGATGGGCAATCTAAAGGATGTCCTTTAGAATGCGAATAACCCTTATTGAGGCCTTATTTTCCAAAATTTATCTAGTGGACTAACGAAAATGTAACATGTTCCTACAACAGTGCGGTATGTCAAATTCTAAGCAGAATAACTCTGTATCTAAGGGTGGGCTTTCGAAAAGAAATGATGGGCAATCTAAAGGATGTCCTTTAGAATGCGAATAACCCTTATTGAGCCCTTATTTTCCAAAATTTATCTAGTGGAGTAACGAAAATGTAACATGTTCCTACAACAGTGCGGTGTGTCAAATTCTAAGCAGAATAACTCTGTATCTAAGGGTGGGCTTTCGAAAAGAAATGATGGGCAATCTAAAGGATGTCCTTTAGAATGCGAATAACCCTTATTGAGCCCTTATTTTCCAAAATTTATCTAGTGGACTAACGAAAATGTAACATGTTCCTACAACAGTGCGGTATGTCAAATTCTAAGCAGAATAACTCTGTATCTAAGGGTGGGCTTTCGAAAAGAAATGATGGGCAATCTAAAGGATGTCCTTTAGAATGCGAATAACCCTTATTGAGCCCTTATTTTCCAAAATTTATCTAGTGGACTAACGAAAATGTAACATGTTCCTACAACAGTGCGGTATGTCAAATTCTAAGCAGAATAACTCTGTATCTAAGGGTGGGCTTTCGAAAAGAAATGATGGGCAATCTAAAGGATGTCCTTTAGAATGCGAATAACCCTTATTGAGCCCTTATTTTCCAAAATTTATCTAGTGGACTAACGAAAATGTAACATGTTCCTACAACAGTGCGGTGTGTCAAATTCTAAGCAGAATAACTCTGTATCTAAGGGTGGGCTTTCGAAAAGAAATGATGGGCAATCTAAAGGATGTCCTTTAGAATGCGAATAACCCTTATTGAGCCCTTATTTTCCAAAATTTATCTAGTGGACTAACGAAAATGTAACATGTTCCTACAACAGTGCGGTATGTCAAATTCTAAGCAGAATAACTCTGTATCTAAGGGTGGGCTTTCGAAAAGAAATGATGGGCAATCTAAAGGATGTCCTTTAGAATGCGAATAACCCTTATTGAGCCCTTATTTTCCAAAATTTATCTAGTGGACTAACGAAAATGTAACATGTTCCTACAACAGTGCGGTATGTCAAATTCTAAGCAGAATAACTCTGTAACTAAGGGTGGGCATTCGAAAATAAATGATGGGCAATCCAAAGGATGTCCTTTAGAATACGAATATACCTTATTAAGCCATAATTTTCCAATCTAAATTTCTTGATCCCTCAATTTTTTTCCATTCTCATTTTCATCCCTTAAGAGTGGAATTATCAGTAAAGTAAAGGATGGGCAGAAGTGGGCAATCGATGTAGATTAAAATGCATAATTCAAAATTTCTTGACCCCTCAATTTTTTTTTCCACCCCCATTTCCATCCCTTAGGAGTTGAATTATCAAAAAAGTAAAGGATGGGCAAAAGTGGGCAGTCGACAAACTTCAAGAATCCACCTTGACATTTTCGATTTTTTGAAATTTTTTCGGACGCTGGCCCGCGCATACATAAATCTTTCATAACTTTTTTTATAGGGGTGGGCAAAAAAATTTAAATGATGGGCAATAATGGGCAATCGATGGGCAGTCCCTCAAAAAATTTCTAAATTCTTACGCGAAAAATGCGGGGCCAACTTCCCGGAGCTAAAAGTTTTGCTTTAAAATTGTGCATTCAGAAAACAAAAATTAACAAAGGCTCTCAACACTTTTCCTGAGTCCCTCTGCCAATGTTTTTATATTCTTGATGGATCCATGTTTTCTTAAAATTGATTTTACAAATTAATTAATCTATATTATATTTTTACACGGCATTTTAATGGATTCTTTAAAAGAAAGCTTAAAACAATGTCCCTAAAATCGTATAGAGAAACTATAACCTCAGATGTAAATCGCGTGGGTTTCTTTTAAAGTTCAAAATCTAACTCTGTATTCTGCTTTTGTTTCCTGTCATTGTTTTGGGTATAATAATTATTCATTATATCGATCACACTCGCATGATTTAAAGGTAATTTGAATGTTTAAGCGTGTGTGATAAGTTTGTTCGTGTATAAAATTGAAATGCTTAGTAGATCTTATTTACAAGATATGTTAAAAGATTATTTCAAACAATTTTTAGTCTAGCCACGTAGTATATTACAATATTTTGGTCTGTTAAGGTTATCTGGGAGCAAAGTAGAATTAAGAACAAGGCTTTCAAGTCTTATTTTTCTCAGGTATTATCTCTCAAATGTAAATTCGTATTTTTATAAAAATCGCGTACTGCATACTTTATTCTACACTGTTATGTTTAGCGCAACATATTAATAAAAATATTTTTTATTTTTATTATTTGTAGCTTACATCGGGTTCGATTGTGAAAGTTCGACGATTAGCATTATACTGGACCGATGGAAGTTCGTGTTTAATAGTATATTATGATATAATTGTGCTAAGATTGTCATTACAGTCAGGATGTAATAATAAGCAAGCCGCAAGGCGTGAACCATACGAAAACCAAGTCAATAATGGCCAATAGTACACTCATGTTATACGACTATTTTCATCACACTTGCAAGGAAAAACACGGTCTTATATTATGTTACTAACTTTTAATTAATGAAAAATTGTAACAGTTTGCTGTCAATACGCGTTTCGTGCCTCAATTATCAATGTATGCTGTAAAATAATATATTACTAGTCTAAAAGAGACTAACAAATGATTGTTTTTTTTATACTGGCACGTAAAATTCACTACACCTAATATATTGTCAGATGTATATGTCATGTCGGCTCACATACACTATGACAGGTGGAAGGTGTTAGAATAACTAGACGGATAGAAGCAGAACCTGAGTGTTATCGAATAATACTATATTTTAATTTAATATATTTTTAAAAGCTTTATAATTTGTAAACCTGCAAAAATTTGACTAATTACGAAAGTTGCTCGCAATGGTCACCACCATTCATTATCGCTTACCATTAAGTGTTTTTAGGTTAGGCGTAGGTAAGCTTTTTCAGTATACACACAATTATTGCTATAATCGACATAAGTATTGTAAGCTGAATAAATAAACAAACTTTTGAATAAACATTACGTAAAAATATATCAATCGAAGTTAAAACAATTATGAAAAAATAAAACACGTTGAAACGGGAATATGAAATATTAACCAGCAGCAAATGAAGTCGTTTTAACACAAGTACATTTGTATAATTACGAAAGCCGTTTTGCACGTATTGGTCTTGAACCCACGCGCTGCGGCGCCAACTGAGTCAAGGACATTCAGATCAGACATGTTGAGATTATCGATTTAATTTATTTATTCATGTTAAAATAAAATTGTTGAAATATTGTAACAATTAAAATTAACATCTCTTGAATCTTCTTGGAGATTCGGTTGATTTGTTCGCGGACTCCATGCCAAGATTCGAAACAAAGGTCTTCGGGTTGTTGAGAGATGCACAGACTAATAATCTTGACTTTCATTACCATTAATCCAATATAAACAGGCCACTCTAACGTATGTTGTGGATTCTTTAATAGGATCTATACATTGTTGATTGTAATTATGTATGTGTTGTGTGAATGAAGTATTGTACCGTGCCACTGTAAACCCTATAAAATAAATAAATAACACCATTAACCTAATTTAATTCACTGCTGAACATAGGTCTATCCTTGTGAGCGCCATTGAGCCCGTCTTCGGTTTTTCTCATAAACTTACCGGTCACTTTTCGCAAGTCTTCGCTTCATCTCAAGGAGATGTGCTATGGTTATAGATTCGTAATCCACACTCAATAACCTGCCAGTTCAATCTATCAACAGTTTTTTTTTTAAATAAATTCCTTGGTTCCCCTGGCTTGAGGCCAGGGGCTTGTTCATTTATTATTAATTGCTATTATATTTCATCAATTTATTTATTATAACTTTATACAATTCAAGATATGATGGTCTATATAAACTAAAGTGTACACATATTATAATAATGAAAACAATTTAAATTTACTCACATAAGGTCTCAAAATGGTCTTTAGCTTCTACATCATCTTGCTGCTGACTTGGGTTAGAGTTCCATCTATAACAGATTCGACCGTTCATTAATTCGTCGTCATATGAGGCTTTATTTGTTAACCCATTGGAAATCTCTTTAGACCGTCAGGGGAGTAGTGAGGGCCACTCCCCCAGTGTGTCGAGTTTGCACCAACTAAAACCACCGGGGTGCCAGCAATGCCGACTGCCGACTCTTCGCCTTCCCCGGGCCTGGGAATCCAGATACTTCCTAGGGCCCGGCGAGCAACTGGCCTTAGGCAGCCCTCCTCTCTACCTCTCATTGTCGTAAACTACCACCTCACTACCTCTCATTGGGGCTTGTGGGCACACATACGCCCCCTCCCCCCCCCACTGTCAGCAGCTTTTGTACAAGGAGGTAATAACGTCGTTTTACAGCTTTAAAGCTGAACTAAAAAGTACACATCCCATAAACTTGCTGTTTTAGCAAAAAAATTAAAAGCTAAAGAAATTAATGTTCTTAAAGCTTGTTGAAAAATCTCTCAACGCGTTCTTTTAGCCATATGTGGAGGTTTTGAACAAACCTAGAGATATTTGAGTATGTTAAGATGATTGAATGATGATTGTATGTTATTGTTGAGTTTGTTGTTTTATAAGACGTTCATGCTGCATGATAGGCGGGCTCGATTTTTGGACACCGCTGAACTTATTATTAAGTGTGGTGTAGTCACTATATCGAGTTACAATAAGAAGCTGATTGTAGCTGCCTGCCTATTGATACATATCCCAAATGTCTCGATGATTTTTTAAAATATGTTATATAACTGCACATATTAATATAATCAAAGTTTTTTAAATATTGTTAAGAAAAAGTTTGGGGCTTAAAAGTTGTTAAGAAAGGTATATATGAGATGTTGAGAAAGTTTAAAAAAGCAAAACAAGGCCTTCGAGATTTGAACTTTATAAGTTACTTTTGTCATTTGCAATAAACAACGTAAAAATGAAACATTTGAATGTAAACCATGGTTATGCTATATATAATTTATGTATGTAAGAATTACCTACTTATTTATTCCTTTCAGTTTTACGTTCTGTAATTAGTTTAAAAATGGTAATACTCGATATATTTACAAATGTTAATCATTTAAATACGTAAAAATAAAGTGTTCCTAAGTTTATCTTAATTTATATAAAAGCTTCTTTAGAAGTTACGAAACTAGGCTAAACTCCGAATTTAATAAATATCTCCGTAAGATCCCGACTCTTTGAAGATCCGACAAGATATTACCAGATTGGATTGATTTGTTCCGAATCGTTTTATCCGTCGAATTTTATCCCCTTATAGCAACAACTGGACCGAAAATGAGGCTGAGTTGAGGGTTTTCTTTCATATTTATTAAGAGTTTTCGTTGATATTTTTTTCCATATTTGTTATGGGTTTACTTATGCTTATTATGTTTCGTAATTACTTATTACCGTTTCTCTAACAGCATAATAATATGTTATTCGAATCATATACAGATAGTTATAATTTTTAATAGTAACAATATATCGTCGCGCTGTATCTATTACGGAGGGAGCAGAGATACATTAATGGCTGTATCAACTTTGCGCTTATATGCCGTTCCCAACGTGACCACTCTGGCTCGACAAAGTGACTCCGGTGCACCTGATGGTAAATACAGTTTCGTCAAAAAATGAAAGTGGCTATCAAAGAACAAAAATCCGTCGTCATGTTGGCTCATATATACCACGACTGAAAGTCTCTAGGTGTATGAGTTATTGGACGCACACAAGCTGATCCCGAAATGCGACAGGCCAAAGCGAGTCACGGTGACGGTCTTTACACTCGTGTACAGTGATCAAGACCTAGTTCGGGCAATTGCCCTGCCACCACAAAAGTTGCCACTTGCGCAGATTTATTTGCGCAGTTGCCGTAATTGTCTATAAGGTAATTAAGTTAATCCACGTTTTAATTATTAATCTTCAAGCTCAACTTATTTACATATTTATTTTTAATACTATATGGAATATGTTTATAGAATGAAATATAAATATGGCGTGGCGCCATAACTAAACGCAAAATTTTCATCTGATATCTGTTATATTTCTCCGTCCGGTTTATGCCTAATACAGAGGCCTAAGTGAAAATTTCTTCGAGCTTACTTTTCGAATTACGCTTTAAAACTTGAATTTGTATAGAATGTTTCCCAAAGTATGACTACTCAGAATCTCTATACAAGTAGACATTTAAAAACGTAAATTAATTTCAGAAGTAAAACTCGAAAACTCTCAGGTCTCGGTAGTAACACTTGTGAAAAAAATTCCGCGTAGAAAATGATTCGCAAGAACGGACCCGGCGCTAAGAATTGCCGCTCGGTATAATTCAGCGTTGTGAAAATTCACTGCAAGGCCTAGCCCTAAATCGCAGCGATATTTCCATGAACATAATTCAAACTGACTGGTGGTAAACGGCGAGAGTGAGATCTCATCACATATGCGAGTGGGTTCGTTAACTGACCGTGGAGCCCACGCCTTAGCCGTCAGTTCATTCATGCGTCCCATGTTATTTTCCTGTTAGCTATGTTTGGCTATTCTGCGAATGTTATTATTGTGGTTACGTTTATGGGTAATTCTTATAAGATCTTGATGTTATTGAAACGTGATAATCACGTTTATGTGCTATTTTGTAATAACTATTCCACCTTAAGTGTTCGTGAACATAATATAATCAGACTATATTATCTAACCATTACCGAGTTATGAATGAATATCGACATATTTTAGTATTGTTTTTAATTAGACTGTATGTAATAAAAACACTGACCGACCCGTGAAAGTGTTACTCTATAGATATTGGATTCAATTTACGTTAACATTTTTAGTTAAAGAGAAAAAAACAGTCGAAATAAAACTTAAAATTAATTCAATGAAGAAACTTACATTTACAATTTTTTGTATAGCCTATGGTAGCCGACACTGCTGGATAAAATACTCCTATCCCCTTTCTCTCCTTTTCTGTTTTATGATTTTTGGAACCAATCTTTCATATAACGTATAAGTACACTTCTGTTCGCTAAGTCTGTCTAAGCCGAGTGTGATTTTGTTACCTACTCCATAGGGCCCACTATGTGATTGTTTGCATCTACGATAAATTCTTTCAATAAAGGCTTTATCAAGTATTAAATTTAATCATTTTTCTCTTAGAGGGTTACATACGCATGTCTATATGCTCTTTATAGTACCGAGGCACTGCGAATAAGATGTGTTTTGTGTTAATATTTTGCTGAGATTTAATGAAAACTTACTGTGATAATGCCTGTATACTGTAGGCAGTATGATGTTGATGTATTTTACGACAGACTTCCAACTTGGTACTTAAGAATTGTTTAGATTTTGGCTCAGGAAAACCAACTTTGACGAGCCTTGAGATTGCCTGATGGTGACAGTACTCAAGTTTATACGAGGGCGTAGATGTCAACTTATATATAAAGCTTTACAGTTTAAGCCAACTAAGTATCATACTAGTACGTAAACTATTCACTCCTGTATATTTATGCGATGTTCCCTGTTTATTATATTAAATTTTACAAGATTTTTAAATTAAAGTCAAAACCCCGCCGTAAATGAGATTTATCATTTATATAAACACATTATATTGGGTAGGTAAGACTAAAATTATACTTCTATAACAGATAGGGTAGCTCATTATGTTTATATCCTAAGACTCCATACTAGATAGCATGAAAAAGCAATTATAAATGTTACACTTCAACAATGGACAATGTTTTCTTTTATCACCAAAAGTGTTTTCTTTCAGGCATTATGTGAAAGGATACCAAAATAAAAACGATAGTGTGATTTAAACTATAATATAGTGATTAATTATTATCAATCTATATCTCTACATGTGGCTGCACTATTGCAAACTACTACAAAACTGCAGCTACTGCAAAACTGCGCCTAAAAAAAATTGAAACTTGTAGATCAGTTAAGTCGACGATAAAACACATTATTTATTATGTATAATGTCAGTTTGTATAAATTAATAAAGATGTTAGATATATCCGTTCGATGTACGAAATAAATTAACGAAACCTTGAGTTGATAATATTATACGGTCGCCTTTTCTATAGGTGTGGCCCTACATTTCGGAAAATGCCAGGGCCTAGTTGCATTACGTAATATCCGCTGCCAATTCCTTTAGATAAAGTCCTTAGAAGGCACCAAACACTGTATCGTACCGAGAAACCTGTTGCCGAGATAAACAATATCACCTGTTTTGACCTAAACGGTGTGTTGCAAAACGCAAATTGTACAATGAAGCCTTTGTATGACAGAATGCGGTAAAGTACCATTTAGAGAGAGATTACTATTTCGCACTGACTGTACTGTTTCGTAATTCTGTAAAATATTTGTCGTCATTTGTTTTTCTTATATTTTCATTCTGTTTGAATGTGTTAGTTTTAAAAGAAATGAAACTTTATTGAGAAAATGAATCTATACACATTTAGATAAAACAAAGAAATAATAATACATAACATGACATCACATGTCTCTTGCAGTCTGGCATTCAAGGTATTTAAAAAAAAAATAAAGGCTGACTTGTTGCTAAATTAAAAAAAAATATATTTTAAATAATTCGGCCTTATTAGGAAACGAATATTAACATAAGTAAATTTTTAAATAGTAGCACAAATCAGTTATTATAAAAGATATTTTATTGCTAATATAAATAGCTTAATATTGGAAATGACACTAAGATTTTTATATAAGACAAAGATAATTTTTGTGACAACTAACTATTACCACTGCTTAAATCTTTATTCAAGTAACAAACTGTTTTTAATAAAATCTATTGGTTTGAGCAATACATCATATCGACCACATAACCCAGACAATAAACTTAGATTAATATTGCTCGTATTCTTTTCAGCTAAAGATGCTGTGGTGAATATTAGAAAAGAGAAATATAATTTTTAGTAAAAGAAATATCTTTTAGGTTTTATGGAGGCATTTTATCGTGACGATAGTTCATGTTTAACATTTAACCAACCTTTAAAAGTTCCTAATAAACAGCAACTTGAAAGTAGCTATAATACCGAGCATTAATAAGGTTGATTATAATGATTATTTGTATTTCATGAATATACTTTTGTATAATAAGAAATATGGCAAAATAATTGGTTAAATTATTAGAAGAAGAAAACTCGTCTACAGAGTATTACGGCAGATTGCATCATAAAATTATGTGACCTTGGTGAAAGCTGAATTTAAGGCAAAGCAAGTTTTTTTTTATTTATGTGGATGCTAGAGTTGATATGACCTGAGTTAAATCGTCCTTATTGAATAAAACTTGACCAAAACATTTGAAAATACGCTTGTATTAGTGAGATCGCAGCCTTACAATCCAGTAAGGTTCCGCAGTGAAGTTGTGCAAGTGACCTCGCGCCTACTACCGCCCGCGCTCCGTTCGCTTTGCATCACGGCCCGTCATGCGACGGCTAATCTCTCCGTTACCAACTAGCTAAGATCATCGATGAGGATAGTACCTTCATTAAATTCTTATTAGTGGCAGTTTAGTGGTCAGAATAGAGAGGCTGAGTCTAACTAGTAAACTTACGATTTCAACTATAAATCATTTGATTATACCCAATAAAGCTTGTTATCTATAAAATACTAGAGCTGTGGTGCCCCGGCTTTGCCCGGGTAGAAATAAATATCACCAATTGTGATTAATTTTCGAAGAACGTCGAAACATGTCTTTTTTATTTCTAACAGAAAATCTTAGTAACGATTTTCATAGTGCTTACTTCAAAATTGACAGATTTTCAATTAAACGTTCAACTTTTATTTCACTTTTAAGAGCGGAATATCAAAAAATCGATGAAAAACTGCAGCTACATAAAATTGTTAGTCAATTTTAAAAGCAATTATTTTCCACCCAACCTGTTATGAAAGGTACGTAACTAATTGATATTTAGTAATTTCTAGCCATTATTTAACTTCCCTGTAACTTTTAGTTAACATAGTAAATTATTTTGCAAAAAGTATAAGTTAGTACTTAGTTAATAAGTTAAACAGGTTTTGGATTGGCCTTAAATAGAAGCTTGTTCAGTCCGGATTTAGAAGTGAAACGAAGTTAAATGTCTAGATGTAGTAAATTAATCTTTTAAAACTCTTTAAAAAACTTAAGAATACCTTGAAAGGAATAACATATGTATGTGCTTCTGGAACCGATTACCTTTTTTATATAATGTATTGATTGAAAGGATGTCAACAGCCAATGATATATTTTAAATCCTAATAATAATGTCGTTAGTACTTTGTGTGTCTCAATATATATTAAGCACTTTGATATTGATTGAAGTTATTCGTTTCACAGATACACTTTAAGTAATGAAATACCTTTTTAGTATGCTTGAATTTTTAAGAATAATTTATTTATATGTACTCTTTTTGTAACTGATTAATTAATCATTAACATTAGTTACCATATCATGTTTTTAGATACATGATGAGAGGAAATGAGAGGTTATAAATTGATTTTGAATTCTCAATTAAATTATAAAATGCTTACTCAGTCCGTGCGAATGGAAGTAAAGTTTGAGTAAAAGTCAAAATTCCTCATCATTATCAACCTATTTTGTTCATTATGTCCATTACTGAACATAGATTTCTCCTAACAAGAGCCTTTTATAAGCCCAGTCCTTTCATCTAGTTATTGCCGGTCGCTTTACATAAACCATCGCAAAGGGAAAACCAATAAAAATATCTACATTAGGAGCATCGATTGCAACTTGGCCTTTAGGAATAATCGTAGGTCATGTAAACCTTTTATATTTTACGATTGAATAGAAGGGCAGATAATACGTAAATTGCCTAGTTATGGGCAATCAAGTGAGAAAGCTATAAATTTGAGAAAGTAAAAGAGCCGAACAACCAATACGGGTGGTAATCAAGATTTATTTGCTGTACAGTTAAGCGGTGTCCAAGCGATCCGGGAGTCGAGTATTTGGAGTGTAACGATAATTTATTTCTCAATATTGTTTGCTTTTCTGCACTATAAATTGTTTCAATTAGGTTCGTTAATTTCAAAATAAATAATTGTAACTGGTTTTATATTAAACTTTCGCGTTTTGTACTCACTATAAATACCTTAACGGGATTTATTCGCTAATCAGCTTACTTTAAATCCGTGGCGTGTCAGCCTACTCATGATCACAGCCAAGTCGAGATAATGGACGTCTTTCAAACGTGCTCTATGAAGTAACTGCAGCGTATCTGATAGAAAGTACAGTCCAAGAGTGGCAGCGACTCCCACAAGAGGAGAATTTCTGACAGTTATAACGAATTTAACGGCAGAAATATTGTAGGCATATTGCAGCAGGAATAGGCAGTTGGTCATAACCAACTGGAGGTACACAAGTAGAACTTTAGCGTTAAATAGCATACCGTGTAGTTTGCGTAATTTCATTTTATGGATGGGCAAAGTGTAATCGGATTAATGAAAAACGATTACGATTACATTTTCATGTTTTGTAGGGCTTAGTAGAGCAAACCTGATTACAGAGCAACAAAATTAAAAATTCGACTACATTTTGTAATTGTATATCATGAATCCGATTACATTATACCCATCTCTGGTTCATTTATATATATTGCAGAAAGGCAACTTTATATCCTATTTTCTTATATGACGTTGATGCCTGTTATAGCAGTTAAACCTCGCAATAGTTTTTTTTATGATAGTTTATGTATATTTCACGAAAACTACTAGATATAACAATAACGGATGCATTGAAAAAGCTGTGGCAGTATGCGTGTCCATGATGTTACAAAACTAAGGTCTGAACAAAATAATACTATACATTGGTTGCAGGGAAAATTATTGTGTAGAAATTTAGTTGTTTTTAATTATAAAGGGATTTGCGCTTAACCTTAATTTTATCTATAAAGCTATATGATGAGGCCGCTGATGGAGCGCAATCATCCGACAGATACCGGTTTAATTATTGCTAGAAGATACTGAATCGGAAGACGAAGTATAAATCACCGCAGGAAAAAAGATCCATTCCTTGCGTGTGTCGCACGGAGAAGAAGGAAGAGAAGTTTGGATAATCGAAAAAAAATCAGGTTATGTAAAAAATCATTCAATGTAGCAAAAACCAAGCGCCTTGTATAATTTTTACCTTAATTACCAAATGCAATCAATTTGCTTTTTTCCTTTAATAATGGAGTTTCGTTTTGTGAGTAAAAACGGTTATTTACGGTTTTTCTTGTATAATGATTTAGAAATGCATCCAACTGTAATTGAGATATGTGCAACGTTTATAGATCTATTTTTTGTACTGGCTTAAAAAATTATGGATTGATCGGAGATATAAGACCTTTTCGTTGTAGAAAGTCGGCGATCAACTACTAAAATCATTTGAGATGGTTATTACTAAAAGCAGTAAGTACGGTACTAACATGTCTTATGTGACTTAGCAAAAAGTTTAAATTAGGTTTAAATTAGGTTTAAATTATTAAGGTATATCTTTAGAGTTTAAATGATGACAAAGTAAGCAAAATTCGAAATTAGCCTTGTAAGTGTGTCTAAGGCAGAGATTTATAGACGCTGTTTCGACTTTGCTTAGCAAAGTTCTTAAAAATAAATTCGTTTTGACAAAAAACTGAATATTTAATAGAAACATGAGTGTAGCGACAGTATTTGCAGAGCCAAGTCCATGTTGACAAAATCAGTGACTTACCAAATCCTTTGATATTTATTGAGTAATATAAATTGTAAAATCTAAGCAAACTTAAGGATACTATTTCAGATCTTAGTCTAGCTTAAAACCAAGACTAATTTGTTCAGCAGTAGTCTACTTTAATATTTGTGAGGTGCAATAAATATGTCAGAAATGAGCCAAGCGTTTGTACTGCAAACAAAAAAATATATAGAGAAAAAAGATCGCTTTATATTTCTGTACCCTTGCGCTTAGTTTATATGACCGAGTGCTGCAGAATTTATCTCAATACCAATTAGCGAAACAAAGGGTAATTAATCAATGGCAATTTACCTATTATTACATACAAAGGACGTCTCTATAACTTCTACTGAATATGAAGCGGTTCGCTCATTCTTTGAAGCTATATTGTGTGTGACAAATTATCTTCAACAATACAGATCCTTCAAGACAGATAAACGTCGGAATAAGGATTTATTATCTGTATACAAGTTGAATGAAGTCAAGACACTTACTGCATGATAATCAATCTTTTTACAATTAGGCTACAAACAGACTAACAGATCATCTTATGGAAAGTGGCTTCTGTCGTATAAGACAGCGCAACTATCGAGGGGCTACCATCTTACTGCCGACATTAAAGAATAAGATGAGACATTTTATTGTGGTAGGGCGATTGCCAAAACTGGGTCGTGACTACAGTACACAAGTATAAAGACCGTCATAGTGACTCGCTTTGGCCTGTCGACTTTCGGGATCAGCTTGTGTATATGCAGTTACCCATATACCTAAAGACCGTTAGTAGTTATCCTTTGATGGTCTCTTTCGCTTTTGGACTACATCGGAATTACCACCAGGTGCACTGTAGTCACTTTATCGAGCCAGTGTTAAAAAAAGAGAGCTTGGAGCTGGGCATGTAAGGGCATGTCTCTTATTTTACAGTTGTGTAAAGTCGACAGTAACCGCTTAATGTGGATCTATGTTTGTCTGCCATCCTTCTACATAAAACATTCTAGTAGAATATAAATGCACAGCACAGCATATAATGGTTGTACGCATCGCTCGGCACGGCGCGGTGTACCCACTGGCGCTGCCGCGCCCGCTCGGCGAAGCGCGACCGGACGCCTGTAACCGCCCGCGCCGGCTCAACTTTATGTAATAACAACACAAGAACAAGGTCGCCTCTGATACACAGCACCACAAGCACAGACTGATGATTTAGTTTTTATTTTTTTATAAAATCACAACTTTTCAGCATAAAGAGAACAGAGAAAATTCTACATAGAACTATCAGAATTACTGCGAGGGCAGCGACCCCGGTGTGGCTGCGTTCATAAACACAAAGTCTCCATGCTCGAATATGAAACAATGAACTGTAGCTTATGCAAATACTTGTTCCGTGTGGAGATCATACCAGTAGCGCCAAAGTCAACCTATGGTGCAATCACACAACTTCACCGTTGCCTATATTTTTACAACTGGGAAAATCATACTTATTAAACCATAATGGAGTTATTTGAATATAATCTTAAACATAGATATAAATGAATGAATTTTATATTCCTCCTAATGATTCGGAAGCGATAAGAGAAGTTTATGTCGGGATAGTAATAGTTGTAAAAAATCATTATTTTACTTTATAATTACGTTTTGCCTTCTGTACAGGTTTTTTCTGTGTTCAGTCTTCATTCATTGTATGTCAAAACCGGTTTTACTATTTACACCAACATGCGTTATGCGACTACATCTCATCAAAACATTATACGTAATATTGTTCCATATGCATTACAATTATATATTTTAATGAAATCCCATGTAAATAAAACAATCGTTTGTAAAAATTCTAGCATGTGACAAGTATTGAAGAAAAAGAAAATAAAATAAAATAAATAACAAAAAATAAGTTTTTTAAAATAATTTCTTGGCTGTAAAAGAACATATTACATGAAATACAGAAGCATTATTATAGAACGGCTAAATAACAATTCAATATAGTATGTTATTTAAATAATATTTTTTATTACGATTTCGTTGAAATAAAAATTCATTGTTTTTGAGCTTTATTAATAAAAATAATCTTAAACTATATTTACAAATTTCATCTGTAGGTACTGAAATAAGTTACTTTGAAAATTAAATAGTTTTAAAACTAAAACAATAAGTAATTAAAATTTAATTACATTCTATACTAAACATAAGATAACATAATAATAAAACTAGATTAAACTGATGGGATTTGCACATTTAGTTAACGACTACAATTGAACCCAATGTGCGCTTACGAAATCTCTAAGTAACAAAATTATGTTCTTAAACGAACGCCATTTTTTTAAAAATCGAAGTCATCTTATTTTCTTTTATTCGTTCTCAAACTGAATTTTTATAAAACTGATGTCACTAAAATGAATAGTTACTAAAACTTTACAATTTAAAATCTCTCAAGTCATTACTTCCGATACATTACTTACATCTAATGTCACGATCTTATCATACGATAACATAACATCAGATGGCAAGGTATTTGCAGAGGCATTTTTTTTACGTTTTATATCAGCCTTTTGCCAAAACGTCATCACACAGATATCCTTTATCATTTTAATGTTGCATTGATGTCAGTGTATTTCTGGGTGATATTTTTATATTTGCGAAGGTCATTTGTTTATAATGTTATATATTAGTATTGTTTCTGGGTCAGTGATCTCTAAACCTGAGTCCAGATTTGTGTCATTGTATCGGACACAACATAAACTTTATGTACCGTTACTCATATTAACCTAGCTCCAAACTAATATGTATACTAGACAAAGATATACGTACTTATATACAAATACACATCCATGACTCTATAAACTATTCTGCTTAAAGAATTCTTTACCAGTATCAGGGCATAAAACGCGGGACATTCAGCGTTGCATGTAAGCTACTGCGACTAACCGCGATTGTGAAGTCGCGTTGAACCGATCCTTATCCATTTATATGAACAAGCGTCCGACGGAGGTAACTGCGCGGCATTGTTACGATCGCGAGATTGACACGACATCTGACAGCGCCGTGCAGTCGCCTACGTTGGACGGCATTCCATGCGTACAAGTAAATACATTGCAATCGCTGTTAGGATACCTTTGCTGTGCAGCGACTGTCAATATCAGAATAGTAACTTTATGCGAGTTTGTTATGCCTTATGAAGTCTTGAACTTTGTACGGTGAAATAATAATTGACAGACATAAACGAAAGTTGCGTGGTGAGAAAATTGCTATGGGAATCGCAGACGTTACGACACGTGTCAAATGTCAAATCGGAGCGCAGTTTTATGTTCATTTAAGATGTTTTAGAATGTGCTTTCATTAATATTTATTAACAGTAAGCCTATTAATAAAGTTACATTTGATAAATACTAATATTACGTTACACGAATGATGCTAATAAAAAGTATATAGTATCCATACTTTCATCTTGAGTGGTATCAAATAGTGTTACTTTGTAACCGTTTCAAAACTTATAATAAAACTATGGTGTATTTTGTCTATGGAGTTTATATTTACTTATTTATTTATGAGTATTAGTTCTTCATTAGCAAGATCTTCAGTAATAGTAGGTGTCGATCCAACGATAACTTTATTTGAAACAAAAAAATCGTCTAAGATAATATTTTCCATAACATTATTTTCGTCGTCTCGTATTAAGTTTGATGTAAAAATAGTTTTTTCATCATTTTTTCCATTAGCTAATGAGTAGTCTTCAGTAATAAACTCAACATCATCACAAGCAGATAATACTAAATATGTATCTTTAGATGCTATCGAATCATTCGATACAAAATCAGTTTTATTATAAGCTGACATTGTTTTAATTGGAGCCAGGGTTTCTGAGACGTTGAATGCTAAATCGTTCGTTGGATTTATATTAAGTTTAGCATGCGAAATAGTAATGAAGTCTACGAATTGTGAATCGGTTGCAGTACATGATGTATTGGAGTTTATGTCTAATATCTGAAATTTATCATTATCTGATTTATCTAAAGCTGTAAGGTTAGAATTTTTTGATGTTGTGTCCAGAGATAGTGTCTTATTATCTTTTGTGAGTGGCCCCGTGATAGAAATTACACGAGTTTTACGAATAGTTTCTACAGGTAGTTCTGTAGTAGACGAAACATTAACTTCATCAAAGTGTATTGAAGCATCTGTACTTGTGTCTATAAATGGTAGTAATAAATGTTTCATGTTAGAAATATCACTAACTCCAATATCTTCCACTGAATCTAGAGGTATTAGGGTACGAAAAGGTGATGAAATTCCGCTATTCTTAACACTACACTTATCAAAAGGCACATTATTTTGCAGATATTTATCAATGCAGGAACTATCAATTTCCACAGTTACCGGTCTTTCTATAGTAATTGTGTCTACGTATAAAGGTGTATCCGTAACAAAGAACGATTTGTCGGTCATAGTGGTGTCAAAGTCGTTATATGCGGGCTTAACAAAAACTGTATTTTTCGGGATATCTGTAATATTTGTCAGGAAATTAAATATATGAGATATTGTTACAAAGGATAAATATCCATTGGTATTACGACTCTTCATAATCCGAGAATTAAACTTTTGTGATAACCTACTCAACTTAGCAGGGAAATCGTCAGGGCCAGAAGTTGTTTCTACTTTATCTGACTTATAAATGGATGGATTTTCATTTAAACTTTTGGGTAAATTGGCGGTGATACTATTGCTCACTATATCTGTTGGAAATGTATTCAGTGATTTATTTATAGGCATATGTTTTTGAATTAAAGTTGTGTTATATTGTTGTGGTATAGATATTTCAACTCTAGTATCTTTTGGTATAATGATATTGCCACTAGTTTTGTCATTTATATTTATGATAGGACTGTCCGCGGCCTTGTTTATATTAAATGTTTTTTTTTTAGGTTCATTTAAAAATTTCTGGGAAGATGAAATTTTCTGACGTGTTGGTATAGATGTAAGTTTGCTAGATGTGCCCACTCGCATAAATTTATCAGAAATGTCTGAATCAATTAAGAGTGGAACAGGAGGACTTAAGTTGTTGTCGATTAGAACAGAGTTATTGCAGAAATATGTGTTTAGATCGTTTAATTTTTGGTTAAACGGCAAACTTTTATTCAAAGTAGTTATACTAATTGTATCTAAGTTACGCAGCTTAGGTTTTTTGTCATTAAATAATGGTGTTTTTGTTGTATTTATATCAGTTATGTACTTGAAAACAGTTTTTGCTTCATCTTTCGGTCTAATTTCATGATAGAGAGAAGGATTAACTAAACGTGAGACAAGAGATATAGTTTTTCGAACAATTGACACATTATCCAATGGTGCGTCAGTAATTGAGGGAAACCTATTTGTAATTGTATCATAAAGCAAGCAACTTTTATTCAAATGCTCGTTAATTTCATTCGAAATAAACGGTTCCTTTTCTGATGTTATATTTTCAGTACAAAGGGATGTGTTGACTACATCTGAAATAGAAGTATCAGGACAATTCATAAAAGACAACGATTTATCATTTAAGGATATGTAAGGTATGAATGGAATAGAAGTTGTAGACTCAATATCAAATACCAAACTTGCGTTAGAAATACTGTCAACTGATTGTGAAATAGGTGTGCATGTTTTTTTTATTACTGGAAACAGTGCATTTGGATGAGTTATATCCATTTTAGACAGTGGTATGTTTAAAGAGATGCCTTTATGAATATATTCTTTAACTTCGTTTTTTAACAGTGGGAGATTATACATTTTTGGTTCTTGATCATTTTTCATAATTGGATCAGAAACTAGGGAATTCATTGAATTTAAAATACTGATGTCATAACTTGGATGGGATGACTGGGAAGAACTTAAAGATTTATTGTTTGTTGCATTTGAAATAACCGAATTAGATAGATATTTTAATGTTGACGAATTCTCACTAGATTTTTCATAAATGCTAGAATCAGATTTATTACAAATTTTCTGGAGAGATATCCTTGGATCATATGATTGTGAAACGGTTGTACCTGCCTTTTTATTTATTTGCATTAAGTTAGTAGAGGTAGTACCTACTAAATTTGCATGATGACTGTTTGAAATTTTTTCAAAAATTAAAGTTGTGTTATCGGGATGTGTATTAGATTTGTCAAACGTATATGCGATAGATATTTCAGGCTTATGAACAATTAACAGAGGTTCATTAATATTAGATGTATTAACATCATCATACTGTAGTAGGCTTGTAACCCTGTTGATTGGTAAGGATGAATTTCCATCTGATGTGTAGTTAACTGATAAAATATAATACATGGGTGATGTATTTATGTTTTGGTCATTTGATGAAGATTTATGCGCAATTACTGAGTCGTATAAATCTATATTTGATGTTTCCGATGTAGTATCTGTCGGTAAGGATAAATTGTTCTCTAATTTACCAAACATATATGGTATTGGCTCGTCAACTAGTGTATCTGAAGGTGAAGGTAATCTATCCTCTACCAATTTAAGAACATTTTCGATAAATGTCTTAAGACGATTTTGTAAAAATGTAGTTTTATTAACTGTGTGTGGAATAGTCACGTTTAATTCTTTAACTGTTTTCGAAGTCAAATTATTAGTAGATACATCTTCTATTAGTGAATAAGTTCCTGATATTGTTTTCGAGGATAGACCCGAATTGTAACACGTTTCATTAATCGTTTTTACGTCTTTTGTTATTGGAGTATGGATAATAGTTGAATTAAAGGTATTGGTGTTATTTAAAGCATCTACTAACGATGTTACCTCATTAACCGTGTGGTTAATAAATGAATCTGTAAAGTTTATAGACATGGGTATTCCTGTTTTCTGTTTAATGTTGTTCGCTTGTATTTTAAAAGTTGAATTATCTGTAATTTTACTTTTCAATAATGATGTAATATTAGAACTATTTCTCAGTTTTACAAATAAGTTATTTAATATAGTTAAGGTAGTATTGTCACTTAATGAAAGGCCCATAGCCGGTAAATCATCTTTGTCGTTAAATGTGTGGTTTATATAATTTTGTAACAAATTCAAAGTTAATTTCAGGTATGTGTTATTGTTAAAATTTTGTGTAGTATTAATACGAAACTTTTTTATAGAATTACTTTGTAATAGAGGGTTTTCGTCAGTAGGCAACGACAAATTTGTTATTAATTTTAAGTTTGTATTGTTTTTATTATTTGTTTCTGATAAATCATCTGTAAGATAATTAGTCAAGATAGATTCGTTGTATATATTTTGTTTCTGTTCATGTGAAATAGGAGTTGGTAATTCTGTTATCGTTTTTAATTGATTTATCTCATAATTTAAATGATTTAAACCATTGGAGCCATTTGTATTTTCAATGTTTTTGTAACATGGTTCAGAAACACCCGATAGCGAATCTAATATTGGTTGAAATCTATCCTCAACAACTTTGTGCAAATATTCATCAAGTGAACAGGTCGAATTATTAGAATATATTTTTTGCGTCGATATCTTTGTTGATGAGACTGTATTATTATTTTTTGTTAACTTTTCTGATCCTAGGAAATCTACTGTCAAAGGACTCGTTTCGCTTTGTTTAGATTGTTTCTCTTTAAGTAATATTCCATTGCTCAAAGGTTCTAAATTTGTACGTTTTCTTTCACATTCTTCTATTGGCTTAGTTATGTTGTTTCTGGTTCGTCTGGCATTGCTTAGTGGTTTTAAAAAAGTTTTTCTATTTTTTTGTACAATTTGTGGTTTCAAGTTCTCAAAATTGTTGTCTCTAACTGGTTGGTTATCTAGCATAAATGGTAAAGGTCTCCAATAATGTGGTGTCCACGTTTCCTTTGCACTAAGTGGATATTCGACTTCTGGAAATACACCAACGGTGAAACAGTACGGATCTGGTGCTGGTTTAAATGGGTCATCGATAGGTATTGTATATAAATAATTAGAATTATTATTATTATATTTTCTTCTCCTTTTTGTTTCTTTTCTTAGTTTATTTAGAAAATTTGAATTCGGCTGTTTTGATCCGTTTGATGACGTAAGTTTTTTTAGATCATTTATATCTGTTGATTCTCTCAAAGGTGAACTGTGTAGTGATCCTTGAGGTATAGAGTACATTGGATATTCCACTTCAGGAAAATTAAAAACTTTGTACACAGGTCGTTCTTGACTATTTATGTTATTTCTTAAATTTTCTAAATTAAATAAATCTAGTTGCTCATTAACTCTCTCTGGCAATGCAGGTTTTACATCATTATTGTTTAAGATACGTTTCATAAAAGTTTTTTTTAAAGATCTAGGCATACAGGATGAATTCGTTATCTGCAATAGTATGAATTTTGAATATAATATCCTGTTTTTATATATATAATTATAGTTATGTAATTTAGTTATGTAGTTGTAATCTATCCATTTAAAAACTATAGTAAAAAATTACTTACTTGCAATAATAAAATTGACACAAAAGCCAACGCTATTTTTTCACGAAGCCCCATTTTTTGTAAAAAAATATCTGTTTTGTTATTGGTTATATACATTAAGATAATAGTATCACGATAGATTATTTCTATGAAACGTGCTAATGCTATTGATTGGTCTATTGATTCCATTGATTCTATAAATTTTTCTATTTTATAATGATAAGATCCACTATCGCTACAATGACTATGCAGTGAAATACGAGGTTCTACTAGTTATAATCGTGAACTAACAGGAATGTTTAAAAATTTAAATTATTTCTAATAAATTTATTAAAAGATGTACATCTAAGGGTCATTGTGTCTTGTTTATTCTTATTTCAAAAATATACCTCAAGAGGAATAATTAACCAAATTAATTAATCTATTGTCTTCCAGGTAAATGTTATCTTCATCTAGCTGAGTTAATGAAAAAATTTTTTAAAGGTAAGTTAACTTTAACAATAATAAAACACAAATAACAAGAACATGTATATTACAATAAACATTACACCAAGCTATGAACGATCAATTCTGTTTTTTCTCTGCAAAATTTTTTGTTTATATTTTGATCTGAACTGTGGATCTGTTGGAGGAACTTTCACGATAGGGTGATACTTGTCTACCGCAATATCACTCTCAGAATTGTTGCTAGCGATTGATAGTTCATCTAGTATTGTATCTGTTTTATAAATTGTTGATTCAGTGTTGTCAGTGGAAGGAATTGAGTAATCAGTTTCAATTACGTCTTCACGTATATCTTTATATTCATTATATGTGTTGCAAACTGTAAAATTATTCATACTGCACAATAAATCTAATAATGTTAGTACGTGTAAATATTCTTCAGTAGCTGACCTTTCTTCTATGCATTCCAAATCATCATATAAATCAGTCAATAAGGTTTGAGTAATATTTTCTAAGAACCAATCAATTTCATCATTTGTCACATTAATACAATCTGTAAGATTTTTACTCGTACAAGTTTTATCTTCTATAATTTCTAAAATGTAATCTGTGGCATCGAAGTCAATATCATGATTATCAAAAAGTTCTAGACTTTTGTTTACAATGTCAACATTACTTTCGCAACAAATGTATACATTTTTACCATTACCGTCTAAAGCATCTGAACTGCAATTAAAATGTGTGGTGTTAACAAGACTCTGATTTAAACAAATGTTATCATTAATCTCTAAAATATTTTTGTCACATTGCTCCTTTTTGTCACTTATATCTTTAGAAATAGCTTTCAGTTCTTCTGATAGTTTTAATAAAGAACTAATATTGTTTATTTGCGAATTATGATGTTTTTTAGACTTTTCTAAAAGGATAGATTTGTACGATGATCTCACTTCAGTAGGAAAAGAGTGTAGGAAAGAGTCGGTATCTGATAAATCAAAGTAAAATGGTTTTGATGTATCTATAACATCTCCAGGATATTCCATTTGAGGAAAATAATCATGTGGTTTTTGTTTTAAATCGTTGCTTTGTTGTGGTTTTTGGTGTACTTTATATCTAGCTGGAATTACTTTATCTACATTTTTGTTAGATTTCTCTTGTGTAACTAAACTTGTTTGTTGATTTAGATGTCTTGGTGTTTTATGACTAGAAACGACCTGAAAAAAAAAATGGTATGTTAAATACAGGAATACATGTTACGAATATAAATAATATTTAATAGTTATTTCTACTAATTTAATTTATAACAGAAACTATTTAATGTTTTTGGTATATGCATTTAGTCATTTAAATTACACCGCATACAAGCGCGAAGTGTGTATAACCATTAAATTATCTCTGCTTACCCTGAATTGGATATAGCGTGACGATATATTATTATTATTAAATAATGTCGCATATATTCTAATATCGATTAACACTTTCACGCCGGCATGACCCACCGGTGGGTCACATTTGACTGTTCCGTGTAACGAAATAACAGTCCCGCCTCACGCGGAAAAACGTAGATATTCGCCCCGGCGAACGTTATACGTGTTAAAGTAAATTATTATGATTTTTTTTTATATATAACAAAGTGTATGTATGTCTTTAATGATTAGTTATACTTACATAAATATAAACAAATATTACTGAGAAATGCAACTTCATTATTAAAAACAGACTTATACTTAATTAGTATTAAATAATTTATATTTTGTCAACTATTTTATTTCTAAGCCACAATTTATAGTTACATAAATAAGTAAGGCTTACTATACATATGTTTTTAAACTAAAAAAGCTATTGTTTTATAAAGGTTGTGTTTTGAAAATTATTTGTTATGTAATTTTGGTCTTTGCCCATCATACATGATAATATCAGAGATACGACAGTTGACATTACTTTGTAATACTTCATAGATAACAAATATTTTTATCTATATTGTTAGTTAAAATTAGATAAAACGTAAAGAGCGTCATACTAAAGAAGATGAATGCATAAGGAATCTGAAGTTTAATACATAAGTTGCTATATACCAGGGGCGTGTATTCCATAGAAGCACAAAAAAGTATTGTCTTGCACCACAAACATATTTAATATTGACTTAAAATTTGGTCTAATATGCATTCTGAACACTATATCTAGTAATTACCCGATTTTAAGTTAATATATTTATGAAATAACCAAAGAAATTATAAGGCAATGCTTTTTATGTTTGTATGGAATGCACGTCACTGCAGTATATACTATATTATTAGGCCCTTACATATGAAATTGGCGTTTTGTATGGGAGGAACAAAAAGTCGAATATTTTTTTAATATAATATATTTAATTAATCAAAGTATGAACCATTATTTTCTATGCACTTTTGCCATCTCATAGGTAGTTCATTGATCCCTTTACTAAAAAAACCAGTCGGACGGGAATCAATAAAATCTTTGAAGGCGATTTGGACTGCCCCATCGGAGTTGACTTTTTTCCCTTGCAAGAAGTTATCCAAATTTCGAAAAAAATGGTAATCTGCTGGAGCAAGGTCCGGGGAGTACGGAGGATGTCTTAGACTTTCCAATTAAAGCTCTTCTAATTTAGTAGCCGTCTGTTGCGCAGTGTGTGGTCTAGCGTTGTCGTGAAGCAGCAGTGGCGTGGAGCGATTGACCAGCCTAGGTTGTTTAGTCGCTAGCTTTTCCATCATGGTTTGCAATTGCTGACAATAGACATCAGCCGTAATAGTCTGGCCAGATTTGAGAAAACTGTAATGAACAATACCGGCACTAGTCCACCAAACGCTTACAAGTAACTTTTTTGGGGTTAATTTTCGCTTGGGGCAGGATTTGGCTGGCTGGCCAGGATCCAACCATTGCGCTGAGCGCTTCCGATTATCGTAAAGAACCCATTTTTCATCACAGGTAATGATTCGGTTTAAAATACCTTCATTATTGTGCCGGTTTAGTAATGTAACGCAGCAGTCGACGCGCGTTTGCCGGTTTGCTTCAGTCAATTCGTGAGGTACCCACCTTTCAAGCTTTTTAATCTTCCCAATTTGCTTCAAGTGAATTAAAACAGTTTTATCACTAACATCGCAGCCTGCAGCTAACTCGGACGTGGTTTGCGTTGGATCCGCTTCCACAATAGCCTTCAACTCTTCATTATCAACTTGAGTCTCAGGCCGTCCACGGGGTTTGTTCTGCAGTTCGAAATTTCCAGAACGAAAACGTTGGAACCAAAAACGAACTGTGTTTTCTTTTGCAACACGACCGCCATACACATCATTCACCCTTCGAGTTGTTTCCGCAGCACTAGTGCCACGGCGGAACTCGTACTCGTAAATAATGCGATATTTTAAGTTTTCCATTTTGTAAAATGAGTGACGCAAACAGAAAAAAACAAATGAATGACGATCATCGAAGCACAAATACATGAGTTTATACAAATTTTAATTAAATTTGAGCTGTACAAATTTGAATTTGGAATTCCTTACCAAAGAGGAGAAATTTGTGATTAAAGTGGCCAGTACGAAAAACGCCAATTTCATATGTAAGGACCTAATATGTATAAATAGTCGCATAAATATCAATTTGTATGATTTTAAACTTTAGTCATGAGAGTGTAATTTTATTTAATTATTTAATATTTTTTTAGTTGATAAATTAAAGTATGATTTGATCTAATTTTATTGTAAATGAAACAATTAAAATTTCGAATAAAATATATTTTTTCTCAACATATTAAGTTATATAATTTTATAAATAATGTGAAATAACATTATAAATACATAATCATAATGCAATTATATTTTTTTTTAAATTACGACAGTCGATATAAATATTTCAATCTTTTCTTTCCAAGAAAAGTGTATAATTTATTCACCTGTCAATAAATGTTAGAAATATAAATATCATTGATAAATGTAGTATATATTTTAAACCTAGCACCCACAACCACAGCCACCACAACAACCTCCACATCCGCACCCAAAACCTCCGCAACATCCACCGTAACCACCGTAAGCGTAAGGAATAGGCGGGTATCCGCCATAACCACCGCCGTAACCCCCATAGCCGCCGCGGTCACACATGGCGATCAACAGGAAGGGCAAAATAACGTCTAGGTCGCTATCGTTATCACAGCCCCCGTAGCCAGGATAGAAACCGCCTCCGTAGCCTCCGAAGTACTGACTGTGTACCCAGTGAAACTGCAATAGATTTAATTAATAATAATACCCCTTCTTGTTATTTATAAATAAAATCACTGGTTAAGGAGCAACAATTACAGGGTCCAAAGTTCACATCAACGTGCAAATAAAATGAACATAGAGTTTTTAGTCGATATTAATCTGAAACACTTCGACCGGTTTTCCCTGTGTGGCTTGGAGGGACAATGAGGTTTATCCCAAATTAAAAAAAAAGACAATGTTTATAAGTCATAACAAACTTTAAACCAAATGTACGTCAGATTGTTTAATCAGTTATTTAATTACCAAAGAGACTACATGAATATGTAAATGATATTTCAGATTTTCAATTTTTATTTCGGAAGACATTTCAGAACACAGGAGATATCCTAGTTAGAGACTATAAATATTTTTATTAGTCATTAATAAATAAATATATCATCACGCTATTATCCCTTTCGGGAAGAGTAGTGTTATATTATTGGCTGTATCCACTTTGCGCTTATTTGTCGTGCCCAACGTGACCAGTAGCGCAGCTGATGGCCATTCTCAGGGCACTTACACATGACATTTACATCAGGTGCCATGCGATCCGATGCCATAAAATAAATAATTAGTTAAAAAATTAATAAATTAAATAAATCTTTGCCCATTACTTTGGAATTTTATAAGTGAAAATAAATATATAATTAATAATATTTTTTATAATATTAATGAAATTAAGATTTTTAATTAAAAAAAAAACTTACGTTTAGAATAAGGACGAGAGCAAAAAACACGGCGAATTTAATAGGTGCCATTTTGTATAGTTTCCTATATTGCAGCAACTATTCCATTTATAGTTATTTCAGATTCTATTATTATCTGAAGTATTTACTGACCGTCTAATATTTCGCAATTATATCTGTGAAGTAGCCGAACACGTGTGAGATAAGTCCTTATTAATTTCATCCAGCTGTTAATTTATGTATGTAATAAGCTTTTATATTCTTTGTTTAGAAGCTTTGTTTATTTTTACATAATTGGTACTGATAAATGCCTGTGTACACTTCTAAATGAGCATCGTTGTGAATTTGAAAAGACAAGTAATCTTAATATACTTTTCGCTGGAAGTTGAAATTAGCAAAAAAACTACGTCAAATTTGTGGTTGTATTAGAATTTTTTTTTTCATGAATAACTTTTTAAATGATATAAAGAACATGAATGGTTCCTATATTAGAGCGGGAGGTGCTCATGGACCATATCAACGACGACTTCTCACTACCGGCTGTAGTGAAAGATATGGTCGACACTGAGTAGGTTTGGAGCAGTGTCGCATCCTTCTGCAAAGTGGTTGTACAGCAGAAGCAGCACGCCGAGAGAAAAGGTGTAAAAATTTACGAGGAAAATAGTAAAAACATATTTTTTCCCTTACTAACCATTCTGTCCTCAGCTGTCAAACATTAGACGTCCGTCAAAACAAAACAAAGGTGCGTTAAGATTATCTTTGGTATACCTTCAAATTGATGAGACGTTGCATGTTATTAATTAAAATAATGATTTAAGCGCCAAGTAATCAAACAAACATATCGTATACTATGAGGAATTACAATAAAATATCATCACCTTAGATATGACTAAAGTCTTACAATATTATTTAATTTCTTTTAGACTGCGATAGGCCAATGACTTTTGACAGAACAAAATCTATCGGAGCAGCTATTAACATAAAAAAAATCAATGTAGCTTTGTTTTAGAGAAATAGGGTAGAACAAGGTCTGCCAAGACAGGTAGTATAAAATATAAAAGTGCGATTATTAATATCGTTTTTATTAATTTATTTGCATCCACTTCAAAATAGAATTATATACCAATATATAAACATGAAAACGCAAATAATTACGATGTCCCAGATTTATTTATTATACTCGTATGCATTTAACGTGATGAATTCAATAGTATCAATAACCCCGTACTATTGTATGAAATCTTTATCTGACCCGCAGTGTGGCGTCGACGTAGTATTCACATAGCCGGTACACCTCGTGTACGAGATCCTACCAAGAGCCTATATTTCAATGGGCGCATCCTGATTAGCTCACAATGCGCAGGATGTTGCCTCATCAACAAGTCAAGAAATAACCCAAGAGAAGCTAGATGAGACACTCCCAACAATTATATGAAACTCTCAGCTACATGAAAACTGAGAGTTAAATTAAAAATTTTGTGGCTTAAAACTTTTATTTAGAGTTTTGTGGGTAGTGTCTTTTAAATCACATTTCTATTAACTACTTTAAATGTTTGATTTTTTTAAAATAGAATGATATTGCTATACTCGTATATGTTTCGTATTTGCTGGTCTCTGAAAGAGAGTATTTTGTAAATCGTCTGTCGAATACAAAAAACATCCTGCATTCGATAAAAAGAAATTTTTTAGAGTTAAAAATTTATTAACCTTTTATGTAATAATTTATTTATACAATATGAGGGTCTTCTAATAAAACAACCATTTTTAAGGTAACAACTTTATATATTTTATTTTTTACGATCTTTAGCGAGTATCGAACCACTTGATAATTTATTATAGTGTAGTATTTACTTTTCGCTGCAGCAACATTTTGGCAACACTATTGTTATATGAGTACATACACCACCGTCATTTCTTCTAGCATTAGAACTATCAGAACTAGAGTTAGAGTTGTTGTTGCCGTTGTTATTTGAACAGCAATTGCAACAACAATTCCGACATGATCTGCCGCGACAACAGCATTGGCAACAGCAGTTATAAGTTTGGTTATTCTGATTTGGTTCTTCCCAATTATTTGGTGGAGGCGGAGGCGGTGGTGTTTGAGGTGGGTCAGTTTTATCGTCATCTCTTAACGCCAACATCAAAGCCAATATTTGATCAAAACTTAATTTTCTTTTTCCTTTAATATCATCATCGTCGTCATCATCATTACAGTTATTTATTATTATAATTGGGGACGGGCTGTAGGGATACGCTGATTGCGGAAGATCGTTGATAACAGTGGTGTCAGTAATTCCTGGTGGTATGTGTATGGCCCCATACGTATTATCAGTCACAGAGCCCCATAGTGACTGTTGCGGTACGAAAGCTCCATGAAGACCTTGACATTGGTTATAAATAAGGGCGTCGTAAGGTGGATATAGCGATTGCTGCCACGGGTTTGCTGGACCTCGGTTACAGTAGCCTCCATGCCCTTGATTGTAGACGTGCTGAAGCTAAGAAAAACTTTTGTCAATTTATTTTCAATGCGATTCATTTTATCTGTTATTAGTAGTAATAAAATAAATTAAAACCAAGGTCATAACTATATAAAAAATATATTTATGTAATAAAATATTGCGTTTTGTATAATATTGAGGAAGATTTCTTACATGTGTCTCGCAATTAATATAGTACAATCTAATTACACTAGCATTAGCGATTTTTAGGAGAAGAAGATCAACGGAAAATTGACTTCTGTCACAGACACGTTTAATTTAATTTACATAATAAAATTTCATACTATGTACTATACAAAATTCTATGCGCAATAATGTGCGGTCGTACCACAGTATATTATTGCAGTATTCTTTCCATCATACATTTATATTTGACAATAGGTGGACGAGGCAAAATAATGACAGCGATATAAAATTTATATCTCGATTCAAACAAATTCGCCAAGCAGTTTTAATTCATATAGGTTATACCCGTACATGGTACGACAGGATTGTTAAAAAGAGTCATTGTGAAGTTTTGTTTAATTTAAAGACCATTATTATGTGTCAAATACTGACTATGATAATGGAATTTCACACTTTGAAAGAGCTACGTACTGTTTCAAAAACGCTTTTTTTAACTTTAAAATGCTTTTAAAGACTAATGACTTAAAGTATGCAATTTATGATGATTAGTGTTTTTAAATATAACTAGCGTTATTGAAACTAGATGTTACACATTTAATATTGTCACCAACCTGCGTTAAAAAAATAAACGCTAATCTTGTTTTATATAAGCTAAACATCTTCTACTAATACCGCGTTATATATGTGGTGTTTAATACAGATTGGTCCTTTATATTGATTACCAATTCTCAATTTGGTATTAATAGTGAGTAAGAAGGTATCGTAAACACAAGTCAAATTGACGCAAATAATTTAATATTAACATTATATTTATAACAATAAAATTATAATTATGTATCAAAAATATACTAGCAAATTAATAAATAGAAGTTAAAAACTAAACAATCATGTATTTACTTTGTTTCAAATATGTTATGAACACGATCCATCGCAATTTGTTCGAATGATTAAATTTAATTCGTTTGGTCCGTCGTCGCAGTTTCCATATCCTCCTGAATTATCTATTGGATTATTAATTCCTCCTCCTGATCCTGATGGTATACCACTGTTAATTGGAACTGGGATGGGATAAGGTACGTAATTCGATCCTCCTGAACTGCTGTAGGCCCCATTACCACCACTATTTCCACCAAACCCTCCATAATTGTTATAATTGCAACCGCAGTAACCACCACCACAACTATTACCGCACCCACATCCACCTCCGCAACCACAGCCGCCACCACATCCACAGCCACAACCGCCACCGCAACCTCCGCCGCAGCCGCAACCTCCACCCCAATTACTACCGCAACCACCATTGCAGCCGCAACCACAATTTCCACCGTAACCGCCATATCCACCACATCCGCCGCAGCCACCACAACCACTGCAGCCTCCACAACCTCCGCAACCTCCACATCCTCCGCAGCCTCCACATCCTCCCCCACAACCGCCGCAACATCCTCCACAACAACCGCAACCTCCACATCCACCTCCATAGTTACCGTAACCGCCGCCCCAGCCACCCCAACCACCACCGCCCCAACCGCCACCTCTTCTGTTCTTCATAGCAAATAACAGGAAATATAATAAATGATGCATATAATCATCATCGTCATCATAACCATCTAATATGATAGGTGGCATTGCGCCCGGATATGATGGATATCCTGAGCCAGCGAATGGGAATCCTCCAAAGCCAGAGAAATCTGGGTAATTAGGTGCGGGTGGTACTACAGGTGCTGGCTCTTCAACAATTGGGTCTCGCTCGAGTAGCGGCTTGATGACAGCGGGTATTATGAATTGTGCAACTGGTTTAAAAATGGAGGCTGCTGCTTGACACGGTAATGCCGTTGCGGTGTATGTCGCGATTGGTTGGGTCACGTACGAACATTGACCCAATGCTGCTCTTACCTGGAAACATATTGCCAATGTATTTTACAAATGAAAGCCATATTATATTTTTTTTAAATAAAGGATATTTCTTAAATTTTTTATTTTGTTTTTCGTGTACAAGATATAGACTGGTAAAATAAATTGATACATTCATTTAGCTTCTTTATAAGTAATGATTATTAAAAATGTATTATTATAATAAAAAAATAATTTTGATAAAGATATCTCTTAGCCCATATACATGTATAACTAACATAATCTACTACGAAAGGAAAGAATTGTATTCCTAAATAATTTTACCGTTTTAAATTTATATTTATTTATTCTCCTAATTCTTAAAAATGCTTAAAAACATGAGACACGCTTTTCTTACTATAAAACTTCACCCATATTTGAATTAAACAATACTATGATGTGCATATAGATAAAATTTTAATAGAACAATAAACACCTACCTGTAAGAGAAGACAGGCTATTAATTGAATCAGCTGGAAATCCATTTTAACATGGTCGTTTGTGAGCAAATGTATGTCGTGCGTTCTTTATATACAACCTATTTCAAAATAATACTCGGTTACTGGGTTAAAGTTATGTAATTATATATTTTAAGAACAAAGGCACGTACTTTATAAATACCTGTATTCTGTCGTGATATGTTATGGTACCTTTACTACTTTGTTTATATTGTTGTTACTTATTAAGCGTAATGTATGTACTGTCTACAATTATACTACTTATAGGTAGGTAAATTAGAATATATTTCCAAATAGTAACATAATGTAACAGACCCTGCATTTTTGTTGTCATTAGCAAAACATGTACGTGAGATTTTTTTAACAATGTTTCGTCGTAATATATCCAACCGTTTTGATACGACACGTAGATTTATACAATTCAATATTTATAGAAATGTTGAAAAGAAACATTTGTTTACTATATGTATAATTTAAGTTATAATCGGATTATTTATAGGTATCGGTATGGGGTAAGGGATCGGGATGGTGTTACATCCGCCTCCGCATCCGCTACCGCAACCGCATCCACAGCCACACCCGCTGCAACATCCGCCGCAACAACCGCCACAGCATCCACCCCCACAACCACCCCATCCGCCCCCTCCCCATCCACCGCCTCCCCATCCGCCTCCCCATCCACCCCAGTTGTCACATAGCAGGAGAAGCAGTATAGGTAAAATATGTCCCCAATCGTTGTCATTATCTGATTTTATAACTATGGGGTAGGGCTGCGGTTGTCCATAGCCTTGATAGGGATAGGGACCGAAATTTCCGGCAAATTGCGCCTGGATTATCACCTGTCAATGAAATGCTACAGTAAGTTTTTTCTTTATTTAAAATAATAATTCTGTTATTAAATTTCTTACACTTATGTTACCAAAGAGAATCAGGCAGCCGATCCATAGCGCTGACGCCATTTCACGAACTTTATTTGTATTTCTTACGTCGTTACTTTTATACAAACGTCTTGCGGCTGTAATATATTTGGAAATAATGTGTAAAATATTTCTTTGTTTTATCTGATCGTGGATAAGCTTTATACAATTCACCGATAGCATATCACGTAGACTTTGGCAATTACCCTTGTGACGAAATGCTTTCTACTAGAATTTCAAACATAATTAAAACGATTATTTGAAATTTTATCGATAAGCGATTAATTTATAGACTTCTCAAAGTAATTTTTCAAAATATAAGTAAATATAGTATTCCTAGGTTGAGATTTATAGACGCTTCTTTTGCTTTGGTTAGACTTTACTCAAACATTAGAATACTTATTTTTTTATTAATATTAAAGTATATGATAAGTCACAGAGTATTTCAATTTGGGCTTGGCTGTATGAATACTAAAGCAATTCTCAAGTTCCTGTAATAAATTAAAAATTTTGACAAAAAAGTATTTATCTCATGACCAAAGGTTACAAATCTATAAATCTCAATACTAATGGATTAGAACAGGATACAATACATATTTAAAACCAAAATAGTATTAAATAAAAACATGCGTTTGGTTATATTTTATTGTTTCCGTAGTAGGTAAAAATGTAATAATATTGCGTCGCGATGTTCAATATACATATCCGTTTTTTTCTATAGGTACGAGAACTTACAAAAAAATTAATAAAGCAAATAATAAATGCTTTTTCTTTCATTCTTAATAATATTGATGCCACCGTACCACATGATGGGAATCTCGTGAAAGCGGAAAAAGAAAAATCTTCTAAATATTTATGCCTCTCACACGAGATTATCAGCATGTGGAATAACGATTCAATGATTATTGTTCCGATAGTCGTATTGACTAATGGACTGATCGCATAGAGCCTCGATTACCATCTTAACACTTAACGGACGGGCCCCGTAGATTTACGTTTTTTCATTCTGAATTCCTGGGACGAGCCACGTAGATCTACGTTTTTCCATTCTGACTTCCTAGGACAGATCACGTAGAGCTAAGTTTTTGCTTAAATTTTAGGTACGTTGCGTTAGCTTTTTTTATTTTACAGATTTTTTCTTGGTGATTTTTTAGTGTCTTCCGGAAACTAGGGAAGACAGAGCAGATTCGGCCCGAGAGGCTCTCGCTACAGAATACAGAAGGCAGTAATACTCGATGCAGCACGCATTGTAAGGTTCCTCGCTCTGAGCTGCTAACTACCGGTGGCTTGGGCCTTAGGCCTCGCCCCTGTAGGTCTACGTGTTTTTATATTTTAAAATGTATATGTTCCTTTTTATAGGTATATATTTTAAAATATAAAAATTGTTATAGTTTGAATAATAATAATTAAATAATATATCGTCATGCTATATCATTTACGGAGTGAGTAGATATACATTAGCGATTTTACCCTCTAATGTGTATCTTTCTTTCTTAAATACAATATTTAAGTAACAGTATTTAAATAAATATCTGCAATTTTAAAACTGAGTATTTTATTATAAGAAAGCAAACAGTGGCAGTACGGTATGTATAAATGTACATTTAATACATGATATCATTAGAAATATTATTGAAATAAAATGCCTCATTTACATAAATTTTACGTTTTGAAAATATATATTTCTTCTAAACGTCGATAATCAGTGTACCAATAAAAGAAGTAACAAAGGCAACACTTCGTCAACACGATCTCTTCTTGGTGGGTAGGTAGGGACAGGCCCATACGGAGGCACATACCCGCCTTCGCAACCTCCTGGATATCCACAATTTGACTCTGAAAGCTATTATAAGCAAATTAAAATGTTTTCATTGATACCGGAACACTGAATGAATTATTTTTGTTGGTACTATTCCATGGGTTACCCACTACATCACACGATGGAAAATATAGTGTACTTCAAACATAACAGCGCCTATCAAGGGATGAGAATTCATTGACAGTCGAAGACGCCGTACTGGCCCACATATTTCACGACAGAACGTTTCTAGGTATATGAATGTAGTGTCTGCTTGACCAAGAGTGGTGCTAAACGAGCTGCAGTGAGTTAGTGTACGTTTATTCTCAGCTAATAAGCACCACGGTGCATTGATGCAAAACCTATTATAGTGAAACGTCTTAACCTGTTCCGTTCCGGCATCAGCTCTTGTACGTCTAGTTGTCTATGAACCATACTGCCCATATATGAGAACTGGCAAATTGTTATCTCTAGGTAGTAGCTGCACTGTTATTCTTAGAGTACATTGTATTTTCTATCCAATGTGGTGTTTTATAAAAACAAATTTTGAACATTGTTTAAGCAATTAAGTATTATGGATAAACTTGCATATAATTTAATATAATATTTATGGATAATTTTATTGACCTAGCCTCAAATAATTTTATGCTTATACTATTGGTATTAGACGAAGATATATACATACTCATACAGTATATTATAAAACCTCTGTCCGACCTGTGAAGGTTACTTGGCATCGATATTAGATTCTATTTAGGTTCTCTTTTTTAGTTAAAGAGTAAAAAAAATTGAAAAAAATATAAATTAATTAAATGGGGAAATCTTGCATGGTAACACTGGGAGTGTGCATAGCTTGTGAACAAAGGAAAAAAGAAAGCAAAGGATCACGCTAGTAGGTTATAACGTCAAAAGGGGCATGACTCCCGTTGATCCTAAGCACCATTTTTCAATTAAAATCATTTAATTAGCGTAGATCGCATTTAAAATAATTCCATTTGTTTAATTCTATATAGCAATATTTTATTTCACTAATAATAAAACTTTCTGATGTAGTTTGATAATGTTGTTGTGTCTCTAATGTCCCTTTCGGGTCGGACATGGGTTTTTAAACATACTGTATACAAATACACATCCATAACTCGCAACAAACTATTCTGCTCATCTCAAAAAAGTTTGCCAGTACCAGTATTCGAACCCAAAAATTTCAGCGTCGATGTTACCACTACAAACTGCGCTTCCAGACAGTCCTATATTAAAACCTTTGTGATATTCATATATGTATATAAATTTACTCAACAAAAAATTCTGGATTGATATGAACTGAAACTATGACCGGGAATTTCAACACATGTGTACTCTATACTAGGAAATTATTCAGGTTTTTAGTACATAATCTACTATTCCACTTACCTTATCTTGTTAAGCTCATAACGTTTTTTACTGCTTTTATATACCCCACGTTTCGCCGTTTGATGTTTATGACAGATATTATAAGATATTAAAAGGACTTTAAGAGTGAAAATATAATATCAATAATATTATATATCGGTAGGCTATATTTCTTGCAGAGTAAGCAAAGATCAATTAATAGCTATATGCACTGGTATAATAATTTATACCAGTGCATATAACTATTAATTTATCATAGCGTATAATTTATGCTATAATAAACATCAAGGGGTGCAAGGCTATTTGGTTTAAACAACAATTTTTGGTGATATAGTAATATATATTTTTTTGGAATCGTTAAAAATCGCTGATTCCGAATATATATATATATATATATATATATATTACTAGATCACCAAAAAATGTCGCTTAATTCAAATAGCCTTTCACCCCTCGATATATTAAATCAATATCAATGATTGAAAAGGCAACTCTGAAACCTATTTTCGTACAGTTGAATAAGGTCGTCCTAGAAGTAAGATAGTTGGGTAAGAAAAATATGTGCTCAGTAGATGCACACATCTCAGATGCTGCTAGAATCTTATGTATCAGTCGATTCAATAACAACCCGTGCAAACCCTTTCTATGCAACAGGATAGTCAAAGAGTGGAATGATCTCGCAGAAGATGTAACTCAGCTTAAAATGAGATCAAATTTAAAGTTCATCTGAACAAATAATATCAAACACAAAAAAAAAAAATTAAAAGATGTGAAATAGCAGGATACAGGCATTTCAGGGTGGTGGGTGGGTGGATCTGTCGCTGTCGGCGCTTGTTCGCGCGATGGTCGGCGGAGCGGGACCGGGAGGCTATAGCCACCCTCGAGAACCCAATCCGCCGCCCACGCAGAACTGGACGCCGGAGGAGGGCCTACATCTGTGGCTTTCCTCCCTAAAAACCGGATATGACGCCTTGGGCGGCGCACTTGAGGGAGTACGCCGTCCAATGATCTAGGCGAGGGCAGTATGGGATGTGCTCCCGCACACTGCTCCAAGATAAATAGGCGAGCGAGGAGTGGGTGGCCATTTACACCCCCTCCTCTGCTTTTTGCAAAAGGGAGAGGCCTACCTTAAGGCCAAATGTCGCCGGGTGCCGAAGAAGTAGCCAATGCTGTGCGCTTGGCCCCGGCAGACGAGTATGAGGAACACCCCGGAGGTTTTAGTAGGTGTAAGTCTGACACACCGGGGGGCGGACCTCACCGCCCCCTGAGGTCCATTAGGGATATCCCAAGGGTTAAAAGAAATACAGCATTTATCAGTACTTTCAACTACTTACTTGATAATAAATAAATAAAAATGTCGGAAAATTGGACACGTTACTTACTTCTAAGATTATGTATATTTTATGATGTAACTTACTGTTATGATGGCACTGAGAGTAAAGAAAATGATCAACCAACGAGTAGACCCCATCTTGATTCATATGAGTTATGATTCCGGAGCAGAGAAACTGCAACTTTATATGCAATTTTCTTTGTCTTATTTTAAGTCTTATCTAACGGTGACTTATATTTACAAACAACGTAAACGCTAGAATCTATTTGCATCAAAGAAATCTTAAATCACGTTTCAATAGTTATACACAATATGAGAATAAACAAAGTATTAAAATGTGTGATTATTAAGATTACAGTAATTTCTATCAAATCAAGTCGGAAATTGTCTGTGCTCTTAAAACATTGATGTATGTTTAAATTTTCTGTCTACAATTTTAAAGATTTATTTGAACGGAGGATAATAAGAATATTAATTACTTACTTTATAAAATCTCTTAAGTTTTCAATAGAAGTATGAAGTAAGTATACCTCACTGTTATTTTTAAATTAAAGTTGTTTACTGAAGTTATTTTCTTAATTCATTATTAGTTGCCTTAAAAGTTCCTGACTGAACTTTTATCCTTTTAAATATTTAGGCTATAATTGGGGTTAAAACTTGTAGTTAATTATTGTTCAAAATTAATCGTATTCTGAACAATTTTCTACAAAACTCTTATAAACGTATCCATGTAGGCTTAATAAAACTTTTCTGGTGTTTTTGTTAAGTGGTCAATATTCTCCCTTCTTTTAAAGCACAGTTTTAATTATTAATGCTCGAGTATACAAAGCATGTGACCCTTAAATAATGTTTTTTCTTTTCACAGAGGACATAAATGATTAATTTGACATTTTTAAATAATCTCATTTATTTTAAAAAAATACACAATAATTTAATAAATAGTATACAAAATAAGTTAATATACACTGTAAGACTAATATTATTCTTCGTTATCATCTACATACTCTGAGCTGATTTCTCTAGATTCTTCTTCGCTGTCCTTATTAATACTGTTTTTATAATTCTCTCTCTTAGATCCACTATCAGAACGACCAGCTCTAAGTAGTTCTTCAGATTCTACAGTAACTGATGGTAAAATGGATGGCTCGTTCGGAAGTAGGCCGTAGTTTTTTTGATTGGAATAACCTCCAAACATAACTGGCTCTTGCTCTGTATTTTTCGCACAATTACAGTTGATACAACCACAGTTTGACCTTTCTTTAAGTATATTTATTAATATAGGAAGCAAAGATTTGAGACTAGATGACTTTGATTTAGAATTTGGCAGATTCGATTGAATTATATAGGGTGCCGAGGTTGCGGGTTGAAAAGGAGGGGTAAATAATGGATAAACTTGATTTTGAGCAGGAAATACAGGTGGCTGCGTTGGTGATAATGCTAGTATAGCTTGATTTTGAAAAGTCGGCTGAAATTGTGGTGGAGCAATTAATGGTTGGTTTAATATCGAAGATTGACTTGATTGGGGTACAATTATTGGTTGACTAAGCAATTGCTGACCTGGAATAACCATCTGAGATGGGTTTGAAATTGAAAGCATTGCTGGTTGACCCTGCATACCTAAAGGCGATGTTTGAATTTGCACTGACGGCAAAGATATAGGATTTTGTACTGTAATGACTGGTTGACTTTGTATCGACATCAGTGTTTGCTGATTAGGAAAAGTTTGAGGTGATGGCAATAAAGCCGAAACTGAAGACAGAGTTGCTTGATTTTGAATGGGCGTAAATATTGGCTGCGGCTGTGATACCGACTTATTTGGAATTTGAGAGATTAAAGTAGGGCCTTGAACAGAAGTTAAAGCCGGTTGAGATTGTAAAGGAAATATTGCCAATTGATCCTGTAATGATATAAGCCCTCCTTGATTTTGAACAGTAGGTAATATTTGGTTCGGAACCGAAATAGGATAATTCTGAATATTAGATACTTGTTGGCTTGGAATATTATTTAAAAACGGTTGGTTATGAGCACTTATTGGTGGCCCATTTTGTATAGCAAATATTGGCTGGTTTGGCAATGCTGTCAATAGTTGGAGAGGCGTGGTTGTCAACTGGGCTTGTCCCGGTAAGGACATCAAAGCGTGTTGTTGTTGCACATTACTCAACATTGGTTTGTTTTGGATTGTAGGTAATTGCCCCTGATTCTGGATTGAAAAGAATTTTAATTGATTTTGAATAGGCATTGAGTTTTGTATATTGGCTGGGCTTTGTTGAAATGAAACAATATTTTGTGGTACATGATTTTGTGTGACTTGCAATGGTGCACACTGAGATTGAGTCACTGGAGATATATTAGTGACAGCGGCTGGTTGGTTTTGAAGAACTTGAGAAATTTGATCAATCGGAATAAATTTTAAAGACGTAAATTGAATTGTTGGTATATTATTAGTCTCAGGGTTGTTCATGTTAGAAACAATTGGAGGACTTGGAGGTTGTATGCTTACAGTTGCAGCTGAATTCATTTCAGCTCTCTGTGACTTTACATACTGAAGATTAGCCGATGGTATAGTAGTACTTGCTAAATTAATTGGATGTAAAGGTTGTTGTAAATTTACCGGTTGAAGCTTTGATGGCGTTTGTAAATTAGTTGGTGTTTGGTTTGGTGATTGTAAATTAACAGGCTGTTGGTATAATATTTGTTGCGGTAATGCTTGCTGTTGCTGAAGATGTTGTTGCTGTTGTAATGATTGCTGCTGCTGCAAAGCTAGTTGTTGTTGCTGTAAGGCTTGTTGTTGTTGTAATGTCTGTTGCTGTTGTAATACTTGTTGCTGTTGTAAAGCTTGTTGCTGTTGTAAAGTTTGTTGCTGCTGCAAAGATTTTTGTTGCTGCTGAAAAACTTGTTGTTGTTGCAAGGGATGTTGTTGCAAAGGTTGTTGTTGTTGCAAGGTTTGTTGCTGTAATGCTTGTTGTTGTATTTTAGTTTGTTGTTGCAAATTAATCGGCTGTACAATGGTAGTAGTTTGTATTGGATTCTGATTGTTAGGATTCTTCGGAATTACATGTTGAGATATTCCGGGAACAATATTCAAACCTAAGTTTTGAATTTCCAATCCTTGTCCACGTATATCCTGAACAGAAAAACAAATACTTATATTATTACGGTTACGTACTCGTGCATTTTGTTAAAATACAAGAATCACTACACAATTCAATTTTTTTTTTAAACTTAGAACAGTTAAATATATTACCTTTAAGTATAAAAGTAAAACAAATATTTTTAGTAATGTGGCTGACGCCATATTGGTTCGTAAACTGATCCCAGAAGATTTTTTCTCTTATATATGAATTATCTGCTCTGAATTCTGACACAACATTAAGTGTAATTATCTGATTCGAGCGAAGTTATCTCATATTTTGGTTATCGAGTCACGTTCTTACTGTAGAAATTAATCGATAAGTTTGATGTGTGATGATAATGTATTCTCATTATTATTGTATTGACTAATCATTATGCAAAATTTATTTTATTGACCAATTTTCCTAAAGATATAAAATTATTTAAGAAAATATTTCAAAAAGATACCTAATATATTAAGAGGATAGATTAGTAAACGATTAAAATGAGCAAGTCCCGTGGTATAGTATAATATTTTAAGAGCATAAATTGAATTAATGAAATTATATGTTTTGGAAGAAGATAACAAACTGAAATATGTTTATACATACAGGTTGTAGTTCTTTAAATTTTCAATAACAGTATTCTGCTGTTCAGAGAAAAGTGCCGTTCCGTTTTCTCTACCTTCCCCAATAGAGATTCGGAGTGATGATAAATAGATAGAATTCAGCTAAAAGTATTTTTTATTGAATTTGAATGTTTTCTATTTACTATGACTAACAAACGTGTTTATAAAGGTCAAGTTCAGAATTTCCATCGTCTAATTATTATTGGGATGTTAGTTTAGTCTAAAAATAAAAGGCAATCAGTAGCAGATAAAGGTAGTAATTTAGATTATTTTTGTGCTCAAATACATTGTCTAATTGGTTTTAAGTGGTACTTATCAGTAACAAAAACTTAACAAGGACTTCATCCAAATTAATATACTTTGATGACTTAAAATATATTAAAGAATATATTTTATGAGATCTTTTTCAGTTAGCCTATAAATTTTCTCTACTGTTAACAATTTCTTAGGTGAGAAATAAATTTTATAATATTCTTTGAAATCGTGTGAACTCTGGTTGTCTTCAATTTGTCTGTTGTAAGCAGGTATTACTTCAGTTGTGATATATTTTAGCCAATACGGCAACGACGGCTGTCAACAAAACCTCGTTTATGAGGGGTGTTGCCTTTTTAAACTACACTGTATAATTATCATTTGGTGCAGTACTTTTCCGTACTATTAATAATATTTTAGATGATAATCACGTAGTAAATTATTTATACGAGATGACACCTCAACTGATAGTGATACCTGTAAAAATAATAGTTCAATGTTTTAAAATTGTTATAAGTTTTTTCGGTCATCAAAACAGTATTTTCAAAGCTGTTTTTATATAATAAATAATTGAGTATACTGTTATCCGGTACTGAAAGCATTGGTAAACCTATTCCGGAACTAGATCAAAGTAAAGACCCATAAAACTATCTCAAAATTTTTATAACGACGATAAGTCGTTCTCCAGCCTCATACATATGCTCTAATTAGATCACACTTGAGAGGTAACAAGCGGTTAGTAAAGTGAGCGGATGAATTTGAATGACTATAATAAGCATCACTTAGCGCGAGGATATTTGTTGCAACCATATTTAGTATTGTAAAAATACTTAGAGCTTACGCTAGTACGACATCAAGTCCGCATTTAGTTGCACTAAGTTGCGCTAAGGCTGAGATTTATGGTCGCAAATTTAAGTTTCCTTAGCCTTTACTAAAACATTACAATTTATATTACTCAATGAATGTCGAAGGATTTGGTATATCACCGATTTTGTCACATGGACTTGGCTCTAAGAATACTATGGCTATACTGAAGTTTCAGTTCAGTTTTTTTGTCAAAACGATTTTTTTTTATATCTTTGCTAAGAAAAGTCGAAATAGCGTCTATAAATCTCAGCCTTAATGTTGTAAAAGATAAAAATACTTATATTAACAGCCATTTAGGAGCGTAAAAGCATATTATAATATTTAACTACTTATATTCAGGGAACACCATTATTTAATTTTTTTAAATAGTTTTCTTTATCTTGGAAATCTTATATATCTCACTGGAAGTGTCAATGTACCACACTAATAATTGTTAAATTATTATATGTTTTATTTATTTAAATTATTATATAATTTAAATTATTATATAATTTTAAACGGTGCTTATTACGTTACGTTTCGTTTTTTCTACGTTTATGAATAGTTTGACAAATAAAAAACAAAACAATTAAATTTAAAATATTTATTGATTAACATAACAATTAATAATAGTCCATTTGTTTCCAGGTATCAAGTATAAATAAATAAATATATAATCTAAACTTTTTTGTAAATTAATGTTAAAATTTATTTCGGTTTCTTATTACTATTACTACTACTACCGCTAGCACTGCTACCGCTAGCACTACTGCCACTACTACTGCCGCTACGACTTCCGCTGCTGCTTCCGCTGCGACTTCCACTACTAGAGCTGGCACTGCCACTTCCACTGGCACCGCTGTCAGTTTTGTCGTTGGTTATAACATTTACCACTTGCGTCGCTTCGCTGTCGGACCCTCTCTTGCCTCCGTCATCTCCACTCGCCGTTGATTCGGGTTCAGCCTTATCGTCATAATCATCATCATCATCATCGTAATTATCATGATCGTATGTTCTTATTATAGGATTATTAGTAGGAAATGGAATTGGATAAGGTATGGGTATGCTTCTACTGGAATCACAGTTGCAACAGTTACAGCAATTGCCGCCACAACCACCGTATCCATAACCACAACCACAATTCCTGTTTCTTGCAGCGAGTAACAAGATGGTCAGCAATATACCAATGTCGTCATCGTCATTATTGTCAAACGAATATGGAATAATTCCACCATTATACATGGGCATCAATACCTGCGCTGATACTTGTTCATCCTGAAATTTGCAAAACATTTATCTTAATGCAAATTTAATCTAGTTTAGTATTATTTAGCCGAAATTTCATTACTATTATGAGAATTTTAATCAAAATATAATTGTTGTTAATATTCGAAACAATTTTTATTTTCAAATAAAGTAAAATATTATCCTAAAAATTATTATACTCATCATTAACTACTGTCTTTTGTGATAAACAAAATTATTAGATTCAATAATTGTATTATTTTAGTATTACGTGTTAAATTTTTTATTAATAAGTCAATTATTGTAGAAATAATAGAAAGATAGATAGTTATAAAATAATATCTTTGATTTAGCAGTATTTAAAATATTAAATTAACGAAATTTTGTATAATCACGTATTAACCCTTTGCTGTGGTATGTCTACTCTCAGCCACCACAGCAAGGAACCATACGAATCCTATACTGTATGCAACAATGTATCAGTTTACACTTTTTCGAAACAAAATGGATGGACGGATGTCTGTATTAAATAAATAGATATCTAAAGTTCACAAAATAATAACCAAATCTTGTTTATACATCGCAATCTTACGTGTTATCTATCCTTGCTCTTTTGACGGAAATTAATTCCGACCAGTGCGATACCCATGTCCAAATTTAATCCGTCCGCAAGGGTTAAAAAATTTTAGTCTTTAAATTTATTTATATCAAATAACTTGAAAAAGAATTGAAATCCCATATTGTTTTTTCTTACCTTTGAATTGAGTACCAGTATCATTATCAATGACAACAAAAATGTGGAAAGTTTCATGTTTCTCTTTTCTGTTACATTTTATTTTCAAAAGGAAAATAATCTTGTATATTAAGAAAATTACATTTTATACTTTATTTTGATTACGTCATGCTTCTTATCTCTCTCTGTTATTACGACACAGATGTGGAGATAAAAGGAATTCGCTTAACGCGTTGTTAGTTACAACATAATTAAACAGTTATCAAGATCGACACTTACGATATGCGTAAGCTAGTTTGCAGTTGTGAAAGTGACTGTTTATTTACATTCTAGTTGCTAAGGCTTCTGTTACGACCGTGAGCGAAAACATGACTGTTAACAAATACTATGGAGATCAGTGTATTTAATCTCATATAATTTATTAAAAATGTACTAGTGCTTTCCTTTCAACTTCTTTGGGATTTTAACTTCCAAAAGATATTAAACGAAAGTTTGAATTAGATTTCTATAATTATTAGGGAGATATGTTGTGATTTTTGTTAACCCTGAGGAAACCCCTTATGGACCGTCAGGGGGTGGTGAGAGCCGCTCCCCGATGTGTCGGATTCGCACCGACTAAAACCCCCGGGGAGTTCCTCCTAACTGTTTGCTGGGCCCAAGGGTAAGGCCGTGCCATCTTCCTCGGTACCCAGCGACATCTGGCCTAAAGGTAAGGCCACCTCTCAGCATTTGCGGAGGGATGGTGTAAATAGCCATCCCCCTCCTCACCTTCGTTTTCTTAGAGCAGTGCGCGGGAACACATCGCGCACCGTTCTCGCCTTGCAGATATGTTGTGATACGAGAAAAAAAATTGTAATGTAAAACGTTTTGTAAGTATTTTCTATTTACATACACTAATTATGTAAACACCTGGTAATTAAATGCCAGTGGGTTCATAATTTATATCGCGATTTTCTCTGCAATGTTCCAAACAGTTGGTAATTTTAAACATACATTAATGCCTCGTTAAATTGTAATTTAAATAAAGCGTATCTAATTTCCAATTTAAACAAAGAAAACTCGTTTACCAAGACTTGGTTATACCGAGTCAATCTATCCCCTACATAAAAGAGACCAGTGTTACTGCTAGTAAATTAACAAATATATATAACTAGCTGTCCCGGCAGACCTTGTTCTGCCCTATTTCTCTAAAACAAAGTTACATTGTTTTTTTTAACGTTAATAGCTTCCCCGTCAGATTTTTTTGAAAATTGTTTGAAGGAACCTGGCCTTAATGTTATATGTATAAAAATTGACAAATGCTGACATTAATATTAGGTCCTTACATATGAAATTGGCGTTTTTCGTACTGGCCACTTTAATCACAAATTTCTCCTCTTTGGTAAGGAATTCCAAATTCAAATTTGTACAGGTATAGACTCATGTATTTGTGCTTCGATGATCATCATTCATTTGATTTTTTCTTCTGTTTTTTTCTGTTTGCGTCACTCATTTTACAAAATGGAAAACTTAAAATATCGCATTATTTACGAGTACGAGTTCCGCCGTGGCACTAGTGCTGCGGAAACAACTCGAAGGGTGAATAATGTGTATGGCGGTCGTGTTGCAAAAGAAAACACAGTTCGTTTTTGGTTACAACGTTTTCGTTCTGGAAATTTCGACCTGCAGAACAAGCTCCGTGGACGGCCTGAGACTCAAGTTGATAATGAAGAGTTGAAGGCTATTGTGGAAGCTGATCCATCGCAAACCACGTCCGAGTTAGCTGCAGGCTGCGATGTTAGTGATAAAACTGCTTTAATTCACTTGAAGCAAATTGGGAAGATTAAAAAGCTTGAAAGGTGGGTACCTCACGAATTGACTGAAGCAAACCGGCAAACGCGCGTCGACTGCTGCGTTACATTACTAAACCGGCACAATAATGAAGGTATTTTAAACCGAATCATTACCTGTGATGAAAAATGGGTTCTTTACGATAATCGGAAGCGCTCAGCGCAATGGTTGAATCCTGGCCAGCCAGCCAAATCCTGCCCCAGGCGAAAATTAACCCCAAAAAAGTTACTTGTAAGCGTTTGGTGGACTAGTGCCGGTATTGTTCATTACAGTTTTCTCAAATCTGGCCAGACTATTACGGCTGATGTCTATTGTCAGCAATTGCAAACCATGATGGAAAAGCTAGCGGCTAAACAACCTAGGCTGGTCAATCGCTCCACGCCACTGCTGCTTCACGACAACGCTAGACCACACACTGCGCAACAGACGGCTACTAAATTAGAAGAGCTTCAATTGGAAAGTCTAAGACATCCTCCGTACTCCCCGGACCTTGCTCCAACAGATTACCATTTTTTTCGAAATTTGGATAACTTCTTGCAAGGGAAAAAATTCAACTCCGATGGGGCAGTCCAAATCGCCTTCAAAGATTTTATTGATTCCCGTCCGACTGGTTTTTTTAGTAAAGGGATCAATGAACTACCTATGAGATGGCAAAAGTGCATAGAAAATAATGGTTCATACTTTGATTAATTAAATATATTATATTAAAAAATATTCGACTTTTTGTTCCTCCCATACAAAACGCCAATTTCATATGTAAGGACCTAATATTTATACGTCACTTGATTGTTTTGCCTTCCCGGAACCCGTCCACTAACATTTAAACTTTATGGTATGGTGTTAAAGTTCAAAATGACTTATAACGAATTTTTTGTATGAGAATACAGAAAAGTGTTATTTTAGACAGTTGCAGGGAGTTTTTAAAAATTTTCTCTCCGTAATAACCTTCCTCAGACATCATCAAACACAACAAAAAAAAAAAAAAATCAGCCAAATCGGTTCAGCCGTTCTCGAGTTTTGCGCTTATCAAGACATTTTGCGATTCATTTTTATATTATAGAAGATATACTAGGTACGTATTAATTATTCTCAAATGACTTTCCAGTTACAAAATAAGGCATATTCATGGTTTTAACTTGTGACTGCAACTTGAATTAAACGTTTATTATGCTAATTGGTGATACGGAAACAGTCTAAAACATGGGTCGGCAACCTTTTCTTATATAAAGGCCACAAATATTATGAGGATATTGGTGTGGGCCACATTACAATTTTTTTAGATAAAACTAATTTTTGCATTTTTAACCATGTTTATTGTTACTCTCATTTTACTGACTGTGATTGCTTGAACTGAATTTCCGGCTTCCGTGCACACAAAACAATAAAATAGAAACTTATTTCTATAAGTGTTTTTAATTTATTGTCTCCGGTGCGGCGTTCTGTGGAACCGCTCTTACTTGCACGGGCCGCACCGCAGTGGCTTACGGGCCGCTGGTTGCCGACCCCTGGTCTAAAAAATATAGTAAAATGGGATCTGGAACAGTTCATTTTAGATTTAATCCTTTAAATGTCTATTTCTGAGTATGAACTATTATGTATTGAAAAAGTAATGACTATGAAAAAAAATTTTTTTGAATTGTTTTATAATGTCCTAATTTACCTCTTCCATCGTGTGCTCCGGTTGCAATGGCAATGTCTTTTTGAACTACTGTGAATTATGACCAATTCAAATTTAAATAAATATTAATATGATATCATTATAGGAAATTATGGTAACGTAATTAGCATTATCTATTAAAAATATACTTATATATTTAGATAGCTATTCACAAATTATCAATGAAGTAAGCTTTACTTACAGTTTGAAAGATTGGAATTTGAATAATTGTATTATTAATAACGCGCCTACGCAAAAACTGCAGGCTATGAAAAACACGGATTTAAAAGATTTTTTTTTTTTACAAAAGTTTCTTGAACTAGCTCATTATATACTGTAACCAAATTTAAATTCATTACAATTGTTTAATTAAATGATTATACAAATATATTGTCATTGGTCAATGAGCTTTGATATCTTTTAAATTTTTAAAATGTTGTTTTAAGCAACAGCGAACTGATCTCATAAGAAAGTAAGAATCTGCTAAGAATAGTTAAAAAAAATCGTCGTTCGATTTTGATGACTGTAAAACTGTTATATGTAAAACATACATTAAACAAAGGGAAATTTTAAAATTTAGATAAATGAAAATTATCGAAAGATGGATAATTTTGTTTGAAAGCGTTAGACATAAAAATAAAGTTTTGTTTATTACAAACAGCTTCACGCTTGTCCTCAATTACAGCGGATGGAACGCGCTCACCTAACAAAAATCGATTCACTCACTGCTTGAAGACTCCTATGTTATACGAAGCTGAAAAAACAGATGCAGACAGCGAATTTCTTGGCCGTAAAACTTTAGAATTGAATTCTAGCATTGTTAAAGTTTTACTCGTAGACATTCAATAATTATAGACTCCTAAATTATTATAAATATAATTTTTCATAACGTGTTTTAAATTTAAATTTTATACATGGAGCCGCGTGAGCAACTGCAACTTAATAAAACTTGAAAATACTTGAATAGTTAAATATGAATCACCAGCCTTGATAAAGATTTCATTAGTCCGATATCTAATGTACAGTAAAAGAAAATTACTATCTTCGCAATTTATTGCTAAAGGAAGTGCTAATTGCCGGTATTTTTTCAATGAAATAAAAATAACTAATTATAGTTTTGTAATGGTATTACTTTATTATGATTATATTTATCCACAAGCCTATATACTAATAACACAATATTTTGAATGAACTATAAAATATGTACATTATGTATTAAAGAGGTTCATTACTAATATTGTTTCGACATAAGAGTTCATAATTAAATATTAATTAACAAATACCATTTATACTCAAGACTCACAGCTTATTCATATCGCATATAAACATATTAACCTTCTTCTTATATTCAGTCTTCGTTGTACTCTTTATTTTAACTGTCGCTTTTTATGTCCTTTCTGGAAGACTCGTTTTTGTAAATGATAGGATTATTTGTCGGAATGGCTATAGGGTATGGAATATAGACGTTATCCGGGACATTATTAGAGCAATAGCAACAACAATTATCGCAACTACTGCAACCAAATCCTCCTCTGTTATTTGAAAACAGTGCCAATATAAAAGCAGGTAGCAATTTCTTCCACTTTGATTTAGATTTTCCCATTGCAATAGCATTGATTCCTGAGGGAAGAGCAGTTTGCGGTGTAGTATTAGGATTTGTTGGTATAGGAGAAATTATAGACAACATTGGAGTTGGAAATTCGGGCATGTTTATTTGTAAATTTATAGGTAGCTGAGAGTTACTCATATCTTCTGTGAATGACGCTGGTTGCGTATTTGCATATTGATTTGATGAATATACGTAAGGTTCAGAAATAATACGCGGAGCAGTTAGTACGGACGGTAATGTTGTTGTTTGATAAATTGGAGGGTAAATATTCACATCTGGTAATACAGTCGAGTAAAAAGTATCTTTGGGTAACAGAGATGTTGAATGTATTGGATAAGCTCCAGTAGGTTCATATTGCGAGACGCAAGAATAGTCTTGAACAGGTAGCAAATAATTTGTCGAGTAAACTTCTGGTAAAATCTGTGATGGTGCACAGTTATCCAATGGGAAGGACTGCATTTGTGATAAAGGAACTATTCTTGTTGATCCAGACGGAGATGCTGGTGAATTTGTGCAATATTGTAAAATGTATGTCTGTCCTACATCTGGAACTGAAACTTGTTGTTGTATTAAAGATAATAGTCTAGGGGAATTAGATGGTATGTATTGTGGACAGTTGATTGGAGGTAACTCCGGAGATGGTAGTGAAGGTGTCGACAGTGAGTGTGATAAAGTCAGTGCTGGCGTGGGAACAACTGGGGTAGAGCCTATATTAGATTGTATTAAGGAGCCTGAAACGACTGGAAATGTAACTGGAGGCATAGTAGTTGGTAAAAGTGTATTGCATTGGGGCGTAGAAGTGAATGGTGATGGCTGCAGCCTGAGCGGACTAACTGAATGGAAAGGAAGTATGTTTATTGAAGAAGGAGGTGAAATTCCATCAGTTAATACAAAAACTGGTTGATTTTCGGATCCCACGATTCTTCCTGGAGGTAAGTCAGGGTACATGCCAAACGTTTGAGGTAAATTGGGCAACTGATTGACTATTTGAGGCGGAGGCGCTACGTTCGGCTGGCCACATTCTCTGTTCAGAATTTGTAGCGCGGGTGGTGAATTTGCTGGTGTTAGATTCTGACTAATAACTGCTATATTCTGGAAAAATGTAATATGTTAAGCAATCAGGCACGTAAAGTAATAAACATTTTTAGTATTAATTGACTTACACTGCGAGATAATAGTATAACAATGAAAGAGAGTGTCCATCTACGGGGAGACTCCATCACTAACAATTATTCACAGGTTATTAATTTACTTAATATACTCTGTTTTCATAATCACATTACATACGGATTTTATCAAAATTTTGTAATCTTTTACAAAATAGATGTTAATCACTTTTACCTCGCTTTTTAATTAGTTTTTGACGTAACTTACGTTCAATATGTAATATAACAATTTCTTTCCTACGCTACTTGTATGTTATACTGAAAGCCACCAAAATCATGCGTATTTCGTTTCGTTATAATATCATTCCTAGTTTGTACTCATACATTATAAATATTTTTTTAATGTACACGCTTATAATTTAATCAACTCAATTAAATGTATGACCATCTACGGTAAATACATCTACCTTATTTGATTGTCATTATTTAGGATATTTCACTAAAAAATTTCTTTATTTCGGAAATATTTTTATATTCTTTTACGGTACTTTTGTATTCAATAATTTTCTTTTTGTTTCAGGTGAGCTTCAAATTCCGAAACTGGTTGGTGCGTCTGGCAATCGTAACTACCTTATTTACATAAAAACCCACTTAATTAGGGTCCGTAGGAGTTGAATCATTTATTAAAATATTATAAGCGCCAAATATGTTAGAATTATATGCACGTCTTCATTCATGGATATTTATTTATTGCGTATTGTCTGCTGATATCCAAGTGAAGAAGCAATCGGCGGAATGGACAAGAATTTCCCAAAAAAGACTTTTATATTTGCAAAAAATACAGTTACGGTAGGTGGTTATTGATTTCATTGAGACGATTCGTATAAATCAGAATTAATGCAAATTGTATACAATAAAAACTTAACAAGTTATTGAACATTTATGAGAATTTTACGAGATAAGTTAAGCGACTCTAATTTACACACAATGAAACGTTATTTTACATTTTAAAAACTTATTAAAAGTCCATATGCGATTTAATAATGTAGATTCTTAGAAAAAAGGAGCCATCTGTTCGATTTGAGATTGAATAAATTAAGAATTTTTCTGGTAATGGACATTATAATATTTTTACTGTTTCATTCATATCATATTTTAAATAGAATTCATAACACTGTGTTGGATTCTGTTTTAAAATTTGTAGGAGCATATAAACTCAGTTTCAATCGATGTGAAAAACTTTTTACGAATGTGTCGGCTTTATTGTTTTCTTTTTTATATACATAATTCTAGTTAGAAAAATAAATGTGTTACCCAATCAGGAATGGCACCGTTTAAGGGTGCATTTTATGTCATGCCCATTGCCATAACGGAAATAGATTTCCGGGACGACGCTGTTTATAGTCTCTCAAAATTTTTACCGCCGCGTGTTGAAGACAATAATAACATTCTTGAAAACAAAATATAGGAACGATTTCGTAGAAACATAGGAATACCAAGAATAGAAGTAGTCAAGCTTAAGATTATTTCCAGTTGTAATTTTATCTTCTATGAAAAAGTGCAATTATTAAAATCTTGAAAAAATATCGAAGATATTGTTCCGTTCATATGGTAACATAAAATTTGCAGAATACATATTAAAGGTACAAAGCTTATTTATTTGATGTGAGATATAGTAGACTTTGAAAAATTAAACTGCTTCAAAATAATATATATGTATATTCAAAATAGAATAAACGTATATGGAACTCTCAGCTGCCATATTTGGATTTTGAACCGGCTCCGGCAGTACAAACAAACTAAAATGATGATATATTGTGTATTTAGAACATTATACTGTAAATAGTATGTTAAAGTAGAACAACATCTTTCAACTTAAAAGCTTTCTTTGTAATTTCCCGAGTGTGGCCGAGTCGGTAAGATCACAGGACAGCAGTTTAATTGGCTGGACCTTTGTATCCGTGACATATGATCTTAATTGGACGATTCGATAAGCAGTTGGTGGCATAATTCTTTTAAAAACGACACTTTTTCTTTTTAATTGTGATTTCACATTAAAATTCAACGATTCATTAATCGATCAGGGACGAAATTGGAATTGTATAATATATTATTTCAAAAACTCAAGCATTTGAGCTTTGTTTCACATTTATATTTAAGTATTTAATAAAATATTAGTTCACTGGTAGATATAGGCCTCTACCAAGATTCGACCCTATGCTCGATTTTGAGCTCCTCATATATAAGGCTACGTTCCCACGGTGACAAACTGCCAATTTGCCTAAAAATATGGGCATCCCAGTACCCTGGACTTACTTAGTTCACGTTAAACAGTTTGGCTGGAAGATTTTTGCCTTCACAAACTATTTGGCGGACATCTTCAGTCCTTTTTACTGCGTCGGACGTAAACTGGACCGCCTCGCATAAATTTTTCAGCTGGTAGCAACTTTGATTATTTTGTCGGCCTGGTGAAATTCGTGTTTGTCGTTGCTCTATTTGAGAACGTCCTAAACTAACAAGGTTAACAAAGATCTAAATACTTTAAAATATTTAGCTCGCGTTATGTAAATGAGTTACTTGGCGCGTTATGAACATTCGCAAATAAGGAAAATGCTTGGAACTTTGTGGTTCACTCTATAAACAATAACAAAAATGTCTTCAAACTACTTACATGAAATTATAATAATGTTATTCTCATGTTTTCACAATTGTAAATGGATTTTGCTTTGTACTGAGTAAATAAGCGGATAAAGAATAAATGTGTAAGAATGTCACTACGTAATTTTCTTTTGCTTTGGCTGACCAGACTTGACGTCGGGATGTTTATTACTTTTAGAACTTATCTTATTATTTAGAACTTAACTTATTATTTAGAACTATTATCTCATGAGGTGTCAGGTCTGTTCCGATCAATGGCGCCATATATCATATGTTAGGTATTTTTGTATTAGGGTATGATGACACGTATTTTTACGTGTACGTACAAACGTAAAAGTTCCCTAAATAAATAAAATAAAAAAAGTTTTTTCCATGTTCTAATTGGCTTCCGTAAAATATATATTGAGCAAACTCGCATTTACATATTCACCAATTTCATTCAACCTCTGAGTAAAGATATTTCTCCAATGTCGAGAACGGCGCCGACCCCAATTTTATACGAGGACCTTCTTTAAATAAGTATATGCATGGATTAACTGGAATTATGTAACCTTATATTAGAGCAAAACTACACTCAAAATCTGTTATAACGACATCGACAGGACTACTCATATTTAGTCGTAAAAACCGACAGCCATAACCATGATGATGTTTTTGAGATACGAAGTCCTATTTTTTTTGCCGGGACCTTTTTTTGGGTTCAATATAACATGTATGTTGATCTAAACGATCTCGCAATAAACGGTTTATGTCTTTTTGGATGATACTTAAGGAAATCATAAAAATCAATTATTATCAAATTTTATTGATACATGATTTTATTTATGCTTTTTTTATTATTTATGTTTAAATAATAAAAAAATTATACCTACGCGTAAAGTCTACGTATAAGATTTAGAAAACGTAACACAATTAGTTTTCTAATATTAATAATATCTAATATAAAATTTTTGGACTGCATCATGCTTACCATCAGATATGGTGCAGTCACTGTGTCGAGTCAGTTTAAAAAAAAACTAATAAACCATGCGTCAGCAATTCCAAACATATTAAAACTGTTCGTTAACCTTAAGTTTTGGCAGTGGCTCCATCTGTGTATTACTACTACATTTTGTAATCGTTCATCATTAATCAGATTACATTTTGCCCATCTATGTGACTAACTACGGCCCTGGTGTTTATTCCAGTACTTTCCGGGAAGTAACAGGTGTGCAAACCTAATCCGTACAGTGTGTTTCCCAATCCATGATATTAATATAGCGATAGAGGACGTTGCCCCGACTCCCGCTCCACCTGCCCCTTATCAGTTGTACGCGCCTTATCAGCCCGAGCTTGTTTGGAAACGTTCACGAGCAAGGCCTGTGTCATTGTGTAACGAAGGATCGCAATTACTAACATAAACGCACGTGCCGTAAAGTATAAACCAAACCTTGATATTTATTCAATGTGCGTTGGCGAATCAAGGCACGCTTGCGTATACGCAATTATACGAGTCATTTTTTAAGGGTATAAAAGCAAGTCTTACTACACTTTTTTAACATTCTTAATGCATTTTTTATTTGCTTTTAATTGAAAAAATGACCATCCTAGATAAAACAGGACCTAAACAAAGTAACATTCGATAAATTCAATAAATATAATTTATTGATGTATGGTATTTTATTAATATTATCGTGACACCGATATGCTCTTTTCGCGTTGGACGTAGTTTTTAATACATACTGTATAGGCAGCCAATGACAATAATTTTTGAGTTAAAATTAATTTTTAAAAAAATATTACTTGATACTTTATAAAGGATCGAATAAAAATAAGAGAAATTTTAATTATAAAACTTTCAAATTTCAAAGACAGATTTATTTTGTGTAAGTAATCTGCCAAAAATAGCATCAATTGTTATCAAAAAATTCTTGCACAAGGAACACCCTGATTATTAAACACATTGAAAGTTCAATAATACGTTGAATCATGACGCGATCCCGTATAAGCGACGCGTATTGAGTTACTGGGAAAACTTTATTACAATATCAATTTTGTTATAATCAATTATAACTTACGCGTATAAAGTTGGCAACTTTCTCTTTGTGCGTGTGTTTAATCACCTACGTGTTTCTACGTGGAAATTTTGATTAATGTTGTACGGACGCTGTCCGAACTAGAGTTTGTTAATTAAAAAGTCAGCAACATTGAAAGCGACGGTCAAACAAAGGGATCAAAATCTCGCCTCATTTGCTACCGCCGTTGCTAAGTCTTTGAGTCTAAACCATCTTTAAATGAAGCTAATACATTTTTTGCTATGCTGCAATCCCATAGTATATTCGGGAGTATTTAATAATAATATATCGTACTGCTATATCCCTTTTAGAAGATTTCCTTTATATCATGTGCAAGTTTCCTGAGAACGGCGATCAGCTCTACACTTATTAGCACAGCCACTAACGAATCTCTGCTCACCCCAAACGGAACGATATCTAAAAATTTTTTGGTTAATATTTAAACATTAAGCATGTTTCTTTTAGTTGTTAAGATTTATCAATTCAAATAAAAAGGCATAATGAAGAACAAAAATAAACCAAGATGTGCCATAAAAAACATATATTTTTATACTACTGTAACATATTTTATTTATATTTATTAACTAAACGAACATAACAATTTAAATCGCGGTAGTTGCTGTATTCAGAAACTGTCTTGCACCCATTATCTAACCTTCGGGATAATGTCAGTAAAAACTGAAGAATTAATTTAACTAAAAGATCGGAAATACCAAAGTCGTTATAGACGAGGAAATTTAAGGCAAGTTCAGCCTCCCATGTACGATATTGTAATAGAAAGCACACCCTTTTTTATTTTAATTAAGATTGAATATCGCGTGCCTCGAACCAGTACTGCATTGGCACAGCGCGCCCTTGACCGACCAAAGAGCTTTACCAATCTACCTTCAATAAAGCTTTCAAATTAAATATAAGTTACATCATACCGTTTTAACCCTCCATAATTAGAACGTCCAGTAAAATAAAATTCAAGAACTCAATTCCCTGAATATCTTTGTGAAGGTTAAAACAACACATTGAAGCTGAATAAGCAAGCCATACAAACATGTTTCCGGACCATACAGTGGTTTAATTGAAATGATCTCCATGTCTGCGTACTCAAATGTTAAGAAGAATCAATATTTTCCCATGCTATTTTTGGATTGCGTGATAATAAAGACCTAAAAATTTTTTATCAAAAGATCTGAAACAAGAATCTTTAAAATACTTTTTTACTTTAAATACAGGCTTTATTTTTAACTTGAATATAGTCTCTAAAAAATACCGAAAAATTTTGAATTGTTTCCACAATTTACTATTTTTCTCTAACGTTACATTGGTTGTTGAAAAGTCAAATATAAAATTCTATCTCACAAAAGCAGTTATTGATATTATTTAATACAATATTTTAACAAACATTAAATCGTATCCAATACTTAACATACGTAACAGCTTCATAGCCTTTTGAAACCCTTTCCTATCAACATCCAATATTTGATATCTCCATATTTACGCAGAAAATTGGTTATAAAATTCGATAACCTCTCCTCGAGAGTGGTTTTTATACAAACTTTTATTACGTGATTTTTGGAATCCACATTATTTCAATGGTTAATCTTCTGATTTTTATTATCTATTGAAAATTTATTAAACAACGAAGATATAAAAAAATGTTTCACTAACATTTTGTTGTTTTTTTATTTCTTTCTACAAAATTTTCAATCTTTGTAATATGACAAAATGAGTATACATCCTTTGATCTATTTTTCACATTATAAGCATCCTTTAAAGACTTATATCCCACCGAGCTTAAATTAGAACGTAAAATATTTTTTCTCCTTGTACAATTCAGATCTCCTTTGAGTTATATTTTGTGGCTAAAATAGTATATCACAGAGAAGAAATTAAAAGTTCAACGAAACGGCTAAGAGACACTTGCGAAAGCGTGTTGCAAAAAGTAGCTTAGAGAAATGAAAAACCTACACAAACTTTTATGAAACGAAATAGTTTTATTTGATATTTTCCTCATTTAAACTATTTTGTTTAGTTCCTTTATTTTATGTTATTACACAAGTGGTTATGTTGAGTGTTATACGATTTTCAAATACCATATTTAACTTAATTAAGTACAAGTAGGCAATAAATACTTATGGAATTTAAAACTAATTTTGAAATTCGCTGTTATAAATATGACTCTGCCACTAAAGCTTTTTACTGTAAAATATTGATTTAAAATTATTTATTAAATATATTATTTAATGGGTTTTGCGTTCAGTTCGTGTTGAGATAAAATTTCTTAAAAATTCACTATTTCATCAATCCGTAAGCGATTAATAGAATTTGGTTTATAGAAATACAGTCAAAACCGTTTATGGCGACATCGTTTAGAACAACATACCGGTTATATTGACCCAGAATAAATGTCCTGGCTGAATGCTATATGACCGATCATATTTAGAAATAATCACGGGTTGTTACGACTAAATATGAGTAGTCCCTTCGGTGTCGTTATGACATTTTTGATTTCTCTTTTGACTGTAATTGTTATTAAATATAATTTAAATAATTACAACAATACATAATAATAAGTACAACAATACATTTTTAACACCCAGTTGCAGACGCACTCTTTAAATTTAAAGACATATGTAAACACTAAAAAATCAGCAATTTATTTGTAAAACCAACATTTAAAATATGTATTTTACAGTCAGTACTAATGTTAAAACTTGACATGTGAACAAGTTTCCAATGTAAGTCTTCTGAAGCTAGACAAATTTCATTATACCGCCGACACGAGTTTGCAGACGGTTGCATTCAAGATGGCCGGCTCGATCAATTGTTGCCATAGTAACGCGTCGCGATCGTTTAGCTGATCCTGGAACACACTGAAATCCTATCGGTACCAAAATAGAAACATCCTTTTCGCTCATAGACATACAATAGACTGCCGAATGCCTGTTTTTACATAATATAAATTGAAGACGCTATATTTGTCTGTCTAAGTGTTTTTTTTTATCTTCAAAGCTACGAAATTGATTATAAAGCGGTTTTCATTACAATTTAGGAGATGTATTTCTATGCTTTATACGTCATAATGCATATTATATATTTTTTTAAATAGAAAAGATATCACTTCTTACCTTTGATTCGAAGAACAAAGTTGATAGTGTTGATAGAAAATTATACGTTAATTGGTCCAATTATTATCTGCAAGCCAATAAGTAATCGCTTCCTAAATTGACATGAATAGATATGATATTAATGTTATTCCATTGATTTTTTAATAGATAGATTTGTGTTATATTACATGTCTTGTTCCATGTTGTATGATTAAAAAAAAAATAAAAAAAAATAAAAGAAAGATATCGACACATCCTGTTAGACTTAAACTATAAGTAAATAGTATTCAGAAATGGTTAATTTAATTATAGATATCAATTACATATCTAAATATCTTTGTATATAAAATAATGTATCATTTTTGAACCACTTATTCGAGATAGAATCCATATTGACATCGTCCCCTCGCATCGCGTATGTACGTTGTTATGTTCAGGGTAAAGTTGTAAACTTAAAACTTAAACAAAAGGGCTTCCAGAGTTATTTTAGCAAAGAAAGGATCTGCCTTGTTAGTATTTATAGATATATATGCACATATTAACAGGACGAAAGTCTATTTCACTAGATTATCCAATGTTATACTTGCTTTTTATCTAATACTTAGTTAACACAAAAATTTTCCGTGCAACAAATCTAAGCCTATTAATTCGCTTAAAGTATACAACGGTAGAAAATTATCAGCTAAAATAGGATAAATTAAGTGAGCTACACATATAAGGTGGTGGATTATCATTCAGAGCACAATAAGAAAATAGGAATTTGACGTTTTGGGAAAACAATAAACATAAGACCTTTGAAAATAAACCGATATAAAAGTGTTCTGAAATATTGCGAGCTGTATACTAAATCTATTCTAACTTCAAGCAATTTTAAAAGTTTATTCTAGTGGTAATTTTCTTTGTCAATCTTATTACGAGTAATAAATTTCGAAGTAACTTTTTCATTTGGTTCTCTAAAACGATCACTAGTTTGGATACTCTCGAGGGATAAATTCCTATTCCGTCAACCGTCTCCTAGAAGCGGATTATATTTTATCTCCGAACCTTTGTAGAGAGCCTTTACGCTTTTCAGCAGTTTTATTTGGACAAGGTTATCAAAAATTAATCCAGCCTTTTGAAAGCCGATTTTTAAGGTCATATGAAAAAGGGGATCTTACTCAGAATAATACATAACATTTTATATAGATATTAGATAGACGTTTTATACCTTAGTCTACATTTAGAGGTCCTACTTTGTATTAGGTTAATACTTATCATGAATACGCAAAAATATAATTAGGAATTACATGTTTCATGATCTATTGTGGTCCGATTATAAATTTTCATGGTATTGTTAAAGAGGACAAAAATGGACCCAAAACGTTGTTTATAATAAACTAATATATAGTCCCGCTATACCCATTCAGGGTAGGCAGAGGTATATTAGTGGCTGTATTTACTTTCCGTTTGTATGTCGTCCCCAACGTGACCAGCAGCGCAACAACCCGCCGTTTTCAAGGCACTTACTTACCCATGACATTTCTATTAAATACCGTGCGAGTGTACTTACCATGTTTTCTTCCACTGATGAACACGTGGTGACTAATCAATACTTAATCTGAAAAACTCCAGAGGTACGTGCCAGGATTAGAACCCAACAACAGTCGCGTTTCCGTGCATACCAGTCCTATACCCACTAAACCACCAGAGTTAATTTACATAATAAATTAAATTGAAATTTTACACCATCATATTCCACTGCCTTTCATACTTCATTCTTTCATCCGTCCGCTAACAAGGTTTGAGTAGGCCATTTATTTCATAAATATAAACTTAAGCCTACATTACATAATTTAAATTAAGGACTTACAATAATCTTAACCTAACGTACATATAAATGGGCAGTAGACTTGAGGGAGTCTGCTGCTCGGATGAGAGGGCGCGGTGCGCAGTGTCCAGCGCGCCGCCTGTGAAAGGGAGGGGTGTGGAGGCGTGGGTTCTTTATCTTCCCGGGCGACTGGACGAAATTGGTTTCCCAGGCCTGGGTGGAGTGATTAGAGGGACACCCCGGGGGTTAAAAACCGGTAAATCAGTAGGAGTCTGACACACCGGGGTCGCTGCCTTCACAGCGAACCTGATGGTCGTATGTAGGATTTTCCCACGGTTTACCAAAAAAAAAAACGTACAAATAAATAACTAACTAAAGCATTCATTAATAACAAATAAACAACAACACCATATTTCCTTAATATAATATACTTAAGTAGGGATTTGAGGAAAAAGTTAGAGAGTTCTATGAAGTGTAAGCTTGAACGAACATTGATGGTCTTGCTCGGTTTTTGGACTCTACTGTACCTGTTCCTTCAGATGCGATGGAGTCACTTTAGGCGAATCAGTATAAACACACAAATAAGAAAAGGGTATTGATCTAAATATGTTGAGCATTTCAAAATTGTATTCCAAAGGAACTATATAAATGTGTGTGGGATAGATGTTATTGTGTTAAATATTATTATGAATAAAGTAGTAAATGCGTAAAACGGAACGTATGTGAGTGAAAGGAAGGAAGGATAGAATGAGAGGGATGAAAAAGGTTTTTTTTTCGACGAGAGCGCGCTGTGGGATTAAGACGTAGAAAAGTGTTAAGACAAAAAAATAATTTGGAAAGTGTAATAAAGTAGTTTTTAAAGTTTATTCAGTCTTTATTCTGATCCAAAGATCCCCAAAATTGCATGTGAATAAACTCTGCTCTAAGTTCTATCAAGTTCGTGAACCCAAAGTGTGAATAACAAGAATGACTTCGTTTACATGTTACTAATGAGACTAAAATCGCGTAGATACGATCCACGACGTTTATTACAGTACATCAAACAGATTCTTTTATTATAATAATGAATTCAAACTTCAATTCCTACTGCTGTAATTGCATGTGACCTTGTAGTTCTAACATTTGTTTTTGCAGGAAATTATACAAAATTTTCCACATATTCATAATTATTTTTTTACCAAAGTAAATATGATTAGAACCATATTATCTATGGTTTATATTACAATTATTGATAGTAGAATTGTTAGGTAAAGTGACAAAACAATATATAAAAATTGTTCATGCTCAAGTTTTGCTTGAAACAAAATATTGAACCTAATATTTTGTAAATAAGTGACATGTAAAGTATGAAATGTTGACATACAAAACCCTTTAAAAGACGTGTCGTTTAACAGGCTCTTCTGCGCTATTTACATAAGCCAAAGAACGTTAATAGACTAAAGAATTGTTGTTGAAAGCGAAATTTACGAAAGAAACCTCTCAAGTGCGGTGTCTGTTTACAATCCTCTTTATGCTATTACAAAACTCTTTGCAATGCAGGTGCAGAGTGTAGTAAAAGTTATATACATAATAATACGTGTATTGTGCACGTTAAGATCTTCCTGTCTCTTTATAATCGACTAGCTGATCCGGCAAACGTTGTTTTGCTATATAATGTTTTGTAATATCTTCTAAGATGTTCATTTAAATTAAGTGATGTCAAAAACAATTTTGTTCACAATTAAATACTCTTAATCAACAACACATTTATTTGGATAAAGGTTAATATTATTACGTTGATACAACTCTTAACAAATGATGCATTAATTTCGACCAAATTTTATTACTATAAAAACGGTTCTAGTGACTAAATCTTAAAAGATAGACATATACTGTCCTGTACATTTTTTTTAGATCATTTCAAGAGGAATAATCCCTTCATACATATATTTTTCGTATCTTGAACCGTTTTCGCAGCGCACGCAATGGAAGCCCTCAAGGATGGATAATTTTCCCCGTTTCTTTCACATTTTCCATCATTTCTTCGCTCCTAATAGTTGTATCGTGATGTTATATAGCCTAAAGCCTTCCTCGATATATGGTCTATTCAACACATAATAATTTTTCAATTCGAACCAGTAGTTCCTGAGATTAGCGCGTTCAAACAAACAAACAAACAAAGAAACAAACAAACTCTTCAGCTTTATAATATTAGTATAGATTAATTTTTAAGCATGCTAATGGTCGGCTGACAAATCGCTCTGTTATTTAGATAATTCGGTTATTATTATAGTATTTAGTCTAATTCAACGGCAAGTAGATAATTTTTCTCAGCAGCGGAAGTATTACATTTCTTTTTTTGAAACTTATATAACTGCGATAGCGGAGTCTCTTTTAGTAGTTTAGTTTCCATAATACTTCATATTTTTTACAAGCAGGACGAGGTGTCAAAGTTACAGCTTAAAATAAAAATTATACTTTTTTTTTTACATTGGCACGACATTGTGACTACAGAGTACCTGATGGTAAGTACAGTGTAGTCCAAAAACGAAAGCGACTATCAAAGGATGAAAATTCATTGATAGTCTACATCGTCATGTCGGCCCACATATACCACGTCTGAAGGTCTCTAGGTATATGAGCTACTGGATATACACAAGCTGATCCCGAAACGCGACAAGCCGAAACTGGTCACTATGACGGGCTTTACACCCATGTACTGTGGTCGCGATCCAGACGGGCACCGACGCCCTACCACCTCGCTGCTGCTCGTTTAGCACCACCCAGGAGTCACGTGTAGGGAAACTAGGGTAAAGGCTACGGACGCGAGCAGCTTCGACTCCCAAAAATTATTATTATTATTATTTATTTTATTGAAACAAAATTACAAAGTAATTTTATTTATTTAATCAGTAATTTTTTTTAACACATTTGTCCGCAGTTACTTCTGTTGTATTACTCTTTGTTTAAATGTAATATTATATGAATATTCAATTTAGAGATTATCTTAACCGATTCGGATTGTAGAACTTGTATAAAGACTTGATTGAACGTCGAGTTTGTCGATTTGTGTCCTCAATGAGCGAGCGGAAGGTTGACCGTCCATATGTGGTGTGGCCGCAAGGCGCTGACCACACTGACGTACATTTTAATTATCTCCAAGTAACCCTGCACAATAAATAACTTACCGTCGAAATTTTCCATTTCATTTAAGCTTGAATACTTTTGGAAGAATTTAAGGGAATACAACTTAAGAAATTTGGCTCGTAAAGAATAGGACTAACTTGTTAACCTAAAAGTTCCTAATTCAGATTATTTTTTGGTAAATATAACGTTTTTTTTTTGTGAAGTGTCGTTTAGTTTTTAAGTTCCCAAAATAAAATAAAAAATTAAGGACCTAAGATGTTAATTACGTATTTTCGTTAAGTTTGTCAATACTATCGATATTACGGTTTTCTAATTTGCTATCGATTAGTTTAACTGATAACCGTCCAAAGCAACATTTTATTTACTAATATAAAGAAACCAACGACTTTATAACTTTTTTTTTTTTGTAACCCGGGGAAAATTCCTGCATAGGATCATCAGGGCAGCGACCCCAGTATGTCAGACTCCTTCTGCCTAAAACCCCCGGGTTGTCTAATCGCTCAACCCGGGCCTGAAAAACCAAATTCATTCAGACGCCCGGGAAGCGAAAAGCCTTGTTGAGGCTACCTCTCTGGGAGGGGTGGAGGTAAAGAGCCCACCCCTCCAAAACCTCTCTCAAGTTTACTGCCCTCCTATTGTCACTGGGAGATGTAGCGCTCGCTCTGGGCTAACGCGTCCCTCCGGCAACGGTGCCTTGACTGCCGAATGCCCAGAGAAGATATTCGTTCTCTGACTCTTTTGGCGGCATTTATAATATCTAGATTAAAAAAATAAATTAAGTAACATATCAAAATAAATTGTCGGAAACCTTCAATGTAATTCTTAAACTATTTAAGTATATTTTATACATTTTTATCATACTGCTATATTTTCTCTAATACTGTATTTTTATATACAAGAAAGTTTTTGCCAAGGTGGATCATTGGTTTCGGTTTATATAGTTTACTTTTGGAATGACCGATGCTATTTGCTGGATTAGCCATGAGACAAACTATAGTAAATAATCTATAAACTATAATAAATTTCGCACTGCTTATTAGCTTTATCTCTTTCACTCATGTAGTGTTCTCGTACTCCTATGTCGGTCCGCGTGATTTTCATTAATCACAGTTAAATCAGTAGCGTTTTCACATTTTTTCCTGTCTGCAATCTGGGACGTTTACACACCTTCTTCGGATGACAAAGGCAAGTACTTAAGACAATGCGTTGGTGGCAAGCTAAGGGCACTTTTATGTACGTACCAGACAACAATAAAACTTGTTTATCGATATACATCAATAATATAACACTTATAACCATTCTTAATAATTACTCCAAAACTTTTTTTTTTTTGATATGCCTTGTTGAATTCTTTTAATACATGCATTTAAAAGTAAAATGTTCCTCATTATATACATATATACATTTATTTATATACATTATATACCTATCTCTTTACAAATATCGTCAAATGAACGGAAAGTTACTTTTGTAATCTTAAAAACTATCTTTCGTCTCCTTAACATACAATCACTTCTTTAAGCGTGTCGATTCTCATTGTTTAAAAAAACGTTAAAAAGCTTTCATTTTCATAATATTGTTTATTTTAACAAAGTTCTGATAAATCGTTCAGCTTAATCCAAAAAGGATGGTAAAAAACCACTGCTAAATTTCAATGTTGGTGAGAGCGTTTCATTAAGGATCCCAAAATAATTCTCAGCTATTTATTCAGGCACCCTTTAAGTTAAGCCCGAAAGTACTCTGACCTTCTCATTATAAATTTATACTCCACCGAGTTAAGATAATTTTACTTAGGGCGGCTTGCACTAAAAAATTAATTCTAGTTTAAGCTTGTATACAACGCTATTAATTGAAGCGGTTTAATTCAATCTTAATTATGGTTTGAGTTTAAGAGTTGTTACAACTGGATTTAGATCCTATGCAAGAAAATAAGTACATTTCAGCGCTAGATAGCATTTTATGTAAGTCTAAACTAGATTTAATTCGCTAGTGCAAGCCGCCCTTAGTGATATAAATAAGTACATTATTATTAAACCCCTTCACAGAATTATTACAAAACTTCCTTGAAATACATGCCATTTATTGTTTAGATTTCTCAATTCAAAACTAAAATAGTTTTTTAAAGGTGTTAGTAAAAAGCCAGTTAATTTTTTTAGTTCGCGTTTAAATGTGATTTTACCCATAAGATTACAGATATACACGGGACTTTCTTTCCGCAAAGACTAAGCTATCTTTGGTGAGGCTTAATTCCATGTAAGATTATTGTTATCTGTTAGTAGTAATATAATATATTTATAGTATAATAGAAATAAGTGATTTTATAACCTAACCATTTATTATTCAACATTTACTTTGTACCTATATTAACCTTATTATATGTCACCAGAGACATATTTCTAAAAAAAAAAAAAATATCTATCTACAAATTAAACATAGGATATTAATTCGGGCCGCAAGACATAAACTATCGTATACTATTTCGTTTTATCGTAGATGTATTTAGTAATCGCTTATTAAACCACATTAATGTCGTAAAATGTATACGTATAATTTTGTTATAAATCGGATAGTTTCTGAACAAAAGGAATCCTGATATTTTTCATTATATTCAACTTATAGGGAATTATTCAATTAGATATTTAATGTAAAACAGGCGCATTCCAATAACAAACAGTAAGTAATAAAGTTGACAAACTAAAAACTGTTAAAGACAAAGTTGTAAAAGAGACGGTTTAGGAAAAACTTGTTAAAACGTTCCACAATGGGCTTGCTATAAAACTCGTCACATTTACGTCCTAGTTTTAGTACCTGGAAATTAAAGCCAACCATTAAGTTTAGATGACACATATTGAGACAGCGTTAAGCTTTTTATTACTGTCACAATTTCGCAGAAGTACCTGTTTATATTGATCGATGAGTACAAATCAAATAAAGCTTAATTGTTCTCTTTATAATTGTTTCATTTGCATTATTTTCATCAACAATTCAGAAATATGTATATGGTTCAATATTATACCCTTCAAAAATGACCTCAAAGGACCTCTTTGTGTGCCTAATATCGTATTCATGTTGAATCTACAATTTCCTTAACGACTTCTTTTTTATCTTCCTCTACTGCTTTTGCTATCTCCTCAGTCGTTCAGGACCATTGCACAATAGAAGTAGGTAGGTCTCTATGGAACCAATTTGTCATAAGTCATGTCTATTTTATTGAAGCATATATGTTTATTTCTGCCGTCGTCGGGCCGTTGAAAGAATCCAGGAATCCCAGACCTTGCGTTATGACTGTCACCAGGAAATACTACATACAATACAATATTCTACATAGTCGTAACGTATACCATGTCAATTTCCCCCAAGAAATAAAAATAATAGATACATCCCATAAAATTCGTCTGACTTTATATGAAGCTCATTCCATCATGAAGCCTCCGTCATTGAGCAGCCAGTCTAGTTAATGGGCTGAGCAGATCTTACTAAGCAAGGAGCAAGTTTAGCCACGTTTGCAGCTGACACATCAACTATTTACGGTCCAGTCGTGTTGACTCACGCATGTACGCGTTCATCAATAGAACTGTGATGCCTACGTACGATTCGCAATGGATTCCCTCAATCTATATTTATAATACGTGATAGACGCGGGACGATACGCGGGCCTAGGGGAGATTGGTAGTGTGCTTCACCACGTGGTACAGTAATGGCAATTTCGGAGGTTTTAAAGACTGGTTGAGGTATTTCTAGAGAAAATAATTTATTGAGATATTCTTAGGAATTTGTTAAGACCAAATGACGATAAAAATACGCACATATCTTCTATCAATTTATAATATGTGTAAATAAAGGTAATTATGAGAAAGTACGCTTTAGAGATGATATACAATGTTTTATAATACTTGATATGCTATTATACATTTAATAATCTGTAAACTTTATAGAATAAAATTCTTATTCAGTGGGCATTGGACCTTATAACTTATGATATAGGCAGCAAAAAGTATACTTTGTCAGCTATAAAATGATTTAAAGAGTGTTAGACCCCTAACTGAAAGGGAACTAAACGTTTCTGGTTGCGTATACCCCAGGATAGATATTATACATTGGAAATCAGTGGCGTTCATTCCATAGAAGCATAAAAAGCACTATCTTGTAATACTTGAGCATTTCATATTTATTGCCATTGTGAGACTCATAATTTGGTTGGGAGAAGCCCATGAAGCATCTGCTGCTGACAGCAGAGCGATACGAGCCTTTCTAAATAATTTTTGGGAATTTGCTTGTCTGGAATTGGTAGCACTGACGAGGTATTAATAGTAACGCGCGCATGTCCGCGTGCGACCGCGCACTCGCATCAAACCAAATCGGGAGACGGGAACGGCCGAGTTTTGGGTACAATTATTATAGCTTTCAAGTATTCCAATTTGTACTCCAACGGTCACTTACACCACTCGAAACTACTTACTGCGGCTCCGAACATCGGCCTAAACGATTTACAACTTATTTCTGAATCTACAATATTTGCATCCAAAACAATATAATATTTCATCGACCGTCATAAAATTACATAGTGTGACTTTAGTGACGTAAATAGGAGATTCCGATGCTACAAAAACAATTTCAAAGCATAGTTTTTCACAGCTTTTTTATTTGTATATGATTGATGTACTGTCGCATACATCTCCATATGTTGATTTAAGTGATAACTTTATATTTATTCTCTAACATATAGTGCTGCATGCATTATACTTATAGTGCGTTATGAATGAAATAAAAGATACTATAATATATAATTGTCACTATTGTTTAATAATATTTAACACTGATATACCGGTGTAGATCTGTTTTGTTAAAAATATATAATATAGAAGTGAAGAGATAAATGATTTTCGTTGAAAAATACGCTTTACTACTCAGAAGTAATCTTTATTTTCGTGAAAACTCTATGGATATTTGAAACAAAAATTGCTCCGCTTGTTTACTTGATTTAATTAGAAAATTGTATAAAATGTTTGCTTAATTTACAAAGTTATACATAATTTAGACGATGAATGAGAAATTTCAAAGTTCAACGCAACCATATTTGTCTGATGACAAATTTTTAACCTCATTCGCATAAGTTTGTCTAGACGTCTCCAGTTCGCAAAACACGTCTCGCCTTTCCCAAGGTCCTGTATTTCAAAGTGAAGCATAAATCTTTTCACGCAAAACGATATAAATAAGTGATTTTACTTGCAGAATAATAGCCAATGTTTACTTATTGTAAATTTGTTTATTGCTGTATTCACAACATGGACCAGCTGGCGAGATATCTGATATAATCGGTTATTTATCGATCCATTGCTATTTCTGAGGTCTAATATCGAACATTAGTATAGTTATTGAAATAGTATTCCGTATTTGAAATTTATTTAATTATTTTTAAATGTAATTTGTTCACAAAAGGAGTTTTTAACATAGAGTTCATTTTACAAAAACGGTTTGGTATGTGTAATATAAATTAAATGACTAAACTAGAATTGAATGTGCTTTATATTTTTTTGGTAATCTATATTAAAACACTTGTCTTGACTAACTTATTATAGAGCCTAAACTGCTGAAGCTAGCTAGGAATGTGACATTTTTACGCTCGCTTCTTCTTACGACGTATTTCAGTATAAATTACACCTGGGCAAGTTATAGCAGAGTTAAAAGAGTGATAATTAAATTAAATTAAAAACTAATTATGCGAGAAAATGTAATTCCTCTGTTTTTAACTTTACAGAAATGTTATTTACACTTTACGACATGTGCAAATTTATAAAGGCCAAGGTAAACTGATTAAATGGCCTCAAAAATATCTAAGTAAAAAACTACGTAGGCGTTTTATATGCATCTGCGTATTATGATATTTTATGACATATGATGACGTGAAAAATGTTGTTTTTATACAACAGTAGGTATGGTTGAAGATAATGTATTCTTTTGGTACGCTGTAATCCTTTTTGTGGTAAGAAAATAGATTTTAAGGCAGCTGGCTGAACAAATTGTATGGTGGCTTATAAAGTAATTTATTAAATATGCTTCGCTATTTAATTTTTATAAAAACTGTGTCACGATGTCTTTGTAAACTTGATAAATTAATGAATAGTTTTATTACTGAAATATCTTTAAAAAACTTTAGGTTTAATATCTTAATTATTGTACCATTCTGCATCCATTTATATGGAAAAGTTTCTGATTAGGCAGCGGCGCTGGCAGACTCCGTATTGCGCCTTTACCTAGATATATAATTAAAAAAAAAACTACAATGTTGCTACACAAACGTACGAAGTAGGTATGTCTTGGCATTTGGCAATGACTCTAGTTAACAATGCCAAATTTCGCACCCAATTATTTTGTATTCCTATTTTATTTACCAGTACAGTGAACCAGCCTGTGTTAATACTAATGAAGCACATTGTGTTAGAAGTGGAACCGCCTACGTGTCAACAGGTTAAACATTTTGTTCCGGTCCTGTATCTATTCCAAAAAATAGGAACATAACCAATCATAGGACAAAAATCATAGTAGTTCACATAAGAATTTAAAGAACACTAAATACTTTTTGAGTTACTATTAACCATTATAGTACTACGTGGTGATGACAGATTTAATCATTATCTCAGAGACAGAAGTGGCTGCATGGTTCGAATACCATTGCCTTTCGCAAGGAAAAATAAAATCATAAATAATACGGTAATGACCACAAATAATGTGAAGTGTCACTAGTCAGCAGTGTCATACCAAATTATCAGCTGCGGTTTCGTCTTTAGCAAACGTTTGACAGTTGTTAGGTAATTTAAATAATCTCTAGACATCTATTATATAAAATAAGTCCGGTTTTCCTTCCTGACGCTATAACTCCAGAACGCACGAACCTATTTCCACGGTTTTGCATTCGTTGGGAAGGTCTCGGGCTCCATGAGGTTTATAGCAAACAAAATTCAGGAAAAATTTCAACAGAAAAGCAGGAAATCGGGGAAAAATCATTTTTCACATACAGCGCCATCTCTGATATATAGGATGTACTACAAACCAATATGGTTTTGCATGGTGGTGGAGCAGATCGCACCAGTATTTTAAGTAGATGGCGCCGATGCGTTATACATTGTTTGACAGCTACTCATTGTACTCCGCTCAGTTAATTTCATGTGACATTTATTATGCGCACGTTCTTTCAAACGCTAACTAAAAACCAAAACGAAGCCATCTGGTGGCGAAACGAAGTTCGCCGGGCTTGCTAGTTGCTTATAAATACATATAGATATACTGTGGTCATGACCCAGTTAAGGCAATCGACCTACCAGAAAAAATCAAAAAATTATTACACATATTATTTTAATAATTTTAGACATTCTTGAACGGATTTTTGTAAGATTTTAAAACTTTCGGTATCGGTTTTAAACAGATATCGAGATATAATTGGGTACTTTTTAAAGTAATTTGACTATTACAATAAGATCTGTCTTAATTTGTTGCTTGTTAACTTTGGGCTTTAGGTAAACTTTAGGCTCATTTGAAAATTATACAGAAAGTAGTTTTTTGCCGAACTCGGAGCCTTCGGTCGAATGCTAGTAATCAGTCTAGTAGTAAACTAAAGAAACACTTACATAAACTGTTTGTTAATTTTGTAAACTGAAGACATTTTTGTAGTAGGCGGAACCAGTTTTTGAGACGCTGAGTAACGTGTACGAAATATTAGGTCAAGGAAAGATCATAAACACAGTGCCTCGATAGATACAGGTTTAGATCATAGGAATGCGATTACTCTCATATGGCTGCGATAATAAATTACAAATAAAGTTTCGTGTAATGAAATGCAAATTATTATGAACCATGTTGGTATTATTAGTTGTTCTTCGGCAATCCGTTTTAGTTACCTTCTTTTAAAACTTTCTCTTTAGATTTAATTTAGTTTTTTGTTTGATTTTTTTAGTATAATTTATTCAAAAAATTTTTTGAACGAAAAATTAACTCAATATTTTATAGTTCAATTTATTGCAACCCTACTTACGACGCTAAGGTCCTGGGTTCGAGCACTAGCAGTGGTATTTTTTTTTACTATGTTGTGCAGATTAGTTTGTCACAGAGTCAAGGTTGTATATATATTTAAATATGTATATCTTTCTCTAGTACTCATAGTACAAGCGCAAGCTTAATTTGAGACAAGGTCAATGTGTGTCATTGTTAGTAAATATATATAAAAAAATGTAGCTAATCATGTTCATACGGCTTTCTTTGTCTAATTTTTTTTTTAATCATTAAAACATATTCTTAAAGTTTCATTGTATTGATAAAAAAAAAAGTTTTTAAATGCAAATGCATGAAATAATATAAGCTAGTTGCGGATATGATGAAATCCCTGAAAATTAGGAAGGCAGTACGCTAGATCTAAGATTCACTGATCTCTACGCGTAGTAGAAACTATAACAACCTATTCTATTTTCATATAAATTACGTATTTCATTCTTACTACATAAAGTTTTACTCTCACAATGTGAGATATATAATATCGCTTATTTATATATTTATCTAGATACAGCATACATATATTATATCGTCTTTCAGAATGATAAGACGAAGACATAATTTATAAATTAACAATATGGAATTCATAAGATCATATTTCTTAACAATGGCTTCTATGATTTTAGTACAGAGCTTGCCAGTTTATACTCGCTTTAGAGAAACGCGTATAAATTACTTATTTAGAACTTTTGGGTTGTCTTTACGAAATCTGCGTTGGTATAATATTGTATATTACGGCTATTTTAGCTGGTTTTCATTAATACCCAAAGATTTTATAAATCAAAATTTAATTACAACTTTTTTTTTTACACTTGTTGGACAAAGTGACCACACTGCATATGATGGAAAGTACAGTGTAGTCCAAAATAGAAATTGACTATCAAAGAACGACAATCTATTGAATCTCCGTCATCATGTCCGAGCACTCGCTTCCCACCTTCTACTTACCTTCGCTACTCTCAGCCGTTCTATCGCTTCATTTAGGACCTTTGTTATGACCTTGTAGCGCTTCCCAACGAACTTTCATCCAGCAGTCAATGAACGTCGTATTAACTTTTAATTAAACATGCTCCTTCTGTCCCACTTTCGCTTTCTCTTCCCTCCTACCTCCTTTCTCGTATACCTCTTCCTCATCTACCCTGATCCTGACTCTACCCTTAACATTGTATTAAACAACCCAATACAAAAACCCATATTTGTATCCCTAACTACAAAAAATATAATTTCCCCATAGTAAATTACATAATTTATTTCAATCCCTTCATGTTTTATTTTCGCAACCTGTGTCCGTCTCCAAGGTCAAACCTATTTATGTGATAAAATATATTGAAATTGGTTTAGTTGTTTTAATGTGAAAACGGAACTTACAAACATACCCAAATTACAACATTACCAAGGAACAATTCACACCATTTATTTTCTGTGTTGTTACAGAGTTACGCGGCGTCTGCACCCACGAAACCGTCATCGGCGCCCGCACACACGACCCTGCAACGGACGGTGCGAGGCGCCGCCAACAGTGGAGCGCCGGCACGCGTCATACCTCGGTTCCACTTCCCCAAAGGGCGACCTCCTCCCGCCCACCAGCAAGATCACGCGCTACATAAAGTACAGTCCGCCTTCGCAACATTTCCGAATAGTCAGGTAAGATTCAATTTACACGGGGTTGCGACCTCGACCTTTCGATTGCTAATTCTCTAAAAATTGGCGGAACAGTGTTCATTTGACTAAAAATACCTTGAAGTATATTTAATATGCGGCATACTAAATATTATACTTCATTACAGGGATTTTTTTTTTTACTCTGGCTCGATATAGTGACTACAGAGTACCTGAGGGTAAGTACAGTGTAGTCCAAAAACGAAAGCGACTATCAAAGGATGAAATCCATTGATAGTCTACATCGTCATGTCGGCCCACATATACCACGACTGAAGGTCTCTAGGTATATGAGCTACTGGATATACACAAGCTGGCCTTTACACCCATGTAAAAAAATAAAAAAAAAATATATTATAAATATGAAAAAAATATGTTTATTATATTTATAATAAACATTTAAAGTATTTACTTTAAAGGGTCTTTTGCGCGAATTAACTTACTTTTAATTATGGCTCGACTTTTCCACCTGTTTACAAAGGCCATGGTCACAAGCAGATTGAAGCTCCTCGGAGTTTTCACCGAGAGCAGGATATTACTTTCACTACCCGCTTTTATTCTTGGTAATTTGAATAGTCACGGCACATGACGCTCACAGTAACAATATTTTTACAAGGCGACATAAAATGACATTCTAGTTTTCTAATCACAGGTTTCCACGCCGATAACTTAAGCCCATTATCCCGGTTAAAAGTTTTGTGCTTCTTAAACTATTGCTTTGATTAAATTTTGCCCGTCTACACTTATAACTATCTACTGTTTCAACAGTAATTAGATTCAAAATCACATTTTGAGCTTGTAAAAGTAAATGTTGAAATTGAATGTAGCGACACTATACAGTAAAGACTCGATTACTGACTAATTTAATTGGGATAATACATCGGAATCGAAAATTCCGATAGTTTAATTTATGTGTATTTATTAATTATATAATATCCTCAAAACATAAGCAATCTCGACCATCGACCATATATTTTTATTATTTATTTTATTTGTTTATATTATTTATATTTTATTATTATTATTTTTTTACCTTTTTAAGTAGAATCGAACCCAATTGTAACATTTTTTTTCTACATTTCCAAGGAATGCTTTATTTTCTGAAGACATCTATTTGTTCCACTTTTCTGGAATAACTTCCATAACCGGTCATTCAGTTCTTCTTTCATTTTGTTATTCAAAGCCAAAACTAATCAAAAAGTAAATATAATTTTTACCATAAAACTGTCGCAAAATATCGCAAACAAAAATAAGATAAGACGCCGCCATGTCGTTCAATAATACCCAGTGGTGACAAATATGGGGCATTTATCAACGGGTCCCAACGGTAGAATCCGCACTATTTCAATAAGAAAGACCCTTTGGAAAAAACAATCACTATTGGGCGACGTCCAAATCCGGTCATTTCACTATGAGACTCGGAAACATCCAATTTTTTTCTATTTGTATTTCAACAGAGCTTACAAAATTTACATTAATACTTTATTGCAACCCAGTAGCGTTCATTCCATAGATGCATAATTGCATTGCATGCCCTTACGATAAATAAGTCTATATTCATGCCATCAATCGATCCTATTAATGCAATATGATATTTACAATCATAATTTAATATTCAAATTAATTATGTGAATTCTGTCTACCCTGTCCAAATATCCTATGCTCGTCACTGCTGTAACCATAAAAAACTGCATTGAATTGCATTTATTAGATTAATTAATGTTCTAGCAAGGTCAGATCTGTGCATTGAATACTCATGAGGAAAAAACAGACATCTCAAGGAAGTAAAATGACCAATATTGCAATTAGTAACTTTAAGCAAACCCATTGTGTGGGAATATTTTACAGTATTTTGAGCGACCTACTCCATCACTAGTAAAAAGTTGTTCAGACTAAATGCTCCTCAGTAAGACAAAATGAGACGGAATCCTTTTTATACAAATAAATGATAAAATTGTATAATAAAATAATTAACTACATTCAATAAAGAGCGCACGGAGAGTTAAGAAAAAAAAAAAAACAAAACGCCCGTTTCAGTTTCTCTGTGATCTTTTTCTTTAATAATGTGTTAATACCTAGGTGTGATGCAATATTTCACAAGCTTAAGAGCTCGACAAAGCGTACAAGCTTGGTCGTAAATGAACGGAGATTAACTCAACCCCGTTTCTCTCACGAAATTAATAATTTCCAAGTAAAAGTAAACCTCAGTTTTCATCTTAATCCGTCTCTTCATTATCTGAAGTAACTGAAAATTCCATTCCATTTATAAACTTAAAGTTTTCATTTAGTTTAACAAGGTTTTTCTTTTTAAAATTAGCAAAACTAGCAAACACGTAACACTATTAGCGTTTATATGTAAAGTAATGGTTTGTGGCATCTAACTAACCTTTGCGAAATTCTATTGCCAAACATCTTCAACATGCTTCTAATAATACGAAGTAATACGCACTACCTTATAAGAATCGGGGAGATGAATCTATGACACGTCCGTATAAGGTTCGGGTGTGTTCAGAAAACCGAATATAGACGAGAAAGAATTGCATACGTTCAAATACCAGTATATGACGTTCATCTATAAGCGTAAGTCAATAAAAGCGTTTTGAAATTTATTTACGTAAAGATGGTATTGTGCGAGCTGTGGTATTCGGTCTTAAAGCAAATAACTTATTGGCAATGACTCTCTGTTTGTCTCGACAGATTTTGCTGGATGCACTCTGGGGAGTGTGCAAAAGAGCGCCATTCGACCATCTTTATTTCATCACAAAAACATTTAACGGCGTGTTGGATACTATACTTATATAGTGCATACAGCTTTCATTCGCATTAAAAGATTCGCTTTTTAAAGTATAAAGCAAAGATTGGAGGAGTTGAACACACTCCCTGTATCAGTTTTTCCACGTTCTTATGGTGTAACCCCAAATCGTACCGGGAACTCCAGTTAAACACCGTTTTGATAGCGTCATTTTATCCAATGTCCCAATTGTTCCAAAAATATATACTACCATTTTTATAGCTTAATCTGGAACATTGCCAAAGGATATTTTTGTTATCATGCGTAAATTATGAATTAATTCATCGTTGATAGATTGGCAGCATAATATTATTTCTAAGGGTGCCTTTACACGCGTCGAGCTTCACCAACTCGAGTTTACGTACCATGGAACATAAATGTATAAGCGCGTGCTAATTTAAGGGTACCTTTGGAGGGTAATATAAATCGCTTAATTCCGTGCTAGTGCAAGAAATCAGCACGACCCGACTCCTAACGTAATACGCCGTAGGATATCTCCTTTAAAATAAATAAATTGGCTTAAGCTTAGCTTAATCTTAAGCTTTTATAAAGCAGAGTAATCTACAAAATATACAACAAAACTAACATAAATTTATATTTTTAACATATTTTTTTTAAACATTTTTATAAATGTTTAAAAATAATGTGGTAAAAGTAAAGTCTTAGAAACTAATGATAAAAATATAGTGACAGTATCGTTGTTAGCTACATATATCAAGAGATAAGTTGTATTACGTATTAAGTTTAATATGAAAATCGTCTTAGAGTACTATTTCTTATAAAAGCTTTATATTTAAAGTCTTTGTCATAAGAACTTTGATTATATTAGTAGACTATTGTCCATTCTGAATAAAACAAAATGAAAGAAATACAGCCAATCTGGCAGTGATCCAATGCAACGAACGAATTAACTTATTCGTATGTATTTGTGACTTGATATTCCAGGCAACGTACTATCCTAGTTAAAATGCAACGCGTCAAGATACGCTCATAGTTGATAACCAATAACCGTGTGTGGTACCTGCTTTAAAACTGAGTTATAATCATTATTTTTATTATAGTTTATTCTGGGGTGAGAGAAACACCAGTAATCCAACGTGGGTTTTTATATCGTGCTCAATGTGACCAGTTATGCAACTGAGCGCTGTTTGCTGATTATGATGATGATAGTTTCATGAAGTTAATATATACATAGAAATACTGATACAAAATACGCGAATCAACAAATTATCTGTTTTCGTAAGCTTATTCTTGCTCTCTCTCTGTTCTATAGTATTTATTATTTAATTATGTAGCATTTCTTTATACAATTACGACTCCATGGGTAACTACACATAGAATAAGGAAATATAAAAAAGTTATACTTTTGAGAGTAAAAATATTATTTCATTGAATATCATGAAATTAAAAGGACATACATAAATTGTATTAATTCTTTAGCACAACACAATATACTACCGTTACTATGTTAAGATATAGAATAAGGTAATTTAAATTCACCAGGTTCATCGTCCCATACGATGATATACATTTACTCACGTATTTTAAACTACATCTATATTTCAAAGATAAAATGTTTAAATACACGAGACAAAGAATTTTCTATTTTTAACCTGTAGACATGTCATCACTTGTGCTTCACATGAAAATAGCAATGATGTATGTTTTTTATATTATATAATACGTTAAATAAATCTTAAAAGTGCTTTATAACTGTATGTACAGAAATTCGTTTTTGGAGTTTAGTTTATATTTATTCATGTTAATACTTTTAATAATAAAAACTGCTATTTGCGAAATATAATATGGTCTCTCTTATAAAGTAATGCAGGAATAATGTTTTGAGATAACTTACTATAGTCTAAGTTACCGTGACAGAGCTTTTGGAGGGGTGGGCTTTTACTCCTACCCCTCCCAAAGAAGTAGCCTCAACAAGGCCTTTTGTTTGTTGGGTGTCTGGATGAATTTGGTTTCTCAGGCCCGGGTGGAGCAATCAGAGGGACACCTCGGGGGTTTTTAGTCAGTAGGAGTCTGACACACCGGGGTCGCTGCCCTCACAGGACTACCTATGCAAGATTTTCCAACGGAATACAAAAAAAAAGTCTAAGTTACCGTCTTCATGCCAACCTGCATATGTCATGGCTAAAGGCCTAAAGATGTGTAAGAAACTGATCTTAGAATGCGGCACAGAAATAAGTCACTATGACGAACTAAATTCACAAGACATCGAGACGGATACCATCTGTATGTGGTGGATGTTTTTTCAAGAAAAAGATTCGCTTCTACATTCATCATGCGAACAGCTAAGGAGTGGAATATGCTTCCAGCGTCCATATTTCCGCGGTCTTATGACTTGGGAGGCTTTAAAAGAAGAGTGAATAGGCATTTGTTGGGCGGACGCGGTTCATCATCGAACTTATCTTCACCTTCCACCAGGTGTGATTGAGGTCAAGCGTCCGCCTGTAAATAATTTAAAAAAAAACTTATCACTCATAAATAAAACATAAATAACCTTTTATGATAAAATATATCGCTGATTTCATTAAGATAAATATTGACATAATATATATTACAATAATTTATTGAATGGGGATCTTGCGGAATTTAACTTTTAAAGATCATTTACATAGTAGAACGTCAACTTTTCTTTTACAAACATTTTATAAGACAATATCGTGGACAATAGTTGCGGTTAGATAAAAAAACGTAGAATTCAGACTACAAAGGCACTATGTAAGACCTCGTCGACACTTGAAAGATCTCGATACAGCAGCAAAGAGAGAGGTGCAGCCAACCTGGCGCTGATCCAGAAAGTTATATATAGGTTAGATATACAATTATTTTTTTAAAAGTTCATATACGGCCATTTTTATTTATATTAAGTATGTAGATTAAGTACTTATTTGTCTAAATGATCGATTTGTATGTTTGTTGAAAGTCCGTATAAAAAGAGAAAAATATTTCCTAATTTATATTCATCCATTAATGAATATTAAAATTATTGAAACACAAGAGGTCAATGTACGTATAAATCAAAGTATATTTAAGAAAGTAGCAGGTAAGTAGACTTGAGGGAGTCTGCTGCTCTGAGGAGTCGTCGACTTTGCTTGGCCTTTTCTCAAACAGTACAAATTATATTATTTAATAAATGTCGTGTTCATGTGTTAGTGTCCTGAAAATGGGGATCAATTGAGCTACTAGTCACATTGGGCACGGCATAAAAGCGCAAAGTGGATACAACCACTAATGTATATCTGCTCACTCTGTAAGGGATATAATAATAATAGCTCTTTATTCCTTAAAAAATACACACCAATTAACAATTTCAAGCGATAAAGCGTGATATATTATTATTATTATTAAATAATATCAAAGTAAATACTTTTTTTATTCTATTTATTTAGGGAACTATTACGTGTGTCCGTATGTCAGCCCCATCGTATCCTAATACAGAAATACCTAACATATGACATATGGGGCCATTAATCTGAAAAGTAAATACTAAGTCATAAATTTTGTCAACTTGGACATATCTCTATGAACACTCGGCCCATATTCAAATTCCTATTAATATTCATTTTTATGTCAAATGCGAAATTATTTCCAAAGCAATGTCTAAAGATAAGCAGTACCTTTAAAACACATCCTAAGACAACGAAATGGTAATTCGGCTTATATACATATTTGAAATTCAAGTTACACAATAAAATAAAATGTATATTGTTATTTTTTTCAAAAATAGACATCGTTAAGGAAAATAATTAAGATAAGCTTTCGGAAAGGAGCAATTCACTTGCGCAAGAAATTGCTCGGACGAGAAGCCACCACTGATATAATCACGAAATTAGATTTTACTTTTTACCTTACAAACAATTTCTCCGAGGCCGTCGGGAGCCTATGAAATTGAAGGAATACTTACTTCAATTGCCTACAAACACGGACCACTTAGAAAAACACGTCTAATATGTTACACAGTCTGGTAACACATCAAAGGAATAGCAACTGACTCATTAAAAAATAAAAATGTTAAAATTATGCAACAGATATTTAAATTTTGTTTGAACATTGTTTTATATTTTGCCATAATAATCCTGATTTTATTATTTACTTAATTTCAGAATACACTTATAGAAGATGCACTTAGTTTTGGAATTTTATTCGATTTTTCACTAATTTTCAACCATGACAGTTCCCCTCTACTCAGCCTTTCGCAATTCTAGATTACTTACGTAGATTCAGTTATCCCTGTACCGAAACTTCCGGTTGTGATTTATGTATAATACTCGAAGATATGAGAATGGCGACTGTCACAGAACTGTTGTTGATTGCCCTGTCTTACCATTACGTGAGCTGTAGTCACTTTACTCTGCCAATATGTGTGTAAAAATAATTGTTAATGTATGTAATTAAGAAAAATTATCTATATATTATATAGTGTTACAAATTAGGAAAAAAAATCAAAATTCGGACCTGCGTAAAACTACCAGGCATCGTTAAAAGCCCGGCAAATTAATATCGCATTACACAAGCTAATATACAAATTCCTATTTTTAAAAATGTTTAATTACAACCCAATCTTCGAGGGTACGTATTTCAATCTTCTAGAAGTTTCATGACTAGCTCCCCTGTAAGCTCTGTGTTAATGTAAGGGTTCTGTAAATTTAATGCGAGCGTAGAAACTGTCTAGTGATCTTAATCCGTACTAACCCTATTCGTCAGTCTATCGTGCATGGAACGTGGGAAAGTTCTCACGGATGTACGAACGTAGTAAATAATTCAAACGTTGTCCTTGTAATTATATTGTTTTGCTGACTGTTACAGTACAAATTTAACGTGATTACATACAATTTAAAAGTGTCGCTGCGTGCCATTAATACTGCTTTTTATTCTTTTATTTATTGTATGAATAATCAAATAACAATTACTACGCCAATTATTATTTTTAACTTATTACTATTACTATTATAACTAATTAACTAAACTATAATTACTATTATAACTTATTACTATTATAACTATTATTATACGCCAATTATTCTAACCAGCTGACCCGGCAAACGTTATTCTGCCATATAAATTATTTCTAGTGAACATTTTCTATTTTATAATATACAATTTTGATCATAGTGGGTTCCACATAAAAGGTAGATATATGTTGTCGTGGACTTTATTACTTTATATTTAGAACTATTCAAGACAAACAATCCTACGGTACAGCATCTTTGTGTAACTCCAATGGTTTAGGCAGTGTACGCCAAGATAGCTCTCAGAGGCTAGACTTATTTCCGACTTAATTGACATGAATCGTTATATTACAACCAAAATTACATAAAATAATTACAAATTGTAACCTATGTGTTATTCCGATGTATAATCTATATTAATGTAAAAGTTTCATGCAAATTCGTCCAGTAGTTTTATCGTGAGAGAGTAACAAACATATTTACAAACTTTTACATTTATAATATTAGTAGAAAGTAGGACTAGTAGGATTGGATAGTCCAATTCAAGGAAGTGAGGTTCGAGCGTATAGAGCGATTACCCTACCTGGGTCGTGACCACAGTACATAAAAGTAGAGATCGTCATATTGACTCGTTTCGACCAGTCAAAGCGTGTTCCCACCATCCTATAATATGGGATCTTTTAAATGCAGCGTGAAGAGATATTTGTGCAGGCCGGCATGATTGCTGTGACTACCGATGGGTTTTTCTTGCCTATCGATCTTCGTTGGCGTTTTTTGGACTGAACCATGCTTACGATCAGGTATGGTGCAGTCACAGTGTCGAATCGGTATAAAAAAAAAGTCAGGTTGCAGAATCAGTTTGTGTATCAGTGGTTCATTCGCATATCTAGAGACCATCTGTCATGGCATATGAGAGCTGGCGTGACGACTATCAAAGAATGCTTGTCGTTTTATAGCTGCTGAAGTTATTGGACTACACTATACTATCCATCAGGTGTACTTTGTTGAGATAGAAAAAAAAAGTCATAAAATCTTATTAAAATATTATAATTTACGTTAGATTCTTTAATTTAAAGTAGAAGACTGAAATTTTTATACATCTTAACGCTGCATCCGTTATGGGAAATCTAACTCGAATACGTCAAAAAGAAAACATATAAGTAATTCCCATAGTGAGTCAATAAATCAGCTAATCGTTTAGACAAACATTTTTAAAACAACAAGGGAGTTGGTAAATGGAAAACCAGCCGAGTAAGCAAGCTCCTTCCATATAAAGAAGCGAACAATTCGATTTATCTTTCAAAACAACATAAAGTAATGAAAGTTTTTTGTTATTCTAAACAGTAAAATACTTCGATATATCTTTATTCGTACGTGAAACCACGTTTTTAACGAATTTATTCATTACATAACTTAGAATCACATAAGAAAAATACGTGATCGCGTGCTTAAGAACAACATACCAGTTTCTTATGACGCAATAAAACAACGTAAAGTACTCCAAATTATTAAGTAATTTGATTTTTTCTTTTTATTACAGATAAATATGAATTACACTATTATACATTGTTACGGGATAAATTCTAAAATTTCAAGTTATTCATGAATTAAACAAATTATTAGTGTAACAAAAAAATTACATATTATAATTTCAAAAAATCTAAAAAATTTACCAAAAAACCACCACTTTAGCGCGACAGTAAAAAAAACTATTAAGTATCACTAAATTAGGGATGTACCTATGTAGTTTAAAGAACATATATTATGTAGACACGTACGAGTATGTAAGTGCATACTGCATACATACAACGTATTTAGTTTAAGTGTTTTATATTTTAATTGTGGTTGCAGATAATATTCAAATAATAAAAATAAAATATTAAGGTTATATATTGTACAAAGATAATCAATTACTGAAGGAAATCGCCGGATAATTATGTCATTGTTCCTCAATATGGTAGGTATCGGAAATGGCAAGGCGTGTGTTTTCCGTCAAAGGGCCGGTTGTTGCCAGACCCATTCGCGGCCGCTTCGAACGACCTCTTTCCATTCTCATTTAGGTCAATCGCGGCCCGTACACAAAACCTTACGCTATATTATGAACGTTATTGGCTTTCGTAATGACGAAAGACACGAATTTTGTGTTTTTATGTTCTATTTGCCATTGCATTCAATTTTTAAGGTTTTATAGAACCTAACATGCAAGATGTGACATTATTTATTTTACTTAACCAAATGTAGTTTTTTTGTAAAGTTAGAGTACATACATATCTACTGTTTTGGAGAGGAGTTTGTTCACTTCTGTAAGATGGATGTTATTGTGTGAAATGTTATTATGTATGAAATAGTAAATGCGTAGAACGGAACAAATGTGAGTGAAAGGAAAGAAGGATAAAATGAGAGAGAGGATAAACGGTTTTTTTAGACGAGTGCGCGATGTAATCTTAAGAAGTAAAAAAGTGTTAACACGTAAAATTATTTTGAAAAAGTGCAATAAAGTAGTTTATAAAGTTTATTCAGTGTTTATTCTGTTCCAAAGATCCCCAAAACTACATTTCTATTAACATAAGTAATATGATAGATTTAATTTAATCATACGGATATTTGAATATAATATAATGAAATGCTAGGCAAAAATATTATATATTACAAATATGTTTAATTATATGAAATAACTATGCATTATTGTTATTATTATAAGGCATTACGGCCTTGAAAGTTTTGAAAAAACGTTCAAACTCAGTAGCAGCACCCATCTCAGGGACCATCTGCTTAATACATAGATGAATTAGTGGATCAAACAACACCACATACAAACATTTTCTAAGCAACAGAATAGAGCACGGAATGTTCTCCCAGAAGACGTAATCTCAGCTCTAAATATGAATCAATTTAAAAATCGCCTGTGCTAATACTATCGCAATCACAAAAAGATCAAGCTCCAGATTAAAATAAAAAAAAAGTGAAATAGCAGGATACAGGCACTTGTCAATTGTTTCAACTGCTTGCTTGATAATAAATAAATAATAATGCACAGTTAAGTTTATTTTGTTCTGCTGTTTGAACAGAACAAGACGAACCACTGTATTACATATTGCACAGAAAATAGGTCGCTAAACACTCGCGCATACTACACAGCCAAAAGGCTAAACATAAATAGCGTAACATTAAAATTAATGCATTCTCTTGAGTTCAAAGAATTCATAAACGGGCCAAGGCTTGTAAATATACGCTTATTCTTGATTTTGTTCGCTGTGAAAATTATTCAGTTCAGTTAAGGAATTACTGCTATATTGCCCAAAGCAATCATGTAGACAGCATTTTAAGTTCAGTTAGAAAAAAAAAATCTTAAATGTTTGACAATGTTTATAAATAATTAATAAAAGCACACATTAATAATTGTATTTACTCTTCCCTTTCTTTATTTCTGATATATATATGTCTTCTCACAAAGTTTTCCTTCACCGGTGAGCATGTGGTGCCTAAATCCGTACGTAATCTGGAAAAACCTAAAGGTATGTGCTGGGATTCGAACCTACGACCTTTCACGTCACCGCGGATGGAAACCAGTCTGTTATCCACTAGTACACCACAGCCACAGAGGTCAGACAATGACAGAGGTAAGGTTTGGGATTTTTTTTGTTTCGTGTCGCAAAAGAAATAACCGTAAACATATGGCTTCCAGCCCTCGTGGTTCTATTGTGGAAGGGAGAAGGGGGAATCAGGTGTAGGATATATGTACATAGAATTTGTTATGAAGATATTGATATTGAATATACATAGAATATTAAATTAAGTTTCACTTCTCCACATCTTAACTCCACATACCAAGAGGTACTGAGTTACCGTTAAGTGTCAATGCTGTCGCTCGTCTGAATTCCCGTGAGGAAACTCAATTTCTATTATACGCTATTTGAAAGACGTGATATGAAATATTTTTACGTAAGTTACATACTTAAATGATACAGAAGTTCGAATAAATACTTTTTCGGAGAGCCTCTCGTCAAATAAGTTGTAATTCCGTAATTACTAGTAAAAATATAATTTATTTTATTATATACTAGCTGATCCGGCAAACGTTGTTTTGCTATGTAAGGTTTTGTAATATCTTCTAAGATGCTCATTGAAATTAAGTGATGTCAAAGACAATTATGTTCACAATTAATACTCTTAATCAACAACACATTTATTTCGATAAAGATTAATATTATTACGTTGATACAACTCTTAACAAATAATGCATTAATTTCGACCAAATTTGTTTACCATAAAAACGGTTCTAGTGACTTAATCTTAAAAGATAGACATATACTGTCGTTGACATTTTTTTAGATCATTTCAAGAGGAATTCTTTTTTACATATATTTTTGGTATCTTGAACCGTTTTTGCAGCGCACGCAATCGAAGCCCTCAAGGATGAATAATTTTGCCCGTTTTTTTTCACATTTTCCATTATTTCTTCGCTCCTAATAATTGCATCGTGAGGTTATATAGCCTAAAGCCTTCCTCGATAAATGGTATATTCAACTCAAAAAGAATTTTTCAATTCGAACCAGTAGTTCCTGAGATTAGCGCGTTCAAACAAACAAACAAACTCTTCAGCTTTATAATATTAGTATAGATTATTCTCGATTTTTTATACTAGCTCGGCATAGACTAAACTTTACCTGATGGTAAAGCGCAATAAAAAAATAGACCACAACTGTCAAGCAACAGTCCCTTCGAAAGTAATCAAGCGGATTTGCTCAAGTCTCTTCACATTTCTTTTAAAGGATCTACTGATGTCATACGAGGAAGGGAACACTCTGATAGATCATTTAACATCCTAATGACAGTACAGAGGTAAGAATTGGAAAATTTAAAGTACTTATCTAGTACCTAGACACGAAACTACCTAGCTGTAGGCCTAACAGATATTTGTTCCGTATCGGGATCCAATCCACAACTTTTACACAAAATCGCATGATTGGCTACCACGCCAAACAGTCATCAATAATTACATTATTTACTAACTAATAACTAATCAGGTGATAATGAGATATAGCATTTATTTCATTATTACAACATTTTACTGTGGCTATGGTTCTTAGAGGATAAATGACCGATATCCTGGCGCGACAATGTGAATGGTCGTAAAATTGAATCCCGGCACACGCACCTTTGGGATTTTCCAGTTAACGTACGGATTTAGGCAACACGTGCTCACCGGTGAAGAAAGACATTGTGAGAAAACATACATATCAGAAATAAAGAGAGGGATGGGTAAATACAACTTTTAATATATGTTTTTATTAATTATTTATAAATATTGTCAAAAATTTAAGATTTCTTTTTTTAACTGAACTTAAAGTGCTGTCTACATGATTGCTTTGGGCAATATAAAAATGGTAAACATCGTGAGGTAACCCGCATGGCATCTAATAGTAATGTCATGTGTACTAGTGTTGTGAGACCGGCGATAGGCTGTGCTATTGGTCACGTTGGGCACGGTATACTTACATGGGCAGAATGTAATCAGATTAATGAAAAACGATTACGATTACATTTTGCGTTTTTCCTCTATACTAATATTATAAAGCTGAAGAGTTTGTTTGTTTCTTTGTTTGTTTGAACGCGCTAATCTCAGGAACTACTGGTTAGAATTGAAAAATTCTTTTTGTGTTGAATACCCCATTTATCGAGGAAGGCTTTAGGCTATATAACATCACGATGCAAATATTAGGAGCGAAGAAATAATGGCAAATGTGAAAAAAAAACGGGGAAAAATATATGTATGAAAGAATTATTTCTCTTGAAATGATCTAAAAAAATGTCGACTACAGTATATGTCTATCTTTTAAGATTAAGACACTAGAACCGTTTTTATGGTAATCAAATTTGGTCGAAATTAATGCATTATTTGATAAGAGTTGTATCAACGTAATAATATTAATCTTCATCCAAATAAATGTGTTGTTGATTAAGAGTATTTAATTGTGAACAAAATTGTCTTTGACATCACTTAATTTCAATGAACATCTTAGAAGATATTACAAAACCTTATATAGCAAAACAACGTTTGCCGGATCAGCTAGTCATTAATATGACTGCATTTTGCTCATCTATATTTTAAACACAACGGAATTCTCAAGTGCATACACATTTATGAATCTTTAATGTTTTGAAGGGATTTCATCATAATTACGGATCAACAAAATTAAAATTATGACTACATTTTGTAATTATGAATCAGATTACATTTTGCCTATTTCTGACGGCATATAAGCGCAAAGTGGATACAACTAGCAATGTGCTCTGCTCATCCCGAAAGGAATGTAGCGTGTCGACATATTATCATTATTGCTTTTTTTTTATCCAAATATCGGAAGTAGAAATAAAAAAAGGAAGTTACTTTGTCGTAACAGGAAATTGACATTTACTAAGTTTAATCAAGCAGAATCTTGTTCCGCATCTGAGATCAAACACAATAGGAAAGTTTTTGTTTGTTAAATTTAACGTCGCTCATTTGTTTATCTTGTAACCAAAAGGTACTGTATTGCCTTATGTTAAAATTTCTAAATACTATTTTGACTTTGTTAGGCTTTACTTAGGAAATAAATTCTACTTTGACAACTTTTGAACGGGATATATAATAGCAATTTGAGTTTATCCTACGTATTTACAGAATTAAGTTTTAGTTGAGGAACTGGGCAACTTATCATATTTAGTTTGATATTAATTAAATAATATAATTTGTAATGTTTGACAAAAGGTGAAGAAAAGTCAAATCTCAGCCTTAGAGACTTACGTTTCGTCAATGATTAAACTAGTAGAATCGGTCTAGCACGTACGGGTACGATTTTTATTCAACATGGGTTATCGGCCTAGAATTACATTTAAATAATACATACATATTAATTTATGTTTATGTTTGCTACATGTGAGATCTTTTTTAGTAAAATTGTAGAAAATTCTAGAGAACAAAGATAAAGTATTTTGTAAAATTCTAGAGAAATGCAAGGCAAGCGCAAGGGAATTCTATGAAATTCTATAGAACTAAAATAGAGTAATGTAAATTAACTCATACCGCTATTAAAGTACACAAATATAGCCCAGACCCTGTAGACAAAGTAACATTATAATATTATTACAAAAACGGTAGTTTCAAGTTGAAAGATATATGGGAATGAAAACGTAGACCACGATGGCTGTTATCAAATTGCCGGCCATTAGATTAATCTCATATAAATGCTTTGCGTCTTATTTAAAAAAAAAACTTAGACCACGTGCTATTTTGAATATTTTTGAACCCTAGAATTCCGAGCTTTATACTTTCTATTAGCGTTGTCATATTATATAAATTGTTATTTTGTGTAGCGTCTCTAGTTCAATGTACGTAGTAGAAATACAAAAAGCATTTGCTCGTTTAGAATAAATTTACGTTAAGAATATTTGTGGATAGCTGACACGCTTCTATGCATGGTAAAGCGAATGGTTGTAGGTTCTAATCCCGGTACGAATCTATGGATTTCTTCAGATCAAGTACGGATTTAGTCACCACATATTTACTAGGAAGAAAAACATCGTGAGGAAACCCGCATAGCATCTAATAGAAAAGTGCCTCGAGTGTGTTACTGGTCACGTTGGATGTACAACACATATAAGTGCAAAGTGAACACTAGTACGCTATTCACCCTAAAAGGGATATAGCGTGGCGATATATTATTGTTAAGAATATTTGTAAATATCAGGTTGGGAATAACTTTTTTAAGGTATTCAAATAATTTTTCGTTCCACGTCGACGCCCTCAGGATAGGTCGGGATGTCAAACTTACCCGTTAGTTATAAATACAAGCGTCAAGTCGGCTGACCCACTTGCCGGCGGTCGTTGACCGCACCGGGACCGAGTTCGGGATACGAATTACATCTATTCCCGGTCGAGAAACAACAAATAGAGGAAACGTTTCGTAAAAATAAAGCGGTCACTCCTCAGTAGCTACTTCAAAGTGTCCTGGTTGAAAAGAATGAATCAAGAATTATAAACCGTAAAAATTATATTACAAAATTTTAATGGTTATCACATACGAGTACATATCAATACTGCGGCTGGATTAATTGATACTGCTTTGATACAATCAAAACTGAAAACACACTGAATATTTAAAAAATGTTGATTGGGATCGACTATTTTTAATAACGCCACATTAAGGTTGATTAAAGCGCAATTTTTAAGAACGGCATAATCATTGGTACGCGGGAATCCTCTGACAGGGTTCAACATTCCAGCCTTAACGTTTATGTGCAATGCAGTCAGTTGACCGTTCTAGAATGAAAAATCTTGCTGACATCGGTCGATACATCCCTCATACTAATCGGATTTAGATACCTGTAACCAGTAGCGTTCATTTCATAAATGTAAGAAAACATTGCATGCCCTTACGATAAATAAGTCTGGAATAAATTCCTTTAATTTAAACAAAAAAAGGAACTCTTTATATTCATATCAATTCTACTTTCACGCCATCTATCTACCCTATGAAAGTAATATAATATTTATTATCATTATATAATGTTCTAATTCATTATGTGAACTGCCTACCCTGTCCAAATATCCTATGCACGTCACTGCCTGTGACTTACAAGATCTTCCAGTTTTAATAGAGGTTATTAGATATCTTAATATGATAATGGATAATAATGATGATTTTTTTTGAATAAGAAATCGAAATTAAAGACCGTTTTTCAGAAACATGTCTTACTTAAAAGTAATTTTACAGAAGTAATTAAAATAAATTGCTATTATGAGATTCCAAAACTTCGAGATACCAGAACCTTAGAGATTCTACATTTTAAAACTTGAGCTTCAAGATTAAAACTGGGCACTTTAAAATATTTCGTGGACATCATCATAAATTATAAAAAAAAAATATTATAAAATTATTTATTCGACAAACAACTACAAGGCAGCACATTAAAAATCAGCTGATACCCAAACTAGGATACCCTGTATCTTGGATGTCAGCATATTTCACACAAATTTGTTACAGTTTTAATAAATAATAAAACAATTAAACAGTTATAATTAATTCGAAACAATACAAGTAAATAATAATTTGTAGTCACGTTATATCTCTTTCGGGGTAAGCAGAAATACATTAGTGGTTGTATCCACTTTGCGCTCATATGTCGTGCCTTACGTGACCAGTAGCGCAACTGTTCGCCGTTCTCACAGCAGTTATCTATACTAATATTATAAAGCTGAAGAGTTTGTTTGTTTGTTTGTTTGAACGCGCTAATCTCAGGAAATACTGGTTCGAATTGAAAAATTCTTTTTGTGATGAATAGACCATTTGTCGAGGAAGGCTTTAGGCTATATAACATCACGATGTAACTATTAGGAGCGAAGAAATAATGGAAAATGTGGTAAAAACGGGGAAAAGTATTCATCCTTGAAGGCTTCCATTGCGTGCGCTGCGAAAACGGTTCAAGATACCAAAAATATATGTATGAAAGAATTATTCCTCTTAAAATGATGTAAAAAAATAAATAATATTAATCTTTATCCAAATAAATGTGTTGTTGATTAAGAGTATTTAATTATGAACAAAATTGTCTTTGACATCACTTAATTTCAATGAACATCTTAGAAGATATTACAATAATTTATATAGCAAAACAACGTTTGCCGGATCAGCTAGTACCTGATATTTCTATTGGATACCTTGCGAGTTTTCTCACGATGTTTTCTTTCACCGGTGTGTGTGTGGCTGATAAATCCTTACGTAATCTGGAAAAACCCAGAGTTAAGTGCCACAGCCAGTTAAATATTTTTCAGATGTATGCCTGCTACCGTGCGCTATAACTTCAATGTTCTTATGTACAAATTCTAGCAGGAACCATTATAGAGGAACAGCACGGAGGCAAGATGTCGCCACATATACAGCGTTGACAGAAAAGTTCGTAATTAAACCCGAATGTTTACTAGTAAAAATAGAACCCAGATAAGGACGATTTGCTTCGCTATTGATCCCGATGTAGCTTACTCCAAAATGGATATAGCGTAACGATGTATTATTATAAAATGTCAGTTACCGGATACTTTTTGATCAACCCACGTATAAACAATGCGGCTAGTTAAAGCGTGTTCCGCTGCTTAGCCTATATTCCTTAATGGCGGAAGTCTAGTCCGTAGCGTTTGACGCGAACCACGCGTGCTCAACGCGCGTGAATACAAATACATTTATTATGTCGTAGCGATGGTACCATACTGTCTGTGGCTGATTATGAAACTGTTTGATAATTGATATGACGATTCATTTTTATATCTTACTAGCGGACCCGGCTTGCTTCGTCAAGGTTAGGTTTGTATTAAAAACTGGTGGAGTTTTAAATATACGTTTAGTCACTATTTGACCCTCGTATTGATGGAATATCTAAAAATCTGACATTAGGGGGTGCCCATATCATAAAAAAAACGATTAAGATAAAAAAAAAACTATTTCTACCTTCAGAAGTTCTAGCACTCTACAATGAAAGGTCAGTCAGGATAAATGTTTATATACAGCAGGGGGGCCAACCTGCAGCTCGCGAGCTACATGCGGCTCTTTGAGGGATTATTTGTGGCTCTCGATAAATGGAGGGTTCGTCATATTTGTGGTATTATATTTTAAATTTAAAGAAAAATAATACTTGTTTTAAATACCTTTTAAATGAAAAACAGCTCTGACTATCATGCTGCTTGGCCACCCCTGATAGATTGCATATTCAATTTACTTTAACAATTACCTAGGCAATATCGTTTCATACGAATACTCAATGACTGGTCGGGTTAATCTTGTTTTTATTTTTTATTTATATGCAAGTTTTTATGAAACATTAAAAATGTAACAAATAATTAAATATCTCAACATTGCGTCATTCGAGACTTCAAATACTTTCTTACTTCATACTTTTCTATGATAAATCTGTTAATTTGTTGCGAAACGTGGATGTATATATATATATATACAGTAGGCAAAAAAAGTCATCGGCCACTTCGAACATTTGCTAATTCTTGAAGTTTTTCTTATTAAGAGATATGAAATTCCACTCCAATTTATTATATTCACTTAAATTACAGTAAATTTTCACAATATATTACATTTCTGACTAAATAATTTAGATATATCTTTTGGTATTCATATTTATTTTAAAAAAAAAGCAAATCGGGCGCAAAAAAAGTCATCGGCCACATATCATTTCTTAACATCCTACTTATGTTTCGACGCTTAATCGATGGCAATCAAGTGAATTTTGTGCATAAAGGGATGTTATTCTTGGTGAGCCAAGGCAATACATTCTCCAGCTGAGAGCTTTTTTATATTCAATATTATTTTTTGCTTTAATCAAGGACGTGTTGGCTTAAAGAGGTAAGTGTTAAGATTGTCGGCCTAACCATTCTTTTTTTCACATATCAATAATTGTTTAAAATAATTAGAGTGTTATATTATTACGTTCCACAGTAACTCACATGAAAAAAAAAATGAGCGCTTTACTACGACCGGTACAGTATTCAACAAATCAAGATTTGGCCGGTCCTCCAAAATAAATCAACGATTGCGCAACATCATAATCCGAGAAATAAAAAGAAACCCAAAGATTTCTGTTCCAAAGATAACAACAAATATTGTGGAATCAATTGGAGTGAGTATAACGCCACAAACGGTTAGAAATATTCTGCAGAAGGGTGGATACCGTGGTCGAGTATCGCGCAGAAAGTTCGTCGTAAGTAACAAGAATAAATCGAAGCGAAAGCAATTCGTGAATGATAAAATAGATAGGCCGCAAGAGTACTAGAGCAAGAATATTTGGTCAGACGAGAATAAATATAACTATTTCAGTCGAAAAGAAGAGTTACCTTTTGGCGTCAGAACGGCACAGCGCTTGAGCCTAGAAATCTTACGCCAATTGTCAAACATGGAGCTGGAAGCGTTATGGTGTGGGGCTGTATGATTGCTTCTGGAGTCGCAAAATTAATTTTCATCGATGGGAAAATGGACTAGTATGTATATAAAAATATCTTATAAAATAATTCGATGTCAAGCGCCCGTCAACTAAATATTGAAGCGGACTTTATGTTTCAACACGATAATGTTCCGAAGCATACTGCGTGCAGTTTGAAGGACTGGCTCTCCAGAAATGTTCAGAGTGTACTCGAATGGTCTGCGCAATCTCCAGATCTGAATCCGATCGAGCATTTGCGGGAACATTTGGATTCAAACATACACGAGCACTCTATCACCAATATCGCTCAGCTGAAATCAATTATAGTAAATGAATGGGAGAAAATTTCGGCGGATGTGACCAAAAAGTTAGTAGAATCCATACCAAGAAGGCTGCAAGCAGTTCTTATAGCTCAGGGATATCCCATAAAATATTAATTATTTTTCAATATGATGATAAATTGGACTAATTCTCAACCAATTGTCATTAAATTATACGTGGCCGATGACTTTTTTTGCGCCCGATTTGCAATTTTTTTTAAATAAATATGAATACCAAGAGATATATCTGAATTATTAAGTCAGAAATGTATTATTTTGAGAAAATATACTGTAATTTAAGTGAATAAATTGAATTGGAGTGTAATTTCTTATCTCTTAATAAGAAAAACTTCAAGAATAGGAAAATAATCCAAGTGGCCGATGACTTTTTTTGCCTACTGTATATATATATATATATTTCAGTATGTATATTTTTGTCTAGTACCCATACTCATAACACAGGCGTAAGCTTACTTTGGGCTATGGCAATGTGTGTATCTGTGTATTTTCCTTGTCTACAAATATTATAATACTAAATACAAGTTTAAATCGTAAAATCATTTGATAAGGGTTACTTTTCTAACAGTTTTAGAAACACTCATGAAATATTAAAACGCTGTTAACCATTAATTAATCATATATTTGTATATATAATAAACAGTGGCAGCGTTTTAAAGTTCAAGGAGTTATTTTGAACCTGTGTTTTGTTTTCACTTGGGGAATATCCTCATTGGAGCGTCCCGGACGCAAATGGAGTAGGTGACTATTTCTGCGAACTATTGGGAGCTGCATGTCTTGTAATCAATTCGCCGCTGAACTAGGTGAAACCAATATGAAAACTGGTCAAGTTTATTATTTGATCATAAGATTAATATACAAAAATAAAACTTTGATGTTCACAAAAAACAACCCAAAGAGTAAATTTCGAAATTGCTCCTTATTGTGCTACGGAATGGAAACTAATTTTGTGTTCATGGCTTTAAAGTTATTAAATAGATATATGTATTATTTAATTCACAGGTTCCTCGTGAAAGTTTCAAGCATATTGTTAAGGCGTGCGAATGTCCTCTCTACTGGAAGATGCCACTGTTCCTCGCTACACAGCAAAGCCTCCATGTTCCTGTCGATGGTCACAAATTCATAGATTTCTGGAGAGAGTGAGTATAATCAATTCGTAAGTGAGTCGCAAAAAATGTAGACAGAATTAATAAACCCACAGTAGGACTATGTTTGTTTTTCACACAAAACTCTTTTCAATTAACATTTACAATATTTACACGTTTCGAATTCTAGTATTACGTATTCATAAAAAAATTGAAAAGGTTAAGTTAACAAAAGCCCTTAATGAAAAAGATTTTGTTGAACAAATATATTTCTTTAAAAATAACTTTTGAAAATGATACATAATCAGTATATGGTAAATAAAGAACAGTTCAAGTAGAGCCACTGCCAAAATATGAGAAATGATAATCTATTGATCTATTGGCAGTCACAATCTAGGTATAGTTAAAGACGTACAGCACTTGTCAAGCAAAAGTAAGTCATGCTCTGGTACTAAAAACAATAACACATCATCACGCTATATCCCTTTCGATGTTGGCAGACATACTGTGTGTGTCTGTATCCACTTTGCGCTTATATGTCGTGCCCAACGTGACCAGTAGCGCAGCTGATCGCCGATCTCAGGGCTTTTACACATTAAATTTCTATTAGATACCATGCGAGTTTTCTCACGACGTTTTCCTTCATCGGTGCAGATATGGTGCCTAAATCCGTACTTAATCTATAAAAATCTAAAGATACACGCCGGGATACGAACCTACGACTTTTCGGGTTGGCGCGTTTGATAACGGTCTCTTATCCACTAGGCCATCACAACCACTCTGATACTACATTAATAAATATCCTAAACTTTGTAATAATGAAACCTAGATGAACTTAATTTCACAGTTCTTTTAAATAATCTACAATTACAAAAAATTACGAATCACGAATCTGAACTATTTACGTTTAAATGAGAAATTTATTTAGTTACATAGCCTATAGGTACTGTGGAGATTGTATAAAATATTTTTCGTGTTTTACGTAAGCTACTCATATATGGTAAATATTGCGTTGGATTATTCAAATGTGTTATTTATTTTTCAGTATGATTACTCAATGCCACGATCAAGCTTCTAGGTTCGTGTATATATTAACACGAGGGAAAAGCAGCACCTTGGCGCCTGAAGACTTCGTGCCGCTCGTCCAAGACGTCGTAGACACTCATCCTGGACTTTCATTTTTAAAAGAAGCTACTGAGTTTCACTCGAGATATGTTCATACCGTAAGTAGTTGCTTAAAATAATAATAATATTTACTTTTTTTAATCTGACATTACACAGTGACTACATCTTGCTTGATGGTAAGCATGGCGCAGTCCAAAAACGACAACGACTATCGATGGTAGCAGCGATAATGCCGGCCTGCACAAATATCTCTTCACGCTTTGTTTAAAGGACTCAATATAGTAGGATGGTGGGAACACGCTCACCGGATGATCATTCCACAGCCCAACGACCCTGTAAAAGTAAGAGTTAGACAACTTCAGAGTCCTAGTCGGGATGTGAGTTACCGTATAGTTATGACTCCGAAAACCTGCGCGCGTAGTTCTACTATGAAATGGAGAGGTTGGAACAAGATTAAATAACTCTAAAACACTCGCCATGATATAGACGGTAGAAAATGCTCAGTGAAGGAATATCTCTTCCTAATACTTACGTTAATATACGCTCAAACTCCGTTTACTTTTTTAACACGTTCACGCCGGCGTGACCCACCGGTGGGTAAATCTCGCCTGTTCTGTGGGGTGGCGTGACCCACTGGTAGGTCATACTTGACTGTTCCGTGTTTAGTCCCGCCTCACGTGGAAAAACGTTTGGAATAAAAATATACAAATATAACATAAAATTAAAACATTTATTTGTATATTTTACACAATATAAAAATATTCATTCGTAATTGTAACATTTATCCATACCAAGCACTATGTAAAACTGTGTTATTGTTTATTTAAATATTGGGATATAAATGTTTACTGAATATGTTAGACTTTATACATTAAAGTTGTATATAAAATAATAATGCCTATATGAACCTCTAAATGTCCTTTCTTTGCTGTAAATCTGATAAGGCTACATTGAAACTCGCTCCGTTGGGAAATTTCGGCTGGACACTTTAGTACTCGTAATGGAGACGATAGTTGCTGTGTTTACGTCGTTGCGTACATTAAAATAAATATTATTTTAGCGTTTAGACAATGTGTCTACTCATGCTACATTTAAATACATTAAATAATACAATTATGTAAAAATTTTAAACAGGTTGAATCCTTGTTGTTTATTAGAAAAAATATGACGATTTAATGTATACGATCAAAATACCATAAAAAATATATAGAAAACTAACAAACGAGTAGATATAAAACATAAATAATATAATTGACCAGGAATATAAATAAATAACAAAAAAAAATAAAATTACAACCTGCTTAGGAATGGCTAAAAATGAGATTCTATGGTATTTTTTCTCATTGTTTAAAGTTTGAAAAACTATTCTATTGTATTATAATAAAACGATAATAATCAGTCGACCGCCAGTGCTGTAAAGGGGGTGCTGAGAGCCACGTGAAAGCCATAAACTAATAAAAACACTGACACCGAGGTCGTTCAGAAACTGCGGAAAAGGGTGATTTATTTTCGTGTGGGACAGAAGGATAATTATGAACTCGGATTTTAGATCTAGTGTAGCCTTAGTAAGTCAAGTAGTCCGTTTTTCGGTATTTTGCCTTTTTATCATTGCCAAACTTTTTATACCTTTTCTTCCACAAAATTCGCTTGTAAATTGACTAAAACGAATGCAAAATATAAAATGCTGCAGCACCATTTCTAAAAAATATTTTTTTAATAAAATTTTCAGGTGATTGCTAGGATATTTTACTGCGTGAATCGTTCATGGTCTGGAAGAATATCGATTCCTGAATTAAGAAGATCAAACCTGCTGCAAGTTATACAATTACTCGAAGACGAAGAAGATATCAATCAAGTTACGCAGTATTTTAGGTAATTATACAACAAGAAATAGTGTAATTGGTTCTAATCTATTTATTTTATGTCAATTTATTTTACACATGTATGATACTCTTATGAATATAGATGTATATTGCAGTGTAGGGAATGTATATATTTACAACTGTATGCACTAAAATAATAATAAAAAAAAATCGAATAAATAAAGTAGATGGGTTGTTAAAACTAGCTGAGTAATTATAATTGTTTTTTATTAGACTAGGCCAAGATATTATTTTGTGATGTTTATAAAAATAAAATATTAGTTAATAGTAAACATTTTATCATAATATTAAAGATTTTAGCATTGGAATTTATAATTTTTAGGATTTTTTAAACAACAAGGAGTTGGATTAAATAGATCATTACAATTATGATAGTAATTCCTAAGCCCTTCTGATCCCCGTGTCTTTCCTTCTTAGAATAAAATAGCTTTAAACATTATTTGACGAATCAAATTAAAGATCATTTCAATGATAATTTATTACTGATTAATTATTTAATTTTCTTTAATATAAATGTCATCTATAGGCTAGTTACGTATTTACTTGTTACTTCTAGTAACCATGACCTGTGTAAATAGATTGAAACGCCGAATTAAATTAAAAGTAAATTTCTTTGCTCATAAGACCCGTTAGAGTATTAATTATTACTTTATATTACTTAACGAATAATTATTTGACCTACGCAATAAATGCATTTTTCAGTTACGAGCATTTCTACGTGATTTATTGCAAGTTCTGGGAACTGGATAGAGATCACGACTTGTTCATTGATAGACACGACCTCGCCAGACACAACGATCATGGTGAGTAATTTTTTTTTATATATAACTTTACGCACACATTTTTATGTACCCAGTCGACATAATTATAAATGTGTTGTGACCAGGGTTGAACTGCTTATGATCTACCTCAAGATTGTTAAATAACAAGCTATCGACTCTATAGGCGTAATCCAAATAGCTATCCAATTACCGCACTGAACGAGACCATTTTTTGAAGTTACAATAGTTATAGTAAACCACCCTTAAAAGATAAATATATGCCATGATAAACTTTTCTGCATACCTATCCAAGAGAAATACTCCCACCATACCTTGTTTTGTTATATTTCAAAGGAATTAGGTAGCATTTTTGTTGAAACCTCTCAAGCGACTTTATTTTTTCTGACATTGTAAACAATTATCTTCATGATTCAACCAATTTACACACAGCTTTCATAAATTAAACACTAAAAACTTTCTCAAGAATCTCTCTGTTTATTGAAGAAATAAAAATCTGTTCATTAGTTTATCACAAAGAGAGAGATGCCTTTATTTTATTATATTTAGTAACAAGAACTCGCTTTAGCATATTAGTGGAATCAGCTGGCTAGATTGTAACTGAATATAGTATTATAAATATACCGAATATCGATATACATATCTACAGATCTTCCGCTCTGTAATAGATTTATGGCCAATTTCAATATGTTATCTATACTCTATCTTTCGTTTGTTACTTTATTAACAATAATAGGTATATCTTTATTTCATACTGATATGTCAGAGAGAAAAAAGGATTAGGCTAGATAGCCTAAGTAGCCTAGCCTAGTACATAGATATGTACAAATTCAAAAGCAATGAATTATTAGAACTGACCAAGAGAAACTTAACAACACCGAAAACTGTCAATAGATTCGCCCCTTCTGGCGGACTCTACCGTTCTTTGACTGTAGTGTATTAAGCAGTCTTCATTACATAAATTACTCATAGATAGCGATAAATTATACTTCGCTTTTCACCTTCGCCTTTTTAACTGATTTTACCGACATCGAGTAATTTTGTTTATCCCTTATATCTGAACTATTGTTATTGAGGCCTTATGCACAACTGTATAAATAAAACAACACTAATTTGAATATAATTCCAGCCTTATCAAGCCGAATGATCGAGCGGGTGCTCTCAGGGTGTGTGACTCGAGGCAACCAAAACCGCTTGACGCCCGATGGCGAACCGCGGATGTCTTATACCGAGTTTGTATGGTTCCTGCTGGCTGAGGAGGACAAAACTCATCCCACCGCCATCGAATATTGGTTCAGGTAATACATCAAATCTGCCGTCAGTTGTTTATAATAGTAATTCCATAGCTAAAACGAGCCTGGTGTAGCAATATCACCAAAACTACTAAAGTCCGCCTGATGAGAAGCATAGTCTTTTCAATATTCTTGTGTGGCGCAGAAACGTAGATGGTTCGTCTGAAATATCGACACAAAATAGATGTTATTGAAATGTAGCGTTGGTGCAGACTGCTACGAATACGGACGGCGTTTCTGGCCAATATTTCAGTCTTAGAATAACTTAAAATTAAAGAGAGATTATCTTCGAATGCGCAAACAGGAATACACAAATATAACTTTGGTCACATTGCTTAAAGGCAACACTCCATAAAACGACGTTTTCCAGGGGCAGGTGGGATGCAAGAGATCACATTTATAAAAAACGCGTGTCAAATAAATAATAAAAGGAATTAAAGTAAATACTGCCTTTCAATTGATATGCATCCCACAAGCGATAGAGGCTTCACCAGAACACCACTAGCGGCCCATTCTCCACATACTTATATACAAATACATCACTATGATTTGCTTAAAACTTTTCTGCTCATCACTGGAAAATTGATAATATAATCTATTGATAGACTTAACTTAGATGATAATCATTGAGACTATTTTAGCCAAAATAAACCTCTTCAGTCTTTATTTAAAGAACTCATCATAGGACGAACGGAACAAGTTCTCCGAAGATATTTCCGCAGTACTACGACACCTCAAAATTAAGAGTTAGAGAACTAGTTGAAATGGAAGTTACCATATTGACAGTTTTCGTAATATTTTAGATGTATGGATGTGGACGGCGACGGCTATATCTCAATGTACGAGTTGGAGTATTTCTACGAAGAACAGATGCAGAGGATGGAGGCCATTGGCATAGAAACGTTGCCATTTAACGACTGCTTATGCCAGGTAATCTTACATGTTACCATCTCTCATACTCCAAGTACCAGTTTCTTTTACGTTTACAAAAGTTTTTATAATTTTAACATATATTCCAGATGTTGGATATGGTTCATCCAGCAGAGGATGGCAAAATAACATTGTCAGACCTGAGGAAATGCAAGCTGACGCCGATATTCTTTGATACATTCTTCAATCTCGAGAAATATCTTGATCACGAGCAACGAGATCCGTTTGCAACGCAACGCGACTCTGATTGTGAGGTATAAATCAAATCTATAACAAATTTCGCCTTTGTTACAAATAATGTTTTCTTTAGTACAGGTTAACAAGAGTAGTAAAAAATTGTTATTAAGAAAGATTGCTTATTTTGGACATAACAATCCTATTATCAGCAACATACAAAATATAGTTTATTCTTTATGTAACATAAACTATATTTGTAATAAAAAACTTAAAGCCCTATTTAATACAGTATTAAATATAAACTTCCTTTTATAATAAGTTTTAAAGTAAGTTCAAACACTAGATAGATTCCGACGCGGAAATACTATATAGAGAATTCCAGTTTAAGTTTTTATTTCATTTACATCCTGGTATCTATGGTTATAACCCTGGCTGCGATAAAGCTTTCTATAAAATCCATCTTTTACTAGTTTTGATGATAATTATTTATAGATTACACAAACAACTTACTTTGGTAAGTTTTCTTAATATTTTAAAAAGAAACAAGCTGATAAACTCAAATTAAAATTGTATCAATTACAGATGTCAGAATGGGACAGGTTTGCAGCCGAAGAATACGAACTACTAGTGGCTGAGGAGGGGGGCAGCGACGCTCAGGATCAAATGTAAGTCTCGTTAAATATATTTTCCACCTAAATCCTATTCGAAAACATAATAATACTTATTTCTTACCACGAACAGGCAATTATATAAAGTTATGAAAGATTCAGAAAGAAGAAAGTGTATAAATCGATTCTATGAATTATGCAAGGCTACCGGGCTTAATGGATTCAAATTATATAAATAATTTTTATATACTTTGGTAAAGTAGAAAATTATGAATGTATTGAAACGAATCCGATGCACCAGCATTTAGCATAATATGAAGTATTTGTATGCATTTTGCGTCACGGCTCTGTCACTGAAGTCTTGTTTAGGTCCTGCACAAACCCTATACTATCTATTTAGTACAGTCATAAACCTTCTGTTTAGATTTACAAAAAGCTCTAATATGTTCTGAATGCAATTGTGTTTAGTATATAACATACTGTCCTTTCTTAAGGCTTATTTTTCGTTTTCACAAATACGTGTTTCAAATATAATTGTTCTAAACGTTTTACTTCGCTACATTGGTTCCTTTTGATTATATCGTAATCTGATCTAAGTTTTAACTATTATTCAAAATAATGTATGGACGATTATACAAAAACGTTTAAAATGAAAGATAAGTATTATTTAAAAAGGCATATTAAGATTGAAAACATTAGACGACACAATCTAAACAATCATCGATTTTCTGTTAGTTTGACTGTAGTAACACACGAGAACACACACCACCTTACTATAAAACGAAGTTTATTATTGTAGGGAAATGCATTATAGTTAAAGTTCGTTATTTCAAAAGATATCTTACCTATTTAAGGAATTTATTGTTAGGAATTAATGAGGTAAAATATATCGTCGGGTGCAAGGCTATTTGGTTTAAGCGACATTTTTTGGTGATATATTAATATATATATTTTTGGAATCAGCGTTTTTTACCGATTCCAAAAATATATTATATTACTATATCACCATAAAATGTCGCTTAAACCAATTAGCTTTTCACCAGACGATTTGTAATGGCGCACTTGCACCAAATAAAATCCATACTAAAATTGAACTTCGTTTTAAATTAAGGCTCATCTTCATCTAATTTCTTTCTTATACTTACCTATATATTTCTTTCATGCATACCTTATTTATTTATTGTTATATCTATCCTTTTTGGTTCGTTATATACCTACAATAATTTCTTTCATCAGGGAGGAAGACAGAACTGGCTATGCTAGGGTAAGAATGTTTGTGTTTCTGAATTGCAGTGTATGTGTATTGTCTTTTGTTGCACTGATCACATTCAAGGAAACAGAATCCTGAGCATCGCTTGAGACAAGCTTGAATATATTATACTCGGGATGTGCATTTTACTTATCGCTTTCATGTGTATGAACGTTTGCACTGAAATTACATTAAAAACAAACTATTATGCGGCCACAGTGATATATTATCTCGTACTGACATATTTTGCTTGAAAAAAATTACCATCTGCCTCACTGATGAATCCTATATACCATGTAAATATGTATTTATTATATTTTTCTTTTTGTCTTATCATAAAAATGTGTTTATCTTTAGTACAATATTAAACTGTCTTAAAATTCGTTATTACAAAAAATATTTAACCTCTTATATAGGATTTTTTTATTTACTTATTTTTTTCTTTTTATAAGATACTTATAATATATCCCGAAACCCACTTGCCATCTGATAAAAATGTCATAGTGTAAATGTGTAAGTGTCCTGAGAACAGCGTCCAGCTGCGCTCCTGGTCACTTTGGGCACGACATATTAGCGCAAAGTGAACACAATTACTTTTGTATCTCTGCTCACCTCGTAAGGGGTATAGTGTGACGATTTTTTTTTATTATTTATAATATTATATATTTTGTAATAAATTAACGTTTACTACACCTACGTTTAAACCTTTACTAAAGCTATACTTTAATTTATGATAAGTTCCATTACATTTATTTGGATTTTACTGCGATTTTTCAAATTTCATTTTATTTTTACGATGTTCTGAAAATATTTTCAAATACGTGATTTATATATGTTAAAATGAAAATTGAAAAAAAAGTAATAATCAAAATATTTGTTGAATTAAATTTTTACAGCGGAAACATAATATTGTATTATTTATGTATTTATACACACATTTATTCTCCAGACATAAATAATAAACGCTTTTGTTTATTAATAAATAATACTTATTCGCATAAAGCATGCAGCAACACTAACAAAGATGAAATTTTTCTTGCATTCAGTACATACCGTCTTGATGATTTTAATGTAATAAAAAATATAATATTTTATGTAAATTTCAGCTCATACGATGAGACCGACGAGGACTGTTTATCGCCCAACATAGACGACATAACTAACACCGACGTTATTGAGGACTCGAGCGTTGAAGAGACGACGCTCAGTGAGGCAACTCCTGGGTTAGCTGCGAACCGATTGCGAGACGCACCATGCCTCGCAAATTCTCCGGCACATCCAACAAACACTGCGACTCAGGGCTTTGTTAACCTTAGTTCCATATATTCCATCGGAAACGATAGATGGGCTGCGCCTACGCAAAATAATGCAACCAAAAACGGATACGCCGATAAAAAAGCTGAGAAGCCTGTGCCGCCCGAAAAACCGGTCAGCTTGATGATGGTCAATGGAAAAACGGACAGTCGGTACGCTGGATTCGGTAATAACAGTTTCTTGTATTCACATTTGCTGGGTACGAGTGGAGCGCGAGCCAAAGACCCTCCGTCCTACACTGCAGCCACCAGCGGACTTCTGGAAAGAGACTCTAAAGCTACATCTCCGTTAAAATCAAAATCTCCGGCCACGAGCCCAGTGAACGGCGTCAACAAGATCTCTGACAACTATGAAAAAGCCGTCGCTGAACGTCTGAGTCCGCAGAGAGAAATATCAAGACTCAATCGTAGCAGTTTATTCAGTAAAGTAAACACAGGAGTCGTTTCTAGCAAAGTTAAGAAAAACAGTCCACGTAAAGACGAAGATGACGATGATTACGCCCGCGACAGTGACGAATGCTCGATTTAACTTGCGATTATAGTGTTGCTACAAGTCATTTTAAAGTGTTATTACTAGGTTTTGTTTTCTTCGCGGTGAACGCCAAAGATTTTCCTTTAAAAACGTTAAAACTCGAACTGATGAAGTAGGATTAAGTAGATTCGATTTAAAGACGATGTTACCAGAACGTTGTTAACAGAGAAATATTTTTTCAACGTATCGTAGCGATTGATACGTGCCTTGTGACAGTGTAGCGAGTTTAGACGGATACTTGTTTGGATATTGCATTAGTGTGAATAGAATGAAGTGCATTAATTATATTTATTACACGATACGATTTGAAACTTTCTGTTAAAGTAGAATAGTTTGGGCATTTTATTAACGTAGTATTTGTGTATGTGTAACATTGTTTATGTCTCAAATAATATTTGTTTTTATATTTGATATAATTAGGTATCGATATGAAATTACATTAAAATATTTAGATTTTGTATAATATTCATGAATCATTTGAGTTCATGACATTGTCCGTTAGTATCAATATAAACAAACTCATATCATTGCTCCATCCACATCTATATCTATTTATTTGTTTATATGATAAGAATCAAATCATCGACATCAAATTACAGTCGTCCATAAAGCTTAGTTATTGATTTGAGTGAAAAATAGTTTGATAGGAAACACGCACATGTTAATTTAGATAAATAAGTGAAAATATTTTTGATAAAGCATGTCGAATTATAACTAGCATAGCGTATTTGTAAAAAGTTACAAATTTCTGCTACAACTCCCTTAGTACACCAGTGAAAAACTTTTAGAGAATGCTATTACAAAATTAGATCCACCAATATTCTCCTCCATCGAATGTGTAAAAATTATTAAATAAATACATTGTTGTTTATTTGAGGAACTCGTTACTCCCTTAAAAAAATCACAGCCAGTTGTCTTAAAATGGTCAAAAATCATGTTATTGATTAATTTTATTAAAAATAAATGTATAATTTATTTTAAAGTCTACATATTCTGATGTAATCGACAAATTAATATTATTTCATAACGGCACTATTGATGAAAAGATTAATAAAGCCTGTGTGGCAAATGGAATCAAATTGTTTTGTTAATATTCAGAGAAACATTGTAAAAATGTTAAAACAATGAATGTATGTATTTGCGATACAGTCAAATCTTTGAGATAATTATAATTAGAAATGCTATTAGCATTATGGATGTACTAAAATGATGTTACAAATTTTCCTTATTAATTTCAATTTTTTTAATCACTAATGCGAATATTTACATTTCAAATTATTTTTAATTCATTGAAAACTCAATTTCTTGACTGTTTCAAAGTTTAGTTCTACTTTGTTTTAGCACTTATAATGTAGATATAGTTTTTTAAGTACTGGCAGCTGTTTAATAGCTTTTACGTAGTATATGGTAGGTATTAAATTTGACTCTAGTCTTCAGGTGCTGATAGCAATCCAAATAAGATAAAGCCACTTTATTTCAAAGGGTTCTGAAATAGCCACGACATTTCGAGGTATTTATCAAAACCCCAATTACAGGAAATTTTTAGAGCTCGGTATCTTAAAAGGAAAAATAAAACCCTTTTGGGATCACTTCATGGACATTCCATCTGTCAAGATTTTTTTTTCTGAATCGCGTGAAGGATCGCTTTGGAACTATTATTGAATATTCGGGTCTGCGCTCGTTTGGAGCTGTGAAAAAATCAAATTTCTATATTAACGCAAACAAGGTATCCGGCCATTTAATACATTCGGAAAGGAATCAAAACTAGGTTACTTTCCGTTGCGCAAGACTTGAAACTTATCAACAAATAATATCTTACAGTCCTAACTAATAAAGGAACAAACCCAAAATCAATATAATTGCCTCAATTTAATTTTTTCGATTATAAACGAACATTTATTTGTTTCCACGGAAACTTCGCGAGTCCGACTTATACTTGGCTGTTTTTTCTGCAATTAATTATATATTACTGTTTATACAATTTAGTACATTACATGTGATTAGCGTTTTTATTTATACTTCTAAATATAGTATTAATTTCAGCATCCCTCGTAATCAGGAAGTTTTAACTGAACAATTTACACAGAAAATCTACGATAAATACAGTTGTGGTCGAAATATTAACAAATAAAACACCGCTTACAAAATAAATTATTAATAAAACGCCTAAAGATGCGTCCATATTTGTGATATTTCACCGTAACAGGGATTCGGTACCGTGTCATAGTAACAGTACATCGTAAATAATTTTTGTATCACAAATACCGTCCACATTGCCGATAGTTATACGCGTACAAACACGGTCACGGAGTTGAATTACGCTAAAATATTACAAGTGTGTACGCACAATAATATTACTTTTTTACTAATGTAAGTAAACAGTGCTTGTCTCTGTATACTGTTTGATGTAAAAAAGACAAGATCAATTATATACGTAATATATTATGTTTTTCGGTGTGAAATAATAGGAAAAATAATTGCTGTAGGCTATAAATACTTTGTGTTATTGAGTTTCAACTAAAAATAAGACTTTAACTTCAATAGTGAGTGAGGAGTATGCAAAAATAATCGATACATTTCACATATTTTTTATTGCTTTTATCCAGTTGTATGTACTGGCCGAGGTAAATATACTGATCAACTGTGTCGACATCGTGCCATTAAAGGAAATAGGCTACGAAACGGCACAATCATTGAGCACGACCTTCGTCTTGTCCAAATTTATCCCAAGAACAACCCCTCGAGATGTGCAGCGTTGCTTGCAACTCCAGGATCGATTCTGGCATGGAAAACACTACTCATCATATTTTACAAATAAATTATACGAAAATTTATTAGGATAATCCGTTTGACATATTTATTTCTGTTAGAATGTTAACAATACTTAATAATTATATGTATGTTCAGTTTCAAAATTATTACTTGATATTTTTCGGAGAAAAATTACTTGTGCCTTTAAATTTTTGTTTACAAATAATCGTTGACGTCTTAGGTAACAATTTTGATTGAACTTTTTTGAAATAAGTATATGGGCTGCATAATATGTTTAGAGAAAATTTATACTAGTGCTGCCTAAAAGTTTTTTGGCCAATATTTGTGAGACTTAATGAATATCTCTGACTAATTAAAAATTTACTACTAAAGCCTAGACTACAAAATTAGTAAAATGTGACTTTAACGCAAATTGAATACTTGAAATAATTAGAAAGCACAGGCTTTGGTGAAAAAAATATAGCGTGGTAAAAAGTCACAGTGTGGCCTGTGCCTTAGAACAATAACGGAATAATTAACATCATTATCGTTATACAATTAATAAAATTCATTCACTAAGGTCATTTTAAATAAATTACTGCTTCATATTAAATTACTAATTCATACTAAGTAATGAACTAGTCATTGCCATGTTCTCTAAACCACTGCAATATCGCAATCCTCGATTGAACTAACTTTTACCAAGTATTAACCAAAATGATTGTTCGCATTATTTAACAAATTTTATCAATATGTTGTGTATTGTTATCTTAGAATAATTTAAATGAAATTTAAGGTATGTTTTATATACCATTAGATTTGAGCTTAGCTGGTTTAAGATTTTTTAATGATTTAGTTAATTACTTCTAATTAATAATTAAATGTTTAAGTTACTGATATTGATGGTATACTTACGTAATATTATTTTTCGTGTATCTTTTATAATTTTATTTTAACGTTGTTATAAATAAATATCGTAAAAATAATGATGTACCAAAAAAGGTTATATATAAATAAAATGTGTTATTAAATTATTGGAATGCAATTTTATTATAAATAGAAAGTTACTTTTAATACAAGTTTAAACTATGGTTGAAGTTTGTTATTAATAGTAATTGCAACATTTGTTTTAGTAATGAACTTTGAAGCCGATTTTAACCTATGCTAAAAACAAACTTCATTTTTTATTAGGTATTTTTATATATCAACTCACTACATGTTGTAATAGTGCCATTTATAAATAGAAAACGGGAACATAAAAGTTGAATGTCAAATAATAGTTGTTTGAATAGGATTACAATGCTAATTTATTTCTATTTTGTCGTTATTGCATTATATAACAGTCTACTATAATGATATTATGTGCAATAATTGTGCACCGATATATAGTTAGTAGTTTATTTTGATACGTTCCTTAGAAGTCCTAAATAATTTTACAATACGTTGTTGTTAATTATATTAGGAAAATTATAAAAATACTAACTTAGGGCAAGTTTAGTGTTTCAATTATTATAATATATAATTAATTTTGTTTGTGTTATAATAATATCACATTATTTGTTATAATTACCAAAGTTACAGGCCTTATTTAATAAACAACTTTTTGGTCAGTAGTATATTTTATTTAATAATTTCATGATTTGCTTTCTGAAACTATATATACTTAATACTCTATTTCCAAGGATATATATATAACCTTTAGATATAAGCATTATTATTATTTCTTTTAACAATATGTACAGTTTTGTTAAAACCTACGATATGGTCTATTTAAAAGTTACGTTTGGGGTTACGTTTCTCAGAGTATGTAATTTTATTTTTTAGATTTCGAGGGGTCTTAGTAAAATTTAGATGCAAATATTTAAATATTAGTTGCAAGCCTTGTTGTACAGCCGACATCTTTTAAAAAGGGATGCAGATGGTTTTTATGCTTTTTTTGCAAACTATTGGTCACGCAGAAAGAGAGAAACTTAGAAAAATGCACCCCAGGGGCCTATAAGTGTAACATTTCATTAGACTAATATATATGGTTAAAACATTGGCTATTGAAAGTTTTTTTTTTTGTATTATTGCGAATATATTTCTTTATTTATTTGTGAGTCCGCTATTCATGTTATTGTAATAGCGATTACTGAAAACACCAGTCAAAACTTATATATGCAAAACATATTTTTTATACTGGCTCGACAAAGCGAGTACATTGCACCTGATTGAAAATACAGAAAACACATCGACAAAATGATTTTTGTCCATGAAAAATATCTACACATTTTACTGTTGCCAATATCAATGTAGCGAAATCGATTATTAACAAAAATAATAACTTAAAAAAATAAAGCTAAATGTGTTGTGAACTTATTGAAAAGTTAAAAATACATATATAATAAAATTAATTAGATAAGTGTATTTGTTTATGTAGGTACTTACTTATTTATTTCTATTTTTATGTTAAAACCAGAAATAAAGTAGACTAAAACGTCATTCTTAACAAACGTATTGTGTAAATGTTTTGCGAAAACTGCACACAAAGTGCAAAGTAGGATACGTATGTGCCCATACAATTTTATTTGTAAAAAAAAAAAACACATTTTAGTGTGTCCGGTACACGCGTTTCGTACTTGACGGTAAAGAAAACACTGGTACAAAATATTTTTTATAACATATATACGGACAAAAGCGTCTGCTGCTTGATGCATTTATGGTATAATTTATTTTTGTTAAAAATGGTTTTAGCTATACTTGTAATGGCAACACAAAAATGTGTAGATGTCTTCAAACGACAAAAAGATGATTTGTACTGGTGTTTATAGTACCCGCAAGTTCCTGAAAAAACATGCGTAGCGGAAACGCATTAAAATTGTGAATGTCTTATTTCTAACTTTTGGATTAGAGTCAATCACAGAATTATAATTAAAAATTATGGGTCTTATTATAAAACAAAGATCATCTTTAGTAGAAGTTTAAACTATGTTTTAAGTTCGTTGTTACAAAATATATTACAGACTTTTGTCATTATGTAAGAGTTTATTTCTTATATGTAGGATACGTTAAACGCCATTTGTTGTGACGGATTTTAACCATAGTTTAATTTTGTATTAGATTAAACTCGATTTGCAATAATTTCCTAACTAATTAAATTTATACCACTTAAGGGTCTTCACTAAAGTCAAAACTACAAAACACGGTGTTTAATTTAAAAGAACATAATTTCATTTACAAAATAATTTTGTAATTAAACAGGAATTCAAACTCAAATGAACAATTACTCAACAAATAACATATACATATGTATTTGTAATCTGCAATATTATCCTTTAATGCTTCATGTATCTATTTGTTATATATAATATAATTATTGTGACATCTCGCGGCGCGTTTTACTACAAATCACGCAAGTTCGGGTTCTCGTATTGAACGCGTAATGAGAATCCACTCTTAAATTCCTAGTGTAAAACAGTCCGTATTTTTATATAACTCTCAGTTATATTGTTATCATTGGTTATTTATCCCATTATTATAATATTATTGTTTAAAATTATAGTGGCATAAAAATGGCGGTTGCTGTATTATTTACCTCCTATGTTTGACTCATTCAATGAATATGTAGTGGGTGTTTGATGAGCATCAAAATTAAATTTTAATTTTAATGTAACTAATAAGATTATATACCTGCAACAGTGTAGAATCAATAGTACGATGTATTATACTAGTTAATCGTAATGATACCTATTTTTTTTTTTACGTAATAAAGATGATATAGTGAATAGTGTGTTAACTTGTGAAAGTAAAGTGATGAACTTAATACTAGAACTCCTAATAAAATACATTATTGTATTAATATTATTGCATTTTATTTATCATCTATTTAAACCTGCTAATGTCTTGCGAAAATAATTAAAAGACACACTGGCCTTATACTATTATTATATATTATTTATGTTATACTAATAAAGAATATTAAAGAGTTCTTGTACAAATTATTTTGTAGTTATAGAAATTGACTATATTAGTAATTTATCACAACACTATCAACAGTTTTACCAGATACAGGCAGTTCAAATCTTTTTTGATGTAGAAGATAAAAGAAGGTCCGGTCACCGTGCATTTATTATTATTGTTATAGCCGGTTTTTAGGATATCCCATTGTCTAAGCCAGGATCGTTTGCTACTCTTTAAAGTTGTCTGTTTTTTATACTGGCTCGACAAAGTGACTTCACTGCACCTAATGGAAAGTACAACGTAGTCCAATAACCACCTAGCTGTGAAAGGGTGAAAATCCATAGACAGTCGCCATTATCATGTCGAATCCCTTTCTACATCAGATGTCCTCTAGATATAATGTGGTCAGTGTATGTAGTTTTAAATTTGCGTAATTCCAACCTGATTCTAAAACTAATCAGGTAGACGCAAGTCACTACGAAAGTCTTCGCATTTCTGTTCCATGGCCTCGTAGTTGCTTTACTTCAGATTTAGTTATTAAATTTTGCACGTGGCAACACTACATCAATATCTGACATTTGTCAATTTTTTTTTATTCTATTTATTTAAGGGACTTTTACGTGTGTACGTATGTCAGCCCCATCGTACCCTAATACAGAAATACCTAACATATTACATATGGTGCCATTGATCTGAAAAAGCCAGACGCCTCATCAGATAATAGTTGTGTTAAGATTTTCCTTAACATCCCGATGTCAAGTCTGTTCAGACCAAAGGCACTCACAAACGCCTCTCTTACAGATTCAGATCGGACACATTCCATCAACAAATGGTGGATATCATCTATGATTCCACAATTTACACACAGTGGAGAATTATTGAGTTTCATAAGATGTTTAAATTTGTTAGATGGAATGTGTCCGGATCTTAGTCTGTGTGCCACTGACACCAATTTCCTGCACAAAGTTGTTCCAGAAAACCAGTGTATACGAGGAGGTTCGCTTTGCAAAGTTTTATACCAGATCCCTTTCTCTCTCGATATTTCATTAAAGTAAGCTTTCCATATTTCATAACATCTATTTTTATGTTTTGGTAACAATTCTGAGGAATCTGGTAGTGTACTAATAATTTTTCCGGTTAAGCTACCTATCTTTGCAAGCCTGTCAGCCTCCTCGTTACCCTGGATACCAATATGCCCAGGAACCCACTGCAATCTCACAATCATTCCACTGGTAGAAAGTTGGTGTATTAAATTTAGAACAACATAAGCAGTCGATACACCTCTGTTGCCAGAGGCGCATCGTGCTATGTGTCGTAGTGCACTTTTGCTGTCAATAAAAATAAAGGTCTTCCTCCTATTAGCACTTTGAGCAAATATAAACATTTGTCAAATTCAAATTAAGCATGTCAATTCTTCCTAAAAATACAAACGATTTTTTAATCGATTTTAATAGTGATATTATGAATTCAATCATAATAGAATAGTGTTCTCTAAAATCTTTTTTTTTTGTTTCGAGTTTGTATTTAATTTATAAAAAATAACCAAGTAAAGCACTATATTAACTGTCCCGCCCGGTTGAGTTGTGAAGACCTTTCCCGCACAATCAACGCGCGACATGTCAAAAAACTATATTAAATGATTTCTTAATAATAAAAATAGGGATTTCCATAGTTCAGAATATTCAATAACTACCATTGTTATTACAAAATTGGGAAATTATCAAGTATAAAAGAAGACAATAAGTTTAAAATTGTTATTTATTACAATATAATTAAGTACATTCCATGGACTAGTTTTGTGTCATTATGAAAACAGAAAATAAAAATATAATGTCAATTTTCTCGGGTAAAGTAATAATCACTGAATCGATTCAGTGCTTCATGTTTAATTCAAATATTACTCTTTTAATAATCAGTCTCTGATCACACCTAAGGATCACACCTCTATCTCAAATGTCAATGAAATAAACCTGGGAATGTCATGGAAGGCTGTTTTTCAAAACATTTATTTCAACAAGAAAAAAACAATACAAACATATTGCCTAATATTTAAAAATATGCCTTTCTACGCTGTCGCAAAGGGCAGAAAAGTTGGTATATTTTCAACATGGGATGACTGCGAAAATCAAGTAAAAGGATTCTCCGGAGCTAGATACAAAAAGTTTGATACAATAACCAGTGCCCAAAACTTTGTTAATACTGAGGGTAACAACAGCGATGCACCTTCTAAGTCAAAATCTTACACGTTACATAAAACGTATGATACTAAAATCAACACAAATAATAATCGTAAAAGACCATCTTCAGACCAAACTCGGTTTGTTACTAAGACAAAAAAGTCTAAAGCAAACTTTGAAAGTGATGATGACTTTTCTGACGTATTCGAAGATTCCATGGACACTATATTGGAAAAACAAATGGACGATATTGAAAAAAGACTAAATAAATTCGAAAAGGGTGTTGACAAAATAATAAAGAAGGGTTCAAAAACTGAACGCAGGACAATATTAATAAATCCGCCACAACGACAACCAAATAACAATGGAAGTAAGCTTAATACTGATGATGATGGATATGTACAAGTTTACACAGACGGAGCATGCTCTGCTAACGGCAGGACTGGTGCTAGAGCAGGATTGGGCGTATTTTGGGGAGATGGACACAGTTTGAACATCAGTGAACCTGTATCAGGTCGTGCAACTAACAACTGCGGAGAAATACAAGCTGCCACAAAGGCAATAAAACAAGCTTTGGATAATGGTATCTCTAAGCTAGCTATCAACACAGATTCTCAATTTCTAATAAATTCTGTGACCAAATGGATACCAGGTACTTTATTGTTTTAATAAAATGAGAACTATTCAAAGTAAAAACAGTGTTTAGTTGATTCTTTAGTTAAGACATTGTAAATATAGAATGTGAGTCACTTAATGTATAGAATAATGTATAAATATAGGCTTTAAGATAGTATGTGGAACTGCCTGAACTGGGTCTTGACCTAAGTACACTAGTACAAAGACCATCATAAAGACTCTCTTTTGGCATGTTACATTTCAGGATTAGCTTGTGTATGCCTAGTTGTTAGAGACTTTCTGTTGTGGCATGTGTGGACCGGCAGGAGCACAGCTGCTGTAGATGGATTTTTTTCTCTTGCTAGTCTAGTGACTGTCAATCTTGAACTATTCTGTAGTTGCCATTAGGTGCTCTAGTCACTTTGTAAAATTAGTATAAAAAAATATATATATATAGGAAAAAACAATTGCATGTGATGGGTACTTTATTTTAGTATTTTATAAACTTAAATTGCCTTATTAAGGGGGACAAAATTAATTAGGATTATAAAATTGGCAAAAGTTAGTTCTTATAAAATTTAACTTACGGTATTAAAATATTAGCACAATATTAAGTACTAGTCTTTATTTTATATTGTAACAAAATATATTTTACAATAACTGTCCTGGTACTGTTATGAAATCTTTAAGTTAAAACACTTTTTATAAGTCCAAAAAATAAAACTATAGTACTTGTAACTACTAAATATTTTCTGTTACAGTAAATTACAAAAAAAAAAATTATATTGAAAGGACATTTTTTTTCAGGTTGGAAACAAAAAGGATGGAAATTGAAATCTGGTGAACCAGTAAAGAATGAGAAAGACTTTAAGGATCTAGATAGTGTACAACATAAACTGCAAATTAAGTGGAATCATGTAGAAGCCCATAAAGGTCTTCACGGTAATGAAATGGCTGATCAATTAGCAAAAGCTGGAGCTTCCATGTATAATAAATAAAGTTCAACAGAGATTAATGTGATATTGAGTATTGGATTGTTGATCTCAGTTCATCCAAATAGTGCCAATGCTCTAAAAAAATTGTGATAATTATTAAGTATACTATAAATCAATCATCTTAAAATTTAATTATAATCAAAGGTTGTAAAATTGTATGCCACTTGAGTTTGCAAGAGAATGCAACTTGATGCAAATTGAGTGTTCAAGTTATTGTTTGTTTATCATTCAGTATTGACTTATGAACAAGTTGGAAACAACATATTTAAAATTTATGCTCTTAATAATTACAGTATAAATATAAAATATACTAATTAAGAACCAATTTAATTAACTCCATATTTTGTAATGTCATTAAACTTAAAATATTAAAATAATACCTACTTGAAAGTGTATTTATTATATTTATATTTTAAACTTCTATATTTTTATTGTTATAATATCATGATAGATGTTGTAAAGGCACACTTTGGATTCTGAAAGCAGCAAATGCCTGGCCTTGATGAACAACTCTGTATCCATTTATATGGTAAGCCATCCACCATGATCAGCCATATCGACTATCACGATCGCGATTTCAACACGCTAACGCCTGAATTTCCCGAGAGGTGAGTCCTTTACACTAGTGATGCCACGAATAGCGAATTGACCGAATACCGAATATTCGGCAACGCTGTCGGCCGAAGCGCCGAATATTCGGCAATGGGTCACATGCTTATCGGGGGCGCGTTAGCTGTATTAAGGCTAGTTGCAACCTATTTTCCTCGTTGCATTGGCGCGGCCAGCAAAGACAATACAATACCCAATACAAACGAAAAAAAATACCCAAACCTTTCGAAATTTGCTAAAGTTTATCTTTCTTCTCCTGTAAGTAGCGTGTTTAGTGAGAGGTTATTTTTTGAGACTGGTAACATTTACGATGAAAAGCGTAATCATTTGCTACCAAAAAAATGCTGAAAAGCTTGTTTTTATCCATCACAACTTACCACTGATCAATTTTAATTACTAAAATGTTATAATTTGGAAATAAATAAATAATTTTGAGTAATATAACGTGTCTTTTTTACATGATTTGGTATTCGGTATTCGGCCGAATAGTACGTACTATTCGGCCGAATACCGAATAGCAAAAAAGTGGCCGAATACCGAATATTCGTGGCATCTCTACTTTACACCCACCCCCTCCCAGTGAGGAAGACTTAGGCTGATCGCTACCCGGGCATCTGAATGAATTTGGATTTCCAGGCCCAGTTAGAGAGATTAGGACTCCCCAGGGGTTTCTATTCAGCAGGAGCTTGACAGACTGGGATTGCTGCCCTCACAGCAGCCCTGATAGTTCTAAGCAGGATTCTCTCAAATGTTACAAAAAAATATATATTTTTGCTTACACAGGTGACATTACTGTTACTGAGATGTTGACTTTGGGCTATTTCAGTTGAGATCTGTAATGAAAAGCTGTAGTTGATCAAAGCCTATATTTGTGCCTGCCGCACTTGTTTTTAAAAGCACCTTTAAAAAAGAAGCAAGTTTATTCAATAAAAAACAATTATTCTTAAGAACTTTAATTAATCATTCATTCCATACTAAATGCCTAATCGCGACATCAGTTTATTTACAAAATATTTTCATATTATGACAATATGATGCACTGTTATATTCTACATGACTACAAAACTAGCCGATTAACGTAGATTATTACAATATTTAATGCATTACTTTATGGAAGGATAATGTAGTGATAATAGGCACATACCAAACATCTTTGTGAGCTTTTTTTTTAAAATACTGACAAATAGAACCCCAGGATAATCGACAATTTTACCTTTAACCTATATTTCGTTTATTTAAAAGTATCTAACATAGTAAACAGATAAAATAGTGAAACAAAGCTCGAAATCTTTATTTAAAATTACAGCTACGCCCCTTTTGTCGGCATTATTGTTCCAAATAATCCATTTCTTTGTCAACATGGTGGTTTCCTTACCCACCTTGTTTAAAATATGTGACAATGGAAGATCGACCTTAATTTTTTTATCATTCCAACTACGGGACATTGCCATAAACTGTGTTTATGCCACGGCGCCATTTCAGAAACAGGAGACTCAAGTAAAATGGATTGTTTTATAAAGTTAATATTTTGTGTTAACCGGCTATTTTTTCAATATAGACCCTATGTGGGATTATAATTACTATTCTACAACATATGGTACAACAAGGTATTCAGTACTCAACATTTACACCAAACCAACTTGATATGCAGGTAGCTGAAGAATTTTATCTTTATCTTATTACATGAAACCTAAAGCTTATTTAATTTACAATGGAACTCTTTTATTTAATTCGACATTTTTTTTGCATCCTAGTTTTATTAATCCAATGATACAAAGAGCAAAACTTTATTTTGAATTATGATCAAAACATATTATAATTTATAATACACATCATATTTCGGTATTCTATTATACAATATTTTGAGTGACTTATGTCTTGAACTTTCACAGTAGCATGATTATTAGAATAGGTAGGCAAAATATAATCAGATTAATGAAAAACGATTACGATTACATTTTGCGTTTTTCATCATTAATGTAACTGCATTTTGCTCATATATGTTACAATCACTACGAAATCCTCAATCGCACATACATTTATGACTCTTTAATGTTTTGATGGGATTTAATCATGCTCTGCAAGCAACACAATTTAAATTGCGACTACATTTTGTAATCGTTGATTTGATTACATTTTGCCCATCTCTGATTATTAGTTAGATATACTCGATCTTATTACAAAATGATGTCTAACATTAGTACGGATTAAACAGTTCGTATTTCAGATGATAATTATCTGTAAAAATAGCAGTTTTATAAGCAGTGTTTTTATATCGAAAGGTGGCAAACAGGCTGAAAGCTGATATAATGTGAAGTGGCTAGTGTTGCACCATAACCGAGAGCAACAATATGCTGCCGACCTTGAAGAAAAATGCTTATTTAAAACATAATTCATCTTTTATTATAACCAATATATAGTACAGTACTAAAAGCAAACTATGTTTTTTAAGGCCAGTTATTAGCATTATAGAAATATTTCTGTTTATTTCACTTTCCTTTTTTATGATTTATGAAGATGAGTCCGACGATGAACTGCGTTCGCCCAATAAATGCCTATTCACTCTACTCTTAAAGACTCCCAGGTCATACGATCGTGTATTTAGGCTTTGCGAAGATTTTAGACCTATTTGACACAAGATTCTAAAATGTTATATTGAAGTAATATGACATGCCATTCCTACCTTTAAAGATTAACTTGCTTACAAAGTTTTCTTTGAATTTGTTTCATAAATGAAACAGGAGACATAAAATGCATTTTAGGCGATGCTCAGTTTTATGAGCGGAAAGGACGAGACTGGTAAGAATCGATGTGCGTAACCATAGTAAAAAAATCGAGAAATACATCTAAGTAGTTGCATATAGACTCCTTCTGAATTATAAAACAGCAAACAATATACAAACGGTATATTTAACTTGAAAATAATAAAACATTGATATTAAAAAAAAACTTAATAAAACAGTACTATATCCATACCGACCATTTTTACCAAACAATTCATATAATGAATAAAATTTGAAATTAACATTATGCTGATTAATATTAAACTCCAATAAATTACACCCCAGTACATCGAGGGTATATTTAACCGTTTGAGTGCGCTTCACCTGTCATATACCAAAACACGCGGAGTAGCGCTTCTCTTATTTTGTACCAAGAATTAGGAGACACTACACTGCTGTTGGTTAGTATTGTTCTTGCATCTATTGAGGTTGTGTTCATTTCAATTGCAGTATTTATTCATTTCACCTAATTGTTTTTAATCCCATAAGAATTAAAATAAAATATAGTGGTAAGTAGTAATGCAGTCGAGCTGTCCATTGTAATAAGTTAAAATACAAAATATTTTCGTTGAACAAAATTATTTGTTAAATAATAATTAATGTTTATTATAACTATTTTTATTGATTTAAAAATATACTACGCATTTCATTCTGCACTTTTAGCACATATATAAAAAAAATTTCAGCACTCAAACCTTTAATTTTTAGTTTAATGAGTAACACATATTTTCTCTCCATATTATATACAGTAACACAAAAGGATGCCTAAATATGATGCATAATTTATCCCGGGTTTTCGTTACATTTTCTATATTTTATTTATCATGGACATAGGGGCTTTTGATATTTATCGAAACAACTTACACCCACTTTCAGAAACGTTCCTTAAATTTATCACCCTAATAAAAACAATGAATGAATGATAAATTTGTATGCAATTAATGATTCGTTAGATCTTAAAAACGTATTCCTGAAACCGGGCGTAAATTTATTATAAAATATTTTCAATGTAATTCATACCAACTTTTTAAATTATTCATACGTATTTTTTTTATTTAAATAACCACAGAATACACGTATAACCTAATAAATAAAACATGAACACAAATCACAATAATTACACAATTTAGATGGCAATTTCATTTAATTAATATATTTCTTTGACCAAGCAATAATTATATTAGTCTCGAGATTCCGCTTACATACATGCATGCTATTGAATTCACATTATACTTACAATATTTACATTTCTTATAATTATACAATAGAAAAACGCGATCAGTTCTCATTGTTTAAAAATAAAGATGACCTAAGCGGATTACGTTAAATAAACGTATGTATATTATTCTTTGTATTATTTTACACAATTGCAACATTATTCGGCATAAAGTTTTATAATACTAAATTAAGGTGAACGCACATCTATATACATACTATGTACTTGAGCGTCCGTGGCATGATAGTATACGAGGGGCGTGAACGTTTCCAAGGACCGATGGTGTTTTGGACATATGAGTTGCTATATAAATATTTCTAGCGGTAGCTAAGTTAGTAAAGAAAGAACTGGCATGCCAGATATGACCGTCTTCCCAAATCTTGACACATCTTTTTCTTTTCCTTCCAAATTAGTTGCTCGATGGCAATACATATAGTTTTGTACTCGTTTATAGACGACATAAGCAATCTTTCATCACGTATCCTATTGGCCAGTATGCCATTTTCTGGTTTAAAAAAAAAACCTCTGAATTATTAAGATCTTACTATAAGTTTGGAAGGAAGGAAAACGTCGCTACTAGACACATTAATTATATGTAAACGCTTATAGAAGTTTTATCAGCCAATGCTAATACCGGAAGAGATCCGGCGTAACGATATTTATTTTTTAAATCCTATACAGCCTCACATCTGCACAAATGATAAAACAGTAAATAAATATTCAAATAATATTGCGTACGGGATAATAGATGTGCGTGCACCTTAAGATTGCACAAATGATACATTGTATTATTCTAAAGTGGGTATATTTAACAAATGTTCATAATGATTTCAATGGAAATTATTTATTTTCAGCAAAATAGAAAATATTGTTTTTAGCAATATATATATTGCAACAGTACATAACAGAAAAATGCCAAATAACAAGATTTTTTTTTTATATTCTTTCCAAACAACATTTTAAAGACATAATGGCAGTAGGTAATAAAACTAATAAGTTATTATAATAAGTTAATATATAATTTAGTTATTGATTTAAAAGTAACTAACGTATTGAGGGATCATTCATTTAGTACGTCACAGTTGTATAGGAATAGAATTATATGAAATGTAGCGACGGTTGAAAATTCTGAATTGAATTCAGGACTTTTAATGACACGTGATAGGCCTAAAATGTATAAAAATGACGTGACATATTAAATGGGTGACCCCGTAATCGAAAAACGTTGGTATTTTTTTTTTAATTGAAGTTATTAGTTATTTATTACATCAATTCGTTTTTAAATCAATCAGAATAGTCGGTATGTGTATAAATGATGTTCTTTATGTAGATATATGGAATTTGACTTGAATCGGTTTTACACAGAACAGGAAAAAAGTATAATTTAAATAAAATAAAACAACATATTTTGAAAAATAACTCTACATTACAAAACAATCTAATATTGAATAGAAAATAGAATTTATTTTGGGCATTATTAAAAGGTACGATGAGTTTTATGACATCTATAACATAATTATTGATGCTGCGAATAAATTCCAGAGTAAAAACAATTTTTTTTTTACAGTACGTCCTCTCTAAAGTTTAAATTGTTACAAAAAAATATAGTATGATCCAATATTCAACGCTACGAACTTTTTTTAATATATAGCAATTTATATGTACAGTACGCATTGCACATATTTAGTGATGAAAATACCCGGGAGTTCTCCCAAAGTACCCAAACACTTCCTTGGGAATATTACCGGGAATTTACGAAATGTTCTCTGAAGTTTTGGGCACTTTGGGAAAATTCCCGGGCATTTTCATTACTACACATATTGTAAGGAATATTTATATCTTCAAAAGTTTGTAATGTTAAAAAACAAACATACAGCCGAATACAGATTCTTTTCTTTATTGAAGTCGGTTTGTGAATATATTCACTTTGATCCTTATTCAAATTTATTTAACATTTCCTGAACATAATTGGTAATAACTATAATTAGTTTTTCCAGATGTATTACAATGCTTATCACATTACAATTAAAATAAATTTTAAGCTTTCGCATTTTGTACTCGTTATAAATACTTTAACGGGCCTTATGCGCGAATTAACTTTAAATTATGACTTGACGTTTCGACCCGGTTACGCAGGCCATGGGTCACGAGCAAACTAAAGCGCCGTGGAGTTTCTTTGGGGATGGGAAATTACTTCCTCTATCCGATTTTATTCTTGATAATTTAAATAGATACAACGCTCACGGTATCAACATTTTTACAAGGCTTATTTTCGCGCATAAGACCCTTTTTTTTCGGGAATATAAAATGCTGTTTGCTTTAGAGGGCCTTTACAACTTCACCGGGCGAGAACAACGAGCATTTACGGTGCTCAGCTGGCAATTCACGACACGAACCTCGACTTGGTTCCGAACCGCCAGCCAGGGAAAAACCTAAGGTGATATACTAGCGTTTCAAAAGCGACTTCCTTAAGAAGAAACGCCGTAAGAAAGTCAAGGCTACGTCTGAGTGGAATTGCTCCTCGATTAGCGACAGTTGAATTAACAATCCTTCTTCGACGCTGCCTAAGACCCGTTAAAGCATTTATAACAAAATGGAACATTCATATCGTTGCCACATTTGATACGTTTTTCGCTTACTTTAAAGTCTTTCAAGAATATTATATTTGGCCGGTGTGAAGTGTTGAAGTGCCTGGCTATATCTCAAGTGTAGTACTGAATTGCGTGCATACGTCTCGACTGAGATACCACAGAGGGATTGGATGCACCAGCGCCGACAATCAAGTAACCGCCTGAAGTCGCCACCACTTTCTTGTTGCTTTCATCGTTCATTAGCTGGATTAAAAAAGGGAATAAACTCAAGTTCTTATTTTGTGATAACTTTTAATCATAGATGTTAGCATTTTGCTCATCTATGTTTTAAACACTACAAATTCCAGATTACATACACATTTATGATTTCTTAATGTTTTAAATGGATTTAATCATGATTACAGAGTAACAAAATTAAAATTACGACTACATTTTGTAATCGTTAATCAGATTACATTTTGCCCATCTCTGCTTTTAAGTATAATGTCGCGATTCGGACTCTGGCAATCACTGCTCGCTACAGCCACTAATGTATTTCTGCTAACCACGAAAGGGATATAGCATGACGATATGTTATTATGATTTAAATATAAAGTTCATATTGATATATTTAAACGACTAGACATTAAAATTATCTCAGCTTGTCTAAAGCCGGCTGCGACCGAAGTGCCTGTTGGATTCTAATAATACTATAAAATGTTAAATTATTTCCTTATTAGATTAAACTAAGTAAATAGTTTATAAATAAATTAAAAAGAAGGCTTTTGCTTGTACAGAAAGTTAAAAAAAAAAACTATAATACCGGCAATACATCAAACATCTATTAGATTGAAATAAATGAATTAAAGAAAATGCTTGACCACTAAAGCGTTTATTTAACATGCTCAAAATCAAAAGTTCAACTCATTTTTTTATCATTATAAAAAATACAATAAACTGCGAAGACAGTTAAAAAGCCCAACATATGGGCTTTATTATCTACAATAAAAGGCATGCACGATCCATTAGTTTAGTAACTAAATACTTAATATTGAGTAGTTACATAGCCAGATTGTGATTACAACGATAAAAACTATTTTTAAGATTTTGTGTCTTACGATATTCTTCCAGAAGACGCTCGATATTGTTAATTGAAAAATTAACTAGGAAGTACGCTAAAGGCGCGCGTCGGATTCTGCCAGTCGCAAATATGCAAAGGGGGTGAACACCGCTGTCAAGTCGAACCGGCAGAACTCGACGCACGCCTAACTCTTACTTTTGCCGAATCGTTGAGCTGTGCAATAGTCTTCCTGCGACCGTGTTCCCAACATTCCACGCTACTGACTCCTATAAACGAGGCGTGAAGACTTCAAGAGATATTCGTGCAGGCCGGCATGATCACTAACTTACAGATTTCTCTTTTGTAGTAATAATCATAATCAATTTTTTTTTACTGCTCCATGTTTATGACGAGTTAGACGGAACATATAGAACGTTTGATTTTTTTTCTTGCCTACTCAGAAACCTTGTGTAAGCATCTATGCTATAAAAGTTTTCCTTAAAAAAAGATTGGCTAATAAGAAGCGTTACCTGCTTATTTAGTATGAGCGGCGGTACCGGCGGTGGGGCCGCTTGCTTCTGAGCGCTCGTGTACGTGCCGACGCACTTTATTGTCTTGTTACCGCTGTTGTCTTCTATCATGCTCACTGGAAATACAACACGAGCTCTATTAGTTTGTGACCGAATACCCCTGCCAAAAGCAGACCCGGAATATTGTTGGAAAGGAAGGCGGAACTCTTTTGATGGAATGTGTTCGATCTGAATCTGTGAGAGAGGCGTTTGTGAGTGCCTTTAGTCTGAACAATCTAGACGTCGAGATGTTTAACAAAGTCTTAACGGAACTATTATCTGATGAGGCTTCAGGTCTGTTCCGATCATTGGCACCATATATCATATGTTAGGTATTTTTGTATATAAGTCTACGATGGGGCTGAGAGGGTTCCGGAGGGGTGGGTCCTTTAACCCCAAGTCAGCAGCGATCCAAATACCTACTACATATACTCGAGTACATATTATCTGTTTAAGCTACACCAATACAGTGAAAAGTACCCTAATATAATTTGTAAATAACAAAAGTTAATACCGACTTATAATGGAGGATTTCTGCGGAGTGGTCGACGGTGGTTGCTCCGGTACGTAGAGACGAGAAGCCAACTTCCCGCCGACCGTTAAGGCCGGCGTTGTTGAGCTTTTCTGCAACGCCAATACGTTAAAATCTATTAAAATAGAGTACAGAAATAAATACACATATTAAATAAAATAAGCCTTTATTTCTACTACTTTTTTTATACATCTTTTTTTTTTCATATTATTCTTCTTTTTTTTTAACGTTCTCTAGTAGTCGCCTCAGTGGCGTAGGCCTCCCCCATCGCGTTCCATTGGTCTCTTTTACTGGCCACACTCATCCAAGAAGATCCTGCCTTCTCTACAAAAATATGAGCCCATCTTTTATCGCCGGGTCCGTAGAGAATATACGGATACCCAGGCCCGGCGCAGGCGAAGAGAGGACAGTGCTGGCACCCCAGTGGTTTTAGTCGGTGCTAGTCCGACACACCGGGGAAGTGGCTCTTACCACTCCCCTGATGGTCCGAAGGGATTTCCACCAGGTTAACAAAAAAAAGGAAGCCCATCTTGTTTTTCGGTCGTCCTCTGTTTCTTGTTCCGTTCCGTCCGATAATCGATAAGTATGTTTTACAATAATAGAGAAGCACAACAGCAAATATCACTAATAAGCTATGATGGATATAATATAAGTAATAATTATTAAATATTAATGTGAACACCATAAACAATTAATTTATAATTCGCAATAATTATATTATATGTTGGTAAGCATATAAAGTGACAGGAAAGATATGGTAGTGTGACAAATCTTAACGGCAGCGGTTTAAGTAAAAAATGCTGTGGAGAGAAGGTGTTTGATATTAAGTATTAATATTTTGTAAATGAATAACAAATAATTATGAGGTCAAGGGTTGATACAATGATCCGAACATGTGTCCAACGATTCAGTACGAGGCCAAAGTAGAACCAAAATAAAATAGAGTATGGCGTGTGGTACCAGATAAATTTTTAGAGTTTATAATAATATAATATTTTATCCTTTTAATTTAATATATGACTAGATTTATAGTAGTACGACAGTATAAGACAAAATTAAAAAAAATACTTTACGACATAGACTTTCTAAATGGATCGAATCTCAATTATTTAATTGTACTCACTGGCATGCTGTCCGGTTGCGGCTGTAATCTACTTTCAGACTGGTTAGCTCCGTTGTTGCTCGTAATGCGTCCCTCCTGCTGTTAGAAAAAAAAAATTAACATACAGTAATGTACATAACAGAAAACGAAACAAAAACACAAGAAATAAAGAAAAATCGTCACGCTATATGTCTTTCGGGGTGAGCAGAGATACAATAGCAGTTGTATCCACTTTGCACTTATATCATGCCCAACGCTAATCTATGTTGTTAAGCTATGTTGACGTAACAGTGACATCGAGCAAAATGACGGGTTTATATAGATTTGTTTGAAGCATATTCCAACGAAGTAGCAATGCAATTTACGAGGCATTTTTGTGTTAACTGACCTGCAACCTCTGTTGGGTGCACACGGAGAAATGTTGAGACCAGTGAGCTCGCTGGCAGGGATAATCACAGTAGGACGTGTTCCAACAACAGTAGAACTGAGCTTCTTGACTGCAATACGCGCACCTGTGTTAAACCATAAACTATTTTAGTATTACAGAAAAACAATTGTTCTGCCTACACTCGACCTTTTATTTTCAGTCTACAAAGTTAAAGTGATATGTTTTGGTGGTAGGGTGATTGCCCGAACTGGGCCACCACAGTACACAGGTGCAAGAACCGTCATAGTGCCTCGCTGTGGCCTGTCGCGTTTCGGGATCAGCTTGTGTATATCCAGTAACTCATATACCTAGAGACCTTCAGTCGTGGTATATGTGGGCTGACACGTCGACGGAGACTATCAATGGATTTTCATCTTTTGGTGGTCACTTTCATTTTTAAAGTACACTGTACTTACCATCAGGTACTCTGTAGTCACTATGTCGAGCCAGTGTAACAAAAAATCATGTAAGTTATTTGTATAATTCTAGATGAGAATATAGTTTAATTCTAGAGTTCAACTTATACGACTGACTACTACTATACCATTGTTTAGATTTAGTCGCTTTGACTGCAGCTTCCAGTTCAGTCTGTGCCACTCTTCTCGCCTCAGTAATGGCTCTCGCCTTCTCTCTATCAAACCCCGCTCGCATCTCGGTCAGTGCCAACTCTGTATCATGTAATTTAATAATATATTAATTGCAATCTCAACTTATGCTTCAGATTGAAGAAACTAAGAATAATTTATTAGATAAACAATTACAAAGCAGCACATTAAAGTCAGCTGACACCCAAACTAAGACTGCCTGTATCTTGGATGTCAGCACATTTCACACAAATTGTTACATACAGTTTATTACCGCTGTGTAGCTCCAATCTTAACCCAAAACAATACAACAATAATATTACATATCAAACAATAGACTAAAGAATAAACCAAAGTAAAAAATAATTTCACAAGAATGTTGTGAAACTGTTGTGAAAGTTGCTCTGTTTTTATGATTGGCAATAGAAACTTTTTTTAAAGAATATCCTATCGTTGAAAAGGGCCCTTATATACATTCGAAAAACTAAACGTTAAATAAAGTGACCTAAGCATTCATGACAAACGATATCTCTAAAATGTCCCATACATTGACATAACATTTCAAAATATCACGTTGATACTTTATGTTAATTGCCCCCAGAGGTGTCCCTCTAATCGCTCCACCCGAGCCTGGGAAACCAAATTCATCCAGACGCTCGGGGAGCGAAATGCCTTGTTGAGGCTGCCTCTCTGGGAGGGGTAGGAGTAAAGAGCCCACTCTTCCAAAATCTATATGTCAGGCGGCGCGCCGGACCCCTACAATTGTCCTTGTCTACTGGCGTTAACAATATATGTATGTAACTTGATAACTTGAACTTGATTATTACATGATATTACGAAAATTTACGTTAATTCCATAAATTTTTTACTTTCTACCAGCATTATTGTCTAACAAATTTACTTTGTCTAGGGTGGTAGTCCTAATATGGGGTATTCTTGAGCAATTCAATCAAAATATATTAACTTATTACATTAGGGCTAAAAGAATAATTAATATAACCAATGACCGGTCCTTGTACTTTTACAAAGCATGACTGAAGTTAAGTGTGAACCAATCTTTATTTAAAAGATACATTACTATGATTGTGTGTGATCTCCTCCATCTGTTGCTGATGTTGCCACTTGAACTGTTCCAGTTGCATTTTCAGCAAAGTCGATTGCGCCACAGGATCGTCCAACTTCTCCAGTGAGTCTTCCAGTAGAGTTCGAAAGAAATCTGCCAACTGAAAATATGAATTATTACACCTTATTTTAATAGAAAGAAAAAATATTTATTTAATTTCAAACAATACACACAAAACATTTCTCTACGAGTGTTCCATAAGGTACAAACATGTGTAAAATTTTAACTTTTCAGGGGAGTCAAAAGCAAGTTCTGACATCAATCGCATTTACATTAGGCAAAAAAAGTCATCGGCCACTTGGATTATTTGCCTATTCTTGAAGTTTTTCTTACTAAGAGATATGAAATTCCACTCCAATTCATTATATTCACTTAAATTACAGAATATTTTCATAATACTTAATAATGACTTTTTTTGCGCCCGCTTTGCTATTTTTTTTAAATAAATATGAATACCAAGAGATATATCTGAATTATTAAGTCAAAAATGTATTATTTTTTGAAAATATACTGTAATTTAAGTGAATAAATTGAATTGGAGTGTAATTTCTTATCTCTTAATTAGAAAAACTTCAAGAATAGGAAAATATTCCAAGTATTTTTATATTTCTGTGACAAAATTAATCTCACATGTTGATTAAATGTAATAATACCCTTTAATGTGAACTTTTAATTGGATTGTAGAAAGCTTATTTTAGTAATGATAAGCAATTATTAAAAAAAAAACTATGATATTCAAAATAATACATTTTAAAGAAATAGGGTTTGATTTGATTTAAAGGTAAATGTACAAATATCAAATATTTATGCTTATATCTTATGGTTTAACGGATTATTCAAGTTTTAGGTGAATTGTTCCAAATATTTTAGAAGCACAGCGCGTTGTGGCATATCAACATATGTCAACCTGATGCATTCAGTATTTCAGGCATTAACACTTAAGTTGCAATAAAGCTCTCCGTGCTCTTTGTGTTCATAAAGAAAAGCCTCGTCATAGAGCGATTCGCGAGATTTTAGTTTCCTAAGTAATTAGAACGAGCAATTATTTCGGAAAACAACTTATAGTCATCTCCAAAAAAAAAAAGAAAAAAAAAAGTGTTATGCATCCAATTGAGGCATAAAAAACATCTTGTTATACTTGGGTACTTAATTAATATATAGACTTTCATTTTTAAAGTTAATTCAAAGTAGTTCATTTTTAACTACTTTTATTAAATATCAAGTGAGAGACGAAAAAGTCGCAAGAACAGACTTTCTAAATAAACTTGGCTGCACCCTAAGATCCAATGCGAATGGTAATTCTCTAAATCTACTAATTACCAAAATCAAGGTAATGATTTTTATGACATTGATGCATATCTGATGCATACCTACAAAAACTAATCCTAAAACGCGATAAGCCAAACCGAGCCAGTATTAAGATCTCCGAAATTACGTACTGTAGTTACGATCATGTTCAGGCAATTGTCTTACCACCCGAAGAGAATTATTTCTATAACTAAAATATCTTACTTTGACAGCATTCTGATTGAGCTTAGCTGTTAGTGGGCCCGCTGTTGATGGCGTTGGAACTGTGCCCATCGGCGTATTGGGGTCCAGCGGATTGAATAAAGGCCGTTGTTGCAGTCTAGGCGGCTAAAAAAATATGTTTGTATATGTTAGTCATTAGTTAAAATCTAGCCTCACATGTGTGAAAAATGTCTTTATTTATACGAAACAAACATTAAATACAATCAATTTCGAATATTTATAAATTACAGAATGCTATCTCTCTAATACATACCTCTCCGGGAGCGGCATCAGAAGTGGGCTTATTTGCAGGCGAGGGCAGAATTGCATTTGGCATGCGATCAGGCAGCCCATTTATTGTTGGCTGAGATGGTGTGCTCTAAGGAAGAATGTATACAAACTATGTAATAATATACGCTAGAATAGAGCTTCCTATATCACAATTACAAAAATCAGCATAGTACACAACATACAAAATCAAGCATTTTTTGCCTTTTTTAACATTTTATTCGGTATTAGCAGAGAGTGAGTTTATTACCATGTTTCTATTCACTGTTTTATAGTCTGTTTAGTCATTTTTTTCAAGTTGACCTTGGTCAACTCTCTTGGTTGGATGACAATTTCCACATACTTGTTCTTATGTGATATTGGTATTTATTATAACAGAAAGCGCAATTAATATTGACATACGTTATTAAATAGAAGTGTTTAAGTAATGATACTAGTTCTTACATCAACACTGCCCAAAGACATGACCGGCTGCAAGCTGAACATCCACTGGCCATTGACGGAGGTCATGAGCGGGACGGTGTGCACCGTGGTCGGTCCTATGGTGGGAATGGTAGGCACTGCAGCAGAACTAGTCGCCGTGACGACTGGGAGCGGGCTCGACATTGATGGGACTAGAGAAGGTGTCACCGTGTTAACTATGTTGTTTGCTGAAAATAAACATTCATTTTTTACTTAGACGAAAATGAAGATTTTAAGGATATGTCACGTTTAAGACATTTTTCATTATATAAGATACGAGACAGACATGATTTAAACAAAAGTTAAGCCATATTACGGTAATGGGGAAGTATCGCACCTTTTGTGTGTTGCAGATATATGCATTGTCACTGTACACCGTAACCACGGTAGATAAAATTTCTTCAAAAGCTTAAAATCAACCATAGATCAAGTTATAGTTACATATATAGGACCCAACGTTGTTACTATGTATTATAATCTTCCTTTAAACTATCTCATCATAGTGTAATAGCAATGCTAACTCGGGCTGTGTGCAATGTAATGTGTACTCTTCAAGTGTTTGGCTCATAATTCAATAGTCCCCTTTATGTAGACATTGTTAAACGGTTATGTAATTTATTCGGCCTCTCAATAGGGAAGGATGCCCCAGTTCCTTCGCATCCTTCTGTAGAGATCGTCCATAGACTTGGTCACTCTTCCACCGACAATCAAAAGTTATGCTAATCCAGTAATACTCGTAGTTCTACATCTCATAATAATAGTAAGATGTAAGAGAGGACACAACCCGATTATGTGAGATACTATGGGCGTCACGATACTCGCTCTTATGTTATTAGTTATTGGTAACTGAATCTTGGTTTGTAATTTGATTGGGATAACAGCATCAAACAACATTGGTTTACTCTTTACGAAATTTCACTTCTATCACGTGCACAGTTATGCAAGTACCGTTTCCTAAAAAAGCGTATAAAATAGTACCACCATAGCAAAGATATTCATAAGCATATCTCATAAAAACCGAGACTGGCCGCATTAATTATGTTTTAGGTGACAAAGAAAAATATTATCTAAAACCATTATGATCCGTAATTCTTTCAATGTTGCAATTTAATTGGTTTTTGGTTTGAACTAATGGTCATGAATGCGCTAATGGAGCGAGAAATTATTAGATTATAATTGATGGAGGAATTAAAATACACCCTTAAAACTTTGTATGGTGATGTTACTGCACTGTTAGTAAAGAAACAGCTGATACATGTAAAAAAAAGCGCTGTGAAAAGCGCTATCCTCAATGCAATTATGGTATATCGACGAAGCAGCTGTTACATGATTTTTTTTATATGTTTAATGCTTTCTTTTCAGTAGCACAGTTGATACGTGTGATAAGAAGCATGATTCCAATAAATGAAATAAATATCGCTTAAGAACTTACTAGAAACAGAGGAGGCTGGGGCAGGCGGTCGCGTCAACTGCGGGTTCACCACAGTACAGTTGGGATTCAGCGGCCTTGCGACCCTTACGGGCGACTGCGTCATCGGCGGCTGGATGGGAATGTACACCATCGAGTTCTTGCCGTTCAGCTGACTGTCCTCTGGCTTCTTAGGTTGAGGAAAGGTTTTCTTCGCCCGGGGCCGGACTTCGGGCGTCATCGTGGGCGCTCTTCGATTCAGCGGTGTAACTACGACCTGTGTATGAATAAAAATATTTTCTGATGATTTATTTACAAACACTTAATTTTAATCACACTAAGGGCCTAAGCAAGATCCATCTATCAGCAATAACGTTAGTAGAAACGTTAAAAATTTATAAGATTGACATAAGGTTTCAAAATATCACATCTTTACATTATATCAATTCCATACATTTTGCACTTTTCTATTAACATTATAGACAATCGATTGTTACTTTGTCTAAGCATAATATAATCTGTAAATAGTCTGGTAATAGGCGGTAAGGCTATTTGCTTTATGATTTTCCTTATGCCTCGATGATATGCATTTGCCCAACAAATACTTGTTCTTTTAAAGACTCCCAAATTAGAAATGCTTTGAAAAATTGACTTTGGAAATGTTTCCCAATTATTCATTATTTCTATTTATAATTTGGGGAGTGAGTTTATGAGACTGCTAGCCAATAATGTAAGTATTGAATATTATATCACAGAAAATTATTTAAAAAAGCTATTTATAAAATTCTAAATTATTTGATTTATCTACACGGGTTTATTTCATAGGTTCCCAATCACATGGTTATTAAATACTTGTATTAAAATTGTTTTCCTAATTAGAGGTTACATGTCTATATTGAGTATTGACTCAAACTGAGGTATTTCAACTCAACAATTACTCAAACGGGCAAAAGTTACGAAAGGATATCGATTACCTTATTGAGTCGCACGTCACGCAATCCTGTCGGGTTCACGGGTCTTAGTTTGAACGCGTTCATCAAGTCCATTTTCTCTACATGCCGCTCTGGTTCATCCAGGTCTATTGGCTCAGCCTTGATCTCCACATGCAAGCTATCATTGGTCTGTTTCTCTGGTGACGTCATTCGAGCAAACGCTTTCACTCCAACCCTGCCCACCATCGGTTCATGGTCATTCCTTAATTTTTGCAGCCTATTAACGGCGTCATTCACTTTCCGTACGTTTTCCACACTCGTGGGGATGAATATACTCGAATCAGGGGTAGCTTCGATTGTTACTTCGATGGTTTTCGGCGCTGTGGTGGTTTTTGTTTGGGTCGTGTTGGTATTTTGCGCAATTGTAGAGAGACTTCGGACACTGCTTATTGTAGGTAAACCGCTTATTTCACTAGATACTATACCTTTGTTAGATTCGCGTGCTATCACTGCTAGGGTTGTGTTATCATCAAATATTAGAGAGTTCTTAGCTGATTTTTGACTATTTTTATTGGAACTATTAGGAGCTGTATTTTTCTTATCATTATCAGACTTTTCAGTTTCAGCAGACTTAGATTTAACTAAATTTTCTTTTGGCTTATCCTTATTATTAGAATTTTCAACTGGCTTTTCTGCTTTTTCGAAGCTTTTATCGGATTTTCCAGAATTATTACTAAGTGACCTATTTAATTTAGACCGTCGCATAACCGAATTATCGTCTTTATTACGTTCAGTTAGTGATTTGTTTCTCTTCAGATTATATTTTTGTTGTGTTTTGTCATCCTTTGGCGTACTGGTCTTCTGTTTGTGATGTGTTTTATCATCAGGTGTGGAAGATTTAGAACTATCTCTTGCTTTAATTACATGTTTGTTGGATTTAGGCTGTATTTTGATTTTTATTGGGGTTACTGTTCGTGGTGTTTTATTTGTGTCTTTGTTCGGACTTGTGGACTCTTTTACTACCAAACTACTTGATAGTTCTTCTGCTATAGAAGTTTTCTTCTCTTGGGAGTGTTTTGCTTCTGTATCTTTCTTTTGTGAATCCTTAGACACTTCATTTTCAACCTTAGATTCTTCCTGGATCAGTTTACTACTGCTAGGTTCTTCTGGCTTATCAGTGTCTTTTACCTTTGTTTCTTCAACACGTTTACGTTTCTCTGATACTGCACTTTCTATTATTGTGATAACAGCTTCTTCTAGTTCCGATCGGCGTCTTTTCCTAAAAACACTTTCTTTTTCTTTATTTTGGGAGTTTTCCACATCCATAGGTTTACCCCTAAAAGAAATAGTGAATAAAACATTGTATGTTTTTTGAATACTTCAGTTAAATATGATAATCTGTACACAAATTAAGTCACTAATATTATTTAGACCAAAGTGAAGACACTAACAATTTTGTTTAGATTTTTGTTACATTTTTTAAAAAACCTTTTTTTGTGTCCTTTGTATCACTTATTGTGTTCACCGTACATATATATGTTCATTCGGATAATAACTGCCCAAACTGGTTCGTGATCACAGGACATAAGAGTAAAAACCGTCGATAGTGATTCGCTTCGGCTTGTCGTGTTTCTGGATAAGTTTGTGTATTTCCATATACCACGAGACATCCCATCGTGGTACATGTGGGCCGACATAGCGACGCCAGTAGCGTTCATTCCATAGATGCATGAAAGCATTGCATGCCTTTACAATAATTAAGTCAAGAATAAATTGCCTAAAGTTAAAAAAGAACCATCTATATTCATATCAATTATATATTTACGGCATCTATCTTTCCTATGACAGCAATATAATATTTACTATCATAATATAATATTCAAATTAATTACGCGAATTCTGCCTACCTTTCGTACGGACTTTCGTGCTTTGGCAGTCGTAGCCATTCTTGGACTACGCAGTACATTCGGTGCAGTATAGTCATTTTGTCTAGCCAGTTTAAAAAAAAGAAAATAACATAAAATATTTACTTACTTTTCCTCAAGTAGAGAAATATTTTCTTTAGCCACATCACTTTTATCAACGATATTACTAGTTGCTAACGGGGACTGTTCCTCAGCTTCACTGACATCACTAAAAAGAAAAAAATATGTCTTAGAAGATTGAATCTGATTTTTCTTTTTTAATTATTTGTATGTAGTGTGATAATATTAATTTTGAGATAACGCTTTGGAAACGATAGTACAAACATTGGTTACGGATTTCTTTATGCTCTTTATCTGTATAGAGAGATGTCTCTACATATTGTGAGTTTTAAAAGAAATATTCAACATACTCCAAATAAAAATTGAATTCAATTTTGGAAATCGATTAAAGTGAAAAATATCAACATGCTACAATTATTGCAATATTACTACAAATATATCGTGAGGAAATTGGCATGAAATATAAAAGAAATGTCCCGTGTAAGTGCCCTGAGAACGGATATCAGCTGTCCTACTGATCACGTTGTGCACGGCATAGGAGCGCAAAGTGGATACACCTACTGGTGTCTCTCTCAGCCCAGTAGGGACAATGATTTTTATCTTTATAATATATCTATTTTTATATAAACACAACCGCTTATGCATCTCTGCTCACCCCGAAAGAGACATATAACATGACGATATATTATTATTATAAATATAATTATAAATAAATATATTAACTTACCCATCATTAACGGAACTCTTAGAACTTTTAGAATTAGACCTGCTCTTTTCTTTTGATAAACTAGGTGATACATTCGACGATTTTTGGTTAACATTTGAACGAACCACACCTTCGAATGTGGGTATCTGAAATTAACAATATATGTTTTTCAAATACTATATCTATTCGATTGTTCTTCGTAGTAAGTTTTAGTCGTAGCAAAATTTACCACGAAGCAAAGTAAAATTCAGTAAATTGTAACATTAATAATTGAGAATAAAGTGCATACTTACTAGAATTTTAAGCTGTTCATACAATTTTGATGGCTCAAATTGTGTCTTGAATGGTGGATAAACGAATTTACCGTATTTTCTTGAAATGTTTCTTATATGCTGTTCTGCTTCCTGAAAATATTTTGATGCGTATTGGACATACTAATCGTGTATCGTTAATACGAGGATCCATTTTGCTTTTAATAATTTCTAACTCTTACATATATCAAGTTAAATCAAGGGCCGATAAATTAATTATCTGTAATTAGAGGAATATTGTAAGCACTATGAACCGGGTAACCGCTTAAAATGGTACAGTAGATTCTGGAAGAAATATTTATCAAAAGTTATGACTGGCATTCTAACCAAAATTGTGTTATGTTATTAGTTTCTTATATCACAATTACAGTGGTCAGATACCACAGGTAGATTTCTAGCTCGGGTAGTAGACTTGGAGTCTGCGGCCCGGTTGAGAGGAAAGCGGCGCGCAGTGCCCGGCGTACCGCCTTTGAGGAGTGGATTTTTATACCTACCCCTTCCAGAGATGAAGTCTAAACAGACTGTTCGGCCCATGGGCGCCTGGAAGAATCTGGAATCCCAAGCCCGGATGGAGTGATTAGAAGAGCAACCCGTGGGTTTTTAGTCAGTAGGAGTCTGATACACCGGGGTCGCTGTGGGGCCTAATGGTTCTATGCAGGATTTTCCCCTGGATTACCAAAGAAACGGTCGATTTCTGGACAAAGCTGATAGAAGTCGCTCAAGCGAAGCTTTGCCTCTGGCTTCGACACCGCTATTATAGTAATATTTTATATATGATTTTTTCGATGGTCCTCGGCGTAAATTAAGTCTAGGTATATTTATGTAATTGTCTGCAAATATAAAAAAAGGTTCCCTAATATTCACTGTTTCCGAATTCTCCATATACAATAATTAAGGTCAAAAATACCTGCATGCTATCCAATATGTCTTGCCTCTTGGTTCTAAAATTATTAGGATCCTTCTCCGAGTACAGGAAGCAGTCTTTAGCCGGAACCCAAGCACGGTCGTGGGCCCCGAAGAATCTCACATCGACCAGTCCAGCACCGCTTACAGACATGCCTTTAGCTGGCCAGTACGGGAAACCTGGTTAAATAGAGGAAATCTGTTTCAAAATGGGCATTATACTGGAATGCGTTTAAAAACTTACGAAATACGCCATACAATTTGACTTTATGTAATAACAAACTGATGTCATAGAAACAGGGTCATAGATGGGCAAAATGTAATCAGATTAATAAAAATGATTAACTATTACATTTTACGTTTTTTACTATTAATATGACTGCATTTTACTCATTTGAGTTTTAAACACTACAAAATCCCAGATTGTATACACATTTATAATTTCTTAACGTTTTAATGGATTTAATCATGATTACAGAGCAAGAAAATTAAAATTAAGACTACATTTTGTAATCGTTCATCATTAATCAGATTACAATTTGCCCATCTCTGGTCATAGTTTTTAATTGTATGTAAATGTAATACACTGACCACCGCCCGGTTTAGTTGTAAAGACCTTTCCCGGTAAATCAACGCGAGTCATTTCGAAAAAAAAAATGTAATACATCTAACTTTAAGTACTCGACATTCTATACTACAAAGGCAATAGCGTGCATCTGATACAAACATACAAAGCAGTATCTTGATATACTTGGATATTTAATAAATATATTGAGATAGTATTTTTCAGGCTTTTATGGAACTCACGCCACTGTACACTGGACAAAGGTCAAGTCAAATGATAATCAGCATAACATAATAAATCTTATGTATACATCTAGTTAGACTTAAATATATCATGTTAGAGTTTTTTTTATATGGGAAAAAATTCTCATAGGACAGTCCCGGTCGCACATAAAGATGGAAATTGTTTCTGCGCGTTTTCAGAAACTGGGGGGCCTTGTAATCAATTTTCCACAGCTCTCAACTCGACGTGCCCTGCGGGCACGATCTTAGGGGAAGATATTGCCTCCCCCACGATAAACGGTGAATATCATCAGAACGCCTCACTATGCTCCGCAGACTTCTCGAGGGTAGTGACCCTCGAGAACGGATCCATTGCCAGTTCAGCTTGCTAACACAGAGATATATCGATCTCTGTCAGACAACCTCATTTTGGATTTCATTCATATTCCTTTATAATTTTCCTTTCCTTTTTACCTTTTAGTTTAGCCCATAGCAATATATGGGGAGTGGAACACACGTCCGTGAACCAGGTGGGGCGGCGCGCGTGCGCCGCAGCGTAGCATTCGGGACAAGCTTCTATCTCGCCCATCTCCGCTCGACAAGACCTCACCAAAGCGCGAGCACCGCTCGTCAGCTTCGATTGTACTGTAATATTAACACAATCATACTTTGACGGGTTGATAGCGCAGTTTGTCGTGATCCAACCTGCGACGCTGAAGGTCCTAAGTTCGAAACCCGGTATTAGTAAATTTTTCTCTGACAAACAGATAAGTTTGTCGCCACACATGAATGTGTATGTATATATATTTATATAGTACTTTAACACAAGCGTAAACTTAGTTTGGGGTTAATCATTGTGTAAATGTGTTAAATCTGAAACTATTTAAATTAATTACCAGTTTTTTTAACAATTACAAACAAGCTAAAGCTCATTTTCCACATCAACTAATGGAGACATGATAAGGTCGATGATGGAGCGTGCTCACCTAACAGATACAATTGTTACTTGACGAATCGTATAAGATGCTGTTTTTAAAAACAGCTTCTTATAACATACGACAGTGATACAGACGGCTGTATCAGCGTCGGCTAATGGTGAATTCTACGCCTTGACTATATGAGTAAAGTTGTAAAGGAGAGTTCACATTGTTCACTAGGAATCGCTCTAATCGATTAAATCTTTCAAACTATATCACATTTTATATTGAGTTATTTGAAACATATTGTATTCGATGTTTTTGTATCTGGGAATAAACACCGATTGGATCTCAACTCACGTGTGTTGAATATAATACTATTGTGTAGAATCCATTGCGCATCTGCCATGAAAGCCTCGGTGCTGCCGTAAAGCCCCGCCTCGATGTTCGATTTCATCAACGATAAGTCCATTGGATGAACGACGTATTTATCGTAATCGGGAAACGCCGCGCGATCCACGGGGTTCATGAAGGGTTCAACCTGAAAAAAAACAGCAGAAAAATTAATAACCAAGCAGTTGTTTATAGCAATAGCCACCGATGGTGTTTATCCTATAGACACATAAAAGACATTATTATACTCGGAGACTTTGGGGTTTTGGAGGGGTGGGCTTTTTAATGCCACCCCTCCCAGAGAGGTGGCCATAACAAGGCTTTTCGCTCCCCGGGCGTTTGGATGAATTTCCCAGGCCCGAATGGAGCAATTAAAAGGATGATACCTCGGGGCTTTTAGACAGTAGGAGTCTGACACACCAGGGTCGCCGTCCTCAGTGTCCCTGATGGTCCTATACAGGATTTTCCTCCGGGATACAAAAAAAAAAAAGTTGGATATTAAATAAACATACTGATTAAAAATCTTAAATAATCTACTCTGAGACCGAATTACTAGATTTTAAGTCAATATTATATCTATTAAATGACTAAGTACAACAAGGAAATCCTTTTTATGTTTCTACGGTATGAACGCCACTGATAGCAATCATAGTACATTTCTTTTCACTTTGACATGTCAAACAGAGAAAGACAAAATTGTATCTAAAGGTTATATTAATAATCATCTCAACCTGGGCAGCGAAACTGTATCCCACGGGTCGCGTGTAACGTAATACACCTTTAGAGCTTTGTTACGGTCCACGAGACGAAGCATACTCATAAAAACAAGCGAAGTCATAGCAAACTAGTTAAATGCAGACCGGCGTAAACTATTACTTTGCAATTTGTACTGTTTACTGGGAATATTAGTCAACCATGATCTATGCAAAAACTTTTATCTGTGGTAGTAATTATTACCAATCTTGGTAAATAAAAACACGCTCTTAGAAACTGTACAAACCGACTTCTTGAAAGAGACTTCAGTTCGCAGCGGTCAAAAGTGCTCAAAGCAGCGTCAAAATGTCTATGAATTTTCGACACTGAAATAAATTGCAATAGGGAATTGATGCGTCTTGCCATATTAGTCCTATATTTTGGGGTAGTTTGATAACCACAGTTATGGGCGGTATGAAATATCAAAACTGTTAAAATTTAGAATGTATGTCGCTGAAAACCGTCAGTCAGAGTGTAGGTTTTTATTATTACTATATTTTTCAGCGGCGTGAAATCTCATAGAAGCATCCCAAATCATTATCTTGTTATACTTGAATATTTAATAAATATTCTCCAATTTGGTCTAATTTAGATTCTGAAACACGGAATATAGTGATTACCAGATGTTAAGTAAATGAATTAATGTATTTGATGTTGAACAAATCTCTAAGTATAACGAGGTAATACTTTTTATGCATCTATGGGATGCACACCCGCTATAATTAAGTTTTTCACGAACTAATACAGGTTAAAAAAGTAAAATTGTCCTTCCTTACTGGTCACACATTAAGTAACTGCATTTCTTTATTTGTTGGTAATATAATCAAAGAGACATTCAGATCGGTAATGTGACACGACTCAATCTTCAATTACCCACATTTTAAATATTCCGACATACTTAATAATATGTATTATATAAAACAATAAAATATAAGAATATTCTTTCGGTAAACACGCAGGCCTGATCAATTATTTCGCCACTTGACCCATAGGCGTGACAAAGATAGAGCATAAGCCTCTAAATTATACAAACAAAAAATATATAGGTCATTGATTTTGGTCCAAATAACATTAATTAAACTTGATATTACCACGTCTATCTAATATAACCTCGCTTTAATTGCATTCCTGTGGTTGATAAATGTGTAACTACTTGTATATAACAAGAAACGTAACCATTTCAGCTCATTTTTTGGATATATGTGAACTAATCAACGAGTAAAGTAAAATTTGATTCCGTATAGGACCGGTTTTAAGCATTTGTTCAAAATTTTAATGCTCCTAAAGAATCCGGGATTATTGAACAATCATTTATGCGATTTTTAGTCAACAAAACAAAGAACATAACTTTTGGAATAGATGATTTAGAAATATCAAAAGATAAATCAGATTTTCGATTCAATCAACTCAAGCATCAATATCATTTTCTTTGAATATGAATGGAGTTCAGCTGAACGAGACTATACGTATTTCTTTACAAGATATACTATAAAAATAATAGTTTATTACGTAGTTCAGTGTTCGGATAAAAGATAGCCGTATGCCGGCCGTAATTAATATTCAAATTATTATAACTTCATGATAAAATATTTTCGGTAAATTAATGAAATTTCAAATTATAAACAGATAGTGTTTAAAATGTAAGGAGTCAAGAGCGAAATTCATTTTTTTTTATATATATACATATATTTAGAGGAGGTAAGCAAACTAACAAACCAATGGTAAATGGAAAGTGTCTACTGACGTCTGTAGTCTAAAATATAATAATAAATTTACTGTATAATAGGACGTATGTTGGAACATAACAAAATAAACTAATTTCTTATACTATTGGTCACGTTGGGCAGGATATATAAACGTAAAGTGGATATAGCTACTAATATATCTCCGCTCATCCCGAAAAGGATAAAGCGTGACTATATTATTATAGTTTCTCATATATTATTAACGATAATCCGTAAATACGCAGTTCAATCGACTCAATGCATGGCGAGTCCAGTGCCTTTATCTTATAATTCTTACATCCGAAACTCGAGAATCTTAATAATGCGTCATATGGGTATTTTGTATTTCGTAGGCGTATTGCGTATAGCCGTAACCGCATTGTGTAAAAAAATACGACCCAATCTGACGACACTTTATAATAAAAATCTGTGCCGTTATAAACATATAATACTAATGTACGACAAAGATGAGACTCAAAAAATGCAAGAACACACCTACATCTGCATACATTTACAAAGGCGTGGTGTGGCTGGTTTATTATTAGCATAGAAGGGGACAGAAAGCGTCGCTTTAGAATCGATTTTTTGTGCGCGACAAGGATGGAATATTGCCGTCACGCGCCACGAACGGGGTTCGCGCTACGTAGATAAGTGGCAAGGTCATTTCACCCGCTATCCGCGGCAAGCTACCAACTGCTCGATAGACGACGCGTACATTTTCACGTCCGCCATGTCTTGAAATATGCTAGTACATTTAAGAAGCAGAGCTATTGCCTACTTACTGCAAGATTATTCATAATATTGTTGTATATTGTTTTAATATTGTAAATGAACGAATATCTTTAGAAATTAAAAATAAGAAAAAGTTATGCTCTGCTAAAAATTGTTTTCGAAAATAATGAGATAATGATTATTAAACCATTTCTGTATTCATAAATTCATATTTTTCTGTATTTCTGTAAGAAAACAAATGTCTATACTATTTGACAAAATATCATAAATAAATCTGAAGGCAAATTGTACATCTGTAAAAAAATATATAGGTACTCAAATTATTCGGAACGTGATTTATAGCATACATATTTTTTTCTATTTTCATAAATTGTAATGAAGATATTCTGTTTGTACATAGTTATAGACATTTGTATAATAAACAACACAGTTTAATTTCCATTCGAAATTAAGAAATGTTAGGTAGTTTGGTTAGCCAAAATCAGGATATGCTTTTTTTAATAAATGTATAATGTGAAACATAATTTTAATGATTAATTTAAATTTGGACATTTAGAGTCATTTCAATACTACAGGTTTCATTAAAATCACTCCAATAGAAACAGAGATACAGCTTGAACTTTTTGTATTAGTCACCTTTCTACAAGTTTAAGAAGTGTATTGTTGTGATGGTAGTGTTGATGTGTGTCGGTTCAGTGAGGAGAAATTAAATTCTTTACTCTGTAACATTAAAATAGCTATGGATGTGTAAATAGCTTGTGTTGGGAGATAGTTACACCATTGTTTTTATTTAAGTTAGTGGCAGTCACAAGAAGAATATCTAATGATAAAATAAAGCCAAATAAGGCAACTAAACGAATTAATTTAAAATAAAAATTAAAATAATTAATAATTTTTTTTTTTTTAATTCTACTGAAAAAGAAACACTAGGTACTGTAAATGACTTTAAAAATAAAATATTACCCCATTAAGGTCCATCATTCTTTCCAATGCATACTTTAGCAATTCACAGAGCATACCAAGCGGTATCTTCTTCATGACTAGAGATCTGTAAATAAAATTTTATTATTTAGCAAAAAAAAAAAAACTTTCCAAAAGATCTTTTAACTTTTTATATACAGTATTTGTATTTTTTGGTATTTAGTTTTATCATAAATTAGTAAGATACAACAATAAAGATCATATATTTTAGAAAGGAGCATAGAATGCCCATACATTTTGTACAAGAAATTAAAAGTCTGTGATAATCTAGTACACCAGCAAAACATTCTAACAATAGGTAGTTTTTATTAAACATTTTATTATATCTAGACTTTACGTTTTGTTTAAGCCACTTGTTCTTTGAATACAGTACTTTTTTAGTCCTAGGAGTTAAAATATAATCATAAAATAATCAAAATACTAAAATTATATTAAAATATTCTGCCGAGCAAATAGAATTTAAGACACTGTAACACTTTTGAACAAATAATTAAAAGTAATTCCAGTTGTTCAACAATAATAATGTATACATTTGCAATGAGAATTATCTATTTATACAAAGCTTAACTTAAAATCTACACACTTAAACTAAACTTATCTTACACGTAAATCAGTTGATATTGCCATTTCTTAAATGTAAATTTTGTTTTTAATCAATGTTCAACTTGTATTATCAGGCATTACCTAATACAAGTATATACTTCTTATTGAAAAAAGCCATTTATACTGTCATGATAAATAGCTTTACCACAACATAATTTTTTATAGGAAAATGGTTAAAGAAATCCAACAATATGTAGGTGTTCAAAATTAATTGAGTAAACACCTTTTATGACATTTCAAATTCATTGATACAGCCATTAATGTATCTCTGTACACCACAAAACAGCAACAGACTTTATTTTGGGTAATAAAAAATGTATAACTCACCTAGTTTCAGAACTTTCTGCATGCAATGTAATCAGACAATCAGGGCATACCCAATTATTATCTGAATTTATTTTGTTCCGTTCAGCACTTGATAGGCATTTGAAATGGAATGTTCGAGGGCAGACTGTACATGACATTGGTGCATGAGTCTTCTCACTAGCCTGTTCCACAGCCCAGTGGCATCTCCAACAAAATGGGTCTTTACATGGTTTTCCTTGGTTCTCATTGTTACTTGGGTCCTGCTACAAAAAAAACAAAACAATATTAAAAAAAAAATGTAAAAAATGTCTCATATTATTGTTTTTAACAGGCCTATAAACATTATAATAAACACATAATTATAACATAAGGGTATTATAGACAATATTTAATTGGTGGTAAGAAGTATATACGATCATACCCACAAAGAATTTTATAGCTACTATATTTATAAGTTTAGTTTTTTTATATAAATAGAAAAAAAAAAAAGATTCCTAAAGTAACAAATATTCTCATTAAAATATCACAATAAACATAATAAAGTTGTTATAATAATGTTGCTTATATGGTTTAATGGATATACAACTTACAATCTCCTCCACTTTCCTCTTTTTAGGTGTACTACTTGAGACTTGAACTCTTGAATCTTCTTTATGATTCTTACTATCCTCAAAGTCATCATCAGTCATATCATCATCTTTATTAGACTTTCCAGTGACAGAATTTAGAAATTGTTTTACTTTATGTACAAACTCTGGGTTCTGTGACCGCATTGACCTTTTTAAAATATGCTTATCAGATTTCTCACTGCAATTGCTCTTTTGAGAGTTGTTACTGTGCCTTCTTGTTCCCTGTATCTTATCAGCTTCAATAGATGAGTTCAGACTTGTGTTTGAGCTATCCAGAACCGTCCTAGACTTACGCATTTTGGTTGTGAGCTGAGTGCATTCACTGATTATTTTTGATTCTTTAGCAGAGTTTATCAATGACTTCAATTCTCTACTAATACTTTTATTGTGTTCCTTTTCTGAAGTATCCAGATTTGTGTCCATGTTTGAATCGACTAGACTTTCCCCTTCAACTGTTATATCTACTGGTATAACTATATTATTACTTTTTACTGTTTCATCCTGTGCTGTGGGTTCTTTTATTTGACCTTCATTTGAATTCAATTCAGTTTCTAAGTTTTTTGGTGGAACTTTTATTTCTTCTTCTTTTTTTGTTTCCTTGACTGGTGATTTTTGTTCATTCTTTTTTACTTCATAAGTTTTTTTAGGTTTTTCAAATGTCATTTTGACTTCATCTTTCTTTGGACTCTCTGTTTTGCTTGAAGAATCAACTAATTCAGTTTCCTTACCCGATGTTAGTTGTTCTACAGAATCATTAACTGAAGATATTTGAGGAGTCGCCTGGGGCTGCACTGGCATAGCAATAGAAGTTTGTGTGGGTTGCTGAGGCTGAATAGTCGCTGATTCTGATACAACAGGTTCAGTTGAAACTATTTTCTGTGGAGATTTTGTTTTATTCTGTGGCGCACTGTTGTTATCACAGGATTGGCGTTTCCCAGTCTTCTCATCTTCTTCTTCCTTAATTTGTTCGACGACGATAATCATCTCAACATTCCCATGCGAGTTTGTGGACTCCTGGGAGTCGGGAACATCTTCCGTAGTTGAAGACACATCTGTCTCCATATGAGTATCAGAGTTTTCATCCATCACCTGTGAAAAAATTACCTGGTATTTTTAGATTGACCTTTCTCTATATATGTGTCACATGGATGAGAAATAAAATCACAGAATTAAGAATTAGTCCAGAGTATATCAGAACCGGTAATATTCGGTACCCAAGCAAAGCAACCCCTCTCATGCCTACGTTCAACACATTCATACAAATACAAGCTTACCACACTTTTTATTTTCCAATTCCTTGAATGCTGTCACTATATTGGCTTGATTTATATCAACTGCGTGACTTTCTCATACGTCTTTTATTTCAATATGCAATTGTTTTTCACTTTAAAGTTTATTCTTCAATGAAAGGAAAAAATTCACACATCGCCATCGCACACCAACGAACGACGTTCCGTTTGATAAAGGAACTTGCAAGTGTCGCGAGATGGAGCTACTGTATAGAATTTCGTTTATGAACGAACTTGATATGTTTTGTCTCTTTTTTATGTACCAAACAGGATATACTATTCTTTTTTAATGGTACTGTCCTGCTTTCTCAAATACATATTGAATTTGGTTTTCCTTTTCACGTAATATTATCAAAAAGACAAGAGGCTTTCGAATTGATTTTTATTAAACAATAATTACCAAGTGTAGGTACTATTTTAATTATTACGATCGAATATTATGTCTTAAATCATTAATAACCGGCTGATGCATTTAAGTGTTTGTTGCCAATAGTGGTCAATGTTATATTTTTATATAATGTAGCGGCCACTGGCTACCCTATAAATAAATAAATAAAGGTCGTCTACAATCAGACATGAGAAATAAGCTACCTTTGATTAGAAAATGCTTATTATTGAATAGAAAAATATCATTTTACTCTGTTTTACTAAGATTTGTTGTACCCATCCTTCAAAGGAATATTTATTTATTATTCTTTTGAAATCTCTTTAGTGCTCTTTTTTTTAAATCTTGAATATTTTCTGATTATGTGTTCCGTTCCGTTATGCACAATTCTGTAAATTCTTTTAGTTGTCAAAACTAAACGTCAACAATTTATTGTCAAAATTTTATCATTTTTATCAGTGTTATGTGAACTCTATGAATATATCTATTTTTTAAAAGAATCAACGTAATGGAATTTATTGAGCTTATTCTTATAAATAAACTAGATGGAGTAATATTAAAGTATCCTCATCAAGACAATGTTGACGGAACAGTGTGTATTACAGGTCACCATCTAATATTAAGCTCACGGAAAGAAGGAGTCAACGAATTATGGGTATTGCAATACTATTATTTTTAATATATAAATTGTTGATGTTGTAACAAATGACCGTAATATTTATTACCAATTATATGTGTGTTAATTATACAGTTAACTGTATGTGTTAATTATTAACGCCTACTGATAATATTAAAAAAGTTAGACAATCCAGGGAATACTCAATAATATTTATTTATTTGTTCTGGAAAATATATAAAAGGGTGGTGTTAGGACGAAACGGGCTAGTTCATTGTCTCAATCAGATATGCACTGATCTGTCCATCATTTCTCTTAGGGTGAAGCATTTTCTCCCTTCAATGCCATCTTCAATCAAATGCATAAGGAATCATTAGATGTAGTTTATCTATTTATTACAAATGGACAAAAGCTATAATATTTAAATGATTTAATAAATACAGGTTTAACTTTCTTTATTATTATTTAAATACTTATATATTTTAAATATACATATTTCTGCTATGTTACCTTTTTTCAATAATTTGTTGATTGTAAACTCAAGAACACTTTATAAAATTAATTATTGTAATAAGGAAAGCAGACTATTTAAGGATATTTATTATAAATGAACAGTCAATAGTTATTGTTCTTTTATATTTTTGTCTTAATGTAATTCTATCCATCTAAATTGTCAATATTCTTTGATAATGTACTCATATACTAGACATAAGTACATTTTATTGAACTTCTGGATATTTGAGTCAATTCAATATATTCATATGAATATTGTTTTAATTGGTTAACCTTTCTTAATTTTTACCTTACAGCTTCTTCACAAAAACATAGACAGTATAGAAAAAAAAGAAAATAAGCCAAGTGGTGGAGTAATGCAGGGAGGCTCTCTTATCTTAAAGTGCAAAGATTTGAGAATATTTCAGTTAGATATTGGAAACACAACTGAACTGGCTCTAATGGCACAAACTTTGGAGAACCTGTCCAGTTTACAAGACCCAAGTCTTTTCTATCCATTCTTTTATAGGCATATGCATCCTATTGTTGAGAATGGTTACACATTATATGGGTAAAATTAGTGCTATATTTCCTTTCTATATTTAGCATTATATACTGTTTTAATTACACTCTAATAGACAATGATCTACAGAGGTCAAATTGTAATACTTATATCTGTACTAACTCTTATTACTCTTTGTATGAAATTTAATCCTTATTGTTATGCATGTTGGATGAGTATGATCACATTGGCTATACTTTTTTTTTTGATAACCCAGAGGAAATCCTTAACGGAACAAATCAGGGGAGCGTCAAGAGCCGCTCGCCCAGGTATGCCAGACTTGCATCAGCTAAAACCACTGCGGTGGTCTAACGAGCGCGTCTTGTGTCATGAGGCATAGCTATACGCTTTTTCCAAAGCCAAACACTGCACTTTGCTCTCCTGATTTAAGGGGATGCAGCCGCTTTTGGTCACCTCACCCTCCGCCTGTGGCGTGCAGAGTCCACACACACAAGCACGACCAGAGCATTGTTAGGCAGTTGATGAACCCTCAGCAGAGGTACCCAACCCTCCATAGAAAGCGCCTTGCAGGTAGCTCGGTGGAACCCATGCAGGGTCTTCCTACATTGGTTACTCTTAATTTAACCCTGGATAACAAAATTATAAAGATTATCATAGACATAATTTGTAAGGAATGCTTATTATGCTAGAACTGATATAGTAAAAATGCAAAAATTTTCTTTACAATATATATTCTAAAAGCAAAAGTTTGAAATTCAGCTATTTTGTTTCAGACCAAAAAATGTTTGGTATAAAATTACCAGTTATACTTTAGTAGTTCAGACTAAAGCCTAAGATCTTATATTAAAAATCTCAGACTTGTTAATTTTGTATCATTTTATTTTTCAGCATAGAAGGAGAATTTACAAAAGTTCTAGCTACAGAAGAATGGAGAGTATCACGAGTGAATCAAAATTATACAGTCTGTTCAGCCTATGGGAAAGCAGTTGTTGTGCCTAAAATTATTGATGATGAAACTCTGTCAGCTGCAGCTTCATTCAGACAAGGGGGCAGGTTTCCAGTTTTATCATACAGACATAATAATGGAGTAAGAATAGATAAATAAATATTATTTTTCATAATTTGACAAAACAAAATTAACTACTTCTACTTGCTTAAACAGATCTCAGCTGTAGTCTTGTTTTTCAATACCAATACCAGTACAAACTTCTGTCATTGATTTTTTATTGCTTAGATCATCATTACTAACATAGAGACAGTTTAGATTCATTTGTTAAATTTTGAACTTATCTATGTGTCAGCTCCCTGTGACCACAGCACATTCTTCTTGCAAACCACCTACATACTTTAGTGTTTGGTAATGGTAAAATGCAATGATCACAGCTTGTTACTATATTACCGAGTCTAAAGATTCAGACTTTCAGGTTAATTTGTTATTCATATAACTTATCATTTAATTAGGCAGCGCTAATGCGAGCTGGACAGCCATTGTATGGCCCTAAACATCGGAGATGCCGACCAGATGAGGCTATATTAAATGCAATTGTGGCTGTCGGCACCAAAGGAATAATTTATGATTTACGAAGTTCTAATTCAATATCACAGCAGCAAAGTAAAGGTATGAACTGCTCTCAATATTGGTTCACTATTCATGCTTTTTTTTGTTAGTATTCCAGGGGAAATCCGACATGGAACCTTCAGGGCCGCTGTAAGGGCAGCGACCCCGGTATGTCAGTCTCCTACTGACTAAAAACTCCCAGTGTGTCCCTCTAATCGCTCCACCCGAGCCTAGGAAACCGAATTCATCCATAAGCCCGGGGAGTGAAATGCCTTGTTGAGGCTGCCTCTCTGGGAGGGGTAGGAATAAAGAGCCCACTCCAAAAATTTGACAGTTATGTTAGATCATTGACATAGAAGTTTATAACAATATTTTTAAAATGTAGAATTCTCATTGATATTTTCTTTATATTTATAGTTAGGTTTCCTACAAAATATTTGTCTTCAAGCAAAGGAGGAATCAATATAATATAATTATTACAGCATTATTTATTTATTTGTAGCAAATATTTATTTGGTAGTACACTGTCACATAGTGTACATTGATACATACTTAAATATATAAAACATGGACAAAATAAATTTCAAATGCAACTACATTTTCAAGTGTAGACTATCTGTTCGGAAGAAAAGCAAAGTGAAAATATGAGTAACACAAGGATAAGAATAATAACAAAAAAAAAAAACAGAAATACAACAAACTATTCAATAATTGTTAATAATTAACATCCTTTTTTTTAGTTTTAAAATGTTATCCTTTTATATACCAAGATCACTACTCTTAAGATCTCGACATAAAATAAGTAATTGAAACAAAAAAAAAATAATGCCAGTGTACAAGGAAATTGTATTTATTTAGACAATTATACACATTGCATATTTCAAGTTATTCCTTTCACAATATACAGTAAATGCATTTACAAAGAAAATGTAGCAGTTATGGAATTTTGTCACCCAAATTACCACTACATTTTTTTTAGCATAACATACGTGTCTTTGGGAGTGTTATTGCGTAAAATACCTAAATTTGTTATTTCCTTTTTTAATTCAGGTGGAGGAACAGAGAGTAATTCAAATTATTCTCAATGGAAGATATACAACAGATCATTGGACGAAATTGACAACCAGCAACAACTTTTAGAAAGTTACTCGAAGTTAATAGAAGGTAACTTTTTTTTATTTGAGGAAAAATTTCATAGGATCTTGCTGGCCGCACATGAGGGGTTGACGCCCTTAGTGTGCCGGACTTATACTAACTAAAAATGCTAAGGTGACTACTTCTGCGCATTTGTGGGAACTGAGGGTCCTATAATTAATTCTTCACAGCCCCACTGAAAATTAGGTGTCCTGGAGACCATTACTTTAAACAAATATCAAACAAAAATCTATATATTTCATGAAGATCAATAATTTGTGTCATCTATCTAAGAATACCAGTGGCATGCATCTCATAGAAGCATAAAAAAAATGATCTAGTTATACTTGCACATTCAATACATATCGAGAGGTCAAAGGTTATTTCCTTTAAGTGACATTTTTGGGTGATCCAATAATCTATTATATAAAAATAAGTCCGGTTTTCATTCCTGACGCTATAACTCCAGAACGCACGAACCGATTTCCACAATTTTGCATTCGTTGGAAAGGTCTCGGGCTCCGTGAGGTTTATAGCAAACAAAATTCAGGAAACATTTCAACAGAAAAGCATGAAAACGGGGAAAATCATTTTTCACATACAGCGCCATCTCTGATACATAGCATGTACTACAAACCAATATGGTTTTGCATGGTGGTGGAGCAGATCGCACCAGTATTTTAAGTAAATGGCGCCGATGCGTTATACATTGTTTGACAGCTACTCATTGTACTCTGCTCAGTTAATTTCATGTGATATTTATTATGCGCATTTATTAAACGCTAACTAAAAACCAAAACGAAGCCATCTGGTGACGAAACGAAGTTCGCCGGGTTTGCTAGTATAACATATATTTTCGAAATCAGCGTTTTTTACCGATTCCGAAAATATATAATAGAAAATAGCCTTTGACCCCTCGATATATTGATTTAAAATATATTCCCAATAGGAATCCGAGATTCCTATTCTGGTATGTACCAAATTTTAAGCAAATATATTTATTAAATGTCGTAATAATGTAACAAAGTTATGCTTTTACGAGATGTACGCCAATGAAGAATTCACTTGAGAAAATAATGGATAATAGACTATAAAATAGGCAGCTGCTTTAAAAAATTAAGGATCATTATTGTGACAATACAACTACCTTCCTATTAATATTTTATGCGAAGCATTTTGAAGAAACGAGGGTAAAGTGCCATAAATTAATGTAACCTAATTCATTTTGCCACAGGATTAATGTTGTCTGTTTATATTTTTGAAGAATCGATAACTGATGAAGTAGATGTATTCTTGAGGAGACACCATGACTCAGCAAATGTAATGTAGGACGCCTTTCAGTAGATGGAGTGTTGATTAACCCAGAGTGACTGACAACGTTTGGATGTGAACAACTGAAAATTAGACTCAGTGTGAAAGGCTGATACCTAGCTTATACCTTCTCATTATGTATTTCTATTGTAATTTATCTTAATAGATACTAGCAGTGGTGTCATCCCATATAAAGCATAAAAACCATTAGTTTGTTATATTTGGATTTTTAATAAATATAAAAACTGAAAAAAAAACTTAAAATCTGATAATTACCAGAATAAGGGTTTCATAATCCAATTTGGATGGAATTTTAAATCAATATATGTGTTACCTATGTGCCCAAATATTACAAGATAATGCTTTTTTATGCTTGTATGGAATGCACGCCACTGGGTACTAGTAAATAAATAGTGTATACCGAGCGTCAGCAATTACATTTGATATACGCTTTAAGCTATAAGCGTTGGGATACAACTCCATGCCTTCGAAGAGACTTGATTTAAACCAGCCTGGTGGTTGCCAAAAATATTGCGTTATTTGTTTCATAAGTTGTCTTTACAATCCGATTTATAATAGAAGTAAAATTGTTTTATAATTCATTACAGCGTGTAACGACCGTGATATTTCAAGCGACAAATGGATCTCTAAATTAGAATCGTGCGGATGGCCAGAGAGTGTGCGGAATGCCTTGCATACTGCCTGCATCGTCGCTCAACACATACATCAAGTAAGTTTAGATGTTGTCTTTGTTAATGGCACACCAGAGTTGACTTCATTTACCCATTTACGTTATCAGCAAAGTGTATCAACATTATTGTTATGTTTTTACTTGCGTTATCGCTGATCGAATGTTAGTTTGTCTAAGTCAGTGATTCCCAAAGTGGTCTATATCGACCCCTAGGGGTCTATGACAACCTGCAAGGGGTCTACGTCAGCGAAAAAAAAATTTGGGGGTCCATGAAATGAAAATGGGGGTCCACGATAGTGGATCTCAACACATTCACTGATAGTACCTATTTACTTACATCATACTATCTTATAATATAAAAACATATACATTATTTATAAAAGTACCTATGAAGTAAAAAAAATATTATATATGTGTTAGCGCCAGTGAATAGTCGCACAGACTATCTCCAGCGCCATGGCATAGAAACACGAAGGGAAAGACGGGGAGGGGAAATGGATGCTTTAAATTGACACGTCACACGGCGCGAGCATACACTTTGGGCCAAATAGCTTTAAGTTTTTAACACTAAACTTCACTACAGTTAGAAATTTACAGGAAATCAATATCAGGTAAGTAGGGGGTCTACCCAACACGGAAAAACATGGCAAGGGGTCTACGACACAAAAAAGTTCGGGGAACTCTGGTCTAAGCCCTTAGCAGTGTGAACCATCTTCACTTGTGTTCACGGCGTTAATTTGGAGCCGCTTTAAGAAATAGTGATAGTTACGAGAGTCAACTAGGGTTTGCAACCTGGCCATGGATACCATTTCTGACGATGACGGGAAAAGACCTGACACGCAAACTCCTCCTAGATTATACCGAACGGATAGTGCGCCTGCGAACGGATAGTAGAGGGCAAAGAAAACGGATTAAAATACATATAAAATCTAGATACCCGAGAGCATCTGATATAGAGAAAAACGGTTTTTTTTAAGAATGCAACTGTATTCTACTGACGCACTTGGTTACATGATTATAACTACAAATAATTTGTATTAAAGGACATGTTACTTTACCCAGAAAAGATTAACATAGCAAGGTAACACTTGTTTAAAAAAAATAAAGGCAACCGAGATTGCTTGACCCGACTATTATACTATAACACACAGTAAATGTTTGTGCAGAAAGCGGAACCAGTGCTGATTCACGGCACAAGAGGCGAGGATGCAACCCTGTTAGTGTGCTCTTTGGTGCAGATAATTCTCAATCCGGATTGCAGGACTATACGTGGGTGAGTCGCTGTTTTTGATTAAACTGTTAATTATTTTTTTGTAGTGTTTAATTAAGCAGTATCTGTGGCTGGATAAAGTGACTGCACCTCAACAAATGGAAGGTACAGTGTAGTCCATGAAAAGCAGGAACCGGTAAGGAATCAGAACTCGTTAACAGTCGGCGTCGTCGGGCATATCTGGCTACATATGTAACGACAGAAGGTTCTAGAGATAATATACAAGCTCATCTAATACGCAACCAGCCGAAGCTAATCACTATCTTTGCACTTGTATACTGTATTCACCACCAAGTCAGGCAATAACCCTAACACCTCAACTTTGACTGCAACCTCAACCATTTTTAATGATTAATATATTTCTAGGAAAATAAATTCGCTACCGGCGTCTGTTTTTCTAGCTTAGCATAATATGGAAGTTTTCAAGCAACGAGAGTATCTTTTTTTGATGGGCAAGCCCGCTCCATCATCGTTTTTCAACAGGTGTAATTGAGGGCAAGCGTTAGTTTGTAGTAAAACAATAATAATAATCATGAAATTATCTGTATGACGCCCACTGTTGGGCACAAGCCTCTCCTAATGTTTTCCAGAACGATCGGTCGGAAGCAGTTTGCTTCTAGCATCATCTTGTGACCTAGATTAGACTGTCTGTCCACCTTGTATGTAGATGTCTCACACTGCCCTTGCCAATACGTAATCTCCACTCGGGAAGTTTCTCGCCTCATTACCTCTAGAAGCTATGTGTCCTGCCTACCGCTACTTTAATTTGCTAAGCCATTGAGTTATGTCGGTGATTCTTGTTTATCTACAAATTTTTCATTTCTGATTTTATCACGTTTATTAACGCCAAGCATATTTCTCTCCATTGCTCGTTGTGTGACAGTGAGCTTTCTAATAATACCCATAGTAAAAGACGGAGTTAAAATATATATTTAAAATCTTCAGTCTACAAGCGCTGATAGAACGAGAGTGGCTCCAAGCGGGTCATCCATTCGGCACCCGGCATCGAAGCGGGCCGTACTCCGCGAGCGTGGCGCGTTCTGCACCCACCTTTCTCCTGTTCTTGGATTGCGTGCGGCAGTTTCTTGAGCAGTTCCCGTGCAGCTTCGAGTACCGGCAGTGCTTCCTTGTGACGCTTTTCGAACATTCCTACGCTAGTCAGTTTGGTAAGTTCTTGTTTTTAATTGATACCTGTAGAAATTGGCAGCCTATGCCGGTCCACCAAAGCTTATCGTTATTGGTATTTTTTACATAAAAGGAAGGCAAAAAGCACACAGATCACCTTATTATAAGTGGTTACTATCGCATATGAACAATTATAATATAAGAAATGTAATGATTACGCTGCCGATCTAAAATAACATTTATTAATTCCTTTTTTGAAGAGACTCGTGTTCAGAAAAATCATGTCAACACTGCCTCAAGTGAAAAAAAAAATTAAAACCTATCTACAACAGGAACGTTCTAGAAAACGGAATTATTGTAGCATGCAGTTACGGCTCGCAAATTTGACCACATCGTCTACAATCTTGCAGCTGAACGTCCTAAGCTTCGTTTTAACAATCTAAGCCACTAAACACTAATTTTATACCTGCCTAAAATAATATACTACTAAATAATAATAAAATAGCGTTAAAACAGTGTTGTCCAGTTAGAGACCGGAGACTTTTTTTTTGATAATTTGAATATGAAATAAAGTGGTAATGGTGGCCAGAGATGGGCAAAATGTAACCTGATTAACGAATGAATTATGATGATTAACGATTACAAAATGTAGTCGTAATTTTAATTTTCTTGCTCTCTAATCATGCTTAAATCCATTTAAAACATTTAGAAAGCATAAATGTGTATGCAATCTGAGATTCTGTAGTGTTAAAAACATAGATGAGCAATATGCAGTCATAAAAATGGTAAAAAACGTAAAATGTAATCGTAATCATTTTTATTAATCTGATTACATTTTGCCCATCTATGGTGGTGGCTTTATCGATTGGGAACTGGAATCCATGCGCGGCAACGCGAATCGTCGTTGGTGTTAGATACTAGCTGAGTTGTAGAAGGAATACGTATCTCAGGTCCGGCTTGCAGCAAGAAAAAGGACACCCCCCAAGAGTTTCAATCAGTAGGATTGTGATACACCGCAGACGCCGTTGTCTCAGTGACCTTGAAGGTCCTAAGTATGAAAAAAACACTGTGTTAGATAATTTCTTCTTTGGTCTTCCAGGCACTTTTCTATGTGACAGCGAACAAGAGCGCGAGACTCGCGGCGTGTTCGTGCAAACAACGAGCATCTGGTCTTGGTTGAACCAGCCGGACGAACTGCCCAACCACATCAACCCTCTTTATGACCCGACACCAGGGGTCATATGGCCTTCTGTCGCCCCTATGAGCTACGTTATATGGGAAGGTAAGATTGTTGGTCTACTAGGATTTTTAGTTCTCTCTACGTATAATCAAGGCTTTTTCAATTTATTGTTATTTGTTACTTTTGCGTAGTAAAAGAAGGAACTATATTGAGAGTCTCTCTGAAAGATAAAATCCCAAATGAGGTTATCCGACAGAAAAACGAAAGTTTATCATTAGACAAAGATATTATTATCTCGTTTGCCCAAAAAACAGAGTTCCATTTTTACGACACCGTTCTTTAAAACGAATCTTTGACAGTGTTACACTATGCTGAGGATCCTGCCTTGTAGGCAGTACAACGCACTCTCGTAATTTGATGACTTGCATGTAATTGTTTTTAATTTTAATTTTTAATTGGCTCCGGGCAGCGGACTCCCCCAAGTCTACTGCCAGCCAGCCAGTGGTCCAGTTAGGATTCAAAACCAGATTCAATGGCGGTTTTAAAAAGACAACAGCAGGGGACTAGATTAGGCTAATGATGATCGTGATGTCAATATTGGAAGCTGTGATGATTTTTTTTAATCCGACAATAATTGCCTCTTTATATTATTAATATAGAGCTAGCCATGTATATTATTGCAATTTTTTGTATATTACTTCTGAACCAAAATGACCTATTTAGGTCACTATTATTTTGATGACAGTTGGGTCTTTTTTTTTTTCTGATGGCCTGGATGAATCCTTTCATTCTTTACAGATTTCTAGTACTTTCCTATTAGGTGTCAACAAAATTTATTCAAATTTCAGAGCTATACCTCCGTTGGTTGGTCGTGCAACATACTGAGGAGCGCGAAGAACAGTACAAAGTGATAAGAACGCGCGAACAACAACTCCGGACGCAGGCACAACAATTGCGTCGAGAGCTATTGGACCTAGCGCACCAATACTACGCGCCTGTGAAACGGGACCTTATATGTGATAAGTAGCCATCACGATCTAGTCATAGTGCTGTAATTTTTGTTTCACCTGGCAACATTCACATTCCATATGGAGTGTAGGTGTAAAGAAAGAGTCCACCCCTTTAAACCTTTCCCACGGGCAGCGCGCCAGACACACCGCGCTGCTTCTCTCTTTCAATAGTTTCTCTTATCTATATTAAATATGTTTAATGTTTTTAAGAAGGAAACTTCATCCATATTACTTATATTGTATCCTATGAAGTTATCGAAAAAAAAAATTTAGATACCACTTCAAATTCAGATTTAAAAAGTCAATAATTGTGAATATCTGTTTATTTTTTGTCAGGTTCCGATTATATCGAATTACATTCCTATATTCGATACGATAGCAGATTCTCACTCTTTCAAACAAAGCTCAACTTTTGCGCCTCCTATAATAAACACAACAAATTATTAATTAAAATAAAGTACAAAATGCGCAAAATGTCGGATATTGGATAGTGATGTATTGACGGTAGCTCATCAGGACACCCTAAAACAGATGTCAGAAATAAACTTTCGCTGTCAATTTAAATTATATTATTTGACATTTAGAACTGGATATACAAATCTGTCAATACACGGATTAAAATCAAAATGCCGTAAAAAAATCTCATGTAACAAGTTTGTAGATAGATAGGTAAGACTGAATACAATTATAACATTTTGTTTTGATCGCCAATATTGCTATCAGTATAGCAAGAAGTAAGAAGGAAAACATCCAAAATTCAAATTTTGATTAATTCAAATTAATATTGAAATAATAGGCCCAAATATAACTAATAATTTTACGATTGCGGTGGCATTCGACTCCGTATACTGGGAACGAATGTAATTCTTTAAAATTTAAACAATTATCGGTCCTATTATAAAATGAAGTTTAATTATGATGTTGGTTCAAACGGTTTACTGTTAACGTAGTCGTAAAATATATTATCGCAAATGGCAACGTTGTCAATTCTCAAAATACGAGAGAACACCAAATTTTCTAAATACATTTTTTACTGTTTAATAAATTTAAGAAATATTAATGTAAATAAATTATACGATGAATAAACCCAAGTTTTTGTCTAAGCTTATTTTAACTTTTACAAATAACTCTATAAATAAAATAATTTATTATTAATCTCTTTGATAAATGAACCCTCTTAGGCTACGATTTATAGACCCGGGGGGGCCAACCTGCGGCTCGCAAGTCACATGCGGCTCTTTGAAGGATTATTTGTAAAAATGTACCCTTATTATTTTTCTGCTATAATATTAAAAAAAAACTTTTTTGCATACCTTTTTAAAATACGTATTTAATTACGGCTCGCGAAAAAATTTCAAATTTCGAAATATTACTCGGACTCTCAAGGAGCTTGGCCACCCCTGTTATAGACAATATTTTTACTTTGATTTGGCTCTGCGAATACGTAAGCTATACTCAAGTTCCTACTATATATTCATATTTTTGTCAAAATTAATTTATTTTCAGAGCACTTTGCTAAGTAAGGTCTAATTGTCATCTATAAATCTCAGTCTTAGATTTCCGCCTGTAAAAGGTTATCTTATGCATATATGAGCTTTAAATAATTACTCCATTAGTATCACACTACCATACCTATTACACCTTTATACTATTGCGGCACATACAATTATGAATTATAATATTTATTCTCTTGTAATATGCATTCAATATTTAAGTAACTTCATGAGCGCGTAAACTTCGTAAACGCCATCGTACTATATCGACTCGTTGTTCAAATATACATTCCCAAAATTGTATTATTAATATAGCCGAGGTTTGTGATGTAAGAAATATATGGTGCATGCCTCTACACCAACAAATACGTTTATAAAATTAATATAAGCTAGTATAAGACTGTTGATAATTAATTGTATTGCTTATTGCGACTCCCTCAAACACTTTTGCTCTCTATTGTATAAACTAAATTATGTGTTAGAGGAAAAAATGTAATGAACAATGTATATGTAATAATATTGATATCATACAAGACATTTTTAAACTATCGTGTTTTGTACTCATTATAAATACTTTAACAAGTCTTATGTGCGAAAAAATTTACTTTTTTACTATGGTCACGGACAGGCTCCAGCCGGCAGTTGACTGCAAAGCAGGATCTTCATTCAATTAACTTTCTCCAGATCAGAGGCCCAAGTGTTAGTTTTTTTTAGAGATTTACTTCTCGGATTAGTTCATGTTTTGAAAAGTCAAATTTTTTGTAGATTTTGTTCAGCACCATCTTCGGGTACTGTGGGAAATATGTACTAAATCCATATATTATTACTTTTAAAATCGTAAACTTCGGAAAGTAAGCTCGAAGAAACTTACATTTAAGCCTCTGATCCAAACATCGAGCCATAATTAAAAGTAAGCTTATTTGCATCTAAGTGTGTGTAATAAAAATTATAATAATAATGAGTACAATTCCTAAACTGTTTTTATTTATATACAATTAAGCATTTTTTATTAGTTAGGCACTAATCAAAGGCTAAACTATTTTTAGATTTAACTATCTTGTATGTTACAGACAAATATATGAAATCATCTTATGCACATTCCCGAATGCAAAATGGGAATAATTGATAAGTATTAGATGACTTTTTACTAGAAATATATAAGAAAAAAAAATCTTTTATTTTAACCAAAGTGTACTTTGAAGTAATTTAAGGTTAGGTTAGAATGTTGAATACCACGCCTGGATAACGGATATACATGTAGCGTAGGAACATATTTAAAACATTTTTCTTGCAATAGATGACATTCGTGTTAGTTGTTACTAAATTTGTCATGATTATCAATGAAATTTTTATCCATAGAAATAGAAAATATAAAGAAAATACGTGCACGCGCCAAAAGTGAGGCTACATATATATATTTTCTTAAATAGGACAACAGGAAATTTCAACGATCTGAAGCGAATTGACGCGTCATGTCATCCTGATTACATTTCTGTGTTGTACTTTAAAAAAAAAATGCTACAGAGTTAAAGAACAAACACGATAGAACAAAATGAGCGTGAATACGAAAACAGAATATATGTTCCTTCACTTTTATACTTGTGTTTCCTAGTAAATTATATTTCCATGTATTTTTTAATTCTATGATGTTACGGATGTCTTTCTTTCGATTGTTGAAAGTGCAAACAAATCAAACTTTAAATGCTATTATACGCTTTCTAATTTTGTAAAAATGTATATGTATATACATTTTTACAAAATTAGAATTAAATGTATATGTATATACATTTTTACAGATCAGGATTCAGTTTTACTAAACTGTAAGTACGTAATGGTTTATGATACATATAGTTAAATAAGTGAACATAAAATCGACTTTATTGTCCATTTCAATTAGTTTTATAAATATTTAAAGCATGTCAAAATTCAATTTAATCGATATATCGGAATTAGGGTATTAATCCGTTTCATTTATTTTATATCTAGCTAGCCATATTTCCAATATACGGCGTAGTTTCTATATTTTAACGATACGTTTACAATGAATTACATTTTGAAGTAAATATTCTTTTGTGACCTTTATATCAGGACTTCAAATTTCTACACAGAAGATGTTTGTTTTTAAGTTATGTATAAAAAATATCTACATCCGTTTAAAGTGTTAATGTCAATTTGTTAATAATAAATGGAAATAAGAATTTATTTTTTAGTCAATTAAAGACAACATTTCACAGTAATATATTTTTATTTATAATCCTTTTGAATGGAATCATGTGATTGTTGCGATTATCAATGACTTATAACAGTTAATTATAATTAAAAAAAAAAGATTATTTTAGACTAGATTTTTTATTTGTTTGCAAATTATAATTTTTTTAATTTATTTTGAGTGTGTTCCGCGAAATGTTTTATGTCGCAAAATAGTGACATCTTGTGCTATTGGAAAGCTACGTTTTATATATTTTGAGTCCAAAATATAATATAATTTCTGGCTTTTCCCAATAGATGGCAACAGAACCATCTTTTTGTGAGTACACGTTGATATACGTACGTCTTTACATAAAGACTTTCTTCTGGGGCCATACTTTCATTAATAGTATCACACGAAACGTCTAGAATCAAAATAGCACAAGTGATTTCGGCAAAATTACAATGCTATTACAATATGAATGGCAAAATCAATTATATTATATGCGTGTTTTCCAGTGAAAAAAAAAACAATTTCCCCCTTTCTTTCTCTCCAGAACGTGTCGCTTGCAATGCGCGACAGCCTAAGTATCTTCGGTATGAATGTTCGCTATGGTCTCAACCTTAGGGATCATATAGGAAGTGTATCTTCGTAACATCACGTAGACCTGGTAACTTGTATAGAGTGCGACGGTTTTTCACGCCCGATCAACTGTTCCTATCATATAAAGCTCTGGTCAGGCCCTACATGGAATACTGTTTACATCTCTGGGACTGTTCTGCCCAGTATGTACTCGACGCCCTAGATAGATTGCAGCTGAGGGCTGTCCGATTGTGAATGGCCCAGACAATACTAAGCGTCATGAACCACTCCAGTTGTGCAGGTAGAGGATCTGGATCACGGCGAATGTTTTGAAGAGTTGTTTAACCTTGTTCCACATTCCCTTCCATAAAAGATCGCGGGTCTTACGGAGTCACGGCAGTATTGTAATTCGCATCTCGGCTTAGGCTAAAAAGTTTCTCGAACTTTTACTTTTTCTGAGTCGTTGGGCTGTGGAATGGTCTTCCGGCCAGCGTGTTTCCACTGTCTTGTGATATGGGGTCTTTCTATTTAAGCGTGAAGGCATATTTGTGCATGATCGGTGCGGTTATCGATAAATTTTTCTTTACTGTTGTCGTCTACAGTAGACGTCTTTTTTTGGACTGAGCCGTGGTTACTATCAGGCAGAGATGGGCAAAATGTAATCTGATTAATAATCAACGATTACAAAATGTAGTCGTCATTTTAATTTTCTTGCTCTGTAATCATGATTAAATCCATTTAAAACATTAAAAATTATAAATGTGTATACGATCTGTGATTTTGTAGTGTTTAAAACATAAATGAGCAAAATACAGTGATATTAATGGTAAAAAACGTAAAATGTAATCGTCAATCATTTTCATTAATCTGATTACTTTTTGCCCAACTATGCTATCAGGTGCAGTGTGGACGCTACGCTAAGTCTAAATACAATATAAAAAAATTGATGAAAAAGCTAATGTAATCAGTTTTAAAGACATCTTTTAAGAAAATTATTCTACAACAAATTTTGCACTTGAATCGCTTTAGCTCTGATGGCTTCATATAGGCGGGTAGTAGACTTGAGGGAGTCTACTGACCGAATGAAAAGGAGGTGGTGCGCAGTGTCTGGCGCGCCGCCTGAGATATAGGTTTTGGAGGGGTGGGCTTTCTACTCCTACCCCTCCCAGAGAGGCAGTCTCAGCAAGGCATTTCTGATGGTCCTATGTAGGATTATCCCTCGGGATACCAAAAAAAAAAATGGCTTCATTTCATTAGCTATATCTCTTTCAGAGTGGGCAGAGATATATTAGAGCCTGTATCCACTTTTTTTTTCTAGTGCTAAATGATACCAGTAGCGCAGCTGATCGTCTTTCTCAGTTGATGCGTGCATTCCATAAGAGCATTATGTTGTTATATTTAGACATTAAATAAATATGTTGACTTAAAAACTGGTAAGAAGTCAGAACTCTCAGGAGTCTCTCTCTCTCCCAGGAGTCTCAGAACTGGCCACTGGTCAAGTCGGGCACGACATATAAGCGCAAAGCGGATACAGGCACTAATGTATCTCTGCTCACCACGAAAAGGGTATTGCGTGACAATATAGTTACAGAATCCAAATTGGACCAAATTTTAAAACAATATATGTAAGATACCAAATAATGCTTTCTTATTTTCTGGTACGGTATGCACGCTACTCTCGTAAATCCTTTTTTGTTATAGCTAGTATTAACTTTTTTTGCAAGTTTGATGAGGGAATAATGAAGATTCAATCTCTGATATATTGTTATAAAATGAAAAACTTCAGGCAAGCCTCAAGGAGTCACTGACATGCGGCGGAGCACTACAAAAAGAACACCTGCAATTTCCAAGTAAGGTATAATTAAGTATGCAATGCAAGGATGACATTGTTCGCCGTTCTATTGATATATTTATACATTACTAGATATAAGTATATTCATAAACAGAAGTATAATCCGACACCATTTGAAGAATAGCAATGCTTATCTTGTAAAGTTAAAAATTGTTGGTGCATTGTGGTAGTACTTTTGGTGTCGACTGTTCATAGCCTCTTTGAGCATGTGACCCGCTTGCTAACAATAGGAAGATGAATGATAAATACGAACGTGGTTTTATGTAGTACCATTTGTACCTATCACTGTTTATATGTCTAGTGTCGCCTAGTTTTTGAAGTCTACCGATATAATATATTTGCAATAGGTGACAAAATTCAATATAAAATTTGTAATTATCTACTGAATTTTATTTTTTATAGTCTAATTTATTTTGTTATAAAAATATTTTAGGTTTGGAAACTTAGCATTATAATTGTGCTTGTGTACAATAAATGTTACACAAAAAATAATTTCAAAGTTATTAAATAATAACATCCGCAAGGCATCAGTGAGAAATCTTTTGCTATTTCACACTCGACGTGGGTCAGAAAAGCGAGTGATTGATTTATGACCCAAGCTCTGGGTCTGCAATGTTCGTACTACAAAAGCTAATTTCATTACTAATGTATGTACCACTTACACTAACCTACATTATATCGAATACATTTTGTTCACCGGAAATGCTTATAATGATGAACTATAAACACATCGAAGCAAGATAAAAGAAAAACTCGAGGTTGGAAGGCTGATGCGGTGAGGCCAGGATGTAATGATGCGGTCGAAGTAATGGCGTCTCTGAGTCATTCACCCCGCGAGTTCTGTTTTGTGGTACCGCGGCCAGGACGTTTTAACTGTTTTAGACTGTGTTAGCGACTGGTAAGCAAGTTGACGGCCGGTCGCATCGAAGCTTAAACATCTATATCCAAAAATAACGGTGGATGGTACAGTTGCAGTTATTTGATTACAATTCTCAACCAACATACGAAAGTGACCTTGCAACTTACTTTATTATCAGTGTGGATATAATATGGCACATAAATATATTTGGTTAAGAGTTAGCTACATTTCCGAGGTATTCACCTTGACGTTGGACCCGTGTAACTAGTATTTTTCTTAAATTTTTTATATGATTTATATCCCTTACACAACGCAAGTTGAAATCATAGATCGATTTAGTGTTTTTACTCCATAGTAAACGCGGTCATGATTTGTGGCCTATAATATGAGTCCGCTACTTAACTAACAGCATACACTTGCACAGATTTAACTTAAAGATATTTTGACATACAAAAAAAATGTTTTGTGATTAAAAGCTACTTATAGTTGATAGTAATTTAGTACTTAACTAGTTACATATAGCTGATAATGCTGATTATATCAACTTGTACACTGAGTCACGTTTCGTTGTGTAAACTGGCCTTACATTACTTTGGTGATTTCGATTATTTTACAATTTCACTAAAATATAGCTTACAGTGGAATAAATTACACCCGTAAGCACGTAAAATTGATATTAAAATATACTTTATACATAAACATAAATTATTTAAATTTTCAAGTACTTTGGCACCTAAAATAACTTCTCAGCTGCCTATTTTTATTTAAATCATATAATTATAACCTAACATGATAGCGATTGCATACAGATTTTAGTGTAATCAAGCCATAAATGCTAAATGGAAACCGGAATGAATGTATGCGTATTCATTTTCTTTAGCGAAACGTATTGCGCGAGGTCAAAGTTCGCACTATCTAGCGCAGCGCATCTAACCGAGTGGGTTATTGTACTACGAGCCCGCTTTCTCTGTTATACACACAGTACAATGATCCAATACTATCGTGGTGGAATTTCGTCTAACTGTATACTTACTTCCAGGTTTAGTTTTAAATGCTTACATACGACGTTATCGCGTTTTATCTATATTTCACCGAAATTTTGTATAGGAATAACTTTAATACAGACATAATGAGCAAATACAGATTCTTAGTTCGACGATTATGCTTATCAAATAGTAGAGATACCAGACGTAGTGACACACTTTACTCGGTTCAAGATGAGCAAAAATTCATTAGTAGATGAATGAGTAAAGATTATAAAAGTATATGGTTAAATATATGTTGAAAAATGTGGTTTCCTGTGAAGCGCAAAAAATGTAAAAAAACCAGATATCGAATATCTCACTTATTTTGTATCACTTTACTCTTATCTGTTTACTGGACCAATCAAATACTGATACTGACTGACTGACGGAATTTATAGACTGTTTTTTGATTGATGTAGATATTAGATGGACTATAGATAGAGATATTTTTACTAGTTATTTATCAAGGTCGGTTGAAGAAAGACTGATTGTGTACGCTCGCTTCAATCTCGGGTCAATCAGAATGAAGCGTCAGTCGATCGTCGCACAGCGATGGAGTGCGACGGTTCTTCGTCTCCGGAGCGAAAGCTTTCGGAAGTGAGCGCTAATTATGATACAGAACGGTATTTTATTTTCACTTTTGAATCGCTTCCAGTGCTATGGGATCAACAAAACAGATATTACTCGAGTAAATATAAACGCTTGGAAGCATTGAAGCAACTGCAGACTGTATATAAAAGAATCAAGCCAGACGCAACAGTAAACGATGTGAGGAAGAAAATAAACTCTCTCAGATCTAACTACAGGCGAGAATTAAGGAAAGTTGAAGCGTCACAGAAAATTGCTGCCAACGAATCTGAGGTGTACAAGCCGACATTGTGGAGCTATCAGTATTTAGATTTTTTAAGGACCGGAGAACATCCAAACATATTGGTGAGTTTTTAAATAATTTATATCTTTATTAAGAATTTATTATTAAGCTGCATTAAATTAAAATCTCTAAATAATCGTTTCCATTATGACACTACTAGTAGTGTTAAACAAAACAAAGTCAACATGTTATACCTATTTCATTAGAGAAGAGCAGAGAAATACTATAGTCATGGAGAAACTCAGAGATAAGTGCTAAGATTTGAACTTACTCCTTTTTAACTATATAACTGTATTTATGGACCATCCCAATGAAATGATTGAATGAAAATGACGCAAGTGCAAAGCGAATGAAACATTTTATATTTCGTTCACATAGACGTCCGCACTGTCACAGTATAAATATTATAAACAGTACGGAAACTAGCTACAAACGCTCGAAACGGCACACTCACACAAACATGCGCATCGACGTGCCCCTAAGCTGTTGTCGCGGTGCTGTCAGTAGTGAGTGCCGCATCAAGAAGATCGGTTAAGTGTAAATTAATCTCCGCAATCTTTTTAAAAATGCCACGAACGTATTGCGTAGCATACGGCTGTTTGAACTCGGCTACTTCGAAACCGGAGCTATCGTATTTTAAACTTCCAGTTGATTTTGAAAGGTAAGAATTATTTATTTTTATTATTATAATTGTTATCGAATTATGAGTACGTGTTATCGATTATAATGAATTCGTGAACTTATTTGTATATCAAAAATGGCGGCGTATTTGAAGAACACTCCTGACTAATTACTATCAAATGTAAATCTAAGATGGCGGCTGCAATAAATTACCAATTTTTTACTCATGGGTGTCGTTTTTATGGTTTTCGAGGGCGTTGAAGGCAACAGTGCTGTCAAAATGTAAATAAAATAGCACAGTATATTTTACAAGAGTTGTTGTTTATCTTCTTTCTGAGTTGTAAAAATGACCACCAGCTTGAACTTTTTGTTTATTAAACAGATTCTTACACCTAAACTTCCTTTGATGAAAACGACAAAGACAATACTTTGTTATCTTTTTCAGACGTTCCCAATGGCTCCGCTTGATATCTCGAGAAGATTTGATGAACAAACCCCCACAAAACTATACTGTTTGTGAAGATCATTTTAAAACTATGGATATTCTAACGGGAACACATCGCAAAAAACTTAAAACCAATTCATTACCATCTCTTCATCTACCAGATGTACAAAAGAAAGATGCACAAACGTTAACCGAAGCTCCGAAGTTAATTGAAATTGGTACACAGACAGAAGAAAATGTAATACCTTCAGCGAGTGACAGTAGTCAAAATTCCAGATCTCCTTCATTGGACAATCCACAGAAAAGAAAATTAAAACCCGATCTATTAGAATGTAGAAAAAAAGTAATAATATTAAACTGTTTGTATGTTTTAAACCATTGTCTTTTGCTGAGACTAACCGACGCCTATTCGACGACGATTACCTATTTTAATTTGTATTTGTAAGCTAGTTATTTCAATTCGATTGATTAATACTATAGTACAAAAATGTTTTAATAATAAAGACAAAGCACTAAAAGTTACAACCCTATTACTTCAATGGAGCGTAGGTATTTATTTCAAGTAAGCTTAGTTTCCATACTGTTACAAACTCAGCCATCTAATTCTAATATCCATTTCACATTATAAAATAAAAAGAATTAGTATTTAAAAAATGTAATGTATTCACCTATACTGGAGAACGATAAGATTTAACATATAACCGGTAATAACTCTCTTCCTTTCACTACTATTTGACTCCAAAACACAATCCCGTTTTAGCTCCGTATTGATTTCAATGTAACTACTATATCTAGTAATATATAGCCCTGCTCCTTCTATCGAGTTTTTTTTTTGTGCAGAGAAAGATTGATATTTTTTTGTAATATAACTGTTTGATTATCTTATTACAGTTAAGTATTTTTACATTGTCTTACCTAAATTTACACGGTTAGTACGATTTAAGAAATCAGATGTAGCGGGCTATAGATAATTTGGTCTCTGTGACGTATATATGGTAGTCAATTTTCAGTCTGTTTTAAGGTCTATTTTGACGAGTACAACGACACAGCTTTACAATTTATATGCTTTAAAAGAATAATTCAAACGCTGTTAAGAGAAGATCATTTATTTATAAAGTCATGCGATCCCTCGTATTTTTCAGCTTCTATGTAGAGAATTATAGCTTATCTTGATAGTAAATCATTTTACAACATATCTATGTCAGTACAACATTGTATTAAATTGAATTCTATCCACGAGTTTGTTTACTCTATTGTACAAGCAGAACGTTTTCAAACGAAAAAGAATCAATATTTGACGATAGAGCGCGCTCCATTACTCATTTTTACTATCTACTCTTGCTTGAAGCCAAGTGACTGTTCCTTTAGAATAATAAAATATCCTAATAATAACTTACTTTGCTTCATTAATTTAAAAAATGTGCCAAAATGATAACTAAATACTTTCTATACTAATGGAGTTAACTCTATCCCCATAATATCAAGACCGTGGCGTCTCAAGCACGTAGTTTTTGTTAGTCGACGATAATATCCGATACGTTCAACGCATCATAGTACGATTATGGATGGCATGATACACTACAATGCGTCAAGTCCATTATTGTGTGGTTTGCACAGATAGCACCAGCGAAAAATAGTAATATGATACTGTTTCTTTATTTACAGTTACATAAAGCTAAGATCAACATAAAAACAGAAGATATCACAGAATCAGACCCGGAAGATAATCCAAGTGACAGTAACGATGCACCACAAGAACCGTCTACGGACAATGATACTACTAAACATTTACCTATACCTATCGTATCAATGCCACCGCCTGTAAAATCACCACAGAGGCAATTAATAAGAAAACTATTAAATAAATACAACAAACCGACCAAAAAACAAACCGCCAGCTTGCCGCCATCGCAACAGAATTTACCTCAGACGAGCGCAGGGAGTCTTCAATGCAACACTCTCGCTTCGATCTGGGTAGAGAAATTAGAAAAGCTTGATCCCGTTCAAAAATTGTTCGCGGAAAAAGCTATAAATGACATTTTGTTTGAAGCGCAACTTGGTAACTTGAACAAGAACTCTGTCAAGATTAACGTTCCGGCTTCTGAACAGCAATCTTTAGTGGTATCGTCCCCTTCGCCTTCGTCATCACATTGTGAACCGATGCAATAATACTACGATGAGAAACAAAATTTTGATTAATTAACTTATAATTGTCTTAGTGCTTATTTGTTCAATCCACCAATAGTAGAGTTTATAGTAGATGATCTTTTTTCTCTATTTTAAATACAAATCTTTATTACAAAGACTTTTTTATTATACCCAATGTATCAAAATTTTTATTATTTATTTACAGAGTTGAGGGTTGTGTTGGTATTTTTATTTGGAAATTAGACAAACATATAAAATTGGTTGATTCAAGAAATAAGCACTAGAGCCACATTATACCAACATTAAGCAGCAAAAAGATGAGCAATGTTTACTTTACTAAAGTACAAATTCAGATGTTTAATAAAGTTAATCAATTTTTATTTTCTTTAAATAATGCTAAATGTAACACTCAGTCGCAGAAAAGCGTTTTTAAAGACAATTTCAAACACTAAAAATTATTTGTTTTAATCTTACAAATTAATGATTCATCAGTGTTTAAAATTGTTTTAACCTAAAAAGCGTTTTGACAGCTAAGTGTAAAATCTACAATCTTTCCAAAGTGATACACATTAACCTAGATATAACTAGAATGTACTTAAACTGCATTTATGAGTATATTTATTCTATGCCACTAAAACTATTAGTATAATTTTATATTAAAATTGGTGTTAATTTTAAAATCGATACATTTTTCGTAAATTATATTCTATTAAGATCCCTCTTTATTGAATGCTGTGTAGGATTTTCTTTCACATTGGAATATTCTCTTTATATTAGGTCCTTACATATGAAATTGGCGTTTTTCGTACTGGCCACTTTAATCACAAATTTCTCCTCTTTGGTAAGGAATTCCAAATTCAAATTTGTACAGCTATAGACTCATGTATTTGTGCTTCGATGATCGTCATTCATTTGTTTTTTTCTTTTGTTTTTTTCTGTTTGCGTCACTCATTTTACAAAATGGAAAACTTAAAATATCGCATTATTTACGAGTACGAGTTCCGCCGTGGTACTAGTGCTGCGGAAACAACTCGAAGGGTGAATGATGTGTATGGCGGTCGTGTTGCAAAAGAAAACACAGTTCGTTTTTGGTTCCAACGTTTTCGTTCTGGAAATTTCGACCTGCAGAACAAGCCCCGTGGACGGCCTGAGACTCAAGTTGATAATGAAGAGTTGAAGGCTATTGTTGAAGCGGATCCATCGCAAACCACGTCCGAGTTAGCTGCAGGCTGCGATGTTAGTGATAAAACTGTTTTAATTCACTTGAAGCAAATTGGGAAGATTAAAAAGCTTGAAAGGTGGGTACCTTACGAATTGACTGAAGCAAACCGCCAAACGCGCGTCGACTGCTGCGTTACATTACTAAACCGGCACAATAATGAAGGTATTTTAAACCGAATCATTACCTGTGATGAAAAATGGGTTCTTTACGATAATCGGAAGCGCTCAGCGCAATGGTTGGATCCTGGCCAGCCAGCCAAATCCTGCCCCAAGCGAAAATTAACCCCAAAAAAGTTACTTGTAAGCGTTTGGTGGACTAGTGCCGGTATTGTTCATTACAGTTTTCTCAAATCTGGCCAGACGATTACGGCTGATGTCTGTTGTCAGCAATTGCAAACCATGATGGAAAAGCTAGCGGCTAAACAACCTAGGCTGGTCAATCGCTCCACGCCACTGCTGCTTCACGACAACGCTAGACCACACACTGCGCAACAGACGGCTACTAAATTAGAAGAGCTTCAATTGGAAAGTCTAAGACATCCACCGTACTCCCCGGACCTTGCTCCAACAGATTACCATTTTTTTCGAAATTTGGATAACTTCTTGCAAGGGAAAAATTCAACTCCGATGGGGCAGTCCAAATCGCCTTCAAAGATTTTATTGATTCCCGTCCGACTGGTTTTTTTAGTAAAGGGATCAATGAACTACCTATGAGATGGCAAAAGTGCATAGAAAATAATAGTTCATACTTTGATTAATTAAATATATTATATTAAAAAATATTCGACTTTTTGTTCCTCCCATACAAAACGCTAATTTCATATGTAAGGACCTAATATTTTTAGGGTTTGTACCCTTTACGCAAATATGATTAAATAATTAATAATATATAAAGAGGAGCTTAAAATTAATGTTTTGATTTGTGTAATAGACGTATAAATTGCCATAGATTCATCAGTCACGTTGTTTTCGTCTATTGAGAACTTGTAGTGTTTCGTCACTGATGCAGAACTATGATGATCTTTATCCACGAACAAACAATATCGTTAAGAAAGTTTGTGGTCAATGAACTCGAGAATCTTTGACTAAATTCTGTGAGGCATGACAATTTATTTTAGATATCTTATTGTATTGGAAGAAGCGATAAGTAACAAGGATAATTTTCGCTACATTGTCTCGTCTGCAGCAATATTATTCTAAAATTGTAATAATATCAGCCATTGTGTTTAACAATATACCGAATAATTACCCGTCGCGGCACGTCACTGCAGATTTAGAATGGAATCAGATATTGTGTTGCATAGAATAAAGACTTTTTATATGACCTATCAATCAATTAGTTTTTTTTTTGTAACCCGGGAGATAAATCCTGCATAGGACCATCAAAGCCACTGTAAGGGCGGCGACCCCGGTGTGAGAGACTCCTACTGACTAAAAACCCTCGGCGTGTCCATTCAATCACTCCTCCCAGGCATGAGAATCCAGATTCTTCCAGACGGCTGGGAAGCGAACAGCTTGTTTAGGCTTCATCTCAGGAGGCGTGGGTGTAAAAAGCTCAACCGTCCACACCTTTCTCAAGGTCAGCGCGTCGGACATAGCGCCTAATATGACTAATAAATTATTAAATTAAACGGTTAGTACATAGAATTTTATTATTATTTTAATTAGTAAGTATGATTTTGTTTAATTTACGTAGGTACCATGATGTTTCGATATGTAACATCGATAAATAAACAAAAAAGGAAAATAGAGTTGGAACAGTCTTTGTAATAAATTTTGGTTTAAAAGTAGATTATTTATTATAAAAATTGATTCAATATTTATAATAGAACAAATTGCCGATTAAAATATCATCTCAAAAATAACAGTTAACCTAGATAATTGTAATAGAATATGTTTTTTTTTTTTGTAAGCAGATATGTACATATATGATCAGACAGATTAAAAACTTACATGAAGAATCAAGTTATAAAAGACCACAAGAAATTAGAAAATTCTACTCATCTCCATAAATATTCACTATTTAAGGGAATTACGAAATAAAATCTTTAAATAGGACCCTGATTTACAAGATAATATGTAATACTTTATAAAAAAAAGTCACCATAGAAGATAGCCAAGGTAGATAAGATTTTATTCGTGTAAATGTTAGCGATCTTCTGAGCGTTCCAACACGCCTGTGAACAATTTAATGGCTCATTCAGTACCCAGACGTAATCAATCTCAATCAAACCCCCAATATTAGTATCACTTTTTGTCTACCTTTTTGATTAGTCTATGTCATGAAAGAATACCGCTATTATTTATTATTAGTATTAGTATTATATTATTTATTATTATTAGAATAATTTATTCACGACAGTGCGGGCGCCGCCTCCGTGCCTTCCGGCTTTTGTACTTTGCTCCGACATACTACGGGTTTTCCGTAAAACTGTTCTATTCCAATTATTACAACCACATCCCAATGATAAATGTAAATTGAAGTGAAACATGTAGGTACAATGCACATTGTTAATGTTAGTTTCATAGTAAAGATTCTGTAATTTCCGAAACTTTGTATTGCAGTGTTTTGGAAAAATTATAAACTGTTATAAAGAGTAACGTTAAATTACCTATACTGATATACCATGTGTATTTCAATTTCCAACAAAGAGATGTACACAATGGAACCTTTGTAAATGATGACATTTATTAAAAATTACATTGAAAAAACGAAATCTGATCAATCCACCGCTGCTGTTACGGATCGGTGCGACTAGCATATCGAGGGGTGATAGGCTATTTGCCTTAAGCGAAATTTTTTGGTGATATAGTAATATATATATATATGTAATCGGTAAAAAACGCTTATTACGAAAATGTGTATATTATTATATCACCAAAAAATGTCGCTTAAACCAAATAGCCTTTCACCTCTTGATGTGAGATGCTTTGAATGATTAATTAATATGCTAAATTTAAAAGAAAATCATTAACAATGATACTGTTTATGAAATCGTAAGTTAAACCTTTAATTAATTATAAAACCCGATACGTTGCTGAACTGGCGAAATCTTTTCAGTTTAGTTCAAAGAATGTATTAAGTCATTTTGAATTACTTATATGAGAACAATAAATAAATAAAACAGTAAATTTAACACCTATTTGAAGAAATTTTGTCACAGTTCTATTAAATCTTTGCTACGAGCATGCCAACTCCAATAACGAAACGTTCTACAGGATCGCTGGAAAAGGAAATGGGATCAAATCTTTCCTGTAAAAGTTACTCACTCTACGATGTGTAAAGTAATGTCCGACCGAAAGTTTGGTTTCGGTTTCTGTTTCGGCCGAGTTTCGGCCAAAAATCAAGTTTCGGCGGCAGTTTCAGTTTCGGCCAGAATTGGCCGAAACTTTTGCCGAAACCGAAACTGGTTTCGGTAGTTGTCGTACATGCTTGCCTAACTTCGTTTCTCGCGGCAACGCTTTGGCGGACGCTGGCGGCCCTGTTCGGGATTCGTGCGCCGTTCGCATTGCTATTTTTTTTTTCGAATTTACACGTGTTTGTTGACCGGGAAAGGTCTTCACAACTTAACCGGGCAGGTGGGCGAACACTGAGGGTGCTCAGCCGGCAATTTATGGGTTGGGTGGCAATGCAAGGGAACCCCTGTGGGTACGAACCTCGACTTGGACCGCCAGCCAAAAATACGAAACCTAACGGTGGTCTACCAGCGTTTCGGAAGCGACTACCTTGAGAAGAAACGCCGAAAGAAACTCAAGGCTGCGTCGGAGTGTAACTGCGTCGTTTAGACGACAGTTGACGGATCTAATTCGCATTGCTCTATAGCAACACAACTTAGTGCGTTATCACCCGACGTAAACATTCTTTAGAGGTTATGTTTTGATGGAACTGATTATATATAAGTTTTTGTTTCATTTTTTTACTTGACCACGTTGATTTTTATACTTGACCACGTGAGTTTCGGTTTCGGTTTCGGCCGAAACTGAAGCCATGGCCGAATATTCGGTTTCGGTTTCGGCCGGAAAACCAGTTTCGGTCGGACTCTAGTGTAAAGTAATCTATATTAATTTTATTTCTGGACTTTGTAAAGTCATATCAGATGAGCTTCAAATATCGCAACGTGGTTTTATGCTGTTAGGTGAAAATCACAGGGATAAGCTGGACAAGGTAGTATCCGATAGCATAGGATCGGGCGTGTTAAAATTGAAACTGTGGCTTGAATAAGAACATACCATCTGGTTAAATGCAGAGCAATAGTTTACCTACATTTAGAAAGAAATGTGTAAAAGTAAAGAATAAGTAACCATCATAGTATACTTAAAAATGACTAAATCATAGTTTACATATATGCATTTGTAATATAACATATTTAAACGATTTTATTTTCAAGGGTCCTTGATTTTAGCTATATTTTAATCATTACTTCGGGATAGTTTATAATATTTCTTGATTTCTTTTTTTTAGAATGAAAAAGAAAGCATGTTACTAATACAAGCTAGTAATAAATATTATGGATTTAATTTTATTTAAAACAAACCAAAATATACCATGTTATACCTATTTCTAAAATAGGTATTAGCTATTCACCGACAGGTCTAATGTTAAAAACATTTATGACTAAATTATATAATTTTAATAATAATTATACCCTTATCTTTTGATTGATATTTGCGCTGCGGGTCGTAGATTAGATACCACATAAAACATATACATATTTGTATGGACTTCAGGTAGTTATTTCGAGCTTGGGTTCTTGGGCATATAGGATACGTGTTTGTGAAACGTTTCTACGACACAGGAGTAAATTCGGTATGGAGGAATGCTATTTCGAAACAAGACAAATTTAATTATTAACGCGATTTTTAAGAAATTTGTTTTGACCGTGACTATTTGTTATTGCTCATACTTGACAAAAAATAATAACGTGAAAAGATTATTGTATAAATATTTAACAACATTAACTTTACGACCGTTGTATTTTTAAAATCTTTAGATATTACTCGTATGTACAAATGTACCTATCCAAGCTAAATTTACGAATGGCGACAATAATAATATTTTGTTAAAGGTTACCTGTACATATTTAAGACCAAGAATAACCATCAAGATTTTTTATATGTATATTATAACGTCTAATGCAATAGCTTCATACATCAGTAGTAGAAATTGATTTTGCTCAAACGCCAGCTCAATGTACAAAGAAATATAATGGACTGGGCCATGAGCGGGAGGGCAAAAAATTAATAACTGATGTATAAAACAAATATGCAAAATATTTGTGTCAAACACATAATCAAGATCTGTAACGGAAGAAAAACATATTTACATTGATATTTTGGAACTATCTAGGTCGTTAAGAAATTAATTTCGGGATAAAAACTATCGATGTCTTTGTCACAGTCTCAATCTTTTTTTTTACACTGGCTCGAAATAGGGACTACAGAGTACCTGATGGTATTTACAGTGTAGTCCAAAAACGAAAGCGACTGTCAAAGGATGAAAATCCATTGATAGTCTGCATCGTCATGTCGGCCCTCGTATACCACGACTGGCGGTCCCTAGGTATATGAGCTACTGGATATACACAAGCTGATCCCGAAACGCGACAAGCAGAAACTGGTCACTATGACGGACTTTACACCCATGTACTGTGGTCGCGATCCAGACGGGCACCAACGACCTACCACCTCGCTGCTGCTCATTTAGCACCACCCAGGAGTCACGTGTAGGGAAACTAGGGTAAAGCCTACGGACGCGAGCAGCATCGACTCCCCATACTTCCATCCATCCATACTTTCCATCTCCATACTTTTCATCTAAATTGAATCAATGGTCTGAGCATGACAATGTATCGCACAAAAAGAGTAAATTGACCAAATTGAGAGACTAGATGAACAGATTTTATGGCACTACACTTTGCAGAATTTCTTTTTATATTTACTGAAAAGGGATTCAATAAAAAGTATACTACAGTTAATTATCAATGTCTGTCGTATCGACATTTATTGGATAAAGGGATGCATAAGACTGTTATTATTTCAATTAAGCCTCATTGAACTTAATTGATTTTCCATAAACGACTGCGTGTCTTATTACAAATACATACCCTATAGATTGTACTGAAGGGTGAAACGAAAAGATCACAACTGAGTTTTTAGCCAAGATTTTAGCCAAAATGTTTCTTAATAACTATTACAAAATAATCTCGGCTTTAGATTATATGAATAATAATTAATATAGCATTTCCAAAATTGCCTCTCCTTGTTATTTAGTTACCAGGAAAGGTTATAGATAACAAACAATAAACAGTTTCTTAGGCTGAGATTTATAGATGCTACTTTGACTTTTCTTAGCAAAGTTCTCAAAAAATAAAGTAGTTTTGACAAAAAACTGAACATATAATAGGAACTTGGCTATAGCCATAGTATTCGCAGAGCCAAGCCCATGTTGACAAAATTGGTGACTTACCAAACCCTTTGACATTTATTGAGAAATGTAAATTGTAATGCTTTAGTAGAGTCTAAGCAAACTAAAATTTGCGTCTATAAATCTCAGTCTTAATCCTCACAGAACACAATAGTGAAGGGATAAAATATTTTGTCATACACTTGGAGCCCGAAAATTGTCCTTTTATACAAGTAACAAAAAGTGGCAAACGGGTTAACAGTTCGCCTAATGTAAAAGGGCTACACCTATTATCGCCTATAACCGAGTTCAAATTGTTATTTGTGTGTCGATATAACTGAAGTTTTGAATTTAAAATAAAGGTACTAAAATGTTTTATTAATGGCGAACAATTTCATTTTTGTCTGTTACTAACTTTCGTTTTCTTTTGTTAATTTAAAATATTATTTACCAGCCAAATTTTTAAGTTATCATTCTCTTTAGAGGACGATTTTTAACTTAAGAAAAATTTAAACAGTGGGAAAGCTCAGTTATTATTAAATATATTTTATTGATAATATTATAACAGGCTAACATTAAATATAGAGTGATATGGCTGTAGTGATCTATACTTTTTTTTGGGAAAATAAGCAAATTTCTGTAACAGCGGACTTTTGCTGCTGTAATCTTTCCTTAAATGGAAATCCATTCTAATAAAGCCCTATCTGCCAATAAGTAGTCCAAGGTTAGGCTTGCAACCATATTGTAGACGCTTTATTTGCAAAATTTACAATAGGCGCGGCGGATGAGAGAGACATAGGGATGACATATCGCGATGAATCAACATTCAACCTATCAATATAGGCAAATAAAATGATTTATTATCACATAGATCCGGTTTCCACCAATTTAGATGGCGCCTAGCGGCTGTTCGAGTGAGTAACAACCAGCTAGTGTTACAGAGATGAATTAATTAACATATTTATGTGCATTTAGTATGGAGATCTCGACGTATGGCTGTATAAATTTTGATTATCGAATCACTGTCCGGAAAGGTCAGTGATAATTCCATAAGGTTACCAATTGGAATGCGATTAATTGCTGATTTCAGTATATTAAACAATAATTGATACTACGAAGCAAGATGACAAATTCAAAATACATAGGAGGAAAGTGCCCATATTTCGGACACCATTTTCTAATTTTTTTTGTTTTTCATCTTATACTAGCTAAATTTTATTTACAAGTAGCAATAATTCAAGACAAATATGTTAGTCAAAACATAGCTGTTTGTAGATAAAATAACGGCGAGTATTTTTAATTTTTTCTTTAATTTTGAGACACCATTGATTTCGGAAACGCTGTCAGGTTTTTCATAATGGCCTAGCTGATTACTTCTTACGATATTTTAATGCATGCAGCTCTATGGTTACATAGTTTTCCGAAATACAAAGGTGTTCGAAATTATAATAATATCCGTGGTGCGTGCTGGTGTGCGTGGTACGTGTGGTGCGTGTGTGTGTTGTTGTGGTGGCCTAGCGGGTAATGGACCGGTTTTCATGCGCGGCAACTCAAATGGTCGTAGGTTCGAATCCCTGAACGTACGTACCTCTATCTTTTTCCAGATTACGGTAAGATTTAGGCACTACATGCTCATCGTTGAAGGAAAACATCGGGAGAAATCCCGCTTGACATCTAATGGAAATGTCATGTGTAAGTGGCTTGAAAACGACTATCAGCCGGGCTATTGGTCACGTTGGGCACGACATATAAGTGAGACGTAGATACAGCCACTTTTTTTATAACTCGGAGGAAAATCCTACATAGAATCATCAGGGCCACTGTAAGGGCAGCGACCCCGGTGTGTCAGACTCCTGCTGACTAAAAACCCTCGGGGTGCTCTTCCAATCACTCCACTCGGTCCTGGGAATTCTGATTCTTCCAGACACCCGGGTAGAGAAAAGCTTGTTTAGGCTTCACTTCTGGGAGGTGTAATGTAAAGAGCCCATCACTCCAAACCTTTCTCATAGGCAGCACGCCATCCCTTCTCATCCGGGAAGCAGATTCCCTCAAGTCTACTACCGGGTGGATTCAGCCACTAATGTATCTTTACTCACCCTGATAGGAATATAGCGTGACGATATGTTATTATTATTTATTTTTCGTAATATAGACACTTTCTTTACTATTTTTTTAAGCAATCAAGCGCACTATTTTGACTTTTATAAGACAGTTTAATTTCGTTTTAAGTTAACTACTAAAGGTAAATGGTTCTACAAAAGGCATAGCCTCATGTGCCAATCCAGTATCAATGCTCACATAGCGTTGGTATACAAAGGATTTTACTTGATAATTTACCGTGTCGAATTCATTTGATTAGGATAAATAAATAATATTAGTACGTAACCTTTAAAAGAATAACGTCTAAAACTAGTCGGATAGCAACAAAACAAGAATTTGTACGTAACGGCATCGTTGCGAAGTAGCTAATACATGATTCCAAGTTTGCGTTATAAAATAATGTTTATGTGTAGGATCAATCGAGGTTTTATTGAGCGGGCCATTAGTTGATAGCGACACGTGTTGCATTTGATTGAATGAAAAGGTGAAATATAACAGAAATCATTTTTTTTTTATCCTGTTTTGTAGTTATACTATTCTGTAGAACACCCATTCACGCAGAATAGAAAACGTATTGGAAATGAAACTTCTTTGGAATAGTTGTGATTTTATGAAACGAATATGCGATACCAAAAATAGACGTACATATAAATGGACCCCCCTTATCAGAAGACGAGTTTTAACTTAAGCAAAGATGTAAACTGGCAAAATTCCTCTCGCCTGACTTAGTTGTGTAGGTATATCTGTTGACGGCAGAACATCCCTAGAGAGTAGTTCGGGAACGCGCCCGCTCGCATCCCGTGGCGGGACTGGCAGTCTGCCGCCGCCTGCGCACCGCGTTACCGCGTTGTAGTCATAAGAAAGTATTGTAACTATTGTAATTGTAATTTAACCGTAAATATATGTTGATTCCGTAAAGTGACTTTTTAATAATGCAACACAGTAATGAATGAGCCCTGCCCTGATCTTCAATAATATCCAAGCCACCAATGTTTGCCCAGTTCGAAATAAAAAAAAGGCAAAAGTCAGTTATAATAAAAAATATTTCCCTTATATAAAAATAGACCAGTATTTGATATACTTTCAACTTATCTAGCGTTTGAACTTGGTGTAAGTCTTATATACATATGTATGTAACATTTTTATTGTTGTTAAAATATACTTGTGCCACTTTTTAAATCTGTTGTTTGCCATGACAAATTTTGGCGGTCGGGAGAGACCTTCACAACTAAGTTGAGCGAGAAGGCGAAGACATAAAGTGTTCAGCCAGCGAGCTATATGTTGGATAGCAAACGCAAGAGCACGTCTGTGGGTACGGATCTCGACTTGAGCGACCAGCCAAAATACGAAACTCAACGGTGATCTACTAGCGTTTCGGAAGCGACTACCTTGAGTTTTTAAATCTTAGCTTAAATTATATCCCGTATTAATAAGGCTAACCGTTCAAGCCTGTGAGAGAATGAGACAGAAAAAAAAAATACAATTTCACTTCTACCACGTTTACTGCACACTCATTGTTTTTATACTAAATCAACAGAGTGCATCGCATATAATAGAAAGTACAGTGTTGTCATAGAGTAAATCCTTGAAAAAATAGTCTTGATTTATGAGTATAGTCCAAGAACGGCAGAAACAGACCAGAATCCCTAGAATAAAAATTATTCTGTTAGCATTTACAACAAACGTATCTCTATAATATATGGGATTGACATAAGTTTTCAAAATATCACGTTGATACGTTGTCAATTTCATACATTTGTACTTCTCTACTTGTGTCATCAATAAACGAATGTTAGTTTGTCTAGGGTCCAAGAGACGAGAATTTAGAGACAGTCGCTGTCGTCAATTCGGTCTATATAACTATAATAATATATCACCACTCTTTATCCAATCTTTTCAGGTGAGCAGAGATACTGGGAGAGATTGGGTATATCAACTTTGCATTTAAATGTTGTGTTCAAAGAGACCAGTACATTACCTACATATGACAGTTTTATTAGATGTCATGCGGGCTTCGTCACGATGTTTTTCTATAATTATATCATGACTTAGGTCTTTAGGCCTCTAGTGTTTACAATTTTTTTAACACGTTTGACGTAATATAAAAATTAAAGTTTTATTTCAATGTAGCCTTATTAGCATTTAATTGTTCCCTTGAGTATCACATAATTGTTAAAATTTGTGTCGATATCTAATATCTAATCTACTTAAGACACATCGCAGGTATAATTAATTTTGTTGTTTACTTAGTAACACTTATATTATTATACTAGCTGTCCCGGCAGACCTTGTTCTGCCCTATTTCTCTAAAACAAAGTCACATTGTTTTTTTTTAATATTAATAGCTTCCCCGTCAGATTTTTTTAAAAATTGTTTGAAGGAACCTGGCCTTAATGCTATGTGTATAAAAATTGACAAATACTCACATTAATATTTATACGTCACTCAGTTGTTTTGCCTTCTCGGAACCCGTCCACTAACATTTAAACTATATGGTATGGTGTTAAAGTTCAAATTGACTTTTAAATATTATTACGATTTTTTTTGTATGAGAATATGGAAAAGTGTTGTTTTTAGACAGTTGCAGGGAATTTTTAAAAATTTTCTCTCCATAATAACCTTCCTCAAATTTCATCAAACACAACAAAAAAAAATCAGCCAAATCGGTTTAGCCGTTCTCGAGTTTCGCGCTTATCAAGACATTTTGCGATTCATTTTTATATTATAGATATTTATATTACGGAAAATAATTCCAAAAAAAAAAACGCCAAAGTGTATTGTAAAAATTCATAATTCATATTTTATTTAGGATTGTTTTATCTATTTGTACATTTTACTTAACATGGACATACACGCTTTCGATATTTAATGACACATACATATTTAATTATCAACATTATCATATTTTAATAAAAATTTGCCTATAAGCCTTACATATGGTCATATGGTTCACAGTCTTTAAATTGTGAAATATTTGCCTTTGTAATTTAGAACTAATAAATAAAAAAATTAAAAGTAATAATCAACGAAATAATATCATAACCAAACTTGCGGCCCAAAAGGGTTAGCTTGTATTGGCTCATTTAGACCACCATGCTGCCTTCTCATGTTGCGTTGAGACATATTTCTTGGAAAATTCGACATGATTATAGAATTACACGAAGTGTCGAAAGTTTCGTGGATTTTTTTTAATCATGGGAACGTAAACTGTTCTAAGGTATATGTTTTGTTTATCAACGAACATGAGATATGTATGTACCTATCGGTTAGGTATTAAGTACTAATCAAATCAAATATTTGAACAGAAAACCTTGGAGATGGGATAGAATTTGAATCTTCGGTATTTAAGATTTTAAGGTACATGTCGGATTCTGGCAGTCACGACTTAAAGCTGCGATCCAGCAGCGGCTGTCAGATCGTGACGTACGGCTCTGTATGCACTTGTATGAAAAGGTGTCCGATATGGGCGACGGCGTGTCATTGTCAGCTCGGGAACGTGCAGCTGCAGCAGCCTCCGACTACTTTACATTTAAAATAGATAATAACACTTTCTCCAGAACGTTTTAACTACTAGAACTCCGTGGATACAGTAGTATTCAAGAGACGAGAACAAAACTGAAGGTCGGAAAACTTTTGGCCGTATAAATGACTAAAATATTTTAGAAGCATCTATCGTCGTTGTAGCTTGTCATTGGCGCTGAATTTAATCTTTGCAAATCGTTTCCACATTTTATGAATTAAAAATACGATAATTATGAACAGCTATTACGCAATTATTGTGGTTCTTACTTATTTAGTACATTTCTTACTTGCTAAGTAATGAACTTCACCATCTAAAATGGACTAATGCCACAATACAATAAAGTATCTTACTGTATTGTTCAGTGGCATCCAAAGTCCATCCAAAAGAGCAGCTGACACACTTAAATATGTAGCCTAAATTAATAACGTCGATAATTTTGGTCTACCATTTAGAGCTACAGATAACGGGAAGATTATAGAAATAGTACTTTCCAGTCGGAAAAAATCCAAAAAATAAATCGCATTTACTAAATAACTATGTAGATATTGACTTTAGAACTAGACTGTTGTTTGAAGGTACCGGTTTTCTTTTTGAATGATGACTGGACGGTTACTGCTACTGACCAATCTCTTAAAAACCTGTTAACTAAACACAAAAACTTAAAGTACAAGCATGAATATTTTGATAAGGCTTGTCCGGGCCAAAAATCACTTAAAAGCTTAACATTAAAATTTTATGACTAAAATAGGAGTAATGACTTTAAATCGTCATAAAAATGTGACCAAATCACCAAAAACCCGACCTAATAAAGTTTAAAGTTAATCATAAATATTGTAGCCGATAAAATTGGTTCGCGTGACAGCAGGGCGGCTGTACTGGTCAAGGAAATCTGAGCCCATTACAGACGCTCATTCGATTCATATTAACGCTCAAGTAACATAAGGTTCGTTGTCCCATCCCGGGAGGGAATAGTGTTACCTGTTCTGATCAGGCGGATATATGAAAGATAGAAAAAATACAAACTATTATTACTAAAATTTAAAGTAACAAAAAAGCCCCCAACTGAGAATAAATGAATTATCCTCGGCGCTGGTCCTGTATCAGCACCCTGGAAACTCAGTTACAACGTAAAATTTTCGTATTTTTATAAAATTATCTCAGAAGTTGCCAGATAATTCTATCACCATCATCAACGAACTAGGCAACGGCTGGCAGTGGGTAGAGTGACCCACGGGGATTTTAGTCCAGCTCTCACGGCTACACTGACAATCTCATGCAGGTTTTTCCCTCGGGTCACCAAATAAAAGGCAGGCTTAAAGACCCATGAAAATTGAGACATTCCAAAAAGTTAATACACCTGGCAACTCTAGCCGGGATGCATCTCGGCGCTTGCTCCCCACGTGTAAGAAACGGAGCTAATATAATATTAGAGGTCGCTACTCCAGAGTCATTAGTGGCAACACAAAGCACCGGAGTCATTCCACCTCTTACTATTTGTCAGAGGCAAAAAGTGCCTTGTCCACAATAATTACGGGACCGGCTTTCGAGAGTCGAGCGCTCGTAATTCGTCATGTTCTGGTTGGCCGGTTCGTTTGTGAACGCGACCGTAATTTGACGTTTCCCGCGGACACGGCACGGTGCAATGTCACCCGAAAATTACCTATGCGTATTTATGTGACAGGATAGCAAACAGGCGAACAGCCCACCTGATGGTAAGCCGCCACAGTCGCTTACGGACAACTGCAACACAGAGGGTGTCGATTATTGCGCTGTCGATCTAAACGAGCCTTTTCACACTGCGCACCGCCTCCCGTTCATCCGGAGAGCAGACTCCCTCAAGTCTGTATATCAAGGCTCTACTTTGAGCTTATATATCGTGCCCAACGTGGCTAATCGCCGTTCTCAGGGCACTTGCACAGCATTTCTATTAATAACCAATTATTATTAATTACTTTTTTGTATAAGATAGGTATTTTGTGATTTGACAATTATTTATCATTCTTAATTTATTTCTAGCAGTAATAATTATAATTAATGAGATTTTCCTACTTAAAGAAACAAAAAATACCTATCTTATACGAACAAGAAACCTTTGAAGTACATTAAAATAATTGAAGTCCATTTAAATTGGAACAAAATAGCCCAATGAAATGACATTAAACTCTCATTATGTTCCACGGCTATGACCGCTATATAATTTTGATGGTATATTCTCGGTAGTTCGTATGTCGTGACGTGGGTAGTGGGTAGTCCCTAAGCGAAGTTAGATATTTGGAAACAACACGAAGAATATGGTTCGGCGACCGCGGTCACTAAGACATTCAACCGGCGATCAATCGATTGTTCCATTTCACAATAAAATTATTGATGCCAGAATTTTATATGGCAGTAAAAAAGGCGATTTACCGAATTCTTTATTCTTGACGCGCCATCGCCGGCGAAACTTCGTGACCGTGTGTTCGCTCTATGAACTTGTGTTTATTTCGTCACACATATCACGCAGTGCCTCCGGATTGGAGTTTGGAATCTAATTTGTTCTTTTTAATTTCTAATTATATCGACTATTTGTTAAGCCTACTTCTAACAAAAAATGTATACACACCATAGAATTAAGAAATACACGCGCCAAAAATGAAGCTATAGAACAACACGAAATTTCATCTGTGTTGGCACATCGAGATTTCCTGATTCTAACTAAACTACTCGTTGTATATGGCCCACGGAGACTCCCCAGCAGTATTAAATTGTAACAACACGGGAAATGGATTTCTCGGAACCTGGTTATTAACACTTTGCACTTTTTTTGCTAACCCGGAGGAAATACCTAACGGACCTTCCTGGGGCGGTGAGGGCAGCCTCCCGGTGTGTCGGACTTGCACCGACTAAAACCCTCGGGGTGTTCCTTCTCCCGTCTGCGAAATGCCAAGGACAAGGCTGAGCCATCTTCCTCGGTTAACACTTTGCGCCTAGCACTTTTAAAGTAAAATCGTTACTAAATGAAATTGCCCAATAAAGAAGAACGAATCTAAAAAAAAATCGGCTAAGAACGAATCGGATTCGGTTCCGTAAAAGTTTGGTCCTTACAAACAGATCAATATGGGACTCAGTATTTTATATTAATTTCAAATTGACACTTTCACGCGTTCCTGAGGAAAAAGGTATTGACAAAGAGACATACGGACAACAAGGTTGTTTTATGAGGGTTCCAGAACTCTAAAGGAAAAATCCTCTAGAGTTCTGGAACCCTAAAACATACTGATTTTTTCTTATAATTTGGAATATTATGGGACTTTAAGCTGTATTTTAAACTTTTGCTAATACTCAACATACATAATAACTGAATAATAAAAATAGTTTTAATGATAGACCTACGGAAAATAGATCTAAAAACGACCACTTTGCCGGCTTACCAATTCGTGAATTATTTACGTAGAAAATTGTGTAGAACGTTGTTAAGCTCTAATAAAAAAAAATGCATCGATAACTCTCATTTCCATGGGAGCCCTCTTCCAATTATTTTTTTATTACATTAAATATCATTATAGGCTTTGAATTCCAGATTTCTATTATATATTACTTTCAAATCGTTATTTTATTTGGTTTAAAAGCTATAGGCCTCTGACAGAGTGTCGGATGGGCAGACGGACAAAGTGGTGAGGCACCCCAATAGACTTAGACACCTCGGTTCGCTCTGTCAATAATTCAGTTTGTGTGTCACACTTGTATCTAGAAATGCAAGAGTTAAAGAAAAAACACTATTGAACAAAATGAGCTTACAAAAACACAGGAAATAGCATATTTTGTATTCAAATATCCTTTTACGTTTCCATGACACATACTAGCTTAAGTTCTGTACCTATGTACTTAACACAATATATGTATATTAATTAGTAAAATTGTTTCAGTTATAGTTTTGGGTGTGAGCATGTGTAATTTGTATTTTATAAAGTTACTACGACACAAAAGGAAGTTCATTACAAATACTTTAACGGGTATTATGCGCGAATTAGTTTACTTTTTATGGCTTGACGTTTCGACCAGGTGTCACAGGCCGTGGTCCCGAATAGACTGAAGAGTCGAGTAGTTAAAACAAAGCGCGAAAGTTTAAAATTTGTTAAAAAGAAGTCCTGTTTTGAGGCAACATTTAAACAAAAAAAAAAAATGTCGAAGTACCTATTACTTAGAAATACAGAGGTACCTATAGCAAAATGTTACATCTTCAATGGAGTTCAACGTTCGAGCACTAGATCTATTGAGACACGACGAGCTCTATTGATGTGCTGCTAAAAACAGACTTCGTTGTATATACTCATAGACATTTGGAATAGACTGCCTATGTTGTATAATCGATAATACATGCCGCGATGATTCGGTAACTTATAGTAAGATTCATGGGCATGTCAAGCTAGCAATCCCGACAGCGTTGCCTATAACTTTTTCACTTTACGAAGTCTCTTATAACAATTATTTAAGCGTAAATTTCAATATTTAGTATTTGGTATAAATATTCAGAATAAATATCTATTGATTGAGGTACTAAAACAAACTAGAATCAAAATAAAACATTAAATGATTGTTTCATAAACAATATCAACTCATTATTTGTCTGTTATGAGGGACTTCGAAAAATTAACAAAGTATAGTCGCCTACATCGGACGTTTTAACATATTAATGTATAGAGGTCAGTATCTAGCGACCTAACAGTTGCAACTGCCGACCAATGATTGGCGGAATCCAAATAAAACCTTAAATTAGTTATTAGATTTGCTATTTTGCTACAAAATTATATTTTAATTCTTATAATTATTTACCTATGTCCACAATAGATAGTCAATTACAATAACTAGCTGAAGATTTGTCTAAAATTCAAAGAACTGTTTAAGTTGAAAATTATTTAGCAACTACTTAGTTTGAGATGTCATATGCGAGGTAAACAACATCATTCTGATTACTTACATCAGTGCTATTCCACTGATATTTTATCGAAGAAATCAGTGTAATATTCAACGTCTTCTTATGCATAGTCTATGTTTATAATGCATAAAGTGTACTGTTCATTAACGAACTCATATATCTTTGACAAACACTGTACAAAGACGTATGTATTGGATTTCTTTCACCGTTTATGTGCCTGTAGACATTTAGTTTTAGAATCAAATTTTACTTTAGGAAAAATTAGTTTTTGTGCAAGTAATCAACAATATAAACAATTATTTAATTCTCATTCCTAGTGGTGAAACTGCGCTACATATTTGAGTTTATAAAAAGTCATAAAAAGAACGCTACAATTTGAATATACATCTCGTAAGAATTATGTTGTTTGACCAACGTATGACATCTCAAACTATGTAATTGTTTGAAATGAGTGAGTCTCAACTTAAATAGTTCATTGACCTTCAGACAAACAAGAACTTAAATACGTTTACATGACTCATCGTTTATATATTAAAATAAAGAGCACTTGTGTATAAATTGTATGTTATTCTATGGACAGTATCCTCTGTCTTATATATAGCAGTTGTCAGTCTTGATAATAAATAACAAAAACTTGATAAAACTAATTGTTCTGAAGTCTAGTTCTGAAGAATTTCTAGATACTTCATTCAAGACGCGACTCTATTACAAATCAAACGTTCTTTTAGTCCAGGTTATAGTTTTTTATAATGGCTCGACAAAATGATTAGATCACACCTAATGAAAAGTAGAATATAATCCAACAACGAAAGCGACTATCAAAGGATGAAAATCCATTGAAAGTCTCCGTCGTCATATCGACCCACATACACCACGACTGAAGGTCTCTAGGTATATGAGTTACTGTATATACTTGTGTATATACTGCTGATCCCGAAAAAAGGCAAGCCAAAGCGAGTCACTATACGGTCTTTACACTTGTGTACTGTGGCCATAACCCAGTTCGGGCAATTACCCTACCACCAATAAACATTTGATATTTATATTAGAAGTAAGTGATTTTTTTAAAGAACTTATTTCTGTCACTATGTAAACCTCTGCTTAAGCTAAAACCCGTATTCTTATAAAGCGTTTGTAATTATTAGAAACGTATTTAACTTCGTTTACTGTTAATACAACAGTTAATTGAACTAGAATCGTTAAAGTTCATGTGAAAATCTAGAACGATAGGGGTACTCGAAATGAGTAAATATCGGGGGTGATAACTTGTTTAAATTGAAGGAGTAGCGGACAAGCCCGCAGCAACTAGACACGTGGCCTCGATGCGGGTAGATTGAGGAACGTGTGCGCACGCAATCCGACTAAAGCGTTTTGATTCATCAAATATTTCTATTGTTGACATTATCAGCTAATTACGATCACTACATTGCATTTCTAAGTGTTGATTCAGGGGTTTATACTGACCATTGGTTATTGGTGCAGTGTTATAATTTTTTACATTAGATTACACTGTTTAATTTCCTGAAAAAACACTTTTAGATATAAGGGTATCTATTGCCGACTTCAAAAGTGTAATATTTAATACGTTTTGTTTTTCTTGGGTGCAATGAAGTATTTTGTATTTTATTGTTAGTGATTTTTTAACTACTTATAGATTTTTTAAGAAATATTGTCCCATAACATCATTGTTACCTCGAATATCGCATTTCATAGCTCTTATTAAAATGTTATTATCTTCTAAAACGGTTGTTTGAACTCAAATTTAGTTCCTGTTTGGAACCTACGTAACAATTCATAACAGGGCTGAATGTTATGGACCAAGTGCATATCCCAACATAACCCTGAACTCTGTCAACAGAGCTCTACGAGTTCTATGAAACAACGTTTATGTAAGTTTAAGTTATGTGCATAAAGTTTTAATTTGAAGATATATATTATATACATATGTGACATAAAATTAAAAATATTTTTATAAATATGTAAGTCCATGTAAAATATTAGATTGTAAAAAATTTAGGAATTTATCCATAACTAGCTGATCCGGCAAACGTTGTATTGCTATATAAGGTTTTGTAATATCTTCTAAGATGTTCATTGAAATTAAGTGATGTCAAAGACAATTTTGTTCACAATTAAGTACTCTTAATCAACAACACATTTATTTGGATAAAGATTAATATTATTACGTTGATACAACTCTTAACAAATAATGCATTAATTTCGACCAAATTTGTGTACCATAAAAACGGTTCTAGTGACTTAATCTTAAAAGATAGACATATACTGTCGCTGACATTTTTTTAGATCATTTTAAGAGGAATAATTCTTTCTTACATATATTTTTGGTATCTTGAACCGTTTTTGCAGCGCATGCAATGGAAGCCCTCAAGGATTAATAATTTTCCCCGTTTCTTTCACATTTTCCATTATTTCTTGGTTCCTAATAATTGCATCGCGATGTTATATAGCCTAAAGCATTCCTCGATAAATGGTTTATTCAACTCAAAAAGAAGTTTTAAATTCGAACCAGTAGTTCCTGAGATTTGCGCGTTCAAACAAACAAATAAACAAACAAACAAACTCTTCAGCTTTATAATATTAGTATAGATATACATCGATCAATCATTACACACTATTAAATTATTACATTTATCATTACCGAATCAAATGATGTTTACAGTGTATTAACAAGCTGAGATCTTCCAATAAATACTTGTTGGAAATTATCACCTAGCATCTAACTCAAAGCAAATATGGTTAATACCAGTCGCTCATCGTGAATACCCAAATATTTAAAACGACAGCGGTATCCATCCACACCTTGCGATTTAAAATTTAATTTAGTGTGAAAAATTTGTTGTGAATCTGACATCCGATTTTACTTAAGCGGTGATGAGACGACACGACTATACTCGTACATAATCCAATTTACAGGATCGGATTGGAAGGTCCTGAGATCGCGCACTGTCTTTTTTTTGTTTCTTCTCTTGTTTGGTAAGTTTTCTATCTTACTACAAACTAATGAAGAACTCTTAATAGGTTTAAAATAACTTAATTTTATGAATACTAATAGCTTACTATTTGTTGATAGTAAAAAATCGACATAAGAATAATTCAGGCTGACTGTTATCATATTATGAAACGTACGCAATACTACATATTTAAATAATTATAGAAGTAGCTACATAGGTATTTTCCAGCATTTCCTCTGTTCTAAGAAATACATAATCTTTTTTTTTAATCCAATGTCAATTCATTTATTCATTCATATTAAAATGTGAATTAACAATCTATATAATAATCTAAGATATACATACATAAAAATCAATTGCTGTTCGTTAGTCTCGGTAAAACTCGAATACTGCTGAACCGATTTGGCTAATTTTGGTTTTGAATTAATTGTTGAAGTCCAGGGAAGGTTTAAAAGGTAGTAAGTAGGTAGAGTAAATATGAAAAAAATGCTAGGAATACAGTAAAAACAACAATTTCGTTTTCCCATACAAACCACTCTGTCCCCAGCTGTCAAACATACGATGTCAATCAAAACAAAACAAAGGTATGCCTTCAAGTTGATTAGAGGTTGCATGTTATTAATGAAAATTATAATTTATACGCCAAGTAATCAAACAAAAAATATGCCAAAAATGTCCCACAAGGCATTATAGTAAAAATATCATTTCCTTAGATATGACTTAAATCTTTCAATGCAATTTTATTTCTATTAGACTGCGACAGGCCAATAACTTTTGGCAGAATAAAATCTGACGGGCCAACTTTTAAAATAAAAAAAAACAATGTAACTTTGTTTTAGAGAAATAGGACAGAACAAGGTCTGCCGGGACAGCTAATATAGAATAAATTAAACTACATTATTATTCTTTTGTAAATACAGTAGACATTCTTTGGAACCGCGTTTATTTAGTGGTCACTGTATCTCATTGTGTTATTAATATTTTTATCGGTATCTTCGAGTAAAAAACGGTCTTAGGCAAATATTTTGCTGACATCAACGTCTTAACACTGTATAGGTGATATTTCGTAGTACGCTGCGTTCTGCAGACGATAGCGGCAGACGGCTATGAAATGCTTTATTTCTAAGTGTCGTTTGTTGATGATCTGGAAAGGCCTTTAAAGCTACACCGAGCTTGAGTGGGCGAGCACTGAAGGTGCTCAGCCAGCGATTTGTGGGTTTGGTAGCAACGCAAGGGCACCCCTGCAGGTACAGACCTCGACTTGGGAGGCCAACCAGTAAAAATGAACCTAATGGTGATCTACTAGCGTTTCGGAAGCGACTACCTAGAGAAGAAACGCGGAAAGAAACTCAAAGCTGCGTCAGAGAGGCACACTATGATATGTTTCGGAACGGATACTGCACTGTATTGCAGTATTAATTTGTATGATACTTATTGTAATATACGAATGTAATTGTCGCGCAGCATTTTCAATTGTAGGTCGGAATCAGACCTATACAAATTAATACTGCAATGTAATGTCTGCGTTCATGACACATGTCATCGCGGTTTGCCGCTACCATCTGCCACGTATTTACCGAATGTCTCCTTAAAGATTACTGTATTTTGACGCAAGACAGAACTATTGGTCACTCCATAAACAAAAACTAAGCCCGAGATTTATTCATTATTACTAAGACCTACTTCGAGTTTAATTAAATAAGCTTTCTAAACAATTTCTCAATTAATAAATACTGCATAGTCATTGTTTATTTTGTTTGATGATTGTCCATAATATTATAAACAAAAAGAATCGATATTTATTTTACTCTATTTTATTTTGCATACGTTTGTAGAATAACGGTTCGATTTGATGTACACCGACCACACTTCAAATATAGATTGGTGAAGAACATTGTCACATTAACTAATTTATGTCCTTGATTGTTGTAAATAGAAAGTGCAATCAGTTTCATAATATGATAAGATTCTACAGTGGTCTACATTTCACGTCGATCAGATATTTTTATATTAGCTCGATAAAGTTACTACATCGCATCTAATGGAAATCACAGTTTAGTGCAAAAACAGCAGCGACCGCCAAGGAGTAAAAGACATTAGCCATCGTAATGTCGGTCCACATATACCTCAACTGAAGGTATCTTAGTATACCTGGTATGTGGACAACTGGAAGAGCTCAAGCTGATCCCGAAACTCAACAGACCGATGCAAGTCACTATAAGGCGATATCACTACCACATATTACTATTGAGGTAAGGAATTCAGATAAATATCGCCTATTATACTGTATATTGTGAAAAAATGTATATCGTTATTCTGTCTTTTATATTTATTTTACCAGATAACGTGGTAGATCATCTCAGAGTGGGTGAACTTGTGCTCTCTCTACTATAATTATCTGCGTTTAGTTCTTATTTTTAATATTCAAGCAACATACAACAATCCCGCTTGCTTGCTTCAATATCTATACTAATATTATAAAGCTGAAGAGTTTGTTTGTTTGAACGCGCTAATCTCTGGAACTACTGGTTCGAATTGAAAAATTCTTTTTGTATTGAATAAACCATTTATCGAGGAAGGCTTTAGGCAATATAACATGACGATGCAATTATTAGGAGCAAAGAAATAATGGAAAATGTGAAAAAAACGGGGAAAATTATTCATCTTTGAGGGCTTCCATTGCGTGCGCTGCGAAAACGGTAAAAAGATACCAAAAATATATGTAAGAAAGAATTATTTCTCTTGAAATTATCCAAAAAAAAGGTCCGTGACAGTATATGTCTATCTTTTAAGATTAACTCACTAGAACCGTTCTTATGGTAATCAAATTTGGTCGAACTGAATGCATTATTTGTTAAGAGTTGTATCAACGTAATAATATTAATCTTTATCCAAATAAAATGTGTTGTTGATTAAGAGTATTTAATTGTGAACAAAATTGTCTTTGACATCACTTAATTTCAATGAACATCTTAGAAGATATTACAATAACTTATATAGCAAAACAACGTTTGCCGGATCAGCTAGTTTTAAATAAAAAAATTACACCTGGAATAGCTGCTTTATATTCGTGTCGCGTCGAATTGACCATAGAATTCCATCATGTCGATTTCATTAATGCAAGTATTAATGCTGTGTCGAATAATGTAAGTCAATTTATATTTTAATGTTTAATTAAAGATTGAATCGGTTGGTACGTCATGGTTCTCGCGGTAAGTTTTTTATGTATACTGTGGTTCTATGTTTTTTAGGGGACTTTTACACATACTATTCTAGTAAATGACGACATTGAATACTAGAAACATACGCATAATCAAAGTCTAAATGTACCTACTAGCTATATTGACTCGGCGTTGCTCCTCCCCCGTTGTGTCGGGCTCTCACCGACTAAAAACTCTTGGGTACTCCTTCATCCGCTTTATACGCCGGCCGTGTGTGAGGATTTGCAATCTGCCTCGACCGGCGAGGTGGGCCTTGGTTGACCTCCTTAGTAATGGGGAGAGTATACCCGACCCTCTCTTCCACAGAATAAGTGGTGTGCGGGAAAACCTTCTTTTATTCCCTTAGTGATTACTTACCGATTTTATTGTTTCTTTAATAAAAAGAAAACAAAGAAATAAAATTAGTTAATATGACAAAATTCTCCAGAAACCTAGACTTAACGTATGTTTTCGAATTTTACAAAGGTTCGTTTACGAATGTTTGATTCTTTATGATATCGGTACACATAATGTATCTAATTTTTAAAAGTTTCATAAGTATTTTGAACTTTATGCAAAAAGAAACTTGCCAAAAGGCGATCGTCTGGAACTCGAAATTAACCAAATGTTACGTTGCGCTGTTATTTCGCCAATCTCACGCCTTCACTGACAACATATTTTGCAATCAACATAAACTTATTTTTAACTGACAGAAACAAATTTAAGCCGTCAAATGTCGCACTATCTGAAAGTAACAACTGTGTAAAACTCGTAAAATGTGATTTATTTATCACTTTGAACGCACCGGGAGTATTTGTACGGGCAAAGTAGTGTCAATTTTATTCAGAGCTTTCTGCATGTAGACTATAATGTTACCAAAGGATCCATTAAATTGGTTGCATGTTCGAGGCAAAATAGATGAAGACGAACGACGGTAGGTATCCGCACGTGGAGCGTGTAGTTGTACGGAGGGCAAGCAGAACCGGTTCCCCGTAACCAGCGCGACGCGGGCGCAGGGCACTCGCCGCTTTTACGCTTAGTAAAAGGCTACACGAGCGGCTCTCTCGTCCGAACCGCTGGAATGCAATACTGTAAGACATCGTAGATTATCAAATTACACAGATCGCGATTTTTCCTATAGTAATATTTAATTAACTAATCAAAATACATTATTGTTAGTAAAATAATCTTAGTCAAAGGTTAATCCACAGCATTCCTTAAGAGGAAACGTTAACATTTTTTTTTACTGTAGTAGCGTGACCGAAAAATAGTTTTGGTTTCTAATCATTAATAGAACTTTTTAATCATAGTCGTGAAAATATTAGTTAATCGAAGAAAACATCGATTGTTAAGGGCACGCAGGGCTTTATTGTGTAATCGTGATGAAAATATTAATCGGACTCGGAAAGGCTTCCCTCTTACAGCAACACGCCAAAGTGGCTATAACACATCTAATCATAAGTACAACGCAGTCAGAGAACATGGGCAACCACTATAAACCAGTTACAAGAGTGAAAGATCAATCAGCAAACAATACCTACAGATGCATACAATTTTAGTTAGATTCAATGGCACAGATCGTTCTAATCAAGTTATTGGAAAAAATTGTTATCTTTATCTAAATTAATAACTAACTAATAAGCCATCACTTCTTGTTCTGCCTTTGTACCATTCCTAAATGGCATATTTTAATTCCTGATTGGCATATTTTCTGGTGTAATCAGTATTCACGGGCGATATCGTGGAGTTTTGAGTAGTTAAAAGCTGCTGTGTATGCTGTCCGCAGGGGAGGATTTATCCTTGTTTGCTATAGTTAGCTCTTAGCAGCGGTTAGAAAGCACGCGGCGAGATAACCGCTCGTGTAACGCGGGTTTTACAATAGTACCGACAACTTACTTCATCAACATATATTTATTTGAGCTTGTGTACCTTAAGCGATTCATCTTAATAATTTAACTGAGTTTCTTGTCAAGTTTTCTTAGTACGTTGCTGGGTATGTTATTTACAAATGCCTCATTATGACGGTACTGACTTACTTGTGCCTATACTTACATATTTGACTTTGATTGATATGTATTGATATTATTTATAACAATACTTAGTTTTTGTATTTTTTATACCACAATTGTCTTTAGTTATCAGTTTTTAGCTATAAACACGATAGGTTTCGTATCTTTAAATATATTTCGTTTAATTTTCGATAAACGTATAAGATTATTCTTAAAAATAGGCGTGCCATTAAGAGTTCGATTTTTATGATTTTTGTACAACAATAATAATATACAAACGTAGCGAGAATTTTTAAAGACAGTTTACCAAATCTATTACACATAAGTAATAAGTGAGTTATATTTCTGAATACGCAAAATATATATTTTGGTAAAAATTGACTTGTTAATCATTTTAGAATAAACATATTGTGGATACATTAACAGGGCTTATGCTAGAATTAATATGCTTTTAATTATGACTCTACGTTTTGTCCTAGCGCTTCAACCAGCTCATGAGCAGGTCGAAATGTCGAGTCATACTCAAAAATAAATTAATTCGCACGTTAGACTAGTTTCCGTATTTATAATTAGTAGAGAACGTGAAAATTTAAATTGTGTTTTTGACATTTTAAGTCTTTAGAACTGAAATTTTCCATTTTTTTTTATTAACGAAAGTATCCATGAATTGATGATATCTGACCTTTGATATTTTATTTTGTGAAGTTTCACGAATAGTTGTCACACAAGGCCGATCGACAAATGCAACAATATCGATATTATAGCTGCACATCACTACAATATATTCGTTCTCAAACAAAGGAGTTGCTAGGAATCCGTCAAGTCACGGCATAGAACTTCTGCCTTTAGTACTAGTTTTCATAGTAGTATAGGGCTGTCTGTATACAGAGAAAAATAAGTAAGTCATATGATTTTTTTATTAAATACCTAACAATAATTATAACATTTTTGTGATTACAATTCTTCAATTAATGCATTTTTACAAGATCGATTATTTTACAAACATTTTGCTAATAAATATTAACTTTTGATTTATTACAGACTAGTTATAGTGACCCAGCGTTGCCCGATAAAAAATTCTCTATTTTTAGTTGGGGATTGATGTTTCGAACTAAAAATCGAAATTCCAGATTCCATGATGCTGGCTTAAAAATTGACGGATTTTCGAAAAATCTGTCAACCCGTATTTTATCCTGTTGGAGTTGGATTTTCTGAAAAAGGCGAAAATAGCTGTAAGTAAAATAATGTAAGACGTTTAGATGTATCGAATTAACAATAATAATATCAACACCAACGTTCGAATGTAATACGATCATCCAGCTTGAATTAAATTTAGGCCATTTGCCGTAACAAAATAAAGTAAAATAATTACAAAAGTTTGTAAAAAGGTAACAAAATAATAATTCGTTTTATTTTTAAATTCTGTTGTGTACTAATATTACTTTATGATAGCATTTAATCAGACAAGGGAAGTTGTGTTCGTCCAGAGCTAGCGCGACATGTCTACAAATTCAGTGAATTTTTTAATTACACGATTTTTTATTTTGTAATTTATAATATCGTCATATTTATCTGCTCACTTTTGATTCGAGTTTTTTTCTTTATGGCTTTATTCCAAGGACTGGTCCTTTGTGACTTTGATTCCAGTTATCATTTCTTTAATTCTAATTTTGAGATAACTTCAAGACTCTAGTAGTTTTAGGTGTAGCAACCCTAAAATCTTCAACAACAACCAAAAACTAATCGAAAACACCCGGAACTAATCATTTTCTAATTATAAAAAAATGCGGATAGCATCGGATTCCAACATTGGACGGACAATCAAAACGTGTTGGGAAAATTCAAAATAACACTGTCAAGGGCGACTGGTACGTTATAACAATTAACACTTTCAAATCGTATTTAATTGCTATGTTAGATTTTACTTCACAATTAAGGAAATAATAACATCACGCTATATTCGGGTTAAGCAGAGATACATTAGAGGCTAATTTAATTTTCTTAATAACATACAATCACCTTACGATTTCTAGCGTTGTATTCTTAACGACAGGGTATCTAGCAAGTCCGAATTTGTGCTGACACGGCTAAAAATATGGACCAGAATAAATTTGTCTAGAACACTTTGTAACTTGATTTGCTAGCATTATTATTGTTAGCATTTATTACAAATCTTTTTCCTTTAATGATATATTTAAATGAAAATCCGTGGGTCTTTTATAATTGAACACGTTTGCCGCTTACATGTGATTCTTATCAACGTGCATTGCTCACCCGGATATTTATGAGGTTTTTCATGAGACCAGTTTGTGCCGAAACGCGTCATTAGGCCGCCTGGAAAACCTGTTATAATTAAGACCATATTTGCTCCATAAGTCATCAGAAGTTTATTTCCGTTGGCTATAGTTTTACTCAGAAATTATATAGGAAATTTCTTACGTTAACTCATCCACATTAAACCAAGTCTAAACTAGTGTAACTCAAATAGTGTATGCAGACAGAACTATGGCTGAGATTTATACATGCTGCTTTGACATTACTTATACTTTGGTCAGAATATAAGTTTATTTTGGACAAGAAACTTAACATATAATAGGAACTTGAATGTATCCTAAGAATCAGCAGAACAAAGTCCAAATTGAAGAAATCGGTGACTTACCATGTACTTTGTAGTTCTGTTCATATAAAGATATCGAAACACAAAACATGATGCATTATTTCATGTTTTACATGTCTGAACCCAGCTTAAAAGTATAAAAAGCAGCATTGACGTTCAAGCTTGGCACAAAAGTGGTTTTGTTCTCTATGTGATCCATCGGTGAACTTTGGAATTATCTTTGTTGTGGTCTTCTGGACGTGTAGTTTTTATTTTTTGGGTTGGTGTTGGATCTGGACAGCAATAAGATGTTCGGATGACGAAATATTGCGGGGAATTCATGATTTTTCTGATAGCGGAGTACGCGTCGCTTGAGTCGTCAGTTTTGTAGACTATCACAAATTTCTTATTATTTAAAACAGGCTCAAAAGAACTTTTGTCTAGAGCCGTAAAACTTCATATAAATAATAATACATGATAAGTTAGTCAACGTAAGAATTTTTAAGATGTTATTAATTATATCATATTTGCTTTAATTAATTCGTAATTGTATACGTAGCTGAGTTACCTATTGCATGTTTATTTACATTTCGTAATTATTTTATAACTATCCGGACTAAAGTTCAATTCATAACATTTGTCAAAAAATTGTGAATGAATATCATACGTATTGTCTGTGTAAATTTCCTCATTGAAATTTCCTTGTAATAATAATGCAGCACAAAAAACGTAGAGGCAAATAGCTATATCATCCGAAATAGAAGTCACGTGATAAGAAATACCTTATTTAACGAATGTACAAATGTTGATACGGTTTTTATTTGAAACTCATAAAATATCTTACTAATATAATTATGTCAAACAGTTTTATAAGCGTAATATTTATTACTCTTGGCATTTACAACATGCAATGTGTGTTACTTTAATTTATACCTACTCTTAAAAGGTTAAATGTGAAGTTATATTTAATATCGCGGGAAAAGAATGGATTCTAAGACGGATAGAGCGGGTAACTAGTTTTATGGGCGTGTGAATACAACATTACGGACCGAACTCAGGTATCGATTCAACCCGCAGCGCATCAACCCCAAGCAATCTTTTATTACACCACATCAATTTATTTACGATGTGAAACGTTATTCATGCAGATATTCGAACGTCACTCATAATATTGCTTGATTGTGTTTATATTTATATGAATAATGTGCACTAGCATGAAAGCTATTTATTTTATAGATTAATGAAAACGTTTTTCGAGTAATATTGAATATTTCACGTTTTATTTGTGAAGCTTCTATCGATTTATCATCTTCTAAATATAAAAATACTTTTCCTGACTTATGTATCATTGTAGAGCCAAAACTACGACAGGTAGAAACATGAAATTGTTACATTGGGTTCTCTTTATGACGTAGACGTCTACTTAAGCCGGATTTTCAAATCTTTCACCCTCAAAAAGGTAAAATAAGAGTTAAAAGTTTATTTAAAAATTCAGATTTGGGTGTATATGGAACCTGAGCGAGCAGGCTGGCTCTGCTAATAATCTTATATAATTACTGTTATGTAATGATATTCCTGTAGTCAAACGGAAATACCATACTTTTTTTTTTGTAGGACGAGTGTTGATTACCGGGAAAGGCTTCCACAACTAAACCAGGCGGGGAAACACCATCCGTGTCTTCATTGCCTGCAAACATTCACTAGTGTCCATTATTTAACAAATTTATATATTTTTTCATCATATCAGACATAGGACGCTTCTGCTTAGGCCGAGATTTATAGACGTAACTTTAAGTTTGCTTCGACTTTACTATAAAACATTACAATTTATATTACTCAATAAAGGATTTAGTAAGACACCAGTATTGTCAACATGGACTTGGTTCTGCGAATACTATGGCTTTGCTCAAGATCCTATTTAGTATATTTAGTTTTTTTTTGTCAAAACGAATTATTTTTTTAAGTACTTGGCTAAGCAAAGTTGAAATAGAGTTTATAAATCTCAACCTTACATCCAGCGTCGTCGTGCGATCTGGTTGTCTGGCGACCTTGTAGGTGATCGTCCCAAATAACACTTGCCAGTTCCTCGTCCCCACTCAAGAACTTTTCTGCCCCATTGGCTATCTATGTTGTATGCTGCCCACTGCCCTTTCATATTTATTATTTTATGAATAATAAAGTAATTACTCTAAAACGATCGTTCGATATTAAATGCGGTTGACCGGACGTGTAACAGTCAGTCCTGCGATCTGTATACGGATAAAGGCAGGTTCTGTTCGCCGGTGTTGGCACGATTTCCTGTCATTCATTTTATTATATGTTATTACTAGGTTTTATTCACTATTTCGCCATTATTAACCTACTATACTCCGGCTTTTAATTCTGTGCAAAAAAGTTCTGGATTCAGGGATGGGGGGGGTGAGAAAGTAATTTCGAGAGCAATTATTGAGCACGCTCGTCCAAAATCAATCGATTTACTCTTTGCTTGAAGATTTATATATTATCAAAGGTGAAAAAACAGATACTGGTAGAAATTGACTCCCTTTATAGACTGTGTTTCGACTTGTGGTGTTTTGTGATCAGCTTGTATACTTCCGGTTATTCAAGTTACAAAAAAATAACATGACATATAAATGTAAGTATTTCACCATAAAAAACTTAATTATATCAACCGTTAGATATAATTTTCGATGGATCCCACGTAAAATAGCAAACTATAAAAGACAGACGAAATGTTAAGATTAGTTCGCTAATGGAGCGTGATGCCTTCCTCAAGCGTTCGTTTCGGGAATAGGTATGGCCAAACGGTCACGGCACGCGGCTAATTCGTCAAGCCAAGCCAAGGCTGTTTAAAAAAACTAGAAAAGCGAGGCAGCGGGGGTGTGAGGCAGTACGGAGCGGCCGGTTGACTGAACGCAGTTCCATTACTTGCTGCTGGACGTGTTATCGAGAGTGCCGTCATAGAAAATCGGCCGTAACCTGCGTTCCAGTGCCGGCTCACTACGACGAATATTTCTGTTATACTTATCGTCACTTTGGACTCACTCAGCAAAATGACTACGTGCATTCTATCAAATTTTATCTCCTTATAATGTATCGTCAGAAAAATATTAATGTATTTTTCTATTGGCAGATGCAAAAAGCAATACAAGCTCAAAATAAAATTTTGTTTCATGAAGAAAGTTGTATCTCTAAGCGAAAATATCTTAATATTAAACTAAATTGTTATATAAAATCACGTGTGTATAGTTAATAAAAATATCTTAATATTATATCTTAGCTCTCGCTAAGTCAAACAATATATTGCACCATGCTCTGATACTATCGAAATACTTATGTCTTAAATATTATAATTACGCACCAATTGATATTTTTTATTTATCCATATACATCACAGTACAATCGAAATATATATAATACATTTCTGTATTAAGTTATTATTTAATAGTAATATTTAATATAGCGTCACGGTTTCAAGTTTCAACCACTATTGCGTATAATGTTTCAAACGCGACCAGTTTAACAATTTTAAGAACAATAATTTATATCGTTATAAGAGAATATATTCGCCGTTGTAAAGCTTTACAATGAGTCATGAAGATCGTTGAACCTTTGCGTCGGCCATCTTGCAACTTCGCGCCAGAGCAGCCCTTACCAGCCCTCATCAATCTACCGTCGCACCTACCCTGAAATAAATCTTATTATTGTCCTACCCTCGAGTTGCCCCCAACTTCGTCTGTATTAGCAAGGAGGAAACTAGATGATAGATACATTTAGTTGGTAAAGAAGAAAACATTTTACGTAACCTCTTTAGTGTAGGATAGTTACAGAGATGTCAAACAGAATCTCTATTTCTATCCATCTGATTTTAATGGAACATCAAGAAACTATAAATATGTATTTTGTTATTGTTTTACACCGTGTATTCTTTGTATAAAAGAAGCTATCAGAACAAGCTTGGCTTTTCCCAGGTGTGATATATACTCAAAATTTACAGATTATCAAACAAACTTTAACCTCTATGTGGAAACCCACTAAAACCCCTCAAAAGAACCGCCCTTTGTGGATGCCTACATCATAAAAAGAACGCAATAGCAAAACATATTTATATATCTTCAGTAGTTTAGATTCTACGATGATAATTCCGCCAGTAAAGATTAGTCAAACTATATATCTGTGTCTGCCCAACGAATTGCGATTAAACAAACAAACAGTAAAACAAAATAGTAAATAACTAAATATATAAAATTGAAACAGCGAAAGTCCTGACGAGATCGCATCTGTAGTGATACAGGGGACATAATATTTCAAACACAAACTTAAAGTATGTATTTAAATAGGCTTGTTACAAACTTTAAAATCATAAATAACATTGAATCTACCACCGGTTCGTAAAGCAGGATCTACCAAGAAATGCCGGCGAGAAACTGGTAGTCGCTCTTTTCAAAAGTTTATTGCTTAAACACAAATTAAATTGACTTGTGAAAAATCCAAGTTATAGCCACGCAACCTTATCAGCCAAGCAATCAATGAGAAAAGCTTTCATGATCAATGATATTTGTATCAAAATTCGTATGTGTGAACTCCAAAATACTTATAGATATTTTATTATACAAATGAATACCGAACCCCATAAAATAATTAATTATGAACCTTTCTAAGCCTATAATTATGTAACATTTTTTTAATGTTTACTTCTAGTGTTACCAGTATAACAATACATAACTAGAAATGTAACAGTAATAATAACAAATAATAGTACATTTTAGTATGAAAAACTCGAAGATGTAAAAAATATAACTTGTCAACAATATAAGAGAAATATTACAAGTTGAGCATTGATGTCGTTGTATCGAAGTGTCGAACACTTTGCGGTTGTAATATTTCATGGCATCGTAAAGTGCGGCAATCATTGTAAAACGAAATAATTCAAAAGTTGCGGCCTTTATATTGCGTCAGTCGGCTACAATATAACGAAAATTGTATGTTATATACAAGGAAAACGTGTTCTAATAGCACACTTCCATTTATGAGGTCGCTTTTAAATAGATAATGGTTTGTACAGCCGACAAATCATGAAGTGAGATACGTGTGAGGAGAATTATTGTGCACTATATTTCGCCCGCGACTTATTCCGCGTGATATTTCTTGATACCGTATATTTTTGCAAATAAATTATTGATGTTAAAAATCGTGTGTCATATTCTGTAGACCATAGATGGGCAAAATGTAATCAAATTGAGGAAAAACGATTACGATTACATATTGCGTTTTTCATCATTAATATGACAGCATTTTGCTCATCTATGTATTAAACACTATGGAATCCTCAATTCCATACACATTTTAGACTCCTTAATGTTTTGAAGGGATTTAATCATGATTATAGAGCAACAAAATAAAAATTACAACTACATTTTGTAATCGTTAATTATTAATCAAATTACATTTCGCCCATCTCTGCTGTAGACTTATTTAGTATTGTTTTTTTTTTCTTATCTTGTTTTTGTATTATTAGCTTAATATAATAGAAGCAGTTTTTGTAATGAACTAGATTCATTACGCAATTTTTTTTATTTTCTTTATAGTTTTATGAAAATGACTCAATTAAGGCTGTACTGGCCTAGTGGACAAGGGACTTGCATCCATGCGCGGCATCGCTAGTGGTTGTAAGTTTTAATCCCTGCAAGATTTTACCAGATTATCTACGAATTAAGGCACCACATGCTCACCGGTGAAGGGAAATTTCAAGTGTAAGTACCCTGTGAACGACGATCAAATGCTGTGCTGGTCCCGTTTGAGACGACATACAACTGTAAAATGGATATAGCCACTAATATACCTTTACTTACAACAAAAGGGTTATAACGTGACGGATAAGTTATTATCATATGATTTATACTCTAAACAGTGAAGGCGTATTTACTATACAGTATACAGTAATTAAACACATATGTAACTAAAATAATATTATATGATTGTCAAGTTAATCACATGAGTTATTTTTATTTATAATTGAATTCTAGATTAAAATGAATAAGAAGTCCGAATACAATAAAAGTACATATCTTGTTTTCTTCGTTAAAACATATTCATCAAATACAGAAGTTGCTGGTAATGTTACATTCCCAACATACAGTTTTCACAGAATTGCTAATGACACACGTGGGAACAGTGGTTTTCATATCACCAAGTACCTACTAATAATAACACTGAAACGGTTTTTATTTAATTTGTACAATTTTATTAATTTTCTAATATTTAATGACGACCGCTTCAATCTGGCCTTTAATAAATGAAAAATCAAGTAGTCTTTTTCAATGCGTATTATTAACTTCTATTTTTTTATTTTAATTTAAAGTTAATGACATAATATATTATATATTTAACACTTCATCTGTAAACGGAGGTCATCTGTGTCCAAGTAAAATAAATTTCTGTTTATACCTGGAGATATGTTATTATGCATATTATAAGGTTTTAGAAGAAAACGGCGGGCGCCTCTTGACGTACCTAATTTATGAGATTTTTGAATTGGTATTTCAATATGAAAGTATTGAACAGCAGCATGATTTTTTTCTGAGAATTTTTTTAGTTAAAGGCGTGAAAATAGCAGGACGCGAAAGACCTCAATTAACAGTCGGAAGGTGCGGAAAAAACATTTACAGAAATCTTAAAAGAGTTAAAACTACGGAACCTTAGTTCACTGGTTCTGAGATACATTTTTTTTATAATCCGGGGGAATTCCTGCATAGAACCATCAGCGACGCTGTCAGAGTAACGACTCCTACTGACAGAAGACTCCCAGGCTGTCCCTCCAATTGTTGCACGCTGACCTGGGAAACCGAATTCATTCAGGCGTCCGGGGAGCAAAAAGCCTTGTTGAAGCAACCTCTCTGGGAGGGGTGGGGCAAAGAGCCCACCCCTCCAAAACCTCTCTCTCAATCGGCGAGCCGGACAATGTGCATCGCCCTCCTCTGCTCCAGGCAGCAGACTCCCTCAAGTCTACTACTTGGCCCGACATGCTTTTTCACAATTTTTATCTACATGTATGCGTATTGGTAAACTATATAAAAATGCTATCGATATTCGATATGCGCTACAAATATATCCTAATTATTTTTTACAGCCTTGAAAAAACATAGTTTATACGAAATACACAGTCCATTTTTAATCAAAATTCTACTTACATATATAACTGCGCAGGTAATACAAAAACACAAACATTCTTTACATATAATTTGGGTCATCTAATACTTACGAATGTTACGCAAGCAAATATTCCGTTACAAAACAACGTATTTTCCCTATTTGTTTCACTTTTTCTTAGAAATATTTTGAATCCATATCAATTATGCATTCAGTTTTATGTTTGATTTAATTTCAAGATCACGTTCGAGCCATTTCAGGAAAAAATATTGTAAACACCAGAAATTGTTTTTTTATCGATTTTTGACATTGTATTATAAATTATATTATACAGTTTCATATTGCTTTTTTTATCTTATGCTACATAATTTTATGTATTTTATAATATAGTATTTTGTGTATTTTTTGTTGCATAATTAATTCTTATAATAGTACCTACTATTATCCTTAAAACTATTTAAAAATCTCTTTATTAATTTTCATCTGCTATTTTGAAATATTTCTTGCATTTGCAAATGCTTTTTTTCAATTCAATACTTTTGCTGTGTACTTGCAACCATCTTTGTTCCACTCAGACTGATCACAAGAAGACGACGTACGTAAAACTAATCTTTCTGGTTTAATATCAATACAATAGCACTCATGTAATGTCACAACTGGGTATTGTTGACTAACTACCAGAATTAACACTAGAAAGACTGAATGTAGGTATAGCACATACGTATATAGGGAATGGAGAGAGGAGGGAGGTAAGTACAACTATTAATAAATGCTATAAGAAAATATAATATAAATGCTATATAATGTTATGTATAAAAACTCATAATATTTAAAAAAATGGTTCCTTATAAATATATATATTTTTTATATAACTAAACTTTAAAAACAGTCAAAATGACTGCTCTGGGTAACCCAGTGTTAAAACATATCTATCTTTAATTCGTAGATCGATAGCTATACCTTTCCCTTTCAAACCTGCGTATACAAAAAGAGACGTACTATAGTTGCTATAGTAACAAATCTAGATAGGGGATAGGATAGCTTATTAATATCGGCCATTATAGTTGAATTGAGTCAATCAGGACATAGTTTTCTATCAACAAATACAATCTAACGCATCGAATAATTTGACGGAATCATCGTCTTGAACTGATGGATAAACTGAAGTCCGCGATTCACATGAGACCAGCATTTGGCGTTATATCGGTCCTTGTAACAGTGTCAAATGAATTTGAATGTTAACTTCAACATAGTATATTCCGTAGTGGTGTTACCTATTTTAAAGTTTAGCCCGTTTAATGTATGATTCTCGGCAAATTATCATTTGATTAAAGAAAATACTAATTTTAAATCAAATAATGTATTATGCTTACATACGCTAGTGAAATATCTGTCTACGTTATGTAAATTCTATACATTTTAGAATTTCCCAGTAGCGTTATCAATGATAGTATGTTATTTTGTCTAAGCCATCTGTTCGATTATTAATAAGCAACATTGACAGTCTATTGTACATTACGTGTCTATGTTGAGGTGTCTCATTGTCATGTTTAAAACAAACAAGCTGAGACTTGAGTATCGTTTGCTTTCACCTTGGCACTTGACACAGCATCTCGGAGCTCGGTATGTCATGTGTTAAACATTCACTCAAACGTGCAAAGCACGAACGCATAAAGCAAAGCATGTCCTCGTCTTTCCTTATATGGCTAAACATTGGTCTCACTCATCTCATTGTTTGAAAACCTTCAAGTATAAATCTATAATTTCTTTCAAATCCTTTAGATACCCACTTTAATTTAAATCTACAGATTATTAAATTATATAGGTAATTACTATTGAAGATCGGATAACGGTTATCAAGTGTAATTGGGCAGCATGCCTAGCTAAACGAGGTGGAGTCAGATGCAATCGTGGAATTAGTGTAAAGTGGGCCAAAAGTAATGGATACGTGAGATGTGCAGAGGCAGGACTCCACGGCATGAGTGGACGACGCAATTTAAAGCTGCAAGTTGTATTTGTACACTAGTGGGCTTAGCAAAAGTAACATTTGATTAGCGATATCGTTAATAGAAAAGTGCAAAATATATAGAATAACAGAAATTTATGCAAAGGATATATCGTGTCCACATTTCCTATATTACTTAGTCTAGTTCCTCGGTTTATACTCGTATAACACTGTTTAACATTAAATCTAGCGCTATCCTTTATAGCTATCGCTATCCCCCTTTAATAATAATCTTAGCCTTAACTTGTAAAAACTATTAAATAATTAAAAATTAAACTACTGCTTATTTGATTTAGAAATCAAGTCATAAATGTATATTTGACTAACAGTTAAATCATGCCTTGTCTTTTGTGAAACATGAATTAAAATGTCAAACAATGGCTTTGATATACGAACCCATTTGATTTATATCGACTACACGATATAACCAAGCGGGTTCTTTAAAACTGTAGCTCCGGTGATTTGATCTCGTTTGGAGCGTTTCGTCCTGCCGCCACCACGCCGCGGGCTTGCTCCTTCTACGAATCTGAACGCTCTATCAAGTTTATGGGAGTACGTGAGTCAACGTGCTTGGAAAGTTCAAGTTTGGAGTACTGTAACGTGACCAGTGACCGCGCCCAACTAACATTCGTCTAAAATATTAGTGAACCACGTGGTTATTTTTCTTACAATCCATCTAACTACTCGCTGATAGTTTTTCCTTTCATAAGACGACTCTTGATATATGTTTATTTTAATATTTTTATTATTGCAATTATTATAGATTGTACGTTGGCTTTCTGAATGCTTAACAATAATATGGATCATTTAGCAATAAAATGGTACCTAACTTACACCTTTAGAATATTATTATCTAAGCTCACAACACCTCGTTCTTTTAATGAAGGCTCTTGTGGAATATTAAGATCACACAGATTGCTTATGATACCTAAGATTAGATTGCAATGAATATGTTTAGTAAGACAGAGATCAAATCTTAGACATCAAATACAAAGGTAAGTTTTGTGTTTACGCCAATCAGCAGATAAAAATCACAGTAAACCAAGTATCGAACACTTCAATACACTCAGTAATTAACATGTGAGTTCAAATTAAAACACCAATAATTGCAATGATTACATGAATTACATTTACTGAAAGTATGTTAAGGCAAGAAATATAAAGAAGTAAGTATAAAAGTGAACTAGACAGTATAATATATCTTATTGAAATTAAACGAAACGCTTCAAGCTAATCTAAAAAAAATCAGCAGCTTAAGTATACAACATATAAGTTGACTAAATATAATGTTTTCTAGATATTGCAATGACAGTGTGTGGCGAAATGATTGAAAATTCCGTTGCAAGATGCGTGAAATAAGAGGACTTGGCGCCCGAGCTCTGGCTTGATCGTGCACATTCCTGCAAACCACAACCCTATCTTTAGACGTACCTGGCTTCACTTCATAGTCTTGTATCGTATTATTTCCTTGAGAAGTCGTTGTACATAGTCGCTTAGACTTTATATTTATTGCGACGCAATTATAACGTTTTTACTTAAATGTGGTATGTTGCAAAGTAAATTGTATATTTAATAATGCTTATGTATTAAAGCTCTCATATTCTGCAACTAAGTTAATAAAAAGGACATTTTTTTCTTTGTGTGGCAAAACCACTCAATAGCCTTTACAAGACACAAAACTCATATGTAACCATTGAGAAATATAATATAGAAAAATATGAATAGTACCTAATTTATTTTGAATCAAAAGTTGGTGAAACGCATTGTTAATATTAGCCTAAAAGGGTCGAAATATCAAGAAATATTAAGACAAAAATATCTAAGTATAAAGTTATTAAAAATATATTCTTCAATATTTACATAAGTTATGATTTAAAAGGCAATTGTTGTGCCTTGCGATTCATTATAATTTCCAACATACCATTTTTTTTATTACGCTTGTTGATTTACAATGAAACTAACTTTAATTATTGTAATATATTGTAAAAACCATGCGATGTCACTGCGATGAAAGGGTTATGGTATTTATAAAGTAAGAATGGTATATTTAGAGATGCATCATCAATAATTAATGTTGTCTACTCTAAGTTATTTAAATGCGACGTGTGAAGGCCACAGTTGCATTTAGGTTTATTGTAAAACTTGTTGTAATTAATATAATAAAAAGGCCTCGTGATATAGGAACAAAGCTCTATATAAAACTGGATTTTGAATTTGTATAACAAAATAATAATTCTTATAAGGTACTATTTGTAAGGTATTTTACGGGCTCCTGATGATTTACAGTATTCACACTTTCGGTTGTAGCACAAAGAGTGTTACCATTACATTGGCGACTTTTGAGAGCGTTTTTGAGTTCTTTCGACCAAAAACTTTCTATATCTCTGTAGAAAAACCGCACAAGGCAGGCCAATGCCTATCCTACAATTTTATTACATGCATCTAAATTATAGATTATAAAATGTAGTGACCGTTGTTTTGACGACATGTCTTTCAGTCGACTTATTGATTAATTTAAATTACAGTAATATAGCTTGTACAGAAGTGCTAATTTGCCCGAGTGAGGAATAGAATAGATAACGGTACAAGCGTGTGGAACTTGGCGGTTTTCCATGATCTAGCAATTTAGAAGCCTTTATAAGAAATGAATAGGTATTTATTGATTTGAACGCATTCCATCGTCGGATTCACATTCATCATCTATCAGATTTAGAAGTGTTTACCCTACAGGTAAATATAAAAGACATTTGTCTGTTTTCAAAATATCAGTAGAATAGTGCTTTTTTTATTACTAACAAGCTTGTGCTTGACCTCAATCTCACCTGCTGGAAAGTGATGATGAGGCGGACGACGGAGCGCGCTCACCCCGCAAATACTGATTCACTCGACGTTTGAAGATTCCTATGTCATAAGATGTGAAATATAGACGCAGGAAGCGAATTCCACTCCTTGGCGGTTCGCAGCAAAAAAGATGAGGCGAATCGCTTCGTGCGAACAGCTGGAATGTCAACCACATAAGGGTGCAAGTCAGCACGGCGTCTTGTCAATTTATGGTAGAAGGGGGAGGGGGGAACTAAATCATACAACTCAGCTGCAAACTCTTCAGAATATAGTCTATTATATATTATAGTCTTATTGTTAGAACTTCTACATAGGCTTAATTATTTAGATTCTGATGAAGATATGTTGACCAGATCCCGCATAATAACTCAATGACCATATCATTGTACATAGAATAAATTGATGTAGGCACAGGAAATGGCGATGGACACACGCCATCACAATTAAGTGGCCGGCACAAGACACCGATAGTTGTTGTAATTAGCGTCACGCAACAAGAATAATACCGCGACTCTGACAAAAGTATTTCGAAGATCTGGATCCCACGGATACTGCTTTATAACTTTAGAGTTATGACGTAAATATATCACGTAACCGAATTGAGGTTCTGTTTTCAACTAGAACTGATTCAAAGGAGATAAACAAGAACTTGTGCGTTTCGTGAAATGTCGTTCACGAAGCGTTGACTGTCATATATGTGGAAAGTGGAAGTACCTAATTTAAAAAGCTTTAGAGGAACAGTACCTCATCATCCTTACTTCCAGTTTACGGTAAGGTGGTCAGATTCCTGTAGAACATGCGAAAGACATTTTTACTAGAAGTTCGATTTCGCTAGCCATAGCTAAGCGTATACTAATACAAATTTATGATTCATTCGTTATTAAAAGCGTTTTAAAATTTAAAGTGTTTCTGAAATTAAACGTCATAATGTTTAGGGGTTTGTATTGTAAATATAACTATAGTAAAAATAAATAAGAAGTATAGTAAAAATATAACTATAGTACCTATATTTTTAATAGACTCTATTATTTGTAATGTAACTTGTACATTTCATTTTATATTCCTCGTAATTTTATATCATGGACCTTGTAGATTTGGTTTTTTATATATCTTATTAAGTGAGATATCTGCTGTGAAAATTAAATTAATTTTAATTCATGCTTTATATATATGCTTTAGTAATATTTAATCTAGGTGATTTACTAATCAAAATTATTAATTTTTTTACTTCATATTTTAGCTCCTGTATCACGTCCTGTCAGAAATACGGCGAATTACAAGTAATCTTGTATAAAGTTTTTATGCAGTTTTCAAAATTGAAATAAAAATGCGAAATTACAATGGAAATTATATTATAAGACAATAGCAGCTTTGTTTATCCCACTAACGTGTATAGCATAAGAAGGTAGTGGAAATCTGTCAAAAGCCTGCAAAATTTACAAAGGTTGTCATGTCAAAGGGATGGATGAGATAAATTTAAAACAAAACATTTATTTATCTGTTTATTCATTAAGAGTGTCGATTATTATTATTATTTCCGATTACACGCATTATTTTTTACTTTTAACTTAAAAATATCAATCGTTGGATGAAAATGGTAAGAACTAAAGTTGTAAAAAAATAATATTATTACAAATTTCTTTTCAACCATTAAAAAAATGAAAATACCAAAAATGTCCATGATATCATAAATTTAAAGTTTAAAATTCTCTTGGGATTTACATTTATCTTTTGGAGATAAATGTGATCACATCTTATGTCACGCTTTGACACATACAATGAATGGATATTTAAATTTGGAACGAAAATTATTACCGCACGCTTGGCACAGCCCTAAGTTTGTCCACTGGCTGTGCTGACATAAGCTACTGTCTGTGTGTAGTGACAGGCACCCAGTAGAGACATAAACCGCTTGTTTGTAGTAGAATAATCATTCGGCCTCTCAGCGAGAAACAAATATTCTACGATATTTATTCATGTGTATATAATCGATACACAACGGCTGTAGCTCAAATAATTATATTGACTCAAGAATTCGCCAAAGGTTTTCCAGGAATACATCAGGTGTATGGCGGCAATCACACGTGAATAATTCACACGTTGTTTAACCAATAACCTCCCATGTAGAGGAATTAAATTACTGAAACTCTCCAAACACCTGTGTACGAAAGAAGTACCAATACAAGAAAATAAAGCTGGTGTATCTAGCCACAACAATGACGTTGTTCAGCAGAGCGAAAAATCATTTAAAACCATAACTTTGTTTCTGTCGATGACAGGATAACTGTATTTTTTATTATATTATTTTATCGTTGTACTTTTTATTCGGTTTTTCAATTACACATAATAAAAAGAGATACCACAAATAATAACCATCCTGCATAATAAAAACTAATTAAATAAATATTAAAGTTGACTTTAAATATATTATTTTGTTATATTTCGTCAAAAAATAATAATGATATATCGTCACGGTCTATCCCCTTCGCGGTGAGCAGTGATACATTAGTGGCTGTAAACACTTTGCGCTCATATGAGGTGCTCAACGTGACCAGTAGCCCTTAACTTCGACGCAGCCTTGAGTTTCTTTCGGCGTTTCTTCTCAAGGTAGCCGCTTCCAAAACGCAGGTATATCACCGTTAGGTTTGTGCACTGCCTGGCCACCCAGGTCGAGGACCGTACCCACAGGGGTGCCCTTGCGTAGCCACTCAACCCATAAATTCGGTGGCTGAGCACCTTCAGTGTACGCCAATCAAACTCGGTTTAGTTGTGAGCCTTCTTATCCCAGCCGCTAACAAAGTCCTGTCGAAAAAAAAACCAGTAGCGCAGCTGATCGCCCTTCTCAGGGCACTTACACATGCCATGTGGGTTTCCTCACGATGTTTTTCTTCACCGTTGACCATGCTCCTAAATCCGTATTTAATCCGGAAAAACCCAGATGTACGAGCTGATATTTAAATCTACAACAATTCGCGTCGCCGCGCATTTACACCGATCCTTTATCTATTAGGGCATCACAGCCATTAGAAAATAACTTATGCAAGTTTAATCACTGTCTGCGTAGATAAACTTTTTCAAAACTTTAATCGACAAACAGGCTGTCGGATCACTAGTAAAAAAATACTATGTACAGAAAAAATATCAAAACGTAACTGGCACTTCACGTATCTAAGTCGATGTAGACGGAGGTAGCCTATTAAAATACTATTTGGATTTTAGCAGTCGCTATTCCATAGCGGCAACCTAGCAGCGGTTGTCAGCCACGATATAGCGCTCAGTATACATATGGAAAGGCGTCCGAAGTAAGTGACTGCGCGGCGCTGTCAGCCTGGGTGTCAAGCTCGCGATCGTGACAGTTTTCAGCAGTACATTTTTCAGATCCGAATAAAACCTTTAGACGCAGACGAAGTCATAAGCAGACGTCAGTATACAGTCAATAAGTAATTATTAATCTATTTCATTGTTTCCTTATAACTTATATTTAATCTTAGCATATATTGTCCATAAATATCTAATACTATTATAGCTATCAATGCGACTCTGTTCGCGTGAAATAATGCTAACTTTAGACTGAAATTGTATTGTGGTCGTAATTCGATCACAATTAATTTAAAATAACTAATATATTGCAATAAATGAATTTCGTTATAATATAAATCACAAATATCTATTGTATAATTATTTTGGTTATGTTGGCAATCTGTGAAATTATAGATAAATAATATTAAAGACATCAATATTAATAAGACTTTAACCATAAAAAAAACAGTATATATGCATGCGTGTGTCAAATTCATGGCAGTGTGTAATGTTTTTTTATTGTTTCATTTATTTTTATGCATTATTTCATATAATTATTAGCATTTTGCACTCCTTCGCTATATAAACTATAAGTGTGCCAAATTTCATACTCCTCCGTCAGCGTAATTTTCGTAAAAAAGGGTACAAAGTTTTTTCTTCACGTATTAATACATACATAGATTGAGTAATGTTATCAATGACAAAAAACAAACAAATCTCTTTATTTTATAACATTAGTATGTAATTATAGGTAAAAAAATGTTTGTTGAAATAAAATAAATTAGCCGAAGCGTATAATTCATCATAGAGTCACCGCATTGAAATTTACCGTCCGTGCTATATTCACACAGGAACTAGCAACGTTTCCAATCGTACCCCATCATCATGGCGGAATACCCCGTGGCCACCCTGCGTGACACGGCGTCATACATCGAAGACCAAACGAGGGTTGCCAACAGTACATATTTTATTACTATTTTATATACTTACTAGGTTTTCACGGCGACCACGGAGAAGGAAAATCAGTGATACAGTTAATGATGACACATCGAATTTTTTTTTTTTTTGGTATTTCGGAGGGAAATCCTGCTTAGGGCCCATCCATTCATAGTATCCATCATTTATTGAGTCAATAATATGACAACTGAAAATTGTACAATAGTAACGTAAGGTGGTTATTTCAATTAGTTATTTTTATGCTCCCCTCTCGTTTTCAGTGAATATATTCTAAAATATTCTTACACTCCTTTTTCCAGTTTCATGTCAACGTGTGTCACATTAATAAGTATGTGTAACCTTCCGTTAAATTCTAAAATTAATTACTACGTTATGTCGTTATTATTTAATTAGGTAATTACATAATATCGTCGGAATTCTAAAGCTTTATAATATGAGATACTCATACCTCCTTATCATGCCATAAAGATCTTACCTGAAATGTTTCATCCTAAATCTTGCCCCTATATTTTCGGTAACCTGAAAAGTTACGTAGGACCTGAAAGGTTACGTAGGTACTTACGTAGGACCCTAGGGAAGCAGTGAGGGCGAGGTTCTGGTGGCCCAGACTCTTGCTGAATAAAATCTCCCGGAGTATCAACTCACTGTCAGCCACCGTGGTTATATATTTTCACAAGCTCATTCTCTCACAGGGTAAGGTGTAAAGTGCGCTCCCTCAGGACCTCCCTATCAGGCGGCACACAGGATATATACGCACCACCTCTGCCACATCCGAGTTACAGACTTCCTCAAGTCTACTGCCCGTAAGTCTTGATCCTGACCTTAATGATGGCATTGATTTTTTTGCTGACTGAATATTCCTAAAATTACAGTAAATTGTACAAAATATTTTTCTGATTTTTGTGTGAATAGCAACCCTGCAGCAGAGGGAAGCCAATGAAACAGCTTTGACATCAGCGACACGCACGGTGCGCCGCAAATTGTTGCTTGCTGCCTGCCTCAAAGGTTACGCAAGTATAAAATTGTCGTCTCATTACATACGACAGCTACTGTATGTGAACTAAATAAATGCTTAATATAGTTTCCTGGTATTTGACGCATTGTGAAAGATATTTCGATGTATTACGTTATTGTTTAGTTGCGATAATGGGGCTGTATGAAATGCATTCATTATATTGTATAACTCATTACTGTCCCAAATATATTTTACAATAATTTACTTCATTTCAATGTAGTATAATGTAAAATAGATTATCCAGATCAAATACGTACTATATGTTGGAAAACTGGAATTTAGGACTTTTGTATTTAATATTGTTCGTAGACTCGCCCTATTAATTGAACCAAATAGAGTTCAAAGTGTCCGCATTCCAATGAAAGAGACTTTTCGCTTCTTAAAATGTCATTTATTAAATAAAATAATGTTAATTACACTTGTATTTTTCGCGTTTTGATATGTATTACCAACGTTTTTGTGATGTGAAGATTATTTCTTGTACAATTGGCTCTTTTAAGAGATTGGTAAGACAAAAATTGTTAGTTGATGCTTTTTATCATTGTATTTATTTTTATAATGTAATATTGTACTTTTATGTACATCTATTTGTGTTTTGTGGCCCTTAGCTTGATTTTTATTTTGTTTACCATTTTTTGTGGAAACTACGGTGACTTGTGTATTTTCTTTATGCATCATTTTACTATTTTTATGTTGTTGTTACTAATTATATAAAAGTAAAATAAATATAAAATGAAAAGGCCTTGAAACTCTATCAGAAGTCATTAGCGATATTGGCTGTAAGAAGATCTGAAGTTAACTCAATAAAGTCCGGGCGAAATCCGGGCAGTAGAGTTGAGGGATTCTGCTGCTGGGATGAGAGGAAGGCGGCGCACAGTGTCCGGCGAGCCGTCCCTGAGAATGTTTGGGAGGGGTGGGCTCTTAACACTCTCATTTCCCAGATATGAAGCCTAATCAGGCTGTTTGCTCCCCAGGCGTCTGGAAGAATCTGGAATCTCAGGCCCGAGTGGAAGGATTTTAAGGACGTCCTAGAGGTATTTAGTCGGTAAAAGGTTAACACACCGGGGTCGCTGCCTGCAGGATTGTCCCCCTGGTCATCAAAAAAAGTCCACGTAGAATGGATGCATATAGACACAGAAATATGGAAAACAAATAAGATTTGATTGATACTCAATACTATTAATTAGACAAATTCAGTAGAATCCTGTGAATTATCGCATTTAAGAAATTATGTCAAAACGCACTCAAATCAAAACTGCTTTATACTGGTTTTTAAGTTGCCTTGCCAATACCTTATATTATATTCCTTAGTAACGCAACTAAAAAAAAATTATTAACTTGAAGTTTGTTCCCTTTGCATAGTTATTTCAAATTAATTTTCACGATTTATGCGTAATTGTCTCTCCAAGCGAATAATAGATGCAGTCATTGAAGAATTAGCTCTTGACAGTACGTCTGGGTCACCCGCAAACGTTTACCGATTAATTCGTTCAATTGAATATCTAGTACACAATACATATATCTGTCTCTAGCTCCACATACATTAGCTGTTAGTTATTACTTGTTTGTCGCACGAACACTGAACGTGATGTTATACAAACAGTTTCCAAGTTATCGCTTATTTGAAAATGTTTACGAAATTTAACCGTCGCAGTTTTTTTAGTATCCGATACCAGCTAGCTCTTTTACGATGACCGTTGAAATTAAAGTTTTAGCTTTGGATTGTACAGTTGTTATTCAAATTTGTTCTGCTTATTTGATATGTCTATAGATCCATTTAATTTCTTTAATGATTTACAGAAAAATGCTTGATCTCACACCTGATGAAAAGTAGAGAGGTTAATGATTTTCGCGTTTTTCTAACTAATGCCTTTTTAATTTTCTTTTAATCCATTCGAAATCACAAGAACTTGTTAAGACGTTGAAATTATATATTCCTCTCCTTTGCAAAACTAACTCATCATATATACTTAACTATGTATATTTAAAAGCATGAAGTGGGGTAATTCTATTAAGCACGATCCTTAAGAGATAAAATAAAGGTTCTCGTATTTAATGTGAGCCTAAACATTGAGTTAAGTTATGGTATCTCCAAAGGTATGAAATAATAATTGGCATCAACAAAACAATTGTACCATTCACATTAAAAATGGCGTAACACCAGTCTTTATCGCATGTATAAATATATCTTTCACTTTTGTATAGAACAGAGAAAAAGGTGAAAAGCTTCTAAAATAAATACAACTCTTTAAAAGCACATTCCTATGGATTTACTCGTATGTGTCGTGTTAATTTGCTGTTTATTTGAACGACACAATTATTACGTTAAAACTAAAACTTAGTTACGTAAAATTGCAGCATTGCACAGGTGTCCCTCTAAATAATTTCAAGGTAGGCATTCGTGTAGTGAATGGCCGTGTGAATGAACACGGTTGTACTGCCGGCCGAGCCGATCGCTGTTCCGATAACGTTATAAATGCCCTATACGACGGACATTGTGCCCCACTTAATGGTGCATTTAACGAACTAGTGTCCTTTTTGATCTGGTTTATAAAAGTTACGATCGTTTAGTCCACTCAAATAGTTTATAAATGTTGCTCTTTACTGGATTGTTTTGATCATGTTATATCGTTTTATAATACTAAACATTTTTTTCATTACAAACGGACCGGAGAAACGTTTCTATTGACTTTATTAGATAATTTGTAGTTAGGTGGGGTTTAGGTATATTTGGTATACTGTATCGGTAACTATGTTAGTATTAGGTCTATCACAAAGTTCTGTCCGTTTCTCTGTTTCATGTTTTGACACATAGTACCATGTTTATTTAACGCATGTGTTGCTACTTTTAAAACTTAATATTAGGTCCTTACATATGAAATTGGCGTTTTGTATGGGAGGAACAAAAAGTCGAATATTTTTTAATATAATATATTTAATTAATCAAAGTATGAACCATTATTTTCTATGCACTTTTGCCATCTCATAGGTAGTTCATTGATCCCTTTACTAAAAAAACCAGTCGGACGGGAATCAATAAAATCTTTGAAGGCGATTTGGACTGCCCCATCGGAGTTGAATTTTTTCCCTTGCAAGAAGTTATCCAAATTTCGAAAAAAATGGTAATCTGTTGGAGCAAGGTCCGGGGAGTACGGAGGATGTCTTAGACTTTCCAATTGAAGCTCTTCTAATTTAGTAGCCGTCTGTTGCGCAGTGTGTGGTCTAGCGTTGTCGTGAAGCAGCAGTGGCGTGGAGCGATTGACCAGCCTAGGTTGTTTAGCCGCTAGCTTTTCCATCATGGTTTGCAATTGCTGACAATAGACATCAGCCGTAATAGTCTGGCCAGATTTGAGAAAACTGTAATGAACAATACCGGCACTAGTCCACAAAACGCTTACAAGTAACTTTTTTGGGGTTAATTTTCGCTTGGGGCAGGATTTGGCTGGCTGGCCAGGATCCAACCATTGCGCTGAGCGCTTTCGATTATCGTAAAGAACCCATTTTTCATCACAGGTAATGATTCGGTTTAAAATACCTTCATTATTGTGCCGGTTTAGTAATGTAACGCAGCAGTCGACGCGCGTTTGACGGTTTGCTTCAGTCAATTCGTGAGGTACCCACCTTTCAAGCTTTTTAGTCTTCCCAATTTGCTTCAAGTGAATTAAAACAGTTTTATCACTAACATCGCAGCCTGCAGCTAACTCGGACGTGGTTTGCGATGGATCCGCTTCCACAATAGCCTTCAACTCTTCATTATCAACTTGAGTCTCAGGCCGTCCACGGGGCTTGTTCTGCAGGTCGAAATTTCCAGAACGAAAACGTTGGAACCAAAAACGAACTGTGTTTTCTTTTGCAACACGACCGCCATACACATCATTCACCCTTCGAGTTGTTTCCGCAGCACTAGTGCCACGGCGGAACTCGTACTCGTAAATAATGCGATATTTTAAGTTTTCCATTTTGTAAAATGAGTGACGCAAACAGAAAAAAACAGAAGAAAAAAACAAATGAATGACAATCATCGAAGCACAAATACATGAGTCTATAGCTGTACAAATTTGAATTTGGAATTCCTTACCAAAGAGGAGAAATTTGTGATTAAAGTGGCCAGTACGAAAAACGCCAATTTCATATGTAAGGACCTAATATATACGTACTGTCGTATCAAATCAACTAGAATAAAGTTGATTCACTTTAGTCCTCTGTCTGAAACGATAGTCTACCGATGGCAACTAATAAAGTTCATTTATGACACTGTAATTTATATGAATTACAACAAGGAAGAAATGCTACTGCTGAAGGAAGCATCTAGAAATTTATTAACAGTATTTACTGAAAGTACAGAAAGTAAAGATTGTTTGAAAAATTCGAATCAGGTGATTTCGACTTTTCTGATAAGCCACGTTTAGGGCGACCGTTTTTTGAACGATGACGATGTTCTTAAGGTTAAGGCAATGTTGGAGTAACATCCTTTTCTGACAATATCGGACATCGCAGAAACTCGTGTCTCGTGCCACGTATCGTAGCCACATAATGCTTCGGTGAGTAGTTAAAAATAATTGCAGAAAGAAACCGGGAAATTCAACTACATCCATCAATTTGATTTTGTCCTTATAAAAATGTTTGAGAGGCAAAACATTCATAAATGAAAGAGATATGCAACCCTTAAACAGTGATTAAAATATTCATATCACATTTTTTTTTAATAACAGGACATATTTTAAACATTGCACTCAAGCTGGCAAGAAGTCATCTATAATACAAAAATGAATCGCTAAATGTGTTGATAAGCGCAAAACTCGAGAACGGCTGGACCGATTTGGCTGTTTTCTTTTTTATTGTGTTTGATGAAGTCTGAGGAAGACTATTACGAAGAGCAAATTATTAAAATTTGCCTGAAAAAGTCTAACAATAACACTTTTCTATATTCTCATACAAAATATTCGTAATAATACTTAATAGTCAATTTGAACTTTAATACCATACCATAAAGTTCAAGTGTTAGTGGACGGGTTCCGGGAAGGCAAAAAACTGAGTGACGTATAAATATTAATGTCAATATTTGTAATTTTTTATACATATAACATTACTCAAAAAGAATTTTAAGGTTTTCTATGATTTTTATTTTTTGACATAATGTAATTGTCGACTTACCAACTTTCTTATTTGTTTTTTTTTATCTTACTAGCTGACCTGGTGCCCCGAATAGCAGAATAAGTATAAAAAAAAAGTAAAGAATAAGTTCTTTCGCTATCGCGTCGAGGGAACTCTCTCCTCCCCACATCCTATTCGAGCTGGAGTCCCGCAAGTCTCCATACTCGCCCCGCTTCTGTACAGTCTGTATACCAACGACTTACCGAAGCACCCGAGCGTAGAGCTAGCTCTCTATGCGGATGACACCGCACTCTACGTGTCGGACTTCAATCTCTCTGTTATTATTAATAAATTACAGAAAGCCATGACTCTTCTAGGCATATGGTTCCGGAAGTGGAGAATTGAAGTCAACCCCGAGAAAAGCGTAGCAATAGTCTTCTCTCGGAGGAGGCTGAAATTTCTGCCAGGAAACGTACTCCTATACGACAAACCCATCCCATGGTTCAAAAAGGTCAAATATCTCGGGGTCACACTCGACGATAGATTAACCTTTTCAGAACATATCAGGACCGTGCGAAATCGCGCCGCCTTCATTCTCTGCAAATTATATCATTTGCTGTCCAGTCAAAGTAAACTGTCCCTTAGAAATAAGGTGACACTTTACAAGACTGTCGTCAGACCGGTGATGACCTACGCTTCTGTAGTATTCACCCACACCTCCCCGTCCTCTTTGAACACCCTTCAGGTCGTTCAAACAAAATTCATGCGTAGAGCCGTGAACGCACCACGGTACATGCACAATGTCGACCTCCATGACGACTTCGGTCTGGAAACGATTGCCAGTTACATGCGTGAAGCGTCTCGTCGTTACTTCGACAAGGCGCAGCACCATTCTAACAATTTAATCAGTAGGTCTTGCGTATACGTACGCAAGAGTGAATTCGCACCCGCCATTCGTCGCCCTCGCGACGTGCTAGGGGATCCGGATGATCCAATCACAGTGGCTGTTAAAAGAGCCACCGATCGATCAAACAGTGAGGTACACACACGCACTAGTTTCATTCCACGACACCGGCGTCGCCGGCGGCGCCGAAGAAGGATAGTTCAGTCAACTGCTGCCGACCGGTGCGTTTTCGCACCGAGGCGCAGTTCCACTCCGACGCAGCCTTGAGTTTCTTTCGGCGTTTCTTCTCAAGGTAGTCACTTCCGAAACGCTGGTAGATCACCCGTAGGGTTAGTACTTTATTTGGCTGGCGGTCCAAGTCGAGGTTCGTACCCACAGGGGTGCCCTTGCATTGCCACCCAACCCAAAATTTCGCTGGCTGAGCACCTTCTGTGCACGCCCCCTAAGCCCGGTTGAGCTGAAAATGCCTTTCCCGGCAATCAGTAGTTAGTCCGCTTCAAAAAAAAAAAATCTACTGTTAGGCGGTACGAAGTTCGCCGGGTCAGCTAGTGTATATATAAAATTCTCGTGTAACAATGTTAGTTACCTTACTCCTCCGAAATGGCTTCACCGATTTTTACCAAATTTTATATGCATACTCAGTAGATCTGAGAACCGGTTACTATTTATTTTTCATACCCCTAAGTGATAAGGGTTGTTCAACCCTTAACATCTTTTTTTTAATTTTTGGACAAAAAATTTTGTTTTTATTTTTTCTATAATGTGGCATTAAAAAATATATACAACCCTAAATTTTAACCCTTTTATCACCTACCCCTATTTTATAATAGCCATTTTAGTAATTTAATCATTTTTCATCCCGCTCGATAACTGATCAATTATCATATAGAAATAACTTATATGGCAAAACAACGTTTGCCGGGTCAGCTAGTTTCTAATAATAATTATATTATTCAATAAAATTTATTCAATGTAATAATAATTTGTATTATGTTTTATTCTAAGAACGGACATAGCTTTCCTGTTAACATAATATAATGTTTTAGGAATTGTATATTAGGAACGCAGGAAAAATCACTACAATTTATAGATAACTCACGATTAACTTAAATATTGTCGCTTAAACTAAATTTTGTAGAAATAATATGTACGTAAATAATTATCATATATCAAGACTTATAGATGTAACAGGTACAGAACATGAAAGACAATGTATGTAGTATCTTTTTTGTGGAATTTTAAGTTTACTCGGACTTTGAATTGGACATACGAGTATATGAACTGCGCATACTGATATCACCATGACTTATGAGCTGTGAAAAACAGCGTCAATAATCGCAAAATATACCTACAGAGCGGTTGTGGAACCCATGCGCACGACCGTCGAGTGTAGTGGATGCCTCTCACGTAGTTGACGGGGCAAAGGTATCAAACAAACCATATAAAGAATTCATATCGGAATTATAAGTTTTACGTTATATTGAAAATCATTCTTAGTATAATATTATGATATGTAAAATTTTAGCTTCGTATGGAAAGTACAGTATGAAGTATTATAACGTGTATTTGAGACGTCTTGTAAACAAGTACAGAATTATCACACAAATATCAAGAACTTGTATATTTTGGATTCCGTATTTCTAAGACTGCTTCTTATTGATGATTAAAGTCATTTAAGTGCGGCGAAGTGCAAAAAATAGACATTATACGTAACATTTAACTATATTAACGCCGCGCGACAATCGCACTCGTATATCGTACAAGTCTTATACAAAGTAATATTGCATATTTATTCCATCTGCCGTCGCTGCACATGACATCGCCGTCAGCCACGTTGTTCTGAATGTCACCTTTACAGAGTTTCTTGACGCGAAGAAATCGGCAAATAGTTAATCGTGTGATTATTTTTCTTGTTGTTTACTGCAGAGCAATTAGAAAGTCTATAACTAAGCTATAATTTCCACCCAGCTTATAAGCTCTAAAAATATGGCCGTAAACAAGTAATTATTGAAAAACAGATCATACACTTGAAGTTGCCCTGTAAGGATGAATTGCTTCTGTTGGTCGTTCCGTTTATTCAATCGAATGACACATTAACTAGTCATATCGTAAAGATGTCGTTGCTCTGTATTTTGTGCAATATTAATTCCTTGAGAACGGCACATAGAATAACTTATTGACCGCTAATATATTCAATGTAACTTAACTAAGTACATTGCTCACTCCAAATTATTTAGTTCTTCTTTATAAAAAAAAATATAGTTAGTGTTTTCCGTTACATGTTCTATTGATATTATAAAGTTTGCCTTTCAAATTTAAATTTTAATATAATTGATTCAATTTAAATGTTTTTTCTCGATAACAAATTTCAATACCGCAAATTCTAGATCTAACGTGTTAGGTACCTGCAATAACAGAAAATAATCCAGGTAGTAAGTCATTAACGCAATAAAAAAGCAGGTAGATGGATATCAATGCAAGCCTAATGAATACTGACGGCAACGAGTTCGAGTTATGGTGGAATGGTATTTGTGATTCAATACGCTTGGTGTTATGTACAGCTAATTGATGCCACCGGTTAGAACTTACTCGCTTGTAATGTTTTGTTGTGCAAAACGCGATAACTAGATTTCATTTGTTTCGCAAAAAAACATGATCATTAAAAAGCTTACATTTCTTTTTTAAAAAAGTAACTTTTCAATCCAATCTTTTTGTGCACGTAATATCTGCACCTAATAAACATAAATTATTTCTTTATGTAACAAATACATTGTGCAAAATTATACTTAAAATCAAATAACACACAGCAATAGTTGAAAGCAAAAGTTCACAATTGAATTCATTAATTTAAAATGCTCTATGTAATTTAATATATTTATCAAAAATAAGAAATAAAAACAGTATTTCATACCCTTTATACCGTTTTTATGTTACCAAACATTCCAGTATTAAATATTCGTTGAAGTGCACAGCTAAATATATGCATAATTTTACTAAGGTAGATTGTATTATCGGAACGACATTTATATTTTGGATGTCTGACATTAACAGTTGTAATTATTATTCAAGTTATAACCCTTTATTCATCAATTTACAATATTTTTAAATTTTGAAATAAATACAAGGTAACATATCAATTTTTATTCAAGTTATTATTTATATATTTTCTTCTATCATAAAATAGGAATTTCGATGTTTGTTACGAAACCCTGTTAAAATGTTTTTGACCAGTCTATTACTTCTTATACATATTTCGGAGCTTACAATCATCGATATGTTCGGTTAAGATTGAGTGAGAAAAACTTGTAATTAAAAAATGAGTTTCTCATATATTTTAACTTTTTTTTGTGGCTATAGTGACATAGACGATAAAATACCCGTATCCGTATGCGGCAACGTGAATTGTCATAGGGTCGAATCCTAGCAGGTACCTCTGGGCTTTTCCAGATTAAGGAAGAATTAAGGCACCACATGCTCACCGGTAAAAGAAAACATCATAAAGAAGGCCGCATGACATCTAATAGAAATAGCATGTGTAAGTGCCCTGAGAACGGCGATCAGTTGCGCTACTGGTCATGTTGGGTACCACATATAAGCGCAAAGTTGATACAGCCACTAACTAATGTATCACTGCTAACCCTGAAAGGGATACAGCGTAACGATTTATGAATGTATATACATGAATTTTTTGGTAGTAGGGCGATTGCCCGAACTGTGTCATGACCATAGTACTCAAGTGTAAAGACCGTCATAGTGATTCGCTTTTGCCTGTCGCGTTTCGGGATCAGCTTGTGTATATCCAGTAACTCATATACCTAGAGACCTTCAGTCGTTGTGTATGTGGGCCGACATAACGACGGAGACTATCAACGGATTGTCATCCTATGATAGTCGCTTTCGTTGTTGGACTACACTGTACTTAACATCAGGTGCACTAATAGTACTTCTATTACTTTTTGCGACCTACAATTAATTTTATTAATCAAAACTGTTTTTATAAAAAATATATCGCACCTTTATGTATTTAAAGTGTGGTCTAGGAGAATCCATGTAAACGAAGTCGATTGTAGAAGTAAGTTTATATTTTATCCTCTTTTCAAACTATAATAATGTAAGTTAACATTTAAGTACGAACAACTGCAGTCTAAACAAGAATGTTATATATATGTATATATGAAATGCATAAGCCATTATGTCAACAATGTTTGTGTACCGATCTCTTATTAACAATTTAATGGAGCAATATACTTGTATTCATTAATAATTCCCATACGCATAGTATTCTAAAGGTTGATTAAGAAGTTCAGGCGGTAAAGGTCAAAGTATACCATTTTATTTTATCGCGAAAAACGTTTTTGCCTGGATTCTGACCAGTTCCCTTGAATTATACTCCTGTTTTTCGTATCTATAGTTCGCTAGCATAGGAACGTGTATATCTTTGATAAATCAATAATTACTTCTTATTGGCAACATAGTTTGTAAAATATTCAAGTGGAGAGCGGTCTAATACTATCAGTACAGAACTTTATTGCTAGAGATATTAATTAGCAATTGAGTAACTTCCCCAATGAATAAAATAATGTCGGCTTGTAAAAAAAATGCAAATACTCTGTGGAACCTTATAAAAATCGTTTTTTTTTTACGGTGACTTACAAGCTGATAGTCCATCTGATGGAAAAAGGCTATTATTTCTTACAATAGAGCAACACCAGATATGCTAAAGTCATTCGGATAACTTTCAAGGTCAAGAGAAAATGGAGCTTATGCAGGACATATGCAGGTTATTGTAGAAGCGCGAAAGGCCGAAGCGAGTCACTATGACGATCTTTACACCCGTGTACCAGTGGTACATATTTGGGGGCTAATGCTTCTCGCGGTCGTAGGTTTTGAACCTATTTTTGATTCCGTAACTGCCTAGAGGTCGTCATTGTATTATACATATATTGGAATTATTATACCGAAACAGTCATTACTACGGTGCTGCTGTGCCTTGTTTCTATTGTGCTACTGATCACCGTCCACCAGCGCCTGCGTCATGTCCTATTAGATTCCGATTATCTAATCACTGCACGATTAATAACTACCGATCAGAAAAACAGTGATGTGCACTTATGTACCAAGTACATACCAAGGCACTGGCGTCGCCGCCGGCGTCGTAGAAGAAGTATAGTTCAGTCAACTGTCGCTAACTGGTTCATTTACGCTCCGAAGTGAGGTTCCACTCCGACGCAGCCTTGAGTTTCTTTCGGCGTTTCTTCTCAAGGTAGTCGCTTCCGAAACGCTAGTAGGTTTAGTATTATGGCTGGCGACCCAAGTCAAGATCCGTACCTACAGGGGTGCCCTTGCATTGCCACCCAACCCATAAATTTGTTGGCTGAGCACCTCAGTGTTTACCCGCTAGCCCGGTTTAGTTGTGAAGGCCTATACCAGCCGTCAACATAAACCTATCGTAAACAAAAATTACAATAATTTTTCCGTCAGTACAATTTGCTGTTAGCCGGGAAAGGCCTTGAGAACTTCACCGGGCGAGAATTTACTACATTTTAAGCGCAAATTGGATACAACCACTAATGCATCTCTGCTTACTCTAAGAGGTATGTAAAGTGACAACATATTATTGCTTAGTATTGAAAAAGTCATATACCAATAGGTTAAGAGGTTAATATCATATTTACCAAATGCCTTCACGGAAATCGTGAATGGAAACCAACAGAAAATGACGGTAGCGTTACTTTAAAATCAACTAAACGTAAAACTCAGTTAAAGAGTATAACTATAGTGTCGCTACTGTAGGGTTGCTGACTATTTAGTTAGTTTATCTGTGTTTTCGCTTATATCTTCTAAACTATGTAACAGATCTTAATGCGGTTTACACAATCATTTAGTAAAGCTACCCCAGATTGTTTATCCCTTCAGTTACTGTATGGTTACTCCCGTACAAAGACAGTCCGAGTCCGCTAGATTATACTATTAGATCCATTTTATACAGTTAAATTTATAAGAAAAGTATTTTAAAAACGTTATTAACAACCTACCAAACACGAGTATAAAAAAGACACAAAACCAGTTTCAAAAATCTAAATGAAAAGGTTTTTATTTATAAAAATGAGCTTAGCGTATAATATTGTAATTTATAATTTGCCAAAATAATATAAAATAATGTTTTCATTTATAATTTGGTAAAGCCACGTATTGGATTATGACAGTGGCTTGTGTCACGATCGTGAGTTCGATACGTTCCCTGACAGCGCCGCGCAGTCACCCAATACTTACCATTAATATTTAGTCTCCTTGTTTTTATTAAAATAAAACATTTTTAGTAGAGTCTTTAGATTTAGGTCAGTTGCTCTGCGGGCTTCGTTTAGCAATTGGATAATTTTAATCAGTATGAGTTTGACAGTATCTTGCCAAGTCTTCTTAGACAGCGGGCGAGTCCATGATTAATTTCCACCAGGATAAGAAGAAGGTTGCTTTCTGTAAAAAAAAGCTTGACAACCCTATAGCGACAGTATTCGTGACTAGGGATTGCGAAGTTGGGCTGGGGCTCATCCAATCCCCGCGTAATCACAGCTCCGTCGCCATTAGCTCTCATTACCCCGCAGTCACGTACCGCGGGCAGAAATGGATTTGTCTTTGCAAAAATAATGATTGTAGATTGCAGGTTGCCTTGAGAGAAAATTGGATTTGCGTAAACTGGCTTCAGGAGTAGGCGATGCGACGTTAAACTGGCGTCCTTGAGCTAATAATAATTTATCATCACGTTATAACCACATTGGAGGGTAGTGCTCTAGTTTTCCACGCGCACCAGTCGGCTTGGGAAATGTTTTCTTTTTATTTTCTTGTGGATCTGGCTGATTTAATGTTTTCTTCCGATGGCTGCTGATTTTATCCTATAATCATTGTTCCGATGTAGAAGTAATTGATGACAAGGAGTTGCATTTTCCCTTATAATATCAAACACATTAATTATACTTCTTTTTGAGGATACAAAATGTTGTTTACGGAGATGTATTACACTTTCTGGTGGCGTTGCTGGTTCTTGTTTACGTTTATCTCTGCTATATATGCCTTCTTTGATAATCTACTTATCGTAATTAATGATAGCAGAGTTCCCAATAAAGATTGGTTCAAAATAGGAAATAATAATAGTAGATGGTATGAGTTAGAGGAAGCATTTTGCAAGAAAGGATTCCAAAATTCAGAACGTTAAATATATACCTATTATGCTAATAAATAAACTCACACATATATCTACATTATAAATAATAATACTAATAATATTTGAAATGTAAATTTTGGGTTTTGAAATAAAGCTTTATTATTATATTATTGTAGGTTGAATGTTAAATCATCTAAGCTGTCACTAGAGCAGATGATCACCGTTCTAAATGCGCTTGCACGTGGCAATTTTATTAAATTTGATACGAATTTCCTCACAATGTTCTTTCCCCGGCGTGTAGTACCTGAGAGAGACGCACCGGGTTCCGACCCTTCGGCCATTCGCGTTTCCATGCATAATTCCATATTTCGCCCAAAAGGCATAAGCGGGTCCGGATTTACTTCAAAAGGTGGCAAACGAATTCATCATCCAATACTGAATGATATGTCTAAAAAAATGAGCCACCTTCTCCATAAGAAATAGTTTGAATATATGTATTAACCAGTTTTGACGTTTTAAAAGTAAATCAAGTCTCATAAAATATCGTCACCGCAATATCAAAGGTCGTTTAAATTTCTACAAAGTTGTAGCACAAAATCCTAAAGACTTGTGCTAGAAGCAAAGGTAAAAGAACTGGGTCACCAGATAGTAGTTTTTGCTCTATCTGGAAAAATCCGGGGCTGGGCACAAGGTATTGTAAAGCAATCTACTGCACCAAACACGACTTATCTAGATATAACAGATAAAATTAAATGCCAACATAAATGAAAAAACTTAAATATTGTATCATCATTTATTTGAAAAATATCTATGTATAATAATAGGTACGGAATAAAGAAATAAATGGAAAGATTCTAGTACAAATCGCGCGGATATAAATGAAGCAACATATTTACTATGTTATCCTAAAATATTTTATCTTCAACTCTGCTGCATTTCTTAATAAAGGAACGACAGAAAAATGACATAATGTATTTATAATTAGGTCACTGTCTCGATTAAGCATTAATATATGAAGTTCTATTTAAGATAGTATGTGTGACTTTTTTGTTGTCACTTGTATGTGGTTTCTTTATAAAGTCAAATCCGTTTATGGCGACATCGTTTAGAACAATATACCGATTATATAGACCCAGAACAAAGGTCCCGGCTGAATGCTATAGGACTTCGTATCTCGAAAACATCACAGGATGTTACAATTGTCGGTTTTTACGACTAAATATGAGTAGTCTCTTCAATGTTTTGTAACAGATCTTTACTGTATTTCATAATTCTATGGTAATGACTTCGTATAATAGACGGATATAATTAACAGGAGCAAGATCTGGAAACTAATTTCAAGTTAGGACATTGGATACTAGTATCCAATAGCAATAGATGTATCTCGATCGCTATGGTTGATGTAAACAGAGAAACTAGTAAGACCCACGGTAACCACGGACTGCATCCGTAACAAATCCGTGAAAATACGTTTCGAAGTTGCCGTACAACTATTTGTATGGTAGTTTAAGCACAACATCCGTCATTTCTTTTTTTTTATACTAGCATGGCAAAGTAGCTACGCTGTGCCACATGCCTAAGCGCAGCGCAGTCCAAATATCGACCGCAACTATAAAAAAACAGGTGACTGTTCGTTAAAACTTGGTGTGTCAGACTCCTACTGAATAAAAACTCTTGGAGTGTTTCTCTAATCAATCCACCTAGGCCTGGGGAACCAAATTCGCCTTATTCAGGGTTCCTTTCAGAGTGGGGTGGGTGTAAAGAGCCCACGTCTCGAATACGTCTCGCTCAGGCGCCCCGCCGGTAACTGCGCACCGCCTTCCTCTCATCCGGGCAGTAAACTCCCTCAAGTTTACTGCTCGGCTAGGGAGAACAGTAATGGAACTCGGCAAGACGACCATATTCGATTTAAGATTTTTTTGTTTCCATAATATATTTAAGAACATTTATTTAGTATTTCTTCATTTTTTATTACCGAATTGCATGGTATCCTAGCGATATATATATATATTTTGACAGATTGTTATAGGAGGCAGTGGGCAAAATAATATCCGAATTCGGTCCGAGTTCATCAGATCCGTATTTTCACGTGTTCGAATCGGATGCAATGTGAAATCGCCCTAAGTCGTATAATACAAAATATGACTACAATCACTGTATGATTCATGGTACGATTGCGTAAAATACAAACGGACAATGGGCATACGTATAGCATTAAAATAACAACTAAACTACCTATGAGAAATTGCTCGATACTATTCATGTTGAAATTAACCTTAATAGGCCTCATTTAAAAATGATAGGATTTTTATATAATAAACATTTTTCATAATTGAATTCAATAATACATTTCCGAAGACCTAGTAATAAGGTGGTTTACCATACGAGAATACCTTATCACAAATATTCCTACTAGGACATTTGGAAGAGTACCATCATCTTTAAGGACTTTCAAAATTGTATCGTACTGTGAATGGTTTGAAAGTAAGATTAATTTATTAATACTTTTAATTAATATAAATAAATTAATACTTTGTACTACTTTGTACTACTTTGTATTAATTTATAATTTATTAAAATTAATTAATTAATACTTTTTTAATGTTGGTACACATATAGGTAGACAAAAAAAAATTCTTGCGTATCGACAACGATTCTAAATATTTTGAAATGTTTCCACCGTTCGCAACACCGGAAGTCCGTCATCAATGGCAAACCTGTCTAACAGAATTTGGTTTAATGTTTGTGAATCAGATTTGCTTCTATAAAACTGACATAATTAGTCATAACGGCCTCAGGCTTAACCATCTTTGAACGTAGGCCTCCCCCAAGACCTTTGATTGTTTGGGATTTTTAACACTAGGTTTATGGACGTTTCTTATATACCGATTTCTATGAACACGCGTCACGAATTAATAGAGGTTGGTATAGGATATAGAAAACTTTAGATGCGGCTTTACAAAAGGCCAGACGTTGCCGAGGGTCGGAGAAGAGGATGACGCTGTTCCTCTGGCCCCGGTCAGACGGGAAGAAGGAACAGCCCGGGGGATTTAGTCGGTGCAAGTCCGACACACCGGGGGGCAGCCCTCACCGCCCCCTGAGGTCCGTTAGGGATTTCCCCCGGGCTATCAAAAAAAAAAAGGATATATAAAACTCCAATATTTCAACAGATATGAACACAATAAATAATAATGTGCATTTGCTCCGTTCAATGGATAATATTCAATGGAAAATATAAAATAAAAATGTGAACGGTTTTTGTAATTTACCTTTTAAAATACGAATTGTGTCAAATTGACGCGTCCCGTAATCCTGGTGTTAAACATGTCGTTAAACGACGCACGATGTCGAGGATCTGTAGGCAGTACAACACAATCTCGCGATTTGGTGACTTGGGCCTGACTGTTTCTCTCTCAGAATTTAGAACAGCATATCGAAAGTGACTGTATTTCTATTTTTTATTTTTATGTGTGTTCCTTAAAATCTTATATAATATTAAGTTGTTATTTATGCAATCTACAGTATTATCTTTTAAATTATATCTATGTATGTATATATGATCCCTTTTCTTTTTTTCTTTTTTGGAATTTTACTAATCATCTTTACTTTACTGGAAACTAGCATTATATATTAATTATTGTGCATGCTGTGGTGCCCTATAATTGTGGGGGCATTTATATGTTCCATTTTGGTACCATGATCTTTTTGTTTTCTTACTCAATGTCACCAATGTTGGGCACCCAATTATGTAAGGTAAATATATAAATAAACAGATTGACAGTCAGACTAGTGAAAAGTGGTTACCGCTGCCTAAATACAACTTCAATTTAAGGAGCGTTATTGCTGCATTGCCGACCAAGAAAGACGTTATTCACGGCTCTCTTGAACACCAACATGCCATAGTTCTGGGGTAAAGCTGTACCCGGCAGCTCATTTCACAACTCAAAACTGAGATAACCGCTGCTCTAGATAACTGCTGTTCTGTGGCGGTTTTGTAGGGCTTTAAAGTTTAGGGATGAGTCAACGAACTACTGCGAATGGTACGGATTTGAAAAGGCGCAAGACATACCAGTTTAAATAGGTTCTTCAGAATATTCCTCATTGCACAAACGATAGAAAACACACATAGACGCGACGTCTCTACGTAAACATACTCAGTGGTTCTAAACCGTTTGCGGTTCGGGGTAATTGTGAGATAGCAAATAGCCCAACGTGGCACGGAGTCAAACTGGCTACTTGGAGGTAATGTGTTCTCGCTTGTTTTACAACATCAGTAACACATCTTTTGACAAATGGACGAGAAGTATTTTAGAGTGAGGAGGGCACCACCAAAAGATGAGTTTAACTGTAGCTAAGTTTATATACAATGAAACTTGGTCAAATGGGTCTAGGATAAGTGAGAATCCTCCGTTTCTTATATCTACAATGAGAACATTCAAAACTTATTTTAGATACTTTTAGATTTTTCTATATTTACCTAATTGAGAGTTTGTAATTCAATCACCTGTGTAAGACAATTTATCCGGTTTAGATGAGTTTCGACACGGTTCTAAACGACTTTTTAGAAGGACTCTCCATAAATAAGACAAATTTGATTCCAAATTTAGATGTTTTTGGGAAACTGTAAACGATAAGCCCGTGTAACTAATAAAAAATCCTAGGTCCCTTAAGTTCCCACTTAACCAGGATTTACTGTATTAAATAACATCACATTAAGATTGCATACCAAAGCATTTTATATCTTTATTCATTATATTTTCTTAGGAATTGGGAGGTTAATAGATATTATGACAAGTTATAAAATATCTGTCCATCTAGCAGTTTCACATCCAATAAAAAATACGCTAATCATATACAAAACTGGCTTTTTATATTATCGTGCCAACGTTGACGTGTAACTAAGTATTCAAATACCACATTGATATTTTAAATAGTTGTTTATTTTCAGCTGGAATATTTGAATAACATTTTCTTGCAAAATATCATCCATGCAGCTATTAGCAACTACATATTGTATGCGCTTTGCACTTTAAACATGTGGCTAAATATAAAAACTGATTGTTGCTCTCAAATTAGTAGTAAGTATAAATAAATAATAAATAAAATAAAATAGTAATAATAAATATTATTTACTTAAGTTACAGATTCCTTGTTCTGTAATACCTCAGGCATTATTCTTTTAATGGAGGAAAATCCTAATAGGAGCATCCCGGCCGCACACAGGGGGGATTGCAGCCGGGGTATCCCGGATTAATACTAATAACCTCAAGGTGATTACTTTTGCGTATTGTTGAAAGCTGAAGGTCCTGTGTTTATTACAGAAAAATTTGACGGTACTGAGACTTGAACTGAGGACCTTAAACGTTGTAGGTAAAGTCATTATAAACTGCGCTAACTGGCCGTCAACATTAGATTTATCTTTCAGATGATTGGATAGCTATTTATAAAAAGCTATTAATTAATATAGATCTGAAGTAAACAATTCAGTTGCGCAGAGATGTTGCCTCACTGAACATTTTCTACAGTCTGTATTATGGCGAGTGTTCTGAAGAGTAGTTTAACCCTGTTCCACCCACTCCCTTCCTGAATAGAACCACGTGCGCGGGTTTGCGGTGTCACAGCTATGCGGTATCTCACATCCCGACCAGGACTAAGAAGTTCTCTAACTCTTTCTTTTGCCGTGACGTTGAGCTGTGGTATGGTCTTCCTTCGAGCGTGTTCCCACCATCTTATGATGTGGGATCCTTTAAGTGTAGCGTGAAGAGATATTTGTGCGGGCCGGCATAATCGCTGCGACTACCGATGGGTTTTTCTTACCTGTCGATAGTCGGTGGCGTTTTTTGGACTGCACCATGCATAGCATTAGGTATGGTGCTGTCATTGTGTCGAGATAGAATAAAAAAAATTAAACACAACAAAATAGAGACCCAATAGATGATAGATTCATCAAGGTAATTGGTATGACGGTAACTGCTCTCAAAATAATTCGTTTCAGTGTATTTTTTTTATTCTCACTGGGCACAATGTCTTCACCGCACCTGATTGAAAGTACTGTGCACTCTAAAAACCAAGTACTATCATACCAGCCTGCACAAAGATGTCTTCGGGCTTCACTTAAAAGACCCAATATCAAAATATGAAGGGAACACGCTCACCGGGTGACTATTAATGATGACCCGCCAAAGGTAGGAGTTAGAGAATTTGTTACTTCTAGCTGAAATAGACACATCATCGTCAAACTGTGACCAGAATTTGCTCTGTACACTTATCCACTACAGAAACAACAAAATTTCGCACAGTACCTTATAGAAAGACGCGGCCAGAACAGAGATTTTTAAAGTGGGTTTATAAGACTAGTGGCATGTAGGAAAGGCATCGACCTCGAATGTTTCACACATAAATCTTGTCCACAGCCCTGAGTCTCGCTGTTCGCTAACAAATTACTGCGCGTTACCGACCACGGCCGCCGAGGGCCGTTATTACAACTAATTGGCGACAATCAAGTCGGACTTACTGCCTTTGTGCCGCAGAATTTTCTTGTCGCATCGCATTGTTTTTCATACTCATACAATTTAATTGTCTAGCTATAGTATCTAAATTGTTAGAGTCAGCATCTTTGCGCAAAGCAACAGAGATTCCGTAATTTTTATTATACCCTTCACCATGTGGCTAATTTTTGCAGTAGCGTTCATTCCATAGATGCATGAAAGCAGTGCATGCCCTTATGATAAATAAGTCTGGAATGCATTGCTTAAAGTTAAACAAAAAAGGAACCATTTATATTCATATCTATTTTATATTCACGTTATCTATCTTTCCTATGAAAGCAATATAATATTTACTATCATAATATAATATTCAAATTAATTACGCAAATTCTGCCTACCCTGTCCAAAAACCCTATGCACACCACTGAATTTTTGCAATTATGAGGTACTGGATAGCCTTATGTCCATTCGAGCGGTCGTCAGCAGTGTGGCCGCGTGGAGAGGGATGGCGGCCTTTTGCGAGGCCGTCATGAGCGCAAAAGAAGCGGCGGAGCGGGAGAGGCACACCGCCAATCCCCGCAACCCTCGGCGCCGCCGCAGAACTAGGCGGCTCGGGAGAAGGGAGCAGTTCGCGCAGGACTCCCAGCGCGACGAGCTCCTCTCCTGACACAGGCTGGGCGGGTGACGTTGAGGGCATCCCCGTCCAGCGGAGAGAGGTAGGGTCGGTGTGTGTGTGCCCACACGCTGTTCCCATAGAGAGGAAGTGAGGGGTTTCAATTCCCCTCCCTGAGAGGAGGCCTGCCCAAGGCCTACCGCTCGCCGAGCCGTCGGAAGTATCCGGATTCCCAGGCTCGGCGAAACCGAAGAGAGGGCAGTGCTGGCACCCCGGTGGTTTTAGTCGGGGTAGGTCCGAAACACCGGGGAGAGTGGCCCTCACCACTTCCCCTGACGGTCCGTAGAGATTTCCACCGGGTTAACAAAAAAAAAGCCCTATGTCCATAAAATAAGGTTATTTAATTTTTTTATTTTATTTTTCAGAAGGTGCGATAAAAAATACTGTAGCTCATAGGTTTTTTTACTAATGGACAGTGCTATCGTTATCAGGTCTTTTGATTTTTGTCTTTCTCGATCGATTTCTGCAATTTTTGATGTTCGAAATCCAGTAACTTCGCCTGATAGCATGAAAGACGACCTCGGTGAAATGGAGCAAAATGAGCGACAGCTTCAATTCCATTTGACGTATGACTTATTTGGTTATTTCATAATCAGTTCACTTTAGACACACTTTAAACATCTTTCAATAAGCGTCAATGAGTCCAGTCATTGGCTTTTCTCATCCAACCTTTGTATTTGGCAAGTCGCTCCCCAACTTTGATGAAGTAAACCCAACGCTACGTTTGCCGACTTGTGGTCTCCACTCAAGAACCTGCTTGCTTCAGGGTTCATTGGGTTTTTGATACATGTGACTCACTGCTGGTTCAGTTTTCTAGCATTCGGAGATTAGCAGTTTTGACGATAACTTCTGTTTTGATCTAATTCCGAGTTTCTCCTTCAGAATTGGGTATCTGTGTATGTGAAATTTAATTTGTGAACATACCAACGACAAAATAGTTAATCGAAATGAGAGGAAACTTTAAAAAATTCGAGATATCGAATAAAACGTTGTTACACAGTTTGGTTCGGCAGATTGAGGCAATTGTTACACATCGTCAAAAAATTAAAAAGTTCTGTGTAACATCTTAGAGGAAAAACTACTTTGCAGATCACTTTTTGCCCATTCAAAGACTTTCCTAACTAATTGCCAACCATTTATAGAGGCTTTTAAGTTAAATTATGTAAACTCGAATTTCAACCATCTTAAGTGTTTATCTAAGTAGTTATTTGTTAGTTTTATTTACCATAAAATTAAGTATTTGTTTTTACCACAGACAAAAAATTTATCAACGTTAAAGTATGAAATAATACTTAAAGGTATACTACATGTGTAGCACAAAACGAATTTATTGTGAAATTATTATTATTTAAAATTAGTTTCTGATCGATTATTTGGCTGCAGTTTCAGCTTCAGCTACCTTTTGACAAGTTGTGAGGTAAATTTAATAATATCTACACATCCTTGCTGTACAAAAAATAAACCTTACATTTAAAAATCATTATTTTATTATCTTTTAGTCAATATTGAATAGATTTTTTTACAATTTTAAAACATTCAGTTTTGGACGAAAGTTTTCCGATTAATTTCCAATTAAACAGCTTCGTCTTCGGCAGGATGTCGACCTATAATCCAATAGGTGCCTATTAAAAAAATTAACAATCGCAATCAGATTAATAAATCTTAGACTGACGCTTACTAGACTCCTCATTTTTTAGCTAAGATTGGTCCATTTAAATGTTTTACCTAATGTATTTATTTGGCCTAAATCCGAAGCCGAAACCTTCAGTTGGGCACTGCTTAAAACCACGATTTTATGTAATAAACTTTTATTGTTTGGTATTTACCGTATTGTCGTATATAACTGTAAGTGAAATTATATCGTATATATACATATCATTTCATATTCCTGTAACACTCTGCATTCAATTTTTAGATTACTTTCCTATATATATAGACAACTCGAAACGATTTTTTATGTAGGTAAATAAATGGACGTAATATCTATTTAGCTTTAATTTTTTGACAATGATAAATTATTTCCTTGTCTATAACACCTGTTTTTAATAAATAAATATAGTTTAATTCAAAATATCAGCACCCTTTTAGAATAAAACCTTTTTTAACGATAACGGTTATTTTTAAAGACTGCAGCCGCATAACCGTACTTCCATGTGTTCCAAAATTGACGTTGTTTTATTATTTCGAGGGGTAAGATAACGTTCGAGAGCCATAAAAAGAATAGTTTACAGATATGCTGAAGTAAAAGAAAATTATTGGTAACGGATTCCATTTCTTAATGTAACTTATGTTTCATCAAGCATAATATTAAGAATTTAATAATAATTTACAAAATATAATTTTAATACATAGGAGTAAATATTACTTAGTTACGAATTATTATCAATCGTACTTTGAAAACGAATTATCTATTGATGAACTTTAAATAACCGCAGTTTGTTAAATGAAATGTCATACCGTAACTTTGTATTTGTTTCTAAAAATATGAATAGTCAAAATCTGTTATAGCGACATCGAAGGTGGTAACAACCGGTGATGTTTTCGAGATACGAAGTCCTATTTGCCGGGACTTTTTGTTTGTTCTGGGTCAATGTAACCAATATGTTCTAAACGATATTACCATAAACGGTTTTGACTGTACATATCTTTTAAACACAATTTATTACTTTCCTGAGGATTCAGTCTTGTGTAGGATATATAAGATAATAGAATAATTGAATGTTATGGCACATGTTATGTTTTACATATTTCGTAAAAAAAAATCGCCAAATTTACAATTGTCTCTAAGTTGAAATAAGCCATTCAGCGCAAGAATTACAGTCAAAAGGCGTCAATGCGGGATATATTTGTAGGCCTTTCAACTCGAGCATTGACGCGACGGTGTGAGCATTTGCTAATACGTTAAACAAAGAAATCTTACGTTAAGTCGAACTGTTCACGCTCCTTCGACCCTCGCAGTTCACACGACGCGGCGTTAACGCGGAAGCGTACTGTTTACATGGCAAAAAATAACGTTGCATAAGCATACAATGCTCATACCTTTATGCCATTACCTTCATGGGTGTGGGAAGGATGAAATTAAATAAGTCTTTAAAGCACTTTTAAATCATTTACTGGCTGGTTAATCGGTTCGGAATGGCAACAATCCAGTATGCTATTGGTAAAGATCTTCCAAAGTAGACCTATTCCAGTAGATATTATTTGTTATTATAAATACACCTTCCTTAATTTAAAATAAAAACTTTACCTATAACCATTATTCAATATTTTTGTCGCTAAAATATCTCACGGAATAGTATATCCATTTAATATTTCAGTAAAGACAGTTAACAAAACATTTTAGTGGGCATAGCTCAATTGTATGATAATGTGCAAAAAATCGTGAAAAATTTAAACCGACAGTAGGATATCAAAATAATTATAAATATTAGTACGAAGTAAAATATCAACAACCGCGCAATGTTTTGCGTTATACTTTTTATATAATCCCTAATATTAGAAAATACATAAATGCATTTATTTAACGTTGCCATGGCACAAGTTTCTTTATTAGAACATGCTAGCGTCCACCTCCCGTATTCACTCCTAATCACGTAAAAAAATTAATCACTATGCATATTATTATTCAAGTAAACTATTTATAATAATATGTCGCTTGATACAACGGTTATTATTTACAACATAAAATTCCATATTTTGTTATTAAAAACATGCATTTTGCAAGATTTTTATTGCAAATTGCAATATTATTACACAAACTATAGGTAACCGCTGTTATTAAATAAACTGACAGTTTTATGTTAATACAGAAAACAAAAACCAAGATTGTCTTTCCTTATTGTATGACATCATGAAATATTACGTATAACCATACCTATTGATTATTTTAAGAATCCATTTCAGAAATCATATTCTATTTATATTCCATTGTACGCATGAGAGATAAATAATAATTTTAATATTTAGTTTTTATTCCTTTATTACACAATTTATACACACAATATTTCTAACGTTTAAAAAACATGTAAATCCACATATACATTTTAAAATCTACGGATGTGGATCTACGGGAGCGGATTCAGAGGGCCAATCCACTGGTAGGAGCTCAGATGCAAGAAGCTTCCTAACAATGTGTGACATTTGTCTGCATTCTGTATTCGATTCTTCATCCAAAAACTAAGCGAAATTGTAACGAGGCTTTATATATTTTGCTTATTACAGCATTCATAATAATTACTAAGATAGGATCATGCTCACTGAGAGCCGGTTTTAATCTCGTATCTTCAATTATATAACAAAACCTATATTTATTCCATTCATGTATTTGTATGAAAAAGGAACAGATTATGGCTGCTGTAGCAATAAGGGATAGACGAGACTCAAAATCGGCCTGGAAAAATCTAGGGATATTTAGCAAACGTTCAAAGCTATTTCATATTTATGCTCTTTTCTATTTACGGTATTCTCCCTGTATTCAAGTCATTTAATATTCTTAGAGAAAAACCCTATGTAATTACAGATCATACTTTTTTGACTCGCAATTAGGATTAACTATCGCACTCCCAACTATCTTTTCAAAATTACCAAGGTCCAGAGCGTGTGAAAATGATTGCCCATTAAAAGACCTTGAATGGACAGGCACGTAGCTTGAACACACTTATAACTATACCGGCTTACTTCAGAAAACCATAGTATTTTCGTATTAAATGTTTTTTAAATAGCAAAGCAAAATTACTTCATTGGATACATTCCTGATTTATTTAGTTTAATGTTACACTACTAGACAAACTGTTAAACTTATGTGATCTTATCAGAAAACTGATCTTAGCTTAGCAAAGGTTCAAATAGTAGCAAAACTCAGCCGGCAGGTGGTTTCAGGGAGTCTGCTACCCGGACAAGAGGGAGGTTGCGCAGTTTCCGGCGCGCCGCCTGTGAGAAAGGTTTGGAGAGGTGGGTTTGGTGGCTCTTTATACCGATTCCTCTCATAGAAGAAGCCTGAATTGGTTATTCGCTCCCCGGGCAACTGGACGAATTCGGTATCCCAGGCCCGAGTGGAGTGATTGGAAGGACACCCTAGAGGTTTTTAGTCAGTAGGAGTCGGATACACTGGGATTGCTCCCCTCACAACGCCCCTAATGATCCCATACAATCATCCCATTCCTTGAGACATCAAAAAAAGTAGCAAAACTCACTATAGAAGATATTTTATTACTATTATAAAAAACAGAATAGCATTTGATGTAGTATTAATAGTTTTTAATAAGTAAGATATTTTTTTAAGAAAGGAAAATCGCCACTGTTTAAGCTTTGCTTAAATTAAAACCGCGATTTTAATATGACCGATGGGGTATATTGATGAAGCTTTATAATCTTGCCATACGTACCTATAGAATTGTTATTGTATGTTTGGATTTTCTAGGGTTGACAGAATAATGATTACATATTGACACATCAGACGTTGGCGTGAATATGTCAATATGAGTAAAGTATACCTAAATAGATATCTCAAGGAAAATCTTGTTAAATATAACGAGATTTAAATAGGTACGAACGAGCTGTCTTGTAACATTTTTTTATTTTTATTCTGCTTTGCAAAATACCTGTACTGTTGTTATATGTAATTCCGCATTCAATGGGAATATCATAACACTAGCTGATCCGGCAAACGTTGTTTTGCTATATAAGGTTTTGTAATATCTTCTAAGATGTACATTGAAATTAAGTGATGTCAAAGACAATTTTGTTCACAATTAAATACTCTTAATCAACAACACATTTATTTGGATAAAGATTAATATTATTACGTTGATACAACTCTTAACAAATAATGCATTAATTTCGACCAACTTTGAATACCATAAAAACGGTTCTAGTGACTTAATCTTGAAAGAAAGACATATATTGTCGCGGACATTTTTTTAGATCATTTCAAGAGGAATAATTCTTTCTTACATATATTTTTGGTATCTTCAACCGTTTTTGCAGCGCACGCAATGGAAGCCCTTAAGGATGAATCTATTCCCCGTTTTTTTCACATTTTCCATTATTTCTTCGCTCCTAATAATTGCATCGTGATGTTATATAGCCTAAAGCCTTCCTCGATAAATGGTCTATTCAACTCAAAAAGAATTTTTCAATTCGAACAAGTAGTTCCTGAGATTAGCGCGTTCAAACAAACAAACAAACTCTTCAGCTTTACAATCTATACTAATATTATAAAGCTGAAGACTTTTTGAGTTGAATAGACCATTTATCGAGGAAGGCTTTAGGCTATATAACATCACGATACAATTATTAGGAGCGAAGAAATAATGGAAAATGTGAAAAAAACGGGCAAAATTATTCATCCTTGAGGGCTTCCCTTGCGTGCGGTGCAAAAACGGTTCAAGATATCAAAAATATATGTAAGAAAGAATTATTCCTCTTGAAATGATCTAAAAAAATGTCCGCGACAGTATATGTCTATCTTTTAAGATTAAGCCACTAGAACCGTTTTTATGGTAAACAAATTTGGTCGAAATTAATGCATTATTTGTTAAGAGTTGTATCAACGTAATAATATTAATCTTTATCCAAATAAATGTGTTGTTGATTAAGAGTATTAATTGTGAACAAAACTGTCTTTGACATCACTTAATTTCAATGAACATCTTAGAAGATATTACAAAACCTTATATAGCAAAACAACGTTTGCCGGATCAGCTATGTGTTGATAAGCGCGAAACTCGAGAACGGCTGAACCGATTTGGCTGATTTCTTTTTTGTTGTGTTTGTTGAAGTCTAGGGAAGGTTATTACGGAGAGAAAAATTAAAAAAAATGTCTGAAAAAGTCTAAAAACAACACTTTTCTATATTCTCATACAAAAAATTCTTAATAATATTTAAAAGTCAATTTGAACTTTAACACCATAAAGTTTAAATGTTAGTGGACGGGTCCCGGGAAGGCAAAACAATTGAGTGACGTATAAATATGAATGTCAATATTTGTCAATTTTTATACATATAGCATTAAGGCCAGGTTCCTTCAAACTATTTTCAAAAAACAACCGACAGGCCAATAAGTTTTGGCAGAATGAAATCTGACGGGGAATCTATTAACATTAAAAAAACAATGTGACTTTGTTTTAGAGAAATAGGGCAGAACAAGGTCTGCCGGGACAGCTAGTATTAGTATAGATAGGAATAGTGAAATGAACAAAAGTAATGGCTATAGAAGATTAAGTTTCCCACAGGACATTCCATTTAATTTGTATCGAAGGAACAATATTTTGAATAGACCAGTTCCCGGCTTCTTGCCGAAAGCCTGGTGGTAAATTATTTTTATTGTGTATTAAATATGCTTGTGATAGGCATATTTAAATAAACTTCTTTTGAGGTGGAGTTCTAAGCGAATCACTATGACGAGACATCCAGCCAGCCAGTAGTGTGTCTTTTTGATCAAGTCAAATACAGATATCACATCGTCAGTGCTGGTATTAAATTCAACATAGGTCGACGATAATTCGGGTTTGCAACGTGACCGATGTCTATATCCATACTAAATGCCATAATTAATCATCTTTGATTAATATATAGACATAACTTTGGTCACAGCACTCCCTCTGACTGTGCGTGTGAAAGAGACGTACTATGGTTGTTGTAGCAGCAAACATGAGATATGGGGTTGGATAGTTTTTTTTTTATGTCAGCCGTAAGTAGGCACATAAATATTATGTAGATACTCTGCAAATGTATGACAATAAATGAAAACTCAGTATTTAGACCTCCGTAATTAAGTTAATTAAGTATAACAAAGGCATGTAGCTATACAATTATAGTTTACATTGTAAAGTCATAAGTACTCAGGTGGAATTTTATTTTAAGTATGACTCTACAACTCGAAGAAATGTACCTACTTAGAATTAGTTGCGTCCGCAAGTCGTAAAAGAAACCATTAAAATCGTCGTATCACGAAATGCTTGTTTAAGCTGAACGCTGTAATTTAATTTTTAGCATTTCTTTTAAAAACGTGATTCCTGGAAAATCAAGAAATGTTATTCTCTTTTACAATAGATATATCAGAAATGCGATATCAACGTTTAATATTTGTATTATTTCTAAATTGGAACAGTGACCACACCTCATTTGATGGTATACCTAGCAAAATAACCAATTATAACGATCAAAATAAAAAAATTAGAAAGAAAAAACATTTAACCGGCGGCACAAACTAAATAAAATTAGTAATTAAGTTAAAACAAACAAAAAAAAGAAGAAAATCAAAACACTTTCTAACCTAACCTTGCTTCCCGTTGATTAGATCCCTGTATACAAACAGCTGCCTGATGCTGGCCTACAGAAATATGTCTGCCTGTATTGTTTTTTAAGTTTCTATAGTACCTATGTAAATTGATATACAAATATCAAAATATATTTTTTAAAAAGAGTTTAGCTTTTATTTTCCCTCATCACTGGTTGTGTTGATTTCATCAATTTAAAATGATTTGTATACAGTCGGTATAAGTACCTAACACACAACGCGTAACTACTAGAGTTATTTCACGGTGTGAGATTATATCTCAAAGTTTTTTATTACGTAGTAAACTTGAAATTAAATGCAACTAGGCTAATTAATGAAACTACGAGATAAATTAATGCAGCGGCATTAGCAGAAAAAATTAGTCGTAGTAAAATTTAACTTAATATTGGTACAAAGTATGCGGGAATAACCGCTGAGGCGTTCTAAATGATTAGAACATTCATTTCTCACTTCTAAAGAAACGCCTGCTGTATTGTAGTCAACCCCACGAAACTATTATTTAAATAAATTTTGTGTTCTTTCTACCTGAAGTCAGGTACCTGTTCCGCAGAACGCGCGCCCCGATATACTACTTAAATAACTACGAGAAGTAGAAAAAACGTAAAAATACCAGGAACTCGGCTCTTTGAATCATAGGAATTTAAATGATTATACGTAGATAATGATTTCGTTAAAATTATATTCCTTGGAATTGTTTATTAGATAATACAAAAATATTTTTCTAAGCAGTTAAAAATAAAACGTGTACGCTTTTAATATGTATAGTCGTCGAATTATAAAGACGTGGCTGATTAATTGACTTTAAACTTAAAAAAAATAAAAGGTAAGTAATATTATGTAATAATCTGAACAAATTGCTTTTCTAGTTTTATTGACAGCCAAACTTCTTCAACCATAAAATAAATGGCTATCGCAAATTTTTTACAACAGTTTTTTTTTAATTTAATATTAAAAACCAAATAATATATATATATATATATATATATATATATATATATATATATATATATATATATATATGTGTTTTTAAATAATGTAATCATATACATTTTTATGTAGATATCAATTGAGATAAGCTAAAAAGTTATTAAAAAAAATATTAAAAAAAACTTAATTAAGCATAATTGCTTATAAGTTATCGAATAAAATACCAAAATAAGAGTTTATATTTGAAGGGAAATCATTGTATTATTAATGAGTAGGGTAGTTGCAGTACAAAATGGTGTACTACATTATTATAAATCTACAGAAACGTAAGTTATCTAACTGGTCTTGCAGGTTTGCAACGGCAAAAACATTAGCAAACGACGTCGGATGTACCTCAATGTCGTGACTGCAAGGGGAGGGGAGAAGGTTGTCGGCCCCAGCCCGTGACGTCATCACACTGACCACTTCGGGACCATCACAATGGCCTTTCTCAGAAGAAGCAGATGTGTACCGCCTCTATCTAACGATCTTTCCCCTTGCTCCTCCGCTCACCCCGCTTTTACGTGAGCTTTTAAAATAGCTCCGGCAACTTAACAATGTTGAAGGTAGTTACTTTTTTAAATTATAAATTTGTTAATTAAATAAAAACTAATGAAACTCGCTGCAACTTCTGCAAGACGATATTAGCAAAATAAGATTTATTTCGATAGATGAAGTTTGTAAGCAGATCTGTTCAGCAATACTTAAAATAATTTTGGCGGTAAAACGACCCGCCATGTAGATGCGTCTGCGCAGGCGTACCTGTCGTTCTCACCATGTTATCGCAACGCACAGGTTATGATGGTCCGATTATCCCTTCCTCGGCGACGACCCTCGCAACTTCCATGGATGAGTGTGGATCTAGTCATGATGTATAAAAACATGTACTAAACCTCCACTCATCGAAAGAAATTGACCACTTCGCCGACCAGTTCTGCGGAACCCCGAAGCACTGCACGCACTGATCGTTAGCGACGTCACTTCGGACCACCGAACCGTTCACAAGCACGTTGCCGTGGTTTTTTTTAACGAACAAGCCGGTCGCAATCGCATAGGTGCGTAGGCGAAGTGCGACCCGCGCGCTCCGCCCGCTCACTACAAAATAAACGGTCGAGATTTGAAATCTGGGAACGTAGACGCCGAGCATACCGCGGCGAGGGGCGGAAGGCGCGCGCTGTCCAATAGCGGTGGAGCGCGCACTCACCGTGACGTGGTGGGGCTAACCGCCGCGCCGCCCGATATTATCTTTTCTAAAGAACGTTATTTTCTTTCTTTCCTACTTGGCCGTGCGTTCAACCGTCGGCGGAAGTGAAATGAACGCGCGTACACTGCAGACTCGATGATGCTGCGGACCGAAGCGAGTTGCCACACCTGACGTCGCTAATAAAAACTCAATGAACTGGTTGACTCACTGCACATTTTGTGCAATGACCATTAGTCCGCGTCCGAACCAACGAAGGCCAACAATAGTTACCTTCACGTCTTTTTATTTGTTTTTGCCTACAGCGGCCATAGGCATGTTGCAGTCAAAGGAAAAAACCAATACAAAAAAACGGGTATAGTTAACTATAGTTAGTTTAGTGTAAAAGATTTAATAAAAGTCATAAGTATTATGTATTAAAACGTTTTTATTATCAACTTATTTTTTATGGAGCGACCACATTTATCAAAAACAAATTGCTTTAGGCTGGTCAGAAAGGACCTTATGTCTATACAATAAAAGCGAAATATAAGGTGTTCGTCTCTTTTCTGATTGGACGACAATTAATAAGCATTGTGACAAATTACTGATCACACATTACGTCTACAATACTAATGCGCCTAACTTGCTTCGTTCGAAAATTCGTTCTATGGCTGATTCCTTGGCTGTATGCAACAAGTTATTGATACGTAATACGCTTGAACAGACTTTGCCTGAATGTAGACACAGCCGAAGTACAAGGATTTATTACAAAAAAGAACGAATAACAGCAATTAAAACAACATATTGCAAAATAAAACCCAGTTTTTTTAAAACATTCAATTATTATTTCTTGAACCCAATTATTGAAAGTATAATCTTCAAATACTCTTGATAAAATTTACAAATTATTGATAAGAGTCGAAGCTTCGATATTCTTATAGTTCGTTATCGGGCATAGAGCATCGTATTAGGGGTGTTATGGGTAATCATATCCGAAACCGAAACTATATAAAATAATTATTATTATAGATATATAAAATAATTTCGGATATTACGTAAAAAAATTGAATCTTTACAAATTGTTATAGGCAAACATTTGCGTAACGGACGCTTATTTACTTCATAATTACATGTTCTGTGATTAGAGAGATATATGTATATATTTTAACTGTTTACAGTATGTGGTTACCGCCGCTCAGTGGCGTGCATCCCATAGAAACATAAAAAAATCTTGTCACAATGAAATGAGCATACTGACTTACAACTTGGTCGAATTTAAATTCTGAGACTCGGATCTGGTAAATATCAAGATTTTTAAGTCAATATATTTATTAAATTTTGAGGTATAAAAAGGTTTGCTTCGGTTTTTATGCTTTCAATACTAAATTTACCGAACCGGTCAAAAGACCGGTCTTAGCATTTATTTGTCTTAAATTATTTTCTTTAATTTATTTTTTTCATTCTGATAAATAAAATGTCCTTTACTTAGTACAAGATAGTGATAAATATTATGGATTTAATTTTATTTATAACAAAGCAAAATAAACAATGTAACAACTATTTTTTAAATAAATATAGATTGTTCGCCGGCTGATTTAGTGTTAAAGGACTCACGGCACTGCCGCTGCTTATGAATAAATGTAACACAAGGAGCATTCTTAGGCTGAGATTTATAGATGCTTCTTTAACTTTGCATAGAATTCACTCAAACATTACAATGTACATTAATGAATATCCAAGGATATGCTAAGTCACAGATTTTGTAAAATTGGTGTTGGCTCTGCGAATACTTAGGCTATACTCAAGTTTTTTTATTACATATTCAGTTTTCTGTCAAAGACTAATTTATTTTCTGAGCAATTTGCTAAGCTATGTCAAAATACCGTCTATAAATCTCAGCCTTATAGCATTGCCGACCAAAGACGTTATTCACTGCCCTTTTGAGGAACCCCATGTCGTAGCCCAGCGAAAAAACTACCCGGTAGCTTTTTAGTTATTAGTCCATCTCCCTACTAAATGAAAACAATCAAATGAAATAAGATGCTATATTTAAATATCTTTAACCAGAATTATCTGTTCTGCCGAAACGAATATCCAAATCTAAGGATATATCCGAATCTCATGTAACAAACACTAGTGGAAATAAAGACCGTTAAAGCTGCGTCGTACGCTACAAACGGACTTATGTTGCTATGCGATGCACAATCCGTCATCAATCAATCATTTGTATTTTACAGAAATACATTTTGCATATTCATGATTTAAATTCACATAAACAATAAGGAACTTTGATCATTATCACGACTTTTAGTATATTATCATATTTCTATTAACAGTTTAAAATTAAAACGATCAAGTCAGAAAAAAAAACTTTAACGAACCCGGGCCACATTCGCAAAGGAGGCGAATTTTTTACTATTTTTAAATGTAACACAAACGGATGTTACAAAAATTTGATTTAATGAGTATGCTACGCAGGGAATAAATTGTGAAAATATTATTGCTTAAAGCATTGATTTCATCTTACACCCATTATTAATTGTTATTAACTAATAGCTGTTGCGGCAGACCTTGTTCTGCCCTATTTCTCTAAAACAAAGTCACATTGTTTTTTTAATGTTAATAACTTCCCTGTCAGATTTTATTCTGTCAAAACTTATTGGCCTGTCGGTTGTTTTTTGAAAATTGTTTGAAGGAACCTGGCCTTAATGTTATATGTATAAAAATTGACAAATACTGACATTAATATTTATACGTCACTCAATTGTTTTGCCTTCCCGGAACCCGTCCACTAACATTTAAACTTTATAATATGGTATTAAAGTTCAAATTGACTTTTAAATATTATTACGAATTTTTTGTATGAGAATATAGAAAACTGTTGTTTTTAGACCTTTTCAGACAAGTTTTTTAATTTTTCTCTCCGTAATACCCTTCCCTAGACTTCAACAAACACAACAAAAAAGAAATCAGCCAAATCGGTTCAGCCGTTCTCGAGTTTCGCGCTTATCAACACATTTAGCGATTCATTTTTATATATAAGAAGAAGATATATAGATATTTTTGTTGATAGCTCTGCCTGAAATGGAAACCTTAAGAAATAATACTTTCACAATTAGTTCGTTTTATAGTACACACATATATATATACCCTTATTATTATGAGGTACGGGGGAGGATTTATATCACTGCGACTTAAAAGATCTATCGTGATCGCCATCTTGCATCTAAATCTCTCCGCCTAGTCCTATAGTTTGTAATAACAAGTTGTGTAGTTTATAATATATATATACAAAAATAGCTACTACAGTTTATAATATAGAAATATTAATTGTTTGGTTAATTGATGAATGTGAAATATTTGTGAAATAGTCCTTAATATTCTACTATTTTTATATGCCGGACTCATACGGTAACAATTTTCTTATAGTTTAGGTACCAACCCATCTCGACATGGATCACTCAAAATAATAAATCGAATGCAACACATATCTTTCTGGCAACGTATTAATTTAATAGCACTACTTCAAGTTTATGTAACTTCATTAATCCAAGTATAAAGAACATTCATATGGGTCTTTTTTTCTCATATAATTATATGAATATACATAACTTTTTTATTAACGCAAATGTTTTGCGTCCTTCCTCTGTAATTTGAGTATGGATGCAGCCAATGTTGTGTCATGGAGGTCGTGGTATAGTTACCGGTGTTGTAGCTATCCAGACGACAGAAAACAGTTTCCATCAAGTGTACTTTTAATTTCCTTGTCTCCTTCAGCAATACATAAAGAAGTACTCGTGTTCTTTAGGTTTGCAAAACACGAAACAATGAACATTTGTTTAAGGATTATTGTTAGCCATGATGATGGTGCATCCGAGGTCAGTCAGCTGCATGACTTCGGCTCCCCCGTCCAAGAGACGATGGGAGCAGATGGCCACTTTCTCGCTGATGACACACTTCTGCTTGTTGGTTAGGTGACCAGCGGACACAGCGATCATGCTAAGTTGCTCCAGTAGTTGAGACGCAGAATACGCTTCCATTATGAAACTAAAAAAATAAATGTTTTATTAAATACTGACTCGACAGATCGACCACACCGCACATGATTAGATAGTATAATGTAGTACAAGAACTGGAGCGATCCCCAAGAGACGAGAATACTTTGACAATCGCCGTCCTCATGCCGGCCCAGATATATGAGACTACCAACAAGTACCAGCAAGTGCAACTAAAGTGGTTTCCGATAGCGCACTGTCACCATAGGCCTCTACAAGCATTCGATGCGATTCGGCAGCCGATTTCTTCAAATCGAAGCAAAAAAAGTAGAGCTTCCTGTATATGCTCTTTTTCTGACACAACTGGACGTGATTAAACGAGGAAAAACGTATGTGTTGTATGAAATCACTGATGATGTGCATTGATTGATGTAAACAGGTGTCAAACTCGAAAAAAAAAGGATTACGTTTCGATGGTAGCTCAATATGCTCATTAACGACATCTACGAGCAAAACAGCGGATTTAAGCTTATACACCTGGTAGCTTTGGCAACCTAGTGACCCGGTTAAAAACAATTTACAAATAGAAAATATCAGTTTTCACATAAAAACTAATCAATTTGCGAACCAACTTTCAGTCCCTATTCCTCGTCTTAGAGATTTGGTTTTCTAAAAACGGTGAAACATTTTTTTTTTTAATTTCTGATCAAAGTTTGAAATACCCGTTTTCATAGTACTGTTCTACTTCTGTTAGTGCCATTCTGATGATAAAAGTTCCGTTTTTGGAGGATGAAGCGTTAAAGCGTGTCGTTTTTCTATTATAAGTTTATAAACTATACTCTGGTTTATAAATCACCGTTAGGGTATAACCTCACGACACAATAATAGGCAGAACTACATAACATGTTAACGTATAATATGAATGAATATCAACATACTTATCGACAAATTGCTCCAATTCGCTGTAATTCTTCACATTAAGGTAATCCATAACCATTCTTTCCGGCACCAGCCCAGTCACCTGAAGTTAAATAATCCTTCAAATTTTTGCATTTATATAAAATAAAACAAGTTTTTATTATGTTCATATTTTAATGTGAATATATACTCAATGAAATTAGGTGGACAATTAGAATACCTATATTACTTGATTTTCGAAATTCGGTCGTTTTTAAACAGAATTTCCATATTAAAGTTTGTTTCACTAACGCTAAGTTTCAGGAACGTTCTTTAAATTTAAACACTAATGACTCATCAATTGTATACAAATTTGTGATTTAGTTTTGTGTTAGTGTTTAAAAACATCTTACAATATAAAGAGCGTCTCTGAAATTAAGGCATAAGTGACAAATGACGCTATTTATACGACAGATTTTGGTTCGTTCCTAATACTTTCTCTAATCCACGAGAAAGTCATTTATTCCAGCAGTCTGTTTGGTTTAACTCAAATAAGAGCTATATATACAAGTTTAATATTAGTTTTTATCAGCGAAATTACGCAGTTTTACTGGACAAAATGTTTAAACTCTGAACACTATAACAAGGAAATGGTATATTCGTGATAGGGGCTTAAAATTTTAGAAGTGTGATTAATTCTCATAAATTAAAAATAAATTAAAATCTAGTTTCAATAAAATCTCAGTCTGCTACTGCAAACTACAACACAAGAATGTTGGTCATTGCATTGTCGACCTAGAAGGACGTTCCTGTTGAAGACTGCCATGCCTCAGCCTTGGGAAAAAATGACCTTGGGTCAAAGAAGTGTGAAAACAGTTGATATACATAAATTACCTCAATCAGTCCCTCAGCAGTGATCTTTCCCAGGAGTCGCTGGCAGCACTGCAGTGCAGTGAGAGCTCGACGTAAATCGCCTTCACAAGTATCCACTGCTTGATGGAGAATTTCACCATCACCAACATCTACACCTTCCGCCTGGCATATTTCATTTAACCTGGTAATATGTATTCAACTTTAATCTTTCTTTATGTAATTACATATTTTAAACTCCAAGTGCTTTGTATGTATCACCACTTTATTTATTTTATACAAAAAAGCATCCTTTAGCTTCAAACTCTAACAATGGACACTCCCTTTATAATTTTTTTTATTAAATAATAAAGTCAGATTATAACTATAATGGTGTTGATCCCCCATATATATTTACTTTATGATCTGTGTCCTACCATTGTTGCTTTTCCTGTTACACTAATGACTCATATTTGTGATGTGTATTTTGTTATAGTTAGTAGGTTTTTTGTTTTAGGTACTCAGACCAGACAATCTCAATTTAATTTAAATGAGTCAATACCGATCAATCTTCTTGGAATATTGTTAAAATCAAAGCATTAATATTGGTAAAATTATATTGGCCATATACACCAGTGAAAAAGCCATAAGGAAGGAAAAAGGCTATAATAATTAATTCATGTAGATCCTTGCTTTCTGACACTTTGGAAAATCTCAAATAAGTCCCTTAAATTTAATATATCTATACTAATATTATAAAGCTGAAGAGTTTGTTTGTTTGTTTGTTTGTTTGTTTGAACGCGCTAATCTCAGGAATTACTGGTTCGAATTGAAAAATTATTTTTGAGTTGAATAGACCATTTATCGAGGAAGGCTTTAGGCTATATAAAATCACGATGCAATTATTAGGAGCGAAGAAATAATGGAAAATGTGAAAAAAACGGGCAAAATTATTCATCCTTGAGGGCTTCCAATGCGTGCGCTGCAAAAACGGTTCAAGATATCAAAAATATATGTAAGAAAGAATTATTCCTCTTGAAATGATCTAAAAAAATGTCGGCGACAGTATATGTCTATCTTTTAAGATTAAGTCACTAGAACCGTTTTTATGGTAAACAAATTTGGTCGAAATTAATGCATTATTTGTTAAGAGTTGTATCAACGTAATAACATTAATCTTTATCCAAATAAATGTGTTGTTGATTAAGAGTATTAATTATGAACAAAACTGTCTTTGACATCACTTAATTTCAATGAACATCTTAGAAGATATTACAAAACCTTATATAGCAAAACAACGTTTGCCAGATCAGCTATGTGTTGATAAGCGCGAAACTCGAGAACGGCTGAACCGATTTGGCTGATTTCTTTTTTGTTGTGTTTGTTGATGTCTAGGGAAGGTTATTACGGAGAGAAAAATTAAAAAAAAGTCTGAAAAGTCTAAAAACAACACTTTTCTATATTCACATACAAAAAATTCTTAATAATATTTAAAAGTCAATTTGCACTTTAACACCATAAAGTTTAAATGTTAGTGGACGGGTCCCGGGAAGGCAAAACAATTGAGTGACGTATAAATATGAATGTCAATATTTGTCAATTTTTATACATATAGCATGAAGGCCAGGTTCCTTCAAACTATTTTCAAAAAACAACCGACAGGCCAATAAGTTTTGGCAGAATGAAATCTGACGGGGAATCTATTAACATTAAAAAACAATGTGACTTTGTTTTAGAGAAATAGGGCAGAACAAGGTCTGCCGGGACAGCTAGTATGTGTATATATATGGGCCAAGATAATTTAAAATCTCCAAATATAATTCAACAACAATGATAAAAACAGATAATTTTTAAATAATTCTTGTAAAATTAAAAAAAGATTGCTAAAGTGTACATTCTTTCATTATTAAAACTTCTTTATTACTCTTGTTTGAGAGTGTAGTACAGGAAATGTAATATTACCTTTTAATAACATTTTCCCTTGCAAGTGGTTTAAAACGAAACTTGGAACATCTGCTTGTTATTGGTGGTATTATTCTTGAAACATAGTTACAGATGAGACAGAAACGAGTTGTGCGTGTCTCTCGCTCCATAGTGCGACGTAGAGCAGCCTGGGCAGCTGTGGTCATAGAATCTGCTTCATCGAGAATCACTAACTTGTATGGAGGGCATGGGCGTCCACTAAAAAACAAAAAATAATAATATATTGCCACACTATATTCCTTTCAGGTTGAGCAGAAATATATTAGTAGCTGTATTCACTTTGCGCTCATTTGTCATGCCCAATGTGACCAGTAGCACAGCTGATTACCTTTCTCAGGGCACTTATACAGGATTTTTTTTAGATACCACATGGATTTCCTCACAATGTTTTTCTTTACATGTGAAATTTTTTTTATAATTATTTATCAATCCACTGCTTATACAATTTTCTACAAAATATGATGTGATCTGCCCTTGTGTGCAAAACACATACAAAAGGTATATTTAAACATAGCTTTATGAAAATATTAATCTTTAGTATAGGACCACATAACCAGACTGTATTTGTACACTGCAAGATATATGGATCTCCAGTGAGCCTATTATTCAGCTCTTCCTTCATCAAACTGTAACTCAGTTTAGGTTTAGAGCAGTGATCAAATATTTTTATTATAAAATATAGATTATTTCTGATAAATGATATGATTCTTTCTCTATGATGTCCTAGAGCATGGGTCGGCAATCTTTTCTTATATAAGGGAAACAAATATTATGAGTATATTCGGCCGGGCCACATTTCATCTAATAAATACATTTTTATAGACAAAACAAATTTTTGCATTTTTAAACATACTTATTTTACTGACTGTGATCACTTGAACAGAATTCGCTTGAACTGAATCTGGCTTCCGTGCACACAAAACAATGAAATAGAAACTTATTTTTATAAGTGTTTTTAATTTATTGCCCACAGTGTGGCGTTCTGTGGAATGGCTCTTACTTGTGAGGGCCACATGCTGCCTGCTGACTCCTGTCCTAGTGGATAATGGAGCAGTTCTATGTGTAGCAACACAAATGGTCATAGGTGCGAATCTTAGCACATAGCTCTGGATTTTTTCCTAATTATGTACAGATTTTGCACTACACGCTCACAGGGGAAGAAAAACAGTGAGGAAATCTGCATGGCACCTGATAGAAATGTTATATAAGTGACCTAAGAACAGTGATCAGCTGCACTACTGGTCACACTGGGCATGACATATAAGTGCAAAGTAGATACGGCTACTAATTTATTTCTTCCTACCCCGTAAGGGATATAGCATTATGATATATTAATATGATTGATAAAATAATATAAAAAATGTTAATTAGTTAATACACTTAGTACTATAATAAATGATAAAAATAAAATATATTTTCTTATAGAAACACTATGTCACACTGCACAAAGATTATTCTTTTGAAAAGTTAAACTTACTCAGGTCTGGTGCTGCTGACTGTAAGCTGTGCAAATGCTTTAACTTTATCTCTTACAACTTGGATTCCTCGTTCGTCCGAGGCATTGAGTTCGAGGACACGGTCCCGCGTAATATCCCCAAATAACTGTCTCGCAGCAGCTAAAATTGCACTAGTTTTACCAGTTCCCGGCGGACCATAGAACAGCAAATGCGGTAGATCCCCGCCGGATAAACATTCTCTTAATACCTGTACCACTTCGCCTTGATCTACTATATCGTCTATTGTTTTTGGCCGGCTGTAAATAAGTTACAAAATAAAAATAAAGATTGTCAATTTTTGTTTAAGCTAAGATTATAGATTAAGTCTCTTGAACTGTTTTGCATTTAATGTTTTAAGAGAACATTTACAATTCTACTCACTATTTTTCCACCCATGGAGCTGGAGGTTTTTTCTTAGTTGAAGACTTTACACCCGATGAAGACGGCTTATCAGTAGCTGATATTTTACCTGTTTTTAAAAACGATTGCATTTTTTATTACCTGGACTTAACTGGACTTTAAATCTTACATTAGCACAAAGATCGAAATCATGAACGTTTACAAAACGCGCGATTTATGAATTGCACTGAATGTCAAAAAGTGACTTTTTTTGTTATATTCTTCCCTTTGTGGTGAAGGCAAAAGCATATACGCCATACAGCCATGTCTGAAGTAAAAAAGTGACTTTCTTTTTGTTTTATTTTCCCCCTAAAAGAAGAAGGTAAAGACTTGCATAACATACAGCTATATTAGAGGTCTTTTGGTTCATCATATTTTCAATTATAAAGGTCATATCTGAGCTATCTTCATCATCGTATTTTCTTCTTCATTTTGTATTAATTTTTGCAAAGGATGAAACCATGTCTCCAAAAAGTAATTTTTTTTTATAAAGTTTCACCTTTGAGGGGAAGCACAGACCATATAGATAGGGGAAGGCAACAGCATGCACGCCATACAGCTATATTTGGGGTCTTTCAACTCTTATTAAATTAATCACGTTATCCCACCACACTTCAATATCTCTATCGTAGTGTCAGTTACTTATACATCTTCATTTCCTATTTGTTACATCATTTCTACAACGGTTGTACACAATACAAGCGGCAAGAAAGACTATGTAGAGTAGCGGGAAAACTTAAAAGCCTAAGGGATGCATCGCTCCGTTAGCGTCTCGCCAAAAAACGATTGATTCCCATCGTACACGAACGGCCGACCATTCCACTGCTGTCCAAGTCTACAATACAATACAAGCTAAGACAACAATTGAACACTCAGCCGACCGCACCAACAAGAATATAATAACGACGAAAACATTCAATGAGATTACAGAAGAGATATAATCACTCCGACTTGAAGTCTTCAGTCATCAATCAGTGACAAAGTTTATATTTTTAGTTTGGTTCCTAAGTATAGATTATGATTCAATAAAACAGTCACGTTTTTCTGTCATCTATTATTAGTATTATCTGGTGAATATGTATTAATTATAATATCTGATGTATTCTTACCGATTTTTAGTGTAAATATGAAAATTAACTATGAATATTATTTATTACATGTTTTTAAAGAAAGACTACATAAAAATTTTATACTCTGACAAAAAGTAATTATCTTGATGTGTTTGATACTTGATAACTGTCATAAAAAAAATAGCGGGAATTGGCAAACGAAATTAGCCGGAATTGTTGTAAAAATGTTGAAGTAAATGATATATTATAAATTTCTTTATGTTTGTAAATTACTGAAAATGACAACAAGATCAAAAAAGAAACTTGAAATTCTGCCACTTTTGAAAAGTGGTTCCAAAAAGCATATAGAAAACTCCTGGGTGCTACTGGTTAAAGGTACTAATATTAGGTAAAACCTTGTATTTTTTTTTTCTAATTATTGGTGACCTAATGGTATCATCTTAAAATTTACAGACTCTTTATTAGATAATACTAGCTTTAGTATTATAACGCTTCCACACCCGAAACATGGAGAACCAGCTAAATATTGTTTAGATGAGGTTAATAAGAAACTGTATGAAGTTATAACATTTAGCGAACCCAATCGATCATGGCTTATGGATGAATCCGTTAAATCAGATGGTAGTTTGTTTCTGCTCACTCCAATAAACCCTTTATTTTTTGGTAAGTTTTCTAAAAATGTTAAGGCTTATTTTTTTGCCACTAAATTAAAGTTAACAAACCCTCCCTGTTTTACTAACATATAGATACACTGTTTGCTTTCAATTGAAGGATATACTTTGTTTCTTAAGATTGTGTAGGCATTATCAGTAAAATACTTGTTTTGTAAAATATGAGCATGATCTGGAAGTAATATTCTATCTTGTTTTTTTACTTATTTGTTCAATGTCTAGCCCATAAATGGCACAGTATTTACAACTAAATTCTATAAGAATAATTCTATTTTTCTGTATAAATTATAGTTATATTCTTTTTTATATGAATGATAGCTTGAAGAGCATATAATAATCTAAGTGCAATGTCATGCTTTTTAGCATTTCTATAAAATTTTGGGGTTAGAATTATTATTCATTTAAGAACTTTTGCTCAGATAGTAAAAATTAACAAAATTAAACATAAATGTTAAACAAAGATTTTGATATTTGCTTATCTCTTAATAAATGATTGAATTGAGATGGTTACTTGATTGGGATCTATTACAAAATATTAGGCTGTTTAATAAGCTTTACATTTTGATCAGAATAACAAAATTGTATGGTTTAAAATATTCTTTATTATTCAGTATAGTCTCCCTGAACATCAATACACTTGTTCCAATGAGATTCAGATTTATGAATTTAGTCCTTGAGGTGAACATCTGGAAAGGCTGCAAAATTCACTTTGACAGCTGTTATGACCTTATCATTTGATGAAAAATATTTTACATCAATGATTTTTTTTTTGATCTGGAAACAGATGGAGGTCTCTAGGAGCCAAATCTGGTGAATACAGTGGATTCTCCAACAATTTGAACTTTAGTTCGTGAATTTTAGCCATTGTCAAATGATATTGTGATATGGTGCATTATTGTGATGAAAAGGATTTTTTTCTTCTACAAACCTTATCTTTTTTCATGAATTTTTTCCTTCTAGCCGGCTAATTTATTGGTTGGGCGGCTACCCATTGGGATGCAAGAGCCTAGATTTGAGGGGCTGGCCAATGAAACTAACCCTAACTGTGATCTACTAGCGTTTCAGAAGCGTCTACTTTGAGAAGAAATGCCAAAAGAAACTTAAGGCTGTGTCGGTGATTCGACTGATTGAAATGATACTTTATATACATTCATACAAAGAGTGTACCAATATTTAAAAAAATAGTATAGTAGTAACACCCTCTTGTATTGAATCACAAAACTTACTGAACAATCTAGTATACACCTTTTTATGAGGCCTAGTATTTACATTAATAAATGCTGTGTATAGTGTTTTTATTTAAAAAATACAGATTTTTTATTTTTAGTGTTACCAAGATTGAAGGAACAGTGTATGACCAGGGCAGTACCATTAGAAAATTTATTGTTTGAAAAAGGATTTGAAAAGATTCAAGATTTTATAAAAAACTTAGAAAGCATTGCAGATTTAAAGGTGAATTGTTTCATCATACATTCAGTATAACTCTTGGACTAAATGTTTTCTTTATAGACATCAAATAAGTACTGATTGGGTATTGTTAGTTTGTAAATATCATGAAATACAGAGTGAAAGTACTAATATCTAAATAAAAAGACCATAAGTGCCTGTACCAATTTTTTTAAATTAATAGATAAATAAGTGTGGAGCATCATCATTATATACCCGTTTTGATGAAAAGATACAGCTATGGCTTTATCATTTTATTAGTAGTCAATCAATCAATATAAAATTAATTCTACTTATAAAATAATCACCAAACTATATGTTTAAGGAGGCAGCTGATCTTAAAGCATATAAGTACAGTCAAGAAAAAACATACAAATGGCTAGAAGATAGAGTTAGAAAATTAGCTAAAACATTACAAGAAAAAAATATACATGTTACATCAGGAGCAGTTTCTGCAACTTTTGTGACTAGTACCATCAGTAATGAAGAAGTAGACCAAGGTATGTATAAAAAGCTATATAAAACTAGAGGTCTCTGCAACTTTTCCTTAAAGAAATACTCATTTTCCATAGGAACAGTATTCATACTGGTGCACATAATGCATTGTGGTGTCGCATTACAAAGATTTCTCGCTATGGCGAGTGTACAATCAATGAATTGTGATGCTACAACGTTGATACATTGTAGTTTATTAAAATCTATTGGAATGACTAAACTGCTCTGATTTTGCAATGTGTGCATTAACTCGCGAAGCGCAAGTCTTGTACGCATGCTGCACATCCCCATATTGCAGCATTTATCCTACCATGAATATTTGTATGTAAAACGGCGCAGTGGGACCGCATCAGTTTATCATATACCCTAACTGTAACATGTAGCCTATGGTAGCCTGACAGTCCATTCTAAATATTAGAGCAAAAATTAAGTTATTCTTACTAATATTTCGTAACTGACCTATTTTACTGCCTTTGTATTTTAATTGTTATTTTTATATATACAATATACATTAATATATGTTTGATTTTTAGAGTTTTTTCTTAAATATGCTGTGGGGATTATCTCTGAGTATTTGGATGAGAATTTTTCTCAAACACTGGAACAAAGATTTAATTTTAAACCTGATTTAATAGAAACAATTGGAAATAAGCGTAAATCAAATACAGAAGAAAATAATGATAATAAAAAATTAAAATTACAAAATTCAGATATGAAGAGCAAAGTCAATGAGAGTCCATTAGGTTTTGAACAGAGTACAACTGAAGTGAAAAAACCGAAACCTTTAACTAGTAAAGAAAAAGCGCGACAAAAGGCGGCAAGTGGGACTAAAACAATTTCATCTTTTTTCACTAAGAACTAATGTTTTATTTTTAACTTTTTATCTTTGTAAATATAAATCAATTTGAATCACCAACTTTATTTTTTTTTACTGTACATATTTTAATTCAAGTTTACTAAACAATTATTTATCAGCAATATTGTGGCTATTGAATAAGTATGCATATAAATAAACAAATATTTTGGTAGATGTCAGTATTCTGTATAAACAGTATGCAATCAATAGTGATGAAATGTTTATGCAGAAAGTTTTTCCAATTGAATGAAATAGGGATTCATTCCAGTAGACCTTTATTTATAACATTTGTTACCCTTTGTACTTAGTTTCTACAGTAGAGAATAGAACTATTTATACTTATAGGTATTGGTACCGATCTTAGATTTTAATATAGCCTTATAAATTGGTAAACCCATTGTAAGTAGATACCTAATGATGGTAAAGTATAATCAGTGACTGATTTTTGAGAACTAAAATTTTCCTAGTCATATTACCCAAGTAGGTGCCTAGTTTTCCTTAAATATCTATAGGTATTATATGAAATAGGCTCCATGGCTAGTGTGTTCAAAGGATATAATTAATGTCAAAGAAATGTACATAAACAAAATTAAATTTCCGTTCTTTCTGCCTATCACAAAAACGGCTCGCTCTTATGATGGATACTGTATAGAGTACCCCCCCAAAGTCAAACCGGGTAATAATTATTACGAAGGGGTCTCAAGTGAATGAATTAAAACAATTGTGCTTTAAAATACACAGTCGAATTGTACTTTCATTTTTTTCCGATTGCAGCTTCCGTGCCTTGATATAACTTCTATTTTTAATAAAGATTAAAAAAAAAATGTATATTAGATTGAAAAATAGGAACAAAATAAACCGTTTCTAAACATCCAATATAGAAACCGTTTATAAGCCCATGCAGGCTCGTCGGGCGGGAGATTCGCTGGCTGAGCACCTTCTGTGCTCGTCCCCTAAGCCCGGTTGAGCTGAAAATGCCTTTCCCGGCAATCAGTAGTTAGTCCGCTTCAAAAAAAAAAGAAAAAAAGTCGGGCGGGGGATTCTTGTTTGAGGCTCTGTGCGGAGCGGAGCTCTTGTCAGTTTACGTGAGGATTGTATTATTGTGTCGAATCTCTGATAGTTGTTGTTTTGATTATCTCAGTAAATGTTAAATCGTGCTTAATTTAAGTCACCACGTATATTTGTTATTTGTTTATTTTTAGTAAAATGGCTTTCGATCCTGACATTTATTTATTTTTTTGAGTAAAATAACTTCTAATCCTAACAATATATTAAACTTATTTTTTTTTTCAATTACTTTAGTTATTAAATTACTTGAAATCATTTATTCCTATTTAAAGCAATCGATATTTATCATAGGTCATTTAAATCATAGGTATGGTCAATCACAAATATTTATTCATTGGTAACCCCATCGTAAACTGCGGTGCCAACTTCGAAATGTTATCCTAAATTTAGGAATTTTTTGAGAAGAGAAATTGTTCAGGTAACTATTAATTTTAGATAAAATTGGGAGTAAAATTCCCGACTTTACCCTTGTTTTGTTATTGGTAATACTGTTGATTTTGAGGTTTTTAAATTCGTACTTTAAAATTTAGGAACTAAAAAACTATTATGTTTTTTCCGAAATAAGCTGGAATTCTGTTAAGATTTTAAGGGATTTTTCTATATGTGTTGGCAGCACTAATCGTGATCGCCATTGATGGCATAGATGATTGAATTATCAAATGTTCTTCCGTTTCATTTCTGGACTTTCAGATTTTGTATAGTACGGGCATTTTAAACAATACACACCTAGATAGGTAGGTAAATCTAGGACACTAGAACTCAGTGTAGTGAAACTAATGTGATTTATTTTGATAATACCGTGTTAAAAAGACTTAACCCAAGTGCTATATATTCTCAAATCCCGGCCAATGTCAGCAGGCGTGTCAGATCAGGTATTTCGTATTTACGAATTAAACAGACGATTAAATTGTGGTTTATAAACATTGTTCATAACATAACCGTTTCGTTATCTTGTTTCATGTATGTGGCGGTTGTAGCGGATGAAAGGGCAAGGGAATCAAGGTAATATTTTCTAAAGTTATGACGTAGCAGTGTTTAGCAGTACCGAGTACGTACGTTACCGGGCGGCTTTGCGTTTCTTACGACGATGCCGTGATTAGCACTGTTTCTAGGAACTTTCACTTTCGTTTCCAATTAAAAGGAAATATACCTATCTCTGATTTATGATACAATAATTTATTTGTAGTCTACCTAGTCTATTAATGGTGTTTTGAATCAATAAAAACACCTGAATCATGTAGGTGGTGAACTGCCCACGAATTGCCCTGTGTTGCTCTTCAAATATATCTTTACACCCACATGAAATCAATAATCTTCACTTGATAAAACAGTGGATATAAATTAGCAGAAATGTTTTGTATTGTGCCATTTGGTAAGTTTGTTTCCATAAGTTTTGAACATACATACAATTGTTCTCATTTACTGTTTTGATTTTATATTAGTACCCCTGTAGTTTATACACTAAATATAATTTTGCCAACAAGAGTGTAGTTGTATGTAGATATTATGAATTCTAACTAGATTCTAATAACTATAAATGAAATCATATTTTATTCCTAATCAAATAATGCAATCTCAATATTAGATCTTAAGAACTACATAATATTACAAATTATATAATTCTGTTATATTTAAGTGTAACCTTATTTGTGTTATTAAATTTCAAATTCCAGCTTGTAAAAAGTTTAGACTAATTTTATGGCGTATTTAGTACGCCATATACAATTATATATACAGATATTATTATATTATATTAGATTTGTGTTATTATTTATATTCATACAATTTTCTCTTTATATTATGCCTTTAAGTGGAGACCCACAACACAATGAACAAAGATAGATATGTTTTTATATCATATATATGTGTATGTATATAATAGATATCTCATTAATTTGTTAGCTCCTCTGTTGCATTTCACATGGTGACAATATTTATTATTATTTTATATAATTAGGTACCCCACATGGCTGACTTTGAGAAAGAAAATAAACAAGTGTGGTATATAAAATAAAACATATAAATGTTTCCAAAAGTATAGGGTACCACAGCATGCACAATAATTAATATTTAATGATAGTTTACTGCAAAGTGTAGAATATCATAATAATATTAAAAAAGAATAAAGAAAAGGAATAATATAGAATATATATAAATAAATACAAAAAGATATATTGACAAAATAAATACTAATAATTATAAATATAATATATATAAAATTTAGAATATTATTGGAATTTAAAATATAATTTATAAATTCTTTTCTATTCCATCATGTTCTTTTCTATTATTTTCTGTTTCCAATTCATGTTTGTTTAAAATTTAATAATTCTATTTCTGGTTGATTAGTTGTTTAGGCCTTTTACAATTTCTTAATTTGTATGAAATTAAGTTATAAAATCACACAATCTTGGAGGGAGATGCTGCAGTTTCATAAATAATTATGATTGATGATGTCATAAATACTGATTTCTGGTTCTATATCAAACTTCTTAATTAAATTCTGTAATTAAAAATATTTTATATCTATTAGGAACTTTACCAATCTAGTTTGGAGGTAGTTAAAGGGACTAACTATCCCAATTGAATATAAACATATGAAAATCATAGGGTACAACTATGTGCATGGGTATTTTATAACTCTATGAGTTATACATAAAAAAAACAAAAGCTGATGTTGATGAAAGAATGGTGATATTTCTTATTTCAGTAACAAATGCACCGAAAGAACAACATTTAGAAAGTGGAGGTGACGAGTTGGCGGAGGTATCATGGCGTCATCAGCAACAACCCTCATATGCTCCACCCATCTCGTCAGCAGCAGATCCTTACAACACTGCAGGTAGGTACATAATTTATTCATAATAAAGTTAGGTTGGTATTGATGGTATGAATATAATATTTTCCAATAACTGATCATTTTACTAAATAATTGCTTGTAACTAACTGTGTTCTCTAGTATTGAAAGGAATATTAATGTTTTTTTTAGGTGAACATTTTTGTTATCTTTTAGTGAATTATTTAGCGATTTCTGAAAAATAATCTCAACAAATATTGAATGCAATTTATTCAGCATTAAGTACATAAAGCATGTATATTTCCCTGTTTATTAACAAAAATTTTCACTTTATGATATTCTTTCTATTAATAGCAGTGTTAATCCATTTGTGTCCAGATCTGAAATATTTCTATAAATGTCACATGAAAGACAATATAAAATTTAACTTTTTGTTTAAGACACTGAATAAACAAAGTGCATGCAAATAATCAGAGATTTTGTGATGTTTATTTAAATAAGTGCCTGGAAACAAATGAGTGCTTAATATATTGATATTAAAGTCAAAGCTTTTTAATAAAACTATTTCTAATAAGTAATTAATGATTATAGTTTGATCACACATTATCTTAGAATAATAAAATAGTTACAGTAGTTCATATTAGAATATAGGTAACCTATCATTGTTTATATATCATGTTCACAAATAACTACAATATTTTGACTCTCTAATTAGTAAAGTAGTATTAAAATTACTAACCAGTTTAAGCTTTACTATTTTGTGATTGATATGATATTTAAAATAAACTTTACATATTAAAATTATGGTTTATTTCTGTAGCCAAGCTTTGATTTTGATTTGAATACTTTTTGCATGATGTAATTAATAGTCATAGAATGTTTTTGTATTTTGCTTTATGTTTCGCTAACTCCCAATGTGTGACTGTATTTATTTTTGCTTAATTATTTTTAATCCACTGATATTGCAGGTTGTTTATATTTAAAATAATTGTTTTAAAGGTGACTATTAATAAGATAGTATTCATAAGTACAGATAATACCAGTTTAATTAAATGTCAAACTCCTGCCCACATATTCATATATTTTTATCATTGTCTGTTTTCATCAACTGCAAATTTTTCATAATTTTAACTATATAAGTATTTCAATAATAGTTTTAAACAAATGAGGTGTCTCATTTTGGGCTAAAAATTGTACATTCTAAACAATTAGTGTAGGCTAAAGTAATAATATTAAAATAAAGATACTTTTCAACAATAAAATGTCACAATATCTGCTACTAGGTTTGATCATAGTGCATTATGTAAACAAATGTTGTCTGTAAGGTATGATTATGTACTAATCCAAAGAACATCTTTTTGTCTTGTTGCATTTTCCTTATCCGTACAATACCTAGTCCAAACCGTTAAGAAAAATGGGATATCTCCTTTGAGGAAAATAATTTCCATTATTTCAGGTTATTACGGTACAACAGCTCTTCCGTATCAAGCTTTTGGAGTCGGGGATGGGACATGGTCCACCAATGGAACAGACCCGATGACTTTCCTCGGAGGATACAATCCTCACGATTCTTATGGAATGGATGGTAGCTAGTATTTATTCAGTAACAAGAAAAAAGATGTCAATATTTATTTATTTATATAATATGTTTAAATAACTCGAATACCTGTTCATAAACCTGCATGATATGCCTGTGGCTTACAAACTAACATAAAATACATTGCTATTTTTGATCAGGGACATTGTAAGAAGGTTAAAACTATATAGTTTTAAACTTCATTACATTTTATGAGTTGATTAGTTTTAAAGTGGCAATCTAAAGATTATTTCAATCAATGTAATAAAATGAATGATCAATTTCTTTTAGGTGTAAATCTTTTAAGTATTATCTTAAATATCTAATAATGAAATTAACACCCTATTATCTTATTAATGATTTAAAAAAAAGAAATGATTTTAATTTTGTACATAATTGAATTCTTAATAAAGTTTTATAAATATATATTTTTAACAGGGAAGAAATTGATCAAAACATATTTGGATGGTTTTTATAATGATGTGATTGCATGTTTTTGATTGCTTTTAGTGAATAATACACTTCAATCAGTGAAATGGAGGTACATATTGTGTATATTTGAAAAATTTGTTTCTTAGTGTTTGATAATAAATAAGAATTATTAATACTAATTAATACTAAGTGATACACTATTGGACTTTATCTAAACCTATAATAAAGTCAACATTTTAAAATAAATATCTTCCATACAAATAGTGAAATGAAAATATTTTTAACAGTTATCTAGTAGTTATTTATTTAACAGTTTTAGTAGTTATCTATTTTGCAACATTTATCACTATTTTGGACAAAAATCATAGATTGCTGTCTTTAAATGTAGGTACTCATGTCAGTCGTTTTAGTTAATTTAACAGTGTTTCTGCAGAATAGTCTTTTTTTTACATAATATACTATCATTTCAGGTGTGTTTGGGCCTTCGTCGACGCCATTCTCCACGGCTGCTTTCGGGCAGCCAGCATCAGCATTTAATTATTTTCATGGTAATGGTGACTACTCAACCTGGGGTCAACTGGGTCGTGCCAAACAATATGACGATTATTACAGAGCTGATGGGCTGTACTTGCCGGAAGGCGTCAAAGCAGTGGAGGCGGGCGTGCAGGCGCTCGCGATCAACGAGCATAAGGAGAAAGATCGTCAACACGAACTCAAGGAAATATCTAGCGGATCGCAACCCAAAAAGATGACGTGGGCTTCCATCGCGAGCCAGCCAGCCAAGCCGGCTCCGTCATTGCCAGGTGGCATAATCAAGAAAAAGGGTCCAGGCATGCCTCCTCCGCCAATAGTGCCAGGTAAACACAACATGGATATTAGTACCTGGGACGGTGCGAAGAGTGCGCCGGTGGTGACCGCGCCGCCCCTACTTCCGCAAATGCAACCGCCCGCGCCGATGCCGATGCCAGCGCCTCAGCCTGCCCCAGCTCCTCCTCAGGCGCCACTCCAGCCTCGTGGGCCGCCGCCGCAGCACCAACCGCCCCCCGCATGGGCGCACGCGCAACGGCCCCCGCCTCCGCATCAACAGTTACAACCGCACCAACCTCGTCCGCCAATGCCGGCACCGCCTGTCGCTGCGCAACCTCCAACACCAGCAGCTCCTCAAGTACCGCATCCCGTGTTGGATGAGCTACGCATCAAGAACGACTACAACCCGAAAGAATTTGAGTTGAACGCGCCGATGGCTCGTTTCTTTGTGATAAAATCATACTCAGAAGATGATATACATCGCAGCATAAAATACGAAATTTGGTGTAGCACCGAACACGGTAACAAGCGTCTAGACGCAGCCTTCCGCGAAAGAGAGAGGGAAGGCGGTACGGTGTATTTATTTTTCTCTGTTAACGGTAGCGGCCATTTCTGTGGCATGGCACGCATGATGAGCGCCGTGGATTACAACTCCAACTCGAGCGTTTGGTCGCAGGATAAATGGAAGGGACAATTTCGCGTGAGATGGATCTATGTTAAGGATGTGCCGAATGTGCAATTACGCCATATCAAATTAGAGAATAATGAGAACAAGCCAGTAACCAATTCGCGTGACACCCAAGAGGTGCCGCATGCGAAAGGTGTGCAGGTTTTGCGTATCATGCATTGTTATTGTCACTCGACTTCTATTTTTGATGACTTTATTCATTATGAAAGACGTCAAGAAGAAGAAGACTCGCGTAAGATACCGCCGCAACATAACAATCATGATAATAATCGTGACGAGCAGGAGGGAGGCCGCGGCTATCGTAATTACAGGGAGTATCGGGAACCGCGTGACGGTCGCGACCAACGGGACGCGCGAGACATGCGGGATCAACGCGATCCCCGCGACGCCAGGGAGCCACGGGAACCGCGGGAAATGCGTGATCCCCGTGATGCACGAGAACCTCGTGACAATCGAGACAACCGTGATCATCGTGACCATCGCGACCACCGCGACGATCGCGAAGGACGAGATCATTCTTATCGTGATCGTGATTCCAACTACAGACCCCAGCATAAGGTTGGTTTGTGATACCTTAATAGTATCATTCGATAGTTGTAGTTAAGAAATACTCTTGATGTTTTAATTTGTATGTTTCAGGACAGGGACGGTTCACGCGGTCGTGGACGTCCTCGCAACTGATTGTGTTTGTTGAGTGAGGACAAGGACCTGGCTTCTCCCCATAGACAACTAGTATAGTAGATTAATAAATTGGTATCGCATTACGCCTGATGTACGTAAGTACGTACATAGAAGGAAAAGGAGAATCGTTTCCTTCGAAGACGTGACCGGTGAATGTTGCGTTTCATTCTGAACTGTTATATTGTAACATAGTATATTGATTGTTTTAAACAGTGCAATGCTAAAAACGTTCAACAAATTAAAAATGTGATAAATATTTCGAACTGGATGAACGTTTAATTAAACAAACGCCTAGTGAACAGAACATTGAATATACACCGTGAGCGTCGTGCGCCATGGCACCGCCACGCGTCGTCGCGTCAAATCGTGGACTATGTTAGAAATTCGTGGACTGAATCTATAAAGTATAGTAATTTTTATAACTAGAAAATTTCTTTGGTGTGAGGAGTTGATCCTTTTGATTAGGGACAGGTGGAGTTTTAAAAGTTCATATAAACATCAATAAATCACGCGTCGACTGAGTGTTGTGTTGAGACGATACCGCATCATCAGTGTCTTATAATAATTGTCAACGGTGACTTAACTTTTATATTACAGAAAAAAAAATGTAAAAAAATGAGGTATGATACTTTTGTACACATTTATAATATCAATATGAAAGGCAGTTAAGTATCTATGTTCTCTCGTGGCATTGAGTTTTTATTTTCTGGTAAATTTGGTTTTATAATTGTAGTTCCCAAGGAAATTGACAGACTACTTGAGTAGAATCATGAAATGGGATCATATTGTATGAATTAATGACATATTGTATTTAGTGATCAGAAGGAAATTATATAATTATGTTAAGGTGTTCTTACATACTATACAAGAGTATAATTATTCAATTGTTATAAATATAAAGTCACATAATTTGTCATAGACAGCAACTAAAATGTGTTGTATTGACAGAATTATGTAAAAATCGTAATAACCACTTGCGCTGGTGACGAATCACGGAATCCTAGAAAATTCTGCCTGGTTTTTCCTTCAATACGTTTTTAAGAAATAAGAAATTATGTTTAAAATATATATTAAACCAACTAATATATTATCTATCTTTTACAGCATTATATAATTAATAAGCTGTACCTGGCATTCACTAGACTAAACAGCGTTTGCCTATATCGATTAAAGCGGTCTACACGCAGCCCTAAAATCAGTGGCGATATCGGGACAGTGGTGGGGAGGACCCTAAATCACCTCGTGTATAGGCAAATCGTAACCCGATTTTTATTGTTTGCCCTGAACTCTAAAATCTCTTCGGGCGTGCTCACGATTTAGGGACGATTATCGTCTAGGGAGCGTTGACGGCGCGTGTGTAGCGAAATCGGGACTGATTATATCAAAGAAGCTCTTCAAAACACTCAAAATCCGTTCTTTAAAAGTTTCTGAAATCAGTTTAAATGTCTCATCACGTTCATGTAGCTTAGCTCATGACGTTTTATCCACCAGTTTCTTACCCAGGTCTTCCGTTTCCGTCTCTGGTTAGGTGGTATGTGCCGAGGCAATGCCTATTTTTTGGTGTTTTGAGTGTCTACGCCATATCTGATCAACGAGCAGTCTGTCACACGGTCGGTTATGTACTATGTACTAGGGACGTGTAGAGTAGTAGCCGATTTCATCCACACTACTGCTGTCCCGATATCGCCACTGATTTTGGGGCTGTGTGTAGGCCGCTTTATGTTTATATATTGCTCTTGTCTATACGCGTATAAGAATTTGTACTTTATACAAATATCAGCTGAACTGCGTGTAATGTCACTTTTTGATTACTTAGACAGTAAAATTGATATTGAGACAAACATGGACGCTCGCGGTACGTTTGTCCACCGCAAGTGGTTACTGTATAACATACGCGATTATTCCTTGTTGAATTTTGTAACATTTGTACATAATTGTATTGTTTACAAAAATATATATTTTATACGTTTAAGTGAAACAACATTGTGACGAGAGAAAAATGATTAAATAGTTGACGGAATTTTGTTGAGCAACTTGACCAGAGGCTAGATATCCTAGGACTTAGGTCCATTCTTTAAAAGTACTTAAAATATAGATAATTATTTTTACGGTTCCGAAAGTGATTAAATACATTGAATACGCAATTTATACAGATCAGAAATTTCTATATTTGTAAGCTATTGATTACGCAATTTATCTTGTTTTAACCCATACAGCATACCTTATCTGTTACAATTTGGGTCTTTGAATGCCTAGAAAATTTAATTGCATTTTTTTTTTAATAGAACACAATTATCTACATACTCCTTTTTGGTATGTACTTTTAAATAATAAATGGATAATCATAATAAGTGGATATTTTATGGCAACATCAACGCATCTATGATCATTTTACTGTCTCCTTTGTGATATAATCGTGTTTTAATAATTTATTACTAGTAGGCTGTTTTGTTGAAACATTGATCGATTTTTTAATAATTTTTTTATTAATTAAACTTGTATTTAAGATTATTGTCTCTTGTCTCTGGTCAAATTGTATTTGTGAAGCTGGCGATCAAAATGATCTATTTACTCTAAATTTATAGTTATGTAGCGCGTGATCAAACTCGTGGCGGCTAACTTCGATCAGCTGTTTTGCTAATTGCTTTAGACAAAATATACGAGTACAAAGTTATTATAACTACGAATTTGTTTCCTTTAAGCATGCGACATTTCACACAACATGTGTTATATATCGGTGAGAAAAATAAATCATCTACTTCACAAGTAATTTAAACATTTATTAATTATCACGCATAACTATATGACTGACGGTATTATGGAAAAACAAAGGGTGTAAAAGAGGTAAACTTATAATAGTTGAAAAGATAATTTGCCTTTAAAAAATGTATTTTATGTTAAATGATTTCTTCTCTTCTGAATCTTTGATTGAATTGAAAGAATATATAATGTCACTGGTTATTTCGCTCTTCTATTTACTACAAAATACGCCACTGTCGTGAAAAAAATATTAAAGTAATTGAAAAGTAACTGACAATATTTCTCTACTTGCTATATAACATTGGCATATATATTTATATATATCGTCGCTTATGAAAGAATTAACAATAATTCTAATGCAATAATTCATCGAGATATAAGGCAATGGCGGTATGTATATCCGTTACACAAGAATAATAAGCCAAATTTATTATTAAAACCTTCACTGATAGTGTATGACGATACAGTTAAATATTACAGATTGAACGAAATATCGTACCACACAATTTACTGTAGAAAATAGGTATTTTTCTACTGTGTACCAATCTTAGACCCACTTTATTATAAATTCAAGAAAAAGATGAGTCCATGTACAGTTGGATTATAGAAATATTATCTGGAAATGAAATTAGATCATTTTGTCCGCCGACTGATCATTTAGTAGTTTGTTATTGTTAATTACATTATATTCTTTGCCCAACTTATGTTTAGAAGTGCCTTTACAGTAATCGCAACATTTTGCATATTGATTCTAATCTTAGTGCCACTTAATATTTTATAACTAAATAATTTTGGTAATGCATTCGTTTTTTTTTGTTTCGGTTTAAATTTAGTTTTTATTATCGTTTTTTAAGGACTTTCTTTATTCGAGAGGTAGTTTTATTTTGAAAATTGTCGTACATAAATGTCGCATGAATCAGATAAAGGATTAAACCTGTCATAGAAGCTGTGTGTTATTTTTTTATAGAAATGCCTTATCTCCAAATATCAAATTACTTTTTGTTGTATCTATATGTTACTTATTTTTTTGCACTATTGCCTAAAACTCATTTTTATTGTATTTCAATTTTAGTTAAAAAATATATTATTATTTTGAGACCATACACATGATATAAATGAATTGATTGATATGCTATATTTACCCATTTTTATTTCTGAAATTATCCCAAATGCCTTAATAATATTGTGTACTAAGTCTCAGTCTTTGTAGTGTTAAAATATATTTATTCCTGGAACGTGAAGACACTACTGACCCGATTATAACGTACTAGCTGTCCCGGCAGACCTTGTTCTGCCCTATTTCTCTAAAACAAAGTCACATTGTTTTTTTAAATGTTAATAGCTATTGGCCTGTCAGCTGTTTTTTGAAAATTGATTGAAAGAACCTGGCCTTAATGCTATATGTATAAAAATTGACAAATATTGACATTAATATTTATACGTCACTTAATAATTGTTTTGCCTTCCCGGAACCCGTCCACTAACATTTTAACTTTATGCTATGGTGTTAAAGTTCAAATTGACTTATAACAAATCTTTTGTATGAGAATATAGAAAAGTGTTGTTTTTAGACTTTTTCAGATAATTTTTTAAAATCTCTCTGTTATAACCTTCCCCAGACTTCAACAAACACAACAAAAAAGAAATCAGTCAAATCGGTTCAGCCGTTCTCGAGTTTCGCGGTTATCAAGACGCTATAGCTGATCCGGCAAACGTTGTTTTGCTATGTAAGGTTTTGTAATATCTTCTAAGATGTTCATTGAAATTAAGTGATGTCAAAGACAATTTTGTTCACAATTAAATACTCTTAATCAACAAGACATTTATTTGGATAAAGATTAATATTATTACGTTGATACAACTCTTAACAAATAATGCATTAATTTCGACCAAATTTGTTTACCATAAAAACGGTTCTAGTGACTTAATCTTAAAAGATAGACATATACTGTCGCGGACATTTTTTTAGAACATTTCAAGAGGAATAATTCTTTCATACATATATTTTTTGTATCTTGAACCGTTTTTGCAGCGCACGCAATGGAAGCCTTCAAGGATGAATAATTTTGCCCGTTTTTTTCACATTTTCCATTATTTCTTCGCTCCTAATAATTGCATCATGATGTTATATAGCCTAAAGCCTTCCTCGATAAATGATCTATTCCACTCAAAAAGAATTTTTCAATTCGAACCTGTAGTTCCTGAGATTAGCGCGTTCAAACAAACAAACAAACTCTTCAGCTTTATAATATTAGTATAGATAAGTCTTTTAAATATACTTTTAATTTACAAGCATCTATGTAAGAACCTGATTGATTGAGTAGGGATAAAGATCCAGTTTGATATTTTGTACACGCTTTTAAATCTTGGAAGCCAGATTTTTTATTTTCGTTTTGGATATTCTAATCTATTAAACCGGTAATTTTTCTTTGCTAACGTATACAGCATCGTGTGTTGAAATTTGTAACTACTGTTCCCGACTGAATTATGTTTATGACTACAAAACAGGTATGTAAGGTATAAAGGTTCGTACTGAGCCCTCGCATTTGGGAAGCAGCTCGTGTATATACATTAATTTACCTTCCCTCTTAATTTTCTTAGGTTACAGCAAGATGTCAACACTTCTAGTGTTGAATTACTTGTTGCCAAAGATAATAAGAGTATAATGATTTATAACCAAAGTTGGTCATTTATATTGAGCCTGCAGATTTCATTGAACTTCGACATTGAAAGAAAGTTTATTAGCGACGGCAAATTAAATAAAATGTAAGTCCGACTTATATTGAAGACGAGACAATTTCGAGGACACTTTGTGCTTTGAAAAAATGCTTCATTTTTATTTGCGTTCCCTGTTCTATGTTATAAATGGAGTCACAATTATTACTATTTTATAGTTTACCTATAGTAAGAGACGAATGAAGAAAGGAAACTCATCTAATTACAAAAACTGGAAAGTAATATAAACAAGAAACAATGAAAATGTCCTAAATCCAAGATACTTGTTTTTTTTTTTCACTTTTATTTCCGAACGACAATGCTGTTGCATACACTCATTGAATATACTTGAAGCAAAAATAATTGCATACTTATCTCGCATACGGATATTGTAGTAAGCTGTCTCTTTCTACGATAATTTCGATAGAACCAAGACTATTGTCAGTTGTTTGACAAATAAACTGTCATTTGTCAATGTCATAAATGTCAGTTGGATTGTTGTGAACACGATTTCGATATACATATATGAAAAAGATAATGAATTTTTACTAAATAATAATTATATATTTGAGTGATTGCAGCCATCGTAATAAGATGATACGATTATTTAAAATACTAGCGTAAAAAGGTTTATGATTGAACTCTTTGAACGCTAGGTTCTGAATTTTAGTTATGTTTGTTTGTATTCCCTTACATTCGCGTCGCGGTAGCGAGTATTGTTGGTCGCCGAGTTGCAGTCACTCCTCACTCTCAGTTATCACACGAATATCGCACTTGATTGTCCAGTCCCGAATATAATCCCTATCTTCGCTATTGTCACAACACCGGTAATTTCCGAACAAAAATGATAAAACACATTTACATTAATTAAAAATAAAAAAAACGGAAATAATGTGAGATCTTTTTGCAATGATGAACTTACTATGATTACAAAGAATAAGTGAATGTGTAACACTGGAGATATTTTCGTAAAAATGAGACATGCAACCTCTCGAAATGAAAAAAAGTGTGCTGGTGCAAGTAAATAGTGATTTCGCATTATACCTGCCTGGTGGAGTTTATAAGATTAAAAAAATGGAGCCAAGATCAAAGTTGATAAAAGTGATATTCTTCTGTTTGCTGCTTTCTCTATTTGGGATGGTTGCTTTTGGATACTTTTGCCCTGATCAGGTAAATATCATACATAATATTTACATAAAGTTTGAGTGTGTAACTCTTATAATTTTATCAGAGCATTTTTTATGATAAAATAATAATTTATTAATTTTAAAAATTTAAATTAAATAATTCAAATAATTATAATGAGTAGATGTTTATATTTTATTGCATTGTTCCCTTTTTTTTAATTAAATATAGTGTATCTTTTTTGTGTTTACTTTTTTTTTATTATAGAGTGAAAATAATAAGCAAATTAATTTCAGTAAACATTAATCATCTAAGTATGTCAGCAAAAAGCGTTTTATCTGCACTTAAGTCTAGAACTAGCTTCATTGTGTATTTTAAGGTAACTAAGTAGTTTGCTAGGATTGTTGACATTTAGAATATCTCATCTACACACATATAAATGATTAAGTGTTGATTTATGAATATTTATTATCTAATAATAAATATTGGTTTTATTTTCACAATGTGTTTCTTTCTAAAAAAATATCTATTGGAAAATAAATTTGATCTTAATAAATGCCCTTATTTCATGATACAAATATTCTGGTCCTTTTCCAACTTGAACAACTCTGAAAAAAAATTACAAAAATGTAATTTGAAATGTTAATAACTCTTTCAATCAATGTTTTGTCTAATTTTCCCTTATAGAAAAAAAAAGAATTAACAATTTAAATTTACTAAAAGACAACATGAATATATTCTACTATATAATCTCTGAAAATTAGTTCATTATAGAATTGTAAACCATACTATGGTACATGATGATTTAAAAAAAATCATAATATTGAATCCTTACTCAAGATGAGGTACAACCATAGATGGGTAAAATGTAATCAGATTAAAAACGATTATGATTATGTTTTGCATTTTTCATCATTGATATGACTGCATTTTGCTTTTAGTTCATTGTTAAGTAAAAATTATGATTTTTAAAATTGTAAACAATTTATATTGCATACTATTCTATTAAATATTTAGTTGTTTTTGAAAATAATTAAATATTTAGATCTTTTGAAAAAAAGTTATATAGCAAAGGACTAATGAAATATTGAATTTTATAATAAATAAGAATAGAAATAGATGTATTATACTTTTAAAAAGATATACATTTAATTTTGATAATTTTAAAATCTTTTAGAATACTTTAAGTTATATTTTTTCAGGTTCCTATGCACCAGTCCTCTATATTATAGTTTCTAATATACTGAAAGTATATTATTGTGTATACGACATTGTATATTTTCTAAAAAAAAAAGGTAAAACAAAATTATTCAGACTTCTTCTTCTTTGGTAAAATACTTTTCAAAAGCTGTTAGAATATCAATATTGATATAAAGAAAAATAAAATGGGCAATGGTTGGTTTCAGATATGATTAGCACATGTAATTAAGAAATATATGGATGGATAATCTAGCCCAGAATGCATGGATAAAAGTGATACAACATTATATTGATGCTCATTTTGTTCTAACATGCTTTTTCTTTAACTCAGTAGCATTTCTTGATACAAGTATGATACAGGTAGAACATAATCTCTACAAATCAATGAAAATTGTAGAAGTTCTGTTTAAGTTCATATATTTGGCTCCACTTTTAAAACATGTATGTGGTTTCCTTTCGTTTCTTAATTTTATAGTTTAGCATTTAAGGTGTCAAAGGTTAAGTATACATTTAATTTCTATGGGAATAAATATTTGTTAGTCAATATTGTGTGTATTGGTTACTTAAATCTTGTATTTGTGAAAGTTCTTGAAAGCATTAATCATGTTAAATAGGCAATGATAAACAGAAGTGGCTGTGGTGACCTAGCAGATAATGGACTGGTTTCAATAGGGAATTTGCATGATGATAAAAAATACTTTTTTTTTATATTTAAGCTGTATCATACCAGTATCACTTATTATCAGTATCTTTATGATTTATTCATAATATGCAAAGTCAATACAGGGTAATTATATAGAAATGTTAACAAAACCATATTCCCTAACAAATCAGAAAAAGTAAGATTCATGAACAATTTAGAATTGATCCCCAATAATTGTGGACACCGTAACACATGTGGTTCTCTTTACGTATTTTAGGTAAACAAGTATTGATTCGTTTCCTTACATACTTTATCCTGGCTTAGAGCAGGCAAAATACTTACTCAATAATTAATTGTTATTAATTTCATTACTGTGTCTAATTAACCCTAAATATATTGGTTATAATTTATTTTGTTTAAAAAGGAATATTAAAATATCACTATTCGTAATATATATATATATATATATATATATATATATATATATATATATATATATTTTAATTTACGAAATACATTCAAACTAAAACCTATCACAAAGTTCGACAAAAATATTGTGAGTGATTTAATAAATCTGCTGCAGCTCTAGATTACAACTGTATTCGTTGAGGGAATAAACAGTAACGGTATAATTATTTTAAATTTGGAGATCGGATACCCTTGTGATTAGCAATTTAACCTCCTTGTTGTATATGATGATACATCTGTAATATTACCGGATACTAACGTAATGTGCCAAGTACATTTGCTACGTAATGCATAGCTATAAGTTAATATACATAACTTGACGGGCATCGTCTCTAATTAAAGAAGTGGCAGCCGTCAGCGCCCAGCCACCCGCTTTCATTTGTTTTTATGCGCGGCCCGACCGGAGCAGCCGGCGCGTCGCAAAAAATCAACGCCCAGTTTGACTTCCACAAGCCACAGTCACGACTGGACACGTAATAAGAAGTTTTTGCCCTGGCTCTGTTTCATAAAAAAATATGGTTAGTTTGGGAGAAAATAAATCTAAAAATCGTGCCACACTGGTGAAAATGTGTATAAATTCCAACGAAATACATCATACAACAAGATGACGCTTGTACAATTAATAAAGATTGTAATGTATCTTCGCTGCTTAGGTAGTCTTTTATTAATGTTTTATGGACTATGAGCATTACTGTGTCATAGACTAAAATATATTAATTAAGAAATACTGAGTCTGCACCGGTACCACAACATTTTCGACTACATCAACCCCCAAAAGGAGATCATAAATTGACAGTAGTTGTCGTCATGTTAGCTTTTAAATATCATAGTGCACACGACGGAAAGGCTCTAGTGTACAGGACCGATACCGAAACGCATTAGGCCAAAGCGAGTTCTCACCCTTCTACTGGTCGCTATTCACTCTCCAGCTTGGCATTAACCAATAGCTCCTAGATAGCTATCTAGAAGTTGTTTGATGCATACCTTACTTCTCCTTACTACTTCTGTTGCTTGTCTAAACGAATACAAATATTCGTGACCACATGAATAGGATTTTGATTTTACCAACTGCCGACCTGAGCTATATCTATTTGCAAAAAAAAAACGGCTACCGAGTTTTTTTTTTATTCTTGAGAAAAAAGAGGCTTTTGACTACGCAGTCATGTCAGCCCCGTAAACATACAAATTTAAGTTCTAATTTCTAAAATTTTTTTAACAAATTTGTAAATTAACAGTGCCTGGGTACTCCCGGGCTCGGTTAAGTATTGATGGAATGCACCAAGATCCATGCTACCGAGATTTTTTTACTGCAATTTATATGAATGCTATTTATGCTATAAATGCTATTTGAATTTTTTTATGTCAATCGGTTTAGTGCTATTTTTACTCTGCGTCTATAATGTGATTACAAGTACAGTGTAGTCCAACAACGAAAGTGACTATCAGAGGATGAAAATCCGTTGTTAGGCTCCGTCGTCATGTCAGCCTACATATACCACGGCTGAAAGACTTCAGGTATATGAGTTACTAGATATACACAAGCTGATCCCGAAACGCGACAGGTCAAAGCGAGTAACTATGACGGTCTTTACATTTATGTATTGTGGTCATGACCCAGTTCGTGTAATCGCCCTACCACCATGATTAACAGGATTTTTCTTAAGTAAAAGGTTTTAAACGTTTACATTCTTAATAATAGTTATGCGATTTCTAAAAAACTACAATTTCTATTAATATGAGAAGCTTTTAAAACTATTTTATAACTCATTTTTATCATTTTTTATCACTAGGTATGTAAAGCTTTAGTCCGGTACCACTCAACTGTAATATCAAGTGGCTATTTAACATAATATAGAAATTATCGTATTAAGTTTTATTAAACTGTACTTACCTATTTGATAGCAAATATATTCTACAATTTTATAACTTGTTGCTTCGAGACAAGACAAGACAAGATTGGTGTGTATGTTTATCGTGATTTCGTGATAGTCAGTAAAAAGCGGCGTCTAGGATTCAGACGTGTCGCAAATATAGGCGGACTAATAGATGCCGCTCGAAAAACACTGATTTGAATAATTGCAAATGAATATATTATATCTATCTATAGAATATAGATATCTACTTATACTTTTACAACGTCAATGCTTTAGTGTAGGCGGCGCATTCACAGTTCCGTTTCAATCAGATGTTGGTATTCGAATTATCCTTTGATGTTTTAAAAGGTGGTTTTAAATTAAAATTTCATCAATGATACTCGATGTTTCAATACTGACATTGTTATGATTTCGTTTTTATTATAGTCTTAATGCCTTTGTTAATCCATTCGATGATTGATGCTAAGTAACCAGTTTTTAATATTTTAAACATTTATAAGAATAGCCATAATAAAATCACCCGACATCTTGGCAAAAATCAACATTTATTAACTTTTTTATGTTCTATCCTTACTCTCTCTTAATATACATCATATTAATTACCGGCTAAAATTACAATGTTTCAACTTACGTATAATAATCTTGCTCCCTTTCTTTTAACACTTAGTTTTTTTACAATCCAGTACCACAACTTATCCACGGCTTTCCAATAGACTGACTTTCCTCCTGACTCTCCCGGTCAAGATAGAAGTTCTAATAATTTTATTGAAATTTATAAAAATGTTTATTACAAAGTTATAAATCTTGTTAACTCAATTTAGCGATAAAGTTCTTTTAAAACCTATATATATATGATTGTTTTAAATAATGCCATTATTGTAATTTAGTCTCAGTTTTAATTTATCCATGGAAACAGCAATCTCAATCGGAAGCAGGCATTTTAAAATATATTTTAAGAAGTCATTTCTGAAGTTATTTTGTAGTAAAGAGGTTATTTTTTTAAATAAAATCTTACACATTTAAGTATCCACATAAGATCGATATTTCAGTTAAAAATCTATGATCAAAGAAAAATTTGGTACATTGCTTTAGCGGTAGCTCTCTTTTACGAGACCCGGCATCTTTGCCGCACTTGTGAGGTAAGGAGTGAGATAAAACGATTTGATGCTCGACATGATAGCGACCACAATACATAGGTGAAAAGACCGTCGTAGTGCTCCGTCTCGGAAAATTACGTTTCTGGATTAGTCCGCGTATGCTTAGTGCCGTTTACTCTACGTCAAGGTCAGCAACAAAATGATATTACTTTTGGTGTGGCGTTCCGTTATGATATAGGCCTGTTAGCTTACAAATCAACTTCTATAAATAGAATTTTTGCAATTTAATTCAAAGGACAGCTCTCAGCGTCCACTTTTTTACTTATTTATAATCATGATTTATAAATCTTCAAAAAAAAACAAATAGGCGTTTGCAAGGCAAACGCGTTTCATTGTCGGCCTCATCTTCGTTGTTCATCAGGCTACATTGAGCTCAAGCATTTGTTAGTAAATAATCATATATATATATATGTGTGTGTGTGTATACGTATGTAATAAATTAAACTGTATACGCCGTAAGCAATGACGTGGCCGTAACTCATAAATAATAAAAGATAATTGAAAAAATATTAATTGATGTTAAGGCAATCACATAATTAATTCTCATGAGCGTATATTTGGCTTGATAAATTAAATTTCATAGTGAAAGTTCATCCTAGCTGACGTTCGAAATGGTTTAATGCATCTTAATATATATTATTGAATTAAAACCCACGCGGTCGAAATGTATGTAGTTGTTCATCTAATAATTCGAAATGTTGTGTGTTTAAACGTTATTGTAATAATTTGCATAGTCTGAACTAAAGTTATGCAATAACTAGTTTTGTCCGGATCACTTGGAAGTGGTTTTTAAAGAGTGCAAGGTTGTCGACATTAGCTATTCCAGTGTCTGCCAGTATGAATCTCGGCATAAACATTTATTTGTCTGTTTAGTTTTGGCAATGTGTTTTAATGGACTTAAAAGAATATTTTAAACAGCTATAGCTTGAGATTTGCATAATAAATGAAATAATTATAGTATACAATAGGTATTTATTTTCAAATGTTTTAATTATTGAAGTTGTAATTATTAAAATAAGCATAAAAAGGAATTGATATAAATCTAATATAAATAGCTGTGGTGTCGTAGTGGATAATGGACCGGTTTTCATGCGCGGCGACGAGAATGATCGTAGGTTCGAATCCCGGCAACCTCTAGGTTTTTCCAGATTACGTACGGATTTAGGCAGGACATGCTGAACGGTGATGCAAAACATCGTGAGGGAACCCGTATGGCATCTAATAGAAATGTCATGCGTAAGTGCCCTGAGAATGGCGATCAGATCCGCTGCTAGTCACGTTTGACTCGACATACGAGCGCAAAGTGGATACATCCACTGAAGTATCTCTGCTAAACCTGATAGGAATAAAGATTAAAGATATATTATTATTATTTATGTAACATATTGTTCGTGTAAAAACAATGCTTTTAATCTAATTCAGCGTGCATATAACGATAATTTTAATGTAAACTAGTGTTTTATTTCTATAACATATCATGTGGACATTAAGCATACGTTAACAAGGATAAAAAATAAATAAAACATGCTTAATAAAATCTAAATAGCTTTAACACGTTCCCGCCGGCGCATTTTTTCATTTGATGCACCACCCGGCGGCGGGCTAATTTCGCGTGTTCAGGCTTGCACGCGCTTCTTGTTTCTTCAGTAGTACATTGAGTGCTTACTTTGCAAATTGTGTAACTCGTGTTGTTTTTATATCCTGATCAGAGATCTATGCCGGTAAAAATAACAAAAGGTGTTCAACAAATTTCATAAAAATAATAAATCAATAAGTTACAAATAAAATAATATTGAATAATTTTGTTAATTTTATCGATTTTAAGTTACATTTATAATATTATAAGTTATTGAGCAAAAGTTATATTTATAATACGTTATTAAATATAACTTTTATTCAAAATAAACGTTTTTATATATGTACGTTAAATTATCAGTGACTAATAGCACAATCGAATGGGAAACACCGGTAGTACCCGACGCTTGATGAGGCGGTCTAGCGCGAGCCACCAGTGGTACACGCCGCCCGATGGCACAATCAAGCGCGGGCCACCGGTGGTACACGCCGCCCGATGGCACAATCAAGCGCGAGCCACCAGTGGTACACTCCGGCGTGAACGTGTTAATAAAAAAATGCTTTCAAAAAATCCAATTTGAAAAAAAAAATGTTTCGAAACTACCGTTCGTTATTGTTTTAAAATTATTATACTTTTATAAAAAAATGAAGGACTTAATGTTTGTATGTTAGTAATATAGTATTGCTTAAGTATACGTTGTAAGTGTAATAAAGAAATAAATTGACTTTGTTAAAGTTCCTCATTGCTAGACAATTCGATTTTGTTTCGTTCGTTTCTATTCATATTAAGAAGTCTGCGTATGTTCCAAGTCGTTGTAACGTTCGAATAAAATTTGATAGTTGATATCAGATAGGGACAAAATATATAATTTTAGTTTTTTAATCTGTAATCATGTTTAAAACTTTTTAAACATTATAGAGTCCTAAATTTGTATGCAATTGAGGATTCGTTAGTATTTAAAATATAGATGGGAAAAGTAATCATAATCGTTTTTCATTAATCTGATTACATTTTGCCTATCTATGGTGGATGTAAAACATTCAAGTTCCCGTTTTAGTGTCGCAGCCATTTATTTCTTGTAACATGGACAGAACATCCCTTTGCGAGTGTTGCGTTTTAACTTTAAATGAACGTAAAGGTGGCGACTGACTTGTTACATTTCGGTATCGCGTTATCGCGTATTAATGTATCGCGTTACAACCCTAAGCATTATTATAGCAGTCAGTACAGTGAGTCGAGCAACTCGATACAAGATCAATTGGAAAATCTCATTTATTGCGAATCTTTTTAAGGCTAAAATTTATAGCTTCGATTTTGACTTTGTCTCCGCTTTACAGAATCAAGTCAAAGTTTGTGGAATCTGTAGCATGTCATATATTTTGACATTGATTATATAATAATTAATTATTTATTGATTTGTAATGTTTGAGTGAAGTGTAAGCAAAGACAAAATAGAGTTTGGAAACCTCAGGCTGAGAGTTACATTCCAAGTCCCACACATACACACACCCACACGTATTTCCTTATAATTTGCGAGTTGGCTGTCCTTTTTTTCTTTCTTTGTTAGTTTTTAAGTATTATCATTGTGTAATCGGCACAACAAGTAAAATTGTACCGTATCTAATATATTTGTAAGTGCCATTTAATGATAGTGAACAAATCAATAAATAAATAAAGTCACTTGAGCCGATGACTCAAAGCGAGCTTTCGCCGCTTTTGTAATGTAAGCTCGCCTCGAATGATACATTACACTTATATACTACAAGGCAGTCTTCGCCGCAAGGCGCGACACGCGTGGCCTCTCGGTGGATTCAACGGGCCCGTACCGCTTTGCAAGGGATTGTTAATGGTTCACACCTGGGTTCAACACACACACACTTCAGCTTAATATGGCGTTACAGATGGTAGGTTTGTGTCTGTTAGTTTTTATGATAAACGCATGTTAATAAATGAAGTTTTTGGTACCTGATTAGCACCAAAAACCGACTACTATACTTATTACTCACGCCATATAAAGGGATTGTTTTAATATATGCGAGAAAATTAAGTTTCAGAAAAAAGGTCCGATATTGTTCAATCTTTAACAAATGTTGTAATGTATTTGTAATGGAGCGGCCAATGGTGTCAATTACCAAATGTTTATAACATTTTTTTTAATCCGGGGGAAACTCGTTATGGGCCGTCAGGGGACGATGACTGCCACCCCCCGGTGTTTCGGAGTCGCACCGACTAAAATCCCCTGGGGTGCTCCTTCTCCCGTCTGCCGGGGCCAAGGGCAAACCTGTGCCAGCTTCCTCAGCGCCCAGTGACGTCTGGCCTGTTATGGAAGGCTCCTACGCGCGGCAGGCTCACCTTCGTTGTCTTGGCGGGGTGCGCAGGAACACGTCGTGCACCACTCTCCCCTTGAAAATGTTGGGCGACGCACCCTTGCCAACCCCGTAAGACACAGTTTTATAACGTCTTCTGACAAATTTGTAAATAAGTTAATTATTAAATAAGTCGTTAATATTTAAAATATTGTCGGAAGCACTGAATGGTTTGAAATTATTCTCGTGGGTGTGCTACCGTGCAATCTAATATAGACCATTGAAGTGTCTCTTTAATGGTCAGGCAGGTTGCCTTAATATCATAGCACGCGTGGGGATTTAGAATTTGCGCCCACATAAGGCAACAGTCAGAATGGCTGTACAGTTGCCTCATTCGATTGCAAAGTGAATTAATAATTGACAGGATAACACCTGGACTGCGTGCCCACTGCTCTGCCTACAACCAGAGAAGGGCAAACTGTAATCTGATTAATGATTAACGATTACAAAATGTAATCGCAATTTTAATTTTGTTGCTATGTAATCATGATTAAATCCCTTCAAAAGATTAAGGAGTAATAAATGTGTATGCACTTGAAGATTCCGTAGTGGTTAAAACATAGATAAGTAAAAGACAGTCATATTAATGATGAAAAACGCAAAATGTAATCGTGATCGTTTTTCATTAAACCCTTTAACGTGCACGGGACGGATTTTCAAGTTTCGAGTTTGAGCCGATACCATGCCGTGAATTGGAACGGGAAAAATATGTGAACCATTTTATCCTGTTTTGGAGGGTGTTCTTTCGAATGATCATTTAATAGATGAATAGAATATCATGGTTGTAGAATACAAAAATGCATAAATAATTATTCCAAAATTATATGCAATATACGATGTTTTTGGTAAACTGCGGTGAAGTAGATTACGAATTACTATTACTTTGTTGTTTAAAATGTTATCATACGTAAAGTAATAGCATGTCATGCTAGCATGCCCATTATTATTACACCTATATGGCTTGACCTCAATAACAAACACCTGATGGAAAGTAGAGATAAGACATATGATAGGGCAGGCTTGCTCAACAAATATCGATTCAGACACCACTTAAACCGTCTTGCTGTTTTAGGTATGTAATATTATGACGAAAATTTAATTTTGACAGCTATTTTCCCGTTTATATCTATATTTTTACATCTGTGTTGCGATAATTTCAAGTATGATAAAAACATTTGTTTCGTTATAATCATTATAGCAAAACGTAAAATACAAAACTCATTTAACGTCAAATTTTACGCAAATATTGTTCATTAGAGTTCGCAAAAATCCTATTTAAGGTTTAATTAACCTAACCTATTAAATCGCTGATAGCCTTAATGTGCTTGACCTCCATTCGTAACTAGGTAAGCGCTTTTGAGAAAATATAAATCTACGCGAACAGGAAAAGTTATGACATGGTTAAGTGTCGACGCAATTACTGCTGAGTACTTGGAGAGTAATCTTGTTTTGGTTTATGGTACAGGCCGCCGTCTCGCCAATAGCTTTTACCAATAATCACCATATATGCAACATGATATAGTTTTAAAAATACAATAAATATGCCAGTAAAGCCCTTCGAATATTAATGCACCTTAGAACTTTTGATTTCCTTTGCCAGTTGTGTAGATTTACAAGTACCGATGGAAAATCAAATTAAGTACAACAAGTACAAAACAGTTTTAAATACTTTTTTTAATCATAATATTCTTACTTGCTTGTGAATAAAGTATAATATGACCTAATATGCAGTCGCATGCAGTATTACCATGAAATTCAAGTATTTGTTTAATTTATAACATACATATTATGTGTTGGTATGCCGGGTCCCACCGCCACCTGTGAGCCGTCTTTGTTACAGTTTACTTTAGAATTTACAAAAAGTATGTGCCTAAGCATGGCGGGGCTTTTAAGCTTTTATGTATGTGGCGCCATGTCTGATATCTACGGCTTTAACGACGTGACGACGTAAGCTCAGACCCTCGTACGTATAATGTAACAATTCCTCCACAAAATAAGCAATTAGGACGTGTTGTGGTTTTTGACATACAGCTTGTCAACATTTGTAATTTGAAACTTTTTGAATAGATTGTATAATCGTGCCTAATGACAGTATTTGCGAAGTTTACGGTAGTTACTGAAATGACTTTTCATTATCTGTGTTGCTAATGAATTGAAAATATTAAGTATGTAATATAGGGTGATTTTATAGACTGTGGACATATTTCAGGATACAATAGTTTGTACCTTCTTTTAACTAATAAAAATGTAAATAGCTATATTCCTTAAAAAAACATAAAGAAACATTGATGAACAAATGAGAATTGATCCTTAAAAAGTTTAGACACCGCAACGCGTGTGACGTTTGATTGAATGGTAAGTAGGTAAAATTCCTTATATGTGATTTTAGATAAACAGGTAATTGACTCGCTTCCCTTTAGTTCTTTATCCTGGCTTAGGAGAGACAAAATACCTACTTAATAATTAATTGTTATTTATTCTACCATGTGTGTCATTGCTTCTAAATATTTTGACTATAAATTACTTTGTTTTAATGGAAATATTAAGATATCACTATTTCTATATATGTATTTGGAATTAGAATCGAATACTGAATATCCTCCTTAAATATATCTCTCGTCTATAAAAGCAGCCTGTATAAATAGTGTCTGAAAAACGCTTCGGTTGTGGTTTCGCTTTAGCCACCTTTTGACAGGCTGTGATGTACTTTTAATGAAATCTAGAGGCTGTTTACATATATCAACAAGCCTACACGAAACGGCATATAAGCGCAAAGGTGGATACAGCCACTAAAGTAACTTTAAATTTAAACTTTTAAAAATAATATATGTATATTGTTTTGCCAATTTAAACTAGATTGAACAGTTTTTACTTTTAGGATTTTAAATCCTTCGGCTTTAGTTCTGGCCGAAGGTAGTGACATTATCCGGTTAATCGACTTCGGCTTCGGACAGGTTTTGACATAAAATCGGATGCTTATTAAATGAAATTTAACAGTCACAATCAAATCAATCCGCTATAGTTTGAAGCTTGCTAGAAACCTTTGATTTTGGTTAAGATTTCGGTTCAGTTGAAAGTTTTACAGAACATGTTTTTTTGGCCGAAGGTTGGCGAAGCCGAATCTTTCGGTCGGGCATTAAATATAAATGGTTTTAAATTGACTAAGGTCAAGGCTGGTAAGTAGTAACTATTGTAAGTTATAACATGAATCGTTATGAGTCGTTGTTGGTCGTGCTTTATATGAAAAAGAAGATATGAAGGTTTTGATATAGACAAAGTTTATACGAGCTAAAAGAATGATAATATAGGCATAAAAGCGATCTTATTTTGAAGAATATCATGTCGCTCACGTTAATTAAAAATAAGAGCAGGGAGAAGATCAAAGGACTGAAAATTTGGTTTGTTCGAGATAATTTATAGTCAACATTTTGTTTGTATTGAATTTATGCGTTCTGATTTTAGTATATTAGTGGTTATTCATAGATCAATTTTTAATTATTTTCATATATTTTTTTAATATATCGAGTATGTTGCGGAAGGACATCGTGAGAGACAAAATCTCATAAATAGGTTTATTATCGTAATTATTGGCAATTTTTTTTAAGTGGTAGGGCGATTGCCCGAACTTCGTCATGACTATAGTACGGAAATGTAAAGACCGTCATAGTGAGTCACTTTGGCTTGTCACGTTTTGGGATCAGCTTGTGTATATCCAGCACTCATATACATAGACACCTTCAGTTGTGATATATATAGGTCGACATGATAACGGAGACTATCAATGGATTATCATCTTTTGATGGTCGCTTTCGTTTTTGGACTACACTGTACTTACCATCAGGTGCACTTTAGTCACTATTTCGAGCCAGTGTAAAAACATATAATCTTAATCTAAAGAAGTTTACAGTAACTAATCTAACCGATAACTAGTTGAATAAATTTCATAAAAATGTCACAAAAATACTCAAGAGGTAATAAACAAAAACTTTCTCTTGCATATAAAAATTAAATCGTGGCCTACGAACTATTTTCAAAATACGCTTTATATGTACTTTGAGATATAAATACTCTCGGTGTGATCCGCCCTTTAATGAAAAGCGCTTATCTAAAACCGAGTAAAAATATATGCCAGCTTAATATATATTAATATCAGTGCATAATACATAGTTCAGTGGTCTTTCAATTCAGTTTCCACGGAATTAGACCATTCTGCCAAAAATACAACTTGTACGTAAAATAACGTACCGTGGCTCCGGCGATAGTACAACATGCGGACATTGTTGTATAAGTATTTACTTAATTAACATTCCATGCCACAACATATGGAACATCACAACTGTTGATTAAAGTTGTGGAATATTTACTAGCTTTGAAACATTTTAGTGTTTTAGGGTTATCATACGAATAAACGAGATTTGACCGTGATTATTATTATAATAATTAATATAGTTTCAGGATTATATTATATCAGATATTTAGATTTATTTAAAGTTAGTCTAAACTAGGATATTTTTTATAGTTTAATGTTACACTGCTAGAGAAACTGTTAAACTTATATGACCTTATTAGAAAACTGATATTAACTTAGCAAAGATTTAAACAGTAGTAAAACTCACCGGGGACTTGGTTTGAGGGAGTCTACTGCCCGGAGGAGAGGGAGGTGATGCGCAGTGTCTGGCGCGATGTGTTTGAGAAGGGTTTGGAGGTGTGGGTGTATGAGCCCAGAGAGGAAGCCTGAATAAGGCTATCCGCTCGATTGGACGAATTTGGTATCCTAGGCCTTGGTAGAATGATTAGAGGGACACCCCGAGGGTTTTTAATCAGGAGGAGTCTGACACATCGGGGTCCCTGCCCTCACTGTGTCACTGATAGTCTTATATAGGATATTTCGCTGGGTAAAACAAACTTGGATATTTACTATTTAATAAGCGAATGCTTCGTAATGTAAAGTACACAAAAGAATGGTGTGTTACCATGAAAATATCGAGAAAAACAACAAATAGTTTGAAATACTTAGTTGTACAATTTGAAAATTATTGGGTAATACTGAGAAAAAATATAATACTTACCATACTCTCCTTTTTTTATTCAAAAGTCCAGAATACACATAACATTTCTAAAAAGCATACAAGATTAAAATAATATATGTTAAATTTCGGTAACCGACTCACGACGTTCTAACATATTCTGTATGTGCTATATATTATTCTTTTATATCGAAACAGTCGACATTTAAAGCGTTTTTCATTAAGTTTTAAATTACCTTTTTTTTTTGTTAACCTGGTGGAAATCCCTACGGACCGTCAGGGGAAATGGTGAGGGCCACTCCCCTCGGTGTGTCGGACCTGCCCCGACTAAAACCACCGGGGTGCCAGCACTGCCTCTCCTCGCCTTCGCCGAGCCTGGGAATCCGGACACTTCCGAGGGCTCGGCGAGAAGTTTCAATTTACCATGAAAGTAATAGTTATAAGTTTAAAAATAAAATTCGCAAATATTATTGTACTGGATACGTTCTTGATAGTAGTGGATTAATTTATAGCACTGTTGGCACAGTACTGATTGTAACTGTATATTAATGGCTCGAAGGGGGCTCGGCCCACTTCATTAGGACTACAAACAAGCAAAGACGGGGCCAGACGAGACGCCCTTTATCTCATCACCCTCTTAACCCCCGTCGACCTTAAATGAAGCGAGAGTTTATTAAAAATATCGTTATTCCTTTAGAAATTGGCCGGTATTGTGTAGCCACGAGAAAGAAAATGGTTATATAAGACAAATTGCGTATCAAGTCGCTTGAGGATCCCTTTTGCGTAACTTGAATGATATTTACTGAGACGGTTTATTTGTTTTATGATGCTTAAGTGAGGTCTACAAATATCATAGTTAATTAATATTAATGTCACTTTGAATTAATTAAAATTGTCAATGAAAACCAACTAAACTGATCTTTATACAGAAGACGGTTTTTGCTAAAAACCTTGTTAGCCAAATATCACATTGACAAAAATGTAATTGCCTTGAACTTTTTATAACGTTTAAATTCATTTTAAAATAATAGTATTACTAAACTGTATCTAATAAATAATAAAGTTTTATAATTATTATTAAGTTATCACGATAATTTATGCAACATGATCGCATCCTTATTGACAAGCATACTCGGTTCGGTTGATATTTTTTATCCTTTTAAAATCTCGTTACATGATTTAGCACTTCTTTTAATAATGAATAATTAAAATGTTGAAATAGCCGTATAACTAGTTATTCTATGAGACATTTAATTAAAAGTTATTTTCCTACGATGAAAAAACATGAAGTATCAACGCAGTAAAAAGACATTGATAAACCTTATCGATTTTTTGCCATAATTTCTCGACGAATAGAGACTATTACGAACGTAGTCTTTCATTAATATCTTTGGCGACTAAATTGAATTCGATATTTCGACTTTTCGACATTGGTTTTCTTCCGAATTATGGAAAATATGCATAAATATACCTCATGTAACTTTGATAATTAACATATGCAATTTTATTATCTATTAAAGTTGTGTGTATTCGGCTAAAAACGTTTGTAGAGCAACAAGTATTCCTTTTGTATTATATAATTAAGAATATAGTTTAAATTCAATATTAATTCAAAATAGTTTACCTATATAACTTAAGTTTGTTATGAATTCATGATAAAAAGTAAAAGTTTTTTATTAATAAATAATAGGCCTCTGTGAATCAATTTCGGGCATAACAAAGCGTTGTTTTGCGATAGCGTGAGGGTCGTGCCGAGAGGGGAGGACTGGCACCACGACAAGGGGTAGAAACTTTCAAGGTTTCGAGTGTTATCGACTATGGCTGTGTTATTTCTTATGAATACTTGGTGAAACTGTTTTTAGTGAATCAATTTTAATATTTACATATCAGCAACGTTAATGCTCTATTAATTTAAATAATGTTTGGATGAAAGACACTTTATTTTTATTTTATGGGGTTTTATTTTAGTTAGTTAAAACCTTCGTGTGTAAAAAGAAATAGTATTTTTTTTTAATTTTATTTTAACTATATTTAATTTTAGCAGATTTCTATAATGTAATAAAATGAATGTTTATTTAAATAGGTTTATTTATACGTAATTTTAAATAGCAAAAGGAAAAAGAAATTGTACGAGTATGTAGCGTTATTGCTGGATGTAGATTCTATCAAGAAAATGTGACAAGAAATTCTGTCAGTATTTTATTTCTAAAAATTGTTTGTTTATTGTACTAGTGGCGTAAAACAGTTATCTTAAATATGTCGACGTTTAAAAAAAAAAAAGTAAATATTAACGTATTTTGATTGTTTAGGTTAATATTTAAGCATAATTTATTCATATACATTTATTTTGTCGTAGGTGTGTGCGTTGACACCTCGGGAGCGCTTTTCGGATTCATTAGCGCTGGCATACGCTGAGGCTCCCGGAAGACCGCTCCCAGAAGTGATGGCTCAGCCAGGTCTTTCGTACGACGAGGTTCTGCACGACGACTTCAGATTCGACCTGAACGCACACGATGTAATGGTCTTCTTGCACATCCAAAAAACTGGTGGGACATCTTTTGGAAGGCATCTTGTTATGGATCTTGATTTAATGGTGAGATTGTTTATTTGTCTACTGATGCACAAACTATAAATATAATATATAAAAATAAGAAAATGTTTACTATATATACACGAGTCGTTATATCCTATAAGACACGATCAAAATATTTACTTAAATAAAAAGAAAATAGAAAGAACATTAGGTACAAAGAAATTCATACATTTTTAGAATTATAAGATATAAACTTAATATTAAAATATTAAAATTATAGTTATTTATTATGTACGAAATCAATTTCAGAATATAAATACAATATTACAATTATAATAATAATAGGGATGTCAAAACGTGAAATGTATTTAGATCTTGAGTCCTTGAGTCTACTTCTATTATATTAATTATTATTGGGAAAGTTTCGTCATCGAGTATATCACAATCAGACCACCCACTATGCATCACATTATTATTATTATCACATATTGTGTTGATTAACAATTTTTAGTTAGTTAATTACGTAGGTAATGGTGAATACAACACTCAAATACTTTCCTTTTGTACACCCAAAATTAAGTCTCATTTACGTTAATTACCCATACATATTATATATAATATACGGTATACCGCAGAGTGTGAATACAGTAAGTATATAAAGACTTTCAGAGCGAGAGTAGTTTGCTATTACGAATATTCCACGCTGCTTAAAAGCGGTGTGAAATTTCACTTTGCTTAGTGTTCCACAGCTCGTTAAACTCGTTTACACAACGTAGCGAAAATTTTAATTTTTACTCTTTTTTATATTTATTAGAGCTTACGTTAAAATGGGATGTTTTTTTACAAATATATAGTGTTATTGGTTTTTATTCTCAAGACAATTGCAAGGAGTAAATAATTTTTAAAACTTCAGTATTACTCGCTTAATATTTATCTTTCGGGTCTAAGCATGGAACGGTAGTATCTGTGCTTAGTTTATCCCTTACATATTATAAAATAAAGTCCCCCGCGACGCCTATCTGTCTGTCTGCTGATAAACTAAAAAAAACTACTGGACCAATTTTTAAGCGATTTTCAACGATAGACAGAGTATTTTACCAGGCTTAGTGTTCGGTTTTGTTTTAAATTGCTTGAAATATAACGATAATTACTGATATAATCGGAAAATATCAAGCCGCCTGGGAGCTTTCATCGAAAACGCTGCCCAATCTCTTTGAAATATAACAAAACAATGTATGGCGGAATTATTCCTCATTCATAGGTCTACGGAAAAGTGCCGTATAGCATGTACATCTATCTGTCTTTTAAGGTTAGCTTACTATATGTATTCTAACTTCTAAAAAAATGTACAGATACAATGCTGTAATTAGAAAGATATTTAGACGGATACAATATTAATATCTATCAACTTAAAAACTTTAGTTACCTTAAACACTTTCATACACTATGATAATCCTGTACATCAGATATTAATTTTAATGAATATCTTAGAAATCATAGCAAAATAAGGATTAAAGCGAACATTTTAAATTAAATGCGGGTCACACAGCGATGACAATATATAAATAGACGGTTAAATCGATTGACGTCTAAGCTTAGAACCGGAGTGATTGTGTCCTCTGCTTCGTGCATCGGAGTCTCTGATTTGTCGTTGTTGTGGCATTATGGAAGTGTTGTTCTTGTTCTTTGGGTTAGGTTTGGATATATAAATACAAGTAGTCATATTTATTAATATTTTGAAAATATTATCGATAGAATATAGTCAACCGAAGGAGGAGAAACGTAATGGGGAGGTGAGTGGGCAAAGTTTGGGAAGGAAGAGGGGAGAGTGAGATTACGTTATCTAGACATTCATGGCGGTATGAACTTCGCTGGGTCAGCTGGGTTCATATAATTTGATTTTACACTGCAGTGAGCTCATTGCACTCAAATGTTTCAAACTAAAATATTTATGAACTTTTACAATATACCAGAAGCACTTCATGATACTAACGTCATTATGAAACATGATTATGGAATACATTGGATATAGAGTACATAGAGTTATCTAATTTAACATTTTCATTCGATAAAAAAAAAACGATTCAGATTCATTTTATGCAATGTCTCCCTCATGGAAATACACAAGGGTTAGAAGATTACGTTCTGCTAATTTTGCTTGCAAAAATCTCCGTGAAAAATCTACAAGAGACGTGTCAGACGTCAGACGTGTGAAGCGTTTCGGGCTCTCGCTGAGTGGGCTATTAAAGCGCGCGTGCGGTGACGCGACAGAATTGATGGAAATAGGGGATTCAAAGAAAATCACATGTCACGCTCGCACTGTGACTTCCTCGCTGATTTCGCTGACACCGTAAGCTTAGGCCCTTTCGTGTACCCTTTTGCAGGCTCACCGTTATTACCACGGGCAATTCTAACTGCAAATATGTGTATATATGTACTACATAGAGTTACGTTGGCGTCACAGTCCTTCGACTATTTGCTTTAGATTTGATGAGATACACTCTTGTACTTTCAGTATGAGTTGGAAGGCTTTGGTAGAAGATAATTTTAGCTTCTATTTTTTTTAAATCATTATTGTAAGAATTTGATTGAAGTTAAGAATTTTGTTATAAGTAGGTAATATTATTTACTGTTGAATTTTATTTTATTGTGTGATAAATTTCGTATTCATTAATGAATTAACAATATAAAATCTATATCAATACATATAATAAATATGTTCCTCAGACACCCAGATGTAAACAAGTTAAATGTAAGCCAATTCGAGTGTATATACACGAAATGGATTGAAAAACTTCGCGTGTAGGATGTAGGTTTTTTTAAATTAAAAAAGAATTTATGGATTCAACTAACAAAAATACATTTTATACTATTATGAGCTAAGATCTAATTACAGACAAAACTGTTTATGGCGTCATCTTTTAGAATAACATACCGGATATATTGAACCAGAACTAAGGTCCCGGTAAAAAAATAGGACTTCGTATCTCGAAAACATCACCAGTTGTTACGACTAAATATGAGTAGTCCCTTCGATGTCGTTATAACAGATTTTTACTATATATATATATATATTGACTATAATCATCGTTAATAAAGTTAATAAAAAATAAAACGTAATATGAACTTATTTAATTAAAAAGGAATACATGAAGGAATACATGATATCGGCATCTGCCGATATTTATTAAATCTATTGTAAAAATGTGTCGGAATTGTTAATCAATATACACACATCTCATCTATACGTGGTTGTACCGACTAATCTCGGAAACAGCTTAATCAATTAAGATGCAGTTTTCACTAGCGGATTGTAGAAAGCTTCACTTAATATTTAGTGTTAATTTAATTTTAATGAGATCTTTAACAATAAAGTTGTGTTAGTTATAAAAAAATGTATTGGAAAAAATGTACAAAATTTCTGTTCAGGTGATTTGGTTAAAATACATATATTATATTTATAATAAATGTATAACTGATCGTTGTCTGTACAAGGAAAATATAATAGAAAAACTATTATTAGGGGCTATTCTTAAAGAAAACTCAAAATAATGATTATTAGAATGTTTATGTGTCTTTGTGTGCGTTAATATCAGTAATCGGTTAACCTTATAACTCATATGTCTGCTTTTTATCTCCAAAAAGTATTCTCTACTTTTATTTTATGAAACTATAAGAAAGCTCAAAAGACATTAATTGTCGAGTATTGAAAGTCGTTAGTAATAATCGAGTTCTATAATAATTGTTGTATTAATTTATATATGTATAAGAAACAATCGAATGGCAATTATATTATCATTAATACAAAGGTTGAAATAATTATTATCACAACAAAAGTACTAATTTCACGTGAACGAAGTCGCGGGCATAGCTAGTACTCAATAAACTGGCATTTAGGTTAAATATATTGGCATAGTAAACAATTCTCAGTAACCAGTAGTTACATTTTATTTTGTGAAATGCTTTGATTTATCACGCGTTATCGTTGTTTACATAACGTTATCAACAGAATAATTAGCGGCTTTTTTAAGATGTTATATGGCGATGCATGAAAGAATTGCATGCTCTGACGATAAATAAGTCTGGAATAAATTTCTTAAAGTTAAATAAAAAAGGAACCATTTATATTCATATTTATTCTATATTCACGTAATATATATTTCCTATGAAAGCAATATAATATTTACTATCATAATATGTATAATATTCAAATGTATTACTCGAATTCTGCCTACCCTTTCCAAATATCCTATGCACGACACCGAGTGACAGTATAATGCCCGTGCGTTGTTTGGTAAATGTAGGCTAATAATATCACTGCTTAATATTAATGCCTGACAAATCTTTAACTGAATATAGTAGGAACGTGTCTCCCCAATCTTCTTTCTTACATAGCGCATCTCTGCTATGTTCGATTTTTGAGTAGTTCCTTTGTTAAGAGGTAACAATCATTTTAGTTTTTTTTTTTATTTAATATATTGACTCGACAAAGTGTCTACAGTATACCTGATGGAAAGTACAGCGTAGTCCAAGGACACAACAATCGCCAAAAGAAGAAAATCCTTTCACAGTAGCCATTGCTATGTCGGAACACATATACCACGATGAAAGGTCGCTAGGTATATGAACAACTGGATATACACAAGCTGATACCGAAACCCGACCGGCCGAAGCGAGCCACTATGACGGTCTTTGCACTTGTGTACTGCGGTCACAACCCAATTCGGGCAATCGCTGTACCACTTCAAAAATAGTAATATTATTATTGATAATTTATTTGTAAAGATTTCATTCTACACTTACATGGTAAGTCATGACTCCTATAAGAAAGATAACAGTTTTTAATGAAAAGTTCATCTACTTACTTATTTTAAGAAATTATTAAGTTTTGTTAAAAATAAATGGTCTACTATCATTGCATCAATTTTGTTGTTTTGAAATACTTAAGCGTTTTATAAATGTTACAGGGGAAACAAGTTAGACCTACATTATTCTTCTGACGCATATTTTAGTAAATCCCTCGTTATTTAGCGTCGTCATTGATATTCTTCGGTAATAAAGCCTGTCTGAATATAAATTGACACAAATAAACTGCTCCACGGTAGCCTTTGGCGATAAAATATACAATATCATTTCCGCTCGTGTGAAACGGTATTTTCCATCGAAATATTATGCAGAGCAGGAAATGAAAGAGTAAGTACTGCTCGTACTTCATAGCCACGATATTTACAGCTCCCAAGTGGTCGATGCATAACATGACCTAAAAACTTACTATTGAACCAAAATGAAACACCTCGCTATACATAATAACACTTATTGCGGAATATAGGAGTTAATAACACCTGTTTCTTTTATTTTGTTTTATATTGGTAAAAAACATACAATTAACTGCCCAAAAATATTATAGACGATCGACACAAGGTACTATCAATTAACAAGGCGAAGCCGATGCTTATTAAAAAAAGTTATTACACCGTAGATGACTATCTGAAAGATAAATTATAAATATTACATGTGTGAATATAAAATAGTAAAAAAAATATATTAAAAAAAGAGTATAGTTCCCTTCCTATATTGAAGCCCTTTTTGATCCCCCCCCCCCCTAAATTGATGCCATGTCCAACAGGGTCCATAATTGTAACTAAAATCTTACGATCTATATATTATATATTGTGTAGTGCAATAAATTGTTTGATTCAATGATTAAAAAATACTTAACTTCTCGCTACATCTTTCATGCATTTAGTGAACATTAGGTAATACATCAAAAGCTTATTTGCTAGACATTTGCATACTATTTAAGAAAAGAAAACTGCACCAATTCTGATTATCTGATCCCTTAGAAATCTTGATTTAAAAGTTGTTAACAGTGGAGAAAGTATGAATGAGAAGTCTTGTGATAAATTATAGTCGCGCTATCCTTGATATCAGACAAAGTTTCTGAATACTTAATAATATGTGTGAAGAAGTTAAAATATGTATTTGCTAAAGGTTTGAATTCAATTGCTTAAAACAACAAGTCAATCACGTTGATAATAAAACTCTCACTGAAAAATGATAAGTCGGTTTCTTAAAAATAAACATACAAAATCAGTGGCCTATTTTTCTTAAATTAAGTAGATAGTTAATTTAATAAATAAACACTGATCGAGAGGTCACTGATAATAGCAGCGATGCTCTTTGTGTTGGCCAACGAGTCCCTCACGTCCGCACTCGCAGTCGTCTTTTTATCACTATACAGAACATTAATTCATACCAAGCCTATAATGAATGGATTAGGAACGGTCGTTTCCTCCCACTACTGCAACTGAACTCGCAGTAATTGTAACAGTTACTTATGTAAGTTGCCAGATAAAGATAGCACACATACGAAACTGCGATTTTATACTATTGCTAGTTGTGGTGGCCCGGGTAGGAATATTATAACTCCTTGAGTGTTGATTTCTTAAAAACGACGACATACGTGTTTTCTATTTTTGATCAAAAATCCAATTACTGGTTTTCATAGAGTTTATAATACTTTAAAATTGACAGATTTTAAACGAACTTACATTCTCTATTTCATCCCTTTAGGGTTTGAATATTAAAAAATCTACACTTAGTACCCACTAAATTTGTAATTTTTACGTTATAACTTATCCTATAAACAGCATTTTTGGAGGTAAAGCTCTGGTAATACTAGTTAAGACCTACAACGAAGAAACTCTTAGATCTTTGGGTTAATTTCATTGTGCTGTGGATAAAAGGTACCTTGATGCGTGGGACAAACTTGTTTCTTTATCTATTTAGAAATGATGTAGTTTCATTGGAAGTAGGTTTATTATTTATTAACTAGGGGTGTTACCCGCGACTTCATCTGCGTGTGATTAGTATTTTTCATAAGAAATTATAATGTAATACATCTTTAAAGATATTTCGTTTTCTTGCATGCCATATTGTGTTGTTTTACCTTTAGATCTCATCGTCACCAGCAAACGTAATATAAAAATAACTATAAATTTGGAAGTAACATGTCCTTATCAACTCCATCAAGGATTTTCATAACCTGTCAAAATAAAAAATGAACCTGTATCCTAAATAAATATTGGTGGAATACAAATTGTTATTTACCTGAAGTGTTTGATAGTTGAGGTGTTAGTCGCATCGCGGATACGTCAAATACTTTTAGGCGTATTATTTATTATACAGTCGGAAGTGAAAGACGTTGTCGTGACAAAATTTACGCACCTTAATAAATTACCTGTCCCGGAGAAAATTGACGGACGGTGTCGCTCGATAAGTCGGGGTACATCACCGGTGGCCATTACTCGTATACCTTTTTTTTTACTTGGGGAAAATCCTCATAGGACCGTCTCGATTGCACAGAGGGGTTGCGCGACCAAGGTGTGTCGGAGTTGTACTGACTAAAAACCCCCAGGTGACTACTTCTGTGCATTGGCGGGGACTGCGGTCCTGTAATCAATTCGCCACAGCCCCGTCGCGCCGCGCCCACTGGGCACAGACTCGGGGGAAGTTGTTGCCTTCCCCGGCACTGCTCGTTGTATTTAGGTAGAGCACGTCACAATGCTCTGCCGACTTCTCGAGGGTCGCTAACCAGTTGCTCAGGGCCCCCACCCTGGGCAGCCACGACCTCAAAATTACTCGTATACCTAACTTATGATATTTCTGTAATTACTCTGATTAATGTATAAAATAGTTAGAAAAGATGTGTAGGGTCTACATCATCGACATCATTATATATTTCGTTAAAATACGAAAGACCATTTGGGATTGATATCAGAAAATTATTTATAATAGAATAACCGATATGAGCCCGATATAGATATTATTTGAAGGAATATATTGTTGTTGTGCCTTGACAAGTCCAAACATGTCCATATAGTGTTGGTACTCTATATGTTTAAAACGTACACATGTTATAAGCTACAGTTGATGTGAATGAGGCCGTGTTTTCAACCGCACTGTAAATATTTTAATGTTTCACAAGTTTCGGTGAACGCGGTCTGCTATATAATATTGAGATGCGGTTACAAACAATGTTCAATCTTGCGAAGTTACATGTAAATTAAAATTTACGTTATTCCCTAATTATTCCTGGATTAACTGTATTATGTGGTCCCTGAAGGTAATAAATAACAAAATTCTTATGTAACTCTTACCTTTACCGGGCCATTAGATTGTGAATCATCTCCCTGCGAGCGTGTTATTATTGTCCTATAATATCGGGTTCTTTAAACAAAGCGTGAAAAGTTATTTGTGTCGGACGGCATGATCGCGACTATTAGTATTCATTGATTTATCAAAATTTATCAAAAGCCAAAAGCCGGAGTCGAAGCTGCTCGCGTCCGTAGGCTTTACCCTAGTTTCCCTACACGTGACTCCTGGGTGGTGCTAAATGAGCAGCAGCGAGGTGGTAGGGCGTCGGTGCCCGCCTGGAGCGCGACCACAGTACATGGGTGTAAAGCCCGTCATAGTGACCAGATTCGGCTTGTCGCGTTTCGGGATCAGCTTGTGTATATCCAGTAGCTCATATACCTAGAGACCTTCAGTCGTGGTATATGTGGGCCGACATGACGTTGTAGACTATCAATGGATTTTCATCCTTTGATAGTCGCTTTTGTTTTTGGACTACACTGTACTTCCCATCAGGTACTCTGTAGTCACTATGTCGACCCGGTGTAAAAAAAAAAATTACATTGCGCTTTTTATTAGGTGTAATATACCCACAATCCCGAGTCGAATAAAACAAATTGTAAAGCAATGCAATAAATTCAACGCCCAACTTCGTGCTCAGTGCATAGGCATAACGAACACGAGGGCAAGCTATAATTCACTGATTGAATCAATCAACGTGCCTGTAGTTTGCACGCGTTCAATTTTCTCATTGCATGTAGTTATCTCAATAGGAGAACTACTATGTAAGTATACTTCAAACTATGTTGTCTGTTTATTATTGAATATGTTAGATTCGTCGGAAATTTTCACAGATATTCATAGAATTTCAATAATTTTAATTGACAATAATAATAATATACTACGTTTCTCATTATTTTTATTAAGTTTTTTATTTTGACTTATTCACATAATAGTTATGTCAATGAAATAACCTACATTGGTGCCATGCCCAACAGGGTCCATAATTGTTACTAAAAAAAACTTATGATCTATACACATTGTGGAGTGCAATAATATGATTGATTTAAAAAAATCATTTAAATTTTTAAAGTAATATACTGAAAGTTATTGAATTTAAATTAATTTAAATTTAATTTACTCAAATGCAGTATTTGTTTGACTAACCACTTGTTCATACCATACGCTTGCTTTTTATACTTGCGATGCCAGCCTTAACATTCTTTTAAAATGGATTAGTTGTTCAGCTGCAGGATATTTAAGTAGAATTTAGTTTTTATTTACATTTGAAATGCTCGATATAATCTCCTTTAAAATATACGCTACTGTATAGCTTAAGTATGTGCATCTGTGCTACTGGGTTATAATGATTCTTATTTATAGTTCTTGGTGTTTTATAATTCAGTATATATCATTATTAAGTACAGTTTAATCAGATTGCTTGTACTATCGATTTTCTTAGCACTAACTCGCTAACCGTAAATTACAAGTTGTTTCTTTAGTAGAACGAGTATCTTTTATATCATAATTAGGTGAATATTTCATTTGTTAGCTAAGACAATGTTTTTTCGAAAGGACGAAAAACGAAATAATATATTAGGTCCTTACATATGAAATTGGCGTTTTTCGTACTGGCCACTTTAATCACAAATTTCTCCTCTTTGGTAAGGAATTCCAAATTTAAATTTGTACAGCTATAGACTCATGTATTTGTGCTTCGATGATCGTCATTCATTTGTTTTTTTCTTCTGTTTTTTTCTGTTTGCGTCACTCATTTTACAAAATGGAAAACTTAAAATATCGCATTATTTACGAGTACGAGTTCCGCCGTGGCACTAGTGCTGCGGAAACAACTCGAAAGGTGAATGATGTGTATGGCGATCGTGTTGCAAAAGAAAACACAGTTCGTTTTTGGTTCCAACGTTTTCGTTCTGGAAATTTCGACCTGCAGAACAAGCCCCGTGGACGGCCTGAGACTCAAGTTGATAATGAAGAGTTGAAGGCTATTGTGGAAGCGGATCCATCGCAAACCACGTCCGAGTTAGCTGCAGGCTGCGATGTTAGTGATAAAACTGTTTTAATTCACTTGAAGCAAATTGGGAAGATTAAAAAGCTTGAAAGGTGGGTACCTCACGAATTGACTGAAGCAAACCGGCAAACGCGCGTCGACTGCTGCGTTACATTACTAAACCGGCACAATAATGAAGGTATTTTAAACCGAATCATTACCTGTGATTAAAAATGGGTTCTTTACGATAATCGGAAGCGCTCAGCGCAATGGTTGGATCCTGGCCAGCCAGCCAAATCCTGCCCCAAACGAAAATTAACCCCAAAAAAGTTACTTGTAAGCGTTTGGTGAACTAGTGCCGGTATTGTTTATTACAGTTTTCTCAAATCTGGCCAGACTATTACGGTTGATGTCTATTGTCAGCAATTGCTAACCATGATGGAAAAGCTAGCGGCTAAACAACCTAGGCTGGTCAATCGCTCCACGCCACTGCTGCTTTACGACAATGCTAGACCACACACTGCGCAACAGACGGCTACTAAATTAGAAGAGCTTCAATTGGAAAGTCTAAGACATCCTTCGTACTCCCCGGACCTTGCTCCAACAGATTACCATTTTTTTCGAAATTTGGATAACTTCTTGCAAGGGAAAAAATTCAACTCCGATGGGGCAGTCCAAATCGCCTTCAAAGATTTTATTGATTCCCGTCCGACTGGTTTTTTTAGTAAAGGGATCAATGAACTACCTATGAGATGGCAAAAGTGCATAGAAAATAATGGTTCATACTTTGATTAATTAAATATATTATATTAAAAAATATTCGACTTTTTGTTCCTCCCATACAAAACGCCAATTTCATATGTAAGGACCTAATATTACAAAATGGAAAGAATGAATTACAAATGTAACAATGTAATCTTACAATATAACAAAATAAAATTATTTCAAATAATAAATTGAAATGTTTCTGGACCTATATGCAGGCACCTACCGATATCATATATAAGGCCATGTGAGTCTTGGTAAGAAATAGTCAATTCTCTCAGTTTACTGTTAGTCCTTTGATTAACACTTGCACCTGATGTGGTCAAGCAGTGTTTTTTTTTGCTTATGACATGTACGTTACTGAGCGGCGCCATAGATGCATTATTATAAGATTGTTGTCTTGTATGCACAATAGATTTTGGTTTGAAAAGTAACAGCGTCGTAGCACTGTTTACCAAGATAAGGATGGCGTATGCAGTAGATAAGTAGGTCGGGGGCTTTTGTCAAACTTCATAAATTATGGAGCTCTCTTTTCAAGTTTTTACCGTAGGTAAAGTAAAGATTTTTACTAGGCATATAATAGACATTTCTATTTAAATCCCAAATTTTCGGTTTAATGTTTGTGTTTGTTACTGAATTGGATATAAATAAATCTCATAGTTTCGGATTGTATTCATATAAGATCTGGAAACATCGAAAAATATCTCCTTATAACGTCACTTATTATCTCTTAAATATAATTTAGTAGAAATTAGGCTTTCATATAAATAATAAAATTAATAATCTTCAACGTTCTGCAAGTAAATTAATCATCAAAAAATAATAGCAACAATAGTTGTACTAAAAAAAACTAACAATGCGATGTTAGCGAGATAGAAGCTTTATTGCTTGTGTCGGTATTTAAATACCGATAAAAGAGTTTTTTAGTGAAAAATGAAGTTACCTGTGGAATTGTTTATGTTTTACACTGCTATAAAACTTATATATGTCGAGCCTTAAAAAAGTCTTCGTCTGAAGAAATTGGTTCGTGAAGCGCAAGTCGCATTCCTCGCGAATAATACTGTCGGATAGCATTCGTAATTTCCGCATATAACATCGTCTCTTTCAAAAGATTCACGCCTGCTACAGGAAATGAGAATCCCTCTCGCTTAAATCGTGTGCCAGCTTTGGCTTTTACAAAAATATATCCAACACATTAGTTTTTATTTGATCTCATTTATAATTTTTCGTTGTATATTTTGTCGCAGAGGCCGTGCAATTGTCAGCGGGCGAGAAAACGGTGCCATTGTTTTCGACCCCACAGCAATGAGATTTGGCTGTTTTCGAGATATTCCACTGGATGGAAGTGAGTACGATTATTATTTTTACATAATAATTTTGCTATTTTTAAGGTAATTTTATGTTAATAATTATTGTTTGAAAAATGTGACATTGATGCGCTTATATACGTTTCTACAAACTAAGTGGTGAGCGCTTCTACAAGTAAAATTATCCGTATTCTTAAAATACCATATTCAACACTAATAAAATGTTACCCAAATACCTTATATATAGGAATATTTATAAAACATTATTCAAAAGATAGCATTTATGATTAAGAGTTGTTTTAAAATAAAATATTATCAGTCATAAAGCTGCTACTTATTTTTATAAATAAGACCACTAGTGTAGGTATGATATTGAAAACAGTAAACACTGAAATAAATTCTGTGTAGTACTTGTATGTCAATCACTTTTGTCACATGTTTAATAATTCTCTACAATAACATCGCAGCAATGAATTCTCGTTGTACCTAATAATTAATTGGAGGAACAAAATTTGAATATAAATAATTGTGATCATTGCTGTCCACGGTGCGGAACAACAGGAACGTTTGATTACATCAGCGGCGCCGGCGACCACTTGTCCTTGGTGTCATCGTCGCCCGTCCTGTAATGGGCATGCAAATGTGCCGAATATTCATAAATAAATAGGTACACGAAGTACTTTAAACCGTCCAAATCACTGCCCGACTATTGTTCGCTGCCATTGGGATTATACGGCCGTTCTATCTGACGTGATGGGCATTGTTAATCGTAAACGAACTCCCGTGATTAGTATTAACCGGGTACAGTGGTCGTAAACATTTGGACGCTCACCAAAATACTAGATTATCCGAATGTACATGCGTACATAGTTATGAGATGACATTTTGGCGGCATTCGGGGTGGTCTGATTGCTTTTATACTGTCATAACTATAACTACGAGGGCATAGTAATTGTATTATATTCGTAGAATACAATTCGAGTAGAACATAACTACTGGAAATTATCATACAAAAGAGTTCATCTGTGGAAAGGATGTCTCGCTCGGTCCTTCAGCTGTAAAAACAATTTCTTTTATTATATTCGTGGATAGAGACAAAATATATGCATTTTCTTGGTTTAAAAACTTTATTCATGAAGACATGTTTTATCAAAATGTGTTTTGTTGTATCGAAAATATTAGAATCATATATACACGTTACAAAAATTATTACATTTAACAAAGGACGAGACAATTGACGTTGAAATAATGATTGCATGATCTCTAGTTGAAGTCAAAATTTATGATACCCGGAAACAATTATAATGAAGGCGACTTCAAAACAATTGTTATGTTGCGAGGATTCGATTAAATCAATTTGGTTGCGTGAAAATCGTTGGTATCTCATTGCTATGCTGTTAAGTAAGCCATAAATTAACTATTGATCACGTGGTGCACCCACTAAATCGAGTGTACCGGCGCGGTGGTCCGCCCAATACTGAGCACGTGTTCAATAGATATGAAATCAAATGATCACAGTTTTATATTGTTAACCGGAATATACGCATATCGTGAATACAAACTGTTCTATTTCACACCCACAGACGTACTGTTTTGTTCGTCAAATATTCTACTAAATTTTCGTTGTATTATAAACTCTTTTGGCAATAATCGACCATCAATTTTTCCTAAATTGTTCAATCATACGTTGTATATTTGTTTACAATATTTCGATGTCACATTTTAAAAAAGTGTTCCACATAAAAATGTTTGGTTTACATGACATGAGTAACGGATGTAAGATTACCTTTAATCAATATAAAAATAATCCGTTTTTTGCGTCTTTTCTGTTGCTATGGTTATTCGCTGTTGATTTTAATGAAATGAAAATATATACCACAGAGAAATATACTTTACGTTCAAACATAAATTACGATAAATAGATATTCAAATGTTACTGAGCAATAATATAGTAAACTGATAAGTAGGTGTAATATGAATAATTTAAAAATAAAATAATAGCACTTATAAAATAGGATCTGCGGCTTGTTATTACTTAATGCCTGATTCATTGTTGTGGTTTATTGCTACTTCCGAATTATATAAAGAGGTTATAAAGTAGTTGAAAGACATACAAATGTGTATATTTTTACTATTTATATATTTTAGGTAGAGATAAGTTAATATTCTTTTTAGTTTTGACTTATAATTCGCGTACCTATTACCTACTGTATAAATTAAATAGAAAGATTATATGCAGTTGCTTGATAAATGTCTACCTTGATGATTTACTTAAAAATGCTTTGCTGATTCAAAACCAAAAAATGCTTTATACCGTGAGTTCCAGCACATTTTTGTCAGTATTTCTATTACGCTATGTTTATAAGTTTCATTGTAGTATTCATCGCTTCTAGATAAGACGTAATCTGTACGCATCTATGAGCATAAGCTACACATAATAATTAGGTTGAGATTTATTATAAATTCAGATGTGAATGCAAGAAAATGGACGAATGTTTTACAAAGGGTTATTTAAATTTACATCCGTGACGATTAAGTTCGGCTTGGTTACATAACGACGTATTCAAACACCAGACAGTATCGAATTTATTATTTGTTGCGCTTAATTTTATTCTATCTCATAATGGACAAGAAAACAATACTGAATGCTAGGGGTTGATTCTGCTTGCGTCGAAGGTTTTAACTTTACACGTGACCTCCGGTTCGTATTGAAGGAGCAGAAGTAAGGTGGTAAGTGCCTGTACCCTACTGCATGCGACCACAGTAATAAAAAACCCGTCATGGAGCCTCATTTTGGCTAGTAACATTTCGCGATCAGTTTGCATGCAGCTTGAGATTTGTTGTCTGGCTATTAAGGCTGAGATTTACAGATGCAACTTTAAGTTTGCTTAGACTTTACTAAAACATTACAATTAATATTACTCAATGAATGTCAAAGGAAATCACAGGAAGAAAGTCACAGATTTTGTCAACATGGACTTGTCTCTACGAATACTATGGATATACTCAAGTTACTATTATTTATATATTCAGTTTTTTGTCAAAACGAATTAATTTTTTGAGAACTTTGCTAAGCAAAGTCGAAATGGCGTATATAAATCTCAACCTAAGAGCTCGTTCGCAGTGATATATTTAGAATAGCAAGCAGTAGCGTTTATTCCATAGAAGTATAAAAAGCATTACCTTATAATAATTGAAAATTTAATTTGAATATTGACTTAAAATCTGGTAAATACTAGACTGTGAGAGTCTAAGAATAGATTATATTCGATTTTAAGTCGATACATCTATTAAATGTCCAAGTATTATAAGGTAATGCTTTTTACTTATGCTTCTATAGGATAAACGCCACCACTGCTGTCAATGCGCCGCCATCCCTTAGCGGACGCCGCTATTCTTGCCTGAAACTTTAACAAGTAACTTTAATCAATTTGCAAAGAAAAATATTCCGAGATCGTCGTTTTTTTATTTATATTGCGATGTTATGCATAGTTCTGTCTCCTTGGAGATGTGCTAAGGATCTGAAAATCGGTGACAGGAGTTGTAATGACCTTAGAAAGCCGTTGTAATGTTCTCACGGACCGGTGTCTTCGGTTCCCTTGTAAACTATTAATTTGATCGTCGGACCTCCCATGTCGAGCTTGCGCGACGGGAGCTCATCTTTCTTTATTTAGCTTCGTTGCATTGAAATTAAGATAAGCCCTACTAAACCCTTTAATGACACGCATATATAAACTTGTAGAGAATGAGTAATTTTTACTCTTTAATGTGAACATTAATGTTTTTTTACACTTATGATTATGTAAATGTATCTTGTTAATCTTATAATAGAATAAGTCTTTACCCAACTAGTTAGTTTATCAAAGTCCATGGTTAAAAACCCCGTCATAGTACCTCGCTTTGGCCTATTGCCTTAGAGATTAATCCATATATATATATATACAGGGTTATAGGTAACTAACGCACGGCCTCTTAAGGGTGGCTTTGATTTATCAAGACTGACAACTTTTGTTGTACGATTTTTGCCAAAACCTAATACATCGTTAGATTTTTTTTTTTTAGTTTTAGTGTGAATATCTAGTCATCGTTAGCTCTATATTCCAACTTTCATTCGATCTGGCGTAGGTATCCAATCAGCTGGTGCTATGCAGTCGTGCGCAAAGTTACGTTGCTACGCAGCGTTAAGGATCGTGTAGCAGAAAGTTTATTAACCCTATACCTTGTTTATTTTACAAAGTCGCTTATAACAATTATTTGAACGTAAATTTCCATATTTAGTTAAATAGTGAAAATAAATGTTTATTGATTGACGTACTAATACACTATTAAAACAAACTAGAATCAAAATAAAACATTAAATAATTGTTTCACAAACAAAACCAACCTATTATTTGTCTGCCATAGGGAACATCGTAAAATGAACAAGGTAAAGGCCTCTACGTAAGTTAATGTTTCAAAGGTTGTACAATCTGTACATATTTATACACTGAATCCACAATCCCTTCATACTTATCCAGGCTTAGGACTGGCTACACTAAAAAATAAAAATGTAAATAGAAAAACACGAACATTGATACGTAATCAAGCAATTCATCGCACCAAAAGAGGCGCGCGGTCTGTTTGAAGATAGATAATTGCAAACTATTTTTTAATGTAGGCGTATTTAAAAAGTGGAATCACTCTATTTACAATAATTAAACTATTTACAAAAATACTCACAAATCTATTTACTCGGTGTCAACACATTCGGAAATAGTCTCGCGGACTCACGGCAAGCTTCAGACAGATTGTCACCGCACCGAGCATAAACACGCACCATTTCGGTATATTCAATGTTAGTGTATCGATTTGACATTGTGATTTATGAAACGAACGCGTCACGCGCCGGCGCACACGCAAGCAAATTTGCGACTGACATGACCCGTGTTACACAGTAGTCAAGCACATGTCGCCACGCCCGCTCACCGCGCCGCAAACCCCTTTCTTCGTTAGTAGCGACACAAGACGCCGCGCACTACGTAAGTCTGTCTTCGGTCGCCTTTGTCGGCGTGGCGCGATCGTCGCCTTACGAAGAGTTAAAAAGTTCAGAACTGCAAATCTGATTTTTATTTTTTTTTGTATGGGAAAAAAAGTAATTGAATTAGAAAAAGTCGTACAACAAAAGTTGTCTGTCTTGATAAATCAAAGCCACCCTTAAGAGGCTGTGCGTTAGTTACCTATAACCCTGTGTCATACAATTTTCTCATTTAAAAAGAAGGCAAATAAGTGGACAGCTACACATGATGGTAAGTGGTCTCTATCGCTATAGAGCACACAATAATATAACACAAGAAGAATCATAATTCCGGTGCGAGAACTAAAAGAGCGTTCTTCAGTTCTTTTTTTTTTGCAGTTTAAGTTCATATATGTGATAATCTTTAGATTTTGACTGTCGAAAGCCGTTGTTATGTTTTATCAAGGTTGTATCGACGTAATAATCAGTTAATTGTGATCTTAGTGTGGGTGGTGCCAATTGTCTTCAATATCTCGATGAATAATGCAAATTGGATTACAATAATTATTAATATATTATCATGGCTGTTGGTTGCATTTGCCGTATTAACTATGCAAGGTGACGCCGTAATATCATTGAAATGCTATCGTAGGTGCCTTTATGTGAATTTGAATATTTGATGTGATTGCACGCCTTGACGACGCAAGGGCGAGGTAATGTTCTCGTAAGATATAAAGATATTAAGTTAATACGTTCATGTAATCAAATACCAGCCAAAGAATATATTCGTTTATAGTACTGAGTTAAGAATTATCTTGGAGCTGTAGATGTTTTTCACTTTTAGATGAAAAGTGTGATCAAATTATTTGTAGCATTCGGCTTTATTAGAATATAGGTTTTCATTTAAACAAAGGTTTACACAGGGACAAATGTCTGTAGTTACAAAATTAGTTTATTTTTAAATAAAAATCGTAATATCAATGCTACTTTATTTTTTAATATAGTAATAAAATATCATTTATAATAAGTTTTGCTACATTTTTTATAACGTTTCTTATGTAAAAGCCTGTCTTAAATAAAGCCGATAACGTTTAATAAGAAAAAGAAACCTGAAGAACATAAAATATATTTTGTTTACGGTACCGTAGATAGTAGTTTTTTAATATGTTCTCTTTTAGGTTTGTTTGCTAGATTGAATAGTTTTGGTTTGGAGTACAATTAACCCGTCTAGATCGCCAGCTCCTAAAATATTAACAGGCTCGTTTTTTGCGAATTAACATTAGTCATAATGTTAGTCTGTTAATAGAATGTCTAGTCATCTTCAGTTTCAATAACTCTTCAAGGTTATCAAACGCATATTTTTAGCAGTTCTATTGGTTAAAGTAATACATTAATCCTAATCAATCATAACGAAGAATGTCCTGTGAAAATGCCGCTATTGCGAAATCAAATATTCGCATACTCATTCCTTTTAATCGACACATCGGTATCAATCTAAAGTCTGTCACACATCTCCGTACCCAATTGTGTTGAGGCGATGATTTTAACGACTTTTGGTCTGGTCTCAGATCTATCCGGGCCTCAATTTGTCATGTCTACTTCCCTTGCACGGTGAGCACCTATCGTTTGTTCGTAAATGAACGCATTTGTATCTGTAGTCTACTCTTGTGTTTACTATACTAGGCTTTCTATATAAAGTTTATTGTTATTTCAATATATTTGTTTTTCATTGCTATTTTGTTAAAACGTTAATTTTGTAATGTAGTTAAGGCCTGGATATTTCACAATTTATCTTTAGCATAAGATAAATCGCAATTTGATTGTTTTTAATTATAACGCAAAAAGCACTGAATTGATTTCTTGTCAGGACTTTCGAAGTTCTACAACACATCTTCCAACTTGTAAATAGTTGAGTATCAGTGGTTGGGTAGAACTGGAGATGCAACTTGACCTCGCTTTAGTTTTCGCGCCATACTGAGGGCAACAAAAATAATCGATTACTACCGCGGAATGATATTAAAATGGTTTTACTAGGAAAAAGGATATATTTATTAGCTGCTAAAGAGCAACAGGTAAACTAATGCATTTATGTTTCGTAACATATGATTAGTTGCAATATATATTGACAATGTAGATGAAGTCGCAAACAGAAGCTAGTTGCGTTATAGTGTTACGGTAGCAGTTGGTACTCAAAGACATAAATACAAGCATAACAAACATGCCCCGTTTTGCTGATAGTTTCTGTAATAAAACATTTTACTACGTCCATAGTCGGAATTAACGAGTGTTTTTAATGTAAATTCTTGTATATTTTTAATTGGTTCATAAAAGGTGTCATTGTTAAACTGGCTTAAATATACGAATAGTATAATAATCCTGGTAATTGATTCCGTTACAAATATAATTTTTTTTATTTGTTTAATTTATGTGTTTCTTTTTTCGTAATAGTGCAGTGATTAACATATAAAGACATTTTTAGAAGATTGAACGTAGGTTTTATGACTCAAAAATAATATTTGGCAAGGCGTACGCGGTAGCACAAATAAACTAAAGGTTAACGAACTTATATATTATTGTTACATGTAATTGTATGTTTTTTAATATTTAAGTACCATAGTATTAGTAATAGTACGTAAATAGATAGCTCTACAGTTATACTTTTTATTACTTACATGAATGAACAATGTTAAACATTCCTGTTTTCATACTTTGATGCAATAAATCCGATATATATATTTGTCTATGATGTAATATTTACTTAATAATAAAACAAGTATTATGTACAGGTATACAATACTTTATTAAACGATAAAAAAATATAATAATATAATTTATTAATAATATTATTTTTTCAGAAATCATTCACGAGGAATGGCTTTTATTTAAGGGAATTTATTATTGAATATATTTAGATTTTAATATTTCAGATTTTTTATTTAATAAATCTATACCACAAAACGTAGAAACTTTTTATTATTGACAGTATCAACAACTCGGAATAAACTTTAAATATTTAATCATTATAAATTTTACACAACTAAGCCACTGGTAAATTGTTACTGCAATTTTCGAAAATTTTATGATATTATAGAAGTTTATATTAAAAAGTGTTTTTACTAAGATATAGGGTAAGTTTAACAACATTATAATAATTAAAGCATAATATAGACTTAAAAGTCATTAAAAAATAGGATTTTATTACAATTAGCATTAGCAAGGCAAGCGGAAAGTCTTCTACCAGATTAACTTTTACTTGAAATGTATTTCGGAATATCACTGATACAAACTTGCGTATTTGATCATCGAAACAACAAAAAAAAAACATTTTTATATAAAATCTTTAGGTATCTAACTCATTCAATAGAATGGAAACAATTAAATGGAAACATTCCTATCTATGAATTTGTATCACACTCGACTTTATTACTTTAATATAAAATTGTATCTACATATAAAATCTCCAACGTAATGGTTACGTGTTGTATTGTTAAAGAATATTGAAATATGGAAGTAATGTATTTTTTTGTGTCTCTTATATAAATATAATGATATTTTTTACCATAGTAATCAATTAAATTTAGCCGCATTGCGAGAATTATGTCGACAAGCAACATTTCCTATTAACTAACTTCAATAGTGTTTGATAGTGAATAAATATATGTATAAATTAGGGCATTTCAAAAAAAATAAAAAATATTTTTCCTCGGAACCACGCTCACAAGTTTCGTTTTAATGCCAAAATAGGCCTCTGAAAATATGAGCCCTTAATATTAATATTTAGGTTGTCCGCATCGCACTTTTCGATTTCCCATACAAATAACACAGGACAAAAGTTTTTTTTTCTTTTGATTTCTATAACTAATGAACAATATATCGTATTGCAATACCCAGTCATTATTTTTGTAGAGAATTTAACGCTCTACAAAAAAGGTCTGAAGTAAATTTTTGATAAATCAACTCAGTCAAAAGTTATTCAAGATCGAAGTTTAACTTACCCTCAATTCAGCTGTTTTATTGACTGATTTGGCAAAATATTATGTTTTTAGAAAAATTGAAACAAAATACAAAACATAAACAAACATAACAACACATAAACATAAACATAAACATTTTACAAAATATAAATTAGACTTCTGAAAACTGTTAACCTTTATTTCCTGCTTTATAGTAAATGTGGATAAGGTACTTAAAACGAATTATCATTGACAGTTAACCCAACATTTGAAAATTCTGGTTGTTGAAAATTAACATCAATCGTTAAACCTTTTTTGTAGAGCGTTAAATTCTCTACAAAAATAATGAATGGGTATTGCAATACGATATATCGTTCATTAGTTATAAAAGTCAAAAGAAAAAAAAAATTTTGTCCTGTGTTATTTGTATGGGAAATCGAAAAGTGCGATGCGGACAACCTAAATATTAGGTCCTTACATATGAAATTGGCGTTTTTCGTACTGGCCACTTTAATCACAAATTTCTCCTCTTTGGTAAGGAATTCCAAATTCAAATTTGTACAGCTATAGACTCATGTATTTGTGCTTCGATGATCGTCATTCATTTGTTTTTTTCTTCTGTTTTTTTCTGTTTGCGTCACTCATTTTACAAAATGGAAAACTTAAAATATCGCATTATTTACGAGTACGAGTTCCGCCATGGCACTAGTGCTGCGGAAACAACTCGAAGGGTGAATGATGTGTATGGCGGTCGTGTTGCAAAAGAAAACACAGTTCGTTTTTGGTTCCAACGTTTTCGTTCTGGAAATTTCGACCTGCAGAACAAGCCCCGTGGACGGCCTGAGACTCAAGTTGATAATGAAGAGTTGAAGGCTATTGTGGAAGCGGATCCATCGCAAACCACGTCCGAGTTAGCTGCAGGCTGCGATGTTAGTGATAAAACTGTTTTAATTCACTTGAAGCAAATTGGGAAGATTAAAAAGCTTGAAAGGTGGGTACCTCACGAATTGACTGAAGCAAACCGGCAAACGCGCGTCGACTGCTGCGTTACATTACTAAACCGGCACAATAATGAAGGTATTTTAAACCGAATCATTACCTGTGATGAAAAATGGGTTCTTTACGATAATCGGAAGCGCTCAGCGCAATGGTTGGATCCTGGCCAGCCAGCCAAATCCTGCCCCAAGCGAAAATTAACCCCAAAAAAGTTACTTATAAGCGTTTGGTGGACTAGTGCCGGTATTGTTCATTACAGTTTTCTCAAATCTGGCCAGACTATTACGGCTGATGTCTATTGTCAGCAATTGCAAACCATGATGGAAAAGCTAGCGGCTAAACAACCTAGGCTGGTCAATCGCTCCACGCCACTGCTGCTTCACGACAACGCTAGACCACACACTGCGCAACAGACGGCTACTAAATTAGAAGAGCTTCAATTGGAAAGTCTAAGACATCCTCCGTACTCCCCGGACCTTGCTCCAACAGATTACCATTTTTTTCGAAATTTGGATAACTTCTTGCAAGGGAAAAAATTCAACTCCGATGGGGCAGTCCAAATCGCCTTCAAAGATTTTATTGATTCCCGTCCGACTGGTTTTTTTAGTAAAGGGATCAATGAACTACCTATGAGATGGCAAAAGTGCATAGAAAATAATGGTTCATACTTTGATTAATTAAATATATTATATTAAAAAATATTCGACTTTTTGTTCCTCCCATACAAAACGCCAATTTCATATGTAAGGACCTAATATTAATATTAAGGGCTTATATTTTCAGAGGCCTATTTTGGCATTAAAACGAAACTTTTGAGCGTGGTTCCGAGGAAAAATATTTTTTTATATATATATATATATATATGTATATATATATGTATATATATATGTATGTATGTATGTATGTTAGGCGATGTTTGATAAATAACAAGCTTGTTTTGATAACGGTCAGTATACGTAGCATGTATATTACCTGAAGCAAGTTTACTTATATTTCTTTTATTAACATAGGTTATAACTATTGTATTCATTCGATGCTATTGTTGTGATTTGTTTATTTTTTAAATTGTAATTGGAAGGTATTGATTTCCATTGTGAAGTATTTCCAATATTTTCGGTTAATTCTTTATAACGCTATTTCGTTTATTTTTATCAGCTATAAAACAAATTTTCACACAGACTGATTGACCAAAAAGCCTGTTATATAATTCAGACGAAAATTTGCGTAAGCACTTTAGGGACAACACCTCGGGGCTTAAATTCGGTATATTATTATCAGGCACGGTGTTGTAGATATAATTTTGTGTGGCTCGTAACCTTTATATGTCACTGTGTGATACGTATCTGCCTTTAATGATATTAGTCTTTTACGTTATCTGTGGTGGGGTGTCGATTTTCATTTGTGATATTATATAGTCACATTGTAAACAATTATTAATTATTTTATAAGCGCAATTTTTAAATAATCTTTGTGTTTGTTAACTTTTTTTAAACAATATTTTTTATAATAGCATAAATCCAAAATTTGCAATAATACATTTTAACCTTCTTCGTTTTGGTGCTCATTATAATTATGCGTATTGGTACCGTTAAATTATTAGGTCCTTACATATGAAATTGGCGTTTTGTATGGCAGGAACAAAAAGTCGAATATTTTTTAATATAATATATTTAATTAATCAAAGTATGAACCATTATTTTCTATGCACTTTTGCCATCTCATAGGTAGTTCATTGATCCCTTTACTAAAAAAACCAGTCGGACGGGAATCAATAAAATCTTTGAAGGCGATTTGGACTGCCCCATCGGAGTTGAATTTTTTCCCTTGCAAGAAGTTATCCAAATTTCGAAAAAAATGGTAATCTGTTGGAGCAAGGTCCGGGGAGTACGGAGGATGTCTTAGACTTTCCAATTGAAGCTCTTCTAATTTAGTAGCCGTCTGTTGCGCAGTGTGTGGTCTAGCGTTGTCGTGAAGCAGCAGTGGCGTGGAGCGATTGACCAGCCTAGGTTGTTTAGCCACTAGCTTTTCCATCATGGTTTGCAATTGCTGACAATAGACATCAGCCGTAATAGTCTGGCCAGATTTGAGAAAACTGTAATGAACAATACCGGCACTAATCCACCAAACGCTTACAAGTAACTTTTTTGGGGTTAATTTTCGCTTGGGCCAGGATTTGGCTGGCTGGCCAGGATCCAACCATTGCGCTGAGCGCTTCCGATTATCGTAAAGAACCCATTTTTCATCACAGGTAATGATTCGGTTTAAAATACCTTCATTATTGTGCCGGTTTAGTAATGTAACGCAGCAGTCGACGCGGGTTTGCCGGTTTGCTTCAGTCAATTCGTGAGGTACCCACCTTTCAAGCTTTTTAATCTTCCCAATTTGCTTCAAGTGAATTAAAACAGTTTTATCACTAACATCGCAGCCTGGAGCTAACTCGGACGTGGTTTGCGATGGATCCGCTTCCACAATAGCCTTCAACTCTTCATTATCAACTTGAGTCTCAGGCCGTCCACGGGGCTTGTTCTGCAGGACGAAATTTCCAGAACGAAAACGTTGGAACCAAAAACGAACTGTGTTTTCTTTTACAACACGACCCCCATACACATCATTCACCCTTCGAGTTGTTTCCGCAGCACTAGTGCCACGGCGGAACTCGTACTCGTAAATAATGCGATATTTTTTTAAGTTTTCCATTTTGTAAAATGAGTGACGCAGACAGAAAAAAACAGAAGAAAAAAACAAATGAATGACGATCATCGAAGCACAAATACATGAGTCTATAGCTGTACAAATTTGAATTTGGGATTCCTTACCAAAGAGGAGAAATTTGTGATTAAAGTGGCCAGTACGAAAAACGCCAATTTCATATGTAAGGACCTAATATTTAAAAAATATATAAGTTTAACATTTTTTTTTGGCATTGCATATCTACCAGTTGTTGACCATAGCGTAGTCCAAAAACCGACGCTGTCGAAACCAGATAACGACCGTTCACACATTTTAATGACTGGCGCCCAGTTTCAGAAACGCTCCTTAAATTCAAAACAATTTTAAACACTAATAAATTATAAATTTAGTCACAGTGGCTCGCTTCGGCATGTCAAGTTTCGGGATCAGCTTGTGTACGTACATTTGTTTATAAACCTACAGACCTTTTGTCGTGGTATATGTGAGCCGACGTGATGACGGCGATAGTACTTAACTCTTGTTAGTCGCTGTTGTTCTTGAACTACATTGTGCTTTTCATCAGATGCGGTGTAGTCACTATGTCGAGCCAGTATATATAAAAAAATATGTATTTGAAAACTCATTAGTGTTTAAAGCGTATTTTTAAGGAACGTTTTTGAATTTGAACGTCAATATCATAACAGAGACAGAATATAAGTGTTGGAAAATAATATCACAGTCAGACGACACTTTAAATATATGAATTATGTACTAATAATATGTTACAGCTATTAATATGAGTTAATAGCACAAAATCATTAAATTTTATATAAATCCAGGCTTATATCCGTTCCGGTTTCATTACATGTTTAAAGGATCTATTCGATCAGCGGAGGGTAATCGAGTAAGTTCTACACTGTCGCTTGGGGTAACGTCTACTAATAAATATGGGTGCTTGGAGACCGTTTTGTTTCCTCGAAGTTCGGATTCATCCATCGCTGGTGATAACTTTACGGTCGGAATATAAGGAACAGTTGCCAGTGTGTGAAAGTAATTGATAACTTAATGGTGATTTGGGAGTTACGAACATGAAGTTATTAGGAGGTTTTTTCGCCAATTGCTAAGTTTTTAGTTATAATTTTGTTTGTAGGTTGTTTATAGAACTTGCTTAATTATTCCACCACTTTTGTAATAATTCCAAAAGTATTAACTTAAGCGTCCAAATATTACCTGTTTAACAGTGTAATTGATCTAATTATCAAGGCGTTCTCTAGAAGGTAGCTTTTTTGGATACAAGAATACCCAAAAATTACATTTTTGCGGTATCATCAAGTTTGAATGTTGCTACGTTTCAATATAAAGAAGCTATTGTACAAACAAAGCGTATTAAATGATGACTTTTAAAATAAACTATAAGGAGTAGTTTGTTTAGTTCTGATAAAAATCTATCTAGATACTTATATATAGGTCACATGGCTTGTCACAGTAAGAAGGTAAAAAGGCTAACGATTTGAACTCGGTTCTGCTCAGTTGTTTATTTATATCCTCACATTAAATATTGACAGCTGTTTTCTTAAATGACCAGCATAACATGAACTCTTGTTTAACAAGGCCCTACTGTAATAAAAAAGTAATCTTGCCGTTACAAATTTATCGTCTGCATCAAAACGTATTATCACGTTTTGCAATTGTTTTTATAAACATGGTACAAAACAAATAAACCATTTGCGCGTTATACAAATTTTTTAAAGCATATATATTGTAATTTATGAATGTTTTTTTGTATTTAAGCTTTTGAGCCGGTAGGTATGAAAATATTTCTACCTTCTGTTTATTAAACTCATTCCACGAAGGGATCAAAACATATTTATTTATAAGAATTAATCTGAAAATCACGGGACACAATAAATACTCAAAGTAATAAATGATTTCATTGAACAGCTTGGCAATTCATTAAATTGGACCAAAATATACGATGTAAATTGATTTGTACTCTAGTCACATCATGCACAAATGTCAGAGGACATAACTCACCTAGGGATGCCAGTAGCATGACACCAAGATATCTTTATTACTCACTGCGATAAACGTAACTAGTGCTATCGTTTGAATAAATCGGTCGTCGACCTTGTTGACATAGTGATTGGCTAATTTGAGGAAGTCATTAATGTAAATAAATATCAATAATAAAGTAAAATGAATGAATTCAATAAAAATATGCGTGCGTGTGTGTGTGTGTGTGTGTGTGTGTGTGTGTGTGCATTACCGACGCGATAGAACTTAAAATATATAATGTATTCTATCTCATACTTTGGCAGGCCGTAAACCATTCGGCCTTATAATGCGGGTTTTAATTTAAGATAAAATAAAAAAGTGGCAAAATTTCGTTATTACAAATAATTATATATTTCTTATATAAAAATATTAGTACTATATATTTAGAAATATAATAACTAAGTTTTGCCACTGTGTAAACCTTTGCTAAATTTAAAACCTATCATCTAATAAGGCCGCTAGATTTATGTCTGTCTCATTGTAGTGTCAAGTTCTTCCTTTCAATAAGTTTCTTAATCCGAACGATTTTAAAGAAATTTCACTTCAAAAACTAGGTCTAGATTTAACGTTGAGTTGCAATATATTTAATTATATTGGAAACCATGAAATGGAGTGGTAAAATATTATTAAAATAGAAAAAAGAAAATGAAACAAAAAAAAAGGTTTTTTGCTTATATTAATTACGTAAAATAAGTATAATTTTGAACTATAATTTACAAACGTAACTGAATTCATTGTTGCCAATATCCTTAAATGTGCTATTTATTTATTTGACAGTCGTCAGAGATTTGTTTTATAATTTTGTGAAGATATATCATCAAAATAAGCTAAATATTTTAGAAATTGATAAGCTGTAATTCAGTTCAGTACTATTTTCTACTGATAAGTAGATCATGTAGGTTATGTTTGTTTAACTGATAGAGCAAATCAACATATTGTCTATCGTTCGTACAGCACAATAGCATTTTCGCTTATTATTACATTTTTTGCTATGGTTTAGACAGTAATTATCTATGCTTCAAACATGATGACGTACAGAATAAAATAAGTAATCTGATCTTTGGTTGTATTGTCTGTGGATAAAATGATGAACGTTGCGGAACAAATTCACCGAAACACTTCCTGCGTCCACAAACTCGCTCATCGCGTTTCCTCTATAGCCCGAAATGCTGGGTGGTATTCAAATGTTCGAGAATAGTCTCGGTTTTATGGATCATTTCATTCATGATGCACGTTAATAGAATTTAAATAAAACGGTGTCGATTACAATGGAGTCGGTTTTTTTATACGAATTCGAATGAAATGCGTTTACATGCTATGCGTTGACAATTAAGTTTCCTATTTGTTGTTTGGTATAGACGAACATTGTTCAAGATTTTGCTGAGTTCAACCAATATTTCTGATATTATTGTTTTGCTATTTTTTTTCTTATTTATTTATTTTCGTTTTTTCTGACTATTAATATTATACGCTTCGTGAAATAAAACCATACAGACAGCGAACTGAAAGCGTGGCATGACATTTTCATTTTGAAACGGTTAGCTTTAGTTTTGTTTATGCTTATCTCTATGTCATGTTTCATACGATAAAGTACATTATAAAATATACTTCGTACTACCATCTTCACTACGCCTCCGTTTCGTTTTCTGTGTGACGAGAGCTTTAAAATAGTTTTATTACAGTTAATATTTGAAATCGTTACTATATTTATAAGTAACACCTATAAGCTCTAAAATTTTAATTTAATTCGTGGTTCATGAATACGTTACGCACTTGTTTATGTTGAATGATTACATTTAATAGCTATTATACTCGTTACCGCAGTTGCTTATTATGATATTATTTGTAGGTAACAGTGTCCATAGAGGTACCAGGTAAGGCGATTTCTATGAAATAATAAATATGGTAATCAGTAAGGTAATCAAGTGCTGCCAGACTAATTTGCCGAACTACTTCAAAAAAGTTGAATAACATGTTAATACTTTTATGAAATTAGATTCGGTAATTTCTTGGAAAATTTAAGATAATATGCAAAAATATTGTAATAGCTTAAATATATCTCTTATAGGCATAAGTTTAATCAAGCTATACATGTTAAACATTAGTAGACGAATAACTATTAATAATGAATGATTCAAGTTAATTAAAATCAGTTTAGTAGAATAATCCAACCCGCTTCTAAGCTCCTATTACTCACGAGGATTATCTGCTATTAATTTTCTCGCGATCCATGTGGTTTCGGTTCGTTGTTACAATAAATTATGGTTTTAAAACTGATGACTGTTACATCTGGTTTCGCTTCATTTTGTCCCCTCAGCTACTGAGCCAACGAGGGTGTGTGATACTCGCTAACTTAATTTAGAAACTGATCCACTGACGTGACCTCATTTTGTTTTAACTTAATTTTGCTATTTACTGCTTCTCGCTATCAGTTCAATATCTCTCGTATCATAATTTCATATCTCGTATCGTAATCATTTATTTTGATCCTAAATTTTCATGTTATGTAAATTATAACTCCTTTAATATCCAGTACAATACAATTGGTTTACTTTTTTACATAGTATAGTGCATAATACGAGTATGCGTTATTTCCGATAAGTAATGTAATCTTTAAATATAATATAGATATAACACGATATCGTTGTTATAATTTTATAGTCTCTAGGAATATTTTCATCACACCTTAACCGATTTTGGTTAAAAGGACTTCTATACAAGACTACCTGGACAGTTTTGAAGTTCTGCCCGGATTATTCTGAAGTTCTGTCCTTTTATGAGTGCGCCAATCGTTATTATAGCCGATCTTTGCTTGAAACAATCAAGTACAACTGGGACAAGTCAGAACACTGTCAGAATAATTACGTGTTATAGCCACAGATCATCGGGCATTCAGTAAATTACGCTTGCCATCTAGCAACTGCGTGCAATTACATTCCGAAAATATTATTCTTATTTCTGTGACTTCGACTACGTAAGATGGTGTGCATAGGCGACCTTGACTTTTGCCTCCCAAATATCCGTTAAAAGCATTTTTTTGGAATACCTTTGCTAGTTAGGCCGCCGTCTAGGCGGGGGAAGCAGTGCTACCCTTAACAGTGCTGCTTCATCATTCGGAGTGCTGCCGAATCAAGTTGTTACTCCAAATGCAAAGCAAGAGCGGCAGTGATCAACCAAGCCGCCTATGTCCAGGTTTCGGACAAAGCCGTCTGGCTTTCTGCACATTACGGTCCAACCGCTCTACTTTCACGTATCGCCACAGGACTTTTAAAATTTTCGAAGTCTATTAACGAAAGCAGTCCGCTGTCCAAGATATATTATGGCGCACAAGTATACGCGCCAACATAGGTGCACATACTTGTCCTTATCCTTCTGAACCGAGTTGAACGGGAACTGCTAACACTTGAGAAGCCTTTAAAGGCTGTGTCTGGCTGACGGATACTTACGCCCCCAGCTGACGCTCTGAACCTTCCATCAGACCTTGTTGCTCGCTGTCTCCGCCATGCCCGATGCATATCTGCTATAGGTTGCCATTCCAGTCGGAACGGGCTTTATTAGTGAGATATGCAAGAGGAAACCACTCTCTGAAGATAGGAAAGTATAGGAAAGGATGAATAATAAAATTTATAAGGATTTAAGTTGGGGATACTAATGCTACGAAATGAAAATGTATGTGACAAGTAATAGCTCAAGTAAGCCGGGTTCGCATACCAGAATATTCGATCAACTTTCCCGGACAAATAAAACGAACGAACACCCTTTGCTCTGACCTATGAATATATTAATATTTGTATTAGAATTTTGATGTTTTTTGCTCTTCATTGAAATGGATTTTATGCGTAACCTAATAAATAGGAATTAATGTTAGTCTTAAATGTCCATAATATAACTCTCAACAATTCGCTAGTAAAATATTCATTGTGTATATGCGTCTACCAAATTAGAGTTTGTAAAACTTTTGTAAAGACGTCTGTTAAATATTATTTGTGTATTTTTAGTTTTCATAGTTTGATCACAACTGTGCACGTCGTTGATAGTGTTTCCCAACCACAAGCGTTGACTAATAATGTCGGTCGTGTTGGATACATAATATAAAGGAATTGTATAAAATGCTATTAATAAAATAAATGATAAATTCTTTAATTCGATACTTTTTCAATCTACCACCCCGAACGCGTTTCTGCGTAATCATTTGTGACCAATTAATTAATAATGTTTAGTGGCTCTAGTAATGTCTGCTTTAATTAGTCGTTCATAATTTAAACATAAAGTTTAAGTTACTCCTAATCCTTGGAACATGCCTCGCTGCGTGGGAAAGCTATCTTTGTGACAGCTTTAAATTTGTGTGCAGTAAAAAATATTTTTAGTGGAATAATGATGTTTATTAAGGTCTTGGTGGTGATTTATTTTGGTATGATTTCTAACGTTAAAATAATTACGAATCGAAAAGCTAGAATTAGTATTTGTATGCACTTTATTTTTAAGGTAATAAAGTATAACGCCCGGTTTCAGAAATGCTTTTCTAATATTAAAACGCTTTTATTTATTTATTTTATTTTATTTTACGTCATTTATTTATTTTACTTAATAGAGTATCCAACATGGGTGACATTGAGTAAGAAAAAAGAACCATGGTACACAAAATAGAACGTATAAATGCCTCACAATTATAGGGCACCACAACATGCACAATAATTAATCTGTAATGCTAGTTTACAGTAAAGTAAAGATTAATCAAATAAAAACAGGGAAATACATACATAGACAAAATATAACAAGATAATATTGACATTGATGATTGACCAAGAAAGTTTAAACGAAATTCTGTGAATTATTTCAAAGAAAACACAAAAAAAAAATACAGTCACATTCCACACGCTGTTCTAAATTCCGAGAGAGAAACATTCAGGTCCACGTTATCAAATTGCGAGAGTGCATTGTACTGCCTACAGATCCTTGGCATGGTGGAACACTGTCCAAGATTCGTTTTATACAAAGGTATGGAAAAAATGTAACACTAATGAGTCATAAATTTGTATAAAATTGATATAACACTAGGATTTCTAAGCGTTTTTAAATTTAAGTAGGGTTTCTGAAACTGGACGTAAGTTATTAAATGTTGTTTGATAAGTATATAAATAACCGTTTGAGTAATTTGTTTATTTACTTGATCACTTTGAGTCATGATTTCTATTGAGGGTTGTTTTGCAACGCTGTAGATTTGTTTTGTAACCATATGTTTTTTAATAACTACTTTGTACAGCAAGCTGACTACAGCGAAAAGTTCAATGCATTTTATCTTTATGTAATAGTAAAGTTGACGATAAGCTACAGCTTCAATTGGAATCTGCCTATTGCTCGAAAATAAACTATAAAACTTAAAAAATCACGGTGCAAATCCAATGAGTTAGCGCTGCGACATTAAGCCAGCTCACTTTGTTAGCCGACGCCGCTATTCACCGCTGTTGACGTATACGGCGATAAATTAACGACAATTGCACTAATTGTGCAGTTAATGGCCCCGCTCACTGATGCATTGTCTAGCGCTGCTATTCCAACATTAATTACCGCGCTCTCCGGATAATATTTGACACGTGGGAATGGCATTCACGCCAACATTAGACGTAGTGGGCTCTTTTGGACGTTTAATATTTTCTCTCGGTAGTATTTTCTTTATTGCACTACGTGATACGAATCCGTGAAACTGAGATGTTCGCAGCCGATATGTATCGTAGCAAATCAAATCATGTTATATCGAAGCTATACACCACGGCTCGGCTGGAAATAACTGACGGTTATATTGGTTGGGCTCGATATTGCTGGGGTGCATCTATTTTGTCCGAAATTGCTTATGTTTCACCTTGTTTGAAACAAGGAATATTCATGTCAATTTTTTTTTACACTAACACGGCACAGTGATTACACTATACCTGATAGAAAAGCATGGTGCAATCCAAAAAAAAAACAATGACCACCAACAAAAAAATAACCATCGTTAGCCGCAGCGATCATGCCGGCCTGCTCAAATATCTCTGCACGCTTCGCTTAAAAGACCCAATCATCATCATAGGACGATGGAAACACGCTCGCCGTAGGGCCCCTCCACAAGCCGACAACTCGGCAAAAGTATGAGTTAGAGAACCTAGCCGGGATGTGAGTTGCGAGACTGAAAAGCTGGGACCCCGCTGACCCGCGTTCTTGGTTCTGCTATGGAAGGGAGAGGGTGGAACAAGATTAAACAGCTCTTTAGAACACTCGTTATGATACAGATGATAGAAAACGCTCAATGACGCAACATCTCAAGATACTCTGGATCGAATAAAAAACGTCTGGATCGTTCACAATGCAGACAGCCCTATAGACGCTGTAACCTATCCAGGGCATCGAGTAAGTACTGGGCAGAACCGTCCCAGAGATGCAAACAGTATTCCATACATGACTTTTTTTTTTTTTTTTTTTACTTGGGGAAAATCCTCATTGGACCGTCCCGGCTACACATGGGGGATGGTAACCGGGGTGTGCCGGACTTTTACCGACTAAAAACCCCAAGTTGACCTCATCTGCACTAAGACGGGACTGTGGGCCCTGTAATCAATTGCTCCACAGCCCCGCCGTGCACTGCATTTCTTAAGCTCTGTCTCGCAGGAAGACATTAGCAACAATGCCTTCCCTCATCAGTCTCACGAAATGTAATATGAGCGCTTCCGCTCCATCAATGTCTATATATCGCTAACCAGGCGCCCAGGGCCCCCACCTTGAGCACCCGCGATCCCAATGGCATCAGCCAATCGGTCATGAATGGACCGATCGGCTGGAATTGACGTGCCGGGGCGATTGCCAGCACGACGTCTTCTCCTGCGAGTGGGATTAGCTCTGTGCCGCTCACGCTCTGCGGCTTCCTTCTGGGACATAATATTCTCACAGAAGGAGACCACAGCCCTCCAATTATCCTGTCCTTTCAGCATAGCCGATACCACTGATGGCAAGGTGAGGTCGTGTCCGATCTTTTGGACCAGATTTCGCCGCTCATCGTCCCATGCCGGACATTCTGCGACCGTATGTTGGGCAGAATCCTGATCCGAGACGCAGTGATAGCACTGGGTCGTTCCTTCTATCCCAAACCGGCACAGATACTCAGTGAAACATCCGTGTCCAGTGAGTACCTGTGTCAGACGGTAGGTGACATGACCGCTGCTCTGTAACCAGGCTTCGAGGTTTGGCAGAATTGCGTTTACCACGCGCTTATGCACACATCGCTCCTCTGAGAGTCGCGCTCGCCATATTCTCACGGCTATTAGACGCTCTTCTGTTTTAAACCTTTCCAATGCCAAGGGTGGTACGGTTTCACCCCTTTGGCGGATTTCGCGAACTCGGTTGAACACCGCAGTGTCCACTTCTGCTAGGATATCGATGGGTGGAAAGCGCGCCAAAATCAAAGCCGCCTCATACGATATCGTTCTATAACCACGTGCGATCCGAATGGCCATCCTTCGCTGCAAACTATACAGTTTATGTCTGCAGCGACGGACATGCAGCCTGTGCCCCCAGACTGGCGCTCCGTAAAGGGCCACGGACCGCATAACTCCAGCATAGAGGCGGCGAACTTCCTCTGAAGGTCCCCCGAGGTTGGGTAGGAGTCGGTGCAGAGCACCCACTACCCTCTCAACTCGGGGAACAAGGCGCTCAATATGCTCCTCGAAGCCCCAGCGGCCATCCAAGGTGAGCCCGAGGTACTTTATGTACCGGCCCACTCTAACTACTGTGTCACCTACTAGAATCGACGAATTGGGTGGTTCCGTACCTCGCGGTAGTTTGTGAAACCACATGGCCTCACACTTGTGAGGCGCTACCCGCAGACCCAATTCACCTATTTTGGCTACGACCCGTGCCACCCCAAGCTCGGCGAGCTCTGTGGTCCTTAAATATGATTCCCCGACGGCAAGAATAAGCGTGTCGTCAGCATAGCAAACGATACTAACACCGTCAGGGAGAACAACGCGTAGAACCGCATCGTATGCGAGGTTCCACAATAGAGGCCCCAGGACTGATCCTTGCGGAACCCCACAGTACATCCTCCTCCTGTACCTTATCTCATCTCGACCCATGTACGTGATATATCTGTCACGCAGATACGCCCCGACAATGCAGCGCAGGTAAGAGGGCACGTTATGGTGTACGAGTGCTTCCGTAATCGAGGTCCAAGACAGAGAGTTGAACGCATTGACTATGTCGAGGCTGACACCTAAAACAACCCTGCCTTGGGAGGTGGCTTGTCTGGACAGAGACTGAACGTGAAGAATAGCGTCAATTGTCGAACGTCTCTGCCGGAACCCGAACTGCATTTCATGCAGGTCAGGGCCATTGCGCGACAGATGCCGGTTTAGGCGGAAGGTAAGTATCCTTTCAAAAAGCTTGCCACACTCATCTAACAGGCATATGGGTCGATACGCGGAGGGAGATTCTGTGGCCCTACCTGGCTTTTTAATGAGGACCAACTCGGCCAGCTTCCAGGTCTTAGGGAAGGTTCCTGTGCGGAGACAGCTATCAAAAAGCTGCCTCAGCCTATCACCCAGGGCAACCAGAGCTAAAGCCAAGGCTCGACCCGGGATTCCATCCGGGCCTGGAGCAGTATCTTTGGCCTTTAGGCGGCCAACTGCCCGGTCCAATTCTTCCTCGGTTATCCTATACTCATCGCAGAAATGTGACAGTGATAAGGGTGCAACTGAAGAGTGAGAGCGACCGCCATGAACCCGTGGGAAGAGACAGTTGACTATCTCCTCGACTAACCGTGGATCCATAGTTTGTGTCAATGGTGAGACCCATGGGCGGAGTTTTCCCATAACGATTTTATAAGACCGGCCCCATGGATCCGTACTAAGCCCCTGTAGCAGCTCATTCCAGGATCGAGCCTTGGCGTCCGCAATGGCGTTTCGGAACGCCCATTGAGCCGCCTGAAATTCTGCATATGCTCTGGCCTTTTCATCAGCCGTTGCTCGCCTTCTTCTCCGGGCACGTTGAAAGTGGCGTCGTGTGCGGAGACACTCTGCTCGTAGCGGAACAAGATTCTCCGACCACCAGTACACGGCCCGACGCTTGGGATACCTGGCTCGGGGCATGGACGCGTCGCAGATTCTCGTCATGTCATCCCGGAACCAGGCGGTTTCTGCTTCTGGATCGGACACGTTTCCTCTTTCTGGCCATGCCGCGACGTTGGCAGCTGCGACAAGGAAATCCTTATCGAGCTTCTTAAGACACCAACGCCGTGGAAGGCCACTGGATAAGTGTCCAGTCATGGCAGGGTAACCTACGTCGAAGATGATGTAGCGGTGGTCTGATAGAGTGACTACCTCTTCAGCCACATGCCAACTTGAGACCATACTAGCGGCTGAGGGAGTCGCCCACGTTAGATCAACGATCGACTCCCCCTGCCATCGCACGCAGGTGCTGACCGAACCCTCATTGAGAAGTCGAAGGTCAAGGCCAGCTGACCACTCTAGGAGTTTCTCTCCTCTGCGATTGTTTCGACGATCGCCCCAAACCCGGGAGCGAGCATTAAAATCTCCGAGAACGATCAAGCGACGAGGTAGACATCTACGAATACACGCAGCCACCCCGTCGAGATACCTCTCATAGTCGACAAGAGATATATTGGGAGAGACATAACAGCCTACGATAGCTAACTGGCCCCACTCCATGGCAACATAGCCCTGCCCTCTCTCTAAGAGGGAACAGGGTGGACCCGTGTTCCAGTAGACGGCAACGGAGCTGTCGGAATCACCAAACCATCGTGGATGATCCGTTGGAACGCAATAGGGCTCCGCAACTACAGCAATGGCAACCAGCCACTCCGCGACAGCTTGCAGTAGCAGGTTCTGCGCGTCGCGGCAGTGGTTTAGGTTGCCTTGAAGAACCTTTAGGGAAGGGACCATAATTATTAGACTACCATATTCACCCCCTCCGACTGGCTCAAAGGAGTCGTCTCAGTCACGACGGTCACCTCCATCTCAACGGACGTATTGGGGGCTACCTGCTTAGACCCCGCACTTTTTTTTTTAGAAGGTGGAGAACATTTCTTGCTCCCCAACCTATGGTCCGCTTTACGGCCTAAGTCTGCACATATAGGGCAATGACATGCCTGTGCATCACACTGCCTTATTTTGTGATTCGGGTCACCACACCTATAACACAGAGAACTTCGGTCTACATTATTTGGACAATTGTTACGATAGTGCCCAAGCTCGAGGCACCTGAAGCAACGCAAAGGGCGAGGTCCCAGCGCCTCAACGCGAGCTGAGCCCCATCCAATAATGATCCTCCTAGCCGTCTCTAGCTTACGCGCTGCTGCAGCTGGGCATCGGACCCAAACCGTACCTAACCGATTATGCACCTGGTGGATCTCGCCTACATTCCATACATGACTTAGGCCTTATACAATTGATACAGTTGATTAGGTGAAAAACCGACGCACTCTGTTAAGGATACCAAGTCTACGCGAAATCGTGGAGATGACAGTCCCTATATGATCCCCGAGGGTGAGATCACAGTGATCGATTCACGTCTCTTGATAATCGTTGCCGTTCTAAGACTGCTCTGTAATTACTATTAAGTACGTTTTAGTCACTTTATCAAGCCAATGCAATAAGATAATACTAATCGGACGTAGTCCCTTTGAAGAGAACAAACAGCCCATTAGCCGCAGATTTAAATCTATAAAGCAACAACGATCAAATATATTGATAATTACTTAATTAATTGACTGTAGATTTGTAAATAAATAAATAATAATTTTAAAACAAAGTTATAGGTTATTTTATTATTACTGAGCTGTATTTAATTGTATTTTAATATTGTCAAATATTCAATAGAATTTACATTATTTTGATTTATGTGTCATTAATACTATAGATCTATATTATTTATAAAATCATTGTATTGTCCGTGGACTCCTTGAAATAAAACCATTGAGTTTGGTTTGGAAAACACCGCAGTGTTTTAGAAAGCATTGTATTATTAAACACTGGAAATATATTATCAAACTCTTGTTGATATTTTTTATATCTTTATAATTATTATTTATGTTAAACAAACGCCATTTATTTTTATTGAATATGCATACGGATGTTTAATTAATATTTTTTGTCCCCGTAGGTGATTTTGTAAATACTATATATCCATTAAATGCAAGATAAAATTGAAATTTGAGTCACCACGGCTCGTAATATCCAACTTGTTTTTATTAAGGTAGTTAACAAGAAGTGATGCATACTAATTAATTGTTATTGGTATATGTTAACGGAAGCGATATAGTGACACTTAATTGAAAAGGTAGTCAACTTTTTCTGCTATTAGCTCGGTCAGTTTCATTGCTTTGCCTTAATGTTTTTGGCGATCCTTACTTTAAAAATAAAAATAGAACCCTTTTAGGATCACTCTTTTGTCGTTTTATTCTATTTATCAAATCAGGAACCCTTGAAAGTATCAAGTAGAAGTCTTACTATAAAATTATACTATCTTTAAAAGTATTCCATTATCGTTAACCAAAAGATGGTATTAAAATGGTAGGTTATGTAGAAGTGACTACGGACAAAATTAACAATAAATGTATATTCAAATGCAATTTACAATGTACAAATAGGGTTTTTTTGCTAGCGCAGTGAATAAATTATTTGTGTTTAACAGCGTTTTTAAATTTATACAGCGTTTCTGAAACTGTGCGACAGCTTTTGGTCTCTCAAGTCAATACATACATAAAAAATATTGAAAGAAGCCCCAATATTTCAACTGTGGGCTCTAACTTATTATTAAAAATGTATTTTATTGTAAAAGCAATATGCGTCTCTTTTGGGAGTTCTTAAAAATGGAATTATAAAAGGGCTGACATTGAAAGTACTACAAAACACGTCCTGATTGGAGTTAAATACTCAAGATCAAATCTGCAATAGATGTGTTTCAAACAAGTGATCATATTCATTTACTTCCAATAAACCCAAATCGGAAAACCAACTAATTATCTGTGCCTGTGAATGTTTCTACGAGTCTGTGCTAATCAATTTGGTCTTGACAGTGACTTCTAATAAATTACTATGATATACCCACCAATCAACATTTTTTCGTAGTGTTTTTTTTTTCAAACTTATTCGCGTGACTTGGATTTTTTATCTCAATATTTATTGAATGACGTTGATTTATAAATCGCTTACTTAGGTTATTACTATATTTTTATACACTTACTTGTGTTATTCTTGTAGTGCTTATCTGTACAAACTAATATAAATATTTCAGCTGAATTATAGGTAGAAATCAACAAAAACGTCCTTCCGTCGCCCATGATAGAAATCATACTATTATTTAATAATAAAAGCTTATGTTATTATGCTTACGTCAAAGGCCTCCCTTATTCCACTATAATTATGGAGTCCTTGGAAAGGGGCTTTGGGTATTTACCCTACCATGCTTGTCCAGTGTGAGTTGGCAAGTTTGCACTATGTGCTGAAAAGATACATGCAGCAGCTTAGATGTTAGTAATCTTGCATGTAATTCGGCACACTGTATATCTTAGTCAGCTCTTATGACACTTTAGTATGATGAAGATGGAGGTACTATTGTATTCTGCTGGTAAAGGAGGTAAATGGTAAATGTTTATATTATTTCTGCTTAATTTCTTAAACAACGATTAACTTACAGCACTTGAAAATAGATTACAAAAAATCGCTATGAATATAATACATCGATGTATTGATTACCTCAGTGTTGATCAAAGTCCAGTAGCTTAATATATTGGGACATAATTTTCAAAGATTATTTGTGAATTAAAATAAATTATACTATTGCGTATCTCTAGATTTCTTAAAATACCTATTCATTTTCATTACGTTATCTAGGTATAATGCACAGCTTTTGTTAACATAGCCGCTAGTTGCAATATGAACCATTAATAGATTATTGTAAATTATTTTGTTTACCAGTTTTATGATTTTATTGTGGGGATGGAGTTTTAGGCAACTCGTCGTGTCGTATGTCACATACTCGTAATAAATAGGGATGTCCGCGGTTGGTGAATATGAAATCGTTAGTTTAATGTCTCGCCTAATGACGGTATGAATTTGTTGAAACGGGTGCTCGACCCTCGTGGTCAGTGAAGAGTGATACAATGTACATATTATGTAATTCTCATTTAAACTAAAGAGAAATGTACGAAATAAGGGTACCCAATCATATGTTGAAAAAGATATTTATATAATTTGAAAAGTTTTCATTTACAGAAAAATCTGAAGCGCTAAATATGATAGATAATACAATACAGTGTCTGTTATATTGTTTTCAGTTCAAGTTGTGGCTTTATTTAAAGATTCCTTGTCTTGCAGACCTTTGAAAGGTTTGTTTTTGTAGTAAAAGCTTGTGAGGTTTGTTGTCTTTAAAGCTCGCGAGTGAGCCGTTTGTGGAGTGTCTTCGACTTCTCCAGTCACGTAAATAATTATAGCTTTCGTGTAAGCCACGAAGGAGATGCGTCTCATAAATACGTTTGTTTGTTTTGATATACCACACGGTCGATGTACGTATAACCCTAAAGAATTCAGTGTACGTTATGTTCATGAAAAATTTACTATGAAGGCGGCGTATCAAACGAGGATGGGGGCGCGAAGCTCCAGAGCATTGCATAATGAGCTATGGCGGGGCGGGAGGACTAATGACGTCACTTTGCACGCATCATTACTGTCCCACGCCATTGTCCGGCCTTCCCATATGTAAACCGTCACCGAGTCTACTCAGCTTGAAATTCCTAAGACGCTACCAAAAGAAAAGGAAATTGTGAATTATTTTAAAAAACGGCAAATTTACTCCACTTGAGTGCTACTTTTCATCCTTTGTTGGAGAATAGCATTTTTCTCAGCCGGCATTTTTCAACTCTGTGAACTTAAAACACATAATTTGGATGTAATGTTTCCGGCTGCTGGAAACGGAAAATGTCTTTGTTTGCTCGCGGATGCTTATTACGTCAGGTCCGGAAAATTCCTTCCGGCGTGAAAGCGCCGGACCGTACTTAGTGTGAGACCTATTGTGTTAGATTTGCAACATTTGTGATATTGTAGTTGTAAGTACCAAAGTAGCGAGCACGTTCTTATTAACATAATTATATTCTGTACTACTCGGTATTTATCCTTTTATTTACTCCGCCTCAACGAAATTACTATAGTGCACCTGATTGTAGGTACAATGAAGTCCAAAAGCGAAAGCGACCATCAAAAGATGAAAATCCGTTGATAGCCTCTGTCGTCATGTCGGCCTACATATACCATGACTGAAGGTCTCTTGGTATATGAGTGACTGGATATACACAAGTTAATCCCGAAACGCGACAGGCCAAAGCGATTCAATATGACGTTCTTTACACTTGTGTACTATGGTCACGACCCAGTTCGGGCAATTGCCCCAGCACCATAAAATAAGATCTGTAATGTTTATCTTTTTTTAATTACAAAAAAAAGAACAACAAAAAATGTTACACAATGCAGAATATATTTTGCAAGAATATTGCAAAATTTCGTTCATTCGTAGATAAAATCAAATTATAATATTATATGTACACGTATATAGGCGGAATTTTTTCCTGAAAACATAATGCACACATTTAAAATACATGCTTAATTCATATAACCGTATTGTATCTTGTAGTTCGTCGTGAATGGAAATACGTCACTAGCAGTTCATTTTGATATCAAATTATAATATATCCATCTTCTATAATTATAACCTTATAAGTACACAATAACACGCGTATAATTTACTTTAATTGTTGTTGCTAATGGTATACAACAGTTTGAATTTAAGATTTTCTTCCTTCAAATCATGCAGATTTAAAAGAATACCATGACAATATTTCACTGATATTTCACAACTATGATAGATATGATGTCAGCAATAAATATACCAAGGCTCGGTAGCTTTTGAGCCCTTTATTGGCTCGACGTCAATAAATATAGAACGGGGAGGTCAGCCGGCGCTCGGGTGCTTCGGGAACGCCCCTACTCCAATCGAGATAGCCACTCGATAGATACATTCCACTTGATTAATTTAAATCTAGAATAAAGATAGGAGTCTGATAAAAGCGGGGCCATTTGATATAATAAAGTGGTTCGAGATGTGTTGAGTCAGGGACTACGTTTGCGGACGGAAGGGTCCATCGTTCATGAACATCGTAAATCTTTTTAGATTTCATATTGTAGTTTTTATCACTATCGTTCGTTTTTCTTTGTTTTATTGAATTTGCCTTTTTCTTCGTTATGTTTATTTTATTAAAAAATCAAGTTGCTACTTTCAATTCAACTTTTGCAATGCTTTACACGAATTATCTTATGTTTATTTAAATAGTATTTTATTTAATATTTATAATATTTAATAAAATTAATTAATTCTTTTGCATTGCGTTTGAGTTACGCGTGTGGCTTAGTAATACAGAGTTGACCAGGTGAATAATTTTAGCCCTAAGGAGTCCGTTTCTACACAGTGCAGTAGTCTTAAGGCGAGTGGCTCCCCTGATACTCGCCTATCCTTGGAGCCGAACGAGCGCATCAACAGGGAAATCCCAAAAGAATAGAGATCTACTTAAGGCCGCACGCCGTGCCGGTCATCGAGGGTGAGACCCCAGTCAAGCCCTCGATGCCGGTAGGTGGAAGGTGGAACACCCCGGGGGTTTTAGCTGGTGCAAGTCCAACACACCTGGAGGCGACCCTCACCGCCCACCGAGGTCCGTTAGGGATTTCTTCTGAGTTACCTTTAAAAAAGCTGTATAATTGTGGTGTCCATGGAATTTGTTGTTACTAAACTAATTATAATTGTTAATCAGTAAGAATATCTAGTTGAGTATCGTAAAAGTATAATTAAAAATATCCTTACCAACTTAAAAGACCCTGTGACTGATTAATAATCAATATAATCATGATGAAATAAAATAAGAAAATACGGTATTTATTTGTTTAATATATTTCTTTAACAGCATTAACATTTAGGCTATGAAACATTCGATCATATAAACGTAGGTGTTCGTTCATTGCGTTTCTTCTCGACTCCAATGATAATACAGCAATCAGTCACCCGTGGCATACAAATTTATCCGGAAAATTGCGCGAGTGGGAACTTTTCCAATACAGGATGCAAAGTAATTCGCCGTATTGGTTTTACACATATCATTTTTTTCCCTTTTATTAGGTCGTTTTATAAAGTTATTGGTATTTTATTGCTACATTAGATTCTATCGTAATGCTCAACGTGTTTCTGGAGTATGTTTAATATGTAAATTCAAGTGGTTATAAAGATAATCGAATGTTATGTATGTGTAATGTGTTGACGTCTTTAATAAATTAAATTTGATGTGATGGTTTATGCAGGGATAAATAGTAGATAGTATGCCCAAACATTATAGTTTTATAGTACTTTTTGTATTTCTATACTATTTTCATGACGAGTGTTCTGAAGAGTTATTTAACCTTGTTCCACCCTCTTCCTTCCTGAATAGAACCACGCGCGCGGGTTTACGGAGTCACAGCTATACGGTATCTCACATCCCGACTAGGACGAAGAAGTTCTTTATCTCTTAGTTTTGTCCTGTCGTTGAGCTGTTGTATGGTCTTCCATCGAGCATGTTCTCACCATCCTATGAAATGGGATCCTTCAAGCATAGCGTGAAGAGATATTTGTGCCGGCCGGCATGGTCGCTGCAACTATCGATGAGTTTTTTTCTGTTGATAGTCGTTGTGGTTTTTGGACTGCACCATGCTTACCATGAGGTCTGGTGCGCTCACTTTGTCGAGTCAGGATAAAAAAAAACATATATTACTGTTGTACTACTGGTCAAATTGGGCATACAAGCGCAAACTTAATAGTACGATTGTACCTAAATAACTTAGCTCAGTGTCGCACCTTGGGAGAGAGAGAGGTTTTGGAGGGTTGGGCTCTTCACTCCCACCCTTCTCAGACAGGTAGCCTAAACAGGGTTTTTTACTCCCCGGGCATCTGGATGAATTTGGTTTCCCAAGCCCGATTGGAGCAATTAGAAGGACACCCCAGGGATATTTAGTCATATACACATCTCACACATATACACAATAATGTTTATTTTAATTTCAAATTTACACATGCCTATCAAAAAATTATATATCCACATACTTGTGCCCTTATATCATTTTCTATAAATCCGCACCTGTGCTAGCACTCCTTAATGATAGCTTTGAGTCAAGCATGAATGCTAATGCTTTGGTTAAAAAAAGCATAAGATTTTTCTTATTCAGCAGTGGACAGATTTGGAATCTGCCTGTTTTTTTTGGTTGTAATTTTAATAGATCTAACATGATTATTCGATGTCTTTGTAAAATAGTCTAAATATTAAATAAAAAATAAATTACTCGAAACTAAACACAGAATTCTACTATATACTAAAAGTAATAATAAATATTTCATCCAAACAAAACATGTACACAATAACTGTGCTGAAATAACATATGCCTACAGCAAAAAACACTTTGTATACATCTGCTTTAGCAAAAAACTCTAGGTAATATCAACTTCTGTACTAAATTATGTTTATTCCCTTTTATCTTTATATATTATATTTTGACATTTTGTGTTAACAGTATAATAGTTACCTTAAAACTTAGTTACATTGATTGTACCAACACAGTAATATGTAAATTAAAATGACGCTAATGTAACACATGCTATAACGGGTTTAATTTTAGAAGAAGTATTATAAAAATAATGGTGGCACTTGGTAGCGATATAACCATAAATTATAACAATAAGTAACTGTTCACACGTAAGCTTAAAGTTGAAATTTCATACATTTCTTTTTATAAAATGTCGTGTTAACACGCATTTAATTGTATGAGTTATTTAGTTCGAAAAAAATAATTAATACAGGGGTGTAAATAGGATTGATAAGTGTTCGAAATATTGAAAAGATATAAATACGAATATTCTATAATAAATAAAGAATATTACTTTCGATTGTGATGTGAAATCCGATTGAATTCGGATTATTTAGGTTACGGATATTTTTATGGAAACTGTCTTGTTTCCTTGTGTTTGTTTATGGATGAAGAGTATAGCTAAGTATCTACTAAGTGACGTGCGTTAAGTAACCTTCATTAGTAACATCTTTAGATTTTTATAAATTAAAATAATTAAAGATGAATAGAGAATTTCGAAGTTAACTACAAAAAAACGTCTTTATAGGTTTCAGTTATGTATATAGATAGATAACGGGTCCAAACTCGTCCATCCATATGCGTACACAAACCCATGCATCCAAATGCATAACATCCCTAGGTACAAAGAAAAGTTTTATCGATTCTTAATTAAACGTAAAAATTGAGTTCTTCTGCGTATGAAATGTAATCGGTCGCATCTCGGATCGTCGTATGTACCACGGGCATTGCTTTCTCACGGCTGATTGAAAAAGCTAGTACTCCATAATTATATTGATACTAGCTGTCCCGGCAGACCTTGTTCTGCCCTATTTCTCTAAAACAAAGTCAGATTGTTTTTTTTAATGATAATAGCTATTGGCCTGTCGGCTGTTTTTTGAAAATTGTTTGAAGGAGCCTGGCCTTAATGCTATATGTATAAAAATTGACAAATATTGACATTAATATTTATACGTCACTCAATAATTGTTTAGACTTCCCGGAACCCGTCCACTAACATTTAAATTTTATGCTATGGTGTTAAAGTTTGGTGTTTGGTTTGGTGTTTGTTTGGTTTGAAGTTTGAAGTGTTTGTATTGACTTATAACAAATATTTTGTATGAGAATACAGAAAAGAGTTGTTTTTAGACTTTTTCAGATAATTTTTTAAAATCTTCTCTCTGTTATAACCTTCCCCAGACTTCAACAAACACAACAAAAAAGAAATCAGTCAAATCGGTTCAGCCGTTCTCGAGTTTCGCGGTTATCAAGACACTATAGCTGATCCGGCAAACGTTGTTTTGCTATGTAAGGTTTTGTAATATCTTCTAAGATGTTCATTGAAATTAAGTGATGTCAAAGACAATTTTGTTCACAATTAAATACTCTTAATCAACAACACATTTATTTGGATAAAGATTAATATTATTGCGTTGATACAACTCTTAACAAATAATGCATTAATTTCGACCAAATTTGTTTACCATAAAAACGGTTCTAGTGACTTAATCTTAAAAGATAAACATATACTGTCGCGGACATTTTTTTAGATCATTTCAAGAGGAATAATTCTTTCTTACATATATTTTTGGTATCTTGAACCGTTTTTGCAGCGCACGCAATGGAAGCCCTCAAGGATGAAAAATTTTGCCCGTTTTTTTCACATTTTCCATTATTTCTTCGCTTCTAATAATTGCATCGTGATGTTATATAGCCTATAGCCTTCCTCGATAAATGGTCTATTCAACTCAAAAAGAATTTTTCAATTCGAACCAGTAGTTCCTGAGATTAGCGCGTTCAAACAAACAAACAAACTCTTCAGCTTTATAATATTAGTATAGATTACAGTAAGGTCTTCGGCGAATTATTTATTTTTAATAAGCAATACATAAATATATTACTCATATTAAGGTGCTACTTTGTTATTATTAATTCTATTGTATTTTTTTACACTATACAGTCAGTCCATAAAGTATTCGTACACTTTGCAATTTCGTAAGAAACTCGCTAGAACAATGCTATTTTACATGCTGTGTCCAAATAAAAAATACTACCTACTACGGTATATAATAGGCCATTTATTGCGAAAAAAACACAACAAAATATATAACATACAGTAGAAAAAAATTCAGAACGAAAATAAACTAATTTTGAGGTCCAAACAAGTATTCGTACAGTTATAGTTTTCGTAACAGATTGTTACTTTCGAAGTGTATATTTACAATTCAATATTTGGTCGGGTATCCTATGGCTTTGATGACTGCTTCCATCCACCTAGGGAGAGATTTCACATACTTAGCCGTGAATGAGGAGTAAATTTTATCCCATTCCTCTTTTAATGCAGTTTTCAAGTCGCTCTTGTTGGAGATTACCCTTTTTATTATCTACCTTTTGAGATATCTCCACAAATTCTCTTTGGGGCTCATGTTCGGAGATTGGAGAAGGTGTATGAAGCTATTTGAGGCAGTTGTGCAAAAGCCACATCCTCGTATTTCTTGCTGTACGCTTGGGGTCATTATTTTGTTGAAAGACAAATTCGTTTTCCAATCCCAACTTAGCAGCACTGGCATGCATGTGCATTTTCAATATGTCTAAAACATCATATGATCCATTGTACCATCTATAAAGTATAGGTTGCCCACACCAGCGGCGCTCATGCGTCTCTATACACACACTAAGCCGCCACCGTACTTAACAATTGGCACTAGATTACGGGGTTCGAGTTCGGCATCTTTGTGCCGCCACACTTTCTGCCTACCGTTAGACCCGAAAATATTAAACTTACTCTCATCTGAGAAGATACCTCGCTCCCACTGCTCAGAAGCGTCGGACCGATGGTTCCTCGCAAAAGCTAGGCGTTTCTTCCTGTTCGCTTCACTTACCCAACACTTTTTACGCGCAGTCCATCAATTGTACCCCGATTCCCATAGCTGTTTACGGTCTGTCTCTTTGCACATCTTGGTATTGCGTCGCTCTAGCTCTGCAGCAACTTTGGAGGTACTCGTACGAGGGTTTTTTTTTTATCTCGCGCACTGTAGCGCACTTGTCCTGCTCGCTGAGGGATAACGGGCGTCGACATCTCGTTTTGTTCTGTAGGGATTTTGTTTTACAGAGACGGTCAATCACACTTTGAACAGTTGACCGCGGTCTTCCAATAAGCCTTGCGATCTCCTGCTGTGACTTATACTGAATATGAAGGCGGATGGTGAGCTTTCGCTCCTCCAGCGACGTTTCTTTGCCTTTAAGACCCATGATTATGGTTCTGCCGGCTCTGCAGTTCAATGCGCTCTCGGAGTCACTTGTAGTCACTTGTGATCAGTATTATACGACGCTCTAGTGTCAAACCCCTCCATTCCCTTCAAGAATTGAACAAAATTCGCTCCAAAATACGCCAGCTTTGGTTGAATCGATAGGTGTACGAATACTTGTTTGGCCCTCAAAATTGATTTATTTTCGTACTGCAATTTTTTTCTACTGTATGTTATATATTTTGTTGTTGTGTTTTTTTCGCAATAAATGGCCTATTACATATCGTAGTAGGTAGTATTTTTTATTTGGACACAGCATGTAAAATAGCATTGTTCTAGCGAGTTTCTTACGAAATTGCAAAGTGTACGAATACTTTATGGACTGACTGTATATATATTAGGTCCTTACATATGAAATTGGCGTTTTGTATGGGAGGAACAAAAAGTCGAATATTTTTTAATATAATATATTTAATTAATCAAAGTATGAACCATTATTTTCTATGCACTTTTGCCATCTCATAGGTAGTTCATTGATCCCTTTACTAAAAAAACCAGTCGGACGGGAATCAATAAAATCTTTGAAGGCGATTTGGACTGCCCCATCGGAGTTGAATTTTTTCCCTTGCAAGAAGTTATCCAAATTTCGAAAAAAATGGTAATCTGTTGGAGCAAGGTCCGGGGAGTACGGAGGATGTCTTAGACTTTCCAATTGAAGCTCTTCTAATTTAGTAGCCGTCTGTTGCGCAGTGTGTGGTCTAGCGTTGTCGTGAAGCAGCAGTGGCGTGGAGCGATTGACCAGCCTAGGTTGTTTAGCCGCTAGCTTTTCCATCATGGTTTGCAATTGCTGACAATAGACATCAGCCGTAATAGTCTGGCCAGATTTGAGAAAACTGTAATGAACAATACCGGCACTAGTCCACCAAACGCTTACAAGTAACTTTTTTGGGGTTAATTTTCGCTTGGGGCAGGATTTGGCTGGCTGGCTAGGATCCAACCATTGCGCTGAGCGCTTCCGATTATCGTAAAGAACCCATTTTTCATCACAGGTAATGATTCGGTTTAAAATACCTTCATTATTGTGCCGGTTTAGTAATGTAACGCAGCAGTCGACGCGCGTTTGCCGGTTTGCTTCAGTCAATTCGTGAGGTACCCACCTTTCAAGCTTTTTAATCTTCCCAATTTGCTTCAAGTGAATTAAAACAGTTTTATCACTAACATCGCAGCCTGCAGCTAACTCGGACGTGGTTTGCGATGGATCCGCTTCCACAATAGCCTTCAACTCTTCATTATCAACTTGAGTCTCAGGCCGTCCACGGGGCTAGTTCTGCAGGTCGAAATTTCCAGAACGTAAACGTTGGAACTAAAAACGAACTGTGTTTTCTTTTGCAACACGACCGCCATACATATCATTCACCCTTCGAGTTGTTTCCGCAGCACTAGTGCCATGGCGGAACTCGTACTCGTAAATAATGCGATATTTTAAGTTTTCCATTTTGTAAAATGAGTGACGCAAACAGAAAAAAACAGAAGAAAAAAACAAATGAATGACGATCATCGAAGCACAAATACATGAGTCTATAGCTGTACAAATTTGAATTTGGAATTACTTACCAAAGAGGAGAAATTTGTGATTAAAGTGGCCAGTACGAAAAACGCCAATTTCATATGTAAGGACCTAATATTAGGGCGTTTAAAAAAAATTTTTTTTCCTCGGAACCACGCTCAAAAGTTTCGTTTTAATGCCAAATAAGGCCTCTGAAAATATGAGCCCTTAATATTAATATTTAGGCTGTCCGCATCGCACTTTTCGATTTCCCATACAAATAACACAGGACAAAAGTTTTTTTTTTTATTTCTATAACTAATGAACGATATATCGTATTGCAATACCCAGTCATTATTTTTGTAGAGAATTTAACGCTCTACAAAAAAGAATATACATACATATATATATATATATATATATTTAAAAGCATGGATAATTTACTAATAAGATTGAAGTTTGTTTAAGGAACTAATCTGTGGTCTAATTTAAGAGCTTTTGCTTAATTTTCTGGTTTATTCTCTTAGCACTTGTGCTCACCTTGGTAAGGTGTTATTAAATTATCACTATTAGGTATAATTTTATTATTCTGCATAGTGTTTAACCATAAAGTTAACATAATATTTAAACGGACATAGCGTGTGTACTGTTGATCATTGTGTAATTAATTGTAGGGTATATTATGTATATTTATGAAATGCAAATTTAATTAATTGCTTAATTAATTTAAATTATTATAGTAGTGCAAAAACAACGAAATTATATCTATTTAAATAAAAAAAACATATAAAATCAAAAATTTTACAACTAGGATAGTGCTGAATAAAAAACTAACATATTTTAGATACTGTGTGTACTATACTAGTATATTAAATTTTATTTTTAATACTAGCTCTACAAAATGACCACTACATATGATAATATATGCGTCACAGTTCACGCACGACGATAATTGTTAAAAAAAGAGGATCTATTGATGATTTTCGTTGTCGTCACGAAGGCGTAGATACCACAGATAAAGATGTCTTGGTATTTAGGAAAATTTACCTATATGGGCTGATCCCGAAATCCAAATGATAAAAGAGAGGCCCTTTGAAGATGTACCATTCATGAATTGAGGTTGCATTCCTGTTTATTACAGACGCCCCATCTCTTTATTGTTAATTGTTTACCATCAACGTGGGCATGGAAGGCTTTAAGGGTGATAATATTGATCACACCTGTTGAAAAATGAAGATAAAGTCCTCCAACTTTAAACATTCTAACCCAGCAAATAACTATTCTCCATTATTTAAAATGTTTAATACATATTTGAGGCTTTATTTAAATAAATAACTGGCTATATATTTTCACTTACGGACCTTCATAAAAAACTTGTTTGTATAGATTTTATTAGAGAAACGATATCAAAGAAAACATTTTGCTTCCAGAGGACGTGAGTTTGACCACCGCACCTGATGTAAAGCGGTTCTAAGGTTGCTCCTGAAGTGAACTTACTTAGCAAATATACACCTAGTTTTATATTAGAAATGTCTTCCTGATGAATATTAGGAAAATTTTTCAAAAAATTGGTACAAGGGTTTCATTTAAAATAATTATGTGTAAATACAACCATTCAAACTTGAGATAATTAGTTATATTATACAAGGTACATAAATAATAACATGATTCGATTTTTAAGAATACAATTTACAACTGTGTAAGGGTTGTAACTTATTGTAATTAAAACATTTTTCCAGGTTGGCACCTATTGTCTTAAGCATTGATTGCTTTAGAGTTTAGATAGACAATTAATACTCAAATGTCTTCCGTTCTTAGAATATTAGTATGCATATAACTACCGTCAGTATATAAGAAGGTGGGTACAGTCATGTTGTAATAATTATACCGTAAGTAGTTATCGCCACTCTACGCAAGATTTATGTCATCCGCCCTTACTAACGAGCCTTGAATCCGTAATGAAATCCCTCATTTTATTTTCCGTCTCCCGGCTCGGCCCGGGTTCGGTAGGTGTTCGATCAGTTTACAATGAACACCGTTAAGTAGTTTATTATGTTTTCAATCATCGCCTGAAACGATTCTTATGTCCGTTCTTTAAACATTTGGACGTCCAATTTGAACGGTTCAATCGATTCGTGTATGTACAGACATTCAAAGTTTGCTGTCATAAAGTGCGTGCTTATTTGGTTTTATATTTGCATTTGCGCTTTTGTTACGACTATTTGAAAGCTGCTGTCATGCCGTATCTATTAGTTTAATAATGCGAGTAATCCGCTTAGCGCGAATTTTAGCGCCGTTTCACATCAATAGAGCGGTGGAGACCAGTGCTAGAAATCTTCGAGATCAGTCTGAATGTATTGTCTATATTTTTTATGTAAAAGAAAGGCAAACAGGCGAACAGCTTACCTGATTTCAAGCGATCTCTGTCACCTATGTGTATGTATATAACTGTAACACATAAAATGTCATCATTTCAAGAGGGTTTTTAACTCATTTTTTCTAGAGCCCCATATTATAATACTAAGATATATTGCGCCTGGAAGTTTATTCCACAACCTTAAAGTGTGTGAGGAGGTTCTGGAGAACTGCACTGTTGTTGCGAGCAGATGAGCTTTTAAAGTCCGAGAACACGGGACCGTATAGAATACACGAGCGCTTATCTTCAAGGTGCTGTTCTGGCAAGAGAAAACGAGTTATTGTCTATGCGACATATAAGCGTAAAGTGGATACAATTACTAAAGTATCTCTGCTTACCCTGGGGTTATAACGCGACGAATTATTATTATTTTCTACACATTGTAAGTTAATCATATGAGACATGAACTACTCTTTCGCCGATATCGAGCGTCAGAAAGGCGTATAACATACGAATTCGACATAATTCATAGCCTTTTCATATACACGATACATATGGAATTTTTACTGGCTTTAAACCATCTACCAGTTACCCATGTTCCAACAATAGTATAACATCATAGAAAGATTACTTAAAAATAGGGTAATTTTGATTTTCATTAATGATAAGCTGTAAATCAAATTTTTGTTATTCAATCAATAAACTAATGTTTCTTTGATTGAAATTGTTACAGTAAAATCTATTTTAGTATTATTATACATTATTGATTTCCATGATCATAATATTTATTAATGCAAAAGTTATCTGCTTTGAATATCCACTAATATTTAACCATCGCATTTTTTACTAGCGTACAACTTTTGTTAACTAAAATTGAATTAAGTTTTATTTTCTATATGCAGACGCTCCAATCGGTTATTAAAAACAATTATATTCTCTAAGATTCTTGTAGCTGTACATAGTAAGAATTTTTTTAGTATCTACATTAAATAATCAGTCAACGGCACATTAGAAGTACGTATCACGTCTTTGGGTTCATTTAGTCTTGGAGACGTCATGCGTCTCGCTTCCGGCGCGAACCGTCGCAACGCCATGTGCTTTGCTGTGGGAGCGAGGGCGGGCGAATGTTAAGATGGAGACTGACTTGTAACATTTATTGCCGGTGCACACGATGCGGCGCCGCATGTGCGCTGAACTTCCGTTCCGCGAGACGAGGCAAAGAGAGGAGCAAGCTGCAGCGGTACCACTTTGTAGTCTTTTCCGATATATTTTTAGTAACAGAGAGTTCTAAGTGGTGTCGCTACGGCGTAATAACGTTGCGGCGTCCCAACACGCGTGTGCTCATCAGTTTAGTAAATGTTTGCAGTGCGGTGCCGCATCGCAACTACAACGCATCATGTACACCGGCACTTAGGCTAAGACCATACATACATGTTATAAGATATCAGGCGACAATCGAAAAAAAGTGAAAACAAGATGAGTCGCTGGGTGAGTTATCTAAGGCTGAAATTTATTGCCATTACTTAGACTTGAATTATATTTTACTCAACCAATAAAAAATATATTATTTAATCAATGTTAAAGTATATTATAATTAACTGACGGGTTCAACTTGAACTTGGCTCTATGAATACTTAAAACTACAACCAAGTTCCCATTACATATTAACTTTTTGCCAAAGACAAATTTATTATCTGAGCAAAAGTAAAAGTAGCGCCCATAAATCGAAGCCTACGAAAAGGAGTAATTTAAGTTTCGAGGATATTCGATAATGTTCACATCGGCATGTGGTTAGGTAAGAGACTAGTAGTTAAGTATATAGTTTCATCGTTACATAAGTCCTTACTCTCTAGGCGCCTTGCTAGTCAATCACTACATGATTTTTGTGTAAAGGACGATTCGGATTCTGGCTGCCGCTCCTCGACAGCGGCGTTCCAACAGTGGCTACCAGGTGGCGTGCTTGTCATGCCACCTGATAACGCCGCGCAGTCGTTTACATCGGACTCCTTTTCGTATTAATACACACAGAGCTGTACCTAAACGCCTGGTAGCTGCTGATAAAATACGATGCGTGCCTTTGGCTGTAATTACAATACAACCCGAAGAGTAAAGCAGTGAGCGTAGTCAATAAAGCCGTTCCACGCTTTGAAACTCACGTCGAATGTTACATTATTTCTAAGTGTCATAAGTCAGTTTCCACCTTTAAACTAACATTGATCCATGCAAATGATTTTGTAACGTTTACTTATCTATTTGCCGCGATATGTTACGCATATCCGTCAATTAACGTGTTGGCTTATATCTTAATGTTAACTTCCTTTACACGACACGTCCCGTGCAACGGTAAACTGTCGTAAATGCAAACCTTTTTTTGAATAGTGCAGTCTTGTAACAAAAGGACATCAGAACAGCGTTTTGTAGTATAATTTAGCAAAATCGGAGCAATAATCAAAATTGTCAATAAAATGATATAACAGCGTAAAATATGGAATATAGTTTTGTATACTGAGGATACAATTTGTAGAATTTATGTAGTATGCTCTACCAGTTCTCCACGAAATGTGCATATGTTAAGAGAAAAAATATTTAGCTTTAATACATAATTATTTTAATTTTTATTTACTCAATAATATATGTTTCCCACATATGGTTATAAAACTTATAATAAATTATATTTCAACAATATTTATTTATATATCAAAAGTTTTATTAAAGTTTTATTCACACACAAAGTAAGTATGTATTCAGTCATAAACCAATGTATGTATATTAATTTGAGTAAACTAATTTCGTTACTTGAATCATAAATATTAATATTTTATTATACCTAGTGGTGTAATATGTAGCTAATTTAACGTTATCATTTTTTTCCGTAGTCCAATTAACCTTTCGGCCTTCACAGCATCAACGCGCAGCATTATCGATTGTATAACGTTGATAAGCAAGATAAATACATAATTATAATAACAATATAATCATATATTCTGCACATATTTTACGTTGTTGCGTGACTTATTTATGGCATACAAACATAAAATACATACAGCCATTAATGACTCTCTGCTTATCCCGAAACAGGAACAGCTTGATGATATATTTTATTGATATGCTGTTGTTGAAGTTTACTGAACAACTTTGCAATTTTTCTTAAGCGGATGTCGACCTCGTTATTTATACATGGCTTCGGTTTTGTATTAGATTCGAAATAGCAAAAACTTATACAGTCTGAATTGCGTATTTTTGTTATTACTCAAAGGCTTATGCTTGACTTCAATCTCACCTGTTGAACAGTGATGATAAAGCTGGCGATGAAGCACGCTTACCTAGTAAATACTGATTCATTCGACGTTTGAAGATTCCCATGTCATAAGATGTTGGAAACAATTCAACAAAAGTCTAATAGGAACTTGTGTATGGCCGAAGAATTTACACAGCCAAATCCAAGTTGACAAAAATTGATGACTTAGTTGTAATGTTTCAATAAAGTCTAAACAAATTCAAAGTAGCAACTGTAAATCTCAGACTAAGAAACGGTGTACGGAGGAGTATAGCACTATTCGATCATTCCATGAGACAATAATCTATCAAGATGCTTGTGACCATTGATATTGTATTACAGATAGGAATAACGAGTAGCTACAGTGGCTATAAAATTAACCCATTGAATTATTACTCCATAATCAAATACAATTTGTTTGAAACTTTAGTCATTGATATGAAGACTATTTTATAATCCACAGTATAAAAGATATGTATACAGAATGCATATCATATATTTTTATAAAATATTACATCAGCCGTAATAGTAAATGTAAGTTATACTTTACTTTGTGTAACGTGATAAGCAATGATCGTAGAATGCGTTAAACATCTGAGTATTAAAAAAAAATACATAAAAATAATTCAACATGGGTGAATCCGATAACGCAGATTAGTAGCCGTATTATATTCTAAACTTTAATGTTATTGTTGTCGTAGCGTGAATAATAGTCATTGCATCGACCGCAGTCAGTTTGTTTATTACGACAGTATTGTTTTTCCATTAGTGAAAAATATTTTATTACCTTGGTATATAAGAATATATAGATCGTTACCCTAGTACATATATGGCCAACTGCTCAGGCTGGGGGCCCTAAGCAATTGGTTAGCGACCCTCGAGAATTCGGCAGAACATTGTGACGTGCTCTGCCTAAATACAACGAGCAGTATCTGGGAAGGCATCATCTTCCCCCGAGTTTGTGCCCAGAAGGCGCGGCGCGACGGGGCTGTGGCGAATTGATTACAGAACCCACAGTCCCCGCCAATGCGCAGAAGTAGTCACCTTGGGCTTTTTAGTCGGTACAAGTTCGACACACCTCGGTCATGCAAACCCCCTGTGTGGCTGAGACGGCCCTATAAGGATTTTCTCCAAGCAAAAAAAAAGTACATGTATGGGCAAAATGTAATCAGATTAATGAAAAAAACGATTACGATTACATTTTTCGTTTTTAATAATTAATATGACTGCATTTTGTTCATCTTTGTTTCAAATACAACGAAATCCTCAATTGCATACACATTTATAACTCCTTAATATTTTGAACGGATTTAATCACGATTACAGAGCAACACAATTAGAATTACGACTATATTTTGTAATAGTTAATCTTTAATCAGATTAAATTTTGCCCATCTCTGGCCTAGTAAGAGAAAACCTGCTTTAATTAGCGAAACACGAGGATTATCTATCAGTCTAGTAAAAATACGAGACGGACAAAAATTCTTGTCAAACATAAAAATGTTTTTGTGTTATTAATGTTTAAAGGTTTTTTTTGCGGTACTCAATCAAGTAATATAAATATTTATATTTAGTTGTTTATTCCAAAAAGCGTATTTTAGTTCTTTAAATATTAGTAAAATCTGTAAAAGTGTTGTAACATGCTTCCAGAAGAATGGCTAAAATAATGTTCACATTATAGTGACCCAAAATAAATTGATTATTATGGTATAGTAATGGTACATATTGACATACAAATTGCAATACAATATCAATATTAATGATTATTTTATTGGTAGGCAAACTCATGCTACATGGATCGAGTTTCAAATGTTTTTAGAGCATTTTTCTGCAGCAAACTGATCAAGCACAAAATTTGACCTTGAGACCACTTACTTTAGTGGTCTCAAGGTCAAATTTGGTGCTACAAAGGTTTGTAGGATACTACGGTAAGAAGTCAAGTTGCACTAACTAACTGTGGTAACTTCAAACTTATAATTCAGTAACACTTTTGTACCGCCATCATGTCACTGTAAAAACATTTTTGACAGTATACTTATTTGGGAGTTATTATATCGTTCGGAATCGATGTTGCATTCGATGAAACTAGGGAAGTTCAGTGTAAACGCCTTGCTAACCCGGAACGTACTACTTGAGTTTCTCTTTTCACAGGCTTCGGTCTTACTCCGCAGGCGTACACGCAGGTGCGTTAGCGGCAAACTCATAGCAAATTTATACATAACAGTTAGTCACGGTGACAGTTTAACACGGTGAAGGTAAACCCAAACTTAAAATAAAGGTACAATAGACAAGTTTTGTTTACTTATATTAAAAAACAACACAATAATTTGTCCAGTCAGCTCAATTAAGTTCACTTGATAAGGTTTTCTTCGCTTCTTATAACGCTTTCTTCGTTTTCCTGTAACAATTTACAGGTGGTTAATTAAAATATCATATATATCAGTGAAATTAACATAAATACATACGCTTAATTATTGAGTCCGTATAAGTGTAGATTCGTTATCGAGTAATTTGTATGTTTGTAAACATGATACACGGATTCTTGTTCGCACGATTAGAAAGGCTACAGATTGGAGGGTGGCGCGTGACGGACAGACAAAGGGATTCCGGAGATGCCTCGACGAGTTGCAATAATGAACCACGCCCGGGGCCGACCTTCTCCATTGTCTGCACACTTAGGGTTACATCCCTTCACGTTAATCTGAAAATACCAATCAATACAATTGTCAGACAAAAACTTAAATAATAGACATATTTTAGAAATTGAACACAATCGTGACAACCCTATTAAGTGTGTAAGTACCTTGAATAAGTTTTTTTCCAGTTAAAACTAAAAGCTTGCCTAATTGGCAGAAAATCAAAAATTGATGAAAGATCCCGAGGAAATTTATTTCGTAATCATTGTCCTAACAAGGTATCTATCTTTGAGATATAATTAGAAATGGATTTGAGGTAACTGTATACATTTATTTAATTATGTTTAAGTTTTTTGCTGTCATTTTTAGTAACTGTCAATATACTGAATTTTCGTATTGATGCCGCTAAAATTTCAAATAAGGTCTACAGTTATTGCAATTTTTGCTACAATATAGGTAACTTATTTTGCATTCCGCGGAATGCAGGCGCTCCGTATTCATATAGTGTGTTTTCGGTAACTGATTATTCATTCTATTGTGTTTTGTATTTAATGATTTATACTATTACGCTTCTAGGAATGCTTTGCGAACGCCATACTTAGTGATTCGTTCCCTTTATGATAGAAACCGCTTTGCGGGACGTCGGCGCACCGACCGATCTTAACCGATCAAAATTCAACCCGCGCGTATGATGTCTACATTTTTTTCCCATCTCCTTTATTCGACAAGTTAACACGTCGTATGGAGGATGTAAAAACTTATACCATCTTCTCGGTAGCCGCCGCTAAGGGCTTCGCCTGCATATAAATGTTTTCTTAGCACATTTCATGAATTATCACCCCTATGTTACATCTTTAAAATGCTTCACGCATTTCATTCTTTCCCCTGTAAGCAATTAGTAAAGTCATGATCACATTGTTTATGGCAAGCAATAGTAATAAAACTGGGCTCTAATGCTTCTCTGGAAGCGAGGCTTGCGTGTGCAACGATCATTTACAATAAATCCATTCAATTTTATCACGGCGCGTATTTGTGTGTTGATATAACACGCATTAAAGTGTATATAAAATTATTACAAAAGTGAAACGAGACCTTTGACATTGTGTAACTATAAAGTCTATTGTATATGGGACGTATGGAGTCACGCGAAGTTCAGCATTGTCCATAATACACCCATACCGTGCACTGTATCAAGCTCGTCATTGTACCAAAACAAATACCAAGTTAAATGTCCTTCATGAATTTTATTGTTGTTAGTATTTATTTATTTAGTAGTAATTGGTTTAAATTGTTTTGTCGCAAAGTGGTTACAGCCACTAGTTTATCTCTGTTCACACCGAAAGCGAAACCAAACGATATATTTATTATTATTTTAACAATTCGTGAACACTGTTCTTTTTTATCTTAAAAATAATAAACAAATATATTCTGCTATCAATTTCTGAGAGATCAACCGTCGTCGTTATAAAACTGTTCAACTAGACAAAAGCATGGACAATTTTTTTTATAGTGACTTTGAAACTGACTATACTATGCCATTCTATAGTGGAAAACCTTCAGGATAAAAATACTACTTAATTTATCGAGTTTGCATATCTTGAAAGGCGGCAGGTTGAGAATTATTCAGTACGCGAAGTTTTGGTCACACATTAGAACTAAAATCAAGTTGAGCACAACCACATTATTAATTGTTTACCATTACCCAAGAATCATGTGTTGGGTTTCAAAGGTAAAAATAGGTGATATGTTTTTTTTAATAACCCGGGGTAAATCCTGCATAGGACCGTCAGGGTGTCCGGCGCGCCGCCTGAGCGAGAGGTTTTGGAGGGGTGGGCTTTTCCTCCTACCCCAAGAGAGGAAGCCTCAACAAGGCCTTTTGTTCCCTGGGCGTTTGGACGAATTCGGTTTCCCAGGCCCAAGTGGAGCAATTGGAGGGCACCCCGGGGGTTTTTAGTCAATAGGAGTCTGATACACCGGGTTCGCTGCCCTCACAGTGTCACTGATGATCCTATACAGGATTTTCCCCCGGGATAAAAAAAAGTTTCTGTACATCTTCAGTTCGTCTATGTACCTGTGATCTGTAGAGATCACTACATTCCACTTCGCAATCAGAGAGGATTACATATATACATCTGCGGGAGCATAGACAATCCGCTGGCAATATAGGTTGGCCATTATCTCTATTTATTTATTAGGAAGTACACGAGTTATTGAGTCATGACTGTTGATGTATGCTGTTCTCAGTAAACACCGACAGAAATATCATCACATCTGAAGTGCCTATATTAATGCATTTCCTATGGAAGCAGTAATTGCTTTAACGATTGGATGATTACTCATTTCAAAAGTGCTGTTACACATGGCCGCTCCGTTTCGTAGGCGCATTAGAAGCGCCGGCGCGCGTTGGGGCGAAGCTCTACGCCAGAAATACTGTGTGCACTAGGGTTGTTGAGGTATGTGCGATATCGGATATCGATCCGGATAATTCCAGATTTAATGAAGGAAGTGATTTCATGGGATTATAAAATCAATGGAATTCGATATTGGGGCAACTATAAACTAGTTGGCAACCTAGAGAGGCGACTTGCAAAAAGCGGTCGATAAGAGTTAAACAAGAATACCGAACCCGATACTACATTACATGATCCTTAGTCCAGCTGTCGATTAAAGGGATGATGATAAAGAATTATTCAAAACTACATATGCCCGAGATATCATTGGCGCGGAAGTAGTACTTTTGTTATGATAATAGTTATTTCCAGCTGAAATCTTTGTATAAATGATATAAATAATATCGATAATTTCTAATATGTATTAGTACAATAACAACTAAATATAGAAATCAATTAGTACGAATACCCTCAATATTCGACATTAGATGTTGTTAGTACTTTATTATAGTTTTTAAGATAAAAATAGAGAATATATTTTTTTGGATAAAAGCAAACTAAAGTTTTATCCAGATATAGAATAATAAATACCTATATCTGAAATTTCATTAAACTTCATTCGCTGGCTTTAATGTGAAGCCTTAATTAAGGAACAGACAGACAAAATATTCTAAAGCCTTAAAAACCCTATTAATCTTTAAAAAAAAAACTGTATAGCCGCATCTCCGATACGATTTTATTATATAATAGTCCTTAAATCAATAATTGGCACCACCACTATCAAAGTAAATTCGAATATTTATCGAAAAAAAAAAATCTTTAATTTTGAAAAAAGCTAGTTTTTTATAAACGCTGATATAAGATGTGTAATTTTTATCCTGATATTTTTCGGAATCAGTCAATTATTAACAATTCATTGAACTAAATTTTTGTTAGCCGACGTCGTGGTATTTTTGAATTGTAGTACTTACCATCTAGTATAGTGAAATCGGTTTTCAGTGATAATCAAAAGTTTCGGTTAGGAATATAAATATCCATCCATGACATCCCTAATGAGTAACGTTCGACAAGATATTTTTATCTTCTTCGATCGACAGGTACGGTACGCGTTATCGTAACTTTGAAAGACAATGGAGGTTGGTAGTTTTTTAAGCGCCACACGTATTTTAGTACGGCGCGTCTGTTTACTTCGCCAGATAGTAAACTTCGCAACCACTGCAACGCACCGCCATGCCGCGCCGATCGCTTAAAAGGTGTCGGAACACTCTTTCGCCGCAAGTAATAATATACTATGTTTATGTGCTATAAATTTTTGTAACAGTGAATGTTTCATGAGTTATTATTTTTCAAAGATTACAGATCTGTTGTCTATTATAAAGTATCGAATAAAATTTAGGAATTATGATTTGTACTTTGTATTCTTTATCGTCAATTTATATCATACTGCAGTAAACAACATTATTTTAACTAAGAAATATATTTTCTAACACTTACCCTGAGAACTGCGATCAGCTGCGCTACTGATCACGATGGGCGCCAACATATAAGCACAAAATGGATGCAGTCACTAATGTTTTTCACCCGATGAAGTTGTTAAGGCCTTTCCGGGCCAACAGCACATAATCCATCCGAAAAAAAACATTAATGTATAGCTGCTTACACCGTAAGAGATATAGCGTGATGATGTATTATTAATTTATTATTATTATTCCTTTCTTGTGGCTTTTCGACTGGTTTATGACCAATGTGATTTTGCCAAAGTCAGCGTTTTGACTTTGACTTTAATATTCGAGGAAGGTTGATCTGTGTTTGCTAATTTTAATTATATTGAGATTGTCCGGTAGAAGTACCTAAAACAAAAAAACCTACTAACTATAACAAAATACACATCACAAACATAAAAAGTTATTAATAAGACAGGAACAAGAACAAGGACACAACACAAATCATGACGTAAATAATATACACAAGGAACCAACACAATTATAATTATAATTTTATTTTATACTGACTTATATATTTTAATAATATAAATATAAAGGGAGTATCTACATATTATTAATTTATTTTACGTATGTCAGCTGTCACTATTATCAAAACGGTCAGAGGAATAACGTAATTTAGACTGTTTGTAAAAGATCAAGAATCCGCTTAGTTACTAGGTAACCACAGTAAACTAACAGAATATAATATCTGATAGTTTATTACATCTTAAGCATTATCCTATTTGGTCGGAGGCATTTGTCGAGTGCTGAACTCCACAAAGGAGTTAGCGCTCCGGCACTGTCGGCAACTTGTCCGGATTATCCGGATAATGCCTCAGCGTTTTCGACTGATACCCCTTATCGGAGCTCTGAAAACGGCGCCGACACTCTGTAAATAATATCCTTTCAATACAGCCATTGTATTGACCCGATATAAATAAATATAACATCTTATTCTATTCATTTCGCTTTCTCGGATACCGAGAAGGGAAAACTTTAGCGGCCTTTGGAGTTTATTTATTTAGTAGAGCTTTCATAAGAAAAATCAGAAGTTTATAACATAAATATATTTATCGGCAGGTTTCTAAATAAAATTTCAGTTCGTGTTGTGTACATTATATGAAAGCTATACACATTTAGTTAGTATTATAATAGTCTTTGTATTTTTTAATATATAATTTTTTTAAGGTATATAACAATTGATTCAATGTCGTTATTCAAAGTTTAATAAAATTTGAAATCAGTGAAAAATAGCCAATCTAAACGCAATGGGAGTAGATAAATTTTGTATAATTTTTTTTCATCCTATTTTTACATTCATTCAGATGACTTATATCCATTTTTTCACATTGGCTCGACATAGTGACTACAACGCATCTGATGGTAAGTACAGTGTAGTCCAAAAATGAAAGCGACCATCAAAGGATGAAAATCTATTAATAGTCTCCGTCTTCATGTCAGCCTACATATGTATACCACGACTGACTGTCGGTAAGCATATGAGTTACTGGATATACAAAAGCTTATCTCGAAACGCGACAAGCGAAAGCGAGTTTCTATGACGGTCTTTATACTTGTGTACTGTGGTCATGATCCAATTCGGGCAATCGCCCTACCATAAATAAATAAATTAAACACAGCTCAAACGATTTTCTATTTTACTAAAAATTATAAATACTACCCTATGTTCACGTTTGCCAAGTGTGTATTATTTTACTTATAACTTTTGTTACAACAAAAAACATCTAACCACATAGACTGACTGGTTCAACAGAAACTCCTTTTTATAAATTCCCATTACTTTATAAACCTTCGAAATCCTAGATAAAATATAAATTATTTTATGCTGTTTTAATATCTATAAGTAATATACATCAAAGAGAAAAACCTTTAGGCTACATAGAGGACAGTATTATGAGAGGATTGTCACAATAGCGGTTTCCATCACAGTCGAAATGTTCCGAATAAAAGATACGTAATTTTGTTCCTGTGGTGAAACCGCGTTAATACGCCTGAGGGTCGAGGAAATCCTTTTTGGACATCAAATTAGTGTTTGACGTAACTACGGATTCTCGCTTCGCTTACCAAAAGGGGGAAAATAAGTAAACATACTTTCTAATTGCATTTTGTCATTAAGAGGGTGAACTATTCATCCTGTTACTGGGTCAATGGATGTTAAAATAGCTTTATTCCAGGAATCTCGATAGTTTAGAATTTCCTGAAAATTTTAAAACAGTTGCAAACCTAGAAATTATTTTTTTATTTTGAATTTTGAATGTAACATAAAATATATTTTCGAATATTTTAATGGCATTGATCATATCCATAGATGGGTAAAATGTAATCAGTTTAATGAAAAACGATTACGTACATTTTGCGTTTTTCATCATCAATATGGCTGTATTTTGTTTATCTATGTTTTAAACACTACAAAATCCTCAATTACGTACATATTTATGACTCCTTAATGTATTGAAGGGATTTAATCATCATTACAGAGCAACAAAATTAAAATGTGACTACATTTTGTAATCGATAATCATTAAGATTACATTTTGCTCATCTCTGATTTTATCCTTATTTGCTTAGTACGTGTTTACCATTCACTTATTTAGATACGAAATTTATAAACATTTCTAAAATTAAAAAAAAAAGATGATACCACCTACAAAACATCCGTTATTTGCAGCCAGGAAATAAAGAAAGTGTTTATAGTTGTTGTTCACTGTTCTTTTCCTATTATATGGGGTTTTTAAGTATACCTCATGATAGAATCTTACATATTATTATAATGATTGTATAACTCAACATTGCAATTCTGTAATTTTATATCGTCGAACAAAACATAAAAGAATTACCAGTACCTACCATATAAAAATCTTGATCAACTTTTTATGAAATACGAGTACGTACCTGTATTAAACTTCAGTGAAATTCAATACACGATAAATTGCATACTTGTTTTTGTGCTCAGTCAATAACAAACAAGTCGACTCCATTAAAAAAACCAACAACAAATGCTTAATAAAAAATTGTGGTTGTGTATAAACAGTTATTTAAATAAGCTCGATTCACTGCAAGGTTTGCTCGCCTCAACGGATGTTCGTAATTTGTTAAAAATGAATTTTATTAATGTAACTATCATTATTATTTATTTTCAATTAAAGTACGTTAAGCATAGTTTACCTACAGTCGAAAAGGGCAATACAACAATAAACTTATTGTGTCAAATCTAGAGTGGTGAGCAACAAAAGCCTTGAGGTATTTATTAATGCTTATATCTTGTTTTTAAAGAGGTCAGAAGTTTGTTGATGCAACTTATTATTGTATGGAGACAAGGTGCCTTTAATGGTAAACAATAAGCGGAGGTTTATTTTGGAGGTGGTATTTTGACAGATTACCTTTTCCAAGAATTTCTTACCAACATTTCGATTATAGAAATTCGGCTTACTATGTAATGATTGCTATCAACGATTTTATGTAAATGCAAACTTAACTGCATTTACCACTTATTTGTCGACCAATTAAATTACACATATAAATATTTGCTCTTTACTTTTAATACGTTAACTACAACAAATTTGTGCAAAATTGTAATTGTCTATAAAATGTACACGAGAAAAATAACTGCCAAACTAAAAAGATAATTAGCTGTTAACGCTGCGTTTATATCAGTATTTGAATTGTATAAATGGATTGTTCGAGAAAGTCATTTGGTAACGGTCCATATGCGATATATGCAGTGAAAGTCGTCAGTCAGCAGAGAACCCAGTGTAAGGATTACGAGATTATATCCAGTGAGAGCACAAAGCCGTCAACTACCTTTGTAACAATGAGAAGACATGTCCTCATTCACTGCTTTTCGTTTTATATGAATATTAATTACACTTGGATTATCTTATTAGGATTTTATCACATATAATGTACAGTGAGTGTAATTACCAAAAATTTTTATATAATAATATTAAAATCTACGTAACATGCATATCAAATCTATCTATATATATATATATCAGTCAGTATAAAACGTAGCGCCAAAATGACTAAAGTTAGAAACATGATTTTTACATTGGGTTCTTTTTACGATGTAGGCATTCACTAAAGGCAGATTTTTTATATTTTACCCTTAAGAGGGTGTAACAAAGGTTAAAAGGTTGTTTGAAAATCCGTCAATTTTGAGTTTAAATAGCACGAGGGCGAAATCATCCTAGTCCGTTATTATCTATACTAATATTATAAAGCTGAAGACTTTGTTTGTTTGTTTGTTTGTTTGTTTGTTTGAACGCGCTAATCTCAGGAACTACTGGTTCGAATTGAAAAATTCTTTTTGAGTGGAACAGACCATTTATCGAGGAAGGCTTTAGGCTATATAACATCACGATGCAATTATTAGGAGCGAAGAAATAATGGAAAATGTGAAAAAAACGGGCAAAATTATTCATCCTTGAGGGCTTCCATTGCGTGCGCTGCAAAAACGGTTCAAGATACCAAAAATATATGTAAGAAAGAATTATTCCTCTTGAAATGATCTAAAAAAATGTCCGCGACAGTATATGTCTATCTTTTAAGATTAAGTCACTAGAACCGTTTTTATGGTAAACAAATTTGGTCGAAATTAATGCATTATTTGTTAAGAGTTGTATCAACGTAATAATATTAATCTTTATCCAAATAAATGTGTTGTTGATTAAGAGTATTAATTGTGAACAAAATTGTCTTTGACATCACTTAATTTCAATGAACATCTTAGAAGATATTACAATAACTTATATAGCAAAACAACGTTTGCCGGATCAGCTATAGTGTCTTGATAACCGCGAAACTCGAGAACGGCTGAACCGATTTGACTGATTTATTTTTTGTTGTGTTTGTTGAAGTCTGGGGAAGGTTATAACAGAGAGAAGATTTTAAAAAAATATCTGAAAAAGTCTAAAAACAACACTTTTCTATATTCTCATACAAAGATTTGTTATAAGTCAATTTGAACTTTAACACCATAGCATAAAGTTTAAATGTTAGTGGACGGGTTCCGGGAAGGCAAAACAATTATTGAGTGACGTATAAATATTAATGTCAATATTTGTCAATTTTTATACATATAGCATTAAGGCCAGGTTCCTTCAAACAATTTTCAAAAAACAGCCGACAGGCCAATAGCTATTAACATTAAAAAAAACAATTTGACTTTGTTTTAGAGAAATAGGGCAGAACAAGGTCTGCCGGGACAGCTAGTATTATATAATAGTGGTCGTTCTTTTTAACAAACGTCAAAAAAGGAGGAAGTTATCAATTCGGCGGAATATTACTTTTTTATCTATAATGTTGTATATGATATGAGGAGGAACATATCACAAAATCGATATATGCGGAGAGAACTTGGGGAGGCCTGTCGCAAGGCATCCTGATCTGGATGATAATAATTAAAAAAAAAAACTTTTTTAATAGTTAATTTATTGTTAGTGATTTAGTTACTTAGTTAATATTAATAAAAAAAAGCTATTTTTATTTATTTTATTTATATGATATAATAAAATTATTTTCTCTGAAAAATCAGTTTTGTCAAATATTTATATAAGAAATAAAATATGTTCTATGTTGTTTTTTCTTATACATAAATTAACTTTGATTTTAATTATTGATATTGTAATATAACCAATGATATATTTTCTTTTACTCATTGTTTATCTGAATATTCAATAGTGATGTCAGTTACAATACTCGTTCTTAAAGTGTAACGCGCCGCGTCGAAGGAAATAAGTAGAAAAGTATTGACATGCAGTCCATCGTACTTTTAAACAATATCCGCAGAAATGTTCTTTATTTTAGAACAAAAGATATGGACTCGAAGCAGAGTGTGCAAAACCAATGTTTCAATCTTTTTCCATTAAAAAGTTGACGAAAACAAAATTTCTGCCATGTGTATACAACAACTAAGAAACTAGTTCCATTCTGGATCACTCACTGTACGTATAAATTGAAAATAAAGTTCGTGATTCGGTGCACGGTAAAACACGTGCGACTAAATGGAAAAACATGAAGTGATTTCTTTATAGTGTACGCTGCACAGCTCGCTTTTCACTAGTGTCTTTTATACGTCAGAAATAAATTTAATTTGTCTTCCCAGACGGTCGCCGCCGACCACGTTCCGCTCGGGGCACATTTTAATGTTTATAATAATTATATTTGTCCATAATAATACTTTGCATCATAATTTAGGTTAACCATCAAATAAGAACGATTTAGATAGCTATTATTACACTGCTGATCATGTTGATTATATGTATAACGTCTTTATTTCGGTCTTGTTCAGTTAATCGGTTTGTCTATAAACGAACGTTTTAATTATATTTAATAACATACCATTATTTGAAAAAAAAAGAAGATTATGATTTTGCTAAAATCAAGATGCTTATTCTGTTATTATTATGCATCTAGTTCAGTACGTTTATTGATCTAAGGATAATTAAGTTAACTGTAGGCAGCGCCATATTAGTTACTTTTACGAAGCACATGTTAAAATTTAACAGCCCTAAATAAAAATACAATAGGATCTTACATTCAACCCTAATGTACCCTTCGACCAGTAGAAAGGTAGAACATATTATTGAAAATTTTCTCTGCTAAGTTAACCATTATATCTTCACTTGATATCATTTCTGTTTAATATTAGCATACACGAAATAACTATCGTTATTAAAACTTAATTCTTTAGTAAAACAAACATCGACGAAGGAAGAAGCGTTAGAAAGAAGGATCTACTTGAGAAATAGAGTTTACATATCATTATTACATTTAAAAACTTTGCTATAAGAATTTTACGAAGCTAAAAGTTTATAAACACAAACGTATTAACGTGATGGTGTAGACTTAACAACCAACATACTATACTCTTATTATTCATGCCTATGTCTTTGCTATTAAACGTGTCGTGTAACGTTGCCAATGTCCACAGGCCGGATACCTGGGAGGAAGTGATAAGACAAGCAGGTACCCGAGCTGTTATTGAAAAACAACGCGATAAGGAGTTATTTAGCTAAAGTTTTCTGTGAAATCTCGAAGATATATCGCCGTCCCCGTTCGGACCTGACGCCGTGTATTGATCAATCAATGTGTCCATTTCGTTTTTGTTCGATAGATAATGATCGCGGTCCTTTAATTTCCTGTAACGCGGACCGCGTTAAGAGGACTAACTAATATTGATTATTGAGTAATAAATATTTCATGTCTATGGGTATTGATTTCTAATACACACTACTGATCTATATGTCTACCTTAGACAGACTATACATATAATTTGAAAACAAAAAACAGCTTACATAGAGGGAGACAGAGAGCGGGCGAGCGAGCGATAGCTTGGCTGAACACTTCGAAAGCTCAGTCAATGAATTTCGTCGTCAATACACTTGTATCCATTCGCATAATCGTATCGTGTACATTCGCTTATAACAATCGATTATTAGAAATGCTTTTAATACAATTTATCTACGTTATTATCCTAATGCGAGATGTGTTGTCTTTTTTTTAAATCACAAGTGAAAGTGTATTTATTACTAAATGATATTTACGGAGGCTTTCTTAGACATCTAAGTACACCATTTGATCTTTTTTTTTAGGGATTAACAGGGATCTTTGACCTTAATCACACCTGGTGGAATGTAAAGAAGCGGCCGGTAATGTAACGTGGTTTACCCAATAAAAACACCTATAATAATCGCGCCCGGTTTTGTTGTGAAGGTCTGTCCCGGTCACAAATGTATCGCCAGTTCGAAAAAAAAAACCTATAATAATAATTCAAAGTTTTTCTGTTAGATATTAAGTGAATACGAGTATTATAGTAATTTATGTGGATAAAGTCGGATAAAAATTGGACATGTGAAAGTCAGTATTGTATTGCAAAGTATTAGTCCACCCGGCGAATGAACCGCAAACTGTTCATGCACTGGGAAGTGGCGGTGTGCCAGAACGTTAGTATGTCCTATGGGAGACGTTAACGCCACATAGTTCTTATTCTGGTGACAACCAGTCGTAACCAAATATGCTAATTGTAAACATGTGTGCTTATTAAAAACATCCATTAACACGCCTAAGTGAGCTCAAGTAGTCTATGATAAATTGTTTCATTATTATTTATTTGTCGAATTATATGCTTAGCCGTGTAAAAGTAACATGATAGAAGTTTATATAGTTTTTGTCTGCTAAGTATTTACAAACACGTGGTACATTATAAACGTAAAATACGATGTCCATGACTCTAAGCTTTAGGAAAATAATATTTTGTTTTCATTTCCTAACGGTCAAACGATAACGACAGTAAAAATAGATGAGATGAGTCGAATTGTGGCTTTCAGCCAGAAATAAAAATAAATCGTTCAGTGACATTTAAAATGATTTTTTTTTTAAATCTATTATTTATAAAGTTTTGTATACTTTAATAATTATCCCTTAAAATATTTGAGAACATTTTTCTTGCCAAATGAAACTACTCACAGTAACTCTGTACCCCTCATAGATGTTGAATACCGACTGCACCTTAACAGAGAAGCCTAAAATAAAAGTTTTATTTGTATGCAACATTTACAGTATATAAATATTCTAAATAGACTTGGTTACGTATAGCAACGCAGCACTTGCGCTGAATGGATAGATGAGTGGATATCGTAGGTGGTGATTAGTGATGAAAATGCCCGGGAATTTATAACTTCCGAGAACATTTCGTAAATTTCCGGGAATATTCCCAAGGAAGTTTTTGGGTACTTTGGGAAAATTCCCGGGCACTTTCATCACTAGTGGTGATGTAGGTACAGTTGAAATCTGTTATAATGTCATCGAAATGATTGAACTGATCCCGAAATGCGTCAGACCACAGCGAGTCACTATGACGGTCTTTACATTCGTGTACTGTGGTCGTGACCCTGTTCGGGCAATCGCCCTACCAGAAAATGTATTATATCTATATATTTCTTTTATGTTGTTTTCGAATTGCGTGGTTTCCTAGACCAGTACTGCGACAAATTCGTATCGCACGCAGTGCGTAAAGCAACATCCGAATCCGGCAAAAATTTTCTAGTTTCGCATTTTCGTAATCGCTCTTAATCTGATATAGGTAAAAAACACGAGTGGTAAATATGTAATGAAGCCATTTAATGTAATCGTTTATGATAAATTCGCGCGTTAGTTCTGATAACATACAAATTAATGTTCATAAAATATAATTCGGATTAATTACGTGTACCGTGGCTGGTTGCCAGCGACTGACTGCAACATATTTCGTGTGTGTCCATTAAAACACTATTTTGTTAAAATCCGTGCCCGTCGCCATGCTGTCTGAAGGTGAACTGCTGTTATTATCATGGAAAACATAAGATTATCTGTTCGCGTTATATAAGCATTTCGATTGCACTTGATATGCATAATCGGCTTAAAATAAGCGGCATTAGAAATATAATCTACATAAATAAATACGTTTGTAGCTACTCGTTGATGTTGTGGATTATCCGGAGCTATGTTAACGCTGAAATAATATTATTATTTCTATATTTTTTACAATATTGATGATAATTGTTTTGTTTTTACTATCAAGAGAATAAATTTATGTCCATATGGTTCTAAATATGTACATACAATATGATGTAGATTGTAGGTATGTACCCAGAATGAACACATACTGGGTTTTATAATTCGTTCCAAGCTGTGGGTGGAATTTATTTTAATAAACTGGTTTGACTATTGATTTTATTCCCTCAGTGCAGTTTAAAGAAAGGCAATAGGCTATCAACGACAAGCCAACGCCGACTTGGCAATTGCACCTATTAATTTCTGAATACACCCTTTAATTATGCTAAATTGTTTCAATTTATCCTTTTCAATAATTGTAAGATATGAAATGCGAAACTAAAGTGACTGTCATTTATTTGAAGTTAATTATTTTTTGTTAATTTGAATTAAATATAATGGTGATTGCTTTATTTGTCGTTTCTTCCCGACTAAGTTTCTGGCAACGTAGAAAGTATTTTATGAAAAATATGTAATTATTTTTGTAAACGTTGTTGGACTTGTTATTATACCATTAATACACGAACCCTAAATCGAGAAAATAGACATGCTTTGGTAAATTTCAGCAAAAGTTTCACAATTCATACTATTTGTAGCACATTCGTTCAACACAAGCTATCAGTGACTTTACACTTGATTTCACAACATTCTGTCTTCGCCACACTTTGTGGCACCGCGTTCTGTTTGCGGCGATTTATTTTCTACAACCATGAAATATGTCGCCCTCACTTTACCATGTTATTGAACATTGTTAATAATAGCTCTAAGAGAAAGTTTTATTTTGTGGAAACTAAAATAATACATACTTAAATCATAAACATTTTCGTTACTTAAACATTAATTATAAAATACAAAGAAATATATTATGGTAATAGAAGATCCTGGGTTCAAGTCCCAACTCCCAGTGCCGGCGTAACTTTTGTGATGAGTAAAATAGTTTGTCACGAGGCATGGATGTGTATTAGTATATATAAGTGTGTATATCGTTGTCTAGTACTCGTAGTACAAGCGCAAGCTTAATTCCTGGCTAGGTTATTATGTGATTTTTTCCGTAAATGTTATCTTATGCTGTATTGTTCCCAGATGTGGCCTTCATGCGGATTTCACCGAATTGACTGCATGCGTTGGAGGTGAACTCGACAGACACGAAGGTTCAGCTGTACACAGGCGGTATTTTTACATAACACTATTACGGGAGCCTGTGGCTAGGTAACTATCTCATTTACTTAATATTATTTTCATACTAGGCCGGCTATATAACTACAAAGCACCTGATGTTAATCACAGCACAATCTAAAAACTAACTACTAATATCGATAAGGAGAATTTTCATCAATATTAGCGTTGAACATGCAGGCCTACTCAAAAATCTCTCACACTTCTTTTAATGGACATAATATCTATCATAGGAACAAAGAAATGCACTGTTTAGAAAATCGTTTTATAGCCTCATGGTATTGCAGAGGTAGGTATTGGCGAACGTTTAAGTGCGCGTCTGGATAAACGATAGCACTGTATATTTGTAAAACAGCCGGAGTAGTTTTTTTGTGGAAAGGAGAAGTTGGATCATATTAAACAACTCAACCGAACAACTAGCCTTCATGCAAACCAGAAAAGACGTTATCACATAAATAGTTTAAGAAGTATATTTTGCTCCTGGTTTTACACCATAGTTATAAAATGGGAGTCTTCAAGCAAAGAGCCCTCAGTACGTTTTCCAAATTCTTATGGGATATGTTAATCGTAAAAACCTTTTTTGTAAATTAAATAATTCCTCATCGAAATTATTAGAAGCACATTACTTGCCTATTTGTGTATCCTTCAACATATTCTTATCCCACTACGCAGTTTCTAGCGTATCTAATAAGAAAGACTATTCATAAATTACGACTTTGTTTTTAATATGAAAGGGATAATAAATTCGTTTCACAGGACAAAGAGCCATTTGTCAAGTATACAGACGGACAGCCCCACCTAGCGGGTAAGACGTGAGTTACTGCAAAATGGATGCTTCAATTGCTTACGTTTGGCATACGAATGTCTTAATAGCTTACCCATCAGTAAGAATTTTACAAAAAAATACCCTTTTTTGTAATTGCGGGGTTTTTATTTTTATAAAGGCTATATAAGCCCTGATTTTCTTGAATGTTGAATTATAGATACTTGGTGGTCTTCGTGAGAATGGGATTAATCCATTAAAATCCAAAACTATTTATTTTCTCTAAATCTGTTTATATACTGTTCTGTGCTATTTAATAAAAATATCTTGCGTATCTCGATAAGATTTATTAAACCTTATATTTATAAATTTAAATTTAAAAAAGGAGAATCCAGAAACGTTATATTACTCGTGTGAAGACAAAAGAATATCGTAAGTGACAATTGAAAGTTTTTACAGGAGGTTTCCTATAATATTTCTAAAGTATTTATTATATTTTATGACATTTAATTTATACAACATGTGATTGATGAGTATCTGTTAACTACTTATGTAGTCATATAGCCAGGTAGTGATTATAATCACAAAACCAATTTCATGGTTTCGTCTCTTACGATATCCCTCCGGAACACTCTTGATATAACCATTGGGTATAAATATGTAGTATGCTTTTGTTAATTCAGTTCTTCTTTAAAAAACATGTTCATTTAGTACAAATAATCTGTTCAACTTCTAAGGTCGTGTTTACACTTCATATAGAACAGCCTCTTTCAAATGTTTTCTTATTATTTGAAAAGTTTACATTTATCCTTCGCTGATCGCTCTGGTATTTCAGTTTTTCCTGAATAAAGTTTTTGAATACTAAAAAAAAAATACTGTAAAAAGCTAATGAGATAAATTGTCTTAAATATAAAAGTTCTGTAATGGTGTTAAGTGGTGGTGGTCGATGAGGTTCCACCACATTGCAACTCCAATAAGATTTGTTCCTACACATTAAATTTTAGATCGTCCCACGTTTAACAATGGCCATCGATTTCGCAAAGACCTTTCATCACTATGTATGCTAAGACGATGCTTTTTCTTACCCTAAAAATCCCGTCTATGGGTATGTAGATTTCCTTGTTTAGATTTATAAGTGTAATACCATAACGTGTTACTAATACAGGTCTATTGCCCTCTCTTAATAGTCGATTAGGGCTTTTCCGTAGCGGATCACCAACACTAAAAGTATTAAATGAGGACTATTATGGGCTTTAAAATATAACGACCTAGTTTAAAAAAGTAATTCGGTCAACCGAGAATCCAATTTAGACAGTAATAATAAATTTGTTAAATCCTTTTGTGATCTTACATTTATCTTTCCGAAGCGATGCCCCAGAAACATTACTCTCTGCAAGTTATTCGCATTTAATTTGTACCGAGGGAACTCCGATCTGATCCTATTAAGGTGTCCCTAATTCACAGTCACTGGGTGTCACACTTTGTTTCTCTGCGTTTAATGCGGTAAAATGCTTTCGAAAATTATTCTTGCAATGAAACTAAGCAATTGATTTTACGATCGTATAGTGCACAGGTCCTCAAATTGTTTTGTCTCGTAGACACCTTACCTTGTTTTTTGGTTTTGGATCAACTCCTTGCTAAGTTTGCAAATTTGTTACCTTCAAATATGTTTTTGACTTTTTTCTGACTACACAAGTGTAGAATGAAAAACCATTTAAAAACACGTTACATTTTATGCATTTATTAAAGTCATTCAAATGACAAAACCAAATTAAAATCTAAATATTATGCCTTGCTATTGTAATTTAATTGCCTTTTAGTGGAAGGAATAATACATTTTCAATACTAGACATCAATTTATTTAGATGTAATATATATTCTTCACGGTTAGTGATATTCAGTTTAAGTTGATAAAGGCACTGAAAATTCTTTCCACTAGGTATGAAGAAGCTCACCATATTCTATAATATGGGATAAGGAACAGGTATAACACACAGGTACATTTTGAAGACCTTATATACGTTTCTAAATCGTACCTTAAGTTCTTCGTAAGTGCTTATTTCGATGAGTTAGTTGTGTAATATGACATCTGTTTCTTCAATATTAGTTCAATATCCATTGTGGTCTTACCATTGACAAAACATTTTCAAACGTAATTTCAAAATCTGAATAAAGGGCATTTAAATGTTGAACAAAGTTGAAATGTCGTCTTTCTGGCAGTTTATCTGTGATAAATTGCGAAACAGAGAAAATTTGGCTCGTCTAATGTTTCACTTCATTAGTTTAATTCTGACAAGAAACGATGAAATTATGGACTTTGTTTTGATCTAATTTAGGCTGTCACCTTGTAACTGCAACTTTACCTCATTCAATCTACTAAACAAATCTGTAAAATAAATGATGTCTGGTTTCCATTTGATTAATTTTGTTTTAAAATTGAATCTTTAGTATCCAAAAACTCAAACAGTCTCAAATAGAGCAAAACAATCTTGTCAAACACAATCCTTTTCTGTGTGTAGGAGCAATTAGTGGAAATTATTATTATTTTCTTCGCATAACTGCGCAAATAATCTCGTATTTAATGCATTGCTTTGGATTCGGGTCATTGCATTATTAACTAATTGAAGAGATTCATTCAACCTATCACACAGTTTTTAGCGACTAAATGTGGTATGGATAACGCAGTGTATTTTGATCATCCCGGGGACATTTTGTTTTAAATGGCTTATAAATCACCGGTAGAGTCCAACATTAAATATTGATTCGCTTTTAGTGTCAGTTGTCAAAGTTCCCTTTAAGGGCAGTTCTTCGTGGATTTCTTGATACATAATAAAACGGATATTTGTCAATAATAATGCATTATTACCAGGTCAGGTTGACTCGTCCAACTCTATAGAGAAATAGGTTGTTTGCACATGCCTAGATAAAAAAAAAACAGTTTTATGTTTGATTCCATCAATACACCTATCAACTGTATTGTTCCTTTAAGGAAGACTTTTGTGCAGCTTTATTTAAAGCGGTTTTTGTAATTTCTTCAATGGCTGGCAAAATCAGTATGCGGTTTTTGCTACAAGTAACGAGATGTCGTAAGACGCCCGCAAACCATCCTCGTCTTATCGTGATGTAGAACTGAGCATCTTAACCACTGTCAGTCTCTGAACTTTATCTTGAAATGTTTGGAAGTATTTAATATCTTTACCTTTACTATCAGGGTGACATCTCCTCAATTGATCCTTCAGTTTATATGGCTTCATAACGTCATTGCTTAAAACTTTGTTGCAACTTACCATTATTATAAAATAGGCCACCCGGAAATATAAAAAACTTTTGTAAAATAAAGAAAAGAGATTTTTCGAAAAATAAATAATATAAACATTTCCATGATTCCACGGTTTGAAATATTACGAAATATTCCCATCACTAGACCTCAATGTTAATGATAGTTTTAAAAACTCGCTTGTCTACGTACATCACATACTTCGCTTGTTAAAACAAATCTTGTGCCCAAACTCAAGGGGTTAATTAACTAAGAACCGTTAAATAATTCCACTATCAACCGTCTGTTACTGAGGGTTAACTTTACACACAGACTAGCTACACATATATAAAGAACTAAATCAAGAGCGTTTCTCTTAACTATCAGTTAAAAAGTGAATTTTATAAAAAAAGAGAATATAGATAGTTTCTTTTGGCATCCCTAAACAAAATCTATACATGTATATTAGCTATAACATGATTCACTTTAATTTGCGTATTACACGCAAACTACTAATACACATATTTTTAAAAATCTGTTTAAATTAAGTGGCAATTTCTTATTCAACATCACGGAAACAAATCAACACATTTGTTTCTCACATTCGTATTTATTTGTGGATCAATTGACAATCAAGTCAGTACAAGACCATGCAAATATCTGAAAGTTTAAAGTTTACTTTGATCACAAATATCTTGCTAACTGACACAATTTTATGAGATATGACTAGTTCGCTAGTAATATTATATAAAAAAAATGTACAAATCGGTATATTTGTTACATTTTCAGATAAAAATTAAACAATAATCCGCTATATAAAGAGATAATTTCGTTCATGTCAATCCAAAATAAAAGTCATGTTCTACTTAAATGAGATTCACTAAAGTTGACCCCCGTGTGCATCTCATCGACCCCCATTTTTTTTTACTTACATGGACTCTTCGCAGGTCGTTGTCGACACTTGGGGGTCGATGTAGAACACCACGGTATAGTTTATCTGCTAGATCAATATTTATTGCAATTGTAACTGTTTTGTGTCCTCAAAAATATATGCGCCCTTCATTTTGCGGTTAAATTACAACCAGAAATCTGCGTTGTGCGCTTTGAAATCAATTCAAATCTTTGTTTTTATTACAAAGTACGTATTAAAATTACTGTAAACTTTAAATTTACTTCTATTTGAAGTAACATAATTTATAATAGTTATATCCGAATGTATGAAATCGCGAGAGGAAGCTAGGAAATGTTAGAAATTTGTATTGATTAAGGCTGCTGGTATACCTGTGTAGAAAATATTAATTAAGTTTTATTGCCTTTGCCAGGTACTTGTCAGAGTATCGGCACGTGAAACGCGGCGCCACTTGGAAGGGCTCCCGGCATTGGTGCCAGGGACGGACGGCAACTTGTGAGTTAATCACCCTTATATTTCAAATAGACTACCTTTTGTTTGCACCCACGACGTTTTTTAACTTATGAAAATGGGTAAAGTTGCTCACCGTATTAAAACAAGCATATAGGCATACCTTAACCTGTTCAGGGACATTGGCACATAAGTGTATTTTTTTTTTAATTATATCAAGAAAAATTAGGTAAAAGTTTATCTAAGAATTTACTACTTTACTACACTACAAAATCTATCTAAAAAAAAAAACATTAAATACAACCGCACTAATAACGGAATATTCTATTTTATTGATGGTGTTGTGAAAACACAACAACGATAACTTTTAAAAAATTCGTCCCAGAAGAGGTTAAGTAAGATAGCTTACCATCTTTTTGACGGTAATGTATTTTGGTCTGGGAGAGCTATGAGAACCTAGCAGTTTCACCGGATAAGAGGAGGTCGAATGTTTTGAGTTAATATCATCGCAACGGTCTCTCCTTGCCCAACGGGAATTTAGCTAATTTACTAGCGTTTCTAAAGACTGCCTTAAGATCAAACGCCAAAAGATCTTTTGGTAACGACTGAGTAAGAATGCGCTTGAGTCCATAATCACACATTGCTGTCAATATATAGCAAATGGAGCAATAAGACGCCCATACATGTTCACTTATATACGAGTATTTCATGCTTTTCGTGCATATAACTGCATACAAACCGAATGAATGCATGGGCGTATTAATTAATTGCTTTATAAAACATTTGAGGCATGTTGTTCCAGTGTGCATATAAATTATATTGTCTTTTATAATTAAAAACGATGAATTTTCACTTTCGTAGTATTATGCCGCTATAAAAATTCATAATGATCTTAATGGTGGTATGAAATTTTAGAAGGCATTAATGGGCTACATAATCCTACATCCAGTGATGGGCAAAATTTAATCTGATTAATGATTAACAATTACAAAATGTAGTCGTAATTTCAATTTTGTTGCTTTGTAATCATGACTAAATTGTTTCAAAACATTAAGGAGTCATAAAATTGTATCCAATTAAGGATTCCGTAGTGTTTAATATTAAAATGAGCAAAATGCAGTTATATTAGTTTAGTATTCGTTTTTCATTAATCTTATTACATTTTCCCTTCTATAGCACAAAAAATAAAGCATGATTCTATTATCCTAAGAAAATGACGTACACCAGCGCCTCTTTTGAAGATTTCTGGAACCGCAACGAGATACACACAAAATATACCTAAGTTTAGCCAGCCGTAGAACTCTCAAAAGAATTTCTGTAATAACAAAACAAGCAGACTCAATATTACTTTCATTGAACGTTACTCGTAAATCAAATTGAATTGTTTAATTTTATCCCAGCCAAACTTCTCAAAGTAAATATGCTTTGAAACTGTTTTCGTAAAACAAGGTAATATATTTACGTCAATTCTAATTTTGTAGCAAACTTTCTTGCCGTGTCTTCAATGTACAAGCTGTTCCTGTGAATAAATGAAACACGTGTGTGTCGGATAGACTTTTTGTTTCAGTATGTAGGCAGTGTGACACGAAACAACTGGCCTGAAGGGGATTATCTTCTCAAACTATGTTACAACTACATAGATTACCTATCTATACCTGGATAGCTAAGAATTTGCTATTTTTTTTATAGGACGTACATGAATACCAAATGTATATTTTTTAAATACTTGTTTGTAAATAAACTTGTTACTTAAAAAGGTATCGCTATTGTATACCTCTCCGTTTCACAATTTTTTTTTGTTCTCTTAGCTGATTAACTAGTTTACAGTTATGAGAGCACTCAATTTCTTTAATTTATGGTTCAAATACGAGTATTGTAATAGAACTATCGATATACGTTGATTAAGTAGAGAAAGTACGATTGCGTGACTTTGAATGCTCAGTGGCTATTGAAACTGTATAGTCGTTCATTACCATCTATTATAAAAGCAAATACACGGTAAATCGTTGTTGTTAGTTAGTTTATATCGCGTGATTTTATATGTATATTTTTATCGCTATTCACTTCCTTATATAATTCAAGGGCACAATATGACTATGAAATTTATTTAAGTCCAATTAAAATTGTTTAAAATATCATTAATAAAAAAAATAATGAATAATAAATTCGTATAACCGTTTTACGAATGAATTGAGAATTATTTACAAATAAAACTAAAATATTTTATGAACAAAGAAATTAATACATATATAACTAATAAATAACATGCAGGAATCTCTTCAATCTGGTCACACTGTTCTTTAATTCTAGCACAAAACCTATCATAGATGGATAAAATGTATTCAGATTAATGAAAAACGATAACGATTACACATTGCATTTTTCATCATTAATATGACAGCATTTTGCTCATCTATGTTTTAAACACTACGGAATCCTCAATCGCATACAGATTTATGTCTCCGTAATGTTTTAAAGGACTTTAGTCATAATTACAGTGCAACAAAATTAAAATTACGACTAAATTTTGTAATCGTTAATCATCAGATTACATTTTGCCCATCTTTGCCCTCTAGACTGACCTTATATAACCTTGATATTTTTTTATGTTCAGCTTATGAAGTGCCTCCGTGCTATACCGGAGACTCGTGGCGGGGAGTTACCCTGGAAGACTTTATGTCATGTCCGTGGAACCTTGCGAACAACCGGCAGACGAGAATGCTGGCTGACTTGGCTCTCGTGGGATGTTACAACGGTACACTACGGCATCGCACACCCGACACCGACAGAGTACTTCTCGCTTCGGCTAAGAGGAACCTAGCAGCAATGGCGTATTTCGGACTCACCGAGTATCAGAAGGTGAGCTTTTAAATCGGATATAGAATATTTAAGATGCCCAAATTCATATACATATATAATTTTGTTTTTGTAGCATTGTTTTAAATTATCCGGCCTAAGATGCCTATATCGTCGATTTGATACCCGGTATAGGTAAACTTTCCTGTAATGATCAGATTAGTTTATTGCGCTTGTTTGTCTAATGTCCACAGTAACAGTTGCTAGACTAGTTAGATACTAAATGAAACGAGTATGATAGTAATCCATAAAAAAATCACAACATTTTTCTTGTGAAATGCTAATTGTAAATATACTTCCAATACTACTTAAAATAAATATAAATGCCCCCTTCTCAAAATAGGACCAAATCTGTTCCATATTGTTCTCACTCAAATGTTTTATAAAATAATGTTCCATTGGAATATAAGAACGCCAAATACGCGATCCTTTTGACTTCCCATTCGTTTTGTTATTGCTTTTAACGTCATTTTGATAAGGGATAACAGTATTTTCTGGATAGACAGCCTGATTCGATTTGTTTCAATTTTCACATTGAGTCGCGTAGAAAATAACAGGCAATCCGTTTTTTAAATTTTGCAGAGAATAATCGCGAATGGAACGAAAATAGGAACGTTTTACACAATATAAGTCGTAACTCTAAAACATAATGTTGAAATGTCAAGATAGAGTACAGAATGTTGTGATTTTATAAAAGGTATTAATTTACAAGTTAAATAAAAACTAAAAAAAATACGTGTAATATCTATTATGTATATTACGTAATTTATGTTTTTAAAACATGTTTTTATAAACTTCATTCGACCAATTCTTTGAGGACACTAATAAATCTCTGAAGTACCTACTATTATTTCAACGTTAAGAGTATAAAATAGTATGTGAATAAAATGCAAGTAATATCGAAGATGCACCGTGTAGTATGTTTAGCTCAAAGCCTGTAAAGCTGGGACATGTTTTATGTATTTACAAGTCTAGGATTTTCATATATCCTACGACCCCGTGTAGAGATAAGCACAGCCATTATTTGCACTTGAATCATTGTTCGCATATCTCCGGCGCCATTTGTCGGCGTTCCGACGGTCCTGGCGCGGCGGCTCCACCGTATTCTTTATTTTCGATGAATATTCATCGCTCGTCCATTGCAAACGTATCAGCGTGCTACGACAATGATGTCAACTTAGAGACTTTTCTCTAAATATAGGGATTTTCAATGTAGATAGGTGATTTTATATAGACATTTGTGGATTTTGTACAGATAGGGATAATTGAGGGACAAGGTTTTTTTACAGTTTTTCGCGGGGAATTCTATTAAGTAATTTTGAACCCAATTAGTAGAATAATGCACGACTTAAGGGGCATTTTGTTAAATTAAAACATTCCTGTTTATTATGTTTTTATGTTTGATTTACATGTAAGATGTAAATAATCTAGTAAACATTTTTCTAATACATCTAGGAACTTTTAGGGGGATTTTTAAATAATTTTGAGCGAATTTACTTGTACGGAATGGCAACACTGTACTGTGACCTCAGTTTTTACGCCATGTTAATCTCCACAAAACGTCTGTTCTGGACATTTTTGTCTGTGTTTTGTGTAACTTGCGATTGAAACTGAATAGCGAAATTAAATTTACTAGATTTGTTATTTTTCTATATATAATTCAATATTAAATAGTGATAGCTTATTAAAAATAATTGTTAAATTGTAAATTTTCTTTGTAATTAGACTTTATTTAGCATCAGTATAGTTATGAACAGAGGGCCTAGACGAAGTAACTTCCGGCCAGTAGACTTGAGGGAGTCTGCTGCCCGGATGAGTGAGAGGCGGCGTGTATTGTCTGGCGCGCCGGCCGTCAGGAAAGTTTGAAGGAGTGGGCTCTTTACACCCATCCCTCTCAGAGATGAAGTCTAAACATGCTGTTCGCTCCCCGGGCGTGTAGAAGAAACTGGATTTCCAGGCCCGGGTGGCGTGATTGGAAGGACACCCTGAGGGTTTTTAGTCAATAGGAGTCTAACACACCGGGGTTGCTGCCCTCACAGCGGCCCTGATGGTTCTGTGCAGGATTTAACTCGGGGCTCCAAAAAAAGTCACTTTCGATAAATGCCGCTGCCGAGTCGCGACTATCAGAATCCGAAGTGTGCTTTTAGCCTATGATTTTTTTTTTAAATTTACAGGCTAACGATTGTCCTCAATTAGGTCTTGCGGTAAGTGTAGATAAGACCGATGATGAATCGCAATTGCCCAAGAAATGTCTATTTTTTTTTATAAAAAGGCCCCCAAGATCCTCATATTGTTTGTTTTTATTGTTCATATAATTTTATTGTTTGAGTGTTATGTTGATATGAACAAAATATTTTTGATTTTATATCTCAAAAGTTCAATAAAGCTTATTAACTAGTCGACAGAGTATAGCGAGGTTTCTGAGTCAAGTTAGGGCATTCGGCATTTTCTACGTCGGTCTGAAGCCAACTATCTTTTCAACTAAATAAGATAACAATTTGAAATTATAATATACTATGTAAACCTTTGATTCTAAGCCTGTGATGATATTTAATGTAATAAAAAGTCAAATTTGAAGGGGTCTCCCATACAAGTAAAATGAGGTGTCAAATTTTATTTAATACTGCCTGTGAGGTATCTTTACACAGAACATAAGCAGAGTTAAAATCTGGTTTTTATAATTTTCTACGTCAATAATTAATAATTTGGTAAGCTGACAAAGCGGGCGTTTTAGGCCTACTTTGTCCCTAGGTCTATTATAAAAACGGCTTGCTATATTCAGTGGGTGCATATGTTGAATTTTAGATTATATATCGTAATTTAACAACAAATACAAAAAACTGTCAAAAGTTTATAAAAAAGATATAAGCAATACATCTGAACGAATTTTCTAAGTAAGCCGTATTTTATGGTATACTCGTATTACAATCACGGCTTTGAGTCGAAAGTTGTCGTTTCTATAAACAATTTCACTAATGTTAAATGATAAAAATAATAGACACAGAAATATGTAAGTTATATTTATTCCAGATAATAAACAATATACAGGAACTATCGTTGGAGTTAGAAATTTTTACCACCGCTTAGGTAATCATTACTAACAAATGATTTTTAAAATAATCCGTCATCGTAAGCGTAAAAACGTTATTTAACAATAAATTTCAAGAAATTTGGTATTGTTTTATATGTATTTATACTCATACGACGTTGTACGAGACTCTCTCTACGCGAATCATATATGTGCATGGCCGGTTTTTAAATTCGTTCTTCTATAAATTTCGTTTAGAAATGATTTAACTATAAATGTGCTAAATGTGAAATGTTAATCCTTTTCTTGATAGTGTATCTGTGGAGGTACATCAGAATTTACAAAACCTATTGCCATAAGTTTTTAGCGCAAACTTAATATTTTTATATGAATATTTAGGTAATTTCTCAGTTTTTGAACGCACGGTTAGTTTCTATTAGACATCCTTAGAACATAAGGGTTAAACGATATGAATATTATTTTGATATTGAAAGAAAGAGCATTCTGCCAAGTTAAAGGTTAAGGACATGATGTCGCAAAATCCTTTTCGCATGTTGTTACAGTCTAATTTGCCACGTGGTCTCCATTTGCCACGAACAACTAATTGTTATTATTTATTATTACAAATATGTACTCAAAGTATTCTTCTATATATAAAATATTTAAATGTTACTACGTTGACAAAATTTCTGATGTTAACGTCCAACGTGCAAGTCCTTTATTGCAAGACTTTGTTAATTAACGACAAAGTTTATTACGTTTTTAGTCATAATATTTAACTCGAGTCGTATTTTTGTTGAGTTATGCAATTCAAGTAATAAAATGAAACAGTCAAAGCGTAGAATTTTTTAATTAATTTTAACTGTTGACGATGTCAGCATTTACAATGTTACCGAACGAGATGACAATAATACGTAAAAGGTTTATAAAAACGAAATGAAAAAGCACATTTCGTTATCGTGTTACTAACAATTTTTTTTATATGTACTGTAATGAAATATTAACTTCCTTTGTCTTTATTTTTGATACCTACTAAATTAAAAAAATCTTCACTTAGTAATACTTGTTTCTTTATATCAGCCGATAAAAAATTAATATTGACGTTCCATATCTTTGCGTTTTTTTTTAACCCGGGGGAAATCCCTAACGGATCTCAGGGGGCGATGAGGTTCGCCCTCGGTGTGTCGGACGTGCACCGACTAAAACCCTCGGGGTGTTCCTTCTCTCCGTCTAGCCTGGACCGGAGGCACAGCAGCGTCTACTTCTCCGGCCCGCGACGACGTCTGACCTTTTGGATAGGCCTCATCTTTGTGCTTACGAGGGAGTGACGGAAAGGGCCACGCTCGCTCTCCTCGTAAGTAGTTGTCTTGGAGCGGTGTGCGGGAACACGTCACACACCACTCTCGCCTGGATCTCTTTATCTACCTCAATCATAGCTGATCACTTTTTTTTTTAAACATAAAATGTAATATCCTTTGCTATCCAAACTAGGTGTTCGTGTATCAGAAATATAAATTCTGTCTCAGTTATAAAAGAAAAAAAAAATACTTCAGTAGTTTCGACAATAGTAGATATAAATAAGGGCGTTATCAATACATTTCTACAGTCAACTTGAAATATTGGCAATATGTGAAAGCGTGCATTGTACGTAACGATCAGATAAATCTCATACAATTTGAGCCGAACGTTGTGCCGGCTTCCCTGTGTCGTGATGTCACTACTATAGGAATGCTTTTATGAAATACACTGCACCTTTCATTGATTCCTTTTAGGATATTAAACCGTTGTGTTATTTACATAAACTTTTCCCCGTGTTTTTATCATAGTAACGTTGAACAGGAAAAAAATTAAATTGATAAAACAAGGGTCACTTTAATGAAGTAATAATGTGTATTATCCATTACATTAAAGTTGTAGTAAATGGGATTTAATTAAATTTAATCAGTGTTTTTTTTAAATTAGCTCAAAAAGAGTGACTACAGTGCACCCGATGGTAAATCCATTGTAGTCCAAAAACGAAAGCGACCATCAAAGGATGAAAATCCGTTGATAGTCTCCGTCGTCATGTCGGCCCACATATACCACGACTGAAGGTCTCTAAGTATTTGAGTAACTGGATATACACAAGCAGATCCCGGAACACGACAGTCCAAAGCGAGTCACTTGACGGTCTTTACACTTGTTTACTGTGGTCAAGACCCAGTTCGGGCAATCGCCCTACCACCACAAAATGTTTATCTATTGTCTGTACTAACTTGTCATCGTAACTACGTAACTAATACAAATAATTTTCGTCTGGTCTTTTTTTCGACGGGACCGAATGCCTCGCAGAAGCCATATGTTAAGCTCGTGATGGTGACATCTGACAGCGCTGTACAAATACATACATCAGATATCTTTCCATATACTTAAATACATACAGAGTGACACATCACGACCTAGCAACTGCTGCTGGGTTGTCGCTGTTAACCAGCAACTGTCAGAATCTAAATCGCACCTTAAGATCTCACAGTAAAATAAAAAAATAATTAAATGGTATAACTTATTTTTAAACGACTCCATGTGTTTTGTGTGCAGATTTCACAATACGTGTTCGAAGAGACTTTCAACCTGTTGTTCGCTGTACCTTTCACGCAACACAATGCTACAGTTTCTGGTGCGACATTGGCAGCCCTTTCACCGGCTCAAGTCGCGCACATCAAACGCCTGAACTCGCTTGATCTCGAGCTCTATGATTTCGCTATGAATCTGATGTTTAAAAGGTTTGTGATTTTAATAATATATATTAATATTATATAGCGTAGAAGTAAAACCGTAGACTCGGCTCTGAAGCGATAAAAGTGAACTCGTGTATTATTTTAAAGAAACAGCAGGTTTCAAGAATGAAAATTAGGGCTTAATATCCTAGAAACTTTCCAAGAAGTTAGATAGGTATTTGATTAGGTACTAGTTAATTGTTCTTGCATAATATTTAAAGGAACTTTAGCTAGATGCAAATACATAAATATACATAAATATATAAATAGTTTTAAATAGAGAAAACTTTGCATACAGGGGAATTCTTAGGCAAAGGGAATTATTTTTAACCTGATTTGTATTTTTTTTTATTATTTCGTCAAAATTACTATAGTGCACAATAATAATAAGACCAACATAATATTATAATAATGCAAGTGTAACTTCGTAAGTAGCACAATATTTTTTTTTTCTATTTCGTGTATAATATTTTTTTTGTAAATGTGCTCTGAATTTGTTATAATAATAAAATAAATAATTTAAGAATAGATGCCGATTTTTGGAAAAAAGAAATTAATAGTGCTTGCAATAAGAACGACCTGTTCAAATGTTTCTTCATGATTCGCTCCAAAGACCCGTCATCGAGGAAAGTCTGTCAGTCCAACTCAGCAGTTCCAAAAGCCTAAAGATATAAAGATGTCATATTAAATCCTGACATAATTTAAGCCTGATAATTTAAGCCGTAAAATTTGTCGGCTCTGCGTTGTAACAGACAGGCAGACATTTTTTTAATGATTTCGCATTTGCTCTAAATATATAAAGCATAATCAGCATTCAGGACCAGTATTCGTCGAGATCAATCATTTGATCAGCAGTTTTTTTTTTGTATTTTTTTAGCGTTATAAGATTATGTTTCAATGTTAAAAATAGCTTTTTCTTTAACATTAACATACGTGATGTGATTTAGAATTAGTTAAAATATACACTTTGTTTTTAAATTCTAGGCATGTTGTTTTCTTAGATATTCTTGAAGCAAAATGCACACAATATACTCTGATATATATTCTCTTTTTTTTTCTAAAAGTATTAGAACAAAATTAACAGAGATTGAGGATTTTATATGACTCGGAGAAAAAAGAAATGGGTGTGAGAATAATTTTTACAAAATGTTTAAAAGTAGCCTAAAACAAAACAAGCAAAGTCGCGGGCATGGGCTAGTTATAAATACGTAAAAAGTTTAATTCGGAGACGCTCCGACCGCATCGGATTACGGAACCGATTTCCCCAAACGGTAAAATAGGTTTTACGCGTATATATTCAAAACAGCTCAATCGGATCAGCGATCGGAATCCAATTCCAGCCACGCTGACCCGACAGACGTACGGATTCATTTTCACTGTATTTATTTAGTTCCACTATATTTATTTATGTCGGTTCCGCTTCTTTTACACTCGACCTATATAGTATAATTTATACTATGATTATGTTTTTTAACACGTTAAGGACGGCGTGTACCACCGGTGGCTCACATCGGCTATAGTTTTGAAATTTCGTTTTATTAAATGAAAATAAACTTTATGTGGTTATTTATTTTTTCAATCCAATGAAGCGAAACAAGAAAAACTGCGCAGTCCTTAACGTGGTAAACTATTCAATATGTCTATCATGAAAATTTATTTTTGATGAATAGCCTTTAAAATAAAATAGAAATAAATAAATTATAATGAATATCAAGTTTGTACAATAAATATGAATGTGTTCCCTGTAGGTACGTTCTTTAAAATATCCGCAGAACTTGCTGAAGCAGTTGTTCAAATTGTTTCAAATGAATGGAATTAAATGTATTGTGAGATTATGAATGCTGAAGTGTAAAATATTTTTATATTATTTTTGAGTGCTCCTAATTCAATAATAAATAGATACACATACACGTGTAAAATCCCACTAATGTTTAGTTTGTTTAATATAAAATTGTCTGTTACATAATTGTTTACATTAACACATTTTGAACTTTCGCGTTTCATACTCATTCATCGAGGACCAGGTCGAAATGTCTAACTAAAATTAAAAGTTAGTTTATCGCGCATAAGAGTCGTTAAAGTAAGTACAATAGGCTGGTCCATATTTCGGGTTTGTTCCAGTTTTTTCCACGACAGTTCTAAATAGGTTCCGTATATATAAAAAAATCCTGCCCAATTGCAGCTACGACAGTCACAATTTTAAATGGATATGACATGGGAAAATCTCTGTTGTTACTTTGGAATGTTTTAACTTATAGATGTAAAAAGATCCTATGAATTGTATGTTACATATTTTTCATTTATAAATCACTATATCATGATAAAAATTGAAAAACATATGAAATACAATTTCAAGTTTGACCGCGAATAACTTTAAAACCTTTTTTTTGTAGTGTTAAATTTTATATAAGAATATACGTCTGTAATTATGTACTGATCGTACAAGGTGTCTCAAAAGTAAGTTCACATTTGCTTATCTTATTACGCGAAAGCAACTATTCTGAGGGGCGCGGGGGGTATGTCAGTCGGTAGTCTGGCTCTTGGGAATTTAGTCGCTATGGAGCGTTTCTCTGGTGCGGACCGTGCGTTGTGCGTACGTGAGTTTTACAAAAACGGTAATTCGGCGACTGTAGCGCGTAGAAAATTCTGCAGTATTCAACATATTCGTCACTTAAATGATGCGCCTAGCACTCGACTCATTGCAAAATGGGTTGAGAAGTTTGAAGAGACTGGGTCAACTCTAGAGAAACCAAAATCTGGGCGGCCAAGAACATCAAGAACAGCCGAAAACGTGGACAGTGTTACTCAGTCTATTCGAGATGATCCAAACCTCTCGATTCGGAAGCGTGCTGTTGCTTTAAATGTGCACAGATCTTCATTATGCCGCATTTTACACAAAGATTTAAAGCTGCACCCGTACAAAATTCAGTTAGTGCAAGAACTGAAGCCTCAAGATGCTGGTTAGAGGCTTGCCTTTGTAAATCAGATGATTGAGCGCTTTCCAACGTTCACCAACATCTTGTTTTCCGATGAAGCCCATTTTCACCTGAATGGGCATATAAACAAGCAAAATTGTCGTTACTGGAGTGCAACCAACCCAAAACAAAAACATCAGAAACCGCTACATTCACCCAAAGTCACCGTATGGGCAGCGATGTCGGCGCGAGGAATTATCGGCCCTTACTTTTTTGAAGATGGAAGGGGACGCACACTCACAGTGAATTCAGAGCGTTATGTGGAGATGTTAGACGAGTTTTTCGTACCCCAACTGCAAAACTTTCCTGGTTACAACCAAAGAACATGGTTCCAGCAGGATGGAGCAACTTCACACACGTCCAACAGATCTCTGCCTCGAGTTCGAGAAATTTTTCCGAACAAATTAATCTCCAGGCGAGGTGACATAAATTGGCCTCCACGGAGTCCCGATTTAACGCCTATGGATTTTTTCCTGTGGGGTTATGTCAAATCAAAAGTTTACGCTAATAAACCGACTTCCCTGGCACAATTAAAAGAAAATATCCGTCATGAAATGGCAGCCATCACGGAGACTACCTGCCGAGCTGTCATAGGCAATTTTAGTGCCCGACTAAATGAATGCCGAGAGCACAACGGTTTATATTTGGACGATGTTATTTTTAAAAAATAAATTCCCAAACAGTGTACTTCAATATAAAATAAACATTTTTTCAATAAAGCTAAGACTTTTCTTTTAAAAAAAGATTTAAATGTGAACTTTCTTTTGAGACACCTTGTATTATCTCCATTGAAACCTGTGGCTGTCGTGAAGGCCGAATTAATATTAAAAGTTTCAATTTGGAAGGACATTTTATATATCTGCCAAGAAGGCGGAGCCTGCAGAAGTCTAGACGTCGCCGGGTGCCGAGGAAGATGGCTCAGCCTTGCCCTTGGCACTCGGCAGACGGGAGAAGGAATACGCCGAGGGTTTTAATCGGTGCAAGTCCGACAAACCGGGGGGCAACTCTCATCGCCCCCTGAGGTCCATTAGGGATTTCCCCCGGGTCAAAAAAAAGGACATTTTATATATATATATTTGAAACCTGTTTAGAACTATCGTGGAAAAAAATTATACATACCCGAAATAAGGACCACCCTATTGTATAACCGATTTTTTCTTTTTTAATTGTATAATTAAACTGTTAGTAATCTATTTGACTGTACTTGGAAAATTCAAAAACATTATGTACATAGCGGGTTAAGTACATACCGGAAGGCCTCTACACATGCCAGTTAGTAGAGACTGGAACGTGACGTGCTAAAAAAGGTTATTAAAACCGCTTTACACCAAGGAGGTCACGATTCAATCAGACATAAAAACCTATCACTCTGGTAGTGCTCCACTTTTCACGAATTCCTGAAGAATTCTCTATCATTGCCTTATAGACGAACATTAAATCTCAGTAGAGCAAAGTTCTTATATATTATTATGTTGAAATAAATAAATTACGTGTAATCTTACTATGTTTTTTTTATTAATTCAAATGATTTTTATTAACAATTATATGGAACATTTATGTAGTCAAAGTACGTATGATATTCAATCACCTAATATGTGTTTTTTAAACATTAAGTATTCTTATCTATAGCGTGATTTTTCACATAAATTTTCCATTAATGGGTTTTATCAGACCGGAATCAAGAATCATTTAAGCTTCTCGCTCACCATCGAATTTTAATGGTGTAATAAATCATTGCATTGTGTAAACGCAGTCAAATCCGTTTATAGCGACATAGTTTAGAACAACATACCGGTTATATTGACCCAGAACAAAGATCCTGGCAAGAAAAGTAGTTCGTAGCTCGATAACATCACCGGTTGTTACGACTATTGGTTTTTACGACTAAATATATATGAGTAGTCTTTTCGATGTCGTTACACATGATTTTGACTGTATTCAGTTATGACACGAGTCATCATCACTATGCGCGAATAAACAACATAATTACAGAATCACTTCACCGATTCATTAATCGTTGTTATAATATAAATGTATATAAAATCTTGTAATGTTGAATTTAGGATTTCGTGACTAATTTTAAAAGAAACGTTTGGTTTCAATTATGTTTTCTAATCAAAGGTCAATCTATCAAGGCCGGTCATCGCCAGGTTATTCGAGTTACTGTTAACACGATAACTTGAAACCTTGTGACCTTACTGATATGGTAAAGAAAGTATGATTAAATATTTATACTTGTAATAATTTTGGTTAAAATTGAAAATATAGATAAGTATTTGAAACTACTTCACGTGTAGAAATGATGCATTTATATACATACCTACTTCCTTGCTACTTCTTACATTTGATCTCTGGTTGATTGTAGCAGGGAGCTGGTAGGGTGTTTGCCTGATTGAATCTTGATAAGAGAACATTATATTTAAATACAAAGACTATTTATAGGGACTCGCTTTAGCCTATCAAGTTTTGGGATCAGTTCATGTACGTTCAGTTATTTACACGTCTTTTGTCCTAGTATATTTAAGTCGACATAACGATGGCTGCTATCAATTGATAACCACCCGTTTACGGTCGCCGTCTTTCTTAAATTACAATATACTGTCAGGTGCAGTGTAATTTATACGTAAAGCAGTACCAGTATTAAAAAAATTGAACTGACATTGAATAAAATTATATATTAGCGTTATATGTAGTTGGTTTAAAATCGGTCAATATAATATTCTTGATGAGGGCTCGGCAAGTTCCGTAAATTAGCACTATGAAGCAATGAAAGTATACTGTTGTATGTTCAGCACAGCAATAAAATATTTTTTTAGTACGGTAATATCATAGAAGTAAAAAATACGTGGAAAGATTAACTAGTACGAAATATTTTCTATGTTTTCATAGGCTCATTCTGGCTCATTTTGTTCTATGCAGTTTTTTCTTTAGCTCTAACATGTCTTGATACAAGTAGGTGCACAAAAGACAATAAAATTACAATTTTAAATTGTGGTATTTAAGAACATATTCTTAGCTTCACTTTTGGCGCGCTGTGTATGGTTTTTTTTGGAAAATATTTATATGAGATATACCCATAGATGGGCAAAATGTTATCAGATTAATGAAAAACTATTATGATTATACTTTGCATTTTCTATCATTAATATGATTGCATTTTGCATTTTCCATCATTAGTATGATTACATTTTGCGATCTATGTTTTAAACACTAAGGAATCCTCAATTGCATACAAATTTATGACACCTTTATTTTTAGGAGGGTTTAAATCATGGTTACATAGTAATGAAATTAAATTACAACTACATTTTGTAATCGTTAATCATTAATCTAATTACATATTGCCCATCTCTAGACATACCTCACACTATGCGGTAACAGGAATCTGACAAAGTGGCGAACTGACCAATTACGTCGCGCCTTGACCACGCCGTGTCCCACAATTCCGTTTGCTGCATAGTTGAGTTTTACCTTAAAAGGAGTTTTAGAACAACTGCCCATAATACCACTTACCTAATAACTGTTTAACCAGGTTCGAGGCGCTAAAGAAACGCGACACAGACTTCGAGTACCGCTGGCGACATCTGGGGGAGGTTTCCCGCAATGGTGTGACCGAGTTTGACTGGGACAGCAACCTGGAGGACGCAACTACCGAGAAATACAGAGGCAAGTAATGTGCCCATGGCGACCGTATGGTAACGGATCGGGCACATGCCTAGCGCGTACCCTAGTCATTTAATTAAAATTGCTAATGAAACACGCGGGACAAGACCAAATGTATTATATTTGAATACAGTGTGATTTGTCGATCAATAGTAATCGATTATTGGAATATTAAAATCAATCGCTATTGATTTTATTTATATTTTAAGTAGTGATGTCAGACATTATTGTATCGATTATTGTAATAGATTTCCATTATTTATAGCGGGTGAAATTATGATTCATAGTTAATTGAAGGTTACGAAGATTTCGATGTTAGATATTTGATTTTATCTCTACATGCATAATTTTTTGATTAAAAATAATATCTTTATGTCGTGTATAACTTCTTTTTTTTTTCTTCAAAATAAATCTTTTGTGTTAATGTATCGAACTGTACAAATAAATCGATGAATATCGTGAAATATAATTCTATTTTGTAAAATAATTTGCATTTAATAAGTGTTTTTGCTATGGTAACATTTACAGCTAGTAAGATTTATACGAGTAGGCTGGTATTAAGAAGTTTATTTTCAACATTTATAAATCTCGGCAGCTGTTTAATTTCCATCCCGTTGTTGATATTACCCCATTTAGGGATACTTTATCTCGAGTATGCGTAGGAACATACAACATAAGTGCAGCATGTACAGCAGCTTAATTTCGTAAAGCCTCTAAACACATTTCATTCGCTGCCTGCAAATTAGGTGTCAGATTGGATGTAACATTTGCATTTTTTAATTTATATAAGAAAATATTAATGTGTTTTTAATGTTTATATTTAATAGTAAAGTAGTTAATGTCTTATGTTGGAGCCAAATGAAGCGTAGCCTTTAGCATAATAATTAATGTCATTTCAACGGATATTTTGATATCACGTCTATGTAAGAAATTTTGGTCACATTAAATAGGGTACTTAACTTTTTTCAGCTACTCATTTCTTATAAGCACTTCTGTTTATCCACCATTTCTAAAAGGTTAAACATCGTTAAAACACGATTTTGTTACGCTAATAGTGCCTAAAATGTGACCGCCATTTTGTTCTATGGTGGCAGCTATAAAAGTAAAGTTAAATGGCTCGAGGATATCTCAAAATTGTGACGTCCACAACGAAAATCAAATATTATTTCATGTCATTTACTCACGACTGAAGGAACAAATGATTATTTCTACTTTACTAATATTTTGTGTAGAATATTCATGATTTCATAAATAAATTATGTTTTTGAAAAACTGTCAACATCCAGTTAGACTGTAAAGTGAATACGCATAATATATTATGTTAAATCATAAGTGAACAGTTGGTAGCTATAACTTGATTTCTTGTACATAATTATTATGAAACGATAATTATAACATAATGAGATATTGTTATTTTTGTAGTAATTACAAAGGCATGCTAATCTTTATGTTTGACAACCTCAATTTTAAATTATTGTTATAAGGATTAGATTCTAGGCATGAATAGATCTGAGTTATGTACTATTATAATTAAATATGTTTATATATAAATAGACTGCATTGATCGTGAAAAGGTGGATTATGCTTATTTTCCTATTACATGATTAAAATATTATAAGTATTCTTTAAAATATTGTTTTAAGGAATTGATGTGAATGTAATTATTTTCAAAACGATTCATTTAATAGTTTCGCTTTTGAATATTTATGATGATTCAATATAGAAGTATGTTATTGATAAAATTATAAACAAGTTGTGTTCGAGAGAATAGTACTCTAATTTCGTTTATTAATATTGAGCCCTATTAAATATATCGACTGATAACCGACTCAAAATATTGATATAATTAAAACTTTTTTTCGCTCAGTGATTCCTTTTAACCTACGTTGTCACTTAATGTGCAACACTAAATGAAACAAGACTATAATAATGATTAATTAATAATAAAATGTATTTTGATTTTTATAGTTCGATTGTGTTCAACAAATATTAACTTTTTATATATAATAAAATATCTCATAAAATAAAAAATGTTTAAATTAATGTGTTATTGAGATAAAATATATATAGTATATACGTACTAATATATATTTTGACCAAAGAACAAGTTTATTTGCTATATTATATTCTCCACTCGTAATTAGAAAAATTGCGAGAAATGTTAAAGTTGTTTATTTTGTGAAAACATATTTTTCTATGACATTTTGACGCATTTATTTTAACTCCATTCGATATTTTTTTTAATAATTTAACAAAAGATTAGATTCCAGATTAGACAAGGTTTTATTAAATACGAGGGAATTCATATAAAATGTATATCACATTTTTACTGTCGTCAACCGTTTCCGGTTCCGTAATAAGTCAAGATTTGAATTGTAAATTGGAAAATGTAGTATAAAAGACGAGAGAGACGTAACTTTTAATAATTAATTAGTATTAACATTTAAATGGCCCGATAATTTGGTGTTTAATTACTTGTTTTTCTTTTCATTACAAGATTAACTTTTTTATAGGTCGTCGTTTATAATATTTTTACATTTTCTTCGGTAGTATTACGTTGCATGGATATAGTGGTCTCCAGACCTATCGATTCGATTCGAATCTAAAAAACGGGTAATGGTTTTCGTTCAACCTTATAATTATATTGTAGAACAACTCATTCTTCTTAAATAAAAATTTACTTTCACATTAAACGTCACATAATGTGGAACAGCATTTTAAGTAGTTATGAATATTTTGTGTAAATAATTAATCAAAAATGCTGTTCTTTCATTGGTGACCCTTATAAGCTTAAGTTGAATAATTTAGGGAACAATTAAGCTATTGTGTTACAAGAGAAAAAACGGCTGATGCATTATACCTGGGTAATATTATTAAACAAGTCAAAACCACTTTATAATTTATTTTTAAAACCCTTACAATATCGAACAATAAGGTTTTTTTTTGTAAAAGTTAGACCTATTGTATTTTAAACATTATAATGTACAGAAAATATGCGATTTCCTGTCTAAAATGTATATAAATTCAACTGATTTGCATGTCTCGAGCATGCATTGCAAACGACTAAACAGTAACAACGCGCCGTCTACTCACATTTGACAATCGAGGAAGTCTCCAGTGAATACGCGAGTGGAATATCGAAGTCTTAACTATTCAAGATGAAAAATATTTTAAAACGACGTAATTACATTGGAGATCCGATATTTTTATCAATAAATGCCAGGTGATTATGAAATGAATTATATTAAAAAAAACTTTATTTAACATTTTATTAAAGTTATTAGTACAGTTTTAAAAATTTCAAAAAGAGATTTACAATTTTTTCTTATAAGAAAATCGTATTTATTCTGTTATTAGTGTAGTTAATAAAAAATGGACTGATTTTTTTTTAATTTATTTATAAATTCAGCTCTTAAAAGTATATTTTTTTTACTCCAATATTATTAATACTTTATGTGTGCTTATGTATCTATTTCACCTCAAAGTCTGGACGACGACCTTCTCAATAAAATAAAAGTAGAATGTTTTCTTTTATACCTCCCATATGCGATTTTTTTAATTTACTGCGAAATAGAAATTGTAACTTATAGGTCGAAATGTTCTTTATGCCGTTTACTTTTCTAATGTGAATGGTTCTAGACGAAGGTTACGTAAGGACTATTATGTTTTATTATTTAAATGATGTCTGGGGTCGTACGCGTGTAGCACTTTTATTTCAAAGTCTCGAGTGTTCGAGGGAACGAACCGTTACATTCAGAGTTTAGACTGTTTAAAATATAACACATTTCGAGTGATTGTCTTTTGCAGGATTTCTGAAAGCTTTCTCGTCACAGTTTATTAAAATGTTTTCAGTTATTCAGTTATATATAAAACCTTTTAGAAATAAAATACTGTAATATAATAAAATTTTAGTACCAAATTATCACGATAATATTTGAAAATTATGAGAAGTTTATGGAAGGAAATCGGAAGAGTTGCTTATTAAGAATAATTAGGTATAATTTATCTAAACATAAAACTCTTAATTAATTTCCTTATGTCGTTGTTAATCTGTCTAACTCTGTTTAATTTGTCAAGTTTATAATTGGATATAAATGAATGAATCGGCTGTTAATTCAAATACATACTGTACAATTTTCCTTATGACTCCTTCACATATGAATGAATGACAGGTTTTTATTGATTCAATCACTATTTACACGTGAACATGGGAAAATAAAGCACCTTTATTAATAGAGCGATTTATGTTATAACAATCGTGTCAGGAAATGCGTTGCATAATTTGACGGATGAAAATGAAAATGCGCTAACTAGCAAAAAATGAAATTGTTGACCAGAACAACGAATGTTTTAGTTAAAAAATTATAACTATTTAAACTGATAACCGTTTTATTTTTATTTTATTAATTTACAACCTTTTATGGACACAAAACATGTACAGGAAAGTGATTTTGGAGATCGTAGAACAGAACACCGGAAAAGTCTAAGCAAAGTTCTATTAGTCTCCATTAATGTTTGCCGAAGTTTCAGTTAAAGCATTTTCGTAATCTGCCGTCGAATGATGCATTTGTAGATTGCTCTAGCCATATGCGCTTTATTGCTTCTGTGGACAGCCCTGCGTTTAGAATAATGCATGAATTACTCAGGTGAAGTGGATCGGTAATGCAAATGTACTCGTATGAATGCTCCAACACTAACATGCCAGTGTACTATCGTTTCAGTTCATATTTACGGAACGACGATATATTATTTCAAATGAAATTGCATTGATAGACAGTTATTTAGTAATAAAACCTTTTTTATGAATACACGAATAATAATGAATAAAAAAATATACGAATGAGTTGATTTTAACACATCTGTTCTTAGGTTCTATGACTGTAAAATATAAATTAGTGCTTAATATGTTAACTCAGAATAATATAAAAAACAAAAAAAACCTATACCCAGGTTTATCATGATTACTGCGGCGTTTGACGTGTTATAAACTGCTAAAATTAATAGTGAATCGTAAATACTTATTCATAAATAGTTTAAAAATAAATAAAACCTATAGTTTTGTTTTGTTTCTCAAAATATCGTTTATAGAATTAATGTTATGTGCCGAAATATAAAACCCATGTTTGATTTCATGTAAAACAGATGGACAACACTTTAATTAGTGATTTTTTTTGTAAGTGTACGTTAATGATATTAAGTAGATACAGTTAAGATAAGTAATGTGAATGTATTTTCCTGTGTAAATGAATGTATTTTCCTGTCTGTATAATGATTAAGCCCTGTGATATAAGTCATTGCACCCAAGGTTTTGTTAAAATTATATGTTCTTGATATTTTGTGATTTCAAAATATTTATATATTTTTACGAAGGCTAAATATTTAGCAAAAGTTTAAAGTCCATAAATCGACAGTTGATTTTTTTATGACAGACTACTGTAACCAGTAAACACATTAGATACTTTGTAATATATTTACAAAATTAAAATTCTGGAAATTATTGTTTTTACACGATTGTACTCTTAACGAAATGACAATTTAAATACTTTATTATTTTTAATTATAAATAAAGTTGTTGAACTATAAATGTAAATAAATTTAAAAAATCCTCGTAAATGATTACTTATAAACTATGGGTGCAGAAGCCATACTTTAAGTTAGCCATAATATAACGTATGTAAATATTATACATATTGACTTCGATATAGTTATGTATATTGTATTTAAGTACACCACCGGTACAGTTCGTGCGTCTAAAGTAGCAAAATTTAGTGTTTAGTTTCTTTAAGTTCCCGACTGAACCAAAATGTAGTACTTTATTGTGTTGTGTTTACTATCACAGATTTAATAAAACAATCGAAACTGAATGCTTGCTTATTTTTATTTTTTTACGCGCTCATTCCTGTGTTACATTTAGCAATACTGGAATGTTTGCAACGGTTCTATTAAGCGTTTAATTAGCTGAAGTATGTGTGGATAAATCTAGTAAGTGAGTGTATCCCTTTTAAGGTTTACCTGATGCAGTAAAAAGTTGTTTGGTTATTACCAAAGGCGGCGATTGTAGAGGGACGGGCTTACGGGTTGGTAGAGGCGTGCAGGAAGCTCAAATGGTCGAATTTGCATTTATGTCATTAGAGTCCATCCGGCGAGAGGTCGGCTGTGTAGCGTTCGGTATTACACGCAACGTCCGATGCACCCGTCTGACAATCAACGATATCAATTTGCCCGCCATTATTGTATATCGAGAACTGAACAATGTTACTCTCTTATTTACATATACAAAAAGAGTTATCTTGATTGACATATCATCGTAGTCTATTGGAATTTACCTAGTGGAAAATTAGTATATCGTAGAGTATATCTCCAGTCACCATACCACAGACTTTTCGACTAAGGCTAAGATTTATAAACGCTATTTACACTGTGCTTAGCAAAGTTCTCCAAAAATAAATTAGTTTTGACAAAAAACTGAATACATAATAGGAACTCGAGTATAGCCATAGTGTGTTCGCAGAGCTAAGTCCATGTTGGCAAAATCGTTAACTTTTCAAATTCTTTGACATTCATTGAGTAATATGTATTGCAATGTTTTAGAAAAGTCTAAGCAAGCTTAAAGTTGCGTCTATAAATCTCAGCCTCAGACTTAAACAACAATAATACTCGTAGAAAAATATGGGATTAACGTAAGCTTCCGTAATATCAAGTCAACGTGTTATGTTAATCCATTTCGCACTTTTCTACTAGCGTTACGGCTGATTAAATGTTACTTTGTCTAGCTCTTAGAGATGCTGATATCATTCTGCTGGCCTTTAAGAAGAAGAAAGACACGATGCAACCAACGTCTTTACATAGATCCAAAGTAAATCGTTGTGACTCATTCTGACTTGTTGCATTTCAGGATCAGCTCAAATTTAACTGTTTACGTTGAAAAATATTTTTTATCTTTGTTTCTTAAATTGCTATTAACTAATTGTGAATATTTTATAATATTAATTCATAAAAAATATGAGACAGGCGTTTATAATGTTAATTGGCTTCAGAAAAGTTATTCTGTTTTACCATTGTTTTTCTATATATTTTATTGTGTTATAGCGAAAAATATTGGTACAATTTTCCTTAACTCTGAATACCAATTGATGTCCCCTTAAATTCTATCAGCTGCCACAGAGGTGTTTGGTCTCTCCGCTATAAAAAAGGAATAAACTACCCACTGCACCAATGAATCTATCATAAAACGAACAGTATTTTTATATTCACAGTATAGAACACAAAACTACATACTAAAATGTAGATACCTATAAAACAAGTTCGCAGTCTCGTCTCTCAAGTGATCGCAATGAATAAAGAATTAAGTGCAAATATAGGTCAAATGGGACACGTCCGTCCGATAAAGTTGAATTGAAGCCGGCGTTACCAATTGGAAGTATCGAGTTGTCTGAGGCCATGTCACAATGATATGAGGATGTCACAATTGATTTAACATAGAACCTTGAGTGTCCCTATTGATGAACAATTGGTTGGGTGTTGTGATTGAATGGTACTAGAATATATGTTTATTACAAAGAGGCCTACGTGTGAATTTCAATTTTACCTGATGGAAAGTAATAACATTTTCAATGATAAAGTGTGTTTGTACAGTAAAAACCGATTTAGCTACTTGTTATTTAAAAACTTACATATTATATGCAAAAATATAAAGATATTATAGTTGCTGTATTCACCTTTCGTTACTATGTCGTGCTCAATGTAACCAGTAGCGTAGATAATTTTAATTCTTAGGGATGTGCCTTATTTCTGATGAAATACGAAAAGCGGATTCCCAAATTCGGGAACCATTCTGGTTGCAGAACATGAAAACCGTTCCATTATCCACATGGCCACCATATCACTAAACTATACTAAGCAACTCTTTATGTAACTAAAATGAGGTTTAGTTGTGTTAATACATTCGTCGGTGCTGTCGGAGACTTATAGCCGATGAGGCTCTACTCAGTTTAAAACACGGACGTAGTGTGACTTTCCTATCGGTTTTCTATAGACTATACTCTGGAGAGTGAGCGGCTGATTTGTATAATTTAGTTCCCCTCTCCCCCTTCTACCATAAATTGACAAGATGCCGTGCAGATTTCCACCCATATATAGTTGACGTTCCAGCTGATCGCAGGAGGCTATTCGCCTCCTTTGTTTTTGCTGCGAAACGCCAAGGAGTGGAATTCGCTAATTGCGTCTGTTTTTCTAACATCTTATCACATGGGAATCTTCAAACGACAAGTGAATCTGTATTTGCAGGGTGAGCGCGCTCCATTATCAGTCTCATCGTCACTTTCCATGCGGTGAGATTTAGGTCAAGCGCAAGATGTTCTGTATTAAAAAAAAAAACACTTTATTTTACTAACATAAAAACTAATAATAAATTCTTCAATGTTTCTAATATCTGCAAGTTATCTTGACTTCCGACGCATCTTTAACATATAACATCATTTAACACAGTTGACTTTATAGCTTTAGCTATTATGAATAAATCAATGAGCATCTCTGAGATAACATCAAATCAGAGCCCGCATACTAAGCGAATTTCTTAGCGATGGTGTTAGGCGATAGAATTTGACACATCTCACCAACAGGGAACTACTGTAAACAAATCTGTCTCTATTTACGGTTTCTATTATTGGGTTTCCGTGAAATAGAATATTCTATAAGAGTTTTTAACTTTGGTAAGTTCTTTTATAATTCTGAAATACTCGAAAAGTAAGAAATAACTAATATTGTAGCATTTTATTTTTAAACTCTAATTTGAATCGTTTTTGAGTTATGTAAGTTTACACTAGAGAGAAGTGTATAATTATTTCATTTGCTATTATAGACATGATTTTTTTCATTAAACAAGGTCTAATTAAATTATATATTTTTGCTTCATGTTACTATAAGAGCTAAACAATAAAAGTGTTACAAAGCTGCAAACAATTTGGAAATATTATTTCTGAAAAGAATTTAGATCAGCTTAAATTTCAAGCAAGTCACTCGCATGCGCTGGTATGCAATAAAATAATTATATTCTCAAATGTAAAGTTACCTAAATAAGGGAAAAGGCGCTGATTAAATAAAATTGTTGGTTTAAGTATTTTATACCGTATTATGTACCTTGGGTAAGTATATTTTTATTTATTATTAATAATAACAAAAGAAATGCATTGAAACTGAATTAACACTAGATTTACCGAACCAGTCAAAATGATATACATATGTATGTATATGTATATGTCTTCGATTTTTTTTCTTTTCTAATATTTTTTAAATTTGAAAAATAACATGTCCTTTTCTTATGAAAGTTGTTGGTTAATATTTTGCACTTAATTTGATTTATAACAAAACAAATAAACCATATTATATCTATTTCTAGAATAGAAATATTTTTTTCGCCGGTAGACCTAGTGTTAAACTCGCTCAAAACTAAATTTTAGTTTATGTGTGAGACAATACACGGGAGTCACTATAAATACAATTAGTTAAGATTTTTTTAAATTTTAATTTCATACATTTTCTTTGATTCAGATTGGTTATTTGGCAATCTCAGACTATAGGGTGTTCTAGATGTATTATTCAAGATTGTAAACAGTATTCAAAATTATAAATCTGATCATCAATCATAAAAAAATAACAATTTGAATGTTACAAATGAAAAAAACAAAAACAACAAAACAAATATTCATAGTAAAGATCTATTGTTTGTTTGTATTGAACAAATTGAGCTTTATCTTGAAATGAGTTTTAAGTTAGAACGGAAGGAGAAATTTCATTGCGAGAAGTTATAAGGAGACAGCGCCTAAAAAGGTTTTCAAGTTGTCTCTCCCTTCCTTTGTCTTTCCGTTATGTTTCATGTAATCGTGTGCCTTATCACAACAGGCGGTTATCTCCAATTTATAGTTATACGGGCAGGCCCCAGGGTATGCCATTATAGCGGCCCTTTGTTTTGTTACTGATAAAAGTAGAACCCTTATCAAAATTAGACTTGTGGAAAATTAATCTAGACCACATGAGTCGAGACCAGGTTTTTTAATCTTACGAAAAATTTGTTAACTTCTTTAGGAAAGCTTAGTGCCTAAATGTAAATAGTGTGTCACAATAAGATATGACACAATTTTAGTATAATAGTAAGATAGTTTTTATTATTTTGCGGTAAGCGGTAGTGACAAAAATCTCGGTGTTCATTATTTTGGATTTCGCTTAATTTGCAGTTGATATGTTCTGGTGAATTAATTAATTCTAGATAGTGTATATCAATTATTGATGTAATTTTATATAAGATATTGAATATTGTTACAACATTATATTGAATGGGCATTATGATCTTGATGGCTTTGACAAAATGTTCAAACTCAGTAGTAGCAACCATCTCAGGTGCCACCAGCTTAAGCTGATACGTAGTCGATCAAACTGTAACCCACACAAACACTTTCTAAGCAACAGGAATTATCTCCTAAAAGACGTAGTCTCAGTTCAAAATGTGATTAAATTTGGAAATCGGCTGGACAAATACTATCTCAATCACAAATATAAATAATTTAAATAAAAAAATGAAATAGCAGGATACAAGCACGTATCAATTATGCCAATTGCTTGCCTGTATATATATAAATAAATTAATAATATTATTTCCACTAAAATATAGTGTGTGATAATAATATCTTTTGGTTATATTAACCTCACTAGCGAATTACATTTATTGTCTAAGTAGTTTTGTCGATGTTGACGGCCCTCAAAAAATAAATAAATAAAATAAGGATCACTCACAATCATTTTGCTGATTTTCACTTTTTAAAATATCTAATCAGAATTCAACTGCGATACATATAAGAAAAAGCAAATAGAAATATAGATTGCTACGTTTACACTCCACAGTGAATCGATTGGAAAGCAACCCTTCTGCTGAGTGGCGATTGTCGGCCAGTGACTCGTTAAGCTCATGCAACGGTCTGCAGAATTACGAACAAAGGGACATTGTTTGTATTAGCTTTACGCAGGAGGTATGCCTCCATTGAGTGTATCACCATATTCATCCTTATTAGAAAACTAGTTTTAACTTAATATAGGTTCAAAAAAAATGACGAAAATCTGTTATTATAAATGACATTTTATTGCTAATATAAAAAAAGAAATGGGACTAAGTTTTGATATAGTAGTTTCTAAGATGTCTAGCTGTGATGACCCTGGCGGTGCCCAGGCAGAAATAATGTATCCCATTGGGAATAGATTTTCCAAAAAATACGTAAACCAAAAACTAAATATCACAAAAAAAAACAAAAAAAAGACTGAATAATATAAACTTTAAATTTATATTTAATCCCCTTTGGGATGGAATGTCAAAAAATCCGCCTGTATAGGTTTCACACAAAGAACCCAATGACGAAAATTCATGCATCGAGTTTTAGTATGTATGCTCTACGATGATATTATATATCTGTCAGGGCAAGTGTTTTTATATATACATATAAACATAAGCTCAGTTTTGTATTTACTGATTTTAGCTTAAGCCCTTGTTTGAGTAAGTTCACTGATTTCATATTTCCTGATTCCATTTTTACCATAAAACCACTAGACGCTGTAATGGATACCATCCGTACGTGGTGAATATTTTCTAATTAAGTTAACAATACTTTCTAGAGATTGGTGACACAAAAATGTTCAGTTTAATTTTTTGTTATATTTTATTATTGTAGGCTTCCTTTTTGTGTTCCTTAGCTTGATTTTTATTTTGCTTAGAATTTTTGTAGAAACTTTGCTGACTTATTTATCTTCTTTATGAATTTTTCAGTTTTTTATTAATTCATTTTATCAGTTTTTTGTTGATGTATTATATGATTCCCTAATTACAAAAAATATAAAACAAATAAAAAGAATATTCGTACCAAAATATTTGCGTCATTATTCATAATGCGATATTTGGGAAACCTGTTCAAAATTCCAAACGTTATATTTTTAATATTATACAGCTTATCCCAAATGTAAATATGCGTTTTGAATAAACTCGACTTATAGGGTTACTCTGGGTTACATTGAACTTAAGATGAGCTGTAGAATGGCTCACAAGGGGAGACCTTGTTCTAAACAAACAGGAAGGGATATCAAAATGACTCATAAACTGGGATCGCGATTTAATCGTTGCAACGATAATTTAATCAACATACCGATTACATAAACGTTAATTCTAAATCATCAATACAGATAATAAATCCACTCGGCAGCCACCTCTCCGACGTTCCGTAGATATTATGATTTGCAACTCCGTGTATATCCGAGTGCTCAGAAAAACTTCACTTGCGCGATTTAGGTTAGTAAAAATGTATGAGAATCCTTAATAGATCTGTACACTTTTGTGCCTTCTAATCTTTTAATCGGCATAACCGTTTTAAATGCAGTTTTTACTAATGTTATGGCGAACTGTCAATAACATATAGTATTAATTTTATTATAATCAGTACGTAAATAAAAAAGTTATGTCAGTTTAAAATAAACATGTCGATAATTTATTAGAAAAAATGTGTTGAGTAAAATAGAACGCAACCTATCTGTGAGTTGTCATTGTCATTAAATATGTCTTCGTGCGTTACTGTTAAACATTAAATATAATATATTTGCGCAATTATTTCTGTTCGGCGGAATATATAGTAGCTTAAAAATAATTTTTATGTGCATTGATTTGTATTAACAGTTATTATTCATTGTAAGTAATGGCATTCATGGCGGTACGAAGTTCGCCGGGTCAGCTAGTGTATAATATGTTCTTCCCATAGACTATAGTTCTTCCTAATGATAACTTGGTGATTGATTTTTATTATATAAACTTATCATTCTATAATAATTAAATTAAAAATTTTAAACACTCCTCGACTAAATTATGTATTTATTTGTAACCTATTCATTGAAACCATTCCAATGATCTCAAACATGATACTTCTGCTGTAAATTAGTGAAGAATTTGTGTCCTTTTTTTTTATCCAGGAGAAAAATCGGGATAGTTGTGAGGGTCGCTGCTTCGGTATTTCAGACTCCTACGGACTAAAAAACTACTAGGTACTCCTTCATTCGCGTGGTCGCCGGTCGTGCGCAGTGTTCAGTATCCTGATTCCAGTTACTATATTATTCAAATATTGAACTCACGAAATACAAAATTTCAAACCGATTAAACCGGTCCAAATGGTTTTTATCTCTTTAATAACTAGAAAAGGTTTAACTGATTGTTTTCAAGCAGCTGTTTAGGACTTTATTCAATCAATCGAGAGCAATCTCGATTAAAATCACCTTTCAAACAAAACATAAATAAATTAATATTGGTACTTCCGTTTAGGAGCTACATAGCCACTGACATAGATACAAATACAGAGAAATACATATAAGCACACCATTTCACTTCTTAAGCTTTTTTCGTGTCAAAAGTTAGTAAGTATGAGTAGCTTTTTATATTAAAGTTTGTTTTGAACATGGCGCATGGACGCATACTGTTGGCCATAGCGAAAGAAGACTCGTTAGCGTGTGTAAGGTCGCTGAGGTACTCGGGAATTGTGGGCACTTAAAAGAACTCTTATAGGCTTGGGGGTTTGTAGAAAGAGGTCACGACAAGCAATGGTAGTTTATTTTCAATCGTTCTACGTCATTGAGAAGTGTGATATAGTTCAAATTAATGATCAGGTTTCAATCCCGTGATTGTTTACTATTTTTCAGTGAAACACACTGTTTTAATTATTTTAATAATTACTCCAAGTTACCCGTAATTCAGACTTCACGGAATTAAAGTTTATTTTCTACGATTTCTTTCTATAAAAAATACATATATGAATGATAAATGATTATATAATCATTATTATAATATGTTAAATCTATTGTGAGCAACGTATATAAATGATTCAATGATTTATTGATCATTTATCTTCATTATATCAACATCCTAACTATCGATTCGCGTGCTTATTTTTTTCTGCTCTGAGGACTTTTACACTCAATTGAAAAAACACTGTTTTTCAAAGACAGTTATAAATATTATTATACTAAATCATTTATTAATGTAAAAGCGTAAATTAATAATAAAATTGTCTTATTTATTCATTTTTAAAAAGGGATGTCGTTGACATTAGTCGTTATATTTTTAAGAGATATTTACGTTTTTAACATTAACAACGAACTCAAAGTTAAATAAATAATGTAAAGTTAAAAGCTTTTCTTTTATTAGATTGGATATGGTTTTTATAAAATGATTTTTTTATATGTTTTGTGTAAAAAAGAGGAGAAATGAGGAAAATTTCATTAACTGCGTATCTCGCGGAAAATAAATATAAGGATACTGTTTATTTTACCGCCTTGTTACAAAGTCAACGAAAAATATTCATATACACGGGTAAAGAATAAATATTAATCTAATCAAAATACGAGGCCGATCGAGATCTACGTAGAATTAAAATAAAAAGATTCCATTAAAAGATTATTCAAAAAAGGTCGTAATAGAGTGTGAATAAATAAAATTAATATTTAAAAGGCGAAAATAGTTAAGACGAATGTTGTGATACTCCATTATTTGTAACTAAGATGAAATAAATAATTGACTAAAGTCGACAGATAGTCCTACTTTTGCCGAGTTGTTGAGCTATGGAATAGTCTTTTAGCGGGCGTGTTCCAACCGTCCTATGATATAGTCTTTCAAACGAAGCGTGAAGAGATATTTGTGCAGGCCGGCATGATCGCTACGGCTGTCGGTGGTTTTTTTGCTGTTGGTAGTCGTTATCGTTATTGGACTGCACCGACCTTGCCATCACGCGTGATGTGTTTAATGTGCCAAGTAAGGATAAAAAAAAAATAGTGCAACAGTGGCTAGGCGAAGTTTGGAATCTATTCGGGATAAGAATCACATGTCCTGCAAAATTGTAAATAATTAACTACAGGGTGGCCCATAAGTCCTTTGAAAAGTAAAATTTGAATAAAACGAACACGATGCGCGTGAGCGGTGCAAGGGAAGCGGGGACAGTAACTTCAGTTTCTGGGAATTTAGTCACGATGGAGCGTTTCACCGGAGCAGACCGTGCGTTTTGTGTGCGCGAGTTTTACTAAAACAACAATTCAGCAACCGTTGCGCGGCGTAAATTTCGAGAACACAAAGGTTTACACAACTTTGACGACACTCCAACTCTTCAAACGATTAAGAACTGGGTTCTTATGTTCGAGAAGACCGGTTTGACGCTAGATAAACCGCGGTCGGGTCGCCCAAGGACATCACGTACGGAACAAAACATCGACTCAATGGCACAGTCTATTCGTGAAAATCCTACACTGTCAACTCGTAAGCGTTCCAGTGCATTAAACGTACCCAGAACATCGTTACAACGCATTTTGAAGAAAGATTTACTTATGCACCCTTACAAAATCCAGTTGGTGCAAGAATTAAAAGATACTGACGCCATTCAGAGAGAAAATTATGCCAATGAAATGTTAAATCGGTTTACTTCGTTGAATAACATAATGATCTCTGATGGGGCTCACTTCCATCTTAACGGGCATGTTAGTAAACAAAATTGCCGCTATTGGAGCTCCATCAATCCAAAACATAGGCATCAGAAGCCCTTACATAGTCCTAAAGTGACAGTTTGGGCCGCTATGTCAGCTCATAGCATCGTAGGGCCTTACTTCTTAGAGGACGCGCGGTTACTGTTACTTCGGAGCGATATGTAGCTATGATAGAGGAGTTTTTCACACCAAAATTGCAAAATTTTCCAGGCTTTAATGTTCAGACGTGGTTTCAACAGGATGGCGCAACTTCCCACACTTCTAACACTGCTATGCCCGTGATCCGTCAACTTTTCCCTAGCAAAGTAACCTCTAAGAGAGGAGACATTTCCTGGCCACCACGTAGTCCGGATCTGACTCCAATGGATTTTTTTTTGTGGGGCTATACCTTAAGGCTAAAGTGTACGTCACTAACCCGTGGTCAATTGATGCGCTAAAAGAAAACATCCGCAGAGAAATGGCAAGCATTTCAGTAGACACGTGCAGCGCAGTTATCGACAATTTTAGACATCATTTGCAAGAGTGCCGTGATCGTAACGGATTACATTTAGAAGACGTTACTTTAAAAAAAGAATTTCCGTTTTTCAAGCTTTATTTGTAAATAAAAATATAATTCATATTATAATTAGTTTTATTTTAATGATTTTTTTTCATTTCAAAGGACTTATGGGCCACCCTGTATTTTTATAAGCTAGTCTCCTGACTTATTTGTTTTTATAAAACTACAGCTATTATAGCATGTAAACAGTTAAAACATAACTAAGCTCTCCTTTTACAGTAAATAAATAATACACAAGAGAAATACCTTAGACGCAAAAAACCTAACGTCCTTATAGCTTAAAACAGTTGACAAAAATATACCAATAATATTAATATCTCTTCAAAAAATCATCAAAATATTTAGACCTCGCACGCGAGATAACCAGCATGTGGGATGTAGATTCTGCGATTATTTTCCCGATAGTCGTATCGACTAATGGACTGGTCGCAAAGAGCCTCGACTGCCATCTTAAGAGGCTCTCGCTTGGTTGTTGGATCAAGGGCCGGATACAGAAGGCAGTTTTACTTGATACGGCACGCATTATTAGGAGGTTCCTCACTCTGAGTTCCTAACTACCGGTGGCTTGGGCCTTAGACCTCGCTCCTGTAGGTCTACATTAGGGATGTAACGGAGACAGTTTTATCGGAACCGAAGTCGGAGTCGGAGTTTTTAAATTTGATTTATCGGAGTCGGATTCGGAGTCGGAATCGGAGTCGGAGGCAACGTCAGTCACAAGTGACGGCAGAATAAAATAGTTTTATTAAGGGACAAATAAAAACATTATTCAGTGAACCTTTTTAATTAGAAAGTGATAAATTTACAAATATACAGACAATAAAAATTGCTGTTTCTTATTAACATTTTGATAGTACTGTGAGAAAGCGATTACCTGAGCTACTGGTCGCGTAGTCCACGACATTTAAGCGCAAAGTGGATAAAACCACTATTGTATGTCTGCTCACATAGCGTGATAGCGTAAAGATATGTTATTTATTATATCTTAAATTTGATCCCATTTAAATATGGTGCAGGATTGATACATGTCTTCGAAAGTATAAGCCAGAACTTTTGAATTGACAACAGCATAATCCATTTCCCTCTACATCTCACTCGTGTGTAGACAGATGTTGAGAGTCGAGACTGTTTCCAAGCGTATATCAGGTTTTTTTTTTTGATAGCCCGGGGTATATTGTTGACGGACCTGAGGGAGCTTTTTGGTTGTCAGACTTGCACCGACTAAACCCCCGGGGTCACACAGCGCTCTCGCCTGGATAAGTTGGGCGGCACGCTCCCTCAAGTGCATCGCCGGCGTATATCAAGTTGGGTCAACACAACACACCCCAACACAACACAACACAACCCAACACAACACAACACAACCCAACACAACACAACCCAACACAACACAACACAACACAACACAACACAACACAACACAACACAACACTACACAACACTACACAACACAACACAACGCAACGCAACGCAACGCAACGCAACACAATGCAACGCAACACAACACAACACAACACAACGCAACACAACACAACACAACGCAACGCAACGCAACACAACACAACACAACACAACACAACACAACGCAACACAACACAACACAACGCAACACAACGCAATGCAACGCAATGCAACACAACACAACACAACACAACCCAACCCTTTTTTTTTTTTTTTTTTGGTAACCCAGAGGAAATCCCTAACGGACCGTCAGGAGAGTGGTGAGGGCCACTCCCCCGGTGTGCCGGACTTGCACCAGCTAAAACCTCTGGGATGATCCGCCACTCGCGTTTACACCGGGCTCCAGGTACACCGAGGACGTCTGCAAGCCCGGTGCGCGATCAGCCCCATTACAGGCTACGCCAAAAATGTGGGAGAGGTGGGATGTGCTCACCTCCCCGCCGCCTTGTGGTGCGTGGGAGCACGCACTTCACCACCGGAGTATAGCCTAGACGGTTGGCCCCTCAGCCGACCCGCCCGGCACTCCGCAGGAGAACCCTTGCAATAGGTTCGGCGGCGCCGATGCAAGATTCTCCTCCCGCGGGACAGTAGAGATGATTCCCTGCTGTTCCTCTGTCGCCGCGGGGGCGGCGTTCGAGGCAGATGGACGGCCCCGACCCATACGCAGTGGCCGCTTTGAAGCGGCGCACGACGGGCCGCCTACGCGGTGACCAGCAGGTTTGCCGGCGTCCGCGCAGACGGCGCACTTCGGCTGCGCCGTGCAGCCGAGGGATTTGTGGCCCGGCTGGGCACAGCGCTGACACAGACCGCTTCGGTCCACCAACGCCTTGCATTTCACGCTCACGTGCCCGGGCTCCAGACAGCGGAAGCACCGGAGCACGCGGGGCTCCGCAACCTTGACCTGGGCGCTTGTACAGCCGACGCGCAGACCTCGTTTGACGATGAGGTCGGCAATGTCGACGGGACAAGTCGCCCAGCACACTCCTAGGCCGAAGGTGCCGAAGCGGACTTCGCTGACGCGGGTGTAGTCCGCGCAGCGCGCCCAGCCACCGCCAAAATACTCGGCGACACATTTTAAAGCGTCAAGGACATCCTCCCTATCGACGGAGTCGTCCAGGCCCGACACACGAAGCGTTGCCGTCTTCATTGGTCGGGACACTTTGACATCCGCCGCAGGGAGAATGTCCTTTAATTTGCTGTAGAGCAAATCAGCCTTCTTTTGGGCCTCCTCGAGGGGGCCCGGCACATGGATAAGACGGGCGTCGGCAAGCGTGCCCCTCATATAGGCTGCGCCCAATTCGTCATCTTTGATGACGGCCATGACTTCCTGACGGACAGCTCTGAGGACGCCCGCAAAGTTGACCCCTCTCTCCTTCGCCTCCGGAAGCAGACGGAAGCAGACAACTGCCGTCTTAGGTTTCCGAACGCGGCGCCGGCGCTTTTTGCGCGGCTTCTCATTTTGCCCCGCTGCCTTACGCGCGGAAGCTTTCTTTTTGGGGCGAACGGTCTTCCCGCCCTTGCCTGCCTCATTCCAACTGCCGGTTGTGCCGGCAGTCTGCGGCTCCGTTAGGGGCGGGAATTCCACCTCGGAGGTTACATCCAGGTTAGGGGGAGGGCGGGACTTCTTCCCCTTCCCCTTGCCCTTGGAGGGTTTGGGGTCGAGGTGAGTGCTCCGCTCTCCCTCAGACATCTCCGGGTTGAGGGTACCTTCAGCGGCGCCATCGACCGGCTTCGGCCGGGGCTTCCGCGCGGCCGACTTCGCCGCGTAGGTCGCCCTCTCGTGCTGCAGCGGCGGGCGAAGGAGTTTACCCTCCAGAGCCTCATACCGCTGCTGCATCGTCTTGATTGATCCCACGACCTCACCAAGCATTTAGCGGAGCTCAGCAAGGTCGCGGGATTCTGTCTCTTCCAGGACGGAGGTAAGGTCTGCAGAAGATGGAAGGAGCAGACCCTGCCTGTTGTAGTTCCTGATTTCTGCACGGAGAGCGGAGTAATCTTCGCGCATCTCCTGCAGCTCTTTTCTAAGACGGACGTTCTCCCTGTGGAGTTTGCGGATCTCGCCGTCGACGGTTGAGTCTTTAACAGCCTCGATGTCCTCCTCTATGGCCTCCAGAGCCACCTTTGCTTCGTGGTGGATAGAGCCTTTAATGTTTTTTGACTTGGCGAGTAGTGCCCTCAACAAGCCAGCGTTTCTCATGATTCGGGCGCTCCTGTCACACACTGAGTTGCCCTCGTCTTCAGCTGAAGTGGCTGAGAGGCGGGACGTCTCACGTGGACGAGCGTTCCGCGACGTCTCTAGGAGCTCTCTTCAAGCTTTGAGCTCCTCTTCATCTTTTTGGGTCTGAATGACCTGTTTTTTGGCCACCCAAAGGCCCACGTATTTTCCGTGGGTTGGGGGACGGCCACGTCCTTTTTTTTGGGACCTCTCGGGGGTGGCCAGGATCTTGTGCGGCACTTCCCCCTCGGTGTCACTCTCAAATAGACGGCAGCTCCGCTTTCGGCCCGTACCGGAGCCTACCGAGGCAAAGCTGACGTCTGAGTCAGAGTCGCAATCGAGGCGCTCAAGGGACACGCGAAGTTCCCTACGCGCAACATCAGAGTCCATATGCATAGCTGTGGTCGTCGGAGTGGCAGAATCGCCACGGAGTACAGCGGTGCCCCCCCCAGAGAACGTGGGGCTGCCAGGACAGGAGTGAAGCCCCTGCCCTGGGAGGGATTCTCCGACCGCGGAGCGGTCGGTACCCTCCTGGGGTAGTTTCTCTTGACGTTGTACTTCCATATTTTTTTTTGTCATTCATCAATTTTTCATTCATCGCGCAGGAGTTGAAATAAGAAGAAAACAAAAGGGGACAACAGGGGGGGGGGGAGAGAAGAAGAGGATGAAAGAAAGCGAAGAAGGGGGGAATACGATAGAGAACATACAGCCTAACATAACCTAACACAGCAGCCCTAACAAACAGCCTAACACACGAAGCCGGGAAGTAGGAACAAAGGAATAACTAAGAATGGGAAGGGTGGGGGGAGATGTGAGGGGTTGGGTGGAGGTGGGGATAACGGGGCCCTTCTCACTTCTCCGAGAAGAGATAGCGAGAAAGGGCAGGGAAAGGAAGAAGGGTAAAGGACAGGGACGAGCCATTAGTCCGGTCTCAAACCAACGACTCGGACTGACTGCACCAGCGAACTGGTGGGCGATGGGTTCGTCACGTCCCGACGCCGGAACACAACCCAACCCAACCCAACACAACACAACACAACCCAACACAACACAACCCAACACAACCCAACCCAACACAACACAACACAACACAACACAACACAACCCAACACAACACAACCCAACACAACACAACACAACCTAACTTGGGCAAATAAAAGCTGTTGTTCACAAAGTGTTGGATATATCAGAAACCGTTATCCTTCAGTGAACATTGTCCAGTGAACAAATTAAATCAAATTTGCTGCAGGGTTGTTTTTGTGTTAATTTCTAGTTTACTTAATTTAATGTAAATGTAAAATAAAAAAACCTTTTAGTAGTAAATTTAAATGTACATTTAGTTTTAAATTTAATAATTTAATCATATTTTTTAAATCTAAATTTAAAAAAATGTCTTCTACAGATTAAGTAGCAGTGATTGTTTGATTAATTGATATTACTATATGTTTCAACAACATATAAAGTAAAATCAAATGAATTGACTGCAACAGTGGTGGTGACGTCCGATGAATACCTCCGATTAAAAAGTTTCGGAACCGAAGTCGGAACCGAAGGTATAATAACGATCGGAAGTTCCGACTTATCGGAGTTGGAGTCGAAGCTCCGTAACATTCCTGGTCTACATGTTTCTTTTTATATGAATTTATTTTAATACATAAAAATATTGTAATTATGATGAATAAAGAGAATAATAACATCTCTTCATATATATATGTATGTAGGCTGGTATGAGCACTAACTATCGATACGTTTTCCGCTATGGTTGATAATAGTAGTCGTTTTTTCTTCTGCATCATGCTTGCCATCATGTCCCACTATTTCGAGTCCGGATAATAAAGAATAGTGCACTATGGGTCTGGGTCAATGTCCATAAAAAGATATTATTACTTTTACGATTGCTTTGTAGCTTGCCCCTACTACGGAACATATTACATCAGTAAGACATAATTGAGAAAAACTTATAAGTAGCATGCGAAAAGTTTCTATTGAAGCTAATAACGTATAAGTCAGTGCTAAACAAAGTACGGCCCGCGGGGCAACTCTGGCACACAAAAGTATTTTAATCCGGCCCGCCGAGGGTCCACCGACATGTAGGTATAGTGTATGACCCGCTATAATTACGGTTTGACGGTCGAGAAGTATAAAGTATATTCTAATTAATATAATATTAGAAGTATCTAGTGCAGTCACTAGTCGAATAATGAAATAATGATGTAATGTTTTTATCATATAATATTATGATTAAAAGCTTTAATACAAAATGCTTTTTTCTATAATTCTGGTCCTTCTCTACAATTTCTTAAGCTTTGTGGTTCCCCATTAAAAAAATATGCCCACCACTGCTATAAGTTAATATTAGGTCCTTACATATGAAATTGGCGTTTTTCGTACTGGCCACTTTAATCACAAATTTCTCCTCTTTGGTAAGGAATTCCAAATTCAAATTTGTACAGCTATAGACTCATGTATTTGTGCTTCGATGATCGTCATTCATTTGTTTTTTTCTTCTGTTTTTTTCTGTTTGCGTCACTCATTTTACAAAATGGAAAACTTAAAATATCGCATTATTTACGAGTACGAGTTCCGCCGTGGCACTAGTGCTGCGGAAACAACTCGAAGGGTGAATGATGTGTATGGCGGTCGTGTTGCAAAAGAAAACACAGTTCGTTTTTGGTTCCAACGTTTTCGTTCTGGAAATTTCGACCTGCAGAACAAGCCCCGTGGACGGCCTGACACTCAAGTTGATAATGAAGAGTTGAAGGCTATTGTGGAAGCGGATCCATCGCAAACCACGTCCGAGTTAGCTGCAGGCTGCGATGTTAGTGATAAAACTGTTTTAATTCACTTGAAGCAAATTGGGAAGATTAAAAAGCTTGAAAGGTGGGTACCTCACGAATTGACTGTAGCAAACCGGCAAACGCGCGTCGACTGCTGCGTTACATTACTAAACCGGCACAATAATGAAGGTATTTTAAACCGAATCATTACCTGTGATGAAAAATGGGTTCTTTACGATAATCGGAAGCGCTCAGCGCAATGGTTGGATCCTGGCCAGCCAGCCAAATCCTGCCCCAAGCGAAAATTAACCCCAAAAAAGTTACTTGTAAGCGTTTGGTGGACTAGTGCCGGTATTGTTCATTACAGTTTTCTCAAATCTAGCCAGACTATTACGGCTGATGTCTATTGTCAGCAATTGCAAACCATGATGGAAAAGCTAGCGGCTAAACAACCTAGGCTGGTCAATCGCTCCACGCCACTGCTGCTTCACGACAACGCTAGACCACACACTGCGCAACAGACGGCTACTAAATTAGAAGAGCTTCAATTGGAAAGTCTAAGACATCCTCCGTACTCCCCGGACCTTGCTCCAACAGATTACCATTTTTTTCGAAATTTGGATAACTTCTTGCAAGGGAAAAAATTCAACTCCGATGGGGCAGTCCAAATCGCCTTCAAAGATTTTATTGATTTCCGTCCGACTGGTTTTTTTAGTAAAGGGATCAATGAACTACCTATGAGATGGCAAAAGTGCATAGAAAATAATGGTTCATACTTTGATTAATTAAATATATTATATTAAAACATATTCGACTTTTTGTTCCTCCCATACAAAACGCCAATTTCATATGTAAGGACCTAATATTAGGCAGTAATTTTAGTTATACAGTAGCGTGCCTGAAGAAATTATCCAAGGGAGAAAATTATCACGGAACTTTTATGACATTTTGTTGCTAGATTGTATATCTACAAATTTACGTTGTATAATATAATTCTCTTGTTCCTATCCGTAACATAACTGTATGTAATGTAGCTGTTGGATGTGAAATTTAACATAATATGCATATAGATACTCAATATATCTGTTTTCTCTTAGCACACTTAAAATACATCTTTAATAATGAATATAAACTCTTTAGGAATTCCAAATCGGGATATATCTTGCATTTTACACTAATAAACTTTTAAAAAACTTTTGGTCATCCAACAGTAACAGATATTTATTTATTTAGCAAGCCGGTATAATCGTTGAGAGTATAGATAAATATTTCATTGCTCTTGATAATGGTAGCCGTTTTTTGGACTGCACCATGTTTTCATCGGGCGTGCTGTGGTCTATACTGAAACAGAAAAATAAAAAACTGAGTCGATCTGTTGAACACTTCTTTGGGAATGTAGTATTGTCTTTTTTTCTTCATTGATTTGTTTTCTTGGTTGAATGATAATTAAAATGAGACACACCTAATCTATGTATATACATATATAAAAAGACTTGTGCTAATTGAGATACCATCATAGAGCCTAAACTACACCTAAAAACATGAAATTTGGACATACGGTACTTTTTACGATGTAGGCACGCACTACTGATTGTGGCGGATAGTTTTGTTATAGCATCCCAAAAGGGACAAAATAAGCGTTGAAAATTTGTTTAAAAATACGTCAACATTGAAGTATGCACTAAGAAGCCTCATATTTAACTTTTTGGTTAGAGAAAAAAAAAAAAATTTAAAGTTCAACTCCTAAGGGAATAATCCGTTAGTCCTTAATTAGCGATTTCAACTCAGCAAAACCAAGTCACTTATAGCTAGTATTGTATATAGAAGTGTTATAAACTAGGCTTAGTCAAGCTACCTACAATGATGAAGGTATAGAAAAAAGCGCATATTTGCCTTTGTTTCAGCACAAAAATTTGAATTTTAAAACAGAAATGCATTTTCATCGACAATCACTGTTATGTACAGGCAGTTGCAAGGCTGACAGCGATCCCACGATGCAAAAATGCAAATGCGATGGAGTGCAAATGAGCGGAGCGTGTGTAGCCTGCTAACAGTGTCAGATCGTATCCCGGACGCATCAGTTTGCTCGGCCCATTGTCGTTCGTAGTTTATGAGGGGTTGCTTGTCAACGTTCTATTGTTAGCTCATTTGTCTAACTTTACGCGACTATCATTCCCTCATCAATCCAGCTCTTTTTTACTTTGTCGAAGCTTCTGGGTTGTTTACTGTAATGTCTCGTATTTCGTAAAACATCTGCTTAGCTTTTTCTTTCATGTATATTTACGATTGCTTTTCTCTTTCACACAATATTTTGCGCACACAAGTAAAACATTTGTCTATGGTATGTAACATAGAGATAAATTATTGCAAATACACGAGAAAGAAAAAGATCTATAAGTGTTTTGCGCGACACGAAAGATTTGCTGGTGACGCACCATAAAAGTCATACGCATAACTATATGTAAATTACAATAAATGTCTCATGTCATATAATTAAACAGAGTTATGATATTGTCGAATGATTCGTTAAATTAGTTTTTTTGTAGAAAACTAATACGATGATTAGTCCAACGGCTTATAAGCGAACAATAAGAACCCAGTTGCTAAAGAAACATAAGAACACATGACATTACGTTGTTGTTATTTCATCGATAGGCTACCATGATAAATGATCTGTATTAGATCCAACGTCTTCTTCTTGTTAATCTGCTATTACGTGCATTCTATGCCACTTTCTCTTTGTCGATGTTAAAGACTCACTGTCGTATTACCTGCGCGTTTATACCCGTGGTAATTGTTTTATTATTCAATATGATTTGCATTTTAATAAACTGCCAATAACATGCTCGTGCTATGGAAATTATTTCGAGTAAGTGCTAATAAAATTTTAACACCGCGTGTTACATTGTTGTTACAGAAAAAGGTTTATACTGACACAGTCCATGTTTATATTTAATTCCCTTCTATTTCTTTATTTATTTTATTTCTAGAATCATTTTATCACTAGTCTACATCAGTTAATGTTTATTGCATATATCGTGTTTTAAAAACTTTTACTTATTGTACCTAAATAACTAGTGATTTTAAATAAACTATTGCCGTGGTGTTTTTTTTGTCTCGTCGTGATGTTGACTGATACTAATTCTTATGATAATTATTCTTCTGCATTGAAAACAAATTAACCTTTTTTTTCGGCAGACCAAAATCCTGTTTGCCGGGAAAAGCCTTTACAACTTTATTAGACGAGAGGGGCTAGCACTTAAAGTGCTCAGGCAGCGAGTTATGAGTTGCCTAGAAACGCAAGAGTACTCTTGTCAATATAAACCTCGACTTGCGTAGCCAACCAAGAGTAAAACCTCAGGTTACTAGCGTTTCAGAAGCAACTACCTTGAATTAAAACGGCTAAATAAACTCCAGGCCACGTCTCAGTGGAACGCCAGTCATGACCTGCTAATGTTATATGTGATGCTAAGTCGCGAGGTTACTCCACAAAGAAAATTAAAATTACTATAAGTAGCTTCAGGTGAGGTTCTGTAACATATTGTGCAGCAGTCCATTTAGAGCGTGAAAATATTTATTAACATGCGCGAAACTAATTTCAACCCTTTCGCACAGAGTTTAACTTAAATGCCTCACACAACTTCAAAAATAAATAATAAGGCCTTTGTTATTTACAAATATATTTACGTACAACGTCCACAACTCGGAACACAACGATGATATCCAGTTAGGATCATTTTTGGTTGCAATTATAACAGTCTACTTGTGTTCATATTTGCAATCTAAAATGGCAGAGGACAGAGATGGGAAAAATGTAATCTGGTTAATGATTACGGTTACAAAATGTAGTCGTAATTTTAATTCTGTTTCTCTTTAATATGATTAAATCTCTTCAAAACATTAAGGAGTTATAAATGTGTATGCAGTTGAGGATTCCGTAGTGCTTAAAACATAGATGAGCGAAATGTAGTCATGTTAATTATGAAAAAAACAAAATGTAATAGCAATCATTTTTCCTTAATCTGCTTACATTTTGCTTATCTATGGCAGGGGATTAGCCCCAAATAACGAAGAATCGATGATCGTTGGACCAAGCGGGTTCTCGAATGGAGATCGCCAATGAGCAAAGGAAACGTTGTGTGCCCCCAGCGATGTGAAGCGATGACTTGTGCGTGGTAACCGGAAGGATCGGATGAGAAGCATATAGCCAGCTGTAGACTAGTGTGGCCTGACTATGACTTTTTTTAACCTAACACAGACACAGTGACCACACCATACCTATAGTAAGTATGGTGCAGTCCAAAAAATGACGAGTACCAACAGCAAAAAAACCATCGATAGACGCCGCGATCATGCCGGCTTGCACAAATATCTCTTCACGCTTCGCTCAAAGGATGAAGAAAACACGCTCACCGAAAGACCATTCCACAGCCCAACGACTCGGCAAGAGTAAGAGTTAGAGAAGTTTTTAGTCCTAGCCAGGATGTGAGTTACTGAAAAGCTGAGACGCTGTAGAACCGCAAGCGTGGTTCTGCTATGGAATGGAGAGGGTTGAACGAGGTTAAATAACTCGCCATGATACAGATGGTAGAAGATGTTCAATGAGGTAACATTTCTACCCAACTAGAGCGGTTCAAGATGGTCAGAAACGTCAGGATCATTCATTATGCGGACAGCCCTACGCTGCAAACTATCCAGGGCGTCGAGATAATGATGATTATATGTACATTGAAAATCTATACTTGTCTATGCCTACATAGTATGTCTATCACTTCTTAATTACTTTAAGAATGACAGAGTTATTAACATTAAGTTTGATGACATCTATTTGTAGAAGTTAGTGTGTAAAATATCCAATACCTCGTGTGTCTGGCTGGAAATGTTTCTCATGTTCATAAGTTCATTATGAAGAACAATAGCACCGTACATAACGAAGTTATAATTACCTTTTGGGATTCGGAAAACTTATTAAAGTAATCACAGCAGCTGCAGATGTGCTATCCCCATTAGACTTGATGGTAGTTAATCTGAAAGCTGCCATCAAAATGTTTGTTCAGATTATTTAAAAATATCCAGTTAACATTTTGCATGTTATTAACTTCAATATTTTATTATTATACAAGATTTCTATAGATATAGTCACGCTGTATCCTTTTCGGGGTGAACAGGGATATATTTTAGATTTCGTTCAAGATAACTTAATCTTTTAATATTTCATTTTAATTTTTTCTTTTCCAAATATTATTATCACATTTTTAAATATTATCATTTTGTAATAATAATATATCGTCACGCTTTATCCCTTACGGGGTGAGCAGCTAAACATTAGTGGCTGTATTCACTTTGCGCTTATATATCTTGCCCAACGTGACCAGTAGCGCAGCTGATCGCCGTTCTCAGGGCACTTACACATGACATTTCTATTAGATGCCAAGCGGGTTTCCTCAGTGTGGTTTCCTTCATCGGTGAGCCTTTAGCGTTTTATACTCATTATAAATTCTTTAACGGGTATTATGTGCGATGAAACTTACTTTCAGTTACTGCTCGATATTTCTACACCCGGTCACGCAGACCGTGCAGCCAAATACGTAGGAATGCGATCTACTAACAGCAGATCACGGTAAGCGGTCTACTCGTAACTATGGACTGTGTAACCAGGTAGAAACGTGGAGATATAATTGAAAGTAAGTTTCATCTCGCATAAGACCCATTAAAGTATTTCAGAATAGTGCAAACAAGAGAGAAAAGAGTACAAGTAAATTCCCTGTGTTATGATCGTGCACCAAAAGTATAGACTTAGCATATATTAGGTGACCAGTTGAACTACCTAGTGCTGGTTTTCAGCTGACACCCACTTTTCATTTACTTGGGAAAAATCTTCATAGGACTCTCCTGCAGGAGCATATAGGGGAATCGGCAGTCGGGTTACGACGGACATACATAAGCTAAAAGACTAAGGTGACTCCTTCTCCGCTTTTGCGGGAAATAGGTACAGTTGACACGCATATTGTCATCTTCGATTCAGTTATGAATACGATATAGTACTGATATTCGTGATCGAAGCGTTCTGCTTTTTCTAATTACTACTTTATATTCAGAATGGACTGCCAGGAACAATTTCTAACCATTTCTTGTGTGGTTCAATGTTTTAAACAAGGTATGAGGTAGGAGTACCTATATTTTGTTCGAATTAAGGAATCTTAATAATTTAATCTTTGAGCATAAACAATAATTAAAACCATTTTTATCTTATTACTGCTTATCTGATTATAATTTTTAAGAATTAGACGGTAAAATTATTGCTTAATGTAGCTTTAGAGAAATTAAAAGATATGGAAACAGTCTTTAATTACTCAATTTCAATCATTGACATCGCTAATGTATAGACAACTCAAATTTAAATTTATTACATTTACCAGTAATAAATACCGTTAACAAAGTAATTTATGCAAACAAGTTACTAAAATAAAAGATAATTTCAAGGAGAAAACTGCAGTTTGCGATGCAATGACCGACGCCTGCCGTATTAAACATAGCAAATCCTCTTTGACATGTCGACACGGTTAGAAACTAGCAAACGCCTGCTAATGCTATTATCGTACAAGGACATTCGACACCCTTATCCGTACTAATAAGTCTTCACTCTTTAAATTTATGTTATAAAAAGGAACACAGAATTTCCTTACCTATACTTTTAATAATCGATATTCCACTCAGAAAAATTGTCATGTCCGGTGTAATTAATTGTTTTATAAAAATAATACAATGTAATATATCGTCACGCTATATTCCTTTCGGGATATGCTCGCCGGTGAAGAGAAATATCGTGAGGAAATCCGCATAGCATCTAATAGAAATGTCATGTGTAATTGTCCTGAGAACGGCAAACAATTTCGCTACTGGTTACGTTGGATACGACATAAAAGCACAAAGTGGATACAGCTACTAATGTATTAATTGTTCAAAAAAAACAAATAACTAGACTTTCCTTCAATAAATGTAACAATTCAAACATTTGAAGCTATATTTTACATTAAGTAAAAAAATTATAAACAAAGCCAAAATTAATAAACTATTTGTATTTAATGCATTATTGTCGTGACTACCTAATTTGGTTAATAATTACTAATGTACTTCCGCGGATAAAAGTGGTATATTTTATTTTAGGACTTAATTCCCTAGCCACAAAGAGGTCAGCGGTCCGGATGCGCCTCAAGGTCTGATGACCCAACTCGACCACAAATCATGGAGGATGTATATTGAGATTGACAGTGACAATTTGTTTATTGTTGATCCAAGGATGGGTTTATCGTAGTCCTAAATTATGTAATAAATTTCAAAACAAATATAGTATATAATACTTGGAATCTGGCTTTGTATTTAATCAGTACTATTTGATTTTATTATATTAACCTATTAATGGACTTTTGCTATACTTGTCTACTTTATTTGAAAAAAATATAGTGAATATCTGAAGTAAGTAATTATATTCACTATAGGTCTTAATTACTAATTTCCCAGGCTTCACTTTGTGTACAATAAAATTATGTCAAGTAAACTATCGTTTCATAAAATATAGAAACTTTAAACTTTAAGTTTTAAAATCGAACAACACTGAAAACCTTTTATGCTCTGCTGTTGGAATTTCCTAAGCTGTGCATACTTAAACCGCGCCCCTCCTTCGGTCTGTCTACAGTAAAATTATTTTAAATTGCTTTCCTGTCGAGTTGCTAGCAGTACCTATGCCACGCAGTAGTTAGAGCTGCACCGATATCGCGGTATTATTCTATACCTATATATTTTTATTATCCATACTTCTTCATTATTAAAAAAAATTATTAAGTTTTTGAGGTTATGAATTGTATAGTGAATGAAACTGCTTAATAGAATGGCTATTCTCTTAGAAAATTATAAATGTAGGTACGTAAATAAACACGGAATATTCATTTGATACAAATGTATTCAAAAGACACTAACACATTTTAAATTTTCAATTTTTGTATTCATTAAATAGATTTTTAATTATTGCGTAGGATACGTGTTTCAATGATTTTCGAATCACTTCTGATATAATTCTTTTACAGTGACTTATTGAAATAAAATTTAAGCTTATCACGAATATGTGATGAAGAATATCCATCACTTTGAACAATTTATGCTTCGGCAATCTCTGCGCTGGGGTATCAAAAGTATAACTAAGAAACCGCAACAAAATTTTATAAAAAGCAGCCTAACAAACAAAAGTGTCTTGCAAATTACGTCTCTACACCGAACTAAATAATTTTTAGTAAATGGTAAGAACTTATTTGTGAAAATAACAGCTATCTAAGAAATTTCAACTTGGTTTATATGTAAGTACATCCCTAAAGGCCAATGTATTTACTCCAGAGTCCTAATGCACTTTGCATACATTGAAACGTCCCTGTAAAAACTATAAAATTTATTTTTACATACGCGTGTCGTATCTACTTAGATCGAAAAGTTGTTAATAACTGCTTGAATTTAATTAGATGAGTGTAAACTGTATGCTTTGACATTCTTGCTAAAAACGATTTACTCCGTTTAAATATTAAAATACATCGGTGCAAAGTCCGACCTAGTGAATCGCATCGGCCTGTCTTATTTTGAAATTAACTCGTGTACGTACTGTTACCAACATGTGACGTTCCATCGTAATACCTATACTGGTAAACTGTTTTTAGTTCAAACGTAATTTTTCGGTTTCTAAGGATTATAAGCTAAAGATAGTTTATGTAATAAATAGTTTAGTTGTTTTTAACTACATTTTCAATTAGATTTTGTAATTAATTTCACACAGTATACTTTTGTCAATTGTTATAAGCTATAAGGACGTTAGGTTTTTCGCGTCTTAGGTTATTGTGTTGTGTACTAATTATTTACTGTGAAAGGAAAGCTTAGTTCTTTTTTAACTGATGATTTTTATCCCACATAAATTCCAAACTTCGCTTAGCCTTACGTTGCATGACTTTTTTTATTATGCGCCTATATTACGCCACAGTGAACACACCACGCCTGACGGTAAGAATGGTGCAGTCTAAAAACGACAACGACTACCTACAGTAAAAATAATTATTAGCCGTAGCGATCATGCCGGCCTGCACAAATATCTCTTCACGCTTCGCTTAAAAGACCCAATATCATAGAACAATGGGAGAAATAACTTCAACAAGGCTTTTTGTTCCCCGGGCGTCTGGATGAATTTGGTTTCCCAGGCCCGGGTGGGGCAATCAGAGAGACACGCCGGGGGTTTTTAGTCAGTAGGAGTCTGACACACCGGGGTCGCTGCCCTAACAGTGTCCTTGATGGTCCTATGCAGGATTTTCCCCCGAGATACAAAAAAAAAACCTGTTTTAAATAGACATTTAATTTATTATCCAGTTATGTGTATGCTAGTTTGATTCTATTTAAAAGTATAATCTGTTAGTTTTTTTTTGGGGATCAAACCTTCCCTTTATCGCTCCGTGTCGTGGTAATTTTGCAAAAACTCGAAAAACCAGACTATTTACTCGTAAATTGGCTGTCATGACAGCAATGTGTTACTGGACTCCTTTGGCGGTCGTCGCCGTTCTTATATCGCACTGTATTTACAATCAGACACACTATATGCAATAATTTTTTTTATTACTTCTAAATTACATACGAGAATAGATCACAAATTAAAGATTCCGAAACCATGTAAGGCTTACGAGCAGCAATTGAATTCGGAGCAAATTTTACAAGGATAGACTGCTTAATTAATTCAATTAATATAATTAGCTTAAATCAATCACGTAACGAATAATATATTTTCATGACAATCTAATATTTAGTCTGAGGCTTCAAATCTTTCTTTTTTACCTATATTTTCGAACCTGGTAGCTTTTATTACTATTTATGTAGTCCTTTTTTTCGACACAATCTCAAGCAGAAAAAATCCTTTACATGAATTAATTGCTGTCAAAGGTATGCTTGAAACATTTGCTTGTGTTATACAAAGCTTATTAAAGCAAGCTTTCGAAAGTAGATTTATCTATTTTGTGCGTGTTCTGTGTTTGTAACGTTGTTAACTGTCAATGAGTGATTAATATCATGCGGGTAGATGGCTAGTACAATTTTAGCAAGCGGCTATCCATCACACGAGTCGGTGAGGAACCTCTTAACATTATTAGTTGTAATCCAATATCCTCGTTATATGCAACATACCCGAAATGCTACTTTTGTAACATTTTGTGTTACTTTCAGCCTAAGATCTTTGTTTTGACATACATATTTCTTCTTCTATTTATGCAGAACATTAATATAATATTTAAGTTGAATCTTACATACCTTTTGAATAATCATTTTTCTTCTATCGAAATTACTTTTAATATTTATCATTATCTAGATTTTTGAAGAACTTCAGGTAACAGCTCATTTTGCCTATATATAACGGTAAAATAACATTTTTTTTTACCATAAAATTGAAAGTTCCTACGTTCCTTTTGTAATTAATGTGTTACTTTTTGGCAGTCCTGTTTAATCTTTATTTGTCAGGCACTGACAAATTGATTATAAGTTTACTTGATCACCCGACGTGTCTTGAATTATAAATTAGCCCTTACTTAATGTTCTATTTTACTATTTTTTCATAGGGATATATTTTTTATTTTCCGGAAGAAGTATTTATATTTTCAACTTAATCGTATTAATTTCCATAATTTTACGTTCTTTAAATTCATGGCATGATTAACCATCATCTAGTATCTGGTTTATAAGCAATAAAAAAATTGGTTTAAGATAATTGCTGTTCAGTAATTTATATAACTATCTACAACAAAAATATACACGTTCAATACGAACGTGTTAATATGTACGTTAATAAAAGAAAACCAGTTTTCCTCTAAGGAACATGTGAGGCTTCGTTGGTTTCAAAAACTGAGCGTAGAACTCTTGCACCGGAGAGGGAATACTGGTTTGTTGCATCGTGCACCGACGCAAAGTCAACTACCGGGCTTCAAGAGAAAGGTGTTCGGGTTATTGAGAGATGCACAAACTTATAACCTTGACTTTCATAAGCATTAATATAACATAAACAGGCCACTGTATGTTGTGGATGCCTTAATAAAAACTGTACATTGTTGATTGTATGTGTCATGTGAGTGGAGTATTGTATCGGGCCATTGGCAACCCTGTAAAATAAATAAATTAGTCATAACTTGAGGCTTTATACATCTCAACCGCAGTAATCTTGTTAAATGCGTTCACAGTATTTATAAATTACGAATTTATACGCTGATAGACATTGGGTATTTGCTACAAGAGTATTCCAGAAGCTCTTAATGCGTTACTGAGATCGCGTGCAATAGACTTCGGCCGGAAATCATACATTACCGGGGCGTCATCTGATATTGGGTATTAATATTGAATAATATGATAAACAAGCGGGAATAATTATTCCTGTGGGAACTTGTATCGCATTGTTTACAATTTTTTTAACGTTTCTGCACACAAAAATTTTCTTAGATATTCAGGTTTTCAGATTTCTATAGATAAACTCAAAACGAACTTCGTTAACGAAGGAAACACCTTACAAGGAAGGATACATAAAATTTGTGTATACTTTTCTAAAAAAAGAATTTTGAGACTATAAAAAATTCAGATTTTCACCCTCAAAAATATTTAATCAGGTATGAATTCAATTTCTCGTTTCAGATGAGTCGTTCCAAACTTATAATGCTCACCGCAAAGTAATGTTCAAAATGATGTTTTTGTACGACGGCCCTAAATCTGCCAGTTTTCATTAAAAACTATTTTAAAAAATATACAACAACCTCAATTTATCTTCTAATAAATTTGTTTTTGTTCGATTGAATTAAACCTTTATGAGTTGAAGAAAATAATTATTGAAAGTACTCTTATTTTTATGACAACAAATGGATATAACCCTTAAAGTTAATATCTTAATATATTATATATAAATTACGTGTCACGTTGTTTGTCCGCGATGGACTCCTAAACTATTATACTTAACTGCTTTTAATAAAATTTACACACCACGTGCAGTTTGGTCTAACTTAAAAGATACGATAGTTTTCATCTCAATTCTTGGTCGAAATATTATTTTACTGCAAATTATTTGTTTATTATTTGGCAATCACAATCTTCTGATAGCTCCAAACGATTCTAAAAGATGGCGGTATCTGTTGACTAGATTGATTAATAATTATTTGTTATATGGTGCTATGTTTAACGTACTGTAGGGGTTGTTACTACAATAAATGCGTATTCACATGTATCTACCATATATCAAAAACCATAGTCACAGCAACGCGTGGCCATCTCTGCTATAATTTATATGGCAGAACAACGCTTTCCGGGTCAGCTAGTATATATATAAATGTATATTTATTAGCTAAATAATTTGTAACGCGAAATTGTAAAGTAAAATCATTATTAGCTATTTCTATTATCAAGCCGAATACTTATCAGGATAGGCAGAGAGAATGGAATTGCACTTTTCTCTATTCTTGCAAACCTCTTTCGCTTCCTTAGCGTTTATGCACACTCGCCGATTGTAGGTATTCGAACATTATCCTCCATTATTATTCCTCCTCTTCTTATTTCGTCTGTATAGAATAATAATGGTTATATTTTTATCATTAAGTCTTGTTTCATTGAAGTTTGATTTATTAAAATCAATCTAATAATAGCACACTTATATTTATAAGATTTTCAGTGGTTATCGACGTAATTTCACATGAATCATATCATAGGATAATCATAGATAAAAGTAATTATTTATTATAATTGTAAGCTGTATATATTATGATATATCTGACTACGAGACATCGGAACAAATCATAACTTGTATTTTTTTTATTTAATCATTGAAAATTTAACAAATCTATATTAAAATTAAACACAATTGTTGAGTTTTGTCTAAATATTGTTTTTATTTGAATCGAAATACACTATCCTCAGTCATGCACGTTTGGGCAAAGTGGTCCTGGTATCATATTGATGCATTTTGGATAATTCTAGGCTCGGGATGCTCTTCTACTTGTTAAGGTCTTTAACGGCACTGAAACATTGGACTATACGTGTTTATATCCGTCTGACCAACGAGTAGGTGATCAACCACGTGACCGTTTGCTTTCCACCTGCCCCTGGAAAACGAGTCGCTCCATGGAGCTTTACTTTCGAAAAAATATTAAAAAATTCTTGTTTGAAAAGAAGAATATAATCTCTCTTTAATTTTAAAATCGAAACATTGGTCCGAAACTCCGTCCAATAGATTCACAGCTGTCATCGCAAACACCACATTTCAAGTCGATCTGAATACATATTTGTTTTATTAAAATAGGAGTACTCATACTATAAAAATATCAAAAAATATAATAAATAAATATTAATACATTTAATAATAATTTTAATAATAAACATCCGCATCTAACTAAAGCTCGGAGTGAGTTGTTGATGGCGCCGGAGGTGGTATTGCGGGCCGGTAATATTTGTTATAGATATCGTCCCAGAAACGCGTTCGCTGTTCCAATAACGAGCCCTTCAGCTCCACCGTCTGTCCCAACGACATATGCGGAGACCAGTTAGCCCCAACTGGCGGCCAGGCGGGTAATTTTGAACCTTCTGGTGCAGGTGTCCTGAAATATGGAACTTGGTGTACAGCATACAAATAAGAACCGTTATAATAATAATAAAATTAAGTAGTAAATATACTGAAACAGTAAATGTACTACCAATTGGTAGTGGTAAACTTTTCTGTAATGAGCAGATGAGCTTGTCACGAGTCATGGTTTTATATATATATATATTTAAGTATTGGTTGTATATCTTTGTCTAGTATTCATAGTACAAGCGGAAGCTTAATTTGGGACTAGCTCGATGTGTGTAACCGTTATAGTGGAGCGCCTGGGGGTTTTTACCTCGGATTAGAGTTATAGTGAATGAATTAATATGATCGATGTGGGATATTGTTTTTTAAACTATAAATTGCAATGTTTACCCATTTTTTTTTGTGCAATCCATTGTTTCATTGTTTAAACAAATTATTATGAAAAATTAATGTCTGACCATATATTTTCACTTTACATAGTAATTTTTTTTATTTATATGTTAAATCTTACCTGAGTAGACATATAGGAACATTTTTCAAAGATACCTGTGTATAAAAATAGCAGTAGGGATCTCGAACAGGTAGAAAAACGTGGAGGGGAGAGCGGAGCGACAGCTGCTATGTACAATGGAATTTCTCGGCTAGTGTAGTTGCAAGTAACATGTGTTCTGTGAATATTGTGCTTCTATAACAGTGAAAATTTAGTTTTTTAGTGAACAATTCTTGTATATTTTTGTACTTGACGGTGTATTGAAGACGACGTTTTTATATTGAACTATTACAAATTATTTTGTATTGCTTAATTTGGTAAGTGATTAGATTAAAAACTACAGTTCATTATTGAATAATATTTAATTAAATAATAAATAAATCGAAAATTAAAGATCAGTTTCAATAAATATATATATATATATATTATATATATATATATATCATTATTATCATTATTATCATATATATATATATATATATATATATATGATAATAATGAATCAAATGCAATTAATTAATTATTAATTGTTTTTTATTAGATTTCGAACAATGGATAAACCAACGGCTAGCAGCATGGCTGATGAAAATAGCTGCATAATATGTATACACCTGGGTTCATCTTCCGAAACAAATTCAAATTTAGGTAAAATTATAAAAATTAGAAGAGGAGTAACCTCTTTACAAGTTGCTTCAACCGAACGACAAGATGGATTGTTACCTCACCTACAAATTGATTTTGTTTATGCTCATTCAAGTTGTCGACAAAAATATATTAATAAAAAGTATATTGGACTGTATAAAAATATCAATGAAGACTCCAATAATATATTGCAAGCAGGTGTAGCATGTATTTTGAGTTTATATGGAGCTCCGTCTAAAACTCATGATTTAAATACATTGAGGTTCAATTCTTTCATAAAAGCAACAGCCAAAAATACGAGTGTTCTTTTGTCATCACTGCCTCCAACAACTGATGCAGCGTTTAAGCACCTTAAAAGAGTGTACCTACGAATTCAGATGTGGCTAGGAAATGACGTAGTTATTGAAAATTGGAGATGGAAGTATTCCAATAACATATACATCCCAATAACAATAAATCAATTACCTGCTCCGGATACTTTATTGCAAATGTTATTTTGTAATTGCAAAAAGGGATGTGGAGCTGCGTGTGGATGCCTAAAAAGTGGTTTATACTGCAGTGTAGCATGTTTACAGTGCAGCGGAAATAGTTGTTCCAATACTTCACCTATTATACAGATAGATGAAGTAGAAGAAAATATTTGATGTAGACAACAATGTAATATATTTAAATAAACAGATTTTGTACTAATATTTTTTTATGTTTTCATTAGTCGTAATTAATTACGACTTACGTTTCATTTATAATTAAACTGGCCGAGAAATTCCATTGTACATAGCAGCTGTCGCTCCGCTCTCCCTCCACGTTTTTCTACCTGTTCGAGATCCCTACTGCTATTTGTATACACAGGTATCTTTGAAAAATGTTCCTATATGTCTACTCAGGTAAGATTTAAACATATAAATAAAAAAAAATTACTGTATAAAGTGAAAATATATGGTCAAACATTAATTTTTCATAATAATTTGTTTAAACAATGAAACAATGGATTGTACAAAAAAAAATTGGTAAACATTGCAATTTATAGTTTAAAAAACAATATCCCACATCGATCATATTAATTCATTCACTAAAACTCTAATCCGAGGTTTTACGGTTTTGAATGCTCCAGGCACTCCACTATTAGTAAATATTTTTATCATTATAATATGGAAATTTTGACAAAAGATAATTGATAATTGTAATAGTCGTTTTGAAAATTTATAATAAAAAGAGGCCAATGAAACTTATGTTATTCGGAAGATAGTCTTGTTGATGTACACGAAATTACCTACCAAAAGAATCCTTATATGAATGAGGAACAATGTTAATTCTATGAATATAATCAAAGAGTAACTATAAAAAAAAAATCGGGATATGTTGTTGTAGCTTTCAATATTACTCACATATAATGTAATGTATCTCTCGCGCTCAAAGAAGGAATCGCTCATGGCGCGAAAAATTAGCTCACAATTCGTTGTTGTCACTGTAAAACATCCAATACGTGAAATTCGTGTTATCGTGCTAACGACATACTGTGGCAATAAAGAAAAACCATGCCGCGAATGAAACCATAATAGGATACGGTGCATAATGATCTGCGATGGGTGTGTTGGATGTGGGGATTTTTAGTATACATTCTTGCAAAAAAAATTATCCTACAGCACGTAGTCGTATAGCATGATAGCCACAACACGAATGTTGCGATGCCAATATTTTTCAGCGGCCACAACTCAATGTGAGTAAATTTTTCGCTCAAAAAGCGTTTTCGATCTTTGAAAGTAACATATCTATATGTTACGATTGGATAGTGCTCATCAATAAATTTTTCATTCTTCCTTCTATGTGATATTTAATAAACTCTAACTTACTTACATACTACTATTTTTCTATGTATAATTTAATTCTCATCACCATCAGCCCATATAAACCATGGGCCTATCCGTGTAAACGCTATGCCCGATCTTTGAGCCTCCTCAAATATTAGCGATTAACTTTCCGGAGGATGACACACACTAAGTTTGCCGATTCGTGGACTCGACCCCAAAAACTCCAGCGATCATCGGCTCTTCAGCATATGTCGCCAGCCTACTGCTACTTAAATAACAATACTAATACTTAAACTAGCCCTCCACATCTAATTGATATAAATAGATGTCATACTTACGCAATCGTTACGAAGTTAGTCCAGTATTCTCTTATGATAGACTTCATATTTTTGTATTCTTTTGATATATTTGTTTCATCTAAAGAATATATATTGCCTATGTCTAAAACAGCCATCGTTTGAGCGCAGTGGTTAGCACCACGTACATCAGTATGTGGTACCACAGGAGTATTATCATCTACAAAAGAATACTCATAGAGATATATTCTGTCGTGACCGCCTTCAAGTTGTATTCTAACAGATCTTAATGTAGAATATGTGAACAAAACGTCTGAGAAATAGTCAACGTATGACAATACATTTTCATTGCTTACTTGCTTGTCACCAAAATAAAATTCTTTCACTGTTTTAGCAACATTTTGCCTTTCTTCTTCGTTTTTAAATTGCAAATCTGCTGGTAAGAAGTCAGCAAAGTTATCATTCATTTTTGTTTTCCAGTATTCAAAAAATTCTATACGAACCAATCCTTCCATATTAGCAAAGCCATATAACAAAGGTATTTTTAAATATTGTCCAGATTTTAATATTTCAACGGGATCAATATCAAGGAATATTTCTTCGCCCGTGTTGCGCTCCACACAGGGTGAAAAAAGAAACGTAGAATCAGGTCGATCAAAGAAAGCGTCCATTGTCAATTGTTCCCATGACAGAGTTGTATAAAAATTTTCCAAAGCCTGAACGTTATCTAAATTTGTAAAATTAAAACGTTTTGCTAAATATTTTGCATTTTCTAAAGGATCTCGTTGAACTGCAAATACAGAGAGGTGCGATCCACTTTCAGCTATTACTTTGTTAAATAGACCCCTTGCTGACTTTGAAAGCAACAACAAGTCTACTGATGCTGAACCTGCACTTCCGCCTGATATAGTGACATCATCAGGATTCCCACCAAAGTTGCCAATATTTCTTTTAACCCATCGAAGTAATGCCACTTGATCTTTCATTCCAGCATTACCAGGAGCACCTTTTGTGCCCAAACATAAGAAACCGTGTATTCCGAGACGATAATTAAAAGTAACTACAACAGATTTCTTAATTCTCATCAAATTTTTTGCTGTGAACCAATTGCCTAGACCTATTTGAAAAGCACCCCCGTGAACAATAACTAGAACTGGGAGATTCTTCTTATCTATGTCAGGAGTAAAGACATTTGCAATTAGACAGTTTTCTTGCATGGTTTTATTAGCAATTGGAGCATTGGGCAATGGAGCTTGGGGGCAGATAATGCCAGTGTCAATAGCATCTAATGGGGTTAGCCAAGAGGGTGCAGGTAATGGTGCCTGTAAATAGAATAAAATACTTATTCAAGTTATTAGGACCTAGTAAGCAGGTTTCGGGGTGACCTTAAACAGATCTAATATCGTAAATGTATAATTACAGTATTATTGAGATAACATTTATACTTTATAATATTATAAAAACACTAGGTATGTTATGATAGCAATGATAAAATAACACGGATTAAGTAGACTGTTGAATGTGATACAATTTTGATTAGTAAAACTATTTTAATATTATGTAAAAATACCAATTTAGGTAACCTTTCTGTAGTATATGAGGACAAGTACTACAGAGAGGCCAAGTCGTATCTCCGATTTTATTGTGAAGGTATTCATAATTTATTCAAACGTTACGACTCGGCGACGAAAATTTATATTATAATTAAAAAGTGCGATAATCCCGTCGAACTCGGTTCTATAGTTTTTGTTTGTTGCGTTAACAAACATTTAAATTACATATTAGATCACGACCCCCAATGAATTAGTTCAACACCCATTGTAGTAGCTGGTATTGGTCTATCGTATTTCGGGGTCAGCTCGTTTATGGCGACGCTGACTGTCCATGGACATAATTCATTGGCAGTCGTAAAATCCTTGAATTGAACTGTAAGAAAGAAAGAAAGAAAGAAAGGAAAACATTCATTTGGTACATAACATACAATACAGAAGAATTTGTTAATCAAGGTGGTCAAAGTTAATCAAGGTTGTTAGTAGTAAAAGCAAAGACCCTGTGTTGAGATGATATGCCAGAAGAAAATTAGGCTAGCATAGCTAGATGATCGTCAGAGCCATCCAGCAAAGATTTTCAGCTGACACCCATTTGTTATGGCAATGTGCAATAAACAGCGAAATAGAGTAATATACATTAACTGTGCATACCATTAGTTGCAGGGTAGTTACTTCACAATGCTACTGTAAAAAAATTACCTTAAATCTGTTAGATCCTGTGGGAGCCGTCGCATACGGTATTCCATAAAATGCAAATACGTCGTCGACCGGGTCCTTGAATCCACGAACTTGCCCGGACTCAATGCGTACAAGTCGAGAATCATTGTTGCTACTTTCGATAAAATTTGCTAGTGTGACTACGGCGTAGAAAAATAAAAGCGTGCGCAGCGACATCGCGTCGAAACGATACTAACTTGCGATACCGAAGTAAGATTGTCCGTATCAATTTTTTACTCCTCTTTTATAATTTGGATTATCACGGACTAATAATACTCAATACTGTTCACATGAATCAGCATGACTTAGTGCATTTATAAATATATCTACATTATATTGGAGCGTGCTTTTTTATCGGGACAATATAGGGATATCTTTAACTACAAAACTACTATAATAGACTTTATTCTCCAATTCTTTTTGTTTATAAATAAAATTTTTGGAATCAGCGTTTTTTACCGATTCCAAAATTATATATTGAGCGGTGATAGAATATTTGGTTTAAGTAACATTTTTAGGTGATATAGTAATATTTATATATATATTTGGAATCGGTAAAAAAGGATGATACCGAAAATATATATATCACTATAATAACCGAAAATATATATATGATTCGGCATACAACAAGTAAGTTCTTTAGTATGTGTGCTTAGACTTTTTTGATCTGTTTCTTTAGCAGTCAATGTTTAAATAATTTGTGTTATTAGTAACTAATTAATTATTAAAATATTTTTTAAACATTTCATTTAGATTTCATCTGTGCAGTGTAGGCACATCTGTTGTAATACTTTGGGAAATAAAGTTTTTCTTTATATTAGTTATGATATAATAAATAATAATAAAATAAATTGTTTTTTAGAAAAACAATTACAAAACAGCACATTAAAGTCAGCTGACACCCAAACTAGGACTACATGTATCTTGGATGTCAGCACATTTCTCACAAAGTATGAAATGTATGAAACAGTATCCTGTGTAAAGTGATCTATTTATGATAGAAATACAGAAAGTAATATTAGACTTTTATTTTCTATTGTTACCATTTACTGATATATAATAAAAGAACTACTGTTATATATGGTAAAGTAGTACGCAGTGAAAACAAACGAATGTTAATATATCAATTTATTGTCGTTAAGGATGATTATACATAATTTTTGTAACATACTTATAAAGTAAGTGTACCTACAATAATTTTAAAGCTCCGAGTGTAAGGCTGGTGGTGCGGGAGGTGGTATTGCGGGCCGATAGTACTTGTCGTAGATGCCATCCCAGAAACGTGCTCGCTGTTCCAGTAAGGCTGGATTTACATCAAACGAACATAGAGCTAGAGCAAGAACAAGAGCATTCTTTCTCGCTCTTTTAGTGTAAACGAAATATCGCTCTTAGCGTTAACACCAAACGATCAACGAGCAAGAATGAGAATCAAGAACTAGAATTCAGGTGTTTAGCGGCCGAACGAATGCTCATTGCGCATTCGTGTTAATTCTGTGGTTCTGTGACCATACCCTTTCTCAGCGATAAGATGCGAGAAGTGAGTCCATCTTTTTTTTACTTCTTCAGCATTGAATTCTAGTATATTTGCAATCTCCAGCCAATCAGTTTGTTTGCAATATGTATTTTTGTAGTGTTCAAACATCGGATCCCACAGACATTTGGAATGTCGGTAGGCTTCTATCATAAATAGACATTTTTCTTGAGACCAATACATAGTTCAATCGACGAGTATACTCAGATCAGTGATCGAGATCGCTCGAACACAAGAACACTTTGAAGAGACCGCTCCGGCGGGCGAGCGCGTCCGAACACGCAAGAACGCTCTAAAAATCTGTTCCCACGCTCTAGTTTTGTTTACATAAAGCGAACGAGCATTCTTAGAATATTCTATAGAATCTTTGCGAGCGCAGGAAGAACAATGAAAAAACGCTCGATGTCTGTTTACAGTAACCGAATTTGATAGAGTGGGGATAGAATGAGCATTCGCTCGTTTGATGTAAATCCAGCCTAACAAGCCCTTTAGCTCCACGGTCTTGCCCAATGACATATGCGGGGACCAGTTACCATTAACAGGTGGCCATGCAGGTAATCTTGAACCTTCTGGTGCAGCTGTCCTGAAATACGTAAAGATTTCAACATACGAAAAAAGCAAACTTTTACGAAATATGAAAATTTTGCCTTTATTTTTGAGCATAAGAAATAGTAAAATCACAAAATAAATCATAGGACAAATACAAAAAATATTTATGTAGCGTTGTGTAATTCAAAGTTTAGTGTAAGATATAGGAATTTAAAACTTACCCTGTTGTTATAAAGTTAGACCAATATTCTCTTATAATTGACTTCATAGCTTTGTATTCTTTTGATATATTATTTTCATCAAAATCATTTACATTATTCATGTCCTAACACGGTCATCGTTTGAGTGCAGTGGTTAGCTCCACGCACATTGGTGTGCGGGACCATAGGAGTATTGTCATCCACGAAAGAATAATCATACAGATATATTTTATTGTGACCTCCTTTCACTTGCAGTCGAACAGATCTCAACATAGAATATGCGAAAAAAAAGTCACTGAAATAATCAACGTATGAGAGAATATTTACTTCGCTTACTGGTTTTTCGCCAAAATAAAATCCTTTTATTTCTTGTGCAACTTTCTGTCTTTCTTCTTCGTTTGTGAATTGTAAATCTGCTGGTAAAAAATCAGCAAAGTTGTCTATTCATTCTGATTTTCCAAATTTCGAATAAATCTATTCGTAACAAACCTTCTACGTTGGCAAAGCCGTAGAGTAGAGGTACTTTTATATATTTACCAGCTTTTATTATTTCAACAGGATCATCGTCAAGAAACATTTCATCATCTACGTTACTTTCTACACAGGGTGAAAACAGAAACGTAGAATCAGTTCTATCAATGAAGTCTATTGTTAACTATTCGAAAGACATAGTTGTATAGAATTTTTCTAACCAGTACACGTTATCTACATCAGTAAAATTAAGTTGTTTCGCAAAAAGTTTTGCGTTTTCCAAAGGATTACGCTGTACTGCAAACGCAGATATATGCGATGCGCTTTCTGCTATCACTTTATTAAATAGTCCTTTTGTTAATTTAGACAACATTAACAAGTTTACAGATGCTGAACCTGCACTTCCACCGGATATAGTGACATCATCAGGATTTCCCCCAAAGCTAGCAATATTTCGTTTTACCCAACGTAATAAAGATCCTTCATTCCTGCATTACCAGATACATCTTTTGTACCTAGACATAAGAAACCGTGTAACCCGAGACGATAATTGATTGTAACAACAACAGTTTTTTTAATCCTTATTAGACCTTTTGCTGTAAACCAATTGCCATATCCCATTTGAAAGCCACCTCCATGAACTATGACTAGAACAGGTAGTTTCTTATCATCTGTATCTGGCACAAATATATTTGTAATTAGACAGTCTTCTTGCATAGTTTTATTTTTAAATGTAACAATATCTACAGTAGCTTGTGGACATATAATTCCTCTATCTAAAGCATCTCGTGGTTGTAACCATACTGGTGCGGGTAATGGTGCCTAAAATCAAAATAATAGCTGGCAATTCGATAGCAGGCTCAACCTGAATTACATAGGAGCAGATCGTTATGAAGTGCCTTTGCATGCTCAATTTTATTTCTTCAATTTCAGAAGTACGATAGCATCACTTATAATGATGCACTCGTTTATAAGCATCAGTAGTTACTTTCCATTATGTAAGTTGTCAAAGTAACACATTTTACACCTTTTAGTATTCAAAAATTATGGGACGTCTATTAGCAGTTTATAAAAAAATAAAGCTTTTTTAAATGTAATTACATTCTTTAAAGCTTTTTTAGTTTTAATAATCTTTCTGCATTTTTAGTAATTGTTTATCTTAAACCTGTTTCACCCTATAAACTATAAATTAAGATTTAAAGGTATGATAATTTCGTAATTCAATTCTGTAAATTTTGTGTGTTGCTCAGATAAACATTTAAGCTATCACAAGCACAGTACATAGTTGCAAACCCCATCATAGTTAAATGGTAAGTGCTAGTTTGTCGTAATTCCAGGTCGCTCGCAAACATAACGTAATACGTGAACGGAATCTCATTATTTAGTAATTTTCAGAAATCTTGAATTTTCCTATGTTTACCATCAAGTACGGAATAGTCACCTTATAATGCTAATGTAAAAATTACCCTAAATCTGTTAGGTCCTGTGGGTGCAGTCGCGTAGGGTATTCCGTAGAATGCAAATATATCCCCCTCTGGGACTTTGTATCCGCGAACTTGTCCGGATTGAATGTTGACAAGGCGTGACTCTTTATTGCCAGTTTCGCTAGCATTTGCTAGCGTAACGCAAATAAATAAAAATACAAACGACCCCATTGCGGTACTATAATACTAATAATAAGCCGCATCGTGTTGCTACTTGCTTGAAGTCTGTCGGTATGAGAATCTTCATTCAATTTTATACTTTTAATGGTATCTTGTTTATTTAAAAATATATTATCCGTAAATAAGCATGACTTCGTTTATTTTATAAATAGGTATAATAAATGTTCTATATTTCGTAATTTTGTATAATTATAAAAATACTTCAATGTAATACTAATATTCCTATACAGAGTATTAATATTCCAATTTCTCTATAATACAAATGAATTAATTTTTACAATTTTATTATGATTTACAAATTAGAATATACATAAATTTGAAATATTATTATATATTATATAGTTTGTAAAAGTACTCCAAAAAATTGTTTTCGCGTTGAGTTAATTTTTTTTAGTCTTGGAAATTAATTTTTTAAATCAAGATTTTCTCAGAGATCTATTAATTTCCAGTTGCTTATAATTATCACTCTTGTTATCACGTGTGCTATCTTAAACAATAATATAGACATTCTGCGTCTCAACATGATTTACTTAATTTTAGTATTTTTTCTGAAATTTCATTCTTAATCGTAATCCTCGTGGAAACAAAGTAATAAATAGAATTATTATTTAATTTAAAATATTGCACAACATTATAAAATATAATTACGTAAATGTAAATAGAAATCAGCAATGATTTTAGTGCTGCCCATTTATCTAAAGGCGTGCGAGGAGGTAATACGGGCTAGTAGTATTTCTTATTGCTATCATGCCAGAAACGTGTGTGCTGTTCCCATAATGAATCCTTCTGCCCCACCTTTTTGTACCAGTGTAATATGCAGAAACCAGTTTCCTCCTATCGATGATCACATAAGTAAAGTAAATAGCTCCTTATGGAACAGATTTTCTAAAATGACTAATTTTCAAATTAGTATTAAAAAAGAATTTTTTAATGACTCAATTACCGCGGTGTTTTACTGATCAATTCCAACGCTACGAAGCATGGCTTCAATGCTCATATGGAACAAAATATAGTTTATTGATCGAAGTATTTAAGTATTTTTGTAAGTCTGACTGCGGTACACATTATGCGATTATTAGTATTAAATCTGAACGTCTAGATGTTCCTTAAATTTAGTGGGCTGTAAAGATTGAAGTACACGTATTAAAAAAAATCATGGGCTCGGCTCATAAATCTTTTTTTTTGTGTAAAACTATTATAATGTAGTGTAATGTAATGTGGCCAGTTATACATTAAAAAAAAGTACTCGGTTAAAATTTTCTAAATTCAAATTTTTTGAAACCTGTGTTCAGTTTTTTCGTGAATTGGCGGTAAACTGTTACTGCCAGTATAGGGACTGTTTTAAAGTTTCATTTCTTTAAAATTATTAGAGAATTTAAGTATATGTATGGTAAAAAACAATTTTAAGGATGAAGAATTGTGTTTTTAACGTGATGTAACACCAATATTTGACTATAGAAGAAACATTAGGTGTTGTGGGTATGCTCGAAGTTAGACGTTCAAGGTGTTAAATTGCTGCAGTCATTAATTCTAACCAATCGGTTATCTGACGAATGTGGGTACGTTATCGGGTCTCCAGAAGCGCAGTTTACAATATCCTGAAAGATATTGTGCAACAACTCAGCAATAAGACTATTTTGTACAAAACATAGTCGGTAATCAGCCTCGCATTACGGTTTGATAACACATAGAACGGCTGCAGTCTAAAGACCAGATGGTTGTGAGCACTCAAACTGCGAGGGGGAGGTTACACGAGATTGGTATCATATGTCGCTGAGGATTCAGGCTCTACGTTGTGGCTATCGAACACGATAGTTACAACAGTAAGCACGAGTTCACTATGGTATGAAGACCAGCGGGTTCATGGCCTCTTTGATAAACATTGAAAATTCGTTTTTCATCTTGATTAAAAAGTATAAGCGTTTGGTGAGCTTCCGCACGTTGTTGACGGCTTCGGTGTCCACAGGAAAATCATCTCTATCAAGGCGGAAAAATAATGGCATTAATCGAAACGAGTTGGAAATAGAAGTGACTTCGTTTTGATATGGGGCACCCTAACTGCCAAACAATACCTTTTTTTTTGTAATCCGGGGGAAATCCCTAACGGACCTCGTTATATAGTCGGTATAAGTCGGACACACCTCGGTCGCGCAACCCCCCTGTGCGGCTGAAACGGTCCTATGAGAATTTTCCCCAAGTAAAAAAAAACAACATAATTTTATCAGGCTAATACCTAATTAAATTGATTATAAAGCATTAACATTCACATAATATATTATATAAGTACTGAGCCGAATGATAATAATAATAATTTTGGTGGTAGGCCGATTGCCCGAACTAGGTCATAGTACACAAGTGTAAAGACTGTCATAATGACTCGCTTTGGCCTGTCGCGTTTCGGGATCAGCTTGTGATTATCCCGTAACTCATATACCTAGAGACCTTCAGTCGTGGTATATGTGGGCCGACATGACGATGTAGACTATCAATGGATTTTCATCCTTTGATGGTCGCTTTTATTTTTGGACTGCACTGTACTTACCATCAGGTACATTGTAGTCATTATATCGAGCTAGTGTAAAAAAATAATAATAATAATATTACCGACTTACTATAAAATTTATTTTTCTAGAACAAACCTTCTTGCCGTTTTGCTAAAAGCCCGCGGTAAGAATACTTTTTATATACCCTGGTGGGTAACCCCAGAAATGGGAGGAGATATCACATCTTTCAAACATAATAATAATAATGCGGATAATGGATCAGTTTCGATGCGCGGCACATACTGGATTTTCAGATTACGTACAGATTTAGGCACCATATGTTCACCGGTGAAAGGAAACATCTTGAGTAAACCCCATGGTGTTTAATAGAAATGTCATGCGTAAATTCCCTGGGCACGGCGATCGGCGGCGCTACTGGTCACGTTGAGTACTACATATAAGCGCATAGAAGGAGTCATCTAATTAAGTTACGACTTCAACAATAACTTAAGTAACAGAATTATTATTTTTTGTGAATATATAATTAAATATAATATTTTTCTTAAAAAAACGTATTTTTTCGTAAACAGATTCGCAGTGTGACCTTTAGTTATTTTAAAAAAGAATGCGGTCTATATGTGGGATGTATGTATGGTTCAATTTTATTAGACTCAAGTAATGTTACAATTTAAATAATACCTATTTTAAAAATCCCTGAAAAGGATTCGGCAAACAATTCTAAACAAGTAAATTATAGGAATTTGTGAATTAATTTGTACTACGTCTTATTTTATTTATGTTTTAGATATACATATGTGCTATAAAAAAGTATAATTAAAACTCTGTATGTCGAGCTGGTGGCACGGGAGGTGGTATTGCGGGCCGGTAGTATTTGTCATAGATATCGTCCCAGAAACGTGTCCGCTCTTCCAGTAAAGATCCCTTCAGCTCCACCGTCTGTCCCAAGGACATATGCGGAGACCAGTTTGCACCAACTGGCAGCCATGCGGGTAAAGTAGATCCTTCTGGTACAGGTTTTCTGAAAATTTAAGTTTGATATAAACTAAAATACCTAAAACCTATTATCAATATAGATATTGAATCTTAACCGAAAGTATCAAAATCAATTAAACAATTACGATAATTTACTATTTTACTTCAATTTTACTATATTGCCCAGGAATAGTACGTTTTAATTTTATCCCATATTTTCCTTATATAGTAACAAACAAGGATAAAATGTGTAATTATGGATTTATTTCTTTAATACAGGTTTCCTGTATCACAAATTGAACTATAACAAGTAACTTAAAAAAATGACTGCATATTATTTTCATTTCGTGGTCTTATTTTATAATTACTAATAGATGAAAACATACCCTGTTGTAATAAAGTTGGACCACAATTCTCTCATAATTAACTTCATTTTTTCTAATTCTTCTGATGTATTTGTAAAATTTAACCCTAGATCAACATCCAAATCCAATATAACTGCCGTTTGGGCACAGTGGTTAGCGCCACGCATATTAGTGTGTAGTACCACAGGAGTATTATCATCTATGAAAGAATATTCGTAGAGATATATTCTGTCGTGACCGCCTTCAACTTGCAGTCTAACAGATCTTAATGTAGAATAAGTAATCAGCACATCTGAGAAGTAATCAACATATGACATTACTTTTTCATTGCTTACTGGCTTATCACCAAAATAAAATTCTTTTACTGTTTTTGCTACTTTTTGTCTTTTATCTTCGTTTTCAAATTGCAAATCTGCTGGTAGAAAATCAGCAAAGTTGTCATTCATCTTTGTTTTCCAGTATTCGAAAAAATTTATTCGCAACAATCCTTCCATATTAGCAAAACCGTACAGCAGTGGTATTTGTAAATATTTACCAGACTTCAATATTTCAACAGGATCATTTTCAAGGAACATTTCTTCCCCTATATTGCATTCGACACAGGGTGAAAAAAGAAAAGTAGAATCAGTTCGATTAATGAAAGCATCTGTCGTCAATTGTTCAAATGAAAGATTTGTATAAAAATCTTCCAAAGCATATACGTCTTCTACGTTAGTGAAATTAAAACGTTTTGCAAAATATTTTGCATTTTCTACAGGATCTCGTTGAACTGAAAATGCAGCGAGGTGTGAACCACTCTCTGGTATTACCTTATTGAACAAACCTTTCGTTGCTGTCGAAAGCATTAATAAATCTACAGATGCTGAACCAGCGCTATAACCAGATATAGTTACATCATCAGGATTTCCACCAAAGCTTGCAATATTTCGTTTAACCCAACGCAGTAAGGCCACTTGATCTTTCATACCAGCATTACCGGGAGCACCCATTGTGCCTAAACACAAAAAACCATGTATTCCGAGTCGATAATTAAAAGTAACAATAATCGCCTTCAAAGTTTTCATTAGAGTTTTTGGTGTATACATATTTCCAAAGCCCATTTGAAAAGCTCCCCCGTGAACAATGACTAAAACTGGAAGATTTTTTTCATCTGTATCTGGCACATAAATATTTGCAATGAGACAGTTTTCTTGCATAGTTTTGCTTTTTAATGTAAACTGTGGTAGTAAAGCTTGAGGACATACGATTCCTGTTTCAACAGCTTCTAGCGGAGTTAACCAAACCGGTGCAGGTAAGGGTGTCTGTAAACAATATAATTATTACTCAATTTTCATGCCCTAATTGTAATAAAGTATTACGAACATATTACACTGATCATAAAAAAAATGTTAGTTCACTTTTAGGGAGTCGAAGGGAAGCTGTAAAAAAATAAAAACGTAATTATTAAAAAAATGAAAAAGGTTTTTTCAATGAATGTCAAATAATTACAAAAGAAACTTACAGGGAAATATAATGTAAATAAAGAATATGTTAACGTAAACTAAATGTAAAATAGCTTTAAATATTAATTATTGTACATGCTTCTTTAGACCGGTTCTTTATTTTCTTTCTCTATGTCACCCATATTTAATACCGAATTATATAAAATAAATAACGAATTGTATATAGTTTAATAGAACTCCATTTCTACGTAAACATGAAAGAATAATAAAAGAGATTAATTAAATATGTTATTATAAAAATCATTTTACTGTAGATTAACACAAAATGAATTATTTATGTAATTAGGCATTTTATCAGTCCTATAAAAAATTAAATCATTACCAACCAGACTTACTATCAGACTAGACATTACCAATTTGATATAATTTGCGATTTACGATGTTTTAGATTACATAAAAGGCAATGTTAGCTGTTGGGTAACCTGTTGCCAATTACACGGCATACTCAATGTCAAAACACTTGTATATAACACTGGTGTTTTTTTATAATTTATTTAAAATTTATATTGGTCTAGACTGGTTTATAGGAACAATGGCAAATTTAGTCTTGCGCAGGACTAAATGGTAAAATATTAGCAAGAACTTTATACCTACAAAGAATAATTACTTTGTTATATTGTTACCTTAAACTTATGTGGCCCCGTTGGAGCAGTCGCGTAGGGTATTCCATAGAATACAAATATGTCTCCATCCGGGTCTCTGTACCCACGAACTTGTCCGGACTCAATGCGTATAAGTCTCGAAACATCATCACCAGTGCTTTCACTAGTAGTTACCACCGCCGCGCATATTAACAGAATCGACCGCCACCACATCGTGCCAATGCGTTACTAATCACTACGTTACTGACGTTAAGTTACAATCAGAATGAAATATATATATTTAATGTGATATCAATTTTATTTGTTAATCATAGATAATAATGTCAATCGTATTCGCCGTATTTTCTTCAAGTCATGATATAAGAGCAGATAAAGAAAGAATACTCAATATTGGTTCGACGACTCTGGTGCCGAGATTATGCGGGCTCTACACTTGTCCGTTTGCGGGCGAGTTCACGCTGCGAATCGCCTCAGCCGTGAATCTCGGCCGTGATATAGCACTCTTCATTCGCAACCTTTCATATTTACGTTCGCGCATTTGACTAAAATGAACTTGGAAGTTATTTTTGCTGCTGCTCTGATACTATGCGCTTTAGCGTGTTACAATTGTGCGTTTTAAAATCCAAAAACATAATCAAGCTACGTCCGCTTATTACTGCGTCTCGTACATAACTGGCACATCACGAATGCGAATGCGTTCGCGCTTCGCAAACCCTTTGACGCAGACCAAAAGCTACCACCGGTCGTGGAACGCTGCAGAACGCAACTGCGATGCGGCAAAATCATCCACAATCGCGGTTAGTGGCCTTCGCGGGCTTTCGCAACGCAAGTGTAGAGCCAGCTTTTAACTTGTCGCTCTTTAAGAATAGACGCTTTTTATACGATCTAACCATTTTGGATGTACTCTATGCTGACGACGCTTGTCTTATGGCTGACGAAATTTACAATACTCATTACTTTTGAACTACCTCGACGATTCATGCAGGACATTTGGTTTGCTTATAAATGTTTTCAAAATACAGAACCTGAAACAACCTATTGGAGGAGCTGTGGCTGATCAAACGCCGATTTTTTTGAGTGGTAAAACTCTCATAGTAGTGTCATGTCGTTCCGATATCTATGTAATAATACACTATACGTATACCGTACTGATCAGTATGAATTTGCTTTTTTAAATTTATTATTAATTACAAAAACATTGCATAATATATTAAAGTTCATTTAAAGTCACACAAAAACTTAATTCTAATTTGTATGTGAGACAAAAACAAAAGAATAACTATACAAACAGTTGATTAAGAAAATATTAATATATCCTTTTTTTACTTAATTTAAATAGCGTTTTTCTTAACTTCAGTTTTAGCATTCTCGGGCGGCAAGGTGTTAATACAAGTGACCCAATTATACCCACTTTTCTAGTTTTGGTTATTTCCTTATTTATACTGATTTTAGTAATCAATGTGAAAATTTTCAAAACTCTGATTTATGATGGTTAAAAGAATAAATGAGGGTGCCACAAATAATTTTCTCAGCTGTAACATATGCAAGTAGTAATTACGATATTGATATAAGATACGACGTTGATATAAGAGCCTGTATACACGTATTAAGTAGCGAAAAAAATAACTAAATTTTAGTTAGATAATTTATATAATTTAATTAGATAACTTAGATAATTGTTAACAAGAGCAGTCTGTCATTATTTCTGATATATTTAATGTTATTGTTTACAATAAATTTCAAAGATATCTGAACGAATGCTAAGTTCATTTCTTGCTGTGCAGAGCAGAACTTAGCTTATGTGTCCCAAAAATTGTACGTCAATATTGATGTTGATTGATTGATGTCTCCACTTATGGCTATGTTTGTAGTTAAAACTGGCACACATTCACATCCAATTTTAGCTACACCCCATCCTAAATGATTTTTTTTTTCGGTTGGGTGTGTATTTCTTATAAAAGTGATATATTGATGAAGCAGCTGCAACAAACAGAGTCAGTAACAATGGTGCTCGGCAGCGAACAAAATGACTAGTTTGTCTTAGGGAGCTTATTTAAAAAAAGTAGCCTTGTTATCCGGCAGTATGACCAGTCTGTCAGTGGTAGCACGCACCTCTATTTAAACGTGAATTTATGACTTGAGTCCTAAGAAAAAGATTTTACCGCTCGACAGATTTATATCCCTAACATGGATGATTTCCTTAAAGAACAGTCCAAGCTTCCCTCCGTTTTTGTTAATTCAATTATTTCCGTTTTTACTACGAAGCTACGTCATCCTTATAAAAATAATGCAGTCTTAATATGTAAGACGCATGGTTCAATTTTTTATAAGCTTAGTATAGAACTATTTAATAATATGTATTTATGAAAAATATTAAATCTTTACTTACATTAAAAATCGTTGGAATGGATTCGCTAACGATACCGAATAAACAAATTTCATATAATTAGTTCATTAATTTATTATATGCATATATACCTATGATTTTATTACATGTCACTATAAAAATATAATTAAAACTCTGCATATCTATCTGGTGGTGATGGAGGTGGTATTGCGGGCCGGTAGTATTTGTCATAGATATTGTCCCAGAAACGCGTTCGCTGTTCCAATAAAGAAACCCTCCAGCTCCACCGTCTGTCCCAACGACATATGCGGAGACCAGTTTGCACCAACTGGCGGCCACGCGGGTAAACTAGAACCTTCTGGTACAGGTTTCCTGAAAATTAAAGTTAGATATCAAATTACAATGTATATCACAGAAAGTATTGTTTAGCTAAAACACTGAATATGAGTTTAAGTGTGTAAACTACAGGAAAAGCATATCCATGTAATTATGCTATGCAGAAAGACATGAAGTTTACAGTATATATATATATATATATATATATATATATATATAGTATAGCTTTAGGGATTGCACTGTGCTTTCCATTAGCGTGTGTACAAAGCAGTAGTTAAAAAAAAAACCTACTGATTTTTTGAGTGAAATTTCACCTGTACATTGAGGTAGCTTAAATTTTAGGCATTACTTTATCTATCACATGCTAAAAATGACGAGTTAACAATAATATTTTTAAATTTTTCAGTGCAAACTCACAATTACTGATGGGTATAAGAATGAAATTAAATACACACCCTATTATTATAAATTTGGACCACAATTCTATCATAATGGATCTAATTTTTTCTAATTGTTCTGATACTTTTATAACAATTAATTCTTCGTAAACGTTCACATCCAATATAGCTGTGGTTTCGGCGCAGTGATTTGCACCACGTACATCAGTGTATATTACTTTAGGAGTATTTTCATCTACGAAGGAATATTTGTAGAGATATATTCTGTCGTGACCACCTTTAACTTGCAGCCTAACAGATCTTAATGTAGAATAAGTAATCAGCACATCTGAGAAGTAATCAACATATGGCATTACTTTTTCATTGCTTACTGGCTTATCACCAAAATAAAATTCTTTCACTGTTTTTGCAACTTTTTGCCTTTCTTCTGCACTTTCAAATTGCAAATCTGCTGGTAAGAAATCAGCAAAATTGTCATTCATCTTTTTATTCCAGTATTCGTAATACATTATTCGGATTAATCCTTCCATATTAGCAAAACCATATAGTAGTGGTATTTTTAAATATTTTCCAGACTTTAATATTTCAACTGGATAATTTTCAAGGAATATATCTTCACTGGTATTGCGCTCTACACAGTGTGAAAAAAGAAAGGTAGAATCAGTTCGATCAAAGAAAGAATCCGTCGTCAAATTATCAAATGAAAGGTTTGCATAAAAACTTACCAAAGCATACACGTCTTATAGGTTTGTGAAATTAAAACGTTTTGCAAAGTATTTTGCATTTTCTATAGGATCTCGTTGGACTGAAAATGCAGCGATGTGTGAACCACTCTCTGGTATGACTTTATTAAACAAACCTTTCGTAGCACTGGAGAGGATTAATAAACCTACAGATGCTGAACTAGCACTTCAACCAGATATGGTAATATCTTTAGGATTTCCACCAAAGCTTGCAATATTTCGTTTAACCCAGCCGAGTAAGGCCACTAGATCTTTCATACCAGCGGCAACCTTTGTCCCGAGACATAAGAAACCGTGTATTCCGAGCCTGTAATTAAATGTGACAACAATCCCTTTTAATGTTTTTAATAAGGTTTTCGGTATAAGCATATTTCCTTGAAAACCTCACCATGAACAATTACTAAAACTGAAAGATTCTTTTCATCTGTATCTGGCACATAAATATTTGCAATGAGACAGTTTTCTTGCATAGTTTTGTTTTTAAATGTATACGGTGGTGGTAAAGCTTGTGGACATATGATTCCTGTTTCAATAGCTTCCAGTGGAGTTAACCAAGCCGGTGCAGGTAATGGTGCCTGTAAACAATCATCTCCAGTTTTAGGTGTCATTTTAATCAATTATGTATATTTACACTGTATTGACCGTCAACAAATAGTTGTTCTCCTTACAAGGTACCGAAATAGATACATAAAGAAAGTAATAAAATAACTAATTACAATGATCCATTCTGTGAATATCAAGTAATCGTGAAATAAAATTACGAAGAAAGAATTGTTAAATAATTTATACGTTAATATACGACGTTCATTTTATATTTTAAACAGCATCTTTACATCAACATTGGAAAAGAATAAAATATTTTGTATTATTCTCCAGAATGAAAATGTTAAAAAAGAATTTTACAATACATTCACACAAAAATAGATAAAAAATATTTGTACAATTCAATGAAGGCGTAATAAATAATAATATAATAATAATGTATCGTCACGCTATATCCTTTTCAGGGTGAGCAGAGATACATTAGTGTTTGTATCCATTTTGCGATTATGCGTTGGGCCCAAGGTGACCAGTAGCGCAGCTGATCCCTGTTCTCAGGTCACTTACTTATAATATTTTTGTTAGATGCCATGCGGGTTTCCTCACGATGTTTTCCTTCCCCGGTGAGCATGTGGTGCCTAAATCAATACATAATCTGGAAAACCCCGAAGTGACGGTCCATTATCCACTAGACCTCCACAGTTACAAATGGAATAGATAAGGTTTTTTAATAATATCAGAGATTATTGGAGAACTTTTCTAGCATATTGAAATGATTACAAATTATAAAGTCTAAATCAAAATTTATCTTGAAACCTCTGCCTTATTGTTTACTGTTTCAATTAAATGTTAATAATTTTTAAATGTTGATAAATACGAATTGGCATTATGAATTTTACCATTAAAACACTGTAGTACTACAATTCTGAAGTACCAGAGTACTTCGGTAGCAATAGATTGTTTTTTATTATATTCGTCAAAAGGTAGGCAAAGAATCGAACCATAATTTTTCTCTTTTTATATTATTTTTGTTTTTATATTTCAAAGGTCAATGCCATATTTTCTTCTCACAATTTAAAAGATCGTCTTTTTTTAATTTAAGATAGTAGTAGATCAATGTCATACTATAATGCCATTGTAGTAGAAATTCAAATAATTATACTCTCTCCTTTAAGGCCAATTAACAAGGAGTCGGTGTAAGATCTTTCCACGTTACGAGACTTGTTACAGCATACACTTTGGCACTTTTAATTTCACAATGTTTGATAAAAGTCTCTGTACGTTTCTAAAATAAATAAGCGCTCCTCGAATGATTTTATTTTATTTTTTACATTTTCAGGGAAATATATAGCAATATATAAATAATAAAAATTAAATAAAAAAGATACAATAGCTAGCAAAGTTTTCTTCAAAAAAGTAGTTATCCACTAAAGTAGATCGTAAGTTAAAGGGCTTAAGTATTTATTAGTGATATAAAAGATTAAATCGCTACAAACCATTTTTTTTATTAAAAAAAAAGGCTATCAACCAGGCTAACTACCAGACGAGATATTACCGATTGAATGTAATTTGGCACTTCCGATGGCTAAAGTTGCATGAATGTACATTGGCCCCTTAACAACCGGTAGTCAATTATATTGTACACTCAGGGTCGAAACACTTGGAAATAATGCTACAAATCTTGTAATATCTAGTTAACTATCATATTGCTCTAGACTGCTTCATAATACATAAACTTTTTGTATAGTTTATAACAAAAAATAGCAGAGCTATCGACAAAAACTTTAATTCAAAATAGTGGCTAAGTCATGAGTGGCATTTCTGGATTTAAATGTTATATCTATTTTCTTGACTAATGCATTGAACTAAAAATAATTGAAATTTGTAATATAATAATGTAAGTTTAAATACTTTTGTTTTTATGTAAGTTCTGTATTTTATTCAATGTTGCGTTTATTTGTTAATTTTTCACATGTGTCAAAACTGTCAATTTAATATATCATACGATTGTTTCTCTATAGATTATTTCAAAAAAGTTTGATTTAGAATTTGCCATATTACATCAAAAAAACAATTTACTGGAAAACAAAAATAATATTAAGAGACTCCACCACCCCCACTCTCTGCTGGACGCCACCCTCTCCACCCGACGACAGCGCCTCAATTTCTGCTGTATACAACTGCACAGACCCTTATAATGAATTGCTCAACGAGACGGATGTTCGGGGTCAGCTAATTCGAAATAAAATAACTTGAAAAATTAAATAAACGAGAATTTAAATTGGTCTCTCTCTTAGCCAGAACTCAAAAGTAATCATTTAAATAATCATAATTAATTGAATGATTACTGTAATCAAGATTAATGATTACTCACGTAATCATGATTAAAAGTAATCATATAACAAGTAATCATGATTACATTCATCATGATTACATTCATCATGATTACTTGTAATCTGATTATTAATCTGATTAAAAGTAATAATGATTACGCCCATCTATGATTGAAACACAATAGAAGACCTAAAATGCAACAATTTAATCTATAGCGATGTAGGGTTAAATTTAATAGTTTTCAAGTTATTTCAATTTCAAGATTTGTGTGTTTTTTTTTTTACACTGACGCGGCACAGTGACTGCACCAAACCTGATGGTAAGCATGGTGCAGTCCAAAAAAACGCCAACGACTATCGAAAGGTAAGAAAAAACCCATCGGTAGTCGCAGCGATCATGCCGGCCCGCACAAATATCTCTTCACGTTACGCTTAAAGGATCCCAAATCATAGGATGGTAGGAACACGCTCGCCGGAAGACCATTCCACAGCCCAACGACACGGCAAAAGAAGGAGTTAGAAAACCTCTTAGTCCTAGCCGGGATGTGAGATACCGTAGCTACGTTAGTACGCTCGATATCGATATGTAAATCTTAATTAAAAAAAAAAACATATTTAGTACATAATATTTAAATGCTTAGATAGATGTCATTTAAATTATGGTATTACACGTATAAAAAATTAAAACGATAATGATCTTAAGTTATGACACAAAATAAAAACAAATTTAATTTCACGTTACAATTACAGAAATTGTAGGCAGCAGTCGCAGCATAGAGCTTTTAAACATTCATTTAAAGGTGCAACAAACCCCATCAATGTGCAAATATTTTAAAGTTTAAATGAAAACGGTAACCTTTGTCTAATATTTATGACATCGTTAAATACTTTAAGCATACTTAGCAAAATAATATTAATTATAGCCGAAGGAACTTTGGCCTTAATAAAATATCACTGTTATGGTAAAAAGAATTTCATTATTTTCAATAAGATTTTTTTTCCGCGGTCGGTGACATCTACGGTAAATTAAAAAATGTATAATATATTTATTAAAATGTTTAAAGTAATATATAGGAAATTTAATACATCTAGTTAAACTAAAGCTCTGAATATCTTGCTGATGGTGCGGGAGGTGGTATTGCTGGGCGGTAGTATTTGTCATAGATATCGTCCCAGAACTGCATGCGCTGTTCCAGCAACGAGCTCTTCAGTTCCACCGTCTGTCCCAACGACATATACGGAGATCTATCAACGCCCACTGACGGCCATGCAGGTAAATCAGAATCCTCCGGGACAGGTTTTCTAAAAAATAGTAACCAAAGTTCTTACAATAACAAAATTATACTTACAACTCTCTATAATTTGCAAGCTTAGAATTTTTTTTCATAACATATCAATTTTATTGTGGTATTATTGCCTATATCATAAAGCACGAAAAGTAGGGACTTCAAAAGTTTTATTTAACAATCAAGTTAATTTCCTATGTTTTAATCACATGAAGAAATATTTATGACATTGATAACTAGAAATTTTAAATTAGATATACATAAAATTTTATAGATATATTCAGTGCACGCATGTTTTGACTTCTCTAAAAGCTAATAGCATGCAACTTTTAAAAAGGAGAATGATCAATGTACCATCTATAATAAATAATTGCCTACGAGTATAATTTAACATCAAAATGCTAAAGGCAGACTATGCAAAACTTACCCTCTTGTTATAAAATTGGACCAGAATCCTCTCATAGTTGATTTAATTTGCCGGTATGGTTCGGTTATATTAATTTCACCAATATCAAGCAAGTTGTTTCCATCTACTATTGCCATTGTTTGAGCGCAGTGGGTCGCACCACGAATATTAGTATGAGGTATCAGAGGTATATTATCATCCACAAATGAATATTCATATAAATATATTTCATCGTGTCCTTTTTCTACTTGTAGCTTTATAGATCTTAATATTGGATATACGAATAAAGAGTCCGTGAAATAATCGATGTAGGCTAAAATATTTTCATTATTTACTGGCTTATCGTTAAAATAGAATTGCTTGATTATTTTTGCAACTTTTTTCCTTTCTTTATCGTTGCTAAATTGTAAATCTGGGGGTAGAAAATCATCAAAATGTTCATTCATTTTGGTTTTACGATTTTCAAAATAACCTAGTACCAACAATCCTTCCATGTTAGCAAAGCCGTACAGTATAGGCACTTTTATATATTTTCCACTTGTTAAGATATGAACTGGGTCATCGTCTAGGAAAATTTCATCGCCTGTGTTGCGTTCCACACAAGGTGAAAAAACGAAAGCCGAATCGGCTCTATCTGCGGAAAAGTCCATGGTTATCTGTTCAAATGTAACACTTGTGAAAAAATCTTCCAAAGCATACAAGTCAGCTGTAGATGTAAAATTAAGACGTTTCGCATAGTATTTTGCATTTTCTATGGAATCACGTTGAACTGTGAATGGGGCAATATGTGAACCACTTTCTGCTATTATTTTATTAAACAGACCTTTTGTTGCTTTTGAAAGTAATAACAAGTCTACAGATGCAGAACCGGCACTGTAGCCTGATATAGTGACTTCATCAGGATTTCCGCCAAACGCTGCAATATTTCGTTTAACCCAACGTAATAACGCTACTTGATCTTTCATACCGGCATTACCGGGAGCATTGTTCGTACCTAAACATAAAAAGCCATGTAACCCAAGACGATAGTTAAAAGTAACAACAATAATGTGTTTAGTTCTCATCAGATTCTTTACAGTGTACCAATTACTGTGCCCCATTTGAAAACCCCCTCCATGAACTATCACTAATACAGGAAGTTTGGTATTATCTGTATCGGGCACAAAAATATTTGCCACTAGACAATTCTCTTGCATAGTCTTATTTTGAAATAGAACGGCAGATATTGAAACTTGTGGACATATTATTCCAGTATCCACGGCATCTACTGAATCTGACCACACTGGTGCCGGTAATGGAGCCTGAAAATAAAATAATACTTGATTTTGTAGAACTAACATTAAATATGTTATATATTACATTAATGCATCGTGCAGTAATCAAGGATAAAGGAAAACCAAACTACTATTATCAACTAAATTAGTCACATTGTAATTATTATTGTAATCAAACGTTGCGTATACGTACTATATAAAATAAAACTAGGTATAACGAACCGAGTAATAGATTTTATGGAGCTTGTTTTTGAAAGTCTATTTTGTAGATGTAATAAAATAAACGATATCTTCAGTAAAGTTCCTTGTATAAATAATTATTGGAAAGGAGGTTTGGATTTTTGTCTTTCTAGCTTAATTTTTCGTATAAAGATTTTGTTATTTGGTTTATTAATCAAACCTAAAATATTTAAAACTTTGGTTAGGTATAAATAGTCTGTTTGACTTTATAAGGTAGAGTTCTACAGACTTGTAAAAACATAAGTAGCTTTACCCACTAATTAATTTAAAGTTTTTTTCTAATGTAAGCTGTGAGCCTGTACAATGTGTAGGTGACTCAGCGTCATCGAATAAGATCCCAACTTAGATTATAAATATGTCTAGATACAGCTTCAACCACGCAGAATCTGTTCATTGCATCGTGTTGTTATATAATAGACAAAGGTTCATAAAGGTTCTCATATATGATAGAGGAGGAAGGTTTAGGAGGGTCGTTATATTATTCTCATAAATTAAATTCTGTATTGAAGTGTCATGTTACTGGGTTCTGTAAAAACGAGATAAAAAAGACTAAATATGTTCTAGGTGCTTAGTGCTGGCAGTTTTTTACGTTTACAAAGATCTCAAATTTGAGAATCTTTCTATGTTTATTGTTCGATATATAAAAATACTTATATTATGTTAATTTCTCAAGGAGTTCTATGTAACAAAATATTAGTACAAAACAATGTTAAATTGAATATATATTATAGAAATAATAAATTGGAAATATAAGTAGATGGTAATAAAAATATTAAGCAAGTATCCGTAATCTAATATTATTTCTAAATAATTACGACGAATTTTTCCATCTAACTAAAAAATATCGATTATAGGATACAATTAGTGAGGATAGAAATTTAGTACTAGTCTGTATTAAATAAATATATAATTATTTTAACGGTATACGGGGGAGATGGGGCAACTTCAATTTGGTTAGTAAGCGGAACGCCCTCTGGTAGGCCATGACATCTACAAATTCTGACGGGGGATTTTTATGGTTGACATAAGAGCGAACTCCATCTAAACATATTAATAATCTTAGGAACCAAAGTCATTACAATTGTAAAAATGGATACAGGTTTTTAATGTATTAACATTAATTTACTTTAGGATTTCTTAAGTAAAAAATAAACACTGTGTTAGCCATAAAAACATATAATTATTTAATTGCTCTAAACAATCATAAATAATACGTTTTGATCATTTTTGACCTACCTTGAACCTGTTTCGACCTGTGGGTACGGTCGCGTAGGGTATTCCATAGAACGCGAATATATTACCATCCGGGTCCCTGAACCCACGAATTTGTCCGGACTCAATGCGTACAAGCTTCGAATCATCGCCACTAGCAGCCACTACTGTCGCGCAAATAAATAACATGCATCTCCACATAATGTCGGTTCATAACTGACTCATTGACAGTATTTATCTGCTTAGATACCACTCGGGTAATCTTATGCAATTCACACTGTACAATAAAATAGATTTTTGATATTATCTGCTACGCCTTGATTTTGATAATGATATCACGTAATTTAAAGAGTAAAAGAAATAATTATTGTTATAAATTGAACTTGATTGTTTTTACTTAATATGATTTCTCTTGTGTTGGGTGTTAACGACTTGTATTAAAGGAAGGTAAAGGTACTTACTGGGATGGTACTTGTTGGTGATGAGGTTGTTTTTATCCCGTTTGATCGGCCGGTGTGCCTTCGCTGTTACGGTTTTTTATTTCTAATGCGCCGGCGCTAGGGATGCGCGCGGCTCATGTCTCGTTGCGTCGATTGTTAGGGAGGGGAACGAGAAAGATGGGATATCAAGTCGTAACATATCCCCCCACTTGAAATCGTCAAGATTTCACAGGAAGAACATATGCTTATGTCATCCCGTGATAGGACCTAAGCGCAGCTAGGATAGATGTGTGAACAGATCTTCCAAAATGTTTAAAGACTAAATAATTACAATGAGTTTATTATAATACCAAAGTTAAAAGTTGATCGGTTTACTTAAAGCTAATTAGATTAAATCAATGAGTTATATTAGGTAGCGGACAGACCTCATGACAAGTCTGACCATCATAGCTATTCTTGTTCTAAGTATCACAACACGAACCATCCTTCCCTCGCTAAGAGGAACTCAAATGACACGTGTAAGCTGCCATACGATAGGGAGGTAGGAACCGTTCCAAGACCGTGACAAGATCAATAACCGCTGGACGTGTTTACCGTTTCTATACCGACTCGTCTGATATGGATTTTTCACACCAGATGTGAAGGAGCCGTTAACGAGCGTCTGAGATTCCTGGCGGTGAGACCCTTGAATACAGGCCGAAGTTGTATAAAGCTTACGAGAAAAGTTCAAAATTTCGCGTTGTTTCGCGGTCTTGGTGGGCTCTGTGATACGAATCACGAACAAGACGATAAAAAATCTTGATTATAAGATTTAGATCAGCTAAGCTGGTATTGCTGAATTGTCCCCCCACTCGCAAGAGACCCCTCTGTGTTCAAAAGTAGGAAGAGTCAAAATGATTTTTATATAGGTTTAGGTTGTAATGATCGTTTAAAGAGAATAAAGTGTTATAGAGTTGATAGAAGTTTTATAGATATTGGGTTTGGTCACCGCTTGCTTGATCTCATGCTGCGTGATGATGAGTTCATTGACAAGCAAGGTAGACCTGTGTGTTAAGACAGGTGCTAGCAAGGTTGCATAGCACCATTAATCGATTAACAGCTAGAAGATTACAAAAGATTGCGATTTGGAAGGTGAGATTGTGTGCAACTATCTGCTAAATTTATGAGATAGGTACAGCTTTTGATTTGTTCTTGAAGAGATACAGTAACCGACAAGTTAAGAACTGACGGCGTTCGAAGGTAAGGTTTAATAATAAGGTTGATTTTAGGTCAGTTGAGTTAAGGTTATAAAGTGTAAGTTTTAAAAGTTTTGTGTTTTATTAAGGTAAGATTTCATACATAATAGTTTCGAGACAAGGTTTCTTTACGTCTACCGTTTGATTTCGTTGTTGTAAGATTGTAAGATACGCTTTGTGACTGATCCTGGATAATATTACAAGTTAGGGTCGGCTTATCAACCTCCTGAACCCGCTTGACCACGTCCTCGAGAAAAGGCGTGGAAGCGAGTAAGGAAAAGTTGAACTCAGGTGGTTGTTGAACAGGGACCTCGAGTGTGCCAGTCAAGACCCACCCGAACACGCTGTGCAGCGCGGCAGGTAAGCCGATCCCTGGCTTTACGCGTTGGCCGTCGTAAATTGAGTCAAAGATTTCTGCTCCGAGCAATAAATCGATTTTTGATGACTTATCGAAGTCACGATCGGCTAAAGTCAAGTGCTTATAATGCTTTCGCACGGATGTAGGAACATCAAAGGTAGGCATGTGTGATGTGATGTTCTCTAAAATGAGAGGTTCTATTGCAAACCGTGGCTTGGGGCAGTCTTGCGGCTGAATAGTGCAGCGCAGTTTCCCCTGGACTCGACACGCTGAGGTTTGCCCAAGTCCTGCTACCGAAACGTTACAGCGCTGGCGTGGTAACCCGAGTCTTTTTGCACACTCAGCCGTGATGAAGCAATCCTGAGCACCGCTGTCTATTAACGCACGTACTGGCTGAGGCTTGCCCCGTGCATCTAGAGCGCTTACGACGCAAGTGCCTAACAGTACACGCGCACTGGTGCTGCTGTGCCCTATGTGCGTACTAGTGCCAGCGTGAGTCACTGTAACAGAATCAGAGGCTGGAGATTTGTCAGCGATGTGGAGAAGAGTGTGATGTCGCGAGTGGCATTTAAGACAGGTTATTTTTGAAAAGCATTTGTCTGTGCTGTGTTTCGACCTAAGGCAGTTTGCGCATAAAACTTTGTTCTCAGCTAATTTAATTCTACTGAGAGAATCAAGAGCTTTAAATGTTGGGCACTTGTAAATATGGTGCGCTAAACCACAACAGATGCATTCTAAGGACGTTGACTGATTCAGACTAGCGTGTTTAGTAGTTATGAACAAGCGCTTCTGGACGCTGTTATGTGGCAGATGGTCAGGATGCTTGGTGACGTTCGTGCCTGGCGCTGGGCGAGTCGTGTGTGTATTTGTATCCGACGCTGAATACGAGTAATAAGTGTCTTCTAAGGTTTTGACATATTCTTGAAGAAACGTGAGAAGATCTTGAAATGAAGGTATTCTTGATTTCTTTTGGCTTTCGAAGCGCTGCCGTGTGTCAAAGTCGAGCGCGCGTGAAGCCAAGTAGAATAGAATATAATCGGCGAGGTTCTCGATGTTTAGGGCTGTGAGTGCACTATGCGATTCGTATAAAGTGTTCGTTAATTGTTGTATGTCGTGAAAGGCAGGAGCACTGATTTGAGGAAAGTGATGAATTTTATCGAGATATTTTGTTGCCAGTACACGTTTGTTTTGATAACGTTCTATTAACGCGTTAAAAACCGGCAAATAATTATCTGCGTTCAATGGCAACCCTTTAGCGATCGTTAGAGCCGGTCCGGACAGGCACGAGATGAGATAATTAAATTTATCAACAGGTGCAATGCGTGGATTGTTATGAATTGACGTTACGAAAGTATCATAAAAAGTAGACCAATGTTCAATGTTGCTATCAAACTTTGGCAGGTCAAGTTTTGGTAATCGAGGTTGTAAGATACTGTTGCTATCAGACTCATTATTTGCTTGTGATAACTCGGTGGGATTTGTAACGAGTTCACTGCTGGCCACCTCAGTCACAACGTAATACAACTCGTCGAACGCGTTTAGTTGTTGGAAGTCTACTTCTTCCTTAGGTTTTAATGTTAATTTCAACGATTGTACTTGTTGATTTACATCGACAAACTCCTGTCTCAATGCTTCCAGTCTCGAAAACCGAGATTTAAAAATATTGATCTTGCCACGATCCTGTGCTATTTGTTTTGAAAGATCATACAAGATTTGCATGTCTCTAAAGATATGTGCACGTTGTGACGTTAGTAGTTTTAATTTTTGCTCCTCCATTTTCAAAATAAAATAATATATAAATCGATCAAGATTAAGTTAAGTTACACAATATAAAAAGATTTAAAAATACAAATTCAGTCTCTCACAAGCGAATTCTGCCTACCCCGAACTGATTACAACTCCGTTAAGATATGCCGTGCGCCGCGAGATCGAGCATTAATATTTTTCGATACAGGGTAGATGTGAAACAACTGTGAGTATGCGCTTGTTAAAGGAGCTTGTACTTTGAACTTGGCCTGGATTGTTCTATAATGTTATGAAATAATAATATTTGATTACGTTTTCCGTTATAGACTGCACATAATGTTTAGAAATATAAAAATAGATAAGTTCACACACCGATCCATACCCAGAATAAGATTATTGAGCACAAAGAAATGTTAAAAAGATTTATATTGATGTCTAATTAATGATTAATTGAAAAAGATATTTAATATTAAAGTTTTAAATTGAATAACTACAGACTGATATTAATTTTATAAGCAAATAGACTATTTTTCATAGGTATTCGCGCTCGATTTAGGACCACAATTTATGTTATAAATTGAACTTGATTGTTTTTACTTAATATGATTTCTCTTGTGTTGGGTGTTAACGACTTGTATTAAAGGAAGGTAAAGGTACTTACTGGGATGGTACTTGTTGGTGATGAGGTTGTTTTTATCCCGTTTGATCGGCCGGTGTGCCTTCGCTGTTACGGTTTTTTATTTCTAATGCGCCGGCGCTAGGGATGCGCGCGGCTCATGTCTCGTTGCGTCGATTGTTAGGGAGGGGAACGAGAAAGATGGGATATCAAGTCGTAACAATTATATATATATTTTCTTTATTTCAGTTAATGACATAAAGATCTTGTATATAAAAAGTCACTACGAAGATTTTTCCATTTATAAATATCACTGTAAACGTATTTAGATAATACTTGTATTTGACTTAAGATTCCTAAAGCTCTGAATGTCTAGCTGGTGGAGTTGGAGGAGACACTGGTGCACGATAATATTTTTTATAGATATCATCCCAAAAACGTATGCGATGTTTCAATAAAGGCCCTTTAAGTTCCACCGTTCGTCCTAGCGACATATGCGGGGACCCATCAGCGCCGACTGGGGGCCACGCAGGTAAGCTCGAACCTTCGGGCACAGGGGCTCTGTAAACCAGAAAAAAATATTTTTGTCAAAAGAAATGTTTGTACAGATCGAAAGAACAAGTAATTTTAAATATTTAAAATATTAATGTGAGTTGAAAAATGAGTTAATGTCAACCGAATGTTACCTACATAGACTAATTAAAGAGGGTGGGAAAGCTTAATGTACCTTACTTCTTCACATCTGCTCATCGAAAACTGGCAAAGAACAACGTTTATTAATTATAGTTTAGTATTTAGAATTAAAACCTCAACATCGATTTAAAGTGCAACTATGTTTTATTGACATTTATACTTCGATATCACATGAATATATTATATTGACGTATATACTTAGCAAAACAATCAAACTACCGAGTGTCTACGAATAACATTGAGCACAAAATTATCATACTAGATTATGATATTTAATAACATTAAGCACATTTAGATACACTTTACCAGTAGCAAATTGATGAACGAAACAATTTATCTTTAAAATAAAAACATTAAAACAAATCAGGTTTACATAATGTACCCATATCCACTCGGTATTCATATTTATTCGTACGAAGTCTAAACGGCTTAACGTTTCTTATTAACCCTAATATGGTTGTAACACTCACCCTGTGTATATGAAGTTGGTCCACAATTCTCTTATAATTGATTTGACTTTTTTATATTCTTCTGATGCATTACTTTCATCTAAATCGTAAACGGTATTCATATCCAAAACTGCCATTGTCTGAGCGCAGTGGGTAGCGCCACGTATATTGGTATGGGGAATAAGAGGAAAGCCATCATCGACGAAAGAGTAATCGTATAGATATATTTTATTATGTCCGCCTTCAACTTGCAGCTGAATGGATTTCAAAGTAGAATATGCGAAATAAGTATCTGTGAAATAATCAACATATGACAAAATATTTTCGTTATTTACTGGCTCATCACCAAAATAAAATTTTTTGACTTTTTTCGCCACTTCTTGTTTTTCATTGTCGTTTTCAAAATGTAAATCAGCTGGTATGAAATCAGCAAAGTTTTCATTCATTTTTCCTTTCCAAGTTTCAAACAAATCGACACGCAACAATCCTTCCATATTAGCAAACCCGTATAGTAAAGGTACTTTTATATAATTTCCAGACTTTAATATTTCGACAGGATCATTATCCAGAAATATCTCTTCGTTCGCTTTGTTTTCTATACATGGTCCAAAAGGAAGGCCGGCATCAGTTTGAGTCATGAAAGAATCCACAGTTAATAAATCGAATGAAGCTGTTTTATAGAAATTTTCCAAAGCATACACGTCATCTACTTTCGTAAAATTAAACCGTTTTGCAAATTTTTTAGCATTTTCTATAGGATCCCGTTGCATAGCAAACACGGCAAGATGTGATCCACTCTCAGCTATCACTTTATTAAATAGACCTCTTGCTGACTTCGAGAGTAATAATAGGTCTACTGACACTGAACCCGCACTTCCACCTGATATAGTGACATCATCAGGATTACCACCGAAGTTGACAATGTTTCGTTTAACCCAACGAAGTAACGCCACTTGATCTTTCATACCAGCATTACCGGGTGCGTCTGCTGTACCCAGGCATAAGAATCCGTGTATCCCGAGACGATAATTAAATGTGACAACAATAGTCTTCTTAGTTCTTATTAAACCTTTAGCTGTAAACCAGTTACCATATCCCATTTGAAAACCTCCTCCATGAATTATGACTAAAACGGGAAGTTGTTTATCATCTGTATCCGGTACATGAACGTTAGCTACTAAGCAATTTTCCTGCGCGGTTTGGTTTTGTAACGAAATAATTTCGGTCCAAGCTTGTGGGCATATTATTCCAGTGTCTACAGCATCTAGTGGTTGTAACCAGGCTGGTGGGGGTAATGGTGCCTGAAATAAAATATTATTTTATATAATATATTCAGGAAAGTGACAATAAATTCATTAATGTGCCTAAGTAGAAAAGAAAAATGAGCAAAAAACTTGTATGGAATATTGTCCTCTTTCAATACATGTTTTATTTAATTTAGCATAAACACGGGCCTTTTATATCTTTTAAATTATTAATGATTAAATTATTTACGGATATTTACTTTAAGAACAGTAAAGACAAATAAGACTAATTTATTAAAAAATGATAATTTTTACGGAATGTTCTGCTTTACCTTAAATTTATTGGGACCTGTGGGTGCAGTTGCGTATGGGATTCCATAAAATGCGAATGTGTCTCCATCTGGATCCCTGTAACCTCGTACTTCTCCGGACGAAGTTTGCACAAGTTTGGAATCATTTTCACTACCTGTACAGGTCAGTATCGACGCACAAATAAACATAAACGTGCACAACCACATCGTGTCGATTCCAAACTAACGACTACGTTACAGACTAGATAATCTTTTTCCTTAATTATCTCACGATAACGTATGTAACAAGGTAAAAAGCCAACAGGTACAAAATATATTTGTTATTACTATACAAATTGTTTATTTAGTTTTATACTTTAATAATAATAATATTAGTACTTGTAGTATCTCCAAGTAGGCGAGACCTGAACAAGGCCAGATGTCGCCGGGTGCCAAGGAAGCTGGCCCGGCCTTGTACTTGTCACTCGGCAGGCGGGAGGAGGAATGCCACGGGGGTTTTAGTCGGTGCAAGTCCGACACACCGAGGGGCAACCCTAATCGCCTCCTGAAGTCCGTTAGGGCTTTCAGCCGGATTACCAAAAAATAAAGTACTTGTAATACCTACATAATAGATTGTATTTAATATAAATGCATAGACATATAAAAACTTAAATATAATTAATTCGTTTAAAATTATATTATGTTAATCTAATTGTCTATTTCTTGATGTCAAGTATTCAATATGCATAGAAAATGTATAATAGGGACTAATGATTTCTTTAACACTTTTTATTTTTGTTAAAATGAGTGACATAGAGCTTTGTATATTTGTTGGGGATAATTCCCTTTCCATGTATTCCACAAATATAGTGGAAACAGGGAAGGATGTCGGGAGGGGTCCCTTAGTGCGACGAAATTAGCTAATAGCAACAAAGCTTTGTATGTCTTGCTTAATATTATTGGAATCCGTTAGATATAAAAAATAAATATTTTGATCTCTTTGTACTAGAAAATATCTTACCGTAAGGAGGTTAAATTAAGTGGTTTGTCAGATTGAAAAAGCTATACTAACTCTAAAAATAATGAACCTAATTTTGATGGGATGTTTGTGTTTTTAATACCTATTTTCCAACTTCTAAAACAGATTTGTTTCGTCATGATTCGGGCAAAACCAGAGATATACTAATAGCCTTACCAATGTGTAACATAAAGTATTACCGGACAGTGTTTGACCGGAATACAACCGGATACCCACCTCATAACATTTTTTCTTATAACTTAAATAAAAGATTACCGGAATCTTCAAATCCCATTATTTAAATCTATTAAAAACTAATTTAAGATAAATAACGTTAAAGTATATGTGCTTAATGGGCAATGAAAGATCAGGTACCCAGGGACCCAGTATCTTCAAATTATATGCTATGTTTTGTTGCTATATTTGGATTCGAGAATCATTGCAGTAACAAGTTAAAAAACTTAAATTAAGACATAATAAATAAAAAATTACAATAACAATTTACGATATTTTTATTCGTGTTATCAAAGTCTACAATTTCAAACACGGCGAAGCGATAATTTCTTTTTGTAGTTAGTATTAACGGTACGAGATGACACAGCGTAGCGCAAGCGTCTACACGATCAAGCACGATTTGTAAAATTAACTAAAATATTTATTTGCTCGAAAATTAGGTATTGTTATAATTTCTGTACGCATATTTATAAAACACCTTTAATATCTTATATTCAGAAGAAATGGCTTCATAATCATTGTAACAAACAAATGTTGTCATCTAAATGTTATTATCGTATTGTAGGCATCGTTAAGTGTTTTTATATTATTGGTTATCAATGTTAATTTGCTATAGATAAGTTTGATATTGTCCGTTGAATCATGCCTACACATTAGAAATATGATAATTATTGATAAACTAACGACATTAAACCTTTTTTATGATTTAAAGGCCGATGTTTGAACCTCAATCATATTTGGTTGAAACTATAAGACAGTTGATGAAAGTCTACCCAGCAAACTCCTATTCACTCTTTATTTAAAGGCTCCTAAATCAAGAGAACATAACAAAATAGACGCGGAAATGCATTCTACTGTTTCGCCGTACGCTTTATAAATGAAAAAGCTATCTTTTTAATGCAGATATAAATATTCACAAATTAAAGGGGTGTTACCCAATACGGTACCTAACTATTGTACATATTTAAGCATGCATCACAATTTTAAACACGATCACTTATTGATTAAAAAGTAAAATAACATTGAGATATAAACTAAGTAAACACTTTTAAGGACAGGTGCAGAGCTGGGTGAGGGTGGCTCAGGTATACGATAATACTGTTGATAGATTCCTTCCCATAAGCGAGCTCTATGCTCCAAAAGAGCCCCCTTAAGTTCAATAGTCGGCCCTAGAGACATATGCGGAGACCAGTTTGTACCCGCTGGCGGCCATGCTGGCACTGAAGAATGATCCGATTTTGGTTGTCTGTAAAATTATATTGTATTTAATTTTCTTTCAAATTTTATATATGTCCTCATGGTCTATGATCTATATCTAGATTTGTATATAGAACAAAAACGCTAATAATTTTGGGTTTGAATTTACTTTTTTATTTTTAAATACGAATAGGTAATGAACAATCAATCTATCATTATCACCATAACCTTTGAGATTTTAATATATATTAGGTAATATTTATATTCTGTTATTATACTTAGTAAACTTACCCTGTAATTATAAAATTTCCCCACAAATCTCGCATAATATCTTTCATGTTCCTATATTCCGTTGTTATATTATCATCATCACCTCTATCCTGTACCGCGTGCATTTGTGTACAGTGATTAGCTCCTTTTACACCGGTATCAAGGATAGCCGGTGTTTGTTCATCATAGAAAGAATACTCGTGCAAGAAAATAGTAGAATTTCCTGCTTCTACATGAAGCTGTACAGCTCTTAGTGTACCATAAGCAAACATAGTGTCTGTAAAATAATCAATTAAACTCAATATGTTTGCTACGCTGATGGGTTCATCACCAAAATAAAAATCTTTAACTAGCTCGGCTGTCTCTTCTTTTTGATTTTCATTATCAAATTGTAAATCATTAGGTAAGAAGTCAGAAAACTTTTCATTCATCGCGGCTATCGTGGTATGAAACGCACCCAGACCCATTGTACCTTCGAAATTTGTAAATCCATATATCATTGGTATCTTTTTGTGATCACCACGCCGTAAAGTCACATATGGCGCTTCTGATAAAAACGTTTCTTCTCCCAAGTTTTGTTCAATGCAGGGTACGAATGATACACGAGAATTTCCTATGAATAGTTCCACCGGAGCTGTTTTATAAAAGTTTTCCAAATCATCAATATTTTCATGAGTTGTATTTAATAAGCGTGCATAAGTTACGGCATTTTGTATAGGATCGTTTTGAATAGCAAACGGGCTTATGCCACCACCGCTGTCAGAAATTACTTTACTGATTAGTCCTGCAGACATATTTGATAGTGCTAATAGGTCAACCGAGGCAGACCCTGCACTACAACCATTTATAGTTATGTCTTCTGGATTACCTCCAAAATTTGCTATATTATCTCGGACCCATCGTAATAAAGCTACTTTATCCTTCATACCTGCATTTCCTGGAATGCTCTTTGTACCCAAACATAAAAAACCTAATACAGCAAGACGGTAATTAAATGTAACGTTAATAATATTCTTAGTCCTCGCTAAAGTTTTGTATTGTTCTTCGTTACCATATCCATATTGAAAAGCTCCTCCATGCACACTTATCAGAACAGGAAGATTTTGTTGGTTTATATCGGGCAGTATTATGTTAACTATAAGACAGTCTTCCTTCATAGTTTTATTATATAAATTTACGTATACAACTTCATCTTGTGGGCACACTATTCCTTGATCGACTGCTTCAAAAGTTTCTGTCCAGGTAGGAGGTGAACCAGGGGCCTGAAACAATATTATATTATATAATATTATAAAAGCTAATTAAAAAGATTACACTACATCTAATGAACCTCAAGTGTTTAAAATTTATTAAGAGTCGCTATCGTTATATTAGCCTGAATATATCACGACAGAAGGTAGATCCTTTTTGCCGTGTTATCTTGTGTAAGCCCCACACTTAGAGAGGTCGAGGTACTTGCATAGAGCATATTTCAACAAAAGAAAAAAACAAAATGGCTGCCACATAGCGGGGAAATGTATTGGACCCAAGCCTAGAGTGTAATTGAACTGTAAATAGTTTATATTTAGAATATCGCTAGTCCATGGCCGGACACACTGTATAATCGCAAAAACTGATCCTTCAATGTGACAGGATCTCTACCAATATACTTAGTTTGCGAGACAATGATGACGTCGTAGCCGGATTCGGCCACGGCGACTGTTTCATCACCGATTAAGTAAATCGAGGTCCAGTTTTCGGAAACAGTCAATTGCGCAGGAGATATTTAAGTGCATAACTGGACGCGCTGCCAGAAAAGCAGCCGAAGAAGAAGGGAATCGAAGCTGCTCGCGTCCGTAGGTTTTACCCTAGTTTCCCTACACGTGACTCCTGGGTGGTGCTAAACGAGCAGCAGCGAGGTGGTAAGGCGTCGGTGCCCGTCTGGATCGCGACCACAGTACACGGGTGTAAAGCCCGTCATAGTGACCAGTTTCGGCTTGTCGCGTTTCAGGATCAGCTTGTCTATATCCAGTAGCTCATATACCTAGAGACCTTCAGTCGTGGTATATGTGGGCCGACATAACGATGTAAACTATCAATAGATTTTCATCCTTTGATAGTCGCTTTCGTATTTGGACTACACTGTACTTACCATCAGGTACTCTGTAGTCACTATGTCGAGCCAGTGTAAAAAAAAAGCACTTTCTCGTCCGAGCTACCTCGGGCCCGATGGAATGGAGAACCAGTACGATAGGGAGGGAGCGGGATGCAGGTTTGGTCGAGTTTTCCTTCTCTGAACACCTGGTTGAATTGCGGTGTTAAAGAGATACCTTAGACGCCTTTTACGACACCACGGCAAGAAGAGGGGGGTGCTATTCTATTCTGCCGGCAACCACCACAGCAGACAATATAACTCTGATAACTATTATTCGTTTAATATCATAGCTCGATGCTCAGAAGTAGTAATGTTATCTTCTAAATTGTCATAACATGAATGTATCTTACCTTAAATCTTTCAGTAACAGTAGCATAGGGTATGCCATAGAATGCATAGATGCCGTCCGGTTCCCTGTACCCACGTACTGGGCCTTGCGCTATATTCACAAGCCATGAATCACTTGTTTGACTTTGTACCAAAGCAATAACCGCGCAAAAAGACAAGACCAGAGCTCTGCACGGCATGGTTTCAAATAATATCGTTTTATTATTATCGAAGATTATTATTTGTAATCACTATTGCAATCGTAAATTATGATAAATTTGTCACCTCTTGGACATGAATATTGTCGCATTTGTAATAATTAACGTCCGAGTAATTTTTTTTTGTTGAACTTGAGGTCATGTATATTCGATTTCTGTCTTAGTTTCAATCAAATATACTTTCCAAGATTAAGAATCATCAAAATTTCCATCATCATACCATAAGACCTTAGGAGATCCGGAATACATTTTTATTGTATTTGGGAATGTTATACACAATTGTGTATGTGCTTGAATGAATGTAGTATGTGCTATTTTTTGATGCCTTGTCCGGAATTGTTAATATTTTTTTGTTGTATTTATTATGGTAGATATTTTTATGTCTGACGAACAATTAACTGATGATTTTTGATATCTATTGTTAACTGTAGACTAACGTCTAAAGTATATATATATATATACTATTGTTATATTAGGTCCTTACATATGAAATTAGCGTTTTGTATGGGAGGAACAAAAAGTCGAATATTTTTTAATATAATATATTAAATTAATCAAAGTATGAACCATTATTTTCTATGCACTTTAGCCATCTCATAGGTAGTTCATTGATCCCTTTACTAAAAAAACCAGTCGGACGGGAATCAATAAAATCTTTGAAGGCGATTTGGACTGCCCCATCGGAGTTGAATTTTTTCCCTTGCAAGAAGTTATCCAAATTTCGAAAAAAATGGTAATCTGTTGGAGCAAGTTCCGGGGAGTACGGAGAATGTCTTAGACTTTCCAATTGAAGCTCTTCTAATTTAGTAGCCGTCTGTTGCGCAGTGTGTGGTCTAGCGTTGTCGTGAAGCAGCAGTGGCGTGGAGCGATTGACCAGCCTAGGTTGTTTAGCCGCTAGCTTTTCCATCATGGTTTGCAATTGCTGACAATAGACATCAGCCGTAATAGTCTGGCCAGATTTGAGAAAACTGTAATGAACAATACCGGCACTAGTCCACCAAACGCTTACAAGTAACTTTTTCGGGGTTAATTTTCGCTTGGGGTAGGATTTGGCTGGCTGGCCAGGATCCAACCATTGCGCTGAGCGCTTCCGATTATCGCAAAGAACCCATTTTTCATCACAGGTAATGATTCGGTTTAAAATACCTTCATTATTGTGCCGGTTTAGTAATGTAACGCAGCAGTCGACGCGCGTTTGCCGGTTTGCTTCAGTCAATTCGTGAGGTACCCACCTTTCAAGCTTTTTAATCTTCCCAATTTGCTTCAAGTGAATTAAAACAGTTTTATCACTAACATCGCAGCCTGCAGCTAACTCGGACGTGGTTTGCGATGGATCCGCTTCCACAATAGCCTTCAACTCTTCATTATCAACTTGAGTCTCAGGCCGTCCACGGGGCTTGTTCTGCAGGTCGAAATTTCCAGAACGAAAACGTTGGAACCAAAAACGAACTGTGTTTTCTTTTGCAACACGACCGCCATACACATCATTCACCCTTCGAGTTGTTTCCGCAGCACTAGTGCCACGGCGGAACTCGTACTCGTAAATAATGCGATATTTTAAGTTTTCCATTTTGTAAAATGAGTGACGCAAACAGAAAAAAACAGAAGAAAAAAACAAATGAATGACGATCATCGAAGCACAAATACATGAGTCTATAGCTGTACAAATTTGAATTTGGAATTCCTTACCAAAGAGGAGAAATTTGTAATTAAAGTGGCCAGTACGAAAAACGCCAATTTCATATGTAAGGACCTAATATATATACTATTGTTATATATATATATATATATATATATATATATATATATATATATATATATATATATATATATATATGTATACCTATATATAACAATGTATATATATCGTCTGGTGAAAGGCTATTTGGTTTAAGCGACCTTTTTTTGGTGATATAGTAAAATATATATTTGAAATTGGTAAAAAACGCTGATTCCAAATATATATAAATATTACTATATCACCGAAAAATGTCGCTTAAACCAAATAGCCTTTCACCCGACGATATATATATATATATATATATATATATATATATATATATATATATATATATATATATATATATATATATATATATGTATATATATATACATATACTTTGGAATTAAGGTTGGAGCTACGCAGCGGACATAAAGTACACGTAATATATTGTGTGACATGTATTATGCTGACCGGACACCCAAGATACAGGTAGTCCTACTTTATTTTTTACATTCTTATTTAATGTATTGACATTGCTTAAAATTAAAAAATATATATACAATAAAAAAGCACAGTATAATAAAGTTCATTTTTATACGGCTTTATGTATACCATAATTATATGCCACTGTACCTGATGATAACTACAATGCAATCTAAAAATGACGATAATCAGCAAGAGTGTAAAATTTATTGACAGGCGTCGTTGTTGTGCCGAACGGAGTATATCGTGAAAAAGGATATCTTGATATAATAATTTCGCTAGCTGATCCTGTAATGGAAAACTTAAAGGAAGTCTATAACAGGTTTTTCATAAACTGTATCCGTGATCCATTGACCTTTACAAATACTCCCGTTTACGATATCTCAAAACTCACGTGAAGAACTTAGTTGGATTTCGAATTTTATAATATGGGTGTGATCGTCAATACGGTTTTCTACCAAATAGAACAACGCGCATGGGTTTACGGAGTCATAAACATTAATTTAACCCCGAATCATTTTATAATAATAGTGATTACTTTGTTGTAGTTCTTGTAATCGTAATGGCGCCCAGTAAATGTAAGTAAATACCATATTCTTTGATTTTTTTTTTATAATATATGCCTATTTTTTAAAAGCGAAATAAAATGCTATAAAATAATTAATGTTGTATTGGCTGCTGTTTTAGTTTTTTATTTGTTATTATCTTGGCATGATAAGTATAAATATTTATTTAAAAAAAATAAGTTTTGTTGATTTTGTGTACCATACCTAGGAATGCCTTAACTATAAATATAAAAATTAAGTCCTAAATAGTTTATCGTTATTGGCGTATTATAATACAATAAGGAAAGGAATTATAAAAAAATATTACAATAGGTCTTCAAAATTTGATTCTTACGATGCTAAATACCTACTAAATAGGCCTAGGTAGGAATTTAATTTTAATTATTTATGTTAAAATGATGATGATGTCCTAGCCGATTTCGGCCACGGCGACTGTTTCAACACCGGTTAAGAAATTCGAGGTCCAGTTTTCGGAAACAGTCAATTGCGCAGGAGATATTTAAGTGCATAGCTGGACGCGCAGTCAGAAAAGCACTCTCTCGTCCGAGCTCCCTCAGGCCCGATGGAAAGGAAAACCAGTACAATCGGGAGGGAGCGGGATGCAGGTTTGGTCGAGTTTTCCTTCTCTGAACACCTGGTTGAATTGCGGTGTTAAAGAGATACCTTAGTCGCCTTTTACGACACCTCAGCAAGAAGAGGGGGGTGCTATTCTATTCTGCCGGCAGCCACCACGGCTTATGTTAAAATATTATGTAGGCCAAAGAGTCTCTTTTTTATTCCAGACATGCTTGCACTTGACCTTAATCTCAATTGCTGGAAAGTGACGATGAAGCCGATGATGTAAATACCGATTCCCAGGAATGTTTGAAGATTACCATGTCATGAAAAAACAGATGTTGAAAAAACAGGCACCGGAAGTGAATTCCACTCTTTAACGGTTCGCAGCAAAAAAGAGGAGGCGAATCGCCTCGTGTGAGAGATTGGAGTATCAACCACTTATGGATGCAAACCTGCACGGCATCTTGTCAATTTATGGTAGAAGGGTGAGAGGGAAACTAAATTATAGAACACTGCCACACACTCTCCAGGGTATATAGTCTATAGAAAACCGAAAGGCAGTGCACTCTACGTCGGTGTTCCAAACTGAGTAGTTTACTTAATGAGTCGCCGAGCTCGGTAATCAATTGAGTCCAAAGTTGGCAAATGGTGTTTGGCGAAGCCGTCTTAGAGGTGGCAGCAATACTGCACAGACGACCGCACTTGTGCCTGATACAGGTTAAAAGGTTGGTTCGGCATAAAATGCCGCCTGACCTTAAAAAGAATCCCCAGTTTCTGAGCAGCAATTTTTTGCCTTAGCCTTAATCGAACGCCCCAAATTAAGGTCAACAATTAACTCCATGCCAAGAAGCTCAAGGCTATCAACCATTGATACGCTAAAACCCTAGAAAGTAGGAGCCAAGACGAAAGGACTCCGTTTAGCGGAAAAGAAACGGGCCTATGTGTATAATTCATGGTACAAATACCATCTACAAAACATGTTCTGTTGGCACGGTTTGAAATTAAAAATATTTTTTAATCTATATTTTATTTATGATAATCATTAATTACAAATATAAATGACATTTCGAAATAGTTTTGTACACCTTAATAAAATATGCACTGTCTTTTATATATTAATAGCTTATCTTAATACTGTAAAAGCACTTTGTAATTGCTTACAAATTATGTACTCTCCACGTCCTTATTTAATCAAGAGCGCTGATAACACTATTTGGAAATCTTTTAAAAGTACTAACATTCATAAAATTTACAAATCATACTACTATTGGGATAAGGGCTATAACTCTGCTATGAACGATAGACAAAAAATCTTTTAGAATATGGAATAAAACTTTCATTTACATAAAACCTTAAATATACTCAATTTACGAGTTGATTTTCTCAATGCTTTATCTATTGCCGATAAATTCTTGTTCTATTGTTTGGCGAATCAAATGTGATAAAAATTTGACTCTTATCTATTCTCATCATGTATTAATTACATATTTCATGATAAAAAGTACATAGTAATTAATACATAGACTAAGCAAATATTTTTATGTACAAATGCAGAATCTTTTGAAGGTGGCGCTGGCTCAATATAGTATTTTTCATAAATTTTGTCCCAAAACACAGCTCTTGATTCTAGTAGAGGACCTTTCTTTTCCACTGTGGTGCCTAATGACATGTGTGGAGACCTATTTGAGCCTGCTGGCAACCACATAGGCAAAGAGGAGCCCTCAGCAACCGGTTTTCTGAAAATAAATATTAATAATATATCGACACGCTATATATTTTACGGGGTGAGTAGAGCTATAGTGTTTATATTCACTTTGCGCTTATATATCGAACGCAACGTGTCCAGTAGCTGATAGTCGTTCTCGGGGCACTTATAAATGATATATCTATTATATGCCATGAGGGTTTCCTCACGATATTTTCCTTCACTGGTGAAAATGTGATGCCTAAATCCGAACTTAATCAGGAAAGTCTAAAGGAAAATGACGGGAAACGAAATGAGGATCAGTAATGGATATATTATTTCTTAGAATTAAAACATATTGGAAAAGAAAACGATTTTTGATTTTTTTTATGACTGGTTCGGTAAATATAGTTTTAAAATGGATCTCTCCCACAATCTTTTTATATCAAAGACACACCAATATAACTTAAGCCGCGATTCGGATTTTGCTAGTCGCTAGAATTCAAATCATGTCTTTAGATTTTATGCATTTAAGGACTTACATAATATCTTTCTAAATACCATGGATTAGACGTACTTTGAAATTCTAATATACTCATACCAAAACACGGTTCCCTAAAGCTTGGCTTTAGGCAGTTCCAACTTATATCATCTGAATTTTCTAATAATTTTAAGCATCTATGATTAATTATATTCATTGTTCGATTTAAAGGAATTGTCATTATTCTTATTAGTTATACAGCAAAAATAACTTACCCAGTTAAAATGAAGCTAGCCCATAGTTCCCTCATAATGTTTTTCATCTTTTTATACTCATCGGTAATATTAGTTTCATCTTCATCCATCACGGCCATAGTTTGATCACAATGATTTGCTCCTTTAAAGTTAGCGATAGTATCACTATCGTAGAAGGAATACATATGTAAATATATTGTTGAGTTTCCAGCTTCTACGTGTAATTTCACAGCTCTCAGCATCGAGTACGCGAAGTTTACATCGGTGAAATAGTCTATATAAGATAATATACTATCGAGGCTTACAGGTTGATCACCGAAGTAGAATTCTTTTACTATTTTGGCTATCTCATCCTTCTGTGCTTGTGTTTCGAATTGTAAATCAGCTGGTAAGAAGTTGGAGAAATTTTCATTCATTGCATTACTCCAAACAGGGAATTGAGATAGGCGCATCAACCCTTCCATATTAGTAAAGCCATACATTCTTGGATATCTTATATGATCACCTCTTTTTAGAATTGTATATGGAGCGTCAGGTAAAATTCTTTCAACTCCAATATCTCGTTCCACACAAGGTGAAAATGTAAGAGCTGAATTTGTTTTACTAGAAGGCGGTAAAGTTAATAATACTTCCATTGACGCTATTCTATAAGACTCCTCCAATGTGTAGTGTATATTAAAAATATTTATTTTATATGTACCCGACAGTTTACTAATAAACAGTTTCGCACGGATCGCCTGTTTGATTGCACGTACATTCCACTGGCGACGAGGATATTATTTTTCTGTCGAAATTAGCGAAATGCCTTTCGGGAAGTTACACGAATTTGACCTACACGGGCGCGGAAATTGGGACGCGTATGTACGGCTAGTGAAACAATATATTACACTAAATAACATCGATTGTAAACTTAATGTGGCTACCTTAGTGACTCATGTTGGTGCGGGTACGTACGAATTAATGTGTGATCTTTGTGCGCCGGAGTATCCTGAAGAGAGGACTTTCGATCAACTGGTGACCTTGGTTAGCAACCACCTTGAACCAAAAAGATCGGAAATAGCGGAGAGGCACGTATTTCGACAGCGGCGGCAAGCGGAGGCAGAGAGCATTAGTATATTTTTACAAAATTTAAAACGTCTTGCTACATATTGTAATTTTGGTAAGATGTTAGAAGAAAATATCCGGGATCAGTTCGTTTCGGGTTTACGTTGTGAGATGATGAGGTCTCGCTTGTTCGCTGAACCAACGCTAGACTACAAGAAGGCGGTGGAGCTGGCGCTCGCTCTGGAGGCAGCGGAACGTCATGCTGAGAGGGCCGGCGGTGGCGTCGGTGCCAGCAGCGGCGGAGGCGATGCGCCGGGCTCAGCGGAACTCGGGCAGGGCTCGTCCGGCCTGCACCGTGTGGACGTCAAGGACACCGGTATGCGGCGGTCTGTAGCTTGCTGGAGGTGCGGTAAGGATAACCACGCACCCAATAAGTGTCGATTTAAAACTTACGCATGTAAGAGGTGCAATCAAAAAGGACATTTAGCACAAGTGTGTGCTAAAACGGAAAGAAAGGTCAGTGTCAGCAAATATAAATACCAAAATTATATCGTAAATGATGAGTCCGAGAGCTGTGACGAGGCGAGTGACGGACTTTATAACGTTACGGTTAAGAGGCAGGACACGGACGAACCTTATTATTGTAATTTAAAGGTAGAGAATATAAATATATTGTTTGAAATTGATACAGGTAGCAGAATCTCAGCAATATCTAGTGTTTTTCATAGTAAATATCTGCCGTACTTAGAAATTAATAAAGAAAAAAAAACATTTCACTCCTATACGGGGGATGAAATTATTTCATTGGGGTATGTTAATGTCAAGGTAGTGAGAGGAGGCGAAACTTTTGAATTACCGCTATACGTAATAAGTAACGGCGGCCCGCCACTGCTGGGAAGATCGTGGTTAAGAAAACTTAAACTAAATACTATAAATTTGTATAAAATAGACGACTCGATCGATTCATTAATTTTAAATTTAAAAAATGAATATCCAGATGTGTTTCAAGATGGTATTGGCACTTGTAAAATAAAAGTAAAATTATATTTGAAAGAAAATGAACAGCCAATTTTTGTAAAAGCGCGCCCGTTACCGTTAGCGATGCGAATACCGGTGGAACGCGAATTAAAACGATTAGAAGAAGAGGGCATCATTTATAAAGTTGATAGATCTGACTATGGGACGCCGGTGGTTCCGATTATAAAGCGCGACGGGTCGCTGAGACTATGCGGGGATTATAAAATTACAGTAAATAAACAAATAAAAGATTATCACTATCCGTTACCACGCATAGAACAATTATTTGCAGCGCTAAGTGGGGGTGTGCAGTTTACAAAATTAGATCTTAAAACGGCGTATTTACAACTGGTTCTAGATGAAAGTTCGCAACCTCTCACGGCAATCACTACCCATGTAGGTACATATGTATATCGCAGGGCGCCCTTTGGATTAAAATGTTTGCCCGAAAATTTTCAAAAAATTATTGAGGAAATATTAAGTGGATTAAAGGGTGTTGTTTGTTTTATCGATGACATATGTATCACGGGTAAGGATAAATTAGAACATATACATAATTTGAAAATGGTTTTGTCGCGATTACAAGAAGCAGGCTTACGAATTAAATTTGAAAAATGTGAGTTTTTTAAAAATGAAATTTGTTACTTGGGATACAAAATAAACAAATACGGCGTGTATACGGATCAAAGTAAAGTAGCTGCGATAGTAAACTTGCCCAGGCCACAAAATGTATCGCAATTAAGAGCAGCTTTAGGATTAATAAATTACTATGCGCGATTTTTACCAAATATAAGTACCACTTTACAACCAATGTACTCATTACTTGCTAAAAATACACATTGGCAGTGGACTGAAAACTGTGAAAAAGCTTTAAAAAATATTAAAGACAAATTATTGAGCGGACCGGCGCTGGCGCATTACGATCCCAAGCTGCCGCTCGTGCTGGCGGTAGACAGTAGCGCGTACGGTTTAGGGGCAGTTTTGTCGCATGTTTACCCGGACGGCTCGGAGCGTATCGTTAGTTGTTCATCGCGTACATTGACAGAAACGGAACGGCGCTATAGTCAAATAGATAAAGAAGCTTTAGCGATCGTTTATGGTGTTACAAAGCACCACCAGTACGTGTTCGGTCGAAAATTTATTTTACGTAGCGATCATAAAGCACTCACTTTTATATTTGGTCCAAAACACGGTATACCGCAAACAGCAGCAAGTAGGCTGCAGAGGTATGCAGTACGGTTAGCGGCATATGATTTTCGTATTGAGTTCGTTCCCACAGACAAAAATAGTAATGCAGATTGTCTGTCGCGGCTGCCGATAGCGAAAGCGGAGAAAAACAAAGGAGAAGAGGGAGCTTGGATACATTACATAGAGGACAGCTTTCCTCTGAGTCACAAAGATGTGGCAAAAGAAATTTCTAAAGATAGGATTTTATGTAAAATATATTCATACATTATGAGCGGGTGGCCAGCGGCACCAGAATGCGAAAACGAAAGGGTATATTTTCATCGTAAAGAAAATTTACACATAGATCACGGATGCATTGTTTGGGGGTACCGCGTGGTCATACCGGTCAGTTTACGCAAGCAAATTATAGAAGAAATCCATAGCGGTCATGTAGGTATAGTTCGCATGAAACAAATAGCGCGCGGCTACGTGTGGTGGCCCGGCATCGACGGCGACATCGAGCAGCGGGCGCGCTCCTGCACGGCCTGCCGCGCGGAGCAGGACGCGCCGGCGCACGCGCGCCCGGTGCCCTACGCCTGGCCCACCGACCCTTGGGTGAGATTGCATGCTGATTTTTTATTTCATAAAGCGTGTCCTTATTTACTAATCCTCGATGCACATTCAAAATGGATAGAGGTTTTTCCGATGAAAAATGGAACGACATCCGTGTTAGTAATGAGGAAATTTAGAGAACTATTTTCCAGATTCGGTATTCCAAAACAAATAGTGACGGATGGCGGCCCACCGTTCAAATCACATGAATTCGAGGAATTCTTAAAAAGAAATGGAGTACAACATATTTTAATCGCGCCGTATCATCCGTCCAGTAACGGTGCAGCGGAAAACGCGGTAAAAACAATAAAAAAGACATTAAAAAAGGCTAGCACTGAGGGGAAAAATGTGGAGATCGCGTTAAATAAATTTTTACTACAATATAGAAATAGTGCACAGTGCAGCACGGAGCGCGAGCCGGCGATGGCCATGTTCGGGCGGCGGCTGCGCACGCGTCTAGACTTGCTGCGCGCTCCGTCCACCGCGCTCTGCGTCGAGCGGGCGCAGCGTGCGCAGGTACATAACGCTGGAGGAACGGAACGAAATCTAGGACCGGGCGATAGTGTGATTATGAGAAATTATTCCAAAAACGGACCTAAATGGAAGGAAGGCTTAGTGAATCAGCGCACGGGCTCGGTCACATATGATGTTAGCACCACGGACGGGGTGGTGGCCCACAAACATATTGATCAGTTAGTTCCTTATAAAGTTAAACGTTTTTCCTGGTCATTAGCGAACGATGACAAAGATAAGTCGGAGTGGAGTTGTAAAAAGTCTCCAGAAAGTCATGAGTCTAGCATTACGGAAACAAGAGATAGTGACGGACAAAAGCAGAGCGTTACGATCGAAGAAAATACCAACGAATTAGATTTGAACACTAGTTCCCCGAGATTAGGAATGGAGAAGGCAGCTTCGGAAACGGGCCTTACCCCTAGTCGTAGTGCGCAAGCGCGATCCACTATACCGTACAATTTACGAGACCATAAATATAAACCAAATTACAAAATTTAATTCGTCGGCTGCATCTTAAATAAAACCACAAACATGGTTTTATTTGCAAATACAATACATTATATTTCTGTATTTTTTTTTTTAATTTATTTTGGCTATTTATTATTATAAAACCTACTTTTTAAATAAGAAATTTATGTAAAGTAACTTTAAAACATATAGATACCTAATAAAGGGTATTAAAATTTTTGTAATGTATATGGTACTCCTTAATGTTCATATAACTCTCCTATTGTATATATTGCATGTTTTAGTTTTAAATTAGTAAAAATTAAACTAAGGGGAGAAATGTAGTGTATATTAAAAATATTTATTTTATATGTACCCGACAGTTTACTAATAAACAGTTTCGCACGGATCGCCTGTTTGATTGCACGTACATTCCACAATGAAGCAATATTTTCGACATTCGAAAAGTTTAGTGTTCTTGCGCTATTCATTGCATTTCTGACAGGATCTTGCTGGACAACAAATGCTGCTAAACTGCTGCCACTTTCTGATATAGCTTTATTGAATAAGCTTCTCGTAGTAGGTGAAATAGTTAAGATATCAACTGATCCAGATCCTGCGCTGCATCCAGCAATCGTAACGTCTTCTGGATTGCCACCAAAAGAACCAATATTTAGTTTTACCCAACGTAATAAAGCTAGTTGATCTTTCAAACCGGCATTTCCCGGAGCTCCCTCTGTACCCAAACACAAAAATCCAAAGATTCCAAGACGGTAATTAAAAGTAACTACAATAATATTATTCGTGGACACAAGTGACGTTAGTTTTTCACTATTACCATATCCGTAACTAAAAGCTCCTCCATGAATGCTTACAAGGACTGGAAGGTTTCGATCTTCTGTGTCCGGTACTATAACATTAGCTACAAGGCAGTCTTCTTGTAGTGTCATAGCTGTTAAATTTATAAACGCTACTGATCTTTGTGGACATACAATTTTTCTATCCGTTGCTTCAAAAGTCTCAGTCCATGATGGAGGGGGGCCGGGTGCCTGTGAACACATTTGCAATAAGTTTGTAATCAATAACGTATGTAAATAAGTAAAGTACTTTTGTAAAAAAAAGCGACTCAATTCTTAAAATGTTTTTTTTTTCAGAAGCATTAAAACACTACATTTATTATTTAAATAGTTTACCTAATACATACAAAATAATGTTATGACAAGGTTAAGCCACTTTATTCCCAGGAGTTTTGAAATCGGTACTATACTTCAAAAAGTTCAGACAAATCCCAATCACATGCCATTTACTAGCTTTTAAACCGTCATACCTCTTATTACTATGCGAGTAGTAAGATAGTAGTGAGATATTGTGATAAAAAGTAGGTAAACTGCATCTAATTATCGTTTAACTAAATATCTTGGAATAAAGTGTCGATTTTAGAACCCTTGGGAATAAAGTGACTTTGCTTTAATTAATATATTTATATAACATCAAATTTTGCGTTATCTGCAGTACATTATTAAGTATTTAGCTTATGAATTGAATGTCAAAAGATTAAAGTTAAATAAATAAACGTATGAGGGCCTAAACAAAGGATATTCGATCAACGAAAATGCTAGAAGAATTGTTCATAATGTATAGAATTGACATAACATTTCAAAATATTAAATTGATTCGTTATGTCAATCCCATACATTTAAAACTTTTCTACTAGAGTTATAACTGATCGGATGTAATTTTATTTGAACCCTCAGATATACTCGTAAATTACAGTCTACATTCTTTAAAAGAATTAATTAACATATTTTTTTTTAAATAATATTTAAAAATGTTTAACTAAACATTTATTAAAAAAAATATTTTAAAATTTTTATTTTAAACACTTGTTAACAGAATTTATTTTCTTTTACTATACCTACTATTATTCAGAATGTTGATGTCATGATTTTTTTTGTAATAATATTATGAAATATCGAAGACTACAGTCAAAATCGTTTATAGGGATATCGTTTAGAATAACTAACATATCGGTTATAATGGCCCAGAATAAAAGTCCCGGCTGAATGCAATATGACCGATCATATCTCGAACACCAACATCATCGGTTGTTACAACTATTGGTTTATACGAGTAAAATAACGAAGTAGTCCCTTCGATGACGTTATACAGATTTGACTGTATTCTTGAAGGTTGATAACGTATTTTTATAAATTTACCTGTGTTTTTATGTATTATATTATTTAACGTTCCAAATAATACCTCTCACCTTAAACCTATCAGTGACTGTCGCGTACGGTATATTATAGAAAGCGAATACATTTTCTGATTCTTTGTATCCTTTGACTGGACCTTGGGCAATATTAACAATTCGACTCTGCAAAACTTCGCTTTGTACTGCGGTAATACAAACTACACAAAACCACACAAGTAGAAGGTCCCGAGACATTGTTTTGCAATACTTAAAGGAATTCGCTTGAACGCTCTTTATATGGGCCAATTCAATCATCAATTAAGACAGTGTAAATAGATAATGTTATCAGCAGCAAAAACATCATTTTTAAAGTACAATTAATGGTCCTGGTAGGACTTGGCATGGATGTTATTCTTTTTGGGAATATGTCATATTTTCTGATATATCTTATTCATTTAATTAATGCCATGAATCATCATCATGAGAGTTAACATCAATATTTTTTAAAACATAAGGATAACCATGACACAGATCAAAATAGTTTCGCAAAATTCTGACTTTAATATTATCTTACATTTGGTGTATACCTATGCGAGGGTACATTGGATATATATAAAATTACCCTAAATAAATACGATCAGTCTCGAATGTGTGTTTGATTGAGTGACACCTTTATTATAAAGTATATTAGTATTTACCATTTTGGTGTCGAAGTAGAACCAATACGCGTATTTTAGCAACAAATTAAATAAAAACGATGTCAGTAAGAGAAAATACAGTGCCGAACTTAAGTGTGTTGAAGGAGTTTAAACCAAATGTTGACCGGTGGTCGACCCACATTAGCCGGTAGACGTTTTTTTTGTTACATAATATAAAGGCGTGAGAACAACCGAGTTACCTCGTAGCGGTGGTAGGCACGGAGACATTGGATATTATCATCGACCTGTGCTACCCGGACAAGCCGGATGACGTTGTGTTTGACAATATCGTGAAACTTGTGGAACAACATTTAACACCAAAACGTTCAGTGATTGCGGAAAGAATGCTATTTAGATCGTGTAAGCAAACAGAAGGTCAACCCATAACGGATTATTGTGTACAATTAAAAAAATTAAGTAGGCACTGTAAATTTATGAGTAATCAAATTCTCCAAGAAAATTTACGCGATCAATTCGTTTACAGCGTATTAAGTGATTCTATTCGGCAAAAACTATTAGGAGAGGATGACAAACTCACGTTTACTCGCGCCACGGAGCTGGCGCTGTCGCTGGAGGCGGCCATTCGAGACTCGAAGCCGGCAGCGGAGGCCGGCCCAGCCCGCAGCGAGGCGGATGCCGTTTATGCAGTAGAACCGGCAGGAAGCAGGGGCTCCCGGTTCTCTCACAATAATACATTGCCAGCGTGGCATGCACAAGACCGCGGTAAAGCAACCAGGGGTCAGCGCCGACCCGTCGCTACAGGACCAATGCGTTGTCGTCGTTGTGACGGCAACCACCAACAGAACCAATGCTCATTTATCAACAGCGAATGTTATGTATGTGGTGCCAGGGGGCACATTGCGAAAGTTTGCCGCTTTCGAAAGCAAAATTCAATAAACCGCGTGACCGGTGAATCTGGGGAGAATGTCAGCTCGGCAAACTCATCGGATGTGGAAGCCGGCTGTGCTCAAATATATTTGATGAACGAAGAAGACAGCTCGACGTGTGACGAACGCTGGATGATGAAGGTGAAAGTCAATAACATTCAGTTAACCATGGAGGGCGATACCGGCGCAGCAACGAGCGTTATATCATACAAAACATATTCAAAGCTATTTAAAGACTTTAAATTAATACCTACTTCGACAGATTTAATAATGTATGGTGGACAAAAGGAAAAATCAACAGGTCAATTATTATGTGGCGTTGAATTAAACGGTCAAGTTATCAAGGGGTTGTCGCTTATTGTAATTAACAATAATTGTAGTCCGTCAATATTAGGACGTAACTGGATGAGAGCGTTTAAAATAAATTATTCTACATGCCCAACGGTGCATAGCGTTGAAATAAATACTCCGAGTCGTAATAAAGTTCAAAACAATTTAATAGAACAGTTTCCAGAGGTTTCCCTTCAGGCAAAAGTATGTTTAAAAATACACTAATAAAATTAAATATACAGGAAAATGCAACGCTGGTCAGGAAACGCCCTCATCCAGTCTCGCATGCGTTGTGCCCTGCTGTTGATGCGGAGTCAGCTCAGTTTCAGTGTGAAGATACAATTTCCCCGGTTGAGTGGAACAATTCCATTGTGCCTGTTATTAAGATGATCGGGGAGGTGCGATTGTTTAAAACCACATTTAACGAAATATTATACATTACATTTATGCTATATGTGACTTACTATTTAGATGTTTTATACATTACAGAAGTAGATTATAATAATCATGGGCAAAGGTTATTTAAATTTTTTTAAAATTTTATCCAATAGTAACTTACAATCTTCGCGCGGGAGAAAATATGTAGATTCATAAAAAAAATCGATATCTCAGTTAAGCTATATTATAGACAGAGATAGATATTATATAAAGATTCAAAAAGTAGACGCTATTAGTAACACATCGGTACTGAAGAATATAAAAAAATTAAAAATATTTTTAGTTTTAGTAAATTATTATGGAAAAATTGAGCATAATTTAGTAAATGTGTTTAATCAGTTTTATGGCAAATATTTTGATAGTATACAAATATTATTATTAAATGCTCTCGTGCCAGCACACTGTAACATAACATTGCTATCGTCAGTAAGTAGCGAATCGTCACCGTACGGTGTGGCGGCCGTGCTGGCACAGCGCGTGCCCGGCGCCGGCGCTCTCGGCGAGGAACACCCGGTGCTGCACGTGTCGCATACCTTAACTACTGCTGAGAAAAATTACGCATACATCTGTAGAGAAGGTCTAGCGCTCATATTTAGGCACCGTTTAGTTTATCCGCAATCATTACGAATGAGTATTTTAGGGCAAATACGTGAAACTCGTCAGGGCTTAATAAAGCGTAATAATTTGTTTTGTAATTATGTGCATTGGCCGGGCACAGACGCAGCATCAAACGCGTATATCGAGCTTGCGAAACGTGTGCGCGTGAGCGAGCCACTCCGCCCGCAGCATCTATGCGTCCGTGGGTGTGGCCACAAGAAACGTGGTACCGCTTGCACGTTATTTTTTTCTCATTACATGCTAATACAGTTTATTACTTTGTTGTAAGGGATGTACACTCTAAATAGACAGAAGCGTTTCGTGTATCTAGTACATTAGCGCGAAATCAAAAATTTAATTTTTATTATATTTAGTAGATTAAGAAAGTAAGTTTAAAAAAAATACAAAAAATTAATAAGATTCATTGCAACGCTACTTTAGCTAACATATTAAGAACCACAACTTGTAAATCAAGCTGAACGATGAATGTCACTGATATGACGATTGTTAATATTATCGTTACCCAATGAAATTGTTTGACCATATTCGCAGTAGTCTATTAATAAGTTATTGTATGTACACAACAAATAACATTATAAATGTTAGTAAAAAGTGTATATTTGGATGGAACATAGCTCAAATTTTATATTAAATGTATGTAGTAAAACAACAAAATTGATTTAGTTATAATTGTACCATCACAATATTTTGTTTTTCCTTTTTCTAATCATTTGTTTAATGTTTTTTTTTTTTGTTCTAATTGTGAATTACCTTGTAAACAGGGGGGGAAGAATGGTGTATACCTATGCGAGGGTACATTGGATATATATAAAATTACCCTAAATAAATACGATCAGTCTCGAATGTGTGTTTGTTGAGTGACACCATTATTATAAAGTATATTAGTATTTACCAACATTGAATACTTAGGATGCTTTTGTGAAGATAATTATACTATCGACAACTTTTCTGCAATCCTTTATTATATATATATAACCGAATTTTATATGTTTACCTAATGTATTTCTTATGATTTTAGTATCTAAAATATCCAGATTGCAATTGATTTCTTTGGTATTTAAATTTTGAATAAATATATCTATTGGATATTTCAAAAATCGTAGTCTAAAGCTTAATCGATAGAATCCTGTTTGCAGTAATACCTATCGTTCCTCTATTAGCCCTCTAACTTTGAACTATAATACAACTTCAGGGACATTCTGTATATGTGAACCTTCTAGAATAAATTTCCTAAAAGAACTTGAATAGCGCGCAGAAAGATCCTTATTGTGGTTTATAAGATATACAGACAAATAGAAAGAAAGGTTTTATATTATATAATGAACTTATGATAATGATGACAATGATAATAATATTTCTTTATCTATGTATGAATTAACGTAACAATATAATGACTTTTGCACATGTGATAACGTTTGTGAAAAACAATGATGGAAAGCGGACTGACTGACTTTTAAACTAAACTTTATAGGTTTCATTTTTCGAGATGAGAATAAGGATTTTTTGGTTTCGTGATCAAAGTACTTCATCAGAACATTAAATATTTAAGATCACATTTTTTAAAACAACTTTATTACGTGTTAAATACTGGCACTAATAATTTCTCTTCAGCTCTACAAAGATATACCGTAATGATATACATATTCCTCCTGATACTTACTAAAATAATAATGTGGTTAAAATCCCTGGAGTATTTTTGAAGAAAGCTCTTTGTTCGGCTCATCTCTCCCATTAAAGTTGTAAAGGTATTTCCCAGTCAACAGCATTATGTCCTGCCGAATATAAAACTCTGTTTACATATCCTACCCATAGAAAAAAAAGATCAAATAAATTGTTGCTGTTTTGAAAGTATTTAATTATCAATTAGTTCAAAACTGTACCTATACGATAGTAACCCATTTATAAGTTTTGGTTTGTATATTTGCCAAAATAGCGCCTTGTTCTTTAAAATCATAATTTGGACCGCTGGTCACGTGAGGCATGCTATTTTAGCTGAATACACATGTAGCGACAAATATTAATTTATTAACCTCCGAAATAAATTTAAGTTTGTGACATTTATAGTTTTTTAACAAAGGTTTCCTGCCTAAGTAAAAATATGATAGGAAGTAATTACAATTATAGAATTTATACTTTAGGTATGTATAATCTTTACATTTATCAATAAATTAATATATCGGCAGCTTACTTCAACGTTAATTTAGATTGCTATCGCATATTTTTGTGAGGTTTGAATTGTCAGCATAATTCATCATCATTTGTGACATGTGTACGTACTGCATAATATGGCGAACATTACAGTCTTCCTTGATCTTGCCATAATCATAATTTTTGGGAGTCGAAGCTGCTCGCGTCCGTAGGCTTTACCCTAGTTTCCCTACACGTGACTCCTGGGTGGTGCTAAACGAGCAGCAGCGAGGTGGTAGGGCGTCGGTGCCCGTCTGGATCGCGACCACAGTACATGGGTGTAAAGCCCGTCATAGTGACCAGTTTCGGCTTGTCGCGTTTCGGGATCAGCTTGTGTATATCCAGTAGCTCATATACCTAGCGACCTACAGTCGTGGTATATGTGGGCCGACATGACGATGTTGACTATCAATGGATTTTCATCCTTTGATAGTCGCTTTCGTTTTTGGACTACACTGTAATTACCATCAGGTGCTCTGTAGTCACTATGTCGAGCCAGTGTAAATGAAAAAAAATAATAATAATAATAATCGGAAAAAAATATGGACTAGTCAATACTTATGATACTAATTCTCATCATTATTATTAGGCATCAAATTATTAGGTCTCATAATTATTAGGCAAACAATATGTTCAATAGCTGTCTACAGCTAAAAGTCCTAGTTCAGTAAAAATGATTAGTGGCCTTGAATCATGGATATTATGCCTATTTCAAAAAATCACTTGTAGGACCTTATATATTTGAACATAAGGTTTTACTTAATCTTTTAAACAATCATTTTTAAGGATGTGTCGCTGACGATTTTTTCCGAAACACACTCGCTGTGTAAAAATACAATTCGGATTCTGGCAGCCATTGTTGGGTCGCCATTGCCACGCAGCGACTACAAGAATTTCGAACTGAACCTTTAGATTTAATTTATTTTTACCTTCTTTTTGTAACCTGGGTGAAAATTCTACAAAGGACCATCAAGGCCACTGTGAGGGCAGTGACCCTGGTGTGTCGGACTCCTAGTGAATAAAAATCCCCGTGATGCTCCTCTAATAGCTGTACCCTGGCCTGGGAATCCAAATTCATCCAGACGCCCGAGGAACGAAAAGCCTTGTTGAGGCTTCCTCTTTGAGAGGGGTGGGAGTAAAATATCCACCCCTCTAAAACTTCTCTTTCAGGTTACGCACAGGACCTTGCACACCGTCTCCCTCTCATCCGAGCAGCAGCTTCCCTCAAGACTACTGCCCGGATCTATTTTCATATTTTATTAGTGGATACAGCCACTAATATATCTCTGCTCACCCCTTAAGGGTTATAGCGCAACAATATATAATTTATTATAATTTTTATATTTTATTATAACATTTTGTAATAATTAACTATTTTTATTGTTAAAAGGATATTATGCATTATATATGACTAGCTGATCCGGCAAACGTTGTTTTGCTATATAAGTTATTGTAATATCTTCTAAGATGTTCATTGAAATTAAGTGATGTCAAAGACAATTTTGTTCACAATTAAATACTCTTAATCAACAACACATTAATTTCGACCAAATTTGATTACCATAAAAACGGTTCTAGTGAGTTAATCTTAAAAGATAGACATATACTGTCGCGGACATTTTTTTAGATCATTTCAAGAGAAATAATTCTTTCATACTTATATTTTTGGTATCTTGAACCGTTTTCGCAGCGCACGCAATGGAAGCACTCAAGGATGAATAATTTTCCCCGTTTTTTTCACATTTTCCATTATTTCTTCGCTCCTAATAGTTGTATCGTGATATTGTATAGCCTAAAACCTTTCTCGATAAATGGTCTATTCAACACAAAAATAATTTTTCGATTCGAACCAGTAGTTCCTGAGATTAGCGCGTTCAAACAAACAAACTCTTCAGCTTTATAATATTAGTATAGATATTATATAATTATTTATTATATATAATAATGATATAATATTAATATATTATAATATAATATAATATATATATAGTTATATATATAATTATTTTATTTTATTATTTATTATATTATTTATTCATTTTAATCATCCAATATTTTAGTTTTTAGAATAATTGCGAATAATTTATTTTATTATTATTATGTATAAACTTACTTGTGTTTATACTTTGTTTCTAATCTGCATTATTTAGGATTACTTAAGAAATAAATTTTATAATACTTAAGAAATTAAAATTAAAGATAATGGATAATCAAAATAATAAAAAAACGCCAACGAAGCCCAAAATCTCCTAGTCCCGGAAAACCTTGGCCACACAAACCAACATTTTTATTTTTCTACGTCAACTATATACAGTTAGGAGCCTCCCCATTCATACAATATTTTCAACCGAAAGCATCTGTATCATAATATACTATATTATAATTTCTCCAAAAGTTAAAAATATAAGTTTACAGTTGTTGAAAAGTAAAACCTAACTGATAAAAAATTATATATTCATATTCATTAAGCGAACTTTTAATAAAACAGGTACAATGTCATCAATAAATAAATTAAACAGGCATTTTTATGTACAAATGCAGAATCTGCTGATGGCGGCTGTGGTTCACTGTAATATTGTTCGTAAATTTCGTCCCAGAAACGAGCTCGTGTTTCCAGTAATGGACCTTTCAGTTCCAAAGTCGTTCCGAGAGACATATGCGGAGATCTGTTTGCACCTACTGGAGACCACATCGGCAATGAAGAATCTTCCGAAACAGGTTGTCTGAAATATATAATTTAATGTAATTTTACATACATAACTTTGTTATATAATGGCATAATAAAGTGATTACACCGCTCCTAATGTAAGTACTATGCAGTCCAAGAACTGCAGCTACCACTGAAAGATGAGAATCCAATGCGAATCACCGTCGGTATGCTGGTCTATAAATATACCACAACCAAAGCTCGCCTATATATTAGGTCCTTACATATGAAATTGGCGTTTTTCGTACTGGCCACTTTAATCACAAATTTCTCCTCTTTGGTAAGGAATTACAAATTCAAATTTGTACAGCTATAGACTCATGTATTTGTGCTTCGATGATCGTCATTCATTTGTTTTTTTCTTCTGTTTTTTTCTGTTTGCGTCACTCATTTTACAAAATGGAAAACTTAAAATATCGCATTATTTACGACTACGAGTTCCGCCGTGGCACTAGTGCTGTGGAAACAACTCGAAGGGTGAATGATGTGTATGGCGGTCGTGTTGCAAAAGAAAACACAGTTCGTTTTTGGTTCCAACGTTTTCGTTCTGGAAATTTCGACCTGCAGAACAAGCCCCGTGGACGGCTTGAGACTCAAGTTGATAATGAAGAGTTGAAGGCTATTGTGGAAGCGGATCCATCGCAAACCACGTCCGAGTTAGCTGCAGGCTGCGATGTTAGTGATAAAACTGTTTTAATTCACTTGAAGCAAATTGGGAAGATTAAAAAGCTTGAAAGGTGGGTACCTCACGAATTGACTGAAGCAAACCGGCAAACGCGCGTCGACTGCTGCGTTACATTACTAAACCGGCACAATAATGAAGGTATTTTAAACCGAATCATTACCTGTGATGAAAAATGGGTTCTTTACGATAATCGGAAACACTCAGCGCAATGGTTGGATCCTGGCCAGCCAGCCAAATCCTGCCCCAAGCGAAAATTAACCCCAAAAAAGTTACTTGTAAGCGTTTGGTGGACTAGTGCCGGTATTGTTCATTACAGTTTTCTCAAATCTGGCCAGACTATTACGGCTGATGTCTATTGTCAGCAATTGCAAACCATGATGGAAAAGCTAGCGGCTAAACAACCTAGGCTGGTCAATCGCTCCACGCCACTGCTGCTTCACGACAACGCTAGACCACACACTGCGCAACAGACGGCTACTAAATTAGAAGAGCTTCAATTGGAAAGTCTAAGACATCCTCCGTACTCCCCGGACCTTGCACCAACAGATTACCATTTTTTTCGAAATTTGGATAACTTCTTGCAAGGGAAAAAATTCAACTCCGATGGGGCAGTCCAAATCGCCTTCAAAGATTTTATTGATTCCCGTCCGACTGGTTTTTTTAGTAAAGGGATCAATGAACTACCTATGAGATGGCAAAAGTGCATAGAAAATAATGGTTCATACTTTGATTAATTAAATATATTATATTAAAAAATATTCGACTTTTTGTTCCTCCCATACAAAACGCCAATTTCATAAGTAAGGACCTAATATTTCGATAAATGAATGTTCGCGAGTTAATCAGGAAACGCGTCATGCCAAAGTGAGATAATATAATGAAAATTGCGTTACTGCTAATTGTGATCGCGATACAGTCGAGTAAATATATTCTATTGATTAAAAAATTGTCTTTTCCCTTCTCTTAAGTCCTATCGTCCCTTTGGTAGTCCGCAAAGATACATAACTACCTGTGTCCAGTTTGCCTTTGTACGTCATAATAACGCAAACAACAGCACAGATAATCGCCGTTTTGAAGACAACATACAAGATTATGTAAAGGTTTCCTCACGATATTTACCTATATTCACCGATGAGCATAATATATTACTCAAATCCATACGCAATGCGAATAAACCTGTACATACGTGCCTGAGATCAAATCTAGCATCATTAGTATTTTGGTCGGTGAATACTGTTCCTTTATTAATTTTATTATCTCAGCTTAATCATAGCTCAGTTTAATGATTAAATACTTTATTGATAATAATTTCTATATGATTTTGACACATTTTTTAAGAACAAGTAGTATCTATTATAATAAGTATATGAAATAAAATTATGCTTACCCACTAATTATAAAGCTTCCCCAAAGTTCCCTCATAATTGCTTTCATTTTTCTGTATGCCTCTGTAAAATTCGTTTCATCTTGATCTCCCACAGCCATACTTTGAGTACAATGGCTTGCTCCTCTTATATCAGTATTGGGAACAGGTCTGGTGTTAGTGTCATAGAACGAGTACATGTGTAAATAAATAGTTGAATTTCCCGCTTCTACATGTAACTTTACTGCCCTTAACATCGAATATGCAAAATTAACATCCGTAAAATATTCAATATAGGGTAATAAATTGTCGAAACTAATAGGTTGATTACCAAAATAAAATTCCTTTACATCCTTCGCTACTTCTTCTTTCTGTGCTTGTGTTTCAAACTTTAGATCTGCTGGTAAAAAATCGGCGAAATTATCATTCATCGCATTTCCCCAAACATCAAATTCTCTAACACGCATAAGACCTTCCATATTGGTAAAACCATAATATCTTGGATATCTTACATGGTCGCCTCGTTTTAAAATCGCATATGGGGCTTCCGTTAAAATTCTTTCTTCCCCAACATCCCGTTCTATACAGGGTGAAAAAGCAATGGCTGAATCTGGATTCCCGGAATAAGGTATTGATGTTAATGTTTCTATTGATGCTGTTCTATAAGACTCTTCTAAAGCAGCAATGTCTTCTACATTGGAAAAGTTAAACGCTCTACCACTATTTATTGCATTTTGTATAGGGTCTTGTTGTACGGCGAATGCACCTATGTTACTACCACTATCTGTGATAGATTTACTGAATAAGCCTCTCGTAGTTTGAGAAATAGTTAAAAGATCAACTGATCCAGATCCTGCACTACATCCAGAAATCGTAACGTCATCCGGGTTTCCACCAAAGTGTTCGATATTTTGTTTCACCCATCGTAATAAAGCAACTTGGTCTTTCAAACCCGCATTTCCTGGAACTTTTTCTGTTCCCAAGCACAAAAAGCCGAATACTCCAACACGGTAATTAAAGGAGACAACAATAATTTTCTTCGTGCCTGCAAGGACAGTTAACTTTTCATTATTTCCATATCCATATTGAAAGCCTCCACCATGTACGTTAACAAGAACTGGAAGATTTCTCTCTTCTGTATCAGGTACAATTACATTAGCAACAAGGCAGTCTTCTTGTAATGTTTTCGAGGTTTGGTCTACATAAAACGTGGGCCCTTGCGGACATATAATTCCTGTGTCTAGAGCTTCAAAGGTGTCTGTCCACGTTGGCGGTGGGCTGGGTGCCTATAAGTACAAACTTGTATTAGTTATATTATATTTTTAAGGAAAGATAAAATTGTATTCTTTTGAATAAGTGAAGTAAATACTTCACAAATAATGCAAAGTAATATTGATCTGTTTTTATAAAAATACACACCGAATTAAATCTAGTGTAAGCTTGTATAAAACGCTATTTAATTAAAGCGGTTTAATTGGATATCAATGAACATTTAAATTCAATAGACAATAAGTACAATTTACATACCTTTAAACTAAATTTAACTAGACGGTGTAAATCGCCCTAAATCAAGTAAATAATATATATACATTCCTCTTTTTAAAAAATATTTTTGTAAATAATAATTGCTTTTATATTATTTTCATATAGATTCTAAAATGTAAAATTTACGAACACTTTTGTTTCACTCATTTTTTAAATATTATTACATTTTTACTTTTTGTACACAAGCTGATCATTTACACGACACAAAATATATACATATAGCGGTACGTAGGATCCCCTTTTTTGAAGTTGGTTAAAATTGCTTAATTAGTGTAGATGTAGGTGTAGTTAATACCTTAAACCTTTCTGTGACCGTCGCGTACGGTATGTTATAGAAAGCGAATACATTTGTCGGCTCTCTGTATCCTCTCACTGGTCCTTGGGCAATATTAACCACTCGGCTTTGCTGAACTTCGCTCTGGACTACTACTATACAAAAAACACCTAACCACAGAAAAGCAAGCTTACGCGACATATTTTCAGAATACTTAGAAGAACACGTAAATTCCCCTTTTATATTTCGTTAATCTCGCAAATCTTGATAATTATAGGTATAATCGAGGCATAAAGGCATACACATATTTGTTACATTCTCTTCAATGGCTACAGCGGTAGCGTCAAAAATATGAATAAATATTATAAAATTTATTTTATTTTCTTGCCAATCATATCATATGCAATGGGGGATTAACACGTTCCCGTCGGCATGTACCATTAATGGTATATTGAGGACTGTTCCATAGGTCGGCGTGTACCATTAATGGTACAATGAAAGAAATCAGTTTAATTTGTATATTTTGCTAATAAAAAGAAAAATAGTTTGCAAATAAACGCAGGCATAGTCGGCAGAAGCACTTAATGATAAATATGTGATTACGTGCAAACGGCGCCGCCCGATGAGCCAAATTTGATTTTACAGAGCCGTCAGATGCCGAAGACAGCGAATTCAGCCGCCGGCGGGAACGTGTTAAGCCAGGGTGGAGTGCATTGAAAATTCTATCAAATCCCACATTACCATAAAACCTTAAGTTTTGAACGCTGCAGAACTTCACTTTTTGAAAACACAGAAAAAAATATTCTACCATGTCTAAAAAAATCCAAAAATTAATGCCCAGTAGGTCGATTCGGTCAATTTTGAAAGTCGCTCAAAAGGACAGCAGTTGCAAAAAATTTAATTTTTATGCATTGCAACTTGAATTAGTTACTTGAAATTTAATCAGTCTTTCCATTACGCTGATGACCGCAAAGTGGAGAAGCATCGCAAGAACAGCTTTATCCAAATTAATTGATTATTCTGTGACCACGACAGGTCTACCAGAAGTAAAACAGAAGCTTCAGTGAAGAGACTGGGGTCGAAGTATTATTTTTATTTCATTTCGGTATTTCGGGTATTTCAGTGTTTGAGGTATTCCGTTTATGTTTTTTATTAATCAATCTTTAAATGAAATCTTAGGAATGTCTGAGAAAATTAAAGAAATTATAAGTATTTGTATCATAATTATACCTAAGTACTTAACAGTACTTACTATTTGTTATTAAAATTAGTTCATATAAAAGAATATTTTAAACTTTTTATCGTAAGGTTAATGTTGATCGATAGGCAATATGATAAAATTATTACGATAAAAATCATTTATTAATAACTGTTTAATGTAAATAATCCATTGATTACAGAATTGTTCCTTGCATTTGCTTAAAAAATAGAAGTGACGTAGCTTGATTACATTATGTTATCCAAACACTGCGTTCCTTTCCATTTCAAATATCGATATGTTTCTCGCCTAATGTAATAATGACGGTTTATTTTTTAATAACTTAAATTTCACATTTGTAGCTAGGTAACATGTATTAATAATATATCTTAACGCTTATCTCTTTCGGGTTGAGTAGTGTGGCATCCACTTTGCTCTCGTACCGTACGTCGTGCTTAACGTGACATGGTACGTCCGTATGTCATGTTTTTTATTTACATATCATGTTAGTTTCCTCGTAGAATATTCTTTTGGCAAACATCATGTGGGGTCTAAGTTCATGCTCATAAAATTAAGGTATATAAAGAAAGCAAATGCTAAAATGCTACAAAGTTAAAGAAAAAAACATGATAGAACAAAGTGAATATGAATGAACTTGCAAAAGCATAAAAAATATTTTGCTTATTTTTATCAGCGCTTTTTAACTTTAATTTTACTAGACTACCCTTCCATGTATTTTCTTAATTCCATTTTCGTTCTTGTTAAAAAAAGAAGCCATAGCTATGCACGAGCTGAAATTCGAAGCCACAAAAAACCAATGAACAAATCAATGCCATTTAGCCGCTTTAACCAGCTTAGAATATGTGTTACAATATTTGTACAAATGCGTCTGAATTCACTTTTACCATTCTAGCATATAAAACAATGAAATCCTATCCAAAATTTTGCTTTTAAAAACAATATATAACGTTTGCTATACTCTCTGAAAATATTACGGACTTCTTTATCAAGGTACATGAATTTAAGGGTGAAAGCGTCCATCCACTAACAATATTTTTATAGGAATAAATATTGAAAATAATCCCATTATTCATTCAAGGAAAAATAAACTAGTATTGGATTTACTATAAAAAATATTATGTGCTTGTGATTTATTTTGTGACTGCTTAAATCAACGCAATATTTTTGTTATCATAAAATTAAAGTTGATCGATTGTCAATTAGATTAAGATAAAACAAAGTTTAGGTCAATTATATTGTTTGTTGTGGGGTTATCGAAATATAGCAGCATGGTTATTCATCTCTTTCTTCTACATTAGTCTCTCTCAAAGTGGGCGATACGGCCTCTTTGTGAGCGCTGATAACCTAAATAACGGCAGTAAAAAACCCAGAGATAATTAAAAGATGTTAAAATCTTTTGGAGAATATGGCTGATTTACGTATTTCTAATATTATAACTAAAAGGAATAACTATCTACTACAATATATCGAATATATCCTTCTCATTCCTTTATTTTTTTTTAACTCGGTGTAAATCCTCATGGATCGTCAAGGGGCGGTGAGGGCCGCCCCCCCCCCGGTATGCCGGACTCCTACCGACTAAAACCCCCGGGGTGATCCATCAAGCGCTCTAGGGCCGAGGGGCATGACTCGCCTATCCCAGAGCCCGGCCCTGCGCGTTGCCTCATTACGGGCAGCCGTGAATGTAGGGGAGGCAGTTGATCCTTCTCATTCCTGCCTTGTTGAATTGTAACAATAATCAATAATTTATAATTTTTGGTGTACATAGGCAGTCCATCAAAACCTATGTTTTTGTAATTATATTTTTCTAAAAGAACACTATTTTAGTCATTGTAATTGTGTTGTTATTTTTGATAAACATATAGTTAGAACTTTTAAGGGACGTTTAGAATAATTAATTATCAAAGTAGGCAGTGTTAAAAAAACCTTGTACTCAGGCCGCTTCCTACGAGCTGGCGAGCCAGGATCTATTTGCACCTACTAGGGATCACATCGGCAAAGAAGAGATCTCACTAAGCGTCGTTCTGAAAGTCAATATTAAAAGATTGAAGAATTTAGAAACGTCAATTTAGCCGTAGAACGACAAGTCATTGCCCATGGGAACTTCCTACTTTAGCAAATTGGTAAAACTCTATAAAAGATTGGAACTTAGATTTGGTTTGGCACCCTAAGGGACCTCACAAGTCTTTATATGCCAGAGTTCAATTTTATTTTTGCCCAAACATTATAAGAAGTAACGACTAATGTTTTTCGAAGTTATACCACAGAATATGTGATAATTAGTGATCCAACAAACTAAGCAACGAAGTAAAGAACTTTTCGGCCACTATCGTAATTGGGGACTAGTCGACAAAGAACGCTGATTATGCGATTTTTTACTTTGAATGTATTTCCTGTAAAGTGTATATAAGAGGAATTACATTTAATTTAAACTTGATTGTTGTAATAATAATCTAAATATATATAACTCAAAGGTGACTGACTGACTGACATAGTGATCTATCAACGCACAGCCCAAACCACTGGACGCATCGGGCTGAAATTTGGCATGCAGGTAGGTGAAATCCGCTTTGCCATGACAATAAACAAGTCTCAGGGCAAACTCTCAAATTTGAGGGTATTGACTTGAGAGAATGTGGACAGTTTGATGTTGCTTGCTCACGAGTAAGTTCACCCAATAGCTTTATAGTTTTAGCGCCTAATGACAGATTAGTTAAGAATATTGTATACAAAGAAGTTCTGTAGGCCCTAATTTTTAACACACGCTAAACAAAAGTAAAGCCTCAAAAACTATACCTAATTAATAATAATACTTCTTAACGCGAGCGGGTAAAAGCTAGTAAAATATATTTATTTTACAACACATTTCTACATGTAATATAACAAGATGATGATTCTCACAGTTGTACAAATACACCTCTGACCTGTGTAATACCAAAAATCAAGACGTAATGCGAAGTACACGACATGTTCCAACACGTTCGCAAACAGTGGATGCGACTTGCGCGCGAATCAGTCGTAAATGAAGTGTCGTAAAAATTGCTGAGTATCCCCGAGACCGTAATCAACTAGTCGTAGTCGGCAATCTTTAGTAATAATGTTTGGTTAAACTGTGTCATTCTAAAACTCGAGATAAGTTTAGGCAGTTGAGATGTATAACTATTATTCGATATTTGCGAACATTATTTAATAAAAAGAATGTAATTGTAGTAAGTCATTGATTTATATTGGTGAGTATATGCGTATTCTCTTTAATGGAGCGCCCGTAAATCCATTCCACAAACCTCATCACTCATCTTTTTAATTTTTCTGTATTCTTCTCAAATCAAATCAAATCATTTATTACACAGGAGTATAATACTGCGGACAGTGTATATATATATATTTTTATTTATGTAGGCAAGAGGGCTTCAATATTAGTAGGCTTCTGTAAAATTATATTCCTTTTCATCTAACACAGCCACTATTTGAGCTCAATAATTAGCTTATTTCATATAAGTATTAAAAAAGTAGCTGGTGGTCTAAAGAAAGTAACGTTTGAAATACAAACAAGAAAAAAAAATTCAAAAAGTTTGAAATTGAGATAGCGTCACAACGTGATATTGCGAAAGCTTATGTCAATTCCATAAATTTCTCACTTTTCACCAGCTTTATTGGTTATCGAATGTCACTCTGTATAGGGAGTCAGGAAAAGTATTTTCGTTTACATAAACTACATATGTAAATAAATCATTGAGTTTCCAGCTTCTGGATGTAAATTTACAACCATCAACCATTGTTTATGGTAAAATTACGTCTGTAAAATAATTTAATCGATATATTGCAACCTTCTTTGCTTGCGAATCAACATTTTAATCTACAAGTAAAAAGACTGAAAATTTTTCAATTTTTTTTTCTCCAACATTCCGTTCTATAAAGTATGTAAAAAGGAACAGTTAAATCTGAATTTCCTGTATTAGAGAACTCTTTCAAAGCTGTTTGAACATTAGAAAAGTTTAATGTTTTAGCACTAGCCATTGCAGTTTTTACTGGATCTTGTTATACTGCGAATAAACCTATGATGCTATCTCTGTTTGAAACGACTTTACTGAAAAAATCTCTCGTAGCTTGAGAAACAGATACAGAGATCAACTAAATCATATCCTACGATGCATCAAGAAATCATAACTTCTTCTGGTTTGCCACCAAAGAACATTATATTTACTATTTTGTGTATTTTTTTTTTACTTGGGGAAAATCCTCATCGGACCGTCTCGGTCGCACTGGGGGGTTGCGCGAAACCGAGGTGTGTCGGACTTGTACCGACTAAAAACCCCAAGGTGACTTCTTCTGCGCATTGACGGGGACCGCGGGACCTGTAATCAATTCGCCGCAGTCCCGTCGCGCCGCACCCGCTGGGCACAAACTTGGAAGAAGATATCTTCCCCGACACTGCTCATTGTATTTAGGCAGAGCACGTCACAATGCTCTGCCTACTTCTCGACGGTTATTTTGTGTATTTAGTTTAACCCAAGATAATATATATTGATTTCAAATACGCATGTCCTGGAGATCTGTCTGTTCCTAAACATAAAAATCTAAGTATTCTAAAGTAATAACAATAAATTATGCTCGTTACACTTTACCTAATTATATTAATAATTTTTAAAAACATTGTCTCGTGTTTGGACTTTTTTTCCACTAGCTCGACAAAACGACTATATTGCACCCGATCGTAAGTACAGTGTAATCCAAAAACAAAAGCGACTATCAAAGGACGAAAATATATTGCTATATACTAAGTTTTTATATACCGGAGACTAAAGCTGTGATTTAATGTTATCACTAAATTATTGTTGAAGGAATACTTTTGGGTAATATTTTATTCAATCATTTTTATAATACGCGTTAATATTACATAATTTACAATAGTTTAATTAATAGTTAGTTATACAAAGGTATAAAGATCGTAGTAAAGGATCATTGGATTGTTAGAGAATTATTCAATTCAATCGTCTTTAATTGAAAATGGTGTTGTAACCAGCTGTAGCTTTGTACTCAAAGAGTAAAAGTAATAAATAGGGTTATTCAGAAATACTTAAATATTTAAGCTAACAAGATGTTTATTAAATTCCAATTCAAAATTGATGACTAAGTAATAAAAAAAATGTTAATACTAGCTATTTCGGCATAATAATTATTAAACTCGATTTATTATGTGTATTCAAAAGCAATAGAGTGAAAAGACACATCACACGGTAAAATTAAAAGCCCTTAAAAGAAGGCAGTTTAGATATAAAATTCAATATTTTTAAATAATATAACATGTAATCAGCATTAAAATCCAGAGGCGCGTTAACGTTACAGCGACTTTGCTACTCGGTGCAGGGGGTGGTATCGGATCACGATAATATTGTTGATAAATTCTATCCCAGAAAGCAGCTCTCTGTTCTAACACTACACCCTTCAGCTCTATGGTCCTTCCCAAGGACATATGCGGTGATCGATTACTGCTAACCGGTGTCCATGCCGGTAACCCCACATTTTCTGACCTTGGGTTCCTGTTTAAAAAAAAATCTAATTATTTTAGTGAACTTTACAAATCACTTGAGCAAGGTACAGACATGCAACATACATACAGTTAAAGAAAACATGGTGAAAAACTTATATGTTAGTTAATAGAATTGACAAAAAACGCTCCTAGCATTACTGATCATATTGGACAACAAATAGTGTAAATCTATCTTAATCATTTTTTTTAATTCAACTCTTGTATCCCTTTGGTATACCTACCTTAAAGAGCTTTCGTTAAGTTCATATTTGAGTATATATCACTGTTTTTGGATTTTATAATACTTTACACACCAATGTAACTTGATAAGTAGTTGTTTTTACTTAACTATTAAGTAAAACACAGTCAAAATTTCAATCTTACCCGTTTAAGATGAAATTTAACCAAAGTGACCTCATCGTGGTCTTCATGTTTCTATATTCTGCAGTTGCATCTGTTTTGTCTTCATCTAAAACAGCCACTGCTTGTTCGCAGTGATCGGCACCTCGTACATCCGTGTATGGTACGAGAGGAGTATTTTCATCAGTGAAAGTATATTCATACAAATATATAGTATCATTATTGTATTCTATGTGCCATTTTAAGGTATTTAGCATAGGGTAAATAAACATAACGTCCGAAAAATAATCAAGATAATTTAATATTGTTGCTTCACCCACTGGTAAGTTTCCAAAATAGAAAGATTTTACTGTTTCAGCAACTTGCTCTTTATGAGTTTCATTGTCAAAATGTAAATCTAGTGGCAAGAAATCAGAAAACTTTTTATTCATATCATCTTTCCAATCATAAAAATTAGGTAATCTTAATATTAAGCTTTCCATTTGCGTAAAACCGTATAATAAAGGAAGTTTTTTATAATGACCTTTTCTAAATAGATTTTGGGGGCTATCCTCAAGAAATCTTTCCACACCAATGTCACGTTCTATGCAGGGGCTAAATAGAACGAATGAATCTCGTCTATTCAATATAGTATCAAGACCTGATGTCAACAGTTGGTATGAAGCAGTCTTATAGAATTGTTCTAGAGAATTAATATCATCTACCTCAGTAAAGTTTAAAGTTTTTGCATAAATTTTTGCACTTTCCAAAGGATCAACTTGCACTCCAGCACCTCCGATACTGGCACCGCTTTCAGGTATAGCTTTCTTAAATAAACCGTCAGTCATTTTTGAGAGCAAAAGCGTATGAACAGAGCTACCACCTGCACTGCATCCCACTAGAGTTACATCGTTGGGATTTCCACCAAAACTTGCAATATTAGCTTGTACCCAACGTAATAATGAAACCTGATCTTTCATGCCTGCATTTCCTGGAGCGTCTTCTGTTCCTAAGCATAAAAATCCATGTGCCCCTAATCGATAATTAAAACTAACAACTATTAACTTATTCATTTTAACTAAACTATTATATTGCTGCTGATTTCCAAAACCGATTATAAATGCTCCACCGTGAATGGAAACTAGTACAGGCAAGTTAGTATCAATCGTATTTGGTACAAACACGTTTGTTATAAGACAATTTTCTTTCATGTCGAATACATCGGTTATCTCGAAACCAATCATTTGTGGACATATTATACGTCGATCTATAGCTTCGAACGGCTCGTCCCAAACTGGTGGCGGCAGTGGTGCCTGAAAATAGAAATTATGTTGACCTAAATACAAGATTTGATCAATATTTTATTTTTATTACAATAAAGTTGTAAGCCGTTACAATCGTTTTTAGAAAATTTGTTTTTATTTTTTGGTTCTTTTTACGCGCATCGCGTAAAAGCTGGCGCTTTATAAATATTTGTCAGTATATTTACCAACATAAAATTTTGGATATATGATTATTAGTCATTAGGTGCTTGGTAATGGAGAAATGCAAAAATGGAGATATAGCTATGAGATATTATTATGTATGCTGTGTCACAATTTAACCATTGTAAGTATATTATAAAACAATTCATAATAGAGGTCAATAAAAATAAGGCGACACTATAATCCCTTCCTTATTACGATTAACACAGTTTTATTAAAATCAACTAATTTACTCCAAAGACACTCAACTGAACTTTATTTCTTTCTAAGCTTTAGTTACAATAATAAACACTAAAAAATATAAATAAACAAGATTCAAACTTACCCTAAATCTGTGAGATCCTGTCGGAGCAGTTGCATAAGGGATGCTGTAGAAAGAGTAAACGCTCCGGTCTTCATTCAAATACCCTCGCACTGGACCTTGCTTTATGTTCACGATACGTGATTCTACGTTTTCACTAGCACTTTGCTCAATTATCACCCCTATAAAAATAATTAGCCCTACGTATTTCTTCATTGTGCTATCTCACAGTACTGAACGAACATCATCAACGCAATTTATTTAATACATAACGACTATCGTGATAACAATTTGCAAGTTCACCTTGTTACGTTAATTAAATTACTTTTGTTAACGATCCTGATTTTATCTATATAAAAAGATGGGCCCGAAACGGTGACTAAGTTATCAATGCCTTATCCAAACCTAAGGATTATCAAATAAAATAAAAAACTCAAAGGAATCACATCACGCTCATTTTCACATTATTATCACACTTATATCAGAAATGCGAAAGTTTGTGCGTATGTTTAATACTTCTACATGGCAAAAGAGCTGAACGGATTTAGATGATAAGAGGGTCACACTGAAAATTCTTAGAAAATCAAAAACTAAGCAAACTAGCAAGTTATTTGTTTTTTATAACTTTTCAAAATAAGTAGTATCCATTCACATCAATACATCGCTGCATCCGATGGAACCACTGAGAAAAGCACTTTGCTCACTCGGCCTTAGGGGTCTCTTCGACGGCCTTTTGAAACGCAGCCACTGCTTCCTTGGCGTCCATAAAACTTTTTCCTCGAAGTTCTTCTTTTATTTTCGGGAATAAATAAAAATCGCAGTGTGCGACGAGGCATTGTCGTGATGAAGGAAGATCCTGCTGCGAGGTCGTTTCTCTCGAATTTTTTCCAAGACAAGTGACAAACAATTAATGTACCATTCTGCATTAACTGTTTTCCTCTAAGACGAATATCGCGTAATGACCTGTCCTTCCGAAGAACGAGGACACCATTTTTCTCCAACACTTCAACCTCTCTTCACTTTAGTTGGTAACTCCTCAGAAGGAAACACCCACTGGGCAGACTGTCTTTTGGTTTCCGGATCCAATCTGAGTCTATTATAACTTTCTTGTTGACTTAAATGACATCGAAAGTCATTAAAAAATTTTGCACGAAAATTTTCTCGGCTTAAATTCATGCTGACGTGCAGAAACAATTTTCAATTTGCAGCTAAATCGTAAAACAAATGAATGAAATATTAGGTCTTTACATATGAAATGGCGTTTTGTATGGGAAGAACAAAAAGTCGAATATTTTTTAATATAATATATTTAATTAATCAAAGTATGAACCATTATTTTCTATGCACTTTTGCCATCTCATAGGTAGTTCATTGATCCCTTTACTAAAAAAACCAGTCGGACGGGAATCAATAAAATCTTTGAAGGCGATTTGGACTGCCCCATCGGAGTTGAATTTTTTCCCTTGCAAGAAGTTATCCAAATTTCGAAAAAAATGTTAATCTGTTGGAGCAAGTTCCGGGGAGTACGGAGGATGTCTTAGACTTTCCAATTGAAGTTCTTCTAATTTAGTAGCCGTCTGTTGCGCAGTGTGTGGTCTTGCGTTGTCGTGAAGCAGCAGTGGCGTGGAGCGATTGACCAGCCTAGGTTGTTTAGCCGCTAGCTTTTCCATCATGGTTTGCAATTGCTGACAATAGACATCAGCCGTAATAGTCTGGCCAGATTTGAGAAAACTGTAATGAACAATACCGGCACTAGTCCACCAAACGCTTACAAGTAACTTTTTTGGGGTTAATTTTCGGTTGGGGCAGGATTTGGCTGGCTCGCCAGGATCCAACCATTGCGCTGAGCGCTTCCGATTATCGTAAAGAACCCATTTTTCATCACAGGTAATGATTCGGTTTAAAATAGCTTCATTATTGTGCCGGTTTAGTAATGTAACGCAGCAGTCGACGCGCGTTTGCCGGTTTGCTTCAGTCAATTCGTGAGGTACCCACCTTTCAAGCTTTTTAATCTTCCCAATTTGCTACAAGTGAATTAAAACAATTTTATCACTAACATCGCAGCCTGCAGCTAACTCGGACGTGGTTTGCGATGGATCCGCTTCCACAATAGCCTTCAACTCTTCATTATCAACTTGAGTCTCAGGCCGTCCACAGGGCTTGTTCTGCAGGTCGAAATTTCCAGAACGAAAACGTTGGAACCAAAAACGAACTGTGTATTCTTTTGCAACACGACCGCCATACACATCATTCACCCTTCGAGTTGTTTCCGCAGCACTAGTGCCACGGCGGAACTCGTACTCGTAAATAACGCGATATTTTAAGTTTTCCATTTTGTAAAATGAGTGACGCAAACAGAAAAAAACAAATGAATGACGATCATCGAAGCACAAATACATGAGTCTATAGCTGTACAAATTTGAATTTGTAATTCCTTACCAAAGAGGAGAAATTTGTGATTAAAGTGGCCAGTACGAAAAACGCCAATTTCATATGTAAGGACCTAATTAATATACTCAATAATATTGGTACAGAGTTTTATTTTCAAAATTTAAACAAATATATTTTTTTAAATACAACGTTTTTAAGTGGCCAGTTCTAAAAACTTTTGGCTTGACCCTCGTATTTTGTACATAAATAAATTATATCCCGAAGTAACACATGGGCATACTATTTTCTCGCATATAAATGGAATGAGCAGTGCGGGCCGGCCATAACATCGTGCTGGCCATGATACTTGTAGCCGATTGGCTAGGCTGCCCTTATGTCATTATTTGTATTTACCGTCACACTACATTATAACTGAGCATATTAATATAGTTCAAGTAAAATCATAACTAATTATGCGTCCTTGTTACCAAATAAAGATAGCAATTATTATATACAAGCAGTCACTAATTATAATTACTGTACCTTAAACATATTTAATTAAAGCGGTAATTTGATAATTACATTGATATGTATAAATAATTAATTGAACTTTTAGACTTTGGCTATGCTGATCAAGATTTACTCGATAAAATAATAAAGCTTAAAGTATTATAAATATTTATTTAAATAGTTGTGCAACATTGGGCAATACTGATGAGATGCAATTGTCAAAATATAGATTTTTTCAGTTATTAGTAAAAACTGAGAGCAGAGTGATAAGATAACATTGTAATTAATTAAGGAATTATAAATATAGAAATTATAAATATAGCGGGATTGATTGTTAGTTAACGCGATGAACTATTTGAGAATTTATTTATTTAAATTCTTAATCAATGAATTCAAATATCAATAAAACACTGACATACACACACATCACTAATCAACAAAACACATCAATTATAATCTGACAAAGTTTTACTGTACTTGTTTGTACAGGGCAGTTCAATATCGTTGACGACTGTCACAAAAAGAAAATATACTAAAAATGCGCTTAAGGATAATTATATCACAAATTAAATATTAATTTTCTAAGCTATTCAAAAGAATTATAAAATAATACTCGACTAGTCACTCATACAGCTGAATATTATATCATTCTATGTTTTATTCTATTATAGAAGAATAATCGTAAAGAAAATCATAACGGCATACCAGCAAATGAATTTCCCCGCTTCAATTGCATTTAAAAAAATCCTTTGAGCGCCTTTGTGTGTATTTGTTTGAATATCCATTTACTTTAGTTGTTCAGATTAAAGTTAATCGTGCATCGGCCTAAATCGCCGGGCATGGCGTCGGGGAGAAGCGGTTCATTGCTTCGAATCAAGTTGTTTTGTACCTACCAAGAATTTTCGAAAGCCTCGCGATAGTATTCGTAATTATCATTACTTTTTACTTCAGAAATAACTCATCCTAGGCCAGTCTACATACTTAATTTCAGAAATTCACCTGGACTTAAGACTGGATTTAGAAAAATTAGGACATGAATTGATTTGCTTTGAGTTTTCCACAACGACGTTGAAACTACAGCTAAGGTAGTTCAAGGTTTATATTTTTAAGGTCTTTCTCCCGAAATTAATTGTTCAAGCCCTGTGTTAAAAATATGTTGTTTAGAAGTTGGAAGGTATCCCGTAAATTATCTTATAACATATTAAAAATGTATAAGCTTTACAGGACACCTTACCTACAAGTTACCTCAAAGTTTTGCCTTACTTATTTCCAACATGTCACATAATACAAGGGAAAACGGAAGTTAATCTGTTGTTTAGTGTTATTATTCCAATATAATTTATTTTATAAATTATACAATTAAATATCGAATTCGGGTAGACTAACACAAACCTTAAAGATGAATAATTCTCGAAAACTATTTAATTTCACCCTCACTAAATTAAATTATTGAGTGGCTTAAACTGTTGCATTTTAAGTCTTCTATCACAAGATTCCATTAATACGGCGAGTTCCTAATAACACTGAATATAGGCAAAGTTGGATTACAACTACAGTCTAAACAAAGTTGAAATCCAACCATTTCCTAGAGATTACTTCTATTGACAAAGTTAGATCACACGACTTAAATCACACGTACAAGCAAGAACCATTGGGATTCCTTACTTAATCGTGAAGTTAGAATTTTATCTTCGACAAACATTGAAGAACTTATATTTTTCATAGCACTAGTATCATTTTATGCCTAATTATAACACTAATGTACCAAAAATGTTTATAAAAGATTGCAAATTTATTGAAAGAAGAACTAGTGTTATTTCTAGAAATGTAATAATGATGTTATAATATACAAAAATATGGTTAGGAACGTGTTATAAACCAAAACCAATGAGCATATTCTCCATAAACAAAATAATTACAAAGATTCCAAACCCCATAAAAAGAAAGAAATAACCGACTCTTATGGTTTTATTCCAATATAAAAAGCAGATAACTATATCAAGAATTCTTATGACTCAGATGATATGTAAGAACATGTCAATCGATTCGGAAGATAAACTATAGGTGAACCAAACGAATATATTCTGATAAGTGATAAAAATATAAAAGGTATGGAGCCATAGCATCAGTATTTACAAAGCAAGGTGTTGAGAATGTATCTAGAGCTGCTGTGGTTATGTGTTGTTGCGGTCACAGGATCGGAGATAAAGGAAAAGCTCTCTCGGTTGGTTGTGACAGAGCAAGGTCCAGTGCGAGGATACAGCTATGACAAGGGACAAATCTTTACCTTCTATAATATTCCCTACGCGAGTGCTCCGACAGGGCCAAATAAATTTAAGGTATTATATTTATTAAAATCTTATAAATACTCTATCACTTATTATACTAAAAAAATCGTATCCTCATTCATAATGCGAACGCCCAATAAGTGAAATATGAACTCGCGTCTAATTGTCCACGATTTTAAATTCAGGAGTCATTATAAGAAGGGTCAGTAGGCATTTATTGGGCAGATGCAGCCCATTATCGCCCTCATGTTCATCTGCCACCGGTTGTGATTGGGGACAAGTCTTTGCCTTTCCTCGTTAAAAAATATCTGATAATAGTCGGACAGGGCCAAACAAATTCATGGTAAAAGATATTAATTCAAATTGAAAGATATATACATTAAAAACAGAATGAGAAAAAAAGAAAGTTTTTAATAAGCATTTAGGATTTATCTAGTAACATTAGTCAATGAACTTTAGATAAAATGCAAAACTGCGAAGAAGTCATATTGGTTAATCAATTACGTAATAAATTAATGGGAACTACTTTATTTCGGAGACAAGTTACGGCATATAAACCCAAAGTTTCTTAGTTTTTTTTTTGTTACCCGGGGGAAAATCCTGCATAGAATCATCAAGGACGCTGTGAGGGCAGCGACCCCGGTGTGTCAGACTCTTAGTGACTAAAAACCCCCGGGGTGTCTCTCTGATTGCTCCACCCGAGCCTGGGAAACTAAATTTGTCCAGACGAAAGTTACCAGTTAGTTAGTTAGTTAGGTAGGTAAATTAGTTAGTTACTTTAACACCTAATGTTACTAATATTACAACACATTGTACATAATGAATCTAAGGTCGGCTTGCTCCGACAAGTTAAATCTAATTAACGGCTTAATTTTATCTCAACGATAACTTAAATTTAGTTTAGTTGTTACAACTGGTTAATATTTCCGTGCAATTCAACAAGCACAGTTTAACGCTAAATAACATTTTATACAAATTTAAACTAAATTTAATTTGTGAGCGCAAGCCGCCCTTAGTAATATAAATATGTCTTAAATTGTTACAAAAATATTAGTAAGGTTTTCAATACCTCCAATTTTCAGGCACCCCTTCCTGCCCCAACGTGGTCAGAACCTTTCGAAGCAGTGGATAAAGATATAGTATGTCCCCAAGGTGATTACGGAAAGTTCGTTCATGAAAAAAATGTTCAAGAAGACTGTCTTGTCGCCAACATACGGGTACCTAATGTAGAGAAGCGAAACTTATCTGTTGTTGTCCACGTACATGGTGGCGGATTTCAAATAGGTTATGGAGAAAGTTTCACAGCTAATAAGTTAGTTGCATCCAAAAATATAATTGTAGTAAATTTTAACTACCGCCTTGGAATACATGGTTTCCTTTGCTTGGGCACAGATGATGCTCCCGGTAATGCTGGGATGAAAGACCAAGTAGCCCTGTTGCGTTGGGTTAATAGAAATATAGCATATTTTGGTGGCAATCCTGACGATGTAACTTTACTTGGCTGTAGTGCTGGCTCTGTGTCAGTAGATCTATTAATGCTATCTAAAATCACAGATGGATTTTAACAAGATCATATCAGGAAGCGGTTCAAGTATTGGCTCATTTGCCGTACAAATGGATCCCTCAGAAATCTCTCGAGAATATGCAGAATTTTTAAATTTCACTAATGTAAACGACGTACATGCATTAGGAGAATTCTATAAAACAGCTTCTTTTGATACATTATTGTCAGAAACATTTCAAGATATTAAGCATGGTGGATTTGTCTTCTCTCCGTGTGTTGAAAGCTATGTAGGAGTAGAAATGTTCCTTGAAGACGCTCCTATAAATATTTTGAACACAGGTAACTACAGACGCATGCCCGTTATGTACGGTTTCACTGATATGGAAGGTTTAATTCGGTTACCGAATTTCGAAGATTGGAAATATGATATGAATGAAAATTTTATAGATTTCGTACCAGTTGATCTTCAATTTAGGACAAAAGAAGAAAAATTAGAAGTAGGGCAGACAATAAAGGAGTACTTTTTTGGAAACCAGCCCGTATCCGATCAAAATGTTTTGTCCTACATCGATTTCTTCACAGATACATTATTCGCATATTCAATGCTACGGGAGGCAAAAATTCATGTTATGAACGGACATGACATGGTGTATTTGTACGAGTTTTCTTTCGTACACGAAGACACGGCATTTATTCCATACACAGATGTTCGTGGTGCTGGACATTGCGAACAAGACAATATGCTTTTAGATGGAACTGGTTCAGGTAACTGGGATGAGAATGAAATTTCAGAAGATTTAAGAAATATGAAAGCAATCGTTAGGGAATTATGGCATAACTTTATTAAAACCGGGTGAGAATTCATCTTCTATTATTAATTAAGAATAACTTCAAATAGTAACTATATTCGATTATATTAACATACTTAGTAAGTTAAATTATGTACAGATTCAGAATTATTCAATAGATTCCGAAATAATTTAGATCATTTTTATGCTCTAATTTATTTAGTTAATTTTACATTCACATACAATTTGACACTCACAAAGCAGCTCCTATAGCAACTATCGATATATAGGATACCTGAGAACCAATACAAAGTAACATAAACTAACGTGTGGACGTGAATTTCATAAGCTTATGTAAATGTACAAAAAAAAAATTAAAGAACTTAGTATCATAAGTGGAAGGGAATACACTGGCTGGACAATTGTTCGACAGTTTGATGACACGAAAGATGTATGAATTGGAAAACTTTTTAGTGCGTGTTGTGAAGAAGTAGCAGTAAAACTGTGGCTTCGCAAAGCAGCTCTCGTGTTACTTATGAAGCCTCTATTAGATATGTACTTTACGCAAATATTTATTTACAGTAAACCCACATCAGAAAATTCTTCACTACCCTCGTGGCCGTCTCTAAATTCAAGCATGATCCCCCATATGTCGTTGGGCAAGACAATGGAATTGAAAGGTCCTTTGCTGGAAGAAAGGGTCAAATTCTGGGATAATATATACGACCGACATTATCGAGTTCCAATGCCGCCTTCAACATCACATTTAAAGAAATTGATTATTTACTAAGTTTATCAATGTGACGAATTGTTATTAAAATAAATAATTTTGTATATACTGAATAACTCAGGAAAACAACTGAACTGTTCGTAACAGTATAATCTGGTGAAGGAAAACTTCATAAGGATACACAGATTGCCCAGTTTTGCTCCAGCGATTCCATTTTAGGGTGCCCCTGCGTTACCCCAGGAACCGTATAAACTTGCTCGTCCCACCCAATGCTCGGACATCCTTGGGTTATACGAGTAATTCGCCTATTTGTAGGTTGTCTCGCGGTTTTAACGAACTGGAGAGTGCTATCGATGTTTTCGCTGACAGTCTGCCGGTCTTTAAAAGAAAAATCATCGGGTGGTTGAGTGACACGCAGTAGTTGTTGTTATGATTTTTTCCTGTGTTTTCACTTTCATTGTTTTATTATTGTTTGTTAATGTGTTTATTTTATAAGTAGTATTGTTTCTATTTTTGATGCACGATATGGATGCCTTAAACGGCGCAACACATTGATGTGCATTTTTTTTTATTGTCTTGTAGTGTGTTGGCCACTGGCCGCCCTTAAAATGTAAAAAATAGAATAAAATAAATAAAATTAGGATACCCGCTTGGTATTTAATAGAAATGTCATATGTAAGTGCCCTGAGAACGGCGATCAGCTGCGCTACTGGTCACGCTGACCGTGCACACGCTTATAACTAGGTACCTTTAAGTGCAAAGTGGATACAGTCACTAATATATCTCTGCTTACCCCGAAAGGGATATAGCGTGACGATATATTATTGATATTATTATATAACTGTGTAAAACCGGCGCAGAACCTCAAAAGAGAAGCAATAATCATATATTGATAATCGCCGAAATAATACCGAATTTTATAATTTTTTAAATTATATTATTACAGATTAAATTGATTAATATATAGCTACTTTGGTAGTAGGGCAATTGCCTGAACTGGGTCGTGACCACTGCACACAAGTTTAAAGACCGTCATTGTGACTCGCTTTGGCCTGCCGCATTTCGGAATCAGCTTATGTATATCGAGTTACTCATATACCTCGCGACCTTCAGTCCTGGTATATGTGGGCCGACACGAGATATGGTGGGGGGATGTGAGGTTTTGATAAAAAATACAAGTTGTTGGCTTGGAGAGCCTGTGACAACTGATGAAACTAAACTCTCTTTATTAAAACAATACAATCGCTTATATACTAATGTTTTACAAGTGGGGATGCATGCACTTGGTAAACAAACCATTAAATAATACTTATAAAGATAATAGTTGATACTTATGACTAATGATTACAATTAACACACTAATGCTTCCTATTAAGATATGGTATAATGATGTATTCCGATCCTGGTATGTAGGTTGCGTGTGCTATGCCTACATAACTCACGACGACGGAGTCAACGTCTAACGGATTTTCATCCTTTGATGGTCGCTTTCGTTTTTTGTAGTACACTGTATTTACAATCAGGTGCACTGTAGTCACTTTGTCGAACTAGTGTAAAAAAAATACTGCTTCTTTTGGAGATTTCATAATCTTACTTCTGTGCTGGACCCTTGTGCAGATTATAAGAAGGATACGAAACGTTCTTTATAAATTAGCCCTGTGTATCATATAATTCAATATACTTATCCTATTCGATAATAATTATTCTAATAAACTTAAAGGATTCAAATAAGCATCGTGTGGTCACCTTTTTACACTAAGAACAATTAATAATATGCAAATTACCTAGAGACCTTCCGTCGTGGTGTGTACGGGTCGGCATCGCGACTGCGTCGGTCAATGCATTTTCGTCCCTTGGCGATCGGTGCTGTTCTTAGACTGCACTGTACCTTCCACCAGTTGCGATGTAATCACATTGTCGAGTCAGTTAAAAAATAGATTATGTCTATTTACACCTCGCACTAGCCCTAACTTTGCCTTTTTAAATGTTTTCCTGCCTTTACATATCGTGTACAAAGTGATTTAATTTTTTGATACAAGCCACCCTAAATAAGAAACACTGTCACGGTAATTAATGTCCGAAAAGCTCATTTATTTCTTATTAAAGAAATAAAACCACTATGACATGTAACAAAAATGTCATGTGTTCACGCGGTTACTTTGGTTGGCATGATGTTCAAACTTCAAGCTCAAAGCGATAAATACCGCTAGTGCATTATTTATTGCTTATCCCATAGTGAATATAGCGTGAATAATATATTATTATAACATAACATTTTGAAACTTTATATCCTAATTTTAAATTCCACTAAAAAAAATACAACTATCTCTGATATAAACTAAAATAGCTACTTAGTAAAATTGTCTGAAAAAATAATAAATAGATGATAGAAATAGACCAAAACGCTTTTTCACTAAACATAAAAAAAATAAACGTTGTCTTAAAAGCTTTTCCTTTTATTGACTATAAGAATAAACCGTTTTCTTTTAGTCAGTTCGATTGAAATAACATTTTCATGAGCAATACAAAAGACTCCTAGTACATTACGATTTTCAACTTTTATTTTTTCAATAAAATCTTCATGATCCCTACCGACCATCAGAAACCTCGATGTACCATGTTTATACGAAGATTTTTTACATCTCAACTTAAATATGTTTTACACATCTATAGTCTCGAATAATAATTTGAGGAATTCAATTTATAACTTTGCTAAAGCCCTTAACGAAAGTAAGCTGACATAGATATGGATCTAAAGAGCGGATGATATTAATGAGTATATTCAGGGACAGATCTTGGACGGGAAGCCGGGCATTAGGTATCGGTCGAATTTGAACAGAAAATAGTTAATACTTTAAAAATATAATAAGTGTTTGTATTATCGGACTCTAGGAGATACCCGTAAAAACATATCAAATCTAACGAACCATATTTGAGAATTCCGACAAGAGATAATAATTATATAAGTACACATTGCTACTCCAAGTGAATAAAGCTGTAATGAACATACATCATATTCAGTTTGGGCACGTTTTTATATTTAATACAAGTATTGAATTCAATCCACATCTCAGGTTTTTCAATATATGTATTAAAACACAATAGTTTTTTTCTTTTCAATGTTGATACGAATATTGTTTTAATTTGTACCTGGAATTTATTAAACACCGGAGACTTTTAGTTAATAATACACTATTACTGATACTAATACACTATTTTATACATATATATACAAAACAGTTATTATTACATAAATACATAAATATATATAAATGTAGGAATGTTAGTGGAATGGAACATATTATGCAAATGATATAAAATGATAAAGAACAGTGTAATAGTGTAACAGGGATAAAAAGTATATGAGAGAGATAGACAGATTACATTGGCGGAGAGAATTAAGTTGTTGTGAGTGTGTGTTGAAATATTTATATTTAAAACTGTACCTGTATGTTTAATTGTGGTGAATAAATGATTTGAAAAACTAAAATCTGTCTACATATATGTATATATTTTACTGCTAAATATTCAAATATGTATATTCAAAAGCCTGGAACTGCTTTTCCATTTCTTTTTCCACAAATCAAAATTCTGTTACCGCTTTATTCGATTAGTTTAGCAATATAACTCCGTTCGCAATAATAGCAGCAGCAGTGTTTACAGAGCAACATGTTGAGAATATACTTTTTGTGGCTGTGTGTAGTTGTAGTGACAGGATCGGAGGTGAAGAGAAAGCTCTCCCGATTGGTAGTGATGGAGCAAGGTCCAGTGCGAGGATACAGCTATGACAATGGACAAGTCTTTACCTTTTATAATATTCCCTACGCGAGTGCTCCGACAGGGCCCAACAAATTCAAGGTATTATATTGATTCAAATCTTACAAATACCCTATTACTTATTATACTTAACCCCGCGTCGAATTTTCCACGTTCTTAAATTCACGAGCCTATAAAAGAAGGGCGAGTAGGCATTTACAGGCAGATGTGGTCCATTATTGGCTTCATATTTATATGCCATCAGGTGTAATTGAGGCTTTTGCCTGTAAATCATTAAAAACATATCTGAGGTGGTACAACGTCCGTAATAGATTAGATCACGACCATATTACAACGATGAGTCAATCGTATCAACTCATAACGGTCTGTAGCGTTTTAGAATGAATTGTACATTTATCTACCTAGAGGCCTTTTGTCATGGGATAATTATGACGGCAGCACAACGGTGACATAAAGAATTTTATTCTTTTGGTTTGCCATTGTACTTGGGTAAGCACTGTAGGTACTTACCTTTAGATACGTTAGTCACTCACACTACAGTGCCACTTAAAACGTATATTATTAAATAATTCTTTCTTTTTGCAAGTAAGCTATAAGTATAGCTTTATAAACTTCTATGCAACCATAATAAATATGGAGACAGTAGAAGACGGAAAAACGAATTTTATAAAGGCTTTTATTATTTTGTCTAGGACGCACATAATTTGGTTATAGGAAATAACTAAAATATCTATAAACAGCAGATGTATTAAGTCTATATATAAATGCTAACATAACTAAAATAATAACTGAGGTAAAATGTGATAGCTTTGGATGGAAGTCGTAGATTGATATTAACTCGAATAATAATAATAATCGTTTATCTAATAATATTTTTTCTAAGTTAAAACGAAATTTTAAAATGGAATCATGACAGGAGAATGTTTGGATGACAAAATATATAATATAATTATTTTAATTCTTTAATAATAACTGATTTTTAATCTTTTAGGGCCCTCTGCCACCTCCATCGTGGTCGGAACCTTTCGAAGCAGTTGATAGAGAGATAATATGTCCCCAAGTTAACGCCGGTAAATCATATGAGAAAAAAAACATGCAAGAAGATTGTTTGGTGGCTAATATACGGGTACCTAACACAGATCAGAAAAATCTTCCGGTTGCTGTTTTTGTTCACGGTGGTGCATTTCAAATAGGTTACGGAGATAGTCTCACGGTTAACCATTTAGTTGCAGCGAAAAATATAATTGTAGTTAATTTCAACTACCGCCTTGGAATACATGGTTTCCTTTGCTTGGGTACAGAAGATGCTCCCGGTAATGCTGGGATGAAAGACCAAGTAGCCCTATTACGTTGGGTTAATAGAAATATAGCATATTTTGGTGGCAATCCTGACGATGTAACTTTACTTGGCTGTAGTGCTGGTTCTGCGTCAGTAGATCTATTAATGTTATCAAAAACCACAGAAGGATTATTTAATAAAGTCATAACAGGAAGCGGTTCAAGTATTAGCTCCTTCGCTGTACAAATGGATCCTTCAGAAACTGCTAAAGAGCGTGCAATTTTTTTGAATTTTAATAACGTAAATGACCTAAGAGCTTTAGGAGAATTTTATAAAACGGTACCGTTTAACATGTTGTTATTAACCACATCCCGAGCCAATAAACACAGTGGAGTCTCTTTTGTCCCGTGCGTTGAAAGCTATGTGGGAGTAGAAATGTTCCTTGAATACGCTCCTATAAATATTTTGAAAACAGGTAACTACAGACGCATGCCCGTTATATACGGTTTCACGAATATGGAGGGTTTAATTCGATTGCCGTATTTCGAAGACTGGAAAAATGAAATGAATGAAAATTTTATTGATTTCGTTCCCGTCGATCTTCAATTTAGAACTGAAGAGGAGTAAAAAGAAGTAGGGCAGACAATAAAGGAGTACTATTTTGGAAACCAGCTCGTATCCGATCAAAATATTTTGTCCTACATTGACTTCTTCACAACATTGACACCTTAATCGCATATTCAATGCTACGGGAGGCAAAAATTCATGTTATAAACGGACATGACATGGTGTATTTGTACGAGTTTTCCTACGTAGACGAACATAAAGAAACCATTCCACATACAGATGTTCGCGGTGCTAATCATTGTGACCAATACAGACTTGTAATGGATGAAACTAGTGCATTTCATCTAGATGGAATTACAGAAAATGTTTGGAGTACGAGAGACATAATCAGAGAATTATGGTACAACTTCATCAAAACGGGGTAAGAAAATATCATCATTATTAATTGCGTAACCGTCAAAACAGACAGTGCATTTCAGCGCCGCGCCGCAGGAGCATTGCTCATGCACCTCGCGAGACGAAGCTTCATAGTCTTTTGCAATACATTTTTAATAATAGACTGCATCTGAGTGGTGCCGCTACGGCGTAACAACATTGCGGCATTGCAATGCATCTTGTGCAGCGGCTATAAAACATTTTATTGTTTTAAATAAGTTAGTAATATTTGATTATAAGAAACTAGTACCAATATAAATACCTACTGGTATGAGTACGAGGTTTGAGTACGAGCGGCACAAATAAGATCCTTATGGCATAATAGGGAGGATCCTTATTCTCAGCAGAAGGTTTATAAGTCAGGTTATCTAATAAAAAGTTAGACATTAAAATAATTTAATTGTATATTAATTTCTTTACAGAAAACCCGACATGGAAAAACCTTTATTACTGTCGTGGCCGGCTCTAAACGCAAGCATGACTCCGCACATGTCATTTGGCAAGACAGTGGAATTGAAAGGTCCTTTGCTTAAAGAAAGAACCAAATTCTGGGATAAAATATATGATCGATATTATCGAATTCCTGTGCCTCCTTCAACATCACATTAAAAGAATTAGATCATTTACTTAGTTTATCAACATGACAAATTGTTATTGAAATATATAGTTTTGTATATATTAAATAACATAGTGGCATAGTGAAGCCAGAGTATCCCTTATTACTTTTTAAATATCGAAATAACCCTCTGCTAGCGGCGATATACCGAAGACTATATCATTATTTAGTTACCTTATAACGTCGTTGTGTCGTTATGTTAAAACCGATAAAGACTTATTATTTGACATAGTTTTTTTACTAACTTCTTAGAGCATTGACCTACCTATACTTTTTTTTGTAACCCGGAGGACAATCCTACATAAAACCAACAGCATCGAGAACAGAACTCTGAGGGGAGCGATCCTAGTATGTCAAACTCCTACTGATTAAAAACCCCCAGGGTGTCCTTCTATTTCGCCGGGTGCCCAGGAATCTGGACCGGCCTTGCCCTTGTCATTCGGCAAGCGGGAGAAGGAACACCCCAGGGGTTTTACTCGGTGCAAGTCCGACACACCGGGGTGCAAACCTCATCGCCCCCTGAGGTCCGTTAGGGATTTCCCCCGGGTTACCAAAAAAAGGTGTCCTTCTAATCGCTCCACCCAGGCCTGGGAATCCGAATTCATTCAGAAGCCCGAGGAACAAACAGCCTTGTTAAGGTTTCCACGCTGGAAGGGGGTACGTGAAGAGGACCCACTCCTCCGGAACCCTCTAAGGTGGTGCGCCGGACTCCCTCAAGTCTACTGCCCGGGAACTACCTACGCTTTGATAAGCCCTACTAACCTACATATCAATCCTGTATCATACATATTCCCCGTATCGACCTACCTACGCCCACAGAGTCCATCGCTTGTAGTCTAACTATCTTGAAGTAGATCGTCAGCCGTTTAAGCCTGTACACCTCTGCTCTAGATAGTAATAGAAATCTAATTTTCGAGCATATATTATTTATCCAATCTTTAAGAAAAATAAAACGCTTAATCTATTTGAACGTATACAGGCAGACTTTAATCAATACCATCAACACATAATGAAACCGTTCCTCAACCACCTGTATAATATTATCCAGATGAAAGGTTTTTTTTTTTATTCGTCGGGACGATATTTTGTTGACCGGGGCAACGGTCGGTACAATTTCACCGGGCTTTAGAGGGCGAGCACTTATGGTTCTTCAGCCAGCAATTTATGGGTGGGTGGCTACGCAAGGGCACCCCTGTGGGTACGGACCTCGACTTGGGCTGCCAGCCATTAAATACGAAACCTAACGCTGATCTACCAGCGTTTCGGAAGCGACTACCTTGAGAAGAAACGCCGAAAGAAACTCAAGGCTGCGTCGGAGTGTAACTGCATTATTTAAGCGACAGTTGGCGGACCAATATGAAAGGTTTTTTTTTTTGAAGCGGACTAACTACTGATTGCTGGGAAAGGCATTTTCGCTTCAACCGAGCTTAGGGGGCGAGCACAGAAGGTGCTCAGCATGAAAGGTTATTTGACAGCTTGTATACAGGGTGAACGGTAATGCGATACATTCCTTGATAGACGTTGTAGTACAGCTTATTTGGAGTCATTTAAGTCATATGACACCATGTCCGAAACTTGTTAATTTCTGAGATATTCAAGATTTAAGTATTTTTTTAAAAAACTCCAGTTTTTATGTTAAAATGTTCCCTTGTAGTGACAAATACAAAATAATGTTATTGTTTATGCTGTATTCGTATAGCTAAATAATAATAATCTCATTTTAAATTAAAATTTGTAAGAAGGAATCGTCATTACTTAAGTAAAAGCTAAAAAACCAAGTATCATTTTGCAACAAAAAAAAATGTTTTAGGTAAATAAACGAAGAATTTCCAAGAAAATATGTATGGAATGTTTTGTACAAAATACATAATTTTGTTCCTTGATTCATTGGCTATTCAAAAAGGTACAGGTGTCAACAAAAACTACATACTTATTGTTTTATTTGAATTTTAAATATCTAGTAGATACTTTAATAAAAAAATGAATAAATAAAAAGACACAAACAACTAGTATTTTTGGGCCCTAATAAATGAAAAACTTAGTATTTTAATAATACATTTATTGGCTAATTATCTGGGTACATTATTTCAAGTCCTGCTCAAAATGTGAGGCCCGTCTTCTAATACAAGCTCGAAGTCTGTTTCTCATTTCTGTTTTTGTGACTCTTGTTGTCAAACTTTGCCGGATATTTGGAGCTGCCCTCTGAATGCGCTCACGAAGCTCTTGCTCGTTGTTTACGGGGGTTACATACACGAGATCCTTCATGTGACCCCATAAATAAAAATCGCAAGGGGTCAGATCCGGGCTTCTGGCTGGCCAAGGAATAGATCCTCCGCGCCCTATCCAACGAAGTGGATATTGTTGATTCATCCAATGGCGTACACTGAGCCGAAAGTGAGCTGGACAGCCATCATGTTGGTAGATAAGATGTCTTCTCGTGGCTAAAGGGACGTCTCCCAATAAAATATTCACTTGGTTTCTTAGGAAAAGTTCATAAGTTTCCCCATTCAAATTTTGAGAAAAAAAGAACGGCCCAATCAGTTGGCCATTTATTATTCCCATCCAAACGTTCACAGATAATCTTCTTTGATGTGCTCTTTCTTTTTTCATCCTTGGATTCTCTCTTTTCGGTGCCCAATAATGTGAATTGTGATAATTAGTGATTCCGTCACGGTCAAAGTTGGACTTATCAGTCCACAGAATTTTCTCGAGAAAATGAGGATCTGCCATATCGGCATTTAGCATGAAACGACAGAATTCCATTCTTCGGGCTGGATCGCCTTCTTCTAGAGCTTGGACCGGTGTGTAGTGGTAGGGATGTAATCTTGCTGTATGTACGGTAAACCAAACCATCCACTGGGATAATCCAAGGCTTCTAGCTGCAATCCTTGTAGAGATTGTTGGATTTCTGCGAAATAAATCAAGTATTTCTTCTTCTTTATCTGGAAGTTGAACTCGAGGTCTACCAGAATCGCTTGTTCGCGCTGCGAAACGCCCTGTTTCACGGACGGGTCGATACGTTCCCGAAAACACTCTTACGTTTGGTACACGTCGGTCAGGAAAACGCAGCATATACTCTCTTTGCGCTGCTGCAGCGTCGCCGTCGCATAATCCGTAAACGTACAGAATGTCCGCGTATTTGCACAATTTGCACAATCAAAATAAACCTTATGCACGAATTGCAAAAACAATAAATAAAAGCCGCTATAATGTGCGAAGCGTTATTAAAAATATAAAGGTAAATAAAACGTCGAAAAACGTTCGAAAAGCGGCCGCTCAACCAAGCTCAACGAGAGAGAGAAGAGGAAAGTGGTCAATAAAGTCAAACAAAATCTGGAAATTTCATCAATGGCTATAGCAGCAACATTAAGAGAAGACCTTGGTACAGTTTTTCATCCCATAGCAGTTCGCAGAGTCCTCAGGAGTGCCGGGTACAATGCGAGAGTCGCAAGAAGGGAGCCCTACATAAGCAAAAAATAAATAAAATAGAGGATCGAATTCGCAAAATATTTTTTGTATGTGAAATTAGATTTTTGGGACACAATACTTTTCTCGGATGAAAGAAAATTTAATATCTTTCGATCCGATGGGTGAATTTTAGTGTGGAGAAAATTCAACAATAAGCTTGAGGCGAAAAATCTTCTATCTACGGTTAAACCCGGCGGTGGTAGGATAATCGTGTGGGATTGTATGAGTTCATCTGAAATCTCGTATTTATTGAAGGAACAATGGACCAGTATGTATATATGATTTTTTTTAAGAGAACTTAAATAAAAGCGTTAATGATCTGAATCTTGGACGTCATTTTTACTTTCAACATGACAACGATCCAAAGCAGACGCTTACACCATTCGTCAATGGATAGTTTTCTACACCCCACACACGCTACCATATCCACCACAATTCCTAGACCCCAATCTGATTGAACATCTTTGGCACGAACTGGAAATAAGGATAAGGAAACATTATATTTCCAGTAAAGCCGATCTCAAGAGAATCATCGTGGAAGAATGGTATGCCATCGAGCCCTCATTCGTGGCTAAATTAGTGCATTCAATGCCTGATAGGTTGAGGGAGCTACTGAAAGGAAAAGGGCTGCCAACTAAATATTGATTAATTTTTTTTTTCGTTATTTTTATGTGCTGTGCCAATACTTTTGTTCCGGCCAAAATAGATGATGCCATTTATATTTTTTTTTCCTGAACTACGAAATTGTTTTCAATCGTTTTTTTTTAAATATAATGAAGTATCAAGGATGGAAGTATTGTTATAATAAATAAAACAAATCTTATTTGTATTGTTATAATTGCTAGCACTATAATAATTTTGTTTACCTCACTGTGCCAATACTTATGTTCGTCACTGTATATACTGCTTTACAGAAATATTTCGTTTCCATGATGTAGGTTAATAAAAGTGTATCGGAATTGTTAATCAATTTACACGTGTCCGCTAATCTCAGGGAAGACTTAACCGATATACTTGCAGTTTTCACTATTGTATTGTGGAAAGATTCATTCAACATTTAGTCTTAATTTAATGGCAATTAGTTCATAAGTAAAAAAGTTATGTTAAGTGTTGATATATATAAGAAAGAATCGATGGTATTTATATATAGATTTCAGCTTGAAATAATTATTATCCTTATAAAAGCACTACTTCTACGCGAAGTTGTGGGCACTACTTGTACAATATAAATATAGTAATTAATAACGCTTGCAGAACGAATTTAAATTAGATTTCTAATGAATGTTAATAATATGCTGACACCGAAAAGCCGAGTAGCGGCTAGACGGTAAATGCAAGCTTATCACAAAATATCAAGTTAAATAGTTTTTACTTCATTTACAATTTACCTTCACATATATATTAATAATCTAAGCTTCATAGGCTTTTGGTATGATGGAAACTACTTCTTTTTGCCAATATTATATGGCTTGTTTATACACTTATGATAGTTGCAACATATCAATTGGAAGACGGGAGCCCGAGACCAGGTATAATGATAATTATTAAGAGAGATATTGGCCTCTCCAGGTTTTATATTGATCTAGAAGTCGACTAAAATGGTTTAATAATAATTATGATGATAAAACAGTTGGCCTGTAACTGACTGTAAATCGATTTTAATTTATCCACAAGTAAAAAGCTGAAATATTCCCGAGATATATGCATTACACAGATCTGCAAGGTCTAAATATACGATACGATATATAATAAATGGTATTTAACGAAATCAACATATTACTAAGCTTCAATTGTCGATATCTCAGCGGAAAATAAAGATTTTCCAAATCTAAAATAAAGATTTTGAAGTGTAAGAGTAGTTAAGTACTATAAACAGACTCAATTCGTTTAAAAAAAATTCACAATGTTACATTAGTTCTAATATAGTTTACTATACCGATACCGTATACCGTTTTTTTTTTGCACTTTTACGTTAAGATATTTTAAAAACCTGTCGTGATGGAGCAATTCTGATGCCGGATTCGGATTCTACGCAAAAAATTACTTCTAAGTGATCCTCGGTTGGTCAACAACAATCGCAACCCATTTTTTTGCAGATCTGTGTTATAATTCAGGTCAACTATTTAATGTATAATAAATACAACACAAAAAAACAAAAGGGTTTATAATTTAATTTATTAAAAATAAAATCAAATATAAATAACCGATTTTGGCCGTTTTTTATGATGAATAAGGTAACTTATTAGCTATTGAAAATTTGTTAGGATATTTACTGTTAGTAATTTTCTAACTGAAAAATATCCCTTTGTGTACTTAATTACACCTGATGAAACGGAAGAGAAGTTGTTTAACATGTCAATTGAACTTTAAATATTTAACTGTTAGATGTTTAAGTGCTCACAAGTTTATTCAAATGACGATTGAAATTATTAACCAGTTGAGGCTTACAAAAAATGTACTGCTAAAAAACGAGTATGATTACTTTGACGCAATCGACGGGTATTTTTTTATGATCATCTCGTTTTCGTATTTGTTTATATCTACGGGCTCAACAAAATGACTATACCTAGTGGAAGATACAGTATATTTCAGCGACTGTTAAGGTTTCATTGACTGAAGGCGTCTAGGACTTTTAACAACAGAATGAATACAGATTAATACCGAAACACGACAGGCCGAACAAATTCACTATGATCGGCTTTATATATGTCACATTGTCGAGACAGTGAAAAAAAGAAATGGCTTGATTCCATCTCAATAGTGATATAATTTTGACAGTTATTCCAGTTGACAGTTTCCGTGCATGACAATAAGTACAATTTAACGCTAAATATCGTTATATACATGTTTAAACTAGATTTAATTTGTTGATATAAACCACCCTAAATAAAAAACACTGTCACGATAATTAATGTCCGAAAAGCTTAATTAATTTTTATTAAAGAAACTAGCTGTCCCGGCAGACCTTGTTCTGCCCTATTTCTCTAAAACAAAGTCACATTGTTTTTTTTAATGTTAATAGCTTCCCCGTCATGTAGCTGTCCCGGCAGACCTTGTTCTGCCCTATTTCTCTAAAACAAAGTCGCATTGTTTTTTTTAATGTTAATAGCCTCCCCGTCAGATTTTTTTTTTAAATTGTTTGATGCAACCTGGCCTTAATGCTATATGTATAAAAATTGACAAATAATGACATTAATATTTATACGTCACTCAATAATTGTTTTGCCTTCCCGGAACCCGTCCACTAACATTTAAACTTTATGGTGTGGTATTAAAGATCAAAATGACTTATAACGAATTTTTTGTATGAGAATACAGAAAAGTGTTATTTTTAGACAGTTGCAGGGAATTTTTAAATTTTTTCTCTCCGTAATAACCTTCCTCAGACTTCATCAAACACAACAAAAAAAAAATCAGCCAAATCGGTTCAGCCGTTCTCGATTTTCGCCATTATCAAGACATTTTGCGATTCATTTTTATATTATAGAGATAAAACCACTATGACATGTAACAAAAATGTAATATGCTTATACAGTTACTTTGGTTGGGCACGACGTTCAAGTTCAAAGCGGAAAATACCGCATTATTGCTTATCCCATAATTTTAAAACTTTATATCCTAATTTTAAATTTCCTGTAAAAAATACACAACTATCTCAGATATAAACTAAAGTATCTATAATACTTAGTAAAATTGTCTCCAAAAATAATAAATATCTGATAGAAATAGACCGAAATGCTTTTACACTAAACATAGAAAATAAACGTTGTTTCAAAAGCTTTTCCTTTTAGTTACTATAAGAACAAACCGTTTTCTTTTAGTCGGTTCGATTAAAATAATATTTTTATGAGCAATACAAAAGACTCCTAGTACTTTACGATTTGCAACTTTTATTTTTTCAATAAAATCTTCATGATCCCTACCGAGCCATCAGAAATGTAAAGGTACCATGTTTATACGAATATTTTTCACATCTCAACTTAAATATGTACTACACATCCATGGTCTCGTATACTCTCGATTAATAATTTGATGAATTCAATTTATAACTTTGCTACAGCCCATAACGAAAATAAGCTGACATAGATATGGATCTAAAGAGCGGGTGATATAAATGAGTATATTCAGGGACGGATCTTGGAGGGCAAGTCAGGCATTAGGTATGGGTTCGCCGGGTGCCGAGGAAGATGGCTCAGCCATGCCCTTTGCTTTCGGCAGGCGGGAGAAGGAACACTCCAGGGGTTTTGGTCGGTGCAAGTCCGACACACCGGGGGGCGGCTCTCACTGCCCCTGAAGGTCTGTTAGGAATTTCCCCCTGGTTACCAAAAAAAAAAACAAAAAAAAGACATTTTAGGTATGGGCCGAGTATGAACAGAAAATTATTCATTCTTTATAAAAAAAAAAAATATTCAATCTATAATTCTACATAAGTGCTGTCTCTTATTTGGTTTAAATTAAAAATATATATGATTTGACTCACTCATGGTTTATAAGATATAATTGTAAAAGATGACAAAACTATTTTTGCCCAGAGCAGTGTGTTTACTGAATCAGGTACTGAGGGCTCCCAAGCATACATTTATCTAAAGCCAAAGAATAATGTTAAAAATAAAATACTTGTTAGATAATGGTGATCTTTAAATTCACTATAATCTGCTATACACATGACGGTTTTCTGATAACGCTTCGTGAGCGGTCGTAGCTACGAATTTACCAATATCATATACTTATATATTAGGTCCTTACATATGAAATTGGCGTTTTTCGTACTGGCCACTTTAATCACAAATTTCTCCTCTTTGGTAAGGAATTCCAAATTCAAATTTGTACAGCTATAGACTCATGTATTTGTGCTTCGATGATCGTCATTCATTTGTTTTTTTCTTCTGTTTTTTTCTGTTTGCGTCACTCATTTTACAAAATGGAAAACTTAAAATATCGCATTATTTACGAGTACGAGTTCCGCCGTGGCACTAGTGCTGCGGAAACAACTCGAAGGGTGAATGATGTGTATGGCGGTCGTGTTGCAAAAGAAAACACAGTTCGTTTTTGGTTCCAACGTTTTCGTTCTGGAAATTTCGACCTGCAGAACAAGCCCCGTGGACGGCCTGAGACTCAAGTTGATAATGAAGAGTTGAAGGCTATTGTGGAAGCGGATCCATCGCAAACCACGTCCGAGTTAGCTGCAGGCTGCGATGTTAGTGATAAAACTGTTTTAATTCACTTGAAGCAAATTGGGAAGATTAAAAAGCTTGAAAGGTGGGTACCTCACGAATTGACTGAAGCAAACCGGCAAACGCGCGTCGACTGCTGCGTTACATTACTAAACCGGCACAATAATGAAGGTATTTTAAACCGAATCATTACCTGTGATGAAAAATGGGTTCTTTACGATAATCGGAAGCGCTCAGCGCAATGGTTGGATCCTGGCCAGCCAGCCAAATCCTGCCCCAAGCGAAAATTAACCCCAAAAAAGTTACTTGTAAGCGTTTGGTGGACTAGTGCCGGTATTGTTCATTACAGTTTTCTCAAATCTGGCCAGACTATTACGGCTGATGTCTATTGTCAGCAATTGCAAACCATGATGGAAAAGCTAGCGGCTAAACAACCTAGGCTGGTCAATCGCTCCACGCCACTGCTGCTTCACGACAACGCTAGACCACACACTGCGCAACAGACGGCTACTAAATTAGAAGAGCTTCAATTGGAAAGTCTAAGACATCCTCCGTACTCCCCGGACCTTGCTCCAACAGATTACCATTTTTTTCAAAATTTGGATAACTTCTTGCAAGGGAAAAAATTCAACTCCGATGGGGCAGTCCAAATCGCCTTCAAAGATTTTATTGATTCCCGTCCGACTGGTTTTTTTAGTAAAGGAATCAATGAACTACCTATGAGATGGCAAAAGTGCATAGAAAATAATGGTTCATACTTTGATTAATTAAATATATTATATTAAAAAATATTCGACTTTTTGTTCCTCCCATACAAAACGCCAATTTCATATGTAAGGACCTAATATTTAAACATTGTTTTGATAAGATAAAGAGCGACTTAATCCGAAATAATTCCTAAAATCGGCAAGATATTCCGCGGTATTTCGATAAATATTAATGCCCCGTCAATGTATGACAAATTTTTTTCGGGCCACACTATTGCAAGTCATTAAAGTTTACGTAATTTTATGCAAATTACAAAAAAAAGTAACAAAATTGGAATTTTGTATTATCTTGAGGATCCACTTTCAAGTTTTCTAAATTTTACGTTTTTAATTTTAAGATGAATTAAAATTAAAAGAATAATATTTAATTTAGATTAAATTAAAGACATTATTATTAAAATTAGGAAAATTACGCACAAACAAATAAAATACTCGTTGTGATCTTGTATCAATTGGTCTTCATCAATCGCTTGGCACGTGCCCGATAATAATATTCTTTATTAAGTAGATAATATCGCGTCCTTTACGCAAATAGTACGTAGATAGATTTACGTCAATTTTATTTATTTCACCTTTGAACAAAATAGGATCTGAAATCTGTCGTACCAACTTTTAAACAATTAGTTCATAATAATAATGGAGATATCTCTATGTAAATTAATTTATTAATAAAACCCTACAGAAAAGTTTTTCGAAAACGTTTTTCTCATAAAATATTCATCTTTATTAAAAGTTGAGTGTACAAACACTTGTAGCCATTTTTTAAGGATTAACTCTTAGAAATTTTAGATCTAAGATTTCGCTCTTGCCCCTAAACATGTTTCTCGACGCTCCCTAGAAGTTATTATTTTAGAATTGTCTTTTTTCCACAAAGAGTGTGGTATTAGAATATTATTTTTAGAGCAAGTACATGATTTGACTTCCCGTTATTTTTTATTTCAACGGTTTGAGGGCCTAGATGAAATAACATTCCATCAACATTAGCACTGGAAGAAAGTTTAAAAATGTATAAGGTTTTAATTAAGCCTGGTAATTTTTATTTTGACTTGACCAGTGACCACATTATATGCGGTGATAAGCATGGTTCAGTGCATAAAATCAACTATAATACTTCTATTGATAGCAACGAGTAAACCATTGATAATCGCTGCTACATCAGTATGTAGTTTATGAAGTGCCAGTGCACTCCTGGATTATAGTTACAAAGTAAGGTACCACATGACGGCCTGATAGCGCAGCTTGTAGCAGCTCTACTTACGATGCTAAGCTCCTGGGTTCGAGTCCTGGTAGTGGTAAAATTTTTCTGTGATGAGCATATGAGTTTGTCACGAGTCATGGTTATATATATGTATTGAAGTATGTATATCTTTGTCTAGTACCCATAGTCAAAGCGCAAGCTTAATTTGAGACTAGGTCAATGTATGTAATGTTAGAAAAATATTACATGCTCGTCGGTGAAGAAAAATATGTTCAGTAAATCTGTATTCATTTAACAAAAATTGCTTTGCGTAAGTACATGGAGCTCGGCAACCAACTGTGCTCTGGGTATACATTAACTAATAAAAATGCTTTGTACACACCGAAACAACGTAAAATTCATGTACTCCTAATATATAATACATATAACTATATGTAAAAGGATATATTGATCTTTAATATCTCTGATGTAATAAATATTTATTATTATCGGACTATAGGGAGATACCCGTAAAAACATGTCAAATCTGACGAACTATATTTGAGAATGATGGTTCCGATAAGAGATAATAAAGTACACAGAGATCATATAAGTACACATTGCTACTCCAAGTGAATAAAGGTGTAATGGACATACATCATATTCAGTTTGTGAGCGTTTTTATATTTAATACACGTATTAAATCCAATCCATGTCTCAGATATTTCCATAAATGTATTTATGGACAGTAGAAATTGCCCAAAACGACACAATCGTTATTTTTTCCAAAATTGAGATGAATGTTTTAATTTGGATTTTGTTAAACTCAGGAGGGTTGTAGTTAATAATACACTATTACCGATACTAAATACATTATTATATATATACTACTAAAAATATTCAAAAGCCTGGAAATATTTTTCCTTTTATTTTCCAACAAATCAAAATTCAATTACCGCTTTATTCGATTAGTTTAGCAATATAACTCCGTTCGCAATAATAGCAACAGCAGTGTTTACAGAGCAAGATGTTGAGAATATACCTTCTGTGGTTGTGTCTAGTTGTAGTGACAGGATTGGAGGTGAAGAGAAAGCTCTCCCGATTGGTAGTGACGGAGCAAGGTCCAGTGCGAGGATACAGCTATGACAATGGACGAGTCTTTACCTTTTATAATATTCCCTACGCGAGTGCTCCGACAGGGCCAAACAAATTCAAGGTATTATATAGATTCGAATCTTACAAATACCCTATTACTTATTATACTAAAAAAAATCACTTGCTTATTCATGATACGAACGGTGAAGAAGTAGAATATGCATGACGCGTCTCGTTTTCCACGTTCTTAAATTCAAAAGCCTATAAAAAACGGTGAATAGCCATTTAGGCAGACGTGGTCCAATATTGCTCTCCTCTGACATCTGCCTTCAGGTGCGATTGGGGTTAAGCCTTTGCCTGTAAATCATTAAAAATATCTGAGGTGGTACAACGTCCGTAATAGATTAGATCACGACCATAGTACAAGGATGAGTCAATCGTATTAACTCATCGTAATGAGTTAATAATAAGGCCGTAGCCTATCGCGGTTTAAAATGAATTGTACATTTATCTACCTAGAAGCCTTCTGTCGTGGACTACTTTTGACGGCAGCACAACGGTGACTGTTAAGGTACTTTATTCTTTTGGTTTACCGTTGTTCTTGGGTAAACACTGTACTTACCTTTAGATTACGTTAGTCACTCACATTACCATACCATTTAAAATACGTACATATATTATTAAACAATTCTTTCTCTTTGACAGCCAGCTATAAGTGTAGCTTTATAAATGTTTATGCGACCATAATAAATATGAAGGCAATAGGAGATGAAACAATAAATTTTATAAAGGCTTTCATTATTATGTCTAGAACTCACTAGTCTGGTTATAGGAAATAATTAAAATACCTATCAACAGTAGATGTATTAAGTCTATATACAAATGCTTACATAACAAAAAAAAACTAAGGTAAAATGTTATAACATTTTTTTTTATTACATACAGGCTTGCGCTTGACCTCAATCTCACCTGCTGGAAAGTGATGATGAGGCCGACGATGGAGCGCGCTCACCCAGCAAATACCGATTCACTCGACGTTTGAAGATTCCCATGTCATAAGACGGCGGAAACACTGACGCAGGAAGCGAGTTCCACTCCTTCGCGGTACGCAGCAAAAAGGAGGAGGCAAATCGCTTAGTGCGAGCAGCAGGAATGTCAACCACAAAAGGGTGCAAACCAGCACGGCGTCTCGTCAATTTATCGTAGAAGGGGGAGGGTGGAACTAAATCATACAACTCAGCCGCACACTCTCCAGAGTATAGTCTATAGAAAACCGAAAGGCAAGCCACTTTACGCCGGTGTTCCAAACTGAGTAGTTTACGCGACGTAAGAGCCTCATCGGCAATGTGTCGCCGAGCTCGGCGATCAATTGAGTCCAAAGCAGCCAGATGGTGTTTGGCGGAACCATCCCAAAGGTGGCAGCAATATTCCACACACGACGGAACTTGCGCCTGATACAGGTTAAGAAGTTGGGTCGGCGTATAATGCCGACTAACCTTGAAAAGAACCCCCAGTTTCCGAGCAGCTATTTTAGCCTTAGCTTCAATCGAACGCCCAAAGTTAAGGCCCGCAGTTAGCTCCATGCCTAGAAGCTCGAGGCTATCAGCCAATGGTACTCTAACACCCTGGAAAGTAGGAGCCAAGATGAAAGGGCTCCGTTTGGCGGAGAAGAGACAGGCCTGCGTCTTCAACGCGTTAAACCTGACCAGGTTCATTTGTATGGAAGTAGTGGATTGATTTTGACTCGAATGTCATCTAATAATATTTTTTCTAAGTTCAAACGAAAATTAAAATAAAATCATGGTAGGATAATGTTTGCATTACAAAATATATAAAACAATAATTTTAAATATTTAACAATAACTGATTTTTAATCTTTTAGGGCCCTCTGCCACCTCCATCGTGGTCGGAACCTTTCGAAGCAGTTGATAGAGAGATAATATGTCCCCAAGGGGACGCCGGTAGATCATATGAGGAAAAAAACATGCAAGAAGATTGTTTGGTGGCTAATATACGGGTACCTAACACAGATCAGAAAAATCTTCCGGTTGTTGTTGACGTTCACGGTGGTGCATTTCAAGTAGGTTACGGAGATAGTCTCACGGCTAACCATTTAGTTGCAGCGAAAAATATAATTGTAGTTAATTTCAACTACCGCCTTGGAATACATGGTTTCCTTTGCTTGGGCACAGAAGATGCTCCCGGTAATGCTGGGATGAAAGACCAATTAGCCTTATTACGTTGGATTAATAGGAATATAGCATATTTTGGTGGAAATCCTGACGATGTAACTTTACTTGGCTGTAGTGCTGGTTCTGCGTCAGTAGATCTATTAATGTTATCAAAAACCACAGTAGGATTATTCAATAAAGTCATAACAGGAAGCGGTTCAAGTATTAGCTCCTTTGCTGTACAAATGGATCCTTTAGAAACTGCTAAAGAGCATGCAAAGGTTTTGAACTTTACTAACGTAAATGACCTAAAAGCTTTAGGAGAATTTTATAAAACGGTACGTTTAGACATGTTGTTATTAGACACATTCCGAGACAAAAAACACGGTGGAGTCACTTTCGCACCGTGCGTTGAAAGCTATGTGGGAGTAGAAATGTTCCTTGACGACGCTCCTATAAATATTTTGAAAACTGGTAACTACAGACGCATGCCCGTTATATACGGTTTCGCGAATATGGAGGGTTTATTTCGGTTGCCGTATTACGAAGACTGGAAAAATGAAATGAATGAAAATTTTATTGATTTCGTTCCCGTTGATCTTCAATTTAGGACTGAAGAGGAGAAAAAAGAAGTAGGGCAGACAATAAAGGAATACTTTTTTGGAAACCAGCCCGTATCCGATCAAAATGTTTTGTCCTACATCGACTTCTTCACAGATACATTATTCGCATATTCAATGGTACGGGAGGCAAAAATTCATGTTATGAACGGACATGACATGGTGTATTTGTACGAGTTTTCCTACGTAGACGAACATAAAGAAACCATTCCACATACAGATGTTCGCGGTGCTAATCATTGCGACCAAAACAGACTTGTAATGGATGAAACTAGTGCATTTCACCTAGATGGAATTTTAGAAAATGTTTGGAGTACGAAAGACATAATCAGAGAATTATGGTACAACTTCATCAAAACGGGGTAAGAAAATATCATCATTATTAATTGCGTAACCGCCAAGACACAGTGCATTTCAGCGCCGCGTCACAGGAGCATTGGCATTGCACTTCGCGAGACGAATCTCCATAGTATTTTCCGATAGATTTGTAATAATAGACTGCACTGAGTAGTGCCTCTGCGGCGTAACAACGTTGCAACATCGCAACGCATTGCGTGCACCGGTTCTAAGACATTGTATTGTTTTAAATAAGTTAGTAATATTTGATTATAAGAAACTAGTACCAATATAAATACCAGTACTTTTGAGCACGAGCGGCACAAATAAGATCCTTATGGCATAATAGGGAGGAACCATATACATACTCAGCAAAAAGTACAAATAGGTTATAAGTTAGGTTATCTAATAAAAAGTTAGACATTAAAATAATTTAATTGTATATCAATTTCTTTACAGCAAACCCGGCATGGAAAAACCTTTATTACTATCGTGGCCGGCTCTAAACGCAAGCATGACTCCGCATATGTCATTTGGCAAGACAGTGGAATTGAAAGGTCCTTTGCTAGAAGAAAGGACCAAATTCTGGGATAAAATATATGATCGATATTATCGAATTCCTGTGCCGCCTTCAAGATCTAATACTAAATCTAATAAATAATATCTAAATAAAAAATCGAATAAAATCAAAGCCTACTTATAAAAAATAATATCCTGTCATAATAAACCTAAAGGCAATAAGTATAATAATAAAAGATTCAGTATTTGAGCTGTTGCAATGAACACCTTAAAACTTCTGAACGGCTCACAATAATCTCTCAGATTTTGTTACATTCAAATGTTCATTTTATGTTGTCTTTTTTAGTTTGCTCAAAAATATCAATGTATTGGCAAAATTAAAATACATGTTAACAAAGTTTACATTGTTTTTTTTTTTGTTGTTAACTACACTCAATATGGGAAATGCAAACAGCTGCTTGGTATTTGCTTAAACTTTACTAAAACATTACACATTATATAATTTTATTAATATGAAAATATATGGTAAGTTAGATTTCATTAACTTGGGTCTGTCAATACTTAGGTATTCACAGAATCTAAGATTAGGCTCAAGTTTCTAATATAGGTTCAGTCTTTTGTCCAAGCGAACTTATTTCCTGAGCAATGTCTAAGAAAAGTCCAAACTTGCATCTATAAAACTCTGTCTTAATTTAAACGTTATAGATAAAGCATTGGGAGCTTCCAAGTTGTTTTTGAGAAAAATTCTCTCTGGACTTTAAAACAATAAAAGTAACAATATTCAATAAACAGAGCAGCAAACAGTGTCTATTGTGTATGGACACTGTATAGTTTTGGGAACTCAACCCTCGATAGGTCATAAAAAATCTCTATTTTTTTAAATCACCCGCTTGATGTCGTCATTTCGATATTGCAAAAGGGTTACAAACGGTAACCACTCTGCATTAGGCTGTCAGCTTGTTTTTCATCTCATGGTGGCTATATAAAAAAGTGTTTATTGCATTTAAGATACGAACATTAAACTGCTCCTAACTTCTGCATGTCAACTGCAAGCTGGAAACAATGCCCCTAGCTCAATATAATTCGCAATGAGACGCTACAGTGAACGAGTCCATTATTTCGAATTGATGGCAGGCGCTCCCCGATCGGCTGCGAATGCCGCTGACCGCTGCAGCTTTTCCAATTTTCCGCGTGTCTGCCATTCTTGTCACTGACGCTTTCATTGCCCATTTCAATTTAACGGATTAGCGTGAAAAACGACTTCGTGTATAATTCTGCAACTGTCATCTAATTATATTTTATTAATTTGTGGCCTAGCTGATAAGGAACCGGTTTGAATGCACAGCAACGCAAATGATCGTAGGTTCAAATCTAGGAACGTATCTCTGGGTTTTTACAGATGACGTACGGATTTAGGAACCTCATGCTCACTGGTGAGGGAAAGCATGTGAGGAAGCCCCTTGGCATCTAATAAGTGTCATGTGCTAGTGCCATGAGAACGGCGAGTCACGTTGGGCACGACATATCAATCTAAAGTGGATTCAACCACTAATGTTACCTCTACCCCGAATGAGATATAGCGGGACAATATATTATTATTATCTGTTTTATAATTATCTATAAATTTGTAGTGGGAAACATCTTACGTGAAATGTAAATGAAAAACACTACAAAAACTTTAAAACTATTGTATATTCCACTTTTAGAACACAAGTTCACCTGTCTTGTCGACTTAGTCGCAGCTTTCGGTATATTTCTGTTTTTTTTTACGCTCTCATGCTTTTGTATCACACCTGGTGGAAAATGAAGATGAGTCCGACGATAAACCGCGTTCGCCCAACAAATATCTATTCACACTTCTCTTAAAGGCTACTAATTCATAGCATTGTGAAAATATGGTCGATGGAAGCATATTCCACTCCTTAGCTGTTCACATGTTGAATGTAAAAGCGAATCACTTTACGCGGATCTAAGCAACGTCCACCACATAAGGTTGGTATTCGACACAGCGTCTGGTAGTCTTATAATGAAATGGGGCTGGTAGAATCAGAGAATATAACTCCTGACAATCCATTCCTCCATTGTTACAGACTTTACGTTGATGCTCGATATTATGCATTTTGAAATTCTTATTTGTTAAGGAAATAAAACACATATTTGCATAGATACATTTTTACTGTCACAGTTCATCAGACAATAAATAATTACATATACTCAGTCATTCATACACAAATAAATGTGATGTTACTATGTTACTTGCATACATACATACGCAATACATGTTATTGATTCATAATTCATTAATGGAAACAATACTCGCTTTCATTTAAATAGGTCTATTAATATTATAACCTGTTCATAAATTGCAATACCGTTCAGTGTATTAACGATAATTTTACTACTTTAAATGTACGCTCTTTAATTCTCGCAGCTATTCCAGATTTTAATTATTAATTTATTTTTTAATAAAATTGGTAAATAACTGTTAGTAATGTGCTTCTCATAGTAACATTAAAAAACGTTATTATACGTGGACATTTAATGTATATTAAAATTTTGTCAAATTTAGATTCTGGGTCTCTGATTCCGGTGATTACTAGATTTTAAGTCAATATAATGTCAAAGTATAATACGGTAATGTTTTTTTATGCTCCTACGGGATGCACTGATAATTGAACTATAACCATAAATAAATTTCCAGTATAGGAAAGTTCAATTCTGCACAAATTAATGAACTGTGTAAAATTTGATAATTCCAATATAAAAAGTTTGATTTACTCAGGATCATTTGCAAAAGGATTGCATAATTATTACAAATCAAAGAAAGTGTTAATATAAAAAAATCTTTGTAACAGTTTAATTTTAAATGCAAGCCTAAGCCATTATAATTTTTACGTCATCAATAAAGTTATGAATGCACAAAATTTAACAGCTATTTGAACTTGATTACATTCCAAATAACTGTTTCCAGCACAGTTTGTTTAAAGCGCCTACAGAGCTTAATACAAGTTTTTTTTTTAATATTTATCATTATACCAACATTTTAATTTCATAACAGTTATTTTGAAAAAGAAAAATAGTTTCATAATTAATCATTATTACATATCTTTTTAAGTACATGTTTATTCATATTTATACTTATTATAATATATACAACTTTATACGCCTATTAAAAGTCTAGCATTAATTACATGATATATATTGCTTGAAATAGTATTAACACAAAAGCGAAGATTATGTAGCTGCTAATTTTTTTTTATAAAATGTTTTTTTTTATAAATATACAAGAATATATGTAAGAAATAAGTAAGAAAATTCTAGTATACACTTTTTTACACCTATTTTTTTTTAATATTTAATTACTTAATAATTTTCATGACATGTTAATTTATTAGTGAATTAAAGAACTGGCTGGGTGCTTCCTTAACATTTTCCCGCCGGCATGTACCATTAATGGTACATTGAGGACTGTTCCATTGGTCAGCGTGTACCATTAATGGTATAATGAAAGAAATCAATTTAATTTGTAATTTTTGCTAATAAAAAGAAAAAAATTTGCATAGTTAGCAGAAGCACTTAATGAGAGTTATGCGATTACGTGCAAACAGCGCCGCCCGATGAGACAAATTTGATTTTACAGAACCGTTAGATGCCGAAGACAGCGAATTCAGCCGCCGGCAGGAACGTGTTAATGTAATTACTGTGAAGTGATCAAATAGCGATTTAACTTCGATTTTATTTAACTCTTACAAGACTCTTGGTATATCATATATGCCAGAAAATATTTTACCAGACTAAAGGCTTTAAATCGGAATTTGTTTGATTCACATCGATACTACGTAATCTTAGTGTCCTAGGAAAACTTAAACGTTTTTGTCATATCATAAAATATGTAGAAAATGTTTTTAGCTTCTCAAAATAAAAAAATCCTCTTGGAAAGGTTAAAAAGCTCGAACAAATTTTTTATATATATAGTGATTAGATATAGTTACCGATACATTTCTTGAACGAGGAGCAAATGATTCAGGGTTTGCGCATTATACATTTTATATTAAAAAATACAATAGAATGATATTTTTGCAGGTTTTTTTTTTTTCTTTATTTTTAAGGGACTTTTGTTCTTTTGAACATGTCAGCCCCATCGTACCTTAACCTAAAAATACAAAAAAATATTAAAACTAACAAAAAAATAATTATAAGCTATTTAAACATGTTCCACAACATTCCAGCGGCACCAGAGGTTGGTTCCGCTAGAATGCTGTGAAATTTTTGCAGGTATTATAACCCATTACATTCTACTTTCCTCAAAATAATGTATGATGCTCAAACCGAATCCTGATAATTTACCTACCGTGATCAAGAGATATTGCGGTCCCACGTGGTCCCAAAGTACTTTTAATAGAATATTCTATGTCACCCTCAATATGTACTATTTTTTATTAAAGACAGGATTGTACTGGACCTCAGTCTCACCTGATGCAAAGTGATGATAAGGTTGATGATGGAGCGCGCTCACAAAACAAATACCGATTCACTTGACGTTTGAAGATTCCCATGTCATAAGATGTAGGAAAAACAGATGCAGGAAGCGAATTCCACTCTTTAGAGGTTCGTAGCAAAACAGGGGAAAAGATCGCCTCGTAAAAGCACCTGGAAAGTTAACAACATATGGGTGCAGACCCGCAGGACGTCTAGTCAAATTTATAATAGAAGGGGGATGGGGGAACTAACTTATTACAACACAGCCGCAAACTCTACAGAGTATAATCTATATAAAACCGAAAGGCAGGCCACTCTACGTTGGCGTTCCAAACTGAGTAGCTTACGCAACTTAGCCTATTATATGTATAAGTAACTTAAGGATATATATATAAATATTTACTAAAATTACAGAAATGATTTCAGTATAACTTGATTACGTTTATAAAATGTCATGCTACTTGTATAGTATAAAGCGAACATCAAAATAAATAAGTATCCAACAAAATCTATACAAACGTACTTACACTCATTGCAAACAGAAACATTTGTACCAATCCATCATTCTATCCAAAAAATATGGAATGAATAAAATCACATTATATGTGTTCAGCGATTTTCATTGAAGAGTTTTGTTTAAACTTTTGTATTTATTATTAATATTAACCAAACAATCCTGTGTTTGAAAAATATAAAACCAAATATGTCATATTTTTGTATATCAAAAAGTGGACATTAAAAAAGGGTTTAAATTTAGGATATAGTTAAATGACAATTCTACTTTAAATAGGTCTTAATATTAATCATAAACTGATAAGCCAATATTTCAGACCAAATTTGTTACACTGATCTTTCTTGTAATACATCTATGGAATAGCTCTCATATTATGTCACATCTACTCATGTAACTAACCACTTATTGTTGGCTCATAGACAATTGGACCAGTCAACATATGAATACCTTAAAGGGTCTTATGTGCGAATTAAATTATATTTCATTATGGCTCAAATGCTTGGACCTGGTTACACAGATCATGGTCACGAGCAGACTGACGCGCCGCGGAGTTTTCGTTAGGGGTGGGAAGTCACTTCCAGTACCCTCTTTTGTTCTTGATAATTTGAATAACCACAACACACAACACTCACAGTTTCAGCATTTTAAGAACATGATATAAAAGGAGGTTCTATTTTGCTAATCACTGAGTTCCACACCATGGCCTGTGTAACCAGGTCGAAACATCTAGCCATAATTCAAAGTAAGTTAATTCGCACATAAGCTCCTTTAAAATATTTATAATAAGTACAAAACACAAAAGTTTAAATTGTGTTGAGTCAACAAAAAAACATTTGAAAACATTTCAAAACAGTTGACAGAATCTCTTTATTTGATTAAATGACATGTATTATCTATTGTCATTTACAATCTATGTATTAATGATTACTATAAAACCAGCTAAATGTGGATCGACTTTGACTTCTATCACATTGGTTTCATGAGAAACTAAAAATAGTCATAACTTATTTATTCTTACACTGATACATTTAAATACTTCATTTAACAGGACTGTCCAATCATTTGATTCATTATTTTTATTTGAGATGTCTGTTAGAGAAGGGATTGCTCGACCATAATTTTCTCATATCCCACTGGCGGTGGGTATAAGAAATTATCTAATATTATGTCCAAAATTGCACCATCATCCACTGAAATGAAACAAATTTATTTAAAGTTAATCAATTAACAAAAGTTTTTATGTTTTAATCTACTATCATAACAGCTAAAACAGATGCCATTTTTGCGTGCATTTACAGAACATAAAAGTGTCAAGTCTGTAATTTTTGTGAGCTTAAAAACAAATTTGTATTTACTAATTTCTTATATTAAATCATTTACAAATGTCAAAAAATAAACATTACAAATATATCACAAAATTTTTCCCTATGAAATTTAAGTATAAACATTAGCAAAATTTAAACCAAATATAGCTCTTTCTAATTAAGAGATGAAAATAATATTTTATATGAATTTAAATTATAGTTAAGTTAAATTAATTGAAAAGAATATTTAAAAATAACATCAAAATTGTAATAGTACAACTCTTACCATAAAGAGCTGGGTAGACTGTCCCTCTCACATTACGCACGGGTATTTCCATATTCTTCCCATTGAGAAAGAAGTTTAATTCTACATGGTCATATGCCACACCAATTGTATCTCCTTCTATAGGCATTACAGCTTTCTTGCTGGCAACAGCTTTATCACTTTCAGGTTTTTCATGCTCAATGTGTGAAGGAGATTCAGTAGAGACTAGTAATTCAGCAGTAGGAGATTCTCTTGGAGCTGGTGCAAGTTGATATAATTCAACATTATCTTGCCGCACTGTACCATCACTGTTTAAACACCATGATTCCTTATCCATTCCACCTGTAAAATAATTCGAATTTTTAAATAAAATCATTTTAAGACATAAGAGTGAATGCATATACATGAAATTAAGCTATTTTGAACTTAATATTGGTGAAGTTTTACATGAGAGGGTGTCATATTTAGATAGCTATGCAGTGCTTTCAGAAATCACTATTGCGAGCTAGACACATCACCTATTATATACAACAAATGTAGAGTTAAATTTACAATGTATTATTAATAACACATGCACATAAATACACAGAGCATACAGAAAGAAAGATAAATAGTCTCTCATTTATAAATTGTAGACATACAATAAAACTTGAAGGTCCACATATGTTTTTGTATGACCAACAGATGACCATACTAGAGTCAGAGTTATATAATTATATATTCTACAGGATATTCATTTAGCAATGACCTATGATAATGTATTTTGTGCGTATTAAGTAGTCAGCCTGCAAATAGGAAAGTTACTTATTGCATGATCTTTTAGTCAGGTACTAACAAGGTCAACAGCAATTGCTGAAATTAATTTTATTAGATAAAAGCTGCTTGTTAAGACAGTTATAACTGTTGCTCAAAACTATTTATTAAAACATTCACTTACTCTAATGTTCTGGATCCAAGCACTTTTGACTTATGAATATAAAAACAAGTACAGAGGGTACTACATTAGTGCCTAATTTTGTTTTTTTTACTTACATGTATGAACAAATTTGTATTCTACAAATATTAATAAGTTTACATTAGGCCTTATCTATCACACAGACCCTGCATTTACATAGTGTAGTGCAGTGCAGGATTGATTATTGGACCCAACCACAAAATATTTTTAAAACAGCTCTTATGCATGTTTTGTTTGTGAATGTCGATTTCTGAATGGATGGATAATATTATTTTTTTCCTATATTTTAAGTGTATGATACACTAACTAACAATCAATACTCACAACTCAAGAAATATATACCATATAATATTTTATAATGTTTTATCCATACATTTATAACTTAGATTATTAAAATCTTGGTTGACTTTAAAAGGGAATTTACCATGCACTCTATTCAGGTCTGTTTCCCGTGTAGCAAGTCCTACAGCCCAGACGCCACCCTGCTGCAGTTTCACTTCAAAGTATGATTTATTTTGTAAAAGTGGGGTATTGCCTAGAGCACAGCCTGATCCGCAAACTCTCTGTCCTCCTTTAATGATCACTATTTCATGTCCTAAAATGATAAACATACTAATATTATTCAATTCAACTTTGGATAAAAGTAGAGTAAAAGAAATTGGATAAATTATATATTTAATACTTGTCTTAACAGCAAAAAAATATAGCATAACATTATTATTAACGTTCATGGTTTTTATTTTGAACACAATTTTAGTATTTGCACTTAAAATTATAAGTTTTTTTTACCTAATGTTACAATAAATACTCATTATAAAATGCTACAATTTGAATATAGCATATTGTCGTATGAAATATTACGATACGCCGTTAACGGAAACCTTTGTGATAAAATCCTCCTACGCTCAATCGATTCCCTAAATGTTTAAATAAAATTAACAGTCATTTTCAACGACACAATCAAATTAAACTTAAAATTTATTGCCAAATAACACGAAATCCATTCAAAATTATACATAAAATGTAAAAAAAAGGATCGAGGGTCAATACATACCCATGTGTAAAGTATCCAGTTGCACAGGATTTTCTTTGATTCGTATTGGTACACTTGGTGTTAGGGTAAAACCATTGATACATCCTTTTAAACAACAGAACATTTTGAATTTACTTATAATGTTTATTGAATCAATACAGAATCCTATCGTCTATATTTTTGTTGTACGAACTGTCATTTTAATATCTCTATATTTTTTAATCATACTTCGTTATGAACAGTGCTGTCGATGTCAAATTTCTAAATTCCCTAACAATAACGATCAAATTCATCAAATTTACGGCAAAATTTAAATTACCTACGAAGTGTATATGTTATATAAACTAAAGATAGTCACCATTATTTATTCACAAAAAGAATTAATGTTGTATTAGATTATATTTTTTACAAATATAAGAAACAATATCTACATAAACAAATAAGAAAGTGGTTTTAAATAATTTATTGTTGTTGATGCGATAAATTACTACTTGTGGTTGTTACAAGAACATGAAGTACAATTGTAATATCTTAACTGTGGGCAAATTCCTTTTTTTTTTTACTGACAAGTAGTGGGTAGTGGTTGATGGTTGTCATTTGCAATATGATTCAAGAATTAAAATATAACATCTCAAACTTAAATTTAAATTTTATCGGATGCGTCATAGTGTGTCTATGGTAATTATTGATGTTTGTTAAAATACATATTTTCTTAAAGTACTGATATAAAAAATACATTAATGGCCGTATCCACTTTGGGCATATATGTCGTGCCTAACGCGACCAACAGCGTAGTATATCACCATTCTAGAGTACACACACATAAAACTTCTATAAGGTTTATTTTATTTATGTACCTCTTTTCCGACAAAGATGTAAAGTGACAATATATTATTATTAGTAATATAAGTAGGCACTATTAGAATTTATGACTTTTATAAGAAGTCCTGAAATGTCCTGAATCTGGCCAGTCGCCACAAATACCCTAATCGACCGTAACTCCTCGGAAACTGGAAATTACTTACAAATTGACAACACTGAGAACAAGTAAAGATCAGAGATCGTACAGTCTAGATATGTATGTTAATATTCTCCTTACTTTACAATATTTAATTATAATTCCGCTTTTCTGTTACCTATACAGGATTATTTACATTTCTCCGAATTTTCTGTACGAGTCGTTAAAAAGCTAAAGCAGTTTCTTAGCAGTGACTGCCGGATCGCGATGTACCGTTTTAAATTTTATTTATATGGAAAGCCCTCCGGTGTACGTGACAGCGCAGCGCTGTAAATTGTCACAATAGAAAATTTGACAGGCGGCCTGGCACTCGCTGCTGCCGCACAGAGATTGCTAGCATCCGAAGTATGTCTATAAACTCCTCAATGTACTACTTGTAGGGGTAGGTAAAATTTAATGGTTTTCGAGATATTAGGACTTTCAAGATTTTGTCAGTATACCAGATGCTTTTTATGACTGTGGATTTAGGTATATAAAAACTTTGAGCTTATCTCGGTTTGGTTAGATAGCTGACTAAATACAATCAGAACAAGTCTAGTTATACATTATGATTTTAAAATGTAATTCATACCAAAAGCTAGTTCAAATATAAAAAGTAAGCTAAAAAACCTAGTCCAGCTTATACAATACTGAGACACGCCTCTGCAAACCATTGCGAAAACTCATATTTAAACAGCTACCCAGAAATACGATAAAACCAAAAATACTTAATAAAGATTAAAACAATATTCAAGCCTTCGATATCTAAGTTAAATATAGGAAAGCATTAACTTATTTAATCCTTGGGTATGTTAAGTAATAACAATGTCGACTCCTTGGTACCTATAACTGCAGGTATAATGGTGGCATATTCCACGATCAAATAAGATTTCAAGGCGATTAAAAGTTGTTGCATTGGTTTTGTAAGTATTTAATTAATATTTAGTATGAAATATTAAAGGCTTATTCTACTACGATTTGTTTAAACAGATAATCAACAAGCAAATCAATAAATAATAAAATATACATCATCAATTGTTTGCTTTATTAACCTCAAGTGGCTCGAATTAAAAGCGAATAGTTCGTTGTTCAATTAGAAATATTGATTTTGTGTTAATTGTTCAAACAATAGTACGTATAGGTACATTGTTTAATCGGTAATTTAACGCCAATATTATCATTATAACTACAATATTATGCAAGCTCATTTGCCTTGAAAATATGAATTTAATTAACAGTCACGTGTTTGGCGACAAAAATAAAAAAAATGTTTAGAACAAATTAATTAAAACCTTAATACTTAACTGTCAAGACTCTAATAAGTATAATAAATTGTTAAGAATTGAAGTGAGTATAGATTGTTTCCAGGCAGTAGACAGTAGTAGCAGGCAGTAGTAGTAGAGTCGAGGGAGGCAGGTGCCCGGGTGAGAGGGAAGCGGCGCGTACGTATCCTACGCACTGCCTGATAGAGGGGTCATGAGGGATTAGCTCTTTACACTCACCTCTCCAAGAAATGGAGCCTAACAGGTTATTCGCTCGTCAGGTCGTTGGAGGAATATAGATCCCCAGGCCCGGCTAGCAGCGATCTTAGGAACATCCTGGATGTTTAAGTCAGTAGGAGTCTAACACCCCGAAGTAGCCGCCCTAATGCTTCTATCCAGGATTTTCCCGTAGATTGCCAAAAAGATATAGATTATTTCTTAAATATTCTGTAGTTAGAATGACGAATCGAGGACTTAGTTATGTACCTATACTATAATATGCAGTGGATGGTCGTTTATGCTACTTTAAAAAAAAAACATCTTATGCATGATACATAACAATACAATGTCTTTCAACATGATTAATAATTATATTTTTTTTATCATTTTTCTCTTTTTAGTAACTATAACGTTATTCCCTTTTTCCCCTTTTTCTCAGTATGCTTAGGTAATTATCTAGTAGCAACGTAATACCATAGATAATAAACAAATACTTCACCGCTTTCTGTAAATATTCAAATAGGTGTCTCATTGAACATACCAAAGATAGATACAAGAATGACTAATGAACTTTACTATTGCGGCTAAATTGGCTCTAGAACACGTAATGAGAATTATGCCACAATTAACATCATAACTTAAACTAAGATTAGCCATAGCATAAATAATAATAATTAATAAAATACCGTTTTATGATCTTGATTATAACCTCATTATGAATAATATTTTTTAGCCATAGATATAAATGATAGAAAAATAGGCCATTGCTGTGATAGATTCTGTTATTGAGTAAAATCAATATACTTGCTCATTCTTATTTTAAATCACATAATGCAAACACTATTTCAATATTATTCAAACATGATATATATCATAGAGTATAAGTAATCAAAATATAATTTAATATTTAATCAGTGCGATGTCAAACAGATAATAATTTCTCTTAATAAATATCTTCTTATACACCTACATGTCTTGCTCATACGAGTATATGAATCTACCTTTTAGGAACCAGAGAATTAGGAAATATAAAGAAATCACACACGTGAGCCAAATATGATGTCAAAAGATGCTCTTATATAAAACAACATGAAATTTCCACGATCTGTCTCGGATTGACGTGTCGTGATCTCCTGATTTTAATGAAAGTATGCCGTTTTTGTTTCATATTTGCATAAAAAAGTGCTACGGAAGTAGAGAAAAAGCATAATAAAACAAGATAAACATGATGATGATGATGGTCAGACTACGAAAACATAGAAAATAAACACATCAACTAATCTAAGACTATTAAAAGCTTTTTTATATATATAAGTTGTTTTACGACTTAAAGCGTAAGTTTACGCTTGTTTGTAATAAAAAATAAAAAAAGATAAATAAATTATTTATTAGAAAAAAACAATTACGAAGCAGTACATTAAACTTAGCTGACATCCAAACCAGGTCTACCTGTATCTTGGGTGTCAGCATATTTCACACAATATGTTAGATGCAGTTTATATCCGCTGCGTAGCTCCAATCTTAACTGCAAACAATATATGTATACATACTTAGAAACACATTTATTTATTTTAATAAAATAAAATCAAAAGTAGTAAAAAAGTTTTAAAAGTTTTTTACTTTTTACTCTAATTTGGTTTTTATTAATAAAGGTTATTTTTTTTATTCTTACACACCTACAACATTTTATTTAAAATTACATACAAGCATAAAATTATGATAAATAATAAATAAATATAAATTTATTTATTGGGAAAAATTGTAAATAAATTTTAATTTAACGGACACCAAAAGTGTGCCTGAGACCTGCATCGTAGACTTTGCTAATGCATTTATATATATTGCTTCACGTTGATCCACGCGTTTCGTACTAGAAGATCCTTCTATCTATTTTGTAATTCCATGTTTGGAACAAACTATTTTTAGGGCAGTTACCCCCTTTTAGAGGAACTTCAAACAAAGATGTTTCGGATTTCAAATAAATATATCTTCCAAAAAATTTGACCAAAGTAACGGTTGTTGTTGATGTCATATTTAAAACGTATCATTTTTCGTAATATCTCTTTGTTGCGCATTCGAAAATGCTTTGGGTGTTGCGCATTACAAATGTAAAGAAGTTATTTTCTCTTTAAACATGCTATGACATATCCGGACTTAGCTGGCACACATAATAAACACAAAAAGTATCTTTCACAGTAAACTTTTACATGATTAACCTATTTTTAGTAACTGTACTACATCTGATGATAAGTACGTAGTAATAAAAAAACGACAGTTAACACCAAGGGATGATTCATTAATAGTCGCATATCCTCAAGCCGTCCTAAATATATCGAAGGGTGAAAGGCTATTTGGTTTAAGCGACATTTTTTGGTGATGTAGTAATATATATATACATATATATATATATATATTTGGAATCGGTAAAAAACGAAAATGTATATATTACTATCCCCTTTTACCCCTCGAGATATATATATATATATATATATATATATATATATCACGCTGGAAGACCATAACATTTTAACACATATGCTGTAACCGTGGTCCAGTAAGACATCGCCTTTCTACTGCTCAGTTAGTAGCACTCCGGTGTTTTATCAATCAGTCAACCAAAAGCCTTTGCGTCTATGAAAGATGATTAAAACAGCGTCACAATTACATTTTTCCCCAAGGCTATACAAGCCAATTTTATATTGGGATTGAAACTCTGTCCACAAAACCAACTGACAAAGCCTTAGCTGAAAGACTTAAATTGAGAATTATAGACGCAACTTTTAAGTTTGCTTAGACTTTACTAAAATATTACAATTTATATTACTCAATGAATGTCAAAGGATTTGATAAATCACTGATTTTGTCAACATTGACTTGGTTCTGCGAATACTATGGCTATACTCAAGTTCCTATTATATATTCAGTTTTTTCTCAAAACGAATTTATTTTTTGAGAACTTTGCTAAGCAAAGCCGAAATAGCGTCTATAAATCTCAGCCTTAGGGCTACCTCGCGTCAAGAACGTCTCCGAGCTTGTTTATCCGCTAGCACGTCAAACCAAACCCTATCATGTGATTGGTAGCCTTTGTACTCATGCTTCTTTCAGCCATCACGATCACGGGCAAACTCATCCCACAGCGTCACTTTGATGTCTTGTTTAAAACTTTTTTTTTAACGCAGCAAAGATCTAGTGTTCTTCTTAGCATAAATCATGCCTCGGAGAAAAACACCCGTAACTCCTCCTATAAAAACCCTAGTCTGTATCAATATTTGGGCGTCCTCCGCACCACCCCGTATTTGAAAAGGATGATTAGCTCCATCAAGACGCGGTATTTCCTCAATATAAAACCAACGGCGAGGCGCGTAGGCGCATCATTTTGTGACAGAACTACGGGACTGACACAACGCGTGGTAAGTGATTTTTTTTTAATTACGCTCGTGTCTTGATTTCATTACTTTCATACAAAACAATTAAGAACAAAAAAAGTTCAATTTATTTCATAAGATAATGAACCAAAAATAGTTTTTAAAAATCTAAAAATGGTTTTTTATTCTTTCTGCCTACATTCGTAAGGACTGCTTATTAATTTATAATATTTAAATTGATTTAAAAATAGTTATAAAGAATAATACAGCACTTAAACATTAGAAAAGTAATTAACTGTCGGTTATTCATTTATTGGTTGATCAGATTTTTTATAATTTATTTGTCTGTGTAATGATTTTTATAATAGTGTTTTACGGATATGAAAAATTTCAAAGAAAGTAATGGTGTGTGCAGGAGGTAATAATCTATGGCTGTATGCATAAATTCCTTGTTTGTTTTATAATCATTATGTCAATAAAAATATAACGTAAATGTGCATAATATTTAGTGATAATATATTATTTTATTATGCACCTTAAACGAAATCATATGCATATATAATATTAAATTTAACATATCAGGAGATAAGCTTATATAAGTAAATATCTATAAATTTCAATTATGGAAATTAAATGTTATGGGACTTATGATGTGATCTCGTGGGTCATGGGATGAATGAACTCTTTTTGTTCGCGGCAAGGTCACTTTCTAGTCCTACCCGGGAAAGACCGGTCTTAATTTTTTTTTCTCTTAAAACGATCAATTTTTCACGTAGCTTATACGAGCTTTATAATAAGAAAGATTGATTGATAAGAAAATCGATATTTTTCGTTTCATATAAATCATATATTTTATAGTAAGGTACCACTTAAAGGAAACCCTTCGTACCTGGATGATGCAAGATTGCTTATCGATTTTATTTGAATCAAAGACATATATGTAGTAAAATTATATTATAGCGCTGTTACTTTTACGCTTCGTCCAAATACGAAAGTACAATGGAATACAGTCTGCTATAAGAGACGATGGTACGGCCACAGATTACAAAGTTCCATAGATATACCAGATATTTTTCTTAATTTATCCGGAATGTTAACATTTAAGCTCCAATTCTAATAAACACGAATTCTTACCGCATGGTATATTTTACGTCTTAATATTATAATAATGGTTATATCCTTACGCTATATCCCTCACGAGGTAAGCAGAGATAAATTAGTGGTTGTATCCACTCTGCGCTTGTATGTTTTGTTGGATACGAACCCAATGTGACCAGTAGCGCAGCTAATCGCTATTCTCAGGGCTCTTACACATGTCATTTCTATTAGATGCCATATGGGTTTTCTTACGATATTTTCCTTCAACTCATTCCTTAATCTGGAAAAACCAGTGGTACGTGTCGGGATACGAACCTACGACTACTTGCATTGTCCTTTTAACGTAATGGTTTTTTTTGTTATCTACAGTTTATTCTACAAGATCCGCTTTTTTCTTTTTTTTTTCAAATTAAGTCAATGGTACATTTAAATGTGACCAATGTGTATTTAGTTCGACAATAGCAGAATTTTAAGTTACAGTTTGTGTTGAGAACTTGATGGCCAAAAAGACACAGTGCTTGCATAATAATTCCGATGATTTCAACCACCATTACCTAATTTTCCGGAACGTGAACTCAAAAGGATCTTTGACTTCAAGATATATTCAAGTTTTTTTTATTAATACATCATAAAAGACAACAAAACAAGATTTTATTAATTCCGTTTGATGACCTTTTAGATGAGTACACACATCCATTCAACATTATTTTATTAGTGTCTATCTATTCCTAGTTATATATTTTATAAGAATTAGATATTTAGCATATTATTAACATAACAGATATAGCAGATTTTTATCTACAAAATATGTAATTATTATAATATTGTAATACTAGCTGTACCTGTGACTTCGTTACTACCCGTCTATCCGTCTACCCGTGACAGATAGGCTTGCGCTTGACCTCAATCTCGCCCGATGGAAAGTGATGATGAGGCCGATGAGTGCGCTCACCCAATAAATACCGATTCACTCGTCGTTTGAAAATTATCATGTCATAATACATTGGAAAAACAGACACTGAAAGCGAATTCCATTCGAGTATATAAATTATAGCTGACCCATCGAACCTTGTACCACCTAACAGGCAATGAATGTTGCGTTAGAGATTAGCTGAACTTAATTTATGATTTTATAAATGAATACAAAATATGTAAATATTTTGATATATTTTCTTACTTAGTTTACACGAAATAAATTTGTGAACACGCGCATACACTTTTTCAATCTAAAATGCGCTATTAGCCGAATATTGTGGATATGTATATCTTGTCGATTCGAAACCTTTATTTAAACACGTTATTTAATTTGAGGGGAGAGTTACTGTATCGACGTGATGAACATTAAATATTCGACAGTGACGAAACCCACGAACATTTTGAATGAAAATTTTTTTTCCTTAATTTATTTTTTCGTCAATATTTCAACGTTTTTAATAGTTTCTCTGCTATTCAGGACGGAGAAAAATACTACAAATCAAAAGCTATGAAAAATTTATAGGTATTTATAAAAACGCCAAAGACATGTCATTTACTATGTTTTTACCGCAACATCTCATTAATATTGATAAAAGTTGTTTCGTTAAAAAAAATAGTAAACTGTGCTAAGTGTTTACTAAATACCATGGAATATAATGCCGATTTTTGATTCCCTTGGAATCAGACGGTTTAGGATACGAATACGGTGTTTCAAATTTTCAAGCTAGAGCCTTAGCTTTATTACCGATACATTGTCCAGTTGCGTTAGTTAATTTAACAAATAAGTTTTAGGAAATCTAAAACATACAGTTTATTCTATAGTTGAATAGAATATTAATAAATCAATAATTAATTTATTAACTTGATAGAGACTTTTTTGACTTCTATTTATTAAATATTTAAGTATGTCTCTAGTTTGACCTCGTCTATTATTTTTGTCAACAACACGGATCTGAATAATACGGCTAAAACAATTTCAAAGTTCGCTATTCGTATGAATTATTCACGCCAATGTCTTCGTTTTTTTTTTAACTAGATTTATGTAGTTTTTTATCGTTAATTGTTTTAAATGGCAATGGTCCAGTCGGTTGTCGAATAACCGACAATTCGTTGCGACCACGTTTTAACAAGCATTGTAAATATTTATAAGCTATTACAATAGAGAAACTAGCAGAATTAAGAAATGTGAGTACGAACGCCCAAGATACGCAGAATATCTTGAAAGTTTTCCTGAGCTTGCATATATATATTTAAATAAAAAAAATTAACTGTATACAGCCACATGAGATGTGGTCTATAATAATAATAATAAATATTTTACATTTAATCAATCATCATCATCATCATTTAATCATTTATTTATTTTTATTTTTTATTATCAATTATAGCAACGCTTTTCGTTAACACGTGTGATAAAAAAATTCAAAAGGTCACAGTCGTTTGGCCGCCGAAAATTCTATTCTACTTTTTTAGTTCTCCTGTTATTTTATTATGCCAAAATCTCAACATAATATTCTATAGACAAACCACTACATGAGTATTACTATAAATAGTACTTACGATATTTATTCGGTCATTTTTTTAAATGACTTCGCAAAAATTACGTTTTTAACTTAACTTTTTCAATTTCCTTTATTCGTTTTTTTTTCCTTTTCCATATTAACATATTTTTTTTAACATATTATTATCATCTTTCTAGCACATTTTTTATTATTTTTGCACGAGGTATTTACTTAATATATAATGCACTAGTTTCTAAGTTTATTAAAATTGATGTCTACGTTTTTTTTTTAGTGCAAATAAATACATTAAAACCTGGTAGTGCTTTAACAATGAATATCTTTCCTCAATATAATAATTTAGGACCATGTCCTAAGCAGCAAGCACTATAGACAATTAAAATATGTAAGCCTGATGTAACTATTAAACTAAAAAAAATGTGTTGTGTTTACTTTATTTGGTTACATAATCCAGTACAACTGAACATAGAAAGTTTTAACTGGATATTCAAAACAATAAGGTGCCAGATCCAGAGCACGTAGGACATAAATTGTGGAAAGTGGGTAATCCCAATCGCTCACTGTATCCAATGTAATCATCAACTTGCTGACATTTAGAATAAACTGCTACTTTCCATTTTCGGTATATTACGTGAATTTTATAAATCGCACTGAGGAAATATATTTTTATTAACCTCGGGGTTAATTCTGCCATTCTGTAACAGTTTTAATTAAAATTATGACCAATTAATCGACGATGCTATTATTTGGTAAATGTTATTGCCAGCAATGTTTTGTTATCTTCTGTTTTTAAGAATCTACGTAAATATATCACTATATGTATAAATGTTATAAATTTGTATATTCTAAATGAAACATATATTCCGTCACAACGTATTTAAAAAAAATTAGTTATCAGTAGGTACTTATTCTTTGCTTTTCAAGTTATGGTACCTGTTATTTTCTACAAGTTTAAAAGTGATTGTATCAATATTAAACCTTTATTTGTCATATAAATCCGCTTAATTGCTATGTATCCACAATTTTTTTTTTGCGTAAGGCTAAATTTATTATCAGACTTAAAAGTTCGTAAAAAACGTAGTGTTTCGTCAACTGATTATAAAAATAATTTGCTAAATCATGTAATTCTCTTATTTAAACAGCACTAACTCGGCTTATCATTAAGCTTTTGAGCTTAAGAATAAGTATATGAAATTTTCATCGCATTTGAAAGTTAAATAAGGATTTGTTAAAAGGTAGGACCTCATGCCCGACTGGCTCGCGACCACAGTACATGAACGCAGAGCTTATCACAGCCCTTAGTGACTTGCTTCGCTCCATCACATTTCGGAATCAGCGCATACACGTCCAGTTATTTTATATCTAGAAATCTTTTATCTACTTGATGATGGCGCCTGTCAATTAACCCCAAACCTTTAAGTGTCACAGGCGATCTTACGTTGTACAATTACGGTATAGTCTCTTTACTAACCCTCAATAGCAACTCCGTTTAAGAAATATACGATAATTAGAATATATTCGATTTGTTATAGAAAATGAAGGCATCAGTGTTGATACTGGTTGCTATGGCGGTGGTCACACAGGCGCAGTTCCCCAACGGCCGCATCCTGGAGCCTCCTGTACCTTCGCTTTGTGTACAGAGAACCATTCACGAGAGATATGCTGACAGTGAGTCTGTTATGTTTTTATTTTCTTTTTATTTTATATCTAGAAAAAATAGAACAATTTGAAAATTTTATTTTGTCTCATTGTCTGCATCTACTTTATATGCATATGCTATTAAGTATGTTTTGCAATGTTTTATGTATGTTTGGATGTTAACATAAATAAACAAGCTTTTAAATGAAGCTTTATCAACGGATTGACAAAAAATGTCAAGTTACACAATTTTTATAACTTGCCATGTTTACAGCCGTGCTTATCATCCTACAGAGAGATAAGCTTTCAACCTGTTCCCAACAGGAAATTCGTGAAATAGTTGCGATAACAATAAGACACCATTGTTATTCAAATAAGGACCGGATTTTATTTAATTTAAAAAAGAATATTTTATTGTCTTCCTATACGACCAGTTATATGACGTATTTTAATTTTAAACTCCAATATTTAATTTATTTGACAAGAATGTCTCGTTTTCAAAGAACTAAAAATAAACATAAACACGGATCACGACATGATTTCAATTACGTACAGACTTTTTTTGCTAAAATAGATTAGAACTTATAATTAAACTTGGATATAAAGAAATATTATTTACAAAAATAAAATAAAAACTATAATGAATGTCTTGGACAATATTTTCAACTTATATCACTACAGCCCGGATAGCTCAGTCGGTAGAGCATTGGACTTTTAATCCAAGGGTCCAGGGTTCAAGTCCCTGTTCGGGCGGCGAACATTTTTGTTCCAAAAATATGGTTGGTTAACAACAAATTTTATGTGGCCATCGGCTTTTTATCAGTAAGTTGTACCTTTATTTTAAACTAGCTGATCCGGCAAACGTTGTCTTGCTATATAAGTAATTGTAATATCTTCTAAGATGTTCATTGAAATTAAGTGATGTCAAAGACAATTTTGTTCACAATTAAATACTCTTAATCAACAACACATTTATTTGGATAAAGATTAATATTATTACGTTGTTCAAGACCAAATTGTCAATCACAAAAAAGTTATGTCAATTTAATAATAGATGTCGCCACAAACGAATTGTATCGCGCTGACGAGATTATCATTGACTTGCTTAGGCCAATTGATTTTGCTTTTATAATATAAGCACCTCAGAACAAGTGATTGTTTTATTTATTACCCGCATCCGCAAAAAGTGAAAAGTGCAAGCGAAAGTGAATAGTGCAAAAGTGAGCTATCTAAGGTTAGGAGTTCATCATTTTTGGTCCAGTCGATTCGGATCTCTAGCCTAGTCTAGAGACCAGACTAGGACACTGCCTCTCGAGCCCGCAGTGGATTGCTGCAGCAAGGGCTACGAGCGTAGTCGGCAACAGATTTCGTTGTGTAAAACAACGCTGTCTGAGACGACTGCGGCGGATGGCAGTCCAGTACAGCGGATGCAGCCAAGCGGTAGCAACAGGACATCTGAAGGGTGAGCAGAGCAGCCAAGAGGTGATAACAGGACATCTCAGGGGTGAGCAGAGCAACCAACTTGAGAGCTACAAAGCGTCGTCACAGAGAAGTTCCAGTTCAAGGTCAACCAGCACAACGGTAATATTGTGAGTGCAGTGTATATTGTGAGTACAATTTCAAAACTTAAAGTGTATAACTTATAATTTCAAGATTTATGGGACTTCAAAAAATATTGTATATTTGATTTAGAAACTTAAATTTGTTAAAGATCCAGGCTATTTTGACGTTAATTTACAAGTTAGTTATTTTTCTGTTTTCTTTGTTTGTTACCATTTAGAATTAAATTATCTACTAGTTATTAAATTACAAAATGGAAGGTCTAATTAAAGTTCAAAAGGACATTAAAAATGTAATAGAAAAAAGTTTGATTAATTTTAAAAAGAGTCCAAAAGAAAGATTAACTTATGAATACATAGAAACTAAATTAGAAATTTTGGAAAAGCAATGGGCTTCCTTTATGAGCAATAATTCAAAGTTATATGAAACATACAACGATATAGAAAAATCAGATTATGTATCCAAAGATATTTATAATGAGACTGAGGAAGTTTTTGTAACATATAAATCGCTAATGAAAACTGTTATTAATAATAAGTACCATGGTTCGGAAAAAACAGAACCTCAGAGTCAGTATTCCAAAAGTTTCAAGCAATCAGTTAAATTACCAAAAATTTCTATACCGATATTTACCGGCCAATACTCAGAGTGGACAACATTTCGTGATTTGTTTAAGTCGTTAATACACAACAATGAATCATTAGATAATGTACAAAAATTACATTACCTAAAGGGTCATCTATCAGGAGAAGCAGAACAATTATTACGGCATTCACCTATAACTGAAGCAAATTACCAGGAATGTTGGTCCCAACTAGAAAATAGATATGATAATAAAAGATATCTCAGTAATTGTATTTTTAAACGTTTCTTTGAACAAAAACGTATGAGTTCAGAATCAGCCATTGCGCTTAAGGAGCTTCTGGATACTACTTCTGACTGCCTTAAAGCATATACAAATTTAAATGCTCAAGTAAGCATCGGAGACAGTATGACACTCTATTATATTGTAAATTATAAATTAGATTCTGACTCACGTAAACAATGGGAATTAGAGGTTTTTAATGATAACTCCGACGACTTGCCAACGTTTAATAAATTCCAAACATTTTTAGAAAATAGGTTCCGCGCCTTTGAATGTTTAGAGACTAAACGGGTAGTAGTGCATCATGGTAACAATTCAAGAGGTCATAATTCGAAATCATTTGTAGTTACTAGTGGTTCTTTGAAATGCGAATTTTGTTCGGAACACCATAAACTTTGTTTTTGCAAAAAATTCTCGAATCAAAGTGTTGACTTTCGTCGTCAGTATGTTCGAAAACATAATATCTGCTACAATTGTTTGGGTAGCAATCACAATGTTTATAATTGTAAAAAACGCACCACATGTCGCATATGTAATAAAAAGCATCACTCATTACTACATCTTGACGTCCCGGTAGAAAGAGTACTCGACTCCTCCGGCCAAGTATCTAAGGAAGACTCTAACACATCTGCTGGTGCTTCTCATATAGTATCTTGTATGTCAACCGACAAAGTTAACAAACAAAAACACGTTTTATTAGCCACAGCGCTCGTAAAAGCTGAGTCTATGACTGGGAAATATCAAGTCATTCGCGCTTTACTCGATCAGGGTTCTCAAGCATGTTTCATTACAGAGTCAACAGTACAATATTTAAGATTAAAAAAGGTTCCAGTCCAAGAAACAATAACAGGTTTAGGAAATAATCGCTCAGTTAGTTCGAAAGGTATGGTTAGATTATTAATACAGTCAACGGTACATCCAGATTTCAAAATTCAACTTGATGCTCATGTTCTAACTAGCATCACTTCATATATTCCCGAACGAGATGTAGGATATATTGAATGGCTTGACATGGCAAACATATCTTTAGCCGACCCACAGTTCAGCAAACCTAACAAAATCGATATTTTGTTAGGAGCTGAGATTTATAGCCGCATTCTGCAGGAAGGAATGATGAAAAACCCATCAGGCACATTAATAGCACAGAATACCAGTCTTGGGTGGATCCTATCCGGAGCTGTCAGCAGTTCAGAAGAAGAAATAAATCAAATGAACGCGAAAACTAAAAGAAATATTAATGTAATGTGTGCACAGTTCAATGGAGATGAAATGCTGAAACGTTTTTGGGAGATAGAAGAAGGTACAATTATTAATAAAATACTTACAGATGAAGAACAAAAATGTGAAAATTATTACCAAAGTACAACTAAAAGAACAGCTGATGGTCGATACATTGTTAAATTACCTTTCCGAGATGCAAATCCTGAATGTAAATATGGAAGTTCAAGAGAAATTGCTATAAATAGACTTAAATCATTAGAGAAAAGATTAGGACGAAATAAAGAGTTAAAGGATACATACACAGAAGTAATACAAGAATATTTAGATTTAGAACACATGAGAATGGTAAATAAGGATGATTCGAGGAAAGATGAAGCGGTATACCTTCCACATCACGCGGTTATCAGAAATGATAAAGCCACAACAAAGGTACGTGTCGTCTTCAATGCTTCCGAAAAGAATAAAAAAGGGATTTCGTTAAATGATACCCTTATGGTAGGACCTACACTGCAAGCAGATCTACGGCACCTGGTGATGAAATGGAGAATATATCCTATTGCTCTTGTAGCTGACATAATAACAATGTACCGTCAGGTCCGTATAGCAGAAGAAGACTGCATATTTCAACGCATTGTTTGGCGTGATGATCCAGGGAAAGAAATTCAGGATTATGAATTGTTAACGGTGACTTTCGGAACTGCTTCAGCACCTTATTTGGCTGTCAAAACATTACATCAGGTAGCCCACGATGAAGGTGCAAATTATCCTCTTGCAGCTGATAAAGTTTTAAATAATTTTTACATGGATGACTATATGGTTGGTTGTTACAATGTTGAAGTTGGAATAGAATTATATAACCAAACTAGAGATTTATTAAACAAAGGAGGATTTAGGCTTCAAAAATGGGATAGTAATGATCAGAATCTCATAGAAAAAATGAATCTGATGGAAGAAGAGTACAATAAAAAGGACAAAAAGTACTTAATGCAGAATAAAATAACAAGTCAAAGAAATATGGATATATTTAATGAAAATAAACATACTGAAAACAATATAGAAACCATGGGACCAAAGGATATTATGAGAGTTAGTGGGAGATTACATAAATCTCAATTGGATGAAAACACAAAACATCCTATAGTGTTACCAAGCAAATCTCATCTCACTAAATTATTAATAACAAACGCACATGAAAAGACACTTCATGGAGGGTTTCAGTCCATGCTTAATTATCTTAGATCAGCATATTGGATTCTAGGAGTTAGAAACTTAGTTAAGCACCATGTGCTCAAATGCGTTACATGTGTTAAGCAAAGAGCCAACGTACGAACTCAACTGATGGGATCATTACCAGCAGTTAGATGTTCTCCGGCTAGGCCCTTTCTCCACAGTGGTGTTGACTATGCTGGCCTAATTAATATTAGAACGACAAAAGGACGAGGACACCACGCAAATAAAGGTTACATTTGTCTTTTTGTATGCATGGCTATTCGTGCCGTACATCTAGAAGTGGTTACTGATATGAGTACACAGAGTTTCCTAGCTGCGTTTAGAAGGTTTGTAGCCAGACGTGGTCATTGTGCTCAACTGTGGAGTGACAATGGAACCACATTTATAGGTGCCGACAGAGAATTGCAGCAATTAGTGTCAACACAAAAATCTTTATGTGAAATTTTAGAGGTCAATGGAACTGAGTGGCGTTTCATCCCACCTCGGGCCCCGAATTTTGGTGGTCTGTGGGAAGCAGGTGTGAAGTCCACTAAATTTCATCTCAAACGGGTCATTGGTGACTCGTGCCTAAACTACGAAGAGATCAGCACTTTGCTATCTCAAGTTGAAGCTTGTTTAAATTCAAGGCCAATAAGCGTTATTAATATTACAGAGCCTAGTGAATTGTTGCCATTAACACCTGGTCATTTCTTAATAGGCGAACCATTAATTAGTGTTCCGGATCACAGTTATGAAACTTCGACTGTTAGTTCACTATCCCGTTGGCAATTCGTGCAAAGGATGTTACAGACATTTTGGAAACGTTGGTCAAACGAATACCTATCCATGATGCTCAATCGTTACAAATGGGCACATAAAGTGCCCGAGCCAAAAATTGGGGATATCGTTCTTGTGAAGGAAGACGACCTACCACCAAGTCGATAGTTGTTAGGTCGTGTTCTTGAAAAATATCCAGGCCATGACAATGTAACCCGCGTAGTAACTTTAAAAACTAAATCATCAACTTTAAAGAGACCAACATCAAAATTATGTATTTAACCAGTTGAAAATTAATGTTCAGATAATTTGTTAAATATAGTTCAATGTTTATGTTACTCACCAAGTACTTAGATCAACCAGTTCAATTATAGTATAAGCTTTTAACTATTTAGATCAACCAGTTCAACTATACTTTAACCTTTTTAGTACTTAGATCAACCAGTTCAATTATATCGTAGTTCAACCTTTTCAGTATGCAGATCAACCAGTTCAATTACAGTTCAATCTTTCAGCTATTTAGATCAAACAGTTCAATTAAAGTTCAACTTTTTTAAGTACCTAGGTCAAACAGCTCAGTTATAGTTACATTTTTTTTAAGTACATTTCGGCATTAAATGTCCTTGGTGAGGGGCATGTTCAAGACCAAATTGTCAATCACAAAAAAGTTATGTCAATTTAATAATAGATGTCGCCACAAACGAATTGTATCGCGCTGACGAGATTATCATTGACTTGCTTAGGCCAATTGATTTTGCTTTTATAATATAAGCACCTCAGAACAAGTGATTGTTTTATTTATTACCCGCATCCGCAAAAAGTGAAAAGTGCAAGCGAAAGTGAATAGTGCAAAAGTGAGCTATCTAAGGTTAGGAGTTCACCATACGTTGATACAACTCTTAACAAATAATGCATTAATTTCGACCAAATTTGATTACCATAAAAACGGTTCTAGTGAGTTAATCTTAAAAGATAGACATACTGTCGCGGACATTTTTTTAGATCATTTCAAGTGGAATAATTGTTTCATACATATATTTTTGGTATCTTGAACCATTTTCGCAGCGCATGCAATGGAAGCCCTCAAGGATGAATAATTTTCCCCGTTTTTTTTCACATTTTCCATTATTTCTTCGCTCCTAATAGTTGCATCGTGATGTTATATAGCCTAAAGCCTTCCTCGATAAATGGTCTATTCAACACAAAAAGAATTTTTCAATTCGAACCAGTAGTTCCTGAGATTAGCGCGTTCAAACAAACTCTTCAGCTTATAATATTAGTATAGATTTACTTCGTAATATCAAAAACATTTAAAAAATATTATTATTGATATAGACAAAGGGTACTTCTTTTCCTGGCGCGACCCAGCGCTTCGTGGAGTTGAAGAGGACTGGCTTAGTGCCAGGAACTACTGCAGGCAACGCTGCATGGACCTCGTTTCGCTAGAGACCAGCGACGAAAACGAATGGGTTAAGGCACGCATCGTCCAGGACAAGGTGAGGATGACACACTTTGATCTCAATAGAATGCTAATACATCCTTCATTATTGAATACCTAATTTCGTATAAAGGTTTTCCCTGTTTGCTTTTTTGTAAAACTATCTCTGCCTACAACTTTGTCAACTTTAGTAAGAGTTGTATATTCCAGTTTCAGTCTAACTATATAAAGTAATCTATCTATCATTTAACCTCCCTTTCTGACGTATGTCGACAATAGTAAGTTTACTTAATAGCCTTAAGTACTTGAAAGAATAGCACATACGTAAGTGGAAATATGTATTTATATTTTCATATAAATAATCAATAACAAAATGTTCATTAAAAAATCATAAACAGGATTATCTGGTTTTAAAAAATATATATCCATAACCAGAAACTGTTTCTTTTAGAAGTATTTTTTTACATCCATAAAAAGTACGTGTGAAGCCTTAACATAATAATATTTAAATATCTCCTAGTTTTAAAAATAATATTATTTGTAATAGAAATATGATATATCTATTAGGAAAGTTTATATCATACAATAGATGTTACCGGTATAACTCTCGATGCAAAAATTATGTGACACAAAAAATGAATTTTCCCATGAGTCTTGAATCTGTGGCAAAGGTGAAACTTGTAGAAGAAAATCAATTACACCTACCATTGTGTATATTTCTGAACTATTCTTTAGCAAACGCATCCGAATTTATTTTTCACATGAGTAATTCAATTGTTACTTTTCACACACACTGCAAGCTGTTGAAATCTGCGCAACGGGGTATAGGTTCGATCCGCACATGGAACAAATATTTGTGTATCCCATAGTTTGGGGTCTGTCTGTTAGTGCATTTTTTCGTTTTTAAATACTCCTACAAGACAGGAAAAAATCCTGGAGCGGCGTTAAATAATGTATATAAACAAATTCAAATTGTTGAAATATGTCTTGTAACAGTTATAAATTTTCAGATAATAGAAATATTTTCATTTGAAATATTTATAAAAGTTTAGTAACGAAATTGGTAAGAAATATTGAAAAAAAGAATTGTAACTATAATAATATATCGCCACGCTATATCCCTTTCAGTGTGAGCAGAAATACATTAGTAGATGTATCCACTTTGCGCTTATATGGCGGATCCATCGTGATTCGTGACGAATAGCTCAGCTGATCGACGTTCTCAATGATCGACCCATGACATTTCTAAAAAAATATTTTCACTTAAATGCGTATATTATTTTTACACCGTCATATTGTTCATCACTGTGTTATTCATTTTAAATAATAATATGTTAAATAATACAAACGGTTGCTAGTAATGGATGCCTATAGCCTTATTGCGCATGAGTGCTTGTAAAAATTAGAATTTTTAAAGACAACTTTCTATTTCAGCTCGCGTTTACAAAAGGCAATATTTTTTTGTCACGGCCACAAAGGGGATATATTTAGAATAGGCAAGAAGCGTGTATGTTTTACTAATATTTTCTTTAGAACAATGTCGTCGTAATCTTACGAGTCAAGGACTAGTAGCAGTTAGGCTGTGATTAAATAAACATATATTAAGATTTTCCTTTAAAATCAGTAAAGTTTTCATGTTCATTGTAGTGCTAAGTTCTATCAATATCAAATCTGCACCATAAGGTAATGTCATTACAGAATGAATTAAAAAAAAACTATGTACAGTAAATATTCAAAGATTTTATTACTCACTTTTGCATCTCATGTATAGAATCAATAAATAGACATCCATTAAGTTTTTATAAGTTATTCAACCATGCGTAAAAGATAAAGTCACTCATTATTCGCGTGGTTAACGTTTAATAGATAAGATACATAAATATTATGTGGGAACTCAATCTTTAAATAAAGTTTGATTACTATCAAATAAATCTATATTAGGACGTAGTTTTTTAAATGCAGGGTGTAAAATACTATTCTCGAAGTCCGATATATAATTGCCTTCTTAGGGCAACTTTCACCAACAAATTAAATATAGTTTAGACTTATAAAACGGTTTAATTGGACCTCAATTGTGATTTGAATTTGACAGTTGTTAAGGCAGAGATTTATAGACGCAAATTTAAGTTTGCTTACATTTTACTAAAAAAATACGATTTATATTACTCAATGAATACGAAAGGATTTGGTATGTCCCCGATTTTGTCAACATGGACTTGGCTCTGTGAATACTATGGCTATACTCAAGTTCCTAATATATATTCAGTACTTTGTCAAAACGAATTTATTTTTTGAGAACTTTGCTAAGCAAAGTCGGAATAGCCAAAAATATAAAATTTACGAACATAAATTACATATTTTAATATACCGGCTTCCCTTTTGCGTAATCATAGCACATCGTTGTAAGCTGATTTTATGTTAATAATATTTCTTTTATTTCATAGGTAAAATACATTTGGACATCAGGACGTCTCTGTGATTTCAAGGGTTGTAATCGCCCCGATTTGCTTCCAAACGAGATCAACGGATGGTTCTGGACCGCAGAGCTGCAGAAGCTTGCTCCTACCACAAACCGTCAGCAGAACGACTGGTCGGAAGGTGGCGGTATAGGGAAACCTCAACCTGACAATCGGGTAAGTTTTTATACTGGCTTGAAGAGCCACTGTACTGACAAAGTAACTAGAGCGCACGACTGAAGATTCCTATACAGACTGATTTTATAGACGAGGGATATATTCAAGGAGGATATTCAACATTCGATTCTAATTACAAATATATAGAAACAGAGATGGGCAAAATGTAATCTGATTAATGATGAACGATTACAAAATGTAGTCGTAATTTTAATTTTCTTGCTCTGTAATCATGATTAAATCCATTTAAAACATTAAGAAATGATAAATGGGTATACAATCTGGGATTTTGTAGTGTTTAAAACATAAATGAGCAAAATGCAGTCACAATAATGGTAAAAAATGTAAAATGTAATCGTTAATCATTTTTTAATCTGATTACATTTTGCCCATCTATGTATAGAAATAGTGATATCTTAACATTTCCATTAAAACAAAGTGATTTATAGTCACCATATTAAGGGGCAATTACACACATGATAGAATAAATAATAATTAATGGTTAAGTAGGTATTTTGTCTCTCCTAAGCCAGGATAAAGTACGAAAGGGTAACGAGTCAATTACTTGTTTATCTAAAATCACGTATAAGGAATTATATCTACATGCCATTCAATCGTGCACCACACGCGCTGCGAACAAACTTTTTACGGATCAATTCTCATTTGTTCATAAATATTTCTTTATGATTTGTTAGGGAATATTGTTATTTACATTTTTATTAGTTATAGGAAGGTACAAATTATTATATTCTGAAATATCTCTGAAATATATCTTATTATATTCTGAATCATTCTGTTTAAGACTACTGAAGGTACACAAACTGTCTGGTATAACTAGAGCAAGTAAAGACCAATATCACGTTACCCCTTGTACCATTTAGTTCACACACATTTACCATAGTCGAACCTATATAACACGAATCTCGTTGGCAGTATTCAAGTTTCTTAGGTTAGGTTAGGTTTCCAACATGTCAATGTAATGCTGTCTTTTTCTAAAAAACACAAAATATGCATTTTGATCCATAGTTAATCCTTTACACTACATAGCACTGAGGTCTAGTTAGCCAAGTCATGGCCAAATCAACTATCAACCTCATTAGACTTCATCATCCCCTGCCCTGCCTACGATTTTAAGGTCCTGGGTTCGAGTCCCGGAAGTGGTAAACTTTTCTGTGATGAGCAGATGAGTTTGTCACGAATTATGGTTGTATATATTAATACACATATTTAAGTAATGAATATCTGTCTAAAACTCATAGTACAAGCACAAACTTAATTTGGGTCTAGGTATTGACCTAGCACCACACACAATTAGGACAGCTTTAACAATTACACACATTGCTGTTTAGTTGTTAGAAATTATTATTATTATTATCATATGCACTCCTTGCAGAGTGTAATGCCACGTTTTGTAACAAAAATTTTACGTATGTCGTTCGTTTTTAAGTTCTGCCCATTACCTTACTGATGTTATGTTCACCTAGCAACCTCATACCTACTTAACAGGTTCACTACTGGTATTATTATTTATTTATTTATTCTATTTCAATAAAAACTTCATAGAACATTATACAAAGTCAATTATATACGAAATTAATATTTAAAAAAAACTACAGCGCCAGTTATGAAGTTACCCTTGCATATTACATTTTGTTAGTGTTTTGGGTTGCTTTACAGTATGCGAGTGGACGAGTGAGTATTGTATGTAATTCATCTGACTGCAGTTATGAAATAATAGCCTAAGAACTTGATTACAGCTTAAGTGTAGCATATCAATCATATCAACATCATTGTAAAAAAAATGGGTTCCGTATTCCCGAATTTAGTTTATATATAAATTGTACGCGGCTAAAGGTACGATCCGAATTCTAGCAATCACAGCTCGGCAGGCTGCGTTATAGTGCTATTTATTGACATGCAAAATGTCAAGCTCGCGATCATGACAGCTGGCAGCACTACACAGTCGCTTACATCAGTCGCCGAAATAATATAAATGTATAGAAAGCGACACATCGCGAACTGAGAGCCGCTACTAAGGCTGCAAGCTGCAACTGCCAAAATCCAACACGCACCTTAACGGCTAAATATCTGAACAACATTTTTTGATAATACTTGCAGCAGTCTAACTTTTTTCCTAATACAATTGTGCCACCTTGCTGTTAATTACCGTAGCGCATCACAATAGGTGGAACGTCAAGTATGCCATTATGAAACCTGTCACCCTGATGACGCAACAGAGTCAATTCCGTCAAGTTGAGTAATGTTCGCGATGTTCGTAACTAGACGAGACCGGCACATCCGCACGAATAACGCAATGAAAACGAAAGCGACCCGTGAATGTTTATGGACCGCGAAATATTCGCCAAAGGGCGTGTACCCGCATGTCGTGTACACTTTCTACAAACAGCCTGCACAAAAGCTCATCGGTATTCGGTGTGCATACCCAACATTTGCGCTTCGCTTTCCCCACGTACTCGCGATCGCTGCCACTGACAACTTAATTTTTTATCCTGTACGAGGAGTGTAAAATTCATAATGGTAATCCTCACGCAGAATCCCTAATAAGAGTACTAGGATTTTGGTAAAACCACTATAGACACATTGTTTATCTTTCTTTCCTTCTGCTGGATATTAATGGTTTCTGTATCATTCACATTAATATTTTTGTTAATTCTTTGTACATCTCAGCTAATCCAAGCTTCCATTCCATTTATTTATTAATTAGCAATCAATAAGTCACAAGGGTGGTAATATATTCGCTACCACAATAGTAAGGAATAATAGAGGAAAATTAATCAAATGACCAAAAATACAACAGCACATTTTCAGTATGCGCAAGATGCAGAAGGCAAGTTTAAACGAATGTTGTTCTTTAACACTAGATCTATTGGCGAGATAATTTATTTCTATTTTAGAAATAGGTACAACATGGTTTATTTAATTTTGTTGTAAAACAAATTAAATCCATTATATTAATCAACAACTTGTATCAATAAAGGACATGTTAAATGTGTGTATGTATGTTCAGAATTAAAAAATATAAAAAACGAAAAAATTCGAGGACAAATATAAATGACGGCCTGATAGCGCAGTTTGTAGCGACCTTGTACTTACGAGTTTGTACTTACGATACTAATCTCCTGGGTTCGAGTCCCGGTAGTGGTAAAACTTTTCGGTGATAAGCAGATGAGTTTGGCACGAGTCATGGTTATGACATGGTATGGTATATATATGTGTGTGTGTGTGTGTGTGTATTTAAGTATGTATATTTTTGTCTATACCCATAGTACAAGCGCAAGCTTAATTTGAGACTAGGTCCATTTGTGTAATTGTTGACTGGTTCGGTAAATCTACTGTTAAAAACTACATCACGCATAAGTTGTCCAAAAGTTTCACCAATTTAAAATGGGAGTATTATTCTTATTTGAATAAACTGTTTAATATTAATATATTTACTACAAATAATATTCAAAAATGCAATATTTTCTTGCGTCAATGAAACGAAACGGTAAAAACTCATGTTTGCAGAACGGATCTGTAGGTAAGTAACCCTTTGTGGTTACGCGAATCTTCAACATCCGCCGTTCAAGGCCCAGAGTTAAGCGGTACAATACACGTAATAATATATTTAATAACGTTTAGACAGCAACACGACAGCCATCACTAAGATTCATCATTGTCGATTCGAATCGAAAAATTATTAGTTTTTTATACTGGTTTGCCATAAATGTCTAATGTCACGTAAATGATTTACTAAGCGAATATTTTTTTAAATCACCAAAAAAAAAAAGTCACTACAGCGCTCTTGATTGAAATACAGTGCAATCCAAGGCCCGAGAATTCATTGCCAGAAGGTACACAAACTAACTTTTTAAATTAACGTAACTTTTTGGAGGTAGGGCCATTGCCCGAACTGGGTCATGACCACAGTGCACAAGTGTAAAGACCGTCATAGTGATAGCTATAACCTGTCGCGTTTCGGTATCAACATGTCTGTATTCAGTAACTCATATACCTAGAGACCATCAGTCGTGGTATATGTGGGCCGACATGACGACGGTGATTATCAATGGAATTTCATCCTTTGATGGTCGCTTTCGTTTTTGGACTACAATGGACTTACCATCAGGTGCACTATAGTCACTATTTCAAGCTTATGTGAAGAAAAATATTAAAACGCGACAGACCGATTAAAATAACTGTGTTTGCACTTGTGTACTACCTCAATTCAACGTTACATTAAGTTTCAATAAATAAACACATCTTTTTCGACTTTAATAAGTGAATGTCAATATTTCTATAGTGCATGATATATGTAGGCGAGGGACTCAACATAGTACTATACAAACAATACAGTAATTAAGTGCTAAGATCGTCAATGACTTGCTTCGGCATGTCGCATTTCGAGATCAGCTTGTGTACGTCCAGTTAATACAACCAGGAGAGCTCCTACCATAGAGTACATGTGGACCGGCATAGCGACGGCAAAAATGTAAATGGATTCTCGTCCTTTGATAGTCGTTATCGTTCTTAGACTACAGTGTAATTTGTATCAGATGCCCTGTAGTCGTTTTATCCAGCCAGTATAAAAAAAAAACAAAAACAAAATTCACAGGAACTGATCCAGGGAGGCGCCGCAGAACACTGCGTGGCGATCCTTAACAACTTCTACAACGATGGTGTCCACTGGCATGACGTCGCGTGCCACCACGTCAAGCCTTTCGTATGCGAGGAAAACGACGCTCTCCTTAAATACGTCAGATACACTAACCCCAATCTTAGAGTTTAAATAAAATTATTTTGTCCGCTACAACACCAAAAAAATTCTGGATATATTACCGTTCATTTTAAAACGTTTTGAAGATGACCTCACACATCCTGAAGTTAACCTATTATAGCCGCAAGCCAAATCATACTCTTATTCTTAGATTTATAAACGCTACTTTAACTTTGCTTAGACTTTACTAAGATCTTAAATTCAACAATAAAAGTAAAAGTTGCGTCTATAAAAGTTAACCTTATGTGCTCCGACAAATAGGAATAATAATCACATCAAACATTTAAAAAAGTATATTATCACCTGGAGCAATTTACCAATTGGACTTCCAAATGCAATATTTTTACAACAATAACCAATAACATGACACCAATTTTAATTAGTCCTAAATATCACTGCCAGTAAGTGCTAATGTATAATGTAATTTCAAAATTAATTTGGTTTTAGCTTTAAAAATACCTCATCCAGTTATTGATTATATTTATATATTTATTTGAATTTAATAGCATCATAAGGCAGATGTTTGTTTTACAATTAAGTTTAATAATTATTTAAGGTAATCAATAAAAAATGGTACACTTTTATTATTTGTTTTATTTATTTCCCTGAATCAAAAAATATTACCACTCTATATTCCTTTTAGAGTGAGCATAGAAAAATTTACTTCACTAACTGTAGTATGGTTAATAGGGTTTTATTTATGCCTGCATGGTGTGCCAAATATGACCGACCAGACTCTCTAGACAAAGTAATGTTTGTTTATTGATTATGCTACTAGAAAAGTGCAAATTTATGGAACTGACATAATGTATAAACATCATATTTTGAAATCTTTTATCAATCCCATAAATTTTGTACTTATCTACAAGAATTATCAATAAATGAATGTTATTTTGTACTAGTGCCTCCTAGCTCAGCTAATCACCATTGCAGGGTTCTAAACAGTAGGCATGTATCTATTTTTTAAATGAATATGAGTTTCCTCATGATGTTTTCCTTTAAATCACAAACATTCTCATTTCTCATGTTTTTTTTACATATTTCTTAAACTATATTATACAGTACCATCAAAATATATTATTTCATATTAAAATGTAATGAATGCATATTTAAATAACTAAACTTTTTATATGCTTACAGTGTTTTAGAATGCTTACTATTATTGGGTACATTTTACAAAATTTTAGAACATAAATTTAAAACATTAGAAATACATTTTCAATACCCAATACACTAAAAAAAATACCAGCTCTAGGATGTTTCAAAATATTATTTTTTTAAATGTCACAACTCTGTACTACAATAATATAATAAATACAATAACAAATTATTTATAAATAATTTTATATTTATTAGACATTTGTTGTGCAGTACAATGTCAATTGAATAAATTTAATAATGAATAGTGTTTAATTTAGATATTTATAAAATTAAAATATCAAATTAAATAAAAATATATAATATTTTATATAACTACTCTGAATTTATATCCGATATTTCTGGGCGAAGCTCTCTTGTTTATCATGAACCAAAGGCAAATATTGCAGAAGTATAGAAGTGTCAACAACATTGCCACATGCATAATTCTACAGAGGCGGAGGAAACTCAGCTTTAAACCAAAACTGAAACAATATAATTATGTAACAGTAATAATATATCATCATGCTTTATCTCTTTCAGGGAGAGCAGAGATGTATTGATGGCTGTATACAATTTATGCTTGTATATTATGGCTTTTAGCACAGCTGTTTGCCACTCTCAAGCCACTCATCACATATATATAATGTCTGTCAAATGTCATATGGATTTTCTCACAATGATTTCCTTTACGGATCAGTCTAGCTCCATAATTATAAGTAAATATATATAGTTAAGCTATATTATAAGGTACTTAAATTATTTTTGATTCTTTAGGTAAAATATGCATAATATTTAAAAAAACACTCTATAGGAAAAAATTCTAAGTAATTACATTTAAACCAAATATTATTAACAATAGAGAAACAATACTTAAATATCAATTAAAATAAGTTCATAAAATTGTGAACATGAAGTAAGGAATATAATACAAGAAACAGATAATTGTTTCAATATAATTACTGTAATTTTTTAAAGTATTAATATAACAGTCCTAGACATAAAATATATTTAATTTATACAATTCAAAATTTATGGTCATGGCAATTAGAATTAACTTATATTTAAATAAAATATTTGCTTACTCTCTGTTTGCAAAATCATCTATTTCAACATCAAGTGACTCATTAGATCTCTGTGGATCAGGCAGCAAGGAAAAATCCTTATCAAATTGGTCTTGCAAACAGCAAATTCTCTCCATAACAAATAGCAAAAGTATCGCCCAGAAATATTCAAATTCAATAACCATGTCTGTCATTTTTTGCCTTCAACCATTATTATGTGATAGCCGAACTTTGTTTTTATAGGTGGGTCGGTATACACTGGGTTATTAACAGATGATATGGGCAGAGCAAAAGCTGCATCTTGAAATGGGCCCACCATTGAACCCCTGGTCATCCAACCGAGGTCTCCACCTTGCCGCGCTTTATCTTCACTATACGCAGCTGCTACATCTGGAAACTTCTGCCCGGCCTTTATTTTCTCCAGTGCCTCCAAACATTTTGACTGTTTCTCGCATAATATATGTCGAACTTTGACGGCAGTGCCCCCCTTTTTCTCTTTTGACGCTGATTCTAATTTTAAAGTATAAATAGTTAATATCGAAAAAGAATTGATCACAAACAAATAGTCAACAAATAATATAAAATCTAACCTTTCACATCACCACCTGATTTGCCTCCACTTGGCTTGGTAGCACCTCCTGCTTTTCCTCCTTTGTCTGGCTGTTTTTTTGGAGGCATTATTTCGGCTCACATTTAATTTTATCACATAAAATCGTTTTAAACAGGGCTATAAAGCTTTTTTTATTGTATTCTCTCCTTTGTGGAGAAAGCAAAGACTTCCAAGTCATTCAGCCTTATCTGAGGTTTTTTCTTTCCAAGTTTTATTAAATATCTGTTATATTTTCATGCCACGCACCAATGTCTATGTCGTAGTTTCAGTTACATATTCATCTTCATTTTCTGTTTTTTCACACGATTTCTACACGTTTACACATAATATAAACAGCGAGGAAGACTATGCAGATTGGCGAGAAATCTCAGCGACCCATGGAACGCATCACTCCGCTAGTGTCTCGCCAAAAAACAATTGACTCCCTATCGCACACGGTAATCCGAGCACTCAATTGCTGCCCAAATCCACAACACAAGCTCAAACAGCAACTGAACACCAAACCGGACACCACAACAAAAAAAAACAATAATAATTCAGCGAGAGTGCAGAAGAGGTGCTACCACTTCGGCTTGAAGCTTTGCCGCCAATCGAATGTAAAGCTAGTAAAAGTAAAACCACATACCACATAGGTACTAGCAGAACGAACTATAGGAGATAAAATCTCTCATTGGGAAAAAAATACATAAGCTAAACTATTTCAGATGGAAGCATATTTTATAGTAAATTTAGAAAGTAAATAGTATATATACAATTTCCACCAGAGCTTTAAATATTCGATACATCACTACATCTATCTATACTAATATTATAAAGCTGAAGAGTTTGTTTGTTTGTTTGAACGCGCTAATCTCAGGAACTACTGGTTCGAATTGAAAAATTATTTTTGTGTTGAATAGACTATTTATCGAGGAAGGCTTTAGGCTATATAACATGCAACTATTAGGAGCGAAGAAATAATGGAAAATGTGAAAAAAAACGGGTAAAATTATTCATCCTTGAAGGCTTCCATTGCGTGCGCTGCGAAAACGGTTCAAGATACCAAAAATATATGTATGAAAGAATTATTCCTCTTGAAATGATCTAAAAAAATGTCCGGGACAGTATATGTGTATCTTTTAAGATTAACTCACTAGAACCGTTTTTATGGTAATCGAATTTGGTCTAAATTAATACATTATTTGTTAAGAGTTGTATCAACGTAATAATATTAATCTTTGTCCAAATAAATGTGTTGTTGATTAAGAGTACTTAATTGTGAACAAAATTGTCTTTGACATCACTTAATTTCAATGAACATCTTAGAAGATATTACAATAATTTATATAGCAAAACAACGTTTGCCGGATCAGCTAGTTCATTAATAAAATGAATAACTAAACTATAGTGCAAAATAATTTTACTCGAAGACTCACACTCTCCCTTGATTTAAGGTGCTTAGCTTCATATGGAGTATTTTCAGTGTACAAAAATTCCTATTTAATACTACAAAAACACATTATGATATTAATATAATAAAGGATTTGAAATAATTTTACCGTTAACGCCACTAATGAAAATAATGAAGATCTTTTCTAAAAGTACAATTTTTAATATAACCCATACTTTTACTCAAAAGGTAAATGCAATTAATTAACTAATAATGATTATTTATGAATTGCGTTTTACGTAATGATCATAAGGTAGAGAATATAAGTAAATTAGAAATATACAAATCAATAAAAAGCTAAGTAGAAAAGTTACATAGGGACTTATAAAATATTTTTCAAAAATAGTTATGGGTAAATTTTACTAAGACTGAGTCGTAGTAACACTGAAAATGAAACGTCAGTTGCGATTTGTGATATTGATGATGAGTTTATTTTGTTATTTAATTTAGTATCTTTTATTCTTTAGGCTTTACATTTTTTCTATTCTTTATTTTTTAATGATTTCCTGTGTATTCTATGTAGATTCTAGATGAAAGGTATGATACTTAAATATTTCTTAGAGTTATTCAATAATATATTGTAATCTGCTGTTACTCCAATGTTTTCGTGTTGTGAAATAGATAGGTCGGAGTATCCCAACAACATGGGAATTATGTACGAGAAACGGCCTCTAAAAAGAGCCAGGCTGGGTCCTCCGGATGTGTACCCGCAGGAACCACGTCAAAAGGAGGACGAGCTCACGTCGACAAATGTGAAACACGGATTCTCTACCACTCCACAGTCTAGTGATGAATTTGGCACAGCTAGGAACTTCAATTATTCTGCGTCTAAAGTAAGAATTATCCTTTTTTCATTCCACTTTATAATACATACAATGTTGGAGTATAATATTTAGTGAACTGTTTGTTTTTTTTGACACTTTTTATACATTTTTCCTATATATTTATCAGTTTTAATTTCTTAAAATTGATTTTATCCTCTTCAAATTAAATATAAATACTACCTATAATTACCTGCTATTTTACAAAAACTAAAACATACATTTCATAATATGAATTTATTTGTACACACTCTCCTGATATATATTTGAAAAGTAAAATAAATTGTCAATTTTAATGTATCTATTTAGTAGTGAGCAAGTTAACTTACCTTTTTTATTATATTTTTTATATCACACATTTACATAGTAAATTAAATGTATCAATTAAGTTTTGGTGCACCTTATTGAATAACAGATTGGACAGTTCTTCTCTGGCATATTATCTAAAAAAGAAGAACTAAACACTCTGCCAGATTGTGGCAGGAAAAAACAACAAGTGAACCCCAAAGACAACTTCTGGCCAGCAACAGCTAGAACTAAACCACAAATTGAAGCTTGGTTCAAGGATTTGGCAGGTAAAGTAATCTTACTTTTTATATATATGTATTTGTCATTTGAAAAAAAAAACTTTATTAAGCAATAATCCATTATTATTCATTTACTTCTAAATGACCTAAATTGAGTTGAAAATAAATTTATTGGAAAAATATTGCTTATTTAATATTATTAATATACATAATCATTTAACTCATGCAAATTGGCTTGTTTTTGCGAAAAACATCAAATAATGTTTAATTATTCAAGTTTTAATGTAATTAAGAATAATTTGAACTAGTAAAACAAGTAATAACTTTTTATGTCATTGTAATTAAACCATCAAATACATAGTGGAGAATATAATTATATTATTCTTTCCATGTACCAGGCGGCAAACCATTAGCAATACTGGCAAAGAGAGCACCAAACTTTAATAAGAAGGAAGAAATTTTCATTACATTAACTGAATACCAAGTTGCTATGCCCAGGGCAGCATGGTTTATCAAATTGAGTTCTGCTTACACAGTAGCTGTTTCTGAGGCTAAAATAAAAAAGAGGCAGTTGCCAGATCCAACAACAGGTGAAGTATTTTAATAAAAATCAAAGTTTGAGCAGCAATTATCTCCAAACTTTTATTGCCTTGAGTATACAGTCTTTTTCAGTTAAATATCACTTAAACTCTATCTGAATGCCCAGTTTTCTCTATCTGGTATTGTTGTCGCTAATATCCAATAAGGATCTAAGATGGCATGGTTCAACCCTCAATCCAGGTATTTCCATATAACCATATAAGGGAAAACACTAACCTGGATTGTTGTGGATGTCATTATGGTGCACCGTCACACACGTATTCACAATAGTCACACACAGGGTATTGTTATTTTGAAAAAAGCCAGAAATCACAAACAAAAGGGAGAACACGTCAGTGTCCGCCTGTCATACGTTTTAATGAAATCTAACTGAGTAAAACATCTGTCATGAACCTGGTATCGCGATCTACCTACATATGAAAACGCCCGGACTGGTACTATATGTCTGAAGAGCAACAATGTTTTTAATTATATTGATATATTGTAATAACTCATACCAAAATCTGTCAAAGATTACCATAGACATAAAGAGCTGCTCACCCATGTTATGAAATGAATACGGATGTTATTTAGCTAAATGATTATTATGATGATGATTTTTATTATGCATTTATTCATCCAATTATCTATAATAAATCTATAAATTGTTTGCTACTGGAGCGGCATGTAGACATGACATTAGAGCTATACCATGTCTTCTCTTTAGTAGCCTGTAAAATCACAGATTCAAGAACATAATATAACATGATGTTTTATTTGAGTAATTTAAAAAAGTTGAATATTTTTCATCATTCATTTATGTTTGAGTTTATTAATAGTATTTTTCTTTTCAGAATGGACAACAACATTAATTAAATTCCTAAAAGATCAAATACCAAAACTGGCTGAGCATTATCAGGGTGCCATACCAGGAAATATATCAGATAAGTCATCACCTGCTCAGCTAGGTACGTATTTATATGTTTACTAATTATTTAAATATTGTAATATTTTGCATTATTGTTTAAGTATTTCATATTCTAATAAATTTGAGATGCATTCTTGGTGCAAGGATTCATATTAGGAGACACTTATGTCCAGCAGCTGTGGGCTAAAAGGACTGAAGATGATTTAATTTATAATGATAATAATAAAATGGAATTAACTTTACTTTCAAGGTCATGGAACCCCAAACCATAACTCATCTGGTAATCCTTCTGGAGGTTCTACACCAAACTCAAATCTTCCTAACTCCATGCATTCGCCAGGACATGCCAGTGGTAACTATCAGTACATATATACACACCTACACACTATTTCCCTTTGTATGTTAATTGATCTATTCACAAAAATATTTGGATACTTTTTGGTGTAGTCACTGTTTCTTGAAACACAATTTTTACGAGAACAGGTGATATGGCTTATACTAAGATAATTTTATTTAATTAATGGAAATAGTTTTTAAATTTATGGATGTGCTTCTTATTTTTTTTTTTTATTTGTATCATAATATGGATCATTTAAGCAAAACGCACAGAGATGTCTTTGCTATAGTCCCACTTATTTTCGTCACGGAATTTTTTCAAATGTGTTTCGCAATAATTTCATAAAAGCTAACTACATAAAAAACATCAATTTTCATTTTGTTCTTGCTTTAGGTATTTCCCCTTTACAAATAAACGTTTTTAGTCTATTTTCAAAGTTGTTTTTAAACTTTGTAATAATATATTTCTGAATATTAATATTTCAAAAATAACCTGACTGACATTATGCACACATGAGTATAGTATGGAACTGCAAGCTTCATGAAATGCAAAGAATTCAAACGGTTATTTCTTAGAATGAATGTTGTAATAATTCTTCTGTATTTCTATTAGTTTTCTTAATTGGCATAAGACTATATGATATATTTCTACAATCATTTAACTCAGCAGTGAAGAAATTTCATCACAAAATGTATATTTTCTGTAACCAGTTTTTAGTTTTTGTTAAGTCTTATTTGAAATTAAATCAAATTGAAACAATATTTACACTTTTTTCATTCATTCAGCTATGGGTTCCTCTACACCAGGATCAGATAATACAGACTGGAGGCAAGCTTTGAAGCTGTGGAATTATTGCTGTCGACTTGCTAAATATCTGCTGGATGAGGGATTGCTGGATAGACATGATTTTCTCACATGGATCATAGAATTGCTTGATAAACGAGCACCAGATGATGGTCTTCTAAGGTATAATATTTATGAATTCATTAAGTGTGTGCCTGCATAATAATACCAATTTAAATAACCTAAATCTAAGCTATTTTTTGTCTACTTTTGGAATAATTCCTGATAAATATATCGCTTGATACCACAGTTATAAAATCTCAGGAGAAATATTTATTTACATACTACACACACAACAGATTTTTGTAAAAGCAGTTGTATGAGCAAAATTTACAATTATTTTATGTTTACTTCATGCTTTTATTTCACAGAACACAAATTACATGTGTATTTAAATAACAATTAATATTAACTATAGCTTATAAACGACTAATTGCTCGATAGGCGCAGTGGGTGGCCAATTGGTTGCTTCGTTATAATTCACTGAATGAAAGCCAAAATACAAATATAATTTTGCCTTGAACAGCTGTCAAACTTTCAATTTATAGGATTCGCTTCCTTTGAAACTCATGGACTGCCCGGAAATTGAACTAAAGTTGTGGAAAAAAAATCGAATGAATATAAAATTGTCTGTCGATTGTTGATTTATTTACTTGTTGAATGATTATTTGAATGAAATTCAACTTTCGAATAAGTATCTTGAACCTCTGTTGCAAATTGTGTAGTTCGCTCCCATCGCCTGTTTTCGGCAGAGCGATAATAACACCTAGGGCTACTAAGCTGAGATTTATAGACGCTATTTCGACTTTGCTTAGCAAAATTCTCAAAAATCAAATTTCATTTTGACAAAAAATATACATTCTGTCAAATGTCTACCCGGAATTTCTCAATAAAAAAAAAAACGATTTAAATTAATCATGAAAGTTTATTCTATATCCTTCAAAATAAGCCCCTTCTGAGGTAATACATCTACGCCAACGATTACTCCATTCATCCATACAAATTTTATATGCCGCGGCCAGGATTAATTTCAGCTCGTTCTTTGCTTTTTCTTTTATTGCTTCAATCGCCTCGAGACGTGTTCCCGGAAGTGGCAATTTGAGTTTGGAAAACAAGAAAAAATCACAGGGGATCATATCTGGTGAATACGGTGCTTGTTCAATCAAATTCGTTGAGTGTTTGATTAAAAACTCGTTCACAATTGCAGCTCAATTCAGCTCTTTTGGAACAAGCGTCGCTGTGACGCGTCTCCTCTGCAAAATATTGACTAAGATCGTACGAATCGATTCCTGTGAAATGTTCAACACTTGTGCTAGTTCTCTTAAGTATAAATCGACGATTTTCAAGCACCAATTAATTCACTTTAGCGATGTTTTCCTCAGTTACAGCCGTTCTTTGAGTGCTCACGCGAGGCAAATCATTGACGTCTTCACGACCGTTTTTGAATGCTTTGTACCATTCATGAACTTGTGTTTTCGATAAAACTGCGTCACCGTAGGTATTTTTCAACATTTTCAACGAATCGCCACATGGAATCCCGTTGGAAACACAAAACTTAACTGCTCAACCAAATTATTCATGGTAAACAATCGAAAAACGCAATTGAAGTTAATAAACAAGAGCAGCAGTTTTAAACGAAAAAATTGAAAAATAGCGCTGAAACTTAGTGTCATCATGCAGTAGCGTTCATTCCATAAATGCATAAAAGCATTGCATGCCCTTACGATAAACAAGTCTGGAATAAATTCCTTTAATTTAAACAAAAAGAAACCCTTTTTATTCATATCTATTCTATTTTCACACCGTCTATCTTCCCCATGAATGCAATATAATATTTATTATCATTATATAATATTCAAATGTATTATGTGAATCTGCCTACCCTGTCCAAATACTCTATGCACGGCACTGCCTTCGTTGTAAGCAAATATATATTAGTGGTTGTTTCCACTTTGCGATTGTCGTGCCTAACGTGCCACGTAGCGCAGCTGATAGCCGTTGTCACAGCACTAGTACAAATGATATTTCTATTAAATGCCGTGTAAGTTTTCTCGCGATGTTTTCCTTCACCGGTGAGCATCTGGTGCCCAAATCCGTACGTAATTTGGAAAAACTCAGAGGTGTGTCCTAAGATTCGGACCTACGACCATTCTTGTAACTGCGCATACAAACCGTCTCCTATCATATAATGGAGGGATGTCGAGCAGTAGCGTTCATTCCATAAATGCCTGAAAGCATTGTAGTCATGCCAAAAGGCGCAACTCCAGAACCTTAAAATAATAACAATGCGAACGCACCTAATCGCCAACGCCACCTGGCGAACATTCTTACTTTCTTAACGTTCTCGCATTTAAACCAAACTCCGCATCGCATTCTTTTTAAAACTTAAAAACATCGCATCGCATCCTTCTTCATTATAATCGCATTAATAATTACGTCAAACTCGCAACACACACAAATCCTCACAAACACCATACTCCATTACGCATACAAACATACAAAGTGAGTGTTTTGTGAAGTGCCCAAATACCGCTGCCTACGGTAAGTACTTGATTTGTCTCAAATTATCGCAATCTTCTTTATTTATATATCATCCCGCCTACGAGGGTGCATTTTGTGCGACGGCATAAGGCAAGACATATCCCGGCCCGCGTACATTGCATGCCCTTACGATAAATAAGACTGGAAAAAATTACTTTAATTTAAACACAAAAAAAGGAACCTTTTATATTCATATTTATTATTTTTTCATACCATATATTTCCATATGAAAATAATACAATATTTATTATCATTATAGTATAGTAATTACATTCATTATGTGAATCTACCTACCCTGTCCAAATATCCTATGCACGCCACTGTCATCATGTCTTAAGGTGTTGTCAATTTACCGGAAAAAAGAAATTTGACAAAAGACTTACGCGAAAATTTTAAATAGGAAATTCCGGGTAGACCTTTGACAGAATGTATAATAAGAACTTGAGTATAGCCATAGTATTTGCAGAGCCATGTCCATGTTGACAAAACGGTTGGCTTACCAAATCTTTTGATATTCATTGTGAAATATAAATTGTAATGTTTATCAAAATCTAAGCAAACTTGAATTGGCGTTTATAATTCTCAGCCGTAGAGTCTGACACAACTCCGGCCGTCGTTCTCGTGGCGAACGGGTAGTCTTATGATGGATTTTCCCTTGGTAAAAAAAAGCTATCGTGAACCTCAGACTCGTACATGCTAAAAATGTTTTCATAAATCAAAATTATATTTTTATGTCACATTTCAGATTATTTCTACCTCTAGCACTGCAGCATATGTCAGAGTTTGTGAGTTGCGAAGGTCTGTCTCGACGATTAGCGACGACATGTGCTAAGAAAGCCGCTGCCATCTGCTCAGTACTTTCCGAAGCGACGCTGCGTACGCTAAATCAGCCGGCGGTATTTAAAAAAACTAGCGAAAGAGGGAGTGAGATTAAAAGTGAGTTTCATTTACTTCGAAGGCTTTTCAGAAATAAAGTTGTACAAATTTCCCTTTACTGGGTCATGAGCGGGGAGAATGAAGTGAAACACTAGATACAGGTCACCACTGGTTTAATTACTTCACATATATAGCACGTAAAACCAATACTTAATATCTCTTTTGTTTCTCTGTCATTTCGTCATTATCTACAATATGACACCTTTGCCTTATATGCAGCTGCTGTGAACGAAACTATAACGCGATGCAATTTTGCACAACGCCATCTACCGAACTGATATTCATTCACGACATACTCCGTTCACAGCAGCTGATTAATGTTCTTTTACTTGAACAAAAGTGATCAATCAAAAATCTAAAGTCATCAACATCGCTTAAAGGATTAGCAGGGTAAAGAGGCATTAGGCTAATTATGTTTGTCAAACAACTGATAACCGTTTTGGTAGACATGTTCTTCACCGAGAGATAGACCGCGTCTCGATAAATGTAGTCTAAGGACGCTCTTAGGCTTGGTGAAAGGAGCTATGATTTGCAAAAAGTGACAGGCAATTTCTCATTTTTTTAAATTAATGAGTACTAATACAACTTCTTACACATCAAAATGGGTGCTTGTAATTTCATTTCTTTTAGCAACAAACGGCCCAGCAATGTCGCCAGCCGCCGAAGCCAGCGTGGATATCAAACCAAACATATCGCAAATAAAACGCTCAGCCACACCCGCCGAGCAGAGTCAAGGCACGCCTAACCCGAACCATTCGCTTGGCACGCCGAATCCGAGCCATCCCCTTGGCACGCCGAACCCGTCTCAACCGATGGACGTTCATGTGAAAGAAGAAAGAGCTTCACCTCCGAGAGATGTCAAGACCACTACGAATACAGTCATTTCGGCATCTTTAAATCCGGTGCAAGTTGGATTTGGTGAAATATTGAACTGTTCCTTTCATAGAGATGTTATTATACAGCTTGCCACAATTTTACAGGTATTGTTGTGTTATATTAAACTTCTGTAAACATATTTAGTTATAATGGGGCAATATTGACGTAGGGGTAATTTTGACAAATCTTTTAGAGCGGCTTACACTGGCAATTTACATCTAGTTTAAGCTTGCATAAAACGCTAATTAATTGAAGCGGTTTAATTCCATCTTAATGATGATTTCAGTTTAAGAGTTGTTACAACTGGATTTTGATTCTGTGCAAGACAATAAGTACAGTTCAGCGCTAAATAGCATTTTATGTAAGTCTGAGCTAGATTTAATTTGCTAGTGCAAGCCTCTCTTAAATCTTTTACTATTAATTTGTTGTATTAATAAAAAATATAAATCCCTTTCGGGATAAACACAGACACAATTGTGGATACATCCACTAATGTATCTATTTTATGAAATTGTTATATAATATTAAAATTCTAAATATATTTTATTGCTGTCTAAATATTCAGGGACTCTCGTAAATCATTGTCGACAGTTAAAAGGATAGAAACAAACTCTGTAATATACTTTTCGTTTCCTGACTCGATATAGTGTCTGCATCGTGGTTGATGGTTCCCATGATGCAGTTCAAAAAACGACAACAGTAACGAAGAACCCAGCGATAGTCGCAGCGATCATGCCGACTTGCACAAAAATCTCTTCATGCTTAGTTTGAAACACCCATATCATAGGATTGTGCGAAAACGCTCGCCGGAAAACCATTCCACACCGCAACGACATAATGCAGATCAGATTCTCAATTATAACTTGTTTAGAACATATTGAAAAAACTTTTCTTCTTTTGATCGAAAATTGGACTTTACTTACGACTTCCACTAAAAATAATAAATTGAAAAAATGTTAATTGGTTATTAAAATGATTGAAGATAAATTTACCAATATTTTCATCATTTTAACCGTGGTTTTAGCAAAGTTATAGCATCATACCAATATAATTTGAAATTATTTTACATTGGTTGGAATAAATCAATGCTGTTTTTTAGATAATCTGCGTTGACTGTCCGACTGCTATGGTTTGGTCAGGATGTGCATCATCTCTTCAAGGGTCTCCTTTGGATATATTACCGATACCTCCATCCGCATTGCCTATGCCTCATATGGATTCCGATGTCACTGAAGAGCATAGACGTTTAGTAAGTATAAAAAAAAATTGTAACTTAAAAAAACACTGAATATACTTTTAGGTCCATATTGAGCTTTTCAGGAAACACGTATTAAGTGTCAATAATATTTTTATTTATATACAATCTTGATAAATATACTATTTTTTAATATAATAACATGAACAGATAAAATATATTTCATTTGATCTATAAAAAAAAAACTGTTGTGCTATAAGTACAGTTTTTTACTTTATATTCAAGGTGTATGAAGCGGAACAGGAAATAGCCGAAAGGAGTAAGAAAGCTGAAAAAAAATGGTGCACTGATAAATGGCAAACTAGTTCGCAAGGTAATCAATACTTAAAATGAATCCGTTCCTCAGCTACCTTTACAATACTATTCAGATGATTATTTGAGAGCTTGTATATACAATGTTACTGATAGCTAACGCCAAACATTTTAAAGGCAACTTTGGTACATCAGGACTAACAACTTTTCTATGACTTTTGCCAAAACTTAAGATATATATATATATATATATATATTTGTTTTAGTGGGGATTTCTATCAATCGTTAGCTCTATGTTTAAAGTTCAGTCAGCAGATGCTGCAAATAGTCTGTCCCAGTTGCATCGCGCCGCCTTTCAGTGTTAAGAAGATCAGACCTGCAAATTTGTTTTTTTTTTTATGGGGAAAAAAAGATTGTATTAGAAAAAGTAAAATAATAGTTGTCAGTCTTGATATACCAAAGTCACCCTTAAGAGGTTTTGCGTTAGTTACCTGTATGCCTGTATATATATATCGATTTAAAAAAAAGTTCGCTTGCGCGATGTTGGTTAGTAACAAGGAATTGGAATCGTTAATCAATTTACATATATCTGCACGGGTCTAAAGCACGCGAGCAATTAATTACGAGAAACCCATGCTCATAAGTGGTGGAAAAAAAAACACCGATTCACAGCTTCACTACACATCCTCACAAGGCTTATCTTTCTCCGATATCTATAGTGGATACTCTAATGGGCAAAACTAACACCCCTTGGTATAAAAAAGACGACGTATTTACATACCATTGATTGTTGGAATTCCATTGTTACAGCGCGCGTGCTTGCTGTACTAGAAGCTTTAGATCGCCACTGTTTCGACCGCGTAGACCCTAATAACAGTCTTGATACTTTATATAAAGAGGTGTTTGCAAACTGCACGCCATTGTCGAAAGATTCGATCACTGACACCAAAGATCCGGTAAGTACAATTTTTTGGTATAATTATGTCTCAAGGAATTACGTGCAGTGTACCGTTCCCTACCTCATGAACTATGTAGAGATGACAATACCGTTAAATTAAAAAATAAAACCGGCCAAGTGCGAGTCAGACTCGCGCATCGAGGGTTCCGTACACAGTTGTACGTATAAGTTTGTAATCTCAAAATTATTTTTTATGATATATCTACGATGTTTAGATTTTTACCAACACTTGTATTATAAGGTACTGCTTCTTGATGATGAATTTCATGAATCTATTTGAACGGTTTACAGAACAAAGTGGAAATAGCGTCTATGAATCTCAGCCTAAATATTTATTATTAATTTCAACTTGATACGTCCATGTCCAAAATCTTGACAGGCGTTCAGACGTTAAAGTGATCCGCGTTTCATTTTAATGTATGAAACACTAAAAATGGATGCAGTGAGCATAGATTACTCTCTCCATGTTTACATTATGGCTTAAAAAAACGAATCGAGTATCGCTTTACTCTTATGGAAGAAAAATTGTGAAAGAAGGTTAAACTCAACTAAGAAATATATTGTGTGTGTGATCAGGAATGGCCATGCTCGTATTCAGTGGTACGGGTTCTCTGCGAGTGGGCGGTTTGCGGTGCACGGTGGGGCGAACACCGCGCGCTGGCTGCTGCTGCGTTGCTCGACCGTCGCCAGCAACAGTTGCAGCATCAACATCATGACCATCATGCTACCGGTATACTACTTTTTTCCAAAACAAGTCATACATCTACCATTATATCGAGGGGTGAAAGTCTATTTGGTTTAAGCTACCTTTTTTGGTGATATAGAAAACAAACTGAAACAAAAACAAAAACTGTCCCTTAAACTAAACAGCCTTTCACCCCTCGATATAAATTTTCAGTTTACGTTCCATAGTCTACGTTGATGTGTTGCTACCATAAAATAAACAAAAAGCAAAATGAAAACATATTACTTACAGACAAAATTGAGAAGTGACTGTTTACACATTTGTAAGTATTTGTAAGTTTTTCAATGTCGATAACAATAGTGTCCATCCAATAAAAAACATTATATTGTTATATTTAGACATTTAATACATATATGAACTTAAAATTTGGTCCAAATTGGATTGTGAACTGCCAATCTAATAATTATCAAATTTTGAGTCAATATATTTATTAAATATATTGCTATATAGTGCTAATGCTTTTATGAATTCCATGGAATGCACGCTACTGATCAACACGGTCCACTTTTTTTTACGAACTTTGTATTAGAGTCCACTTTCTATATAAACCGTCACAAATCTAAAATATACCGTGTGTCACACACATAAACTACGTTTTTGATTAGCGCGATCATAAAGCCAAGATGGTGCCGGTCAGGTGCGGAGACAACCTAGTGGGCGGACTCCGCAGTACATGTTTTTTAAGCATTTATTGAAACTAGCTGACTCTGCAAACGTTGTTCTGCCATATAAATTATTTCTAGTGAATATCTTCTGTATTATAATATACAATTTTGGTCATAGTGGCTTCCACATAAAAGGTAGATATTTGCTGTCGAGGACTTTTATTTAAAACTATTCAAGACAAACAATCCTACGGTACATCATCTTTGTGTTACTCCAATGATTTAGGCAGTGTACGCCAAGATAACTCTCAGAGACCAGATTTTTCCCGACTTAACTGACATGTATATACGACCAAAATTTCATAAAATTATTACAAATTGTAACCTATATGTTATTACGATGTATAATCTATATTACTGTGAAAGTTTCATGCAAATCCGTCCATTAGTTTTATCGTGAAAGAGTAACAAACATATTCACAAACTTTCGCATTTATAATATTAGTAGAATGTAAAGCACAAAATATCTTCTACTTATTATTATTTCTATGTAACTGTCTTCTCTGCGTTTTTTTATTTCAAAGAATTCTTCTTATTTTTAGTATTTTTGTACTAACTCTTATAATATGACAGTTTCAGACGGTGATTTTTGTTTTTAGGTTCTGATGATAAAGAATCTGTGAGCTCGGGCGCGGGCATCTTCAACGGGCCGCCTATTTTCCAAAACCTTCTTCTCCGGTTTCTTGACAATGATGCACCAGTTTTGGGTAATATATTTTAAGTTCCATTTTTCAGCTCTGCCGGGTCTTCAGGTTGTGGAATAAAATTCCTACTAGTGTGTTCTCTGGTTCTTATGATATTGTGTTCTGGTGAGACCTATGCAGGTCATTCTGATCACGGAGACTCGGTGTATTCATTATGGCAGGGGTGGCAAAGCTCCGTAGTCCGAACCAATATTCAAAATTTTAAATTTTTCGCATGCCCTTTTAATTAATATATAGATATACAAAACACAGTATTTCATTTTTTTTAATTTAAAATTTATACCACAAAAATGAAAAGGGTACATTTATCGAGAGCCACAAATAATTTTTCATAGAGCCGCATGTGGCTCGCGAGCCGCAAATTGGCCCCTACTGCATTATGGTTTCTTGGTAGTTGAACTATATTGTATTTTTACATTAGATGCAGTGTAAATTTTTTTAATATTAAAAGGCCCTTGACAGAAAGTCGGGCTGACGAACTACAAAGTGATCTTATAAGATTTTCTTTCTAGGTACAAAATCCTAAAAAACCGTCTTATCAGCGTTGAATATTTTCACGACTGTTTTTCTCTAAAACTATAAGTTTTAAATTATGAATTAAAGGTTTTAACACCTTCTTTTGCCGTGTCGTTGGGGTGTGGAATGGTCTTCCAGCGAGCGTGTTCCCACCATCCTATGATATGGAATCCTTTAAGCGTAACGTGAAGAGATATTTGTGCACGCCGGCATGATCGCGTTGGGTTTTTCTTACCTATCGATAGTCGTTAGCGTTTTTTTGGCTGCACCATGCTTTCCATCAGGTATGGTGCAGTCACTCTGTCGAGTCAGAATAAAAAAAAAAGTTATTCAATATTACAATATTTATTTGTTCACTTGAGAATGATTGTATACATTAGAATATTACAAAACATCTATTTCTGTTTTCTTTACTTAGATGAAAGTCCTAACGCACCCCCTGGTAATAGACAGCAGTTCGCAAATCTCGTGCATCTTTTCGGAGAACTAGTGCGCCGCGACGTGTTCTCTCACGATGCCTACATGTGCACTCTTATATCGAGAGGTAAGTTTATTATATATTTTAATAGGTAATTCAATTAAGTAAGTGATATATGAACTATTCTCAAGTTAATCGAGCCGTTTGTACACAAAATCATTCTTTACTTGCGTTCATAAAGTCTAAAAGCACATGTGACTGAGACACGATTGTTACTAGTAAACTGAAGGGACTCGGATTATTTCCTGTTATTGCTAGACGGTTTTTTTGTTATTCTATTTATTTAGGGGACTTTTACGTGTGTACGTCTGTCAGCCCCATCGTGCCCTAATACAGAAATACCTAACATATCACATATGGGGCCATTGATCTGAACAGGCTAGTCGCCTCATCAGATAATAGTTCAGTTACGACTTTGTTAAACATCCCGACGTCTAGTCTGTTCAGATCAAAGGTACTCGCAAACGCCTCTCTCACAGATTCAGATCGAACACATTCCATCAACATTGCTAGACGGTATTAATCCTTTTTTTTTAATTTAGTTACTACATATTAGTAAGTTTACTCATTACTACTCTACTACTCTCTTTATTATTACTGTCTCTACTTTATTCGCCAGTCTTCGAAAGACAACAATTAAATGCTACGAGTTTTGATGTCGCTTGATGTGCTTCTTTTTTTCTTGTCTATATTTTTATGTGTATTATTAGCCGCATAAAAGTCGATTTACGCGAGAAAACGTGTATTTAAAAGCACACAGTAACAAAAAAATAATATGAATAATGTTTATGAACTATTTTGAATAATAAAGGGCACGTAAAACGACGTTCGAATGATATATTCCTCCTGTGATTAAATGCAAAAAAATATGTACATAGGCAAGATTATAATAATAATACTAGTATAGGGAGGGACAACTGACAGTAAGCAAATACTATAAACACAAAATAAACACTAGAGGGAAGGTTTCATGCGCATGTCTTTGAGGGGATTCCGAATATCGATATGAGACAAATTTAATAATTACTGTTACAGGTGATTTAATATCGCCAACGGAACCAACTTCAACGGGAGGGGGCGGCCATACAGTATCTCTCCCCGCTAACAGTTCAGGCACGGGACACAATATGGACGATGACATTTTTGCCGGTATCGATCTCAAGCCAAAAATGGAGGTAAATTGAGCTTTACTCTAATAATGCGAAGGGCCGTAGGTCCGTATCCTGCCGGGCACGTACCTCTAGATATTTCCAGATGACGTACGGGCTCCGCCACCACATGCTTGGTATCTAATAGAAATGTCATGTGTTAAGTGCCCTGAGAACGGCGATCAGCTGCGCTACTGGTCATGTTGGGCACACTATATAAGCACAAACTGGATACAGCCACAATGTATCTCTGCACACCCCGAAAGGGATACAGTGTAACGATATATTATTATTACTCTTAAAATTAAATAAAGTTGAAATACAATATATTGAAAGTAAAACAGTTATGTATTTTACTATAGGAGAATGTCCGTATGGATTTGGATGACTCCAAAATTGATGACGATCTAGACAAACTTTTGCAAAACATAAAGGTGGATCAGCAGAATTCTATGGACGCTCCGGACAGTCCAAAGGACCCTGGGGAACCAGTACACAGGTTGGATTTACGCTTGCATTGTATTTTTAAACATTTCTATTACAGATTTCTTTTTATTATAATTTACAACGAAATTATTACTGCCAACAAATTTATCATCTGCGATTTTTATCTATAATATAACTAAGCTTCTTTCTTTCAGTGTGAACTCCCCAATGATGGTACCAAGCGGTATGAGTATACCTGGGATGGGTCCTATGGGAATGGGTCCAATGTCTGTACCAGGTTTGTATTGGAAATTTATTTAAGGGTGGGCCCAAGTGATGTTATAATGATAGTAAACAAAATCAAAAGGCTATTCTGGTCTTGTAATCATGCTTACAAATTGTAATGCTATAAGTATAATAAATATCAAAGGCAAAATCTATTATATTGGTAGAAAAAGAAATGCTACATCAATCAAATTTTAAGATATATTTTAAAGGCCGAAGCTTAAAACATGTTAGTTAGTTTAAAACTTGCTGGTAAAATATTATTTCATGCACCCGAGCGTTATTAACTTTAAAGCGAAAGTAAGTTAAAGAAACAATTTTGTAGGTATTCGCACTTCGAGCGGTGGTTCAAGCGTCGCGTGCGCTGGCAACGGCAGTATCGGCCCGAGCGGCTCGTGCGGCGCTGGCGGAGTGGTATCGCGGCACTACCACTACACCATGCACTTCCCGCTACCACCTGCTGAACCAGACCACGCACCACATGACGCCAATCAACGACACATATTGTTGTACGGCGTCGGGCGACAAAGAGACGAGGCTAAACATGCTGTCAAGAAAATGACTAAAGGTAGAACATTATTTCGGTATTTACTTCAGTATTGGATTGAACATAAAATACCTATAAAATTACCTAATATCCAATGGAATGTCTTTTGCAGAAATATGTAAATTATTCTCGAAGAAATTCTCTATTGACGTTGCCGAAGGTGGGAAAATTAAGAAGCACTCTCGTAGTGAATTCAACTTTGAAGCTGTTACTCAGAAGTTCCAAGTAAGTTTAACAATAAAATTACATCAAATAAAAACCTCTTAATGTAACCAAGTCTCGGTCTACTTGGTCCAAAGATAATAAAGAAGATCTAAAAGAAAAGCTAAGTTTTAGAGTTGTATAAGTTAACTAGTACTAATTATAAGTTACCGTTATGATGTTTTTCGCAAGTGATAAGAAATTAACGAGAAAAGGCAAAAACTTACTAAAGGAAACTTGACCAACTCATCTCTGGTGCCGTCTTATCAAAATGTTATCTAGTTTCCTCTGTAGCGTCAAATTGAAGAATGTCAGATGATACACAAGTTGATTTCGAAACATGTCAAGCTGAATCGTGTTACTATGACGGGCTACGCACTTATTATATAATAATAATAAATAATAATAATAATAAAACATTTATTTGGCACACAACACAACAAACAACACAGCAAAATATGTTATTAAAGATAGAAAACAAAAACAGTAAACACCCTATGTTGTGATGATGCGCCAAAGGGAGGTCAGCTCAGCAAATGCTAAGTGACCAGCCGAGCCACCCAGCGCTGATTTTCAGCTGACACCCATTTATTGAATCGACGCGCAGAAAACAGCAAGGAAGGGATCAATGGAGTACAGATACACAAAATTTAAAGTATCATAGATAATAATATGAAAATACACATATACAAGAACAGAAATATAAGACCAACAGATAAAATATTTAACACCCATTAAAAAATTATAATATAAAATATTAGTAAACACTGTATAATAAAGCCTCTATAATAGAATTTTAAATTAATAAAGAGTTTAAACATTATTGCAGAACAGACCGATTGCATATAATAAAGCAAAAAAGTCCAAGAGATAGTAACTGTAAATAATATCGAATACAGTCAAAAGATAAACAAGACAATTAAAAAATTAAAACTATATGATAATTTCAATGATAAAGCACACACATTATATGGCGTATTGATCGAAATTATATATTTAAATAATATGCACAATACTATAAAAATAGGTAAAGTGTATAGAGCGCAAAAAAGTTAAATAATCTAATACCAATAAAATGTTTTATATGTACTGTGGTCACAATTCAGTATGACACTGGGTTGTTACTTCGAGCGACGTCTTGCTATTTTAATTCTATGAAAGTGTCTCTTCACGGCGATACTATCATTGCAATGCAACGGGTCTCCAGTGACGAGTAAAATATAAACCAATCGACACGCGTTCACTTTGTTTCACCATGATACACGACCTGCCGAATTGTTGCTGACTTTTTTAAACGGACAAAATGCAATTATCCTTAGAGAGTTTTACAAAACTTCACGAGGCGAGAGAAGTAAGCGTTTACGATGCTTAGCTAACAATTTTTTATGGTTTTGTGGCTACGCAAGAGTTTCCTTGTGGATACCTCGGCTTGAGTGGCTTCTAAAGAACTAGCGAGAGTAATCTACAAGCGTTTTAAAGCGACTATATTGAGAAGAAGCGACTAAAGGCGCTCAAGGCTGTGTTGGAGTGAAACTGCAGTATAATTGTGATCAAATTTAGCTCTTAGTCCCGCGGCGATTCACTCGCCATCAAAGTCCCTATAATCTTACAAACTTAGTTATAATTCTTGAGCAATTGGGGTTGGATAATAGAGGTGTACTTTCGTAGGCGATGTCGATGTACGAGCAGGGCGCGGTCTCGTGGGCGGTGGGCGGGGCCGTGTGCGAGGCGCTGGCCGCGTACGCAGTCGGCGCTACCACGTACCTGCCGCAACCGGAGCACGTCGCGTTCGCGCTCGACCTCATGGAGATTGCGCTCAACGTGCACGCGCTCATCGAGACTTGCATTCAGGTATTACTCACAATTATCTACACTGTCACACACACAGTAATATATCAGTTAGTACTAAGATACACAGTGTGTTTTACAGTCCGTACAGTAGTCTATGATTTAGAATTTAGATGGACACCAAGTCCTTACATTTTTTACAAGCGCGATATCTCATCTCCGAGATACAAGCCACTTCTGTTTTTACGCTTTTATATTTTTATGTACATGTTACGCGCACAAATACACCTCGTTTTTTAGTATCTGCCTAAGGCTTCGCTTTCACAGAATTCATGTTTCGCGTGAAAGGCCAGTCTAAATATAGTTGAAAAAATAAAACTCAACTAATTTCTGAGATTTACACCTACATACAAACAACCTTTTGCTATTTATATACAATAACATACCTAGACTAATACAAATAATTCCGACTGGATGAATTTGTTTTCCCAGGCAAGGGTGGAGAGATTATAGGGCTAACCTGAGGGTTTTAAGTCAGTAGGAGTCTGACACACCGGGATCGCTGCCCTCACAGCGACCCTGATGGTCCTATACAGAACTTTCTCCTTGGTTACAAATATATATATATATAATTACTGGTATATATAAAGTTGTGAGTCACTATGAAAACAATACTTACTTTAAAAAAAAAGTATTTAAAAAAAACATATTAACACTTTAAGGCCGGGCCACAAAATAACCACTTATAGTTGACACTCGAAAACCAGACAGCACCAGTCGCGATCGCGCCAAAGAAAGTGTCAAAAAAAATTTTTTGTTCTACTAATCCGAGTGAAGTGAAATTCCATAGAGCCCCTTGGTTCTATAAAGAATACGTTGGTTAAGTTACCAATACCAAAAATAATCCATAAAGGTATAAAAATTACAAATAACGTGAATTCACACCAGCGGGCCGCAAAAGTACAATTGTCGGGCGTGAATTCAAAGGGTTAATATGTTTTTTTTTTTAAATAAAGATTATGATTCAATGAAATATTTAACACATTGTTTTCAGATATTTGTAACTTAGTCAATTCTTCCATCGTCTGTATGCTTTATTTTAAGATATTAAAAGAACTGTCAGAAGTGGAGGGTGCTCTGCTATCCCGCGGCGCGCCCAGCAGTGGTATCGCAGCCCCACGAGCTTACACGTCGGCTCTGGCTCTCTACACCGTCGGCGCACTCAGGAGATACCACTCTTGTTTGTTACGTGAGTCTATAACTACTTAACATACATTTATGCAATATTTACGATTACACATTAACCTAGCCTTTAAATTTTATATTTACACGTTTTTTTATTTTAATAAGGATCTGTTTTGAGTGTGATAAGGTTTTTAGCTAGACACTGTGATAGACAATTGACAGCCTTTTGGTGAGACAGTTTGAAGAGTGCACCCATCAAATCTGGACAAAATGTCTTACGTTGTATACAATTGGATATTAGACAAATTTTTGGGAATTCACTTTAAAATATACAAAATATTGTATAATTTTAATAACGTGTGAAATGTCGCTGCCCACACAGTGGCCCAGATGGTCCTAGATTTTCCCTAGGTTACAAAATAAAGAGTGGGAAGTAAATTATTATCACGCATAAAAAATAGGTTCAAAATTTTAACAGATTTTATAATTATATATTTACTTTCAAACTGTAATTAAAGAGCAGTCAAAATAACTTCTTTGGGCAATCTAGTGTTAAAGTTTTCTTGTACAGTGTGTGTGGAGCAAACATCAGCAGTGTTTGAGCAGCTGTGCAGGCTGGTAAAGTGCGTGGTGAATCCCGGTGACTGCGGCTCGGCTGAGCGTTGTGTCTTGGCCCAGCTGCATGATCTTTACAAGGCGGCCGCACACCTCTGCCACGCTCCGCACGCTGACACCTTCGCCAATGCCTACCCTAAGATCAAGTGAGTTTCTATCTTATCAGACAATAATCACTTAACTTAATCAGCAAGATTTTGCTTCTTAGGAAAAGCAAAAATCCTGATTTTTTTACACTAGATCGACATAGTGACTACAGAGCACCTGATGCTAAGTACAGTGTAGTCATAAAACGAAAGCGACTATCAAAGGATGAAAATTCGTTAATAGTCTTCGTGGCCCACATATACCACGACTGAAGGTCTCTAGATATATGAGTTACTGGATAATACACAAATTGATCCCGAAACGCGACAAGCCAAAGCGAGTCACTATGACGGTCTTTACACTTGTGTACTGTGGTCATGACCCAGTTCGAGCAATGGCCCTACCACCAAAAACACCACACCAACACCATTTAAACATCAGCGGTCAAATATTGAATTGTTACAAATTTTATACTTCTTTGTAGTAACAATAAAATTGATTAAAAATATATTTAAATTGGCTGCTTTGTCCTAGTGTAAGGCCAGGGGCACACGATACCTTGCGGCGGCGGCGCGACGTCCGAGCGCTGTATTTCCGTTGTTTTACATGCAAATATCCGTGGTGCGCATATGGCGTTCTCTGCACGTGCACCGGATTTGCACATCACGAGACGCTTATTATTTTCTGATATTATTTAAATAACAGACTGTACTGAGCCGCGGCGCTGGAAACGTTACAGCGTTGTAATGCTTTGGGCACATAAAGCTCATGGCACATACAGTAAATCTCTGCGGTGCTACGCCGCTTGCCCGCCGCAACGCATTGTAGGCGCATACTCTAAGGTCGCAGAATCTTGCTTAATCTGGCCACGTTCCTCTTAATCTACTTAGCAGTGACTTCTTTTATATATTGATCCGATATATATATCGTTACTGGTTAACACGAGTTAAACCGTGATTTATCAACAACATGTAAAGTTTAAAATTCATTTTAAACACATTTCAAATTTTCTTGCAGCGCGTTTAGTTCTTGTTTTAAGATCCAGCGTTGATTTGTTTGCTTGCTCAACAAATAACTCCCCTTTTCTTAAATTATTTCAATGTTCATTGTTATTCTTTGAAATGCCTATATATATTATTAGTATTATATTAAAATATGTTTTAAGTATAAAAATGGTTTATCTTTACAGGCAAGCTCTCTACTCTCCGCTTCAACCAATACCATCGAACTACTCCTACAATCCACAGTTTCTAGGTGAATTCTTCACTAACCCACGTAAAGGTAAAAAGTCCAAAATTATCTTCAGCAACATTACCTATATCTTTTATTGTAATATATCGTACTATTGTGTTCTAGGTAAAATCGAGATAGCTTGGGCACGGCAAGTCGCTGAATCTCCCGCCAACAGGTATAGCTTCGTTTGCTCGGCAATGCTGGCCGTGTGCCGTGAGGTAGACAACGATCGGTAAGTTTCAATGTAAAACGATGAGTTAAAAATATGTCATACGGAATAGTTGAAAGTGGTACCAAATATGTTCTTAAATAGATCATTAAATGATCATTAAATTTCTAAGATCAGCCGCGAGATAACGCGTCATGATATCCCGCTTTTAATTAAGGTTTGCCCTTACTGTGTGTTGTACGTGTTCCAAGAAATGCTGTGAAGTGAGACAATAAAACACGATACAACGAAATCATCATAAATGATACGAAGACATAAAATATGTTGCTTCCCTTTTACTCGCGTTTGGAATTATATTATCCTTCCATGTATTTTGTGAAAATAAAAATGTAGCGCTTATATAATAGTTTGTATATTTTTAAATCTATAATATAAAAATGAATCGTTAAATGTGTTGATAAGCGCAAAACTCGAGAATGGCTGAACCGATTTGGCTGATTTCTTTTTTGTTGTGTTTGATGAAGCCTGAAGAAGGTTATTACGGAGAGAAAAAACTTAAATCTTAGATGTTTCTATTAGACAAATTAACTTAAAAAAAATAATGTAACTTTGTTTTTGACTATAAAATGTAGAGAAATAGGACAGAACAAGGTCTGCCGGGACAGCTAGTATTTAATAAAATCGTACACATTTACACATTTTTATCGCAAAATCATATCGAGTCTTCAAATTGTACAACAGAAAGTAGAATGGCAATATGTCAATTTATAATGTTAGCCAACTTGACTGGTGAAACTATTTTAATTTCTTTAGTTTACCAATATTTAAGTTAAAATTTAATTTAACACATTTCTTAATTCTATAAGTTATTTTATTATTTACACATAATATTGTTTATCTCTAATTTATATATTATAACATTATTAACTTAGCTTGATGTTTTATATGCAGTTGTGTGTTGTCCGGTATGTGAACCAAATAAAAATATGTCGATGTTTTTTTTTGTTTCATGCAAAAGAATGGAATGCTTCTACTCTCTTCTTAAACAAACTCCTTTCACATTCTTACCATTATTCCCTTCATGGTATTTTTCAGATATTGAGCCCTATTGATTTGACCCACTGTCAGACCCGTTTTATTAAGATTTAAAATAGCTTTCTTTTTATATTTGATCGGCAAAATAATTACACTGTAACTGATTTTAGGCACAAGTCATTCCAAAAAGAGATTGCAATTATTGAGAAACTGTATACTATTCATCGATAGTCGCCGTGCCCATGCTGTCTTATAGTCTCTTAACTTTTCTGTAACACTAAGTTTGCCAAAGAAATCATTGTGACTGATTTTTAATTTCAGTTAGAAAAAAATATATAATGATAATACAATTTCTTACAGTTTAGAAACTTTTAATGCATTCATTAATTTATCTGTGCCTAATGGATAAGGGGCCAGAATCCATGCGCGGCAATCCCAGCACGTTCGTCTTGATTTACCAGATTAAGTGCGGATTTAGGCACCACATGCTCACCGATTAAGGAAAACATCGTGAGGAAACGTGCATGGCTTCTAATAGAAACATCATGCGTATGTTCTTTTTTATTCTGGTACGACAGCGGCCAAAAAGTACAGCTAGTATCAAAGGACGAAAATCCATTGACTATCGCCGTAGTCAAGTCGGTCCGTATGTACATGACTAAAGGTCTCTAAATATAGCAGTTATTGAACTTGCACAAGCTGGTCCCGAAACGATCGCTAATTGCCGTTTCTTGTTATACATGGAGCGCCTGTAATGTTATCAGTGTGAACGAGCTGGGCGTGCTGTGCTCGGAGATGACGGCATGGTGCAGCGCGCTGGCGGCGGAGTGGCTCGGCGCGCTCGTTGCGCTGTGCGGCGCGCAGCACTACCCAGCGACAGTGGCGCCGCACGGGGCTCCGCCCACACTATACCCGGATCTGCTGCACCATCGCGACCTGCACGACGCCGCTGCGCACGACGCACTCGCTGTCTTCACTTGCATACTAGTCGGTCAGTTGTCATAATCTTTTTTTTGTGTCAAAACAATATTGTATAATTAAATTTAAAATAAAAACACAATCTTGCAAATCGAATAGTGAAACTGCGAGCTAAGTTGTCAACAAACGTTTTTGTTCCATTTTGCTAACTAATACACTTGAAGCAAATTACGTTTTCTCGAATCATAGAGCATTTAAGAGTGATGTATTTGAATGTATATAGAATAAGAGCAGTGTGTTGATAGAAGCAAAAGGACGACTAGTATGACGTGCTGCTTCACCGGAATAATCTCCAAACAAACCTATATAAACCATACGTTTTGCTGCCCTGCTACTTCATCGACATACTACCGTTAGAATGTGTACAAAATAAAAAAAGAGCTAAAGCTTGTTTACAAAAGTTTGTTGAAACCTTAAAATTTCTCCTTCTTATATAACAGTATTTTGTCAATATTTATTGTGTTAGCACGATAGGGTTGGGAACACTGCCTGCTGCAATTAAAAGATCTTCAAACGCATTAAATTAAAAAAGCTGCCTTTGGGTGCCCGAGTTGCCTATAACTTGTGATTCAAGCAGCAATTCGCGTGATTTCAAATCATAGTTTTATCGTAAATGTTGCAGCGCGCCATTGCTTCTCACTGGAAGACTTCGTCCGACACGCGGCATTACCGTCACTGCTGAAAGCCTGTGGAGGTGCCGGAACGTCGGGTAACATCGCCAATGCGCCCTCACCAGACACCGGAGCGAGGCTCACTTGCCATCTTCTGCTCAGGCTGTTTAAAACTGTCGACACTCCCCAACCAGGTCAGTATGGTTTGACCACGGGCAGAACATTCCTCAGCTTATTTCGTAAAAACTGAGTCTTGCCCGATAAAAAAAATAATTTCGATGATAAATAAAAAATCTACTCTCGGAGAGGTAAAATCTGTAAAGTTTTCACTGATTAGTTATATAATTTTATTGTTATTTGACTCATGTTGACAACCGGTAAGTTGCCATGATCATTTAGCTGCTAAATAAGCTTATTACTTTTGGTTAAAAGATCAGTCCATCCTTGCAATTTTGTAACGTTACATACGTTGAGAGTGTCATTTAGCTTTTTTTTTATAAGTAAAAATACATTAATTACACCGGTCTACAGCATTTTTGCGCACGGGTTACACATACGTAACTTTCATTGCTTATATACCTAGAAACAAGAATAAGAACAAAAACGAGTTCTGAATTTGCTTTTATGTGTGAAAAATGGAAAATTCAAATCAAGTAAAATACATAAAAATTTCACACAGATGATTTATTAAAACAGACCAAACATAGATTTATGATTCATTCTTACAATAGAAGGTTTAAAATAGAGTACAAATGTTTAAAAATGAACAGTTTTACTTTTCCTGTCATGTTGAGTGGAAGTTTCTCTTATTAACCCCCAAATATAGTCCCGCATCATGCTTTCAGTATACTGGCCTTGGTAACGTTTCTCAAATTGCATTATATCTCGATAGAAGCGTTCTCCTTGTTCTCCTGAATAAGCTCCCATGTTATCTTTAAATTTATCCAAATGTGAATATAAAATGTGCATCTTTAGAGACATTCTACATCCGATGATGGAAAAATTCATAATCATGTCAGTGATCAGCTCGTCATAATTTTCAGCTCTATGGTTTCTAAGTAAACCATGAACTACTGCCTTAAAATTGTTCCAGGCTCTTTTCTCCTCATTGCTAAGTAATTGCGGGAAAATATCACAATCCATTTTTTTTTTATTTGATGGCCTACATTGATTCCAGCTTTCATTTTCTCCTCTGAAAGTTTCGGGAAAAATTCTTTAATTATTTGAAAGCTTCAGACTCATGATTGAGAGCCTTTACAAATTGCTTAATAAGTCCCAAATTGATATGCAATGACGGTTTAATATAGTTTTAGGGTCGATAATTGCTGCCCATTAAATATTGCATTTTCTCACTTCGTACTCAGTACGTACAGGCCAATGTTTTTGGCGGTAGTGAGCGGCATCATTTGTACTATCCCACAAGCAAAGATAACAGGAGTATTTAGTATATCCACCTTGTATTTCAGTAAAAAAAATACACCATCTTGAAGTCTCCAATAACTTCTCACTTATATTCCGTATATTTAAATAGCATATATAGTTAATAGCATTTTAATACTGTCATAATTTTCTTTGAGATATACGGAGTGGCACACTCCGTACACAGTGGAATAGATGGAAATTTGTTGCCATTGTGTAGTAGAACAGCTTTTATGCTTTTTGTTGAACTGTCTGAACGCAAGAAATACTGCCCCCTGCTCTTTTACCTCTCTTTCCCCCAGCGATAGTGCGCCAAGACCGACATTGAACTGGGCGCGAAAATCAAAAATGCTGAAATTGCTATTTCTTCTTAATAAGCAAATATTTTCGATTTGTGATTGCATTTTTATATATATATATATATTTGCTTATATAATCAGAATATAATAAGTAAAATCCATGCGCAAGAATTTTTTTTTTTTGTTGACCGGTGTTATACACCGTACAGGAGATAGCAACTAAGGTATCTGCTCGCCCCAAAATGTTTTTTTTTACACTGGCTCGACATAGTGACTACATACACCTGATGTTAAGTACAGCGTAGTCCATAAACGAAAGTGATCATCAAAGTATGAAAATCCATTGAAAGTCTCTGTCGTCATGCCGGCCCACATATACCACGACTGAAGGTCTCTAAGTATATAAGTTACTGGATATACACATACAGATCCCGAAACTCGACAGGCGAAAGCGAGTAACTATGACGGTCTTTACACTTGTATACTGTGGTCATGACCCAGTTCGGGCAATCGGCGTACCACCAAAAAAACAACATATAACTTGACAACAAATTATTATTATTATATTATACACATATATCTGGAATACAGTCGTTGAATTATGTCAAAAACCGCATTATATACATTGCAGAGTTTAGATAATATAAACAAATATACAGACTAAAAAATAGCGAATGCAATATATATATTTTTTTAAACAAACTGAGTCCATATGGCTACTGACATGTAACAGAAGAAGTGTTACCAGCGTGTAGCTGCCCCTTAATATAAAAAAGCTGGACGAACTGATTCCGAAATGCTACTGGCCGGGGTGAGTAAATTGATGGTCTTTGTTCCCGTGTACTGTGGTTGAGATTTAATCAAGCTCTAGAGGACCTACCACCGCTTTGCCGCTTATTTTAGTATCAGCTGGCGGTCGAATGAACGTTATCGGAGGTAATGTCTATAAACTCGAGTAGCATTAATCTCTAAAATATATATTTTTCTACAGGATTGTACTCCGTATCAACATCGCCGGGACCGGGAGGCGCAGCGGCGGGAGTACGTCTGTCCTGTGACAGACATTTGCTTGCCGCAGCACACAAGAATATCGGCGTCGGGCCTGTGCTCGCCACCCTTAAAGCTATTCTCAGTATGATTATCGATTACTAAAAATCTTTTATTAATATTTCATATTGACACAACTATATCAACCTTACCGGATGATAATAATAGTACCACTGAATAATTAAAAACATATCGAGTGAAAAGATATTTGGCTTAAGCGACATTTTTTGGTGATATGAATAATATATGTATTTTTGGAATCGGTAAAAAATGCTGATTCCGAAAATATATATATATATATCACTATATCACCAAAAAATGTCGCTTAAACCAAATAGCCTTTCACCCCTCTATATGATAATATTTGCGTCTATTAAAGTATCTACACGAAAGTACACAGTAAAAACATTATAGACTGTTATGCTTTGATTATACAACCTAAAATTTGTTATAGTTGTTTTGGAGCCAAAGGACTTCGAGTCAATCTTAGTCGATCGAGTCGAGTTCGAGTCGATATCAGTGAATGTCATAAAATGAAAGTTAATGATTTATTTATATTATAATAAAATATTATTTTTCAGAAATGATATATTTTATCAGTAATATTATTACCCTTTGGATCTAAAATTACTATAATTTTGAGTTGTATATTACGTTCTGTCAACGAGATTAAGCTATTCTTTACTTATACAATTATTAAGGGTCAAATTATTACTTTACTGCATATATCGACTTATTGTATTACATATTGTCGGTTATTTACTCTCTGGAGGATAATTTCAAGGACTTACCTTGGCTGGTTCTTCTCCTCAATCCCCTTGGTGGAAAGTTACGGTTTCACTACGCGTTTTTACGATCGCGGAGTGCTAGCGACTTTTTTTTTGGTTTTTAATTTTATACGAGAGAAGCGTGTTAGGATTCCTGAGTTGTTTTTAGAGAACTGACGTTCCATCCTTTTTTTTTCGGTGGCCAGCCTAAGGTGGGAAAGGTAGGGATGGAGCGTTAGGAAAGAGAGGGATAGTGTATGTGCGAGTGAGTGTAGGTTATGCGATAAATGTTAAATAGCGTATACAATTCCGCCGGCCTAGAGGTTTTCCTCTAAACCAAGAGTTATGCGTGAGAAAAGAGATTATAAGAGAGCTGAGTCTAAATTATACATTACAAAGAAAATGTTAGAATTAATATTAATTTAAAAAAGAAGATAGAAGATGGATAATAAAATGAGTTTTTTTTTTTTTTTTTTTTAATGAGTTTACTGGGTTGGAAGAGGACTGATCTGAACTACTGGTCTAACATAACTCCCAGTATTAGTGCGAATTTTGACCGTTCGTATAATACCATCCCGTCCAGGGTAAACAGATTCCACGACACCCATGGGCCAACATAACGGATGACTATTTTGGTCTTTAATTATCACTATGGATCCTAGTTTGATAGGGTTGGTTGCAGTATTCCACTTTTCCCTCTGTTGTAGCGAAGTTAAATATTCTTGATTCCATCGTTTCCAGAATACATGCGTGAGTTTAACTATAACCTCGTAGCGAGATAAGCGATTATCATTAACAAGCGTTAAGTCTTCAGCTGGCAGGAATTTCAGCGGCGTTACGTTTAAGAAATGATTTGGAGTTAATGCAGAAATGTCTGAAGGGTCGGAACTGAGAACACACAAAGGCCTACTGTTGAGTAATCCTTCAATCTGTACGAGTACAGTCGAGAATTCCTCATACGTTAGTATATGCGAACCTATCACTTTAGCGAGGTGAGTTTTTACACTGCGCACACTAATTTCGCAAAGTCCGTTGAAATGGGGACCGTGCGGTGGGCTATGTTTAAATTGAATGCGATACGACTTTATAAGCTGTTCGCTCAAATAGTTTTTATAATTAGTGGACTGTATAAGATTGTATATTTCATTTAATTTGCGTTTAGCGCCGATGAAGTTGGTACCTCCGTCACTATATATCATCGAGACAGGGCCTCTGCGAGAAATAAATCTTTTAAAAGCGGCGAGGAATAAATCCGTACTTAAATCAGTAACTAATTCAATATGTATGGCTTTTGTAGTTAGGCAAACAAATAGACAAATATATGCTTTGTGACTTTTAACACCTCGGCGTCGTATGTGCGTTATGAAATAAGGGCCTGCGTAATCTACCGCGGTGTTCACGAAAGCTTTAGCTTCAGATATTCTAAAAGCGGGAAGATCACCCATCAGTGGGTTTGTAAATTTTGGATTTAATTTAAAGCAAATATTGCAAGCGTGTACTCTCTGTCGCACGAGACTTCGAGCGGAAAGTATCCAAAATTTTTGTCTAAGTAGTGCGAGTAGCAAGGAGGGGCCAGTGTGTAAATTATTTACGTGATAGTAATCTACTATCAACTGCGTTATACGTTCTTTAGCGGGGAGTAAAATCGGATGTTTTTGACCGTAGTCTAGTTGTGAGTGAGTGAGTCTACCACCGACTCTTAATATGTTGTTTTCATCTATAAAAGGGTTGAGTTTAATTAATCGTTTACTACAGGGTTTATTTATTTTAATAGCATGAAAGTCTTGAGAAAAATGTTTAGCCTGGATATAGCGTATTATACAAAGTTCAGAAGCATCTAAATCCATGAAAGTTATAGAATTATTTTTTGGAAGGCGTTTAATGAAGCGTAAAACATAAACTACTATGTGCAAGAGCTTTGTCCAGCTTGACACGCGGTCACTTATTTCTCCGACAGGGGAGATGACGGGCAGCGGAGACGTTGAGATTGCGCTAATCTCGACTGTCTTCATTTCCAGGTTGTCTTTAGGGCTTACTTGGAAAGGACTTAACGGCCACTCAGAGAAAGGAAGAGTGAGCCAATCCGGGCCATAAAACCAAGTTTTGCAGTTTAGGAGTGCTTGGGGAGTAACTGGACGAGATATGATATCAGCTGGATTTTCAGTTCCTTTAATGTGAAACCAATGGCGAGCGTGGAGTTTTGAATTTATTTCCGAGATCCTATTTGCAACAAATGTTTGAAATTTGTAAGCAGGCGAGTGAATCCAAGTGAGAGTGATAGTCGAATCCGAAAAAGCGATTATTTTATTTATGTTACAGCGCTTACTTAGAGTTTCACGGACACAGTCAATAAGATTAGCCAAAAGTAGAGCCGCACAGAGTTCTAAGCGTGCTAAAGGCATCTTTTTCAGCGACGCAACTCTGGACTTTGAGGCAAGCAAACTAACTGAGCCGTTACAGTGTTCGTCGGGACTGATTCGTATGTATACGGCAGCTCCATAGCATTTTTCGCTTGCATCGGCAAAACCTATTAGCGTGATATATGAGTTGGATGTTATGCCAATATAGCGCGGAATTTCTACATATTCAAGAGAGGGCAGTTCGCTGTGGAATTGTCTCCACTTATCCTGAATAGAACGTGGTACAAGCTCATCCCAATCGAGCTTAGAAAGCCAACATTCTTGAACGAGAAGCTTCATAAAAGCGATAACTGGACTAATTAATCCCAGTGGATCAAAGAGGCGAGCAGCTACCGAGAGGATCATGCGTTTCGTGCAATCTGACATTTCAGGATTTATTTTAAACTGGAAATTGTCAGTGGTTGATTTCCACTGCATGCCTACTATTTTAGTATGCGTGGAGTTGTCAGGGTCATTGTCAAAATTTATGACTTGCGGATTTTTATGTGATAAAGGAATTTTATCCATAACCGTAGAACTGTTTGAGAACCATTTTACTACTTTAAACCCGCCGGCCTTGAACATATCCACCATATCTTGATAGATACGTTCCGCCATACCAGGGCCATCAACAGAACTAACATAGTCATCCATATACATATGATTTTCAGCCTCATAAGCAGCGAGAGGCCACTTATCGCGGTTATCAGCGGCGAGTTGACGAACAACTCTCATTGCGAGGTACGGTGAGCTAGACACTCCAAACGACACCCTATTGAACTCGAATGTTCGTATTTTAGAGTCAGAGGTAAATCTGTATAGTATTCTTTGGAATGAGTGATGATTGGGTGTTAGTTTGAGTTGAAAGTACATCTTCTCAATGTCTGCCGTCAAAGCGATGGAAAACATGCGTAAATTGATAAGCAAGTTGAAAATATTGCTTTGGAGATTAGGGCCTTTATACAGTAAATCATTTAATGATTTTCCGGAAGTTGTTTTGCAACTAGCGTCGATAACTATGCGAGTTTTGGATGTAACCTTTTCAGGCCGATATACAGCCCTGTGAGGGATGTAGTAACATTCATTGTTAGGCTTGGCGTCATAAACTTCAGTTAAATAACCGTTGTCTATGTATTCTTGAAGCGTGACGTTATAATTTAAGCGTAAGTCAGAGTTAGCGTCGAGTTTCTTTTCTAGAAGAAATAAGCGGCGTTTGGCAATCGCAAGAGAGTCTCCCAACATATTAGGACTATGTTTGAATGGCAGATGTACAGTATATCTACCAGTATCATCACGTGAGTGTGTAGCGCGAAAGAGTTTTTCACAAGCTTCGTCATCGGGGCTTATGTGAATTTTATTGGGAACGTTTTCTAATTCCCAAAAGCGTTCTACAAGTTGCGTGAGCGTTTGCGAGTTGTCAACCAAGGAAAGGAAATTTTTATCTGCGTTTTGTGTGAAGTGAGTACAAGTATGAGATGATAAGAGTGAGTTAGCTCGGCCCATAATGAGATACCCGAGTGTTGTCTCCAAAGCAGTGAGCGAGGAGTGCGGTGCTGTGACCTTGTTGTTGCCGAGGATCGCGGGGAAAAGTTCACAGCCGAGTAAACAATCGACATCACCAGGCGCGTCGAAGTGATCATCAGCCAAAGGCAAATTATTAAAGCATGTTATGTCTGCGGTTCTAATATTTGTGTTTGGTAAGCGATCTGTGATTACATCTATCACCCTAGCGGTGATAGTGTATGAGCGTGCTTTGTCATAACGAGAATAAATTTTTAAATGTGTAAAACCTAAACAAGCGCTTTCCGTTTGACCTATACCTTTGACAGGTGATAAACCTGGAGAAATAATCAAGTTTAATCGTTCACAACAAGCTTTGGTAATAAAATGACTCATTGATCCCGTATCTATAAACGTACGAATAGTATAGCGTGCATTATTAGCGTTATAAACGTGTACGGAAGCCGTAGGCAACAATACAGTGGTATATTTTGCGTTATCTATCGTATTATTCGTAGCGACAAATGTAATATTATTTGAATTCCCGCGCGAACTTGCATTCAACGCGCAAGAGATGTCTTGCGGCCGTGTAGGCACCAGCGCGGGCGGTCCGGGTGAGTCAAGCGAAGCAGCGACCGGGTCGGCAGCGAGCGGGGTGCGCTCAGAGCGCTGAGCGCCGGTACCCGGTGGTACGGTAGTGAGATTGCAGCGCTGCGCGGCAGTAGGTTCGATGTGCGAGCGGTTGAAATCGTTAATGTGTAATAATGAGTGATGTTTTTTTTTGACATACGTAACATTTACTTTGCGATTTACATGTATTTACATTATGAAAACCTAAACAATTTTTGCAGAATCGGTTTATATGTACGATTTCATTACGTTTACGAGGATCAAACTGGAGAAATTTTTTGCATTTAAATAGCGGGTGAATTTGTTCATTACAAATAATGCACGATGTAGATCTAGGTACCTTAGCGATTGGTACACTATAGGCAGTGTTAAAATTAGGGGTATTTGTGTTCACTACAAATGTATGAGTTTGCTTAAGTTTATCGTGAGTTTTATTTTTCTGCCAGCCACCTTCGTATGACGGGCTTGCATGTAATGTAGGCGAGCGTATCGACTGCAATCTGCATTGCTCCGATAAGAACGTGTTAACATCTTTAAAAGTGGGTATTTTAATATTTCTGTGCGCTTGTTCAAATAAATCAGCCGTTCTTTTGTCTAGTTTTTCGAGTGCAATATGCGTTATTATGAAATCTGACGGGTTATCTATTTTTAAACGATTAAATGCTGCTACCGCTGAACAGAATTGTTCGAGAAAAGTATCAACTGACTGGTTGGCCTTGAAATTGAGAAGTTGATTAATATAGCGAGATGCTTGTACCCTAATGTCTTGATATTTAGATACGAGAGTGTTCCAAAAAATTTCATAATTTTCAGCAGTTGGCGGTATAGTCGAACATACAGTCAGGGTCTTACCACTCAACTGTCCGATTAAATATTGGATTTTTCGTCCACTTGACAAGCGAATATTATTATGTACAGAGTTTGTAAAGTTTTCGTAAAATACAGGCCATTTATTAGGATTCCCGTCGAAAGTCACTAACTGGAGGGGAGGCAATTTTTGATTATCAAAATCCGAGTTCAAAGTTTGAGTTTGAGTTTCTTTGAGTGTACTTTGTATATATTTAATGTGACAGTACAATTCGTCATACGTGCTCAAAGACGAGTAGTTTGGCTTGTCCATAGGATCTACTTCCAAATATGCAGAAACTAGGTTATCTACAGTTTCAATAAACTCTGTTCGCGTTTTGTCAATTGACTGTATACGAGTTAAAAATTGATTTTTCGAATATTCATCTTTGATCTTCAAACTTAAATCATATAATTCCTGTGTTATTTGGAATAACCGCTCTTTTTTAGCTTCTAAATGAGCTATTTTTATTGAAATTGAGTTTCCAGAAAGTTTAGTTTTTTCTAGGGACATTTTAAGAGGGATATTTTGAAAAATATGTGATAATAATTTATTAATTTAAGGTCGATGACCTTTGGCGGTAGGTAAATAACTGGCGGTTAGCGATTTTAAAATACAATTATGAGATGCGTAGTTGTACTAAATTTATGTTTTATAATGAATATGCGTTTGAGATTGAGAAATATGCGTAAATAAGCGTTAATAATATAATATAAATAAATATAATAGCGTGTTTGGTGAGTAGTTTGCGTGGATTGCGGCTCGTAGGAACAAAAAGGGGGTTGGAGGATAATTTCAAGGACTTACCTTGGCTGGTTCTTCTCCTCAATCCCCTTGGTGGAAAGTTACGGTTTCACTACGCGTTTTTACGATCGCGGAGTGCTAGCGACTTTTTTTTTGGTTTTTAATTTTATACGAGAGAAGCGTGTTAGGATTCCTGAGTTGTTTTTAGAGAACTGACGTTCCATCCTTTTTTTTTCGGTGGCCAGCCTAAGGTGGGAAAGGTAGGGATGGAGCGTTAGGAAAGAGAGGGATAGTGTATGTGCGAGTGAGTGTAGGTTATGCGATAAATGTTAAATAGCGTATACACTCTCTTTTATGTAATATGAAAATATACAGAACAATAATTTGTTTTAAGTTTTATTAAAATATTATTGTTATATTTTTTATTCTTGAGTAATAATTTTAAATAAATCGATTTTATCTGTAGTGGTCGGGGACTCGGCGCGCGACGGAGTTAAATCGGGCAAGAAGTCGTGTGAACTTTCACACATTCTAGGCACCAGCGACACAATACCCAGTGATGCGCAACTAGACCTACTCTCGTAAGCATCGAATTTAAATTTTAATCGATTTCATTTAAATTAAGACCTGGTATTTATAACTATATTATGGTAAAAGCATATTTTTTAGAGCCATATGTAAATATCAATAAAGATTTTATTTTGCACCTGCAAATCTATTAATGAACATATAATGATTATATACAATTTGCAGCAACGATTGTTATTATATAAATATGCTTACATAATAAAATGTTTTTTGTAATGGTACAATTGCGAAATAGTTAAATATTTTAATCGATTTATGAAACTGATTAGTTAATGTTTTTTATTCTTAGGATGGTAGATTCAGAGATGACTGGAGGCCATAGAACTCCTAGGTTTGTTTTATTTTTGATATTGAGTTACCTTCACGGTCGCACATCCAGGACATGGCTTCAGTGTGAGGCACGGTCCCTTCTGTGTACATACTTGTGTCATCATACTGTCACGATGATCACTCGCTTCGCTTCTTCTATGTTAATTTGCTGTCTCCATTCCACTCTGTGTCACTTACGGGACTTGGAATCTAAGACAAAACATCAACAATTACTACAGAATCATTTGTTCTCAATAGTCAGTTTTATTGTACCCAAATCATATTACCATCCAGAACATTCTTACAAAAATACAATCGTCGGAAAGTTTAAATAAATTTTATTTTAATATATTTAAATATCACCTAGACGTATTTAAAAAATGGGAATATAAAATTAACTTTAACACAATGTACCTGCATTATATTGAGACATTGCTCGCATTCGTTCCTAAGATTTTAATCATCACGGTATATAAATAATAAAAAAATTGGCCTGCCGTCAAAGATTATGAGATGATATGTGAAATGCGCTATGAGAATTGGTTATACGAACTAAGTTAATAATGTTACAATTTTTTTAATACTCATAAATAATTTACTACGACTGCTAGTACGAGTATAATTGTCATATCATTTTATAATTATCACATTTATAATTATCAAGATAACAAAATACAAATAATACGGTGTTCTCTTTGTTTTCATCAAATGATGAATAATTTCGACTTTCCGTTTGAGTTTTTGTCGACGTGTGAACAAATCAAGGATTTCATTAATTAAAATAATACTAACATTGAATGTATTTCTTCAATTTTATTTTAAGATATATAAAACGTTTTGCTATTTTCTCTCAAATCAAAAAGAAAAATAAATACATATAACATAATATATATATAACATAGATTAATGTAGAATAATCATAAATCCACGGGTTAACACTTAATAAGACACGAATAAACATGACCGCACACTTTATTGGATAACACACACCTTTCTAAAATCCCGTAAATGTTTCCCCACCCTTATTTTTGTGTAAATATGTGTTTAATCCTAAATACGTAAGGTGGTGTCGATTTTCCCTTATATTTCTTTTGCTATGTCAATGTTAAAACTACCTGGCTCGTAATGTTCGTGCTTTCGATCCCTATAAATGTATCATTTGACCTTTATGTTTTGTGAAGTTTTGATCACGTAGTACAAAATAAAGTGGTTACTTTACAGAGGTAGCGGCGGTGTGGGCTCGACATTGCTCGATTCCTCACAATCGCTGTCTTCACTCGCCAGACGAGTACTAGCAGAAATATGTTCTGAGGAATGGGTCCTACAGAAATGTCTACAGAATCCTGATGAATTGTACCAACCTGATATGTTACTCGATTCTATGCTCACTCCAAGACAAGCGCAAAGGTTAGTCTTTATTTAGCCTCTAAACCAATATACCTCGGCTTCTATAGACCTGATTGGATTATACAAATAGGATAGTGTGTAACGAGGTCGGCGTTATGATTATTATCACTAAAAATCGGATCGTCGGAAGTACATCTCGTGCTAAATCGAAAGATCTAAATGTCGCTATCTGCTTATAAAATTTTGCTTTATTTCAAAAGTCAATGTTAAAAACTTTTTTTTAGATTACTGCATATGATATGTTATCCGGACTCTGCAAGCCACACGCATCCAGATCTCGACCAGAAAACAATGATCACCCGTTTGTTGGAGGTATTATTTTAATCCAAACTCAGATTTACTATATATTAGGTCTTTACATATGAAATTGGCGTTTTGTATGGGAGGAACAAAAAGTCGAATATTTTTTAATATAATATATTTAATTAATCAAAGTATGAACCATTATTTTCTATGCACTTTTGCCATCTCATAGGTAGTTCATTGATCCCTTTACTAAAAAAACCAGTCGGACGGGAATCAATAAAATCTTTGAAGGCGATTTGGACTGCCCCATCGGAGTTGAATTTTTTCCATTGCAAGAAGTTATCCAAATTTCGAAAAAAATTGTAATCTGTTGGAGCAAGGTCCGGGGAGTACGGAGGATGTCTTAGACTTTCCAATTGAAGCTCTTCTAATTTAGTAGCCGTCTGTTGCGCAGTGTGTGGTCTAGCGTTGTCGTGAAGCAGCAGTGGCGTGGAGCGATTGACCAGCCTAGGTTTTTTAGCCGCTAGCTTTTCCATCATGGTTTGCAATTGCTGACAATAGACATCAGCCGTAATAGTCTGGCCAGATTTGAGAAAACTGTAATGAACAATACCGGCACTAGTCCACCAAACGCTTACAAGTAACTTTTTTGGAGTTAATTTTCGGTTGGGGCAGGATTTGGCTGGCTGGCCAGGATCCAACCATTGCGCTGAGCGCTTCCGATTATCGTAAAGAACCCATTTTTCATCACAGGTAATGATTCGGTTTAAAATACCTTCATTATTGTGCCGGTTTAGTAATGTAACGCAGCAGTCGACGCGCGTTTGCCGGTTTGCTTCAGTCAATTCGTGAGGTACCCACCTTTCAAGCTTTTTAATCTTCCCAATTTGCTTCAAGTGAATTAAAACAGTTTTATCACTAACATCGCAGCCTGCAGCTAACTCGGACGTGGTTTGCGATGGATCCGCTTCCACAATAGCCTTCAACTCTTCATTATCAACTTGAGTCTCAGGCCGTCCACGGGGCTTGTTCTGCAGGTCGAAATTTCCAGAACGAAAACGTTGGAACCAAAAACGAACTGTGTTTTCTTTTGCAACACGACCGCCATACACATCATTCACCCTTCGAGTTGTTTCCGCAGCACTAGTGCCATGGCGGAACTCGTACTCGTAAATAATGCGATATTTTAAGTTTTCCATTTTGTAAAATGAGTGACGCAAACAGAAAAAACAGAAGAAAAAAACAAATGAATGACGATCATCGAAGCACAAATACATGAGTCTATAGCTGTACAAATTTGAATTTGGAATTCCTTACCAAAGAGGAGAAATTTGTGATTAAAGTGGCCAGTACGAAAAACGCCAATTTCATATGTAAGGACCTAATATATAATATACATGAAACTGTCTAATAATGGCCTAAAATAATGAATTAGAAGTCTTTTCATTAAACTTAATTTAAAAGCATTTTGAAATCGTCAAAATAAATGCACCAGAATCACCAAGAAGAGTCGACAAGAATTCTGGTAGTTATTTCTATATGTATTTTATTTTTAAAGGGCAATACATAAACAATACATACAGCAATACATAAACAATACATACAGCAATACATAAACAATAAAAAAATACACAAAAAATACATAAGCAACAAAGTTTACACAAATATAAAAAAATAAACATTATTAGAAAAACAATTACAAAGCAGAACATTAAAGTCAGCTGACACCCAAACTAGGACTACATGTATCTTGGATGTCAGCACATTTCATACAATATGTTACATACAGTTTATATCAGCTTTAAAATGGAACTAAGATATAGATATTCGTGTTTAATTTGTAGAATCTGGAACAGTGGTCCCTAAGGATGTCCTGGTTGGATCTTCAGCTGATGTTTAAGCAATTCCCGAGTGGTTCGCCGGAGCTTAACAGTTGGCTGGACACGGTGGCGCGCGCGGTCATCAACGTGTTCCAACAACCGGCGCCCCCTCCGCCTGACAAAGACAGGTACGAACATAGATGGGCGTAACCATGATTACTTTTAATCAGATTAATAATCAGATTACAAGTAATCATGGAGAATGTAATCATGATTACTTGTAATCTGATTACTTTTAATCAAGATTACATGAGTAATCATTAATCTTGATTACAGTAATCATTCAATTAATCATGATTATTTTAATGGTTACTTTTGAGTTCTGGCTGAGAGAGAGACCAATTTAAATTCTCGTTTATTTAATTTTTCAAGTTATCTTATTTCGAATTAGCTGACCCCGAATATCCGTCTCGTTGAGCAATTCATTATAAGGGTCTGTGAAGTTGTATACAGCAGAAATTGGGGCGCTGCCGTCCGGCAGAGAGGGGGGGGGGGTGGCGTCCAGCGGAGAGTGGGATTTGGTGTCTAGTGGAGAGTGGGGGAGTGGCGTCCAGCAGAGAGCGGGGGTGGTGGAGTCCAGCGGAAAGTGGGGAGGGGGGGAGGGTTGACTACCAGCGGAGAGTGGGGGTGACTTCTAGCGGAGAGTGGGGGGTGACTATCCGCTATCCGCTGGACGCCACCCCCCCACTCTCCGCTGGACGCACCCCCCCACTCTCCGCTGGAAGCCATCTCTCCCACTCTCTACGTGATGCCACCCCCCACTCTCCAAATGGCGCCACCCCCCTCTCCACTGGACGCCACTCTCCGCTAGACGCCACCCCCATTCTCCGCTAGACGCCACCCCCCCTCTCCACTGGACGCCACCCTCCCCTCTCCGCTGGACACCATCCCCCCTCTCTCCATTGAACGCCATCCCCCACTCTCCGCTGGACGCCACCCTCCCCCTCTCCGCTGGACGCCACCCTCCCCCTCTCCGCTGGACGCCACCCTCCCCCTCTCCGCTGGACGACACCCCCCACTCTCCGATAGAAGTCACCCCCCACTCTTCGCTGGAAGTCACCCCCCTCTCCACCGGACTTCACCACCCCTACTCCCCGCTGGACGACACCTCTCTAACCTACTTTCGCAACGCGCGATAAGAAACTTCGTTCCAATAAATATAGGTGAGCGCCGCTCTGCTGTCGGCAGCACATTTTACGAATCAAACAGAAAAGTAATCATAAAAGTAATCATGATTAATTGTAATCCGATTAAAGATTAATAATCCTTAATCACCGAAAAATGATTACATTTTTTGATTATTTCGTTAATCATTAATCATGATTAATGATTACAAAATGTAATCGTAATCGTTAATCATTAATCTGATTACATTTTGCCCATCTCTGGGTACGAACCTCTCCTTATGGGTCTCTGGTTAAGTAAGAGGTAAATATTTCTTAGGGTGTGGTTTATATAAGGCTTGGCAGAGTTCTAAAAAAAAAACGTTTTGACAAAAAACCCAATATATAATAGGAACTTGAGTTTAACCATAGAATTTGCACAACCACGTCCATGTTAACAAAATCGGTGACTTGCGAAATCCTTTGACATTCATTGAGTAATATAAATTGTAATATTTTAGTTAAGTCTAAGTAAACTTAAAGTTGCGTCTATAAATCTCAGCCTAAGTGTGTGTGTGTGTGTGTGTGTATGTGATGGACGTTTCTTTTATGCGCGTGAAGAAATTCCCTTCTATAGCCATCATGCGAACAGCTAAGGAGTGGAATATGTTTCCAGCGAGCATATTTCCACGGTCATTTGACTTAGGAGTATTTTTTACAAACTTTATTATAAAAAACAAACAACTAACAAATGATCAACGATGTCTTTAAATTTATTTAATAATTTGTCAATAGGTGGCACAAAACAAGTTTTAAATAAGCAACAATAAGTAGTTAGATAACTAACCACCAAACCTGAAAGAGTTAAGAGAAGAGTAAATAGGCATTTGTTGGTCCGCCCAGCTGTCCATTGTCTGACTCATTTTCACCTTCCACCAGGTGTGATTGAGGTCGAACGTCCACTTGTAAATAATAATAAAAAATCTGTTTATTTCTGAAAATGAGCAGTTTTGCATTTATCGGTTTTTGCATGTGCCACGACAATATATAAATAATAAAATAATGAGACATTATTTTAACCTAATTTAGAATGGGTACTGATCGAGGAGTGGTGAGCACGAGTAAATGGTCCGAATCTGTGTGGCTAGTGGCGCCTCTTGTGGCCAAGCTACCGGCCGCAGTACAAGGACGTGTGCTCAAACAAGCTGGTCAGGTTAGCTCCATATTGAATATCCTATATTTTAGCCGTGGTGGTGCCGGCAGAATAGAATAGCACCCCCCTCTTCTTGCTGAGGTGTCGTACAAGGCGACTAAGGTCTTTAACACCGCAATTCAACCAGGTGTTCAGAGAAGGAAAACTCGACCAAACCTGCACCCTGCTCCCTCCCGATCGTACTGGTTCTCCATTCCATCGGGCCCGAGGGAGTTCGGACGAGAGAGTGCTTCTCTGGCTGCGCGTCCAGTTATGCACTTAAATATCTCCTGCGCAATTGACTGTTTCCGAAAAGTGGCCCTCAATTTTCTTAATCGGCATTGAAACAGTCGCCGTGGCCGAAACCGGCTAGGATATCATCATCATCATCCTATATTGATTATTTCACTTGCTGCCAGTGTAAAATATGCGAGATCTAAATAAACGAACTTAACTTCCTAGTCGATATATTAACTACAGCGTATACACTTATCAATAATAATAATATATCGTCACACTATATCTTTTACGAGATGAGCAGAGATATTTTAGTGGCTGTATCCACTTTGCGCTTATATGACGTGTCCAACGTGACCGGTAGCGCAGCTGATCGCCGTTCTCAGGGTACTTACACATTACTACTATCTGCCATGCGGGTTTCCTCAAGGTGTTTTCCTTCATCGGGGAGCATGCGGTGCCCAAGTCCTTACGTAATGTGGAAAAATCAACAGTAATAGGCATGTCGTATTTGCAAACGGTCCACTATATAATTTTTTAATATGATCAATATATTTATCATCAAAATTAATTTTAAAGCTGCTTTTTCTATTATTAACGTAGAAAAAATCTCTTTGAGAAGCTTATACATTAGTACACTATGACATTTTTTTTATGTCAGAAATATTGAACAATAGCTAGATGTATATTGTAAATATTTGTGTCCTAGCCTGTATTTTATAATCTGTTTTGAGATTTTGATAAAACTTTTAAATACCTTTTTGTCCTAAATCTTACTTTGCTACCGTAAAATTTTCATCAGTGTGGTCTGCATATTTTGGAAAATATGTTCGGCCTGTATTTCATACTAAATAGAATGATCTCCATTCCCCGTGACAGATATTAGAAAGTGGCTGGGGTGCTGGATGCAGCGGAAATTGTTCCGGCGGGAGCGGGGGCGGAGGCGGATCTCACAGGGATTGCAAGAGCCATCAAAGTCCTAGTTATAAAGGGTGAGTTTTAATGTTTGAAACACCTATTAAAAGAGTGTGTAAGCACCACATCAGAAATTTGCAAATATATCCTAGATCTCTTGACTAATAACAATTAACATATTTCCCATCATGATCATAAGCTGTTAAGTCGAAACAAAAACCAATAAATTTAAATCATGAAAATATGTCGGTCAGAGTTATGGACGCTTTAAAAAATTAGATGAAGGTTTTTCTAGATCATCTGAAATACATTGCCTAAGCAAGATTTAGCTTTTACGAAATAAGAAAAGGATCTTGGCTGTATATAAACTATAGCTAGCTAAGTTGCGAAATTTCTGGGGTCACCTCACACTGATTGATTTTTCGGAAGCTAATAAGGCAGTTTAATGTAGATAGAAAAGATCTTTTTAAAAATAAGTAACTTTATAATGTAACCTCTTTAATAATAAAAAAAACGGTTGTTCAATAGCGGAGCCATGTGTGAACATACATAAAAAAAATACACAGAACCGAATATAGAACCTCCGTTTTCAAGTCGGTTTAGGAAGTGAAATTCCATTATTTCTGTCTACTCCTACGGAACCTTGACGTGATTATAAATCAATTTGTTCCAGTTCATCGGGCGGGGGAAGTGGTGGCAAACGAGGTGTGAGCAGTGGCGGGTGCGGCGGCGGCTGCAACTGCGGCGGAGGGAACGCCATGAGACTGGCAAACGAACCGCTGCTGTCGCTCGTACTCACCTGTCTTAGGCACCAGGACGACCAGAAAGTATGCTCTTGAATACTCGACAAGTTGATGATTAAAACTTATTACTTTTGTGAGGTGCAATCAGACCAAATGTAAAATAATACGGTTCTGTAAAACCTTATTATTGCCACATCAATGCTTATGTTACGAAAACTGTAATATTCATTTATGGATGGGTATAAATTAGAGATGCCACGAATATTCGGCAACTATTCTGTATTCGGCCTATTCGGCCACTTTTTTTGTTATTCGGTATTCGGCTGAATAATACGCACTATTCGGCCGAATACCGAATACCAAATCATGTAAAAAAGACACGTTATATTACTCAAAGTTATGTATTTATTTCCAAATTACAACACTTTAGTAATTAAAATTGATCAGTGGTAAGTTTTGATGGATAAAAACAAGCTTTTTAGCATTTTTTGATAGCAAACGATTACGCTTTTCATCGTAAATGTTACCAGCCTCAGAAAATAACCTCTCACACACATACTAATAAACTTATACCGTGAATATCCATATAAAAACACAAAAAACCCTTGAATAACCCGAACGGAAGTGCGAGTCTCACCAGAGACAAGATTTACTTAATTGGTGAGACTTATCACCCTGTGTATATGCATAAGTTTTGTGTTGAAATAAAGATTATTATTATTACTAAACACGTTACTTCCAAGAATATTCGGCGGCCGAATATACGGCGCTTCGGCCGACAGCGTTGCCGAATATTCGGTATTCGGCCAATTCACTATTCGTGGCATCACTAGTATAAATTAGGGCATATTTTTTAATTTTTATATGAACACTAAACAAACTTACAAATTTGTATTTCGGACTAATAAGGACTGGATTATTGATTAATTAAATTACCCATTCGTATATAGCGAAGCGTAGTCTACTTGTGTGTAGCGTGCGGAATTACGGACTCACGGTTTTACTGTAACTCATATCCCAGCTAAGACAGAGAAATTCTCTTACTCTTACTTTTGCCCAGTCATGGACTGTAGAAGTCTTCTGGCGAGCGTGTTCCCACCGCCCTATGATATTGAGTCCTATATACGAAGTGTTTTTTTGGCGATTGCCCGAACTGTGTCATGACCACAGTATACAAGTGTAAAGACCGTCATAGTGACTAGCTTTAGCTTGTCGCGTTTCGGGATCAGCTTGTGCATATCCAGTAACTCATATACCTAAAGACCTTTAGTCGTAGTATATGTGGGCCGACATGACGACGGAGACTATCAATGGATATTTATCCTTTAATGGTCGCTTTCGTTTTTGGACTACACTGTACTTACCATCAGGTACTCTGTAGTCACTGTGTCGAGCCGGTGTTAAAAAAAGGAAAAAAATCGTGTAGAGGTATTTATGTAGGCCTGCATAACCACTGTGATTATTATTAGGTATTTATTTACTGTGGATAGTTGTAGATGTGATGTGGTCAATGTGCTAAGTCAGGAAAGAACGTGTGTTCCAGGAGAGTCTTCTGAGCTCGATACACGGACAGCTGCAGCACTATCTGACGCACGCGCGGGACCACGAGCGGTCCGCCTGCATCGACACGTGGCAGGACGAGGTCGCGCCCGAGGCGCTGCAGCTGCGGTTCTCCCTCGCCGGCGGCATGTTCGATGCGATCCGACGCTCGTATCAGCTCACGTCGGACTGGGCCGTTCTGCTGACGCAGTTGGTCGCGCATCAGGTCATCGACGCGTACAACAATAGGTAACTATGGCATCACAGCGAAATCGTTTCTGTGACTAAACTAGCTGAGCGAGTGTTAGAATAAAATACAAGACTTGTAAACTCGGACCGATTTCAGATATTACATTTAGCACTGCTTTTGATCCGAATCTGTGGAAGTATAAATCTAAAAGCTCATCAAAACCACCACAAAGCATTACGTTATCACGACGTGAAATTCTATATAGCTTAGACACGGTTCACGGTTGGTGCTCAAGTATTCTTAAAATAATATTAGACCATCGTAGTGACTTGCTTTGAGTTATCGCATTTCGGAATCAGCTTGTGTACGTCCTGTAACTCATATACCTAAAGACCTTCAGTCATTGTATAAGTGGACCGACATGACGACGGAGGCTTTCAATGGATTTTCGTTTTTTGATAGTCGCTGTCATTTTAGGACTACAATGTGCTTTTCATAAAGGTCACTATCGTAGTTGAGTTGAGCAAATTAAAAAAAATAAAAACAAATAGGAGGTTGAACGGATGACGGAAATTGAAACTAGTGCGTAAACGACAATACAAACAGTTCTACATTTACTTTGGAGTGTATTTTTATGGATTCCAATTGAAATCAATGCGAAACACTATAACACTGCATTGTCTCAGCGACCGGTTTAACCACCGTCGATGAACTTGATGGAACGAAGTGATGCGTTCCGCCGAAATAAAAAAACGTATTGGTAAAGGCAATAAGTTTCTTGAGTTTTTTTCCTGATAAATGGTCCTGTATACCACAATACCCCAGGTTGCCGAGAAAGTACTGTGAGGATTAACTCCAACTAAAAAAATGAACACCTTTGCTTTTTTACTAAAATGGATAGAATGTATCTATCTAATATCGGTACTTTTTTTTTGTATCCCGGGGCAAAGTCCTGCATAGGATCCTCAGGGACGCCGTGAGGGCAGCGACCTCGGCCTGTCAGACTCTTACTGACTAAAAACCCCCGGGGTGTCCCTCTGATTGCTCCGCCTGGGCCTGGGAAACCAAATTCGTCCAGACGCCCGGGGGGGGGATAACCTAGTAACGCTTTCACAGGTTATACAAGGTTTTTGTTACATATGTATATTATTAAATAGAGCCCGGAAATTATGAAAAAAAAAACTTTTTTTTCTCGAATTGACGACGCGTTGGTGACCAGGAAAGGCCTTCACAACTAAACCGGGCGGGTTTTTTATGTGTTTCGAGCTACAATAACGTGTATGTGAGTATGTTTTGTGGCCGGGCAAACAGTGTATTTACAATAAATTAATATAGTCTGTGTCGCAGCAACCTGTTCACGACTTTGATCGACATGCTTGCCACTCTGATACACTCGACGCTGGCGGACGGCGGCGACGACAACAACCGCAAGCACTACCAGAATCTCATGAAGAAACTCAAGAAGGAGATCGGAGAAAGGCACGGGCCATCCGTGCAGTACGTGCGACAGCTTTTGCCGCTCTCCAAGAATACCATTATAGAGGTACATTTTTTTTTCGACTCGACATTGGTTGATCGCCGGGATAGACCTTCACAATTAAACCGAGTGAGAGGGTGAACACTTAAGTTATCAGCCGGCAAATTAATGAGTTGGGTGGCAACGCAAGAGAACCCGTGTTGACTTGGGCCGACAGCCAAAATACGAAACCTAACGGTGATCTACTAGCGTTTCGAAAGCGACTACCTTGAGAAGGTATGCCGAAAGAAACTCAAGACTGCGTCGGAGTACAATATTGAGGTACAATTAGAATTAGGAAATATGAGGAAACCATATACACGCGCCAAACGTGAAGCAAAAACTTTGTACCTCTTTTTACGAAAATCGCGCGGACGGAGGTGTATAAAATACGGCACACTTATAGTTTATATAGAGAAAGAGTACAGAATGTTAATATTTTTTTTTAATAATGCATAAAAAATACATTAAATAAATTTTAAAAATCATTACACATACTACCATGCATTTGACAAACGCTTATATACTCTTTTGTTTATGGTTAAAATTTTGTTAAATAAACCCAATAAACTATTAATTTCAGGTTATCGCGTGTGAACCTTTAGGATGCCTAGTGGATCAAAAGGGAAACAAGATTACGGGATTTGACAGTGACAAGAAACAGGTGACTTATTGATATCGTAATGTATTATTTCGTGCTAATTAAAAATATAACTTTCAAAAGGACATCTTGGCTCACCTTGCTTAAAAGTTGAATGTAAAAGGTTCAAAATCATAAAGTTCATCTTTAACTAGAGTAACAGATAAGAAAGCCTATTCAGTCATATAACTTCCAAAGGAAAGGTGACATAGAAAGCTTAGAAAATGTAATATTCGATTAGCAAAAACCCTAATAGAAAAGTACAGAGTGACATGGGATTAACATAAGCTTTCAAAATGTCATGTCATCACATGTAAATCCCATACATGTTGAACTTTTGTACTAAGCGCTATCGCTGAATCATTGTTATAAAAATATATATAAATATATCGTGTCATACTATATCCCTTACGAGGTAAGCAGAGATACATTGGTGGTTGGTCCACTTTGCGCTTATATATCGTGCCCAACGTAACCAATAGCGCAGCTGATCGCCATGTTCAGGGCACTTACATATTACATTTCTGTCACATGCCTTGCTGGTTTCCGAAACCAGCAAGGTCGTGAGGACGAATGATCAAATAGATTGTTTCAATGTTAATTTATCTAAGCCCTTAGATAACAAAATAATCGCCGCGCACATCTTTTATAGTCATCCCGTACTTTTAATATTTACTAAGCTTTAATTTTTTCACATAAATCTAATTTCTGGCATATATATCAAATAATATAACATTTAAGTACTTTCGATGAATCTTTTATATATTAAATGATCCCCACTAACATAAAACCATAATCTAATAACAAACTCTCTTTAAACTCAACAAAACAATAAAAAAAATGAAAACTTTTTTGCTGACATTATACATTAAGTGTTTTTCTGCAAGTGTAATTTTTATATTTAGTTACCATGCATAGCATAATTAATTATAACAAGTTTTATAATAAATGTATTATATAGGGTCTTCGATTAACGGAAAAACAGCGTGTTTCGGTCTGGGAGCTTGTGGAAGGAGGAAGAAATCCAGCTCCACTTTCGTGGGCTTGGTTTGGAGCGATCAAGATCGAAAGGAAGCCACTGACATACGAGAATGCACATAGGTATAGTTAATTATATACCAGATCAACCCCATACATGTCGAATCTAATACAAAGTTAACGAAAACAATGTTCTACATTGTTAAATAGAAACAGAATATAGTTGTATTGTTATTATACGAGTAAAAACAAAACCATTTTGTTTTAAACCTTACTTAAATATAACCGCTGGTCTCTTTTGCCTCCAATTAAATATTTATCTTTTGGCGTTTTTAATTCGGTATATAGTCATTTGCGTATAGACCAGAAATACATATATATTTACAGAAATATAAGTTCTTGATATTGTATTTATATAAAACAAACTTTGGCTAAAAATCTTAATTATAATAATAATATACCTTATAGAATAAGCAGATATACTTATACTACTATAGTGTGCTTTTACGTCGTGCCCAAACTGACCATTAGCGCGACAAATCGCCATTCTTATAGCACACGATTAAGCGGGCTTCTTAACGATATTTATTACAATAAAAATATTTTGTATTAATGTTTCTTTCCTAATAATTTTATTAAAATTCACAGGCTATTAAAATACCACACGCACAGTTTAGTGAAACCTTTGAGCTATTATTTGGAGCCTTTACCATTACCTCCGGAAGATTTAGAGACCAACGACAGCAAACAAGTGAGAATTTATATGTTTTTTTAATTGAAATAGCATCTACACATAGAGTCCTAAGCTCAAATTCGACTGTGTTCGAGAAACCTTTCGAATTAGTTTACTTTTGCTACTGTCAAATTTTATTAAAATTTTGATCAGCGCCTCTCCTGGTTCGTTTGTGAAACACAAAGCTTCATAAAATTTAACATTTTTCATGATGCTCTTAGATGCAATAATCATATCTGCTCCTTTTCTAACGTCACTACACACTGTAGATCATAAAATGATATAGTTTCCTTTCGTGTTACGTCCAGGATAATGGCAGTTTAGACTCAAGTCCAACCGGTCCAGGGAAATCGAGATCCAGATCGGCGCCCGGGAAGAATAGTAAGAAAATGAAACCTTCTACACCGGTGAGTGATACGACGATGGCATGTCGAACATTTTTCTTAAAATCATCGTAAGTGACATAATATCGATAATGACTTTACCACTATCTAGCTATTTAACTACTTAATATGTAGAGTTAAAAGTGACTAAACAAATCATACAAAATATCGCAAAAATATCATAAATACTTCATAAGTAATTACTTAAAATCTTCTCCTACAAAAAAGGTCATTGATGCGTACAATTCTTGTCTGAAACTCGCTCGAAATAGCTTATAACATAATGCTTCAATTAGATATTTATTTCTGCAGATCACACAGAAGAAAGATATCGATCATAACAAATGTTTCCAGTAACATTTAAAAGTTTTAAACTAATATGACGTCACGTTTACTTGTGTTACTTCAATAACTAATTAATTATTGTTGGCGTATAAATAATGTGACCAATTTGTATATATGTTTCTACTAATGTAATAAAATAAACTTGTCTCATTACTTGACTGAATCGTGCCATAATTAAATGGTTTACTTATCGAGTGGTCTATGAGATAAAACAAAGTAAGTAAAGTAAGGTGTAGTTAATACGACCACGTCCGTTCGCTCTAGCGTCCAACTTAGTAATGTTCACGTGTCTAGTCGTGACCTTACATTTATTAGAGCACACGCACACAGATACATTTGTATCAGTATGCTACAGCATAGCTGTAAATTTGATCTACGATTCAAATCTATTCGCTATTGTTAAGACATAACTACCTCCTCGCATGGTTCCCTTTGTTTTCACCCCCTTGATTTCTTTCTAGTGTCTTAGGCGAGGACTGATTTCCCTGGCTTACTTATAGTTAAAACCTTTGTGCACTGACCCATTTAATCCCGCCATAGACAAACGGCGTGGGTGGGGCGAACGTGCAGGGCGTCGCCGCTGGTATGGCGCCAACTCCGACGCAGCAACCTCAGTTCATGCATCAACAGCAGCAGTGGTTCCCGCCGCCCGGCCAGAACTATTATAACCCAACCGGTATGATCTTTTAATAGACATTATCTTTTTAATCGACACGAGATGGAGAAAAACGGGAAATCACTAGTGAGTTAATAGTGATTAATAAAAATCATACGAACCATGACCGAGATAACACTATGATAATACCATGAATGCTAAAGAGATAAAGCTAGCAAGTAGCATTAAAGCCTCATTAATATATTTGATTAAAAAAATATTTTATTATGTTAGCTGGCGTGAGTCAACGCGGTGTGGCGCCTCCATCGAACACTCAATCGAAACAAGCGCTGAGCAACATGCTTCGTCAAAGAGTGCCTTACAACCAGATGCCACAGATGCAGGTATGAACAACTTACTCATTTCGTTCTGTGAACCAGGGATGTTACGGAGCTTCGACTCCGACTCCGATAAGTCGGAACTTCCGATTGATATTACACCTTCGGTTCCGACTTCGGGTCCGAAACTTTTTAATCGGATGTCACCACCACTATTGTAGTCAATTTATTTGATTTCATTTTATATGTAATCAAACAATCAGTGCTACTTAATTTAAAGATTTCATTTTTAAAAATTTAGATAAAAAGTATGATTAAAATTATTAAATTTAGAACTAAATGTACATTTAATTTATTACTAAAAGATTTTTTTTATTTTACATTTACATTAAATTAAATTAAATAGAAATTAACACAAAAACAACTCTGGAGCAAATTTGATTTAATTTGTGCTTTCATAATGGAAAAATGTTAATAAGAAACCAGCAATTTTTATTTTTATTTTCTGTGTATGTGTAAATTTATCACTTTCAAATTAAAAAGGTTCACTTAATAATGTTTTTATTTGTCCCTTAATAAAACTATTTTATTCTGCCGTCACTTGTGACTGACATTGCCTCCGACTCCGATTCCGACTTCGGTTCCGACTCCGATAAATCAAATTTAAAAACTCCGACTCCGACTTCGGTTCCGACTCCGATAAATCAAATTTAAAAACTTCGACTCCGACTTCGGTTCCGATAAAACTGCCTCCGTTACATCCCTACTGTGAACAGAGAGCAACTGTCCAACAGTCTGTAAACTGGTAATGACTAATGAGACAAAAATCGAATATAATACAGATTTCTTATAACAACATTAGAATAATACTGATGTAATATGTATAAAGGGCCCAAACATAGTAGTATACTATATTTGATAACGCTACTAAAATAGTACAAAATGTATGGAATTGGCATAAGGTTTCGGAATATCACGTGGTCGTGATATGTCAAATCCATACGTTTTCACTTTTCTATAAGCGCTATCGAAGATTGAATGTTACTTTGTAGAAAGAAGCCTTCTTGTCGGTTAACATATAAAAGTATAATTTTGAACGGTACATAAATTTTTGCCTAGTGGATAAAAGACCGATATCCATCTGTGACAGCGTGAATTATCGTAGGTTTGAATCCTGGTACATACCTCTAGGTTTTTCCAGATTATGTACGGATTTAGACACCACATGCTCACCGGTGAAACAAAACATCGTGAGGAAACCCGCGTGACATCGAATAGAAATGTCAGGTGTCAAAGGCCCTGAGAACGGCAATCAATTGCGCTACTAGTCACGTTGGGTACGAAATATGAGCGCAAAGTGAATACGCTACTGATGTATCTCAGCTTAACCCGAAAGGGATATAGCGTGATGATGTATTGTTATAAATTAATCTTTTCAGGGTGGTGGTTATCCCACTGGTCCTCACCGAGCGCCGTACCCTCCCCGACAAGGCATGAGGCAAATGCAACCGAACCAGATGGGAACTATGCAACCACAGTAAGCGAAAATACATTTTCATTCTATATACTAATATTATAAATGTGAATATGAAATATGTTTGTTTATTACGCTTCGACTGCTTGTTCAATCGTTATGAAAATATTGCTTTGAAGATGTACATACAGCCAAAGTAATAACACAAAAGATGAAGAATTGGGGTGTATGTGTTTAAGATTATTATCAAAGAAGTTTTACTTCTCTCACTGTAATATGTTGCACGTGAAAATGCTTGCACTTTCTATAATGTTGACAACAAGATCTCTTTAATTCATCGTATATTGCTACAGGCAAATGAACCCGATGAGCAGCATGGGAGGTATGGGACCGATGGGGCAAATGAGTGGTGTACAAATGCCGGGTCAGATGGGAGCGGGTCAAATGGGTGCCGGGCAGATGGCAGCGAGTCAAATGAGTGCCGGACAGATGGGAGCGGGTCAAATGGGTGCCGGGCAGATAGGGAACATGGGCGGACAGATGTTCGGTGGGCAGTACAGCGGTATGCAACAAGGCTATGGTGGGTACGGGCAGCAAATAATGCAGGGCGGTCAGCAGCAAATGATGAATCAAGTATGTTTCTAATTATGTTTATCAAATTTTTACTTTATCAACAAAAATCTATAAGAGTGATTTTTTTAACGAGGACAGTATGAGGAAATCCTAAAATACAACAAAAACTACAATACGGTCTTAGCAAGCATTAACTATTTTTGTTTGAAAATTATAATGGCGTTATTAAAATGTTGGTCAAGGGTTTTTTTTGCATAAAATGTATGAAATATGTATGTATGAATGGTTTGAAATAAATCTGATCAGCGGAATTTAGTCAAATTCAATGATAACTTTTTTCATATATATTATATACAAATCTTACCAAACTGCCTAGTGGCGACTGTAATTTTCGCTCAATATGATAATGGTCGTCTGTTTTTGTCAAATTGTAATTACAAAATGAGTGTTAAACAAATCTTTCTTTACGTAATTGACTGTGAAAGTTTAAAAGTTTTTTGCAAAAAATAAACGTATTTCACTGCATTGTACCCAAGTCGGTAAGGTGACATCGGTGATACAATTTTGATGCTTTGTAAAAAAAACCAAGGAATACCTAATGAAAACAATATTTATATCCTTGCAGGTATGAGATTTTTATTTAAAATTATGACTTAATTTAAAAAAAAAGGTGACCCTTGAACTATAATTCAGTCGTGCCATTATTTTTATGTACCCTCTGTATTAAAAGAGCTAGTCACGGGACAAGGGTCAATCAGCGACATTGTGACAACATGAGTCGCCATGTTACCATGGGCATGTGCTCCGTTAAGGTTACATAGATTTTCTCACCCGTGAATGATAACCTAATAATCCATTGCGGCAGTAATTATAAAAAAAATGTTCAGGGAATTTGCGCGGTAACCCAAATGGTCGTAAGCTTATATCCCGGATTGAACCTCCTGATTTTCCAGATTAAGTACAGGTTTAGGTATCACATGCTCACCGGAGAAGGAAAATATCGTGAGGAAACCCCCATGTGTCTAATGGAATTGTCATGTATAAATGATCCGAGAACGGCTAACAGCTGCGGTACTTATCGCGCTGTGCACGGCATATAAGCGCAAAATGAATACATCCACTTATGTATTTCTGCTTACACCGAAAGGGATATATGGCATGAAGATATATTATTTATTATTATAAATTTTCAGGGAATGGGTCAATCTGTTAATCAAATGGCTCAACAAGTGAATTCAATGGGGCAGGGCGTGAATTCAATAGGACAGAACGTTGCGCAAATGAACCAGGGCGTAGGGCAGACCGGCCAGATGCCTCAAGGCATGGGTCAAATGAACCAAGGCATGGGACAAATGGGTCAGCAGATGGGACAGATGGGTCAAATGGGCCAGGGCACCGGCATGGGCGGTATGAACAGTCAGGGAGGGTCGATGGGTCCGCAAGGGGGCAACAGTATGGGTGGATTCCCTGGGCAGCAGACATTCCAACAGGTAAAATATTACCATATTTAATAATATCGAGGAGTGAAAGGTTATTTGGTTTAAGCGACATTTTTAGGTGATATAGTAATATATGTATATATTTTTTGAATCGGTAAAAAACGCTGATACCCAAAATATATATGTTTGAGAATTGTGTTAGAATAAAAGATTTGTTGTTGTTTTTCGTACGTATAATTGATTTTGAATGAATTTATAACAAAGGACGGTTGGCGCTTAAAATTCCGTAAAACATAAAAAGACGCAGATTGCAATTCTGCCACAATTAATTTGACAGTGCGTGAACATGCCCCCGGCCTTGAAAGCACCAGCTTTCGAAATTGTAGGTAATAGTGAAGCCTCGTCGACGAGAAGACAGATCTTGGTGTAAGCTCGACGAATAACTGTCGCTGTTTGTATGTCTGCTACTCGACAGATACCATCTGGTCCAACAATAGCATCAAGAATTTGTCCCATACTCTATTTTAATGGTGGTGTGAATGGTAGTTAATATTCTTGACGACAACAAGTGCATCGACTTTAAGTTTGTCTGTGTGTTGTTTCCATTTTGTACGAATTTGCAGCTCTGAGACATACTTTTTTGACTACCGGGCCCGGAAGTGTTCATACTTGTGTGACGAATTTGTTATATTCTCTGTTCTGTTTGTTTGTATTCTCTGGTAGCGTTGTAGACGATTAGTTGGCTGTCCTTATAAGTCTTCACAGGCTGGTGATGATGATGGGCGAACATTTAGGAAATGGGCAGGAGATAACGATAGGAAGTTATATATAGGATCTGAGGAGAGTGGAGTTAACGGTCTAGAGTTCAGGATGGTATCTACTTGCGTCAATAATGTATTGAACTTCTCGAATATGAGATGCGCGTTGCCTACTACACGACGAATATGATATTTGCAAGATTTTATACCAGCCTCCCACAAACCACCAAATTTTAGGTAATAAGAAGAAATGAAAGTAAATTTAATTGATTGGCTAGTAGCGTACTCTAAATCTCTGGATTACATGTATGTAAAAAGTCGGAAAATTCTTTCATTAACCCGACGAAGTTCCGGCCATTGTCGGAAAATATTTCTAAAAGTTATATGTCATGCATAGAGAAATTAATCGGTTTAAAGCCAATAGATATGAACTGGTTGGCAGATCACTGATCAGTTCCAAATGAGTCGCACGTGCTACGAAACACACAAACAAACAAGTATAACGTCTGCATGTCATAGCACCTCTATCCTTGCAGGACAAAGTGAACACTTTAATTTATTATTTTTTTGATTTAATTAATCTTTGTTTAGCTTGAGCGTATGAGTCGCCCAAGACATCAGGTGTCTGATTAAACGGAATCCGTAGACGAAATCTCCCTTTATTGTAGGCGGTATTTGTGCGAAGAAAGTGTTCTTTGTGTGCTTGTTCTTCCTCAGTTCGCATATCCCTGACCTTAGACATTTTCTCGAGGCCCCAGAACGACCTAAGCTGCGAATCAAGCGTAGTGGAAAGATTATAATTTATTCGCATGGTATTTTGTGAATTAATTAGCACAGGGCCAGAAATAATCCACCCTAACTGCGTATTAAGTAAATAGGGGCCACTGGATAGTCTGATTTTACCATCGCATAATAAGTCCCAAAATTTATCAGCTCCTATTAAAATGTCAATATTTTTGTTATGTAAAAATTGCGGATCAGCCAGAAGTATGTTGTCTGGAATACAGAGCTGCGTGGTTAATTGAGATGTGTTTGGTCGCGTTGATGTAATATGTTCTAACACAAAACATTGGATGCTTGTAGTATATTTGTTAAAGCAGGATTTAATTTCAATGTTGCATCTTTTTGAGGAATGTAATATTGAATCTCCTACGCCTTTTATGTTATGAGTGGACTGTAATAATGTTGCATTTAATGTATCACATAATGATTTTGTAATGAAGCAGCGTTCACTGCCGCTGTCCAACAGTGCGCGCGCTTGATGATATACGCCTTGTTTATCAGCTATCTCGACGATAGCGGTGGACAATAAAACCGGTTCCAAGTGAATATCGGTGTGCTCGTCTTGCATGTGTGCGTTATTTACTTGTACCGGAGAGAAGTTCGCAACATGTTGAACTGTGGAGCGAATACCCTCACAGGGGGTAGGTTTAACATTAGTCTTAGTTGATAGAGAAGTATGAAATACAATTGAATTATTATTGTTTATATTGTCGTTGTGAATTAATGTATTATGTTTCTGGTTGCATTTTTTGCACGGTCCGAGCCTACAATTGTTTACAGTATGCCCCTGACGTAAACAGTTCTCGCATAATTTATGATCGCGTATCACTTTTAATTTAATTTTTAGCTCGCTATCAAGAAAGTGCTGACATAAGTATAGTGGATGACTATCTTTGCACATCACACAAGTTTTAGAATAGGATAAACGGTGTGATTTATTATTGTATGTAGGTCTGTGACAGTGACATGTTTTATGCGGCTTTTGGAATGCAGTGTATATATTATCATCGATAGACTGCATATTATCCGACACAGGCAGCACCGACTGCACTGTACTGTCCGACATCTGCAGTTTTTCCAGCATTTCGGCCTTGTTTTTCAAAAAGTTTAGTACGTCATCTACTTTGATATTATATTCACTGTTATTTTTCGCGTTTATAGTGCAGTACGCCTCCCACTCTCGTTCTGTAGTTTTATCTAGCTTAGAAATAATAATATAGTTGATTAAAGTATCCCAAGTATTCGTAGGCTGGCCTAGAATTTTTAATGCACGTAAATGTTTAAGAATGATGTCGATTAAGTTCTTAATTAGTGTAGGCGACTCTTCAGATAATGGACTAATACTAAACAATGCCTTAACATGATTATGTACTAGTAGACGACTGTTATTATACCTATTTTGTATTAGTTCCCATGCGACCTGATAACTTTCAGATGAGAACTCAGTAAATCTATTACTAATGCAGCGCTACCCTTAAGTGATGATTTTAAATAGTGAAACTTTTGAATATTACTGATTTTTTCGGAATTGTGAACCAATGATATAAACATGTCTCTGAACTCTAACCAATGTTCACAAGAACCGTCGAAGGTGGGCAAATTAATAATAGGTAATTTTACGTAGTCAGACTCATTTGTTTGTGTGTTACAAGCAACGCTTAGCTCACCTGCATTGTCAGCGGTGTCATTAGGACTGACCATTGATTCTGCTTGAGCCATTGTACAATAGTATAAATTCTCGAATGCTTCTCGAGCGTTCAACTGTTCGTCCAGATCATTATCCAGTACACTTTCTTCAATTTTTAGCTGTAATTCGTTAAATTCATGAAATAAAGTAGTTGCACCGTTAATTCTTAATTTTAAATTAATTTTATTTTGGCCTAAGATATTTTCACTACTTTCCGATAGATTATTTAAATGCGAGGCGAATTTTGTCAGTCTAGCTTTAATAATTCCGCGTTTTCGAATGAGATCACGAACATATTTATTGGTTTCAATTGACATGATGGTGGTTGTTTGTGAAAGCCTGGAATAATTTGCCGTTAATTATATTTAAATATAAATGCTGAACTAGCCCAAATAAGGATATCGCGATTAGTTTCAACTAAGATGTAGGAATAGGATAATGAATTGTAATAAGATTTGTATAAAAAGGATATAAGCCCAAATCTTGCTTCGTTCCAGACGTTGCACTTGTAAAGCCTTGTTTTAATTTCCTTAGTTCTTCAAGTTAGTATTTCTTTTTGCATGTTGAACTTTGGTACTGTAGATCCACGTAGGTCGTATAGTTCAAATGTGGCTCGAAGGTCCATATGTTTGAGAATTGTGTTAGAATAAAAGATTTGTTGTTGTTTTTCGTACGTATAATTGATTTTGAATGAATTTATAACAAAGGACGGTTGGCGCTTAAAATTCCGTAAAACATAAAAAGACGCAGATTGCAATTCTGCCACAATTAATTTGACAGTGCGTGAACAATATATATTACGATATCATCAATAAATGTCGCTTAAACCAAATAGCTTTTCACCCCTCGACATATTGATACATGTAAAAATATTTCTTTGTATTGTATTATCAGCCCTCTTTAGCGTACCACTGTGTATAGTTGTTTATTTATTTGGGGAAACAAATAGAAACATTAAATCAACAAAATAATACATATAAAAGATACACATGCCAGAAAAGTTTCCACAAAAAATATTAGACTAAACAAATATCAAGGTAAAGAATATATAATTAAACACAAGTAGAATACCGATTAAAAAATTTTTTTTCTACTAAGCCGAGTGAAGTGAAATTCCATAGAGCGACTTGGTTCTATAAAGAATACGTTGGTAAAGTTACCAATGACAAAAATAATCCATAAAAGTATGAAAATGACTAAAATACAAATAACGTGAAATCACGCCAGCGGGCCGCAACGGTACAATTGTTGGTCGTGAATTCACGCCCGCGGACGTCAAAGGGTTAAGGGCAATTTTGATCTACATGAAATGTACAACGTATGTAATATATTTGATTGGATAAGAGCAAATACTAGATTGCATAAAGTAGCTTGGTAAATAACACATATTTATATGTAAAAGATAAAAATTGTTACTGTGGGTTATCCTTTAGAAATAAATATATACCGTCACGGACTTGCCTATCGACCTTTTGAAGATATACAATTCCATAGTATTTAAATTTGATCTATCTCGTAAGGTATAGCCAGCGTTTACGATTAAATCGCACAAAAATATGTTTGTTACGACATCACATTACAAACCTTTGAATTTTTTGCTTTTCTGTACTATAATATATATGTATTATAGATATAAACCTTCATCATGAATAGTGATAGAGTGCTATCTATTGCATTAAATATGAACTGCATTAAAACCCGTTGAATAGTTTAAAAGATCCAAGCTAACTGACAGCGGAAGCAATATCATTTTATAGTATGTAAAGATTAGAACATACAAATACAAAACAAAACAATAATAAAATTCTTATAATATGCAAGCTGCATTGAAGTCTGGTATTCGACTCTTCTCGTCCACTTAATATAAAGATATCCGAAATTTAAACTTTATCTTCAAGTTTGCAAAAAACTTTCTGAATTTATTGACTTTATTTTATAAATTTACAGAATATGATGGGTGGTCGAACCAGTCAAGAAGCATATTTAGCTCAACAGAGGCAAAACGCTAGGCCACCTTACATGCAGGTCTGTAAAATATTTTATACGTTGCATTTTTTTTATATAGCCATTGAAATGCCAAGTAGTAAAAAGACCAGGCAATTTAACCCTTTAGCGCCTGAACGGACACTTTTCGACACAAAAGTTCAGAGATTCACTGCACAATCAAATTGATCGAAAAAAAAATTTGAACCACTGTACCCTATGTTTTGAACGTCACACTCTTTCGAATGGTGATGGTAACAAGTCTCTAAAATGAATTTGTTTATGCAAAAATTGCATGTTTTACAAAAACCGCAATTATTTAGTAAGCATCAAAAGTATGCCTATGTTTATTGCCTTTGTTGATGTATTTACATACCTAAATTACGCAAATATTTCTAAATAGCTCTGTGGATTATTACGAATAACGAAAAGAAGCGTTATGTTCCAAAATGTCAACGAACAAATTTCGTCTTTTTAAATTTAAGGCGCACAATAATACTGGCGCCATATGGCAAAGGAGGCGTGACAACAAAATATCTAATCAATCAGCAGCACGTCTATGATTATAGCCTTCAATATGATAGTACTACATGCGTAGTCTTAATTAATGTCTATGTATACAACTAATTAAAAAAAAAATTTTTTTTCATTTTCAGCAAGCACCTAACGTAACGATGGGTGGTATGGGCGGCCCGGCCCCGCCATATCCTCGACCGATGCAGCCGCAACAGAGCGCGCAATATCAACAGCAAATGACGCAACAACGCATGCGACAACAGATGCTCGCTATGCAGCAGCAGCAGCAGCAACAACAACAGCAACAACAGGGTTCATTGGTCCAACATTTGCAGCGACAACAATATCAGCCGCCTTACTAAATTTTACGGCATACAAAAAACGACACTTCTGCTGTGTTGTGTGGACGCAAATCACGGATATGTCGTCAAATATAATACTGTAGATCCTTCTACAGTCTGTCAAGTATAAGTGGGCGTTGCAATGGCGGCAGCTCCTACCTTTGTGTTGCCATGTTTTATTCATATTTTCATTCGCCTTGCTGAAAGTGGGTTAATCAAAATAATAATCATCTTCACACTATACCCCTTTCAGGGTGAATAGAGATACATTTGCGACTGTATTAACTTTGCGCTTATATGCTTTCATGCGCTTATCACAATACACATTTTGTTGAAATTGCCTCACCCAACAAAACCTAAGTTTCGTAAAGTTTCATAGTCTACAAGTGGCAATTACGATTCTGTTAGATATCTTTTAGAATCGATGATGACACTTTGAATACTTACCATGGTCAGACATAATATTGCCTCTAAAAACAGATTTATTTAAATTTGCAAAATTATTACTGTATTCTGGACACGTGTCTGCTTATACTTGACATTATAGCAACATATCAGTGGAATAGTACTAATGTAATGTATGTCACTTATGCTCTGGTCGCTTCATGAACTAACAACTTATGGTTGGCTTATACATAATAAGACCAATCCAATTAAACTTTTCCACTGTCATAACAAACCCGACCCATAGTATAATTTTCCTGTTTGATTCCACGAGTCAGGCAGTTTATATGTATGTGCATATAGGTAACGAAATCTCTAATCAAATAAAAAATCAAATTGTGCAAAATATTATAGGAAATTATTATTAAATTATATTGAAATTTTTGATGATGGGATTTTGGTGTTAAATGTAATTAGGGAAATAATATTTTATTTAAGAATAATAACGTCGAATCAAATATTTTTATAAGGTTATTTATACATTTGTATTTATTTTTCGGTTTTTTAAATATCTCAATCATCAGTTTATATAAATACATACTGATGATTGAGATATATTACAACATATTGGTATTGTAATGTTATCCGAATCATCGCGTGGTTTATATTAATGTTCCATATGAACGCTCCCGAGCAAACAAGTATTGATAATTGTAAAAAGTGAATTTTACAAGTAGTTTTTTTTTTCTTGAATATCTTTTCAACCTATTAATGTATAAATACCTATGATACATCACTCAGTTTAACTCATATTATAAAGGTCCATAATAACACATTAGCAACATATCGCTCAAGGGTGTCAATGTAAATTAACATTAATTATCATGTATCATGTACAACTTGGCAAAAATTGTAGAAGAATTAGACTTTTGCCTGATGGCTATGTTGTCAAAATGTGATATTTGAGTTATATTTAGCTATTATATAAGAAAGATTCTTTATTTTATTATTTCCAGTATGTCTAGAGATCTGTTTTTAAAATTCGCTAAAAATATTGAAAAACGAAAGAAATTTAATAGTGAGTATTTTTGACTACAAAGGTAGATCTTGTAGGTAATAATTGTACTTGACAACAGTATGAGTTCAATATGTTTACATTTGAGCAACACAGTAGCGTCTTCATATATTTTCTACATTTTTTTTGCCAAACTGTAATCTTAAGTTTATTTAATATTACAATAAGTACGATTATTCACAACTGTAAAGTACGTTGTAAATATTTAATATAAGTTTTAGCGAAAATACAGTAATGTTAAACTCAAGTTGTTTTTATTTGATTATTGTAGGTAGTAATGGGATAAATGTTTGAGCCAAGTAAGTATATACCTATTTAAATATTTTTATCAACGTCATATTCATATATTAAAATATAAGAAATATACACATGTATAATACCTACAGAATACTAATCTTGAACCAGTAAATTATTTATTTTGTGTTTGTGTCTGACGTTAATAAAGTATTTTAATACACACTAAACACAAAGATATATAATAAGGTTTTATAACGGATATGAGAAGATTCGCAAATAAGGTAAGATTAACTTTGCTAGACTATAGGACTATGATAAAAATTAGATATTTAATCTCATGAATAAATTAAAATCAGACAAGGCTGTATGGCTTAGTTCCTTAATTAACCTGTTGGTGAGTTAAAAAATAAATGTAACAAAACAAATTGCTATAAGAATATTGTTCTAAAAATATGTCGAATTGTATTAAAATTACTAGATACATTATACTAAACAAACCAATAAAAAGTTTGCCAATATTGGGATGTCAGCAAAAGCATATACATAATGTGGGGCTAAGCGATATACCAAACATTACAGTGACTGATATTCGCAAACTCTTGAGACAAAAAGGATTTGCGGTCCAAGATGGATTTACATCGATAACAACAAAGTGTTCCATATGTGCTAGTGATCAGAAATGTGCTGAAAGTAAAGTTTACGTTAATAAAACTACCGGTGAGAAAGTTGTAAACATAACCTAAATAACCTATATATTTTCAGTAAGATATTATTACAATAATATTTAATAACTTTTGTCTTGTAGTTAATATAAATATTTGACAATAGCGCTTATTACGGTAAAATACCATAAAATATTTTAAATAGATATGTGACTATTATAAATTGTCTTGTAATGAGTAGAACATTTTTGTGCCTCGCTGCTACAAACCTGGATGGTAGATGTAGCCTTAAGAGTAACCCAAAATTAATTACACTTTATAAGACATTGAAGCTTATACCTCTTAGATACAATGCCAAGTAAAGCCAGTGTGCAGCCTATAGCAAATTTTATAGAGGGCCATAATATGCTATCGGTTTTTAAGCGGTTACAAAACATTTGATATAATTGAACTCATCACGAAACATCATTCAACCATGTGTTCAATAGTCCCACTTGAATAAATTACACTCAATTTGGGATCTGAGTGAATGAGGCACACAACAGTTGATACTATTGTTACATGCTGGTACTGTTAACATATATTTTGTTATTTAAATGCAAAACTTATTTTAATATTCCAGGTTACTTTTTATGTCCAAAATGTAATGTCCATGGAGAATGGAATATCTTGGAAAGATTGGTAAAAAAAGCAAAAGTTGAAGCATCAGTAAAAGATTTTATAGATAAATGTCGAGATAATGCTGAGGAATTTAAAAAGAACTGGCAAGAAATAGTCAATAACACAGCACCTTTATCTAAAATAAATGACACAGAACTATTGGAAATATTCAAATTATTTGAATTTCCTGTAAGTTTTTTTCTATTATTGAATGTAACATATCTACTTAATTTTGTTATTGTAATCTATCAGTGCACTACACTCTTGTTATTTTATTGTTAACATAATGTTAGTGTATAGTTTGTTACATATACAGTCCATATATTTCACATATAACAAGGTGTAAAGCCACACCTGCCCCTTGTCTTACATAATTACCAAAATGAGTTATTGCAATGGATTTCTTAACTAAAGATCACGCATCCAAACAATGCCATGAGTCAACAAGGCTTGGCAATCGATCGCCTCACACTCTACCATGGTCAACTAAGCTTGCAGACATAGTCAGAATCTACCATCAACCAGATATGTCCCATTAGGCTTAACAAACTTTGTACTTCCTTATGTTTTTGTGCATTTTTCTACTAAAGTGTTGTCAAATCTAAACTGGTTGTGGTGGTACATATTTAGTTTCAAATGTATCAAATCAATTAAAACAAAACAACGGTGTGTTAGGATTATCTTTAGTATGCCTTCAAGTTAATTAGAGGTTGCATGTCATTAATGAAAATAATATTATTAGTTCCCTCAAATTTTTCATGCTTCTTTTATGGATGGTTGTATGTTGCCTACTCTCACCTCTAAAACCTTCAGATTTATTTATGTACGCACCAAGTAATCAAACAAAAAATATAAAATACCATACAGCATTACAATAAAAATATCACTTTATATCATCACATTTGATATAAAGTCTTTCAATGTTATTTTATTTCTATTAGACTGTGGCAGGCCAATAATTTTTGATAGAAGGAAATCTGTCCCAGGTATTTACAAAAAAAAAATCAATGTAAATTTGATTTAGAGAAATAGAGCAGAACAAGGTCTGCTGGGAAAGCTGTAAATAAATAAAATAAATTTAGCAATATATCTTATTAAATACATTATGTATGTGTTTTTTTTTACATACAAACTATAGAATATAAATAGACTGTTTATGGTTCTTCCTAAAGTTATGACTAAAATTAAAAAAAAACTGTTAGATACAACCTGACTGTACTCTCTTATAGAATATTAAATAGTTGATGAAATTAATGTTCATTAATTCATTCACAGTTCTGTTCTGAAGCTGCAAAAGTATTGACAGAAATAAGAGTATCATTAGACCACACAGTATTATATTTTCCATTAAAGAATAGTTTAGATAAAGTAGTTGGTTATCGTAAATGGCAAGCTGGGAAAGAGGAAGAAATCGAAAGCTTTGGATTGCATAGTGCTGGCCTGTTCTCATGTCGAGCTCCGAAGGTGAGCCGTAATGATGTTGCAATAATAGTGCCAAGTATACAGGATGTATTGCATTTAGCATCACATAAAGTACCCGGTATGTAAATAGCTAAAATATTCATAATATTCAAGGTGTTTTGTCACAATCATCTATAAATAAGAATCAATTACCATTGATTACTTCTGTACAATACAGCTTGAAGCCATATTTTTCGAATGATTGTGTGGAACTGCAATGGCACAGAAAAAAACCCAAGTCTCATCTGGTGAATCTGTCTTTAGACAATTTTTAATAATGAGACTTATTAACTTTGAATTTGCTTAGACTTTAGTTTAGTCAAATATTTGTGTAAATCAAACATTACAAATACAAACATTAAAAAATAATGAATTAATATAAAAGTATAAGTAGGTAAGTTCCTGATTTTCTCAACTTCATATTAGTTTGGGAATACTTAGGCTACATTTATGTTTCTATTTTGTGTTCAGTGCTTTTGTCAATAAAATTTGTATTTTCTGAGCAAAATGTAAGCTAAGACATAAATACGTAGCATCTATAAATCTCAACCTAAAAGTTGACTTTCAACTAAGCAACCTATTGAATGTTAAAATATTTTTATTAATTCATTAAACTATAATAATATATTATAATTCTACTACTGTCCACATAATGAGATTAATATTCTTCACTGTTAACCAATTAATTAGGACATATTCATAAAAAAAAGTCTGTTCCATACTAGAAAATTACTATCAAAGCTACCACTATCATTTGATAATGATAAAGTGATACCAAAAATACCCCAAAGTGATGGCATTGTAAAGTTGTCCATAAAATAGAGGTACATATGTGAAGAACTAAATTATTCATAGCAAGACACATTATCACAACTATTTTCGAAATTGAAAGATAAAAAGTCTTGTTTATTTATTTTAGGAACATTTATTTGGTTAAGTAACTGCAGTTTGCCACCAGTAGTATTGCCAGTACTTGAAGGATACCAAAAGTTATGTCTTTGGGGAGATTGGGACAATATGAGATCAGTTGCGGAGAAGCTTGGCGAAGAAAGATGCCGGTTTGTTAGGTAAATATAATTACAGTCACATTAGAAAAAAAATTGTTTGGACAACACGGTTCGATTTTGCGATATATTCGAAGTATTAAACTAAAATAGACCCACAGATGGACTAGTGACGGCAACGGAAGCTGCAAATGCAAACATCTCGCTGAAAACTCTGGTGTTAGAAGCTAAGCCTGCAGCGCATAGGTCGATCACAACCTTTGCTGCACTAAGAGACGACGTCTATGCAGAACTCACCAATGTCGATAAGGTAATATTTTCATTTATTCCTGTTTTTCTGAAGTTGATATCCAAGAGATAATTCACATGACTTGAACTTATTCAAACATTCAAAATCCAAGCCCCGAGTCTGAGTTACGAGATGTAATTTTCGACCTTGACTTACGTTTTGAAATGTCAAATTGAATGAAGATTGTGTTTTACAAATGATCCAGCATAGATTGTCCAAAAAAACTAACAAATTACTGATCACTTATATATACTGATCACTGATTATTCGCTATATTCTTTAAGGGGTGGGTAGGGATACATTTATGGCAATATCTCCTTTACGCTTATATGTCGTGCTCAGCATGACTAGTAGCGCAGCTGATCGTCGTTTTCATGGTTTACATGTAACATTTCTATTAGATGTCATGCGGATCACCGCACGATGTTTTTTTTTTCTTTGCCAAAATATACTATACAAAATAAATAATACTATCACCAATAAAATGTTCATCGCACAATCTATCAGGATTGGATCATCTAATCGCATTAGTAACTAGCTGATCCGGCAAACGTTGTTCTGCCATATAAATAATTAATACATATATTTTTGGTATCTTGAACCGTTTTCGCAGCGCACGCAATGGAAGCCCCCAAGGATGAATAATTTTCCCCGCTTTTTTCTCATTTTCCATTATTTCTTCGCTCCTAATAGTTGCATCGTGATGTTATATAGCCTAAAGCCTTCCTCGATAAATGGTCTATTTAACACAAAAGAATTTTTCAATTCGATCCAGTAGTTCCTGAGATTAGCGCGTTCAAACAAACAAACTCTTCAGCTTTATAATATTAGTATAGATTAATTTTGATAATTATATCTTTCTTTCTCAGATAGATGCATAGTGGATGTTAAAATGGTCATCCTATGATTATTATAAAAGCAATTGCCACATAAAGCGACAAAGAGATCATTTTCAATTCGCGGTGTGTTAAAAGTCAATAGTGTATTAGCATGATCAGTTATTTCAACTCAAGTATAAGACTGGCTCAGTCCCTAAGTCGCCAGGATATAAACATTATGAAATCTATGAAATGCTATGTGAAAATTCACCACATTTTATTGTGGCGGATTTTCAAAGAAACTTCTCTTTATCAGAGGTATAAAAATTCCGACTTAAGTGAGTGTATACGTCATAAAAGGAACCCAAATGCAAAAATTTGAATTTGATTTTTGTATCACTGATATAGATTTTACGATGATAGCTTAGTCAGAAGACTAACTATAACTTGGTAATAGGTTCGTGGCATAAAATGGCGCCGTTTTCCCGCACTCACCCGGCTGCTCGGAGGCCATCGGCGTGGTGAGCTGACGGTCCTCACCGGTCCCACGGGCTGCGGCAAGACCACTCTATGCGCAGAATTATCTTTGGACCTAGCGCAACAAGGTGTACGTATAAAATTTGCAATAGCACTATGGCCTGCTGTACAAAAGTGAGACCTCAGTTCCCGTCAACGCGAGGGAACTGGGCGGGCCAGTAAAGTTTATCACCTAGTAAAATGAGGCATAGCATGTCACTATGCTTTCTTAATTTGAACTTTAAATTTCCGTTGTTTGCGATCTCCCAGAGATAAGCTCCCGGACCCCTCGTTGGGGAACGATTAGGTACATTATTCTTTTTTTACCAATAATATGACTGCATTTTGCTCATTTATGTTTTAAACACTACAAAATCCCAGATTTATATATTATTTATACACACATTTATGATTTCTTAATGTTTTAAATGGATTTAATCATGATTACAGAGCAAGAAAATTATTACGACTACATTTTGTATTCGTTAATCAGATTACATTTTGCCCATCTCTGGTCATAAACAAACAAACCCTTGTTCATAATATAAGTTTTTAATAGAAAACGGATTTTTAATTTTATGCGTTTTAAAAAGATATATATATATATATATATATAATAGTAGCTGATTATAATTTATGGGAAGCCAGGTGAACACGCTATGGGGTAGCTTCGAAATTCGCAACTCCCGTCTGGCGCGCACCATGCTGCATCAGTTCGCCGGTGTATCGCTCGAACAGAACCTGCAAGACTTTCACAAATATGCAGATGAATTTCAAAAGCTGCCTATCTACTATCTGGCGTTTCACGGCCAACAACCAATTAAAGTTGTCATGGAGGTAGGTCAATGTTTTTTAAAAATTTTTTTAAGTAACATAATCTATAAAATATTCGCCTTTTTTGGATAATATCTACACTAGGAATAGGATAAATTATCACAGGGGGCGTGCCTGCTAGATTATTAGTTTTATCTCTTTCGCACGCGTGGCTTTGTCATAGAGCCATCTCGGTTTCGGTCCATATGATTTTAATTTATCACTATTAAATCAATACTGATTTCACGATTTTCCCTATCCTTAAACTATCTAATTAACATATCTAATGTTGACAATAGTATCTGTAAGTGTAAAGTATAAATATCCTTATCAGGACTTGAAAATATCTTTTGAATCAATCATGAAGTTTTTAGTAAGTTTAATACAATTTTATCAGACTATTCTACTTATCTTACACGATTAATAATAATAAAATAATCGGATACCCTTGACCTATTTCTTTACAATTGGTTTGTAAGCGACGATGGCCTATGTTTAGCAATCTAAATAATCTGTATTTCATATTTTTATAGTATATACCTAATTGATACAATACTTTTATATCTAGGTCACAGATGGTAAGTTCCAGCACGTTTGCACGTTTGTGAATATAGAGAACACAAATTCATTTATGTATTTGTTAATTCGCTAATTAGTAGATGTCTGCCTTTTCGAAAAAAAGTCGAAAAAGACTAAACAAGCTTAAAACGTCGATGTTTTAGGGGCAAAGTGTTCCATCCTCCATTTTCGAGTATCGACCTTATCTTCGTGTACACCAGATGCGACCAAAGTCCAACGTGCACTTAATCGATAACTACCATAATAAAAACTTGAGGACAAAAGTATAGAATAAATAACATTTGTAGATAAAATCATTAAGAAAACATATCAGTTTTTCTTGCAACTAATTAATAAAATAAATAAAACAGTCGAAACGACGAATGCGATATGACAACAACAAAGTTTATTTTTAATACGATATTAATTAGTACTAGAAATGGTTGTTATAAAAGATAGTAACGAGATTTTTTCAAAACACGTTTTCTTAGTTATACGGAGTAGGACGAGAGAGAAGAAGGCTTCGGTTAATAGCTGCTTTTGTGCCAATTCAGTCTCTAAGGGTAAAGTCACTGGGCAATAGCGCGCTTTATGTTTTTTTTTAGAAAACAGTTATTCTTACATCGCTAGACGTCGTTTGTTTCGATTAGAATATATTTTAAATAGAAACAGAAATCAGTCCATTGTTAATTTAATTTAAAAATATATAAAACAGTTTGAAAAAGACTAGTCCCAAATCTAAATAATTTGGGAGATAGTGTTGAGAACGTCGAAATTCAAGGAGTAAAAACGCAACCGTTAGTTCAGAGAGATGTGTTAACATTATTCGCATTTTTGACTATCAGCTCAGGGTTTGGGTACATTTGCATACATCAGACTTTAAAATTGTCATTGTTCGAGAAATATTCCCCTGGGACAAGTGATATTTCGCATAGGTGAAATTGTATGGCCCCCGGGTAGATTCACAGACCAGACAAACTTTTTTTTGTAATTATTCTTCGATCAGGCCGTGGAGCACGCGCGTTATATGCACGACATAGCCCACGTGGTGGTCGATAACGTACAGTTCATGCTGGGCTTGGGGGAGGAGCGCGATGGTGACCGGTACCACCGGCAGGACGCTGTCATCGCCGCATTTCGCACCTTCGCCACAGCCCGCCATTGCCATGTCACCCTCGTCATGCATCCGAGAAAGGTACTTGCAACAGCTTGACCACACTTAAAAGTATCATCAATGTCATATCACGGACTGCAAGTAAGTTGAGCTCTATAACCTATTGAACAGTAGTCAGTTTTAAGTCTGTTAACGTGTTTTGAGGTGCGCGAAAATCGATTCCCGCTCTTTCGCATTAAGCTCAACTTGTATGCCTCAAAGTTTATTCTAAACGCACCTTGCTCATGCTGTGTTTTTTAAATGATGATGGCTAAGAGTGTGTTCGACTAAATCACGACCGCAGTGACATGAGATCATTTTATGAGACAGTCCTCTAAAAAGTGAAGGCAAAAATTTTAATTAGTGCATTTTTTTATTATTGTCTGTATTTATACATTGCCAACAGTATCTTAGATTAGTGGAATGTCTCATCAAATGGTTTATTTATAGGGCAGCCAGTGGCCGATACATTATATAAAAATATAACAATGACAACAAATGTAAATACATCAACCGGTGAAGGTTACATGTAAACGCAGCATAACATTGACATATTTCAGATAAATCTGCAGGTTTAAGACCTTAATCTATTATATAAAAATAAGTCCGGTTTTCCTTCCTGACGCTATAACTCTAGAACGCACGAACCGATTTCCACGGTTTTGCATTCGTTGGAAAGGTCTCGGGCTCCGTGAGGTTTATAGCAAACAAAATTCAGGAAATTTTTCAACAAAAAAGCAGCAATACGGGGAAAATCATTTTCACATACAGCGTCATCTCTGATACATAGCATGTACTACAAACCAATATGGTTTTGTATGATGGTGGAGCAGATCGCACCAGTATTTTAAGTAGATGGCGCCGATGCGTTATACATTGTTTGACAACTACTCATTGTACTCTGCTCAGTTAATTTCATGTGACATTTATTATGCGCACGTTCTTTCAAACGCTAACTAAAAACCAAAACGAAGCCATCTGGTGGCGAAACGAAGTTCGCCAGGTTTGCTAGTTTATTATATAAACAGCTATTGCTTTAGTTTGATTCACTATTACCTATTAGGTTTCTTTTTTCAGTCTTTATATTTCTATAATTTATAACTTGTAGCTGCATGTGTGCACATTTTGGAAGCTAAGAGTAGCCTCCGAACTTTGGTTGTACATATGTTGTTGTATTTGTTTATCCTCTGTACTGCGCGCCTTAATAAATAAATAAGTCATAATAACTTGCATCGGCCAGTCGCATTTTGTGATCAGCTCGTGTATATTTTCTTTTGTGTATATTACCTTTCCAACTATCGCCACTGCACCAACTGGAATGTCTAATATTTATTAACAGGAGCGAGAATCTGAAGACCTGTCTACTAGTTCTATTTTCGGCAGTGCCAAAGCGTCGCAGGAAGCTGACAATGTTCTCATAATTCAGGTAATCTCTCTAAGTTTGAATTTCTTTATATTCTTCCGGTTCATTAGAATTCAAACAATTATTTTCAGTAGTATTGAGATTTGTATAAAAAATCACTAGGACATACATATGCAGAGATGGGCAAATTGTAATAAGATTAATGATTAACGATTACGATTACATTTTATAATCAAGATTAATGATTAACGAAATTAATCAAAAAAAGTAATAATTTTTCGGTAATATTGGATTATTAATCTTTAATCGGATTACAATTAATCATGATTACTTTTATGATTACTTTTCTGTTTGATACGTAAAATGTGCTGCCGACAGCAGAGCGGCGCTCGCCTTTTTTTTATTTATAGTGGATGACTACTACTAGTTAAACTGGCGAACTGAGTACCAGCACATAGTTAGGTGTTGGGCGATTACCCGAACTGGGTCGTGACCGCAGTACAATAGTGCAAAGACCGGCATAGTGACTCGCTTCGACCTGATTATTTTCAGGATCAGTTCGTGCTCGGTGGACATTAAGTAAATCCAACGAAATCTAGTTAATCATTGATGCTTTTAACATTGTTCTGAGTGATTCCTGGACTATTAGAACAGATTATCAAACTACCGCCCATATTTTACTGAAATACTGTCTCCAACCCGATAATCCACGCCCGCCTTCGGGATGGAGGTAGAGAGACAGAGCAAGATAGCGCAAAATTTTAATTGATCAGAACAAGACATCATTTTCTCAAATTTACACAAGCTTCTATAGCGCAGAGCAGAACATCACCTTTCTTGGTCATCCGTCTCTCTCTACTAACTCGGTTTCGTCTTTGATGTAAACCGAACAGCCGCACACGTTCGTATCGTATTTTGAATTTTAACTCATAATTAAAGTTGAAATATAGATCTGTTTTTTTTTCCGGATAACTGTCGTTCTACCTAATAACTTTGATTCTTACAATAGATCAGCGGGACACATACATAGTTTTTTTCTCAGTTCGCTTAATTTTTTTTTTCGCGTTTGACTTCCATTTTCTTAAAGAGTAAAGAATATAGTACTCAGAACAAAAGAAGCAAATCGACATACAGGCACGCGCCATTTTTATCTCACTAAAAACGCTTTTTTGTTTACCAAATTATTAATAAATATAAAAAAAATTAAATATTATATTATTATTATTTTTTTTAATATTGTTTAGTGAGTAATAAAAGTAAAAAATAGTAATTTCATTTTTCTGTTTTAAAAATTTAACTTTAACTTAAAGGATTGCACACAAAGTCTTTGGCCATTATTAGAAGTATTCTCCATCTTGAAGACGGGCGTGGATTATCGGGTAGGAGACAGTATTTCAGTAAAATATGGGCGGTACTTTGATAATCACTTCTAATAGTCCAGGAATCACTCAGAACAATAGTAAAAGCATCTATGATCAGCTAGATTTCGTTGGATTTAGTTAATGGCCACCAAGCACGAACTGATCCTGAAAGTAGTCAGGTCGAAGCAAGTCACTATGCCAGTTTTTTCACTATTGTACTATGGTCACGACCCAATTCCGGCAATTAACCTACCAACTCAAACGGCTGAAAGCACAAAAAATGGTCCGGAACGTAATCAGGTCGAAGCGAGTTACAATGAGTTCGTAGGTTTATTGGCCGAACAATGTAGTGACTCGTGACCACAGTACACAACTACAAAGACTCTTATAATGATTATGATTCGCTCAACGAGACGGATATTCGGGGGCGGACTTGCACCGGCTAAAACCACCGGGTTCCAGCACTGCCTAATCTTCGCCTTCGCCGGGCCTGGGAATCCAGATACTTCCTAGACAGGCCTCCTCCCTGGGAGAGGGTCGTAAAACTACCGAAACAATACTTCCCATAGGGGCGGCGTGTGAGCACACACACGACGACACCACCCCACCCTCTGCTGGACGCCACCCCCCACTCTCTGCTGGACGACACCCCCACTCTCCGCTCGATCCCCCCAATCTTCGCTGGACGCCACCCCCCACCTTCTGCTGGACACCACCCCCCATTCTCAGCTAGACGTCACCCCCACTCTCCACTGGACGCCACACCCCACTCTCCGCTGGAAGCCACCCCCCACTCTCTGCTGGACGCCACCCCCCACCCTCTGCTGGACACCACCCCCCACTCTTAGCTAGATGTCACCCGCACTCTCCACTGGACGCCACCCCCCACTCTCTGCTGGACGCCACCCCCCCACTCTCCGCTGGATCCCCCCAATCTTCGCTGGACGCAACCCCCCACTCTCCGCTGGAAGCCACCCCCACTCTCCCCTGGACACCCCCCCCCACTCTCCGCTGGACGCCACCCCCCACTATCCCCTGGACACCGCCCCCACTATTACACGGAAGTTTGGGGTCATATATAATCCGAAATAAAATAACTTGAAAAATTAAATAAACGAGTATTTAAATCGGTCTCTCTCGCAGCCAGAACTCAAAAGTAATCATTAAGATAATCATGATTAATTGAATGATTACTGTAATCAAGATTAATGATTACTCATGTAATCTGATTATTAATCTGATTAAAAGTAATCATGATTACGCCCATCTATGTACATATGTATTGTTCTACGTATGTATATTGTACGTATATTGTATATGTATTGTATCAATACAATAGAATTTTCAAGGATTCCTCAATATATACTTTTAACTTACAGGACAAACGGTTAACAGCTGTCAGAGGTAAAAAATACCTACAAGTCGCCAAAAACCGCTACAGTGGAGATCTCGGAATAGTTCCTCTGGACTTTGATAAAGATTCTCTCAGTTACCAAGCGAAAAAGAAGAAAACGAAACAAGATGAACCCGAAAAACTATTGAATCAATGCTTCGAAGAATTCTCTGTTGACGAACAAAATTACTTAGAGTATCCAGACAACTTAACGAGGCGGAATGATTTTTCAGGAAAACATAAAAAATCTACGAGTAACCATGAAAGTGCTGATAATTATTTGCAAGATATTTTAAACATGAAAACGACTAGATGATTAAAATATAAATTATATAATTACGTGTAGGAATATATAGGAAGTACGTATTTATTAAGTGTAATGATGTATATACAATTTATATGATAAGAAATAAAAATCATTTAAATAATCCTAGTCAGTTTTTATATTTAAATTTTATTATAGAAAAAAAACATCCCATTGAATTAAATTAATTTTAATCTAAGAAAATATAATGCATTCTTTATATAACATGTCCATTATATACACAGTCATTTTAATAAATAAAAAAATATTACATTATTAACATCATAAACGAAAGGAAAAACATTATAATATTAAAAATATATACAAAATAAAAAAATATATAAATAATATTTCCGTTTCATTTAAAACAATAAATTTAGATCTCGAAAATAATATATCACGCCAATATTCATAATTTATCATTTACTACTTTAATATTAGGTCCTTACATATGAAATTGGCGTTTTTCGTACTGGCCACTTTAATCACAAATTTCTCCTCTTTGGTAAGGAATTCCAAATTCAAATTTGTACAGCTATAGACTCATGTATTTGTGCTTCGATGATCGTCATTCATTTGTTTTTTTCTTCTGTTTTTTTCTGTTTGCGTCACTCATTTTACAAAATGGAAAACTTAAAATATCGCATTATTTACGAGTACGAGTTCCGCCGTGGCACTAGTGCTGCGGAAACAACTCGAAGGGTGAATGATGTGTATGGCGGTCTTGTTGCAAAAGAAAACACAGTTCGTTTTTGGTTCCAACGTTTTCGTTCTGGAAATTTCGACCTGCAGAACAAGCCCCGTGGACGGCCTGAGACTCATGTTGATAATGAAGAGTTGAAGGCTATTGTGGAAGCGGATCCATCGCAAACCACGTCCGAGTTAGCTGCAGGCTGCGATGTTAGTGATAAAACTGTTTTAATTCACTTGAAGCAAATTGGGAAGATTAAAAAGCTTGAAAGGTGGGTACCTCACGAATTGACTGAAGCAAACCGGCAAACGCGCGTCGACTGCTGCGTTACATTACTAAACCGGCACAATAATGAAGGTATTTTAAACCGAATCATTACCTGTGATGAAAAATGGGTTCTTTACGATAATCGGAAGCGCTCAGCGCAATGGTTGGATCCTGGCCAGCCAGCCAAATCCTGCCCCAAGCGAAAATTAACCCCAAAAAAGTTACTTGTAAGCGTTTGGTGGACTAGTGCCGGTATTGTTCATTACAGTTTTCTCAAATCTGGCCAGACTATTACGGCTGATGTCTATTGTCAGCAATTGCAAACCATGATGGAAAAGCTAGCGGCTAAACAACCTAGGCTGGTCAATCGCTCCACGCCACTGCTGCTTCACGACAACGCTAGACCACACACTGCGCAACAGACGGCTACTAAATTAGAAGAGCTTCAATTGGAAAGTCTAAGACATCCTCCGTACTCCCCGGACCTTGAACCAACAGATTACCATTTTTTTTCGAAATTTGGATAACTTCTTGCAAGGGAAAAAATTCAACTCCGATGGGGCAGTCCAAATCGCCTTCAAAGATTTTATTGATTCCCGTCCGACTGGTTTTTTTAGTAAAGGGATCAATGAACTACCTATGAGATGGCAAAAGTACATAGAAAATAATGGTTCATACTTTGATTAATTAAATATATTATATTAAAAAATATTCGACTTTTTGTTCCTCCCATACAAAACGCCAATTTCATATGTAAGGACCTAATAGTATGTAAATGGAACCAATATACAAATTAACATCACAAAGATATTATATCATATACGACGTAGTAACCAAAGAGAATATAATAATAGTAGGTAACACAATAGATATTGTGTTACAAACAGATAACATTATTGTTTTTGTCAAACTATTACAGCTTGTTCCCTCGAGCAATCTTTAAATAGAAAAGTACATATTAAAAATAATTGCATTTGATTTAAACATTTTCGTTATATCGATTCAGAGTTTCAAAGGCAAGTAAACTCAAATCAAGCAACAAATCAAAGATAAGTCGCAATTACAATGTGGATATTCCATTCGATTTTTTTTTCTGCCTCGTACAGTGCCGTACAGTCGTGTGTGCATTCGGAATTCTGACTTTGTCGCCGCTTTAATTAAAGATATCCTGGGTTAAGACATAAAACGCACACATTAGTATGACTATAATAATTTATATAGAGGACCCATTCATAATGAGAATAACATTGATTTTCCTTATAAATTAATAATGAACTTCCTTCAAACTTTATTAATGAATTACCTCCTATTTTTGTGATTTTAACCAGCCATTGTTTATTATGAAAGGATGGGCACTTATTCTTAAAAAAAATCATCAGATTCTTAAATTAAAATTATTATTATTTAATTCATGCAATTTAACATCAGTAATCTATATCACCGCTCTGACACTTTATGTAAACCCTGGAATAAACAGCTCTACTCACCTACCAGTCTACAGAGCAGTTACATGTGTTTTATTTATGGTGACTATAAACTAATTGTGTGTGATTTGTACAATAAGCAGTTTTAAAATGATGTTGATATATCGTCAAAACAGTTCAACTTAGTAAAATTAAGTTTAAAAAGATTGAGGTTTACCCCACTATGCTTAACAAAATGTTACATTGAAATATTGATAACAATACAATATACATTTTAAATAGACAAACAACTTAATATTAACATTAAAATTGATTCTTACTAGATTAACATAGTATTAAATGATCTTCACATTTCAATCATATAATTGCTAAAGCCTGTCTCTCCTCTAAGTTCTCACTGTTTATATGATTATCAGGAAGTATTAATTTTACTATAAATACTTTGTCTTTATGAAGAAACTTAATTTTAATTATGGCTCTATGTTTTGACCTGGTTAACACTGGCCATTGTGACAAGCAGACTGGAGTGCCATGGGAGTTTATTTGAGGGGCGGGAAATCACATCTACTATTTAAATTTGTTCTTGATGATATGAATCCTGAGAGAGAGACTGCTTATATTAACCAAGAATAGTTTAAGATTCAATCAACTTCTGGCACACATGAGGTCTAAAATAAATATCCTCTTGTGGATGTGTTAGCAAGCATGTATAGAGCTCATAACTGTTTACATCCTCTGGAACAGAAATGTAGCTGGATATTTGTAGTATGGAAAATCAAATATGTATAAAAAAATTACAAATGTCCTAGATCAACAATAACAATGCTTACTTTCAATTGACATGATGTATGTACATTTGTATCTATCCTTGCACTGTGTGCCTCTAATTTTTTTACTTAACTAAAATATTGATTCCGGTCTGCAGAAAATTACTAGACAAAGATAATTTCCATAACTATATAACAATTTAGACAGCATACCAATATGTTTTGATGTATTACTTATTGAAATGAGAATGCAAAGCATCCATCAAAGAAATTTCATTTGTACGATTTTGTTTTCTTTTGCACTTAGGACATGGTATGTTTATGTTGAGACACTTTGCATGAAACACACTGGAGCATTCATCACATCGATATGTTGTAGCTGTTTCAAATGGATATACAATTTTGGGGTCACGGCAAACCTCACAAATGAAGCCTTTCTGGCTGCAAAGCCAGCAGTCTATAACATGAGTTTTAGCAAAGTTGACTACTTTTTCCAATTGGAGAACAAAAGTCCCATTAGGAATCTGAGCCAAATCTGATATTGTGTACAAATGGACATGTTCATACAAATATTCTCTTGGCCATACTCTCTTTTGTAATTCTTCAATCACAGGTTCTCTACATGTAAAAATGTAAGCTCTGAGAAAATTGAGTTGTATCCTTAATTCTTGAAGCTGAGCCATATCACTCACTCCACAATAAATCTTTGGATTTAGTTTTTTCATATCTATCCAAGGATGGTGTTGAAATTCTAGCAAGAACTGAGCAGACTTTTTTGACACAGGGTATCTTTTAAAATCCCAATTGTGTATGACTCTTGCAGGAATTATAAAAACATTGGGATCCATGCAGTTTGAGCAATAGTACTCTCCAGTGTATGCACACACTTTTGCTTTAGAGATAGTGCTTCCTAACAAATCTTGACAACCTTTACATTGGTAATTTTGATAATCAAGGCCCTGCTCTCTAGAAAGTTTTCCCAGCTGATGAATCATTTTCTGTAACTCTTCAATAGTAAAAGAACCAGTCACAGAACTAGAAACAACTTCAAAATCAAGGCCATGAAGTACAGGGTCCTCTGGAGTCACCGCTGGTATTTTCAAGCTACAATCATCAGGGTCTCCTGATGTTAACTTCAGTTCCTGATGTATGTCTTTCATGATTTCTCTCAAATTTGGAGTGTTGGAGTAAGCCTCAAAAGTATTTGAATGATCTACAAGAGATGACAAGCTCTTAAGCTCTGGTGTTTTAATCATGCTGCTGCCATGGGATGAGTTAGAATTTACTGATGTGTTCATCTCATCATTGTTGTTTGTTGACCAACCCTTTCCAGTCACTAAGTTGCCACTAACAAGATCTCCGTGTGTTACAAAGTCATCTAAATTTACAGATGATGGAGATGCTAAATTAGTATCACCTAAATCTTGGCTTGTTGATGGTTTATTAATATTTAATGGAACAGTGACATCACTTAAAATAGTTGTTTCATTTGAATGCAATTCAGGTCCCACAGTGCCTTTTTCATCTTCATAAGTTGTGTTTGTTTGCTCAGATTTGATCCTGATATTTTTTGAACCTTTTAAAATGAATTCTATAGCTTCATCTTCATTTAGAGGAAGCATTCTGCCTAAAACTGTAATGTCAGATGTATGTTTTGGTGTTGAAGCCAAATTAGGCCTAACTTCATCAGTAATGGTACTAGCTACATCTAGAGCTGTACAAATTGGAGCAATTCGAGCCCTGGGAATCCAGACACCAGCCAACATTAAAACCTGTTCTGGCCAAAAATTCAATAAGCTTGAATTTGTTGGTAAATTGAACTGAACACATGTTTCTAGGCCTTCTATAAGCTTTTGTGCCACCTCCAGTATTTCTGAGTCACAGACAAATGCACTTTTGTTATAAAATGGTTTAATCGCAGAGATATTCTTCAACAATGTTGACATATATGATGATAGAAGACATTCATTAAGTGCAATACGAAGCCATGCTCTGCATTGACCTATCTCTGTATTAATTTGAAGTAATGATGATATTTGATCAATATTTTGTCTGTGTGATAAAACAAGTATGAGAGACCAGAAATTAGGTTGTGGTCGCTGTTCAGAATCACCAGTTATAACATTTTTAGCTTTTTTCAGAAACGTATCTTTTAAACCATGAAGAAAAACAGCTTCAAGTGCCATACACAATGTATTCGTGGAATCAGTTGAGCCTAGCACACTGTGGAAATTTTCTTCAAACTGGTTGTTATATTGAATGTATTGTACACTTTCGGACAAATTTTTTATCAATGCTTCTTTTAATATTGTATCTCGGTTGCGCACAGTAAATCCTGACGTCACATTTTTGAAGAAAGACATAATTACGGCTCACATCAATTATTTTTATTGGTCTCAATATACGTAAATAATATCTATAATCACAATCCACAACAAATTTTCGCACACAGCTAAACAAACATTAATTGACAATTCTGGATCAGTTCTAGAATTATTGACAGTAATGACAGCTTCACTAGAGATGCGACGTATGGACTATAATAAGTTTTAAAATCATGTTCCGGTTAATAGTACAGCGATCGGAAACGAGCAAAAATTCTGGCAAGTACACTTAAACTATTATTGTACCATGTACAATGTAAGTATTAATTATTTCAATGTTTTAGTACGGAGGGCCGCTCCGGCTGGCATGAAGGCAACCAGCGATACGTATGCGTACTATTGTCTAGAAAATATAACATATGTAGAAACACCTTCTACGCACACCGGCAATCACAAAAAAAATATAGGGATTAATTCCCAGTAAGCAGACTTTCCCGCTTTCTTAGCGATGTAGGATCGTCCCTGGATATATTAGGAGACTCTTTACCCAAATTTAAAAGGAAAGCATTGAAATCACTAAGGATTAACTAAATGTAAATGAATGAAATATTTGTGTGTGTATTTTGATTTTATTATGGCTTAGCCTTATTCTTGTAGTTTTAGTTCTTATATGCGCATATTTTGTTCCTTTCTTCTTTATTTATTTTTTTTTAATTTTGATGTGTAAATTTAATTATCATATTTTTTTGTTTACTTTGGTGTATGCTGCGGTAGCCTTCACCAATCGATGCATTTAGATGTTTGTTATTATTGTATAATGTTCGGTTACTGGCTGCCCTATAAATAGATATATATATATATATATACAGTGAGGCCAAAAACTATTCGTCTAGTTGCAAGTTAAAACAAAAATCGTGTCTAAAGAACAAGGTAAGGACCAAATAAAATCTCGATTAGTCAAATATGTTTTTTTTTTTTGTAACCCAGTGGAAATCCATTATGGACCGTCAGGGGGCGGTGAGGGCCGCCCCCCGGTGTGTCGGACTCTCACCGACTAAAACCACTGGGATGCATCTCCAAGCACAGGGTGCGCCGGACTACGGGAATGTGACTAGTGGTCTCACCGCTGTCCGGCGCGTGATCCGCCCAAAGGGGTTCCTCTCTCTGGTAGGGGAGTGGGAGAAGAGTGACACCACCCTCCATCGCCAAGTGGCGTGCGGTGCACGCGCAACACTACTGGGGCGTTTGAGTCAAGTAACGGCCCCCTCAGGCGCGTCACCTGACACCCCGCGAGTTTGTCCCGTGGGCAGATTTTCGGGCCGGGACTCCTCATCCTGCATAGGCTGCACCGACATTGCAGCGTTATCGGTAGCCTTCTTTTTAATGCCTCTCGGCTCCTTCAGCGGCTTTTTTTCGACCGCGCAGCTCTCACTGCCAAGCTTGTGGCCCGCCGGTCTTCCGGCGTCTGCGCATACTGCGCAACGGACGCTGGCCGTGCAACCCTGGGCGCGGTGCCCTGGCTGCGCACACCTAAAGCAAAGCGCACTACTGTCGACCTTTGCTTTGCTATTTACTGACACGTGCCCAGGTTCCATGCAGCGGAAACACCGGAGTACGGTCGGTGGCAGCAATCGGATCAGGGGCTTGACCCAGCAGATCATGGGCTGCTTCTCCATAAACCTTTGCGCTGCTGTGGCTGGGCAAGACACCCACATCACGCCGAGGTCGAACGTAGTGCGCCTTAGCTCGCTTGCGCGAACTTGGTCGAAGTCGCACCCGCCCTCGAACATCACGACACCTCTGACATCTGCCCTGGTGGTGCAGTCATCGAGGCCGGATATCCTCAGGTTCACGTATTTACGGGGCGTGAAACCTTCACATCTTCCTCATGGAAGATGCGCTTGAGCTCGCTGCAGAGGACTCCCGCCTTCCTCTCTGCCTCTTCCAGCTCGCCAGGAACCAAAAAAATCCTGGCGCCGGTGAGGGTACCTCTGATGCGGAGGTCCGTGATTTGGTGCGTTTGCAACACCGCCGAAACCATGCTCTTCCCTTCCTGAAGGATCGTTTCCAAAGAGACGCCCCTCTTCGCAGCATCCGGCGTTAGCTTGAGGGATATCCCGGCCATTTTTGTTGCCCGGGGATCCTCGGAGCCTTTGCCTTCTGCTTTTTCCTCTGTTTCGGGAGGGTTTCTTTCGAGGCACCCTCCTTCTTATTGGGTTTCTTGGGCTTCCCGTTTTTGCCCACCTCTGTCCAGCGGCCATGATGGTCGGCGGGCTGGGACGATGTTGGAAGTGGACACGGAGCCACAATATCCGTCTCATCCGGTGCGGGCACCGGGGCGCTTCTCTTCCCTTTGCCCTTACCCTTAGAGGGCTTGGGTGTAATAGGGTTAAGTCGCTCCCCGGCGCCTCATTGTCTACGCCATGGGCGTTCCTAACGGTGGAGCCAGCCGGCTTGGGCTGATTAGCCTTCCGTCCGACCGTCTTTGCAGCCTAGGTGGGCTTGTTCGCTTGCAACGGAGGACGAAGTAAGTACCTCTCCGTTGCCTCGAGTCGCGCATTCATGTTGCGAACCCCCCCCCCCCCACCAAATCCGCGACAGCGCGTTCAAGAACGCTAGTTCCGGAGGTGGGGGGGCCTTCCTGGGAGTCGAGGTCTCCCAACGCAGATATGTGCGTGGTACCCTGACGTCTCATTTCGCGGAGTTCGGCTCGCATGGTGGCCATATCCTCCTGGAGGTCACGCACGACCTCGCGCAAACGGAGGTTTTCCCGGTGGAGTTTCCTGGTTTCCTCTGTTGCAGTGGTCGTGACGATGACCTCCATCGATTCTTTGATGATCTACATAGCGACCTTCATATCCCTTGCCACAGTCCCTTTTAAATTTTTGGACTTGGCAATGGACTCCGAGAGAATCTCGAAGCTCTTGTCCGCCTTTTCCTTTTGGGCATACATGGACGTCGCCTCGACCTCAGCCACATCAAGACGTGACGTGAGATGAGAACGAGCGCTCCGTGCCGTTCCCAAGAGGGCTAGTTCTTCCTTGCGCGCTTCCTCCTCCTTCTGCGCGGCTGCCACTTTTTTCTTCGCTTCCCACAAGCCGACATATTGGCCGGTCCTGGGAGGCCTACCTCTCCCTCTTTTGGGGCCCGCGATGAACTTCGCGGGAACTTCAAGTTCCGGCTCGCTGTTGGAGCAGTACGAGTGGAATGACCGCTTCCTCTCCAGCGAGCCAGAATCATAAGACATTCGGCTAGAGGCCGAATCGTCCGAGTCGAGAACTTCGATGCGCTCTAAAGAGCTGCGAAGTTCTCGACCGCGCGAAACAGGGTCTGGTATGGGCGCCTTGGTCGTCGGCGCAGTGGCGGGGTAAGAGCGGCCACTGCGAAGCACAGAGTTGCCCCCCCCCCCAGAAAACGTGGGGCAGCCCGAGCTGGAGGAAAGCACCAGCTCGGGGAGGGATTCTCCGGCCGGTACCCTCCTGGGGTAGTTTCTCTTTGCACTGTGTGTTCATATTTAAACTTTTCCATTCATCAGATTTTCAGGCTTCACTCAGGAGTTATAAAACGAAGAAAAGACAATGGGATAGGAGGGGGGAGAACGAAGAAAAACAGAAGAAAGACGAAGAAGGGGGAAATATAGAAGAGAACATTCGACCTAACATGCCTATCACCAGGAATTGGGAGGATGGGAGTAACTAAGGATGGGACAAGGTAAGTGGGAGTTTGGAGGTGTGTGTAAGAAGGTATGATTGAGGAAGGATAAGAAAGACGAGACGGGAAAGCAAGGAGAAGGAAAGGTGGGAGCGAGGGGACAAGGACGAGTCACTGGTCCGGACACTGACCAACAACTCGGACTGACTGCATCGGACGAATCCAATGGGCGATGGGGCCGTCAACTCCCGACGCCAGAGTCAAATATGTTGAAAAAAGCTTTTTAACTATAATTATCCAAAAACAAGTACATAAACAATTTTCTAACAATAACAAGGGTAACAAAAAACTAAATATTCATTTTTAGCTAGTTCAAAAAGTATTCGTCCATAACATATTTTATGGCGTTTTGAGCTACAGATCATAATTTTAGAATAGGATTTAGTACTTAGTTAGATTTCCCTTCGCGACAGTCACTGTTTGGAGACTTCTGAGCATAGAATCAACAAAAAATTTTGCCACAGAAGATGAAATTTTATCCAATTCTTACTGAAGTGCTCATTTTAAGTTATTCTTGTAACTGATGTGCCTTTTCTAATATTATCTTCAAACGCTTTCCAAAGATGTTCGATTGGATTTATATACGGACTTTAAGGTGGCGTATGAAGTTGTTTTGGAGTGTTATATAACAGTCACAGCCTAGTATTCATAGCTGTTTGCTTAGGATTGCTGATCTGTTAAAAGATATAATTGTCATCATGGAGGCCCAATTACTCAGCACTTGTATTCAAATTCTCGTTTAAAATGTTTATACACATTTTATGATCCATAATATCTAATATGAGTGCTCTTTTCCCATACCTTCTGCACTCATATACCCCCCACACAGTAAGGGAATGTTTCACAATGTTGTACTGTAGGTGCGAGATTTTGAGGCAGCACCTTAGTATTCATCTTTCCCCACACAATTTGCTTTCCATCTGATCAAATTTGTTGTGTTTGCTTTTATCAGATAATATGACATATTTCCAGAAATATTTTTTCTTAAATCTATCTTCTTGGGCAAAAACGAAGCTTTTTTTTTTCGATTCTGTTTTCTAATTCAAAACTTCTTGCGATCTACCCGGCCATTGTACCCATTTTTTTTGTATTTATTCTTGATTGTATTGACGCATGCTTTTTTGCCCCTACTGTACAGTTCCTTAGGAAGCTTAAGTGCACTAACTTTTGGGTTCTTCTTAATTTCTCGCACAATAAACCTGTCGTCTTGTTCGGCCAGTGCACGAGGGCGTCCTCTCCATGGATGGTTTTTCAATGTTTTTATTCTACGGAAACGATCAATCACCGACTGTACTGTCGATAGAGGTCTACTTGCTAACTTGGATACTTTGCAGGAAGATTTACACTCGTTATGAAAGTGTGAATGAGTTTTCTTTCAGTCAGGCTTGTTTCACAGCCCTTCCGACCCATAATATTAAAAAAAAACATAACTTCTCTTCTGCGATCAGCTCGAAATAATGACAGGTTGTCCTATAGGTTATAAGAGCTAACAAAAGAAGCGTGTTAGGTGTTAGAGGTGACCTTGTATCCGCGAACGCCTATTGTTTTAAGGGTAGACGAATACTTTTTGAACTAGCGAAAAACAAATGTTTACGTTTTGTTACTCTCGTTATCGCTAGAAATTTGTTTATATACTTGTTTTCGCATTATTATGGTTAATATTCCTTTTATCAACATGTTCAATTAATCGAGATTCTCATTCACCTGGTCCTTTAGAGACGATTTTATTTTCAAACTTGCGACTAGACGAATACTTTATGGACTCACTGTATATATATATTTGCACTTAGTATTTACATAACATTCTATACATAATTCTGCACTAGAAAGAATCCATGCAGTGAATTACTCGTATACGAGATTTAATTAAAAAGCTTCTAAGCTGGTGACATGATTCTTTTACTGACAATGGTAACAAATTCAATGTTAAAATGAGTGCAGTGATTGTATTACAAGAATATTCATACTAGGAAACGTATTTTACTATACCAAGTTAATTAATATGATGCACTGGTAATGAATAAAAATTGGATATACCATGAAAATATAACCTACCAAACCTAACCACCTAACCAAACCTAGATAAACCAAGGGTCAGTATCTTGGTCTAATTATCGATACGCCTTGATTGCTGATATTGTGATATGGATTTACTCGACTGGACTAGATATCCATGTTTATATCTCTATACGACTAGTTGGGCCCTGAAACGGTCTGACGTATCATTAGTAGCAAAATTGTCAATTCATAACGTTACAAGCCTCCGTCATTGTATTTCTCCACTGGAGTAAATGTTTGGACGCCGTGAACGCACATTTAATTGACGTTAGGCCTGTCAACAACAATAAACATTGAGAATGTTGAACAGGTTGTAATAATTGCAATAATTTTCTTTTTATGTATATTTGAACTAAGAGCAGTTATAAATTATTTTCTTTGTTTTTTTTTTAATCGTTATTAAATAAGAAATCCGCCTCTGGCAAGGAAATACTATTAACCTTTAAAGATTAAAACTCACTTTCAAAAGATAAAAAGTATAACATTTAAAAAGTACAAAAGGCATGTTTCGTATTTTTAATGTAATATTATTTTCTTATGTTACGCAAAGTTTATGTGCATTGGCCGAACAGTACCCCGAATTGAAAAATAATGGTCAAGGTAACAAAACCATAATTCTAAAAATATGAAGTCATAACAAACATAAGTAGCTACCATTTATTTCTCAGAATTACTACTATGCCGTGAATGCGGTGCGGACGTTGCCGATTCCTACTATATATTCAACAAAGTAAGCCCTGGAGCTTGGAAAACAGATAAACAAAACTTGTTTGGCAAAAAAAATGTCACTCTACAGACTTTAGTGAATCCATTTGGAGTCAAATTTGAAGTGATTACGTTAGAAAAAGCGAGATGTGATAATATTGGATCGGTGAGGATAAAGCTAGTTTTTATTCAAGTAATCTAGTATAAGTAGTAGTAGTAGTATGCTATCTCTTTTTAAGAAATATATATACATGTTACTACAATAATTTGTTCAAGACATTCAAATACAAAAAGTAATGCAACTGAAGGATCTTCTTTTACATTGACAATTAGTCTTATTCATTTATTAGTGAGTAGCTGTGTCTACAGCATCATTTCCCATGGGAACATCAAATTTTTAAACTTTTTCCCCAATCTTTTGAATTAACTCTCAATAAGTATAGGCTATGTATTATCAAGTTCAGAAACAGAAATTCTACAAGAATAAAGCTACAGGCACAGGTAATATTACAGTAAAGTCCCATAGATTCAAAGACCAAACTTTGTAAAGCTTAAAAATGTATGCTCGATTCTTATATATTTTAGCAACAAAGTGCAGATTCATGGTTCCCCAAGTATACATGGCGTATTTGTGCTTGTCCACACTGCGGCCAACATCTAGGTTGGACATTCACATCTACAAGTAATAGTAATGAACAAGACAAAGATCATGTGCATTCATTTCATGGGCTAATACTACGTAATGTCCTCGGTGAAAACTGTAAGTTAACAAGAAATATTAATAAAGATAACCAGTTTACGGAGCTACTGCTGGAGTTAAAAATTCAAAAATTTTACAATAGTTACTTTTATACCATAGACAAGAATTACTAAAAGATCTTTTTTTTAAAAGATTTATCCATTATGAAATTTTTACATTTTACAAGTCTAATATACTTAATGTAAATTTTTAGGATATTAGGTGTTTTCTTTAATGTATATTAAATATACTAATACAATATGTATTTGATTCACTTTAAATGTTACATTTAAAAGACATTTTGTAGTACCATAAAATTTAAAATTGTATTTAAAGAAATGGTATGTTTTAAGATTTCTTCCCTCAAAAGAAAAAAAAGGCACCCTTATTAAAACCACTTCTTGTCCTAGTCTCAAGACCCTTTTTTTCAGAAATGGGTGGAAGTATCACATTGAAACTTATATCAAGTACTTAGTCCGTTTGTAGGGAACCCTCTGTTTAACTTTAATGTTACTAAGACCCTAAAAGTTAGACTTCTATCAACATAAACTCCAATACTTCTGATCAAATCATCAAACAGGTTTAATGACTGTCTTGGCCCTTTTCCTTAGAAAATCAAACCTTTATGATGACCACAAATTAAAAATGCTCCTAAATGTAGTATCACAGATAAATATATATGAAATAATTTTATATTAATTTTTTTTTTCAGTTACGGACTCCCTTATTATGATTCCAAAAATGTACAAAATGTAAACAATTAACCTATTTTAATATTGTAATAAAAAATATATACTTTATACTGTGTTTTAGCAATTTTTCACAACACCTTTTCTGGTAGGAATATATTAAAAAAAAAGAACACTTAATTAATTTGTTTAATCTTCATATCTTTTAACTTAGAAAAATTAAAAACTATTATACTGAATGTTAAGGATATAACTTGTTTCAAATATTTCAATTATCTTAATTTTAGCAAGTTAATAGATAATTTATGTTAGAAAAACAATTTAGTGGAAAGAAAGTTTTACATATCTTACTCATATCAGAAAATATACAACATAATAATGATGTGGGAAAGAACAAATACTCTAAGATGGCTCTCTTTGTACCCAGCATCTCCAAAATGTCTAGATTTTACTTAACAATACATGTATATAAGGGTGGTTTGCACTAGCAAATTAAATCTAGTTTAGATTTACATAGAATGCTATTTAGCAATGAACTGTCCTTATTGTCTTGCCCAGAATCAAAATTCAGTTGTAACAACTCTTAAACTGAAATCATCATTAAGATTTAATTAAACAGCTTCAATTAATTAGTGTTTTATGCAAGCTTAAACTAGATTTAATTTGTTAGTGCAAGCAGCCCTTAGTATATGTAATTTAGAAACATATCTTGATGCATTAATGATAAAGTATTACAATATTTGAGAATGTATCTATACAATATAAGAAACATGTAAGATCTAATGTTAATGTTATATATGCTGAAATACTTTGAAGAAGTATGCATCACTTCCTAACTCTAAAATAACTATGTAGTATATATAACTAACTAACTGTCAACTAACTGTCTGTCTGTGTGTGTAACTTATAATTATGCTGTCAAATCAACACATCAAACAGGTATGTGGCAAAAAGATTGTAAATCAACATCACATTAAAGACAATCAGCAGATTAGCAAATAATGTTAATATTCAGTCAATGCCTAACAAAATTACACTTCACCACCATAAAAAAATCTTGAATATAAAGTTTAAGTGCTAGCAAATCGTTGATGCAATGTTTGACCAGTGGCAGCAGGTGTGGGGCTGAAATTGACTCCACCAGGAGTATCACTTGTAGCATTTCCTAAAGTTTTTCCTTGGATAGCTGCAATTTCTTTTTGAAGTTTTGCATTAAGTACTTGTTTGTTAATAAATTTTCTGCCAATACCTCGATTTCCTCCCCTACCTCGTCCTCTTGATCTTGTTGATCTTCTACTAGTATTAGACTGAATGGAACGATTTGATCTACTTGATTTATTAGAACCCATAGATTTAACACTAGATGGCCCTCTCCTAGTATTATAATTTCTGAATTCATTATTTAGTTGAGCTAAGCTCTGCCTATTTAGATAGCCTGCATTGCCAAAGCTATTGCGTCTCTTTCTTGCAAAGTCATTAGCAACACTCACAGTTAATTGTGAACCTGAACTGAAAGAATTATTCCTAGATCTTGTGAAAGTTTGTGATTTTATAACATTATTTCTTAACATCATATTTTGTTGCTGTTCTTTCAGAATTTGATCAGATCTCAAGCCTATATTGCTGTATTTGTTGCCAGTGGTTATACCTCTTCCTCTCTTTGATATTCCTCTCTTGGCTACAGCTAATGGCCTATGAACATTGATTGCTGCTCCTCTACGTGTAGTCACACCAAGTCTACTGTGAATGCTACCATTGGAATTCATATTTTGATTTCCACGTCCTAGCCTGTTTTGAAATCTACCACCTGTAAAAACATATTAAATGTATTATAAAACAGAAATCTGGACTTTTTTCTTTAATTTTTTTAATAATACATCCCAGACATACAATTTACTTCAATATCATAGGTATGTTGTATACAAATACATATTTCATATTCCCCTAATGTTCACATCTGGAACAACCTGAACACTGCAAAGATGTGTTTCACAGGTTCAATCTTCATAGGTTTACTTCTATATAGAAGTAAATAACTCAACTACTAGGCTCAAGGTATCTGTATTTTGCAGTAACAAAATCTTACAGTGAAAGCTTATGTTTATTGTGGTAAGAAAAAGGGATCATACCTCTATAGCCTCTGCCACCTCTTAGAAGCTGAGGCATATCAGACTGCAATTCTTCCAATCCTGCTCTCGCTTTAGGAGTCAAGCCTCTTCTTTGAGAGCGAGACCTAGACCTCGCCCTGGAGTTTGAGCGACGTTGCTGTCTAGATCGGGATCTTGTCCTTGATTGTGAACGTGTTTGGGACTGGCCTCGACCTCGTGGTCCACGTGATTGTGAACGCCCTTGTCTTGGAGCAGGTGTTCCAGAACGCGATTGAGAACGACCGCGGTAGCTGCCGCCACGGCCTCTACCTGCTCCACGACCCCTTCCGCGACCGCGATTCAGCCCGCCACGACCGCGGGATCTGCTTACGCGGTCTTGTTGGTTTTTCTTTATGATTTCATCTATGCAAACATATAGATCCACGTAAACTTAAAGTTTTTGACAAAAGTTTATAAACTTATTTATAAAACAGCCGTTCACAAAACTTTTCATTTCTAAATATATATCATATTATGATTTATTCTCATAAAAAATTACAAATAACAATAATGTTTTCCAAAAATAGATCTAAGATTATAGCATTTGTCATTTTTGTTAGATTGACTTACCTAACGACATATTCACTGAATCAGCCATGGCGTCAATAAATAATAAATGTTAGAATATATTTTATTCACACAGAGATCAAATTAATAAAGTTCAAGCAATTTTTTTTATCAACATTAGAACTTCTAAATATACCACAAGTCAAACAGCGAATACGAGGTTATTTGTTTTTAATGGCTGCGGGCCAGTGTGACCTGATTTAAATAAAAAAAACCTATCAGCTGCTTGGAGTATTGTATTATACGTAAAGGGGCTAAATTAGTTTACCTCATAATGCACGTTGTTTTATCATAGTATCGCCTCAATCACAAAACTTTTGTTTCACATTATCTATTGTTAAAGAACGTAATTTTAATTTATTTGAATATTAGAGAGAGATGTCTGCTTGGATGAAAGCTGCTAATGGTGCGTCTGCAGCAAATGTTTCGTGTTGTACTAAAAAATGTTCAGTCCATGGATTTGAAATTATTTGTCGTTCATTCTTACTTTCAATATTTTTGTGCTTTATCGAATTATAATATTATTTTTGTAAACAGGGGTTTTGCAGTAGTTTCCATGCTACATTGTCTTTATATCTTATGTATCATCTCATATGTTGAATGTATCAATAAATTGTATGTTTGGTTTCTTTATAGTATGTAGTCTGTGATATTTGAGAATCATGGGATTAGCAAAGTTAATAATTTTTCCTTTAGACCTTTACCTATAATCTAAGACCTTTACCATACATGCTTGAATAATTTATTTTTCGACAGTCTAAATGTAATCCACATTTAATTAATAGTAAAAAGAACCTTTAGCTTATTATGTTTTACAGAGTGCGTGTGGAATATAAAGTTCGAAGATAGTCAGATAGAATTTTAATTATACAACTTTTACAAAATAAATATTTAACACATGTTCAGAAAATCTTAATTAGTGACAAGCTCGTTCTAAAAACAACTATTGCCTAGCAACCATATATTATAATTTATTGTGCCAGTATTATTTTACAATAACGGGCAGTCCACATTCTTTAACATACCTCAATCGACCATTATAGGCGTATAGGATAGACTCTGCGCGAAAGAGTGTTAATCAGTTTAACGCACATCAAAATAATGTTAACAGGTCCAAAGTGACTAATAGCCGAAATTAATAACCTATCCTATCGCATATCTTAGATTTGTTACTATAGCAACCATAATACATCTCTTTTCGCATACACAGGTTAGAAAAGGAGAGGTATAGCTATCGATCTACGAATTAAAGATAGATAGGTTATTAATTTTGGCAGTAAATGAATCATAGCTATAAACTTACCTTAGGGCCTAGACAAAGTAACATTTGACTAGCTATTACTAATAGCGTTATTACGCTAGTAGATAAGAGCGCAATGTATAGAATTGATGTTTTTGAGGTATCAAATCGTTCAGCTGTCAATTTCACACATTTTGGCCTTTTCTACTATGGTCATTGCCGATGGAATGTTTACTGTCTAAATTTCCAGTTATACTAACAATGAGTCAGTATAATAGTTGTTGCAATAGACATAAAACAGGTCAGTTATTTAAAACGTTTAGGAAACATTAGGATGCTGCTGACAAATATGCAATACTTTTAAATTTTTATGAAAGTTTATTAACAAAATGAAAATAGATGAAATAAATAACATTATATATTTTTTAAGAAATAATCATTTGTACATTATTTGATTCTTACAATTATATCAAATCATTCATCTACAAAAGACAACAACTCGGAATAACATACATACATACACGATTGAGTGTTTTTTATTAATAAGAAATACCACTGTTATACTTCCACCAAGATAAAATTAATATACATATATATATCCAAGGCGTTTGAGTGATTGGTCAATATTATATTCACATTTTTTACAAATCTTTATAAATCAGCAACTGTAAAAATAAATCACTGTTAAATTATTATATATTTAAAAATACAGATCCAGATATAATAATTATTCGACTAGTACAAAAATGTGATGATAAAAGTATATACTGGTAGCAATTTATTATGATTTGGTGGAATCAAAAATGCTGACTTTGAAAAATAAATACTGTATTTATATCGTTAGCATATAAAAAATTGAGTTGAAATGTTATATTATGCATAAAACTAAGTATAGTATTGCAGCTTATAACAATTGTACACACAGACCGGAATTATTGTATGTACAGTTAAGTGAAAAAGTACATTATATATTTTAGAAATAAAAGTAATTTCCGAAAAAAGAAAATACCGCGTGATATTTTATAATGACTAATTAAAAGCCTATTCCGTTAAAAAGAAATGAGTCTCACAAGGAAAATTAAACCCAACAATTTATTGCAATACATTATTAACACAATAATCAAAAACATTTGACCTGCGAGCCTGTTCGTGTTTTTGGGTAAAATTTGCACTTTAAATTTCATTTAAAAAAATCATGTTCAATTCGCATTAGTTGCATATAAAACGCAAACGCAAACGTGTGTTAGTCTCCGAATGTCATTTTGTACGTATGTTTTACACAAACAAATTTCTTTTTCAAGTTATCCTATATTATTAAATGCAACTTAAGACTAATAAACAAATTCCACATGCTACGAATTTTGTTTTGAAGTTTATAATATACAATGTCTTATGATGCGTCTCCAACAAATATTTCGTGTTTTACATAACATTTCTTCTTGTACCTTTTTTCTCATGTATTTGTGTTTATTTTTATCTTATTCGCACGCCAAAGACAGATAGATATTTTGCTTATATATGTAAAATATTGCGAGAAAGAGAACGTAATCGTAAAAATACGAAAAAGAAAAGCAGATAACACGAAGCATTTGCTGTGGACAAGCCCTTATATTATACATGTATTACTTTGAAAGTATAACAGCAGTTTTTTACACATAATTCAATAATAAAATTTAATACATTGTATACATTAATCTAATTAAATTAAAATACACTTCCTGCACGTTTATAGTATTCGACATTTTTCAATAACCTCACAATTGACTATTGTTATTTACATACTAAAATTACGCTTACAACATGAGCTGAGTTTTGTAAAGTGAATCACAGTTTAGTAAATGGTGTTCAGAACCTGAAGGCCGTGGTCTCAGGCGCAATCATTATTAAGGCCTTAATTTCACATATAGCATTCATAACGATATAATAAATACAAAGGCAACCGTAACGCGCTCAACAGCGGACAAAAATATCCGCTTAATATCAACATATTCAAACTTAAGTACATTTAAATTGTGCAATAGTTTGAATTCGTCAGAAACCGCAATCAATTAAACATAGCCGATCGAGACAACGGCTAGTAAATCTACAAGTCAACAATAAAGTTTTAAAACATTTACACATCATATTCGTGCATTACTCTAAATGTTACGTGCTCTTTATTAAAAAAAAAAAAAAAGGTAAACGAAATTAAAGGATTCATACAAAAGAGAATATACCGCAAAGTAAGCCAGCCTCGAGTTTAGTCAACAGCAATGGAGCGAGGAGACTTTTGTTCAGGTTTTTCATATAAGAAACATGAAAGCCCTTGTACAAATAGTGAACCGAAAGCGTGGCAAAATTCAAACCAGTCTGACAATAACCTTACATATTTACGCTCTTTTCAATGCCTTTTTACAATCCTTGTGACCATATGTTATATTTTTTTAAACGCATTGAACTAATTTTTGGTGTTTCCTTTTGCCCACGTATCGAATAGTTTATAAACCAATACAACCAGCACGCTTCGCTTTCTGAGTGACATCATACAAAATCAGCTAATATATCGATCACGCTGACGCCTCGCTTTCCTTCTAGCCTGTGGATTGTCATGGCGTGTCGTTCACCTCGGAAACTGTTCGATTAGCATTTCTATGTGACATGATTTCTACGATTCCATACATTACGAAAGAAAACAGTCTTTCTGCGTTTGTGGGTCTTTGTTTCCTTGACAAAGCCTTATGGAGGCCGAAACAGGCGATCAAATCGCTGAAGGCGGCCTTCCTTGAGTATTAGCGCAACCAAAGTTGCATTCTAGCACCTAACTACCGCGGGCGCAGTTTGCCAGCGGCCGCTCCTGCTCGCATACAACTATACATCAGGAGGCCAATTCTCTCATTTTCTTACCAGCCTACTTTCAGTAGCATTTCAATCTTGTCTCACTTTTGACGTTTCCTTAATATAATTTTGATTGAAAAATGACAGAACCTAGATTTCAGACGTTTTCCCAAGAATTGCCCTTCAGATTACATCAGAATAAATAGACATAAATCGGAGACCTTTGAAAGCGACCCATCGCGTCCGCGATGAGCTATAAGGCGGCGGGTTCGGTTGCGGCGAGTGCGGGCGCACTCGACGGCATTTGCGTTACAACCTGATGTCTGTGGAGGCAGCCGTCAGTAGCGAGGCGACGGGCGCGTGCGACCGCCGCCACGTCTCCCCACCTCCACCTTCCCCCGCTGGCGTCCCGCTCGCAGCACCTTCTCCCTCGGCGTGAGCAAAGCGAGTCTCCTCCTGAGCCCCATACCGGTGTAAGCTGAGGAACTCCAGATTGGCCACTATCGAAGAATTGATCGGTCGCGTCGGGATGTTGACCGTGGTTGCGGACCGCTCGATGCGACGCGGTCGAGGCTCCGGCGGCGCCAACTCCAGCGAGCGGCCACGCCCCTGCAGTTTGGACTGACCGAAGCGTGGCGTCAGTCTACCAATCAAATTATCTTCGCGTCGGGCACTCGATAACTGGGTATCCTCTGTTGGTTTCGGTTTCCTCTTTAAGAAAAAAGGTGTAAACCGTTCCACAAGTGGTCGCGAATGCGAAGTGCTGGCATCAGACACGTTTGAAGTAGAATTGGACGTTTTGAGTGATTGAACGGCGGTCGCACGCGTCCTTGTTGGGTTAGATTTTCTCTGAGCATTCGAGCGAGAGAACGGTTCTTCGACGGGTTCTGCTGCTGATCGAGCTACATTGGAGTCCGGTCTCGGAGCAGTTTCCGGCGGAGTCGGTTCGTCTTCACAGACCCGCAGCACGCAATATGCGTCCCGCTGAAGTTCGTCGAGGAGACTGTCATCTGTGGACACGGCATCAGTTGCACTCGAGGGGCGGGGAGCGGATTCTGGCGGCGTCACTGGGAGTACTGGCGGTGGCTCCGCAACCCGAGGTTTGGTTCTAGGCGGCACGGCCGGCGGGGGCTCTTCCTCTGAACGCGTTCGAGTCGCGAAATTGATCATAAGCTCATACTCGCGACAGCGTGGCGGTGGTTCGACGGGCACGTAGTCGCAGGAGGGGGGCGCAGGGGCGGGAGCGCGCGATGGTGACAGGCGCGCCGGCTTGGGAGGTCGTGCGGGCCGGTCGCAGGAAGCGTCGCTGTCGTCGGCGGGTTCATGCCTTATGCAGGACATGGTGAGGTATCCGCTGCCAGCAGAGCGCGTCGACTTGCCGGAAGAGCGCTCGTCTGCGAGGCGCGCTAGCCGCAGCGACTCAGTACTGGAGGCGAGCTCTGGTTGCTGCAGCGGCTTGCCGTCGAGGTCGACCGCGAGCGCGTTATCACAGCGCCAGGCGCGCCATCCCCCTGCGCTGCAGTCAGCGACGCTCACGCTCACACTTGCACCCGCACCCGCGAGGTGGAGATAGTTGTCGTCGCCTATGGGCGCTTGTCTGGCGAATAAAATACGTTATTACTACTTTTGAAAAAAAAAAACTTCTGATATCTTCTGATAAGCACACATATTATGTTTAGCCACAAATCTATACTCAAGAAAGAGAGTAGAAAGACATGAAATAATAAGAAAAAAGTAAAAGTAAGTAAGAGCAAAAAATCACCTTTTTATTTTTATAGTAGCTTATTACTAGGTAATATTTGTTTGACAGCTTGTTAAAAAAAATTGTTTAAAAAAGTATCAAAAATAACTTGGATCATGGTGAGAAGTCTTTAAACAGCTATTGCAAAAAATCATTCAAGTAACGAGATAGTAATAAAAATAATCCTTTAGTAATTGCGAAACTTACTTGCTTCCATATTTAGTTTCTCTGGCGAGCGACCGTCGGTAGATGCGATGTCGATGTTCAAGATCGAACATGGCTTCTTGTAGCTCGCGCAGAGTTGCAGCCTCAGCCGTCCGCTCCTCCACAGTTGCACATTCTGTACACCAAAATTACAGTACAGTAGACTGAAGGTGTGCATCATTTGCTGATGGAGTGTGCCCGGAACGAAACACAAAGAATGTTGCTGATGAGGATACTTTGTCCAGTGAAGCCAGTTTACTGTGCCAGATGGTGACGCTTACTCATTGGCGACTCCCCCAGGACGTAAGGATGTAGGTTAGGGCACAATGGGGCTAATATGTGCTTTGGAATATTAGCCCCTAAATTAAAAAAAAAAACAGTGTTTTTTCTTTGTTTTAAACGTTCAGAAAATGTAAGGATTCCATTATTTCAAATGATAATATATTTCCTATTAGGTTTTTTAAGCGAGGGGTGAAAAAATTATATTTAAGATATTGACATATTGGAATATTGAACTCATTTCATTTAAGAAAATAATTCAGTTTTTGATGTACGTTACACGTTTTTCCCTTTCATTGATTTTAAGAGAAATTATGCGGTAAAAAAAATGCAGAATACGAAAGTTATGTTTGTTTTAAGTGCATAATAATTTTAAAATGTCAATATTAACTTTAAATTAAATTATTGTTTTGTCCGCTGTCACTTTGAGATAGGTGCCCGTGGCCGTGCCGGTCTGAGAACCTTAGAATACTGCTCCAGTCTATACTCAGGTGAGTGGTTATGCCGTCTGCGGTCCAATGCGGGCAAGCATAGGCGCTGGAAATCATGTACCGCGTTCAGCCACGACATCACGAATCCCTTTCCCCCGCTGCTACTTTAACCGTGGTACAGCAGTAAGGACTCTGAAAAACTCACTGTTCGGCCTGTAGCGACCCTGCAGCGGATGCCAGATGTTCAAATGAAATCATTTATTGCACTCCACAGTGCATATAGATATGTTTTTTTATTAGTGTATAGCATCAATGTAGGCAAGAGGGCTCCAATATTAGTATTAGTAGGGCGCCGTACCCCTTTTTATATATATAATATTATTTTCCTTTATATTCTGGCACACAATATAATTTGAAGTTTATCATTTAGATAGTCATCTATATAATAACATGTGTCAATAAGCATCCGCTTCAATTTGTTTAATGATAGTATGTTGTGTGGATCGTCTATATTTCTGGACAGTTTATTATATTGTCATTGCGTAGGGACTACCAGAATGGAGTATGGAAAGTTGAGCTTATTTATGGATATTAAGTTTAATTTTGTTCTATATACATTTATATAGAAAGATGTCCGATTTAGGCGATAGGGAGTGTCAAGCTGACAATCGTGACAGTTGACAGCACTACACACAGCGGTACATCACGACCTGGTGGCCAATGGCGAGCAGCGATTGCCAAATGGGAATACTATCCAGAAAATGATGTTACCTTGCGGCCGGTGCAGCCTGTCGTCGAGTGCGGGCGCATGCGACACGAGCAGCGCGTGCAGCCGCTGCAAGTCGCGCGCCGGGTCCAGCCGCAGCGCGAGCGACACACCGCCCGTCTCACCACCGCCTCCCGCACCGCCCCCCTCACTCTCCGCCAACGACTCGACGCCGCCGCACCCCTCTGCATCAGCCTCGGGTCGAGCACAACTGTAATATGATCACTTGTATCAGGTCATATGCGTTAAGCAGAGGTGAAATATTGCGAAAAAACATCCGAAAATTTACCATTTAATTGTCAACTTAAACGAAATATTATTGATATCCGACGTTCGACTAGAAACTGATATTTACATCTGGAGACGTCGCGCTTTACTAGTTTCAATCCAAGACGAACGTTGTCAAAAAAGTCAGTATGCTTCATTAGTGTATAAACACGTCTTAAAATTTTAAAAGTGTTTCTGGGATTAAGCGTAAATGTAATGTGCGTACCATGTCCAGTGCGTGTCCGCGTAGTAGCCGACATGCTGGGGGGCGGAGGGCGAGCGCCGGCACATCGCCGACAGCAGCCGCACCCACTCGGCCCGCTCCACGCAGTTGCTCGCCTGCACGAACATCACCCGCTCGCGGTGCACTGACAAACCATACACAGTATTATGTTATTGATGCGAGATAAACAGTGGCGTACATCCCACGGAAGCATTCAAAATCATTATCTTGTTTTCCTTGAACATTGAATACGTATATTTTTTTAAATCTTTACACAGTATTAAAATGAAGTCACTTCCACTGTCTGTTAGCTTAAATCTTTTAAACTATTCCACGGATTTCAATGCAATTTCCAGCAATAGATAGAGTGATTCATGACAAAGGTTTATATGAATAATACACATATTATGGTATAGAGAAGTCGAAAAATGCAAAGATTTGTAATGTGATGTCATAACAAACATATTTGTGCGTTTAATTCGCAAACGCTGGCTAAACCTGAAACCTGCACAATAGGCTATAACAAAAATTTCAGCTTACTGGAAAGTTTTACCGAAAGTGGTCTTTTGACCAGTCAAACACTGTCATTTCACTCTGTTTGATTAACAATTCGACTATAATCCGCATCTGAAAGCGGTTTGCAAAGGCTAACCTATCTGGAAGATGTTGTTGGCGCCGAGCGGTGCGCCCGCGGGCGGCCCGTCGACCGGCGCCACGGCCAGCACGCCCGACAGCGACAGGCGCCGCGAGCCGCTGCGCGCGCCGCACCGAGACCACAGCAGCTCCGAACTGCAACCACATACCAACCGTCAGTTGCCTTTAATGCTGCTATTGTTAACTATTTTAATACAAAAGTATTAATTTCAACGACCATGCAATATATAACTATAGTATGCGTTTTAGACAATTTTTTTATCAATTAACTACACTACTTTACTATAAACGTCCCGACAGTCAGGTAGAACACATGGGTAGAAAAGTGCCTCAAAACATAGCAAAATATCGAGCGTACATTGAATTTGTCTTGAATTTTCTCTAAAATTTAAATTCGACCTTTTTTCCCTTGAAACTTGAGATTTATCTGAATTTACATCTGACTAATGAAACCCATAAAAGTTTATTCCAGCGTACCAGCTATTGCGTTTATGAATGATCCTCTAAAATCAAACTGAAAAATATAATTAACAATTTTCGAAACTACCCACCTTGTGAGTCTAAAGTGTCTCCGCTTGGCGTGTGACTGTGCGGCGCGCGTCCACCTGCGTCTCGGTGACCCGCCCCCAGTCCCACCGGTGCCCGTTACTCCGCCCCGGACGCCATCCGATCGCTTTATCATCGTACTGCAATACATAATATTGATTATTGGGATTATTGTCTCTGTTTACAATTATACACCTTAATTATAGTGAATCCAAAAATAATATTCTTCGTAAAATAATAGAACACGAGTATTAAATCATCTATACAAGGGGTCGGCAACCTGTGTCTCGGCTTTTGTAATGTGAAGCTGCGGCTCTTTGGTTCCATTCGCAAATATTATTTTATTTAAAAAAAAAAACACATTTAAACATCGTTCTCGATCGATGAATAAATAGATTAGTTTTTTTTTTATTTTATCAAAAACCTTTATTTATGCAAGTGCTATGCATTGTTGGCAAGAAAAAAATTTGTGGCTCTCAAAAAATTTTGAATTGTTGAAATTTTTTTAATTTTAACCGACTCAAAAGGTGGGCGACCCCTGGTCTATACGATATCTAAATATTGTGGAAAACTTTGATTTGGTGGATACCATTCGCATGTTGAGAACAAAACCCGTTGTTATTATAAAAACAACAAAGTAATGAGAAACCCCAATTAATAAAAAGGGCACATGCCCATAATACTATAGAAGAAATGCCTTCGCAGTTTTATACATAATTCACTGTAACTCAGGTTCATTTTTGAAATAATTTCTAACAAGTTATAAGAATATTGTAGTAAGAGATTCAAGTTTAGAATGTTTCTTTTTGAACTTACCCATATCTAATCCAAATATGCATAACGAACAGATAAAAATGAATTAATTTCATTCTACGAGTTTTCTAAAATTATAATAATTATTTGTTAAAATATAAAAACTCACCCTTCTTTCAGTAGAACAGGAGTCTCTTGAATGTTGTTATTCTGTGTGTCCGTACTTGTTGATATGATTTCGAGAAACTGTTTTATTGCCTGCACCTATAAATACACAGAATAATTTTAAGGATTTGTACATAGATATCCATAAAATTCGGTCAAAATATGTAAGTAAAAATTCGATCTATAAAAACTAGGCTCAAATTTTCTTTTATATTGAAGTATTTTTACAAAATTGTGTATTTTGTAGATAGTTGACAGCGATCATCAATAAACAGTATATCGAGTGACAATAAAGGCATCAAAAATATAATAAAATGTGCAGGCAGGTTTCCTTGAAGCTTTCCTTAGTGACGATACTTATTGACGCGGAAATTGTTTGTGAGCCGATACCGCATCATCACAATAGTGGCATAGAGTCAATCGGCTTTCGATGCTGCTTTTAAATCTTCTACACTTCATTAAATTTGACCACCAGAATCGGATATTATCAAAGGCAACCAATATCATAACGGCGCGATAGTGGCTCTTCATATATTATCAGGTGAATTCATTCGACGTCGGTATCGTAATAATGCAAGCGAATATTCGACACGCTGTTTGTTCATTGCAGAATAACTTCAGATCCAAATAACCTCTCTGTCTTTATTGTATGGACATAAAACCACTTAGATCGATTCCACCCGATCCCCCGTCGATGAGTTTGATGATTCCCTCATACCGAACGTGATATGTTAAGCAAATTCACTGTCGACCGATGTAGAAACGAGATAAATGATTTCTTTGCAATGTTTTTTTGGTAATAAAGAATTTTTCTTTACTAGTATACCCTGAATCTGATTTGATAAGTGTGATCCCACCCTCATATAAGTTTAATGTAAATGAATCTGCTAAGATTCATAACAAACCGGGGTTGAAACGAGGCAAATAACTTCATTTTCACTTGCATTGTTTGGACATTGATCAGTTCAAAGCGATTCAGCGTCGATAAGTGCAGTTGTTACGATAGATGGGAAAATGTAATCAGATTAATGAAAAACGATTACGATGGCATTTAGCATTTTTCATCATTAATATTACATACATTACATTACATTTTGCCCAATTATGTTTTAAACACTAAGGATTCTGGAATTGCATACAAATTTATCACACCTATATGTTTAGGAGGATTTTAACCATGATTACAGTGTAATAAAATCAAATTTACGACTTAATTTTGTAATCGTTAACCAAAAATCTGGTTACATTTTGCCCATCTATGTATTAAACACTAAGGATTATTGACTGGCATACAAATCTAATACACCTTTATGTTTTTAGAAGGGTTTTAACCATGATTACAGTGTAATTAAATAAAAATTACGACTACATTTTGTAATCATTAATTTGATTACATTTTGTCCATCACTGGTGACGACTACCTTATATATTTGTATAGTGTGAACATAGAACTAACATGTCTTGGCGTGCAGAAGCTGCGGTACAGCTCCGCCATGTACTCCTCCTTGCAGACCTGCTGCGCCGACCGACTGCTCACGAGGTTACCGAGCGACTGGATCGTTTTAGATATAAGCGTCAGAGTTCTGTTCGTCTGCGGGTCCTGCAATTCAAAGGTTTTTGGTTAATTAATCCAATTTTAATTTACAACTGATATCCAGTTCAGACAAAAAGCAATGACTTATTGGCGCAATCAGCAAAAAAGGAAGCAAATAATAAGGTCGTATTTTTTGTTTTTATAGTTAAATTTTCACTTTGCTATAAAATGATTATTTATTTAGATCAATAATAATGAGCCATTTATATATTTTTTGCAGTGTTAATTACTTATTGTGTTCTTTGAATTTCTAGATCCATGTGAAATTTCGACATAGTTTTATTTTATTCACAATTAAAACAGGCTGTCAGTATTTTTTAATTATTAAAAACATGGAAACTCTCTTAAATTGTAAATTATAGATTTTTTTTATTATCGTAGTATAAAAAAACAATGTATATTCTGTGACAATTAATCTGTGACCTACATAAGGACAATCATTACTGCCAATGGAAATCAGAAATTATTTTAAACCCATACCCGTAACTGAATCCAATATAAGTGAATCGATTTTTTTTTTCGATATTATCACTAGAAATAATCTAAAATGTTCAGTGTTAGGTTTTTTAGCACTAGCTATATTATTTATTTATTACATAAATAATTTAATGACAATATTTTATATATAAAAAGTCGACAACCGGAATTATTTGACGTTCTAAAAAAATACGCATTGTAATCGAAATCAGAATAATTTATCTTTATACTCGAGTACTGAAGTGTGTTCACAATAATAAAAGGTCCAAAAGACATAAGTAGCCAACCATTCACTACCTGGGCCGTCTAATTTCTGCTGGCCCCACTTAACTATAGTTTTTTTTTACTGTTGATAGTCGTCGTTTTTGGACTGTGCCATGATTACACCATCAGACGTGATGTGGTCACTGTGCCGTGTCCGGCTAAAAGCGGGTCTTTTTAAACTGAGTTTTGGGCTATAAATTATTTTTTGTCTATTTGTTTCGCTCACACTTGTCAGGTTTACGGTGTGTGCTAGTGACGTACTAGCGAGTGTATATCGATAATTTGTGATATTTTGATTTGTAACTAGCAGGAATGAGCCATCTGTCTATATCTATATCTACAAAAACATATATTTTATTAATTTCATACGTACAACATAAGTTTTAATATCTTAAGGTATTAAAAAATGATAATGAAAACAAAAATATGATTGTATACATTTTATTTCCTTCTATCAAAAATTCATTACTTATTACGACCTACTACGAACGTATGATACTTGAAAGAAACTAAATAATTATGTTAAACTAAACTCAAAAATCCATTATAAAGGTAATGTAAAAAATATTATACATCTTTATTAACGACGTTTCTCAGGTAGTTAGCTCATTTTTATCATTGCTGATATTAATAACCCAACGACGCCATTTAAAACGGCCTTACTATAATCGGTTACTACATGCACTAAATATTTATACTCAAGGGTCTTTGTTTTGGGGGCCTTAGTTTGACGAAGTTGTCCTAAGCTTTCTATAATACTCACAATTTGTTCGGTGGTGAGATCGAATAGCCTCGGTCCGAGTATGGCGGGCGCGAAGAACCTCAGGAATATGAACCCCGAGACCACGGAGTAGCGGACTTCAGCGTTGCGCGGGAAGTGACGCGCCGCGCATTGACGCAGCGCGTCAAACAGGCGGCACATCACCGTCGGGCACATCGTGTACGATGATGTTATGGCGCCGAACACCTAATAATAAAAAATAATCATCAACATTCGCCTATGCACGACGGAGATATAAAAGAGAAACTATAAATATTGCTTTATGGCCTACATTTTCGAAGACCTTTAAAACGGGATTAACTTTATGATTTATCTTTTTTTTCTATTGCTTTAAAAAAGAATTATCCAATTCAGTCAAATGGCAGAGTAATGGGTAAACATTAAAAAAATACAGCCGAATATAGACCCTACTCCTCTTTGAAGTCACAAAGGAGCAGGTTCTGTATTCGAGTCCCGGCACTGGCAAAATTTTCTGTTATGAGCAGTTTAGGTTGTCACGAGTCATGTATGCATATTTGTTTACAGGTACGTATAAGTTTGTCTAATACCCTTACGGGTATTGGGTATACTACAAGGGCAAGCGTTTTCTGAGGCTATTTCAATGTGTCATTGTCCGAAAATGTGATGTTTATATTATTAATGGCCACGTATGCTGTTTAATTACCAATAAAATTAAGTCTATGACCACATTCATCCACGCGGTATCTAGCTTGAGCCAAACTACTACCATTCATCTTATCGTTGCCAAATCGATCGTGATTGGAGCATTTCGGTACATTAAAGTTTATTTATTTAGTCGTTAGTAAAGTTGGGGAGTTATAAGGGTCGTACCCGTTCAACGTAGTCCTTCAGATTGGCCAAGTTGGCGGTGACGGCTGCTGAGGGCTTCACCCTCGCCGGGTCGATCTCGCAGGGCCGACGCTCCGCTAGTACCGCGGCAAGAGTGGGCCGCAGCACTGCGCGCAAGTATGACGCGCCGCTCAGCCGCATCGCCTCATCCATCATTTTCGAGACCAGCGTGTTGCCGCGGAATATTGTCGTAGCGTCGCTAAAAGTAGAAAAACTCCAGGATCATATTCCTTTTCAGAGCAAGCTGAGTTACAATCAATACATATATGAGTGGAAAAAAAATCATCAAAATCATAAAGGTCGTCTCAGCCAGCTGCATTACGGAATCAATCCGAGTGTGTCCAGCTCCGTTATCTTATCTTCTTTAAGTAGGCATCAATCAGATGTAGACGACAGTAGCCACTTAATATGAAGTGAGTTATCAACTTGTTGGCTACCATTTTCTGAAAACGGCATGTATGTTTCTTTACAATGTCATTATAGATATACGCAAGCACGTAGTAAGCAATAAAAACCTAAAGATTGGTTCGGCCCAGAATATTCACGGGCCAAAAAAATGTCATATTAAATTACTATTTCAAATAATACATACATAAACATCAAAAAGAAAGTAAACAAAATATTAATACTCTGTAAAATTACTTTAGTATACTAAATTTAATTTAAAATTATCGTTAATTAATAAATTAATCTGAAACTTAAAACATGACAGAGTACCGATAGTTTCAGTATTTTTACCAGTTTAAATTCAGTTTTTGTTATTTAATTTAGGTGTATTTGAATTCAAATTCAAAATATTCAATCACAAAAACATAAATGGCGGAAATGAGTATAAAAACACGCTGATATAGGAAGCACGTATCATTTACTTAAAATATACGAGTACTAGTTGTGATGAAATTAAAATTTTAGCATAAAATAGTTCTGTTTTAGGAATAACATTATTCCAATTATTTTTAACTATAGACCTCCAAGATTATGTTTAAAATATCTAACAAAAACTGTGGTTTGAATGCTTGCCGCAAGCTGAAGAAAAAGCAAAATACAGTGCCTCGGAGGCCCCTATTGAAAATCACCAGTTTTCAAATAGGCAATAGAATCCGAGGTCTAATTCCTACAATATTTTTATTTCAAGATAAAAAAGAAGAAAATAATAAAATAGAACAGGCAACACTTTCATTAGTGAAGATGATTTGGTTTTATGAAAAAGGGAAAAAATAATACTCGAGTTTATAGTTAACAATACATTATTTGACATTTTTACGCGATATTATGGTTGGCTCATAAGTAATTTAGGAGGCAAGGTTTAAACAGTTGTGTGGGAATGGTAAATTGTGCTAAATATGTATAAACTAAACTCACGTCAAAGCTGATATTTCTGCATCAGCTAGCTCCTTAACGATGGGAACGATGAGATCATGATGTGTGAAGAGTCTCACGAGCGGTTGCGCCGCATCCGTTTTACTGGATACTATTTCCCCGAGAATATAAACTGCCGATGCTGTGATAGGCTGAAAAAAAATCAATTATCATGACTTCTTTTGTATTATATACATTTACATATATCAATTTCATGACTAGTAATTTAATAAGAAGGCTAGTTATTTAGTACTCTTGAATTCTAAATATATGGAACAAGTAACATTTTATCTGCTTCAAATTTTTTCACAATATTTTCTACTAAAGTAAAAACAGTAATAATGGCGTATTGCCTACGTCTTATCGGATCTTTTAAAATACTATATATATGAAGATTTTTGAGCAGGCTAGCATGATCACATAGCTATCAACAGACAATAATTTAATAATTTCTTCATAACTGTACTTGATATATGGATTGCATTATGATTATCAAAATAAAATGCAGTCACTTGGCCGTGCTTATTATTATCAAATAAGTGGATATTAAGTCAATTTTCTAATCATATCAATATGAGGAAATCAAACATATAATATTTCCTTATATAGAAAATAAAGACCTTTTGAAATTTTCTTTAATTATTGTTAATAACAGGTACATCGCAGTTGCGTTTTTTTTTTCACTTCTCTCGACAACATTCGTAGGTCAAGATCATGCACGTTTGTGATGTTGTTTTAGTTCGGGTCATTGACCACTCACGTCATCGAGAATGCACTGTGTTAGTTTTTTTATTAAATGTTTCATTGCTATAGACTTTATTTTGTACGTCATTTTATAAAAACGGTTGAGAGTTACAAAGCGTACACGTATCTTTCAAATGTATATTAATATTATATATTACATATCACCTGTATATTAAAAAAAAACTATTAAAACTAAATTGCTGGGAAAGGGATATTATTCCATTAATGACTGTTTGAATGATAAAAGTGCGTGGTCTTAATATATGCAATCTTTCTCTCGGGGCATTCAATCCTTTGTATATTATACCTGTTATTGTACCTCATTATGTTAAAAAGAGCAACTACCAGAGTCTCTTGCAGGCTCTTCTCGGTAGATTCGCTTTCCTTTTTTTTGACAATTCAAAAGTGCTTGGAAGTAGGCCTATTTGAATAAAGTTCTATTTCATTTCATATAGTTATTCCCGATAGCCAGTCTTTTGCTAATTATAAGTTTATACAACTATAGAAAATGTTTTTACATACTATGATTTCACTAAATAAAATATATAAATTTTGCTTTCAATGCTATTATATACTTGTACTTATTATATCACATAGATTCTATGCAATGGTGAATTCATAATAAAGTTCATTAAAAGTTATACACAATAAAGTGTGCCGATACAATTAAACAAGTTTTTTTTTATCTGTTTTAATCACGTTTCGAGCGCTAAAACTGAATGAATCACGTATATTTTAACTTTTACCGCAATTCAAAGCGACGTTGCACGATAACACTCCACATGAAGTTGGCTGTTACTCGTTTAATTATTCATATTTATTAGCATAAGTAATTAATAATTATGTTTATCAGGAAAAAATATTATTAAGTAGTTATTTATAACCAGGATGTGACTTAATATACATTTTAAATACGAAATAATCACTGTGATTCAAAAATCTAGCGCGATAACGTTAATATTTAAATGTTTAGAGAGAAAAAAAAACTTATTTATTAAGCTTTCCATTGTCCCGTTGTGTGAAAAGATCCATTAAAGATAATATTTTTAAATACTCTTTTAAAGCTAGTAGAACGAATTATTTGGTTGAAATTTATAGACGTCGCTTTAAGTTTGCTTCGACTTTACTAAAACATTACAATTTATATTATTCAATGAATGTCAAAAGATTTAATAAGTTACTGATTTTGTCATAATGGACTTGGCTCTGCGAATACTATGGCTATATTCAAGTTCCTGTTATAAATTCAATTTTTTGTCAAAACGAATTAATTTTTTGAGAACTTTGCTAATCAAAGTCGAATCAACGTCTATAAATTTCGGCCTTAGACTTTTCAATTTTGAACTAAAAAAGGCCGTATTATTATATTAAATTTATAATTTCAAAACTTTATTGTACGAAAACCTTGAATTGTAAAAGGCTTACAAAAAACATATTTAAATGCTGGTATGCAGGCAGACAATTGTTATAAGCCTGCTAACGTGGGATGACAGAGTTTTATCAATACTTGTTAATTAATGACGCACCTAGATCATGGTTTCATTTAAAATATTTCAAGTTAAAGCAAAATATAACCACCGCATTTTAAATGGTAATTTTGTTCAACAAGTGTGGTTATTTTCAAATTATACAATACATATAATTGTGCATTGATAACCATGCAAACATTACGATAGGAATATAGCGGCATTTGACAAGAGAAGAATCCACTGGCGAAAGTCGCTGTATTGGAAACAAGGGTTCTAGCGATGAGATTTATAGACGCTACTTCGATTTTGCTTAAACTTTGCTCAAGAAATAAGTTTGGCATGGACAAAAAACTAAACACATAACAGCAACTTGAGTATAGCCTAAGTGTTGACAAAGACAAGTCCAAAATGAGAAAATCGGTAACGATTTTGATATTAATTGAATAATATAATTTGTAATGTTTGTGCAAAGTCTAACCTAAGTCAAATTAGGGTGTATAAATTTCTACTTACGTATGCACGTCGCTGGCTCAATGTGTAATAGTCGATACAAAAAATCGACAAGCCTAACTAATCACTATTTTATCATGTTTTCTAGTTAGTTTCCTCGTGTCTTGGATACGAGCATAAGTAATTAAGAATCTCAACTGCCAATTCCATTCTCGGACGTGACAGCCCGATTAATTTTTTTTCCCCGAGACATAGAAACATAAGTATGGATACACGTAGTAGCAACCCCGTATAGGACTGACTTATTACATCTAAAAACCCTAACCCTAGAGCTGCATGCGGCGAAAACTTTATTTGACTTGTTATTCTTAAAAATGCTCATACATAGGTTTATAGCACTCACCTTCTGATGAACGCTTCGTAGAAAGAGTTCCTCTAGCCTTCTGTACTTGTGCAATGGGAAAACATGATCCACTGTGTACTGCAACAAAAGTCTAAGGGAGCCGAGCGTGGCACTGCCAGCTGCAGATAGCCTCGTGCCAGGCGGCGTGGCTCCCCGCGAGAGCGCTCCTCCGGCGCGGGAGCTCAGGAAATACCTGCACAAACAACTCATTACTTCTCCAAGTCATTATATTCCCTACGCCAATCATCTACTATTTTTACTCTCCATAAACATTTTATATTTCTAAAAAAGAATTATTAAGAAAAACCACAACCTAACGTCTCGTTCAAAACTGGAAAGTGTCTGAAGTGATCGAATGTATGCGTTGGGCCTGTTATAAGTAAAATACTATGCCTATTATAGACAATAAAATAGTTTGAATATTATGGAAATGCTCACCAAGCAGGCGAAGGCGATAGTGTAGGTTGCTGTAATTGCAACCGCACTTCACCAAGGAAAACAGGCGTGGTCGCCTCGTGCCAAACAGACACTCTCGCCTCACACGCCACTCCAGCCTGTAACACGGAGATTTACATTTATCTAAATTGTCACTGTTAAATGATACACAAAAATTGAAAGATTTTCACTTACAATTTGTGAACCGTCCTTATCCTTTGGATCCGGTTCCATTACGAGATCAAAACAGAAAATTTCATTAAATTGAGGATTGACAGTTTTTTTTTTAGGTTTCGTACGCTTCTCCACGGTCCGCCCGTTGGAGTACAACAGGGTGACCAGCGCGAAGGGGTCGCACTGCCCGTTCTTCGTGGTAAGTTCAGAGCACTCGAGCACGCGCAGACGTATCGTATCATGGCCCACTCGCGCCGTGTAATGCCTCTCAGGGTCGGACCAGTAGTCTGCGGCGGTGGGTGTGGGCGACGTGTCTGACTCGGACATTGTGTGCATGGGCGGCTTCGATCGCATTGTCCATTGCGCTCGGTCCTTCAAGCTCTCTGACCGCGACAGTGATGGTTCAGTCGACGCAGAGCTCAACAGTTTCTTGCTAGTCGAACTCGAGCACGATCCAAACCTCATACTCTCCTTACAATATTCAGATATTCTAACTAGGTTATTTCCTTTGCTTTTCGTCGAGCAGTTGTCGGCAGCCGGATCTGGGTCAGGTGGTTTTGGTTCCATTCGTAACCGTTTTCTCGAATCTTCGAAAGTGAGTTCGATGAACGCTTTGCCTTGCACTTCTGAGTCCGCATCGACCGGTCGTAGTGCGAACCAGTGGTCCTTGTTATTGTATCGATGCAGATCCTCTCGTTTGATCGCCACTTTACCGAGCACCTTATCCTGTTTGAGATGCTTATCTCGGTCGAACACGTAAATGGATAGATAACGGAATCTTCTAGGCACTTCAAACTGGAATTCTTCTCCGAAAAATGGACTGAAACAATATACAACTAAATAAACATATGCAAGGATATTTAAGGTAAAACGTTTTTTGCAATTAATTACTAAGTATTATTCACCACAAAGAATTGTCTCAGTACGTAGACATAGAGTTGGTCACATCACTAGATTAATCTCGTGAAATAAATGCGTGAATGAAATCCAAAGTATATAAAATATAATAGTTCGATTAAATTCTTATTTTTGAATAATATATTGCAATTAATAAAAGATACGAACAATACATACAATGATTAAAAAGTATAATATCGCAGGTATTTAAAAATGGCTAAAATATATCCCATCATTCCGACCGTTTAAGATAAGTTAATTAACTAACTCACAGTAACAATACAGGCAAATACTCAAACGAAACAATAAAGTGAGTCAATTAACTGCACCGGCTCCAAGAAAACGGTTGTAATGTTTTATACACTAGTAGACTTTAATCTAAATTGAACACGATTGAGATAACAGGTACATGCGAAACTTCCAGTAACTTATCAGGCTCATAGCATTTAACATTTCAAGTATTTATTTGTTGGGAATCGAAGTTAAAAATTTGTGAAATGTTAAATGAAAATATACTTTGACAGTGGTACATTATGTCATGATGCATTTTCATTAAGCGTGTGCGGCCTTGTTTAATAAAGGCAAAAGTTTGTCATCTTTCCTATACATTAACCCTTTTTTTGTGACCCAGTAGAAATCCTCGTGGACTGTCAGGGGGGATTAAAGCCGCTGGGATGTTCCTTCAATCACAAAGTGCGCTAGGCTATGGGAAGCACCAGGGTGCATGACCACGGCCCGACGCCTTGTGCTCCCCGGGAGAGGCTAACTCCATTCAGTGTAGGAGACATGGGAGGGTGGAGTGGTCATCACGTCTCCATCGCTAAATAGTGGTAAGGAGCGCGTGGTCCCACAGCATTGGAATATCGCGTAAGTGGTCATCCCCTCAAATAAGCCACTCGGCACTCCTTGCGAGGTCCCCGAGATGGGTGGGGACCCCAGCGACTCCGCGTTATTCGCCGCACTGGTGGACTTGGCGTTGTCTTTCTCCATGGACCGGATTGGCCTTCGAGCGGCCGCACAGCCATCGCCGCCGACAAGGTGGTCTGCTAGCTTGCCGGCGATCCTATACATCAACTCTGCCTTAACCCATTTCGTCCCAAATGTCCAAAATGTTTACACAGTTTTCAACGCGATATTTTTGACCTAAACGTCGCAAAAAAAAAAATGAAAAGTACCAATGTCGATGGTTTTTGATGTCCTCTTTCGAAACCCGTGGTCTATTTTGGACTTGGATTTTTCGATAAAAAGTTATGACCATTTTTTTGAAAAAAAAAAACGCGATTTTTTCGATATTTTTCTCTAAAAATCGTATATTTTCACATCGAATAAAGTAGAATCGACCGTTGAAAATAATTGTAATCGAGGATTTTTTTATATTTCCTTTTTCGTTGCGTTGGAATTTTTTGAAAAAAAACAAAATTGCGGCTCCAATATGGCGGCACGAAGTTTTTCGTTTTCTTTCTCAAATATCGATTATTCCATCGTGATTTTTGGTAGAAAGTATAATATGTCATATTCCTCATCGTCTGTTTCATCTCCGTCACTTTTATTGTCAAATTCAGATTCGAGATCAAAATTATCCTGTACTGGCAAAATCGATACCTGAATGTGATTATTCCGTTCCGACATTTCGCATGAGTCACTTTGCAAAATTCTTATTGCTGACTCGATGGAAGAACGTGTACGAATTCTTTTTCTCGAAGACATTTCGGAATTCGAATTGGCGTTCACTCATAACAAATAATAGAGCGAAATATACTTGGACAGATGGCAAGGAATTAAAAAAGTTTTAGTTAAGTTTTGACTTCGAGCCGCCATTTTGTTTTTTTTTTTCAAAAAATTCCAACGCAACTAAAAAGGAAATATAAAAAATCCTCGATTACAATTATTTTTAACGGTCGATTCTACTTTATTCGATGTGAAAATATACGATTTTTAGAGAAAAATATCGAAAAAATCGCGTTTTTTTCCAAAAAAAAATGGTCATAACTTTTTATCGAAAAATCCAAGGCCAAAATAGACCACGGATTTCGAAAGAGGACATCAAAAACCATCGACATTGGTACTTTTCAATTTTTTTTTGCGACGTTTACGTCAAAAGCTATTGCGTTGAAAACTGTGTAAAAATTTTGGACATTTGGGACGAAATGGGTTAAGACGTAATAAGTACCTATTATTAATAATTTTATTTATTATTAAATAATTACAAAATAAAATGTACACATGAGTCCTAGCATAGCCAAGCCCTGCATGGTTACGAGTATCACCAAGATAACCCAGCGGATTAGCAAACTTAAGTGGCAGTGGGAGGTCACATAGCTAGTAGGGTGGATTTCCGTTAGGGCAGAAAGTTCTCGAATGAAAGCGACTTACTGGCAAGCGCAGTATGGGACATCTGCCAACAAGGTAATCTACCTAAACCAGATCGACAGATGACACTAGATGCAAGCATTACGACCGGTCGCTCTGGAAAACATTAGGGAGCCTAGTCCAGCATTGGACGTAATATGGCTGACATGATGATGATGAGACCCAAGACTTTTCGCAGTGTTTTGGGCTTTCAATTTATTTATACTAGCTAGATAAAAGTGACATCGCACCTGGAGAATATTGAGTAGTCCAAAAACGGAAGCGACCGCCAAGAGACGGAATCCTCTGGCAGTCGTCGTCGTCATGTCGTCCTACTTATACCACGACAATTATTTGATTTTATCACATATAACATAATGATGAACTGCAATCAGTAATCAGCAATCAGAAATCTAATACATTTAATCTAAAAATCGACTAAAAGAGATTTAAACTTATTGTGAATCTTTATAAGACCTTTGAAAACGTAATATCTATTCTCAGAATTATATGGCGCGATGGAGACTGAGTACTAATTTATGAACAAAATATGATGAATTGTCTGTCACACGAACCTCGCGGCTGGGTTATTATTTCTTCTTTCTCGGTAATTCTAATATTAGACTACATTACACACACCGATGTTTTTATAAGTAAATTGATTTGAGAACGATTTCGAGGTTATTTTCGTCTCAAATTACAACGAAGCCTCATCCTCCATCGATCAACGACATGAATATATGGCAAAAAGTTTGACGGTATTATTGTACACGTGATACGATATTTTACAGCGAAAGAAAGCTAACTTTTTGTTTTTTTTTCTAATATTCACCTCTTGAAAACATTTAATTAATATACAAAATGAGAATAATATATGTACTATAAAAAAAAAAACATTTTATCAATAAAATTTTAAAACCGGTTACAACTAGTTTCCTTTCCTTTAATTAAATTTAATATTAGAACAATTTTACTCAATGATAAAGCAATCAGTTTTAGTGATAAGATTACCTATTGCCGATTGTAAATGAGTAAAAGTTCTATGCATTTTTTTGAACCTATTATTTTTAAGAATACATCAACTATCGGCGTACCGTTCATAAATAGAAAAGAACGAAGATGAGACAACCCTAAGAAAAGTTTCAGTCTTTAATATATATAGTTATTTGTAAAGCATGATAACTCAATAAAGGGGTTTATTGACTTACGAGTGTGTTGGTGTAAGAAATTCTGGGTGTGAGCGGCAGCCTCGCACGGGCATCCGGCGCCGGTATTTATAAACCGGAACCGTCACCGGCCGAGCGGAGGCGGTAACCAACTGTACACAGGTACTCCGCCTCTTATAACACCAATGATTCAATTAATTTATTAATACAACTCTATCATTTACGCTCTTCCAGATCGAGAGGAATACACTAAATGCGCCGTATACCATCTAATTGCAATCAGAGGGGCTAGGCAAAATACCATTCAGCAGTAATTTTAGTATAAATTACAAAATTGTGTGGGATTGACATTACGTAGATCACGAAATACATCGTTAGGTTAATGTCAATAATACCAAACATTTTTGAACTTTATTTCTACCGTTTTGGCAAATTGAATGTTATATTTTTTTTTTTACTTTTTTGTGTTTTTTGACAGGTACTCTAGGATTTTTTTTATTTAAGTTTAATAAAACTTTTAAAAGGACAAAATGCAAATAGAGCCAATTTTTGTAGCACATTGAGCTATATAATGTAGAAAAGGGCTATCTATATGTTGAGTGATAACTCGTTAGAACAATGTATTACATGACGGTGAAGCTGAAATTTGTGTCAGAAAAGTTACAGTCACTTAAAGTTCCTTTGTATCACATAAAAGTCGTATATTTATTTATGATTACCGAATAGAAATCGAGGTGGAAGTGAGAGCTAAACTATTTAGAACGAGCAGTACGAAAACATAGAGATGACTTTAACTCGATAAGACACTCAGGCAACTTCGTTACAGAAGTCGGTTAATAAGCAAACATCGAAACTGCTTAGACGTGATCTTCGAGGTTCCAATACACGCCAGATTGAAATAGCGATTAAATTGAATCAGAGATTCTTAGTAACCAGGTAAGAGTTTAGAAAGAATTACCTAATGGAACACAAAACATCAACTGGAAACGTCATCTTGTCGCAGTCGCAAGTTATCGCTAACAGCGAAGATTTATATGGTCAGCTGTATGATTCTTATTTTGCTTACCCTGGATTCGATTCTAACGATAATAGTAGCAACAACCATATGTCACTACGCTTACGAATTTTCTGACATAATGCTCTGATGATGGCTCTGAGACAACTTAAAAATGGAAAAGCATCCAGTGGGGATGGCTTAACAACTGATTTTCCTAAAGCTGAAGGAGCCCTTACTTGTGTACAACTACAAAACTACTTCAAGTCCCTAATTCACTATGGGAGAACATTAGTGACGTGGAATAGAAGTGCCCTGGTTCTTTTCTTCAAGAAAGATGATAAAATCCTCCTGAATTCTGAAGAACCAATGATTACTGAAGCAAGTGGATTGATTGAAGATTACAACTGGGCAAACATAGTATAAAACGCCCTATTACAAGATGTGGCAACGAGTTGCGAGTGCCGGCGATAAATACATTAGAAAATCCGAAAAAATTGTTTATTGGCACTTATTAGGAGAGCACTATGACCAACAGTGGACTAATGTAAGCTGAAGATGATGTTGAACCACTATCTTCAGTCTTCTCATACGTCTATTACTCGCCATTAATGGCAATAGCTCGCTAAATGCTAATCCTCCTGATTGTACTGCGGCTGCTTGTTTTAAATCATTTTAACCAGGAAGAAATAATATCTTACAATTTGTAAATCTCAAACGCCATATGCAGAAATAATGAAAACGAACAGCTAGTAGCTATATTATCAGACAAAAATCTACCACACAACGTGACTATTTGTTTGGATCAGCAAATTTCAAAGAATAAATTCTAGTACTTGAGATGAGGCTGAGAGTAAAAATTCTTATATATTCGTAGTGCGGACAACGAGTACGATATATAACCACATAGCATATATTGCTACAGGGGTTGGACCAAACTTCATATATTTTTGCCCATTGTCTTTAAGTTTAATAATGATATTACATTCTGTTCAGACAATTAGAAATAATTATGAGTAAAGAATGACGACAAAGATATTTAATATGGTATGTTAGTGGAAGTAAGTGCTGAAGTCGATTAAAACTTAGGTACGCAGACAAACGAAACAGGGTATTGTTGGAATTAAAGATCCTTTTCCTTGAATACCTTTAATGTTCCACTGATTTTTGTTACACATGTGACTGATTCACTGAATGCTAAAAGGGAGCCCACCACCAAAGCTAGTTACACTGCGTTTTCAATTTATACGGCAGCGGAGTTCCCCGGACTGTAAGCCGTCTAGCTAGTGTTTACATTTTTTTTTGAATGTTTGAACTTTCAGATGTCGCAATTGAGCTACTGTGACAAATAATCATTATAAGAATGTAATTTAAAACGTCTAACATTTAATACACTTTTTAAACAATCCTTCATGAATACCTGATTATAATTGATTTTTTTTTTTTTAATAAATCAGGCAAATGTCTAGAAAATTGTGTAAAGTTCATTTTATATCATTTGATATATTTTCTGTAAGCTAACAGTATGGTGAGATAAAGTCAACAATATCAGATTTTGACGAGTGTACTAACGGATTCAAGGACGTAAGGAGGCCAAACCACACGGCGTTCCATTCTTTCTGCACATCCCAATAAAGATGTGGAGTGATGAAAGGTAAAGAGATAATAATATTATGATCCTATCATAAAAAAGATAAATAACTAGGCGGTAAACTGCAAATTAACACTGTGTAATCATCCGCGTACAGTGTCTATATGCCAAAGAGATTGTTAATAAAGTTAACTAGCGATCATAGTTACTAATACCAGATCGGCTACATAATTGCTTAGTTTTATTATTATACGAAACGAAGTAAATCCCTTCAACATATTGAAAAAGCATATATTTAGGCCGAAACGCGACTTCCCGAAGCGAACATTTTAAAAGGATTGTGTGAATATTGTTCAGTTATCGAGAGTTAGTCACATTCTAATCGTACAAATTGATAAATATTTCTTTAATATCGATATTAAAATGCTTTTCGATTTTATTAGAACTTTTATAGACAACTCTGACGCGTTGAGATATTCCGGGCCTCTCTCAATCGGATATTGTATCGTGACCAATAAATCAGGACAGACTGTCTGTAGCTGATAACTGAAGCTTATTCGCATATTTTTAAATCGTGTTTACTACGGCAATTTGTTTTATAAGCTAATTGTAGACCTTGATAAACTACTCTTCCTTGCGTAGTATTCCTCAAACTTGAGGCGAGTGAATTCCTTTTTAATTTTTAAATTTTTTTGTAATTTGATCGTCTTGGCGACAAGAAGTACGTCGTGCAAATATCTGTTAAGAATTTTATGGATTTGGTGTGTCCATCTTGTGACAAGATAATATAAAACAATTTACTCAATGTAAGGAACAACGGCATTAAACATTTAATGCGCAAAGAAACATTTCCTACTTATCCCTTTACATACATCGCAGGCATAAACACGTGGTTAATCAGATTAACTATACGCATGTGTTGAACGGAAGTAGTACACAGATAGAAACGCACTTGACGATTTTTAAATGGGACACAAACCACACCCACACTCCACTACGCGCAGCAATGAGCGCACCGAACAGCGCAAAATAGCGCAGGGAGTGAAAATCTGGAGCGTTGCACTTAAGAGCGGCTTCACCCGGCCCGTGAACCATTCAGACGCACGCGATGATCATTTTACGGCTGTTCCGGGACCAATTTATCATTTAAAAGCTTCCGTTCCACGTACAGCCCGAGATGTATGGCCGTCTTTTTACGACGACGTTAGTTACTCGAAGGCGCTCCAGAATAATATAAAAACTCAGTGGATCGACTCATTGCTGTAACATAGGTCATATTAATATGTCCGTGTAGTATCAACAGCGATCTAATGATAATCACTTTAAGGAAATCCTTTAAAGTGTTTATTTAATCGGCGACGGAAACTGGAATTGCTGTTTACATTATCAATACCGACGGTCGTAGGATAGCGCCGCGCCGAGCAGTTTGGACAGAGCGCACACACGAATGCAGTGATAACATATCGCGAGACAAAGAACCCATTAAGTACAGTAAATGAGTGACGTGACATTTCCTTCGATATCCAACACGGCGTCCTCACCTCTGGGGTCACTAAATCATTATCGCTTCCGTTCATTAACAAACAAGTTAACTAATCATAGATAAATATGTAATGAAGCAACTGGACACTGTTTCCATTTCTTAATTAAACAACAGCATATTTGTGTCTACTTTTTGAATACATTATACTGTATTAATAATAGGTTGGAGAAAATTTTCTGCGCATTTTATATGAAAACGCAATACATTTTTTTTCAAAGTTTTTTACATTTAATTGCAGTATATATGTGCCATTTTGTTCGATGACTTTCTTCTTCTTGTGGGTGACCCGGTTGCTGTGAAATTTTGGGACTTGTAATAAAAAAACGCGACAAGTAATTTTGCCAGTCCTCTCTTGATATTATCCTGACACAGCCTAAAGAATTTTGAAGAGATAGGTGGAAATCTGAAGGTAAAAGGTCAGGGCTATATGGCAGATGCATTAATACCTCCCAGCCAAACTCTTAATTTTTGCTGAGTGCCTAAAGATGTGTGTGATCTAGTGTTATCGTGATGAAAGGCTACACCCTTTTCTATTTATCAAGTCAGAGCGCTTTCTCTCAAATTCTTGCTTTAATCTCATCAGTTGTTGGCAGTAGAGATCAGAATCAATGGTTCTGCCAGGCGGTAAAAGGTCGTAATGAACAATGCCCTTCTAATCCCACCATACACTCAACATTTTGATAAAATTTTAAAATCGAATTTATTTATTAGATTCCCTCATTTTAACAAAAAGAAAAACAAATGAAAAATTGCTGGAAACAATATTTTACCAATTTTTTTCTTTTTTCGAAATGAAGGAATCTAATAAATAAATTCGATTTTAAAATTTTATCAAAATGTTGAGTTAACAATCAGTGGAGCGAGTTCGACTAATAAATCGTTTCGTTCAAAGACTCGTATGTTGTAGGGATTCGGAAAGACCTATGACCTATCAGTAATTGCATTATGAAGTGTCATAAACCTAATTTCCTTTTACCAGAATGAGAGAAAGTAGTAAAAAGTAATTCCCACAATGATTAGCAAGGGAACATTTGCTTAAAGTACACAACAATTAAATTCATCAGCGCGAGTGTTGTCTCCATTCATTGTGAGTAATCAATGGCGAGGGCGAGGGGTGGAACGGAAGGGACGCTACGCGCGGCCGCGTGCGCACCGGAAATGCATCCGGGACGTGGCGCGCCGCATTGCCGCCCTTACGGCTTACTCACGACTCCCCCAAAACGAACCTGATGCTTGAAAATTATTTATAAACTTGTTTTCGCTTGCGAATCCCCACGTTAATAACATACTCATTATTTACTCTTCTCAATTAATCACAGTGTGCCATTGCTTTTGACATTAAGAACGCCGATTTTTTTATTTGCCCTTTCTTGCACATTATAAGTTAGACATTAAATTAGATACGCATCTAGTTGTACTAAAGCAAATATAAATATTTTTCGCTAATCTAAAATAGAAAAGAAGAGAAATAAAATAAAAATAAAATTTAATGCAAGTTCCATTATGAGCAAATCAGTTATGACCTACACATGGTTTATGAAACAGAAAAAAACCCATAGAAATTATTATAGAATAAAATGAAAGCTTCATTTTTAAATATTTTCAAATCTCCAGAATCCAAGTTAATATAATATTACATATATTTTGACATATAAGCAATATGTGATTTAAATCTAACCAACTTCCTTGTCATGTCAGAAATAACTTGTCTAACAATGTAATAAAAGGTTAAACTCAGAGATGAACAATATTTCAATGTTTATAAGTGTTACGAATCGAATAATGGTTTCTGTGTTAGAAAAACAGTAAACCTGGTTTCAACTAGAAATCTCCGTTGCCATAGGTACTTTGAGGTACCATTTATGTTGACATTTCCTTTGTTTCATCAAGCTAAAGTCCCACGTTAATCGTGCTCACTGGAATTAGCACTGTACTTGTAAGAAATAAGTATTTATCATTTTCTTTATCTGCAAAAATCTTGGAGTTAGGTTCCAAATATGGTAGTAGTAAAATCTTTACAACGCTCTGCAGTCCATTACATGAAATTATATTTTTTTATTTTGTTTTATAGGTATGCATATCAAATAAGCATTAAAACTTGAGTAGTTTAGAATGTCATATACGGAAAGAAGTAGTAATAAAATATTCGATATGTTTATTTTCGTTAAAATTTCCTAATTTCTACAAGAAAACGCTTGAAGTATGAATTAATCATGAGTATTAAAGGTAACTAGAGCCGTCCGGTCGGTACAAAATGCTATAGAGAATCAGTATTGCATATAAGATTCATTGACAACAACGCGGTGCATGATAAAACGCGCTATGAAAATCGGTCCTTAAAGTCGCAACATAAAAATGCATGTTTTTAATGTCCGAGAACTCGAATGCAGATACGAAAAACAGCAACGTGCTTGTTTTGCTTAATGAACTTCGTTAGTTGTTGTCATTGAACGATATTTGCATTTGAATTGTGTTGCATCATAATTGAATCGAACGCGTGTGCCGGCTGAAACACGATTAATTCAAATAGTCGCGACATATTGTATTGGTGAAAACACAGGAAGTAATAATACACATACCTACCTACATATGTGATTACTGATTACGATAACAACGCGCTTACGGCTCACTGCCGCAGATACTATGAATACACTTTTTATTATCGAACGGATGTTTTCAACAGCGAATTAAAAGTAAAAACTTCATATATAGAGGATTAACCTCAGTGTTATCTATGAAATAAAATCGAGAGACATGTTGCAATGTATTTTTGTTTGACAAGAAATGTTCTAGGGTTTAATGTAGGTAATAATAACAGGCTGTGGCTGTAATTATTAAAGTAGTCTTTACTTTCCCATTTCACATTACCACGCTGTACACCCAAAAATAAACGACATAAATGGGCGTATCTTTCGATTATGTTAACTTAGAAATACAGTTACTATGGAATGCAGACCTGAGTATTTGATATATTAACTTAAAAGTTCTACGCGTTCCTCAGAAATATGATCTTGATAGACAGACAGTGAGAGAACTATTATGGGTTCCTTTTAAAGAAAGAAATCTTAAAAAGGAAGAATTTTGAAATTTTATGACACTCGTTTAATACATTTTCACAATTCTTCTAAGAACTAATTATGAAGTAAAAACTGTTAGATGTAACAGAACAGCACACTGCGTCCGAATATTGTTTATATGGAAACGTTCGGCTACAAAACTTCAAGACAAAGTTGACAACTGGCCGACCACTTTGCGTTTTAATGCAAAGTGTGGTTATATTACTGCATAGTGGTCTCTTACCCTTAATAGAGAAATAGGCTTCTTTAATATTAACAACAGTACTACTAACACATTTTTAACTTTCGCGATTTGTACTCGATATAAATACTTTAACGGTTCCTATACGCGAATTAGCATACCATTAATAATATTTTGACGTTTCGACCTACATACACAGGTCAAGGTTACGAGCAGACAAAGTAAAGACACGTTAATGCATTTACATTATTATAGACGTTACTCCTATCGCGACAAAATTAACTAAACATACAAGTCAACTACATTATTATTCGTAAAATTTATAATACAAGTAGATACGAACAACGCGAAATAAGAAGCACAACGAGAGCGATTATTCTTAATTTAATGTATGAATCACGCAATGGTCCATTCATAAACTAGGCAAGCCTTGACCCATTAATTTTGTTTGCTCTCCCTAAATACGGTTGCGAACGTTTCCCACCCGATAACAGCGGAAACGTGGCCGGACACCGGACAAAGGACCCGTTATGTCAGCTCAGGAACTAACAAAAAAATATCGGTTCGGTAAAAGCGGCGCATGGTTTTGACAGGAAACTTAAAAATAGTACCAACCGCGGCATGTAAGTCAAGGACAAACGTTTTTTATAAATTGTTCCAAGAACTATGAATTTTTCACCTACAACGTAAATTTTAATAGAAATATATAAAAAATCTCTTATGTAGGAAGAGAAGATTTATACTTTAATGAATTGTCAATTCATTTCGGCACCACAATTTGTGGCAACGGAAAGATGAAAAGCCTATCTCCGCTATTAATAATTACAGCTTTTGTCTTGTTTATTCGCACATTCTGTAAAGATTATTTACAATGAAGCTGAACGTCGAAGCAGCTGCTAACCTCAAGAAAGCAAGCAAGATTAGTAGCTTGTACAGATTTGTATGAAGAAACAATGCAATCCAGCAAGCAGCACGTGCTGCCAACAATGTGACGTTTATATACTAGTCGTCTTTTCCGCAGCCGATCTCTGCTTTGTCGACATATGATCTTTAGTAAGACCTAATTTAAGTCGTTTTATAAAATGCTGTTTTCTTTTCACCATTGATAACAAATAAATGGATCTTTGTAGTTTACTCAAATTCATGCCACAGGTTATAAATTCAAAGAATTTAAAAAAAAGTTTATTTACTTGAGGGTTCTCTCCATGGTGGACGTGCGAAATATTTCCTCTTGATCGAGAGACAACACGCAGTATATGTCTCTATGGCAGGCTGCGCCATGATTACGGCCTGGCAAGTTCTTTGCTTCACCTGTAACAAGCATAAATCATGTCATAAGTACCAATAAAAAAAATATCTAAAACCAATTTAGCCCGCTGTAAGAGCTTAAAATAGGCTATGTAAGAGTTTTCGATACTCTGTCAACGAACAGCGTAAATTTATATTTTAAAATGTAAAATATAGAATAAGCCCATTATTTTAAGTTAAAATATAATAATCAAAGATCAAGATAATTCTGACTTATTGAACTAACTGCGTTTACCGAAGAATAAAATGTTTCCAGCTTTGATATTTCAGGCGGATAAACTCGTATCTAAAAACTCTTATAGAAAAAAAACTGGAAAACTCATAACAAGTATTAATTATAAAATTGTATAGTACTTAATGTACGTATTTTCTTATGTCTTTTGTTCGCTATTCCTCTAGATGGGCTACTGTTTTCCGTAATTAAAGTTTTTAATCATACCAACATTTTTTAAGGTTTCAAAGCCGAAAACCTGTTTTTTAGCAAGTGACATTTTACAAAAAAACGTAGACTGAAGTCAACCTTACACTTTTTATACATAGATAGCAAAGATATAATTATCACATACACTAACCTACATCTCTCACCCTTACAACATACCTTATTTTTTTATTAGTTTCATCCCACACTAAAAAACGAAACAATGCAATTTTTGCGTTTTTTTTTCTAATTTTCGTAATACATTACAATTATACAGTACGACATTTAAGGCACATTTCTCATCATTTATTGCTATTTCGCTGCTGCTGCTTGCAAAATACCAACCTTGGTCAATCTCAATAAACAATATTGCTTTCTTGCATGCAAAGATTCCGCAACTTAATAATGTGAATATTCAAATTGAATATATTTCACTATTTATTACTATTATAAATATTATATGGCGGATTATTAATGTGGGAGCCAAAAGTAAACAAAAAATGTAGAAAATTTTAAACATATTTTTGTGGTGCACTGGAACAAATTTAAACTACACTTAGAAATATAATTAAGAGTTTTTGTCTATTTCTTAAGTGTCTTATTACGTCTAACCATTTTTTATAATTCTAATATAAAATAATACAGCTAACTAAAACGCTCAGTATTTGTGAAAAATATGTGATGTTATAAATTTTTGTATTAACTACAGAAATAATGGTATGCTTTAAATGGAAGAAGTATTGGCAAAGGTTGAGCAATGTATTGCGGCCTCGTCTGATATCGCTATATACGGCCAGCCAAGGTGAGGTGTGACCATCGGTCCATAAGGGACTAGAACCGTTTGCGTTCACTACCATGCCTATTTCATGAAAAACATTTGTGTAGGTATTAGTGGGTAGTAGGTATAGAAAATGGAATCCATGGTTAAAAATGATCGGAAGAAGAGATGAGAATATTGGAGAAGTTAAATAATGCTCCAGAACTTTAAAATCTGCTGATCATTTTCCTTAATACTCAATAAATATTACCAAGATATTATTAAAATGTTTCTTTAATAATCTACTTAACACCTGTTAACAATAATAATAAGTCAATAGATTCATGTTTTTTTTGTAACCCGGGGAATTCCCTGACGAACCTCAGGGAGCGGTGAGGGCTGCCCCTCAGTGTGTCCCTTAAACCGACTAAAACCCCCGGGGTGTTCCTTCTTCCCGTCTGACCGGGACCGGAGGTACAGTGTTATCCTCTTTTCCGAAATAGAGTCATGTCCCTTGGCGTTCGCTACCATACTAGTACTATCAATCAAACGTAGTGTTGGTTCATGTGTCGAACCAGAATAAATAAATTACCAAACCTCTAATTTCAATTCAACAGTGGCTTAGGAGAATACAAATGGAAAATATTATAGTTACGATGTTATCGATGTTGTTACTCGATAATGACACAATTAGAATAGGTATACTTTAAAACAAAAATAAAACCTACCTACACAAAAATTTAACTAAAGGGATTAATATCATTACTGACAAAACAACGATGAATACCCAGCGCGTTCCCTCTAACCGCCCACAACATTATCATTTTATGACCTAGGACTTATACTCCATTGTAATTTAATGATGACATGAGAGCCAACAATTCTCTAGCATATTGTAATGCTATTGTTTTTAAAATAATTTCCTGGTACAAATAAATTAATAGGTACCATTAATCATCATGAATTATTCGGTGCTAATATTTTTTTTAATGAAAAAATATTTCGTATTTTGCCATCATTGTTAGCTTAACAGACGTCATAGACGAAATAATAATGATATTTTTAAAGCAAAAAATTATTTACGTGGATATTATGCTTAAAACTAATAGTTTTCACAAAGTGGACCATGATTGTAATAAAATCTTTGTAAATATTAATAAAATTGTACTTTGTCTATGTAATGATGCGTATCTATATATAAGCTAAAAAAATGAAACATAATAAAATGGCTTCAATATAGCTGTAACATAGTAGATAAAAAAAAATACAGAATGTAATTTTAGTAAAACTTTCCTAAAAGCATAATAATGACAAAATCATTGCGTATGTAATTATCATACGTAAGTTGAAGCAAGATTAACATTGCGATAGCCAGTGCTGCAAACAAAGGAAAGTCCTTCTTGTAAACTCTCACAAATTTGTCGTAATTAGACTGAGAGAAACTCGTAACAAACTGTAGATAATTATTGTTGATGCAAAAACGGGCGTCATCATAATCAATGCCCAAGTAACACACGCCACCGTGAACTGGATCGTGAGAGAAACGGGACCCCTGAATAGTACCACCGGCCGCGGGGAAACGTATGAGTACGTGGTATTCAGAGACAATGGGAATCGTTAACTACGTTTCTACACACCCGCATGCCTGTAGCCATTGTTTTGAAATCGAGAGTATTTCTGTTTTGCACGACAGTCTTTTAAGCATAGGAATAGTAGAACAAACTGACTGATTTCAGTTCTGCTAAATATTACAACATATTTTACAAATATTGACATATCTCTACTCAAAGAGGCTCTTTCTTGCCCTATTTTGCTATTGAGGTATAATGCAAGGTATAATCAAAGTCATATATATATTCATAACAATAGATACGTTTATATAATTTTCTTTAGTTTTTAATATAATTATAATAGTAGGAGTGAATGATGGTCTTTGTGAGTCCGAATACTCAATATGAATTTCTATTACTATTGACAATAAAGTATTAGACTGCTAGAAGTATATCGTATAGTAAGGAATCTTGTCCTAACCTCATTACATTTTCATAAGTCATCATACGATGGTGCTGATTGTTTAGAAAAAAACTTTAAATTAAATACGTAATAAATAGTTTGTCTATACAAAACAAAAAAAAATGTTGTGGAACAAATAACCACTGAAAGTATTTAATGTAAGCCAATATCGAACATTGGGAAATGTTTACTTTCAGCAGTGGCCCAGGCAAATGAAATGGATTCCTAAAAAAGGATAATAATTTAACAAATAGTGTTTAATAGACAATAATAATAGTAAAAGTAAGTACATAGCAAAGAGGAACTAATCGTTTCTTACTAATTCTTTTTGATACTTTACCGATTTCACAAATTCACTGTCACAATATGCTTGTTTAAAGTGCTTGTTAATAGTGATATAATAGTATAGTATATTAAAGACATCTATTCAAATACAGATATAATATTTTGCAACATTTATATTAGGTGTGCATCGTAGTTAAATTATATCCTAACATAGCTAATATTAGTAATTGTGACATACCATGTATTGTATATGGTTTTAACATTATTAATTCAATTTCATTAGACGTAAAATTAACTTATAAGGTAGAGCCTGGATACCAGGAAACATTACCTACATTACTAAAAGCCTATCTTGATTCTCGGGAAATAACAGCTCGTGTAATTAATTCTTCTACATGCGCAGTGGTCGTAAAAAGTGCCGTAGTTCATTATTTAAACGTGTTTCTTCAGAAAATTCTTGAAATTTTCTATTTTTTACTACTATTCCAAGCCGTAATAATAGAAAATAGTTTTATAATGTTTATATGGAAGTACGTAATTTATGGGGCGTTTCCTACCTCGTCATTGAGGCAAGTCTAAATATAATCCTGTTTTCCTTGATTACAATACCAATTGAATATTACATTGATATAGTCATAAATGTATTAAGCATATTGTTAAAAACAAAATTGTTTAGAATGTACTAAGCATCAAAACATATTACCATATAAAATTAACTTCATTCCGTTGATTTAGTAGATTTAAAAACTATAAATGTTGATAAGTTATGTTTATGTAAAAATTGTGTTATTGTACATTCGAGAAGAGAGCTGTAAAGCAATACCAATCAGATTAATCTTATCAAAGCCTTGATAAGAATGCAATAATACCTATACAGAAATTTATGAATGAATATTATAACCGTAATACGTATTACACAGAGAGGATCGTTACATACGAGCTAGACATGGGGAGGCGTGTGATAACGGTCACAAACGATAATCGTGGTGTATTTTTCATTAATGGAACTGTGAGTTTCCATGAATGGACGCACTGAATGGAAATCGCTATTTGTTCCATTCACTAAGTACGCCCGCACCCGCATCACGCCTCACTACAAGGACGCCCGACGACGCCCGTATTATTCGTGTCACTCGAAAACTCCGTCAATTGCAAACCGGGCAACCTTTGATAAGGCAACTTTTTTTTTTACACTGGCTCGACAAATTTGACCACAGTGCATCTGATGGTTAGTACAGAGTGTAATCTAAAAACGAAAGCGACCATCAAAGGATGAAAATCCGTTGAGTCTCCGTCGTCATTTCGGCCCACATATATCACGAATGAAGGTCTCAAGGTATATAAGTAACTGGATATATACAATCTGATCCCGAAACACGACAGGCCAAAGCGAGTCACTATAACGGTCTTTACACTTGTATACTGTGTACTTGTATGTGTGTCACGACCCAGTTGGCCAATCGCCCTACCACCATTACTTCTAGATAGTTAAAAATTAAATCCCATTCATATTGATACTATCTACGTGCATTATAAATTATAACGTACACAATTCAGGCCTCTCTCTTTAGACACTTCATAAAATTTATAACTTTTTCATAAACTAAAATATATTTGGATTGCTAAATGTTTACGTGAATTCTGTAGATCGATCTGAATAATCCAGTTATTATCACACATCAGTACAAGTGTCAATTTTAACTATAATAATAATATAATAAAAATTGTAAAGAATATTATCACAAAACATTTGCATGCAGGTATGGAAATAAGGTTCCGCCCTTTTGAAAGAGGTGTCATTAGTGACATTACATTTGTGCTCTCATGAGTATATTCTATACTTGTAATTTTAAGTTGTATGTGTCAGGTCTCGATTTTAGTAGTTGTTATTCGTTTCAAGCGTAAGCATCCCTTTTCACTAAGCGTCAAAAATGTCAACATCCATCCCTGAAAATCAGCATTAGCAGGAAGTTATGCTGTATTCACATTTCAGAGAAAAGTGCTGCTGAAACGCAAAGTAGGCGCACTCCACTCAGACGTCGAGTTGCGGAAAATGAGCTCGTGTGAACCTAAAGTGTTGCTGAAAATGCCCTATATTGAGTACTTGTAATATTTACGATGATCACGCACCGTCCAATACAACTTGTAAAGAGTGGTTTCGACATTTCCAAAGCAGCGATTTTGACATCAGTTGTGACAAAAAACGCGAAGGAGTATCAAAAAAATTCGAAGAAGCACAACTTACGTAGTTGCTACCTACTGGATGAGAATTCCTGTCGAACCGTAGATGAGTTAATCAATGAAAAGGATGTTGGCAGATCGATCATCGGCAAACATTTGCACGTGATGGGATTGGTCCACAAAGCAGGATATTGGGACCACATCAATTGAAGGAGAAAGATAACGAGAGACGTTTTGTGATGAGCTCCGGGAAATTGGCCCCGCATTTTTCGCGTAAGAATTTAGAAATTTTTTGAGGGACTGCCCATCGATTGCCCATTATTGCCCATCATTTAATTTTTTTTGCCCACCCCTATAAAAAAAGTTATGAAAGATTTATGTATGCGCGGGCCAGCGTCCGAAAAAATTTCAAAAAATCGAAAATGTCAAGGTGGATTCTTGAAGTTTGTCGACTGCCCACTTTTGCCCATCCTTTACTTTTTTGATAATTCAACTCCTAAGGGATGGAAATGGGGGTGGAAAAAAAAATTGAGGGGTCAAGAAATTTAGAATTATGCATTTTAATCTACATCGATTGCCCACTTCTGCCCATCCTTTACTTTATTGATAATTCCACTCTTAAGGGATGAAAATGGGGATGGAAAAAAATTGAGTGATCAAGAAATTTAGATTGGAAAATTATGGCTTAATAAGGTATATTCGTATTCTAAAGGACATCCTTTGGATTGCCCATCATTTATTTTCGAATGCCCACCCTTAGTTACAGAGTTATTCTGCTTAGAATTTGACATACCACACTGTTGTAGGAACATGTTACATTTTCGTTAGTCCACTAGATAAATTTTGGAAAATAAGGGCTCAATAAGGTTCATTCGCATTCTAAAGGACATCCTTTAGATTGCCCATCATTTCTTTTCGAATGCCCACCCTTAGTTACAGAGTTATTCTGCTTAGAATTTGACATACCGCACTGTTGTAGGAACATGTTACATTTTCGTTACTCCACTAGATAAATTTTGGAAAATAAGGGCTCAATAAGGGTTATTCGCATTCTAAAGGACATCCTTTAGATTGCCCATCATTTCTTTTCGAATGCCCACCCTTAGATACAGAGTTATTTGTTACCAACGATTTTAAATATTTTCGTTCCCTTGTCGACACTTTATAATCTGCAAACATCATATCATTCATGATTGGTTAGAATTATCGTTTATTCTAAACAATTATTATTATTATTCAATTCTATAAATTTTCTATTATCAAATCTAATGCAGCAGGTAAGGATTATTGCTTGAGAAAAACAATGTTCACCAATCGATAATAGCGATGAGTAAGAATTCAAATGATTATACTAGGTTGAGTATGAAAAATGTGTTGGAAAGTTAATGGTAATAGAACGTTAATGTTACTCGTCGATAACAATAAATATCGACTGCAGAATTAATTAACATTACTTAAATTGAAAACAAATCATAATAGAAAAACGATCATAATAATCTATAAATATTGCAGAAAATTACTTACCAATACGAAAATTTTGCTATTTTATTTTAATAATATGATGTTACATTTATAAATTCGTAAGTAAACTCTGCAATTTCAGTTGTCAATAAAAAGTATATTATAATGATTCATATGATTAATTATAAAATTCTTCTGCTCCTGCAGAAGCCACATTTATGTAATTTAGCATGAAAGTTCTGTTGATGATTATCATATCTATGATGAGTGGAGTAGTGAGGAGACGTCACCATTTGCAGTTGTTCTTTTAGTTGATTATTTCAACCTGCCAGGTCAAAACACAGTAAAATATTAAAGAAGAACAATAAAAAATGAATGTCCTTTAGAATGCGAATGGACCTTATTGAGCCCTAATTTTCAAAAATTTATCTAGTGGACTAACGAAAATGTAACATTTTCCTGCAACAGTGTGGTATGTCAAATTCTAAGCAGAATAACTCTGTAACTAAGGGTGGGCATTCGAAAAGAAATGATGGGCAATCTAAAGGATGTCCTTTAGAATGCGAATGAACCTTATTGAGCCCTTATTTTCCAATATTTATCTAGTGGACTAACGAAAATGTAACATTTTCCTGCTACAGTGTGGTATGTCAAATTCTAAGCAGAATAACTCTGTAACTAAGGGTGGGCATTCGAAAAGAAATGATGGGCAATCTAAAGGATGTCCTTTAGAATGCGAATGAACCTTATTGAGCCCTTATTTTCCAAAATTTATCTAGTGGACTAACGAAAATGTAACATGTTCCTACAACAGTGTGGTATGTCAAATTCTAAGCAGAATAACTCTATAACTAAGGGTGGGCATTCGAAAAGAAATGATGGGCAATCCAAAGGATGTCCTTTAGAATACGAATATACCTTATTAAGCCATAATTTTCCAATCTAAATTTCTTGATCCCTCAATTTTTTTCCATCCCCATTTTCATCCCTTAAGAGTGGAATTATCAATAAAGTAAAGGGTGGGCAGAAGTGGGCAATCGATGTAGATTAAAATGCATAATTCTAAATTTCTTGACCCCTCAATTTTTTTTTCCACCCCCATTTCCATCCCTTAGGAGTTGAATTATCAAAAAAGTAAAGGATGGGCAAAAGTGGGCAGTCGACAAACTTCAAGAATCCACCTTGACATTTTCGATTTTTTGAAATTTTTTCGGACGCTGGCCCGCGCATACTTAAATCTTTCATAACTTTTTTTATAGGGGTGGGCAAAAAAATTTAAATGATGGGCAGTAATGGGCAATCGATGGGCAGTCCCTCAAAAAATTTCTAAATTCTTACGCGAATAATGCGGGGCCAACTTCCCGGAGCTTTGGTGATGTGCAAGGTGCTTGTCGAACGACAGAAAAATTTTTCTTCATAGTATCGTCTCTGGCGATAAAAAATAGAAAAATTGGTGGCTGACAGGTAAACCAGGTCCATCAACTTCGAAAAGAAATATTAATGGATCAAAGGTTATGTCGTGCAAGGGGAAAGATATCGAGAGACGTTTGGTGATGTGCAAGGTGCTTGTCGAACGGCAGAAAAGTTTTTCTTTATAGTATCGTCACTGGCGATAAAAAATAGAAAAGTTGGCGGCTGACAGGTAAACTAGGTAAATCAACTTCGAAAAGAAATATTAATGGATCAAAGGTTATGTCGTGCATCTGGTGTAGTAAGAATGCTGTCAACTATTATGAATTTCTTAAACCGTCCGAAACAATAATTGGCGATCGTTACCAACTACAGCTAATACGTTTGAATCGAGCTTTGAAAGAAAAACGGCCGGTATAGGATGGAAGACATGATAAACTCATTTTTCTGCATGACAACGCTAGGCCACACGTTGCTCAACTTGTTAAAAAATATTTGCAAGGAGTGAATAAGGAAATCTTGCACCACCCACCATATTCTCCAAACATCGCGCCTTCAGATTACCATCTTTTACAATTTATGCAGTCGACTCTTACTGGGGGGCGGTTCATTTCTTACGAAAATACCGAAAAATTATTTAATTAATGGATCGAGTCGAATAATGCCGACTTCTCTCTTCGAGGAATCCATATGCTACCTGAATGATTTGAAAAAGTTGTCGCTTCCGATTGTGCATACTTTGATAATAACATTTTATATTTCATTGTTAGAATAAATATTAACTTTGTCTAAAAATAGGCGGAAATTTATTCTCACGCCCAATAATTAATGTGTTAACTTTTTTACTGAAAATAATACATGATATAATATAAAATATTTATAACAAGTACACAAATTTATAGGAGCGCTTGTTCAAGCGTAATGTAAAGCGAATCTATATAACTTTTGTACAGGCTTATCTTATTTACTTATTACAAATTATTTAGCACCTATAGCCTGTTATCTTTGTATAATGTAAATAAATAAGAGATACGAGGGTTCATTTCGTCTTTGATAATAAAGAAATATTATTTCTTTATCGACTTGTGTTTAACCCCTCGTGCTTACATAATATACCAGATATATACATCACTTTCAATTACGAATTAAATATCTTTTGAAAATAATTTATCGACCATATTTATACATTATATAAAAATGGTAACGTACAACAAATTTTAAAAGCCGTCTGCTAGGTTGGTTCATTACCTCGTAAATAGTTCATTTCGTCATATTATTTATTCTATATTGTGTTGCATATTGGATTACTAAAGACCCATAAAATATAAAAATATCTATTAATATGTAACAGAAAAGTATGGCGCCTTTTACGTATATATTTGAAAGAAAGAAAAGAAACAAAAGGTTTATTGAGACAAAGGAAACAACACACAACAAACACATTTATATAAAAACAACAACGAAATAATAGTACATAACACTACATCATGTATCCTGTGTGCTGCTACCCATCTCAAAGAGCACTCGGCTCAGTGTATGCTGGGTGACGCTGTACGCGCCATCCAGCGCTGATTTTCAGCTGACACTCAGGGGAAACCGATTGCGCGGACGTCGCGGTGCTAATACAATATTAGATCCGTTCACTGTAATACGAGTAAACAATGATATTTGAACAAGGATATAAAAGATAAAACAAAATATAAAAAAAAACTAACAAACTCTTTATTTCTATAATATCCCATGGAAAACGGGGTTTTACAGGTCTATTATTACATTTTCAAGGATACTTTTCTCCATTACAAATAAATAGATTTTCGAGAGTTCCGTAAATGCTTTAAAACTGTTTTATATTTATAAGAATAAGATCGCCAGATTGAAGTCGTTAAGCGTTTTTATAGGCAGTGAATCACTCGGCAAGCAAATCAAATAGGATTGAATTAACGAGTGCCCTTTTGGGTAGGTTGACTAAGTAGTAGAAACAAAGGTACGACGCGATAGCAAAGATAAGGACCGAGTGCGCAGGAAGTGGCCATAACAAATCGACTTTTCAACCTTCTAGTGGACGTATTAGAGATTATTAGATTTGAAAACCTACACGCTTCATTTCGATCACTTGTAAGGTTTAATATCATTAATATATTTTAAGTCATTAATAGTAAAATATGACCTTTTTTAAGTTTACTACAGATGTATTAAAGAGTTTAATATTATCGACGAATTTTTATTACAAAACGGCTTTATTTAAAAAGTTTAATGTTAACTATCAAAAATATTGTCAGGCAATACCTATTTCTCTCTTTATTTCCCATTTCGGTAGCATTCAGATCTCATGCTCAAGAGAACTCTTTTGAAACAATTAACAAATAGACCTATTTTGTAACTTTACAAGGAGTGATGCACTAATAACCATGCGCCATCGGACGAAACAATTAAGAACTATCTGTTCTGACCGAGAGGCCATATAAAAGGTTAAAGAACTGCAAGGTTTTTAAGGCAATTTATAAGCCGTACGTGGAACAAGTAATCATCCATGTACTGGGGACCTTTGAGGAGAAATCGAAATATTTGCCTATGTGAAATAAGATCAGATTGTTAAGAGGCTGTATTAACCGAGATACATCATGAAAGATGGCATTCTGCGTATTTATGGAGCATAATTTTGTCCCGGAGAAACATACAAACAAGTAATCTGTGGCTGTTCTGCTCTTGCCAACACTGAGCGTTTATATTAGCACCGACTGGGCAAAATTCTGCATCAGGCCAAAGCTCTGAAGAATAGTCTCTTGTCTCTAAAAAAAGGCCTACTTCAGTATAAGCCGGGGCCAGTTCTTGAAAGCATTGGTGTTATACTCAATTGAGACTGTTCTATCGTCACGGACAAGACATTTCTGGCTGATATATTGTCCTCAAAGACGAGTAGACTGTTTTTGTTAAACGTCACCGTACCGTATTAATCATGCGGCATGACGACATCCTCGTGAAAGCCAAATTCGAGAAAAAGATGAAGTACCTGGATCTGGCTCATGAGGTGTGCGGGGTGGCATCCATAGAGCTCATCCCTGTTGTTATTTCGCCATTTACAATTGATATTTAGGTTTTTGGTAAGAAATAAAAATACGCAATACATTTTTAGAAAATCAAGTCACAAAGGGTATAAAAAGAAAGGATGAAAGTTCGTTTGGCCAACACCTTCCGCTCCGTTTCTCACCGATATATACATTTTTATTTCTTGCCGAACATCGCCGGGTGAGTAAAGCTTATAACTAATGTAGTAGCGTTAGCTGGTGACATTTGGGATACTTGGTACAATAAAATTCAAGTAAGGTGCAAGTCAGCACGACACGTTCGCTCACTATGACGTCCGCCATAACAGTGTTCTTGTGACTGACTAGTCGTGCTTTGACATTTATTATGACACACGCACATAAATAAATTTGTAATTACTGTCCTGTAACTACTTATGTTATGTAGAATACTTGCTACAAATATATTGGAAATAATAGACAAGAAATAGAGAGCATAAATAGTTCCCGCGGAGAGGATCACGGGTCGCGCCCCGGAAGGCGTAATGCTGCACCCTTATCACGACAGACAGTACATGATAACTACGATTTATGCGCCCGCGCTGACACTCACACTATTTAATTACCTACACAAATTAGCTATATAATTTACTTTTACATTATGAACTTACTATGTTTGCTTCTCTGTTGGATACAAATTTTAAAAACAATTTTATATGATCTTTCTAATTATCTCCAGATAAAATATATTTTAAGAATTTATTTATTAAGTATCTAGGCTTGCCAGACTTCCACATAACTAAGTTTTATCTTTAAAAAAAGTAAACTTAAATAGCAGAACTATCCTATAACTGAAGCTTTTTAATCTTTTTCTTGAATTACTTGCTAGAATACTATGCAACCCCCTGCTTTCCACTGTATCTAATCTGTATTTATTTATTATATCAAAGAACAAAATTTTCGTTTATATTTACGTATCGCTTTGGGACCCAAAACAACCTATTTGTACAGGCTTTGTGACAGAGGATGACAACTAGTGATGAAAATGCCCGCCAATTTTCCCAAGTGCCCAAAACTTCCTTGGGAATATTCCCAGGAATTTACGAAATGTTCTCGGAAGTTTTGGGCACTTTAGGAAAATTCCCGGGCATTTTCATCACTAATCACAACTCACATATTGAAAAAACTGCTATAACCCATTACAAATATGAAGTCCCTTGATTGTACAGCATTATATAAATATTTAACACAATAATGGTGTACTATATGGTGGTGTGTATGGTGTGTGGTGTAATGGTGTGTGTGTGTGTGTGTGTGTAATGGTGATTGACTACTGTAGCAAACTAATTATAATTAGTCATTTAGCAACTTACTTGATGATTATTAATATTTACAAATAATATGAAAGAAGCAAATTTACATTCAAAGAACTGGTAAGTTATGGTAAAGTTTTGGGGTATTATTTAGTTTGATAAAGTATCAGTATTACTTGACCTTGTTACATATTTAAATGTATTTATTATAAAAACTTATACTTTGCTAATATAATAGATATATAAGACTTTTCTTAATTTATATAAACATGTGTTAATTAAACTATGCACTTTTGGTGTTGTGTCTGAATGTATTTGTGCTGTTATGGTATGTGTGTTTTATATTAATTGTTGTTTATATATCTTCATTTATTAGGTGTTACTTTGTTGACATGGTAATTATGATAATAAAATATTTGAAACTCTTATAATTTGTCCACATTAAAACCATGACTAGGAAGTTTTGTAAAGTTGAGCTAAAATTAAAAGAGGAAGTTTTTATAATGAATAATTACATTTTCATTAGGTAAGTTTTATGCAGATGATTAGGTATTAGTCATAAAATCAATCATTAATTACTTTTAATAGTGTAAAGTTGAAGCATTGCTATTTCAAGTAATAAAAAGACCAAAGAATGAGCATTTAAAGTTTTTATAAGATCAACACTAAATGTTAATAAACTGAGTTGAAATTGGACCATGATTATAAAGGAGAACAAGTATTATGTGTGGAACAAAGTCTCAGCAATATAAATGAATTTGTATACAAATGCAATTTTGACAGGAACACAGAAATATTAACATAAATTCATAAAATAAGCTTATATTTATGGGGATTTTTATATAATTACATCTAAAAAAGTGTGACAGTCAGTGCTGTCAACCTTTTATGAATTAAAATCTGTATGTAAAACAAAATGAAACTAATTGTTCCAAAGTAAAAATCAAGATTGTGCACATTTAGTCAATAATATTGTGGAAGTAAAATTACTTTACATATATGTATTTTTAAAATGTTGCCTCTTCATAGATTTTTTTTGTTTAACTATAGGAACACATTACAAAGTTCCATCAGTATACCTATTCACTCTACTAATTTGTCTGGTATTGTAGTATATATATATATATATATATATACTACAATACCAGAATATATATATATATATATGTATATATATATATATATATATATATATATATCTTAAAAGTCTGTATAAAAATATGCATGTATTTAAAAGAATATTAATCAAATGCTTAACATATCTATATAGATCAATATTGCAAATATAATAAATTGAAATAAGTAATTTCTTATCAAGTAATATTTCAGATTACTACATATTATTTAAACAAAGGTAATAGTTTAACTTGATATATTTAAAATTCACATTTTGATAATAATCAAAACATAAACACTTCTATTCTTCTTGTTACATATTAACTATATTAAATTTATTGTAACGTAACTTCTGTCTGTACTGTTTGTAAATCAGCTTGTATTAGTGGCATTCCGTTGGCATTGGTGACCATTATGTTGAGGGTTGTCATTGCAACAATGACTATCAATGGATTATTTTCCCTTCTTAGTAGCTGATGTTGTAGATCTACACTGTACTTTTAATCAGATGTGCTGTAGTGGCTTTATCGAGCTAATGTAAAAAAATCTGTAGCAAAATATCTGACTATAGATTATTATATTCATAATTAAAATAAAGATCATTTTCCAACCCCAGAAATGTTATGTTAACATCTCTCACTAGCATGTCATACACATCATGCTAAGTTTTTTACTAACTATCAGTTCTCGAGAAGTGGCAAAAGTTGAGGACCATACAGACATATCCATTGGTATATATTTTCTTTTATTTTGTTGAATTGTTTAGTTTTAATCTAATTTATATCTCTCAATAAAAACATCTATTTTTACCAACAGTCAATTTATTCCTTTCAAGTAGTTGTCAAAAAACAGCTGGCATTAAATCAGTTAGGTATCTAAATAAAAAAAATATTTCACAAAATATTTCAACAATTCAGAAAAATTAATTATAAATAGGTCACAAATTTTTAACATAATCATGAGTATACATACTCCGTTAGATATAAAAAGAGCAAGGTAGATTATCCTTGCCCATACTACTTTTCTATATAACCATATCAAAAGACATATTAGGAATGTAATAAGGGTATGACATCTTTTTTACACATTCAGAAAGGCCAATGCCTTTTACAATTTGATGACAATTATCCATTCATTCGCTCTGAAAAGTCATTCAAAGTAAAGCTTATTATTTATATTACACTACTACACATCAACATTTATCTATGATAAATACTGGTGATTAGATAAGATAAATGAAATATATTTAAAGTTTTTCATATAAACTTTTATCTAGTCTAACATTAATAAGGATGTAAATAGCTTATAATATTGTTTATCATAACATTTACTAAATATACTATAGTGTAAATAATAAAACAATCAAACTATTCCAATTTTTACTCAGAGTGGCTATGGATATAAAAGTGTCTGAGAATAGAACAGTTCTAACTCCAAAAGGTCAGGTATTTGATGGAAATATGAGTCATAGAAAAAGGTAATGGGTAAATGAATAGTAGAATATTTTGAAAATATATTGTGCTATAATTAAATTTGATTTTGTAATTGGTAAAATTTAAACTCATGTTTAAATTATCAATCGGCATGACAATGACTTTTAAAGGATAACATTTTTATTTACCAAAACAATGCAAGAAATGTTTTCAGTTGTTTATTTCAATGACCTAAGAGATTATACACATAATGATTATTAAATATTTTAAAGTATATCTATACAATTAATTTACCTTCATATAATTAGCTATATGTATAATGTACAATAAATAAACAATATTATTAGACATCCATTGCACTACTTCTTAGGACAAAGCCACAATTAAGTCTTAATAAATTCCATATCAAATGTTTAAAAGGATATGTAATATTCCTTAAATATTATAAAAACACTGGAAGAAAACCAATTAATACTATTAAACTTTTCACAAGTAACAAAAATAGCTGAAATATGTTTGAGTATGTCTTCATTTATTTAAATATTATCTTTTACAAGTGATTTTGATAAATATACAAATATTAAAATTAGGATACAATTGTACATAGATGGTCAAATTCATATATTATACCTTAGATCATTTTCATAAAGAAAACAGATTATAAAATCGACATAATAATTCATTGCCATTTTAATTACTATGACCATAACGAGAGTAAAACTAATATCTAATCTATATGATCTAGGCACGATACCTGTTCATTGTCTTGACGGCTATTCGATTTCATTCATAAACTGAAAGAGCAAAGAGCTGTCAAAACAGCACGGGACGAAAACAAAGAACTGTTGTCTCAGCCGTGTGGAAAGCAAACTCCATTCAATACAACAATTGACGATAATCTTTTCTACACTTCGATTCATAGATCCTTCTCATGATATTCATTCAGATATATCCAGAAAGTCTAGATCTAAGGTTGATCCTACCACCTGTTCATCCTATTGACAACATTATAATTTTTACAGTTAGTAAAACATCCGAACAAAAATAGCTAGCCTGCAATAAAACCAATATTTGGACAGATAAATATATTGTATAATTAAAGCTGAAAAATCTTACTTACCTATCTTTATTTTCAATCTTTCTTCAACTCGCACTTTACGCGTATCGTCCGCCATGTTAAATCCATAACTGTTTATCTCTTTCATCCGCTGTTATCTCTTTCGGAACGAGCCCGTTCGGCCGGCTTGTCCCGCCACTTCCGGAGTGTCGTAATGTTCTACTTGAGCCTGTATTAGCGTTGACTAGACAATTGAAATCCAAGCACAGAACACATTTTATATACACATCTTTTCGTCTATGTAGTAGATAATTATTATCATGCACGAAATTTTTGAAACATGTTTGCAATGCGCATGTGCTATGTACTTCCACTTAAATATCAATGAAAACGTACAATTCGTGTTACAACGTATCAGCAATTACTTATTTTCATTACTTTATCAATTTAATGAACACTTATCTCACATTAATAATTTTACAAAAATACACCACACATCACGGAAATGTTTTGAAAACTTCATTACCAATTGAATGAATAAAAACTATGAATGGACAATTACGTCACGTCAAGATGTTGCGCCTGCGCGAGTACAGGTATGATTCGTCAATCGAATGAATTGAATCTGACGATTAGAACTTGTAACATTAATGATAATAATATATGACAAATTATGGCAACATTGGTACACAGTGATGCATGGAGATGACAAATAATATGAAATTACCGGTTCTAACAATAGATAATGTGTAATAAAACTATTGGACTGAGATGGTACTAAAATAAAACCACGTGTGAAGTGTGATAAATAGAATAGCAAATATGTGATGCGCTAAATGTTATTACTTAGAGTATCCAATAGTATATACTCTAAGCTTATTAAAGACTTAGATTATAATTAAAGAATAACTTTACCTATACATAAGTATTTGCAGCTATTTTTCCTTCGAGCATAGCTATTATTAAAATTATTAGAAGTTTCATTTTTCACGAAGATTCTAAACTCTATATCGTATCTTAGTGTATATCTAATAAATTTATTTCCTATATTGTAGAATATAAAAAAGTTAGTAAATATTTTATTTTTGATTATTAACAAGACTATGTTTTTTTCTTGTATAACATTATTATATTCGAGATTTATTTTAATACATTTATAGTATTGCCAAATTAAGGAGTTTATTTCTAAATTTATGGAGTTTAAAAGGGAGGACAAATAGAAGAAAAATTTAGTAAGGTTTTAATCTGCTATTTAATTTAATACTAAGTTTAAGTTTAGAAGAGGTTGGCTTTTAAATACGATTGAATATGTGAGAGGTGGCTAGGGATACCCTTCTTGTAATACCATTTATATTAAAGCTAATAGATATTTTTTCAAAGGAAATTCATAAAGTGAGATCTTTATTCTGTAACATTTAATTAATTAAAAGTAAGTAATTCAGCAATCAGTCTTAGTTCGGCAGTTTTTCGAAATCTGGTACAGTCAAAATTTTAATCCATTTTAGTCTTACGGCCAGTTATCGGAATCTTTACTTTTTCATACATTTTCATAGCCTTGCCTGATTTTATTTTTGTAAGTTTAAAGCTATATCTGTGTTTGTCATGTCTTCCTGCCATACTTAGATTAAATATTTCTTACGTAGTTTTAATTTCTTTTTCTTAATTTTTTGTGTTTTACTCAATTATTACACGTTTGATCACAAAGTGTTAGAAAGACTGGTATATCGATTAGCGGAAAAACTCCATGGCCAAAAGGACGCATTACACCGCTAGCGTCTCACCAAAATATCATTTTTTTTCCTTTGCACATGGCCAGCAAAACATTCCATTGCTGTCTAAATCCATAACATAAGTTAAAACAATAATAGAAAAACCCGTTTGATCGCTGGAACAAGAAAATGAAAATTATTTGTTGAGAATGCAGAAGATATATGACCACACCAACTTGAAGTTTTGCCGCGAATCGCAATAATGTCTGTGATGGCAGCTGTCAAACTTTGTCAAATAAGCTGAAGTTGCAAGTGACAGTTAACTATCAAGTGACAATTATTGACACAAAGTCGTAGTTGATAAATTATAGTTCTATATATTCATATGTTTCGACCTATTTTCCTCACAGAAAAAAAAATCAAGAAAAATTAAAAATGACGGGATAATACGGATGACGGGTCATACAGTTTTTTTATAAATTTAATCATATTCAATGTGAATTGAATTGGTTTATTTAAACTATAAACGATATAGTCTGTGACAACAAAATAGGTGATTCATATGAAGGTAGTATTTGTCATCAGCCATTAGCGTATTTTATAAATTACCATTACTTCTGGACTTAGACAATAATCATATTTATGAGTCATAAATTATGACTGTAATTTTAGCTTATGTTTTGGATTGTAAGATATAAAATGTACGATAATTATGTTCATTTGGACAACAGAGTGATTTATACGGAAGAGAATATTCCTGGACCAGCTGAAAACAGTAAAGAATATGAAGAATTGATAGAGACATATAATTCTCAACTCTCTGGCCATTGTTTATGTATTGATAAATGCTTATATCCAACATGCAATTGTTTATTGAAAAAAAGAAACAACAACTATATACAAAATAGTAGATATGAATATAAGATTAATATGTCTGGTGAAAGTCCTATAGTTGAATGTAATAGCCAGTGCTCTTGCTGTGAACAATGTGGTAACCGTGTGGTTCAAAAAGGACCTATGGAAGGATTAATTGTTAAAATTTGCCCTGAAAATAAGAAGGGATTGGGATTGTTCTGTTCAAAATTTATCCCATCTGGGACATTTATATGTGAATATGCTGGGGAACTATTGACTAAATCTCAAGCTATTGTTAGGAATAAATATATTCATAGTAATAATGAAATGAATTACATTTTTTGCTTAAATGAGATATGTAATGGAGTAATACAGCAAACTTTCGTAGATCCTAAAAGTTTTGGTAATGTTGGCCGTTATATAAATCATAGTTGTGAGCCAAATTGTCATATAATTCCAGTAAGATGTGACATGCCTATACCTAAGCTAGCAATATTCTCTTTAAGGGATATCTCATCTGACATGGAGTTAACATTTGACTATGGTTCAAATATTGCTAAATCATCATGCTTAGACAATAGTCATGTAAAAAAGAAACAATGTTTGTGTAATTCTAGTACTTGTAAAAAGTTTTTACCAAATCATGAATATTAAAAATTCTTTATATTTAAACTAAATTATTGTTTTATATTTTTCTGGGCCTATTTTATATCTTTTAAATTCTTCCTGTTCTTATTTACTCTAAGAGTGTTACTCATTTCAAGTATAGATTACAAATTTATACAAGCCTTTTGTGAATTGCAAGCTTATTTAAATAGTGTCTACTGTAGATAATATATATATGAGCACAATATAAACAGCTGATATCAAATTGAAAGTTACCTAAGTTGAATGGGCTCATCTAGCCTGGTAATGATCCATAAAATTACAATGGTACAATATTAATATCAAAGTATATTATATTATAACTGCCTATTTGATTATGGCTACTTTCTACACAAACATCTATTGTTTAAAGTTTCTGTAATATTTATAACTACAAGTAGTGGAGGCACATATTGAGGACAGCATTATCAAAACAAACGCCTCACCATGAAACCACTACTGCTTTGTCAAGAGTGTACGAATGGGAAGGAAGAGGATTATATTAATAGTACTTATAGTTTCATCTATCTATATTTAAAATGTTTAAAAGAGCTGTTTCTGCATCAAACTGTCTGACAACACCATTATTTTATGGGATAGTTTACCCCTTTAATCCATTGCTGTAAATAGGCCTCGTCTAATAAGTATTAAAGGTATGGACCAATAAATCAATTTAACGAAATAAAAATAATTTGAATTATTTTTCTCCTTGTATTTATATAACAATAGCGCAATAGTAATTTATATGTAAAATTACAAACCTGATTGACATATCATTGTAGAGTCCAAACAAAACTATTGAAACCAGAAACATGACATTTTTACATCGAGTACCTTTTTGACGTATGACACCCACTAAGGGTGAGTTTTTTGGTATTCTGCCCATAAGAGGGTGAAATAGGAGTCGAAAGTTTGTTTGTAAATCCGTCAATTTTGAAGAAAGCAGTACGAAACTAGTCTATTAGAAATTAAAAAAATAGCATTTTTAGGAGGTAAATTAATTCAACTTAGGCAACACGTGTCACCACTGCTAGTATAATATAATAATTATTAGGAAAAACTTTAGTTATAACTAGGTGACGTTCTTCTTTAGTAGCCATTAATTATGTAAAAACTATATACTCTTAGTAGTCTTAGTATTGACAAATAACGCCTATTGAAAATATCGCCAAGCACGTTATAAGCTTCTAGCTATAGGAATTGACTTTTAACAGGCGTTTTGTATATCAAGTTACATATAACATCGTAAAAATTATAATACTAATTTCTTATGTTATAATCAACTAAAAAATCATTAGCAATGAATGACCTTTATTACTAAATGTTCCTCATTTACGTCAAGTTAAATGAGTAGACTTAGATAATAATTTCTAGGCTACGGGGAAAAACCTTTTCATGCGATTTCTTGAGGACGGCGATTATTACGGATAAATTAAACTTTGTCTATACATCCTATTTGAAAGAATCCTGAAATTACTAACAGTTTATTTTAAAGAGTTAAACATAAATTTATACACAATATGATAAAAATATAATAGAACTGCTATAAAAGAAGCAGTGTTAAAGTGGATTATTACTTACAGCAACTAAGGTAGAGGTGCTAGTAAATGGCCATGCGCTAGTAGTTGGCCACTTTGATACAAAAAATTAAAAAATAAGAGTTTTAAGAAGTGTTGGCATCATATTAGTAGCTTATGAGATGGTATAACCATCTAATAGTTAGTAAATAAAAAGTGTGCATGTTGGCAACTCTGTAACTCTGTAACAAGATGGTGGATATCCAGTGTTAAGAATCGGCGTCCCTAGTCATTCAAGGTAATTTCTTAAGTAATTTATTAAGGATATGCTTCTGGTATTTTGCAAATTTTGAAGAATTTTCTTGCACTTATATGCTAAACTATTTGATTTTAGGATTTGCAGAAGTTTTGCAAGGAATTTTTATGAATCAGTGAATTCTGTTTTGTTTACATTAGCATCGGGGGGGGAGGCCCACTACTGGCATCTACTTTTCAACAAAAATTAGAAGTTGCCCGGGGTGGGCAACTACCGAGGTCTTGAAATATATACTTAATTTGATTAAAATCTTGTAAATTTGACCGAAATACACGAAGCATTGAAACAGCTAAAAAATATTTGTGTTATCTTCTTTTATTTCAATAATGGGCCGGGTGGGCAACTACTGACTTAAATTTTGGCCAACTACTAAAAACATACCTATGTGACATACATTAGGCCGCGTGCCTTGCTAATGAAGTTTTCTTTTTTTTGTAGATGCCTGGAACCAAAGCAAATTTTTTAAATTATGACGAGAATGCAATGAAAAACGCAGTTCAGGATGTGCGCCAACACAACACCTCAATAAGAAAAGCAGCTAAAAAATTTGGGGTACCTCGACAAACTTTATCAAATAAAGTAAAAGGGAAATCCCCAATGGAAAGGAAAATGGGGCCTGCTCCTACGCTAACTAAGGATGAGGAACAACGCATATGCCAGTGGGTGTACGACTCCGCTGAGGCTGGTTTCCCCATTACGACAGACCAATTGCTCTTTAGCATTCAACGGTACCTCAAGGATATTAAGCGAGAATGCAAGTTTTTAAACGATGAAAACAAGCCAGGAAAAACTTTTCTTAGACTCTTCATGAAAAGAAATAAAGTTGTAGCAACAAGGACATCCCAAAATCTCACGTCTTCAAGAGCGTCTGTGACAACCGCTGATATAAGAGAATGGTTTAATAAAGTAACGAGTAAATTAGAGGAAAAGGGTTGGGCGGACATTTTGGCCGACCCAAATCGTGTTTCTAACTGCGACGAAACGGCTTTCATGTTGGCACCAAAGACCCCAAAAGTTCTGGCTAAAAGGGGAGAAAAGAACGTCTATCAACAGGTTAACGCCGATGATAAGGAGTGCCTCACAGTTCTCGTCACTGGAAATGCGGCTGGTACCCTTGCCCCCACAACAGTATTATACCCATATAAACGAGTTCCTGCAGAAATTTCGGACAATTTTCCAGCCCAATGGGGATTAGGGAAAACAGATTCGGGATGGATGACGTGTGAAGCGTTCTATGAATTTATAGCTGACATTTTTTACCCATGGGTTTGTTCTCAACAGGTACATATGACTGTCATTTTATTTGTGGACGGACATAAATCGCACCTCTCATATCAATGCAGTGAATTTTGTGATGAACATGGAATAATAATGATTCCGCTGTACCCTAATGCAACGCACATTCTGCAACCGATGGACGTTGCGGTCTTCAAGCCTCTAAAACAAGCCTGGCGAAAACGGGTCCATAGTTGGCGTATTGAAAAAATCAGTAATGGCGAAAGCCACACCCTAAAAAAAAAAGATTTTGCCAAACTTCTGCAAGAAGTTATGGAAAGTACCGTGAAACCCGCTATATTAGAAAATGGCTTTCGAAAATGCGGCCTTCATCCCTGGGACCCAGAGGTTCCATCCATCGCCCTATCAGGGAAATCTTCTGAGAAGGTGGACAACACTGAGCAAATTTTATATTTGCAAAGAGGACTGAAGTTTCTGGAAAACGAAATGCCCACTGGTTTGTTGGTGAAGTTTCAACTCGCCCTCAAATCAACAACTAGAGTTTGGGACGGGGATACAGTCCATGAATCTTTGTTCAAAATGTGGAAATCAACACATGACACACTTCAGTCAACCACATCTGCAAATTTACCTGAGTTCTCCGTAACCTCTGCTGATGATGTGCCTGGACCTGAAAACTTAGCGGAGTTCTCTGTTATCTCTACTGATGGTGCACCTGTACCTGAAAACTTACCTGAGTTCTCCGTAACATCTGCTGATGATGCGTCTGCAAATTTACCTAACTCTTACTCTGTTGTCTATGAGTTCCCATCAGACTCCACAACCGCACCGCCAATTCAACCACTACCTAGACCGTCATCTGCCGGTATTGTTCCAAGTCCATTTAAAAAACACTTCTTTTATAAATCAATAGACATAAGTAAGGATACAAAAAGGAAGCCTAAAGAAAAATTACCAGCAATAGCTTTCGGGGAAGACTATCGGGCCTACCTGAGATTGAAGATGGAAAAGAAAGAGAATATTGAAAAACAGAAGTTGGAGAGAGCCAATGAAAGAAAGCGAAAGAAGGAGGAGAGAGATGCACTGAAAGAAAAAAATAAACTCGAAAGAGAACTTATGAAACGCCGCAGGTTAGAACAAGTTAAATAAATAAATAAAAAAGCCTTTTATTCCTTGCTTTCCCTATGTACATTTTAATTAAGTATAAATTGTGTCTTATAATTACCAAGAACCCTCTCCATGAAAGGTGAAGGCCTCCTCCAGAGATGACATACATTATCGTTAAATATGATGGCAAATTTTACCCGGGGGTTGTTTTGGAGGTACTCCCATCTCAAGCTAAAATTTCTGCCATGGCTCCAAGCGGAAAGTTATGGAAGTGGCCTCTTCGTCCAGACGTCCTCTACTATGAATGGGACGCTGTAGTTACAGGCATTGAAGAACCGACGAAAACCAGTAAAACGAGAGACCTATACAATGTGCCGGAAATGCTTAACTATGACTAAAAAATTGCGAAAAATGTATTATTTTTCATTCTTTTTATACAAGAAATAAACTTTTCGTACTTTCTTTCTTTTTTTCTTTCTCATTAAGTGGTTCGATACCGGAAATGTGTTAATAAATAAAGATTTAGCGGGTGGGCAACTACTAGCTAGAAAGTGGCCATCTATTGATTTTCTTGTGGTTTCAAGTGGCCATCTACTAGCTTTTTCGTTTTTTGTTTTTCTTCATAAAGTCTGCTAAATTTCTTTTGCTTGAAGTTATTTGTTCATAAGTTCCTGATAAAGTGGAGTTCAAACTATAACATAATGTTTTCATTTAGTAAATAGAATTATATTCAACCGAGGAGTGCCTACAAATCGAAAGGAATTGCGTTAACTGGCCATCTACTGGGGGTTTTACCTTATGATTAAATCATTTTTACAGTGGAGCGTATTCGCCCTCCCATGCAAAAATCAAAGCATATTTACGTGCTTTGCTCCTTAAACCACGACTTTTTAATTCTGTATGTTGCTGTGGTTTTGAAAATCGTATTCATTCACTGCTTTATGGATGGCTAGAAAACTATTTTTCGAGTCTTTTTGAGACCTAATTACTTGTATGTAATTATTTACTACAAACCTATGTAACAATTATACCTCCTAGGTGCAAGATTGGGTACACGTCATCTTGTATTTTTTTATATATATTTATGATATTTTGCTACACGATTTCTTATTATATTTTTTTTACTTAATTCTACCTACAAGAAAATCGTGACTATTGATTATATTCAGGTTTTTCGTAGCAACTCTAACGTCAGGTAATTCTTGTAATGTCATTACTGGCTTGATAATTTGGTTTTTTCTTGACGCTTCATATACGTAGAAATGGAATAACTTACATTTTTTTTAACATAAGTACCTCGCCTCCATTCAAAATGTAACTATTAAATTCCGGTGTTTTCTTAAAACAACCTCACAAATTAGAACACATTGAACACTAAATTTAAAAAAAAGTAAATAAAGTCGTTGATTTATTCGGTATAAGTATGACAAAAAAAATGTGTGTGTGTAACAAAAGTGGCTAGAAAAATACAAAAAAGACTGGTTTTTATTTTCTGTCTTATGACGATGAATTTGTTTTTTAGATGCAAATTGGTCTGAGACTATGATAACCTTTCCAGAATTCCAGTAAACTAAATGAAAATACCGGACTAAACTTTTTTGTTTTAAAGAGCCATAAGATGATCATACGAAGTTTTGCCAATTTATATATAAACTTCATTATGAAGATGTATATAGGGTGCTATAATGATTAACTAAAAGTAATGACTGTTGTTATGTTTCGTCTCGGTCAGCTGTGATCCGTGGTCGATCCGTGTATGTCCTTTTTCTTTTTTTTAAGTCGGCTGTGAGATGGATGGAGAGTAGTGATGCCACGAATAATGAATTGGCCGAATACCGAATATTCGGCAACGCTGTCGGCCGAAGCGCCGAATATTCCTGGAAGTAGCGTGTATAGTGAGAGGTTATTTTCTGAGGCTGGTAACATTTACGATGAAAAGCGTAATTGTTTGCTACCAAAAAAATGCTGAAAAGCTTGTTTTTATCCATCACAACTTACCACTGATCAATTTTAATTGCTAAAGTGTTGTAATTTGGAAATAAATACATAATTTTTAGTAATATACCGTGTCTTTTTTACATGATTTGGTATTCGGTATTCGGCTGAATAGTACGTATTATTCGGCCGAATACCGAATAGCAAAAAAAGTGGCCGAATAGGCCGAATACCGAATAGTTGCCGAATATTCGTGGCATCTCTAATATAGAGTGAATATTACACTCGGTAAAAGGTAAATGTAAGCTGATTACCTTTTAATGAAAAAAAACAAAGAAAAGCTCTGGCAGCTACGAAAATATAAGCAGGTAGGCACCATAAGTTATTTGAAATCTCTCTTCTCTTTCTCTTCAACCACACAATGCTGAATGTACATCTCTGCCATTCTTTTTCACTTATGACGGTCACGAGCTTTGGTCAACTAGGTTCTCGCAGTCACCTTCACCAGCTAGGCCGGTTGTTCCCACCACATTTTCTACGATTGGTTCGCGGTCCCCACTTGAGACTCATTCCCCACCTCTTATCGAGGCTACGACATGTGGGAACTGCTCATCACCACCTTCTAACTGCTGTTACTTCAGCTTTATCAGCTACCCAAATCCTAAAGCGAATCTTGGTATTTCTCATCCAATCGCGAAGGATAATACCCAATGTAGTCTACTCCACATAAATGGGCAAAATGTAATCAGGTTAATGATTACAATAAAATGTAATTTTAATTTCGTTAATCTGTAACCATGATTAAAACATAAATTTGTACGCAATTGAGGATTAATTAGTGTTTTAAACATACCATAAATGGGCAAAATATAAACATATTAAGGATTAAAAAAATTTTAAATTATTTTTCATTAATCTGGTTATATTTTCCGATCCATGCTGCTCCATAGCTCTCTGTATGATTTACACACGGTGGATCGTCTGTCCAGTAAGAGTTCAAGTTTTAGCACGATACATCTTAACCGGGAGAACGTTATATGATATGCAATAGGACAAATAAAAGTAAGTAAGTCTGCATCTATGCAAGGGTGCTTATTGAGTAGTGACTTATATTAAAAAAGAAACGCAACAAGACACCTACAACTTAACGAATAGAACTGGTTCCACTTTGATTTGGTCAGATTTTTTATGCTATCGCGTCTTAAGCACACGCATTCGACGGTCAGGGTCAAAGATGAAAAAGTTATTTTGGTTCATATTTTCAACCTTATCGTTTAACACTGGCCGTGTCCACGAGTAGTACAGTTAATTTTACATAAATGAGACCCGATAAAATTACAAATAGTAGTATAATATTTTTGGATAATTACTCGCACTATTCTATAGACCCAAACTAGGCGTATGCTTGTATTATGTGTATTATCTATAATAATAACAATATTTTTATTGATTCAAAATAAAAATAGTTATCTATACATATAAAAAGATTTATCCTGATTGCCAAATTATCGTAGAACTTAAACTAATGACCGTGTTCTCCTTCTGCGAGAACGTCATGTGTAGGAGGCCGCAGAGTGGGAGAGACAGGTGGCTGTTCTTGCTCAGGGAAGAAGACGCAGGGAAGCCGGCAACCACCCCAGCGCATCGGACCCAGCTTATCGGTTTATCCATGACCGGTTGGCTAATATCTTTGGGGTCGTGGCCATTCAGGGTGGGGTACCTGATCGGCCGGTTAACAAGCCTTGAGAAGTCAACGGAGCATCGTGACGCGCTCTGCTGAAGCACACTGAGTAATATCGGGTGAGGTGGTATCTTCCCTCACAAGTGTGCCTGCCAGGTGCGGCACGGCGTGGCTATGGGGAATTGATTTCAGTACCCACAGCCCCTGTCAATGCGGAGAAGCAGTCACCTTGGCGTTTTTAGTCGGTACAAGTCTGGAACACCTTGACCGGACCCCATAAGCGGCCGAGGAAGCCCTATGAGGATTTTCCCAATGTAAAAAAAAGTGCTTAAACTAATGAAGAACTAGAAAAGTTGAAATTCTTACATTGGGCTCTTTAATGCCATAACCACCACCTAAGTGTGGATTTTTTTACATTTTAATCTCATACATTAGCACTTGTCTACTTGTATTGGCGTTAATTTTGTAGTGGATACACCCGGTAACGTATCTATGCTCACCCTAAAAGGAATACAGCGTGACGATATATTTTTATTATTATTTATAACTAGCGTTATCAATTAACGAATGTTATTGTGTCTAGGAGCCCTGAAAATGTAGGTATTTATCAGAGTTAACTGTCGGAAGGAAGAAAAAACAATTGACATATTATTATCACAATTGGTTCTGTAGTTATCCACAGAGTTATTAGAACTACTAGATAAAAACAATAATATAAACATTAAAGTTCGATTCTACATAATAATAAATTAATTAAGATGTAAACAATTCTATGAAAATCTTTAATCGGTGTTGAAATATTAATTCTAATAATAGCGATAAGCACCACGATCTCATCCTGGGAAGTCCAAGACCGTCAACAGATCAACACAGACCTGTACAAACATATTACCTACACACAAACCGCAGAAAACGAAAAGTTGTAACTGACACTTTTAGCAAAAATGCCTTTTTTAACACTTTTGGAATCAATTTCTGTTCCTACAAAATCATAGACATGAAAGTATATGATCAATAACAAGTATTTAAAAATCTTCATTAATTACATTTGTTTAACTACAAAATGCTGTTTATAACAGAAAAAAAAAATCCATTCACACGACTTACACGAGAAGGAAATATATATCAGTTATATTTTTCTTTACGAGAAACAAAATTTATAAACGGAAGTCCTATCATATATTTTCATAATAGTTAGGTACAAATATTTATTGCCTGTTAAAAATATGCCCAAGCTATAATTGAAATAGAAAATCTTAAAATAAGATTATATTTGCGTGTATAAGGAGCTATATAACATTCATCGCCCCCTGAGGCCCGTTAGGAATTTCCCCCGAGTTACCAAAAAAAGGAGTGATATAACATACACTTAGTTACATTCGAAATCTTTCGGCATACAAGCTGATGGCTCACCAGATGGAAAATGGTAACTGTCGCTAATGTATAACTCCAACATAAGAAGCGTTGTTATTTCATTGCTGACAAATATGATGAATTATGAAAATTAATTTTAAACAAAGAAATTAAAAAATCCGTTCCGTTTTTCTTTTTTGTCAGTTATTACCTTTTCGTTCGCTTCCGTCGATATACTATGTTCTGAATACATAAACCAACGGCGATTGGCTTCTTAACGAGTTCCGCAGTGCTCGACGCCGGGGACAGACGTTTCATCTATCCACACACTTGTTTATATTATAACTGTGGTCGCGGAACGTGCCAGACTTTGACTAGCGACTCATGCAATCATCTTGTTAAGAGAAAACAAACGAGTGAGTACAATATGACCCTAAGTAACGCTAAATCGACTCCTTGAAGCAGGCTGACCGGTATTTAAGCAATAATCGTTTACTGTAGTCGCTATATGAAACATCCATCGAGGTCGCGAGGATCCAATTGGTTACAATATGGACGAGCAAGTTGTTTTTTAATTTTTCATAAATTCTAAAAGGTACTTTAAATATAATTGACTACGCCTGTATTTCTATCAAATACTTTTATTGTATTGTTAATGCTCTACAAATTAACAATACCTAAGACAAAAATATCGTAATGGGGTATATAGTATTATGCAATGAATGTACACATGTGATGCATTCGTCATTTTTACACCTTGTTTGGAGCTGCAGCGCAAAATTTTGAGGTCAAGACTAAAAATAACTTTGTCCTTCTACTTGAAAAAAAAATAAAACGAAGCTACACATCATTAAAATTCAATTCCCATCGCAGACAACTTTCGCAGTTGACTTAAAGCTTGTTTTCTTTTTTGATGTCGTTATCAAATTAGCAATTTTAATGCACTGGCTGGTCTGGTTACCATCTTACAATATTTATATCATTAAAATCAATATAGGACCAAATATGCACTAAAGGATATCAAGAAATCTATACTTGGGTTCTATTATACCCATTTAGAAGCTTCAGAATAACAAACAATCGTTTGTAGATTTTTTTTCCGTTTGCGTGTTCGTTCACGCGTTACGTAGTAATTCTGAATTACTTTTAAAGGGATTTACCCAGTTTTCCAACTAAAAATTATTAATGATTGTGGCCGGGTTTATCCAGAGATGCAGATTACTTTATTGTTACACTTAGCTAGTAGTCTAATAAAAATATATATTTAAAAGCCAATTCAAATTGCTAACGTAAACAAAGTGGTGGGCAGAATGTAATGAAAATCTAGATTTATATTAATTATCTAACTATTATTTACATCAACACCATTTCTACAACAACACCTATTCTTATGTATTATACAATACATTATATGCCAAATAAATTAATTGTTACATTACCAATTGTCATTTTCTTCTATTTTCTTCGTAAATATGGTTGACTTTTCTATATTCCACGGAATGTCGATTTAAAAACCCCTCGAAATAAAACGGTTTATGTCATGAATATGTTTACTGTCTATATGTATCTGTGGTGGGCCTTCAGAATACATATTAATCGTTTTAATATTAGAAAAAGTGTCTGTTTACGTGTTTGTTCGAAAATCACACTTAAGCTACTGAAACATCGATTCTGTAGTTTTAATTTTAATGCTTTGAAAGTACCATTAATTGATAATGTGGGTTTTCGCAAAATGTTTTCCCACTTAATATATCAGGTATGCTTTGTCAGTATAGGTTGAATACAAACCAATATGAACCGAGCTTGACCTATACAAACTAATTTACGTAGATACGGTGGGAATTATTATAAGTTATATTCAAATCACTTGTATAGAAACAAATATAAAGCATGACCTCTTCGTGATAATTGCCATACGAAACTATAAGAAAGTTTGCACACACGTTGTGACAAAAAAGGACATAAGGTACATTTCATCCCGAAAACAGTATTATTCCCGAGGATAGAACAATAATATTACGTGAACATGGACGCGGGCAGAACCAAAGGAACTGTTAGTATTCTGTAAAAAAATCATATTCCAAGTGTCTGGTTTCTACAACTTTAGAGATACCAGTTCTAACGACGTATTCAAGTTCTCAGATACTTACTAGTTTTTTCACCTTACCGGTTACGAATAAGCAATTAAATATTATATTGTATGTATATAAAATTAACAAGTCTGCCGTTTAACTGTTAAGGAAAACATATAAGTATTGTATACGAGGTAATACCTTATGTTTTTTTTTTAACAGAATATGATTACGCATGACCTCAATCACACCAGATGAAAGGAGATGTTGAAACACATTTACTAAAAAGATATTAGTATAATATTGTTCTAGAGACTTGAAAAATTTCATGCCGAACAATGTCCGAACTATTAACGCTGCACCGAAAGCAAGTTCCTCTTCTTTGCAGTGCTCTTTGAATATATTAGGTCCTTACATATGAAATTGGCGTTTTTCGTACTGGCCACTTTAATCACAAATTTCTCCTCTTTGGTAAGTGTTTGCGCCGTTTATTATTAATTTACATTTATTTTATTTTTATTCTTTATTTATAATATTTAAATATATATTCTCTTATATTGTCTATTTATAAACTAGCAACACTCTCTCAACATTTTTATCCCCCTACCTTCCTCATCCGTTTTTCCTCTCTGGGTTCGAACGCATCGAAAAGTACAACGCGCTCGCTGTAATAATCTCTATAAAAATATATAAAACGCTACAACGCTGTGTAATACAATAATTATTCAACTCGAACGCTCTGCTTACCCTAACAACAACGCGTGAAATTGTGGTGTGGACGCCTGAACCAGCGCCGTGGACCGGGACAATATACAAGTAAGTTCGTTCCCGGATTCCTTCTATTTTCCTCGCCAACTCACACGCACCATAATTTCTCTGGTCCTTCTTCACTGGATTCCTCACGCTTCCTTCCTCGCTACGCCTTTATTCCTCGCCAAAAACTCATTTTAACACGTTATACATACCCACCGCTGTCAGTTATTTTTACTCATATTTAAATATTTACGTGTTATTTTATACGTTTATACTCATATTTCGTATTTATTTATTATATTAAACGCTTATAAACACATATATAATACTCTTATAACGCTTATTATTATTTAAATATAGTTTATTCTTCTTCAATATTGTACCTACATTTTTTTCATTACGGTAGTACGCATATCTCACGTTTGTGAAAACATACAGAACATAATTCTGTTAAATAAACGCTTCGATTAAATTTAAAACGCAGTCAAACATGGATACTGCCGTAGTAATGTTACAAGCCAAAAAAGAAAGCCTGTTTGGCATTTTACAAAACACATATGATTTAAGCTTAAATATATCGGATGAAAATGCAAAAAAAATGTTCCTTATTCGCTTAAAATCATTAGAAAAATTACGCACGGACTTTAATGAGGTTTTAGATCAATTAAATATAGCAATTATTACTCAGAATCCTAAAACCAAACCCGATTTTGCCGCCTTATTATCATTTGACGAGTTATACTGCCATATCAAGTCAGTCGAGAGCGAAATTACTCCCGTATTGTCTCAAACGCAAACATTCATGAATAACGCTGCAGAACAAGTTCAATCGAATTTTAAATTCGAACGGTTGAACAAAAAATTGCCTGGCTTGGATTTGATGTCATTTGATGGATCACCTAATAAATGGGTCATGTTTTACGAGAACTTTAGTTCATTAATTCACAACAACCCACATTTATCTAACGCTGAAAAAATACAATATTTAATAGGCAAACTCTCTGGTCAAGCATTGACAGCTTGTGGATCTATTCAACCCGTAGCTGACAATTATGAAATAATTTGGAACATGCTCAAAGAAAAGTATGAAGATACTCGTGGTTTAGGTTCTATGTACTTAGAACAAATGTTAAATTTCAAGGGCAGTCAGCATCCGTCACATAACTCGCTAGAAACATTTATCGAACAATTTTGTACCGCACACGCCGCATTAAAACAATTAAAAATAGAAGATTTGGCTGATTTTATTATTACATATATCGCTACTACAAAACTCGACCGCGAAACTGTCACATTATTCGAACAAACTCAACGAGGTATTAAAATACCTACATTCAGTTCTTTAACAGAATTTATAAAAAGCCAAAGTAAAATTCTCAATTTACCAACGATATCGAACTCAATACCTTTTTATAAACCCGCTCATAATAAATTTCAAACTAACACAAAATTCTCTCCACAAATAAAAAATAAAAATTCCGTACAAACTTTTATAGTTAATAATAACGCCGTACCCAAATGTATATGTTGCAAAATAGAAAATATTCATCCACTCTATAAATGTGACGCCTTTTTAAAGTTAGATTCGTCATCCAGGTATAACTTTGTAAAACAAAATAACTTCTGTGTAAACTGTTTAGGATTTCATTATACAAAATTTTGTAAATCACATAACAGATGTGCTATTTGTAATCGTATGCATCATACAAAATTGCATATAGATCGTTCGACACCTAGATTCGAGCGCGCTCCGCCCGCCTCGCTAAGCAGTTCTGCCAACCACGCTACCGCTAAGCAGCCGTGTTTATATGCGTCATCACAGACTGCAGCCGCACAGCTCGATTCAAGTACAAACTCCGTACATAATATTCACTCTTTACAACGCAGCAATGATGTTGCTTTATTAAATACCCGCGACAATAAAGTTAACTCTAGTTCTACCGTCCTATTGCCCACTGCTATTGTTTACGTATATAACAACGATGGTGGATGTTTTAAAATAAGAGTACTCTTAGATAGTGGTTCGATGAGTCACTTTATAACTAAATCATGTTGTGAACGCTTGAAATTAAATATTTTATATGCACCTTCCGTAGTGCAGGGACTAGGGCATACAGAAAAATCAATTATAGGACATACGCAGTTCATGATTCATTCTCGGTTTGATACTCGCTGTAGATATACAATCAATGCACGCGTCATAGACTCAATATCGGACAGAATTCCAAACTCTACGGTAAGTACTGATATGTTACAATATATTCGCGACTTGCCTTTAGCCGATGATGAATTTTACTCGCCGTCTGATATTGACTGTTTAATAAGCAGTGAACTCTTTCCGTTCCTCTTAGGAAATCACAAAGTGAGAATCCCGCATGCGTCTGTTATTGCTATGCAGACTACTCTAGGTTATATTATTATGGGAAGAACGGAATGCATAGAACGCTCTAAAATAAAATCATTTCATGCATTCGTTGAACCTGGTCTAGAAAATTTAACTCAACCCTTCTGGAAGTTAGATAGCACACCAAATAAAAAACATTTTAACCCAGATAACTTAGAATGTGAACGCGACTTTTTAAATAATTATTCACGCGACGCGACTGGACGTTACACAGTTAATCTTCCATTAAAATTAGATCCTACTAAATTAGATAACTCAGAATCTAAGGCAAAATTGCGTTTATTACACTTAGAGAACAAGCTTATTTCAAACCCAATGCTACGCGACGGATACAACGCCACTAAAAGCGAAAATATAGATACTGGAAGTCTATCATTAGTGGAACAGCTCGCACCAGGTCGACCAGACCCGACAAAGCGACCTCAAATATTCGCATAGTTTTAGACGCTAAAACCACTTCAAATAAATCTCTTAATGATATTTTACACGATACACCAAATTTACAAACCAATCTATTTAATTTATTGTTAAATCTTCGATTATTTTCGGTGGTTCTCTCCGCAGACATTAAAAAATATATTTTCAATTAAATTTATCATCAACGCTATCGACGCATACCTTTTAGATTTCATAAAAATAATCCTATTCGCTCATATAACTTTAATCGCGTTTCATTCTCTGTGTCAGTTTCACCTTTCTTAGCGATGCGCGTTCTCAAGCAACTAGCTGATGACGAACGTGAGCGCTACCCTGCCGCGGCATGGGCACTCGAACGCCATTTCTATATGGATAACTACGTGTCCTCCGTACCAACTGTCGAGGTGGCTGAAGAACTATCGCCAGCTAACGCAGTTGCTCATGGCCGGGGGTTTTAAGCTTTTAAAATGCTTATCTAATAATAGTACTCAACTAATGGAACGTATTCCAACGCATAATAAAATTGAAAACATAATTAATTTCGATAACGAAACGTCTACAAAAATAATTGAATTACTGTGGAAAACTAACGAACATATTTTGTTTTTCTAAATAAAAGCAAATAACGCTAAACATTCAAAACAAACAATTTTCTTCTTTTTTCTTTTTCGATTATTAGAACCGCTTACTTTATTATTTTCAGTTGTTACGCTATTAAAATCTAACTCAACTGTTACTCGTTCGTGGATAAATTCTGTATCTTATTCCCTTATAACTCTAATTATTAAAACGCAAGACAATTTTCACGAATTAGCCGAACGCTTATCCAAATGGATAAAAATATTTACGCACTTATGTTTGTATATTACGTTTGTTTGAATTAGTATCTACACGCAGAATAACATCGGCTCCAGACTTGGAAAACGCGCAAAAATTAATCTATCGCTTTATTAAAAATAATTACTTCAATTCCGAACTCTTTTTACTACAAAATAACAAACCATATAGCACAGCACTTCGTTACTTAAGCACATTAATGAACAGCCGCCTTCTGTGTAGTTTGAGCACAGATCCATCTAAACCTAGAGCATTACCTCTTATGCATTTTTTAATTTTTACCGCTGCTACTTTATTTATCCGCCAAGGATGTCAGTGACTCTCCAAAGAGAAAGCTCAATCGCTATCAGTTAGTCAATAAACTCCTACAATCATACTGGCGCAGGTGGTGTCTCGTACACTTGACATCACTTCAAAGCATAACAAAATTTAATACTATATCTGTTCATACTCGAAATGGTTGTATTGTTATAATACGTGTAGACAAATCGCTTTCTCTGAACTGTCCTCTTGATATTGTTGAGGATCTATATCTCTACAAGGACGGACTGGTAACGTTCGTCCAGTGATACGTCTTTCTCTGCTACCGCTTCAATAAACGCTTTTCAATTCAATTTAATTAAATTATTTGTTTGTAACGCTACGCTCTCCCGCTTTATGTTTGTTTAATTGCGCTCTTCTTTTTCTCTGAGGGAAACCCTCAGGCCGGGGGATATGTTTGCGCCGTTTATTATTAATTTACATTTATTTTATTTTTATTCTTTATTTATAATATTTAAATATATATTCTCTTATATTGTCTATTTATAAACTAGCAACACTCTCTCAACATTTTTATCCCCCTACCTTCCTCATCCGTTTTTCCTCTCTGGGTTCGAACGCATCGAAAAGTACAACGCGCTCGCTGTAATAATCTCTATAAAAATATATAAAACGCTACAACGCTGTGTAATACAATAATTATTCAACTCGAACGCTCTGCTTACCCTAACAACAACGCGTGAAATTGTGGTGTGGACGCCTGAACCAGCGCCGTGGACCGGGACAATATACAAGTAAGTTCGTTCCCGGATTCCTTCTATTTTCCTCGCCAACTCACACGCACCAGTAAGGAATTCCAAATTCAAATTTGTACAGCTATAGACTCATGTATTTGTGCTTCGATGATCGTCATTCATTTGTTTTTTTCTTCTGTTTTTTTCTGTTTGCGTCACTCATTTTACAAAATGGAAATCTTAAAATATCGCATTATTTACGAGTACGAGTTCCGCCGTGGCACTAGTGCTGCGGAAACAACTCGAAGGGTGAATGATGTGTATGGCGGTCGTGTTGCAAAAGAAAACACAGTTCGTTTTTGGTTCCAACGTTTTCGTTCTGGAAATTTCGACCTGCAGAACAAGCCCCGTGGACGGCCTGAGACTCAAGTTGATAATGAAGAGTTGAAGGCTATTGTGGAAGCGGATCCATCGCAAACCACGTCCGAGTTAGCTGCAGGCTGCGATGTTAGTGATAAAACTGTTTTAATTCACTTGAAGCAAATTGGGAAGATTAAAAAGCTTGAAAGGTGGGTACCTCACGAATTGACTGAAGCAAACCGGCAAACGCGCGTCGACTGCTGCGTTACATTACTAAACCGGCACAATAATGAAGGTATTTTAAACCGAATCATTACCTGTGATGAAAAATGGGTTCTTTATGATAATCGGAAGCGCTCAGCGCAATGGTTGGATCCTGGCCAGCCAGCCAAATCCTGCCCCAAGCGAAAATTAACCCCAAAAAAGTTACTTGTAAGCGTTTGGTAGACTAGTGCCGGTATTGTTCATTACAGTTTTCTCAAATCTGGCCAGACTATTACGGCTGATGTCTATTGTCAGCAATTGCAAACCATGATGGAAAAGCTAGCGGCTAAACAACCTAGACTGGTCAATCGCTCCACGCCACTGCTGCTTCACGACAACGCTAGACCACACACTGCGCAACAGACGGCTACTAAATTAGAAGAGCTTCAATTGGAAAGTCTAAGACATCCTCCGTACTCCCCGGACCTTGCTCCAACAGATTACCATTTTTTTCGAAATTTGGATAACTTCTTGCAAGGGAAAAAATTCAACTCCGATGGGGCAGTCCAAATCGCCTTCAAAGATTTTATTGATTCCCGTCCGACTGGTTTTTTTAGTAAAGGGATCAATGAACTACCTATGAGATGGCAAAAGTGCATAGAAAATAATGGTTCATACTTTGATTAATTAAATATATTATATTAAAAAATATTCGACTTTTTGTTCCTCCCATACAAAACGCCAATTTCATATGTAAGGACCTAATATAAACTTAAAAAAGACGTTCTTCACACTTGTATATAGTCATATGTCGATTACAAGTATACACAATCCGCATTTCGGGAAGAACTACCCGTAGGCTATATAAATATATTTTATTATATAAAGTAATGCCCTTAACCTTTAACCGAAACTTTCTTATCATAGAGAAACATATTAAATGATACATTCGAGCATATTGTGTCCTTAAGGATACATTTTATTTAGTCTTAAGTTACTGTTACTTTGTTTATCGGTAGAAACTCATCAGTGTTGTATGAACAGAATATTTATAAGTAATATAAATGCAAAAGTTTGTGAATATATTTGTTACTCTTTCACGATAAAACTACTGGACAGATTTGCATGAAACTTTTACAGTAATATAGATTATACATCGGAATAAAATATAGGCTACAATTTGTAATTATTTTATGTAATATAACGATACATGTCAATATTTTTGGTCGTAATATAATGATACATCTCAATTAAGTCGGGTAAAAAATCCGGCCTCTGAGAGCTATCTTGGCGCACACTGCCTAAACCATTGGAGTTACACAAAGATGATGTACCTTAGGATTATTTGTCTTGAATAGGTCTAAATAAAAGTCCGCGATAGCATATACTTACCTTTTATGTTGAAGCCACTATGTCCAAAATTGTATATTATAAAACAGAATATATTCACTAGAAATAATTTATATGGCAGAACAACGTTTGCCGGGTCAGCTAGTTTATAATAGATTATGTAGTGTACCCATCTCTTTGCAATTACTTATTATTTTTATATTAATTTGTCACAATCCTTCTAATATTATTCTATGTTAAATTTTATACTGACTAAAATCATGTATTTTAATATATTCCTTTGCATAGGGCTGATTATATAAACACGCTAAGAATCAAAAAGGGTTCAAGTATTATTTTTGAAAAAAAAAAATCAGATGTTTTCTTTTTATAAAAAAGGAACACAGATAAGATTATATTTAGTATAGATTATTGAAATAATACCTATTAAATTGAATAACTTCAAAATAAAATTAAAAAAGTTTTAATGATCATAAATGCAACATAGACCTCAAGGTTATGATTTATTGCTTTTTGTTCTTTGACCAGTTTTGTAGTTTCTAACAACTATATAGTTTTTGTTTAATATTCTTGTAAATATTTTTAGTTTGTTATTTCCTTATAATAAACTGACCCGCTCGGCGCATCTTATAAACGGCAGCTCTTAGAAACGATGAAGTACGATTTATGAATCATTTGTAAACGATTTATTGATACTAATTTTTACTACACTAATTATAAAAACAATATAATTATAGTAGGTCCTGCGAATTCAAATGGCAGACATTTTAATATAATAAGGTTTATAACTTTGAGATGTTCAAAGATTTGAGGCTGAGCTTAAACTTTTTTAAAAATAACGTGACCCCAATTTAGAAATTCTCGAGAGATTTAAATCACAAAGATACACTCTCAAGCATTAACAAGTATCCAGATCCGGAAATAATACCTGTAGTACATGCGAATATTTGTACGAATTTGAGATTCTAAGTAACCGATCACGTGGTGGAAACTGATCACAATGGGTATAATGAATTTTACCTCTTTTATAGGTTATCATGACGATGCCCAGGCCGTTAGCGGTCCTAAGCCACTTGTGGCTGATGGCGGCCGTAGCTTATTCAGCAGCGGTGCCAACCCAAGACACTATGGTAGTTTCAAGATACGAAGGGGTGAGTTATAAACATTAAACTTGCTTACCTTGCTTATTATATATTAGTCCAACAGAACCAGAGTTGACCAAATACTGCCGTTAAAATGAATGGTACTAAAGTTAGTTACATTAAATAATATGAGTTTTTCTGAACTATTAAAATTGTATTATATAACAATATGATGGAAAATCTATTATATTTGTGGCAACATAATGAATCAACGCTTTAAGAATTTTTTTAAAAAGTATTTTAATGCGGCAAATTGTATTGTGCATAATTTTCATTTAGGCCTTTGATTTTGGTTCTGTTGGCCTCAATTGATTAAAATTCATTTAAAGTTTAATCACTATGACCTGCTTTAAGAAATTTTTGGTAATCTAGTAATATACATGTATTCGGAATCAGCGTTTTTTACCGATTCCAAATATATTTATAAATATATATATATATATATATATATATATATGTAAATAAATATTTATATATATTACCATATCACCAAAAAATGTCGCTTAAATCAAATAGCTTTTCACCCCTCGATATGTTTCTATTTTGGCGACGACAGGTCTCTACAGCCAGTTTACCTTCAAAATTCTCAAGGAAGCAAGTTCTCTAATTATCAGTAATGATAATATATAAACACCCTATATCACTTTCGGGGCGGGCAGAGTTACATTAGTGGCTGTATCCACTTTGCGCTTATATGTCGTACCCAGTGTGACCAGTAAAGCAGCTGAACATCGTTCTCAGGTCACTTGCGTATGACATTAATTGTAAATAAGTATACAATAAATGAAGTCTTTCGCAGGTAACAGATACAATACTGACAGATCAGACCCAATCGACTGTATCAACCGCTGAGGTGACAACCGAGGAACATACTCCACCAATAAAATTGACAGAGATGGACGTGAAGTCTGTGATAACAATGAGATACGCTCATACTGCAGTGGTCGCGCACGTCCGGAATCCCGCTAAGCGGGCCCAAGAAGCTAATTTTAGAGTGTTGCTGCCTGAAACTGCCTTCATTAGCGGATTTGTTATGTAAGATAAAAAAAACATCTATTTGGCACATAACATACAACACAAAAGAATAAGTTAATTTAGGTAGAAAACAGCAAAAGCAAATTCCCTGTGTTGTGATGATGCGCTATTGGCCAGCTGAGTCATCTAGCGGTAGTTTTCAGCTGACACTTTATTATGTCAACCCGTACAAAACAGCGAAGAATAAAATATAGTATAGATACACAGCCTTAGAGATTATTTTAAAGTGTCCTAGATAATCATATGCAGAGATTGGCAAAATGTAATTTGATTAATGATTATCGATTATAAAATGTAGTCGTAATTTTAATTTTATTGCTCTGTAATCATGATTTAATCCCTTAAAAACATTAAGGAGTCATAAAGGTGTATGCAATTGAGGATTTTGTAGTGTTTAAAACTTAGATAAGCAAAATGCAGTCTTAATTAATGATGAAAAACGCTAAATGTAATCGTAATCGTTTTTCAGTAATCCGATTACGTTTTGCCCATCTATGATCATATGTACATGCATAGATGGGCAAAATGTAATCAGATTAATAAAAATGATTAACGATTACATTTTAGGTTTTTTACCATTAATATGACTGCATTTTGCTCATCTATGTTTTAAACACTACAGAATCCCAGATTATATACACATTTATGATTTCTTAATGTTTTAAATGGATTTAATCATGATTACAGAGCAAGGTAATTAAAATTACGACTACATTTTGTAATCGTTCATCATTAATCAGATTACATTTTGCCCATCTCTGTGTACATGTATAGACATAAATGTGCATACACGCCCACACACATATAAATATAATGTAACTATAATTTACCAATATCGGCAACTTGGACTTGACTCTTTGAAATCTTAGACAATACTCAAGTTCCTCTTATATATTCAGTTTTTTGTCAAAGACGAACTTATTTTATGAGCAACTGTATGCAAAATTGATGTAGCATCTATAAATCGCAGCCCTAGTGGTAATTCCGACTAATCACACTAACTTTTATTATTATGTCTTCTTTTTTAAATTATCATATTTCTTAGATTAATTAACAATATTTGCAGGATTTGATGTATAAATTGAATAATTAGAGACTTACTAATAATCTGAGTTATGTGAACAGTTGGAATTGCTCTACCAGACTTGCGGTTAATATTCGACAAAAGATTAAAACTTAGATTCGTAACCGCTATATAATTCTCGTTTTGGATTTGTAAGAATCGTTTTTTTGTATATGTATAGGACTATCGATGGAAAATCTTATAAGGCATACGTGAAAGAAAAAGAGGAAGCTAAGCAAATTTACCAAGACGCCGTCTCACACGGCTATGGTGCAGCTCATATTGCTACAAAGTAAGTACTCAGTCCTATAGCTTACAACTTCATTACAAAAGCTATTTATTCCTTGTAGTCTAAAATTTAAAAACTCGCCAAAGCGACATATCCTCACTGGGCCTGTGGTGTTTCAGGATCGGTTTCGTGTACGTCCAGTTATCTAAATACCTAGAAGACTGCCGTTCTGGGGTTCTGTTTAGGCTGTTATGACGACACGGTCTACAGGCAGCAGGTCCAATTGCTAGAAGATTTTCTTTAGATATACTGGCTTGAGATATCGACGTCACTGTGCCAGCCCACATATAACACAACAACACTTCTTGGAATATGTTTGGACGTAACAAACTGATCCTGAAACGCGACAAACTAGAGCGAGTGGCTATGACGATCTTTAAACTTGTGGACTGTGGCCACAACCCAGTCAATCTACACCTTAGAATATCTATCATGATATTTATGTGGTAGTTGTTTTGAGTTCGGCTGTTTATGATTGTGGAATTTAAATGTAATAGCTAACTCTATAAAAGATATAGTCGTAGCCATGTGAAATAGGCACCAAACGACCCTAAGCTATTTGCCATTTAAAATGAATTGGTGGTAATTCCAGGGCTCGTGATTCAAACCATTTCACGGTGTCTGTAAATGTTGAACCCTCCTCGAATGCAATATTCAACTTGACGTATGAAGAGCTACTTGTCCGTCGGAACGACGTTTATAACTGCGCCATCAACTTACATCCAGGCGCCGTTGTGCCCAAATTCACAGTCACTGTAAGCATTAAGGAGTCGGCGAACATTTCTGAACTGAGAGTGCCAGAAATTAGGACTGGAAACGAGATTGATGCTACGAAAAATGACGCGCGTAAGTTAACACATTTTTTTGTCCACGGGAACATGCTTTACGCGTACATACCTACCAGAACGTAGGTAAACTTTAGGGATAACCAGGGACGATGTTGATCTACTGGTTAAGATACAGCTACAAACTCAAAACCACCGCTATAATTTCGTGTTCTCTGCTATCGAAGTCACTGGTATAGTCTAAGGATTCTTCCAAGACCAGACGGTAGTAGCTCACTGTTGCTTCTACCTTATTGAAAAAGTGATAGCATCCTTAGAAATCTCCAAAGAGTCGTAGAGAACGACGTACAGCACTATCTTGCGACTAAAATGAAATTCTCTGTGGTCACCGCTCGCAGCCGTTGCCAGGGTGTTAAAAGGCTATGATGCTCCCTGTACTTCGACGATGAATAGGATAAGAGGAGACTGTTTCTTCTTTAATATCTCCCGCCGTCACTTTAAATCTTTTAAAGAAACTTGTTTTACTTTGACTCGGTATAGTAGTACACTGCACCCAGTTCCGTAGCTAGCAGAGGGCTAGACTGTGCCGTGCACCAAGGCCCCTAAGCTCAGGAAGCCCTCAATCCCTGAACAGCAATCATTAGATTAAATTAGCAAAAAAATCCTCCACTTTCGGAATATATCTAAAACAGGTTGCAATAACCAAGCTTTCATTATGGCAACTTGAGTTTGTGACAAATTCTTGAACATCTTAATATACAAGTATATATTTTGTGTAGATAAAACTTAAACAGATAAGTTGGGGCTCTAATTTATGTTTGCCACCCGAGTCTTTGGTTACCTATTATGCCAATGATTGCACCTGATAATAAGTACAATGTAGTCCTATGCTGGCTTTGGGAATAAGAATAGTGAGGCTGAGTTTCATATAATTATGTACAATTTCAAACAAATAGTACTCAGTTAATTACAACAATTTATTACTATCTCTGTAGGATTTAAGAATTTTGAATACATATATTCCTTTCATTTATGCAGTTTCCCAAATAGTCATGTATGAAAGCCCAGTAGTCTTAGTCATGCTATTAAATAAAGGTAATTGAGCTACAAAGTCTTAATTATAGAGTTAAATATCAAAAAATCTAAACAGCCAAATCTTAATCAATAAGTTTTGAAAATTTCCTGTAACGGTGGTATTTCATACGGAGGTATTGTTAGAATTTTTGTCTATTTATCCGTGCGTTTGTGCGCCTTAATTTCAGAATCGCCTTAATGTATTTAGATGCGGTTTTCCCTAATGTATTGTGGTAAGATTAACATATCATTTAGTGCTACGTATGCCTTGTAAAACTCTAGCCAAGTCAGAGAATTCTTAAAAGAAACCACTAATAAAAAATAGCATTATTACATAAAACTTTTTTGAACAACAAGAAACGTTGTAGGTATCCAAGTCGATTTTTTTTTTATTTGTAAATATGTTTTATATTGTTTTGCTCCTGGGAAGATAACCTTTGCGATATTGTCCGGTATCAAAGTAGTCATGTCGTGTTTTTCGCAGAAATGTCAAACGTTATCATCCAAAGAGAAGGCCGCACTGCGGTCATCACATTTTCACCGGATCTAGAAGAACAAAGAAGGTTAATGGATGTTTATGCGGTAAGATTTACAGTTCGCATCTTTGTTGTACCATCAGGTTGTGGAATGATCTTCTAACTTATGCGTTCCGCCTCTCTTATGATATCGGGTTCTTTAGCACTAAATCCACCGGTGAACAACTTATACCGATTTTAGAAATATGCATAACATGGTTTGTTTTACTTCGTTTTAAATAAAATTATATCTATAATATTTATTGCTGTTTTGCTACTGCAAATTAAATGTAAATCATGTTATTTTTCAAAATGAAAAAATAAATATGTATATACATATATTAGAAAATAAAATCTATTACGAATATAAAGACCAGTTAGTTATTTTGACTAGTTCGTTAAACCTCGTGTTAAATGATGTGTCAAGAAGCTTTCGAACAGGTTGGCACGATCACGGCAGCTGTCAACTTATATTATCTAGTTTTTTGATACTGGCGGTCGAATTTTATATTTGTCAACAATATCGAATAAGGTGTAGTGAAATCTCTTTACCGAACTAGTATAAAGAGGAATGAGAAAAATTTTGAAACATTATTCCATACTAAGTCTGAGATTTATATATGCTACTTTACTTAAATTTTGCCCAGGAAACAAGTTCATCCTTGACAAAAAAAACTAAATCTAAAAATAGGAACTTGCGTATAACCTAAGTATTAACAGAGTCGTATCCAAGTTGAGAAAATCAAGAACTTACCATTTACTTTAATATTAACTAAATAATATAACTTATAATATTTGAGTAAAATATAAGCAAAGTCCAAGTAGTGTCTATAACTTTCAGCTTAAGATTAACTTCTGCCTATACAAACTTTTATGTAATCACTTGGAGAAATATCTAAATTTAGAACAATTAATTACCTGTACGCTATAGAAATATTTGTTACGTGTTTGAATTACTTTGAATCATACCCGCAACCTGTAGCATAATAAAGGATAGCTTAACGACAATGACAAATCGAACTATCAACAATATATAAAAAAATATGTTATTGTAAGATGGTAAGATATAAAATACAGTATATGAGTGTAAAGTCCGTCAAAGGGACTCGTTTCGAGCCTGACTCGTTTTCGTGTACGTCTAGTTTCTCTATATTTAGAGAGAATTCGCTTGTAGTATTTTTAAATAAGCTGGCTTTACGACGGTCATTGTTATTGGATTTGTGTTTTTTGGCGCTTGGAATGCGCTATAGTTAACATCAGGACAGTTTACTATGTCACAATAAAATTGAACTGATAACCATGATATTATTCTCATAGGAAAAATCGAAAGAATCCGCAACTGGCCAGTCTGCAAATGAAGGCGTTCTTGGACAATTTGTTGTGCAATATGATGTCCAACGTTCGAAAGACGGAGAAATTCTGGTAAGTAACTAAGTTCATTTACTGTAAAGGGTTTTGTTTATTTCAAAACTATTATTTATAGCGCCTGATTATATCTTTTGTAGAGACCCTATGAACCTTATGATGCGAAGGTCCTGGGTTCAGCCCTGTAGCGGCAAACTTTTCTGTGAGGAACAGATTAGTCTGTCACGAGTTATAGCCGTGTGTATATTTACATGTGTATATTTTTTTCTAGTACCCATGGGCTTGGCACTAACACAAGCTTATTTTGGAACTACTTTGTTTATTTTACAAAGTCTCTTCTAATAATTTTTCGAATATAAATTTTCATATTTATTAATTAATACTGAAAATAAATATTTATCGATTAAGATACTAAAACACTATTAAAACAAACTAGAATCAAAATAAAATATTAAACAATTGTTTCACAAGCAAAACCAACCTTTTTTGTCTATCATGGGGGACTTCGTAAAATGTACAAGTTTATATGTAATTGTCTGTAAATATATTATATATTGATTGCTGTATTTATAAAGCCGGTTATTGTTGAGGAATCATTGCTACTATTCTAGATGACTATTCTAGACTACTATACTAGATGAGCGTCTAAAAATTGGTATCAAATACTATGGTACTTCATAGGATTGGTTACTAAGTTTTAACAGGTAACATTTATGGTGTTAGTCACAGCTTGATCACACTTAAAAGTACCACCAGCTTACTTCGTTGAAATAGAGTCTTCCCGAATAAAATAATAGAGAATGTATATGAGTTATTATTACATTGTTGGATCTTATTAACTTGGTCTTACTGTATTATATAATTTACAATTAAAGGTAAACGATGGATATTTCGTCCACTTCTTCGCTCCAGACCTGCCGCCACTTAACAAGAATGTCGTTTTTGTATTGGACACGTCAGGCTCTATGATGGGAACCAAAATTGAACAGTTGAAACAAGCAATGCAGACTATATTAAGTGAATTGAACCCCGGAGACTACTTTAGCATCGTGGACTTTGACTCTACTGTTACCGTTAGTAATATTTTTCTTTTTAGGTAGACATTAATTTTTTTTTTTTTTTAATTCTATTCCTATAAATTGCAAAAAATATGTTGGTAGCATAGATGGGCAAAATGTAATCAGATTAATGAAAATGATTAACGATTACATTTTACGTTTTTTACCATTAATATGTCTGCATTTTGCTCATTTATGTTTTAAACATTACAAAATCCCAGATTGTATACACATTTATGATTTCTTAACGTTTTAAATGGATTTAATCATGATTACAGAGCAAGAAAATTAAAATTACGACTACATTTTGTAATCATTCATCATTAATCAGATTACATTTTGCCCATCTCTGGTTGGTAGTATATAAAGTAAAAACAAGTTATATGGCCAACGTTTACTGAAATGTAAAATTATGTTTTTTGGAACTGTTTCTAAACCGGTGTTTTGTTGTTTTTGAACCATTAAATACTTTCTCTAATAATATAATACAATATCTCTAAAGTTATATATATATATATTATCGCGTGATGAAACAATACCAGCATTGTCTAAGCTTAACACATACAAAAATTGTTTTGTATGATGTTTTCATTTTACTTTTTACATTCAGATTCACAGCCTCTCCGAAGTTGATAAAGAGCCACCGAAACGTCATTACTATTATCACGAAGTTCAACAAGATCTTAAACTGGAAGAGCCATCACAAGCCACGCCAGAAAACATTGAAAAAGCTAGAGTCATTATCAGTAGACTTGAGGCTTATGGCGGTAAGGAGAAAAATACAAACATTAATAAATTTAACGGATATAAAACTCCTCTATTATAAAATAATATTGAAAATTAAATTATCATTCTGAGTGCACTGAAGTGTACTATTTGTTATAACATACAATAACTTTTTGTTTATTTCCAGGTACTAACATTAACAGCGCCTTGAGTATTGCTGTGGATTTAATTAATAAATATGGAAAACATAGTGAAACAAATGTGGGTAGCACTTCAAGTACAACTGTTCCAACTGCCTCTGCCAATGAGACCACCATTATAGATAAAAAAACTGTAGTGAACAAAAAAGATGGTATGAGTATTATACAATAGTTTAAAAGTAACCATAAAATAATGTAAATCCCTAATGTTTAATTCCTATTTTGATTAACTTTGTAGAAATTCAAAAGTTAGAACCAATAATAATTTTCCTGACTGACGGCGACCCAACTGTTGGTGAAACAAACACGAGAACCATTATTAACCATCTGACCGAGAAGAATTACGGAGAAAACAAGGCTCCCATTTACGCACTTGCTTTTGGTATGTTCTCTTTACTTGTACAACAACGATATTTAAAGTTATATCGACTTTTTGACTTCGAATTGTTTTTTAAATAAAGTATTTTATCTTATATATAAAAAAATATGTAAATAAATGATGAGCTATATTTTGTATTCATAGCCCATAATCGCTGTTCAAACCAATGCTAAAAATAATCTTCGTAATGTAAAGAGGCCTGAAATTCTGCCAATTGTAGCTAAACCATAAGTAGACCTAAGCAACTCAACAACTGTCAATTATTCTGCTTGTTATTAGTGTTAAGACCATAACTATTGCTGATGTAAGACTAATATATCGAGGGGAGAAAGGCTATTTGGTTTAAGCAACATTTTTGGTGATATGGCAAAAAAAAATATATGTATATAATATACTAGCTGTCCCGGCAGACCTTGTTCTGCCCTATTTCTCTAAAACAAAGTCACATTGTTTTTTTTTAATGTTAATAGCTTCCCCGTCAGATTTTTTTGAAAATTGTTTGAAGGAACCTGGCCTTAATACTATATGTATAAAAATTGACAAATATTTATACGTCACTCAATAATTGTTTTGCCTTCCCGGAACCCGTCCACTAACATTTAAACTTTATGGTATGGTGTTAAAGTTCAAAATGACTTATAACGAATTTTTTGTATGAGAATACAGAAAAGTGTTATTATTAGACACTTGCAGGGAATTTTTAAAATTTTTCTCTCCGTAATAACCTTCCTCAGACTTCATCAAACACAACAAAAAAAAAATCAGCTATATCGGTTCAGCCGTTCTCGAGTTTCGCGCTTATCAAGACATTTTGCGATTCATTTTTATATTATAGATAGATATGTATATATGGAATCGGTAAAAAACGCTGATTTCGAAAATATATATATTACTATGTCACCAAAAATGTCGCTTAGCCCAGCCTCTCACCCCTCGATATAATTCAATTCAACCTGGCGTTCGTCCACTTACCAGAACTTACATATTTAGAGAACTCCAGTCGTAGTATATCCAGACCGGTATAACAAAGGCAACTATTATTTATTTTCTTCTCTTAGCTGTTGCCACTATTCTGGAACTGCAGTTTACTTATTATCAGGTGCGCTGAGTTGTGTCACTTTGTCGTGCCATTATAAAAGTATATCTAAACTGGTATATTATAATATATTAGTTCACTCCTTTATTTATAATGCAAACAGCGTTGTAGTGGAGCACCCCGTGCGTCCATTTTGCCATGTTCTTGTGTTTTGAGAGTGTTTAAAAGAAGATTCAATAAGAATATGCTGGGTAAACAGAACGCTGTTTACCTAGCATATTCTTATGATAAAGAAGAAAGATAGTTGATGAACCCATCAACTATCTTTCTTCATATTCTAGCAAATGTAATTGAGGTCAATTGTTTCTGTAAATAATAATAAAAATATTATTTTTACCATTAAAATGTTCTAAGGCATTAAGGCAGAAATAAATAGACATGCACAAAGGGTTTATGATTGATAAAAAATACTTTGTTTAGGTGAAGACGCGGACCGTAAGTTCCTCCGTAAGTTGGCCCTTCGCAACGATGGTTTCGCACGGCACATTTACGAAGCAGCCGACGCGGCTCTCCAACTGCACGACTTCTATAGACAAGTGTCTTCACCTCTGCTCGCTGATGTCAAGTTTGTCTATCCGCCTGACCAGGTAAATTTGCTTTTCCTATCCCCTATGCAATAATAACACATACAGAAGTATATACCTTTTTGTATTAATTAAATGCCATAAGCCACTAATATAATATGTATGTCCTGAAATTGATAATTATATTTTATTATAATAACTCGCTCGCTCACCTAACTTGTTTCTATTCAGTTTCAGCTTTCTCGAATTTCTAGATGCCATATTATTATTATAGTGGAATAAATTATTAAACTAAGACTAAGTAACGTGCTCACTTTTTTTTTGATCCCGAAGCATATTATGAAGTTCTTTGAGTCTTTTCTTTCTCATGTTGTTTAGCTGTGGAACAATCTTCTAGCTAACTGTTCCCCTCTTCTCCTATTATGATATTGAGTTCTTCAAACTAGACGAGAAAGAGAGAGTTCACTATAATCATTGTTTGTATTTACACTGCATCGAAATTACCATCTTGAGTGTAGTCATTTTGACCTGCAGTAATCCGGTCCTTCACAATATATAAAAAATGAGTACGATGTGTATCCTAATAAACAAATTTCTTTTATAAAGGTCAATGAAGATACAACGACAAAGCACAAATTCCGCACTTTCTATGCTGGTTCGGAACTAGTTGTTGCTGGGCACTTGATACCTACAGCTAAAGATTTAGATATCCAAGTTTCTGGATTTTGCGGTGTCTTAGACGACGGTTTCACAAGGGTAAGGAATTTTGACAATTTTATACACACTAGTCGTTTATGGCAAACTGAGATTTCGCAAATTTATGAGATTGTACCAACATAGGACGAGAATTTGTCGAACCTTGTCCTTAACACTTCGGACTAAACAGCTATAAAGTGAAACTGTTACTAAACTAAATTGCCTTTAAAAAACCGGCCAATTACGAATTGAATTCTCGTACAGAGGGTTCCGTACAAATTGATTCCGTACAACAGACCTACAATGGACTGAGTATTTGTTATTAATTTCAACTCAGCGCTTTAACGCATTCCTGAGAAGAGTCTTGACAGACGGAAAACGATGTGGTTCTATAAAAATTCCTTCTTTTCATTTCAGCAATGGAACCGTAAAAACATGCTGTTTTTTTAATACCCTCTGCAATCTTATGGTATCTTAAACTGTATTTTAGGTAACAGTTTAAGGAAAGTGTATCAGATACATTTCATATTAGTATATTTAGGATAAATTTAAAACAATCATTTATATTTTAAAATCTTCTAATGAAGAACTGTTACTTAATAGTAACAGTTGTAAGTTTAAGATAAGATTTTTAAAATGTTGTAACACTATAAGCGATTGATATTTTAAAAAGTTTTTGATAATAATAATTTATTGCCAAAAAGCTATGAATGTAATATTACATTGTGCAATTTATTTTACACTAAACAGAAGAAGTACGATAAGAAAATAAAAGTCCTAGTACCAGCGGAAAAAGAAGATCTTCCATTGGAGCGTCTTTGGGCATATCTTACTGTTAAGCAAATGTTGGATGAAATCGATTCCTCCGACGCTTCTGAAAGTGAGAAAAATGAGGAAAACAGTCCTCACAAGAAAGCTCTTAACCTAGCTCTCAAAGTAAGTTAAGGTTTTTTATATTCATAAATAAATTATAAATTCTAATTCCTAATCCTAATTCATGAATTTATTTGTATTTGTATCTATTGTTACCTAGTAATTTAGTTACTACTATATCCAACGGAACACTTGCTTTTACCTTTTAACAACTTAATTTTTTGTACCGATGTATATACAATGTATTTCTTAAAGCTTTCGTTCAATTAATATTGTAACAAAATCCACAGTACTCATTCGTGACGCCACTGACTTCGTTAGTAGTTGTGAAGCCCAATGAAACAAATGCTGTGAACGCAGAATCTGTTGATAAACAAAGTAAGTGGGAGACTGTTTATTATTCAGCTTTATTCAATCCAGCGAGGTACTTTTATCTTTTCAAACTTCGTGAACTATGAAGCAGATAAAAGTATAAGTAATTAGAAATTAATTATAGTTCAAATGATTCCTAGTTTATAGGAACAAAAAGCAAAAGTTTGAAATTTGTTTAAACCAATGTTTTTTCTCTTCAGGTAATAATGCGCAGTTTGCATTCCAAGCGTTGTCTATTCGTGAGTATTAATCTATAATTAATTCAAAAGAATTAAATAAAACTAGAATGACGCTAATATGGACATAATTTATTATTTAAATGACGATTATAATATTATACTTACTGTTACAAATTCTGCACGTCTTTTAGGTTATTTGCGGACTTTTTAATTACATTTTTTAATCATTTGCTATGTTGAGTCCCCAATGGGCCCAAATAATGAGATGTTACTTTTTTGCTATTACAACTTATAACCTCTATTGTTCCCTTAACATTTTTTATTAGGGCCATTCTGATTCTTGTCAATATCTACCCATATTATTATATTTATTTAGGTATAACAGAACATCAGCCAAACTTTAATCATAAATAGGTTACTTTTAATGCTGTGATAATGATGATGATAATTAAGATATTGATGATAAATAATTCTCTAATTTAGAAATATTTTTTTAACGTTAGAACTAAATTACTATATATCTACATATAAAACTGCGCAAGTTGAATAAGTATGTGTGTGTAAAAAATAGTAAAACTGAATAGATTCGTGGAATATCTATTTCAGCTGCGGCACCTTCGTTTGCAGCTTACCGTCCGGTGTCCGGACAAGGCGGACCTATGTATTCTTCAGGTGTGTGTTATTCTGTAGACAATACTCATATCAATTTCATTATTTTGCTATAAAAACCATTTCACTCCAAACTAGCTTCAGCATTTCTCTACTATTCTTTCTGCTATTGCACGCTATAAACTATCTATTATCTAAAATGAAAACATGCTGTCCGGATTTCCTTAGGTGTGATTATATTAGATTATAGTATACATATATAATGCAAAACAAATTTAATTTAAATTATATACATAAGATGACTATATATATTGTTTAATTAGACAAGAATGATTACAGAATAGCTTACATAAGCGTTGTAATACATTCATTACTTATAACCCAAATTGAAAATATATAGTTTACACTGTGGGTCTTCTTCAAAAAATAGACAATATGTTGTCGTGAACACTTCTGTGAGCAAAATTTCGTTATGTCTTACAATTTTGTAGTTACATACCGCACAAGTTTTAATAATGTTAATATATATTTGGTGGTATATTTTTTATGAATGGTCCTGAAATCCACATTACGATTCGTTTCGTATTTTATGTTATATATTTAAGTGGAAACGCAGAAAAAAAAGAGTTAAAGTATTAGTATTTGATGATAAATAATATCACAGTAGGTATACGATAAAATTAAAATAAACAATGTGAGTTTGAACAGTTCGTATTTCAACCTTAAGTAAGATTATTAATTTTTTTAATTTGAGCTACAATTACCACGTGAAAAATATTTTTTTTTTAGCGATCCGAGGATCTTCATATGCATATCATAGTCACCATAAATTTTCACCACAATCAGCGGGCTCAATAGGGTATCCATCTTCAGGTGTGTGTCATTATTATGTTGATTATACAAAACATTGCATTCAAACTAGCTTGAGCATTCCTATACTGCGCTTTCTACTGTTGCACGTTATGCACTCTTTTTTTTCTTTTTTTTTTTGTGACCCGGTGGAAATCCCTAACGGACCTCAGGGGGCGATGAGGGTTGCCCCCCGGTGTGTCGGACTTGCACTGACTAAAACCCCCAGGGAGTTCCATCTCCCGCCTGCCGAATGCCAAGGGCAAGGCTGAGCCATCTTCCTCGGCACCCGGCGACGTCTAGCCTTCTGCAGGCTCCGCCTTCTTGGCAGGGGGTGGCTAAATAGTCGCCACCCCCTGCGTACACCTAACACATTTGGCAGGGAGTGTGGTGTAAGAAATGTCACCCTCCCCTCATCTTCTTAATTTGTCATTGAAACGGTGTGCGGGAACACATCACACACCGCTCACGCCTGGATCTGGACGACGTGCTCCCTCAATTGCGCCGCCCGGCGTTTGTCCTGTTATGGAGGAAGGCCTCTGGCGAAGGCCCTCCTGCGGCGTCCTGTCCGAGCTGGGCGGCGGATTGGGTTATCAGGGGTGGCAATAGCCTCTCGATCCCGCTCCGCCGCTTCCTTCACCTGCATAGTCTACTCCGTGAAGGAGAGGACCGCCTGCCATGCCCTGTCACTACCGACCACCGCGCGAGCGAGTGCCGGCAGTGACAGGTCACCACCTACCACCCTGACGAGTGCAGCCCTCTCCGTAGCCCAGGCTGGGCATTCCTCGATCACATGTTGTGCAGACTCATCGAGGCAATCCGCACAATGGTGGCACCTCGGTGTGGGCTCGCTACCAGTTGTGCGGCACAGGTATCCACCAAAGCTGCCGTGCTCAGTGAACACCTGCGCCATGCACGTTATGCACTAACCATTATCTAAAACTGAAAGATCTAGTCCACATCCTACTGGCGGAATTTTTCGGATATTAGGTTAAATTATACAATTATAAAAATACGAGAAAATATTAATCTAAATTTCACTATTTAATAAGACCATAATTATTACAGTATAGCTCAAAGCAGCGGTTTAAAACTTTTACTATTTATAACTCACTTTTAAAACACAAATTTTACACTGCAGATCATCTTTAGAAGATAAACATAATATGCTATCGTGAATACTTTTGGGAGCCTTTCTAAGACTTACAATTGATTAACGAATCTACTCGTTGTGGTTTCGCCCGCACAAGTTTTAGTGTAATATATATTTTGCGGTGTATTTTTCATAAATAATCATTAAAATTGCATTACATATGGAAAAAATAATGACTTTAATTATATCAGTGTGTCAAAAAAAAAATTACATCACAATATAGGACAATATAAAAATAATCATAAATTATTATGATTTTCAACAGTTCGCATTTTGGATTAAGCAATTCTTGATATAAATCTGGCATTCAATTGTTTATAAGTGAAAACAATCTGTGAATAATAAAATATTGTTAATTTGAGCTACAGTAACTACGTTAGAAATGTTTTTCCAGCCCACGGACTATCTTCATTTGTATCTACTCCCAATAGATATGCGTTGAACTCATGGAGTCCAATGAGACATCAAGCTTCAGGTGTGTGCTAACTCATTATGTTGCTAAATCGAATTATTTCACATTAAACTAGCTTTGGCGGTTTTCTTTCTTTTTCTGTTGCACATCATAGATATTACGATGATCTAACTTGATAATATTAATACCTAGTTCAAACACTCTGGGTCTATGTAATGATTACTGGTGCTTTTGATTTATTATTTGAAAGATTAAGTATGTACCTTTGTGGTTTTATCATTGTGGAATTCAACGTTACGTCGCATCTATGCTCATACTACTTATTGCCATCATTTTTTTTTATCAACAAACGCTCATTTCTAGTAATATAAATAGAAAAGAAGTCGATAGAATATATATTATTTTAATTTACCTATTTAATTAAATATAATTTATGAGATTCCGTCTGAGATTTTATTGCCAGAATTTTTGATTAAAACGAAGTTATAAGCTCGAATATTATGAAGACTTAGTTCATTATTTATTTTGCAATAGGTATATACAATCTGCTCTGGCTTTAGACATCTCTATTCTATGAAAATCGACTCTTTAACAATATGTACGCAATGAAATTATGCATGGGAATGTGACCTAGATTAGAATGTAGGTAATGCATTAACAAAGGATATCAATAAGAATGTGAAGATTGCATCTTGTGTTAAATATTGACGTAAGAAAGAAATTAAGGTTTTATCAGCATGATCGATAATATTTCAAAAATAACGTAATACCTATTTCGACTTTAACAGTTGTATGTTCATTAGTTTTGCCATTATTGATTCATTTATCAATTTATCATCATCATAATAAGCAGCATTTAATTGAATTGTTACCTTCATTATCTCCGGAATGTTTGTTATTGAGCTATTCTTGAGTTTACTATGTGTTTCCGCTTCAATGATCCGTCGTTATAAACTGACAGAAGAGCTTGCAAAAATTATTTTTTTATCTGTAAGTGTAAATGTGAAGTTATAATATGCCCGTGTATATCCGTGATATGTGTCTATTAATTCCTAAATTATTAAACAAAAATGTTTTTCCTCGGTTAAACTGTCCCATAGTTCACAAAACTTCTCTAATTGTTCCAGCCCTTACAAATGACATTTTTAATTGCCATGTTACACCACTTTTATGCCAGAAGTTTCGTATTATTTTTATCTCTGCTTTAACAGCTCAAGACTTGTCTTTGTCTCAACCACAATTCGCCTTTGGCGCTGCTTCTGCATTTGATAGTGCGATGATGTACGAATATGAGGATGCTGCGGAGGGTGAGCATGCTTTCTAATTAGCTTATTGGTTAAAAATATGTCAATAATAATCATATCGCTTAAGGTAAGTACAATGTGGACTGCACCAGTATTTTCGGAGTGAAAGAACTATGTACCTAAATCAGAGATTGTTTCAGGCATAAAGATAGTGAAGGTATAACTTCATTAAAAAATACTTACAGTTTAAACTCTTTGGTTTATATCGTGTGTTGGTTTTGTTTGTCGTTTATTCTTACTTTTTGCTGTTATTTAAGTATTTGCCTATAAAACTAAATTAAACTTGCCGCAATCGTCAAAATCCGCTAGATGTCGATGATGACTGATGACTCTAATATATATTCAAGGAGATTCAAATTAAGAAATTGTTTATAATAATTGGAGCCACACTAGAATATTATTATCAAAACTGTTGCTTACAGACAGCTAGGATTGTCAAGGAAATGGCAAAAACCTAAAAATGGACGAAAAATATCTATGTATATATAATAATCTAAGGTATATCTATCTATAAGCACAATTTGATTTGGCGATTGAATGACTGTTGTGGATGTAAAACTGTGACTGGCGAAGAGATTTTGCACAAGATAAAGAGCAATGACGTTTATTGTTCTGTGCCGGAATAGTCATGTAGGACGAGTAGCGATTGCTATGCGAGCGCAAAGCGTGGCGTGTAGCTCGACAAATAAGAAGCGAGTGAATTCTGCGAGATAAACACGTTTAAAATTAATAAACAAATAATATTAACTATTCATTTATTAAAAAAAAAAAACAGTTTGAAAGCGATTCATTTTAGTTAGCTGACACCCAGACTGGGACTACTTGTAACTTTGGTGTCAAACTATGAGTGAATGTCCTAAGAACTTGAGCTAGAAAATGGAAACCGCCTTAAGCTACGCCTATGATGATGATGTCCTAGCCGGTTTCGGCCACGGCGACTGTTTCAACACCGGTTAAGAAATTCGAGGTCCAGTTTTCGGAAACAGTCAATTGCGCAGGAGATATTTAAGTGCATAACTGGACGCGCAGCCAGAAAAGCACTCTCTCGTCCGAACTCCCTCAGGCCCGATGGAAAGGAGAACCAGTACGATCGGGAGGGAGCGGGATGCACGTTTGGTCGAGTTTTCCTTCTCTAAACACCTGGTTGAATTGCGGTGTTTAAGAGATACCTTAGTCGCCTTTTACGACACCTCAGCAAAAAGAAGGGGTGCTATTCTATTCTGCCGGCAGCCACCACGGCTACACCTACGCCTATATGTATGTTAGCAATGAACAAATAGAATAACTTGTGTCGAAAAATATCAAACCCCAGTAAGTCATATTTTAATAAATATGTTTGACTAATTTTGTTGCTTAATAAGTACGATTTATACTATCTTCTGTTCATATTACACTAATTTTAAAAAGAGCCAAAATATAATTTCAACATCCATTTCTTAAAAATTGAATTTATGTCCTTTGTTGCATTTTTGCGTTTTATCTAACATGGACATACAGGTTTTTTATATTTACCGACACACTTGGTTAACTCGCAAATATATTTCAACTATAGTTATACTATCTACTTGCTAAAATATTATTTACATTCTAAAATATAAGAGACATTTTTTGAACGATCTCAATTTGTGAATTTAGCAACTATTGTATCCACGTTGCGCTTACTATGCATGGTTCATAATATATTATCATATTATTTATGTTATTTACTTAAAATAAGCTTTTTTCTTCATTATCCTAAATAAGGCACGTAAAAAGGTGTAAGAAAATATTCACCATTAAAATCATTTTGGCACATTTCTATTTTTAATCATTTGTAAGGTACTATTAATGCCTTATGCCAATAATTTTGCATTTTGGTCTCTATATCTCAAGAATGTAACAAGAAATATGTGATAGGTATATTTAACTAAATTGGCATGTGCACGTATTTTATCATACCATTTACAACATTTCTTTGAAATCTACAGTGCTCTATTCTAGCTTTGCACATAAAAATTATTAATTCAACGTGTTCATTAAAAATCTTTGTAATATCATCTTGAACGTAAAGTTGAATTCCCTTTTAAGATAAACTGAACGTACGTAAGGAAATATCACTATTGTTACACCCTGCGGCGAACTGGTAACATTTTTTTGTTTTATGCAATATAAATCGATATATAATTATTACAATAATGGAAAATAATATGACTTGACGTGGTACTCGGTTGACATTTGGCAATATTCATACTCCAAATGCAATATACCGCATTACGGTAGACGACACTAGTTTTCTTTACAAACCACACGAAAGGTCCCTCACCACGGTGAATGTGATATGTATAGTAATATATATTTTCGGAATCGGTACAAAACGCTGATTCCGAAAATATATATATATTGCTATATCACCAAAAATGTATATGGGATGCACGCCACTGGTCTCTAGGTATATAATATAAACAACTGAACATACACAAGTTAAATCCGAAGCGCAGCAGGCTGAAGCGAGTCACTATGAGGGTCAACCCCGTTCCCTTTACAATAAAATTTTAGAGAATATTGTGGACACCTCATACTAACTGATCACATTTTTTTATCAGATATTGTTGATATACAACGTCCACAAATCGTTTATAATCGCCTAGAAATCTCCCCAGGTATGTAACTTTTTTTTAAATATTCTTTTATTTTTTATATTTACGAACAATTAAGATATATTTCTATTTTCGTTATTAGGGAAAACAAAACAACTTCATTCACACACCAGTACTTTATGTTAAATAATATTCATTATTGGTATCTCAATATTTATAGTGGTGAAGGCGTTTCTATATTACAGTTATTTTATACATTAATTGTATATATGTATATCTATTTTCTTACAATTAAGTTATTTTCTTTCATGCATGAGTAAATATTATTTTTCCTGTTTTCTATTTCTTTTTTTTGCAGTAAATAACTATATCAGTGCTTACTTTGCAGCTTATAATTATCAGTTACAGCTAATGTGCCTTTCCTCATATAGCGTGCAAAATGGATACAAGTAAATAAATAAAAATAATTAAATAAATAAATATTATAAGCTTGCCATTTCCATTGTTATACAGATCTAAAGTTAAAGGATCTTAAACGTGAAAAGTTCACAATGCTTAAAAGAAATAAGGCTCTTCATTATACGCCAACATTAGAAGGACGTTAATGTGAAAATATTTAATATACTCGTATACATAAATGGGCAAAATGTAATCAGAGTAATAAAAACGATTACGATTACATTTTGCGTTTTTGATCAATAATATGACTATGTATATTTTACTCATCTTTGTTTAACCGTCACGGAATCCTCAATTGCATGCACATTTATGACTCCTTAATGTTTTGAAGGGGTTTAATCATGATTACAGAGCAACAAAATTATTTATATTTAGCCCATCTCTGAATATATACATACTTCTATATTCGTTATTTAAATCAAAATAAAATTAATATTATGTTTAGACATTTTTAAAATTGCTACTATTCGTTTTTGTATTTACAGCACTTACGACGCCGTTTTGGGGCCTAGCACCAACATTCCAGCCGGTGTCGACCACAGAGACCACGACCACGCCATCTGGTCTAGAAACATACCATTTGAAAGACTTCAGCTGGGCGGAAAGCTTGTTGGACGCCTCCAAGGATGCTATCGTACTGCAGGCCAATGAGACTGTTACATTGAATTTGTCCCGTGATTCTCAAGTAAGCCTTTTAATGGTGTTATGAGTAGATAATTATTGTAGTTATTTAAAGTTTAAAGGCCTTTAGCGTGTAACGTGGGCATCTCTCTGAAGGATTATATCTGAAATGAAGTTATCCGGTTCTCAAGACAGAATCAAAGTTAGCGCCATAGCTCTCCGTATTCGCAAGCTGAAGAAGCAATAGGCTGGCCATCATGTGTGTTAAACAATCGATATTCGTTGGAGCAGATCAATAACATGGGGTGCCTTTCGGCAAGGCTGAGCGACGACTTGCGAAAAGTGCCTGGAAAAGATTGAATAAGAAGAGCGAAAGGCTAGGCTCCATGACGCTAAGACAAGCCTATGTTCAGTAGTGGACTAAGCTAGGGTAATCATCATTAAAGTCTAAATTATAAAAATTAAATAATGTGAACTTTTTTATTTAAGCAAAATATTTAAGCATTTTTCTTTAATTTCCTATTTATTTATAAGTAGAGTTGTAATGTAAATAACTTAAATCAATATAATCTAAGCATGGCTTCTACCAACAAATTAAATACAGTTGAAACTTGTATAAATTGCTATTTAGTGTTAAACTGTACTTATTATCTTGCTCGGAATCATTATCCAGTTTTAACAACTGTCAACTTTAAATCATCATTGAGGTCGAATAAAACCGATTCCATTGCAATTCGTTTTATAAAAATCTAAACTAGATTTTGTTTGTTAATGCAAGTCACCATAAATGAAGATAAGTATGTAATCATAAAATAAAAATATAACACGAAATATGAGTCTAATATAAACGGAAACCAGATAAGTGATTGAAACCAGAACTTGACAGATATGCGTTAAATATTGCCATGAATTTAATTATTTTATTGTTTTGTAACAGGCTCCGAAAGCGTCTGCCGGTGATGCAAATTGCGCTAACGCAGTTGAAGGCGGCGACGGACTTTGCGTCTATTTGACTCGTTGCTATGAAGCTCGCAATATCACAGCCGATTTGTACAAGACCAACTACTGTATCGTCGATGGCGGGTAAACATTTTACTTATTTCTTGTACTGCTGTATATCCTCGGAATCTCAATATTAAGTTAATGCAACAAGAACCATGTTTTATCAAACATTGCAGTTATGTAAAGATTCATTTTCCAGCAAAAACTACAAAATTATAGAACAGAGAAACATGCAAAGTTTCTCTGAATTTACAGATAACAGAGTTTTATGCGGTTTGTATATGAAACAGTGTCTAGTAGATATCTAACTATAAATAAAATCTGTTATACGTCAGTCATATGGTAATCTTCCACTTCGGTTAAAATGTGAAAAATTACTAAAATATCAACAAATATAGAAATAAATTATAATTAATCGTTAATATTATGATTTTTAGCGATAATATTTTGTTGCAGATATGCTGGTGTTTGCTGCCATCAAAATAAAATCGACATGTCAACAGATGATGCGCTAAAGCAGAAACTTAGCTCATAAGTTAAGAGACGTTATTCTAAGCACAAGTATTTAGCAGATGTCTCTTGAATAAACATGTAGTTTAACCATAGTTTATATTAAATATCCTGATTGAGTCAATAGAAAAGATATCTATTTGTGTTTTTGATAATTCGTTAAAATTATCAAAAACACATTTAAAACACAAAAAATAAAATTATATTAAATTTAATTTCAAAAGTTTACAAGTACCAACGACATCATATACTTTCTCAAATGTTAAGATTATTTCTCAAGTAACGAGATGAGAATATATTTCTGTGTGTTATTTTTGGTACTCTAAACTAAAATACTCGTAGTGCCATATTTTCAATCCAGATTACTATGGGAAATCATCGAAATATATTTATTTATACTTAATTAAAAATGAACGTTGTGATAATTTTAATAAATGATAACAATTTTTGTTTTATTTTTATTTGATAAAAAATGACAATCCGATCATATCAATTGGCAAGTTATTATATTATAGGTATATATTTTATTAAATTTATCTTTAAACATCGAAGAACGACATTTTTTAGATATACTAATTAAATTCAGTGCCTATTTTTACTTGGGAAAAATCTTTCTTGGACTGTCCCGGCCGCACGCGGGGATGGCGCAAAAAGGATTAATTCAGTAGCTAACGTATTTTTACCATGAAAACAATAAATTATATTATAATGAGTTAGTTTATAGTTTATATTAGTTCTTCTAGCCGGACATACATATATAAAGATCCTATGCCTTACACGAATGGCCGTAGACACAAATCCCATAACATATTTAGAAGTCTCGAGATTGAGTACGGTGTCATATGCTTGCAAGTCAATAAAAATATCTTGAGGGATACGGTATGCCATTTTATGTAGTGCCTTATAATGGTGTTCATCTATGCTATTCATCTCGTTAGATACAATACGAGTATGTAAGCACAAAGTAAATGTAGACACTAAAATAGTTCTGCCACACTGGAAGATATACATGCTGGTAATAATTATTGAACCCTTTATACTGGATCGACAAAATGACAAACACTGCACCTGATGAATGGAAGCACAAGGTATATACTTGTAATAAAAATGTTTACACCGAGAGGAAATTGTACGTATGATCCGATAAGCTGGAAAAAATGCTCAGCTACTGCGCCGATACAGTAGTCAATTACCAAAAGTCTCATCAAATTAAAAAATTGTAACAGCAAATGAGGTGAAGAGAGAAACAGATGCAAAGAGAAAAATTTTTATCAGAAAAGTATAATTTAGGTTACTTGAGGTTTTTATTTTTTTACTCGTTTCTTTTAGTATGAAACTAACAAGTATTGTACCACTTTACAATCCTGATTAAATGCGCCAACTTTTAATGGCCAACTTGCCAAGGCACACTAGTATTATTTTTTTAAAGGAGGGCCTTTCAAAGTCGACAAATTTTGAAAATTTTAAATTCATAGTTGAATAAATTGTTTTAAATATAGGAAACTTGGGGCAAGTGTGTCATTATAATTGACTGTGACTCTAGAAATGTTATTTAAGGTTACGGTTCCAAAGTTTAAATGAACAAAAATAATAAAAAGTAAACCACAATAACCGAAAAATGTTTACAGTTTGATCAAATTTTTAGGTTTTTCTTAAATGCCCATAAATTTCAAACTGCATGGGATAGATTTTCTTTCTGATTTTTTCTCTCATGATGTTTACAATCAATTCTGTCACCCCATTTTGGCTTGACGTTGAGTTCTGGGACACTGTATAATACAATATTTTATAGGTTTTAAAATACTAGGACACAATTGTAGGAGAATTTTCTTAAGTGAAGCTTGCAACATTGCACTCTTGACATAGGTTCAAACAGTAAAGCTTCTCGCCCTTTCTTACTGTTTACAAAGAAACACCATCTAAACACTCGAGCAAAACGAATGATACATTTCTATTATATAGCATATATTTTGAATTTATGCTTATAGGGCTCTTTATGTATTATATTTTATACATTATAAAATATCGAGAAATACTACGAGCTAACATTTTTATACATTGTTTGTTAGACTTTGGAACATAAAATACAACAAGATATGAGTAGTAGCCAAATTTTAACACAAAATTATGATTTAATTTTATACAATATAATTACATTAGAGGACGGAGCCACTTAATAAAGCACAACTGCTAAGCAAAAGGACTCATCACCTTATCACAATCGTAAGTTCTGACAAAGAACGAATATTTATATGGCCAGCCCCTACATTGACACAACTGCAAAAAAAAAATTATTTCGTTATTCACTGTGAGTGAACATTAGAGATACAAAACAGGAATGATAATTAGATAGCCTTTTTCTTCAAGATATTGAATAAAATCCTCCGGAAGAACTATAAGATCTGAGCCTCAACTATATGTTATTCTTACAACATATCACAAATCTCCTTACAAGAAGGCTTAACGAACTTCAATCACTGAATCAAGCTGGATTTTGAAATGGTTAAAGCACCTTGGACCGCATGCATATACATGGTTAGTCGGAAAGGGTATATAAAGCGAAAAACCTAGGAAGGGGGCCATTAAAACAAACATCTTGTGTACTATAACTTTTCGCAAAAATGAATAACTAATGAGATACAGGTACCTATAGATTTACATGCTAAAAGTATAAAGAGGCAGCCCTAGAAATCATATGTTTCTTCGTGTGTCAACGACCCACCATCCTTGACCTATAAAATCTTACGGATCTTTCTATTGGTTGGTGAAGTTTTAGGTAATAATAAATTAGGGATGTCGAAAATGAAAAAAAATATCGTTATATGGATATTTATTAAAATATCAATATCGGAGTCGATATATCAAAGGAAAAATATCAATTAAATCTCAATAAACACGAAAGTATTTTACCAGTATTCCTTTTTATTAGATAAAATTTACAAAAATATCAAGAACTTAAAGGCTATCTTTTAACTTTAAGACCTATTTAAGATATCAAACAAAAATAAATAAATGGCGGCAAATAATACACATGCAACAAATTCAGATGTCAGATGATATTTCGATATTTCCAATTCATAATATCGATATTTATGGGCGATATATTTTGAAATGATATATCCATAGAAAATATCCAGTATCGAAAATTGTGTCGAAAACGATATTTTTTAAGCTCTTATGCTACTGAAGTCGCGAAAATCTGAAACTGTAGAAGATAGGAACGAACGAAAAAAAAAAGAACGTTGTTGTTTAAGACTGTTGAGTATTATGTTTTGTAACGTTGTATGCATTGACATCTGAATTTGATGCAAGTATATTATTTGCCGCCATTTTGTGAGTATTGTCATTGTCAGTACCTTATTATCTCGTGAATTGTTTACTTTTTTTATTTTCTTTAACGTCAGAATTAAAGTCACTATGGTCTCGCCACAAAAAGCGTCTACTTGCTGTAGCCAGCAACAATGCAGCTAACTGCTAATGTGGCCTCTCGAAGCAACGGAATGCCGAACGAGTTGAAACAGTTCTTCGATGCTCCAAATCTATCCCGTAAAGAAAACCCTATAAAATTTTGGATTGAAACAAGACATTTTACCCCAGTTCTTTCAAATTTAGCACTTAAATACTTGATACCTACGGCTTCCTCTGGACCTTCAGAGAGAGTAGCTTCTACGGTAAATCTGGCGGTTTAACAATAGAAGCCGGCTGACAGCGTAGCATGTAAAAAGCAGAGTTTAACTACTTTCACTGCCGGACAAATACTGGTTTGTCTGATTTATTTTTATTTCATATCTTAAATAGGTCTTAAAGTAAGAAGATAACCTTTTAGTTCTTGATATTTTTGTAATTTCGTCTAATAAAAAGGAATACTGATAAATTACTTTCGTGTTTATTAAGATTTAATCGATATCTATTCGATTTTGGGAGGCGAAGCTGCTCGCGTCCGTAGGCTTTATCCTAGTTTCCCTACACGTGACTCCTGGGTGGTGCTAAGCGAGCAGCAGCGAGGTGGTAGGGCGTCGGTGCCCGTCTGGATCGCGACCACAGTACATGGGTGTAAAGCCCGTCATGGTGACCAGTGGTGGTCGGCTTGTCGCGGTTCGGGATTAGCTTGTGTATATCCAGTAGCTCATATACCTAGAGACCTTCAGTCGTGGTATACTCATATGTGGGCCGACATGACGATGTAGACTATCATTGGATTTTTCATCCTTTAATAGTCGCTTTCGTTTTTGGACTACACTGTACTTACCATCAGGTACTCTGTAGTCACTATGTCGAGCCAGTGTAAAAAAAAATCGACATTTTTCCAATGATATATTGACGCCGATATTGATATTTTAATAAATATCGATACATCGATATAACGATAATTTTTATTTTCGACATCCCTAGTGGGCGTGGCTTGTCGCTATGGTTGTCAAAGTTTAAAAATAAATGATATAATTTATTTTGAGTATGTAAAAATAAATTACAACTTTCAGGAAAATTACTATATTCCTTTTTAAGTATATACGATACTTATACAAATAGCCTTGGCTTGATACACCCTTTCCGACTAACCGTGTATAGGCATATTGTATAAAACCTAAGTGGTATAATTGGCTTCTGTATCGCACAGTCATGAACTGTAGCAAAAACATCGAAACATAGTCTATTCCGGAAGTCTAGCAGCGACATTAAATGGTCTATGGTAATATCAAGATGTTATCATATTCGTCTGCCATGGTGTGTTCATGTACAGATCCAGCAGTCTAATACTAGATTAGTGCTTAGAGGAGTGAGACAAGGGACTTTATGTCCCAGGAACTGTTCACTAATGCCATAAAAGATCTAATTAAGACACTGGACTAGAAAAACATAAGCATTAACATCAACGGCAAGTATATATCATACTTTCGGTTCACCGGTAGCATAGATATTGTAAGCTACAGTGAAATCGCTGCAAGAGTTACTGGAAACGCTGGATAACTTAGCTGATTGTTTACAACCAATAGAACTTTGAATGAACATGATTAATGCTAAAATAAAATGTAACAGTCGCATTAACCTTAGTTTTCTAATCGTCAAAACTTCCCAATTGAAGTTTTTCTAGAATGTTCTGTTATATATATATACCTAGATCACACGATGCGATTAAATTTAAATAGCATGAGAGAGAAATCAGCAGAAATGAATAAAGTTGGTTTGGGGATCAAACGGAAAATATTCTCATATTAATGATTTTTAACTAGAAGTAACTCTTTGCACTAAAAATTACGTCGGGTTTTTTCGTTATCTATCCCGTTAAACCCAAAAACGTACTTCTGTACGGCTCGGCAAACGTAGTATTAAATTTTGAAATTCCTTCAATCCCAACAAGATGAGGCGACAACTTGCAAGTCGGCAATAAAAACATTATAAGAGATGAAAACTTGGTTAATTGAGGCTTATTATGTCAGAACTAAGAATAGTAGTGGACTAATAAGGGTTGAAGATGATAAACACTGTCTTCAGTTTTCTCCTCCGGATACTGCTCGCGAAAACAATTCTTTCTGATTTGTTCTGCGTCAAATTGATTTAAATTTTATAAGGCAGGAAGAAATATTATCTGCAAATCCCAAATGCCATATATAGAAATAGCTAAAAGTAATAGTTAGTAGCTATAGTATCAGACAAAAATCTATCGAACAACAAAATTATTTGTTTAAAAAGTAATTTACGAAAAAAAAAAGAAATTTGGCACATGGACGGTGCTGAGAATTAAAATTCCTATATATTCTTGATGCAAATAACATGCACAGTATATAACCACATAGCATATATTTCTACAAGGATTCAATTAAACTTAATTACACTTTTGCCCATTTTCCTTTAAGATTGAGTCGATACAAAAAAGTATTCTTGTGATAGACCATTACTATTCATTATGAAAAAAAAAAGAGAAAAGTCAAAACCTTTCAGATGATTAAAATATTTTTTTGTAACGTCCCATGAATATAAGGTAAGAATGCCTCAGTTCAAATTCACAGATGGCTCCACATTCACAAAATTGACAAATATTCTATCTTCCCTTGACGTAAGGTGACATTTAAGATTAATGCGATTGTGGAAAACGCAAGTGAAAAGTTAATTCATATTATATGTACTTGTTCACTGTTTATTTTGTTTCAGTAGAATTATTATCACAAGACAACACAATTCATTCATAGTTACTAAAACAAATAAGGTATGGTTAATTTAATGGACGCACTTATGATTAATACGGTGGCGGATGGAACAATGCATATATTACGGAAAATCGTAAGTTGCGATCTTTCGAAGTACTTTATGATAAGAAATTAATTGATAACTACAATAAAATTCAATATTTTTTTTATATCATATTTGTAAATAAATATTTCAGGGAGTTTTCAAGTCTAATTCAATTGATCCTCCAAGCACAACCATAATGGTGAGAGTTCCTCTGTGGCAACTGGCGCAAGAAGCGGGGCCGTTTGTAAGACTTGCCGGCGTCAGCGGCGCAGCAGCTGTTGTCCTCGGTGCGATGGGTGCCCACCGTACTTTCCCCGAAACTGAAGCTAAAGAGGATCTTAAAAAAATTTTTGATACTGCCAACCGGTTTCATTTTCTTCATACATTGGCACTTGTCACTGTTCCACTTTGCAGGAGACCTTATATAGTAAGATTTTTTTGTCATTAATATTGCACACATTATATGTCTTTTTTATTTTTGTGGATATGCATCTGTAACAGTGTAATTTAATTTTATATTATTTGAGTGTGTGATGTAATAGGTGAAATTTACTACTAAATTAGTGAAAATGAAGATTGGTTAACATAGTATAAAATATTGTATTAAACTTTATTTGTAAAACTAGGTGTTGAACAAAGTTTAAAAATCTGATAATTCTCTTCACAGGCTGGTGCATTCTTTATTGCTGGTATGGGAATGTTCTGTGGTACATGTTACTATCATGCTTTTACTGGTGATCGGAAATTACGGCAAGTGACACCCTTGGGAGGAACATGTCTTATTCTGGGATGGATTGCAATGGTGCTGTAAGGCTATGAACCTTTGTTTGTAGTTTTTTGAATTTAGTAGACATTGCAAATGTACATTTTAAACATGGTATGTTGTTAAGTTGTTTATTGTATTAGTGAATATAAAGTTAAGGGTTTTATTTCAATGAGTGCATTATTTTATCTTTATGTTAAAAGTGTCTCTGTGGTATTTTGAAAAACTATTTTGATGCAATGAAAAAAAAAACAAATCACAACATATGTCTGTAACATTGCTTATGACATATCAGAGTTTATTTATCTATAATATAAAAATGAATCGCAAAATGTGTTGATAAGCACGAAACTCGAGAACTGCTGAACAGATTTGACTGATTTCTTTTTGTTGTGTTTGATGAAGTCTGGGAAAGCTTATTACAGAGAGAAAAAATTAAAAAATTGTCTGAAAAAGTCTAAAAAGAATACTTTTCTATATTCTCATACAAAAAATTCGTAATAATATTTAAGTCAATTTGAACTTTAATACCATACCATAAAGTTTAAATGTTAGTGGACAGGTTCCGGGAAGGCAAAACAATTGAGTGATGATAGTATCCTATAAATATTATCAATATTTGTCAAATATAGAAGATATTCACTAGAAATAATTTATATGGCAGGACAACGTTTGCCGGTCAGCTAGTTTAAAATATAAATGTTATTTTATGTAGACATGTAATTTGCTATACTCTGACCAAAAGGCAGCTATTATAAATGTTATATTGTAGTATTGAGATATTCACAAAAAATCTGAGGAAGTGTGTGTATAGTAAATGAAAAATAAAATACTATATTGTAAAAAAAATGTAATGTTGGGATAATATTTACAGACTTACTTTTTATATCAGATTCAAGAAGCTCCTAGTATTCTGCTTAGTCTTTATTACTTAAAGTACATGAAATAAAAACTCTCCTATATCAAAACTGACCAAACCTTTGCTTTTGTTAGTGTCTCATAACTTACAATTTATCATATCTTTTAATCTATTTATACATAGTTCAATTGTAAAATTGACTCCAAATTAAAACTTAGGTATTTGAAATGTAGATTTTGTTTAAAGTTCTCATCTTCTCTATGTATTGTTTTTATTATAACATATAGGTAATTTACTTGATAGAACTTTTGAATGCTATATGGATTTGACTGGATTTACATGTACAAAGCTGTCATATGCATTTCTTTTCTAAATTATGCTTTCTGATAAAATTTAGTGTTTGAATAATAATCAGTTGTTTTTAATAATAGTACCATAGAACTGAGGCAATAAATATGAGGTTTAGCCATGTGAAACTAGATATTTTTTCTGCAGGTGGAAAGTGAATGTTGGCAAGATGCAATTATTGTCACAATTACAAATCTTTTACCTTTTTAATGAAATTACATTCCACGTGGATGTGTTAAATTATTTTGGAAGGGGTAATAAAGAAAACTCAACTTTAATGAATATTGTTTACAAGGTTTTACTGAAATGTTACATAATAAATTTTGCACTTTTTTATTTATATTTTATAATACTTACATATTAATCAAGACATACACCGTTTGGTAATAAATGCTCTTTTATTTATTATCCCCATGAATATTTTCAGGGGTCCTTTAGAAGAGTAAATGTACTGGTCCATTAAGTAGGGACATAACTACACAGCACTTAGGAAGATTAATTAACCATGCAGATTAGAATTAATTGGACACACACGTCAAACATTTAACATTATTAGAATGATAGTAGCAATAGTCAGTCACTCTAATGAGGGTGCTATACAATGTATTTCAATTATAAATTGGCATTAAGTCTCTGGCATGTCCACATCTGCATTACTATATAACCAACATAATGGTTTGTGAAGTCTCTTGTTTATATATTTATATATATAAAGAAATATACAAAGCTATCACATTAAATTAACACAAAATATGTATAATATAAACACATTTATGTTTTTCTAAAAATAATCCAAATAAACAATATTACAGAACATCACTTGCAGTGTCCAACATATATTTTATAGTTTTAAATTCACTCTGATTGCACATAAACGCCAGTCATTCGGAACGTGCGCACTTTAAATTATAGCACTATTTATTGTAGATATCACTAACCGCATTTACGCATGTATATAATGAACTTATATGGGTTTCGGGGAGGAGGTCATTCACGATAAGTGGAAGGAGTGCTGTCCCTCCGAGGCGGCGAGGCGTAACTTGGCGCGCATTACCTCGGCGCTACTGTAGTCCGGTAGTTTGAGGTAGTTGACACACGTCATCACTGAGGGAAGGTATTCGTCGGGGTCGAGCGAGGACTCCAACGACTTTCGAACCACAGTCAACGGTGGATTCAGTGCTTTAAAACCTGCCAGAGTACATGTTAAATTCAATAAATCAGGCTCAATCACTAGTATACTGAATGTATACAACGCTGGATTTGAAACATAGGTTTGATACTAACAAATGATCAATTATGAATCTTCATTTAACAATATTAATGCAATCAAAATAGGGAAGCATCTCTCAAATGGTAAATTTTTAACCTATAGGTAAATGTTGGCCTAATTTTTTGATTTGAGTTTTATTTGTCCTGTCACTGATGAATATCGTATGTCAGGACAAGGCATAAATCAGTCTACTGAGAATCAATGTTTGTTCATATCCCTGTGCTGCTGTGTGCTGTACTTCTATACTATATTCACATTCCTCATCTTAACTGCTAGACTATAGGGTTGCTCCAAACATATTGATGATAAATGGAAAACATCAATGATTCGAATCTGTTCAATACATTGCTTGCAGTAGATATTAATTAAACGATATATCAATGTATTTTTTTTTAATTGTAATTTTATTCTTGTTCTTAAAGTTTTAATATTTTATTGATGCATTAAAAGAAGCATGTTTCCATTTGATATATAGATGGATTAAAAAAAATCGATATACATTTTAATTGAACATCCCTGCTGTACAAAATAATCTATAAATTACTTTTAAATTGACATCTGAGCTGTGTGATGTATTGAAATACATTTTATTGGTACAATGTTTACCTCCAGTGGGCAGACGTGGGCTGCCTGTAACAAACTGTAAGAAGAGCCTCTGTTCCTCTCTGTTGTATGAAGCAAGTATATCAATGAGCATACGGATAGCTCGGGATTCCGCATTGTATCCATGGTCAGGTCGAATGCATTCTGCCAGCATGCGGGGATCCCAGCGCTGCTCACGGCCACCTGTGATACATTATCACATGATTGAAGTATTACGAAGTTATGCAAAACAACTTTATTAAATTACAAATGATCATACTTTTTTTTCAGGTTAAATTGTAATTTAAACTTTTTTCTGTAAAAAGGCCTCATGTAAAATTTTTCAAAATACAATTTATTTATCGTCACGCCGATTCCCTATTAGGGAGGCAGAAAGAATGGAGAGCTTTGCTTTCTTAACCTGCATTAATCCCTTCTGAACTTTCCGATTTTGCATACTACGGACCTTACCCTTCATCAGAAGTATCTTTATTTGGTATGTGTAGGTAAATCTCGACCGGCCTCGGCACTTACTGTCACTCACTCATATTGTAAATCTTTTTAGTTATTCTTTCATTACTTATAATTTCTCCTCTTAATGTGTCTGAACCAGCAACGCGTGACTTTGTGTGTATGCTTATAATAAATATAAAATCAAATTTGATGGTAACTTTATAATTCTTTATCATGATGTTACAAGAAGGTATTCTAATATGTGCCATGAAGATAACAAGTTATATAAATTATATAATAAAAAAACTAACCTGATGGACTACCGCAGAAGACTTGTTCTAGTTCTTCAGGATAGAATATTTTGAGATTGGCTAAGGGGAATACGGATTCAAATCCTTCTTTGAATGCTTCCATTTGCTTTGTTACTCCTGTTGACAATTAGAAAAAATATCATTTATTTGTAACAGCAGGTAAAAGTTTACACAAGTGTTTCGTTATAATTGGATACTAGAAAGCAGATAAAGTTATTTAGTGATTTTCAAATTTCCCACCCAGAAAAATTGTAGAGGAAGTGAATTTTAATATAATTAAATTATGCTACATCGGACTTCGGTGAAGGTGAAATTAGCTTCACCAGGTCAGTTAGTAAGGAAATAATATATGTGAAGTAATATCACGATATACAATTATAAGTATCTATCTCTCAACTAATAATATTCAATTAATGATCATAGACAATAGATTTTTGGCCACAAGTCAAAAATGGCAAAGACCAATAAAATAAATCATAAATTTATTAAGTTAAATTACAACTATGAAATAAAAATTCTTTGATATGATTATTTACAGTTTAGGTATAGTTACTGTATATAAAACCCTTTTTTCCAAGTTTAAATAATTAATAACAAAAATTATATACACTCTCTGTTTAGTTAATTATTTTAATCTATATTGTACAATAATATATTGTTTTTATATAAAAAAGGAAACACTACACACACATTTGCAACTGAACCAGATGATTTCGTTTTACGATAAACCAACCAATAACAAGGTATTTAGATTAAGTCTTAACGACATCGATAACCGGGAGACAGCTTTAAGGTACAACACTATACTTCAGGCGCGAGCGGAGAATAATATGGATGGCGGGGTTATTACGCGTCTAGCCTTGAACCCAGCAACCGACTGTATTTAACTCGCGCGCAAGGTCTATAGGTGTGGTCATACTGCACATACCTTCATAGAGTAGCCAGTACGTAACGAGTTCTATATAGTTGTGCAGATTGTGTGCAGTGACGGGCAGGTCACGGCCGCCGCGGCGTAGCTCGGTGCACCCGTCGCCTGGCAGGATGAAGTCCAAGCCGAGCTCCTCTATAGGACACCCATCCAACTCGAGATTGCTTATCTGAAATGGCATAACATTTTTTTTTTCTAAAACTAAAGGTCCATACGAGGGCTGTAAAAGCTGGCAAGCTTAAGTTAAAAATTTTGCGGTTTTCACATTTAGAAAATTCTTTTCTCCTGATATTCAAATACCTCTTATTTATACATTTTTTTACTGTATTTTTTAAATTAATTATTGGAATAAAATAATAAGAAGTACAAGAGAAGAAAGAGATAATAAAATAACAAGTCTTTTTGTATTTTTGTAGTGTATTACTTAATTCGTCCTAATGAATAGAGATTTCCGAAATTATGCAAATTATTTTCGTGCTACAGTTTCTATACTTTTTACGGATCAATTTGTTCGTCAATTTTTCTTTATGATTTGTTAGGGAATATAGTTATTTACATTTTTATTAGACGCAAGGAGGTACAGATTATTATATCCTGAAATATTTTTGTCTATAAAATGACCTATATAGTGCAGCTTTTCTTACCAATTGTGTCCTCTGTTCGGGGGTGTGCCTCGAATCGGCGGCGATGAGTTGTGCGCGGTCGGCGACGCGCCGCAGCCGGCACAGCGAGCGCCACAGCTCCGGCGCCACGTGCCGTACGTCGCTCAAACTGAGCCACCTGTCCTCGTTCACCACCCAACGATACATACTCACTGACAGCGGAATGTCCACCTAGAAATACATTTTCAATAAGGAACAACCTACTTGTTAAAATAACTACACAAGAAATGAAATATCAGATTGAAAATGGCGTAACCTAATGGTTGAAAAAAAAAAGAAACGATATTATGCTAGTTTTGTTAATCTGTAAGCATGACATGTTCTGATAGATTGTTTTTTGTTTATATTTCATTTCTGTGGATATCCCGATAGGTGTATTGTTATTTTTGTTTTGTTCTTCTTTAGATTGTTATACAAAATTCAGATCTGTTTCAAGCTGAGATTTATAGACGCAACAAGTGTACCAAAATATTACAATTTATATTACTCAATTAATGTCAAAAAATTTGGTATGTCACCGATTTTATCAGCACGGACTTTGCTTTGCGAATATTACGGCTGCACTCAAGTTCCTATTATACAATGTTATTGGTATCTAACGCCAAACATCTTAAAGGTAACTTAGGTATATCAAGACTAACAACTTTTGTTTTATGACTTTTACCAAAACTTAATACATCCTAAGATATATATTGTTTTAGTTTTAGTGGGGATTTCTATCAATCGATAGCTCTATGTTTAAAGTTGCATCGCGCTGCCTTTCAGAGTGTTAAGAATTATTAATTATTATTACAGTATTTTTTGTATGGGGAAAAAAGATTGAATTAGAAAAAGTCGTAAAACCGAAAGTTGTCAGTCTTGATATACCAAAGTAACCCTAAAAAGGTTTTGCGTTAGTTACCTGTATCACTGTATATTCAGTTTTTTGTCAAAAGTCGAAATAGCGTCTATAAATATCAGCATTAGAAATTTAAATTAGAATGAATCATAAACGTGTAAAATATAAACAGTAAAATTATAAAATATTTTAAATATCTGTTTTAGTTATAAGTGCCAATTAATAAGTATGCTGATAGCATAAAAACAGTGAGCCGCCATTTCTTATCTCATTTTTATTAGCGCGAGTTATAATAAAGTTTAGTCCACGTTACTCACCATCCGCGAGTCCATGACCGCTTTTGCCATAAACTTGCCAAGAAAACGGAATTTGGACTTGACTCGGGACACGTGCGAGGCGCGCGAATTGCGGCCAATCGCTTGTGGGAAAAGGCCGCAAGGCCAAGAGACGCAGGCTGCGTCGGGAGGCGGGGACGGGGCAGCAGTCTCCTTGTCTAGGTCAGCGGGAAGCGAAGCCGGCGGTGATGCGGGTAGGGAACCGGGGAGCGAGGCCGGCAGCGAGGGGGGCAGGGAAGCACGCGCGCGCTCCTCGTCGAGACTGAGCGCGTCGCGCACCGACGAAGCCAGCTTGGCGGCCGCATCAGGCACGCGATCGGTCTGCGGTGGCGGGTGAGACTTGACTATCTCGCCACCAAACGAGCTGGGCTTCTGCTTGAAGTTCTCACTGCCGTGCCAGAGGTCTAGATCAGCGCGCTGTAGCTCCTGCGAGACGAGCGCGTAGAACTCGAGCGTTGGTCCAAGACCGGTGCCGACTTCGTTTTCGTATTGTATTTCAAGTAGAGCCTTCGTGTGGGCGAACTCGTGCATGACGTGCTCAGCCTGTCGCAGCACGTTGTGCCGTTGCACGGTGCGCTTGCGCCGGTCGAGACGTGGCGCGACTCGCTCGGTCTCGCCGGCTGCGGTGGCGCCGCGCTCGCCGCCCGCCTCCAGCAGCCGCTGCAGCGCGCGGTCGCGGTCGAACGACACCACGTAGAACAGCAGGTGCCGGCACTCGAACGGTAGCACGAACGGACTTAATATACAATCATGTTTTATTATTAATATATGACCTTGTATGTTTACCAAAAATATAGTAAATTAAATCTTAATTACCAAGCATAGGCGATTTTCTTCAACCAAGCAGGAAGATTTCCAGTCATTATCACGAGCGGGTCCTGCAACTGCCGATTGGCTTTGGCGGCAAGCTGAAAAGTAAAAGTAGCATTTGAAAAATACAGCAGAAAGTACCATGTGTTGTCTCATTATGGGCTTTCATTCATTACTAACACAGACATTTCTCAACGACATCAACGGGATAACATTAATGTAATACCTCTTCTTGCCTTGGCCTATAGCGATACTGAACCCATCCTTATATGATCAGTTTCATACTTCCTTCTTTAAGGTAGAGGGTAAAATGTCTGGAATCGTATTCATTTATAAGCTATTTTTATATCAAGTGGGCTGGTAGCCTGTTTGCCTATTGTCAAAGGGTTTTCGAGGAGTATTATGAGAAACATTTAAAACGTTATTGTAGAGTTTAAATATCAGAATATACAATAACTTATGACTAAGTTCATAAGTCTAATAGCAGTTACATGATGCTCAGCTGAGCGTTAGCGGACGATACGAGTAAGCCTGAGATTTATAGAGGCAATTTTAAGTTTGCTTAGACTTAGCTAAAATATTACAATTTATATTAATGAATGACAAATGATTTGGTACGTCACCGATTTTGTTAATATGGACTTGGCTCTGTGAATACTATGGCTATACTTAAGTTATATATTCAGTTTTTTGTTAAAACGAATTTATTTTTTGAGAACTTTGCTAAGCAAAGTCGAGATAGCGTCTATAAATCTCTGCCTAAGTTTCGCTGATGCTGCAGTTTACGCTGTTCTAGCCTTGAAACAGCGTCGCCGTGATGAGCCGTTAGGTCGATAAAAGATTTAATATAAATTATGTGTGTACCTTGGCATTGATGAAGTCGATATTGGGTACTAGCGGGCGGTGATCAGGCAAACAGGCGGCGCGGTAGAGCGTGTGCCAATGCCGCGAGAGCGCGTGCAGAGCGCGCAGCAATCCGAGCGCAGGCAGCGACGCGTCCTTCACCTCGCCCTCCGACAGTAAAGGGCTCCGCAAGATCACAACTAAAGGTGATTCGCGACCGGGAACTATGCCCTCTGAAATACAATAACACTTGTTTGAGACAACTTGACTCACAACCGCCATAAGTTTAATAAAATATCAAATTAACAGTCCTGGACAGCATATCCAGTTTTTTTTTGTCACAGTATGACCGCAAAAAAATATACATGTTAATAAATACACATTGTAGCGTGCATTCTGCCGGCCCACTCTCACGGATGCCGTAATGTTTGTACGGATCGCTGGCGCGCTCACTCAATCTCACACAAACATTATTCCCTTATTTATCTTATTATTCTGTGTTATAATTTTTATTTTTATATATAAATAATATTTCTTAGACCAGGGGTCTGCGATTTGCGGCTCGGGAGCCATAGGCGTCTCTTCTGATGTGAAGCTGCGGCTCTTTAGTTTCATATGAATTTTTTTTATATGTAAAAAAAATGAAAAATCGTTTTGCTTCGATGAATAAATAGATTCGTTTTTTTTTTAAATCAAGAATCTTTATTTATACAAGTACTATTTATTGTTGGCTAGAAAAACAATTGTGGCTCTTTAAAAAGTTCGCAATTTTCTAAATTGTAATTTTTTACTTTTACGACTCAAAGGTTGGCGAACCCTGGCCTAGACCCAATTTAGGACGGGAATTTATAAAATATAATCGATTTACCGTTCCACAAGAGATCTGGTTTTCGTCTGGAGGACAGCTTAGAGGGTTGTCCCTTTCCTTTTTTAGATGTGGTGTTGTCAGTTCGAGGCTGTTCGCCGCCTTCTACCGCTCGATAGTAAATCGTGTGCGTTTGTACCCATATACCCGCATTTGCTACAATAAATATTATTATGTAAAATATTTTTATTACATGATTGAAATAGCAATGGGCGATTATTAAAAAAAAAAAAAAACAATCTAATGAAATGGCAATCATTTTCAATTTATTCGCTGACATTAATTATTAGAATGAAAACAGACATACGATTAAATATAAAAATTACTAATAGTAGGTAATACCAACGAAATAGATTGTAATTGAAATGCGTTCGGACATTTAAATTATTTATAATGACAATCGCCCGTCATTAGATCTTAATTGTATAATACGACATACAGAGCGGCGTTTCCGTGTCAGTGTCGGCATCCATCTGTTCGCCAAACTGCCTCACAGCCTGGTACACGGTCATGTTATACGGTAGTACCGTGTCGCCGATCAAGAACTCCAGTTTGTGTTCCGATCTGGAATATAATTATATAAGATGAAATGTTATCATAAATCCTGACAGTGCTGATCATTTTGCAAAGATCAAGCCGAAAAAATACTTAAATTAGAACTGAAAAAAAAATATCGTGTGGAATAACAAGTTATAATTAGTGGAGTGCATCCCATATAAAGCATAAAAAGCACTTTCTTGTTATACTTGGACGTTTAACAAATATATTGACTTAAAATCTGGTATTTACCAAAATAGCAGTCTGAGAGTCCAAATTGCATCAAATTTTAAATATGTATTACATATCCAAGTATAACGAGATAATGCTTTATATACAAGCCACTGATTCAAATTATAATTTCTATTTGTTTAAGTAGTAATTAAGCTCCTGCGGTCTATATAGGTGGAAATTTGGATAGCTTTTGCTCGTATGTGTGTATCAAGTGACTTTACGTCATATCAGTGTACATCAGCGCACTCACTCTAGCGGTTGATGGTGTGGCGGCGTCTGCACGGAGTCATCGACGTCATCATCGGAAGGCGCCTCGTCGTCCGAGTGGGCGCCACCCGCGGAGCCCTCACGAGCACGCCCGCTTGCGTACCCACGCTGTGCCAGGTACCTTAACACAGGACATTCGGCGTTCATACACACCAGGAATATTATTCGAATGAAAATCGACATTCAAATAGATATTGCAATAAGTAGTAGAGACCGAGGGAATGTGGCATCTAAGCCGCACCTAACTAATTACAATCAACGAAGATCGAAATGACGTCGATTCTTATTCGAATTAATTGAAGACACACCCGTGCACTACTTCTTAGTTATAAAGATGGACATAGACACATATTGCTCATGCAATCTTTTCTGAATGAGTATTTAGAGCATGCAAAAACTTAATCTGAGACCAAAATTAAATTATTCGACATCGGTATTCAGTATAATTCAGCACAACCAAGCAGGGACATAACTGCTAGTTATGAGCTTTAAACTGCCGTGTTGTTGCCCCATCGTGCAGTTTTCCTCTAAACCATAAACAAATCATGCTTCCAAGGACCACAGAACACAGTTACAAGAGGAATTTCAGAAACCCGAAGTGATAACAATACTTAAGATACCTAAAATTGTACTTAAATAATAAAATATTCACACGGACCATGTCTACATAAATGAAAATAATCACCTTTCGATAGCTTGTACTAATGCTAGGGGGTCAATCCTCACAACACCACCTTTCCATTGCTTCAAGTTGGTACAAGTAGGATGACGTTTGAGATCACACTGCAACAAAATAATATTAAATGTAAGATAGACAGCAGTTATTGTATGGTGATCATTCAAAATGAAAGGCTGAAAACTGATTGGATATTTTCTATTATTCGTTTGTTCCAAATGAAGGCCTAAAATATTGATTTTGCGACTGTGAACTGAATATTGGACTGACAGGCTTCCTCTTCATGGCCAGTTCCTATATCCCAGCTTATTTTCTGATGTTTTTTATTAAAATTACCATACACCGTAATACCGTGATAAAAAGTTGCAAGGATGTATCTAACTCGACAAAACATATTTACTACGAGCCGAAAACCAATAACAATAAATCCCAAATGTATTAATCAATATATTATCGACCTAACCACTTTAAGATAACTTTAATCGATATTTTTTTAAGTATATTTGATTCGTTAAAACATGGCTTTTAGGAAATAATTAGATGTTTTTACACTGGCTAAACAGATTTACTTCGGCGGACATGTTGAAAAGTAGTCAAGTCAAAGAATAGCGATGACTGCTAACGGACCTTCGTATACTCCGATTTTAGATCTCTATTTAGGACTATTGCCTCTGTGGTGAAACTATACCATTAGTTGATGAGTGTTGAAGAACTTGAGCGCCGATGTGGCGGGACGAGCGGGCAGGTCGTGCACGCGCACCGGGAATTGTTCGAGGTGCGAGACGCACGCGTTCACCTTGCTGACGAGCGCGTTCAGCGCCGACGCGCCTGCGCCGCTCGCATTCAGCACGCCGCCGGATTCAATCCACTCGGTCACACTGAAACGTCACCAAAGTTTAACACTATAGCACTCTACCCACTACACCGTATCATACCCGTCTGTATTGGGTTTAGTGGGCATATCTGTATGCACTCCGTCTCGTCGGTTAGGTCTACATGTCTTGGTTGGAGAATGCTGTCATGCTCTAATTGTGTCGGTACCGGCAAACGTTGCGTACAAGACAGGAGACAGTCTTTGTTGGCTGAATGGTCTGGTTGGCATAGTTCAAACATTTTTTTTTGTAAAGAACACTTTGTGCTTGATACGTTTCTAGCATGGTCTTAGTATGTTGGAGTGAGCTGACTGTCTAACAGGACACTTTAAGCAATACCAAATTAATGAAGATAACTGTCTTCGTACAATAATAAAACATAACAATAAAGTTATCGCGCGAGGTACGAGAGGCGGGTAAAGTTTTACTGACAACCGCGCGGTTCAATTGTCGGCATCTCTGCTCACTTCTTGCGTCACAGGTGAGCACTGAGTTTTTTTGGTTTCTTATAGCAATGGTGTAAATCAAAATACAGGTCATGACTGCAAAAACTCATGGATTAGCAACAAATAATGTATATAATGTACATAAAATTGTAAGCGAAGTATTATTTTTAAACCAGACATAGATTATATTTGCAATATTTACAATGGCATTGTTTATATCCCATAAATAAATAACAAAAAATTTAAGTGCGCGCTCATCACTGGAGTTTTTAGTCTCGGAATGAAGGTATAATACGAAGAGCGGTCGAATATTTAAATAATGATGTTTTTTTTTCCTCTATCAACTCATACGAAATTACTACACTACACTTGATGGAAAATGCCATCACACCAAAGTACGTCAGCAACCGCCAAGGTACAAGAAACAATTGACAGTCGCAATGGATATATGCCACGGCACAATGCTTCTAAATGTATGAAAACCTGAACGTTCCCATACTGATCACTGTACACAACACCATTTCAACATTAAAAATACTTCGCACACGAGATTACCAGCATGTGGGATATGGATTTAAAGATTATTGACTAATGGGCTGATCACCAAGAGCCTAGATTACCATCTTGTTAGGCTCTCGCTTTGTACTTAGATAAATGGCCCGATATAGAAGGCAGTAATGTTAAATACGGAACACATTGCTAAGAAGTTCCACATTATCAGTAAGCTTGGAGTACATTAGGCCTCACTTCCATAAGTCCAGATGTTTTATAATTTAAAATGCATGTTTTTACGGCTCTTTATAATCATATGAATAATACAGACTCGTTTCCGAGCGGCATATCAGCAAAGACGTGCAGGAAGAGCCTGAGGCGATCCTCGCAGGCGTCATGCACGTCGGTCGGATCGCGGCCCTCGCCGTCACCGTCGCGGCTGCCAGTCGACTGCGCATCGCAATCGCCGCCCGTCAGGAACTGATGCACGGCGCCCAGCACGCCCGAGTGGTTCACCTGTGCGATTTATCCATCCATGTTTCATTGTCCATTATACAGATTTTCCCACACGACACCATAGTGTTATCTTTTTGACCAGGCAAAAGACGGAGTCGCTCGAGAGCTGGTACCAGGGCGCACCGCCTTATAGGGTAGACCTGAGGAGTGTGGCTCTTATTTCCAATACTATCAGAGAAAACGCCTGCATAAGGTTACACTCTCATCGGAATGAGAAGAGGTAGATCTTAGTGGTTTTTAGCTGGTCCACGACGATCCATGGGGATTTTCCCGGATAAAAAATAATATTTTTTTCTAGCACACACACTAAAAAGATCATGCCAATTTTAGACACCAGTCTCAATGGAACTACATAATAGTGCTTATCGAAAAAGTAAAATAAATTATTTGTCAGAGTTAAATTAATGAATATTGTTACTTCGAAGGGCGAGACGTCATGGTGCAGCAAGGTGTCCCGCAGCGTCTCAAGCGCGGCACGCCGGTGATGCCGGTGCGGCAATGCCTGGGCGAGCGCTGAAAGTGCTTCGAGCGCACCGCCGCAGCCGCTCCCACCGCCCCACTCGCGTTGCAAACGAGCCGCACGCCACTCGATCCACTCGCGCACCTTTTCTCTATGGAATTACACAAACATTTTTTTATACAACAAAATATTGCAAACACTTGTCACTAGGCGGAAAATGAGCATTGCCACATATAAACGAGTTCGATACCAGAATTATCATCGTGCTGCCGACCTTAGAGGAAGGCAAGAAAAAAAGGGATTAAGCGAAGGAACTTTTTGATCGCGGTAATGCCAGTAGAAAAGTGTAAAATGTATGAAATTCATATAAGCTTTCAAAATATTGTGAAACAACACGTTATGTTTATTTCATATATTTTATTTTAGACTTTTCTACTAGTGATAACCATGACTGAATGTTACTTCGTTTAAGCCCTAAAGACACAAATTCTTTTTAACATAAATGCATTAAACACATTTTAAACTTTCAAGTTTTGTACAAGTCACGTTTTGAAATATTGAGGCAATATTAGATTTGATAGTTTAATATTTGATTTTAATATTTACTAACAAGATTTTCTTTAGCAAAAAAAGCTTTTCAATTTTGCACTATAATGATAAAAACAACAGGTTATTAAAAGATCCAATAAACAAAAAAGTCGTTTTCAATCAATGTCCTTGAGGAAAATAACTGACTTGTTTTGTACAGAGAGATTGGCGGAAGCATGCGGAGAAGCCAGTAGGGCGGAGTCCTTGTGCGCGTGAGGCGCACGACCCCATCGCGTCGGGTTGAGCGATGATAGGAAAGACGACGTCTTGGATGCTCCACCCGCACGGCTGTTCGATCGTGCGGCACACTGTAGTCCGGAGCCTGAAATAAATACATTATTTTTCCATGTAAACACCTTGAAGAATGTAAAGTAAAGGGCAGTAATGTGTTTTGCTACATAGATATCGACTGAACCAAGGTTTATGAATGCAAGTATTTGGAGTTTATTCGCTCTGTATAGAAGACTTAGTGAAGAATGCTAAAATTATATTGACGTTTTCTCTCAATCTATAGCAGTGTCGGTAGTATAAAAAAATATCGGAATTTTAACCCTTTGCAATCGAGGCCGTTCCTGCGCACATGTAATGTGGTGAGCGAATCACCTTTCGAGTGCAAAGGGTTATCACGATAGCGCAGTGAGCATAAACTGAAGCTAACGAACTATGTTTAGTTCCAACACGAAACTCTACTTACGTAATAAGACATTATAAAGAACTTTTTTTTTTGGTATTACCATATTTTCATTTTTTGCAAAGGTTTATAGTGTATGCTGAATTATGTTATATCTAAGGCAGGGATGTTACGGAGCTTTGACTCCGACTCCGATAAGTCGGAACTTCCGATTGTTATTACACCTTTGGTTCCGACTTCGATTCCGAAACTTTTTAATCGGAGGTATTCATCGGAGGTCACCACCACTATTGTAGTCAATTTATTTGATTTCATTTTATATGTAATCAAACAATCAGTGCTACTTGATTTAAAGATCTCATTTTTTTTAATTTAGATTAAAAAATTTGATTAAAATTATTAAATTTAGAACTAAATGTACATTTTAATTTATTACTGAAAGATTTTTTTTTAACTTTATATTTACATTAAATTAAATTAAATAGAAATTAACACAAAAACAACCCTGGAGCAAATTTGATTTAATTTGTGCATTCTTAATGGAAAAATGTTAATAAAAAACAGCAATTTTTATTTTCATTGTTTTTGTGTGTAAATTTATCACTTTCTAATTAAAAAAGTGCACTGAATAATGTTTTTATTTGTCCCTTAATAAAACTATTTTATTCTGCCGTCACTTGTGACTGACATTGCCTCCGACTCCGATTCCGACTTCGGTTCCGATAAAACTGCCTCCGTTACATCCCTAATCTAAGGCGTTATATCCATTACTAGGCGTGGAAATTATTACTGTTTTTTATGGTAACGTAAAAAAAAATTTTTTCATTGAAAAACGCAGCATTAAAAAAGCTATGAACAGTGATATATCAGCGGCGATAAAATAATTTATATTGGTAGAGAAATATCACGATTCATAAAGATTTTATTTCAATGTTGCCATAAAAATTATCTAAAAACAAAGCTTAGAGGTATTGAGAATTAGAGATGCCCCATATGGTATGGTTTTTTCTTTTGCACGCGTATATTTATCATAGTGCTATTTCAGTCTCGGTGCGCGTTTTTTAATTATATACATTAGTAACCAGTGAGACACGTGACAATATCTTTGTTAAATAACCAGTGATTCGTGAAACGTCCATTACCGTGCGGCGGTGTGTGCGAGACAGCGAGGTGCGCAAGATGGGGCTGGTGCGCTGCGGGCACGGGCGCGTGCGACGCGTGCGCCGCCTCGTCCCGCCGACGAGCGTGACGGGCGCCACCGCCACCGGAACGCTTCACCGCGCGCTTGCGCTTCAGCATCTCAGCCAACTGAAGTGGACTGCTAGATCTGAAATCATTTCTCCATATACTCAAGGATCAGCTTATTCCTGTTTTATAGGTAATGAATATGACAGGAACCAACGGTTATCTTTAAAGTGGAGCAGAGTTGGAGACAAAGGGAATAGCGCAGAGAGCAGGCGATAGGCGATTCGTAAGAGAGGATAAAAGTTTCATTTGTGAATCTCCAAAGAGCATAGAGTAAGCGTTAGGTATCCTTTGAACCAATTTTGTATTAATATTTGATGTATCTCTGAACGAAACTCAACAAACAAAGTATCAAACTTATTTTTGAATGTGTACTTAAAAATGTGTAATTAAAAAGATTAAAACTATAACAATCCATCATGTTTTTGAACATATCAAAAAGATTTACCTGTGAACTGATGTGGCTATTTGAGGATGAGCAGATACCGATGCTAGGCCTGATTCAGAACCACTGCCATCACTGCCAATAGCTAAATACAAAAATAAGATTTATGACCCGGTATTACAGAATTAATTAGAAAATATAAAACTCGGAAGTATCGTTGCATAAGATATAGAAATCAGACATGATTTACAAACAACAAATATTAGAAGACATGGGGAATCCTAATACTATAAACAATGTAGTGCTACAAACTTTATTCATAACAGTAAAATAGGGCTGCTTGTTGACAACAGTTTTAAAATTTCAAAATAAATTCTTATTTGATAATGAGAGATAGTATTGACTCTACAAAATATATACACGTAATACAGAATACAGATTACAGTAGGTTTGAATCCCTGCACGTGCGTCTGGATTTTTCTAGATTACGTACGGATTAAGGCACCGCATGCTCCCCGGTGAAGGAAAACACCGTGAGGAAACCCGCATGGCATATAGTAGTAATGTGTAAATACCCTGAGAACGGCGATCAGCTGCGCTACCGGTCACGTTGGACACGGCATATACGCGCCAAGTGGATACGATATATTATTATTAATGCAGATGATATTTACGCATAGTAGTTGCTATAAAGGAGCCAGACGCGGAGAACGCGAGCGACAAGTTGTTGTGCTCTATCGAAGTCGTAGACGTAGAGGCGGGCGGTGACGCGCCGCCGCTGATACGGATACCGCTGCCACCCGGTGTCTGGAATATTATAAAACATATTATTAATAAAACCATACAAGTAATAAAACCAACAGGAGACTATTAAACGCTAGTAGGTTACTATTAGTAATTTTTCCTTGATGGCCGCCGAAACTGAGATCCGTACGCACTGATCCGTATTCAAATATGCGTACGAGTAATTCTGATACAACACTAGCAACACCGTACGAGTTGTCAATTGAGTTCACTCGCTCGACCCATCCGCCGAGCAACGACATATAAACATAAAACATATCATTTCCGTCTTGTTTATAACTGTGAAGATCTTTAAAGACACCGGTTTCCTGAAGGAGAAGCAGGACCTCCTAAGGAATCAGTGAACTGGTGATCGCGGTAAGTGAATCTGTTTAGACAGCCCGTGCCACTGTTGAGGAGCTATCGAAGTACCATACACCAACCAAGGGTGTCCTTGCGTTGTTACATAAAAATAACAAGCGGACCACGTTAAACGCCGACTCCTCTGGCTCGGTGAAGTTGAAAAGGCTCTCTCAGAACAATAGCATTTTGTCACGTCTAAAAAAGAACCAGAGCTATTATAGAAAGTATATAAATTGGCCTCTACCTAAAAGAAAAGAAGTCAAACTGCGCATTGTACACGGGGAATCTCATCCCGAACCTCGTAAAAACGGATATTCAGCATTTTAATTCATTTTTGAAGTCCGCATATGTTAACTATGTATAGAATAATAAATGGAATAACTATTCAATATATCAAAAAGGTGGTTTTGTCAAGGTGGAGGAGTTAAGTGGGGTGTAATTTCTGTCCACAGCAATATTTATTCATACTATATGTATAGTGAGTGATACAAACCTTGAGTTTATTCTGCCTAGAAGGCGTGGTGCGTTCGGCGAGCTGCGCGACCTGGTGCAGCACGCCCTCGCGGCGAAACTGCAGAGCCATCTCTTCAGGCAGCCGCTGCATCAGGATCTCCGCCAGCTGCAGTGAGCCCACCACTATACGCAGGTCACTCGATGCCATCATACCAGCTATGTGAGACGATATCACCTGCAAATACGATATATCTCTATACTTTCATAAGATACAGCCTCTCTTATTGGGGCGGGGAGTTACGTAATAGTGAAAAGTTTGCATCTGCTACTTCTAATTTTTACACATCCAAAAAACTTTGTAAATGTTATATTTATGTTACGGAGAGCCATGTAGATAGCTCCAGAAGCATGCGCGGAGCAGCGTCTGCAACTCCACGCAATCGTTTTAGACTGAAGGCTGTCATTTAAAAACTTGCAAATGGAACTAACATCTTTTATTTGCATTCACGATAATCAATATATAATTATAATTAATTGGCTATAATTCTAGACAAATTCTTCGATACCATTCTGTGCTATTCAAAACGGAAAGCTCAGTTTGATTCACTTTTCGCGGACTTCCCTTGGTATTCTCTTAGGCTAAAATTTATAGACGCTACTTTGTTTTTCCTTTGATTTTACTCAGAAAATAAGTTTGTTTTTAAGAAAAAACTAAATATTTAATTCGGATTTGAGTATAGTCTGAATATTCTCAAAGCCAAGATGACGAAATCAGTGACTCACCGTAGACTTTGACATTAATTGAATAATATAACTCGCAATATTTAAGAAAAGTCTCAGCAAACTCCAAGTAACGTTTATAAATCTCAACCTTACAAGTATTGACTTAGTATTCTCTTTTCCGGAATTTTGTCTTTGATGGTCAACTTAGGAAATTCATATTGACGTTGTATCCGTACAACAAGCTCTTATTATGCATTTTCAAAATAAAGCCTCTCACTAGAGAATCTTTTAGGTGGATCTTGACTTGACGTGACATGTAATCAGACTATGCCAACGAAGGACTCTCTTAAGTGGTCTATTGACAAGACCGACTTGCATCAAACTAAACGGTCCTTCTAGGGGTTTTATATTGATCCTTTCACGAAACTGACCCGTATTAAGACCAACGCTCTTTCTATGGACTCTCTGGTGGTCTAGTGGTCCAAGACAGTTGACAAGACTGACCTGCATCTTGAGTACTTGGCGCAGTAGCGGCGCGTCGGCGTAGTAGACGCAACGCAGGATCGCCTTGAGCGCTTGCGAGCGCACGGCCGGGCCTGCTGAGCTCCAGTACACCTCATGCAGGACGGCGAGCAGGGCGCGCGCTAGCGACGGACTAGACCGCACCATGGCAATGCGAGGATCTGTCACGGACAAGTATACGACAAAATTATATTTACGAGGCAGCTTTGCTGACTAGGTTCTCTCTCGAAAAAAAAAAGCTTAAAAGCGAAAAAAAAGGAAATCAAGCCTAGTTCTTTGTTTATGTCTACAACAGACGGTATCGATGACTGTAAAAGAAGGACTCATTCATAGTTGTTGCCATCGTGCTAGTCTATAAATACAAGGGCAAAATGTATTTTTTATATGGCGGGCATGGATTATCGGGTTGGAGACGGTATTTCAGTAAAATATGGACGGTAGTTTGATAACCAGTTCTAATAATCCAGGAATCACTCAGAACAATGGTAAAAGCATCAATGATTAGCTAGATTTCGTTGGATTTACTTAATGTCCACCGAGCACTAACTGATCCTGAAAGTAGTCAGGTCGAAGCGAGTCACTATGCCGGTCTTTGCACTATTGTACTGCAGTCACGACCCAGTTCGGGTAACACCTAACTATGTGGTGGTACTCAGTTCGCCTGTTTAGCTAGTAGTAGTCGTACACTATAAATAAAAAATAGGCGAGCGCTGCTCTGCTGTCGGCAGCACATTTTACGTATCAAACAGAAAAGTAATCATAAAAATAATCATGATTAATTGTAATCCGATTAAAGATTAATAATCATTAATCACCGAAAAATGATTACTTTTTCTGATTAATTTCGTTTATCATTAATCATGATTAATGATTACAAAATGTAATCATAATCGTTAATCATTAATCTGATTACATTTTGCCCATCTCTGTGTGTAAGGAGGCTGTCGAAATAGGTTGCATTCATTATCTGTGGTGCGAATGAGTGATGGCCGTTAGTAAAAAGGTATGTTTTTATGATAGAACGGGAAATGAGAATATATGGTTTTAACACAGAATAGTAAAAAAGGAAGATCGGTTTTGCTTAAAAAATGAGAAAGGGATTATTCGAAGGATTACATCTTCCTTCTCCCGTGTGCCGGGGCCGAGGGAATGATCACAGCATGTTCTTCAGCTACTCTGGATCTAGTTTATAATACATACCTGGCGAGCCATTGGCGGAATTCCCTTGATCGGCTGGGTTGGGAGTCGGCGCGACGCGCTGGACTGGGCGCGCAGTGCCCGTGTGGTCGTTCAATTGCTGCATGGCCGTCATGTCGACCGTGTAGGACCGCCCGAGGGTGTTCAGACACACCTCGTCTTCGCCCGCAGCGGCGGCTGCCTCGAGCGCACGACTATCCGCCCAAGAATACGAACGCCACACACCTATCCAATGTGAAACTTTCTCTTAGATGCGATTTTTTTTTATACATTGTCATACACAGCTTAGACCAAGGTGCAAGTGAAAGAGTCGATTTGAAATCACTATGCTTACCGCATCACGTGTACCACCCACTATGTCTAATAACGATAAAAAAAAAACTAAAATGAATGTATGGCATCTAATAAATATGTCACGTGTAAGTGCACTGAGAAAGTGTGTGGAGGCGCCAATAGAAGAGCGGATAGTGGACTGTATTGCGGTATTTAAAAATGGAAAGAAAGGGAATAAAGGACACACACTGACCGTACGATCCTCGCGGCTCTGATGACGTCGGCTTTATCCTCTCCTTCCTGGCTGTGGCGCCAACATCATAATATGCGGACGAACAATGATTTTGGCACACTGGCTGTGCGCGTAGCGGGCGAACAAAAAGAAGATACAGGACGATGAGGTGTCCTCGCGTTGCGTGCTGACGGCTTGTGCGGCGACCGTCAGGAATGACGTATTGAACGACACTAAAATGATGACCGTGCTAAATGTCACGGCCGCGTGCGGTGGAAAAGATGACAGGATGAGGGTAGGAAATTAAGTGAAGGTGGATTTAAAAAATGAATAAATATTGGCGCGACCAGTGTGCATAGTGGATACAGCCACTAATGTGTCTCTGCTCCTGCCGAAAGGGATACGAGTTACGATATATTATTATAATTATAGTGAATATGAACCTCTGTCGTCACGCCACTGCCAGTGGGCGGTACGTTCTGTGGGCGCGGACCAGGGCCTATCGAGATGAGCATCCACTGCGAAGATTCCATCAGTAGGCAGCCTCGGCATCAGCTCACCGATCAGGCAAGTGATCTCATACAGCTCTTGAGGTGGCCGTGGCAACAGCTCCACTTGCTGTACACAATACGCAAACATAAAAAAACATGCTAAAACACATCCTTCTTAATTATGCAACTCTATACAGAAAACAATAAAAATACGTGTAAAGAATATTATCCTTCAAAAATTGCTTTTTACTATGTATCTAATAAAGTGTTTCTGTAAAATCAAATTAACCAGTAAAACATTAGGAGTATACATTTCTTAAAATTTCATTTTTTATTAATTGAATTTTAGTGTAAAATATGGCTACGGTTATTAGCGGCATGAAATATAACTTAATTTAAATTAGTCTACTTTAATATACTTAAATCTAAAAGGTATCAGTTTTGAATTGAAAACGCAACCACAAATAAAACTAACACTATAAAAACTATAACGTAAACAAAGGATAAATCTGCTAAAGAACCTACAAAATGTATTCATTTGACAATAAGACAGAGACATCGTAAGAGATATATCAGAAAATAAATACAAAATGCAACCTCCTGATGCAGTGCAGATCCAGTAAGCAGACAGAGCAATGTATCTGCTATGGAGCGCTGATGGAGGGCGAGCGCCAACTGCGGGCACGCCGCGCACATCACCCACAGTAACCGCAGCACGGTGATGAATGTCGCTCCGGATATCAATGGCGGCTGGACCACCAACTATGGAACAATATATATATATATATATATATATATATATTGTGGAGCACTCAGCATTGCCAAGGCAGGTTAAGGAAATTACCCTGTGTACCCCAACCTACACTGATAGGTATAGAGTTTGAGTTTATAGCCAGTTAACATGGGTCCATCATTATTAGAACTATGAGTTATCATCGTATGATTATTAAAAACTATAATTTAAATCGACAAATATTACTTTAGTACTAATTAATCATTATACTTAATCCAAATATATCCAGAAATGCAATTACGTCAACGGCGTAAGAAAGGATTTCGACAGCTGCAAGTATCAGTTATCTGGCCATTCAGTCGAGACACTAAAAGGACAATTATTTTACAGGTACAAACAACAATAATCATATTTTTTTACTGATCCACAACATTGAAAAGATTACTAACAAGTTGTTGTAAATTGGTGAGAAGCTCTGGCGTAGCGATCTCTTGCAAGCGCGCCGGATCGTGCTGGAAGCTATCCACTAGACGGGAGAATGCGAGACACACGCATTCTACTGACTTCTTATCTTGTTGGGTTAATCTGTCAAAAAAGATCATTTAAAGAAGAGTTAATATAATGTCTTTTATTAAACATATTTTTCTTTACGAGAAATCATTATAGACAAATTTGCGCAAACTATGCTTAGCATTCTCTGGTTCACTGTACTCGATCTTAGACTGTATGCTCATGCTTTTAAGAATAAAACAATAAATCTAATTAAATGAAAAATAACTTTTCTATAATTTTCTATCATTGAATACATTATTCAAATTTAAAATAATGGCTAATTCCACTAAGCCGAGCTAAAGCAACCATTAGGAACAAACCAGTAAAACAAAAAAATACCTGTTTGCAAGTAGTTGAAGCGAATCTTTGACTAGATGAAACTCGTCCGTAGTGAGATTTTGGCAACAGTTGGCCGTGATGGACAGGGCAGCTCGTTGTGCGTTTATGGAGAAGAAATCCAAATAAGTGAGGCACGCAGATACGCCCCGCTGTTAAAAATAACGTAATTATTGATAAAAGTGATGAAATCGGGAATTCTATGAAGTCCTATTTCTGTCTTAGATTTTGTTACACAATTGATTTTGTAGTCAGGTGCTTTATATATTTCTTTTTTTTATGGTGTACAACAAAATAATATTCCTTCAATTTCAATTTTAAATATTTTAATGGCAGCTATACGATTACTTCAGCGAAAGACAAAGTAATACGTGACGTAAATAAAAAAATGCAACAGTACAAATACGTTATCATAAAGTGCTGTTTATAATTTATATGAAACAACACCTTAGTAAATATTGCTGACTACATTCCTTGTAACAAAAGCATTTTTTTCTTCATGCGGATCATGATTTGTTGACTTTTGTAGAGCCCTTACAATCAACTTACAGTTAAAATGATTAGGAGACCACAGATAACTATATTAAAAAAAAAACTAACTGACCCAGTGAACTTAGTAGTGCCTAACATTTAATTAACATCGTGTTAACTTTATGCTAAACAAGCTCATCCTCTCCCACTACACCCCTCCCTCCTCTTCGTTCTACTGCCCGTCCTCCTCATCATACTTTCTTTTCCCCAATCTGCTCCTAACTCTCTCCCTACCCAAACACACCTTCTCCACTTCTACTCTCTATATTATATATCAAATAACCAAATTAAAAAAAAACATATTTGTATGGATAATTTGAGATAAAATCATTTCAACTCTTTCAAGTTTTATTTTCGTAATGAACGCTAGCCTAAGTCCATCGCCAAAATCTCATCTATTTCTATGGTAAAACTCATCAAAATCAGATCATCCGTTTTTACGTAATAACGAAACATTAAGTGTTGTATATTAATATTCCGTTTCGACATTTCAGACACACATATTTTCGAATGTATAATATTATTAGGATTGCAAGCACTAACTGCCTGTAAAATAGACTTGGAGTGCCGCCTCGAGAGCATGTCGAGCGCGGTGAGGCTCTGTTCGGCGACGTCCATGCAAGTGATGGCCTGCAGCTTGTCGAGGAAAGCGGGCACGGCCAGGGCCACGGCACCGCTGCTGCGAGGCAGTGCCTCCAGCATGTATGTCAGAGCGCGGCATGCGTGGTTCATCTATAACAGAACATAGATACAGTCAGAGATGGGCAAAATGTAATCTGATTAATGATCAACGATTACAAAAAGTAGCCGTAATTTTAATTTACTCGCTCTGTAATCATGATTAAATCCATTTAAAACATTAAGAAATCATAAATGTGTATACAATCTGGGTTTTTTAGTGTTTAAAACATAAATGAGCAAAATGCAGTCACATTAATGGTAAAAAACGTAAAATGTAATCGTTAATCATTTTCATTAATCTGATTACATTTTGCCCATCTATGGATACAGTATATAGTATGTAATAAAACCCTGTACGTCTTGTAAAGGCGTTAGTCGGTATCGATATTAAATTATATTTACGTTATTCGTTTTAGTTATAAAGAAAAAATAAAATAAAAAATAAAATGTAATAAAAATGTATTTGTATTACATTTTAAAATAACAATGAGTTCTAGTTATTACTTTTGCCTTTGAGCATCGCCATCGGATATGAACTTCGATGCACTTACTATACAATACAAACGTCATGTGTAACTGCTCTGATAACAGCGATCAGCTTTTTTTTTATTTGTTCTAAATTTATACAATAAAGTGTAGTCATTTTAACGAATCACTATATTAAAAATGCAGCCGTGGTGGCTTCCGGCAGAATAGAATAGCACCCCCCTCTTCTTGCCGAGGTGTCGTAAAAGGCGACTAAGGTATCTCTTTAACACCGCAATTCAACCAGGTGTTCAGAGAAGGAAAACTCGACCAAACCTGCATCCCGCTCCCTCCCGATCGTACTGGTTTTCCTTTCCATCGGGCCTGAGGGAGCTCGGACGAGAGAGTGCTTTTCTGGCTGCGCGTCCAGCTATGCACTTAAATATCTCCTGCGCAATTGACTGTTTCCGAAAACTGGACCTCGAATTTCTTAACCGGTGTTGAAACAGTCGCCGTGGCCGAAACCGGCTAGGAAATCATCATATTAAAAATAAGAAGAGTTAATCTAACGTACCATATCGAAATTGTGTTCCGCAGAGAGCAAATTGACAAGGGCGGGCACGACTTGTCGCACCGGGAAGCCAGCGAGCGTATCCTCATTACCCATCACGAGAAGTTGGCACATCTCTATGACAGCTTGTAGCTGCTGTCCCTCATCGCCTGTAGCTTGAAGTCCAGCAAGAAGCTGAGCAGCTTTCGATGCAGCTAGATAAAATCATGAAAATGTGTTAAGAAAGTGAGAAATTTAACACTGTTTGTCTGTTCCTGGCCAACGCCTGACCAAATCGCTTGAGATTTATATACTGTAAAGTTCATAAAATAATTCTCACGAAAATTTGCAGACGAAGGAGTGTAAGAGAAATTTTCGGGGCTATAGATGCGAAAGTAAAATTCCATTATAACTCTATTGTAGATGGTGTTTACGAACAGAGGCAATAGTTACCAGAATTGGCGGTGACAGTCCTGTGCAGTAAGTGCTGCATGCGCGGTCCAAGCGCTCCGAGCAGATGCGGGGGAAGGCCACGCGCCTCAAGTAGCGCCTGTAGACGACCGACTTCACCCTCCTCCGAGGAGGACTCCTCAGCGGCGGCCCCAAGCATCGCGCCTGCTCCACCCAGCCCGCTGCCGCCCACACCGCCGCCAAGGGAGACGCCACCGACGGCGCACTCCTCACCAGACGAAGACGCTATAAAACGTACAATAGTCAAAAACGATTCCTAATCCCAGTATCCAATAATAATAATATTCAACAATCATTAACCCGATAGATGTCTCGACTAATGGGCCTCGATTACCATCTGAAGATGTTCCATTTGATAGTAGGATTAAAGGTCAGATATAGAAGGCGGTATTACTTGATATGCTACAGGAAGCGTGCCAAGCTCACGATCTTGACAGCTGACAGCACTACGCAGTCACCTACATCGGACGCATTTATATGAAAACGCAAACAGAGTAGTACATCGCGGCTTTGCAGTCGATGCTGGGTCGCTGCTGTCGGACAGTAACTGCCAAAATCTGAATCGCATCTTAACAATTTTATTAATTCCACTATTTATTTCTGTGACACTCTGTGTGCGTTTTTTTTTTGACAAAGACGTCCATCTGAGTTCATTTTTGTCTATAAGTAATAGTTAGTAGTTTGGCAGTGGTAACATAGTGGATAAGGAACCGGTTTCCATGTGCGGTAAGGCGAATATTTTTTTTCCATTTACTGTGGATGCTGACGCGAGCCCAAATAGTTTCATGATCTTCTTCTTTTTGGATTATCATAATGTATCCACTTTTCATCACCAGTGACGATTCATTGTAAAAACCTATTCTTTTGTCCCTAGCTAGCAACATTTCACATATGCATAATCGTTGTTTAACACCTCTCGGCTTTAATTCATATGAAACCCAATGCCTTCTTTATTAATAATTCCTAACGATTTTAAACGATGTGAGACTGTTCGCTGAGTTACTTCTGAAGTAAATGTAAGTTCCTTTTGTGTCTGAAACGAATCCTCCTCCAATAATTCCCCCAATCTTTGCGATCTTTGCCCTCTCAGTCAAAATCACCAGTTTTAAACTTTTGAAACCATACACGACATGTTCTCTCACTCAAGGAATCCCCATTACATGCTTCTACGAGCAATAGATATGCGCCTCAGCTGTAGATTTTTTTAATTAAAGAAGTAAATTAAAATTTCCCGCTAATGACGCTTATTTGGCTCAAATTTAGACATTTTTGAATTTAAAAAAATATATGATTTTAATACGAAGTTAATAATATGATAGGGTTATGTTGTTCTTGAATGAGCAACCTAATTTTCAAGCTGATCATCATCAGCGAATTCTAATATAAGTCTCGTGCCATGCTATCTCTCTCAAAATGGCGGAAACTTATTTGTACTCCTAATATAATTATATTAGTAATAGTTAAAATATTTCTCACCCTAAATACTACTCGTTTTTATTTCTAAATAAATTATTGATCATATCGAAATTGACCATGACATGTTAATTTGATATTGATAAAAAATGTATATAACCTTTCGTTTTCGTCTTGGCTTCGTTGTTGCCGTTGTCAGGCATGATCGCTGCTGACGCGGACACAGGCGGTGTGGACGACGTGGATGCGACGGCACCCTTTGCAACAATAAATACTATTATTAAATCAAATGTTCCTTAAAAATTACTTATGGTGAATTTTACCGAATTATAAGAAATTATTACATATTATATACAATCAGAAATGGGCAAAATGTAATCTGATTAATGATTAACGATTACAAAATGTAGTCGTAATTATAATCATTTTGCTCTATAATTATGATTAAATCCCTTCAAAACACTAAGGAGTCATAAATGTGTATACAATTGAGGATTCCCTAGTGCTTAAAACATAGACGAGCTAAATGCTGTCATATTAATGATGTAAAACGCAAAATATAACCGTAATCGTTTTTCATAAATCTGATTACATTTTGCCCATCTATGTATACAATCTTTGATTATGTTACTTTTGCTACAAAAACATAAACAACTTCAATATAATTGTATTTTATTTACTAGTCTTATCAGAGCAACAACACGTAACAGCATACGACAATAACTATTAATCTAGAGATAAGAATGATGTGCGATTATTCATTAAAGGAATAACAGTGTTTAATTTAGTGCCAATACATTTATGTTTCTTTTTAATTTACTTAGTTAATTAACAAAAATATTAATCGGTTACACTTGTGTTTGTGTCATAACTTACCGTGGTTAAAGGCTGGGGGTGAGACCGGCCGGACGCACCACCGGTGCTGGCACAGGAACCCAGACTGTTTTTACCTGACAAGAATAATTCAAACAAAATTAATGTCATTGCAACTCTTTAATCCAAGTAATTTGAAACCTTATGAGGACACTTATGGAAGCTGATAGAGTCATCAAGGATGGGTTTATTAAAGGTTTGTTGTTAATTATTCATAAAAAAAAAGTAACATTCTTTAATGCAGTATGTCAAAGGTAACAGTATCAAAACTGTTAAGAGGCAAACAAAACGACTGGTGTGTGTAGATTTTCTTTGTGCTTTTCAGGGTGTGGATGAATAAATGAAATATAATTTTATTCAAGCGGAATTTTGCAAAGTGCAATCCAATGAGAAGAGACTGCAAGAAACTCTGGTAGTTCCTCTTCTCAACATAATGTTGTACGAATATACAGGCTGATTTTATAGACGAGGGAGATATTCAAGGAGGATATTCAGTATTCGATTCTAATTCCAAATATATAGAAATAGTGATATTTTAACCATTAAAATAAAGTAATTTATAGTCATCATATTAAGAGGCATTACACACATGATAGAATAAATAACAATGAATTATTAAGTAAGTATTTTGTCTCTTTTAAGCCAGGATAAAGTATGAAAGGGTAACAAATCAATTACCTGTTTACCTAAAATTACGCAAAAGGAATTTTATGTACATGTCATTCAATCGTGCACCACACGCGCTGCGGTATCCAAACTTTTTATGGATCAATTCTCATATGGTAATCAATGTTTCTTTATGATTTGTTAGGGAATATTGTTATTTATAAGAAGGTACAAATTATTGTATTTGAAATATCTCCATCGTGTATAAAATCAACTGTATAATACACAAAGGAATGAACGACCCGTTAGAAAAATTGTATACATTAAGAATACGTACTTTTATTAGTTAAACAACAATATGAAATAATATCCCCTTTTTAGCAATTTAGTTTTTTTTTTTCAATTACATTGGTGATAACTCTAAGATGTCTTTAGATATTTATATATATTCTATGTTCTTAAGTAACAATAAAACTGAGGCTATTTTGTGTGAGCCCGTACTATGGTGGTTGAAGTTATCTTCCTCGGACGAAGTGGTGGTAAAGGTTACCTCGTTTATCTTTCCGCGTGGAAGCCGGCTGCGGCTGCGGCATGTCGCGAGGTCGCGCCCGCCGTCCGCCCGCACCACTGCCGCCCGCGCCCGCGCTCTCGCCGCCTGCCACCTATGTGCATAGTCGAAAAAAGATGTTACTTTATAGACTTCAACATTAAGATAGTTATTAAAAAGTAAATTGATGCGTATTTATTTTGTAATGCCTGGTATCGTATGAGTCATGTCATACAGAAACGCGAAAGCGATCTAAAGGTACAAATCAGATTCTGGCATTCGTTACACAGCAGCGGCGACTATTACAATGTGAATCGTACCTTTAAGGCCAAGTGTGAGTGTTTTGAGTATACTTTTCAAACTACTTTACGTTTTATACATGAAAATGTATGGAGTTTCGAACCTTACGGTGGTGGCACTGGTCAAAATTTTCATACCATTTCACGATTAAAAATATACATAGAAAAATAGATTTAAAAAACTCCCATTTGGTACTCTGGTTTTCTTTTACGTTTCTGAGTTGTAGATCGTTTGACAAATGTATTTCAAATTGGAAGCGCTGCACCACGCCTTTAGTTCGTCGTGTTTGACAGGCTTTAATGGATACAGTAGTATTCAATAGACAAGATTGTTCCTGAAGGCTGGAGATTTTCTAAATGTGTCAGTGGATATAAACATTTTTTTATATCTTTTCGTAGTATACAGTACTATAACAGCGATCCATCATCTCTTCACTTACGTCGCCTAAATTACACGATATATTAAAATAAATGTTTGGAATTCAAAAGATTAATTTGTGCAAAATATTTCTATCAAATTTAAAAATAGGAAGTGAAAATAGATATTTTTAGAGACCCGTAAAGGTTAAAGGCGTTAAAACTTTACTTAATTCATTATATAAATTTTAAAAATAGTTATAAATTAGTATGCTATTGATATGTCCTTAGTGTTTAAGTGCAAGAAGCATTTCCGAAACTAGCAGATAACTTGTACGTGTTCATTAATTTTAATATTGAAAAAATGTTTTTTCATCTTACCTGTCGCTTAGAAGCAATTTCTTGCCTCTGGCGCTGATTAGTGGCGGCTCCCCTCGTCAGGCAAGCACCCAGGGTAGCACCCGTTGCAGCTGCGATACTCTAAACAGAAGAATCATAAGCAAATAGAAATCCATCAATTTTTCCATATTTTAACTCCCTCTAGGCAATCAACGAGATTAAAAAAGACTACGATATATCGCTTTGTGGAATATTTATGCACACTTTAGGTAGACACATTAAAACAATATAACTGGACAAGTTTCTGCAGGATTGCTGTATAACCATTACATGTAATGAGTAAAAATAATAATAGTAGTATGCTATGAAACGTTAACATTTTATCAATTTTGATAACAGTATATACAAAAAATTAATTAATTAAAAGCAAAATGAGCCCACATGCATTGAAATGTATATGACATGTCGAGACTTACTATACTATTTATAACAGGAAAATATATTTTACTGCTTATGACTAATATTTTGTTTTCAAATTTAATTTTAGGACATATCGGAGGCATCAACAGTTAGTATTATCAATGTAATAATACCTTCTTTTCGTCCTAGAATATCGTCAACTATTTAATACTTGCAAATAAAAAATGTGTTCAATAAATTCATAATTCTCAATTGCCTCAACCCCTTCTTATTATTGAAAATATAATAAGTTCAGATTATGATAAAATAAAACTTATAGTGTGTTTAGTAAAAATCAGACTAATTATGTCCTAAGACACAATCATACTACAATAAAATTTTGTAGGAATGGCCGTATTTTGAGAATACAATCTGGTGTACTATGGTGTGTATGATTACTAAAATACTCTACAATTGCCCCTCTTATTTCTTGATGAAATGTATTACTCAGATTATAAAATATAATACTTAAGGTATAACAATTACCCTCCGAGCGTTAGTTTGACGTAAATAAGGGAGGTCACGTGGTACTATTAATAGCTTGCTTCCCGAGTTATGACCTTTCGAACAACTTGCTTCTGAAAAACAAAGTAAAATATTAATTAAACAATGATCATATTATGTATACTAAACACTTTTAAATTTTAATCAATGTAACGTTAATGTTGACATTTAACAAACTACTTCTGTTCAATCACCTTGAATATCCTTATAAGGTGGTGGAGTTTCTGTCCTCCCGTGACCGTCAATAGCACTCTTGCGTTCGGCTGCTGTCGGGAAGTGGGCCGCTTCGCTAGTTGACGGACTCGCTGCAATATTAAAATACATGAATTATCTGTTGTGGACTACGCTTGATACACGTGATAACAGAGCCCGATAAGCAGCGTGCCGAGTTCTACTTAAAGCGTTATAATATCTCCGAATTTGCGAAATGCACACTGTTACTATTATTGCTGCATCAAAACAATTATTTCGATTGAAGGTCATAATAAAGTTTGTTCTAAATTCAATTACAATGTGAATACTAGGAATTCACAAATAACACTCCGTTTAGAAAAAAATTATATCCAAAATAGAAATAGATCTTTATAAAACTAGCCACAAGCAAATAGATATTAATTACCTGTAGTATCTCTGACGACAGTTGAGGTAGGCGGACCCAGGTCTCGCTGATGTCTGTTACGCAGCCGATAAGCACAGTGTCTTTGAGTCGTAGTTGTTTGTTCGTCTCTCTCAGTATCGTGCTTTGAATGAACTTTGATTATAGCCGCTTCGCTGGTATTTTCTATATCGTTGATATCAGGTTCAATCTTAAATTTCTTTTTGTAATCCTCAAAGTTGATTAAACAACTACTTTTCCTACTTGATAAAGACCGATGCGACGATCGTTTCCGTTTTTTGCCCTTCCTACGGCTAGCTGTTGGACTGTACACGGAGTGATCGGAATCGAGTAACTCAGTGGCAGTTGATGAGCTGAATGGAGAATATGCAAAATCCCTTTCGTCTAATGGCAGTAGACCACTTTCTGTCTGATTCGCTTGGGTCGAGGTCGCTGAGGCGCTTTGATTTAATGTAAACTGTTGTTCAGGTTGGCTTATCAAATAGTTCGAATTTAGCTCACTAGCACTCTCGCTAGATTTAAGAGCAGTTCGTGAGCGTGTGCAATAAGCGACGCACTCGTCTGTGAGGTTTTTCGATGTGGTTTTGCGTTTCTTACGGTTATGCGAGGATGTACGTCCGCGCTTATTATATGCAGCCGGGTAAGTGCACACAGAGGGCGAGTTAGCAGTGTCTCCACTCTTGGTGCTTGTCGTATCACAACGAGTCTCGTATACGTCCGTTCCGTATGACCAGCGCTCAGTAATGGAATAGTCTGATCTTGGCAATGAATTGACAAGGCGTGAGCTTCTACGCAGTTCAACGTGAGCGTGCTGCTCTGTATCCGACACGCGGCTGGAGGAGTGTCTGCTGGTGGAGCGAGGCAGGGGCGATGTCGCGTTGTGTCTGTTCCGACGGCTATGGTTAGCTCGACGCACCTGACGCAACCACCGACCGCCCACCACCCTGCTAGGAGAAGACCTGTACATATATACATTAACATTTAACATGCAACATATTATTTTTACTCACAAATAACAAAACGAAAGATGATGATAGATTTAGCTATATTCAAAACGTTTATAAGCAGCAACAAAATTTTAATGAGTCTGAAACAGGGGCTAAATGATTGTCTTTTCTGCTAAGAGTTGTGGTTTTAATTCCGACATACAATTAACCTTTTTAAACCTAAAGGTTTGTTCTGGTTCAGGATATGTGTGTATGGAATATTAAAGGTATCTATAATAAAAGAGTAGATTCAATAATAGCGCAACAATTCTACTTAAAAAATAATTGAAACAGCTGAAATAGTGATAAAATATTATTGAAATTTTCAAGTTACTGCCCTATAAAAGTTATGCTGGTAGAGATTTAATAATTTATCATTATTATTATTATAATGATGATGTTATCATCAATCTATTTTTGATGAATAAAAACATATAAAATGTGGTAAACGCTGATATTTCACCATATTTAAGCAACATGTTTTATTTCTAAAACAATTACACAAAGACATCACATTAAGCAATCTGAGATTCATTACAATATTTAGAATTCAGCTTAGGTTAACAACATAACCACTCAACCGTCAAGGGTTATTTACAGAACTAGGCGCATATGTCGCGCCCTTGTACAGGACTTTCAACAGATGGGGGTTTTTGAGAACTAGGTTTCAAAAAACCTGGATTTTTTATACCACAGAATTTCTAATTTCTATGGGAAAGGATAGCCTGTTCTTTCGTGAACAATTTATACGTGCGAAAAGGATAGAGCTTTATGTCGCGATGTATTATGCTTGTAACAAACATCTGTTTGCACTTGTTCGCGCCGGCTGTCACAGGACGCCTATCAGATGCGGGATATTTTGATTTGTCCTGTAGCAGTACTTTCATCACACCAGGGGATAAATAGTAATAACTTCTTATTATTTTAAAAAATGCAAGTATTTATTATTAAACAGGTACTTAAACAACTAATAAGTTCATGTATTCTGCTATATGAGAATTTTAATTATATATTTTATCAATAGAAAAGGAGCTAGTAGGAAGGGAAAACATACACAGCCCCTTCTTCACCCACCAACACCTAGAAATTATTTGAAATATTTAATGTTTTATTTATAATTTGATTAATATGTAATATATTAGTGTTAGTTCAAGTAATAAGTAGTAGTTAGTGTGCCGTGTCAGTGTAAAAAATAGGTATAAGCAAACCAGTCTGTTATCCTAGTATAGATAATAGGATACAAGTCAAGGATACATAATAATTCTTAGAATAATGATTTGGTTCTATAGGGCTAATTTATTCATTATCAGGCAGCCATTGGAAACAATTAATGAGAGCCTGTAAACTGTTATTTTGCCATTTTTAAATTATTTTATTTTGTCATTGGGAAAATATTTGTCCAGAAGATTTTTAATTTGGTACATATTTCAGGTTGGGATTACAAAATTTTAACTATATTAAAAGTTAAAAACAAAAAACAAAAATTATAGTCACTTTTATGAAATATGTAATACTTTATATCTTCCAAAGTGTTGCATTAGAGTAGGATTTACTCTTGTGTGGTGAGTGTGTTCAATCATTAATATTATCTGCACTAACATTAGATCTCTGCAGATTTCCAGTAGCAAATACAAATATTTGTTGTATGGGTTTATTATTAAATTATGAAAAGATATACAGCAAGTTCCTTAGGCATGTTGTTCTAGAATCTAATTACTTTAATAAATAAGTAAAATGTGCATTTAATCAAAAATTATTTAAATTAATAATTAAAATAAATTTTGTTTAGATTTAAATAATGGCAATCAACATTTAAAATAATTATATTATAGACTAGCTGTCCTGGCAGACCTTGTTCTGCCCTATTTCTCTAAAACAAAGTTACATTGTTTTTTTTTATGTTATTAGCTGCCCCTGTAGATTTCATTCTGCCAAAAGTCATTGGCCTGTTGCAGTCTAATAGAAATAAAATTGCATTGAAAGACATAAGTCACATTTAAGGTATTTTTATTATAATGCCTTATGGGACACATTATTTATTGTTTGATTACTTGGTGTATAAATTATAATTTTCATTAATGACATGCAACCTCTAATCAACTTGAAGGCATACCTTTGTTTTGTTTTGATTGACATCATATGTTTGACAGCTGGGGACAGAGTGGTTTGTATGGGAAAATGAAATTGTTGTTTTTACTATTAGGTCCTTACATATGAAATTGGCGTTTTGTATGGGAGGAACAAAAAGTCGAATATTTTTTAATATAATATATTTAATTAATCAAAGTATGAACCATTATTTTCTATGCACTTTTGCCATCTCATAGGTAGTTCATTGAACCCTTTACTAAAAAACCAGTCGGACGGGAATCAATAAAATCTTTAAAGGCGATTTGGACTGCCCCATCGGAGTTGAATTTTTTCCCTTGCAAGAAGTTATCCAAATTTCGAAAAAAATGGTAATCTGTTGGAGCAAGGTCCGGGGAGTACGGAGGATGTCTTAGACTTTCCAATTGAAGCTCTTCTAATTTAGTAGCCGTCTGTTGCGCAGTGAGTGGTCTAGCGTTGTCGTGAAGCAGCAGTGGCGTGGAGCGATTGACCAGCCTAGGTTGTTTAGCCGCTAGCTTTTCCATCATGGTTTGCAATTGCTGACAATAGACATCAGCCGTAATAGTCTGGCCAGATTTGAGAAAACTGTAATGAACAATACCGGCACTAGTCCACCAAACGCTTACAAGTAACTTTTTTGGGGTTAATTTTCGCTTGGGGCAGGATTTGGCTGGCTGGCCAGGATCCAACCATTGCGCTGAGCGCTTCCGATTATCGTAAAGAACCCATTTTTCATCACAGGTAATGATTCGGTTTAAAATACCTTCATTATTGTGCCGGTTTAGTAATGTAACGCAGCCGTCGACGCGCGTTTGCCGGTTTGCTACAGTCAATTTGTGAGGTACCCACCTTTCAAGCTTTTTAATCTTCCCAATTTGCTTCAAGTGAATTAAAACAGTTTTATCACTAACATCGCAGCCTGCAGCTAACTCGAACGTGGTTTGCGATGGATCCGCTTCCACAATAGCCTTCAACTCTTCATTATCAACTTGAGTCTCAGGACGTCCACGGGGCTTGTTCTGCAGGTCGAAATTTCCAGAACGAAAACGTTGGAACCAAAAACGAACTGTGTTTTCTTTTGCAACACGACCGCCATACACATCATTCACCCTTCGAGTTGTTTCCGCAGCACTAGTGCCATGGCGGAACTCGTACTCGTAAATAATGCGATATTTTAAGTTTTCCATTTTGTAAAATGAGTGACGCAAACAGAAAAAACAGAAGAAAAAAACAAATGAATGACGATCATCGAAGCACAAATACATGAGTCTATAGCTGTACAAATTTGAATTTGGAATTCCTCACCAAAGAGGAGAAATTTGTGATTAAAGTGGCCAGTACGAAAAACGCCAATTTCATATGTAAGGACCTAATATATTCCTAGCATATTTTTTTTCATATTTACTCACCTTTTAAACCTTCCCTGGACTTTAACAATTAATTCAAAATCAAAATTAACCAAATCGGTTCAGCTGTTCTTGAGTTTTAGTGAGACTAACGAACAGCAATTGATTTTTATATATATATATATATATAGAAGATTACTGTCGCTTGCAGTTTTCCTTACATTAATGAAGTGTTATATCTGTCCGAGTTAAGATTCCTAACCATTTATCTATTTTAATGTATGCCTCACAGATCCTTTTTTGTTTTTAATTATTATAAAATTACTCCTATAGCAAAAATTTTGGATTTCTTTTGTAGTACCAATCAAAAACAAATTTAAAAATTACAAAGACACACAACAATACATCATAATAGATTGCTACTTACAATAGAACTGACAGAGAAAAGAATATTAGGACCAGATATAGCTTATCAAACTCTACTTCAATAAGCATTAAATCTTGAAGATACAATGACATACACGCAATTCACAGATTGGTTGCTTTACTCCAGTTATTTTATTTTCTTTGTATCATTATAACAAAACTGATATAAACTTTCATGTAATTATGAGGGCAGGTGGATCTTGAATAATAGATACATAATATTGTATTTGATAACTTGTAATAAGCAAATAAGTTGTATTCCAAGTGTGCTCCCTTCGTTCCAGAGATGGGCATAATGTAATCTTATTAATGATTACAAAATGCAGTTGTAATTTTAATTTTGTGGCACTGTAATCATGATTATTTGCCTTTAAAACATTAAGGAGTTAGTATTATATATATATATATATATATATATATCTATATTTAATATTTGTAACCATAAGTCCACACTCCAGTTTTCAGGGTTCTGACATAAACTAATAAAACTTATAAAAATCACAAAACCCCGTATTTCAAACCCTAGAGTGGATTTTCAAAAAGTAATAAAATTAGTAATATTTATTTCTAAAGTTGTGTCTTGGAATAGAGTCTTGCAGCTCTAACTTAAAGTTACATAAGTCCAAACTTCAAACACCATATTTTAAATCTTTAGAGGTAGAATTTTCAGAAATCCATTTTTATGTATTTACTACATCCCAAAATGGATCTAATATCACAAATTTGAAGTCTATAGGTCTTATAGTTTTGGAGATTTTATGATAATCAAGTCAGTCAGTGATTTTTCCTTTTTATATGAAGTCATTGTTAACTCACTATAATAATTAAAGTTATAATTTTGGTTAATTGAAAACACAGACAGAGATATGTAGATAACAGATATAAAAAGAGAAGTCAAAAATAGGGTTTCGACCTGAATCTTAATCAAACAAATTATTTCAAGCAAAATGTATGATAACTTAATTGAAGTAATGTTCCTGCCTACATGCACATTTATACATTTTTCCAAATATTTATACCTTCTTATGGTAACATTGATACCTTTCTAGATTTATTACATGTGCATATTTTGCCAGTAGTTTGCTAAGTTTGGGTCATATCATCATTTTTTAACTTGAAACCACTTTCTGTAACATAAATTGTGATAGAGTTTTTATATATGTAATAGATCAATTGAAGTGTCTGCTATCCAAATATGTTCAAATACTATAAGTATAATTTCATGATTTTATACAACTTAGGTTTAAGTACCGAAATCAGGCATATTAACAATAAAATTGAAATATCTCAAAACATATTAACTTTCGCCCATACATTGGGGTAGCTTAAATTGTTGCATTTTAGGTCCTCTATCACAGGCTTTAATTATTATGCAGTGTTAACAATAACCCTGTATATTATAGATTATTTATACTAGTGTGCTGAAAGCTGTGTGGTGTGCTGGTGAGAAATCTACTTAAATCCATTTAAGTCAATATACAAAGAATCTTATAGATTCAATACTCTTTGACAAAAAAGAAGTAGAATTTAAAATATATATTTTATGAAACTGACTATTGTTATGATGCAGCAACATATAACTATTAGTTAATGAGATAATATTAAATAACTGACATGATTTAATATGTTGTCCTCATTAAGTAATTATCAGGATCTATTTGATTCAGCTACTTATTCACATGTCCAGAAAAACTTTGGTTTTCAGTATTGTTGCAGTCTCTTGGATACTATTATATTCACTTATGTTAGTGTGACTACCACTTCTTTATTTTTATTTCATTCTTTTTTTTTTTCCTGATGCCTTCAGATGATAAATCAGTCAAAAAATGAACAAATAAAAAGTATGATTACTTTGAGTTTGCAACTCTGTTACAATGTAAAAAGAGTGGTGAAACTTACCCGCTGGACTCTCTCGTGAGTGCAGAGTGCGACGACGGTGAAATGTGTTGCTCGGCCATAGACGACGCTGGAGAACACACGCGGCTGCTTGTGTGGGGCCTGCGCAGGCCGCCCGCGCGCGCTACCTGCCCGGCACCATGCCAGGGCGAGCGCTATAACGCAGCCACAGCATCCAACGCGTTGACACTCACGACTTCACAACCACATCACCACCCGTGTCCAACGTCTTACAATAGCACCGTTACACTCACTGCACTCACAAAGAACTTACTAACGTGACACACCGTAAAGTAATCTGGAACAAAAGACGAAATAAACAGTCAGCGTTTGAACAATGCTGCGTTACATAAACATTCCAACTGGTGCTGTGAACCATATATGCAGCCACTTAGAGAAATGGAGGCGTTGAACACAGATTACCTTTTTTTTAAAATAGTGCTTCTAAAACCAATCCAATAACACGTTTTATAGACATTAATGTAATGGATGACACATCAAGGACAGCTACGCTTGCAGAGTTATTTTTTCAACCATTTTAGACAGCTGCTTGACTGTCATTTGCTGTCATTAATAATGTTGCCGTGAAAATAATAGAAATACTACCACATTCAAATTTTTGTCAGTAGAAAAACGTAAAGGAGTAATAGTACGCAATATTGAAACGTCTGTATAATAATATGGAAGGAAAAGATTAATAAATGATTTTAGTAGGCGAGAGTAGTTTGTAAAAACGGGGAGAAGGGGTGTTTCATTCGTTCTGCCTATTGTCTTGAGGTCTCGACACAATGATAAATAAAGGAAAAGGTTTACAATCAAACACATTTTAGAAAAATTATAAGTATTTAAATTTAAAAAAAAATGGTAAAAAGCAGTTAAAAATCAGTTGCTAGTAGAAATCATTTTCATATTCGTTGCCACATATTGCCTGTAAATTTGGTATTTTTTCTCAGAAGTATTAGTGTGTTTTATATGAACATATGGAAAGACGCGACTGTGTCTTGTATCTTGCATCTGATGAATTTTGCTACAAGCGCAATTCTTAAAATATTCATTTTTATCTTTTATACTAGCTGTGAAAAGTGTGTAAAGTGACTACTCTGCACCTGATTTTAAGCATTATGATGTTCAAATATCAAACGCAGTTATCGAAAAGTAGAAGACTGTTCATCGATCGTTTCCATGATCATACCGGCCTGTACAAGTTTCTTAACACTTTTTTTAAAGGACTTAATATTGTAGGAAATACTTAGGCAGAAAAATCCTTACAACAGCCTGATAATACGGAAGAGATAAAAATTGAAAAAAATTTAGAGCAACTTTTAGCTGACCACAATTGAACACTCGTCATGATACAAACGATAGGAGATGCTGAACGATATCTTTGCGTAGTTGTAGCGGCTCTATGGTAAATGTTAAGTGACGTCTGCACCATTTACAATACGGAGACTTTTTCCTGGAGAATGCGCAAGCCTGAGTTTTCTTGGCACCGGACCTGGTTTTTTGCCTTCCACGAAGGTATGTGGTCTAAGGTCTGGTTGAGTTCAACAAATAGATTTTATAGCCTCCTATCCGTTTCCCCTGGACAATAGGTTGGCTTGCTGCAATTACAACTATAAACTATGCTGTCCTCTGTGTAGCAATGAATGTAGCCAATTTGTAACAGGGCCATTGCTTTGCCGGAAACACAATATATGTGAAAGTACGAAACCTTGTGGAACTCCAGTATTAACTAAAAACGCTGCGAAACATATTCATCCATCAGCACACGAATTCTACGCTTGTGTAGAAAGCGATTCATGATAAATTTGAAAATCTTAAGGGGTTAGATCACTAGGATTTTTAAAGAATCGTTTTTATATTGTTTTAAATAGTTCCTTAGCAGCTCAAAAATGACATCCCAAAAGATTATGGTTGGATATTATCTTCAAGTACCTTTTTGTCAAACTATAGTACAAGACTGCCACGTAGCGGGCTTCTTATTATCGGAACGAAGGATGATATTTCAGGATAACCAAAGTAAATATCAGTACGACTGATGTTAAATTATCGCGCGGCAAACTGGTTCAGACGTATTTACATGGGTTTCAGTCAATCTCGTACAGTGAAACATTTAAAGCTATTGCAAAATTATTTAATAACTTTCTATAGCAAAACATCAAACCTTTTTATCTCAGAACTACATATTTCAAGTTGGCCGCACCTATAACTGTAACAATTTTCAATAAATCCACTTCAAATTTGGACTAGATATTTAAAAATATATTCTTTAAATAAGTACGTCTGATTTTTTTTTTATACTGCGTAGTTCTTTACAATTTTTTGACGGTTATTCTGCAAATATCGCAAGTTTGAATTTAGAAGTGCACCATTCAGACAAAAATCGATTTTTCAGTAAAATCCTTCGTACTTTTCTAGCTGCTGTTATGACCAATTAAAAAAAATTAGTGACTCATTATAATTCAAAGTTTACAGGAGCTTTTACTACGATTGTAGACCCTTTCAATTTAGAGAGGTAATCTGAGTAACACTGCACAACCACCATTTTTGAAAAAAGATGTTTCATATGCAATCCATATGTACAATAAATATCTGCCTTTGTAATCTCGACTTATTTTATATTTGTCTTGAGAAAAAAAATCAAAATGAAAATATTTTCTCCAGCTTATAGAGTTGCCTTACCCCTTAAGTGGTAAATCTGATGTAATAAAACGTAGAATGTTTAAAACAATAAAGAGTATGACACGAACCTATGAAATGAATTAAACTGTAATAGACATAGTGCGGTCTATAGTAAGACTAAGATAAGACTTTAGTCCTAGACCTTTTGATAGTCTCCGTCTTTTTTTAAAGTAAGACAAAGCTCCAGTTTCAGAAGCGCTTCTTAAATAAGTTGCATCCAAAAGAATGACTTATTAATGTTTAAAAGCGTTTTAAAATTTAAGGAGTGCTTTTACAACTGGGCATTAATCTGAAATTAACATGCTAATATTGATTTGAGATCAGTGTGAGATTCTTTTAATAAAAAAAAAGATATGCGATTATATTTTTTATACATATGATCTCCATATATTAAGTTTAAGCTAAAGTTGTATAAGCCTTGTAGGTCAATCGGTCTTATTCTTACGCAAAACTAGAACGATTATTGGCAGCACTTAGCCTTTTATTTATTATTCGTAGGTAGACGCGATGTAAACTAAAGCATTATAATAACTGAGCCGTATTACTGTTATAGATAATATCTGAAATAGTTATCGTTATTTCTATAAAAACTAAACATTGGTTATGTAACGGTTTGGGTTAGAAAACGAAAACGCCCATATACCTAGAAAGAGATACCTACACTAAATTACAACATAACGGTAAGCTCGGGAAGTGACCCGTTGGGAATATCATTATAATATTATTATGTAAACGTACGCACGCATTATGATGCAAATGAAAATTATAGGGCATTATCAAAGCAAATTAAATAGTATTTTGAAAAGTATTTTCTTTAAATATATCCAGTGTATTGTTGTCAACGTGCAAAAGGAAGTCGGTAAAGTCCAACAAGTAGTCTACGTTCGTTAAGTTAATATTAGAATTTTCTTAACTGAATATGAATTATTCGGAAGGTTAAAAATAGGGTCCCTCATATTTCTTATAGCTCTAAATTATAGGACAAAAATATTGACTACATGCTCTACTATATCGAGATAAAAGACGACTTTTGGATGTTCACAGAACGGTAATATTAGCAATGGATTAAATTCGATAGATATTTATTTAATTAGCTACAACTCCGGATAAGTTAAAAATACAGGGAACGTTTACTAATATTATTTGCATTAAGCCAATAAAATCCACAACGGTACAGCCAATTTGATTATAAGTACCAGAAACAAACCAACCTGTTTAAAAATATAAACCTGCCCAGTCACAATTCAATGGCATCGAGAACTTGTTGCGGGGCGAAAAATAAACTTTTAAACTTACCAAGTGCGGCTGATGCCAGATAAATAATATATTATATAATACTATAAACCTATTCAGTATTCTCAGAAGGAACATTGTACAATTTCTACGTAACAGACGAGAATGAACCTTTTAAAATGGATCCATATCGTGCCGGGATGCACTACCGCCAGATACTGATTCAGATCACGTGACTTGATGTTATTAAACTGCAGGTAAGTTGAATAGACCTGGCCGGCAAATAAAAACAATCACAATCGACATCTTAGCTCGCCACCGTCACAGTCGCTGATTTGTTATTCGGACGTGACCTTCCTTGACTCCGAACGCTTATCCTCTCCTCACATCGTTAAAACACAAGCGAACCTTTATTCAAAAACATAAAGGAACCAGATCAACACCTAACTTCCATTTTAACATTAAATATTGTTTCGACCGCATCGTAGTTGGTCAAGTTCTTTATAAATAAACAAACCACAAACCAGTCTAACGTCGTACTACAGAGATAACTTTAGTACGAAATTCAACAATTGATGGCGTCTTTGTGCTGCATCATATTCTACACAATAAAATTTTTATCGATTTAAAAGGTGCAACAACGTTAGTTTACACTTTAACATGCAACGGTATGGTATATTTTGGCATGGATTTGTATGAGATCTGGAGAGGGGCTGCGTCCCAAGGCCGTAGGTCGACAACCCGTGCTTTGCAGCAGTAGCCACGTGCGAAACTAGCTTACCTCGACAACACTGTCGCTATAAAACATATTAAACATTCTCTCGAATTTTAATTACATTATTAATTAACCTTGTGCGTTGTTGAACTGCTTATGTACAATAGATTTGCAACAAAGTAAAAGTCTACACGCATTGGAGCTATAATTGATAATTTTATGTACGCCGCTAGGAAGTCCTTGTATCTTTATGATTATTGTGTCGCAGTTTGACGCCACCATTTTAGTACGGAGATGATCAATCAAAACTTGTCAACTTTGAATTAAAGTTAAACAAATTTTAATGGAGTCTTGTATTTTGTTTAACGATGCTGTTTACAAAAATAACTTTCACTATTGGTGCAATATTGTTTCTTCCTGTTATAAAAAACAATAAATTCAAAGTATTGCTCAGATAAAGTAAATCAGCTCTTAAAATTACTATTTGATAAAACAAATCATTTAATATAAAATTGTAGATAAGCGAAGTGTCAAATATAAACTGTTCGCCGTCTATTTTTACATAAATGTTTCACAATAATAAAGTCGTACCAGAAAAAGTGCTTTTATACGGTTTCTTACCTCTTCTAAAACTTTAATGTATTCATTACAACATTTAGAAAACATAGGCTAACATTAACCTTGTCGTCAGTTAAATTGGCAAAATGTATGCTAAAAAATAACAAAAATATGTTAAGAGTATGGTCAACGAATTTTGTATTTAGCTGGTGATTGTCAAATCAATTTTATCATAAAGGTCTGGAAGTAATAAAATAAACAATAGCGTTAAAATGTGATGTGCTATGAAAAGCATCAGTTGCGTCGCATTCAGGTAGATGTCGAACACATACAAAAAGTTATAGAAACTTTTTGTTGTTAAAAATCATGATCAACCTTCGCAACGATAGCGATTTAGATGTTTAAATACAAAAATTCAATATTAAATTCAGGTGTAAGTAATTATGTAGCTAAAACGCCAAAATTATGCCAGACTCTAGTCATACGGAGAAAAGTGATCATTACACTGATATCTAAAAAAGGATTATATGGGTAATAAGAATTTGAGGATATTATTAGAACAACGCTGAGAACAAGAGCAATGTATAAAAAGCATGATACGTGTGTCTAGTGTACGCCCAAATTTTCAATTCCCGCCACCTTTTGGGAAGATGTAAGATAGTTTAAATAATCTCCAGAAGTTCTTTACACAAGTCTACCTTAAGTTTAAAAATCGTTATAATTATTACTAAATCTTAGGACATCTTGAACTGAATTTGTAATGAATTTAAACCTTCAGCTTTGGCTACGGCCAAAAGTTATGGTAATACCCGATTAATAGGCTACGTCTTCCACCTGAAACGAATCTTTAGATGGGCATTAATTAAAAGTAATTTCAAAATAACAATCAGATTGAATTCTGCGCTTAGAAATCTCCAGTTTCCCCTAGATCGTCAATTTTTTCAAGATTTTGCCCAGTGTGGTTTTTTGACCAAAGTCATGATTTCGGTTGGTCATTATTACGTTGATTGTGTTAAATACAGAAACGTTATTACAAAATTAGTGACTATTCATTTCACATTACAATTTTGTAATAGGTATCTACCGTTTGTTTTGGTGAAGCAGTAAAACCTCTTGTAATATTAGGGTAGGCAAGTTTACGTTACAATTTTAAAATAAATAAACAAATGTTTTATAACAATGAAGCGTCTACACTTCATATAGGAATTTAAATGTGAGTTTCTGATTGAGAAAAGCCTTTGGCCATCGAGACCACATGATAAAGCCCTGGAATGGTTCATTCACAATTCTAAATGTAAACATAGTCCTAGGACTAGGTTACAATTTATTACTTATACGTAAATATATTATCACTTGTTTATTAATTTGTAAAGTATATATATATATATATCATATAATAATCAATTTCAAATAGAAGTACAATTAAATCAATTCAATGGCTAGGGTGCCAACGTATGGGAAGTCAACGACCGGTCCAGAGCGGTCGGACGCACCCCCGCCTGTCTATACAACTTCCCCAGAACCCTACCGGTTCAACGACCTTTTTGAGTGCCCTACAATGACAGCCCCTGCAAATTATATCAAGCATAGATAAATAAGATATATGGCTGAATCGGTACGTAGACTATAAACATTAGTATGCAATAATAATAATATCAAATTAATATAGTCTAGCTATTGAGCCAGCAATTATTCCAAGTACACTTTAAACTTAAAGTTTTTGCAGACTCCATTACAAAATATATAAATTATAAATAATATATATAATATTTATAATCTATCGTGAATATTTCATATATAAATAATATATAGATGAATATATTTAGGTACTTATAATTATCGTCATAAAAAAAACAGGAAACAAAATATTTTAACCCGTTACGATAACAATGGATTTTTCTTTCCATCTGAGCATTTTTAACTTCTTTATAGTAAAGTGAAAAATATAACTAATGTATCGAAATATATTCTGGTCAATTTCAGTAGGATTAACAGTTATTCGCGTGGAACTAGGCGCTAACAGAAAACGTTAAGGACACCGTTTATGACATAATTTCTTATTTTTCTTGTAATAATAAAATATTAAGTCTCTTGTCATCATCGCAATAAATAATAACAACAAGATCAGAGACCTTGGTCCGTCTATGCATCTGTAATAAATACGCAGCATATCTACTATATATCGTTCCAGTTAAATTGTACTGAATAAACAATAAAGAAATCTGTGAAGTCCACAGTGTACTTGCCTCTCTAGACTCCGCATAGACGTATAGAACAGACCTTTTTTACTACAATAAATTGAAAGACCTTGGTAAGTAGGCATCTTACATCTTAAGGTTTAGTATCTTAAGGTTTAGTAAAATATTAAAAACAAGGGGTTTTGTATACGAAATCGTATACTGAAGTATGCAAAGCAGTCGACTAATCAGTAGGTTGGTGGTGGATAAAAAGTCGCGACTATTTCTGTTCGGGCGTCAGATACGTTAGGTGAAAAATAAAACAGTGCCGCAGTTGCCGTCTCCAAGCGTTCTGGAAACACGTTTAGGCATACACAACTCTACGTTCGAACTACAACACTGGACCGTAACTCTGACGTGCAAGGTGGCATATTATACAGGAGCAATGCAGAACGCACACTAGGAAACAAGAGACAGGTAGTTGAATAATTATCTAGCTCGCGTTTTTTAAATATGAATGTCAAAGGATTTGGTAAATCACTGATTTTGTCAACATGGACTTGGCTTTACGAATACTATACTATACTATGGCTATACTCAAGTTCCCCGTTATATATTGTTTTTTGTCAAAACGAATTAATTTTTTGAGAACTTTGTTAAAAAAAAGTCGAAATATCGTAAATAATTCTCAGCCTAAGAGTCAATAAACTTTTATAACAACGGCGTACTTCCCACAGAAGCATAAAAAAAGCATTTTCTTGATATTACTGTCCGACCGAAGGACAACGGGCTAAAGTCGAAGCTGAAGGTTTAAAAATTCTAAGAAATTTAGGGCGGCTTGCGCGATCTCATTAGAACGAGTTTTAAACCCGATTTAGTATTAAACTACATATTTCGTTTTGCACGACTACGGTTTTGTACTAATTCTGGATTTAACAACTGTCATATTTAAATCGCGATGTAGGTCGATTTAAATCACTAAACTTGTTTACGCAGATGTAAATATCAATATAATATTGAAATAATTCTGATTTCTGTGTGTGATTTTGTTCGCTATTACAAATATATTTGTAATGGATATATATTCAAAGTGCTTATTGGATCTGGATACTGAGTCTGATGATGATTTTTTCTCCGATAATGACGAAGAACCATTTGTTTATGTGATGAAAGCGCCAGGTTTATCACAAAAAAAAAAGGGACTAACTATAACTCTTTACGACATGACGAATTTACTTATAGGGTACTTTTCTACCAATATTAACAAATGCAAAATGTCAGCATTAGTAAAATTGGGAGCTCGAACTCTTTTCATTGTAAATATAATTTTACGTTTTTTGTTTATGGACAGCAATAAAACTTTTGTAAGTAAAAACCAGTTACTGTCAAAAAGTTAAAATTATACGGTACGTAACATTCCGTTTTACGAAAAAAAATAAACAATAATTCATATTTTTGGATACCGTGCGCAAAACGGAAAGTAAAAAAACTACAACCTAAGTATCATCTGTAGTAAAGATCGAACGAGAAATGAATGAAACTCCTAAGCCAAGCTTCGTAAAATCGCTGTCTCGAAACGTTAATGCATAAGGGAAAAAATGTGATTTAATTTTAAACGACTTTACTGCCTAAGCCAGTTTTTGTTAAATGTCAATTTAACGTTTTTTACTGCAAGTGGCCCTTAGTTTAAGATTGACTAAAAGTAAATAATATGATGTTGAAAACTTTTAAATTAAAGGTTAAAATTAATAAAATAAAGACTACTAATCTGTAAATAAAGCCGTATAAAATTATAAAACCGCCTAGAGTGAGTTTCACTCGCCCACTAAGAGTTTTGTATAAATTTGTAGGTACATAATTACAAAAAAATACTGTCTAAACAAAGTGACTACAGTACATCTGGTAGAAAGCATAGCGCAGTCCAAGAACAGCAGCGCCTATCAAGGGACGAAACTTCATTGACAGTCAGCGTCGACATGCCAGCCCAAATATACCACGACAGAAGGTCTCTAGGTATATGAAAAATTGGATGTACACAAACTGGCCTCAAAACGCGACAGTCCGAAGCAAATCACTATGACAGTCATCGCACTTGCGTTCACGATCCTGTTCGCGAAATCATCCTACCACCCAAAAGTTCGGGACACCTACTACTATTACAGTTGGCACAGATTGACAAGCATAAACTAAAAAAATATGTATTTTTTACAAAATTATTTTACTCATCAATCCATTAACGCCGAGATGATCAGAATTTTTACTAACTTTTCAAAGTGTTTATTTATTATGTTATCGGACCAAAAAAATAATGCAATATCTCTATTTCTACGCGAAATTTGATGCTCTTTCAGACTCTGAGCTCAGAATTTCGATTCGACACCGTAACAAAAATGGCCGATTCAAACGTGAAAATTTTTTCGCATTTTTTTTTCTCACTGATACCGCAAAGGTATCAACTTTTTACTATGATCAGAGGTGATCATAGTAAAAAGTTTAAGATTAAGAGGATTATTTTCATAATGGCGGCGAGAATGAAAAAATGTATGAAAATCTTAATTTATCGTAAAACTACAAACTTTAGAAAAAAAATCTACGAACAAAAATTACTTAAAATCTGTCAAAGAACACTCTAAATTTTTTTTCCAAATTTCTAAATACAATTTGTGATTTTCGAAAATTTAAAAAAATAAAATTTTTCAAAAGTACCTAAATAAAATTTGAAAAGAACGAAAGTAGTATAGTTTAGTATAGAAAGAAAGTATAGAACATATGTTTCCATGTGTGGCAAGATAATGCTCTTTATGGTTTTATGGGATGCACTACACCACTATAATATATTCTTCTTTTTATTGTTATGTAAGGAATATGAGTTTAATGTAACGACTATAACATTATAATGCTACATTGAAGGGAGTTTATTTCGATTGAGTATAGTAAAGAGTGTTGCAACAGCACACCATCGACATCGAGCCAAGAGGTTTCGTGACTGTTTATGTCTCTTGCATAACACGATTCCGCATTCGCGACGAACGCGCGACCATTTTGTTCAGCATAGCTCAATGCGACGCTTCATCACAGTTATTCTATATTCTGCATCCACCGACCGTTATTTCGCTTCGTGCTCATATCGTATTAGTTCTTCGCCATTAAAACTAAATTTGATAGTCATAATTGAGTTTGCGGAATTTAAATGAACACGTTCATGTAAAGTATGTCAACAAATGAAAGAATGAGTTCAAGTCTACGGATGTTTTACGCAATGCGCGCAACTAGGCCAATATTGTATCTCATTCTCGAGCTTGACTATCCACGTAACTGATAACTAGGTATTAAAACGTCCCTAAACACTTACTTTAATACAGTACATACTTGTAAAACAGATAGTCGGTTCATTATCTAAATCATTTTTACTACAATATTTCATAATATGGAGATTTAAAACAAAAATAATAGCTAATACGTCACTAATTTGTAAATCTAAACAACTCGTAAAATATTTGAGGTTAAAATGCATAAATGTCATTTAATTCAATATTTTTAAGTGAGTAATTATACCTTTGTATAAAATTATTTATTATTTTTTACCTTATAGTTATTACCGCAACTTTTCAATAATAATTATTTACTATAGCACTAAATAAAAAATACTTGCAACTAATCCCCAGCAAAGGTTTTGGGAAAAGTATAGATACTTCGAACATTATCCGTTTTAGTGAAATGTAGGTTAGATAAAGTTGGTATTTTCTGTGAAACTTTGTTATTAAAAGAAAGGTGATGTGTCTATTTCTGTAATAGCAGCGTCAGATTGCGTAAGTACTCAGTTGGAGGTGTTGGAACCACGTGTTACAAACAACAAACCAACGATGTTTTTCTAACGCTTTCTATTATAAATATGCCATTATCCATTACATCTATATTTTAATGAAAATCCTTCTAAGCCAACAGTAATTGGCCGACAAAAAGGGATTTAATAACAATACACAGACATAGGGGGAGTATAGTAATTTTTTTTTGTTATATTATTTCATAGTAACACAATTTCGTGATTAAATAAATTTAGTTGAAGGAAGCATTACATAGTTCCACGTATTATCTCGTCGCACTGATTACTTAAACCCACCTGACTTAAATGTTTGGAGCTACGACAGGAATTGAAATCGTTTTAGCAACTGTGCAAATTGTGTGCACCGGTGGGCGAATAACAAACTTCGTGAAGAAGTAGCCTTGTCCTCGTTTTCCTCGGCAACAGTAAAGTTAGTGATAATCCAAAATAAAATATGTACTCGCATAATTACATTTTTTTTACGAATAATTGTGACACACATTTAAATTTACACTAAGCAGTACGTGATACGTATGTGGAGCAAATATATATAGCTAAATAAAAATGTGTTTCAATAAAGATGATACGGCTTGTTAGTAAAAGTATTATACAAAAATAAATATTTTGATTCACAGTAATTGTTGCATAAACAATTTAAAGCAGTTTTGGATATTACTGAATTATTTATAAAATAATTCCCTAACAATTATAAACTTGATAAGTTAACCCACAAAGATGATAAAAAAACTGAAGTTATTTTTAAAGCTTACGAATTGGTCTTAAACTCATACTATATAGAAGTAAGATGTCTTAAAACAATACAAAGATGGCGAATTAAAGGAATATAAAAGAAAACCCAAGACGACAAAATGCAGAAACTAAAAGAAATTGAAAGAAAACTATGACATAAATAATAACATAACAATATATGCACCCAAATCAGATTTCCCTTTATTAATTCAATATGACACTGCGTAAATTTTACAATTAACATATAACATATGTAAGTAACATATTGCATACGGTAAATAATAAAAGGTAACGGAGGGCCAACACATAAAACTCAAGTGGCTGGCGAAGTGGGTGACTGACTACGACCGGTATCCGGTGTCATACGCTAAGTACATTATACGCGAGCAGGTGCAGCTGCTATGCGAAGCCTCCAGCACGGGATTGAAGACGCGGAACTTCTTCCCGACGAAGTTGAGAGCCCACAAGGTTTTGAAGAGGTCCCAGTTGTCGCAAAATAATGTACAGGAATTCAAAGAAAACATAGAAATAGCTCCGTCCTAGTGTGTGTAACCCGGCTGTTGCTGAGATGATTCACAACTTGCTAGTGAACTATCTCAAATTTGTCTTGTCTAGGTGTGACCTAGAAGTTATGACGGAGATCAAGCTGGGCGTGAACACATTTTTCGTGCTGTTACGAGAACAAGACATTTGGAAAGCTTTCCTCGAGTTTGTAAGCAACGACGTCGCGATATCTGCGAGAAAATCAAGCTGCCGGGCAGAGTCGGTGAGGAGAGAAACGGTTGCGTAAGGAGCAAGGATGTACAAAAGAGAGTAACAAAAAGAAATGAAAGTAAAATGAAGTATAATTTAGTTTAAGGATATAAATTGTAAACGCATAAATAAAAAAATATATCAATAAGAAAGTAGATAAATGAGTACATAGAATAATATGTTAAGTAATGGGAAAATTAATGTTAAAGGTAGTTAACGTAAATAAATATGTATAAAAAATGACTCGGGCTGGCATACGCTAGACAGTTTTATTTAAAATAATAATAAAACGTAATATTTTATAGATTCATAAAGGCCAATGATAAGTTTGTGGTAATACAACAGAAGCATTTAAAAGAATAGACAGAAGAAAACGTTATGCAGCAACTAAAACAAATTAGAAAAAATCTAGTCAGTGGAAGTACTTCGAATTACAAAACAAGACGACGCGTCCATACTAGAAATTTCTTTCCTTCTCGATATTAATTTAGAACGGTGTGAATTTAACAATTAATACAAGGAGCATATTGCATAGGGTAGGTAATAAAAGGTGGAAGGCTCGTGGCCGGGCCGCCGACGCGACGTCGGATCGATACATGCCACCCTGCCACCTTCTGCCCCTGCCAACTCTACCGAACCTCGCAAGTCTGTCCCTACCGGCACATATAATAGCTATTTGGAGGGAATGATGAATGCGCTTGCAACATATTATCTATTAATTTAATATACAATATTCTCTATAAATATAATTTATATAAAGACAACTGGGAAAAGAATTTATAAATTATAACTTTAATTTTGTTCCTATTCTGATATTGTACTTATATATTTATTACTCTTAATATATACTGTGGGTACGTAAACATTACGGCACAAATAGGCAGGTCCAGCCGTCTATCGCGAGAAATGCCTAAACACAAACTTCATATGAACAAATAACATTCTATGATTATCATGAATTTGTCCCTGATAAATGAGTTTGATATGTTAAAATTTCATTCATCTCGCTACATTCATTTCGGGATAACTAAAGACAATTTAAAAAAAAATCGTACTCTACATGATCGAATGTAGATAATGACGAGTAATCGATTTTAATTTGTTTGGTCATATTTTTTTAGGCACAACTTAGTCTGTTCATAGTGCTCCCCGAGCGTCTGGATTAATTTGGTTTACCAGGCGCGGATGGAGCGATTAGAGGGACATCCCGGGGGTTTTTAGTCAGGAAGAGTCTGATACACCGGGATCACTGCCCCCACAGCAGCCCTGATGGTCCTATGCAGGATTTTCCTCAAGGATAGCAAAAAAAAAGTTGTTCTGTAGTAATCACCGTTATGTAGTAATAGTATTAAATAAAATTGGTAATAATTCGGTAAATAATACTAAAAGTACAGGTATAATTCGATTCAAATTTAGGTATATACTTATAATTTATAGACAACATAAACAATGTCACAGGCAAAAGCTAAATATAAAATTAAAATGACTAAATTGACGTCTAATATTTATAGCTACTTCATTGAAGACATTGAATTGATTTAAAAAAAAACCTAAAGACATGATCATGACACGGATATAATAATGGTGGGAAGTACCTACAGCAATATTTTTCAAATATTTTCTAATAAATATTTACAAAGACGTTGTTATTAAGGATTTATTCCTATAGTTTTCTAAATTAGCATATGCATTAATGGATGTTGATATTAAATGATGATCCACTCAGGACTAGTGATGAAAATGCCCGGGAATTTTCCCAAAGTGCCCAGCACTTCCGTGAACATTTCGTAAATTCCCGGGAATATTCCCCATACAAGTTTTGGGCACTTTGGGAAAATTCCCGGGCATTTTCATCACTACTCAGGACCTACCATCAGCAGCCTGGAAACAATGTTACCAGATTTAGCAGGATCCTTTCTTAGCAAAATTTGAATCTCTAATATAATCTAATGATAGAAAAAAATCCTGCTATACTCCTGTTAGGCTGCACAGAGATACATTAGGATAGAAAAATACTACTACAAAATAAAAAAAAAATAAAAATTCATAGAAAATGTCAATTTGTTCATTCAAAATCAGCCCCATTTGATACAAAAGAAAAACCTGCATCAGCAATAACTCCAGTCTGCACGTGGCTTTAAAACTATTTTTGGCTCACCAAACTGATAACACAGCATCTGATGATAAGTACAAATTAGGCTAAGAATAGTGTCAACTGACAAAAGGTTCTAGTCCAATAACAGCCATTGTCATTATGCTGGCTTAAATTACCATGGCCGAAGACCTCAAGGGTGTAGTATATTATTATTTCCAAAATGCGACAGCCTGCAAAGTCACTATTACAGACTTTCCAACCATGCATTATGGTTACAATCTAGTTCATCACAGATACCTTACCAACTTATTGCTACTTTTAATATAGCACCACATTATAATTATAACATAAATACCTATGGACAGGAAGAGAATAAACCACCAACCAAATCCTTAAATGAATCTTTTCAAGGTAGTATAAAATTTCTAAAATTATGATATGAGATTTTATTATTATTTTACGAAACTATTAAAAATGATGACAGTGAACTGGTCAAAAAAAAGGAGCCCAAATTACAAGAGTAGCTTATGGAGAGTTACAACTTAAATAAGTTGTACTTATTGATTAAAAGAAGTAGGGTTTGTAGGGGTATCATTCAACAAAATATCTGGTATTTTTAACAGCCAAAGATAAAGAGTTTATGAATTTTATTTTATTAATAAAATAGGAGATTAGAAGATACAATCCCAGTAAGGTCAATATAATGAACATGAATAATAATCAAGGTTAAGAAGAAACAAACCAAACACATATTTATAACATAATGTAAATGAAATTATTTACTTAGAAAGCAAGAAACTAATTTTTCTTTTAAGATCTAAGTATACATTTAATCATAAAGTAAAAAGTTATAAAGTGATATTTAATCATTAATTCTTATTTTAATAAAATCAAAATCAATGATAATTAAGAATAAAATGTAACAGTATATTGTAAAAAAAATATTACACAAGGGTATGATAACAAACTGCCATATAAATGGTATCTACAAATTTGCACATGTTCAGTTATTATTTGTACATTAAATCTCAACAAGGAATTTACTGAAAAATGCCTGGAAGCCATTTATAAACTTTTTAAGTGCAAAAGGATAATCACTTTAACAAAAATAAGTTTCAATTGGAAAAGAATAAATGGAAGAAAATTATAAAGTAATTGTAGTTTATACAGATATTTTTATATTTCTTCAATTATATAAAGAACAACTATTTGATCCTGGATAATTAGCTTTCATTCAACTATTGCAAATAATTCTTGTTTTCAAAGCAGCAGGCATCGAAATGATGGGAGTTCTATGACTATAATAAGGGAAAATAGATATAAGTAAAGAGGAGTTTTATATCACTATTAATATGTGATAATGAAATTTGTACCCTTTTTTGTAATACTGTATGAATGAGAAAACATATATTTATTCAAAGGCTCATTCATACAAGAGTTATATATAAAAACAATATGATGTTTGTATGCTGCAAAGAAAGCAGGTAATACAGGTATACAACTGTTTCAAACAAAGCAGTTTAAATATAGGATGAATTTGAACCACAAACAATATTAGTATATAAATAATATGTTTCATAAAAATTTTCCTGCAGTCCTTCAAATGTGATTCTAATAAAACAAATAATGGAAGTATTTATTAGCATATTTTGAAGAAATAGATAATTGAGAAGAATCTATAAACAAAAACATCCTTGGTTAATCCATAATCATGCCCATTATCATTATCACCAGATGGTGAGGATGGCTCTGTACAGCATGCTTAATTAGATAGAGGCCAAAAGAAGGCTGAAAGTCACCGATGCTAAGGAAGTTAGTGTTAACATGCTTTTGTCTCCAGCAGAGGAGTAGGAGGAACACCCCGGCGGTTATAGTCAGTAGGAGTCTAACACACCCGGATCCTGGCCTCGTGGCGGCCTAATGGTCCATGAAGGATTTACCCCAGTTTATTATAAAAAGGGTTACCATCTGTCCACTTTTAGCCCGATGTTTTTTCATGTAGCGTCTGCTACAAAAAAAAATTGATGTGTCCAGCCTGACTGTTTTTCAGTTTTAGGTTTGGTCTATAACAATTCCCAAATGGCGATATGGGTAAGACTGTGTTTTTACTTTTTTTTTTATAACAGGTTAAAGTTTTATTATAGCTGTTATCAATAACCAATTATAAAATTGAAGTAATCTTAAGAGAGCATATAAGAGTTTTTTTGTTATTAAAGTTAAGTTGAAGGTTGCTTACAACTGAATATTCAGCCTTATAAAAGGTATATCTAGTCATTAAAGAAGATAATGCCCAGCTCCTAGAGCAAATTGTAAGGCCTAATGCGTCATCTAGTGAGGCTTTTGTGTTTTAAGGATTGGCAACCCTACCTAAGAAAACAAAGAAGCAATATTTCATTGGTTTATGTATTTTTTATATGCAATTCAAAAACTTCCATATTATTAATTTACAAACTAAGGATCATTAATCTTCTAATTTGTGTTAACTTTGTATAAAATGGCGAAATTTGAAATTCTGTACATACACATACATATAGTATCAACATACATTGTAGTTTTCTTTATTATGTAGAAAGAACTCAATATATTGCAAATTGCATATTCTTAAATGTGTACGGAAATGACGCGAAACCGCATAGTTACATCATGACCTTCTGATAAAATAGGTAAGCAAGTGTTACAATATAATTGAGCAGTAATCAATACCTTGGCCACCTATTCTAACATATAGTACTTAAATTACACTCACCTATGAGAAGTGCTTCTCAGAAAAGATGTATTTCAGAAAATCAATGACTATTGTTCTAAATTATACACATTTTATGAGGGTAACTTAAATAAGACGTAATAAACCACCAATGTTGTTACATTTATCGCGAATGATGTTTGACAAAACTGCAAATCGATTGTTTCTACTATACAAAAATTTTCAGGAATCTAATTAAAATCACATTAAATTCACCATCACAGAACCCAGATTAAAATACACTGTTTAATTTTGAGTTTTGCCCCATGCAGATTTCCATGGAATTTCAACTTTCAAGTATCCCAACTAAGATTTACCCGTGCATACCGAGAACAAAAACAGCTGGTCTCTCGTATTTAGGGATGTCACTTATTTACTAAATTGGCATACCAGGTCTTATAACCAGCGCGCTGTATCGTAATATTAGGGTGCCTTGAAACGGACAAGAAATAATAGTAAGTACATTGAAATCAGATTCGATAATAGATTAAAGTTATGATTAAATTATGTTAGTTGAAGACAAAATCCTGATTGAAATGACTAGTGAGAGATGAGAAGTGAGTAGAGTAGTGAGTATGAACACGATAAATCTACTGTATTAGGGAAGGTCTTCATCAGACCTTCACCATACTAACCCTCAGACAATCTTTATGTATTTTCTACTGAACAAAAAAAAATCATCTGGATCAATTTACCCCGGATGGAGATTTAAAGAGGAAACTATACATTTTACTGTTGTAATCAGAGATGGGTAAAATGTAATCTGATTAATGATTAACGATTACAAAATGTAGTCGTAATTTTAATTTTCATGCTCTATAATCATGATTAAATCTATTTAAAACATTAAGAAATCATAAATGTGTCTACAATCTAGGATTCTGTAGTGTTTAAAACATAGATGATCAAAATGCAGTTATATTAATGGTAAACAACGTAAAATGTAATCGTAATCATTTTTATTCATCAATATAAAGATCAATATATCAACAAAAAATATAAAGAGTATAATAATTAACTATTTATTAAATAAATTAAATATGACTACTATGATTATATTTCATACATTGGAGTTATTCATTTATCCCATACCAAAATCTCATTATTATGTTCGGATATCACTATTACAAATTTTAGTCATTTGTCGAATGACAGCTGATTAGATAAAATTAAATTTAACATATAACAATAATAAACAGGATTATATACGCGTCATTGCCAAACTGAATTCAAAATCGAATTAGCCATGTGAATTGAAATATGTCTTGTAGTAGACATTAATCCATTATTAATCTATTTGCATAAATCAGCTTGCAAGTTAGTTTAAGAAAAAATGTAAATCAATTTAGTAGAACGATTTAATGTAACTCGTTTTGGAAAAATTAAATTTGGTTTAACTGGTTAAAAAATTTCCGGGTTAACCCATTAATACTTCCTAATATATCCATCCCTAACGCAAATGACAAAGACGTTCATAATTTATGTTTTTTAATAGTGTTGCTAGTAATAGTAATCTTTACCCGTAATGTTGCGTCTTCAGTAAAAATTTCGTGTATCAAAACACTACGCTATATATGTATGGTATGTGTGTGCTATGAGTCATTTTCTTTCTTGTGTATTCGTCATTATTTATTTCTTTCTCACATGCGATAAACAAATATGCTGGTGTATGCAATTAATTGTGAAAAAGAAAAGTAATCATTAATATACGAGAAAAAAACAGACTAGGCGAAGCTTTGTGCAACATGAACTATTTCCTGCGGATACACCATTAGGACATTAATTACAGAGTCATAAGTTATGGCATTGAATTATTTTACATACCTATTAAAAATTGTACTCTTCATAGGCATTGTTGTTTTTACTATAAACAATTAAATAACATAGACAAGTGCATCATTGGTGTTTTTACTTTTTTTGTTTATAAAATTGCCCAGCTTCAGAAAGGTTCCTTAAATTTTAAAACGCTTTTAAACGCTAATGATTCATTAATTATAATAATAATTATTATATCTTAATATTTATAAATTACGTGTCGCGTTGTTTGTCCGCGATGGACTCCTAAACTACTAAAAAGATTTTAATAAAATTTACACACCACGTGCAGGTTGATCTAACTTAAAAGAAAGGATAGTTTTCATCTCAATTCATAGTAGCAATATTATTTTATTGCAAATTATTTGTTTATTATTTGGCAGTCACAATTTTCAGTTACCTCCAAACGATTCTAACAGATGGCGGTATCTGTTGACTGGTTTGAGTAATTATTTGTTATATGGTGCTATGTTTAACGTACTGTAGGGGTTGTTACTACATTAAATGCGTATTCACATGTATCTACCATATATATTACTTTATTTAGAAATCTTAATTTGAGTTGCAATTACCAATCTTATAATAATATATATACTAGCTTTTGCCCGCGGCTTCGCTCGCGTTAAGAAGTATTATTATTAATTAGATATAGTTTTTGCGGCTTTACTTTTGTTTAGCGTGTGTAATAAATTAGGGCCTACAAAACTTATTTGTATACAATATTCTTAACTAATCTATCATTAGGCGCTAAAACTATCAAGCTATTGGGTGAACTTACTCGTGAGCAAGCAACATAAAACTGTCCCTGAGAGAAGCAATGTTCTTTCAAGTCAATAGCCACAAATTTGAGAGTTTGCCCATGAAACTTGTTTATTGTCATGGCAAAGTAGACTTCATCTACCTACATGCCAAATTTCAGCCCGATCCGCCCAGTGGTTTGGGCTGTGCGTTGATAGATCACTATATCAGTCAGTCACCTTTGAGTTATATATATTTAGATATCAAAATCGTATTCAAGCGGACGTCTTCATCATAGTAGCTTCAATCTTTAATTTCAGTTCAATCAGTCGAAAATCTAAGAAGATTTATACAAACTTTCATCCTTCATGTTATCCCCTGGGGGGTAGAATTTATCCCCTTGGGGGTAGAATTGATCAAAATCCTTTCTTAGCGGATGACTACGTCATAACATCTACCTGCATGCCAAATTTCAGCCCGATCTGCCGAGTGGTTTGGCCTGTGCGTTGATAGATCACTATGTCAGTCAGTCAGTTAGTCAGTCAGTCACCTTTGAGTTATATATATTTAGATATACAAAAAATTAAATTAATTTATTCATATTCTGAAAAGAGGATTGAATGTTAATAGACAACAGACGATGGAAGGGAGAGAGGAAAGGGAGAAAGAGTATACGTTTGGCTATGAGTTAATACTACATTTAGGGCGGTACAAAGTTCGCCGGGTCAGCCAGTATATTATAAAATTAAATTGTAATAATAAGTATTAATTAATATTTATTAGGTACACTACTAGTCACGTTGGGCACGACTTATGATTTCAAAGTGGATAGAGCCAGTAGTGTATCTCTGCTGACCCTGAAGAGGATATACCGAGACAATATATTATAATTATTAAAATGAAGTATAAAATGTGCGTGCTGTAAAAGCTCAAAAACGAATTAAGGCACGATCAAGGGACTTTCATGGAATGATAGCGTTTTATCCTCCTGGATAATGTAATTTTCTTTTTTACTAAAATAATTTACTCTTTGATATATAAAACATGACATTTTTGCATTTTCTATAATAGTTAAGAGCCTTCGTGAATATCCGAGAGTACTCTACAACATTCCAAAACGTTTCAGTATATTTTTAAAAGATCCAGACTGTTTCCAAGAATTTCGAAGCAATGTCGTGTATTCTAGCTAGTTTTATATAAAAAAAATATTCCATTTTCTGTTGCTTTACCAATTAAATGAAAACAATTTAACGAAAAGAACTTCAATTTCTAATCTGTGTATCGGTACCAGTCACAGTAAGTACTCATTAGACATGCTTTAATAATGTTCTCCTGATATTGGAAGGTACGCCATCGAATTATTATTATTTATAGGATTATAAACACTGCAAGAAAATACCTAATTTAAGCAGTTAAAAAAAATCCTTAACAGAAAGGATTTCCTGTTTGCAAAATAAGATATGAAAATTAATGAAAGGTAAAACTACAATAATAACTTTTTCTTTTGAACATATATTACAAGTACTCATTATTAATAATACATACATATAACTTCATAGAAGTTATACTTTAATCGGTTAAAAAATATATAGATCATATATTTTATAACCTTCACAAACTTTGTATTATTTTATAGAAAGTTTTCTAATTCTTCATATATATCAAAATTCTTATCTTCTTTTTGTTGCAGTATATTAATATAATCTTCTTCTTTTGTTATAGATAAATTTTTAAGTATTTCTGACGGTGAAGGTACATTATTGTCTATAGAGTTAGTATCTATAAAATCATTAATATTACTATCAAAAATGTCTATATTATTTGCGTTATAATTATCATTCGTAGATGAACTTGTAATGATAGAAAGTTGCTGAATATTCTGTTTATTAAAAGTATCGGCTATCAAAGTGAAATTTTCAGATTCCATATCTTCTAGTGATAACTTAGCTCCTGTTCTAACTAATTCTGCATTTGCTTCTGATATCTCTGAATAACAAATATTTTGATTAGATCCTTTTTTGCTTTCTGTAATCTTATTCTCTGGTTTAACCTGTTTCTTTTTCAACATTTCCACAAGATCACCTGCTTGACGAACTACGGTTCCTGGTGGTTGAGCTTGACATTTATGAGTTCTTTGTGATACCTGAAATTGTGTAACACAAAAAGTAGTTTTACTACACAGTTTATAGCTTTTGATGATGCTGTATACAATAAAAACCTTATATTTTATTTTAAAACTCACTTTATAACGAAAACTTTTCTGACAAGCCGTGCATTTATAAGGCATAACACCGGTATGAATTCTCCTATGAACCAAATACGAAACTCTTTGGCGGAAACATTTACCTGCAATCATTGAAATAAAATTATAGCATAATTTTATTTTATTTCATCGGTACCTGAGTACATAATATGATATTTCATTTCAATAAAAGTAAGTAGATGATATTTAGTAAATTTTAATTAATTCATTGTAAAATATCACATATACTAGCTATAGTGGCCTGCCTTGCCCGTGTAAAAGTAAAACATATATGTCTTCAGCAATAATGAAATAAAAATGTTAACGCTTGATAGACTATGTAGATTCCGAGATTAGCTGCAATGCGTGGTCCCAATCGTGCTCCCACAGGAACCAATTTTATTTCTGGTATAAAATGCAGCCTGTCTTGCTACAGGTTAATAGATCCAATTGTATATTATATTTTATCATTTTGCCTGGCTCTTTTGGCGTTAAAAAATAAGAAACATACACAGAACTTTAATATTTACATCAATACATATAATAATTCCGTTCTTCGACTACCTATATATTTAATATTATTTGGATGAAAACTTATTTGAGAGCTTTTGTATATACCGCCCTCCAGAAAAAATTCACTTACACGACGTAGATTAGTAAATTATTACATATGGAAATCGTTAATCAATATATACACATATCTGTATGCGTTTGTGCTCGCTAATCTCAGAAATGCTAACCCGATTTAGATGCGTTTTTCATTAGTATATTATAGCAAAGTTCATTTAATATTTCGGGTTAATTTTATTTTATTTTTTCGTTTCATAAATAAAAACCTTATGTCAGTTCAAAAAAAAAGAGCACGTCAATTATTTGTATTAAATAGTTATTCGGGTGTTTTGGCTGAAATACATATAATATTATACTTTTAATAAAATTCTAATTTATCGCTTTCAGAAAACCTCAGAAAAAGCTTGAAATAATTATTATCATTATAAATGTACCTCCACAGTAGTAGGGATTCACAGGTTCTAGCTCACTGATCACGGCGGCAACCCTAAAAAAAAAAAAAAAAAAAAAAAAAAAAAAAAAAAAAAGGTTTTCAGGGTCGCTGAATCGAATGCAAGTATTTAAAATTGCGTAGCTTTAACCGTTTCAGAGATAGCATAACATTAACTAGCCTATAATAATACAAAAGCAATGGGGTACAATTAACAATGGATCATCCGAGCAAGGGTCGTCTATTGTTCGGCTCGAACGCTATTGTTGTGTTACGGTCGGGGGGTCTCAGGTACTTTTTCTATGTATAATAAAAAGCCGTCTACATTCCTTCATTAGTCATATTCATTTATTTTAAAACAGTAATTAAACAAATTCCATAATAACATATCATTGTACATGGTATCGATGTCAAATTGATTAATAAAGTAATTCATTGTACAGTTGTGCAACTTGTAGTACAAATACATTAAACAGTATTGACCACATACTGAAGTCCAATTGTTTTGCAATTTTTTTTTATTGAAACTCCATCGGTGGCTATTTCTCTTTAAGAATGCATAGTGATATCCAGAAGGTGGTCGTCCATAGGAGTCGAAAAATTCACCAAAACCATTTTTGTCTATATGTAGTGCAACCCAATGTGATCCAGGTTTTGTATCGGGGTCCAAATTACTAATTAAATAAGTAGGAGTTTCCATGTATATCGGTAATCTATTTGCAGCATACACATTATACCGCAAACTTGGATGTATTTCGTTCAAATATTTCTGTAGTTCTATTGTATTCATATTTATTTAAAAATACAACTTTCCAACCCCAGAGATCGCAAACATGTGTGCGATTGTAATTACAGTAACTTATTATATATCGAAAGGGTGATTATTAAAAATAATACAAAGTAAGTTCATTTTAATTAATTTATTCAAAAATGTACACACAAAGAGATACATACAAATATTACAAAGTTAATATTTTTACAATATATATATATTCAACTATTATAATCGACGGATACATTGCGGTTTTTATCTATCTCAATAACATTATCAAATTCGGCGTAAACAATACAGTTAATAGTTTGTACAAGCGTTGACTCAAATCGAACTTCTAATCTTACAGTGCCATGTCTTATAAGATTCCAATGACCTGAAGAGTTGGCTGATAAATCCGGAGTTAAATCAAAAGCTAACAAACAGTAACCGTTCGAATATTGTTCTCTCGAAATTCCATTCCCTTCATTTAAAAAATGTATACCCGTACCCGAAAATAATGTATGATAAGCCGTGGTGAAAATATGGTTTTCAAACGAAGGTTGTAAAGCTTTCGAAGGTATTTGTTGACCATCAATATATAAACAAAATGTGTTAATGTTGTAATTTTCGAAATTAAATGGATTTTTAGTGAGATTACCGTTAAATGCCCCGTTATCAACAAACCCAATAATACATCTTTTTGGGACTTGCCCCAAAAAAATGTTGTCAAGTGTTTTGCCTTGAATCCCAGATGGTATAGTTAAAACTTTCACTTCAGCTCGAGTGACGGGATATTTTGCTGTAGAAAAAGCCAATGCTTTTTGATGTGCAAGTAAAACAGTTGGATTGATTCGTGCTTTACGAACGATAAGTGTTGCATCTGTAATGCATACTTTAAACTTTGAATCACTTGAAGGGGCCATTAAGTTAAATGTTTCTCTAGAGCGAACTAATTTAACTGACATTTCTACACCATTGATCAAGAACTTTTCTTGGTTAAATATATCGCCATGTAAGTGTCCAATCATTTCAATTTCTTGACTTTCAGAAGCTAATTTTTGTCTTTTAACAAATCCTCCATTTTCCTCGCCGGTTTCATTCATTTTGTTGGCTGTATCTTCATACCAAAGGCCACACGTAAGATGAGATTCTTTAGCTGGTTTAGCATAATTCAACAAAGTTTCCATGTAGGCACGATACGCATATGTATTATTTGGAGGTGATATAAGTTTTTGATTTAAATAGACATCAAGTTGACTGAAGATTGAATGCAACCAATTATTAACCGGAGCCACTACCGTTGAGGCAGCTACCTTAGAGGAATCTTGATGCAATATCCTGGCTTTTATATGAATCAAAGTATGAGACAGATCTATATAATCTTCACCAGTTCCTGGTACTTGAAATTCGAGGGGCCCATCATCAGCTAGAGATGATATAGGTTTATAATGTATCCATATTCCATTTTCTATACTAGTTTGTGTTGAGGGTAATGCAAATAAATCTAACTCTGATTTAATGCACTCACATGATTTGTTATGTAGAAATGACATTTTATGAAAATATGTCTTTGATTTTAGTATGACTTGACTTTGATTTTTTGATACCTTTCACCTTGACATTCGGTGCTGAAATGAGAGAATTCAAACGGTTCCTCTTTTTTATATATCCTGAACCGGACATGTTAATTCGATTAATTTTATCTTGAGCTTTTTTGTGTAAATTTGAGCTGGCCTCTTTCAATCTAGTTCTTATTGAATCTTCCATGGGGCGTGCATTAACCATATCCGATAATAGACCCACACCGGCATTTAAAGCCTCTTTACCCACTACTTTAGCACCACTAGAGAGCAATGGTAAAACAGATCTAAATAAGCCTCCTAAAAAACTACCAATTCCATGTCCACGCTGATACGGTGCTCCTCGATAAATCACACCAATACCGTGACCAGCTTGATGTGAATAATAGTGCTCATAAGGACAAATTTCATTATATTCTTTGGAATACATTATAGTTTCATAAAGTGGAGTTTAATGCACAATGTCCCAAACTGGAATGGTATTTTTTGTCCTGTGCCTGATCTTATATTTATTTCAATCGTATCAAACTCCCTGCGCATAACAGGTATGTAGTGAGGTGGTGAGAAAACATGCATTTTATTAGCTCCATATATGTATTTTGAAGGGTCTAGTGGTATTATTCTTAATAATTGTGTCATCACATCCCCAACAATTTGCGGTTCAATAATATCACTATAAACAAATAACTGGGATGGTAGCCCTAGATGTAAATTCGCTGAACATTTTCCAAAACCACCCCTGTGTGCTAAGTTTCTAGTTGGTTCAAATCCTAGTTGAAGACTTAAGCTAGGTGCTAACGTAACTGATCTTATTGATTCATCCATTACAGTTACAGATACAAACTTTGAAATTTCATCATATCGAAATATAACTTTATCATCAATGCTGTTTAATGCTGTTAAAATTTGATTAATATCATCATAGTTGGTGGCTGGTATATAATGTTTGTAGTATATTAGTGAAGGTTTATCCTCATGGGGCATTACAGCCCATTTTGTTATATAAACAATATTTTCATGTTCCTGAACTGTAAACATCGTGCATGGATATTGAAATTCAACGACACCAACAGACCATCTACCTTCAAGTATAATAGGTTTCGGTAATTTGGTTGAAAACTGGGTTGTCGTATTTTCTGGGAAGTATTCCATGGAGCTATTACTCAACAATGTTAAATAAAAACTTTCCTTCATCATATTTTCTTTAAACTAGAAGCCAATATCCAACTATTAAATTTATCCGGATAACCTTTCCACTTGACCAACACTTGCTTTCTGTTACCGGAATAGCGGGAACCGATAATTTTATCTATTTTATAACTTGAAGTAGGATCATAAGATATTTTTTGTAACTCTTTCTCATAAAAAGTTCCTGTTATTGGTTCATTTTGTAAATCTTTTAATGTGTATACTACCCACGGTGATCTATCTATTATAGAAGATATAATAAAAATTTCATCACTCCAATTGGATTCATATCCCTTTTGAAAGATATGTTTGTGTTTGGTGATTCTTACATAGTCACCAATATGAAATTTTGGAAGTGGAATATTTGTAGGTTGACTAACTTTTTCTCTGTCATACAAATTATTCCAAACAGTCATTATATTATCAAAATTTACATCGCAAGGACACATCTTAATACTAGAATGATAGCTATGGTTATATGCGTATATTAAGTTCTGTAGGATATCTATATACCTATGGGTATTTTTGTGAGTGAAATAACGCCACATTCTCATTTTTAGTGTCCTTTGGAATCTTTCTACAATGCTGGCTTTAATATCAGGGTTATTTGTTGTATAATAATTTATATTTTTACTCTTTAAATAACCCTTTACATCTTTTGAAAGGAATTCACTTCCTTTATCAGATTGTATATGTGTTGGTGTGGTATTAGCTTCACTAAAAATACTATCAAAACATGATTTAACTGTTTCAGAATTTTTATTTTTCATAGGTCTAGCATAAGCATATTTAGTAAACACATCAATAACACAAAGTATATAATTAAATCCGTCATTATGTGTAGAATAAGATCTCATATCACTTAAGTCTACCTGCCAAAGTTCATTTAGGTTGGACAAAATATATTTGTTTCGAGGAAATTTCCTATGTACTGGTTTATGCAACGTGTATGTTTCTTGTAACCGTAGCCACTTTTTAACGTCTTCCTTAGTCATTTTACCTTTCATAGCTTTCGACAATTTTTCAATACTACTGTAACCAGCAGGATGTGATGGATCATAATAAATCTTAGTTATCTCTAGTATGGGGTCCATTTTTCCCAACTATTTTTTTTTCTTATAGGTTTTTTTATCTTTTCTAGATTGTTTTTTTTATCATTAAACTCTTCATCTGTAGATACTTGGTCAATATCCTTTAATTGAAGCCGGTGTATGTATTCACTTCTAGCTGGATTCCCAACGTAAGTCAACGGTACTTTAATATCCTTCAATGCTGTTGCAAACTTTTCCCAACCTATTGGATCACTTTTTTTTAACGGTCTAATTGCATCATTTAACAAATCTACTATATTACTTCCAAGAATTTTTTCGTTATCTATAATGACTGTACCATCATCATTCCAATGAATTTTATTTGTACTTAGAGTTAGCAATTCCAATAAAGACCCACCTTTCTTTACATAGGTTTTTGGTATTAAACTAAGAATTTGATCTTTCGTGTAAGGAAGTTTTTCATAAGATATAGTACTCTCCTGATTTTTATCTTCAGTGTTTGGTGGCAGAGCTGTAACTAAACTCTTGTCGTCGGTATAATTACTTTTATTAGATGTATTTACTTTTACTTCTGGAGTGGTAGTATCAATACTTTTAGTTATTATTGGTATTTCATGAGGTTGACGGTCTTCTCCAGTAAAGTGTAAATATCTTTGTAAAATTTGTAGATATAGAATACATTTTTTCCTATCATCCATATTACTATTCAAAATATTTTTCATCTCAGCATCTAATCTAGAAGTGGGTCTATCAGGAACTTGGTTGTATTTTAGTTTGTCCATCAAACTTGGTTCAATGAGCAACATTTTCTTAGCTTGCTCCATTTTTATTACATAAAATAATTAACTAAGCCACTCAAAATTGAACCCAATATTATTGGTAGAAATGCACCACCTTTTTGAATAATAATATTTTTTCTTATTTTATTAGAACTTTTATGTAACAATTTCCGCAGTATAGATTTATATCGTTTAAGTTTTTTTTTCTCTTTTTCTGGTAGTTCCACTTTACCTTGGAGGACGTTATGTATACATTCACAAATACAGTTAATTTCCTTTTCGTCACACGATTGTAAAAGAGCTTTCTTATATTTAGGTTTAAGCTTATGTAGTGCTCTCAGTAAGTCTTTATGCGTGTTTAGACTTCGCGGCATTATGTGTAAATGACAGGAATTTGTTGATTCTTGCTATATTTAAAGCCTTTGGTGGGGACATAAACAACGCAATGTACATCTGGAGGAAATATTTTTGTTTTAATTCGACACATTTCATCAGTGTTTTGTTTAAGATCTATCATTAAATACCCATGTGCTTCCATAGTTGCATTACGATAGGCATCTTCAAGAAATTTTGGATTTTCTGGAGATACTTGGCGTGCTAAGTATCGTATTTGAGTTTTATCTCGGGGATTTTTAAAATAAACAATATAATTTGAATTTAAAGAAATGTCTCTTTGTCCTTTACCTTGGTGAAATAAATTTTGTGTGATATAAAATACACTTAAGTTTCTATGGTGGCTTCCTTTGGTAAAAATATCAACAATGCGACCATCAGACTCTCTCATAAGATCATCAATTATTACAAGGTTTGCATTCTTCCCATCAAACATATTAAGATCTGGTATACCTTGATGATAATTTACATTTGGCAAGTTATATAAAGGTTGCATTTCATCAAAGCACCAAGTAATTTGTGTAAACTCCCTACTACATATGTCATTAATATATTTAATGAAGTTTGTAACAAAATTTGATTTTCCACAGCCACTTGGACCTGCAACTATTGCAGTAAATGGATGAATAAAGTGAAACATCACGTTGCACGTGTGTAAATGCTTGAGAGTTATAGAGAGAAATAAAACATTTCGTTCAATTGTTGGTTTATATATTCACTAACTACATGCATATTAAAAAATAAACATAAGAAAAAGTATTTACAAATATTAACTATTTATTGACAATAATAACTGAATAAAAGATACATCTTAAGACTAGTATACAAATACAGCAGTGTACAGCAACATATTTACAAATATTATATTCATAAACTAATCGAAATACATACATATTTTAGTTAACATTAAGGTACTTAATTAGAACATTGAATAGAAATATATATTAACAAAGAAATATTTACATACAGATTTTTCTATAATCTATTTTAATTTGTAATGACCCCACGCCAGTGTATCCATATTATTGGGTAGAATATAACGCTTTGTATCGTTATAAGACAAAGATCTTTTGTTTATTTGCTGGGTGAAAATTGTGTGTTTAATTGATTTGAATCTGTACATGTTGCAAAATTGGATATTTTTAGTGAAGAGACAAGTCTTATAATTTTCCATGGTCATTTTTTTTGTAACACATTTATTAACACCCTTTGCTTTTGCTGTCAATTTATTTTCGACGTCAAATGCATACATTTTAGATCTTAGACCTACAAACTCTTTTAAAATTTTTCCATTATTTTCATCTTTGAAAAATCCTAGTTTCTTTTTATTGATTTTTGGATAACCATATGTATTATCTGATGGATAATCGGATGTATCAAATCGATAAACGAGGTCGGTTTTAATATCATTGTAAAAGTTGTCTGTAAAAATCTGATATATTAAACTATCTGTGTCAGTATACAATAATTTTAATTTATTATCAAACTTCCTCATCATGTAGTTGTAGTGAAAGTCATACATAAGAGTTTTTGAAATATCCAATATACAAAATCCTAAATAAATGGGTTTATTATGAACCAACTTTGTTTTTCGCAATTGTACTGCAACTAAGTTTTCTGCAAAAATCGATAAACTGTGAAATTCCGGTTTTGCAATCAAATCTTGTACACCTAGAGTTTTACCGTTATTTTCCCAATGCGTTAACAATTTCACATTAACCCTTTTTTCAATGTTTTCCATAGTTTTCCCAAACACGGAATTATTCATTAATTTATAAAAATCCTTTTCAAAATCCGAGACTGCCTCTATTCTACGTTTTGTATTTAAATCAATGTATTTTTGCAGCCATGAGCTCTGTCTAAATTTTAGTATTCTATGAACTTTTGTTATTTTCATTCCCATATTCAGACACTGTTTAAGATTTCTATAATGAATTTTATATCTGATCTTATTATAAAGATTTGGTATTAATTTGGTTTCTTTAGAATCACTACTTATACATATTTTCTCAGGGCAAAGTGGAAAATCAGAGTGTAAATCGTGAAGTTCAACTGGGTACTCTAAATCTACTTCTAAAATAAAACCGAATTCAGACGTGTCGGGTATATCAAAACTTGTATTTGGACTGACCCATTCAAATCCTCCTTCAGGTAAATATTGAGACATAGCCCAACCGTAAAGGTTATTTGCATCGAAATAAGCAAGATATGATGTAGGTTTATTTTCATCATAATTATCTAAAAATTTATTATTAGCTTTAGCATAACGATTGCTGCATTGTGATACTCCCCCTCTAATACCTGCCTTGATGAAAGCAATTTTATCAAAGTCTGTTAATAATTCTAACTCTATTTTTGTATATTTTAACATAGCATCCCAGCTCAAGCCCGGTGCTGTATAATAATGAGCAGGATCTAATCCATAAGTTGTTATACAAATATTTCTAAAGTTTTCGAATACATCAGTTAACAATATAACATCTGTTTTCAGATATAAGTTAGAGTAATCCAGCATATTTTGACAACCAAAATGTTGCCAAACATTCTGTGCATGATTATAATCATCATTAGATACATTTGAATCAGTTAATGAACTGTAAAATTGATTTTTAGTGGGAATAGATGTTAATTTTAAACAGTCGTATGATGTCATAAATTCATAAGGATAAATACCTTTTCTCCTAACATACCTGAAATCTTCATTTCTTGGAAAACTATTTTTTAAAGTAATAAATTGTTCATCGTTGAGATTTTTAGCTAATTGCTCAAGACTACATGGTAAAAATTTTAGAGAATCAAGAAATCTTAAATTCAAAATTTGGCTATTTATTATTAATGTTTTAGAAAAAGATATGTATCTTTCTTTGTTTTGGGGAATGACATCCACATCACCCTCTACAAAGTTTAATGCATGAACAATGAAATGTGCATCATAGTGGCTGAGATTATGTAGGAATACTGGAACATGACGTGGTATCCTAAATTTGCTTATACAAACATCGTGTGCAACACCTCTAAAATTACCTGTATACCAATCAAAATATGAAATCTTTTTATCATCAGAAAATTCTATTTCACATATACAACAGAGTTTAGAATTCGCAATTTCCTTTTCATTTTCTGCAGTCAATGGTTTGGGGCATTTTTGAAAACTATTTTTCTTACTTATTATTTTTAAATCATCATATAAACGATTCATAAATATCTGTACACAATCTGGACCGCTATACGTTACATATTTTGACAAACTATTATCATATGAACATTTAATATAATATCCAAAACTATAAACTTCATGTTTGTGAACATTTTTAGTATACGGTTTATTTGGATCGTTAGAACACGTTTTTATTGGATTTAAAAAGGCTTCAAAATCTGCATATATAACGAAGGGTATCTTTAACTTTTTATGAAAATTTTCAAATTTTAATTGACTATTTGACACTAGTTGTCCAAACCAATTTTTATATCTTTTATCTATATTTGGTAGTTCTACAGTAATATGTGAACAATCATATTGTTGATGGTTATTCAACCTTTCCTTTGTGGGGAAATGCAATAAACATCCATCGCATATATAAACCGCATGATTTTGATTTGAAATTTGTTTACTGACCAATCTTGATAAGTTTTTAATATAACAATAGTGGTAAGTCCTTTCTCTATTTATGAGTAATAAATTAATGTGACTATTTCTACGACATTTTGTTAAATATAGTGGACCCACTACACTATGCCTTTTCATTTCTTTATTAAATTCTAAACCGAATACACTGATACTAATATTATTTAATTTTTCAACTTTTGATATATCATTTAATTTAACGGGAAAAGATACACCATTAAATTTTAGTTTATTTACATGCATGCTATAGGACGATACTCGATTTGCGTTCTTACTCACTGGATATAATGCCGAAAGTAATGCCCATTGAAAACATAAATTGTCAGAGTTTTTTACGTTTATCACAGCTTTTTTATTACTAATATCTTTAGGTAAATCAATATATGACGTACCACGTAGCGGATTAAATTTATTAATATTCATGTCTAAGCAATTAATTTGTTTAAGACTCCACCCACTGTCTTTTTGTTCAAAAGCACTTATTTTATTTGTTATAGCATCACATAATGAAGAAAAGAAAATATTTAAGTCATCACCTCGAAAAATTATATAATTACATGTTTGAAAATCAAATGAATTTAGAATATCTTTAGTTTGTTGTATAAAATCTGCGTGTAGTATAAAATTTACTTTAAAAGCAGTATGTTTCTGCATAGATTCTTCAATCAAAAATAGCACATCATCTTTTATAGAACTTAAAAACAATTCCGGCGTTTCAAAATCTAACATAGATGATAAATCAGATTTATTTTTAATTTTATATGTAATTATTCTATTTCCAAAGGCTGTTTCAGCAATTGATACATTTTTAAGAGATGTGTGAGAAGTTAAAACATTATTATTATGAATTTTGCTTTTCAAATGATTGGTAAAGTATTTTCTAGTTATCAAAATTTTACACGTGTTACATTGCACCTTGTCGACATCGAGGTCTGCTGATATCCCGATCGATGATAATGAAGTTGATGGCCTATCTTCATATCTAGTCTTTTTCTTATTATTGTCATCATCCTTCGTACAACAAAGTTTCTTAGACCCCATCCCGATTTGATATGATTGTTTTGATTGTCTAAAACAAAGAAGAAACATATTTATAGAAGAAGAACAAAATAATTCTGTAAATTTTGAGATAATTTAAGAAGGCATACTCACGCTATGTTTTCCTCAACTACTGCACAAATATTGTATAATTCTTCATCATATGTGGAGTCTTTCAATCCACTCTCTGGAACTATTCCCCACAAATTATACATTCCATATTAGATTTGCGTTGAAGAAAGGTACAGATATAATTTTAGATTATGTTTCAATAAAATGGAAATATATGACACGAACTTATTTAAAGAAAGTACTAATAAAAATTTGTATTTACAAAAATAGTTTTTTTATATTCTAGCTATAAAATACACATGATTATTATATTCAGAAACTATAAGTAAATAATATATACACGAATATTAATTGAATGGAATGCGTTTATTACTTATTACTAAAGTGAGATTTTTTACAATTTTCAGTCTTAGAAATTTCTTTAGTTATTTCGTAAACAATGTTTCTAACGTTTGCAGAATTTTTGTGTTTATCATTTGTGTAATATTTAACTCTAAAATCTGCGTGCTTCCAATGTTCTGTGGAGGGTATTTTTGCAATCTTTTTCATGTCATATATTTCTATTTTAATAAGTTTACTTGAGCTGGAACCATCATCAACGTTTGTTGATAAACAGACGGTATTACCTTCTTCATCGATTCGAGATACAGTGGATGAAAGTTTTTTTCGTTTTATTATAGGACCTTCAAAGAATTCATCTAAATTCTTGGTAATAATATTTTGCTCCCTCTTTTTCTTTAGTTTTGATTGTAAATTACTAAGTAAATCCTGACTACCTTCATCCGATAGAGGATAGTAGTAATTTTTAAAAGTATTTTCTTCATCAATAATTTCCAGTGAGTTCTGTAAAAATATTTTATAAATTTAAATCTGAATTGACGGATGTTCGTAGTGTAGCGATGGTTTTTTAGTGTATATAAGTGTGGTATAAAGTAATAACAAAATTACTTACATTCATTGTTGTATGAATCTATGTCACTAATACTTTGTAAATTAAATTTATACTTGTATTTCACTTCACTTAGAAATACACGAAATATAACAAACTAAATGTTCACTATAGAAATGACAGTTTCACAATGTAACTTAAACAGTTCCAACCCTATATATATAGAAAATATCGCTCCTACACCATGACTCATGGGTCCAATGCACAAAAGGTTTGTGATAATGAATTCCGGCTTCGATATGAACAAAAGATATGAACAAAAGATATGAATAGGTTTATAACATTTTGTAAGGTGTCTTTGTTAGTCATCTTTCCATTAACTATTGTTAAAAATATTTTGACTCATTGTTTAGAAATTTTTGAAATACTTTGGAACTTTTTTCTGTTATCAGACAATGAAACAAGTTGTAACATGAAACTGTTAGAAATGTTTGAGTCATAACTAACAAATTTTGGAATGCATTCGTCAAAACGATAAGAAGATATGACGATTATATAGATCTGTCTCATACTTTGATTCATATAAAAGCCAGGATATTGCATCAAGATTCCTCTAAGGTAGCTGCCTCAACGGTAGTGGCTCCGGTTAATAATTGGTTGCATTCAATCTTCAGTCAACTTGATGTCTATTTAAATCAAAAACTTATATCACCTCCAAATAATACATATGCGTATCGTGCCTACATGGAAACTTTGTTGAATTATGCTAAACCAGCTAAAGAATCTCATCTTACGTGTGGCCTTTGGTATGAAGATACAGCCAACAAAATGAATGAAACCGGCGAGGAAAATGGAGGATTTGTTAAAAGACAAAAATTAGCTTCTGAAAGTCAAGAAATTGAAATGATTGGACACTTACATGGCGATATATTTAACCAAGAAAAGTTCTTGATCAATGGTGTAGAAATGTCAGTTAAATTAGTTCGCTCTAGAGAAACATTTAACTTAATGGCCCCTTCAAGTGATTCAAAGTTTAAAGTATGCATTACAGATGCAACACTTATCGTTCGTAAAGCACGAATCAATCCAACTGTTTTACTTGCACATCAAAAAGCATTGGCTTTTTCTACAGCAAAATATCCCGTCACTCGAGCTGAAGTGAAAGTTTTAACTATACCATCTGGGATTCAAGGCAAAACACTTGACAACATTTTTTTGGGGCAAGTCCCAAAAAGATGTATTATTGGGTTTGTTGATAACGGGGCATTTAACGGTAATCTCACTAAAAATCCATTTAATTTCGAAAATTACAACATTAACACATTTTGTTTATATATTGATGGTCAACAAATACCTTCGAAAGCTTTACAACCTTCGTTTGAAAACCATATTTTCACCACGGCTTATCATACATTATTTTCGGGTACGGGTATACATTTTTTAAATGAAGGGAATGGAATTTCGAGAGAACAATATTCGAACGGTTACTGTTTGTTAGCTTTTGATTTAACTCCGGATTTATCAGCCAACTCTTCAGGTCATTGGAATCTTATAAGACATGGCACTGTAAGATTAGAAGTTCGATTTGAGTCAACGCTTGTACAAACTATTAACTGTATTGTTTACGCCGAATTTGATAATGTTATTGAGATAGATAAAAACCGCAATGTATCCGTCGATTATAATAGTTGAATATATATATATTGTAAAAATATTAACTTTGTAATATTTGTATGTATCTCTTTGTGTGTACATTTTTGAATAAATTAATTAAAATGAACTTACTTTGTATTATTTTTAATAATCACCCTTTCGATATATAATAAGTTACTGTAATTACAATCGCACACATGTTTGCGATCTCTGGGGTTGGAAAGTTGTATTTTTAAATAAATATGAATACAATAGAACTACAGAAATATTTGAACGAAATACATCCAAGTTTGCGGTATAATGTGTATGCTGCAAATAGATTACCGATATACATGGAAACTCCTACTTATTTAATTAGTAATTTGGACCCCGATACAAAACCTGGATCACATTGGGTTGCACTACATATAGACAAAAATGGTTTTGGTGAATTTTTCGACTCCTATGGACGACCACCTTCTGGATATCACTATGCATTCTTAAAGAGAAATAGCCACCGATGGAGTTTCAATAAAAAAATATTGCAAAACAATTGGACTTCAGTATGTGGTCAATACTGTTTAATGTATTTGTACTACAAGTTGCACAACTGTACAATGAATTACTTTATTAATCAATTTGACATCGATACCATGTACAATGATATGTTATTATGGAATTTGTTTAATTACTGTTTTAAAATAAATGAATATGACTAATGAAGGAATGTAGACGGCTTTTTATTATACATAGAAAAAGTACCTGAGACCCCCCGACCGTAACACAACAATAGCGTTCGAGCCGAACAATAGACGACCCTTGCTCGGATGATCCATTGTTAATTGTACCCCATTGCTTTTGTATTATTATAGGCTAGTTAATGTTATGCTATCTCTGAAACGGTTAAAGCTACGCAATTTTAAATACTTGCATTCGATTCAGCGACCCTGAAAACTTTTTTTTTTTTTTTTTTTTTTTTTTTTTTTTTTTTTTTTTTTTTTTTTTTTTTTTTTTTAGGGTTGCCGCCGTGATCAGTGAGCTAGAACCTGTGAATCCCTACTACTAACTAATACCTTATGAATGATAGAATACCGTTGCCTGATTTATTATTGCTCTCAATTACAATGACATAATTTAAACTCTCAGTTCAGTCAAATTAATAGTTATACGTTAAAAATTACCATAAAATATATTAACTGGCAATGATCGTATCATCAGAATCATTTATTATCGATAAATAAACTCGAGAATGCATTATTACACAATATGAAAACCATATATCAATATATCCATTCGACGATACCGATCATTTCACTTACTTTCATGTATTTTGCGTAATCGGAAGTTATGTATTACAGCGTTGTCATTATTTATGAGTACTAAATTAAAACTGAAATTATAATTTTCGAATTAACCCGAATCTCATTATGTCAGTAATCTTTATTGTGATTGTGGTTAAGTCAATTTGCGTACGTGAAAAACATAGTTTGGGTATAATTATGATAAATAGTCAACCAGATTATATGCGTTACCCCCTTTTAAAAAGAAATCTACATACTATATTTTATAAAATATTTATGACAGCTTTCCTGAAGCACCAAGTTACTTTAAAGTTATTTAATAATAATTTTTTTTTGGTTTCTCGGGGAAAATCTTGCATAGGACCATCAGGGCCTCTAATCGCTCCACCCGAGCCTGGGAAACCATATTCATCCAGACGCCAGGAGAGCGAAATGCCTTGTCGAGGCATCTCAATAATAATAATATTACATTGTCATGATATATCCCTTTCGGGGTTAGCAGATGTACATTTACTAAAACCTAATGCTAATGTAGCGCAGCTCCAGTTATTTCTAATTTTTTTTACGCTACAGTGCGGCAAATGTGTACGTTACAATATAAAGTTTAATATCATATAATGAATACCCTAAAATACTATATTAACAAATGTAAAGGTCAGTGATACATACATTATATACTAATAACATAATGATAGGTAAACTTTAAATGGTTAAATAAAGATTAATGTTTATAATATCTCGTAATTATCATCCCGGCGAGGTCGAAGCACTTTTTATATGACCTTAAAGCTTACAATAAACAGTGTATCATTTATCATTAAATTTTCGGTATTAGTAAAAAATTGCACTCGGTATCAGGGTCATTTTTTGCGGCGACCTCTAGCGGAGAAATACAAAAGAACATTTATTATTAGATCATGCGCACGCGCTTGTTACAAGTGGTTAGCCTTTACAAGGTAAATACATTTACAATATACAAATATGTATTTGAAATCGAGCAAAAATTTTTCTGTGGGTTTTGCTTTCTATAAATTCATAGGATGAGTGTTATGTTTATATATACGTCTGTAAAAATAACAAATTTTTAATAATAATAAATATATTTATTATAGTTCTATATCCTTTTCGGAGCTAACAGAGATGCAATAGTAGCCATATCCTTATCATAGTTTATTTATTTTATTAGGATCTATCTGTATTAAAATTAGTATAAATACCAATATCAATATCTGGTGACGTATTAGACTTTGTTTTGTTCAAAATTTTGCGCTGTTTTTACAATTTTTTCACTTTTTATCTCCAAAAGAAGTTGCATCGGCCTTAACAAATTTCTGAAAAATAAATTAGCCGAATTGTTCCCGCCGATTTCGAGTTTTCTTTTGTTTTTTTTTTTTCAACTGAAGTTTTTGTTGTTATCCGGGAAGGGAACTTCACCGGGCTTGAGTGGGCTGTGCACTTAAGATGCTCAGCCAGCACGGGTTTTTCGCGTAAAATCATATCTAGTGTTTCTTTTTTTATTAATATCACAGTACTTTAAGCTTTATGTTGCATTTGAAATGAGGGAAAAAGACCCCCAGTAAAGATATTACGTTGTCAATTGTTTTCGTTATTGTCAGGCAATTAGGCTAATTTCTAATGCCACTGGCATGAAAAATATAGCGAAATGTAAGCTTCCGTTTTGAATATTTATACCTGTCCATTTCGTAATCTTTTGTTTGAGATTAGAAAGCTTAAATGCGGGTTTATTTCAGATATTAATCTAAATGTCGAGACAATGTGGAGGTAAAGATGCGTTTTCTCAAACACTTTCACAATGTACGAATGTCACCACAGAAATGATTTAAACTTAAAAGACCATTGACAAGTTCCACGCCTTCTCGACTTAATGTTTACTTTGAATATTAACTTGCTACTTTGATTTATGACTGTTCGAGTTTATGAGTTTTGTTTGTTTGTGCGGGAATTTAAAATGAACAGAGCGAAATACTGTGTTTTAGAATTTTAATATATGTTGTTGTATCTAGTGCGAATAAAGCAAGTAATTACCTTAACACTGGGCAAATACGATAACAAAGCATTCCATTAAATTTGAGGACTTATTATTATCGATATTGATATTATTAGTGATATTGGAGTTTGCACGTATTATAATTATGACATCAATTTTCGCTAGTTTTACTCAGATCAACGTCTGTTTTGTTACTAATACACATGTATTAAATATATATTAAAAAAAACATTATATCTCTTAGATTTGTAGAAAAGAATGAGAGTTATTTTTTCTACATTTTTAACCTCTTTCACCTTTTCAAGGATGTTGTAAGAAATTAAAATTATCATTTGATACTTTTAAGGAAAATTGTTTAAAGAATTTAATACTAATTCTAAATAGTTTTACCTTTAAAGGAAATGTATATAAATGTATCGGTTAATACAGCTGTAAGGTAAAAAAACGAGATAGTAACGGTATGTGGACATCCGTTCACGCAGGTGGGCACAGCACCTTGCTTAAGGCATGAGTAAAAGATTAAATTATGCTGTAGCTCGTGCGCATCATACAATTAAGTTAGGAATGAAAAGTTTTAGTAATAAATTAAATAAATAAACTTATATACAATACTTCAAGGTTTCAAATTATTTAAATCTAATAGATTTCGTTGCACTAACTTCTTAATTACAATAGTAAAACTACTGAGATACTTTTTAGATATTCTGATATTTTATGTGTAAATAGTACAAACAATGACAATATAATTATAATAATTATTTCTGAGCAGATCGATTTACAGGAATCAGACTAATAAATAAATAAGGGCTATTGTTGGAGTTAGAAATCCAACATTTTGGCATTAGTTACTTTCATATAAAGGCAACAATTACTAACAAATGATTTTTATAAATATCTGTGTCACTTTAAACATTTTATAAATCTCATTTTATACGTACAACCATTACTAACGAAAAGGCTTAAGTAATAAGGCATGACTTTCATGTATTTTAAATGTAATACATAATGTATTTGACACACTTTCCTTAAAATATGACCTATGCCCAGCAGTGGACTAGGGTGGATTGATGATGGTTATGACGCAACTAACCTCTATCTATCTATCGCTCTTTAAGTGGATCGAATTTGTACTTGACAGGTTTATTTAATTTGTTCCTTTGGGAAATTTCGAATTTTGTTTAAATTAAAAGTTCTTTTAAAAGTTTTAAGTGTTAAGGTCAAGGTATCGTAGAATACTTGTTTCCGTATCGATGCAATCCAATAAAACCGTGAGGTCTCGGTTTGCAAAAACGACTAGTGTTTTATTAGTCCACGATATAGAAATGAACAGTACGACAACTTTCGCACCTAAATCTCGATTCCACATCAATCACCATTGTCCGGCCTCGTTACCATCAAAGCGATTTGATCGTGAACACTTGCTTTCGATTGCACAATCTAAGTCAATTTGACTTCAAATTACAGTCTAGCACATACGAAATTGCTATATACGTGCGCCCGGGGCGTTCGACGGTTAGAGGCAATAATTTTGACAACCGCACGTGGTGAAAGTGCTTTCCACTGACTAATTACATTAGCAGACGCGTCAAGTACAGTAATCACTGTGGCTACCTTCCTAACTCTCGCATATATAAGCATAAATAATGGCCAAACAAATGACGAATTTTTTATTCAGTAAGGACAAAAACACTCGTAAATAAGAACACTTGAAATGAACCCTATAACAATCTTTACAGAGTTGCATATAAAACTGACGTAAATTTTCAAAAATGATCCTTAATTTTTTTTATTCCTTTGTGCACTAAAAAATCATCAATCGCATGAATTTATAATTAAAAAGCATCATATTTAAAAACGTCTTAACATTTAGCGATCGTTTCTGAAACGGTGCATATGTCGCATAAAATGGAAAAAGTATCTTATAAATCGGTTTCACGAATAATTAAAATTTTTGGATTCTTTCGCTTGAAACTAAAGTTTCTTAGAATTAATAATTTCAGCGAAATCTTAATTTGAAATTGTATTAAATTATTTTAATTTTAATAGTTTTATAGTTACGAAACGGCAAAGTAAATGATGCACCTTAGAAATTGTCATTATTATAATGACATTGGGTAATATTCAACATTTAAATATTAATTACTTAATTGTCATTAAAATGTAAATGATTAAAAGTTCAACAAATACGACTACTGTTTCAAATTTCGGATATTATAATACATGATTACGATTTATTGATAATTGAATAAATATGTAATTAATGTCATAAATATAAACGGTTCTTACATTTTTATAAATATCAGTGTTGTTTTTTGGATACATCTTAACTTATATAAAAAAAACTACATCCACATATATTTTATAATTAATAACATATCTACTTTAATTAATTTAAAGCAAAGTGTGATTTTGTATTAGAAGGTTTATAATATAAATATATATTAAATAAAACACATATACAATGTACAAGACAAAAGGTGATCTATAAATGTGATATTTAAAACATGAATAGGTATGCAATTGAGGATTCCTTAGTGTTTACAACATGGATAAGCAAAATACAGTCATATTAATGATTAAAAACGCAAAATGTAATCGTTTTTCATTAATCTGATTACAATCTGCCCATGTAATGCCCATGGTTCAGATAAAGCTATAAATAATCGGAATTTGTAAGTATGCATGAAGGGATTCCTTATTGTTAAGGCAGAGACAGCGATTCGTAAAGATAATTAAGTAGCCATATTTCTACCTATCTCATTTGAATAGGATCTTGGGCTGACGATAATAGAAATACAAGAGATTGACGTCCAATCATGAAACTAAAGCAGTTGTGTTCTCTATTCCCTCCATCAAAGAATTGCTGATTTATCGTTGTTGTTGTGTTCTGAACGTGTTGTTCTTGATTTACGGGTTGATATTGGGACTGGATAGCAACAAGATATCTGGATGGGAAATTGTTGATTTGTCTGATGGTGGCACGCAAGTCGCTTGGGGCGTTTGTTTTTGACGTCAACCAGAGACTACAGTAGATTTGAAAAAAGAAACGACGGTCTCAAAAATGCTTTTATATAAAGCGGTAAAATGTAATATAAAAAGATGTACAAGAAAGGAGAATAGTATGTAGACGGTAGGCAGTGATAGAAGTTTGTAAATACAGTATGAAATTACAGACGCAGTAAATTGTTAGTACGAAGTTTTTCGTCTTTAACTTTTGTACACGTTATAGTTACGGTTTGATGAGCAGATGTGATCATGAAGCGCAATGAGTGTTACTAGGTGCTGATGTAAATGATACATTAACGGCAGACATATACACCTATCCCCCGATTTACACGGTAGATACGCTCCTGAGAAAACCGTGTAAATCGAAAAGCTTGCAGAAAATGCATAATTTTGCTATTTAACAGTTGTGTTTTTTTTTCAATATTTTTAGGTGTACACAGAAATAAAAATAAAATGCATTGACAGGTTAAAATATGTAATATATTACGGAAACACTGTTTTTTTATTTAATCACAATACATTAAACAGAAGAACAAAAAATAAAACCAAAGGTGTTTTATTATCCTTCATTATGCGCAGCAAGTCAGCACATAAGCTCGGGATTCCCCGTGAGATGTGTACACAGCGCACGTGTTCAAACACAGTAGCATTTAGTAGAGTGCGATAAAAACAAAAAAAAAAACTTATTTGGAAAACCGTGTAAAAGCGCAAACGTGTAAAACATGTACCGTGTAAATCGGGGGATAGGTGTATATTGAATAGCAGGCCATCCCGACTTCGCACGGGCATAGTAATATAATAAAAGAACTGCCTTGACTCCCATGTAGTGATGAAAATGCCCGGGAATTTTCCCAAAGTGCCCAGCACTTCCGCGAACATTTCGTAAATCCCCGGGAATATTCCCCATACAAGTTTTGGGCACTTTGGGAAAATTCCCGGGCATTTTCATCACTACTCCCATGCCGTACCTCAACGCATAGTAGTTCAACGCATAGCTAGCCGAGCGGAGTTTTTTCTATTATTTAAACTCGTGATATCTTTTAAATGGAATATCTGAATCGAATCATTTAAAAGGTGATATGATGAAGGTATTGAAGTAGTCTTAAATAATGATTTATTTATGTCGATAAGGATCAATACCTAGGTACGAATAAAGAGCCTTTTCTAGCGGTGGTATTTAAAAAAAATAATAATAAAAGGACGCTTATTGTGACGTAACTATAAAATATTGAGTCATGCAGTCGCGACATTTTTTATAGATAGTGATGTGTCCTGAAAAATTGTAATACATCATTTTGTTCTATCATTAATAGTTTTCGCAGCGCACGCGATTGTAGGAAGTTTTTTATTTATTTTTTTACACCTTTGGTTAGATTATTGAAGTTTTAAGCATCCCTATTTTTTTTTTAAATGAAACATAACCTATGTCTCTCGGGAATAGTGTAGCTTGCCAACGGTGAAATAATTTTTGAAATCGGTCCAGTAGTTTCGAAGCCTATTCAAAAAATCAAATCTTTCCTCTTTATAATAGTACTATAGATAGATGTACAACAATTGAGGACTACTTGAAGTCATACTTCGTTTTCATATATTTACTTTTTTGTAACAATCGTCTTAGACTTATGAGATGCATAAGCGTTTTATATTTTCATCACTAACACGTAACATGAATCATTAATACGTAACAATGCCAATACAAAAACCTTGTGGAAGTATGTCGTTTCGGACAGAAAGTATCATTTTATTGACACTATGTTTTAATATTGTAGGTTCACCAAACGCATCTATTGTACTTTTACTTTAATGTGTTTGGATTTACTAAGCTTTAGAATTGCTGTTGTTAATCGCGTTCTTTTGGTGACAGTTTCTAAAGCGTAAGAGCTTTTTAGCAGGAATGCAGTAGTCAGTCTTTCACAGTGCCCAATTATTATATGCAAAACAATTGCTATGTGTAATTTGCCGCCAACGCATCTGCGTGCGCACCTGACGAGTTAGGCCAAAGCCGAGAGAAAAAAAAATTGCAATACAGTACGGACCGGGATAGTACCGTGTCCACACTGAAATTCTATCGAATGCGACATGGATTCCGAACGAAAATTTCCAAATCACTCCCAAAATATGAATAATAATTAAGAATTGAAATGGGTTCTTGTTTCATTACTAATCAATTGTAACTTTTAAGTATGTATTAAATCATTTATCATGAGACTAATTAATTCCATGTTTCATCAAAGTTTTCTCATAATAAGGGCTTTTGAATCCGATTTTTAGCTTTTCGCAATTATTGTCACTTTCTTTAAACAAACTTTAATATTAATCACTGAAATATAGTATTATATTTTCCAACCAGGATGCTTCCTTTATTTTATGATATGTTGGTTAAAATTATAGGGAGATTTTTAGAATGATTGATCACTCAAATGTTGTTTGATTTTTCAACTAAACTGTACTTTTAAAACACACGACTAAGATTACGAAATTGTATAGGTAAGCTTGTATATAATTATTAAAAAAAAAACAGTCTTTTAACGGACGTAAAGCTGAACGGGCAATACCAAGAATTCTCTACTACAATAATCAGCATGAAAATATATTTCTAAATTCTTTTCGTCTACAATCTTTTACATTCCTTTCAGTCAGCGGTTCTAATAAAAGATCACCTAAATATTTCTCCTTTCGGCACTAAACACGGATCTGACACGAATTTTGTCACATACTGTAATGCACGGAAGCAGTTACATAAAGCTTTTCACACCAGCCTAATGTGCTGATTTGTGGTTTATTTTTGGATTGCACAATACATCATTTACTACGATGATTGATCGACTGTCGGACTCTCTAATTGACAACAAAATAGCTATAATTGCATATAATGTTATTTATGTAAATGTTTATTATAAACAAGGTGTTACGTTTGTTATAATTTAACTGGTTATTTTTTATTTCGTATTATTTCCTGCTTTTGTTGAAATAGCTTCTGCATTTGTTTGATTTATAATACTGTTGCTCCAATTAGTACCTATATTTTCAGGAAGTTAATTGTAAACGATGTTAATAACTTCATACAAATCTTATATAAACTGGTTATTTTGTTTACTGTCCACTGTTGCTGCTTCGTCAACATATCATCTTGAAACTTTAGACGTTCACAGATTTATACTGAAACTTGACATGCCGAAACGAGTCACTTTACACTATATTGGTCGCAATCCTATCGGGCCTAGATGTACTACCACCTCGTTGCTACTCGTTTAGCACTACTCGGGAAACGCGTGTGTCTGGGGTATAATTTTCCGACGTTAGTTATATATACCCTAAATACTAATGTAATGTAACAAAACATTTTGTCATATTTCATAGAATTGTTGCAGAACGATTGGAAATATGTTTGTGGAGAAAGTTATCGAACAGCATGGGTTTAGACCTTGTCTTCATATAATGCAAACTGGGTGTGTGTGTGATGACAGTTCCGTAAATGCACTCAGTTTTAATTTAAATTGCTCTTTAAGTGTATATATTCGATGAAATTTAAATTATACTAGACATTAATAGTTTAATATCAAATTAACGTTTCTAAAGTGCCGTGTTTTCTATATGAAACTAATATGATATGTGTAACATGTAAATTGGTTTCTTTTTAGAGAAAGGAAACCAAAGATTAAGGTAAAAGAGATTTTTCTTTCGATGGTTAGTACTAATATTTAATTAAATAATTTATGGACAGATCTATCGAATACTTAGGAGACGAGATTTCAAAATTCTGATGAAACAAAAAAATATCTGATAATAAAATCATTTTTCATCAAATTTAAGAACCGATTGAAGATGAAGGAATTAAAATCAAATTACATAATGGTTATTACGGCTTCTATAAATGCTAAGTTAACGAAGTACAAATACCACGAGAAAGCCCTATTTACACATGACTGACTAGTGAATAAAAATCAAGTTAATCTCGAAAGTTGGGCACTGAAGTTGCAGCACCAGTTTTTATGACGAAAATTACATTTTATATTTTTTGTCGATAATTCGATACTGTGGCCGAAGGTTATACGACATGGTCCCGTAATTTGATATTAAAAAAGGTTAATAAATAAACTTCAAAAAGTAGGAACGTAAGTACGTTATGTTATAATTATTTTATGAAATATAGAAACTATTATATCACCTAAAAATCGAATATATTATATTGTAAATCTTTTTAATTAAAATTGTACAATAGTTGTATGTGTAAATGTGTAACTCGATGGTAAAAGTAGCCTAACGCTGACTTTCAAAACTATCCTCAAATTTTAGGACGCTTTTAACTATGTCTATCCTGCTACACCGAGTCCTTAATGGGGTAGATAGAGAGAATGGAAATCAGTTCTCTCAATTCTTGCAAACCTCTGTCGCTTCCTTTGCATTCATTAATCCTCTTTTTTTTAATGATCCGAGAGTAAATATTGCATGGGGCCATAAGGGCCGCTGCGAGGTCAACGATCCCGATGTGTCAGACAACATACAGACTAAAATCCCCGGGGTGTCCTTCCAATCACTCCACCCTGGGCTGGGAATTCAAATCCTTCCAGACATGCATTAATCCCAAAGTGCACTAACGCTGTTTTCTCTATCAAAACGATATTTTTGTGTCTTTACAAGAATCTTAAAACTTAAGGAGCTTTTCGAAAACTGGACGTAAAATGTTAATATTAGGTCCTTACATATGAAATTGGCGTTGTTCGTACTGGCCACTTTAATCACAAATTTCTCCTCTTTGGTAAGGAATTCCAAATTCAAATTTGTGCAGCTATAGACTCATGTATTTGTGCTTCGATGATCGTCATTCATTTGTTTTTTTCTTCTGTTTTTTTCTGTTTGCGTCACTCATTTTATAAAATGGAAAACTTAAAATATCGCATTATTTACGAGTACGAGTTCCGCCGTGGCACTAGTGCTGCGGAAACAACTCGAAGGGTGAATGATGTGTATGGCGGTCGTGTTGCAAAAGAAAACACAGTTCGTTTTTGGTTCCAACGTTTTCGTTCTGGAAATTTCGACCTGCAGAACAAGCCCCGTGGACGGCCTGAGACTCAAGTTGATAATGAAGAGTTGAAGGCTATTGTGGAAGCGGATCCATCGCAAACCACGTCCGAGTTAGCTGCAGGCTGCGATGTTAGTGATAAAACTGTTTTAATTCACTTGAAGCAAATTGGGAAGATTAAAAAGCTTGAAAGGTGGGTACCTCACGAATTGACTGAAGCAAACCGGCAAACGCGCGTCGACTGCTGCGTTACATTACTAAACCGGCACAATAGTGAAGGTATTTTAAACCGAATCATTACCTGTGATGAAAAATGGGTTCTTTACGATAATCGGAAGCGCTCAGCGCAATGGTTGGATCCTGGCCAGCCAGCCAAATCCTGCCCCAAGCGAAAATTAACCCCAAAAAAGTTACTTGTAAGCGTTTGGTGGACTAGTGCCGGTATTGTTCATTACAGTTTTCTCAAATCTGGCCAGACTATTACGGCTGATGTCTATTGTCAGCAATTGCAAACCATGATGGAAAAGCTAGCGGCAAAACAACCTAGGCTGGTCAATCGCTCCACGCCACTGCTGCTTCACAACAACGCTAGACCACACACTGCGCAACAGACGGCTACTAAATTAGAAGAGCTTCAATTGGAAAGTCTAAGACATCCTCCGTACTCCCCGGACCTTGCTCCAACAGATTACCATTTTTTTCGAAATTTGGATAACTTCTTGCAAGGGAAAAAATTCAACTCCGATGGGGCAGTCCAAATCGCCTTCAAAGATTTTATTGATTCCCGTCCGACTGGTTTTTTTAGTAAAGGGATCAATGAACTACCTATGAGATGGCAAAAGTGCATAGAAAATAATGGTTCATACTTTGATTAATTAAATATATTATATTAAAAAATATTCGACTTTTTGTTCCTCCCATACAAAACGCCAATTTCATATGTAAGGACCTAATATATGATTTATATTATTTATAAACTGTCCTTATTAATAATGTTTCTTTTGGCAGATTCAATATCAGATAATAGATATATTCTAATACCTAGAGTTTATTTGCTTGCTTTTATTTATTTGCTTGAAGGTTATCCATTAACTGCATCACGCCAGTACAATTCGTGATGTAAGAAGCGAGTTATTGTGCGCATTGATTTTTTTTTTACTCGCAACACTGCCAAGGCTGTGTCACTGACCGTAGGATTGCTAGCACAATATAAGCTAAACTTTTATTAATCGGAAACAATAAATTACAAAAGCCAGTAATGTAGACTCAGCTGTTGTAAATTTTTTTGCTCTGGTTATTTTTATACTGATTTTCATTTACAATGATACAGTATCATCGCCTTTTTATTCAGCTTACGTTTTTGAAGTTACATTTCCTTTGTTAATACAATTTTAATTAATTAACTTAACTTAAAATTTTAGGAGATATATGTGACATTCCAGGATAGCAGGCTAAAACAGTACCTTTAAAAATAAAGAATACTTTAATTATAATACCAATATCTTAAATTAACTAATTAAACAAGGAAATTACAAATAGCCTTTTATTAATTGATTTGTATCTCAGCTTTAATTAATGTTACATTATTATTTAGGAATCATATCTGCGAGACTAATCTATCCATCTTACACAGCAATGTCTTATTAACTATTGTGTATCTCTACGATGTATAAAAACCAAAGACCAGATAGAGTAATGACTTGACCGAAACGAATTTATCAATATTTTTTTGCAACAGTGTTCCTAGAACAATGATCACATACAACAAACATTTTAACCAGCATTAAACGAGCGAAATTTTCTTTTAAAACTATGATTAAATCGTTTTTATGATGCTTCCATTCGTTACATTGAAGTTATAACATTTTTATTAATATCTAGCTTATGATGATGCGCTTAAAGATGATTTTTCTTCGGTATAAAGTTAAAATCACTTTATTGTAGAGCAAGAACCGGATTCTTTCGTTACTGTTTACAGTTAATAGGTTTATTACAAAGCAGACAAATATTATCTTCAATGTGTTTTGTTTGAACTATGACCCCATACAGCGATGCTAAAGGACCAAATTTTATCAATTACTGTTACCATTATATTTTTTTTACAAAATCTTTTTATTTGTTACAGGTATGTGTTGATAGTCTTTTCTACTGGTTAACGAAGCTGAAGAGAAATCTAAAACACGGTAATTTTTGTTTATTGTCAATAATACATTTAACCGAGTAAGTATTATTAAGTAATGATTTTATAATTTATTCAAGGACTGAACAATTGATAAATTAAATTAATCTAGAAATTGTTGTCATTTAAAATTATTTCAATTCTAGTAATCGTCCATTAATTTCAATAAGCTTTGGGGTCTTTTCTGTATTTATATGTTCTATTATCCCAGCTTCCCTTCTGCATGTGAACGATGCACGAGATTCAATCGTTACCCTAATAACAAAACATGTTTACTAAAACGTCGGAACTAATTTTATTGAAGCTGCAAGTCATTAGTAGTTTAATGAAACTATACGGGGTGGAAAATGATTAATTATTCTAGCATTAAGAGCAGATTTTATTTAATTGATGCCTACCAGAGTTTCGATTGTGTACTTTTATGAATTTGGTATTTGTAAATACAATCCTCTAGCAATTATTGTTAAAATTAACTGAATCTTTATCATCTACGTGTATAATTATATTTGTTTCATGTTTAGCTTATTTCATGTTTAAATTGATAGTTTTAGAATATCCTCTTTAATTACAAGAGGATCTAATTTCTTTTTTTTTACATACTTCATGGCAAAAATACGTATTGAATTTTAATTTAAAAAAGCACATTAAAATTAATGTTGTGATTTATTTATTTACGGGTTATCAACAGTACCATAACAATAAATATAACGAACATAAAAAACAAATTAATTATGATAATAAAATGATGTATTAAGGTTAAATATTCATACCTTAACAATGAAATAATAATGTAGATGAATTTTCAAATGGGAAATAAAGTAAAAACCTGCAATTAACCAATATCACGAACTATCCAACCTTGGCTGCATTTGTACAGCTGCGCGGAAATTACATTGTATTAGCTAGTGGAAAGATGAATTATTATACCAGTAGAGATCAGATATTCTAAATTCAACAGTAATTTACGTAACTATGTTTACCATTTAAATTACAAAGAACAAAAATATTGTTGTCAAAATTATGCTTTTTAGTTTCTGTTATAAATTAAAAAAACATTGTGGGCAAAGAAGACTCACTCCTTGCAAATTACCTTAAAGCGATTATCCAAGAAAGTATAAGGATAATGAGAATAAAAACGTTCTCGAAAGTCGGTCATCAATAGGCAATAGAGCCCATTACCCCCTTTTAAAAAAAAAAATATTTACATGGATTGATGTGCTCGTTTGGAAGGAAGCGACAAAGGATGTTAGAAATATCATTCTATTCTACTTACCCTATGTATCATAACAGAATTCTAACATCACCATTATCATGAAGTTGTATCCGTTTGAAGAGAGCGAGAATTAGTAATTAGTATTTCTTTTTTCATTACATAGTAGGAGCACTGCGTGATTACATATTATCACAATACCTGTTATTAGTGTCTATAAATATACATCTAGATACTATTCGAATATTTTATTAATCTTTTCGATTGTTGGTTTAGGGTGTAATGTAAGTGTATATATTTCGAAGTGCTTCCGTTCGGTTTATGGAGAAGGCCACTTTTTGGGGCCCTGACGTTGATCCGTTCACCAGTATTGTTCGTACATCTGTTCCTGGCTATTACTAGTAATGATGTAATTCGACAGATGCTGCTATTACTCAAATCATACAGCGGAACTCACAATATTTCTGAAACCTAATTTGTTAAACAAACTGAAGGCGTTGCAATAAATTATATCAACGATTCAATTAAGTGTGATCTGATTAAAGATAATATTACGAAATATTTCATATCTATTAAAGTATTCAAAGCAAAGGTGAGTTTAATACAACTGTATGTATGTAGGAATGTGAGTGGAATAGAACGTATGATGCAAATGCTATAGAATGATAAGGAACAGTGTAAGAGTGTGAAAGGGATAGAAAGTATAGGAGAGAGCGAGATAGATTTGAATGGCGGAGTGAATAAGTTGTTGTGAGTGCTGTGGCGAATTAATATATTTTTGGAAAAAAAAAACTGTATCTGTATAAAAAACTGTGGTAAATAAATGATTTCCAAAAAATTAAAAAGTCTTTCTACAAATTTTGGGGGCTCGTCCGGGATAAACGGTGTTGTGTCTAAATTTGATTGATATTGTGGATTTGCAAAGGCGAAATAGACGGCTGCGTAAGCGTGGACGCTGGCCGCCATTAAGACGAACGACGAAATACAAGATACAAATTTGTAATTTACGATGGCTGAAAATAAAAAAGACGATGGTATATATAATCATTTAGGCATTATAGAATCATTGCCTAAGTTTACTGGAGATGACCTTACTTATTCGTCGGTAAAGTAGTGTCAAGACATTGAAGAAAATTCAGAAATATTTGCATGGAATTCTCGGCAACAATTAATTATTGCGAGGCGTTGCTTAGCTGGCACGGCGGAATTATGGTTAAAGACAGAAAAAAATTTTAGGACATACGAGGAGCTGAAGACAGCTCTTATCAGAGAATTTCCGGAGGAAATAAATAGCAAAATAATGCACGAAACAATGGCCAAAAGAAAAAAACTACCCAACGAAACCTGTTATCAATATATGCTCACCATGAAGGAGTTGGGCAAAAGAGCCAAATTTCCAGATTATGTATCCATACAATACATCATTGAAGGAATAACAGATGCTGAATCCAATAAATTATTACTCTATGGAGTAACTACTTATTCAACACTTAAGGAAAAACTTACTTTATATGAAAAGTTTAAAGAAAAAATTAAGAGGTCAGTTCCAATTGCCATGAAACAGTGTGATTCAATTAAGACAAGGGCTCGTAGTGAATACCAGCGTTGCTATAAATGTGGAGATCGTGGGCACTTATCTTCATCATGCTTGAAAGGAGTAAAGTGCTTCAAATGTGGTGAATTTGGACATCTATCACCTGATTGCACAAAAGAGTTCAAGGAGACCAACGGTGATAATAAATATCAAAAGCATGGAATGCAGCAGCGAGTGATGTGTACGAAGTTGGATGCGGAGTGTCATGGTACCTGCACTGATGACCAATTGTATGATAACTCTATAGAAGGAACGGATTATACAACACAAACAGCTGGTGTCCATATCCATTCAAATGTCAAAGATGACATTGAAAGATGTAAACAATCGCAAAGTAGGTTATTTAGTAATAATTCCATTAAAGAAGTTGAGATTTGTGATTTTAAGGTGACATGTTTGATAGATTCTGGTAGTGATATAAATTTAGTTACAGATGATTTATTTTTTAAACTCAAGGAGTGTCATTATATTAGGGACAATATTTTATTAACTGGTTTAGGCTCTAGTAAGGTTTATGCATTAGGTAAATTTTGTACAATATTAAAAGCTGATGGTTATTGTTTTAATACTTTATTTTATATTGTGCCTAGAAATACAATACCCTATAGTATGATTTTGGGACAATCCTTTATACAAAATGTGACATTAGTATTTAACAAAGGTTCTGTGAATATTCTAACTCAGGATGATGTTCATTTGTTGCAGTGTATGGTAACTGATGTTAATGCACAACCACAGTCTTATATACCTAATGATAATATTCGTACAGCCGTTCAAGATTTGGTGAGAAATTACAACCCTGTTCAAGTTAAAGAAGCTCCAATAGAGATGAAGATAATATTGAAAGATGATCTACCTGTAGTGCAAAGACCTCGACGGTTGTCATTGTTTGAACAGCAGATTGTTGACAAGCAAGTGGACGACTGGTTGAATAGAGGTATCGTAAAACCTAGTTTTTCAGAGTATACCAGCCCTTTGGTGTTAGTAAAAAAGAAAAATGGATCAATTCGAGTCTGTGTCGATTATCGCAAGATAAATGATAAGATGGTCAAAGATCAATTTCCCTTACCTGTTATAGATGACCATATAGACAAATTATCAGGTGCTAATATATTTAGTAAACTAGATTTAAAAGACGCATTTTTTCATTTAAGAATAAACGAAGATTGCACAAAATATACATCCTTTGTTACTCAGTCTGGGCAATATGAGTTTATGCGTGCACCATTTGGATTGTCAATTTGCCCTAATTACTTCACTAGATTCATAAATATAATTTTCAGAGAGCTTATTAGGAAGGAATGCCTCATAATTTTCATTGATGACCTTTTAATACCTGCAAGGACTTATGAAGAAGCTTTTGAAAGACTGAGTAATGTATTAAAAGTTGCTGCTGAGTATGGCCTTGTAATTAATTGGGAAAAGAGTGATTTACTTACAACCAGAGTGGAGTATCTTGGGCACATCATAGAAAATGAAACTGTGCGACCTGCGATGGAAAAAGTAGATGCAGTCATGAAATATCCTCAGCCACAGTCAGTAAAACAGGTTCATAGTTTTATAGACTTAACATCATATTTTAGAAAATTTATTGAAAATTATGCTGATATTGCAAAACCATTAACAGATTTATTAAAGAAGGACAAACAATTTAATTTTGGGGATGAACAAAAATTAGCTTTTGAATTACTAAAAAGAAAATTAACTGAGCAGCCAATTTTGAAAATTTTTAACATAAACTTGAATACAGAACTACACACAGATGCTTCGCAACAAGCTTATGCAGCTATTTTGATGCAGAAGGACCCAAATGATCAATTATTACATCCAATTTACTATCTGAGCAGAAAGACGACAGATGCTGAGAAAAAATATAGTAGTTATGAACTTGAAGCCTTAGCTGTGGTGGAAGGAGTGAAAAAATTTAGGAAATACCTGTTAGGAATACCATTTAAAATTGTGACGGATTGTGCAGCATTTAAAATGACCTTGGAGAAAAAGGATTTATCAACCAGAGTAGCAAGATGGGTCTTATTACTACAAGAATATGATTACAAATTGGAACATCGTTCTGGTACAAAAATGAGACATGTAGATGCATTAAGTCGTAACCCTCACATTGGTGTATTGACAAGAAACATCCACGAGCAACTGAAGAGATCACAGCAATCTGATGATGAGCTGCAAGCTATAATTGAGGTGATAAAAGAAAAACCTTACTTAGATTATTACCAGCAGAATGGATTGCTTTATAAAGGTGAAGATGGAAAATTGGTCGTTCCTAAGATGATGGACTATGAAATAATAAGAAAAATTCATGAAAATGGACATTTTGGGAAGAAAAAAATGTTGGAAATTTTAAACAAAGATTACTATATAAGAGAAATATACAAGAAAATAGATGATGTTATTTCTTCATGTATCCCTTGCATACTAGCTACAAAAAAAGAAGGAAAACAAGAAGGTTTCTTAAACAGTATTGAAAAAGAAGACATACCCTTAAGCACAATCCATTGTGATCACATTGGACCTCTTACAGAGACCAAAAAGCAATACAACTATATCTTTACAGTAATAGATGCATTCACTAAATTTGTTTGGTTGTTTCCAACTAAAACCACAACAGCTGCAGAAACCATTGATAAACTGAAGATACATCAACAAGTATTTGGAAATCCATACCGTATTATAACAGATAGGGGTGCTGCATTCACAAGCAAAGATTTTTCTGACTATTGTAAAACTGAGAATATTAATCATGTTACTGTTACGACTGGTGTCCCACGTGGTAACGGCCAGGTGGAAAGAATTCACCGCATATTAATTTCAGTCCTCACTAAGCTGTGTATTGAAGATAATAAACAATGGTATAAGCATGTCAGTAGGATACAGAGATGTATTAACGGTACTTATCAAAGAAGCATTGATACCAGTCCCTATGAATTATTAATAGGAAAAAAGATGAGACAAAAGGAAGATATTGAACTAGTAGTGTTGTTACAGGAAGAAAGTAGGGACCTATTTGTACAAAACAGAGATGATCTGAGAGTGAACGCTAAAGTGCAGATATTAAAGGTGCAAGATGAGAACAGGAAATACTATAACAGAAGAAGAAAGAGGAGTCAAGAATATAAAACAGGAGATCTTGTGGCTATAAAACGCACCCAGTATGGGACATGTATGAAATTGAAGCCTAAATACCTAGGACCATATGAGGTGATAAAAACATTAGGTAGAGACAGATATGAAGTGCAAAAAGCAGATGATACTGCTGAGGGTCCATGGAAGACCACGTCAGCTGCAGATTTTATGAAGCGTTGGCCTGAGTTGTAATATTTAAGAGTTTATTTAATTTCAAAACATTTTCTACATAATATGTTAAGGTGTTATATTTCTTGGTAAATAATAAAACAAAAGCCAAACAGATAGGATATTGGTAATGCATCAATAAATAAAGAAAACCATGAAAAAACCGTGTATGTAAAAAAAAATATATATATACACAATAGTTTTAGTGATTGTATGTAACAAAACTTTAACAAAAGGGGGTTATTTATGCTGTAATTTATGTCATAGTAGCATCAATTTAAGGAGTACTGGTTCTTTATAAAAAACGGGGTAACTGATAAATGTAATAACATGATTCATTGAATATGTTTTCATTTTAAGTTTTCAAAATTTGAGCCTATTTAATAGTAGTAGCTGAAGTTTCATTGTAACTTTTGTTTTTGAAATCTAGACTTAATTTTTTTATTTGAAGTAATATAATAGCTTTTGTCAGAGCAGTAATTTTGTGTTCTTTAAAAATAGTATAAGTAGTAGTTAAGATTTCAGTTGTATTCTAATTTTATTTGGAAAAATTAAGTTACATTTGTATAGCCACTATGTGTGTATGCAGAGGCTGGGGACAGCCTTAATGCAGGATGGCCGAATGTAGGAATGTGAGTGGAATAGAACGTATGATGCAAATGCTATAGAATGATAAGGAACAGTGTAAGAGTGTGAAAGGGATAGAAAGTATAGGAGAGAGCGAGATAGATTTGAATGGCGGAGTGAATAAGTTGTTGTGAGTGCTGTGGCGAATTAATATATTTTTGGAAAAAAAAACTGTATCTGTATAAAAAACTGTGGTAAATAAATGATTTCCAAAAAATTAAAAAGTCTTTCTACATGTATATTAAATGCACAATGTGAAAAAAATAATGGCAAAATAAATACCAAGGTAATTAAAGTTTCGATTACTTTCGTAAATGTCGTAATTATAGCCTTTATAAAGTACAATTATCGTATTCGATCAAATCACAATAAAAACTTTAATGTATAATTACAAGTTTTTAAGTGGATGTACGCACATAATTTATTTTAAAGTTTATAATTACGGACATCTTCACGATTATAATTACGGATTCAAAGTAAATGTAAACTTTTTGTATCTATATTACATATTAAAAATGTTAGTACTGATTATTGTACCCACCCAGTTTTTCCTAGACTAGTTTTAGTTTTGATATCGTAGTCATATTTTGAACATGTTTTATAAGCTTATTGACCTAGTGCCTTAATATATGTATCCATATGATACACATCTTTTTGTTTCAAATTACTTTCACCACCACAAATAATCGCTACTTTTTCAATTTTGAATTTTAAAGCTTAAACTCATTCGAAGCCGTCTTTATTGGCTCTGCTGCTTTTTTCACTTTTCGTTGTTCTTTTTACCCTGATTCATATCTATCCATTCTTCTTCATTCTTATCTGTTTCATATTTTTTTGATGCTTACTCACTCTATGTCCTCATATTGGCGTAGCAAACTTTTCTACATGCTCATGATGATTATTTCTTCTTCTTCTAAGATTAACATAAAATATTTCCGTGTTTTTATAAAGCTGTTCACGCTGAAGAAACAACATGATAAAAATTGTTTGCTTAATTTATTGTTTTGCAATAGTTTTAACATTTAACTGTCTATCATACGTACCGTAATTGTTTTTCGAACTTCTCGCTTCTTTATTTATTTCCAACCATCAAATTTTATTTTTATTTATTACTTATTGTTAGATTTGTTTCATGTCCGTGTTATATCACGTCTAGCTTTACATAATTAGTTAATTATACCGATCCTTTTATGAAGATATCATTTACTTGTTAGTTATTACATCGTGGGTTTTTGTATGTTATACATTCTTCTTTTTTTGTTTACATCTTGGTCAAAAGATCGATCTTTTGAATGCGTTATAATTAAATTTTATATAAGAATAAGTCTGTTACCAAATTGAAATAAAAAGTACTCAGCGAATATAGGATGTTCTCATTTTATCGTATATTTGCTTCTAGAAATTCTTGTCTGAGGAAACAAACTGCTATAATCTATCTCCATTAATATTCTTATCTCACCCTACTCTCAATTCGGCAGCTACATTTAACAATAATCATTCCCAGGCATAAAATAAGGATTACTTTATTACTCGTTAAAGTAAAACAATCAAAAACAAGGTGAAGATATTTATCGCACACCCATCCCGTTAGCGATACATCGTGATGATTGATAACTTTATATTAAAAATAATACCCAAACCTATCACGCACTCCAATGTTCATTAAACGTGTCTAATGGGGCGGGGCGTGGGTCGCGGGACGGATGTACTCATTACTAAACTATCTCATGTTGATTTTGTATAGGGTAGGTTTAATGATTGAGTGGATTTTTTACAATCATCAGATGACTGTGCGTCAAGTAAACCCTTTTGTGTCTGATTAAATTTGTAGTAGAATTTAAGACTGAGATTTACAAACGATGATATTTACAGAAGATTTGTTAAGTTTTGGCAAAAGTCATAGAACAAAAGTTGTTAGTTTTGATGTACCAATATCACCTTTAAGAGATTTTGCGTTAGTTACCAATAACATTGTATACACTGTTCTTGGTCTGAGCCTGGTCACCTCACCTTCAAATTCCGTGTAATCATTTTGACTAGTAAAAGTTAAATACAGCAAGTATGTAGTATTTAAAAGGGTAATCATTTTCAAGTTATACATATTTTAAATGAAGCGTCAAGTCGGATGGTTGTAAAGCCTACATACGTTTTATCTCTATTTCGTGTACACACTATTGCCATCAAATATCGGGTTTCCGAAATAGTACGAGGGCGTTTGAGATGGACAGCTGGCTTGTATAAATAACCTGATAAAGAGGATGGATGTGTATGACCTGCTACTTGCATCAAAAATTGATTTGCATGAAATGAATACTGACATTCAATACTATATCTCATTATTTGAACGTAACTCCAATGAGCTGTTGTTTATTTCTTGATTTTAGTAGTTTCACAAAACATTTTGCTTTGAAACAAACTTTAATTTAATGGAATAATAATTTTAACGTTTTCTAGTTGTTAAATGACTCACAGGAACGTGTTACCTCGAATTCAGTGTTAGTAACTGCATTTTAGATGTAAATGGGGGAACAGGCAGTAAAAGTGCTCTTGCGAATTAGTTCTAGCAATTAAGTTTGACCTGAACATAAAACTGGGCATTCCAACTTGTAGATTTACAATAATAAATGAATATAAAACGTTTTTATGAATTTGTTAAGCGTCCTATCTTTATTTTATAATTATGGTGTATGGATTTGCTAATGTTTCTCTAACAAAAATATAATGAAAATGACAGCTTTCTGTGGTGATGTCGCTGTTTGTAAAATATCGATAATTTCAGATGTTTCAACTTTGAATTATATTACATTGTTACTGTACTGTGCTTTGCTGGTTCGTCAACGATACGCATGGGTGGAAAGCCTAACATATATACTACACATACTATTTGAACTGTCACATTTTTACTGCTGACATGACGACAGCGAATCTAGTATTACCGTCTCTTGGTGGTCTTCGCCGTTCTTGAACTGTATATACAATCAGGTTCAAATTAGACATTTCATTTAAGACTTGGCTAGTTTTGAATACTGTTTTTTCCTATATACATATATTCCGTTCGTTGCTGAAACATGGACACTATAAGAGATAGAAAAGAAAAGAATAGACATTCGAAAGGTATGCAACAGAAGGTTGTTTGCTGTCTGGATTGGCTTTTTAATAAACACGTGGATCCTTTAAAAACTTGTATCAGGCAGCTATTCTAAAACATGCTTTTCTGTATACTCAGATTCTTTAGGTAAGTGTTGAAACATTTTATGTTGTCTTGATGCTTAGAAGCGCTCCACACAATGCTAAATGGAAGACAACAAAAAACGTGGCAGGAATATCCATGAATGCTGCCTTGCTAATTTTTATTATAGGGCAGGGGTTATAGAATAATTTGGATGGGAAAAAATGTAATCCCGTTCACTTTTAACAACCTCTATCGATTTCAAGAATGTATTAACTAAAAATCGAGTAAATGCACAATTCGTGGTATAATTTGCAATAATACTTTCAGTATCGCTGTAAGCGTCCCATTTTGTAATACTTACCATAAATGTTTAATCATAATATCTATTGCTCTGGTTTCTTAATATCTCGGTTCATAAAACAGTTCAAATCTAATATCGAAATATCTATCGATTCCCACGAACCATCTATGTTTACTTGATTTGTTTATGGTGCAATTTAGATTGTATCGTGAATACATATCAGCATATTTATTCACATACTTTTTAAATTAATTAAATAATTCAGTATAGTCGATTTTCATCTGGAGCCAAGTCCAATAATGTTAGAGTAGACATCGAACTCGTAATTAATTTGGCGTTTTAAGGAATTTTAATGAAATTAATTTCCATATTAATGATATGAAATTCAACATCATCTAATCATTCAACGAAATGCCGATATTGCTGTGTCAAGGTTGTATTTCATTACCAAAAACTGCAGTCTGATTTCGAGAGAAATATTTTTATATCTTTGTTTTTAGAAAATCACTTTCAAAATTTCCACTTATCTTACATTCCAATGTACTATATTCGTATTTTATTCGAATATAGATACTGACATTTTAATGTAGACAGTCTTACATTTTAAAAACAAACACAACGCATGCTCAGCTATTAAAACTGATAACATCTTGTAAACCATTATGTTATTTGATACCTTATTATCTACAAATGTAAACACTATGTCCGGCTATGTTCTAGCTCACGTGAATCAACAAACCACAGCAATTAGTTTTAAATATTGTCGTTAATTCTTCAATTTCGAATTTTGATATTTACATGTCTGTCTTCTCTTGCCTCCTATTATGACATTAGATTGTTTTAATGTCCTGAAATATATCAAACAATTTTGAAAATAATCATGTTCTTATTTCTAACTCATCTGGCACATATCTGATGTACCCTAGTTGTTTAGTCATGATATATTAAACACGAATATAGTTTCCAATAAAATGTAGTGTAACTGTATTCGTGACTGGCAGATGAGCAAAGAAACGATAGTGCGCTCGTTACCGGAATATGCTGCACGACATCAAACAACATGGCCTCCTAAATGAATGTGAGAAAATTGAATTAAAGATTGAAACAATGCCACGAACAAATTTGAATTATGACTTTCTTTTTTATTTCCGTATTATGTGCGAAGATATTATTGCTAGGGAAACAATATTGGTAAACGAAATACTTTACAAACTGTTGTTCAGTTAAGAAATTATGGTTTATTCTTAAAACAAATTGACATACTTTAGTCTTATACGGTATTTAAAACCCATAAATTTATGCAACCGTTACCAACTTGCTCATACGAAATCAATATCAAATTTCAAAACTTTTTAAACAGTTTTTAAACTAATTAAATTTGTAAAGTTCTGCCAAAATTAAAGATGCTAAAACATTAGGTAGTGAAATGCCACTGGTTTTGATAACGTGTATATCAAAGGAATATTTTTTATTACCATAATGGATTATACCGTCTGGCGACACCACAGTGGTGACGTGCGCTTACTTTCGGTCTTCGAAGTTTCATGAAAGTAGAGGAGAATTTATGAGAACTAACGATGAGATTAGTAAAACTTAACAATTTATAATCTCCCGATAATGTCAAGAACGGCCGGCGACAAGTCAAGTGATCAGAGTTAGCGCTGCCAGCGCCAAGGGAAAAAATATTTACGAATTGTATGAACGTCAAAATGTTAAGTTTATAACACCACCATTTCATATTACCGGGTTTTCTCATGGTAAATTACTAGACCAAGCTTGCATTAAAGTATTGTTCGATAAAGCTTAACTAGATTAACTTTATCTTTTAATTGTGTTGACGGTTCCGTAAAAGGTAAACCATAATTACGTAACACGCAACTTAGCCGAGATAAAATCTGAATTATAAATCCAATTTAAATGTCTTTCTTCTTGTGTATTACACCGGGGAACTAACAAAGATGTTATATTTAAAATTAGCTATGTTGGTATTGCTTTATGTTGGACCGAGTACTCTCAATTTAACTTTTATCTTAGTGTCTTTAAGTAGCGTACATGATGTTACAAGTGTAATCGAATCTACAAGCTGGTTAGTTCATGCAATATAAATAGATTTTTACCATATTTTTTCATACTCGAAACAAAATTTTAACCTCATTCTAATTAATTGGTATTCATACTTTTTTTCTTATTTCAACTTTGTTAACTGAATGATAAAAACGAATAAATCTTTGTTGTTACACAGCAAGAGCAACCTGATTCAGCGTATAGGACGCTGTAAAAATGTATCAGTGATTACTTTGTCAGGAAGTAAAGCGTAAATCATCACTGTAACTTGTCGCTCCTGTCGTTTACTTTGTGTCTTGTTTGTCTTTAAACCAGGGATGTTACGGAGCTTCGACTCCGACTCTGATAAGTCGGAACTTCCGATTGTTATTACACCTCCGGTTCCGGTTCCGAAACTTTTTAATCGGAGGTATTAATCGGAGGTCACCACCACTGTTGTAGTCAATTCATTTGATTTCATTTTATATGTTGTTGAAACATAATATCAATTAATCAAACAATCAGTACTACTTAATTTACAGAAGACATTTTTAAAAATTTAAATTTAAAAAATATTAAAATTATTAAATTTAAAACTAAATGTACATTTAAATTTATTACTAAAAGGGTTTTTTATTTTACATTTACATTAAATTAAGTAAAATAGAAATTAACACAAAAACAACCCTGGAGCAAATTTGATTTAATTTGTTCACTGTTGATGGGAAAATGTTAATAAGAACAGCAATTATTATTGTCTGTGTATTTGTAAATTTATCACTTTCTAATTAAAAAGCTTCACAGAATAAACTTTTTATTTGTCCCTTAATAAAACTATTTTATTCTGCCGTCACTTGTGACTGATATTGCCTCCGACTCCGATTCCGACTTCGGTTCCGACTCCGATAAATCAAATTTAAAAACTCCGACTTCGACTTTGGGTCCGATAAAACTGCCTCCGTTACATCCCAAGTTTAAACACTTTTTAAAGGTAAAAAGGTTTTTGTAGGCTTGAACCTATAACATTTTTTATGTCTATTTCATGTTGACTGATAAATACATAAATATTTTTACATCGTACTTTAAATACAAAACAGATTAAAAAAAGAATGTCAATTGAAACAATTTAAAAAATGTGGCAGTTGAGTTCACAAAAAGAAAACTATAGACTAAGCTTTGCAACGTAGAATAATATCAGATATTAAATGATGTTTACCAAATAATTGATATCACGCCGGCTGAATCGATGTCACCCATCGTTGTCAATTTCCATCCATCAAGGTAGGAAAGTTTATACGTCGATGCATATACCGTGAAGGCAAATTGCCACTTCTAAATTATTCCTCAGACACATTCGTAGATCTTTGAATAATAATTGTTTCCTGACAACGTGTAGCATAAATTGAACCCAACGTGGATTGTAATATTTCTAATAAGCAACCACGCTTATCTATACGGCAACAATAAAATCGTTTGTTGCTTTGTCCCTTTAAGCTATAAATTGTTCGTACAATGGTTTACTATTTATGAATAATGCACCTTCAACGTCATCTTTCTTTATTACAGATAGTCAGTCTTTTATGTTTACTTTTAAAGTCTTCACTCAGTTTTACTTGAATTAAAATTACTTATATTATTGGTTCATTAGAATTTGCCCTTATTCAGAAAAAGGGTCTTTTTCGTTTCGTTTTATATCATTTTGTAACTATGTAATCTACGGTTTTAGTTTTTACGTTATTAGTTTAGTTTTATATTTTTACATATATATCACCATCATCATCATCACAGACCCTAAAGCTGCGGGCGGGCCTTGGTCTAGACCAGTAAATTTATAAATATGTATTCTTTGTTTAAATCTTTATTATTTCTTTTTTGGTTTTGCATAGAGTACAGTTACATTTTATTAGTTATATTTAATTTAATTACTTATTTTTTTAGTTATTTCTCACTTTACTGTTACATTTTCTTACTACTATAATAAATCAGGCCTTTCTCTTCTACAAGCCCGCATATGGATAAGCTATTATAATTATAATTGATAGCCGGCAATACAATGTCAATCAAGTTAACGTTTCCCATAAATACATTTTATTTGCCTACTCCGTAAACATGGATGTATATCAGTGATTGCAATCAATAAAAAGCAGAGAATATTTTATTTGATAAAAAATAAATTCTTAATTTTTAGCGTCGTATAAAAGGGTCTTTCTTGGGTGTCAAAAGAAGTATTTATATCTATAATATTTTAACAATCACTTTAAATGTATTTATTAGGTCTATGATGGCGTGTAATTACATCGTAAATCATACTGCTTGACCAGTGTATTTTCATTCGATATAGTATTTATTTGACTTCTTGACCTTGCCTTACTTTTTGTAACATCAATTTCTCTAGCAATCAATGTTTAAACGTATCCATCAAGTCTTTCGAACAAGCATCGGTCAATGTTTATTTGGTTTCTGATGTGGTGTGTACGTTTCGTTTGATTTACGACGATACAAGAGTGATTTTTAATAGACAGCTAGATAACATCGAACTGTAATTGTAGCTTATTTTTTATCAACCGACATCTACCTAAGGTTGAGTAAAGGCCTTCTGTCACCTCATTTTCCTATAACCACATCTACACGTGCACAAACCATTTAGCAAACATACTCGTACCATTTAGCCTAAAACTTAAGAAATCATTTTAATTTTAATGGAATGTCATTGTTAATGAGTCGAATGCCCTGGGGTCGGATTGAATTGTCTATATTTATACAGTGCCCATAACGGCTAGGCTAGTGGAATGTCACAACAAATGACTTCGTGTAAATGCGGCATTACGCTGTTTTACGCGATACTGTGCTTTCTACGCCAGAGGCCCGAGTCTGAATTTTATCAAGATTAACATTGCCAAATATTTTTCGTCTTCTCATACCAATAATAGTATGTAACAATTTATCATCACACTATATCCCTTTCGGGGTAAGCAGGGACGAGGTAATGGCTGTATCTATTTTACGTTTGTATGTTTATCATAAAGTAATCAGTAGCGCTGTTGCATGTGTTACATGACATTTTTTTATGTTAAATTGCATGCGGGTAATATGATGTGTATCTTTCTAGTATTTTTTAAAATTATTGGATAAATAATAGCTGGTACTCACATCCCTCTTCATTATTAATATTTCAATCGATAACAGAAACACTAGCTAATAGATGTAGTCTGTTGTGGTCAATAACTGATAAAAATAGAAACTAAACAATAATGTGAAAGCTAGCCATATAAAATTTGCAGTTTAATGCAATGAGACTATGTTGTGGCTTTGACATAATGGTATGTGAGGTAAAACAAGATTAAGAGTAAGATATCGACTGGAATTTTTTAAGTAACTAATTTGATTAAACAAGGTATTGGTGAAATTGCAAATTCTTCGAAGCATATTGATGCGTTTAGCTTTTAGATGAGTATACATAATTAAGTATTAAGAATAATATTAAGAAAAATCTTTCATCAAAAGCTTTGAGATGAGAATACATCATAAGAATTAGTGCGTTACAGTTTGTATGTAATCTTGTTTCACTCTGGGCGTAGGACAAATTATAACAGGGGGAACAGAAGTTATTATAGCATTGTCTTTTTCGCATGTGTAGTTTTGTCATAGTGCTATTTTGCTCTCGCCCGGTATCATTATTATTTATAATTGTTAATTCATCAGTGATTTCACGGTTTTTTTCCATATCTATTCAGACTAGACTACGGATTACAAATAATCTATTTAATTTATCTTATATGATATAAAAATATCCCTCTCAACTAATTAATGTAATTTAATATTTCCATGATCTCATACATCGAAGCTTATTGTTACAAACTGGCAATTGTTTTGATTGGTAACTATGTGGCCTACAAACAAATTAAATATCATGATTAGTCACAGCCTCTCTGTATGAGTGTTGCGAATTAGTTTACCAATAGAATGATGAATTTCGTTAATTAACTTACTCGTGTTTTTGTTTGCTCAAGACGCTGCGACTTTGAAATAACATGAGTTAGAGCTTTTGTTCTGGTTATCTAAATCAACGATTATATTATCGCAATTTGATTGGCAACGGTTTTCTTAATAAATTCAGTAATTATTTCTTCCTTTCGTTGTATTTATTTTATGAATTTAAATTTTGACACTGCTGGCAAGCTGAGGCGTTGAGTTGCAAGAGGCGCTCGGAGAAAATTGGATGAGTTGCAAACCGTGCTCAATGGCATTTATTAGTAGAATCCCCCATGAATTTGACTTGAGTGTGAGGCAGGCTAAAGACTGTGATGGTATACCATTCTTTTGAACCCCCAGCGCACAAAGAAGGGGGCTATAAGTTTAATGCGTGTATCTGTATGTATATAAATCCGCATCCTAAAAGGATGAATCAATTTAGATTTAGTGTCTTTTTGTTTGAAAGCTGATTTCATTAGGAGTATTCTGAGCTATGATTGAAAAAAATCTGATCAGCTTCTTGAAGATAATCAGCTCTTTTCTAGTTGTTCAAGGGACGTAAATCATTTCAACTGTTTTAATCGATTAAAAATGTTATAATATTATGATAACGTATTAATATTGACCTGATGTGGCAGCATCAGCAGGAAGCAACAGAATAATCAATTCTTCATTATCATACAGCAGAAGTATCGTGCTTGAGTTCATTGGAATAGTCTCAGGGACGAGATTCAAAATTGATGAAAATAATTGAGTCGGAGCTGTTTACAATTTTTCGTTTAATGGTTGTAATATTTAAACATTGTCAAATATATAATGTCATTAATCAATCATATGATACTAGTTTGCATTAATCACATTTAAAATGTAACATTGAAAGTGTAAAACAGCTAGTCGGCATGCTAAAATTTCCCTTTCTCTTACTACGCTGTAAAACAAGTTATTCAAATTATAATTTGTCACTATATATATTCTTAGCAAATCGGAATAATACGTATATATAGGTCAATGGCATATGATTGAAGCACTGGAACCAAGCTGTGTGCGGCGTCTGAGAGTAAATTAATAGATTAACTGAGTCATGCCCGTCAGAGATCTCATTCTCAATGCTTTTGGGGTATTTTTTTCTATTTGCAATTTTGTTATTAAAAATAATCACTTCCTTAAGTACTCATGAACACGAAATATCATTGTGCTGTTCGAATCCTTGTTTATAACCGCGACTTATAAATACTGCATTCGAATTCTTCTTATTATTACGTTTTGATGACTAAATAAAATAAGATGGTGCGGCTCTACCAGTATGAGACTATTTTTATAGCACTATCGGAGGACTTAAATAAGTCTTTATACGATTAGGTGGCAATACTTAAGGTGCACGAGAGTAAATGCATGGTTTGTGTGACCCTGACACACACATAACGCTGCAATAGTCAACATAACCCCATTCCTTCTGGTTGCTTTTACAGCGACCTACATGAACGCGGAGACTGTTATGGGCTTTCCATACCGACCTACGCTATTCGTTGCCAGCTGAAAGCTCTTCAGATGGTGGAATGTAATTGTTTGACAGTGGTAGGTGTCAGCGCCTTAGTTTATTCCGTGCTTCCTTAGGATTTTCTGTTAACGCCTTAGATTATTTTATAAAACTTTTCCTGCTTCGTTGTTTGGTGCGTCGTTCGTTTTTTGGCGGTTATCCGGAGCGTGCTGAGGACTACTACGTGTGGCGAGGGGCTGCATTTGGATTATAAAAGAAATAATCTAAATTATTTAAAATACAATTGAGCATTTGAATAACAATATAGTTCAAAGTAATTGATATAGGAATACGCACATTCCGTTCATTTATAAATTTCTTGCATCTGATAGGATCTACTATTAACAATAATTTAACCTTTTGCGGACGTATTAAATTTGGACATGGGTTGGACCACACTGGTCGAAATTAATTTCCGTCAAAAGAGCAGGGATACATAACACGTAAGATTACGATGGATAAACAAGATTTGGTAATTCTTTTGCGAACTTTAGATATCTATTTATTTAATATAGTCATCCATCCATCCATTTTGTTTCAAAAAAGTGTAAACTGATACATTGTTGCATACAGTAAAGGATTCGTATGATTCCTTGCTGTGGCGGCTGAGTGCAGACATACAAACCCAAAGGGTTAATTTCTATACAATGATATTTAAATTACATTAAACAAGATTATGAAAAATGGAGCCAAAAATAAAATACTTTGTATATTATTCATGTTTATAAAAAATAATACAGAAGTGTATATATATAACATTTCATTTGAATCAACAAACAAAACAATTTTGATGATCTCACGATTCACACCAAACCAACGATCCGAAGTAATAAAGAACTTCCAAATTATAACATAACAAGGTCGTCCACAATTTCCTGTGTGAATCGACTTATGTTTTTTTTTTAGCGCGAAGACCGTCGTGTTAATATTTAAGGTCACATAGATTATAAAACTTTCAATTTTATGTTCAGTTTAATTATGACACTGGTCGGGTTTTCTTTTAATGAGTGATGTTTACAGCTTAGCCGTTTATTACCAACGCTGTCGCTGTCTTCTAGAGAGAATGTTTCGTGTTCAATCCGTCATTAAGACAGGTTTTTTTTATAGTATCACGAGAAAATGTCCGCAATGCATCTTATGGGAAGTATAGTACACTCGAAGAACAGCAGCCATTGCTAAGAAATGAGAGCCCAATAATAGTCACCGTCGTCAAGTACCGTCAGTTTTCAAGATCCCTGACTGCATTACTAGAGCTGATCCCGAAACATGGTGACGCGGGACAATATGGTGGTCTCTGCATCTATGTATTACGATCGTTATGTAGCCAATGAAGTGCAATAAACATGCGCACGGGTTGACGGAGTTACAGCTTTTCGTTAACTCACATCCCGGCTAGGACTAAGAAGTTCTCTAACTCTTACTTTTGGCTACTCGTTGAGCTGTGGAATGGTCTTCTCACAAGCGTGTTCCCATCGTTCTATGATATTGGCTCGTTCAAGCGAACTGTAAGATATATATGTACAGGCCAGCATTATCGCTACGGCTATCGATGGTTTTTTTTGCTGTTGGTTGTCGTTGTCATTTTTGGACTGCACCATGCTTACCATCACGCATGGTGTGGTCACTATGATACGTCAGGATATAAAAAAATCACACTGCTGATAGTTTAGCACAACCGTCGTATCTCGTTTAATTTGTAAGAACTTTGTGTTCTGAATCTTGTTAACTTATAGTCGTGTGTGTATAATTAAGTCATATTTATAGAACAAGAATTATTTCAATTAGGGATAATGTTTGTTTTGATTGGAACTAGTAGAAAACGAATAGGATACATCCGTAGCTTTTATTTGTATACCTGCAGCGACATAATCTTTGTGGTAATTTAATTTTCGTTTTTGTGTTGGTTATGCTTTAATATCTTTGTTGATGTAATATAAGTATTTTAAATCGGTTCTAGTGTCCCTTATATGAAGTAGATGTTGAAACAGACAAATGGTTCAATTTGTCTTCATCCCAAGTGGCACCATTATTTAAAATCTCAACTACGCCCACTAGACTCGCAGTAGGAAGCCTCTATATCTTTAGAAATTGTTACAATGAGATTTCAAGTACATCTCACTAAGTGTAGAAATCTATGTTATTATGTTGTAGTAAACATATAATAGGAAGGAAATTGCGTATTTCACAGCACAAAGATAGAAGGAACATTGTAACGCACTCGCTGTTTGAAACTAGTAAACATGCTTACGGCGGTGAAATAATGTAATAAATCTATACTAATATTATAAAGCTGAAGAGTTTGTTTGTTTGAACGCGCTAATCTCAGGAACTACTGGTTCGAATTGAAAAAATATTTTTGTGTTGAATAGATCATTTATCGAGGAAGGCTTTAGGCTATATAACATCACGATGCAACCATTATCCTAATGGTTGCAAAGAAATAATGGAAAATGTGACCAAAACGGGGAAAATTATTCATCCTTGAGGGCTTCCATTCCGTGCGCTGCGAAAACGGTTCAAGATACCAAAAATATATGTAAGAAAGAATTATTCCTCTTGAACTGATCTAAAAAAAATTCCGTATATGCAGTATATCTTTTAAGATTAGCTCACTAGAACCGTTTTTATGGTAATCAAATTTGGTCGAAATTAATGCATTATTTGTTAAGAGTTGTATCAACGTAATAATATTAATCTTTATTCAAATAAATGTATTGTTGATTAAGAGTATTTAATTGTAAACAAAATTGTCTTTGACATCACTTAATTTCAATGAACATTTTAGAAGATATTACAATTTTAAAATAAATAACTAACTAAAATGCCCAAAATAACTATTCCACGTGGACGAAATCGCGGACATAGCTAGTGTTAAATAAAACTACTTCTCTCAGTGCTGCTCCAGTATATTATTACAAAAAGAAAGCCTATATGTTACTCAACATAAGTAATACACATATGCTACAGAAATAAAGAAAATTGTTTTTTTAAATTATTATGTATAGGCGGCCGCTTGACCTCAGTCACACCTGGTGGAAGGTGAAGATGAGTCCGATAATGAACCGCGTCCATCCAACAATTGCCTACTCACTCTTCTCTTAAAGACTCCCAAGGTCATAAAATCGCGGAAGTATGGTCGCTGGAAGCATATTCCGCTACTTACCTATTCGCATGATGAATGTAGAAGCGAATGTTTTAGTGCAGATATAAGGAACATCCACGACATACGGATGGTATCCAACACGATGTATAGTGGTTTTGTGGTGGAATGGGTCTGGATGAATCAAAGAATGTAGTTCCTGAGAACACTCTCGACCGTGCAACCGGTAAAAGACTGCGAGGCAGGCGACTCTACGTCGATGCTCGATGCTCTGCATTTTAATATATCTTTATAAACTAATCTATCATTTTTTTTTTTATTTTAGTATGACTATCAATTTCGTTTTAAAAGTTAGATGCTAGATAGTATACATTACTTTGTAAACATCTATACAGCTTTCATATATGCAACAAAACTTTAGAAGTAAAATATACAATACCAATATTGGATGCTGGATCTACTAAATATGATATTAAATAATTATCCTGTTTTTGTACTTAATTATTTTTTTAACTGAGAATAACTAAATTAATTCAATCGTTTACAATGGAAGACTTTAACTACTATTCTATATTTTTATCCTCCTAATTAGTCATAACACTAATTATAACTCTGGATTTATTAGGTTTATCTATTAATGATAGTTGTTCTCAAGATGTGCCTGAATCCGAACGTAATCTGGAAAATCCCATAGGTAAGTACCGGGGTTCGAACCTGTGACCATTCACGTTGCCGAGCGTGGAAACCGGTCCATTATCTACTAGGCCAGCAAAGACACAAGTAATTATTAGCATATTAATTGTTCTTTTTATAACGTTAAATTACATAAAATAATGATGTAGTTAATTGTTGGATATTACACTAAAAGTATACAGTTACTGACCTTACGTTTCAATGTTGTGAACAAACTCGGTAGTCGAACGCGTCTCGTCAGTATTGCGCTAAACATTCCTCTCACATTTTACTGTTAATAACGGATCTTCATTAGTATTAACTATATACGTTTGAACACAAGTGAATTAATTATTATGTGTCTTTTTTGACCTGCCATTGTATTGGGTATGTAAGTTTTAGTTTTCACCACATTTATTATGTTTCCTTCATTAAAATTATAATTATTTAAGTTTTTTCGTCAGTTATAATTTATTAAGAAATATAGTTTTATGAATTCGTTGAAAAAGATATTGAAATAATATTACCTTTTACATATAAACCTATAACACAAACATAACTAATAACTACAATTTATTAATTTTATAAAATTTACTTTACAAACATTTGCCTTTGTTCCATGTTACTAAAAAATCGAATTTTATTCCGAGTCAAAACAAGTTTTAAGCCATGCATTTTTGTAATGTAAATTAGTGGTGACATTGCTTCTCACTTTCGTTGAGGCACTTTACTGTATTAATAACTTCTAATGTGGGTGTGTCGGTAACTTAAAACCAAGATACCTGACGATCGGTATGTTTTGCATCAAATAATATTTCTTTGTGTCAATTAAACTTTAGGTAGTAAAAGTACATTGAAACCAGACGAAATCATATCTTGTTTTTGATTTTTCAATTTAAAATATATTTGAAACTAATCATGTTGGGCTAGTAAAACAAATAGTACAGATTTATTTTTACTTGTCAGGAATAATACAATTGAAAATACAAACGCCAATGAAATGTTCAATAAAAAATACTTTCAATTGATCATAAGTCTATAATCAAGAAAAGCTTTTAATAGGAAATTGATTCATCGGTGGATTATTCGTTTTTTTTTTGTATAGGTAAACAATATAAAATAATTTTTAGATACATGTAAGTGGGAACTCCGATTAAATTAAATTTTTACTAAGCACAGATATTTGATATATTTCTATCTTAATGTGTACACAGTAGCAAACACAGTATTCATAGAGTATGATAGATGAGCGATCCCCATCACGTGGGAGGTTACTACGCTCCTCGTTTGTTGAAATTGTAAACGCATTTGTAATTTAATGTGGGTTTGTCTATTGAATCTAATTTTATTTTCGTTTAGGGTGAATGCCCTAAGTCGTGGGATCATCTTAATTTGAAATAACCTATTATTGCTGATTGTTGTAGGCTCCTATTGTTTCAAACTATTGTATACCATCAGTTTCTCCCACTTATGTGTATTCGGTATATTTAGTTAAGAGCGTGGAAACGATATTATAAAGTAATTCGGATTTTTCGCAATAAAAAGGACCTAAAATTTTCATCATCATTTCATAAAAAATCGAGCTCAACCTATTTGAGGTCTTGGATATTAGTTGTCAAATATTTATTACGAATTCTTTGTGACTTATGTAGTGCTCATAGCTTTTCGGATTATAGTTTGATAATATTATTATTAGGTTTTAAGTCAGAATAGGTTTTAAACCGCATTGCTACTGATATTCAATGAGCTATTTGACTAAACACCAGTTAATTTTGTCCAAATCAAACACGTGGTCGTTAGCTGCAATTAGCTTGTAAATATAATTTGCGTCACCGTTCTAATCGTATTCCGCAACGTCGGTTTTTTTCTATTCTCCACTCAAATATTAGTGTCATAGTCACACTTTTTATCCTAATCCCACTGGTGTTATATATCAACTATTCCAATTCCATGCTATTTTCTTGGCTATTATTATTGCCCTAATACAAGGTGTCTCAAAAGAAAGTTCACATTTAAAACTTTTTTTAAAAGAAAAGTCTTGTGTTTATTGAAAAAATGTTTATTTTATATTGAAGGACACTGTATGGGAATTTATTTTTTAAAAATAACATCGTCCAAATGTAAACCGTTGCGCTCTTGGCATTCATTTAGTCGGGCACTAAAATTGCCTATGACAGCTCGGCAGGTAGTCTCCGTGATGGCTGCCATTTCATGAAGGATATTTTCTTTTAATTGTGCCAGGGAAGTCGGTTTATTAGCGTAAACTTTTGATTTGACATAACCCCACAGGAAAAAATCCATAGGCGTTAAATCGGGACTCCGTGGAGGCCAATTTATGTCACCTCGCCTGGAGATTAATTTGTTCGGAAAAATTTCTCGAACTCGAGGCAGAGATCTGTTGGACGTGTGTGAAGTTGCTCCATCCTGCTGGAACCATGTTCTTTGGTTGTAACCAGGAAAGTTTTGCAGTTGGGGTACGAAAAACTCGTCTAACATCTCCACATAACGCTCTGAATTCACTGTGAGTGTGCGTCCCCTTCCATCTTCAAAAAAGTAAGGGCCGATAATTCCTCGCGCCGACATCGCTACCCATACGGTGACTTTGGGTGAATGTAGCGGTTTCTGATGTTTTTGTTTTGGGTTGGTTGCACTCCAGTGACGACAATTTTGCTTGTTTACATGCCCATTCAGGTGAAAATGGGCTTCATCGGAAAACAAGATGTTGGTGAACGTTGGAAAGCGCTCAATCATCTGATTTACAAAGACAAGCTTCTGACCAGCATCTTGAGGCTTCAGTTCTTGCACTAACTGAATTTTGTACGGGTGCAGCTTTAAATCTTTGTGTAAAATGCGGCATAATGAAGATCTGTGCACATTTAAAGCAACAGCACGCTTCCGAATCGAGAGGTTTGGATCATCTCGAATAGACTGAGTAACACTGTCCACGTTTTCGGCTGTTCTTGATGTTCTTGGCCGCCCAGATTTTGGTTTCTCCAGAGTTGACCCAGTCTCTTCAAACTTCTCAACCCATTTTGCAATGAGTCGAGTGCTAGGCGCATCATTTAAGTGACGAATATGTCGAATACTGCAGAATTTTCTACGCGCTACAGTCGCCGAATTACCGTTTTTGTAAAACTCACGTACGCACAACGCACGGTCCGCACCAGAGAAACGCTCCATAGCGACTAAATTCCCAAGAGCCAGACTACCGACTGACATACCCCCCGCGCCCCTCAGAATAGTTGCTTTCGCGTAATAAGATAAGCAAATGTGAACTTACTTTTGAGACACCTTGTATTATAAGATCTTATTTCTGGAGCAAAATAAATAAACCGTCTTAATATTTAACTTATATAAAGTAAACAAACTGTATAGCCATTAGAAATATTTCGTTGTATCTAGGTTACCTAAATCTGGTTTTAGACTAAGATTGTTCTAAATAAACTTTATAAAATGTTATTTATCAGAAATAGATCTATAGACATCGTATATAGTGTATCAAAACTTGCGTTTTACATTTTTAATACTGTGCAAGAAACGAATTTGCTGTATTATTTTAATCTTAATGTTATTTACTTAAGCTATTATAACTTTAAACAAACAGTTCTATAAAATCAACTTTATTCTATAATATATGAAGGCTTTTATTTTTATTTACGTAATTTGTAATCTATCAACTTTTAAATACATACTCGAAAATTTTCCAAGGTTCTATTACATTAACCATTTTATGATGTAGGTACCAAACAACAATTTTACGTGTACCTATTTCATATAATTACATCACTTGAATTCTTTGTTCTTGAAAGGAAACTAAGTGTCGGTTGAATTCCGTGTGAATATAATTCTTTCATCTATCTATAATAATAATAATCGAAGGTTTTATTATCTTATTTATAAAGTTTTTAATTCTATCAACTACCGGTATAAAATATAATGCTAAATTAAACTTCAATCTGTTTTAGTTTCCACATAGTTATCGATTTAATCCTTGATTTCAAAAAGGTAAATGTAAAGTTATAGACCAATATTTACTGTGATTGGAATCCTGAATTCCATTAGACCATTAACTGTTTTTTAATAAAAATAACAACATAGGTTAACGCCCTATTATATGAAGATTCTAGGTATATGAAATATAAAATTCACTACTGTTACAATAATGTATATAGGTATACCTCAAACATACTATTAACCTCTTAGATTATTTTAACCACTGCGATAGATTTTCAAATTAATGTTTTTATTATAGTCTCTATTACTAACATGTTCATTTATATCTTCTGTTTGTTGTTTTGTTTATTTTTTACATAATCATGTTTAATGTCTCACCTACATATAATACATTTTACCAAGGCTAAATTAATTTATCTACTCTAAAACATATATATGTCTATTATTGTGTAGTCTAGTGCTATGGTTAGGTCCCGATATTTTTAAATTCAACATGTGATAACTATCTCTTGTTGACCACCGACAATGACAGTTCATTTCTATAACTATCAGTCTCACATATTCTTTTAATTTATCAAACAAAGCTACATGTGCTAATAATTATAATTGATTGATGATGGATCATCTTCGCCGTTCTATTCTTTCATTGCTTTGTTGTTATATTAAGCTTTCATTTTAGTTTGTTCTGTCATTGTATAAATACGTACTTATAAAACATCTTCATTAAAAAGCGTTCAAAATTCAACAGTTAAGTATAAGAGTATTGTAATACTGAAACGAAACATTTGCTTTATATTCTTCCTTTCTATTTCCTACTAATAATTTGATTGGATTCTCACATAGTAAAACACAAGTCTTTATTATTAGCTTTCTTTACAAATATCAACACATAAGTTTCTTTGTCTAAAACAGCACCCACTGTTCCGTTTGAAGAACATGTGGATTGTTTTGTTGGAATAAAAAATTTCTACGGCTGCACGTTTACATTGGTAAAACACAATGTGAAACATACATTACTGTTTTGTTTCAAAAACGTATTGTAAAAATTAGAGTTAATAAATTTTACGCCGTCAATGAAAAGAATTTGATGTTAAATATATTTGATGCATAAATGCCTTAGTAAAGCTCTTGAACTCTTATGGTAAGGTCAAAAGCAATCAAACAATGTGGTAATTTTATGAGTGTTGATAGTTTAATCATGTTTTACGTTTCTTGTTTCAGGTAAATGCACTCCTGTACGTGAGTTTGGTATAAGCAAGGTTTGAATACGGTAGTTAACGAATGATTTATTTCACGTGCAATTGTGAATTCAATATCATTAACGCCAAGTTCTGTTCTAAATGGACCGAAACTAACTCGGGACTACATTACTCCTTTAGCGCTTTAGTATGTTTAAACTACTTTGTTTGAAGCTACATTACTATTATACCTTGAACAATGTAACTTAGTGACGTCGATTTCTTTTAGTTTTTTCCTATTTTCATTTTATAATCACGTTTTGATGACAGTACATGTTATCAAGTCTGATACGTAAGTTATTGTTATGGAAGACAATAAAATGTTATCGGATCAATATTACATCTTTGTGGTGTTGTATTTGTTTATCGCGTCAGTCATAAGTATTAAATATCAATGCATTGTTTTTGGAAACATTATTATTGCATCATACAAATATTCCTAGTGCGTTCACACAAAGGTAAAGGTGCTTTATTTGTAGTAATTCCTCTGTGGGCCAACTCTCCTTATTTCGTAGTCTGTCAATTTTCAATCGCATTTTAATCTTCCGTCACATTTGACTTTTTGTCCATATAAATAATGACAATTTTATTATATGTGGAAATTAGTTATCGGTTTTTAAAGCTCTTGCCATATCTTTAGACGTGTTGAATGTATGCAAGTATAAACAATTCTCATGTATAAAATGTAATATCATACTATATTTTGGTAAAAATATGGATTTTGAATAACCTAATACTCGCAGATTAAAGTGTAATATTGTTTTAATATGAAAAAGGATCAGTTTATATACCTTCATTACCAATCCTTATAAAAGAGTTATTCGTATTTATGTAGAGGTTGTTTAAAGCGTCGTTATGTTCCAAAAAGGGTAATCATATATCTTCTCCAGAAAAATAAACGTCATCCACGTACTTATAATCGATTTTATTATCAGTATTGTCGTCAATGAAGTTATCCACTGTCAGTTTGTGTTACTGATTAACCGTACATAATATGACATTTAAACGCAGAAACCTTTTACGATAATTAATGGTTAAACACAATTTATTGCTTATTAATAAAGACATTTTAAAAACAGCGATTATTTCTATACCATATACATTAATGAATATTCTATAAACACCGATTATAATTGCAAATTAATGTGGAACTTTTGTAATTACCTTTGACCATAGATTATAATAGAAAATGTCAGATTTCACTTAATTTTCTAATTAAATACTAACTACAGATCGCCGAAGTAGCATAATCTATGTATCAAAAAATATTCGTTATGAGATAAGTAATAATGATTTTCGTCTAAATCGGTTAAAGCCTGTTCAAGTTATTGATAAATAGGCTAGCGTAAGTTAATTTTGTGTCTGGCTCATCGCCTGGGAGGTTTTTGGAGTGGTGGGCTTTACTCCTTCCCCTCCCAGAGAGGCAGCCTCGACAAGGCATTTCGCTCTCCGGGCGTCTGGATGAATTTGGTTTCCCAGGCTCGGATGGAGCGATTAGAGGGACACCCCGGGGGTTTTTAGTCAGTAGGAGTCTGACACACCGGAGTCGCTGCCCTCACAGCGGTGCTGATGGTCCTATGCAGGATTTTCCCCCGGGACACCAAAAAAAAAGTTTAAGTTATTTTATTTATGTACAAGTCTCGGTAATAAATGATAACTTTCCAAGAATATTTTTTTCCCAACGTGTGCCACGTTGTATATCCTCCGTGACTGAAATGATGTAGACACTATCAATTGTTCTCTATCAAGATTTCTCTTGATCATTAGATCATTACTAATGATTGATGCTATTGGGACCTTTGACCTAATCGCATATATACAAATTATCATTTTCTAGCTATATAACACAATGGTTCTAACGAAACCAGCGTTAGCATATTATTTTCAACGTTTTTTCATATTAAACTTATCAATCAACAGTATCATTCTCCAGTTACATCGACTTCAATATTAATGTATTACTGGGAAAAATCTTACCTACAGGGTATCTCACCGCGCATGGTTCAAAGAAAATATTTACATAGAACACACCTTGGAAAGAAAATAACACCCTATTTTTATTAAATATGTTTTCTGAGCAATACAGTAATATAAAAACTTAGAGTAAATATGAACATAAACTAAGTTATTGGTCCACTAGCTACCCTTCCTGGCATTTCTATATCTGAATAATTTAATTACCTTTATGCACTGAAACAAATAACATTATTATTTTTTAAACTAGAACCACGAATTTCTTATGAAGGAATTTCCGTAGCAAATGGGATATCTCAGGCAGCATGGCATTATGTTATGGAAGATTTTAAGAATAGTTACAAAAATATCTTTTTTTTTTAAATGGCGTCCTTTAACCTTAAACATGATATAAGCAGAATAATTCATAGTTTAGTAATTGAAAATCTATAATATAAAAATGAATCGCTAAATGTGTTGATAAGCGCAAAACTCGAGAACGGCTGAACCAATTTGGCTGATTTCTTTTTTTGTTGTGTTTGATGAAGTATGAGGTTATTACGGAGAGAAAAAACTTAAAAAATACGAGGGAAATAGTAAAAACAACAATTTTCTTTACCCCTAGAAACCACTCTGTCCCCAGTTGTCAAACATTTGACGTCAATCAAAACAAAGGTGCGTTAGGAGTATCTTTGTATGCCTTCAAATTGATTAGAGAGGTTGCATGTCATTACTGAAATTAAGAATTTTTGCGCCAAGTAATCAAATAAAAGATATTGTGTACAATAAGGTATTATAATAAAAGTGTTATCACCATAGATATTACTAAAGTCTTCTTAGACATTTCTATTAGACAAATGAACATAAAAAAAAATAATGTAACTTTGTTTTTGACTATAAAATATAGAGAAATAGGGCAGAACAAGGTCTGCCGGGACAGCTAGCATTTAATATATTAAGTGATGCAGAAATATTTTACTCTTGCTTATTTTAAACTTATGTATTATAGTAAATAATTTTCGGAATCAATAAATGTTCCTTTTCGTGACCAGTTCCTAGCTTATAACTTGGACAATAGAACTTTCCTACGTGTGGGTGTACCGCAGTTGAAGGACCCAATAATCATGGGGTCTAATAAAGCAAATTGCCCGAGTCCCGGCCCTGTTATTGTGAAACACGTGCGAGATGTATCGACTATAGCGCAGCTGCTGGTTTGGTAACACTCCGGTCGACGTCTAGGGGCATTTTGTCCAGGTGATGGCGATATTTATATCCAATAGTTTATTATTGATCAATCATGCGAGATCAATTTATTTATTTATTTTTACTACAATAGTTGCACTACTATAAAACTTAAAAATCATTCTTGTAAACTTATAATCTAGTGCACTATATATACAGTAAAGAACGCATGCAAAATAAATTAAAAAATTGTATCTAAATGTGCTTTTTAACAAAAAAATAATAAACTTACTTAGTAAACATACAATAAGCAGGTTTATTTAAATCAACTAAGGCTGGGATTTATATACCCAACTTTAAGTTTGCTTAGACTTTTCTAAAACATTACAATCTATATTATTCAATAAATATCAAAGGATTTGGTAAGTCATCGATTTTGTCAACATTGTCTTGGGTCGGCGAATCCTACGGCTATACTCAAGTTCCTATTATATATTCAATTTTTTGTTGAAACGAATCTATATTTTGAGAACATTGCTAAGCAGAGTTGAAATAGCGTCTATAAACCTTAGCCAAAAAAAACTGTCACAGAAATCATACGAACCAAACTCACTAATAGAATCAATGCATCTTATTAGTACTAACATGCTCACAAAAGATGCTCCAAATATCTTTCTGGGATTGATTCTCATAGCTAATCTTACTATGTTCTTTACATTAACTGCAATCAGTACCAGTTGTTTTTTTTTTCAAGTACCGACTATAATATAATGATTGCTGTAGAATTTCATATCAAGTTACGGTACGCAGTTTTTTTCATCAAAACATAACTTTAAATATATTAATGAGCTATAATTTACAATTCTGTTCTGTTATGTTCAACAAAATCGAAACATAATGCAAAAATAATATACAGTTAATGTAAGTAATTTCTAAATCGTTTCTCTTTTACACCATAGACTAAAAACTTGTAAGAATCACACACAAAAGGACCTGTGAGTTTCGTTCATTCATAGTCAAGCTCCGTGGGTGACTCATCCGCATGAATTTACATACATTGAATCGTTTAATGAGGCCGATAATGAATAAATATGGTGTTTCATAACATCGGTTGTAATGTCTGAGGAATATATGCATGACAATGAGCGGTGTCTATATCATCGTACATAATGTTGTTCTTATCATGTTATAACGCTTTTGAAAGAACATTGAGAGATTCAATCACATTGTTTTATATCCAAATTCAACTATAGTTGTAAGCAAACTAAGGGCATATCAAAATACTTAAATACTTTCTAATGTAGCGTTTGTGTTTTAATTGTATAACAAAGATGAGTATTGTTTGTTTCCGTAAAATACTATATGTCTTAAATCTCAGGTTTAAAATCAACAACTTTCGTAGAACCTTTCTTCAAACACACATGGAAATATTATTGCGTGACTCGGAAGTTGTTTTATTTGACGAAAGTGAAACACTTTAAATGAAAGTAACTTTTGATTTGTAAATATTAGACAATTTTGTGATCATTAGACTGTGTTTTGCGTTTGTATATTGCTAAATCTTTTAATAACTTTATTATTTTAAGTTGCAGTTATAAGCACGGCACATAAAATAATATATTATTCTCATACCTTATATCAATAAAATTAATAAAATAAAAATAATGATATGCCAAAGATCTTCAGTGTTAGTTTAATGTCTTTAGATAAGTTCATTAGGAAATTTTATTTAATTTGTCATTTTAAAAGGCATATGTGATAAAATTTAATTTGTAACATTCAAACTAATTTCAATTTGAGGCAATTAAGAGATAATTATATAAATAAATATCAGTTAATCGTATGTTTTAACAAAGCGAGTTTATATAATGTATAAGTAATAAAATTTCGCAAATTAGAAGGTTGATTATAAATCCAAGAATAAAGGCTAAAGGCTGTTCAAGGCCACGTCTTGCAATCTTCACTTGATTGTGATGAATCATGCCGTAATAGCAATCGCAACATGCGGTTTGTAAGCAATTTTGTCGTTACATTACTGACATTATAATTTACATAATGACTGTTAGAAAAATGATTTCAAATTAACTCTTCACATCTTCATCAAAATTATATGTTACTTTAATAGTTTCGTTAAATGTTTTATCTATTCTAAGGTCCTACATACTTAAAAACACACAAATATGTCACAGGAATAAAATAAAAAAAAACTGATTAGAACAAACATATTTGATTATTGTCTGAAAGTACTAAGCTCCATAAACATAAATAGAACGCACAAGTAAAATAAAGTACTCACAAAAATATTTAAACACTATTAACATAACGCTTATGTTTAAATAAAATCCTTTAGAAATTCCTAAAATAGTACGAGAGAAATAATTTTATGTATTAAAAATGTATACCTGATTACCTAGAAGCTCATCTATAAATGTGATTAGAAAAAAAATAACCATATAAATAGAGCTTTATTTGTAAATCTAAGTAGTTACAGTAGTTTATCTTAAAAAAAGTAATCTGATTGCAACAAAAAGATAATACTAAAACAATGGTTATATACTATTACGTCAACGACCACTGATGGTTAAATTCTCAACACCATGTCTTCACGGCCCACTCCATTTACCTAATCCGGGTAGTTGTTGATGCTGTAACAACGTTAGCTAGCGTAACGTACTATCTGTTAGGGCTGTGACGGACGTCCGTATCCGTGAGAATGAGAAAAACAGAAATTTTATTTGGATGAATTATTAATTACGAAATTGGTGTAACCATATATTCAGCATTACTTTATTTAAGATTCACAAACCAATTAAAGATAATAACTAATAGTCAAAGACAAAGGGTATATTATTGTAGTTAACCAAGTTGACAATTTTAAAAATTATTGATTAGAAATCGCTGCATTTTACAAAAATAGGATTTAGATTTGAATTTAATCAAATTTGAGTAATTTTGTTACTATGTATTATCATCGCCCGCCGAGCCGTCGGAAGTATTCGGATTCCCAGGCTCGGCGAAGGCGAAGAGAGGGCAGTGCTGGCACCCCGGTGGTTTTAGTCGGGGCAGGTCCGACACACCGGGGGAAGTGGCCCTCACCACTTCCCCTGACGGTTCGTAGGGATTTCCACCGGGATAACAAAAAAAAAAAAAAAACTATGTATTATCAAGTGAAGCTAGGCTTGAAATTCCAGTTCGGTTTGTCATTATACTAAAACTAAAGCTAAAGCTAGCCCATAAAGCCATTTATATTTTACCCTGGTTATGAGAGATCATTTGTACCAGTTGTGTATAAAATAACAAAAAATATATTTTTAAATGTATGAATCTTATCAAATAACAAATAAAAAAAAAAAAAAAAAAAAAACAAAATAACAAATATGTTATGTCCAAAAGGAGCAGTATTTGTATTAATAGATATTAGTTTCGCGTCGTTGTCGCATTCAAGTCCTTCAATTTGTTTTTATGTGCGTAGAGTATTATGGTGTCTTGAACATGTTTTATCGCAAAGATCAAGTGATACAACTATTAATGTGTTCCACGTTCTTCATTCGCATCATTGACTGCACTAACATCACCCGCATTCTCAATTACCTCAGCCCTATAGAGCTCTAGGGTCTATTTCATAGATTCGCCATGCTGTTTTAATGCCATAAGTGGTTTTGCGATTTGATATGCTTGTCTGTCAACTTCATAGATATGATTCCAACTTCATATTAATATTGTGTTACAGAAAATAGATACCATCTCACTAGATGCCTTTTCCTTATACCAGCTTTGGTAATAAATCTATAATAATAAATCACAGCTCGTAACATTCTTATTATTATTTATATTGCATTGGTTTCTTATAGTATCGGCACCAATCGTAGTTGGCAATCCCAAATTATCGGATTTTTCTTTTTTAGTATCTGTAATTAGATACTGGGAGATTAAATGCAAAAACTTAGAAACATTTAAAATTGTATAATGGAATGTAAAAATATATTAAAACACACACTTTATATTGCATTTAATAACATTGATGTTACTTTACATTCTAAGCTTACATTTGTTAAGTCATAACAATATCAACAAGTGGGTGGTTGATATGGAACTTATTTTCTTGCTAATAGATGGCGACACAGTGAACTTAGCTCTCGCAAGCGGAACGTTTAGTACGTTTCATAGGATGATTCGGTAGTTGCGGTCTTGTTAACTTTGCGCAGAGGCAATATCGTAACCAATGAGGTTTATCCGAGGTGCGATTATTGCTAGTTGAAAACTTTACCAATACCCCGCCTTGTGGACGTGAAATACCGTCCGCTATGGCAATCTTTGGATGGCTGTAATGGCCTCAAAAAATTGTGAATTACTACCGTACTACGTATGATATTAAGGAATCTGAAACGTTTTATAAACAAAGCCAATTGACATGGTTGAGCTTTAATAAAATCAATTGGCTCCAAATGTAATTTCAATTTTAATGGATTGTTTTAAAGGTTATGGAATATGAATTGTCTGAATTTATACATTGTATTTTTGACACCGTCTAGACCACTAAACCAAGCCATTATTGGCTTGCTTTAGTGGAATGTCTCATCAAAATAGCTTTGTATAAAAGCGGCATTAAGAGTTTAGAGAGTTTTAAGCTAAGAAGCCAATTTACATTTTTTGCAGCTGATAGCCGTGTTCATTGCGTTATAGTTAATCAGTAGTTTTCTCGTAATTGTAATAACGAATTCATCCGATTTTTGTATATTCCTGAGCGTATCTTTTGGCAGTTTTTTCTTATCTGAGGCTTTTGACTTTTGTGAAATATACATATGTTAATTCATTTATGTTATATAATCAAGGGAATTATTAAAAATAGCAATTATATTTTTAAAACTATTAGATTGTTCTAAAAAACTGACTACAGATACATCTCGGTCATAATTAATCGTTCTTTATTGGAAAATTCCGATTGAAAGTAAGAAATTTCATCTGATTGCAGTACTCAACTTGCTAGCCAGTGAGTTATGTGAACTTGAGCAAATTTGTTCCAATTACTCGAGCCCGTAGTTACGCTACTGGATTGTGGGAATGAGAAATGTGGGATTTGTCACAGTATCTATTTTGTCGTATAGAAATCGTAATATGCGCAGACATTAAGTTACATGTTTTAATAATATATTTAAAAAAACTTAAACAAGACAAATCTTTTCAAATGCCAAATAATTTAAATTTTTCAAACACCTCTGTTCTGTTATACATTATTAATTAAGCAGTGGCAATGTTAGTTTATTAATGTCTAAGAATACTGAATTTCCGAATTCGTAAGTTTGATTTTGAACAGAATTTCATTTAATAGTAAACCTTTTTATTTTAAGCTTTAATAGATTCACAATTTTCATATTAAACCTTAATAAATGATTAAGGAAAATATTCTACATACATTATGCAATAGTTAATCCACTACGGATAAATTGGTCGCTGGATGACCGGTGCAGCGATGTAAATTTCGACGATAAAATGTGAACTATTCTGAGCCATATCTGGGAGTATGACCATAGTGAATTAAACTCTATTGGGCTTATTAGAAAACAAGTTTTAACGTTAATAAAGATTTAACTGTTTGCATGAGGATCAAATTTTGTGAGCATATACCAAAAACCTAGACTAGATGTCGGGATGCTTAACATAATCTTAACAGAACTATTATCTGATGAGGCGTCTGGCTTGTTTAGAGCAATGGCATCATATGTTAGGTATTTCTGTATTAGGGTATGATGGGGCTGATATACGTAAACACGTAAGAGTCCCTTAAATAAATAGAATAAAAAAAAAACCATAAAAATAGTTTGTCAAATTTATTATGATAATTGTAAAATAAAAGAACAAATTCTTTTTTCTAACTATTTCAGACATTTACTTGTAAACTTAGAAATCGTATTGTTTGTCAAAGCTACAGTCTTAAATTCACAGCTATCTGAGTAAACAAATAGGAAAGCAGTCACTCTCTTTGTAATTTTAACACAAATAAGAGGAGCGCTTCCCGCAATTTTAGTATATAACCAGAGGTGAGCGATAGCTATATCGAACTCAAACGGTTAAACAGAGGCAAAAGTTAGTTGTTAAAAAAACTAGCTTATACCAATCAAATGCTGGTTTATTTTTAATATTAGCAAAAAAAAATTTTTTTTAATAACTGACTTTTGCCTCTGTTTAAACGTTTATTTAAATTGAATCTTGTTTTCTAATAAGTCCGTGTACACACCCATGGGTTTTAACCATCTGTTCATTTGACACAAATGCATAAACAAGCGCGTACGTTATATTAAAGGACTTCGGAGCTTGTGACCCCATCCATAGCTATAATAAGTCTGTCGATAATTAAAAATCTGTGGCGATGTATTTCACAATAGTTAATAATATTTTTATACCATTAATGTTTTCCTTTTTAACGCCATAAATATTTAATTTTCAACTAAAATATTGTAATTCTATATCTCACTTCTTAAAAACGTCGGTTTTCACTAAAAAAACTGCAAAACATTTAAGAAGGCATCCATATTTTATATTAGAATAAGTAAGTTTAAATATTTACGTTATAAAATTTAGCACGATAAACTAATTAGTGTCAGTATGACCTCATATTGTGACATAAATATAAGGCTGTAGTTCCAATACGGCTTCCTCATAGCGGATTAACAATATATTGAGAATATTCGATATGTTACTTATGCTGGGAAAATTGCACTATGCTTAGGGTTAACACAATCAAATGGACTTTATTGCGTTTACTCCATAGATTAAACAATATTCTTTATTGTAAATTAACAAATTCGTTTATATTTACATTGTCTCCGGTATGTAACTATGAGATTCTATGACTCATTAGTTTATTATTAGTTTGAAAATAATAAAACAGTAGAAAATGCTCTTCGTAGGGTTTCATATACTAATGCTCTCATAGAATCTCAATGGAATTTCATCCTTTAATAGTCGCTTTCGTTTTTGGACTACACTGCATTTACCATCAGGTACCCTGTAGTCACTATGTCGAGCCAGTGTAAAAAAAAAATCATCGTTTTAATATACCATAATATTCCATGTTTATTAAAATCATTTTTGACATATAACGCCACTTTGTCCCATCACCTTTTTCTGATTTATTTCTGCTTGTAATATAAACAATCATAGTTTTAAATATATCATCGTGAAGTTGTAAAAGCCCTGCCAAGGTAACAATAACCAGGTTTTGGTCCTCAAGAAGATGTAAGAAATAACAACCCTGCCAATGCGCGGCTACACGTCCGTTCCTCCTTTTGCGGTGACAACCCACATTATAACGGTGCCGGCTAGATTGATTTTTCTGATCAGTGATTTATTTACCGCAGCTATTCAAACGTACGAAAGACAAGACCGTTCGTAAAGAGTATAAAAACACGAAATAGCGTTTAATCCAAGTCCCTTAGCACTACCACTATCTTTGGCTAGTGCACTGTAATATTATTCGTTAAAAAAAACTTAGCGTTAAATATGATATTAGTAAGTGTTAAATATTCTAATTCGTAGTGATTTTCAATTCCAATGTAATATATTTCATTTCAGCTGTAATATTAAGCCAAGCGAAATTGCAATCGGAATTGCATAATCTTTTAATGTATTTATTTACGTTATAAATATTACAATCCTATATTAATTTAATGTAACATTATCTGTGACTTAAAAACTAATACAAGTACTTGGTGGTAGCGTATAATGCCTTTTAATTGTCTGAGAATATAGCTGTATATTTCGATAAAATATTTTAGCAAGTCAAGACTGTCCAAATGGTAATTGAATAAAAAGACAATGATATAATTTTACTGTTTAAAAGGCTTGATTCATCACAACATAAATAGATAATTTTAAATGACGTAATTTTGTCTGAATGTTAGTAGTCATGAGTGGTAATTCGCTTGGCCAGTCGAATTCACTTCCTTAATTTAGCAAACAATGGATAGTGGAGAGGTGCGCATCTTATGTGCTTCTCGCTAACAACTGGAGAGGTTGAGATACTCTTAGTCATTCAAATAAAATGTAAATTCTTTGGGTAATGGAAATTAATGGATTGTTTGGAATGGATTCTTTAAATGGAAAATGAAAAGCCGACGATCGAACGATTTTATCCAATAAATATCTGTTTACAATACACATAAACAACAACCATTTTAGGCTGGGAGTTAGAAGAAGGATATTAATTATTTTCCGTCCAATAAAAAATCATCTAAATGTAATACTCATAAAAAATCTATCGCCATTTCTAGTTCCAGTTTAGCTGATATGTAGTAAAACACTAATTATTGGTTATAAATAGAGAAAGTTTATTATATTATCTTTAAAAAGAAAATGATAGGTTACAGAGATGATAATTGTTAGGTTTAGATAAAGGGATATATAACTTTCATTAATAAAACGTTTGTAACTGATTCCTATGAATGAGTGAGGAAACATTGCAGTTTTCAATATGACAGATAAAGTGCAGCATAATATTATTAAGAAAGCTGATTCGTTTATTCTGCTGTGGTCCAAACTGAAGTATACCTTAACATGGTCACGGAGCTTGAAATTGATTCTTCACGATCGGTTGCGATGGGCGCGCACGCAAAATCACACAATAGGCCATTTTTTGTCCAAACTCATTTGTACTCGCGGGCGTGTTGAAGGTTGCACGCGCGAATTGAACTCCACTGTAGAGTTTGGAAGGCATTTTTTTGTTTCCTCAATCGGTATGAGTTTTTTAACTTCCGCAATAAGGCAACTGGAAGACCGATTTCTAAGAGGATATTTGGGAGACACTTTAGAGCCAAAATATTGAAATCATACCAGATGAAGATAGTCTTTAAACTGTTCTTAACCGTTTCACTATCAGCTAGTTTATGTCAATACTGTATAGTGTAGTCAAACTAAAGATTTCTTCAGCTTCACAGCAGGAATTCTAGACTTAAAAAACATCGTGCTCTATAAATGTACAGGAAAGCTCAATCCGGTCCACTTTTTAATGTCGTCGAAGTCAAGTCACTCTCGTCTCTGTCTGCCTGAGCTTTTCTTCTAATCTTGCCTTCGAAGAAATCATATTAAGATCCTCTCTGCATATGTCCACCAAAGACTATTTTCCGTTTAAGGACTGTCGACATAAGTTCTCTCTTGCGATGGGCCATTCATTGCCAGGACCTTGGCATTTGAGGTGAAATTAGTCCGAGGAATCCTGAACTTTCTACGTAATTTCGAATATGGTATATATTTTTGGAATCGGTAAAAAACGCTGATTCCAAAAATATATACGAGTATATTACTATATCACCAAAAAATGTCGCTTAAACCAAATAGCCTTTCATCCCTCGATATGTTCTTCTATGTTCGGCACGGAGTTGAAATTATATTTATAGAGTGTATTACAACGAATTCGTGATGTTTAGTTCTAAGCGGAGTTAACATTTCAGCAACTTTGTGGTCGTCATTGACCGCACCGCCGCGAGCCTAACATTTGCAGAAAGGCGGGCCAACGCGTGTTTTCCGGCTGTTCGGCTATTTCCATCACGCTCTCTGCTAAATCCGTCGCCGGCGGCCGATGACTCCGGCGGCATGCGCCAATGTTGCTGGACCTTGGGCTTGATCTCGCGTGCCGGACCATGTCATTGTGGGCAATTTTTTGTCCGTCACTAAAGGCACTGACTCACATGCTCAATAAAAGCATATTTGTAAACCCTCTGTATACTATTCAACTACTACTGCAATAGTTGCTAGTATTGTTCAATTTTATATGTTTACTAAGAAAATAATAACATATCGTTACGCTGTGCTCCTTTCGGGATGTGCAGAGGTACATATTAAATTAACCTATTTTGCATTTGTATGTAGTGTCCAAAATTATCACTTACAGATGGACAGAATGTAATTAGATTAATGAAAAACGATTACGATTACATTTTGCGTTTTTCACCATTAATATGACTGCATTTTGCTCATCTATGTTTTAAACACTACAGAATCCTCAATTGCGTACACATTTATGACTCCTTAATGTTTTGAAGGGATTTAATCATAATTACAGAGCAACAAAATTGAAATTTCGACTACAATTTGCAATCGTTAATAATTAATCAGGTTACATTTTGCCCATCTCTGGTTACACTGTTGATTGCTATTCTACGGGCACTACACATAACTCGAAAATAATATGTTTGCATAAGCATAATTTAAAAACAAAGGTACCACCGGTGTTTATAAGTAGATCCTTTGCGCTTAAAGAATATTCTTTTTATGTCCGCCTCATATAGCTTTTTTATGTGAAAGGAGGGCAATTAGGTCAAACAAGAAGCATGCTAACAAATTCATCATCGATTCTGTAGAATGATCATACGTGTTTGCTCAGTACAGCAGTTTACACACAACCCATATTATTTAGCAATCGCTAAGTAATAGAAAACTTTCGTGTTAGTAAGGTGCATGTGTGTCAGTACCTTAACATTAGTGGCGTGCCGGATTAATAAAATAAGATTTTAGATTTTACTCTAGGTAACAATGTTTTTTCTAAGAAAAAATTTTACTTCAGAAATCATCGCGTCATGCAAAAAATATTCGAAGTCGGCAATGTATCTATTAATTTTTTTCTCTATTAATGTAATAGAAATCAATTGTATAGATTTTTTAATTTATATTAAAATTGTTATCACAAAACTGGTTTTGTATTGAGCTGGAGTATTTCCAATTATTTATATTTTATAACTTTTTTAGCAAAATACTTTTACTATATAAATGAATAGTTAAAAAAATAACGCCACATCCATCAGGTTCCTAGAAAGCGTTACAACTAGTATTTTCTTTTGATGGAGGTAGTTAGAACAACGAAAGCCACTTATTATCTCGTCCGCCCAAAAAATAATGATTAACACGTGTGTTATTCCCATTTACAATAAGGCAACAGTGTGGCAGCTGTCAATTAAAATGATAGAACACGTGTCATTTTGAGGCTCGATATTCGGAGCGAAATAACTGTTACAAAATAACAATTGTTCCAAATGAGAGGTGGCGCGATGATGGTGCCGATCGTGATTATTTCCGGTACTTCGAAACAAATTTCAGGTCTCTTAAAGTGGTTGTACGCAATCCTAAGTAATTTCAATATAAAACTCTTTGCTTTATTAATATCAATTATAATATTTCATAAAAAATGATTTTTTAAATGTAAACTTCATGTAACTTAATTGTTATGATCTTTAGGTATATCCATACACATCGACAGCACTATGGACTTTATTATGATTTTTTTATTATTTAAAATATAAATAATACCATACATTCTAAGGGTTTATTTATATTTATTTTCATACGTCACTCAATAAAATATTTTTTATTTCATTTGTTTTATTGTATGGAAGTGAAACCTGGGTATGTCATAAGAAGTATAAAAGTAGAATTTGTTATTTTTTTAGGTTTAAGTGAAAGACGTCCAGTAGAAACAATTTAGTTTTTAAAATATCTTTTGCAAATTTCCAAATCATATAATAATTATTGTAATATCGACAAAATAGTATCAGCACTATTAAAATTATTAGGATGAAATTATTAGTCATAAATATGCTTTAGTTGCTAATTAAAGTAAGAATTACAACAGCAACAACGAAAATATACCGTCATATCTAAATAAGGCACTTGATCAGAATTATTTTAACAAAAGAGATTTCTAACTTTAGGTCATTGAGTATCATTAGATTGTCTTTTTTTATCGATACATCATATGTAATTAACATACACAGTAACAATTCACAGCTAGTGATTAAGGAGTGAAAGATACGAATATAGATGCACGTTAAACCACTAAATTATGATAATAATACTGCGTTACATAACACTGAAGATGCCTCATAATTATTATAAACAAAAAGTATATATTCGTGAAGTCGTGACCGCGGTTAAGTACCGAGTCACTAGCCCCCGCTTGCGTAATATTATTGTAACAGTTATCGATGTTAAAAAGTGATCCAACACGCCATTGTTATTGGACGGACACGACTTGCCTGTTAGTGACGTTCACAAACATGTATTTCCATCGATATATCGAGTTTACAAACAAACAAGGAACGGAAGACCTTATTTATTGCAGAAATTGTAATAGGAAAAATTTGCGTATAATGGTTTTAACTGCTAGTTGTCGATACGATTTAGTGAGAATTGTCAAAAATGGCTTCCGATGCTATTAAATCAACAGATATTTGAGATATAGTTGAAAAATGGGAAGGTTTAAAAAATAAATTACCATTTTTCTTTTAACTCCCAAACTTGGAAAAATTCCTAGGAAAATAAAAAGATGATCGTGTTTATTATAAGATTATAAATCTATTGTAGAAGTAGGTATAACATGGTTTATTTTACTTTGTTATAAATACAATAACTTCCATCATATCTATAAATATCTTGTATTAGTAAAATACTTGTTATTTGTCAGAATAAAAAAATATTGGAGAAGAAATAAATTCAAAGATATAAAGACTTTTAGTAGACTAAAGAAGTGTTAATAAATATATTGATTTAAAATCAGAGAGCAGATTCAGACCCTCAGAACTTAAATTCGACAAAATTATAAGTCAATATGTTTATTCAATGACCAAGTATATAACAAGATAATACATTTTTATGCTTCTATAGGATGCCCGACGTGTCTGGAAATAAATGAATTTATTTATGATTATTTTTATATGAGCTGAGGTCGTAGTGATCTGACATTAATATTTAACAGGAGCAAGGCTTCCCTTTGGCATTTTTTAAGTTTTTTTTTAATAAATAATTGACGGTCACCAGTTACTTTTAAATGAGTTGATAGCTTTTCCGTTGCCTTATGTTATAAAAGAGAGTATATAATAAATAAAATTATCAAATATAGACGTAATTACAATCATTTCTTAATCGAACATCTCTAGAACAGCTGTTGCACTGTATTTTTTGCTGATGGGATAGTTAATCTATATTTGAAACACTTCGATCGAAATTTATAACACAATGGATGCATAAAATCGCTTATGCATTGTAACTCACTTGCAGCGTTGTAAAATTTAACTACGTTCTTGTTCAAAACTTCCCTTCTGTTTCCAATAAAGAAATTTAGCTGCAGAGCAAAAATTTGGCAGAACAATTATTTTAATTATTTTATAATAGTATGTGGCGATTACATTTTTACTTCACGTATGTGGTAATGGCTTATACCAGAGATGGGCAAAATGTAATCTGATTAATGATGAACGATTACAAAATGTAGTCGTAATTTTAATTTTCTTGCTCTGTTATCGTGATTAAATCCATTTAAAACATTAAGAAATCATAAATACGTATACAATCAGGGATTTTGTAGTATTTATAACATAAATGAGCAAAATGCAGTCATATTAATGGTTATAAACGTAAAATATAATCGTTAATCATTTTCATTAATCTGATTACATTTTGCCCATCTATGGCTTATACTATGAAGGGATCAAGCAGTATCCTTGTTTTTATATAATTAAGGTTGGAAAATATTAGAATTTGTTAAAAATAAATTTTATTTCACATTTGTCATTATAAAAGATTTTAATTTATAATATCAGAAATTAACTATCTATTACAATAGCACTTTCGTCACCACTCAGACGTCCGTCAAACCCTTTTAATTGTTTTTGTTTTTCGGAAATTATTGTATCATAGTTCCGACGTTTGAGTAAATACAAATAATCTATCTGTTGCAATAACGGATTTTCAACAGTACTATATTTCACTTTCGTTTTATAATAAAGGGAATTATTTTAGCTCTATTATAATAGACACATATACTTACGAGGAGTTCCTTCCGCTATCAGACATACACTATGACGAATGTATCACATTCAACTCGACATATCACGATAAATATCTTCAAATGTCACGGAGACATCCTTCTTTTATTCAACACAGCCTGCCTTTTACACCTCTAGGTATTTATGACAGCTAAGACCCTTCGTACATCATACTACACTTATCTTCAATACCAATGTGACATATTCATATCATAAAAGCCTCTTTACACTTGTTCCTTAGACATAACTATTAAAATCAAGAATTTTGCATTGCCACATTACAGATTACAAAGCTTTGCACAAATATAATGGTTCATTCGTGTTAACCCATAATAATTCGTTTTCATGTAAAAACACAAACTTCAATAATGATTAATAATCCATTATTAAACTGTTAACAAAATATTATATCTTACTGAAATTATTATATGCATTTTATAAATGAAATTATTTATATTTTATGAACGAAATTAATTACTCCCGTTTACACAACGTTTACATTGGAAATGTTGATATAAAATTTGATAGAAAGTTATAAAACGGTTACATTGGCGTTTTTATTATTATTACTGCCAGTATATCATTACAGACTTAAACTAAACCTAACTTTTATACTTACTTTTTTTTTTATACTTTTTTTTTTTATTTTTTTTTCTTTTTTTTTTTTATACTAATGATTATTTATTACTTAATTATACATGGAAACAATATTTATTAGCCTCTGTAAAACTCAATTATTAATTAAAGTTAAGAAAATACATTTCGAAAAATGTCCTAAGCTACTTTCATAGTACTACTTCATTATCAAAATCTAGTCTTTTAATATAATACTATTTTGTAGTAAAATCAATTTTTGATAAAGAAAAACTATGAAAGTCTTTTAGTTGTTTAAAAAATGCTAATTGTTTTGTCACTTAGGATAGTTTTAAAAGCATCCATTATCGTCAGTTTTAACTTGGAACACAAAATACACAGTAATGGGTACACTTTTCATATTAACACGACAGACTAATGGGTACATGATGTGACAGTTTAATTAGAACTTTTAAATTTCATTTTTTCAATGTATAAACTGTGGGATAATTAATTTGTTCGGATATCTATTTCATATTTTGTTGGTTTAAGGCATTTTAGTTGGATCTGGGTGCATTCTATTAATACTTAACCGAGCCTGGGAGTGCCCGGGCACTGTTAATTTACACATTGATTTAAAAAAATCTTAGAATTTAGAAACTAAATTTGTATGTTTATAGGGCTGACACGATTATGTATTCAAAGGTTTTTTCTTTCAAGAATTAAAAAAAGTCATTTTAGTGTAAAATTACTACTATCATTACAGACTTCCCCCTGTTTATTTACAAATATTAATACTTACATTATGGAAGTCATAAAATTAGTCTTGGTATTTTCGAATTGCACCCTTTTTTCGACAGGACAATCTGATGTTGGACGGCAAGGCTTTTACAACTTCACCGGTTGAATAGTAGCACCTAATAAGTCGGTGGAACGCTTCAATTGTAAAAATTATGCTAATAGTAAAAACTGAAATAGACACCGAAGTTCCCATTGTACAAAACATACAAATAATAGAAACTCATCAAAGAATGATTAGAAAGTAAGAAGCTATAATTTTCTAACGTAAACTAGAAAGCTTTAAGAACTTCTAAAACCCTACATTTGTCAATTATATCGTAATTTTGCTTTTACAACTTAATTGTTATTTAAAACCAGATATGTAGGCATATTTCGATGAATAAGGCTTATTAAAATTCAATATTATTTCCATATCTATAAGGGTATTATGAGAATTTGCTGATATGAAAGTAGCTCCGAGTTGCACTAAATTTTTGATAAAAAATTAATCAAAATCTTTAACCCTTTTCTTGATAGTGTATCTGTTGAGATACATCAGAATTTACAAAACCTATTGCCATAAGTTTCTAGCGCAAACTTAATATTTTTATATGAATATTTAGGTAATTTCTCAGTTTTTGAACGCACGTTTAGTTTCTATTAGACATTCTTGGAACATAAGGGTTAAAAACGGTATGAATATTATTTTGGTATTGAAAGAATGAATATTCTGCCAAGTTAAGGGTTAACGAATAATCCAAAATAATTATCTTTACTTGCGTGACTAAGTTATCAAGCAAGACCTTGGAAAATTGGCTTCTTCAATAAAACGAGGGTTTTGATCATAATGAAACTAATGTAATATGGACATATTTACTCTTACACAATTAAGATTTTTTATTTATATCTGTATTAATTTTGATATACTTCTATGTACATTTGTAACTATTTTAATTATCGTATCTCAATATAATCAATAAAGATGTAGTATAAAAACAAAACTTTCCAATTCATTTAACTGAGCGATGATTTCCCAGGCAATTGAAAAAGAATCGGAGGCCAAAGCGATCACGATAAATTCGTTATTTAGTGCGTAATCGGCCCGTCCATCTGGATGCTTTAGAATTTAGATGGTCATCTGTTTCGTTTGTTGTCCAGAATAACAAGTTCGGTTTTCGGGCTAAAAGGTTATTATCCGAAAATATAGTAGTCCTATATTTATATCTAAATAACACTATACAGGAACTTTGTTTTAATATACTTTATGACCGGTGGTCGTGGGTGTGGTTACTGCGACGTACACGCACGTACTCTCGCCTTGCGTCTCGGCAGTCGACTACTGAGACGCAAGTTCGGTGTGCCTTAAAGTGCAAATAAACAGTAAAATGCCAAAATCTGTGTCTTTCTACAACCACACCCACGACCACTGGTCATAACTTAATAATTTCTAAATACTTTTCCCAATTTGGACCAGAGGGCGTTCACGATGCATCTGCATTCTAATATGTTCCATGCATCAATTTTTTAAAATCGTCGCACTATTTTCCATTGTCTCTCGATTCCGTCAAGACCTTTCGCCTCTAAAGTCAAGTGACTTTTTCTTACCTCGAGTACTGGAATTCTCAGGCCTAATTGGGTATACGGGTAGTCTTCAGAAAGTGTATTGCCAAAATAGATTCAAATCTGGTATTTAATCAGTTGGTCTACGAAACTTTCTCGTAGCTATCTAATATTTTTTCAAGGTTCTTGTGTGAAGAACTGTCTTAATTAATTTTATATAATCTTTATTGTAATATTAAAGACTACATCAATAACAATTGAGATGACAATTTTTTAAGAGCACCTTTGATATGCTTAACTTTTTTGTCCATTATCTGTGTGGAGCCGTTGCTAAGAAAACAATAAATCCCTAAATAATAATTTTATACTATTAATTTCGGATCAAATCGAAAATATTTCAGTACCGAATCTTGTATAAGTCGAGTATAACCCGAATATATTCGAAAAACGAAACATCACATCAACTAGTTCTAAAGCCATTACTACTCGTTTGTTGTTGCCGACCAGATTCGAATCAGTAATGGTGTATATCGCGCTATAGAAGCCCATCAACTAGTAGTGATGACTGGTAGACGTTAACACATATTTAGATACAGTCATGACATATTACATTGCTTTTAACTATGTATGATTTCCTCATATCCATACATATATTCAAGACCGTAGTACTCGTCCAGTAATTTTAATACCACTTATCCAACAACTGTTAAATATTATAATCAATTTATACTATATGTAGTTGTTTGTACGAAACATTGGCCATATACCATACAAGTTTTTGGCCGGCTAATTATTAGTGGCCTTATGTCGTATTTACACTTTAGGTTGTAACTACCGCCATAAACTTCGTTACTTGAACGTTTTAAGCAACTATCCCTTAAAGTTGAAAAGATATTAACGCTGGGTTTAAACGTAACCTGCTTCATTCCGTTAAGATAATCTATTATTGTCACAGCATTTATACATCTAATACATAACCCTGAATCCATTAAATTTGAAATGATTTCTAACTTCTTTAGCCAACTGGTTGAGCTAAAGTTGTTTTATCAACTTGCCACGTTTAGATGCGGACTTTAAACCTTTTCAACTTTAAAACCTAACCGTTTAAGACGTTCAACTGACGATGTTAAGGGCGGTAGTTAAAATACAAATTTCCAAATGTGAAATGAGGTGATATATATAAGATGGGTAAAGATTTGTGATGGGATACGACTGTCATTAAAAAATACCGAAAGAATATCAAGGTTACGTTGGAGTTGAATAACTATATAATTCAAAACTAACAGTAATACTGGCAGTACGACAAAAATGTCGAATATGTTGCAAAACGAAATACGGCAATTCGCGGTTATGTAAACAGACTATCTTGATATGTCAGCCGACTTATCAGACTGCACAAGACCAGTTGTTCAAGTTCAACCAGGAGAAGCCGTAACATTACATCACTCTTACAAGAATGGATAAATTATTGAGGTTTACATTTCTTCGACGTGCGACGAGATAACCTAACAGATATTTGACATTACAGCTACACATATACAGGATGAATTTATAGACGATGGAGATATTTCAAGACACAACAATTTGTACCTTCTTACAACTAATAAAAATATAAATAAACTATAATCCCTAACAAATCATTAAGAATATCTATTAACAAATAAGAATTGATCCGTAAAAAGTGTGGATACCGCGGCGCGTGTGGTGCACGATTCAGTGGTAAGTTGATAAAGTTCCAATTACGTAATTTTAGGTAAATAGGTTTTGACTCGTTTTCCCTTGGCCCTTGTACACGCCACATTGTGCCTTAGGACACACAAAATACCTACTTAATGCGTTGTTATTCATTCATTCATATGTGTAATTGTTTCTTAATATTATGACCATAATTTGCTTTGTTTTATTGGAAATATTAAGATATCACTATTTTTATATATTTGGAATTAGAATCGAATGCTGAATATCCTCCCTGAATATATCCATCGTCTATAAAATCACCTAGTATAAGTGAGCTACTCCGTATCGTTAAAATCAAATGAGTGTGCTAATCATATATACACCTACAAAATATATACTTGATTTTTTAGGAGCACATTTTTAATTAAATTAATAAGTTCTCTATTAATTTTGTAGCGTTTTTGAACTGTGGTATAATTTTTCAGCGAAAGTGTTCCGTCGTCCTATGATATTGGGTTTTTGGAGCAAAACTGCAATACAGTCAAAACAGTTTATAGCGATAGCGTTTAGAACAACATATCAATTAAATTAACCCAAAACAAAGGTCCTGACTAAATTGTATAGGACTTCGTATCTCGAAAACATCACCAGTTATTGCGACGAAATAAATATGAGTAGTCTTCGATGTCGTTATAACAAATTTTGACTGTAGTTGGCAATGTTCGTAGTGACTATATATACATTTATTTTATTTAAAATAATTGTGGATTTTTTGAGCTTCAATATATTATATATATAAAATATCGTGAGGAAATCCTCATGGCATATAATAGAAATGTCATATGTAACTGCCCTGAGACCGGCGAACAGCTGCGCTATGGGTGTCGTTGAGCACGACATATAAGCACAAAGTGTTTACAGCCACTAATTTATTTCTGCTCACCCCGAAAGAGGCATAGCCATATATATACTATGTATAAGCCGTGGTGGCTGCCAGCAGAATAGAATAGCACCCCCCTCTTCTTCCCGAGGTGTCGTAAAAGGCGACTAAGGTAACTCTTGAACACCGCAATTCAACCAGGTGTTCAGAGAAGGTAAACTCGACCAAACCTGCATCCTGCTCCCTCCCGATCGTACTGGTTCTCCTTTCCATCGGGCCTGAGGGAGCTCGGACGAGAGAGTGCTTTTCTGACTGCGCATCCAGTTATGCACTTAAATATCTCCTGCGCAATAGACTGTTTCCGAAAACTGGACCTCGAATTTCTTAATCGGTGTTGAAACAGTCGCCGTGGCCGAAACCGGCTAGGACATCATCATCATCATCATCATGTATATAGGCATTACATATTATTATTATATTCCAATTTTGAAATATAACTTTGAATAAAGTTATATTTCATTTCATTTCCAAAGTTAACTAATCCATAAGGGCTTAAACTTTAATACTTTTTTGTCTAAATAAATTAAGTCGAATAACGGTTTAAAAGAGAGCATCTAAAAGGCTTTTTAGCGTCTTCATTGGATGACTCAATAGATAAAAAGAAATGATTAATCGACAGAAAAATTTTCATTGTGAAACCTATCGATCACTTTCGCAAAGTGTTTTCATTGTTCAATAAAATGTACCGTTATATCGGCTGTCATAGACCAACGAGCAACCGCAGCACGTTCCGCCCTTTGTTCGCTTTTTGATTTTCCATTTTTTTTTTACTAAATAGCTTTAACTTGTGTCAATGGCCATTGTTATTTAGTTGGTCTTCTGTTGCCTTGCTTCTATTGTATTGAATTTAGTTTTTCTTGTAATCGAACACGCAAGGGTCGGCGTTTCCTTTATATTTTACAAATAGTTTATCATACAACGTAGTTTTTGTCGAAATCGATCATTTGCTTGTGGGAGATCCGCATTCTTGTTGACTGTAACGTTTATTGATGTGGTTTTTATCGTCTTTATCTGTTCATGCATCAGAATAATCAGAAGTACTGTTCTCGTAACTTAAAAACGTTTCAAATGCAGCCTTGAGCTAGTCTTAATCTCATATATGTCAAAAATGATATTATTTCTATTAGCAAACTTCAAGTATAATGTGAGAATGAAATACGACTAAATAATCTATATATAAAATAAGATAATCAGCCTACAGTTGTAAAGTCACTGTTTACATTAGCATTGGATGTTATTTTTCATGTTTGCATGTTCTAAAGTATCATATAAGCTTTAGCTATAAAAAGAGCGAAACGAACGTATGGTGATGGCGCCTAGGCGCGACTTGACGTTTAAATTTTGCAATATACGGTATCGCACTAAACGCATCAAAGAGGAAACGCTGCCTAACGCCTTCGTAACGACTTCGGTTCGCTGTTTGTCTTTTTTTTTACTGACAGGCTTGCGCTTGACCTCAACCCACCTGCTGGCAAGTGATGATGAGGACGACGATGGAGCGCACTCACCTAACAAATACCGATTCACTCGACGTTTGAAGATTCCCATATCATAAGATGTTGGAAACACAGACGCAGGAAACAAATTCTACTCATTGGTGGTTTGCAGCAAAAAGGAGGAGGCGAATCGCTTCGTGTGAGCAGCTGGAATGTCAACTATATAAGAATGTAAACCCGCACGGCGCGGCGTCTTGTCAGTTTATGGTAGAAGGGAAAAGTGGAACTAAATCATACAACTCAGCCGCAAACTCTCCAGAGTATAGTCTATAGAAAACCAAAAGGCAAGCCGCTCTACAACGGTGTTCCAAACTGACTGTCTGGCCAGGGTTTTAACAATTCCTGTACTTAGTAGTATAGAACCACCAAGAACCAATCCTAAAAGTGTCATTTGTGTGGCAGGTATTGCAACGCGACGTGGAATGTCACGGTCGTATCGTGAGCTCAGTGGTGCGCTTGTGCCACGGGGGTGACTCTGCGCGCGCCCTCGAGCGGCGCTGGCACCTTCTCTACCTGCGCGCCATCGAGTGGCAGTGTCATCTGGAAGCCTGTCTGGCCAAAGTCAACAATCAGGTAAAAAGTTTTCCAATTCTAATCTCTGCGGCTTCATATTAGCCTTTGTAATTATATTTCAGCCTGTGTATTCTCTTCCTCTTGTATCGAGTCGTTTCAAGAAGTTTAAGAGGTTTTTGAGCTAGTCCGTATGATCACGGTAATTATATATTCAATTTATACAGTTTCTCGATAATTTTGGTTGATGTTTGAACAAAGCTGTGCCAATGATAGGTGCAATGTAGTGTCTTTGTCAGTCGGGCAACTATAACCTACCGTATTGTGGTCGCGATTTATTCGTTAACAATGATTTACCACCTCAAAAATAAACAAACGCGCTATTCCAACAAGTACTTCAGTATAAGTACCATTTCTCCGCCATATTCTCTTCATATCAATGCACTAACTTGGAGTGGCGTCTCCAGTCACCTGCGCTTGTATATAAAATCGCCAGAAATAAGCTGACTTAAGCGATATCGTCAAAATGTATAAGCCAAATTTAAAGGGCTATTTGGATATTATATTAGTGTAATACATAAAAAATACAAAGATAATAATAATATTAGTAGCAAAATCTGTCAGGAAGGAAAAGTAATCCTGCATTGATCAGGCTATAAGATATTTTTAAGAGCTTTCATCTACAACTAATTTTTTCAAGCATAAAACTTTTACTAGTGCCACTATGCTTCTCGAGTCCTCATATATCTACACACAATGCGCATATACTATACTTACTATGTTTATTTGAGGATAGCTTTGAACTCTAGTAATAAAAAAAGCCATTTATTTCTCATCCACAATATCTAATAAAAATATACAATTATTATGACGAATACACCATTTTGAAATAAAATCATACATAAATAACAAAAAATTGAACAACTATAAATCAAATGAGATTAGAAAAAAGTTTTCATTCTAACTGTACGTGCCTATTTAAAAGTTAGCTAATTTTTTAATAGTCTCACAGTACAGCGTCGATGAGAACCCCTTTACTTCGGGTATAGGCCTCCTCCAAACAATTCCAGCTTGATCTGTTTAAAGCTGTTTTGTACCAGCTAGCGCCCGCTATGGGTCTAATGTCGTCAGACCAGCGCATAAACGGTTTACCTATCGCTCGTTTGCCGCTGGGACCAGTCCAGAGCGTAGCACCTCTCGTCCATCGCCCATCTTTCAGTCTAGCGAGGTAGCCGGCCCATCGCCATTTAAGTTTAAGAGTTTGATGTAAAAAATCAATAAACTTGGTCTTCACTCTTAAGGCCGAATTGCGTTCTTTATGCAGCTTCTTGATTTTTAAAACCGACCTGTCCATACTCTAGTAATACAATTTAATAATCCCGAGAATTATCAATAATTAGTCTTTTATTTAAGTCCTCTTGATCTTACGTCAGAAAATTTATGCACAACACAATAACTTTCTATTTCGACTACATACAATAGATTAATCAACCACCCGCGGATTGCTGTTTGTAAACATGACCGCGGACCCCAAGTGGCGTGCAAAACCATCCCGTTACTCCCCTAAACCTTACCATTTGCACGATAGATTTATTCGATATTATTTCCGCCTATTTATTGCGACCTTGCTTGGTTTAGGGTTCGGCAAATAAATTGTAAAGGGAATTTCTTTTTTTACGATGAAATAGTGAGATTAATTGCGTCATCTTACATTCTTTTATAAGATACGCTTTGGAATTTAAAAAATCTACAAGTATAAAATAGATAATAAAGAATTTGAAAAATCCCTGACTATGCAAGGGTATGTAAAGTAAGGCAAGAAAGAGTAAGGATAAGGAGGAGCAAAAGAAAATTAGTATAAATATAATATAATAAACTGATGAAAATATTTTATCAGTTCTAAAACAGGTATAAAATCATTTGGATTGCAAGAAGGATACCCAAGATTTTTCCGTATATAACAAGCTCCTGTCAGTAGTTCCGTTTTGTACAAGGCCAAGGTATTAACGATAAATTACTGGACGCAGTCACCTTGTTGTATTATGTATATAATGTAAATTTTGTAATATTATTTTTCAATATAAAAACGCCCTAGTGTTTTTGTCACTTTTTTCCTATTGTTCAGATGCATTATTTCGGGAATTCAGATAATACCTTTTAAAGTTTTTACTAAATCAGACAATCTTATAATTTTAAATAATAATTTTAATACATTTTCGCAGCTGGAATTAGAAATGCTTTTATTTACAATTTTATTATAACCCTTACAATTAAATTACCGATGTAAAATGTAATTTTACATCGGTAATTTATTATATAAAAAATTATTTGTAATATTAACAGGCAGAACCAACAGTCTTTAAATCAAATTTAATATGCATGCATTTTATTACGCATGGCCTATTCAAATGAAACGATGGACACTTTTAACCCTAGCTAGAACTTATTCTGTTACCACAAAAGTCAAGTTATCTGTTAACTTTTAAAGGGTTTCGCCACGTGCCCTTTATTCCTACAATTACAATAATGAACATGATTTGTGGACCCGTTCCGTCCTAATAGTAAAGTTTACATAGAGATAGTTTAGGATCTATTTCATAGTTCCCGTTAATTTATGATTTTATATGCCATAAAAGATATCCTTTTGGGATTTTTAAAATGACTTTTATGGCATCGTAAATTAATCCATGATCGTATTTATTTTTAGAAAATTAATTTATGTCGTAAATATCTAGGCGCGTGTCCCTATGACAATTAAAAATGCACTGTTTTGGTAAGTTAAAACAAATAGCTTTTTTAGACGTGACATTTTAAATTTTTATTTTATATTTAAAAGATAACTACATAAATTGTTGTACCGCCTTAAAAATCTTTCTTATCAAAAAGATGTTCAGAGAATACATTCACAATACATGGATGCAAGGTACCATGGTAGTGACTTGATTCGGCCTGTAGCTTTTTGGGATAACACCGTGTGTGTCTTTCTTTTTCTTCATCTTCAAGGTCGGCAGCATGCGCTAATACTTTCCATTAGGTGACCCATTGGCCTGTCTGTCACATTTTGGTGTAAAAAGTTACTTTATAGTACATTATATATACTTAAATTTATTTTTGAATACAAAATTGGTTTAATTACGTGTGAAGAATTTTATTAAAATAAATTGTTTCTTTATTACTTCAGAGCGGAACATCAGAAAAGGCTGCAAGTGACAGTGACGACGAACCAGCGCTCAAGCAACCAAGACTGAGCAGGCGTGGATCCCCAAAGAGTCCTAGAAGTCCGCGGAGACCTCGCACGCCAGTCAATGCTCGTTGTAGAGACAACTCTACTGACAGCAGACAGTCTGCCTCTGAGGTAATGATTATTTTCATTATAACGGCTCGATAGAATGATTGCACTGGACCTAATAGTTCAGTATAGTCTAAAAACCGCAACGAGTGTCAAGGAAAGAGAACCTATTGACACAGTCTCTATCATCATACTGATCCATATATACCTAACCAAACAGAAGGCCTCTAGGTATATGAATGAAGATGAAGCGAATGCCTTATGACGAAATTTTCATTTGTATACTGTGATTTTCCTCGAATGAATTATTTGCGAATTGTAAGTGATCGGTGATCTTATGAGAGAGGTCAGGCTAAATTGATTGGATAAAATACTCGAGCGTAATAAAGAGGAGAAGGATGAAAGAGACTAAACTCAGCATTTGATGACTAAAACTTACAGAAAAACTGTGTTAATTTCAATAGATATTTTAGAATATATAACAATAGAACGAAATATAACAGGAGATCAATATTATTTTTGACAACATGCATCTATAGGTAAGATTTGGATTCTGTTAAACATCACGGTATCTAACAGTCGCTACTAAACCGCGCTGTACCGTCCTTTATTTTTTTACTTTCAACGATTGTTCCTCGATCACGAACAGGACGCGCCGCCTGACCGCTTCAGAATCACCTATATCGGAAGCCCTTACCTATATATTTATACAGAGGGGCACATCGCGACCTGAGCCGTTGCTGTTTCCTCATTGCCGAGTGGTAACTGCCAGAATTCGAATCACGCCTTTACGTTGTTTAATTGTTTTTCTTTTTTCATAGATAATTATTACAAAAGATTACACGAAAGATAAAATTAAATCAACCTGTAATGGATTTGTTATACCTGGACTAATAATTGAACTTATTCAACTCTCCTGTTCCTAATATCACGTGGACAGGATTGGTATTAGCTTATAATTGTTTGTTCAAGGAGGAACAAGAATATGTGCTAACGTATACGTGGCGCGGCTTCGGTTCCGATTGCGAGTCAGAGTTGATGCGAGAACGAATAAACATGGCGGACGAGAGACGTGTGCCCGGCTGCGACGACATGGACGTACGCGCCACGGACCAGACCGTGCCTGTCACTGACCAGATCGATGGTAATCAACATATTATTATCACAAACTAATTAATACATTCAATCCAAGATCAATTTATTATATATTGTTACAGAAGTGTGAACAAATATTTAAAGATAAGCAAGCATATGTACCATGAGATAAATCAATTGTGACAATATTATTGTCGAAATCCATGAGCTTGTTAACAATTTAAGTACTGAATTCTTGTTGATTATTCTAAAATAAAACATTGAACAATACTTTCACAATTAGTCCATTTTATGGTATATACATATCTGTAATTATTAATTTATACATTTGTAACACTCGCTAAAAATGCCCGCAAATGCAGTTGAAGTTGAACCAGTAACAAGTAAACTTGCTCTACAGATCGGTTGACTAGTTAGCTTCTAATTTCCATGAAATCTATGTTGCATTTATTATATCTTGAGATAGGGTGTTGAGAGCGCTCGAACTTGAGAAAAATCACGAGTATTACGCCTCACGTCAGTGTAAACCTTAACTTGAGACCTTTTTCATGTTAAACCGCAATGACGTATTAAATAATAAAATTTGATTTTGAAGTCATATTATTTGCAGTCAAGGCACAAAACGTTACTATAAGGATAATCGATGATATTCATTATAATAATCAACAAATTAAGATTATTATTACTAAAACAGTATTAAAAATTTTTGATGAAACTGAACTACTTATGGTCAAGATACAAAACGTCATTAAGAAATAATGTAATATCTATGCAAAAATTCAACCGAAATAATGATTTGTTGTAGTAAAAGTTAAGAATCATTAAAATCAAAGAGTTTAAAACAACTGTTAAGACAAATATCGTCGTTTAATTTTAATCCTTAAATTTAGTTACTTGTTAGCCACAATACAAATACACAATGAATAATTCGAAGCAATCTAAAATGCATTTATGCTCACTGTTAAAAATATGAATGGACATGTTGAAATGAAAAGCAATGCCTAACAATCGATTGTTTGAACAGACTGGTATTTCGCTTAACAAATAAACATAATGACAAACGGTTTTCATTTACTCATTCACCTGTTACAGGCCTCGAAGTACAGAACTCTACAACAGAAGACAAACTTAGAACTCCACCTACAGTAATAAAGAGGAAAAAGCCGATAAATGCATCAAAATTTAACCAAACGGACAGAAAATCAAAACACTTAGCAACGTTTTACTTCAGACACCATGATACAGATTCTGATAGACAAATGATAGAAACGGATCAAAAAAGTCAAGAAGAATCATCAGAAGAAGAATGGACTTACGTTGGAGGTCCGAAAATAGCTAACGAAGATTCTACCGACCTAATGACTTCCTCTATTGAAATACAATGTGAATTACCTTTAGATGATATAAAAGAAAAAGAAAAGTCTGAATCACCTAAACCTAAACTGGAATCATCTACGCCTGATTTGTTACGAGTAGACCAGAATTCAAGGTGTAAGGATATAGAACGACTAGTTAATCAAGCAGAAGTATTGGTACAGAAACAAGCAATGTCAAAGAAGAAGGGAACAAGGAACTTTAAGCCATTGAGTTTTGAAGAGGAAGGGAAGAATTCGAGTCGAAACAAAATGTCAAGGATCAAGGAATGGTTAAATCAGAGCTCGGATGACAAGAATGATAATAATCAGGTATGTAACTATTTTGTATCATATAATCATATTTGTTATTTTAAAATATATTAATAGACAGTTTCATGGTTAAATATAAGAAGTTAGATCTTACCTGTATAAATTTTATTAACCCTTTAACGTCCACGTGACGGATTTTCAAGCTTCGAGTTTGAGCTGATACCATGCCGTGAATTGAACGGGAAAAATATGAGAACCATTGTATCCTATGTTTTCGAGGGTACTCTTTCGAATGGTTATAGTTAAAAGTCGCTAAAAATTGTAAAACTATGGAAAAATTAGAAAAAATACGAGATTTTTGAAAAAACAATTTTTTGTTCATTATGCTTCGTGCTCTGTACATTTTTTACCATGGTACCTAAACTATTAATAAGTATGACCATTCGAAAGAGCACCCTCGAAAACATAGGATACAATGGTACTCATATTTTTCTCGTTCTGATTCACGGCATGGTATCAGCTCAAACTCGAAGCTTGAAAATCCGTCCAGTGAACGTTAAAGGGTTAAATACAAAGTTAAGATGATAAGGAGTGTATGGAAATTACGGAATTTAATATAATTGTTCACTTATTCCTATAGAACTACTAGATGACTTCTCATTCTAACCTTGTATTGTCTATATACTAATATTTAGCGTTAAACTATTTCCTCTAATGTGTGGGATACTCTCCTGGCTTGAGTTTTCCCATATTCCCAATTTACCTAGTTTTTTTTTTAAATTGAATGAAACAAATATCGAATCTATGGAAATGTTGGGCGAACGCTTTGTAACTTCCATTTGAATGTACCTTACGCTTTTTTTTTTTTTTTTTTTGTTCCAATTGATTAATCTAACCGAAGAATGTTAACCTTCGAAAGAGTAAACAGTTTTTGGTATATTGTACGATCTGAAAAGAAGCATGTCATTTTCTTTTTTGTTTCAATGTAACATAAGTGTGAAATATAGATTTGTCCAAAGATTCAACATATTTTTTTTTATTTTATTTATTTAGAGGATTTTTTTTTCCAGGAAAATCCTAGTCCCGTTTTGTCTTAACTTAGAACTTAATAAAAATTTAACGTTTGCTTTTTTATATTTCAGGGTACGGAAAGTTATGACGCGTCCGGAGAATACACCACCGAAAGTGAAGTGGACACCTCACTGACATCAGAAGAGCGCAATATTCACTCTTCAATGGATATGAGTACATCCACTTGCACAGTCACTCCCACACATCACGCCAAGGTTAGTTAATATGTCGTTATTCCGTGCGGAGTTGTTAAAGGCTTAAATTTTTTACTAAAATAGAATAACGTTACTAAAATATCATTTTGTTTTATTCATACTTATGTGTGCTTTACACGTGCCGTTTTAACAAATGTCGGCTATAGCAATGTTTATAATTTTTGTTGTTATTTTTCTTATCAAGATTAGTTTCGTGTGAGCTTATTTACTTTTTTGTTGTAAAAGTTACAACTAATACAATAAATTCGGGTTTAACTCTTTGCGTACCTTTTTATCCTAGAAAACTTTTTTAATATTTTGAAATTTCTATACATAAGTTTTATACAATTTTTGCAATGGATTTTATTTAATGGATTTGCAATAGAATAACGCATTAAAATTCGTTTGATGTTCACAGTAAATAGTAAAAAATAAATTCGCATGTAGTTCTTTAAATGTAAGGTACGGAAACAACTAATATTCGTACAGTTCTTATTATAGGGCTCGATGAAGTAACATTCAGTTAGTAATACTGCTAGCAGAAAAGATTGCAATGCATGGAACTGACTTAACATTACTACGAGATATTTCGAAATTATGTATGCATATTTGAAAGTATAATAAAATCTTTTAATAAAATAAAAAAATATTATGGGAAACTAGATTGTCATCAGTATATATTATAATAATGATATTTGATTGATCAAATATATATTATTATTATTTTGTTATTATTATTATTATATTATATGTTATATTTTTTTATTTGGTAATCATATTAATTTTATTGAGTAATCTACGTTTGTAAAATTGTTTGAATTCATTATAATAAGCCTGACATATGGCTTCGCAGTCTTTAATTTGTGATATATTCTTATTTGTAATTTAGAACTAATACATTTTAAAAAATATGCCCAACCCATACATTTTATACTTCTAAACTAGCGTTATCGCCAATCGAATGTTATTTCATCTAGGCTCTCCTATTTTTCCAAGACGAATTGCCTTTAGCTTACGCCTATAAATGCACATCACATACATAAAACAGTACTTTTTTCTCTATTGGTCAATGGTAAAGTGCCTAAATATCGCACATTCTGCTTTAGAATCGTTATATAAAAGCATTAAACCCAATGCTACTCTATCCCTCTCAAATAAATTGTTTTCAATATTTTGTATAAACTGTTAACGATATACCTAAAGGGCTAAACGACTGCTTCGCACATCTGTATATAACAAATCGGTTAAGGCATCGATCATAACCCAGGTACAGTTGCGGAAGAAGCGAGGCGGCAACAGCGCCAGGCCGTGGTCGGTCTCCTGTCTGTCTCAACTGAGCGGCGCTGGAGCATCCCTAGCAGCCACGCCTACAGCCGGCGACGTCACCGCTATGTCGCACAACATGTCCATATCAGAATCAGCGCTTAACACCCTCGCCTCACCGCAAACCGTCACTCCAGCTAATTCTAACTCGAAGCTTCGCGGCAGTTCCACCACTGTTCAGGTATTTGGCCTATGACGTTATGATTGCCATTGTAGATGTCAAAATAAATGATGAAAGAATGATTAAGATTTTTTGGGAGTCGAAGCTGCTCGCGTCCGTAGGCTTTACCCTAGTTTCCCTACACGTGACTCCTGGGTGGTGCTAAACGAGCAGCAGCGAGGTGGTAGGGCGTCGGTGCCCGTCTGGATCGCGACCACAGTACACGGGTGTGAAGCCCGTCATATTGACCACTTTGCTAGGCTTGTCGCGTTTCGGGATCAGCTTGTGTATATCCAGTAGCTCATATATATAGAGACCTTCAGTCGTGGTATATGTGGGCCGACATGACGATGTAGACTATCATTGGATTTTCATCCTTTGATAGTCGCTTTCGTTTTTGAATTACATTGCACTTACCATCAGGTACTCTGTAGTCACTAAGTCGTGCCAGTGTAAAAAAAAAACAGGCAAGTAACTGATTGAGTATGCACAGTTATCGGTATTTTTTCATATTTTCAAATCTGTGGTCGGTGTTTTAAAGGTAAGTGTGTAATGCAATCTGAGAACGGTAGAGGTCGCCATGGAAACAAGAAACACTTGACAGTTGATGTTGTCATACTGATGATTGTTACTACAGCATATATCATGCCAGAAGGCCTGTTGTATTGAAACTTAAATGTATATGTACATGAGCCCTAATTAAAACTTGACAGAGTTCGCGATCCTCGAGGACTTATGTCATCGACTAATAGTTGCTACCTTATTTTTTCCATCACAGTTAACACTAGTTTAGGGCAATCGTGCAGGAATCAATAATTGCTTATTTAATTTTTGCTTTGTGGCGAATGGTAATAACATAACCACATTCTTCATAAATTATAGGGATTAATAATAAAAATATAACGTCACGCTATATCCCTTTCGGGGGGAGCACATATATATATATATATATATTAGTGGTTATATCTAATTTAAGAGATGATCCTTTAAAATATACACACTGTGACTAATCTGTAATATTCGTCTTCTAAAACGCTTAATATAATCCTCTATGCTACCAATGTACAGCAAAAATAATAAACTGCTGTGATTGTAACATTAAAATGTTTCCGATTGGCTTGCTTATTTGTAAATTTCCTATGTAAATATTATACATACATACAAGAGAAACTAAAATAATTTTAACGCCTACTCAATAGTAACAACAAAGAGTAAACAAAATAAAACAATGAACATAATCAAATTCAGCTAAATAACTTAGTTATTGCTTGGCAGTATTATTTCCTTTCAGACTGATCGTATAACTATACGCATCGCACATCCATCGCCAACTAAATTATTTTTGGAAGTCTCCTTTGCTCAGAGTGTTAAGGCTAAAATATGAAAGTTAATCCTTGGCAGCCTTTATTATAAAACGAATTAAACATGTTAACCGGGGAATTAGTTATTGCTCAACTCGGTTTAGAATGGGGACTGTTTGTTCGCAGCGATAAGCAATATTACACTTCAAATAATAAAAGAATATCGTTTTTAACTTATGGTTTTTATTTATTTTGATAAATTATTTAATATATTACGATTAATTTCCATGATGAAAAATGTCGTCATACCCAGTTAACAGGTTAAAATATAAGTAAAGTCTAAACAGTGGCGTAAGTCAGTTATTATAATACAAAAATAGCTTATATCTTACTTTGAAATCTTAGTATTATTACAAATTCTAGTCTATTTTTTTATATTATCAATAAAATATCTTTTTAATAATTAGGCATGTGACAAATTATAACAGCCTCCTATTAGATTTATCTCTTTCACACACGTATAGGTGTCGTATTACTATTTCAAACTCGGTTTATGTGATCTTCATTTGTCACTGTTAAATCATACGTGATTTGACGTGATTTCCCCTCGCTAATATTAACTGACTTGTACCTTGTAAACATTTAAGATATTTTGTTATTTAATAAAGTCGTAAAAGTTACAAAATCGAGAAACTGTTGTTAAACAATTTTTTTTTTACCAGGGTCACGTTTCGAGTACGAACACAATGACAGAAGCATGCACATCATGCGTCGAGGCGAATGACAAACAATGCTGGTTGAGGCGGAAACGTCTCAAACTGCGTCGACACAACACCACATCAGTCAGAAGGGACAAGCTCGTGAAGTCGCTGTCATTTTGTGGTAGACTGAGTCCAGAAATTGAGGATAAGAACGAGCGTAGTGCTGCGAGCGACCCGGCAACCAGTAGGAAAAGCAGGTTTGTACAAGTGAACTAAGCTACGTAGCATAGTTGCACATGCATGACTTCATCTTTTTATTTTGTATCCCGGGGGAAAATCCTACATAGGACCATCGGGGACGCTGTGAGGGCAGCGACCCCGGTGTGTCAGACTCCTACTGACTAAAAACCCCGGGCTGTCCCTCTAATCACTCCACTCAGACCTGGGAAACCAAATTCGTTCAGTCGCCCCGGGGAGCGAACTGCCTTATTCAGGCTTTCTCTCTAGAAGGGTTGAGTATAAAGAGCCCACCCTTCCAAAACCTATCTCTCAGATGGCGCGGTGCTCATTGCGCACCGCCTCCCTCTCATCCGGGCAGCAGATTCCCTCAGTCTACTGCCCGGGCATGACTTCATCTGCGTTAGCTATCACAAACATCATATAAAAATCAAATTATATTAGTACAATTTAGTTAATAAAGGTAATTTCAAGTAATTATAAACAATATTTTATGTAATTTTTCGTACAAATGCGTGCTTCATGGTTAACTAAAACAAGGAAATACATGAGTAACTGAATATGCAAACAGGCTTGCACAAAGTAAGTCAAATTAAATATGAACAAAACATACTAATGAAAACCACTGAGTATTTTTTAATATTTCGAAGAAACAGATTTTTGACCTTTGAATCTTTTCTAGTCGCCTTTAAAAGTTGTCAATATAATTTGCGGGAGGAATTCCAACGTTATATTCGTCCTTTTCACTTTGTTCAATGAAAAAATGGCTAACAAATAGATAAAATTTGTGGTAACTTTTATACATGAAATTGCAAAATTCCATACAACAGTGTGGAAGTTTTGCATTTATAAAAATAGCATTTTATTATTATTTTCTTTATCTCATAAAATAGCGACATTATATGCAATATTTTCCTTATTAGATTTGATACCACGTCGACGTCAGGCAACGACAGCGACGAAGAATTAATTAAACAGCAACTCGCCACAATAGCAAACCTCCGTAAAAGTATAGAGAAAACTCACATAACATCCAGAGAAGAGAGTGCCATTCCAGAACAGAACGAAACTATTGAGGTTGTGAATGTAAAAGCCGATTTTAAACTGGGTCCGGCTGGTGGACCTGTCCGACCACGCTTAGCAAGGAGTTTGGAGAGAGAGAAAAATTTCATAGCCCTAAGTCTAGGTGACCCGAACCAACTGTGGGATCTGAGTATGGACAAAGATTCAGATATCGACAAGAGTGTGACAGCTGGTACTGAAGAACACAGCTCGTTTTCTGAACAGGCGTGGGATTTCTATCAGGTATGTTCATATATTTCTCTTTACTCGACATAGTACTATATTGTACACTAGTTGCTCCCGCGGATTCATCCACATGGTTGTCACGTTTCGTGTGGGCCACGGGATAGTGTATTATACAGGATAATTTTATAGACGAGGGAGATATTTTAGAACACAATAATTTGTAACTTCTTATAACTAATAAAAATGTAAATAACTATATCCTAAAAAATCATAAAGAAACATTGATGAACAAATGAGAATTGATCCGTAAAAAGTTTGGACACCGCAGCGTGTGTGGTGCACGATTGAATGGCATGTAGATAAAATTTCTTTTACGTAATTTTAGGTAAACAGGTTATTTACTCGCTTCCCTTTAGTACTTTATCCTGGCTTAAGAGAGACAAAATACCTACTTAATAATTAATTGTTATTTATTCAATCATGTGTGTAATTGCCCCTGAATATGTTGACTATAAATTACTTTGTTTTAATGGAAATATTAAGATATCACTATTCCTATATATTTGTAATTAGAATCGAATGCTGAACATCCTCCTTGAATATCTCCCTCGTCAATAAAATCAGCCTGTATATTATCCCTCAAGGTTTGTTCTAAATATTGGTACAAAAAGCCTTAAATCGGATAAACTTCCTATGTCCAAACCTAAACTGTATCTCTTTATAATACTTGTAGAGATTTATAAATGTAGGTGATTAAAAACACGGTGCTGTAGAATAGAGCAATCAAGAGGCACAATACCTATTTGTTATGCTAAACTAAAGAAGAGTGAATAGGCATTTGTTAAGTATATTTGTTCAATCATCAGCCTCATTTTCACTTTCCACCAGTTTTTGAGGTCAAACGTTTATCTCTAAATTTAAAAAAAACCTTAGCTTTATATAGTGGCACGGTATTATAACTACATTGCATCTGATGGTTAGTACAATGCAGTCCAAGGAGAGCAGCGACCACTAAAAGACAATATTTCAATGACAGTCGCCATTCTCATGCCTATCTAATACTACAGCTGTAGTTTTCTGAATATATGAATAGTTCAATGTACACAAGTGGTCCAGAAACGCGGCAAACAAAAGCGAATCATTTGCTCCGTTTTTAACTCTTGCTTTATATCCTTATAATGTAGTCATGGTCCAGTTAGTTAGCGCCCTACTACCTAAATAATCTATTAAAATGATCGTTTATATAAAATGTATTTATTACCAGGAAAAATATAATTCGGAGCCCTATTCCGAAGCGCCGGACTCCGATGCAGCCAGGCGTTTACTCGAATTCGGCGATGATTACCGTGCATTCCTGGACTCGCAGTCAGACTGCTGCTCCAGCTTATCAGCACAACCAGAGTACGATCAAAGTCCCAGCGGCACAAGGAGACGTAGACCGCCCTCAGAAGTCTCCAGAGAAAGAAGTTTACCTCGATACAAAAGGCCGACAAGGAATTCCCCAGTTGAAACACCCTCAAGAAAGCCGAAAAAGACAATGACCAGTGCGGAATGTAAGAAATCGCTACTCGACAGCCTTGAAAGGTCGAGAAACAATACTAGTATCGAAAGTAGCGAAGGCGTTAGACGTAGAAAACCATCAGATTGCGAGCGAAAGAACAGCAAACGGTCACCAGAGTTCGATTTGCTCAATATCCAAGCGCTGAGTCGCAGACGGCATAGCTCAAACTTAACAAGCGACGAAGTTAACAGCTCCTTAGAATACACCGAAGTCAACAACCGACCAGATATTCTAGACTCATTGAGTAGACGTCGAAGGACTGATAACGATTCGGAGCTGCAGAAGGTCGCGTTCACTGAACTAAGACGTAGATCGACAGAAAGTGCTGACTCCGGCGATGAGTCCTCGAGCCCTAAAAAACACAGTAGGAGAAACTGGAGCGGTGACTCTGATTCGGAGTCCGAGGAAGTGAGGTCACTCATCCGCCGATCCAGCTCGCAGTTGGAAGCGGCAGAAGCCTTGATGATGAGGCATGAAGCATCACCGGACCTGCTCCGAGCTTTCGACTACGTAAGGACCCCATTCGATACCGATTTCAGTAGTGATGAAGGCGAATTAACGGAGGCGGGGCTGGTTCGCCGTCCCGCCCGTCTGCGCGCGCGGCTGTGCCTTGCCGTCGCAGCCTTCTCACTCTTGATTATAGTTTACATACATCTACAATGACACTTGGCTTGGGCTTGTGTGATATTTATTATTATATATGTAAGTATATGTGTCAGGCGCGCTGCGATCGTCAGATTGGCCAGAAACTTGCATTTGCTCGAGGACTGATGTAACTTTAAATTGATTTGTATGTTGTAGGAGTTTTTAACTTAATATGTCGACAATAATGTTGATAATAATCACTCAAATTAAATAGGATTACATACCGTTTAAAGGGTTTTCTTATCTTTATTCTAATTGTGAGAAATGGCATAAGTAATTAATATGATATTTTTGTGCACACATAATAAATCATTATTATTTATATCGTTCCTTTTAACATATTTCATACATCCAATTAATAAATACTTTCGTTACTGCAATTTGAATTTAAAACAATCAGTTCTCTAAAGCATATTAATATTTCCACTAATTATTATTCATATAAATAAGGGAATGTTTACATGGTTAAAAACCCGAATAAAAACATTATAATTAGCCATTGAAATATCATAATTTGGAACAATTTTTTGTATGATGTATAAGATTGGTATTTAAAGACACTAAAATACATTAATATAATTGAAAAATCTGACTATCGCAGTACAATGAGGTACTAACCTAATCACCATTATGACGTTTTCACTTTATTTCGCATTAGTTTTAAAATTACTAATTTTAATTTCTTAAAAGTCTGATTTTTTTTTTTATTAAATCTTTTTAAAATTGTCTATGAGGCCTCTAGAACCAAAGTGGCTTAAGTGTTCATTGTGTGAATTTCAATTTGCTGCAGTAATTACTTTTAAAATATAATATTTTAAACTAAGAGTCGTAGAAAATATATTTTCACACATATCACAATATAATCAAATATATCATAATGTAATAAAATCGTATATATGATTTTACTATTCATATAAAAAAAGTTGTTCTAACTGGCATATCATCTTACAGTCTTAACTAATAAAGCTATTATAAGAAAATCATTTTTTACATTGTGTTCTTTTATTAAGTAGGAACCAATTCCACATCCATGGAGGTAAAATAAGGGATGTAAATTTGTTTGAAAAACCGTCTATTTTAATGTAAATACTACGAAACTTGGTGGTCACATTTTTACTAAGAAATTTTTGAAAAATAAAAAATTTCTACTGGTAAACTAAGAATACTACAAATAGTAGTACAATTTTATTTACATTATTATCCCAGTGGCTCATTTCACTTGAGCGGTTATTATTTTTACAAGTTGTGGGACACTTTGGTTCTCATAGCCTAATATTAATAAAGTGAAATTGTCCCTCATTGAAGTCATGACATTATTTTCAAATTCAATCGCGTTTTATTGTTAGATTTATAATTTTTCTTACTAACCCATTTACATCGTTTGTCGTGTGATTGTTATGTGTAGAGTTCTACTAACTGCCTGTTGTTTTTCTATTTTTTTTTTTCAAATGATCCTTATCTTTCTTGTGGCGATAATTTGGTGCTAGGTCATAATAAAATAGTTACTAATTAAAGTTATACGGTGCCGAGGTTACTGACCGCTTCTATTAGAAATCAGTCAAAGTTACCAGTGTCATAAAAATCGATTGGAAAATAATGAAAAGTCAAATTGACAGATGTCACATTTGATGTTTTCGTTCGGAATTGAGTGTATTCTAAAGTTATTAGTGATTTAAATTAATTTATTATAGCTAGGTACTTACCTCATAGCAATACAAACGTGATTTCTTGTCAGCAAGTGATATAGATTATTTAAACTAACGTTGTTAACTATTTACTATGGTAATAGTTCGATATAATTAATAAACTTAGTAATATCGTTAATATTATAGTTGTATAAATATGATTTGACTGAACTCCCCGATATCTCACAATATAACTTTATACATGTCTGTGTTGAATAGGGTTAGGTTGTTAATTGATTTTTTTTTATAAACAAATGTTTAAATTACTACTTTGTATAGAAATGTATAAAAGAATAAATATGTCAGTTTTAAAACAAATTTGGAGTTTCAGTCAATTAACACCCTACTCTTTCAAACTTAATCATTTAATAGAAATTTTAAGACTTACAGCAATGTACCAAATTCTAAATTCCATTATATCCTTTGTTTGGGCCTATGCTAATATTGCTTTTCTAATGTGTTTGGCATTTCTGGACGATTTTTGGCTTGAAATTCTTCCGAATTTAGTTCATATGTGCATTTTACAACTCTTTTCACAAGAAGAATGTCGCATGTTAAAACTCAACATTTGTAACTTCAAATGTACTATAACTATAATCAAATTATTTTAAAGTGATGTGTTGTTGACGCCAGCAGATATTGCAATAATAAAAGTGAGTTAGTTTTAAAAATGACGGTAATTAATAATATTCTGTTTTACACAGCACTAAAATTATTTATTAGTTATTAAATTCAAGATATCACTAAGTTCATATTTAACTTCCATAAAACTCTGAAAGGAGAATTTAAAAAAAATCACGAACAATTAGAATTTTAAAAAATACTGTCACAAGTTTTGGATTTAGGGAATAACCGAAATAGTCATCAAATTGTATGAAGAAATTTAAATAAAACTGAAGGCTTTGTTAAAAACATTGTGATCGCATCTTTAACATTTTTTGCAACTCGAGTTTTTTGGTTGCACAGACGGAGGTCGTCACTCGTTGTCGTGAAAATATCAACCTATTGGACGCTGCGTTAGCGGCAGGAACATTGTCAGCGACTTTGCAAAGAGATGTTCGAGGTAAGTACTTGCTTAAAAAGGCATTATGCACCACTCAGATTAACTAGGTTGAATAAAACGAATCTGGTAACACATCGATGGAATATAATTTATGTAATCACACGTTTCTTGTGACCAAGACAAAAATCTTCTCTTATAACGTTCACAACTAACGTACCTCCAAAAAGTATGGGACTGACATAAGCTTTCAATATATCACGTTATGTCAATCCAATAAATTTTGGAGATACAGTTGGCCGTGACCACTAACAGAAAATATATTTTTCAATGCCCTCGTGTCACTTAAATATCTGATCAATGATTGTTGAATTATTAAGCCAATCAGGGCTTAATTTTTTGCCAACATAATCAACCAAATTTTGCAAATATGCGCAGTTTAGCACTCTTGTTCATACATGAATAGACAGACTATTTTACATACAATTCTGTGGGCGCTAATTTTGCAATTTCGTAAAAATGGACTTTATACAATTTTTTTACAGTACAAATGATCACTACTGTAAATTTCGGTGTCAATCGGTATACTATCAGAAAAAAAAACTTTTAATTTAAGGCTAGTATCATGAAGACTAGGCGTCTATTTCAAAACTAATCGACATTTTTCTGGCCGGTGTATTTAAAAAAGAACTTAATTAGATAACAAAAATCTTATCTATAGGTCTGAATATGCGAGCTAATTAATGATTTACTTAATATTAGGAAAACATATTTGTAAAGATAGATTGGAACGGTATTTTGTTATTCTGTCTGCCCCAGTAGGGTATAGGCATTGTGATAAATGGAATACACCGCAAGCTTCGCAGAAAAAAGAACATAAAAACTATTCTGTAGCGTCAAAAAACAAATTTGCGGACAAATGCGAAAATTTTAATAAAAACTTTCTAAATTGTAATAGCTAAAAAATATATTGATAGTACTTAAACAAGCTGAAGTAAGCTTTTAAAATAGTTTAATAAAGTTTAAAGAAAATTCACGTAACTTGCACAGTAATTGACGCTTATTTCTGTTATTTGAATTTTTTCTAATTGACAAGATAATTATCAATTCCTTCGCTATTCAATGGTGATTTTTTTTTTAGTTTTTATGTACGTTATTTTACGTAAATTTTCCGCGAAATATGCTAAATAATATTGAGAGCTGACTAATAACCGATGCGTTCGAGTTTTATGTGGTAATAATTTTTCATTTCAAAATATTCAGAATGATCAAGGCTAAAATAGTTGCTAGATATAAAAAATAGGTATACACTATTAGTTCAATGGCAGAACGTAATTGCATTATGAACGCAACAACAAGCAACGAATGATATCATGTTTCATGCAAAAATACACGCTTTGGACAATAGGGGTCTTCGGTACGTATCGATAAATAGAGACTATCGATGTTGCCTTTAAAAAGAATTGTATAGTTCCTCAATGTTCTACGAACGAAGCAGGTAAATTCGATATATCTACGTACTTTTTTACGACACATTAAATAATATAATCGACGTAGTTACGTACTATGATATTCATTGGATTTCATAATCGCTGTGTACCCCTATAAGATTGAACTGGCATTGAATGTATTTTTTTTATTATTTATTTAGGGAAACAAAGGACAATAATACATAAGAAACGTAAGCCGGCAAGCTTTCACAAGAAATATTTAGCAATATAAAAATAAAGGTTTTCATATAATTAATAAATAGAAAACCAAAAGTATAAACTGTTTTTTACCGGTTTCTAAAAAAATCAACTATTTACTTGCCTATTTATTGTAAGAAAGTAACCTGACTCAAAAATATAAAGTAATGTAACCTAAAAGTATTCTAATTTGCAATATATCATTCAATAAAATCGATGCACAGCGTTGATACATTACATCGATGAAATTTATAAGAAGTCACCTCTAGTCAGTGGACGTGTGAGCTTTTTTATTTATAATTTTTTCGACCGGTCTCAAAGTTGACTGCAGTTTTGCACAATCTCGGTCGCGATTGAGGTTGGCCGCTATGTTTGGAGTTTTGTCGGAGGCTACTTTTTTATTTAATTTTTTTTTTCTTATTTGTAAGTAAATATGAATTAAACTCAAGGTTTACAACGGCTGAAGAGTTCGGTAATTACTGTTTTTACGCGACCCACTCGCTTCAACGTCGCTTAAGTTACCGAGCAAATATTTCAGATGTATTTTGTTATTTGTCTCAAAATCAACTCCGATTTGTATCTGCATTGAACATAATTATAATAGAAAAAATAAGTTTGATTGATTAATAAGTTAAGATGTTAATAAGACGTTTACTGAAACTTAATAATATATATTATTTCCTTTCATGAGAAGTTAAAATATTGGGTAACAAATAACAATACATTATTCTATTTATTACACTATTATTTACTTTTTAATCTATTATACTATAATTGCTATTCGGGTATAAGTATTCATGAATTAATGATTAACCTATATATAAGAATAAAAATAAAGCAATTGTTGCTCGTTTACAGTATTTGGTCGCAGCTCGTATGCGGTAACCTGTATTCTGTTAACAGTTAAAGCCCGATTTCGATCACCAACTTGTTTAAATTATTATTCGGTAAATTCGGTTGGCCGTGCGTGATCACGGACACGGGCGACGCATTCGGTCACAGTGGTAATGGAAATTAGTCCCAATGAAAGCATTTATATTTTCATTTATACTTGAAGTTATCAGATATGACCAATCTTTATAAAATTATTCGAGGCGCAACAGACTGCCCAGTTTTGCTCCAGCGATTCAATTTTAGGGTGCCCCTGCGTTACCCCAGGAACCGTGTAACCTTGCTCGTCCCTCCCTATGCTCGGACATCCTTGGGTTATAATTTGCCTATTTGTAGGTTATCTCGCGGTTTTAACGTACTGGAGAGTGCTATCGATGTTTTCGCTGACAGTCTGCCGGTCTTTAAAAGAAAAATCATCGGGTGGTTGAGGGACACGCAGTACTTGTTGATTTTTGCCTGTTTTCATTTTCATTGTTTTATTATTGTTTGTTAATGTGTTTGTTTTGTAAGTAGTATTGTTTGTATTTTTGGTACACGATGTGATGGTCTTAAACGGCACAATACATTGATGTGCATTTTTTTTTTGTTTTTTTTTTTATTGTCTTGTAGTGTGTTGGCCACTGGCCGCCCTTAAAATGTAAAAAAATAAAAATAAAATAAATATTTAGAAAATAAAGAGATCAAAAATATTTTTACAGTAAGTACTTAATTATAACATACAATCATATCGAGGGATCAAAAGCTATTTGAAATATTTATTGAAAGGTTATTAAGCGATATTTTTTGGTGAAATACTAATACATATTTTCGGAATCAGCGTTTTTTTTACTGATTCCTAAAATATATATATTACTATATCACCAAAAATTGTCGCTTAAACGAAATAGCCTTTCACCCTTCGATATAACCATTCCGACCCAGATTTGAGTTTTTTTCAGTGTTTCTTTTCAAGGTAGTCGCTTCTGAAACGCTAGTAGATCCCCGTAAGGTCCATTTCTCACTGGCTGCCCGGCCAAGTCGAGGTTAGTACCCACAGGGGTACACTTGCGTTGGCACCCACCCATAAATTGCTGGCTGAGCACCTCCAGTGCTCGCCTACTCAAGCTCGGTGTAGTTGTAAAGGCCTTTCCCGATTACCAACGAATGACACGTTGAAAAAACACAATCACATAAAACAAACTCTTACACACGTCTCACTTAAAATATATAGACCGTTAGTACGGAAAAACTATTAAAACGTTATTTATACTGTATATTTAATCGTTTCTTCAGAATCTATAATAAAGTTTAATTAAAATAAGATAATAAATTATAAGAAAACTATAAAACTTGTTTCGAAGTTAATTAATTTCGAAGCACACGCTTTAATTTCTTTTGATGTCGGAGTTTTTTACATACGTATACAATATACGGAAGGATAAAAAGGACAGGCCTATTCGCTTTATATAATATTACTAAATTGAATTAGTTTTCTATATGTTGATTTATCAAGCTTATATTTTTTTATAATGATCTTTATAGTTGTTATTTCTTTATACATTTTTAAATGCTATGAACTCTCAAGTTTAAATATAATTCTGTATATCTAGTCTACATGTAATATAGTCTAAGAAATATTTTTGTGCAACAAATTAACCTGTTTCTTTGTCAATTACTAAGAAATAGGATTAAAATAGAAATAGGTTACTAGTTTAGAAATATATGACATCCTTTTCCCGGTACCTAAATATATTTCTTTACGAGCAAGTTATAAGCGAACGCTTGTCATAGCAGTGACGTGCATAGGATATTTGGACAGGGTAAGCAGATTCACATAATGAATTTGAATATTATATAATGATAACAAATATTATATTACTTTCATAGGGAAGATAGATGGCATGAAAATAAAATAGATATGAATATAAAGGGTTCCTTTTTTTGTTCAAATTAAAACAATTTATTTCAGACTTATTCATCGTAAGTGCATGCAATGCTTTCATGCATCTATGGAATGAACGCTACTATGTCATAGCAAAATACAATATATGTTAGTAGGCATGTTTGATTTTAAATTTGTTTGCTACCTAGAAACTTATTTAAATCGTACCCACATGCGTAAATAACTGCAAACATTAAATACATACGTAATATTTATACGGGTGATTTCGTATTTATCTCAATCATGCAAACTGGTTTGCAATAAGTTTTCCCCTGCAATTAACTGATATGTTATTATTTCTTATGAATTTTATGAGGTAACACATAATTGTATACAATTCTCTTGACTTAAATAAAGGCTACAACAGTATTTTCTTCGGTTTAAAATCGTTCGGTTACTTTAGATATAAAAACTTCGTGGCTGCTCAGGGTGGGGGCCCTGAGCAAATGGTTTAGCGGCCCTCGAGAAGTTGGTAGGGCATTGTGGCGTGCTCTGCCTAAATATAACGAGCAGTATCGGGGAGAGTACCATCTTCCCCCGAGTTTGTGCCCATCTGGCACGGCGCGACGGGGCTGTGGCGAATTGATTACAGGACCCACAGTCCCCGCCAATGCGCAGAAGTAGTCACCTTGGGGTTTTTAGTCGGTATAAGTCCGACACACCTCGGTCGCGCAACCCCCCTGTGCGGCTGAGACAGTCCTATGAGGATTTCCCCAAGTAAAAAAAAAAAAGATATAAAAACTTGGTTCACTGAAAAAATTCATATCGAATTTGTGTAATTTCCAATGTAAATTCTATTCTAAGACATTACGTCTATGGTCGTAGACCTCAAATTTTTTTGCGATATTTTGTGCTTTAGAGGCAAGAGGTCATTCCACTTTATGGCAAAACTGTTGTTCTTTGAAGTCACTTGCTTAGTGCTACCGTAACGAAGCGAGTAATCTTAGTTAAATATATTTTCTTAGGTAAAATATAAAATGAATCCTTCATCATAATCTTCCGTTCAGTGTGAGAATCATTTTTCATGGAAAATGTTTATCTTTAACCTCTCGCCAGTGACAAGTCAAAATGTCAATTATTCACATCTGTGTAGTCCTGTGAGCGGACTTTACACAGACAGGGTATTTTTCAGGTATAGGCCACAGACCATACAAATTTGATGTTACAGGGAGAACCTGTTCATTTTTAGTCGATTTTTAATAACTACCATAGAGCGAGAACTGTAGCCATCGACAAAACAGCCCATAAATACACGTTAACGGCAAATCCCCGTAGCGGACTCGGCACATATTCGCACTGAAGTGCAAAGTCCGCCGAGCGGACGTGCCACTGGCGAGTGGTTAATCAAAAGACATTGTTTCAATAAAGCTTAATAATTTAAGTTACACGCCTGTATATGAAACTAAATCGAAGGTCTAGAAATTCATTTACAAAGATTATTTATTATTTTGAAAATATAAACGTTTGCCTCCAATATCTAAACTATATAAATACGTAACGACGAAAATTCCTATACCTACCCTACTTGACCCTATTTGCGTTACATATTTTAAAAATAAAAGGAAAGGAACTTATTTGAAAAATAATGCGTAATAGATGTGTAAAAATAAAAAAGAGGGGTCTGAATGTAGCCGGTAAGATGGGTATTTTCTTGGTCAAATATTGACTATAAGCGTTTCTAATAGCCGTAAGAATAAGAACATTATTTGTAACGATTATCCCATCGTTCCCGGAACCGCGACACGCGAGGCGACCGGTACCGCCCATTCGCTCATCTTCCATCTATTTCTGCCAGTGAAAGCGGAACGTTTAACACAAAAGTGAGGTCAACTTACATTGATTTGCAGGTTTGTATATTTACTAAATGTCTAACACGTCGATTTGACATTTTCCCTGAAATATCAAAATTTTGCACAGCGTAGCGTACACGGTGTCTGGCGCACCGCCTGGGAGAGAGGTTTTGGAGGGGTGGGCTTTACTCCTTCCCCTCCCAGAGAGGTAGCCTCAACAAGGCTTCTTGTTCCCTGGGTGTCTGGATGAGTTTGTCTGGGAAGACAAACTCATGGGAAGGCCCGGGTGGAGCAACCAGAGGGACACCCCGGGGGTTTTTAGTCAGTAGGAGTCTGACACACCGAGGTCGCTGCCCTCACAGCGTCTCTGATGGTCCTATGCAGGATTTTCCCCCAGGATACAAAAAAAAATAGTAGTGATCTTACCCTCAAGATTAAACAAAATAAATTCTAAGTAATTACTACTAGAAAAACATAGCTTACACTATACAACAAACATGTACTTTGTTTTATTTCCATCCTTCAATCTCATCAGTGAATCATTAACACGTATGTTTTTCTTATTTTCTCTGATGGATTCCTATTTAATCACGCTCCTTCTATGTAACTTGTAATGGTGTAAATATTTGTTTTAAATGAAAAACAAGCATAAGTGTTTTTATGTTATATTCTTAATTATTCACTTTTGTGGTTTTGAATAGTTATCCATTATCAAATGCTAATTTTATGTAAGAAAAATTAGTGTAACTGTTTATGACTAATTCTTGATATTCTGTTAGCAATATTCAGTCGTAGGATTAATATAAATAAACAATAAAACATAATTTTGTTAATTATTAAGTTTTCTGTTTGCGGATTTATGAAATAATTCATGTTAATTTCTTTAGAATACAATCATTCAACTTATTTCTTGCGTGTGTATAATTATTTATGTAACTTAAGGTAATCCTGTCAAATAAAATCAAAACCCTGTCCCTTATCAATAAAATTTATACTTACTCCATCAAAACTAAGTTTTATTATAAAAACTTAATAAGGTACTAAAATTTCTTGACTCATACCAGATGGCAGAGCTGACTTATTTTATACGAATGTTTAAAGTTAGGTTCGCTTAACATACATATTCTAAAAATATATAAACAGCCCGTTGAATTACTCATCTGAAACATGTGCTTGTATGTCTTTGTTTCTACAAAAATGTATTTATATTTGCAAGCTGTTATAGCATTTATTTCAATGATAATAAAGCTCAATATACAAATTATAATGCTAAAAGTATTTTATAACCTCCACCTAGTTATCTAGATATACTCAAAGCAAACAATCGCCAAAATGCGGAGTTTTAATATTCAAGTCATATCCATATTTCTAACGGGGTAAGCAAATATCTTATTGTCATATAATTAAGAAATATAAAGAAACCATATACACACTTTAAAACTATATTCTTAAATAAAGCAAAATAAAATTTAACAATCTGTGGTAAGTTGACTTGTTTTGATCTCCTGAATTTAATTACGTTGTATAGTTTTTGTGTCGTACTTTTATCAAGAAATGCTACAGGCTTAAAGAAAACATGATAAAAGGAGCAGGAATGAGCTTACGAAGATATAGAAAATAGTCGTATGTTGCTTCACTTTTAACCACGCGGCTTTATATTAGATTACCCTTCCATATATTTTTAATCCCATGTTTATTACTTTTTTTTTTCATACTAGTTGAGCAAGGTTTTTTTTCTAAAGCAAGCTATAATGTGAATTATTCACTGTTTTTATTTTTTGTGGAAACATGCAGCGATTATATTTTTTATTATATTACCAAAATATATTGAACCACCTGGAGATTCTGTTACGTACTTTGGTAGCCGAACGACACGGCGAGGCTATGGATTAATTGATTACAGAGCCTACACTCCCGTCTTAATGCAGATGAAGTCAATCTGGGGTTTTTAGCCGGTAAAAGTCCGCCACACTCCGGTTACCACCCTCATGTGTAGCCGCGACGGTCCAATGAAGATTTTCCCTAAGTAATAAAAGGAGGTACCGAAACAAAAACAATATATCCTAGTTTGGGAGTGATTATACCGTTCGGAATAGATGTCGCATTCGATGGAACGTTGATAAAGTTGAGTGTGAACTCGTTGCTAACCCGGAACGTACTGTTTTACAGAGTTTATCTTCTCACATGCTTGGGTCTAACTGAGCCGGTCTGCACAGCAGACTTTTTGGCGGCAAACTACACATCAAGTCCCAGTGAAAGATTAGCTATAGCGTTATTACTAAAAAGGGCTAACACTTAAGAAATTGTTAACAAAGGAACGCAATTACTGAAGGCATTTCTAATGTGTAGTAAACCCAAACACATTAAAATGAAGGTGCAACAGACACGATTTGTGTACCTAGATTTCTTAGAATTTTAATATTAAAACGGCTGCTAAATCAAACATAACCTTGGTTTAATCTTGAGCATCTATAATGTAAATTTAATTTATGTACTCCTGTTAGTCGATCTCAATAGATGATGCAAATTTTCCATATCTGCAGTGGAAGTGCGAAACGAATAATAATAACAGTCAATAGTTTTTTTATTCAGACATGATGTAATGACATCATCTGTAGATGCAAAAATATTAGACAAATAACACATTCCTTACATGCAGTAACAATCTAAACTTTTTGTGGTCAGTATAATTTTGTTGCTTTTGCTATTTAGTCGGCGCCGTGAAAAAAATATTGAATCGCGATGGTTTCGTCCAGTAAAGTTCTCGTGATAGTGCATGATTTTAAGAAAACATTTATAACTCGCAAAAGTAAGTTATTTTTTTATATTTTTCTTCCTCTTTCGTATTAATGACTAGTTATACGGTCTGATACGGTGGGCCAACCAGTATGAAGCCACTTCAGTAGTCTGGTCAGACTCCTCAATCAAATCCGTATCAGCTGTGGTAGGTGGCACTGCTTGAGGAGTGCATGAGAGTAAATGCTTTGGTTTGAATCGCCCAGTATCCGCACGTCATTCAATTTTTTTTTTATATTAAAAAATAAGTGTAATAAAAATAACAATCAAAATTAAATTAGAAAAAAAAAGAGACTGCAATTAACTTTGACAATTGGTAAAATGGGCCGTTCTATTTTACAGTTACCTATAAATGCTTATTACAAATTTAGTTCCTTTGTAATGATTTCAGCTTTAATACCTAGCATACATGTAAATAATGGAATTAATATTGATACAAGCATATTTTATGATAAATAATAATAATAACAACAAATCGTCACGCTATATACTATTCGGGGTGGGCAAAGATACATTAGTGTATCCAATTTCCGCTTTTATGTCAAGTACAACGTGATCAGTAGCGCAGCTGATCGCCGTTCTCATTTTCACATGACATTTCTATTAGATCCCATGCGGTTTACCTCAAGCTATTGTTATTCACCGGTGAGCAAGGGGTGCCTAAATCCATACTATCGGTATCCATCTCTGTGTATATTTTGCAACAATATAAAAATAATTTAATCAAATTAAAAAATTCTCAATTGTATTTTACACAAGTTTCTGGTTATCATTATCAAATACAATTGTAATTATATGACATTTAATATAGCTTGGTTTTATAGACGTCACAAGGTTGGATAGTGTTGTTACATAATAGAAATTGTACCAGGAGTAATCTTTGGCAATGGAGCCAAGTCTATTGTGAATTCTAGTACATAGACTTGATATTGGCACTGATAATGCAAGCATATGAAACGCTATTACCGTCCTACATTACCTTAATAAATTCCTATTAAAAGAAAATAAATCTATATGAAAACAATTATAGGCAAAACTAATATATTTGCGTAGGATCGGTGTCAAAGAAACACGAGAGAAATAATTAATAAAGAATTTCATGAATGTAACAAATTTTCTCATAATGGTTTGGTAATCGCTTTCGACAATTGATAAATTTTATCGTTTCAAGTACGATTTCTAACAACGAGATATACTTTAGGTCATTAACATTTACACATGCTTTATTGAAATATGCCTTTAACACGTTATTGATGATAGAAACAAAACCTGTTGCATTTCACGTGCATCCACTTGATCAATCCATTGAAATAGTGTTGGATAAGATTTAAACAAAAATATCCAAAGATTTACATTCCGTAATATTTAAAAATACTTTTATATATAACCCTAGTTACTTATTTAGCTATGCACCAAATTGAGCTATTATAATTATCGCTTAAAATGGCTAATAACTAGAAATAGATTTTTAACGTGAAATTCTAAGCATTCAAATTATAAGAGCGAAATATTTTGGTCACTGTGCTATTGCCAAATGTTTAAAATCACGCCAATTTAAGTATTTTTCTAAGAATCCATTATTTATGCAGTTAGCCTTACTGCGCCGCCAGAAGAAAGAGGTGATTTTTGCTCTATTAACACAGATCCGTCTTTTCAAGGCTCAAAACATAATTAAGTATGAATAACACCCCGTTAACGGAACTAATTTGAAATACAACTAGCAAAATACAAAAGGTGGAAATGTAATTTGAAAGTAGTATTGTATGAATACAGTTTTAGTTTAGGCATTATTACACCAATTTACCGGTAAACCCTGAGTAGTGCTAGACAAGTAGCAGTGAAATGATAGGGCTTCTTTGCCAAACTGGATCGGAATCACAATATGTAGCTATAAGTCCCGTCTTTGGAACTAGTCTCAACCAATCGCGTTTCGAAATCAGTTTAAATATGCAGGTTAATACTTTTGGTGTTGTATTCGTTCATATAGTACAATAACCAATCACCATCAATTGACTATGAATTTTTTTGGTACCTTTTTAAACCCTTTCTCAAAAAGAGGGCCGTTATAAGTTTAACGTGTATATCTATATTATAGTTTCTAAATCGATTAAACACTTTTAGTTTTCTTTTTGTTTGAAATAAATAACTTGATCAATAGCGTCTTTAGTTGTGATTAAAGAAAATTTGATCAGCTGTTTAACGATTGACAGATCCTTTGATATCGATTGATTAGGTAATTGAAAGTAAAATCCACCGAACTGATTTATTAAAAATGTAAAGTCCTTTGACTTCAGTGTTACTTCAGTAGCATGGTAATCTTGACATGTTGCAACATTTTCTAGAACAGCAGAATACTGTAATCATTAATTTACTATCGTCTTTAACCCTTTATGGAGCAGTGTTGTATTTCTGCAACATAGCACTCAAATAGAAGCAACAATAAAAGAAATGCCGACAGACTGACTTTGCTTGGTGTTATACGGCACCAACAAAGCGTTCTTACGATTTAGTGACAATTCAGCTCACTAGATGATGAGACTTGTAGGTAATGAGGTTTCACTAGTGTCGAACGAATACACGTCTGTTTCCAGGTTTTCGAATTAATTTATGAAAAATTAAGTCTTGGTGAAATACTAATATTTGACTGTTGAATTTGTGTAACTAAACGGTCAGAGGATATACTTTAATAATCTGTTCCTAATTGTAACTTTAATGATTTAGTACTAAAGTAATGTTGCATTTTTGTAACATGCAAGGTTTTTAAGAATTATAAACGATACATTTTAAATTTTTTAATTATTATTAATTTTATTAACTATACACTATTTACTACTTAGTTTTTACAAAATTAAAAAATGGAATGACCATGCACCACAAAGGGTTAAGTTCTTTAGAATGGTCTCAATATAGGTGATATAAAAACAGTTGATACATTTACAAATTTTTAAATTTAAAGTTATAGTAAAAAGCTGGAGTTGATGACCGATCGATAATACGTGTCTAAACAAGGAGTAATGGTATGGAATGCATACCCTTGTATGCAAGATCCTTACTAAGGCGTTACGATTAATATGTCCGGCGCATAACTAAACACCGCTAAGTCAAGCTTTGTTTGGCTATGCCCCTAAAGTATACCATATTGTTTAAATGATTTCTGATAACGTTGTATTTCTTGTCAGAAAATACTAAGTAGAGGATCATGTATTACACAAATTTTAGTAATTATTTGATTACAAAAATCTAAATAATTACTTATATTCGTCCGAAAAGATTTGCTTCTATACTCATTATGGCCAGTTTAGCTGTGTAATATGCTTCCAACGACCATATTTCCACGTTCTTATGTAATAGGGGTCTTAAAAAAAAGTGTGAATAAATACATGTTGGGGGGACGCGGTCAATCTGTGTACTCATCTTCACCTTCCACCAGATCTGATTGAGGTCAAACATTCAAATTAATTTTATTATCATTACAGAGCCGATTATATACTTACTGAGGTGAAAAACAGTTGAATAAGAGCTTAGGGCAGTTAAGTTAAAATGAGTTTATAGGGTGTTTGCAATTAACACCACAAGATTACATTCTTCAATTGTGACGACATTTAAATTTTACAAATCTTCGTTAAGGTATAATTTACCTGAGTTGCAAACTTGTGGCGCATTTTAATATGAGACCATAATTAAAATCGTTGTCAATTGCGAAATACTTTTAAAAAATATTATTAATGAGTCGCAAAATGAGTTTCGTAAAAATTAAAAAACAATTAATTATTTAAATGAATGTTTTTAAGAATTATCGGTGTTCACTAATTTAGCCAGTTTTGATTTTACTGTTCGAATTGAATTACTGTAATATTTCAATTACAATTTTCTGATATTTTATTTATTGTATTGAGGTATTTTCATCACACTGTATAACTGTATAAGTTACAAATTCTGCGAAGATTATTGGAATAATTATGGTATAGATTCTCAGAAGTTCAAATGCGTTTTACAAAGATTTTAGTTAACCATACAATTATTATAAAAAAATATTAACAGTGCTTTAAAAGCATATTATTTTCCCAATCCAAATGTTAATTTTCTGTGCATAAACTCGTAAACATATGTGTCTGGACTGTTTGCGCTTAATTGTTTTGATTGATTGATTTTGTTTTTGTGATTGGTTTAGACTTTGAGTTATAAACAAGACTCACACAAATATTTCAAAATATATCCATCGTAAAATCTTTTTTTTTTGTTTCTACTAATAACCTTCATTGTAAAAACGCATTAATGCAAATTTTACACATTTTAATACATGTTGTAACATCTTGTTTTTACGTCACTGGCAAACTAGTATCACTGTGTGACCTTCCCTTTGTTTGCTAAATACAATAGACGATCTGAAAATACCTCATCAATTTCAGTCTGGAAACTGATCTTTTTGCTTTGAAGGTGATATCATTTAGCGTGTACAATAAAGCGCTGCAGCGGCAATTGTCGCTTGATCCATTCAGTGGAACGATAATTTTAAATCGCTTCAAGCGGAGGAGTGGAGTATTTTTGTACGAAAAGGTGTTTCATAAGCACATACAGTATCACAGCCGGCAGTTGCGAGCGACGGACGTGCTGCTCGAACTAATTTTATCGCGAATATTCCGCGTTTACGTCTATTTCACGCGTTCGTTTTATTTACTTTCCATTTCGTAAACAGCTAGTGTTGCGGTTAGAGACGAAGTAATTTTCTTTAAACTTCGTTCAGTTTCCTCGAGGGAAATTAAACTTGACGCGCACAAGTGATTTAACTTTCGCTTCGATTAATGTATTTTAAATATACGATGACCTTTACTTCAAATTGAAAACAATTTTATTATACAAGAGTAAATATGAGAAATTGAACAAATGTTTGATCAAAATGTATTTAAATTTGGCCTTGGAAGCAAACCTTGTTTACAATCCAACAGCTGCGAACATTACATGGAAATTATATTTCCTCGCGTAGCTGAAATTAATTACAATGTTTAATCATTGAGAAAATTCAAATGTAACTGTGACATTGAATACATTAATAATATTATACGGATTGATCTTGTGAAGGTGGTTTCGTATTGGTCTTAGTTACCAACAATAAAAATCAATAACTAAAGTACTTGTAAATTTTCACGCGTAGTTAACAACGTTCAGTAAGTAAATACTTTAGAAGTTTGAAAACGTAATGTTAACATTTATTTTTTATAATAGTTAAACTGGTCTGTGTAATTTTCTGCAAATTAAGTCTGAATTCGTGAATTTTATAATATGAGGAGAAAAAACAGACGTTTTTTGATTATAATTAAGTTATTAAACCATTGAGGATTATATTCTAGCATTAATAAATGTGTGGCTAAAAACAATCGGTAACTAAAACACGAATATATCATACCATTATTTTGTAAATTATAATATATTACATTTTAATTACTATAAGATTAAATTGCGAATCTTTGGGCAATATTTGATATAAATTTATCCCATCTTATAGGACGTTTATCGTAATATGTAGTTGGGTTGGTTATAAATTAGCGTTGAAAAAATTCATGGGATTCTCAGTCAGTATAAAGATACTGAATCCCATTTTTCAATATTAAAACAAGGAAATCCTCTATATTACCAACCCTATAATGTTTGACAAAAATGGTAGAGGTTAGAGAGAGAAAGGAGTCGAAGAATGAATACAGAAAATATTTTCTATGACATTTTCAAGTACTCCATTGAAACCTTTGTCTTGATTCATTCCAAAAAGATGAATAGTTATAAAGAAAATTTCATAAGGTTGACGCCTTTCCCTTCCTGCGTAATTTGTGCGTTTGCAATGGAGCCTGCTTATGTACGAGGCAAATCAACTGAACCGTTTTATTATTTACTTTCCTGTACTGGCAACTTTGCCTCCGCTAGCAACTAAAAGCTACTTTTTTCTTAGACGGGGCAGAATGGAATAGGCCTGGATGAGCCTTTACACCTTTACAGGGCAAATACATACATGCTTATAGCATGTATGTTTGAGTCCATGCATTACATTGCAAGTGCTTGCAGTTAGCAAAACCTTTTGAGTATTATTGTTAACAGCGGTCTAAATCGTTTTCTTTAGCGTAGGATACAGACTATTGCGAAAAGGTCAAGCTATACTCGTATTTCTAGTTCCAGCTAAATAAACATATCGACGGTTTTAAGTTGGTTGGCTGGGTTGCTATAACTTCACAAGTCGCATCAAAAATTTGGTTCATAATTTATTGCCGAACGCCAGAATAATGCGTACAAAACAGAATTTTATGTTATTAGAGAAATCACATAACAAATAACAGCTTCCCAATCAGAATGACTCACAATTGCGGCTTATTTGTTGTTTTTTGTAAAATCATTCTGTGTCGCAAGTTGTAACACACAGAAGCGGTTGCGCAATGAGGTTTGCTACAATCGGCTGCGTCGATCAAAATGCATTCGTGATCTATTGTGTATAGATGATTGGAATAGTGTATTTATTGCTATTTGTTTTATTTTATATACTGTCATTTGAAATTCACTTCGGTTAAACTATAGGCTTTTTATACTGGTGATGGTTACAATCAGGTTTTATGGACGCTACAATGACTTTCATACTCTTTGCCCAGATTATATGAGAGGATGACGGTCAAGAAACCACGATGTAGTGAAAATCTTCGTTGTCATTGTGGTCTAAATATACCACTACATAACTTATTACGCAGCAAGCCACAATGAGAGGTTATGACGTATTTTGTATCCACGAACTTTAGTTGCAATCCAGTCGGACGCGGACGGTCTATCAAATTATTCCTGCTTATTTAGCTTCTACTGCGGAGTTATGTGTATGATTTTAAGAAACTTCAACGGGCGTTGTTCACTATCCTCTTAAAGAATCTTATATAGCTCTGGGAAAAAACGGTACCAGGCAGCTCAATCCACGATTCCAAAGTGCGATATAAAAATATTCAACGCTGAATTGTGCACACTTTAAGTGTCCCTAGAGGTAAGAAGTTGAACAGTTTTCAGAGCACTCCCTATTGTACAGACGGTAGAATACACATAGAGATGTGACTTTTATGCGTAGAGTTAGGAGTACCAAACCATTTGTTGATTCGGAATCAGGATCGATGGTAAAGTTGACGGGCGTGAAAAATATTCCGGTCCGACGCAGCCTTGAGTTTCGTCCTACGTTTCTTAATACAGTCGCTATCGAAACGCTAGAAGACCACTATAGACAGTTCTACCCGATTGACCATCCAAGCCGAGATCCGAACCCACAGGGACATCCTTGCGTTGCAACCAACCCATCAATTTCGCTGATTAAACACCGTGTGTGCTAGCTCCTCTTGCCTGGTAAAGTTATAAAGACCCATCCTAGCTAGTAGCAGTTGTCTAGCCGAGAAAAAAAACTAAAAAAATTTCACAGATTTTTTTAATAGAAAAATACAAATTCATTGCCTTAATATTTCTGTCTTGTTACCTAAACAACCATTTCGTAACATTAAATAGGCACTACACAAACTTTGGTCTTTACAATAAATTTGAATTATGCAAATTCTGATGTTGATGATTGCAGAAAGAAATCTTGTTATTGGTCTTGTCTCTACATTGTTTGCATAACGGCAAATATCATAGACCCAGATTATTGTATATTCACTTTTTGGTATTACGCTGACTTATGTAAAACCATCTTTATTGAAGATTTGAAAATATATGTAGAAATAAATACAAATGATTAAAGGAATCTTTATTATTAAATTTAGAAAATATATTTTCTATATTGTAGACACTTTGCTAAATAATGCTTATTATATATATCACAAGTTCATATTCTTGGTTTCATATTTCTTTAAAATATGTTTTGTTATGTTCATCTCCTATGTTGAAGTACTCGCTTCTGTAGACACAATTACGTTAAAAACTTTATAATGAGTATTATTATAATCCTCATCGGATAGACTCGTTGGACTTGTTATTCTTCTTTTGATTTATTCTTTCCGTAGATTATAAAACTGTTGATATTGATAGTGTTGTTGCAACTAGAAATAGCTAAAAGCATTGTCGTTAGATAAAATTAGAAAAGATAATCGTATAAGGGTTAACATTCACGTTGTTTTGAGTGTTCCTTTGAGACGTTTTAAAAATAACTAACGTCAAGCTAAGTAAATAGATAAAATGGTACTTACTTGTTAAGTCTCTTCTTCCTCAGTGTATAAAACAAGAATATAATTAAGTATTTTTTTAAAATATTGGTATTTTTCGTTATACGTATATTGAGTCTTATTTCACTATGTTTAAGTTATTCATTTGGAAATTTATAAATATCTTATAGCAGGATATGTTTTACCTCTATAAATAATATTACCTGAACCCATTCGGTTGTGTTGGTTGATTGTGTTACAATATTTTACATAATATATTGTACATTTTTGTACATGTTTAAATTAAACCTTGTTTTGTATTATTCGCCTAATTTGATTAATTTCTTCAGATTTTCGAGAATTTGCTTCGGTAATTTAAGTTTTTAAATATATTTTACCATGGTGATATGCTTAGTAATAATTTGTTCTGAAATACTATAAATTTGTCCAAATAATATATTATTATTGAAAATAATTACACTTCAAGGTGTTTTATACACAATATTCTATTGTATTTTTATACATGAAATGTTTATATAGTTACAAAACTCTTCATTAAAATATTAAGCATAAATTATTATTTTATAATCTTCATGTAAACGAACGAGATTTCTTCACCGCATTGTGAAAGTTTTTACGAGTTTTGCGGCTGTATTATTTGTTTAAATTATCAACTGTTTATCGAATCTTCAGAATAGAGAAAACAGATTGTATTTTATTTAGTTAGTACTTACAAGAGAAACATTATCAAACTGAATTTGAAAACTGGTCTTGTCTGTGTACTGTGGGTATTATCATATTTATATTGATGTTTCGTTATTGTACGGCCCCAATGTCCTTGACCAAAGACTTACGAAGATTCTGAGATTTGAGGTCATCGGTCTCAAAGGAGTCTATATCTACATACATATAACTCATCTCGTGAGATCAGCGCCGCACCTTTGTGGTATAAGAAGTGGCACGTTCCTTTTACGGAGGTTTGTATTATTCATCACAGCGCTGGTGTGCTTTGGCCAGTGATCTGTAAGTAGGACATCATAGGGTGGATCTTTTAGACATTAGCTAGTAAAGTGCTTCTTCTGAGGGAAAAGTATTTCCATTATAGTATATAGCAATTCAGTTACAGTTACAGTTGCTATTTACAGCAGTGGCGTGCATTGCATAGAAGCATAAATTAGAATTATCTTGCAATGCTTTGGAATTTGATACATATATTGATTTAAAATTCGATCCTATTTGGATTTTGAGACCCTTATTCTGGTAATTAATAGACTTTAAGTATATATTTTTATTAAAAATCCAAATATAATAACATTATGATTTTTGCGCTTTATATGGAGTGGACGCTACTGATTTACAGTACTATAGGTAATATATATGCTGATGTTAACAGTACATTAAAATATAAAACAAAAGTATTAGTATTACGACGTAAATATTTTCCTCTATTCTTGTTGCGGATTTGAGTAATACGTATAGGAAAGAAGCGTGATCGACCACACGTTAATGAGATGTTACCAAGTTACATTTTCGAGCAACAATATGCATTTAAATTTTATTGTTACGGTGAGACTGTGTTAGAATATTGCGGCCATTTTGTATTTAGACGACCGTTTACTCTGGCTCTTTTGTTTTATACGATGTTATTACATATACAGTATATTCGTATTTATATTTTTAGGACAAACCCTTAAATTTGTCATGGTATAAACTGTTTTTAACCTAAATTAAAGCAACTGCAATATAGGTCACAGAGCTGTATTATTTGTAATGGAACCTTACAAATACGATGCGTATCCCTGAACTATAATTTAAGGTCTGATTGTAGTCGACATGCAATGGTGTAATTACTAAACCTATATGATGATGATGATTTCCTGGCCGGATTCGGCCACGGCGACTGTTTCAACACCGATTAAAAAAATCGAGGTTCGGAAACACTCAATTGCGCAGGAGATATTTAAGTGCAGAACTGGACGCGCAGCCAGAAAAGCACTCTCTCGTCCGAGCCCCCTCAGGCCCGATGGAATGGAGTACCAGTACGATCGGGAGGGAGCAGGATGCAGGTTTGGTCGAGTTATCCTTCTCTGAACACCTGGTTGAATTGCGGTGTTAACGAGATACTTTAGTCGCCTTTTACGACACCTGAGCAAGAAGAGGGGGGTGCTATTCTATTCTGCCGGCAGCCACCACGGCATAAACCTATATAATGTTGTTGCAAACTAATAGGTTCTTCAAACACTCATGTCTAATGCGTATAATATATTTGAATATATTATAAGTTACTTCACTCCTTCCAAGATTCATCGATCACAGATGTCACATGTCGTCTGACTTGAGAAAGTGGATATGACTTGTTCCGAAGTTTATGATCAGAAATTTCACTTCTACATGCTACTTTTATCATTTAAGAAACGAGTCGGTCTTGCCATGAATCTGACTGTTAAGGAGGAAATCTCTTATGAAGATCGATATTTTAATCATTCAGATTGCTAAAACTTTCATTCCAAAAATTTCAGTTACTAAATTTTATATTGATGATATTATATTTAAATATAAATGATAAATTTAGTTTGTATATAATTAATCATTTAAACTGGGATATAATTCCAAAACATCTATAATGATAAGCGTAAATTAGATCTCAATTAAGATTGCGATGAAATTACTACCTCTATCGAACATCATTTCATCTTAATTCTTTGGGATAGTAATTTTGTTGCATCAAATAATTTACGGGTTAGCCAGTGAAACGAGAAGAGTGATGTTTCTAACCTTGCCCAGTTGGTCGTCTACTCGCATAACCAGATTAGCTTCGACGTCGTCCTCCATTGTTACTTTGAAGAGATTAGTTCGTTAATTATCATGTTTGTCAGACGGTAACTGTTTATTAGACCGGACATTCTAGTTCATCTTGTTTACCGCTATGCCTTGATTATTTAAGTCTTCTTTTGGCGTTATTACAATAATCCACCTTCACCTCACTTATGCATATTTCTTTCTGATCTTATCTCGGCCAACACTTTGAATCTACAGTTAGTAAGGGCAAATTGGTAGCCCATTGGAGAACGTTTTGCAATTGATTTGACAACAATGACAATTTAAACTTTTTAATTGTTACTTATTTCTATGCTATAAGTATGGTTTTTTCAGGGACGTGCATAGGGTATTTGGACAACTTTGTCCTACCTTGTCAGATAATTAATGTGAATATTATATAATAATATTAAATATTGTATTACTTTCATAGGGAAGATAGATGGCGTGGAAATATAATAGATATGAATATAAAGGGATCCTTTTTTTGTTTAAATTAAATCAATATATTCCAGACTTACTTATCGTAAGGGCATGCAATGCTTTCATGCATCTATGGAAGGATCGCTACTGGGGTTTTTCACTATTTGCCCGATTAATTTAATATCGTATTAATGAAATTTTAATGTTGTATAATTCTATTGAATTGATCGTGGTAACTATTCCCGTAAATCTATTTCTCACGAGCAATATTTAGCAAAAACTTTCACGTATATTTAAAACGTAATAACTTCACGTCGTATAATTAGCGAAACAGCTTAATTCATAAATAAGTTATAATGCACGTCATTATTTTTTAAGAATCGGTTTGTTTTTACTTTCACCTTCAATTAACTGGTTATTTATCCAACAATATGAAGGCTTTTGTTCATGTTTTTGTTTCTTTTTTCTAAAACAATAATTATTTTTATCTTTACTACAATGTAAGATAAAAATGTGATGCCATTTGAAAAAAAAAAATGGGCAAGAAACATTAATTTTAGAAACAGTCTCGCCATTTTGTATTTGCAACAAATCTCACGTTATAATCTTCTATCGATTTACCTCTCGTTTCAGTTAAGCGTTTATAATTGTCGATCTGATCATATTACTGATATCGGAGACGATGCTGTTATCTAAATCTGCTCTCTTTTAACCTGTCTAATTAAATTATTATATGATAAGACTTTGAGCTTTTATTCCTAAGATACCTTTTAGCTATTTACTATTTATTGTAACGACTAATATTTTGAAACTGTTTTAAGACGAGCGATTGGTGAAACTCAATCATGTCATAATTCAAGTATTAAGTGCGTGAGATTTAAGTGATGAAAGTGCTTTCAGACTAAGTGACTCATAACTATTGTTTAATAATGAACGTGTCCGTATCATCCAGTAACATTAAGGATGGAGAAGTTGGTAAGTTATGTTTAGCTTTATAATGATCGTCCTACGCTTGATTTCTAAGTCGTTTGTTGGCTTTACAATGTTATAATCTAAAGTATAGTCTATATTTCAAAGATATAATTGCTGGGATTAATTAGAATGTGAATTATTATGTAAGATAATCTTAATTTTGATTTTACCATACGTATCTTTCGAAACCTTTTGTACAACACAAACCCAGTAGTTATATTTGTTTACTTCGGCAAACTTGTTTCAAACATTATTTTCAGCCTCAAGTAAAATTAATATTCTACATTACTGGCATTTTCTTGTAAACAAGCTTATTAAATTCTGTACTTGACCTATAGACTAGGGCCGCCTACGCCGCCCACAACCTTGTTTCTATCTTCTTAAGAACTTGTTACTTCCAACTTTGGTATAAGTGTTTCAATTTTGCTAAGTAAAGTATGTCTTTGACGCTCCAACATGCTCATTTTCAAATAAATACCTATGTTACTAAGTTTTGGTCCTTTATTTATTTGATTTTCTTTTATAACTTCTTTATCACACTAAAAATTATATTCCATTGAATAAAACTTACGATCATACTTTTTTTGAATCATTTTTACTCGATAGTAATTATACTGTTTTAATTGGAGATTTTTTTTTGTTTTTAAATATATGCACATAGCGTTTTTATTTACAGTTAAACGCAATACCATAATAATATGCGGAAGTGACACAGTTATTAATGAACATGATTAAAAATTCCCCACTGGCTCATGCCACCTAAGAATTCATATCACATTTTGTAGTCATTTTTAACAAACCGATACACATTTGGACAAGAAAGCATAAGAAGTAATGAAAACAAATTAATTTTGTTTTCGTATTGATATAACGTTCCTTTTATGCCTAACCATAACACAAAATTACTTATTTTAACTTGTCGCTGTGGTCACTAGAAACAGAGTTATTTGTGAAAAATTAACTACAGTAATCCTTTAAAAAATAATGCCAATTTTATTCCCCCCTTTCCCGAGAATTTCCTAGACATAGATAATCGTAATATAAAATTGTAATTGTTATTTACTTTATCGCGATCATGTTAAGAGGAATCACTTTGGCTATTATAACTTTAACGGCAACATTAGGACCATTCTGCTATTATTCACTTCTATTATTCAACTATGGTATATTATTATGTATTCTGTGATTTCAACTTTCTTTCATTTCTACGACAATGCATACAAACTTGTGGAAGAAAAATATAAAATCATATCGTTATACAGAGCCTCATCTCACATTCGATCTTCAGACATATCAATTTTCATTGCCATTACGCCACATATGAATGTATCATTCGTAAAACTCGTTTATAATTAATACATTTATTCATCTATTTTTGTAAAATCCTTAAAATAACTTTTCACAGTAAATCATACTGTTAAAATGTCGTAAACATCTCAAAAAATAACAGATTCCGTTTTCACATCGTCATGAATCATAGTTCCCAGAAATAAAAGTTACCTTTAATCGTTAAATATTTATTATCCATTATTATAAAAATAAAATAGTCAATTGTTGCATAATAAACTGCTACTTTAGTCTCCAACTTCTGTTACGTTTCCCATTTGGCAACTATAAACAAAAGAGATTCGTTCTAAAATAACGTTACAGTCGGCAGTAGGTCACTCAAACGCACTCTGATGACTGTTAAAGAGTTCATTAGTTCAAAAATTACCTAAAATTATATTCGTTTAATGATTTTTACATAAACTATTTTTAAATGTGTTGATGGCATATTACGTACTTTTATTAAGAATAAGTTTAATCGGTGTACACTAGCAATAACGTAAAAAACAATTTTTTTATAAATCAAATTTAGCCGACTTCTAAAAGTAAATAATAATCCTTAATTTACCAATCAGGCTTTGAATTTTTGGAAGCCAATATTGTGTGATATATTCCATAACTAGGATAGACATGATTTAAGTTTATCGTTTACTTTTTGAAGTGAGTCAAATTTTATTTTAACAATAATTTTACTAGAATCCTGGTTGGTCAATAATCGCGGAGTTTTGTGTGTTATACATAAAAAAATATATGCCTCCAGTCGAATATTGTACATTCTTTTTTTGAAGCCGGTAAAAAATTGTTTTCTCCTCACGCCACCCATGACAAGCACAACATTGCTATTACGTAACTGTTGTCAAAAGTGACAATAGCTGTCAGTTTTAGCATCTATCAATTTCATAATCAGCCGTTGGTATGTGCAGTATGGATAGATATTAATTGCTGATTATATAAACCGGAAATTACGCGATGATTTTAAAGCTTATCAGTTTCATCTTTTATCTTTTCCAACCTCTTGCGTGACTTGATTTATTGACGTTTTTAATTTTTACACCGCAATAAGTTCTGCTACTAATAATTATTTATGGTAATTTTAAATTTTAATGTTATTTATTTACTCTTGTATTATTCTTATCAAAATCATGATGGTTTAGGTATTCTGTAGCATTATAAAGTGAGAAAGCTAATAACTTAATTTACTTCAGTCTTCCTTAGATTTGATACCATCAAGTTACGAGTTTACAAGGGCTTTAAAAATACTTCCGTAAAACATAATTTTAGTGGAAAGAGAAAGTTTACGTCCTTCGGACAAACTTTTTAACCATTCGTCAGTGACGCGTGCAATTACAGGATACGGTATATTATTATTAGGTAACGCATATTATTTTTCATAGAACAGGTGCAATGTAATTCTAAGTTAGGTGTAAGTGTAGGTGTGTAGTGTAGGAAATTACATGAAGAAATATATTTTATTGATAAGACTAACTCGAGTCATACAAAATTCAGGTTCAGCGTCCTGTAGTAGATAACTCAAATATTTTGCTGCAATTTACAAATGAATCATGATATTGGAAAAAGAACTAATTGGTCAATATTTAAAGAAAAAAAACAAACTTATTAAATGAAGACTTATTGGAACTGAATATTTGAAACTCTAAATGTAAACATTACTTTTTTTAACACAATCTTAAACTACGGATTGTGTTACATGTTCAAAATGTAAAGAATATTTCTATATTCATGGCAGATTACACAAACAAATGTTACGAGCAATTCACCCATCATCCTATATACTCGTATGTTACGAAGCGAATGGTATTTAAATAAGTTATTAGCATTCAGCCATTGCTGTTTAGTGTAAGCACGTATTGAATGATGCTAAATGAGTACACGTGACTTTTAAATAATAATGCAGTCGTATTTGCACTCATACAAAGGTCTTCTTTATCAGTCCAATAGTATCGTGTCTTATAATTAACAATATTGAGGTGTGTTTGACGAAACTATGCCCCAAATTTGCATTAATAAATCCTTCTCATCCCACTTTAATTCAATGCTGGACACAGGACTCTTAATGAACACCATTGAATCCGATCTTCAACTCTTTTAATTCTGTTTTTATTAACCACGTTTAGCTAGTCGCTCTCCCTTACTTGTGTTATGTTCCTAGAATCGAATTAAAATATTTTGCATTATTGTTGCCTTTTTTTTCTTAAATTATTAAGTTAGAGCCATGATTTACAGTTAACATTGAATAACAATAAACTTGTTCAGTAAATAGAGCTTGTCATGAAAGGTTTTATAAACAGCATTCACAGAGCTGTCCCCATTTCTTGTCTTCATAGTGCTTATAAGAAAACGTGTAAGAATTGTATTAACTGCAAATTTTCACAGCTAACCTAAAATTTGGGACAGCAATTTATAAAAAGTCAGCAATATTATTTCTGCTTTGGTTTGTCTATTAATATTTAACGGTTGGTTTATATTCTTCTTGTTGTTGTGGGTTGTGGGTATCCGAACTATAAACACGTATATCAGAGTGCTCTGCGAAATATTAAGAATTTTGTGAAAAACAGCGATAAACAAGTGCAATTTAGTATCAATTCTACAGAAAAAGTAGTGAATAACTAAAGGTAAAGGAAATTAAACTGTAACAAGAAGTACTATCGAGCTAAATCTTAAATTACAAGTCAGTTAATAATCCGCCATATTAACACCAGTTTAATAAATCATAACTACCTATCAACATAAGGCTTAGATTGTGACATTGTCAGTTATAGTGTTGCAAGTATAGTAACAGTTAAAAAATATCGATACCAAACTACAGTAATACCATCCTCGATATTTTAACTACCCAATACAATGGAAAAAAGCATGGAATTATTATGGACAAAGTTAGAACAAAAATTAAACCAACAAACACAAGTTATAACTACAACAGTAACGAAAAATGTCATGGAGGCACTGGATGAAAAGATGAAAGAAATTAATGAAGAAAATAAAAAGTTAAAAGAAAAAATTTCAACATTGGAAAAAAAAATTCATCTCTTTGAAAAAGACAAGCGAAAATACAATCTGGTTTTCTTTGGCACAGAGGAGAAAGGAAAGAGAGAGGGTGAGCTTGTAGATCACATTAAGGAAATTATTGTAGAAGCAAGAATCCATTTGGATTCTCAGGAAATAAGTAATATCTACAGAATTGGATCCCAATCTAATATTAGCCGTCCAGTTGTAGTATCCCTTACGTCCATATGGAAAAAACATATTATATTAAAGAATAGATCAAGCCTTCCTGCAGGTATATATGTAAAGGAGGATTATTCAAAGGATGTACTAGAAACGAGAAAGAAGTTAAAACTGGTAGTAGAAGAAGAAAAAAAAAAGGGAAATATTGCATATATTAAACACGATAAACTGGTGGTCCAGGTACCAAACGAAGTCAATCGCGAAAAAAGGAAAAGGGAACATGGATCACCAAATGCGCAGACACAAAAGAAGATTAATATAACTACAAACACTGATAATTCGACCAAAGAATCGTTGACAACAACTTCAAAGGAAATAGTAAAAACCAATTTACTAAGCCATGTAGCACGAGGAAGAGCATCTTCACTCTCAGAGTTACAAAAAAACATGTAAATGCCTCCAACAACTGTTACCAAAGCAGCTCGAACAAACAAAAATACCTGAACAACCAAAACAACCTAACTAGCCAAAACAACACGCATTACAGAGAACTACGTAAACATACTCGCACCCCAACCCGGCTGGTCACCGTGGGGCAAGTTGACTACAACCCTCCAAAAAAGAAAACACAAGTAAACAAGCGAAAAGAAATGAGACGCAACGACTTACACATTTGCACACTGAACACACGCACCCTTAGAACTCAAGAAAGCCTACAAGAGTTAGAGCTGGCTCTAAAAAATATTAAATGGGACATCCTAGGTATAAGCGAGATGCGAAGAGTAGGAGAGGAGATTGAAGAGAAAAATGAATATATTATGTACCACAAAGGAGAAGTAGCAGGACAAAGAGGAGTGGGTTTTCTGATTAAATCTAAGCACAAGAAAAATATTATAAGATTTGTTGGTATATCTGACAGGATTGCAGCAGTCCAGATGAATTTTCCCGAGCATAGAAAAACTTGGATATTTATACAAGTTTATGCACCTACAGAACAAGCCAATCAAATCGATATTGATAAATTTTACGACCAGCTATCCGAAACTGCAGGAGAATACTCTGACCAGAATTTAATAATCATGGGCGATTTTAATGCTCAAGTAGGGACCAGAAAGAAGGGTGAAGAACACGTAATGGGTAAATTTGGTAGCGGAAAGAGAAGTAAGAACGGCACAAAATTAATTGAGTTTTTGCTAGAACAAAACCTAACGCTGCTGAATTCGGTATTTTGCAAAAAAGCTAAGACCAAATGGACCTGGATATCCCCGGACGGCAAAGTTAGAAATGAAATAGACTACATACTTTCAAACAAAACGAAAGCTATCAGAAACACAGGTATAATACAGAATCTAAACTTCAACACCAACCACAGAATGGTACGTAGCTGCATAGGTAATGGTCCCATTACAAGGTCCAGGACAAATTTGGGTCAAAGTAAATATCTCAACACACAATGCAATAACAGTGTAATAGAAAATTGCAAGGTTGCAGATCTAATGCATATAGTTAATACAGTCAATGGAACAATGAATAAGTACAATAAAATAGAATGCCAACTGAAAAGAATGATAAGAGACACAACCATAAATCAATTACAGAACGCATGTACGTCCTATATCAGCGAAAAAACATCAAAACTTATTGAAGAAAGAAGAAAATTAATTTCAAAAAGACAAAAAAAAGGAAAAGAAATTTCTAACATAAGCAAACAGATTAGAGAAAGTTTAAGAAAGGATAGGAAAAATAGAAGACTACAAAAACTAGAAACCTACATTAGGAAAACAGGAGGTACAAGGAAAGCTCTTAGAGAACTCAAGGAAAAAGGAAAAGAATGGATACCAAAAATAAAAAGTAAAGAACTTATAATTACTAAACGTAGCGAAATCCAGGAGGTGGCCACAAACTACTACCGTGTACTATATTCTGATCAGCAGAGTGCAGAATCAAAAGTAATGATAAAGTACAAAATGGAGAATGTACCTGAAAAAATACCAGAAGTACTAGTATCGGAAATAAAAAAAGCTATAAACAGTCAGAAATTGGAGAAAGCCCCTGGACCAGACAAAATCCCCAACGAAATCATTAGAGGTACAGTGGAAGAACTGAGTCCAATATTAGCCAAAGTGTTTAATGAGATACTACAGTCGGGTAAAATACCAAAACAATGGACAGAATCTCACATTATCCTGTTACACAAGAAAGGCCCAAGAGACGATATGGGTAATTATAGACCCATTTCACTCATATCGAATATATATAAAGTCTTCGCAAAAGTCATATTGGAAAGAATTTCTACGAAACTCGAAGAAAACCAGCCAATAGAACAAGCTGGGTTCCGGAAAAACTTCAGTACTATAGACCACATACACACAATAAAACAACTAATGCAAAAGTATAACGAGTATAACAAACCTATATACCTAGCCTTCATTGATTACTCCAAAGCATTTGATAGCCTAAAACACGAACAAATATGGGAAAGTTTACTAGAGCAAGGAGTTGAGATTGCCTACGTTAATGCCATTAGAAACATCTATAAGAAATGTAAAGCAAGCATCAGACTGGAATCAACAGGCGAGCCATTTCCAATTAAGAGAGGAGTTAGGCAAGGTGATCCACTTTCCCCAAGACTGTTTTCAGCGGTATTGGAACAAATATTTAGAAAGCTGGACTGGTATAATGTTGGTCTCAATATAAATGGATCTCGCTTAAATCACCTCAGATTTGCCGATGACCTGGTCATTTTAGAAGAAGATCCAAAAAAGTTGGAATCCATGATACAGAACTTGGCAGAAGAAAGCAGTAGAGTCGGTTTAGAGATGAATCCAATTAAAACTAAAATGATGACAAATTCGGAAGAGGTAGACATAACCATTGACGGGCGGACTTTAGATTACGTGAGTGAGTATGTTTATCTGGGTCAAATAATATCACCTAAGGATCAGATGACAAAAGAAGTTGAAAAAAGAATTGCAATGGGATGGAAAAAATATTGGGCTTTAAAGGAAATCATGAAAAATAAAGAAATCAGCAATAACATTAAACAAAAGACTTTTGACACCTGCATACTTCCGTGTATCACGTATGGCTGTGAGACCTGGGCACTGACAAGGATCCATAGGGACAAGCTTGCTAAATGCCAAAGAGCTATGGAGAGAAGCATGTTGGGAGTAAAATTAAGGGATAAAATAGGAAACACTGAAATCAGGAACAAGACTAAACTTACTGACATTTTACAAAAAATCGATCAACTAAAATGGCAATGGACTGGCCACATGCTTCGCTGTAGCAAGGAAAAGTGGTGTAAGCAAGTAACGCTATGGTATCCAAGAGACGGCATTCGGTACAGAGGACGCCAAACAACAAGATGGGAAGATGAGTTAAAACTGACCCTCGGACCTTGTTGGACAAGAGTTGCGGTTGACAGAAGCCAGTGGAAGCAGTTGGAGGAGGCCTATGCCGTTAGGCACACCGCACTTAGAGACATAATCTAGGGAAATAACTATATTATAAAAAAAAAAAAATGTAAAAACTAAGTCGGAATAAAGGCTATTTATTTATTTGTTTATTTATTATTTATATTCTTCTTATCGTTTAGAAAAACGTTATTAGCATGTTAATTTGAAAGAAAATTATACTGTAATAAAACCTTAAGTGGTTTTCTGTTATCAGTAGTTTTATGGATGTTTGACAACAAGGTCGAATAGTTTGCTTTAAAGTTAAGTTTTTCATAATGATTCTTTTATAGTCGAAGTCATGACATTTACTTGATAACCTTTGATATCAATTTATACTGCACATACCAAGTCAGACTTGCTTTATATCTTTTAGTACTTCTAGAGTCGACGCGTTATTTCTTGCATCTTAATTTTCTAATTACGTTTTATTCATCTTGCATTATATTGATTTACACAGTAAATATTGATAACATTTTGTGGTGTATTTTGTTTTTTGCTTTTGGTATTGTTATGTGTGTTAAACTAATGAGTTTTTTTAGATGTTATTGCTTAAATAATGTTAAGTTCATTGAGTGCTTTTTAAATTATACAAAAATTGTTTAAAATGTCGCAACATTTGGGAATTCTTTCTATCTATATGTTATTCATTATGCATTTTAAAGTTCCATTGAGTATATTGTTAAACTTATACTCAATTAGAGAATAGTTAGTATACACATATGAAACAAATTAAATTTAAATTTAGCATCTATAAACCTAACGTAGGAACCAAGTATAACCACGGCCACAATAATCATTGTATGATCCAAGACGAAACTCAATAGCTGCGACATCGGGGTCACCTTGCGTTCGTTTCAGAGTACTTAGCAATATTATTTATCACTGTAGTTAGACGAGTAGAATTGTATTTAAAATAAAGCACTGTTTTGGCTGACCCTATTTGTAAATTATATTTGATTTTAACAAATATTACTTTAACGTCAATAACCTATTTACGATTTTACACTTTATTATTTGTAGCAGTTGATATCTTGTGCATAATAGATGCGTTTAGAAAGACTAGTAGCCATGTTAGTAAAATCTACATTTACAAAAGCGACAGTATAATTTAGTCCCTGTTCAGTTATCGCTCAGACGTTGCAATAAGTTATTGTGTAAGAATTTGTATCGGCAAGTAGTTTGTGAAGGTTCTTTGAGTAATGTGGTGCAAACAGTCGTGCAGTTTCGACCTTGCCGCCTCGTCAACTCCGGCGCATGAACAAGCCGATATTTCCGCAACGAATTGCATCTATGTCCCGCCCTACCCAGGTATCGTGTGACGGCAAGTTTTGTTTGTAACACAATTTGCAACTTTTAGCTTTTTAAATCGCTCTGTGAAACGGCGTCGTGCTTTATTTTTAGTGCAGACTATGTTTTTTCTTGAATTGCTGACAAAACTAGGTTCATTGACTTTTTGTTTCTCCCTTTTAGCTTATTCATAGAAAAAGATTTGCTGTTTTCCCAGTTTGCATAATTATTATTACTCTAGCCGTGGGATTCGATTATTTCTGTGATTTTGACTTATTATATCCCGGTAATAGGATTACTTATGGTCATAAATGTTGATGTAGACTCGACCAAACCAGTATTATGACTTGTACTATGAGTTATCTTTCATTAAATAACTATTAGAACATTGAAATAGACTAAATATGTTTAAATGCGATGCCACTTATCGTTTTTGGCTTTATTAATGACTTTATTATAATAATGAACGATTGTCACAATGCCAAACATGCTTAAACACTCACTAAGCACATCTTAATAGCTTACTTTAAATTTATTTGCTTTCACCAGTTTGTGAATGCAATCATGTCGTGTGTCCAACCAGTTATTCCACATATGGGCGTGAAATATTTATTTTTGAAAGCTGCTTACAGATCTTAAAATCTTAAGGTACTCCCTGAATGAAGCACCCTTAACCTTTTCCGAATTCGTAAAATTTAGTGAAACCTCAGTGTTTAATTCTATATAGTAAATGGATTATACATCTCTTGGTACCAATAATCCTGTTCACATAGGGGGCTCGCGAACAGGGATAGGAAGCACTTATATCTCATTGGATGAGAGCGACGGGTAGCTCGGTTAGCAAATTGATTTCCGTTCTTCGCCGAACGCAAAATGGTTTGTTCCATTTCCATTGAATATGACCTCATCGAAGTTACCTTTATCTATTCTTAAGGATAGGAATGTCTAAGATAAAAACGAAGGTAGAAAAATAATTAAACAGTCATTATTACCTTTAAACGGTAACTTCATTGTTTTTTAACCTCTTATGTCTGCATTGGATTGGGTATTAATATTAATTTTAAAACGTTTCAGCTACCTTTTTGTTATTCTAAAAGTATTTACAAATTGTTGTAACACACTCCAGTTTTATGGCCTAATCAAAAGATTTTCATAAATTTTTTATTGAAATAAGTCTACTGTGTGAAAACAAATATTGGAAACTTTTATCCTAGTAAACCACGAGTAATATTTTAAGAAACTGCGGCATTTCTAAAATCTAGTTACAGTATATGTAATGGTAGATTTAACAAAAATATAACGAATACAAAACTTTGGAACCAATAACCGCATCGTAAGCTAACATCGGTTGTGTATCGATATAATTTGGGAAGGCATGTTATAATTTTAGCCTATCTAGCCGTCTAGACTTGGACATCTTCCGCGTCCGTTGAACTTAGCCGTAAATTACTCACTTTATGAATACATGAACATCAGAGTTAAGTTCTGGATATTTGAGGCGCTGCGTTGTTCGATAGCTGCGTTTTGTCGCAACTGGGCTTGGATCAGTTCATGTATTGTTTTTTGGTGGTAGGGTGATTGCCCGAACTGGGTCATGATCACTGTACACAAGTGTAAAGACCGTTATAGTGACTCGCTTTGGCCTGTCGCGTTTCGGGATCAGCTTGTGTATATCCAGTAGCTCATATACCTAGAGACCTTCAGTCGTGGTATATGTAGGCCGACATGACGACGGTGACTATCAATCAATTGATTTTCATTCTTTGATGGTCGCTTTCGTTTTTGGACTACACTGTACTTACCAGATCAAGTATTCTGTAGTAACTGTGTCCAGCCAATGTAAATTAAAAATATCATAGTGAAAATAGCTCACGTATCACAATAATTACATAGGCTCTTAATGCATTTTGAATATCACGAGTGACGGCACGACTGTAACACTACACGTGCGAAAGAGATAAGACTATGACAATCATGGTAATAGTGAATTAAAGTAAGAAGAAGAAAGTTAAGTAAAATCTGTTTGAGTGATAATGAACTTTATTCCTAGTAATCAGTAGCGTTCATTCTGTAGATGCATGAAAGCATTCCATGTCCTTACGATAATTAAGTCTGGAATAAATTGCTTAAAGTTAAACAAATAAATGAACCATTTATATTCATATCTATTCTATATTCACGCTGTCTATATTTCCCATGAAAGCAATATAATATTTACTATCATAATATAATATAATATCCAAATTAATTACGCAATACCTACCTTGTCCAAATATCCTATGCACGTCACTGCTAATAATGTAAGATTTTGGTTTTATTGAAGTAATAAAAAATCCTTATACTACGGGCGGTGATTTTTCACCCGTTATGTTAAAAGGTTATCGTAAAAAAAAGGAGAAGTAACTTCTATGTCGAGTCGCAACTGTTCTGATTTATGAACTGCCAAACCGTTTGCGCAGGCCGCAGATATGAAACACGTTGATGCCTTTTACGTTTTAGTAGAGAAAATGTCGGGAGAAATCCTAATGGTAGACGTTTCCTGCATTGTTTTGTTAGCTAGCAGTCTATTTATAATGATACGATTGGAAACAAATGTTGTATCTCGTGGGTAGTGTACCACGAATGAATTCCCTAAACAAAACCTTATGTTCTACCGATGCATTTTCTCGTAAATAATATTTCTTTTATTTGTTTCATAAATATAAATGTTAATTCTATGTTGAATTTTTATACCTTATGAAATAATATATTTTATTACCTGTTAATGTCACTTTATAAATCAAAATTTAAAACATAAAAAAATGACTTCAAGTGATAATTTTGTGGTGAATTTTCACTTTAATTCGGAGATCTATGATTGCTTTTATATTACGTAATGATTGTATCTATTATTTTATTGAATAAATATATTTCCTACTTATAATTACTTCCTAATATACTGATGTCTTATTTAAAAGAATCGAACAAACATTAACATAACATTTATGAACAATTAACCATGTGTAACTAATTATACACATTGAAGTAGTCTCAACTAAGCATCCACATAAACTTAAACTCAAATTTGCCAGAAAATATCTCAGTTAAAAATGTGAAACAAAGATTAAAAAACATTTTTTTGGACCTCATTAATAGTGACCACTTTAATCGAAATGTGTTTACGTAGTTCCATACATTAATTGCGACTCTAAATGTGGACTGTTTGTAAATAGCATACGTTCAAACCTTAGTGGTTTCTATATGCGATATTAAAAAAAAATGTAACAATGATTTTTGTAAATGATAATAAATTAAAAAAAAAAACTTGTTGGTACTAGACAAATAGATACATACTTATACAAGACCATAACTCGAATCTAGGACCATCAACGTCACAGGTAGGATCACTATAAACTGTTCTATCAGATCTTATACAGAGTTACCGCACTTTATCTTTTTATAATCAATTGATTATTTTTATAGTTCTGTCCACGTCTATAAAAATATGGACTGTTAGATCAAAGTTAATTAAAAACAACTTAAATAGAATTTGCTATCTCAATTTTGTATTGAAACACTTCACGTAAGCAGAAGGTCTTTCAGGTGTGTACTTTGGTTCAAGTATCTCTCTGCTCGACTTCAAACTTGCATCGTAAATAACTTAATATCTTAATCCCTTACGTAACGACCATAACAGAGTTGAGAGTAATCTTGAGAGACCCTTTGAAGTTAATCTCTTATCACGAAAGGTAGAAACGGGTTCACGTACCTACAGTTATTTAGCGTTTATCTTTAAATGCACTGGATGCAATCGCTGTTGGTAATCGGTTTCCGCTTTTATATGAAATTGCTGTCTTTGAAACGTTTCCTTCCTTCGTAACTGGATTACTTTGATTGCACTCAAATAATCTATCAACTTATAAATAGCAGTGTAGTTTTCGCCAGCTCAAAGTTGTTTATAGATTTTTTTTACACTGTCTCGACATAGTGACTACAGAGTACTCGATGGAAAGTACAGTGTAGTCCAAAAACGAAAGCGACTATCAAAGGATGAAAATCCATTGATAGTCTACATTGTCATGTCGGCCCACATATACTACGACTGAAGGTCTCTAGGTATATAAGCTACTGGATATACACAAGCTGATCCCGAAACGCGACAAGCCGAAACTGGTCACTACGGCGGGCTTTACACCCATGTACTGTGGTCGCGATCCAGACGGGCACCGACGCCCTACTACCTCGCTGCTGCTCGTTTAGCACCACTCAGGAGTCACGTGTAGGGAAACTAGAGTAAAGCCTACGGACGTGAGCAGCTTCGACTCCCAAAATAGATATAGTTTTGTTTTTAATATTGAAGCTAAATTATAAACATACGTATTATATTGTTAATAAAAAAATCTATAAAGTAGTAACTGTATTCACTTTATGCTTATATGTAGCACAACTGATCACCGTCCTCAGTGAAATTGTACATGACATTACTATAGTATTAGATGCCATGCGAGATTCCTCACGATGTTTTCTCCATCGGTGATCATGCGATGCTTAAATCAGTACAGGTCCCTTATCCTCTAGAACACCACATCTATACTAGTCACGTGTCTCTGCTCACCCCGTAAATGGTATAATAGCCTTCCGATGTATTGTTATTACGCATTTATAATTTAATAAAAGTCTATATAGAATCACAGATATTTTATAAATGATTCCTTTTAGAAATAGCTGATTTATAATATTGGTTTATCATTTATACAAATCAACAGTTGTTTGTCAAAATTATATATTTATTATTAACTAGCTTTTGCCCGCGGCTTCGCTGGCGTTAAAAAGTATTATTATTAATTAGATATAGTTTTTGCGGCTTTACTTTTGTTTAGCCTGTGTAAAAAATTAGGGCCTAATCTTTCATTAGGCGGTAAAACTATCAAGCTATTATATTATATTATTATCGAAAATGTGAGAAGATTTATACAAATATTCATCCCCTATTTTATCTCCTTGGGGGTAGAATAGATCAAAATCCTTTCTTAGCGGATGCCTACGTTTTAACATTTACCTGCATGCCAAATTTCAGCCCGATCCGTCCAATGGTTTGGGCTATGCGTTGATAGATCACTATGTCAGTCAGTCAATCACCTTTGAGTTATATATATTTAGATAATTGTTAAAAAAAACTTGATTCCTTATTTTTCATATATCTAGAATCCTTCTATTTTATTATATCTGAGCCGTCATGACGACGGCAACGGTTGATGGATTATTTTCCTTTGACGGCCGCTGCCTTCTTGCGGTACACTGTTCTATCCATCAGACCCGATGTAGATACTTTGTCGAGACACTATAAAAACGTTAGCAATTAATCAAAAATATTGCATCTTACTTAAAGAATTTCAATGAGTAATGAGACCAATTTAGATATTAATAAATTCGTAATTAAATTCAACATGTGTTACATGAACAGTCTGGATTTCAATCAATAATTATACATTTGTAACATAGACCATTTCAATTAACATATTTACATCACTATTACCTAATATTTAAATTATTATTACATCACAGTTAAATTTATTATACTCATCAGAACGAGAGCGTGTTTGAAAACAAATCTTACAGTACAAATCCAGTTTTATAAATTACGTTACGCATTCATATCAATTTTGTTCTGATTCCACTTCCGAAGTAATTTAATTAAAAATAATCATACCAAAGACAATTTTATACACATGTAATAACAAGTATACAATTGTTATAATCACATGTAATAATACAAGTTCATAAATACACAATATGATTTCATATAATTCCAAATTTATGTTTCGTATACGAACTAAACTGTCTTTAAAATATCATATCGAGGGTCGAAAGGCTATTTGGTTTAAGCGACATTTTTTGATGATATAGTAATATATATATTAGGTCCTTACATATGAAATTGGCGTTTTGTATGGGAGGAACAAAAAGTCGAATATTTTTTAATATAATATATTTAATTAATCAAAGTATGAACCATTATTTTCTATGCACTTTTGCCATCTCATAGGTAGTTCATTGATCCCTTTACTAAAAAAACCAGTCGGACGGGAATCAATAAAATCTTTGAAAGCGATTTGGACTGCCCCATCGGAGTTGAATTTTTTCCCTTGCAAGAAGTTATCCAAATTTCGAAAAAAATGGTAATCTGTTGGAGCAAGGTCCGGGGAGTACGGAGGATGTCTTAGACTTTCCAATTGAAGCTCTTCTAATTTAGTAGCCGTCTGTTGCGCAGTGTGTGGTCTAGCGTTGTCGTGAAGCAGCAGTGGCGTGGAGCGATTGACCAGCCTAGGTTGTTTAGCCGCTAGCTTTTCCATCATGGTTTGCAATTGCTGACAATAGACGTCAGCCGTAATAGTCTGGCCAGATTTGAGAAAACTGTAATGAACAATACCGGCACTAGTCCACCAAACGCTTACAAGTAACTTTTTTGGGGTTAATTTTCGCTTGGGGCAGGATTTGGCTGGCTGGCCAGGATCCAACCATTGCGCTGAGCGCTTCCGATTATCGTAAAGAACCCATTTTTCATCACAGGTAATGATTCGGTTTAAAATACCTTCATTATTGTGCCGGTTTAGTAATGTAACGCAGCAGTCGACGCGCGTTTGCCGGTTTGCTTCAGTCAATTCGTGAGGTACCCACCTTTCAAGCTTTTTAATCTTCCCAATTTGCTTCAAGTGAATTAAAACAGTTTTATCACTAACATCGCAGCCTGCAGCTAACTCGGACGTGGTTTGCGATGCATCCGCTTCCACAATAGCCTTCAACTCTTCATTATCAACTTGAGTCTCAGGCCGTCCACGAGGCTTGTTCTGCAGGTCGAAATTTCCAGAACGAAAACGTTGGAACCAAAAACGAACTGTGTTTTCTTTTGCAACACGACCGCCATACACATCATTCACCCTTCGAGTTGTTTCCGCAGCACTAGTGCCACGGCGGAACTCGTACTCGTAAATAATGCGATATTTTAAGTTTTCCATTTTGTAAAATGAGTGACGCAAACAGAAAAAAAAACAGAAGAAAAAAACAAATGAATGACGATCATCGAAGCACAAATACATGAGTCTATAGCTGTACAAATTTGAATTTGGAATTCCTTACCAAAGAGGAGAAATTTGTGATTAAAGTGGCCAGTACGAAAAACGCCAATTTCATATGTAAGGACCTAATATATATAATTGGAATCGGTAAAAAACGCTGATTCCGAATATATATATATATATAACCAAAAAATGTCGCTTAAACCAAATAGCCTTTTTCACTCCTTGGTTTCATTCTACTAGTCAGAATGGTAAATTGAATACAGGCTAAAAACGGCAGCAGCAACCAATATACGAGACCATTCCGGCTTGCATGGGGTAGGCTGTGAGAAAGTGGCATTCGTCTCGATGTTCTATCGACTACTTCCAATTTTCTGCTCAGTTCGAGCTCATATCCTAAAACGTATAAGTGATTAAATTCGTTTTAGAGTAAATAACCGAGTAATCTTAATTCATGCAGCTTAGTGTCAATTAGTTAATCGTGTTGGAACTAATGGTTTCTCCAACCGTATCATCTCGTCAGCAGTTAGTTACTTATGTACCTCACTTTGAATACATTATGACTGGTTAAAGTGACGTTTTAAAACAAGTTTCTATGTGACTTTCCTTCTACGTTTTTATTTTCTAAATACCAACGCTAACAAAATACACATAACAAGATAGTCTTGAGGAGTTTTATTTTAAAATTAAATATTTGTAAAATAAAATGACAAAACATTAAAAAAAGTGTAAATACTAAAAGATTTTATACAATTACTATTATCACGTATAATAAAATTCAATAATCTACGTATTTGAGTGGTTAGAGAATAAGGGACCGGATTCCATGCATTTTTTCTGGTTTTTCCAGATTATATATAGATTTAGGAACCACATGCTCCTCTCTAAAAGAAAACATCGTGAAAAACTCGCATGGCATTGAAAAGAAATGTCATATGTAAGTGCCCTGAGAACAGAGCTCAGCTGTGCTATTGGTCACGTTGAGCACGACATATAGGCGCAAAAGCGTGAATAAAAACAAGTTTGATGATAAATTTTTATTATTCAATAAGTTTTTCACTAATTATTATGCTTAACTTAGGTGATAATACAACAATAACCTTTACTTAAAGGTGAGGTAAAGTTTTTCTAGGTCCAATCTTTAGATTAAAATGAAATCTAATCTAGAGATTAGAATTAGATGATAATCGAGTACAAGATTAAGTATTACGTATTATGAACGAACTGTATTAAGGTTGAAAGGAATAATTGTGAATACAGATAGTATTAAGTAAGTTGTTTGACCCGAAAGTGTATTGGTGTCACGACAACATTACCAAATTACATCAAAAAATTATATTCTTTAGGAATATTATAAAGTTATTTGAATATAAAATTGAAGGCATTTAATTAACTTACATGTGATGCAAGTTTGGATTACTAACGAAAATAATGTGACGACTAATCAAGCGATATGGATTATAAAATATGCTTAGTAGGATCTACGGGGATCATGACCTTTATGACCTACGAGCACAATCCTTTGCAATCCTTTTTTCTTTGTTTGCAAGCTCCACAGGTTCCTAGTGTTGCCATGTAAATACCCCCATTTAATTTATTTTAATTTTATTAGGGTACTTTTTTGCTCTTTGTATAAAAAAGGTTAATATAAATAAAACATATTATAGGCACCAAAGAAACTGGCATCAAACCAATATTACGTACATACATTAACCCAGTAACTGATATACGGAGCTGCCAGGTCGACCTACAAGCGCCAGACGCATCGCGGCGCGTAAACATATCGTATTTACGCTTCCAACTTTAACGTACAAGTGTTTATCTTCCTGCTACAGCCTGCTGGGTGATTCGCAACGAAATACTTATAACTACATATCACAGAGTGCATAATTACAACCAACACGAAGACCCGCAAAAAATGAGTTCTTGTTTATGAAGGCCAGTTTTTTATATAATAAATACATCTATATATTTAATGTATATCTGAATAAAACACTTGTTCTGACTCACATATGTTCGTAGAACCTAAAGTAATGAGGCTAGAAACGTGAAATAGGGGTTGAAAGTTCGTTTGAAAATCTGCCAGTTTTGTGTGTAAATCAAACCTGTGTATTTTTATATAAATCAATATCTGAATTTGCGCCTTCCTTCTCAAAAATAAGATTCAAGTAGCTACAATAATGTTCAATGATGTCTATTATACCAACATCCATACAATTTGGTTGATTCCGAAACGCGACTGACCGGGGTAAAACTCTACGATGAGTTTCATAGTTTGCACCCGTCATACATGTATTAATATTGACTCCCCTTTCTTTTACTTGAGGAAAATCTTCATCGGACTGTCCCAGGCACACACAGGGGTGTGGTAACAAGGGTGTGCTGGGATTTACCGGCTGAAAACTCCAAAGGTGGTTATCCAAACTAAGACGGAACTGCGGGCTCTGTAATCGATTCCTCCATAACCCCGCCGCGCACTTCGTTCCCTACTGTCTCGGGAGAAGTTGTACTGCCACTCCCATTCCTCTTACACCCTTAGATTAACGCCCTTCTATCTTGAAAATCTAGATTTCATAATGTTTTTCACATCAGCGGTGTCTGCGCGATGGTCGGCGCTACGCGCAGCCGCAACAAGACGCGGCGGGGCGCGACGTCTGCGCCGTGAAATAACCGCTCTGCGCGAAACATTGGACGATATCTGCGAACCCGGGGACTGCGCACCACAACCGCACACTAGGGCCCAGCTGCACAGGAGAATCGAGGAGCTAAAGGTAATTACCACATTCGTAAAACACGTTGCAATTTGTAACATTTAGCCATATTCGAGAATGGAACATCTTTTTATACACCTAATTAATACAGGTATATAAAGCTTTGATTTGAATTATTACCTTTATAATCATAAACATATGAATTTTCTTCTTATTGTATTTATAATTATTGCTTTATACTTTGGCTTGTATTAAAGTAATACAAACAATATCTAACTTCTATAATTTGATGATCTTCATACTTGGCAGAGAAGAATAGATTTCACTTGAAATTACTAGTATGATTTAATTAGTGGCAATTGAGGAATATTTTTCTAGTTTTCTACGTTAGTCGTAATCTTTTCTCGATTTTTCTCGTATTTAATTCATCCATCTGCATGAAAATTATGACCTTGATTTATGGCTGTTATTAACCCGAACAGCCACTCATCTGTTACAATCGTAATAATAATAGTGATGTCATAAAATTATAATTTCCAACCTACGACGATTCTGATACTTTATTTGATATAACGCTTAACATTCTCGACGTTGGAAGAAAAACGTGGGTTGTCAATTGTTCCGTGAGTTTGAAATTGCAGTATGACGTGAGATAATCGATGCATTATTTCGATGAATTTATCCATTTCAATGATGTTATTTTCAACATTTCATTAATAAAAATGATTTTTAGATATAGCAAACTACATAATTCTATATTATTATTACAGGGCAAATTAACTGCATATATTGTATTTGTGGCAAACGTATTGCTAAATGCTAATGTAGATACATTGATTACACAGGTCAACATATTAAACGATTTTGAGCGTAGTTTTTATTTTAATAGTACTTATTGTAATTTTTGTTGTCCTTAATTCGCAAGTACCTCTAGTCTACAAAATCTAAAAATGTAGTTTAGTTCATCAAATCAGATCAATTATTATGTTAGATTTTTTAAATATAAATATTGGCAGGCCCGGGCTTGCAACGCCCAGTTGCAATTTGCAAACATAACAATCTACCTAAATACGTATTAGTTAGCATAAATTACAGCCAAAATCAACTTAGCAATCATTATAAAGTTTTTTTTTTGCAATAAATGAACGACGTGATTTTTAAATTAACATAACTTTTATTTATGAAACGATTGTAATAAAACAAACAGTGAAACTCAGTGAATTCAGTAAAACTTTCCTAAATATATCAATTAAAACTACATCAAAAACAGACAAAACTCTAATACTCATTGTTTTAGTAATATTGAACTAGTGTAACAATTTATTCTAATACAACACCTTGCGAATGTTGCTGTCTTAATTAATATTTTTTCTAACAAGTAGTTGCCTATGACGCGAAAAGAGCGCCTTTTTTTAACCCGGTGGATATCCATAACGGACCTCAGGGGGCGATGAAGGTTGCCCCCCGGTGTGTCGGACTTGCACCGACTAAAACCCCCGGGGTGTTCCTTCTCCCGCCTGCCGAGTGCCAAGGCTGAGCCATCTTCCTCAGCACCCGGCGATGTCTAGCCTTTTTTGCAGGCCATGAAAAGAGCGCCTAAAACATAGAAATTTAAATATTTTTTATTAAATAATGAAAATTAGCAGCATATTAATTTTATTAAAAATTTATTAAACATGTTAACAATAAGTTCAAAAACCATGTCGCAATTTATCATGAAAGACCTATTAATAATGTTACAAAAATATTTTTCTATTACAGGATCGTTTATCCCGTCTACTAGAATGCAAAGTATCTATGCTGAAGTTGACAGTGTCTGTCCGACGTGCCCTGGGCGAGATGGGATCGGACGACAGCGGCTTGGCAGCCGATTTGGCCACACTCTTGGCTGCATGGGACGACGCGCATCACAGGTGGGTGTGAAGACGCATTATAATAACAAAATACTGATTTTTAAAGAGCTGATATATCAAATATTTTGATAAAATCTTCACTCTCAAAACTAAACAGTTAACTGAGAACATTTGAAACTATAAAAGCGTAAAGCGTCAGCGTATTAGTAAGATAAAAGCTTCTTTGTTTTTTATTTGCTTACTATGACGATGCAAAAGATATTTTAGACATTTAAGTAACTAGAAATGTTCAGGGTAATCCCGAAATTTGTCTTACTATTCTTGATATTATGTCAGTAGATATCCGGGAATGGTTAGAATGACCACCATACAAACAGATAACTGTATATTTTTCATTCTCAGGAGCAGCATATTCACATACACAGTAAAACCGATTGACGGTGGTATTAACACTAAATTTACGGAACCGATCAAATAACCGAACTATATATTGGTCTTAATTTCTTTTCTAATATTTTATCCTTCTGAACAATAACATATCCCTTACTCGTACAAGATAGTGATAAATATTATAGATTTAATTTTATTTATAACAAAGAAAATAAACTATGTTATACCTATTGTGTATATATATTGTAGATTTAACCAACATAATTATGAATACATCGACTACACGTTTCTTAATGAGATTTTTTTAAATTCTGGTTTATCATAACTATCGCTTCACATCTGATGCACGATGCAATTCAAAAACTTGTTAGAGCTAACGAGAACAAATCATTGCAGTTTGCAAGAATGCAATTAATATACGAAAATGTTAAAAATATATTTAACCTTTACACTTACAGGACATCAAACGAGCTCCTATCATTAGAGAAGGCAGTCAGCGCCTGGGCAGAGTGGGAAAGTGCATTACGAGAGTTGCAAGGAGCTCTGAGAGGAGACTTGGCGACGCTAGAAGCACTGCGTGACCGTGGGACCACTGTTATTGGCGACCAGACTGAAGTGGCTACGCAAATACGGCAATTGGCAGCTTCGCTTGTGGAAAAGAAAAAGGTAACTAACAATCAAATACATTTTGTACAGGTTTTTAACGCATCATGGAAAAATGACAATCTAATGATAAGTATGACCGGTTGTCGTGGGTGTGGTGGTAGAAAGACACGGATTTTGGCGTTTTACTGTTTATTTGCACTATATGGCACACCGAACTGCGACACACACGCACGTACTCTAGCCTTACGTCTCGGTAGTCGACTGCTTTAGCTAGAGCATACCTTGCGCGCGCGCATTCTTACCCCACACGTCTCGTATCACCCTTAGGGCGTGTAATACAATTACGTATCGGGCGGCGTCTACATGCTATATAAGTTACTTTCTTTTTTGTGACTCATAGGAACTTAAATAGGACCATCTGGGCCACTGTAAGGGTAGCGACTCTTTGCGTCTTACTGACTAAAAAATCTCCGAGTGTTCATCCGATCACTCCACCCGTGCTTGGGGAATCAGATTCGTCCATTTGCCAGGAGAGCGAATAGTCTACTTAAAGCTTCCCTGTCTGGAAGGTGTGGGCGTAAAGAGCCCACCCTTCCAAACCTTTTTGACTGACGGCACGCCGGACATTGCGCGCCACATCCCTCATATTCGGCAAGCAGACTCTCTCAAGCCCAATAATGCGTTCCTGAAGTAAATTAACCAAAGTAAATTTTTTAAATACTTTTCACTGCTTATTTACTCTTCTATACTATCAATAAAATGCATTTATACCAGATAAAAAATACGTAGAATACATGAAATGGTAATCTAGTGCAAGTGCGGGTCAACTTGAAGCAACTATTTGTCTATTTTCATGAGCTTTATTCACGTTAATCTTGTTCTATCGTGTTATTTCTTAAATTCGATTGTATTTCTTGGTTCAATTATGACACAGATACGGCAAAATATAACTAAAACCAGATGATAACAACGCATCAACTCACGACAGATGTTGTTTTGCATGGGAACATGCTGTTGACTTCACTTTTGGCTCGCCTGTGTGGTGTGACACGTAAGAATAGATGAAAAACTAGAATGCAAATTGTATGTTTTAATGCAGGGTAGCTCGACATGCGACTCCCTGTCAGACTCGGGTATATCGGACGGCGACAGCGAGGGCGCGGGCAGACGCGCGCGCCGCCTGAGCGCGTTGAGGGAGCTGGCGCGCCGCTTGCAAGCCGCCTTAGCGCCTAACTCTCCAGCTCATAGAGCCATTGCTAAGGTAAATGTAATTACTTTGTCTATATATATATACTAGCTGACTCGGCAAACGTTGTTCTGCCATATAAATTATAGCAGACCAGCCACGCTTTGCTGTGACTGGTTTTTGAATAATTACTCAATCCAGTCAACGGATAGCGCCATCTTTTAGAATCGGTTGGAGCTAACTGTAAATTATGACTGCTAAATAATAAACAAATAATTTGCAATAAAATAAGATTGCGACAATGAATTGAGATGAAAACTATCCTATCTTTTAAATCAGATCAAACTTCACGTGGTGTGTAAATTTCATTAAAATCGGTTTAGTAGTTTAGGAGTCCATCGCGGACAAACATCGTGACAGGAGATTTATATATATTAAGATATATATATGATGATGTCCTAGCCGGATTCGGCCACGGCGACTGTTTCAACACCGATAAAAAAAATCGAGGTCCATTTTCGGAAACAGTCAATTGCGCAGGAGATATTTAAGTGCATAACTGGACGCGCAGCCAGAAAAGCACTCTCTCGTCCGAGCTCCCTCAGGCCCGATGGAAAGGAGAACCAGTACGATCGGGAGGGAGCAGGATGCAGGTTTGGTCGAGTTTTCCTTCTCTGAACACCTGGTTGAATTGCGGTGTTAAAGGGATACCTTAGTCGCTTTTTACGACACCTCAGCAAGAAGAGGGGGGTGCTATTCTATTCTGCCGGCAGCCACCACGGCACATATATATATATATATATGTTGTCTATGTATATCATAAACACAAACCTGATTTTATAAACAAAGACGATATTCAGGGAGGATATTCTTTAAAACAAAATAAATTATAGTTAACATACCAACATAGAGGCAATAACATACATGAATGGATGAATAAAAAATAATTACTAAGTAGATATTTTGTCTGTCCTAAGCAAGGATAGAGTGCGAAGGAAAAACGAGTCAATACTTGTCTATCTAAAATTACATAAAAGGAACATTATTTACACACTAATCAATCGTATTCGTTTCCTCCGTAATTCGAGTATAACCTCTAGCAGCCCAATTTAAAAGTGGGTACAAAGAAAGAAAGCCCAATGTACTAATATCAGAACATAACTAATATAGTCCCTAACGCCCAGACTAAAATTTTTTCGTGTCTCTGTAATTATTACGAATTAAGTTTTAATATTTTGAAAGTACTTTGCTGGATAAATAAAAAAACCACTATAATATTTACTTCTTTATTTAGTTAGCACGTTGGGTCATAAAACTGATAAGTATGTACAATGGTGGCGTGTAATTCAATTCAAACATTTTACAGGACCGTAAATATTATGTTCTAGTATTGTGTGGTGGGTCTTGGTCCTTAAGTAGCTGTGATTTTGCTGGGCGTTTAGTACTATATGATTTTGTCCTAGAACTATCACACTGAACCTCAGGAGGATATATATTCAATAATATTTTTCCACAGCGCATGGAACAGACAGAAAACGAAGTACGTGTCTTGCAGGAATCCTGCAAAGCGCTAGTTGAACAAAGCATACCTGATCTTAAAATTGACGATGACATGTAAGTTTTTTAAACTCCAACATAATTTCATTCAATCTACTTTTTAACCTCCAATCGATGGGAGTATTTTACTCCCGATAAAGTCTACTAAGTTGTTAGGTTGAATATATGTCGCAAGTTTAAATTGGCTTAGACTACTAAAACATTACAATTTATATTACTCAATGAATGACAAATGAATCGGTAATTCACCTATTTTGTCAACATTAACTTGGCTCTACGAATACTATGGCTACACTCAAGTTTCTATTATATATTCAGTTTTTTGTCAAAACGAATTATTTTCTTGTGAACTTCGCTAAGCAAAGTTGAAATAGCTTCTATAAATATAAGGCTCTATAATCTAATGCACTATAGTGCGTTGTGTCTGCTGCCGAAACCCGATTCTCGTCACAATATCTGACGTTAAGGCTACAATTAGATTGTTTTATTCCAAAGCGCAAAGTGGATACAGCCACGAATGTGTCTCTGCTCACCCCGAAACGGATATAGCGTGACGAAATATTATTATATATTTTTATTCCAACAGTGAGCAGACAATATCGACGGTGGCCGGTGGCAAAACGGGTTCTGGCGACCCCGACTACAGCCCACGCGGCGGATGGGTGTGGCGCGTCTTGCGCTCGTCCCTGCCCATCCAGCTATGCCTTGTGGCGCTGCTCCTAGCCGCGTGGCTTGTGGAGCGACCCAGATGCTGTGACACTTTGAACTCCCTCGCCCAGACCCTGACACCCCAGTTGCGCTACGTTCGTGGCCCTCCGCCAGTTTAAGAGGCCCAAAACTCAGCTATGGTCGATAAATACAGCTCGATTAATTTCCGTGAGCGTAAGGAGTTGCTAGCTCTGTATCAGAGCCCCAGGTTTTTTGACCGATTGAAAGAGTCCTCGGACTATGCGGACTTAGAAATTGTTCACAGCCACGTCAACTACCTATATATAGGTGTGAAGGCAAGTATTGCTATATTGTTTTTTAAACTGTGTGTAGCACAAATTGTAGTTTTATTGTCTTTTCATTGAAATATTGATCTTTATAGATCAAAAGTTGTAGTATAAAAATCTACGTAATTGAACTCTATTTGAGATGTAGGGTACTTTTTGTATCTTAAATCACTATACAAGGTGTAACACAAAAAAAACCTAGGTATTTCTAAAAAGCTGATGGATAATGTAAGTGTTAAATAAATTAAAACAAGACGGGCATTTAAAAAATCAAGATAACTGCTACGCAGCGGTTGAGTAAAAATAATGCTCAGTTAATAAGTAAAACGTAAGATTCATTTTCTATCAGTTCACAATGACAATAAAGTAGGGAAAAAACATGGATTTATAAAAAAAGAAATGGATTCAGCTAAGTATTGACAATAAATTAATATCAAGATGCCGGTTAATTATGTTACACCTGTATGTCAAAAGATTATGACATTTTATACTAATTTAAGAAATGCTAGAAGATTCGAGATGTTTCGACGAGCGATAGATAAGGAGTTTTTATTGACATTAACTAACATATCCTAGTAAGTTAATCTGGTAGAAATATTGTCTATGGTATTTTCAAATAGAAAGATTACATTGAAATAACTGAATTCTGATTTTAAAATGTGGGATAGTCAAAAAAACTGATATTCCGTAAAATTTGCTCATAAAAAAAATGTTCAAATAAAAGTGTTCTAAAAATCATCTGAATCAGATGAGGTTCAAAATAGTGTATTGTTTAGTATTAATTGTATCTACTAATAATCGATAAACGTGTAATCGATAATCGATTTCATAAGTTTTTAAATAGTTTAGAAGCATGCCTATTTTAGTACAATTATTTGATAGATAACTAAATAGGTTTATCGTGAGTGTGAAAGTACTTCTAAATATAAAAAAAATGCAGACTCTTGTTAAAAATATTTTCATAATTCAAGTGCCTGTTTATGTGTAAATTTTAATCTTGTATTAGACAATTTATTTCTAACATATTTAAAGGCGGTTACACAGTGCATCCAATCTGAATATGTGAAAATCCGTTCTGAAATACACGTAGAACTTTTTTGTATATCCTTTGACGCACTCATCCATCATCCATTAATCTCAAATACGAATCCGGATATTGTCAGATCGAAGAAACTATAGTATTATGTTATGAATATTCCTGAACTGCGTTCGATTCGAATTATGTAGAATTTCCAGTTGTGTTTAGGTAACGCCTTAAGGTAATTGTAGTGATCCTTGAAATTCATCTTTTAGAGGATTCGGATGAATATCAGAGCAAAATGATATATACGAACTCGACTCGAGTTTTTTTTGCTAGTATTTTTGCGGATTCGTATCGGATTCAGTGCGTAACCGCCCTAAGAGTCACTCAGTATATCATAACAGAAATTACAAAATAAGACTGAAAATAGTTCGTGGTTTTAGTAACATTTTTTTAGAAATCGCCATAAGTAAAATGAATTTCGTCTATGATTTTAATAGAAGTTGATAAAAAGCGTACAGCCATATATATCTAAATAGTAAGCCCCAGATTTTTTTAAATTTAATAAATTATGGTAACATCCAAAATAGTGAAAATCGACTAACTTTCAATTAAAGTGTATTACATTTTCTATACTGTTTACCTACAAATTAGGTATAAATTTATATGTATATTTATTAAGACAATTATTATTCCACTATGACAACTACCTACCTGATGTAGCATTTTGAATGATATGTTAATTATTTTATTAAATATTTATTATGTGTCATTGACAGAGTTTTATGTGCCTGATAAATTATTATTCTTATTATGATTTTTTTTATTTGCTAATATACAGATTTTTTTACGAAGATTTATATTCGAACAAATAATAAGTTGCGTCCTTGAAAAGGAAATCTTATAAAAATTGGTAACAATTTAAAAAACTGCACATGTACTGTATGTACGATAGATGTGAAATTTCTCATAAATATAACGATTGCGACACTGTCTTATTCTTTCACTATGTACCTTTGTGTCTACGCCGCTCTCTTTTCGTCATATTTTTCTTCGCTCATGTAACTAAGTATGCCTCAACGTAACATTGTATACATTGTCAGTATTTAATTTTATTATAATAGAATGTCGTCATTATCTCTAGATGTTTTGTATCCGTGATATAAGTAATAAGATAATAATACATTTTATTTCGTTATCGATTGATAAAAATAACAGCAAAATCCGGTGCCATGATTGTTGACGCAATCTGCGTGGGATAAAGGCAACTAAAGACCGGGCGCGTGGAACAGCTGATGACAAACATGAACGCTGAAATTTTTATTATTAACAAAATAAATTCAACATTAAAATATTCATTAATCTTTACATGATAATAATTGAAAAATAGTAAACAACGTGGCTTCTAATATTTTCTTCGTAAAAAAATCATCTGTTTTATTGTTTCATATTATATATTTTTTTAATAGCCAAAGGAGGTCAAATGACTAAAAATGTTATCATTGTTAACATTGTAGATAAAACAATTCAATTTTATTTTATTGCCGAATTAATAGTACATGTACCTATCAGAATACGTTTAAGTACATATTTATGTTGAATTAAATTATATAAAAATTATATTTTTGAATATATTATGCTCTCAGGATCCATTATGATCGACCTACGATTCAATTTATTTATTTCTTTTATATATGCGAATTGTTGTTATACACGTCCTTAGTAAATGAATTTCTGATTCAATAATTTCTTTGACGAATAAAAGAAACTGCCGTTTTTGAATGTGTGCGCGGTTAATTATATTTACGAATGCACGTTTTGACAAATACTATACACATAATATAAGTACTATAGTGTTTGTTGTTAGTACCTAAGGCATTATTTATTTTCGCTGTGGTTTGTGAAATATCGTTTAATATTTTTGCAATTATGTTTTAGAGAAAATATCGACATTAAAATTTTTGGCGTGCATTAGTCAATTTTATATTTTCTAATATATTATTGCGGTAAAACAAAACACAGTGAAGGTAATAATTTCAACATTCTATAATTTTGCGTATTTGGCAGTTAATGCCTCTATAGTGTGTCATATTTCTTTTAATTTTATAATTTAGTTTTTAAAACTGTATAATTGAAAGGAGATGGACATGCTATTAAAGTGCATTTAATAATTTCGTTCTTCGACAAAGTTCAGATAACTTATTTTAAGGGTTGCGTAATGGCATGTTGGCTTTTGGAATGGAAATAAAAAATTGAAATTTTAACGCAGTTGTTTTATTTCTTCTATATATCCACGGATATATTACCTATAGCTCACATTCGTGTGCTTCTAATGAAACCCATGAAAGCTAGCTCAATGAAATGTCTACTGAGATTTTTGAAAAAAAAAGTCTAAATTTGACTAATAGCGGATAGAGGATTAGACTAATACACTTAAAAATTTTACAATTTTTCATGTATGTTATTTATATTAATGATTTTAATTCTTTTTCAAGGAATTCTTGCAAAATATCCCGATAAACACTTCATTGGATTAACCTTTATCTCATTAATTAGTAGTCTAAGTTCGACGGATGTGTAGAGTGCCGCCCAACTTTTGAATTTAGGTATTTGTTGAAAACTTAGGTCTTTCTAAGCTACCGGTGCGAACGTTATCAAATTAAGACACAATAAATTAATTACTTTGCGGGTTTTAATTGTTTTTTAAAGATACTTCCTAAATCCTACATGACATTTACAAAGAATCTATTTAGGTTTATGTGTTTAAACGTCAAACATATGAAGTTAATTTTTCCAAATCATCTGGTGATGCAGCTGATCAGAATCTTCATACAACAGTATGAAAGGCATTATGTATATGAATACATGCAACAATATGAATATATATCGGAAAGGGACTTCTTATATTCTCCATCATGATAGTTTCAATTCAGCAACGGACTTCTCGTTGATTGTTTCATATTTAATAACGTTCATCCCACGCATCTAAAACGTCTAGCCCGAGGTTATACAGAGCTGCCGCGCTATATACATGTAATCATTCGTACTTTGCCAATAATGGTAACGTTGGAAAACAAGCATTTCATTACATTGAACATTTCAGCGAGACATAAATACGTCTTCATATAATTTGATGTTTTAAAGTTAAACACGCATTTGTACATGTGGAGATTTAAGTTACACATAATTAATATTTTAAACTAAATTATTATTGTTTTTAATCTATAACTGTAAAACAAAACTATATAGAATAATTGTAGTCGTTGGCATGGATTGGTGGCAAAGCATCAATCCGGAGTGGTTGCATTTCTTCCGCACTCTCGTTGAATAACTGTTGTTTTCTTGTTGTGGCGGTCGGCTTGGTGTTCAATTGTAGTCTGAGCTTGTGTTGTGGGCTTGGGCAACGGCGAAATGCTTGGTCGACCGTGTGCAATAGGGAATCAATAGTTTTTCAGCGAAACGCTAGTGGAGTGATGCGTCTCTTGGGTCGCTGAGTTTTCCCGCTAATCTACAAAGTCTTCCTCGCCGCTTATATTGTGTGTGCTTAGAAATAGTGCAATAAACAACAAATGAAGACGGAATACAGTTAATTAAAACTACGACAGAGACATTGAAGTGTGGCGGGAAGACTATAGTAATATAATAAGATTAGACAATAAATTACCTCAGACATGGCTGTATGGCCTAAATGTCTTTGGCTTCCCCACAAAGGGGAGAATATAACAAAAAAAAAATCGTCGGCATATTATATTTACGTACTGGCAACTACTTTAAAGTCATAACTGGAAATATTATGATTACCCGATAAGGGATGTTTACGAACAAAAAATTGCAAATCGATATGACGCTTTACGCTGAGTCATAAATATTGTAATAAAATGAATAAAATTATGTACTTTAATAATCAAATTCGGACATCCAGAGTCAGAGCAGCTTAAATGAATTCATCGAAATGATATTGACTCAAATTGAAATGAAATAAAAGATGACTATTTAAATAAGCCTACTTCCAAGCACCTTTGTATCGTAAAACACAGTTTTTTAATTCAATCTGCAATCATATGATACTTTAATGTGTATTATAACGTAAGATTGAATTTTTAATTTATTGAAAATTAAAACCCTACCTCATTTCTTGAAAATGTTCGTTTAATAACGATCTGTTGTTAAAAATGAGACTTATCAAAATGTTAAACTCTCATAAGATACAAATCTTTCGAAAAATCATTTGTTACTAATTATTGCCTATGCAATGAAAGAATTATCGCAAACATTATATATATATGCTTCAAGTTCGAATAAAAGTCTGTGAATCGTACTTTTATATCATTATAACAATCTTCACCATAATCCTGTGCAGTACCTCAATCGGCAATCTCATTACCCGAAATACCTATATGACAGAAATGGGCATAATCATGATTATTTTCAATCAGCTTTTAATCAGAATACAAGTAACCTTAATTACATAAATCATGATTACTTGTAATTTAACGGTTGCTGTAATCAAGATTAATGATCACGCATGTAATCTTGTTTTTAAGTAATTAGATTATCATAATTATTTTACTGATTATTTTTGAGTTCTGACTGAGAGAGACCGATTTAAATACTCGTTTATTTAATTTTTAAGTTATTTTATTTTGAACTAGCAGACCCAGATAATCCGAGTCGTCGAACGAGTCAATGTAACGGTTTGGCACTTGTATAATGTAGTCACGGATCAGTACCAGCAATCAATCTATTAACTCAAATACCTGAATGCACAAGAACTGAGGCTAAAAGTAGACAGGTCGAAGCGAGTCACTATGGCGGTCTTTTGTGTATTGTGGTCCATGACCCAGCACGGTAATCGCCCTATCACTATAATCAAAACCATAGATGGGCAAAACGTTATCGTGAAAATGTGTATCGCGACATCTATATGATATATAACCCTTGGATGGTGCCTGGGAGAGGTTATACCTCCCGGATGAGAGGGAAACAGTGCGCAATATCCGGCGCGCCGCCTGAGAGATAGGTTTTGAAGGGATGTGCTCTTTACTCTTATGCCTCACAGAGAGGTGACATCAACAAGGCTTTTTGCTTCCCGGGCATATGGGTAAATTTGGTTTCACAAGCCCGGGTGGAGCGATTGCAGGGATAGCCCGGATGTTGTTAGTCAGTAGAAGTCTGACACATCGGGACCGCTACCCTCACAGTGGCCCTGATGGTCCTGTGCGGGAATTTACCCCAAGATACAAAAAAAAAATGGTTGTACGTGTACCTCATCCTGAGTATTGATTCAATATTATGGAAAATTATTAAAATCATCATATACCACTGAACGGTTTACAATTCTTTCACGTGTATTAATTACCAGTAAATAAATGGTTTTTAATTCGAGATTAATTAAATTTAGCATTATTCTGTATTTGAATATATTAGGTGAATGTGGTAACTCAATTTTTGGTTAGCTGTTGTGACGTCATCTACCACAATGCATTCAGTAGGCCATGACACTTGCAAATTTTGGCGCAAGAATTTTATGGTTGACGTATGAGCGGACTCCATTTTGTCATCTAAGTATATAGGTATCTATGGCTAACAAAACATTATTATGTACAGTTTAAATGTTAAAATATGAGCATGTCTCTACTTATACAAATGTAATGAGCTTATTCAATTCGTTATATATATTTTTAACTATTTCAATCATTTCAAAACACATATTTTTTGTTTTTATTTAAGTTATTGTTTATTTTTGTTGAAAATTGATCGAGCTTTATATTTGTTGCCAGCACTAAAATATACAGATGCCTTTCATCAACAAAAATGTTGTATATACGAAGCAATATTTTCAACTGATATTTTTAGGAATTGCAGGTACAAAAAATATTAGTTGTGGTCTATCCATTCTGTTTGCTTAATACAACTAATTAATTATTTCTCAAAATATCAGTTAAATGATATCGACATGACGCGGCGTCCAATGGTACCTCCCTATCGTCGCAAATCCTTTTCCGGTTATTGAGTAATCAAATGCACATGTTGGTCGCAAGTGTTTTCTGTAAGCTTAAGTATTTTAGTATCATTTAACTTATTAAAATCAAGGAATCAAAAATTTACATTAAGCAATTTAAAATTTCATTCTTAATACCAAGGTAAGCGTATTGGAATATAGTGTTGCCGCCATATTGTTTCATGTTGTTCGATGTTCGAATGGCGTGGTAATTTATATTTGTAAAATTTTATGTTAAGCATATATATTCATCAATTAATGTAAGTTTAAGTAATTTTACAATATTTTTTGTATATAATATTCATTATAGTAATTAAATATAAGTAATGTTAAGTTTCAGTGTTTATTATGTTATAATAATAGCAATAGCTGCTATAATGATTTTTAATCTTACAAATCTCATATTCATTTCAACATTCGAATATGCGCGACAATGATATTTTTACATTAATATTTTTATGCTCCTAAATATTTTTTTACCAAATAACCTAAAATGCGAACGATCCATGCCATGATGCCGGCAGTATCGCTCCTCGTAAAGTATGTTCTAATTTGTAAATATTTAGTTATAAAGTTTTTATGCTTGCTAACTACTCTTTTATAATTAACTGGACATTACAATTTTTCTTAAAATTCCTATAATATATAGTTTAATAATAATAATCACAAAATATATTGTCCTTGTAGCATTACTGGAAAGGTATTTAAAACAGTTACCTGAAAAAGTTCTTTTGTAACAGAAGATGGTGGGATCTCGTGTTTACGTGGGTGGACTTCCCTTTGGCGTAAGGGAAAGGGATCTTGAGAAGTTCTTCAAAGGCTTTGGTCGAATCAGAGATATCCTCATCAAGAATGGCTATGGTTTTGTGGTACGTACGATTTTATAAAATTAATAAACCAATACAAACTGCTTGTAAACTAAACCTTATTTGATCAGTCTGAACGATTGCTGTTTGCAGAGCACCACACATGGCAATTTGATAATCACTCCTTCAAAAAGAAAGTATCTGGGTTTTTATACTGTTTTTGTTCCTTGAATAACTTTTATACTGCAATGATATTTTAATATCAGGAAACAGTGTACTATATTTTTTCTGTACATAATGACATTATAAAATTGAGTTTAACATAAAGATCTAATTTAATATATTCCATAAATTTTAGCAATTCATGTTTTCTGATTTTTGCTGCCACAACTATGACATGTAATATAGTAAAGCATGTGACAACTTAGAACATGGGGCTTGCCTCAGAGAGGTAGCCTCAACAAGTCTTCTTGTTCCCTGGGTGTCTGGATGAATTTGTCTTCTCAGGCCCGAGTGGAGCAATTGGAGGGACACCCTGAGAGTTTTCCCCCTTGATACAAAAAAAAATGGGGCTTACCTGCTAATAACTATATCTATTTTGTATGCATAGAGTTGTCTTATCGCTATCTCTGTCATGATAGACACAACATATTTACCAGTGAAAGAAAAAATTGTTTATAGCTGCATGGTGTATAATAAAATAATGTTATGTATAATTGCCCTGAGAATGACGAACAGCTACAGTACTGATCATGTTGGGCACGACATATGAGCTCAAAGTGGATACAACCACTAATGTATCTCTGCTCAACCCAAAAAGGATATAGCATGATGATATATTATAAATCTAGAAACGTTTTAACATTAGATAATTGCAACTAATGACATAATATAAGTAAAGGTACAAGAAGTTATTAGTATGGGAAATAGATGGGGATAAAACAACATATAGGGAGAATCACTTTTAAGGACAATTAATAAAAATGTGATTGGGATAGTCTTCTTCTAGCCTGCATTCACACAAAGTGTTGTATCTAATATTCTAAATACATTGTTAAATAATTTATATTGAAAAAGATCAATTGATTCTGTAATATCTGTTGTTGGTTGTGTTTATATCAAAGTAGCAATGGTTTGGTGAATTGTTATATTTTGCTTGTTACAGGAGTTTGAAGATTACAGAGATGCTGATGATGCTGTATATGAATTAAATGGAAAAGAATTACTCGGAGAAAGGTATGTTTCACCATATTTTTATCTAGATCTGGTTTATGTACCCCATTAAGTGGGAAGTCTGTGCCCTATTTGATGAGATGCCTGTACTAAGGTTTTATGAATATTAGCAGCAACTGATTCATTGCCTTGTTTTCAATGTTATCATCAACGGGAATCAATGCAGTGTGTAAGGTTGGTAAGTGTTGGTAGACTGCACTAATTCTTAGAGGGCCATGTCTTATTTGCTAAGGCATATTGTACCCAGTTTGGTAGGATGCCTAACTTGATGGAATGTCTATGCCCAATTTAACCTCAACCTGATTAAAGTGGATTTCTTTCTCCTAATAAAATGAACAGGATTCCATAAGTACTGCTGATTGAGCAGATTGCCTAAATTAGTTTGCTTCAGCTTATTTATGATTAGTTACTTGATCTATTTTTAGTTTTCTAGAGAACTTTGTGCCATTGTATATATAGGGTGGGCAAGTGATGAGGATGAGTTGATAATTTATTGGCAGCTGCTAGCTTTTTTTTTAATATCTTATTTTTTACCTTAAGGTGCAGTCAGTTACTTTGCCAAGCCAGTATATGTTGATATTTTTAAACTGTTTTTATCTTCAATATTGATTTATGTTTATTTTTTCTCATTAACAATTCCCTTTATCTATCAGCCGGCTCCACACTTTGTATGATTTGTATGGAGAATGGCTAAAAGTGTGTATGGAAAGTGAAGCATGATAAAATAAACACAGATAGGATAGTTATAAATAGGTTGGGTTTTTGGTATTTGCATTAAACAACAGTGTTCTTATATATTGTACCTATGTACAGAGCATATTATTGATGATTGAGCATAGAGATTTATCCTGGATAAGACTGGGGAGTTGACCTTCATATACTGACTAATTAGAATGAAGTCATTGTTTTTTTTTTTCTATTAATCTTTACCAATATCAATCAGGACAGATTTTTAGTAATCAATTTCTCTGTCTATTGATCCAATTTTAAGTATTGTTATATCATGAGAGAACTTTTTGGAAATCCAGGGAAAATCTGCATAGAACTATCTTGGCTGCCCTCAGGGAGGCAGCGCAGGTGTGTTAGATTCCAACTGACTAAAAACCTGCAGGATGTTTCTTTTCTCGCTGCAAACCGGATCTTAGGGATTCATATTCCTCCAACTATCACACCAGCGAACAGTCTAGTACATGCAACACCTCTATGGTGTTTGTAAAAAAGCACACTCCTCTGGACCACTACTCGGCCTTGCATAGGACACATGAAATGTCACTGCTTCATCCAGTCTGCAGACTTCCTTAAGTTTTACTGCCTGGTATCCTTAGAAAACTAGATGATCCAGAGGGGACTAGCTATTGTATGAGAGGAGCCGTAGACCAGTCTTAACGACGCTTATTAGGAGATGCCTATGTTCAGCTGCGGACTGAAGGAAGCTGATGTCGTTTGTTATACTTCTCGCACGGTAATGAAATTACGGGCAATGAGAGGAGTGAAGTGAAAGAGGGTTAGTATTTACTTGTAACCTTGGACTAATTCCACGCGAACGAAGTCGCGGGCACTGGGGACAGGGAGGGGGGCGGGGCAGGTCAGTGTTGACGTGTATCCGACGGTGGGTGTGTATGTGTGCCGCAGGGTGGTGGTGGAGCCGGCGCGGGGCATCGACCGCAGCGCAGACAGATACAGACGCGACCGCCACTACGAACGCGATCGGGGCCGGTCGCGATACGAGTGAGTGCCGCTCTGTGTTGTAGGGTGTCGGTGCAGCGGGCGCGCGGCACGCCCCGCGGCTCGGACCGCTGGCGCGACAGCGAACGCGCCCGCGACCGCCAGCCGACGCCGTCGCAACCGCCGCACCACCAGCGGACGCGATCGTCGCACACACAGAAGCGCGGCGACCCGTCTGTATTACACTCACCCGGCACGCACATATGCAATGTTCTTCTACCCTCATCCACCCGATATATTCTCTTATAGGTTCTCGGTCTTTATATTGTATTAATAAAAAAAAAAACATTTCCGCCTTCTAGAATTACCCTGGTTTGTGTATCAAACCTTACAAAAGAGAAAAGTTTTTACAAAACAGACAGCTTACTAGAATTAGTCCCCCTAGGCATAATAAAAAAAAAAAACTCGCAGCTGTATCTACGGTTTCAACGAGCGCAATATATACACACGCCTGAGAATGAAGGGGCATGTGACCGTTCACACCTAGACACTACAGAGTGCGAAGCGTACGCATGTGAAGGCAAAACTTTCTTATTTCAATAAAAAAATAGTATTTTATAGGACATATCACACTATAACCGCTACTGCAGCGATACAAGCAAAAAAAAAACTAAGTGATAGTCTCTACCTAAAAAATCACACAGACCATTACCATCACGACGCATTTAAATTCTAACTATAGTCTTCAACCTCTGGAAGAACTGATAACTGTAAAAAAACGAGCTGTTTGCAAAATTCTTGAATTAATATTGAAGCGTTTTAAGTACAAATGCGTTTTTTTATGGTTCATAGGCGGACGCTTGCCCTCAATCACACCTGGTGGCTGGTGAAGATGAGTCCCAGGTTGAACCGGATCCGCCCAACAAATGTCTATTCACTTTTCTCTTAAAGACTCAGGGCATGATATCGCGGAAATATAGGCGCTGGAAGCATATTTCACACCTTAGTCGTTTGCATGACGAGCGTATCTTTACTTCGGTGTCTATACTTAAACTTTTCAATCCCATAGAGTTACATTTTCTAAGTCCACTAAGAGCTTATACTGATATTTTAAATTAAAAAAAAATAAAACCATTTTGATGGTGCTGTCAAGCTATTTATTACTTTTAGTTTTATCTAAGTACTCAAAATAAAGATAGTATTAAGAACTATGTTATGCACTATAAATCTTATGTAGTCATTTTAGGTTTCATCTACGAAAAAATCCTAGTGGGCTGAATTTTGGTATGAACCTTCATTACGGTATTTTAATGACAATATGAAAAATCGACATAATAACGTCTCGACTAAAAAAAAATTAAATTTCAAAGATCAAATCAGTTACGCGAATATCTCGCATCCTTCCGAACGTAGGTAAATAAATATTATTATGAAAATTTTCGTCATCAGATTACCTATAAAAAAAATATATTTTTTTCTGTATAAACCGTTCTGCCGTTTTTGGGTAGAGCGGAGAAAAAAAAACCTAATAGGAACTTTTTCTACTTGCCATTCAATCATGCGCCACACGCGCTGTGGTGTTAACACATTTTACGGATCAATTCTCATTTGTTCATCTTTTTTTTATATATTAAGTATAGCCATTGCTATTTTATAGTTGCAACCAGGTACAAATTATTGTATTTTGAAATATCTCCCTCGCTTATAAACTCACCCTGTATGTATGTTATGTTATATGCAGTCAATTGCTATCGGAGGGTTATGTAGAAGAATTTCAACGTAGTTAACAAACATTTTAAAATGCTAGCGTCGATAGAGGTGGCAGTATTATTGCATATTAAAATGTGATACTGTTTTCAATATAGCCCGTTTGCCGTAGCAGGTATAAAGGAAGGGATCTCCGAACAATGAAAAACGAAACATCTGCCAGTGTAGGTCCGTTCATAATAAAGGAATGGGTTTCGGAACAATGAAATACGAAACATTTGCCAGAGGAGGTCGGTCATATAATATATAGACCATTTAGCTACTAAACTTGAAGTAATTTTAACTTTCTATATTTTATACTACATAAAAAAGCAACATACAGTCGGGTAATAATTATTTTCATAATTTATTGACCTCTAAGCAAAAGAACACGTTATATTCGTAAAAAACTGATTTTTATGACTTTTTTAAATTAATAACTTTTAGCCGGCAAGGTATTAATGTAAATATTTCAAATTATCATTAAAATATCCTAATAATGGTGTAAACCAAAATTGAGTCCACTAGAAATTTTCCCGTACATTGGGATTTCAAAGTGCTAAAATGAATTGATTACGATTTCTATTATACATTAAAAAAAAATATTTTCCTGGTTGCTTAAACATTGCATATTACGGCCTTGTGTGACATACTGTGTTGTATATTTTGTTTTTGTAGCTATCCTAATGGCTTTGTACATCACATTAATTTTATTCTGCACTGTAGATTTTTTTTATATTCGTAACATGCACTTAAAGTTGATATTGTATTATCTTTTTCATAACATTACAGTTATCAGTAAGTAACCTTGAAAACGTACTTTTATCATTTGTTGATATAGATTGGCTTTGTTTTAATTTTTTTTGCATGTCTATAAAACTATATTATGGAATTTATTTGATTTAAAAGAAATGTAGTTCTACATCCGCTTGTAGCTTATATTGTTTAGTCTATTCATACCGTAACAAATTTTTTTATACTAAGGATTGAACCTGATGTAAATATTTTTCCTCAGTAGTTGTAATATAATAAGCCCATATACTCACAGAAGAAATGCTCATCAGTTGTGATTTTAGTTGTGAACATTTGACCTGAAATAACACATGAAAACTAGTCCCTCATTTACCATTATCAATCTATGTTTTATATACCCGTTTCAGTATTACTCAAACTAAGAACCATTTTACATGTCCTTTTTACTGTGTGATGTGAGAGTCGGGATAATTGTCTCTTGTTATAATCTACAAATCATTACCAAAATTATTGGTATTCATGTTCTATAGAAATATGTGTAAGTGCCCTGAGAATGGCTATCAGCTGCGCAAATGGTCCCGATGGGCACGATATATAATCGCAGCCACTGATATATCTCTGCTCACCCCGAAAGTGACATAACGTGACAATATATATTATTTTATGTTCATTAATATATATTGAAACTGGAAAAGACCCATTCAAATCGATTCAGTAATTTGTGAGTTAAACCTAAACAAAAGTATTTAGGTTTGCATATTGCTTTACATGGTTTTTTTTTCTCTGTTTAGCAGTGACTACAATTACAGATATGGACCGCCGACGCGCACGGAGTATCGGCTTATTGTGGAAAATCTTTCCAGCCGCATTAGCTGGCAGGTAAGAACTCTGCGGGCAGTGGCACCGGCTTCAATCATCATCCCCATTACCCAAAATCATGCAGGGCTCCTGATCTCGTTTACGGATGGATGTGAGGGGACACGGTGCGGCCATTCTCGGAAGACCTAGGACTAGGAGATGCAAGACCTGCCTGGAATGTAATTGGCGATTTTCCTTATGGATATACCGAGAAAGAAGACAATTGATTTGTATACCAGAAAGTACTATCAGAGGAGAGGATGTTCAAATAAAGCGAAAAACAAGATATAATAAATCAAGACGAGCTATGAGACGTTCTATTTTTAATTCAAGAGGACGACAATAAATAGATTGGAGTATACTCGATCAATATGGGAGAAAAACAAAACTTCGACGATTAAAAGGGCGCAGTGGGCTGAAGAACGGACCGTTCTCAGGACATCTGGACCACTACTAACTTTAATTGCTCACAATTTACTATTTATAACTTATGAAAACCAAACAATAATACTTAGTAATTGTCAAGTACGCTTAGCCTACAGTTTCGAATGAGTTCAACAAAAAAATAATTGTTTTTAAAAATTACATTAAATTCATTTTGCAATAATTTTTGTACAGACTTAGTTGGCAGCTTATAGAGTTATTTTTAAAAACGACAGAAGGTGGCCAGTGCCCTAGCGTGTGAGATGTGGTCTGAGGCGATGTTTGTGGTTTTGGTCCTGGCTGGTCGCGCCCTTGCCGCCCCCGATGTGTGAGCCCCGGACTCCGCCCTTCGCGCCGTTCACACAAGGTAAAATTCGATGGGGGGCACACACAAGGCGTAAACAGTTTACGTGAACTCCCATTTCATTATTTTCGTTGTTTCTTTTAATAACAGGCTCGCACTACATTTTCGAAATGAATTTGTTTGACGTGAGTATAGTTTAGATTGTTTTTATTTAAATAGCGACATTTCTAAGCGGTCATTCTGGATGATGTTATTGTTTACATTAAGGACTAATGTCGTTTTACATGGCTGCAATAACTAACAGAAGCATATCCTATCTGGTTGACGAATGGAGCACCTACAATCTATCTGGAGTATACGATGAAGAAATATATGCATAATTGCAAAATAATATTACATCTTATTTGAAGACAAAGTTAAAGTTATTGAATAGATTCCCCTAAACGGGCAAACGTGGAGATGTAGATGATCCAATAATAATACGATTGGGATTGAAGATGACACTATAGGCCTTGATCGTTTGTGATGAGAGGAATGGTTACAGAAAATTAATAAATTGCAAACTGGCATCCTCGGGCGAATAAATGTTGGATGATATAGAGCTGATATATGAACAATGGAATCTAGTACAATACTGACAATACTGTTGGCTTCAATAGATTTGAACGAGATGAATAGTTGCAGAATCAGATCAAATTTGAACCTACGATATCCAGAAAAATACGCATTAAAATATGTGGAGTTTATTGGGAATGAGTTGAACAGCAAAAGTCTATAATAATGAAAAATCTACGCATGAAATGTACTGATATTTTCTGAATAAACGTGCAGAAGACCTTTCGAGTACCAAAACCGCATCTGAAATTGTTCAAGAGTAAAATCCGTATGGATTTCTGATTGTTTAATGCTATTGCGATCACGTTGTATTTGAGGATGTTGTGATGTAAACAATAATAAGCTAAGGGTGACCGTTTGGAAGGTGCCGCACGAATCGTGTCTTATTTCTGTCATTTTCCATTTCATTAGGATGTAGGAGTGCTAGGGATCGTTAGGCTTTGTATATTAAGTCGAACCTTTTCCCAAAGTATTATGTGATGATATTGCATTTTTACCATCTTTCGGGGCTGATGACCTTGATGACAACTAATTATCTGAGAACTTTTGGAAAAGTGTTTAAATAAGATGATATGCTGTGTGTTCGCATTAACACGTTGTTTGGTTTGCAGGACTTGAAGGATTACATGCGTCAAGCTGGGGAGGTGACTTATGCTGACGCACACAAGCAGCATCGAAATGAAGGGTAAGTATTGATACAATCAATTTTAAGTAGACCACGGGAAAATAGTCAAAATAATAATTTTAGATAGGCATGAACTAAGCTCCTTTTATTGTATAATAATTACGCAGGTGATTTTATAAACAAGGGAAATATTTCAGGATACAATAATTTGTAACTAATAAAAATGTAAATAACAATATGCCCTAACAAACAATTAAAAAAACATTCATTAACAAATGATAATTGATACATAAATAGTTTGGATACCGCAGCGCGTGTGATATATGATTGAATGGTAAGTATCTACTTACCATTTTAACATAAAAACACTAAAAATAATTTTATCAAAATTAATTTTTAAGTAATTTTGGGTAAGCATGTAATTGACTCGTTACCCTTACGTACTTTGTCCTAACTTAAGAGAGACAAAATAGCTACTTAATAATTAATTGTTATTTATTCTGTCACGTATGTAATTACCCCTAAATGTTGACTATAAATTACTTTGTCTGGATAGAAATATTAAGATATCACTATTTCTATATATTTAAAATTAGAAACGAATGCTGAATATCCTCTTTAAATACCTCCCGCGTTTATAAAATCAGCCTGTATATCTTCATGCTATATCGGAATGAGCAGAGATGCAAAATTGGTTGTATCCACTTTATGTTTATATGTCGTGCCCAACAGGGCCAGTAGCGCAGCTGATCACCGTTCTCAGGGCACTTACACATGACTTTTCTGTCAGATGTCGTGGGGGTTTGCTCACGATGTTTTCTTTCACCGCTAAGCATATGGTGCTTAAATCCGTAGTTAATCTATAAAAACTCCGTTGTACTTGCCAAAACTCGAACCTTCAACCATTAGCGTTGCTGCGCATCAACACCAGTGGTATATCCATTTAGCTACTAGCTACTATTATATAATTCTAAAATAGGATAGAAATATGTTATTTGTAAACAAAACACTTAATTCTCAATATTAAAAACAACTATTTAGCTGACATACTGTTCACAATAGAGATGGGCAAAATGTAATGTGATTAGTGATTACAAAATGTAGTCTTAATTTTAATTATGTTGCTCGATAATCATGATTAAAACATCAGTAAGGAGTCATAAATATGTATGCAATTGAGGATTCCGTAGTGTTTAAAACATGGACGAGCAGAATACATGTCATGTTAATGATAAAAAACACAAAATGTAATCGTAATCATTTTTCATTAATCTGATTACATTTAACCCATCTATGGTTCACAAATCAATTGATTTTAGAATTTACAATATGTACTTGTTATGTTATCATTTAAATAGAATTTGACTAGTAGTCGCACGCTTTGGGCAAAATAAAATGTATTATTATTATATCTACACACTATATCCCTTTGGAGTGAGCATAGATACATTAATGATTGTATTGATTGAACTGATCGCTGTATTCGTTTGACACTCCTCAAGATGTTTTCCTTAACTAGTGAGCATGTGGTGCCTAAATTCGTAATCCTGAAAACCTCAGTTATATGTGTCAGGATTCGAACCTATAACCATTTGCGTCGTCGCGCATGCATACCGGTCTCTTATCCACTAGGGCCTTACAGCCACAAATATAATTTGATTAATGATATACGATTACAGTTTGTATCTAATCTTCAATCAATAAGATAGATTAATAATATTAATCTTGAATTACATTCGGTGATTAATGATTATTCGTTTGTAATCGTAATCTTGATTATTTTTCCTGATACCAACATCAAACATTCAATAATAAAATACTTGTTTGTGGAATAATGTTATTTTTTTATTAAACACAATTAGATTACAATTTTAGAAATACTAATTATTTTACGCAAAGAAGTGGTGAATAATATTATTTACTCTATATGCGGCTTAGCTTAAATTAGATTTTAATAGCATCATCTTTTCAAACATTTCATCGGAAAGTCCATGTGGATCGAGTGAGTTCGTCATTGTTGCATATGAGAAAAATCTTTCAACGCAACCAGAACATGGTAGAGGAGTATTATATTTCTTAAAAACTGTTTTTACTTCAGGATATCTATGAAGCATGGATACATCTTGATCTTGATCCGCTAGATATAGAGCAATGATAACGTCTGCCTTAGTTCTATGTTGTTGTTTCATATCTCCTGTTGAATTGGTTTCTGAAGAATCATTAGCACACTGAAAATAGGTGTTATTTGTAAAACTATTCGTTGCAACTTGGGAGGTTTCATGTTCCTCATAGATTTCTTTGACAACAGCTTCTTTGAAAAATGTTTTTATTCTTGATTGATGTTCTATATTAACACAAGCGAGCCATTTATCCTTAAATCTAGGACAAGACATTGCGGCAACTGCCGCATTTTCAGCTACTTTCGATGAAATATCAAAAAACTCTATGAAACGCTTTTCCACACTTTCCAAATATGTATGTACTAATTCTTTGCAAAAAATAAGTGATTCTCCTTTCAGTTCTTGCAATCTTTTTCGCACGGATAGTAAACATGGCAGTAAAATACCAAAATACATGTCTTGTTCGTCTTGTAATATGTCTAGGGCTTCTGCTAAAGGTTTTGAACAATGCAAGTATTCATTTATGTATTGGAAATCATCAGCACCTAGAGCATTTGTTATTCCTAATGCCTCGTGTAACTCGACACTCTTGTCCTGTAACGATGCAATTTGCTTAAGTGCATCGTAAAAACTGTTATATCTAGATATTCCCGGTTTAGGAAGAGTATAGCCAATTAAGTTACGTATTATTTCAGCTGAGTTGGCTCGGCTTGCGAAATTCCACAAATTGACACATTTTTTAATAACTTGATTATGAATAAAGGCCATAGTTGTTTCGTTATTTTGTAACAATTTATTGGCGTCTGTAATGGCACATAGATTGAGCTTGTGGGCAGAACATCTTATACGTACGAGTATTGTTGACGGTGGATTAATATTATGATCATCAAGAGCTAGAGGATCAACTTCACTTTTAGTATTGAAATATGATGTAGAATCAACCTCCTGAAAATCTTCACCAGCGATTTGACTTTCGTCAGATTCCGAGTTATCGCCAACAGTATTAGTAAAATAATTCCAACTTTCCAGATCTTCGTTAAACTCTTCAAATGCTTTCACAAAATTACTACCATTATCAATGACTGTAGCTAAAAGTTGCCGGGAGTCGAGACCAAAATCAACATGTACTTCTTTAAGTAAAATAGCAATTCGGTCATAGCTATGTGGCCCTGAGAATCTTCGGTACGCCAGTGTTTTTGATTTACGTTTTAGATTTAAGTCTATCCAATGTGCTGTGACGCACAAAAAACTTTCAGTTTTTGCCGACCAGACATCGGCAGCCGTGTAGACTCCCTTTACATCCTGCAGTTCATTCTTAATATTTGTAATTTTCTTTAAATAGCATTCATCTATTAAGCGTTCCAAAGTTGTTCTGTTGATGACATTCAATCCTTTTGGTGGCCTATCAAAAAATTGGAAAGTTTTCTTAAGAAATAAATCATCTATTGCTTGTAATGGAATCATAGAATGTATAAAAAAATTCAAAATATTTTCATTAAATTGCTCTGTTGAAACTGTCCCCTCAGCACCTTCATCAACACTAGCTGTAAATTCTGACTGAGCCCCTTTAGATATTTTTAAAGATTGTTTGATTTCTTTCCTTTGTTTCAAGTAACTCTGATACTCTATATATTTGTCTTCACCATGTCTTCGTTTGAGATGTGTGATAAAATTTGAAGTAGAATTGTTATAACCGCAAATTTTTACTTCCTTTGGTCCGCACGATGTACAAATTGCCACTTTTTTAGTATTCGTGGAGTCAGTTTCCGAATATATAAAAAAAGTGCCGTCAAGAATACAAGGTAATGCATTCTCAGATTCTCGTTTATACGGAACTATTTCCGATTTAGAACTTTTAACTTTGAATTCTGACTGACTACAATCTGTTGCTCTCGAAAGTCGTTTAATTTTTTTCGCTTTTTTTAAGCAGCTTTGATACTCCATGTATTTGTCTTCGCCATGTTTTCGTTTAAGATGCGTAACAAAATTTGACGTAGAATTATTATAACCGCAAATTTTCACTTGGTTTGGTCCACACAACGTACAAATTGCCACTTTTTTAGTATCCGTAGAGTCCGACTCACAATATGTAAAAAACTTTCCATCAAGGATACAAGGCAATATATTATCCGATGCCCATTCATTTTGTACGGTTTCCGGTTCCAAACTATTATCTTTAATTTCGGACTGACAGTAATCTGACCTCGAAAATTCTTTGAATTTTTTCAGTATTTTTGAGTAACTCTGATACTCCATGTATTTGTCTTCATGTTTTCGTTTAAGATGCGTAACAAAATTTGACGTAGAATTATTATAACCGCTAATTTTTACTTCCTTTGGTCCGCACGATGTACAAATTGCCACTTTTTTGGTGTCCGTAGAGTCAGTTTCACAATATTTATAAAACTTTCCATCAAGAATACGAGGCAATGTATACCCTGATGCCCATTCGTTTTGCGCGGGTTCCGGTTCGGGACTACTAGCCCTAATTTCGAACACACAGTAATCGTTTCTCGAAAGTTCTTTGAATTTTTTTGCATTTCTTGAGTAACTTTGATACTCCATGTATTTGTCTTCATGTTTTCGTCTAAGATGCGTAACAAAATTTGACGTACAATTATTATAACCACTAATTTTCACTTCCTTTGGCCTGCACGATGTACAAATTCCCACTGTTTTAGTATTCGTGGAGTCCGCTTCGGAATATATAAAAAAATTGCCGTCAAGGATAGAAGGCAATGATATATTTTCCACTGTCTGTTCATTATGCACGTTATCTGATTCATAAATGCAAGATGAAAATGGACTTGACGCCATTTTGCAACGCTTTAGGCTCTAAAGAGATTCACTGTATCGTGGTTATAATCACGTGTCCTCCGTGGCGCGCTATGGGTGCGACTGATGTAGAGCGGGGCCAATGACCGTGCGTTCCTGCGATGCGCGTGGCGGCTAACGATTGGCTGGCTGGCGATTACATTTGTGATTGTAATGGCGTCTAACGATTGGCTTGTCTGCGATTACATTACTTTTAATTATGATTAATGTAATCATGATTACTTTTAGATAATTAGACTGATTACGAAAGCTATTTATTACGTGCAACTGTGCCTCGGCATTAATTTACACTGATAAGATCAAGTGAAAGTTTTTTCTCCGTAACATTAAAATATCTTTTTTAACAAAACTAACCTGCGTGGATGGCTTTGTTTGCATTATGCTAGTGTTGATAATTTAATCTTACGGAGAAGTTCAGTTGTATATTATTTTCTATACAATCGATTTTAGTTATACTTGTAACATTATGGAGATCGTAAACACTCTGATTTTGTCACAACTAACGATTCACCATACGTTGGTTAAGTTATATTTTTGGTTCTGCGAAATTTATCGTGACCAGCCAACATAAACCGGTTTCGAGGCGGGCGCGATGCGCCTATACTTTGTTCATTTTACAAAGACCCTCGGGACAGACAAAAAAATAGGTTGATTTTGTTCGTGAAACAATTATTTAATGTTTTATTTTAATTCTTGTTTATTTTAACACATTAAAAGAGTGAGTCATAGTAATACGATTTATCTTATTTATCTTGTAGTTTTAAGAGTGCAAATAAAGTTTTTTAAGTCTTTTTTTATGATTACACAAAATGTCGCCCGCTCTAGGACGAAAAACGAGGCGGGGCTGTCGCCGCGTTATCTAGCATATTTTTGTCAAGATCCCTCGCCTTTAATGTGTTCATTGTGTTAGTACCTTAATCGATAAATATTTTTTTCACTATTTATACTAAATATAAAAATGTACGTTCAATGAATTATTATAAGAGCCTTCGTAAAATGAACAAGGTATAGTGGCATTACTACAACCCACTAAAACGATTTTTCGTACAAAATTTACTTTATAGTCCTAATAGTAATTTGAAATGGTTTTATCAAACTAAATATTATATATGAATTTTTTCTTTTTTGCTTTTTCACTCTAGAATAATAATTTAAATCTATACTAATATTATAAAGCTGAAGAGTTTGTTTGTTTGTTTGTTTGTTTGTTTGAACGCGCTAATCTCAGGAACTACTGGTTCGAATTGAAAAATTCTTTTTGAGTTGAATAGACCATTTATCGAGGAAGGCTATAGGCTATATAACATCACGATGCAATTATTAGAAGCGAAGAAATAATGGAAAATGTGAAAAAAACGGGCAAAATTTTTCATCCTTGAGGGCTTCCATTGCGTGCGCTGCAAAAACGGTTCAAGATACCAAAAATATATGTAAGAAAGAATTATTCCTCTTGAGATGATCTAAAAAAATGTCCGCGACAGTATATGTTTATCTTTTAAGATTAAGTCACTAGAACCGTTTTTATGGTAAACAAATGAGGTCGAAATTAATGCATTATTTGTTAAGAGTTGTATCAACGTAATAATATTAATCTTTATATAAATAAATGTGTTGTTGATTAAGATTATTTAATTGTGAACGAAATTGTCTTTGACATCACTTAATTTCAATGAACATCTTAGAAGATATTACAAAACCTTACATAGCAAAACAACGTTTGCTGGATCAGCTAGTACCTTATAAGAATATGATTGTTAAGTCAAAGATTAATTATAAGTTTTTATAAATTTATTGGGTTTGAAAAAAATGTTATAGTGGGTTTTGAATTTAGACTCCTCATATGTTATAGATGAAAATGAAAAAATATTATGCCAAAGCGTAAAGATATTGGCGATTTAATTTTATTGATTTTTAAATAGAGCTGATTAATTTTGTTTATCCTTTAGGCGGAAAAAAGTTTGATAATACATTCTTGTAACCATCGACCGATGAAAATAAGGCTTAAATGAAATGTTCACAGCGTGGTCGAGTTTGCAACGCACTCGGACATGCGAGCGGCGATCGAGAAACTGGACGGCACCGAGCTAAACGGCCGCCGCATCCGTCTGGTGGAGGACAGGCGCTCGTCCCGTCGCCGCACCAGGTCTTCGTCCAGCCGTTCCAGGAGCCGATCTCGCGAACGTCGCCGCAGCCGCTCAAGGTAACGTCCCCATTGATTCCAGAAGAATATTTTATTATTTTCGCAAGTTAGGGGTAAAAGTGGTTATAGGAATGATCCGTCTGAGATAATGCCCAGTTGACGTGGCGCGACGAGAATGTGGATAATCGATTATAGGGCTGGGAGACCGAGTTAACGTCCAGATGTAGTCACATTGAGGTATCTAGCCGGTACAAGTCCAGTACACTTCGGCCGGGACAGTCCATTATGTTGTATTAACACTAGTCCATTTTGTTTTTTGTATACCGTAGTTTGTTTTTATACTGGCTCGACAAAGTAAGCAACTGCGGCGTACCTGATGGAAAGGAATGTGATGCTTAACCCTAAAATGCATAAATAAATATTTTTATAAATAGTAATAAAAATCAATCGGGTAATAGATGTAGTTATCGGAAAAATTAAAAAAAAAAAACTAACTTTTTGTTTACTTCTTAAATTTCTCTGATTGACTTTCTTCTTCTTCAAAAACAACACTTATTGTTTTAACAGATAATGTAGTTTCAAATATAAATAACTCCTCTGATTTCATTACAAACCGTTAAAATCCAGGAAACAATGATTTTTAGCATTTGAACATAAAGGAATATTGCATTCGCTACGCGATATCTTTGTATGTAGATAGTTCTACACCTCAATCTGCTTGAATATTCAAAATAAAGATATATGACATTTTAATATATGCTGCGGATTATACATCACTGTGCATTTAAGGGGTAAGAATTATAACGACTGCCACGAAAATCTATTGAAAGTTGTCAACATATACTGCTACATGGTTCTAGACATGAAAAACTGGACGTACACAAGTAGATCCGTGTTTTTAGACTAGTGTACTGTATGGTCAGGACCCAATTCGGGTAATCGCCCTACCCCTTTATTAAAGAACGTACAGTTAACATTTGTCAGATTTATTTAAGTAAGACAACTCTATTAGATATACCAGAAAGTTCCATTGGTTTTGTATAAAACAACAAATAATAATTATATATCGTCACGCTATATCTCTTTCGGGGTGAGCAGAGATACATAAGTATCCATTTTACGTTTTTGTATATGATGATACTATACATTTTACCATCTTTCGGGGCTGATTGCTCTTGATGATAACTTACATACTGAGGATTTTCTATTGTATAAAAAAATATCGTGTATATTTGAAAGCAGAACTTTAATTTGATTTCTGTCCAGGTCTCGTCGATCATCTCGCTCCAAGTCGCGACCGAAAAGCAAGAGTCCGGCTGCCAAGTCTCGATCCCGATCTCGCTCCAAGTGAGTACACAGTTTCACATTTCTACTAGAGGCGCGTAAAGAGTATTCAAAATCAATATCCAGCCCTAATGCTATACGGTGTAGCCTACAATTTAGAGCTAGATAACCTTATAGTCTGAGCCTTATAGTCGAAGTAAATAATTAGAGAATGATCGAAAACACTTTTAACTGTTAAAGTGCGCATTTATCTTATCCAGTTTTACAAAAATTATCTGTGTTTTAAATCTCATGTCCCAATAACTCAACGATATTCATCAAAATTAGCTAATTTGGGACTAAAGAAATTTCAATAATCTCTGAAAGCCTTTAATATTCTTTACACGCCTCTAGTACCTATCTCTATGTCGATCTTTCTATGTGAGCTATATAATTGAAATTTACGAGTAACGTGGTACATCCTCAGTTCAAATAATGGTAAAAGGAGTTTTGATAAATAAATATAAATAAATATCTCTTAGTGTGCAAAAGGTCGTGCATATTATTTGTCAAAGCCATCCCATACATCATCTTAAAATTGACATCATTTATTGGAAATTATTAAACTGAGACCGCCTCAGCATGTTTTCTAGTGAAATCTTGACCTATTGAATGATTAATTATGGTTTTATATTATACTTAACCGCTTATTCGTAATTAATTATTTTAGTGTCTTCTTCTACATTTATATGCTTGGACTTAATACAATATAATTAATAATATAAAATCAATTGTTTGAATTTCTAAACTTTTTAAATTAGCTCACATAGCGAGGTCTTTGTGTTTTTTTTATACCATCATACAGAATGATGCCTAAATTGTTCTCGGCACATACCCTATATATATATATATATATATATAAAGTACTTATTATAGTATAGTGATACTAGTTACGTTGTATGCAATTTTTTTCTCATTCTCATGGCCGTGAATGATTGTGTAAGTTAAAAATGGCACAGTGGCATGATTGCCATCACGCATGCATTTGATAGCAAATCTTTTCTTATCTTTTGCATTATATATTAACAAGCTAAAAGAACTTTTTACTTGACGCTGTTAAACTATGTTGATGTATGTATTTGTTTCTAATGGGGACAATTTAAATTTGTTTGAGTCTATAATAGTTTTCTTTTTTGTATGGGTTAGTTCATATATTTTAAAAATAAATAATCGTTACAATAATATTTCTGCATGCATTTTTGCAGCGGCTTACACTATTAATGCACAGGGTATAGCTGGTTTACGTAGGAAATCTACCGTTTCGACTTGCACTTTGGGGATCGTTTTGGTATTACATTAAAAGTAGAAAAAAAAGTAGTAGTATTACAAAGTAGTTCAGTTAAATTTTCAATTTATACAAAGATTATAAAAAAAAAATCTTTTGTTTTAATAGTAAAATTCAAAATTGAAGTATGGCAATTTTTTTCCTAATTCTGAGGAGTAAAATCTACGAAAAAAAAAATTAATGCTTATTTTTTTTCTCTGTAATCTTGTGTCTAAAAAACTTATTTTTTATAATGGTAGAAAATATATAAAAAAAAGTATTGTTTCCATACTAAATTAAACTATAAGGAACTAAATGATTTTTCTATACTATTAGCTATACTTTTTCAGTTTTAATACAATCAAACGCAGTTTTAATCTAATTGAACGCAGGCTGTCGCAACATATAATTGGGGGCAACACATTAGTTTGTTATGCTAAATGTACTTTATCTTTTTTAATGGTTGTTACTTTGTTGGTTGTATTTAAGTAATAAAATTAATAAAACCACCACTTTCAATCATAAAAGCTAGACATTATTAATTAAGCTTTAAATTATAATACTCATAATAATTAACAAAATTGACATGAATTATTGGCATTTGATGTAATAATTTATTAAATAGATTTAAAAGACTGTTTTGAGACAGGTTAGTCTTCGTTACTGTCATCATTTATTACATCATTAACCTTCTTCATCAATAAATAGACGACCCATTATTTCGACAGTTCTTACAATTTTGCCACATATCGGTCGAGAATTTGAAAATGTGATAATGAATAATTACGGTTATAAGTAATGCTAAGTATTTTTTTTTATATTAAAAATAATTGTATAAATGTATTAACAGAATTCCGGTTTTGGCACCATATATTGACCTGATTAAGAAATTACATTGAAATAATGAAAATATATATATGCATTAATAGTGTAAGCGTACTGTGAAAAAGTATAGCATACCATAGACACAAGTATGCATGGACGTATATTAAAAAGAAATTAACCTAGTGTTCATTTGGCTAGGTGTGTTATAACTTGCGCTGAGCAAACATTACAAACGTAAGTACTCTAGCTGTAGTGTTGTTGTTATGTAATTTAGCAATTCGTTGTTACGCTATGTGTGTAAATGTGTTGCAAATTAAACTATTAATTTAGTTTCGCATCATATAATTTTTTAGTTGTGTTTTAATAAACGGACTAATTTATATCATTGTTGCAAATATACAAGGTATTATGTGAAATGATTTATCGAGAGTTTTTTTTAAATTTTATAATCTCTAATATTTATTCAATTCAGCGAGCGGACGCGGGTCGTGTCGGGGAGTTCGACAAGTGCCATTCCTTGTATTTATAGATGGGCAAAATGTAATCAGATTAACGAAAAACAATTACGATATTACATTTGCGTTTTTCATCATTAATATGACAGCATTTTCTTCATCTATGTTTTAAACACTACAGAATCCTCAATTGCGTACACATTTATGGCTCTTTAATGTTTTGAAGGGAATTAACCATGATTACAGGGTAACAAAATAAAATTACGACTATATTTTGTAATTGTTAATCATTAATCAGATTACATTTACCCATCTCTGTTTGTATTTATATGGAATACTTCATATTGGATCCGAGCGCGAGGCGGGAGCGGAGCGGGTAATATAGTGTGTAATCTTCCATATAAAATACAAGGAATTTTACCCGTCGAACTGTCGATCCGCACCCGATCGTTGTATGTTTTGCGCTCAGAGATGGGTAATCTTATTAATGATAAACCATTACAAAATGTAGTCGTAATTTTAATTCTCTTGCTCTATAATCATGATTAAATCCCTTTAAAACATTAAGAAATCATAAATGTGTATGCAATCTGGGATTCTGTAGTGTTTAATACATATATGAGCGAAATACAGTCATATTAGTGGTAAAAAACGTAAATTGCAATCGTAATCATTTTTTATAAAAATTGATAAAATTTGCCCATCTGTGGTTGCGCTTAAATTGCGGGTTTGTATTATATTTAATTTGCAACAATGATTTTTAGATGTGTATTATAAATAGTGTAATTTTGCAATCTTATTAGTATTTAGTGGGTATGTACCTAAAAAACAACTTTACAACTTGTTTCTGGTCTTGCGCTCCACTACAATAGGGATCGCAGTCGTTCCAAGTCGCGGTCGCGGTCCGCATCGCGTAGGTCGAGACCACGCTCGGACGCCGGACGGTCGCCGTCACGCAAATCCGTCGACAGGAATGGTCACCGTTCCGCGTCCAGATCCAAATCGCGATCGCCCAAGGCTGACTCCAAGTAAGTGACTCGTGTGCTTTCAATATTGCCCCCGACTGACGGTTGTGCGCTTTTTATTGTTGTGAGATCATATTTCGATATTCTCTGTATCCATTGATTTCGTGTGTACACACATGCACACCATCGACACCATTATTTCGGTCATCGATTACAAATAATATACAGCGAGGTGTGAGGAGGTTTGTGAGTTGTGTGTGTGAAAGCTATTTGGTTTAAGAGACATTTTTTGGTGATATAGTAATATATAAATATATATGAGGGCGTTTAAAAATTTTTTTTTTTTATTTTTCCTCGGAACCACGCTCAAAAGTTTCGTTTTAATGCCAAAATAGGCCTCTGAAAATATGAGCCATTAATATTTAGGTTGTCCGCATCGCACTTTTCGATTTCCCATACAAATAACACAGGACAAAAGTTTTTTTTTCTTTTGATTTCTATAACTAATGAACGATATATCGTATTGCAATGCCCAGTCATTATTTTTGTAGAGAATTTAACGCTCTACAAAAATAAATAATAATAAATATTATATATAATCTCTATATATAGTAATATATATATTTATATTTATATATCACCAAAAAATGTCTCTTAAACCAAATAGCTTTTCACACCTCGCTGTATATTCAAGCTTGACTGTAACCGTTGCAGGACTGGAGAGTAGCTAAAGTGTGTTAATAAATTGCGCAATAGAGAATTTTAAACTGTAATTTCAATTTAAAATTAATTTTAATATTTTTTAATTAATAATCATGTTTTATTATTGACAAAATAACAATTCCATTGTTGTAGATTAATATAATTTTGTTTTACTTATTACCTATAACCTCAAAAGTGTAATTGATAGTTTAAACAGATTAAACGCTTGCGTCATCTCTTATAAAATGTTCACAACTGATGATAACGATAAATGTCAATGTGTCAGCGCAACACTACATTCGTTGTGATCGGACAGTTCTGTAAACGTTTTCTTAGCGCTTAGCAGTGAAATCTACGGATTATTGACACATTAAACTATGCATTTAAATTGTATAATGTTGCAATAATTAACTATTAATATACCAACCATGACGGATATTCTGGGAATTCTATAATGTAGGATCTGTCTAATGATTTCGATCCAATATGGACCTATACCCATATTTTTCTCCCGCTGTTAGGTTACAACGGCTACGGGCAAGCTATAATGAATGTCTGTAACAATTAAAATATTATTTTCTTATAAACTCATGTAGAAACATAATCTCACATTGTCATTGAGCATTAGCGTCAGAACTCACACCTTCATTGGCATTCGTATAATAATAAAATTTATGGTTTGTTAATAAAATTGACAGCACAATAATTAATTTAATATAATTAACTCGTTCCGTATTTCCCTGCATCGGGCAGAGATGTCGCAGTGGCAAGGTGAGACAATTTACTAATTAATAACTTAATTTCATTAGTTTTGCTGTTTTAATTTTATTTTATCTATATTTAGTTTTTGTTAATATACTGGTTAGTTGTAGAATATAGTTTTTAATTATAATATTAGTTTTTCATTGGACCTTTTTGGAATGATAATTACTTTCAATTGTTTACTGTGTTATTATTTTACTAATGCATCCAGACTATTTATTTATTTTACATTTTGCTTGTTACTGTGTTGCATGATAAGTGTTTATTTATTGTCTAAGTTTAATGAATGTTTGTTAATTTTTAAGATTTTATAAATATTGCGCCATTTAAAAGCCTTGCTTCGTGCACGGTATCTGCTATTTAAATTCAGTAAATCCGTAATTAATTTTATTAAAACTTACCTTTAAAATATTTAAACATTCTATCTAATTGGATAATATTATTAATAAAGCACGCTTTTAATTTTTTTAATCTCTTGAAATAGTAAACGACCATGTTTCATATTTATATATCATAAAGTAAAAGATGAATAAAGTAAAAGCAAATTCTATGAAGTAAAAATTGAGCAGAAATTACTTTCACGCAAAATGCATCATCTGAAAGTAAAAGTGGATTGAAGCTGTTTTCGTTTTCGCATCGTTAATCAGAAATAGTAATAAGATATCACCAAAATTTGAGATTTCTACATTTTATAATGTGTCAATTTTTAATTTGTGTAAAAGTTAGAATAAATGTAAATTGTAAATAACTATTATGATAACCAAAAATTAATTTAAAATAATATCAAAGTACTTGAATTTGTAACACCTGACATTTGAATTCTGCCCTATTTCAAAACTGAACTTTGAAATATTCCAATACTTTCCAAAAAGCCATATAGGTCTTAAAACAGATGTTTCATTAACACGAAACGTGTGTTATAATTACAGGGAAAGGTCTCGATCGCGCAGCAAGGAGCAGCAGTCGCCGAAGCGCGATGAGGAGCGCCGCGTGAGCAAGTCTCGCTCACGCTCTCGCTCGAGGTCCGTGAGGTCCGGGTCGCGCGGCCGCTCGCACTCGCGCGACAGGAGCGCATCTCGCTCGCGGTCGCGCTCTCGCTCCCCTCACCAGAATGGCGACGGCCCGGACAGAGGCAGCATGGAACGCTCGCCCAGAAGCGGAGATTAAACTTTCCATTTAAGGCGACACCCCTGACTGTAAAGCTACTACATTTTCTTTTATTGAATATATAATATTGTGGTCTACGGCTTGGCTATATCTATATGTATAAAATTTACATAACGTGTAGTGGATATTTCGAAAGCTTGCCATTTGCACTTTCATTCACTGTTAGGTATTGCTGATCGAACATTAATTCGACTAGACGCTCTGGTTACATTGGGCTCGGCACAGGGCAAAGTGGATACAGCTTTTTAACTTTTGCTCACGTTGAAACAAATATTACCGTTATCGTATATTAATAATATATAATAATGTATGTCAAAAGTTAATAAAATCAACAATTAATTTCGTACTATATCTATCACAATTTAAAAATGCCATTTTGACAGATATAAGTGAAGATAGAATGTAACTTAGAATGAAATCGAGGAAATGACAAATTTATTTACTCCTTTAATAACCATTAACAATCTTTAATATTATTCTTAAGGTATATAAATACTGCAGAACATATTTCATGCACTAATTTCTAATATAAAATGCAACTTAACTACTACATGTTGCAAAAAAATAAAACTCACGTTTTCTAAATTTCCCTGATATAATTTGATTTTACAAAAAAAAAGTTATAATATTGGGTTGATTCTCATAATAATGAAGCATAAATCCTTACGCAAGGACTGGCTACGTGGGAAACGTCGCAATATAGGTATACAGTTGTTGTTTATGTATAACTGCTTTATACATTATTTCAAGAAATAATTGAAGTTTAAATAGCATATACAATTGATCACGCGATGACGCTGAATAAAACAGGGCATTAAGAAAAAAAGTTCATAAAAGCTAACCGTTTGCAAATAAACATTATTTTTAATTGATTTCTCGTCACTAACGCCCAAATTTGTTACCTATTTACTTACATACATCCCTAAATAGATTGATTTATCATACGTGCAAATTGACCTGTTAAATTGTGATGGATAAACGCCCAGTTTCAAAAACGGTCCTTAAAATTAAAAAAAAAATTGAAACAGTAATGAATCCTAAACAGAGATGGGCAAAATGTAATCTGATTAATGATAAACGATTACAAAATGTAGCCGTAATTTTAATTTTCTTGCTCTGTAATCATGATTAAATCCATTTAAAACATTAAGAAATCGTAAATGTGTATATAATCTGGGATTTTATAGTGTTTAAAATATAAATGAGCAAAATGCAGTCATATTAATGGTAAAAACCGTAAAATGTAATCGTTAATCATTTTCATTAATCTGATTACATTTTGCCCATCTATGATCCTAAATTACATACATGTATGTTTCATTAATGTCTAAAGGAGTTTTAGAATTTAATTTGACTTTTAGGAGCGTTTCTAAAACTGGATAATAAACGATTGAGTAATTTTTCGTAGCCCAAGATTTATAGACGCTATTTCGACTTTGCTTAGCAATGTTCTCAAAAAAATTATTCGTTTTGACAAAAAACTAAATATATAATAAGAACTTGAGTATAGCCATAGTATTCGCAGAGCAAGTCCATGTTGACAAAATCGGTGACTTATCAAATCATTTGGCATTCATTGAGTAATATAAATTGTAATGTCTAAGCAGACTTAAAGTTGCGTCTATAAATCTCAGCCTTAGTTAAGACCAAGCCGCAAATGACTAGGTGAATTATCCAAGAAAACGAAGAGAAAAATCATAAAGTTATAAGTAGTTACATAATTAGTGTTATTAACTCCGACGCAGGCTTTGAGTTCCTTTCCGCGTTTCTTCTCAATATAGTCTCTTCCGAAACGTTAGTGGATCATCATTTTTCTGGCTGAACGCTCAAGTCGAGGTCCGTACTCACAGGGGTGCTTTTGCGTTGCCACCTAACCCATAAATCGCTAGCTGAGCACCCTCAGCGCTTGCCCTCTTTGCCCGGGTGTAGTTGTGAAGGCCACTCTCCCTGTTATCAAAATTCCGACTTGTCGAAAAAAAAAATGTCAAAACTGTTATTTTATCCTAACCGAATATGCTTTTTCAGCCCACGGTATTAATATCCATACAATGAATATTGTTTTTTCACAAGTTCGATTCTGGTGGTAGGTAAAACTATGTGGCTTTACTATTTAGGGTCGTCGAAGGTTAATCTTAAGATTAGATTTTAATTTTAGCTAGTATGAATTTGTGAACTCTTGTACTGTGCAATGTGTGTGAGGCAATGTATTTAGGGCATATTCGATGATTTTCTTGAATTTTTTTTTTATAATATTCACTTCTATTTTGTAGATTTGAGCACTAGTTCCATACGATCTTGTCATAGAGATTGTTGGATTTTTTTAATATCTACTTTTTGAGTTTAAGATAATTATTGAGAAATAAGTCCGAATAAATAGTGACTGGGGGTTAAGAAAAGAAATTTTGCATGTCGACGTTTTTAATTTAGCTTAAGGAGACACTAACCCATACATGTAAATTACATTTTGCTTGAAAGTCAATATGTCAGATTGCATTTATGTCGAATTTAGAAGTAAATTCGTCCATCTATAAGAATGTCACATTTACATATTGCTTTATTTGATCATATTTTTTGTACCTTAGTTTTCTTAAAATGTTACAATGTCTTGGATAGCGGCCGTCAGCAACTTAGCAGCTGCTTATTCATCGACATACCATTAATGTCATTTCTATCAACTGTTTGAAGTACTATCTTTTTTTTTTTCTCTTTTCTAGGGGTTTCATAATTCTAATATAAGATTTTAAAGTATAATGCGCACTTTGTTTACAATAGTGTTATTTGATTTCCATAAAGACTAACGCAGACTACTGCTTTTGAATCGATCGAGGATTTATGCCTGACTTCGGCCGATTTTAGCCGTGCCCGATTTTTTCGACGGACTTGAATATATGATTGCGACATTTTGAGAGACGACTAGACTGTACTAGCAAGTCAACTCTGTTTAGTTGGGGAAAACGTGTATAATTATAGCCTAACTTTAAAATTCAATACAATCAGCATAAAATATCTGCAATAACTTCATTTATTAGTTGATATTTTATTTTTGTTGTCGATTGCTATCAGTTATAGTCAAAGCGACTGTCTGCGCTAGGCCTTAAACGTGGGCAATGTCTGTAAGATTATCCGTGAGCTATATTGGACAAAGCTTCTATTAATAATATAATTAGTTTTTTTGTAGAATTTTCTTTCGTAGTATTAAGAAAAGTAAAGTAACTATAAATGCGTTAACTGTAAATGTGGTGTGCAAAGTAATGATTGATTTATATGGTCGTTAGGGGATACTACTTATGGTTTTATGCCGTATGATTACAATATGGTATTTAAAATTTGGTTTTGTTCTGACAAACTTGTTTCATAGGCTAATATGAAGGTATTTTGTAAATAGTGAATTTGTTATTTTAACCAAATAAATTAGCTAATATGCTATTTTTGTTTTATTTCTTGTATAATTTCACTTTATTTTAGATCTAATCACAATAATAAAGCAAGCTAGAACGCTTTTTAGGAAAGGGTTATTTATACTTTAAAGTACTGATAGAGACAGAAATGTGAAATTAATAGTGTGTTACAATAAATAGAGAAGCACAACAGCAAATATAACTAATACTAGCTAGCTAACTAAGCTATGGCATAATAATAATTAAATGCTAAATATTAATGTGAACACTTAACAATTCATTTATATTTCGCAATAATTATATTTTATGTTGGCAAGCATATAAAGTGACAGGAAGGATATGGAAGGGTGACAAATCTTAATGGCGGCGGCTTAAGTAAACATGTGGAGAGGTTTTTGATATTAAGTTTTAATATTCTGTGAATGAATAACAAATAATTATGTGGTCAAGGGTTGATACAATGATCCGAACAGATGTCCATCGATTCAGTACGAGGCCAATGGAGAACCAAAATAAAAGAGATGTTGTATGGCGTGTGGTACCAGATAAATTTTTAGAGTTTATAATAATACAATATTTTATTCTTTAATAGGTGATTTAACAGAGATAAATAGAAATCAAATACGGCACAAATTGCTAAGCTACCGGTGCAAAAGGGACACTAATAGAAGACGCACCTTTAGTATTACATTTGTATGTTTTTAAATAACAGGCGAACGCTTGAATTCAATAAATAGTGTTTATGCAAAGGCAGCTCGCAAGTTATTCTATGATTTTTATTTATTCTAGCGTTGAACCTGGAACTTTCTGAAATAGTGATTGCTAAAGGTGTTTTGCTGACTGAAAAGACGTATGAAGTCAAAGGTGCCTATAAGCAATTTAGAGTACGGGAGATTAATTCATGTTAATCTTTTCATAGAAACAACGTATATTTGCAGTGATGATAGGTACCAAATAACAAACCAGCTCTGTAATAAATATTTATTTGCTTCTCGTAAAGAAACATACCTACCATTGTATCGGTAACAGGTTACTGAAATAAATAAGCACTGTGGGCCTCTTTACATTTTGATATTTTTAGTTTGTGCTAATAATGGATTGATATAACACAGAATATAACGATATACTCATAGACCACTCACAAGAAGACATCGTATGTAATGGATTGATATATCTGGTATCACATCAATAGTACAGCACTAATGTAACAGAGTGGTACACTAACAATTGTTTGCCACTTGTCTTGGAAAATGTTCGAGAGAAACGACCTCGCAGCAGGATCCTCCTTCATCACGACAATGCCTGGTCACACAGCGCCAGGCAAACGATCGACTTTTTGGCATGGCGACCTCAAACATGAAATTACTGGGTATAGCCCCGACCTGGCACCCTGCGATTTTCATTTATCCCCGAAAATAAAAAAAATCTTTGAGGAAAACGGTTATTGACGCGGAGGAAGCAGTGGTTGCATTTCAAAAGGCCGTCAAAGAGACCCTAAGGCCGAGTGGGAAAAGTGATTTCTCAGTGGTTCCATCGGATGTAGCGATATATTGGTGCGAATGGACGCTATTTTGAAAAGTAATATTATAATAAAACAAATATCTTGCTAGTTTGCTTAGTTTTTGGTTTTATAAGAACTTTCAGTTTCACCCTCATATACTATAAAACATGGGCTGTCTGTATACGTCTATAATTATATATAGATTTGAATTTAGTTAGTGATGTCAGACGCAACAAATATAGTTCAGGATGTGATAAGCTCGATTATTTTACCGAAATTCAAGGATATATTATCCGCGATATTGTTATAATCATATCCTGCTGCTATAGCAGATCTTTCTTATTTGACCTTAATAAAGTGCACAAACTTGTATATGATTTTAAATCCCGGCTGATAATTTGGATATCTAGTAATTTCTTAGCCAATTCAGAATGTTTATTATTAAGTTGTGTATTTATGAATAGTGAAACCTATCACTATAAAATAAAAAAAAATATCTTTATATTTTGAGGCTGTTTCATGTTAAATGTAAAACTAAAAACCAAACGGCATAACCTCATATTGATATTTGATATGCATCACAAAAATAAATAGGATAAAGAAACTATTTTGTTTTGCATTAAAACTTTAAGAATACAAAAAAGTAAAGATATTAAAAACGGTAACCGGTCAAGATGATTGTCACCGCGCGGGACATATACTTGCTAGAAGTATATCACACTAATACCGATGAAAATCAAAACGAGACTCATTATAGAATACTGGATCTAGCAACTGGCCGTTACTGGGTGCCGGCCGGCACTGGGGGACTCTCCCCTAATATAAATCTGGATGTAGGTTTTTATTACAATTCCCTGTAATTTAGCGTACTAAATTTTAAAATTACCAACACAAGCGTTCTTTAAGAATTTGATCAAAATAATATAATGCATATCACAATGTAAGACATTGATTAGCTTTATTTTTATATATTGACTGTTTAATCTACATACTAGAAATTAGAACCGATTTCATACTACCCTCATGTTGCTTTTTTTTATATTATGATGGTGATTATTGCATTCCAATGATTCAAGGAGACAGTTTCGCATTAAACATTCAAGAGTGAAATGAGTAAATAAAAAGTAAATATGTACTAAAATATTAAATTTATAAATGAATTCTGTAGTTGTTTACACTTTCACTGTAATTTACCGTACTAAAGTTTATTAAATCACTAATATCTAGGTGTTACTATTAGAATTTCGACAGAAATAAATTGTCTATTATTTTTTTGTATAAAATCAGCCAGTGAGTAAAGATATTTGAAAGTGGTATCCTTTTATTGATCGGAATGTATGTTGTATTAAATTAGTTGATTGGTTAAATGAAAACCATGTTTAATCTTTTGTAAACAATTGTTTATTAACATTTTATTCTCGCTGCATCACTGCACAATTATACACATTCGTCACACACGCTCTTGCAAAATAATTATCACTGTGTTAGCATTAAAACAGGACTTTTACGCAAATAGATTCAATGGAATAATGTCGGTTACAGTTCATTTCTATTGAGGACAGCTTTCATTTTTCTTTTGAAATTGAAAGATAATGTGAATATACCAAAAGTTAATATGGTATAAAATCAGGCATGCTTTCCAAATATTGACGAAAAAAATAAAAATTATAGATAAATATTCACTGTAATCGCATGCAAAAATAATCTAAGAAAAGAGAAAGTAAAAAAATATAGATTAAGATAAAAGCTACTTAGCTAAAAAATGGAATGATTTGAAACTTATCTTTCAGTATACTCACACATACAAGCAAAAATACATTTATCTATGATTTAACAATAAAAACATTTCGAAAATACAATTAGTAGTCAATTTAGCATTCAGTCAATTATAAACTTAAGTTCAAAAAATATACAATGATTTATTTTAATAAAAATTATGAAAATTATTCACAATTATCATAATACGGTAATAAATAAATTAAAAATACTGTCATTTAATTGTTCGGAATGGAAAATAATCATAATTTATGTATAAACATCACTAAAAATATTCTCAAAAAGAAAAATGAAAGAGGGTATTTATTTCACTGTGATCAAATTTAAGTACATCAAATACTGTGTAAACGTGTTTAGATTTTTCACACATGATTCAAAACTTACAATTTGTCATCTTACAAAATTAAATATAAGAACATTATTGATCATCAGTCTATTCATAGCTTGATATAATTTTTACAATTTTGTCGATTTAACCCTTTAATCCTACCCGTTCAAAAGGCAACATAGGAGACAATATCTACCCACTACTTAACAAGAATATCTACAAAGGCAGTATAAAAATGTAATTTAACATAAAATATTTCATAAGAACGATTTACAGTCATCGATGCTCGCGTTCCAGGGAACATTAGCGTCGTCGAGTGTCAAAATCACAAAACACCTACAAAACCTGAACTAAAATAAATAAGTTAAAAAAACAAGTAGTAATCATGTCCTATGCTGCCTAATGACCTTATATTGTCACAGTACTCTTACGAAAGTAATGGAGAATACTTACAGTACTAAGTTTTATACACAATGACTTAGGTTTCGACAATTTGTTTCTTATAAGTACTGAGTTATTTTAAACCTACAACTAATTACGTGCGTGGTGTAATTACACTTGTGTGGGCGAGAGCGACCTATACCGCCTCCGAAATGATAAGTGTACGGAGATTGTATAAATGGCTCTCGCAATATCAGGAACGTTAAATTATTGTGCTAACTGAACTAAATACATCCCAAATACGGAAGATTGAAATAGAAAAATCTACGCCGATTTTCAAGAAAACCTGAACAAGATTTTTTAAAATCATTACAATAATCATAGGAACAAATGACAATTAGTCAAATCACAAAATATTATAATCAATGTAAAATAATCAACTGATTGGACGCATCATTCGCGTATTTTTATAAATTAGTCTAAAATTTCTTACATAACGCACAGTTTGGCTTCTATATTGGTGCGAGTCTAGAAGGAAAGCGTTTAGTGATGTGAACATTCACGGACACGACACTACGGCCGCGCTTTCACGATTTTGATATGATTTCTTTGGAATGCGGCCGTCAGTAGGGATGACCGGTGTCGATACGGGATACATTGAAAATATCGACATTTACCGCACATCGGAGACTATCCAGTAGCGGCTTCGGGGTATTAGAATAATAAGGCCAAGCCTCAAAGAATAATTCAAACGTCACATCTTTGTATAGTCAATGATATAAGTAATCACAAGTCAAGAAAAGTGTATTAGTAATTAGTATAGATTTGTGTCAAAAAATACTGAAGTCTCATTAGATTTTTTATACTAGGTCAAAGTGACTGCTTTGTACCTAATGATAAGTACAACGTAGTCTAACAACCGATGGCAACTATCGAGAAATATTATTTCGTCGATACTCGCTGCGATCTCGCCTGCCAGCTCAAATGCTAAAAAGACCCAATATTACATAAGAAGTAGGAAATTACTGTCAAAGCCGCTACTAGATTATTCCCGATATTCTTTTGGGTTGGGTTTAAATCAAAGTCGTAAAAGGGTGGGCAGAAGTCTTCGTGAAGAGGCTTCGACGCGCAGTAGACCGACACTGCGCGCGAGCATTGCGCACCCATACCTACAGAGATCGCTGACAGTGGACGGGCGTCCACTCGACCCTCGGCCAGCGCGGTCTTCACCCAACCAACCACAGCCTTGGGTTCCGCCGCATCGTCTCGAACTTTATCGATAAAAACTACACAACCGTAGTTGTAGGAACAATTTAGTTGCGATTGTCAAGCGAGAAGAATCTATCGAATACTGCCCCGCATTATTTTTCTCATGAATTATTTTAGGTTAAAAACACGATTAATTATTTTGTTCAAAAATTCATTATAAATTTGCTACCTTTAGTTTGCTTTCCAAAAAGAAGGAAATTGCAATAAAGAGTCATTGAAAATTGTAAAAAATAAATTAATTATCCACTAATTTCTTGGCAGTTCCAGTGTAGCCTCGAACTAGTGGCAGTTTGGAGTTCAGAAATATTTCAATTAAACCCATTTTGAGTTGGTTTAAAAGGTTAAGTGGTTAAAGTATAAAGTTTTTAAAACAGACGATGTGGTGGATCCCAAAAATGGCTAAGGCGAAGGGCGACGCTGACCGATCAGGGCTGAAAAACGCGTTCCTACGCACCGTTACTATTTACAAGGGGCGTACGAATCGCACTCATAAATAAATACATTCGAATGCTTAAAACTAGCCGTCTATACAGGGGGTCACTTTACACTTTAGGCTATATTTACACGCGGCGCACAGCCTTTGTTCGCGGGAGCGTCACTTGGGAAATAAATAAGTTATTTTGTCCATTGTCGCGTCTGTATCACTACACTTGCGTCGCAAACGTCGGCGGCAGGCAATGGTCGTCTAGCACATACACCCCTCCGCCTTCTAGTGCTCTTTTAACTAGTGACGTATCGCTGTAACAATAAGAAAACTTACGTTATATATGTGTAACAAACTGATTCTTAGGTCCCAAATCAAATAAGAAGGAATGACGAGCTTATAAAATTCAAACAATACAATAGGACTCTTCATGGATGAATAAATCGAATTAGGCGAGCGTGTTCCAAGATTGCCATCGTATTAGCTTTCCTGTTGTATATATTAAAATTTAAGCTTTATTTTGTTTTAAAATAATGAGATAATTTTTTTATTGATTTGAAGTAGAAATCGAGGTTCTATGAATTTCGTGACATCAAGTTTCGTATCATGTCAAATCTTAGCCTGAGATTTATAAATTTACTTTACTCTATTAATGTCGAAAGATATTGACTTTGCGAACACTTAGGCTATATTCAAGGTATTCTTATGTATTTAGTTTTTTTGACAAAACGAATTTATTTTCTGAGCCATTTTCTAAGCAAAGTTAAACCAGCGTCTATAAATTATAGCTTTAGGGATTTCGTGTTTGCTATAAAAGTGAAATGATGAAGATTTCCATTTCTTGGGTTGTCCAGTAAAAATCTACTATTATAGTAGTAATAAATCCCCTGTCAAACCACTACAAAGTACAAATACTGGTAATTTTGATTTGGAAATGGTAATAGAAATTAGTTGAGTAGATTCTTCATGATTCCTGGTTAAATGTCTATAATATATAACAATTGTAAAGAAGATACTGACCTATTCGCACAATATGCGGAGTCTGCGGAGAGGCGCGATAGCCGCGGGTCGAGCGCCGCCAGCAGCCTCGCGCTCTCCGTGTTAAGCGTCTTGCGCTTGCACTCCTCAGCGGCGGCGTTGTGCGCGTTTTGGCACTCCGGCGCTGGCGCCTCGCACTTGCCCCACGTGTTGCGGATCACGTGACCGCCCCCTGCATTCGCGGCGTTTTGCGCCCGCGCCTCCGCGTCCGCTGCGCTCTGCAGCCGCTTACGGCGTCGTCGGACACACACAATGCCAAGAACCGCAGCTACAGCGACTATTGGCACAACGGAGCCAAGCGCCGCGATCCACGCTACTTGTTGCCCAGACAGCGCTTCTTCCGACATCTCGTCCCCAACCCTTCTCAAGTGTCCCCCTGCGGGCTTAGAAGCCAACTCTGTTAGAGAAACAGTGCAAGACCGGCCGCCCCACCCGTGCGGACAGTTGCAGTGGTACCCGTCCACCCTGTCTCTGCACGTTCCCCCGTTCCGGCAGGGCGAGGAGGCGCACTCGTCGATGTCAATACTGCAGTCTTTTCCAGCGAACCCCGGTCTACAACGGCACTCGTAGTCGTTATCCAGTACAAGGCACTCGCCGCCGTTAGCACAAGGTTTTGCCAAACATAGATCCACTCTTGTCTCGCAGTGAGTTCCAAGGAAGCCAGGCGCGCATTGACACTTCTGTCCGTTAACTAAGTCAACGCAGGTGCCCCCATGCTCGCACACTATCCCAGCGCAGTCGTCGATGTCAATCTCGCATCGGTTTCCCCGGAAGCCAACTTTGCAGGTGCATTTGAATCCGTCGCCGGCACGTGCGCATGTTGCACCGTTGCGGCAAGGATTCGCAGCGCACGGGTCGGCTTCTAGAGCGCAGTCGGTGCCGGCGTATCCGACGGGACACACGCATACGTAGCCAGAAGGCCTTGGCTCGCAGATGCCGCCGTTGGTGCAGGGCCGGTCGAAACAGGTGAGGCGGCGCGTCTCACAGCGCGCGCCCTCATATCCCTGTGGGCAGGCGCAGGAAAGCTCGCCGCCCTCGTCTGGCACGCAGGCGCCACCGTTGAGGCAGGGCCGCACCGCGCACGAGTGCAGAGACTTCTCGCAGTCGGAGCCGGTGTACTCAGGCGGGCAGACGCAGGTGTAGCTGCCCTGGCCGGTGTTATGGCAGGTGCCGCCGTTCCTGCAGGGCCGGTGGTTGGTGCAATAATTGAGGTCCTGGTTGCAGAAGAGGCCGCCCCAGCCCTCCTCACAGATGCAGTCCCAGGGCCGGGAGCAGGTGCCGTGCACACAGCCCGGGTGCCGCTCGCACTTGTCGCACAGCTCGCCCACCCAGCCCGAATGACAACTGAAATTAAACAAAAAACCTCAGTAAAGAATGGGACGTGATAACGAGGGACTAAAAAGCGTGTCCCGTGAACAATGAGAGAAATGAATGATTCAGCGGAGGAGGGAACGTTGTCGTTTAGCGCAGAGGTGTGAAGTGGATACTCACATGCATTCGTCGGGCTTGTGGCAGTGGCCGTGCTCCGAGTCGCAGCCCGTCAGGCATCGTGCTGAAACAAAAGGAAAGCGTTTGTTAGCGCATCACAAAGGAACACAAAGGTCTTAGTTTATTTGTTTAAAAGGGGAAGACTGGTGATTAATCATTTAGACGGGAATCGATGCGAAAGTTAAAGCAGTTAGAGGTGCAAATTTGTTAAAGCCGGATATGGAGGGCACCTTAGACTAAGGCTGAGATTTATAGATGCAACTTTATGTTTGCTTAGACGTTACTAAAATATTACAATTAGCATCTATAAATCTCAGCCTAACCGAGCGCTTCGTTAGCTTCCCAACAAGCCCAGGGCGAGGTCGCGTGCAGACACAATTTATCCTCACTCGTATAAAACGCGAGTTCCTCTCTCAAATTAACACGTTGTTTCAATACAGAATTAGGTTTACTTATTACTGAAGTATCGCTGTTCGACCTCCGTTACGTAAATGAAAGTAGGTAATGAATTTACTGAAGACTTGCATTAATATAAGAACTACGCGAGCGCATCGTTAATTGCTTGATTTATGTACCTACAAAGCGTACCTTACCGTAATGCACGCCTATTAGAATACATTACAGAGTATGTTATGAAAGGTTAAGAAAGGTATACATACATAGCAGCGTCAATAAAAGCGGGAACAAGTTTACTAAATGTAAAGACGGTAATGTGTGGTGATTGTTGGAAAAAATGTTATGTTAAGACGCTCGGTGTGCGGAGTCGTATCGGTCGGGTGCGCATGGGCAAGTTATCGGAGCGAATACAAAGGGGCAGATAGCGCAGGGAGCCTAACCGTCGCTTCAGTCGACCGTTACTATTCCCCCAACTCGCTAGAAAAATACTAGACGCCATTTTGATCATAACATTACAAATGCTAATGCGAGCTAGCTCAAGCAACGTTCTATATTGAACGAGGAAGTAATTCCAGCGAAGCTTCGGATAAATCGCTAACTTCGCTGAGGAATTTACTGAGCTCTGGGGCGGTCGGAGTTAAATAAGATCATCCTTCCGACGCGTTCTCTAGACTCCAGTATTGGTTTAAACGCGGTCTGGTACGAATTACGACCCTACATCCTCTGGCAATTCACAAATTGTCAAATTCATACTCAGGACCGTTGTTCGCTTTTAAAGGAAATTGAAAAAATAATTTGCTTTCACGAGCAGTTTACACTTTCGCGCATAGTATAAATGATCGTTTCAAACAATCGTTTCTCATGACCTCTTCTTTGTCCATTACAATAATAAAACTTTATGGGATGCTGGCCGGAGACGGTGAACTAAAACGGCGTTGCGCGGCGGTTCTACAAAAGTACATCAAACAGTCTCAAGTGTCGGTGTTATTAGTAATTACATACGTTTTAGGAGCAGGCGCACCCACTCGAATTTATCTCGACCCTCGAATGGTAAAACGGTAGTAAAAATTACACTCCAAAACCAATTAAGATCCGGCCTGGATACAGGAAAAGACGTATCCACCGCTCTACACTGTAGGGCTATTAATTATTATCACTGAACGATATCGATTTCTAATGAAAAACTAACGTGCGCCGTGCAAGGCTCCGCCGCTTTCCGATCCGGCCTTTGTGGAGGCCAGGTAAACGTCAAACTGACCTTCCTAGACGATTCCTCACACGTGTTCGGCAAATATTAACAGTAACCCACATCTGTTTCTATTAGAAACGGAAATTGGGTGCGCGTGGGATTCGCGAGTATACATGGTAGGTTAATATTCGTGGGAATACACTCCGAGTTTACAATTAGGCAGAATTAAACGTTTTTTAGTACCTCTCGCAGCGCTCAGCCGTTGTTATGATGCGACTCAAGTCCATTTTAAATCGAGCGATTTGATTGACATCGGATAAAACAATCGAATGAAAAATAATTAGATTCGATTCACCCTTAATTGTTTGTTCAAATAAACAGATATTATAATACATTCTTATAATGGAAGTGTTTATTAAAGGAAGATTTACATTTTTTTTGACTAATTAAGCGTCAACTTAATTTTATTAAACCTGAACTCATATGATACAAAAATTATTATAAAAGCTATCGTTGTGTAATAGTTATTAGTGCAGTAACTTCTGTGTTATTCATTTATAGTTATTAGTTAGTTCCCTGTTATTGCTTTTTTGTGGAATCTTTGCTGGCTTATGTCTTTTTTATTGTTTACATATTGCTGTATGTTCCTCTGAAAATGTAAAAAATAAATAGAAAATAGCTTTTTTTATTGGCTCGTCAAAGTGACGGTCTTATCTCAAGCATAGCGTAGTTCAAAACTGACTGCAACTATCCATAGGCTGGATACCGTTCCTCAATAGTAATCGTGGTCATGCTAGTTTGTGCAAAAGTATATTCATATTTCTTTTAAAGAACTCAATAGCATAAGATCCCAGAAATAGTCTGACTTAACTCACTGCTGGATTGGCTTGAGACAAATGATAACAGGGAAAGTGCCTGCTATTAGTTTCGTCTCTTCCAAATGCGTAGTTTTGACACTGTACTATCTCATTCTGAGTTCGTGTGATTTTCGTCTTTCACCAGTGATTTTCCAGTTTCTATTGCTGGGCATAAGGTATATTGACATTGTTTTTCATTTGATGTCACCTTCAAGTACTCGATTGAAATTGTAAAATTAATCGAGAATTGTAATCGGTTTCGAGACACATCACTAGGCTGTCATTAAGCGCGAGCACGGACGGATAGAGCAAGCGGGACATGCGAATCATTTTCGGGATTGTTAAGCGTTCCCAGAAGGCGAGATACCGTTCTGCAGTTGTGAGGAAGCATTTGTGACACGGTCAAGTACAGAGTTTGTTTCGATTGGTGTTCGTTTCTCGCTTAAAGGTGTTTTTGACCCGATTCGAGCGTGTGTGCGTGCGAACACACCGCGTTGTTTTCATTACATTATGGCCGCTTCTCTCGCTTTTACATTTTCGTAATCGCCGATACGAACTTCACTGTTAGGGTTGCCTCAAACACCGCCCAGCCCAATACATCTTGTTGATTGAACATCAAATAAATTGATCTAATTTTATGCAGTCTTATGTCCCTTCAATTTCAATTACTTATCTTTGGTTTATAATAAATTAGATTGGCTTATAGAATTTGGACTGATTTACAGAATGGCTTATAACTTGTATCAATCAATGTATATAGTTTTCTATTAACATAATCTAAATAACTTGGCTTATAGAATTGAGATTGGAACATATACGATACCAAATAAATAATAGTTTTTTTTTAGATAACTAACCTAAATCTTCGAATTATTTCTATAATGGCTTTGTTTCATAATAATGGAATTATGTGGAGTCTATTGTACATCTGTAGGTTTCTGATACGATACATTTTCTTTCTTTCGTAAAGCGCGCACAATCACACACACACACACACACACACGTTGACCTAGGGACGACCAATAACAAAGTTTATGCTTTGCCTCCAGCAGACTGTTCAGTACCGCTAAACCTTACACAGTATGTACACATGTAAACAGCGCGGTGTCACCTCTATACAGTTTTATTAAAATATATTGTTTTTCACACAGCTTAAAGTTCGTTTTTAATTAAAGCAATTGTAAGGTGAGGCCATACTGGAGGCGTCGTAAGAACACAGAACATTAGATACTCAGATAGCTTTTGATCGTTGATTGAGTGAAGGTCTAATTGCAAATTGAATTGGTTCATCCATACTCAAGTATTGCCCCGTAAAATAATCGAGTGGTTCAGCTTAAGTATGTGTAGAAAAGTAAATGCGCAAATACGCACGACATTTAGAATAGTCAATAATATCGGAATGTATGTGAATTTAAACACAATTACGCAGAATTTTTAAGGTCTCGTTAGCGTTAATGCAAGTTATTATATTAATTCACTTATTTTAATAATATACATTCCTACTTACATTTTTTGTTATATTACTTATAAGTAAGACCCATTTAAATGGTAATATTTTGTATGTCTGATGAAGATAGTACCACTCTTCTACATGATTTGCACGTGATTTAGCCTCAGCCAACGTGTACAGCCCGCATAAGATCAATCCATCTTTGAACTCGTATATTATTTTTAGATATCAATTTCTTTTCTGTGGAAGTTACGTGCTAGGTGTCGCCGCGACGATGGGTCGTCATCTCACTGTTTACTTTTACCAGAAAATTGTGATTTCACGGTGATCGTGACGTGTGGAGGCTGCGCGGGCAGCCCTGTGCGCGAGCGGGACGGCGCGCCACGCGGGCCGGCTTGTCTGTCTCGCTCTGTCGCGTTTTTTGCGGCGCCCGAGTGTGGGAACCGAGAGGCAGGTGGGGCCGCCGAGATTGCGCCGAGACATCCGCCCGGCCACAATGCATCTCGCTTCTAGACTCTTTTACAGCACACGACGCGACGTTTCACGCACGTCATCGACTCACGATTTTTATTTATTTTAGACTAATTTTCACCACTATAAGGCGAATGCACATATAAATATTGAGTGGTGAAGCAGTGCCAACCTTAGTACGCCAAGGCCAGTGCCAAGGATTGTTTTTTTTTCCAAGAGCGTTTAAAACTACATATTTCAAAATGACTTAATTTGAATTATTTGTGTTAAATCCCAAGACGGCTATAACTGTTATTATAAAAAAAAGTTACAAACGTAAGTATTATAAATTAACCTATCAGATTTTTTTAAATAAATAAAATGTGCTTTAAATGATTTATTACAAAAATTATAATCTCTTAGGCAGAGTGACGATTTTGTAAAATGATATCGAGGGGTGAAAGGCTATTTAGCTAAAGCGATATTTTTTGGTGATATAATAATACATATATTTTGGGAATCAGCGTTTACCGATTATCTATCGATATGGCCCAAATATCTATATAAACTAACAATCAGGGTCGTCTAAAGTGATAAAAACAAACATGACATTACATTAATGCTATTGACTCGATGCGTTACTAGAAATATCTGTTGTATACAGTTACAGCAGACGTAGCCGCGGGCGAAGCTACTTTATAAATATATCTTCGATAGCTTTAATGAAAAGGTGTTTTATTTAAGTGTACGGTCACACGCTTCTAGTAAACGAATTTTACAAATCGTAAGTATATTTATACATCTGTGAGTCGCCGACCACGGATACTATAAATATGAATGATATTAGCTACACATTACAGAATAACGCATTCTGTCCGGTTTGATTGGCGGTTTTCAATTGAATTAAATATCTACTCAGTATTGGGGGACGATTAAATCATTTATAATTGCTTTCAAGAATATCTGACATTATAAAGCGTTGCTACTTTTAATCGATACACTCTGAAACTATTTAATCGATTATTTCTTTTGCCATTACACAACTACATTATTCAGAAGTAACCTAGCCTATATTTTATTTAAATTAATATTTCAAGGGATATCAGATGTTAACAAAATAACGGTCGTATATTATTTTAGACATTGTTTGCTGTAACAATTCGAAGCAAATAAGGTCGCAGAATTTTATTTGCGATTTGAAAATGCAGTCAATGATATTTAACAAAATAAACATATTTTAAATTAATTTTATACCAGGGAGAACTTGAAAAGAGACCAATTAAGTCTCAACAGAAAACACGATCATACACTTGAAAAGCAGCAATAAAATGAAACCTCGTTTATTCACGTCTTTATATAGATCTAAATTACAATTACAGTCAAAAATCTGTTATAACGACGTCGAATAAACTGCTCATATATTTTAGTCGTAACAAGTGTTGATGTTTTCTAGATCCAAAGACCTATTTTTTTTGCTGGGACCTTTGTTCTGGTTCAATATTACCGGTATAATATATAAACTGTTTTATAAAATTATTGAGTTCCATTAAAATCATTGAATGCAATCATCGTAATAAAGTTTGGGGATCAGTAAGCAAAACTTCCAAAGCCAACGAGGTTATGAGGACTTATGAGGTTGAGGCATAAAAAAGGCCCGACGTCGCAGAGTTGCGTGTGGAAACTGGCCTACCTTTCCCTCAGCACTTGGCAGACGGAAGGAGGATCATCCCGGGGCAACGGCCCTCACCGCTGCCCTGACGGTCTATGATGATTCCCATTGAGACAAAAAAAGGAGGCTACGCTATGTTTTTCATAATATGACAGACCAGGCAACCTGAATTTGTGCAATCACTTCTCTGCTGGTCTAGGTTTCTCTTCCCCAGAAACTTTACTTCAATGGTCATATTTTGTCTGCATATATCCGAAGAATGCTACCTGTAGTTTTTTGTCATTCGATCATTGCCTCGAATAGATTTAAAAGCAAAGTTACTTTGTCAATTTATTGTTAAGTACGTTTATGGTCACATAATTTTATTACTTAAGATAAATATCTTCTAGATTACGTTATTTAAGAAAATATAATGTTAATAGCGTATTTATTTAAATTAAATACAATTAATCTTTAGCGCTAATGTATATTTTATTATCGTACATCAAATATGAACTTTTCTGGTTATGAGGTCTTTGCTTCCTAATTATGAATTGAATGGATAATTAAACTTTTGAACCATAACCACTGTAATAATTGTCTATGAAAAATGAATATCAAAAGATAACCGGAAAATTAAGCGCTCGGTTACAATATCTTAATGCCCCTTTATATGCCTCTGTCATACATTTAAGCATTTTACGAGTTGTTTTGTTAAAGAATAATTAATTATCTCTTTTTTTTTGTAGTAAACTACAGGGTTGTCATGGATATATGTTTTAACATCTTGTTTACTCAACAGAAATATAATATTAATGTATTTGGATTAGTAAAATTATGCAAAGGGTGATTAATTCTTAATTGAGGTGTTAAAATAAAAAATTGACAAAAGTGTCTCTATTATTACATTATTTTAGGTTTTTTTGAGGGATTTGACAGCCCTACCCATACGTGGTATATACCGTGTGATTGCTGTGGGATTATTCTCTATTTTATTGCGACTAGGTACAAAAAAAATGTGATTAAGTTTAATATTACTAGTCGCTTCGTACAACGGCACGGGAAGTCGGTAAATTTACCTTGATAATTACACGGATACACTAATAGATGTGTGAGACTAATTAAACATACGATTCACGAGGAGCATGGCTCCAAATAATCATTATTTGCATGGCAACACCACTAGGTCTTCATACTGCATGACTATGTTCTGTGTATGTAAATTTTAGGTTGAGATTTACAGACAACATCTTAAACACTTTAATTTTTGATTTTTTAATTGATTAATTGATTTTTTTTATACGGATACCTACTGATTGCCGGGACAGGCATATACAGCTTAACCGGGCTTAGGGGGCGAACACAGAAAGTGCTCAGCCAGACAGTTTATGGCTTGGGTGGCAATGCAAGGGCACCCCTATGGGTACGACCTCGACTCAGACCGACAGCCAAAAAGAATACGAAACCTAACGGTGATCAACTAGCGTTTCGGAAGCGACTACCTTGAGAAGAAACGCCGAAAGAAACTCAAGGCTGCGTCGGAGTGGAATACTTATTGATAGAGCATTGCCTTATTTATAAATATAACATATATTTTTATAAAATAGATTTGTTTATTTATATTTTTTATTAATGTGACCAGTAGCACAGTTGGCAGCCAATCTCAGAGCCTTACAAACGATATTATTGTCGTGATTACTTTTAAATTAAAACTATTGCAGTACTATATTATAGCTCAATAAACACTATAGTATAGAATATATGTATAACACTATAGGAAATAATAAAACTAACATGCCCAGGAGCATGAACGCACACAGCTAATTTTAGCCAATAATCTGAGGACATTTAGTCCTTCGTGGATAAACTTAGGCCGGGTTCAGACATGTGTAATGTATAACATAACATTTAAGGACAATTACATACAGTGACCTACCTCCGAACACATACATGTATAAAAATACACATCCATGACTCGCGTTAAACAATTCCGCATATCACAGAAAAGTTTTAACTATAATGTAATGTTACAAATGTAACTATATTGGAAATGTGATTTCTGTGTAAACAAAAGACGCGTTACCAAAAAATTTGCATGACATTATACGATACAATTAAACGTTACAAGCTTCTAGAGACGAGGCTTTAGAATTTAGTTTACAACGCCATGTTGGCGGAAGTTTTCTAGTGTCGTTTTCGTCATAAAAATAAGTACAGGGTGTGTCACAGAATCCGAATTACATCATTATCTGGTCCTAGGCAAATAAGGCCGTAATAATTATGTTTACAAGAGGATGTACGCCTAAAAATTGTAATAGCTTTAATGAGGAAGAGGGAATTGTGGGACGCTCTATATTTTTTCATTATTGTATTGGGAATTCGGGCCATGACGCGTGGCACTGTACCAAAATTATTTAACTGAAGACGTTATATCAACTTTCATGTTGTTGGAAGTTAGGACGTAAAAAAAAATAGTAATTATTACATTACGCTATATCCCTTTAGATGTAAGCAAAGTGGAAGCACGAACGCTATCATGTGCGCTTTAGCCGACGACGTGTATAATATCGCTTTTCATGCTGTTTTTTTGTGAAATAGAAATTTTTTTGTGACATGCAAATGGTACTGTGCAGGATTTACTCCCGGGTTATAAAATAAAAGGTATACTCAAGGTATATGCTATACTTAATTATATATAAAGATTAGGTAAAACTTACGTTTAGAGCAATAGTCCCCGGTCCAACCAGTCTTGCAGACGATCTCCCCGGCCGGAGAACAGGTGTAGTGTCCGAAATTATCGTCTCTCGGCCTGCAGAGCACTTCACAACCAGAGCCGTAGTAATGCGCAGCACACGTCACCCTGTAGGATAGTCGGAGGTGGGCCCCGCCAGGACCTCCCCACCGCTGTTCTTCCTCAATCCATGGACCCCCCACGTCGGCTATACTTTGCTTCGTCATCCGCGCGATCAACGTATCTGTAAAAAGGCAAAATTTAGATAAATGTCTACCACCCAGTCTTCTTTTGTTATATTGGTATCATTTTGAGATTGGGTATTGTACAAGTATAGAAATATTTGGGATATTATCACCATTATCGGTAGGAACATTATCCAAACTATTACTAAGCTATATTTGTGCCTTTTATATATGTATAAAAATGTTTAAAAAAATCGATATTTCTTTTGAAGTGAGCAGAGATATATTAGAGGTTTAAAATTAGCGTTTTTTATATTAAAACGAGAGTCACCGACGTAACCCAGCAGATTTGCAAGTTGAAGTGGCAGTGGGTAGAACACAGCTCGTAGTTTCAATGGCTGATGGGGCAGGAAAGTTCTTGAGTGGACGCCATGTGACAACACAATGTGGTATGTCTACCTACAAGGTAGTCAGACGATGTAATCAAGGACGCAGGACGATGCTGAATGCAAGTTACTTCTCACGGGTCGCTTTGGAAAACATCAAGGTAGGTTAATTTCCAGCGGTAGACTTCCTGTGGTTGATGTGATGTTTATAAAGACACTTAAAACTATTAATATTAAGAATTATTATAATTCAATAATAGATTACACAAAATTTCATCGAAACCACCAAGCATGCATCTTGTAATATAACACCGGTAAATGGTAAATTGTTGAGAAACACTCAAATTAATGGTTACAATAAACCGTCTGAAGAACAATCTATGTCTAACATCAGTTTTTTACTATTCAATGTTTGTTACGTAGTTTTTCTCGCAGTAGAAAAAACCGTAGCTATGAGATGTAAGCCTTTCGCGAACGTCCATTGGCCGAGCGAGCCGTAGCGGATCCATTTTACGACTTTTGTCGTGCTGTCCGTAGATACCATTGGAATTCATTTAATTAATAAAATAGGGATAAAAACGCTTAATATTTGTTTATCATCGTGGGAAAGGGTTAGAGGAGTAAATTGACCTGTTAATATCGGCCGTTTGACGCCCGCATTCACCGTGGGACGCGGTTGTTACCGACCGTAATTCACTGATTTGATTCTACCGAGGCGCCTGATGTGTGATTGATTCATACCCAACAGCATACCATAGGCTACTACTTACTTGTAAACTACACGAAGGAAATACACAGAAAAAGATGCGAAACAAGTCCAGTCTACAGTCTCGCATAGCTGACCAGCAAAAAGCGTCATGTGAACAGATAATGCTTTCATTTGAAAAACTGCCACTCCATTCATCTGGACTTAGCGGCGTCGGCGTGCAAATAGGGTTGATGAAACTTGCAATTTTTCTTCATTCGATTAACTATTTTTTTATTATATTAATACTTTAATATTTAACTGTGTAAGTAGTAAGGTATTTAAGCGATGATATCAAAATGTTACAATAAAACGTTATAAAGATACATTAAGCCCATATCGGCGTAATAAAATGTTTTTTATGAACTTCCACGGACGGTTGAAGCGGCATCCCTAACTAAGAAATCTCAGCGTCGACCAGTTCGTACCTTTATTTATTTCTCATCGCGTATGGCTACTTTTTATACTTGTTGTACCGATGGGTACATTCCTAAGCCGGTAATCCCGACAGATAAAATTAAACCAGACGCGAAACAAAATTAAAAGGTGTATAAAAACGATCGAACCCTACTAATTTCGTAGCGTATGGTATTCGGATGGTTTTTTTTTTAGGTTAAATGAGATCGCGATGTTGTCATAATATGTTACGGAAAAAGACTGAAATTTGATAAATAAATTACTCGCAAAGTGCCTAAAAACATTCTAAACAGTTGGGTTAATTTTAAATCCGATGTCGCAATATAGTAAAAGTCTCTTTGTAAAAATTAACAATAAAAATATTTGTGAATATATTTTATCTTAAAATCAATTTAAATAGATATATAATCCATAAAAATACATTTACTTATTATTGTTGATTAACAATAGAACGACGAGAGCAGCCATTTGACGGTAATTATAATTTTGAATGATTTTAAGACTACATGTAATAAATAAATACTGTGATTTTTGACGTGCAAACAAAACTATTATTTGTAACAAACTTATGCAGATTAAAAAAACATCATATAATTCAAAATTACCGTCAAATCACTGCTTCTGTTATTCTAATATACAATATGTTCTATGAAGGTTGATAATTAGACGTAGAGAAAGTATTTCGAAAATCATTGAATTTTATTTCAATTCTGAAATTATTTCAAGACACCAAGTCATGTATATAATTTTAATGGCAACAACGTTTAAATATAAATCAATATTAAAATGATTAGGTATATTTCGGTAAGCGTAGCACTAAAGCGGTCAAATGACCGTTTTATCAGTCAGATTTATTGAGTAGATAGGAGCTACGTACGGCTTTACACCGGCCGGCAAACCATGATCGCTGTTTCTCATCCCGGATGACTATTTGGGACAATGTTTAGTGATTTTTGATTCCACGAAATGATTCACTAAGTACATTTACGATAAATGGTTTTGTTGAAGTACCTACGTATGTAATTTTATTACTAGACGGTCTGCTTGCGATTTCGTCTATGTTAGCATCAGAAAAATTACCATAGCCAAGATATCAGTTTCAGAAACGTTCCTTAAATTTTTAAATATTAATGAATCATTAAGTGCATACAAATTTATAGCATATTAGTTTAAAGCGTTTCTGAAACCGGGCGTAAATCGAATTATGTGCGTATACATATTTAACAAAGCTATTTCAGTGTAAAAAAATAAAATCTCTCTTGCCCTCTCTATAATATTATGATTGTGACTACCACGAAGAGGTCAAGCGTTATTTCAATATGTAAATTTGTAACAATGTAGATTGGTGCTATAGATATCTCCTTTTTTAATATTAGGAAATAACAGAATTTGGACCTGTGAAAATGATATAATATAGAAGTTATGCATGGATATTAAAAAAATATTTCACAAATTAGAATATTATGATAGTGGATAAAAGTAATAACTCTGCTCACCCCGAAACGGATATAACATGACAGTATAATACTGTTGTGGTAGTAATTTTAATACTTTCCTATGAGTGTATACTCATAAATAGCTATATAGGATTAAGTTTTTCATTTTTATTTTTATAGCATTTAAGATCGCGAAAGTAGGTTCTCGGGCTAACCAATTTAAACAGTGCCCGCGTAAGATAGGTCAGTGCAGAGAATCAAGTTGAACGTTCGCGGAGGGCATTAGAAAAATGACGTGGGAAAGTCGAGAGCAATTTAATTCGTATGTGCGAGCGGGAATTATGGCAGCCGATATAACCAGGAGGCGAATGGCATTGTATAACTTCTTATCATGTTTCTTAGGGCCGTTACGCACTGCATCCATTTCGAATCCATAAAATTCGAGCTTACAAAATTTGGATAAAGTTCGAATATTGTGTTTTGCAATGCTTTTCGGCCGCGTCTGCGAAAATATGAATTTTGGTGCAAATAACAATCATCACACATTACATCAATACGGCAGGCAATTGTGCATAGTTCAGAGAATCGCTACGGACGCAGTATACGAGTGTAATAATGGTTCTATTTTATGAATATTCGCTCCATAGCTATTTGGTTTGTTTTTTCTTTAACACTGGTTCGACATAGTGACTACAGTAGTATCAGGTGGTAAGTACAGTGTAGACCTAAAACGAAAACGACCATCAAAAGATGAAAATCCATTGATGGTCTCCGTCGTCATGTCGGCTCACATATCCCACGACTGAAGGTCTCTAGGTATAAGAGTTACTGGATATACACAAAATGATCCTGAACCGCGACAAGCCAAAGTTAGACACTATTACGGTCTTTACACTTGTGTATACCTATAGTTATATATATATATATATATATATATATATATATATATATATATATATGCGTTTTTTATCGATTCCAAATATATATATTTTACTATATCAGCAAAAAATATCGCTTAAACCAAATAGCCTTCACCCCTCGATATGTTACATTAAAATAGCTTAATATCTAAATGTATTCATTTAATTAGTTTTAGATGAGTTTTGTTTCATGGCTGCCGTAGATATTGTCGCGGGCAGAACCTCTAGTAATACAACAAATGTTGAAAAGACTAGTAGTAAATAATTCTAGCCACTTCATTAGATAGTCATGCCATTCAATAGCACCGTAATTATATTTCATGTAACAAACTACAATTTAGTTAAACAAAATAACTCTTCTGTTATAAGGAATCGACCGCACAAATTATAGCCATCGGTTCTAATACAACACCGCGCACCGTAACGATATTAAATAAAGGTGCGTCCCACAGAACACCTATTAATGTAATTCCAATTCACAAATAAATAACATATTTAAAGAAGGACGAGGCTATTTGGTGTTCTTTCCTTACCGCCGCCGCTAGGGCTTCCATCCCGGGTCTCGAATCTCGAAATCCCGGAAATCTGGAGGTTTTTTCTTCAGTTTTTGAGAACAAAACTTAATTGTATGGCCCGGGGTCAGATTTTCGTGATTCAGAAGAAAGTTATTTTATTATTACATATTTTTTATTATAATTCTGCACCATCACAATATCTTAATTTAGTTATTGCAACAAACAAAAATGGTCTCCTTATTCTCATATTGGTATCTTAAAATGAATTAAAGAACTATGATTTTTATAAGATTTACTTCTCGCATTAATAAATGTGTAAAGTTATTAGTCACTTCTGTATGAAGCTCATACAAATTCATATATAGAAAATATACATAATTTAGAAATGCAGTTTCTCTAAATAATAATAAACAGCGCGGCCTAAATATCCAAAAATGGGGATCCTTCCCTTCAAAAGAAACAAATTAATTTAAAATGTCTTATTTCCACAAACTTCGGATTTCCCGGGAATATCGATATCCTGTCAAGTCCCGGGACACAAATAATTCTGTTCGAACTAGTGAAGTCCTAGCCGCCGCACTGTTCCGATTGATAACGTGTAATTACGGACCCAGAGGTCACTACAAATAAACAAGAACATATTCCAACGGCAATGTCGATAAACAAAAACAAAAGAGCGAAATAACAGGTAATTTTAACTCGACTATCGAACCCGAGCGGTTTGCGATACCGAAACGCGCTTTTTGAGATAGTGTGCACACTGCTCAATTTTACACACGATATGCTACTGCTAAAACAGGATGCGACAAATCGATCATTATAATCGATTGAGCATTGATTTCTTTGTTAGCCATATTTGGAGATAATTCTATTTCTTAATCGGAAATCTTTGAAACTGTAGATTTTATATTACGATCATTATTGAAATATACAGAGTAAAAATAAAAAAGAAGCCGCATCGAAATTACGATAGTATGCGAAATAAGACCAAATGTTAAATAAAGTAGGATGCAATAGATATTATTAATCTAATAAATTGAGCATTCATAGAATTCATAATGGAAATTTTTATTAGTAATGCCTGAAACCATTACATACATATATTTACAAGTATCGTTAATACATATTAATATTTAGCGTACAAAAGATGGTTAGGAAATTAGACAATTTAACAGGCCTTATGCCCGAATAAACTTTTTTTTAATTATGACTCCACATTTACAAGAAATCATAGTTAAGGAATTAATTGATCGATTCTAATTTTGAAGTTTTTTTACTATTCATTAGGGCATGCCAACGAATGAATGGAGTGATAAATTATTAATGCGTATAAACGAAATTAAAATCGCGACCACACGGGCTATGTTTTAACGTCAGTTTCCGCAGCTGAGAATTACATTATTGATCGATACCGCGACGTGTCGATCTCTCGTTTTGACGATAGTACACCTGCCTGGCCGGTCGCCAGCCCACGCTGTGAAAATCTCATCAATGAGCCCTCCATTTGTTTATCAAACTGTCCACTTTTACCTCTCCAGCATAACAAGTGTTGAACTAACAACCGTTTGTGGCGTTCCATAAACAAATCAATAATTTGATTGTAGCAATCGATTGTAAGGATTTCACTATTGTTGATAAACATATCCATCCCATTATGGAATTTTGTCATGTTATAGCCCTTTCGGGGTAAGCAGAGGCACGATATTGGTTGTATTTATTGTGTCGGTTGTGTATTTTTTTATTTTGTTTTCTTATGATATTTTCCTTCTCTCTTGAGCATTTGGTTTCAAATGCCGCACTTTATTTAGCGAAGCCCAGAGATAAGCCTGAAGCTGAGATTAATAGACGCAACTTTAAGTTTGCTTAGACTTTACTAAAACATTAGACTATATATTACTCAATGAATGCTAAAAGATTTGGTAAGTCATCGATTTTTTCAACATGGACTTGGCTCTACGAATACTAGGGCTGTACTAAAGTTTCTATTATATATTCTGTTTATTGTCAAAATGAATTTATTTTTTGAGAACTTTTCTAAGCAAAGTCGAAATAGCGTCTATAAATCTCAGGATTTCAGTTTACGATTAGCGTCTCAGATCATTGTTAAGTCGATATTTATGTTTGATGTAGAATTATATTTAATCTATGGGAAATTAATTAATAGGTTAAGCGTAACGCGTGGGAAATTGGAAACAACGCGGAAGCAATGGATAGTGAAGTGAATAATAACGCACGGCCGATAGCGAGATAAGCAGCCGTCACAACATAACTGTATCAATAATCGCATCTCAGTCGTGTAATGTCAGCCGGCGAGCGGTAGCCGGCCCGGGGCGCACGTCCCGCTCTACATACGTGGCTACACGAGCGATTCGCACTCTGAAAAACCGCTCGAGTACCGCTGTCATAAACAAACAAACTTCAACATTCATAGCTATAAAATAGCTCCTATATCGGCAATGTATGAAGATGAGGCTACACGAATAATTTGTTAAATGCTCTAAAGTATTTGTACTTTTGGAAAATTCTACCTTCGCGAGAAATCATTTTCTGAACTTTCTTGTCACATATTTTGTTAATATTCAAATTGAACCTTGTTTTGCGGTGGAAAACCGCTTAAAGTAGTATGCTTGCAGTATAGATACTGCAAGCGATTTACTGCGGCGGGAGTACCGCTCGTGTAGCATGGGCCTAATTGCCTCTACGAATCTTATCAATACTTTCACACGCTAGTTCCTCAGCCTGGGGCTGTTATCCCGAAGTGGTAAGGCCGTAAACAAAGCGCTCGGGACGTCACCATAAACAAAAGACAGGAGTGTGCCCACGGCCGAGCATATGCCAAGCATCTGTCGATAGCGCATCCTGAGAGCACAGCAACGCATGTTATATCATAAATCGAACCTTCCGGAACGTCTTCCGTGATTTTTTACGCTCAAACCCAACGACGAAAGATGAAGTGTAAACTTAAAAACTCCCTGGCTTCCCTCGGAGGTACATTTTTTAGCGTCCGACGAGTAAACAAGGCGTTTCGATCCGTTATGGACCAGGTGCGGTGCTATCCGCCTCTGGCGCTTTACAAAAGGTTTCGTTGAAGGAGCAGCGGCGACAAATACACAGGACTATTGTTTGTTTAGCGAAGAATCTCTTTATCCCGCACAAACGGCCGATTCACTATGGTGTTATTCTGTGATATATTGGATTCTATAGACGATGCGTAATCGTATTCTTCTCTTAGCGTTTCGCGCTTTAAAATATCATGGGGTGTAGCGAGCGCCTTTTTCTAAGCCTATGCAGCTGTTTAATCAGTATTAGATAACTCGAATGTGATTTAATTAAGCATTAAGCGAGGGGATAGTGAGTGAACACAAGCGGTGAATGAGTAACCTGTTATTATGGTTGATTAGATTTCTGTTGGTAACATTTCTCGGTAGTATGCCGGCGCCGCCCATAGCTCCCGAGTCGTATTAAAAATATACCCGTCCTCTAACCTATCCACTTTGGACGCTAATGATTTTCGGTAAACCGGCCATGGGACACACCTCGCGGTATCTCGGACCTTATAAGTAAATCACGAATGTTTTTGTTAGTCGGTCGGGACTGGTTATTATCTCGGTCAGAGTGCATTGGGATGAAAAACTAATTAAGTTATGGGCGTAGACGGTAAATTTTCGCGTCTGTTGTTTTTATTGCAAGTCTGCGCCGAATTTTTTTTTATAATTTAAGCGTTTTTAGGTTCGGCGGACAATTTTTCATTAAAAGTAGATGCATTCATCTAGTCTAGTTACTCGTATATGCTAAGGCAGACAATATCTAGGAGTGAAAGGCTATTTGCTTTAAGCGACATTTTTTGGTGATTTAGTAATATGTATATATTCGGAATCAGTGTGTTTTACCAACTCTAAAAATATATATATTACTAGGTAACCAAAAAATGTCGCTTAAACCAAATAGCCTTTCACCCCTCGATATAAACGAAAGTGTGCATTATTCTAAAATATACTATAGGTAAAATAAATCCAATATAGAATATTTATTGTATATACGACACGATAAATTGGTGTCCGCTGCAAATCAGCGCTGATGGGCTCAGCAGGTCACTTAGCATTTGCTGAGCTGGCTTTTTGGAACATAACCCAAAAAAGAGTATTCGCTTTTGTTGTTTCCTACTTTGATAAACCTATCATTCTACGTTGTATGTTATGCTGGGCGCTAAATAAATGCTTTTTTTCTTCTTTCTAAATTTAGGTCATATGAGCCCTACTACTTTACTGTTCCAGTTAGGTTTTAGAACAAATTGTTTTCATGTCAGTGATTGGTGTTTTTTTTTATTCTGATTCGGCCCAGTGACCACACCACGTCTGATGGCAAGCAGTGACGGGCATAGGGTATTTTGAAATTTTAATATTATATAATGATAATAAATATTATATTACTTTCATAGGGAAGATAGATGCCGTGAAAATAGAAAAGATATGAATATAAATGAATATTTTTTTTTAATTTAAGGAATTTATTCCAGACCTATTTATCGTTTTACGATGCATGCAATGCTTTTATGCATTTATGGAATGAACGCTACTGATGTCAAGGATGGTGCAGTCCAAAAACGACAAACAACAGCAAAAAAGACACCATCAATAGCCGCAGCGATAATGACAGTCTGCACAGATATCACTTCACAGTTCGCTTAAAAGTCCCAATATCATAGAACGATGGGAACACGCTTGTGAGAAGACCATTCCACAGCTCAACGAGTCGCCAAAAGTAAGAGTTAGAGAACTTGTTAGTCCTAGCCGGGATGTGAGTTAACGAAAATCTGTGACTCCGTAGACAGAATAAGCTCTTTGAACTGATATACCAAACGAGATAATGACCTTTGATAATATAGTTCTCAATTCTAGTCATATTCTGGCTTCTGTATTGTAATATAATTACTAGTATGTTGATGGTCAAACATAATACAGTCAACCCTTGCACTGCGAAATTAGTTTTTATTTATTCCTCACGAAGCGAATTATACCGCTGCTGTATCTAAAATTCGGGTGGTACCATTTCTTTCCAAAACCGTATTTTCGGTCACGCCACGTCGCATGTACAATAAAATGTACATAAAAGTCTTGATACTTCTCCGCCCTACGCTGTTCTCGTGATATCGAACGGAATCGAAAACGGCCGATCGGTTAAATGGAAATTATTTTAAATATAGAAGCATTGGAACATCCGTTTCGCGTGACTATACAATGTAATTCTATAGACCGATTAAAAAAATCGTTTTTTCTTCATCTTAAGTACGTTTTTTAATATCCAAATGAAATTATTAAAAAGTATGACAAAATACTTTGTCTAGAACTGATTTTCTTCTAATCGATTTGTATCTGTAAATGTAAAAAGATCTAACAGTGTCCTAACTGATATATCACAGTAGATCCTTAAATACTGAAGTTAGAAAGATGAAAATTTTATATAAGATTTTTAGGCACCCACTAAGATTCAATTTTACGTTATTTCAAACACTAATCACATCGGGGCAAAACCAGGCTGGGACCACTAGTATATAATAAAAGTTAATAAACACATTTAGAAAAATGTGTATGTGCAGGATGAATCGAAATGAACGTATGAAATAATAAAAATTAGGCTATCCAATTGTGTAACCAATTTGCCCATATATGTTACATTGATGGGTGTGGACGCGTCGGTCAACGGCCATAGGAATACATTAGAACATTTCTACTAAATTTTCGTCCTACAGAAGGCTGTGTTTATTAGAATAGCTCGCGCATTGCGAAGCGAATCACGCGCGCGCCCGCGTGCCCAGAACACCAATCGACTCCGCCATGGGAACATTTTTGTCTTCCACGATATGATAATATGAGCATTCAAATATACATACTGTCCGTTAAATGCACGATAAACACCCAGAATTACAGTGAAACCTCAATGTGAGTGAGTCGTGAAGTACGTGATATGAATTTTACATGTTTGAAACGTTTTCATGACCCTTTTATCATAAACGGTATTAGAATGAGACTAGGGCGGATTAGGGACTCATTGAAATTGACGCGATGTGATTCTATCGATTTTTTGGTTTTAAATGTATTGTGCGTCTAAAAGCAAGTATCAAAATCTCTTGAGCAGCAATTAAGATTGGCTAGGTAAGTGTTAAATAAAATAAACAACAAATTTCGTAGTATAGAACTAAAATTCTACTATTTAAACGTAATCAAAATTCAGATTAATTCGTGAAAAATATATTGAATATCAAGATCTTACTTTCAAAGTTAAAAAGTATGTATCTTTTAAAGAAAAAAGGAAAAAAATAATAATTTCTGTTAATACGAATGGATAACTTACCATCAGATCTCGATGTCTCGTTGTTATCGTGCCACGCTTCCACAATAAGCGAGAATGTGCCCTGAAATATGAGAGAACACCTTTAAAATATCACACTAGATAATTATAGCCTTAGTTAATTAACTTGAATATTATGGACTATCCAGTAGGCAGTACTTTCATGCCTGTAAAGGATACACTCTACTGTTAGATTAGAAGTTAGAAATTACATATTTTGTTTCTATTTCTCTAGTTTTATTTAATTATTTATTTAGGCAAATGCAAACGTTTGGAAATATTTTAAATGTCTTAGTATCATTATTAGGCAATGAGTAAGGTCACTCTTGTTACCGATCCTTATATTTTTAGTACATACAGAGGAATAAAGAAAAACATTTTAGCAAAAGACTCCATAAATTGATTTCTAAACTCCATATTAACTTCAAAGAAAAGCATAAAACACCACTTCACTAAAATGTAATTTAAACATTGAAACCTTAAGCAATGGTTTAATTAATTACTGTAATTAATTATCATTAGCATATGTAACCCAAATTTTTGTAAATGTAAGTCAAGATAACTAATATTTGTAATTTGTGTAAAATTTAAAATTAAATTAGTCTTGTTCTATAAGATAATTAAACATGTTAATCCTTTAATTATAGTTAATTATTTATATGAAATATATAGATAAAAATGTAACTCATCCAGTTTTACAATTTATTCAAACCTTGATATTTACCATTTTAAATAAGAAAATTATACAATGTTCTTCCTACCATTTACAATGTAATAATGGCATTACAACATTAATTATGATATTCAATGTATTACAACTGTTTCCATAATTAATTACATCAATAAAGGCAGTTTCAGATGTCAAGTTTCACGTCAATTGCAAGCAATAGGTTCTTAGTAGGTAATCAATCGGTCTTATTACAAAACGAGTTCTAATACTAGATCTACCGGTAAACAACTTACACCTATTTTAAAATTAGGTATAATATGGTATATTTTGCTTTGTTTTAAATTAAATTGTATCTATAATATTTATTACTATCTTATATTAGTAAGTCGTGTATTTATTCAGATTTAAAAATTTTTAGAAAAGAAAAATATAAAGTCAAGTCGTTTTGCTAACTTAAGTCAATGTTTAAGCTGTGGAAAAACGTTATTACAATAAATAGCTTATAAATTGTATAATAATGTTAGTGTTTTGTCTAATAGTAGTTTATTTTTTAATATGATCCGTGGTTTCTTGAGTACGAATCCTGGCATATATTGTACCTCTGGGTTTTCAATATTAATTACAGATTTAGGCACGATATGCTGACCGGTGAAGAAAACATGGTGAGGAACCTCGTTTGGCAACTAATAGAAATGTCACGTGTAATAGTGTTGTGACAATGGCTATCGGCTGCGTCACTTCACATTGGGCATGACATATGATGATGATGTCCTAGCCGGATTCGGCCACGGCGACTGTTTCAACGCCGATTAAGAAAATCAAGGCCCAGTTTTCGGAAACAGTCAATTGCGCAGGAGATATTTAAGTGCATAACTGGACGCGCTGCCAGAAAAGCACTCCCTCGTCTGAGCTCCCTCAGGCCCGATGGAAAGGAGAACCAGTACGATCGGGAGGGAGCGGGATGCAGGTTTGGTCGAGTTTTCCTTCTCTGAACACCTGGTTGAATTGCGGTGTTCAAGAGATGCCTTAGTCGCCTTTTACGACACCTCAGCAAGAAGAGGGGGGTGCTATTCTATTCTGCCGGCAGCCACCACGGCCAAACGGGCATGACATATATGTAAGTGCTAAGTGCATACAGCCAGTAATGTATATCTGCTCACCCCAAAAGGAATATAAGGTAATGATATATTCCTTTTTTTATATTAGCAATGTAATATATAAAATAATAACAAGCTTCTGCCACTTTATAAAGCTTTACTTAAATTTAACCTCGTTTTGTAATGTCATAGTGGATTTATGTCAGGTTAACCGTGCTTTCATTGCGATATCAACCATCTAAAGTGATTAATGATAAAGTTTCACAAGTCAATATCACTGTAACGTAGTTTTGACTATGAGCATGTATTGTAGACATTTAGGCCTCATAGAACTATTAAAGTTGAGATTATTGTCGATTTCATTCAATTTTATTCTATAATCGTAAATGATCTACTACTAATCAACTTCGTTAATGTCGGACATCGAGTTAATGTTTAAAAGAATTCGTATCAAAAGGAAAAAATAGAATTTGTATTTACAGCTGTGTAAGCTAAACGAGCTTCAATATACGACACAACTGCTCCCCAAGACAAAATAACACTAAACAGCCGATAACGCTAGTAGAAAGTGAAAAATATATGGAATTGATAAACTTTTGGTATATAGCGTTGTCACGTTATGTCAACTTCTTACATTATGCACTTTTCTTTTTCGTAATCGTTTATCGAATAATACTTTGCCTAGATCTCCTAGACACTTATTTCGCGAACTTTTATTAGATTCGAGATCCATCGATCGAACTGTATTTTATCTCGAAATAAGCGCACCGAAAATTTTTTACATGTTACACGGCCTTTATAATTAACAAAATGGCATTTAATACGGGTAAGTACGTAATGAATTTAAAAAAATCTTCTACAATGTACAGGCATGGGTGTAAATTAGCAATAGACAGGTGTATGAGAGGGCAGATGGCTAAACTGTTTCTATATTGAGCTAAAAATACAACAAGACCAGATCACTCGGGCATTTTTCTCGTATTCGTCGATAACCCAAGTCCCTATAATGGCAAACTATTCTAATTTTTTCATCACTTAATAGTTAATTAATTTTATTGGAATGCACCCATAACGTTATTAATGAATATTGAAAAATGAAATGTTTTGGTCAAACGAGAATTAATTATTAGATGATATTTCATCTCGCTGTATTTCTTTCGGAGTAAACAGGTTTATATCAGAATAGTAGAAAATTGTATAAATTCGTATAATTAATTGGAATAAAACTAAACTCAATATTTTGTAATGAATAAAAAAAAAGTTAATTATGTTAGAATAGAAATTTTACTAAAAATTAGCCTTTACAGTGAATGATAAACTAAAATAATAAAAGTCGGTTAAAAAGAGACTTTCTCTTTTTTTTTGCTATCCTGTAAAATTAACAAAACTGATAAATTTTCACTTTTGGCGAAAACTCCGCGGCTTTTCAGTCTGTCCATAACTATAGCCTGTGTAACCAGGCCTTGATGTCGAATTATAATTGACAGTAAATTGATTCGCACATAAGAATCGTCAAGTATCTAAAATAGTAAGCGTCTGATCAAAGTTAGAAATTAATTTAATAATCATTAAATGTTTATTTGTCGATGTAAACCTTACATTAAAAATCATAATATTATTAACTTTTAGTTCATATTGAACAGAATTGTTTAAGATTTTAAAACATTCGGCTACGGTCGGATATCGAAAGATAACCGGATACGTATTAAAAGCAATTTAACAATTACATGCAGATCAATAAGTCTTAGTTTGACTCTTGTTAAATAAAACCTTTAGTAAAAATTTCGGTCCATTTAAAAGTTTATCTATTGTATTTATTTTGGCCAAAAATAGCATAAGTCGATGCTTTCAGTCGGCCGTTATATACATATAATGAGTACAAAACGCGTAAGTTTAAAATAATTTAATCGTTTTCACAACTATCGATTGAATTGTAGTAGTGACCTGCTTGCCCTATTTACGTAACAGTCATGAACATAAACGCCATACGTGCTTTTAGACATTGATATCTCGGTTTCCGATACGAAACTATTGACACTGGTGTGTTTACGTAAGGAGGCGAAACGGCAGTCCAAAATCGATTTGGTCAGATAACAAGGTGTAAACACCTTAGAGGCGCCTGCGACGGTGTATTATCAGGGTTTTATGGCCCCGTCGACTTCAGTTCCGTTCGTGCGAAAATGGGGATCTTGTAGTTTCTAGCCTGTAGCATCAAGTGGCGGGGCTTTGAAGAATTGACTAAAGGTCACTCGGTTCCTCCCAATATAGTGAAGTAGGCATCTTGCGGTTTTTAGCCGGTATAAGCCGCACCTCGTCTGCAAACTCTGTAATTATTGGTGTGGTAGCAGAGTAAACTTGGTGGTGGGAAGACAGTTCTATTGGATCACGATCGCGGTACATAGCTGTAATGATCGTTAAACTTGTATATTCAAGGTCACTTCACACTGACCTAGTTCCAAACTTTTGAAACAATGACTGTCAAGGGACAAGAACCAATTGACAATCGAGAGCTGTTGAGAGTGTGCGGCTAAGTTGTATGATTTAGTTCCCCCCCCCCCCCCTTCTACCATAAATTGACGAGACGTCGTGCGGGTTTGCACCCTTTTGTGGTTGACATTCCTACTGCTCGCACGAAGCGATTCGCCTCCTCCTTTTTGCTGCGAACCGCGAAGGGGTGGAACTCGCTTCCTGCGTCGGTGTTTCCAGCATCTTATGACATGGGAATCTTCAAACGCCGAGTGAATCGGTATTTGCTGGGTGAGCGCGCTCCATCGTCGGCCTCATCATTTCCAGTAGGTGAGATTGAGGATAAACACAAGACTATATGCAATAAAAAAAAATCGCCATCATTGTGTCGGCCCACATGTAACACAACAATAGGTAGGAAAATAACTAGACGTATACAAACTGATCCTAAAACACAACAAGTCGTAGCGAGTTACTATAACAATCTTTTTTTGTGTACTGTGGTCACGAATCGATTTTGGCAACCATTTTACCACCTTAAAACTATATTTAGACCTAGAGGCCTTTTTTTTAACAAATAAGTGAAATGTTTTCCTTAAATGCTTTCGAAGAAAACGCGGTGTTTCGTGAAATTTGTTTTAATATGATTTATAACAGTGGTAAAGAAAGCTGTGAGGAAAATTCAAAGCAAAGTGTATAATGTATTACGAAGATTTTCCTGGATTTTCACTGAGAATTTTTAATGAATAATGAAATATTATTAAAAGGGAAATGTTGATGTATGTAGTTATCACGAACTATTTGAAGCTTTTAACGTTATTTTATTAAAAAGTTGTATTAAATCATAGAATATTATTTCTTAAAGGCCTGATAGAAAGTAAAATCAAATAAAATTAAAAAGTAAAAGCAAGAGATTCATGAACGTAAAGCTGGCGAAAGAGATTCTGAAGATAGAGAACTGACTAGCTATTTTTGTCTGATAATGATATTAATTCTATAATTAGGAAATATAATAAAGAAATTACATACATGGATTAAAAGTGGAGCCAAAAACTTTTATTTATGGACATTTAAATTAGGAAATTTCAACGATTAGGAGCGAGTTCACGCGTCTGCTATTTTTAATTACATTACTCCATTTGTGAGTCGTACTGGAAATCAAGATAAATTAAAATGAGCATTATTGAACGAATGAAAACAATCGAAAACTAGTTGCTTAAATTTTATGCACACATGTGTTTTTACGTGCATCTTTGTACGTTTTTCTTAATTCCATATTTAGTGTATATATGTAGTTACTGATGCTCTATTCACCTCGAAAAGGATATAGCATGAAGATGTATTATTTGGTAGTATGAAAGACAAAAGGTCTAGCAAGCATCGCTAAGACGGAAGAAGGGAACCCATAAGTGACGCGCAAGTAATTATGGGCACGGGTGACTGCCGGCAGCTGTGCGGATACACGGGGTCAAAACTTAATACCTCATCAAACCATCCGACGGACGGCGGAATGATTCAGTTTTTCCTGACAGATGTCACATCGCCAATTAAAGTTGAATGAAAACTTAATTTGCATATAACAATAGACACGTTTACATAGAAACAGGGCTGTCAAGTTTGTAACAAAACTATTTGAAAGATATAAAACAAATAAATGTGCTTTATTACCGTATTTGTTAGTATTTGAATACATTTAATGCATTTTCGTCAGACTTTCTTGTCGGATTGTCTCGATAGATTTTGCTTATTAAACCCGCATAAATTACTTGACGATTAAAAAAAATGGATGCAAAGACCATCCTAGTGACGCGTTGCAGTTTATCGCATTTCGGGATCAACTAGTGTACATCCAGTTATTTGAGTACTTAGGCTGAGATTTATAGACGCTTCATTGACTTTGCTTAGAGTTCACTCAAACATTACTAATTATTTAATGAATGTCAAAGTATGTGGTCAATCACCGATTTCATCAACCTGTAGTTGGCCTTGAGAATTTTTAAGCTTTACTCAAGTTCGTGTTATATATTTATTTTTTATTTAAGACTTGTCTATTTTCTGAGCAAAGTTTAAGCAAAATCGAAGTTGCATCTATAAATCTCAGCCTTAATATTATAGCTAATATAAATTAAAATATGTTTTAAGACAACTGAGTTTTGCCACTGTTTCAACCATTATTTAAGTTAAAAAAAAATTCTAGTAGGGCCGTATAAGTTTTTGTCTGGTTTATTAAGATTTTCTAGAGGGGATGTAAGACCGTACAAACTGGTGAATATAAAAGTTGTGTCAGCCCTGATAGGAAACCGGTACGTTTATGGTGAACAATAATAATTGCCAATGGAAATCAATACGAGAAATCTGACGTTTCACAATACAGCCGCGAGAAAAACCGATCGACTTTTTACACAGCGGCTCTCAATTAAACTTTCGATGCGTTGTCGGGTTTTGACGAATTTATAATAAGTTTCGTTAAATACGCGTACAATGCGGGCGGACGTGTTATCGCTTCGGACTGAATACTAAACAGTGCCGTGCCGTTTGTACACACGATTCTGAACCTTAAAGCTACGACAACAATCTTTTATCAATGTTTATACACTGTAATTAGGTTTACCATAATCACGATGCTCTACGTCAGGATAAAAGTACTTTTGGCTACTATTAAACTTTTTATATTAGAAAATTAAGTTAAAGTATCAAGTCCCCTAGACCAGATAATCTTTTGGGCGGTTTATGTTTATTTTTTATGTAAACTTTGCTTTTAACTTATAATACAATTACGCGTTTCCGAGTAACTCCTACCAATGGATGGAAAGTTTAATCAGCACTCACACTAGACTCTTCTACTTCTCATTATTTATTCGAATTTGCCAGCAATTACACAAGGTTTATCTCTTTCATTAAAACACAATTAAAGCAACTATATTGTTTATATTTAGCTTTTGGTGCAGCTAGAAAATTACATGCAAATATATGCTTAAAATATGCAAAAACAAAATGGCTAAAAACGCAAGTTATCACTACTATGTCAATTATTTATTATCTTTGTTTAATTCCTATAGTATAAGCGCAAACTTATTTTGAAGTTAGGTCAATGTGTGTTTATTTGTCCGAAAATATGTATTTTTAAAACGGGACTTACCAGCTTAAATAAAGAAGCATTCGACAACGCTTGTAGAAAATTCCATAAAATATAAAGAAGTTGGCATAACGTGACTACGTGATATTTCAAAAGATTTATGTCGATTCCAAATATTTTGTACTTTTCTATTACCGTTAATGCTGTAGGAATGTTGCTTTGTCTAAGCCCCCGGAGACGTCAACTGAGACAAAACATCAAACCAGCCGATATTACTATCTAAAACCGGGACAATCCCGGTCAAACCGGGACGTGTGGCAGCCCTAACTATAGCAGGTAAAAGCAGCGAATAAAGATTGTCAAAATACTAAATTACGATTATGCCGCATGATTTCGATCAAACGGCGAGCGTTCGTGGTACAAGGCGCGTTGTATTGATTTGTTAATCGAGTATGGAGAACGCATTTCGGTCAGCTGTAGCCAGTCGTAAGTATATGCCGGTTCCCACGACAGTGACTCTCGAGGCAGCCCATAAAAAGCGACCGCCGTAAACGTACGTGTGTAGGTAGCCTTTACAACGCGTCGAACTGGCGATACCGTATATTTATCAACTTGCACATACAACTCACCTAGAGACGGGCAGTAATTAAGGAAACGCATCATAACCTTGCAATACCGAGTTTTATTTTTTTTAATTCGCTCCTCGACGATTATTGAGTAAAGGTTGAAGACCATACATGCGTATTTTAACAACATTAATATTTATTTTCGTAGTGAGGCCAGAGACAAGAATGTTATAATTGTTTTTGTTCATAGAAAATTTTGTATTAAACAATTTTTTATTTACCTAACCAACTATCCAATTCAGTATTTGAGCTTTACATCGCATTTACACGGGGACATTTCATGAGATATTCCACTATACCAAGCCATTATTAGCGCTACAAAATATAGAAAATCCATAACTTACAATTCATAGACAATGACATACTCTTCAAACTTTCTGAGTCAATTGGTTCAGGGCTCCTGAGTCGTGACCACAATACACACGTGCAAAGACTGTCATAGTGACTCGCTTCAGATTCTCACGTTTCTGGATCAACTTGTGCACGTCCTATTGTCTTTATACTTAGAGATCTGCAGTCTTTGAATACGACGATGGCTACGTTTAATGGGTGCTTGTCGATCTTGGACTACATTGAACTTTCCATCACGTGCGCTGTAGTTACTTTGACGAGCTAGTAATAAAAAAAGCTACGCACTTAGAACGTTAATTCAATTTCTTAAATAGTAATATGATATTGGTCTGCTACGAAGCGTTAATTACAAACCGTTTCAAATTCATTCCGATTTGAGAATGTTTATTTTTATTTTTTTATTTCGTATGTAAGACACGATATCTGGAAAAGATAGCACCGTATCGAGACGCGTTAATTCTGATCCTCGGAAAGCGATACGTTAAATTGTATTACGGATTTTATAGGTTCCAATAGTGCAGGGGTGGCCGTACCTACTTAAATAATTACTGGCGTCGGGTTCTTCAAACATAGGGCTGTGATATAAACATCAAGTGTTATAAAATCATAAAAAAATAGCTTAAACATAAAATGACTGTATGTAATTCCTAGGTTACAAGAACTTAAATAAAGTCAATCAATAACCAGTTTGGAAGGCAGAATCTATCGAGGGGAACCAAAATATAGTTACATAGATATAAATAAAAAAAAAAATTACAATAAGCTTAGATAATACTACTTATTTATTTAATTATTCTAATAATAAATAATGTTTTTTTTATATATTTCACTTTTTTTTAATACAGGCACTTATCAGTTGTTTTCACAGCTTGCCTGATATTAAATAAATAAGGTCAATTAAAACAATCAGAGATCAGTTTTTTACGATGAATTTACCTTTTTAAATGGTAAATTTTATAGAGATCATGTTTTCCAAACAATCCTTTAGCTCCTTACTAGACATTCCATACAATTTATCCGCAATTATCTTAAAATTCTATTACGGGCTTCTATTAGTAACTTTTTATTTAATATTATTGTGAATATACTGTAAATATTAAACAGCCCAACAACTAGAGGGCTAATATAAAGTACTATTTTATCAGCGAAAAGGCAATTTAAATATCCAAAAATGTATGATAATGATTATAACATAAAGTAACCTTCATGATATTTCGACAATTCATACACGCCCGTCCCATACATGTTTGGATTTTGTATCCTCGTTATAGTTGGAAGGATCATTTGGTTAGGTCGTGGCAAGTAGTGGCTCTGAGCGACCAGTTGGAACCTTCGAGAAGTCGGCAGAACGTTGTAACGTATTCTGCCGCAATGCACATGTAATGTCGAGTGAGGCGATTGCTTTCCTCGAGATTGTGCCCAGTGGGCGCAGCGTGGTGGGGCTGTAGAAAATTATTACAGGAGTCACAGGCCCCGTTAATATGCACCTTGGGGCTTTTAGCCATTGTAAGTACGACACACCTTGGCCAACTGCCCCTGTGCATACATAAGTAAAAAAAAAACCTCTTAGGACTACTCCTAAAAGGTAGTTACGCGTTCAAAAAGTAGCCCGCTATCAACGTTTTGGCCACCCCTACGCCAGTCTGATATCACGCTGTTCGAGCGTTTTGATATTATTTGATAATCGTTTTATGAGGGTGCCTGAAGAGGCTGCTTCCATATCGGAGCCCGTTTCGTTATTAATTAAGGAACCTCAGAATTCGTGGGAACGTGTCCGCATTTCGTCAGTTTTATTGCAAGCGCCATATGTTTAGGATCGTCGCGGACAAAACAAATCAGGCCGAAGATATCTGTGCCTTTCGGCCACGTGTTTCGGACCATTGTCCAGTCTTGTTTGTTTGGAACATCGGAATCATACCAGATGTTTGACTTGTTTGCCTCTTTATTGTTACGATTGGTGTACGACCTAAAAACATGCTTTCAAAAGGTAATTGCGGGTTTTCTCAACGCGCAAGGCAGTAAAATAGAACAAGGTTATTTACTCCTCAGATTCGGTCATTGGAAAGGGATGTTATGAAGTTCTATTGAGGCCGAATGCAATATTTTTCGAGATTTATTTCTCTTATATATTAATATTTTTAAATATAAAATTGTTCTTTTTGTCTATGGTTACATAGACATTATAATAAGCTATTCGTGTTATATAATCAAATTCGGTGATGATTCTAACAAGTGGTTACAAAAAAGGACAGAATTATATGGTTCGCATACAAAGAAAAGAGATGGAGATTAAATATTTTTTGTTTCTACCGGCATGCCTGTCATTTAAAAATAGATTTTTAGCGGTACTTGGTCATATTTGTACATTCAAAATACAAAGTGCATCTTTTGTTTTCATGAAACAATCATGTTTTTTTTTATTTTATTATTTATGAAACATGATAAGGTATATTGTAATATATTGTAAAAATATTGGATAATGTTGTAGCTTACAATTCAGTGACGTAATGTCTTGTCCGTTTTACTGACACGATGTAGTCTATTGATACAAAAACTATACCCTGATTAGTCCAATTACGTATATATATAACGTAAATACCTATTTACGTTATATATATACGTAATTACATTATATATACCTATATATTATTATTATATACCTATATATGGTAATATCTGTCTATTTTATGTCTATGGTGTCAGTAAGAAAATATCTGAACCACAAAATAGTGTCGTGATTTCAAATTTCGCACTTTGCCGACATCGAAATATCTTTCTAGCCGTTCATCATATAGGGATATGTATCGATAAATTGATAGTGTATTTTCAAAGATATGTAAATTTCGTCTGAGACAAATAGATGCTATTTATTTATATCTATGTTTACATTTATTTATAAGAATGAATAATTCTTGCTTTTTAAACAACTTTTATAACCATTCACACATCTAGAAAACTGGTTATTTAAGAAAAATTCTCGTTATTTGCGGTCAATTGTTGCCATGAATATTTGAGTGGCTTGGATTGAAGTGCAATAAATAATTTTAGGATTTTCAAAAGAAAACAAAAAGACCTTATTATTTACTAATTTTCTTCGATTAACAAGTTTCTCAGTTGACTGATTGGTTGAAACCCCTTTTCAGATTTGTAATTGCTAAACATACCTGTTCACTAACGTAGGTATAATAAATAACGTATAGAATGAGATCATACAAATCGTTCATTAATTATATTTAAACCTTTGTTTGTTTATATTTTCTCTTTTTACGAGTTTCTTGTTTAACCCTGTTATAATTATTACAAAATGATGGCTCAATGAATTACCGTGTCATAGAACTAATCACATTATGTTCTGTGTTTAAATGAAAATTTGTTTTGGTAATGTAACATCGGATAAATTATAACATTGGGCAAGCTTGCAATTAGTTTTTTCTTTTTCGCTCGCGAATTTTATCATCTCATTTTATCTCTGTCTTCAACTATCTGAAATTAAGTTATCACCGTTAAATCACCAGTGATAGGTTTTTTCTCATTTTTACCTATATTATAACTTTGTTAGGGATACCAATTGCATTTCCTTAAATTATATATTCAACCGTTCAAGCTTGAAACATTATATCGAGGGGTGAAAGGCTATTTGGTTTAAGCGACTTTTTTGATGATATAGTAATATACATTTTCGGAATCAGCGTTTTTTACCGATTCCAAAAATATATTTATTACTATATTACCAAAAAATGTCGCTTTTGGTGTCGTGTCGTATGAACAGGACACTTCCTACAAATGTTATCCTACAAAAAATCCAGGTCGACGGTTTATTGGCGACAGTACACACGTGCATTCTGTTAGAATGTTAAGCAGTTTCGTGTTAAGCCCAAGTAACTGCGACTAGGCATTAACCGGTCGAATAGAATGGTCGTCAGTTTAAAGCTTGATCTTAATCCGGAAACACGTTTACAATCTAGTCGGACTGCTCAGTGTACGGGCACGTCTACACAAGCGCATAGACATAACTGAGACGTTCTCCGTCGACCTCGCGGCCTGTGAACCTGACGTTCCAAATTCGAATTTGTCTAACGAGAGAAATCCTTTGTTTGAATTCTAATTTCAAATGCATTTCGAGAAAAAAAAACAACATATCCAAAGACAATATCTATAAATCATTTCGATTCGTGATAAGAGTTTTGGAAGTATTCCAACTAAACTTCAGAAGATTTATGAGTTCGTGCTTAACCCAAAAAAATACTTAGTTAGAATTATATGTAGGGAATAATTTATTCATTAAATAGGATTATATTCGATGTATTTTAAATGCGAATTACATAAGATGAAGACAGTGAATCATTCCAAAGAGTCAATTGAATAATGTGCCACAGGTACGACATGATGCTTGCCCAATTAAAAGCGTTAAACATTTTCACACGCCAATCATAAGTAATTACCATTTAATTGTACCTTAATAAAGTTCCAGCGTTACTACGGCCAGTAAAACCGAGAAAGTAAACACCGTTGAGACCACAGACAAAAATTAACGAAAGGTTTACTGCCGTGTTATGGAAGGATTAATTACTCGGGTCAGTTTTACCGAGAAACATTAAAAAACCAGTATTCTCATACTTTATACCAGTATGTGTCATATATGATGACTATAAGATAAACTACGAAATTAAAAACAAACGTAGTATTTTTATACCACTAACGACCGGTTAAACGAAATTAGACGGGACGTTAACAATTTATTGCCCTCAATTACGATCACGGCGAAAAAATCTACTAAAAGAATTCAGGACTGGATCGGAGACAAAGTGAAAAACGAAGGTGGCTTCGGTAAATTTTCACATGGCTGGAGACGGTCCATGTGGAATTCGAAGAATGAAAATGTCGGCCATAAACAACAGAACGATTTGAATGAAGGAAGGATGGATATGTATTAAAAAAAAGACGATTTAACAAATTTTGTTAGCGGTCCGCTTAGACCCAACTCCCTGATCTGATAAAGCCTGAGAAGGGTACAGCGTTGAAACCGAAACCATACTAAAAACAAACGATCTCGTGATCAATTCATCCGGATTTTATTAGAGAATGACGCGCACAGCCTCCGTGGTACATGTTTCGACACGATTCCAAATATATTTGATATTATCTAAAACTTTTTTGTCCATTTTGCATAAGTCGATGAGTAACGTTGGCACCTATAGAAAAATGACGCGTAAATATTCTAAACACGGAAATACAATACATAAAACATGTGGACCAAAAAACGATTAAATGTTAGTATCAATATTACCGATTAGTGAACATTGCCAATCAGATTCCGTTTTTGTCAATGATTCAAAACAAAATAGGTTTTTTGTGCTTCTTTGAACAAAAAAAATCTCTAGATTTTTTATAATAACTTTCATGGTATTTTGTAAATTATAAAAAAGTAAACACAACGAATACAGATGATGTTATCAATGATCATAGAGAACGTAATCTCACAGACAAATTCAAAACATTCATTCTAATTTGCAAGTTCGCTCGCGGTGGTTCCCAGCCTATGATCGGCCTTTGACACGTCCATAAATTCGCCGAAGTATGTATCTACGTACGTAAGTACCGGCGCTCTTCCCATACTAAATAATGTCGACGATTTATTCGCGAGGTTGCGGATACGAGCGGAGCATGTGAGTCGCTCGCACTGCGATTCTGTTCCTAGAAGTTGTGCGCGTGTGATGAATAAAACCTGGAATGTTTGGAATTTCATCATTGCAGATTCGAGGGCTCATCGCGCCCTTACTTTACGTGAGAACTTATCCGAACATCTCCAGCTATAGACAAAATAAAAATGGCCGCCGGACTAAAACGCTCGACGGGTTTAATTTAGGAACGCGGCAAGAACGAACTATTCTTAATTTGAATTTTGATTGACATCACGCGTTTACATCCTCTGAGCCGAATAAAGACAAAACAGTTGCATTCGAAGTTAGTTTTCGTAAGAAACAATTATTAGGAACGTCTTAATTAAGATTTGCCTTTTCATCTTTACGATATAAATATAGAATTTAAAATAAACAAGCAAATTATATTTTGGCAATGGTAAACCAGCTCTTTGAACAATTTTATTAGCATTCATAAAAGTTAGAGAGATGTAGTTAAAATGTCAGAATCTGACCGTAAACGAGAGTCCAGTTGAAAAAGGGCTGTTTTCTTTACTTCCAAGAGAGATGCGCTGTCATAACACACAGATCACTTTTATCGTCTATTCGTCCCGCTTATGAGCTTATTTTGCTCTATATGACCGACCATCATTTATCTTTTAGTGTATATTTTATACTTTAGAGTTGTTATCTTAGTAAATGTACTTGGGCATTGTTCGGCATGTTTATTTAGGCGGAATTTGTGGAAATCGCGCATCGTTTAATTGATAGGTTGCCGAATACTCGAATACTTTTGTGCAGTGACTCGAACAATGCAACACAGTAATTATCCTCGCTCCGATTGTTTAAATTTGAAACTTATGAAACTGCGTTACAATCGGTATTTATACGGTGCTTATAGGTATTTAACTACTTGGGAATTCTTTCGCGATGCTTTTTGCCTTTAATTGCCGCTCAACTAAGAGAGATAAAAGACGGCGTAAAGGAGCTGCGTCGAACGAAGCATTCCGTAGCTTCGGTGGACTTTATTAAAAGAAGCGGATGTTGGGGTAAGTATTTTAAGGAGAACTCGCCGCGGATCAGTATAAAGGAAATTATCAAGAACACTCCGTATAAAACAAAGTAGACGGAAGCAGGATTTATAGTTTTAAAGGGTAAGTGAACATATCGCATTTCATAATGTATCAAGGAATCGGTGATCCGTGCGAAGGTTTTTCGTTTTTCGATGTGGAAACTTATATAATGAGCGATCGCTGCCCGAATAACAATGCGCTCCGTGTAACCGATTACGATTCTAACGTAATTATGTACGATTTGAGGCACCAGTTTAGTCGAGGTGTGAGTTTTTACACGACACGTGGATTTTTAATTACTTTCTAATGTCGTTGCCGCTATGGTGAGCAAGAAACAGCGCGATTCACACGCGACAATACTCCTACAACGGCATTCGGCCGTCGCGTCTCGTGCGTTACTCGTACTATTTTCCTTTTATTTTACTTTGCTTTGAAATTCGAACGTGATGTCACTAATAACGTTAATTTCAACCAAAGACATTTTTTGTTTAATTTAGCCTTCTTTAAGGAACAGACAAAGGTCAAAAACCATGCAGTTAATCGCATTAATTACATATATTTAAATTGAATATAATAATTAAAAAATATATGACAGCAAGCAGGCCGAATGCAAGGAGTCTCTATACTTTCATTCGAACGCCACAAACTATTTAGAGCGTGAAACTATTTTACGAAACATGCAAAATAACTTACAATCTCTAGAATTAGTTACGCCGTTGCTTAGTCTACTTGTTCCATAATAGAGACGCGTGTTTCTTCACACGATGACACAAATACATTAATCAAATGAGCACCGAGGTTTTGTGAACAAAATCCAAGTTAACGTGTGCCCTTTACTTAAGTATAACTTGTTAACTTGCAATCACAAGATCAGTGCGATAGTAGCCTTTTATACGACATTTTCGGAACGGAAACGATTAAGATTAGCTGAATTGTTTCAAATGAAAATGTTAAAGTGTTATAATTGTTAATATACGTAATTATATTTTCAATTTTTGTAAGGATGGCAACGATGATAAAGTTCAATCGACCCGTCCGCGGCAGAATAGACATTTAAAAATATAAATTTGATCATAAACGAGATAATTTGATTTAATTAACTTTAATTATGTTAAATTAAGTGTAGCCTTTGCCTACCGTCTCACGGCACCGAAAACTTAAATAACTTTTTCGTGTTTCAGATAAGATTAACAAAAAGCATTTATTTATGTTAAAGTTATAATGTGCTAAGTTATTATTATGTACTATTTTGAAGTTAATAACGTATCTAGATGGCACGAAATTACTAATTGATAAAAAGTTAAAGAGTAAATTTATGGGTTTTGGTAATTTTTATGGAAACTTTGATTCAATAAATATCATCAAGCTATGCCTTATTTAGTGTGAGCAGAGCACATTATTAGCTGTATTCAGTGTACGCTTTATATTATTTACCCAACGAGACTAAAATAAAATGACTAAATTTTCAGAGCACCAACATACCTTTTCTTTAAATGTAGATTTTTTGTAATAATAATTTAGTTAAAAAATTAGAGGTACGGAGTGATTTTTATTATTTTAAGCTCTATATCATATTTAAACTACGAATCATAGAAATATCTAAATCTTCATGTATAAGTGTAATTATACGTTTAAATAGATACATATCTACTATATTGTCTACTCGTTATAGTGTTTTTACATATTAAACACATTTAGTTTATAATCTATAATCTTATAAAAAAATAATAATTTATATTTAAATACATGAATTAATTTATTTTAAATTTAATTAATTAATGCATGTTATTTTCCTGTGAAAACCTTTTTTTTTTATAAATCCGTATTGGTAACAATATAATATTATCCCTAGTTATTTCTTAAAGCAACGTGATAGACACAAAGAATAATGTTCCATTCATTCTTGTGATAATCTTTTTTTGCCAGATCATAGATTTATTCATAACAGGGATGAAAAATAGAGTAAGGGAAGAGACAACCCTGTAGAAAGGTGTACTGTGTAGCAGTTTAACGCTTTTTTGCTACCGAGCCCATCGTACGACCTTCGATAAGCCTTGTGGGAAAGTGACTTGCTAAAATATTTATGTAAAAGTAAATTAGAATACTAACATTATTTACATTAATTTCTTGTAAAATATTAATTAATATCCATTTATAATTAATTTATTATAGTTGATAATTACATATGACTTTAAAACATTAATTATATGTAATTTTAATTAGTTTTAATAGTAAAATATTTAAATAATATTATTTCAATGATATATTCGGTTTTATATAGTATTTGATACTTCCATACTAAAGGCAAATGTAGGGTTCAAATATGACTAAATAAAAGTGTATAATAAATACTTTCGCTTACAATAGCAATTTAACCAGTTTTATTTCTATGAATAAATTAAAATGTATTATATATTTGTTCACTTTATTATATACCTGGCTTGAAAAAAAATCATATCCAGGGGTAAAAGGCTATTTGGTTTTAGCGACTTTTTTTGGTGATATGGTATATGTTTTCGGAATCAGCGTTTTTTACCGATCCCAAATATGTATATATATATTACTATATTACCGAAATATACCGCTTAATCCAAATAACCTTTCACCCCTCGATATATGTATTTGTTTTTTTTTTAGTATAGTACCTTTCGTAAGATAAGAATACTATTCTCGTTCTTTTATCATACTTAAAGAATACTTACTTTAATTTTCGATATTCTCGTTACATTTTACTTATCAAGGCATACTTAAAATATATACTTTATTTGCTAATAAATAATACACTTCTTGAGCAACTATAAAAGTTAAGTATTGATTTGTATAATTGCCTAACAATAGACATCAAAGTCACTGAGATATGGCAACAATAGAGCTGATGTTACATGCAATACGGATCTACAGGCATCGTCCATAAAAAACTATAGTTCACGGTCAACCTAGCATGATGTGGATCGCGACTAGCGAGGCGCATGCGCGGAAACATACTTTGACATTTACACCATAAAACAGAGCAGGTGTATTAAGCATTGCGTACGTAAATTTTTTCGCATTAAAACGGATAGTAGTTACGGTATGAATGGACTTGCATCGTGGGGTGTGAACAACCCTAGCATTAGAACGCAACATTGGCCTTTCAACAAAGCTCACGCTCAGTACGATAATCCGCTTCCACTTTTGTGACATCCCGACGAACGGGTCTCTACAAATAGAATATTAAACTAGTGTCAGTACAAACAAAAATTGTTTAAGAGTGAAATAAATGATACAGCGCATCGCGCCGTACCTCTGAATACAAATGAGATTTCATTTCAGAGTGAGCCATCTTTCTTTAAACGCTGAATGATAAATCGTTTCTATGCGTCGTTAAACCCGCGCGCCGCTTTACTTGTAATTTCACTGTTCGATCTTGTCGGTAATATTAATATGCTCATGACCTATTATCGGATGGTTCAAATCTCCCTATACCGATTTATTTCACATCAGATATGTACGGATGAGCTTGGATTACATACGGTTGGCTTGGCTAGGTTAGCAGCCCGTTACGCCGTCATTGGTGTCTGATTTCAAAATATTTTTATGTTGGCAAACAGTTGGAAATAAATTAAACATTTAATTTGAAAATCGAACGTCTTCGAACTGCGGCAACCATTCACCTGCCTGACAAGTCACGAAGACAACGTTCTTGTACCTACTTAGTACGGATCTGTACGTTTACCATTCGGTGACCTCATTGTAAGAAAAGAATCAGTTGCAAATGGTAGTAGGGGCAAATTCTACTTATTAATACAACCCATCCGTTCATATCACGGCAAAGCGTAAGCGATTTTGAGGATTAGGCCGTCACATATGGATGCTATAACATATGGGAGACATTTGAAATGAAGTAAAGTACAGCATATGGCGATTATTCAGTTTGGAAAATGTTAAGCTTAGCCTGTCGCTAGAAATTCGATAGACGGGACTCGATTTCAATTCCGCATCACTTTCGCTCAATTGATCGCTTGTCAGCACGTCTGGCAATAGAGAGTTCTATGTGAATTTAAACAGGAAGCACCAATTTAGCAGCAATTCGTTCGGAATGATACTGACAGTTACCGGACGCACATCCATGATCCGAAAAAAAGTTTTGAATTTCGTCTACGGTCCCTACTGGTATCGTTTAGTTACCAAATGTCACGTTTTCTCCAGATGGCCAGAGCTTGTGCAAGCGGCCGGGTTGAGAAGCGAGTGTTTGCTTAAACATTACGAGACGGTACGACATTTGAAGCGGGCCGCTAAACAAAATACAAACAGCACTCGAAACCTGTAGTGTCCACAGTCCACACTGGCCAGTGTAAACTGTGGGCCGTGGAACGCGAGCGAAAAACCATAGTCGGTATCCAATTAAAACGTCCGCTATCCTTAAAGATAAATAGTATTTACAAATCGAATTCAATATAGATCTAGTCTTCCATAATGCTCTAATAATCTCACAAAGACAACAACCCGTATAGAATAGTTTATCTCAGTTACACACGACTTAGCATAGACAAGACACCTTCATAATTAATTAAAATGAACGATCCAATGCAGTTAACGTCTGAAGCGAATGCTCGTTAAACCATAGACAATCCTTATCGTCATCGCATCTGTCAAATATGAATTTAGAATACCTTAATCTATTTTTTAATATTATTCCGTTGAATAAGACTCCCCGACAACGGCCTCAGAGTGGATTATTGGAATTTGAATGTCGGTACAACTAACGGAGTTGATTTATCGATATAGGGCTGCTACTTTATGTCTGTTTTACGATGTATTGATTTCAGTGTTGCCTACGAAATTAATGAGGTGTTGTTCTGTTTATGAAACGCGTCAGAGTACTAACAAAGAATGTTTATTTTAAGAGACTCACCGGCCACGTGAAGTCGAAGGGGAACACGATGGGATTGCTGAATCCTTCCACGTTCAGATTGGGCACATCGAGTGAGTTGCCACCCAGCACGGGCGTAGTGATATCACCGAAAGTGCACGGTGACGTCGTGTCGATATTGGCTTGATAAATCTTGAGGCACACTCGGAATTTAGTCCTGCACGGCGCCAAACACGGCGCGTCACTTTTAGATGAACCATCACAGCACTGCCCACTACTTAACCTACCAAGCGAGTTCGTGAAACTTTTTATCCTAAGTTCGAAAGACCCGGACGTCAGCACCTGGAAAGAAAATTAAAATTAGTCTTCCAATGTCAACAGCGAGGTATATAAATGTGTCCTCGTGTGGATTAAGCTACTATATCAATATCAATGTGACAGAATAAACAACGCGGGCGATACAACTTTCAGCGGTCGAAAGATGTAATCCTCAAACAAACTATTTGCACAACTGTCCGCCCGATCGATTTGTTGAGACATTAACGGTTTTACTGGACAACTTAAATGTAGGTCGTTTTAAAATGGGGTAGTGCTGCGCATACGCCCCAAAGGGCGAGCGCCGTGACACCCCTAACGTAAATCGAATTTCGAATGCGACGGCATTAATGCAACAGAACAATACAAACTTCATCCATTAATCGAATCGTCAAATATCGACACCCCCCGCTTTGTTTTAAACGATCATGTTGCTAGAACTACCGTTTTTCACAAAAAAATACAGATATTTTTGACGTCGTTGATAGATCGTCAGTCGTCAACTAAACGAGTTGGATTCCCTCATGTTTTTATGCATAGTTTATGAATAATAATAACCAGTTTTTGTTGCCCTCCAGGGTGCACAACCCTTGCGCTAATGAAAGAATGTGCAGTTGGTCGCAATGCATGTGGGGTCAACGAGTTTTATACACGCATTTTTAATTCAACTTTGTAAGCTTACATTTTCTGTTTTATATTACTCTATTTCAGATGAAGGGCCCTAGTTTAACTCGAATTAGACATGTTTTAAGGTTAATAATTAAATGTCATTTTAATAACCATTTCACCTGACCTCCTTAATGTATGTTAATGAATATGATAGAGGTCAAGCTGTTTGGTTTTATCCAATCAATTGTGAGCAAGCAGATCGATGATTTTACTTTGGAATAGATGTATCAGAATCATTGAGTTCCCATCTAAACATATTTAGCAGTTGTTGTAGAAAAGATGGCAATTTTATAATAATAGTGATTGGTTGGATTATCGACAACTTTATATGGCATCGGAAGGATGTGGTCGGTATTAAGTTTTGGCGAATCATTATCGAGTTCTATAACATCAAACAGTACGGACACTTTATAATTGTAAAAAAATATTTCCTGTTAACTTTCAAATTGATTATTTATTTATTGAAGAGTACAACGATAAATTACAATCACTAAATTTTACAATGGATCTCATTAAAATATGACATGAGTTGAATTTTTAACTATGGTGGCGCCAAATAATGTAGTGTTTTATAATTTTAATGCGGTTCAAAAATGCTTTCAATGCCTTTACGTCATTATCATAAATTACATTAACACCGTTTGTGAAAGCTAGACCTTGAAGTCTCTGATAAATCTATCATGCAAAATGAATCTATTACCTAAAAATAGCTATAATAAGTGTACACTTCTAAATCCATCAATAAAGGCATTGCTAATGCAGGCTAAGTCGCATGCATAATCTAGTATATAATGTATAAATAAAGAGTACAGTAGACCATTCAGATCAAGTGTTATCGGCATGTCTGGTAGGATGTCAAAATCTCGAACTACTTTTAAACAAAACTGTGGTAAAAAGTACACCAGATTTGAACACACTTCCTGTCAATGACAGGGGTTGTTTCACCTCCGAACGCGAAAAACAATTGCCTCTCTTTCGATCTAGGCAAAACAGAGAAAGATAGCACGATGAGCTGATATCACTTCACAGTTCAGCGTTCACACAAACACGTGGTCGCGTCAGGTAGGAGCGGAAGCAAAAAAATGAAGGCAAAAAAAATATAGGTACACCACTCTAAACATCCCCTTTCTGATGAATTGTTTATGGAACGAGTTAGTAGTTCAGATTTGATGGATTGTGGTCTACTGTTTTATGTTATTTATGGTTAACATAATTTGTAATGTAAGCATTATTGTTTTTAATAAAAGTATTAGAGTAACCATTACAAAACGATAAATTCAAATGAAATAGTATTCAACATTATTAATTTCCGTTAAAGATCATAGTTGCAATTATTATGACACTTTTATTTGCAATTCACATCTTGTCAACGACATATTAAATTATGGTATTAAAAAAAGTACATCGTAAAAACAAATGGGATATGAGCGCTCGATGCTCGCCCTAGGGCAACCACTACCTAACAATTAAATAATACTTAACGGACTACCGAATAAGTTTTATTTTATTATGTCTTCAGGCGGCTGTCTGATGGATGTGTTTGAATCTTTTTTAAAACATACTAAGCATTATGGTTATTGTCTCAGAACTTGTAATTTGGTTTAAAATGTCATCATAAACGCATTCGAATTTAGAATACCGAACGCGGAAAAATGTTAAAAGCTATTTATTTATCGTTTTGATTCCTACTTACATTAAATCACTTTAAAATTCAATGTTGCCAACATTATAAAAGGTTATCACGGTGATTATAAATTTTTAAAGTGAATGTAGCCATCCTTCTTTGTACGTCAGTAATCAATTACACGTATGTCTAATTTATTTAACATACGTCTTCACGTTTAATGTATACGATGTAACAGTGTCGTGAACATCAAAAAATCTTTTAAGATGAAAGGAAAGTAACATTGGCACGTAACATAAATTTCTCAGACGTAGACATCAACTCCAGCGTCCAGATTGATTTAAATATCAAATAGTTTTCACGCAATATCATTTCTGGTTATATATTGGACTAATATTTTGCTTTAATTACATATTTAACTATATTTCTTAAATAATTTAGTTATCACTGCCGAGAATTAATGATTTATTTAGTAATATGCTAGGATCATGAACATCTTATACTTGGAATTATTAAATTGACGGAAGATATAAAATAATTTGATAATGTGGAAGTACAGGGTTTCTGTAAAATGTAAGTTTTCAGGCTATAAAGTTACTTTAGTTTTCGTTTAAGATTAGATGTGTTAGATATGCCTAAGTAATGCTAAAATATAATCTCCCTGATTTATGCGAGGTAATCAGAGAGTAATCAGCGGCTGTATCCACTTCTCGCTTTAATATTCAACACAATGAAAATTATCTCCATGTTAAATACAACAAATTGTGCCATTTTTTTACCGTTGAGTTTATACTAACTTATTGTACTTAAGTTGGAAAGGCCAGAAGTATTTGGAACGATTTCTATCCAAACTGTGCTTATGTCCGGATAAATTATTACAGATTACATTACAATGTCAAGGTATATTGAAAAGTTCCAAGAGTATAGATAATAAGGGAGCAATTAATATGAGCTCCATTGTATGTAACTAAGCTAACAATGTAAACACTCGTTCCAGCAGGTTGGGCGTTGTCTAAAAATAACACAAATAATGAAACACAGGGGAATGTTTTTCATCTCTCCCGTTATACACGCGAAATGTGTTAAAATAAACACCCAAACACAGTCTTATTATAGTGCGACGATGTGGCCAATGCATTAATTCGCAACTCCGGATATATATTTAGACTTGTCGTTTATGATTTGTTTTTTTATAACATTTGTGCAGTTTTTGGTTCGCGCACGCGCTGCGCTCAAGATGCGTTCGTGAATTTAAAATTGGAACACTAGTCGTTCTTAATACGATATTAATGAACAAAAGCCTCTGTTTTTTATTTGATGGTGGTGAATGCACACTCCATCTTTTTTCTAGAAATGAAGAAGCATTTTGAATTTTAGCATTTGATGAATGGAACTGTATACATAAAAACAGAATGAATAGGTTATTTAAGTTTACGTAATACTTAGAGAATGGAACATAAAACAGTGTATTTTTAGTGTATTACAATATTTGTTTGTTTTCCTATTAATAAATAAATAAAAATCCTCAAGTTTGGTACTTAGATTTTATTTATCATTTTATATCAGCAATATTTATTAAGACTTGGCGTTTTTGTCTTAAAAAAATAGTGAAAATAATAAAGTATACAAGTAAAAATATAAAAAAAATTACAAGAAATGGCAGTATGGTACTGTACCTTTGCCTGTCCGAAAGCGTAATCTACTTCTACTATGGAATGAAACTGTTTCTAATTCGTTTTCTAACATAGTTTATCAAAGAATAGCACCAATTTATTGTGTCAGGGGGGACACAACTTCGCTTACTTAACAAAGAGGGTACGGTTTCAAGGAATATCTTTAGAAGGCAAATAAAAGGACTTCTTTCGCGCATATAACGCTTGCGAGCGACAAATGTTGCAATTCTCCTTTGTTAATACGGCAGCTGCAATGCTACAAAAGAGGAAGGCGATCTAAGTTGTTTTAAAATTAATGATATAAAGATTGCTGTTTTTTTTATATCATATAGCTATGGACTGCCATTGACTGTAAATGATTCTATTAAGAATATATAAATCTTAGACAGGAATGTAAAATTAAGAGAGAATCATGTATTCGTAGGGTAATGACTCTTGTATCTACTCCAAACTTGTGTTGCTAGGTCTAAAATGCAAATTTGGACAGCAGCTTAAATTAACTGAGATTTTAATTTTCTTTTCACAGCACTAATAAACTACATTTTATAAAGAATTACTTAATAGAAATATTCAGAAAATTTCCAATTTTTTTTTTAAATATACCTCAAAGAAGACTAAATATTTGGTTAAAAATAAATATTTTTAGAATTAACTAGAAGATTTGCAAAAGACTACAAATTAATATATAAAAATAAATAGTTCAACAGTTTTTTTTTCTATAAATATCAATAATATTAGAATTTCATATATCAAAAATTACGAATAGGTATGTAATGTCTGTACGCACATCCTCGGATTTTGTTAACTGAAAAGTAGAGGCATTTTCGCGGCCCAATTAATGGTTAATTAGGATATTTAGCGTTTCGAATTAGGATGAACAGGACATTTGTCGTTTAAATCAAAGGTGGATCGGAAATTCGGCTATCTGATCAAGGGTAAATCGAAACGATTCGAGAAAATCCGCAAACTTAGCAACTTTACTCAGATCATATAGGGAAAGCGCATAATAAGGTACCTATTTTGCGGTTATTTAAGCGCGTTGCACAAGGGAATCGAGATTCCGTGCGTTGGTACACCGCGCGCTATGATTTGACCGTCCGTGTTCTACGTTCGTATCGCAAACCAGATCTTCTTGCCTGAATTGTTATTGGGATTGTACGTGTGAACCGCCCGCCGCGGTGATTGTGTATAAAACTTATTAAAATTCCTTCGTTTAACTTTCGGCTTATCATCGATATTGTTGTACTATAAAGATAACGAAAAAATACGATCAGTTCCATACCAACAATTCGAAATAAACAGTTTTCTGTCAGCATTTAATGCCTTAAAATTACTTCTGTAAAACACTTTGGATCTTTTTAAAAATATATAAAAATGAGTATTAAGCTAATATTTGCGATATACATATATTTAAGTTTAGTACAGTTTTATTACTTACTTTTAATTTTATAGCAGTAGTAGCGTTGATCATTATTTGTTCAGTGCAATAAAGTATCACTGTACATTCGTAACTGTCAACTGCCGACCTTAACTTTCAACCCACGTGAAATTAGAAGGCCCAACTCATCTCTAAGTTATGCTTGAAGCATTGTGCAGTTGTGCAACCCACCACACAGCCAGCATGGCTGACACATTTACCCAATTCGGAATTTAATAATTTGTACTGCCAACATTAAACAATAGAATATTAAATTAGAGTCTGTGATAAATTTCGAAATTCGAAAAGGAGCGCCCTACGCTTCAGACGTTGGCAGTATTCGGATACACATCTAAAATAAATTTCGGCAAGAATAATTCTCGAATAATAGTAAATGTGAGATAAAGTATTATTAAAATTACAATGCTAAATAAAATAAATGATTGTAATACGTAATATTGGCTTCCTTTTCGATCCAGTTTAGTGGCATCATGTTATCTGTCCATTGATCTCAACATCCTTTTATATAAAAATAACATCGCAAATTAATTAGACGTCCGGTATGAAAGGGATAAACATTAAAAATTACAAATATACGTAGCCATAATATATTTATCAGAGTTATTAATTAATACCTAGTATTTGTATTTTTTATTGCTGTGATAGGTACTTGTTTAGTAATATATTATCAATAATTGAAGGATTAGAACATTCAATTCGGTGCAGCTTTTCTTTATTCGAATTTTTGTCTATTTTGATACATCACAATGTAAATATAGAGGATACCGGCCAAATTTATACCATTATAGGTACTTAAGACAATAATTTAAGTTTTTCCCATAGTTAAGCAGTTAAACTCAACGATTATACATACGTATTTCTACATAATTGGGCCGGTTCTCATAGAACAAGAACCGTTTTGGACAATGGATCGAATTATAACAGGGAAAAATAGCCTGAGTTAAAGATTTTCACATATTTAAATGGTTATTTCCACCAACATGACATATGACGATTTATTATTGTTCTTTTGTGGAAATACTGTGTGATTTTTTTCATATAATAATGAATTTCTGAATCAAAAGGTCTCGTGTGTTAAGTTTATTTTCGAGATTGCTGGGAAAGTTACGAAATTTTTTGACATCTAAATGGAATCCTTTTATTCAGGCAATTGTAAAGGAAAAACGAACAAACAATGGTGTTTGTTTAAATGGAAGTATGTCAAAAGGGAAAATCTTTGCATTTTGCGATTGTTATGTAAAACTTAGTTATTTCTGGCAGACTTTATACATAGCAAACATTATGTAACATCAGTTCTAATAGCATGATTAGAGATATTTTTCTAAACCTATTTGACTTTGCGGAAATGAAGTGGCGGTGAATGTATTTACTACGTTATTTTATAGAAACGAACAAAATACAAAATGCCCAATTTTACCAACTTGACAATTCCAATACTTTCGTAACCGCAAGTTGCAACTGTAAGCTTAGGTTTAAAGCAATTTGTACATTAACCAGTCCTATCCCACCTACTTTATTATGACGACTGTGAACATAAAACTGACCATTAAATCGACTCGGCTGCGGTGACGAATGCCCCGGAATGGGCTTCATCACAGCGGCAATTAGAATTCGTGTGCGAGCGTAAATTATGAAAAAGCAGATGGTTCGAGTTCTTAAGAGTTGCCATTAATATGTGCGCACCTGCTGGGATGTTATGTGGGCCGTGCGCAGGGATGTCAACTGTACTTATTATACAACCACGCCGTATTTAATGTAGGGTAGACAGAAAAATATTATATCGAATTTGAATGCTATCGATCAATTTTATCCTCTATCAGATTTTTATTTATTCGTCGTATATGAATATAAGTTCTCGCAAAAGAAATGTGTTTTCTGTAAAGATTTACAATTTAGCACTTTAAAAACAAACACAACTGAAGTAATCACTGTTTACAATAATAACATATCGAGAAGTGAAAGTCTATTTCCTTATTACTTTTGGCGATATTGAGTTATATATATTTTCGGAATCGAGAGTTTTTCACTCAATGCGAAAATAAATACTTATGTCAACGTCTCCAAAATTGTTACTTGAAACAAATAACCTTTTTAACTCTTGAGTTTTTATTTTTATGACTAAAGAACTCTACTAAGTTAAGATGAAAATATGTTTAAGAATTCACAGCCCTACCGTGACCGTGCAAGCGCAACGTGCAATGCACTACAGGCCGATACTAACACACCTAAAATCGAAACATATCGATTATATCATAAACTAACGCAATCATACACGCACAGTATCGTTACCTGCGTGGTATGACATGCTACGTCCTAGATATGCGACAGGTATCCACCGAGTACACTCGATAATCGACAACTTGAGCGGAATTTACAATGTATTGATATGAAATATTCCACATGTAATATGAAGGAAGATGAAATTACAACATCAACTATCATAAGATAGAAAACAAAACCAACCTTCAGGAATTAATTATTTATTCGAAATTGGAAATTATAATGTTGCGGTTTTCGGCCAGACGTGTTTCCGGTGCCGCTTCCGATCAGAAAAGCCGGACGGCGATCACGCGATTTTAAATTTCGAACGCGATTCTAGAACGAGATTAAAACGCAATCAATATTTTCAATTCAGGATAAAGGATGTATCTGAGCATCCGATTTTTTTTTCAGTATAATTTTAAGCCCACTGGCCAATTATGCTAAACAATGATCGATTTGTAGGACCAGATCGTTCGGTTGCTTAATGATGCGTTCTGCGACTGTATCACAAGCTAAATGAAACAATATTGTTGATCGGATTTTGTTTGAATGACAGAGATTCAAACAATAATATTAGTAGATAATTTCAAACATTGATTGAGCCCCAAAGTAAGCTTGTACTTGTGTAATGGTATAGACAAAAATGCACTACACATATACACATCTAAGAATTGTAACAAACTAGTTAGTTAATCACAGAAAAGTTTGCCACTACCGGAACTCTAATCTAAGACCTTCAGCGTTACAGGCAGGGTCACTACAATTGCGTTATCAGATCGTCATTGCCCATCAGGTCATGGTTGCCATCAATATAAATGCACGAGTATGATGGGAACAAGTCTTTAGCTGCTGTACAGCTGTAGGTTACTGTATTATTATAATTTTGAAATGGCTGCTTAAGATAGGGTGCGTCGGAGAGGATCAAGTTGTTTTAGAATGGGACAATTACATCAATGCACGATCGTCATCACGTAGACCGGTGGCCGGGGGCAAGACAAACCTGTCCGCCGCTGCGATGCGCAAAATACCGTTTTTTTATTTAACAATGCGACTTCATTCATAATGTATTATAGCCCTGCACACACGCATCGCTCTATAAATACATGAAGACATAGACTATTTAGAAAACTTTAAATAACAGATCTTTCACTTATAACAATGGAATAACACTGATGTAAATTGACGTTTACTATTGTCAACTTATCTCATAGAGAATCGATAATTAAACAAACAATTCTACCAACATAACAAATTGAATTCTTAAGTTATCGAATTATTTGGCGGAATCAAAGCTCTATTTGCTACTACGACGGATTCTGTTGTAGCCTGTAAGCAGAGATGGGCAAAATGTTATCTGATTAATGATGAACGATTACAAAATGTAGTCGTAATTTTAATTTTTTTGCTCTGTGAACATGATTAAATCCATTTAAAACATTAAGAAATGATAAATGTGTATACAATCTGGGATTTTGTAGTGTTTAAAACATAAATGAGCAAAATGCCGTCATATTAATGGTAAAAAAAGAAAATGTAATCGTTAATCATTTTTTTTTAATCTGATTACATTTTGCCCATCTATGTCTGTAAGTAGGCTTGTACGGACCCATTTAATTTAATGAGCTTCAAGATGCATGGACAAGATCACCAAATTCGCACGTATAATTCTGGGCGAGCCTCGATTCACCGGTCGCTCTAGTCCAAGTTTTCTAATTTGCAAGCAACATCGTTCATTCGAGTTGCTATTAACTGTATGTTTATCGCTTAATGAGCTTGCGCACACGCATTCGACTCACTAGGGGGATATTTCCCCCGTTGCCATTTGAGAACGAGCGAGTTATAGGGGAAACAAAAAGTAAACCTGCTTTGGTATCGATTTTTTATCGTGGCCTGACATTTAGTGCATGAAATAGTGGCACCATCGTGCCATAAAATTTGAAAGAGCAGACAGTAGTCAAATATAGTGTATATTCGTGAGTAATTAATATAAAGCAAGCTAACTGTGTATTCCCTAAAATCAAAATTACATCAGAGGCAAAGGGTTTGTTTTTATTAAAGTTTTTTTTATTTTATAACTTAAAAAAATGACATTTTCAAGCACTATCTATTATTTACCATCATGCCAGTCTCCTATGGGCGTAGACAGAAAGAATTAAATGTGTACTCCCTATCTTTGTAAAGTTATTTCACTTTATTAAAGTTCATTATTCCCTTCATACAGAGTCGATTCCCCGTACTTTTGACCTTACTCTCCACCACGATTCTTTTTTTTTTTATTTTTTACACCGGCTCGACATAGTGACTACAGAGTACCTGATGGTAAGTACAGTGTAGTCCAAAAACGAACGCGACTATCAAAGGATGAAAACCCATTGATAGTCTACATCGTCATGTCGGCCCACATATACCACGACTAAAGGTCTCTAGGTATATGAGCTACTGGATATACACAAGCTGATCCCGAAACGCGACAAGCCGAAACTGGTCACTATGACGGGCTTTACACCCATGTACTGTGGTCGCGACCCAGACGGGCACCGACGCCCTACCACCTCGCTGCTGCTCGTTTAGCACCACCCAGGAGCCAGGATTCTCTATTTGGTCTGTGTAGTCTTGGTCGACCTCAGCTACTCCCTTCGAGATTTCTACATCATATGCAATGTTGGTAAATCGCAGGAAACCTACTTGATTATTGGGAAACTGCTATCAATTCAAACGAACTGAATCATCCGACAAACGAACGCTTGTTTCAACCACTCGCAACTGAATTTAGATAAACAAACATTCACATCGCGGCCTAATAATCTTTAGGCCCGCATTACACGTTCATGCAATCGTCGATCACAACCCACAATCGAGAATTACATTAAAAAAAACGACTGACGGAATGGTATCGACATTACACGCTTCTGCGACAGTCAATCACTACCAACAGTCATGATTATGTATGATATCGACTGATAGAATTATATCGACATTACATTACACACTTGTGCACTCTTTAATTATTATCAACAACAGTCATGAATTAAGTTTCAATGATATTATCTAATAGAATTATATCAGATTCATCATCGCTTTAGACGATACGTTATTATCCGTCATAGAAGTATCTCTAGTTAAACTGGCAGCAAAAGTTATAGTCTAATGGCGCTTTTTGGTTTTCACTACTGATAGATTGATAAAATCCTTTATTTCTACGAACATTGTGTGTGCTACTGGTTTATTTATTGTTCGAAACACTAGTTTCGTTGATAAAACTTTTAGACATAAATGGTGTGAAAACATGGAATTTTGGGAAGTTCACACGTTCCCGTCTTGGGGACATGTCGGCGAGGGACAATCAACCTTGACCCGTGTGTGGGGCGATGACCTATTTTTACCCATGTCGAGTATTTACTATAACTTGCAGGCCAGAATTCATCAAATTGGCGATTATTTAGTGTCGATCTGGTATTATCACTATTTATAGAGATATATCGATATTTATTAAAAATTTTGACAAATAATTTTTTTGTTATACAGATTTAAAAAATATACACATTTTGGTATAAATGTGGTTATAATGTTGAAAATTAATTAAGGCAACCTTTTTAGATTACTTAGTTAACTATTAAATAATTTCAGTTTGTTTTCGCGTGATTGAGAAACGTTTGGTTATTAAGTGACTTTCAACACATTAACTAAGTTGTTCGATTTAAAGCAATTTTATTTTTCACGAATGATAAAATTGTTTATTAAACGTATGAAAAAATTCGAATGTGATAAGATTATTTGTCGTACATACAGATTTTACTTATTCTTATATTAAAATCGGCATTTTATGAATGTTATACGGATTTTACAGGTTTTTAAACAGATTTTTATTACAAATCTACAATGCGTTCTATAAGCAGTGTTTAGTAAACAAAACCAATCTTTATTTAGGGATGTACGGCGTGAACTAGACCGAATCACTAACCCTGTCCGAAATATCGCGTCTTCCGATGTCTGGAAGAGTTATTCTTGTCGGCGGCCAGTCAGCATGGATTCTACCCGTGCAACTAACAACCACCGAAGCCTAGGAATGTATCTAATTTTAAAGCGAAGAGGCTCGCGAGTCGCGACCCAGGTGACCCCGCGCGCCGGTCGCTCTAAAACCTGAACTTTCTTTAACTACGTGCCTGTTTGCTCGGTAAACGTATTGAACACACACAGGCGCGTCTTCGCGGCGGGTCACGACTCGCTTCGGCTGCTTGGACCCTTCGCGGCCTATCCAGGACAATTTACAGCCATAGTCGCCACGGGCACTCATGGGAAAGTATGGGAACGCTAGTGACGCTTGCTAGCGGGCTTAGCCCGGTGCGAAAGGTAAACAAATAGCGGCATTAGCGGTTTCTGGTATCCGTTACGGTACCTGGGGTAGAAACCCTAGCAGGGCGACGAGCACCGTGGGGGCGCGCATGGTGCCGGGGCACGCGCGTCGGGAGCTAGGCCCGACGGTCCTCAGCAGGCGAGCACAGATCCGCAGTAATCCATCACTTGCACACACGCACTGAGCGTTTCACTGGAGTCACACAGCACAGGTATCGAGGTGTCACTGCTCGCTTCGAACCGGTCGAGGGATCGTGCACTACGGTCGAAACGCGCGCGACGCGTGTGTTCATGTACACAGACCGCAATAACGTGCTTTCACGGCAACGCGTGACGGCGGACTGAGGGCGGGCGGTGGTCGTGGTGCGGGCAGCGCGCACCTGGCCACAGTACTCAACACCGAGAGATGGCGCTGAGCGGCGCATCTGCCGGGTGTACCCCCCGCGCTTGCCGCTCGCCGCCCCGCTACTCAAACCAAGCATAAAATACATAGAAAACAGTCGCACTGTACGTGAACACGCGCCCCGTTTATGTAAAAACTTCGAAGATTTGAGCGCCATTCAGTACCTTGAGCTTGCAATATGACCTTTTTTTAAATTTGATGGATATTAAGAATGGAAATAAAAATTTATTAAAATTATTAAAAATTTATAATTCTGTTTTGTAGCTTCTGTTGACTTTTTTTTTTGTTAGATCTATAGATGATAAGCTTAGTTACGTAAAATACTTCTAAAATAATTAAACATCCTTGGCGTAGTGGATTAGCGATCCGTTACTGCGCGCTGAGGGGTATTTATGAATGAATAAAATGAATAGAAATGAGTATTTATTTTTTAAAAAGGAACTAAGAGGTCTTGTTAATGCTTTATTTCGTGACATAAGCAGATCTTAAGAGGAAATTGTATTGAAAAGGAGTAAAAAACATTCTTAAAGAAGTTATCTGGTGAAGAATAAAAGAATCACTAATCTTAAATAGTCAGGTATGGTTTTGCAGTAAAGCTTTCTAAATTTAAATATGACTTTATATACTATCGAATAGTAACTATTTATGTTTGCCAAAGCAACAAATTAATGATTAATTTATGTTTAAAATTGTCTTTAAAATCAAAAGAACGCTTCTGCGACTTGTTTATCCGATGGTGAAAAAATTCTAACGAAAATGAGAATACTCTTTTATATATACGCAGAAATAATTAGGCTGGTAATTCATGAAAGTAATGGTCATAAAAAACATTGTTATAATAAAATGTATACTGAGAAAGCGTATCGATTAAATATTGTAAATTCATTACTGTAGAATGCATGCATTTCCGAGAGATTGCGATCTGTATCAAGCTGTAGGAAACGGACAATAATGCCAACTAAAAATGTAATTCCTAATTTTGGGAATTTCATTATTTTGGGATTTATGGGCTTAAATCTAACGTTTGTACTATGGGTAGTGGGCAAAAATAATAATACTTAACACGTTAAGGACGGCGTGAACCACCGGTGGCTCACACGTGAATGGTTCATCTGGCAGCGTGTACCACCGGTGGCTCACATCGGCTATAGTTTTGTTAGATGAAAAAAACTTTATGTGGTTAATTATTTTTTTCAATCCAATGAATCGAAACAAGATAAACTGCGCCGTACGATGTAAATACATATCCATGACATGCGACAAAGTAATCTGCTCACGACAGAAAAGTTTGCGCAACCTGAACTCGAACGCAGGACTTTCAACGGCGCTCGTAGTTAAAAAATATTAAAGGTATTTTTTTTAAATTCAGGACAAAATTGAGAGAAAAGTAAAAGTAAATTAAGAAAAAAGAAGGGAAGAGTCCTTCAGTGAGCGTTCAAAGGCTGAGGATTGAAAATGAAAAAAAAAAGGGTAGAAAAATATACGATTTCATACAAATTATGCTATTTTCAAGTTGTACATTTTTGTGGTCAAATTGTGGGCTGTAACGAACTTGGTATAGGATCAGGGATGATGGCATAACATAAGAGATCTCTATGCCCAGCTGTGGGCATTACCTACATATCATTACGCTACATTCCTTTAGGGATGAGCAGAGATACAATAGTGGCTGTATCCACTTTACAGTAATATATCGTGCTTGGGCACATGACATTTCTATTAGATGTCATGATTATGATGATGTATTTATAATTATAAAATTTTAGGGGTTTAAAATAGTTTTGAAGTAATTTTCTTGTTCAGGGTTGGCAATACTGCAAACGGGATGCGTTAAATTGAGGGTTGTTGGCTCTTCGCGTGTTCACGGACTGTAAAAGATGCAAATTTTCGTTAAATCTTCACAATTATTGAATTGGCAGCTGCCCGTTCCGAGATAAGCGTTGTGATAAATATAATATCTAATTGGGAATTCCAGTGCGTATTTAGGCATGGTGGGTAATATAAAAAAAATTGGCATTTAACATAACATAATATACAACATAGAAAGATACTTGCTAGTAGTAGTATGAAAGTCTAGATCTTAGATAGAGACTTGCCAGTATGAAAGTCTAGATCGGCCTTCACGTCATTTTGGTATCATTCGTAATTTTTACGTGCTCATTTTATTCACTAAAAATAGTAATTTGAAAACACGGCACCGCGATACGCCCTCCTAGTCAATCCTGTAGTACAACCCTGTTATTTGATCCACAGTAGTAGCTCGAAGGTACTATTATCAATTTATATTAGTATACATTTTATTAAAAACCCTCAGGGTTCAAATCGACCCGGTAGCAAACGTTTAAAACACGCATTATTATAATAAGATCCTGCTTTAGCTTATTTTATTTGGAGAAAATTATTCTTTTTATTATTGCAAAATATAATTAAGTTTACTATAAACCTATGTCCATTCCGGAGTAAGTAAAGACAATTTTTAATTTTCTTACTGCCTGCCCAATGTGACTAGTATCGAATTTAATCTAGAAAAATCCAAAAATACATGCTTGGATTCAATCTTATGATAACTCGGATGGATAAATCAATTTTTTAATACAAAATAATTAGTATAAAATCATTTTATAATATTGTAAGAGATTATGAAATCTATCTATTATGTTAACTAATTATGGCTGTAGGTGCCTAGCGGTTAAAAGAGCGGTTTCCATGTGCGGCAATGCGAATGGTCGCACCTTCGAATCCCGTCACGTGACTGTAGGTTTTACTATGTATGGAGTTAAGCACCACATGCTCACCGTTGGAGGAAACCATCGCGCGAAAGCCCGCATGGCATCAAAAAAGAATGTCATGTGTAAGTGTCCTGAAAACAGGCGATCGGTCACGTTAGCCCTGTACATAAATGCAAAGTGGTAAAAGCCTATAATGTGCCGCTTCAGTTGCGCAGAGATATTGCTTCACTGAGCGTTTTCTTACGTCTATATCATGGCGAGTGTTTTAAAGAGTTATTTAACATTGTTCCCCCCTTACTTCCTGAATAGAATCACGCGCGCGGGTTTGCGGAGTCACAGCTATACGGTATCTCATATCCCGGCTAGGACTAAGAAGTTCTCTAATTCCTTTTGCCGTGTCGTTGGGCTGTGGAATGGTCTTCCAGCGAGCGTGTTCCAAACTTCCTATGATATGGGATCTTTTAAGCGTAGCGTGAAGAGATATTTGTGCGGGCCGGCATGATCGCTGTGACTACCGATGGGTTTTTCTTACCTGTTGATAGTCGTTGGCGTTTTTTGGACTGAACTATGCTTATCATCGGGTATGGTGCAGTCACTGTGTCGAGTCAGAATTTAAAAAATGTATCTCTGCATGTCTCGTAAGGGATATAGCGTGATGATATATTATTATTATTTTTATGTTATCTGGATTACGAACATTTCTTTTAACTGTACCCAGTATCGAGGTGTGAAAAGATATAGTCTTCGTTTCTTGCTGGCATTGTCATATATACATACCTACTCGTCAGTGACGTGCATAGGTTAATTGGACAAGGTAGGCAAAATTTGGTAATTAATTTGAATATTATATTTTGATAGTAAATATTATATTGCTCTCATAGGAATAATTGATGGAATGAATATAGAATATATATGAATATAAATGGTTCTTTTTTTCTTTAACTTTAAACAGTTTATTCCAGACTTATTCATGGTAAGGGCATGAAATGCTTGCATGCATCTGTCGAATGAACGCTACTGCTACTCGTATATATAGGTACATAATATCGCCCAAAAAATATAGTTTAAAGCAATTACTTTCACCACTCGATATTGTTATTTCTTGTTGTGTCGTGTTTTTTTGTAGTTTACAGATATAAATTCCACATGGTAACAATCAGACCTTGAATACCAACCTGTAGGTCATGGTGACAATTTTTTATGTAAGTTCGAACCCACGATACATATCGCAGAAGTAGATCACTTAGGCACTGGGCCGTATGAGTCGTCGAACTTTGACCCAGTTCTTGTGGCTCTATAGACCGCACCTATACCTAGACTAAAGGCCGTTTAAATTTTATTTTAACCAGTTTAGGTCAATTGCTTAGACCTAGTTATTGGTTCTATAATTTGAAGACATTTACAATTTAATTTGTTAGTTTCGAAGAAAAATAAAATTGCCTTATTGTAAAATTACTATATGATCGGCATTATTACAAACATAAGTTTATTTTGATGGACCTTAGTTTAATTTTAAGATGAAACCGAACGAATATTTAGTACGAATAGGAAACCAAGATTGAAACAATATTACTAGAGACCGTCATACCGCTATCGGAGTTTGATTCAATTGACATAGATTTGACAGTTGAATTGCTTGTTAAGTTATTGTTTTCCCTGCTTATATCGCATGATACGAGACCGTAATGTTATATGTGTGCCAACAAAGAAGCGCCACACCTATCCACCACACCTAGTTCTAACACGCCAGCTCCGTCTGTTTCAGGCCCTGACATGAAAATTAGTTTACAATTGTTTTTTCCAATGAAATAATTTGTATCAAGCAATTAGACCTTTTACCGGTCGGTTCTTGGAATATTATGCCGTTGTGCATCCGGAACAAAGACTTACAAATCCAGTTTTGACTATTATTTACTTCATGGCGGCAACTGATAGCTGCAATTTAGTTTTCTTCTCGTGTTATTTCAAGCTATGTTAATATTTTTTTAGTGATGGACTAATCCATTAATACTATCTATTCCGATTGAAAAAACTTAGATTTATACAAAAGGATTTATTAAACACATTTAAAACATTTTAAAGGAATTTTTTACATGACATATGTATATTTTCTTTTTGATGAACTGAAAAGGTTTTTTGGAAATTAGTTACGAAATTTAAATGATCTTGTAAATTCTTTGATATTACAAAGTAATGACTATTTCACATTTATTCTCTCCAATATATAACAATAATACCATGAGGTTAAGTAAATCTCAGATTCTCTAGTTTGATAGATTATGACAAAAAGGTCCATGATTTTACTTTCAAAATTTTGCATCAAACTGCGAAAATATCATCGAAAGCGATTTACTAATTGTTAAGTGACGTCTGGACAAATATTTATATTATATTAGAAGATATACTTTTAGTGTGTATAAAAAAACGGAAGTCGCATGAAATATACGAGTTTTTAAAACCGGAGCTATAGTTGTAAATTTAAAAGGATGATTCAGACTTGCTCTTGAGAGCAAGGTACCGACGCTACGTGGTTTTAAAAACGTGTACATTTTGTTCGCATAGTTTGATAATATTTATGTAGTATTTTAAGCGAAGGTCGTTATAAACTTAAGTGTCTCTCGTATGTTCTTGTAAGGATACAAATACAAAAGCTATATTCACTTACATATCATAAAACACTTATGAACGTATAGGAGTAAGATTTGTAAAATTTTGTCACAAGCAGTCGATTCGCGTTTGTTATACTGCTAGACAGTCATTGACCGGGCGCGACGAATCAGCTGACATTAAATACAAATGTGCAAATACGTGTTTACCTTTTTATATTTTAAGCAGTTAAAAAAAATAAGGCTTTTTTATTTACATATGTATCTAGTGATATTAATGAATTGGCTTTCCCGGTTACATCGGCTGGCTTTTCTTAAAAGTGATGGAAAAATAGTAATCTTTGCTGATTGAACTCAGTATGCCACTATGCTTTATTGGTATAATCATATATACAGCTTGACCTCTCCGTTATAACTTTCATTTTGCACTGGGAAGTTCTTGTAAACTAGATTTTTTGGTGTTTATTGATTTAATTACTAAAATAAACTTGTCTTGTATAAATTTTCCTTTTTTTGTTATCCCGGTGGAAATCCCTTCGGACCGTCAGGGGAGTGGTGAGGGCTACTCACCTGGGGTCCGACTTGCACCAACTAAAACCACAGGGGTGCCAGCACTGCCTACTCTTCGCCTTCGCTGGGCCTGGAGATCCAGATACTTACGAGGGTCCGGCGAGCTGTATAAGCTGTGCTGCTATATTCATATCCATATATCATAATAAATATGATATATACTAGAATAATAGCATATACATATTACTCTTATTAGCATACTAGCTGATCCGGCAAACGTTGTTTTGCTATATAAGGTTTTGTAATATCTTCTAAGATGTTCATTGAAATTAAGTGATGTCAAAGACAATTTTGTTCACAATTAAATACTCTTAATCAACAACACATTTATTTGGATAAATGTTAATATTATTACGTTGATACAACTCTTAACAAATAATGCATCAATTTCGACCAAATTCGATTACCAAAAAAACGGTTCTAGTGAGTTAATCTTAAAAGATAGATATATACTGTCACGGACATTTTTTTAGATCATTTCAAGAGGAATAATTCTTTCATACATATATTTTTCGTATCTTGAACCGTTTTCGCAGAGCACGCAATGGAAGCCCTCAAGGACGGATAATTTTCCCCGTTTCTTTCACATTTTTCATCATTTCTTCGCTCCTAATAGTTGTATCGTGATGTTATATAGCCTAAAGCCTCCCTCGATAAATGGTTTATTCAACAAAAAGTATTTTTCGATTCGAACCAGTAGTTCCTGAGATTAGCGCGTTCAAACAAACAAACAAACTCTTCAGCTTTATAATATTAGTATAGATTAGAGCTTGTAATACTGTCAGTCACTGGAAGAGATCTGTCCATTTCACTAAAGTTTTTATGGTCACTGTAACGTTCACATACTAGCAAACAGGCACCAATGTGTTTAGAGTGGAAATACGCATGCCATTTTTTTGTAGATACCTTAAACTGTTCTATTATTTCATAATAAAAATATCAGTCATAAATGAAGGTAAAAAAATAACAATATTACTGAGTCAATACCATCTAACGTGTCTGTTTCCTTTTTTGCTTTATGATAAGAGATCGAAGGTCTCTCGGCATTAGGTTAAGGTTGATATGTGCATGATAAGGACGCAAATTATAGACGCATTGTTAAGAATATAAAAGCTTTTTAAATATTTTCCGCACAATCAGTTCCCTCTTTGTTTCTAAATAAAATGTTTAGTAATACACCCACCATGGCCTACCCACGTCAGTCTACCTATTTCAGACGTATAGATTCGAAATAATCGAAAACAAAGTGTAAGACAACAATGGTATATAATTCCGTGTTAAATTTTGAATATAATGTACAAATACTTACGTAGACTCCTTTCTTAGTGAGATAAAGTTCCCACAAAAATCTTGATAACTTGTGGGAAATCAGGATAAATGAAGTCTCTTCTAAAATGGCTGGCCATTAACAATTAAATAAATATGTGAAAAAGCTTATATTCAAAAGTCATTTACAGTTAGAAACGTAAAGAAATTGCAGTGTAAATAAATAATGCATTTACACTTACACTTAAAGACACTTAAAGTCAAATTCTATTATTTTAATTAAATTAACAAATCAAATCGAACAATGCGCATCAAATAGCTTTATTGAGAAGACACCATCAACGCCTATGAAATTCCTTTGTAAATTCGACATTTCGAATACGTCAATGTAGCAACATAACTAACATGTATTGTGAATATTTATACACCTAAAGTTCTAAGTAATAAGGTAGAATATTGAATAAGTTATAAGTAAAGGAACGTTGTAATCATTGACGTGCGTACGGTTCCGTTGAAGAGGTGAAAAGGCATGTTTGTTGTTTTCAGGCGTAAGCGATCATCAAATATTTGTGGGGTTAATGCTCTTAATTAATTAGATAGATAATCTGTTTTAAAAGTAATCAATCTTTGCAGTTATCCCTTTTGGAATATCCTACTAGTAATATTATAAATTCGAAAGTTTGTGAATATGTTTGTTACTCTTTCACAATAAAACTACTGGACGGATTTGCATGAAACTTTTACAGTAATATAGATTATACATAGGAATAACACATAGACTATAATTTGTAATGATTTTATGTAATTTTGGTAATAATATAACGATACATGTCAATTAAGTCGGATAAAAAACGCTTTTAAGAGCTATTTTGGCGTACACTGCCTAAACTATTGGTGTTACACGAAGATAATGTACCGTAGGATTGTTTATCTTTAATAGTTCTAAATAAAAGTCTGTGACAGCATATATCTCCCTTTTATGTGGAATCCACTATCATCGAAATAGTATATTATAATACAAAAGATATTCACTAGAAATAATTTATATGGCAGAACAACGTTTGCTGGATTAGCTAGTATAATATACACCATAGTGATATAGTTAACAGGGAAGAAAAGGAAAACACTTAGAGGCCGGATCCCTAAGCGGTGGTTGGACCAATGGGTTTAATAGCGCGGTTGACATAAGCATTAGAAATATCACATAAGCACTCTGGTCTTCGACCACCTGGAGTTTTCCATCAGGTCGCCGAACGAAACCGATGAAAGAAACTAGTTTCCCAAAAACCAGCCGTGGGAGTGAACTTCGCAATTTGTCATGGTACCTCCACTGGCTTTTTTAAATTATAAGAGCGGACGGAATTGGCCAGCTCCAGAAAACCGTCTAATAGGCAGTATATAGCAGGATTCACAGTCTACCAGCATCGTGTATCACTCTTTCAAAAACCCCAGTACCACTGCAAATGCATCGGAGTGAAAATGCGCCTCAGTTTTGCAAGGATGAGCGACATTTGTCGGAGTTCTTCGTCTCCTGCGTTGATAACCTTATCGCATAGATTTGAATAATAATATATCCTCACATAATATCTCTTTCGGGACGAGCACAGATAAATTAGTGGCTGTATCCACTTTGCCCTTAAATTTCGATCTCAACGCGACCAGCACTGCGCAACTGAACGCCTTTCTCAGGGTATTTGTGTTAGATGCGTTGTTTTGCATAGATTTTAAGGCCTTAAAAATGTCTACCGTTTGAGGTTTCTATTGGACTTATTGATGATAATGATAAGTATTTTACAGCTACAACTAATTAGCGTTAGAGAAATGGTCAATTTATGGAAATTGTGAGAAGCAGAGATCATAAAACTTAATGAAACTTATTTTGCATAACGCAATTAAATTAATTTTATAACATACTGTAATATATGTATGTAGGTAGTCTTAAGTTATTGTATTAATATATTCATGTAAGTACTCTCTCTCTGCTATTACATGTGATCAAATACGGTTGAGTTTTATTGTGCTCCCGAAATCCTGCTGTGCTTCTGGACATTCATCTCACTGGCGACGAGGATTCTTACGGGATTTACGCGTGTGGTGCTGTGTAGTTTTTTTTTTTTGGTGTTGCAGACTGTGCGCAGCTGTTATTTTAATTTTAGTTGATAATGGCTGTAGGTAATATCGGACATTTTGATCTTCACAAAGACAATTGGGATCTATATATCGATCAAGTTGTACAATATTTTAAAATCAATAATGTGGAACATAGTTTAAAATCGGCCACGTTAATTACATTAGTAGGAAGTGCTACTTACGAACTATTGCACAATTTATGTGCGCCCGATAGACCGTGTTTAAAAACATTTGAACAACTAGTGACAGTCATGAGAACATTTTTGCAACGGAGACCTAACCGGGTACCAGAAGGCTGTTTTCGCGAACAAATATTCACAGAAGACGACTTAAGGCATGATCACACGCTTCGACGGGCCGTAGACATGAGGGCGGCTGATAAGATCTCAGTGGCGGTGGACGACTGTACCCGCGGAAGGGGTGACAGTACGCCGGCGCGGGAGTTACATCAGCTGCAAGCATCGGCAGCGTCGCGAGAGCAGAGAGGATGGCGTGCGGGGCAGGCGGGGCTGGTACAGTATGGTGCGAACGGTGCGGCAGTACGTATTGGCGCGCATCGAGCTCCGACGGACGATGGTGCAAGTGGCACGAGCGAAGCGGTCAGCGGAGGGCGACCGTTTAGCAAGGCGAATTGCAGCAGTCGACCTACAGTTGATAGCAGGGGTGTTGTATGTGATATTGAACGTACCAGCGACCATTGTACATATAACACGTACGTATGTAGAGGATGCGACCAAACTAGGGATATTAAGAAGGTGTGTCCGAAGAATAAAAAAAATATATCATTGATGCATATCTCGATGGAGAATAGCGTTTGTATCGATGATGAATCGAAGGGCTGCATCGAGGTGAATAATTTTTCAATTTTATCAGATAATGTAAAACAGTTTAGACCATACACCATTAAAGTTTACATTGAACAGAAATTACTAACGATGGAGATAGACACAGGCAGTGCGATATCGTGTATCAGTCACGACTGTTATTTAAAATATTTTTCTAATTGTGAACTTAAGAATACTAGTTTAATATTAAAATATTATACGGGCGAAATTGTCAACCCATTAGGAAAAATCACACCATTAGTCACATACGGTGATAAAAGTAAAATGTTAAATTTGTATATAGTGAGTCAGGGAAAAGCAAATCTTTTAGGTAGACAATGGCTGCAGGAATTAAATATTAATTTAAGCTCATTAAACAATTGTTATAAATTGAATGCTTGTAACATTACATTCAATCTGTCGGAATTCAGTTCCAGATATTGTGAGGTGTTCTCTGATGGCTTGGGTCGTTACACCGGGGGAACGGTCGGGTTCACGCTCCGCGAAGGCGCGCGGCCCGTGTTCCTGCGCGCGCGCCCGCTGGCGTATGCGCTGCGCGAGCCGGTGGAGCGCGCGCTCGATCAGCTGACGCGCGACGGAGTCATCACACCCGTCACCACTTCCGACTGGGCTACCCCGATTGTCCCGGTAATGAAGAAAGACGGCACCATACGAGTATGTGGCGATTTTAAACTCACCTTAAACAAATGTCTAGAGGTTGATCGTTTCCCCTTACCGAGAGTGGAGGATTTATTGACCAAGCTGCACGGGGGTCAAAAGTTTACTAAACTAGATTTGTCACAAGCTTATGCGCAGTTTGAATTAGATGAATCAAAGAAATTCACAGTCATAAATACACATAAGGGCCTATTTATGTACAATAGACTAATATATGGCTTAGCATCAAGTCCGGGTATTTTTCAAAGGAAATTAGAGCAATTATTTGCGGATATGCCAAGAGTGGGGGTTTTCCTAGATGATTTAATCATAACAGGGGTAGATGAAGTGTCGCACATTAAAACATTGCATAGCGTTTTTGATCGATTAAGAAAATACGGTTTAAAAATTAAAAAAGATAAATGCGTATTCTTTGCAGACTCAGTAACTTATTTAGGTTTTGTTATAAGTAAAGACGGAGTACATACATCTCCAGATAAAATTAAGGCTATCGAAGAGGTACCGGAGCCTAAAAACATATCAGAATTGAAGTCATTTATCGGAATGGTAATGTATTACGGTAAATTTGTGCGCAATATGAGTACAATTATGGAACCGTTATATAGTTTATTAAAAAAAGAAGTTAAGTATGAGTGGAACGATAGCCATAGCAGAGCATTTAATAAAATAAAACAATTATTAATTTCTAGCGAGGTACTGGCTCATTACTCCAGCGATTTACCTCTTGTGTTGACAACGGACGCGAGCAGCGTCGGCGTGGGCGCTGTCATCTCGCACCTCACGGAGAAGGGAGAGCGGCCCATCGCGTACGCCTCGCGCACACTGAACTCAGCTGAAAAGGCCTATTCGCAGATTGAAAAAGAAGCGTTGGCAATAATATATGGCGTAAGGAAATTTCACCAATTTTTATATGGGCGAAGGTTTACTTTAAGAACTGACCATAAGCCCTTAGTAACAATATTTGGAGATAAAGTAGGAATTCCTGTGATGGCAGCTAGCAGGATGCAGCGCTGGGCGGTCATATTAGCAGGGTACAACTATGTAATAGAATATGTGCGTAGCGAAAACAATGCAGCTGACGCTTTATCACGAATGCCGATAGAAAATTATAAAAAAGAAAAAAACGAGACAACATATGTGCATTTTGTGCAAAATTTTCTACCGGTATCACGGGAGATGGTACAAAAGAATGTCAAGGAAGACAAAATTCTTAACCAAGTTTTTAGTTATATACAAACGGGTTGGCCTAGGCACTGCAAAGACGACAAAATAAAACCATATTTTGATCGACGAAACGAACTATATACAGACGCGGGTTGTGTTGTTTGGGGCTATAGGCTAGTTATACCGGAACCTTTGAGACATTATTTACTGAAAGAGTTTCATATGGGTCATTTAGGTATGGTTAAAATGAAAAGTTTAGCTCGCAGTATAGTTTGGTGGCCTGGCATCGATGCGGACATAGAACGGACGTGTCGAGAATGCGCGACTTGCGTGGCAGAAAGTCCGTCACCGCCACGCGCAACTCCACAGCCTTGGCCGTATTTAACGCAGCCTTGGTCACGGCTTCATGTAGATTTTCTGGGACCATTCTATGGCAAAACTTTTCTCGTGATTATTGATGCTACGACAAAGTGGATAGAGCTGTTTCAGATGTCACGAACAACGGCTGGCAGTGTCATAAGAGTATTAAGGGAAACATTTGCACGGTTCGGCCTGCCAAAGGAAGTAGTATCTGATAATGGGCCACCTTTCTCGAGTAAAGAATACGCAGATTTTATGAAAAACAATGGCATCCGGTTAACTTTTAGTTCAGTATACCATCCCTCATCAAACGGTGCAGCAGAAGGGGCAGTTAAATTATGTAAGCGAGCCATATCAAAATCAATGAGAGAGGGCCACGATCTGGAGGCTGCTTTACAAGCATATTTAATGGCATATCGAAATGTGGAGCACAGCACAACGGGAGCATCGCCGGCGATGCTGCTGCAACGTAGGTCATTACAATCACGTTTGGATCTTTTGCAAAAAAGTAGGATGATAGAAAATAGAGTAAAAGATAAACAAGAAAAACAAATTCAATACGCAGGCGGTAGGGAAAGGTCTTTTGGAATAGGTGAAAAAGTACGGGTGCGGAACTATGGGAAAGGAGAAAAGTGGGCCCCAGGGAAAATAGAGAAAAGAATAGGTTCTAGGCATTACATAGTCGGACAGGAAGACGATCAACCTGTAAGTAGACACGTAGATCAAATTCGAAAAGAGACGGTGAATAGAGACGAAAATCCGGATACGGATAAGATACCGGATATAGCCGAGTCAAGTGGTGACGCTTGTCAGATTCCAGCTCCTACCGAGCAACCAATTTGGGTGACACCACCTAGTGAAGTCGAACCCCCTGTGGAAAGACCCAAGCGTAATAGGAAGCCAGTGGAACGCTTTGGTTTTTAATGGCATATCTATTTTTTATTGTTTAGACATAAGTTATTATTAATGTAAAATAAGGATAAGGGTGTAATATATGTATGTAGGTAGTCTTAAGTTATTGTATTAATATATTCATGTAAGTACTCTCTCTCTGCTATTACATGTGATCAAATACGGTTGAGTTTTATTGTGCTCCCGAAATCCTGCTGTGCTTCTGGACATTCATCTCACATACTATACTATCAATTTTTTTATTAGATATACGGTATGTAATTTTCATGGTATTGTTGAATATTTTTTATTACATTAAGGAAGATATTAAAGTGATTTTGGAATACATTTGCTTAAATAAAATTCAATGAATTCCAGGATTTCGGTGTTTTACTTTAATTTTTACTAACCAACACCACGACTCCTTGCCGGACGGTAAATGGTTACTATCGCAATATAGACTGCTTGTTTATATAATTTAAGCTCTTGTTATACGTAACCTTTGGGTAGTGCTAAACGGGTAATGGTACGGTGGTAATGGGAAAGACGTCTGTGCTTGTCTGTATTGTGATCACAGTATATGAGTGACGTGAGTCTTCACTTGACTTCTTCGGTGATTCTCTTCCTATATTCAGGAGATAAGCGCTGGAAGCTTTGGAGGGGACTGCTTCGTGAATTGCTGGGACTTACGATGACTGTTCTAGGATTTTTCTTTTCTAAACTTGATACATCATATCTTTATCCGATTTTTTTGCTAATATTTGTGTTATTATGTATTAAGTTATAACAAGTATTGTTACGTACATTTTCTCGATTATTTCATGCTTAATTGCTTTTCTATTGTATTTCTTTAGGTATTTTTATTAAATATGATAGCCTTCATAAGTTAATATATTTATTTTGATACTATATTATTTAGATTTTGGTTTTATTTAATGTATTAACAGTTGGCTGTCCAGTTTTATAAAATAAAAATATAGTTAGGCTAGCATGATGATAGGGACTGTCAATGGAATGCAATGGAGTGGCAGAAGCCATTAATTATTTAAGATTTTACTGTTATCCCATTAGAGGCATTTCATTTCGCACAAAGGAAAATGTCAATGACTTCACAAAGGACTGAAGATCAAAACGAAAACCTTTTAATGAATAAACAGCTGTAAATATGAATTTTATAAACATTTCAAAATTAATAAAATTGCTTTCGAACAATAAAACTTACTTTATAAACATCTAGATATCGTACGGATTCGAAAGTGGCGATTACCTCAGTGTTGTCAATCTTTGGCATTTCCTCCTAAAATACTTTAAAACCCTCTAAAAACACAAAAACAATTTTGAACCACCTAATTTAATATTTTGACAGCCTAAATTGTATGTGATAAAAACAAACGATTATTGAATTAGTAATTGTTAAGAAACAATGCACAGCTTATCAACAATTTATTGAGTTACATATAAAATTTAATCTCACTGAGTGTAAAACATTGGATATCATTTCTAAAACGTCACCATCGCCAGTAGATACATACAAATGTTATAAGTTGGCGTGTGCATTGAATCGGATTTTTCTGTTAATTTCTTTACTTGAATTTAATTTAGTTAACATATTAAAATGCTTAGGAAAATCCTCAAAAATAAATAATATATCGTGAGGAAATCCGTATGACATCTAATAGAAATGTCATGAGTAAGTGTCCCTGAGAATAGCGATCAGCTTCGTACAATTTCGGTACGACATATAAGCTCTAAATAGATACAAAAACTAATGCCATTCTGCTTACCTCGTAATGGACATAGCGTGACGATACATTACATTATTGTTTATTTTAGAACCCCGCAATTTAGGGTAAAACATGAAAATTGGCAGCCCTAGAATACCAGTGCCTCAGTTACGCATATCGACGTAGCCAGGAATGCATTCTTACACAACAAGCGTTCACTTGCATAAACAACGAAGCTACTATTGCATTTGCGATTTCTTGTTTCGACTGAAAGACGAGATAAATTTACAAAGAAATCGAATCTCAATATTCTTTTGTTTATTTATCTAAATGATGATGATGATGTCCTAGCCGGTTCCGGCCACGGCGACTGTTTCAACACCGGTTAAGAAATTCGAGGTCCAGTTTTCGGAAACAGTCAATTGCGCAGGAGATATTTAAGTGCATAACTGGACGCGCAGCCAGAAAAGCACTCTCTCGTCCGAGCTCCCTCTGGCCCGATGGAAAGGAGAACCAGTACGATCGGGAGGGAGCGGGATGCAGGTTTGGTCAAGTTTTCCCTTCTCTAAGCACCTGGTTGAATTGCGGTGTTCAAGAGATACCTTAGTCGCCTTTTACGACACCTCAGCAAGAAGAGGGGGTGCTATTCTATTCTGCCGGCAGCCACCACGGCTTAAATATAATCTAAATATAAATAAAATCTAAATATAATTCTGGTGGGTGGTTATTTGATATAGATTAGAATTTCGCAGTCAAGTCTTTTTGAGTTCAATAATTTGGATTCTGTTTATACGATGGACTAATAGTATGTTCGAAGTAAGTGACGACACATTCCAGAAAGTATTACCCTAGGACATCGAAGATATAACTAATTTTGTAGTTTCATTATTGACATTTATACTATTTCTTCTCAATATTACTTGTATTAAACAATATAATGTAAAAGTTGATAATTTAATTACGTATATAAACTGCATGTAATTTATTGTGTGAAATGTATTTTGCTGACACCCAAGATATAGGATAGACCTGGTTTGGGTGTCAGCTGACTTTAGTATGTAGCTTTGTAATTTTTTTTTATTAATTCATTCAATTTTGGTCTTTTGTTCCATTTGCCACATTATATAATATTTTGATTAGACTTCTAGTTTTTGATATTTATTGATACAATTAATGATATTGTGAAGGTCGCGGGACGTACCTAGATGCAATTGCGAGTGGAAATTTGCCACAGAATCTATTGGTACGAGAAAAACATATGTTTATTACTATGTTAAAACGGAATATTGATTGTGAAATACAAACTTTTCAGGAACGTCATGGACAGGTTTGCGGAAAAATTAAAATCTTTTTAAAATATTAATAATATATATCATCACGCTATATCCCTTTCAGAGCGAGTAGAGATACATTATTGGTATTCACTTGGCGCTACGTCGTACTCAACGTAACAATTAGCGCAGCTGATCGCCGTTCTCAGGGCACTTTACACACGACATCTAAAAAGAAAATAATGAATAGCTAAAAATACCTACAAGTGTTTATTTATTCAACATTTAATACAAGATTTCATTTTTTACAGTATTTCGGTTGCTGACATTAAAATAATTTACTGAATATTCATTGTATTGAGGTAACATTATATTCACAGTGATAGTCCTGCGTGAAACTGGTTTGTAAGGTCGCAATAGATTCGTATTTGGTAGTCTGTTTGGCTAATTAATAAAGTTAATAGTCCCTACCCACCGGCGTGCATTACTGAAATTAAATTGGCCAAGTACATTACGAAAAACGAGTACTCGTTTAGTATTTAAAAGTTCATTGCTATTATATTTTTTAAGCAATATAAGAAACATTTCATGTAAACTTTCTAGATTATTTTGCTTAAAATTTTGATTGATCATCTTGAATCTAGATTAAAAAATAATCATGGTTTAACTGGTAGACATTAATTTAAATTAGATAGAACGTTAGGATAATAGTATCTTTTATTTTTTCAAAATACGTCGTTTGTATTAAATTTTACAAGTAACTAATTAAAAGGTATAACGTGGATACATCCTCTAATCTATTTTTGTTCACCTCGCACAATTATTATGACGTAAGAATTTATTATTATCGAGGGGTGAAAGGCTATTTGGTTCAAGCGACATTTTTTGATGATATTTTTTTTTTACACTGGCTCGACTTAGTGACTACAGAGTACCTGATGGTAAGTATAGTGTAGTCCAAAAACGAAAGCGTCTATCAAAGGATGAAAATCCATTGATAGTCTACATCGTCATGTCGGCCCACAAATACCACGACTGAAGGTCTCTAGGTATATGAGCTACTGGATATGCATAAGCTGATCCCGAAACGCGACAAGCCGAAACTGGTCACTATGACGGGCTGTTCACCCATGTATTGTGGTCGCGATCCAGACGGGCACCGGCGCCCTACCACCTCGCTGCTGCTCGTTTAGCACCACCCAGGAGTCACGTGTAGGGAAACTAGGGTAAAGCCTACGGACGGGAGCAGCTTCGACTCCCAAAAATATAGTAAAAATATAGTAGTAGTATATAGTAGTATATGTAGTTTTATATAGTATATAAAATATAGTAATATATATATTTTCGGAATCAGCGCTTTTTACCGATTTCAAATATACATATATATATATATTACTATATCAACAAAAAATGTCGCTTAAACCAAATAGCCTTTCACCCCTCGTTATAATTTTTACATTTAACATTTATTAAGAAAACCTAAAAACAATTATTTCTAAATATCAACAGGAAGTAACTATGTTGCCATTATCACTAAAGTATGTTACCATAGCAAGTTTATTTCATTACACGAATGGAATTCTTAGAGTTGCTCACGAATCCTAAATGCAAAGGTGAGGCTACGTTAACATAGCATTACCAGTGATTGGTTTTCATTATAATAAAGATGATTTTATGACATGAAGTTGAAAGCGGTCAACGGGATGCACATTTGTTCGTAATTGAATAAGTCGTATGCTTATAATTTGCAAAGTATCTAAATATTCAAATAAGATACCTACTTGAAAAATTATGTAGAAATTTGGAATATAAATCTAATTAGTATAGTTCTTGCTTCGGTATTATTATTTATATTTTATAGAAAAACAATTTAGAAATTTTTGGTTACAAATCCCTGTTCCAAAATCTCTAGCATTATTAATGCTAGAGTATTAAATATAATTAGAAAAAACTGTTTATGACCATCTAACAATATAATAAAGGCAATAGTGTCCAATAATTAAATATTTTAAAGATTCCCCGACTCAATGATTTTCAGTCTATCTGTAACTTATATATTGAGACCGTTCCAAAGAGCTTAAACAACATAATTCAGCTCTAAGTTAGTGGACAGTTGGGTATTTCACCGATTTCTGATGATTCTGCAGTGCCGAGTAAAGATTACCAAGGTATTATAATGTCAGTGAAGTCATAATATAGTCAATTGCGAGTCGATTAAACTAGCAGAAGATTTGAAATCCTGTCTACAACTAGAAAAGAGTTGATGACATTTAAATGACTGATCAGATTTTCTTTAATAATACCTAAGAACACTATAGGTCTAGTAACCTTTTGAACATAACAACTGAATCATAATCGGTTCATCCGTTTGCGAGGTATGATGCCACAGACAGACAGATAAAGTCACAGATACATGCGCTAAACTTGCCAGTGTAACATTCCACTTTTTGGGTCGGTGGTTAAAAGACGTCAATATGTAGATTTCATAAGGAAATATAGAAATACTTTTTGTTCCACCTGCGAAGCTGGTAGCCGCTTCTGCATTATGAACGTAAAAATGCAAAAACCAACGCGCTTGCATCTGTTCTTGCTCTCTGAATGAGCACATAGGGCTCCGTAGGCTATTAATTACGCTGACGTCACAAGAAGGCACTGGCCCGAGAAAGCTCGACCCGGGGTCAGCACAGTCGGGACGGCACACGCTTAGAAATCAACTAGATATGTTAATAAGATAACGTTTGGTTGAATTGAAGAAATTTTTGTCACTGTAATGACTTTTCTATATCTTAACACGTGAGATTCAGCTCGAGAATTGGTTAAATCTAGTTTAAACATGTATAAATTGCTATCTAGCGTTAAACTGTACAATATTTAATTTTAACAGCGGTACAATTTAAATCAAAAGAATTTTTTTTTATTTAAATTTAGATCAAATTAAACCGTTTCATTTAAATAGCGTTTTAATACATGTCTAGGTTTTCTAAATTGAATCTGTTGATGTAAGCGGTCCTTAGAGTTAGGAAATATACGGACATTAGATAATCTCGCCAAAAGTGGGGCCAAAAGTATGAAATTACAACGATCTGAAGCGAGTTGATAGTTGATCAGTTGTTATCTCATGTTTTAATTACATTGCGCCGTTTCAATGTCATACTTGTCATCAAGAAATGCGACAGAGTTAAAAAAAACACAATGGATCAAAAAGAGCTTGAATGAGCTCACGAAAACACAATATATAGCTTTAAGTTTAACCGCATCTTTTGTACTAGACATAGTATTTAGCCTTCCATGTAGAATCATGTACTTCATAAGGTTTTGTTTTTGTTTAATTTTTTAATATAGCTTTAAGTACAAGTTTAAGGTTATATTGTAATGTTAAACTGAATAAACGACACCAATCGATATTTTCAGCGGATGGACGAATGCCTGAGGTAAGAAAGATGGTTTAGAATGCGAGTGATGTAAAATTTTAATTTCACCGTGTACTTATGACAACGCTAATTGTACAATAAATGTATTGATTATAGTTTTACGACACTATTTTATTTTATTTATCAACCAGGTAAATTAAACATAGATAAAAGAAAGTATTTTTATTATTAGCCAAGACCACGTCCCATTGTAGGGCAAACGGGTCCCTTTCTTTATTTATATTTCACCATATTTGTGTAATCCATAGGAAGGGGTTTCGACATTTTAACCACCACGCTTATCAATTGCGTTTTGGCGGGTGTGCATTATGTGCAAAGCAAGTGCAGGCAACATTTTAGACGCTAGTAACCTGCGTGCAATTCGGCATGCTGTATGCCTTAGTCGGCTCTTATACGCTTACGCCACCTCAGTACAATGAAGAGGGAGGCACTACTCCATTCTGTCGGATAAAAGGAGTATTTCATTATTTCTTTCACACAAAATATTTGATAACGAGAAATTTCTTACAAAAAACATAAAACGGTTATAGCATTGGTTTTTAAAGCCAGCCTAAAGTGGAATTCGGCCATACATCATTCTGTGATAATTGATTAAAAGTTATTCATCAGTCATTGTATTAAAATTATGATAAAATATAGCATTTCGGTGTATAGGCAATTTGTTAACATTAAAATTGCTCACAGACTGACGACGTTTAGTCTCGGCTGCATTTGGGCCAACAATCCAATGTGACTGGTTATGCAAATCACAGATATACATCTATTCTCTGCTTATGTTAAGGGAAATTTCAATTTACACAACTATCTTCTATTATATCGGGCTTATCGACATAATTTTAAATATCATCATATATTTATTGTCTCCATTTGTTCGAACTGTATATTTGGTAGGTATTCGAAATGTTTCTTGATACTGGGCGAATAATTAAGAATGGCTTTCGCATTATTAATGATTGTTATGCAACGGTGGACGATCACACCTGATGGAAGATGAAGATGAGGTCGACAGAACTCGTTTGGCCAACAAATACCTATTTATTATTCTTATAATGATTTCCAATTAATAACCACATCGAATAATGTATGCAGGTAAAGTATTTCACACTATTGCTGTTTGTATTATTAATGAAAAAGCGAATGCGCATGTGCAACTCTTCAAACTGGGCTGTCACAAATGATCAAAGATTGAAGAATATAATCCTGTGTCTTGTGTATATATATATATATATATATAAAGACTTGTCCTAAATAACATATCATTGTAGAGTATTAAGAAATTTTTACATTTTGTTCTTTTTATGACGTCGCTATTCAACTAAGGACAGTTTTGTTTACATTCTACCCCTAAAAGGGTGAAATAGCGGTTGAAAACTTTTTGAAAATCCGTTAGGTTTGAAATAAGAAGCACCATGGAAACTAATATTTACTTTTGGTTAAACATTAAAAAAAACGTATTACAATGTTTTTATAAAAATCAACACTTGAGGTGGTAAAATAAAGAATTTCTACGAAAGAAACGCGGGTCACTATAACTAGTATTGTGTGACCCGCATGTAACGTATTGGGGACCCGCAGTCCCCACTAATTCTCAGAAGTAGATACCTTCGGGTTTTTAGCTGGTACAAGTCCGGCACACCCCGGCTGCTACCCCATTGTGCGGCCGGGACGGTCCTATGAGGATTATCCCCAAGTAAAAAAAAGCTATTATTGTGTAAAAAAAGACATAAGAAGAAGAAAGAAAGTCAAATAAAATAATATAGGGATTCCTTTTTAACTCGGTAACCCCAAAAATGGTCACTAACCTATAATACTTTTACGGTATTTAATAAAAATCAAGTTGTAAAACAAAAAGCTAAAATTATTTCGAACCTGCATTAATGGGTTTTGATTCAACGAGCTCGGGATATGCTTACGACCTGAACAAATTCTATATCCAATCTTATTTAGGAAAAAACACATTAAACAGCGTATCGAAGAATGTGAGAAGTATAAACCAGTACCAATTATGGTGTTTCCAGATTATATAAAGATCATTCATTACTTTTATAGACACTTTGAAAATACCTTTTTCAATGTTTGATACATTATATTACATTTCTAATATTCTGATTTATTTTGGTAATATTTTTTATTATATTTCTATTACATGTCTCAAATATAAAAATACCTTTGAAATGCTGTACCTTATATTTAACTATGACCCAACAGTCTTTATTTTTAAATCCTTATAGACCATCAGGGTAGTATTCTCTGTGTGCTGGACCCATCTAATCGACTAAAATCTCCGGGGTATCCCTTATCCCGTCTGCCGAAACCAGGGGTACGGCCTTACCAACTTTTTCGACTCCCGGCGAAGTTTGGCCTTCTTCAGGCCTCTCCTAAATTGTGTAGAGAGGAGATGTTATTAAGTGCCATTCTCTCCCTCGTCTCTATGAGTTTTCACTGGAGTGGTGAGCGAGAATACATCGTATACCACTCACGTTTGGATATTGGGCGATGAACTCCATCAAGCCTGCCGCGCGGTGTCAGTGCGTTATGGAAGAGGGCCTCTTGCGAAGGCCTCCTCCGTTGTCTTGTCCTGCCTGGGCTGCGGATAGGGTTGTTGGGACTTGCAAATGTCTCCCGATCCCCCTCCACTACCTCTTTCAACTTCATTACCTTCTCATAAATGGCTGCTTGCCATGCTCCATCGGTACCGACCATCGCGCGAGCGAATGCCGGAAGCGACAGATCACCACCTCCCACCCAGATGACCCAAAAGTCCTTATCAATTGCTTATAACATATAGTAACTGTGCTTAGCCTAAGAATGAATATATTAATATAATTTTACATAAATGGGTATATTAATTTTGTGATCCTACTGAGACTCCTGAAATTCTTTCAGCTGTCTATATGGCTATAAGCTGCCGGGATACGAGTCTATAAAAATTTCAATTTTCCCTAGACTGGCAACATTAGAATCGAAATGAAGCCGGCATAACAAATTAACATTATACATAATAACGTAATAAAGTTTACGACTATCATATGTTGTTATATGGAATACATTTTACACTTTGTGACGAATTGTCAGGTCGTTAGCGATCACCATGGTTTGATGCAACAACTGTGACTCGAAATCAGATCGAACACACGGCATGACGTTTATATTTTGACGGATTTTATTTGTAAACGGGCGGACGGTTGTAAATACGGATTTAGCCATCAAAACGTCACGTTTATATAACGAGTGTGTGTCCGGGGATGGGAACATCGATATTTTTGCGGATTCATTGCCGGCCTACAAGAGAAAAATCGGTGAGCAGGTGTGTTGAGCTTGGCATTGTTCTTGGTGTTATATAATTTTTAATTTTAATTTGAGATATTATTGTCTGCTGTTGTTTTGTTTTTTTTTTTGTGTTTTGGTTTTAGTTGTCTGTTTTGATATTGTTAGATAATGCTTTTGGGCCATGCTGTGGCTGTCTATTATTGGTATCCGTTACCGACATTTAGCTTATGCATGTGATTCAGATTGTGAATGTGAAGTATAATGGAGCTGTTGACAGCCCATAAATAAATAAATAAATAAATAATAATAAAAGCTCACCTGTGATGGAAACCATCTTAAGGAAAACCGCAAGGTATCTAACAAAAATATCACATGTACTGGCGCTAGGAATGGCAATCAGCTAGTCACGATAGGCAGGACATTTAAGCGCAAAGTTGATACAGCCACTTCTGTATGTTCCCCTGAAAGGGATATCGCATGACGATATAATTTTATTATTAATTGAATTTGTAAAGTGGCATTCAAACCTGATTAAAGGTCTGAGATTAATGATATTAACCGAGTATCGAGTATTTTTGGGAGTCGAAGCTGCTCGGGTCCGTAGGCTTTACCCTAGTTTCCCTACACGTAACTCCTGGGTGGTGCTAAACGAGCAGCAGCGTGGTGGTAGGGCGTCGGTGCCCGTCTGGATCGCGACCACAGTACATGGGTGTAAACCCCGTCATAGTGACCAGTTTTGGCTTGTCGCGTTTCGGGATCAGCTTGTGTATATCCAGTAGCTCATATATCTAGAGACCTTTAGTAGTGGTATATGTGAGCTGACATGACGATGTAGACTATCAATGGATTTTCATCCTTTGATAGTCGCTTTCGTTTTTGGACTATACTGTACTTACCATCTGGTACTCTGTAGTCACTATGTCGAGCCACTGTAAAAAAAAAGAGTATCCCAGTGCCCGATTCTTTTTTAAAGTAACTACACCACACCTGATGGAATGAACAGTGTAATCCAGTCCCGAGCAACCAGAGATGGGTAAAATGTAGTCGTACTTTTAATTTTCTTGCTCTATAATCATAATTAAATCCATTTAAAACATTAAGGACTTATAAATGTGTATGTAATTCAGGATCCTCTAGTGTTTAAAACATAGATGAGCAAAATGCAGTCATGTTAATGATAAAAATGCAAAATGAAATCGTAATCGTATTTCATTAATCTGATAACATTTTGCCCATCTATGGATCTGTGGTAGTCGAAGCAAAACTCCCCCGTGTGATCACACGCGCCGGCCACGTCACGGCATAATTCCACATACAGCCTAGCAGGTTCGCGTGCTGACGGATCACAGACAGACAGTCATAAAGACACGCATTTTAACAATTAATAATAAAATACTAATTGGAACGCGCGCCACATATATATATGCGAGAACCGTGCAGTGTTGTTGGTAATTTTAATGGAAGTACGAATTGCTTAACAATTTACTAGAGATTCCGTAGGTGTCTTGAGACCAGAGATGGGCAAAATGTAATCTGATTAATGATTAACGATTACAAAATATAGTCGTAATTTTAATTTTCTTGCTTTGTAATCATGATTAAATCCATTTAAAACATTAATAAATCATAAATATGTATGTTATCTGGGATTCTGTAGTGTTTAAAACATAGATGAGCAACATGCAGTCATTATAATGGTAAAAAACGTAAAATGTAATCGTAATCATTTTTATTAATCTGATTACATTTTGCGAATCTATCCTGGAGACTTCATAATTAACTAGCCTCTTGTCGTTGATTCGTTCCCATGAAATTCCTATAACGAGGCTGGCGTAATATTAATAATATATCGTCACGTTATATCCCTTTCGAGGTGAGTAGAGATGGATTACTGGCAGTATCCAGTTATCGCTTGTATGTCGTGCCCAAAGTGACCTGTAGCGCAGCTAATCGCCATGCTTAAGCCACTTAACATTTCTATTAGATGCCTCAAGATGTTTTCCTTTACCGGTCAGCATTTGGTACCTAAACGCTTAAGTAATCTGAAAAAGTCTAGAGGTACGTGCCGGGATTCGAACCTATGACCATTCACATTGTCGCGCATGGAAACCGGTACTAGGCCACCATAACCATAACAAATATATAGCTTTTTAAATTTTGGTAAAATATTTTTAATCGGATTGATGATATCGGATGATTGATAGTTTTTGAGATTACCTCAAACAATTTTTTATTTTTTTATACTAGATATATATTAAAAAGACTTGTCCTGACTGACATATAGTAATCGTCGTATAACCTATACTACTCATGTTAGAAATATTAATTCTTTCATTGATTTTTTATGAGGTATGCTGCACTAAAGGCAAATTTTTATTTTTCAACTTAAAGAGAATGAAATAGGAATTAAAAGTTCGTTTGAAAATCTGTTTTTTTTTCGACTGGATATTGGTTGATGGCCGGGACAGACCTGCATCACTAAACCGGGCGAGAAGGCGTACACCGAGGTGGTCAGTCGGCAAATTTATAGGTTGAGTTGCAATGCAAGGGCACCCCTATGGGTACGGACCTCGACTTGAGCCGCCAGCCAAAATACAAAACCTAACGGTGATCTACTAGTGTTTGGGAAGCGACTACCTTGAGAAGATACGCCAAACAGAAGAAACGCCGATTGAAAAACTTGTTTTTGAAGTAAGCATTAATAGCTCTGGAGTGAAGTATGCAGGATTCGCTATAAAAATAAAGATTAGCATCCTCTATGTAACTGCTAAGTTATTAAAATGCGTAATAAGGCCCGGATGTATTTTCTTCCAACCAAGAAGCCTCTTTCAAAGCATAAATTGCTCGAACTGGGTCACGATAACAGTACACGAGTGTAAAAACCGTCATATATACTTGCTTTGGCCTGTCGTGTTTCGTAATTAGACAGTGTATATCCAGTAGCTCATATACCTAGAGACCTTCAGTCGACGTATATGTGGGCCGAAATGACGATGGAGACTCAATAGATTTTCGTCCTTTTATAGTCGCTTTCGTTTTTGGACTACACTGTACTTACAATCAGGTTGCACTGTGGTCACTTTGTCGCACCAGTGTAAAAAAAATGGCATAAGTCATGAAATGTTAAAAATGACATTTGTGAATGGCAGGATCGTATTAGCTATTGATAAATCCAACTTTGAATTGATCAGCGATTGCGCTAGTAGAAAAATGTAAAGTATAATATAGATTGACATAAATTGTCCAAATATCACGTCGGCACGTTTTGTAAGTTCCATGTGACTTTGCAAAGTCTACTTTCAGGAAGGATTAACTTAGAGGGATATTTGGACTACGGCCAAGTTAGGTTCAACTGAGAATAATGCAAAATTGAGTGGAATATAGGAATACCGTATCAAGTTACTACTCAGAGGTATATGTTTCTTATTTATGTTTTTTTTTAATACAATTTGTTTTATATATGCTTATAATATCTGGCTAAAGAGTTCCATCTAAATTTAGCATTAACTTAATATCAGACTTTAGCTGATAATTAGAAAATTTAATAAAGAACTTAGTAATTGTTTCATTAATACAATTATGCTCTAGAATATTTGTTTTTACAATGAGTTCTCTCCGTATGCATTCGCTAATAAAAGGGTCCTAGAAAAGATTTGAAACAAAATCATTCCTTCGTTGAGAATTTGGTTTTATACAGCCCGAGGGGAACTCCGGAGAATATATTTATTGATCAGACCATAAGTAATTGATAACCGTTGTTATTTTTATTGTATCTACGATATTCGTGTGAGATCGATTATTATTTGGTGCGTTATGTTTTTATTCGGTTAAACATCCAACCCTTTTAAAATTAAGCGAAGGAGTGAAATATTTCAAACACATCCTTAAAAACAGTATCCACATATACTCCCGTTTTTAGGGATATTTTTTTTTATGTTGGCTCGACAGCAGTGCACAATCGCTTACATCGGACGTTGCAACCTAGCCGAATGCCAAATTACGAAGTGAATCTTCAGAATTAATTTGTATCTTTCAGGACTGTTTCAAAAATTCTTAAATAGCACATTTCGAAACAACAGAATTACGGAATTATAGATTCTTCTACGATCTGATAATATCATGTGCTGATACACAATTCCAGTAAAACGAGTTGGTGTAAATATTGGTATTCAAGATCGAATTGATAACATAGTTTGGATGTGTAAAATTTTTATAGTATACTATAAAATAAAAACATGTATAAGGTTGTATTAAGGTGTTATTCCGTAGAATGCGGCACAGGCGTTGACATATACCGTAAAGCCAGACGTTATTACAATATTAATTTTTAGGAGAAAAATTAATATTTTATTTATTAATTAATATTTTTATTAATGCCATGCCTTAAATTTCCATTTAAGGCATGGCACCTAAAATCATATATGAAGACAACCCGAAAAACATTTTTTTCACAGGTATTATTAGTTGGAGAAAAAATTCCATTCAGTTTACTTAAAAAAAATAACATATATCATTTGAGATCTTTTGACATACAGAATACTAACTCTACTAACTTTTAATTAAGGCTCGACGTTTCGACCTGGTTACATAGGTCATCTTCACGATCACATGTCTGCTCGCATCGTTAATTTGCGTATAAGACCTATTTAAAATGCGTTCACGTTCCTATATTCAGAAGTTTAGGCCCTCAAGGTCCACCACGCGCCGGTCGTGGTAGATAGCGAGCTCGCGCCCACGGCCTGCGTCCATGCGGATGAAGGAATACCCAGGAGTTTTTTAGTCGGTGAGAGTCTGACATACCGGGGGGCGGCTCTTACCGCCCCTGATGGTCCATAAGGGATATTACTTCTCCTGGTTAAAGACAAATTTAGGCTCTAAGATGATAAGTCAGTTCGGACAAGTGTTTCTATATGGTATATGTAGATAAATAGAATAGCTATTCTTTTTTTTTTTTACACTGGCTCGACATAGTGACTACACAGTACAGTACAGATGGTAAGTACAGTGTATTCCAAAAACGAAAGCGACTATCAAAGGATGAAAATCCATTGATAGTCTACATCGTCATGTCGGCCCACATGTACCACGACTGAAGGTCTCTATGTATATGAGCTACTGGATATACACAAGCTGATCCCGAAACGCGACAAGCCGAAACTGGTCACTATGACGGGCTTTACACTCATGCACTGTGGTCGAGATCCAGACGGGCACCGGCGCCCTACCACCTCGCTGCTGCTCGTTTAGCACCACCCAGGAGTCACGTGTAGGGAAACTAGGGTAAAGCCTACGGACGCGAGCAGCTTCGACTCCCAAAGGCAAAGGCTATGTACTTGTTTAGTAGAAAAATAAAATTAGCGAATATAAGTGGGTATTCATGTATAGAGAAATTCTAATAGCGAGACAGTGAAAGTACCGCCATGGGGTTATTGCAAGCTATGTGAGGATGACAAAACCGGACTGGGAATCTACAGAAAAGTTGTTACCGGTCAGATAATTACCGTATCGAGATTTTACTATTTTACAAACCTTTACGGTTGTCATAGTGCTCAAGGGTAGGCATGTAGAAAGTGCTTATTCGGTATTTTTGAAATGGAAAGAAATCCTATTTACATATTATACATATTTTTTCTGTAATCAGAACAAATAAGAGAACAAATATATATAATATGTTAATAGGATTTTTGCATAATTGCAATTAAAATTTAAATGAAAAATAAGGATGTTATCCGAGAGGATTGTAGGGTTGTTTATTGTTTGTTTTTTTTTGTTTCAAATTATATTAATTCCTTTTTGTTACTGTTCGTGTCCGTGTGTGCTCGTATTTTCATTTTCTTTTCTTTTGAAAACGTTGTCTATAGTTTTAAATATAGTAGCGTTTGTAAGTTATCTTGTTGTTGTTGTTGTTTGTGTTATGTTATGAAAATACGAGCACAATGTTAATGTTTTAAATGGCTTTAATCATGATTACAGAGCAAGAAAATTAAAATTATGACTACATTTTGTAATCGTTCATCATTAATCAGATTACATTTTGCCCACCTCTGGTAACCTCTGGTATTTTTGTATTTGTTAATGTAAATTGTGTAAGTAATTTTATTTAAAAAAAAGAAACGTGCGCAAAGGCGTTCGTGGACTAATATTTGGAATTTAGGCGTAAAACATAAAATAAATATGTATCATGCAAAGGTAGCTAATTAAACATACATTATTTTACGCCATATGGCATGATGCCATATGGTTATATATATCCATTGCAGTTTTATTATTTAAAATTCCATACAGTGCTTGCACCGAAGACGTGCAAGTTAATTTAAAAAAAGTAAAAATCTTTTATAAGCTTTTTAAAAATGTCCAAAGAGGTTTTTTACTCTTTTCTATAAATTTTCGGCCAGCTTGATTGGCAGTGAAAAAAATTACCGTGAATTTTCAACCTTATCTTCTCACGTTTACGAATCATTTTCACGTGGGGATTGGGGTCAGATGTGATTGCAAGAACAGGTGTGTATGGCAACAGGTGATCTTGTGTTCATAACACGGTATATTGAGTACAGTATCAAATTTGGCGCTGAACCTATTGTGCTATAGGGTTATCACATTGCTTCGTATGGAATTCGGTCATGTATTGTGTAATCAACGATCAATACTAATTACTTATATATTTTTATGTAACTGATAACATGTTGTGTTTAAAAGTATTTTTATATTTAAGGAATATCTTTGAAACTGGACGTTAATGGTATATTTAATAGTATATTCTGGTAAACTATCAATTATTCTAAAGGTAAATACGTATCTTAAACGTATTTATACATACTTTAACCTTACTAAATATCCAAGTACAACAAGATAATGCTTTATATGAGATGAGATGCACGCCACTGATGACAGTACATTATTATTATACTTATAATGGTGGTGCCATGGTGGCTGCCCGCAGAATAGAATAACACCCCCTCTTCTTGCTGAGGTGTCGTAAAAAGCGACTAAGGTATCTCTTTAACACTGCAATTCAACCAGGTGTTCAGTGAAGGAAAACTCGACCAAACCTGCATCCCGCTCCCTCCCGATCATACTGGTTCTCCATTACATCGGGCCTGAGGGAGCTCGGACGAGAGAGTGCTTTTCTGGCAGCGCGTCCAGCTATGCACTTACATATCTCCTGCGCAATTGACAGTGTCCGTAAACTGGACCTCGATTTTCTTAATCGGTGTTGAAACAGTCGCCGTGGCCGAATCCGGCTAGGACATCATCATCATCATCACTTATAATGGTGTTCTATAGACAATTACTTTGACATTTATAACTTAAAAGCTTTAGTTTTATGAACAATTTCACTTTAGAAGCTTATAAAATTTCGCTACGGCAGCGGGCCGGTGTAACGCTGTAAACTCAAACATATTTGAGGTCATTGCCTTATAAAATTTTATCAATGTGTTTCTTATACATTGAAGATGTTTTAAAACATTAAATATTCTGCGGAATGTGTGCTAATTTATTTAGACATCAATTCGTTAAAGTTACGAGCATTTCAATTGAATTCAGTAGTTCGCGAAGTCATTAGTCGAGATAGATGGTTGATTAGAAAGATTAAATGATTAGAGTTTGATGTTTCCTTCATCAAAAATTGTCTTAATCATTGCTAAATTACTGGAAATTCTACTTTGGAGATTGAAATAAAAAATATATTCATGGAAATTAATAATTTATTACTCAATTTATATATATATATATAAAGACTAATCCTGACTAAGTTATAATCGGAGAGCGTAAACTACTGCAGTTAGAAACATTGAATATTTATATTGGATTAATTTTATGATATAGACAACTATTAAAGGTTTTTTTGATATTCCACCCCTGAGATATTGAAATGGGGATTAAAAAAAAATTGAAAATACGTAAATTTAGTATTCATCGCATCTAGACGTAGTCAAATAGAATTCGCTAGTATATATAAATTTAAATATTAGATGTGGCTGTGGTTAAGGAGTTAAGGAACTAGTTTCCATGCGTGGTGACGTGAATGGTTTATGTTTGAATCCCTGTACGTACGTACGTCCAGATTACGTACGGATTTAGGCGCCCCATGCTCACCGGTGAAGGAAACATCCTGATGAAACTAGCATGGCATCTGATAGAAATGTCATGTGTAAGTGCTCTGAGAACTGCGATCAGCTGCGCTACTGGCATATTTACATGACATATTTGTAAGCGTAATGTGGATACAGCCATTAATGCATCTCTGCTCAAGCCGTAAGGGATATAGCGTCACGATATAATATTATTATTATATTATTAGATCCCACATCAATTCTATCGCTTCAATGATAAATGTAATTAGACTCACCGTAAAAAACGCAATTTTTTATTACAATGTTAGTTATTGTCCACGTAAATATAAGTAAAATACATATTATTAATATTATATAATCTACGAAATTAGGAAAACTGTTCAGGTTTTTGTCTAGATTTCAAATTAATATTTATCTAAAGGACTAAATACTTAATCAGCTTACGACTTCGGAAAGCAGAGTCTAAAGCCAAATAACTCAGAGGATCGTCTTAGCTTTTTAGTATCAATAAAGTATAGTGCCTACAAAAATACTCAATTTATGATAATATACAAATTTTTTTCAAAATATCCTGTCAGTAGTTCAATAAACGGATACACACAGAGAAGTGAGCGTGTGCACGCGACCTCTGGATGCACGGCTTGCGACCTAAAGCTTGCGGGAGGGACGAGTCATTACAGCTATTCACTTAGATACGGATGTAATAAATAGTTTGGATATGAATACATATACTTGTCAAAAACTTCAAATAAATTAAAAAGAGAACTAGGCTTTGCAATAAATTATTTATCTTCAGTGCAATTTTTAATAGTTTAACATTTTTAATAACAAATTTAAAGCATTAACTACCAATGTTATTGTATAAACGATCTAATAGGTTTAATAAAAACTAAGTAACACAATCAAAACCAACTTCATAATTGCGACAGTCACAAGTGGGTATCGACAATAAAACAATCGACCATTTGATCTTCTATTTATTAATTGACACTAATAATCCTGTTTCTTAAGAATACAGCATTGATCGTAAGAGGCTTTACTATTTGATCTCCAAACTTCATTATGAAGGTGGCACGCTATTGTGATGACGAATCGACAGTGCGGTTCTCTAGAACCTTCTAGCAGCACATTTTAATTTCGTGGAATGGGCTTCCAGGTGCTGTATTTCCTCTAGATTATAATACGGAGCTCTTCGAAAAAGGGGTGGAACACGCTCTTATACACACTATATCTGCTTATCATAAGGGGACTATGGCCCGTTTTCTTGCTTTTCACAAAAAAAAAAACCATGAATATCTGCGATTGTTATCCGAACAAGCATATTCGAACAATTTAATATTTTCAGTAAAGTAAGTTTTCAGTAAGTAGTAGTATCACTAATCGCTGCTCCAAAACCTATCAATGTAAATATACTGATGTAATCGGTAAATCCATGGACAATTATACTTATCCATTTTAATAATATTTTCGTACATCCCACAGTAAAGTCCGTGCCGAATAGTGACAGTCTGTGGAATGCTGGGCTTAACTGGTAAACAGAAAGCGACCATCTTCATTGGAAAGCGTGCCTAAGATATATTGAGAACCGTAATTATATGCTAAGTCTTATGAAGCGACGATTGCGATGAAGACGTCTTTATATTTTACTGTTCGTGTTATGCTTTACGAATGTTTCTTATATGTTTATTTTAACCTATTCAACTAAGTTTGATTAGGTATATGTTAAATGACAATAAAAATATTTCAATGAAAATATATAACCAGATAACTATTGGCATAAGATCTTCGTTACTAAGAGAATCTTATTTCACTCCGTCTTAGTAATAGGTTTTATAGCATGTAGACGCCGCCCGATACGTGCTTACATTAAAACACCCTAAGGGTCGTTAGGGTGTTACGGGACGCACGGGGTAAGGGGTGCGCGCGTGCAGGGGATGCTCTAGCTAAAGCAGTCGACTACCGAGATCCAAGGCTAAAGTACGTGCGTGTGCGTCGCAGTTCGGTGTGCCATAAAGTGCAAATAAACAGTAAAACTCTTAAATCCGTATTATTCTACCACCACACCCACGACCACCGGTCATAGTTTTTAAATGTTATTGTTTTGGAAGAGTTCTTACGCTGAAATATTTCCCGTTAATAATCACATGAAGAGCATTTTCCAAAACAGATGCATTTCCATGAGACCACTCTGCTAAGAGTGAACTACGGAGGAAGAAAATCAACTTTCGAGGATCTTTGTAACTAATAAGTACATCAGTTAACAGATACGAGAGCATAGATAAGTTAATATTCGATCAATGATAGCGTTAGTAGAAAAATGTAAAACGTATGGAATTAACATACCGTGTAGACGTGATACTTCGATACCTTATATCAATTCTATATTTTTTAAACTGTTCTACTAACGCTATCGTTGATCGAAAGTTACTTTGTCTATGCTCAGAGGTATCATAATGTAAACAGATATTAATTTACACGGCAGACGGATGAAGAGTAAATCACTGACAAGTCTTACGGTGTTACCAGGCCTAAATCGAAATTACCCGTTATATATAGTTGAAATACAGAATAGATCCTACAAGGGTTCGTTTTCCTTTTGCGGTACAAATTCCTAAAAATCACTCTCATACTTTGGTTGAAGAAACCGATGTCATAGAAGAATGTGACTACGTTAACTGGAATATTAAAAAATCTTGTTTCTAGTTTACCGTAAGTTAGATAATTAAGAGATTGTAAAGTATTTGAAACAATTGAAATGTAAATGCTGATAAATACCGAATACATGCTTCTGAGGATGCTGCAAAGTTCAAGGTATAAAGGATTAAGATTGGTATGTCGTTTAAGGATGTTTAGCCATTTGACCTTTGATGTATCAAGTTTTCATGCAATTGTATTTTGAAGATAAAAAACAAAGAATAAAACTAATAAAAATGTTATTAGATGCTAAGTGGGATTCCTCGCGATTTTGCCTTTTACTGGTGACAATGGCTAAGGCCATATTTAGTTTAGAAAAATCCAGAGGTGTGTGTATTTGATCTTAGGCTGGGATTTATAGATGCAGCTTTAAATTTGCTTAAACTGTACTAAAAATTAAAATTTATATTATTTAATGAATGTCAAAGACTAAAAAGTATGTAAGTCACCGACTTTTGTCAACATGGACTTGGCTCTGCGAATACTATGGCTATTCTCAAGTTCCTATTATACCATAAATTAATTTTTGTTGTTAAAATTAATTTATTTTTTGAGATCTTTGCTAAGTCAAGTCAAAATAGCGTCTATAAAACACAGTCTTAAAGTAGCTTGCGTTCTTGCGCGTGGCTACTGGCTTCTTACCCATTAAGTCACCATAGCATGATTAAAGGTGACATTCGACACAATGCGGAAGACACTCTTGACCTGTGTCGCGACGGCAGACGGCATTACTATGCAGTATTAAATTGTATGAGACTAATTCCTACATATAACTTCAAATCTCACGTTGCACCGAATGTCACCTTTAACAGTGGAACTACCGGACAAGCCGAAATTACTATATAAATATTTTTCTTAGATTTATTCTAATCCAAAACTTTTTCGACATGAAAAAGAACATGATTTTTATAATTAAAAAAGCAAAAAAGAAATTTTCTACCACATCTACTATAAGTAGTGATGCCACGAATAGTGAATTGGCCGAATACCGAATACCGAATATTCGGCAACGTTGTCGGCCGAAGCGCCGAATATTCGGCCGCCGAATATTCCTGGAAGTAGCGTGTTTTAAATCTTTATTTCAATACAAAACTTATACATACACCTGTGTATATCACCCTGTGATACCCTGTATCTGACCCTGTGTTGGTGAGACTTATCACTTTGTGGTGATAAGTCTCACCAATTAAGTAAATCTTGTCTCTGGTAAGACTCGCACTTCCGTTCGGGTTATTCAAGGGTGCTTTGTGTTTTTATATGGATATTAACGGTATAAGTTTATTAGTACGTTTGAGCGAGAAAGAGAGTGTGTGTGTGTGTTTGTGTGTGTGAGAGAGAGAGAGAGTGTGTGTGAGAGGTTATTTTCTGAGGCTGGTAACATTGACGATTAAAAGCGTAATCGTTTGCTACCAAAAAATGCTGAAAAGCTTGTTTGTATTCATCACAACTTACCACTGATCAATTTTAATTACTAAAGTATTGTAATTTGGAAATAAATACATAACTTTGAGTAATATAACGTGTCTTTTTTACATGATTTGGTATTCGGTATTCGGCCGAATAGTACGTATTATTCGGCCGAATACCGAATAGCAAAAAAAGTGGCCGAATAGGTCGAATACCGAATAGTTGCCGAATATTCGTGGCATCTCTAATTATAAGTCTCCTATAGCTTAAAATCAATCAATCAGATATTGAAAGAGATGTAAGTCAATTGCTGGTACATTGGTGACTAGAGTTAAAATATAACATGGAAGCAAAAATGTTTAACTTGAAAAAATCGATAGTGACATTCCAAGCGATTTCCCGTTGATTGTGAGTATAGTGAATCACACTAACTCCCATGGCGAGTTGAAAATGACTCATATATGAGGTACGATGGTTTCGACTGTGAAAAGTGTTCATACTACTTGAACGAACTGGATCCCGACTGGTAAGAGTTTCTGGACCCGTATTTTCACAGATTTGGATCTGATGCAGTTCTAAACGACTCTAAGGGTTAATTTTTTCCTTCTGAGGTACGGAACCCCAAAAATGCATAAATCAATAATATATGCAATGGATGATGTTTACTCCAGTGTAAATTTACTTCTAAAGTATTCATGTTTAGCTTTAGTTGGTTAAGAAACTTTTAGTAAAGTCAAAGTTACATATACCATACTGGGTCTAAACAAGTTGTAAACGAACGAAAACAATTTTACATCAACTATTTTACCTGAAGAAGGAAAGACGTAAGTGCAAATAAAAAGTTGGAAGATAAGTCGGTTTTAAAATAAGTCGAAATTTGGTCTTAAAGCAGCATCTGTCTCCCGAGAAACGAAAATTCGCGAAATGATCTTCGAAGACTCGTGCGCAGCTGCTTTCGTGTAACATTTGGTACGTGCCGGTTTGTATAAAAAATATCTCTCAGCGACATATTGTCTATGAGCAAAAAAGAAACGAGTAAAAAAGAATTGACATGTGGAGTATTTTTTTCTGAATGTGTATAATAAAAACACGAGATTTAAATTTTTCTGTGTGGTATTAATTTCATGTTCTTTAACTAGTGTATTCTTCCTATGATGACCTATGGTCCAAAGTCCTGGAATCTCACCAAAGAAGCCGTCTACCAAGTGAGAGTAGCACAGAGAAATATGTAGGGCGCAATACTCCACGGAAGTTGGCTAGGTTGTATGATCGAAACTTAACTTGGAAACCAGACATTGTACTAAGATTCATGATATCGGAGATCGGAAGGCAGCTCCTAAAAGAAATTGTACAGGACGTTCAACTAGACAAATTTGTGGCAGATGAAACTCGGAAGGTAGTGCTGGTGGTCCAGAAAAACGAAATATGGGACGACCAGCTGCAAGATGGGTGGAAGATCTGGTCAGGTTTGCAAGCAGTAAATGGATATACTTGACACGGGATCAAGGATGGTGGTATGACATGAAACAACACTAACATCGCATTTAAAAACTTTCATTTTTCTGTTTTAGGAAACTTCAAGAAATGCTGTTGATTGTACCAATAATCTAAATTTTTCAGAGTTTCTGAGAGACAATTATTACTAAAATAATGTCAGTATTTTTATACAATACTGCAGTTCTAATAAATCAAGTATTTATTTATCCACGTTGACATTTTTTTTTTCTTTCATCGTCATATTCGTGTCCGGAGAATTTATATTTATAAAAGGGCCGAACAAACACATTAAACTTTCTTATGTATTACATAATTATATTGATAAGATTGTAAATCGTCATATAAACTTAGAATGCACCACAGCTAAATAAAACATGTTTTTAGGAAAGGAAGGCACACAGGTGTAATGTCCACTTAATGGTTTTTTTTTTCCGGCATGTCCTACGTTGGTGGCCTGGGAAAGACCTTCACAACAAAACCGGGCTTGGTGGGCGAACGCAGAGGGCGCTCAGCCAGCGAAATTTATGGGTTAGGCGGCTACGCAAGGGCACCCCTGTGGGTACGGACCTCGACTTGGGCGGCCGGTCAGTTGAAAAACGAACCTAACGGTGTTCTACCAGCGTTTCGGAAGCGACTACCTTGAGAAGAAACGCCGAAAGAAACTCAAGGCTGCGTCGGAGTTAAACTGCGTTATTTAAACAACAGTTGACGGACCTAACTTAATGGTGAGTGCTCGCTTATAAACAACTGCAAATGCAACATAAGGATCGACACCATGGCGCTGCTGACCCAGAAAAACTTTATTAACTCCTTCTTTAAATAGCTCTAAGTCATCATTCAGAGGTACCTTACAGTGTGCAAACAGATGGTTATAAAAAGGCCTGCTATATATTGTTACATTTTGCTAATTTACTGGACGTACCTAAGTACTTTATACAAGAAAAAAAACTGTGGGAATGAAGAGCTAGTGGTAGTTTTTAATCGACAGTACGTAAAAGTAAGACAGTACGTAATCTAGTTGCAATTATGTTAAAGATACTTTTACAAATTAAATACTTTCTACTTTTGTTAGTCGTTGATACCGGAAGGCTAGAAATGACCAAAGATGTCCATAAGAAAGCATCTGTCTACCTGGACACAAAACTGCATATGTCTGACTCAAGAAAAAATCACAGAATACAAAAGTTACTTCAAAAGTGTGTGAAACACATCTGCTTTAAATCTTAAACGCTTTATCGTGAAAACAACGTATTAACTTGCTCGTATTCTTTAAAAATGAACTTTAGCTCTCGAGTTTAAGGTTAGAATTATTTATACGCGTGTTCACGATGTTTAATATTTTCGCAAGTGGCGAAATTAATAATGTTCATGGTTTTAAGACGTCATCAAATTTGTCAAATTTGCCAATAATGCCAAACATCAAATTGTTCAACGATCTTCCTCGAAATCAAAAATAATCCCACTTTTAAGGTACCTCAGTAGATGAGAATTCACTGTGATCTGTTAATTTGATATATTTGAAATGTCTTTAGTGTAAAAAAAGTTTGATTTTCGTGCACAAATGCACTTGATCTAATTAAAAATTAGGTTTTATGAATAAACTGAACATGATAATAAGAAAATAAGTAACAAAATCCACAATTGAAATAAAATGATTGATACTAAATGTCAAACTGTCCTTAGAAGATGATTTTTTATCAATTTCGACATATTTAACTATAGCTCCCGCAACAGATTATAAATGATTAAAAGTAGCGATGGCAAAAATGACGTTCTTTACAGCACCATAAACAAATCTACAGTTTGTTATGGTAGTTCGGAGCCTTTCGGTATTTCTCGGTAATCTTCGGACGCGTGGCGACTAATGCTGGGACCCGTTATTTATTAAAACGTGTGTTTAGACCTCAAGATCATTGTCATTGGGCCTTCCTGTATCGGTGGTAATAAAGCCGAGTTAATGGCTCCGTAATGAGAGTATCCGGCGGAACGGGGTCAGTCAAAAAGTTGTATGAATTAATTTGCTTTTAAGAACGCTGCGCTTTCTGTAATTGTGCATAACTTTGAGAATAAAAATCATAATTACTGTTTTTAATGACTAAAATAACTATTTTGTTGCATGTCGTGTGGGCCTAATTAAAGAAAACTTAGTTTTTAAAGCTTCTTATCCTCGTTCTCACGTTTGTTTGCTTTATGGTTATTATTTATTTAATAGAAGACTAACTACGAAATAAAAACAGTAACTTAAATATAAAACGTGATACTAATTGGTCTTCACTAATAAAAATAAGAAACGGCATATCTCTTCGGATATATGCAGTGAGGATTCCAATATGGATCTCATAGACTGATGCTCCAAAGTGAAATTCCAGGAAAGAAGACCTGGACCATCAGATACGAAAGTGGATGGACGAGGTCAAAAAGCGGACCGAACTGAGCTTTCCTATTTTGAAGGGCATAGTATGGCATCGCAGGAAGTTTTGCCTTTTAACCTTCTATTTTAATTTCGAAGATAGTATATATGATACCTACTAATAAAATCAGATGTTTTTTTTTTTTTTTTCGAAATGACGCGCGTATCTTGACCGGGAAAGGTCTTCACAACTAAGCCGGGCGGGAATCAGATCTTAGGATGGACGAAACATAAGGCCAATACCCCACATGGATCATTTTAATTATTATAAAAACTAAATATAAAAAAATTGCATCTATATTAGAAATATCATGTATAAGTGCCCTGAGAACGGCAATCAGCTGCGCTACTGGTCACGTTGGGCACGACATATAAGAACACAGTAGATACAGTCATAAATGAGTCTCTGCTTACCCCGAAAATGATATAGCGGAACGATATTTACTAAAAAAAAGTACTAAAATCTAGAAAAAAGTGCTTAATTTTTTTAATGTATTTGTTTTTATTTTTAAATTAAATTATAACTTTAAATCAATATTTGTTAAAAATATTTTAGTGTAACACCTAACCTATCCTTATTTTCAGTTTCTTCATAAAGTTACTAAAAATAACTTAAACGCTTCATTGTATTAAAAAATTGACCGATTTTCTAGTTAAACTATTATTACATGTATTTGAAATTAATTTGTGAGGGAATAAAAGAAAACAAATACTGACAAGTGGATTTAAAAGGAAAAAAAAATTGTTTAAAAGATAGTGCTCATGAATTAAAATACTTTATAAGCCATCTGCTAAGTTAGATCCTTCAAAAATCATAAGAACATCTTGGGGAAAAGCAAAAAAGGCCTGCTGGATCCAACACATATACTTTTTAACATCTTCAAGGTAGTTTTTCGTGCATCTGCTTGTTCGTAAAAGTTATTTTAAAACACATCTGCATAATGAATTGATAGCAAAAACTTGACCTAGAAAAATTAAAAAACCACTGTTTTACCAAATTAGGAAGCAGCTTTAGATGTATGCTTTGAGAATTTGAACTTTATGCGTTTGTTATACGGGTTATTTGATCAGTATTGTAATAATTGACTTTGCGCCATAAAAAGCTGCCAATTTCCGTTCGTTTCTCACGCATCCGTTTTTAAAAATCGGCATCCAATGATTAGTGTCGCCTGTGTTTAGTTTTTTGCAATTTTTAAATTTCTATTTTGAAGTGTTTTGTAGGTAATTTATCAAGTTACAGTGACAAGCACCTGGTATATGCGAAGTGTTTGAAAACAGATTGTATATTATGATAAATGAAATATATTCTTCATTACATGATTTTATCTGATAATTAATCAAGCATTATATATAACTGGGCATATCTATCCTCATTAATATTATCTCTAAAGTCATATATTAGTTAAATTTGCATATTTTCAATAGTTATTTAGTGCCTGAAGGTCGAATTCTGGACGAAAGCGATTAATCGAGTATCTTCACGAACTATAAGCGAAAGCGAAACCGAAGCTTAAAATATCGTTACAAATTAGAAACAAAGATACATTTATTATATTGCTATTGCTACTTAATATTATATATACCACAGAATAATAAGTTAAGGGAGACAGCGAAAGCAAATACACTGTCCTGTAATTACAACATATGCTAGGTAACTAGCAGAGCTACGATGTGTTAATTTTTGGTTAACACCCATTTGTTATGTCAACAGCGCAGAAAATAGCGAAGAAACGAGTGATTTAGTATAGATTATGTTATACGTATGTGTGAAAGGAGGCTGTAAAATAAGTTACCTGTAGTGCGAATGGGTGATGACAAAAAACAAGATTAAAAAAAAAAACAGAATAAATATTAGAAAATCTGGTAATTTAGTAGGGAGATCAAGGCTCGATAGATTATTGAAAAAGAAAGCAAACAAAAATCGTGTAATTCGCTCCTAATCAGAGATGGGCAAAATGTAATCTGATTAATGATTATCGGTTACAAAATGTAGTCGCAATTTTAATTTTGTTGCTCAGTAATCATAATTAAATCCCTTTAAAACATTAAGGAGTCATAAATGTGTATGCAATTGACGGTTCCGTAGTGTTTAAAATAGAGATGAGTAAAATGCAGTCATATTAATGTTGAAAAATGCAAAATGTAATCGTAATCGTTATTTATTAATCTGATTACATTTTACCCATGTACGCCTCCAATATATGTGATGAAGATAAGATAATGGTTTTATTTTAATTGAGGAATTCAATTTTTATAACACAGCCATAGGAATTATTTCAGCGTTATAAATAATGACTATACATTGATAAAAATATATATCGACAGGTGAAAGGCTATTTGGTTTTACTTTACCCCCTCGTAAACACAGAGGTGAGGCCTACCGAAAAGGCCAGACGTCGTCGCGGACCGGAGAAGTGGGCGCTGCTGTGCCTCCGGTCCCGGCTAGGCGGAGAGAAGGAACACCCCGGGGGTTTTAGTCGGTGCAAGTCCGACGCACTGGGGGACAACCCACATCGCCCCCTAAGGCCCGTTAGGGATTTCCCCCGGGTTACAAAAAAAGGTATTTGTTTTAAGCGACATTTTTTGGTGATATAGTAATATATATTTTTGGAATCGGTAAAAAATGCTCATTCCGAAAATATATATGTTATTATATCACCAAAAAATGACGATTAAACCAAAAAGCCTTTCGCCCCTCGATATAATGACTTTAAAACTTTTAAATAAAAAAAAATATGTTGACTGACTAAAATTTTTTTGAGGATAATTAAAATTACCTTGTAAGTTGTCGCAAATAATAACATTTCGAAATAATGTATTTTTTTTTATATTTCCTGCATTTTATCATTTTGTTTTTAATTATATTTAATATATTCAGAGTTAATAAAAAGGCCAACAGTTAAGTTCGGTTCGTAAATATAAACAATAATCATTATATTAATGTAACAGTAAAGATATTTTATATAAATTGATCTTCGAATTAACACCTTAAAATTAGCTGTGAACAAGGCCAAAAGTAAATAAATACAAAAATATTATTAAATTAATAATCATTACATTAAAGTAACAGTAACGATATATCATAAAAATATTTTTTCGATTTACTACCTAGGGGCGGAACGCACTACGACCGATTAGAATCCGTAAAAATTCGGATATAGAAAACTCGGATCGAATTAGCATGCTGTTTTATACACTGCTATCATTATTAATCCGCCAAAATACAGATCTAAGAAACTACGCAATTCGGGAACAACGAACTAAATAAAAAAATTATGATTGTAATTAAATATATATTATAGGAAATATATATTATGTATTATAGGAATAATACAAAAACGACAATCTTTTATGGACCCGAGCCGAGTTATCGGATGAGCCAAACATTCAAGGCAGTATACTTGAGGGAATCTGCTGCCCGAATGAGAAGGAGGCGGTGCGCATTGTCCACCGTGCCGCCTGAGACAGAGGTATTAGAGGGATGGGCTATCTACTCCTATCCCTCCCAGGTACAAGGTTTTTTACTCCCCGGGCATATGGATTAATTTGGTTTTCCAAGCTTGAGTGGAGCAATTAGAGGAACCCCCGAGGGGTTTTTAGTCAATAGGAGTCTGACACATCGGAGTCGCTGCTCTCGCATCGTTCCTGATGGTTCTATGCAGGATTTTCCATCGGGTTAAAAAAACGAGTTCAATATTCCTCCAACGCCATAGTTCAACAGCTTCTCGGATTTTTTTAAATGCATTCAGTAATTAGCACTGTGGCTACCCAGTTAGCTCCATGATAATTTGATCCGAATCAGAGAATAAAAGATGATATAAAACGAAAGACGTCTGCGGTACGTAGCTTACCATACAATTAGTTCCACGGCTTTATCGGAACGTATTTTCATGGATTATGGTCAGATACAGTGCGTAAACGCCCTTAAAAGTCCGCTAACAAGACCAACCGTTAATACGTGCAAAAACATTATAACAACAATAATCATTATATACAAGTAGCAGTTAATACTTCGACATAAAATAAGCTTCGAATTAACACTTAAAATTTGTCAATATAATTTTAAGCACGTCATTTTTAAATATTCAAATCATCAGGCCGTTCACCTGATCAAAATCTAAGAACAAAAATATTATAAGGATATTGTTCCGCGAAATTTTATTGGTACAATCTTATTATAGATGGCAGGATATGACTGAATAATATATTAACAATACCGTATTTTTTGGAAGGAAATTGTCCACACCGCGACTGCTTTTATTGTAAAGAAACGTTCCCACAGTTATATTAATGATCTTAATGCACCTTTCCTTGCAACTTGTCGCCAAAAAAAGTGCAAAAATACACCTTTTCAATAAAACATAACCTCTTGCAACCTTTTCGGAAATTTTTATTGTGTAGTTTAATTTTACTGTATCTATGCTCAGTTTAGATCGATTGGGAGCTTGAAAGCTTAGTTGGTAGAGATCCTGCCAAGCTGTTAAAGGTCACGGGTTCAAATCGCGGTAGCGGCGAATTCTTTTGTGTTGGATAGATAAGTTCCTCACGAGCTATAGATTTGGTGGTAAAGCGGTTGCACAAACTAGGTCGTGACCAGAGTACACAAGTGTAAAGACCGTCATTTTTTTTTGGTAGCCCGGGGAAATTCCTTTTGGACCTCGGAGGGCGGTGCGGGCCGCCCCCCGGTGCGTCGGACTTGCAACCACTAAAACCCCCGGGGTGTTCCACCTTCCTTCGTTCCTTCGAGGTGTTGAGGGCACGACTGGGGTCTCATCCTCGAAGACCGGCAAGGCGCGCGGCCTTAAGTAGACCTCTAGTCGTTTGGGGAGTAACAAGTGTAAAGACCGTCATAGTCGAGACAAGCTAAGATGAGACAGGGTCCTTATTGGCCCCTCGATGCCGGTAGGCGGAAGATAGAACACCCCGGGGGGTTTAGTCGGTGCAAGCCCGACACACCGGGGAGCGGCCCTCACCTCTCCCCGAGGTCCGTTAAGGATTTCCCACGGGTTACAAAAAAAAGGGTCCTTATTGGCGGTGTCCTAATGTTTTTATTTGTTCTTGTTTCTTCTTTTTATTTTCATGTATGATTTATTTGTATTATATCGTCGCTTTTGTTTGGCTGCTGCTGATTAAATGTATTCTTTTCATAGTGAATCGCTTCGGCCTGTCGCGTTTAGGGATCAGTTTGTGTATATCCAGTTGTTCATATACTAAGAGACCTTCAGTCGTAGTATATGTGGGCCGACATGACGACGAAGACTGTCAGTGGATTTTCGTGGTTTGTTAGACGCTGTCGTTTTTTGGACTACACTGTGCTTACCGTCAGGTGAACTGTTGTCACTATGTCGAGTTAGTCTAAAAAAATCCAGTGGGGGGGGGGGTGTTTTAAATTTAATGTATATTATTATTTAACGCAATAACTATACTATGGCTATGTTAGCAATATTATATGTGAATATACAAATATTTAAAAAAACATGCGCTTCACCTTTTTTATCTTTATTTTCAATCAGATAAGATTGAGGTCAGGCGTAAACCTGTTTATCTTATTTAATGATCTAAGGTGTCTATAATTAAGAAATACATAAACTGTAGTAGAATTGTTTGTTTCAAAACACACAAAAAACATTATTACCATATCAAAGACGAAACAGGTATTAACTAGTATAAAATAAATTCAAATTTTATTAATATTCATGCCTTTGAAAATGTGGATTTCTTCACGGTGATTATAATCGCTGCGCATTGATTTCGCAAAGATTTTTATTTACCTCTTCCAAGTGTTTGACTCTCTTGTGATTTTGTCGGCAAATTTTCATGCCTGTCTCCAAATTATTCTCAATAACGACGATCTATTTTTTTACTTGGAATTAATCCTCATAGGACCTTCTCAGCCACATAGGGGGGTTGCACGATCGATGTGTGTCGGTCTCCGTCCCTTTAAACTAACCTCCCCCACATCACTCTACACTCCCCCTCCTTAATCTCCATTCCCTTCCCTCCCTCCCCCGGCTGTTGATAATATTCTGTTCTCTTTACCTCATATAAAATACACAGATTTGAAGCCCAGATTAAAAAAAAAACATTTACCCGTAGTAAAAAGCATCGCCCATTGCAACCCCTTCAACGTTTATTTTCGAAATGTCTAATCTATTACTATCCTAAAATTCATCAAAATTGGTTCAGCCGTTTTGACGTGAAAACGGATCATACAAATATACACACTTTCAAATTTAGAATATTGGTGAGGATATTAATGTTCCAAATTTGGAGCTTTCGTGACTTATATTGTGTTTATTTGATTAATATATTTTAGATAACTTCCCCTAGGTGAGAGATTTATAAACAAAAAGACAACAAAATTATAATGAGACTTAAACCAGTAAAATTGATGTTTAAAACTTCATTTAGAGCTAAACACCAATTATAATAACTAATACACAATTATACATATATAATCGTTATTGTAAAGAATCATTTAAAATTAAATAACATCTTTCGTTTACTAATAACACTACAACAAACAGAAAGATCGGCAGATGTCTCAAAACCCGTTAGGTGCTTTTGTGGCAATTCTCGAAGAATCCTCTCTTCCGTATGTTATGGGTCATCTTGGCTCAACATCTGTTAAACCTTTTCAACACCAACTGTCGGTATCTAACGGGCTCTTATACGTAATTACGGTTTAACCAATTATTATCGATATAGTTGTACTGGTGGTCTACTATTCGGAATTCGATGATTAGAGGATTATAATCGATTAATGCTTTACTTAATGATTAAAGTTACAACGTTAAGGATGCATTTATGTCTTGTTTACTTTATGGATTATATTTTATTTTTACTTTTGAATATGCAATAAGAATTAAGAATTGATTACATTTTTTTTTGTTTACATGTTCATATTGTATGTTATTATTATCAGTAATATTTACGAATATAAATTTGTCATGTCTATAATTCTCACGCAAAGAAAAAATCCTGTTGAGGTTAGCGAAGCGTCTTTGACGCAACTATGTTTGTATGTAAAATTAAGATTAAATCAAAAATATAAAACGGATAATTGTATGTGCTTACATAATAAGAAACTGTATCTAAGGGCGGCTTGCCCTAACAAATTAAATCTAGTTTAAGCTTGTATAAACTCTAATTAATTGAAGCTGTTTCAATCAATCTTAATGAGAGTTTCAGCTTAAGAGTTGTTATAATTGGATTTTGATTCTGTGCAAGACAAAAAGTACATTTCAGCGCTCAATAGCATTTTATGTAAGCCTAAAGTAGATTTAATTTGCTAGTGTAAGTCGCCCTAAGCCTCCGAGGTTATGGATAGCGAAGCTTTCTTAAAATTATGTTAATAAGAAAATGCTAAATATACAAGTAAATTCGCAATTTAGAACGTGTCATCTTTTGATATGTAAAAAAAATGTGCAACAATTTTACGCCGCGTCAAAAGTGTGATAATTTTAACGCCGTTGTTAATAAAAATTTTCCCCCCACTTTAATAAATGTACTCGGCTCTATTAGAATTCGGGTTTGACTTTAAGTAAAGGTTAAAACAGTGACAAAAATGTAGTTTTTACATAAAATAACTTATTTCTTATGTGTATAATAAAAAGCCGCTCTATATCCTGTTCTTGAGGCATTTATACACATTTCTATTAGACGCCCATCAAGTTTCCTCACAATGATTTTCTTCACCGGTACGCATGTGGTACCTGAGCCCGTACGTAATATTGAAAAACTCTGAGGTATGTGCCGGTTTCGAACCTATGACAGTCCGAGTTGCCACGCATGAATACCGGTCCCTTATAAACTATGCAATCGGACCTACATAAAATAAAATATATAAAAACTTACTACTATATCAAATACTACTTAATTTTTTGTATTAATAATATAATATTTTATATAAAAACTGAGTTCTGCTATTGTCTTGTAGGTGAACAAAATTTGTCTATTGTACTTTTATTTTAATGTGTTTGGGTTTACTACGCTTTGGATTTGCCGTTGTTAATTGCGCTCTTTGTCAACGAGACCTTTTTAGCAAGAACGCGATACTAAATCTTTCTTTGCAGTGAAGGCGGTGACCCCAGTTTGCCGGACTCTTACCGGCTAAAACCCTTAGGGTATTCCTCGTCTCGTCTGCCGGGGTTAAGGGAAATGCAGGACCAGCATCCTCAGCTCCCGGCGATGTCTGGCTTTGTTCAAGCTACTCTTTACTACGTTGCAACGGGATGGTATAACAGGTTAGTTTAACTCAGTCTTCTCGACGCCTAATTTAAGTATGTTGTTTATCCAAAGCACGTGCATGCTAATGTAAAATGTATGTTTAACTATTTTGCCATGATATACGTTTCCGAAGTTACGTATGCATCTGTCCATCTAATTTCAACAAGACATTAATAAAAGGAAATGACTGAAATTGATTTATTCAGTCCATGTGCATTTATCACCTGCGTTAAGTGAAATCAAAATTGTCATACTTGACAATCAATGCAGGTGCGTAGTTTACAAGAAATTTTAAATACTCGTACGTGCCTCGAAGAGCATTTTATAATTATAATTTTTTCACTTTCATTGGGTTATACATTTGAATATCAACTTATGGCTTTATTATGGCTTTTACCCACTAGAATGTAGAACAATGTAACAAACATGAAAATGAACAGTTTGTGGAAATCTTCATGAACTGGCACTAACAACACCATAGCGTTTCAAAGCCGGCCCGATACAAACAATGAATGACACGCGACGTTTTAATTATTTAGATCAGACACATGACAAATGTTGGAGTTGGTGTCTTAACTCTATGCTTATATGAGTTGTCGGTTTACTCCCGGACTCAGGACAAGCTGGGTGCAGTAAGGACAAGCTTCGAAATCTTGATTATAATCAATTCTGTAGGATTTACAGTAACTGTCAACACCCAAATGTACTATGTGTTTTAAGGCGAACAAGTCCGACATACCTTGGTCCCCATCTTTTGAATTTTACCACCAAGCAAAAAAGGCATCACAAAGAATACCGAGATACCATATAGCAGTGTTTATTGCTAAATGCAACTTTGAAAGGCGTAGAAATGTAAATAAATTCATAAATTCAGACGAAAATTCTGTTTTCTACGGCATTATTACGATCCGGTTACGAATTGGGATAGTGGGCAGAGATCTTAAACTGCTACCTAAGCTGATCTTAGCCGCAGATCCAACCGCCTCAACGCCGTAATTCAATTAGACATAGCCGATCTACCACATACATTCACATATTTTGAAAATCGGGGAATCACATGTAGGACTCGAAGAGATCCTAACAACACAATCAGTATTTATTTGCTGCTTCATAGTACAGTTTATATTGTCTCTACCTGTGATGCTGAAGGTTATGGGTTCAACAATTTATTTGTCATGTGCGAGTCATAAATATTGAATGTTTATGTATTTAAGCATGTATATATAATATTAGGGATGGAACGGAGGCAGTTTTATCGGAACCGAAGTCGGAGTCGGAGTTTTTAAATTTGATTTATCGGAGTCGGAACCGAAGTCGGATTCGGAATTGGAGGCGATGTCAGTAATCACAAATGATGGCAGAAGAAAGTAGTTTTATTTAAGGATAAATGAAAACATTATTCTATGAACCTTTTTAATTAGAAAGTAATAAATTTACACGTCAACAGACAATGAAAAAAAAATTGCTGTGTTTCGTATTAACATTTTTTCATTAACAGTGAACAAATTAAATTAAATTTGTTCCAGGGTTGTTTTTGTGGTAATTTCTATTTTATTTAATTTAATGTAAATATAAAATAAAAATACCTTTTAGTAATAAATTTTATGGTACATTTCATTTTAACCATAATATATTTTAGTATATATTTTTAAAAATTTCTTCTTTATAATAAGTAACATTGATTGTTTGATTAATTGATATTATATTACAATAATATATAAAATGAAATCAAATTAATGGACTACAACAGTGGAGGAGACTTCCGATTAATACCTCCGATTACAAAGTTTCGGAACCGAAGTGGGAACCGAAGGTGTAATAACGATCGGAAGTTCCGACTTATTGGAGTCGGAGTCGAAGCTCCGTAACATCCCTGGTATATATTTGTCTAGTATTCATAATACAAGCGTAAGCTTAGTTTGAGACTAGAAAAATGTGTGTAATTGTTCGTAAAATAAAAAATTTGCTAAGCTTTGTTTTATGTTCGTTATGATTTTCAAACCCTTGAACAGTGCTACATTATCCTAGTACGCTTAAAAATGCCAATACAAAATAGTTAAGTGAATAAAAATGTATTTTATAAGTCTAAATACATATTCCAATTACAGATGAGGGATTAAACACGAAATTCGGATAAAAAATAGTCGCTTATCCATGTAAGGAACCGTAGATACTTTAATAAATTTATTTTAATAATTTATGATAAAATAAGCGGTTATAGTTGTACCCGTATGAAATCAATTACGGTAAAGATGTTATATAAGCAAAAGTAGCAGTAATTTGATCAAATAAAATTTATATTCACAGGTGCCCGAGTAACACATGTCTTATTTGATTTGATTGGCCCTTTAGCGCAGTTGGTGCACTAGACCATAGTAAATCAAGTGCGATCTACAAGAGGACAGAATATTGATCGATTTAAATAGCTAATTAAATCTATCTTAATTTTGTTTTTTTTTTCTTTGTTATAAGTAATTAAAATATGTTGAATTACGAAGTATAATGCCGGCCCTGAGAATCCGATCCGCCGCCGACGCGGGACAGGACAAAGGAGAAGGGTCTTCGCCAGAGGCCTTCCTCCTTACACCACTCCTCGCAGTGCAGAGATGCGGCCTAACAAAAGGCCAGACGTCGCCGAGGGTCGGAGAAGAGGATAACGCTGTACTTCTGGCCCCGGTCAGACGGGAAGAATGAACACCCCGGGGGTTTTAGTCGGTGCAAGTCCGACACACCGGGGGGCAGCCCTCATCGCCCTATGAGGTCCGTGAGGGATTTCCTCGGGTTATCAAAAAAAAAATAGCAAGTATAACAGTCCAAATTTTACAAAAAAATTGCTGAAAATGTAAACAAAATATAAAAAAAAGAATTACTCTGGACTTCGGTATTGAAACTGGATAATAAAAATACCATTGTTAAACTTATTCTACTATATTATATCGAATTATGTTGTTGGTTGGCAATAATAATGGGGAGGCCATTTGGCTTATGTGGAACTTAGCGCCTTCCCTTTTGGGTTTATACTTAGGTTTACCAATAAAATATTTTTATTGGTTTTTTAGTAACATATTTTACAAATATTTTTTTTACATTTATATTTTATATTAAAATGACAACGAACAATCTTCTTTTATTTTAAAAATATAAATCTTCGAGGTTGCGCCTCAGCGTAGGTCGTTCGCGACCATTTGGCGCGAACAAATAATGTTAGGAGATCCAATGAAATTTTCGCACCACTCACATTCAACTGTTTTTCATACTTCATTCACTTTACTGGTCTCGAGAAGAGAAAGCTTAAGGCTCACAATCAACGAGTTCATGAATTCTAGTGGCTACGCAAAAGCGGGTTCGGATTTCAACCAGTGCGGCCATCAGGAAAAACTTCGCATAAGTAATATAACACACAACTACTCTTATAGATTCTCAAATTTGTAAAAATATGAATTAAGTAATATCCAGGTGACATTTATTCTCATGGCTGAAAAAGCTTATTCGAGAGCGTATATGTGTATGACATATGTGATGTGACATATATGGGTATATGTGTCTGACCAAGTGACATGGAATCAGGACCTCTTTGATAACGCGCAGGACGTTTACAAGCCAAGGTATCCTTGCTATCCTTGCTAGTGTTTTTTTTTATTCTATTTATTTAAGGGACTTTTACGTGAGTACGTATGTCAGCCCCATCGTACCCTAATACAGAAATACCTAACATATTACATATGGTGCCATTGATCTGAACAGGCCAGATGCCTCATCAGATAATAGTTCTGTTAAGATTTTGTTAAACATCCCTATGTCAAGTCTGTTCAAACCAAAGGCACTCACAAACGCCTCTCTCACAGATTCAGATCGAACACATTCCATCAGTGGTTAGTAATTGGTAACTATAAGAGATCCTCTTCCTCCACCGATCCCAATACTCAGACCCTGTGAACAGTCAACACCAATGCCAAAAACGCTCATGTCACTTTTAACATTCAGAAGAAGTAGTTATATAAGTACAAGCAAATCCGCCCCTCGTAACTAGTTCAAATATACAGCTGTTAATCAATTTTTTATCGGAAACATTATAGCCACATATTTCAATGCAATTGGTTTTATTCGTTAAATAAACATTATAAGGAGATATTGCAATTAGCGGGCATCTACATAGAAATCTGATCTACATATTAAATATTTAGAATAAACGCGTTATAATATAATTTATATTTTATAGAAACGTCTTCCGTTTTCATGATTATTAATAATTTTAATTTGCATTAAATTTTATGATTTTGTCGCTTTATTTTTATCTGTGAATAATTAAGTTTTCCTTTATTTCAAAGACGTCAATATTGTAATCGTCACTTAATGTATTTTGTAAGGTTTAGTATAAAATAAAAATGAATAACACTTCTTGTATTATAATTGTCTATACGCGATAGTGACAGCTTAATATTCAATAAAATATAAGCCTGTTTGTCGTTTTCATACATAAAAAATACGCGAAGATTATAAAGGTGAAAGATTTGTTCGTATTAAAGGGAAACCAGAGTAAGCACAACGTTATCCAAGAAAGAAAAACAAACAAAATGAAACAAGTTACACACATTGCAATTATTTCTTTCGTTTATAAAAGTTTAGGAACCCGGCAAAATTATTTTTTCAAAATAAAAAATTAACAGGTAAAGAAATAAAATCGTACTGCCATAATTACTTCGAAAAATGATGACAGTTACACTTTTTATTATAAAGCAATGAACACGCACTCATACTGCCAATTTAAATTACCCATTAAGATATAACCCCTGATTTAGGAAGTCTTATGCATTTCATATGTAAACGCTGCGGTAATTAAAAAAATTAAGAATTTTGAGTTGTGAGGGAGAATTTAGGGTCTGTCAATCTACACCTTTCCATCGGCAGGTGATATCTGAACGTCGATCTTTTTTTAATTAAAAACATCAAGGCGTCATGTGTCGCGATGCAATCGGTTGATAAAATATTCAGACAAAACGAGTGCGTACTTTTAAGCCTTTTTTATTCCATAAAATTGTTTGAAAAATCATCCTTCCAACACGGTTTTAATATTGTTTAATGTAAAAAAAAAACTTAGTTAAAGCTGTGTGTGATTTTCCAGTTTCGTCTCATCATCAACAGTATTTAAGAGCAAAGATCGTTTCGGCATCCGTAGGTCCGTGTGTAGGTCCAGTTGTCCACATACCTAGAAACCTTCAATCGTGGTATATGGGGACCAGCATGACTGCGGCGACTATCAATGGATTATCATTCTTTGTGGGTAGCTGCTATTCCTGGATTAGAATGTACTTTTCATGATTCCGATACGTGATAGGGTGAAGCGAGTCACTATGACGGTGTTTAAATTTGTGTACTATTGTCACAGCCCAGTACGGGCAATCACCCTATCACCTCAAAACGAATATTGTTAATTTTTTAAGTACACAATATCAACTGCTCGACTTACTTGCATGTTTTTATGTAGATAGGGAGTGAATTTACGAATGATGTTAAGATCTTTAATTTAGTGTCAAATAAACAATCATAAGTGTACCAAGTATTTTATTGAAGTTATAGAACATTTGAATGTCCACCTTAAACACTACAACATCAACAATATTCTGAGACTATACGATGTATCATAAAGAAATGGGTTTAAGTGGAAAAGCATTATGGACACTCTCTGTTATAGAGCGTGGTCATAGGCCATTATTTTAAATATGAAATAATTATAATATATCACTATTACTCTTCTCCGACGCAGCCTTGAGTTTCTTTCGGCGTTTCTTCTCAAGGTAGTCCCTTCTGAAACGGTAGTAAATCACCGTTAAGTTCGTCTCCCTGGTTGGCCGCTCAAGTCGAGTTATGGTGGTTATGTAGTTATGCTAGTTATGTATATTTGCACCCACACCAACGATATCTAAAATTATATAATATCTATATCCGAAACTGTATCCGATATAGATTCCTTAAATTTCAAATTTCACATTCAATAGCGATTTGTTATAAATATTCTGATTAAATCAGAAAATTCATCGGATTAAGTTTACCCATACTATTCTTTCATATAAGTAATTTAGTATAAATACATCCATATCCTAAATTATCCGGAAATCCGAAATAATTTAATATTATAATAATACACATATCCAAAACCGGAATTCCCTATGTCGAATATATCCGTTATTCATATCCGACACCTTCTTAACAACGGTACTTGAAACAACGCACGCTATTTTAGCGATCTGCCTGTGCAAAAATCGCTGCATGCCGATGACATGTAAGTGCAGCTATTTCGCTTTTTATAAAAAGATACTATCACACTTGTCTGAAATGGTCGACATATAAAATTAACAATCAAAGAAATAAATTATTTTCAATTAATAGATAATAAAAATTGCCTATAATTATTATTACCACTGCTTTCAGGATTGCCATCTTTTGTTTTCGGTCTAGCCAGCTTATTTTAATGTGATCTATATGTAGGTAGATCCGTAAGTATAGAAACTATGAACGAAGATTTCCAAGCTATATCTCTTTTGTTTTGATAACCCGGGGGAATTCCCTGAGGACCTCAGGGGGCGGTGAGGGCCGCCCACCGGTGTGTCGGACTTGCACCGACTAAAACCCCCGGGGTGTTCCTTCTTCCCGTCTGACCGGGCCCGGAGGTACAGTGTTATCCTCTTCTCCGACCCTCGGCGACGTCTGGCCTTTTGTTAGGCCGCATCTCTGCACTGCGAGAAGTGGTGTAAGGAGCTTCCCCACGCTCACCTCAATGTCTTGGAGCGATGTGCCGGAACACGTCACACACCGCTCTCGCCTGGATAAGTTGAGCGGCAAGCATACCGGCCAGGCGTCTAGTTCGGTTTTAAGGACGAAGGCCTTTGGTGAAGGCTCTCTTCATTAGTCCTGTTCTGCATGGGCAGCGGATCGAGTTGTCAGGGCCGGCTGTTGCCTCCCTGTTCTTCTCCGCCGCCTTTTTCTTCATCATGATTTCCTCACAATAGGTGAAGACGGCCTGCCATGCTCTGTCACTGCCAACTATCGCTCGAACGAGCGCTGGCAACGATAGGTCACCACTCACCACCCTGACAAGGTCGGTCCTTTCGGAGGCCCAGGCTGTGCACTCCTCGACAAGCTATAGGTCAAATTAAGTGAAATATAATGTAAAACTATAGTCTAGCTCAATCAAATACAATCTCAATAAAATAGCACAACCAAATTGAAAAAAATTTAAATTGAACCTTTTTTATAGAAGATTAACATATATAATACTTAACGAGACAATGGCTTCTTTTCATAATGATGAACGAATAAAAACTTAATACATTATGCAGTAATTAAGATAAATATTTATATTGGTTGAATAGTACTTAATTTAATTAACATAATTACCTTTTTACTAACCGAAAAAGCGAGCTTGCGGTTTCTTTTTCGGAATTCCGCGTTTATAGTTACCGTGTACAATTAATTTTGTGTTTAGAAGAAGCTAATATGTTGTTTTTTATACTGAATAAAGTGGCTACGGCGAACTGATAGAAAAAAGAATGTAGTACAACAGAAACGACCGCTATGGGACGAGAATATATTGAGAGTCACTGTTACAAGGTATGTGATCAACTGGAGGTACAAAAGCTGGTGTCGAAACGCGATGAACGAATCAATATGACTGTCTTTATGCTTTTCTATTATATATATAGCTCTGTCTGTCTGTTACATTTTCACGCTTAAACTGCTAAACCAATTTTGATGAAATTTGGTATGGTGATAGTTTGAAACTCTGGGAAGGATAAAAGATGGTTTTATTCCGGTAATCATTCTTTAAGGAGCTGATAGGATGGACAAAAGATGAGTAGGTGCACGCCTGGCCTCCTATCACCGTCACGAACACGTGTTCGACGAGGATGGGTAAGAGAGGTTGGTGAGCAAGAAATGTGCTATTCGGAGTACTAACACTGCGTAGATGAAATTGCGGGTAAAAACTAGTTCAAAATCGCCTCAAAACACTCTTAACCGGACACAGGTAATACCATGGTTTACAGTAAAATGACAGTCAATATATGCCCTTTACTTTTTTTTTTTGGTTTCTCGGGGGAAAATCCTGCATAGGACCATCAGGGCCGCTGTGAGGGCAGCAACCCCGGTGTGTCAGACTCCTACTGACTAAAAACCCCCGGGGTGTCCCTCTAATCGCTCCACCCGAGCCTGGGAAACCAAATTCATCCAGACGCCCGGAGAGCGAAATGCCTTGTCGAGGCTGCCTCTCTGGGAGGGGTGGGGGTAAAGAGCTCACCCTTCCAATACCTATCTCACAGGCGGCGCGCCGGACACTGCACACCGCCACCCTCTCATCCGGGCAGCAGACCCCCTCAAGTCTACTGCCCGGCTATTGTCACCGGGGGATGTCGCGCTCGCTCTGAGCGAACGCGTCCCTCCGGCGACGGTGCCTTGGCCGCCGAATAGCCAGAGAAGATGTTCGCTCTCTGACCCTTTCGGCGGCCTCCTTCTGCTTCATCACAACCTCGCAGAAGGCTGTGACTCCTCGCCATGCCTCTTCGCTGCCGACCATGGCTTTTACCACCACTGGCAGCGAGAGGTCGTCCCCACGCGGTCCTGAAGGACCTTCCTATCTTCAGCCCAAGCTGAGCACACCTGAAGCGTGTGCTGCGCCGTGTCCTCGGGGCTCCCACACTCGTGACATTCCGCCGTAAGCTCTCCTCCGGACACCCGCCACCGGTGACGGCCAAAACTACCGTGACCTGTGAGGATCTGGGTGAGCCGAAAGGAGAGCGCGCCGTGTTGTCTGTCCAGCCACGAGTGCAAGACAGGGCGCACCGCCTCAATTGTCCGAAGACCGGCGCTAGGTTGCTCCAGCCTGGACTGCCAATCCCATATATATGCCCTTTACTAATAATAGTATGATTAACATAAAAATGTATGTTTACATTGCACAGGTATCTACAAATAGCATATTATTAATACGTTTCTTTTTTACTTTTTTTTTAAATTAAAGGGTAAGAGAAACAAATAATCATTTGTAAATGCGGCTTTTCATTTACTATATTTTTTAATTTTTAATTAATCAGAAGGCACAAATCGACCTAAAAGGTATATTATATAATAACATATATCTACAACCAGTTGTAGAAATGTTCTTTTAAATTAAAAAACACACATTAAGAAATAATTTATATAAACCTTGTTTACTAAAGCGACAAGTTAATAAAACACTTTTAAAGGGCTTTTTACAACTAGATGTTAGGTATGTACACATAATTTATTTTTAGGTAAGTAATTGCCATTAATTGTACCTAAGAATTTATAAAATTTCAGTTTTTTAAACCACTTACGATATTGGTTTTTTAAACATGTATATTTACTAATTTTCTTAAAGTATTATACTCATATATGATTAAATAATATAAAAAATATTAGTACTGCTTAGGCCGTAGTTTTTAATAAGTATTTTTCTCTTAAAATATAAATATAAATTTTGTTATTGGTTCCATTGGTATACTTAGATTTTAACTGTAAATTTAAACAATGTACATATTAAATAGAGAAATTAGAATTCTTAGACATAAAAGACGTCTTTAAAAACATTAATAATTTAATCCATTTTCATAAATCATACTCAGAATGGTTGAAAATAGAAAACAGGTGTAAAAATAATATTTTTAAAGGTATTGTTTTATAAGTTAAGTTTTCCCATTGCTCACAATTCACCAAGTCTGTTAGGAGGAACTAAGTTAAAAACACTTAACTATTGTGCAAATTACTATCAAACTCGTTCACTTTGTACTTGACCGCTCAAGTCCGGGACACTAAAAGGTCATAAGTCAATAAATCAAACCAAATGATCTATTAAATCACCATTCAACATCAAATGAGATAGATTTTACTGCAGTACATCGGGCTCTACCAAACCTATTTTATAGTTAATCTCAAATAATCTGGAATGCAATTAACATATTCGAAAAGATAATCTAAGTTGTCGGGACTTTTATGAAATACTAACCATTGGAGAACCCGCCTCCCTCTCCGTGGGCGTGAGGATCATTTATATGATTACGTTTTAGTCATTTCATAAAGAATCGATTAAGATTTACTACATGTTCAATGTTTAAGATAAAAGACACTATTAAAATCAAATTTCATTTATTAAGTTTATACATATTTAGTGGAAATTATATAGCTTATTAAAGTATGGAGATTCTTGATTAGATGGTTACAAGAAAGCCTTATTCCCAAGACTGGCTGGATGAAGGACAATCAAGTGGTAGAAAATGATATAAAATATTTAATTTATGCAATGAAGAGAAATTAACTTCACCATTAGAGAAGATGTAGGGCTAATTATATGGAGGTAGTTTTTTTTATATAGTGCGGCAACACTAAACCGCGTTTAATGAAGAATACAGTGCCCTAGTGAACTTTACACACTATGCCGCTTATATATCAGGCATTCTTTGTTAAAAATGTTGTGTAAAAATGTTGATTACGCCTACTTGACCCCGTCATCTTGTTATATTTGGACATTTAAAACATATATTGATATTAAATTTGGTTTCTGAGACTCCTATTCTGGAAGTTACCAGATTTTAAGTTAATATATTTACTAAATAAAGAATTATAACAGCATAATGCTTATTTTGCTTTTATTGTATGCACGCCACTGCATCAAATGGTCTTGTGTAAGTACGGCTTTACACTTTTTCAATATTTTAGCGATCCAGTGGGACACAGGCTTTATTCTACATCACGGTTATGCGCTATGATTATTGGGTTCGACATAATTAATAAATCGATACTTATGCAGTTTGGCCCAGATATCCGGCCACATTGTAATAATATTAATAATTGGTGCTTGTACTCACCCTGAAGGGGATATGGGAATGATGGAACCTTGGATCGTAAACGTTCATTTTATAGTTTGAGAAACCGGCTTCAAAAGTACAGCTGTAACCCTCATTTACACCTACCAGGTACGACCAGATGTCCGACTGTTATAAATCTTTCAGCCCATTGTCTAATATCGATACTTTTTTAGCCATCGCCGGACACATGGCCCGCGGCGTCGCAGGGTTATGCTCGCAGATGGCGTGGGTTATGATGGTACATTTACTTATCTTCTAGTAAAATAGCTTAAAGATCATTTGAAGTTTTACGTTCATGGACCAAAGCGTTAATTGGTTATTAGAGGACGGGCGATTTTGCGAACTGTGGCGTGACCTTAGTTCCCAAATGTAGTTCTTAAAGTGACTCACTTTTGCTTGTCGCGGTGGGTCGCACGTCCAGTAACTTACAGACGACTGAAGATCTCTGACCTTTGTGAATGACATTACGACGGAGACTATCGATAGAATTACGTCCTTTCATTACGTGCTTTATTTTTTGCACAACACTGTACTTGCCAGCGAGTGTACTGGAGATATTTTAGTCAAGCTAATATAAAAAAAATTACAGGACCTGTTTTTGAATGTAAACATTGGATTACTTATTATACATAATCAGTGTTGAAATATTTCATTCCTAATTATATAGTTTAGCCATCAGCTATATGTACATATATCGAGGGGTGAAAGGCTATTTGGTTTAAGCGACATTTTTGGTGATATAGTAATATATATATATATTAGGGCGTTTCAAAAAAATTTTTTTTTTATTTTTCCTCGGAACCACGCTCAAAAGTTTCGTTTTAATGCCAAAATAGGCCTCTGAAAATATGAGCCCTTAATATTAATATTTAGATTGTCCGCATCGCACTTTTCGATTTCCCATACAAATAACACAGGACAAAAGTTTTTTTTTCTTTTGATTTCTATAACTAATGAACGATATATCGTATTGCAATACCCGTCATTATTTTTGTAGAGAATTTAACGCCCTACAAAAAAGGTTGGAAGTCAATTTTTGATAAATCAACTCGGTCAAAAGTTATTCAAGATCGAAGTTTAACTTACCCTCAATTCAGCTGTTTTATTGACTGATTTGGCAAAATATTATGTTTTTAGAAAAATTGAAACCAAAACATTTTACAAAATATAAATTAGGCTTCTGAAAACTGTTAACCTTTATTTCTTGCTTTATATTAAATGTGGGCAAGGTACTTAAAACGAATTATCATTGACAGTTAACCCAACATTTGAAAATTCTGGTTATTGAAAATTAACATCAATCTTTAAACCTTTTTTGTAGAGCGTTAAATTCTCTACAAAAATAATGAATGTGTATTGCAATACGATATATCGTTCACTAGCTGATCCGGCAAACGTTGTTTTGCTATATAAGTTATTGTAATATCTTCTAAGATGTTCATTGAAATTAAGTGATGTCAAAGACAATTTTGTTCACAATTAAATACTCTTAATCAGCAACACATTTATGTGGATAAGGATTAATATTATTACGTTGATACAACTCTTAACAAATAATGCATTAATTTCGTCCAAATTTGATTACCGTAAAAACGGTTCTAGTAAGTTAATCTTAAAAGATAGACATATACTGTCGAGGACATTTTTTTAGATCATTTTAAGAGGAATAACTCTGTCATACATATATTTTTGGTATCTTGAACCGTTTTCGCAGCACACGCAATGGAAGCACTCAAGGATGAATAATTTCCCCGTTTTTTTCACATTTTCCATTATTTCTTCGCTCCTAATAGTTGCATCGTGATGTTATATAGCCTAAAGCCTTCCTCGATAAATAGTCTATTCAACACAAAAAGAATTTTTCAATTCGAACCAGTAGTTCCAGAGATTAGCGCGTTCAAACAAACAAACAAACAAACTCTTCAGCTTTATAATATTAGTATAGATTACTTATAAAAGTCAAAAGAAAAAAAAACTTTTGTCCTGTGTTATTTGTATGGGAAATCGAAAAGTGCGATGCGGACAACCTAAATATTAATATTAAGAGCTCATATTTTCAGAGGCCTATTTTGGCATTAAAACGAAACTTTTGAGCGTGGTTCCGAGGAAAAATAAAAAAATTTTTTTTTGAAACGCCCTAATATATATATTCGGAATCAGTAATTATAATTAAAATCTAAATAACTTTCTGCATTTTAGAGAACGAGGATGATTTCGCCAAGTAAATAACGGGCTCGAAATGAGGATAGAGGGGAATGGACAGTTAGAGAGGGAGCAAATACCTTAGCAACTGCCTTCACCTGACCTAGCTCTTAGCATTCGGTGAATTTATATTATATTTGCTAAGCAGTGGGTATCACGTTTTATCTGTGGCTTTTAATTTAATTTAATTGTTTTATAAGCAGCTAGTTAAGAAGAAAAAAAGATGTGAAAGAAAAAATTATGGTAGGAAAATTATTGAGGACAAAATAGGTTAACAAAATATCATTATATTCTCACTTTCATACTAATATTATAATTTCGAAAGTGTGTGTGTTTGTATGTTCCGTTTTCACGTCAAAACGACTGAACTAATATTGATAAATTTAAACAAATAGTTACATTAAACTTTGGAGACGGATATAGGATACTTTTCGTTGCGAAAATAAAACCTCAAGGATATGAAATATGGAATACAATTTAAGCACTATCCAACAAAGAGGTTTAGACGTTTTAGACTCATTTTCACTGCCCTTTTGGCTGAAATCTAGTGGGCCTGCACTACACCCTATAGGTTATAGCCATTTTTTCTAAAACCTCCCGAATATGAACTAGATCAGCCTTTTGATGCTCGGGGTCAAAGGTTGTACTCTTTGTTTATTAATAAAAACAAACATTTTTAATAATTTATTTGATCTCTTTTTTAATTTTTTTACTGTAAACTAACATATATTAATTACAGTGCATACTGTGGTGCTTTATAACTTGGGGGGGGATGTCATTTGTATCTTTTATTTTGTGTACCATGGATCTTTTGTTTTCTCACTTAATGTCACCCATGTTGGATACCCAATTATGTAAAATAAATAATAAAAGAGGTTAGAGGAAGTTGCTTTTCGTCCCCGACGAAAGCTCCACGGCGCGTCATTTCACTCGTAACTGTGACCTGTAACTAAGACGAAACGTCGAGCGATAATCAAAAGTAAATAAATTCGCACATAAGACCCGTTAAAGTATTTATTACGAGTACAAAACGCGAAAGTTTAGAATGTATTATATAATCGTAGAGCCTAAAGTACTGAAGCTAGAAACATGAAATTTTTATACTGGATTCTAATTATGCCGTCGGGACCCAGTAAGAGTGTATTTTTTAAATTTTACTTTAAAATGGACATAGGGGTGGAATGTGAGTTTGAAATTCCTTCGTTTTTGAAGTAAGAATTATAAAAAGCGATTTTAAGATTCTTGATTTAAAATTAAAAAACAAAAATTATGTTTTAAAGGAACAAATTATTTATATCCAGGCAATCTCAAGTCACCTTAGACAATATATCTTATAATTAGAAATTAAAGACTTAATGACCTGTGTAATTAATAAAAAAGTTGACAATTCAGAAGTGGCCGGGCTCTTGAATATGCATGAGATTACTTACTCAGAGGTAGTATTTATTTAAATAAGAGTGATTAAACGATGCATAGAACCATTATTCACGGTTCATTACAATATATTCGCATAGCAGAGTTGCAACGCGCTTGTGTCGGCCCCGCGTGAACAGAAGCTTTATATCCAGATGTTAGGGTTGCACCCATTTAAATTATCTTCTCACCCGTCACCCTTAACTTTCCCTTTTAAGGTGGTAGGGAGATTGCCCAAACTGGGTCACGACCACAGTACACAAGTAAAAGACCGCCATAGTGACTCGCTTTGACCTGTCGCGTTTCGGGATCAGCATGTGTATATCCAGTACCTCATATACCCAGAGACCTTCAGTCGTGGTATATGAGGGCCGACATGACGATGGCGACTATCAACGGATTTTCTTCCTTGAGGTTGGGATAATGTGGCAGGCAATGGTTTTTTTTATTCTGACTCTTCACAAGGTCTGTGGAACTTAACTGATGGAAAGCATGGTGCAATTCAATAATCGAGTACAACTATCGAGAAACAGCGATCTGCTAATAGTCGCCACAATAATATCAGCCAACACAAATATCTCTTTACGCTAAATAATCCAATATCATAAGACTAATAGAACACGCTAGCCAAAAGACTGTTCCATAATCAAATGACCAGACAAGGGTAGAAGTTAGAGAGCTTCGTAGAACTGGCTGAAATAGCAGTTACCGTAAAACTGTGGCTCCGCAATACAGCGCGCGTGGTTTTGTTATGAAAGGGAGAGATAATCGTACTCAATAGAAAATCTTGGGAGAGGTCTGCGTCCAGCAGTGGACAGATACAGGTTTATAATGATGATGAAATAAATATTCGAGCGATTGGCAGAGTTAGGTCGTGACCACAGTGCATAAGTACAAAGTAAAATTGCGTTTTTTTTTTTTCGGCGTGTCCTACGTTGGTGGCCTGGGAAAGACCTTCACAACAAAACCGGGCTTGGTGGGCGAACGCAGAGGGCGCTCAGCCAGCGAAATTTATGGGTTGGGCGGCTACGCAAGGGCACCCCTGTGGGTACGGACCTCGACTTAGGCGGCGAAAATTGCGTTTCGAGTACAGTTATGTACATCAAGTTAGTTTTTCAATTATTTAGAGAATTTCTATGTTCCTATGTTCATGGATTCCTATCTCTTAGTCGTTATTATTCTTCCACTACACAGTACGATCTATCAGGTCCGGTGATGTGTAGTCCGTTTCTTGTGCCCATTTAAAAGGATGTTGAAATGGATTTAGGTGACATCCCTAAATTCCAAGTACGCAAGAGAGCGCGTCGTGACCCAATCAGAGGGACCCGATCGGCCTTAAAGGTCGCTTAGACTACGGCTCTCTTGTGTTGCAATTTTAGTATTATTTTATTTAAATATATCTAAGTTTTCTATTTAGATAAACTTTATTTATACATTAGCCGGGTGTGTGAACGTCTGCGAAGTAGTTAAGAAATGGAATTGTATCGCAGCTAATAAATATTTATCCTAAAATAAAAAGAAATGGAGCAAGAATCCTTGATATTATATTGCCAGATTTGGATTTTTTGGGATATGCAGTACTCTATAGATTACCATTATAATAGCTAGGGTCTTTTATACAACTATGTGTCGATATTATTTTAAATCCTTTCCGTTCATGTAGCTATCATCACGCGGAATTGCTATTAAAGTAGACAGAGAGAATGAAACACAATTTATCTTTATGTGTAAGCCTCTATCGCTTTCATTAATCCTTTTATGCACTTCCGCCGATTACTCGTTCAAGCAAACAAAAAACTAATTCTTAAAAAGCTGTTTTGACCATTATACCGTTAGTACCTCTACATCATTTGAAAATATATTTAAAGTCCTTAGGCTGAGTTTTATAGACCCTATTTCGACTTTGCTTAGCAAAGTTCTCATAAAATAAAATTGTTTTGACAAAAACCTGAATGTATAATATGAACTTGAGTTTAACCATAGCATCTACAGAGCCAAGTCCATGTAGACAAAATCGTTGACTTAACAAATCCTTTGATATTCATTGGGTAATATAAATTGGAATGTTTTCGTAAAGTCTAAGCAAACTTAAAGTTTTATCTATAAATCTCAGCTTTAGAATTCCCATCCGAATGTGATTCTAGTGCCTGTTGATTTTAGTGGCGTAGTGTAATAAAATTAAATCGTTTATGTCCTTGTTGACATCCTTTATGAATAACTTTGCAAGGAAATATCACGTAAAATCTTCAGAGAATAAATTTTATTCTGGCAGAATTTGAAACAACTTTACATATACGAGTATTATAGATTTACAAAATATTATTGAATTTATATATTTATTGTGTAATCATGAGATCATCAACAGTTTGAATTAAATTAATTCACTTTTAAACGGAAACATAATTTACTCCCGTACCTCATAACATTTTCTTTAGACAAATACAAGGTAGAATCTTGTTTTTTTATTTCTGAGGACTTTTTTAAGTCTTAATGTGTATTCAGCAAATCTATACATAAAAAATCATTTGTCCTGACTAACATATTATCGTAGAGTATAAATCACTGATGCTAGAAACATGATATTTTGACATTGGATTATTTTTATGACGTAATCACCCAATAAGGGTGTTTTTTTAAATTAATTTATAATCGAACGCTTGACCTCAATCACACCTGGTGGAAGGTGAAGATGAGTCCGATGATGAACCGTGTCCGCTTAACAAATGCCTATTCACTCTTCTCTTAAAGACTCCCAGGTCATAAGATCGCGGAAATATCACCGCTGAAAGCATATTCCACTCCTTAGCCGTTCGCATGATGAATGTAGAAGCAAATCTTTTCGTGCGAATATAAGGAACATCCACCACATACATATAGTATCCGACACGATGTCTAGTGGTTTTGTGATGGAATGGGGCTGGTGGAATCAAAGAATGCAGTTCCTGAGAACACTCTCCAGTGTGCAACCAGTAAAAGACTGTTTGTGTGTGGTTTTCTTTATATTCCATCCCTGAAAGGGTGATCACCAGTTTGAGAGTAAACCTCATCTGGGAGAAGCCAGGGCAGGTTTACTTGTATACTATATTGTTAGGGTCAGAATTCCTGTGTGTTGTGGTACTTATACTGTAGTGTATAAGACATGTTAAATGCTGGTTATATATTATTGGTATTTTCAGTTTTTTTTAATACAAAATCGATATAATATCTGGTCAGGCATATGATGAGGTTTGATGGAGAGCATGATGCAGTCCATAAAAATGGCAACGGCTATCGAGAGCAAAGAAAATGCTATCATTAGTTGTCACAATCATACCAGAACTCACAAATGTCTCTTCAGTTTCATCACGCTTTGTCTAAAGCTGAGATTTATAGACGCAGCTTTAATTTTGCTTAGACTTTACTAAAACATTAAAATTTATGTTACTCAATGAATGTCAAAGAATTTGGTAAGTCACCAATTTTGTCAAAATGGACTTGGCTCTGCGAATACTATGCCTATACGTAAGTTTCTAATGGATATTTAGATTTTTGTCAAACTGAAACAATTTTTGGAGAATTTCGCTAAGCAAAGTCGAAATAGGATTTATAAATCTTAGCCTGAGTGCTCCAATATTATAGGTCGGAGGGAATATGTACGCCGTGACACTACTCCGCAACTCAATAACTCGGCAAAAAAATATAACTATTGTAAAACTGTGACTCCGTAAACACGCGTGCTTATTTTAGAGAAATCAATAAGCTTAAAGTTTACTATTGGTATGATAAATAGCAGAACATCTGTTTGCATTTATACAAATAATTGTGCAGCATTTAGAGGCGGCTAAATAAGTTTTGAAATTTCGTATATCCTGGCAGTTTAAGGTAAAACACGTGCGCCATTGATTTAGACAAAAGAGGAATAATACGAAAAGTTCGACACATCTGGCGCCCAAATGTTATAAGTGCCTGTAATTGCACTTTGCAAGTTAAAACAGGTATTTAAGAAAGTGCGCCAAACAATTTAACATCTGGGATTCTGGATGCTTTGGGTCTTTGTATAGAAAGCTCGAACAATAGATTTAGTGATCCCGAAACTTTAAACTCAATCTCAAAATACCTTTATGTCAATAGGCTATTAGAAGCACTTTTAAAACGTCAACAAAATGAATCTACCACTGGTTTGGAAATCAGAATCTAACAAGAAGAACTGGAAAAAACTTTGGTAATCTCTCTTTTCATAATATTCTTCTTTACAACCAAATTGAATTGAATATCCTGTTAGAAGTCCAACATAATATAACCACACAACCGTATCAGCCGAACAATCATTGAAATAATACTAAAGTTTCTTAATCAAACCTCTTTTTATTAAATTATTTGATTCGTATGTGGAAACTCCAAAATGCTTTTAGGTATTTTGTTACACCGGTGAATACTGAGCTCTATAATAGAATTATAATCGTTATATATCGTCACGCGATATCCCTTTCGGGGTGAGTGGAGATGCATTAGAGGTATCCACTTCGCGCTTATATGTCGTATACAAAGAGACCAATAGCGCAGCTAATCACCGTTCTCAGAGCACAGACACATGACATTTCTATTGATGACATGTGGGCTTCAGGATGTTTTTCTTTACTGGTGAGCATGTGTTACTAAATCCAGTACATAATCTGAAAAAATCTTAAGATAAGGGCCGGAATTCAAACCAATGTTTATTCGCGTAGCCGCACATTGATACTGGTACCTTTTCCAATAGGACACTAGTCTTACAGTCAGTAAAAGAATTATGAGCTTTTTTAAAGCATAACTACATACCACTAATTTATTTTTATTATTATTAGAACAATATAAACATTGCAACTTGCAACAAATAAATATCAGCAAAGTTTGCTGATACTAAAATCAAAGACTTTCACTGCCCCAAGTAGTTTCACTACAAACTACTCTATTAGACCGTCGTAAGCCAATATTATTTATTTGTCTGTAAATATTATAATCACCAATGTAATATCTGCAACAGGACGTCCACTGTAGGATTATCCTCCCCTAATGTTTTCCAGGGCTATGAGTCGGAAGCGGCTTTCATCTTGCATCATTCTTGCGATCTGGATTACGTCTTCTATCCTTATTGAATGTAGGTGGATATCCCACACTGCGCTAAGTAGTGCATGGTCTTCACTTGACAACTTTGCCATACCATTGGCTATCCGTTCTACAAGCTATCCCCTGCTACTTCGATTTGCTAATCCGTTAGGTTATGTTGGTGACGCTCCTTCATCTACGAACTTTTTCATTTCTGATTCGATAGAGAAACACCAAACATAGCCCTAGTACCTGTATGACAGTGAAATTTGTATGGAGACTCATAATAAAAAACCTCGTTTCTGCAACGTATAACCACTAAATACTTATTTTTTTCGAATTAACGCGGGTTTGTTGACCGGGAAAGGTCTTCACAACTTAATCGGACGGAACCACTAAATACACATTGATATAAAACTTTTGTTTTCGAGCACTGAGGTATTTTGAACAGAAATACGTGAATTGCGTGACTTCCTGAACGCTGCTCAGCCGAGTTTGATTTGATAACATATTATGATTAAAATAAATATCTCAAGCATATTGTTGAAAAAATCACAAGTGTTGACCCAAAATAACGGCTACATACGCTCTTTTTTGTGTACACCAATGACACAGTACTTTTCGAATAAAATAACTGTCATTCTCCCCTATTTGTCATGTATACCAAAAAAGGTACTCCAATATTCGATATTCACATAAGTGGATTCTGCATAAAGATGGTATATTTTAAAATAATTGTTACTCTGTAGTTTCGATAGAATTTCTCCGAAGCGTTTTAGTAGTTCTGCATTTTTTGCGTTAACGTGAATCAGATTCAAAGAAATTTATTTATATGTTTTCTAGTTATACTACAAACATTTCTCTGTCCCATAGAAACCGGGGCAAGGAATTCGAAAATAAGTTTACATTCTGTAACTGCATTTCGTCAAAAATATAGATAGTTTTCTTACTTAGATCAATTGTTGAATTGTATTGATAAATATTAAATACCAGTAAATGACACGGTAATAAATGTAAATTTTAACACGTTTTGCGTTAGGGGGTATTTTAGCCTAGTCAATATGGACGGGTAACTATGTGTGGCAGTAGCGTTCATGCCATAGATGCATATAAGCATTGCATGCCCTTATGATAAAAAAGTCAAGAATAAATTTCTTAAAGTTAAACAAAAAAGGAACAATTTATATTCATATCTGTTTTATATTCACGCCATATATCTTCCCTATGAAAGCAATGTAATATTTAGTGTCATAATATAATATTCAAAGTAATTTCGCGAATTCTGCCTACCCTGTCCAAATAACCTATGCACGTCACTGATGTATGGCAACACGAATTATCGTGGGTTCGAATCTTTGCTCGTTCCTCTGGATTTTTCCAGATTTAGACACTACGCGCTCACCGATGAAGGAAACAGTCCTGAGGAAAACCGCTTGGCATTTAATAAAAATGTCATATGTTCGTTTCCTTAGAACGGTGATCAGCTGCGCTACTGGTCACGTTGAGTATGATAAGCACAATGCTATCGCTGATTGATTGCTACTTTGTCAGCCGTCACAAGCCCTAGTAAGAATATTTGCGGTAATGTATTTGTATGGCAAGCCGCTTTATTCCGAGAGGTTCCGTAATCGGCAATATAGTCAGCGATATTTAAAAACCATTACACAAAACATACAAATTACTAATATTTATAACCGTAACAACTCTCATCTATGAAGTCGGGCGTTAAAAAAGTTAGTAGGTAAAGTAGTATGTTAGTAATTTGTATGTGATTGGCGATTTGCTAGATGCCTAATAATATTTCACTGAGATGTTGCCTGGAATTTCTTTCGGCGTTTCTTCTCAAGGTAGTCACTACTTTTTTTTTCGAATTATACGGCTTACTATACCACTGGCCCCTTTTTTCTCTGGCACAGTAATCACTCTGGGAATATTTATATTAACAACATCCTAAAATGTATCTCTAACTTTGCGGTTTGAAACTCAATGAATTAAAATGTTTCAATTTAATTAAAGGCTAGTTGCTCTTGCCTTTTTTGTGCGCAACTACTTCACACATACCATCAAATAATTGACATACTTTGTCTTAGATCTATGTTCTAGTTTTTTTTGTATAAAAATATCTTGAACGGCAGCGATTGATGTATTAAAAACATTTCCTATGTATACATTTGATCGTTATCGGCCTTATTACAAAAAATAGTTTATTTTAGTACGAGTTTAAACTGTAGCAAATATAGCTCAGATTAGCGTAAATAATCTTAATTATTAAAAAAATTAGCGTAAATATATTTTTTAATAACGGTTGTCTCTTATTTGTAATAAAAATTTACTGAATCCTTTAATATCGGATTAGAAGTAAATTTTGTATTAAGTTTACATATGTATATTAATAATAAACACCCATAGCCAAACCGCTTTATTCCCAACCTACGACCGATGCCGCTCAAAGGTACCTCGGTACAATATTAAACTATATTATTCTTTCGTTAGTGACGCGTCCCGTTTCAGGACACGGTAAAAACTCATTATCTTATTAGGTAACTCATATTATTTCTTATAGAACAGTTGCAATGCAACTCAAAGTCAAGTGTAGTGTAAGAAATTACATAAAGAGAAATATATTTTATTGATAAAAATGATTGGAGTTATAACAAATTCCAATTAAATTTAGAAAAAATCACGTTCAGTGTCCTGGGATTCCAAGGACGAGAGAATATGATACGGGACAATTATTGTCGAACTACAAGCTTAAAACGATTATTTTATTAATAATCTATTGTAATTTATAAGTTTTTAATATATGTTCTGTAGTCATGCTTTTTACTAAATAAAATTAAATTATTAATTAATTATTTTTTTTAAATAAAGTATGGAATGTATGTTAAAAAATCTGGAGACAGGAAATTTACATAAATTCATCATTATTGGCACGATCAATAAAACTCACAAAGCAAAGGTAATTAACTATCTAAAACAAATACCAAGACAAATAGACGATATTAGTTTTAGCACCGAGTTAAATATTTGCTAACAGTCCATCTTGGTACATCCACAGCGCAGAGAACTAAAACCGTTCACTCCGTTATGAGGAAAAAACACAGCTCATCTTATGGTTTTTCACACACGCTCTCAAATCGAATGCAAATGCCTCAATCCATTTGCTTTTTTATTTTGATTTCAGCACCTAGATATAATTGTTTATAGCCGACAATGACCACATAAAACTTTGCAACAAAAAATATTTATTTGAATAGAAACGTTTAATAATAGATTTTTACATGTTTTAGCAATCAGTTAAATACTAATGAAAATCATTCATTCTTAGAGCATCCATTGAAGTAAGATTTTATCAATTCCCATTTTATATCTAAGAATATGTTTTTGCCTTATGCTACCAAAAATCCCTTACTCAATCATAATGCAAGGACTAATTATACGGAGGTAGAGAAATCATTCGTGAGTTACACTTTGAACGTGTAACTTGAGCTTAAAATCATGATCATTGCATATAATTTTAATGTATCTTCTTCTGTCTATTTATATATACGTATATAAAAAAACTTGTCTTACTAAAATACCATCGTAAAACCCTAACCACTGAAGTTACAAATATGGAAATTTTACATTGGTTTCTTTTCATGATACAAGCATTCACTAAGGGCGGTTTCTTTGATATTGTACAATTCAGGTGTTGAAATAGGTTGAAAGTTTGTTTAAAAATCAGTTAATTTTGAGTATAAATTACATCTGGACAAAGCAGGTGGGTCCGCTAGTATCTTAAAATAAATTAGCCTTCACTTACGGCCCCACTTCTCTGTAATTACTGTTTTGTATGATCTCCTCAACGCAAAAATAGACTGTCCTGAACTTCTCAAGAAATTTAAATTTTTCACAAAATTAACTCGAAATCCTTGTTCATTCGCCTTACCTCTTGCAAAGCACTGTTATACCCAAACCTCGTTAATCTATAGATGTTGCGCTCAGTACAATAAATATTTTAAAGATATCGATATGTTTCACTTGAGCCGTAAGCAGGTCATTAAGACTATTATTTCTGGACTGCAGTTAGATGAATCTCATACAACACCGATATGAGCACACACACGCACACAAATGCACTCGCACACTCATGCACTCACACAACTCTCACTATACGATACGGAGAGCGACCCAAACGCTTAACAAAATTTAATATGTATATGTAACTACGTTATTGACATTTTAAATTTTTATTTTATTTCCTATTTTGTATATAATTTTCTTATAATGTGCTGTGTAGATACTATTAAATAAATAAATAATTACAAGTATGAAAACGGGATAATATATGGACTATACAGACATTATCCGTTTTGAATATATGTGATTTTTTTCTTAATCTGGTGGATAATTTCAAAGTTTATGTCCCACATACAAGCAAACAATCCCCCATATAATACTATCTCTATGGTTGAGTAAGCTGTTTTCTTGGCGCTAATATTTACCGCACGGTTAGAGAAAACGATGGCTTGACGTCAGATTATCGCAGAATTTGGGAAAAAATCGTGATGAGATTTGGTAAAAGATATTTGCAAATTTTTATATCGCCCTTTTCATAAATATGTATGGTATGATCCGTTGCTAATATTCCGGGAACCAAGCATTTTTGAGTCCAAAATTTTTACGAACTTTATTTTTATCGAGAGAATGCGTTATAGGGTGTCAATAAATTGTCAGAAAGTACATGTGAGATAATGTTTTTATGTAATAATAATATCATTACGCTATATCCCATTCAGGGTGAGCTGAAGTAAATTAGTGGCTGTATCCATTTTGCGCTTATATGTATGTTGTGCCCAACGTGACCAGGAGCATAGCTGGTCGCCGTTATATATACCTCATTTTATATTCCGTCAAACAAAGTTAACAAAGACAGAGTGTTCCAAGTGAAAATTTGGTTAAACTTGTAAAGTTTGCTGCCGAAATATGTTCTCGAAAATTATCCTAATAAAAACTGATTGGTGTAACATTCTTTTTTCTACAAATATAATATATTTTATCTTTCATATTTATATAATTGTGTAATTTACATACGGGCTTACAAACTGAGTACTGGTTAGCGATCTTCGAGAAGACGACAGATCAGGGTGATGCGCTCCGATGAAAAACATTTTACGGAGTCGTAGAAGACTTTGTCCTCTCTCGAGATAGTGCCCAATACGCGCGGCATAACGAGGCTATGGAGAATTTATTACAAGACTCACAATCTCCATCTATATGCAGAAATAATCACCGTAGAATTTTTAACTCGTACAATTCCAGCGCAGCTCGGCTATAATGATTTTCCCCAAGACAAAAAGGGATAACAATTTTCATAGACTATTATTAGCCCAGAATTACCTATTCCATTTCGCTATGATATTGACGATATCACTTGGGACACTGGTTCTATAGGCGTCATATAAGAGTGACTTTTTACTTCAACATTTTGAACATTGCCCTCAGATTTAATATTTCCGTAGTTATGCAATGTGATTTTGCTTAATTTATTTTTAACTAGTTCCCCGTCCCCGATTTAACCGTTAAATTAATTATAACCGTGAGAAAGTGAGTAAAATGAACCATTTTCGGCTAAACTTGCTATATACGAGTAGTTTAATATAAATGTCACTGCCATTTTGGATAAATTTATTAATTTTGCCTCAATAATTTAAACTAATAATATAATTTAAATAGTTTATTACTCTATGATGTACTGATTAAGTGCAATAATTATGTGCAATGTAATAAATAAACTTGAGAACGCCAAACTCATCTCCTAACTCCTGCAAACCATTTTGCTTCTCGGAATGATTGAATTTTAGGCATCTCTTAATGAGTATTCTATATACATAAATGTCATCTCTTACATTCCTAATCACTGTAAACTTTCTCTTACATCATACTCTATTGTCCTTATAGCTCAAACTAATCTATATCTTTTTAAAATAAGCAATTACCGTTTTCTTCGTTTCAATTTTTACTAATATTTGCCCGAGATGCGATTTCTCAATAACTTTCTACCGACAAAACGAATCCTTTAAATAATGTAATTTTTAACCGACTTCAAAAAAGATTTGACTCGTTGCGATAAGTTTAGGTTTTTGTTTGGGTTCGCGGCCGCTCGTGGTGAGGCCCTGAGCGACTGGTTAGCGACCCTCGAGAAGTAACCTGAGCATTGTGACGTGCTCTGCCTAAATACAATAACCAGTGTCGGGGAAGATATCTTCCTCCGAGTTTGTGCCCAGCGGGCGCGGCGCGACGGGGCTGTGGCGAATTGATTACGGGTTGCAGTCCCCGCCAATGGGCAGAAGAAGTCACCTTGGTGTTTTTAGTCGGTACAAGTCCAGGTACAAGTCGGTCTCGCGCAACCCTTCAGTGCGGCCGAGACGGTCCTATGAGGATTTTCGCCAAGTGAAAAAAAAGTTAATATCAACAATAATGGAATTCTCAAAGAAATCTAATTCAATGTAGTACAAACACAACAGTTCATAGTTTTCAACATTTTTGTTACATAAATTTTACGAGTGAAAACAGACAAAGTTGTCGGATTCGATCATCGAGGCATCATTTTAATTTATTTGATATTGTCTGCGCTCTATCCCGTGAAGTCGTGCCTAACTTTTTGTATCATACGTGTAATAAGGAATACTAAAGACAATAAAAACAAAATAAGTATGAAGGATTTTAGGAAAACAGAAATTTATTCGCACTTTTTACGAGTATAATAGACTAGCTGTCCCGGCAGACCTTGTTCTGCCCTATTTCTCTAAAACAAAGTCACATTGTTTTTTTTAATGTTAATAGCTATTGGCCTGTCGGCTGTTTTTTGAAAATTGTTTGAAGGAACCTGGCCTTAATGCTATATGTATAAAAATTGACAAATATTGACATTAATATTTATACGTCACTCAATTATTGTTTTGCCTTCCCGGAACCCGTCCACTAACATTTAAACTTTATGCTATGGTGTTAAAGTTCAAATTGACTTATAACAAATCTTTTGTATGAGAATATAGAAAAGTGTTGTTTTTAGACTATTTCAGATAATTTTTTAAAATCTTCTCTCTGTTATAACCTTCCCCAGACTTCAACAAAAACAACAACAAAGAAATCAGTCAAATCGGTTCAGCCGTTCTCGAGTTTCGCGGTTATCAAGACACTATAGCTGATCCGGCAAACGTTGTTTTGCTATGTAAGGTTTTGTAATATCTTCTAAGATGTTCATTGAAATTAAGTGATGTCAAAGACAATTTTGTTCACAATTAAATACTCTTAATCAACAACACATTTATTTGGATAAAGATTAATATTATTACGTTGATACAACTCTTAACAAATAATGCATTAATTTCGACCAAATTTGTTTACCATAAAAACGGTTCTACTGACTTAATCTTAAAAGATAGACATATACTGTCGCGGACATTTTTTTAGATCATTTCAAGAGGAATAATTCTTTGATACATATATTTTTGGTATCTTGAACCGTTTTTGCAGCGCACGCAATGGAAGCCCTCAAGGATGAATAATTTTGCCCGTTTTTTTCACATTTTCCATTATTTCTTCGCTCCTAATAATTGCATCGTGATGTTATAAAGCCTAAAGCCTTCCTCGATAAATGGTCTATTCCACTCAAAAAGAATTTTTCAATTCGAACCAGTAGTTCCTGAGATTAGCGCGTTCAAACAAACAAACAAACAAACAAACTCTTCAGCTTTATAATATGATGTTATATAGCCTAAAGCCTTCCTCGATAAATGGTCTATTCCACTCAAAAAGAATTTTTCAATTCGAACCAGTAGTTCCTGAGATTAGCGCGTTCAAACAAACAAACAAACAAACAAACAAACTCTTCAGCTTTATAATATTATAGTATAGATAAGTATAGATTACCCTTTTACTTATTTCTTAATTCCAAAGATGATATTATAAAAGAGATGACAGATCAATAACACATCAGGGAATCGCAATTTGACCTCGCGTTTTTTAAATCTTTATCACTCATTTAATAAATATTAATGTGAGAAGTATGGTAATTTAGAGTAAATAAATGTCGAACGCGACTCTATCTCGAATTAAGCTGACGCCTTTATAATTAGTTGGGATTAACAAAAGGCTTCGCTGGTAATTCAATTCGGTGTGCGAACTGGTTGCCGGCAAAAACTTTATAAAGTTCAAAGTGCTAGTGTTTGTTTTTTTTACTAATTCCCGAGGTCGCTCAGTTAATTCTTGACAGTATTTTGTTTTAGGTTAATGTTACAATAAGCTTATTTATTTGGAATTCAACAGCGTAATCTAAATAGAAACATATCATAAAATTTAAGTAATAACCATGGGTAACCAGGGTTTTCCTATTATACAAATTTAATTTCAAGTAATCAAATTTATTATTTTAACTATGTTAATAATACTTTTGTTTTTCGTGCCTGTGATCTACATAATAAACGTTTTTGCGATATAGATATACTGTCCTGTGCCTTTGGGCCCTTTAAACGAATGTTGAGAAAGAAAATATTAGCCTAAGTTCAATTTTGTTCTATAATGTACTTTTTTTTAATATAAATGTACTATTTATATGTAACATATATAGGTATGTATATTTGATTGATTTTCTTTTATTGTTATTTATTAGCTTGATTTTTATTTTTGTACTAATTTTTGTGGAAACCTTGCTGGCTTATGTAACATTTTTTGTGTATATTGTTATCATTTTTATATTGCTGTATGTTTGCTTAAAAAAATAAAATAATTAATAAATAAATAAACATTTACAGACACTAAAATTGCAACAATTAATGATCAAAATATTAGTTCATATGGTTAAAATTACAATAAACTCTAGTACATTATTTTGGAAGCAGTAAACAATTAATACAAAAAAAAAAACTAAACTATACAATAAAATCTGTAAAGAAATGTTGACCTACCATCAATATACTTAATGAAAGTATAAAAATAGCTTTGATAAAAATTAAAAAAAAAATTGTCGATTACTGTTCATCTTAAAAATAGACATATCTGTTCCGGCTAAATCAGGTATGGAACACTTTATAACACAGGTTACGGCTTCTATTAGGTTTATCTCTTTCGCACGCGTAGTTTTGTCATAGGCTATCTCGGTCTTGCTTTGTGTGGTTTTCATTTATCGCTGATAAATCACCAGTGACTTAACGTTAATCTATATTTAGGCTAAATGGAGAGCTGTAATGGTATCAGTGACGTTACTGTTTTGTCAGTGAGTGCTACGCACCTGCAAACGACATGCCTGGGTGTCTAGTCAAACTAACATTCTATAAACGATAACGACAGAGAAAAGTGCAAAATGTATGAAGTTGAAATAATATGACAACATGATATTTTGAAAGCTTATGTAAATTTTATACATTTTTACTGTCCACTAGCGTTATCGTTTAGCGAATATTATTTTGTCTAAGAGTGTTTTAATAGCAAACGAATAATACGAAGAGAAAAGTATGGAAATTCAATTGTCTCTATCCATAGACCACCCTTCTTAACACACATTTGTCTCCCGCGAATACATTTTTTGTTCGACACTTATATTCATAATGTATATTAAAGCTCACCGGTTTGTCTTGTATAAAATATTATATTTGCTCTATAAAAGTCATAATCTAGAGTTATGGCAGCAAGTTTTTGCTACCGCTCTGTTGGATGCCCTTATACGACCATTGCAAACATGTTACTTACATTTCATTGTATGGATGAATATGTATTACTACCCTCCACGTGTAGATTAAATTAAAATGCTTTATCTTTAATCGTACGTAGATAAAGACACATCTCATGCATACAGAGAAAAATATGAATCTAAATAAATCGGCTAATTTGAATCGGACTGGCGCATCCAGAGTTTTGTTTTTTGTTGGAACTATAAAACGGTTTTTAGAAATAAAGGTTTTAAGTTTAAAGACATTCCATCTTACTATTCATGATTCTAGACCCACGTAATGCTCTCTAATATAAATTTGGATTCCTTTGCGTCTATTAAAATATGTGGGATAATTGGCTACATCTTGTGCTTGTTTTGGCTGGGAAGTTTAATTTTTCACAGTACCAAGGAATTGCAAATTCAAATATGTATTTTAATCTAATAATTTCAACTTGATATATTCATCCGTTCTTGGGAAAAAAAGACTTGACATATAGGTAGATAGACAGACGGGCAACAAAGCGTTTCAATATAGTTCCATTTTTCTTTTCAGATACGATATCCTAAAGCTGTAAGCTAAAGCCAACATAGACTTAGAAATACCAATTTAAAAAGTATTCTAAAATAGATGAATAAAGCGGTCTACCCTTTGGTTTTCTCGAGAGCATAGACTATATTTTATAGAGTGCGCTGGCGAGTTGCTCGATTTGATTCCACGCTCTCCTTTTACCCTACAACAAGACGCCTTGCAGAATTGCTCCCGTATATTGTTGATATTACAACTGCTTGTACAAAGGGATTTCCCTTCTCCACTGTAATACGTGCAACCAAGGAGTAGAGTTCGCTTCATTATTAAAAAAAAAAACAATATATAGCCAATTTCGCCAAACTGCACGCCAGAGGCGTCCCTTCCATTTTTCCACTATATTTGTGGGATCCATGGGAAGGGATTTAGACATTTAATTCATCACGCTTGTCCAATGCGGGTTTGCAGGTGTGCAAAAGTGTGTGAGAAGGTGTATGCAGCAGTTTAGACACAATCTGCGTGCAATTCCGCATGCCGTATATCCTTGTCGGATCCTACGACATTCCAGTATGATGAAGAGGGACGCGCTGTTCTATTCTGCCAGTACACCCCACTGCTATATAATACATTAAAATAAACTAAAACTCACACAAATACTGAAAGTTAGTTTGTCTGTGAGATAAAATATAAAAGAATAATACATACGCCTGTTTAAGAAAATTACAAAAATATATATTTATATAGGTTTTCTTAGCTTCAGTTCTAGCACCATATCGAGGGGTGAAAGAAAGGCTATTTGGTTTAATCGACATTTTTTTGTGATATAGTAATATATATTTCCAAAATCAGCGGTTTTTTATCGATTCCAAATATACATATTACTAAATCACCATAAAATCTCGCTTTTTTCTTAACCCGGTGGAAACCCCTACGGACCGTCAGGGGAAGTGGTGAGGGCCACTTCCCCCGGTGAGTCACCAGGCCCGACTAAAACCACCGGGGTGCCAGCACTGCCCTCTCCTCGCCTTCGCCGAGTCTTGGAATCCGGATATTTCCAAGAATCCGGATTCTTTCGACTTAAAGCAATAGCCTTTCACCCCTCGATATGATATGGGAATCTTTAAGCAACGAGTGAATCGGTATTTGTTGAGCGAGCGTGCTCAACAATCGATCTCACCATCACTTTCCATCAAGCGAGATTGAGGTCAAGCGTTCGGTTGTTTACAATAAAACAAACTATAAAATCTCAACACGATAGAGGACGTCGAATTATATTTACTCTATCAATATTTATTATATAGCGTAAATCTCTCGAGTAAATTAATATTCTTATTGTATGAATTTACATATGAAAAGTCCAATTAGGTGTATTTGTTTATTGATCTAAGTGTGCGACAGTCTTTACAGACGCCTCGGTGACTCAGCTTCGTCTCGTCTCATGCGCTTGCGCAAGTTACACTCACACCCACAAAATGCTAAGTTATTCACACAAACTTAATCTCGGAAATTATACACGTTTTTGATTAATTCGCTATACATTGCCGGATTACAATGAGTTTTAAGAGTGTAATACCCAGAGTTGCAGGCAATGGTGTTTGAATGTGAAATGTGAACGTTGTTTTGGTGTTTACATATTGATGATATTACGGATGTCAGTAAACTTAGAGCAGTTAGGCACCTGTTTACATATGAATGTGATGTTTTAGCTATGTGTGAGATTTAATAGAGACGTATTGTTGCACGGAGTTTTTTTGTACTAAGATCCAACTTAAACACTTTCTGCATAAGAATGTTTTCCTTCAAATTGTGTGACTACTTAGATGTACTGTTTAAAAATATTTAACACTTAGACTGAGATTTGTAGACGCTTCTGTTAATTTGCTTAAAATGTGCTCAGAAAATAGTTTAGTCTTTTATAAAAAACTGAATATACAATAAGAACTTGAGTACAGTAAGACTGTGGCTAAGTATTAACAGAACCAAGTCAAAGTTGAGAATACTGGTAACTTACATAGTATAATATTAATTAAATAATATAATTTCTCATGTAAGTCAAGTCAAAGTAGTCTGTAAATCTCAGCCTAAGTCTCTTTGTTGTATTTAGACAAATACTTGTACATGTTTTATATCTTCAAATTTTTTTTTGAACTTGTGGCTTTCGTGGCTTTGTGAATAATGGACCGATTTTCATGCAAAGCAACGCGAATAGTCATAGGTTCAAATCCCGGCAGGTAATATATAAAATAAAGGGTTATTAAAGGGCAGATTAACCCATTAGCGCCTGAACGGACACTTTTCGATACAAAAGTTCAGAGATTCACTGCACGATCAAATTGGTCGGAAAAAAATTTAAACCACTGTACCCTATGTTTTGAAAGTCACTCTTTCGAATGGTTATAGTAACAAGTCCTTAGAATGAATTTGTTTATGCGAAAATTGTAAATAAAAAAAAAACACTGTTTTGTGAAAAACATTTTTTCACAACCGATTTTTTTTCGCTTTTGCCTTTTTTTACATTCTTAATACCCATGAATATCGCGTCTATAGACCCTAAACTAAAAGTTAATAACTTTGAGATAATGAAAAAACTTTTTATTCATACAAAATGGCGTCCGAAACAATAAATTTTGGTTTTAATCTTTAGCAATTGTTTTCTCCATTTCTATGCGCTTCATGAAAAATTTCCTAAAAATAAAAACGTATTAAAATTAATCCAAGAATGCCCACAATTTTTTTCAGAACCGTAAAAAAAAACGATTTATTAATTACCAATTGTTGAGAAATTATTATAATTGCTTATAAATTATTACTCATCTTTAATACTTCCTTATTACATATGTATATTGTATACCATACGTATATAAATTATACTATTAAATATTGCTAAAACATCTTTTTTGAATTAATAAATATGTTATGTATAAGTCTAAAAAAAATTTATATGGGAAAATATTAAAGATCACGGATAATAATAAATTGAGATAATTTACAGCAATGACTGCCAATTTGAAACCGCGTAAGGCAATACAAATAGAATCCACGAAGAATTCAGGACGTAAAGATGCATAATATATTGGTTCAAATATCTGATGTCATGATACCCACACAATATCATTGTCTAAAATAGTCAACTATTCAACGAAATCTATCTATATATAATAATAACATATCTTTACGCTATATCCCTTTCGGGGTAAGCGGAGATATATTAGCGGCTGTATCCACTTTGCGCTTAAATGTCGTGCCCTGTGTCGTACTCAGGATATTTCTATTAGATGATATGCGAGTTTCCTCACGATATTTTTCTTCACCGGTGAGCATGAGGTGCCTAAATACGTATGTAGTATGGAAGAACCCTAAAGTACGTGCCGGGATTCGAACCTACAACCATTCGCGTTGCCACTTATGGAAACCAGTCCATTATCCACAAGACCGCCTCAACCAAATGGTATATGTATATATATTATAGTATATAAAAACACTTACCCTGACTGATATACTATCGTCAAGTCTAAACTACTTTTTTATACTTACACGGCACAGTGACCACTGACCTGATGGGTAACTATGGTACAGTCCAAAAACGACAGCTACCAACAGCAAAAAAGCCATCAATAGCCGTAACGATCATGCCGGCCTGCACAAATATCTCTTCACGCTTCGCTTAAAAGACCCGTTATCATAGGACGATGGGAACACGCTCGCCGGAAGACCAGTCTACAGCCCAACGACGCGGCAAAAGTAGCAGTTAGAGAACTTTTAGTCCTGGCCGGGATGTGAGTTACCGAAAAGCTGTGACTCCGTAGACTTGTACGCATGGTTCTGCTTTGGAAGGAAAAGGGTGGAACAAGGTTAAATAGGATAGGAACATAAGAACTTGAACATTGAGTTTTTTTTTTAAGGTACTGACTAGGATTTTATCGTATTTTACCCAAAAGGTAATTGGGGTTGAAAGTTTTTGAAATTCTGCCCGCATGTTGGTTAGATTTAAAACAAAAACAGTTTTCGCGGTTTTTCGAAATCAACCCCCCAAGATGACATATCTTGATCGCAGTTTAAAAATCTGTAAACTTTGTAGTAAGCACTACAAAAACTATTAATTAGATTTTTTTTAGAAATAAAGTAACCTTGTTTCAACATTTTTTGAAAACCAACTAACTCTAAGGGTGGTACAATTAGAAATTCCTACTGAACAAAGCCTGGTCACAACACCTAGCTATTTCATAACCAAAATAGAGATGAAATCACAGATTATGACATTGTATTACTAGGTAATCTTAATTACATGGGCGTGCCTAATAATCGGATGAGTGACCATAGTTGAACATTTTTTGTTGTTTCGGCCTAGACCTTTGGCGTAGACGAAGCAAAAAATTTTCTTCCGCAATTATTCTATTAGTAACTTACTACGAAATTACTGACATTGTTTCAATGAGATATCGCGGCATGATAAGCAAAGCTATGCAAAGTGACTAAAGCAAGCCTGATGAAAAGCACAGTGTATGGTAGACAACGAAGAGCAATATTAGCTAAGGACGAGAATTACACTAGTTCCCTAGTTTCCCTACACGTGACTCCTGGGTGGTGCTAAACGAGCAGCAGCGAGGTGGTAGGACATCGGTGCCCGTCTGGATCGCGACCACAGTACATGGGTGTAAAGTCCGTCATAGTGACCAGTTTCGGCGTGTCGCGTTTCGGGATCAGCTTGTGTATATCCAGTAGCTCATATACCTAGAGACCTTCAGTCGTGGTATATGTGAGCCGACATGACGATGTAGACTATCAATGGATTTTCATCCTTTGATAGTCGCTTTCGTTTTTGGACTACACTGTACTTACCATCAGGTACTCTGTAGTCACTATGTCGAGCCAGTGTAAAAAAAAAGAATTCACTGAACGTCACCGTCATCATACCTGCTCAAGTATACCAAATACTGAAGGCTTCTTGGTATACGAAAAATTTGAAGTTCACAAGCTGATCCCGAAACATGACAGGTTGATGCAAGTCTCTACAATGATTTCTGCACTTGAGTACTGTGGTCGTGACTCACCCCACCTAAAAATTAAGCCTTAAGTAAATTTGATGGTCTATGTTGGTCATCTTTTTGAAGGATAAAGTCTGTAATGAGGTTATCCGTTAAAAAACCAAAGATGTCGATATAGCTCCTCGTATTAGCAAGCTGAAATGGCACTGGGTAGGTTATATATGCCGAAGAACCGATGGTCGTTGAAGCAGGCGGGTTCTTGAGAGGAGACCGCGAATCGGCAGAAATAGCGTAGGGCGCTCCCGGTAAGGTGGTGTGGCAAACTGCGAAAGGTAGCCGGAAAGGTTTGGAAGAGAACAGCCAAAGATGGCACTTGTATATCAGTGGCCTAGGATGCGCTGATGATGATGAAATTTTAGGGAACTAAATACTATAGAAATATCGTATGAAATTATTTAAAACAATAAACACTGAAAACCTTTGACGTCTTTACAAGTAAAACGTTAAAATATGCTGTGTAGCCATTGTCAAATTCGTTTCTGTGAAACTAGGACAGTTTCACTTGCCAAGAACACAAAGTTTTGAATGCAAATTGGATATAAATAAGAATTGTTTGCCAACAAAGGAACTTGAACAAGCGAAATATTTCAATCACCGGATTCCTTCCATGACATTTATTATATCTAATGAGTGTGTTATTACATGGCATTGTCTACGTACAATATTTTAAGTAATAAATTGCAGTGTTGCGTAGAAAATAACGTCCACACACGCAAATCCACTTACGAAGACTGAGAAATCTATATAATGAGTAATATCGGATGCTTAAATATGAAAAAACTAAGAAATCGAATGCTCTAACAAGTTATTTTCAAACTGGCCGCAAACATAATCTAAGTAAAAGGCTGCAAAATTGGACTATTGCAGCCTCTCTGTTCCGACAGCCGATTATACATCGCATATCCGACTTGGTTCCCACGGCGGCTACAAACGGGTTATTATTAAAACCTACTATATCCCCCAATGCAAATTTTACTTTATCTTCTAGTCGTAGAGTTGATTTTAAAATATCCAGTCCAAAAGCTTCACCATCTAGATCTCAAGGTAAATTAGAATCTATCTTAAAACTAGTAGAATTGATTATAAAACAAATTTGATACAAGAGACGCTGGCCACAAGAGCACAATTTGAAATTCGTATTTGGATTCGTCGGTGAAGGATTTTCAGTCCTCTCACACTTCTTTAAGAGTTGTTTAAGTTAAGTAGCGGTAAAATTTTGTTTTATAGTAGAGTTATAAGTAGTCAACATATTAATTGTGCCAGTTACTTATGTAGGTATTTATGTACGTAAGTTTCGAATGAAATATTACGGGTGATGTTCTGTCTCTGGGTTTTGGTCATCTTTCGATAGATTTCGGGAACGAGCTATTTTGGAATGTTTATAACATGTTTTATTGAAGTCAGTGAACCAAGCGCAATCCATTTTAGTGTTTACATTATCATTTGAACTTGTTGATCCTTTTTTATATAGTTTTACTTTGTGTTCTTTACAGAGACAATGAGTTTGTTAAGGCAAATGAATCAGCAGCTCTCGAGTTGTTTCAAGTATGTTACCGACGGTGTTTATTTACTTTTGGATTATAATTTTCTGCTTCGTGTCGTTTTAAATCGATTAAAGCTTTAATCTTTAATGACTATAAATTGATTATTGGTTGTGCAATATTTACATGGAATTATTTATTTTAAGTTTTAATTTATCTTGATTAATTAATTTTAACGTAACGCGACGTTTTGCAAAAAATGCAGTTTGGTAATACCCGAATGTTTCTCTATCTTTTCCATTTTTATTATCTACGATATCAAGAAATTCGAGATTAAAGTTTAAGATTTTTTGATAATTAATGGCGCTTCTGAATAAATACTAAATGTTACAGAATAAAAATACAATAAACATTTCCTGTTTAAGAATTTAGAATTAATTAATGTCATGTCATAATTTCCGATGTTTATTTTTATTTTTAAAGATGTTTTTTAAGGTCAGCTGTGAGTATTTGAGACACTTTTGTAGAATTTAATTCATTATTTAAAGGACAGTAACATTAAAATAATTATATATTAATAAAAGTACTTATTATGTTTTAAATGTTTTATTTACGACTTCTAAGTTGGAGTCATGAATGTTTTAAAGATTTCGCACATAATTTATGAATATGTATCAAAAATGGCAAAATTCTAGTAGCTATATCTAGCTAGGAAGTTACAGGTCCATTTTTAAAAGGTGTCTTATAAGCGACAACTATTAGGAACTCTGTAACAGTTTAACAAACCAGAATTCCCATTAAGAATGTTTTTTTTTATATATCTGCATATGAATATTTTGTTGAAAATATTGTCATTTCAATGTATAATAAGAATATATGTTTTATAGGTAAGGAAGAATGATTTCTAATCAAATCTAAGTAGACATTATAAAATAATATAGTGATGTTAAAGTTCTTTATTCCGGTTGTGCGGTGGTTGTGGTTGAGCAAGGAAGAGCAGATGGAGTTATGTTTCGTGCAAAGTCTCCGCTACGTTGGAGCGTTCAAATTAAAGCTTTGACCAACGCATCGATCAATGAAAACGGCCGCAAAACATCAGTCCGGGATAAATGTATAGCTGTGAATACTTAAGCTATACATAACTTCCTATTATATATTAAATTCTTAGGCGAAATTGAACTGATTTTCTGAGGAAAGTGTTAGCAAAGTTAAAAAACCAAAGTACTTAGTGCTTGACTAGATCGAGACAACAGCGCCAATTTGTAAACGTAAAGCCTGTCATAATGATTCGCTTCGGCCTATTGCGGTTCCAGATCAGTTTTGTAGAGGCTTTCCTTCATCACTTGTCTAGGTTGAATTCACAACGGTCTCTGACAATAGCCTCACAGACAATACAATATTTTGTACCAGAAGCGTCATAGTCGATTTATTTTGTATAAAAATGTACACATTCTTGTATTTTGCTTACATTATTCGTAATCTCGAATAAGATCTAACCGTAAACAACGGCTGGTAAGCTGCATTCATAATTTTCCCAAATTATTCCACTAGTGTCTGAGAAGCGAATCAGAGACGATTCCGCGTTCTTACCTTACGCTTCTACGTGACAAGAACAGAAAATAGCGTTTCCCATACATTCAACCCAAATTGTATACGGTTTTGCGACTATCGACGATGATAGAGTCGCTATGGTAATTGTCTGAATAAATTTTGCATACAAATATTCCATGATTAGCGATTACGTCTGCTAGGTATAGATGGGTGGGATGACTAAAAACTTGGGAGGCTGTTTGTAACTTTTATTATATATTTATTTGTAATATTTATCTTACTTTTATGTACAGAGCTACTGATAGCTAACGTACAACCTCTTAAGGTTTTTGGTATATCAAGACTGACAACTTTTGTTGTACGATATTTTTTCTATTTCTTTAATTATCTTTAAATTTTAATTTAATTATTTTTCTTATACCAAAGAAATAAATTCGCATTTCTAATCTTCTTAACTTCATATAAACTTTCCTCAAGATGCGACGGCGGCAAGCGTGATACAAATGCCATCCTATAGTGGGTTACGTTGAGAAGGGCGTGAGCGGGCACTCAGCTGACTGTGACATACCTACGCCAGAATCAAGAGAATTGAAGTTGAAATATACCTATACCGAGACACGGAGCTAACGCTTGACAGAAAGCCTAACTAAAACTTAAAAAAAATCGCTTAGGGTGCATTACGTTTTGGCAAAAGTCAATGACCAAAAGTTGTTAGTTTTGATGTACCTAAATCACCCGAAATAGGATATGCGTTAGATACTAATAAGCTTGTATTTACCTCGAAGTAAAGAGTAACTTTAGAGTTTCTTGCCGATGCTTCGCGTATATTTTGTTTTACAAGTCGGTGGTAGATTAATATACCTTTTTTTTTTGACGATTCCATGGTGTGGAGAAGTAGTAAGTAGTAAAATTTACAAAGTAATATTTTTTTTTTCAATAAGCATAAGTAGCGTCTACCCACTAATAGCTCACTGATTACTTATCTAGGGATACAGTATGATCATATTTATTTTATATAAACTATTCTTAAAATAAACTACCTATTTCAGTTCTTTTATATTAAAATCACAGCGCCTTTAATAGTCATTATTGTTAGGAATATGGTTTTGTCTATATTTTTTCATTATATGTAATCGTAAAATACCTGTAAGTGTCGATATGTTGTACCCATTTGGAATTAGACATAGTAATAATATCGATTCGCTTTGGACTAAAGAATAAAGGAAATATATTTTATAAAGGCTTTTATCTGGTTGTTGTATATATTCTATGCAGTATTTCATTAAAGTAATGAAGTTAACGCATTATTTATAAATAATACAGGAACTCTAGAACGACATATTTGAAGTTTTTAACACTTATCTCTGCTGAATCATCAATCATTGGAATAATTTTCTAATCAGCGTGTTAACCCTTCTTATTATCATTAGTCCTTTAAAAACCTAACTCCTTTAACGCCTTATAGAATAGCGACAACCCAGAAATTCTTTAAAACATTCTTGTTGCGTACTTTGAAGTTGTAGGGTGGGCTGTTAGGTACAATTTTTCCCGTGGCTTAAGATATGGGGCTCTTGAAGAGGACAGTTATGGTTAACGTCGTTAATAGTCGGCAATACAATAATAACGCTCCTTGTATTGTAATTTTACATATATTCTGGTAACTAATTACCATTGTGTAAGACACAGATTTAAAAATTAGTTCTTTAAAAGAAAATTAGTATTTTTTTAAGTAGGCTAACATAATCACGGCGACTTTTAATCTATGTATTATTTGGTCTCTCGATATTGAAATCATGATAGATTACATTAGTAAAAACGTGAAAAGAGGTGATTTAAAAAAAAACAACTAGCTAGATAAATAAAATTTTATACCCCTTTTGTGAATAGAGATTTGCGATGAATAAAGACCTCTTAAATTAAAAGCGGTAGTTGAGTAATTGCGTCCTTAAAAATTAGAAATAATTATTAAATTTTAAAGCTACCCCTTAGACGTGTTCGAGTGCAGATAACGGCGAATGGCCTCTTGACGCCTCTCGCTGTCACATCCTGTTGTCAGTGTTGCAACTCCTGGACAAAAAACACTTCAAAATTATTTAAGAAACATTTATAATATTTATTAGGTGCCAAAGCAATTTTTTTTTATCGTCTTAATCTTATAATCGAATGATTATCGAATTAATGTTTTATTTAAAAAATAAATTAATTATCAAATACATATTATGACCGGTGGTCGTGGGTGTGGTTGTAGAAAGACACGAATTTTGGCGTTTTACTGTTTATTTGCACTTTAAGGCACACTGAACTGCGACGCACACGCACGTACTCTAGCCTCGGGTCTTGGTAGTCGACTGATTTAGCTAGAGCATCCCTTGCGCACGCGCACGCCTTACCCCACACGTCTCGTAACACCCTATCGACCCATAGGGCGTGTAACACAATTACGTATCGGGCGGCGTCTACATACTATAATATTTATTACACTGATTATTATATATTCATAATATTTGGTTATATATCATAAAACTGCCTTAATAAACATCTTTATTTAAAACTCTAAAAAAGTCTCTTAAACCTCTGTTTTCATGTGAAATTCCTTCCTACTCTTCAACCCTCACTCTTGCATTTCTAGTAAAGGTCTATTCCAATATTTTCTACTTTTAACAGTTATGAGGCGGGGTTCGCTGGTTGATTAGCGCATGGTAGCGCCTTTCCAAAATGAAACTCCTCAATTAAGAGGTAAAATCCCAAAATTGACATCACTGCTCTCGCCTTCAAATCCCGTTGTGAATGTGGTAAATTATGCAATAAGGCACGTGCGTTCATGTTCTCTTCAAGAGCCGCATCCGAGAGGCTTTTCAGAAACTAATAGGCCTTACCGAGAAAATATTTTTGATTAAATCATTAGATAACTTTTTAATTAGTTTTGATTGAGTGGTACGGAACAAAGTGCCTCAAATTTTGTAAAAATACACCAGTAGCATAAAACAATTTTAGCTTATATTTAGGACTGTTTCTTATAGGAAAATCTTTTTAGTGCGAAAAAAAAAGTTGATGCTACATAACCCTAGTTTTTAAATCTTGAGGTCCATTTTCTTGGTTTGTCCTTCATCTTATATATCAGTAGCGTTCATCTCATAGATGCATCAAGGCATTGCCTGCCCGTACGATAAATAAGTCTGGTATAAATTGCTTAAAAATTAAACAAAAAAAGAAACCGTTTATATTCATATTTATTCTATATTCACGCCATCTATCTTTCCTATGAAAGCAATGTAATAGTTACTACCATAATGTAATATTCTAATTAATAACGCGAGTTCTGCCTACCCTGTCCAAATATCCTATGCACGTACTTGCCGCAGTTAAAAATATACAGTGCAAACTCTATATAACGACCCTCAAGGGACTGTGCATATTTTGACGTTATAGAGAGTTGTCGTTAAATGGAGAGAAGAATAATCTGTATTAGAAAAAGTTTATTTCCGACTAGTGTTAGTAATTACATAAAAAAACAATTCTTATTTGATCGCTATTGAGTATAATCTGTTTATTTTTGTCTGGAGTCTTTTGCTGCACCAGTAATTTTGTTGTATTTTTTAAATTATTTTATTCACATCTTGCGATATTGAGGCATCTTGGTGATGTTCGGTATGTGTAATGCCGACAGTCGAGTTTATTACGGGCTACGATAATAAAACGACAAAAGAACGTACACAGCAGCGCAGTTTTTACTAATTTTGCCAACTTAAAAAGTATTTATATTATTAAATTGCTGTCGTTATTGAGAGTGGGTGTAGTGCTGTATAGAGTGTATCATTGTATGGGAAACAGGCTAAACCAACCAAAACCTACTAATATCGACGTTTTACGGAGTTTGTCGTTAAATCGAGTGACTTTATACGGAGTTTACACTGTATTTAATTATTGTCAATCGTGGATGATGTATTAACCCCTGGGCTTACATTATATCTGCCAATAGCGCGTGTTATAGCAGACAAGAAATTCGTTCGCGTACCGTGCCATTTTTTTTTACACTGACGCGACACAGTGATCACACCAAACCTGATGGTAAGCATGGTGTAGTCCTAAAAACCCAAACGACTATCGAAAGGTAAGAAAAAACCCATCGGTAGTCGCAGCGATCATGCCGGCCTGCACAAATATCTCTTCACGCTACGCTTAAAGGATCCCATATCATAGGATGGTGGGAACACGCTCGCCGGAAGACCATTCCACAGCCCAACGACACGGCAAAAGAAGGAGTTAGAGAACTTCTTAGTCCTAGCCGGGATGTGAGATACCGTATAGCTGTGACTCCGCAAACCCGCCATTCAACTGTTCAGCCGTATACTCGAACTGGGGCAAAATATATATATTTCAATGCAACAAAAGGAGTTCTTAAGTAATAGACAATGTTTAGGTACAAATTATAATAATTTTAAGACGTCCTGGGGTGTTATCATTTTGTTTATGACACAAATTATTTACCACCAGTCGGACTCGTGGTTTTCACTTATGGCACAAATTTTTTACCACAAGTTAGACTCGTGGTTATAAGCTAAAGGGTTAAATTAGCCCTTTTAGACCTTAGCAACAATCAAAATGATGAATTTTATGTCATTTTGCGTCTCCTAAGCAACATAGAAACGTTATAATATAAGATACAACTGTAGACAATCTGAGTGCATTGTTTCAATCTCTTCGGACGTCCATCATAACGTTAATTGCGACATAAATCATTCGCATTGGACCCAAGGTTTCCCTGAGACAACGCGGATCGACGTCTCAACAATGCGTAAGTAAAAGGATAATTTACATACCCTTCATAATCACACCTACTGTTTTGTTAGAAAGACAAAATTCCTTAGGTTAATTTGTAATAAATTTGTTTTTTTTTTAACTGATGGAAATTACATTGCAATCCAATAACTAAGTACGACTATCGAGAAACGACCGCCTGCCGATAGCGCAATTTGTAGCGCACCTACTTACGATGCTAAAGTCCTGGGTTCGAGCCCCGGTAGTGCTAAAGTTTTTTGTGATGAGCAGATGAGTTTGTCACGAGTCATGGTTGTATATATGTATTTAAGTATCTATATCTTTGTCTAATACCTATAGTACAAGCGCAAGCTTAATTTGAGACTAGGTCAATGTGTGTAATTGTTAATAAATATTATTATTATTCTCTTTATTCATTATACGAAAGAAACGCGCTCCTTGAAAAACCGTTCTGCAATCTAAAAACCCGATAATAGTGAAAATTAGAGAACTTCTTAGTTCTAGCTGAAATAACTAGTCACTGTAAGATTGTGGAAACGCATCCCAGCGCGTGTGGTTCATTTTTATAGCGTGTATTGGTTTCTTCAGATTTAGGTTTTCGTTTTACGGTGGTCGGGCGATTTCCCGAACTGGGTCATAACCACAGTACACAAGTGTAAAGACCGTCATAGTGACTCGCTTTGGCCTGTCGCGTTTCAGGATCAGCTTATGTATATCCAGTAACTCACATACCTAGAGACTTTCAGTCGTGGTATATGGAGACAGAGACTATCAACGGATTTTCATCATTTGATGGCCGCTTTCGTTTTTGGGCTACACTGTACTTACCATCAGGTGCACTGTAGTCACTATGTCAAGTCAGGGTAAAAAAAACCTGTTATTATGATGACGCATGTCCACGAATTCCCATTCTTTGGCGGTCAGGGCTGTTCCTGCACCTACTTACTATCAAGTATTTAATTTGCTGTGTAATAATAAAACAGCAATTATCGCTTATATTTCTGTTCCCACATTTGATAAAATACTGGACCAAACCCTGCACTATTAACCGACTTATAACAATTATTTATGTGGATTAAAATTGCAGTTTCCTTCGAAAATAAACTATCACGTCTTTTTAATACGATACATTAGTCGATGAGCAGCATTGCGGGTGATAAACAAATACCGTTCGGTTATTACGGATGTGTTTCCGACCTTGAATCTCTGCCGGAAAACTTCAAAATTTAATGAGGTTTGGCGGACATAGACGAGTCATAAAAATACTTCAAATATAAAAAAATAATAATTAAAGGGAATAGTATGGATGTAAGTTCGCATCTTGGTAAAGTCAATTTAGTAGTAGTTAGTAGTTTTGGGAGTCGAAGCTGCTCGCGTCCGTAGGCTTTACCCTAGTTTCCCTACACGTGACTCCTGGGTGGTGCTAAACGAGCAGCAGCGAGGTGGTAGGGCGTCGGTGCCCGTCTGGGTCGCGACCACAGTACATGGGTGTAAATCCCGTCATAGTGACCAGTTTCGGCTTGTCGCGTTTCGGGATCAGCTTGTGTATATCCAGTAGCTCATATACCTAGAGACCTTCAGTCGTGGTATATGTGGGCCGACATGACGATGTAGATTATCAATGGATTTTCATCCTTTGATAGTCGCTTTTGTTTTTGGACTACACTGCACTTACCATCAGGTACTTTGTAGTCACTATGTCGAGCCAGTGTAAAAAAAAACCTCTATTACGAGGAACAGAAACCTCTGTAAGAGAGAGAGTCGTTTGTCCCTCATGGACCTCCGTAAGTGAGACTGCTACTTATCTATACCTCTATAAGCGACAGTCGAGCTTTATTTATTTATATTATTTAGGAGGATAAACATTCAAAATACTAAAACAGAAACCCAAACAAAATTGACAGATTTTTTTAAGTGTAAAAAAGTTATAAATAAAATAAAATTACATAGGGCTTCAATTTTTGTTTTGTTTTCGTAAGCATCTTGATACCTACCCTATAAAGTACTTATATGTCGAAATCTAATGAACGTAATTAACTACTACGAACTAAAAAACGTGTATCAGGTATATTTATTGTAAATAGCGACAAAAACAAATAATTAAGAACAATACAAATTACGTTCGCCTATTTTATTTAATCAAGGTTAAAGATGATAGAAACAACTCAGGGTAACTACAGACTATAATTTAGAACCCGAGTGCTCAACATTTTTTCTTTGCTCATTGGTATAAAATTTAGTATGAAAGTCTATTAAAATTAAGTAATAATAAAGTATTCAGTATTTAATAAGATAATTAATTAAGTATTAATCTATTTGAATTGATTTCTTTTTAGTTAAAATTAATTGTAGTTTTGAACTCATTTTTATTTAATATTGTTTTATTGCAATGATAAACAAGACATACATTATTTGTTGTTTTTTATGCAGATTTATTTATTTATTAAGGCGTATAGTACAAAAGATAAATAATATATATACACAGTTTAAACTTTAGCGTTTTGTACTCATTGTAAATATTTAAACTTTGGTTTATTTTAAAGTTTCTAATTTTTGTCTGTTCGTGACTGTGACGTATGGTTGAGGTCGAAACTTTTCCGATATAAGATCCGTTAAAGTATTTTTATCCTTGAAATAAATCTGCACACTGGAAGTTAAAAATATATGTTATGTAAATAAGAACTAGTTTTAAGTTATAAAAATATTAATATAAAAACGAAAAGAAAATAACATTTACTAGAGAATTAAATTAACCCATTGTGTGATTGTGTGCTATTAAATTATTTTATACTTACGATAGAGTCACTAGAGCGTGTCTCATGGAAAGCAGCAAATTTTCAATATTAATAATACTCAATGAGAGTCACATTGGACAAGAACAGATAAGATGAAAAGTAAAAATTTGATTAAAAAGACTTCTAATAGTTTTGCGTTCAGTCGATGGATCCCTGACAGACATATTTTTATGTTGTGCGCGGATCGTTTAACATTAAATCTCAATATTCTGCGAACTTCAGGTTGGGTATAGCTGATTTTTTATTCAATTTCATTATAGCAACCTGTAGTATGTATGCCCAGTTCCTATCTCTTCTTCTTCTTCTTTAAGATCAGCAGCGCGATGTTAATTTTTCTGGTGCCATAGAACAGTAACTGTTTTCCGTAAAGTGGACTGACAACTGGTTAATTACTTCTTTGTATATACTATATCTATACTATTCTGTGCCAGCGGGCTGGCCTCATATGCCGAAGAATCGATGATCGTTGAAACGGGCGGGTTCTATAGTGAAGACCGTAAAACGAGAACTTAGCATGGAGCGCCCCCAATAAGTTGGTGCGATGACTAGCAAAAGGTGGCCGGAAAAAAATGAATGAGAAGATCTGAATGTAGGATTTCATAGGGCTTACAATGACACCAATAACACGGCTTAAAAATTTAGAACCACGGATTGAGTACCTCTGTATCAATGACACAAGGTAAATCACATTACCATCATGATGTAGGCATCAATGGCAAGTAGGTATGAGCAGGTAATCAGCCGGCATTGCAATCCCACGGTCTGCGATGACGCATCTTACAGAAATCACTGCGCTGCTCAAAGGTTCTAAGAAAAAGTCAGCCTTGTAAAAAGTATTATAACCTTTAACCCGAAACCGCTTACGAACATGCGGTTACCTCAATTTCGGGAACATTTCCTAACCTGTCACTCATTTACCTACTTTTTTTCAGCTTTGGATAGTGACTAGAACACATGTGATGGAATGTCGTTAACCAAACCTGGGTATAACTATCGAGAGACGCATCTGCCGATAATCATAGCTATCGTACTATCCTACACATTTATCTCAACTAGAGACTACCAACAGTAGTTCTACTTGGTGACCTCTCAAGCAAAGGTTTATACTTTCAGGTATAACACGAAGGAGCGAGATTAAGACTGATTAAGAAATTAAGATTCGAAAAATTCTTGAATGAACTAGCATTTTATTCTTTTTGACTACTCCAATAGACAATCGGCGTAATGATATTATAGATAGAGTAAGTTTATCTAAAAACCACAAACAATTGTTTTGTACAAAAAAATATTTGAATATGAAATTAATTTATAAAGATATTATAATTATAATTTCAATCTCATTACTGAATTAATTATAACAAAAAAGGTTTCCTGGGAATAATGTTTTGAGACAATAAAGCAACTTAATTGTACATTGTGTTAGGGATAATTTAATCTTTCTTTTACCACATTCCCCTAATATAACATTAATAATTATATATGTTCACACCCTTAATTTGATACGAAGCTACTTATGAAAAGCAGAAGTCTCAAAATTTAGAAAAAACAAAGGCTTTAATAAAAAGCGTTTTTATAAGATAGACTTTTAAGAATTATTATTTACTTTAATACTGTTTCTCGATATCCAGCCAATACTTTTTTATGCACTGCTCCACGTAAAGGCCTCTTGATGGACAAAAAAAATTCGTTGACGCGATTATCACATCCCACATATCGGTAATTTATAGAAAATCGAGAAAATTTGAACACGATCTATATCTGTGAACTCTAAAAACATTGATATTTAAGTACATTGTTCATTTTTTTTAACTCCTTATTTCTGACTTCAACAATTTACGACTTTAAGTTTTACATTATTTATAGAGATGTTTATACAATGTTGAACCTATAAATTACAATTGTTTGTATTGTAAACACAATAAAGACAACTAATTCACGTAAACAACCCTCCAATTACCGTTGCAAGAATGCTTATGTTATACGTAAGTTGTAACTAGTGCCTGACCGTAGGCCTCGACTTCGACCATTTTCGGCCGAAAAAACCACATTCGGTAAAGTTTCAAATGGGCCGAATTTTTAGACTAAGCTTAACGTTTCTAGCAAATATTAAACTAAGACTGATTGATTTAATTGTGGTTGCTGCATTACTTTTAATTAGTATCCGATTACGTGTAGATATTTGGCTGAAGCTATAGACAAAGCCGAAGGTCTTAAAATCATAAAAAAACCTTAAATCATAAATAAAAATTATTTAAAAAAAAAACAAACTAAATTGAATTGAAATGAAATGAAATCTATTTATTTCGCCACAAACTAACAAAATCTAGAAATTCAACTACAGTAACAGAAATAACATACAGAAACAAAAGAAAAATACAAAAACATATAAACATGGCGAAAATGGGACCTTACCTTCATCAGCTTAAAGCCACAGAGAAAGCCTGCAGCGCTGATTTCCGTGAAGGGCCCCGGTCGTGTTACATCACTTACATCTTATAAGAATTATCAATAAACACTAAAAATACATATAGCTTAAATATATTATTATTATTAATTTATTTTGAGATATTTTTTACAATTTCAAGAAATTAACCAGAGATAGAGAGCTAATTTTAATAAAAAACGTCTAAAGAATATTAAATAACCCTAACAATTTATCAAAAGGGGGCTAAAACCGAAATCACGCCGAAGCAACGGTCGGTCACTAGTTGTAACATTAAAACTAATAGAAATTCTTCATTTTATACAACAAAAAGCTATTTAAAATGGAACTCGGATACAATGTTGGATCGCATGCAATAATCCAATAATTGTCGATAATAATGATTAAAGCAATGAGTGGGTGATTATATCGTGAACGCTTTTATTACTTCATGTAATGGCGTCTCGTTCACGGTCAAAACGACGGAGAAAATCATAAACGACTTAAGCGACGGTGGTAATACATACATACTAGCTGTACCCGCAACTCCGATCACGTAGAAGTACTACTTTTGTTATGATATAACTATTTCAAGCTAAAAATCTTTCTATAAGTAAAATGTCATCGATTGTTTCTTATATAAATTATAGCAGATCCGGCAAACGTTGTTTTGCTATATAAGGTTTTGTAATATCTTCTAAGATGTTCATTGAAATTAAGTGATGTCAAAGACAATTTTGTTCACAATTAAATACTCTTAATCAACAAAACATTTATTTGGATAAATATTAATATTATTACGTTGATACAATTCTTAACAAATAATGCATTAATTTCGACCAAATTTGATTACCATAAAAACGGTTCTAGTGAGTTAATCTTAAAAGATAGACATATACTGTTGCAGACATTTTTTTAGATCATTTCAAGAGGAATCATTCTTTCTTACATATATTTTTCGTATCTTGAACCGTTTTTGCAGCGCACGCAATGGAAGCCCTCAAAGATAAATAATTTTCCCCGTTTTTTTCACATTTTCCATTAATTCTTCGCTCCTAATAGTTGCATCGTGATGTTATAAAGCCTTCCTCGATAAATGGTCTATTCAACACAAAAAGAATTTTTCAATTCGAACCAGTAGTTCCTGAGATTAGCGCGTTCAAACAAACAAACAAACTCTTCAGGTTTATAATATTAGTATAGATTAAATCAATGACTAGAACTCAATTAGTTCTAATGACTTCCAAGCCATAAGAATAGAGGTCATTAGTGTTTTCTTAGAGTCCTTTAAAATAAAAGTATACTTTTTAGGAAAAAAAATAGCCTTATTAGATATAACAATACTAAAAGACCTCTAGAAAGGCTGGCATAGTTAAACCAAGAAAACCGTTATAGATTACAATGTGACCCTACTTTTGCAGTCTTCATTTGGAATTATTTTTTTGTTGTTCAAACCTTCACAACCTACCGTTTCCTTCCTTTTTCACTTGTGCATATCTTCGCAGTCTACTGCATTTCTTTTTCTTCACATGACCATACGTTCGCTTCTCTTTTCTTCTCATTTATGTTGTAGTGTAAAAGGACGAAAAACAGGTTAATAGTTGACGGTGTAAAATTGATGATGTCACATAAAACCAGATCATGTCTAAGTTGTTTTTGTAATGTTTCTGATCCCACATGATCTAAGTTATGAGTCATTCATAAGGAAGTCAATTTTTTTATCCTAGGAGATGATATATAATTTCTCTGATTTAAAGTCCATTAAGAAGTAATATATCTCTATCAAGTTTCACACCACTAAAGCATCCAAAAATTACGTATCGGTCACTCTTGAAAACTCATTCCCATAATTTGTAATTATGTAATTCTTTTAGCTTTTAAATCAACTTGAATTAAAAATTTGCTTCCTTGAATTCACAATATTCCATTAATTGATTAATATAGCGCTTTGGTTGCACACAGTAATGAGTTTTTATTTAATGATTCCTTTTTTTGTCATTAAAGTGTCGTTTGATTTTTTTGCTTTTAAATTCGAAATCGATATATCTAACGCAATTACTTAATAGTAAATCGGTTGCACGAATGCTTTTGGTATCAATATTATATATTGCTATTCGTGTGATGTTTACAAGATTTTTTTTATTTATTGCGAAACAAGGAATTAAAAAACATCAATAGAAGTTTCATAAAGACGACTATATTGTACGCTTCGAGAAACATTAATATAACGTTTATAAATCGTAAAGTCATTTATCAAAACACTGCATTTCTCACATTAACTCATTTATTATGAAACTGACTGGAACAAAACCAAACATTTCACAAACAACCAAAGATTGTCTTTCTACTTTTACCAATAGTCAGCGCTGTGAAAATGAGGGGAACCGGCAAATTCATTTAGCCAATATTTGGTCCAACAAAACGTTGGGTGGAACCGAGAACATTGTTTCGTGCAATTGGCGATTTCCTTTATTAAGTAACGGCTGGGAGATGGCAGATAAAGTTGTTGGTACAAAACATTGTGACGGCTTCGATCTCTATCTAATGAATAGACGCGGAATGTGGAAAAATGCGGTTACTGCGGGAAATAGAATTGACTTAGTAAAGAGACCTTTGAAATGTTAATATGTATTTATTTTCTTATTCACTTTAAGCATGTAGCAAATACCTTTATATGAATATGATTTTCTACGTCTTACTAACAAAGGTATCTGTTACCCAGCAGCATTGCTTCTTTAACGGAATATGCTTAATACAAATCTATATACTCTAGTCGCTAACCCAATACCACGTGAAACGTTAGTACCAGAGATAGGCCAAATGTAATCTGATTAATGATTAAGGATTACAAAATGTAGTCGTAATTTTAATATTGTTACTCTGTAATCATGATTAAATCCCTTCAAAACATTAAGGAGTCATAAATGTGTATGCAATTGAGGATTCCGTAGTGTTTAAAACATAGATGAGCAAAATGCAGTCTTATTAATGATGAAAAACGCAAAATGTAATCGTAATCGTTTTTCGGTAATCTGATTACATTTTGCCATCTATGATTACCACGTAGTTAAAGAAGGTTCATTAATAAATTGACTTTTTTTTAAACTTGTAATGAATGTATTCTTTCAAATCATTTGTTTTTTCAAAAATCAATTACTTTTTCTATATTTTTTGAGCAAAATGATAATTTTAGCTACTTAATTGTGCTAGCAGTTGAACGAGATTACTGCACTACGGATCCTAGTTTATATACCCATACGGAATATTTGTGTGTCCTAAATATATATATTAGTTCCGGATGGTTGAGTACCCTTTGTGTTTTCGAATAGGACTACATTTTGCTTGACGGGATAGACCTTCATAACTAAGCCGGGCAAGAGGGTAAACACTGAGGTGCTCAGCCGTCAAATTTATGGGTTAGCTAGCAACGCAAGGGCACCCCTGTGGGTACGAACTTTGACTTGGGCGGCCGGCCAAAATACGTAACCTAACGGTGATCTACAAGCGTTTGGGAAGCGACTACCTTGAGAAGAAACGCTGAAAGAAAATCAAGGCTGCGACGGAGTGGAGGTTGTTTACGTATGTTTTTGGGAGTCGAAGCTGCTCGCGTCCGTAGGCTTTACTCTAGTTTCCCACCACGTGACTCCTGGGTGGTGCTAAATGAGCAGCAGCGAGGTGGTGGGCGTCGGTGCCCGTCTGGATCGCGACCACAGTACATGGGTGTAAAGCCCTTCATAGTGACTAGTTTCATATTTCTGGAGACCTTCAGTCGTGGTATATGTGGGCCGACATGACGATGTAGACTATCAATGGATTTTCATCCTTTGATAGTCGCTTTCGTTTTTGGACTACTCTGTACTTACCATCAGGTACTCTGTAGTCACTATGTCGAGCCAGTGTAAAAAAAAATGTAGTATTTGTTTATAATCACAATAGAAACACCGTAGTATATTTTAATATTTGACATTGTTTTTTTTAATAGCATCACGCTGTGTTTGCGCTGTGTCCTAAAGTAAATTTCTGATAATAAATATTACGATCTCAGCTTTATAACCCGCCTAATGGCGTGGCTAGTATCTATCAACAAACCCTTTGTTTAATAAGTGCCTAAAGTTAATGCTAACAATGTGCCAGATTTGCCCTTAGGGTGGGTCGAACCGCACGTGTCTGAGTGACCCCAACTTCCCCTATTCGATGCACCTCGCACCGTCCGATTTCCGACGCACACTTCCTATAAACATCCTCGCGGTTTCACTTGGTCAAAACAATAATTAACTAGAAGTGCCTTTGAATTTTTTTCCAACTTTGTTACATTCTTTCTATTAACATCCAAATAACCTATTATAATAGACTAGAAGAATGTATCACTGTTCTTTGCAAACATCGTTCTACGGATTGTAATTGCCAATGGATTGTTTTTATGGATCTGTATTTACACAGTGCCAATAATAGCTTGGTTTAGCTATAGTTTCAGGAAACTTTAAGACGCCTTTAAATACTAATGAATACATATAAACATATAAATATACATATATGTACATATAAATTAACGATTAATTAATACTTAAAAGTGTTTTATACTTTAAGGAATGTTCCTGAAAATGAACGCTAAAGGAATAGCTCGTTAAATGGCCTCGTTAAATACGGCATTACATTTACCAACCAACAAGTATCTCGCTAATATATTTTCAATTTTCTCCGAGATTAATTTTCTTAAATTAATTACCTCGGTTTTATTAAATGCAATCAGAAAAATATTCATTATTTATTTGTTTATTTTTATAAATAACCATAAATATCTGAGGCTGCACTATATACTCGTGTAGCAGTTTTGTTTCCATTAGGCGAATGTCTATTTGTCAGTAGTTAAGCGAGGCCTCGGAAGTATCCGGATTCCCAGGCGCGGCGAAGGCGAGGACAGGCAGTGCTGGCGCCCCGGTGGTTTTAGTCGGGGCAGGTCCGACACACCGGGGGGAGTGGCCCTCACCACTTCCCCTGACGGTCCGTGGGGATTTCCACCGGGTTAACAAAAAAAAAAGTAGTTAAACAAGGTTTAAAAGTGATAGCGCCGTATAAATATTATGCTGCATCTCTCTTGTTAAAAAAGGACCTGACCAGCAATATTGTCTCCTTTAGCTTGTGGTATGTCCGCTGGATTATACCTAACATTCCAGCGGCCATACTAGCTACTACGGAGTCTAGTATTTACATATATAAGAATACTAATAGATTTTCTAGACTCCGACGCAGCCATGAGCTTCTTTCGGCATTTTTCTCAAGGTAGTAGATTTTGAAACGCCAGTAGTTCACTCACAGGTTCTTGCCCTGGTTGGCCGCCCAAGTCAAGGTTCGTACCCACTGGTCTGCTTTTGTGTTGCCATCCAACCCATAAACTCACTGGATGAGCACCTTCAGTGCTTGCCCTCTAAGCCCGGTGAAATTATGAAGACTGTCCTCTGCACTAACGATTTGCCCACTCCAAAAAATGACGTAAATATTTCGTAAAAGGTAAAATAAGAGTAGTAGGGATTCACAGGTTCTAGCTCACTGATCACGGTGGCAACCCTAAGATAAAAAAAAAAAAAAAAAAAAAAAAAAAAAAAAAAAAAAAAAAAGGTTTTCAGGGTCGCTGAATCGAATGCAAGTATTTAAAATTGCGTAGCTTTAACCGTTTCAGAGATAGCATAACATTAACTAGCCTATAATAATACAAAAGCAATGGGGTACAATTAACAATGGATCATCCGAGCAAGGGTCGTCTATTGTTCGGCTCGAACGCTATTGTTGTGTTACGGTCGGGGGGTCTCAGGTACTTTTTCTATGTATAATAAAAAGCCGTCTACATTCCTTCATTACTCATATTCATTTATTTTAAAACAGTAATTAAACAAATTCCATAATAACATATCATTGTACATGGTATCGATGTCAAATTGATTAATAAAGTAATTCATTGTACAGTTGTGCAACTTGTAGTACAAATACATTAAACAGTATTGACCACATACTGAAGTCCAATTGTTTTGCAATATTTTTTTATTGAAACTCCATCGGTGGCTATTTCTCTTTAAGAATGCATAGTGATATCCAGAAGGTGGTCGTCCATAGGAGTCGAAAAATTCACCAAAACCATTTTTGTCTATATGTAGTGCAACCCAATGTGATCCAGGTTTTGTATCGGGGTCCAAATTACTAATTAAATAAGTAGGAGTTTCCATGTATATCGGTAATCTATTTGCAGCATACACATTATACCGCAAACTTGGATGTATTTCGTTCAAATATTTCTGTAGTTCTATTGTATTCATATTTATTTAAAAATACAACTTTCCAACCCCAGAGATCGCAAACATGTGTGCGATTGTAATTACAGTAACTTATTATATATCGAAAGGGTGATTATTAAAAATAATACAAAGTAAGTTCATTTTAATTAATTTATTCAAAAATGTACACACAAAGAGATACATACAAATATTACAAAGTTAATATTTTTACAATATATATATATATTCAACTATTATAATCGACGGATACATTGCGGTTTTTATCTATTTCAATAACATTATCAAATTCGGCGTAAACAATACAGTTAATAGTTTGTACAAGCGTTGACTCAAATCGAACTTCTAATCTTACAGTGCCATGTCTTATAAGATTCCAATGACCTGAAGAGTTGGCTGATAAATCCGGAGTTAAATCAAAAGCTAACAAACAGTAACCGTTCGAATATTGTTCTCTCGAAATTCCATTCCCTTCATTTAAAAAATGTATACCCGTACCCGAAAATAATGTATGATAAGCCGTGGTGAAAATATGGTTTTCAAACGAAGGTTGTAAAGCTTTCGAAGGTATTTGTTGACCATCAATATATAAACAAAATGTGTTAATGTTGTAATTTTCGAAATTAAATGGATTTTTAGTGAGATTACCGTTAAATGCCCCGTTATCAACAAACCCAATAATACATCTTTTTGGGACTTGCCCCAAAAAAATGTTGTCAAGTGTTTTGCCTTGAATCCCAGATGGTATAGTTAAAACTTTCACTTCAGCTCGAGTGACGGGATATTTTGCTGTAGAAAAAGCCAATGCTTTTTGATGTGCAAGTAAAACAGTTGGATTGATTCGTGCTTTACGAACGATAAGTGTTGCATCTGTAATGCATACTTTAAACTTTGAATCACTTGAAGGGGCCATTAAGTTAAATGTTTCTCTAGAGCGAACTAATTTAACTGACATTTCTACACCATTGATCAAGAACTTTTCTTGGTTAAATATATCGCCATGTAAGTGTCCAATCATTTCAATTTCTTGACTTTCAGAAGCTAATTTTTGTCTTTTAACAAATCCTCCATTTTCCTCGCCGGTTTCATTCATTTTGTTGGTTGTATCTTCATACCAAAGGCCACACGTAAGATGAGATTCTTTAGCTGGTTTAGCATAATTCAACAAAGTTTCCATGTAGGCACGATACGCATATGTATTATTTGGAGGTGATATAAGTTTTTGATTTAAATAGACATCAAGTTGACTGAAGATTGAATGCAACCAATTATTAACCGGAGCCACTACCGTTGAGGCAGCTACCTTAGAGGAATCTTGATGCAATATCCTGGCTTTTATATGAATCAAAGTATGAGACAGATCTATATAATCTTCACCAGTTCCTGGTACTTGAAATTCGAGGGGCCCATCATCAGCTAGAGATGATATAGGTTTATAATGTATCCATATTCCATTTTCTATACTAGTTTGTGTTGAGGGTAATGCAAATAAATCTAACTCTGATTTAATGCACTCACATGATTTGTTATGTAGAAATGACATTTTATGAAAATATGTCTTTGATTTTAGTATGACTTGACTTTGATTTTTTGATACCTTTCACCTTGACATTCGGTGCTGAAATGAGAGAATTCAAACGGTTCCTCTTTTTTATATATCCTGAACCGGACATGTTAATTCGATTAATTTTATCTTGAGCTTTTTTGTGTAAATTTGAGCTGGCCTCTTTCAATCTAGTTCTTATTGAATCTTCCATGGGGCGTGCATTAACCATATCCGATAATAGACCCACACCGGCATTTAAAGCCTCTTTACCCACTACTTTAGCACCACTAGAGAGCAATGGTAAAACAGATCTAAATAAGCCTCCTAAAAAACTACCAATTCCATGTCCACGCTGATACGGTGCTCCTCGATAAATCACACCAATACCGTGACCAGCTTGATGTGAATAATAGTGCTCATAAGGACAAATTTCATTATATTCTTTGGAATACATTATAGTTTCATAAAGTGGAGTTTAATGCACAATGTCCCAAACTGGAATGGTATTTTTTGTCCTGTGCCTGATCTTATATTTATTTCAATCGTATCAAACTCCCTGCGCATAACAGGTATGTAGTGAGGTGGTGAGAAAACATGCATTTTATTAGCTCCATATATGTATTTTGAAGGGTCTAGTGGTATTATTCTTAATAATTGTGTCATCACATCCCCAACAATTTGCGGTTCAATAATATCACTATAAACAAATAACTGGGATGGTAGCCCTAGATGTAAATTCGCTGAACATTTTCCAAAACCACCCCTGTGTGCTAAGTTTCTAGTTGGTTCAAATCCTAGTTGAAGACTTAAGCTAGGTGCTAACGTAACTGATCTTATTGATTCATCCATTACAGTTACAGATACAAACTTTGAAATTTCATCATATCGAAATATAACTTTATCATCAATGCTGTTTAATGCTGTTAAAATTTGATTAATATCATCATAGTTGGTGGCTGGTATATAATGTTTGTAGTATATTAGTGAAGGTTTATCCTCATGGGGCATTACAGCCCATTTTGTTATATAAACAATATTTTCATGTTCCTGAACTGTAAACATCGTGCATGGATATTGAAATTCAACGACACCAACAGACCATCTACCTTCAAGTATAATAGGTTTCGGTAATTTGGTTGAAAACTGGGTTGTCGTATTTTCTGGGAAGTATTCCATGGAGCTATTACTCAACAATGTTAAATAAAAACTTTCCTTCATCATATTTTCTTTAAACTAGAAGCCAATATCCAACTATTAAATTTATCCGGATAACCTTTCCACTTGACCAACACTTGCTTTCTGTTACCGGAATAGCGGGAACCGATAATTTTATCTATTTTATAACTTGAAGTAGGATCATAAGATATTTTTTGTAACTCTTTCTCATAAAAAGTTCCTGTTATTGGTTCATTTTGTAAATCTTTTAATGTGTATACTACCCACGGTGATCTATCTATTATAGAAGATATAATAAAAATTTCATCACTCCAATTGGATTCATATCCCTTTTGAAAGATATGTTTGTGTTTGGTGATTCTTACATAGTCACCAATATGAAATTTTGGAAGTGGAATATTTGCAGGTTGACTAACTTTTTCTCTGTCATACAAATTATTCCAAACAGTCATTATATTATCAAAATTTACATCGCAAGGACACATCTTAATACTAGAATGATAGCTATGGTTATATGCGTATATTAAGTTCTGTAGGATATCTATATACCTATGGGTATTTTTGTGAGTGAAATAACGCCACATTCTCATTTTTAGTGTCCTTTGGAATCTTTCTACAATGCTGGCTTTAATATCAGGGTTATTTGTTGTATAATAATTTATATTTTTACTCTTTAAATAACCCTTTACATCTTTTGAAAGGAATTCACTTCCTTTATCAGATTGTATATGTGTTGGTGTGGTATTAGCTTCACTAAAAATACTATCAAAACATGATTTAACTGTTTCAGAATTTTTATTTTTCATAGGTCTAGCATAAGCATATTTAGTAAACACATCAATAACACAAAGTATATAATTAAATCCGTCATTATGTGTAGAATAAGATCTCATATCACTTAAGTCTACCTGCCAAAGTTCATTTAGGTTGGACAAAATATATTTGTTTCGAGGAAATTTCCTATGTACTGGTTTATGCAACGTGTATGTTTCTTGTAACCGTAGCCACTTTTTAACGTCTTCCTTCGTCATTTTACCTTTCATAGCTTTCGACAATTTTTCAATACTACTGTAACCAGCAGGATGTGATGGATCATAATAAATCTTAGTTATCTCTAGTATGGGGTCCATTTTTCCCAACTATTTTTTTTTCTTATAGGTTTTTTTATCTTTTCTAGATTGTTTTTTTTATCATTAAACTCTTCATCTGTAGATACTTGGTCAATATCCTTTAATTGAAGCCGGTGTATGTATTCACTTCTAGCTGGATTCCCAACGTAAGTCAACGGTACTTTAATATCCTTCAATGCTGTTGCAAACTTTTCCCAACCTATTGGATCACTTTTTTTTAACGGTCTAATTGCATCATTTAACAAATCTACTATATTACTTCCAAGAATTTTTTCGTTATCTATAATGACTGTACCATCATCATTCCAATGAATTTTATTTGTACTTAGAGTTAGCAATTCCAATAAAGACCCACCTTTCTTTACATAGGTTTTTGGTATTAAACTAAGAATTTGATCTTTCGTGTAAGGAAGTTTTTCATAAGATATAGTACTCTCCTGATTTTTATCTTCAGTGTTTGGTGGCAGAGCTGTAACTAAACTCTTGTCGTCGGTATAATTACTTTTATTAGATGTATTTACTTTTACTTCTGGAGTGGTAGTATCAATACTTTTAGTTATTATTGGTATTTCATGAGGTTGACGGTCTTCTCCAGTAAAGTGTAAATATCTTTGTAAAATTTGTAGATATAGAATACATTTTTTCCTATCATCCATATTACTATTCAAAATATTTTTCATCTCAGCATCTAATCTAGAAGTGGGTCTATCAGGAACTTGGTTGTATTTTAGTTTGTCCATCAAACTTGGTTCAATGAGCAACATTTTCTTAGCTTGCTCCATTTTTATTACATAAAATAATTAACTAAGCCACTCAAAATTGAACCCAATATTATTGGTAGAAATGCACCACCTTTTTGAATAATAATATTTTTTCTTATTTTATTAGAACTTTTATGTAACAATTTCCGCAGTATAGATTTATATCGTTTAAGTTTTTTTTTCTCTTTTTCTGGTAGTTCCACTTTACCTTGGAGGACGTTATGTATACATTCACAAATACAGTTAATTTCCTTTTCGTCACACGATTGTAAAAGAGCTTTCTTATATTTAGGTTTAAGCTTATGTAGTGCTCTCAGTAAGTCTTTATGCGTGTTTAGACTTCGCGGCATTATGTGTAAATGACAGGAATTTGTTGATTCTTGCTATATTTAAAGCCTTTGGTGGGGACATAAACAACGCAATGTACATCTGGAGGAAATATTTTTGTTTTAATTCGACACATTTCATCAGTGTTTTGTTTAAGATCTATCATTAAATACCCATGTGCTTCCATAGTTGCATTACGATAGGCATCTTCAAGAAATTTTGGATTTTCTGGTGATACTTGGCGTGCTAAGTATCGTATTTGAGTTTTATCTCGGGGATTTTTAAAATAAACAATATAATTTGAATTTAAAGAAATGTCTCTTTGTCCTTTACCTTGGTGAAATAAATTTTGTGTGATGTAAAATACACTTAAGTTTCTATGGTGGCTTCCTTTGGTAAAAATATCAACAATGCGACCATCAGACTCTCTCATAAGATCATCAATTATTACAAGGTTTGCGTTCTTCCCATCAAACATATTAAGATCTGGTATACCTTGATGATAATTTACATTTGGCAAGTTATATAAAGGTTGCATTTCATCAAAGCACCAAGTAATTTGTGTAAACTCCCTACTACATATGTCATTAATATATTTAATGAAGTTTGTAACAAAATTTGATTTTCCACAGCCACTTGGACCTGCAACTATTGTAGTAAATGGATGAATAAAGTGAAACATCACGTTGCACGTGTGTAAATGCTTGAGAGTTACAGAGAGAAATAAAACATTTCGTTCAATTGTTGGTTTATATATTCACTTACTACATGCATATTAAAAAATAAACATAAGAAAAAGTATTTACAAATATTAACTATTTATTGACAATAATAATTGAATAAAAGATACATCTTAAGACTAGTATACAAATACAGCAGTGTACAGCAACATATTTACAAATATTATATTCATAAACTAATCGAAATACATACATATTTTAGTTAACATTAAGGTACTTAATTAGAACATTGAATAGAAATATATATTAAAATTATATTAACAAAGAAATATTTACATACAGATTTTTCTATAATCTATTTTAATTTGTAATGACCCCACGCCAGTGTATCCATATTATTGGGTAGAATATAACGCTTTGTGTCGTTATAAGACAAACATCTTTTGTTTATTTGCTGGGTGAAAATTGTGTGTTTAATTGATTTGAATCTGTACATGTTGCAAAATTGGATATTTTTAGTGAAGAGACAAGTCTTATAATTTTCCATGGTCATTTTTTTTGTAACACATTTATTAACACCCTTTGCTTTTGCTGTCAATTTATTTTCGACGTCAAATGCATACATTTTAGATCTTAGACCTACAAACTCTTTTAAAATTTTTCCATTATTTTCATCTTTGAAAAATCCTAGTTTCTTTTTATTGATTTTTGGATAACCATATGTATTATCTGATGGATAATCGGATGTATCAAATCGATAAACGAGGTCGGTTTTAATATCATTGTAAAAGTTGTCTGTAAAAATCTGATATATTAAACTATCTGTGTCAGTATACAATAATTTTAATTTATTATCAAACTTCCTCATCATGTAGTTGTAGTGAAAGTCATACATAAGAGTTTTTGAAATATCCAATATACAAAATCCTAAATAAATGGGTTTATTATGAACCAACTTTGTTTTTCGCAATTGTACTGCAACTAAGTTTTCTGCAAAAATCGATAAACTGTGAAATTCCGGTTTTGCAATCAAATCTTGTACACCTAGAGTTTTACCGTTATTTTCCCAATGCGTTAACAATTTCACATTAACCCTTTTTTCAATGTTTTCCATAGTTTTCCCAAACACGGAATTATTCATTAATTTATAAAAATCCTTTTCAAAATCCGAGACTGCCTCTATTCTACGTTTTGTATTTAAATCAATGTATTTTTGCAGCCATGAGCTCTGTCTAAATTTTAGTATTCTATGAACTTTTGTTATTTTCATTCCCATATTCAGACACTGTTTAAGATTTCTATAATGAATTTTATATCTGATCTTATTATAAAGATTTGGTATTAATTTGGTTTCTTTAGAATCACTACTTATACATATTTTCTCAGGGCAAAGTGGAAAATCAGAGTGTAAATCGTGAAGTTCAACTGGGTACTCTAAATCTACTTCTAAAATAAAACCGAATTCAGACGTGTCGGGTATATCAAAACTTGTATTTGGACTGACCCATTCAAATCCTCCTTCAGGTAAATATTGAGACATAGCCCAACCGTAAAGGTTATTTGCATCGAAATAAGCAAGATATGATGTAGGTTTATTTTCATCATAATTATCTAAAAATTTATTATTAGCTTTAGCATAACGATTGCTGCATTGTGATACTCCCCCTCTAATACCTGCCTTGATGAAAGCAATTTTATCAAAGTCTGTTAATAATTCTAACTCTATTTTTGTATATTTTAACATAGCATCCCAGCTCAAGCCCGGTGCTGTATAATAATGAGCAGGATCTAATCCATAAGTTGTTATACAAATATTTCTAAAGTTTTCGAATACATCAGTTAACAATATAACATCTGTTTTCAGATATAAGTTAGAGTAATCCAGCATATTTTGACAACCAAAATGTTGCCAAACATTCTGTGCATGATTATAATCATCATTAGATACATTTGAATCAGTTAATGAACTGTAAAATTGATTTTTAGTGGGAATAGATGTTAATTTTAAACAGTCGTATGATGTCATAAATTCATAAGGATAAATACCTTTTCTCCTAACATACCTGAAATCTTCATTTCTTGGAAAACTATTTTTTAAAGTAATAAATTGTTCATCGTTGAGATTTTTAGCTAATTGCTCAAGACTACATGGTAAAAATTTTAGGGAATCAAGAAATCTTAAATTCAAAATTTGGCTATTTATTATTAATGTTTTAGAAAAAGATATGTATCTTTCTTTGTTTTGGGGAATGACATCCACATCACCCTCTACAAAGTTTAATGCATGAACAATGAAATGTGCATCATAGTGGCTGAGATTATGTAGGAATACTGGAACATGATGTGGTATCCTAAATTTGCTTATACAAACATCGTGTGCAACACCTCTAAAATTACCTGTATACCAATCAAAATATGAAATCTTTTTATCATCAGAAAATTCTATTTCACATATACAACAGAGTTTAGAATTCACAATTTCCTTTTCATTTTCTGCAGTCAATGGTTTGGGGCATTTTTGAAAACTATTTTTCTTACTTATTATTTTTAAATCATCATATAAACGATTCATAAATATCTGTACACAATCTGGACCGCTATACGTTACATATTTTGACAAACTATTATCATATGAACATTTAATATAATATCCAAAACTATAAACTTCATGTTTGTGAACATTTTTAGTATACGGTTTATTTGGATCGTTAGAACACGTTTTTATTGGATTTAAAAAGGCTTCAAAATCTGCATATATAACGAAGGCTATCTTTAACTTTTTATGAAAATTTTCAAATTTTAATTGAGTATTTGACACTAGTTGTCCAAACCAATTTTTATATCTTTTATCTATATTTGGTAGTTCTACAGTAATATGTGAACAATCATATTGTTGATGGTTATTCAACCTTTCCTTTGTGGGGAAATGCAATAAACATCCATCGCATATATAAACCGCATGATTTTGATTTGAAATTTGTTTACTGACCAATCTTGATAAGTTTTTAATATAACAATAGTGGTAAGTCCTTTCTCTATTTATGAGTAATAAATTAATGTGACTATTTCTACGACATTTTGTTAAATATAGTGGACCCACTACACTATGCCTTTTCATTTTTTTATTAAATTCTAAACCGAATACATTGATACTAATATTATTTAATTTTTCAACTTTTGATATATCATTTAATTTAACGGGAAAAGATACACCATTAAATTTTAGTTTATTTACATGCATGCTATAGGACGATACTCGATTTGCGTTCTTACTCACTGGATATAATGCCGAAAGTAATGCCCATTGAAAACATAAATTGTCAGAGTTTTTTACGTTTATCACAGCTTTTTTATTACTAATATCTTTAGGTAAATCAATATATGACGTACCACGTAGCGGATTAAATTTATTAATATTCATGTCTAAGCAATTAATTTGTTTAAGACTCCACCCACTGTCTTTTTGTTCAAAAGCACTTATTTTATTTGTTATAGCATCACATAATGAAGAAAAGAAAATATTTAAGTCATCACCTCGAAAAATTATATAATTACATGTTTGAAAATCAAATGAATTTAGAATATCTTTAGTTTGTTGTATAAAATCTGCGTGTAGTATAAAATTTACTTTAAAAGCAGTATGTTTCTGCATAGATTCTTCAATCAAAAATAGCACATCATCTTTTATAGAACTTAAAAACAATTCCGGCGTTTCAAAATCTAACATAGATGATAAATCAGATTTATTTTTAATTTTATATGTAATTATTCTATTTCCAAAGGCTGTTTCAGCAATTGATACATTTTTAAGAGATGTGTGAGAAGTTAAAACATTATTATTATGAATTTTGCTTTTCAAATGATTGGTAAAGTATTTTCTAGTTATCAAAATTTTACACGTGTTACATTGCACCTTGTCGACATCGAGGTCCGCTGATATCCCGATCGATGATAATGAAGTTGATGGCCTATCTTCATATCTAGTCTTTTTCTTATTATTGTCATCATCCTTCGTACTACAAAGTTTCTTAGACCCCATCCCGATTTGATATGATTGTTTTGATTGTCTAAAACAAAGAAGAAACATATTTATAGAAGAAGAACAAAATAATTCTGTAAATTTTGAGATAATTTAAGAAGGCATACTCACGCTATGTTTTCCTCAACTACTGCACAAATATTGTACAATTCTTCATCATATGTGGAGTCTTTCAATCCACTCTCTGGAACTATTCCCCACAAATTATACATTCCATATTAGATTTGCGTTGAAGAAAGGTACAGATATAATTTTAGATTATGTTTCAATAAAATGGAAATATATGACACGAACTTATTTAAAGAAAGTACTAACAAAAATTTGTATTTACAAAAAATAGTTTTTTTATATTCTAGCTATAAAATACACATGATTATTATATTCAGAAACTATAAGTAAATAATATATACACGAATATTAATTAAATGGAATGCGTTTATTACTTATTACTAAAGTGAGATTTTTTACAATTTTCAGTCTTAGAAATTTCTTTAGTTATTTCGTAAACAATGTTTCTAACGTTTGCAGAATTTTTGTGTTTATCATTTGTGTAATATTTAACTCTAAAATCTGCGTGCTTCCAATGTTCTGTGGAGGCTATTTTTGCAATCTTTTTCATGTCATATATTTCTATTTTAATAAGTTTACTTGAGCTGGAACCATCATCAACGTTTGTTGATAAACAGACGGTATTACCTTCTTCATCGATTCGAGATACAGTGGATGAAAGTTTTTTTCGTTTTATTATAGGACCTTCAAAGAATTCATCTAAATTCTTGGTAATAATATTTTGCTCCCTCTTTTTCTTTAGTTTTGATTGTACATTACTAAATAAATCCTGACTACCTTCATCCGATAGAGGATAGTAGTAATTTTTAAAAGTATTTTCTTCATCAATAATTTCCAGTGAGTTCTGTAAAAATATTTTATAAATTTAAATCTGAATTGATGGATGTTCGTAGTGTAGCGATGGTTTTTTAGTGTATATAAGTGTGGTATAAAGTAATAACAAAATTACTTACATTCATTGTTGTATGAATCTATGTCACTAATACTTTGTAAATTAAATTTATACTTGTATTTCACTTCACTTAGAAATACACGAAATATAACAAACTAAATGTTCACTATAGAAAAGACACTTTCACAATGTAACTTAAACAGTTCCAACCCTATATATATAGAAAATATCGCTCCTACACCATGACTCATGGGTCCAATGCACAAAAGGTTTGTGATAATGAATTCCGGCTTCGGTATGAACAAAAGATATGAATAGGTTTATAACATTTTGTAAGGTGTCTTTGTTAGTCATCTTTCCATTAACTATTGTTAAAAATATTTTGACTCATTGTTTAGAAATTTTTGAAATACTTTGGAACTTTTTTCTGTTATCAGACAATGAAACAAGTTGTAACATGAAACTGTTAAAAATGTTTGAGTCATAACTAACAAATTTTGGAATGCATTCGTCAAAACGGTAAGAAGATATGAAGATTATATAGATCTGTCTCATACTTTGATTCATATAAAAGCCAGGATATTGCATCAAGATTCCTCTAAGGTAGCTGCCTCAACGGTAGTGGCTCCGGTTAATAATTGGTTGCATTCAATCTTCAGTCAACTTGATGTCTATTTAAATCAAAAACTTATATCACCTCCAAATAATACATATGCGTATCGTGCCTACATGGAAACTTTGTTGAATTATGCTAAACCAGCTAAAGAATCTCATCTTACGTGTGGCCTTTGGTATGAAGATACAACCAACAAAATGAATGAAACCGGCGAGGAAAATGGAGGATTTGTTAAAAGACAAAAATTAGCTTCTGAAAGTCAAGAAATTGAAATGATTGGACACTTACATGGCGATATATTTAACCAAGAAAAGTTCTTGATCAATGGTGTAGAAATGTCAGTTAAATTAGTTCGCTCTAGAGAAACATTTAACTTAATGGCCCCTTCAAGTGATTCAAAGTTTAAAGTATGCATTACAGATGCAACACTTATCGTTCGTAAAGCACGAATCAATCCAACTGTTTTACTTGCACATCAAAAAGCATTGGCTTTTTCTACAGCAAAATATCCCGTCACTCGAGCTGAAGTGAAAGTTTTAACTATACCATCTGGGATTCAAGGCAAAACACTTGACAACATTTTTTTGGGGCAAGTCCCAAAAAGATGTATTATTGGGTTTGTTGATAACGGGGCATTTAACGGTAATCTCACTAAAAATCCATTTAATTTCGAAAATTACAACATTAACACATTTTGTTTATATATTGATGGTCAACAAATACCTTCGAAAGCTTTACAACCTTCGTTTGAAAACCATATTTTCACCACGGCTTATCATACATTATTTTCGGGTACGGGTATACATTTTTTAAATGAAGGGAATGGAATTTCGAGAGAACAATATTCGAACGGTTACTGTTTGTTAGCTTTTGATTTAACTCCGGATTTATCAGCCAACTCTTCAGGTCATTGGAATCTTATAAGACATGGCACTGTAAGATTAGAAGTTCGATTTGAGTCAACGCTTGTACAAACTATTAACTGTATTGTTTACGCCGAATTTGATAATGTTATTGAAATAGATAAAAACCGCAATGTATCCGTCGATTATAATAGTTGAATATATATATATATTGTAAAAATATTAACTTTGTAATATTTGTATGTATCTCTTTGTGTGTACATTTTTGAATAAATTAATTAAAATGAACTTACTTTGTATTATTTTTAATAATCACCCTTTCGATATATAATAAGTTACTGTAATTACAATCGCACACATGTTTGCGATCTCTGGGGTTGGAAAGTTGTATTTTTAAATAAATATGAATACAATAGAACTACAGAAATATTTGAACGAAATACATCCAAGTTTGCGGTATAATGTGTATGCTGCAAATAGATTACCGATATACATGGAAACTCCTACTTATTTAATTAGTAATTTGGACCCCGATACAAAACCTGGATCACATTGGGTTGCACTACATATAGACAAAAATGGTTTTGGTGAATTTTTCGACTCCTATGGACGACCACCTTCTGGATATCACTATGCATTCTTAAAGAGAAATAGCCACCGATGGAGTTTCAATAAAAAAATATTGCAAAACAATTGGACTTCAGTATGTGGTCAATACTGTTTAATGTATTTGTACTACAAGTTGCACAACTGTACAATGAATTACTTTATTAATCAATTTGACATCGATACCATGTACAATGATATGTTATTATGGAATTTGTTTAATTACTGTTTTAAAATAAATGAATATGAGTAATGAAGGAATGTAGACGGCTTTTTATTATACATAGAAAAAGTACCTGAGACCCCCCGACCGTAACACAACAATAGCGTTCGAGCCGAACAATAGACGACCCTTGCTCGGATGATCCATTGTTAATTGTACCCCATTGCTTTTGTATTATTATAGGCTAGTTAATGTTATGCTATCTCTGAAACGGTTAAAGCTACGCAATTTTAAATACTTGCATTCGATTCAGCGACCCTGAAAACCTTTTTTTTTTTTTTTTTTTTTTTTTTTTTTTTTTTTTTTTTTCTTAGGGTTGCCACCGTGATCAGTGAGCTAGAACCTGTGAATCCCTACTACTAATAAGCTTATGAGCAAGGATGAAAAGTAGGAAAAAAAATTATGTCTTAATTTGTCTGTTACATAACCACGCGGGCTGTTTTGCAAAAGTTATTTTACCTTTTGTTCTATACCAACACGCGCTAAAATGTTTTCAAAGTTTTACCGTTGGCATGGCATCAGGCTGCGAAATGATCTTGCAGCCGGTGGTTTCCTGCCTCCTATAAAATTAAGCTTTTTAAAAGAAGTGTGAGCAGTTTTTATAGCAGGCATTACGGCGACTAATGACGAATAGGCTCCTATTTCTTGATAGTCGGTTTTTGGATTATGCTAGCTTAACACTAACTTAACTTAACACTTACTTAAGTATAATGAGGTCACTTTACGTTGCTAATATAAAAAGAAATTGCAATGGTGCCTCCTAAAGTCTAAGCTATGAGCTGAGATTAGATGAATGACGCAATGGCATTACACAATGCGATTGCTCATCTTATATCTAGGTTGTTTTATATATTCACGGCAATAAAACGTAAATGTGCAACCACATTCACTAACTGAATGTTTCTTTTATGAATTTGATGTATTGTAATGGATTGGTGCATTACGATCAATTAAGATAATGCGATGATGTGTTTAAAATAAAAGTGTTACATTATTAAAACTACAATATAATACGAATATTGCTTTAAATGTATCGAATTGACGCAGGCTTAAAACTGATGTAGAAGCTAGATACTCATAATTTAGGATTAATAGGCTAAGTAGTAATAATATAAACTAATGGCAAAGTAGAACAGTTCTGAAATCGGCAATATATGCTGAGATACCAAAAAAAAAAAATGCTTGATAATTAAACACAATTAATGAGATAATGCGCTTTGTATTCATTCATAACGGCGTTCTAATGTCGCTAAATATTACCCAGTGGTCGAAGGTAGACATGTAGGCTCCCGCCTGCGGCGCACACAGTTCAGTCCCTACCACTACCCACGTACCTGAAGCAGCGTTATACCTACGCACACTCACAAACACTACCTTAATTATTACTGATACCTATTTAAATATTCGTGTAACCAAGTATTAAGAGCACTGACTGGCCACTGCTGTCTGAACAAATATTTGTTCAGCATTGGTGGCCGGAGCACTAGAGATTGCAGATTCTACGAAAGTTCGGACGAAACGCTCAAGCACCTCCTGTGTGAATGTGACTTACTAATGCCCTAACGCAACCGCATCCTGGCCCGCCACGTGCTACATCCAGGAGAGGTTCCAGATATCTCTGCCAATAAAGTACTACAGTTCTTTAAAACTATAGGCCTTGACAGAGAGCTTTAAATGGTAGGAGGCAATCACAATAGATCTTCTAGGTCGCGGTGATACAGGATGAAATAGACTGCATAGCCCCACATTGTATAATAATAAATAATCACTCGAAAACTATGTACTACTTTTGCCATTTAAATCCTTATAATCAATAATGCTAATTAATTATTTTCTTAATTAAATATACTGAACACATATTAAACTAACCTAGAATTAGTATTCTTTAGTATCCTAACACGACTAAAGCATATTTCAGAAAATTACAAATAGACATAAGACATAATATAAGCATAAGAATAGACATAGTATAAGCAGTTATAAATTTATAATAGTCTTGTCTTATCTAGTTTAAATATAATCTATGTAAATATTAGGGTTAGGCATTATGTAAAAAAACTGTTAATTCCCCATCGTTGCATCATGCAATATGTCTGTCTAATTGCATTATTGAGCCGCTGTCTATCCGTCACCGATCAGCGAAAGGGTTCAAGCAGATGCATGATTTTGGTCGAGCATTTCCCTTTTGTTGAGTTAATTGGAATCTTTTTGTTTCTTTGCATCAAACATCTGCCTATTTAATTGGATTAAGGGTAATATTGTTTATTAAGGAGTGAAAATGTGTATTTTTATCTTTCAATTTCATGCTTCAACTGATATTTACAGGTATACAGAATGTCTTTTAAATGGTCTTGCAGCTCACTTACTGTAAACAGGAGTTTCCGAATCCATCACGTTTAACAGCTTAACTGTCCAATGAGTCACATACGACTCACGAAGAACTTTTGATATAAGTTCAGGAGTCACAGGTGACACATTTGTTGACGCAACTTTGGGGTAATTTTATGTTATTAACGTGGCATATTATTCTAATGAAAACATCGTGAACGTATAGCAAAAAACCCTGATCTCTAAACGAATCAATAAAAATTTCGCAATTTTTAAATAAAATAAATTTAATTAAAAGTAATAAATATTTAAATTACATATAAATTTTGAGACAGTGTGAGTGTTATTTAAGCTACAAGGGGAAAAAAGAATGGACTTGAGGTAGTTGCACAATTTATTGTACGGGGCAGTTAAGTTGTTAAGAAATATTGGAAAAAATACAATTTTTTTTTTAAAGTCCATTATTTTTAGTTGCTTAAGACGTAAAATTTGTATTACTATGTTCTGAAACGAATTACCACTATTAGAATATTGTATATATAGATAGATTATTGTAAGGTTTTGTAATATATCTTTATATTTTCATGTTGGTCACTAAAATTACTTAGTTGTTGATTTTTCTTTACACTGGCTTGACAATGTAATCACAGCCCACTTAGCCCACAGACAGAAAGTACAGGATAATTGGAGAATAGCAGCGACCACCAAGGGGTAATTAATTGATAGTTGCCGTTTTTATATCAGACAAGAAGGCCTCTCGGTACATAAATAAACGATATGGTACCATCAACAATGTTATAGAATAAATACCATGTTTTTATTACTTAAGTTTTCCGTAATTATATTTCTAAACAATTTTCCTTTGTATAGTAACTATTTATCCTTGATAACCACATTATTTTATTGTATATATCAGGTAAATAATACTTTATTTGCAATATTAATCTAAAAAGAATACAGATTTCTAAAGTAAAACAAAAGATTATTACAAAGCACTCCGACAGATTGTTTTCAATTTGCGAAACGGTATCAGTTAATTGTATGTACTTATAAATCGCATTCTTAGTTAATTAATACATTACAGGCTTTGTGTGCATGTAGTAATAAGTATAACTTAGCAACTAACTTGTTGCATGTGGGCAGGACGTTGCACATTAAATAAGTTAAGTTCATAAATTATGTTTTCAACATTTCTTAATTAAATTCACTGAGTAGTATAACGAAACGTAGTTTGTTTGTTTATGGATTATTGGGCAGTTATCTAACTTTAGATTATGTAATATCATTCTATCTTAATATTTGTCGTGTATAATTTATATCATGGCGAATGTACTGTTGATTTGTTTAACCTGATTCCATCCTCTCCTTTCCAAAGCAAAACCACATGGCTTGGTTTGGTCTGGTTATAAAAACTAATTTTCGCCGGTGTAAAAGTCTAATTTCAAGTAAACCTCGTATTCTAATAGGTCCGTAAGGCTAAAATAAAACCCTTTCAGATATTTTGTTTTAGGACTAGTCATCTGATCTCTATGATCGAAAGTTAAAACTAGAAATACAGTTTAGTATAAGAAAAGGCCAATCGTGAGTTACTCGAGTTTGTCATGCGGGTGCAAAGGCATGTAGGCCTTATCTTCAGGATCGGCTTACGAAAGCGCGATGCGCGGGCGCACCGCCTTAAGCAGACCGCGACGCCCGTTACCATCACACCTAGGGTTGCCAACAACGGGTAATATTTTTCATTCATACATTTTTGTCTTAATGCTAGGGTTGTTCGGCGTTTCTTCTCAAGGTAGTCGCTTCCGAAACGCTGGTAGATCACCGTTAGGTTCGTTTTTCAACTGGCCGGCCGCCCAAGTTGAGGTCCGTACACACACAAATACACACACAGGGGTGCCCTTGCATAGCCGCCAACCCATAAATTTCACTGACTGAGCGTCTTCTGCGTTCGCCCACCAAGCCCAGTTTTGTTGTGAAGGTCTTTCCCAGGCCAACAACGCAGGACATGCCGAAAAAAAAAGCTAGGGTTGTTGCGAATATCAGCATCGGCATTAATCGATGCCTATATTCAACGTTTATGTTCAGGTTGTGACATGACCTCTGAATCCCGGTAGTTAGTGCTAACAGCCCGAGAGCAGTGTAACTAGATTTAACCACATATTGCTTTTTAGCACAATTTTTCACTTGTAATTTAGAACAATTTTTTTATAGGATAGATAAATTCTGCAATTATAACAAAATTAGTTTAGACATCAGCAAAACAGCAATACATAACAGCAAAACTACTTTTCATATTATAAAGTATAAAAAGCTGTCAAAATTCGTAGAAAATTATGTAATTAATCAAAATTAGTATCAATATTATTTCATATTATGTCGGAAAAACTTTTACTAGTAAGAACCATCCTTTTAATGCATGCATGTATTAGAATTATCGTCATAATCATTACAAGCCCACACATTCTTCTGCCGTACGTATGTCTCTCTTAATAAACCCACTCTTGGACTGTGTATTATAATTATCGAAAGTTATACGAACATTTTTAAAAATAATAATAATGTCACACTATATCCCTTTCGGGGTGAACAGAGATACATTTGTGGGTGCATCCACACTTTGCGCTTCTATGCCGTGCCCAACATCACCAGTAGCGCAGCTGATCGCCGTTCGCAGGGCATTTACACATAACATTTTATTAGAACCCATGTAAGTTTCCACACGAATATTTTTCTGATAGTCCAAACTACAACTTTTTTTTTTATAACTTATAGGCGAACGCTTGACCTCAATCACACCTGGTGGAAGGTGAAGATGAGTCCGATGATGAACCGCGTCCGCCCAACAAATGCCCATTCGCTCTTCTTTTAAAGACTCCCAGGTCATAAGATCGCGGGAATATGGCCGCTGGAAGCATATTCCACTCCTTAGCTGTTCGCATGATGAATGTAGAAGCGAATCTTTTCGTGCGGATATAAGGAACATCCACCACATACGGATGGTATCCGACACGATGTCTTGTAGTTTTGTGGTGGACTCACGATAATATAGTATAATTTAGAAATAGCTAATTAATATTGTTCTAAAGTACAGTTGGCAACCCTAATCATGCCCCACGTGGCATACCAAGCGTCGTTAGAGAACATCAAATACCTACTAAAATGATATCGTATTTTTAATGTTTGTCTGGGCATTATGCAAAAACTGTTACACCGATTTTGATCTACTTTTACAGCTCTAATATATATTTTACTAATTTCTTTCCTCGGTGATTTCAGAAGTACCAATCCAATACAATTTTTATAATCTTTAGAAATAAATAGATCTATTTAAAAAAGGTAGTTGAGATGACCTAGTGGACAAGAGACCTGTCTCATGAATTCCAGAATTCATGGGATTTCGTATACGGGCACGTACCTCATGGGTTTTTCGAAAGTGCAGATTTAGGCACCAGATTCCGACCGGTAAAGGAAAACATCCTGATGATACTAGCATGGCATCTAATAGAAATGTCATGTGTAAGTGTTCTGAGATCGGCGATCAGCTAGTCTCGTGGTTAAAGCCAAAAAAATACAACTACTAATGTATCTCTGCCTACCCTGAAAGGGATATAGCGTATAGCGTGACGATATATTATCATTATACACACACGCGCTCACGCATAACTGCACACAAACTCACACATACATCCGTTTTTAAATATAATACAAGAATACCCCTAAAACTCCTTTTTGTGTATTGAAGGCGTAATTTAAAAAAGGATAATTATTTTTGTCGATTTTTTGGCTTAGTAAGTGTTTGTTTAAGATGTTTTGGAATAAGCTGTGATTTTTATTCAATAGAATAAATAAATTATTACTTCAGCAGGAACTGAATTTAAATCCCTTAAGATAAAACCAAATCCGTACCTGTAAAAGAACCTGTAGATTGTGAAAGTGGAGTTAGGTAACGCGTTAGGGAATGAGGAACACACTCCACTTTGATTTTGTACCATATCTTTACACCATCTTCATTATTGCAAAATAGGAAATAGCATCTGTAATACCGTATTTGAATGTAATGCAACTAGACGCTCTAATGTCTTATTCATTTTATACTGATTTCACATAGTGGCTACATCACATCTGATGGTAAGTATGGCTCAGTCTATAAAAATTACTACAGCAAAGAAAGCAAGTCATAGCTTTCATGCCAGCCTGCACTAATATCTATTCATGCTACGATAAAAGGACCCAATATCATCAGACAGAGGGAATATGCTTGCTGGAAGACCATAACATAACTTTAGGACTAGGCAAAATTAAGAGTTAGAGAACTCGTTAGATTCCTTTCAAAATTGTTTATCCCAAAATTATCGATTTCTTTGATATTTTTGATTTCTTAATTTTACTTTACTATGTCATAACTTAGTTTAATCAGTGAATACGTAATTCAAATCGATATTACATTGGGACTGTGTAAGGAAACTCGTAGAGGTCAATTAGCCTTTTATCGGCCTTTCTGTGTTATTTGTCTATATTCACATCATTTAATTGTATATTATGATTTTAATTTTACGATAGGGCAAAAAGCTCCTTCACAGTATTATTTTGTTATGAAAGGCACAGTATATTTCCATCCTAGTTTATTACTATGAATAGCTCAACGTTATTTGTTAATAAATACTACCGTTGCCCTGAATTTCATACAATGACAAAATTTGTTTACGGATACCAAGCGGCAAAATGATTTGCTTGTATCTGTAAAATCCATACATTTTCGTCGGACTACCCACCTGTGCTGCCGTTGCCGGTGGCAAACATAACGGCATGATTGTATAGATTTATTTGGAACGTAGTAACACTTCCAAAAATGATGAAATATTAATATAACTGTTTATAAGTCATAACACAAACCATACATATCAAATTTCACGACTCCATCTTCAAAAGTATAACACTTCCATATTTTTTGTCTCTTATTTAAGCCGCTTATATTATTATACTATAAGGAACTACCCTCCAACGACGGCACAATTACCACCGCTACTGCCTATAAATAGAGCAGCAGGCCGCCGGGCGCGTGCTTAGATCCGAGCTCTCGTCACGTATAGTTCGGTCGTATTCCTTGTAATCGTGGTATAATTAAAAGTTAGGCTGTCGGTTGATTCTATTCCTCCATAATTCATTTTTTGATTTGTTAAATAAGTTTTCATAAGATAATTAAATAAATAACAGATAGTGAAATTGTTTTTTTAAATAAATTCTGCTTCTGATTTCCTAAAATCAGAATTGGGATAAGTAACTTCTAGCCCACAGAAAGGAGGAACAGGGTCGTTATTAAGTAAATATGACTGGCGGATCCAGTCGTAGCTCGCGATTTCGTTCTCGCAGTCGTTTCAGCAATAGATCGCGGTATCAGGCACGTAGCCAATCGAGAGTTTCAGTGCGGAATCGTCGGTCTCGGCGTCGTTCCCGTAGCGGAACACACAGTGCGGGTCGTATACGGTCTCGTAGTGCGTTGCGGCGTGATCGTTCGCGCCACCGCCGTCGTCACGATACTAGATCACGTTCCCCCGTTGTGGATACGTCAATCCGTAATGCATTGAGCGAAATCATGAACCGTTTGTCGTCAATCGAAAATAGTCGTGCAACGAGTGAACTCAATAAAACGATAGTGCGTTGTAGTCTTAGTAACGTCCGTGATACCACCGAAGACGAAGTGACACCTCAGCCAAACGTGTCCAGGTGCTGCTCACCGGAACCCCAAGCAACTACCCACGAGACACGAACAATAAACTCTTTGCCAAATACCCATATTTCAACACCACTAGTAAATAGTTCAGAATTGAGTACGTCAGACCCGACAAAGGCTCTTATTGATGCTCTTAGATCGCTGCAACCAACTAGAAATCAAAATTACTTTGTTTCAAATTTTGATCCCTCTATTCATAGCATAGACGCCTGGTGCGAAGAGGTTGATCGTGCACAGGAGACTAATGGTTGGAGCGACCATGAGTGCCTTTCGCGCATTGGGTCGTGTCTCAAGGGTGATGCAAAAATTTGGATTAATGAGTGGGTTACGGCTGAGCGTACATGGACTAATTTTAAACGCGAATTTAAACCGTTATGTCCGCGAAAACTAGATTATGCGAACATACTATATGAGACAATGAATACCACGTCTGATAAATACATCACATACGCAGAATATGCGCGTCGTACGTTATTACGCTTACGAATAGTCGAGGGCTTGAGCGATGACCTTATGACTTTAATAGTTATTCGCGGCATTGATAATCTCCAAATAAGAGCTACTGCAGCCAACGCTAATCTTAGCCCCGAGACAATGGTTTCGTTTTTATCTCTCTACGCTAAGCCGGTTCGTGCGAAGCCTGACGCCCGCGCTTCAATGTCAAACAGGCGTCTTCCTAAATCTACTTTAAAAAATCGAAACGACCAAAAGTGTTTTTCGTGTGGTCGGAAGGGGCACATTAGCCGTCATTGTCGATCCAAACCTACCCCCGACAAAATTTTCACTACTACCGGCACGAGCAGTATCGTTTGTACCTTCTGTAAGAAGCTAGGTCACCTTGAAGATAACTGTTTTGCAAAAAGCCGATCCCAACCGCGAAACGAACGAAATGTAAATCTTTGTGCGGAGATTAATTCGAATAAAACAGGTGCCAACGATATCGTTGTTGCCGTAGTTGATGGCATTCCCGTAGATGTTATTATTGATAGTGGTGCGCTTAACGTGTCACTTATTTCGTCAGACGTGCTGCGATACCTTTCTTGCCAGCTGAGACCTACTTATTGCATACTAAAAGGTATCAGCAATACGGCGATAATAGCTAGGTCTTACGTTACCGTCACTCTTGAATTCAGCCAGGTTTCGATCGAAGCAGACTTGATCGTGGTTCCTTCCTCTTGCATGAACGCGCCTATCGTCGTAGGGACTGACATACTTAATCGAGACGGTATCACGTATGTTCGTACTAAAGGCGGGCAGTACTTGTCTAGGTCTGATAGTCCCTCGGTCCAAGTTAACGCGGTTCAGTGCCAGCAATTGTTCGAAATTAATACACCTCTTAAGGGAGACGATTATGAGTCCTTAATGGAAGTAATTAATGGGTTCTCAGAGTTTTTAATCTCAGGTACGGCTACTACCACGGTAAACACGGGCGAGATGGACATAAAGTTGACGAGTCCGACGCCGATCGCATATCGACCTTATAAACTTTCATACGATGAAAAGCTCCGGGTCCGTAAAATTATAGACGATCTCTTGGACAAAGGAATCATTAGGGAGTCAGAGTCGGAGTATGCGAGTCCGATCATACTCGTAAAGAAAAAGGATGGCTCGGGCCGCTTATGCGTTGATTACAGAGCGCTGAATCGATTAACTATCAAGGATCGGTACCCACTACTCTTGATCGATGACCACATCGACCGCCTGGGGAACTATAAATATTTCACTAGTCTCGATATGGCCACTGGTTTCCACCAGATCCCAATAAGTGAGCAGTCGGTCCACCTCACTGGGTTCGTTACGCCGGAAGGACATTATGAATATGTCAAAATGCCTTACGGATTAACTAACTCGCCTATTGTGTATCAGCGCATCATCAATAAAACCTTGCAACGCTTCGTGGAGGCAGGCCAGGTGCTAGTCTACGTCGACGACGTCTTAATAATGAGCCCCACGGTCTCTGAGGGCATCTCCCTCCTAAAGGAAGTCCTGCAAACACTTACTTATGCCGGGTTTTCTATAAACCTTCGGAAGTGTTCGTTTCTAGTAACTGAGGTCGAATACTTAGGGCGGGTCGTGAGTCAGGGTCAGGTGAGGCCGAGCCCACGTAAAGTCGAGGCCCTCGTAAATTCACCGGTTCCCGAGAACGTTCGGCAGGTGCGTCAGTTCTTAGGGCTCGCTGGATACTTTCGGCGCTATATAAAAAACTACGCTACGCTCACTGCGAGCGTTGCCCGTCTCACTAAAAAGGACGTAGAATTTAACTGGGGTCCAGAGCAGGAAAAAGTCCGTCAAACTTTAATCAAACACCTTACTAGCAAACCAGTCCTATCCGTTTTCGATCGTAAGCTCTCCACCGAGATCCATACAAACGCAAGTAGCACCGGGTACGGCGCTGTTTTACTGCAAACACACTGTGACGGTAGCAAACACGTGGTAGCATATTATAGTAAGGCGACCCAAGGCGCTGAATCAAAATATCACTCATATGAGTTAGAAACGCTGGCGGTCGTTAAGGCGTTGCAGCATTTTCGACATTATCTCGTGGGTTTACAGTTTAAAATAGTTACCGACTGCAACGCCCTGAAAGCCACTGAGCGCAAAAAGGATTTACTCCCACGTGTTGCGCGTTGGTGGATTTACCTCCAAGACTTCCACTTCTCAATTGAATATCGAAAAGGGGTGATGATGCCACACGCCGACTACCTTAGTCGCAACCCTCCGGTCGTTGTGGTTAATCAAGTTTCAAAACCGCGAAGTTGGGCCCAGATAGCTCAGTCAGCGGATAGTGAGACACAAGGGCTACTACAACAGCTGAGGGACGGGAAATTAGATTCGACGCGTTATGTTTCTCAAAACGGCCTCTTGTATTATAAATACTCGCCAGTCGGTGAGGATGCTCGCCTGCTCTACTACATACCTAAGGCGTATAGGCTTAGCCTATTAAGAATATTCCATGATGAACATGAGCACATTAACGCTGATAAAACTCTTGACCTGATCCTTAAGCATTTTTGGTTCCCGGGGTTGCGTCAGTTCGTTAACAAGTATGCAGCACACTGCTTAGTCTGTATCTCAAAAAAGAGGGTACCGCGATCACCAAACCAGAATATAACGTCTTGGTAAAAACCCGATTCCCCGTTTCATACGGTACATATGGACGTCTTGGGCCCTCTTCCTGTGTCTGACGGGTACAAATTTATATTAGTCATCATCGATGCATCTACTAAATTTTGTCTGTTGTACCCAATTTACCGACAAGACGTTAGCGAACTAAAACGGACTTTTATACAATCAGTTTCACTATTCGGGGTCCCAAAATTGATAGTTACCGACAAAGGACGAATGTTTCAGTCTGGGGAGTTTGTTACCTGGATGAGGGAATTAGGAAGTGATCTGCACTACATCACGCCGGAAATGCACCATGCAAATGGTCAGGCGGAACGATATATCCGCACCATCCTGAACATGTTACGGATCGAAGTAAATCAGAAAGCCTCCTCCTGGTCGGAAGCCTTATGGAAATTGCAGTTAGTCCTCAATATGACCAAGCAGAAGACTACCCAGGCTTCGCCCCTCAATATGATGATTGGTACGGACGCGACTACACCATTAATCCGAAACCTCATTCGTGACGTTGCCATCGAAGGAACCAATCCTAATAGAGAAGCTTGGCGTGAGATGTGTCGTATTCGGGCAAATGAGTTGATGGCCACAAACAAACAACGGCAAGATGACTACGCTAACCGACTTAGACGCCCGCCTCGCCAGTTTAAGCTCGATGACCTGGTGTTTGTTATCAAATACTCGCAATTCACCGGAAAGCTCGATCCAGGCATGCGAGGCCCCTACAGAGTCGTAAAGGTTCTATCAAATGGACGATATGAGCTTAAACTACTTAGCGGCAGCTATGGAAAGATTACACAAGCAGCGGCACAATACATGGTGCCTTGGCGTGGCGAGTGGTGCCCTGAGTCATGCGCAGCCTTCTTTGAGGGTATGTATAAACTTTTATTATCTGAACTACAGGCTTATCTAGCCTTGGCGTTCACTATCAAGACTTCAGGCCTAAAGCCTTGGCGTCACATTATCTGGACTACAGGCTCTACATGGTCTTGGCGTTCGTTGAACTACAGACCCTACATGGTCTTGGCGTTCGTCGAACTACAGACCTAACATGGTCATGAACTACAGGCTTATCTAGCCTTGGCGTTCATTATCATTAAACTTCAGGTGTGTCGGTCTTGGCGTTTTACTACTTCAATACACCGCTTATATGATGACAACGACTAAACGCTCAGCCGGAATAATAACACCGAATCTACAAAGGAAAACGACTAGACTTGGTTTGTTGGTTAAGAGACGTCTCTGTTTTTATTTAGTGAGTGATGTATGTACACACGAATGATTTTAAGATGCGTAATAGATGAACTTTGAATTGATTGTAAGGCAATTTGAAAGATATTTGTAAGGTTGATTGGGTTGATTCTAGGCCACTAGAATATTTTTTTTAACAAAAACTAATTTCCAGGTGACGACATGGACTTGCACGAGCCGCAGAACAGCGCACCACGCTCTGAGACCGGTTCCTCTATGCCTCCCTTAGATATGGACCAAGATCTTGGAGCTGCCGGTGTTGCTGGTCCCAGCGGTTTGACCCCAGGCTCAGGAGTCGGACTATCGATGCCCCTGCCAGATGCGGACGTGGACATCGATGAAGACGACGCTAGACCAAGCGGCATCAACCACGGAGCTCGTGTCGAGGGCGACACTCAGTCAGGAGAGGCCGTATAAGGAACTACCCTCCAACGACGGCACAATTACCACCGCTACTGCCTATAAATAGAGCAGCAGGCCGCCGGGCGCGTGCTTAGATCCGAGCTCTCGTCACGTATAGTTCGGTCGTATTCCTTGTAATCGTGGTATAATTAAAAGTTAGGCTGTCGGTTGATTCTATTCCTCCATAATTCATTTTTTGATTTGTTAAATAAGTTTTCATAAGATAATTAAATAAATAACAGATAGTGAAATTGTTTTTTTAAATAAATTCTGCTTCTGATTTCCTAAAAATACTTTATTCATAATAAGTACAAATTTTTAAATTTTTAAATATAAAAACATGTAAACCCACAGGGGCGAGGCCTAAGGCCCAAGCCACCAGTAATCACAAACTGAAAATCTTTTAAATGCTTATATATAATCTGCACTCACACACAACACTCTTTACTCACCCTTTTCTACACATAACACACCTACACACAACACGTCTGTATATTTTTGTAATTATTTGTATTCTCTGTAATGGTGGGCGCTGACGTCTGCGATACAGTCTCACGACTAGTGCAGGCGTCAACGTAAATTAAATTATATAATTATAAATTATATAATAAAATTTTTGATCCAATAAAATTATTATTATTATTAATTAGGAGCTCAGAGTGAGGAACCTCCTAACAATGCGCGCCGTATCTAGTAGAACTGCCTTCTGTATCCGGCTCTTGATCCAACAACCAAGGGAGAGCCTCTTAAGGTGGCAATCGAGGCTCTTTGCGACTAGCCCATTAGTTGATACGGCTATCGGGACAATAATCGTAGAATCTACATCCCACATGCTGGTAATCTCGTGTGCGAGGTCTAAATATTTTGATGATTTTTCTTTTTCAGCTTTTACGAGATTCTCATCATGTGGTATGGTGATATCAACGAGTATTGCCCGGCGCGCCGACCGATCTACTACTATAATGTTAGGTCTATTAGCAAAAATAGTCCTATCAGTGATAATAGATCGATCCCAGAACAGCATTGCACAAGCATTTTCAAGAACTGGCTGAGGTTTATATTATTATTAGCCAGTATCATTCCATTTCAAGGCCTTTGCCTTCCTTCCCTTTTTTACTATATTTGTAAAATGGATAGGAAGGGGTGTAGACATTTGACACACCACGCGTGTCCAATGCAGGTTGGTGAATGTGTACTATATGTATTGTGCAAAGAAGATGCATGAGCTGGTTTGATTCTATTGATGCTAATGTTAACGCGCACGCCGCGTCCCGCTACCCCCGCAACCTACCTCCGCAGCTGTCGCGTGTCAGCGGCTAGTGCCACAGTCGTTATAGAACTTCACATCCGACCGCACAAACGAACACAAAATTTGTAATTCATTATTAAATCCAGTAAACAATAAGATGGATTTAATAAGATGGTTTTTGGGAGTCGAAGCTGCTCGCGTCCGTAGGCTTTACCCTAGTTTCCCTACACGTGGCTCCTGGGTGGTGCTTAACGAGCAGCAGCGAGGTGGTTGGTCGTCGGTGCCCGTCTGGATCGCGACCACAGTACATGGGTGTAAAGTCCGTCATAGTGACCAGTTTCGGCTTGTCGCTTTCGGGATCAGCTTGTGTATATCCAGTAGCTCATATACCTAGAAATCTTCAGTCGTGGTATATGTGGGCCGACATGACGATGTAGACTATCAATGGATATTTGTCCTTTGATAGTCGCTTTCGTTTTTGGACTACATTGTACTTACCATTAGGTACTCTGTAGTCACTATGTCGAGCCAGTGTAAAAAAAAAAGATTAATTTCGATTTTTCACTTAAAAAGACTGGCAAATGTTCCGCGAGAACTGCTAGTAATACCTTAGACAGCTCTTATAACAACTCAGAACGATGAAGACGGAGGCACTATTCTATTCTGTCGGTAAATCTCACTGTAGCGGCTTATATTTAAATTTATACGACGTAATTTTAATATTACTCATAAGGAACTATATATAATTGATACATAATGATTATGATACGAATTTTGTATAAATTAAACAATATTTGCTGTATAGAAGCGTGTTGTAAATTGCACAACCATCGTATCAGAAACTAAATAGAGAAATCAAAAGAATTTTAGCGGCGGATGTGATTAATGATGCAATATTGATAAATATCAAGGATCGTGTTTCTATAATTATTAGGACATCTATTCGAATTAACATACATAAATCACGAATACAAAATGTAAATGTAACATCAGCTCTTTAAAAATACTAGTTTCTTGCCACGACCAGATAGACCAAAGTCTGTAACAGTTGCTCCCAACCTTTTCAACTAAAGACTATTTCAATGTTTTAGTTGTTAGTCAGGACTAGTGATGAAAATGCGCGGGAATTTCCTCAAAGTGCCCAAAACTTCCTTGGGAATATTCCCGGGAATTTACGAAATGTTCTTGGAAGTTTTGGGCACTTTGGGAAAATTCCCGGGCATTTTCATCACTAGTCAGGGCTTCAAAATTCAATACTAAAATAATATATTTGTTTTCTTATTTAAGATAAATCAGACATATGTATGTCATATTTTGTTAGTATTACAAAAGTCTTAATAAATAATCTTATGTTCTACTTTTTTGTTTATTGATATCCCGGGGAATCCCGTTATGGATCGTTAGGGGGAAGTGAGGGCCACCCCCCTGTGTCTCGGACTCACACCGACTAAAAACCTCAGAGTGTTCCTCCTAACCGTCTGTCGGGGCTACTGCTTGGCTGTATTTCCGGATATAATTATTGATTTTGTTGGGCACAATTTGCAGATGACCTTTGATGTTTTAAGTGTCATAAATAATGCAAGGATCATAGTTTCATTCCTCTTTAGTCTGTGATATCAAATACTATAGAAAAAGGAAGCTATGCCTCCGATTAGCTAAATGATTATGGTATTACATATATTATAAAGAGTGAAGTTATGTTTGTAAAGGATAAGCTCTGATATTTATTAAAAAAAACTCGTTCCAAAAATAAATTATTAAGAATTAACATAACCTATATTTCGAGGGGCAAAGGCTATTTACTTCAAGTGACCAATTTTTATACATTGATAAAAGAAAAAACAACAGAAATATTATGTAACTCAATATCATCAAAAATGCCGCTTAAAGGACTTTCACCTCACTAATTTATCTTAGAAGATGCTTAGAGTTTAAGCCGTACGTAAATTTTATTTAGTCAATTGCTTTATCAAAGATACATACAATTTTAATTTTATTCTGTTGACCTTTTTAACACCTTCTATCAAATCTTCTGTTGCTAGTGGATAAATAAAATAATATGTTACAAAATTCAACTTTAATATAAACATGGAGTAATTAATTTATTGAAAATTAACCTTATATCTTTCTTAATTATGTTTATAATTAATAATACACGAGGTCCCATTATGTATTAAACTAAATGTTAATTATTTTTACGTATTAATTAAACACGTATTAAGAATCTTCTTTATTAATTAAAACAATTTGAGACTTGCTATATCTTATCTAATTTAGCTATTTATAAATTAAGGTTATTGTGGGATCGTATTCCAAGTCAATTTAAATCTGCGATAGAATTAGTAATTTGATTCTTAACACAAAATTACCCGTATAAATTCTTAAGCTAAATGTGTTTTATGATACTTGCTTAAAGTCATTTGATCTATTCTATCTACTAAAATGAGGAAATCAGCAGATGAATGATAATCAGCGACGTAACCTAGCGAATTAGCAAGTTAAAGTGGCCGTGGACAGCACACGTAGCTCGTAGATGGCCGATGGGGCAAGATAGTTCTCGAATGGAGACCACTTACTGTCAAGCGCGGTGTGAAATGGTCACCAGCAAGGTGGATAGAAGACTTAATCCTAATCCACAGGATGACATGCGAGCATCTTGCTTCCGACCGGCCGTTCTGAAAAACCTTAAGGGAGGCCTATATCTAGCAGTGCTATCTTCTACAGCCGATATGATGATGATAAGTAGTTTCCAAACTTTAGAAGATCGTTACAGGTACTTCTTTCCCTGGTTGACGGCCGCAGCTGAGATCCGTACTCACAGGGTCCCTTGTCTAGCCAATCTATACTAATATTATAAAGCTGAAGAGTTTGTTTGTTTGTTTGTTTGTTTGAACGCGCTAATCTCAGGAACTACTGGTTCGAATTGAAAAATTATTTTTGAGTGGAATAGACCATTTATCGAGGAAGGCTTTAGGCTATATAACATCACGATGCAATTATTAGGAGCGTAGAAATAATGGAAAATGTGAAAAAAACGGGCAAAATTATTCATCCTTGAGGGCTTCCATTGCGTGCGCTGCAAAAACGGTTCAAGATACCAAAAATATATGTATGAAAGAATTATTCCTCTTGAAATGATCTAAAAAAATGTCCGCGACAGTATATGTTTATCTTTTAAGATTAAGTCACTAGAACCGTTTTTATGGTAAACAAATTTGGTCGAAATTAATGCATTATTTGTTAAGAGTTGTATCAACGTAATAATATTAATCTTTATCCAAATAAATGTGTTGTTGATTAAGAGTATTTAATTGTGAACAAAATTGTCTTTGACATCACTTAATTTCAATGAACATCTTAGAAGATATTACAAAACCTTACATAGCAAAACAACGTTTGCCGGATCAGCTATAGTGTCTTGAACCGCGAAACTCGAGAACGGCTGAACCGATTTGACTGATTTCTTTTTCGTTGTGTTTGTTGAAGTCTGAAGAAGGTTATAACAGAGAGAAGATTTTAAAAAAATATCTGAAAAAGTCTAAAAACAACACTTTTCTATATTCTCATACAAAAGATTTGTTATAAGTCAATTTGAACTTTAACACCATAGCATAAAGTTTAAATGTTTGTGGACGGGTTCCGGGAAGGCAAAACAATTATTGAGTGACGTATAAATATTAATGTCAATATTTCTCAATTTTTATACATACAGCATTAAGGCCAGGTTCCTTCAAACAATTTTCAAAAAACAGCCGACAGGCCAATAGCTATTAACATTAAAAAAAACAATGTGACTTTGTTTTAGAGAAATAGGGCAGAACAAGGTCTGCCGGGACAGCTAGTAACTTATAAAATTTGCTGAGTTTGCTTAGCAAGCCAAGCCAAGCGCTCATCCGTCTCACCCGGTGACATTGTAAAGGCACTCCCAGCTCAAAAGCTTTTTTTTCGACGTTTCGTTCGTTGGTGACCAGGAAAGGCCTTTATAACTACACCGGGCTTGAGTGGGCGAACACTGAAGGTATTCCCAGCGATTTATGGGTTGGGTGGCAATGCAAGGGCACCTCAGTGACCCTGGCAGCCAGCCAGTAAAAACGAGCCTAACGGTGATCGACTAGCGTTTCAGAAGCGACTTCCTTGAGAAGAAACGCGGAATGAAACTCAAGGCTCCATCAGAGTAGCTCAAAAGCATTATGTCCAGTAGAAAAACTGAAAAGTTTTCTGTTTCCAGATTGTTATTCTATATAAACTAGATTTGCTAGTAATGTTAAAAAGCAGAAGCAAGCTTAGATATCTGTCCCTATTGAATAGAGTTCACGATCACTTTATTTTAGCAGTAAATCGGTTATAGTGGCTCATTTCAATTTGGAGCGTTTCAGGGCTATACAATTTCTGTTTTATACTGACTCAATAATATCACTGTACCGCATCGGACGGAGAGAACGGTACAGTTCAAGAAGTGTCGTGACAGTTTAGAGATGGGATTCTATTGGCAGTCTTCCTTGTCGTTATGAGTTACATATACCATCACGGAAGATATTATGGTATGGGCAACTGGACGTAAATAAGCTGTTACATATCTTTAAGGAAAGTCAACACAGCAGAAAATTCTTGTCTTTTGGTGAACGCCGCCGTATAAAAGTTAGGCAAGTTCGCTGTATTTACCTCATCTTCACTTTCTATCATTATAATTAAGGCCAAGTGTAAAATGAAGTAAAAATATTCAACTACTTTCAAATTGCATTACGATGAGTCGACAAGCTACATTTAAGATCAAATGCAATGCTCGTTTTTTTACGTGTAATGCACACAGATTTTTATTGCTAACGAGAACACTTATTCTGACTTGAAATTATGGGTTTATGATATGTCCGTCATTTTATTTAGCAATAGTTTCGTTGCTCTTTTTACCTCGCTTTTCATCTGTAATATAAATTTGGTAGCAATTGTCTAACAAACTATTTGACTGTAACTTATTACAAGAGATATTTTGCAATAAATATTTGAAAGAATTTATCAGTGCAAGTTACTGTAAAAAACTTTCGTAACAAAGATTAAGCGAACTAAAATTTACTAAAATTATCAATATTAAAATAAGAGTACACGTCAATATCCAATCTGACTAAAAAAAGAACGGCCTAACAATTTACGTGCACTGGAGTGCAAAGCATCATTTCTGCTATCGAAACAATAATAATATATATATGGCATGAGAGTAAATAAATATATGTTACCTAAATTAATGAATAGTTTGCCTCGCGACATACAGGACGTATGCCTCCACGCCCCTAAACCCTTCACTAAAATAAAACAATATTATTGTAAACTATATCGTCATGATTCTATATTATAGCAACGCTATACGATTGACTTAAGCTAATCGTATCAACTGTATTAAGTAATCTATTCTTGTAAAATTATTTGTTCGAACTCACTGGCCGCTCATAAGCCTGACATATGGCTTCGCAGTCTTTAAATTGTGAACTATTATTTTTTGTAATTTTAACTAATAATAAAAAAAAAACTATCTAACAATAACTTGTAATGCTATTGAAACTTCTGAGCCACTGTCGGTAGTCATGAAGTTGGTCAAACAATGTCAGACAATGATTATGTGACGGTAATAAGAAAACAATGGTACTAAACCTGTAGCAACTGACCAAGGAACTAGTAAATAGTAGAATTTATACCACATTACTGACAGATATGACAGATATACCAAATTACTGTCACGGAACGAACGATCGAAGAGATAAGCAAGAAAGAAGCTTTTGGGAGTCGAAGCTGGTCGCGTCCGTAGGCTTTACCCTAGTTTCCATACACGTGACTCCTGGGTGGTGCTAAACGAGCAGCAGCGAGGTGGTAGGGCGCCGGTGCCCGTCTGGATCGCGACCACAGTACATGGGTGTAAACTCCGTCATAGTGACCAGTTTCGGCTTGTCGCGTTTCGGGTTCAGCTTGTGCATATCCAGTAGCTCATATACCTAGAGACCTTCAGTCGTGGTATATGTGGGCCGACATGACGATGTAGACTATCAATGGATTTTCATCCTTTGATAGTCGCTTTCGTTTTTGGACTACACTGTACTTACCATCAGGTACTCTGTAGTCACTATGTCGAGCCAGGGTAAAAAAAAAGCAGAATGCTTGAAAGATAATGTAATTAACTTGAGGAGTAGTATGTTGTATAAAATTAATGAAAATATGAATAATGTAAATGAAATCGGTTTAAAATGATAAGCAAGATACACGATGCGAATCGAAGTGGAAGTAAAAGTTATGTTGGGACGATACTCTGAACAAACCAAATAAGAAAAGCACTTACTGACGGTCGAGAAAGTGAAATGCAGACAGCTGAATCCAATAGAGATGCTAGAAGGAATTATTGTTATTAAAATAGAAGGTTTTAGCATCTATTACATACATAAAATATAGAACCATACTTTTAGGAGCATAGTCCACTCGTTGAGAACTTTGGACATTCTGCAATTTCAGATATATATATATATATATATATATTCGAATTTACGCGTGTTTGTTGACCGGGAAAGGGACAACTTAACCGGGCGGGGTTTCAGATATATGCAGAATATAAACATTTAACTGGTAACATGATAAGTTCAATTGGAAATATCATATTGTATACATTCGTGAGGTAGCCTGCATGGCATCTGATAGAAATGTCAGGTGTAAATGCCCTGAGAACGGCAATCAGCCGCGCTACTGGTCACGTAGGGCACGACATATAAACGCAAAGTGGATACAACTACTAATGTATCTCTGCTCACCCCGTAATGGATATAGCATAGCGATATATTATTATTATATGTATTTGTCATAATTAGGATCCATTAACTCTGAATTGAAAACAAAAGCCCAGTTTCAGAAACTCTTCTTAAATGTAAAAGCATTTTTAAGCACTAAAGAAGCAAATATTTGGATGCAAGTGACAATTCATTAGTGCTAAAAAAGAGTTTTTTAATTTAAGGAGCACTTTTGAAACTGGACTTAAGGCACATACAGGCTAACGAAGTTAATGATTCTATTAAAAATTATGAATTGGTAATGACTAGATGGTTTTGTGGCTTAGAAATTAAATACATATTATTTGTCATTTTTTTAGTATACATCCTAACGTTTTTTTTTGACAGGACCTATGCTGGAAGCCGGGACAGGCTTCTACAGATTAACCGGGCAGGGGGGCGAACGCTGAAGGCGCTCAGCCAACGAGTTATGGGTAGGGCGGCTACGCAAGGGCACCCCTGTGAGTACGAACCCTGACTTGGGCGGCCAGCCAAATGAGAATGAACCTAACGGTGATCTACCAGCGTTACATCCTAACGTCTTTAGGTGTTGATTATAAAAAGTATGTTGTTTTTGCAAATTAATAAAAATCTAGCATCATCATTATTTCCAATGTTGGAACTGTTTAGGAACAAGATTAAACCATGTATAGACATAAAAGCAGCCAGATGTGAAGTCTTGTGTGTGTGTGTGTGTGTGTGTGAGGTCCTGTTAGAATACCAGCGCTGCAGAGTCTAGTGCTCTGTAGCACAAGCTGAGACAGAGTCCTTATTGGCGGCGGCCTACATTTTTTTAAGTATTGTTTGTGATTTTTTATTTATTTTTATGTTTTTTTTCTGGATTTTCATGTAATCTATTGTATCATGTTGTCACTTCTGTCTGGCTGCTGCTAATAAAACGTTTTCTTTCTTTCTTTCTTTCTTATGTATAATTTATAAAAGGGGGAAACGGAGCATGGATAGATGGATGAATGGTTGGATGTTCAAGGCAACACCCCCTTTGTTTATAACTAGACTCCTTCGGATAATAATAATCGTAGATTCTACGATTATTGTCCCCATAGTCGTATCGACTAATGGGCTGATCGCAAAGAGCCTCGATTACCACCTTAGGAGGCTCTCGCTTGGTTGTTGGACCAAGGGCCGGATACAGAAGGCAGTTCTATTCCATACGGCACGCATTGTTAGGAGGTTCCTCACTCTGAGCTCCTAACTACCGGTAGCTTGGGCCTTGGGCTTCGCCCCTGTAGATCTACATGTTTTTATATTTTAAAATTTATATGTTATCTTTTTATATGTATTTATTTTAAAATGTAATAAATTTTTAATTATGATGAATAAAGTAGAATAAAAATTTAAATAGATAATTGAACGGGATCTTCTTTATTATATCAGACTATAACTACTATATAGCTGGTGTGATATATTTACTTAGCTAATTAACCAGTCCCAATAAACTTGCTGATACTATTTTACGTGTAACACTAGCAAAACCTTCAAATGACCGTAACATCCTTTTCTATTATAAAAGTCGCCACGTGGCCCATGGTCCATAACTTCAGACCTGTCGCACCGTGATGTGCGTCTTGTATTGTAGGGTTAAGTACAGTTCAAATTATGTTGGTTGTGTTAGGTAACGCAAGCTAGTGTGGTGACCGCAGTTTCGTCGTTCCGGTGGTGTGCCACGACATACGAGACGCTTTTGATGTTCGCTTGACCTACGAATCGTAGACAATGATGGACAGACAAAAGTATTTCTAACATATAATCTGGCCTTTTTTAAAATGCCCAGTTTAACTCATTTGTTCATGGAGTTTCAAATGACACTACTATACGAGTAGTTATTTTGTTTAATGGTACATTTTATAAACTGTTTCAGGCTATTTTTGTCAATATTGTTAGTTTATGCTATGTTTGTATAACAGGAATTAAATCACGTATATTAAACATTAAACCTTTGTTAAAAACTATATCAGACGTAGAATTTCTTTTTAAAATTATTCACATGGGAGTAAAAGATACGCAATATTTAAGCATTTGCACAATTCGATATTAAAAAGGTTTTGTAATTAGTTTACTAAAAAAAATTGTATTAGTAAAACACTACATCAACTTTTCCTCCATTTTGTCAAAGAAAGAATCATACATAAATATATTTGTTAGCTTGAATAAAAATGTAATTATCATACATAAGAATGAATATAGAACTGTCTTCAAAAAAAGTAATTAATAAACCCCGACCTGATCAAAGATAGAGTGGTGTTGTATGTGTTTGTTTTTATGAACGGCTGTGTATGGGTGTGTATGTATGAACGTATGGCTGTGTAAGAGAGCCGTGTGCGCACACGACGGGCGTGGTGCACGGGGAGCGTGACGAAGCGGCGTTCCGTAGAGTGGGCGCATGTGCCAACCTCTGCCACGGCCATACTGTTCGACTTACAGTTTACTTAGGGTTCAAACCGGCAAATTGTACCTTTATATCCATTATGATCAAAATCCGGAACCGTTACGTAACCTATTGGATTAAAAAAGCATGCTTTTTCTATTCTTCATTCACATTGCGCCATTGTTATTGCTATTGGTGGCAGTAATCTTTATGGTGCAGGAATGTTGATTTACTGCCTTTTATTCAAATTTATTAAAGACAGATAAAGCGAATTGGATTGGCAGTGACCAGTGCACAGCTTGTTGAGCTGGTGGCTGAAGAGGCAGGACAGAAGAAGACAGAAGAAGAGGCGAGTGGAAACCACGTACTGGCAAGCGCAGTGTGGGACGTATATTTAACACTAGCTGATCCGGCAAACGTTGTTTTGCTATATAAGTTATTGTAATATCTTCTAAGATGTTCATTGAAATTAAGTGATGTCAAAGACAATTTTGTTCACAATTAAATACTCTTCATCAACAACACATTAATTTGGATAAAGATTAATATTATTACGTTGATACAACTCTTAACAAATAATGCATCAATTTCGACCAAATTTGATTACCATAAAAATGGTTCTAGTGAGTTAATCTTAAAAGGTAGACATATACTGTGTAATTCTTTCATACTTATATTTTTGGTATCTTGAACCGTTTTTGCAGCGCACGCAATGGAAGCACTCAAGGATGAATAATTATCCCCGTTTTTTTCACATTTTCCATTATTTCTTCGCTCCTAATAATTGCATCGTGATGTTGTATAGCCTTAAGCCTTTCTCGATAAATGGTCTATTCAACACAAAAATAATTTTTCAATTCGATCCAGTAGTTCCTGAGATTAGCGCGTTCAAACAAACAAACAAACAAACTCTTCAGATTATAATATCAGTATAGATAATCCATATCGCAGGACGACGCTGAATCTAAGCTGCTTCTGACTGGTTATCATGGAAACATTAAAGGTGGTCTATATCAGCTGTGGATACGGCTAATATAATCATGATCAAAGACAGATATTTTACTTATCAACCAACTACATTTGATAAAAGATTTTATTATAAATTGCTGGAATTTATTGATGTCCCAATTCATTTTCTACTTCTTAATGGACAATAACCAATGCAATTTTGGCTATTAACACAAACTTAGAACGATCAAAATCTAAAGGTTATATTTTCTTTACAATATTAAAAATTTAAACTAAGTTGTTTCATTGTCGCTATATAAAGGGTCAGCTACAGTGCAGCAGACAGAAATTGACGGAGAAATGGGATACACCACTACTCCAAAGTCGACAAGTACGAAGCGATGCTATCGAACGATCAATCAAGGAATAATTTTTATAGAGTACAAAACCTAAGAGGTTACTAGGTTATGTTGGTTGTTGTGTTGTATTTAAACATATTTTTTAAATTACAAACGTAAATAACTCCTAACTTTCAGACAAGTACGTCAAAGGTTAAACCTAACTAGTAGTTATAATGAAATTAAGAAAGAAGTACGTTTTTATCGCCATAAACACTTAGGACTAAACAAAAATATAGAAACAATCAAGAATAATACAACAAAAAGGAAGAAAATGCAATAAATGAAGTAATAAATACGGGAAAACGGATCCTTCAGCTTTATTCGATAGAGCAAGCGAGTGACATTGCATCTCATAGAGTTCCAGTGGTTACCTCTTATTAAGTAGTAAACATAAAAATATATTTACTAGAAAATAAAATTTAAGATATAATAAATAAACATATTATAAATAATTAATTGCAAAACATAAATAGAATCTAATAAATACATAAATGCTACCCTATGTAATAAAACGTCGTAGTTTAGAGAAAGTTCCACCTTGCCTGTAGATCCTTACTAAGAAAATTGTATCAGCAATCCCAGGCTCTAACGAACTGCAATAAAAGTCAATGAATATTCATTTCGCTCCCTTTTACAGCCGTCGATGCTCATTACCCCATAAATTCGTTTGTAAAGCCCCATCAATCAGTTTCAAAGATAACATGTAGACTTGTGTTATGATAATTATCTATAATAGCTATATTTTATAGCTCCTGACTATACGGTTACAGCGAGTAGTTATTTGATGCACCGTGGTGGAATTTTTATCTTTTTTAGAGATAATGCTTTCATTTTCCTTTTTTGAAGTTAGTTCTGACCCATTTCTATACTATTTCTTATGTGTTGCTACTAAATACAGTTAAAGTAAAATTATTTGATGTTCCCACTGTAGAGGAATTCTTATTTGTTTTACAGATAAGACTCTCAAAAATCTCTGCTTATTAGATATTTGATCTATATCTTTAATATTATTTTTGGAATGTTTATTTTACCTCGTCCATGGTCGTTATACATTTTCTTAAATGTATAAGTTCCGTTCAATTTGATCCAATCCAATCCTTAATATAATTGAAAAATCTTTAATTAAAGTCTTACAAGAGAAGAATACAATGAAAAAGATCTAAAATAATTATCATAAAAAATCAAAGATATTATCGAAATTGGAATTAGCAAATTGACATAGTGTCATGATTTGAAACATCAAAGCTTGTCTCAATTCAGTACATTTTACACTTTCTACTGGCGTTATAGTTTGTTAGAATGTTACTTTGTCTAGCCCCCGGACAGAAAAACTTAAAAATCTCTAGAGACCTTCGTTTGTTGTATATGTAAGCCGACATGACGACGGCGAAGTCAATGAAATTTCGACCTTTGATAGCCGCTATCGTTTTTGGACTACACTATACTTTTCATCGGATGCTACAATGCTGTAGTAATTTTGTCGAGTAATTATGAAAAAACTCTTATTAGAACAGCGAAATCTTATTACAATTTTCATTAAAAAAATATCGATGTATGTATGTGTATTGCTTTTCATTATTTCAAAGAGTCTCTTAAAAATATTAACATTATCTATCTAAGCATCTTGTTCATTAATTACTTAATAATTTTATATATTTATATAACGATTCGTGCTCTATCACAAGCAATTTGCTCACGACTGTATAAATCACAAATCACTTTCGAATCTCATATCGGAATAAACATACATCACGAACACCGCAATTTTTGTTTATAACACATATAATTAGGCTACTAGAAGACGTGATTTGTAAAGTGAAGATGTCTGTAACACTGCGCTAAATATTAAACAACTGGTTGAAACTCGTTGCCCAATGTAAATAAGTAATAGTTCTTAATGTTGAAGACGAGGTATTTAATTTGAAATACAATCTCTCAAGGTGGAGACTAATTTATAACGTTTTGATGTAATTCGAAAACATTCGGGGCGAGATTACATTACACAAAAACACGGCGAAGAGAGTCTTTTTTAAATGCTATACAGGCAAACCCTTAATCACATCTAGTGGAAGGTGGAAATGAAACCAATGATGGACTGCGTTTAACAAATGCACATTCACTGTTTTAAAAAACAAAAAACCCTCGGAGTGTCCCTCAAATCACTGCTAACCGGGCCTGGTGATCCATATTCCTCCAACGAGCCGGCGAATTTTAGGTAAAGAACTTCAACTCGTGTAATGCATTTTTATCATTGCGTGTTTCAAGCCATTCTTTTCTAGCTTTTTCTATTAAATAATTAGCTCATTATTTATATGGTGTACTAATATTTCTTTTTTCCACTAACCTCTTTCAATATCATTTTTTTTTTTGGTTTTTCGGGGGAATATCCTGCATAGGACCATCAGGGCCGCTGTGAGGGCAGCAACCCCGGTGTGTCAGACTCCTACTGACTAAAAATCCCCAGGGTGTCCCTCTAATCGCTCCACCCGAGCCTGGGAAACTAAATTCATCCAGACGCCCGGAGAGCGAAATGCCTTGTCTAGGCTGCCTCTCTGGGAGGGGTAGGGGTAAAGAGCCCACCCTTCCAATACCTATCTCACAGGCGGCGCGCCGGACACTGCACACCGCAACCCTCTCATCCGGACAGCAGACTCCCTCTAGTCTACTGCCCGGCTATTGTCACCGGGGGCTCTTTCAACAGCTTAAATCAGCTTAACGTAAGACGTATCCTGTCCAGCGACATTTTAATGTTAAAGCTTGGTTGTGAGCATCAATTAACTTTATTTTTGTTTCATATTATTTTGTTTTATTTTTTGTATTTGTCTGATATTCGGAATACTCCTTTCCATGTATATTCCAAATAATTTGACATAGTGAACTTCCGAATATCAATTACTACTATACTACAACTATACTTGAAAATAATGAGCTTCTATATATCGTTTACTGGATAGATATTAGTCTTCTTTACAATTCATACATAACTATGTTTGATAATAATGAGCTTCTAAATATTGTTTACTGGATAGATATTAGTCTTCTTTACAATTCATACATAACTATGTTTGATAATAATGAGCTTCTATATATCGTTTACTGGATAGATATCAGTCTTCTTTACAATTCATACATAACTATGTTTGATAATAATGAGCTTCTAAATATTGTTTACTGGATAGATATTAGTCTTCTTTACAATTCATACATAACTATGTTTGATAATAATGAGCTTCTATATATCGTTTACCGGATAGATATCAGTCTTCTTTACAATTCATACATAACTATGTTTGATAATAATGAGCTTCTAAATAACGTTTACTGGAAAGATATCAGTCTTCTTTACAATTCTTACATAACTATGTTTGATAATAATGAGCTTCTAAATATTGTTTACCGGATAGATATTCTTTGTAATCCTTACACAACTTTACTCAATAGTTACAAGGTGTTGCATGCCAAATTGATTTGATGCGCATCGGGATTTATTGCTATATATAAATATTGTTAAATAAAAAGACTAAATATGATTTGTCTGTCTGGCTAATGTTAAAAATAAATAACAGCACGTCGATTTCATTGGGTAATGATGTTCTGATGGTTATTGTCGATTTGTATCGGATTAGGTAGTTATTTAAGACAATAATTTATTTTGATTGTAGTTTTGCGGTTTGTTAAATTACATAAAGTTTATTAAAGGTTATTGTTTAAAAGTATAAATATATGAGACAAGAGTACTTAAGTGTTTATTTATATATATTGATTTATCATTTTTGAGGAACTTTTTTTTTACTTGGGTAAAATCCACATCGGACCGTCCAGGCCGCACGTGGGGTTGCCGGCTGAGATGTTTCGGACATCGAGCCGAGGTGTGTTTGTATCGGCTTAAAACTCCAAGGTGACTACTTCTGCATATAGACGGGGATTGTGGGTAGTGATGAAAATGCCCGGGAATTTTCCCAAAGTGCCCAGCACTTCCGCGAACATTTCGTAAATTCCCGGGAATATTCCCCATACAAGTTTTGGGCACTTTGGGAAAATTCCCGGGCATTTTCATCACTAATTGTGGGCCCTGTAATCAATTCTCCACAGCCCCGTAACTTTTGAGGTACTCGGTTGTGTGTCGTGGCGGCTGGGCGTGATTATTGAGACACACGAGTATATCAAGACTTTATTTTAGTGTTCTTGTATTAAGACAGTAATGACATATATGGCGGGCGAGTGTCATGGACAATAATAATCATAGACTATGTAACATCTTCCCTTGTTAAGAACTAAGATAATTTTATACAAGGAAAAACAAAACGTAATATTATGTAAGTACACCTTTTTTTTCTCTTTATGGCAATTTTAAGACTATTTTTGACAGTTGACATTTGACAGTGACGTTTGACAATGAATGACGTTGACATTTATACAATGCAAATATATATCTACGCCTTTGGAACCCATTGAATGTAACATCATTGCAATTTTGCGTTTTTCGTTTGCTTTTTCTAGATCTGTAGCAACTATAAAAATTTCGAATTTTTGTGACCACCTTTTCCATTCTTGAGCGTTGTTAGTTAGAGCATCAGATGAAATGTGTAGTTCTGGCATAGACTTTTCCTGACTCACCGACATTTATTGCAGATAATGTGAGGACTGGAACTTTCGATGATTGCACTTTTTTTTTTCTCTGACTGACTTATGATTTTGATACCATATGTAATTCTGGTACCACTTCTGACACCATGTCGTGGCGGCTGGGCGTGATTATTGAGACACACGAGTATATCAAGACTTTATTTTAGTGTTCTTGTATTAAGACAGTAATGACATATATGGCGGGCGAGTGTCATGGACAATGATAATCATAGACTATGTAACAGTGTGAACACAATATACAAGAGCAAAGACCTTCATAGAGTCTTGCTTCGGCCTGTCACGTTTTGTGATGAGCTTGTACGTACAAATATACGTTTATAATTGAGATCTTGAGCCATAGTCTATGTGTGCCGCAATGTTACGGTGATTGTCCATTTGAGTCCCATCTTTTCATAGTTTCCGCCATTCTGAAACTACATTGTACTTCCCATCGGGTGTGACATAGTCACTTTGTCGACATAGACTAAAAAATCTGAGTCTATAAAGCCGGTGGGGTTTACCGGCAGAAGAGGAAAGCGCTTCTCTCTCCATCATACTGAGGTAACCTGAAATCTGACTAAAGTAGGCAGAAGACCGAATTGCACTCGAATAGCTAGCATCTAAGCTGCTGCATGCACCTTTCCTGCAGATAGTGCACACCCGCCAACCCACATTGGACAAACGTGGTAGGTTAAATGAACAAACCTTTGCCTATAGATTCCACAAATATAGTGGAAAAAGGGATGGACGGCCTTTGCTCTGCAGGGGGACGAAATTGGCTAATAATATACAAAGAATACAAACGAAAGATTATATCGAGGGGTGAAAGGCTATTTGGTTTAAGCGACATTTTTTAATGATATAGGAATATACATATATAATATATATGTATATATATTGGAATCGGTAAAAAACGCTGATTTTAAAAATCTATATATCTCTATATCGCCAAAACATGTCGCTTAAACCAAATAGCCTTTTACCCCTCGATATATTACCAAATCACCAAAAAATTTCGCTTAAATCAAATAGCCTTTCACCCCCCGATATATCCTTCTCTAGTCCGCCAGGGGTACATCAGTGAAAAGTAAGCGTTTTTATATTATTTCTAGAGTTCGACCGAATGTTTCAACTTCGGTTCTGGCCACGTTCGGCTAAGAAACTACTTACAGTAATGCTTTCAATTGAGCGGAACTTCTAGCTTAAGAAAACTTAAGGTTTCTAGTAAGCGTCAATTTAAGAGTAATTAATCTAATTGTGATTTGGAGAAAACCAATCGGTAGTGGCAGTAATCATGCCGGCCTGAATAAATACCTCTCGCTGCGTTTAAAAGACCCAATATCTAGGCCAAATACCAAACTTGGCCCTTATCTTTGTTGTTTAACAGTTACACTGGCAGATATTTCTTTTGAGGAAATATAATGTTTTTCTAAAAATAAAAAAACTATGTTAAACCACAAGTAAAGCCAAAATATCTTGTATTATTAACTAATTTACATTTCATACGAAGTAATAAATGGCTAAGCCTTAAGTTTTATTTCACGTTCGTAAATCATGAGTATTACGTAAAATATTTTAGTTTATAACAGTACAGTCAATTGTAGTACCATTGCTTTTGCGCAAAATTTGATTCGCTTATAATAAAATTGCTGAACTAAATGTTTATTGGACCGTGAATTATACATAGTTATTGCGAAAATGCATCTTTCAAAAAACCGTTTCAGCTTTGAAATTGTTGCAGCTTGCAACGAATTCAATGATCTAGACGTTTGTTATTTGTATCAAGTAATAAGAACATAGTATAAACTTTCACATTTATTACTCATTACAATTGTAAATACTTTATTATCTCTTTATTTAACATAATTACAATATTTTTACATTTTAAAATAAATACATATAAAAAGATAATTATACTCGTATATAAAATTAAATCATAAAAGCATGTAGAGCCACACCGCCGAGCCGTCGGAAGTATTCTGATTCCCAGGCTTGGCGAAGGCGAAGAGAGGGCAGTGCTGGCACCCCGGTGGTTTTAGTTTTAGTCGGGGCAGGTCCGACACACCGGGGGAAGTGACCCTCACCACTTCCCCTGACGGTCCGTGGGGATTTCCACCGGGATAACAAAAAAAAAATGTAGACCCACAGGGGTGAGGCCTAAGGCCCAAGCCACCGGTAGTTAGGAGCTCAGAGTGAGAAACCTCCTAACAATGCGCGCCGTATCGAGTAGAACTGCCTTCTGTATCCGGCCCTTGATCCAACAACCAAGAGAGAGCCTCTTAAGGTGGTAATCGAGGCTCTTTGCGATCAGCTCATTAGTCGATACGACTATGGGGACAATAATCGTAGAATATACATCCTACATGCTGCTGATCTCGTGTGCGAAGTCTAAATATTTTGATGATTTTTCTTTCTCAACTTTAACGAGATTCTCATCATGTGGTATGGTGATATCAACGAGTATTGCCCGGCGCGCCGACCGATCTACTATCACAATATCAGGTCTGATGGTCCTATGCAGGATTTTCCCCGGGGATACAAAAAAAAAGGAATAATTCGAAAACCCTAAATTTACAGTTATGTATTTTTGCGACTATCATGTATTTGCAGTTGGTAAAAGGACCGCGACCGATATTGATGTATGAGGACAGCTCTTTACCTATGGAAAGTTAATTTTGTTCTTAAAACTGTTTTATCTTTACATTAGAGCAATGTTAATTGTACAGTACTTCCATAATGTGTACGGAACTTTCGTTATACGAGTCCAACTCGCTCTTGAATGGTTTATTTTTTAAATAAGTATGTAATTTTGTATTGCAATGTTAAGTATTTTTATAGTTTATATGTACGTAACCTTCGATGTTCGGGTCCGATTCACACATGGCTGATTTATTTTGATAGAATTTATTTTCACATGCACTAATAAAGTTGTTAGAGACATGCATATATTTATTAAAATCAATATACAACTCCGGATGGCATCCGATATTTAATTACACATCTTTATTGATAATGACCACGGTATACGTTCATTCTAGATAATAACATATAGAAGATTCTTTCAAAGAAGCTCTTTAATCAACAAATTAAGCTATTTGAATACATTTGAAGTTTTCTTTGACGAAGAGGCCTAAAAATTCGATGTCTATAATTGGTTCTTTATGGAATTAATTACAATAAATAAATATAACATTCCTATGATACGGATTCTATATATAATCAATGTTGAAACTATTAAGCTATTTACATATCACAATCTATAGATTTATTACAATTTACACGAATAATATTGAAATCAAAAGAAACACCAAGTTTCATATTGTGGTAAACTGTAAGCAGCCAGTTGATCTATTATATTTAATAGATAATATTATATCATCACGGTATATTCCTAACGGAGTGAGCAGAGATACTTTAGTATCTATATCCACTTTGTGCTTATATAGGGTGATTTTATAGACGAGAGAGATATTTCAGGATACAATAATTTATACCTTATTTTAACTAATTAAAATGTAAATAACTATATTCTCTAACAAATCATAAAGAAATATTTATCAATAAATGAGAATTGATCCGTAAAAAGTTTGGACACCGCAGCGCGTGTGATGTATGATTGAATGGTTAGTAGATAAAATTCCTTTTACGTGATTTTAGATAAATAGGTAATTGACTCGCTTCCTTTTAGTACTTTATCCTGGCTTAGGAGAGACAAAATACCTACTTAATAATTAATTGTTATTTATTCTATCATGTGTGTAATTGGCCCTAAATATGTTGAACATAAATTACTTTGTTTTAATGGATATACTAAGATATCACTATTTCTATATACATACATGTTTAGAATTAGAATCGAATGCTGAATATCCTCCTTGAATATATCCCTTGTCTATAAAATCACCCTTTTTTTTGTTAACCTGGTGGAAATCCTTACGGACCGTCAGGGGAAGTGGTGAGGCCAATCCTCCCGGTGTATCGGACCTGCTCCGACTAAAACCACCGGGGTGCCAGCACTGCCCTCTCTTCGCTTTCGCCGAGCCTGGGAATCCGGATACTTCCGACGGCTCGGCGAGCTATAAAATCAGCCTGTGTATTGTGCCAATCGTGACCAGTAGGGCAGTTGATTGCCTTTCTCAGGGCACTGATGACACTTCTATTATATGTCATACGGTTTCCTCCTCGTTACGTTTTCCTTTGCTGGTGAACATGTGGTGTCTAAATTCCCTTAATCTGGAAAAATCCTAATTTACGTGCCGGGACTCGAACCCACAACTATTCGCGTCACGGCGCATGGGCGCCTTAATGAATTATAATATTATTTTAATCTCTTATAATTTTTTAATTAAGAGCTGTACATATTTGTGAAGACATTTTTCCTGAATTGTTTTTATATATACTTTGATGACATAATGATTGTTTATTTTGGATAATATAATTTTATAAATAAGTAAATACGGAAGATTTACTTATTGTTTTAATTATTTCCTGATATTATTATGTATTTTTTATTTATGGCTAATGACCAAATACGAGGTAGACAATAGTTTTACGCGCCAATAAGACGCATACTAATGCTTAGTGAGAAAATTATAATATTTTTTAAATATCGCTATTAGCCCCGAAAAGTACACAGCATTGTGATGTATTATATAATTTAATTATTATTTCTCAGATATTGTTCCTTGGGGCGCGGTCCCCTCCTGACACAGGCCGGGCGGTGGACGTTGAGGGCGTCCGCCGTCCGGCTGAGAGGACAAAGCGTCGTGTGTGCCCACATGACGCCTCATTGAGAGGTAGTGAGGGGTAACAACTGACCCCCTCTCAGAGAGGAGGCCTGCCAAGGTCATTTGCTCGCCGGGTCCGTAGGAAGTATACGGATACCCAAGCCTGGGGAAGGCGAAGAAGACAGAATTGGCACCCCGGTGGTTTTAATCTGTGCAAGTCCGACACACTGGGGAAATGGCGCTCAGAACTCCCCTGACGGTCCGAAGGGACTACCACCGGGATTAAAAAAATATATATTGTTCCTTAATATATACAAGTACTTTTCCAGTTTTATTATACAATTAGCGAATTAATTCGTGTTTATTTTTTAGTTACCAATATCATAGAATACTCGCACATAATATTTTATTCACATTCTTATTAGTCTAATGTATTGTAGTTATGTTCAGAGATGGGCAAAATGTAATCAGATTAATCAAAAACGATTACGATTACATTTTGAAATCATTAATCATGAATTTAACATGATTACATTTTGCCCATTTATGTTTTAAATACTAATGAATCCTCAAGTGCATACAAAGTCATAACTCGTTAATATTTATAAGAGTTTTAACGATGATTACATAATTTACAATTATAATTACATTTTGTAATCGTTAATCGTTAAACTGATTCCATTTTACCTATTTATGTTTATAACCAGTTGAAGCGTGTGAGGCAATCAATTAAGGTGGTTTATTTTTTATTCTATTTGTTTAGGGAACTTTTACGTAATGCAGTTTATGAAGATTGAAAGAACTACTTCTGCTATTTCAGCCTACCGCAATACAAAATCGATGTAGTGATATATTTAAAACAATGCACCATTTCTTGGAAATAATGACCTAATTTTTTCGAAAATTCCCCCTTTAAATGTATGCCGTAATAAAATAACGTCCGTAAACTCAACGAGACGTTACATCCTTCCTTGGCCACAGAGAGACAATAAAATATCATATAAACTGCGGTAAGCCCTTAGATCATTTCGTGACCTGCCATGCAGAACTATAGAAAGATATTGTAAGCTAAAAGCAACTTTCAGATCGTGGCTTAGGAAATAATTTCAATCGTTTGCGTTAATAGAAGCGTCAGTTGATGTAATTTGGATCTACGGAGTCATTTAAAATTTTAATACATTTTCTCGTTATGTTTAAAGGCCACAGGAATCATAACAATGACGTGGAAAGATGAATACTAAATTAGTTACACTCGGCAGCACATACATACTCTAAAACGGTAAATTTTTTTTGGTAGATATCCTGCAGGCAAGGAAAACCTTGCACAGGACTGTCAGGGTTACCGTAAAGGCGACGTCCCTGGTGAGTCAAGCTCCTACTGGCTAAAAACCTCCGCGATGTCCCTCGCTGCTGGCCGGGCCGAAGGATGCGCATTTCTCCAACGAAAAGGGTAAGAATTGTTTAAGGTGTGCTCTGCTGAAAATATTCTAAGCTGTCGGGAGAGTGTCATGCCTCCTCGGAAATGATGCCTAGAGAGCGTGGCGATGCGGGACTGTGGAGAATTGATTACAGGAGCTACAGTTTATGTTAGTGTGCAGATGTCGCTTTAAAGTTTCTATGGGGTGAAAATTCGGCACACCACGGTAGTGCTATCTCTATTATGCAGTCGGGACGGTGCAATGAAGATTTACCCACCTGGGATAAATCTTCATATTTTACCTGAAAAACCTACTTTAAGACTAGGTCGATGGATACAACTACCCAAGAAAAAAAAATCATTTCCTGAGCTACAATTTTGGGCACAAAGAAGTAAAGAACAATTATAAAAAGAAACAACTAAACTTCTTTAGACAAATTAAGAAACATTTTAAATGATATTGCTGTTTAAAAGTAAAAAAAAGGAAATGTTTTACGCTAATTTATTAGAATTTGATTCTAATAGGCATGTAATATAGTTGAAAATCGTATTTTTATAGGAAAATTCGGTAAAGGACGCACGCAACCCTACCGTTCCGGTACGCGGGCGCATTCGTTAATATAAAGGCAAACAGTTCCTCAGTCGATCTGCTAGAGGATTGTCTTGTACAACCATTCTCAAACTTATTTAAGGGCGGCCTCTCAGGGGCCTGTCATCACTTTACCATGTTTACGTGGAAATACGTCGGCACCTAAAAAACTTTTATTTGCAATACCAATATTGTATTTAGGTCTACATTATTGCCAAAACAGTAATGATAAAGTTAAATTTAGTATTTAAATTGCTAAAAAGTAAGGCACTTATTATCACGTGACATCTAATTCTAAGTCAAAACCTTAGAATTAAGAAATAACTATAATATAATCTAATAAAAACGCACGGATGACAGTAAAGGCACATGTTTTCGTAGCCTCATTCTAACTCACTTTAATCTACCGTACTCTTTTAGCATTTTATGATACAAGTACGATAAAGAAATGGCATAATATTATTAAAATCAAGAGAGCAAGCGCGTTCTCGCTAGAAATCATTGTTTCATTTTGTTATATTTTGGTTTTACTTTCAAGCGTGTTTGTGGTCATATTATTTCCATATTCTATTGTTAAAACTAAATGAAACATGCAAACAATATAATTTTTTTAGAACGTTGTTAGGTTGGTTTTTGTAATTTTATTTAGGTACTTTTGTTCTCAGAACATACCAGCCCCAGTGTACTCTACTGAGCTAACATTACCATCTGGCACAGCATTCTTGCTTTACTAGACAAAGGATCAGCTAAAATACCGTGCCATGCTTCAATACTTTGGCAGTCAAGTCAGTTTATAATACTAATCAGCGACTATGTTTGTGTATCGTTCCGGCCACACTCCAACAGCAAGTGCGCTCATCTTCATTCTCACCAAAAATATTACAATTAGGATATTTGGCTTTTGTCATGAGATATGCAAAACTTGAAGTTGGATAAGGACTGAAATGAAATTTTAAACATACTTTGTTATATCCAGCCAACGTTGTTAGTTGCAGACTTCCTCTGTGGCTTTAAGTTGATGGAGGGCCCATTTTCGCCATGTTTGTATGTTTTCGTATTTTCTTTTGTTTCTGTATACTGTTTGTTTTACTGTATTTATATTCTTAGTTTTTTGTATGTTATGGCGAAATAAATACGATTGGTGAAAGGCTATTTGGTTAAAATTTTTTTTTTTCAAATTTCGCACCTCTCCATTCCATACTTACATACTTCATTCTTTCATCCATCTGCTGATAAGGTCTATTTGGCTTAAGCGACATTTTTTGGTGATATAGTAATATATATTTGAATCGGTAAAAAACAATGATTCCGAAAATATATATATATTACTATATCACCAAAAAATGTCGCTTAAACCAAATAGCCTTTCACCCGTCGAATACATTTCATTTCATTTTTTAATATTTTTAGTATTATATTCACTGGTATTTGCTTTTGTTATTATCTATCTGGATTAATCTATTCTTCTATGTTGTGTTCCAAATAAAAGATTTTCCTTTCTTTCATTCTCTGTTTAGTGCATTAGCACGAAACGCGTATTTTTAAAATTATAATTGTTTTGTCCGCGCACCCTTGGGATAGTCCCGCGAAACTAAGTTTCGGAAACACTGGTGTAGTAATTTAATTTACTGACGTGTGAATTGGTTGAAATATTTCGTAGGATTTTTGAAAGTAACATCTGGGGATGCTGGGTTTGTTGCATTCTCTGTTGGTTTTTGTAACAAAATGAAGTTTGTTTCAAATGTTTTATTATCTTTTCAAGTTTACTCAAATATTATCGGATGAAATTAAAAATCTTGTAACTTAAATAATATATTTAAATGAGCAATAACTATTTTGTTGGATTAATCCAATCGTGCTGAATCCTCCATGATCCAATTACCACAGTCATAGCATCTGCAAATTAGAATAACAGTGAGGGACATACAACACGCACCAAATACATACCAAGACTCCGACACTTTTGGCGTCAATGTAGTGGTATAGTTAAGCCGTGGTGGCTGCCGGCAGAATAGAATAGCACCCCCCTCTTCTTGCTAAGGTGTCGTAAAAGGCGACTAAGGTATCTCTTGAACACCGCAATTCAACCAGGTGTTTAGAGAAGGGAAAACTCGACCAAACCTGCATCCTGCTCCCTCCCGATCGTACTGGTTCTCCATTCCATCGGGCCTGAGGGAGCTCGGACGAGAGAGTGGTTTTCTGGCTGCGCGTCCAGTTATGCACTTAAATATCTCCTGCGCAATTGACTGTTTCCGTAAACTGGACCTCGAATTTCTTAACCGGTGTTGAAACTGTCGCCGTGGCCGAAACCGGCTAGGACATCATCATCATCATCATCATAGTTTAGTCAACTGTCACTCAATGGTACGTTAATGCAAGACGCAGTTCCACTCCGACGTTCTTTTGAGTTCTTTTGGCGTTACTTCTCAAGGTACTCCCTTCCAAAGCTCTAATAGATCACTAAAGGTTCTTACTCTGGTTGACTGCGCAAGCTACACTTCATATTCACAGAGATGCTCTGCGTTACAATTAATCTGTAAAATTCGCTTACTGAGCGCTCGTTTTTCTCATCAAGCGAAGTTGTAATGGCTTTCCAACACGAAGAGCATTTTATCGCGTCGAATACAGAGTACTACTTCTTTCTACCCTTTCAAATCTCTTTCGTCTCCTCAATAATCGTACAATATAGCCGAATTTTTAAGTACTTGATATTATATTAGTTCAAAATCATCCAGACGCCCGGGGAGCGAAAAGCTTTGTTGAGACTACGTTTCTGGAAGAGGTGGGTGTAAAGAGCACACTGCGCATCTTCTCCCTCTCATCCGAGCACCATATACCCTCAAATCTATTGTTTGGCCGGATATCAAACCTCATAAAAGACTTATGGACATTTTAAAGCCGGTAATTAGCTAGCACTAAAGACTGTATTAAATTGTAATTTTATTTTATTGAATTTCTTCATTTTTAACTTTTATTGGCAAACAGACTGACGACCCACCAGATTATAAGTGGGTACCACCGCCCATAGACAAGTAAGACGGAGCTCCTGAGAAAAACGGTACCCAGCACAACTCCAAAATGCGCGGCAAAAATGTTCTAGAGAAACGCTGTTTTCGCGGTTCTGTAAGGTTTTATAATGTGGGAATACGGCAACCACCAACGACGAATAGTGCGCGTTTGTAATGATGGATTGACGGATGGAGGTACCAGGTTGAATTACATTTCAATAATCGTCATGCTTTATACTTTTCCAGGGCAAACAGAGATACATTAATGCTGTGTACACTTTGCGTTATTTTTCTATATTGGCTCGACAAAGTAACTACATTCCATCTGATAGAAAGTTCAGTGAAAGACGACGATAGCCAAGAGACAAAAGCCCTGACAGTCGCCATCCTAAGCCACGACAGAAGGTCTCTAGATATAAGTAATAACTCCTACATGCTCCTACGTCTAGCAGGACATACATATACTGGTTTCGAAACGCTTCAGTGCGAAGCGAGTTACTATAACGGAGTTTGGACTTGTCTACTATGATCTCAATCTAGTTCAGGCAATCCTCAAAAAATACCTTTATTTCTTGCCCAACGTGACCGGCGAGCAGTTGATCGATCTTCATGGCGCTACACATGAAATTAAACGAGTATTTTGACGATATAATTTAATGAGTATAAAAAAAGTCGATACAATTTTTAAATTACACAATATTTAGAGTTCATTTAATTAATAACTCTTTACGAAACAATTTTTAATCTACGAGATCACTAATATATAAGCAATCTATAGGATTTTGATGAAGTCGATAAAAATCCCGGTCGACTTTAATCCAGTTTTTCATTGCCTTCGAATTATAGTAAACTAATTGCATTGGCCGCTTGTTCGAAATAATTACCTAATATTGTCTAATAACTTGGCAATAAATATATAAATGAATCATTATGGAAGATAAATTGTGTGGTAGGGTCATGAATAGGGTTTACAAAATAGTGTTTCAATTCCGGGATTTTCGAGCTCCAGTAATATCGTACGTCATTTTATCGTGAACAGACACAAAGGTTACCGGGAAAATTAATACTGCTAATATAATTACTCAAGTTTATAGATAAGCTAGTGTAAAGGAAAGGATAGTACACAATACAAAAGCTATCTAATTCCTTATTAATCAAGCGCAGGGTTAAGTAATTGAAAAATGTTTGTTAGTTTCATTAAAAACGGTGTTAATGCTAGTTTTTTATAATTAACCTGTATCCTGTAATCTAGGATAGTTTGTTGCTTGTCCAAATAACATTAAAAAACAAAAATTGCACTTTTTTATTAATTTCCATTTAATTAATTAACTCTATTATTTACTAAGGGTAATTTATACTAACAAATTAAATCTAAGAGGCCGCCGAAAAGGTCCGAGAACGAACATCTTCTCTGGCCATTTGGTGGCCAAGGCTCTGTCGTCGGAGGGACGCGTTCGCCTTGAACGTGAGCGACATCCCCCGGTGACAATAGCCGGGCAATAGACTTGAGGGAGTCCGCTGCCTGGATGAGAGAGAGGCGGTGCTCTGTGTCTAGCGCGCCACCTGAGAAAGTTTTTTTTAAATTTTAGTATTTAAAGGAAAACATCGCGAGGGGACCCGCATCCATCTAGTAGAAATGTTATATGTTAGTGCCCTGAAAACGGCGATAAGCTGCGCTACTGGGTACATTGAGGATGTCGTATAAGCGTAAACTGGATACAGCCACTAATGCATTTTTGCTGACCCGGAAAAAGATCTAGTGTAACGAGCTATTATTATTATTTAACAAAACATGCATTGATTTCAACTAATTAGTATTTTCTTTCAGAAATTTTCATAATTGTAAAATATTTTCAAATATTTACATTTTATTCCAATAATATCGGTGTATTACTGTGTATAGTTAAAAACTAACAATAAATATATTTATGTTCGTCAAAATATTAACTCGCATGCTTCTAGGGAACAAATTTGACACAAAGTTCAAAATCCCGGAAACCGTGCCATAGCCGACACACGTAACACTATTCTCAAAATTTGAAACAAATGCCGCGCGTCCTTATTAAGAATTCGAAAAAATAAAATATATGCCTTTAATGGGAAAACAGGAGTAGGCACAGTTAGTCCTAATTATTGTGTTATGGCATTGGCAGGTGCTAGCTTTTCGGTTGAACGTGACCGGTTGAAATTTATACATCCATTAGTAATTTTATGAGCTCGATATTAGGGGCAACTTGTTTTGGGGTTTTGGTCTTTGATGCAGAACGAAGTAGTTTTGCGTTAGAACACTACGTGTTTAAGTTTTTAGTTATTATTTTTTTTATACTGGTAAAGATAGAGAAAGAAAGAAAAAGTTTATTGAGGCAAAGGAAACAACACGCAACAAACATTTATATAAAAACAACAATGAAAGAATACATAACATCACATCATGTATCCTGTGTGCTGCTACCCATCTCAATGAGCACTCAGCTCAGCGTGTGCATAGGCAAAGCGTCTCGCAGCTGGTGGAAAGTATAAAGTACTCCAAGATCTGTCAGCAACCGTCAAGGAGCTAAAATCCGTTTACAATGACCATTGTAATTCTAGCTCATACACAGTACAAGCTTTAGAAATATATGAACAGTTAAACATACAGAAGCTAATAACGAAACGCGACAGACTGAAGCCTTGAAATAATAATATCATGAAACTATGTCCTTTGTGGAGGGAGCCGAGAAACATTAGTTGCTGTATCCACTTTTATACATTATTATAACAAATATAGTAAACAAAAATCACCTGATGGAAAGTGGATACTGCGGCCTGCAATTGATAATTCGTTTTTGTTCAGTCTGTTTGCTGAATTATTTACAATTTTATGACAATAAAATGTTAAAAGGACGATCTATAAGAGAGCTTATTTTTTTACAAATAATTATTTAAAGTTGAAATATTAAGGTCAAGAGTACGCAGAAACGGAGAGAGTACATGTAGAGATTAATTAAAAAGGCAAAAAGGATTGCAAAAAAAAACGAGAAGAGGCGTTCCATTCGTTCCACCTAATCCAATAGAGCTTTATTATGATGATAAATAGATATCTAATGATTAATCCTAATTACGCCTTGTAGTAAAAGAGAATGAGCTAATATAAAAAAAAAACTACAAGTTGCGACTGTTTTTTCCCATAGATAAAGTGTATGTTATACAAGATTCCAGTATTCCGTGGCCCTTTAGCATGTAATAAAAACTTTTAACTGTAACTATCGTTTTCATCGCATCGGAGTTATATTTTATGATGTAAAGAAATTTTACATCATAAATCCGTAAAAATTAACAGCCTTGACCGCCACCGGTCGCTTTACATAATTCTGTGTAAAGGATTGCAGCAACTTCCTGTTGCTTGATCGACATACCTGGCCATCTAATGCGTGAAATATTCAAATTCACCGGCAGCCCCTTTGTCTTGCAATATGGTGCAAGACATAAGCTCAAGCGGGTTAATACTGTCTTCTAGAGATGTGTAAATCCAACAACAAGAGGTCTGGGCAGTAAACTTGAGGAAGTCTGCTGCCCGGATGAGAGGGAGGCGGTGCGCAGTGTCCAGCCCGTCAATAAAGAGATAGGTTTTGGAGGGGTAGGCTCTTTGCTCCTAGGCATTTTGCTCCCCGGGCGTCTGGATGAATTTGTTTTCCCAGGCTCGGGTGAAGCGATTAAAGCGACACCCCGGAGATATTTAGTCAGTAGGAGTCTGACACACCGGGATCGCTTCCGTCACAGCGACCCTGATGGTTCTGTGTTGGATTTTCCACCGGTACACCAAAAAAAAAGTGGTACTAGAGGAAATCTAGTTTCTATACACGAGAAAGGCAGGATGTGAGTGTTCCCACACATTGCTTATTACGACGGTATTCCCATAGTTTGATGAGACCTAAGAAGGCCGCCCGCATGCTGATACCGTAATATATTGCGTAGTTTGCTCCGATGACCGATTTTCCGCAGCGTGAAAGGACAATCCAAGGTTTTTAATCAGTAGGAGTCTGACACAGTTCTTACCAGCACCTTCATGGTAACCGGAGAGTCCTTTGAGGGTTTCGTCCTAGTAAAAAAGATGTGTAAACCCAGATTTATGTAGGTTAAATTTTTACACCTCCAGAAAACAACTATAGAATCAATGAATCCTACGTTTCTGAAATAAATTTTCGAATCATTGATGGTTTTGGATTGGAAGATTTGGATTGAGAGAACTGTAACAGAACAGAGAAATCCATGAGGACATGACCTTGACTAATAGCCAAACATATTTTTATAGCACCGGACGATAGTTTTCGATGTTAGACATCACTTTAATTGTTTTAAAAAATTGTTAAGATGAGGTACTTTTATTATAACAGATTTACTATATCCTCCATCAGTTACATACAAAAAAAAACATTGTAATTCACTGAATAGCTCTCTATTATTATTATAATTTGGAAAACCAGAAAGCCTAAAAAAGCCGGACAGAAATATTTAACGCAAATATTTGGCCGGACACAAAAAAAAAACTCAAACATAACAAAAGTTGGGAGCTGTACTTCTAGGCAAGTATAAAATTACAAATTGAAAAATATAGGTCAATACTCAGGTTTTGAATTATTCAACGCTATTTTATAAATGGATAAATAAAACTAATAAAATTCCTATCACAGATTGTTTCTCATCATGGTTATTATCACATGACTCGGATATTTATTTTATATGCTCACTTCTGTGGCTTGTACCACACACCTCATTAGGGTGCACTTCTTTAGTTTTTATTCGGTTCAATGTTGCGTAAATAATGAGATCATATAATAGCAATATATTACTAGAGCCGAGACAAACTTATCGAATTTCAACGTTAAAAATAATATTGATTTCCGGCGCAAACCGTTAGTTAATCGGCATTTTTTTGTGTCAATAAACTTCGGCATATCGTAATTATGTAGAGAAGTAATAAAACGCATAATTAGTGTAAGAATCTATTGGAGGTTCGTTGGCTTTGGCATGGGTACCTTTAAAGTATTACACATAACTACCCATAACTATATCATGAGATGCACTTAAACTTTACTGGCGTTATTTCAAAACTGTTTCGCTTTACGTCGAATTTAAGCATTGCAATAAATAACTATTTTTGTTTACACCTGCTTGTAACGAGTATATTTTTCTATCGCTTTTAGGCACGTCATTATCTAAATTACGCACTAGTGCTATAATAACATTACTGCACTCCTAGTGGTTTCTTTAAACTGGCTTGACACAGTGAGTACAGTGCATCTGATGGAAAACACAATGTGGTCCAAGAACGACATCGACTATCAAGGGAAGAAAACAGTCGACAGGAGGTCTTTACCAGTAGCGTTAATTCCATAGATGCATGCAAGCATTGCATGCCCTTATGATAAATAAGTCTGGAATAAATTGCTTAAAGTTAAATAAAAAAAGGGACCATTTATATTCATATCTATTCTATATTCACGCCGTCTATCTTTCCTATGAAAGCAATATAATATTTACTATCATAATATAATATACAAATTAATTACGGGAATTCTGCCTACCCTCTCCAAATAGCCTATGCATGTCAGGTCATGTTATGTTCAGGTATATGAATTACAGGGCGTATACAAGTTGGGCCCGAAACACGAAAGGACGAGGTGAGTCACTATGACAGTCTTTGCACTTTACTGTAGTCAGGAGTCGGTTTGGGTAATCATCACATCACCTTAAAAGTTTTGATTAAGTTAAGTTTCTACCTTACTGTAAGCTATATGTAGGAGAAACATTGTATGAACTAAGTTTTATATTATTTTCAACTTTTTTTATTACAATCAGACTTTCGCTTAACCTCAATCTTACCTGTAGGAAAGTGACGAAGAGGTCGATAATGAAGCGCGATCACCTAGCTAATACCGATTTTACTCCAACAAAGACTTCTTTTACCTTATGTATGCGCTGCGAATTGCTGAAAAACAATTAACTGCAGAACAGAAAATTTAACCCGTCGTTTGAAAAAATAATTAGGCAATAATTTCCTAAAGCAGATGTGTTTTATGTTTGCGTGTAAATTTTCGCTGAGAATAGTATCGAGTTCAAGTAATGCAAAAAACAAGATGTAGATTTGACCCCGTCGGAAATACTAATTGAGGCACGAAACTGTGAGAATTGTGCTTTCACCATTTTTTCTATAATTAAAGTTAGTAACATAATATAAAACTCTCTTCTTCCTCGTAAGTGGGATGAAAATTGTAGAACACGCGTGTGTTTTTTAGATATTACAAGTGACTCGGAAGCCGATGCTAACTTAGCACACATGTATAATAATGTACTATTATTGATGCATATGATGATGATGTCCTAGCCGGTTTCGGCCACGGCGACTGTTTCAACACCGGTTAAGAAATTCGAGGTCCAGTTTTCGGAAACAGTCAATTGCGCAGGAGATATTTAAGTGCATAACTGGACGCGCAGCCAGAAAAGCACTCTCTCGTCCGAGCTCCCTCTGGCCCGATGGAAAGGAGAACCAGTACGATCGGGAGGGAGCGGGATGCAGGTTTGGTCGAGTTTTCCGTTCTCTAAGCACCTGGTTGAATTGCGGTGTTCAAGAGATACCTTAGTCGCCTTTTACGACACCTCAGCAAGAAGAGGGGGGTGCTATTCTATTCTGCCGGCAGCCACCACGGCTTGATGCATATATGACTATAATGTATGACTTATTACATCGATAAAATTCGAAGGTTGTGTAATTAGCTTCCACGACAAATCATTTTCTTATAAGACAACATAATGATAAATAATTATGCACATCACGAGCGCCTTTTACATTTAAAAATTTATAATATAGTAATGTTATAATTTGCAAAGTGAGTTATATGATAGCTTCCCACGGCTTGTACGTTCCGCCTACAGAAAAGTTAGATAACGCAAAATTTGGAGATGCAATTTAAATGCACTAATTGGACGTATATATGTTTATATCGAAGGTTTTGTTTAAACTATTTTTTTATTCTATTTATTTAAGGGATTTTTACGTGTGTACGTATGTCAGCCCCATCGTACCCTAATACAAAAATACCTAACATATTACATATGGTGCCATTGATCTGAAATAGCCAGACGCCTCATCAGATAATAGTTCTGTTAAGATTTTGTTAAACATCCCGATGTCAAGTCTGTTCAGACCAAAGGCATTTAAACTATTTTAATTAATAAAGCCGTTCAGCCACAGACAATGTATAATCATGAAGGGCTCATAAGTTATTAACACTTAACGGACGGGCCCCGTAGATTTACGTTTTTGCTTAAATTTTAGGTACTTTCGTGGTCGGCTGAGATACAATTGTGGCTGCATCCACTTTGCGCTTATTTCGTGCCTAACAGGATCAGTAACGCAGCTGATTCATGTTGAGCATTAATTTTATTTTTATTAGAGGCCATGCGGGTTTCCTCAACATGTTTTCTTTTACCGGTGAGCATGTGGAGCCCAAAGCCGTTCTTATGCTGGAAAAACTCAGATGTACGTGCCTGATTTCGAACCTACAGCCACTCGCGTCGCCGCGCATGAGTAATGGCCCCTTATCCACTACAGCCACAAATAGATTATAAAAATTATAATTATTATTTATCTTACAATAATAACCTACTGCTTTTCTTATATTAACGGCACGGAATCAATTTATTTGTTTTCTCTTTATGTAAACAAACGCTTTTTATAAGACAGACTACTTTTACAAACTAAAGTAAATTGATGATTTATTATATTTGTTTAAACTGAGATATAGATGAGAATAAATAAATATTAAAGTTGCTGAGAAAACTCTCAGCTAAACAGCTTACTAATCTGTTTTTAATAAGATAACTTTGTTATAAAGTATCAATAAAATATCATAAACCTGTCAGCAAACGGTTCTATACCTACATTTACAAATGAAAAATTTGTTCAAATAAATTTATATTGTTTTAAAATTATTCGTTGTTTTCCCACAAGTAGGCTTTTGTAATTTTGTTGTACCGCGAAAAATAAAATTACATTTTTTGCTCAATATGTGGTAACACATGTTTCAAACCTTACTCAAATAAATTAAAAATACAATTTTTAAAACAAATTCGTGACCTCTATAAGTCTCGAAATTAGCTCACAGCCACACAGTAAATCAGAATTGAGTAACTGAAGATGTTTTACATTAACCATTTGGCAATTAATGCATAATGAAGGCATAAAGATGGTAAGCGTTGCATAAAATCACCCCTCGGGCGTTTGAATAGTAAAATACATGATTGATAATGCGGTAGAGGTACGCGTCGCGACTCGCGTGTCAGGACGAGCACGTTCGCTTTATATGGACATGCGCTTCTGACACAGTCATCATAGATGGGCAAAATATAATCAAATCAATAAAAATGATTACGATTACATTTTACGTTTTTTACCATTAATATGACTGCATTTTGCTCATCTATGTTTTAAACACTACAGAATCCCAGATTGCATACATTTATGATTCCTTAATGTTTTGAAGGGATTTAATGATGATTATAGAGCAAGATAATTAAATTTACGACTACATTTTGTAATCGTTAATCATTAATCAGATTACATTTTGCCCATCTCTGCATCCTACACGCATTTCTTATCATAGCGGTTACAACCTTTATTGCATCTCTGTTTACCTCTGAAGGAATATAGTGTAATAATATATTATTGCAATAAATATTACAACCATCTTACTGCCATCACACTGTTAAAAGTCCTAGCATGCTTACCATATTCATCTAATTTATCAGATGATTTCGTGTTTTCGGATTCATGCAGATTGAGTAGAAATGAGAGCATCTACAATTTATCATTGTCAAATATTTCAGTCCTTTTGTAATTTAGCTAGAAAAAAACTCAATCTCAAGCAGTAAATGGTGATTATTAGGTTGAACGGAAACTACTCCAGAGATCGAGGTTCACTAACTAAGAAAGACCAAATACATCATACTGTTTTAAAATAAGTACACAAGGCAGTCCATGATGCCCAATAAAGGTGTAAGTTATATATTATCAAATGGCTGAGATATCTTACTGGATACACCACTCTTTTTTGTATCCCGGGGAAAATCCTGCATAGGATCATCAGGGCTACTGTGAGAGCAGCGACCCCGGTGTGTCAGACTCCTACTGACTAAAAACCCACGGGTGTCCCTCTAATCGCTTCACCCGAGCATGGGAAACCAAATTTATCATGACGCCCGGGGAGTGAAAAGCCTTGTTGGGGCTACCTCTGTAGGAGGGGTAAGAGTAAAGACCCTAACCCTCTAAAACCTTTTTCTCAGGCGGCGCACCAGTCACTACGTACTGCCTCCCTCTTATCCGGGCAGCAGACTGCCTTAAGTCTACTGCCCGCCTGGGATACACCACCCACAACAATCACATTAATTAGAGAAATTATTATGTTATCACATCTGTCGGTTTTATTTGCAAAACAGTTTAATAATTTTTTTTCTAAAAAAAATTTCATATCCAAGTTCAGGTAAATAATTGTTATATTATGATAGCAACAATTTTTTTTTTGCTTGTTTTATTTGTTAGGCTACACAATTTTAACTACACAGTTTACTTACACACACCCACACACGCACTCTCAACTCTTACACAGATTAATTTAGTCAAGTGCAAGCCTGTGTATTAGTATAAAAAGTATGGAATGTCCAGCATATCCTAACTGCCGGTCAGAGCGAGCCACAAGCCCGGCCGGTCCGGTCGCACATCGTTGCTCGTCCAATTATCATATCCACTTTCTCTGGCCTGTGTTATGCCACACCGAACTGGCTAGGACCTGCCAGGTGATTGCCGACTTGGATATGACACCACGTAATTAATGTTCGCTATATTTAATTACGTTTTATTTGATTTGCTGACTCGTAAATTAGCGAAATTACTACGAGTAGCGCGTACTGGTTTTACACGTAGCAAGTTCGTTTTCCTGATTCTGATACGTAATGGTAAACATGATGTGATCCGACAGACTGTGGCTATAATAGCAATAGAAAACCTATTGGTACTCGCAGTTGTCATGCCAGCAGATAAAGGGCCGGTTTCCATGCTCAGGGACACGAATGGACGTAGATTCGAATCCAGAGACGTAGCTTTGTGTTTTTCCAAATCACGTGCGGATTTGAGCACCACATACTCACTGGTAAAGGAAAACATCATGAGGAAACCCGCATAGTATGTACCAGAAATGTCATGTGTATTAGAGCTGTGAGAATGGCGATCAGTTGTGTTACTGGTCACGTTGAGATCGACATATAAGCCCAAATTGAATATACCACTAATGTTCCTCTGCTCACCCCGTAAGTGATATAGCGTGACAATATATATATATATATATATATATATCGGCAATATGGCTTTCGTCAGAACCGGTCTACTGTAGACCTCCTAGTGTGTGCCACCCATTACTGGGGTGAAGCCATTGAGAAGCACGGAGAGGCCCTGGCTGTCTCTCTTGAGATCTCCAAGGCGTTTGATAGAGTCTGGCACGCAAGCCTTTTAAGCAAGCTTCAGTCTTATGGGCTGCCGGAGTGTCTCAGAGTCTGGATCAGTGATTTCCTGAGAGAACGGTTTATACGAGTAGTTGTTGATGGCTGTTCGTCGGACCAATTGGCAATTAATGCCGGTGTTCCTCAGGGATCAGTACTTTCAGCAACATTGTTTCTGCTACACATCAACGATCTGCTTAAACCCGGTATCCTTGGGTATGCGGATGATAGCACTGTTACTGATAGGTACTTATCTGGACCGCGGGCAGATGCCGTCGAGATCTCTCTGCTGAGGGAGGCTATGGTGAAGCGAACAGATTTAGCACTTAAATATGTCTCTGATTGGGGCGATGCGAATCTGGTTAGTTTTAATGCTACCAAGACACAGGCGTGTCTTTTTTCCGCCAAACGGAGTCCTTTTCACCTGACTCCCACCTTCCAGGGTGTTTCCTTGCCGGTGACTGATGGTCTTGAGCTCCTCGGTCGTTGAGCTGACAGCTGACTTGAACTTTGGGCGGTCGATTGAGCTTAGAGCGAAAACAGCTGCAAAAAAATTGGGTGTCCTTTTTAAGGTCAGACGGTTCTTTTCACCATCGCAACTTCTTAACCTGTATCAAGCGCAGGTGCGGTCGGGTGTTGAGTACTGTTGTCACCTTTGGGACGGATCGGCTAAATATCAGTTGGCGGCTTTGGACTCGATTGATCGTAGAGCTCGTAGACTTATTGGCGCCGACTCTTTGTCAAAAATTAAAATGCAAAGCATCGAGCATCGACGTAGAGTTACCTGCCTCGCGGTCTTTTACCGGTTGCACGGTGGAGAGTGTTCTCAGGAGCTACATTCTTTGATTCCACCAGCCCCATTCCCCCACAAAACCACAAGACATCGTGTCGGATACCATCCGTATGTGGTGGATGTTCCTTATATCCGCACGAGAAGATTCGCTTCTACATTCATCATGCGAACAGCTAAAGAGTGGAATATGCTACCAGCAGCCATATTTCCGCGATCTTATGACCTAGGAGTCTTTAAAAGAAGAGTGAATAGGCATTTGTTAGGCGGACGCGGTTCATCATCGGACTCATCTTCACCTTCCACCAGGTGTGATTGAGGTCAAGCGTTCGCCTATAAGTTATAATATATATATATATATATACTTTATTTATGATATAAAAACATGTAGACCTACGGGGGCGAGGCTGCGGCGAGCCGAGAACCTTCTCACAATGCGCGCCGTATCGAGTAATACTGCCTACTGTATCCGGCCCTTGATCCAACAACCAAGCCTTTTAGTCAATACGATTATCGGAACAATAATCGTTGAATCCACACCCTACGTGCTGATAATTACGTTGGCAAGGTCTAAATATTTTGAAGATCTTTCTTTTTCCGCTTTCACGAGATTCTCATCTTGTGGTATGGTGATATCAATGAAAAATCTTAAAATAAAAAAAAATAACTATGATTTCTTAAAAATTCCTCGTATTAACGGTATGCTAGTAACTTGATTCCAGACTAACAAAAAAGTTAAACGCTCTAAATAATTCTACAATTTAACCTCCGGTAACCGTAAATTGAATCAAATCAAATAGATTATAAAAGCAATACAAACGATCAAATAGCTACTTAGAGTGATTAACAGAGGAAATTCCAGACTTCCGCATGATACAGGTATATCTGGCCCCATATCAATATGCAATCGTTTAACACCAATATGCTGCGTTTACTTGAGCCAGTTATTGGTTTAAGCAAGTAGATTTACTATTACTTAAATATGAAACTCTGAAATTACAGAATCATATAATTAAAATTGTTATTAGAGGTAAAATAATGAAACTAGTTGTTTATAAAACTATCTAGATAGCCTAACTAATCTGTTAAAAGCTGGCTATTTCTGTCGGTTCATATATTGGTTTCCTATAAGCCGGTAAACAAGGCAACAATATGATTTTAAAAAGTTTTTAATTTTAAGCATTGCATTACAACCTACTGTAAAATAGCATTACGTAACTTTACAGTAATCTATAACATTATTCAATATTATCTCAATAATTCTCAATATATTCTATGTTTATTAAGAATAATGAAATGTCAAATCCACATATCTTTACAAGTAAAATATGTAATTTCATATTTCTTAACTTTGAAACCATATTTATTTCATTTAAATTAATTTTTAGATTTATCAGAGTACCTTTCGGAAAAAATATTTACTTTCTATCACGGTGCCATTGGCATCTACAAGTAATCGTGCCAGTAACGTAATATAAAGATACGGTGTAAACGCTGCATCGTCAACGTGAAAAGGGCAAAGATTATTCAACTTAGCATAAAGTCGTCATAGATTACATGGAAATTGATATTACTTGGTAAAATTATTTAAAAACGTTCTAATCGAACCTTAAATCTGTGTCATTTATAAATTTCGGTCTCTTATAGTAATAAAATATTATTCGATGATTTATATCTCCATCATATATCAATGATTTTCTGTTTGTGATTCTGACTTCTGTCATTCAGGATTACATTCTTATTTATGATTGTAGCGATAAATTAAAAATATATTATTAAGATTTATATATAACTGAGATATTTACTATATAACTTTATTTTTATGTAAAGTTTAAATATAACAAATGTATTTATATATTTTAACACTCCAAAATTAGACTTTTGTAACACTTAATATTATACGCAAACAACAGTATTTAGAAAATGTTTACTAACTGTAACATTAATAATTTTATTTACAGTGTGATCTAGGTCTAATATATAAAAAAAAATCTTGACTGATATATCAGCGTTGAATCTAAACTATACATGAATTTTTTACATCGGATTATTTTTATAACGAAGGCACTACTCAGGGTTGATTTTTTAATATTCTCCGAGAGGGAATAATTTAAAACTAATTTAAATTGATTTTTTAAGGGATAAAATTTTTGTTCAAAAATTTGCCATTTTTTAGTGTAATTCGTACTCGAACTAAGAAGTCCAGATCATCTAGTTTTATAATATCATTAAATCGTAATACATTGTATAATATAATTAAATTGTAATTAATTACAGATCGAAGGCACCTGAAGGTTTTTGTAATTTAATAAACATTTTTTTTAATAGTGTTATTTTGATTATGTAGAGACAGATCTCTGTTATTTATTCTTTGATGCACTTTAAAGTGTGAGTAGTAAGTAATGCATCGTTATTGATTCAAAGAATAACGGAGCAAGTGCGAGCTTGTTACATTTTCGACGGTTACACAATTCCGGACTAATTATACCTAATTACATGAACATTGACCTTCCCATGGGAAGCTCTATGAGAAAAGACAAAAATTTTGTATTCTTTGCAGTCAAAAAAGTTAGGTTTTAAGGTGGTTCGCGAGTAGTAGGGATTCACAGGTTCTGGCTCACCGCCTTTGGCTCTCTCATCGGTTCTAGCTCACTGATCACGGCGTCAACCCTAAAAAAAAAAAAAAAAAAAAAAAAAAGGTTTTCAAGGTCGCTGAATCGAATGCAAGTATTTAAAATTGCGTAGCTTTAACCGTTTCAGAGATAGCATAACATTAACTAGGCTATAATAATACAAAAGCAATGGGGTACAGTTAACAATGGATCATCCGAGCAAGGGTCGTCTATTGTTCGGCTCGAACGCTATTGTTGTGTTACGGTCGGGGGGGTCTCAGGTACTTTTTCTATGTATAATAAAAAGCCGTCTACATTCCTTCATTAGTCATATTCATTTATTTTAAAACAGTAATTAAACAAATTCCATAATAACATATCATTGTACATGGTATCGATGTCAAATTGATTAATAAAGTAATTCATTGTACAGTTGTGCAACTTGTAGTACAAATACATTAAACAGTATTGACCACATACTGAAGTCCAATTGTTTTGCAATATTTTTTTATTGAAACTCCATCGGTGGCTATTTCTCTTTAAGAATGCATAGTGATATCCAGAAGGTGGTCGTCCATAGGAGTCGAAAAATTCACCAAAACCATTTTTGTCTATATGTAGTGCAACCCAATGTGATCCAGGTTTTGTATCGGGGTCCAAATTACTAATTAAATAAGTAGGAGTTTCCATGTATATCGGTAATCTATTTGCAGCATACACATTATACCGCAAACTTGGATGTATTTCGTTCAAATATTTCTGTAGTTCTATTGTATTCATACTTATTTAAAAATACAACTTTCCAACCCCAGAGATCGCAAACATGTGTGCGATTGTAATTACAGTAACTTATTATATATCGAAAGGGTGATTATTAAAAATAATACAAAGTAAGTTCATTTTAATTAATTAATTTATTCAAAAATGTACACACAAAAAGATACATACAAATATTACAAAGTTAATATTTTTACAATATATATATATTCAACTATTATAATCGACGGATACATTGCGGTTTTTATCTATCTCAATAACATTATCAAATTCGGCGTAAACAATACAGTTAATAGTTTGTACAAGCGTTGACTCAAATCGAACTTCTAATCTTACAGTGCCATGTCTTATAAGATTCCAATGACCTGAAGAGTTGGCTGATAAATCCGGAGTTAAATCAAAAGCTAACAAACAGTAACCGTTCGAATATTGTTCTCTCGAAATTCCATTCCCTTCATTTAAAAAATGTATACCCGTACCCGAAAATAATGTATGATAAGCCGTGGTGAAAATATGGTTTTCAAACGAAGGTTGTAAAGCTTTCGAAGGTATTTGTTGACCATCAATATATAAACAAAATGTGTTAATGTTGTAATTTTCGAAATTAAATGGATTTTTAGTGAGATTACCGTTAAATGCCCCGTTATCAACAAACCCAATAATACATCTTTTTGGGACTTGCCCCAAAAAAATGTTGTCAAGTGTTTTGCCTTGAATCCCAGATGGTATAGTTAAAACTTTCACTTCAGCTCGAGTGACGGGATATTTTGCTGTAGAAAAAGCCAATGCTTTTTGATGTGCAAGTAAAACAGTTGGATTGATTCGTGCTTTACGAACGATAAGTGTTGCATCTGTAATGCATACTTTAAACTTTGAATCACTTGAAGGGGCCATTAAGTTAAATGTTTCTCTAGAGCGAACTAATTTAACTGACATTTCTACACCATTGATCAAGAACTTTTCTTGGTTAAATATATCGCCATGTAAGTGTCCAATCATTTCAATTTCTTGACTTTCAGAAGCTAATTTTTGTCTTTTAACAAATCCTCCATTTTCCTCGCCGGTTTCATTCATTTTGTTGGCTGTATCTTCATACCAAAGGCCACACGTAAGATGAGATTCTTTAGCTGGTTTAGCATAATTCAACAAAGTTTCCATGTAGGCACGATACGCATATGTATTATTTGGAGGTGATATAAGTTTTTGATTTAAATAGACATCAAGTTGACTGAAGATTGAATGCAACCAATTATTAACCGGAGCCACTACCGTTGAGGCAGCTACCTTAGAGAAATCTTGATGCAATATCCTGGCTTTTATATGAATCAAAGTATGAGACAGATCTATATAATCTTCATATCTTCTTACCGTTTTGACGAAAGCATTTCAAAATTTGTTAGTTATGACTCAAACATTTCTAACAGTTTCATGTTACAACTTGTTTCATTGTCTGATAACAGAAAAAAGTTCCAAAGTATTACAAAAATTTCTAAACAATGAGTCAAAATATTTTTAACAATAGTTTAATGGAAAGATGACTAACAAAGACACCTTACAAAATGTTATAAACCTATTCATATCTTTTGTTCATATCGAAGCCGGAATTCATTATCACAAACCTTTTGTGCATTGGGCCCATGAGTCATGGTGTAGGAGCGATATTTTCTATATATATAGGGTTGGAACTGTTTAAGTTACATTGTGAAAGTGTCTTTTCTATAGTGAACATTTAGTTTGTTATATTTCGTGTATTTCTAAGTGAAGTGAAATACAAGTATAAATTTAATTTACAAAGTATTAGTGACATAGATTCATACAACAATGAATGTAAGTAATTTTGTTATTACTTTATACCACACTTATATACACTAAAAAACCATCGCTACACTACGAACAATCATCAATTCAGATTTAAATTTATAAAATATTTTTACAGAACTCACTGGAAATTATTGATGAAGAAAATACTTTTAAAAATTACTACTATCCTCTATCGGATGAAGGTAGTCAGGATTTATTTAGTAATGTACAATCAAAACTAAAGAAAAAGAGGGAGCAAAATATTATTACCAAGAATTTAGATGAATTCTTTGAAGGTCCTATAATAAAACGAAAAAAACTTTCATCCACTGTATCTCGAATCGATGAAGAAGGTAATACCGTCTGTTTATCAACAAACGTTGATGATGGTTCCAGCTCAAGTAAACTTATTAAAATAGAAATATATGACATGAAAAAGATTGCAAAAATAGCCTCCACAGAACATTGGAAGCACGCAGATTTTAGAGTTAAATATTACACAAATGATAAACACAAAAATTCTGCAAACGTTAGAAACATTGTTTACGAAATAACTAAAGAAATTTCTAAGACTGAAAATTGTAAAAAATCTCACTTTAGTAATAAGTAATAAACGCATTCCATTCAATTAATATTCGTGTATATATTATTTACTTATAGTTTCTGAATATAATAATCATGTGTATTTTATAGCTAGAATATAAAAAAACTATTTTTGTAAATACAAATTTTTATTAGTACTTTCTTTAAATAAGTTCGTGTCATATATTTCCATTTTATTGAAACATAATCTAAAATTATATCTGTACCTTTCTTCAACGCAAATCTAATATGGAATGTATAATTTGTGGGGAATAGTTCCAGAGAGTGGATTGAAAGACTCCACATATGATGAAGAATTGTACAATATTTGTGCAGTAGTTGAGGAAAACATAGCGTGAGTATGCCTTCTTAAATTATCTCAAAATTTACAGAATTATTTTGTTCTTCTTCTATAAATATGTTTCTTCTTTGTTTTAGACAATCAAAACAATCATATCAAATCGGGATGGGGTCTAAGAAACTTTGTTGTACGAAGGATGATGACAATAATAAGAAAAAGACTAGATATGAAGATAGGCCATCAACTTCATTATCATCGATCGGGATATCAGCAGACCTCGATGTCGACAAGGTGCAATGTAACACGTGTAAAATTTTGATAACTAGAAAATACTTTACCAATCATTTGAAAAGCAAAATTCATAATAATAATGTTTTAACTTCTCACACATCTCTTAAAAATGTATCAATTGCTGAAACAGCCTTTGGAAATAGAATAATTACATATAAAATTAAAAATAAATCTGATTTATCATCTATGTTAGATTTTGAAACGCCGGAATTGTTTTTAAGTTCTATAAAAGATGATGTGCTATTTTTGATTGAAGAATCTATGCAGAAACATACTGCTTTTAAAGTAAATTTTATACTACACGCAGATTTTATACAAGAAACTAAAGATATTCTAAATTCATTTGATTTTCAAACATGTAATTATATAATTTTTCGAGGTGATGACTTAAATATTTTCTTTTCTTCATTATGTGATGCTATAACAAATAAAATAAGTGCTTTTGAACAAAAAGACAGTGGGTGGAGTCTTAAACAAATTAATTGCTTAGACATGAATATTAATAAATTTAATCCGCTACGTGGTACGTCATATATTGATTTACCTAAAGATATTAGTAATAAAAAAGCTGTGATAAACGTAAAAAACTCTGACAATTTATGTTTTCAATGGGCATTACTTTCGGCATTATATCCAGTGAGTAAGAACGCAAATCGAGTATCGTCCTATAGCATGCATGTAAATAAACTAAAATTTAATGGTGTATCTTTTCCCGTTAAATTAAATGATATATCAAAAGTTGAAAAATTAAATAATATTAGTATCAATGTATTCGGTTTAGAATTTAATAAAGAAATGAAAAGGCATAGTGTAGTGGGTCCACTATATTTAACAAAATGTCGTAGAAATAGTCACATTAATTTATTACTCATAAATAGAGAAAGGACTTACCACTATTGTTATATTAAAAACTTATCAAGATTGGTCAGTAAACAAATTTCAAATCAAAATCATGCGGTTTATATATGCGATGGATGTTTATTGCATTTCCCCACAAAGGAAAGGTTGAATAACCATCGACAATATGATTGTTCACATATTACTGTAGAACTACCAAATATAGATAAAAGATATAAAAATTGGTTTGGACAACTAGTGTCAAATACTCAATTAAAATTTGAAAATTTCATAAAAAGTTAAAGATACCCTTCGTTATATATGCAGATTTTGAAGCCTTTTTAAATCCAATAAAAACGTGTTCTAACGATCCAAATAAACCGTATACTAAAAATGTTCACAAACATGAAGTTTATAGTTTTGGATATTATATTAAATGTTCATATGATAATAGTTTGTCAAAATATGTAACGTATAGCGGTCCAGATTGTGTACAGATATTTATGAATCGTTTATATGATGATTTAAAAATAATAAGTAAGAAAAATAGTTTTCAAAAATGCCCCAAACCATTGACTGCAGAAAATGAAAAGGAAATTGCGAATTCTAAACTCTGTTGTATATGTGAAATAGAATTTTCTGATGATAAAAAGATTTCATATTTTGATTGGTATACAGGTAATTTTAGAGGTGTTGCACACGATGTTTGTATAAGCAAATTTAGGATACCACGTCATGTTCCAGTATTCCTACATAATCTCAGCCACTATGATGCACATTTCATTGTTCATGCATTAAACTTTGTAGAGGGTGATGTGGATGTCATTCCCCAAAACAAAGAAAGATACATATCTTTTTCTAAAACATTAATAATAAATAGCCAAATCTTGAATTTAAGATTTCTTGATTCCCTAAAATTTTTACCATGTAGTCTTGAGCAATTAGCTAAAAATCTCAACGATGAACAATTTATTACTTTAAAAAATAGTTTTCCAAGAAATGAAGATTTCAGGTATGTTAGGAGAAAAGGTATTTATCCTTATGAATTTATGACATCATACGACTGTTTAAAATTAACATCTATTCCCACTAAAAATCAATTTTACAGTTCATTAACTGATTCAAATGTATCTAATGATGATTATAATCATGCACAGAATGTTTGGCAACATTTTGGTTGTCAAAATATGCTGGATTACTCTAACTTATATCTGAAAACAGATGTTATATTGTTAACTGATGTATTCGAAAACTTTAGAAATATTTGTATAACAACTTATGGATTAGATCCTGCTCATTATTATACAGCACCGGGCTTGAGCTGGGATGCTATGTTAAAATATACAAAAATAGAGTTAGAATTATTAACAGACTTTGATAAAATTGCTTTCATCAAGGCAGGTATTAGAGGGGGGGTATCACAATGCAGCAATCGTTATGCTAAAGCTAATAATAAATTTTTAGATAATTATGATGAAAATAAACCTACATCATATCTTGCTTATTTCGATGCAAATAACCTTTACGGTTGGGCTATGTCTCAATATTTACCTGAAGGAGGATTTGAATGGGTCAGTCCAAATACAAGTTTTGATATACCCGACACGTCTGAATTCGGTTTTATTTTAGAAGTAGATTTAGAGTACCCAGTTGAACTTCACGATTTACACTCTGATTTTCCACTTTGCCCTGAGAAAATATGTATAAGTAGTGATTCTAAAGAAACCAAATTAATACCAAATCTTTATAATAAGATCAGATATAAAATTCATTATAGAAATCTTAAACAGTGTCTGAATATGGGAATGAAAATAACAAAAGTTCATAGAATACTAAAATTTAGACAGAGCTCATGGCTGCAAAAATACATTGATTTAAATACAAAACGTAGAATAGAGGCAGTCTCGGATTTTGAAAAGGATTTTTATAAATTAATGAATAATTCCGTGTTTGGGAAAACTATGGAAAACATTGAAAAAAGGGTTAATGTGTAATTGTTAACGCATTGGGAAAATAACGGTAAAACTCTAGGTGTACAAGATTTGATTGCAAAACCGGAATTTCACAGTTTATCGATTTTTGCAGAAAACTTAGTTGCAGTACAATTGCGAAAAACAAAGTTGGTTCATAATAAACCCATTTATTTAGGATTTTGTATATTGGATATTTCAAAAACTCTTATGTATGACTTTCACTACAATTACATGATGAGGAAGTTTGATAATAAATTAAAATTATTGTATACTGACACAGATAGTTTAATATATCAGATTTTTACAGACAACTTTTACAATGATATTAAAACCGACCTCGTTTATCGATTTGATACATCCGATTATCCATCAGATAATACATATGGTTATCCAAAAATCAATAAAAAGAAACTAGGATTTTTCAAAGATGAAAATAATGGAAAAATTTTAAAAGAGTTTGTAGGTCTAAGATCTAAAATGTATGCATTTGACGTCGAAAATAAATTGACAGCAAAAGCAAAGGGTGTTAATAAATGTGTTACAAAAAAAATGACCATGGAAAATTATAAGACTTGTCTCTTCACTAAAAATATCCAATTTTGCAACATGTACAGATTCAAATCAATTAAACACACAATTTTCACCCAGCAAATAAACAAAAGATGTTTGTCTTATAACGACACAAAGCGTTATATTCTACCCAATAATATGGATACACTGGCGTGGGGTCATTACAAATTAAAATAGATTATAGAAAAATCTGTATGTAAATATTTCTTTGTTAATATAATTTTAATATATATTTCTATTCAATGTTCTAATTAAGTACCTTAATGTTAACTAAAATATGTATGTATTTCGATTAGTTTATGAATATAATATTTGTAAATATGTTGCTGTACACTGCTGTATTTGTATACTAGTCTTAAGATGTATCTTTTATTCAATTATTATTGTCAATAAATAGTTAATATTTGTAAATACTTTTTCTTATGTTTATTTTTTAATATGCATGTGGTAAGTGAATATATAAACCAACAATTGAACGAAATGTTTTATTTCTCTCTGTAACTCTCAAGCATTTACACACGTGCAACGTGATGTTTCACTTTATTCATCCATTTACTGCAATAGTTGCAGGTCCAAGTGGCTGTGGAAAATCAAATTTTGTTACAAACTTTATTAAATATATTAATGACATATGTAGTAGGGAGTTTACACAAATTACTTGGTGCTTTGATGAAATGCAACCTTTATATAACTTGCCAAATGTAAATTATCATCAAGGTATACCAGATCTTAATATGTTTGATGGGAAGAATGCAAACCTTGTAATAATTGATGATCTTATGAGAGAGTCTGATGGTCGCATTGTTGATATTTTTACCAAAGGAAGCCACCATAGAAACTTAAGTGTATTTTACATCACACAAAATTTATTTCACCAAGGTAAAGGACAAAGAGACATTTCTTTAAATTCAAATTATATTGTTTATTTTAAAAATCCCCGAGATAAAACTCAAATACGATACTTAGCACGCCAAGTATCACCAGAAAATCCAAAATTTCTTGAAGATGCCTATCGTAATGCAGCTATGGAAGCACATGGGTATTTAATGATAGATCTTAAACAAAACACTGATGAAATGTGTCGAATTAAAACAAAAATATTTCCTCCAGATGTACATTGCGTTGTTTATGTCCCCACCAAAGGCTTTAAATATAGCAAGAATCAACAAATTCCTGTCATTTACACATAATGCCGCGAAGTCTAAACACGCATAAAGACTTACTGAGAGCACTACATAAGCTTAAACCTAAATATAAGAAAGCTCTTTTACAATCGTGTGACGAAAAGGAAATTAACTGTATTTGTGAATGTATACATAACGTCCTCCAAGGTAAAGTGGAACTACCAGAAAAAGAGAAAAAAAAACTTAAACGATATAAATCTATACTGCGGAAATTGTTACATTAAAGTTCTAATAAAATAAGAAAAAATATTATTATTCAAAAAGGTGGTGCATTTCTACCAATAATATTGGGTTCAATTTTGAGTGGCTTAGTTAATTATTTTATGTAATAAAAATGGAGCAAGCTAAGAAAATGTTGCTCATTGAACCAAGTTTGATGGACAAACTAAAATACAACCAAGTTCCTGATAGACCCACTTCTAGATTAGATGCTGAGATGAAAAATATTTTGAATAGTAATATGGATGATAGGAAAAAATGTATTCTATATCTACAAATTTTACAAAGATATTTACACTTTACTGGAGAAGACCGTCAACCTCATGAAATACCAATAATAACTAAAAGTATTGATACTACCACTCCAGAAGTAAAAGTAAATACATCTAATAAAAGTAATTATACCGACGACAAGAGTTTAGTTACAGCTCTGCCACCAAACACTGAAGATAAAAATCAGGAGAGTACTATATCTTATGAAAAACTTCCTTACACGAAAGATCAAATTCTTAGTTTAATACCAAAAACCTATGTAAAGAAAGGTGGGTCTTTATTGGAATTGCTAACTCTAAGTACAAATAAAATTCATTGGAATGATGATGGTACAGTCATTATAGATAACGAAAAAATTCTTGGAAGTAATATAGTAGATTTGTTAAATGATGCAATTAGACCGTTAAAAAAAAGTGATCCAATAGGTTGGGAAAAGTTTGCAACAGCATTGAAGGATATTAAAGTACCGTTGACTTACGTTGGGAATCCAGCTAGAAGTGAATACATACACCGGCTTCAATTAAAGGATATTGACCAAGTATCTACAGATGAAGAGTTTAATGATAAAAAAAACAATCTAGAAAAGATAAAAAAACCTATAAGAAAAAAAAATAGTTGGGAAAAATGGACCCCATACTAGAGATAACTAAGATTTATTATGATCCATCACATCCTGCTGGTTACAGTAGTATTGAAAAATTGTCGAAAGCTATGAAAGGTAAAATGACTAAGGAAGACGTTAAAAAGTGGCTACGGTTACAAGAAACATACACGTTGCATAAACCAGTACATAGGAAATTTCCTCGAAACAAATATATTTTGTCCAACCTAAATGAACTTTGGCAGGTAGACTTAAGTGATATGAGATCTTATTCTACACATAATGACGGATTTAATTATATACTTTGTGTTATTGATGTGTTTACTAAATATGCTTATGCTAGACCTATGAAAAATAAAAATTCTGAAACAGTTAAATCATGTTTTGATAGTATTTTTAGTGAAGCTAATACCACACCAACACATATACAATCTGATAAAGGAAGTGAATTCCTTTCCAAAGATGTAAAGGGTTATTTAAAGAGTAAAAATATAAATTATTATACAACAAATAACCCTGATATTAAAGCCAGCATTGTAGAAAGATTCCAAAGGACACTAAAAATGAGAATGTGGCGTTATTTCACTCACAAAAATACCCATAGGTATATAGATATCCTACAGAACTTAATATACGCATATAACCATAGCTATCATTCTAGTATTAAGATGTGTCCTTGCGATGTAAATTTTGATAATATAATGACTGTTTGGAATAATTTGTATGACAGAGAAAAAGTTAGTCAACCTACAAATATTCCACTTCCAAAATTTCATATTGGTGACTATGTAAGAATCACCAAACACAAACATATCTTTCAAAAGGGATATGAATCCAATTGGAGTGATGAAATTTTTATTATATCTTCTATAATAGATAGATCACCGTGGGTAGTATACACATTAAAAGATTTACAAAATGAACCAATAACAGGAACTTTTTATGAGAAAGAGTTACAAAAAATATCTTATGATCCTACTTCAAGTTATAAAATAGATAAAATTATCGGTTCCCGCTATTCCGGTAACAGAAAGCAAGTGTTGGTCAAGTGGAAAGGTTATCCGGATAAATTTAATAGTTGGATATTGGCTTCTAGTTTAAAGAAAATATGATGAAGGAAAGTTTTTATTTAACATTGTTGAGTAATAGCTCCATGGAATACTTCCCAGAAAATACGACAACCCAGTTTTCAACCAAATTACCGAAACCTATTATACTTGAAGGTAGATGGTCTGTTGGTGTCGTTGAATTTCAATATCCATGCACGATGTTTACAGTTCAGGAACATGAAAATATTGTTTATATAACAAAATGGGCTGTAATGCCCCATGAGGATAAACCTTCACTAATATACTACAAACATTATATACCAGCCACCAACTATGATGATATTAATCAAATTTTAACAGCATTAAACAGCATTGATGATAAAGTTATATTTCGATATGATGAAATTTCAAAGTTTGTATCTGTAACTGTAATGGATGAATCAATAAGATCAGTTACGTTAGCACCTAGCTTAAGTCTTCAACTAGGATTTGAACCAACTAGAAACTTAGCACACAGGGGTGGTTTTGGAAAATGTTCAGCGAATTTACATCTAGGGCTACCATCCCAGTTATTTGTTTATAGTGATATTATTGAACCGCAAATTGTTGGGGATGTGATGACACAATTATTAAGAATAATACCACTAGACCCTTCAAAATACATATATGGAGCTAATAAAATGCATGTTTTCTCACCACCTCACTACATACCTGTTATGCGCAGGGAGTTTGACACGATTGAAATAAATATAAGATCAGGCACAGGACAAAAAATACCATTCCAGTTTGGGACATTGTGTATTAAACTCCACTTTATGAAACTATAATGTATTCCAAAGAATATAATGAGATTTGTCCTTATGAGCACTATTATTCACATCAAGCTGGTCACGGTATTGGTGTGATTTATCGAGGAGCACCGTATCAGCGTGGACATGGAATTGGTAGTTTTTTAGGAGGCTTATTTAGATCTGTTTTACCATTGCTCTCTAGTGGTGCTAAAGTAGTGGGTAAAGAGGCTTTAAATGCCGGTGTGGGTCTATTATCGGATATGGTTAATGCACGCCCCATGGAAGATTCAATAAGAACTAGATTGAAAGAGGCCAGCTCAAATTTACACAAAAAAGCTCAAGATAAAATTAATCGAATTAACATGTCCGGTTCAGGATATATAAAAAAGAGGAACCGTTTGAATTCTCTCATTTCAGCACCGAATGTCAAGGTGAAAGGTATCAAAAAATCAAAGTCAAGTCATACTAAAATCAAAGACATATTTTCATAAAATGTCATTTCTACATAACAAATCATGTGAGTGCATTAAATCAGAGTTAGATTTATTTGCATTACCCTCAACACAAACTAGTATAGAAAATGGAATATGGATACATTATAAACCTATATCATCTCTAGCTGATGATGGGCCCCTCGAATTTCAAGTACCAGGAACTGGTGAAGATTATATAGATCTGTCTCATACTTTGATTCATATAAAAGCCAGGATATTGCATCAAGATTCCTCTAAGGTAGCTGCCTCAACGGTAGTGGCTCCGGTTAATAATTGGTTGCATTCAATCTTCAGTCAACTTGATGTCTATTTAAATCAAAAACTTATATCACCTCCAAATAATACATATGCGTATCGTGCCTACATGGAAACTTTGTTGAATTATGCTAAACCAGCTAAAGAATCTCATCTTACGTGTGGCCTTTGGTATGAAGATACAGCCAACAAAATGAATGAAACCGGCGAGGAAAATGGAGGATTTGTTAAAAGACAAAAATTAGCTTCTGAAAGTCAAGAAATTGAAATGATTGGACACTTACATGGCGATATATTTAACCAAGAAAAGTTCTTGATCAATGGTGTAGAAATGTCAGTTAAATTAGTTCGCTCTAGAGAAACATTTAACTTAATGGCCCCTTCAAGTGATTCAAAGTTTAAAGTATGCATTACAGATGCAACACTTATCGTTCGTAAAGCACGAATCAATCCAACTGTTTTACTTGCACATCAAAAAGCATTGGCTTTTTCTACAGCAAAATATCCCGTCACTCGAGCTGAAGTGAAAGTTTTAACTATACCATCTGGGATTCAAGGCAAAACACTTGACAACATTTTTTTGGGGCAAGTCCCAAAAAGATGTATTATTGGGTTTGTTGATAACGGGGCATTTAACGGTAATCTCACTAAAAATCCATTTAATTTCGAAAATTACAACATTAACACATTTTGTTTATATATTGATGGTCAACAAATACCTTCGAAAGCTTTACAACCTTCGTTTGAAAACCATATTTTCACCACGGCTTATCATACATTATTTTCGGGTACGGGTATACATTTTTTAAATGAAGGGAATGGAATTTCGAGAGAACAATATTCGAACGGTTACTGTTTGTTAGCTTTTGATTTAACTCCGGATTTATCAGCCAACTCTTCAGGTCATTGGAATCTTATAAGACATGGCACTGTAAGATTAGAAGTTCGATTTGAGTCAACGCTTGTACAAACTATTAACTGTATTGTTTACGCCGAATTTGATAATGTTATTGAGATAGATAAAAACCGCAATGTATCCGTCGATTATAATAGTTGAATATATATATATTGTAAAAATATTAACTTTGTAATATTTGTATGTATCTTTTTGTGTGTACATTTTTGAATAAATTAATTAATTAAAATGAACTTACTTTGTATTATTTTTAATAATCACCCTTTCGATATATAATAAGTTACTGTAATTACAATCGCACACATGTTTGCGATCTCTGGGGTTGGAAAGTTGTATTTTTAAATAAATATGAATACAATAGAACTACAGAAATATTTGAACGAAATACATCCAAGTTTGCGGTATAATGTGTATGCTGCAAATAGATTACCGATATACATGGAAACTCCTACTTATTTAATTAGTAATTTGGACCCCGATACAAAACCTGGATCACATTGGGTTGCACTACATATAGACAAAAATGGTTTTGGTGAATTTTTCGACTCCTATGGACGACCACCTTCTGGATATCACTATGCATTCTTAAAGAGAAATAGCCACCGATGGAGTTTCAATAAAAAAATATTGCAAAACAATTGGACTTCAGTATGTGGTCAATACTGTTTAATGTATTTGTACTACAAGTTGCACAACTGTACAATGAATTACTTTATTAATCAATTTGACATCGATACCATGTACAATGATATGTTATTATGGAATTTGTTTAATTACTGTTTTAAAATAAATGAATATGACTAATGAAGGAATGTAGACGGCTTTTTATTATACATAGAAAAAGTACCTGAGACCCCCCCGACCGTAACACAACAATAGCGTTCGAGCCGAACAATAGACGACCCTTGCTCGGATGATCCATTGTTAACTGTACCCCATTGCTTTTGTATTATTATAGCCTAGTTAATGTTATGCTATCTCTGAAACGGTTAAAGCTACGCAATTTTAAATACTTGCATTCGATTCAGCGACCTTGAAAACCTTTTTTTTTTTTTTTTTTTTTTTTTTTAGGGTTGACGCCGTGATCAGTGAGCTAGAACCGATGAGAGAGCCAAAGGCGGTGAGCCAGAACCTGTGAATCCCTACTACTACTTTCGCGATCATAGTTCCTGGGTGTCAAGATCGTACAGAAAAGTATTAATATGGCACATAATACAACATAGAAAAATAGATTAAGTAAGGGAGAAAATAAAAAAGCAAATACCCTGTCTTGTGCTGAGAGACACCAAAGGGTAGCCAGCTCAGTATATGTCAGGTGACCAGCTGTGTTTGCCTCATCATACAATTCTCCGTCAAACAACTGTTATGTTACTTTCCTTGATGAGTTGCGTTCGGAATAAATCTGTTTATCCAGCTCTCATTTCGTTTAGGTAGGCAGCTTGATGACAATAATTGCAATTATACACATAATTATAGTCGAAAGTAGCCTTTTTCAATCAAATAGTTATGTTATTTTTACTATTTAGTATAGATAATATTTGAGATAGATCTGATTAGTTATATTATATTATTCCATAAGAGGAACTAATTGTAAAAGTAATATTGTTCAAAGCGTTGATTTTAATTTCTTGCCACTCAGGGTTAACAATAACTTCACAATTTTGAGTAGAATGTTCTTTAGTTATAATAGCATTTGTAAATCTTTCGATATTTTTCACTCTTCCTTTCTCTCAGTCAAATATAAGAATTTGCAGTGCGTACAAGTGTATGACGTATTTTGTTTCCCTTTTATTCTTTATGCCTGATTTATTTATCATAACATTATTAACTTAGCTTGTTGTATTCACTTTTTAAAGACACACCTTTTGTATTATTGTTTTTTTTATGTTTTGTATGTAGTTGTGTGATGTCCGTTCTGTGAAACAAAGTAAAAATACACTAAAGTCAATAAGGATAGATGTTTATAACATACAAATTATTCATGTGTAAATGGTTAAGTTTAAATGATAAACGTGGTCTTGTTTTAGTATATTTTTTTTTTTAATACATCTATTCCTTTGTGTATTGTGTATTTGTAGCACATTAAGTTGAAAAGTGCAACTACCAGAGTTGCTTTACGAATTTTTCTGCTTTACGAATGGGTGGTGGATTTATTTTCCTTTTCTTAATGATTAAAAAGCAGTTCTATTTAAATTCATATGGTATGTTTAATTTAATTACACAATTAATTCTTCACTCGTTACATATACCTTTGAATATTATTTCAGACTTCTATAATATTCTGTAGATATCACAAAAAGTCAAAAATAGCAAACTTTTTTATAATATAACCTAAATTAATATTACTTTCCTACAGAGTAAGCATTCGCGATCGATCTAAGAGGGTTTAGGCAAAGTAACATAACAAAAATTTACACAACGTTACAACATGATATTTCGAAAGTTTATCTCAATCCTGTATAGTTTGTACGTTTTTACTATCGTTATCGGTAATCGATTCCTACTTTGTGAAAGCCTTAAGAACAGAGAAATTTTAGAATTAGACAAAAAATTGATTCACTTTCTATCACACTTGTGCATACAATATTGCAGAGACATGTTCAAATCCACGACATTTTTTTCTAGTTTAAAGCAATATCCATTGCTTGTAATATCTAATAATCTTACTTTAAAAGTAGAGCTATTCAGCAATGAATAATATCTAATACGATATTACAACAACGTGGTTAGAGAATAAGGTTGCTGTTTGAACTGTAATTTAATCCGAAAAGGATATCCACACGAAGTAGTTGTACAATTGGGTGATACCTGTGCGGATATGCCTGCGGATATGACCGCGGATGAGGGTAGGGCTAAACTAACGAGATGATTGCACTATGAGAATATGGATCAGTTTACTCTTCGAGTTTTTTTTACAGGTGTCGAATTACTTTAAATTCAGGTAGAATTCTATATAGGTAAATGCAGAAGTAGGATTCTGTATATCTACCTAAAACACATAATCAATATATAAAAACATATACAAAAAGAAGGCGATTGTCTGCGCTACTGGTCGCATTGGGCTCGTATAAGCGCAAAGTGGATTCAGTAACTAATGTATCTCTGGTCACCGCGCAAGGGATATAGCTTGACGATATATTAGTATTACCATAAAAAGACCTGTTCTGACTGAAATATCATAAAGCCTAAATTACATCAAGTCAAGAAACATGAAATTTAGCCATTGAGTACTTTGTATGACGCAAGTATCTAGTAAGGGCGTATTTTTGATATTCCATCTCCAAGGTGGTGAAAGGATATTTTAAGCGTAAAGATATGTACGCTTGAATATTAAAAACAAAATTAAGGACATAAAACATATTCATGCCATTCAAACGCTAATGAAATGAATCTAAACTATAAAGCCCAGAAGGCGGAAGTAAGCGCGTCTCAGTCAATTTTTTCCACTTCCTAAAAGGGGTTACCACAAATCTTATTCAACAATGCTGGCACCACATGCCTCTCAATGGAAATAGAAACATAAAAAACACATTCTTAATGAACATAATTCCCGTATAAAAGGGTTACTTAAAATAAACAGGGTAAACAAACGGGTTTATTCTGGTTATTGGGGATATTTAGATAATATTTTTATATCGGTCAACAGTATATATAACGTGTAGGAAAGTACAAAGTAGAATAAGAATGGCATTTGTCGCGTAAAGACAAGAATCTAATAGCATTTCCGTCGTTATACTAGTTAATATATACAAGTATGAACTTTGGCCATAGTACGGAAAACTCTAGGTATATAAACATTGGACTGTATGTGATTTCGAAAAATGAATAGTGGAAGGAAGTTGCTATAACGGTTACTATAACTATATGTATATTTTTATAATAAACTAACAATATAAAACATTATGTGAGTAACAAGAAGACTGAAGCGTCGCCGAGTTTTTATCAAAATGATGTGTCTAAGTTATCATCGGCATGGAACCCAATGATAAGAAATTTAAGGCCTCGTTTAAGTCGTCTTGTAAAGATGCTAATGATGATGTCCTAGCCGAATTTAACCAGACCAGTGACCAGTTTCGGCTTGTCGCGTTTCGGGATCAGCTTGTGTATATCCAGTAGCTCATATACCTAGAGAGCTTCAGTCGTGGTATACGAGGGCCGACATGACGACGAAGACTATCAATGGATTTTCATCCTTTGATAGTCGCTTTCGTTTTTGGACTACACTGTACTTACCATCAGGTACTCTGTAGTCACTATGTCGAGCCAGTGTAAAAAAAAATAAAAAAAAAATCGGGCACGGCGACTGTTTCAACACCGATTAAGAAAATCGAGGTCCAGTTTACGGAAACAATCAATTGCGCAGGAGATATTTAAGTGCACAGCTGGACGCGCTGCCAGAAAAGTACTCTCTCGTCCGAGCTCCCTCAGGCCCGATGTAATGGAGAACCAGTATGATCGGGAGGGAGCGGGATGCAGGTTTGGTCGAGTTTTCCTTCTCTGAACACCTGGTTGAATTGCGTTGTTAAAGAGATACCTTAGTCGCCTTTTACGACAACTTCGGCAAGAAGAAAAAGGTGCTATTCTATTCTGCCGGTAGACACCACGGCAGAAAAAGATGCTAATACTGTGAGTATAGTGTTTCATTACTGTTTAAATTATAAAGGACAAAAAAGGGAAGTAACTTCTCACCCCAGACGGAAACTCCGCGACGCTTCTATTTGCTCGTGACCATGGCTAGTGTAATTAATTAGAAATTTAGAGACGTTATTACAAGTAAGTTAATTAGGAAAGTCAATATATTAAATAATTATATATGAAGAAAAAATGTACATACACAACTACAGTGTAAAAGAAAAACTGTTTTTCTCTATGCTTTGAAATAATGTATGCTATAAAAAAAAAATGCTCATCTTAATAAGATGTATGATTTTGAAATCGTTATTACAACATTTTAAGATAGAAAAATTTACCTCAATACATTTTTACTTTATATTTTAACTCCTATTGTCTAAAGATGATATCAAAGAAAAATAACGATATAATTATTGTAAAAAGGTAGTAAATTACAAGCAATTGAGGTTTTTCTTTAAATAAATTGCATTTTTGCGTCAGTTTCAGAGCTCCCCGGAATAAAATAAAATAGTATGGCGTATGTCAAAACAGATTTTAGCAGCAGCTCGCTATACATAAACACACTTTTATTATATCATTTATCATAATCGTAAGTCTATTATAATTTCAATCATTAATTCATTAATCACAACAACCGGTTAAAAAAGGTCACATGGTATCGACCTTACGACATTGGCCATTGAAAATTAAGTAAAATTCACGATTCGTTGAACAGAATAGGCCCGCAGTTTTTCAGCCAGCCCAAGTCGATCGTATAGGTATGTAGAAATGATTTATGGTTCCAACATAGCCGGTGCGCATCTCGTGTTATATTTGAACTCTGTTTAGGTAGGTACACTGGCACACACTTCGTCTCATTATGGATAATAAAATATGGAATGTCGAGATCAGATCAAACAGAATTACCGACCTGTTTGCAAACATTGCTCGGAAACAGTAGCGTGCATCATATACAAGCATGAAATAAGCATTATCTTGTTTCGTATTTGAATATATAATAAATATAATGACTTGAAATATGGTTCAACTTTGATTCTGAAGCTCTAAATTTAGCAATCGAACCGGTGAAGGAAAATATCGTAAAGAAACTGGCATAGTAACCAATAGAGCTGTCATGTGTTTAGTGACATGAGTACAACGATTAGCTGGTTTACTAGTCATGTTGGGCACTATACATATACATATAACCACAAATGTATTTCTTCTCACCTCGAAAGAGATACAGCGTGCCGATATTTATTAATGTTGTCAAATGTAATAATTACCTGATTTTTCAGTTACTGTATAAATTTTTTTACGGCTTTTAGGTAAAGGTAAGACACTTTACGAAGCGAGGTGAGGACTGCTGAAGTTATGTAATAAGTGAGTGCATGCCCAGACTAGGTTGGTAAAGCATAGGTCGTCTGGCGATGAAATGGATGGACGATAATGTAAAGGACGCGGGGTATCTGGTAGTGATTACGACTGGATCGAGGATGGTAGCACTGTATAAGGGAGGCTTGTGCTTCAACAATGGGCTGAAACAGGTTAGGGGTGATGGTTTTTATAAAATGGCCAAGTAAAACAAAGCAATACAATAAATGCTTCTATGGGATGCACGCCACTGCTTGTAAATAGCATAATTAAACACCGCGGCCGAGCTTAAAGGTGGTATGTCGATGGTAGCTCATGCTGCCGACAGGTTGACTTGCTCCGGAGCAGCAATGCTGCTTCTTTGGAATACAATTCACATAAATTTGCTCTTTGCAGCTGATTTTCAGTTATCCTTCGACATGCGGATCTTCAAACGAGTGAACTGGTGTTTGTTGGGTGAGCGCCCTCTATCGGTCTCATCGTCACTTGCCGCCAGATTAGATTTAGGTTAAGCGTAAATCTGTCTGTAATAGACAAAAAAAACTACTCAAATACGCTGTATTACGTTTCGTCTTGTCACGTATTGGTATTAGTTTTTGTATATCTAATTGTTCATATATTTAAAGACCTTCAGTCGTGGTATATATAAGTCGGAATGACGCTGGTGACTGCCAATGGATTTCATGCGTCCTGTGGTATTTGCACTTTGTTGAATCAATATAAAAAAACTCAAGAGAAACATACACATTATTCACTTTAATAATGAGCATAATATGCCCTTACTATTAGTATTTTCATTGCCATATAAAGAGTGACTTCTTCCATGTAACCAGTGGGTGGAACGACATTAAACCCTTGACATACTATGACGTCTGGGAGACGCTATTTGTGACTTATGTCAAAACAATAATTGACGTGTCTTAGACGTCTTCTATATTCCGTTGCGAGTTGTTTACAGTACAATCAAAGATCATTATTATATCAAGAAATTAATAATTCCCCATTGTTTAAGAATTTTTGACAAAAAATAATCGAATAGTTTGTATAAAACGAGTTTATTTTTGTTTATTTGTTTTTATAGTTATACATTTTTTTTTGGCTGTAACACTAAGTTTGATGTTTTGTGATTCAAATAAAGTATTCTGAACAAGATACAAAGCTATATTTGAATGCCATAACAACCGATAAATAAATAGTATTTCTAGACACATTACTTTTGTGTTTAAAGATATGTCAAGTGGTCAACTAAAGGTAACATTGAAAAACATATCTATCATCAATCGTTCAAGGTAAATGTAAAACAAATGTAATAAAAAATAAAAGATAGCGATATAAACAAGGATCTTTGATTAGATTACAAGATAACAACCACAGTCTAGATTTTGTAGATTATGTTTAGATTGAATATATTTTACATTAATAGAAGCATTTTAAGGAAAACATTTGCTCCGTGTCAAGTTCCTATAAGACATGTTTTAATTTATTTCATATCAAATTTTCCTTCCAAGATCTTATTTCATGTTAAGATTAAAAATTGTTTATATTTGAACGAAATAACAATGCTAAAAAAAACTAAAATTTAATAAATTTTTGGGAGTTGAAGCTGCTTGCGTCCGTAGGCTTTACCCTAGTTTCCCCCTACACGTGACTCCTGGGTGGTGCTAAACGAGCAGCAGCGAGGTGGTAGGGCGTCGGTGCCCGTCTGGATCGCGACCACGGCGCATGGGTGTAAAGCCCGTCATAGTGACCATTTTCGGCTTGTCGCGTTTCGGGATCAGCTTGTGTATATCCTGTATCTTATATACCTAGAGAGCTTCAGTCGTGGTATATATGGGCCGACATGACGACGGAGACTATCAATGGAATTTTATCCTTTGATGGTCGCTTTCGTTTTTGGACTACACTGTACTTACCATCAGGTACTCTATAGTCACGATGTCGAGCTAGTGTAAAAAAAAGAAAATATCGTATCAATTTGCACTGACAACTAAAAGCTATTTTTTATCAGATAAGATAAAATAATTCCAAGACTTGACACTAGACGTCTATATTTATATCAATAAAAAGCATTTGTAAAAAACATTATCCGTCCAGGATAACGAAAAGCTACCTTCCCATCGGAACTTGAAATCTGTCAGCCTCCAGATGTTCCCGATTTTTTACAATAAAGCGGAAACGGAAAGACAAGAACTAAGACTATCTCGCTCTAAAAATATATTCGTCTCGCTCTGACGTCTCGCTGTGTTTTTTGCTAGGTCTCTGGAGCACAGATTGTGTTCGTCTACCACCTGCTTTAGTGAAAAAATAACAACTCACAATCATATGGTGTGAACCAAATACGGCAGGTTTGTTTGGCTGACTAGTCTTTGACAGGCGTAGATGGGCAAAATATAATCAGATTAATGAAAATGATTAACGATTACATTTTATGTTTTTACCATTAATATGACTGCATTTTGCTCATTTATGTTTTAAACACTACAAAATCCTAGATTGTATACACATTTATGATTTCTTAATGTTTTAAATGGATTTAATCATGATTAGAGAGCAAGAAAAAATTACGACTACATTTTGTAATCATTGATCATTAATCAGATTATATTTTGCCCATCTCTGTTGACAGGAATATTTTGGCCATACATACAGAACTTATTATTGAATATAATTTGCTGCAATATATTTTTTTTATTCTTGAAAAAGAAAGGCTTTTAACTACGCAGTCATGTCAACCCCGTAAACATACAAATTTAAGTTCTTAATTCTAAATTTTTTTTTACAAATGTGTAAATTAACAGTGCCTGGGCACTCCCGGGCTCGATTAAGTATTGATGGAATACACCGAGATCCATCCTGCAATAAAGTCACTCGACAGAGAACCGAAGCTATCGTCATAGCTTTACGTATCAGCTAGCTGAAGTGACATTAAGCTGGACCCATATGCCGAAGAAACGATCATTGCTGGAGCAGAATTGTTCTTGAATGGAGATCATAAACCCGCAGACATAGCGTATATCACCCTGTGGCCAGATGGAGAAATGACAAGAAAAATACCACAAATAATTGAATGAAAAGAATCGAAGATATCACGAGTTAAAAAACCAATCACGTGAACCGGCCCAGGGCCTGTAGTAGTTATGTCTATAAATATAGTTAATTCTCTAAAATTTTGCGAGCCCGATAGATATTCGGAAGCTCATCATAATAGCTTATCTAATCCTTATCACTAAACTGTAAACCAAAAATTTAGAGTATTTGAACGTAAGCTGACGTGGTAAGTCCGTGACTGGGTCGTGACCACAGTACATAAGTGTAAAGGCCGTCATAGTGACTCGCTTCGGCTTGTCGCTTTTCGAGATCAGTTTGTGTATATCCAGTTGTTCAAATACCTAGAGACCAGTGACGTGCATAGGATATTTGGTCAGGGTAGGCAGAATTCTCGTAATTAATTTGTATATCATATTATGGCAGTAAACATAACATTATTTTAATAAGAAATATAGACGGTGTGAATATAGAAAAGATATGAAAATAAATGGTTCCTTTTTTTGTTTAACTTTAAGCAATTTATCCCTGACTTATTTATCATAAGGGCATGCAATGCTTGCATGCATCTATGGAATAAACGTTACTGCTAGAGACCTTCCGTCATGATATATGTGGGCCGACATAGCTGTGGTGACTTTCAACGGATTTTCGTCCCTTGGTGGTCGTTACCATTCTTGGATTACACTGTATTTTACATCAGATACAATGTAGGCAGTTTGTTGATCCAGTATAAAAAAAAGCTAGATTTGAGACTAAAATCGATTCCTATTTGGTGACTACAGAAAATTGGAGTGCTTTAAAGGAAATCTGTAATATGCAGCGAGGAATTGAATCAGAGAAGCTGCGCACCACATCTCAGCCATTATAAAATTTCAGAAACATTCGACATCCTTTCTCACAGGCGTGCCGTGGGAGCGGTGCGGGTAAACACGCGCTGTTGTCTCAACATATCAGCGTGATAGATCACCGTGTGTCAACGACCGGCCGCCTTACCTCGTTATTGATCATTAATAAACATGCTATTATTATAACAATACATACCAATTACTCCGACGCATCCATACATACCAGAATATATGAAGAGATCCCCGCCGTAGAAGACTAGTCTATTACAGTGGCTGGTTTTGGCTTATCCTCTTCCGGGTATTCAGTACCCTACACAAGAGATCTTGTGTGATATAATAATAACTCTTTAACGTCCACTGGACGAATTTTCAAGCTTCAAGTTTGAGCTGATAACATGCCGTGAATTGGAACGGGAAAAATATGAGAACCTTTGTATCCTATGTTTTTGAGGGTACTCTTTGAAATGGTCATAGAGAAAAGTCGCTAAAATATTTAAAACTATGGAAAAATTAGAAAGAAAGACGAGATTTTTTTGAAAAAAAAAAAACAAACTTTTTTTCATCATGGTTCGTTCTGTAAACATTTTTTACAGTTCTAAACTGGTTTAGAAGGCGTCCATGGTACCTAAACTATCAATAAAAATTGCTACACTAGCTAAAAAAATTTTTGGCTGACTACAATGATTATTTTTCTTTTTTTAGCTCAAACTCGAAGCTTGAAAATCCGTCCCGTGGATGTTAAAGGGGTAAAACAATCAGCAGCCAGATTTGTACCTAATTCAATTGGAATAAATCTCATGGTTGCCAAACTAGCCATAATAAATTTCTCCGGATAATTATCATCCGGGATTTACCCGTGTATGTCGAATTTCTATTACACCTTCTTTTCCTTTCAATTTGGCAGCAAGATGGCTACATTTTTCGCATTACAGTCGTTTATGGAGAAAATCAGATAACTATCTTTGGATGTCAAAAGAAGAAATAAACGGCAACTCAGCTAAGATAATAAAGACGTGATAACCCTTGAATATGTTTTATTTTGGTTCTTATATTTAAAAAATGAGATAACCAGGTTTAATCATACATCTGTAATAACATATGTCATAATTATTAAGAGCATATGATATATTAGGTCCTTACATATGAAATTGGCGTTTTGTATGGGAGGAACAAAAAGTCGAATATTTTTTAATATAATATATTTAATTAATCAAAGTATGAACCATTATTTTCTATGCACTTTTGCCATGTCACAGGTAGTTCATTGATCCCTTTACTAAAAAAAACCAGTCGGACGGGAATCAATAAAATCTTTGAAGGCGATTTGGACTGCCCCATCGGAGTTGAATTTTTTCCCTTGCAAGAAGTTATCCAAATTTCGAAAAAAATGGTAATCTGTTGGAGCAAGGTCCGGGGAGTACGGAGGATGTCTTAGACTTTCCAATTGAAGCTCTTCTAATTTAGTAGCCGTCTGTTGCGCAGTGTGTGGTCTAGCGTTGTCGTGAAGCAGCAGTGGCGTGGAGCGATTGACCAGCCTAGGTTGTTTAGCCGCTAGCTTTTCCATCATGGTTTGCAATTGCTGACAATAGACATCAGCCGTAATAGTCTGGCCAGATTTGAGAAAACTGTAATGAACAATACCGGCACTAGTCCACCAAACGCTTACAAGTAACTTTTTTGGGGTTAATTTTCGCTTGGGGCAGGATTTGGCTGGCTGGCCAGGATCCAACCATTGCGCTGAGCGCTTCCGATTATCGTAAAGAACCCATTTTTCATCACAGGTAATGATTCGGTTTAAAATACCTTCATTATTGTGCCGGTTTAGTAATGTAACGCAGCAGTCGACGCGCGTTTGCCGGTTTGCTTCAGTCAATTCGTGAGGTACCCACCTTTCAAGCTTTTTAATCTTCCCAATTTGCTTCAAGTGAATTAAAACAGTTTTATCACTAACATCGCAGCCTGCAGCTAACTCGGACGTGGTTTGCGATGGATCCGCTTCCACAATAGCCTTCAACTCTTCATTATCAACTTGAGTCTCAGGCCGTCCACGGGGCTTGTTCTGCAGGTCGAAATTTCCAGAACGAAAACGTTGGAACCAAAAACGAACTGTGTTTTCTTTTGCAACACGACCGCCATACACATCATTCACCCTTCGAGTTGTTTCCGCAGCACTAGTGCCACGGCGGAACTCGTACTCGTAAATAATGCGATATTTTAAGTTTTCCATTTTGTAAAATGAGTGACGCAAACAGAAAAAAACAGAAGAAAAAAACAAATGAATGACGATCATCGAAGCACAAATACATGAGTCTATAGCTGTACAAATTTGAATTTGTAATTCCTTACCAAAGAGGAGAAATTTGTGATTAAAGTGGCCAGTACGAAAAACGCCAATTTCATATGTAAGGACCTAATATTTAAAAATAATCTCAAAATATACTCCTTCTATCCCTATACCCTTTCGG